>OY728133.1:1506049185-1516049185 GCA_963277665.1 Viscum album | reverse complement strand
CCGACAATTCTCCAATTTTCCTTTTTCTGTGAATAGTTCCAACTGTGAATAGTTCCAATATTAGACAGTTGTGAACAATGCATCAGTAACCTTTTGTGAACAGTGGCGTCAATGAACCTCAATGAACAGTTACAATGGTAGACAGTTGTCAACAGTGCATCAGTAAACTTCTGTGAACAGTGGCATCAGTGACCCTCTGTGAACAGTTTCAACGGTAGACTGTTGTGAATAGTGTATCAGTAACCTTAGGTGGACAATGTCATCAATAAGCTTAGGTGAACAGTGTCATCAGTAACCTTCTGTGAATAGTTCCAATGGTGAGGTCCACCGGTATCCTCTCTTTCCTTCTCCAAATTTCCAATTCTATGAACAGTTCTATTGGTGAACAGTTCTATCGGTAACATCCAATAGTAACCTCTCTTTCCTTTTCCAAATTTCCAATTCTATGAACAGTTCCATCAATGAAAAATTCTATCAGTAATCTCTAATGGTAACCTATCTTTCCTTTTCCAAATTTCCAATTCTATGAAAAGTTCCATCGATGAATAGTTAGATCGGTAACCTTTAACAGTAACCACTCTTTCCTTTGCCAAATTTCCAATTCTACAAACAGTTCCATCGGTGAACAGTTATATTGGTAACCTCTACCAGTAACCAATCATTCCTTTTCCAAATTTCCAATTCTATGAGCAGTTCCATCAGTGAATAGTTCTATTGGTAACCTCTAACGGTAACCACTCTTTCCTATGCCAAATTTCTAATTCTATGAACAGTTCCATCGGTGAATAGTTATATCAGTAACCTCAATCGGTAACCTCTATCGGTAACTTCTAATGGTAGGTGTAAAATGTTTCCATAAAGGTATGTGTACAGTGTTATCATAACAGTGATGTATATCGGTAACCTCTATCGGTAACCTATATCGGTAACCTCTATGGGTAACATCTATTTCGTTTGCCATGTTTTGAGTTCGTGAATAGTTTTTCCAGCTTCCTACAGTTTCAACCCCTTAACGTTTCCTTTGATTTAAAATGCATTTAAAGCCTAATTTTAAGGACTCTAAGTCCAATTTAAATGCCATAACTCTTATATTAATTATTCCTAAGGATTATGATGTTTTTACTTGGTCAAACCGCGTGGTTTAATGCAATCTGATTTTAATGGGAAATCAATCATATCTTAAATTGTCGCTCTATTAAATCTCCAAAAGGGACAAGATATCTTCCTCCCTTATTCTTCTTCCTTGTTATCTGGTGTGATTCGCTCGAACCTTTCATTCCATCCCATAAGAATCGTGAGACAAACTTGTCCCTGTGGATTTTTTTCCTTATCGTCCTTCTTGCTACAAGTAAACCCCCTATTTCGATGCAACGAAGAAGTATCCATCAATATTTGATATAAGGTATGTTTTTTTATCATTCTTTTGCTTTTCATATTCTCCTATTTCTCCATTCCATATTATCGAATGTAATCTCTATGCATCTAATGGAGTTTTCTTGGGTTTTGGTTGGTGCAGTCATACCGTGGCATCTGCGGGTGGATGGAGTTGTCGTGGGAGGAGGAGATTGTGACTCATTGTGTGGAATGTTCTCATATAAAGAAATTCAAGAACCATTTGAGGTTGGGGATTCATTTATTCTATTTTATTATATGTGAAACTATATAGTTATCATGTTTTATACCACTAGATGACAATGGAATTGACATAATAAATATTTGAACTAGATAAATAAATTGATATCGATAGTATGTTATTGCCTATTGTTTTGCTAGATAGTGTGATACCTAAGCTTGATTCGTATAGTTGTTCGTTCTTTATGGAAATTGGTAAAGAACGTAAACCAAAATTAGTTGATAATGGTTTGGCTAAAGATAAAGAGGCATGTAAATGAATCTGGTTCTTCTTGTTGTAATTTGATGTTAATCAAAATGGTGTAGTAATCATGTTTAATTATTTGTGATAAATTACTATCTAGGTTTCCCAAAGTTGTAACCTATGATTAATAAATCGGTTAATCCAAGATGGAATAATGAATTGGTGGTTTGATAAAAGATAATCCCTTTTAGGGTTCTGAGTTACCCTCTTGGTTGTTTAAGGTCCAAGAGCACATTTGATATGATGTTTTTTTCCTACTACTTGTGTTGTGGTGTGACCTAGGATGGATGTTTTGATATGTGGGGGCAGGGAGGCCTATTGATTGTGGTATTAGTTGATGCCTAGAGTGGCGAGATGCATCAGTATATGCATATGGGTGTCGGGGAGGACACTAGGGATAACGAAATGGGATGGATGTGATTGTTGGATGCTTGCAGTTTCTTTTTGGTTGATTATCTATTTTACTTTTCCCCACTGCCTAAGGTAGCTGGTCTTTCTTACCCTTCTTTTGAAAGAGGCGAAGACGCGCGGGGTATGCCACATGATTTTTGTGTTTAGCTTCTCAAGGGAGGATGACTTTACAATCTTGCAACGGGTGGAAAAGGTTCGACGAGTAGTACATCTACTCACCGTGTTGAGCCCCCTTGTGTTTAGTAGCATATAATGTTTTTATAGAATTACTGGGAATGTGGAAAAGTAATTATGTAATGAATAATTTAATAAATGGTGTTAACCCATGGGGTTGGAGTTTTCTGGAACATAATGATGAGGTTGAAATTTTAAAGGGACAGTGGACTTTGGGTGTGATGCTAATTAAATTTAATGTGTAATTGTCATTAGATAATTAATATTTAAATAATTAATTAACATAAAGTGAAACTAATAAAAAGGTACTGAAATAATATATTAAATCTCTATAAATGGGTGTGTGCTTATAGGATACCTATTCTTAGAAGTAGCAGCCCATAGTCCGAGAGACGTTAGATACAGTTGGGTCTAAGACTAGGTTATGACCATAGTGTCATTTTAATCTATAGTATATTATTTAATTTTTGTGTTTCTATATTCTATTCTACCCTGTCAGTAAGGGAAACTGACACCCTAGGGATTTTGAGCCCTGGGGGGTGTTTTCCCCAACATTCTGGTGGGAGGATGAATGGATGACTACCCTATTTGGACATGCTCTCTTCTCTTGGTAGTTACTTGTGATGGTAGGTGAAGTGGTTACTTTTCCCCATATTTGTGTGTAGAGGGATGTAATGGCTTGTGGTTATTCACACATATATATTCTGTATATAGTTTCCAATGGACTACTATATGTGTCACATGAATAGGCTATGTTGTCTTGAGGATCCTTACACGGTGTATGGGTTGTAATGGCATGAGGTATAATGCCCAACGTATGACACACGTTATGCTGGTTGTGGTGGCTCCCAGAAACTACCTGGTTACTTTACATATGTGGACGTGGTGCTTTTTTTGCACAAGGTGCATGCTGTGGTGCTTTACCCAGGTGTCTGCGGGAAAGCCTTTTTAGAGTGAGATGCTTTGGACGTACGACGTTGGGGAAAAGCATAAAACCAGTGGGGAAGTAGTAGTGGGGTACCCTTGATATTATTTATTATATTATATACTATTGTATGTGTTACTTGATTAGAGTATCCATGGTGAGGTTGGGAACATAGTATACATGTTTAGGTGATGAGTAAGTTTCACTTGTTGTTCACTGTGGTTTAGCATTCTTTCTTTACATTTTCATGAGAGGATCCGGGGAGGATTCTACGGGGTATACTATTATACTCACCCTATATATATAAACTTTTTTTCAGGTCACTTGGATCAGGTTGGAGATCAATCTGGTTTCTACAATCATGGGGTTGTAGGAGCTGTTTAGGCTTGTGGTTGCTGCTATTTTTACTTTCTTTTGGGTACTTTTAGTTTTCCCCTTCCAGTTGTGGTAGTTTTTCATGAAATTACATATGTGCACTTGATTTTTCTTCTATATCTCAGTTCTAAGTTAGAGTTGGTTGGTTTCTATCTTATCTCTCTCTTTTTCATGTGTTCTCTTAGAGGGTAATGCCTCCCATTTTTGTGTTTACTATACCCTCAGTGCCAGTCGCTAACCCGGTGCCTATTAGAGGCAGGACATGGGGGTCATTATCTCCCTTCTCACATTGCCAGCCTAGGAGGGGTACATGTTGTGGGGAGGGGGTCATGATAGATTGGTATTAGAGGGAGGTTAAGAGGTAAGATGGAGTTTGGAGTTAGGCATAGGTGATGTTTCATGGGTTTTTAGTGCAACAGTTTCATTCATGATTTGCAATTGATGTAAACACTAGAGACTGAATGAGACATAGGGGTTTAGGGCCCCCTATAATCTGATGTACGGAACTTTATGTTTACAATGGCTACTAAACCAATTGACACTAGTTGCAGGGTAGAGACCTAAGAAAGGATCATGCATCATTCTTCTTTGTCCCTGTGTTTGAATGGGTAGACCTTGGGATAGGTTAATCTAAAATGAATAAAAGAAAACAATTAATTAATTAATGTTGAGTCTTATATATTCCTGGTTTAGGAGCACTAACTATTTTTTATAGGTATGGCTCCAGGTCGACATCCTCGTTAGGACCGTATAGAAGATGTCCAGCAGGCTGTTCCAGCAGATTGATGTAGGCACTAATTTTTTTCACTTTTTCTAACGAGGGTGTTTCTGTTGGTAAAAGTTCATTTTATGTTGGTAAAAAACTTTACCAACATATATGTCTCTATCACTAAAATGTCGGTAAAAACTCTGTCGCTAAATGTTTTTACAATGGATAAAATCATTCTATTGCAATTATAATAATACCAATAAATAATATATATGTTGGTTAAAATATTTAGCAACATATACTAATGAAAATTATTTCTGTTGATAATAATATTACCGATATATAATATCTGTTTATAAATTAAATTTGAATAAAAATTATAAATTCTTATTTATAATAAGTTTTCATATTGTATTTATTAATTTATCATTTGTAAAAAAAAATTTAAATTATTAAAGAGATGAAGATTAGCAGACATATTTAAAATTAGAAAAAAATTAATTATATTAATAATAGAATTTAATACAAAATTAATCAATAAAAAATTTATTCCACAACAACACACATCCCACCCCACACCCATGCCAGCAGCCCATCCATGCCACACCAGGGACCAACGAGCACTAGCAGAACATCCATGCCTCAAGACCAGCGATCCGGTAACAACTCATCCATGCTAGTCAGCCAACAGAAGCTCATACATGTCACACCAAGAGCCAGCGTGCACCATAAACACATTCATCCATTCCACAGGACCAATAATGGATTATTCCTTGTCGGAGCATTCCTAATCATAGCATAATCATATGTGAAATGTTAAAATGAAATGGTTGTGTTTTCTATCCATCACCATGCTTCCACTTCACCTGAAACAATAATAATGGATTACATCATCATTTTGAATTATGAAAACCATTAAAAAAATCAAGACAAGTTGACGAGTAAAAAGATAACTAGGAGAATTCCAAATTAGTAAACTAACCTGAGGTTTTACATAAATTTTTTTCTTGAGAATTTTTTTAATCTTGCAACAGAAGGTATTCATTAACATAATAAAATTTAGAAGACCCAACCTTGACCATAAGTTAAATAATTATTGGAAAGAATTCATACCAGTACAACCTCATGTGGTCCAACATATCTTGAAGAGATTCTCTATAGATGCAGAAATAAGTCTGGAATCAAAAGTAATGAACCCAAAAATATGAGTTCACATACTACAAAAAAGAGCATGGGAATAAAGGATTTATCTGGAAACAAAATTTATGGAATACCTATGAAACTGTAAATTTGGGCTTATCATCACGACCATATGAGTCCTTCAAGCCACTTTATCAATTTTGTGTATACCTGTCATAATAATGAATATCGATCGGACATCCACTTTTATTCCATTACATGAAATGGAATAAAATGATACAATTTAGAAGACTATACTTATTACAAAAGGATGAAACTACTAGCACTACACTCTAGAATTCTATAAGGGCTGCTCATGTAGGTGACAATAAAGCCTTCCCCCTTACCACATGTATTTCTAACCACATAGTAGAAAAATCACATAGTATAATTGCAAAGCTACAATGTAAAGAAGAAGAAACATATACATGATCTATTCCATTGTTAATCTAAATTCTCAGCATATAATTGATAAACATTTGAAAATCCTCCATCCACATGATTTGACCATCATAAGGACATACCAATAACAGAACAGACACATCATTCAAACAGCTTATTTTTTTCCTATTATTTTTCTAAGCATTTATAAAAAATGAGTGTAATTATTTCAAAAGTTCAATAATAATAATAATACAACATCAAAATTGATATTTTTTACAAGAAGATCATTATGAAAAATATGAAAAAGAACATATGAAAAAAATGAAATGATGAAATAAGAACAAGTAATTTATCCGGTTTGACCAAATAAAACATAAATAAATTGAATTAAAAACAATTGATCATATACCCCAGAAAAGTTTACTAAAGAAATAAGAAATTTAGTCAAAGAAAACATGAAAAAGACTCACACATTCTAACCTAATAAACTTCAAATAAGCCATCTACTATACCTCAAAGAATATCTCACCCAGGAGTGGGATCTTGAAGGGGCACTCAATCTAGCAAGTGCTGTATTCTTCAAATCTGGTTTGTAACTGTTTTCTGACACAAACAATAGTTTAAAGCATTAACATTAACAACGTACATACATGAAATTACAAATGTTTTATAAAAATAATACCAATAATATACGGACTAGAAAAACAAGATAATAATCCATGTATAACAGGGTAATTTCCATGAATGTTCCCTGAAAAAGAATCATTTTTACATGTCACCTTCTCATCATTTTAGATAAAAATAAAATGAATACTTTAAAAACAACTAGAATCTCACCAATTATAAGTACTATATAATATTTTATAAAAACATCGCAACCCAGACAAATTAATATATATATTTACCTTATTCATATTTATATCAATAACAAACCTAATTAGTCTTATCATGATGTTTTTTATGAAAAAACAACATAAGAGCTGTCGAAGAAGAAATATTGGGAAGCGGCGAGGGGGTGAAGTAGGGCCACCTGGTCTCCTATAGCCATCCATGGACCCCTTTATCCTGGTGTCTTGGGAAGTTAAATGGACCATCCGATGGATGGACCTTCCCCGAGATATTGGAGTCAGTGTGCATTGCAGTGCCACCACCATGGTAGATATCCACATGAAAAACAACACAGATGAACAACTTAAGCATAATGAACAGTGGGTACTAAATATCCAACCTAAAATCCAACCATTCTGGGTTAAAACACTATTGAAATCCATTAATAGTCAACAAACACAGACCTTTCAGAAACCATGGAAGATCCTTCTTGAAATATTTCCTCAAGAACATCTAAATCATAGTACTCTTTATCATCATTAGAAGATGATTCAGTGAGTTTTTTTTGTGTAACATGCCATTGATGACTTCCCATGTTTCTTTGGCTATAGTATATAAGGGATTTCATTTTCTGGAGGTATTATATCTATCACAATAAAAGTCATACATTATCAAACATTCCAATAAAAGTAATGAAAACTTGAAATTTAACACATATAGAAACCAAATTAGGAAAATCTTGAAAATGTAAACCATCATAGAGTTTGTCCGAATTTTCTCCTTCAATGTACATTTGAGACAAAAACAATTTAACCTCAATCAAACACCAACACCATCAAATATCCCCGCTAAAATAATTGTGCAAAATAGAAGAATAGAAACACAAAAGCAGGGACTGACCATACCACCCTTAGCTGCTAAGGAGAATGAGAACGCTGAAGATTCGGGTACCCATCAGATCAATATAGATACACCAATCCTGCTCTATGCTAGGGGGATCCCCTTCAAGACTGAGACATGCCACCGGATATGACAACTTCATCCACCCTTAATGATGACCATCTTTGAGATCTTTCAATCGAAACAGTATACGAAACATGGAAATTGAAACCGGTTGATGTGTACATCGAAATACCCTAAATCCAAATTGATAAAGTGAATATAAAATCTATTAGAGGTTCGATTTTATGTTATGGGGAAGAAAACCTAAAGAGATAACACCACAATAAACCTAAACAGTGTCGAAATCACTCTATGGGACCGACTCCTCATAGAATCATGAGGAAGAAGAAGAACATGTTACCGAACGTGATTGAAGAGGGAAAGATAGAGAGAGTAGGATTCAAGGAGAGATAGGGGAAATGCGATTAGATATGGGAAGACGGGCGGTAGGCCGAGCTGGGCGGTGGGACTTGAGGCGTGGCGGCAGGACGAGATGATGCGTTGAGGAAGATTAGGGTTTTGGTGGTGTTTATTTTTTTTATAAAAGATATTTAAATTTTTATTAAATAAATTATATTGAAACATATAAAAATAGTTAATATTTCTAGAAAAATGAATAACAAATATTTGAAAATAAAAAAACATATAATATTTCAAGATAATTGAAAATTAAAATCAATTATGAGATGTTTTTAAAAAAACACCATGAAATAAAATTTTACATTGATAAAAAAAATAATATATATATATATATATATATATTCACTTTGTTTCTCTTGATTAGTTGTTGATAAAATATTTTATTTGTTGTTCAATGGTTTCTTATAACATTTTTTATTTACAGGAAAATATATTTTTTCAATAGCGTTATTAATAACAGATTCACGTGTTAATAAAAAAATTGGTATTAGTATGAAAAATAAATAGATTCAACTATTGGTAAATGATATGTTGGTATTGAATAATCAATATCAACATATATATATGTTGGTAAAAAGAAGTGTTGGTATTAAAAATTGATACTAATAGAACTTAAAATCTGTTGGAATTGCTCATTTTTTACCAACAGATATATTATCTGTCAATAAATTTCTATTGGTATAAGCCATTTTTTTGTAGTGTGGGTAGAGGTTGATGACGATGACACTTGGACGAAGACACTCTGACATTTTTATTGCCAGAGTCTGTAGAAGTACGAGGGCTCCGTTTCAAAAGGAGTCACGAAAGACTAGTTAGAGGAGGTCAAGATCGGCTTCATTTCGATCCGTACTCAGAAGGAGAACTGGTTTTCCTTGGTTGTGACGATGCTGGGTGGAGAAGAGAGGCAGTGGTGGTTATTGTTCCTCAAGGATCATGACAAGTCATCAATCTCATGGGAAGAGTTCCGAGACAAGTTTAGAGTCGGGTTTTTTCTTCGACTACGAAGGCATCCAGTCGCAAGGAGCTTCTGACCCTTCGATAGGGGAGCTCTAGTGTGCGAGAGTTTGGAATCTGTTTCAAAACCATTTTATGATATGCTTTGGACCTGTTTCCAGATGAGGAGGCCAAGGTGAGGCATTTTTAGGAGGCTTTTCATCTAGAGATCCAGGGCCAGGTCACCCCATTTATGCTGAAGACATATCTTGAGGTGCTGGTGAGGGCATAGGTTGTCGAGAGGACTTTATCCAGAACTGGATCATCACGAGAGTGGAGTCGTCATGATTCCTCATGAAGTCAAGCTATGGTCCAGGGTTCCCAATTTTCAAGACAAAAGAGATTCCATTCGGCCGGGGGTAGGTCCTAGCCCTCAGAATCTCGTTTCTTTTGGGTCAGCAGCTCTTAGGCCAATGCCAATGAATTAGGCACTTGTTTTTCTTGTGGTGGTCAAGGTCATAAACAGTGAGAGTGCCCCACCTTTGAGAGCAGTCATTTTGTGCCAGGTCTTCCGCTCCAGGTTCCTCTGTTCAAGCAGTTTCAGCCGAGGCAGTAGTATCATCTTGCACCAACTTTAGATTAGGAGAGGGTATATGAGGCAGACAGAGGAAAACCTTGTGATTCTCCCCATCCTTAGAGAACAGAGCACGGCCATGGTGGTGGTTGTCGTTAGGGTCTGATAGGCTATATAGGTGGTCGTGGTCAGCTTCATGCTTTATCACGGACAGTTTGAGGCAGTCCAGACGCCATTTGAGGTACCCTTTGCTTGTTTTCTACCTTGGTGTATGTCTTGTCTGATTCATGAGTGACACACTCCTTCATATCACCTACCCTTGTCCATACTTTGGGACTTGAGGTAGAGAGGCTTCCAATTCCACTGGTGGTGACTACACTAGTTGGAGGTCGAGCTGACTTGTTTGAAGTATGTAGAGAATGTGATCTAGTGTTGGGGTAGCACCGATTTTGGGGAGATTTCCTATGTTTATGAATACAACCATATGATGTCATCCTCGACATGCATTGGTTGTATTCGGTGTAGTCTATTGTGGATTGCTTTAGGAAGTAGGTTGTTTTCTTCGATGTGAATGGGAAGTCGGTGGTGTTTGTTGGCGAGCGAGACCCTCGGATGGGTCAGAGGCGTGTTACTTCCTTATCATCCATGACGGTTGAGATGATGTTGTGTTCTTTAAAGGTTGAGTAGTTGGAATTTACTAGGGTCGTAGAAGAGTACCTTGATGTCTTTCAGGAAGAAGTTGTAGTATTACCTCCTCGAAAAGATATCAAGTTTGGGATCGAGCTATAACCAGGAGAATCTCGTATATCTATGTATACATATAGGATGACCCCTTATGAGTTACTAGTGCTACATATATAGATTGATGGTCTATTATAGTGTGTTTTTGTTCTCCCAAGTGTGTCACTGTGGGGTGCACCATTTTTGTTCGTAAATAAGGTTGATGGCAGTTTACAGTTGTGTTTCGATTATCGTCACATAAACAAAGTGAAAAAAAAATCATTATCCTCTTCCATGGAATGTTGATTTATTTGATCAACTAAAGGGTGAATGTTAGTTCTTAAAGATCGACTTGTGGTTAGGATATCATCAGATGCATGTGAAAGATGAGGATATCCCGAAGACTTCTTTTCGTTGTAGTCATGGCATTATGAGTTCGTTTTAATGTCATTCGGTGTGACGAATTCTTCAGATGTGTTCATGGGATTGATGAATGTTTTGTTCCATGGGTACCCGGACAAGTTCATGGTAGTTTTCATCGACGACATCCTTGTGTACTCTACGTCTAAGGAGGAGCATGCAGACCATCTAGACATTGTTTTGGGAGTTCTTCATCAACATCAATTATTTGGGAAGATGTCAAAGTTTGAGTTTTGGGTTTGAGAAGTCTATTCCTTGGGGCATGTTGTGTCACAGTAGGGAGTATCTATGTATCCATCAATGATAGAAGCAGTTGTGTCTTGGGAAGCCCCCAAGACAGTTTTAGAGGTGCGAAGTTTCCTTGGTCTCACAGGCTACTACATGAGGTTCATAGCTGGTTTCTCACGAGTTGTGACTCCTCTAACAGCTTTGACTAGGAAGGATCAGGCCTTCATATGGACTGATCAGTGTCAGGTATCTTTTGAGTATCTGAAGGATAAGTTAGTAAGTTCTCCAGTTCGTTGTCTTCCAGCTAAGTGAGTTCAATTTTATGTTTTCGGCATTACTTCTCATTTGGGTTTGGGTTGTGTTATGATGCAGAAAATATTAGTTGTTTCTTATGGGTCTCGACAGTTATGTCCCCATGAATGTAACTATGCCACTCACGATCTTGAGTTGGCATTCGTGGTGTTTTATCTGAAGTTGTGGAGACATTACCTCATTGGAAAGTGATTTTTGGTTTTCACTGATCATAAGATTTTGAGGTATGTTTTCTCCCAGCATGACTTGAACTTACAAAAACATCAGTGGATGGATTTCTTATAGGATTATGACTTCAAAATATCATATACACCTAGAAAGGGGAATTTTGTAGCTGATGCACTGAGTCAGAAGTCACGTAGTGATGCAGTGCGTGAATCTGGTGACTCATGGAGCGTAATAGAAGAACTTTCAGCATTACATCATGATATGGGAGATGTTGGGGGTAGAGGTTATCTTTATCAAATGATGTTGCAGTAATCTCTCAAGAAGAATGTGTAAGATTCCCAGTTGAAAGATCCTGAGGTGGAGGTGTGGAGAGACTGAGTTGTTTATGGTGAGGCACCTAATGGTTGGTCAGAGGATGAATAACACCGAGTGTTATTTCACAAAAGGCTTTTAGTTCCTTTGACGATGTAAGAGATGGTTCTCAGAGAGTTTTATAGTTCTCCTTTAGTGGTATATCCTGGTGCGACAAAGATGTATCGAGCCTTGAGGAGCCAATTTTAGTGGCCTGGGTTGAAGCATGTGGTTGTCGAGTTTGTGTCTCGATGTTTGGTCTGCTAGGAGTTGAAGGTAAAACACCATGTTCCTAGGGGTCTACTCCATCAATTAGAGATTCCTCAGTGGAAGTTGGAGGACATCTCAATGGAATTTGTTACTAGTTTACCTCGAGCTCTGGGAGGACGTGATGCTATTTGGGTGGTAGTGGATCGCTTAACAAAATCATCCCACTTTATGGCAATCAAGGAGTCGAGCTTAGTGGAAGTTTTGTAAAGGTTGTATCTAGAGGAGGTGGTGAGACTTCATGGAGTCCCAAGGATGATCATTTCTGATCGAGAACCTTGATTTACTTCTAGTGTGTGGAGAGGTCTCTAGCATGCTTTCGGTTATCAACTATGCCTTAGAACTAATTTTCATTCTCAAATGGATGGTCAGACTGAGAAAACCATCCAGACTCTTGAAGACATGTTACACTCTTGTGTTCTTGATTTTGGAGGTTCGTGGATGAGGAACTTAACCTTGGTGGAGTTCACTAACAATAATAGTTTTCACTCCAACATCGGTATGGAACCATTTGAAGCCTTTTATGGCGGACCTTTCCATTCTCCGTTGTGCTAGACTGGGGTCAGAGAGTAAATAATTATCATACCAGAACTAGTATAGAATATAACAGATATGGTTCAGGTGATTTGTGAGAGGATGAAGACAGCGCAAGATCGTTATAAACCATATGCTGATCAAAGGAGGAGACCCTTAGAGTTTAATGTTGGGGATCATGTGTTTTTGAAAGTGACTCCCCATCATGGGTAGCGAAGGTTTGGTCATGGGAGTAAGCTTTCTCCCCACTTTATTGGGCCTTTCGAGGTGTTATCTTGTATTGTATCTAAAGCGTATCGAGTATCACTTCCCCCACATATGATTCGGATGCATGATGTTTTCCATGTATCACAGCTCCGTCGTTATCTTCATGATGACTCTCACGTCATTGATTAGGGATAGAACGATGTTGATGATGATGAAACCTTTTAAGAGAGACCTGTGGAGATCAAAGACCGCAAGGAGAAGGGGTTGCGTGAGAGTTCTATCCCCTTGGTTCATGTCTTGTGGCGACACGGTGGCATAGAGGAGAGTACTTGGGAACGTGAGTCCCAGATATGTGCTCAGTACCAATATTTGTTTGATGTTTAACTCTTTTTTTGTATTTATATAACGTTTGTGGTTATAAACCTTTCGTGTTTATGAGATGGAATTTTTTTTTCTTTTCTGGCTTGCTCTCTATTGAGAGGTATCTCGATGGATGGTTTTTCGAACCCTGTTTCGTTTTCACTTTAGGTGGGTTTTGAATTCTCAGGGATGAGAATGTTTTGAGAGGTATCTGATGTAATTTCCTAGACCTCTCGGGTCCATTCCTTTTTGAAAATATGGTTTTTGAGGTGTTTTGGGAGGTCAAGCTGACTTATCCCCAACACTTTTCCAATTTTCCTTTTTCTGTGAACAGTTCCATTGATGAACTGTTCTGACAGTAGACAGTTGTGAATAGTGCATTGGTAACCTTCTGTGAACAGTGGCATCGGTGAACCTCAGTGAACAGTTCCAACGGTAAAAAGTTGTGAACAGTGCATTGGTAACCTTCTGTGAACAGTGGAATCGGTGACCCTCGGTGAACAGTTCCAACGGTAGATAGTTATGGACAGTGTATCAGTAACCTTAAGTGAACAGTGTCATTGATAACCTTAGGCGAAAAGTTTCAATGGTGACCTTCTGTGAACAGTACCAACGGTGAGGTCCAACAGTAACCTCTCTTTCCTTCTCCAAATTTCCAATTCTATAAACAGTTTTATTGGTGAACAGTTCTATCAGTAACCTCCAACGGTAACCTCTCTTTCCTTTTCCAAATTTCCAATTCTATGAATAGTTCCATCAGTGAACAATGTTATCGGTAACCTCTAACGGTAACCTCTCATTCCTTCTCCAAAACTCCAATTCTATGAATAGTTCCATCAGTGAACAGTTCTATCAGTAACCTCTAATGGTAACCTCTCCATCTATTGTCAAATTTCCAATTCTATGAACAGTTCCATTGGTGAATAGTTCTATCAGTAACTTCTAAAGGTAAACTATCTTTCCTTTTCCCAAATTTATATTCTTTGAAAAGATCCATCGGTGAAAAATTCTATCGGTAACCTCTAACAGTAACCTCTCTTTACTTTTCCAAATTTCTAATTCTATAAGCAGTTCCATCGGTGAACAGTTTTATCAGTAACCTTTAACGGTAGATGTACAGTGTTTCCAGAATGGTAGGTGTACGGTGTTTCCAGAACGATAGGTGTACAGTGCTTCCATAATGGTAGGTGTACAGTGTTTCCAAAACGGTGAGATCTATCAGTAACCTCTATCAATAACCTATATCGGTAACCGCTATCAATAACCTATATTGGTAACCTCTATTTACTTTTCCAAATTTTGAGTTCATGAACAATGTTTCGAGCTTCCTGCATTTTCTCCCCCTTAACGTTTCTTTTGACGTAAAATGCATTTAAAGCCTTATTTTAAGGAATATAAGGCTGATTAAAAGGACATAACTCCTATATAAATTATTCCTAAGGCTCGATATGTTTTTACTTAGTCAAACTGTGTGGTTTAATGTGATCCGCTTTTAATAGGGAATCAATCATATCTTAAACCGTCGCTCCATTAAATCTTTAAAAGGGACAAGATATCTTCCTCCCTTGTTCTTCCTCCTTGTTCTCTAGTGAGAGATGCTCAAAACTTTCCTTCCTTCCCTTAGGAATCATGAGATCAACTTTTCCCCATAGATTGGTTTCCTCGATGTCCTTCTTGCTACAAGTGCACCCCATGTTTCGGTGCAACCAATAAGTATCCATCAATATTCGATATAAAGTATTTTTTATCACCATTATTTTGGGGTTCATCATCTCTTGATTCTCCTTTCCATATTATAGAATGTAATATCCTTTCTTCTAATGGGGTTTTCTTGGGTTTAGGATGGTGCGGTCATACAATCACATCCTCGGGTGGATGCAGATGTCGCCGGAGGAGGCGATCGTGACCCGTTGGGTGGACTGTTCTTGTATAAAGAATGTCAAGAACCATTTGAGGTACGAGATTTGTTGATTCTATTTTATTATATGTGGAGTTGTATAGTTAGAATATTTTATCCCATCAGATGAAAATGGAATTGACATAATAAATATTTGAACCGGATAAATAAATTGATATCGACCGTATGCTATTGCCTCTTGTTTTTCTAGATAGTGTGATATCTATGCTTGCTTTGTGTCACTGTTCATTATTGATGAAAATTGGTAAATAATGTAAACTGGAATTAATTAATAATGTTTTGGCTAAAGATAAAGAGGCATGTAAATGAATATGGTTCTTCTTGTTGTAATTTGATATTGATCAAAATGGTGCAGTAAGCATGTTTAATTATTTTGCATATCTTACTATTTAGGTTTCCCACTGTTGGAACCTATGATTAATAAATAATTTAATCCAATATGGATTAAAGAATCGGTGGATTGATAAAATATAATCCCTTATAGGGTTCTGAGTTATCCTATTGGTTGTTTAAGGGCTAAGAGCCCATTTGATATGATGTTTGTTTTTCCTACAGCTTGTGTTGTAGTGTGAGCCTGGATGGATGTTATGATATGTGGGGGTAGGGATCCCTATCGATTGTGGAAGCAATTGATGCCTAGAGTGGTGAGATGAATTAGTTTATGCATGTGGGTGTCGGGGAGGACACCAAGGATGATAAAATGGGATGGATGTGATTGTTGGATGCTTGCTATTTCTTTTTGGTTGATTATATATTTTACTTTTCACCACTTACTAAGGAAGCTGGTCTTGCTTACCCTTCTTCTGAAAGAGTTGAAGACGCATGGGGTATGCCACGTGCTTCCCCTATTTAGATTCTCAAGGAAGGATGGGTCTACGCTCTTGTTATAGGTGGAAAAGACTAGACAGGTAGTACATCCACTCACCGTGTTGAGCCCCCTTGTGTTTAGTAGCATAGAATGTTTTTCTAAAATTCATGAGAATATGGGAAAGTAATTTGGTAAGGAATAATTGAATAAATGGTGTTAACCCATGGGGTTGGAGTTTGCTGGAACATAATGATGAGGTTGTAATTTTAAAGGGATAGTAGAATTTTGGTGTGATGCTAATGAAATTTAATGTGGAATTGTAATTGGTTAATTAATGTTTAAAGAATTAATTAGCATAATGTGAAACTCATAAAAAGGTAATGAAATAATGTATTAAAGATCTTTAAATGGTTGTGTGCTTATATGACACCTATTCTTAGAAGTAGCATCTCAATGTTTGAGAGATGTTATCTGCAGTTGAGTCTATGACTAGGTTATGCCCATAGTGTTGTTGTAAGCTATAGTATATTCTGTAATTTTTTGAGTTTTTATACGCTACTCCACCCTTTCAGTATGGGAAACTAACACCCCAAGGATTCTGAGCCATGGGGGTGTTTTCCCCAACATTTCGGTGGGAGGATGAATGGATGACTACCCCCTTTGGCCCTACTCTCTTCTCTTGGTAGTTACTTGTGCTGGTAGGTGCAGCGGTTAGTTTTCCCCATATATGTGTGTAGAGGGATGTAATGGATTATGGTTATTCACACACATATATTCTGGATATAGTTTCTTATGGACTACTATTAGTGTAATGTGGATAGGTTGTGATGGTTTGAGGATCCTTACTTGATGTATGGGATGTAATGGCTTGAGGTATAATACCCGACGTATGATACATGTTATGCAGGTTGTGGTGGATCCTAGAAACTCCCTGGTTACCTTGCTTACATGGACGTGGTGGTTTTTTTCCCGAGGTACATGTTTTGGTGCTTCGCCTAGGTGTCTACGGGAAATCCTTTTTGGAGAGAGATTCTTAAGATGTATGATGTTGGGTAAAAGTGGAAAACTAATGGGGAAGTAGTAGTGTGGTACACTTGATATTATTTATTATATTATATACTCTTGTATGCATTACTTGGTGAGAGTATCCATTGTGAGGTTGGGAACTTAGTATACCTATTTAGGTGATGAGTTAGTTTTACTTGTTGTTCACTGTGCTTTAGATTGATTTCTTTACCTTCTCATGAGAGGCTCTGGGGAGGATCCTACGGAGTATACTATTATACTCACCCTATATATATATATATATATACTATTTTTCAGGTCACTTGTAGTAGGTTGGAGATCAAGATGGTTTCTACTAGCTTGGGGTTGCAGGAGATATTCGAGACTGTGGTTGCTGCTGTTTTTACTTTATTTTGGGTACTTTTAGTTTTCCCATTCCATTTGTAGTAGTTTTTCATGACATTACATATTTTCACTTTTTTTTTCTTTTATATTTTAGTTCCGAGTTGGAGTTGGTTGGTGTCTATCTTATCTCTCTCTTATGCATGTGTTCTCTTAGAGGTTAATGCCTCTCATTTGTGTGTTTACTATACCCTCGGTGCTAGTCACCAACCCGAGGCCTTCTGGAGGTGGGACTCAGGGGTCCTTATCTCCCCTCTCACATTTCTAGCCTAGGAGGGGTACACTTTGTGGGTAGGGGGGTCATGACAGATGGACTTGGACACACATAGGTGTTCCTTTTTCACCCATGCCATGAAATTTTAATTAAAAAAATGGTGATATATCAGTTGGTGAATTATTTGATTGAATGGGGAAGGATGGGTGATAGGGTAATTAATTGTATAGTTAATTATCAAGTGAGGAGTTGGAAAAAATTGTGGCTTTTAATAATTATTGAGAATATTTTATATTTTGACATGTTCGTAATATAAATTGGAAACTTGTAATAATTAATGGATGGATTAATTATTACATGTTAAATGATAAATGTTTAATTAATTGATGAATAGATAAAGAGATATGATTTAATTACTTAATTGTTGAATTAATTAATTTTCATGCATTAAAATAAGATTGTGAATAGGTTCTTTGTTATGATTGTTGGCCAAGGCTACCTTTTTATGCATGATTTTTTTCTATGCCTTAAGTTATTTTGGATGGAATTATTTAAAAATATGATATAATGTGTGAGATGGCTGCAAAATATCGGGGCATTGTTCATCATGTTTGGGGAAGATTTTGACGTGCATGTAAATTGTTAAATTCTTGGATGAATCACTGTTTGAGTGGACACGTTTATACTTCTTAAAGAAATTGGATAATTAAATGTTGAGTTAATTATTTAGTCAGATTGATAAGAAGAATTAATTTTTAATAATTATTAACTATTGAGATATTGAATGGTTAATTAATTTTTGACTTATTTGATGGGTGATTTATGTTGTTAATTAGTTTTTGAATTAATTAATGGATTGGATAAATTAATTTATGAATTAATTAATGGATGGTTTTGGGGTGTTAGATAGAGAGTTCTTCACCACTGATAAATATATATATGTATAATTGATAAACAAGCTGTGAGACAGTTACTGATGCTCCAAATACTCAGGGGTGCTAAACATGGAGTTCTACACCCAACTTGCATGTAAACATTATTTTATGGGATAAATACTGATGCTCCAAATACCCATGGGTTATGAAATAAGGATTGATGCTCCAAATACTCACGAGGGATCTATACATGATGTTATACATCCATTAATTGACATTGGACTATGGGTCAAATTGTTCTTAAAAAAAATGAATTAATTGATTAATGAAAACTGTTGTGAAATTATGATTTTTGATTTGAATATGAGAAATGGTTCATACTTATCAATGAATTGGGTGAATCGTTGTTAGTGGACAGACCTAGGAGAGAATCACAATTTTTAGTGGACTGGCTCGGATATAGTATAAGAATGATTAAATTTAACATCTTATGACGTATTTTCCAAGACAAAGCACAAGATTGGATTCAGTATTTACTTTGATTACTTATATGGGATTTAGATACATCTATTGCGAGTGACTTATATAGGGGAGGTTGGTCTTAGGCCGAATCTTGAGAAATTCAAAATTTAATGAGGTTTGAGTAATTGATAAATGAAAATTATTGTGTAATTACTATTTTGTATGCATGATAAATGTATAATATAGGTTTAGACACCAGCTGAGGGCTAAAGAAGGTACTTGGGTATATAGTTACATTATAATTCTTACTTTATTTATGCATGCTTTCACACAGTTTAAATTATTTATTAAATGTATGGATTTGGGGTAAACACTAGTTGTCCTAGCCTACTGAGATTTATATATCACACCCTAATCAAGCCACCACTATACTGGGTTACCCGAGTAGATTCTATTTGGTTGCATGATTTTGATATTTGTATATACTTGGGGGTAAGAGCATAGGTCTGAGAGGAAGCTCAGAATTCTAGAGGAGACCACCCTCGGTGCTTTGTGTCATTGTCTATCTATTTCTATATTAGAATGTAAAGTATTCTATTTTTTCATTTTTTTCCATTTTATATCATTATAATGTCATGCATTCATCTATTGTATAATTGGAGTTGGCCACTTTTATAAAATGAGTACTATTTATCTTCCACTACATTATCATTCATTAGAATGATTCTGCTATTTATTTCCATTGTCTATTATTGAAGTCTGATATGAGGGTAAAGTCTCCCCACTAAATATCCATAGACCCTCGCTGCTAGTTGGAAACCTCTAGAATATGGGGAGACGTGCTTGAGGTCATGTGGTGACCGGTCTGTCCACTAGTTTAGTGGTGAGCCAGGTCATGATGTTACATGTTGGGGGCTGTGAGAGCATGTTTTCATGTAATGGAAAAATACCTTCTTTTTAAGGCCTAGATTAACCTGTTCATAATATTTTTCAATTTTTTTATTCTATATACTCTAGATTTGATATTTTTATGTGATGTAATGTGAGTCATAGATTGATAATGATAAATACATAGGGAGATATGAGGTTGTGGCATTAGTTGATGCATGTGATAGCGAGATGCATTGGTATATGCACGATGTTGTCTAAGATGGAATCAGGATGATTGAATGGGTTTAAGATGGGATTTTCCATTATTGTAAGAAATATAGATCATTTCCTGAGAATTAATCTATTTTATGGTCAGGTGGAGGGGTTTATTGGTTATTTACATTCCATTCCCCACTGCCTAAGGTAGTTTAATATGCTTGGTTATATCTCTCTTCGTGGTAGCTTAGGATGTTTTCCTATAGTACCTAGAATTATGTAATGTTTAATAATTTTTAATAAATGTCTTAACCCATGGGTTTGGTGGCGATGGAATGAAAACGATATGATCTTGAAAATCTTTGACTCAGATGGATTATTCCTAGAGGTCATGGACTTCACTTTCATTATTAAAGAATTAATAAATTAAAAAGTAAATGTTGAAAAGGAAAGATATAATTTAATGTAACTCATTTAAATTCTATTGTGTTATAGTGTAACACCCCAAGTATTTATAATTAAATTTAATATTGAATGCATGAAGCATTGAGTCTCTAAAAAACACTTTTTTATTACCTATCCAGAAAACATAATTTTTCCACCTCTCTAATTTGAATTTCAGAAAACTGACATACACAATTGTGTTAAGTAAGATATTTAGAGACTGATATAACAAATATAATTTTTGTTGAATAGTAACATACCCTTATGAATACTATTATGAATATTAATATTACCCTTATTAATAGTATATCATATTATTATTTTATTATCATAAGGTTATTAGATAATGAAATATTGATTAATTTTTCAAGGTGATATAAAATGATTTATAGTTTTAAAAGTTTTATTTTTCAAGTAAATTTTGATTTAATTTAAAAATTTAAATTAACCATATATAGAAAATTATTTTTAAAAAATTTAGTTCATTTTTGAATTCTATAATTTTAAAATGGTTTGTGTTAATGTTTGGTAATTTTCTTAAATACTCAAATTTTTGAGGAATAGTAAAATACGGCAATTTACCATATATATACATTATCTATTAAATTAACTATTCCTAGAATCATGCTTGATGTAATCACACTTGGTTAGAACACACATTCACTTATTACAATTATGGGTCACATGAATCAACACTATTGGTTGTCTTGAGGAAAATAATAAAATAATGAATAAGATATTCAAAAATCAGCCTTATCCTCCACTATAAAAACCACACCTCACTCCCTATTCTCTTCACTCCTATTAGGATTTTTTCCTTGCCTAAATTCAGTTAAAATCCTCTCAAAAGATTCTCCACACATCCATAATCCTTTATTCTCTTGAGAATACCAAATCCTCTCCCTTAAAGAGGCTCTCCATGAAGATAAATTCTAGAGGAAAATTCCTCTTTCCATTTCTTTTATTTTCTTTCAAGTTCTGTTCTTTATTTTTCTTTTCTCACTTATTTTCATCCAAATGTTATGATAAATATAGTAAAATAAATGTACTATAATTTTGTTATTATAATGGAATAATTCATTATAATCTCTCATTCCCCTCCATTTTCTACTATAAATTAAAACACTATCTTAGATTTGTTAATTTATCACATTCATGGATGATAGGTTTTCAACTTCTATTACCAACATCATTTCTGGTCATGAATTTTTTTTTGGGTCATACAGATCAAAATATATGTAATATATCCTATTTATTTTTTTTCATTTTTTACACATGGTATTAATTTATAGAACAAAATGACATCATGGTGGTCTTAAAAAACCACCAAATTCGTCCAAGAATTTACCATTAAAATTTCAACAATTGATTCATCCTCACCTAAAGTAAACAAATGACTTATATGAACATTTAAACTTATTTATGAACATTAATAAAAAATAAAAATAATTCTAGAATTCAATTCTCAATTTACATTGATTTCCATACAAGAGAATTGATCATGAAAACTAATGAAACGCGCACTCACAAACGATGATATTAAATCTCTTTAACAAAAAATGAAAATAAATGAAATTAATTCAATTATAATAAATAAAATACATGTATAATAAGTTCTTAATTAGGTTATTAATAATTCTAATTTCATATTACATGTCCTTATGTTCAGGTTCAGAACATATACATACATAAGGTAAGGATTTTCTCCCCAAATCTCAATTTTCATTCGGGTTACTCCTATCTTATACATACCTCAATGAAGTTCATATTTATTCTTATGTACTAAACATAAATTATGCATGAATTTATTATATATTTTTAACAACCATAATCCTTCTTTATTTTATGGGGTGTTACATGCCTTAAAATGATCATTCAGATTTTTTTTCCTGAAATACAAGCATGTTTCATGGGAACTTCTCGAATTCTTACCTATGTTCAAGTTCACAATATAATCAGTTTTTATCCCCCATTATTTGTATAAAATAACTAATTTTTTATGAGGAAACAATATTATTTCAATTCTGGTTTTATATAATGATTTTTCCAATTGAACTCTTCTTTACAAAATTAAAGCGTATTTATCTCAAGAATTACTCGATGATTTTATAAGAGTATTTTTATATATTTCAACACTCTTGATGAATCTTATTGGGAATAATATTTTTTGATATAATCAACCATATTTTGTTTAAATTTTTATAATTATTTTTACTATGTATGTTCTATCTTGAAACCATTCTCCATATTAATCCGAATGGCTAGTGTTTATGTGTACGGATTTGGGGAAATTTATTTCATATGTTCATGTGGTTTTGGTTTATCCCCTTTCATATGAGGAATGAATTGTACTTAGAAAGTGATATTTGGGGCTCACTATATCCTCTCAATGAATTAGTAGGTCTCATGAGACAAAAAATATGGACCTGGCTGAGGCCTTTCCCATTTTTAGATATGGTTTTGGTCAAGACCTTAATAATTTTTAGATGTCTTGGTCAAGGCCTTGAAAGTATATTTTAAAATGTCCAGAATTATAAATTACTTCATTATGAAGCTAGATATTGATATTTCACGTGATTATTAGTCTATTAGAATATCCATGGTTATGTTTAATGGCATTATTTAATGAGTTTTTATTCTTGTTGGGATATTCTAAAGTATATTTTTAAATGCATGTATATTTAGTAGAAAACATGGAAACTAGATTTAGAAAATTTAGATTAGGGAACAAAACACTATAATAGTATTTGAGGGTAAATATACAAGAACATCTAAGAATTGTGGTAAGGAATATATTATGTGTGTATTTTTAGCAAATATATCCATGTCTAGATACTATAAGTGGATGTGGTTCTTTCATATATGTACCTAGGATTAACAACTATGACAAGGAGTTTTGGTCCGGACCTGGGGTATCCTGGTACATGACAATGGGCCTTACTATGAAACTAGTTTGATACTCCTGGGTATATTCATAAGATATTTCACATTTTCTATAAAAACCATTATGAAGGAGGTAAATGTAAATTTTTCCAAAAAGAAACCACATTTATGATTATGAGATTAGACATGGATATGATTTCAATTTATGCTAATCATTTTTCTAAGCTGAGATTATACATTATGATTCATAACCTAATCTAGTATATGCCAATATTTTGAAATAGAATATAGTGAAAGCAATGGAATCCAAATGGATATGTTTATCCCACGCAGGTATTTCCCTCTGATGGAAGATAATGATGTTGGATCTAGTACTGTGAATAATGATGAAAAACTTATATCTACATTGGGATAGTTGACTCAGGTTATGAACAATAACCTTACCCATATGTAGCATCTGGATCCACAATGTGGAAGAGATATGTTAGACTTATTTATGCGACAACATCCATATCATTCAACGGGACTACAAACCCATTCATAGTGGAGTAGTGGATAAGTTATTTAGAGAATATATTTCTTCCTTTGGGATGTAACGAAAGAGAGAATGTTGTCATAGTAGTTTACCATATCTTAGGAGATGTGTATTAGTGGTTATCTTTAATTAAAAACATAAAGTTGGAGGAAAAATAGAATATATGGAATATATGGATTTTAAGGAAATATTCTTTGAAAAATACTTCCTCGTGAATAGAGGGTGGATATGGAAATACAGTTTCTGAATCTGAGTCAAAAAAGGGGATGAGAATGTTTCAAATTATTAATATAACTTCACATGGTTATAAAGGCATTCTATATACTAAATATGTAATCCAGGGATCATTATTGATGTATTATTTGTTCGTTTAAAACCATTCCTTTGAAGGGCACTAGTATTCCAATGTTTCGCATCATATGAAAACATTGTCTCCAGTGCTATCATAACAGAGAAATAATTATCTAAGTCTTATGACATCAAGGGGAAAAAAGAGAAGAATATGGTGGTAGAGTATAGAATGAATAAATGGAATAATAAAAAGGTGAATATTCCAACATGCTATCCTTGTATAAGAAAACACCCTGGTGCCTATTTAAAAGGAAAAGGTGTGCGATAGAAGTGTGGAAAAAAATAAAATCATGATATTGATTTCAAGGAAATGAATGAACCTATCAATGTTCAATGAAATAATTTTAGGGATATGAGGAACTATGATAATGATTTTCCAAAGAGTCAAGGAAACATGCCTCAGAAAAGTCCAAGGGAGAATGACCAATCTTATGATGTCACAACTACTGACGTTGAAGTTCTTAATTATGTGGTGGAAGGTACTTTAATCATTTCCTAAAAAATAGGCAATTCTTTATTTGATTCTATATCAATGCATTCTTTTATATCTTCCATGTCTTCCATGAAAATTAGATATTTCCAATTTGATTTAATAAAGGAGTTTTTAGTCAAAACTCTCAACGGATTTATCATTGTAACAAATATGTGTCGATCAATCACTCTTATGACACATAAAAGTGACTTAGATTCAAACCTTATCATCATACACATGATAGAATTTCATATAATCCTCTATTTATATTGTATTTCAAATTATGATTCAAAAATATATTGCAATAAGAAGGAAGTTACAATTTATGGGAATTGTGTAGAATCCTTTATCTTTAGAGTAAAAACCTCTCCATTTGATTCTCACATATCTCCACCCCAAATAGCTCTTTTGAATTCAATTATTGGGGAGAAAGAGAACACAATATATATGGGTGAGGAAAGTAATATTCTAATAGAGGATGTACCTGTTGTGTAAGAATATGTTGATGTGTTTCCATAGGATTTACCTGGAAATTCTATTGAGTGGGAAGTTGAGTTCTCTCTTGATTTAATTCCTAGTTAAAGGAATATATAAAAGAATGATTGTATAATGGCCACTTTTGAATTATTAGAACTGAAGAAACAACTAGAGTAATTGAGTTATAAAGGATTTATTCTTCGTAGTGTTTCTCCATGGGGATCCCCTATTATTTTTGTTAGGGTGAAAGACAAATCGATGAGGTTTTGTGTTTACTAATGGAAGATCAATGCTATTACAATAAATAAAAAGTATACCCTACCTCTCAATAATGATTTATTTTATCAACTTCATGGAGCCCAATATTTTTTGAATATTGATCTTCGATCAGGGTATCATCAGTAGCATGTGAGGAAGGAAGATATTCCAGAGATATCATTTCAAACCAGGTTTCAGAATTACGAGTATACAGTAATTCCTTTTGGACCGACTAATACACCCTCAATTTTAATGGATATAATGAATAGGGATTTCAAGGAATATCTTGAGGACTTTGTTTTGGTATTTATTGATTATATCTTGGTACACTTCAATAGCTACAAATACTATGAAAATAAATTTCACATTATTCTGAAGTCTCTTAGAAGAAATGAATTATATTCGATGTTTATCAAGTATGAATTTTGGATTTAATCAGTTTCCTTTTTGGGCCATATTGTATCTAAAGATAGAATATCCATTTTTCCTATGAAAAAAAGGCTATTCAAGAATTTCCTACACCAATGAACATAACTGTGGTACATATTTTTATTGGTTTAGTAGGTTATTATTGGGGTTTCATTCAGAACTTCTCCCGGCGGGCCAACCCTTTGACCAACCTTACTCGTAAAGGGGTTCAGTTCGTATGGAAAAAATAATGCAAGGAATGTTTCAAAGAATTAAAGAGGATATTAGTGAATTCTACAATCCAAAATCTACCATCAAAGAAAGATGGGTTTGTGATATATTATGATTAATCAAATAAAGTACTTGCCCGTATCCTGATATAGAATTATAGATTTATTGCCTATGAAACAAGGAAATTAAAAATTCATGAACAAAACTATCCTACTCATGATCTTGAGTTATCAGCTATATTTTTTATCTGAATATATGAAGGCATTATCTCTATGGAGAGATCTCTGATATATATATGGATTATAAGAGATTGAAATATATCTTCTCATATAATGAAATCAATAAGAGGAAACAGTGATTACTCCAACTACTCAAGGATTATGAATGATCCATACACTACCACCTACAAAATGAAAATAAGGGAGTTGAAGCATTGATAAGGAAGGATCACAAAGTTTTAAACAAAATGAGGATTAAAAAGGATCATATTTCTGTGGATCTAGTGAGGATAGATATGGGAATCATCATATATGGTGAAACATCATTACATTTTCAATTGGTTTCCCAACCATGTTTATTATAAATGATTAAAACTTCTCATCCTAATGGTGAGATTCTTCAAAAGAAATATGATGCAGTGAATGATGGAAAGTTAGTAGAATTCATATATGAAGATGGAACTATTATGTTTGGGAAGAGTCTTTCTGTTCCCACGTTAATCGAACTAAAAAGTGAGTTATTGGATGATTCCCATAGTTTGAATTTATCTATACATCCTAGTAGCACTAATATGTATAGATATTTTAAGGAACATTTCTTGTAAGACAACATGAAGAGGGAAATTGATTATTATTTATCAAGATGTTTAGTCTGTAAATAAGTGAAGGGAAAACAAAAACATCCCAGAGGAGTCATGCAACCTCTACCAATTCCTACATGGAAATGGGATGACATCACTATTGATTTTTTCACTATATTTCCCAAAACTCCTAGAAAAATGATGCAATATGGGTAATTGTGGATCGACTTACGAAATATGCACATTTCCTCTCTATAAGAGAGTATTTTCCGCTAGAGTTCCTTGAACGACTCTATATAAATGATGTTGTGATATTCATAGGGCACCAATCTCAGTTGAGTTTGATCTTGATCCACAATTTACATCGAAATTATGGAAAAGTCCTTGTAAAGCTTTGTACACTAAGATTCGTTTGAGTATTTCTTATCACCCCCAAACTGAATGGTAGTCATAAAGGACGATCCAATATTTATAATAAATGTTGAGATCATGCTCCCTAGACTTTCAAGGTATATGGGCTTAGTATTTACCATTGGTGGAGTTTTCCTATAATAATAGTTTCCATTTCAAAATTAAAATGGTACCATATGAAGAATTGTACGAAAAGAGATTTCATACACCAACATGTTGGGATGAAGTTAGTGAAAGAAATATTATGGGCCCAAAGTTTATATAGGAAACAACACCAAAGGTAAATACTATTCAAACCCATATCAATGAAGCTCAAAGTAGGAAAAATATCTATGATGATAATCGAAGTAAGGATTTGGAATTTTAAGAGGGAGGTCACGTTTTCATGAAAGTATCTCCATATAAGTGTGTTATAAGATTTGGAAAGAAAGGGAAACTGAGCCCTAGGTGTGTAGGCTCTTTTGAAATTCTGGAGAGAATTGAAGATGCGACTTATAATTTGGAAATTCCTTCTATCCTTTATAATGTAAAAATTGTGTTTTAGGTCTCATTATTGAGAAATTACCTACCATACCCAACACATTTCCTCACTTCTAAAGGTATAGAATTGGAAACTAACATATCTTACCCTGAAGAGATTATTCATATTATAGACACTATGGAACAACTGTTAAGGAATATGATGACATGTTTGGCAAATGTGCCTTGAGAAATCATAAAATTGAAGAAGAAACATGGGATCATGAGGACCTTATGAGGAAGAACTACCCAAATATTTTTGTGTGGTAACATTCTAGAAATTTTGATGATGAAATTTTGGTATGGGGGGAGAATGTGACACCCCAAGGATTTATAAATAAATTTAATATTGAATGAGTGAAACATGGAGTCTCTACAAAACACCAGTTTGTTATAACTTGTCTAGTAAAGATAATTTTTCCACCTTTGTGATTTTAATTTCAGAAAACTGACATACCCAATTATGTTCAGTAAGATATTTAGAGTCTGAAAAGAAAAACATAATTTTTGGTGAATAGTAACATTCCCTCTTGAATAATAAGATTAAAAGTAATATGACCCTTATGAATAGTAAATCATATTATTATTTTATTTTATTAAGGTTATGTGATAAAGAAATCATGATTAAATTTTCAAGGTCATATAAAACAAATTATAGTATTAATTTTTTTTTCGAATAAATTATGATTTTATTTAAAAATTAAATTAATCATATTTAGAAAATTATTTTCAAAAACTTTATTTGATTTTTAAATTATACACATCAAAAAATGGTTAGGGTGAATATTTGGTATTTTTCTGAAATAATCAAATTTTTGATGAATAGTAAAATACCGTAATTTATCGTATATATACATTATCAGTTAAATTCACTATTCCTATAATCATGGATGATATAAGAACACTTGGTTCGAGCTCACATGAACTTATTACTATTATGGGTCTCATGAAACAACACAATTGTTTGTCTTGAGGGAAATAATAAAATAATGAATAAGATATTCAAAAATTAGCCCTCTCCACCACTATAAAAACCACCCATCACTCCCTCTTCTCTTTACTCTTTTCAAGACTTTTCACTTATCTAAATTCTGATAAAATCTCATCCCAAGCTCCTCCATAAGTATATAATAAAATTTTCTCTTAAAAATTACAAATCCTCTCCCCTAAAAAGGCTCTCAATGAAGATAAATTTAAGAGGTAAATTCCTCTTTTCATTTTTTTTATTTTCTTTCAAGTTCCTTTATTTCATTTTATTTCATCACATGTTTTCCTAAAAACTTTATTTTAACTATAGTATCATACATGTAATGTAATTTTTTATGATAATGGAATAATTCATCATCAACTCTCTTTTCCCATATTTTATACTAGAAATGAAAACACCCTCTGAGATGTGTTAATTTATCACATTCAAGGACGATGGGTTTACAACTTCTATTTAGATATTTTTTTCTAGTCATGAAACCATTTTTATGTTTTAAAAAGATCATAATATATGTAATTCATCTTATTTAATGTTCTGGGTCATTTTTTACACGCGGTATTAATTTATAGAACAAAATGAGATTACGGTGATCGAAAAACCCCCAAATTAATCCAAGCATTGATCATTAAGATTTCATCTAATGATTCATCCTCACCCAAAGTAACCAAATGAATTATATGATCATTTAAAATTATGTATGATCATTAAAAACATATAACATCAATACTATAATTCAAATATCATTTTACATTAACTTCCATACAAGCAAACTGATCAAGAAAACTAATGAAACGAGCACTCACAAACGATGATATTGAATCTCTTTACCCATAGAAATGGCCATTAATGAACTTAATAAAATAATACCAAATAAAAAAAATTATAATAGGTTATAAATTGCGTTGTTTTTAAGTCTAATTTCATATTCTATGACATTATGTTCAATATAGGAACATATTTAGACATAAGGTAAGCATTTTTTAACTGAACTGCCATTTTCATCTGGGCTACTCTTATCCTCTACTTACCTCAATGAAATTATTATTTATTATTTTTTAATCCTCATAAATTCTGTTTTAATATTCTATATATTTGAACCAACTGTAATACTTCTTTATTTTATGGGGAGTTCCATGATTTAAAATGATCTTTCAAACATTCTTCCGGAAATACAAGCCTGTTCCAAGGGAACATCTCAAATTCCTACCTATCTTCAAGTGAACTCTATAATCTTTTTTTAGACACCATTATTTTTTTAAAATCACTCATTTTTATTAGAAAATTATATTATTTAAATTCTGGTTTTATAGAATTATTTTTCCAAAATAATTCTTCGTTTCAAAGTAAAAGAGTATTAATCTCAAGAATTACTCAATGATTTTATAAGAGTAATTTTATCTATTTTAACACTATTGTTGAATATTATTGAGACTAATATTTAATGATATAATATAACATATTTTATTTAATGTTTTATTATTATTTTTAATATGGATGTGTGTTGTAGAAATCATTCTCCATATTACTCAAAATGGATTGAGTTTCTGTGTACAGATTTGGGGAATGTTATTTCATATGTTCATGTTGTTTATATTTATCCTAGTTCATATTAAGATTTAATTACACTTATAAATTGATGGGCGACGCCTTCTATATCCCTTAGATTAATCTCTAGGTCTCATGAGGCCAAACAAATATTGAATTGGCCGAGGCCTTGCCCATTTTTAGATATGGTTTTGCCTGAGGCCTAAATCATTTTCAGATTTCTTGGCCAAGGCCTTGAAAGTATATTTTAGAATGTCTATAATTATGCATTTACTCATTATAAATATATATATATTGATAGTACATGTGATTATTCTACTAGTATAATATCCATGGTTTTGTTTTATGGAATTATTTAATCATTATTTGTTCCTTCCATACAATGCTCAAATATATTTTTAAAGGGATTTATTATTAGTTATGCATCATGCCTAGTGTTTATATTTTGTTATGTTTTATCATTTATCCTTACTAAGAATCTGAGATAACCCCTTTCACATGTTTTATTTTTCCCAAGTTGTGAATAATTGTATTATGAATGACTTGTAAGGATAATCTCGAAGATTATGTGTGATTCAAAATAAGTTGTTATGTTGTCTTTCCTTTCAAGTTGTAATGTTGAACTTATATATGTATTTTGATTTACAAAACTACTAAAATATTTGTTACTTTGGGATTAATATTCCTTATTTATATGCCAATGTAAAAAATTAAGGAACCGGCTCTGGGAAACTGGGTTTGGGTCCTTACATATTGGATAACTGGTACTTAGTGGTTGAAACTGAGTATCTGAGTGACAATAGTTTTAGTTGATCATAGGACTATGTTACAAACATATTGTGGATGTGAGATATTTTATATAATATATGTCTTGAGATTTCATATGCTACCCCATCCATTTTGGTAGTGATACTGAAAACTAGTAGACTCTAGGATGGTGTGTTCCCAAATGTTTCGATGGTGAGGATGGTTGGATGGCTACCCCCTCAGGACTAGCTCTCTTCTCTTAGTTATAATATGTACTGGTTTTCATAGTGGTTAGTTTCCCATATACATGTGTAGTGGGATGTAATGTATTTTTGTTATTTCACACACATGTATCTTGGGATATAGTATCCAAAGGAATATTATAGGTATGATGAGTAGAGGTTATGATGGATTGAGGTACCTTACTCAGTGTATGGGTTGTGATGGCTTGAGGAATAATACCCATTGTATGATACATGCCATATGGGTTGTGGGGATTCCCAAAAACTACCAGGTTATTATATGAATATGTGATATGAAATAGTGTGAATATTTTATGTACTAATTGTGTGTTCTGATAAAATATCCAAGCCATATTTGGGCTAGCTTCTCTTAGAGAGAGATGGCTCGGAACGTGAAATGTTGGGGAAGAGCAGAAACCTATGGGGAATAAATAATATGTAACACTTATTGATTTATTATTATATTATATGATCTATGTTGTATGCATGATTTTGTGAGAGATTACCATGGTGAGGTTGGGAACCTAGTATGTCTTTTTAGTTGCCAAGTTAACTTCAATGATTGTTCACTATTATTTATAATGATTTATTTTAATTTTGGACTAGAGTCACATAGGAGGATCTTATAGAGTAAATTTTTATGCTCACTCCACATTTATATTAACTTGTTTCATGTATTATATTTCATGTTGGAGATTAGGATAGATTTTACTAAATCTTTTTTTTCCTGGATTTGATTTGGATTCATGGTCGCTTCTATGTTTACCTTATTGGTACTTGTAGTTTTCCTTTCAATTTTTTAGGACTATATGAAATTATATGTATATACTTGGGGTAACATTAATCTTTATGATCATTTGTTTATTTTTGTATATGTCTATTCTCTATCTTCATCAAATTCTTTTAGAGTGTAATTCCTCCCATCATTGTGTATATTATAACATCATAACTAGTCACAAACCCATAGTATACTAGATGTAGGACTCAATCAGTTACCATCTCTCTTATATCATTGTCAGTCCAGGAGGGTTACTCTTTGTTGGGAGTGGGTCATGATAGAGTGGTATCAAAGGATCATGTTAAGGGATTGAATGGAGTTTGGAGTTAGTGAGAGATGAGACTTCTAGGTTTGGTAGTGAAATGGTGTGAGACAAGTTTTATAATCAATATAAATAAGGGATATTGTCCGAGACATGAAGATTTAGGGCCCCATGTGATCTATCATAAGGGCCTTTACTTTTACTAATTTTACATAGTGAGGTTATACTGGTTTTGTGGTATAGATCTAGAGAAGAATCATGCATCATTCTTATTTTTGCCAGTGTTTTAAAGGGGTAAACATTGGGATAGGTAAAAAAATAAAATAATGAAGTAAATATTTAAATTAATTAATGTGTATTATTCCATAATCCAGGGTTAGGAGCTCTAACTATTTTTTCTTTTCTAGGAATGGATCCTGCTTGATGTCTTCATCAGGTTTTCCCCAAAAATGTTCGATAAGATATTCCATAAAATCACCATGTAGTAGAGGTAGATGATGATAAAAATATGAGGAGAAAACTCTGATATTTTAAGTTCCAATTTATAAATAATTTTTAGGTATCCATTTTAGACTCAGTGATAGATGACTTGTTAGAGGAGGTTGAGATAGCTCTTATTTTGATATGTTCTTAGAAGGAGAACCACGTTAAATTTGTTGTGATGATGTTCTGCATAGAAGAAAGGTAGTGGTGGATCACAATGTTCCAATGGTCTTGTGGGATATGTTTTAAGGCATATTCTCAGTAGAGTTTATGTCTTCCACCATAGAGGGAGTCAGCCAATAAAAGATACTTACCCTTCGACAAGTTAGTTACAATGTAAAGGAGATTGAAATTTTTTTAGGACCTCACTCTATTATGATTTATACCAACTTCAATATGAGGTGGCATGGGTGAGGCATTTTGAAGAGTATTTTCACCCATATATCCATCATTAGTTCACCTCATTCGTGTTATTGACCTATCTTGAGGTTCTGGAAGAAGAATTGGTCATTTAGAAAATTTTATATAGAACCCTATTTTCACAATAAGTGATTCATCAATATTCCCCATGAAGTCGAGCTATGGTTTGGGGTTCTAGGTTTCTGGAATAGAAGATATTTCAGTTATCTAATGGTACGTCCTAGCTCTCATCTTATAGACAAACTGGGGTGGAAGATATTTGGCCTTTCCTATGGGTTCAGACATTTTTTATTATGGAGACTGAGTTCATAAATGGAAGGGTTTCTAGCCTTTCTTAGAAGTTATCATACTCAAGTCATTCCACTTCATGTTCCTCCATTGAGGTTGTTTTATCAAAGGAAGTAGGAGCCGAATGATCCATATTAGGACCATGAAAGGGGAGATGGGGTAGTTAGAGGGTATCCTGAAGATGCTCCTTATCCTTAGAGAGTAGATCACAATCATGGAGGTGGTTTTCATTATTATTAGAGTGGTTCTAGAGCAGGCCGTGGTCATTTTTATTCCCTATTATTACAATAATCAACAAATCCATTTGTCTTTTTAGGTACCCATCTCTAGTTTTCTACTTGGGTGCATTCTTTATATGATTCAAAATCCACACAATCCATCATATCGCCTACCCTAGGCTTTGGGGACTTGAGGTGGATATGCTTTCATGCCCTTAATATTGATTATACTAGTTGGAGGTCGATTCGACCTATATAAACTAATTTTATACATTGATCTAGTACCAAGGAAGAACCTATATGGGAGATACTTATTATATTTATATATGAAACCATATAACATAATCCTTGGAATGGATTGGATATATTCATTATAGGATATTTTGGATTTCTTCAGGAAGTAGGATTTATTTTATAATGCTTAAAAATATCCTGCAATGTTTGCTGATGAGAGAGACCATCATATGGGTTATAAGCATGTTTTGTCCTTGAATTTCTTGAGGAAAAAGATAATAATGAGTTTTTTCAAGTTTCATCTGATGATCTTTATAGGTTTTATTTGGAAGATACACCAATGTCTTTTGAGAGGAGGTTGTACCATTAACCCCCCATTGAGAAATATAATTTGGGATCTACCTATAATCGGGTGTTTATCCAATCTCGATGTCCCTATATATGATAGTATCATCTTATTTATGATAGATTTGAGTAAAAAATAATGCTATGTTGTATAGGTGTAGATTTTTCATAGTTTTACTGGCTATTATGGATGTTCTATGGTCAATTTCTCTCAAGTTGTAACTCCTCTGACAACCTCGACTAGAAAGGATGAGGCATTATTCTGAAAAAAAAATTAGTTTCTATAGCTTTTCAGTAAATTAAATAGATGTTTGTTTGCTCTCTATTCCTTTGTTTACTAGTACAGGGAGTGTAGTTTAATGTTTTCTTTAAAACATTACATTTTTTATTGAGATATTTTTTGATTTAGTGGATTTAAATTTTTTCTTATGGGTCTTGACAGTTACTTCCTCATGAGTGTAACTATTCTAACAATTAACTCGTGTAGACAGATATTTTATTTTCCTTGAAGTTGTGTTAACATCACCTCATCAATGAAATTTTTTTGGGTTTTATCGAATTTAATATCCTAAGGTATGTCTTCTCCTAGAATGACTTGAACATGCGACAATTACGATGGGTGAAATTTTTTTTGTATTATGATTTTGAGAATTAATATATTCCTAGAAAGGGAAATTTTATGGTTTATGCACTGAAAAGGATTCCACATAGTTATTCCATTTATGAATCTAGAGATTCATGGAGAGTGATAGAAGAGCTCTCTGTGATGAATCTAAATATAGAATAGTTTGGTGGAATATTTTTTCATTTTCAAATAACAATGAATTCTTCTTTGGGGAAGTAATTAGTTGAGTCCCATCTTGGGGATTATAAGGTGATGTTTTGGAGAGACTGAGTTACCTTTTTTACTTCCCTCGATGGGTTTTCTATGGATAAATAGTTATGGATGTTTTTCTATGGGAGGATTTTCTTTCCTTTGGTGATGTGTGAGATGGTTCTCTATAAGTTTCATAGCTAACCTTTGTCGAAACATCTCAGTAGGACAAAGATGTACCAAACAATAAGAGGGAAGTTTTGGTTATAGAGACCTAACCTTTTATTATATTAATATTACATTATTTTAAGATAAAAAACATAATAATATTACAAATAGAGGATCCAAAGGTTTAGTGTTTTCGGAAAACTAGGACTATACATAACAATTACATCATCAAGCATAATCATTTATTTAATTTCTTCTTCTCTAGCTTCTTATTGGCACTTGACCTCTCCTTAGTACTTGTAGCCACTAGATGATATACATCAAATGGGGTGAGATAAAATCCCAGTAATAGGATATATAAGAACAAAATAGCATGGGTGAGGATAATCATAACATGGGAAAAAGATCATGAACATGAGAGGAAGCATAAATAAAAGACTATAAGTGTGAAAATTCATACAAATGAAACATCATGTCTTAGTGGTTAACTACCACACATAATTATGAACTAAGATATCATATTTTCCACATCATTTCACATTTAATCATGATATTCATCACTTTACCCAATGCATTGGAGCTCTGTCTAATTCTGGGTGCACCCGTCACATTCAAACATTCATATTGCGCTATATAATTCTGGGTGCAGTCGTCACATCATAAAATTATCATTATCATCCATGCCACATAGATAATATATCAATAATGAATATGAATATAACATGGAAAGGAATGGGTTTAATCTCATAAGAACACATTTATAATCTTTGGGTTCCCAAAACAAAGAGGGAATAACATACTTGATACAAGAACCATCAACCTTGAATGAGAAGTAAAAGGCGAGTTCTTAAAAGAAGGGTTCTTTTGGAAAACATTTTGTTTGAAATAAACTATAGTGGTAAACAATTATATTCCATAAAATGAAATAAAATGATGAAAAAAAGATTTTTTAGGAGTATCCATATCAAAATTGGAGTGAAAGAGGGAGAACTCGAAGGATGAAATTTGGGTTTGAGAATTGTCCCTTACCTTGTATCTGAACGCTTACTTCTATTTAATGTTCTATATAATGACATTATATTCATTAATTAGAAATTAAAGAACCTTTTATAAATTAATAGGGTTCATTTGGTTTCATTATGTCTTTTTATGGGCCTTTTGATGAGTTATAGGGTTTAAAAACTTTGTTCTGAAATGTTTGTTTTTATAGTCTTCTTGAGTGGTTAACTCGTATTCTTAAATGAATGTTTGGGTAAAACATAGGGAAACATCCAGAAATAATGTTAAATGTCTTTAATGACATTACAGAATTTAAAATTATCTTATAATGAATTATATTATATACCATGTGGATGAATCATTAGATTAAATGATTATTGTTTCGGTTAATTTGGTCGGTTTTTCGATCACAAATAACTTGTTTTAATTTATCACTTAGTAATATGTACCCAAGTTAGTTCCAGAACATTAAATAGGACCTAATACATATAACATATTCAGGTTCAACAATAAAAATGGTTTTATGACCAGATCTGAAGGTATAAATGGAAGCAGAAGACATGTCGTTCTTGAAGTTGATAAATTAACACTCACGAACAACGTTCTCTTTAATAAAATAAAAAGAAGAGGGAAAAGGGGGTTGGATTATATAATATCCCATTAGTATAATAAAATTACAGTATATTTATGTTACTAGAGTTACCATACCATTTGTACATAGATAGGTGGGGAGAAAATAAGTAAATAACTTGAAATGGAAAGGGAATTAAAAGACAAGGGGGAGAGAAATTGCCTCTTGAATCCTCCTCTTGAGATCCTCCTTAAGGGGCCTATGCTTGGTTTTTTCATTAGACAAATAGCTCTTGGACATGGGGGAGGGGATAGGGAAACTTTTTGGGCAGATTTTAGAAAAGGCTTCAAGCATGACAGGTGTGAGGAAATGAGGGTGTGAAGGTTCGTATTTATAGTGGAGGGGAGAGAGGTTTCCTTAATATAAACTTCATTAGTCTATTAATTTCCCCTAAGACAAGGAATAGTGAGTCTTAAATGACCAAGAATAGTAAATATGGAATGTGATTTCGATATTTGGGTGCTTAAATCAGTTGTGATGTCAGGTATCGTGAGTTTAAATTATAATGTATTTATATGGTAAATTAATGTATTTTACTATTCACCAAAACTTCAAGTGTTTTAGAAAAATCCAAATAATTTACCCCAACCATTTTTCAATGTGTAGAATCCAAAAATGAAGTCAATTTTAGAAAAATAATTTTCTAAGAGTGATTAATTTAATATTTAATTAAATTCATAATTTATTATTAAAAAACATGTTTTTAAACCTTCATTTACTTATTCGAAAATATAGGTACGCCATACTTTCACTCGAATATTAATTTTATACTATCATAGGTAAGGAAACTATTAATTAGGGTATATTACTATTCATAAGGGTATGTTACTATTCATAAGGGTAGGTTACTATTCACCAAAAATTATTTTTGTTTTATTAGACTCAAAAAATCATCTTGAACACTATTGTGGTTGTTAGATTTTTAAAATTCCCAATACATAAGAGAAAAACTTATGTTTAAAGGTCACTTTGCACTTAGTAGTTCATTATGTTGTTTTTTCATGTGATTTTATGATATATTTATAAGAATGTAATTTCCATTGAAAAACATTAGGTCGTTACATTCTTCCCCCCCTTATTAAATTTCAACCTCGAAATTTCAATTTACACAAACAGGTGAGAGTACTTATCCATCATCACCTATTACGATTCCCAAGTAGCTTCTTCAAACTTATGGTTCCTTCACAACACTTTGACAAGGTGGGTTTTCTTGTTTTGTATAACCTTATCTCTCCGATCCAGAATCTCTACAGGCTGCTCCTCATAAGAGAGATCATCTCCTAGTTGTACCACCTCGGAGTTTAGTACATGTGAGGGGTCAGGTATGTACTTCCTCATAAGTGATACGTGAAACACATCATGAACTTGATCCATATTCAGTGGAAGTGCAAGCTGATAGGCCACGACTCCTATGAGGTCAAGGGTCTCAAAGGGGACAATGTACCTTGGGCTTAGCTTTCCTTTCTTTCCAAACCTTATAACTCTCTTCCATGGTGATATTCAAAGGAAGACATTATCTCCAACATCGAACTCCAAGTCTCTTTGACAGTTGTCAGCATACCTATTTTGCTGACTCTAAGCATCTTTGATGTGTTTCTGGATGACTTGAACCTTCTCTGTCATCTCTTGCACAAGATCGGGTCCAAGTACCTTTCTTTCTCTAACTTCATCTCAATAGGTTGGAGTTCTACATCACTTTCCATACAGATCTTTATATGGAGCCATCTGAATACTTGAGTAGAATCTATTGTTGTATGATAACTCAACCAATGGGAGATGCTGATCCCATCAACTTTTGAATTCTAGAGAGCAGGCTCTTAGCATATCTTCAAGCGTCTGAATAGTTCTTTCAGACTGGCCATCATTTTGGGGGAGATAAGCCATGCTGAAATTTAATTCAGTACTCAAAGCATGTTTAAGGCTCCACCAAAATATAGATGTGAACCTTGGATCACGGTTAGAGACAATTGAGAGTGGAACACCGGGAAGTCTCACCACTTTCTTCACATATATCTTTTCAAGTTGCGAAAGTGAGAGATCTTCCCAAATAGTGATAAAATGGGAAGTCTTGGTGAGTTGGTCAACCAAAAACCATATCACATTATTTCCCTTACACATCTTCAGGAGACCCATGACAAAGTTCATAGTATCATTTTCTCATTTCCACATGGGTATAGTCAATGGCGGAATCATCCCTTTGGACTTTTGTCACAGTGCTTTAACTTGTTGACATACCAAGCACCTTGATATATATTCCACAATATCCTTCTTTATGTTATCCCACCAGAAGTGTTCTTGGAGATCACGGTACATCACGTTACTCCCAAGATGGATAGAGAATGTTGAGATATGTGCATTGTCCAATAGCTCCTTCTTTATCCTGATTGATAAAGGCACAAAAAGCTGCATTCCAAACCAAATCACACCATCATCATCGATATGGAACTCCTACAGCTTCCCTTAATTTACTTAATTCACCCTCTTTTTTATATCCACATCATCCCTTTGTGCTTACTTAATCTTATCTTGGATGGATGGTTGCACAATCATTTGGGAAAGGTAGGATGTATCCCCTTCCCTTAGGATTTCCAAATCCATCTTTTTCATATCTAAGAATATAGCATCTTTATCAATTCATAACATGGATGGAGTAGTGGGTTCTTTTATATTTAGAGAATTAGCTACTTATTTCTCCTTTCCAGGATGGTAGGGAATAAAGCAATCATAATCCTTGATTATCTCTAACCATCTCATTTGATGCATATTGAGATCCTTTTTTGTGAAAATATACATTAGGCTCTTGTGGTCGGTGTATATGTCACACTTCTCACCATAAAGGCAGTGTTGCCATATTTTCTAGGAAAAAATCACAGCTTCCAGCTCTAAATCATGTGTCGGGAAGTTCTTCTCATGGATTTTCAATTTCCGTGAGGCGTAGGCTATCAGATTGTCATCTTGCATGAGTACGCAACCCAAGCCTTTCTTTGAAGAATCATTGTATATCACAAAACATTCACCATTTTTTGGTAGTGTGAGTACATGTGTAGTGATCAACCTTCTCTTTAGCTCCTTGAAGCATCCCTCACATTTTTTGATCCATACATACCTTACCCCTTTCCTTGTTAACTTAGTTAGCGGGCTTGAAAGTCGTTAGAATTTTCTCACAAAACGTCAGTAGTACCCAGCTAATCCAAGTAAACTACGGATTTTTGTGACACTAGAGGGCCTGGGCCATTCCTCAATCACCTTTGTCTTTTAAGGATCCACAAAAATTCTCTCACTTGTGATCACATGTCCCAAAAACATGACTTTCTTCATCCAAAAGTCAAACTTGCTGAAATTGGCGTACAAATTCTCCTTTGTCAATGTCTCCAGCACAAGTCTTAGATGTTCTTCAAGTTCCTCATTACCCTTGGAGTAGATGGTAATATCATTAATAAACACTACCACAAATTTTTTGAGGTAATGTCTAAAGACTCTATTCATCAAATCCAAGAAGATGGTAGGGGCATTAGTAAGTCTGAAGGGCATCACCAGAAACTCATAGTGCCCATACCATGTACGGAAGGCAGTCTTCTAAATATCATCCTTCTTCACCTTTAACTAATGATATCCAGAATGAAGATCTACCTTTGATAAGTATTGATCTCCTCATAACTAGTCGAACAAGTCGTCAATCCTTGGAAGATGATACTTGATATTTATGGTGATTTTTTTGAGTTCCCAATAATCGATACACAACCACATTGTTCCATCCTTCTTCTTCACAAATAGCACTGGCGCAGCCCAAGGTGATGCACTAGGGCATATGAACCCTTTTCCCAGATGCTCTTGCAACTACTTCTTTAACTCTTCCAGTTTTACAGGGGCCATACTATAAGGAAACTTCGAGATAAGAGTAGCTCCAGGTATGAGTTCAATTGAGAAATCTACCTCACGATCCGGGGGAATTTCAGGATACTCTACGGGAAATACATCATTTTATTCCCTCACGATGGGCATTTCTGCAGGGTTGGCACCTTCCTTTGACTCAACCATTTTGGAGAGGTATGCTTCTTTGTATGGAATCAACATCCACACAGATGAAGGATTTTTCAAAGGAGATTCATGATCTTCTTTGAATTTTTATAGAAGTATGGGATGGTTAATAATATGAAAAGATATTTACTTTTCCCGACAGTTGATATGTTCTCTATATAGAGAGAGTCAATCCATTTCTATTATAGCGTCGAATTCCAAAAAGGGAAGTATTACGAGATTTTCCAAAAAAATCTTCCCACATACGCCAATAGGAGAAAAGTAAAACACTTGGGTTTCAATTATTGCACCACTTGGTGTTTTTATCTATATCTCTACTTCAAGGTTTCGGGGCTTCGATTATATTGTTTTATAAAATGTACAAGATATAAAGGAATACGTAAAACCATAATCAAATAATACTTTTTCCATTCTTGAGTGAATAGGAAGTGTACCTTGTACGACTTCATTATCTTTCTCCAATTTTGCAGTAGTGATGGCATAAGCCTTCCATTGTTCCTTTGTCTTTGGTGGATGCTAACGCTTATTACCCTCGAGAACTAGAGCTTTAGTGTACTGGCTTCTATAGTGCCCCAGCTCCCTACAGGTGTAGCATTGAACCATGGGTGCTTATCTATTTTCTTCCACTACATTATCCTTCCTTTTAATGTCTTTTAGACACTATTGAGCATGATTTCCTTCTTTCCCACACTTGAAGCATTTCGTCATACCTTTAAGGCAGTTCCCATGGTGAAACTTCCCAAATCTTTGGCATGTGGGTCGTTGAGTTTTCTTCCCACCATTATTATTAGATCCACCTACTTGGATTTCCATCTATAGTTTCTTATCACCATATCCCTAAGACCATTATCCAAAATCAACCTACACTTTGAGATCACACTGAACAATTCTTCATAACATCCGAAGTCTCGAATTGCAATAGCCTTTCAAAGGCGTGGTTTTAATCCACTAAATAATCTATCAATTTTTCTATCTTTGTTGATAAAAAACATGAATTGTACATTTCAAGACTTGTGAAATTATCTTCATAGGTTGTGACAGATTCTTCTTATTTTTTCTTGAGCTCTATGAATTCTCTCTCCTTATTTGTGTGAATATTTCATGGGAAATACTTATTAAGAAACATGATCTTAATTTCTTCTCATTCCATCTCTTCAATTTCCTCCCTTGGCTTTGTTTTCATAATAAAATCCCACCATTGATCAGCCTCTCCATCTAGATGATAAACAGCTATGGTCACCTTCTTCGTCTCAGAACATTGACGCATAGAAAAGATCATCTCCATGGAGTTGACCCACTATTCCTCAACTGGAGTATCGGAAGATCCACTAAATGTCGATGGTCGTTGCTGCATAAATCATTCGATATTCAGTTTCACTCTCTTTGGTGAAGGATAAAATTCCCCATTATTATGGTTATTGTTCATAACCTGAGATAATTGGGTAAGTATCTCCATGAAGTTATGAACTCCACCTCCCAAATCATTGGGGATGTCGTTCGTGCAATCGTTGCATTGGCCCTCGCACGAGTTGTTGACCTGGTTCGTCCTGGTTCCCACCATTTTCTAAAATAGAAAAGGTTAGAACCGAAAATAAGTCAACAATTCAAGAATACATAAATTATTAATTTTCATAATTTATACTAAAATCATAACATATGGGATCCAAAAGTATAGATTCTTGTGTGCATATTTGTACTTAGTCTCGTGCTAGAGGTTTTCTCTAGGGTTCACTAATCTTAATTCCCAAATTAACTAAACATTCCCTCTGATAGCAACTATAGCGACCCAACCTTTTCTTACATTACTATTACATTATTTTAAGATAAAAAACATAATAATATTACAAATATAGTATCCAAGAGTTTCATGTCTTGGGAAAACTAGGACCATACATAGAAATTACTTCATCAATCATAAACATTTATTTAATTTCTTCTTCTCTAGCTTCTTATTGGAACATGACCACTCCTTAGTACATGTCTCCACCTGAGGATATACGTCAAATTGGGTGAGCTAAAAGCCAATTAAGAGGATAGATAATAACAATATAGAATGGGGGAGCATAATCATAACATTGGAAAAAATCATGAACATGAGAGGAAGCAAAAATAAAAGACTAGAAGTGTGGCATTGAATAAAAATGAAACATCATGCCTTAGTGGTTAACTACCACGCATAATTGTAAAAAAATATAGAATCTTGTATACATAATTTCACATTTAATCCTGAGATTTATCACTTTAACAAATGCATTGCAGCAATGTATAATTCCGGGCGCACCCGTCACATTCAAACATTCATATTACGCTATATAATTCTGGGCGCACCCGTCACATCATAATATTATCATTATCATAAATTAAAAATAGAACATATATCAATAATTAAAATAACTAACCCATTGAAAGTAATGGGTTTCATCCCATAAGAACACATTCATAAAATTTGGTTTTCCAAAGCAAAGAGGGAATAACATACTTGATACAAGAAACATAAACCTTGAATGAGAAGTAAAAGGTGAGTTCTTAAAAGAATAGTTCTTTTGGAAAATATTTTTTTTGAAATAAAAAATGGTGGTAAACATTTATATCCCATAAAAGGAAAGAAAATGATGAAAAATTTATTTTTTAGGAGTAACCATATCAAAATTTGAGAGAACGAGGGAGAACCCAAAGGATGAAATTTGGATTTGAGAATTTCCCCTTACCTTGTATCTGAATGCTTCCTTTATTTAATGTCATGTATAATGACATTATATTCATTAATTAGAAATTACAGAACATTTTATACATTAATAGGGTTTATTTTTCTTTCATTATGTCAATTTATGGTTCTTTTTGATGAGTTATAGGGTTTAAAAACTTTGTTCGGGAATGTTCGTTTCTATGGTCTTCTTGAGTGGTTAACTCGTATTCTTAAATGAAAGGTCGGGTATAACATGGGTAGACATCCATAACTGATATTTCATGTTATTAATGACATTAAATAATTTAAAATTACCTTATAATGAATTATATTATATACAATGTGGATGAATCATTAGATTAAATGATGATTGTTTGGGTTAATTTGGGCGGTTTTTCGATCACAACAAACTTGTTTTACTTTATCACTTAATAATATGTACCTAAATTAGTTCCAGAACTGTAAATAGGCCATAATACATATAAAATATTCAGTTTCAACCATAAAACTAGTTTCTTGACCATATTTGAAGGTATAAATGGAAGAATAAGACATGTCATTCTTGAAGGTGATAAATTAACACCTCACGAACAACGTTCTCTTTAATAAAATAAAAAGAAGAGGGAAATGGGGATGGATGATTTAATATCCCATTAATATCATAAATTTATAGTATATGTATGTTACTGGATTTACCACACCATTTGGACAAAGATATTTTGGGGGAGAATAAGAAAAGAACTTGAAATTGAAATGAAATTAAAGGAGAAGAGGGAGAAAAATTGCCTCTTGAATCCTCCTCTTGAGATCCTCCTTAAGGGGCCTAAGCGTGGTATTTTGATGGGACCAGAAGCTCCTGTATGCGGGGAAGGTTATAGGGAAGATTTTTGGGTAGAGTTTAGTCAAGTATTCAAGCTTTAGACGTGTGAGGAAATGAGGGTGTGAAAGGTGGTATTTATAGTGGAGGGGAGAGGGGTTTCCTTAATATAAAATTCATTAGTTTATTAATTTCCCATAAGACAAGGAATAGTGAGTCTTAAATGAACAATAATATTTAAGAGGTCATATGAGTTCAATATTTTGGTTATTACATCACTTGTGATGTCAGGAATAGTGAGTTTAAATTATAGTGTATTTATACAGTAAATAAATGTATTTTACTAATCACCAAAAAATCGATATTTGAGAAAAATCCCCAAAAATTACCCCAACAATTTTTTGATGTGTAGAATCCAAAAATGAATTCCATTTTCCAAAAATAATTTTATCAATATTATTAATTTAATATTTAACGAAAATCATAATTTATTATTAAAAAACTAGTTTTATAACATTCATTTACTTATTCTAAAATATTGGTACATCATACTTTCACTTGAATATTATTTTTATACTATCATAGGTATGTTTACTATTAATTAGGGTATATCACTATTCATAATGGTATATTACTATTCATAATGGTATTTTACTATTCACCAAAAATTATTTTTGTTTTATTAGACTCCAAAACTCATCTTGAACACAACCGTGTATGTTAGATTTTCAAAGTTCCCAACACATAAGTGAAAAACTCATGGTTAAAGGTCACTTAGAACTTAGTAGGTCATTGTGTTGTGTTTTCATGTGATTTTATGACATATTTATAAGAATTTAATTTCCATTGAAAAACATTGGGTCGTTACATTGGTGGTCTGGGATTAAGAATCTATTCTGTAGTTTATGACTTGATGCTTAGTCTTCCTGAAGGTTAAGGCCATGCATTGTGTTTCTCGTAGTTTTCTCCATCCATTAGACGTTCTTAATTAGAGGTTGGAGGAAAACTAAATCTAATATTTAATATTTTACCTTAACCTCAAGGAGTCTATGAGGCTATATGAGTGATAGTGTATCATTTAATGAAATATTTCCACTTTCTTACAATCAGGGAGTCAATATCAATAGTGTTTTTGTTGAGTTAATACCCAAATAAAGTAGTGAGATTCTAGGGATTCATTTGGATGACCATCTATGATCATGATACTATTTTTAACTCTATGATGTGGATAGGCCATTAGCATGTTTATGACTCTTAATTATACCTTATAACAACTTTTCATCAAAATATAGATATTAGATAGAGCAAACCATTCAAACTCATAAAGACATATTGTGTTCTTGTGTTCTGGATTTTATAGGTTTTTGGATGAAAAACAATATTTTCTAGAGTTTTCTTTCAAAAATATTTGTCACTCCACCATTTTTATCGAACCATGTAAATATTTATACACCCACCCATTTTTTTCTCCATTGTGCTATACTAGGGTCAGAGATTTAGAAAATATTGATCCATAAATAGCATAGTTCACTAAATTAATGGTATATGTGATTCATGAGTGGTTTAAATTAGTGTATGATTATCCAAAATTATATATTTATCATAGGAGAGAAACTATGGAGCTTGATGTAAGAGATCATGTGTTCATAAAGGTGACTCCTCACCATGGGATGTAAAGGTTTTTTTATTGGAGTAATCTTTCTCCCCAGTTCATTAGGCCTTCAAGGTGTTGTCTCATATTGGTGATGTTGCATACCAAATAGAACTTCTCATGTAGATGAGCTAGGTACAAGATGTTGTCCACATGTAAGACATCCACCATTACCTTAATTATAACTCTCGCATCATATATTGGTTCATGATAAATGTTTATGATGATGCAACTTTTAGGGAGCAGCCAGTACAGATCCAAGACCACTAGGAGAACGTGTTGCATGGTCATGTTATTACATTAGTTCGTGTCATGGGCTATCATAGTAACATGGGAAATAGTACCTGGGAATATGATTCATAGATACACACTCAGTATCCAGGTCCATTTGTTGTTAAGATATTCACTTTTAGCATTTATCTTGTATGGATGTTATCTTTTTCTTATTTATGAGATGGTTTTCTCTTGTGGCTTATAGTGTCCTTACTCCCATTTGAGAGGTATTTTCTCTGAGATATTTTTTATTGTTTTTTTGTTTTTTTGTTTCATTATAGTGAGGTTTTTGAGCTCCAATGATGGCGAGATTATTGGGAGGTATTTCACTGGGTAAATGTTTGTACATACCTTTTTCCTTCTTTATCTCCTAATTTTGGTTTTGGATTCTCAAGGATAAGAATGGTTTGAGAGGTGTCTGATGTAAGGGTCCAAATCCTATAATACCATTAAATTTTTATTTTTAGGTGTGGGTGGTTATAAGAGGAGGTATTAATGTTCTTGAATGGAATGTGGGGGCTAAGAAGGGTTACACATCCAAAAAATGGCATGGTTGTGGTATGGAGGGTTGTATTGAACCATATGCTTAGTGGTTATAGAAGAGTGGATCACAACTACATCATAGTGGGAATGATTTAAAATTTTAGGGAAACTTTATTTTTAGGCATAGTAGTGGCATGGAGAAATTTTGTGGTGTAGGCCATTCCAAATGTCAAGCATTGCAACATGGACCAAGGAGGCTGCATCATTGTGGTTTTAGGTTATTCTTTCAATATAAAGGTATTTGTGGCTTAGAGCCTTTGGCTACACAACATCCCAAGATCACTTTTTATATTATCTTTCCATGAATATCAATAATGTTCTTTGACTAAGGGGTGTGATTTGGTCCCTTTCACTACACCATATTTTCCTTGACGTCAGACACTTCTGCTGCATTGTCTTATGTGTTGTGTTGGGGTCTTCTAATTTTCCTTTGGCATAAAATACCCCAAGGCCATTTGAACCCAAATTTCTACCACTAATTCCTATAGAACCCTAGGCACCCAAGGATATATTTTTAATTATTTTTAATCCACTTTTGATAGATATTTATCTCATCTTTCCATGTTTAATCTGCAATAATATGTAGAATGATCTACCTCTGTTTTCTTGTAGTTTATTCTTAGATTAGTATATTTTCCTTCAATTTATTATTTCCAAGTTGTGGAATTCGATCTCCATCATTTTTATGGAATTTCTTGGTTATTGGATGGTGTGATAATTAGATGACTCTTTGGAGGTATGTAGTTTCTTGTGGGAGAGGTGATCGAAGATTCACATTGGAGTTATGATTCTATTTCAAGAATGTCGAAGGTTTGAGGTAGGGGATTTTTTAACTAATAAAAACTAGTTTTATCTAGTGTTTTGGTTTTAATAGATCTAGCTAAAAGAAATTTTAAACACCCTCTTATTCAGCACTAGAAAAATCATTATTAAAAGTGGTCCTTAACAGCTCGTTTTTTGCACTATTAAAGGGGGTCTTTAGCAGCACTAAAAAGCACTGTTATAGGGGACCTTTATCAGAGATTGTAAAAAAGAACTGATAAAGTCCCCCTTTTTAGAAATAGTTAAAAAGTGCTCATAAATAGGGGAGTATATTAGTGCTTCTAAAAACAAACTGATAAAGGGGGCATTTATCAACACTGGTAAAAAAGCACTGATAAATGGTGGTCTTTATGAGCGTGTTTTTAAAACTACTGATAAAGACCCCCCTATCAGTGTTTTTTACTAGCACATATAAACAAATGTATTTTAAAAAAATCTATATTTTATTAAAAATAACATATTAATATATTATTTTTTTTATATTGATATAAATATAATATTTATTTTTAAAATGTCTTTTATATAAGGGTAAATAGTCATTTACACGTAATATATATGATATTTACTGAAAATGGATTATAAAATAATAAAAATATATTTTTAATTAATAATTTTCTAATTAATATTGTGTAATAGTCATTAAATAACATTTTGAAGAAATAATTAATTAATTAATAAAATATCTAAAATAAGTTTAAAACGTCACTTGAAATTCAAACGACCATAAATTTTGATCTAGGTGCCTATTTAGGCTCTACCATATATCAAATCAAATCCTATGATGATGTATATTACTTGATAATGACATGAACCTGATCAATATTTTTTTAGGACAAAAAATCCCTATAAGGCAACCAAAACATAGTTTTTTAGAGTGGGTACTCAATGTTTTTAACATTAATTAGATTTTGAGGCCCATTTATGGGGGTCTTCTTACCCCTTCTCAGTGGGTAATGAATTTCTTATTAGATATTAAATTCATATTGATATTATTACTTTGAAATGTTATCATTTTTTACAATTTAATGTTATCTATAATCAAATCTATACCAATATTAACATATATTTTTATATATTCACACATAAAAAATTAATTTTATAAATAAATAATTAAACATATTTACATATAAAATATATTACTCAAAATGTAAACCCTATATAAAAAACTAATATCCATTATATTTAAAATAAAAATGTACGAATATTTATATAACTATACAATAAATATATATTTTATTGTTTATATATATTTTAACTTTTGTGTGTGTATTAAAAAACAAATATATATATATATATATATATATTTGATATACGTATTTATATGTATTTAAAAACACACACACACACAAGTCATATTTTATATATGTATTTAAATATATATATATTAACAAATATATATATATACATATATATATAAATATATGAAAAAAATTATAATGATATATATGTATATATCAAAAAATGTAAAACAAAACAATATAGGGATTTGAAAAGGAACTAGTGTATAAACTGGAGGTCTCTGGTCTGAAACTCGGTGGAGGAAGGGGCATGTGTGGGAGGGTGGGATTATTTGAAGTTCTAATAATTGGGTGTGGGAAGTGCTAATAAAGGGGAAGGATGGGAAGCGATGATAGTGGAGTGAAGAAAACAATTATCCCTTTTATAATGAGGGCCTTTATCAGTTCTCTTTATGAGTAATGTTAATGATAACCCTTTAATATACCTTACATTATCAGTGCTTTTATATCACTGAAAGAGACCTTTTATGAGCACTGTTAGAGGACCAATTTTTAGTAGTGGTTTCTTATCTAGTTTATTTATGTGTAATCTTAAATTGAACATTTTAACCCTTTTTATGGCGGTGGAATTATCCTAAAAAAATTAATCTAGATTAATTAATGGAATTAGATTATGGTTATAGTTATATTTAGATATTACCTTCCATTGTAATAATGGCTCACCTTTTTATTTTCTAGATAGTTTCATATTTATCATATTCTTTTTAAAAAGTTTTTATTACTTGGTTTAACATGTTACTTTCATTGTAAATTATAAAAACATAAATTTGTAATTAGTTTGGTTGGATAAAGATCTTAAGAGTGTTTTTTAATAAATTTATATATTCTTCTAATTTTATAGTAAAAAAATAAAAGCTTACTTCATGTTGGTTTAAATTGTTATTCCTTGTGATAATGGAATTGATAAATAAATTTAACCTTGAATTATTGTAAATGATTAAAATAATAAAATGTATGTTAATTGATAATTTTTCTTCTCAAAGTTTGGTGAAAGTGGTTTTATGCTAAAGAGCATGTTTAAAAAACATGATACCTTATTATAGATGAATACTTAGGTTTCTCATTGTTGGAACAGTGAATAATGAATCTATTAATTCAATATAGAATAAAAAATGGTTTTTTAGATAAAGATAAATCCATGGGAATGAGATTTCCTGTTTGTTTATAAAATACAAATGTCATGTGTTGGTGGTTGTGAGAGCCTGTTTACATGTAAAGGATAAATTCCTTATTTTCAGGGCCTTTATTTCCCTATTGACTATGTTTCTTTCATGAATAATTCTATATTATCTTGATGTGAACTTTTCCATGACACATGTTGTGTGTGTGGAATGGATGATGAGATATAGACCAGGAGGCTTGATATGGTGGAAGAAGTTGATTAATGTGACAACGAGATGCGTGGAGATATGCATGATGGTGTCAAGGATGGAATCTAGATGATGTAATGATTCAAATATGGGATTTTACATTATTGTGATGAAAATTGGATGCTTTCTTGATAATTAATCCATTTAATGTATGGATGTCTAGCTTGCTTTTTAATCTTCATTTCATTCCCCAATACTTGAGGCAACATTAATGTTTTGGGCTCCACATCTCTTTGTGGTTGATTGGGATGTTTTCCTAGAGTACCTAGAATTATGGAATGTTTAATGATTTTTAATATATGACACAACCTTTTTAGTTGGTGTTACTGGATTGAAAATGATATGATCTTAAGAAACCATGGTTTTAGTTGGATTATTCCTATAGGGCATAGAATTCACTTTGAGGGATAATGAATTAATTAATAAAATTTCAAATGTTTTAAAAAAGTAATTTAATGTATGTCCTTAAAATTATTTTGTGTTATAGGACATTTTGTCCCATGTAGTGTTAGATGGGTATCCGAGTGATGATAGATACATTTAATCATAAGACTAGGTTATTGACATAGTGTGTTTGTGAGATATATAATATCTTGAATGTTTTTGGATTTCATGCACTACACCATCCATGTTTATAGGGAGATTAAAACCCAATAAACATTAGGTGGGTGTTTTCTCCAACATCTGGGTGGTGACTAGACCGTATGGCCCCATTCTCTTATCTTGTAATTATTATGAGGTGGTAGGAAAGGTGGTTAGTTTCCCATATATTTTTTGTGAAGAGTTCTGTAATGGATTTTGGTTATTTCACACAGATGTATCTTCATATATAGTATGTAATGGAATATTATATGTATGATGATTGTATGTTGTGATGTCATGATGAACATTACATGGTCTATGAACTATAATGGCTTTGGATGTAATACCTTATGTATAATAAACATCATACGGGTCATGGTGCCTCCTAAAAACTACTCGATTATTATATAGAGATTTGAAATGGGATTATGTGATGATTTGATATATGAGTTTAATGTGGTGATATTGTAGGCCAGGTGTATTCGAGATAGATTTGTTAGGAGAGAGATGGATCTGGATGTGTGACGTTGGGTAAGAGTGGAAAACCAGTGGGGATGCGGTATTGGGGTACCCTTATTGATTTATTTTTATAATATATGATCTCTCTTGTATTCATGACTTGGTTAGAAATAACCATGGTGAGGTTCGGAACTTAATATATCTATTTAGGTGAAGATTTAATTCAGTTGTTATTCACTCGGCTTTGTTATGATTTATTTTCCTTTTATATGAGAGGATCCAGGAAGGATCCTACTGAGGATAACCTTATTCTCATCCCACATTTTTATATACTATTCTCATATTAGTGGGGTATTTTTGGAGACCTGGATGGATTTTACTATCTCATTCTTGTTCTATATCTGTTTGTGCTTCCTAGTCACTACTGTGTTTACCTTTCTGTAGATGTAGTTTTCCTTTCATTTTTTCAATAATTATAAGAAATTGCATGTATGGACTTGGGATCTCTTTTATCTTTATGAGTAGATGTTTATTAGTGTATCTATATTATCTCTCTCTTTCATACACTATTTTAGAGGGTAATCCCTCCCATATATATATATATATAATACCCTCAATGCTAGTTGTGAACTTGTGACCAGCTGGAGGTGAGACTCAGGTGGTCACCATATCCATTATCCCATTTCTAGCTGGGGAGGGGTACTCATTGGGGGAGGGGTTGTGACATCCGATAAAGGCTATGGCTATTATAACTCATCCCATAAGGTCCCATTATGTGACTACCCCAAGCATTCCTCCAATATGTCAGGGGCTGGTGACTAGCACCGAGTAGGCATATCCCACAAATGGGATGCATTAGCCAAAAGTACCTATTCACATGCTTGAATCTCCAAGGAAAAAAGGATAAAATGTAAAAAAAAATTAAAATAATGTAAGCATGAGACTATTATCCCACCACAAGAGTACAATAGAAAGTAAAGGAAAAGTAAACATATCAAAATACACGCCCACCAAAAAGAGTCTATACAGAAGTCTAACTAAAATTATAAAGAGTCCAACCTGCTCATGGGAGGGGACTATGTCAATGAGAGTTCCCAAAAAAACCACAGTCTTCCTAGCTCTACATATCCTCTACCCACTCCGAGCCCTCCTAGAATTCTATCAAAAGTTTTTTCATTTTCACAAGACATTACATTTGTGGGAACATCCCATGCAGGGGTTATTATAACAATATTCAGTATGATACCCCAAAATCACGAAAAATTAAGCACTATGTACATTTAGATCAATACAAGATACAAAAAATAGAGGAATAACATATTCCAAGAGGGAAAAGAACCCAATTTTGCTCAAGAGATACATAATTCAATCAGGTGTTCATAACCAACTACCAACCATAGGATTCAGTTCAATGAAACACTCATTCCATGATATCCCACTCCATGAACCATGATATCATTGGAGACACTTGATTAAGTGGTCTACCACATTTGGGCCCCACCCAAAGAGAACGCTCTAGTCTAATAAGACAATTTTACATAGAGAGGGGGTCATTCCTAGAACTGTTGGGGGATACCACAAACCCAATCTGAATCAACATTGATACAAAGACAGGGGTTATGCTCAGAACTAATGGGGGGTACTGAAAACATAATTTAGATCAACCTTCTATTTAGGGGATCATATTCCAATGATTCCACAAACCCTATTGATATGGTCTTCAAGATAAAGGATCAACTCCATACATAGGGTGGGTGTAACAATTTTGCAAACTCTACAACAGATGATATAGGATATCACTACCATCTCACGAAGGGATACCATACTCTATCTAAGACTCAGCCTCTATAGGTGATTACAATCCAATAATGTGGATGTAATTTTTTTCTGCACCCATGAGGAAAGGACTATGGGAACACAATCAACTTATACAGGTCCAAAAAAACCCACCATTTGTTTTAAAATTATCTTCTCAGCATTAGGGTTTCAATGTCATAGAATACTCATCGATTGGACGCTCTGTTTTGGAGTTATGATCATTTGAAATAGTTAGGGTCACTGTGCATGTGGACTGATCGCCATAGTCAGTCCCCATACCACGCCAACCAACTACTTTGATCGACTACCATGGTCAACCACCCATGGTCAGGCCATGTGGTTATCAGAAACATGGTCAATCATCACGGTCCCTGCACCCACAATATCTCAAGCCACTGCAGCCCCACCAACAACTGTCATAGTCAACCTTCACTATTGTTTTTCACCTTCGACCACAACCAGGCTCCACTCGGTTTCCCTGAATCCGACTCGGGTCCAAATTGGGTCCAACCCAACTCATTGGCCTGACCTAACCCAAAGAGTTGACGCGCCCCACCCGACTATCCCGACCAACTCCTTTTCCACCTTCATCTCGATGGTCACCAATGCATCTTCCTCCGCCAGCCTCGCTGGCTCCGATGCATCCCAAACAGCCGCCTGCCACGTCAATCTTCATTGGCCACTGCCACCACTTCTCCAATGAGCCCCCAATCTTCCAAAAAACCCCAAAAAAGTAAAAAATTGAAAATATATATCCCTTGAAACCCAATCTACACTAATACAACCTTAATTTTCAATTTTCCTCAAATTTGAGGATCTGATTGAGTTTTGGAATCATTCGGCATGTTGAGCTGAGACAACGAGCATCCAACAGTGAAGAACATGAATAATTGAGGAAGAAATTTACAATAATAAAAGTGAGGAATGAAACTCATCCATTATTCATTGGGCCTCAATTCGTAATCATAAAAGGAAAATCAAAGAGGGATAATCAGCGAACCAAGAATAATCAATTTGGTATAATTAAATACACTCACGATGAACAGATCAATTCTTATTCCGTGAATTGACATGTGTTCATCTAGGATTATAAAAAGGATGATGATTCACAAAAGAACACCCTACTGAGACTGTGTATCAATTTTTGGTGAAGAAAGGTCTCCACATCATCATCATTAGCAAGATCTGCCAAGATCGATGTCTGTCGAACTTCAATCTGAATGGTTGTCATTGTCTCCTCAAGATAATCTTAAGAGGTTCCCTCCCAAGGCCTCTAGAAGATTATGGGTTTGTGAGAATAACTTTGGATCTCTAAGAATAATTTAATTAAAAATAAACCTAACACTGCGTTGACAAAATAAAATAAAATAAAATTTCTTCATTTATTTTATTCTTTTAAAACACTTGTGATGACTTTCCACAGTCGACCCATACTGACCAATGTTATGTCGTGCCTAAGGTAAAGTCATTTCAATGGACTCAACAATGCACTCAAATTTCTAATTTGGGCACCTTTTTAAAAGTTTTTCAACTTTTTTAGGAAAACAATGATTGTGTGCTATTAAATATTTTAATATTTTTCAAACAATTGTTCTGGGTACACCGAGCCTTGGTATATCACACTATCATAGTGCCTTGTCTCAAAAATGATTCATATAATATCAAAAACTAATAAATAGAAAATAAAATATGTTAAAATGGAAGTGGATCAAAAATATTGATCCCTACATCAGCCCTATAACAAAATCATATTAGAACAATATAATCCAATTGGAATACAAATATTATAAAAAAAGATTGAAATACCAATATAATATTGTCCTTTCTTTTTGACCATCAAATACCTTTTTTCCATTTTAAAAAAATCACTTTTTGGTTGAGTGGAAACATAAAAAAAAACTGAATATCAATTTCCGAAATCATCCACATTAAACATAATACCCCGTATTACACAGAATACCTGACCCAAAATCCACATGAAATTGTTAAAATTCAAATACAAAAATTGGGAAAAACAAAATGTGGGAAAATCATACTGCTTGAGAAACCCACAATTGAGGAGACATGTCACATCACCACCATCATCACTATATGATCTTATCATATCATCACCATTACTATAATTTTGTTGTCACATGACCAAGTTATCATCCTTATCAACTCTTAACTATTGGCCTCTTCTTCGACATCCATCTCTTGAACCGAACACTGTTGTCATAGTCCCACTGGACATCCCTCATCGTATCTATCATAAATCCACCACCACCATCAACATCATCAAATAGAAACCACACTGGTACCAAAGCATATTGAAAAAATAAAAGGAAACTACATCAATAGAAAGAAGGTCGTGCCTCCTAGAACACTGATACCCACTCGAACAGCACCTCCCAAATATTTCCTAATTGCCACCTTACCAGACTGACATGGGGTGGAGATGTGGTATCTGAAGCTAGAGTAGAGTGTGATATGCATGGATCCTTCTTAGGGAGACAAGATCTTTTCCATAATCACACAACCATAATGAAACCCCACCATCACCTGAATATAAGCTGGGCCACCTGGACCCCCCCCCCCCACCACCACCACCACAATGCACCACAAAACCTAAATCCATTTAGAAATAATCTCACCCAACTGAACTGGAAGGGAGTAGGGGATTTGGAGGCCAGAGATGTGTATGAGCTGGAATGACATCCAAAGAAAGCCACGACCAAGAAAGAACCATCCGCCATACCATAAAAACCTCACCATTGAATCTTCACACAAAAAATGGATACAACAACTCCATTGAAGCTGCCCAATAGAAACAGAATCGTAACCCAAAACCACCATGCAAAAGGAGGTAAATGACAGGATTGAAACTCAAAAAAGAACATGGGACTAAATCCCAAAGAATGAGAAATGAAAGTGAAGTAGAAGGGGGCATGGTATGAAACCCTAAATAGAAAGGAATCAATATTGGGGGAATAAAACCCTAGGAAGAATAATAGAAAGAAGATGGAAGTCGAACGACATTTCAAATAAAAACAATAGGGAATGAATCCCTAGAAGAGAAGGAGATTTCACCAAGGAGTTTGTCAGAAGTGAATAGAGGCTAGAATGAATCTCCAACACCAAGGGAAGGAAGCTGAGAAATAAGAAGAGAAGCATGCTCGAGAGAGCATTCCTAGAGAGAACATGGCCATCCCTCACTCCTAAGGATCCCTCTTAAAAAATTGAGGGAATACTTCTTGTTTTTACTTTCATTTAAATTAAATATTTACATATAAAATATTTAAATTGATGTGATATTTATAATTACTTTAGTAAAATTAGAAACTGATGTACAAAATCAGAGCTCTTATAGCAGGATTTCTCCAATGATCAACCTTCATTCAAAATCTTGTCCCTGAAATAAAACCTATTTTTATTTTAGCAACTGTGCATAAAAAATTTAAAAAATTTAATGTTATATATTCTATATATAGTAAATTATATTGATAATTACTGAATATATTAATGATATTATCAGTGAAACTATTAATTTTATTTTTAATGATTATACTGGTAATTTTTTATTAATATGTAATTATTAATTATACTACCAATTAATAATAATATTTTGAATTTTTAATTACATTGTTTATTAAGAATATATATAAATTATATTGTTAATTATTGATTGTATTAATGATATTATCAGCTCTTAATTCTCTTAATTACTTAAATAGTTGTTTATAATTCTATTATATTAGGTGCTTGGGTGTACCTTAGTTAATAATTATATCATTAAAATATGATTATATTCTTATATTGAAAACATACACTTTGAGTCACAATAGAAACATCATTTGTCAAACTAAAATGTGGTCAGTTATTACACATTAAAAATGAGTTATGGATCATTTTGTTAATGTTTGAAAACAATATGAGCTCTTTGACTTCGTTTTGACAATGTGGCATGTTTTTTTAAAAAAAATGATTTTTTTTGGAAAAATGTACTTGGAGTCATACCAGTCACATCGTGTGTTGGATTAATATGAGGTTGACTTCTACATACCACAAATGAATTATAGATCATTTTCCTAAAGTATTAAGGAAAAATGAGGTTGATTACTCAGTTTTGTCTATGTGATTCATGCTTTAGTGTAAAATGAAACTTTTAATGTGAAAATAGGTATTTTGAATCATACCGACCACATCATCTTTCAGATTGATGTGCAGTCAATTCCTACACATCATAAAGAATTATGAACCATTTTCCTAAAGTATCAAGACAATCCAAGCCCTTATATTATATTTTGGCTATGTCATGTGTGTTTTAGATTGAAATGACACTTTTAATGTGAAAATATGATCTTTGATTCATATCAGTCAAATTGTGTGTTAGATTGATGTTAATTCAATTATTACAGGTCACAAATAAATTATGTAACATTTTCAGAATTTTTCAAGATAATATAAGCACATTTATTTATTTCTTGGATATATGATGCAGGTTTTACACTAAAATGGAGCTTTTCTACTAAAAACACACCAAGTGAGTCAAATCGGCTACATCGTGTGTCAAATTAATGTGTGTTCAATTCCAAAAAAAAAATAAAAAAATATTGTGAATATTTTAATTAATGTTTGAAAACAATTTGAGCTCATTTTCTTAGTTTTGGATATATGACGTGCCTTTTAAACATAAATGATGCCATTATACTGAAAACACATTAATTGAGTCATAACAGCCACATCATGTGTTGAGTTGACACGAGTTTAATACCTAAATATCAAAAATAAATTATGGATCATTTCCTAATGTTTGAAACATTATTGTCTTTTTTTTCTTGGTTTTGGCTATGTAACACACATTTTAAACTAAAATAACACAGAATTGGAGTCATACTGGCCACATCGTGTGTTTGATTAATGTGAGGTTGATTCTTAAACGAAAAAAATTAATTATGAATCATTTTGGGGAACTTTCCAGACATTATGATATCATTTAAATAGTTTTGGTTTTTTGACGCATGTTTTTCACTAAAATAACACTCTTATGTTGAAAATACACACTTGGATTCATACCATCCATATCGTTTTTTGGATTAATGTGAGTTTGATTCCTCTATGTTAAAAATGATCTATTGATCATTATAATAATTTTTCTAGACAATATAATATTAGTTAAACTATTTTTTATGTGACATGTGTTTTACTCTAAAATAACACATTTATGTTGAAAACACACACTTAGAGTCATATCAGCAACATCATGTAATAAATTAATTTTTGGTAGAATACTACACATAAAGATTGATTATAAATAATTATCATATAGTTTGAAAACAACCTGATATGATTTCCTTAGTTCTTTCTATGTGACACACGTTTTAAACTAAAATGAAACTTTGATATTGAAAACGCGCTCTTGGAGTCATACTGACCACATCGTGTGTCAGATAAATGTGTGGTGAATTAAAACATGTCAAAAATGAATTATGGATTGTTTTCATAAGTTTTGAAAACAATGTGAGCTCATTTTATCAATTTTTTCTATTTAATGCATATTTTAAACAAAAATGACACTTTAATATTGAAAACACGTACTTTAAATCATATCGACCACACTATGTGTCATAATGACATGCGGTCAATTCCTACACATAAAAAGTAAATTATATATTACTTTCCTAATGATAGGAAAAAAGGTGATATTGTTTTATTGGTTTTTATAATGTGGTATGTGTTTAATAACACATTCATATTGAAAACAAGCATTTTGAGTCATACCGAAAACATCATTAGTTTTATTGATGTGAGGTTGACTACTACATGTGAAAAATGAATTATGTATTTTTTTCCAAAGGTTTCAAGATAATATATTCTTGTTTACTTTTTTTTGGCTATGTGATGTGCATTTTAAACTAAAATTGAACTTATATATTGAAAACATGAACATGGAGTCATAACTGCCACATCGTTTGTTGAATTAATGTGAGGTAAATTCCTAAAAAACAAATGAATTATGGATTATTTTACTAAAGATTCATGATATTATGATATTTTTTACTCAGTTTTCTCTTTGGGATGCTCATTTTACACTAAAGTGAAATTTTTTATTGAAAACCAGAAATTGGACTCATGGCAGACACATTGTTTGTGTGATTAATATGAGGCCAATTATTACATAATAAAAATTATTTATGGATCAATTTCTTAATATTTGAAAACAATATGATCTCCTTTTCTAATTTTTTTCTATGTGATTCTCATTTTGAACTAAAATGACACTTTTATATTGAAAACACACACTAAGAGTCATGTTGGACACATCATGTGTTTGATTAATGTCTAAATGATTCCAAAATATAAAAAAAATAATTATGGATCATTCTACTAAAGTATGAAAATAATATGATCTGATTTTTTTAGTTCTACCTATGTGACACATGTTTTAAATTGAAATGACACTTTTATTTTGAGAAAATGAACTTTTAGTCATATCGAACACATCAAGTGTCATATTTATGTGTATTGAATTCATATATATAGAAAAATAATTATGGATCATTTCCCTAAATTTTTGAAATATTCTAGGATTTTTTATCAGTTTTGACAATGTGATATGTCTTAAACTAAAATGACACTTTTGTATTGAAAACATACACTTGTAGTCCTATCAGACATATCATGTGTTAGACTAATGTTTAGATAATTCCAATATTACAAGAATGTATTATGGTTCATTGTACTACAGTTTCAAGATAATCTGAGATTTTTTACTCTATTTTGGCTATGTGGATCATGGGTTTCACTAAACTGAAACTTTTATAATAAAAAAACCACACTTGAAGTTATATGGACACATCATGTATTGATTTAATGTGTGGATGATTATTACATGTTAACAATTAATTATTGACCATTTTACTAATCTTCCAAGACAATATGGAATCGTTTACATAGTTTTGGTTATTTTTTGCGTGTCTTATTCTAAAATGACACTTTTATATTGAAAATATGCACTTGGAATAAAATCAGTCACATCGTGTGTCATATTATTGTTTGGTCATTTTATATACATCAAAAATAGATTATGGATCATTTTAAAAAAGTTTTAAAACAATCCATGGTCATTTTCTTTTTTTCCAATGTGATGTGTATTTGAATAAAAAAGATAATTTTTTATTAAAAACATACACCTTGAGTCATATCAACCACATCATGTATCATATTAATGTGTGTTTGATTCATACATGTCAAAGAAAATATGTATTTTTTATAATTCTTTAAAACAAACCAATCTCATTTTCTTATTTTTTTTCTAGGTGACATGAATTTTAAACTACAATAACACTTTTAGATGGAAAACATGCCCTTTGAGTAATAATGACCACATCATGTGTCATATTTATGTGAGGTTAATGCCACTAAATAATAAAATTTATAAATAAAATTTATAATTTTTTAGATAATCTGGTCTCATTTTATTGGTTTTGATAATATGATGTGAATTTTAAGATAAATTGAGACTTTTATATTAACAACACACACTTGGATTCATGCCAACTAAATCATGTTTTGGATTGATGTTTAGTCAATTCCAACAAGAAAAAATGGATTATGGATCGTTTTACTATATTTTTATGGAAATATTAATTTTTTACATTATTTTGGCTATGTGAAGTGTATTTTACACAAAAATGGAACTTTTATGTTGAAAACACACTTGGTGTCATACCAACTAAGACATGTGTAAAATTAATTTATGGGTGATTCCAACACATCAAAAATTAATTATGGATTATTTTCCTAATGTTTCAAGACATTTCAAGCTATTTTACTCTGTTTGGATATGTGACTCCTGTTTTACATAAAAATTACACTTTTATTTTGAAAATAGGCACTTACAGTAATACTAGACACATCATGTGTTGAATTAATGTTTCATCAATTCCTAAACCTAAAAAATAAATTGTGGATAATTTTCTTAATATTTAAAAACAATTTGAGTTTTTTTACTTGTCTTTGGCTATGTGATGCATGTTTTAAAATAAATTGACACTTTTATATTGAAAGGGAACACTTTGAGTCATACCAACTGCATCGTGTGTCTAACTAAAATGTGGAAAATTCATAAAAATCCAAATTGATTTATGGATTGGTTTGATAATGTTTGAAAAAAAATCCGAGCTTGTTTTCTCTATATTATAATTTTAATTCATGTTTTAAAATAAAATGACACTTTTATATTAAAATCATGCCCCTAGAGTCATACTAGAAAAATGATGTGTTGGAATGATGTGTGGTTGATTCATATATTAAAAAATGAATTATATTTCATTGTACTGTTGTTTAATAAAAATATAGCCCTGTTTACTTATCTTTGGAATTCTTACACACTCATTACACTAAAATGACACTTAAAAACACACACTTTGATTCATACCGACCACATCTTATGTTGAATTGATTATTCATCAAATCATACACATCACCAATTAATTATGGATCATTTTTCTTATTTATGAAAACAATATGAGCCCGTCATATCAATTTTGACTATTTGATTTATGTTTTAAAATAAAATGACATGTTTATACTGAAATCATACTCATTAAGTCATATCAGCCACATAATTTGTTGTATTGTTGTATGGTAAATATTTACACACCAAAAAAGAAATATATGTAATTTTCCTAAATTTTAAAAACAATATGATCCCATTTTCTTGGTTTTTAAAATTGGAAACTTGTTTTGAACTAAAATGAAAATTAAATGTGGAAACATGCACTTTGAGTCATAAAGGACACATATTGTGTATGATTGATGTGATGTTTATAACTATATTCCACAAATGAATTATAGATGATTTTGAAAAATTATATAGACAATCCAATATTTTTATCTTAGTTTTGACAATGTGATATATTTAATGTAAAATGGAACTTTAATATTGAAAACATGTACTTGGAGTCATACCATCCACATAGTATGTCGAATTTCAGTGTGGTCCATTACTTCACTTCACAAATGAATTATGAGTCATTTTCCAAAATTTTGAAAATTATGTAATCTTGTTTGATCATTTTTGATAATATAATTTTTTAACTAAATCACCTTGTAAAGATCAACTAGAGTCTCAAAATTTTCAACTATAAAAAATTACTAAAATTTTTTAATAGTTAATTCCTCATTTATATTTTTATAATTGGATCGATATATGGCGAGGGATCACTATTACTATTTATAGTCTCATTAATTGTCATGTCTTTTGTTGAATCAATTTTGAAATTAAATGAAATAATTTTGATTCTTCACCTTATTGGTGGATGTTATTGTAATAAGGCCCAATCTATTTTTAATGAATAATTAAAAGAAATAAAGGGAAAAAATTAAAAGGATAAGGCTATTTTTATATAATTACCTTCCCAAGTGGTTGGTAAAATGTCATCAGATTTAGGGGTAGATGGACCCTTGACCCATTTCTCTCTCGCTATTATCTCATCATCAGCCTTGAATTAAAATATCTCAGGAGCACAAGAATCTTGGAACATGTTACTAGATCTTCTATAATTTGTAGAGCATAACCCTCAATGATAATTCTCATTAAGAAACAAATAAAATCAATATTTCATTATTGATTCATTACCTCCTCATTTTTCAGTTTCAATCAACTCATCCTATCCCCTAAGGGAATGAAATCGGCGAACAATTTTATTTAATTTTAGGATAAATAATATATAATCATTAGGATAATAGTACATTACATCCCAAATATATCTATATGTTAATAGACTTAAATAGAGAATATATATAATAGGCAATCACTTAAAATTGTGGCCGGATGACATTCTGACACCATGTACTCTACCCACCAATATCTATAAAAAATTACTTCTTCTTTTGAGTATGTAGACCATTGGTAGTCCTGGGAGTACAAAAAAAATATAAATAAATAGATGATTAAAATTTTTTAAATGGAATTTTAATTAACTTTGGGAATTAAAAGTTTAGGGGTGATAGTTTTTTTATGGTATATAATATCTTTCCTAAATTTGAAAATGTGATATCCGCAATCATTGTTGTTATTTTTTTCAGACACTCTTAAAACATTAACCAAAATATATATTTCTTTTAAATATTTTTTGATAGTTAGATCATAATATATATATACCATAATTTTTTCCCATTTGAATAAATCCATTGGTTTTTTTATTCATTCACTGACCTCATATCCTGATTTAGTCAATATTTATAGATTACCCCATCAAATAGAATTCTTTCAAAAAAAACTAGAATGTGGAATTTCAAGTTTATTGTAAAATATTGATTACAATGAAGTAAAAATTAACCATGATTTAGAGGGTATGACACCTGCCATTGGGACAAGCCTGTGTATGCATTAGAAATCCTAGGCGAACAACCATGCAAAGGTGGAGAGGTGATTTCATGATGAAGATGTTGGGGATGAGCAGTTCCAAGTAGTTAGTCTGGGTTGTATGTAATGTTTGAAGCCTACGGGAAATTAATTCCTATAAGGCCTATGAGCCATGTAATACTTATTCCTACGAGCCTTGTATGGGTTCCACATCACCCCTTGAAAAGTGGATTATCAAAAAACAATAAAAAATGAAGGCCTTTAGGCAATTGGAATTATTTCTTCTAAATATTCAATATTTTATATATATTAATATTTGAATGTTTCATCCACATGAACTTTTAATGTTAATATATGTAGCATTAGAACTAGTGGGTTGAATGTACTCATAGATGGTCCTTTGGTTTTCTTGGTTTATCCACTAGATTATATTGATTCTACCTTCTATTTCCCTTTTTTTCATCGGTAACACCATACCTAATTTTGAAATTTTTTCAACAAATTTTAATGTTTTTTCATTTGAGAAATTTTCTTTAAGATATATTTTATGTATATTTAAAAGATTAGATAAACATTATATAAAAGATCCAATAAAATTATCGACCATTATAACATCCAGATCATAAACAAAATAAGAAACTTAGCACCTAGTTCAAGAGCTAACTCAATCCCCACACTAAATTAATATTTTTGGAGTTTTTTATAATATATCTTTTCTCATGTTATATTGTACACCATTACCCTTGAAATAAGGCTTTACCCTACATAATTTTAGTAATATAACGTTATTAGAAGTTGTTGATTCAAATTTAGGATAACGAGTTATGAAAAAATTAATTAACCGGGGTAAGGAATGCAGTTTATTGGAATGGTTGGCCTCAAAGCTAGTGGGATCATATGGATCTTCATTTAGAAATTAGTGTTTCATTATTGGTTATCTTTGATCCTTTCACAAATATTGTCCATCCAAACTAGATTGGATAATAATATATTTTAAAGTATTTATTTGTGCATGTATGAATTTTATTATCTCATATGTATTTATTTGTTTATTTTTGAACATGAAATATTTCTGAGGTGACACTCCAAAACATAAACCTCTAATGTGGCCATATTTTTCTTTTGGTATAGTCGGTGAGTATTTTTAGGTATAAACCATGTTAAAAATATACAACCATAAATTTATATTTTTATATAATATTGTTGTAAAGAAAAATAAATTATAATTAATCCATACATTAACATGATTTCCTTACTACATGTTTGTTTTAATTTATTATTTTCTGTATTTATTTACAAGGGACTCCTTTAATAGAAGATGATGTGGGAGGGAAGTGGATTTGGATTCTGATTCATCAATCTAAATATAAACATTATAACATTTGATGTTTCATATTAAAGAAAACTTTTACTATAGATTTAAAATATATAAAATTTTCTTTTTAGGTGAAGTTTAACTCATTCTTACTTTATGTTAGGGGTGTATTGGTTTGGTTGCATGTTATTATTTTTCAGAAAAAAATTTATATTTCATAAATTAACAATTTTGAATCAATGTGGATAAAATAAATAATGTCTAATAACATATTATTGACTACAATTCTGCAGAAATGATTCCTTATTATTGTAATTAATTAAATAATTCCATAGTTTCTAGTTATTAATGTGTGTATAAGTAGCTAGTGGGAGTGAGTTTACTTTCCCCTCAGTATACCTAATATGATGGTTTTTAAGAAGTGTTCTTAAAACTCTATGAGATTTTTTGGTGATTATTAAGAAAAATATCTTATAGAAATCATTTAAAATAAATGAACTCTAAATAAGAAAATTAATATAAAATCAATGTTAAGTTAAATAATTTTTGGTATAATATAGAAAGTATATCATAACATTACCCAAATATCATCCTAGATAGTTTCTTTCAATGAATTCCTGAAATTGTTCCATGTATCTATAACAATTGACCCATGAATTCACTTTGTGACTCCAATGTTCCTAATGAAATTTGACTTTTTTGGTCAATAGTTTGGTTGTGTAGACTCTATCCAACCTCAAATTTTATATCATTACTTCCTTCCTTGATAATTTTAGTTAACATAGTGATGATATGTCATTATTTTTTTCATCAACATATTATAGATCATCTAATAAATATATATTTGTAACATCAATCATGTGTTATTCCTCAGGATCAGTAACATCAATATATGGAGAAATCATTATCTACATGGGTAGTAAAACATTTTTTTTAGATTACATAAATACAGTAGATAACACAAAATATTATGAGTAAAATCATAGTATATTAAAAAACAATTTAACCTACTTATTTTGTTTTTTTCTTAATAATGTTTTAACATATTTCTTTCCTATATCAAGTATCCAAATACCCTAATTATAGTCCCCTATAACTTATAAGATATTGTCTAAATTTGGACCACTATGAAATGATTTTGATACCCCTATGAAAGGAAAATCATCAATTGAATTTTCATCTAACCCTATTGTTGTTTTAGTCTCCAACAAAACAATTGAATGATTCTTGTTTTCTGGATCTGAGACATAAAAAACATGTACTACTTGTGATGAAATTATGATCAGTTCTTCCCTAAACCATTCTACATTGAAATTATTCTTCATGAATGTAACACCCTGACCCCAGTTACCCAAAGTCAGTGCATTATTACATAAAATTGGAATGATTACAAGGAATCAAGTCCCGAAGGACCGATCGGTTTAGCAGTCTTAGAAAATAGATTACATACATTAACTTTACATTACAATTTGCAACATAAAACACATCATAGATAGTTCTTTGAGAATAAAATTTTTTCCCTGTAGCTTAACCCTGAATATCAATCATAATACACTTCTTGGAATCCTGGGAAAATAAAAAATAAGAAAGGGGTGAGCTCAGATGATCAGTAAGGGTAAATAATTTAGCGGAAGCTATAAAATTTTTAAGGAAAGATGTGTAATAAAAACAACAGCCTTTTAAACATAAACATGAACTTAATATGGTAAAAATAAATGAAACATTACCATTTAAACATGCACATGGATATTCTACTAGTCGAATAATCACATGTAATAACTAATTTCATAATGAGGGAATGCCTAACGCCGGACATCATTACCACATAGTCAAGGCCTCGTGCCAAGACTACAAATAAAATTTTTGTCAAGGCCTCGTTCCAAGACACTATTTTGTCTCATGAGACCTACTGATGCATCGAGGAGCTATAACAGGCTCCACCCATCACTTATAAAGTCCACTGCATTCCTTATATGAATAGTTGAAACATAACATAAACATTTGTATTAAAACTAGCATATGAAATGTCAGTACATTAACCATAAACCATGAATGGTATAAAAATAGAACATCCACATTCAAACATATCATAACTCATTCAATACAATAAGGAATATTGTATTATATTAAATCAACCTCAATAAAAAATAATATCTAGTAGAAAATGCTGACATAGTTGAAAATGATGAGTAAAACTTTTTGAGAGAAATGTCTTTTTTGTAAAATCATTTAAAAGTCACACATTTATAAAGGAAGTAATTTAAAAGAGATTTTTGAATCAAATTTTCCCATACCACTTTGAAACTTTTGAAAAGAATTATTATTTCAAAACATTCATTCCCATATAAATAAATCCTTAAAATCATTTTGAAAACATGGACATTAATTAAAAGGATTTACAAAGATAAATCTTTAAAACATTTAAAATTATGATATTGATAAAGAATAGCTTTCACAAATATTTAAAATACTCATTTTGAAATCATTTTTATGAAAAATGTATGATAAAAATGTCACAGTAGGTACTTAAGTAAAAACAACCTCGGATAATAAAGAGATTGTGAAATTAACCCTTACCAATTTGGTAACATACGAAACATACATCCCATGAAAGAGGTATCATACAATAAATATGTAAATATACATAAATTAAAGTGTATTACACAAATAATACAATTATGGGTAGTATATACACCACAAAAAGGTAATAGTGGCAATATGGCATGAATCTCATGGGAATTAAGAGTGAGATGAAAACCCCTTACCTTGCACTTTCCATTAGTCGAGGGTACGTTTAGCCTCCTGTATGAAGACTATAGTATGTTATTGAATTATACCAGAACCATATTAATATTTATGATATCATAAATTATTCCTTTATGACTTTATACTACCCATTCAATAATAATTTCCATATTATGTTAATATTTCGGGTAATAATCACTTTCTTTATCGTACATGTTTTAACATGTTACTCTTGATTTTATCACTTAGATCATGATTTAAATACTTCAATAATATAAAACATGATTTATTTATCATATATATTTAGAATATAAAAAATTTATAATAGACGTATATATGAAATGGAAAACACCGTTTATGGAGACGGTAGTCCGTACATACGCATAAACGATGTTTCCGTTTTCATATAGTATTGAACGGAAGTAAGTGAACAAGTTATATGTAAGTACATAAATAATTATATATATATAAATATATATATATATATCCAATGGCATTATTATTTCATATATTACATACTTATTAGTAATATATATTTTTATAATCGTCGATGAAGGGTGAACTTGGAAATGAATCTCATCGCGTCATGGAGATAGTAATCTGTACGTACGCACGAGCGAAAATATCATTCTTTTGATATTAATATATTATATAATTGGATAGTATATAATATATACATAATACTTATCATGTTATATTTATTATTTAAATCAAATACACATCATTATTATACCCATCCAAATAATAATGTACTGACTAACAATTACACCACAACGTGGAGACGGCAAGCCGTACGTATGCACGTATGGTGACATGTCATTCAAAGGGTGGATAGAATAATGAATTTGGTTGTACCATAATTACAATAAAATCAAAGTATATAGGAGATACTGGAGTTATTATTTTTGGAATGGAAATAATAAATAGAGAAGAAGTTGAAGAGGAAAGGAACTTGAAAGATGGTGGTGAAAACATTACCTCTTCTTCGGGTTCTTCCTTTTGATTTGATTAAAAGGGATCCTTAGTATGGATTTCTGATCAAAATAAGGCCTCTAGGATGAAGTTAGGGAAGTTGAGAGAGTATTTGGGTAGGTGTTGGCCGAACAAAAATCTTTGAAGGTGTGAATAATTGGTTAGAAGTTGGGTCCATTTATAAGGGGGAGGAGGGGCTCTTTAGGAAAAATTTAAAGTATTAATTTATAATAAATTCATATTCCGTTTCTAATGGATAAAGAGTGTATTATTCAAAGTATAAGGTGGTATTGGGTCGAAATCCTTTCAAAAAATAGATTTTAGACATGTTTGGGTCATTATATTAACCCTATCTTTTAGTTTTTACTCTTAGTTAATTAGATTGACATTTACCATGTCACTTTGTATTTTTATATTATATAGTTAACAAACTTACTATATACATCCAAGAGACCCCAAGTGGTCCCTTAATGATACACCTATCATGATACAAGTCCTTTTGCCAAACCTTATATTTTTAGGAATTGAATATCAATTAATAATATAATATTTTTTTTAAAAACTCTTTTATGTCAATTTTGACACTATTGGGTATTTGATTTTTGTGAAAATCATAACAGAATTATTACTTCGAAAAAACATAATTAAATCAATAATAACATGTCATAGTAACCTATAAAATTTTTGTAATTCATTAAAAGTCTCAAATTATATTTATTTGGATATTTATAATATCAATTATTTTAATATTTCACTAATAAGGTAATTATTTCATCGTCATTATGTCATAAATAAATTAAAATATATAAGGTCTAAAAATTATAAATAAAATACCATTATGTATTAAATCTTTTTATATTTATAATTAATGTTTACAATCGAATTTATCTTATGTATAACCCTATATTAAATTTATTTTAGTAATTACACTTTGATTTTAACTCTTTTAACTATTCTTTGAATTAAATAATAATAAATGTCCTCATCTAATCCAAGTGGACTAAAATGATAATATTTTATTTATAAGGTTGTTTTTGGTCAATATAAACTTTTAAAATAGAATTAAGACATGTGTTAGGTTAATATTAATATCATTTTTAACCTTAATTACCCTATTTACTTTTAACCGTGGTAAATAAAAGTAAAACGTTACTATTTAGAAAAAATTATTTTTATCTCATTGAACCACATTTTACTCCTTGATATTAAATGTGTCTCTTGGATTTTCGAAATTCAGCTCACAGAAGCCGTAAAATTAGGTTTTATGTGAATTTGCAAAAGCTCCTAGGAGGTGGGTAAAAGATAGTGAAAAGTTCAATAAAATTTTTATATATCTAAAATTATTATAAACTGACTCCAATGAATTACATTGAACTTATATGGGTATTATTTATCTATTTTTACATTAAATAATTTAAATAAAATAAATAATTATTTAAATAAAAATTTGGTTTTAAACTATAACTCAGTGTTTTTCACTATTCACCAAAAATTAAAAGTTTTCATAAAAATACCAAAAAATTACCCTAAGATAATTTTTATATTCATAATTCAATAATGAAGTCTATTTTACCAAATTAAAAACATAGAAGTTGCATTGATTAATTTAAAATTAAATCCTGCTGTCAAAACAAATAGCGTGTTTTTAATAAACAATAACTACAAAAGATTGACACATGTTTATGTCTGGTTTAAATGTGAAATTATGTCCAATGACCAACATTGTATTAAACTGTAAAAATATATTCTAAATATAATTTAAAACCACTCAAATTCATAATTTATCACTATTAATTATTTCGATTAAAAAAAGTTTTTTTAAATTAAAATTTAGTAATCTTCACTATTCATCTAAATATGAAAGTTATTAGAAAAGTACCAAAAATTCCCCCAAAGCTAATTTTGATATTCCAAATCCAAAAATATAGTCCATTTTGAAAGATAAGATGTATAAAATTTCAAAAAGTGGGTATGACTATTCATAAAAGCTAGTTTGATTGGTTGTAGTGTGTGTTAGAACTCGAAGTTGCGTACAACGCACACTACTATATTATTTAAAGAGAAACGTACCATGGAATATTGGGGTGTTACATTATCCCCTCCTTCAATAAATTGCATCCTCTCAATTTATGCTTGGTATTGGAAACTTTGGGTTGATATTTCAAAATATCTTAGTTGAAATCCCACATCGAAAAATGGATTAATGAGGCCTCTATTTAAAATAAAGAGTGGTAAGTATGAAGGTTACTGAAAATAACACATACTAGGGTTCCATGTAGGAAAACATGGATATGAAAGAGAACTCTAACAATCAATATCTGATTGAGAGTGGTAGAGGATATGGCTATGAAAAGGCCAAAAATCAAAAAGCCATAAATTTGTGCTGATCTAAGGTACTATCTAGGACAACGTTTTTGTTCTAAGTTCCTTTTATTAATGTTGAGAAATTTATTTATGAGATTGGATAAAATCATAAGGATATATACTTACTTTATAATTAGAGTTTTATCCATTACTAAATTTCTACCACAAACTCATCTTTCACTCCAAAACATAATACAACTCAAAAATACTCTATTTATCCTAATCATATAGGGTTTCATATATAATGAATTTATAATTCACATATCTGACCCTTTTAAAAAAAAGAAACTACATTATACAATCCAGGGACTTCACATAGTCCAACGGTAGTCGATAAATCCAAATCTCACTATGGTTGTGGGTTCGATTCCTGAAGCTCTGTCCGACGTGACAGGTTGTCACACGGTCTGCGTGTTGTCCTTTTATAAAAATCAAAAAATAACCTTTCAAAATAAATCCATTCCAACCTTTAGACTTATCCAAAATACTACTATCCAAACTCACAGTCTGAAATTTACAAGGAAGTTAAACATAATGAGGATCCTTTTTTTCAGGTAATAACATGTGAATTCCTTCCTCGTATATTCTTTTACAACACCGCTACATCCTAAATTACCAAAATCAACCATCTCTTATTACAAAATCAATACCTCATTATTAGGACCATATTAAGGATTACCTTTCCTTCAACCATTTATTTTCCCAAAACATTTAGCTTACTATTAAGTAACTTTTCATAGAACCATATAATCTCAAATCCTGAATAAAATAGTACTGCAGTACAATCCTTATTTATCTCCATAATTCATGTAACCAATATACTGTTGATAAAACACTCAAATAAAATAATTATATAATAATAACATAAGAACACTTGTCATTCCTCTTATTCTGAGGTATTATCATAACATTATTATTATCCAATAGAATCATTTGGTGCATACTCTGATAATTTGGACATTGGTTTGCGTAGTGTCCCAACTCCTTGCAGATGAAGCATTGTACATTTGAAAACTTTTTCTTACCCTTGAAATCACGTGCTTGGTGTCATTTTTCTCTACACTTATAAAAAAATCCCATTCCTTTCAAGAATTTTACATGGTGATTCATTCCACATTTATCACATATTGGAAAATCCTTCTTTCCCTTATTCCCGTTATCCATATTTCTTTCTACCATCCTTTTCTTCTCTGGCTTTCCTTCAAATCCATAGAATTCAGAAAGTTCTTTGCTGATCTTTTAAAACTATTTATTCATATGATGATAATACATGGGAGACTATTTCCTTTATAAATTTTGGTCTTAATACCATAAATGATATGACCCTTCTTACTCTTTGGATCATACGTATTGCGGGAGTTCTCATTCCTTCTACTGGGTGTCATTTCTAAACAATAGCATACACTAAGTCAGTTTATGAATCACAATTCATAATTCCAAAAATATAAAATACCTTACATAAATTGAATAGATTATGGATATAATAAATAATCACAAAAAAAATTTCTTTGACGAGGTATATACTTATAAACCCTTCATAGCGGTTTGTAAAGAAAATGAGAATTATCCTAAAATATCCCACGGGAGTGTCGTAACCAAGAGTGCAGCAAGTCCCGTTGTCGTGCACTAGTTCCCGTTCGATTCTAGCTCAAAGCGGTGTTTTCAAGTTTTAACCCTAGGTACATTTGTACCAGAGCCGCCTCTACCTGCTCGTATCCGGACAGAGATTTATTGCTTGGAAAACTCACAAAATCTCTACAATACCAAAATTCTAGGAAGTTCTTCTATAACAATCCCCAATGTCTATCTCAGGGTAATGTGCTCTAATAAGAGTTTATCTAAATCTAGTTTCCAAGGTTATTTCTAAACTTTATTTGATACCAACTGTAACGCCCTGACCCCAGTTACCAAGAGTCGGTGGACTATTACATAACATTGGCATGAATACAATGAATCATGTCCTGAAGGACTGATCAGTTTAGCAGTCTTGGAAAATAGATTACATACATTAACTTTACATTAAAATTTGAAACATAAAACACAGCATAGATATTTATTTTGATAATTCCATTTTTCCCTATATCTTAACCCCGTATATCAATCATAATACACTTCTTGGAATCCTGAGAAAATAAAACATAAGAAAGGGGTGAGCTCAGATGCTCAATAAGGGTAAATAATTTAGCGGAAGCTATAAACTTTTTAAGGAAAGATGTGTAATAAAAACAAAAACCTTTTAAACATAAAGTAAAACATAATATGGTAAAAATAAATGAAAAATTACCATTTAAACATGCACATATATATTCTACTAGTCTAATAATCACATGTAATAACTAATTTCATAATGAGGAAATGTCTAATGTCGGACATCATTACCACATAGTCAAGATCTCGTGCCAAGACTACAAATATATATTTTTCCAAGGCCTCATGCCAAGAAACTATTTTGTCTCATGAGACCTTCCGATGCATTGAGGAGCTATAGATGGCTCCACCCGTCACTTACTAATTCCTCTGCATTCCTCATATGAATAGTTGAAACATAACATAAACATTCATATTAAAACTAGCATACTAAGTGTCAATACATTAACCATAAACCATGAATGGTATAAAAATAGAATATCCAATGTCAAACATATCATAACTCATTCAATACAATGAGGAATATTTTATTATAATAAATCAACCTCAATCAAAAATAATATCCAGTAGAGGATGCTGACATAGTTGAAAATTATGAGTAAAACTTTTTGAGAGAAATATCCTTTTTGTAAAATCATTTAAAAGTCACACATTTATAAAGGAAGTAATTTAAAAGATATTTTTCAATCAAAGTGTCCCATACCACTTTGAAACTTTTGAAAATAATTATTATTTCAAAACATTCATGCCCATATAAATAAATCCTTAAAATCATTTTGAAAAAATGAACATTAATTAAAAGGATTTAGAAAGATAAATCTTTAAAACATTTAAAATTCTGATCTTGATAAAGAGTAGATTTCAAAAATCTTTAAAATACTCATTTTGAAATCATTTTTATGAAAAATGGATGATAAAAATGTCCCAGTAGATACTTAAGTAAAAACAACTTCGGATAATAAAGAGATTGTGAAATTAACCCTTACTAATTTGGTAACTTACGAATCATACACCCCATAAAAGAGGTATCATACAATAAATATGTAAATACACATAAATTAAAGTTTATTACTCAAAGAATACAATTATGGGCAGTATATACACCACAAAAAAGGTAATAGTGGCAATATGGCATGAATCTCACAGGAACTAGGAGTGAGATGAAAACCCCTTACCTTGCACTTTCCTTTAGTCGAGGGTACATTTAGCCTCCTGTATGAATACTATAGTATTTTATTGAATTATAATAGAACCATATTAATATATATGATATCATAAATTATTCATTTATGACTTTATAGTACCCATTTAATAAAAATTTCCATGTTATGTTAATATTTCGGGTAATAATCGCTTTCTTTATCGTACGTGTTTTAAATTGTTACTCTTGATTGTATCACTCAGATCATGATTTAAATACTTCTAGAATATAAAACATGATTTATTTATCATATATATTTAGAATATAAAAATTTATAATAGACGTATATATGAAATGGAAAACACAGTTTATGGAGATGGTAGTCTGTACGTACGCATAAACGTTGTTTCCATTTTCATATAGTATTGAAGGGAAGTAAGTGAATAAGATATATGTAAGTACATAAATACTTATATATATAAATATATATCTCTCCATTATCATTATTATGTCATATATTACATACTTATTAGAGATATATATTTTTATAATCATCTATGAAGGGTGAACTTGGAAATCAATCTCATCGCGTCGTGGAGACGGTAATTCGTACGTTCGCACGAGCGAAAATATCATTCTTTTGATATTAATATAATATATAATTGGATGTTATATAATATATAAAGAATCATTATAATGTTATATTTATTATTTACATCAAATACACGTCATTATTATACCCATCCTAATAGTAATGTATTGAATAACAATTACACCACAACGTGGAGACGGTAAGCCGTACGTACGCACGTATGGTGACATGTAATTAAAAAGGTGGATAGAATAATGAATTTGGTTGTACCATAATTATAATAACATCACAGTATATAGTAGATACTGGAGTTATTATTTTATAATGGAAATAATAAAGAAAGAAGAAGTTGAAGAAGAAAGAAAATTGAAAGAGGGTGGTGAAAACATTACCTCTTCTTCGGGTTCTTCCTTTTGACTTGATCAAAAGGGCTCCTTAGGTTGAATTTATGATCAAACTAAGGACTCTAGGTTGAAGTTAGGTAATATAAGAGAGTATTTGGGCAGGGTTTGGCATAGCCAAAATGCTTTGAAGGTGTGAATAATTGGTTAGAAGTTGGGTTCTTTTATAAGGGGGAGGAGGGGCTCTTTAGGAAAAATTTAAATTATTAATTTATAATAAATTAATATTTGGTTTCTAATGGATCCAAAGTGTATTATTAAAAGTATAATGTGGGTTTGGGTCGAATTCCTTTCATCCAATAGATTTTATACAGGTTTGGGTAATTATATGAACCCTATATTTTAGTTTTAACTCTTAGTTAATTAGATTGACGTTTACCATGTCACTTTGTATTTTTATATTATATAGTTAATAAACTTATAATATTCATCAAAGTGACCCCAAGTGGTCCATTAATGATACACCTATAATGGTACAAGTCCTTTGGCCGAACCTTATATTTTTAGGAATTATATATCAATTAATAATATAATATTTGTTTTAAAAACTCTTTTATGTCAATTTTGACACTATTTGGTATTTGATTTTTGTGAAAATTATAACAGAATTATTACTTCGAAAAAACATAATTAAATCAATACTAACATGTCATAGTAACCTATAAAATTCGTGGAATTCATTAAAAGTCTCAAATTATATTTATATGGATATTTATAAGATCAATTATTTTAATATTTCACTAATAAGGTAATTACTGTATCATCATTGTGTCATAAATAAATTAAAATATTTAATGTATAATAATTATAAATAAAATACCATTATGTAGGAAATATTATTATCTTTCTAATTAATATTTTCAATTGAATTAATCTTATGTATAACCCTATATTAAAAATGTTTTAGTAATTACACTTTGATTTTAACTCTTTTAACTATTCTTTGAATTAAATAATAATAAATGTCCTAATCTAATCCAAGTGGACCTAAATGATAATATTTTATTACTAAGGTTGTTTTTGGTCGAGATTTACTTGTTAAATAGAATTAGGACATGTGTTAGGTTAATATTAATATCATTTTTACCCTTAATTACCATATTTACTTTTAACCGTGGTAATAAAAGTAAAAAGTTACTATTCACCAAAATTTATTTTTCTCTCATTGAACATAATTTTACTTGTTGATATTAACCATGTCTCAATGATTTTCAATATTCATCTCACAGAAGTGGTAAAATTTTGTTTTATGTAAATTTGCAAAAGCTCCTTGGAGGTGGGTAAAAGACGGTGAAAAGTTCAATAAAATTTTTATATATCTAAAATTATTATAAAACAACTCCAATTAATTAAATTAAACTTATATAGGTATTATGTATCTATTTTTACATTAAATAATTTAAATAAAATAAATAATTATTTAAATAAAAATTCGGTTTTAAACTATAACTCAGTGTTTTTCACTATTCATCAAAAATTAAAAGTTTTCAGAAAAATACCAAAAATTTACCCTAAGCTAATTTTGATATTCCGAATTCAATAATGAATTATATTTTACCAAATTAAAAAAATATAAGTTTCAATTATTAATTTAAAATTAATTCCCACTGTCAAAACAAAAAGCGTATTTTTAAGAAACAATAACTATCAAAAGATTGACACTTGTTTATGCCTGGTTTAAATGTGAAATTATTTCCAATGACCAACATTGGATTAAATTTTAAAAATATATTCTAAATATAATTTAAAACCACTCAAATTAATAATTTATCACTATTAATTATTTAGATTTAAAATTTTGTTTTTAATGAAAATTTAGTAATCTTCACTATTCATCAAAATATAAAAGTTATCAGAAAAGTAACAAAAATTCACCCTAAGATAATTTCGATATTCCGAATCCAAAAATGAAGTTAATTTGGAAAGATAATGTGTATTAAATTTTAAAAAGTGGGTATTACTATTCATAACGGCTAGTTTGATTAGTTGTGGTGTGTGTTAGAACTCGAAGTTGTGTACAATGCACGCTACTATATTATTCAAAGAGAAACGTACCATGGAAGTTTGGGGTGTTACAATGAAGAACCATTCATAAAATTTCACTCTTCTCATGTGGTAAAACCCTTTGCAATGGAAAATAAATACTTGAAATGTTGTATAATCCAACTCTTATATGATTTCAATGATACTAAAACATGAAATATTTACATAAATTGGATTATTATTCTTGGACCCAGATAAGTTTATCGCTTCCTCCCCAAGAATAACTCCAATATTATACAACATCATGCATTTATCTTGTTCTTCTGTGTAGAACATATCACCATTAATTGGAAAACCAATTTCAGACTTAACATTTACATTTGTTACCATATCTATCCATTAAAGTTGTTTTGATGATAATTTTGGATATATAAATAACACCTTATAAATATTATCCTAGAACCATCCAATATACTGTTGATTATGGGTATTTTATATCTATTCTTAAGACCTTTAAGGATTCAAATGTCTAAGACTAAATTTGTGGGATTAAATGTATGGAAAAAACACAACAATATTTTTAAAACTAAATATGTAATATTTCTCCTGCTCTATATTGGTAATTATAAAAACAACTCTTCTAAATATCCCTTCTCCCATAATATACCCACTATGATGAGATTTTAGGTCACTAATGCTAACAACATATTATAGCTAGTCAATATAGAATTTAACAGCTCTTCAACAATATATTGACAAAAAATACAACCCATTGGCTGACTTTGATTCTTAATGTATCCTTTTAAAATCATCATATCTAGTTCAATGGGGTAAATACATTTATAATGTACATGACCTCATAGTTGAATCTCCATAACCAAGTGAACCGTTATGTGGACCATTATATCAAATAATGATGGTTGGTAAAATATCTAAAATTCACATAATATGGATTCAATTTCCTTATTTGTTATTGGAAAATTTATAGGGTTTATAACTATACATCATATTGCTCTGAAAAAAGAATAAATGTTTGGTTGACTTATGTAATAAATTTTTAGGATGAATGAAATGTAAAGATACATACATTATATCTTACATCAAAATGGTGAAATAATGTGATTTTAGACTCAATAAATTCAAATTAGTCATTGAAATTATATTATTGATATTTGATGAATATCCCTATGAACTTTTGAAACCATTAATAAAGTAAAAAAATTAAAACTTTTATTATATGGATAGAGTGTCTACTACTAGTGGAAGAAAAGTTCATCTTTGACCCTTCACTAGTTCCAACTCTTCCTTTATCACCATGTCAATCATGTCCAACTGAGCCTTAATGTTATATTTTTTTTTCTCAAGTACATTTAGTAACATGTCAATAACACTATCACATACATTGTTTCTACATTAATTACATCAATAAGATGGTTGATTTATAAAAAATTTTAGTACGGTAATTCAAAGAAAATTGATCTCTTTTTCCAACCTGATTTCATAAGGTTTTGGAAAAAATGTTTTACTAAAATCAATGTAATTATCTTTTACTTTATCAAATAGTTGTTCACATGTTAGTGGTGACATTGTTTTACCATGTTTTGTATTTCCATTGAATTATGTCATCTAGGATCATCATTTATTTCTTTTGGGTAAAAATATTTGATATCCTAAAGATAGAGTCTTTGATTAATGTTTCTACCTAAAAAAGTGTGGACCTCATTAGAAAACAGGACACCCCACCATTGTTTTAATTATGTAGCCTAAAATATTTACATATGTAGAAAATTTATTTATCATCTCATACAACATGGATCTCAATGTGAACTCTTCACTTCTATAAGCATCATACAGTGTTACACTTGTATCTCACACAAATTTTAGAACTTCAATCAATGGATTCAAATATACATCAATATCATTACCATGTTTTTCTAATATGGATATAAGTAGAGACAATATATTGTATTTATACTTCATGAATAACCACTATGGTAAGTTATAATTTACCCTCATAACTAGCCAGGTACTATGAGTACTACATTGTAAACCAATAGGATTTATTTCATCTATAGATAATGCAAGATGGGGTTTTCTCAGCTCGTTTCAAAATTCAAGATACTGATAATCATTTTTCTTCCACTGAGGTGAGTGTTTTGGTTGATGTAGTTTCCCATATTTAATACGTGTATATGTTTTCCAGGAAAATTGTCTAGAAATTTCCTAAGATCCGTATAGTCCTTTAAATTTTTTCATGGTAAGAAAGTACCATACAAATTTAGAAGGAATTTATTCATAATTATTTTATAAATTCATGCCACACTTAGAGAATTTTCTGAGTGATTCATGGTTCTTGTAAAATAATATGAAATCATTTGGTCATGCTTCTATTTCTTTAAGAGATCATACCCATTGAATATTGCATTCGATTAGAGTTAAATATTATTTATTGAAACTCATTTTTTCTAGTATCACATCATTCAGTAGACCAGTTATTTTTCTAAAATTTTTGTCTCTCCATCTACTGTCATCTTTCAAATTAAATAACATCCATATATCTGATAATTTTGTATATATAAAATGATCTCTTTTCATAGTCATTTAAATTCTAAAAAAACTTTGGAAAATCTTGAAGATCGTCTTCAATTTTCATTTTCAATTCTTCCATATGATATCTATCATCATTTACACTTGTATTTATATCAAATGATCTATAAATGGCAGTATCATCCCAGTAAATTTGATCATTAAGTTTTTTCTCGTGTTTAGTCCAACATTTATAAATCCGATCTATTCTGCGATTAATTAAGTGTTCTTCTAACTGTTCTGGATGAATTCATCTCAAATAAGGATACAGTAAACACAAAAAAATTGAGAAAGTTTCTATGCTTCATCTATTGAAAAATTGATTAACTCTTTAGCACTATACTCATTATCCTTTATCATATGATTATAATCCATTAATTTTTTATTCATATCCAACCTATATGATTTAATTATATCCATTTTTTACAAAAAACTAAATTAATACACATAAGGTGTGAATATAATGTATATATACATTGATATGTATACAAAGTATTAGAATTTGACTGTATGCATGAACTATTTTTTGAATGTTCACATAGCTTGAACATGTTTGTGGCCACTACCCCAAATCTAGTCATTACTTTCCTAAAAATATTAATTATTCATTTTTCAACCCTTTATTACTATTTCAGTTTTTTTATTCTTTAAAACCCATTATTTTCACACATTTTCCAATAAAAGTCAATATATTGAATTGCATCATAAATTTGTTTTAAATTTATCAAATTCTATTCATTTTAAATCAATTAATTTTATTTCTGAAGAATAAATTAATTAGAAACCTCTTTAAGAGACAACTATATTACATTCTTAAGTAAAAAATATTTTGATTATTTAAACCCTTTGGAAATCATGTTAATAATATGAAGAAATCATGTTAATCAATCACATGTTAATAATATGTATATAGATATATGTGTGTGTATATTCTAGGTAACATGTTAATAACATTGTCTTTTCACGATCTAATAATATGTGAAGAAATAAAATTTTGTGGAAAGAGCAGTACACATTTGATATAAAATCAGATGGAGATTCGACCAATAGATTTCTCTGAACACTAAATTATTACAACACAACTGACCTATATGGATCCTTAGGGATCTACATAAAACTGTAATCAGAATGAATTAGCTTAGGCCCAAAATACAAAACTGTTCCAAACCCCTAGCCACATATATTCCAAATATATATGTGTGTGTGTGTGTGTGTGTGTTTGTGCTTATATGTATATAATATATACATATATAACAAAATTTATATTTCAAATGTGCATGTTTGTGCCCATATATACTTTATACATGAATATAGTATAAAATATTAAATCAAAATACAAATACAATACATATATGCAATTTTATTATAGTAATTTTTTCATATTAATTTTCGACAACAAAATCATCTTTATAATTGCATTATCATTTTCATATTAAATTTTCCATGGGTACCAACAAACATTAAAATTATTCCAAAAATATGTTAAGATCCACTTCCAAAATTGAAAAATTATAAACATCAAAACATTAAGTATCCAAACCATTTAGACATTGAAAATTGTAGTCATCTAGTACATGGCCAATCCACTACAAAACACCAAGGAATGGGGGTTATGTTCTATACGTACATGCAAGTAAGAAATAAAAAGTAAGAAACAATGTAAGACCAACTAAAAAAAGTATAAATAATCACATACCCTAGGTTTTGAAAGGGTCGATTCATTTGAGATGTTTGAGGGGGAGTGGTAGAGAAGGTTTAGTTTTGAAAGTTCTTGAATAGTGCAAGCGATTGGGTTCTCTCTTAGGGTTGTAATTAAAAGACAGAAAGGGTTTTATAAATGCTAAAATAGAAAGCGTTTATTTAAATTATATTTATGATTTCTATATTATAGCAATGATAATGATATGTCTTTTTCAATAATTTTTTTAGCATTGATATAGAAATATCATTATTATTCTGTGATATCCTCAAAACTCCACTATCAGTAATATCAAAATCTATAACCTCAAATACTATCATAAAAACATCAGACAAATGTTGTTCATCATGCCTAGTGCTATTTACAAACTATCCTTTAGAATAAGAATTAATTTTTTTAACAACATTCATATCATTAAGGACATTACCATATGACTAGTATCTCGTCATTCTTATTGATGAATGGTCAGATAAAATAGAATTTAATAAGATTGTACATTTACACACTTACCCCTTTTATAGCATGGACTCACATCATGACCATGGGAAAAGAAGTTCTCAGAAACCTATGATCTTCTGCAGTTGGAAATCTTGTGATGAATGATTTTACACTCATTATATAATTTCAGAACCCTCTCATAAATAATTTTCAAATCAAACTAATCCACATCAATATAAAGAAAAACCAAATCCATTGAAGTGGAAGATAAATCAACTTCAACTATAAATAAAGATGAGTGGATGCATCTAAATGCTTCTATTTATTTATTCATCATGAATGGAACACCAATTGACATGAAAATTTAAAAGAGGGTTTTTGAGTACCATATAATAAAATTCATACTGTAAAACTTGACCCAAATTTGAGCAGAAGAGTTACCAATATCCATCGGGTTGAATTTCCTATCGCATTCTTGGTTGTGAAGAAAAATGGAATTGGAGATCGATCCAAATCCCCATAATTGAATCTTTAGATCATCACAAGGGAAAAAAAATATAATAGTAACCATGTCCCACCAACACACATTTCCAATTCAAAAGACCCCATATTTCGGCAATCTGGTCAACCAGATCCCTTACCTTCAACCAACTGAAACCCCTGGGTAAGTAAGTCAAGAAATAATGGAGTTCTCACTTATTATTAAGTGCTTTGATAATGCAATCAGGTCTTCCCTAATGTGATATGTGTTTCCTTTTCATCAAATAAATTCGAAGCTAATCCCTTATATAGAGAGAAAAAATGTTTAGTTGCATCTTTATCATCTGCAAAAAAAATCTCTATGATTTATTTTCTGAGATGTTGTTCCATTGAGGAGGGTTATGTGGGAGTCAAATCTTCCGTGTATGAGGAAGATCTCAACCGGAGAGTGAAAAGGAGAATCCACCATGCCAAGGGAACCCTAAAAAAAATTGATATATGGTAACTTGAAAAAAATATGATATTTTATTTTATTATTTAACATGTTTAGGGAAATCCACTTTATTAAATAGAAAATATAACCCCCTTTTAGACTAGGTTTAAGGGTAACCCGAAACATGAAACAAATCCTACGCATACATGGACCGAAGGCCCAATAAAAATCCCAAGGGCCTAGTGGGAACATTCCAATGCCTACAGCCTTTCCTGCTACCTGGATTTAAACCTTTTCCTAACAACTATCCCAAAATGTGGATCCCATACCTTGATTTGATCAAATTCTAGCCTCACTGATAGAATTCTTCTAAAGGTCAACATGTTTCATGAGGTCTTCATCAGGTGTCAATGACCATAGGCCGAGGATGTTTTCGATCACTCTCAAGGTCAATCAACGTCAAATCCCACTGAATCCATCCACACAACCACCCCACTATAGCCACTGCCTCACCCCCAAACGTTGACCCAAATTCTTTACACAACTCCAATATTTCCCTATAAGAACACTTACACCACCCACCCTTCACCTATGAATGACCATTCCACAATTCCATCACCACATTCCACCACTACAAAGCCATGGTCATACAAGTAATGACCGAAAAGGGCCCATTCGATGCATACCACCTGCAACACTCGCCGCTACCAACAGACTTTGTTGTAGGAAACTCACCATTTCCACCGAACATCATCCTCGCCATCCCCCATTCTAAGAAGTGATTCATGTTGGCCTTCTCATCAAATGGGAATATACCTCTCAAGGTTTACCCCCACCGACGGGCATTGGCTGGGATCTGAAAACCATTTCTTTCTAAATCAAAGATTCCCATATCTGGGGATCTTCCAATGCTATGACACATGTTATTCCTCTTCTCGGAATATTAAATCCCACTACATCCCCCTACACAGGGTTTGTCTTCAATACCACTCACATCTTTCCCCACATAATGTTTTCCATCATGTTAAAATCTTATATAGCCGCAACACGAGCACTTCTTTTTCCGAAATAATAATCCACTAAATCCCATGGTCACCGGTCTTCCCAAGTACCTTGGAATTCCTTTTCTCATTGTATCTGAGCTCACCGTCGATTCCTTCCCATGGTTAGGGATAACCATTTCTACCATTTTCGGTCTTCCCTATGGAGGGTTCTCTGTAGCCATCAACCAAAAGATGACATTTTATTAATTGTCCATTATGTGACACTAATTAGTCAATATTTCTAATTAATATTAATTTTTTATTATAAACCATTTTTCTCTAAATATATGATCTTTTTTAATGTGAATACATATTTTGTATTATATAAATCATTTATAAGTAAATATTATATATATATATATATATCTTTGTGTCTGTGTGTGAATATATTTCTATATTAAAAACATTAAATATAATATTGAATAATATTTTATAAAGAATCATTTAAGATGACTAAACTAAAAAAACATTAAATGAATAAATATTAAAAATGAATAAATAATAATGAAAAATAAAAAAATAAACAACATTATTAATGAATAAATTCTACTAAATAATATTAAATGGATGAATGATAAAAAAGAGTGAAATTTAATAACTAAAAAAATTAATGGATTGCAAAAATATTAAAAAATGAAGAATTGTTATTCATTAAATAGATTATTAAAAAAATTATCAATAAATACATGTTAAAATGGAAATTAATTCCTATTAATTATATTAATTACAACCATATTAAAAAATTGTGACGATGATGAATAGACATGTGTAAATAGATATTAAAAAAGGTGAAATTACAAAAATATTTAAAAAAGATAAAATTAAAAAAAAAAATTATTAAAATTATTAATGAATAAAAAATAATTAGGTTTATTAATTTATTAAAAAATATTAAAAATGAATAAATTTGAATAAATATTTTAAAGTAGTGAATAATATATATTGAATAAAAATTTAATAATGCATAAAATTTTCGAATTAAAAACAAAATACATATAAAATATATTTTGTTAATAAATAAAATTTTAAAATGAATATTAAAAATCGAATAAGTTATAGAAATATTATGTGTGTGTGTTTCTATATAAAATTTCATTCATTACATATAAGTTTGTGTGAAATTAACAAACGCCGACTACTACAAGTTTGATATATTTTAAATTGAAAAATCAAACGATATTTCAATAAACGCCGACTACTGGATACTAATTATTTAATAATTTTAATTAATATTAAATTTTTATTAGGAACCTTTTTACTAAATATATGAGTTATTTATTGTAAATACATATTTTTTATTATTTAAACCATATTTAAAGAAATATTTTATATATTTATATATATTTTTATATTAAATATATTAATAAATAATTATGTATTGAAACATTAAAAATGGATAAATTACAAAAATATTAAAAGAATAAATATTTAAAATAAATAAATTATAAATAAAAGTGAAAAAATTAAACACTTTTCGATAATAAATAGTAATAAATAATAATAAATGAATAAGTGTCAAAAAAGAGTGAAATTTAATAATTAAAAAATTAATTGATTGAAAAAATATAGAAAAAATTATGTTTTATTTATTATAATGATCATTAAAAATTTAAAAATGAATATATGTTAAAATGGAAGTGAACACATATTAATTCTAGAATTTATAACCATATTAAAAATATGTAATGTTAATGAATAAACCTATATAAATAAATATTAATAATAGATAAAATTAAATAATATTAAATAAACAAAAATTGAAAATTAATAAATTACAAAAATATTAAAAAATAATTAAGATTATTAACAAATAAAAAATATTAAGAATGAATAAATTTAAAAAATATTTGAAATTAATAAATAGTATATATTTAATTAAAATATAAAAATGAATAAAATTTATTGATTAAAAACATAATATATATTAAATATATTATTTAAATAAATAAAATTCAAAAATGAATATCAAAATTTTAAAAAATTACAAAACTTTTATTTCTGTGTGTGTTTCAATGTGTGTGAAATTATTATAACACATGCTTGATATATGTTAAATTGAAAAACTAATGACAAGTTAATAAATGTCCTCTACTTGATACTAATAAGACAATTTTTTTAAATAATATTAATTTTAATTACAAACCATTTTTTACTAATTATATGAGTTATTTAATTTAAAAACGTATATTGAATTATCTAAATATTATTTTAGGAAATGTTATTTATATTGAAAAATAGATATATAGGAAATGGAACATGCAATGTTTGGTCATTTTTATTAAAATTTTCTTGACATTGAAATGGGTATGACTCTCACTAATATAATGGTGTTGGTGGATGATGCATATAGGTTCCTGTTGTATATTGAAATTGAAAAATTATATGATTTCTGTAAAAAATGTTGCAACATTAGGAAATCTCGTGAAAAACGTCATAAAGGATTGTGCAATGTTAACTACAAAATGTTTCGACATGTGGTTATCAGTGTAAATTCAAGATTCCTGCTATAGGATTTGGATATGATGGATTGATTCTCTCTACTAGAGAAAGAATATTTAAAATCTGATGGACCAAGGTACTGGAGTATACTGAGAGTAGGGAAAGAGGCAAGGAAGGTAAGGAGGGGCCTCACTAGCCCTCTCCTCCCAATTCTATGCATTCATAGGCTATATAGGATTTGGGGAAGGATGATTAACTCTCCTTTAATGATAAGGATGTTCTTGATTCAGCAGACATGCTCAGTGTCCTCTTTATGAAATTTGGCAACAACAAATGAAAGAAACCACCAGATGGATGAGCTCTTTCTCATCTGAGGGATCCTCTACAGCTCACCTAAAGAAGAAGAAGGGTGGATCTATAGTCTATGTGAGGTTGAGGCTGGATTTATCTTCTTCCAAAAAAATTATTAATAGGAGCCCAAAATATGGGTTCCTTGGTGTCCCTAATCCCATGGCCAGAGTTGAAGGTGCTGCAAAGGATGTTGAGAGTGAGTTGGAACTTGATCAACATATCACTCCAAGGCAACATGCACTAGACCTTGGAAGTAAGGATCCAGTTTAATAGGTTGGGAGTTCTATTGAAAATAAGTCTCCTAGTATAGATGATTTTTTTGATCACAGGAATTCCCTTAGAGTATCTGAACAAGATGAAGTGTTTTCTACATGTGGAAACATTGTAGGTATGGGGAAGTAGGATGCCTCATATGTGAATGGAAATGAAATTGATATATCAAATGAGTCGTCATATCCTAGATAAAATATTTTTCTTCTTGACATTTTGAATAAATCTCAAAGTAAGGAGGTTTTCCTTGAGGAATTTGGTAACATGTGTTGAAAAATAGGTAGGCATATTAAGAAAGCATATTAAATCTTAATGCATGAATTTAATTCACTGTCCAAAAGGGTTTTATACACCCCCCACATTGTTGGTGTAGGGTTCTTAGTGGATGTTTCCCTTGAGGATTTATCCAAGATTTAGGGAAAATAAAACACCAATTTTTAATAATACCACAACACTAATGTTGGGAGAAATATCGGGAGAATTTCTTGGATTAAAGAACAATTATATTATAATCCATCTCATCATCAATTATTTACATATCAAGATTTTTGTCAATCACACAAATTTGATGTCACTGTTTAGGTCAAATAACACCTTAATTCGATCAAAATGAGACAAATCATAGTGGTGGACACCCGTTAAGATTTTGAAAACATGAAATACAACTGTTACAACTAATCACATTTTTAGCCATTTTTATAAAATATTTTTTTTTGTTTTGTTTTTATTTTTTGTTTTTATTTCTGTTATATATATACATATTTATATTTATATTTATATCAAAAAAATTATACTAATATATATATTTTTAAAATAATTTTAATGAATTAAGGAAAATATATATCTTTTATGAAAAAAACCCTATTCTCAAAGCCATTTTTAAAAAGGAAGGATGTTTATGAATTCTATCCACATTTCCAATGTGGGATTCCAAAAAAATATCCACCCCATCAATCTCGAGAATTTTTTTGACCAATCAAAACATCTTATTCTATTATTATTATTTATTAATAAAGTTAAAACAATCTCCCACTTTTATTCATGAATATTAAATATCTCGATCACAAGTGAATAATTATATATAATAAAGGTAAATTTCAATTTAAAACATTACATAGTGTCAATATCTCAATGTATTATCAAATTTACAAGTTGTTGAAACATTAAACTTGTTTATCTTAAAGATAAAATATAGATATCATACATAAAACAATTTTTACATTCAACATCTCATTTTGTTACACTTTTATGGCCATGCTCTTATATCATTTTCATGAACTTTATAAGGAGTAAACCCATTAACTCATGTAAGAAGATGCACCACTTCTAAGTTTACATAGGTAAAATGTTACAATGTGCTTCTATTGTTAGAACACAGAACTCATAGAGACTTATTATTTTGTTAAGTGTTTATAACTCAACCTCTAGTCACAATAGCCATTATTGACACCAAGTAGTTAGGGTTACAATTTTCAATATCAATATTCATCTTTGTAATTTGTTTTTACCCATTAAACACTTTTATTAGGATCTACCTAATGTGTTGGGTTTCTATTATAGAAATGAGTTATTCTATGGGTTTCAACCCCATCTCTTTATTAGTGGCATGAATGATCTATCTCAACAGATATTTTATAAATGGATCTGCAATATTTCTACACATTGTCACATAGAAAATTGTTATGGTTCTATCTTGTAACAATTATATCACATAATAATGTTGAAAACTCATATGTCTAGAAGTTCCATTGTATATGTAATTGTATGTATTTGATAAAGTCGCTTCACTATCACTAATGATAGAGATAAGAAGTATCATACTAGGATATAATCTAATATGAAATAATATATTCCTAATCCATTCAGCTCCATTTCCACATGGCACTACGGAGAAAGAATCTAAATCTATGGTCTAATGTTAAATACATGTTTTATTCTTGCTTTCTCAACAAACAACACAACCTCTAAGAGTAAAAAACCATCCATATGTCGATTGGTTATCACTAATTCTGGTAATTCAATATGCATCGAGGTATATTTATAATAAAACTGGATAACCATTAGAGTATAAACATAAATCATTGGTCTTAATTAATTATATAAAGATTCTACTTATACATATTTAATGATCCACATAAAGATTAATAGTATATCTATTCATTTTATATACCGAAAAAGAAATATTAGGTATAGTGAAATTCATTACATACATTAACGAACTAATTTCATTGGTATACTCAAGTTGTGATATAGCTCTACCCATGTTCATAAATCATTTAGCAATAGAATCAAATAGTCTATTAGCATCCTTGAAAAGTAGATGGTCAAATTTATTTAAAAAAATTTCATATGTAATCAGGCCGATTTAATGAATAACCTCCACTCTTTTTTCTAACTTTAAAACCTATAATAGTATCAACTATTCCAAGATCCTTCATATTAAACGTAGAAGATAAGTAATTCATTGTCTCAATTGCACCAATTATATTAGTTCCAAAAAACAACATATCATCCACATATATACACACAATAACTTCATATTCTTTTGTAAAGATTGAATAAACCCCTTTATTCTCATTGTTATGAGTAAAGTAATTAGATAAAATAATAGAATCAAATTTATCATTCCATTGTGTCAGAGATTGTTTAAGGCCATGAAGTGATTTATCCAGCTTACATACTTTCTTTTCATTAACTTGTTGAAAAAAACCTTCTAGTTGTTCCATGTAAAAATATTCATTTAATTTTCCACTTAAAAATTATATTTAACATCTATTTTAGTCACATAAAAATGACTAATTGAATCAAAGTAAATAGTATACTTATTAAATTAATTCGAGCAACAGGAGCATAAATAAAAAAAATCCCTTATTTTTTGACTGAATCACTAGGAAACCAATCTATCATTAAAACCCAGAATGTTACCATTGGAATCATAATTATTTTTGAAAAACCCATTCAAAACTAATTGGTTTTGAACTCTTGGTAAATCCATAATGGATCAAGCATTATTCCCTATAGTGGAATCCATTTTTCATTAATTACTTCTTTCAAAAAAGTAACATCTCTAGATGTCATAGAATATTTTAAATTTTTTTTCATCTTTTATACTTAATAACATTAGATACTTCTTTAGATAATGATTATTTTTATCTCCCTCAACAAGGAAAACTATGGAATCTGGAGAAATAAAATATAGATGTAGATGTATCTCCTTCCTAAGTCTTGTACTCCATTTAGGATCAACTCAAGAATCATCATTATTCTCTACTATTTTATTTTAACTAGATGGTGTACATGTGATAGGAGTATGAGTAATTACTTCTTCCATGTCAAATTTATAAAACTTTTTTTAAAAAACTCTATGTCCCTAGATTCAATAATTATATTATATCACAAATAAATGATTCTATATTCTTTTTTATTTTCTTCGTATCCAACAAAAACAACTTTAATTACTATTGGACCAATTTTAGTTCATTTAGGATCATAAAATCTATAGTAATCTAAACTCCTCACACTTTAAAATAAGAAATATTAGGTCTTTTACCACTATAAATTTTATAATGTGATAACTTAGTTTTTTTAGAGGCAATCCTTTTATGAATATGACATGAAACAAATACAACTTCACCCCATAAATTTAATGGTAACTTAGATTTATTAACCATGAAATTAAAATTTTCAACTGAAGAATGATTCTTTTATTCAGCTATTCATTTTTTGAGGTGTATATAATGAAGTACTTTGGTTAATTATACCATTCTCTTCATAGAACACATTAACTATGTTCATAAAGTATTCATCACATCTATCTGATCTTAATACTTTAATAATTATGTTTAATAGGTTTTCAAATTCATCTTCATAATTATTAAACATATTAAAGGCTATATACTTTATTCTAAGAATATCTATATGTAAATATCTACTACACTTTGTCAGTTCCCGATGTAGGGGAAGCCCATGGATGGGTGTACCCAACATTAATTTTTCTGTTAACCATGATAAATCCATGATCTGTAAATATAATAAAATGTTGGATCTTTGGAATATAATTAAGAACTAAAAGGAAAGAGGTAATACCTAGAACCATATAGAGGAACATCATATGTTGGTTATAATTAATTTAACTAAAAATACAAGAATTTCCTTGATGTAATTCTCTATCTGTTAATGTTTCCAGTCATGATGCAATGTGATTTGTCGTTGTGTCATAGAATCTAAGTGTAGGATTCCTCTAGCAGTTATCCACACGTGCTCCACGTATCATTGGATATCGCTGAATGGATCTCTGGGTGATAGCGTGGAAGAGACTTCACTTGTTAGGTCCTCCTTCGATCTCCTTGAGAGCCGCTTCCAAATCTTTATCCTTGATCCAGTGGAGTAGGTTCTCTCTCGTAACTTGAAAGAATTTGTGGAGGAAAAAAATTATCTCTTAGACTGAGAGTTTTCTATAGATCCTTTCAGCACAACCAAAACTAATGTCTAGCTTAATGAAAATAATTTTATTGGGGTTTTATTACATAGAATAATAAAATGAATTAATTACCTGAAATCATTTATTCATTTCATTTAATTATTAGTAAGACCCCATTTCTAATAATAACAGGTGACTATTATTATCAATTGAGATGCACCCAAAAAATTACAATAAATATTATTTAAGAAAATAAATAATATTATTTCTCACAAATCCCATGAAAAACTAAATTGTATGTATATTAATATACATGGTGCATACTTTTGTTTTTCCATTTTATTTATTCCCTCCACCATATTTATTAGACCTTGAATAATGAATATTTATTTCTTAAATAAATATCAATGAATTACTCGCTAACAAATATATTATTTTTCCTATAATATATTGTCTCAAATAACTAGTATTGAAATAAATATGATCAGGAATCCTTGAATAATTATTAAACCACAATTAAGAATAATCTTTATTCAACTTGTTAAATAAATATTTAATAGAGATACTTGGACACACAAAGTGTGTGACCCTCTAGGCCACTTTCTCAGTGTAATTAGGCAGAGCCTGCCTAAAGTACAAGGTTAGCATCTAGAAACACATCAAGGCACTCATATAGAATGAAGTTAACAGTACAATGATGTGTCACCACCTATGAATGCTTATTGTGTAATGTAATCCCTTTGTCTCGATATCTGGAATAAAGCGGGATTCATGGTAGTGTCATCAACCCATGTGCTCGATTATTCTTTCTTTGACGTCCTGGAGTTTAACATTCCCATTCCTTTCCATGGTGATGGATTTATTTAGGCTATACCAATTCTATAAAAGGGCATGAGTTATCAAATTCTGTTATAGAATATAAGGGACAAATCCTTTATCTCATTATCTAATAATGTAGTATTACTCGTGATGCACCCAAAATACCCTACCTCATTGTAAACATTGTTTCATCAAAGTTTTATTCAATACATATAAGTGCGTGAGTTGTAATAACCATTAATAATAATATTAAAATCCTAAGGACCAATAAACACATCTGTAGATAGGAACATCCAATGACACTTTAAAATGTGGAATTCCTACTGGAAGGTCTCATTCTCATAGTATTATCTTGGATACTACCAAGGGAACACATCATGAGAAGGTTCCTCAAAGTTTTATGAGTCCTCACCCCTAATGGATTGTATTATTTGGGACCCTCAAATAACTCTGAACATTGAACATATATTCAAGAATATTGTTATGGCACTTCTGGGTTCTCATCATAGTAGGGATCTACTATGACCCTGTAGTGAAATAGCTATCCTTAGGAAATTATCAGATGCACTGTTACGCAGAAGAACAAGAAAGATGTAATAAGTTATTTATTAATGAATAAAATATAAAATAGTTGGTTCTAGGCCACCAACTCCAACATATTCCCACTTGGACAAGAGCCAATAACTAACAAACTTTATCCTGCAAGCTCGCACATGATATTCATGCTTCTTATGAGATAGTCCTTTATTCATGGTATATAAGGCCCCAGCCTTAAACCTTACCTAATATTTAATTAAATGAATAATTAACATTGAGGATCTTTTCAGGTTTATATTTTTAGAGAATTAAGACATAACTATTACATCTCACAAGATTACAAAGTAGAAACTTCTACTAAGTTTCCATAAAATAAAAACTCTTAAAAAGAAACACGTCTAGTTCCATGTTTTAGATAGCATGACATTCCCTTGATCTCATCCTTGACCCTATTCCACATTAATTCCTGTGAAAAACATTTCAAAAAAACTTGGGGTGAGCATAAAAAGCTAATAAAGGGATACACAATGAATTAAAACTGTTAGTTTTTCAAAACAACAAGTAAAGCATGTATACTTTATCAAAGTAATACTTTTCACCTTTATGACGTAGTAAAAACTCTTCACTGAAACAAAAGATCATTACTTACCCTTTTGTAACCAAAATATTACCATAAAACCCATATAAAGATCACATAACATATATAGGTAACTTGGTACATAAACATACTTAAATGGAATAACCATACGGTCGACTTCCATATATATCACTTAATGGAATAGCCATACGGCCGACTTCCATACCCAATGCATTGGAGGTTATAACGTAACCACCCGTCCTGGTATTCACAGTACCACCCGTCATATGGTTTATCACGTAACCACCCATCAAATGTCCAAGTACCAGTATAAAATCATAAGACATAAAACAAATATAATGGAAATAAAAAATTTCCACACATTGATCACAATATATCACTAAAATATATTGACATAACAAATCAATTATAAAAAACCATTTTCAATACCAAAATACATAAAAGCGTATATGGTATTTATTTCATTTTAAAAAAATTACGGCTTGTTGAGGAAGCCAAAGACCAAATAATACTCGCGGCAGCAGAAAAGGTCATTGTCACCGCGTACGTTAAAAGAAACATTCCTTTTTTTCATTTTGTAAAACGCTTCGTAGAAAAAGATTCCTTTTTTATAAAAGTAAAATTCAAAGGGTTTTATACACCGTATAAAAGAAAGTTTTGTATAAAACGAAATATGCCTCAATGAACGAAGATTGAGATGAAGTCCCTTACCTCGGGTCCGACTTGACTCGATCGTTCTTTAACATCCTAAATAATAAACTTGAGTTAATTTCTACTTGCTTAAGAACCTTTTTCAAATTCATTATTACTTTTATATCACTTATTACCATGTTATAAACATTATGTAATCATTTAAGTTAATAATGATTGTTTTGTCGATATTTGGTTCTTAAGTCGAAAGTGGACTTCTTACAACTACATGTTGTTCGTGTGGTCAAAGGTTCATTATATCCAGAATGATATTCATGATTTGGATATCATATATATCATATATATCTAGAATATACATGTATTTTTAATATTACATAATCATTTAGAGGTAAGAAATGAAATGCACCGTTCATGAAGATGGTAAGCCGTACGTACGCATGAATGCTACTTTCATTTCTATGTCATATTAATGGAATTAAAAATAAATGAGAGGTATGTATATTTTAATTCCATAATTATATTCATCACTTATATGTTACATACATCATATATATCCATTATATATAGGTACTTATAATAGTACATTACATTTGGGGATAAGAAATGAAATGCACCGTTCACGGAGACGGTAAGTCGTACGTTCGCATGAACGCTACTTTCATTTCTATCTGATACATTAATGGAAATAAATAATAATGATATAATTGTATATTACAATTCCAGTATAAAATCATATATAATAACTTTAAATCCATCTTTTATACATCCCACATATGGCATTAACGAATCAAATCACTTTGAGGGGGCGGTAGTCCGCACTTCCTAAAATGAAGATATCGCGTTTACCCATAATGGAAACCATAAAGGTATGAAATAAATTAAAAATAAAGAAGCTTAAGGAAAACATAAACATATTATATATCATATATAAATATAGTGACATCTTAATGGCTACTTTTGAAGGTGTTATATGAGTGTTTTACAATCACAGTTTCATGAGGCAGAAATTCACCATCCACAGAAATAGTATGTTCTTTAACCATTAGATGTAGGTCTGTGTAAGTGTAGCTCAAAACATTCTTATAAAAACATCCTAGTATAATGATGATACTGGATTTGCTACAAAAGAAATTAATAAAAAGAGTTATAGGGTTGGATAAGCAAAATAAAACAAAAGAACACAAGAGAAAACACTACCTTTAAAACGGGTAACTCTTTTTGATTTGAGCTCAAAGGCTTCCTTGGGAAGACTTCTGCCCAAAGTGAGTCTTCTAAGAGTTATAGAAGGATGTGGAGAGACAAAATGGTCAGGGTTTGGACTATCCAAAGGCTTTGGAAGTGTGGGTAAGGTGGTAGAGGTGGGGGCCTTTTATAAGAGGAGAGGAGGGGCACTCTTAAAAAGTTATAAAAGGTTACTTTATTATAAAATGATTTTCAGATTTAAAAGGTCCCAAAATTATATATTTCTAGGATAAGTTGATCATAGTTCTAAATCCACCCATCCAATAGGTTTTTTACATGTGTAGGTCTTATATTTTATATTATTTTTTCATTTTTTTTAAATCGTTAAATAATGAGGTAATCGTTGCATCATCATGGTGTCATAAATAATTTACTCTATTTAGTGTCTAAAAATTATAAAAAAAATATCATGATGTAGGAAGTCTTTTTATATTTCTAATTAATATTTATAGTTAAAAATATGATTTGTATAACCCCATTTAAAATTTTTTTTAGTAAAACAACTCATGTTTGTGACATTTTTATTTTAACATTAAATAAAAAAGTATTAATGTCATTTTCCTACCAAAGTGGCTCCATGGGGTCCCCAAGTTGACCCATGGATTTTATTGGTCGGCCATGACACATCCAATAAAGGTAGGACATGTGTCGAGGTTATTTCATAATATTAAAACATTATTTTTACCTTAAACTACACTAATTACCTCTAATCGCAATTAAAAACTTAAAAGTTACTATTCACCAAAAAATTATTTTAATCCCATTGAACCAAATTTTACTTCTTAATGAAAACCGTGTATGTCAGATTTTGGAAATTCAAAACACAGAGGTGGTAAAATTTCATTTAAACGAAAAATCAGTTTTTTAAGTACCCCTTAGTGGTTTCACTATTCATCAAAAATTGAAGTTTTTCAGAAAAATACCAAAACATCACCCTAAGCTATATTTGATATTCCGAATTCAAAAATGAAGTCTATTCTACAAAATTAAAAACATAGAAGTTGAATTAATTAATTTAATAATTAATTCCCGCTGTCAGATCAAATAGCGTGTTTTTATGAAACAATAAGCATCAAAAGATTGACACTAGTTTAAGTCCAATTTCGAAGTGAAGTTTATTCCAACGACCACTATTGGATTAAATGGTAAATATATATTCTAATTTAAATTTAAAAACAATTCAAAATATAATATAATCATATAAATAAATTAGATTAAAAAGTGGTTTTGAATTAAAATACAACATTTTTCACTATTCATTAAAAATGAACTTTATCGGAAAAATACCAAAATTTCACACAAAGTAAATTTTGATGTCCCTATTCTAAAGAAGATTTTTATTTGGTCCAATATAATGTATAAGAGTGACCAAAACTATATTTAATGATGGTTCTCCATCAAAAGGTGATAAGTGGACCTTTAGTGAAAATTAGAGTATATATGCCTAAAATTGAATTCTTTTCTTATTTTAAGCCTTTATCCTTTATTGGATAAATGTAAAAAAATTTAACAAACATATATAATCAAATTTTAGTTATTTATATTCATTCCCGCCAATACAATGGCTACGTGTTAACTACCATTTAAAATAATATTATTTTATTACTAGTGTGCAACGTAAGATTTCAAAGAAACTCTTTGTTGTGTATCAGGTACGCTATCGAACATAGCAACCCCTTTAAAGTAAAATTAATATTTAATTCATAAATATTAATAAAAATGAAAATGATTTATTCTTTATTTACCTGGGATGTTACATCCTTCCCCCCATTTGGGAATTGCATCCTCACAATTTTATTCACTTATCAAAATAAGTGGGGGTATTTATCCCTCATAACATTTTCAGATTCCCATGTTGCCTCTTCAACCATATGGTTTTTCCACAAAACCTTTACCTAGTGAATTACCTTATTCCGCAACACTTGCTCTCTACGATCAAGTATCTGGACTGGTTGTTCTTCATAAGAGAGATTCTCTTCCAACTGAACAACCTCTGGGATCAAAACATGAGATGGATCTGACATATACTTTCTCAACATCGAAACATGAAAAACATTGTGTACCGGAGATACACTTGGAGGTGAAGCCACTCGGTATGCAACTGATCCAACTTTCTCTAGAATTTCCTATGGTCCAATGAACCTTGGACTCAACTTTCCTTTATTACCGAATCGCATCACAATTTTTCACGGTGAAACTTTGAGAAAAACATGATCACCTACCTCGAAAGATAGATCCTTCCTATGTTTATCCGTATAACTCTTCTGCCGGCTCTGAGCTGTTCTCATGTGTTTCTGTATCAACTGAACTTTTTCTGCCGTCTCTTCTACCAATTCTGGTCCCATCAACTTCCTTTCACCCACTTCATCCCAGAAAGATGGAGTTCGACACCGCTTCCCATATAATGCCTCAAATGGTTCCATCTATATACTATAATGAAAACTGTTATTATAAGAAAACTCAACCAAAGAAAGATGTTGGTCCCAACTTCCCCGATAATCCATCGAACAAGCTCGTTGCATATCCTCCAAGGTCTGGATTGTTCGTTTTTACTGCCCATATGATTGTGGATGAAAAGCTATACTAAAATTTAATTCAGTACCCAACGACTTCTGAAGGCCTTTCCAAAAGTTAGAAGTAAACCTGGGATCACGATCAGATAAAATGGAGAGGGGAACTCCATGCAACCTGACTATCTCTTTAAGATACATCCGAGCAAGTTGATCTAGAGACAAAGTATCTCGAATAGGAAGGAAATGAGCAGATTTAGTCAAGCGATCAACAATAACCCAGATTGCATTATTACCTCGAGATGTCCTCGGTAATCCCACAACAAAGTCCATGGATATATTTCCCCATTTCCACTCTGACCCTGGTAAAGGCTGAAGCATCCCTTTCGGTAACTACCACTCTAATTTAACCTTATGAAAAGTCAAACACTTCACAGTAAAATCAACAATATCTCTTTTCATTCCATCCCACCAGTAATACTCTCGCAGATCTCTGTAGATCTTAGTACTGCCAGGATGAACTTAAACGGGGAACTACGAGCCTCACATAACAACTCACCTTTCAACTGTGAATCACAAGGCACACACAATCTCTTCCCAAACCTCAAAACACAATCATTATCAATGTTGAATTCAAGTAACTTACCATTCTGAACCAGCTCTACCTTTTTTTGCAACTCACTATCTTGCTTCTATGCTTTCTTAATTCTGTCTCATATGGATGATCTCACTGATACCTGAAACAAAACATAAGGGCATCCTGCACCAACAACTTCTATGCCAAAGTTCATCAAATCCTTAACCAAAGGATCACGTTCCAAACGCAACATTTCTAATTAAGGATTACTTTTTCAACTCAAAGCATCAGCCACTTTATTTGCTTTTCCCGGATGGTAATGAATTGTACAATCATAATCCTTGATTAATTCTATCAATCTCCTCTGTCTCATGTTCAATTATTTCTGAGTGAATATATACTTTAAACTTTTGTGATCAGTATATATTTCACACTTTACTCCATACAAATGATGCCTCCAAATTTTTAGAGCAAAAACAAAAGCAGCTAATTCCAAGTCATGTGTAGGGTAATTTACCTCATGAGTTTTCAACTGACGTGAATCATATGCAATTACCTGATCATTCTACATAAGGACACAACCAATTCCTTTCAATGAATCATCATTGTTAATAACAAACTCACCATTCCTGGAAGGAAGTGCCAAAACTGGAGCATTCACCAATCTTCTTTTCAGTTCCTTTGGTAATAGCCTGAGTCAACTGATCCATCACTGCAACAAACTATTTAGTTCTGATTCTGACCATCTCAGGATACTGAATTAAAAGGTCATTTCCCTTTGAATGCCTACCTAGAAAAGTTTTTCTGTTTCCTATATGAAAAACCTTTCTTAACACAGAAATATCTTAGGCGAAGCAACATGGTAATCTTTAAATGCTATATCATTTCAATCATACCATAAATTAACTTATAATTTAACAATTTTTTAACTCCTAAAGTTGTCTAAACCGACCTCTGATACCAATAATAATGCCCCAGCCTTAAACCTTACCTAATATTGAATTAAATGAATAATTCACATTGAGGATCTTTTCAGGTTTAGTGTTTTAGAGAATTAGGACATAACTATTACATCTCACAAGATTACAAAGTTGAAACATCGACAAAGATTCCATAAAATAAAAACTCTTAAAAATAAACATGTATAGTTCCATGTTTTAGATAACATGACTTTCCCTTGATCCCATCCTTGACCCTATTCCACATTAAGTTCTGTGAAAAACATTTCAAAAAAAACTTGGGGTGAGCATAAAAAGCTCAGTAAGGGATACAAAATGAATGCAAATTGTTAGTTTTTTAAAACAACAATTAAACCATGTATACTTTATCAAAGTAATACTTTTAACCTTTATGATGTAGTAAAAACTCTTCACTGAAATAAAAGATCATTACTTACCCTTTTGTAACCAAAATATTACCATAAAACCCATATAAATATCACATAACATATATAGGTAACTTGGGACATAAACATACTTAAATGGAATAACCATATGGTCGACTTCCACACATATCACTTAATGGAATAGCCATATGGCCGACTTCCATACCCAATGCATTGGAGGTTATAACGTAACCACCCATCCTGGTATTCACGGCACCACCCGTCATATGGTTTATCACGTAACCACCCGTCACATGTCCAAGTACCATTATAAAATCATAAGACATAAAACAAATATAATGGAAAGAAAACATTTCCACACTTTGATCACAATTATAACTAAAATATATTGACATAAAAAATCCATTATAAAAAACCATTTTCAATATCAAAATACATAAAAGCGTATATGGTATTTATTTCATTTGAAAAAAATTACGGCATGTTGAGGAAGCCAAAGACCAAATAATACTCACGGCGGCGTAAAAGGTCGTTGTCACCACATATGTTAAAAGAAACATTCCTTTTTGTCATTTTGAAAAATGACTCGTAGAAAAAGATTCATTTTTTATAAAAGTAAAATTCAAAGGGGTTTATACACCGTATAAAAGAAAGTTTTGTATAAAACGAAATACGCCTCAATGAACGGAGATTGAGACGAAGTCCCTTACCTCGGGTCGGACTTGACTCGCTCGTTCTTTAACGTTCTGAATAATAAACTTGAGTTAATTTCTACTTACTTAATAACATTTTTCAAGTTCATTATTACTTTTATATCACTTATTACCATGTTATAAACATTATGTAATCATTTAAGTTAATAATGTTTGTTTTTTCGATATTTGGTTCTTAAGTCGAAAGTGGACTTCTTACAATTAGATGTTGTTCGTGTGGTCAAAGGTTCATTATATCCAAAATGATATTCATGATTTGGATATCATATATAACATATATATCCAGAATATACATTTATTTTTATATATTACATAATCATTTAGAGGTAATAAATGAAATGCACCATTCATGGAGACGGTAAGCCGTACGTATGCATGAACGCTACATTCATTTCTCTGTCATATTAATGGAATTAAAACTAAATGAGAGGTATGTATATTTTAATTCCAGAATTATATTCATCAATTATATGTAACATAAATCATATATATCAATTATATATAGGTACTTATAATAGTACATTACATTTGGGGATAAGAAATAAAATGCACCGTTCATGGAGACGGTAAGCCGTACGTACGCATGAACGCTACTTTCATTTCTATATCAGACTTTAATGGAAAAAAATAATAATGATATAAAGGTATATTATAATTACAGTATAACATCATATATAATAACTTTAAATCCATCCTTTATACATCCCACATATGGCATTAACGAATCAAATCACATTGAGGGGGCGGTAGTCCGCACTTCCTAAAATGAAGATATCGCGTTTACCCATAATGGAAACCATAAAGGTATGACAAAATGAAAAATACATAAGCTTAAGGAAAACATAAACATATTATATATCATATATAAATATAGTTACATCTTAATGGCCACCTTTGAAGGTGTTATAAGAGTGTTGAACAATCATCATTTTGTGAGGCAGAAATCCGCCATCCACAGAAACAGTAAGTTCTTTAACCATTAGATGTAGGTGTGTGTAAGTGTAGCTCGAAAACTTCTTATAAAAACATACTAGTATATTTAATATACTCTAATTGTTACAAAATAAATGAATAAAAATATTTTATAGGGTTGGAGAAGAAAAATAAAACAAAAGAACACAAGAGAAAACACTACCTTTAAAATGGATAACTCTTTTTTATTTGAGCTCAAAGGATTCCTTGGGAAGACTTATTACCAAAGTGAGGCTTCTAAGAGTTAGAGAGGGATGTTTAGAGACAAAATGGTCAGGGGTTTTCCGATCCAAATGCTTTGGAAGTGCGGTTAAGGTGGTAGAGGTGGAGGCCTTTTATAAGAGGAGAGGAGGGGCACTCTTGGAAAGTTATAAAAGGTTACTTTATTATAAAATGATTTTCGGATTTAAAAGGTCCCAAAATTATATATTTCGAGGATAAGGTGATAAAATTTCTATATCAACCAATCCAATAGGTTTTTGACATGTGTAGGTCTTAGAGTTTACCATATCTTTTCATTTTGTTTAAATCGTTAAATAATGAGGTAATCACTGCATCATCATGGTGTCAAAAATAATTTACTCTATTTAGTGTCTAAAAATTATAAAACAAATATCATGATGTATGAAATCTTTTTATCTTTATAATGAATATTTATAGTCAAAAATATGACTTGTATAACCCAATTTAAAAATTGTTTTAGTAAAACAACTCATGTTTGTGACATTCTTATTTTAACTTTAAATAAAAAGGTATTAATGTCCTTTTCCTACCAAAGTGGCTCCATGGGGTCCCTAAGTTGACCCATGGATTGTCTTGGTCGGTCATGACACATCCAATAATGGTAGTACATGTGTCTAGGTCATTTCATATTATTAAAACATTATTTTTACCTTAAACTACACTAATTACCTCTAATCGCGATTAAAAACATAAAAGTTACTATTCACCAAAAAATTATTTTAATCTCATTGAACAACATTTTACTTCTTAATGACAACCATGTATGTAGGATTTTTGAAATTCAAAACACAGAGGTGGTAAAATTCCATTTAAACAAAAAATCAGTTTTTTAAGTACCACTTAGTGGTTTCACTATTCATCAAAAACTGAAGTTTTTCAGAAAAATACCAAAACTTCACCCCAAGATATATTTGATATTCCGAATTCAAAAATTAAGTCTATTTTAAAAAATTAAAAACATATAAGTTGCATTAATTAATTTAATAATTAATTCCCGATGTCAGAGCAAATAGCGTGTTTTTATGGAACAATAAGTATCAAAAGATTGACACTAGTTTAAGTCCAATTTCGAAGTGAAATTAATTCCAACGACCACTATTGGATTAAATGGTAAAAATATATTCTAATTTCACTATAAACCAAATTCAAAATATAATCTAATCATATAAATAAATTAGATTAAAAAGAGGTTTTGAATTAAAATACAACATTTTTCACTATTCATTAAAAAAATGAACTTTATCAGAAAAATACCAAAATTTCACACAATGTAAATTTTGATGTCCCTATTCTAAAGAAGAGTTTTATTTGGTCCAATAGAATGTATAAGAGTTACCAAAACTATATTTAATGACGGTTCGCCATCAAAAGGCGATAAGTGGACCTTTAATGAAAATTAGTGTATATATGCCTAAAATTGAATTCTTTTCTTATTTTAAGCCTTTATCCTTTGTTGGATAAATGAAAAAACATTTAACAAACATATATAATCATATTTTAGTTATTTATATTCATTCCTGCCAATACAATGGCTACGTGATAACTACCATTTAAAATAATATTATTTTATTACTAGCGTGCAACGTAAGATTTCAAAGAAACTCTTTATTGCGTATCGGGTACGCTATCAAACATAGCAACCCCTTTAAAGTAAAATTAATATTTAATTCATAAATATTAATAAAAATGAAAATGATTTATTCTTTATTTACCTGGGTTGTTACACGGGATCTACTATTTTATCTTTTTTGGACACTCTTCTCACTGAAAATTCACCCCTTAGATAGAAATCCATCAAGAGGTGATACTTATGGAGAATGTTCTTTCTCTATTGATGTGACCTTAGTTATTTTGAAAGATCTACCATTTTATTATTATCAAAATATAATGTTATCAGATATTTACTTCTAGGCACCACATCAATCTCTTGGACAAATTTCCAAATCCAAAAGGCTTCCTTGGATAAATCTGAAGCCTCTATATATTCAGACTCAGATGTAGAATCGGTGACAACTAGATACTTTGAACTCTTCCATATCACATATCCTATATTGATACAGAAAACATATCCATATTTCCACTTCAGATCATTTGGATCTAACTAAAAATCTGCATCAGTATACCCTCTGATGACAAGCTCCTCATCTCCTCCAAACACTGGGAACATATCCTTAGTTCTTCTTAGATACTTAAGGATAGTATTAACATAAATCCAATGTTGTTCTCCAAGATCTTTTTGATAACTACCAACCATGCTCAGTTCATAGGCAACACCAAGCCTAGTACATAACATGGCATAAATGATGGATCCTATAGTTGAATCATATGGGATATTACTCATCCTATCTTTCTCTTATTGTGTCTGAGGACACATTTTCATAGAAAGATGTAGGCCATGTGACACTAGAACCAATCCAATCTTGTATTGTTCCATAATAAATATCTTTAGTATTTGGTCAATGTATGTACCCTGACATAGTCCAAGAAGCCTCTTGGATCTTTCACAAATAATCCTGATCCCTAGAATGCAGGCTTCTTCACCTAAGTCTTTCATGGATAAACACATGCTTAACTAGTCCTTAACTGGTTTTAATACTAGTACATCATTTACAATAAGTAATATATCATAAAAATATACAACTACGATAACAACCACATTCCCATTAAACCTCTTATTAGCACATGGCTCGCATTTATTCTTAATGAAAAAAACCATTATGTCACCATAAAATCAAATGTTCCCTGACCTGGATGCTTACTTTAATCCATAAATGGATTCCAACAACTTGGAAACACGTTTGGCATCACCTGGTTTCACAAACCCTTCTGGTTTTGTCATATAGACATCTTCTTGAAGGTTCCTTTTAAGGAATGTGGTTCTGAAATCCATTTTCCATATCTCATTGTCATAGTAAGATGTTATGGAAAGTATGATTCTTATGGATTTAAACATGTCAATGGTAGAGAAGGTTTCATCATATTCAATTCCTTGATGTTCTATAAATCCTTTAGCCATTATCCTTTCTTTATCGGTGCTAACTTGACCTTCCATGTCCATATTTCTCTTGAATACACATTTGCATCCAACATGATTTACATCAAATGGATCATCGACCAGATCCCAAACATGGTTTTGATACATGGAATCCATCTTAGAATTCATAACTTCTAGCAATATTATAGATTCTAAGATCTCTATTGTTTCCTTTAAGGAGAGAGGTTTATCATTTTCCAACAATAATTTGTCACCATACTCAGTGACTAAGAAACCAAATCTCTCTGGTTCCCTTAGATCTCTTGAGATCCTACTCAGTACTTGTGTTTATAGAACCTCTTCCATAGGGACATGTGGAACTTTTTCATGTACCAAATCTTATGTATCTTGATCATTAACTTCATCAAATTCATTCTTTCTTCCACTATCCTTTTTTAGGATGTGCTCCCTCTTAATAAATACTACTTGTCTGGCGACACTCACTTTCTTATCTGAAGGTTTTTATAGGTAATATCCTTTTGTTTCCTCGGGATATCCTATAAAGATACAACTTGTGCTCTAGGGTGCTATTTTGTTTCCCAAAAAGGCCTTAAAAGACACCTTGCATCCCCATACATGTTTGTGCGAGAAAATGTGCTTCTTTTCACACCATAACTCAGAGGTAATCCCATATTTTTCATTAGTTGGTACTCAATTTAATGTGTATGTTGTAGTTTTTAATGAATATCCCCAAAATGATAATGGAATATCTGCATGACTCGTCATGGATCTTACCATGTCCAACAAGGTGTGATTCCTCTATTCACTAACATCATTCTACTATGGTGTAAATGGAGGAGTGAGTTAATATAGATCCCTAACTCCCTGAGAAATCATTAAAAAATTCCTCACATCCCAATACACATGTCTACAATAAAGTGGGTTTCTCTCTACTACATATCTTGAAGGGAATCCCATTTTCTTCCTTAGTTGTTACATGGTTTAATGTGTATTCCACAATTTTCAATGCATATCCCCAAAAGGATAATAGAGGACCTGCATTCCTCATCATCGACCTTACCATATCCAACAAGGTATGGTTCCTCCTTTCACTAACAACATTCCACTTTAGTGTATAAGGTGGAGTGTGTTGATATAGAATCCCAGAATCCTATAAAATGTCAATGAACTGTTGGTTAAGATATTCTCCACCTCTATCTGATTAAAGCTTCTTTATCTTCTTACCAATCTAATTCTCTACACCATTCTTGAATTCCTTGAATTTATTTAAGGACTATGACATATACCTCATTAAGTAGACATATCCATATCTACTCAATTCATTAGTAGAAGTAGTGAATTATGAATATCCACCTCTAGCTTCTAGTGAAAATGGTTCACACACATTAGTGTATTCCAATCCTAGAAGCTCTACGGCCCTTTCACCTAGTCCACCAAAAGGCAGCTCAGTCATTTCACCTTGTAAAAAAGTGTGACATATACCAAGTTGAGTTAGCTTAGTAGATTCTAAATAACCATCTTGGGAAATCATTGAAAATAACTCAATGTTTACATGACCAAGATGGTGATGCCACAACTGCGTGTTGTATGAGTCAGGTGAGTTTGTTTCGTTATCGATTTCCAACACTTGGTTTTCATGATTTGAAACATAAAAATCATTATTTAAATGTTCCATACCATAACATATGTTGTTCATATAAAATAAACAACCCTTATTTCCAAACTTGAAAATAAATCCATCCATATCCAAACCTGATAAAATAATTATGTTCTTTGTAACACTAGGAACAGAATAATAGCTATGTAAAACAAAAGGCATCCCAGTTGGTAATTAGAGATGGTAATCACCAATAGCTAATGTTGCTATCCTTGTGCCATTGGCAACCCGAAGATCCACCTATCCTCTTTAAATCTTTCTAAATCAACTTGGTTCCATCATTTGAATATAGATGTGATCCCCACAACCTATATCTGATAACCAATTTGTATAAATGTAAATATTACACTCGATAAAAAATTAACCTTTAGCATCCCCACACTTCTAGGTGCAGTTCCTCTTCCAGTGTCCTAGCATTCGAAATGAAAAAATACCATCTTCTACTCATTTTCTTTTCATTTAGATCTTACCCTTCATGAAGGGAAGGTGCGCGGGGGGTTCAGATCATTTATAAACCCTTCCCCCCTTTTCCTTGTCCTTTATCTTATAATTAACTATAAGTATTGTGGGTTTGTCATGCCCCATGTCCTTGTCTACTTGGATAATCCAGGTCATAAGTTTTGATAGACTATTTTCATTATTTATCATGTTGTACATGATAATAATCTAGATAAGGTCTTGGGAAGTGATGATAGGATTAGAACTGTACGCAAATCATCCAAGAACGTAATCCCTAAGATGTCTAGGCATTCAATGTAGCCAATATGCTTGACTACATGAGGCCTAGATAGCACAGAATCTCCAAGATTAGTTGTGAACAAATCATTGGATATTTCATATCTCTCCAGTCTCGACTTATCTTAGTAGAGATCCTTCATGTGAGCCATCAATCTATACGCATCCAGGTTTTCATGTTGCTTTAAGATCTCATTATACATAGGCGAGAGGATAAACCATTTTACATCTATGGAATCATCCATATGTTTCATATATAGAGATAGTTCATCATCACTAGACTCTTTTCCTTTCACATCTAGAATATCCTCCTTCGGTATGTAAATTTCTTCTCCTATAAAAGGATGACATGTAAACGCCTCTTCCACTCCTAGAAATTGGTGTCGGCGAGAAGTTTTTCTTTCTAAAGTATGGTTCATTATGAAATGATTAATTTCATTTATCTTTTTATTCATACAAATTAATATGAGAAAATACTTCATAATTTATCATGATAAAACTAAGACAAATAAATATATTAATACTTATCATTATCCCACTATTTTATCAAAATCCAATATCCCTCACCATTGAATTCCAAATATTTGGTTTCCTGAATTTTCTAGTGGAAAGAATCCATATTGCTCTTCTCATTACCACAAATAGGGTTTGTCAATAAACTTGAATGGTTTTAGGTAGGCATTATAAATTCTAATTATATGAACTCCCATATCCTTCATCTGTTGAGTGGAATCCACAATCCTGGAATCCTTTTATTTTGGATTTCCTCAACCTTTTCCTCTTGGTCCCACCAAGTCCTGTTTTGGAAGTCAACCCTTGATGTGAACCAATTCAAGTCAACCCAAGACATTGTATTAAAATTATCCAATAATTGAAAGAACTCCAAGTAGGGTTGGTCAAGCACTTTGAACTGTGGTTTGATTCTATCCAAGATTATTGAAGCCTATACCGAATTAATATTTCTTCGAGGGATTCTATCCTTATACGTAAATTTCCAATTTATTATCTTTATTACATGATTGTTAATATTAAGTGGGATATATTTAAGTTATTAACCATCCCTTAGATAATATTTATGCATAAACTGGCCTTATTTTAGTTCTATCTTGCATTCTTGTTTAATTTATTAATTGTGTGACCGAAAAAACACACCCACAATAAATATACCATGTAACTGAAAGAAATTAAATAAAGAGTATTTCCATGAGATTTTTGTATTGTTTAGTCTATCTAGTGGTTGATAAACTAACCCAATATCTAGGGGAGAATCACCGTTAACCTTTTGGGTCCGTGGTTACATCTTTCCACCTGCCCACATTTGTATCTCCTTGTATTAGTTTCACATTGGCTCCTAACTTGATCCTTCTCCACTAGCTTATGAGCTCCATCCATTACATATGATTTTATCTCACTTGTAGGTGAGGGGTAAAAGGGGTTTTAGATAAAAGAAAACTTGGGCTTGTAGGCCCTTTATATTAATGAGGAGAATGCTTGCAGGCCAAAAAAATTAATTTAAATAAATTAATTAAAAAGAAACCGTCCACATAGAAAGGTCTGGTCTATATCATGATCATCCATTAATGCAATGACATTTATGCATAAATAAAACTAGAATTAAATTCTTTATTCATTCTTCTTTAAGATAAATCATGCTCAAATAAATTAATTATCATTAATTAATCAATTATTTTATCATAAACCCTTTTATGAATTTCCTTGAGATTCTCATCCATCATAATTTTAAACAAATAAATTCATTTAATATTATATTTATGTAACTTTTACCTTGGAGTAAACCCAGTGAATTCTCATTCATAACCACCCAATGAGTAGCAATGTGCATTATGAAGATGTTAAATTAAACACACAAATATATATATATATATATATAACACCTATCACATCTTGTGCCTCATCTTTACACCCTCCCCATAGTACACGTCTTAAGGGTTTGTATAACATAATATTAGATTTTAATAATTCTGTATAATTTGAATGAGTACACAGAGTGTATTTCTAACTACACTACAGGTACTATCATTCACTATCCATATGATGTACACTTTTGGGGATACGGCGTGTAGATGTACTTCAGAAATCTTTGCAGTACATGATGTGTCTAGTGGGACACACACTGTGTAGTGTCCACATTACACAGTCTCCAGTTAGGTAAGCCGTGTATAGGGTACATGGTCCAACTTTAACCTGAAGGGACTACACGTCATGCCCTGTGGGAAACACGGTGTGTAATCTACAAATTGTGTGCCACCTATTCCTGGTCAACACACTGAGTCATTTAAGACTTAGATAAAATCAAACACACAACTCGTTTTAACAGACCAGTTCGATGAATTGAACATTAACTACACAGTGTGTACTACCAAATATACACCGTGTGTTCTAGTGTTGTACTTCCAGGAACCATTGGTACCTCTAGATGAGATACTATGTTTTATTTTAATCAAAAGTAATAGAAACAAATCCTTTCTATAAGGTTAACGAGAAACAAGAGATGAGAAATTGATCTCAATATTTAGATTTACAAAATGATTAACTTGAATTGAAGCAAATAAGTATTTGATGTGTCAATCATTAATTAAAAAACAAAATAATTATAATCAATTATATGACCCTGTTGATACCACTTGTAGGTTTTTGGTGCAGCGAAAGTGTGTGGACGGGTGTACCCATCATTAATATTTTTGTTAACAACAATCAATCTGAGATCTGTAATGATAATAAAAATCCAGATCATCAGAATAGAACGAAGAATGAAAAGGAAAGAGGGAAGCCCTGGAACCATATAGAGTATCATTATATGTTGGTTATAATTAATTTAATTAAAATACAAGAGTTACCTTGATGGAATTCTCTCTTTTTTGATGTTTCCTGTCACCATCCAATGTGATCTATCATTTCATCGTAGAGGCCAAGTGTAGGATTTCTATGGCTGTGATCCACAATTGCTCCACATATCGTTGGAAGTCGTCGAAGGGATCTCTAGGTTCTAGAACAGAAGAGTCTTCACTTGTGATGTCTGCCTTCGATCTCTTTGAGATCTACTTCCAAAGTGATATCCTTGATTCGGTGTAGGAGGATTTATCTCGTAACTTGAGAGCATTCTTAGAGGAAAATAATTCTCTCTTAGATTGAGAGATTTCTCTAGATCAGTTATACACAACCAAAAAAAATGTATAGATTAATGAAAATAATGTAACTTGAATTTTATAACATATAATAATAAAATGAATTAATTACCTGAAATAATTTATTCACTTAATTTAATTCTTAGTAAGACACCAAGTCTAATAAGAACAGTTTACTATTATTATCACTTTACATGCACTCAATGAATTACACCTAATATTATTTATTTAAATAAATAATATTATTTCTCAAAAATCTCTAGAAAAACTACAAGATGTGTATATTAATATACACGGTGTGTACTTTTTTTCATTTTCTTTATTTCCTCCACCATATTTATTAGTCCTTGAAAAATGACTATTTATATCTTAAATAAATATCACTACATTACTCTCTAATAAATATATTTTATCTCTCATAATACATTCCCTCAAATAACTAGTTTCGAAATAAATACGACCATGATTTCTTGAATAATTATTAAACCACAATTGGGAATTATATTTATTCAACTTGTTAAATGAATTTTTTTTTGAGACACTGGGATACACTTAGTGTGTGACCCTCTAGTCCTCTTTCGGAGTGTCATTAGGTGGATCCTACCTAAAGTCCAAGGTTAGAATATTGAAACATGTCAAGTCACCCATAGAGAAATAATTTAATGATACAATGATGTGTTTCCTTCTACGAATGTTTACCGTGTAATGTAATCCCTTTGTCTTGATATCTCAAATCAAGCGGGCTGCATGCTAGTGTCATCAACCCATGTCCTCGATTATTCTCTCTTTGACTTCCCAGAATTCAACTGGCCCATTCCTTACCATGGTCATTGATTTATTTAGGCTATATCAATTCCATCAAAGGTCTTAAGATATCATCTTTCATTATTGAACAGAAAGGAAAAATCCTTTCTCGCATTATCTATTAATATAGTATTACTCGTGGAACACCAACCATATCCTACCTCGCTGTGAATATTGTGTCATCACAGTATTCTATAATAAATATAATTGCATGAGTTATAATACCCATTAATAAAAATATTAAATTCTAAGGACCAATACACACATCCACGGATAGGAATATCCAATGACACTGTGAAATGTGGATTTCTTACTAGTGGGTCTTGTTCTCATAATATCCTCCTGGATACTACCAAAGGCGCACACCAAGAGAAGGTGCCTAAAAGTTTTAATATTCCTCACCCCTAATGGCATGTATTATTTTTTCCCTCAAATAACATCATTTAGACATAGAACATATATTCAAGAATAGTTTTATGGCACTTCTGGATTCTCATCACAGCAGGGATCCGCTATGAACCCTTAGTGCAACAGCTATCCTTATGAAATTATCACATGAATTTTCACACAGAAGAACAATAAAGATCTGATAAGAGATTTATTATTGAATAAAGTAAAAAAGTATTTTATTTTATTCCCTTTGGTGATGTGTGAGATGGTTCTCCATAAGTTTCATTGCTAACCGTTGTCGAAACATCTCAGTGGGACAAAGATATACCAAACACTAAGAGGGATGTTTTTGTTATAGAGACCCAACCTTTTCTTACATTAATATTAAATTATTTTAAGATAAAAAATATAATAATATTAAAAATAGAGGATCCAAAGTTTTAGTGTCTTCGGAAAACTAGGACTATACATAACAATTACATCATCAAGTATAAACATTTATTTAATTTCTTCTTCTCTAGCTTCTTATTGGCACTTGACCTCTCCATAGTACATGTAGCCACCTGGGGATATACATAAAATGGGGTGATCTAAAATCCTAGTAAGAGGATAGATAAGAACAAAATAGCATGGGTGAGCATAATCATAACATGGGAAAAAGATCATGAACATGAGAGGAAGCATAAATAAAAGACTAGAAGTGTGAAAATGCATAAAAATGAAACATCATGTCTTATTGGTTAACTACCACACATAATTAGGAACTAATATATCATCTTTTCCACATCATTTCACATTTACTCATGAGATTCATCACTTTACCCAATTCATTGGAGCTCTGTATATTTCTGGGTGCACCCGTCGCATTCAAACATTCATATTGCGCTATATAATTCTAGGCGCAGCCATCACATCATAATATTATCATTATCATGCATGCCACATAGAAAATATATCAATAATGAATATAACTAACCCATGTAAAGGAATGGGCTTCATCTCATAAGAACACATTAATAATATTTGGGTTCCCAAAACAAAGAGGTAAAAATTACTTGATACAAGAACCATCAACATTGAATGAGAAGTTAAAGGTGAGTTATTAAAAGAAGATTTCTTTTTGAAAACATTTTGTTTGACATAAAATATAGTGGTAAAAATTTATTTCCCAAAAAATGAAATAAAATGACGAAAAAATGATTTTTTAGGAGTTACCATATCAAAATTTGAGTGAAAGAGGGAGAACCCTAGTGGTGAAATTTGGGTTTGAGAATTTCCCCTTACCTTGTATCAAAACACTTACTTCTCTTTAATATCCTATATAATGACTTTATATTCAGTAATTAGAAATTACAAAACCTTTTATACATGAATAGGGTTCATTTTAGTTTAATTATGTCATTTTATGGGCCTTTTGATAAGTTATAGGGTTTAAAAACTTTGTTCTGGAATGTTCGTTTTTATGGTCTTCTTGAGTGGTTAACTCGTATTCTTAAATGAATGTTCAGGTAAAACATAGGGAAACATACATAACTAATATTAAATTTTGTTAATGACATTACATAATTTAAAATTATCTTATAATTAATTATATTATATACCATGTGGGTGAATCATTAGATTAAATGGTGATTGTTTGGGTTAATTTGGGCAGTTTTTTCGATCACAAATAACTTGTTTTAATTTATCACTTAGTGATATGTACCTAAGTTAGTTACAGAACTTTAAATAGGACATAATACATATAACATATTAAGGTTCTACCATAAAAATGGTTTCATGACCAGATCTGAAGGTAGAAATGGAAGAAGAAGACATGTCATTCTTGAAGGTGATAAATTAACACTCACGAACAACGTTCTCTTTAATAAAATAAAAAGAAGAGGGAAAAGTGGGTTATATGATATAATATCCCATTAGTATCATAATGTTACAGTATATTTATGTTACTGGAGTTACCATACCATTTGGACAAAGATAGGTGGGAAGAAAATATGAAAAGAACATGAAATGGACAGGGAATTAAAAGAGAAGAGGGAGAGAAATTACCTCTTGAATCCTCCTCTTGAGATCCTCCTTAAGGGGCCTAAGCTTGGTCTTTTCATGTGACCAACAGCTCTTGGACGTGTGGGAGGGGATAGGGATGATTTTTGGGCAGAGTTTATTCAAGGATTCAAGGTTGAGAGGTGTGAGGAAATGATGGTGTGAAGGGTGGTATTTATAGTGGAGGGGAGAGAGGTTTCCTTAATATAAAATTCATTAGTTTATTAATTTACCCTAAGACAAAGAATAGTGAGTCTTAAAAGAACAAGAATAGAAAAGAGGGCATGTGAGTTCGATATTTGGGTGCTTACATCACTTGTTATGTCAGGAATAGTGAGTTAAAATTATAATGTATTTATACGGTAAATTAATGTATTTTACTCATCACCAAAAATTCAATTGTTTTAGAAAAATCCGAATAATTTACCCCAACCATTTTTCGACATTTAGAATATGAAAATGAAATCCATTTTTGAAAAATAATTTCTAAATATGATTAATTTAATATTTAATTAAAATCATAATTTATTATTAAAAAACTGGTTTTAAAACATTCGTTTACTTATTCGAAAATATAGGCACATCATACTTTCACTCAAATATTATTTTTATACTATCATTGTTAAGGTCACTATTAATTAGGGTATATTACTATTTATAAGGGTATGTTACTATTCATAAGGGTAGGTTACTATTCACCAAAAATTATTTTTGTTTTATTAGACTCACAAAATCATCTTGAACACAACTGTGTGTCAGATTTTCAAAATTCCCAATTCAGAAGTGACAAAATTTTGTTTAAAGGTCACTTAGCACTTAGTAGTTCGTTATGTTGTGTTTTCGTGTGATTTTATGACATATTTAGAAGAATGTAATTTCCATTTAAAAACTTTGGGTTGTTACATTCTTCCCCCTTATTAAATTCCGCCCTCGAAATTTCAATTTACACAAACAGGTGAGAGTAATTATCCTTCATCGCCTCTTCCAGTTCCCAAGTAGCTTCTTCAAACATATGGGTCCTCCACCACAATAGAACAAGGTGGGTTGTCTTGTTTTGTATAACCTTATATCTTCGATCAATAATATCTACAGGATGCTCCTCATAAGAGAGATCATCTCCCAGCTGTACCACCTTAGAGTTTAGTACATGTGAGGGGTCAGGTATGTACTTCCTCATAAGTGATATGTGAAACACATCATGAACTTGAGCCATATTCAGTGGAAGTGAAAGCCGATAGGCCATGACTCTTATGCATTCAAGGATCTCAAAGGGGACAATGTACCTTGGGATTAGCTTTCCTTTCTTTCCAAACCGCATAACTCTCTTCCATGGTGATATTCAAAGGAATACTCTATCTCCAACGTCGAACTCCAAGTCCCTTTGACGGTTGTTAGAATAGCTCTTTCGCTGACTCTAACCAGCTTTGATGTGTTTCTGGATGACTTGAACCTTCTCTGTCATCTCTTGCACAAGATCTGGCCCAAGTATATTTTTTTCTCCAACTTCATCCCAATAGGTTGGAGTTATACATCGCTTTCCATTGAGAGATTCATATAGAGCCATCTGAATAATTGAGTGGAAGCTATTGTTGTATGAGAACTCAACCAATGGGAGATGCTAATCCCATCCACCTTTAATTCTATAGAGTAGTATCTTATCATATCTTCAAGCATCTGAATATTCTTTTCAGACTGGCCATCAGTTTGGGGGTGATAGGTCGTGCTGAAATTTATTTCAGTACTCAAAGCATGTTGAAGGCTCCCCCAAAATATAGATGTGAACCGTGGATCATGGTTAGAGACAATTGAGAGTGGAACATCGTACAGTCTCACCACTTTCTTCACATATATCTTTCCAAGTTTCTCAAACAAGAGATCTTCCCAAATAGTGATAAAATGGAAAGTCTTGGTGAGTTGGTCAACCACAACCCATATCACATTATTTCTCTTCCACTTCTTTAGGAGACCCATGACAAAGTCTATAGTAACATTTTCTCATTTCTACATGGGTATATTCAATGGAAACATCATCCCTTTGGACTTTTTTCACTCTTCTTTAACTTTCTGACATACCAAGCACATTGATATATATTCCGCAATCTCCTTATTTATGTTATCTCACCAGAAGTGTTCTTGGAGATCACGGTACATCTTGGTACTCCCAATATGGATAGAGAAAGTTGATATGTGTGAATTTTCAAATAGATCCTTATTTATCCCAAGTGATAAAGGCACACAATTCCACATTACAAACTGAATCATGCCATCATCATCGATATGGAGCTCTTGCAGCTTCCCTTCCTTTACTGCATTCACCCTCTTTGGTATATCCACATCATCTCTTTGGGATTCCTTAATCTTATCTTGGATTGGTGGTTTCACAATCATTTGGGCAAGGTAAGATGTGTCCCCTTCCCTTATGATTTCCAAATCCATCTTTTTCATATCTAAGAATATAGGTTCTCTCTCAATTCATAACATGGATAGAGTAGTGGGTTCTTTTCGGCTTAGATAATTAGTTACTTTGTTCACCTTTCTAGGATGGTAGTGAATAAAGTGATCGTAATACTTGATTATCTCTAACCATCTCCTTTGACGCATGTTGAGATCATTTTTTGTGAATATATACTTTAGGCTCTCGTGGTCGATGTATATGTCACACTTCTCACCATAAAGGTAGTGCTACCATATTTTCAAGGCACAAATCACGGCTTCCAGCTCTAAATCATGTGTCGGGTAGTTCTACCCATGGATCTTCAATTGTTGTGAGGTGAAGGATATCACATTTTCATTTTGCATGAGTAGGCAACCCAATCCTTTCTTTGAAGAATAATTGTATATCACAAAACATTCTACACTTTTCGGTAGTGTGAGTAAAGGTATAGTGATCAACCTTCTCTTTATCTCCTTGAAGTTTCCCTCACATTCTTCCGTCCATACATACTTTACCCATTTACTTGTTAACTTAGTTAGAGGGCTTGACAATCGTGAGAATTTTCTCACAAAACATCAGTAGTACCCATCTAATCTAAGAAAACTATAGATTTTTGTGACACTAGAGGGCCTGGGCCATTCCTTAATCACCTTTGTCTATGAAGGATCCACAAAAATTCCCTCACTTGTGATCACATGTCCCAAGAATGTGACTTTCTTCATCCAAAAGTCACACTTTCTGAAATTAGAGTACAAATTCTCTTTTTTCAATGACTCCAACACAAGTCTTAGATGTTCTTTAAGTTCCTCATTGGTCTTGGAGTATATGATAATATCATTAATAAACACTACCAAAAATTGGTCAAGGTAATGTCTAAAGACTCTATTCATCAAATCCATGAAGATTGCAAGGGCATTAGTAAGTCCGAAGAGCATCACCAGAAACTCATAGTTCCCATACCTTGTACGGAAGGCAGACTTTTGAATATCTGCCTTCTTCACCTTTAACTAATGTTATCAAAAATTAAGTTCCACCTTTGAGAAGTATTGAGATCCTCATAACTGGTCGAACAATTCATCAATCCTTGGAAGAGGATATTTGTTCTTTATGGTGATTTTGTTGAGTTCCCGATAATCAATACACATCCACATTATTTCATCCTTCTTCTTTACAAATAGAACTGGAGCACCCCAAGGTGATGCACTAGGGCGTATGAACCCTTTGTCCAGATGCTCTTGAAACTACTTCTTTAACTCCTCCAGTTTGACAGGATACATCCTATAAGGACACTTCGATATAAGAGTAGCTCCGTGTATGAGTTCAATTGAGAACTCTACCTCATGATCCGGGGGAATTTCGGGATACTCTACAAGAAATACATCTTTTTATTCCCTAACGATTGGCATTTCTGAAGGGTTGTCACCTTCCATTGACTCAACCATTTTGGAGAGGTATTCTTCTTTGTAGGGAATCAACATCCACACAGATGAAGGATTTTTCAAAGGAGATTCATGATCTTCTTTGCATTTGTAGAGGAGCATGGGATGGTTCGGAATATGAAAAGATATTTAATTTTCCAGACAGTTGATATGTGCTCTATATAGCGAGAGCGAATCCATTCCCATTATAGCATCGAATTCCAACAAGCGAAGTATTACGAGATTTTCTGAAATAATATTCCCAAATATGCCAAAAGGAGAAGAGTCAAACACTTGGGTTTCAATGATTTCACCACATGGTTTTTTTATAGATATCTCTACTTCACGGTTTCGGGTATTTGATTCTATAGTTCTAGAAAACTTACAAGATATAAAGGAATACGTAAAACCAGAATCAAATAACACTTTTTCCATTCTTGAGTGAATAGGAAGTGTACCTTTTACGAATTCATTATCTTGCTCCAATTTCGCAGTATTGATGGAATAATCCTTCCCTTGTTCTTTTGGATTTGGTGGCTGCTGATGCTAATTACCCTCGAGAACTCGAGCTTTAGTGCACTGGCTTTCATAGTGCCCTAACTCCCAATAGTTGTAGCATTGAACCATGGGTGGTTCTCTCTTTTCTTCCGCTACATTATCCTTCTTTTTCATGTCTTTTCGACACTCTTGAGCATGATTTCCTTCTTTCCCATACATTATGCATTTCCTCATCCCTTTAAGGTAGTTCCCATGGTGCAACTTCCCACATTTTTGGCATGTGGGTCGTTGAGTTTTCTTCCCACCTTTATCATTAGATCCACCAGCTTGGAACTCCATCTTTTGTTTCTTATCACCATATCCCTAGGACCATTATCTAAACTCCACCTCCACTTTGAGATCACACTCAATAGCTTCTTCATAACTGCTGAAGTCTCGAATTTCAATAGCCTTTCGAAGGTGTGGTTTTAATCCAATAAAGAATCTATCAATTTTTCTATCACTGTTGATAACAAAACATGAAGTGTACATTGAAAGACTTGTGAAATTAACTTCATAGGTTGTGACAAATTCTTCTTCTTTTTTCTTGATCTCTATGAATTATCTCCATCATTGTGTGAAGATTTCATGGGAAATACATATTAAGAAACATGATCTTAATGTCTTCCCATTCCATCTATTCAATTTCCTCCCTTGGCTTGGTGTTCTTAATCAAATCCCACCATTGATTGGGCTCCCCATATAGACAATAAAAAGCTAGAGTCGCCTTCTTTATATCAGAACAATGAAGCACGGAAAATATCTTCTCTATGGAGTTGACCCACTATTCCTCAACTGGAGGATCGGAAGGTCCACTAAATGTCAGTGGTCGTTGCCGCATAAAACATTCAATATCCAGTTGCACTCTCTTTGGTGAAGGATGACATTCCCCATCATTATGGTTATTGTTAATAACCTAATATAATTGGGTAAGCATCGCCATGAAGATATGAACTCCACCTCCCAAATCATTGGGGATGTCGTTCGGTAAATCGTTGCATTGGCCCTCGCATGATTTGTTGGTCTGGTTCCTCCGGGTTCCCACCATTTTCTAAAATAGAAAAGGTTAGACCAAAAAATAAGTCAATAATTCGGGAATACATAACTTATTAATTTTCACAATTTATACTAAAATCATAACATATGGGATCCCAAAGTAGAGATTCTTGTGTGCATATTTGTACTTAGTCTCGTGCTAGAGGTTTTCTCTCGGGTTCACTAATCTTAATTCCCAAATTAACTAAACCTTACCTCTGATACCAACTATAGCAACCCAACCTTTTCTTACATAACTATTACATTATTTTAAGATAAAAAACATAATAATATTAAAAATAGAGGATCCAAGGGTTTCGTGTCTTGGGAATACTAGGACCATACATAGAAATTACATCATCAAGCATCAACATTTATTTAATTTCTTCTTCTCTAGCTTCTTATTGTCACTTGACCTCTCCATAGTACATGTCGCCACCAGAGGATATACATCAAATGGAGTGAGATAAAATCCATGTAAGAGGATAGATAAGAATAATATATCATGGGGTGAGAATAATCATAACATTGTAAAAAGATCACGAACATGAGAGGAAGCATAAATAAAAGACTAGAAGTGTGGCATTGTATAAAAATGAAACATCATGTCTTAGTGGTTAACTACCAAACATAATTGTGAACAAATACAGAATCTTGTACACATAATTTCACATTTAATCATGATATTTATCACTTTACCAAATGCATTGGAGCACTGTATAATTCTGGGCGCACCCGTCACATTCAAACATTCATATTGCACTATATAATTCCAGGTGCACCCGTCATATCATAATATTATCATTATCATAAATGCCACATAGAACATATATCAATAATTAACATAACTAACCCATTGAAAGTAATGGGTTTCATCTCAAAAGAACACATTCATAAAATTTGGGTTTCCAAAACAAAGAGGGAATAACATACTTGATACAAGAACCATCAACCTTGAATGAGAAGTAAAAGGTGAGTTCTTAAAAGAAGATTTCTTTTAAAAAACATTTTGTTTGACATAAAAAATGGTGGTAAACATGTATATCCCAGAAAATTAATTAAAACGATGAAAAAATTATTTTTTATGAGTAACCATATCAAAATTGGAGAGAACGAGGGGGAACCCAAAGGATGAAATTTGGGTTTGAGAATTTCCCCTTACCTTGTATCCGAATGATTCCTTTAATTAATGTCATGTATAATGAAATTATATTCATTAATTAGAAATTACAGAACCTTCTATACATTAATAGGGTTTATTTTGGTTTCATTATTTCATTTTATGGTCCTTTTTATGAGTTATAGTATTTAAAAGCTTTGTTCGGGAATGATTGTTTTTATGGTCTTCTTGAGTGGTTAACTCGTATTCTTAAATGAAAGGTCAGGTAGAACATGGGTAAACATCCAGAACTGATATTTCATGTTATTAATGAAATTAAAGAATTTAAAATTATCTTATAATGAATTATATTATATACCATGTGGATTAATCATTAGATTAAATGATGATTGTTTGGATTAATTTGGGCGGTTTTTCTTTCACAAAGAACTTGTTTTAATTTATCACTTAGTAATATGTACCTAAGTTAGTTCCAGAACATTAAATAGGACATAATAAATATAAAATATTCAGGTTCAACCATAAAAATTGTTTCATGGCCATATTTGAAGGTAGAAATGGAGGAATAAGACATGTCGTTCTTGAAGGTGATAAATTAACACCTGACGAACAACGTTCTCTTTAATAAAATAAAAAGAAGAGGGAAAAGGGTGTTGGATGATTTAATATCCAATTAATATCATAAAATTATAGTATATGTATGTTACTGGAGTTACCATACCATTTGGACAAAGATAGTTGGGGAGAGAATAAGAAGAGAACTTGAAATTGAAATGGAATTAAAGGAGAAGAGGGAGAGAAATTGCCTCTTGAATCCTCCTCTTGAGATCCTCCTTATGGGGCCTAAGAATGGAATTTTGATGAGACCAGCAGCTCTTGTACGTCGGAATGGTGATAGGGAAGATTTTTGGGTAGATTTTAGACAGGTATTCAAGCTTTATAGGTGAAAGGAAATGACGGTGTGAAGGGTCGTTTTTATAGTGGAGGGGAGAGGGGTTTCCTTAATATAAAATTCATTAGTTTATTAATTTCCCCTAAGACATAGAATAGTGAGTCTTAAATGAAAAATAATATTAAATAGGGCATATGAGTTTGAGATTTGGGTGCTTACATCACTTGTGATTTTCGTAATAGTGAGTTTAAATTATAATGTATTTATACGGTAAATTAATGTATTTTATTATTCACCAAAAAATCTATATTTTAGAAAAATCCAAAAAATTTACCCCAACCATTTTTTGATGTGTAGAATCCAAAAATGAATTCCATTTTTCAAAAATAAATTTTTCAGTATGATTAATTTAATATTTAATGAAAATCATAATTTATTTTTAAAAAAACCAGTTTTAAAACATTCATTTACTTATTCTAAAATATAGGTACATCATACTTTCACTCGAATATTATTTTTATAATATCATAGGTAAGGTTAATATTCATTAGAGTATATCACTATTCATAAGTGTATGTTATTATTCATTATGGTAGGTTAATTTTCACTAAAAATTATTTTTGTTTTATTATACTCCAAAAATCATCTTGAACACAACCGTGTATGTTAGATTTTCAAAATTCCCAACATAGAAGTGAAAAACTTATGTTTAAAGGTCACTTAGAACTTAGTAGTTAATTGTGTTGTGTTTTCATGTGATTTTATGACATATTTATAAGAAGGTAATTTCCATTGAAAAACATTGGGTCGTTACATTGGTGGCCTGGGATTAAGAATCTATTCTAGAGGTTGTGTCTTGCTACTTAGTCTTCCTAAAGGTTAAGGCCATGCATTGTGTTTCTCATGGTTTTCTCCATCCGTTAGATGTTCCTAATTAGAGGTGGGAGGAAATATAAATCGAATTTTTAATATTTTACCTTAACCTCAATGAGTCTATGAGGCTATATGAGGGATAGTGTATCGTTTGATGAAATATTTCCACTTTCTTGCAATCAGGGAGTCGAGCTCAATGGTGGTTTTATTGAGTTAGTACCCAAATAAAGTAGTTAGATTCTAGGGATTAATTAGGATGACTATCTCTGATCGTGAGACTATTTTTAACTCTAGGACGTAGAGAGGATATTATCATGTTTTTGACTCTTAATTATACCTTATCACAACTTTTCATCCAAATATAGGTATTTAGATAGAGCAAACCATTCAAACTCATAAAGACTTTTTGTGTTCTTGTGTTCTGGATTTTATAGGTTTTTGGATGAAAAAACTATCTTTGATAGAGTTTTCTTCCAAAAATATTTTTCAATCCACCATTTTTATCAAGCCATGTAAATATTTATACACCCAAAAATTTTGTTCTCCATTGTGCTATACTAGGGTCAGAGATTTAGCAAATCTTGATCCATAACTAGCAAAATGCACTAAATTAATGGTATAGGTGATTCATGAGTGGTTTAAATTAGTGCATGATTATCCAAAATTATATATTTTTCATAGGAGAGAAACTATGCAGCTTGATGTTAAAGATCATGTGTTCATAAAGGTGACTCTTTACCATGGGAAGTAAAGGTTTTTTCATGGGATTAATCTTTCTCCCCATTTCATTAGGCCTTCAAGGTGTTGTCTCAAATTGGCGATGTTGCATACCAAATAGAACTTCTCATGCAGACGAGCTAGGTACATGATGTTTTCCACATGTAAGAGATCCACCTTTACCATAATTATAACTCTCACATTATATACTGGTTTATGAAATATGTTTATGATGATGCAACTTTAAGGGAGCAGCCAGTACAGATCCAAGACCACTAGGAGAAGGTGTTTCATGGTCATGTTATTACATTAGTTTGTGTCATGTTCTATCATAGTAACATGGAAAAGAGTACCTAGTAATATGATTCATAGATACACACTTAGTATCCTAGTCCATTTTTTGTTAAGATATTCACTTTTAGCATTTATCTTGTATGAATGTTATCTTTTACTTATTTATGAGATGGTTTTCTCTTGTGGCTTATAGTTTCCTTACACCCATTTGAGAGGTATTTTCTCTGAGCTATTTTTTAATATTTTTTGGTTTTTTGGTTTCCTTATAGTGAGGTGGTTGATCTCCTATAATGGTGAGATTATTGGGAGGTATTTCACTGGGTGGATGTTTGTACAAACCTTTTTTCCTTCTTAATATCCTGATTTTGGTTTTGGATTTTCAAGGATAAGAATGGTTTGAGAGGTGTTTGATGTAAGGGTCCAAATCCTATAATACCATTACAATTTTATTTTTAGGCGTGGTTGGTTATAAGAGGAGGTATTAAGGTTATTTAATGGAATGTGGGGGCCAAGAAGGGTTACACATCCAAAAAATGGAATGGTTGTGGTATGGAGTGTTGTATTGAACCATATGGTTACTAGTTATTGAATAGTGGATCACAGCTATAGCATAGTGGGAATGATTTAAAATTTTAGGGCAACTTCATTTTTAGGCATAGCAGTGGCATGGAGAAATTTTGTGGTGTAGGCCATTCCCCAGTGTCAAGCATTGCAGCATAGAGAAAGGAGGCTACAGCATAGAGGTTTTAGGTTTTTCATTCAATATAAAGGTATTTGTGGCATAGAGCCTTTGGCTACACAACATCCCAAGATCCCTTTTTATATTATCTTCCCATGAATATCAAAAATGTGCTTTTAATAAGGGGTGTGATTTTTTCCTTTTCACTACACCATATTTTCCTTGACGTCAGACACTTCTGCAGCATATTACTAGGTGTTGAGTTGTGGTCTTCTAATTTTCCTTTGGCATCAAATACCCCATGGCCATTTAAACCCAAATTTCTACCAATACTTCCTATTGAACCCTAGGCACCCAAGGATATATTTTTAATTATTTCTAATACACTTTTGATATATATTTATCTTATCTTTACATGTTTAATATGCAATAATATGCGGAATTATCTACCTCTCTTTTCTTGTAGTTTCTTCTTTGATTAGTCTCTTTTCCTTAAATTTAATATTTCCAAGTTGTAGAGTTTCATCTTCATAATTTTTATGGAATTTATTGGTTATTGGATGGTGTGATCATTACATGACTCCTTGGAGGGATGTAGTTTCTTGCGAGAGAGGTGATCGAAGATTCACATTGTAATTCTGCTTCCATTTCAAGAATGTCAAAGGTTTGAGGTAGGGGAGTTATTCACTGCTAAAAAAACTAGTTTTATCTAGTTTTTGGGTTTTAATAGAGCTAGCTAAAAGAAATTGTAAACACCCTCTTATTCAGCACTAGAAAAAACATTATTAAAAGTGGTCCTTAACAACACTTTTTTAGCGCTATTAAAGGGGGTCTTTAACAGCACCAAAAAAGAACTGGTATAGGGGACCTTTATTAGAGATTGTAATAAAGAACTGATAAAGTCCCCCTTTTAGAAATAGTTAAAAAGTGCTCATAAATAGGGGCGTTTATCAGTGCTACTAAAAACAAACTGATAAATGGGGCCTTTATCAGCACCGGTAAAAAAGCACTGATAAATGGTGGTCTTTATGAGCGCTTTTTTAAAACTGCTAATAAAGAACCCCCCTATAAGTGTTTTTCACTAGCACATATAAAGGGGTGTATTTTAAAAAAATCTATATTTTTTTAAAAATAATATATTAATATATTATTTTATTTATATTGATATAAATATAATATTTATTTTTAAAATGTCTTTTATATAAGGGTAAATAGTCATTCACACGTAATATATATGATATTTAGTGAAAATGAATTATAAAATAATAAAAATATATTTTTAATTAATAATTTTCTAATTATTATCGTGTAAAAGTCATTAAATAACATTTTGAAGAAAAAAATAAATAATAAATAAAATATCTAAAATAATATTAAAATGTCACTTGAAATTCAAATGGCCATAACTTTTGATCTATGTTCCTATTTAGGCTAGGCCATATATCAGATCAAATCCTATGATGATATATATTCCTTTATAATGACATGAACCCTGATCACTATTTTATTAGGACAAAAAATCCCTATAATGCCCCAAAACTAAGTTTTTTAGTCTGGGTACTCAATGTTTTCAACATTCATTGGATTTTGGGGCCCATTTATGGGGGTTCTTTTACCCTTTATCAGTGGGTAATGAATTTCTTCTTAGATATTATATTCATATTGATTTTATTACTTTGAAATGTTATCATTTTTTACAATTTAAGGTTATCTATAATCAAATCTATACCAATATTAACATATTTTTTTATATATTCACACATAAAAAATTAATTTTATAAATAAATAATTAAACATATTTACATATAAAATATATTACTCAAAATATAAACCATATATAAAAAACTAATATCCATTCTATTTAAAAAAAATGTACGAATATTTATATACCTATACAATAAATATATATTTTATTATTTATATATATTTTAACTTTTGTGTGTGTATTAAAAAACAGATATATATTTGTCTATATATTCTAATATATATATAAATAATAATATATAATATATTTAAATAAATATAAAAATGTATAATTATATTTATATATTCACACACACACACACACACACACACATATATATATATATATATTTGATATATGTATTTGTACGTATTTAAAAACACACACACAAGTCATGTTTTATATATGTATTTAAATATATATATATATATTAACAAATATATATATATATACATATATATAAACATTTGAAAAAAATATAATGATATATATATATATATCAAAAAATGTAAAACAAAACTATATAGGGAGTTGAAAAGGAACTAGTGTATAAACTGGAGGTCTCTTGTCTGAAACTCGGTGGAGGAAGGGGCATGCGTGGGAGGGTGGGATTATTTTAAGTGCTAATAATTGGGTGTGGGAAGTGCTAATAAAGGGGAAGTATGGGAAGCGATGATAGGGGAGTGAAGAAAACAACTATCCCCTTTATATTCAGGGCATTTATCAGTGTTTTTTATGAGTAATTTTAATGATAACCCTTTAATAAACCTTACATTATCAGTGCTTTTATAGCAATGATAAAGACCTTTTACGAGCGCTGTTAAAGTCCCAATTTGTAGTAGTGGTTTCTTATCTAGTTTATTTGTGTTAAATATTAAATTGATCATTTTATCCCTTTTTATGGTGGTGTAATTATCCTAAAAACATTAATCTAAATTTACTAATGGAATTAGATTATGGTTATAGTGATATCTGGATGTTACCTTCCATCGTAATAACGAATCACCTTTTGATTTTCTAGATAGTTTCATATTTATCATATTCTTTTTAAAAAGTTTTTATTACTTGGTTTAACATGTTACTTTCATTGGAAATTAAAAAAACATAAATTTGGAATTAATTTGGTTGGATAAAGATCTTAAGAGTGTTTTTTAATAAATTTATATATTCTTAAAATTTTATAGAAAACAAATAAAAGCTAACTGTATGTTGGTTTAAATTGTTATTCCTTGTGATAATGGAATTGATAAATAAATTTAACCTTGAATTCTTGTAAATGATGAAAATAATAAAAATGTATGTTAATTGAGAATTTCTCTTCTCAAGGTTTGGTGAAACTGGTTTTATGCTAAAGTGCATGTTTAAAAAACATGATTCCTTATTATAGATGAAGACTTAGGTTTCTCATTGTTGGAACAGTGAATAATGAATCTATTAATTCAATATGGAATAAAAAATGGTTTTTTGATAAAGATAAATCCATGGGAATGAGAGTTCTTGTTTGCTTATAAAATCCAGATGCCATGTGTTGGTGGTTGTGAGATCATGTTTACATGTAAAGGATATATGCCTTATTTTTAGGGCCTTGATTTCCCTATTGACTATGTTTCTTTCATTAATACTTCTATATTATCTTGATGTGAACTTTTCCATGACACATTTTGTGTGTGTGGAATGGATGATGAGATATAGACCAGGAGTCTTGATATAGTGGAAGAAATTGATTCAGGTGACAACGAGATCCATGGAGATATGCATGATGGTGTCAAGGATGGAATCTAGATGAAGGAATGGTTTAAAGATGGTATTTTCCATTATTATGATGAAAATTGGATGCTTTCTTGATAATTAATCCATTTAATGTATGGATGTCCAGGTTTCTTGTTAATCTTCATTTTATTCCCCAATACTTGAGGCATATGGATGTTTTGGGCTCCACATCTCTTTTTGGTTGATTTTGATGTTTTCCTAGAGTACCTAGAATTATGGAATGTTTAATGATTTTTAATATATGACTTAAACCATTTTTTTTGTGTTACTGGATTGCAAATGATATGATCTTAAGAAACCATGGTTTTAGTTGGATTTTTCCTAGAGGGCATAAATCTCACTTTTAGGGGTAATGAATTAATTAATGAAAGTTCAAATGTATAAAAAAAGTAATTTAATGTATGTCCTTATAATTATTTTGTGTTATAGGATATTTTGTCCCATGTAGTGGTAGATGGGTATCTGAGTAATGACAGATAGATTTAATATTAAAACTAGGTTATAGACATAGTGTGGTTTTGAGATATATAATATCCTGAATGTTTTAGGATTTCATACACTACATCATCCATGTTCATAGGGAGACTAAAACCCAATAAACATTGGGTGGGTGTTTTCTCTAACATCCAGGTGGTGACTAGACCCTATGGCCCCGTTCTCTTTTCTTGTAATTATTATGAGGTGGTAGGAAAGGTGGTTAGTTTCCTATATATTTTTGTGTAGAGGTCTATAATGGATTTTGGGTATTTCACACAAATGTATCTTCAGATATAGTATGTAATGGAATATTATAGGTATGATTTTTGTATGTTGTGATGGCATGAGGAACATTACATGGTCTATGGACTATAATGGCTTTAGATGTAATACCTTATGTATAATAAACCTCATATGGGTCATGGTGCCCTCTAATAACTAATCGATTATTATATGGATATTTGATATGGGATTATTTGATGATTTGATATATGAGGTTAATGTTGTGATATTTTAGGCCAAGTGTCTTCGAGATAGATTCGTTAATAGAGAGATGGATCTGGATGTGTGACGTTGGGTAAGAGTGGAAAACTAGTGGGGAAGCGGTAGTGGGGTACCCTTATTGATTTATTTTTATAATATATGATCTCTCTTGTATGCTTGACTTGGTTAGATATAACCATGGTGAGGTTCGGAACTTAATATAGCTATTTGGGTGAAGAGTTAATTCTATTGTTATTTACTAGGCTTTGTTATGATTAATTTTCCTTTTATATGAGAGGATCCAGGGAGGATCCTACTGAGTATAGCCTTATTCTCTTCCCAAATTTTATATACTATTCTCATATTAGTGGGATATTTTTGGAGAATGGGATGGATTTTACTAGATTCTTCTTGTTCTAGATCTCTTTGTGCTTCCTAGTCACTGCTGAGTTTACCATTTAGTACATGTAGTTTTCCTTTCATTTTTTCAATAATTATAAGAAATTGCATGTATGGACTTGGGATATCTTTTATCTTTATGAGTAACTATTGATTAGTGTATCTATATTATCTCTCTCTTTAATACTCTCTTTTATAGGGAAATCCCTCCCATATATATATATATAATACCCTCTGTGCTAGTTGTGAACATGTGACCAGCTGGAGGTGGGACTCAGGTGGTCGCCATCTCCATTATCCCATTTCTAGCTGGGGAGGGGTACTCATTGGGGGAGGGGTTGTGAAATCCGATAAAGGGTATGGCTATCATAACCCATCCCATAGGGGCCCATTATGTGACTACCCCAAGAATGCCTCCAATAGGTCAGGGGCTGGTGACTAGCACCGAGTAGGCATATCCCACAAATGGGAGGCATTAGCAAAAAGTACCTATTCACATGCATGAATCTCCAAGGAAAAATGGATAAAATGTGAAAAAAATAAAAGAATGTAACCATAAAACTACTATCCCAACACGAGAGTACAATAGAAAGTAAAGGAAAGGTAAACATATCCAAATACAAGACCACCAAAAAGAGTCTATACAGAAGTCCAACTAAAATTATAAAGATTCCAACCTGCTCAAGGGAGGGGACTATGTCAATGAAAGTTCCCAAAAAAACCTCAGTCTTCCTAGCTCTACCTATTCTCCACCCACTCCCAGTCCTCCTAGAATGATATCAAAAGGTTTTTCGTTTTCATAAGACAAGACATTTGTGGAAAAATCCCATGCAGTGGTTAGTATAAAAATAATCAATATGACACCCCAAAATCACCAAAAATTAAGCACTATGTACAGTTAGATCAATAAAAGATGCAGAAAATGAAGAATAACATATTCCAAGAGAGAAAAGAACTCATATTTACTCAAGATATACATAATTCGATCAGGTGTTCATAACCAACTACCAACCATAGGATTCAGTTCAAAGCAACACTCCTTCCATGATATCCCACTCCATGAGACATGATATCATTGGAGACACTCGATTAAGTGGTATACCACATTTGGGCCCCACCCAAAGAGAACACGCTAGTCTAATAAGACAATTGTACATAGAGAGGGGGTCATGCCCAGAACCGTTGGGGGATACCACAAACCCAATCTGAATCAACATTGATACACATATATGGGTTATGCTCAGAACTAATGGGGGATACAACAAACCTAATTTAGATCAACCTTCTATATAGGGGATCATATTCCAATGATTCCAAAAACCCTATTGATATGGTATTTTAGATAAAGGATCAACTCCATACATAGGGTGGGTGCAGCAATTTCGCAAACTCTACAATAGATGATATAGGATATCACTACCATATCATGAATGGATACCATACTCTATCTAAGACTCAGCCTCTAGAGGTGATTACAATCCAATAATGTTGATGTAATGTTTTACTGCACCCATGAAGAAAGGACTATGGGAACACAATCAACTTATACAGGTCCAAAAAAACCCACCATTGGTATTAAAATTATCTTCTCAGCATTAGGGTTTCAATGTCATAGAATTCTCAACGATTGGACACTCTGTTAAGGAGTTATGATCATTTGAAACAGTTAGGGTTATTGTGCATGTGGACTGACCGCCATAGTTAGTCCCCGTACAAGGCCAACCGACTACTTTGATCGACTACCATGGTCAACCACCAATGGTCAGGCTGCATGGTCACTGGAAACATGGTCAATCTTCGCTGTCCATGCACCCACAATAGCTCAAGCCACCACAGCCCCACAAACAACTGTCATAGTCAACCTTCACTATCGTTTTTCAAGTTTGACCACAACCGGGCTCCACTCGGTTTCCCTAAATCCGACTCGGGTCCAACTTGGGTCCAGTCCAACTCATTGTCCTGACCTAACCCACAGACATGACGGGCCCAACTTGGATATCCCGACCAAATCCTTTTCCACCTTCATCTCCATGGTCACCAACGCATCTTCCTCCGTCAGCCTCGCTAGCTCCGCCGCATCCCAAACGGCCGGCTTCCACATCAATATTCATTGGCCACTGCCACCTCTACTCCTGTGAGCCCCCAATCTTCCACCAAACCCCAAAAAAGTAAACAATTAAAATCTATAACCCTTGAACCCCAATCTACACTAATATAACCTCAATTTTCAGTTTTCCTCCAATTTGGGGATCCAATTTAGTTTTGGAATCATTCGGCACGTCGAGCTAAGACAACGAGCATCCAACGGTGAAGAAAATAAATAATTAAGGAAGAAATATACAATCATAAAAGTGAGGAATGAACCTCATCCATTATTAATTGGGCCTCAATACATAATCATAAAAGGACAATCAAAGACGGATAATCAGTAAACCAAAAATTATCAATTTGGTATAATTAAATCCATTGATGATGCACAGATAAATTCTTGTTCCTTTAATTGACCAATGTTCATCTAGGATTATAGAAAGGATTATGATTCACAAAAAAACACCCTAACTAGAGTCTTTATTAATTGTTGGCGAAGAAAGTTCTCCACATCGTCATTTTTAGCGAGATCTGTCAAGATCGATGTCAGTCGATCTTCAATCAAAATGGATGTCATTTTCTGCTCAAGAGAATCTTAATAGGTTCCCTCCCAATGTCTCTAGATGATTATAGGGTTATTATACTAACTCTGGTTCTCTAAAAAGAATTTAATTAAAAATAAACCTATCACTATGTTGATGAAATAAAATAAAATAAAATTTCTTCATTTATTTTATTCTTTTAAAACACTTCTGATGACATTACACAGTCGACCCATTCTGACCAATGTTATGTCGTGCCTAAGGTAAAGTCATTTCACTGGACTCAACAATGCACTCATATTTCTAATTTGGGAACCTTTTTAAAACTTATTCAACTTTTTTAGGAAAATAATGAGTGTGTGCGATTAAATATTTTAATATTTTTAAAACAATTATTCTGGGTACACCGAGCCTTATTATATCACATTGTCTTAGTGACTGGTCTCAAAAATGATCCATATAATATCAAAAACTAATAAATAGAAAATATAATATGTTAAAATGGAAGTGGATCAAAAATATTCATCCCTACATCAGTCCTATAAAAACCATATTAGAACGATATAATCCAGTTGGAATGAAAATATTTTAAAAAAAATATTTAAATACCAATATAATATTGTCCTTTCATTTTGACCATCAAATACCTTTTTGCCATTTTTAAAAAATCACTTTTTGGTTGAGTGGAAACCTAAAAAAACTGAATATTAATTTCAAAAATCATCCACATTAAACATAATACCCCGCATTACACAGAATACCTAACCCAAAATCCACATGAAATTGTTAGAATTCAAATACAAAAATTGGGAAAAGAATGTGGAAAAATCGTACTGCTTGAGAAACCCACCATCGAGGAGACATGTCACCTCACCACTATCATCACTACATCATCTTATCATATCATCACCATCACTATCATTTTGTTGTCACATGACCAAGTTATCATCCTTATCAACTCTTAACTATTGGCCTCTTCTTCGACGTCAATCGTTTGCACCAAACACCGTTGCCATATCCCACTAGACATCCCTCATCGTATCTATCATAAATCCACCACCACCATCAACATCATAAATTAGAAACCACACTGGTACCAAAAAATATTGACAACATCAAAGGAAACTACATCAATCGAAAGAAGGCCATGCCTCCTAGAACACTGATACCCACTCGAACAGCACCTCCCCAATATTTCCTAAGAGCCACCTTACCAGACTGACATGGGGTGGAGATGTGGTATCTGAAGCCAGAGTAGAGTGGGATAAGCATGGAGCCTTCCTAGTGATACAAGATCTTTTCCATCATCACCCAACCATAATGAAACCCCACCATCACCTGAACACAAGTTGGGCCACCTAGACCCCCCCCCCCCCCTCCACCCCACCACCACCACAATGCACCAAAAAACCTAAATCCACTTAGAAATAATCTCACCCAATTGAACTGGAAGGGAGTAGTGGATTTGGGGTCCATAGAGGAGTACTAGCTGGCATGACATCCAAAGAAAGACGCAACCAAGAAAAATCCATCCTTCACACCATAAAAAGCTCACCATCGAATCTTCACCTGAAAAAACAGATACCACAACTCCATCGAAGATCCCCAATAGAAACAGAATTGTAACCCAAAACCACCATGAAACAAGGAGGTAAATGACAGGATTGAAACCCAAAACAGAACATGGGACTAAATGCCAAAGAATGAGAAATTAAAGGGAAGTAGAAGGGGGACTGGTATGAAACCCTAAATAGAAAGTAAGCAATATAGGGGGAGTAAACCCCTCGGAAGAATAATAAAAAGAAAATGGAAGTCGAAAGACATTTCAAATAAAAAAATAGGGGATGAATTCCTAGAAAGAAAGGATATTGCACCAAGGAGCTTTTCAGAAGAGAATAGAGGCTATAATGACTCTCCAACACCAAGGGAAGGAAGCTGATAAATAAGAAGAGAAGCATGATCGAGAGAGCATTCCTAGAGAGAACAGGTCCATCCCTCACTCCTAAGGATCCCTCCTAAAAATTTGAGGGAATACTTCTTGTATTTACTTTCATTTAAATTAAATTTTTACATATAAAATATTTACATTGATGCGATATTTGTAATTAATTTAGTAAAATTACAAAGCAATGTAAAAAATCAGAGCTCTTATAGCAGTATTTCTCCAATAATCAACCTTCATTCAAAATCTTGTCCCTGAAATAAAACCAATGTTTATTTTATCAATTGTGCATAAAAAAATTTAAAAAATTAAAGTTATATATTCTATATGTAGTAAATTATATTGATTATTACTAAATATATTAATGATGTTATCAGTGAAACTATTAATTTTATTTTTAATGATTATACTTGTAATTTTATATTAATATGTAATTGTTAATTATACTACCAATTAACAATAATATTATGAATTTTTAATTACATGTTTTATTTAGAATCTATATAAATTATATTGTTAATTATTGACTGTATTAATGATATTATCAACTGTTAATTATCTTAATCATTTAAATAGTTGTTAATAATTCTATTATATTAGGTTCTTGGGTGTACCTTAGTTAATAATAATATCATTAAAATATAATTATATTTTTATATTGAAAACATACACTTTGAGTCACAATAGAAACATCATTTTTCACACTGAAATGTGGTCAATTATTACACATTAAAAATGAGTTATGGATCATTTTCTTAATGTTTGAAAATAATATGAGCTCTTTGACTTGGTTTTGACAATGTGGCATGTGTTTTAAACAAAAATATTTTTTTTGGAAAAATATACTTGCAATCATACCAGTCACATCTTGTGTTGGATTAATATGAGGTTTAATTCTACAAACAAATGAATTATAGATCATTTTCCTAAAGTATTAAGTAAAATGATGTTGTTTGCTCAGTTTTTTCTATCTGATTCATGATTTAGAGTAAAATAAAACTTTTAATGCAAAAATAGGTATTTTGAATCATACCGACCACATCATCTTTCAGATTGATGTCCAGTCAATTCCTATACATCATAAATGAATTATGAACCATTTTCCTAAAGTATCAAGACAATCCAATATATTTTATGCTATTTTGGCCATGTCATGTGTGTTTTATATTGAAATGACACTTTTCATGTGAAAATATGATCTTTGATTCATATCAGTCAAATTGTGTGTTAGATTGATGTTAATTAAATTATTACAGGTCACAAATAAATTATGTATCATTTTCTGAATGTTTCAAGACAATATAAGCTCATTTATTCATTTCATGGCTATATGAGGCATGTTTTACACAAAAATGAAGCTTTTATACTAAAAACACACCCAGTGAGTCAAATCAGCTACATCGTGTGTCAAATTAATGTGTGTTCAATTCCAAAAAAATAAAAAACAATTGTGAATCATTTAATTAATGTTTGAAAACAATTTGAGATCATTTTCTTAGTTTTGGATATATGACATTCCTTTTAAACATAAATGATGCCATTATACTGAAAACACATGCATTGAGTTATAACAGCCACATCATGTGTTGGGTTGAAATGAGGTTAATACCTACATATCAACAATAAATTATGGATAATTTCCTAATGTTTGAAACATTATTGTCCTTTTTTCTTGGTTTTGGCTATGGGACAAACGTTTTAAACTAAAATAACACAGAAATGGAGCCATACTGGTGACATCATGTGTTTGATTAATGTGAGGTTGATTCCTACATGAAAAAAATTCATTATGGATCATTTTGGGGAAGTTTCAAGCCATTATGATATCATTTAAATAGTTTGGGTTTTTTAACTCGTGTTTTTCACTAAAATGACACTCTTATGTTGAAAATACACACTTGGATTCATACCATCCATATAATTTGTTGGATTAATGTGAGGTTGATTCATCTTTGTTAAAAATGATCTATGGATAATTTTAATAAATTTTATAGAAAATATAAGATTGGTTACACTATTTTTTTATGTGACAAGAGTTTTACTCCAAAATAACACATTTATGTTGAAAACACGCACTTAGAGTCATATCAGCAACATCGTGTAATATATTATTTTTTGGTAGATTACTACACATAAAGATTAATTATAAATAATTATCATATAGTTTGAAAACAACCTGATATTATTTCCATAGTTCTTTCTATGTGACACACGTTTTATACTAAAATGACACTTTTATATTGAAAACGAACTCTTTGAGTCATACTGACCACATCGTGTGTCAGATAAATGTGTGGTGAATTAAAACATGTCAAGAATTAATTATGGATTGTTTTCATAAGTTTTGAAAATTATGTGAGCTCATTTTATCAATTTTGGCTATGTAATGCCTATTTTAAACAAAAATGACACTTTTATATTGAAAAAATGTACTTTAAGTCATATCGACCACGCTATGTCTCAGAATGACATGTGGTCAATTCCTACACATAAAAAGTAAATTATATATTAGTTTCCTAATGATGGGAAAAAAGTTGAGCTTGTTTTATTGGTTTTTATAATTTGATATGTGTTTAATAACACATTCATATTGAAAACAAGCATTTTGAGTCATACCGACAACATCATTAGTTTGATTGATGTGAGGTTGATTAGTACATGTGAAAAATGAATTATGTATTTTCTTTTTCCTAAAGTTTCAAGATAATATATTATTGTTTACTACGTTTTGGATATGTGATGTGCATTTTACACTAAAATGGAACTTATATATTGAGAACATGAACTTGGAGTCATAACTTCCACATTTTTTTTTGAATTAATGTGAGGTAAATTCCTAAAAAAAATGAATTATGGATTATTTTACTAAGGATTCATGATATTCTGATATTGTTTACTTAGTTTTCTCTCTGGGATGCTAATTTTACACTAAAGTGATATTTTTATTGAAAACAAGAAATTGGAGTCATGACAGAAACATCGTTTGTGTGATTAATATGAGGCCAATTATTACATGATAAAAATGATTTATGGATCAATTTCTTAATTTTTAAAAACAATATGATCTCATTTTCTCATTTTTTTTCTAGGTGATTCTCTTTTTTAACTAAAATGACACTTTTATATTGAAAACCCACACATAGAGTCATGTTGGACACATCATGTGTTAGATTAATGTTTAGATGATTCCAAAATATAAAAAACAAATTATAGATCATTCTACTGAATTATGAAAATAATATAATTTTATTTTCTCAGTTATACCTATGCGACACATGTTTTAAATTGAAATGACGCTTTTATATTGAGAAAATGAACTTTTAGTCCTACCGAACACATCAAGTGTCATATTTATGTGTATTGAATTCATATATATATAATAATAATTATGGATCATTTACTGAAATTTTTGAAATAATCTAGGATTTTTTTCTCAGTTTTGACAATGTGACAAGTTTTAAACTAAAATGACACTTTTGTATTGAAAACATACTCTTGTAGTACTATCAGACATATCATGTCTTAGAATAATGTTTGGATGATTCCAATATTCCAAGAATGTATTAGGGGTCATTTTACTATAGTTTCAAGACAATCTGAGATTGTTTACACTATTTTGGCTATGTGGCTCATGGATTTCACTAAACAGACACTTTTATAATGAAAACCCACACTTGAAGTTATACGGAAACATCATTTATTGATATTATGTGTGGATGATTATTACATGTTAAAAATTAATTATTTATCATTTTCCTAATCTTTCAAGGAAATATGGAATCATTTACATAGTTTTGGTTATTTGTTGCATGTTTTATTCTAAAATGACACTTTTATATTGAAAATATGCACTTGGAATCAAATCAGTCACATCGTGTGTCAGATTATTGTCTGGTCATTTCATATACATCAAAAATATATTATGGATAATTTTAATAAAGTTTTAAAACAATCCATGGTCATTTTCTTTTTTTTCCAATGTGATGTGTATTTGAATAAAAAAAGATACTTTTTAAAAAAAACATGCACCTTGAGTCATACCAACCACATCATGTATCATATTAATGTGTGTTTGATTCATTGATGTCAAAAATAAATTATGTATTTTTTATAATTCTTTAAAACAATCCAATCTCATTTTCTTAGTTTTTTCTATGTGATATGCATTTTAAACTACAATAACACTTTTAGATGGAAAACATGCACTTTGAGTAATACTGACCACATCATGTGTCATATTTATGTGTGGTTAATTCCACTTAATAATAAAAATTCTAAATCAATTTCATAAATTTTTTAGATAATTTGGTCTCATTTTATTGGTTTTCATAATATGATGTGCGTTTAAGATAAATTGAGACTTTTATATTAACAACACACACTTGGAGTGATGCCAACTACATCATGTTTTGGATTGATGTTTAGTCAATTCCAAAAAGAAAAAAATGTATTATGGATAATTTTACTATATTTTTATTGAAATATTAATTTTTTACATTATATTGGCTATGTGATGTGTATTTTACACTAAAATGGAACTTTTACGTTGAAAACACAATTGGAGTCATACCAACCATAACATGTGTAAAATTAATGTATGGGTGATTCCAACACATAAAAAATTAATTGTGGATTATTTTCCTAATGTTTCGAGAAATTTCAATCTATTTTACTCTGTTTGGCTATGTAACTCTAGTTTTACAGAAAAATGACACATTTATTTTGAAAATAGGAACCTACAGTAATACTAGACGCATCATGTGTTGAATTAATGTTTCGTCAATTCTTAAACATAAAAAATAAACTGTGGATAATTTTCTTAATATTTAAATACAATTTGAGTTGTTTTAATTAGTTTTGTCTATGTGATGCATATTTTAAACTAACTTGACACTTCTATATTGAAAGGGCATACTTTGAGTCATACCAACTGCATCGTGTGTCTGACTGAAATTTTAAAAATTCCTAAAAATCAAAAATGATTTATGGATTGGTCTGATAATGTTTGAAAAATATCGGAGCTCATTTGCACTATATTATCATTTTAATGCATGTTTTAAAATAAAATGACACTTTTATATTGAAATCATGCCCCTAGAGTCATACTGGAAAAATTATGTGTTGGAATGATGTGTGGTCGATTCCTATATTCCAAAAATGAATTATATTTCATTGTACTATTGTTTAATGAAAATAAGGCCCTGTTTACTTATCTTTGGAATTCTTACACACTCATTACACTAAAATGATACTTAAAAACACACACTTTGATTCATACCGACCACATCTTGTGTTGGATTTATTTTTCATCAAATCATACACATCACAAATGAATTATGAATAATTTTTCTTAGTTATGAAAATAATATGAGCCCGTCATATCAATTTTGACTATTTGATATATGTTTTAAAATAAAATGACATTTTTATATTGAAAGCATACTCATTAAGTCATATCAGCCACATAATTTGTTGGATTGATGTATGGTAAATATTTACACACCAAAAAAATAAATATAGATCATTTTCCTAAATTTTAAAAATAATATGGTCCCATTTTCTTGGTTTTTAAAATTGGAATCTTATTTTGAACTAAAATGAAAATTGAATGTGGAAACATGCACTTTGAGTCATAAAGGACACATATTGTGAGTGATTAATGTGATGTTTATAACTAAATTCCACAAATGAATTATAGATTATTTTGAAAAATTATATTGACAATCCAATATTTTTATCTTAGTTTTGACAATGTGATGTTTTTTTAATGTAAAATGGAGATTTTATATTGAAAACATGCACTTGGAGTCATACCATCCACATAGTATGTCGAATTGAAGTGTGGTCCATTACTTCACTTCATAAATGAATTATGAGTCATTTTCCTACATTTTGAAAATTATGTAATCTTATTTGATCAGTTTTGATAATATTATTTTTTTAACTAAATCACCTTTTCAAGATCAACTAGTGTCTCAAAATTTTCAACTATAAAAAATTATTAAAAGTTTTTAATAGTTAATTCCTAATTTCTACTTTGAGAATTGAATCGATCTATGGAGAGGAATCACTATTAGTATTTATAATATCATTAACTTTCATGTCTTCAGTTGAATAAAATTTGAAAGTAAATGAAATAATTTTGATTCTTCATCTTATTGGTGGATGTGACTGTAATAAGGCCCAATCTATTTTTAATGACTAATTAAAAGAAATAAACTCACAAAATGAAAATGATAAGGATGTTTTTATATAATTTCCTTCCCAAGTAGTTGGTAAAATTTCATCAAATTTAGGGGTAGATGGACCCTTGACCCATTTCTCTCTCGTTATTATCTCATCATCAGCCTTGTATTCAAATATCTCAGGAGCACAAGAATCATGGAACATGTTACTAGATATTCAATAATTTTTACAACATAACCCTCTATGATAATTCTCATTGAGAAACAAATAAAATCAATATTTCTTTATTGATTCATCACCAACTCATTTTTCGGTTTCAATCAACTCATCCTAACCCCTAAGGGAATGAAATCAGTGAACAATTTTATTTAATTTTGGGATAAATAATATATAATCAATAGTATAATAATACATAACATCCCAAATATATCTATAAGTTTATAGACTATAATGGAGAATATATATAATAGGAAATCACTTAAAATTGTGGTCAAAAAACATTCTGACACCATGTACTCTACCCACCAATATCTTTAAAATTTACCTCTTCTTTTGAGTATGTAGACCATTGGTAGTCCTGGAAGTACAGAGAAAATATAAATAAATAGATGATTAAAATTTTTTAAAGGGAATTTTAATTAACTTTGGGAATTACAGTTTTAGGGGTGATAGATTTTTATGGTATATAATATCTTTCCTAAATTTGAAAATGTGATATCCATAATCATTGTTGTTATTTATTTCAGACACTCTTACAACATTGACCAAAATATATAATTTTTTAAAATATTTTTTTATAGTTAAATCATAATATATATTCCATAATTTGTTCCCATTTGAATAAATCCATAGGTTTTTTTATTCATTCACGGACCTCATACCCTGATTTAGTCAATATTTATAGATTACCCCATCATATAGAATTGTTTTTAGAAAACTAGAATGTATAATTTCAAGTTTATTGAAAAAATATTGATTATAATGAAGTAAAAATTAACCATGATTTAGAGGGTATGGCACCTGCCATCGGGATAATCTTGTTCATGCATGAGAAAGCCTAGTCGAACAACCATGCGAAGGTGGAGAGCTTATTTCACGATGAAGATGTTGGGGATGAGAAGTTCTAAGTAGTTAGTTTGGGTTGTATGTAATGTTTGAAGCCTATGAGAAATGAATTCCTCTAAGGACTACGGGCCATATAATACTTATGCCTACGATCCTTGTAAGGGTTCCACCTCACCCCTTGAACGGTGGATTATAAAAAATCAATAAAAAATGAAGGACTTTGGGCGATTGGAATTATTTATTATGAATATTCAATATTTTATATATTTGAATATTTGAATGTTTCATCCACATTAACTTGTAATGTTAATATATGTAGAAGTAGAACTAGTGGGGTGAATGTACTCTTAGATGGTCCTTTTATTTTTTGGGTTTATCCACTAGATTATCTTGATTCTACCTTCTATTTCCCTTTTTCAATCGGGAACACCATACCTAATTTTGAACTTTTTTATTAAAATTTAATGTTTCATCATTTGAGAAATTTTCTTAAAGATATATTTGATGTATCTTTAAAATATTAAATGACCATTATATAAAAGTTCCAATAACATTATCAACCATTATAAAATCTAGATCATTAAGCAAAATAGGAAACTTAGCACTTGGTTCAAGAGCTAACTCAATACCCACACTAAATTAATATTTTGGGAGTTTTTTATAATATATCTTTCCTAATGTTATATTGTACACCATACGCCTTGAAATAAGGCTTTACCCTACAGAAGTTTAGTAATATAACGTTATTAGAAGTTGTTGATTCAAATTTTGGATAACGAGTTATGAAAAAATTAATTAACTTGGGTAAGGAATGCAGTTTATTGGAATGGTTAGCCTCAAATATAGTGGGATAATATGGCTCTTTATTTACAAATTAGTGTTTCACTATTGGTTATCTTTGATCCTTTCACCTATAATGGCCATCCAAACTAGATTGGATAATAATATATTTTAAAGTATTTATCTGTGCATGTATAAATTTTATTATCTCATATGTATTTATGTGTGTATTTTTTAACATGAAATATTTCTGAGGTGACACTCCAAAACATAAACCTCTAACGCGACCATATTTTTCTTTTGGTATAGTCGGTGTGGATTTTTTGGTCTAAACCATGTTAAAAATATTCAACCATAAATAGATATTTTTATATAATATTGTTGTAAAGAAAAATAAATTATAATTAATCCATACTTTCACATGATTCGCTTACTACATGTGTGTTTTCATTTACTATTTTTTGTATTTATTTATAAGGGACTCCTTCAATGGAAGATGATGTGGGAGGGAAGTGGCTTTGGATTCTGATTCATCAATCTAAATATAAACATAATGACATATGATGTTTCATATTAAATAAAAATTTTACTATAGATTTAAAATATATAAAATTTTCTTTTTAGGTGAAGTGTAACTCATTCTTAATTTATGTTAGGGGTGTATTGGTTTGGTTTCACGTTACTAATTTTCAGAAAACCTTTTATATTTCATAAATTAACAATTTTGAATCAAAGTGGAAAAAATAAATAATGTCATATAACATTTTATTGACTATAATTCTACGAAAATGATTCCTTATTACTGTAATTAATTAAATCCTTCCATAGTTTCTTATTATTAATCTATGTATAAGTAGCTAGTGGGAGGGAGTTTACTTTCCCCTCAGTATACCTAAGATGGTGGTTTTTAAAAAGTGTTCTTAAACCTCTATGAAATTTTTTAGTGAATATTAAGACTAATTTATTATAGAAATCATCTAAAATAAACGAAATCTGAATGGGAAAATGAAAATATAATCAATGTTAATTTAAATAATTTTCAGTATAATAGAGAAATTATATCACAACATTACCCAAATATCATCCCAGGTAGTTTCTTTCAATTCATTCATGAAATATTTCCATGTATCTATAACAATTGACCCATGAATTCACTTTGTGACTCCAATGTTACTAATGAACTTTGAATTTTTTTTGGTCAATTGGTTGGTTGTGTAGAGTCTATACATCCTCAAATTTTGTGTCATTACTTCTTTCCTTGATAATTTTAGTTAACATAGTGATGATATGTCGTTATTTTTTTCATCAACATATTATAGATATGATAATAAATATATATTTTAACATCAATATTGTGTTATTCTTCAGTATCGGTAACATCAATATATGGAGAAATCATTATCTACATGGGTAGTCAAACATTTAATTTAGATTACATAAATACAGTAGAGAACACAAAATATTATGAGTAAAATCATAGTATATTAAAAATACAATTTAACCTACTTATTGTGTTATTTAATTAACAATGTTTTAACATATTTCTTTCCTCTATCAAGTATCCAAATCCCCTAATTATAGTCCCCTCTAACGTACAAGATATTGTCTAAATTGGGACCACTATGAAATGATTTTGATACCCCTTTGAAAGGGAAATCCTAAATTGAATGTTCATCTAACCCTATTGTTGTTTTAGTCTCCAACAAAACAATTGAATGATTCTTTTTTTCTAGATATAAGACATAAAAAACATGTACTACTTGTGATGCCATTATGAGTAGTTATTATGTAAACCATTCTACATTGAAATTCTTCTTCATGAAGCCCCATTCATCAAATTTCACTCTGCTCATGTGGTCAAACCCTTTGTAATGGAAAATAAATACTTGAAATGTTGTATAATCCAACTCTTATATCACTTCAATGATACTGAAACATGACATATTTACATAAATTGGATTACTATTCTTAGAACCAGATAAGTTTATCGCTTCCTCCTCAAGAATAACTCCACTATTATACAACATAATGCATTTATCTTGTTCTTTTGTATAGAACATATCACCATTAATTGAAAAACCAATGTAAGACATAACATTTACATTTTTTCCAAATATTTATCCATTAAAGTTTTTTGGAAGCTAATTTTGGATATATAAATAACTCCTTATAAATATTATCTTAGAACCATCCTATAGACTGTAGATTATGGTTATTTTATATCTATTATTAATACCTTTAAGGATTAAAATGTCTAAGACTAAATTTGTGGGATTAAATGTATGGAAAAACCTCTACAATATTTTTAAAACTAAAAATGTAAGCTTTCTGCTACTCTATATTGGTAATTATAAAAAAAATCTCTTCTAAATATCCCTTCTCCCATAATATGCCCACTATGATGAGATTATAGGTTACTAATTCTAACAACATATTATAGCTAGTCAATATAGAATTTAACAGCTCTTCAGTAATATATTGACCAAAAATACAACCCACTGGCTGACTTTGATTCTTAATGTATCGTTTTAAAATCATCATATATAGTTCAATGGGTTAAATCCATCTGTAATGTACATGACCTCATATTAGAATCTCTATAACCAAGTGAACCGTCATGGGGAACATTATATAAAATAATGATGGTGGGTAAAATATCTACAATTCACATAATATGGATTTAATTTCCTTATTTGTTATTGGAAAATTTATAGGGTTTATAAATATACAACATATGTCTTTGAAAAAAGAAGAAATTTTTGGTTGAATTATGTAATAAATTTTTAGGTAGAATGAAATGTTAATATACACACATTAAATCTTACATCAAAATGGTGAAATAATGTGATTTTAGACTCGATAAATTCAAATTAGTCATTGAAATTATATTCTTGATATTTGATGAATATCCCTATAAACTTTTGACACCATTAATAGAGTAAAAAAATTGAAACTTTTATTATATGGATAGAGTGTCTACTACTAGTGGAAGAAAAGTTCATCTTTGACCCTTCACTAGTTCCAACTCTTCCCATATCACCATGTCAATCATGTCCAACCGAGCCTTAATGCCATATTTTGTTTTCTCAAGTACATTTAGTAACATGTCAATAACACTATCACATACATTTTTTCTGCATTAATTACAACAATAAGATGGTTGATTTATAAACAATTTTAGTACGGTAATTCAAAGAAAATTGATCTATTTTTCCAACCTGATTTCATAAGGTTTTGGAAAAAAGTTTTACTAAAATCAATGCCATTATATTTTACTTTATCAAATAGTTGATCACATGTTAGTGGTGATAGTTTTGTACCATGTTTTTTATTTCCATTGAATTATGTCATCTAGGTTCATCATTTATTTCATTTCGTTAATAATTTCTGATATCCTAATGATAGAGTCTTTGATTAATGTTTCTACCAAAAAAAGTGTGGGTCTCATTAGAAAACAGGACACCCCACCATTGTTTAAATTATGTAGCCTAAAATTTTTTCATATGTAGAAAATTCATTTATCATCTCATACAACATGGCTTTCAGTGTGAACTCTACACTTCTATAAACATCATATAGTGTTACACTTATATCCCACACAAATTTTAGAACTGCAATTAATGGATTCAAAAATACATCAATATCATTTCCATGTTTTTCTAGTCTGGATATAAGTAGAGACAATATACTATATTTGTACTTCATGAATAACCATGATGGTAAGTTAAACTTTACCATCATAAATAGCCAGGTACTATGAGTACTACAATGTAAACCAAAAGGAATTATTTTGTCTATAGATAATGCAAGATGGGGTTTTCTCAGCTCGTTTCAAAATTCAAGATACTGATAATCATTTTTCATCCACTTAGGTGAGTGTTTTGGTTAACGTAGTTTCCCATATTCAATATATGTATATGTTTTCCAGGAAAATTGTCTAGCAATTTCCTAAGATCCGTATATTCTTATAAACAATTTCATGGTAAGAAAGTACCATACAAATTTAGAAGGAATTTATTCATATTTATTTTTTAAATTCATGCCACACTTAGAGGATTTTTTGAGTGATTCAAGGTTCTTGTGAAATAATATGAAATCATTTGGTCATGCTTGATTTTTTTCAGAGATCATACTCATTGAATGTAGCATTAGATTAGAGTTAAATATTATTTAGGAAAACTCATTTTTTTCTAGTATCATATCATTTAGTATACCAGTTAGTTTGGTAAAACCGATGTCTCTCCATCCACTGTCATCTTTCAAATTAAATAACATCTATATAGCTGATAATTTTGTATATATAAAATGGTCTCTTTGCATAGTCATTTGAATTCTTAAAAAACTTTGTAAAATCTTGAAGGTCATCTTCAATTGTCATTTCCAATTCTTCCATATGATATCCATCATCATTTACACTTGTATTTATATCAAATGATCTATAAATGGTAGTATCATCCCAGTAAATTTGATCATTTCGTTTTTTCTCATGTTTATTCCAAAATTTATAACTTTGATCTATTATGCGATTAATTAAGTGTTCTTTTAACTATTCTGGATGAATTCATCTCAAATAAGGATAGCGTAAACACAAAAAAATTGAGAATGTTTCTATGCTTGATATATTGAAAACTTGATTAACTCTTTAGCACTATACTCATACTCTTTTATCATATTATTATAATCCATTAATTTTTTATTCATATCCAACCTATATGATTTAATTATATCCATTTTTTACAAAAAATAAATTAATACACATAAGGTCTAAATATAATGTATATATACATTGATATGTATACAAAGTATTACAATTTGACTGTATGCATGAACTATTTTTTGAATCTTCACATACCTTGAACATGTCTGTGGCCACTACCCCAAATCTAGTCATTACTTTCCTATAAATATTATTTATTCCCCTTTCAACGCTTTATTACAATTTCATTTTTTTATTCTTTAAAACCCATTATTTTTACACATTTTCCAATAAAATTCACCATATTAAATTGCGTCATAAATTTGATTTCAATTTATCAAATTCTATTCATTTTAAATTAATTAATTTTATATGTGACAAATAAATTAATTAGAAACCTCTTTAAGAGACAACTATATTACATTCTTAAGTAAAAAATATTTTGATTATTTAAACCCTTTGGAAATCATGTTAATAATATGAAGAAATCATGTTAATCAATCACATGTTAATAATATGTATATAGATATATGTGTGTGTATATTCTAGGTAACATGTTAATAAAATTGTCTTTTCACACTCTAATAATATGTGAAGAAATAAAAATTTGTGGAAAGTGCATCACACATTTGACATAAAATCATATGGAGATTCGACCAATAGATTTCTGTGAACACTCAATTATTACAATACAACTGACCTATATGGATCCTTAGGGATCTACATAAAACTGTGATTAGAACGAATTAGCTCAGGCCCAAAATACAAAACTATTCCAAACCCCTAGCCACATATATGCCATATATATATGTTTCTGTTTATACGTATATAATATATATATATATATAACAAATTTTATATTTCAAATGTGCATGTGTGTGCACATATATACTTTATACATGAATATAGTATCAAAATATTAAATCAAAATAGAAATACAATACATATATGCAATTTCATTATAGTAATTTTTTCAAATTAATTTTCGACATCAAATCATCTTTATAATTGCATTGTCATTTTTATATTAAATTTTCCATGGGTACCAAAAAACATTAAAAGTATTCCAATAATATGTTAAGATCCATTTAAAAAAATGAAAAATTAAAAACATCCAAACATTAAGTATCCAATCCATTTAGACATTTAAAATTGTAGTCATCTAGTACATGGCCAATCCACTATAGAACACCAAGGAATGGGGGTTGGGTGCTATACATACATGCAAGTAAGAAATAAAAAGCAAGGAATAATGTAAGATCAACTAAAAAACAGTATAAATAATCACATACCCTAGGTTTTGAAAGGGTCGATTCATCTGAGATGTTCGAGGGGGAGTGGTAGAGAAGGTTCAGTTTTGAAAGTTATTGAATAGTGTAAGTGATGGGGTTCTCTGTTTGGGTTGTAATTAAAATACCGAAAGGGTTTGATCAGTGCTAAAATAGAAAGTGTTGATTGTAATTATATTTATGAATGCAATATTATAGAAATGATAATGATATGTATTTTTCAATAAATTTTTTAGAATTGATATAGAAATATCATTATTATTCTGTGATGTCCTCATAACTCCACTATCAAAAATATCAAAATCTCAAACCTCAACTACTATCATAAAAACATCAGACAAATGTTGTTCATCATGCCTAGTGCTATTGACAAACTTTTCTTTAGAATAAGAATTAAATTGTTTAACAAAATTCCTATTATTAATGACATTACCATATGACTAGTATCTCATCATTCCTATTGATGAATGGTCTGATCAAGAAGAACTGAATAAATTTGTACATTCACATACTTACCCCTTTTATAGAATGGACTCACATCATGACCATAGGAAAAGAAGTTCTTAGAAACCTATGATCTTATACAATTTCAAATATTGTGGAGAATGATTTTACTTTCATTAAATAATTTCAGAACCCTCTCATAAGAAATTTTAAAATCAAACTAATCCACATCAATAGAAAGAAAAACCAAATCCATTGAAGTGGAAGATAAATCATCATCAAATAAGAATCATGATGAGTGGATGAATCTAAATGCTTCTTTCTTTATTCATCATGAATCAAACACCAATTGACATGAAAATATCAAAGAGTGTTTTTGAGTACCAAAAATTAAAATTTATACTGTAAAACTTGACCAAAATTTGAGTAGAAGAGTTACCAATATCCATCAGGTTGAATTTCCTATTGCATTCTTAGTTGTGATGAGAAATGGTATTGGAGGAGATCGATCCAAATCCCCATAATCACATCTTTAGATCTTCACAAGGTAAAAAAATATAATAGTAACCATGTCCCAGCAACACACATTTACAATTCAAAGGACCCCATATTTTGGCAATCTGGTCAACCAGATCCCTTACATTCAACCAACTGAAACCCCTAGGAAAATAAGTCAAGAAATAATGGATTTCTCACTTATTCTTAAGTGCTTTGATACTGAAATCGGGTCTTCCCTATTGTTATATGTGTTTCCTTTTCATCAAAGAAATTAAAAGCCAATCCCTTATATAGAGATAAAAATGTTTAGTTGCATCTTCATCAACTGAAAAAAATTCTCTATGATTTATTTTCTGAGATGTTATTCCATTATGGAGGGTTATGTGGGAGTCAAATCTCCCATGTGTGAGGAATATCTCAACCAAAGAGTGAATAGGAGAAGCCATCATGCCAAAGGAATCATGAAAAGTTTGATATAAGATAAATTGAAATAACAAATGATATTTTATTTTATTTTTTAACATCTTTAGGGAAATCCACTTTCTTAAATAGAATATATAACCCCCTTTTAGACTGGGTTTAAGGGTAACCCAAAACAAGAAACAAATCCTACTCATACATGGACCAAAGGCCCAATAAAAAATCCCAAGGGCCTAGTGGGAACAGAAAAATTCTAATAGCCTTTCATGCTACCTGGATTTAAATATTTTCTTAACAACAACCCCAAACTGTGGATCCCATACCTCGATTTTCTCATATTCTACCCTCACTGATAGCATTCTTCTCAAGGTAGACATGTGTCATGAGGTCCTCATCAGGCGTTAATGACCATAGGCTGAGGATGTTTTTGATCACTCTCAAGGTCAATCAACGTCAAATCCCACTGAATCCATCCACCCAACAACCCCACCACAGCCACCGCCTCACCCCCAAACGTCAACCCAACTTCTTTACACAACTCCAATATTTCCATGTAAGAAAACTTACACCACCCACCCTTCACCTATGAATTCCCATTCCACAATGCCATCACTACCTTCCACCACTACAAATCCATGGTCATATAAGTAATGACTGAAAAGGGCCCATTCGATGCATACCACCCACAACGCTCGCTGCTACCAACAGACTTTGTTGTAGGCAACTCACCCTTTCCACCAAACATCATCATCGCCATCCCCCATTCCAAGAAGCGTTTCGTGCTGGCCTTCTCATCAAATGGGGATATACCTCTCTAGGTTTACCCCCACTGACGGGCATTGGCTGGAATCTGAAAACCATTTCTTTCTAAACCATAGATCCCCATATCTGAGGATCTTCCAATGCGATGACACGTGTTATTCCTCTTCTCAGAATGTTAAATCCCACTACAGCCCCCTACACAGGGTTTGGCTTCAATACCACTCATAGCCTTTCCCACATACATTTTTCCATCATGTTTAAATATTATGTAGCCACAACACGAGCACTTCTATTTTTGAAATAAGAATCCACTAAATACCATGGTCGTCAGTCTTCCAACACCAGGTACCTTGGCCTTCCTTTTCTCATTGGATCTGAGCTCACTGTCAATTCCTTCCCATGGTTAGGGATAACCATTTATACCATTTTCAGACTTCCCTGTGGAGGGTTCTCCGTAGCCATCAACCAAAATATGACATTTTATTAAATGTCCATTATGTTACACTAATTAGTCAATATTTCTAATTAATATTAATTTTTTTATTATAAACCATTTTTCGCTAAATATATGATCTTTTTTAATGTGAAAACATATTTTGTATTATATAAATCATTTATAAGTAAATATTATATATATATATATATATATGTGTGTGTGTGTGTGAATATATTTCTATATAAATAACGTTAAATATTTTATTGAATAATATTTTATAAATAATCATTTAAAATGACTAAATTACAAAAAATATTAAATTGAAAAATATTTAAAATAAATAAATAATAATGAAAAAAAAACAACATTATTAATGAATAAATTCTACTAAATAATGTTAAATGGATGAATGATAAAAAATAGTGAAATTTAATAACTAAAAAAATCAATGGATTGCAAAAAAAATTAAAAAATGAATAATTGTTATTAATTAAATAGATTATTAAAAAAATTATCAATAAATACATGTTAAAATGGAAATTAATTCATATTAATTACAACCATACTAAAAACATGTGATGATGATGAATAGACATGTGTAAATAAATATTAAAAAGGTGAAATTACAAAAAAAATTAAAAAAGACAAAATTTAAAAAAAATAAAAAAAAAATTAAAATTATTAATTAATAAAAAATAATTAGGTTTATTAATTTATAAAAACTTTTAAAAATGAATAAATTTGAAAAAATATTTTAAAGTATTGAATAATATATATTGAATAAAAATTTAAAAATTCCTAAAATTTTCGAATTAAAAACAAAATATATATAAAATATATTTTTTTAATAAATAAAATTTTAAAATGAATATTAAAAATCGAATAAGTTATAGATTTTTTATGCATGTGTCTGTTTCTATATAAAATTTCATTTATTACATATAAGTGTGTGTGAAATTAATGAAACAAAAGTTTTATATATGTTAAATTGAAAAATCAAACGATATTTCATTAAACACCCACTACTAGATACTAATTATTTATTAATTTTAATTAATATTAACTTTTTATTAGGAACCATTTTTTACTAAATATAAGAGTTATTTATTGTAAATACATATTTTTTATTATATAAACCATATTTAAATAAATATTGTATATATTTCTATATATTTCTATATTAAATAAATTAATAAATAAATATGTATTAATAAATTAAAAATGGATAAATTAAAAAAATATTAAAAGAATAAATATTTAAAATGAATAAATTATAACTAAAAGTAAAAAAATTAAACACTTTTTGATAATAAATAGTACAAAATAATATTAAATTAATAAATGTCAGAAAAGAGTGAAATTTAATAATTAAAAAATCAATTCATTGAAAAAATATAGAAAAAATTTAGTTTTATTTATTATATAGATCAATAAAAAATTAAAAATGAATATATGTTAAAATGGAAATAAACACATATTAATTCTAGAATTTACAGCCATATTTAAAATATGAAATGTTAATGAATAAACCTATATAGATAAATATTAATAATAGATAAAATTACATAATATTAAATAAACAAAAATTGAAAATTAATAAATTACCAAAATATTAAAAAATAATTATGATTATTAATAAAAAAAAACTATTAAGAATGAATAAATTTAAAAAAATATTAGAAATTAATAAATAGTATATGTTTAATTAAAATATAAAAATGAATAAAATTTCTTGATTAAAAACATAATATATATTAAATATATTATTTAAATAAATGAAATTCCAAAATGAATATCAAAATTTAATAAAATTACAACATTTGTGTGTCTGTGTGTGTTTCAATGTCTGTGAAATTAATATAACACATTCTTGATATATGTTAAATTGGAAAACAAATGACAAGTTAATAAATTTCCTCTACTTGATACTAATAAGTCAATGTTTTTAAATAATATTAATTTAAATTACAAAACATTTTTTACTAATTATATGAGTTATTTAATGTAAATACGTATATTGAATTATATAAATATTATTTTAGGAAATAATATTTATATTGAAAACTAGATATATAAGAAATGGAACATGAAAGGTTTGGGCATTTTTATTGAATTCTTCTTGACATTGAAATGGGTATGACTCTCAATAATATAATGGTGTTGGTGGATGATGAATATAGATTTGTGTTGTATATTGAAATTGAAAAATTACATGATTTCTGTAAAAAACTGTTTCAATATTAGGAAATCTCTTGAAAAATTTCATAAAGGATTGTGAAATGTTAACTACATGAAGTTTGGACATGTGGTTATCAGTGTAAATTCAATATTCCAGCTATAAGCTTTGGAAATGATGGATCGAGTCCCTCTACTAGAAGCAGAACCATTAAAATTGGACTGACCAAGGTACCAGAGTATACTGAGGGCAGGGAAAGAGGCAAAGAAGGCAAGGAGGGGCCTCACTAGCCCTCTGATCCCAATTCTATGCATTCATAGGCTATATAGGATTTGGAGAAGGATGATCAACTCTCCTTTAATGATAAGGATGTTCTTGATTCAGCAGACATGCTCAATGTCCTCTTTATGAAATTTGGAAACAACAAATGAATGAAATCACCAGATGGATGGGCTCTTGCTCATCTGAGGGATCATCTCCAGCACACCTGAAGAAGAAGAAGGGTGGATCTATAGTCTATGTGATGTTGAGGCTGGATTTTTCTTCATCCAAAAAAATTATTGATAGGATCCCAAAATATGGGGGCCTTGGTGTCCTTAATTTCATGGCCAGAGTTGAAGGTGCTGCAAAGGATGCTGAGAGTGAGTTAGAACTTGATCAACATGTCACTCCAAGGTAGAATGCACTAGACATTGGAAGTAAGGATATGGTTTAATATGTTGGGAGTTCTATTGAAAATAATTCTTCTAGTATAGATGATTTTGATGATCACATGAATTCCCTTAGAGAATCTGAACAAGATGAAGTGTTTTCTACATGTGGAAATGTTGTAGGTATGGGGAAGTAGGATGCCTTAGATGTGAATGGAAATGAAATTGATCTATCAAATGAGTCTTCCTATACAAGAGAAAATATTTTTCTTCTTGACATTTTTAGTATATCTCAAAGTATGAGGTTTTCCTTGAGGAATTTGGTAACATGTGTTGAAAAATAGGTAGGCATATTGAGAAATCATATTGAATCTTAATGCATGAATTTAATTCACTGTCCAAAAGGGTTTTATACACCCCCACATTGTTGGTGTAGGGTTCTCAGTGGATGTTTCCCTTGAGGATTTCTCTAGGATTTAGGGAAAATAAAACACCAATTTTCAATAATACCGTGACACTAATGTTGGAAAAAATATCTGGAGAATTTCTTGGATTAAAGATCAATTTTATTATAACCCATATCATCATCAATTATTTATAGATCAAGATTTGTGTGAATCACACAAATTTGATATCATTTTTTAGGTCAAATAACACCTTAATTCAATCAAAATGAGAAAAATCTTAGTAGTGGACACCTATTAAGATTTTGAAAACTTGAAATACCAGCGTTACGACTAATCACATTATTAGCTATTTTTATATAATATTTTGTTTTTTTTTTGTTTTTTTTGTTATATATATTTATATTTATATTTATATCATAAAACTTCTACTAATATATATATTTTCAAAATAATTTTAATGAATTAAGGAAAATATATAACTTTTATGAAAAAACCTTATTCTCAAATCCATTTTTTATAAGGGAAAATGTTTGTGAATTCTATCCACATTTCCAATGTGGGATTCCCAGAAAATATCCACCCCATCAATCTCAGGAATTTTTTTGACCAATCAAAACATATTATTATATTATTATTATTTATTATCAAGCTTAAAACAATCTCCCACTTTTATTCATGAATATTAACTCTCTAGATCACAAGTGAATCATTATATATAATAAAGGTAACTTCCAATTTAAACCTTTACATAGTTTCAACATCTCAATTTATTATCAAATTTACAAGTTGTTGAAACATTAAACTTGTTTATCTTAAAGATAAAATATAGATATCATACATACAACAATTTTTACACTCAACATCTCATTTTTTTACACTTTTATGGCCATGTTCTTATATCATCTTCATGAGCATTATAAGGAGTAAACCCATTAACTCCTGTAATAAGATACACCACTTATATGTTAACATAGGTAAAATGTTACAATGTGCTTCTATTGTTAGAACACATAACTCATAGAGACTTATTATTTTGTTAAGTGTTTATAACTCAACCTCTAGTCACAACAGCCATTATTGAAACCATGTAGTTAGGATTACAATTTTCAATATCAATAGTCATCTTTGTAATTTTTATTTACCCATTAAACACTTTTATTAGGATCTACCTAATGTGTTGGGTTTCTATTATAGAAACGAGTTATTCTATGGGTTTCAAACCCATCTCTTTATTAGTGGAACGAATGATCTATCTCAGCAGATATTTTAATAATGGATCTGCAATATTTTTACACGTTGTCACATAGAAAATTGTTATGGTACCATCTTGTAACAACTGTATCACACAATCATGTTGAAAACTTATATTTCTAGAAGTTCCATTGTACATGTAATTCTATGTGTTTGATAAAGTCACTTCACTATCACTAATGATAGAGATAAGAAGTATCAGACTATGACATCATATAATATGCAATAATATATTCCTAATCCATTTAGTTCCATTTCCACATGGCACTAAGGAGAAAGAATCTAAATCGATGGTCGAATGTTAAATACATTTTTGTTTCTTGCTTTCTCAAGAAAGAACACATCCTTTAAGAGTAAAAAACCTTCCATATGTCGATTGGTTATCACTAATTCTGATAATTCAACATGCATCGATGTATATTTCTAATAAAACTGGACAACCATTAGAGTATAAACATAAATCATTGGTCTTTATTAATTATCCAAAGATTCTACTTATACATATTTGATGATCCACATAAAGATTAATAGTACATCTAGTCATTTTATATACCGAAAAAGAAATATCAAGTATAGTGAAATTCATTACATACATTAACGAACTAATTTCATTGGTATACTTAAGCTGTGATATAGCTCTACCCATGTTCATAAATCATTTAAAACAAGAATAAAATGGACTATTAGCATCCTTGAAACCTAGATGGTCAAATTTATTTAAAAAAATTCATATGTAATTAGGCTGATTTAAAGAATAACCTCCACTATTTTTCTAACATTAAAACCTAGAATAGTATCAACTATTCCAAGATCCTTCATGTTAAACATAGAAGATATGTAATTCATTGTCTCAATTACACCAATTATAATAGTTCCAAAAAACAACATATCATCCACATATATACACACAATAACTTCATATTCTTTTGTAAATATTGAATAAACACATTTATTCGCATTGTTATGAGTAAATTAATTCAATAAAATAATAGAATCAAATTTATCATTCCATTGTGACATAGATTATTTAAGGCCATAAAGTGATTTATCAATCTTACATACTTTATTTTCATTAACTTGTTGAAAAACCCCTTCTAGTTGTTCCATGTAAAAATATTCATTTAATTTTCTACTTAAAAAATTAGATTTAACATCTATTTTAGTCATATAAAAATGATTAATTGAATCAAAGTAAATAATATCCTTATTAAATTAATTTGAGATACATGAGCATAAATATAAAAAAAATCAATCCCTTATTTTTTACTGAATCCCTAGGAAACCAATCTAACATTAAAATCCTGAATGTTACCATTGGAATCATACTTATTTTTTAAAAACCCATTCAAAACTAATCAGTTTTGAACCTATTGGTAAATCCATAATGGCTCAAGCATTATTCCCTATAGTAGAATCCATTTTCTCATTAATTACTTATTTGAAAAAAGTAACATCTCCAGATGTCATAGAATCTTTTAAATGTTTTTGTCATCTTTTATAGTTAATAACTTTGGATACTAATTTAGATAATAATTATTTTGATATCCCTCAATAAGGAAAACTATGGAATCATGAGAAATAAAATATAGATGCAGATGTATCTCCTTCCTAAGTCTTGTACTCCATTTAGGATCAACTCAAGAATCATCATTATTCTCTACTATTGTATTTGAACTAGATGGAGTACATGTGATATGTGTATGAGTAATTACTTCTTCCAAGTCAACTTTATAAAACTTATTTTTTAAAAATTCTATGTCCCTAGATTCAATAATTATACTATCTCCCAAATCAATGATTTTGTGTTCTTTTCTATTTTCTTCATATCAAACAAAAACACCTTTAATTACTATTGGACCAATTTTAGTTAATTTAGGGTCATAAAATCTATAGTAATCTATACTCCCCACACTTTAAAATAATAAAGATTAGGTCTTGTACCACTAGAAATTTTATAATGGGATAACTTAGTTTTTCTAGAGGCAATCCTATTATGAATATGACATGCAACAAATACAAATTCACCCCATAAATTTAATGGTAACATAGATTTATTAACCATGAAATTAAAAATCTCAACTAAAGTACGATTCTTTTATTCAGCTAATAATTTTTTGATGTGTATATAAAGAAGTACTTTGGTGAATTATACCATTCTCTTCACAGAACACATTAATTATGTTCATAAAGTACTCACTGCATCTATCTAATCTTAATACTTTAATAATTATGTTTAATTGGTTTTCAAATTATTCTTCATAATTATTAATCATATTAAAGGATACATACTTTATTCTAAGAATATCTATATGTAAATATCTACTACACTCTGTAGGTTCCCGATGTAGGGGAAGTGCATGGATGGGTGTACCCAACATTAATTTTTCTGTTAACAATGATAAATCCGAGATTTGTAAATATAATAAAATGTCATATCTTCGGAATAGAATGAAGAACTAAAATGAAAGAGGTAAGACCTGGAACCATATAGAGGAAAATTATATGTTGGTTATAATTAATTAAACTAAAAATACAATAATTTCCTTGATGGAATTCTCTATCCATTAATGTTTCCTATCATGATGCAATGTGATTTGTCGTTGTGTCATAGAATCCAAGTGTAGGCTTCCTCTAGAAGTTATCCACATGTGCTCCACATATATTTGGATATCGCTGAAGGGATCTCTGGGTGATATCATGGAAGATCCTTCACTTGTGAGGTCCGCCTTTGATCGCCTTGAGAGTTGCTTCCAAATCTCTCTCCTTGATCCGGTGGAGGAGGATCTCTCTCGTAAATTGAAAAAATTATTGGAGGAAAAAAATTGTTTCTTAGCCTGAGAGTTTTATGTAGCTCCTTTGTGAAAAACCAAAACTAATGGCTAGCATAATGAGAATAATTTAATTGGTATTTTATTACTTAGAATAATAAAATAAATTAATTACCTGAAAGCATTTATTAATTTCATTTAATTCATAGTAAGACCTCATTTCTAATAATAACAGTTGACTATTATTATCACTTTATATGCACCCAAAAAATTACAATAAATATTATTTAATAAAATAAATAATATTATTTTTCAAAAATACCCTGAATAACTAAATTGTATGTATATTAATATACATGGTGCATACTTTTGTTTTTCCATTTTATTTATTCCCTCCACCGTATTTATTAGACCTTGAATAATGAATATATATTTCTTAAATAAATATCATTGCATTAATCTCAAACAAATATATTATTTTTCTATTTAATATATTGTCTCAAATAACTAGTATCAAAATAAATATGATCAGGCATCCTTTAATAATTATTAAACCACAATTAGGAATAATCTTTATTCAACTTGTTAAATAAATATTTAACAGATATACTTGGACACACTTAGTGTGTGACCCTCTAGGCCTCTTTCTCAGTGTAATTAGGTAGGGCATACCTAAAGTACAAGGTTAGCATCTAAAAACACGTCAAGGAACCCATATAGAATGATTTTAACAGTGCAATGATGTGTCACCACCTATGAATGCTTACTGTGTATTTTAATCCCTTTGTCTCGGTATTTGGAATCAAGCGGGATTCATGGTAGTTCCATTAACCCATGTGCTCGATTATTATTTATTTGACTTCTGGGAATTGAACTTTCCCATTCATTTCCATGGACTTGGATTTATTTAGGCTATATCAATTCTATAAAAGGGCCTGAGATATCAAATTCTGTTATAGAATATAAGGGAAAAATTCTTTCTCTCATTATCTAATAATGTAATATTACTCGTGACACACCCAAAATACCCTACCTCATTGTAAACATTGTTTCATCATATTTTTATTCAATAAATATAAGTGCGTGAGTTGTAATACCCATTAATAATAATATTAAAATCCTAAGGACCAATACAAACATCTGTAGATAGAAATATCCAATGACACTTTAAAATGTGGAATTCATACTGGCAGGTCTCATTCTCATAGTATTATCTTGGATACTACCAAGGGAACACACCATGAGAAGGTGCCTCGAAGTTTTATGAGTCCTAAACCCTAATGGATTTTATTATTTGGGACCCTAAAATAACTCCACCCATTGAACATATATTCAAGAATATTGTTATGGCACATCTAGGTTCTCATCATAGTAGGGATATACTATGACCCTTTAGTGAAATAGCTATCCTTAGGAAATTATCAGATTTACTATTATGTAGAAGAACAATCAAGATGTGATAAGTTATTTATTAATGAATAAAATATAAAGTATTTGGTTCTATCTCACCAACTCCAACAAATTCACACTTGGACTAGAGCCAACAACTAACAACCTTTATTCCGCTAGCTCTCACATGATATTCATGCTTCTTCTAATATAGTCCTTTATTCATGGGATCTTCCATGTTCTCTTTTGTGGACACTCTTCTCACTGAAAATTCACCCCTTCGATACAAATCCATCAAGAGGTGATACTTATGGAGAATGTTCTTTCTCTACTGATGTGACCTTAGTTCTTTTTCAATATCCACCGTTTACTTATTATGACAATATAATGTTATCAGATCATTACTTCTAGGCACCACATCAATATCTTGGACAAATTTCCAAATCCGAAATCCTTACTTTGATAAATCAGAAGCCTCTATATATTCGGACTCTGATGTAGAATCGGTGACAACTGTATACTTTGAAATATTCCATCTCACATATCCCTTATTGAGACAAAAAAATATCTAGATTTCCACTTCAGATCATTTGGATCTAACTAAAAAACAGCATCAACATACCCTATGAGTACAAGATCCTTGTCTCCTCTAAACACTAGGAACATATCCTTAGTTCTTCTCAGATACATAAGGATAGTCTTAACAGAAGTCCAATTTTGTTCTCCTATATCTTTTTGATAACTACCAACCATGCTCAGTTTATAGGCAACATCACACCTAGTACACAACATGGCATAAATTATGGATCCTATAGTTGAAGCGTATGGGATCTTACTCATCCTATCTTTCTCCTATTGTGTCTAAGGAAACATTTTCATAGAAAGATGTAGGCCACGTGACACTGGAACCAATCCAATATTGGATTGTTCCATAATAAATATCATTAGTATTTGGTCAATGTATGTACCCTGACTTAGTCTAAGAAGCCTCTTGGATCTTTCACAAATAATCTTGATCCCTAGAATGCAGGCTTCTTCATCTAAGTCTTTCATGGAGAAACACCTGCTTAACTAGTCCTTAAATGGATGTAATAATGGTACAACATTTACAATAAGTAATATATCATAAAAATATACAACTATGATAACGACCACATTCCCATTAAACCTCTTATTAGCGCATGGCTCACATTCATTCTTAATGAAACAAAATTCCTTTAAGTCGCCATCAAATATAATGTCCCCTATCCTAGAAGCTTAATTTAATCCATAAATGGATTCCTACAACTTGAAAACACTATTAGCATCACCTGGTGTCACAAACCCTTCTGTTTGTGTCATATAGACATCTTCTTGAAGGTTCCTTTTAAGGAATGTGGTTTTCAAATCCATTTTCCAAATCTCAAAGTCATGGTAAGATGTTATGAAAATTATGATTCTTATGGATTTAAACATGTCAACAGGAGATAAGGTTTCATCGTATTCAATTCCTTGATGTTATCTGAATCCTTTAGCCACTATCCTTTCTTTATCAGTGCTAACTTGACCTTCCATGTCCATCTTTCTCTTGAATACACATTTGCATCCAACATGATTTACATCAACTGGCTCATCGACCAGATCCCAAACTTGGTTTTGATACATGGAATCCATCTTAGGATTCATAGATTCTAGCCATATTACATCTTATTATATCTCTACTATTTCCTTGAATGAGAGAGGTTCATCATTGTCCAACAATAATGATTCACCATACTCAGTGACTAGGAAACAAAATCTCTCTGATTCCCTTTAGATATCTTGAGATCCTATGCATTACTTGTGTTTATAGAACCTATTCCATAGGGAAATGTGGAACTTTTTCATCTACCAAATCATTTGTATCTTGATCATTAACTTCATTAAATTCAATCTTGCTTCTACTATCCTTTTTAGGATGTGCTCCCTCTCATCAAATAATGCTTGTCTGGCGACAGTCACTTTCTTATCTGAAAGTTTTTATAGGTAATATCCTTTTGTTTCCTTGGGATATTCTATAAAGATACAACTTATGCTCTAGGGTGCTATTTTTTCCCAAAAAGGCCTTAACAAACACCTTGCATCCCCATACATGTGTGTGCGACAAAATGGGTTTCTTTCCACTCCATAACTCAGAGGTAATCCTATTTTTTGCGTTAGTTGGTACTCAATTTAATGTGTATGTTGTAGTTTTCAATGAATATCCCCAAAAGGATAATGGAAGATCTGCATGACTCATCATGGATCTTACCATGTCCAACAAGGTTTGATTCCTCAATTCACTAACACCATTCTACTATAGTGTAAAAGGAGGAGTGAGTTAATATAGAATCCCAGACTCCCTGAGAATTCTTTAAAGAATTCCTCACATCCCTATACACATGTCTATAACAAAGTGGGTTTCTCTCTACTACTATCTTGAAGGAAATCCCATTTTATTCCTTAGTTGTTACATAGTTTAATGTGTATTCCACAATTTTCAATGCATATCCCCAAAAGGATAATAGAAGACATGCATTCCTCATCATCGACCTTACCATATCCAACAAGGTATGGTTCCTCCTTTCACTAACAACATTCCACTATAGTGTATAAGGTGAAGTGTGTTGATATAGATTTCCAGAATCCGGTAAAAGGTCGATGAACTCTTGGTTAAGATATTCTCCACCTCGATCTGATCGAAGCTTATTTATCTTCTAACAAAGCTAATTCTCTACACCATTCTTGAATTCCTTGAATTTATTTAAGGACTCTGACTTATACCTCATTAAGTAGACATAGATATATATACTCAAGTAATCAATAGAAGTAATGAATTATGAATATCCACCTCTAGCTTCTACTGTAAATGGTTCACACACATTAGTGTGTTCCAATCCTAGAAGCTCTATGGCCCTTTCACTCAGTCCACCAAAAGGCAGCTCAGTCATTTCACCTTGTAAACAAGTGTGACATATACCAAGTTGTTTTAGCTCAGTATAGTCTAAATAACCATCTTGGGAAATCATTGAAAAGAACTTAATTGTTTACATGACCAAGACGGTGATGCCACAACTGCGTGTTATATGATTCAGGTGAGTTTGTTTCATTATCGATTTCCAACACTTGGTTTTCATAATTTGACACATAAAATAATTATTTAAATGTGACATACCATAATATATGTTGTTTTTATAAAAGAAACAACCCTTATTTATAAACTTGAAAATAAATCCATCCATATCCAAACCTGATACAATAATTATGTTCTTGGTAACACTAGGAACAGGATAATAGTTATATAAAACCAAAATCATCCCAGTTAGTAATTAGAGATGGTAATCACCAATAGCTAATGCAACCCGCCTCGTGCCATTGGAAACCCGAAGATCCACCTCTCCTCTTGAAATATTTTTAAATCTACTTCGTTCCATCATTTGAATACAGATGTGATCCCCACAACCTATATCTGATACCCAATTTGTATAAATGGAAATATTACACTCGATGAAGAATGCACCTTTATCATCCCCACACTTTTAGGTGTAGTTCCTCTTCTAGTGGCCTGGCATTCGAAATGAAAAACATACCACCTTATACTCATTTACTTGCCTTTAAATCTTACCCTTCATTAAGGGAACGTGCTCGGGGGATTCAGATCATTTATAAACCCTTTCCCCCTTTTCCTTGTCCTTTATCTTCTTATTCACTATATGTATTACGAGTTTTTCATGCCCCTTGTCCTTGTCTACTTGGAGAATCAAGGTCATAAGTTCTGATAGACTCTTTTCATTATTTCCCATGTTTTACATGACAATAAAGCTAGAGAAGGTATTGGGAAGTGATGATAGGATTAGACATGTACGCAACTCATCCAAGAACTTAATCCCTAAGATGTCTAGGCATTCAATGTAGCAAATAAGCTTGGATACATGTGGCCTAGATAGTACAGAATCTCCAATATTAGTTGTGAACAAATCATTGGAGATTTCATATCTCTCCTATCTTGCCTTATCTTAGTAGAGATCCTTCGTGTGAGCCATCAATCTATACGCATCCATGTTTTCATGTTGCTTCAAGAGCTCACTACACATGGGCGATTGGATAAAACATTGTACATCTATGGAATCATACATATGTTTTCTATAGAGAGATATTTCCTCATCAATAGAATCTTTTCCTTGCACATCTAGAATAGGATCCTTTAGTAAGTAAATTTCTTCTCCAAGATAAGGATGACACGTAAACGCCTCTTCCACTCCTAGAAATTGGTGTCGGTGAGAAGTTTTTCTTTCTAAAGTATGGTTCAAAATGAAATGTTTAAAGTCATTTCACTTTTTGTTTATACAAATTAATATGAGAAAATGTTTAGTAATTTATCATGATAAAACTAAGAAAAATAAATAAATTAATAGTTATCATTCTCCAACTATTTTATCAAAATCCAATATCCCTCACCATTGAATTCCAAATATTCGGTTTCCTGAATATTCCAATGGAAATAATCCATATTGCTCTTCTCATTACCACAAATAGGGTTGTTCAAGAAACATGATTGGTTTTAGTTAGGCATTATAAGTTCTAACTATATGAACACCCGCATCCTTCATCTGCTGAGTGGAATCTACAATCCTAGAATCCTTTTATTTTGGATTTCCTCAACCTTTTTTTCATGGTCACACCAAGTCCTGTTTTGGAAGTCAACCCTTGATGTGAACCAAGTCAAGTCAACCCAAAACCTTATATTAGAATTATCCAATAAATTAAAGCACTCCAAGTAGGGTTGGTCAAGCACTTTAAACTATGGTTTGATTCTATCCAAGATTATTTAATCCTATACTGACTTAAAATTTATTTGATGGATTCAATACTTATAAGTAAATTTACATTTTATTATCTTTATTACATGATTTTTAATATTAATTGGGATATATTTAAGTGATCAACCGGGCCTTAGATAATATTTATGCATAAACCGGTCTTATTTTATTTCCATCTTGCATGCTTGATTTATTTATTAATTATGTGACCGAAAAAACACACCCGCAATAAATAAACCATGTAACTAAAAGAAATTAAATAAATAGTATGTCCATGAGATTTTTGTATTGGTTAGTTTATCTAGTGGTTGATAAACTAACCCAATACCTAGGGGAGAAACACCTTTAACCTTTTGGGTTCATGGTTAAATATTTCCACCTATCCACATTTGTATCCCCTTGTATTGGTTTCACCTTGGATCCTAACATGATCCTTCAACACTATCTTGGGAGCTCCATCCATTACATATGATTTTATCTCACTTGCAGGTGAGGGGTAAAAGGGGTTTTACATAAATGAAACCTTGGTATTGTAGGCCCTACATATTAATGAGGAGAAGGCTTGCAGGCCAACAAATTTAATTTAGATAAATAAATTAAAAAGAAACCACCCACATACAAAGGTCTGATCTAGATCATGATCATCCATACATGCAATGACATTTATGCATAAATAAAACTAGAATTAACTTATTTATTCATTCTTGTTTAAGATAAATCATGCTCAAATAAATTAATGATCATTAACTAATCAATTATTTTATCATAAACCCTTTTTTGAATTACCTTGAGATTCTCATCGATCGTAATTTTAAACAAATAAATTCATTTAATATTATCTTTGAACGTAACATCTACCTTGGAGTAAACCCAGTGAATTCTCATTCATAACCACCCAATGAGTAGAAATGAATGTTATGAAGATGTTAAATTAAACACACACACACATATATATAACACCTATCACGTCTTATGCCTCAACTTTACACCTACACCATGGTACATGTCTTAAGGTTTTGTATAACATAATAATATATTTTAATAAATCTGTATAATTTGAATGAGTACACGGAGTGTATTTCTGACTACACTACAGGTACTATAGTTCACTATCCATATGACGTACACTCCTAGGGATACAGCGTGTAGATGTACTTCAGGAATCTTCAGAGTACATGATGTGTCTAGTGGGCCACACACTGTGTAGTGTCTCTGTTACATAGTCTCCAGCTAGGAAAGCCGTGTACATGGTACATGGTCCAACCCTAACCTGAAGGGACTACATATCATGACCTGTGGGAAAAAAAGTGTGTAATCTAAAAATTGTGTGCCACATATTCCTGGTCAACATACTAAGTCATTTAAGACTTTGATAAAATCAAACACACAACTCGTTTTGGCAGACTAGTTTGATGAATTGAACCTTGACTACACAGTGTGTACTACCAAATAAACATTGTGTGTTCTAGTTTTGTACTGCTAGGAACCTTTGGAAACTCTGTATGAGATAATATGTTTTATTTTAATCAAAATTAATAAAAAAACAATCATTTCTGTAAGGTGAATGAGAAACAATAGAGGAGGAATAGATCTCGATATTCAGATTTACAAAATGATTAACTTGAATTGAATAAAATAATTATTTAATGTGTAAATCATTAATTAAAAAACAAAATAATTATAATCAATTATATGACTCCATTGATACCACTTGTAGGTTTTGGGTGCAGTTAAAGCCTGTGGATGGATGTACCCAACTTTAATATTTTTGTTAACAACAATCAATATGAGATCTGTAATGATAATGATAATCCGGATATTTGTAATAGAATGAAGAATGAAAAGGAAAGAGGGAAGTCCTAGAACCATATAGAGTATCATTATATGTTGGTTATAATTAATTTAATTAAAATAAAAGAGTTACCTTGATGGAATTATCTCTTCGTTGATGTTTCCTGTCACGATCCAATGTGATCTATTGTTGCATCGTAGAGGCCAAGTGTAGGCTTTCTTTGGCTGTGATCCACAGATTCTCCACGTATCTTTGGACGTCATAAAAGGGATCTCTAGGTTCTAGCACGGAAGAGCCTTCACTTGTGATGTCCGCCTTCGATCTCCTTGAGATCTGCTTCCAAAGTGATATCCTTGATTCAGTGTAGGAAGATCTATCTCGTAACTTGAGAGCATTCTTGGAGAAAAATAATTCTCTCTTGGATTGAGATATTTTTCTAGATTAGTTATACACAACCAAAAATAATGTATAGATTAATTAAAATAATGTAATTTTAATTTTATAACTTAGAATAATAAAATGAATTAATTACCTGAAAGAATTTATTCATTTAATCTAATTCTTAGTAAGACCCCATGTCTAATAACAACAGTTGACTATTATTATCACTTGACATGTTCTAATAGAATTACACCCAATATTATTTATTTAAATAAATAATATTATTTCTCAAAAATCTTTAGAAAAACTACACGATGTGTATTTTTTTCATTTTCTTTATTTCCTCCCCCATATTTATTAGTCCTTGAAAAATGAATATTTATATATTAAATAAATATCACTGCATTACTCTCTAATAAATATATTATATATCTCATAATATATTCCCTTAAATAACTCGTTTCAAAATAAATGCGGCCAGGAATTATTGAATAATTATTAAACCAAAATCGGGAATTATATTTATTCAACTTGGTAAATGAATGTTTTTGTGAGACACTTGGATACACTTAGTGTGTGACCCTCTAGTCCTCCTTCTAAGTGTAATTAGGCGGATCCTACCTAAAGTCCACGGCTAGAATACAGAAACATGTCAATTCACCCATAGAGAAAGAAGTTAATGATGCAATGATGTGTCACCTTCTACGAATGCTTACCGTGTAATGTAATCCCTTTTCTCGATATCTAGAATCAAGCAGGTTGTATGCTAGTGTCATCAACTCATGTCCTCGATTATTCTCTCTTTAACTTCCCAGAATTGAAATGGACCATTCCTTACCATGGTCTTTGATTTATTTGGGCTATATCAATTCCATCAAAGGTCCTGAGATATCATCTTTCATTATTGAACTAAAGGGAAAATCCTTTCTCGCATTATTTATTAATGAAGTATTACTCGTGGCACACCAAACATATCCTACCTCGCTGTGAATATTGTGTCATCAAAGTATTCTAATATACATCTAAGTGCGTGAGTTGTAATACCCATTAATAAAAATATTAAATTTTAAGGACCAATACACACATCCACAGATAGGAATATCCAATGACACTATGAAATGTGGATTTATTACTAGTGGGTCTTGTTCTCATAATATCCTCATGGATACTACCAAGGGCGCACACCATGAAAAGGTTCCTCAAAGTTTTATGATTCCTCACCGCTAATGGAATGTATTATTTTTTCCCCTCAAATAACATCATTTAGACAAAGAACATATATTCAAGAATAGTTTTATGGCACTTCTGGGTTCTCATCATAGAAGGGATCCGCTAAGACCCTTTAGTGAAATATCTATCCCTATGAAATTATCACATGCATTTTCACACAGAAGAATAATCAAGATGTGATAAGATATTTATTAATGAATAAAGTACAAAGTAGTTGGTTCTAGGCCACCAAATCCTATAGAATCATCAAAAAAAGTAATAAAATATATTTTCCCTCCAGGATTTAATAAACCATTTAATTCGAAAATATCAGAATGTACTAACTCTAATATATCATAATTTCATTTAACATAATGAAAAGTTTTCATAACTATTTTAGATTCTACTCATGTTTAACATCTATTAAGTTCATTTCTAATGTTAATTATGTATAACTTATTCATTAATTTTAATGAAATATAATTAACATGTGATAAATGATCATGCCATAAATTTGAGAGAGAAATCACATAAGAATAATATCCAATCGTATTATTAATAGATAGTTAATAAATTCCATAATTTTAGTACCCATTATATATAACCACTCCTCCCTTTTACGGGATAACCTTTTCGATTTTAATGAAACCCAAAATTACTTCATACATAGAAGATTGATAAAAACTAAATTCTTTCAAATTTAGAGGAGTCATCTTTTTCGTAGAAGTAAATTCTATCTCCATGATTCCTTGTCCATTGACATTAATGCATGTATTATTTACATGGTGTAATTCATTTGAGATAGTACAATCGTTAAATGTTTCCAACATCAAACGATCCTTACACACATGCACTGTTTGTCCATAAAATATCAACCATGCCATCATCATCAAAATCATATTGACGTTGGATATCATTTCAACTAGATTCACATCGTTCAAAATATTTATAGTGGGTTTATAAACTTTCTTTCGATAGTGAAATTACCTCATAAAATACTTTGGTTTTCCATAGACAAAGTATTATTGTTTATTCCTGGAAGGATTTGTTTTCTTCTTGAATTGTTGGATTTTATTTTTGACATGTAAGTAAGAGTTTAGTTGTGCATTTCTCTCAACAATATTAATATTGGTATCAAATTTTCAATCCATACCCACGTCTCACAACCTGGATTCTTCTTCAATGTGAAGATGTTTTTTAAAATTTTCCTGGGAAATATGTTCCCTTTTTTAATGATTGATTTATGGAAAGCATTCCAAAAAGGTGGAAATTTAGCAATAATTTCACCAACATGGAATGTTTCTAGTATATTAATCATAAGGGAAAGAAAATTATTTGATATACCTTGGAGCTCATCAACATGCTCCAATAGTGACTTATTATAAACCATCTTAAAGTATATATACTTGAAAATAAAAAAATTTATTGGTTCTTTCTTCCTTGACTTTGTACTTGATTGTATTTACAAGTTTTCCTCATTTTCCAAATGTGCTCGACCTAAGTCATGTCAATGGGTGTTTCATTGGGATTTAGGGTAGGCTTGTCGGGAATGAGTGGAAGATTCAATTCCAGAATAAAAATTCTTCAACCCTGTAAGAAGAAACATCATCTTTTCTTTCCACTGGCAGAATTTGTTGTCATTGAAATAGTCAACATTGACCATGTCTTGGTTCATCACTTTGATGGATTCAGAATCCATCTTCTAGTTTTTTTCTTGGGTTCAAACCATTTTGATTGTATAAAAATGAGTTGAAATATAGAGAATATGGATTGACTCTTGAAAGGGTTTGATCTACCCCAACTTTGTTGGTGTAGGGTTCTTAATGGAAGTTTTCTTCAAGTATTTCACCAAGATTTAGAGGAAATCGAACCCCAATTTTTGATAGCACCGTAGGACTGAGGTTTTGAAAAATGTGTAGAAAATTTATTGGATTGAATAATAATTAAATTATAAGTGATCATGTCATCACTTATTCATAAATCAATATCGGTGTGAATTACACCGATTTGATCTCACCATTTCGGTCAAAGAACACCTTTGTCCAACTAAAATGAGACAACTCTCGGTGGTAGACACCGGTTTAGATTTCAAAATACAACTATTACAACTACTCATGTTACTATCCATGTTTATAAAATATTTTTTTGATTTTTTTAGTTTTTTTATATATATAAATATACAACAAGACATTTATACTATAATATATATTTCAAAATATTTTTAAACCATTTAGAAAATATAATTTTTTTATGAAAAAACCCAATTCCCAATGCCCCATTTTATAAGGGATGATCTTTGGGAATTCTACCCACATTATTAATGTGGGATTTCTAATAAACATCCACCTCATCAATAAAATCAAAAAATATTTGAATAATATATACATTTTATTATCTCATTATTATTTACGAATACAATTATAACAATCTTCATGGAATTGAATGACAATTATCAAGAAATACTAATCTCAAGGTCTTATCGAAGGGTTCAAATCTGGTTGGAGAACCTGATCATCCACCACTTGATGATCACATCCCAATAGATGATATCTTTGACCCTCAAAATGATTATGACATTATTTAGAAAAGCCCAAAATCTAGAAGAGGAAACATCATCCAAGAGGCAGGGGTGGTTGACACAATCAATGAGAATAACTATTTTTTGTTCCATCTAGGCAGTTGTATGCTTTGCACTCTGTGGCAGTGGTTGGTCATTGTTTTCTTCGTTCCTTATTCACAAGTAATATGTGTTTTCATTATTTTTATATAAATTTAATGACCAAGGGATACAACCCATGGTTCACACTGTCTTGATATATATATATATATATATATATATATATATATTTCTATATTAAAATTAATAAATATATTAATGAATAATTATGTATAAAAACATTAAACATGAATAAATTACAAAAATATTAAATGAATAACTATTTAAAATGAATAAATTACAAAAAAAATTAAAAAACGCTTAACATTGATATTGAATAAATAATATTAAATAAATGAATGTCAAAAAGTGTGAAATTTAATTAAAATATGAATACATTGAAAAATATTAAAAATTAATTAGAGTTATTAATTATATAAATTTGATTTTTTTATTTTTAACTAAAAATTTAATATTTATTATTTTCTAAATATGATAAAATAGAAAAAATAAATTCCATTAATAAAATATAATTTTATTAAATCTCTATTAATATTAATTACTAAATATTTTTAGATAATATTAATTTTAATTAAAATATATATAACATTATTCACTAAATATATGACATATAAATATGATTTATAATACATATTTTAAATTTCTTAAATTATATTTAAGAAAATTGTATTTATATATATATTTATCAATATATATTTCTATATGAAATAAGATTTTTAATAATATATAATTTTTATTTTATAATCCATTTTTAATTAAATATTTTATATATCAAGTGTGAATGTATATTTAGTAATTTTTAAACCAACTTTAATAAAATATATTATATTTTTATTAATATATCTAAAAATTAAATATTTATTATTTGAAATATATGGAAAATAGAAAAAATAAATTTCATTGATAAAAAAATGATATTAAATGTATATAAATATTAATTAGTCAACTTTTTTAGTTAATATTAATTTTTAATTAGTATATATTAAAAAAATCACTAAATATATGACAAACAAATACGATTTATAATACATATTTAGTATTATATAAATAATATTTATGAAAATTATATATATATATATATATATTAACATATCTTTCTATATAAAATAATATTTTTAATAATACAAACTTTTTATTTTATATGCCGTTTTAGTTAAATATATTATATATTAAGTGTTAATCTATATTTAGTTATATGTAAATCATATTTAATAAAATATATTATAGATTAATTAATATAACAAATAAATAAATATTTATTAATTGGAATATATGTCAAATAGAAAAAAATGACACTCACAGGGAAAAATGTTATTAAATTTCTATTAATATTATTTAGTCAACAGTTTTAGTTAATAATAATTTTTAATTAAAATATATTAAACATTTTTCATTAAATATATAACATAGAAATATGATTTATAATACATATGTAGCATTATATAAAAAATATTTAAGAAAAGTATATGTATATATATATATATATAAATATATTTCTATAAGAAATATGATTTTTAATAATATATAATTTTGATTTTTATATTCCATTTTTAATGAAATATCTTTTATATCAAGTGTGATTGTATATTTAGTTATATGTAAATCATATTTAATACAATATATTATATTTTTATTAATATAAGTAGTAATTAAATATTTATTATTTGACATATATGTAAAATAGAAAAAACCAATGACATTGATTTAAAAAAGTTATTAAATGTCTATTAATATTAATTCGTCAACATTTTTAGTTAATATTAATTTCTAATTAAAACATATAAAACATTTTTCACTATATATTATAATACATATTTATAATTATATAAACAATATTTATGAAAATTATATGTATAAATATTTCTATATAAAATAATATTTTTAATAATATATAATTTATATTTTATACCCCATTTTAATTAAATTTCTTATATATCGAGTGTGAATGTATATTTTGTTATATGTAAATCCTATTTAATAAAATATATTATATTTTTATTAATATAACTAATAATTAAATATTTATTATTTGGCATATATGTCAAATAGAAAAAAAATGTCATTTGATAAACAAAATGTTATTAAATGTCTATTAAAATTAGTTAGCCAACATATTTAGTTAAGATTAATTATTAATTAAAATATATAAAAAATCAATAAATATATGACATTTAAATTTGAATTATAAAACATATTTAGTATTATATAAATAATATTTTATAAAATTATATATATATATCAATATATCTTTCTATATGAAGTTAGATTTTTAATAAAATATAATTTTTATTTTATGTTCTCTTTTAATTAAATACCATATATATCTAGTGTGACTGTATATTTAATTTTATGCAAATCATATTTAGTAAAATATATTAAATTTCTATTCATATAACTAATAATTAAATATTTATTATTTGACATATATGTTAAAATGAAAAAAAATGACATTGATAAACCAAATGTTATTAAATATCTATTAATATTAATTAGTCAACATATTTAGTTAATATTAATTTTTAATTTAATATATACAACATTTTTCAGTAAATATATAACATATAAATATGATTTAAAATACATTTTTAGTATTATATAAATAATATTTAAGAAAATTAGATATATATATATATCAATATATATTTCCATATGAAATAAGATTTTTAATAATATATAATTTTGATTTTATATGCCATTTTTAATTAAATATCTTCTATATCAAGAGTGAATGTATATTTAGTTTTATGTAAATCATATTTAATAAAATATATAATATTTTTATTAATATAACTAGTAATTAAATATTTATTATTTGACATATATGTCAAATACAAAAAAAATTAAATTGATAAAATAAAAGGTTAACAAATGTCCATTAATATTAATTAGTGAACAATTTTAGTAAATGTTAATTTTTATTTAATATATATATATAACATTTTTCAGTAAATAAAAAACATATAAATATGATTTATAATACAAATTTTTTATTATATGAATAATATTTAAGAAAATTATATATATATATAAATATATATCAATATATATTTCTATATGAAATAATATTTTTAATGATATATAATTTTTATTTTATATTCCATTTTTAATTAAAAATAATATATATCAAGTGTGAATGTATATTTAGTTATATGTAAGTCATATTTAATAAAATATATAATGTTTTTATTAATATTACTAATAATTGAATATTTATTACTAATAATTATATTTTTTCACTTTTCATGAATCAATTAACTCTCCTGATTTTGATTTGCTCTATATAGAGAGAAACTAAAATAAAGTTAATGCTATTTGAAGAATCCTTCTGAGGATTTTTCATCTAATTCGATTGATGATGACCTGGTTGGACAATGTCATATTCTGGAGTGTGTGGATGATGAAGCTCAAGCTTTGGCCGGTAAGGAGCATGCATCTACTATAGCTAAGTCTAGAGACAAGCTACTTGTGGTACAACATGACTCCCATAAATCCGATGATGGATGTTTAGACATGGATGGTCCGGGTGGGGCATGGTAGACTCGGAAATAGTGGCGATGATGAAGACATCTGAGGGGATGTGGTGGAAACCATGGATGGGGTGGCAGGAACCAAGGATGGGTATTGTTTGTTTTGCTTGTCGCTTTTGTCACTTGTACCCTACCCTTTTTTGCTTGTATGTATACGTTTTCTTTTAATAATAATTGTAGGGATCATGGACTCACCTCCATGATTTGTACTGTTTGGTTATGATATATATAATATTTAAGAAGATTATAAATGTGTGTGTATATATATATCAATATATCTTTACATATTAAATAATATTTTAATAATATATAATTTTTATTTTATTTTCCAGTTTTACTTAAATTTCTTATATATCATGTGGGAATATATATTTAGTTATATGTAAATCATATTTAATAAAATATATTATATTTTTATTAATATAAATAATAATTAAATATTTATTAATTGACATATATTTCAAATATAAAAAAACAAATGACATTGATAAAACAAAATGTTATTCAATGTCTATTGAAATATATTAAAATATATTAAAAACATTCACTAAATATATGATATAGAAATATGATTTATAATACATATTTAGTATTTTATAAATCATATTTATGAAAATTATATATATATATATATATATCAATATATCTTTCTATATGGAATAAGATTTTAATATTATATAATTTTTATTTTATAAGCCATTTTTAATTAAATATCTTATATATCATGTTTGAATATATATTTAGTTATACGTAAATCATATTCAATAAAATATATTATATTTTTATTAATATGAATAATAATTAAATATTTATTATTTGACATATATGTCAAATATAAAAAACAAAATACATTGATAAAATAAAATTTTATTGAATATCTATTAATATTAATAAGTCAACATTTTTATTTAATGTTAATTTCTAATTAAAATATATAAAATATTTTTCACTAAATATATAACATATAAATATGATTTATAATACATATTTAGTATTATATAAATAATATTTAAATAATTATATATATATATATATCAATATATACTTTTATATGAAATAAGATTTTTAGTAATATATAATTTTTATTTTATATTCCATTTTTAATTAAATATATTATACATCAAGTGTGAATGTATATTTGGTTATATGTAAATCATATTTAATAAAATATATTATATTTTTATTAATATAATTAATAATTATTCATTTATTATTCGAAAAATATGTCAAATACCTAAAAATGACATTGATAAAAAAATTATTAAATGTCTATTAATATTCATTATTCAACATTTTTAGTTAATATTAATTTTTAATAAAAAAATATAAAACATGTTTCACTAAATATATGAAATTTAAAAATGATTTAATAATATATATTTTTATTTTATAATCTATTTTAAATTAAATATTTGGTATATCAAGTTGTGGTCGGAGGCGGATGGACTTCAAAGGGAAAAGAGAATCCACAGTGACTGAACCGCGCGGTGGTGGTAGGACCAGTCTGATCGGGAGTGCTATTGGTCTATGGATCTGCTAGTTAGGTGGGTTTGGTCTTATGATGGATTTTTTCATGTGCGTTTGGGAATGTCGACTGCACCGGTAGGTTTTTTTACCATAATTTTATGCTATGACTATGGCCTTTAGGCTTGTAATTGGTTCCCCTAACCCCACTTCAAAAGGGATTAGGCATTCATGCATGTAATTGGTTCTTCCTAACCCCTTTCAAAAGGGATCTCTTTTTTTTAATATAGGGGTCAATCCCTAACCAGCTTGAATATAGATTTTTATTTGAAATATATTTTTTAATAATATATAATTTTTATTTTATATGCTATTTTAAATTAAATATTTTATATATCAAGTGTGACGGTATATTTAGTTATTTGAAAATCATATTTAATAAAATATAATATAATTTTATTAATATAACTAATAATTAAATATTTATTATTTGACATATATGTCAAATAGAAAGAATAAATGACATTGATAAACCAAAATGTTATTGAATATATATTAAAAATAATTAGTCCACATTTTTAGTTAAGATAAATTTTTAATTATATTATATAAAACTTTTTTCATTAAATATATGATATATAAATATGATTCATAATACGTATTTAGTATTATATTAATAATATTTAAGAAAATTATATATATATATATAATATGATTTTTAATAATATATAAGTTTTATTTTATATGTTATTTTTAATAAAATATATTATAAATCATGTGTGAATGTAAATTTAGTTATATGTAAATCATATTTAACAAAATATATTATATTTTTATTAATATAATTGATAGCTAAATATTTCTTATTTGAAATATATGTCAAATAGAAATAACCAACGACATTAATAAAAAATGTTATTAAATGTCTATTAATATTCATTAATCAATATTTTTAGTTAATATTTATTTTTAATTAAAATATATAAAAACATTTTCACTAAATATATTACAAATAAATATGACTTAATAATAAATATTTTTATATTTTATATGACATTTGTAATTAAATATCTTATATATCAAGTGATGGTCGGAGGCAAATGGACTTTATATGGGAAGGAGATTCTATGGTGATTGAACCACATGGTGGTAACAGGACCTCTCTAATCGAGAGTATCGGTGTTTTGTAGATCTGCCAGTCAGGCGGGTTTGGTCCTACGATGGGTTTTTTCATGTGTGTCTGGGAATAACAGTGGTGTCATTAGGGTATTTTTCCAAAATTTTATTATATGAAAATGGCCTTTGGGAATGTAATTGGTTCTCCCTAACCCCACTTCAAAAGGTATCAGGCCTCGTGCATGTAATAGGTCCTCCCTAACCCCTTTCAAAAGGGATTGTTGTCTTTATTTTTCCTTTTTAATTTAGGGGTGGTCCACAACCTGTTCAAATATATATTTATATATGTTATATGATTATTAATAATATATATTTTTTATTTTATATGACATTTTCAGTTAAATATCTTATATATCAAGTGTGAATGTATATTTAGTTATTTGTAAATCACATTTAAAAAATATATTATATATTTATTATTATAACTAATAGTTAAATATTTATTATTTTACATATATGTCAAATAGAAAAAAACAAATGACATAGATAAAACAAAATATTATTAAATGTCTATTAATATTAATTAGTCAACATTTTTAGTTAATATTAATTTTTAATAAAAATATATAAAACACTTTCATTAAATATATAACATATGAATATTATTTATAAAAAATATTTAGTATTATTTAAAAAATATTTAAGAACATTATATATATATATATATCTAAATCAATATTTATTTCTATGTGAAATTAGATTTTTATTAATATATAATTTTTATTTTATGTGCCAAATTTAATTAAATGTCTTATATATCAAGTTTGAATGTATATTTAGTTATATGTAAATCATTTTTAATAAAATATATTATATTTTTATTAATAAAACTAATAATTAAATATTTATTATTTGACGTATATTTCCAATATAAAAAAATGATATTGATAAAACCAAATGTTATTAAATACATATTAATATTAACCAGTCGACATTTTATTTAAAATTTAATTTTTATTAAAATATAAAAAAACATTTTTCACAAAATATTAGGCATATAAATATGATTTATAATATATATTTAGTATTATATAAATAATATTTAAGAAAATTATATATATATATATATATATATATCAATATATACTTCTATATTCCATTTTTAATTAATATATAGGGCCTCTGTGCCCGTGATTTTTTTATGTAAACCCCCTTTTTCCCCTCACCTGTTTGTGAGTAAAAGCATGTGTAATGGATGGAGCTCCCAAGCTAGTGGAGAAGGTTTGTGTTTAAGAGCCGTTTTGAAACCAATCCAAGGAAATACAATGGTGGACTGGTGGAAAGCTGTAAACATGAACCTCAGTTTGGTTCAAGGTGTTTCCCCCCAAGGTCAGCAGTTGGTTTATCAACTAACAGTTAAACTATCCATTAGAATAATCTCATGCTCAGAACCTACTTTATGTTAGTTTCATGATTATTTCATTATGGATGTTTTTTTACAATCACATAACTGAATGAATTAATATGCAAATATAGAATTTAAATAAAATGTATTAGGTAAAAAAGTTTTATTTAAACATGGTTAATTAATTAAGTAAGAATACACTTAATATTAAAAATAAATTTAAGGGATAAAACAAGGAAAAAATTATGCATAATTAAACAAAATCCCTCAACTAAATATTAAGTCAAAATAAGACTTATGTTACTTTAATAAGAGTAAGACTCAGTAAAACTATGTGTTTTACCAACCCTTGTAGGGAAACAAACTTTTATAAAAGATATGTTTATGAAAGTTTCGGGTTGACTTAAAAATTTTACATCAAGAGGAGTATCCCTTGATAGGCATGGTGTAATTTGGAGGTATGTTTTGATAAAACCCAAGTTAGAATTTAGGGATTGGGGATTCCACTCAATGAATCAAGGAGCAACTAGGTGGTAGTTGGAAAAATCCTACCTACCTAAATAAATCCAAATATCCTGACCAACCCTTATTGGTTTTATGGGTAGGGGAATACGCACCTTGCCACTAGAATGTCGTAGAAACTAGAAATTATGAGTTCAGTGGTGAGGGATATTGGGACTTGAGAAAATAGTGGGAGATTAAATAAAATATAATTTATTATTTCTCAAAAAAATTATAATAATGCAAGGTACTAATAATCATCGCTTTTAATCATAGAATAAAAATGAAAAGCTCTCCATACAAACTATCCCTATAATCAATACTATAAAAATAATACATCCTCACTTGTAGTAACCTCTATGAATTTTTTAGACAACATCGGGTTATTTTATGCCCTGAACAAAAATATTACATGCTGGAGTTCTCATTTCCTTATCTCCCTACCCAATAGTTCAGTGATGAATAGTTCCTGGACTACGAGTAACATATCAATGGTGTGTTCTACATTAAATGTTTCATGCATTCATAGATGTATAGTATAGTCATGAAGTCTTATGAAAACATGGATATATATACAATCCTTGAGAACCTATGTGGTCTTTACCAGGCGAGAGAAAGATATTAAGAGTTTTAGATTTCCATGGAACAATTTCAGAGTATGTTTGGAGAGGTTTCCCCTACTAGGCCTCACATTGTCAAGCTCATTGGATACATTGAGTGTCTAGAAATTCTAGGTTTTGGATTCCCCAAATAACTGGTCACCGATCTCATTATTCCATCACTCCCTCCAAACATCTCCATATTTTTGTGAATTTTAATGTGAACAACATTGAAAAATCTCTACTAGATCTTCTTATCCTACTTCACCATGTAGATAAAGATATTAAGTGTGATAAAACTTCTATCCTTAGGGTGAAGAAAAGGAAATAGAAGGCAGATAGATTTATGCCCAAATATTTTTAAGGCCCTTCAAAGAAAAGTAAGATCAAAAGGGGTTCAATGGAACATTATGTTTTAGGTTTCTTATGTGGCATGAAGGGCCACTGGAAGAAAAACTGCACCTAGACAAAGAAGCAAGGGGAAGCTTCAGGTGCATCTGTTATCAAGTGAAATTTATATGTTTCTAAAAATAGGGTATTGGATACAAATTCTGGTGGTCACATATGTATTCAAATACAAGAACCAAGTAGATCTATATAAATTGACCAATGTGAGGTAGATCTAAAAGCATCCAATGGATCTAGAATTTGTACTATAGCTGTTGGGGACTACCACCTCACATTTCCAACTATGATGATCATGGTTTTAAAGGGTTGTTATTATGTGAGTTAGGTGACCAAAAACATTATTTCTTTATCTATACTATATATAGATGGATTTATTTTCATGTTTGGAAATGAATTTTTCCTCTTTTATAATGATATCATTTTTTCTGGTAAGGAAAATTTACATAACGGTCTTTACATGTTGGATTACATGAACTAAGTAATGGAAATCAATAAAAAAAATTTACTTTACAGGACGCATACCACACCCAAATTTGGAATCACCGGCTAGGCCATGTAATTGAGAAATGAACGAAAAAATCACATCATGATTTATATTTTTATTATTTCGAACTAAAACAAATTGGTGTATATCAGGTATCTTTCAAGGTAAATCTACAAAATCCCCATTTAGTGGGAAAGGGGAAAGGGATAAATAGATTCTTGAATTAGTTCATACAGATGTGTATGGACAATTTCTAGTTTAAGAATGGGGTGGGTACTCATACATTATAAATTTTACAGATGATTTTACTAGATATAGATATAATAACATAATGTTGTATAATTCATATTCTTTTGATAAATTCAAGGAATCAAACAGTGAAGTTGAGAACTAGCTTGGTATTAAGATTAAGAAACAGATCTTACACCAAGGTTGAGTGTAACTTAATCACGACTTCAATAATTACTTATGGGAGTTTATGATCCTATCCTAACTCACTCCTCCTTGCATGCCTCAGTGGAATGGTGTAAGTGAAAGGAGGAACCACACCTTGTTGGACATGGTAAGATCAATGATGAGTCATGCAAGTCTTACATTATCCTTTTGGGGATATGTGTTACAAACGGTGGCACACATACTAAATAAAGTACAAACTAAATCTATAAATGGTATTCCATATTTGTTTTGGAATGGAAGAAAATCCGTGTTATCATATTTACATGTGTAGGGAAGTGAATCATTTAGTAAGGCCACTTCAGGTAACAAACATGGACCCCAAGGTAGAAAGTGTACCTTTATAGGATACCCTTAGGAAACAAGGGGATATTACCTATATAACCCCTCAAATAAGTTTATAGTATAAATACATTCCATATTCCTTGAGAAGGAGAAAATCTCTAAAAGATATAGTGGGATCGAGATAGAATTCGATGAAGTCGATGTTCAAGGCACAGAATAGTTGGTACAAGAGCAGATTCCCCAATGCCCCAGGGACGAAGAATCTATTCTAGAGACCAAGAACTATGTTGGAGTAAAACAGGGGTTAGATAAATAGAATGATATTGTTTTCTAGTTACCAAGTATAGTGACTCGTTATTAATGGATAATAACGATCCTCTAACCTATAAGGATATAGTAAGTGGCACAGATGTTTCAAAGTGGCAAGAAGCCATGAATTCTAAAATAGATTCTGTGTACCAAAACAAATATTGTATTTTCATAGATCCTCCAGTAAATGTAAAGGATATTGGTTTAAAATGAGTATTCAAGAAGAAACTGGACATGGAAGGACATGTTAGTACCAATAAGGTGTGACTAGTTGTAATAGGGTTTAAACAGCTTCAAGGTATTGACTACGATGAAAACTTATCAACATTTTCAATGCTGAAATCCATTAGAATAATAATACGCATTACCGGTCACAGTGACTATGATGTTTTGAACATTATATACAAGATTTATTTAATTCTTAATTCATTAAAAAGCTAATAAGTCTTTCAATAAATAAATCTTTTTGTCCAAAGTCTGAATCTACTTTTTAGAGCCCTTCAAATTCAGTTCAAGTTTGTTAAAGTTTGATTTCCAGTTTTTCAAAAATTATGGTTTTAACCCTACATTCACAATAGTTCAAAGTATGGTTCATACCCTATGTTACGTTATTGTTCAAAAATAGTAAAAATTATGGTTCATCAACCCTACATTACTATTCATCATCCACACACTACGTATCGTTCCTGAATAGTGAAAAGTATTGTTCATCAACCCTATATTACTTTTTATCATCCACACACTACATTACTATTCATCATCCCTATGCTACGTTATTATTTATGAATAGTGTAAATTATGGTTTATCAACCCCATGTTACTATTCCTCATCTATACACTACGTTGTTTTTCATCATCCCTATACTACTTTACTTTTCATGAATAGTGAAATGTATGGTTCATCAACCCTACGCTACTGTTTATCATCTCTACACAAAATTAATGTTCATACCCTACATTATGTTACTGTTCATTTCTAAAGTTATTATTCATTTTATGCGTTTTGGATGAAAATTGATTTTCTATATATATTTAGATTGTTTTCAATGGTTTTCCTACTAGATAAATTCTCATTAAATCTAAATATTTTTATCAAAAATATATTAATTTTTTTCATTCTATATTTATAGAGAAAACTAATAAATTATTTATATATATTTTTTCAATTATGTCAGTAGTTTCATGTTTTTTTTAATTTAAATATTTTAATTTACTTTTGATTTTTGCTGCCAGTTTTTGGGAACTATTTTGACTAAATTTAAAAAGGTTTTAATGGATTTAAACATGTTTTTTAAATAATTTAACACTACTATTATTATGGAGATTTTATTGTAAGGATTGTCCAAATTATTTTTGATTTCTTTTATTAGATATTTATTCTACAGGAATAAAGAGTAAACGGTGCTGGGAATATTTTGGAGATATTTATGAAAGATCTTGATTCAATTTATTTTAAATATCCAAAGAAATAGGAGACTCTAAAACTATTGAATATTTATTATATATATATATATATATATATATATTATCTATTATAGAAAAAACATATAATAGATTTATGAAAAAGAAACGAGCTAACATTTTTTATACTCTTTTTTTCACTGAGAAAGTATTGTGAACTTTGAACTTTTTGTGCATTTGAAATGTCCTGCGACACTCTATTTCATCACATGTATGATCTCTTAAGGGACGAATTAATTCTTCTTCGACTATAATTTCCTTGATGAGACAAGCTGGTCTAATACTCAACAATCAGTTTCTTTGCTTTAATATTTTATCTTCTCATTCGTTTGGTTGTGAGTCTGTTACAATATTTCCTATTTCTCATAGGCACTCAATTATTTATGTTTATACTTTCACTCACAAAATAATTATTTGTTATTCTTTTTCCTCAGTTTCTGACAAAAATATTCTAATGTCAGGATCTAATGATTGTTACTACCTATATCCAATGTTATGACTATTCAAGTTGTGACTCCCAGTGTCTAAATTTGTGGTTTAAGGGTTGTGACTCCCCATACAAAATTATGTTTCATGGTTATCCCTACACTAGAAATTGATTTTGTAATTGGGTAATATTCCCCCATAAAAATTATTTTCTGTGCACATGTATCTCTCACCGAGTAGAGTGGTATAAGATTAGAAGTAGGTCTACTTTGGGCTGAATTACTATAAAAACCATCCTTGTGTTATTTAATTTTCTCTGCTACTAATTAACCATAATAATTAACTCTAAAAAGTATTTAATTAATAAATTATTGTGTTAAATTTTTTATCTGGTCTATTCACCTCTTCTAGACCATATGTCTTTACCCATTTTGACCTAACAATTGGTGTCAAAGGGAAATCCTTTTTAGAATTTAATATCTTTGTTATTCTCGTACTAATACCTTTAAATCTGTATCAAAATATTGATACTTTTGAATTATAAAATCCCTTTCTAGAGTCTTCTTTGATTTTACTTGTGCTAACATATTCCAGGACCTCACAATTTAAGGAACAGATATTATAAGATGGCAATATTGTACATGAATGGTACTTAGATACCTCAAAATTCACCTCACTTTTATAGAAATGATTAGGGATACTAGAGTTCTCGAATGGAGGCTTACCTCAAATAGTTGGGAAATTAGGATTGGTATATCAAGTCAGAATAATAAAAATTGCATGAATTTAACCCAGGTAATCTTACTAGAATTGATGCTACTATATATGTTTTAAATTACAAAGTTATTAATATTTTAAATTGTGGAATTAACAGAAATTTTTTTAGTCATGTGTCTGCTTGTAAGGAAACTCATGATATATGGAAGATTCTACAAGTTAATCACCTTTGATCTGAAAAAATAATTTGTACCAAACCTGGAATGATTTGTGCTGAGTACCAAGACTTTAACATGAGTGAAGATGAAACCGTAGATCAAATGTTCCATAGATTCACAAGCATTTTAAATGTAATGAATTCACTTGGAGAAGATTTGGAAAAACTACTACTAGATTAATAATTCCTAAAATTCTTACCAAATTAGTGGAATTCTAAGAAGGATTCCATTGATGAAAGAAAGAACTTCATATAATACACCCTTGATCAATTGATTGGATCAATACTCCTATATGAACTCAAACTGAAGAACATAGTTGATGAGGAGACAACAAAAATGAAAGGTATTGCTTTAAAATATCTGAATATTTTTTTTACTGAATCTTCTGATTCTGATCTATAAGATATTGAAAATGAAGATATGTCTTAGATTGTGACTAGAGTTTACCAAAGAATGAAAAATAAAAGAATCAAGAATCAGTTTAATTGAAACCCTCAAATTGAAAAATATAAGGGAGATTATAAAGGTGATATGAATTATAATGATTTAGATATAAATTTTTATGAGTGCAGGAAGAAAGGCAATATCAACCCTAACTGTCCAAAACTAAATAATAAAGTAAAATTCAAAAGGAAGGGAGAAAAGGTATCGACTGCTGGCTAAATTTTTATAGAAGAATACGATTCTAGTGACAATCTGGAAATGAAAAATAAAGTGCTAAATTATGCTTCATGGCATCATTGGATAAGGAAAAATATCTTGGATGTATCAATAATGACATATAGTTCATGGGAATTGGATGATCTAGGCATATGATTGGGGACCCATCAATGTTTACCAATTATACCACATGTGATGGAGGCACTATTACTTTTGGAGACAATTCCAAAGGCAATGTAAAATGTTTTGTTACAGTTGGTATTTAAAATTATACTTTTATTTCTAAAGTTTTATATGTTGAAGGTTTAAAAGATAATTTAATCCTTATATCCAAATTATTTGATGATGAAATAGAATTTAAATTTCAAAATGATAAAAGTTTAGTTTTTAAAGAAGATTCTTTATTATTTTATGCAAATTGAAAAGATAATATTTATACTCTTGATTTTTCTGAACTAAATGTTAAAAATGTATAGTGTTTTAATGATGTATAGAATGAAAAAATATTTTGGAATCAATGATTTGGTCGTGTTAATTTCATATTGTTGAATAAGCACTCAAAACATGAGAATGTGTTACAACAGCCTTCCTTGAAGAAATATTATCTTCATGTTTGTGATGCATATATGAAAGGGAAGAAACACAAAAAAAAATTATACCCATAAATTAGATAAGTACTAATTGACCTTTATAATTAGTAAATATTGAATTATTTATCCCCACTCAAATTTATAATCATTGTGGAAAGAAATATTCCTTATTTATTGTTGACGATTATAGTAGATATTATTGGGTATACTTTTTTTCTCCAAAAAGTAATACCTTATCTAGATTTAATGATTTTGGTAAATTAGTTCAAAATGAAAAATGTTGTATAATCATTTATAGTCCTAGTGAAAAAATTTCTGAATTTCATAATTTATATTTTGAAAATGTTTGTGAAAATAAGGGTTATTTTCATGATTTTTGTGCTCGTAGAACACCACAGAAAAATGGTGTTGTAGAATAGAAAAATATAACTCTTATTGAAATGGTTTGAATTAAGTTATTTTAATATAATTTTACTAGATAATTTTATGATGAGGTTGTTTTTCCTATATGTTATATTTCAAATAAAATTCTTATGATACCTTTGTTATTGAAAAATCCTTATGAATTATTCAAAAGTAAAAAACCTAAAGTTTGTTACTGTAGAATATTTGGTTTTAGAGTTTTTATTTTAAATTCAAAGGAAAATTTAGATAAATTTTATGCAAAGAGTGATGAAATTAGTTTTCATAGATATTATAATAATATTAAATATTATATAGTTTATAATAAAATAACTGTGATTTTGGAAGAATCTGTTCATGTAATTTTTTATAAAAATAATGTTAAATTAAATTCTGATTCTAATGTTATTGATGATGAGTTTAGAGAATTTAATTTTTCTGAATATATTCCTCAATAAAGTAATGAATCAGTTGAGGGGTATCATACTCCTTATCAACTAGATCCAAAATCATGGAATATTCACAATGAGAATCCTATTGAAAATGTAATTGTAAATACAGATTCAAGTGTTAAAACTAGAAATTCTATTTTAAATTTTTGTGCAAATTATGATTTTATTTATAATTTTGTTACTTTTAATATTAATGATTCTTTTAAGTATTAAAACATAAATATTTTTTTGAAAGATGAATTAAATAAGTTTTTTAGATATAATGTTTAAACTGTAGTAGAATTGAATAAGGATAAACAGGTCATTGGAACTAAGAAGATATTTAGAAACAAGCTGGATGAATATGGATAGATTATCAAATATAAATCTAGGATTGTTGCTCAAGTATACTCTAATGAATAAGGTCTTGACTTTTAAGATTATTTTTTTTCCTATTTATATGTTATAGGTATGTATAATTTTATTGGATTTTGAAAGTTTTCAAGGTTATAAATTATATCAAATGGATGTAAAAAGTTCATTCTTAAAAGGTTTTATAACTGAAGAAGTTTATGTTTCTCAAACCCCTGGGTTGGAAAGTGAAAATTCTATTAACCATGTTTTTAAAAATTTTAAACATTTTTACGGACTCAAATAAGAACCTCATTCTTAGTATGAAAGGATATTTTTGTTTTTATTAAATAACGTTTTTAAGAAAGGTGATGTTGATCCTATACATTATTAAAATAACTTCTGATGATATTTTAGTTGTTCAAATTTTGGTTGATTATATTTTTTTTTGAATCATCTAGTGAAATTATTCATAATAAATTTTATTCTTTGATGTCTTCTGAATATGACATGAGTTTAATGGTAGAATTAAAATTCTTTCATGGAATTTAATTTTTTCAGTGAAAAGATGAAATTTTTCTTAATTAATCAAAGTATGTTAAAGAGTATGTTAAAATATTTGGTCTTAATTATGCTAAATCTATGAAAATTATTCTAGGTACTAATTTTAAATTAGATAATGATACTTCTAGTAAATCTATTGATTTAAAACTTTATAGAGGCATGATAGGTAGCTTACTATATTTAACTGCAGCTAGACCCAACATAATTTTTAGTGTTTGTTGATGTGATAGATTTCAAGAATATTTTAAAGAAAGTCATTTTAATGTTATCAAAATAATAATTAGATATGTTAAAATAATGGTTGATTCTAGTTTATTTTATCCCAAATATACATTTTTTATGAAACATCTTATTCTGATTTTCATTTTGGATTATGTAGAATTTAAAGAAAAAGAACATCAAGTATGTGTCACTTTCTGGGAAAAAGATTAATTTCGTGGTCTTCAAAGAAACAACTATCTATTAATTTATCTACTACAGAAGCTATGTATATCTATGCTACTAGTAGTTATGTTCAAAGTTTATTGGTTAATAAAACAATAGGAAGTTTTGGGGTTTATCTTGATAAAATTAATATTTATTGTGATAGTACTTCTGCAATTTCTATTTATAAAACCCCTTACAACATTGTATAACAAATCATATTGATCATAGAATTTATTTTATTGGAGATCATGTAAACAATGGTGATATTGTTTTAGAATTTATACCTTCTGAAAATAATCTAGCACATATTTTTACGAAGCCTTTAAACACTTCTCATTTTGAAAAAAATTAAATTTGATCATGCTATGTTAGATTTTTCATTTTTTAATACTATATTTATTTTGGGGAGTTTTTTTTTACTTTTTGTTTATTTTCAAAAAAGGGGTGAGGTATTTTTGGGAGAAAATGGGGTGCAATAAATGGGGATAAATAAATTTTTTTAAATGATTTTAAAATTGGTTTTAATTTATAAAATGAGTTGGTTTTGTAATCAAACAAAAAGGGGGAGATAGTTTGTGCATGTGCACTCTCTTTTGTTTGATTACATGTTTGATTAATTATGTTTTTTCATTTAAAAACCTTTTTTGTATTTTGATGATTTATTAAACTAAAGTGAATGTATTTCTATGATTCATGTTACATTGTATAGTGAAGAGATTTATCTACATTTAATTAGTTTATGAGGAAGTCTAAAAATGCATTTTTTTTACTCTAAAAATTCAATTAAATTTCTGGTGCAGTTTTAGAAACTCTACAGTTAAGAGTTTAAAAAAGATTCTGTATTTATTTTAACCCAACTTATACAGATATCAAATTTGCATGAAATTATATTTTAATGAAATAAAACATATTTATCCTGATTTAATTTTTTCAAATATATTTCTAAAAATGTCATGTTAATGGTGATTAAATTATTTTAATTTATCCTTTTATTTTTCAGAATTGTTTTTTACAAAGTGTTTTTTGTTTTGTTTTTCGATGATATTTGGAGTAGTTGATGTCATATTTATTTGATTCTTAATTTTTTCAAAATCTATTAAGTTTTTCTGCATACAAGACTTTTTGACGAATTTCTGAATCTATTGTTTAAAGCCCATAAAAATTTGTTGATGTTTGTTAATGTTTGTTGTCCAATTTTATGTAAAGAATTATTTGAACCCTACCTTTTCAGTAGTGCAATGTATGGTTCATACCCTACATTACATTACTATTTGTGAATACTGTAATGTATTGTTCAACAACCCTACGTTATTGTTCATCATCCATACACTAAATTACTATTTATGAATAGTGTAAAGTATGGTTCATCAACCCGATGCTAATGTTCATCATCCATACTCTATGTTGTTGTCCATCATCCCTACATAACATTACTATTAATGAATAGTTCAATGTATGGTTCATCAAGCCTATTTTACTTTTCATCATCCATACACTACATTATTTTTCATCATCCATACACTATGTTACTATTCATAAATAGTGAAAATTATTATTCATCAACCAAATGTTACTGTTCATCATCCCTACTTTACATTACTGTTCATACTCTTCATTATAGTACAATTTATTTTTAATTTTACAATTCATTCCATGCATTTTTTCTGAAAATTGATTTTAAGTATATATATATAGATTATTTTCAAAGGTTTTTCTACGAGATAATTTTTCATTAAATATTAGGATATTAATCAATGATATTTTAATGTTTTTTGTGCTATACTTAGAGAGAAAATTAATAAATTATTTCAACTTCCTTTTCTAATTAATTTGGTTGTTTCGAGTTTATTCAAATTCAAATATTTGAATTTACTTTTGATTTATTCTGCAAGTTTTCAAGAACTATTTTGGCTAAATTTTAAGAGTTTTGAATCGATTTAAACATGTTTTTTAAATCATTAAATACTGATATTATTTTGGAGATTTTATTGGAAGACTTATTCAAATTATTTTGAATGATTTTATTAGAGATTTATTTTACAGGAATAACGGGGCAACGATACATCGATTTTTTTGGAGATATTTTTGATAGCTCTCAATTCAATTTATTTTGAATATCCAAAGGAAGAGGAGCTTCTCCATCAGATGAATGTTTATTCTTCCTGTATATATCATTCTCTCTTTAAAAAAAATGCAGAATATAATTTCAAAAAATATATGGGCTAACATTTTTGATACTCTATTTTTCACAAAGAAAGTGTTGTGAACTTTGAACCTACTATTCATTTTCAACATCCTGTGACACTCTATTTCATCACCTACATGATCTTTAATGGATTAACTAAATATCATTTGACTACAATTTTCTTTATGAGATTATCCGGTCTAATACACAATAATCAATACCTATGCTTTAATATTTTATCTTTTCATTCATCTAGTTGTCAGTTTGTAACACTATTTCCTATCTCTCACGCACACTCAATTTTTTCTTTTTATGATTTTACTCACAAAATATTTATTTTTTATTCTTTTTCATTAGTTTGTGACTCCTATATTCTAAATTTAGTATCTAAACATTGTAACTCCCTACATCTAAAGTCAATACTACTGAGGTTGTGACTCCAAGTGTCTAATGTCAGGTTGTAAGGGTTGTGACTCTCCATAAAAATGATAGTATCGTGGTTATCCCTCCACTAGAAAAGGATTTTGAAATCAGGTTATGATTCCCCCATAAAAATCTTTTTTAGTGCACATGTATCTCTCACTGAGTAGAGAGGTATAAGAGTAGAAGTATATCCACTTTGGAAAAATCTACTATAAAAAAACATTGATGTGTTATTTAATTTTTTCCCCTACTAATTAACCATAATAAATTACTCTGATAAATATTAAATTAATAAATTAATCTATTTAAATTTTTATTCTGGTTTATCCACGTCCATCTAGACCATCTTCCTTTACCCATTCTTACATAACAGTGCCTAGCAGTAAAATTCCTATTACACTCTATTGTGATAATACTATGATAGTGGCTCTCATAAAAGAGCCAAGGTCACATCAATGAACAAAAAAAATACTTCCTAATTATCATCTCTTGAGGAATTTTTTTGAGACTGGTGAATTTTTAGTGAGCAGTACCTTCGTGGGAGACAATGTGGTGGACCCCTTGACTAAATCTTTGACATAGCATAAACATGATTTTCATATGAGGTCTGGCAGACTGAATGTTATAGGAATTTGTCCCTAGTCCATGTGGGAGTTTGTTAGAGTCGGTTTCCTATAACCAACTATTGTTACTTTGATTACATGAATATTTAATGTATTGAATATTAAATATCTTATTACATATTTTTCATTATTCTATGTGGAGATAATGTAATAATTTTATAGATTATTTTTTTCATTGAAAAGGTCATAGTAGTTACCTACTATGATGAGAACCTTAATGTAATATGATAATAGTCTTAAAATATTTATGTGGTTGGATAATATACAATGATGGGACACATAGTATATAAGATTTTAGGTGTGAGTACTTGTAAGTAGATGATACTTCTTCCCATGAAGTTTTCACTTGGTAATCTCAAAGATGGGAGATTATGATAGCATACCCACTAGTAGTAATTCCTCAATTTTTGGTGTCATCAGATATTTCTATCTAGGAGCTTGTGTAATGGTCCTTATACATTAAGATTATCATTAATATGTATCTCGACTCGTGCACTTATATTTTTGGATGAAAATATTCACTCCATATGATGGCGGGAAGCAGGGTATGTTGGCTGCAACACGAAAGACATGTTATTAATGGATAAGTTGTGGAAATATTTTCCCTTCCATATTTATAGAAGTTGATATCTCAACCCTTTTATTGAAATAGAACTATCACCCTAAATTCAATGGACATGGTGTAACAACATGTTTATTTCACGTAGTCAAAGAATGATGTATCATGAATATAGGTTGATGGCAACATCATGAAACCTTCTTGATGAGATGTTGTGAAAAATGGATTATATTACATAGTGAGTGCTAGTATATGGTTGTCATCATTGTAATTTAAAGTTCTTTCTCTTGGGTTTTGTGGCTCGTTGTGAGATAGTATGCTTGGACTCTAGGTAGGCCGACCTAATGTCAATGAGAAAGAATCCTAGAGGGTCACACACTATGTGTTTCGAGTGTTCTCGATTAAATTTTATTTGAATTTAATTAATGGAATTAATATTATTCTTTACAATGAGGAATAATTTTTTTCAAGTTAAAATTATCATATAAATTAAATATTTATTCACCGAATTTCAAATAAAATATATTTATTTATTTTATTTAACATTTATTAATTTTATTACTAGTTTTTGAATAAAATATTTATTTAAGAGAATTAAATATTTATTCAGGTTTTGAACAAATAAAGTATGATTTTGAATGTGTTAAGACCATGTCTAGTGGTGTGATAATTATTTACAAGATGGGAAATATTATTTATCCATATTTCACAAGTTTTCGCACCACAAAATAATAATACAGTTGTTATTATTAGGTGTCAAGGGATTTTATTAATGGTTCCATTTTGTGCAAGTTGCAACAACATAAAATAATAATATTATTGTTATTATTATTAAGTGTCATGGGATTTCATTAATGGTTATAATTTTATATAATGGTTGTCATGAAATTAAATATTTTAATTGAAATCTAGCCTTTATCAATAGAGGGATACGTATATTTTTCTGGGTACATGTGAATGAAATTCTATGTCTGGAATAGAGAATTGTTAAGCTCAAAAAAATCTCTCTCAAATCCTCTCTTCTCTCTCCCACATAAGAATTAGAATCCCAATAGTGATTTTCTTCAAGACCAAATAACTAATGATTAAGAAAAATTAAGGAAAGACATTTGATTATCCAGGCTACCACCTGAAGATAGAGTAGTGTTGCTCAGAGACCATCAGAGCACATGTCGATCACCACTAGAGGGATTCTACCTTCAGATCTTCTCAAACAAAATAAAGGAAATCCATAAGGTCTATTTCATACAACCAACAATCTTCAATGAAGAAATAACCTTAATCTAGGTAATTAACTTCTTTCGATATTAATTAAATTAATTATAAACATGATTGGAAAGTCCCTCTCTCTCAGTTATGGAGAATTATTTCTTTGTCCATTTCCTTGATCCAATCCATTGATACTAGAGTTTATCATCGTATTGATCTTGGATTGATCCTCAGTAATGGAAAAAATCAAATTTGGCCCCACCCCGAACCATGCTTCTGATGCACCCAAAACCATTATATGATGGGTCAACATTTAATGGGTGGAGTTGGTGGTTGATCACAAATATTATTTTATTTTATCTTTTTGGGATAATATCTACTTTTCCCTTTATGGATGTGGCATGTCACTTTCTCACTTTTTCTATCTCTTCTTATACCTTGTATTTCCTTTATTTTCATTAAATTTTTGGACCATAGGCTATAACCTATGGTTCATACCATCTTGAATATATATATATATATAAATATATAAGATTGGGGTGAGATGCATGTTGGGGGAGAGCTTACTCTAAACGATGATGTTGACTATGATTTCTCTTTATTCTTCGTAGACATCCCTCACTTCCTAAACATCAAGTTGCTTGATAGAGAGGAGAAGAACCTGATTTCTATGTGTATCACCTCCTAGAATCCAAAATCATTTTCTATAGATACACACGCATCAAAGTGGGATTATAGGGTTCCAGACCCATGTAATTATAAGTAATATTATTCTCTATATCGCAAATCCTTTGTTCCTTATCAAGATAGATAATCTTGTCTATCCTTAAAAATAGAACTTTTTCACGGGTTTTTGAAAATTAGGAAGTAGTATAAGAAATAAAGGAGACGTGAAATAACTATATTTCAGCATGTATCCTTCCTATGAAAGTGGTGAATCCTTGGGGATAGGATGTGATTGTCAAAAGTTAATCTACTACATGAGGCTTTCATGAATATAGGTGTATCCCATTATGGTGTGAGTTTTACCATTTTCTACTTCCAAAAGAAGAACTCAAATTATGGGTGTGGGAAATCGTACCAATTTCATTGAATCCAGGCATGTTATGATTATAAGAATGGTATTTTGGCCTTAATTTATTCAAAATTTGGAACACATGTGTTCAGTTCTGGGTCAGAATTGTAATATTGAGCTATATCCTTTGGCATCCTTAGATCCCTTATGATATTTCATCGTTGATTTGGGCACTAATTAGGATGAATTAACTTGTTTAATATGTTGGGTTTGACCATTTTTACGAGATTTCTCATTGAAGTTTATTTTAGGGATGTTCTTATTAACTAAGTAAATCTATCAACTGATGATGAAGATATGAATTTGAATATAATTTATGAGAAGCTTCCCCCCTTCTTCCCTGAGTGAAAACTTCTGGGTCACTCAAATAATGATTTTAAGAAACATTTTCATTGTTCCATATACCTTCTAAATGGTAATATTTTTGCGGAATTCAAAAAAGGAAAGGATAAGGGGAATTTAACAAATGCCTAAAAATAGTCTAATAGCTATGAGGACAAGGGGTGGGACACCGTTGATAAGAAAAAGAATCATACCTTAGATGTGTTTTCTTTTGGGTCAGTAACATTGTGGGTGAGGAGGGAGCTATTCATGGACACTCTTTGGCCTCGAAAAAATCATTTAATGAATATATACCTATAGTGGGGGAGGGAAGGTTGGTGACTCATACTGAATTTTTCTTTAAATTTTCTCTTTGCAAGAGAACTGTAGCTATTTCAGAAAATGAGGTCTCTGCTAATGATCGCTCTGAATGTGAGGATGGTACCCAAGAAGATGTTTATATAGAACTATGATAGAAGTCACCTATTACAAGGAAATGAAATCCAATATGGTGGTGGATTCCTCCAAAGAATTAAAGAAACCCAATTTTGAGCCTGGGTAGTCAAATACAGTGAGTGTCACCCCTAATATAGTACATTTGTATCCTCTTTATAAGATTACAAATATCGTAATGGATGAAGATGGATTTCAAATTATCAATCCAAAATCTAAATCTTCTGTGCCTCCCACTACACTTGGTCATGCCTCACATTTTCTCATTCAAGAACCTCTTTGGTAGGATTAGGATCCCATCATTGAAGATGCAACAAGCGATCCAGTTATTGGTAGTACACTAGAAGGGAAGGCAGTGACTAAGGAGGGTATCATGCCCTTCCAGACTCTACACCCATCTCAAATAAATTCACTTTTCTTGGCATTTTTATTAGATCTCATAGTAGAATATTTTCAATGAGAAATATGGAAACCTTCTAGTTGAATCACAATCCTCAGACATTGGTGATTCTAATCTTAATGTGCCTGATAATGATGAATCTATCTTGAAGAATTGTTTTACATGAGGTATTGAACCTCATGATGACGAATACGAATCATCAAGCATGGATGATATGGAATTCACTTGGAGGCCTCTTAAATAATGTAGGAAAGGCAGGCAGGCAAGAGGTTGGGTTGGAACCCGAGAAACAGGCGGTAGACACAAAATAATATGATTGTTGTATGATCTATTGTTTTTGGTTTCGTTGTTAGTGAAACTTTTTTAACATTGTAAGCCCCACTTTTTCTACTTTTTAATTTCTTTTCTATAATATATTATTCAAGACTATGGATTTTAATCCATGGTTTGCGATGTTCTGAGTATATATATATATATATATTAGTATATATATCTATAATTATAAATAAAATAAATATAGTTATTACTTAAATATATTTATTATAATTTTATAATTATTTATATATTTATTTATTTATAATTAAAATTATAAATAAATATATTTAATAAATATTTATATATAATTATAAAAAGATTTATATAATTATATATAATTAGATAAATTGATACTTATTTTTATAATTATAGATAATTATATAACTATATATATATATATAATATATAATTATATATAATTATAAATATAATAAATATATTTTTAATAAGTTTATAATTATTTATATATATTTATATATTTATATTTATAATTATAAAAAATATATTTTTAAATATTTTTATATCATTATATATATTTATTTTCCAAGACAGTGTGAACCATAGATTTTAAGCCAAGGTCCCAAAATTTATTGAAAATAAAATAACAACCAAGTGCAAGAGAAAATGGGATCTGAAGGCCAGTGACAACCACATTAGAAAATGTCAAACAAATTACACATCTATGGGAATGAACACCACCTCAACTTCTTGAATGATGCCCTCACTTCCATGTTTTGGGTTTTTTTCCTTGTCTTTTCATCCACCCAAGAATCATTTGGTGGGATGAGATCCTCAATGAGCCATAGATCGTGTTCTCTAGAAAGAACTAAGCCCTCCAAAGATACATTTTAAGGGTTTCTTCTTATTACAGTATCAATGGAATGATCATTACTAGATTCTTCACAAAATACCTCCTTCCTATTAGATATGTTTAATATGTCAAGCAGACTAAGTCTATTTTTACTAGAATCCAGTGGAGTCATGGGATGCTCCCTAATCCACATAATGGCTTCCATTAGGGGTTTCAAGGAAGCCTTTTCCCCACCTTCTTATGTTGGTCCACACATTGGTGAATGTTTGAGTGAGATGGAATTACTATGGGTGATGATTAGAAATCCATCATCATCGTCAATGAGGAAATTCTTACCCTTGTTTTCTTTGGTGACTAGCCTATCCACTTCTAATATATAAGAACCTATCTCGATATATTTTTTAGAGACATATGTCACCATCTTGTTCTTTCCTTTACTTTTTCCCATGGGTAAGGAGCACTCATGATGTAATTCCTTGTCCATGTAACACCCAAGCCCAAGTTACTAGACTCAGCCCATATAGATGTTGGGTATTTTTTTATAAATGAAACATAATAAATACAAAACATTTAAATTAAATATCAGTATCTTTTATCAATATAGATTTTGGGGAATTAGAAACCAATAATACATTCCAATATAACTGTACAAAATTAAAAAATTAGTAAACAAATAATCTTCTGAGTGCTGCCTCCACAATTGAATTACATTGCAGCAAGTTTTCTAAACCTATAAAAGTTATTATAATACATAGGTTTATCAGTAAATATGCCTAGTAAGGGGTTTCAAAATCATTATGAAAACCCTTAATGAATATTTTCTTGAAATAATATTTCATATGAAAATATATTTAAATACATATATGTAAAAGGAAAATTTTTAAATAATTTAAATTCCATTTGATTATAATATATTTATTTCATAAAATAATTATATTTGAAACTTTATTTGGGAATTATTATTTGAAAATAATAATTTTATGGTGGATTATTCACTATTACATGGAAGATCATAATAAAAAACCATAAGGCCATTATACATAACTCATGTGATACAAAGTTCCCTTAAGTCTTATGGGTTCACTCCCCAAATCATAGCATTCTTCATACTATTTCCCATTTGAAAAAAATTATAGGGAATTGCCTTTCTCATTTCTAATCCAAAACATTTATAAAGCATGTACACAGAGTCATTTATTTTCAAGTAAATATTCTTAGTAATAACATTTCTTAATCATTTTATTAAGAGATTTTCTAAAAACATGTAAGGACAATCACATGATTTTAATAACTAATTGTATTTGAAAACTATAATTGTATGAAAAAATAAATATGTGTGTGCATAATCTTATAATTCATGGAGAGTCACATATGATAAAAAAGATGGTCATACCTAACCATGCATGACATATCAGGTGGTGAAGATGAGATTGTGTGCTTGAAATTATATCTTGACAGAGAATTGAAAACAAAATGATAAGGATTATCAAGGAACACATGACAATTTTTTGTAAACATGGTGATTAAAGGAAACTGATGTAAAAAATTAATTTCATAGATAAAAATACCTTTTATAACATCTAAAAGTAAATAAGGAAGATTAGTTATTCTTAGACATGAATATATATGTATATATGGATTTAAAACAATTAATACAAAATTTGCTTACAGCTATAGGTTTTAGAAATAACCATTTAAATTAAACCCTTATCATATATATATACAATGAAATTTTATTGATATATATATATATATGTCTGTGTGTGTGTGTATGCATATATATACACATTTATATTTAACTCAACAATATAATTTGAAGAACAAACAAACCCTTAATGAATATAGGTTTAAGGATATAATTTAAAACATAACACTTACCGTATAAAATATGAAAATATTATGTTATATAGAAAGATATTTATATATATTTGTAAAAAAACATAGTTTGTTCGACCACAGTTAAAACCTTACTTATTTTTGGATGAAAGGAGGGTGTGATCATTCTAGAATTTAAGCAGAGTAAAATGGGGGACTTGAGAGGTTGAGGCTAGAGTGTTATTGAGTGCAAGGAGGGATATATATATTATATCATATACAAATGTTTCAATTATTAATGATGATAATTTAAATAAAGAATTGACCCAATCAGTAGCGAATAAGAATGATAATTAAAGAGAAATTATATTTAATTTGGGTTGATTTAAAAATATTAATATATATATATAATTGAATCTTGTGTGGGAATCCAATGGGGTTATACTTAAAATAAAACCAACCATTCCAGACTTGTGGAAACAATAAATCTATCTAGGACCAAGGATTGAGATAGATGAGAGTCACAGGTTGATTAAGAACAGTGTCATAAGTGAGTTTTCTATGTTTGGATGGTGCGTCGCAATTAGGTGCTACATGGAGAAGACAACCCAAATATTTATAGGTGGTTGAGATCGTTCTTGATATAATCGGGCAACAGATATTAACACTATCATTATACTGGGAAGGGACAGGAGGCCAAGTCAGGGTAATGTCTGGTGGACAGCTTGAAATAATTATGTTTGAAAAAATCATTTGGGAATTCTCATTAGAAAATAATAATTTTTCTGTGGATTATTCCTTGATACTTTGTAGACCATAATTAAAACTTATAAGGCCACTAGATGTAACTCATGGGGGACAAATTTTCCTTAATTCTTATGGGTTCACTCCCCAAATCATATAATTATTCATACTAGTTCTAGTTTGAAAAATATTTTATATGGAATTTCCATTCTTAGTGCTAATGAAAAACTTTTCTAAATATTGTACATAGATTTATTAAGTTTTCAAGTAAATATTCATACTAATAACATGTCTTAAAATATTTATTAAAAGAGTTTCTAAAACCATTTAAGGAGAGTCCAATTCTTTTATTAACTAATTCTATTTTAAAACTATAAATGTATGAAAAATGAAATAAATGTGTGCATATCATAATGCATGGAGTATCACATATGAGCTAGATGTTGGCCATAACTGACCATACATGACATATCAGGGGGTAAAGATGAGATTATGAGCATGAAATAATTTCTTGACTTAGGTATGGTCATCATCTAGCTCATATGTGATAATTATTATCAAGGAACACATGTCATTTTTTGTAAACAAGGTGATTATAGGAAATAAATATTAAATACTAATTTGATAGATGAACATACCTTTTAAATCTTTTGAAAGTGAATAATGAATATTAGTTATACATAGACAAGTATATATATTCATATATATATATATACATGTATATGTATATATATATAGAAAACAATTAGAACATAAATCCCAAAAAAACATAGGTTTTGGAAATAACCACTAAAATTAAAACCCTTATCATATATATATATATATATATACTAAAAATAAATTGGTATATGTATATATAATTGTGTCTATGTATGCATATATATATACATTTATATGTAACCAGACAACAAAATTTGAAGGGAAAACAAACTGTAGAGACCCAAAGCTTGAAATACATGGACATTACATTACTTTTGTGGAATACTTAATACATAACAAAAACGAACATCGAAGGACCATAATAGTTTAGTGTCTTTGGAAACTCGTAACATAATCTTCTAATCGTGGTGAAAGATCTTCAATATCTCCCATAAAGATCTTCCCCTTTTGTTTTCTTACCTAAAACCTTTCTTTATATCCCGGGGAAAAAAACATATAAAGGGTGAGTTCAAATTCTCAGTAAGGGTAATCATGGAGAAAATAAAACAAACCATATAAATTTGAACATAAAAACATGAACATAATGTTTAAACATCGAAATCTTGAGAAATGACATAAAACATGGCAGTACGTAAGGCATAGATCATAAAGAAACATTAATCATGATAAAATATCATGGGACTAAAACATGTAATTGTGGAAACCATTAATCAAATGTTATGATTTCCATAGTAGCCAAGGCATTGCTGTCAAGACCATCTTAGTGGACAAAGTCCCTTTCTGGATCGAGTTCACTCCTCGTTCCAGTACTGTATCACTGAACTGGATTAACTTGCTATTCCAACCAATGTATATCTCATGAGATATAAATCTTTACCCAATTCATTGGAGAGAGATATAGGTCCCACCCATCTCATAATGAAATCATTCTTACTTGTGCCACAATATAAATATAAATCATTCATCATAACCCAAAGAATAAAATGGGTTTCATAAACATCGTCCCATCAAAACATAATCCATATAAAACAAATGGATATCATTTCATCATAAGAAAAGTGAAACCATGTAAATCATAGATACATTATACTTGAAATATACACATATTAAATAATGTCATCTTATAAGGAAAATGATTTTGATAAAACCCTATAAATGAATTCTTGAGGAAAATACCCTTTCTTATTCAAAATCATTTTATTTTCACAAAATGCCATGCAATTTTAAAAGAAAAGGATTTTGTTGAAAATAGTCATGAAATCTTGTAGATTAATCTTTATGAAAATAATCCATTAAAAATCCGTTCATGCCATATAATTTAAAGAAAACATTCTCCTCGAACTTTTAATGGAAAAGTCAAAAAGTACCACGTATGGTAAAAAAAATCATGATTCCTTCCATAACACAAAGTAAAAGTCAAGATGGGTAAAAATGACTTTAAACATTCATGTAAGAATATTAAACACTTTATGAAAACATTTTTATGGACATGGATGAAAAATATAACCCTAGTGAATACTTATGAATAAGCAATCTCGGATAAAAATGCGATTGAAAAATTATCCCTTACCTTAGGTCTGATATGCTTCGTATGTATCCGAACCTCCTGTATAATGATTTAAATAATTTCATTTACTTATTACAGAATCATATTAATTGTTATTATATCATATATGGTTCACTTATGACTTTATATTACCCGTTCTTTTGTAAATTCCATGTTAAAGCAGCGTTTTGGGTGAAATCGTTTTATTTATCGTACTTGTTTGGAATTGTTGTTCTTGATATTATTATTACTTATATCATGATTTACTTACTTAATGAATGTAAATAATGATTTATATATCATATATATTCAGTATATATATATATAATAGATAGATGAATGAAATAAAATACACTGTTCATGGAGACGGTAGGCTGTACGTACGCATGAACGATGTTTCCCTTTCCTTATTGACTTGAATGGAAGTAAGTAGATGACACACACAAATATATATATATATACATAAATTCAGTAGCTTCATTATGTCATATATTTCATTATTATTCTTTATATATACATTATAATCATTCTTGAACGGTTAACATTGAGAATGAATCTCATCGCGTCGTGGAGACGGTAATCCGTACGTACGCACGAGCGATGATATTGTTCCCATAATTATTGAATGGAATTGTATTTGATGATATAATACCTCAAAATTAGTATGATGTTATAATAACCATATATAGTTATTCTTTACACCATTATACCCATCCAAGTAAGGTGGTGGTTGAAAAACTAATTACACCATGGCGTGGAGACGGTATTCCGTACGTACGCACGCGCGATGATTTCATTTTCTATAGGATGGATGGAAAATGAAATGGGGTTGTTTCATATTTATAATAACATATCAGTATATTAGTGATACTGATATTATTACTTTATAATGAAACAACTAAAGAAGAAGTAGTTGAAGAAGAAATAAAACATGAAAGAATCAGTAGAAGAGATTACCTCTTCCTCGACACACCTCCTTTAAACTTCTTCTTAGGGAACTAGAGATGGTCTTTTGAGAAGACCAGAGACTATTATATAACAAGAGAGGTTTATAAGAGGAATTTTCAGGGTTTGGGCGAACATTAAGGCTCAAAATTGTGTGAAGAGAAGAGGGAAGGGGTGCCCTTTTTATAAGGGAGAAGAGGGGCACCTTAGGAAAACTTAAAATATTATTTTATAATTAAGTCATATTTGGTTTTTAATAGCTCAAAATTGATTTATTTCGAAGATAAGGTGGGGAAGGGTCGAAATAATCTCAACCAATAGGTTTTATACAAGTTTAGGTTACTATTTTATCCTTATCATTTAGATTTAACTCTAAGTTAAATAATTTAACTTTTACCGTTTCTTTATGTTTTCTTACACTATAGGGTTAATAAATTTACTATAATAAGAAAAACTAACCCTAAGTGGTTAATTATTAATATATATATCCTTATATAAGTCCTTTTTCTGAACCATTAATTTTTAGGAATAAAATAACAATTAATAATATAATAATTGTTTTAAAAACTATTCTATGTCAATTTTGACACTATTTGGTACTTGATTTTTTGTGAAAATCATAATAGCATGATTAGTTCATAAAAAGTTAATTAAATCAATACTATCATGTCATATTAACCTATAAAAATAGTGGAATTCATAAAAAGTCTAAAATTACATTTATTTTGGTATTTATAACATCAATTATGTTAATATTTCATTAACAAGGTCATTACTGCATCATCATTGTGTCATAAATAAATTAAATTATTTAATGTCTAAAAATTATAAATAAAATACCATTATGTAGTAAATATGTTTATATTTCTAATGAATATTTATAGTCAAATTTATATTATGTATAACCCTATATTAAAAATGTTTTAGTTATTAAACTTTGATTTTAACTATTTTAATTTTTCTTTAAATAAAATAATAATAAATGTCCTAATCTAATCCAAGTGGACCTAAAGGGTAACATTTTATCCCTAATGTTGTTTTTTGTCAACCTACACTTATCCAATAGAATGAGGACATGTGTTAGGGTAATAATAATATCATTTTTACCCTTAATTACCCTATTTACTTTTAACCGTGGTAAATAAAAGTAAAAGAGTTACTATTCACCAAAAATTATTTTTATCTTATTGAACCACATTTTACTCCTTGAAATTAACTGTGTCTCTCGGATTTTCAAAATTCCACTCATAGAAGCGGTAAAATTAAGTTTTATGTAAATTTTCAAACTCTCCTAGGAGGTGGGTAAAAGACGATGAAAAGTTCAATAAAATTTTTATATTTCTAAAATTATTATAAAATGACTCCAATGAATTACATTGAACTTATATAGGTATTATGTATCAATTTTGACCTAAAATAAATTTAAATAAAATAAATCATTATTTATATAAAAAGTCTGTTTTTAAATAGTAACCTAGTGTTTTCACTATTCATCGAAAATTGAAAGTTTTCAGAAAAATACCAAAATTTCACCCGAGACTAATTTCGATATTACGAATCCAATAATGAAGTCCATTTTGAAAAATAAAATTTCAAAAAGTGTTTATTACTATTCATAATGGCTAGTTTATATAACATATCGTCGTTTAGTGAAACTCGGTATTGCGTACAACATACGCTATCATGGAAGGTCATGATTGCATGTAATGCAATCCAAGTTAGGGACATGTGTAGTGCAATATCCTTTTGAAGTAGCGTAAAACACAGGACATCGATGAAATTAAAAAGGGTAATTTTCATAAAATCTCGGGGTGTTACATTCTACCCCCTTAAAATGAATTTCACCCTCAAAATTCGTCGGGGTTATAAATGGTTTACTACTTGAATGTTTCGTTAATAGAAACCCACATCGTAAAAAGGAATACCAAAACTTATCTTTAAAAACTAAAGTATGAAACGTAACGGTTACCCAAATTAACTAATCATTGGGTTTCCACATAGAAGAACATAGGTTAAAATATGGATATGGAAGAGAAATCTATCCATCTTGTTCTGATGGAGAGTGGTAGAGAACATGGCTATGAAAAATCCAACAATCACAAAGACACAAATTTGTGATGATCTAAGGTAGCATCTGATTTATCGAGTATGAAGGTACTAGGACAACGTTTTTAGTTTTCAAGATCATTCCCCTAATGTTGAAGAATTTCTGAATTAAAAGAAATACTTACTTGATTGTGGTAAAATCTCACCGTTGTTCGTGCCTTGAACATTTTCCACTTCATCTCTTAAATAAATGAAGTTGAATTTTTCATTCGTGAAGTGTTAGAAGATCATGTGATAGAATTATGGGTCATTTTATATGTCTCAAACAAAAGGTTAGCAAAAGTTATCAAATATACATAAGTCCATCTTTGGTGAGGTTAATCGTATATGATTCCAAAAATGGTCTTATACTTCATCTATCATTCTTCTTTATAAAACAAGTTTCTACTAACCAGGGACTTCATGTAGGCCAGTGGTTGGAAATAAAGGCCTTTCACACTTCGGTTGTGGGTTCAATTCCCATAGCCTTGTCTGATGCGACGAGTTGTCGCCCGTCCTGCAGGTTGTCCCTTTTTCTAAAACAACATTATAATAACATTCCTGTAATAAAATAGAAAAACGTTCTATCCTTAAACAAAACTATCTTATATCTTAATTAATTCATTCTAATCATTAGGCTTATCTAAAATACTTTTGTCCAAGCTCATAGTATAAAGAAAACAATTACTAGAAATTTCATCTACCGAGCATGTGAATACCATCATTTATCCCCCATATATCATACGATATATCATGTTGGTCACATTACAAACATTTGAATACCTTAATCATGTATTCTTATGAACCATAGTGAAAACATGAATGTTGTCACAAGGTAACTTTTTCCATATACCAAAATCCCAAAAATTCTATATACTCAAACCATGATATCACTTTTTCCCATTAGTCATGATCTCATTAATACTATCAAACATTTCATTATCTCTTTATCTCTTATTTATGTGCATATTAGTTTCTTTCCAAAAATATCTGAATAACCTTTCATGGTTACTCGTACCATTCAACATATACTTTCAAAACACAAGAAAAAGAAACAGTGTAACAATCCTTAGATTTTTCTTTATTCCAAAGTACCATACATTATTCTTGATTACACTACCTTCTTAAACCAATGACTGAGCTTCATCATGTCTTCCATCTCATATGTCATTTGTAGTCTCGTCATCATCATCCACATAAATACTACCCATATGACCATGCTGATTCTCTTTATGAGATTTTCCCTTAGGGCATTGGTTTGCATAATTCTCGTACCAAATTTAAAACACTTAACCGTTGTTGATGTCTTATCAATACCATTATCCTTGTCAATGGTGTTAACTAAACCTTTTCCTTTACAATTACTAGCTTTGTGTCCTTATTTTCCACACCCAAATAATCTTCCAGTTCCTTTGAAACATTATCCCTAATGCTACTTCCCACGTGATTTACATGAGGGAAATTGAACTTTTTTTCCTCTATGATCATCATGAAACTCCATCTTTCTCTTATTAGTTGAGTCGGGAAACTTACCAAAGTTGATATTATTGATCATATTATGAGATTGCTGATTAGGCATAATAACGATATGTGGACTTCAAGTTCCAATTTCATTTGGTTCCTCATGAAGAATATCATTCCATTGTCCATCATATCCTCCATTATCATGAATATTCATGTTTCCAGCCATTTTCTAAAACTCAAAAAGAATAGCGTGAGAGACCAAGATCATAATCAAGGGGGAGTAACTTCAATATATAAAATATTAGGTTTAATTCTAATATTGTTACCGTAATTATAGGACTATAACCTATACTTATACTTAAACTTAGGGACATCCCTAGACATAACTTAGAAATATCTCTAGGGATCTCACTAAAGTTCTCGCATCCTATTTTCCAAAGGATGACTAAACTGAACCTCTGATACCAACTGTAGAGACCCAAACCTTGACATATATGGACATTATATTTATTTTTAGGAATAATTAATACATAACGAAAACAAACACAGAAGGACCATAATAGTTTAGTGTCTTTGGAAACTCGGAACATAATCTTCTAATCGTGGTGAAAGATCTTCAACATCTCCCAAAAAGATCTTCCCCTTTAGTTTTCTTACCTAAAACCTTTCTTTATATCCTGGGGAAAAGAAAACATATAAAGGGTGAGCTCAAATGCTCAGTAAGGGTAGTCATGGAGAAAATAAAACAAACCATATACAATTGAACATAAAAACATGAACATAATGTTTAAACATCGAAATCTTGAGCAATGACATAAAACATGGCAGTATGTAAGTCTTAGATCATAAAGAAACATTAATAATGCTAAAATAACATGGTAATAAAACATGTAATTGTGGAAACCATTAAGCACATGTTATGATTTCCATAGTAGCCAAGGCATTACTGCCAAGACCATCTTAGTGGACAAAGTCCCTTTCTGAATCGAGTTCACTCCTCGTTCCAGTCCTGTATCACTGAACCGGATTAACTTGACGTTCCAGCCATGTCTATCTCATGAGATATAAATCTTTACCCAATGCATTGGTGGGAGATATAGGTCCCACCCATCTCATAATGAAATCATTCTTACTTTTTGTCACGACCCGTCCTCGGGACCCATGCCATGACTACCTCAAGCCCGCCTCCCATAGGCCAGGGGCTGGCGACTAGCACCAAAGGCGTAAATCCCAATATAAGGGAAGGCATTGCCTTTAAGTAAGATAACAAACACCATAGAGTATGCAAGAAGAAGTAAACACTAAGGAAACTGAGTACAAAGGTAATTGTTGGAAAGTAAATGGGCCAGAGTATAAACCCAACTAAAAGTAAAGTACAACAGAAAAGAGAGTACAGCAGCAGAAAGGTAAAGCAGCAACACCGATCCATCCTCTAGAAATCCCACCTGAATGGTGGGTACAGATAGTCTCCTCTGCTCCTCGGCTCCAGCCGTCCGCTCCGTGTATGTCTCGTCCAGTGATCCACCTCCAGGTACCGTCCAACTCCACGAGCTCCTACCTCGATTAGTGTTGTCTGTCATCTGCATCCAACACAACGTAGTGCGGGCATAGCCCGTGCAGGGGTGAGTATATTCTACTCAGTAGGGACCCCGAGACCCCCGAAGGTCTCCCAGAATCCACGAAGGATAATCCACAAATGAAAGATACAATCACAAAGGAACAACCAACTCTACTTAGTTATATGCCCATACATATACCTAAGTCATCAATTCCAGATCGGCTCCAACATCCGAGCCCAAGTTCGATCTAGTCCACACAGGATAGCACAATCCAATCCACACAGGATAACACAACCCAATCCACACAGGATAGAAAAACAATCATATCAAATATAATGATTGAAAGTCAAGACTCAGCTCACACAGGTATACTCTTCGTAAGGTGATAGAGATGATCAACTGTAGCCACTAATTCATCTAAGTTGTCGGACCCACATAGAATACAAGACCAGCTAAGCTGTTGGACCCACAAAGGATACAAGACCAGCTACTCTGTCGGACCCACGTAGGATACAAGTACAGAGTCAAATACTACCGAACCCACGTAGGATACAAGAACAGTAGTCACGTACTGCCGGACCCACATAGGATAGAAGAACAATAGTCATTGTTGTCGAACCCACGGAGGATTCCAGTATGGTCGTTGTCGCTGCCGAACCCACGGAGGATCCCAGTACAGTCGTCATCATCATCGCAGTCGCAGCCAACTCTAGGGTTCCCGCACACAGCATTCTCAATTCCGGGAGGGTCCGCTCCACGAGCCAAGGGTTTGATACATCAATTGACATGGAGTCTAGAGTTGATGTATCCCATAGTTCCATATCATCAAAAGGAACTCATTGTGACAGACGGCGCGTCAATCGGACGTCAGGTCTGAGAGTTATTGGCTTTTTCGTCCCAGGGGCCCGGTTGGTTTTTTAGTCAAAACCAACCTGAACGTACTATAACTGCGTCCAAACCTTGATTGGAGTAATCCAAAAGATCCGTTTCACTAATAGGAATCCAACAAAGTCGATGGAACGTCAATCGGACGTTCGAAGCTCAAGTTATAAGTGTTTCCGCTCTGAGGACCCGGTTGGTTTCGTGTTCGAACCAACCCGGCCGTACCCAAAGTTCTCCTAAACCTTGAGTGTAATATACTAAAATGATCTTCTTTATCCAAGGATCACTACGCAACTGACTTTGTGTCTATCAGAGGTCCATAGCCCATGTTATGGGCATTTAAACAGTTCTGTGTCCGGAAAACAGGGGGTTCGGGCCCGGTCTGACCCGGCCCGATACCCCTGGGTCGGCCCGAACCGGGTCGACCCGACCCAGGTCCGGGTCCGGGTCCGGCCCCCTTGGGCGCGGCCCGGCCCCGCACGGGCGGCCCGGCCCGGCTCGGCTGGGCGCTCAGCCCGTGACCGAGTGGCACCGAAGTGGGGGGGGCTGCCCCCTCGATTGAAATGGCGGCCCCCATGTAGAGGGGGCCCACCTTGTCTGTCGTCGGGGGTTACAACCCCTGGACTCTCCGAACGGCCGGCCCTGTTGGCCGGCCGGTGCCGCCGCGGGACCCCTGCGGTCCCGCCATCCTGGAGCGCTGGCAGCCGGTGGATCCGGCCGCCCTCCCCTGCATTGTCGCGGCCTAAGGCCGCAACCCTTGTCCGACCGGCGCGGCGCGGCGGCGCTGCGCCCCTTCGCCACGGCCCGACTCCGGTCGCGGCTTCTTTCGGCCTCAACGGCGCGGCGTGATGGCACCGCGCTCCTTCGCCGCGTGTTATTCCTCATTCCCGCGCAGTGTCGTTGTACCATGCTGCCTTCATTCCAAACCACAACGGTGAACATCAACAAAGGGGAGGAGGATTGGCCGTGTTTGTGCGGTCCGGCCTCCTCCTTTTAATTTGATAACAGGTGTCCAATTATTGAATGATGAATGGAAAATTAAGTCACGAACATAAAAACAATCCCCTACCTCGATAACGAGTTGACGATCGGTGAGCATTTTGGAAAATGATGTCGCGGGGTGAGGCTCCGTACACATTGACGGAGATCGTCTGAGGAGGAAGCGGCGTGTCGGTGTTCTTCACGTTCTTCAAGGAAGAAGATGAAGTTCATCGATGGTAGAACTCTCCCTCTCTCAACACAACAAAGCAACCCCAAAATAAAATAAGGCTTTAGCCTTATTTTATTACTTTTTCCAACACTTTTAAAAATTCAAAAGATGAAAAAACATAACTTAATTAATCTTAAGTTGTCATAATAAATGGAGAGATAAGTCGGCACCATTAATGTGGAAGAGAAGTTAAGGTAATTTGAAGGGGTGAGGCTCGTGTGGGACCCACCTCACTCTTTAATCCTCTCAAGAGGAGTTGGGTTTTTATTTAGTGGGTCCCACCCCAATATCCTCTCATGGATGTTAAACCACAAAGTAAAGAAATAAAAATAAATTTGTAAAATAGTTTTATTTTTATTCCTCACATTTTTAACATCTCCTCCCAAGCAAACGCACCTTCGAAAAATATTTTCCTAAGAAATTACCAGCGCTACGATTTTATCGGTGCCCTCGGATTTCGATTCCGAGCACCGGTTCAAAAGTTAGGAAAACCAGCTCGTTCATTCACTGAACGTACCCGAGCTAAACTTCATAAAATGATTTCAGGCACACCGGGCCTCGGAATCAGGTGCTGTCAGAAATTTCGTACTCGTAAAATCCCAAAGAAATTAAGAAAAAAAATTATTTGAAATTTACGGGTCTTTACACTTGTGCCGAAACATAAACATATATCATTCATCATAACCCAAAGAATAAAATGGGTTTCATAAACATCATCCCATCATAACATAATCCATATAAAACAAATTCATATCATTTCATCATAAGAAAAGTGAAACCATGTAAATCATAGAGACATTATACTTGACACATACACATATGAAATAATTTCATCTTAGATAGAAAATGATTTTGATAAAACACTTGAAATGAATTATTGAGGAAATTATCCTTTCTTATTCAAAGTCATTTTATTTGCAAAAAATGCCATGACATTTTAAAAGAAAAGTATTTTGTTGAAAATATTCATGAAATATTTTAGATTAAGATTTATGAAAATAATGCGTTAAAAATCTGTTCATGCCATATAAGTTAAATATAACATTCTCCTCATACTTTTAACGGAAAAGTCAAAAAGTACCAGGTATGGTAAACAAAAGCATGATTCATTCAATAGTACAAAGTATAAGTCAAGATGGGTAAAAATGAATTTAAACATACATGGAAGAATATTAAACACTTTATGAAAACATTTTTATGGACATGGATGAAAAATATAACCCCAGTGAATACTTACGAATAAGTAATCTCGGATAAAAATGACATTGCAAAATTATCCCTTACCTTTGGTCTGATATGCTTCATACGTATCTGAAACTCCTATATAATGATTTAAATAATGTCATTTACTTATTATAGAATCATATTCATTGTTATTATATCATATATGATTCACTTATGACTTTATATTACCCGTTATTTTGTAAATTCCATGTTAAAGCAGCGTTTTGGGTAAAATCGTTTTATTTATCGTACTTGTTTGGACTTGTTGTTCTTGATATTATTATTACTTATATAATGATTTACTTACTTACATAATGTAAATCATAATTTATATATCATATATTTTTAGTATATATATATATTTAATAGATAGATGAATGAAATGAAATACATCGTTCATGGAGACGGTTGGCCATACGTACGCATGAACGATGTTTTACTTTCCTTATTGACTTGAATGGAAGTAAGTAGATGAAATATATATATATATAAATAAATTCATTAGCTTTATTATGTCATATATTTCATTATTATTCATTATATATACTTTATAATCATTCTTTAATGGTTAACATGAAGAATGAATCTCATCGTGTCGTGGAGACGGTAATCTGTACGTACGCACGAGCGATGATATGGTTCCCATAATAATTAGATGTAATTGGATTGGATGATATAATACCTAAGAATCATTATGATGTTATAATAACCATATATAGTAATTATTTACACCATTATACCCATCCAAGTAAGGTGGTGGTGGAAAAACTGATTACACCACGGCGTGGAGACGGTATTCCATACGTACGCACACGCGGTGATTTCATTTTCCGTAGGATGGATAGAAGGTGAAATGGGGTTTTTTCTTATTTATAATAACATATTAATATATTAGTGATACTGATGTTATTACTTTATAATGTAAGAACTAAAGAAGAAGAAGTTTAAGAAGAAAGAAAACTTGAAAGAATCGGTAGAAGAGATTACCTCTTCCTCGACACACCTCCTTTAAACTTCTTCTTAGGGCACTAGAGTTGGTCTTTTGAGAAGACAAAAACCAATATGATATAAATATAGAGGTTGATAATTGTAATTTTCGGGGGTTATCCGAGCTTCAAGGCTCAAAATGGTGTGAAGAGAAGAAGAAAGGGGTGCCCATTTTATAAGGGAGGAGAGGGGCACCTTAGGAAAACTTAAAATATTGTTTTATAATAAAGTCATATTCGGTTTTTAATAGCTAAAAATTGATTTATTTAGAAGATAATTTGGGGATGGGTCGAAATCCTCTCATCCAATAGGTTTTAGACAAGTTTAGGTTACTATTTTATCCTTATAATTTAGATTTAACTCTAAGTTAAATAATTTAACTTTTACCGTGTCTTTATGTTTTCTTGCACTATATGGTTAATAAACTTACTATAACAAGACAAAAAAACCCCAAGTGGTTAATTATTAATATATATATCCTTATCTAATTTATTTTTCCGAACCTTATATTTATATGAATAAAATAACAATTAATAATATAATATTTGTTTTAAAAACTATTTTATGTCAATTTTGTCACTATTTGGTACCTGATTATTTTAAAAATCATAAAAGCATGATTAGTTCAAAAAAAGTTAATTAAATCAATAATATCATGTCATGTTAACCTATAGAGTTAGTGGAATTAATAAAAAGTCTAAAATTACATTTATTTGGGTATTTATAACATCAATTATGTTAATATTTCATTAATAAGGTAATTACTACATCATTATTATGTCATAAATAAATTAAATTATTTAATGTCTAAAAATTATAAATAAAATACCTTTATGTTGGAAATAGTTTTATATTTTTAATGAATATTTATAGTCTACGTTATCTTATGTATAACCCTATATTAAAAATGTTTTAGTTATTAAACATTGATTTTAACTATTTTAATTTTTCTTTAAATAATATAATAATAAATGTCCTAATCTAATCCAAGTGGTCCTAAAGGGTAACATTTTATCCCTAAGGTTGTTTTTGGTCGAACTAAACTTGTCCAATAGAATTAGGACATGTGTTAGGGTAATACTAATATCATTTTTACCCTTAATTACCCTATTTACTTTTAATCGTGGTAAATAAAAGTAATAAGTTATTATTCACCAAAAATTATTTTTATCTTATTGAAACAAATTTTACTCCTTGATATTAACCGTGTCTCTCGGATTTTCAAAATTTCCACTCACATAAGCGGTAAAATTAAGTTTTATGTAAATTTTCAAACACTCCTAGGAGGTGGGTAAAAGACGGTGAAAAGTTCAATAAAATTTTTATATGTCTAAAATTATTATAAAATGACTCCAATGAATTACATTGAACTTATATAGGTATTATTTATCAATTTTGACCATAAATAATTATTTATATAAAAAGTCAGTTTTTAAATAGTAACCCAGTGTTTTCACTATTCATCAAAAATTGAATGTTTTCATAAAAATACCAAAATTTCACCCTAGGATAATTTCGATATTCTGAATCCAAAAATGAAGTCCATTTTGAAAAATAAAATTTCAAAAAGAGGGTATTACTATTCATAACGGCTAGTTTATATAACATATCGTTGATTAGTGAAACTCGGTATTGCGTACAGCATACGCTATCGTGGAAGGTCGTGATTGCGTGTAATGCAAGCCAAGTCAGGGACGCGTGTATTGCAAGCTCCTTTTGGTGTAGGGTACAACACAAGACATCGATGAAATTAAAAGGAATATTTTTCATAAAATATCGGGGTGTTACACAAACCCTTATAGAATATAGGTTTAAGGATAGAATTTTAAACATAACCTTTATCTAATAACATCTGAAAAAATTAAGTTATATAGGTAGACATATTCACATCATTGTAAAACACCTTAGTTTGATCGAAAAAAATTAAACCCTTACATGTTTTCTAATTAAAGAAGGGTGTGAAACTTTTTGAATTCGAGCAGAGTAAAATGGGGGACTTCAGAGGTTGAGGGTCAGATGTTCATGGGTGAATAGAGGGATATATGTCTTATATCATATCCAATGTTTCAATTAGAAAAGATTCTAATTGAAATCTGGAATTGACCCTATCAGTAGCAAAGAAGAAAGATAATTAGAGAGAAATTATATTTAATTCGGGTTGATTCAAAATGATAAATATATATAATAGAATATTTCATGGGAATCCAATGGGTTTTGGATTAAAATATAACCGACCATGTCAGACTTGTGGAAGAAATGAAAACAGGATAGGACCCAGGATGGAGATGGATGAGCATCATGGGTTGACAAAGAACATTGTAATAAGTGAGTTTTTTTGCTGCTGGACCATGAGTCATGATCAGGTGTGGAGTGGAGAAGACAACCCAAAAATTAATGGGCGATTGAAATCATGCCTCATATAATCAGGTGGCTAAGAATTACCCTAGCATTATATAGAGAAGGGAGAGGAGGCCCGATCAGGGTAATGGGAGGCGGATGGATCGGATGAAGAGGGGTGTGATTAGGTGGTTGGGATCACGCCCATAAAAATGGGTGGCTAGGATTAGATCCCTCATTTTAAAATTGAATCCAACATCGAAACCAAATAGTTTCTATGACTTCCTTTTAAGGATGGGCATGACAAGCATGCTCTGCAATCACCAGCACACACTCAGTGATCCTTATATATAGGATCCTTCCCCAGCCCTCAAACCAAGCTATACAAATGGACTGATACCTTATCCACCCTTGCTCGAGCTGATATTCATCCCACCTTATACACGGGCTGACCTGTCATGATGATTGATTATGCATGTGCCATGCCCGCACTATATCTTTAGGGGTTGGCCTTTAAGGATTCTCTCACTTGTGTGGGTAGATCACAATTTTTTTTTAAAATTTTGTAAAATATTACATATATATATTTACATCAAACCATTTTTCTCTAATCATAAAAAGGTATATTTGATTTATAATTATATAATTTTAATATTTTTAGAAAATAAAACTTTATAATTAAATAAAAGTAATTCATTTTTAATTAATTCAAATATAATATTTCGTACATAAATATATATATATATATATCATATTTTGAAAATAAATATTTAATAAAACTAAACTCATTATAAATGTCAATATAATTATTCCTTTAAATTATATCATTAAATAAAAAAATTGTTATTCAAATTATTTTATCAAATAATCAAATAGATACTAAACAAAACAATACAATATACTTTTTGTAGAATATTAATTTAAAATAAAATTGAAATCTATAAAGTCATCATTATAATATTTATTTACCAATTTTACATTATTATAATTACTAACATTAAATTAATAAAAATAATAGTAAAATAAATAACACTTTTATTTAAAACTCAGGGTGTTACAATCCACTTTTTCAGGCACATCATTTTCAAATTTAGATTTACTATCACAAACATTGACATTTTTAGACACTTTAGTTGCAATATCCTCCCATGATTTCATTTGACATGATGACTGCTTCTCCCCATTTTCATATGCCAGCTAGGTAACACAATGGTTATCCTTGCTTTCCAAATTAAAACCCTATGAAATAATCTAAGGAGCTAATTCAGAGATATAAATATTCGCATGAATAATAATAGTCCCAGAAATTTCATCTTTAGAAGAGGGTCGAATGGCATCCATCGGGTCTTGAAGGACCTTCTTTATTTGAGGGAATCTATCCCCAACAAAGGTAGTGTTGACTACATGGTTTTCTTGGTACACATGCCCCTTTTCCTTCCCTTCCCAACACACTAAAAATTATAAACAATAGTATTCCTAGATATATTAAAATATGGACTTTTAGTACGACCTCTAGTAGAGAAGAATAAACAAAATAAAGACCTTCGACAATAAATCTTATCATTCACAATGTTCTTGTAGTCCAAAAAATAAAGTGGAAATTTTTCATACTCAATCCCCAACTCAAATCCACCACCTTCAATATAATAAATCACTTTATTAACTTGAGTTGAACTCAATTCTACTTCAACCAGAAAATGAGCATAATGCCCGAACCTAGCCAATTTAGTCTCCTTATCCATTTTTATGTGAATACCAATGGATAGTGAGATATTATATAGTATTTTTGGATTCCAAATAATCCAATTAATACTGTGAACTTTCACCAACATTTTGATGAATAAATCACCTACCTCTAATGGGTTGAAGCTATTATACCACTCCTAGATGTGAAGAAAACACGACTTAAGAGCCACTGATTCAAATAACCATACATTTTTATTTAAATAAGAAGAGGGAAGAGGATATAGAAGAACACATAGCAGAGAGAGACACTTTTCCAAGTCCAAAAACTCCAAATTTACAAAATTTGTGCATCCAAACCATCGATTCTCCATTATTTGGAACCTCTTGGTAAGATAAGTCAAGCAACAATGGAATGCTTACATATATATATATATATACATACATCGTTACACGTATAACAACTATATATACACATACATAAAACACACATACAAACACACAACATTATACAAACACATATATGCATATAGACATTTATATAAATATATAAGTTTAAATATCACATATTAACAAAACATCATTTTAATTTATATAATTTTATGAATTATTAATATATATATTAATATAAAATACTAAAATTAATTATATACATATAATTTTTATTTAATGTATATAAATAATGATTAATTTTTGAATATAAATATGATAATTTTATATATATTATTAGTAATTTTTTCAAAAATATTTTATCAATGCTAATAAAAGCATAGATAAAGATGCACCTTTATTAGCACTAAAAAAGAACTGATAAATGATACCTTTATTAGTGCTTTTAGCTAGTGTTGATGAAGTTTAACCTTTTATCAGTGAATTATTTTTGGCAATTACAAAAACCATGGATCACAAAAACATAATAAGTGGGAGTGCTACTATAGATATGGGCTTTAACAGTGCTATAAATAAAATTCATCTTTTTTTCAATAAAGCGCTAATGTGGTAAGTACCTTTAAAAGCTGATGAATTTTATCAGCAATAAAAATATTATTGATTAAAATTCACTTCATCAATGCTATAAAATGTTGATAAAAGGGGACCTTTATTAGTGCTTTTTTGTTGCACTAATAGAGCGAACACATTATCAATCAGTTTGTACTAATAAAGTTACTTTTTATCAGCACTTTTCCTAGCATTGATAAATTCCATGTTATAACAGATGTGATACTAAATAACAGAACTCTACATTAGAGAATAAAAAATATAATTTGAATTAAATTTATATAAAAAAAGAAAAAAAATATTTTAAAAATATTTCAAACATTGGTTTGTATGATTATATTGGTACATACAATTTATCAAAAACATCAACATATTAAACAATATTAATGTTCCATTATCTTTGGCCTCGAACCCCTCTCAACAAAGTCTGATCATGCTACCAATTTCCATACATACCACCCCAACTCAGGAAAAGAGTGAACATATATAAAACGCAATCCATATATTAGTAATACTATAAATAAATAAATTCAACATAATTATGAAACAATACATTGATAAAATGTCACTTTTAAAATGTAAACATACACTTCAAGTCACACTGGGCACATCATGTGTCAGATTAATATGTGATTAATTTTAGTACATCACAAATGAATTTTGGATCATTGTCCTAAAATATCAACATAATTTGTGAACTTTTTCTCAATTTTAGGTATGTGACTTCTGTTTTGAACTAAAGTATCGATTTTAAAATAAATAAAATAAACTTTGAGTTATACTAGTCACACCATATGATATATTAATATGTGGATGATTCCTACAAATCAAAATTGATTTATATATCATTATCCTAAATTATCAAGATAATCTAAGTGGATTTTCTTCATTTTAAGTATCTAGTATACTTGTTGAAAAAAATGTCATTTTTAAATACAAAACACACTTTGAGGCATATCAATCACATAGTACATTGAATTAACATATTGTTGTTTCCTATACATAAAAATAATCTTATGTTACTTTTTTAAAATGTATCAATACAGGCCAAGTGTGTTTGTTAGTTTTTTGGTTCATGAAATATATTTTTAATGAAAATATCATTTTTAAACTAAAAACCCACACCTTGAGCCATACTGGTCACAGAGTGCGTCAGATTGATGTTTGGATGATTCCTACACATCATAAATGAGATATATGGATTTGTTTACTATAGTATTAAGACAATCTGATTTTTTTTCTCATTTTTTAGATAGTGACACAAGTTTTTAACTAAAATTTCATTTTCAGGATGAAAAAATACATTTCTATTCATACCAGTCATAAAAGTCACTGTCATACCTGAAATAAATTTCTAAAAATCAAAAATTACATAAATATCATTTTCATAAAGTATAAAAAAAATTAAATGTGTTTTATTAGTTTTGATTATGTCATGTGTATTTTTATCTAAAATGTATTTTCTAAACTGAAAACACACATTTTGAGTTATACTAGGTGCACCATATATCAAATTGAAGTATGACTTATTCTTAAACATAAAAAATAACATATATATCATTTATATAAAGTATCAAAATATTATGATTGATTTTTCATGGTTTGGAGTATGTGATGTGTTTTTTGATCTAAAATGTCAATTTTAATGAAAACACACACTGTGAGTCATACCGGTCACATCATTTGTTGGATTGATGTGAAATTGTTTACTACACATAAAAAATAACATAAGGATCATTTTACAAAATTATCATGACAATATGATCATGTTTGATAGGTTTTTAATTGGATACATACTTTTTTAACTAAAATGTCATTTTAAACTAAAAACACACACTTTGAGTCATACTGGTCCCACCGTGTGTTAGATTGACATGTGTATGACTCTTACAAAAAAATATTAAATATTTATTAATTTTGATTTATGTAACATTGGATAAGTTATTATGATTATTCTATATATAATAAATAAATTTTATTTTAATAATTTATTATTAAAATTTATTCTACTAAAACATTTTATACTAATTTTTTATGTATGTAATTATAGGATAGTAATGAAAGAATATTGGTAGGGTCAGTTAGAGGTGTTTTTTTAGTGCTGTGGTTTTTTTGGGAAGGGTCAACTGGAAGTCTCTAGTGGCATATATATTGCGATGTCCAATTTTAGTACCTATTTCCTCTACACCACCACAAATTGTGTGATATATTGTGTTGTATTTTATTAGTGAAAAACAGAAAGCATTGATAAAAGGGGAAATTTTATCAGTGGTAGATAAAAGTTATAGTGATGATAAATATTAAGATAAAAATTATTTTTATTTTTTTATAACTATAATTTCAAGATAAAAATAAAGTTAAAATGTGTGAAAATAAAAAATAAACACCAGATGTAACATAGAAACCCCCCCCCCCAATGAATGGGGAAAAACAATGGGAAATAGAAGGACCACACCATTGTAAAATGTGGTTATAGAAACTCTCTAAATTATAAGAAGAAAACACTAAAAATATTATCTCTTGAATAAATGGATAAACTTCTAACAAATTAGAGCAATCAAAGATAAAACCAGGAGACAGTGTTTTTTTTGAGAAGACAATAATGAAAAGTATTGGGGGATATCCTCTTTTATTGGCTGGCCACTCTCCATTATCCTCCCCTCAAATAAATGTCTTTTACCAAATTAATTGGGGCACATAAAGGTAGGGAACCACCCACTTTGAATGAATTAAATGGAGAAGCTATGATTTTTTCTCTCCCCAAATGTATTCCGACATATCTCTAACTTAGATATTTTATTGAGAACCAATCACATATTCAAAAATACTTTGTATATTCCGAAAATGTTTCTCATGTCTATGCAAGGATTCTCAAGGATCTACACCATCTAAACTTATCATATATAATCACATTCATTAGGAAATCTAATAATTTTATTTAGTGTGACTTTTATATATCTTCAAACTTCCTTCCTCCACGACATATTAAAAACTGATATTTTATGCCAACGTTCTTTGTTCTCGAATGAAAAGATGCATTCCTTTCAATTTGAAAGGTGATATGACTATCAAAAAATAATAACATATGATCCTATTTGTGGAATAGCTCCTCCAACATCCTTTTAATAGAATTTAACTCTTTGAAAGATTGTATAGATAACATTTAATCCACCTTGGTTGTGTATAAGTCCACAATTGATAGTAATTTGGAAACCCAACTCACAACTACTATTGTAAGAGTAAATGCATAACCATTAGTGTATTTCCTCCAGCTAGAATCACTTGTAAAGTAGGAATTGACATAGAATATGAGGGTAAAATAGGATCATCTGCAACATAACGAATCATTTAAGGTTCCTTTTATCTATCATAGGATCCTCTTTATCATGTTCCAATACCCATGTCTTGTATTTTCCTTGTACTAACTAACAGCTAACACTGCATGTGAAATGTATGGTCTAGTAAAAATCATAGTGAACATCAAAATCTCCACTACTAATACATAATACACTCAATCCATTTCCATCCTCTCTACTTCACTACCAGGACTCATCATGGAGGATAAATTTAAATTAATGGGAAGTGGGGTATATATTTACTAACAGTCTTGCATGTTGAATCATTTCAAGGCATTCATCAAGAAATTCTTATGTGATATTGAAATCTTCTAATTATTTCTGTCTTAATGGATATACATCCAATTAATCTTATTTTTAGTTCTTAAGTCCTCCATATAAAACTCCATATCCAATTGTTCCTTCTTCTCTCACATTTTATCATTATTGGGGCCTACAACCAACATGTCATTCAAATAAAATAGTAGAATGATAAAATCATTACCATATATGCCCTTGAAATAAGAAAAATGGATTTTAAATAATTCTATTTTGTCCACGGATCATTATATAGGAATAAAAACTCTTTTATCAAATCCATTATTCCTACTTGATACCATAAAGAGATTTGTTCTATATGTAAACCAAGTTCTATATACATTCTTTAGTAAAACCTTCTGGTTGGAGCATATATATTTATTCATCAAGATCACCATGGAGAAAAGATATTTTCACATCTAGATACTCTAGATGTATAGTGTAGGTAGAACACATTTCCAAAACTACCCGAGTCATCATTGGTCTAACAACAAGATAAATTTCTTCATTTAAATCAATAAATTTATTCTAAGCATATCCTTTGACTGCTAATCTCGCACAATATCATTCAACTTATTATACTTCATCCCCTAAGTTATTATAGACCCATATTTTCTAATGACCATCCTTCCATGAGGAAAAGGAATAATATCCAAAGTCATGTTCTTGAGCAGGGCTTCAAGTTCCTCCCACATCACCGCCATCCATGAAGATACAACTGAACTCTAGGTCACCTCCATAGAAAAATATGGTTCCCCATCCATTATCAATAAAAAATACACAACATTAATCTCAATGACATAATATGAGTTCCATTTTGGTTCTATTTTCACATGATTTAACCATCATAATCTAGGATTATTTGGTACTTGAATATCATGCTCTAGTAATTCCTTAGAGGAAACATGTTCTTCCTTTGTTTCTTCCTCCACCTCAACTATTTTAGTTTTTTACTCTCTTTATCCTTGTATTTATCAATCACCATTTTCAACTTGTCTTATACAAAAAATAACACCTCTTCTAATAATAGGTTTTTGGTAGTGATATCCCATAAAAGAAACCCCTTCACACCATCTACATATCCCAAGAAGATACATTTCATGGAACTTGATTCTAGCATCGATCATTCCTTGTCATTAAATAGTTCATAAAAAATACTTCCAAAAGTATGAAACTGATAATATTTAATGGGTTTACTAGTCCACATCTCTATTAATGTGTTTATATCAATTTCAACTAAAGGGGATCAATTGATCACATAGTAGGTGGTATTAACTGCTTCTATCTAGAATGTCTGGGAAACTCCTACCATTTTCAACATTTCCATTGTTTTTTACAATAGGGTTCTATTCATCCACTATATTGTTGAATTATTATGGGGAGTGTATGACATAATGGACTATCTCTTGATTCTATCCTATTGACAAAAAGAATCAAACTGCCCACTTGTATATTCTCCATCATTGTCAGTCTTAAAACACTTGGTCTCATTTTTTGATTCAAGATCCTTCTTCCATTTGAATGCTTTGAATACAAAAAATAAATCTACTTTCCTCTAGGTAAGAAACACCCAAAATATCTTATAATAGTCATAAATAAAAGTTAAAAGTACCTTAAACCTTCTAGAGATACATCCAGTGATTGACAAACATCAGAATGGACCAACTCTAAGATCTCCTTTATCCTCACCACTAAAATTCCAAAAATCAATATGTGTTTCTTAATCAAAATAAATTTTATACAAAATTTTATGGATACCTTTGTAATCCTATAAAATAATATCCAATTATAAATAATATTTAGGACTCATTCAGACATATGACCAAGCTTTTGATTTCATAATGTTATCAACACTTCTATCTAGGTAGTTGAGGCAAAAATGATCTTCACTTTTTTTAATTTTCACCCATAATCATGTACATGTTCTTTGAGTTCTTTCTGATATTTATCACCACAAGTGAAACCTTTACAATTATCATCATCCCTTTGTTTGTGATTCAAGAATCTGATATCATGAAATTATCCCAAATAAAAAAAAATTCTTCTTGAGACCATTTAAATGGAATACTCCTTAAATGGTTCAAAATATTTTATAATGAATCTTCATTTTTATAGTGTTAAATCCAATGATATTTAATGTATGATCATTCCCCATTTACATGAGTCCTTTTGAGATACTTTCATACTGATCAAACCATTATCGATGATTTATCATGTGCCATGTTTCTCTTGAGTAAATAATCCATGAATCGTGCAGGTATTTTCTACCTTAAGTAGTCATTGTCGCTTCACTGACTAGTATATCTCTATTTCTATAAGTACTCACAAAATTTCCTTAAGATTCATTCAAACCATACGAATTATTATAATATTCCTTTTTTACATTCCCTATCTTACTACAATGGTAATATATGACATTTTTCTTCTTTCTCTTTGATTTTGACCTTTCGTGATTTTGGATCCAAATAGAACCACACTCAATCATTTTTAATCTTTCAATTGATAGATCATCTACTTGTTGTGATGTTGTATTTCTTTATTACTTGTTCTTACACTTACTTTATTCATCGTGAAACATTGCTACAGTTTCATTGAAGAGAAACATATCTATTGATATGTTGTTGGTGAGTTTGATGATAAGATGATCATATGAATCTGGAAAACTCTAGAGAAGAATATCCACATGTTTTGTATCCAATATTTTTCATCCCAATGATATAAGATGTGAAAATTGGGTATTGTGGGTGTTGATATGGTCAGTCATTGATGATGAATCCAAAATTTGGGGAGTTTTTAATTTTCTCTTCAAGAAAATTTTGTTGTGGATTTACTTTTCCTCATTCAACTTTATCCGTGTTCCCAAATTTTATTTACTACATTTTTCTCTTTAATGCATGACATAACCCAATCTATAAAAACCAAATGGGTAGTAATATAATTCCCATCCATGTCATTCTATCTCTCCTCTATAACACATGCTAGTTTTTGAAAATATCATATACTAATCTATATTTCCATAACACCTCCTACATCTTCAATTTCAATAATCAAAAATTATTTCCATTGAACTTTTAAATCTCGAATTCTGTTGATATTAGACACACCATCAGTCTATAATTTCATTTGAAAAGAACACACCCTTTGATAACACTTTTTAGTATAAAAATAATAATCATTTTGGTAGATAAATAATTGTGAGGTCAAAATATAGTAAAAATGATTAAATAAAAAATGAACACTTGATATAACATGTAAAAACTGACAAATGAAAGGGGTAACATGTTGAATCAATAAGTTTTTCCTTATGAATTTTCCATTCCTTCATACATGGGGGATATTTTTAAGTCATTCCTTATGACTGTACAATTTTTTATGGTTTTGAAAATCAGAAACGCCTTATCTCAATGAAAATTTCTTTTTACCCTTGTTTTCTTCTTTAAGGAAAATTTCCTTCCCCAAGGAAATTTATCCTTACCATTTTTTTCATTGTTCATATCATAATTTTTCTAGGTGTAAAATTCAATTTGAAACAAAAACCATTGAATCCTATAAATACCATTTTTTAACATGTTTTGTGTGGAAATAATTTTCTTTAAGATGGAAGGAATCAATATTGGTTCCATAAACTATCTCAATCCCACAAGACCACCTATCTTTGATGGAAATGACTATGAGTATTGGAGAGATCGCATGAAGACTTTCATTATCAATACTGGTGTTGATAATTTTGTTATTCTTACTGGAGGATACAAAATCCATGTCAAAGAAGTTAGTACCTTTACCAATCAATAAAAGCACTAATATCAACTGAATTATAAGGTACGCAATACTTTTCTTTGTTTGATGACTAGAAATATATATATCCAAATTTCATCTTGTGAAGTAGAAAATTCTATTTGGAAGAAATTCGAAGTTACACATTTTGGTACTTCTAAAGTTATTAAAACCAGAAGAGCTATGTTGAGAGCTGAATACCATGGATTTAACTTTCCTTATGGAGAACCCATATATAAGGTGCAACAAAGATTCCTAACTATTGTGAATAGTTTATAATCCATGGGTGAAAAATGTTTAGATGATGAATCTCTTATTGATAAGATCATAGACATCATGCCCAATGAGTGGGAATCCAAGAGGACTGCTATTGATGAGAACAGAAAGGTTACTCAGATTACTCTTGATGAACTCTTTGGAAATCTTCTTCGATAAGAAACTAGAATGAAGAGAGATGTTGATAATTTAAAGAAGAAGAATGGAAATGGAAGTGTTTCTTCTACTACAACTTCTAATCATACGAAAGCCAAGACTCTTGAGAGAGTCACCATATCTAAGTCTAAGAAAGTTGTTATCCAATCCAAATCTAGTGGATGTGAATCCTCAGAGAATGAATTAGAAAATCATTCTCGAAGGATGAACAAGATAGCCGGATAGAGGAACTTTCAATCCATATATAAGAGAAATCAAAGGAAAGACAAGAAACATTCAGAAGTCGCATGTTATGAATGCAAGAGAGATGGACATATAAGACCTGATTGCCCCATGCATAAGAGAAAAGAAATAAAGGAAAACATTATGAGAGAAACCAAAAAAAAGTATTAAAATGCTGAAGCTAAGAATGTCTTGAAAGATTATAACACATGGAGTTCCAATGGTGGAGACTCTTTGGATGAATCTTCATATTATGAATCTTCTGGACAGAAGAATCTTGGTCTAATAGCCAGACTACCTATTGAGAATCATTGTTTAATGGCTAAGGTACACAATGTTGAATCTATGACCAATATATCTTTGAATGTTAATGATAGTAAATATTATAACTCTTCTGATGAAGAATCTTCTTCTGATGAAGAAAATACTTTACCTACCTATGAAAAGTTTCTAGGTTTTCCAAACTTCCTGAGATTGAGAACTCAAAACTCATGAAAAAACATGATAAGTAAAATTCTAGGAATATTATTCTTACTAAGAAGATATCAAATATCTCTAAAGATCTTGATAAGAAAAATACTAATTCTGAAAGTATTTCAGAAAATCTTGAGGAAGTAAATTCTGAGAAGAATAAACTTTCTAAAGATATAGAAAACGTAATTTCTAATAAAAAAATTTCGAGCCTAACTCGAGTTCAAAATAAAATGTTTTTGAAGACAAGAACTTGGTTATCAAACTAAAATCTGAAATATTTTCCGTGAGGAAGTGTTTGTCAAACTTTACCTTAGGTAAAGAAAATTTTGATAAAATTTATTCTCAAATCCAACCTCTAAGCAATAGTTTTGGTTTTGGTTATACTAGTTCTAAACCTATTTTTAGTAACAATTATTTTGTTCCACAAAGTGCTCCTTTTTGCAAAAAGTGTTAGTGTGGTGGACACTGAGCAAAGAATTGTTCTCTAAACAAAACCCAATATTGAGGATTTCATAAATCCTATTTTTCTAAAAATATATGGGTTCCAGAAGTTTTCATTTCTAATAATTCCAGATCCAAGAAGTTTTGGATTCTAAAAATCTAACTTTTTCTTATTTTCAGGAAAATAGAGAAGGTACCAACAGTAATACGTGGTACATGGATAGTGGATGTTCCCATCATATGACTGGTAACAAAAACTATTTTGAAAATATTATCAAGAAGAAAGTATGGAAAGTAACTTTCAGAGATAATGCTCAAGGAGAAATTATTTGTATAGGAAACATTTTTCTTCTTGGAAAAACATTGATTTCAAATGTCTTATTTTTTAAGGGTATTAAGAACAACCTCATTAGCATAATTCAATTATGTGATGAAGGTTACCTAGTGAATTTTAGGAATGATAAGTTCTTAGTACACAATTCCAAGGAATATTTTATTCTTTCTTTCCATAGGCAAGATAATGTTTACACTCTAAACTTAGAAGACCTTACGATCCAAGATTTTCCTTACCTTAGTGCAATGGAGGATCATTCTTGGTTTTGGTATAGAAGTTTAAGACACTGTAACCATAGGAACTTATGAAAAATTTCTAATAAAAGATTAGTTAAGGATTTATCAGAGCTTAGATTTTATTTTTCAAAAGTTTATGACCCTTGTCAATATGGAAAGAAACATAAATCAAGTTTTAAATTAGTCAAGAAAGTCTTGACTAATAATTAATTACAGTTAGTGCATATAGATCTCTTTGGTCCGACAAAAACTGGAAGCATTGGGGGAAAGTACAATATATTTTTCTTGGTTGATGATTACACTAGATTTACGTGAGTCTATTTTCTAGGAAAAAAGTCTGAAACGTTTTCTTATTTCAAAATTTTTAGATCCCAATTTAAAAATGATAAAAACCTTCCATTGAAAAATATTCATAGTGATCATGGTAGAGAATTTCAAAATTTGGATTTTGAAACTTTTTGTAGTAGAAAAGGAATTACTTATAACTTCTCATCACCCAGAACACCTCAACAGAATGGTGTTGTTGAAAGAAGAAAGAGAATTCTTCAAGAGATAACAAGAACCATATCGAGTGAGTATTCTGTAGCCAAACATTTTTGGGATGAAGTTGTAAGTACTTCTGGGTATACTATAAATCATGTTTTGATTAGACCTTTTCTTAATAAAACTCTTTATGAGTTATGGTATGGTGGAAAACCAAGACTTTCCAACTTTAAGGTTTTTTGTGGCAAGGTATTCATTCTGAATACTAAAGATAATCTACATAAATTCACACCAAAATCTGATGAAGGAATTTTCTTAGGTTATTACACAACTTCTAAGGCTTATAGAGTTTTAAATAAAAATACTTGTACTGTTGAAGAGACAGTACATGTGAAATTTGATGAAACTGATCCTTTTGTTTTTAAACAACCCCAAACTACATCATCTGATGTGTTTTCTAAAACTCATTATCAACCTGTGTTAGAATATTCTTCTGAAAAAAAAATGTTCAAGAATATACTTCTAAAACATTTACTCCAGAATATTTTCAACCCTATATTGATGAACAGGTTTTACAAAACTCAAATCAATCATTTCTAAATAATCTTCCTAGGGATAGTATCATTGGTGATGTAAATCAACCTGTAAGGACTAGAAATTCCTTAAGAAATGAAGTAGAAAATATATCATTCATTTCCCAATTAGAACCAAAAATAACTAATGAAGATTTAGGTGATGATGATTGGATTAAAGCTATGCAAGATGAGATAAATGAATTTGAAAGGAATAAAGTCTGGACCTTGGTTGAAAGACTTATGGAAACTTCTGTTATTGGAGTAAAATGGGTCTTCAAAAATAAGTGTGTTGAAAATGGAATCATTGTAATAAATAAAGATATATTAGTTTCTAAAGGCCATAATAAAAGAGAAGGAATAAACTATGAAAAACCTATGCTACAGTAGCTAGACTTTAAATGGATGTGAAATGTGCTTTCCTTAATGGTTATGTTCAAGAGGAAGTTTTTCTTGAATAACCTCATGGTTTTTAAGATACAAAACATCCTGATCAAGTTTTTAGACTTACTAAAGCTTGGTATGGCCTTAAACAAGCCCCTAAAGCTTGGTATGATAGACTTACAGGATTTTTGATTCAAAATAACTATGTTAAGGGAAATGTAGATCCAACCATTTTTATAAAGAAAGATAAGAAAAATGTTTTGATTGTTCAAATTTATGTTGATGGAATTATATTTGGTTCAACTCAGCAATCTTTAACTGATTCCTTTGCAGATCTAATAAAATCTAAGTTTGAAATGAGTATGATGGGTGAGTTAACATTTTTCCTTGGTTTTCAAATTTATCAAAAACCAGAAGGAATCTATATATCCCAACATAAGTATATTAAATATCTTCTTTAAAAGTGTGGATATGACAACACTAAAATTATAAGTACTCCCATTGGTACCTCAAACACACTTGATCTTGATGAAGCTGGGAAACCAGTAGATCAAACAAATTTTAGAGGAATTATAGGAAGTTTACTTTACTTGACATCTAGTCATCCAAACTTAATGTTTTCAGTATGCTTATGTGCAAGATATCAATCCAATCCTAAGGAATCTCATTAAAAGGTAGTGAAAATAATTTTTCGCTACTTAAAGGGAACCATGGATTTAGGACTGTTTTATTCTTCTAGAAATGATTTTGTTTTGAAAATCTTTTCAGGTGATGACTTTGGTGGATGTAGAATAGATAGAAATAGTACATCTTGAACTTTTCATTTATTAGAAGATTAATTAGTTTCTTGGTCATACAAAAAGCAACACTCAGTAGAACTTTCCACTGCTAAAGCTGAATATGTAGCAGATGGAAGTTTTTGTGCTCAAGTGTTGTGGATGCAACACACACTCACATACTATGGCATGAGTTTTACCAAAACACAAATATTGTGTGATAATACAAGTTCCATTTCCATTAGTAAAAACCATGTCCATCACTCTCGTGCAAAGCACATAGATATTAGGCATCACGTTCTTAGGGATCACACACAAAAAAGAGATATCATTCTTCAATTTATCAGAACATAAGATCATCTTGCCAATATTTTCACAAAATCTTTACCCTCTAATAGATTTGAATACATTAAACAAAAGTTAGGAATGATAACCGTAAGGTAATCCTCTACAATAACTTCTTGTTGAACAAATCTCCTCATGCTAATAAACTCCTTTTCATAGGGGGAGTACATTTCCTTTTCGTAATGAAGTTTTTTATGTTTTTTGTAATGAAGTTTTTCATTTTTTTCATAATGATTTTTTTCATATTTTTCGTAATGATGTTTTTCATATTTTTCATAATGAAGTTTTTCATATTTTTCGTAATGATGTTTTTCATATTTTTTATAATTATGTTTTTCATATTTTTCGTAATGATGTTTTTCATATTTTTTGTAATGATTTTTTTTCATATTTTTCATAATGATGATTTTCATATTTTTTGTAATGATGTTTTTCATATTTTTCATAATCATGTTTTTCATATTTTTCGTAATGATATTTTTCATATTTTTTGTAATGATGTTTTTCTTATTTTTCGTAATGAATATTTTCGTAATGAATCTAATGTCCTTCAAGAAGAATTTTCCTCAATATGAATAATTCTCCTAACAATACGAATGGTATGATTCTTTCTTGAGTTTTCGTAATAACCATTTACTTGCTATTAGGTTATTTTGTTTTTAAAAAAAATTCTCGGATTCAAGTTTCATTAAATCCGAATGTTTTCTTTTAAAAACCTCAAAGGATCGGATCCTACCAAATTTTCCTTGTGGCTATCATCTCAACCGTCAGATCATATCTGAAGAATTCTCAGCCATTGGAGTGAAATGGGAAGATTAATCGCCGCTCCAACACCTATAAAAGGGCACCCCCGATAGTTGTCCCACATCTGTTTTCAAAGCTTGTGCGCGTCGAAGCTCTTCCCAACTTCAAAAATCCATTCCGAATTTTTCATAAGTGCTCAAGTCCAAATGTCTGTAGAAGTCCCTTCTCAAGATATGTCTTCTATCAAGCCAATTTCGGAGTGGAAAATATACAGGGAGAGGTTAGTGCACCCAAACTTCTTCAATAAGTATGATTCTATTATATCCAATAACATCAAACTTAATGGATGGGAAAGTGTAGTCATAACAAAGACAGGAGCTCAGGATGTTGTGTATCTAGATCTACTCATAGAATTTTATGAATCAGTTTGTTTTTTCAAGGAATATGGTAGATAAAAATTCTTCTTCAAGAGTTATGGAAGGACATATGCACTATCTTACACCAAGACTGCTAGCTTGGTAGGATAATCATATGAAGGAGAGGCTGAGTTTTTTTCCAAAAAATTACCAGATGTGCAAGGTAGTTTCATCAAAGTGAATGCTATGAAAGGTCTTGGACCTACAGATGTCAATACTGCAAAGATTTCTCACTTGTCTACCAACAATCAGATTATTGAGTTATGGGTTCAGAGTCTTATCGTACCAAGAAAGGGTGACAAGGACACTCTTAATAAAAGTGATATGTATATCTTAGAGTTTTTGGTAAATCTAAGGAAAATCAATCTGATGGAGGATATTCTCATTACAATATAGAATATCAAGAATGGGAATATAAGAGCATAGATAATCATGTATCCTGACCTTCTCTCCGAGTTGATAGTTCGGTGTCTTGAATCTTTCAAGATTCCTTTCAATTCCAAACCAAGTAATTGAAAATTAATGCTAATCAGTGATGATACCCTCAAGAGGATGAAGGTTGGTTTCTCTAATGAATCATGTGAATTTTATGATCTGCCATAGGATGAGGTAGAAGCCATTCCGAAAAATGCTAAAGAGGATAAACCATCTAAGAAATCTAGAATGAAGAGGATGTTAAAGGAAGTGGAAGAAACAAAGAAAACCCCTAAGGCCAAAGAAACTGAATCTTCACCTCCAAAGTCCAAGAAATAGAAAGCATATCTGGATGAGGTAGTTGGAAAATGGAGGGAGGATAAGAAGAATCGAAAGGAAGGGGAGCCACAGTTTGGCCTAGATCCTGCAGAGGCCAAAGCATTGAAGGAGAAAGCTGCTGATGACCTTGAGAAGCAATCCAAAGAGAAGAATCTTATGAAAAATATGTCAGAGGTAGATATTTATCAATATCTTTTGAAGGATACTGAGGTTGCATCTGAGAACATTCCCGTACCGAAAACCTTCCTAGTAGAACCATTTCCTGAGACTCCGGGAAAGAATTTCATGTCTCCGGAAAAATCAAAAAAGAAGGTGGTTTAAAGGGAAGCTGTGGAAGAAGAACAACAAGATGAAAGCACTGAAAATACATCTGATTTGATAAATCAAGTAGAGGACTATCCTGAGAAAGAAAGTGCTTCTGAAAAATTGTCAACCCGGACTTCTCAAGTCGGATCTTCAAGAATTGCTACCCATGGGGTTGATGAGAGGGATGAAGAGGAGGTGAACCAGTTTTCATGAATAAGAGAGTCATAACCATGACATTATTCACCCTGAAGATATTGAGGCTGGACCTAATAAAGAAAGAAATTATGAAGATTAGATTGTCCAATTATCTGAAAGTGAGCAGGAATCTCCCGAGGAAGAAGCTGTTCCAAAAATTAACAAGGGGAAACAAGTGGTTGTTGATACCCCAACTTAAAAAATTATAAGGAAGAAGGAAGTTGGAGGATCCTCTAAGAGGAAGCTTGTTGAGTTAGAGGAAGAACCACAATCTAACAGAATGTCAGATTCAGAGTCATCATTACTAGGACATGATTTTGTCATTCAGCCGCTGAAGAAGTTAGTGGATACCATTCTGATCTTTCCAACAACTGACTCCAGATGCCAAATTCTCCAGCAGCATGAATCAAAAATGAGACTCCATTTCCCTGGTGATGTATAAGTGTATACAGATTGGGGTCGAGCATAATAATTTCCTTATCAACTATGAAGCCCATAGAAAATCTTTCAATAAAATGGTGAGCTGGTCAAAGAATTTTGTCAAAGATCTGAGAGAGCTTGATGACTTTCAAGACGATGTTAAGAAATCCTTTGATACTTCATATGGTAAAATCAAGGATCTTACAAATATCTTTGAGGAAAAGCTAAATCTTGAGAAGAATTCTCGGATTCAAGATGTTAAAGATCTGAATGGGAAGCTGAATTTTGTTGTCCAAAGTTGGAAAACAGAAAGGGATCTCCGGATTGAGATTCAAGAAAAACTAGGGAAGCAAGAATAATTTCTGAAGGCTCAGGAAGAAGCTATGAAGGCTCAGGAAGACAGGATCATTTCATTAGAAAAGAAAGCATAGGAGGATCACAAATAGTTAAAGAAGATGAAAACCATTGTGAAGAAGCTGATACCCAAGGAAAAAGAACCAAAATAGATCCAAATACGATCATTTTTTGTATCTGTTTTTCCTTGTACAAATTATTTCAATCAAAATGAAATTATGGATTCTTGTTTTTCTTGTATGTTTGTACTAATATTTTAGGTACCATATTTCTTTTCCATTCCCTAAATTCCTTTTTTAAAATCACAAAGGGGGAGAAAGGAAAAATAATTTCAAGTAAAGAAGAAATATCCATAAGTAAGGGGGAGTTTATCTAAGGGGAGTTCTCATTATGAATATTTCCATACTCAAGATAATGAAATTTATCATTACGAAAATCTAGAATACAATCCTTATAATTCCAAAGCCTAAGGGGGAGTTAGTCGTATTCACCATTGTTCATAAGTAAAGGGAGATAATATTTATTTAAAAGTCTAGAAATTTTTTATAAGTCCTTATATTCATTTTCATAACTATGTTTGTGCTTTCCAAAAAGGTGGAGATTGTTGAGTCAATAAGGTTTTCCTTATGAATTTTCCATTACTTCATACATGTGAAGACTGTTAAGTCATTTCTTATGACTTTACAATTACTTCTAGTTTTGAAAATCACAAACACCTTATCTCAATGCAAATTTCTTTTTAGCCTTGTTTTTCTTCTTTAAGGAAAATTTACTTCCCCAAGGAAATTTATCCTTACCATGTTTTTCTTTGTTCATATCATAATTTTTCTAAGTGTAAAATTCGGTTTGAAACCAAAACCTAGGAATCCTATAAATACCTAGATATGAAGCATTCTATTCTAGAATCTGAATTCTCAGAATTCTGATTACGAATTCTGAATATGTACTTTCTATGTTCTAACTCCTAACTCTAATTATGAATTCTGGATACTAACTTTCTAATTTCTGACTCCAAATTCTAATTATGAATTCTAGTTACGGACTTTCTATGTTCTCACTCTGAATTCTGATTACGAATTCTCGTTATGAACTTTCTGAGTTCTGACTCTGAATTCTGATTATGAATTCTGGTTATGAATCTTATGAGTTCTGACTCTGAATACTAATTACGAATTCTGGTCACGAACATTCTGAGTTCTGACTCTGAATTCTGATTACGGATTCTGATTATGAACACTTTATGTTCTGGTTCAGATTTCTTGTGAATCTAGACTCCTAATTTCCTTGAAATTCAGACTCTGGAATTCTATAGAATTCAGGTTCCAAATTCCTATAAAACAGAATCTAAATATCCTTATATTGTAGACTCTGAATTTAATTTTGGTTAGACTCTAAACATAAATTTTCTTACATTCTGAATATTGGATTTTATTTATGTAATCATATTTTTCTTATACATGTTTTTTTATATAACGATGTCATTCTTTTAGTTATTAACTAACTGTTTTTTGAGTGACATGTGTACAAGTCCCTCCATAATTCAAGGAAAAATATGACTGTTGGAGGAGGGAGCCGACTGTTGAAGTCGTTCCTATAAATAGTAGCTCATTTGAAAGAGTTCCACACTATTCTACGACTCTAGAGATTACATTTTGTTGAAGTGATTTATATAGAGATACCCTCACTACTTTTTTCGTATTGAACATCTTGTTCAGACTTTATTTGTGTGACTCCGATTGTTGCTATGTACAATCGAGGGATTCCGGGGATAGGAAGACAGAGGTTTCGACTACCTTGAAGTTGAGGGCTTCCTTGCTGAGAAAGATAGAGGTTCCAACAACCTTGAAGTTGAGGACTTGTGGGGATAGCAATATAGACTCTGATCTTCATATCGAGGGTTTACCCTGGTTTTCTTAAGACATAGTTTCTTGAAAGTATAAATCAAGGGACCTTTATCCAAGTTTTTTGGATACCCTTCTCTTTGGGTTAAAATATTTACTACTTGTTACTCGTTTTATTATAAGTTTTACACTACATTTGTATTGTTGAGGAAAGTATAACTATATTATACTTCCTTATATTTGTACTCTGATTTAGTTAGATTTTATATGCATTAAGGTATAATCTTTATCTTTGTAAACTTTTTTAAGTTTCATTTTTGGAATCACTTTTCCAGAATTACTTTCTCGAAATCATATTTCCTTATTCAAGCAAGATTATAGATCTAGAGGTTTTGTGAATTACTTTGTTTAACCTTGTTAAACATAACCATCTTTAAAGTTCCAAAGGAATTTTTAAACTATACAATTCACCCCCCCCCCCCTCTTGTATTTGAGCATCTCATATTTACATATTTAATCCTACATTTGTTATTATAGAGTATATTATACTTAGACATACCATCTCAACATAAAATACCACTTTCAAATAGATGGATCTCACTATGGTAAAATGTGGGTATTGTCTCTCTCTCAATTACAAGGAGAAAAAACTCAAAATATTCTCTATTTAATAATTTGTGAAACACCTCAAAAAATACCACACACAAAGATGAATCTAGAAGATAATGTGTTTCTTGAGAATATGATAATGAAATCTATTAGGGGAGATCCACTTTTATTGGATTACCTCACCCTCTTTTGGACTCCCCTCAAATAAATGCCTTTTACCAAATTAATTGGTGGAAATAAAGGTAGGGAGCCACCCACTTTGAATGAATTAAATGGGGTAGTAGTTATTTTCACTCTCTCCCAAAAAAAATTCCAATAATAAAGTTTCCACTTTATCAACTCCTTTCCTAACACTAATAAATTCCATTTAATAAAAACAATAACAAAATGCAATCACATATTCAACGCTAGATTTTTTTAATACATGATAATTTATATACTATATGAGAAAATGGAAAGATCTACCAAATTGAGGAGAGATAAAAATAAAGTAAAAGAATACAAAATTATTATTTTCAAAATGCCTGTATGTTTTTTTATGATCGAGGTAAAATAAATTTACAAAAATGTTCCAAAAAATCTTAAAACCATTTAATACTTCTATACTAAAAGTTTTGAATTTTTATAAGATTGAAATCATTTTAGGATTTTATACTATATTATAAAAAAGTGCATTTAAAATGTAATATATATATATATACGTATATTTAAACATATTTAAAATAATTTTATTTTATTCAGAAATACTAGAATTAAAATTAACTCAAAATATAACTAAAAACAAACACTAGGGGATCCCTTCTATAAGGGAACGACTATTGAAATATCTTCAAGATTTTCTATGTGGGAATTAGGTTTCACTTTTTTACTATTAAATAATAATATATTATTAATAATAATGCTTAAAAAATAATATATAACCAAAAATATAATTAATTAAAATAGCCTGATTATTATAGATAAAAAATAACAATTTAAATAAGAATAACTACTATTATAATTAATATAATTCAAAATATATTTGATAATTGTTTAGATAATAAATAATTATTGATATGAATATTTAATAATAGATAATTAACAATGAATCATTAATAAAAACTTATCAAACATATAAATAATAATAACTGATAATATAATTAATAATTAATGATATGGATAATAATTCATAATATAATTAAAATAGTGAATTAATGATATAACTAAAAATTAATAATTAAAGAAATTTACTAGTAACAGAACACACACAAACATAACCTTGTCTCTCTGATGGTTGGGATTTGTATCCTATGGTTTCCTAGGGATAGGAGAATCCTAGGTTTTCCTAGGAATGATGGTGTTACACCAACATGATGATGTTTTGGGTTCCAATTAGACACCTTTATCAACGATACCCTTTTTTTCATCGGCCCAATTCATGGTTTAATGGAGTTTGAACTAATAAACTGTTATAAGAATATAGCATTTATAGTAAAAAGATCAGTTATTATGAAAAAAATGGAAGATTATGATTTTCTAAAAAATCAAATTCTCCTTCTTATTATAAGTAAATTTATAATCAATCTACCATTCAATATAAAACACCAAAAAAATATGCTACAATATTTACAACATTTGGATGATAGAGTGTCCATGAAGAATATTGGAGTGTCCCTCAACATCTTTGAATTTTTCAATATGAAGGATAAACATAAGGCACTGAAAGGGAAACCATGGTTCTTTGATAAATGTTTTATTTTAATAAATGTCCTAATAAGAAAAGTGGTTATACAGAATATATATTTTCCCAAAACACCCTCTTGGATTAGACATAAATGAATCCCATTTTATGGAAGATCAGAGTGTATTATACATGAAATCAATGGAAAAATTAAAAATTTAGAATAATAGGACCGATCATACATGATTTACATGGTCCAAATATTTTTATTAGGGTGATAATTGATTTTTCATAGCTAATTATAAGAGTATTTTTCATTTTAATGGAATAATTGAATGTCTGGATCTCATTCTAGTATGAAAAGCTACTTGTTTTTTTATTCTCCTAAGGGTGTATTAGGAATACTTATAAATAATGTTACTCAAAGTCTATGGACAATGAAGGAAATAATATCTTAAATTATATTTCTTGGATGAGAGTAAAAAATATTATTATTTCCTTTATTCCATAAGTATATAAACAAAGAGATGAAGATATACTTTTAAAGGGTCTATGTGTGCAAGAAAATCTAGATCAGAATAGAATCATCATGCTGGGTCCACTAGTCTTTTTTATAGAATAGTGTGATTATAAATGACTGAAAGGTAGGGAGAACCACCCATTGGATATATGTCACAAGAGCCTTGAAATCTTTATAAAACCCTAGTTAACACCACTTTGGTGAAGGATTATTCGTATATGGATAACCTCACAACCTTTGAGGGAAAAAATATATCACCCTCTAGACTAAAGTGGATATGTTCTAATCAACCATCTCAATTATTTCCCATGTCCCTCGATGACCCCTGACATACCTCTAGGATTGGAGATAATCCGATCAAACCATCTCCAGCTGGGCCAAAAAAATATTGGATGTGGAGAATATATGTGAGAGGGGGTAAAGATATTGATCTATGCGTGGAAGAAACTTGTTGTTCCAAAAGACACTTGGAGGTCCCGTCATTTAATGAGTGGTACTCCAAAAGGTTGAAAGTAGTGGTGGGATGGAACATTTCTTGACTATTCAAAGGTAGAGGCTAGACTAAGCTAACCCCTCTTATCCCAATAAAAACCTTATGCTAGAAATACAATGCGCTTGGAAACCCATGCTCAGTCTGGATGATCCTACACTAATGCACAAGAAATATCCCTGATATTGTTTCCTATATGAACCCATATTAAAATTTAAATAAATGGTTGGGATTGAAAAAAAATATATGGGTTTCATATATGCTTCTTCATTTCATTAAAAGGCCACTTAGTTGGAATTTCTCATCTTTAGAGAGAGGACATGGACATTAGGGTTAAATAATTCTCTTATAATCACATTGCTTCCTAAATACACCAACCTAAAACCCCATTTTGGTATTTTTTTAAGATTTTATATATGGGCCTCTTAGAGGGATAAATACAAGTCTTAGAATTAACTAAATACCTTGTGTGAGAGCTTACCAGGACCTCTCTTTATTACCAAGGAGTTAAATGAAATATATTCCCTGCATGAGAATAAGGGGGTTCCAATAGGCCTCTCATGTTAATGATGATTTTTTAGTTGGAAAATAAGATAGTGGAACTTGTTGATCTAGGTTATTCAGGTAACCTTCACACGTGGTTTCATGGTAACTCTGAGAATACTCTCATTGTGGATCATCTAGATAGGTTCTTGGGATCTACTGAATGGACTAATACTATAGCTTCTTCTAGGTTTCCCACCTTTCTCCTAACACTTCATACCACTACCCTATCCTCATTTCTTTTTCTCATGGGAAAATAAAATGAAGACAGTAAATACTCCATATATTTGACATCTTATGGGTGAAGGAAAAGGAATGTGAATAAATGATCTGCTTATGATGAAAGGTAGAGTATCCAGATACATGAATGAATATACACTATGTGGTAGAGAAGTTAAAACATTGCAGAAACCTTGAGTTTTATTATATATATTCTCATCATGATAAAATTTAAAGGAAACTTTTTGAGTTGTATTATCCCCCTCCTTTGACAAAATTCTTTACAGTATTTCATCTGTTGAAGTGGATGTGAATACAACAATTAAAATTAAGGAATGATTTTGGGCCTTAGGCATAAGTAAAACCTATGTCAAGGATGGTGACTCTAATAAATTTTACTCCAATAAGAAGGCCTTCGAAATGTGGCATAATAACTCTATCTCTTATATCACAAATAAAGAAGGTATAATAGTTTCCCTTGAAAGGGGGATCTATGATCTTATAAAACATTTTTTTAGGAGCTCTTTATAGATGGGAAATCTATCATTTTTTATTATATTGCATCTTGTATTGAACCAGTGGTTACAAACACAATGATCCACCAACAATAATTCTTTGATGATTAAATATTAATGTCCCTTAAAAAAATTCACTTAACCAAAGCACCAGGGATGGATGGGTTCCATGCCTTATTTTAAAAAAATGGAACATTATCAGGTGTGATATCTTAGGCCTCAGGAAATACCTATGGTCGGTTAAGTCAAAATTATGTATGCTGAATGAAACTATTATTACCCATATGCCTATTATAAAAAAACCTTCTTTTATATTATAATTTTTTCCAACTATCTTATTCAATTTCATTTACAAAATTTTATCAAATATTTTGGTTAACAATATACATTCTTGGTCTCCTTCCATTATTTATGCAAATTAGTGTTCTTTCATCCCCAAAAGAATCATATATGTTAATGAAATTATTGACCATTAGGTGTTCCACTCCATGAAGTCATGCTCTATTCCAAAAATATTTATTATGGCTTGGAAGTTTTATATGAAAAAGGCCTATGATAGGGTCGAGTGGCCCTTTCTTCAGTTTGTTATGATAAAAATAATATTCTTCTATAAATAGATTTTGGTTTTCATGTGATGTGTCTCTTATATATATTTTATGATTAAAATCAATGGTGGCCTCTATAATATCTATTCCTCTACTAGCGTTGTTCCTTAGGGGAACCTCTTTCCCATTTCATTTTTATGTTGGTGTATGATATTTTCCCTAATATTATTTTAGTGGATACAAATGATAACATTATTCATGGGGTGAAGGTGTGTTAATGAAGACCTCTAATTTCACATATTTTTTTGTAAATTGTATATTGATTTATTCAAGGCCCTCCCTTGAATAATGAAATTCTATTTTTCACTGGATTCATATAAATGAGAGGTAATCTGGAAAATATGAAAACCTCCATAAATCAGAAAAGTATTTTAGTTCAGAATTCTTGACAAGACGAAAGGAAGAACTCAATAAATCCTTGAGTATTCAGGTGGTTGATAGAAATAATAAATACATTGGGCTACCCATGATTTTTGACATTCTAAAAGGGATTTTTTTTCAATAATCATGGACATTGTGGAAAACAAAATTTATTTATGGACTTTTCTGAGGATCTCTAAAGTTGGGAAGGAATCTATCATGAAGTCAGTGAGACAAGAAATCTTGGACTATGTTATATCCTTTTTTAAGATACTTGGATTTGTTCTTGATTAAATCTTATACCGCCTCGCCAGCTTCTGGTGGGGCCTTCATAATGGGGTAAATAAAATTCATTGGCTATCCTCGGACAATATTTTCCTCCCAACAGATTGAGGGGGAATGGGGTTCTGGGATATGTGATGCTTCAATGGGGTATTAATGGCGAAGAAAGGGTGGCAGTTGTTGCAACACCCTGATTCTCTATGCATGTGGATCCTCCCGGACAAATACTTCAATCACTCGAACTTTTGTGAATCTGTATTAGGTCCCCTCCCCACCTATTTTTGGAGAAGTCCTTGGGGGTATCTTAAGATTCTATATGGTGGTATTTACTAAAGAATCAGAGATATATCCATGGTCAAGATATCGAAAAACCATTATCTTATCGATGGGGACAGGATGAAGGGTACCTCATCAGCTTTTCATGGTTGGGAATATGCCAATGTAGGCTCCCTATTTAATAATGAAAGAAATTATTGGTGTATCAAAAAATAGGAAGTCTAGATCAATGAGATAGATAAGAGAATTATTTTAATCAACCCATGAATGAAGGATGTGGGTCCTGGTAGATATCTTCATATTAAAGAGATATTGATAATTTACATTGTTAAATTAGTGTATAAGATGGAACTCGAGATGCATTCTCAAAGAATAATGTGTTTTTGAATAAACTTTGGTGTCTGGTAGTTCCACCCAAGGTCCATTTATTTGTTGTGGAAAATTTGTGCCAACATCCTCCCTTAAAATAACTTTCTCACATTTAGTCACACATAAGATGATCCAATATGCCCATGTCCATGGCAATTCCAGAGAGTCTGTTGCTTGCAATTTCTTCCCACCTAGTTGCTAGGGCCCTCTATTATGCATTGGATTATGATGAAAATCACCTAGTGGAGATGGTGCCTAGCCTTATAACTCTTTTGAAGAAATGTTTGTCTTTTCTCTTTGAGGAGGCAGTGGATTCTCTTTGCATTATGGCCTGGATCATTTGGGTGAGAATGACTGATTTTTCATTAACCATATGTATATACCGACATCCTTCTGGATCCAGTGGGATACATCATGGTTAGATATTTGGAAACTAAATAATACCCAGCTTTATAATACAAAATAACCTCTTTATATTTTCACATGGAACCCTCCTAAGGATGTATTTAGGATTAATGTGGATTTATTGATATCTAGATAAGGATCTATTATTATTGGTGTGAAATTTTGTGACTCTCTCAGAAAAAGTTTTGTGGTCAACCATGAATCTTTTCATGCTCATTGGGATCCAATGGTGGCTGAAGCCCATGTCATTTATGTGCGAATGATGCATACCATTGAGAGATGATGGAATTCTATCCTATTGAAATTCAATTTAATCACCATTATTAACACCATAAATGCATTGAAAATGGTCTCCATTCTTTTGGATAGCAATTTTTTGAAGATTCTCTCCCTTTTCCACCTCTTCTAATAATGAAAATTTTCTTTCATCCAAAGAGAGGGAAATATGGGAACTCATTTTTTATAAACCCATTATCTCATTTGTGAGTAAAATGTTTGGTTGGGTGATTTACCATCTTATATGAACTTTGTTGTACTTAATAATATTCAATATTTTAATTATATTCCCTTGTAAAAAAACAATTAACAATTAGTAATATAATTGATAAGATAAAACATAATTAATAACATCAATAATAACAAATAATATAAATAATAATTAATAATTGATAATATAAATAATGATAACTAATTATATATTTAATAAAAATAAAAAAATAATGTATAACTATTTATTAAAAAAAATAGTTGATCATTAATTATTAACTATTTTATTATTAAAGGACTTCATAGGCCGATATTCTCGATGTGCATGTTAGTTCAACATGAACCAAAGATCATTATATCTTGGTGTTCTTTTATGATTTATGCTTACTCTTTCATAATAAAAACCATTTTATTGTATTCATAATATTTATTCAATCATTTATTATTAATAATAAACAACACATCAAATTTCCTCATAATCCATCATAGATGAGTCAGTTGATCTTGGCATTTCTTGAGGATAGCTACAATAAGGCTTCCCTAAACACACTGAATCCAACACACCTTATTTACAATACTTTTGTGTGTATGTGTGTGTATTAGTGAAACAATTTCCCCCATGGGATAATCCTAGAAGCATTGTCTATATAGGTTTTAGGCATGGTCTTAGGTTCGATCCCCCCCCCCCTAAGTACTTTGTAGGCATGATATATTTTCTTTGATTCTTCATAATTCCCCCTCCACAACTATTTCTAAATATATATGATAAAAAATAAATTACATTTATATCAACCCTCTCATATTATCATTGAAATACACTCTATCTTATCTCATATATAGCCATCAATTTATTTTTTAAAATAAAAACAAAATAGTTTCAAATAACTTTAGTATCAATGTTATTTATTTAAAAAATTTAATTCATTTGAAAATATTCTCACACTTTTCATAAATTTATAGTTAGTTTTTAAATCATAGTTTTTATATTTTTTAAATGATATTTTATTTTCAAATATATCACAAAAAAGAATAAAATAATTTCATAAATAATTAAATATACCATAAAATAAATTAACTATACTTTTTTGTGAAAAAATAATATCAACCTAGTGACCATTATAATTTTATAGTCCAATATATGTGGATTAAAATCAATTATCCTAGGCATAATGTCCTTATTTTTTGGCCTGAAGGCCCTCTGGTTGAATATTACTACAACTATATTCATACTAAAGCATCTACTATAGTACGTGTGCCATAATAGTACCAAATACATCTCCCCCTACTACATTTCTACAATCACTATGAAAAATCCCACAAAATCTAGGGATGTCAAGGGTTGAAAATTATTTTGTTTTAAAGTAATTATATATATATAATTTGAAATTTTAATTTCAATTATAAAAAATGGTGTGAACAATTGAAATAACATAACTTGATAAATTTTTTGTTATTAATGAAATTTATTTTTATTTTATAAGAGTTAAATTATGAAAAAATAAATATATACATATACTTTTGGAAATAATATCTTTTACTATACATTAAAAAATTAGATAAAAATTTTACTATTATAAAAATGGTAAAATTTTATAAAAAATTAAATATTTTGTTATTCTATGATGAGGAAATTATTGTATATCAATCTAGGGGACATCACAAAGTGATACAATAGATGGAAAATGTGATGATTGCATCATATAAAATTATAATATATTTATACAATCTCGGGAGAGTTGTCAACATTGAAATGTAAAACAAAACATTATCATAAAAATTAATAGACCTAATAAACATTATATAATGCAACAAGACATCATGTCCATTGGGAGCCTCTTTTTTCTATTTAAAGGCTTCCTTTTATTTAAATCCTAAAAGTCTTACAGATCATACCACACCTTATGTTGGAGTTGGTGGCCTAGAACCAACTTCTTTGTACTTGATGATAAACTTATATTCATGATTTTGAATATTAATAAATTCCTTATCACATAATGATTTTTCTTCTACGTGACATAGTGTTTGATAGTGTCCCAAGAGTATCTATCATGCTAAAAGGTCATAGAAATTTCCAACTATGATGAGAACCCGGAATTTCCATGACACTATTCTTGAATAAAAGATCTATGACAGGATGATATCATTTAAAGGGACACAAATGATACAGGCTATCATGGGTGGAGACTCATAGGACTTTTAGGACCCTTCAATTGGTGTACCCCCTTGGTAAAATCTAGTAGTATATTATGAGAATGAGACCCAATAGTAGGAAATCCACATTACAAGTGTCATTGAATGTTACTATTTGTGGACGTGTGTAATGGTACTTAGAGTTTACAATTATTATTAATGGATACTATGAGTCCCATAGTTTGATGTATTGGTGAAAAATGTGAATACATATGCTTGCAGTGAGGTAGGATATATTGGGTGCGTCATGAGTAATATTGCATTAAGAAATAATTTGATAAAGGATTTATCCATTATATTCCTTAATAGAAGTTAATATAATAGTCCCTTTGATGGAAATGATATAGCCTAAATAAATCCATGGCCATGGTGTTCTGTAGGAAAGTACTATTTTCAGAGAGTCAAAGAAAGAGATATCAAGCATATAGATTGATGACAATGGAATACAACGAGCTCCATTGAATATATTGTGATTAAGGGATTATATTACATGATAATCATTTACATGAGGTGACATGTTGTTGTGGCATTAAGTTATTTCTCTATGGGTTCCTAGGCATGTTGCTAGATTCTTACCTCAAAGTTTAGGAAAGTTCACCTAATGCCACTAAAATAGATTCCTAGAGGGTCACACACTAAGTGGATATAGAATCTCAGTTAAATAATTTATTATTTAAAATGTTGAATAAATATCATTCTCATTTTTAGTTTAATAAGTATTCATGTTTTCCTGGTCGTATTTATTCCGTTAATAGTTATTTGAGAGAATATATTATGGATGGAATATTTATTTATCAGTGAATAATGTAGTAATATTTATTTAATAAATAAATAGTCACCATTTAAGGCTCAATAAATATTGATAAGGATTGGCGGACCAAGATTCAGGTCTAGTGAGAAATAATAATATTAATTATTATTTCATTAAAATAATATATAAAAATAACTTTCAATTTAAGAACATATCATGTAAATAATAGTATTATTTGATATGGGGGTTTCACATGGATTAATAAAACAAGTAACGGCACTTGTACTAATTATATTATTATTTCCTGGTGAATTAAATTCTTGGTTACATTTTTCTCTAATTTTCCAAGGAGGAAACCCACCGTCTAGCCAATCGTTTATGCACAACATTTGGAGAAATCCTCTTGATCCTAGAGAGTTCTTCCTTATCCAAGAACATTCTCAAGAATGAGAGTGGTCCTCCTACACTAGATTAAAAATAATGATTTCAAATTGGTTCTCAAGGCGATAGAAGGTGGATAACGCAAGCACAAGGATCTTTTGTGCTAGCACCCATAGACTCCTTCAGCGATATATAGAGATTCACAAAGCAAGTGTGGATCGCCACTAGAGGAGATCTACCCTTTATCTCTATAACTCAATGAAGGCACACTACAGATCAGTGTTTGAACATGTCAACGAAGAATGAATCGCCATGGCGGTAATTTTTAATTTAATTACATTAATTATATACAAAATATGTTTATCCTCTCATCTAGGTTCCGGGGGAAATTCTCTGTTATTTATTTTCTTTGATTAAATACATGGATATTGGGATTCATTATTATGTTGATCCCATATTTATAATTCAATTACAGAAAAATTTAAACTTCGACACTAACCCATATGCACTCCCACTATGCCTGGATCCTACAATTGGTTTCAGAATGAGAAATATTATTATTTATAATTATTTAAATAATTCATTGATGGTTTTCATTTTAATAATTTAGTCCATCAATTCATGTTTTAATCATTCTTGTGATATAAATTTTGATATTATTACATCCTATATTGTTTCTCACAGATCTAATATGAATGATTAATTTTATGATTAAAATTAAATCGAGGATCTCATTTGGAGGGGTTGATGATTCTACCTAGGTAACATAATAGTACACATCATGTAATCAGAATTACATGCCCTATAATCTTTCATACATTCCTTGTAATCAGGATTACACACCATGTAGTTGTGTTCAACGCATAAAGAGTGATTCAGAAATTACTCAATTTGTGTGCATTAATGACACTTCATGTAGTTAATTATTACAGCACCTGTTGATAAGATAGACTTGTGCATGGTTAGCCAGATTAAACATAGTGTGGACCACTGTACATGGCATATAATCCCTTTTAGGTCAGGTCCAAATAGTGTATCCCATACACGAGGATAATATATGTTGGGTATATTTGGATGAGTATTCACTATGTTACTTCCAAGGTACATTTATGTACAATGTTTAATTTTAAATGATTATATTTTGTTTAATATTATATTGGATGAGAATATCAAAGAAATATAGAAAAGGATTAAGATAAAATGATTGATTAATTAATGATAATAATTAAATGATTTGAGCATGATTTATCATAATAAGAGTGATTAAATAATTGAATGGTAATTTTATTAAATTAGTAATTCATTACATATATGTGGATGATCATGAGCTATGCCAGACCATTGTATGTTATGAGTTTCCTTTTACTTTATTATTAAACTAAATTTTTGGCATGTGTGCCTTCTCTCCTCATTAATATATAGGGTCTGCATGCCCATGGTTTCTTTTATGTAAACCCCATTTTACCCAAAAAATTATTATGAGTAAACACATATGTAATGGATGGATCTCTCTTGATTTTGGATTCTGTTCAAGTTAGGAAAAAGGCAAAACCAATCCAAGGAGATAAAAAGGTGGACTTGTGGAAAGTTGTAAGCACGAATCGTAAATGGTCCAAGGTGTTTCTCTACTAGGTTAGGGTTAGTTTATCAACTGATAGATAAACTAACCATTATAAAATCTCATGATCATACACTTTATTTTATATCTGTCAGTTTCATGGTTATTAATTATGGATGTTTTGTCATGATAACATAATTAATGAATTAACAAGCTTTCAAGATGGAACTAATATAAACTAGATTCTACATAAATATTATCTAGACATGGTTAATCACTTAAGTATATCCCACTTAATATTAAAATCATGTGAAAAGATAATAACTGGAAATTTACCCATAAAGGATAAAATATATCAATAAAATATTAAGTTGGTATAGCTTTTCATTACATTGGTTAGAATTGAATAATAGTTCAAAGTTCTTTAAGAACCAAAGTTAGGGTGCTTTAAATTATTAGGGAATTATAATTTGAGGTTTCAAGTTGAATTAACATGTTTTACATCAAGGTTTGACTACCAATGCAGGACTTGGTGTAACTAAGAATCAAGGGTTAAGGAAATCATTAATGATTTTAGGATTTGGGAGTCCACTCAATGGATCAAGGAGCTACGAGTTAATATAATTTGCATTTGAAAATCCTACCTAAAACCATTAAAGTTGCATGATCAGCCAATGCCAGGGTAATGAGAATGGAATATGGATGCCTTCCAATAGAATATCTAAGAAACAGGATATTCTGAAACAAAGGGTGAGGGATAATGTGTTTCAACAAAATTGTGTGAGACTAATAAATATTAATTAATTCATTTGTCGAAATTTTATCAAGATAAAGTATTAAAATCCTGCTTATATTATTTGTAGAAATGGTTTCAAAAATGACATCAAACATATCATTACGATACATACTCAAGAAGAAAAACCTTCTCACCATCACCAATTTCCAAGAATGGAAATGGTACCTACAGGTAATCCTTCATCATGAAAGGAAAATATATATATTGTAATAACCTTTACCAGTTTCACTTGGGAATGAGGCGAGTGATGCAGAACTCTTTTTGTATAAGAAACATCTAAATGACCATACATATGTTTAGTGCTTTATTCTCTCATCTATGTCCTATGAGATCTTGAAGCAACATGAGGAAATGGATGCTTATAGAAAGATGTCCCGCCTTTGGGATCTCTATAAAGAGAAGGAGAGAAAAGAGAGGAATGAGATATCTAACGCTTTTTTCATTACTATGATTAGAGAGTCTATACCAGTTGGGCCTCAGGTAGTCAGGATTATTGGCTACATTAAGTTTTTAGACATCTTAGGGATTAAATTCCCAGATGATTTCAGTACTAATATCATACTATCATCATATCCCAAGGCCTTATCTTGTTTTATTGTGAATTACAATATGAGAAATAATGAGAAGTGATTATCAGAACTTCTAAATATGATTCACTAAGTGGATAAGGAAATGGGGCATGACAAACCTATAGTCCTTATGGTGAATAGGAAGAGGAAGGACAAGGACAAGGGGTGTATGATTTATAAACAATATAAATCCCCGGATCATCGTCTAACCAAGAAGAAGAGGATCTAAAGGCAGGGTATGTAAAATGAGGTAGTATGTTTTGTATGTGGTAAGTCAAACCATTTGAAAAGAAATTGCAGCTAGAGGTAAGGGGAAGCCAAAGGTTAATTCGTTATCAAGTGAAATCTGTCCATTTCTACACATTGGGTTTTATATAAAGTTTGTGGTTCTCACATATCTATTCAATTTCAAAAATAAAATTTATTTTGTAAAATTTTCAGAGAAGAGGTGAATCTATGAGCGTCCAATGGTATGAGATTGGATGCTCTTTCCATTGGAAACTACCACCTTTCATTGCTGACCATGATGATTTTGGTTTTATATGACTATTATTATACACCAAGTTTTACCAAGAACACAATTTATGAATCTATTTTAGATACAAATGGATTTATTTTAAGTTCAGAAATAAATGTTGTGTCTTGTATAATAAAAACATATGTTATGGTATGGAACATTTAAATAATGATCTATATGTATTAAATTATGAAAAAAATGTGTTGAAATTGATAACAAATCAAGTTCACCTGACTCATATTACACCCATTTGTGGCATCACCGTCTTGGTCATGTAAATGAGAAGATCTTTACAATTCTCTTCCAAGATGGTTATTTAGACTCTTCCAAGCTAAAACAACTTGAAAGATATCACACTTTTTTACAAGGGAAAATGACCAAACCACATTTGGTGGTCAGGGTGAGAGGGTCCCAAAGCTTCTAGGATTGGAACACACAAACATGTGTCGACCATTTCTAGTTTAAGATATAGGTGAATATTCTTACATAGTTACTTTTATTGATTACTTGATGAGATATGGTTATGTCTACTTAAGGAGGTATAACTTTGAGTCCTCTGAGAAATTAAAGGAATTCAAGAATGAAGTAGAGAATCAGATTTTTAAGAATATAATGAATCTTTGATCAGATTGAAGTGAAGAATATCATAACCAAGAGTTTTTAGACCTTTTATGGGAGTTTGGGATTGTATATCAACTCGATCCACCATATACACCACAGGGAAATGGTGTTAGTAAAAGGAGGAACTATACCTTGATGGAAATGGTAAGGTTGATGATGAGTCATATAGACCTTCCATTATAATTTTGGGGACATGAATCTGAAAATGCAACATACACATTAAATAGAGTACCAACTAAGATGGAAAATAGAATCCCCTTCAAGAAATGGAGTGGAAAGAAACCATTTTTTCTCATACACATGTATGGGGTTTCAAGTCATTTATTAAGGATTTATCAGGAAAAACTATCACCCATGGGCATGACGTGTACCTTTATAGAGTATCCCAAGGAAACAAAGGGATACTAACTATAAACCCACTCAGAAAAGAAAGTGATTGTTCCCAGACAAGCCATATTTCTTATGAGGGAGTGCATCCTCAAAATAGACAGTGGGTTAAATATTAACTTCGAGGAATTTGATGCTCAAAATACACAAATGTTGGTACAAGAACAAGTTCCATAGGTCCCTGTGGAAGAGGTAGTTCTTAAAAAATAAGTATTGTATAGGAGCTCAAGGGAGGTAAGGGAACTAGAGAGATATGGTCTACTTATCACTGAGGATGGTGACTTGTTATTGTTGGACAATGATGAACCTATCTTATACAATGAGTCCAAAGAGATCTCAGAAGATGAAAGATGGCTAGAAGAGATGGATTTTGAGATGGATTCAATGTATCAGAAACATGTTTGGGTTCTAGTCGATGCTCCAGTTGATGTAATGCCTATTGGGTACACATGTGTATTCAAGAAGATACTGGACATGGGAGGTAAAGTTAGTTATTATAATGCAAGGCTAGTGGATAAAGGTTTTAAAAAACATCAATGAATTGACTATGATGATAACTTTTCTCTAGTTTCCTTGTTTAAATATGTCAGAATCCTACTTTACATAGTATCTTACCATGACTATTATATTTTAAAGATGGATATCAAAACATAATTACTTAATGGGAATATTCTAGAATATTTCTATATGATACATTCAGAAGGTTCAACGACACCAAGTGATTCCAAAAGGGTTTTCAAGTTACAGAGATCCATTTTTGGATTGAATCAAGCATCCAGGTCATGGAAAATTTGATTCGATGAATCTATAAGATAATTAGGATTCATTAATAATGAATGTGATCCATGTGTTTACAAAAGTTTTACTGGGAATGAGGTCATTATCTTAGTATTATATGTTGATGAAATATTACTGATTGGAAATGACATACTAGTCTTAAAGTCAGTTAAGGCATGGTTGAACATGTGTTTCACCATGAAGAACTTTGGTGAACCAACCTGCATTCTTGGAAACACGGTCATTTTTATAGATCCAAACAGCTACTTGGAAAAATGTTAGAGTACATACATTGACCATATAGTGAAGAAATTTCTTATGGAATAATCCTATAGGGGATTGGTTCAAGTGTAACATGGAATGCATCTTTTTATGAAAATGTTTCCCCATACCCAATAGGACAAAGATATAATGAGTAATATCCCATATTATTAGGAAATATGATTAATCATATATTCCATACTATGTTCTAGACATGATGTTTCTTTTTCAATGAGCATGTTAGGAAGATATTAAGCAGATCCAGGAGAACAGAATTGCACTGCTATTAAGGTCATCCTTAAGTATATGAGAAGAACTAAGGATATGTTCTTGTTATATAGAGGAGACAAGGATTTTGTAAACAGTGGGTATGTTGATGCTAGTTTCCAGACAGATCAGAATGGTCTAAAATCCCAATGAGGATATGTTTTCTATCTCAATAGAGGATTTTTGATCTATAAGAGCTCAAATCAACCAGTTGTTAGTGATTCTACAGTGGATTCCAAGTATATAGCATATTCTGATGGATAAAAAGAATCCATTTATATTTTATACTTTGTCCATTATATTGATATGGTGCCTAATAGTATAAACACTATCATATTGTATTATGATAATACTATAGTGGTTGCTCTTGCAAAGTATCAAAGATCACATCAACAGACAAATCACATACTCCTAAGTTATTATCTCTTGATGGATTTTCATTAGAGGGGTGATGTTGTAGAGAGTAGAGTGTCAACAGAGGAGAACATCGAGGACCAATAGAATAAAGTATGAGCTCAATAGAAGCATGAATATTATGTGAGAGCTACCGAACTGATGTTTGTTAAAAGTTGGATCTAGTTCAAGTGGGAGTATCATAGAGTTGGTTCCCTATAAACAACTTTTTTATACTTTATAATAAACTTATATTGATGGTTTTTAATATTAATAAATTTTTTATCACATCATGATTGTTATTATATGTGACATAGCATGTGGAAATGTCCCAAGATTCTCTATCGCACTAATAGGTCATAACAGTTCTCCGCTATGATGAGAACCCAGAAGTCCCATGACACTATCCTTGAATAAAAGTTCTATGACCAAATGATATAATTTGAAGGGACACAAAAGATATAGGATATTAGAGGTGGAGACTCCTACAACTTTGAGGAACCTTATCATGGTGTATTCCCTTGGTAATGTCTAGTAGGATATTATGAGAATGAGACCTAACAATAGGAAATAAACATTACAAGTGTCATTGGATGTTCCTATCTATGGAAGTGTGTAATGGTACTTAGACTTTAAGATTATTATTATAGGATATTATGAGTCATGCATTTTATTTATTGGCAATACTCATGATGAAATATTCTTGTGGTGATGTAGGATACGTCGGGTGTGTCATGAGTAATATTTCATAAATGAATAATGAGATAAATAATTTATCCCTTTTGGTTTATTAAAAAAAGTTAATATCTTAGTCCCTTTTATGGAAATGATATAGCCTAAATAAATCCATGAATATGGTGTTCTCTAGGAAATTTCTATTTCTAGAAAGTCAAAGAATAAGATATCGATCATATAGGTTGATGAAACTGGCATCCAACCAGCTTGATTAGAGATATTGTGATAAGGGGATTATATTAGATGGTAAGCATTCACATGAGGTGACATGTCATTGTGACATTAACTTGTTTCTCTATGGGTTCCTTGATGTGTTTCTAGATGCTACCCCTGTAATTTAGGTAGCTTCACCTAATTCCACTGAGAAATAGGTCTAGAGGGTCACACACTAAGTGTATCCAGAATCTCAGTTAAATAACTTTTTATTTAACAAGTTGAATAAATATTATTCCCATTTGTGGTTTAATAATTATTCATGTGTGTCTGATCGCATTTATTTCATTGTTAGTAATTCGAGAGAATATATTGTGGATGAATTATTTATTTATCAGAGAATAATATAGTTATATTTATTTAATAAATAAATAGTCATTATTCAAGTCCCGATAAATATTGAGGAGGATTGGAGGACTATGTTTCGGGTCCATTGAGAAATAATAATATCAAATATTATTTGATTAAAATAATATTTAAATATTACTTTAAAGTTAAGAACATGTCATGAAAATAAAATTGTTGTTGTTGTCATTTGACATCGGGTTTTCACATGGATTAATAAAATAAGTAACCACATCTGTGGTAATTATTTTAATATTACCTATTGAATTAAATTCCCAGTTACATTATTCTATAATTTTATAAGGGGGATACCCAGAGGCTATCCAATTGGTTGTTCACAACATTTTGAGAAATTCTCTTGATCTTGAAGAGTTCTTTATTCTCCAATAATGTTCTCAATAATGAGTGTGGTCCTCCTCCACTAGATCAAGGAGAATGATTGGAAAGTGGTTCTCAGGGTGATTAATGGAGGACAATGAAAGAGCATGGATCATTCATGTTAGCACCCAGAGACTCCTTAAATGATGTATAGAGATTTGAGGAGCATGTGTGGAAAACTTTTATATGAGATCTACCCTTGATCTCTACAACACAATGAAGGCACTCTATAGATCTATGATTGAACGCATCAATGAAGAAAAAAACACCTTAGAGGTAATTCTTAATTTAATTAAGCTAATTGTAAACAAAAAATGTTGATCCTCTCTTCTGTGTTCTAGGGGAAACTTTTATTTGTCTATTTTCTTCAATTAAATCCATGGATACTGGCATTATCATCATATTGATCATAGATTAATCACTAATTACAACATAATTTAAAGTTGGGCACCCACCCATCCCATTCTTCTACTACACCTGGATCCTACTAGTGGTTTCAGAGTGGGGAATATTATTGTTTATAATTATTTAAATAATTCATTGATGATTTACATAATAATAATATAGCCTGTCAATTCAAGTTTTAATCGTTCTTGTAATCTGAATTTTTAGATCTATTATTCCTCTATCATTTCTCATAGATCTAATAGAAACAATTAATTTTATGTTTAAAATTAAATTGAGGATCTCATCTAGAGGTGCTGATGATCCTGTCTGGGTAACATAATAGTACACGCTGTGTAATTGGAATTACACACCATATAATCTTCCATACAGACCGTTTTATCAAGATTACACACCTTGTAGTTATTCTCAACATATCATGAGTAATTCAAAAATTAATCAAGTCATGTGCATTAATGAAATGTGTTGTAGTTGATTATTACACTGTGTGTTGACCAGAAAAACTAGCACACTGGTAGCTAGATTACACGTCGTGTGGCCCACTGGACTTGGTGTGTAGTCTCTTTCAAGTTATGGACAAACCATGTATCCCATACATAGCTCAGCTTAATTGTGACCATGTAACCTTGAATAGACATGACGTGTGGCCCACTAGACATTCTATGTACTTAGATATTTCAAAAGAATGCATCACAAGTATATTCCCTAGGATTTTACTTCAAATAGACGGAGAAGGTAGTACACACTGTATAGTTGGATCTACATGATATATACTTTACTAAATTACACATAATTAAAATTTTAATATTTTTATAATGTTCATAATTTTATATCATGTATATGATGTATTACACATTATTATTCATGTGCTTTGAAGCATAAAACATGGCTGAAAAATAATGTGATTTTTGTTATCATTTGTGACATACACATTGTGATAGTAGGCATTAAATTGTTTATGTCATATGTCATAAGAGTAAGACAATATATGATGATAATATTTGTTGGGTAGATTTGGATAGGTATTCACCAGGATACCTCAATTGTATATTTTTGTACAAGATTAATTCTTAATAAATTTATTTTGTTTAAAATTATGTTGGATGAGAATCTCAAGGAAATTATGAAAATAATTAAGATGAAAGTATTGATTAATTAAAGACGATAATTAATCTATTCGAGCCCAATTTATCTTCAATAAGAATTATTAAATAATTGAATCCTAGTTTTATTAAATGTGTAATTTTTTGCATGTATGTGGATGATCATGAACTAGACCAGACCTTTGTTTGTGATTGGTTTCCATTTAATTTATTCTTAAATTAATGTTTTGATTGGTGCGCTATCTATCCTCATCAATATATAGGGCCTGCATTCCCAAGGTTGTTTATGTAAACCCCCCTTTACCCCTCACCTGTGTGTTAGTAAAATCATATTTAATTTATGGATCTCCCAATCTAGTGGAGGTAGTTCAAGTTATTATCCAAGGTGAAACCAATCACAAGACACAAAAGTGGATAGGTGGAAAGCTATAAACATGAACTGTAAATGGTTCAAGTTGTTTCTCCCCAAGGTCAGGGTTAGTTTATTAACCAGTAGATAAACTAACAATTAGAAAAGATCATGATTATACTCTTTATTTTATTTCTTCTAGTTTCATGGTTATTCATTATGAATATTTTATCGCACTAACATAATTAATGAATTAACAATCATGTAAGATGAAACTAAAATAAACATGATTATCCGTAAATATTATTTAGACATGGTGAATATGTTAAACATATCCCACTTAAAATTAAAATTCATGTTAAAAGGTAATAAGTAGAAATTTAAACATAAAGGCTAAAATCCCTCAATAAAATATTAAGTCGGTATAACCTTCCATTAATTTGGCAAGAATCTGACCATAGTTCAATGTGATTGGCCAGCCAAAGGTTGGTTGCTTTCAATTATCAAGGAATTATAATTTGACGTTTTTGGGTTGACTTAACTTGGTTTACATCATGTCTTAGCTACCAAATCCATACAAGGCATAACTAAGAAGAAAGGGTTGAGGAAATCATTAATGATTTTAGGATTGTAGATTCCACTCAATGAATAAAGGAGAAACGAGTTGATATAGTTATAATTTGAAATTACTACCTAAAACCATTCGAGTTTCTTCACCATCCAAAGTCGGGGTGATGAAAATGGAATATGGATCATTTCCACTAGAATATCCAAGAAACGGGATATTTTGAAGTTAATGGTGAGGTATATTGGGTTTCAAAAAAATAGTGGGAGAATAATAAATATTAATTTATTTATTTTTCTAAATTTTATCAAGATAAAGTACTAAAATTATGGTCATATTATTTGTATAAATGGAATCAAATAGGACATTAAACATATTGTTGTGATCCATACTCGAGAAGTAAAACCTTCTTATCGTTACTAATTTCCATGAATTATAAAGGCACCTATAGGTAATCCTTTGTTAGTAAAAGAAACTATATATATTTTTGGAACCTCTACAAATTTCACCTTGTAATGAGGTGAGTGATGACGAACTCTCTTTGTTGGAGAAACATATGAATGACACTACAGATGTTCAGTGCCTTATGCTCTCATCCATGAACAATGAGCTCTTGAAGTAACATGATAAAATGGATTCTTATAGAATGATGTATCGTCTTCAAGATCTATATCAATAGAAGGTGAGATGAGAGAGGTATTAGATATCCAACACATTATTCATGACTATGATTAGAGATTATGCACCAACTGGGTCCCATGTAGTCAAGCTTATTGTCTACATTGAGCGTTGGGACATCTTAGGGATTAAATTCCCAAATGCGTTGCATAAAAATTCTCATACTACCATCACTTCCCATGTCCTTCTCTAGTCTTATTGTGAATTATAATATGAGAAATATTGAGAAGAGATTATTAGAACTTTTGACCCTAATTTGCCAAGTGGATAAGGACATAGGGCATGAAAATCCCATAGTCCTTATTGTGAATAGGAAGGGGAAGAACAAGGAAAAGGTGCCTATGATTTATAAACAATATAAATCTCCTGAAAAACATCCGACCAAGAAGAAGAAGATCTAAAGGTATAGAAAAGAAAATGAGGTAGTATTTTCCCATGTGACAAGTCAGACCACTAGAAGAGGAACTTCACTCATAGTCAAGGGGAAGCCAAAGGTGCATTCGTTATGGACTAAAATATTTCCATTTCTACACATTAGGTATTAGATATATCTTTTAGTGATTATATCTATATTTAAATTCATAAAACAATTAGATTTTGGAAAAAATTTAGAGGAGAGATGGATCTACGAGATTCCAATGATTCGAAGCTAGATGCTCTTTCCATTGGTTAATACCAACTTTCATTGCTGACTAGGATGAATTTGGTTAGGTGGCTGTTATTATTTACTAAGTGTCACCAAGAACATAATTTTTTTATTGGGTTTAGATTCAAATGGATTTATTTTCATGTTCATAAATCAATGTTTTTTCTTTTATAAATAAATCATATGTTATGGTATGGAACATTTAAATAATGGTCTGTATGCATTAAATTGTGAATATTAATTGTTGTTAATAGATAATGAATCAAGTTCACATGAATCATGTAACACCCAGTTGTGGAATCACCGTCTTTGTCAAGTAATTGAGAAGTGCCTGAAAAAGCACTATCAAGATGGAATTTAGAATCTTCCAAGATAAAACTAATTTTTATATTCCACACTTGTTTACAAGGTAAAATGATCAAACCACCATTCGGTGGATAGGGTGAAAGGGCCACAGAGCTTCTAGAATTGGTACACACTAACGTGTGCAGACCATTTATAATAGAATCTGGAGGTAGATATTCTTACTTCATTACTTTTACTAATGACTTGATTAGATATGGCTATGTCTAATTAATGAGGTATAAGTATGAGTCCTTTGATAAATTATAAGAATTCAAGAATGAATTAGAGAATCATCTTGGTAATAAGTTACAGAATCATAGATCAGATCAAGGTGGAGAATATCTAATCCAAGAGTTCATTGAATTTTTATGGGAGTCTGGGATTCTATCTTAACTCGCTCCACATTATACAACACAGTGTAACGGTGTTTGTGAAATGAGGAACTGTTCATTTTTGGACATGGTATGGTCAATGATGAGTCATGCATATCTTCCATTATCCTTTTTGGGACATATATTAAAAATTTTGGCATACAAATTAAATCAATTACTAACTAAGGTTGAAAATGGTATCCCCTTCAAGATATGGAGTGGAATGAAACCCATTTTGTCATAGACACGTGTATTGGGTTGTGAGGTGTTTGTTAAGGATTTATCAGGAAACAAACTAGAACCCAAGGGAATGAGGTGTATCTTTATAGGGTATCCTAAGGAAACAAAGGGATACTACCTATACAACCTCTGAGATAAGAAATCCATTATTTCCAGACAATCCATATTTCTTGAGAGGTATCCCATCCTCAAAAAGGATAGTGGGAGAAATATTGACTTCTATTAAGTTGATTCTCAAGATACACATGAGTTGGTACAGGAACATGTTCCATAGGTTCCTGTGTAAGAGGTAGTTACTGAAACACAAGTACTATATTGAATCTCAAGAGAGGTAAGGGAACTAGAGAGATTTTATTTCCTTATCACCAAGTATGGTGACTCAATATTGTTGGACAATGATGAACCAGTATCCTACTAGGAGGAATTAAAGAGATTAAAATTTGCAAGATGGCTAAAAGTGATGAATTCTGAGATGGATTCTGTGTATCAAAACCATGTTTAGGTTCTATTCGATTGTCTATTTAATGTAAATATTGTTGGGTATACATGGGTATTTAAGAAGAAACTGGACATGGATAGTAAAGTTAGTTCCTATAAAGCAAGTCTTGTGGATAAAGGTTTTAAACAGCGTCAATGAATTGACTATGATAATACCTTTTCTCCAGTTTAAATGTTTAAATTCATTAGAATCATACTTTCTATATCATCTTACCATGACTATGTGATTTTGAAGATGGATGTCAAAACCACATCCCTTAATTGTAATCATCTATAAGATGTCTATATGACACAATAAGAAGGTTTTTTGACACTAGGTGATGCCAAAGGGTTTAGAAGTTTCAAAGATCTATTTATGGATTCAATAAAGCATCTTGGTCATGGAACATTCAATTCGATGAAACCATTGTAGAATTAGGTTTCTTTAATAATGAATGTGATCTGTGTGTTTAAAAAAGGTTTAATGTGAATTATGTCATCATCCTAGTAGTATATGTTGAGGGCATAGTACTTATTATAAATGACATACCAGTATTGCAATCAGTTAAGGACTGGTTGAACATGGGCTTCTCCATTAAAAACTTAGCTAAACGGACCTATATTATAGGGATCAAAATCATTTTTGATATAACCAAGAGGCTTCTTAGACTAATTCATAGTACATACATTGACTAGATACTAAAGAAATTTAGTATGGAATAATCCAAGTGGGTATTGGTTTCATTGTCACATGGAATTCATCTTTTTAAGAAAATGTCTCCCCAGACACAATAGGAGAAAGATGGAATTAGTAATATCCCACATGCTTCGACGATAGGATCAATCATGTATGCCATTATATATAGTATAATTGATGTTTCTTATGCACTGAGCATGGTATCAGGTATCAATAATATCCATGAGAACAACATTGGACTGCTATTATGGCCATCCTTAAGTATCTGAGAAGAACTAATGATATGTTCCTTGTATATAGAGGAGATGAGAAGATTTCCATCAGAGGGTATGTTGATACTGGTTTCCAGATATATCAGAATGATCTAATATCACAATTATGATATATTTTATGTCTCAACAGAGGATATTTGAGATGGAAGAGTTCAAAGTAGCCAGTTTTTGCTGATTGTATAATGGAGTCTGAGTATATAGTAACTTATGATGCATCCATGGAATCCATTTGGATTTGGAACTTTGTCTAGGAGGTTGTTGTGGTCCCTAGCCATAGATCCCTATCACATTGTATTGTGATAATACTATAGTGGTGGATCTTACAAATGAGCTAAGGCCACATCAACAGACAAAACACATACTACAGAAGTATCACCTCTTGAGGGATTTTCATTAAAGGGGTTATATTGTACTGCGAAGAGTTTTCATGGATGAGAATATGGTGGAACCCTTGAAAAAAGTATTATCTTAGTATAAGTGTTAATATCATGTGAGAGCTAGTGAACTGAAGGTTGTTAGAAGTTGGATCTAGTGCAAGTGGGTTCTGTGAGAGTTGGTACCCTATAACCAACTTCTTTGTACTTTATGAGAAACATATATTCATGGTTTTGAATATGAATAAATTCCTTATCAAATCATGATTCTTCTTCTGTGTGACATAGCATTTGATAATGTCCCAAGAGTAGTTGTCACGCTAAAAGGTCATAGCAGTTCTCTGCTATAATGAGAACCAGGAAGTTCCATGACACTATTGTTTAATAAATGTTCTATTAATGGATGATATCATTTTAAGGGACACAAATGAATTAGGATATCATGGGTGGAGATTCATAGGACATTGAGGCACCTTATCATGGTGTACGCCCTCAATAATATTTTGTAGGATATTATGAGAATGAGACCCGATAGTAGGAAATCCACATTACAACTTTCATTAGATATTCCTATCTATGGACGTGTGTAATGGTCCTTAGTCTATAGGATTATTATTAATGGATATTATGAGTCACACACTTTGATGTGTTGGTGTAAACTGTGAGGTCATATTCTCGCAGTGAGGTAGGATATGTTGGTTTCATCACAAGTAATTGCATTGATGAATAATGCATGAAAGGTTTTATCCATTCTGTTCAGTAACGAAAGTTAATATCTCAGGACCTTTGATGGAAATGATATATCCTAAATAAATCCATGGCCATGGTGTTTTCTAGGAAAGTTATATTTCTGAAAATTCGAAGTATGAGATATCGAGCATGTTGGTCGATGACACTGGCATGAAACCTGCTCAGTTGAAGATATTGTGATAAATTGATTATATTAAATGGTAAGCATTCACATGTGGTGACATGTCATTGTGACATTAACTTCTTTCTCTATGGGTTCCTTGGCGTGTTTCTGGACCCTAACCTTGGACTTTAGGCAGGTTCTCGTAATTCCACTAAGAAAGAGGCTTAGAGGGTCACACACTAAGTGTATCTAGAATCATATTTAAATAATTTAGTATTTAACAATTTGAATAAATATTATTCCTAGTTTTTGTTTAATAATTATTCATGTATACATGATCACATTTATTCCATTGCTAGTTATTCAAGAGAATATATTGTGGAAGGAATACTTATTTATCGGCGAATAATGCAGTTATATTTATTTAATAAATAAATAGTCATTATTTAGGGCCTGGTAAATATTGAATAGGATCGAAGGACCATGTTTTGGGTCTGGTGTGAAATAATATTTAAATATAACTTGAAATTTAAGAACATTTCATGGAAATAATTGTATTACTGTTAGTTTTTGAGATAGGGTTTCAAATGAATTAATAAAATAAGTAATTTCACTTCTGCTAATTATTTTATTTTTACCTGCTGATTTAAATTTCTAGTTGCAACATTCTCTAATTATCCAAGGGGGAAACCCACAGGCTATCCAATCGGTTGCGCACAATATTTAGAGAAATCCTCCTAACCCTAAAGTGTTATTCCTTCTCTAAGAACATTCTCAAGGATAAGATCAGTCCCCCTCCACCAGATCATGGAGAATGATTTGAAAGTGGTTCTCAAGGGGATCGAAGGTGGATGACACAAGTGCAGAGATCTTCAACGATAGAACTCAGAGACTCCTTCGGTGACATGCAAAGATTCACAGAGCACATGTGGATAACAACTAGTGGATAGTTACCTTTGATCTCTATAATGCAACGAAGGCGCACGAAAGATCTGTGGTCAAACGCATCAATGAAGAAAGAATCACATTAGAGGTAATTCTCAATTTAATTAAATTCATTATAAACACAATATTTCAATCCTCTCTTCAGGGTTCTTGGAGAAATTATTATTTGTCTATTTTATTTGATTAAATCTATGGGCACGAGTGTTTATTATCATATTGATCCCGGATTAATCATTGATTATAGTAAAATTTAATGTTGGGAACCTTCCCATCCTGTGCTTCGGTTGCGCCCAGATCCTACACCTTCTAGATCATGCAATTAAATTTTCCATATTATTATGTTGCAACATTTTCTATAGACTGAAATGATGAAACATTATGTGAGCAACAAATAAGTAGTACATAAGGAATCAAAATTGTTATATTACCAAATGACTACTCCATTACTAGTGGGACATAGAGTGTGTTGAGAACTTGGTCTATTTCCCTTTTAAACCCCTCAATATGCTTCCAAAATATTTCATTGGCTTTGAAGATCTTAGATTCCATCTTTTGCAACACAGATTACAATTTTGAATCCATTTGTCTGGAAACCTTTTCAAAATCAAATGAGAATGATTCTATGCATGAAGAGTTAATATAGGGATGTAAAAATCATACAATGTAAAATATTTACCATACTAAAAAATCCCAATTAAAAACATTAGAAAGAAAATAATATTATGATTAACAATACATATCTCATCTCAAACAAAATTGTAGAACCACCTTATTTTGATTATTTTCAAAATTAGAGCTATCAATTATCATTTAAAAATCAATGTTCTACTAAATTAATGATAATTTTTATGACATATCTGAAAAAATAATACAAAAGATGCATATTCCAAATATAAAAATAAATTTTTTTCGATGCTAAAACGAACTGATAAGCTAAGCACTCTGAAAATATTGTGCCCATTATCAGTGCTAAAAAAGTGATTATAAAGGCCACATATATCAGTTATAATAAAACTCAAATAATAATAATAATAATAATAATAATAATAATAATAATAATAATAATTTGAACCTACCTCCACACCACTGAAACAAGACACCCCACCCCATTTATCTATGATTTCTTTTCCCCAACCCTTTTACTAGTGCTTTTAACCCCCATTAATTAGAGTTATGCACACTTCTCACCCACCTTCTCCAGGAAGGAATTGAACTATAGGGCTCCATGTCAAAATTGACCACCCTTACCACTACACCATCATATTTTCATCTATATTTTAATATATATATATATATATATATATATAATTTATATATATTTCCAGACATTTTATTTATACATGTATTTTTTTATATAATTATATAATTATATAATTATTTTTAAATACATTTATATAATATATTTATATAATTACATATATATGAATATATATATTCATATATATACACACATATATTTGAATAGTTACATATAATTGTTTTTAAAATGTATTTATAAAATGCATATTTATTGTAAAAACCTTTATATAGTGTGTTTCTATAACATATTTAAATACATTAATTTCATATATGTTTATATAAATTTGTATAAATTTATATTATATATTCAAGGATATATATATATATATAAATACATTTATCTGATGTATTTACCCAATATCGCCACACACATTCAAACATATTTATATATTCTTCTTTATATATAGTTATAAATAATTATAAAATAATAAATGAAATACTGAATGACTATATATATAAAGTTTTTATATAAATATATATTTATCGTTATATAAAAAAATTATGTATATATATATTATGGATAATAAATGTTTTTTCATATGGTTTATATATATTTATTTTTTTATTTAAATATATTTAACATGTTACTATGATTAAATATTTATTTATACATTTTAAATTTTATATGTAAATATATATATATATGTACATATTTAATTATAAATAAAACTATAATGTAAAAATTTATAAAATTTGAACACCATGATATCCACATGAAAGTAAGCCCTCGTAAAAAATTCCATTGAAAAAAGACAAGAATACACCCTTAAATGAAGCTATAATTCCATCGATGTTTAAAAAATCAGGGTACCTTGATAAAAACAGAGTTTTGGAGGCCTCTTGTGCCATTTTTTAGAATAAAAAACACTATATACAATTTATTGAGTGACTATGTCTTAAACATTTTTACAAGATTCGATTAAACTTATGGTAGAGACCAAACAGACACCCAAATCAAAAGTTATATATTTTTTATGTTCAATTCATATCTTCAAAAAAAATTAGATTGTTTATTAATTTATTGAATTTTTAGGTCATCAATCTATTATTAAATGACTATTACTCAATAATAAATATATAATTATTAATTACTATTATTTTCTAATTATTTTATAATCCTTTTTTCACTAAATATATTATATATTAAATGTACTTTTATTTTTTTAGTCTTTAATAAATATTATTTAATAAAATATAATATAGTTATATCGATATAAATATATTAATATATTAATATATTATTTTAATGATATATAATATTTTTACTCAAATATAACTTTGAGCAGTTCTAAAATAACACTAATATAGGGAAACCTTTATGGGTGCTAAGAAAATCATTTACAAAGGTTCACTTTATCATCGCTAAAAAAAGTGTTGACAAAGGTTCACTTTTATCAGTTCTTTTTTCAGTGTCATAGAAGGAGGCCCCACATTTATCAATGGTTTTATATACTACTAATAAATGGTAATGTTGAATATCATGTGATCTAAATAAGTGAAATATTGATATTTTGTGTGAAATCGACAAAAAAAATGTGCAAGTATCCATTTTAAAGAATGAATTCATTGACCGTGCATGAAGATTGGTCGCTGCACTTGTTTTATTGGAGTTAGTATTCTAGAACTAACTATTTTTACTCTGTATATCATGTATATTTAAATATTTAGTTATTAATAAAACATCCTACTACATATTGTTCATTGTTCTGCATGACTTTAATGTAATAATGTATTAGAGAATCTATCACATTGATAAGGTCATTGCAGTTCCCACTCGGATAAGAACCTTGAAATTTGATGAAAATATTATTAAATATATTTCTATGTTTGGAAAACATACTATGATGGGAAAATTATAATATTATCTATCTTTTTTAAGTACACGTAAGTATATTAGACTTATTTTCATGAAGTTTTCATTTTGTAATATCTATGAAGGGAGATTATGAGAATAAAACCACCTGTAGGAATTATGCATGTTTATGTGTTATCATATATTTCTATCTATGAGTGTGTGTAATGTTCCTTAAACTTTAAGCTTTTTATTAACACATTTCATGACTCACAAAATTTTTTGTGACACTGTAAACCATGACAAGTACCATGAATGGAAAATTTGGGTATTTTGGGCGCATCATGAATGACATGTAATTAATCAATAAGGAGATGATAGATTTGTCCCTTATGTCTTTATGTAAGATGATATCAAAACCCTTTGATTTAAAGGGAACTGTGACATTAAATTCCATCGCCATGGTGTAATGATGAGTTTATTTCATATAGTCAATGAAAGAGGTATTAAGCATATATGTTAATGACATATATGTGAAACATTTTTAATGAAATATTTTGAAAAAAGGATTATACTACACAATGATCATTTGTATACAGTTTTAAACATTGTGATATTAAGTTCTTTCTCTTGGATGCCTTAACTGGTATCTAGATAATAATCTTGTAAATTAGGAAAGCCTACCTAATTATGATGAGAAAAAATCCTAGAGGGTCACACACTAAGTGTTTCCATTGTTGTCTATTAAATTCTATTTTAATTGAATTAATGGAATAAATATTATTCTCAAGTATGAGGAATAATTTTATTCATGTTTTATTGATAAAAAATATTGAATAAATATTTATTTTACAGAATTCGAATTAAATATTTATTGTATTTGTTGTATATTTAATAAATATATGTTCTCCAAAGTGTGAATAAAATATTTATTTTTAATAAAATATTTATTTGGGTATTAAAGAAATTATGAGTAAGAATATGAGTATACAAAGATCATATCTGATGATAAATATTAATTTTCAAGATGGTAAAATAATATTTATCATTTCTCAAGTTAGTTCATGTCGTAAAATAATAATAATAAAATTATTATATGGAAAGGGGTTGTAAATGTATTATTATTTTATTAAAGTGTTAGTAGACAATTAAATAATATTTTAACCAAACCCCTAGCTCTAAAAATAGATTGTTATGTCTATTTTTTAGGGTTAAATGAGAATTGAGAATTGTTGTGGACAACATACTTCTCTCTCTAAATATTCCTCACAACTTTTCAAGAATGATAAAAAATCCATCGATCATGAAGTATCTTGAAGTGTTTGATATGAGAAACAAAACATGATTGATCTTTCAAAATAGAACATCATAATTAATCAGTGTTGTTTGGTGATCAAATTTTCCCATGTAGATCATTCCTAGAGGGATTCTACAGATGGATCCTACAAGCACGATGATTGTACTCCAAATAAGTTTTTTCAAAAATTTTAAAAAAAAATTACATTGAATAAATTTCATGAGATGAGGTAATATTTATTTTGATCATATATAAATTAATTTTAAATTTACCATGAAAAGATCATCTTGTGGTTCAATGTTTCTTTATATCAATATTCTATGGAAAAACTTTATTGGTCAGTATGTTTACATCTTGCACAATTGGTGATTGATACATCAAATTCAAAAAAATCCATTATGTTTATTCACCCACCAAGGTGATTCCATTATGCCTAGAACCTTCAAGTGGCATAAAAGGGGTCTCATTTTAAATTTATAATTATTTATTTAATTGTTGATCAATTTCCTCAATAGTGGTTATATATTTCATTTCTATTATATTCATTATTTAAAACTATTTTTTAATTGACATGATTTTTACATGTTAATTATCATCATTATGTTTTTCATTTTCTTAAATAACTAAGTAGAGATGAAGAATGGTGAGGGATTCCATTTGGAAGTGCCAATGATTTTAGCTGGTGAGACTATGTGACCCGGTGTGTAGCTGGTGTGCATGTTGTGTGACCAACTACATTGCACCTGGATATGTATTGAGATAAAAATCATGCCATGAAGTAATAGCACATGGTTCATTTATGGAATACCACATATAGAATGGGTCAACCTAGTGCTTTACTTTTCATATTACACAGTTTGTAGCTGGCATACATGTTGTGTAGACTATACGTTTTAGTAGTGAAATTAACGCGAACAATGTGGTCAAATACATGATTAAACTACATGTGAGACTAAAAGCCTAAATATTAATGAAATAAATGAAATGTAGCTAGAATAAATAGAATGTAGATCATTAATTCCCTTATCCTAACTACACACCAAGTTATTCAGTGAGGCTGGAGAACATATAGAAAGTGGAACACACTTTGTGTATCTTGAGTACATCTCATGTGGTCTCACACCCAAAAAACATGTAAAGTCTTTTGGTGGGTTATGAAGACATAAGAAAAGTTTTTATTCGCAATGTGTAGGTGGTTAGTAGACACCATGTAGTTTGTTTGAGGTATACATCAAAGCCCCATGCTTTTATCCCAGCTACACGATAATTGAGGTACATGACATGTAGCTTGTAATTACACATCGTGTAATATTCCAATAAAAGATATAATTTAATTACAATAAAAAAATAGTATTAAAATATAATTATTTTGTTGTAATTTTTTTTGTTTAACTATGTAATAATTATTTTAGAGAATTAATAAATGAACAATTAATTTAACATAATTATTTGTAATTATTGGGCATATAATTTATTTTACAAGAATTAATTTATTATAGACATCTCAAAGAGAATTCATATGGGGATTATGATAAAAGAAAATTGTTTAATTATTAATCAATTAATTAATTAATTAATTAAAGAGTGATTATCTTAAAAATTAATAATAAATCAAAATGAATGTTATGCAGTGTACTATTTCATATTTGTTTCATGTGTATGACCATTATTGAGCTTGAACAATACCTGTGTATGCATTGGGTTAATTTAATTTAATTTTTTGCAGGGTTTTTCAATTATTAATTATTAAATTAAATATGATGGTCATAAAGTCATCCCTCTATCCTTTATCATGAATGAACTGTGTGTCTAAGGTGGTTTATGTAATTTCCATTAACTAGTCCTTTAATCCTCCTTACATGCAAGTGAGTCATAAAAAATGTAATAAATGGAGTATCCCAAGGCACATAGAGGCAGTTCAATATGGTACCAGGATGAAACTAACCCAGGCGATACACAAGTGGAAAGGTGGAATACTACAAATCATACAAAGATAGTCACATCGAATTTTCACGAAGGTCATAGGTTAAATTATTGTCTTTTCAACAAATAAACCATTATATAATATCATGATCAGGTCATTTATTTATTTATTTCTGCCTTATACATTATTTATTTTATAGATGCAATACAATGATCACATAAATAAATGTGAAAATATATAAATATTATATTTAAATAAATGTTTTATCAAAACATGGTTAATCACTTATGTAAAATACAATAAATTTTGATAATACATATAGAAGATAAAAAAATCTTTAAATATAATAAGACCAAATCCATGAAGTCAGTATTATGACAAACTGTTCCTTCTCTTACATTATTTGGAATGCAATCATAAAAATAAGTGATTACATAGCCATAGTCTGGACACTTACTATTAGCGAGGAGTTCTCACGAGGGTTTTGTATCAAATTAACCAATCCTGTATTGAATTTAACAACCATATTATGTTTAATACATATTTGGAAGAAAGTGTTAATGAAATCCTAGATAGGATTTCAGGACTTGGGAGTCCACTCAATGGATCAAAGAACTACAATCCTATTGTTGTCAAGACCACCAACCTAAATACCTTCTTATAGTTTTCATTGCCATAGTATGGACCATTAATTAGGGAAATGTTAATCATTTTCCCTATAATTTTGTGGGTGATGTGTCAATTCATGTTCAATGGTGAGTACTATTGAGACTTGATAAAAAAAAGTAAGAGAATGAATAAAATGAAATTCATTATGTCTCACATAAATTAGAATCAAGTGAAATACTAATAATCCGCTCTTTTGTAATTTCAGAATAATAGAAATTTCATCATCCACGTTATCCCCTCTATAAATATTAGAGAAATATCATCTTCTTACTAGTATTAACTATCATGAATAGTTTATATGCCTTCAGTTTTTGTTCCACGATGAGCTAAAATTTAAAATTCTAGAGTCCCCACTCCCAGATCTTCTTGTAAAGGAGGTGGGTGATGAAGATTTTGTGGTCTATGATAAACACAATGAGATACACAATTGATTTTTAGATATTAATGATATTATCCTTGTCTAGTAAACTCTTCATGTATCAATAAGACATTGATGCTTATAATATGATCTAGAATCTCCATGGCCTATTTTATGAGAGAGATAGATAAAAACAGTTTGTGAATTCCCAGGCTCACTTTTAAAGTAATATTGTATAAGGTGTTCTAGATAAGCCTCAAATAATCAAATTCTCTAGCTATATTGAGCTCTTAAAGGTTCTAGGGTTTAAATAATATAATGAACTACGCACCAATATCATTATTTAATAACTCCCTCATATCTTCTACATATTTTTTTTTAATTTTATTATAAACAACATAGAGAAGTCTCTTCCAAATCATCTTACACTACTTATCCAAGTTGATAAGGAGACTAAGTATAAAAATCCTTTTATCCTTATGGTGGAAAAAATTAATGGTCAGGAAAATAGATCTAAATTCAAATATCATTTTCAACTCCCCTTCAAAAATATAATGATCAAATGAATAGAAATTGAACATGATTCTATTTGTTTTTAATGTGGCAGGAAGAGCCAATAGAAGAAAAAATTCACCCCGGAAAAGAATCAAATAAAAGAATTAGGTGCATTTTTTATCATCTGAAATTTATCTATTTCTATATATTTGTTATTAAATATATCATGTGGTCCTCACAAATGTATTGAAATATAGGGACCAAGTATATTTAGTAATAATGATTGAGGAGAGGTAGATCTATGATCAGCCAACAGATACCAACTTACTATTGTAGCTATTAGGGACTAACACCTCACATTGATGATGAGAATAATCTTGGTTTTAAAAGGTTCTTATTATGTTCCATCTATTACTAAAATAATTATTTCATTATACAAACATGATAGTGATGGATTTATTTTCAAATTTAGGAATAAATACTACTTCTTTTATAAGGAAAACATTTTTTATGGAAAGACACATTTAAGTGATGGTATTTATGCATTGGATTACACAAACCTAGTTGTTGAAATTGGTAAAAAAACTAATCCACATTAATCATACCACAATAAACTTTGGAATCAACATATTGTTCATGTTAGTGAAAATAATTTTACTAAACTAGATGATGAAGGATATTTATATTCCTTTGAACTAAAACCTCTTGGTTTATGTTCCACATGTTTATAAGGTAAAATGACTAAATCCCCATTTAGTGGAAAAGGATGAAGGGATAAAGATATTATTAAATTAGTTCATATCTAATTTAGTGGACCATTTATAGTTGATGCAAGGGATAGGTACTGAAAAATTATAATATTTACTAATGATTTAATTAGATATATATATATATAACTACATAATGATATATACATCGTATTCTTTTAAAAAATCTAAGGAATAAAGGAATTAAGTTGAGAACTACCTCAGTAAAAAAATATTAACAAATCCCACTCATATTGTGGTGGAGAATATCTTAATCAAGTCTTCATTGATTATATATGAGTGTTTTTTATTCTATTTAAACAACACTCATCCTTATACACCTCAATGGAATGGTGTAAGTGAAATGATGAACCACAGCATGTTAGATATGGTGAGACCAATGATGAGTCATGTGAGTATTTATTTATAATTTTGGGGATATGATTTAAAAATAGAAGCATACATACTAAATCATGTTCGAACTAATGTGGAAACTAATATTCCATATCAGCTTTGGTATTAGAGTAAACCCATGTTGTTGCATATATGAGTGTGGGGTTGTGAGGTGTTTGTTAAGGATATTTTTTGGAACAGACTTTCACCTCAAGGAACTGAGTGTATATTTTTAGGGTATCCAAAGAAAAATGAATGATATTATCTACATGATCCTATAGAAAATAAAATTCTAGTTAAAAACATCCCACCTTTCTCGATATTGATAAAATATATAAAGGATATAGTTGGAGTAAGATAAAAATCGCCGAATTATAGGCTCATGATATGAAAGAGTTAGGATAAGAATATATTCCATGAAGCCTCATAGAAGAATAAGTTCTAAAGATAAAAGTATTATAGAGGAGTGCAACAGAGGATGGAGAATCAGAATAGTATGGTTTTCTATTCAGTGAGGTTGGTGACTCAATATTAATTGATAATAATGATCCTATGACATAAAAATAAGTCATGACTGTCATATATGTGGCCAAGTGTAAAGATAATATGAATTATAAAATGGATTCTTTATACCAAAACCAAATCATGATTTTAGAAGTTCCTCCGGTGGATGTAAAGCCTCGTGGTTATAAATGGTAATTTAAGAAGAAAATGGATATGGATAGAGATGTTAATACTTATAAGGTATGACTGGTTACAAAAGGGTTCATTCATCATCATGGAATATTCAATGATGAAACCTTTCCAACGGGTACTATGTTGAAATCTATTTTTATTCTAATTTCTATTAAAGCTTTACATGAATACGATATTTAGAAAATGGATTTCAAAATAAACATTATTAATGGGAACCTTCATGAAGTTGTCTATATGACACAACCTCACGGTTTTGTGACTGAAAAGGATCCAAACAAGGTAAGAAAATTAAAAAGATCAATTTATGGATTAAAGTAAGAATCCAAGTCAAAGAACATTGGGTTTATTGAATCCATAATGTAATTAGGTTCATAATGAATGAATGAAATTCTTGTGTATACAAATGGTTTGGTGGGGGTGAAGTCATTTTCTTAATAGTATATTTCAATGACATACTACTTATTGGAAGTTAAATCCCAGTCTTACTGTCTGTTAAATCTTGGTTGAATAAATGCTTCTCCATTAAAGACTTAAGTGAAATAGAAAATATTATTGGGATCAAGTTCCTTCATGATTAATCCAAGAGGATAATTTATTTATGTCAAGGTACAAATATTGATAAAATATTGAAGAGATAAATGTTCCCTCAACATATGAGAAAATATATAGGATTTCAATGATCTCATACACTTATTGATTGTGCTAGTTTTCACATTCCATAAAATAATAAAAATATTATTATTATATTTCCTCACACTAGAAATGTTTTATTATATTGTTTAATTGAAAGTATAAAATAGAATAATATTTTAACATAAACCCTATATCTATAAATATATGGATATTTTTATTATGTATTTTTAATAGATAATTGATAATTTTTGTGCACACAAACTTCTCTCTCCAATTCTTCTACCCAATATCTCAAGAACTAGAGGAACTCCTTCAAGAATGAATGATCTTGAAGTAATAAAGATGGCCAACACATGAAAATTGATCCATTGTGATATCACCTAGTAATCAATCAATGTCATTTAGAGATCAATGGAGCATGTGTAGATCATTTCTAGAGGGATTCTACACTTGGGTCCTACAAACATGATAACAGTAACCTGAAAAGCATATTTTGGACGATCAACAACGTCTATGTAAAAGAATATTCTTAAGATGAGTAAATATTTATTACGATAATATTTAATTAATTATAAATCTACTGTGAAAAAAATATTTTCTAGGTTTCAGGATTCTCTATGTTAATATTTGATGGAAAAAATCCATTGGTACTAACATTTAGGTCTTTCACAATTGGTGAATGATCCATCAAATCTTGAAAACCATTATGGTTATTCACCCACCATGGTGATTCCTATGAAACTAGAACCTTCATTTTTGTGGCCTTAAATAATTATCCTTACATCCATTCATCCCTCACATACATGTTTGAATACTTACATAATGACCATATATAAATTATTTATAAATTTAACATGAAATGATCTTCCCAAGGTTCAGGGTTTCTTTACATCAATATAAAATAGAAAAATTTCATTGGTCATAATGTTTACATCTTGAACAATTGGTGAGTAGTACATGAAATTCAATACAAACATTTGTTTATTCACCCACCAAGACGCTTTTGTTGCACCCAGAACCTTCAAATGGCATCAAAGGGGTCACATTTTAAATTTATAAATATTTATTTGATACACTACTACAAACACGGCCTTTATCAGCGCTAAAAATGGCCTTTATCAGCGCTAGAAAAGCGCTGATAAAGCCAGCGTAGATAAAGGGGGGTCCCCTTTATCAGCGCTTCCTTTATCAGCGCTTTCGTTTTAACGCTGATAAAGGACCCTTTTATCAGCGCTTTTAAAAAAGCGCTGATAAAATGTAAAAAATTTAAAAAATACTGCCAATCGGGGGGCTTTTATAGCGCTTGAACCCCCCCCCCCCTTTTACAGTGCTTTTCGACCCCTATACAACACCCCATGCACCCACCTCCACCCTTTAACAGCGCTTACTCCAATATTCCCCATGCGCGTGCACCCCTGCCTCCACCAGGATTTGAACTCGAGACCTCCCCCCTGCGCGCCTAAGCCCTTACCACTACTCTATTTTGATTTGCTTTCCAATTCATGATATCTATATATATATATTTATATATTTAGTTATATTTATTCGTATAGTAATATATATTTATATTAATATATATATAGTTATATTATAATATATATATATAGTTATATTATAATATATATATAGTTATATTATTATATATATAGTAATATTAAAATATATATATAGTGGTATTAATATATATCTATATCTATATATATATATATATATTTAGTTATATTTATTCGTATAGTAATATATATTTATATTAATATATATATAGTTATATTAACATATATATAGTTATATTAACATATATATAGTTATATTAACATATATATAGTTATATTAACATATATATATAGTTATATTAACATATATATAGTTATATGAATATATATTTATATAGTTATATTATTATATATATAGTGATATTAATATATATATTTATGGCGATATTAATATATATATTTATAGTAATACTAATATATATATATATATGTAGTTATATTAATATATATATATAGTTATTAGATTAATATATATATAGTTAGATTAATATATATATATAGTTAGATTAATATATATATATAGTTAGATTAATATATAGGTATATAAATATTCATATATTGGTATTTTAAATAAAATTGATATTAGTTATTATTTAGATAAATCTAATATATTTTATATGTAAATATGTTTAATTATTTATTTAAAAAAATTAATTTTTAGGTGCGAATATATAAAAAAATATGTACATATAGTTATATATTTGATTATAAATAGCAGTTCATTATAAAAAAGGATGAAATTTCAAAGACATAATATCAATATGAATGTAATACCTTGGAATAAATTTAGTTCCCGCCAAGAAAAGTCAATAATACCCCCATAAACGAGTTTGAAAATCCACAAAATGTTAAAAAATATGGGTACCCCGACAAAAAACTCAGTTTTGGAGGCCTTTTGGGCCTATTTTGGCCTTGAAAAACGCTTTACCGGGGTTATCCGCGGTTATAGCGACGTAGAGCTCGTCGCAGGCTTCGATTTGATATGTGGTAGATCTCAAACGGACACCCGGGTCAAAAGTTATGGCCGTTTGAAGTTTGAGTTGCGTTTTCAACATATTTTGGATCTTTTTTTTAATTTTTTTAATTTTTTTAGTCCTCAAATTGTTATTAAATGACTATTACTCCATAATGATTATCAAAATATTAATTAAAAATATTTTTTTAATTTTTTAAGAAGTCATTTTCACTAAATATCTTATATATTAAGTATAATAAGTGTAAATGTACATTTATACTTATCTAAAATATATTTAAAAATTATATATTATATTTAGATAACAATATAACTATATTTATATATTAATATATTAATATATTTTTAATTTTTTTTTAAGCCGACCCTTTATCAGCGCTAAAAAAAGCGCTGATAAAGGGGGGCGCTGCGAAAAACTATTTTTGTGGTAGTGATAGTTGATTAATTTTTCCCAAGAGTGGTTATATATTTTATTTCCATTATATTCATTCTTTAATACGGTTTTTTAATTAACATGATTTTTTAATATTACTTATCATCATTATGTTTTTCATTTTTAGAAATCACAAAGTACAAATGAAAAATAATGACAAATTCCATTGGGAAAGGCCATGGATTTTGGCCAGTGAGACTAGGTAACCTAATATGTATCTAGAGAACATGTTGTGTGCCCAAGTTCACTGCACCAGTATGTGTTGTGAGATAAAAAACATGCCATGATGTAACTACACATGGTTCATTAATGGAATGTCGCATGTAGAACAGGTCAACCTAGCACATTACTTGTCAAATTACATAGTGTGTAGATGGTGTATATGTTGTGTAGTATACACGATTTAACAGGTAAATTAATGAAAACAATGTGGTCAAATACATGGTTAAAACACCTCTAAGACTGAAATCCATAATTTTAATGAAATAAATGACGTGTAGCTAGAAGACCTGGCATGTAGCTCATTAGTCCCCCTGTTCTAATTACACACTGAGTTCTTCAGCGAGGTAGGAGAACATATAGAAGGAGGAACACAGTGTGTTTATATGGAATACATCTCGTGTGGTCCCACACCCAAAGAACACATTACATCTTTCTATGGGTTATAAAGACATAAAAAAAGTGTTATTCACAATGTGTAGCTGGTTAGTAGACACCGTTTAGTTTTTCTGATGTATATGTTGAAGCCATAGGAATTTGTCTCGGTTACACGGTAATCAAGGTATATGACATGTAGCTCATAATTACTTGTTGTGTAGTCACCCAATAAAATATAGAATTTAATTAAAATAAAATAATTAATTTCATAATTAAAATAAAATTATTCTATTGGCATCCATTGTGTTTAACTATGTAATAATAATTTTAGAGAATTAAAAAATGGTTAATTAATTTAACTTAGTTATCTATAATTATTGGTCCTATCATTTATTTTTTAAGAATTAATTTATTATGTACATATCCAAGAGAATTCATAGAGAATTAAGTTACAAGATAATTAATTAATTAATCAATCAATCAATTGACTACTTAATTCATGCATGTTTATCTTAGTAAAAAATAATTAACAGAAATGAATGTTAAATAATATACTATTGTGTATTTCATGAATATGTATCAGTGTCCATGAGCCTGAAAAATACCTATGTATGTGTTGGTTTAATTTAATTTAATTTATTTCATGTTTTTTTAATTACTAATTATTAAATTAAATATGATGGTCTTCGAGTCATCCCTCCCTCATTTATCATGCATGACATGGGTGTACATGGTGATATATGTAATTACCTTTAAATAATCCTTTAATCCCACCTAAATTCAAGTGAGTCATAAATAAATGTAATAAAAGGAGTATCCTAAGGTGCATGGAGGTAGTTCAAGATGGTACCAAGAGGAAACCATCCTATGTGATACAAATGTGGAAAGGTAGAATGATACAACTCCTACCAAGACCATCACATTGAGTTTTCACCTAGGTCATATGTTAATTAGTTGTCTACTCAATAAATCAACCATTATATAAGATCATGATCAGGTAATTTATTTGTTTATTTATTTATGTCTTATGCATTATTTATTTTATGAATTGAAGACAATTATCACATAAATAAATAGACTAATATATAAAGATGAAATTTAAATAAACGGATTATGCATAAATGTTTTCTCAAAATATGGTTAATCACTTATGTAAAATACACTTAATATTAACAAGACATGTAGAAGATAAAAAAATCATTAAACATAATAAAACCAAATCTCGGAAGTCAATATTATGTCAAAACTATGCCTTACCTTACTTGATTGGGAATGAAATCATAAAACTATGTGTTTACATGTCTATAGTCTAGACATATACTATTATAGGGGAGTTCTCCCATGGGTTTTCGGTTGAATTAATCAATCATGTATTGAATTTAACCACCATAATATGTTCAATAAAAATTTGGAAGCGCTTTTTAAGGAAATACTCATTTGTATTTTAGAATTGGGGAGTCCACTCAATGGATCAAAGAACTGCAAGCCTGATATTGGAAAGATCACCAACCAAAATACCTTCTTATAGTTTTTATGGACATAGTATGGACCATTAATAAGGTAAATATGAATCCTTTCCACTATAATTTATTGGGTGATGGGAAATTTCATGTTCAATGGTGAGTACTATTGAGACTTGATAAAAAGGTGGGAAAATTAAAAAATATATAATTCATTATGTCTCACATAAATTAGAATCAACCAGAATACTAATAATCTACTCTTTTATAATTTTTGAATGATGTAAATTTCATCATCCACATTATCCATTCTATCAATATTGGAGAAATACCATCTTATTATTATTAGTAACTTTCATGAATGGTTTACATGCCTTCAGATTTTTTGGCACCATGAGTCAAAATTTAATATTCTAGATTCCCCACTAACTATTCTTCCTGTAAAGTAAATGAGTGGTGAAGAGTTCACTTTCTATTATAAACACATGAGATACATGATTGATGTTCAGATATTATTTCTATTATCCTTATCTAGTGAAAACATGATGTCTCAATAAGACATGGATTCTTATAATATGATCCAACATCTCCAGGGCCTATATTAGAAGAGATCTAGATAGTAAAATTTTGAGAATTCCAAGGCCCTATTTGAAATTAATCTTAGAGAAGGTGTATTAGATGGGGCCCATGTAGTCAAATTCACTAGCAATATTAAGTTCTTAGAGGTTCTAGGGTTTAAAACTTCAAAATAAATATGCACCAATCTCATTATTTAATCACTCCCTTGGATCTTCTGAATATTTGTTGTTAATTTTAATATAAAAAACATAGATATGTCTCTTCCAGATCATCTTACACTGCTTCTCCATATTGATAAGAAGACAAGTGTAAAAATCCTTTTGTGCTTATGATGGAAAAAAGTATAGGTTAGGAAAATAGACCTAAATCCAAATATCCTTTGAAACCACCTTCTATGAAGAGAATGACCAAAGGAATTGAAAGGGAACATGATCTTATTTGTTTTTAATGTGGTAATAAGTGACACTGGAAAAAAAAGAATCACCCAGGAAAAGAAGAAATGGGAAGCATTTGGTGAATTTTTTTATCAAGTGAAATTAATCTATTTCTATAAATTGGTTATTAGATACAACAGGTAGTGCTCACATATGTATTGAATATAAAAAACAAGTACATTTAGGATGAATTATTAAGGGGAGTTTGATCTACAATCAGCCAATATTTCCCAACTTACTACTATAGTTATTAGGGACTACCAATTCACATTGATGATGAGAATGATCCTAGTTTTAAAAGGTTCTAATTGTGTTCCATATATGAAAAATAATAATTATTTCATTATCCATACTTAATATTTATGGATTTATTTTCAAATTTGGGAATAAATACGGCTTCTTTTTTAAGGAAAAAATTATTATATAAAGACACATTTAAATGAATTTATTTATGTGTTGTATTACAAAAACCTATAAATTAAAATCAATAACAAAACTAATCCACATGAACCATACCACAATCAACTTTGGAATCACCATCTAGTTCATGTAAATAAAAATAAATTTACTATATTAGATGAAGATGGATATTTAGATTCCATTGAACTAAAACCTCTTGGTGCATGTCACACATGTATAAAAGGCAATATAACTAAAGATCTATTTATTGGAAAAGGTGAAAGGGACAAAGAGATTATTTAATTAGTTCATATCGATGTCTATGGACTATTTATAGTTGAATAAATGAATAGTTACCCAAACTTTATAGCATTTTCTAATGGTTTAAGTAGTTAAAGATATGTATTCTTAATGATGTATATTTTTTATTCTTTTGAATAATTTAGGGAATACGAGAACGAAGTTAAGAACTATCTCAGTATGAAGATTAAGATAGACCACTAATAGTGAGGTGAAGAATATCTTAACCAATACTTCATTTATTATATATGAGAGTTTTGGATTCTATCCAAAGTCACTCCTCCTTATACACCTAAAGGGAACGGTGAAAGTGAAAGGATGAACAACAAATTGTCATATATGGTTAGATCAATGATGAGTCATGTGATTAATATATTATCCTTTTGGGGAAAGGAGTTAAAAATCAAAACATACATTCAAAACCATGTTCAAACTAATGTCGCAGGTGACATTCCATATCTACTTTGGCATTGAAGTAAACCCATGTTGTTGAATATATGAGTACTATGGGGTTTTGAATTGTTTGTTAAGGATATTTCTTGGAACAAACATGAACCTCAGGGAACTGAGTGTTTATTTTTAGGTTATCCTAAGGAAACTAAATGATATTACTTACATGAAACTACAAACTATAAATTTTTTGTTAAAAAACATTTCACCTTTATTGAAGTTGATAAAATATATAAAGTATATTTTTGGAGTAAGATATACATTGATGAAGTCTAGACTAATGATAAAAAAGAGTTAGAATAAGAAGATATTTCATAAAGCCACATGGAATCATTAGTTCCAATGAAACAAGTATTGTTTAGGAGTACAAGGGTGGTTAGAGAATTAGAACAGTATGGTTTTCTAGTCCCTGAGGATGGTGACTCATTTTAAGTTGATAATAATGATCCTATGACCTAAAAAATAAGTCATAAGTTTCATAGATGATTACATGTGGAAAGATACTATGAATTCTAAAATAGATTCCATGTACCAACACCAAGTCTAGATTTTGAAAGTTTATCCAGTGGATGTAAATCTTGTTGGTTATAAATGGGAATTAAAAAAGAAACTGGAAATGGATGGAGATTTTAGTACTTATAAAGTAGGATTGGGTACAAAAGGGTTCAAACGTCATCATACGATATACAATGATGAAACCTTTCCACCTGGTGTTATGTTGTAATCCATTTTTATTCTAATTTCCATTAATTATTTATATTACTATGATATTTGGAAAATGGATGTAAAAATAACATTTATTAATGGGAACCTTTAAGAATATGTCTATATGACACAGCCTCAAGGGTTTGTGTCTCTAAAGGATGCAAACACCGTAAAAAATTGTAATGATTAATTTATGGATTAAAGTAAGAATCCAAGTCATAGAACATTTAGTATATTAAATCCATAATGTAATTCAATTTCATAAAAATGAACTAAATTATTATGTCTACAAATTGTTTCGTGGGGGTGAAGTCATTTTATTGATAGTATATTTCAATGAAATTTTACTTATTAGAAGTGAAATACCAGTCTTACTATCTTTTAAATCTAGGTTGAATAAATGCATCTCCATGGAAGAATTAAGTGAAATAGCATATATTTTTGGGACCAAGTTCATTCAAGATTAATACAAGAGGATAATTTGTCTAAGTCAAGGTACAAATATTGAGAAAATATTTAAGAGATAAATGTACCCTCAAACATATGAGTAAAGATAGAGGATTTCAAGGATCTCATAAACTTTAGTGATTTGGTCAGTCATGTGTGTTATGAAATATGATAGGATAGATGTCACATATGTCTTAGGTGTAGTATTAAGATATCTATTTGACCAGGTCACCACCATTGGATGGAATTCCAGACTATCCTTGAGTATCTAAGGTATACTAATTATATTTTCCTTGTCTATAGAGGAGATAAGGAATTATTCATAAGAGGATATACAAATTATAGTTTCCAAACATATCAATATGATTTTAAATTTTAGGTGAGATATATATTCACTCTTAATGGAGGTGATGTGAGTTGGAAGAGCTTAATGAAGGTTATGTTTGAAGATTCTATAGCATTTTCTGAGTATATTACAGCTTTTGAGGAAGATAAAGAAGTTGTTAGTATATGAATATTTATCTATGATCTTGACATGGTACTTTGTTGTACATATCCTATCACACTCTGATATGATACTACTGCAAGAGTGGCTCTCATAATGGTGCAAAGGTTATATCAGTATATGAAGTACATACTTCAAAAATATCATCTCATGAAGGATTTTTTTGAAAAAAGTGAATTCAAAGTGAGTATAATATCTAGGAAAGACAATGTTGTTGAACCCTTGACTAAATATTTAACTTAGAAAAAACATGATCATTATGTGAGGTCTAGCAATATGAAAGTCATAAGTAGTTGGATCCGGTAAAAGTGGGAGTTTTTATGATTCGGTGTTCTAGAACCAACTTTTTATACTTTGGATTACATGTATATTCAAATATTTCAGTATTAATAAACTATATTATTATATATTTTTCATTACTCTATAATAATTTAATGTAATAATTCCTTAGAGTATCTGTTACATCGATAGGTTCATGTTCTCTACTATTGTGAGAAACTTGAAATTACATGAAGATATTATTAAATATATTTCAAATTTCATATAACATACTGTGATGGGACACAAAGAATGTTGACTATCAGGTGTGAGTGCTTGTAAGAAGATGATACATCTCATGAAGTTCACACTTGTTAATCTTTAATATGGTATATTATGAGAATAGACCAACCTATAAGAATTTAAAATGCTTATATGTCATTGTATATTGCTATCTATGAGCATGTGTAATGGTATTTAGAATTTAATATTTTTATTAATGCATTTCGTGAATCACACACTTATCTGTATTGTCATAAATTTTGAAAATAACAGTTCATGGAAAATTTATGTACATTAGGTGTGTCATGAATGAAATATAATTAATTAATAAGCCAACGAAGGAATTTCCACTTCCATATTTTTCAAATATGATATCTTAACCCTTTTATTGAAAAATAACGACCTCATTAAATTTAATGTTAATGGTGTAATGAAAAGATTATTTTAGATAGTAAAAGAAGGATTTATCATGAATATTGGTTGATTACACATATGTGAAACCTTCTTGATGAGATATTGGGAAAAAGGGATTCTATTACATGTAGAGTTTTTGTATATGGTAGTCAAAATTGTGACATTATATTCCTTCCCATGGGTGCCATGACTATAAAGACCTAGATTTTCCATGTAATTTTTTTAATTATATGGAATTATTACGTGTCAGAAAAAATTTATGGCGCATGATTCCAAGGCCTAGTGTGCCCAGAATGAATTTATGAACATTTTTTAGGTACGTTCAGTAGACACGGGAGTGACATTTTCGATCTTTTAAACCAGTGCTCGGATTAAAAATATGAGGGCACCGTCAAATCTGTTTCGTCGGGATTCTTTTAAGGGAGGATTCACTTCGACCTCAGTAGGTCTAGAGAAAAGGTTAGATTTTGTGAATTTTTAAAATAATAAATAAAACAACATTGTTATTTTATTTTCTTTCGTTTTCCTCCAATGGACAAGTGGTTGTGTGGGACCAATGATGTGTCAAGACATTAAATGGACTGACCCTTCAATCCTAAGTAACATAGATATTGGGAATTAGGAAGGTTCTTATTAATGAACCCTCATAAATCCCATGAGCTTTAGACACACTCCCCCTATCCTATTTATATGGATCTTGGGGAGAGATATCATCACTAATTCACCAAGCAACGAAATGCTGATAAAGTGTCGTGATGCCAACCTTGGAGGACGGAGCCAGTTCTAGCAAGCGGTGAAGAGTGACACTGAAACCCCAAACCAAATATCGACGATCGAGCAATGTCATTAGAGGCTAGTTGTGTGGGATGATGAACACTGACCCACTTCCTCAATCGTGGGTGTTTCTCCATCATTCTTGAGGTAGGGATTTAAACTTGTTTAATTTAAAGTATGGATGATTCAATCTCTTCAACCTATTTCTATCATGCAAATGTGGAGGATGCATGCCAAATGAACAAGGCATGATCCCTCCGCTGTCTTGATTAAATTGTGTGTTCTTCACAGGTGATTCTTCAAGATGGATGGAACCCATTTTTGATGGGCTAAAACCGATGGTGAGGTGCTGGGAAGTTCAACGATGCCTTCAGAAGGAAAAACGGGCCACCTGAGCTCACTCAGTGACCCTCGAAAGGCCACCGGCATGATGGTATCAGCAACCGGTGTTGGCGGGGACCAAGGTGGCGACCGACACAGTCCTGCTGCAAGGGAGGAGGCGGCACACCCGTTCCACCAGAGGAACCAGTCACGAATCGTTAGTCGTGGTGGTTGGAAGGGATAGTCAGCACACCAGCAGGCCACGGAAGAGGAGGGAGGCCTGACCAGTGTGTCGCCGGAGGATCCATGGTATCGGGACCCGAAACAGGTCCTACAATGACCTGTCGGCACCCTTAGGCGTTACCGCTTCATTTTCCAAAAGGGGGTCCGCTCCTATCTCGTGCCAGCTCGGGCGGACCATGGGTCGCACCTCCTGTGGGTTGCTCCTCATGTGGTCGGGCCACCTGCCCAATGGGCTGCACGCCCAGTGGGTCATGCACCCTTGCGGGCTTGGATGCCCCCTTGCGGGTCGGGTCGCACCCCCCTTGCGGGCCGGGACGCGCTCTCTTGCGGGCCAAGCCCGCCGCAGCCCAACCCAGTTGGGTTATACCAAGACTGGGTCGGGTCAACCTATGTCGGTTTGGATTAGGTCGGTCCAACCAGGTCGTCCCGGACCCAGAAACACTTAAAAGACCATAACTTGAAATTCGGGCATCCGTTTGACAAACCGTCTACCAAGATAGGACCGTTGAAGCGATATGGTCCTTTTAGTATACTCCACATGGGTTTTGGAGATAGTTGGTGTACAATTAGTTTAGATTGAACTCGAATCCAACCGGGCCCTTGGAACTAAAATGCTTATATCTCACAGACAAGGCATCCAATTGACGCTCCATCTGTCGCATTGGAACCCTTACCACATGGCGGCCTTGTGGGTTACTCCTTTGTGGTGCTTAGTGGCAGTTGAGGTACGACTGATATCTTGAGGGGAGAATTCTATGAAACTCAAGCGCACCAGGTACAAGGAATCATGTGGCTGGCTATAACATAAAGAAATAATATCGATCTTGTGTGGGTCAATATCAATAAGATCATGTGTGGGTCAGCGCTCATCGATCCTATGTGGGTTAGCACATACTGATCATGTGTGGGTCAGATCTTGTCTCGGTCAGCGAGGGTTATTACCTATCAATCTTTTGTGGGTCAACAACAGTGCCTTTTTTATAGAACAAGATGATCTAGCTTACGACTAATCGTATGTATCTCTGTACATAATTTATACCTAATTATGAGATGAGTCTTTTATCATCGTGGTGTTACCTGTGTGCAAATTCTACCTTTGTGGTGTTACCTGTGTGATACTTCTACCTTCATAGTGTTATCTTTGTGGTGTTACTTGTGTGGTAATTCTACCTTTGTGGTGTTATCTTCGTGGTGTTACATGTGTGGTACTTCTACCATCGTGGTGTTACCTGTGTGGTACTTCTAACTTCATGGTGTTACCTTTTTGTTATTTTCACCTCATGTATGAGATGAGTACATCTTGATATCTTAGTTATATGTATGGTCATATACCTGTGTAGATTTTATGTATTGCATTGTGGTTTTTTCTTTTGTGGAACTCTAGGAGACCTACGGGGGTCTCGGGGCCCCTACTGAGTATCATTATACTCACCCTTACACAGTCTATACCTGCACCTTGTTTTGTCTTGTGTAGATGATATATAGTGTTTATTGAGGATGAGGTATCCAGGACCGGATGGTGCTTGGAGGTGGACTATTTGGCGTGACGTGATGCGGGGACTACTGATCGTGAGTTGTATCTACCCTTCATAAAGGATCCTTGATGGACGATCCAAGAGTTGTATTTGTAATTTTAAGTTGTATTTTTACTTTACAGTTGGGCATGTATTCTGGCCCCTTTTACTTTCAGCACTATTTTACTACAATCATTTACCTTGTGGTTGCTTCTTTTTGTGTTCTTGGATTGTGTGTTTGTACAGGTTAAAAAGGCAATGGCTTCCCATTTTAGGGATATTCCTTTCCAATGCTAGTCACCATCCCTTGTCCTATGGAAATTGGGCTTGGGGTAGTCACGACACAGGCCCTGAGGGATGGTTCATGACATTGACCCATCAGAGGAGTCAGTTCTACCGAAGAACTAGGACTCTAATCTTTTCTATGTGGTGATAGTGTTAAGTGTTATGAGTTTTGTTTTCAGATTGGGGAATCCATTATTTGTGCGGCGGTTGACATATCCATACACCTAGACCCTGAATTCTAATTTATGACTCAATGCATGAAAACACTGATTGTGTGTGTTTTTTAAAAGTATTTCTTATGATCTCTTTGAGTCATCTTGGAAAGTATAATTTTTTGACCACGGTGCACCTGTTTTCTTTCGGTATGTCTCCATGTGGACAGTCATCCAGGATTCCCAAGAGAGTATGCGATGATGGACCATTGAGCGATGAGGCCTTAGTACAAGGCTCACTTACGGTGTTAGCACCTTCGGGTGGTGCACCAGTAGCATCACCACCTGTTCGGCATTAGATACCACCAGCCCCACCAGTAGAGGATGCATGCCGACTGAGTGTGTTGAATGAGTTTCAGTGGTATAGGCCTCCGAGGTTCGGAGGTGAGGCAGATCCGCAGGTGGCCAAGGACTAGCTGGAGGTTGTGGCCAGAGTTTTCGCTTAGTTGGGACACCAGCTGATCTGATGGTGATTTTAATTGCCAACCTCTTCTAGGGAGTAGCTGGGAGATGGTTGAGTCTGACACTTCAGATACATGATGAGGCAATCCTCATCTGGGAGGGCTTCAAGGGCCTTTTAGGGCAGAGTTCGTCCCAGCGACTCTACGCTCAGTGCATATACAATAGTTGTTGCACTTATAGTAGGGCAGCATGACTGTGGCCCAGTACTCGGCAAGGTTCACTGATCTCTCCCGCTACTCCACTAACATGGTATGAGACCCTTTCTTCATGGATCGGACCTTTGAGCAGGGTCTCCGATGGGAGATCAGAGCATCGATTATATCGCTCAGCATTCCGACATAGGCTGGGGTGCTAGAAAGATCACTTTTGGTGGATAGATTCCTAGCTAACCAAGCACCAACAGCGAGAGCCACCACTGAACATGAGGTAGTAGAGTTATCTGTAGTAGTTAGTTGACGGATGATGTAGGGGCCCAAGTGGGCTAGAACTTCTGGTGGATGACCTTAGGATATAGGGTCAGTGTTTCGGGGATCACAAGACAAAGGATGATAGATTAAGATCAGGCAGTGATACTCATGTGGCGGTTAGGTTCACATGGCTCGGGATTTCCCGACCCACCATACGGACATCCAGAAGATGGTTGAGTGTCTACCAAGTCATAGTTAGAGATTTTATTAAGGTGTTACAAAGTTAGTAGGCAGACATGGTAGAGGATCTATCCATGTAGTGGGTGGTGGTCGGCGATTCGAGGTTCTACCGCCACCAACTCCATGTGGTCCACCCCGACCACAGAGAGCAGGTGGACAAGAATGACCTCAGCTCCAGGAAGCTGAGGCCTATGACCATGACTCTCCAGAGATGATTATAGGTATGATATTTGTCTACTCCAACTTATTTGTAGTTCTTATAAACACAGGTTCCTGTCACTCTTTTATTTCCATGGACCTCGTTCAGAGTCCAGAGATTTCATTGGAGCCTTTGGATTGATCCTTATAGCCAGAGACTCATACGAGAGGGTACTCGACAATTGTACATTGGTTTCAGCAATGTGAGTTTACTCTAGGAGGCAAGATCTTCGGCTAGGATATTCTAGTAGGGGGCGTCGAGGCCTTACAATGTCATCTTGGGTATGGACTAGTTATCCACAGTCTATGATCAGATTGATTGTATTAGGTGCAAAGTGTGGTGTGTCCATGAGGATGGGAACAGTTTTTCCTTCACCGGTGAGAAGGGAACCTTTATAGCACAGGATGGACTTACCCGGAGGAGGGTGTATCCGATCACACCTTATTTGGCTTGCCTTACTCTCAGGTCAGTTGATGTTGAGAGTCTGAGTTATCCTGTAGTGGTGGACCAGTATGTCGATGTCTTTCCTGATTATGTTTCGGGACTACCTCCATGTAGAGAGGTAGAATTTTACATAGACTTGTACCCTGAGGCAGAACCAATATCTACACTATCATATCAGATGTCTCCCATGGAGGTTTGTGATTTATGGGTATAGTTGGGGGACTTACAGAGGAAGGGGTTCATAAGGCCCAGTATTTCTACATGGGCAGCCCCAATTTTGTTCCCCAAGAAGGAAGATGAGAGTTTGAGACTCTGTGTGGACTATCGGTGCCTAAACCAGGTGACCGTGAAGAACAAGTATCCACTTACGAGGATTGATGATCTTTTCGATCAACTGAAGGGATCTCAATGGTTTTCAAAGATAGACCTCAGATCAGGCTATCATCAGCATAGGGTATGAGACAAGGATGTGAAGAAGATGGCCTTCAGATGTCGGTATGGCCACTATGAGTTCTTTTTTATGACATTAGTCATGAACAGTGTCCCTGTAGTGTTCATGTGACTCATGAAAAAGATATTTCAGCTATACCTCAATCGCTTTGTGGTGGACTTCATCGATGACATCTAGATATACTCGGGGTTGGAGGAGTAGCATGCTTATCATCTGCATATAGTTCTGGATACCTTCCTGAATGGCCCAAAGGCCTTCATTTTTATTGATTTTTGATAACTCCCCTTTCAAGGGATCAGGGGGAACCCTTACAAGGCCTGTAGGATCAGATATTACATCACCCGTAGGCTTAGAAGATTACATGACCCGAAGGTCTTAAGAAATTCAACTAGACTATCTATAAGGAGCTGCCTCTCCCAAGCATATGCATCCTGATAGTATCTATCCACCATTTCATGACCATTTGGCTAGGCTTCCCATGAAACCATAGGCTGGCACCGATGGCATATCCATACCCTCTCATTCTGACAATCCATTTGGCTCTGCTCTGGTGAGTGAATCTACTCTGAATCCTCTTCTAGGGCTGCTCCTTTTTTGTTGTGTGTCTGGGGCCTTCATTCATGTGGCCCGAAGGCCTTGGGGTGGCCCTAAGGCCTTAAGGTGTCCTGAAGGACTTGAGAGTAAACTGGACTGAAGGCCTTGGGTGGCCCGAAAACCTTGAAGGATCTGAGGACCAAACCGGTGGCCCGAAGTCTTAGATGGATGAATAGTTCCGGCTACTATAGTACTGCACAATTACTACTACAGTACTGCTACAATAACCCGAAAATATGCCTCCACCAGGATTTGATCTCAGGTCTCTTGGATTCACCTATAGAGCCCTCACCAACTGGGCTGAGGATCATGTGTATATAGTTCTGGATACACTTTAAGAGAACCAGCTTTATGGTAAGATCTTGAAGTTCCAGTTCTAGATATGATGGGTCCACTTTCTGGGACACGTTATCTTAGAGGCTGGAGTTGCACTGGATCTAGCGAAGATAGAGGTTGTTCTTTCTTGCGATCCACCCAAGAGTGTGACCGACATGCGGAGTTTCCTGGGGTTGGCTGGATACTACTATAGATCAGTGCCTAAACTTTCTAGGGTTTCATCACCCTTATAAGTGTTGAATAAGCAGGGAAAAATATTCTTGTGGTTAGAGAGATATCAATAGAGTTTTCAGGAGCTAAGGAAGAGACTGAAGAGTGCCCCCATATTGAGGATACCAGAAGAGGGCATTGGGTATTTAGTATACTGTGATGCATCAGGGACTAGACTTTGACGTGTCCTGATTCAGGAGCGAGTAGTGATCACTTATGGTTCACAACAACTGAGAAACCATGAGCAGAACTATGCTTCCCATGACCTAGAGTTAGCAAAAGTGGTCTTCACCTTAAAGATGTGGTGACTTTACTTGATGGGAGAACGTTTTACAGTCTAATATGATCACAAGATTATCAGGTATATCATCTCTCAGAATGACCTGAACTTGAGACAATGGCGATGGCTAGAGTTTTTCCAGGACTATGACTTTGAGATAGTCTATACTCTTGGGAAGGGGAATGTAGTAGCAGATGCGCTCATCAAAAGGTATGGTCTAGCATTTCTGAGTGAGGATACAAAGAAGCTAGCCATGATGTATATATCCTTCATGGGTAGAGATAGCGCAACTTACCTCTAGTCTATGACTATCACTCCCCCACTTCATTAGTGGGTTTGGGAGGCACAGCTTGGAGACATTGACCGTGAGGATCGATGTCCTCATATATCCTCAGGACAAGCACCTGATTGATTTTTTGAAGGTGGGGTGCATGTCATCCTCTTCAGATAATGTATTTTGGTACCAGTAGTGATACAAGAGGAGGTGTTGAGGGAGTTTCATATGTCCCCTCTGGCGGTACATCCTGGTGTGGCGAAGAAGTACCAAGACCTCTGGCATCATCACTAGTGGCCAGGGGTGAAGAAAGCAGTGGTAGAGTTTGTTTCTTGATGCCTCACTTGTCAGTTAGTGAAGGCTAAGCATCAAGTTCCAACAGTATTATAATATCCACTAGAGGTGTCGGAGTGGAAGTGGGATGAAATCTCTATTGAATTTGTGACTGGGCTTCCACATACATCCAGGGGACATGATTCCATCTGGGTGATCATTGACCGACTCACCAAGTTGACCCACTTCTTACCTATCTGAGAGCAAGGATTAGTATAGGGATTGGGACGTCTCTATGTATAGGAGATTATTGTATTTCATGGGGTTCCATCGACGATCGTATCTGAAAGTGACGCAGGTTTTACTTCCTAGTTGTGGAAGGGATTATATGAGGCATTCGGGACTCAGCTACGTCTGAGCATCTCCTTTCATCCATAGATGGATGGTCAGACATAGGGTACCATTGAGAATCTAAAGGAAATTCTTTGTGCTTGCATCCTAGATTTGGGATACAGTTGGTAGGATCACTTTCCCTTGGTTGATTTTGCGTACAAAAATAGTTATCACTCCACCATCGGTGTGGCACCATTTGAGGCCTTGTATAGTCGACCATGCAGATCCCCTCTATGCTGAATAGACCCAGGGGAGTCATCACTTATGGGTCCAGAGTTGGTATGGGATACCACTGAGAAGGTACAGATCATCTAGGAGAAGATGAAGACTGCATAGAGTTGGAAGAAGTCTTATGCTGACAGGAGATGGAGACCTTTGGATTTCAAGGAGGGAGGAAACGTCTTCCTATGAGTCTCACATCAATGGGAACTACAGAGATTTATTCATGGTGGCAAGTTATCACCAAGGTTCATCAGACAATTTCGGATACTTTGGAGTATTTCCAAGGTGTCATACCACTTGGCACTGTAACCGCAGTTAGAGAGGGTGCACAACATCTTCCAAGTATCCCAACTGAGGAGATACATGCATGACCCATCTCACATCATCGACCATAGTGAGATGAACTTTGATGATAGGGAGATTTTTATATAGGTTTCAGTAGAGATTGAGGATCTAAAAGAGTGAGTCCTTCATGTGTGATCGATACCTCTGGTGCATATTCACTGGCAGCACGGGAACCTCTAGGAGAGCACATGGGAGCGGAAGGCTTAGATTCGTACTCAGTACACCCATTTGTTTTCTTATTCTATGTTGTGACTTTTTGGGATGAAAATTCCTAAGGTGGGGATAATGTAAAGACCCGGATTTTCCATGTAATTTTTTTAATTATATGGAATTTTTACGAGTCTGTAAAAATTGAAGGTGCATGATTATGAGGCTCGGTATTCCCGGAATGAATTTCTAATCTTTTTTTAGGTAACTTCGGTAAACGCATGAGCGTAATTTTATAACTTTTGAACCGGTGCTCAGATTAAAAATCTGATGGCACCATTGAATCCACAGTGCTATAATTCTCTTAAGGGAGGCTTCACTTCGACCGTAGTAGGTCTAGAAAAAAATTTAGATTTTGGGACTTTATAAAAGAATAAATAAAACAACCTTGTTATTTTGTTTTCTTTCTTTTTCCTCTAATGGACAAGAAGTAGTGTGGGACCAAGGATGTGACAAGCCATTAAATGTATTGACCCTTCAATGATAAGTAATAGAGATTTTTTGAATTAGGATGTTTCCTATTAATGAACCCTCATAAATCCCACGAGTGTTAGACACCCTCCCCCTCTCCTATTTATTTGGAGCTTGAGGAGAGGTATCGGCACTACATCACTAAGTAACGAAGTGTTGATAAAGTGTTGTGAGGCCAATCTAGGAGTATGGATCCAGTTCTAGCGAGTGGTGATGAGAGACACCAAAACCCCAAATCAAAGATTGATGATCGAGTGACGTCATTAGAGGCTAGTTGTGGGGGATGGTGAACACTGACCCACTTCCTCAATCTTGGGTGTTTCTCCATCATTCTTGAGGTAGGGATTTGAACTTGTTTAACTTCAAGTATGGATGATTAAATCTCGTCAACCTATTACTATGAAGCTAACTCAGAGTGTGAGGGCCAAATGAACCAGTCTTGGTCCCTCTTCTATCTTGATTAAATTGTGCGTTCTTCACGAGCGATTATTTGACATAGACGAAACCCATTTGTTATTAGCTAGAAGTGATGGCGATGTCCTGTAAAGTTAAACTATGTCTTGGGATGGAAAAATGGGCCCCTGGAGCTCACCCGATGACCCGCGGAAGGCCGCTGGAGTGACGGAACCAGCGACTGGTGCTCGCGGCCCGCATCGGCCGGCCGTGAGGGAGAAGGCGGCGCACCCGCACCCCTGGAGAAACCGGAAGTGGATCATCAGCCACGGCGGTTGAAAGGGGAAGTCGGCACACTGACCGGCCATAGAAGAGGAGGTCGGCATGACCATTACACCGTCGGCGGAGCTACGGCTCTAACGTCGTGGCGGCAGGACCCACAGCGGGTCCCGCGGTGACCTAGGAACGCCCTTTGGCACTGCCGCTTAATTTTCCAAAAGAGGGTCCAATTTTCTCCCATGATAGCTCAGGTGGACCGTGGGCTACTCCTCTTATGGGTTACACCTCATGTGGCCGAGCTGCCTGCCTAGCGGGTCGCACCCCCTTGCAGGTTGGGCCACCCCCTTACGGGTTGGTCCGCGCCACCCTTGCGGGCCGGGCCGCACTCCCTTGCGGGTCGGGCCAGACCACAGCATAGCAGGTCGAGCCTGCTATGGCCCCACCCAGTCAGGTCAGACCTGGACCGGGTCGGGTCGACCCAGGACATATCGGGTTGGGTCGGTCCGGCTGGGGTCGGACCGAACCCAGGCCCAACCGGACCCAGAAAAACATTAAGAACCATAACTTGAAATTTGGGTATCCGTTTGATGAACCGTCTATGGAGATGGGACCCTTGGAGTGATTTGGTCCTTTTGGTATACTTCACTTGGGTTTTGGAGATATTTGGAGTATGGATGGGTTGGATTGAACCTGAATCCAATAGGGAATTTGGAACTAAAACGCTTATAACTCACAGACTGAGCGTCTGATTAACGCATCATCTATCACGTTGGAACCCTTAAAACATGGTGGTCCTTTAGGTTAATCCTTTGTAGATATTAATCAAGGTCTAGGTATGACCAATAACTCTAGGGGAAGATTTTATGGAACTCGAGTGCATCAGGTGAGAGGAATCATATGGATGGTTGTAACTTGAATAAAGAACATGGATCCTGTGTGGGTCAGCATCTATCAGATCCTGTGTGGGTTAGCGCTTAGTGATCCTATGTGGGTTAGTTAATACCTATCTTGTGTGGGTTAGATCTTATGTGGTTCAATGGGGGTTATTACCTATCGATAATGTGTGGGTCAGCCGCAGTTCCTTTTTAACAGAATAAGATGATCTAGCTTACGACTAATCATATGTATTTCTTTACATAAGTTATACCTGATTGTAAGTTGAGTATTTTATATTTGTGGTGTTACCTTTGTGGTACTTCTACCTTTGTGGTGTTACCTTTGTGGTACTTGTACCTTCAGGGTGTTATCTTTTTGTTTTTACCTATGTGGTACTTCTACCTTCTTGGTGTTATCTTCGTGTTGTTACATGTGTGGTACTTATTCCTTTTTGGTGTTACCTGTGTGGAACTTCTACCTTCATGGTGTTACCTTTGTGGTATTTTTCCCTCATGTATGAGATTAGTATATCTTGATAACATAGTTATATGTATGGGTATATACCTATGTAGAGTTGATGTCTTGATTTGTGGTTTTTCTTTTGTGGAACTCTAGGAGACCAACAGGGGTCTCAGGTTCCCTACTGAGTATCGTTATACTCACCCCTGCATAGGCTATGCCCGTACCTTATTGTGTCTTGTACAGATGATGTACAAAATTGATCGAGGTGGAGGGATCCAGGAATGGATGGTACTCGGAGGTGGACTATTTGGTGTAACGTGACTCGGGGACTACTGATTGTGGGTTGTACCTACCCTTTAGGTAGGATCCCCAGTGGACGATCCAAGAGTTGAATTTGTACATTTCTGTTGTACTTGTACTTTACTGTTGGGTTGGTATTCTGGACCCTTTTACATTCAACACTCTTTTACTACATGAGTTTACCTCATGGTTCCTTCTTGTTGTGTTCCTGGACTATGTGTCTATACATGTTAAAAAGGAAATGCCTTCCCATTTTAGGGATACCCCTTTCCGGTGCTAGTTGTCAGCCCCTTGCCTATGGAAGGAAGGCTTGTGGTAGTCATGGTACCAACCCTGAGGGAAGGTTCATGACATTAACCCATTACTATATATTAATCCTAGACTTTAGGTAAGACCATTGAATATCCATAAGAAATAATCCTAGAGGGTCACACACTAAGTGTTTCTGTTGATATTGATTAAATTATATTTGAATTTAATTAATGGAATAAATACCATTCTCAATACAAAAGAATAATTTTATTCTTGTTTTATCAATTTTAAATACTATGTAAATATTTATTTTCTACACCGTAGATGGAATATTTATTTTATTTTTTGAATATTTAATAAATATTTTTTCCCATATTGTGAGTAAGATATTTATTTTTAATAAAATATTTAGTCTGGTATTCAATAGAATCTTAGGAAGAATATGAGTAGACCAAGATCATTTCTAGTGATAAATATTAATTTTCAAGGTGATAAAATAATATTTATCATTGTGCTAGTTAGTACATGCCATAAATTAATAATATTATTATTATATGGTCTGACACTAGAAATGTTTTATTATGATATTTAAGGGAAAGTATGTAATTAAATAATATTTTAACCAAAACCCTAGATACATAAATATATGGTTATTTCTATCATGTAGGTATTATCAATAATTTAGAATCATTGTGCACAATAGACCTCTCTCTACAATTCTTCCTCACAATATCTCAAGAATGGGAGGAACACCTTTAAGCATGATGGATCTTGAAGTAATCAAGATAAACAATGCAATAAGATTGATCAACCTTGTCAGCACCCAATACTCAATCAGTGTCATTTGGATATCAAATGAGAACGTTTAGATCATTTCTATATGGATTCTACACTTGGATCCTAAAATCAAGATTCCAGTAATCCAAACATGATCTTTTGGATGATCAAAAACACCTATATCAAAGAGTGTTCTTATGATGAGGTAATATTTCTTCTGATCATATTTAAATTAATTATAAATTTATAGTGAAAAAATATTATCCAGGTTTCTAGATTCTCTATATTAATATTTGATGGAAAAATTTCATTGGTCCTGACATTTAGGTCATTCACAATTGGTGAATGATCCATCGAATCTGAAAACCCATTATGGTTATTCACCCACTGATGTGATTTCTCTACACCCAGAACCATAATTTTTATGGCTTAAATAATGTTCCCTACATCCATCCGTCCCTCACATACTGGTTTTAATAATTACATAGTAATTCACAACCATAAAAAAACAAACATATAACATTAACATGAAAATGGCCTAAAATTTTCAAAAAACTGAAACCCTTTGATAAGACTCCACCCCATTTCTAATTCAAAATAATACATGGTTAATTAATTAAAAAGGTAATATTTTTTTATACTAAGATTTCTAATCAAGTTTCACTTTATTCCACTAGATTTTGAGCAGTAAAGAAAGAATCTAGAGAGAAAACAGTGATTAGAGAACCCAAAAACAAGAAGAATATTAAAAGAAAAGATAATGATTCAATAAGTAAAATTGTATATAAAATAAATATATGGATAGGTATGGTGGGAGTACATAACCAAGAAAATATATTTTAGAGAATATACCATGTTAATAGGATCACTGATGAATAATTTCTTCATTGGTGGAAGATTTTTTATTATCATTGTTTCTTTTTTATAGAAATATTAACCCTTCTAGAATCTCATACTTCATATAGTGACTTTTGGTTATGAAACAAAATTTTTTCTATTAAAATTTATGTGGGAATTCATCTAGAATATGATATATCAAATGGTTAATTAAATAATACTTGTTTGAAATCAATATCATAAATTATTTATCTCTAAATTCAATTATTAAACCAACTATGATAAATATTTGAATCATTTTTTTAATGATTTCAATTAACACAAATAGTTTTTTTATTTTTGAAACCCAATATCTAGTCAAAGATGAATTAAAATTATATTGCCCATTAATGATGAATATTTATTGGAAATATTTATTGTGTTGTAATTTTATTTTATCACATTTATAATGTCACCTGTAAAAAATTAATAAGATTTATTTTCCTTAAAAATAATAATACATCTGTTGTTTATACTTATGAATATTGTAATGGTTGTAATATATAGTGACATCCATGAATGATTAAAAATAAATTATACATAATATTAATATATCATTAAAAACCACATTATATATATATATTAGAACTAATTCAATAGAATCTCAACCCATTATGGATTCCCTAAGTTGAAGTCCCTAGGATACCTTCATCAGTGACACACCCACTAGTGGTATCAGAGCGTGGGGAGGAAGCTAGAAAGAGCACTGATTTAGTGAATTTTGCAATTGAATCTTTTATATTCCATGGTTAAAGGTCACTATTATGAGTAGAATCATTTAGAAATAAGGTTGAGGTATTATGATAACAAATCTAATTATATGTTTCTTAAAAAAAATCATCAAAATCCATAATCTAGATTTTCCTATAAAAACAAACCCAAAGTAATCGAGTTAGTGTATAAATCCCTTTGAAGGAAAAAATAAGGTTTAGTGAATCACATCATTGATAAGCCATGTGGTTAGTTAAAAACCTAGAAATAATATTAAGAGACCCAAAAGGAGAAGTTGTTTTCTTTAAATAGTAAAATATGATAGTAAGATCATTTAGTATTTAACCAAATATTTAAAATATTTGGTAAGGGCTTGAAGGGAATGTTTTAGGTAAAGCTTCTAATAAGCTAGGAATCATAATCACTGATATTAATCCACCTAGATATACATACGGACCAATTATATCCAGATTATATATTACAGAATATTTTGATTTGACCTTAGTAGGAGAAGCTGAAAAAGATTAGGAATAAGACTTTATTATTCCCTTGAGTATCCAAGAATATCCGAAATTGATCAATGAAAATATTACTTGGGAAAAATGAGATCTTGAAGAAATAGAACATGTATTTAAAGAATAAAATGTAAATATCAATATAGTTGAATACATCTGATTCGTACTTGAAGAAAAGAAGAAGAAGAAGGAGACCAATTCATCTTCCACTAAAGAACTCAGTGTAAATCATTAGGAATCCAAGCTAGTATGGTAGGAGATCTCCTAGAACCCAATCCCTTAGTAATGAAAGAAATAATATTTTAATGATTTGTATCAGAAGAAAAATGGGGATTCTAATACCTCATATCCTATATATATCTAGGAATAATATATTCCAAGGAATATACATACAAAATGTGTATAGCAATATAGAATGATCCTTAAGTTAGATTGTGAAAAGGATCTTAGATCATACATAGATGAATGGTCTCTAGAACACCAATATTATTTGTTTTCAGTTGGTTTATAGTCATAGAACATAGATAGTGAAATCAATTTCATTTAATATTCCTTAAGAGTTATTGTGGGGAGATATTAGGATATGTTTTTAAGAATATAAAAAGTGGGAGTGGCTATCCATAAATATGTCACATTCCTAATTGATGTTATACCATTAGTATTTTATTTCCTTAATCAAGAGTTTTTGGAAAATTCATAGGTTAATCAGGATGGATAATTGGTATAAAAAGTTATGACATCTTTAACCAAGATCCAAATCTATGGCATGTGTTATTTTGAACAACATGTTTGTGAGTTTCTATATTAGTATTATCTTATTGGACCAGAATATCAAGCATATGATCTAGTTATATTTATCAAAAATCTTCTAGGAAGCTGGCCAAAAATATTCCAACATCCCTTGAAGACTCATCTTTATCAAAGTACGGATTTATAAGATCACTTAGTAGTTCAAATAAAAATTATAAGGCATGTGAAAAGACTCTAATATATGCATAGGATTGTCTTTTAGTATGTAATAAATATTCCATATATAATTTTTTCTTGTTTACTAAAGGTAGAGGGTGTTGTAGGATGATATGGGTGTGGTATGACCATGAATGGTCTGAAAACCCCCAGAAAAGATCACTTAAAACATAGTTTTAGGATAAAAAGTATGAACAAAAGAGATAATATAGGAATGTTTGGAGAATTTTTTTTAAAAGTAATTATTTAAGTCTAATTTCATGAAGAAATCCTGAAAAACTAAGATATTATTAAAATAAATAGATTATTGAAGGATATTAGAGGGAACTTTAATGAAAAAATGAGAAGTATCCCAGATTCCCTAAAAAAATATTTAACCATTTTTTATTGTTATTGGTTATGTGAAAAGTAATGTCACAAAGATGGAACTTTCCCAGATACAGATAGAAGAAGAGGTAGTCTCAAAGAAGTAAGGATGAAAGATTCATCACATATAATATTTTATCACATTTGGGGAGAATATATATACTCAGAGTATGAGATTTTATATTCAATATATTCAGTGTACTCTGGTGTAGAAGAATACAATTCATATGAAGAATAATAAAATAACACCAACACAATTTTTTGAGCCAACATAAAATAGCCATGATTTGAGTAGAGGTTATCACACCAAAAGACTATCCAAATCAAGTAAAACAAGTAGAAATGGAAGGTGATCTATTTAATTCTTCAAGAAAGGAAATCCATTTAGATGGAATAGATTTTAAATAATGGAATATTCCAATTGTATATTGTTCTGAGGTATAGAAAAAAAACCTATATACCATATTGAGAAACAAATATGATATTGGACGATGAAGTGATAGATTAACACTATAAAACTTATGTTAGATTATTTATAATGCCTCTACAAAAACATGAATTGTATAATAAGGCTATCTGAAAAATTTGAAGTTTGTGCATTTTGGAATATTCTATATTAGAGTATATCCTCTTGTCAAAAAAGGATAGGATCCACCAGTCCTATTTTCTATGGTATATGGATGTTTAGAAAATTTCTCTAATTTATTATTAGAAGGAGCATGAGAAAATATATATGCAGAAAGAACATGGGTAAAGGTGATCATGGATTTGCATGTAGTGATTATCGATAAAAGTATTAGTAGATATATATAGGTAAAGATCAACAAAAGGAACTTGTAGAATACATCAATATGTCCACTTTACAAATGATTTATTATGGTAATTACTCATATTTATATAAATTTATACAATACTGGGAGACAAACACTAAAGAAGGGAGTAGAAATATTTTCACATCTCTTCCAAGATAAAAAAAATATCAATCATAGAAATGAAACCATTGGTGGTAAACCTTAAGAGGATAACATGTCCCAAAGAATGTGTTTCACTGGATTCCATGGAAGAATAAAGGAAGAGGCTACTTCTTCTCGATGTAATTAAATAATTCATAAATAGACTTTTCATCTATGATATTATAGAGGATAAAGATAATAGTTGATTATAATAATCAATATTAGGTAGAATAGATTTGAAAAAATGTATATCTAAAATTAGAAATAATTGATAACCCTTTAGAGAATCCCAATATCTTAGTTGGAGAAGATGAATGTACTCCAATAGAATCACCCAGAACATAAGTTTCATGAAGGATTATTGGAAAAAGGGAAATTTTATTACCTATATATGATAATAAAAAAATAGTAGGTAGTAAATATAGGGTCTTCATTACTCAATGAAAATACTCAGAAGTGGAATACATGGGTAAATCTAAGAATTGTTGGAACTGTATGTACTTCACTATTTGATACATGATATACCGTCTCTTACACAAGAATCATGTCTTCAGGAGTAACCTATAAATCCACAAATTTTCAAGTTATTGTTGGTAATACTGAAACAGCTAGTAAAATCAAGTAGAATAAGAACATGAAAAGTAATATAAGGTTTAGAAGTAACTTCATTGATATCATGATTAAAAGGAATAAGATTGAGAAAGTCTTAATAAAGAGCTTTATGAGGATAAAAAATAAACAAAAAAAATATGGATATATCTATAAATATTTAAAAGTTTTTCATGGAATAAATCCCTACCTATCAATAATCTAATCCAAAAAAATAAGGATGATAGGATATTCAAGAGGGGTTTGAACCATGTTTTATACTTGTTTGAATAATTAGAAGAAATTATGGAAGATTATAAGAAGATATATTAGGATTTATATGTATGATAATTACAAAAGATATAAAATATAATGTTCAATATTTTTTTATTATTGAAAAAGATAAAAAGATCATATAAATAAGCATGGAAGAATATCAAATCTCTAAAATTTTTTAAAGGATGTATGGAACAAAAATTACAAAGCTCTAGAAACCTGACATGGAATTAGAACTAGAATAGTTCATCTAGTGCCAAAATGATTTCATAATGGGAGTAGTAAAATCGTTGGGATTTAATAAGTCATGGTCTATGGTCAATTGGGTACCATAGATGGTGAATATGGTTCTAAAAATGAATATCTAATTCTCATATAGCGATTCACACACATCGAACCTGTCAGATTAGAAAAAAATATTCCTTGTGTTGTGAAACATTTACCCATGGTAATATACTAAATAACCTACCCAAAAAGCATATGAGGAATCAATGTATAGTGATAAAGACATTCTAGAGTTTAGTTTTCATAAAATCTATTATGAACATATCCAAATAATAAGGAGTGTTTATCTAACATATTTAAAATTGATGATAAGAAATTTTATGTTCATTGCGGGAAACAGTGTGCTAGTCTCTATTAACTCAAGAGACCTAATGAATGTATAAATGACACATCTGATAAATTTCACAGTGGAAGAAGAAATGATTCTTGAATAAATCAAGTTGTGGAAGGGACATAAAGAAGATACCATTATTTTCAAAGATGAAATATTACATTCTATCAAAAAATTAATATATATGAAAGAGTAATAAAATAAGTCTTAGTTGTTGAGATGTTTGTTGATCTGTATGACTTAAATGACTTCCATGAATTGATTCAGACATAGATCATATCTACCATGGATGATCTGATCAAATCAGACATGTTAATTATCAAGTATCTTTTTATTTTTAAGTTGTACAGTGTATGTTTCATGGTTGTGCACTCCACATTTTTATTATTTTGTTTTCTTTTTCATTTGATTTTTCCATTCTGTTTTATTTTTATTTTTATTTTTCTATATCTTTTTTATAAGTTTACGCTATATGATTCTCCTTTATGTTTAATCTAACAATGTAAGTTGAGTCAGCATATAATAAAATATGATCCCAAAGGAATATATGAGGGTTTTGTAACCTATTTGTTTGGGGTGATAAATTTGGCATAGAAATTAGCACAATTTCAAACATTCACTCTCTAGTTTCTCTCTCAAACTCTGTGTTATTTGTGTGAAGAGATTCCATGTATGATCTTGTGAGTCTAGTAAATGAAATACCCCCATATTTTTTCATGGATATTATTGTTCTTTGGTGATTTATTTCATTTTTTGAATCCTTTTTGGATTCACTAAGTGTAAGTCTATAGGAGACCTCATCAATGATACACCCACAACTGGTATTAGATCATAGGGAGGAATCCAACTGGAAAATTTCTTCAAAGTATTTTATATTCGGAAACCTATGGATTCCATATTTATAAGCACCTATTATTATAATAAGTGATTTAATGTATAATGAGGTATTACAAGAATAAATCCAGTAATATTTGTCTTAGAAGGTATCATAAAATTCTATAATCTAGATTAGCCTATGAAAATGAACCTAAAGTAATTGAGTTAGAAAAGAAAGATCATAACACTCATGAAAATCTTGAAGTGTTGAAGGTATAAATTAGGATTATTTAATCTCATCTTCCATAATAAAAGTAGTCAGTTGAAAACCTAAAAAATCTAGGTGATTCAGAAGGGGAATATTTTTTCTTCAAACAGTAAAATATGATAGGAAGAGAATCTAGTATGGGACCAAATATTTGAGATATTTGGAAGTGACTTAAAGGGAAAGATTTAGTAGAAACTTCCAATCATCCATGATCCACTGTCACTAACATGAATCCTCCTAGAGGTAAAAACAAAGCAAGTATATCAGGATGATATACTGTAGACAATTATTCTTGGACACTATCAATAGAATCTCAATAATATTTATAATAATTCTTGTGTATTCCTCAGATCATGTAAAAATATCATAAACGAATCCATGATATTATTACTCTGGAGAAATAAGATTTTTAAAATATATAATGTGTCTTCAAAGAAATAAATGAAATTATAAAGAAAGTAGATGACCTAAAAGACAAACTCAATGAAAATAAGAATAATAATGAGATCAACTAATCACCCACCAAAGGACTTGGTTTAAATACTTAGGAATCCAAGCTAGTATGGTCGGTGATCTTTTGAAATCCAATCCCTTGGGAATGACATAATCAACATTTCAAGTATTTGTTTTAGAAGATCAATGGGGAATCCAATACCTCATATCCTATATATTAAGGAAGATTATAGGCTAAGGAATATAGATCTATAATGTGTTCCAAAAAATTAGGAAGTCCGTAAGTTATATTGTGAAAAGGGGTCCAAGAGAATTGATATATGAAAAGGTTCTAAACCTTCGATATTTTATTTTATTAGTTGGTTTACAGCTATGGACCAATGATTGTGCATGTAACAACCCAAAATTTTCCAATATAAAATTCCCTTCTTATATCTATGTCATAAAAACACAAAATAATGAACTACTAAGTGATAAGTGACCTTTAAACATAATTTTTTTCACCCCTATGTTTGGAATTTTAAATATCCGACATACACAGTTGTGCTTAAGATAGTTTTTGGTGTCTAATGAAACAAAAATATTTTTTTGTGAATAGTAACCTACCCTTATGAATAGTAACCTACCCTTATGAATAGTAATATAACCATTATGAATAGTAAATAAGAGTAACATTACCTATGAATAATAAAATAAAATTTAGACATCATAGAAAGTGATAATTTGACCTTAGTAAACGTTTTTGGTATTTTATAAGTCATAAATAAATAATTATAATTAATTAATTAATTTAAATGAATATTTATTTTCCTGAAATATATTATTAAATTATTTAATCAATGTCTAATAGTTTTTAGATAATTTTATAAGACCCTACGTAATTTTTGAAAGAACTATAAAATCAGTTTTAATCTTAAAAACTGTTTTTTTAAGTAAATTATGATTTTATTTAAATATAAAATTAATAATATTTAGAAAATTATTTTTAAAAAATGGACTTCATTTTTGGATTGTACACGTCGAAAAATGGTTGGGGTAAATTTTTGGGATTTTTCTGAGATACTTGAATTTTTGATGAATAGTGGAATCTGATAATTCACAATAAAAGCTAAATAATGTTTTAATTGAGTCATCAATGATGTTCTTCTGATGTAATCCCACTTGGTTCGGGATTACATTATAAAATTACTATTATTGGTCATCAAAGACTCACTATTCCTTGTCTTTGGAGAAATTAATAAAGTAATCAATTTTATATTAAGGAAACCCCTCTCCCCTCCACTATAAAAGCCACCCTTCACTCCCTCTTTTCCTCACACCTCTCAAGCTCCAAGACTTCTCTAAACTCTGCCCAAACACCTTCCCTAGCTCATCCCCCACTTCCAAAAGCTGCTGGTCTCATCAAAATACCAAGCCTAGCTTCCTTAAAGAGGATCTCAAGAGGAGGATTCTAAAGGTAATTTTCTCTCTCTCTTCTCCTTTAATTTCCTTTCAAGTTCAAGTTCCTTTCTTGATCTCTCCCTACCTATCTTCATAAAAATTGTTCTTTAAATCCATTATTATATATATACTGTAATATTATTATTCTAATGTTATATTATATCACCCCACACCTTTCCCTCTTCCATTTATTTTATTAAAGAGAACGTTGTTCATGTGGTGATAATTTATCACCTTCAAAAACAACATGCTCTCTTCTTCCATTTCTACCTTCAATATGGTCATGAAACCATTTTTATGGTTGAACCAGAATATTTTATATGTATTATTTTCTATTTTAAGTTCTTTAAATAACCTAGGGCCATATTACTAAGTGAAAAGTTAAAACGAGTTCGTTGTGATCCAAAAACCGCTCAAATGAACCCAAATAATCTTCATTTAATTCTTATCTAATGATTCTTCCACATGGATCTAATATAACTCATTATAAAATCATTAAATCTTCTGTAATATCATTAATAACATGTAATATCAGTTCTGGATGTTTACCCATGATCTACCCAAACATCAAATTAAGAATACAAGTGGACCGCTCAAGAAAACCATGAAAACGAACATCCCCGAACAATGTTTTTAAACTCTATAAGTCATCCAAAGGAACATAATATGAAATAATGAAACCAGAATGAACCCTATTAATGTATAAAAGGTTCTGTAATTTATAATTAATGAATATAATGTCATTATACAGGACATTAAAGAGAAGGAGTCATTCTAGTACAAGGTAAGGGGAAATCTCGAACCCAATTTTCTTCCTTCGGGTTCTCCCTCTTTCACTCCGTTTTTGATATGGTTACTCCTCAAATATCATTTGTTCATATTTTCCTTTAATTTTCTGGGATATAAATGTTTGTCACTGGTTTTTATGTCCATCAAAATGTTTTCCAAAATAACTCTTCTTTCAAGATCTCACATTTTACCTCTCATTCAAGGTTGATGGTTCTTGTATCAAGTATGTTGTTCCCTCTTTATTTTCGGAACCCAAAGCTTATGAATGTGTTATTATGAGATGAAACCCATTCCTTTCCATGGGTTATTTATGTACATGTTTTCTATGTTTTCTATGTGGCAATCATGATAATGATAATGTTATGATGTGACGGGTGCGCTTGGAATTATATAGCGCAATATGAATGTTTAAATGTGACGGGTGCGCCCGGAATTATATAGCGGTCCAATGCATTGGGTAAAGTGATGAATCTCATGAGTAAATGTGAAATGATGTGTGAACATGATTCTAGATTTGTTCACAAGTATGTGTGGTAGTTAACCACTAAGACATGATGTTTCATTTTTATGCATTGCCACATTTCAAGTCTTTTACTTATGCTCCTCTCATGATCATGATCTTTTGCCTATGTTATGATTATGCTCACCCCATGATGTATTATTCTTATCTATCCTCTTACTGGGCTTTTAGCTCACCCCTTTTGATGTATATCCTCAGGTGGCTACATGTACTAAGGAGAGGAAAAGTGCCAATAAGAAGCAATAGAAGAAGAAAATAAATGAATGTTTATGCTTAAAGTTGTATTTGTTATGTATGGTCCTAGTTTTCCCAAGACACTAAACCTCTAGATCCTCCATGTGTAATACTATTGTGTTGTTTGTCATTAAAATGATGTAATAGTAATGTAAGAAAAGTCCGGGTCCCTATAGTTGGTATTAGAGGAAAGGTTTAGTTAATTTGGGAATTAAGATTAGTAAACCCTAAAGAAAACCTCTAGCATGAGAATAAGTACAAATATGTACAGAATAATATTTACCTAGGGATCCCTTATGTTATGTTTTTGGTATAATTTTTTTAAATTAATAAGTTATTCATGACTTGTTTACTTATGTTTTGTTCTAAACGTTTCTATTTTAGAAAATGGTGGGAACCAGGAGAGGTAATGAAGGAGAAGTACCCTCACCTGTTTGTGTAAAGTGAAATTTCGGGGGCGAAATTTCTTAAGGGGGGAAGAATGTAACAACCCAAAGTTTTCCAATTGAAAATTCCCTTCTTATATCTATGTCATAAAAACACAAAATAATGAACTACTAAGTGATAAGTGACCTTTAAACATAATTTTGTCACCCCTATGTTTGGAATTTTAAAAATCCAACATACACGGTTGTGCTTAAGATAGTTTTTGGTGTCTAATGAAACAAAAATAATGTTTGGTGAATAGTAACCCACCCTTATGAATAGTAACCTACCCTTATGAATAGTAATATAACCATTATGAATAGTAAATAAGAGTAACATTACCTATGAATAATAAAATAAAATTTAGACATCATAGAAAGTGATAATTTGACCTTAGTAAACGTTTTTGGTATTTTATAAGTCATAAATAATTAATTATAATTAATTAATTAATTTAAATGAATATTCATTTTCCTGCAATATATTATTAAATTATTGAATCAATTTCTAATAGTTTTTATATAATTTTATAAGACCCTACGTAATTTTTGAAAGAACTATAAAATCAGTTTTAATCTTAAAAACTGTTTTTTTAAGTAAATTATGATTTTATTTAAATATTAAATTAATAATATTTAGAAAATTGTTTTTAAAAAATGGAATTCATTTTTGGATTCTACAAGTCTAAAAATGGTTGGGGTAAATTTTTGGGATTTTTCTGAGATACTTGAATTTTTTATGAATAGTGGAATCTGATAATTCACAATAAAAGCTAAATAATGTATTAATTGAGTCATCAATGATGTTCTGCTGATGTAAGCCCACTTGGTTCTGGATTAAATTATAAAATTACTATTATTGGTCATCCAATACTCACTATTCCTTGTCTTTGGTGAAATTAATAAACTAATCAATTTTATATTAAGGAAACCCCTCTCTCCTCTACTATAAAAGTCACCCTTCACTCCCTCTTTTCCTCACACCTCTCAAGCTCCAAGACTTCTCTAAACTCTGCCCAAACACCTTTCCTAGCTCATCCCCCACGTCTAAAAGCTGCTGGTCTCATCAAAAGACCAATCCTAGATTCCTTAAAGAGGATCTCAAGAGGAGGATTCTAAAGGTAATTTTCTCTCTCTCTTCTCCTTTAATTTCCTTTCAAGTTCAAGTTCCTTTCTTGATCTCTCCCTACCTATCTTCATCCAAATAGTTATGTAAATCCAGTATTATATATATACTGTAATATTATGATTCTAATGTTATATTATATCACCCTACACCTTTCCCTCTTCCATTTATTTTATTAAAGAGAACGTTGTTCATGTGGTAATAATTTATCACCTTCAAAAACAACATGCTCTCTTCTTCCATTTCTACCTTCAATATGGTCATGAAACCATTTTTATGGTTGAACCAGAATATTTTATATGTATTATTTTCTATTTTAAATTCTGGAAATAACCTAGGGCCATATTACTAAGTGAAAAGTTAAAACGAGTTCGTTGTGATCCAAAAACCGCTCACATGAACTCAAATAATCTTCATTTAATTCTTATCTAATGATTCATCCACATGGATCTAATATAACTCATTATAAAATCATTCAATATTCTGTAATATCATTAATAACATGTAATATCAGTTCTGGATGTTTACCCATGATCTACCCAAACATCAAATTAAGAATACAAGTGGACCGCTCAAGAAAACCATGAAAACGAACATCCCCGAACAATGTTTTTAAACTCTATAAGTCATCCAAAGGAACATAATATGAAATAATGAAACCAGAATGAACCCTATTAATGTATAAAAGGTTCTGTAATTTCTAATTAATGAATATAATGTCATTATACAGGGCATTAAAGAGAAGGAGGCATTCGAGTACAAGGTAAGGGGAAATCTCGAACCCAATTTTCTTCCTTCGGGTTCTCCCTCTTTCACTCCGTTTTTTGATATGGTTACTCCTAAAAGATCATTTGTTCATCTTTTCCTTTACTTTTCTGGGATATACATGTTTGTCACTGGTTTTTATGTCCATCAAAATGTTTTCCAAAAGAACTCTTCTTTCAAGATCTCACATTTTACCTCTCATTCAAGGTTGATGGTTCTTGTATCAAGTATGTTGTTCCCTCTTTATTTTGGGAACCCAAAGCTTATGAATGTGTTATTATGAGATGAAACCCATTACTTTCCATGGGTTATTTATATACATGTTTGATATGTGTTCTATGTGGCAATCATGATAATGATAATGTTATGATGTGACGGGTGCGCCCGGAATTATATAGCATGATATGAATGTTTAAATGTGACGGGTGCGCCTGGAATTATATAGTGCTCCAATGCATTGGGTAAAGTGATGAATCTCATGATTAAATGTGAAATGATGTGTGAACATGATGCTAGATTTGTTCACAAGTATGTGTGGTATTTAACCACTAAGACATGATGTTTCATTTTTATGCATTTGCCACATTTCAAGTCTTTTACTTATGCTCCTCTCATGATCATGATCTTTTGCCTATGTTATGATTATGCTCACACCATGATGTATTATTCTTATCTATCCTCTTACTGGTCTTTTAGCTCACCCCTTTTGATATATATCCTCAGGTGGCTACATGTACTAAGTAGAGTACAAGTGCCAATAAGAAGCAATAGAAAAAGAAATTAAATGAATGTTTATGCTTAAAGTTGTATTTGTTATGTATGGTCCTAGTTTTCCCAAGACATTAAACCTCTAGATCCTCCATGTGTAATACTATTGTGTTGTTTATCTTTAAAATGATGTAATAGTAATGTAAGAAAAGTCTGGGTCGCTATAGTGCACCCAATTTCATATGATCTAACTTGAGAGGTAATGTAGGTTAATTTTGGGATATGTTGTTAAGAAACATAGAAGTGATATTGGATATCCAATAATATGTCACATTCCCAATCGAGGATATACCAATAATTGAGGTTTTCCCCAAACAAGAGTTACTAGGAAGTTCACTGGTTGATTGAGATGGATAATTGGTTAAACAATCATGAATAACCTTAAATAATATCAAAATATATGACAAGTTTTATTTTGAGTAATATATTTATGATCAGAATTGGTATTATCTTCATTGACCATGAGATCAAGCATATGCCCTAGATTCCTTTCTTCAAAAACTTCTAGGAAGCTGGCCTGAAATAGTTATACAGACCTGGAAGACTTATATTTCTCAAAGTGAATATTTTTAGGATACTTTGAATGTTTTAGTAGAAATAATAATGTTGGTGATGAGATTATATTGTATACATTTGAATGACTTATAGGATTCAAGAAATAATACCTATATGAAAACATCTTGTTTCCCGAAGGTAAAATGTATTGTATGAAGATATGGGTGTGGTAGATCCAGGTAGGAGAATAAAAACCCCCAAAAAAGATAATTTGGAACAAAATTTTAAAATGGAAAGTTTGAGTAAAATAGTTCATACAAGAAAATCTGGATAATATTTAGTAAAAGGAATTCATCATATATTCTTTCACGAAGATAGATAGAAAAATATAAGTAATATCTTAGACTAAATAGAATCAGGAATTATGTAAGTGAAAACATTATGGAAAAACATTGGAAGGATCTGAGATTCCATAAAGTAAAATAATTATCTTGTTTTGATTGTTTTAGGTTCTATAGGAAGAAAGGTCACAATGATGACACTTACCCATATATAAATAGAAGAAGAGGTAATCTCAAAGAAATAATGATAGAAGATTCATCATTGATATTATTTGTGTCTTTTTTGGGAGAAGATATATAATAAAAGTGAGAGAGTTTATATTCACTATTTTGAGATTACTCAGATGTGGAATAATACAACACCAATGAGGAAGAAGAAAATAACCACAACATAATTTTGAGTGAGATTTGAATAGCCATGATTAAAATAGGTGATACTACACTATAAGACTCTCTAAAGCTACTAATAATATATCAAATAGAAGGTGATCTACTTTATTCTTAAAAAAAATAAAATCCCATTTGATGGAAGATATTTTCAAGAATAATAGTTAGCTAGATTTGATTATTTTTTGGTATAGCAAAAATATTCGGTACTATAACAAGAAATGAAAATGCTCTTTGAGGATGAAGAGGCACTGAATTATATAAATAGGATAAAGGATTATTTATAATTCCTTTTCTAAAACCAAAATTTGTTTGTAATTATATTTAGAGAAATTAAAACTATGTGAATTTTGCAATAATCTATATTATAGTAGATCCTATTATCCAAAAAATACAATATGTATTGGTCCTAATTGTGGTGGTAGATAGTAGTTTTGTTAATTTCATTAATGAATTATTAAGAAGAGAATGTGAAAATTTGCATATAGAAGCTACATGGGTATAGGTGATCCCAAATTTTCATGTAGTGCTTATGGAAAATAGTATTAGTAAAATTCTAGAGGTAAATATCAACATTGGGAACAGGAAGATGATGTTATGATGTCCACCCAACAAAATATTTGTTAGATTAATTACTTATATTTATTTAAAGTTCTAAAATACTGGGAGACCAGCTATAAAGAAGGGTGTGGAAATATTTACACATATTTTACAATATAGAGGAACATCAATTAGAGCAATGAGACCATAGGTGGTATACCCTATGAGGAAAATATATCCCAGAGAATGGGTTTCACCAGATCTAGAGGAAGAACAAGGTAGAATTTACTTCTTCTAGATGTGATTGAAAGAGATGAAATAGACTTATCATCTCTACGATCTAGGAGAATGAAGACGATATTAGATCTGAATGATCAAGATAATGTAGATTATATTTGAAAATACGTGATTAGAAATTATAAATTAGAAATACTTGAAAACCCTTTGGAGATTATAAGGATCTCAGTTAGAAAGGGTAAAGGTACTTTAATTGAAGCACCTTGAATATCAATTCCTATAAGGATATTTGGACAAAGAACAGTTTGAGTAATCATCCTAGAGAATGAATAATCTCATGTAGGATATATAGTATGTTCATTACTAAGTTAAAATATACAAGAGTTGGATACATTGGTAATTATAAGCATTGGTGTAACTTCGGTTAATACCTTATTTGATATAGGATATACCTTCTCTTGCATAAGAATCCAGCTTTTAGGAGTAACCTGGTAATTCATAGTGTTTCAAGTTACAGATGGTAACAATGGAACAGTTTTGATCGATGAAGTAGTAATGGATGTTCAAATTGAAATAAATTGAAGAATATTTTTTGAGTATTTTATATCATTTATTCCTTATTTTCAAGATTAATTCTTGATTGGAAATTGATTCCTTATAAAATATGAATGTATAATTATATTTTTAGAAGGAATTGTCCTCAATAATTATTTGATTCCAAATTATTTTCTGAAAACATGAATGGTTCTAGAAAATACATTATATGCCATCAAAGTGGAAATATATATATATATGAGGATAAATAATACCACTAAAATATTTAAAAGTGGAAAGAATTAGTTGGATTTAATGTTAAGAGGATAAATAAAGAATTGCAATTCACCACGATAACATATTATTTATCATAAAATTGGTCAAAGAACATTGTGAAATTATGGTAGAATGAAATTATAGAGGATAAAATCACCCATAAAGATCCTATTATAGTGATTAGAAGAAAGGTAATTAGCTATCTAGATGGGATGGTTATGGAGTTTTAGAAAGAAATTACAGATTTAATTAGTCTTTGATTAATCTGGCATAGTGAAATTCCTCACATGAGTGTTGCATTCATGGTAATGAATTAAGCTAAGAAACAACATTGTAACCTGAAAATGGTTATTTATTATCATGATATTAATTGTTCCCCAAAGGATTATGGATATAATATTCCTAATTAAAAGGCTTTAATAAGTTCAATTAAGAATGAAAGTTCAATGGTGTATTCTAATTTTGATATCAAGTCAGGATATTTCTATATTAAGAGAAAATAGGATGTTCTACCATTAACATAATTTCCAAAATAATTTTGTTTGTCTTAATGACTATTTTATCCCTTTGGTATCAAGAACTCCCTAGGAATATTCTATAGGATAATGTACAAGGAATTAATTATATTATCATAGCTTATAGAAGTTTATATTGATGATGTTCTAATATTTATTAAAAATATAGAAGAGAATATCAAGATTTTCTATAGGTGGATGAAGTTATTAGAGAAGAAGGGATGATAATATCAGAAATAATGATCATATAGACGAAACCAAAGATAGAATTATTGGAATTTAAGATCAACAGATGTAGAGAGATACTTCTACCATATATTTTATAGAATATAGAAACATTCCCTAATGAACCTGCAGATCGTATTAAGGTACAAGAGTTTTTTGGTATATTAAGTAATTCTAGAGCATACATTAGAGATTTAGCAAAAATATTAATTCCAAATCAAAAAAAGGTATCTAGTAAGATACCCAAAAAATAGACAAAGGATTATTCTGAATTAAAAATAAATCTAAAGAATAAAAAACATAAACTCCTCTAATTGGAGTATCTAAATAAGAGTGGAGGTCAACTTATCTTTATAATGGATGCATAAAACTCACCATGTGGATATATCATAAAGATAAGTAAAAAAAATTATGAAAGTATTAATAGATAATATAGTGGATTCCTTAATGGTACAAAGAAAAACTATTTTATCCATTAATAATAATTTCTTACAGTCTTTAAAGGAATTTGGGATAATGATATTTTCTTGGGAAAACTTTTTACTATAAGAACAAATAGTTATTATATAATTAGTTTCATGAATATCTAGAAAATTGGTTTTACCTAGTAATGATTAGTGTCATGAAGTAATGAATTGAAATAGTATAAATGTAATGTAGAAAATATTAAAGGAAAACATAATGTCATTCCAAATGAACTAAAATTATACAATGATTGTTGCAGCTGCAATGGGAGAAGTTTTCAGATCAAGGTGATGTTCAATTTACACTAATAATCATCATGTGAAAGAATACCAAATTTTCATGGTAGTGAATGATAGAAGTTATAAAAGGAAAAATATTCTAGTTAATATTCTCCTTCATAAGTAAGGATCTTTATCCATTAAGGTTGAAATATTATAAAACACAAGTTGTTCAACATGGATGGTTAAAAAACCATGAAGTGTTTCAAAAAGATCCCATGAAAACAAATCTAATGATAAAAGGCATATTGAATGATTTTTATGTGTTTATAAATTCCATTAAAATACTAAATATGTAGAAAATATAAGTATGTGAAATGCATGAAAGAACTATATGATTGAAATAGAGGGAATCTCTAAAAGATAATAAAAGACTGTTTCTAAGAGTTGGGATGATCATGTAGAAGAAGAACTTGAAAAGTAGTTGTTGTTTTAGAAGTAACTTTATCTATATAATGTTTATTAGGAATAGTATCAAGACTTTTTTGATAAAGAGTTGTATAGGGATCCAAATCCAGTAAATGAAATCATGAAATATATGCAAAGAATTCCAAATATTTCCACAAATAAATCCACATCTATAAAAAATCTATTTTAGAACAATAAGGATGATCGAATATTCCAGAGTGTTTTTAACAATTTTTTAGACATGCTTGAAGAATCCGGAGACATTATGAATTATTATAATAATATATATCGGGATATGATTAGCATGATAATTATAGAAGAGATCCATCTAAAGGTTTGTTTTTTCAGTATTCATAAAAAGGTTAAAAATAATAAATAAATAGGTGTGGAATAATATCCAGTCCTAAAAAAGTTTTGAATGATTTATAGATTAGGGATTCAAAATCATTATATATAGAAACAAAAATTAGAACCATAAGAGTTAATTGATTGCTATAAATATTTTATAATGGGAGAAGTACAATTATTGATATTAAATATGGAAAATTCCATATTCAATTAGACAGTAAATATCGTGAATATGGTTCTAAATAATGAATATAAATGTTTTCTATGGTTGGTCACACACATTGAACCTATCAGATTTGTAGATAAACTGGTCATACTATGGAACCTACAACAAGGACATTGGACTAAAGGACATATTCATAAAGCATTTTAGAAATCAATGTTTAGAAATGAATACTTACTAGATTTTACTTTGAATAAAATCCATTATGAATATATTTTTATCACATGGATTATTTATCTAATATAGTTAAAATTAACAAGAAATGGTTTTATATTATTTATTGGACGCAATGTGCTAGTCTCTATGAACTCAAGATAAATGTTCAATTTTGAAATGTAATTTCGGATATATTTTTTTGTGGAAGTTAACATGATTCCTGGTGAACTCAAAATGTAGAGGGGATTTAAATAATTTTTCTTTATTTTTAGAAATAATATCCAATGTTCCATAAAATAATTGATGGAGATGAAATATTAAGATAATTATTTCTTATCCAATGATTTTTTATTTTGATTTTGATATTGATATTGATTTTTATTTTTATTTTTCTTTTTCATTTTATTTTTATTTTTATTTTTTGTATGTGTGCGCTATAAGATTACCCTATAGGTCAAGTATTACATTGTAATATGAGTCATCTTCTCAGGAATGCTGATCCTAAAGGCATATATAAGGGTTCTCCAACCCATTTTTTTGGGGATATGAATTTGAAATAGAAATCAGTATGATTTCAGACATTCCATCTCTAGTTTTTCTCTCAGCCTTCATGTTCGTTATGTGAATAGATTCTAAGTGTGATCATGCAAGTCGGAAAAAGGTAACCCTTTATACTATTTCATAGATATTGTCATGTTTCCAAACTCTAATGATTTGTTTCAGCATTTATGGATTCCCTATGTATAATTCCATGAGAGACCTTTATCAAGAACTCACCCACTAGTGGTAAGAAAGTGTAGAGGGAAAGCCAGTAGGAGCACTGCTTCAATAGATTATGTAGTTGAAAACCTTTAAATTCCATGGTTAAAGGTATCTATTATGAGTTGAATATTTTATAAGGAAGTTTGAGGTATTGTGAGAAAAATCCAGTTAAATTTTTCTTAGAAAGTATCTTAAAATTATAGAATCCATATTATCCTATGAAAACAAACATAACGTAATCAATTAAGGAAGACGTACTAGTCCACTCATAAAAAGATATAAGAGTTGAAGGGAGAAATTAGGCATACTGAATATAGGCTTTAACAAGCCAGGTGGTTGATTAAAATCCTACATTGAAATATAGGAGATTTAGAAGGAGAATATTTTTTCTTTGAATAGTAAAATATGGTAGTAATGAAATCAAGTCATGGACCAAATATTCAAGATATTTGGCTAGGGATTAAAGGTAAATCTTCAATAGAAACTTCAAATTAGTTAGGAGCTACTATCTGTGATATCAATACACTCAGATATATAGATAAATCATGTTTATTAGGAAGATATACTATAAAATATTATACTTTTTAGTTAATAGGTGAAGCTCAAGTATATTAGGAAGAAGTCTCATATATTCCTTATAGTATTTAATAATATTACAAATATATCCATGGTATTATTAATCAACTGAAACTGGATTGTGGAGATATAAAACATGTCTCCAACTACTAAAATTAAATTATCCAAAATTTATAATACCTACAACCCATAATCAAAGAAATTAAGAAGAATAAAGAGACAAAGTTATCTCCCAATGATGGAATGAGTGTAAAACCAAAGGAATCCAGGACTGTATGGTAGATGATATCCTAGAAACAAGTCCATTGGGAACAAATGAAAATATATTTCGAGGAATTGTTTAAAAATATTAATTGGGAAGATAATACTTCATATCCCAACTTTATTCAAGAAGAATATATACCAAGGAAGACACATCCAGATGATGTTCCACCACATGGGATGATCATTAACTAATATTGTGAAAATTATTATGAATAATCCATAGATAAAAGAGCTCTAGACCTTTGATATTATATGTTGTTAATTGGTTTATAGTCATGGACCATAGATAGTGAACTCAATTTATCAAGATATACTTTGATAAGTAATGTGGATTTATTTTTGGATATTTTGTTAAGACACTCAGAAGTGTGAGTAGTTATCCAATAATATTTCACATTCCCAATCGAGTTTTTACCAGTAATAGATAATTTCCTCAAATAGGAGTGGGGAATTGACCGGTCGATCAGAATAGAGAATTGGTAGAAAAAGTTAGTACAACATCAACCAAGCACCAAATATGTGACACGTGTTATTTTTTAGAAAACCTTTTCAAGTTTTAGCATTGGTATTATCTTCTTAGACCATGAGATAGAGCATATTCCCTAGATATATTTACCTAAAAACATTCCAGACACTGGCCTAAAATAGTTCAACAGGCCTTGAAGACTCATCTTTCTCAAAATTCATTTTTGAAAGATACATTGGGTGTTAGAAAATAAAAAAGGAATGTGATAAGACAATATTTTATGAAATGTCATTTCTTGAAGGACATAATACATATTCTTTATTTTATTTATTCTTAGTTTCCAATGGTAGAGGTTGTTGTAGGAAGATATTGGTGTGGCCTATCCAGGAAGGATATTGAAAACCCCCAAAAAAGTATTATTCATAACACAATGTCATGATTAAAAGTGTGAATGAAATAGATCATACTTTAAATTATTGAAAATATATTTTAAAATGAAATAATCAAGTATAATTTTAGGAATAAATCTAGAAAAATATAAGATATATATTAAACCAAATAGAATCTATAAATATGTAAGAAAAAACTTAAAGAAAAATATTGTAAGTATCCAAAATTCCGTAAAGGGGAATATTTTTCTAGTTGTGATTATTTTCGAGTCTATGAGAATAATGGTCATTGAAATTACACTTTCCCATATTTAGATAGAAGAATAGATTTTCTAAAAGAAAAAATAATAGAATATTAATCAGGTATATTATTTGAACCTATCTGGGGAGAAGATATTGACTCACAGGATGAGAGATTACATTCACTATACTCAGATTATTTAGATGTGGAATAATCCTACTCAGATGAGGATGATAGAAATAACCATAATACAATTTTGATATTTCTTTGAATAGTAATGATTAAATTAGTGGATAGAGCACCAGAAGACTCTATAGAGCAATTAAACCTACAAGAAATGGAAGGTAATCTATTTTATTTATAAAAAATTGAAATAATTTCATAAATAAGACACATTAAAGAATGTAATATGGCTAGAGTTAATTGGTCTGACGTATACAAATAATATTGGGTAAAATATAAAGAAATGGCCGAGACATTTGAGGATGAAGAGACAACTAATGTCTATAAAATAGATAGAGAGAATAATTATTTGGATTTCTTGTCCAAGGAAATATGATGTTCTCTTAATGAAAAATAATTTGTATGCAACTAGTGACCTAATTATTACGATTGATGGTCCACTTAAGTAGACTAAATATTTTATCACATATTTTAGAGAAGTTAGAAACTTTTCCTAATTAATTTACATATCATTAAAAGATACATCTGTTTCCTGATATATTAAGTTATTCTAGAGCAAACAACGTATATTTATAAAAAAATAACAGTTCCAATTCAAAAAAATATCCAGTAACATACCCTAGAATTGGATAGAGGAAGATTCCAAGTAATCATAATTCAGAATAAGAAATATTAGAACCTCAAAAAATTGGAGTATACAGGTGGGAGTGAAGATAAACTTATGTTATAAATGGATCTATCAAACTCAGCATGGTTATGTATCCCAAACAAAAGGAAAACCCATGATGAAATTTTAATTAGATACTGAAGTGGATGATTTAATGGGAAATCAATGAATTATCTTTTCCATGAATGATAATTTCTTAAATCCCTCAAAGTAATTAGGGAAAATAATATTTTATTGGGAAAAAAATTCACTATATGAATAAATAGTACTTATATAAATAAATTCTTGAAAATAAAACAAAAAGGTTTTCTGAGGAATGATTAGTGTGGTGGAGGAATTAATTTAAATACTTTAACATTAATATAGAATGTATTAAATGAAAACATAATGTTAATCTATATGTACTAACATGCTACAATGACTCCTATAGTTTCAATGATATAATGTTGAAGATCGAGGCATGGTCCAATTTTCATTGATAATCATTATGTAGTTGAATTCCCAACAATCAATGCAATGAATGATATAATTCATAAAATAAAAGGGATCGTTGTAGGGAATATCATTCAGAAGTTGGGATATTTATCCAGTAATATTGAAATATTATACTACATAATTTATTCTACTATGAAGGATAAAAAACTAGTAATTATTCTAAAAAGATCCCTTAATAGAAAAACAAATTATAAAATCCATTCTGAATACATTTTCTGGGGTTATAAAGTCCATTAAAACAATCAATGTTTTTGAAAATATATGAAACCAAAAGTCTTGGATGAATTAGATTATATAAACAAGGGAATATCTAAAAGAAAAGAGAATATTGTTTCTAAGATCTCGACTGATCCATTAGAAGAAGAACGTGAAAGGATATAGAAGGTTCTGAAGGATCGTTATAAACACAATGTTTAGTTGGAACAAGGATAAAAAATTATCAATGATGTGATAGATGAGGACCCAAATCTAGAAAAGGAAATCTTGAAAAGTCTGAAAATAATTCTAATTATGTTCAGGTATAAATCCATAATTATCTATATTCTAATCGATAAAAATAAGAATGATTGAATATTCAATAGGTATCTAAACCATATTTTATATATTCTTAAAGAATCCAAATAAATTATAGAATATTATAATAAGAAAGATATTGGGATATAATTAGTATGATCATTACCTAAGAGATCTGGATGATGGTTTAAGTTTATGTTCTTCTTAACAAAGCTAAAAATATCAATTAAACTATAGTGGAATAATATCTATTAATAAAAAGGTTTTAAGGAATTTCATAAATAGGTATTCTAAATCTCCAGATACAAGACACTTCATTAGAACTAGAAGAGTTCATCGAGTGTAAGAATGATTTAAGAATAGGATTAGTACAATTCATGGGTTTTAAGAATATAAATTCTACATTCAATTGGGTACCAAAAATGGTGAATATGATTCTAAAAACAACATATCCAAGTTTTCTATGGTTGGCCATAGATATAAAACCTATCAGATTAGTGGATAGACTGATCATGATGTGGAACATGTACCCAAGAAAATGGAGTAAAGCACATGTTTAAAAAGCATTTTAGGAATCATGGTTTACAGATGAAGACTAGCTAGAGTTCAGTTTGAATAAAATACATTATGAACGTATCCATTTATCATGGATTTTTTATCTAATCATGTCAAAATTGATGAGAAAATATTATGTGTTCCCTTTAGAAGACAATGTTCTATTCTCTATCAACTTAATAGATATGATTAATGTATAAATGGAACATATGATGGATATTATGGTAGAATCATACAAGATTGTTGAATAACTCAATACATATAATGTAAACTAATAATTTTTCTTTATTGTTAGAGATTAGACCCAAATTGCCATAAAATAATTAAAAGAGATGAAATATTTGGATAAACCTCAGTTGATGAGATGATTTATGCTCTATATAACTTGGATGGGTTCAAGGCACTCATCTAGACATGTGTCATATCAAACATAAAAAATTAGATCAAATAGATCATGTTAATTATGTAATTTGTTATTATTTGTAATGTTTATGGTGGAATTTTTGTGGTTGTGCACTCCATATTTTTCATTTTCTTTTTCTTTTGATTTTTCTCTTTCAATGGTTTTTGATTTCTTGGAAGTGTACACTATAATATTCCACTTTATGTAGATACTTAAAATAAATGTTATGTCACATTCTTAGGAAATATGAGCCTAGTGGCTTATATAAGGTATATATGACCCATTTGATAGTAGAGATAGATTTGGAATAGAAATCAGTATAATTTCTGTCATTATCTCTCTTTTTTCTCTCTCATACTTCATGTTCTTCATGATAAGTGATTCTAATTGAGATCCTGTGAGTTAAGGAAATTTAATACCCTATCCATTTTCATGTATATTATTGCGCTTCAATGATTTTTGAGTATTTCTGAGCCATTCTAAATTCCCTAAGTGGAAGTCCCTTTGGGACTTTCATAGATGACTCACCAACTATTGCTACCTCTATTGGGTGATCCGTTGACAAATTTCACCCAAGTAATTCCACATAGAAAATCTAGAAAGGCTATAAAAATGCTCATAATAACAGAAACACAAAAATATCCATAAAATGGATACAGGTATTTCCTATCTTCAACTTTTAGGATCACACATGGAATCACTTCATATAAAGAACACAAAATATGAGATAGAAAATAGAGAGAGAATTTATGGAATTGTAATGATTTATATTCCAATTTTATCTCCTTAAAAATGGGTCATAGATCCCTTTTTTGGGCCTCTGGGCTTAGATTTCCCGAGATGTTGACTCAACTTCAATTGTAAGACTTGGAATAAAGGGGAATCTTACAAAATATACTTTTAAAAAATCAAAATTAAAATATAATAGATAAGGTAGAGAGTATAACTGTGATACTTCCACCACACACTTTACAAAAAAGATAGATTATTAATATGTATGATTCTATATGATCATCCATTATAGACATGACACATTTCTAGATGATTTCCAAGAATCCATCCAAGTTATATAGACCATAAATCATATTTCTAAAGGAGACTTATTTTTATAGATCTTTTATCTCTATAAATTATTTTTAAGGTGTGTTGGATCTACTCTTTGATAATAAATACATCTTCCTTTTTCCCCTTCCATTTATTGAGTTCTTCATGAATCATGTCAGATTCCATAAAGAAATATGTCAGATGTTTTGCTTCTATCTTATTCGTGTCTCTTGAGTTGATAAAGACTAGAAAATAATTTTCGACAAATAACATACAATCATTTATTATTGATTTTCGCAAGATTAGATAAAAAATCCTTGTGATCTGGATACATTTATAATGTATTTTATTTGAAATGATCCCTATTCAGTCTTCATCCCTAAACTAAAATTCCTTACATGATTTATGGTCACATATTTTTTTCTAGTTTCCTAGGCATAGGTTCTATGGAAGGACCAATATATCTTCTAATCTGATAGGTTTTATGTGTGCAACGCACCATAAAAAACATGGATATGTATTGTTTACAACCATATTTACCATCTTTTGTACCCAATTTAATATAGGATTTATCTTCTTAAATCCAAAAAAAATTACTAATCCTATTCTGAAATATTTTTGGCACTTGAAGAAGTCATCTGGTTCTAACATCGTGACTAGTATATGTTTTTTTAATCTTTATTCCCAGCATCCTCCAAAAAAAATTCAGGAATGGATATTTATCCACACCTATTTCATGGATCTTTTTAACTTTGTCAAGAAGACCAAAAACCTAAACCATTAGTCAGATATCTTTAGGAATGATCTTATTGACCATATCCCAATATATATTCTTATAATCTTCAATAATGTATTCCTATTATTCAATCATGTCTAAGACATGGTTTAGACCCATATTGAATATCAGATCATCCTTTTTTTGGATTATATTATAGAAATATACTGATTTATTCTTGGAAATATTTGGATTTATTTGTAAATATTTCTATATTTACTTTACTATATTTGGATTCTCATGTTTCTTATCATCCAAAATTTCTTGATCTTGTTTTTAATGAGCATTCTATCAATGAATTCCCTTCTAAATCTTCTACTGCATTTCAAGTTCTTCTTATTCTAGATCATCCCATATCTTTGAAATAGTCTTCTCTTTTCTTTTATATATTTCCTCTATTTTATCTTATGGTTCTTCTAAACTTTGGTTTTTTAGATATTATACACATTGGGTGTTTCAACAGCCTTTTTAACCAAAAAACATTTAACATGGATTTTGTCCTTAGATTTTCTGTTAAAATATATTTTTGAAACACTTATTGGTTTTTCAGCCTTTATGGTTGATGAACCTATGTTGTCTGATATTTTAACCTACTAGATGGGGATCCTTGTTTTTAAAATAGATTTTATGATAGAATCCATTTTCATTAATTAATTATATCATTCATTACCATGATAACTAGGTAGTATCCCATAGAATGATTGTTAATTAAAAGTGTACATCAACTAGATATTTTACCTTACTCAATTTCACCTACAAGAGTCAAGGTAACATGTTAGTACATATAGAATGTTATTATCTTTTACTTTAATATTTTATTAATTCAAGTTACAGTATTTATAGTCATTACTTCACTATAAAAATTATTCATAGGTAATCCTAGTTAGTTTGATTTTCATAAAAAAATTTAAATAAGAACTATCAGTTCTTATAGTGAAAACTTTTCCATCGAAAAGCTCATTAGCCCTAATTTTTTAGGGGAAGCAAGAAATTATCATTCAAAGGTAGGATAATTTTTCTATTTCCCATTAAATTATGTATTATAATATCTATGAAAACATTTATAATATATTTTACTTATCTTTATGATACATACTCATGTTGAGTCTGTTGCTTCCATTTCTAGGATAAGTTTATTTTCAATCCCATCTAGAAACTCTAATTATAGGAGGTTTATAACTTTTTTCTTTATAATTATGATTACATCAAATCTTTATCTATCCAATTTCATGGTATCTTACTAGATAATTTTTTCTAAATTGAAACTAAGAGTTTTTCAAAGTATTTGAATTATGATCTTGCATAACATAATATACCAAGAAACACATGTATCATTTTAAGATCAGAATGTTCATCAAGGAAAGTTTCTAGCTTCTCTACAATATGTGGTCGAAGCTTCTCTCTACTTCCATGGATATAAAATCCCAATAATTCAATCATTGGTTGAATCCAAATGATCTTTCTTTCAGAATGTATCATCCCTTCTTCTTTGAACACTTTATCCACGTATTAGAAATTCTTGATAAGAGCATCTATATTTTTATTAAATAAGAGAAAATCATCAATGTAAACAGCCAAAAATTATGATAATCTACTGAATTCTTATCCATTATCCTCTATAATATCCATAGGGTGTTCTTGAGTCCAAATAGAATAACTATAAATTCAAACAAGGCAACTATAATTGTAAATTTAGTTGATGTTATAGCCTCCTCTTTGATCTTAATCTACCAATCTCCCAACTTGAGATCAATCATAGAATATACCATTGGCCTTTCATTAAAAATCCTACTTAATTAAGCCTCATGATTAGTAAGATTATAGAAATCATCCTTAGGGGAAAAATTATGATCATGGTAATTGATATCCATTATATATTTACAATAGTGTTTCATAGCATGATTCATTATCCTGAATGTCGCACTCCTATGAAGACTTCAACTATGCTTGAGTAATAAAGGACCAATTAGTTATAGAATTTGTTTCTCAAACTCCATAACAATTATATCTAGATAATAAATTACATTACTTATTATAACCATATTAGGATCTTTAAGGGTTATTATAGCTTCTCGCATTTCCTTATGCCACAATTTTAAAGGTATCTCTTACCAATTTTTTGATAAATAATCTCTTGTCTTGGTGCATGCATCTTTTTCACTTATCCTTAGAACATTCAATACAACCAATTCATTCCACTAATAAATATTCCTACATTTTTATATATCCTCATCTGGATAACTTTCCACTTTGACAAAAGATACATTCATTTCTAAATCAATTAATGGTTTTCCAAAACAAGTTTGTATCAAATAATTTTATTGGTCAATTCCCTATGAAAATATCATATTGGGATAATATTTCATAAGGAATAAATTTCCAGTCCATAATTCATTTGTAAATTGAATAATAAATAAATTAATCTACTCTGAAATTATTATTTCATTGATTTTTGAAATGAATATCCTTTTCTACTTCTTGAATCATAACAATTTCATTATTACTGACTATAACAAGAAAATTTATGGATTCCTAGGTTACCCATAAAAAATTGATTCTTGTACATGGTAAATTATATCATTTATCAAATTCGGTAGTACATAAAGTTACACTAATTCTTATATTTACCAATATATCCCACTCTTGTATATTTTCACCGATTTATAAAGTTCATATATATCATACAAGATATTTTTCATTATCATAGATAGCTATTTGAACTATCCTTATTCCAAATATCCTTCTGGAAACTAATTTTCCAGGTGGTTCTACTGATATAAATTTTTCTTTTCTAAATGAGATAATTGGATTCTCTAAAGGGTTCACAAAGATTTCTAATTTTATATATTCTGTTTTCAAATTTAATTTACTTGATTTCCATCCTTTTGATCAAAGACTATATTCCTCCTCTAGAAAATCATAGACGAGATGTATATTTCTGACTTTTTTATCACATATGGATGAAGTTGATTTTTCCTTTATTCTTCATCTAGATCTAAAGAAACACATTCTCTATTCTTGGTTATCCCCATAGGTTTTACAACCAATGGTGTCATTTCCCAAATTGATATTTCGTCATCTAGTAAAAGATGCATAAATATTTCCAAACATTTCCATAGAACTGGTCTTCCAGTATTGAATAACTTTACATAAAGATGAGTTATTAATCTAACATATCTTATGTTAGTTGTACATCCCAACATCTTCTTCCAATTCCTTATGTTAATATTTACCTCTATAATTCTACTAATAATATTGTCCATAAGCACTAAAAGAAAATCTAGGATCACATTTACCCAAGCCACTCCAACATGTAGATTTTCTCATTCTCCTTTTAATAATACAATTTTTAAATTCGATAAACTACCATCTACCACTATAATGAGTACTGGTATATATTATCTTTTTCATACAAGAAGACCTACTCTACCCTAATTATTTCAAAATTCACATACTTGGAATTTTTTTAATAGTATCACTAACATGCTCTTGTTTTAGAAAAGGTATTGTAAATAATCCCTTATCTATTTTATAGACATAAATACCCCATCTTAAATATCCCAGAGTTGGTGATGACATTATTAAATAAACACTATATACAAAGAATAACAACCCGAAGGTCCAAATATTTTATTATACTTGTTAAATGAGAAATATATTTAAAAACACAAATTACATTGAAAATATAAAGTACAATATAGTAATTATTTTGAAAAAACCATTATTCCCTTTCCATATCCTTGCATATCAATCATAAATCACTTCCTTGCATCATGGGAAAGGAAACATAATAAATGGGTCTATAAGGGTATGTGTATAATAGTATCTATCATGAATAAAAAATGAAAAATAAATATGTTAAGGTAAATAGAAAAAATATCCCATTTAATAAATTTCATGATAATAAAATGGTATCAATAAACGGTGATCAAATAATGCCATATAAATAATCACATGATCATGAAACTTATCCATGGATATTCTGACTAATATAATAAACACATGAACATCAATAAATAATATAATAATTATTGAATTCATAATTATGGATATCATAAACCAATATCATGGACTTGTTATAATACATATTATATAAATGGGAAGGGCCTCAACCAAATAGTGAAACTAGTTTGTATAATGAGACTTACTGATGCATCAAAGGGCTATAGTGGGTCCCATACATCACTTACTAAGTACAATTAATTCCACATATGAAAGGGGTGAAACATAATAAACATAAACATTTTTATTGAAAAACTAATATATGGAATGTTAATTCTTACCCCAATCAATAAAAAATACATAAACCATCCATATTAATATGGTGGATGGTAATAAAAGTGTACATCCCTCGTCAAAACGATCATAAAAATTCAAATAAAAGTATGATATCAATACAACATAACCCCAGTGGATATTAAATATAATAAAGGTTTTATGTCATTGATGAATAGAAATGTCATAAAAATATCATTAAAAACATTCTTGAGGAAAATATCCTCTGCACTTTTAAAATCACCATTTAAAATAAAACTTCACAAAACATTTTAAAAATACTTTTATTTCAAAATAACCTATAAAAATTATAAATTAATAATTAAAACATTAATTTTTCTTGATGATAGAGAAGTTTATTCATGTTGTACATGTCAAAACAGATATTCCTTTAACATTTTCTATAAAATAAAAACAAACCTTGTTTGGAGATAACATGATGATTCCTTTGAAAAAAATATTTAAAAATTAATAAAGAGAAAAATAAATAATTAATAATTAATTTAGATAATGTTAAAAAAAATTGAAATCCTTTTTAGAAAACATGTGTTCGGAAGAAAAATCACTTTCGACTGAAAAGAGAAATAAAGTTTCCTTTTCTTGAAAACAATTTCTCAAAAAATTTAAGTATCAATGAGTATAAAATGGAACTATTACATGAAAAGTTCATATATAGATATAGGATAATAAAGTAGATTGGGTTTAATATTTAAATATCACAAAATTCTTCCAAGGTAGAGTTAAACATAAATAATCTCGAACAATTATGAGATTGTGAAATAAACCCTTTCCAATTTGGTTACTTTTAAATCATAAGCCTCATGAAAGAGATAACGTCAAATTAAACATTAAATACCATGAGTATAACGACATTAATGATATAACATATAAATATAGAAATATATACACCACATAAAAGAAATAATTGGTGTGTCCAAAATGAAGGTACTAGGGTGACCATAGGAAGCTAATGGTCCAAGGATTTCTTAAAAATTTAATTTACAAGATGACGGAACTTTTCATGTTCAATGATTCGTGCCATGGTATGGTCCTAAGGATATCATTTTAATTAAAATAGCACATAAATTAAAACTAAAGACACACCTTTTTTCGGATTTAAATCCATGATCGATATCTTCTTTTCACCGATGACCGCTGCTTCAATGATACAAAGTAAGATCCCTCTATATCATCCACATGCACTTCTATTATCTACTGGAGCATCGATCATCAAATCCTAAGTGCTAGTGCATAGATCTAACGATGCCGAGATGATCACTATATCAAGGTGCTTTCGATGCATTAGGATAAACTCGATCTGATCACCTGGATCTAGTGATTTTATCTCTAGAAAGAGGGATAGGAGAGAGGGTATATGATGAACTTATAGTGAATATTAATTTTACAAGATCCTCTCTCACCTATTTATAGTGGATGCCCAAATACTCAGAAAGAGTTCCTTGACCCCCTGTATATTTAACTTCCACTAAATAAATAATTATGATGAACTAAATTGCATCAACAATATAATTTATATTATCATATTCCTATAATATATATTAAATATATTACCAGATAAAACTAAGTCATTTTAATCGACTCTTAATTCTGGCTAATATTAAATGAACTTGTAATACTAAAATAATATTCATTCAAATAATAATTTCTCATATTCTCTAAATACCTTGTGAATAACTTTAACAAATAAACTCAACCCAATTATTATTTAATTTAATAGAAATAAATTTATTTATTTTTTGGTGATCGATAACTTGGACAACACTCAAATCCTATGGTGGAGCCCCCTATGTCCTATATACCTATTCAAAAGACTAGTGTGGATTCTTGAATATGTTATTGTGTGTGAACCTCTAGGAAATTATATTGATAGTAGTTAATAGTATTTATAGACCATGAGTGGAGTCTAAAATCCCATCAAGGACCCTTAAGAGAATAGGATAGTCATAGAAATGAAAACCAACCTACGAACACATACTATGTATTATAATATCTCTTTATTTAGTTATATTAGAAAGAATGATGAACACTTTTTTCATTATCCCACTTTTATTTACAATTTTTTATCTAAATAGACATATTTACCCTTGAATACCCTTTCCAATGACTTATGAAGGTACTAACATCCTAATAAATAATGCCCGAGATATATTACTTCCTTAACCCAGAAGAAACAAATCATGTCTTGATCATTCAACCAATGTAATACCACCAGTGGTGCACCCAACACAAGCTACCTGGACATGAATTCATTATCATGGTTATTTCCTTACATCAAAGTACATTATCAAATGGAACACATTGATAATGATCTTGAGTTATGAGACTAATACAAATTTTTGTTGATAGGAAAAACCAATGACACCCCAAACATGTGGTGTTCTTATTGGTGAGAATGTCCTCATGATCTCACTACTAGAGATCACCAAGTGATAACTTCATGAGAATAATTCACAATCCTTATTAACCCACAACACTTGATATTCAGACTTAAACTGTGTCCAGTCAGTATGATGTATCTAGACCATATGACCTTTGTTTAAGATTAATGTCATAGTATCTATAGGTTATCATTATTTCCTGGGAACTTATATAAAATTTTGATATGACAATTAATTTATGGAAATTAACATTAAATAGTGGTCACAGAAATTTCTATACTATAATGGTATGTTTAAATCATGTATATCTAACTGTATACATGATACATTAATCAAAAGATATAATCAAGTTGGGTCTAGGGAACCCACTATTACAAAAAAACCCACCTTTATAAAAAATTAAAATTTATTATAAATAATTTATAGAACCATAATCATATATCACATACAATATATTTTTTAATTAAATTTTTTATAAATCGTTTATTAACAATTCGTTGTTAAAATAACAGTTTCATGTGATAGTTGCTTCATTTTTCAAGTATGTTTTGGTTCGGTAGTTTCATTAATTTTACATTGATCATGGGTAAATCATCTAAATTATGTTATAAATTATATAAAAATAATATATTTTCATTATAAATATGTATTTAGAGTAATCTATAATAGTTAGAGATAGAAAATGAATTACATTGTTCATGGAGATAGTAAGTCGTACGTGCGTATGGATGTTGTTTGCATTTTATTGATGGATGGAATAAAAGAAAATTAATTGTTAATTAACCTTTATAGAACCATTATTATGAAATATATATTACTTTTATTGATAAAATCTACCATTATTACCTTCCATGTAAAAATTAAATGAAAAACATTTCACATCTCTACATGGAGGCGGTAGTCCACATGTGCCGACAACCGACGTTATTATTTTCCAATACATTTGAAGGTAAGAAATTATATCTGATATAATATTTATAGAAGTATTTTTAGATCATAAATATCACATATAGTCATTAAATTTAACCTTTATACATTCCATGTAATGTGTAAGTGAAAAAAATCACATCACATCGTGAGGTGGCAATTTGTCGTACACACAAGCGATGTTATCGTATTCCTCACAGGATGGAAATTAAGAAGGTATATTTTTTTATAAAAAATAAATAAGTATAAAAATTTCATAAATATCAAATAAATATGTTAAATCTATCATTATATATATCCTTTAAAGTTAGTGATGGAAAATGAATCACAATGGTTAAGGAGGTGGTTGTCCTCCACACACATGATCAGTGGTTTCGTTTTCCATTTTAATGAAGTGGAGATGTATATAGATTATGAATTAAACATAATAAAATCTTAGTATTGGGATTTTTTTTTTGTTATATTATCATTATCTAAAATTTTTTAAAGGATGTGGAATAAAAAATAATATAAAAACACTCTTTTAAGAACGTTACCTATTCCTTATATAACCTCTTTAAGTTTGCATAAAAAGACTTCATAGGATGGATTTATGATCAATAAAAGACTATAGTATTATTTTGAGGATTTAAGGAATGTATTTGAGTAGGTATTTGTAGAAAAAAAATTACTTTTTAAGTGTGAAGATGGGGAGAGAATGGGAGACCATGTATAAGTGGGGGAGATGACACACTTGGAATTTTTGAAAAAAAAAAGGTGTACCCACGTTTTCTACAATATATTAATTTAAAAATGAATAATTACCAAAATTTATATTATATAAGTTTGAAATATGTCCATTAAATGGGATTTTTACAGGTTTATATGTCATTTACCCCTAATATTTTAAGTTTAACACCTGGTAACTCCATTTTCACATAAACCGTGGTAATTGATTTTTACTAATTTTACTATTTATAATGATAAAAAAATTGTTGGAATTAATAGATAGTCTTAATAATGATGATTATGAATATTTAATCTATTTTTTCAAAATTAAATACACAACAGTGGTGGAATTTAATATAAAATTAAACCTGTAGACCAATGAAAAGTGATTTTCCAATGAGAAAATTCTCATAATTTTAAAATGTTTTAACATATAAATTCAAAATAAAATTAATTAAAATTACCTAAATTGGATTACTAAATATATATATGAAATAATTTTACTTTAAAAACTTCTTAAAAAAATTTGTATATTTTAAATGCTTTTAATCAAAATGAAAATTCTTAATAAAAACAAGTATTTTCCACTATTCATTGAAAAATTTATCATTTCATAAAATTATAAAAAATTCACCCAATGATAATTTTGACATGATTATTTCAGAAATAAAGTTATTTTCAAAAATTAATTTTCTTAATGTGGTAGAAATACATTTTAAAATAAGTGTGCAAAACGGGATGAGACGTTTTTTTTGGAAAATTACAGTTTTTCATAAAAACACTTCTTTTCCTTTAAAATAATTTTTTTATTTTTATTTTTAATAAATTGATAATAAATGAGAACATGTAAACAATATTTATCATAATTTATAGAACCATTATTACGATATAAAATGCTCTATAAAGTTATGTGTATAATAGTATCTATCATGAATACAAAATGAAAAATAAATATATCAAAGTAAATAGAAAAAAAAACCCCATTTAATAAATTTCTTGATAATAATATGGTATAAATAAACAGTGATCAAATAATGACATATGAATAATCACATGATCATGAAACGTATCCATGGATATTCTAACTAATCAAATAATCATATGAACATCAATAACTTATATCATAATTATTAAATTCATAATTCTAGACATCATAAACCTAATATCATGGCCTTTTTATAATACATATTATATAAATGGAAAAGGCCTCAACCAAATAGAGAAACTAGTTTGTATAATGAGACTTACTTATGCATCGAAGGGTTATAGTGGGTCCCACACATCACTTACTAAGTACAATGAATTCCACATATAAAAGGGGTGAAACATAATAAACATAAACATTTTTATTGAAAAACTAATGTATGGAATGTTAATTCTTACCCCAGTCAATAAAAAATACATAAACCATCTATATTAATATGGTGGATGGTAATAAAATTGTACATCTCTAGTCAAAATGATCATAAAAAATCCAAATAAATAATAAGGATGATATCAATACAACATAACCCCAATGGATATTAAATATAATAAAGGTTTTATGTCATTTATGAATAGAAATGTCATAAAAATATCATTAAAAACATACTTGAGGAAAATAGCCTCTGCACTTTAAGAATCACCATTTAAAATAAAAAGTTCATAAAACCTTTTGAAAATACTTTTATTTGAAAATAACCTATAAAAATTATAATGTAATCCTTAAAACATTAGTTTTTCATGACTATAGAGAAGTATATTCATGTTGTACATGTTAAAACAAATATTCCATTAACATTTCTTGAAAATAAAAACATACCTTGTTTGGAGATAACATGATGATTCCTTTCAAAATAATATTTAAAAAGTAAGAAATGTAAAAATAAATAGTTAATAAATAATTTAGATAATGTTAAAAACATTTTTGAAATCATTTTTAGAAAACATGTGTTTGGAAGAAAAATCACTTTCGACTGAAAAGAGAAATAAAGTTTCCTTTTCTTGAAAACATGTTCTCAAAAAAATTAAGTACCAACAAGTGGAAAATGGAACTATTACATGAAAATTTCATATATAGATAGAGGATAATAAAGTATATTGGTTTTAAGATTTAAATATCACAAAATTCTCCCAAGGTAGAGTTAAACATAAATAATCCTGAAAAGTGATGAGATTGTGAAATAAACCCTTTCCAATTTGGTTACATTTAAATCATTAGCCTCATAAAATAAATAACATCAAATGAAACATTAAATACCATTAATATAATGAGATTAATGATATAACATATAAATGTAGAAGTATATACACTACATAAAATAAATAATTGGTTTCTCCAAAATTAAGGTACCAGGGTGCCCATAGGAAGCTATTGGGCCAAGGATTTTTAAAAAATTTCATTTACAAGATGACGGTACTTTTCATATTCGATGATTCGTGCCTTGGTATGGTCTTAAGGATCTCATGTGAATTAAAATAGCACATAAATTAAAAATAAATACATACATTTTCTCCTATATAAATCCATGATCGATATATGATTTTCACTGGTGACTGCTGCTTGAAGGATACAAAGTAATATCCCTCTATATCATCCACATGCACTTCTATAATCTATTGGAGCATAGATCATCAAATCCTGAGTGCAAGTGCATAGATCTAACGAAGCCTCGATGATCACTATATCGAGGTGATTTCGATGCATGAGGATAAACTCGATCTGATCACCCATATCTAGTGATTTTCTCTCCATAAAGAGGGATACGAGAGAGGGGATATGATTAATTTATAGTGAATATTAATTTTACAAGATCTTCTCTCACCTATTTATAGTGGATGCCCAAATACTCAGAAAGGGTTCCCCGACCCCCCATATATTTAACTTCAACTAAATAAATAATTATTATGAACTAAACTGCATCAACAATATAATTTATATTATCATATTCCTATAATATATATTAAATATATTACTTGATAAAACAAATCCATTTTACTAGACTCTTAATTCATGCTAATATTAAATGAACCCAGAATATTAAAATAATATTCATTCAAATAATATTTTCTTATATTCTGTGAATAACTTTAATAAATAAATTCAACCCAATTATTATTTACTTTAATAGTAATAAATTTATTTATTTTTCAGTGATCGATAACTTGGGCAACACTCGAATCCTATGGTGGTTCCCACTATGTCTTATATACCTATTCACCATACTAGTGTGGCTTCTTGAATATTCTATTGTGTGTAAACCCCTAAGATATTATATTGATAGTAGTGAATAGTATTTATAGACCATGAGTGGAGTCTAAAATCCCATCAAGGCCCCTAAAAAGGTTAGGATAGTTATAGCAATGAAAAACAACCTAAGAACGCGTATTGTGTATTATAATATCTTTTTCTTTAGTTATCTTAGAAATAATGATGAACACTTTTTTCATCATCTCACTTTTATTTACTATTTTTTTATTTAACTAGACCTATTTACCCTTGACTACCTTTCCAAATGACTTATGAAGGTACTAACATCCTGATCAACAATGCCCGAGATATATTACTTCCTTAACCCAGAAGGAACAAATCCTTTATAAATAATTCAACCTATGTAATACCCCTAGTGGTGTACTTAACACAATATACCTAGCCATGAATTCATTATCATGGTATTTTACATACATCAAAGTACATGATCAAATAGCACAAATCGATAATGATCTCGATTTAGGAGACTAATACAATATTTTTTTGATAGGAAAAACCAATGACACCCCAAACATGTGGTGTTTCTCTTGGTGAGCATGTCCTCATGAACTCACTACTATAGATCATCATGTGATAACTTCATTAGAATAATTCACAATCCTTATGAACCCCCAACACTTTATAGTCAGACATAAACTGTGTCCAGTCAGTATGATGTATCTAGACCATATTACCTTTGTTTAAGATTAATGTCATAGTATTTATAGGTTATCATTATTTCCTGGAAACTTATATAAAATTTTGATATGACAATTAATTTATGGAAATTACCATTAAATAGTGGTCATGGAAATTTCTACACTATAATGGTAAGTTTAAATCATGTATATCTAACTGTATACATGACACAGTAATCAAATGTTCTGATCAAGTTGGGTCTAGGGCACCCACTATTACAACACAACCCACCTTTATTACAAATTAAAATTTATTATAAATCATTTATAGAACCATAATCATATATATTATACAATTTATGTTTTAATTACATTTTTTATGAATTTTTTATTAACAATTCATTGTTAAAATAACAGGTTCAGGTGATAATTGCTTCATTTTTCATGTATGTTTTGGTTCGGTAGTTTCATTAATTTTACTTTGATCATGGGTAAATCATCTAAAATATGTTATACATTATATAAAAATCATATATTTTCATTATAAATATTTATTTAAAGTAATCTATAAATGTTATATATAGAAAATGAATTACACTGTTCATGGATATAGTAAGTCCTACATACATATGGATGTTGTTTCCATTTTATTGATGGATGGAATAAAACAAAATTAAATATTAATTAGCCTTTACAGAGCTATTATTATGAAATATATATTTCTCTTATTAATAAAATACACCCTTATTACCTTTCATGTAAAAATTAAATGAAAAACATTTCACATCGCCACATGGAGGCGGTATTCCACATGTGCCAATAAGCGACATTATTATTTTCCAATAGATTTGAAGGTATGAAATTAGATCTGATATAGTATTTATAAAAGTATTTTTAGGTCATAAATATCACATATATTCATTAAATATAACCTTTATACCTTCCATGTAATTTTTAAGTGAAAAAAAATCACACCACTTCACGTGGTGGAAATCTGTCGTACACACAAGCAACGTTATCGTATCCCCCACAGAATGGAAATTAAGAAGGTATATTTTTTTATAAAAATTAAATAAGTATAAAAATTTCATAAATATCATATAAATATGTTAAATATATCATTATATATATCCTTTAAATTTATTGATGAAAAATGGATCACAACGGTGTAGGAGAAGGTTGTCCTCCACACACATGATTAGTGGTTTCATTTTCTATTTGATCGAAGTGGAGATGTATATAGATTATTAATTAAACATAATAAAATCTCAGTATTGGGATATATTTTTGTTGTTATGTTATCATTACCTAAATTAGATTAATAAATATATAAATGAATTAATTTTACTTTAAAAACTTCTTAAAACAATTTTGAATATTTTAAATTCTTTTAAAGAAATAAAAATTCTTAATAAAAACAAGTATTTTTCAATATTCATTGAAAAATTTATCATTTCGTAAAATTATAAAAAATTAACCCAAAGATAATTTTTTCAAGATTATTTGAGAAATAAAGTTATTTTCTAAAATAAAATTTCTTAATGTGGTAAAAATACATTTTAAAATAAGTGTGAAAAACGGGATGAGACCATTTTTTTGGAAAATTACATTTTTTCATAAAAAAATTATTTTCCTTTAAAATGATATTTTATTTTTATTTTTAATAAATTGATAATTAATGATCATATGTAAACCATATTTATCATAATTTAGTTATTCATACTCATATCCACCAACATAATTTCTATGTTATAACAGTTTCGTTTAAATAAAACTATTTTAATCAAGTATCATGTTTAGTTTCAACTCAAAGTTTCGTGTATAACTGTAAACCGACTATAAACATATAATATCGAAGGTCTAGAGCCCATTAATATTTTGATTCTCTATTATCCTTTTAAAAATATATCTGAAGGAACATCGTATGTTTTAGAACAACTTTTGGATGTTTCTTACTTAGCCTATATTCTTCATCAATATAGTTATGATAGGATTGATTGACTTCCCTATTGATATTTTGAAAAAAAATCCTTTAAAAATCCTTTCTTTTATTTCCAAGGGATTGGTTTCTAGAATATTTCATTCCATACTATCTTTGATTCCAATGGTTTTACATCAAGTCCATTAGTGGTATATGACTTGGCCTGTTTCTTCTTATTCTCCTTCTATTCTTTAAGTATGTCTTATAGGCCTTCTGTATTCTTGATATTTTCATTTAGATATTTAGATAAAGGTTTTATATTTCTAGACTCCCATTTCTCTCGAGTAATTATATCATGGATCTTTTTCTGATATGCTTGGACACTCTAAGGAATACTTGAGACTTCATCCTGATATTATAGATATTATCCATGTAATGGCCAAGCATAATATTCTTCAGTATATCATCCTGATATACTTTATTTTTCTGTATCTATGGGTGGATTCATATCATATATACTAGATCCAGGATGATTGGAATATTATCCTAAATCATTCACTTCAAGACTCTTCTAAATATCTCAAATATTTTATCCAATTATAGATCTTATTCCTACCATATTTTACTATTTTAAGAAAAAAAACCTTCTCATTCCAGATCCCATAGAGTTATTTCAAGGTTTTTGACCAACCACTGATCTTGTCGAATATGTGATTAAGTATGCCTTATTTCATCCTTCAACACCAGAATCTTGTCATGAGTGGTCTGGGTTTTCTTCCCTAACTTAATTACTTCAGGTTCATTTTCATAGGCTAATCTGCATTCTGAAATTTGACATTACTTAAAAAGATAAATATAGCTATCTTTTGCCTCATAATACCACAATTGGTCCTCTAAAAAATATTTTCTTAATAGATAACTTTAATCTTGGAATCTAGAGGTTGTTGACTAGATGTAGTGCTCCTGCTGGCTTCCTCCAAACACTATGATACCACTAGTGGGTGAATAGTATACATATATACTAAATATTACATTATAAAAAATAATTTGTATTACATTAAAATGTTAAAAATAAGAAACAAATGTCATAAAAATACTTAAATCCAATTAAATAGGATTGGCTAAAACACATATGTTAAAATAATTTTAAAATACCCGTGATTAGATAAAATATTAACCCTAAAAACATCCGGCGAAATTTGTGTCAAACATGTAATATTGATTCATTTTCATTCATCCCATTTAAAAATTTAAAATATATTTTTTACATTGTTTGGGGGGTGGTAAAAAAATATAATATCATCACTACATGCACCAGGGTATAATGAGGGGTCTATTTTATTAATTTTCTACTATAAATACACACAATATAACCATATCCAAAATATAATTATTCATAAAAAATTAAAAAATACCAAATATTTGGTTTTTATTATGAAGAATATTTTTTTAAAGAAATTTAGGTAGGTTTTCAATGTGGAACTAATATGGTATAAATTATAATAAATTTAGGTAAATAATCAAAGAATTTATTAAAAGTTTATTTCATATTGACAAATGCTAAAATATAATAATTTTAATATATATTTCTTAATAGAATAAATAATATATACAAATTCATGCGAAGCTAGTGGTTAAATTGGAATATACACTACTATGGATATGGGATTTAATAGCGCTTGAATTGTCCTTTCATTAAAGCTAAAAAAAACATTGATGTTGTAGGCGCCTTTAATTGTCGATGACCTTTATCAATGCTAAAAAACACATATAATGGTGGTGATTTCTCAATTCTATTTTATCACTGATAATGGGGGAATTTTAATAGAACTTTTTATAGCCATGTTAAAGTGGAAACTTTATCAGTGATAGTCCTTCTGTCGATAAAATCCATGCGACAACAAATTTTCACTAAATTACAACACACTAGAGCAAAAAATAAAAAATTTAATTTCAATTAAATTTATATCACAAACACATGAAAAAATAACTATATCATAAAAATTTCAAAATTTTGTTTGTAAAATTGATTTGGTATGTATAATTTATCAAAAATATCAATATATTCAAAAACATTACTATTCCACTATCTTTGGCCCCTAACCCCCTCTCAACAAAGTTTAATCATGCTGCTATTTGCCGAATAAACCACCCCAGCTCATAAAAAAGGTGCACTAGTATATACATTTTTTTTATGTTGGTAATACTAAAAAAAATTAAACATAAATATGAACCAATACATTAATAAAATGTCACTTTTCAAATGAAAACATACACTTCAAGTCATAAAGGGCACACTGTGAGTCCGATTAATTTGTGGTTAATTTTTACATGGAATAAATGATTTATAGATCATTTTCCAAAAGTATCAAGATAATGAGAGAAAAAATTATTTGTTTTAAGTTTGTGTTGTGTTTTTTAAACTAAAGTGTCAATTTTAGATTAAAAAATACACATTGATTTATACCAGGAACATTTTGTGTCAAATTAATGTGTGGTTGATTATTACATATCATGAATTATTTATGGATTATTTTCCAAAAGTATTTAGAAAATGAGATCACATTTTCTTGGTCTTAAGTTAGTGAGGTGTGTTTTTAACTAAAATGTCAATTTTAAATAAAAAATAAACATTGGTTCATACCTATAACAACTATATCATATTTATGTGTGGTTGATTCCAACAAATCAAAAATTACTTAATAATCAATTACCTAATGTATCAAAAAATCCATGTGTGTTTTCGAGGTTTTCAATATGTGGCACTTGTATTTAACTAAAATGTCAATTTTTGAACTAAAGACAGTCACTTTGATTCATATTGATCACACATGTGTATGATTAATATGAAATTAATTTCTATATTTTTAAAATATACTATTGATTTTTTCTAAATCATTAAGAAAATTCGATCATGTTTTATTAGTTTTCAAGGAGCAATACACATTTTTAAAGAAAACTTAATTTTTTAACTAAAAACACATTTTTCAAGTCATATTGGTCACACTATGTGTCAAATTTAAGTACATATAATTCTTACACATCACAAATGACTTAAGGATAATTTTATAAAAGTGAAAAAACAATAAGAAATTTTTTTCATGGTTTTGAGTTTTTCATGTGTCTTTTTAACTAAAATGTCATTTTTTTAATTAAAAGCACAAATTTTGAGTCATAATCAGAACATTATGTATCAGATTGATGTACGGATAATTAATATATGTCTAAAATGTCTTATGGATTATTTTCCTAAAGTATAAAAATACTCTAATTTGATTTTTTTTGTTTTGAGTATGCGACATGTTCTTTGAACAAAAATTACAATTATAAATAAAAACACCTACCTTAATTAAAATTGATGTGTGGTGGATTCATACACATAAAAAATTACTTAAGGATCATTTTCCTAAAGTATCAATAAATAGGACATGTTTTCTTAGTTTTCAGTGAGTGCAATAATTTTTTAACTAAAATGTTATTTTTAACTGAAAACACACACATTGTGTCAAACCGATCACATCGTGTGTCAGATTGATGTGTGGAGTAATACTACATGGTAAAAATGGGTTATGAATCATATTATTAATATATCAAGACAATAATAGTGTGTTTCCTTAATTTTAAGCGAGTGAAACTTTTTTTTAACAAAAAAATCATTTTTAAACCAAACCCACACATTTTAAGTCATATCAATCACACCATGTTTTGGATCGAGCTACAACTGATTCCAACATGTCATAAATGACTTATGGATCATTTTACTAAAGTATAAAAACAATCAGAATTTTTTTTCTTGGTTTTGGGTATGTGATATGTGTTTTCAACTAAAATGATGATTTTAAATAAAATCACACACTATTAGTCATATAAGTCCTATCATGCATCATATTGATCTTCGGTTAATTCCAAAACATATAAAATGACTCATGGAATTATTTTCATAGTGAATTAGGCCAATCTAAGAATTTTTTCTTGAGTTTAAGTTAGTGAAATATGTTTTTAACTAAAATGTCATCATTAAACTTAAAACACAAATTTTGAGTCATATCAGTCACACGGTATCATGGATCGATGTGATACTGACTCCTACATTTCAAAATTGACTTATGGATTGTTTTTCTAAAGTATAAATACAATAAAAAGGTTATTTATTGGTTTTCAATGACTAAAACATGTTTTTAACTCATATGTCATTTTTAAAATGAAACCACACATTTTGAGTAATACTTTTCACACCGTGTATCAGATTATGGTACAACCAATTCTTACACATCCAAAAGGACTTTTGGATCATTGAGTTTAAGTACCAGAATAATATGAATTCCTTTACACAGTTTTGAGTATGAGATGTGTGATTTTAACAAAAATTTTAATTTTAAATAAAAACAAACATTTTGAGCCATGCATGTGACATCGTACATCGGATTGACATGTGGTTGATTCCTACAAGTCAAAAATAACTTAATTATTATTTTAAAATTGTATAAATAAAATTTAAGTGTCTTTTCACAGTTTTCATTGAGTGAAACACTTTTTAACGAAAATGAATTTTTTAAAATTAATACATGGACTTTGATTCATATTGGTCATAATGTCTATCAGATTGATGGGAGGATGACTCTTATACATGAAAAATTACTTATGGATCATTTTACAGAAGAATAAACACAATAAGAACATGTTTTCTTAGTTTTTTAGTGATTGACACATGATTTAACTAAAATATATTTTTTGATCCGAAACAACATACATCAAGTCATACCAATGACACAATGTATCAAATTGTGGTATGGTTGATTCCTACAATTAAAAAATGAACTATATATCTTTGAATAATTTTTTTAAAACAATATGAATTTGTTTTCTCTGTTTTGAGCTTGTGACTTTTGTTTTAAAGTAAAATGTAAATTTTAAATAAAATAAACACATTTTGAGTCATACCGGCTACATAATGCATCATATTTATTTTTTAATTGATTCATACACATCACAAATGATTTAAGGGTTTTTTTAAAATTATTAATACAATACAATCATGTTTTAAATATTTTTAGTAATGTATATATATTTTTACCTAAAATGAAAATTTTAAAGTAAAACTCACACATTGAGTCATACTAGTTACATAATTTGTTGCATTGACATGTGGATGAATCCTACACATAACATATGGATCATTTTCCTAAATTATCAAGATAAACTGAGCATTTTTTCTTAGTTTTTTGTGAGTGGTGCATAAATTTTTCCTAAAATGTCATTTTTAAACTAAAACCACACATTTTGATTTATACCGATCACAACATGTACCAAATTGAGGTAAAAATAATTCTTCCATGTCAAAAATTACTTATATATAATTTCCCTAAAGTATTAAAATAATATGAATGTTTTTTCTTGATTTTTTAGTATGTGGTGTGTGTTTTTAACAAAGATGTCAATTTTAAATAAAAACACACACTTTTAGTCATTCCAGTCACATAGTGTGTTTTATTGATATGAGGTTGATTGATAAAATTGAAGGAAGGACCATTATAATAAAGTATCAATACAATCAGAGTTTTTTATAGGTTTTTAGTGAGTGGCATAGATGTTTAACTAAAATATCACTTTAAACATAAAATACACACTTTGTGTCATACTGGACACTATGTGTTATATTAATGTGTGGTTGACTTCCACTGGTGGAAAATTAATTATTATTTTTTTTATAATGTATCAAGAAAATCCAAGTGTTTTTCCTCAGTTTTCTGTGAGTGAAACAAGTTATTATCTAAAATGGAATTTTTAATCTTAAACCACAAATTTTAATTCATACTGGTTAAACTACGTATCATATTGAGGTACGACTGATTCCTTTGAAAGAGGCTTAGATTTAATATCCTAAATTAATCATCATTATGTCAAACTTACATAGTGGTAAGACTTATTACAACAATATATAGGATGAAAATTTATTGTTATGATTTCAGAATAGAAATATAGAACCTTGGTATTTTTAAGAAAAACAATTCAACGTGTAACCATTTGAAAACGGATATTTGAATGGGTATTAAAAAAATTTATAATGTGATGAAAACTCATTTCAAGTGGTCTGGTATGAGATGAAAGATTAAAAAGTATAATATTGAATTTACAACTTGTATGTTGGTAAAAACTAAGCATTAATGATCGATTGGAATTCTTCAATATATCCATATACCAATATAGAAGATGAAGAATATTTCCATAGACTTTATCACATGATCTATATGTACACTTCTGAAGCATAATTATATTTGGGTTATTATAGATTGACTAAACAAGTTGACACACTTTCTACCAAATAGAGAGTCCAACATGGTAGTTGTTTTGAAAAATTTATATATACTAGAATTAGTCGAGTTGTATGGAGTTCCACATTTTGTTTTCTCAAACAAAGATCCTTGATTCACTTTACATTTCTAGTGATAATTTTAATAGGAATTCAAAACTCAATCATCCATGATCATGATTCATCATCCTAAGATAGATGGGTAGTATGAACGACCAATTTAGATATTGGAAGATTTTATCAAAGCTAGGGTCATAGATTTTGGTGGTTTGGGGAAGATATAATGATTTTGATAGATCTATCCTATACTAAAAACTAATAGGTGATGATACATATAGAACCATTTTTTGTATTATATTTGTTTCCTTGTCATTATACACTATATTGGGTGGAAATAGAAGAAACAACACTAATTGTACATAGTATAGTTGTAAGACTATAGAGATAATTAAGATGATCTAGTTTCTGAGGGATATTGATCAGATCAAATAGATATCTTATTCATATATTCAATATCATTCATTATCCTTCAATGTGAGTGATATTTTCTTCTTAAAATTCTAATCGGGACTTGGTCATTGACACTTGGTGAAGCAAGGGAAGTTGACCCCATGGTATGTTAAACCGTTTGAGTTTATAGAACATATTGTAAATATTACATATCAGTTAGACGTAATGTAGAGATTCTATGTTTTCCATAATTTATTTTGTGAATCTAACCTCAATATGTATCACCTGGATCCTAATCCTATCATAAGATGGGACCATGTTACTCTTAAACCAGATGAAACATTTATGTATGTCACAGTTTGAATTTTGCATAGACATGAGAAATATTAATGATGGAGATCTAGTTATCTTGTAAGAGTTATATGGAATCATGGTAATATCCTCGAAGAAACTTGGGAAAGAGAGAAATTTATTCTAGAGTAGTGACCTAAACTTTTAAAAGTTTTCAAATAACTTGAGAAACCTGAGGATAAAAAGCCCTATGATAGGGAAAATATAGCACCCTTAGTTTTAGTTATTCCATAATTTTATGCTTCTTGTTTTTGTTTGGAGTGGTTGGGATAGATTACTCAAAGAGTTAAGAGGAATAAAAGATAATGAAATCTACAATATATCTATATGAACAATTCATGGAATTAACGTTCATTCATGATATGAATTTTTTTTGGGAAGATATAGAAATTTACTTTGAGAGTGTGAATGGGTTTTATTGGGAGTCTATGTAAGACCATTCAAAATGTAATATTTTACGAAAAATTTGAATGGTATTGTTGGGTTTTAACTAGAGACAATGGGTTTTTTCAGTGTATGTGGAAACCTGAAGATTCACATTATAAATCCTTAACTTATATCGTGAATGGAGGGTGTTCCAAATATTTTTATTTAAATTTATTTTCCCTAAAATTATCATAAATCTCTTCCCCTTTTTTCTTAGTCTCAAAGCCTCCATTGGTATTTTGGAGGATCACTTTGATCCAAAAGGCAAATTCATTATATTTTTAATCTTTTATAATTTGGAGTTAAAGGTTTTATAAATGATTATAAATGGAACCATTGATCAACCATTCGAGGTAATCAGTTTTTACACTTTCCACTTTTTATTAGATCATGAAAGAGCTTAGGTTTATTAAATATTTCTGTTATAATTTTAAACTAAATAACTCTATTTAAAATATAAACAAATTTTCCTCTTATTATTTATCATTTTAAACTTGGTAGTGGGTATTTCACACAATGTGATTGAGAAATTTAAAAAAAAGTTTTTCATAAAATAAATATGCTTTTAACACATGTTCTTAGAAAAATTATAGTGTGGCTTCCAACTGGAAAAGAAAAAGGTTGTTTTTTGTTCATTATTTTCATTGTATGAAGAATTATTTGAATATACATGGTGATTTTTGTTGGTTGGAAAGGAACATTAAGGTTTTCCATTATGTGATGGCTTGGTGGAGGACATATCAGCACTTGAGAGCATAAGTATGTAATTTTTTTCAGGGGTGTGTGTTATAACATGGATGATTAATATAGGATGAATTAATTGAAATATTTTTAATTCTTAAAAGATAATACTTATCATTAGTTATATTTATTTTGGAATAATTTTTCATCAGATAAATTGAATATTGTGAAAACTGTAAATATTTATTTGGTATTATTATTTCCTATTTTTATATAACTATGTGATAACATGTTTCTATTTTGAGTGCCATATGGGTAAAGTATCATTGGGTGTTTTCTACTTGATATTAATACTCACCCCCTATATATTCACTTTTTTACATATGATGATGTTGTTTTCCAATATATTAAAAAGGGATTGGTTTCTTACTTTACTAGTAAAGTGTTGGAGTTAATGCACTAGATCCAATTACTTTATACATTAGATTACATATATATAAATGGAAGTGAATATAAATTTAAATGTATTATCTGATATTTATTATTCTTCTATATAAATCTGAGGTGATAATATCCTTGGGTATCTATTGCATCTAAATAGGTCATAATTGTTCCCCACTATGATGGGAACCTTGAGATGCAATGACAGTATCTCTTAGATGTTAGTTTTACGGTTAGATAACATTATATAATAAGTTCATATAGTTTGTTGATATCAGTTGTGATTACTCATAAGTATATGAGACTTAATCTCAGGAAGATCACATTTGGTAATCTCTAAGATGGGATATAATAATAATAGACCTACACGTAGGAATTTTTCACGTTCATGAGACATAAGATATTTCTATATATAATTGTGTATCATGGCCTATATACACTAACATTATTATCAATAATTGTCTTGAATCATGTACGTTGATGTACTGAACAAAATTGTGACTCCATATGTTCACAGGAAGTGGGTTATGTTGGGCAATTCACAAATGACATGTTATTAATTAATAAGCCACGGAAGGATTTTTACCGTCCATATTTATAGAAGATGATAACTCATACCTTTGACCAAAATATAACAGTGGTATTAAATTCCATGGTCGGGGTATAACAAAGTTTATTTCAAATATTTAAAGAAATACGTATCAAGCACATATGTTGATTAAACGTGTATGTGACTGTAAGAACCCGTGTTTTTCCGAACAGTCGTTTTGAGCAGAAATTTGAATTTTTGCTATTGGATGCTCGTGAGGGGTGAAATGGTCATTTTACCCTACCAGATGATCTCAGGTTATTTTTCTGACAGCTCCATTGGTCCTGGAATAGGGTGTTTACCTTAGGATAGGAGTTTGGAGAAAATCTGAGTTGTTTGAATTTTGGCAGAATATTTAATATTTAATATTATTAAATTAAATATTAATTTAATCGCGTAAGTTCATTTTGAAATAACTTTTATAGGGAGCATCGTATTGAGATTCCATATACTTATTTGAGTCTGGAATGGGGAGTTTATCCTAGAGAAGTCATAAACTCATGTCGGGCGTCGGGGCCGGCCCGGGCCCCTTTTTCTTCCTTTTCTTTTCTTCTTTTCTTTTCTTTTCTCTCTCTTCCTTCCTCCTCCTCCTTGTGCACACTCCTTGTGTGGATTCTCCTTGGATGTGTCCCATTTTGGGGATTGGGATATTGAGAAATATATAGAGTTGGGAGGCAATAATGGTACCGATTCGAAGCCCTCGACGCGCTGAGTCGGTGTGCGGCATCCGTGGATCGTGAAATCAACTGAGGCTTCGGCGGTTTCCGCCCAAAGGTAGGGCCATTTGTGTTTTCGCCATAGATACCTTTTAAAAAAGTTTTTTTAAGTTTTTAAAGCCTTATATTTCTTGCTTGTATACCCATGGGGATCGATCTGTGGTTACGGGGGCGAAAACGGGCGAATCGGGCGTTTTCAGGGATCTCCCGTCTGAAAACCCAGTATACACGACGTGTGTTCCAGGGGAACACGCCGTGTGTTCTTCCCGTTCAGGGAAGATTAAGTTTTCTTAATTACACTCCATGTACTTTGAGTACACGCCATGTAGTGGGTGGCTGTGTGGCTGGCCGTGTGGAATAGAACACAGAATAGTGGTTTTTTTGAAGTACACGTCGTGTACAGTAAAGTACACGCCGTGTAGTGGTACATGGGCATGTGTTTGGGTGAAAGGGACATGGTGTAACTTTTTGTGAACAGAACACGCAGTGTACAGTAAAGTACACATTGTATACTATTACACAAGCAGTCCCTAAGTGCTCTGGCCATGTACTCTGGCCATGTACTGCTCCAGCTTAGTAATTTTGGGATATCTTGGGATCTGGAAGTTAGAATTGGGCGTGTGAGTAGTCGATTCTGAGTGTTTCTCCACATATATAGTGATGGTGGAATCCTTTTGACTTTTATAGGTCATATAAAGGGGTTTTTGGGGTTTTTATCTAAATGTAGGGGATTCTTCCTCCCTTTATCGAGCCCAGTCATCACCTGAGGGTGAGACTTGGCGAGATTGTTAGGTTGGGTGTTCGGACCAACTTTTTAGAGACCTTTAATATGAGATGAGCTGTGAACTATATCCCATAACCTTTTCTTTAGAGGAAGTTTTGACTTGTGAGACATTCCCTTCTGGCATGTGAGGCCATGAGACCGGATGCTTCTAAGGGTCCCCTGAGGGATGCCTTGCTTGTGTGTTGAACTAGGGAGTTCTTGTAGGAACTCTCTCTTGTTTTGTTTGAGAGGACCCCTATTATGGGTTTCCACTTTTGTTATTAATTCGAGGATCCCATGTAGGATTCCTCTTTGCTAAGGATCCCATGTAGGATTCCTTCTCTCTAGTTATTGGGAGGATCCCAAGTAGGATGACTCCTTGGTGTTTGACTTGTGGGACCTAGCGGTGCCCGTTGTTTGACTGACCCTTAGTGGTTACGTCGGCTTTGGGTAGAGATGGTGATCGGGTGTCACCTAGAACTTGTGACAAACTGGTGGTCCCTTTGGGCTTTGGATGTATTTTTGGGTTGGGCGTTCGGGCCACCCACACTTTTTTGTTTATACCTGACTTGTTTTGATGATGTTGTAGTGGTTTCCATAGGTGCTTCCTGGTTGGTGGCTGTTGAGACTGACGCGAGGCGTCTTCTTGTTTGTTGGGATGCCTTACTGGCCTTGTGTGCCTGAGTAGTAGGTGGTTTGATGTTTAATTCCAGCTGATGAATGTTTTGGTGTATTTTTGAGCTACGAACCCATGTTTGGGGTGTCTTATGGTTGAGGCCTTTTCTGATAAGATATCTAAAATTGCATAGATAATTTAATGGGTCTGTATAACTGTTGTTTGGGATCACTACTTGGATCTAGGACCACCCCAGGGGTGCGTTCCTCTGTTTATCCATTTTTCCTGAATACCCAAGGGTATGACATGTTTATATTGATCATTACGTTTTCCTTGAAAGGAATTGTATATAAATTGCTTGTTATGCTTTAGGCTTGGCCCAGTTACATGTACCTGAGGGTAGTGTTTTACTTTTGCCCAAGGGTGTTGTTTTCCTAGCCTGAGGGTGTGGTTTTATTATATAGCCTAAGGGCATGACTATATTATCCTGAGGGAAAGGTTACTGTTTCGCCTGAGGTAAGGTTACTAATTCACCTAAGGGAAAGGCCTGAGGGCAAGGTTACTGTTTCGCCTGAGGGAAAGGTTCTGTTTATCCTGAGGACGTGATTATGATTAGCCCGAGGGCATGGTTTTGATTAGCTTGAGGGCGTGGTCATGATTAGCCTGAGGTCAAGATGTTCGTTATGCCTGAGTTTGGGATTCTTATATACCTGAGGAACTATTCTATTATCCTGAGAGCATGGTTCTGGTTAACTTGTTCAGAGATATATTTCTGGTGTTGGCTGAAGCAGGTATATTTCGATGGGATTACAGACCCAGAGATCGACTTAATGATACACGGCTTTAGTGGCATGACATCCAGCTCAATGACCTTGCACAGGATGTCCAAGTGATCGGGCCTATAGTCCCAATGATCAACTTTTGATGGGGTTTCTTATTATTTGCTCCACATAATAATGAATATTCATATTTATGTATATGTGTACAGGTATGGGACTATACATGTGTACATATATAGATATGGACATCTGTGGTGGCACTTACCCAGTTGATAGGGATTACATACCCTGAGGTCAACTGTGGTTTCACGTTTTGTTTACTTCCTTTGTTGTGTTTCAGCTAGGCTGAGCACATTGTTGTTTCATACACTTTTAGCAGCACAGTTATAGGTTCTTCTCGGGGTGCCCTACTGAGATTATTTCTCACCCCTGCACGTGCACCTCGGTGTACATGTAGACCTTATGTCTGCTTTTCAGGTTGAGCATGAGTTGCATGGTGGATCGGGCTGAGGCCTAGTGTTGCATGATCGAGCGGAGCTGCTTGAGTGGTTCTACTAATCAGGTTGCAGCAGTTCGACTGTGTCTGGAGATCGGGTATGTAGTTTGGATCGGAGTTATTAGAAAATCCCTATAATTTTACTTTCAGTTTCTTTTGTAGTTGTATCTGTATGGTCGACCATGTGGGTGACCAGTGTTATATTGTATTGCATATCTGTTCGGGCTTTTACAATATTTTACTATTACAGCTAGTTCTATTTATGTTGTTTACTACTTCCGCACTCTGTTTAATTCCCGATGTGTATGATACTTAGTTATTTTCGTTGTTTGATTACCTCTAGTATGAGGGCATAGTCTCCCAACTATCACACCCTAGGCCCTCACTTCTAGTCAGCAGCCTCTGGCGTACGGGGAGGCGTGCTTGAGGCCTTGTGGAGAATCAGCTTGGAGCACCGGTTTAGTGGCTTCCGGGTCGGGACGTTACAAAGGGGTATCAAAGGAGTTTTCTTTCATGATATTTACTATTCGAGATATGGTAGATAGTAGTATTAGGAATGTGTCGGAACCTGTGATGGATATCAGGCTGGTGCGTCGAGAACACTTGTTCTGATAAGAAGTCCCGGTTGCCAAGGTTTGGGATTGCTGTTCTGATTTTGCGATGTCACAGTTGTATATGATTTTCTCCTTGATCGACGCACATGTTGTGTGATTTTTTGGTTTACTATGGATCTCTGGCTCTTTTCCATTGGTAAGATGTCAGGGATGGATTTTGACTCTTGGTCGGTAAAGGCAAGAGTCGTCTCATGCGTCATACTAGCCATGTAGGATTCACAGCATATAGGCCTGCTAGTGTGTGTTTTTACTGATGACTGAGACCTTTGGGTCTGCTTATACATACTTTTTACTCTGATGGCAGGTTGTGTGGATCTACATCGAGGAGTTTTTGTTGAGGATGATGACTCAGTCCATGTGCACTGGTGGTGCAGTGACCCCAGTTGGTCTATGTGGCACGTGACGCCTTTCTGTTCAACCCTTATTGGGTTTTGTTTTCAGGTCTGTGGTTATCTAGTCAGATCTTTGAGAATTATGTCAATAGATACCAAGGATTTTCATGTGAACTAGACCTCCTTGGGGTATTCCCGTATATGGATGCCAATGAGAGTCAGTTCAATTTATCTTCTTCTTGGGTTTTGAACTCCAGGGAGTAGTTCCTTCTGAGGATTCTCGAAGAGGATCAGGGCCCTTGTAGGTTGTGTTTGGGTTTTGACTCTCTTTGGTCGTTGTGATCATTACCTTCTTGTGAGAGGTTTTGTATCTTTTGGACTAGGTGGTTGTACCTTGTGACCCATTTGTGAGGCCTTGTGAGAAAGGTTGACCAGTGCTTGAATCCTGGTCGAGTTTTGGCGGGATGTTATCCTGGCTCGGAGGGAGTTGGACACGCCTTTAGTGAAATCTCAGTGTACTCCTATTAGAGATGATCATGCTCTATCTTGATTCGTCTTGAGTATCCTGAGAGATCTTCTACCTTCATCGAGATCCTTTTTCTTTCCTAAGGTTCATCCCTGTTGAGGATGGAGCCTTTTCTGGTTGCACTCTCGGAGTGGTTTAAGGAAAGCCATATGGTGGGGAGTGCACCATTGTCCCTTTGAGGTGGTTTTCCTTGTTTAGGTTAAACATCAGTGTTTTCCAGGATCTTTTGAGCTCAGGGTTTTCTTTTAAGACGACGGTAAGGGTATTCCTCTCGTGGGGAGTACCAGATCGATCGTAGTTGAATGTCTTCTGCATAGAAGGTAGGTGTTAATGCTATAAGGTTGGTCGTTGGACGGTCCATATAGTTTGTTTGTGCAGATGCTCGGTTTTGGGGCATGGCTGCTGGTCCTTTTACTGGCCTTCTCGGGGATGAGAAGGTTTATGGTGGGGAGTTTGTAAGAACTCGTGTTTTTTCGGACAGTTGTTTTGAGCAGAAATTTGAATTTTTGTTGTTGGATGCTCGTGAGGGGTAAAATGGTCATTTTACCATACCATCTGATCTCAGATAATTTTTCTGACAGCTCTGTTGGTCCTGGAATAGGGTTTTTACCCTAGGATAGGAGTTTGGAGGAAATCTGAGTTGTTCGAATTTTGGCGGAATATTTAATATTTAATATTATTAAATTAAATATTAATTTATTCGTTTAAGTTTGTTTGGAAATAACTTTTATATGGAGCGTCGAATTTAGATTCCATCTACGTCGTTGAGTCTGAAATGGGGATTATAGCTTAGAGAAGGCATAAACTCATGTCGGGTGTCGGGGCCGGCCCGGGCCCCTTTTTCTTCCTTTTCTTTTCTTCTTTTCTTTTCTTTTCTCTCTCTTCCTTCTTCCTCCTCCGTGCGCACGCTCCTTGTGTGGCTTCTACTTTATCGTTTCCCATGTGAGGGATTGGGATATTGAGAAATATGGAGATTTGGGAGGCAATAAGGGTACCGATTCGAAGCCCTCAATGCGCTGAGTCGGCGTGCGGCATCTGTGGACCGTGAAATCAACCAAGGCTTCGGCAGTTTCCACCCGAAGGTAGGGCTGTAACGCACCAACCCAAGTTACCCAGATTCGGTGCATTATTTTAATACATTGGCATAATTACAAGGAATCAAATCCCGAAGGACCGATCAGTTTAGCAGTCTTGGAAAATAGATTACATACATTAACTATACATTACAATTTGAAACATAAAACACAGCATAGATAGTTCTTTCGGAATTCCATTTTTCCCTTTAGTTCACCCTGCATATCAATCATAATACACTTCTTGGAATCCTAGGAAAATAAAACATAAGAAAGGGGTGAGCTCAGATGCTCAGTAAGGGTAAATAATTTAGAGGAAGCAATAAACTTTTTAAGGTAAGCTGTGTAATAAAAACAACAGCCTTTTAAACATAAACTTGAACATAATATGGTAAAAATAAATGAAACATTACCATTTAAACATGCACATGGATATTCTACTAGTTTAATAATCACATGTAATAACTAATTTCATAATGAGGGAATTCCTAACATCGGACATCATTACCACATAGTCAAGGCTCTGTGCCAAGACTACAAATAAAATTTTTGTCAAGGCCTCATGCCAAGACACTAATTTGTCTCATGAGACCTACTGATGCATCGAGGAGCTATAGCAGGCTCCACCCGTCACTTACTAAGTCCACTACATTCCTCATATGAATAGTTGAAACATAACATAAACATTCGTATTAAAACTAGTATACAAAATGTTAATACATTAACCATAAAACATGAATGATATAAAAATAGAACATCCACAGCCAATCATATCATAACTCATTCAATACAATAAGGAATATTTTATCATAATAAATCAACCTCAATCAAAAATAATATCCAGTAGAGGATGCTGACATAGTTTAAAATGATGAGTAAAACTTTTTGAGAGAAATATCCTTTTTGTAAAATCATTTAAAAGTCACACATTTATAAAGGAAGTAATTTAAAAGAGATTTTGGAATCAAAGTGTCCCATACCACTTTTAAAATTTTGAAAAGAATTATTAAATAAAAACATTCATGTCCATATAAATAAATCATTAAAATCATTTTGAAAACATGGACATTAATTAAAAAGATTTAGAAATATAAAACTTTAAAACATTTAAAATTATGATCCTGATAAATAGTACCTTTCAAAAATCCTTAAAATATTCATTTTGAAATCATTTTTAAGGAAAATTTTCATGGATAAAAAAAATTTCCCAGTAAATACTTACACATAAACAATCTCGGATAATAATGAGATTGAGGAATTAACCCTTACCAATTTGGTAACTTATGAAACATATACCCCATGAAAGAGGTATTATACAATGAATATGTAAATACACATAAATTAAAGTGTATTACAAAAATAATACAATTGTGGGCCATAAATACACCACACAAAAGGTAATAGTGTCAATATGGTACGAATCTCACAGGAATAAGGAGTGAGATGAAAACTCATTACCTTGCACTTTCCTTTAGTCGAGGGTATGTTTAGCCTCCTGTATGAAGACTATAGTATGTTATTGAATTATACCATAACCATATTAATATTTATGATATCATACATTATTCCTTTATGACATTATACTACCCATTTAATAATAATTTCCATGTTATATTAATATTTCGGGTAATAATCGCTTTCTTTATCGTACGTGTTTTAACTTGTTACTCTTGATTATATCACATAGATCATGATTTAAATACTTCCAAAATATAAAACATGATTTATTTATCATATATATTTATAATATTAAAATTTATAATATATTTATATATGAAATGGAAAACACCGTTTATGGAGACGGTAGTCCGTATGTACACATAAATGTTGTTTCTGTTTTCATATAGTATTGAATGGAAGTAAGTGAATAAGATATATGTAAGTACATAAATAATTATATATATATATATATCTCCAGTAGCATTATTATTTCATATATTACATAATTATTAGTAATATATATTTTTATAATCGTCGATGAAGGGTGAACTTGGAAACGAATCTCATCACGTCGTGGAGACGGTAATCCGTATGTACGCACGAGCGAAAAAATCATTCTTTTGATATTAATATATTATATAATTGGATGTTATATAATATATACAGAATCCTTATCATGTTATATTTATTATTTACATCAAATACACATCATTATTATACCCATCCAAATAATAATGTATTGAATAACAATTACACCACAACGTGGAGACGGTAAGTCGTACGTACACACGTATAGTGACATGTCATTCAACGGGTGGATAGAATAATTAATTTTCTTGTACCATAATTATAATAACATCACAATATATAGGATATACTGGAGTTATTATTTTATAATGTAAATAATAAATAAAGAAGAAGTTGAAGAAGAAAGGAACTTGAAAGAGGGTGGTGAAAACATTACATCTTCTTCGGGTTCTTCCTATTGATTTGATCAAAAGGTCTCCTTAGGTTGGCTTTCTGATCAAACTAAGGCCTCTAGGTTGAAGTGAGGGAAGTTGAGAGAGTATTTGGGCAGGGTTTTTCTGAACCAAAAGGCTTTTAAGGTGTGAATAATTTGTTAGAAGTTGGGTACTTTTATAAGGGGGAGGAGGGGCTCTTAAGGAAAAATTTAAAGTATTAATTTATAATAAATTCATATTCGTTTTATAATGGCTCAAAAGTAGATTATTGAAAGTATAAGGTGGGTTTGGGTCGAAATCCTCTCAACCAATAGATTTTAGACAGGTTTGGGTCATTATATTAACCCTATCTTTTAGTTTAAACTCTTAGTTAATTAGATTGACAATTACCATGTCACTTTGTATTTTTATATTATATAGTTAATAAACTTACTATATACATCCAAACAACACCAAGTGGTCCATTAATGATACACCTATCATGAGACAAGTCATTTGGCCGAACCTTATATTTTTAGGAATTTAATATCAATTAATAATATAATATGTTTTTTAAAACTCTTTTATGTCAATTTTGACACTATTTGGTATTTGATTTTTGTGAAAATCATAACAGAATTATTACTTCGAAAAAACATAATTAAATCAATACTAACATGTCACAGTAACCTATAAAATTCTTTTAATTCATTAAAAGTCTCAAATTATATTTATTTGGATATTTATAATATAAATTATTTTAATATTTCACTAATAAGGTAATTACTGCATCATCATTGTGTCATAAATAAATTAAAATATTTAATGTCTAAAAATTATAAATAAAATACCATTATGTATGAAACCTTTTTATATTTCTAATTAACATTTACAATCGAATTTATCTTATATATAACCCTATATTAAAAAAAAATTTGTAATTAAACTTTGATTTTAACTCTTTTAACTCTTCTTTGAATTAAATAATTATAAATGTCCTAATCTAATCCAAGTGGACCTAAATGATAATATTTTATTCCTAAGGTTGTTTTTGGTCTAGATACACTTGTCCAATAGAATTATGACATGCGTTAGGTTAATATTAATATCATTTTTACCCTTAATTACCCTATTTACTTTTAACCGTGGTAAATAAAAGTAAAAAGTTACTATTCACCAAAAATTATTTTTATCTCATTGAACCACATTTTACTTCTTGATATTAACCATGTCTCTCGGATTTTCTAAATTCATCTCATAGAAGCGTTAAAATTATGTTTTATGTGAATTTGCAAAAGCTCCTAGGAGGTGGGTAAAAGACAGTGAAAAGTTCAATAAAATTTTTATATATCTAAAATTATTATAAACCGAATCCAATGAATTACATTGAAATTATATAGGTATTATGTATCTATTTTTACATTAAATAATTTAAATAAAATAAATAATTATTTAAATAAAAATTCGGTTTTAAACTATAACTCAGTGTTTTTCACTATTCATCAAAAATTAAAAGATTTCAGAAAAATACCAAAACATTTCCCTAAGATAATTTTCATATTCTGATTTCAATAATGAAGTCTATTTTTCCAAATTCAAAACATAGAAGTTTCATTTATTAATTTAAAATTAATTCCCGCTGTCAAAACAAAAAGTGTGCTTTTAAGAAACAATAACTATCAAAAGATTGACACTTGTTTATGTCTGGTTTAAATGTGAAATTTTGTCCAATGACCAACATTGGATTAAATTGTAAAAATATATTCTAAATATAATTTTAAACCAATCAAATTCATAATTTATCACTGTTAATTATTTCGATTCAAAAATTTGTTTTTAATTAAAATTTAGTAATCTTCACTATTCATCAAAATATGAAAGTTATCAAAAAAGTACCAAAAAATTCACCCTAGGATAAATTCGATATTCCGAATCCAAAAATGCATTCTATTTTGAGAGATAAAATTTATAAAATTTCAAAAATTTGGTATTACTATTTATAACGGATACATTGATTATTTGTGGTTTGTTAGAATCTTGAAGTTGCGTACCACACACACTATTGTATTATTCAAAGAGAATCATACCATGGAAGCTTGGGGTGTTAAATTCTCCCCTACTTCAATAAGTTTCATCCTCACAATTTATGCTCGGTATTGGAAACTTGGGGTTGACATTTCAAAATATCATAGTTGAAATCCCACATCGAAAAATGGATTAATGAGGCCTCTATTTAAAATAAAGAGTGGTAAGTATGAAGGTTATCGAAAATAACACATACTTGGGTTCCATGTAGGAAAACATGGATATGGAAGAGAAATATAACCATCTATATCTAATAGAGAGTGGTATAGGACATGGCTATGAATAGGGCCAACAATCATAAATCCATAAATTTGTGATGATCTAAGGTACTATCTAGGAAAACGTTTTTATTCTAAGTTTCTTTTCTTAATGTTGAGGAATTTATTTATGATATTGGATAAAATTATAAGGAGATATACTTACTTTATAATTAGATTTTTATCCATTAATAAATTTCTACCACAAACTCATCTTTCACCCCCAAACATAATACAACTCAAAAATACTCTATTTATCCTAATCATATAGGGTTCCAAATATAATGAATTTATAATTCACATATCAGACCCTTTATGAAAGGAAACTACATTATACCATCCAGGAACTTCATGTAGTACAGTGGTAGGTGATAAATCTCAATTGCATTATGGTTGTGGGTTCGATTCCCGCAGCTTTGTCCGACATGACGGGTCGTCACACGGTCTTCATGTTGTCCTTTTATAAAAATCCAAAAATAACCTTTCAAACTTAATTCCTTCCAACCTTTATACTTATCCAAAATAATTCTGTAAACTTACAGTCCAAAATTTATATGAAAGGTAAACATAATGTTGATCCTTTTTACCCCGTAATAGCATGTGAATACCTTCATCATGTATTCTTTTAAAACACTGAAACATCCTGAATTACCATAAAACCATATTTATTACATTCATGCTCCCTTATTCCTTATAGAATACTGGATATACTCCATCCATCCAAAATGTTGTAAACTCCAACAATGATGGAATATACATATCTTTAATCAGTTTCAAGGCAGTCAAGAATATCCAATATAATTTACCCAAATCAGCCATATCTTATTCCAAAATCAGTACCTCAATATTAGGACCATATTAAGGTTTATCTTTCCTTCAACCATGTAATTTACAAAAATTTTAACTTTTTGTAGAGTCACTTTTTTTAGTACTATAAAATCTCAAATCCTCAATGAAATAGTACTACAGTACAATCCTTATTTATTTCCAGTACATCATTGATACAACACTTCAATGAAATAATTCCAAAATAACAACATAAGAAAACTAGTCATTCCTCTTCATTTGTGGTAGTATCATAACTTGACTATTATCCAATACAATCATTTGAGATATAATCTGATAACTGGGACATTGGTTCGCGTAGTGTCCAAACTCCTTGCAGATGAAGCATTGTACATTTGAAACCTTTTTCTTACCCTTGCAGTCACGTACTTAGTGTCCTTTTTCTCCACACTTATAACATACTCTCATTCCCTTAAAGCATTTTACAAGGTGATTCTTTCCACAGTTATCACATATGGGAAAATCCTTCTTTACCTTATTCCCTTTATCTGTCCTTCTTTCTACCAACCTTTCCTTCTCTGGATTCCCTTCAAAGCCATAGGACTCCGATAATTCTTTACTTATCTTATCAACACATGATACTATTTCTTCATATGATGATAATACGTGGGGGAATATTTCCCATCTAAATTCTAGCTCAAGACCATGAAATATATGATCTTTCTTACTCTTTGGATCATGTGTATTGCTGGAATTCTCATTCCTTCTATTGGGAGACATTTCTAAATAATGGCATACACTAGATTAGTTTATGGATAGAAATACATAATCCCAAACTTGTAAAACACTTAACATAAATTAAACAGTTTATGGATATAATCCATAATCATAAAAATGTCTTCTTTGAGGAAGTATATACTCATAAACCATTCATAATGGTTTATAAAGAAAATGAGAATTATCCTAAGCATATCCCCCGGAAGTGTCATAAGCAAGAGTGCAGCAAGGACCGTTGTCGTTCACCAGTTCATGTTCGAGTCTAGCTCAAAGCGGTGTTTTCAGGTTTTACCTCTAGGTATATCTGTGTCAAAACCGCCTCTAACTGTTCATATCCAAACAGGGATGTATTGCTCAGAAAACTCAAAAAATCTCTACAATACCAAAATTCTAGGAAGTTCTTCTATAATAATCCTCAATGTCTATCTTAGGGTAATGTGATCTAATCAGAGTTTATCTAAATCTAGTTTCCAAGGTTATTGTTAAACTTCCTTTGATACCAACAGTAACACCTCGACCCAAGTTACCCAGAGTCGGTGCATTATTTTAATACATTGGCATGATTACAAGGAATCAAGTCCCAAAGGACCGATCAATGTAGCAGTCTTGGAAAATAGATTACATACATTAACTTTACATTACAATTTGAAACATAAAACACAGAATAGATAGTTCTTTGAGAATTCCATTTTTCCTTATAGCTTAACCCTGCATATCAATCATAATACACTTCTTGGAATCCTGGGAAAATAAAACATAAGAAAGGGGTGAGCTCAGATGCTCAGTAAGGGTAAATAATTTAGCGGAAGCTATAAACTTTTTAAGGTAAGATGTGTAACAAAAACAACAGCCTTTTAAACATAAAATTGAACATAATATGGTAAAAATAAATGAAACATTACCATTTAAACATGCACATGGATATTCTACTAGTCGAATAATCACATGTAATAACTAATTTCATAATTAGGGAATGCCTAACGTCGTAAATCATTACCACATAGTCAAGGCCTCGTTCCAAGACTACAAATAAAATTTTTTTCAAGGCCTCATGAAAAGACACTAGTTTGTCTCATGAGACCTACCGATGCATCGAGAAGCTATAGCAGGCTCCACCCATCACTTACAAAGTCCACTGCCTTCCTCATATGAATAGTTGAAACATGACATAAACATTCGTATTAAAACTATCATACGAAATGTCAACACATTAACCATAAACCATGAATGGTATAAAAATAGAACATCCATAGTCAAAAATATCATAACTCATTAAATACAATAAGGAATATTGTATTATAATCAATCAACCTCAATCAAAAATAATATCCAGTAGCGGATGCTGACATAGTTGAAAATGATGAGTAAAACTTTTTGAGAGAAATATCCTTTTTGTAAAATCATTTAAAAGTCACACATTTACAAAGGAAGTAATTTAAAAGATATTTTTGAATCAAAGTGTCCCATACCACTTTGAAACTTTTGAAAAGAATTATCATTTCAAAACATTCATTTTCATATAAATAAATCATTAAAATCATTTTGAAAACATGGACATTAATTAAAAAGATTTAGAAAGATAAAACTTTAAAACATTTAAAATTCTGATCTTGATAAGATCACCTTTCAAAAATCCTTAAAATATTCATTTTGAAATCATTTTTATGAAAAATGGTCATCGATGAAAAAAATTTCCCAGTAAATACTTACACATAAACAATCTTGGATAATAATGAGATTGATGAATTAACCCTTACCAATTTGGTAGCTTACGAAACATATACCCCATGAAAGAGGTATCATACAATGAATATGTAAATACACATAAATTAAATTGTATTACACAAATAATACAATTTTGGGTAGTACATACACCACACAAATGGTAATAGTGGCAATATGGTACGAATCTCACGGGAATAAGGAGTGAGATGAAAACCCCTTACCTTGCACTTTCCTTTAGTCGAGGGTACGTTTAGCCTCCTGTATGAAGAATATAGTATGTTATTGAATTATACCAGAACCATATTAATATTTATGATATCATACATTATTCCTTTATGACTTTATACTACCCATTTAATAATAATTTCCATGTTATATTAATATTTCGGGTAATAATCGTGTTCTTTATCATATGTGTTTTAACTTGTTACTCTTGATTGTATCTCTTAGATCATGATTTAAATACTTCCAGAATATAAAACATGATTTCTTTATCATATATATTTAGAATATAAAAAATTATAATATACATATATATGAAATGGAAAACACCGTTTATGGAGACGGTAGTCCGTACGTACGCATAAACGTTGTTTCCGTTTTCATATAGTATTGAACGGAAGTAAGTGAATAAGATATATGTAAGTACATAAATACTTATATATATAAATATATATATATATCTCCAGTAGCATTATTAGGTAATATATTACATACTTATTAGTAATATATATTTTTATAATCGTTGATGAAGGGTGAACTTGGAAATGAATCTCATCGTGTCGTGGAGACGGTAATCTATACGTACGCATGAGCGAAAATATCATTCTTTTGATATTAATATAATATATAATTGGATGGTATATAATATATACAGAATAATTATAATGTTATATTTATTATTTACATAAAATACATATCATTATTATACCCATCCAAATAATAATGTATTGAATAACAATTACACCACAACGTGGAGACGGTAAGTCGTATGTACGCACGTATAGTGACATGTCATTCAAAGGGTGGATAGAATAATGAATTTGGTTGTACCATAATTATAATAACATCACATTATATAGGATATATTGGAGTTATTATTTTATAATGGAAATAATAAATAAATAAGAAGTTGAAGAAGAAAGTAACTTGAAAGAGGGTGGTGAAAACATTACCTCTTTTTCGGGTTCTTCCTTTTGATTTGATCAAAAGGGCTCCATAGGTTGGCTTTCTGATCAAAATAAGGCCTCTAGGTTGAAGTGAGGGAATTTGAGAGAGTATTTGGGTAGGGTTTGGACGAACCAAAAGGATTTGAAGGTGTGAATAATTGGTTAGAAGTTGTATCCTTTTATAAGGGGGTGGAGGGGCTCTTTAGGAAAAATTTAAAGTATTAATTTATAATAAATTTATATTCGGTTTCTAATGGCTGAAAAGTGGATTATTAAAAATATAAGGTGGGTTTGGGTCGAAATCCTTTCAACCAATAGATTTTAGATATGTTTGGGTCATTATATTAAACCTATCTTTTAGTTTTAACTCTTAGTTAATTAGATTGACATTTACCATGTCAATTTGTATTTTTATATCATATAGTTAATAAACTTAATATATACATCCAAGATACCCCAAATGGTCCATTAATGATACACCTATTAGGATACAAGTACTTTGGCCAAACTTTAGATTTTTTAGGAATTGAATATCAATTAATAATATAATATTTGTTTTAAAAACTAATTTATGTCAATTTTGACACTATTTGGTATTTGATTTTTTTGAAAATCATAACAGAATTATTACTTCAAAAAAACATAATTAAATAAATACTAACATGTCATATTAACCTATAAAATTCTTGTAATTCATTAAAAGTCTCAAATTATATTTATTTGGATATTTATAATATCAATTATTTTAATATTTCACTAATAAGGTAATTATTGCATCATCATTGTGTCATAAATAAATTAAACTATTTAATGTCTAAAAATTATAAATAAAATACCATTATGTAGGAAATATTTTTATCTTTCTAATGAATATTTACAATCCAATTTATCTTATGTATAAACCTATATTAAAAATGTTTTAGTAATTAAACTTTGATTTTAACTCTTTTAACTCTTATTTGAATTAAATAATAATAAATGTCCTAATCTAATCCAAGTGGGCCTAAATGACAATATTTTATTCCTAAGGTTGTTTCTGGTTGAGATACACTTGTCCAATAGAATTAGGACATCTGTTAGGTTAATATTAATAACATTTTTACCCTTAATTACCCTATTTACTTTTAACCGTGGTAAATAAAAGTAAAAAAGTTACTATTCACCAAAAATTATTTTTATCTCATTGAAATAAATTTTACTCCTTGATATTAGCTGTGTCTCTCGGATTTTCGAAATTCTGCTCACAGAAGCGGTAAAATTACGTTTTATGTGAATTTGCAAAAGCTCCTAGGAGGTGGGTAAAAGACGGTGAAAAGTTCAATAAAATTTTTATATATCTAAAATTATTATAAACCGACTCCAATTAATTAAATTGAACTTATATAGGTATTATGTATCTATTTTTACATTAAATAATTTAAATAAAATAAATAATTATTTAAATAAAAATTCGGTTTTAAACTACAACTCAGTGTTTTTCACTATTCATCAAAAATTAAAAGTTTTCAGAAAAATACCAAATATTTACCCTAAGCTAATTTTGATATTCCAAATTCAATAATGAAGTATATTTTACCAAATTAAAAACATAGAAGTTTCATTTATTAATTTAAAATTAATTCCTGCTGTCAAAACAAAACGCGTGTTTTTAAGAAACAATAACTATCAAAAGATTGACACTTGTTTATGTCTGGTTTAAATGTGAAATTATGTCCAATGACCAACATTGGATTAAATTGTAAAAATATATTCTAAATATAATTTTAAACTACTCAAATTCATAATTTATCACTGTTAATTATTTCGATTAAAAAAGTTGTTTATAATTAAAATTTAGTAATCTTCACTATTCATCAAAATATGAAAGTTATCAGAAAAGTACCAAAAATTTCACCCTAGGCTAAAGTCGATATTCCGAATCCAAAAATGAAGTCCATATTGAGAGATAAAATTTATAAAATTTCAAAAAGTGGGTATTACTATTTATAACGACTACATTGATTATTTGCAGTGTGTTAGAATCTCGAAGTTGCGTACCACACACGCTACTGTATTATTCAAAGAGAATCGTACTGTGGAAGCATAGGGTGTTACAAGGGTAATTTGTGTTTTCACCATAGATCCCTTTTAAACAAGTTTTTTTAAGTTTTTAATGCCTTATATTTCTTGCTTGTATGCCCATGGGGCTCGATCTGTGGTTACGGGGGCGAAAACGGGTGAATCGGGCGTTTTTAGGGATCTCCCGTCGGAAAACCCAGTATACACGGCATGTGTTCCAGGGGAACATGCCATGTGTTCTTCCCATTGGGGGAAGATGAAGTTTTCTTAAGTACACGCCGTGTACTTTGAGTACACACCGTGTAGTGGGTGGCCGTGTGGCTAGCCGTGTGGAATAGAACACGGAATAGTTGTTTTTTTTGAAGTACACGTCGTGTACAGTAAAGTACACACCGTGTAGTGGTACATCGGCATGTTTTTGGGTGAAAACAGACATGGTGTAACTTTTTGTGAACAGTACATGCCATCTACAGTAATGAACACACCGTGTACTATTACATAGGCAGGCCCTATGTGCTCTGGCCATGTACTCTGGCCATGTACTACTCCAGCTTAGTAATTTTGGGATATCTTGGGCTCTGGATGTCAGAATTGGGCGTGTGAGTAGTCGATTCTGAGAGTTTTTTCACTTAGATCGTGATAGGGGAATCCTTTTGACTTTTAGAGGTCATATAAATGGGTTTTGATGGGGTTTTATCTAAATGGAGGGGATTCTTCCTCCATTTATCGAGCCCAGTTGTCACCTGAGGGTGAGACTTGGCGAGATTGTTTGGTTGGGTGTTCAGACCAACTTAGTTGAGACCTTTAATATGAGATGAGCTATGAGATATCTCCCATAACCTTTTCTTTAGAGGACTTTTTCCCTTGTGAGACGTTCCCTTCTGGCCTATGAGGCCGTGAGACCGGATGCTTCTAAGGGTCCCCTGAGGGATGCCTTGCTTGTGTGCTGAACTAGGGAGTCCTTGTAGGAACTCTCTCTTGTTTTGTTTGAGAGGACCCCTGTTATGGGTTCCCACTTTTGTTCTTCATTCGAGGATCCCATGTAGGATTCCTCTTTGCTAAGGATCCCGTGTAGGATTCCTTCTCTCTAGTTGTCGGGAGGATCCTGAGTAGGATGAATCCTTGGTGTTTGACTTGTGGGACCTAGCGGTGCCCGTTGTTTGACTGACCCTGAGTGGTTACATCGGGTTTGGTTAGAGATGGTGATCGGGTGTCACCTAGAACCCGTGACAAACTGGTGGTCCCTTTGGGATTTGGATGTATTGTTGGGTTGGGCGTTCGGGCCACCCGTACTTGTTTGTTTATACCTGACTTGGTTTGCTGATGTTGTAGTGGTTACCAGAGGTACTTCCTGGTTGGTGGCTATTGAGACTAACGTGAGGAGTCTTCTTGTTTTTTGGGATGCCTACCTTGCCTTGTGTGCCTGAGTAGTAGGTGGTTTGATGTTTAATTCCAGCTACTGAATGTTTTTTGTATTATTGAGCTACGAACCCATGTTTGGGGTGTCGTATGGCTGAGGCCTTTGCTGATAAGATATCTATAATTGCATAGATAATTTAATGGATATGTATAACTACTGTTTGGGATCACTACTTGGATCTAGGACAACCCCGGGGGTGCGTTCCTCTATTTAGCCGTTTGGCCTGGACACCCGAGGGTATGCCATGTTTATATTGAGCATTACTTTTTCCTTGAAAGGAATTGTATATAAAGTGCTTGTTATGCTTTGGGCTTGGCCCGGTTACTTGCGCCTGAGGGCAGTGTTTTACTTTAGCCTGAGGGTGTTGTTTTCTTAGCCTGAGGGCATAGTCTTATTATATAGCCTGAGGGAATGTCTATATTAGCCTGAGGGAAAGGTTACTGTTTCGCCTGTGGGCAAGGCCTGAGGGCAAGGCCTGAGGGAAAGGTTATTGTTTCTCCTGAGGGAAAGGCCTGAGGGCAAGTTTACTGTTTCTCCTGAGGGAAAGGCCTGAGGGAAAGGTTCTGTTTAGCTTGAGAGCATGATTATGATTAGCCTAAGGGCGTGGTTATGATTATCCTGAGGGCGTGGTTATGATTAGCCTGAGGGAAAATGTTCATTATGCCTGAGGGCGAGATTCTTATACTCGTGAGGGAACTATTCGATTAGCCTGAGGGCATGGTTCTGGTTAACTTGTTTAGAGATATATTTCCGGCGTTGGCCAAAGCTGGTATATGTCGATGGGATTACGGATCCAGAGACCGACTTAATGATACACGGCTTGAGTGGCATGATGTCCAGCTCAATTCCCTTGCATAGGATGTCCAGGTGATCGGGCATATAGTCCCAATGATCAACTTTTGATGGGGTTTCTTGTTATTTTCTCCACATAATCATGAATATTCATATTTATGTATATGTGTATAGGTATGGGACTATACATGTGTACACATATAGTTATGGACATCTGTGGTGGAACTTGACCAGTTGACAGGGATTACAGACCCAGAGTTCAACTGTGGTTTCACCTTTGGTTTACTTCCTTTGTTGTGTTTCATCTCAGCTGAGCACATTGCTGTTGCATACACTTTAAGCATCACAATTATTGGTTATTTTAGGGGTGCCCTACTGAGATTATTTCTCACCCCTATATGTGCACCTCAGTGTACGTGTAGACATTATGTCTGCTTTTTAGGTTGATCATGAGTTTCATGGTGGATCGGGCTGAGGCCCAGTGTTGCATGATCGAGCGGAGCTGCTCGAGTGGTTCTGCTGATCGGGCTGAAGCAGTTCGATAGTGTCTGGAGATCGGGTATGTGGTTTGGCTCAGAGTTATTAGCAGAGCCCTTTACTTTTACTTTCAGTTTATTTTTTACTTGTATCTATATGGTCGAACCTGTGGGTGACCAGTGTTGTATTGTATTGCATAGTTGTTTGGGCTTTTACATCATTTTACTATTACAGCTAGTTCTATTTCTGTTGTTTACTACTTATGAACTCTGTTTACTTTCCGTTGTGTATGATACTTAGTTATTTCCATTGTTTTCTTACTCTGATATGAGGGCATAGTCTCCCCACTATCACACCCTAGGCCCTCGCTGCTAGTTGGAATCCTCTGGCGTACGGGGAGGCGCGCTTGAGGCCTTGTGGCGAACCGTCTCGGAGCACCGGTTCAGTGGCTTCCGGGTCAGGACGTTACAGTGACCTACTTCATCAAATATTATGATAAAGGTATTGTATTATATAGTAAGTGGTCATGTGTTGTTGTCAATGTTGTTACATTAACTTTTTTCTCATGGGTACCCGAACCTGTTTCTAGATAGTAATCTTGGACAAAGACAATTCCACCTAATTCCAAAAATAAAGAATCTTAGAGGGATAGAAACTAAGTTTTTCATTGATCTTGACTAAATACAATTTGAAATTAATTATTGGAATAAATATTATTCTGAAGATCAAGGAGTAATATTATTCATTATTTATTGATCATCAGTATTCACAATGTAATATGTAATTATTTTTTCATTAATAAATAATTTATTTAATTTTTTGGATATTTAATATATATTTTTTCACTAGATAGTGAATAAAATATTTATTTTATTTTTTGAATATTAAATAAATAATAAATTTTCAGACTATGAATAAATTAAATATTTATGTATAAATAATTAATAAATATTTAATCAAGTATTTCATAAATTTCATGGAGGATGAGAAGACCATGGTCATTTCCGATGGTAAATATTAATTTCAAAACTAGAGAAATAATATTTATCATTTCACAAGTTAGTACCCACCATAAAATTATAATAATACTTATATTACATTACATGGGGTCATATAAGGTTTATTAGATTATTTAATTATTTTTGTAAAATTAAATAATGTTATATCCTCAACCCTAACTCTATAAATATATTTCTATGTACATTGTGTATGTTTAATCGAGAATTGATAATTGTTGTGCACAATGCATTTATATCAAGATCCCACCTTCTTTCTTCCTCTTAAGAATGAAAATATCAAGTGAGAATCCCACAAGATTGATGGAACTTGAAGTTATGAAAATGAATAACACAAGACAATCAATCTGTCATACTAGCACCCAAAATTCACTCAGTGTTGTTCGAAGATCAATGGACTACATTTGGATCACTGCTAGAGGGTCTCTACTTTGGGTACCCCTATGAAATAATGGTAATATAAAAAGTGTTTTAGATAATAATCAACAACAAATAATGATCCCAATATGATGAATTATTTATTCATATTTAATTTATAATTAATTATAAATTTAACATTCATATGATCCTCTCCAGGTTATGGGAATTATATTTCCATATTCGATGGAAAATTTTCATCGACCATGACATTTTCATCATGAACAATTTGTGAATGATACATAAAATTCCATAAAACCCTTAATGGTAATTTACCTAGAATGTGCTTCCATTTTGTTTAGAACCATCATGTGGTATCAAAGGGATCAAATTTTGAATTTATAATTAATAATTTTATTTTTGATTTATTATACACAATAAGGGATAGATCTTTCATTTCTAGAATATTTATTCTTTAATATGAAGTTTAATTAACATGATTTTGATATTTTAATACTTATACTTCATGCTTCATAATTTTCTTGAAGGCTAATAATAGATGGAGAACGATCAGAGATGTCATCGGGAGGTGCCAATTATTTGGTCGAATCATTGAGTTATATAGTATGTAGCTCAAGTATGCATTATGTACCCTAGTTCACTACAAATAGAAATGAAACAGGATACATGAATCATTGATAAGTTATTATATATGGTTAATTCATTGCACACATCATGTTGATTGGGTAAACTTGGCACACAGTTTGTCAAATTACACAATGTGTAGCTGGAGTACACATCACGTAGTCTACAAGGTATAGAGTTGAAATTCATGGTAACCGTGATCAATTACACTATTTATAAATGAAATATACTAATATAATAGATAATTAATGAAACAAATATATTGAAACACATTAATTTCCACATCTTAGGAACAATTCGAGTCAATTGGTGGGTTACGTAGTCACATGAAAAGCAGAACACACTACATGTAGTTGGTTAGTACACATCATGTAACCCCGCTAAGATACACACTGAAGGCCCAGTAATTTATCATGAGCACAAGGAAACTAGAAATAATGACATGTATCTTGATTAGTACACAATATGTAATTCTACTGAGGTACATTTCAAAGCCCTAAACATTTGTCCCAAATACATGAAAAATGGGAAACATGACGTGATGGTTGTAAGTACACACTGTATTGTCTCCCAATAAAGGAATATAATTAAATCACACTAAAAAAATTAATAATATTAATAAAATGTAATTATAATGTTGGCACTAGATGTGTTTGAATAAATAATACAGTTTTTTGAATAATAATTAAATGATCATTTAATTTATTATAATTATATGTAATTATTGGTTTTTTGTTTTATTTTCCATGTTTTGATTTATGATCGGTATATCCAAGAGAATTTGGACGTATATTAAGATAAATAGAATTAAATAAACAAATAATTCATTCATTCATCCATTTATACAACCATGTTTATCTTAATAAAAAGGAACAGATTATTGTGAATGCTAGCCATTGTAATTTGACATATTCGTCGCATGTTTAGGACCATTCATGATCTTTATAGGATCCTAGAACACCCAGAGATGGGGGATGAATCAGGGTGTCATATTTTTATTTAAATGATATGGATGTTTTCCCCATGTTAGTAGGAACATATTAAACTAGACGATGGAATCATGAAATTAATAAACATCCAAATGAAGACATTGAAACACAACACAATAGTTTTTCTTAGTTCAACACTAAGGGATAATCCCAGAAGCATACACTAATATTTTTTTAATCATACCAAAATCCACAAACATTTACTAGTTATTTTGGATTAAAATTGATCATACATGGACACAACATGGAAGGACCACTTACTTTATAGGAATTTTAATGATATAAAACTACCTCCCTTGGATAACTTCCATAAAATCCTTCTTTCTCACTTCCTTGGGAGAAGCCTTACTCAGTTTATCAACTTGATGGTCACCTTAGTAGTTTGGTAACATAATTATTTTTCCTATATTATCATTAGACACTTATTGCATCGTATTCATGAATTGATTACCTTAAATTCACAGTTCACTAAAACTATATCTTTAACACTACTTTTCATGAGGCTCCTTGCATCCACAAAATCCCCTTTCTACTTCAATGATTTTTTGACCTTTATGAACCAACATACTTTCAGGAATATAATAGCCTTTTTGAAGTTCACAACCTTCAAGAACTCCAAAAAATCATGAAGCTCTCAGTATTCATGAAACCCCCTTTTATAAAATTCTAAATGGTTAATTATTTTTTAATCATTAATTTGTTGATGCTTCTTCTCATAAAGAGTTCTTTATTTTCAAATAATTCCCTTCTCATAGGGCCTTTATGAAATTAGAGTGATTCACCTCTTTTCAAAATTCCCTTTATTTCTTCTAATGATGAGAGACTACCTATTTATATACATCATGTTTTTTGAGTCTTTCAATCTCATGACACCCTTTTTGTGAACCTCTTTATTGATTTTCTCAAATCTAAATTTCATCATGTAGATTTAGTAAAAAAGGTTCTTTCGCAAAGCTTATCATAATCATGTAGCTTAATAGACTTCCATCATGCCTCATCCATTCTTCTGGAAACCTCTTTCATGAAGCTTCAAATCTTAATGAAAATAAATGTAGATTCCTTCATAAAGTTCCAAATATTCACAAAACAAAAATCCTTAATAAATCTGTGACTTTTACATATTTTTAAAGAGTCAATATTAGAAATTCATATTTTGTTACGCTTTCACATACCTCCACATTTTGAGCTCCAAAAATTTGGTAAACACTGAAAAATTTCACCAATTTCAATGCTAAATCCTCTTACATCATAAGATAAAATGCCTTGAAAACTCACTGATCAACCCAGTGTGTATTGACAACAAACACAGAAAACACTCCATTTACAACTGTGAAAAACCTTGGTTCCATAAATCATCGACCAAACCTATGTATGTGTTGGTTTAATTTAATTTAATATATTTCATTGGTTATGAAATTATTTGTTATCAAATTAAATATGATGGTTGGGAAGTCAACCTTCCTTATTTATTATATTGGAATTGTATTTCCATGTTTGTTTATTTAATTCCTATTAACCAATCCTTTGGTTCCCCTCACATGTGAGTGATTTATAAACACATGTAATAAAAGTAGTGTCCTAAGAAACATATATGGGGCTTAATATATAGAAAATATTAAAAAAAACAGTGTGATACATAGGTGGATAGGTGGAATGCTACAACTCAGGATAAGGAAAACATATTGTGTTCTCCCCAAGAGACATAGGTTTATTTATTGTCTGTTAAAAAAATCAACCATTATATAAGCTAATGTTCATTCCATTTGTCAATTCATTTATTTATTTCTATATTATGAATTATTTAATTTATGTATTCAAGACTCTAATATCATCTATAAATGGATTAATATATAATTATGGAATTTAAATAAATAGATTATATGAAAATGTTTTGTTAAAACCTAGTTAATCACTTTAGTAAAATCCACTTAATATTAACAAGATAAAAAAATGGTAAAATATGAAATATTTTCTGCAGGATAAATAAAATCCCTCCACTTTATATTAATTCATACTAAGCCTTCCTATACTTTATTAGGAATAAAAACTAATGAACTAAGTGTTTGAATAGCTCTCATTTGGAAAATTAATTTTATCATGGATTTCTTATGAATGTTTTGGTTGATTTAACCAATTCACATCAAGAGATGAAGACCCTGATAAACATTATGAAACTTTGAGGAAATTGTTAAATAAATCCAAGGAAATATTTCTAGATTGGTGGTTCCACTCAATGGATAAAGTAGCTATAAGGTAGTAGTTGAAAAAGTCATACCTACCTAAATACGTTTATGTAATTGACCAATCCCTCACCTAGGTTATGATAAGGGGCATACAGATCCTTTCCACTATAACTTCCAAGAAACTAGTCAATCTGAGTCTAATGGTGAGGATTTATGGGACATTATAAAATAGTGAGAGACTTGATAAAATTAAAATTATTTGGGATCACATAATAGGTAATCAAGTAAATTACTAATCCTCTATTTTAATTATTATAGAAAAATAGAAAGTGAAACTACATAAGGACTATGATCATAACTCAGTGTACGTCCTTAAAAATAAAAACTTTATGATATGGTAAAATAATTTATGTGATTAATTATTATCAAAAAATATATTATGAATTAGAATCCCTTATTCCTATTCTTCATCCCCAACAGGCAGGTGATGGTGAAAAGAGTTCCTACAATAAATATGTATAGGATACTTCTCATGTCCATTGTATTAAAATATAAACTATGTCTGGAGAGATAATGATACAACATCAATACATGGATGCTTAAACAGTAATATTTCATTTATATATTCTTAATAAATAGAAGGATATGCATGAGATAAATAATATTTCCAACACATTATATGAGTGTAAACTAAAATAAGGGGACCTTGATAATGATCATGGTTTCAAAATTATGAGGGTATATTGATTAGTTAGAAAAATTTTGCATCCTATTAGATAATAACATATCTATTAATTTTATTTTATTATCCTTACCACTAATGATATTCTTATTTTCCCATGCTTGGATAAATGAAATGGATAAGTCGCTCAGGAAAATTTTGTCCATACTTTACCATGTAGATATGGATTTTTGAAACACATTTCTCTATCCCCAATGGTGAATATTTTAATGGAAAGGATAAAGATCATATGGATAATATAAATACAAAAGATACATTTTAATTTCCTTCAAAAATATAATATATTTAGAGGTAGAAAAAAGAAAAGGATAATAATTTCTTATTATGTGGAAAGAATAGATACTATAAAATAAATTAAAATGAATCTAAGAAAAAAGTTTTTAGGACAAAGATGATAAAGAAGATGATCATATTTAGGTATTGTATTTTTTTCAATAATGCTTTTGAACAAAGTAAAATCACCTCACTTTGTATTTGGTAAAAATTAGACTGACCATCATATTTGTGAAATTTAACTCATAATGGTTGAAAAGGTCGATCGTATTGAGTAGGTATATTGCTAGAAGAAATTTTTAATCAAATTAACTCTGAATATTGTATGATCAATTTGATCATAATGAGGGGAATTTTAGTTTTCATGACTAAAATTTAAACATGAAAATTATTTGATGATCATAGAGTTCTTATAAATCAAATGTATTTAGAAAAAGTGTGATGCAAGCTTGATGAAAGAAAGGGGAAGTGAAAGAGAGTCTGCCAATTGTATTTAGAATGATCGTATATGGATAGAGAGGTAGAGAATAGGTTCCATAGATTGTATTCATCCTAATTTTAATGATTTCAATCATATTCAGGAAAATTGAATTTAGGAAAATCATATTCAGGCTGATTTGGAAAGGAAGCTAGTTTCTGGAGTTTTGGGAAGTTGTAATAATTTCCAATGTAATTTATAAGATGATCAATCTAGTCTTCAATGTGTTAAAAGTCATAAATGAAGTCATGATAGAATATAGAGTTTGTAAAAGAATAATAATGTTGGTAAGGTCGAATCTACAGACACTGGTTCATTGTATTCACTATTTTACTATATTCACAAGAGGTGGAATTGTTTATTCTGTAGAAGTCAGTGGTATCATATTTAGAAGATAAATATGAAATCTTATTTCATATTTCAAATGATTTATTTTTAAATTGGGTAAAGATCCATTGTATCCTAATTTATGAAAAAATTTCTTTCTAAAGCGAAGAAGAAGTAGATGTGATTGAATCACTTTATTCAAGTTGATCGGGAGAAGAGGTGAAGGAAATAGATGAATGTGTTGTCAATGGGGAGCTTGAAATTCGAAGAATATGTCTATTTTCAATAGTTGGTATAGAGATTTGTATTGAATAAAACTTATTGGAATAGATTTTTTGAAGATTATTAATGATGTAAATATCTTCATACATTTGTATTCAACTAGTACAAATAATTTTATTGAATAAATCAGATTGAGCTAATAAAAATTGGAATAAAACTAGTGTTTGAAATGAAATTATGTAGTGAGATTATGCTTTGAGAATATTCAAGAATAATTGAGAATAATTGATGAAGTCATAAATATAATGAAAATTCAAGGAATCATGAAAATTTTGGTAATTTGGTTGAGCGGGAAACCATTTCTGATTCCAACCAAAACCACATCTAGGACACCTATAAAAAGAGAAAATTACATCATACATTCTGAATGAATTACTCTTTCGAATGGAATATAGAGAAGCTACACATTTGTTCGGAGAGAATATATTTTCATATTTTTCTTTGTTGAATAATTTTCAATGGATATAAGTGAAAGGAGAAGAGAAAATATTGAAACATATTCATCTAATCATCATATTCAGTGATCATCATATTTAGCTTCTTATCACATTCTACTTGTCATTGTATTCATATGGCCATCGTATCAGGCTGAATAATTAGATTGAGATTTCTATATTTGGATTTATAGACTGAGAAGGATGTTTTCTGAATTTAATCAATTGTATTATTGTATAGATATAATTTCTTTATTGGAAAATCAGATTGGAAGAATCAAACTGGGCAGATCAGATTGGGAGAATTGTATTGGGAGAAACAGTCTAAAAATCAGGCAGGAGTTTATATTAAAATTCCTTGTTTTTCTTATAAGATTATAGTTAAGAAATTGAAGAATTGTTTTTAAAATTAATGCATTTTTGGATATTTAAATTGAATCACAGGTAACATGTTTTGTTACACAAACACTTTGTTGCATCATTTATGAAAGATAAATCACACACACTATTGGATTGTTTTAAAAATATTATACGAGTTTAAGGGTATATCATACTCATTTTATTCCACAAAAAAAGTATTTTTTCTAGTTTATTGTGTGGTACTGGATTATTTTCAATCCATACCAAGGATATATCTATTCTTATTGAATAGAGAACCTTGTAATAAATTATGTTCCTATGGATGTGTGTTTGATTTTTTTAGTAGGGAATTAAAACATCAATAGGAGGTGAAGTTTGTTTCATTTTCAAGGAAACATAAAAGAAAAAGTATAACTAATTCACCCTATCCCTCTCTCATTTATAAAATTATCCTGACTGGGGACTTTGAACAATAATCAGAGGCAAACCTTCCCTTCACTTATTCTTTGCTGGTGGAGAATTTGAATTTTGTGAACAGTAAAGGTATTATAGTTTTTTATTTTAAGAATTATCATATCTAGAAAGATAGAATTTTTCCATATCTTATTTCTATTATATATGATGTTCATGAAGATTTAACATATGGGTTTCCTCTTTTCGATGATAAAGTACCTATTACATCTGTTGATTAGAATAATTTGGAGAATAATGGAAGGGACAATGATGCTTTACTAACATCAATTTTTTGAAAGTGAATTACTAAAGGTAAATGGTGTTTCCATTGCCAATGGAATTTGAGAAAAATTAAAAAAACATATATAAAGAAAATACAATAGTGAATAAGGATATATTACAAATCTGGATATTGAAGTATGAGGATTTAAAGATGGGTGAATAAAAATCTGTCGGGGACTTCTTTACCAGGGTGAATGACAATGCAAGCACTATCAGATGTCTTAGTGAAAGGTTAGATGGTTTTACAGTTGTTGAAAAGACTTTGAGAATCCTTCCTACCATGTTTGATGCAAAATTTTCTTCACTAGAAGAAATATATCTTGAAACATTATCTCTAGATGATTTACATAGCACTCTCTTTACTTATGAATTGAGAAGGGAGAAATATATGAGAAGAAAAAAAAGTTAATAGATAAATTTATTTCAAGGATTCTAAGAAAGTGAAGTCAAATAATATTCCTATTGAATATTAAACTAGTGAATATGATTCTAAAAATGAGGTATGTAAAATTATTAATGATATTTTATCGTTGTTTTCTAAAAATGTGTAATGAGGTACAAAGAAATACAAAGGAAAAATTCCCTTCAAATGTTTTGAATCTGAATCCATTAGGAATTTTGTGTCTAATTTTCATCAAATAAATAAAGAAGATATTAAGAAGAAATAATACCAAGAAGGCCAAGGAAGAAACATGGAGATAAAGTAAAATCCCATTTCATAGGGAAAGATCGAAAATTCATTAAATCCAAAAAAAAGATGTTTCTTATCAAGAGATGAAGAAGAAGAAGGCAGTGATACTGAATCAGATAAATTGATTGAGTATTATATTGAAGATATTTTTATTACAATAGTTAATGATGAAGAGTTCAGAAGTATTATTTTTGAATAATAAGAAACTCAACTTGAATTTCATTTGAAAGAAGAATTGAAATAATGTCTGAGAAAGATCAGAAGGCTTGAAAAGCAGAAAAACAATTGGAAGATGAATTTTCCTCAACAAGAAATCAATAATTTTTTTCGAATAAGAAGGTGGAGAAAGTGAAAGAAATTTTTTATATGAATAAATATATTGTGGAAAAAATAATCATAATGAGAATATGTAGGTGAAGCTAAAGTAAAAAAATAAGAATAATTGGAACATTTCCAACGAAATCATTCTAAATCATAGTAGTGAAATAAAAGTATAAAAACTATATCTCTAAAGTTGTGGAAAGTTATAGTAATAGAAAACCTAATAAGTTTAAATAAAAGATACCATCAAAGGTTTAGAATAAGGATGCAATTTCTTCTGAAATGAAGAATGATGGGAAAGTTATGTATGTGTCCAAGACCAACAAAGTTGAGAATTCAAAAGTTACAAAATATCCTAAGTCCAAAAATGTTTTGAAACATCCTAAATCTAGAAAATTTTATAATAAATCTGGTTCTGATAGATTTTAAAAGAAAAATATGATTATTATTGATAAAATAAATGTTGGTGGTTTATAAAATAAAGACAAGAAGGCTGTTGAGAAACATGTTTACAATTCCAGTCAGTATGAAAGTTTCAGAGCTGAATACACTTTCAATGGATACTGATAGTATCATGGTAGATTTGGACATGTGTTTAATATGTGTTGGTTCAACAAAAAAATTACTATTATTCCATAGGTAATAGAAGAAAATGGTTGAGGGAGGGTCAATACCCACAAAGAAATAAGTCATAAAAGGTTGTTATAAAGAAACCTGAGAAGGATGGAGTAAGAATTAGAAATAGTTTCCAACATTTGGAAACTATTTGTGAAAGATGTGAACTACCTGGACATGTTGAAAAATGATGTATTGTTTTGTTATCGATGTAACAAAATATTCTTAACAATTCTTATAATTTTAAGGTGAAGAACGAAAAGGTATAAGAAAAAGATATTGTTATTGATACTACATTGAAAGATAAAAAACTATAATGACCTTGGATTATTAATAGTGGGTGTATTTTTCATATTATAGGACTTTTAAAGTTATTTAGGATTGTAAATGATTTTAAAGAAGTGATAGTGACATTTGGAAATGATGAACCTCTGATTATCAATAGTGTTGGATCATCCATCATTTGAAAAGAAAAGTTGAATCCATGAAGGCTTTGTATGTTGATGGTATGAAACACAATTTTCTATGTGTTTCACAATTGTGTGATGAGGGTAACAAAGTTATCTTCAAAAAAGATAGATTTGTTGTGAAAAATAAAGAATGTGTAAGACTATGTACAAGATGAAAATTTACAAAAGGGAATTTGTTTCAATGTGGTGGAATAAAAAACTCTTATTACTTGAGTATAGTGGAAGAGAATAAATTATGGCATAAAATTCTAGGAAACATGTTTCCAAGAAACATGAGAAAATTGTCAAAGTAAGATAGTTTCTGAGAAATTCATGATTTGATAAGAAGAAGTGATTGGTGTTTCACTACTTTCTAAAAATGAATGATTATAAAATTAGTTAATAAGAAATTTGAGATTTGTTCAAAAAAAAACCCATAGAGATGATTCATTGTGATATATGTTGGCCAATGATCAAAAAATTAATAAATGGAGATAAGTACTTCATCAAATTCATTAATAATTTTACATTCATTACTTGTATTATGTATATGAAATATAAATCATATTATTTTAAAATGGTTAAAAGTTTTAGAAGGAATCCTAAAATTGAATGTTAATATTCAGTGAAGAAGTTGAGATCTAACAATAGAGGTGAATATTGATGTGAGGAGTTTGAATTTTATCTAGAGAAGCAAGGAATTTAGAATTTTTATAGTTCCCCATACACTCCTAAAAAATGGGTTTGCTGAAATAAATAATAGAAACTTGGTTGAAATGGGAAGATCAATGTTACTTGAACATGGTCTTTTTCATTACTATTGGTGGTAAGCCATGAACACTAATATTTATATTAAGAACTATTATTTTAATAGTCCTAATTCAAATATGAATCCATATGAATTTTTTATAGTAAAACTCCAGGTTTAAAATACTTATAGTTTTTGGGATTCCATGTATTATAAATAAGAAATGTGGAAACTATGGAAAGTTTGGGTAGAAAGGTGATAATGGAATCTTTCTTGGATATGCTCTAAAATAAAGAGGATACAAATGTTTTAACAAATAAATAATAGGAATCGTTGATTTTTTTGAAGTGAAGTTACCCGTGCTCTTCGATTGTGATAATCAATGTACAATCAATCTCACCAGAAATCTACTTTAATATTATCATTCAAAACATATTAATATCAAATATCATTTTATCAAAGAGCATGTAGAGAAGAATGAATTGAAGCTGGAGTATGTTCCTATATTGGAACGACTTTCTAACATTTTCACAAAACCTTTATCAAAGTAATTGTTTTATAAATTGAGGTTTAACATGGGATTACAACCTCTTTCTCATCATGGTTGTGGTATTTTTTTATCCCCTCTATCATATTACCTTTGGATAGTGTTTTAAAGAGGTGAAATTGAATTATTTCATAAATATATCATTGTGAATACATGTAAAATGGGGGAGTTGTGGGTAAGCTGTGAATCTAGCATTGTATGTGTGGGTAAACTATTCTAACTGTTTGTTGGTGTAGTTATAGGTTTTTTTACATTCCAAGAAAGAAGTAAACTAAGGAAAAGAATCTGAGTTTGGAAGCTAAGGCAAAGTAAGAAAGTTGAGGATGTTTCCATAATCACTTATTTTAGACAGTATGGTTTTCCTATCAGTAATTATTGTTTCCTAAAATGAGTTATCTTAGATAGGCACAGAATTGTTTTTAAGTAATCCATGGATTAAGGATACAATGTTCAGTTATTTATGAAACTTGGTTGATAACAAAATATGAAGGGGGGTTTTAGGACCAATATGTTATGAAAGGTGATCATATTTAGGTATTTTATTTTGTTTTCAATAATGTTTTTAAATAAAGGAAAATCACCTCCCTTTTAATTGTTCAAAATCGAACTGACCATCATATTTGAGAAATCAGAGTTGCAATACATGAAAAGGATGATCATATTGATGAAGTATCTTGGTGGAAGAAAATAGTCATTAGATTCACTCTGAATTTGGAATGAATGATTTGATCATAATTAGTAGAACTAGATCCTTCATGACTATGATTTTAAATGTTATAATGCCTTTTTGATATTGGAGTTCTCATAAATCACAAGTATTTGGAAAATATGTGATGAAATATTAATGAAATAAGGGGGAAGTGAAAGAGATCCTACCAATCATATTCTGATTGATGGTATATGGAAGTAGAGGTAGAGAATAGGTGCTGGAGATTGTATTTAGCCTGATCATAATCAGGCCAATCGTATTCAGGCCAATTGAATTATAGACAATCATATTCAATTTGAGTTGGAATGAAATACAGTTAATGTAGTTTTTGGAAGTTGTAATAGTCTCCATTGTAAGTCATATGATGATAAAGCTGGTATTCTATGTTTTCAAATTCTTGAAGGAAGTCAGGATAAAAGATGAATTTTTTGAAAGAAGACTAAAGTTGGTAAAGTTGAAACTACTAAGACTGGTCCATCGAATTCAGTATTCCATCATATTTACTAGAGGAATAATTGTTTATTCTGTAGAATTTAGTGGTATTGTATTTATAATAGAAATATGAACTCTAATTTGTTTTCCAAAAAAAATTCAATTGGTTCAAGAGTCATTATATCATAATTAATGAAAAATCATATTTATAAAGAGAATAAGAAGTAGATGTGATTGAATCACTTCATTCGAGTGGATCAAGAGATGATCTGAAGGAACTAACTGGATGTGTTTTTGAGGGGGAGCCTGAAATTTGAAAAAGATTTTTGTTTTCAACAGTTGGTACAAAGCTTCATAATGAGGAAATTTCATCAGAATGGAGTTTTCCAAGAATATGAAAGTTTTGTATTTATTCATACATTTTTATTCAACTAGTACACAACATTGTATTGAAGAAATAAAAATGATCTAATCCTAATTAGAATCAATCTAGTGTTTGAAATGAATTTATGAAGAGAGATGGTCTTTTGAGATGATTCTAGAAGAATCGAGAAGTTCTAAAGAAGTCATAAATACACCAAAAATTCCATGAATCATGAAAATTTAGGGAATTTGGTTGAGTGGGAAACCATTTCAGATTATTTCCAAAACCACTTTTGGGACACCTATAAAAGGTGAAAATTACATCATACTTTCTGACTGAAGTACTATTCAGAGAGGAAAAGGGAGAAGGTCCTCATTTATATGGAGAGATGAAGTTCCCATATTGTTCATTTTTTAAGAAGTATCAACAGGGGCAGTGAAAGTATAATAGAAAAGATTTCAATTTATTTATATTATCATTATATTCAGTGATTATCATATTCAAATGTTTATCACATTATACTTTTCATTGTATTCAGATGGTCATTTTATTGGATGAATAATCAGATTGGGATTTCTATATTGGGATTTTCAAATAAAGAATGAAGTGTTCTGAATTAAATCCATCGTATTCTACTAGAGATATATTTTCTATATTGGGAAATTGGATTGGAAGAATCAGACTAGGCACTTTCACTAATTCATCCCTCTCCCTTTTAGTGATACAATTATCCTAACTTGGAACTTTCACAGGCAGTTTCATCCACTTTAGGTATATTCATCAATTTTATATTGACCACTTGTATAATAAAATACAATATACTTATAAAATACATGTATTTAAATATAGGAAATGAGAAACAATATAAATTCTATATAGTGAACTAAAAAATTTGAGAAAGGAATATTCCTATGTTAACCAAGTGGAGATCACTACTTTTGATTTCCAAAAATGGATTGATTCATGTTTTTAATAAGTGTTACAAAAAAATTATCTAAATGTCCAACAAGATATAGATTGAAATTATTTTTCATTTGGAATAAATGTTTTTATAGAACTTTAGTACTAAACTAAAGGTTCAATAAATATTGAATCTTATATATTTTTCAAAATTAATGATTGATATAAAATATAAGACTCTTACATGATTTTGGAAAGATAATTATTTTTCAAATAAAAAAAATAAATGAATTTTTTATACACATAAAATAGTTTTATCACTAATTGTGTTGTGATAATGGTTATAAAAACAAATTACATATCATATTTTAGATACAAAAACCTGTATAAAAAGTGGTGTGCCACAATGTTTATTAGAGTTAGGTCAAAATAGCCACCTAAAAATTTATAAATCTAAAGGTAAATTCTTACACTATATGAGATTCATTTAAGAAATTTTATAAATTCCCATTGTAGTAAATTAGTGAACTTGGTAATGACTATGGAATCCCCAAGATGGTATTTCAAATAAAATCTTATCTAAGTAATCATTGATGATATATATGGAGTAAAGGTTTTCCCAAACTCACATTTCCTTATATACATCAAAAAAATGATGTTGGTAAAATGAATTTCTATTATGAGTCTTATATGTTTTGAAAAACATCTATAAATTTCAACCAAGGCATTTTTTTCAAATAGAAATGAAACAACTAAACATATTCCAAAAATAATATCTAATGGATATCATATAAAATGTGATATTATATTAATCTATTAGGATACTACCATAAGTTTTTTTTTAACTTTTATTAAAATATGTCTTTAGCTATAAATGAACAACAAACACTAAGGTTAATTTGAGTTAATAACATTATACCCATAATAGGTATTAATTTCTAGTCAATAATGACTATATTTCAATAAAGGATGCCTATTTCATTGATGATAGTGGGAGCATACTTAACTTCTATTTCATAAATATTTTCTTTCACATGGTTTGGAATAGGATTTCTAGACTCCACTAATATCATTGGGAGTATTTCCAAAGACACATAATGTATGGTAATTTATAACCAAATAGGTGGTTTATGTTCACTATGGTGAGTGATACATATATTATTCTATTAGAATAATGATTTCTATAAAGAAGATATAAATAGAAACATGTTAAGTATGAAAAGTATTAATTTCTATAGTAAAATCCATGAATTAAGATTTGGGGTCTCCATATATTGAATGTTTATAATACTTGATACTACATGTGAGTATTCAAGAGAAACTAGACATGGATGGTAAAAGACAGTACCAATAAAGTGTGATTGGCTATTGAAAGATCTAGGCTGTGATGAAACCTATACAATAATAATCATAAATAAAATACTTTTAGTTATAATTTTTAAATAACACATCTATGATCATAATATTAGGTTGTTTATAGTCAATGGCACCACTTTTAGTGGGGGAGTTATTAGTTTTCAAGATAGATTTTTTAGTAACGTATGGAAAATAAATATCATCTCTTACCATTTTATTAAGACTACAGAATGAATTTATCCAAGTTTGAATTAAAATAACAACATTATTCTAGTGAAAAATATATAAAAAATCGATGATGGTGTTTTCTAAATATAGTCATAATATATATATATATATATATATATATTAATAATGTATAAAAAAATACAAGTTGAATCAATTCTAGACCAAATTGTAGTTGGAATATAATCATTCCAGTGGAAAATGCATGTGAATAGGAAGAGATTATTTAGATTAAAATAATATCACAAGATTAATTTATATGAATTTATACTATATTCCCTGATATGTATGGATGTTTGATACAACTGATGTATAATGCATTGTAGGAGAGTATCAGCTCTACTGAGATACTTGAATAAATTGGTGATGTTCCTTATTAGTTAGCTTTAGCAGCATGATTTACCTCAGTAAAAAAATTATTTTATATATCTAAGTTGAAAAAAATACCAACTTAATCCTAACCATGTGATTAAATGGGACCACATTGGTCTAGTAATAGAGTCTATTTTTCATGTGATGATGCTGATATTGGAAAAACAAGAGAAACGTTATAGGGAAAGTGTATCTTTTTAGAGTGAGTTTTATGGAAACATGTTTTTATTCTAGAACAGACTTGGAAACGTGAGAATGAAATGTAGGATAAAATTCCAAAACATTTCCAAGGAACCATAACATTTTTTGGGAACCATAAGTATCTAGATTTATGGAGAGAATTTTATACCCCAAGATTAATGTACTTTACCCTTTTATTATGTATTTTGAACTTATATAATATTTTTGTTGAGTTTGTGATGTTTATGGATGGTTTTTTGTGTTTTGGAAGGGTTTTTATTGGTTTATGGTTTTTCATAGTTAGTGGAAAGTATAAACATTCTTTAAGAAACCATGAAATAGTGTAGGAGAGTCACTAGGTATGTACATGGTTGGCACAAAGTTTTTTCAAACCATGTGGATTGACTGGAAAAATTATGTGAATGTTGATAGTGGGGAAACCCATGGTTAGTGCATAGTTTTTCAAATAATACAAGCTAACCATGTGAGTTGGGGAATAGAGATAGTATCATGTACATGACTGGAACACGATTTTTCAAACTACACGACCTAACAATGAAAATTGGATTTAATGATCAAAAAATTAGAGTTTAACTATTTTTTCCCTTGAAACCCAAATTTTTTCCTATTTTATCAGGCCCCCAAACTTCACTAATTACATAGGTATTCTTGGTGGTTACCTTTGAACTGGAAGAAATTTTTGATATATAGAAGTGTGTTGGATCTCTACAATCATCAGTAAGTATCTATTTTATATCTTTCTCTTTATATATTCTCATATTATCTCACCTTAAATGTTTGATTTATTCAATTATGAATAGATCTATACTCTATGTTTTCATTTTATGTGATCTTGATGGGATTTATTTTTAATGGAATGTGTTGTGATCCCAAATATTGAGTTTTTTATTATGTCATTATTCATTGTCATCATCTGTTGAGAGGTGGGTGGATTCCCTCTCTTATCCACTTATTTAATAACTTGAATGATTAGTTTTATTTTAATGTTTTTCTTGGATTTTAAATGGAAATTTTGAATGATTTCCTAAATGAAATCCCTTTTAGTTTATGATTTGGGAACATGTGAATTGGAAAGGATTTCCAAAAATACCTTTTTTTTATATGTGGATTTAAAATTATAGTTTTGGTTTAACATAAGAATGATGATTGATGAAATGTTTTAAGGAGGAGAATTTGTTTATTTTTAATGATTTTATATGATAATTTGGTATACATGGTTAGTGTGAGATCATTTTCATTGGACATGGAACTGAATAAGGGGTGTGAACTATTGGAACACTTAGAGATTATTCACCTAGTAACAACTTAGTGGATCATTGATTCACCACTCATGAGTATGAAACTATCATTTTGTATTCTTGTGTGTGAGTGTGTGTGTGTGTGTGTGAAACATGGATCATGATTCTCAGTGGATGGAATGGATGGAAAAAATTATTTAGTTAAATTGTATTGAATAAACTATTTAATTTTGGATAAATTGTTTTACTTTCAATTTAAATTGATTTAAATTCATAAAAAATATGTTGTTCCTGTATTGTTATAAATTTATTTTGAACTATGAGATAAGGTGGTCTTATCCTAGCGGTATGAGTTTGAAAGTAAGTTTGAGAAATCCTACTGGGTATGATTACTCACCATTGTATATTCACTATAGTACATTTACAGACATTTTTCTTCATGACATTGGTAAATGAAAGGTCTCGTACTTATCTAGGGGAGAATCTTCATACTAGTTTCTCATGTTATATTTGGTGCATCAAGTTTATCTTTTAGATTCTTTGGAGTGATTCCACTTTTGGTGTTTTCTTATCGATACATATTTGGTTTCCTTGAGTTTTTGTTTTATATTGTTTCTTATACTATGATATTATTATTATTATTTTTTGTTTCCATTATGTTTTTTTTATAGTCATGCATAATTTAGTTGTTTTGTTTTTTTTATCGATTCATGTTATGTTTGATCTTTATAGAAAATTTACCCCTACATTTTACTAATCCCTTGGAATTTATGCTAGCCTTTGGTGTCTTGGGAATATCACCTAATCTTAGTGGAGCCTCTAAATTGGTCCAAACCATTTGGTTGGGTGTGGATGCAACATTATGGAATGATGATGAAATGATGTGGTTATTATCATGGGTTGAGAGTTTCTTCTTAGACATTATGATTAAGCTTGTGATGGTTGTGAGGCTAATGAATATGAAAGATATGCGAGAACCAAGACATGTGATGTTGAGGCGTGAGAGGGGAAAACAAATGGGGAATTTAGTGTAGGGTACCATTTTAAAATTTCCTCTTCTTATAATATTAAACATGGATATGTTATTTGTTGAGTAACCCTTAGTGAGGTTAGTAACAATTTCACCTGATAGATTTTTGTTGATTATTCTAATGTTCTACCTAGGAATTAGTATACGCTTCTCATATTTTTATGAGAGTCCTTGGGTATGATAAAACTAATTATATAAGTTATTATCTCCCTAATATATATATATATATATTAATTAATTTTAGGTTATCAGTAGGGAGATGGTGACCTCTTTGACTATACATGTTTGGATCTTGGAGTTGTTGTTGTGTCACTTCTGCGGGATTATTATGGTATGGTTTATTTTTTGATTGTATTTTTATGACATTACAAGATTTGTAAGATAATTTTGGGTTTCTAATTATTTTCATATCTCTCTTGGATGGGGTTTTTTGGTAGTTTTATATTCATCTTTGTGTCATTGAGGGTAATATCTCCCATTTGTGAGTATTATACACTCAGTTCTAGTCTATAACTTAGGTCCTATTAGAGGTATTCCATGAGGTTTATCCTCGCCTTTACTGTTGACCAAATAGGGGTTCCTGGTGGGGGTTTTTAATGAAAACTATTTTCAGTTGAAAGACAAAATGGAAGTTATATATGCCCACATGTTGAAATAAATATTTTTTAAGTGTAATTAGATAAATATAGTCCATGGAACTAATTTTTATAAATTTCAATTTAAATTGATGAACATATAAATATGAATTATTTTGTTATGGGAATTTTACATTTATATTATAAGTAGAACATTTTTTCTATGTTACATTTCCATCTGATCCAAATTAGTGAGTTTTGTGAAAATGTAAAGGTGAGGAGTGTTTTAACTGAATAATATGAACCTGATACTACTATCATTGTCATAAAATATATTTATTAGCACATTATATCTCAGTTAAAATAAGATATTAAATGGTTTATATATACATTTTATGGAGAAATGGTTTATGTTCATGTTTAATGAAAGTCCTGTTTCTTCCTACTCTTCAGTTTTATGACTCTTTTTAACTTTTTAGCTATTTATGAAATATTTAAAAGTTTTTTTCATGTAATTATTATCTCTTACTTCATCTACAGTCTATATATTTTTAAATAAAATAGTTTTCTATGAATAAAAATATATCAGGGGAACATACACTAAATATGAATAATTCGAGAGAGGAATATTTATCTAAGGGTAGAGGTATGTATGCATGTAAATAGTTTTTTATTTATTTAATTATTAATTAATAATATATATATATACATACATTTTTTAAATTATGTGTGAATTTTTTTTAATAGGATTTGATTATTCCTCTTCTTCTACTCAGAGGAGAGGCCCTATCGAAGTGATTTTATCATGGAATTCTTACATGACCTAGGATATATCATTAGACCTTCTCTTATTCACTAATTGGGTCATATGATACATGACCCATATAGAATTCCATAGATGAAATGTGACTAGTCTTAATTCCCTCTGGATGAAGTAGATTGAATCTAGTGGAATGTGCATGCAAGATGATCATTTAGATTTGTTAACTATTGTCAAAAAACACATACATTTGGGATAATTTTTTCCTTCAATAGAATAATATTAAAGTGTTCCCTAATGAGTTTTGGCCATTGTTCATATCTAAATTTCATAAATTTTGTAATTATTATAATGGTAGAGTGAAGGGTGAGAACATGGTACTAAATACGGGTTCCCCAAAAATTCTAGATAGAGTCCAGAAAGGTGGCCTCCTCTCTTAGTGGTACAAGATGGTTTCATTTTGTTCATGTGAGGTTGTGATGATGAGAATGTTTATTTTGGTTTAAAATTTTAAATAATTTATAGAATTTCACTAGTTTGAAATTTGAATATATTTAATGTTAGATATCGTACATCTTCATTCTGAGGACCTTGTGATATAGGGGCCTACTCATATTCATGGGACATGTTAGCTACCCTTAAATTTTATATGATGTATTAATTATTTTATATTTATATCTATCATTTAACAGAGTTTTGTGTTATATAGTTATATCTTATTGGTATATAATTATGATAACAAGGTATCCCAACTAATAGAATGTTGTTGTGGACAATAAATTGTGATCAAAATGATCTTGAGGTTTAAACTATTATAGAATTTTATTGAACTAATTTCTGGTAAAAACATATGTTTGTTTATTTATATTTACATATCACATGGTCTCAATTTGAGGCTGAGTTTTCACAACTACTATAGGAACTAAAAAAAATTCTAGGAAGATAGATGAAATATATTATATTTTCATTGTTTGTGATAGAATGTGACACCCCATGATTTTATGAAATATATTTTCTAATAAATTTAATTCTTTGGATGTCTTACATTACAAACAACACAAAATTTTAATGAATCATGATATACTATTCAAATATTATTATTTAAACATGGTTGTTATCTCCTAGACATTGGAATAGTGGGAATGAATAATATTACCTAAATTATTGAAATTTATGGGATAAAATTTTATAAAATGAATTATTTGGTTATAAATTAATTAAAAAGTTAAAAAAATATTTAAAATAAAGGAAATGTTTTATAAAAAAAATTATTTTTCTAGAAAGTTATTTCATCGCATTTTGTGCACATGTTTTAAAATTTAATTCTATCACTTTTATAAAATTTATTTGAAAAAATAAAATTTACTTTTTAAATCAGTATTCCAAAATTATCTTAAAGATATTTTTTTAGAATTTTCTAAAAATATAAATTTTACAATGAATTGTGAAAAATATTTTTTAATTAAAATATGTTATTTCATTTAAAGAAATTAAAAACATAAAATTTATTTTAAAATGGTTATAAAAGTAACATTATTTCAATTATATTTTTTTTAAACCAATTTAGTTCATTTTAATCATTTTTTTGTTGAATTTGGATATACAAACTTTTCATACTTAAGGAAACTTTTCATTGGAAAACCACATTTTTCATGCTTACATGTTTTATTTTATATTAAATTATTCCACTTATGTGAGATGAATTTTATAAAATGAATCATATAATTTGAGTAATCATCATTAATATTATCTAATAAGGTCATATTAATTTTTTACAATAATAAATAGTGAAAATGGTAAATATTAATTACTGCAATGAAGGTTAAAATGAGTTTAAGGAGGGATTAAACAAACAAATAAGAGTTTAAAATTAACTAAAACATATATAATTTATATTATTAGTAGTTTTTAAACCCTTATCACCCTATTATTTATTTTTATGTATTTTTGGGACACTTTTCCATAAAAGTGACCAGTATAGTAATTTATGTAATAAAAGAGGAAAAATGTCACACACTTGCTTTTAAATATCAATTATGTGTTCACATAAGAACACAAAAAAATTTCAAGGAATATTTATGTTCATTTTGAGAATAATGAAATTATTTTCATTAAATTAATTTATTTATAATCTTTAATAATTATATAATAACTTTAAATGTTTACTAAATGTTGATGCAGTAATTATTTAATGAATAGAAAAATAAGACAAATGTTTCTAAAAATATTTAAAGTAATATAAATTAGTTTAATTATCATCTTCCAAGAAATTATTAGATAAATAAATTATGTTAGTAAATTTTTAAATGAATATATTTTTGAATTCCATTATTGTACTGATATTTTCAATGTCAAATTAAATGAATAGTGTATAAAATCACTTTAATTTTATTTTATTATAAACAATTTTTTATAAAATGATTTAATTTTTTGAAGAACCCAAATTCTAAAAAGTTATTTTTTTGGGATTTCTCAAGAATTTTTTCTACCATGACTATTCTGATGAAATATTATATTCTATTCGCACAGAATGATGACTATCGAAAATGATTCCTAGAGCTTAGATCACATCTCACCTCTGCACAAATCCTAATTCTTTTAGGAAAATATCAGGGTTATGTGGTTTTTTGTGATGTGTCTATAACTATTCTTGGTTTTTTTCTCATTTAGGGCGATCATTTATGGAATATGGTTTGAGGTAGTTGTTTAGGAATAAAATGAATTATCCAATGAATGCTCTGAAATTATATGGAGTTGTCCATGCCTTAAAAAAACATGCCACTATATCTTTAGATAAAATTTAACAGACTTTACTAATCATAAGAGTTTAAAATATATATTTTCTCAATGATAATTGAACTTGATGCAAAAAATATGGATGAATTTTCTCCATATTTTTTAATTCAACATCGTGTACACACCTAGAAAAGATAATTTTTTGGCAGATTCTTTGAGTTCAAATTGATATAGTGAAGTAATCCAAGAATCTCCTATCCAATAGAAGTTGTTGAGTGTCATTTATAATATACACATGAATTGTGGAACATAGGATTATAATTCAATTTTATTTTTTGTTAATATTATTAATTACATGATGGATTTTGTAAAATAGGATCAGATATCATATCTTTATTGCACCACCATTGGGTAAAACATAAATGTTGGAGATACCATTGACAGCTGGATAGAAGATGAAAACTTCATGTTATTCTTTTAGAATCAAATTGTGGTACCTCAGTCTTTTCGAGAATATCTACTTTTAGTGTATCACCCTTCGAAATAGTTTATTCATCCATGTATTCATAAAATGTAAAAAGGTAATGAAAACTCATTTCTAGTAGTCATGTATGAGATTAAAGATTTCATATTATAATATGAAATTCCTAACATATCATCAAGTAAAGGCTGGTCATAAACTACTGAATGGTATGTTATAATCTATGCATATACCTATGTAGAAGTCAGATATATTTCCATTGAATTTTTCGTAAGTCTATAAAGGATGCTTCTGAATCACAATTCCTTTTTGGTGATTATGGATCAACTCGCCAAGTTAGTACCATTTATCCAAATTAGACATTCTAATACGATAGATGATTTTGAAAAGTTATATATTCAATAAGTGGTCAAGTTTCATTGAGTTCCACATTCTAATGTCTATGAAAAATATCTGAGATTCACTTCCTAATTGTGGTGATCATTAGAACATGCTCTCAGAAGTTGATCGACCATGAGAATGATGAATCATCCTAAGATGGCTGGGTAGTTTGAATGAATAATTCAAACATTGTAAGATATTCTCAAAGGTTGTTTCATATATTTTAGAGGTTCGTGGGTAGATTATATGCATTTTATATAGTTCTCCTATAATAAGAGATATCAGGTGATGATACATATGGCCATATTTTTTCACTATATAGTCATCTGTCTCATTCCCCACTATGTTGGGGGGAAAATGGTGAGACTTCAATGATTGAACCCTATCTAGTCTAAGAGACTATGTAGAAAACTCAGATGATCCATAAGTGGATGGATACTACTTAGAGAAAAAATAATTATTATACCGATAATCTATATCTTTTTTTATCATTCAGTGTGAGTGATCATGTCTTCTTAAAGCATCATAGAGACTTGGTCATTAATGCTTGGGGAAGCAAGGGATGTTTTCCCCATGGTACATTGGAACATTTGAGAATATTTAATAGATTTTAAATGTTCTGTGTCATTTATTGTTTCCACCAAGATTCTATGTTATCCATAATGTCTTTCATGTATCCCAATTAAAGAATTATCACCCGAATCCCAGTCATGTGATCATTTAAGACCATATTACTCTAGAATAGGATGAAATGTTAATCCATATTCTAGTTTGGATTCTAGATAGTCATGAGAAAACTATGTGAGGGAGATACATATCTCTTATATGAGTAATATGGAATCATGGTAATATCCAAGAATAAAAATGGGAAAGAGAGAAGTTTATACTAGAGCAGTGGCTGGAGATTTTCAAAGTTAAAAAATACCTCTAGCTTCCCTATGGAAATACTTATGGTGGGGATTATTTGACACCCATTTCTTGAGGTTTGGTATCATTTTTTACATCATCTTTATTTTTATTGTGGTTGGGATACACTTCTTAATGATCTTTGAGGATAAAATAGAAGGGAAGCTATAATCTGGCTATAGGAACAATTCATTCGGTGAATGTTATTTCATGAAATGAATGTTTTATTAGAAGATAATGTGAGTTACTTTCATAGTGTGAATGGTTTAAATTTAAGTATGGCTAAGATTTTTCCTGATGTGATATTATATTTATATAATTATTGAAATTATGGACTTCTAATCTCATTAGATTCATTTTTTGTGCATAAAAAAACTCAAAGATTCACATCATAAATCCTTAATTCACATTGTGAATAGGGGTGTGATAAGAAGTTTTATTTAAATTTTTATTTTATATGATTCTCATATGTCTCTCTCTATTTTATATCAATATCAATTCCTTGTATAAGAAAATTTATAGGATCTATTCATTTTGGAATCTGACTCAATCAGATCTTAAAGAATTGGTATATGGGAATCAAGGGGTTCATAATGGATTGGAAATGGAAGCAAGTATCAACCATTTGAGGTTTGTTGTTTTTTCATATACCACTATTATTGGAATGAAAAGGACATTGGGTTTCCCAAATATTTATCTGCTACTAATGAATGAAATATTCCTACTAAAACTCTTCTAAAATTTTATATTTCTGGTTAGATTTTAAAACTGGGATGTGGGTATTTTCCATGATGTTTTCTAGAAATTAAGAAAAAGGGTTGTCTTAAAATAAATATGGTTTTGAAACATGTTCCTGGAAAAATTGGGTTGTGGGTGCTGACTAAAAAACATGGTTTTTGTGTGTTCAGGATTTTCATTGTATAAGGCCTTGTTGGAATAGACTTGGTTCTCGGTGCTTACTGGAAAGTAACATAATGGATTACCAATAAGTGAAAAAATGTGAATGAAAAATCACTACATGAAAGCATAAATATATCATTTCATATGAATGGGTGTGTCTATTAGAATATAGATGATTATTCCAAGTTCAATTAAATGGACTATTTTTTATTCTAGGAAGAGAAAACACATATTTGGTTTTATTTATTTTAGAAAACATGAAATTATATTTAGTTTAATATTGTGAAAATTATTTATCTTCTTTCGATATTATTCCTCCCTATTTTTATATACCTATAATCAAACCTATTTTAGGTTTGAGTGGTATATAGGGAAAGTATATTTTGGGGTTTCCAACTAGGTATGATTACTCGCCCTCATAATATATACGTTGGTGAGTATGTAGATGTTTTTTCCATGATAATGTAAAGGGCTTGGTTTCTTACTACACATGTAGGGATCCTTGATGTCGTTTTCTATGTTGGTGGAGGTGGAGAATTGATTTTTTGTGTGTTAGTCTTGATTGGTTCCACCTTGATGCTAGAATCTTTTACTTATTTGGTGATTTTTCTATTTTACATTATTTCGCTATTACATTGATGTTAGTCATTTGTTTATTGTTTATTCTTGTATTTATCATTATTTAATATTATTGGTTTTTGTGTACTGTATCATTATAGAATTTTCCATAATTTTAATTTTTCATACATATCATGGTATGGTTATGTCTGTGCATCAACAAGCTAAATTGTTCCCCCCTTGTGTTTTCTATTTAAACCCATTGCATTTATTTCCAACCTTTAGTTTTCTGAAAATTTCATCTAAGTTTAGTATACCATGTGACATTATATAATTCAATGTATTGGGTAGGGATGATATAAGGATGGAAAATATGATTTCTCGTTATTAACAATTGTTAATAATGGAAAAGTCACCCATGTAAGGGTCTAAATTGAGAAAATGAGATCATATTAACTTGAAAACCTAGGGAAATGATCTTTAGGTTGATTAAAATATTTAGGAATCATATAAACATCAACATGATACCTTAATTTCTTGTTAAGAATAAAAGTGTGGTTATTTATTCTCATTGGTTATACAGTGATAAATCATGTAAAAGGGAATAAAAAAAAAATAAAACCACCTATATTAGTATGAAAACATTGGAAAATTATCATCAAGAAATTTATGATATAAAACAATAAACCATATGTCAAATAGACTATCATATTTTCAATGAGGTCAAAAAAATATTTAACCTTGTATATGTTTATTAAAATGACATATCTCCCATCATGGGATCAAAATGGATAAAACTACTTATAATTGAAATGAATACCCTAAAAAATTCCTCAGATTATTTTTGATCTATTTGAATAAAATATACAAAAATATGATTTCTGAGTTGATTGGTAGGATTCAAAGTATGATTTAACATTATCAATAGTTGTTAGTTATGGATAAATCACCCATGTAAGGGTCCAAGTCGAGAAAACTAGCTTAGATTCAAATGAAAACTTATTAAAATAATATTTAACTCATTTATGATCTTTAGGAATCTACATTTTAATTTAATACCTTAATTACTCAATATGATCGAAAGTTTAGTTTTTCCTTCACATTTATAGAATAGTGAGAAATCATATAGAAGGATTTCGAACATGAAAATTAAATTGGATTGACATAAAAACTTTGGATAATGATCACGTAGCCATTTGTGATCTATAAGAATCAACTGCATGTCAATCATATCCTTTTATTTCTCAATATTATCAAAAATACCATTGATCCTTATATACATTTATTAAATTGACATATCACCCATATAGGGATCAGAATAGAGAAAAAATGACCAATTTACATGATAATATAAGAGAATAATCCTCATATCATTTGTGATCTGTTAGAATCTAATTACCATCAGTTGTTAATAATATACATAAATCATGATTTCACATTAATAATAGTACTTAATAATAGAAAAATCTCCCATATAGGGGTCCAAACTGATCACACAATCTTTGGTTGATAGGAAAACAAAAGAAAAAATATTTTAATTTATGATCTTTAGGAATCATCTACACATCATTATGATACCTGAGTTGATCTATATAATAGAAAGTTTCATTAATCCTCCATATTTTTTGTAAATTTCCAAATCATATAAAAGGTGTAAAAAATAATAAAATACACTTTTATTATAATAATAACTTGGGAGAGTGGTTATTAAGTCATTTATAATATATATGAATAAACTGTGTGTGAATAGAATTAATGTCACAATTATATAACCCACTTCTAACAATGAGAGGAGTGGGATTTATTAGTTTAAAAAGTTTTGGTAATAAAATAACCATTAAAATTGCATGACCTTTATTAGTAATAAAATTAAATTTTGATAAATTCCCCATTTATTAGAGCTTTAGTTTTATCACTGATAAAGGGGTCCTTTTTTACCACCTTTTTTAGCACTAATAAAAGGGACATTTATCGGTGCTTTCTTTTAGTGATGCTAAAGGGGACCTTTATCATTACTTTTTATCACTAATAAAGGATTACATTATGATTCCTTTCTTTTATTGATGATGTAAGGGCCCAGATCCAAGAATCTATTTCCATTGTAAATTATCTATGTTGGACGTTCTTAGAGGTGGTTCAAATGTGTTTAGAGGGAATGTATGTTCTAGGAATGGTTCCACTAAAATAATGTAATAGATATGGTATGGGGGAATATGTTGTACCATAAGGGTTGTGGGTGTGTCATAGTGGCTCTCAACTATGGTGTAGTGGCATTGATGGTGGATTTAAGAGCTACTTTCTTTTTTGGTATAGTTGTATTGCAGGCCCTTCCCTCAGTATCGAGCACTACGACATGGATTAAGGAGGTTGTGACATAGGGATTTTATGTAGTTCTATAAATTTAAGTGTAACTACATCATGGAGACTTAGACTATTTTATATCCCTAGATCCATTTTTTATATTCCCATGGATCTCAGAAACACAGTTTGACCAGGGGGCTACAACGTGGTCCCTTGTGTTTTGTCAAAGTTTCTCCTATGTCAGTCACTTCGGCCGCATGGTCCTAGGGCTTCTTCTATGGACTTATAATTCACAGTTGGATATAAATACCCTATACATTTTCTAAGCCCAATTTTTTATGAATCTTCCTCTCAAATTCTAGTCACCCATGGGTAATTTTTTTAGGATTTCAATCCCCTTTTGACAGTAATTGATCTAGGATTTCCATGGTCAATCTGTAGTAATATAAGGTATGTTCTTCCTCTCTTTTCTCATGATTTATTCATGGATCGATCTTGTTTTATTCTATTTATTATTTACATATTGTTTATTTATCTCTATCATTCCTATGGAATTTCATTTTTTTTGTTGGTGTGGTCATAGTGAAATGTTCTTAGAGGGATTCTGTTTCTTGTGAGAGAGGTGATCAGAGATCCACATCGGTGTTTTGTTTATGTTTTAAGAACATGAAATGTTTGATATAGGGTAATTTTTTCTTCTTATATTTATTTACATTATGGTTTTTTAATTAACATAATAAATATTAAACTATATTAAATAATGAAATTAGTTTATGGTTACAGGGATCACATGGTGTTCCTTTCCACTATGATAATGATTTGCCTCATAATTAGCTAGATAGTGTAATATATATCATTTGATTTTAAGCAGGTTTTTATTCTTTTTTTTCAATGTTTATTTTATTGGAAATTGAAAATAACATAAATTTAGATTTAATTTTTTGGTAAAAATATCTAAAGAGGCATGTTTAATGAATCCATAGATTCAGAAATTTTTATATTGATCAAATTAATGTAAAATTCATGTGTGTTTAAATATTTTTTTCATGTGTTAATATAATTGACAAGGAACATAAACCTGGAATGATTGTAAATGACTAAAATAATACCAAGTCATGTTAATTTATAATTTCTTTTCTCATAGTTTGATGATATTGGTTTTTTTCTAGAGTTCATATTTAAACAATTCGATTGCTTTTTATAGCTAAGGCCTTTGGATACCAATTGTTGGAACCTATGAATAATTAATCAAATAATTGAAGACAGAATAAAAACATTTTTTGATAAATATAAATATTTGTGGAAGAGAGTTCCCATTTGATTATAAAGGTTGGATGCCTTTTATTTGGGGCCATGAGATCATGTTTTCATGTAATGGATAAATACCTTGTTTTTAAGGCCTCGATTAACCTTTTCACTCTATTTTTTCCTTCTATTTATTCTAGATGTGAGATTTTTTATGTTATGTGATGTGATATTAGGATGGATAATGAGATATAGGTGGGGTAACTTGAGGTTGTTAAAGTAGTTGATTCTTATGATAACAAGACGAATGGTTATAAGAATGATGGTTTTTGATATGGAATAGGGATGATTTAATGGGTTTAAGATGGGATTTCCCATTGTTGTAATGAAATATGGACTCTTCCTTGAAAATTAATCTATTTTATGGTTGGATAGAGGGGTTTATTGTTTGTCTACATTCCTTTCCCCACTACCTGAGGCAGCTAGATATTCTTGTTTTTATCTCTCTTGTGGGTATCTTAGGATTTTTTTCTAGAGTGACTAGAATTATGGAATGTTTAAAATGTTTAATAAATGGATTAACCCATGGTGTTGGTGTTGCTGGAATGAAAATTATATGATCTTGAGAAAATGTGGACTTTGTTGAATTATTCCTAGAGGGAATGGACTTCACTTTGATGGTTGATGAACTAATTAAGGAAAAGGTTAATATTAAAAAGTTAATAAGTAATTTTATGTGAATCCTTCAAATGATTTTGTGTTATAGGATATCTAGTACTTAGTGGTGGAAACTGAGTGTCTATGTGACAATAGTTTCAATTGATCTTAGGACTCAGTTATAACCATAGTGTGGATGTGATCTATATTATATAATATATGTTTTGATATTTCATATGCTACCCCACCCATGTTGGCATGGATAATGAAAACTAGTGGACTCTAGGAGGGTCTATTACCAAACATCTCAGTGGTGAGGATGGATGGATAACTACTCCCTCTAGACTAGCTCTCTTATCTTGGTTGTATTATGTGCTGGTTTTCATAAGGGTTATTTTCCATGTACCTTTTTGTGGGATGTAATGGCTTGTGGTTATTTCACACACAAGTATCTCTGGATATGGTATCTAATGGAATATTATAGGTATGAAATGTGTAGGAGGTGATGGATTAAGCTTCCTTACTCGGTGTATGGGTTGTGATGGCTTGAGGTATAATAATGAATGTATATTACACATCATATAGGTTGTGATGCCTCCTAGAAACTACCAAGTTATTATATGGATATGTGTTATGAGATGGTGTGAAGATTTGATGTACGAGGTGTGTGTTTTGATACTATAGCCATGTAGTATTTATGTTATCTTCTTTCAAAGAGTTATTTCATGGGACGTGTGATATTGGGGAAGAGTGGAAAACTTGTGCGGAAGAAATAGTAGAGAAAACATATTGATTTATTATTATAATATATGATCTCTATTGTAATCCTGATTTGGTGTGAGATAACTATTGTGAGGATAACAACTAAGTATGCCTATTTAGTTGATGAGTTAGCTTCACTTATTTTTCACTATTATTTATAATGATTTCATTACATTTTTGGAAAAGAGTCTCCTAAGAGGATCCTACTGAGTATACTGTTATTCTCACCGCACATTTATATAAACTAGTTTCATGTAAGTAGTGGAAAGTTGGAGATCATGACAAAAATTACTAAATCATTATTTTTCTAGATTTGATTGGGCTTTATGGTCACTTCTAAGTTTACATTTTTTTTACTTGTAGTTTTCTTTTTAGTTGTTTTATTACTATATAGAATTATATGTATATACTTGGGATAAATATTATCTTTAGGAGCTTTTTTTTATTGGTATATATGTCTTATCTCTATCTTCCCCTTTTTTAGAGGGTCATTCCTCCCATCACTCTATATATTATACCATCGGCACTAGTCTCCAACACATAGCCTACTAGATGTAGGACCAAGTGGTTACCATATCCATTCTATCATTGTTGGCCTGAGAGGGTTACTCTTTGGGGGAGTGGGTTGTGATAGTGTTGTATAAAAGGTTTAGGTTGAGGGATTTGATGGAGTTTTGAGTCAGTAATAGGTGAGACAACATGGTTTGGTAATGAAATGGTGTGAGATAATTTTAGTAATCTATATAAATAAGGTATATTGAATGAGACACATGGATTTAGGAACCCCTGTGATCTGACACATGGACCATTAATTTTATTGATCCTATAAAGTACAGTTATATTGGTATTGGGGTAGATATCTAGGAAAGGATCATGCCTCATTCCTATTTGTGTCTGTGTTTGAAAGGGATAAACATTGGTATAGGTAAAAACATAAATGAATAATGTAAATATTTAAATTAAGTAATGTTTAGTATTCCTTATTCCAAGTATATAAGCTCGAACTGTTTTTTCTTTTTTAGGAATGGCTCCCAGTCGACATCCTCATTGGGTTTTCACCAAAAATGTTCCATGAGATATGCCAGAAAATCACCTTGGAGTAGAGGTCGATGATGATAAAATATGTAGGAGGACACTTTTTGATTTTATGTCCCAATTTATATAGAAATTTAATGTATCATTTTCAGACTCGGTGATAGAATACTAGTTGGAAGAGGTTGAGAAAACTTTCATTTTTATATGTTCTTGGAAGGAGAACCAAGTTTTGTAGGTTGTGATGATGTCATGTGGAGGAGAAATTTGTTGGTGTATCTTGTTCTTTGTGGATCAAAATGATTCAATAGTCTTGTGGGATATGTTCTGAGACTTATTCTAAACAAAGTTTCTTTCTTTGACCGTAGAGGCAGTCAGTTGACAGGAGATTCTTACCCTTTGAAAAGTGAGTTCCAATGTAAAGGAGTTAAATAATTGTTTTAAGACCCCAATCTATTATGATTCATACCTACTACCATATGAGGTGGCTTGGGTTAGGCATTTCGATGAGTATTTGCATACATATATCTAGAATTAATTCACCCCATTCATGTTATCAACATATCTTGAGGTGATAGAAAGAGAAGTGTTCATTGAGAGGAACCTATCTAGAATCATATTTTTATAAGATATGATTCCTAAATATTCCTCATGCAACATAACTATGGTTTGGGGTTCCTAGTTTCTTGGAAAGAACATATTTCAATCATCCAGGGGTACATCCTAGCCTTCATCATATCAATTCAAAAGGGTGGACGTTCTTAGGCCTTTCCCATGGTATTCAAATTTTTTTATTGTGGATACTAAGGTCATCAGTGGTGAGAGTGTCTGAACTTTTTGAGATATAAACTTATTATAGGCATTCCACTTCATGTTCTTAAATTGAGGTAGTTTTAACTGAGGAAGCATTAGTATAATGTTCCATATTAGGATTATAAAAAGAGAGATGAGGAAGGTAGGGGGTATCACTAAGATGCTCCACATCCTTAAATAGTATAGTGTAGTCATGGATGTGGTCTTCATTAGGGTCAGAGTGTTCATGGAGCAGGTCGTGGCCAACTTTATTCTCTATTTTCTCAAGCACTGAGAAATCCATTTATTATTTGAGGTACCCTTTTCTTATTTTCTACTTGGGTGAATTCTTTATTTGATTTAATAGAAAAACAATACTTTATATCACCTACCATAGTCTATGTTTTGGGACTTGAGGTGGAGAGTCTTCCATTTCCTTAGTATTGACTATGTTATTTGGAGGTTTATTTGGCCTATATAAACTATGTGGAGGATGTGATCTAGTACTGGGGAAGCACCTCTTTGGGGGATAATTATTATGTTTATAGATTCAACCATATGAAATCATCCTTGGAATGGATTTTTTTGTATTTTTTGTAGTATATTTTGGATGGCTTCAAGATATAGGTTGGGTTTTAGGATTCTAATAGAGATCCTACAATGTTCATTGGTGAGCGAGACCCTCAGATGGGTTATAAGCATATTTTGTCATTTTCTTTCTTGATGGTCGAGATAATACTAATTTAGTCAAAGTTTCATCTGTTTATGTTTCTATGGTTTTTGGAAGACACCCCGGTGTCTTTCCAGAGGAGGTTGTAACATTAACCCGTCGTTAAGAAATGGAGTTTGGGATCGAGCTACAAATGAGTGTTTCTAGGATATTGATGTATCTATATAGGATATCATCTTCAAATTTATGAGAGACATGGGTACAAAATGACAATATGTTGTAGAGGTGTAGAGTTTCCTAAGTCCTATTGGCTATTATGGAATGTGTATGGAAGATTTCTCTCAAGTTTTATCTCCTCTTACTTCCTTGACTAGAAAGGATAAGGACTTTTTGTGAGATAATTAGTGTCTGCAGCTTTTGAATACCTGAAGTAGATATTTTATCATGTTCTAGTGATTTTTTTATCAGTAGAGGGAGTTCAGTTTGATGTTTTCTATGACAGTTTACATCTTTTCTTGAGCTATTTTTTAAAGTAGTAGATGTTAGTTTTTTATTATGGGTCTTGACAATTACTTCATCATTATATTAACTATTCTACGCATTATCTTGATTTTATAGTAGTTTTATGTCCCTTGATGTTAAGGTGAAATTACATCATCAGTGATAATTTTTTGTTATTTTCCAATTATAAGAGCCTCAGGTATGTATTCTCCCAGAATGACTTGAACTTGAGAAAATTATAATGGGTGAAATAATTTCTTTATTATGACTTTGAGATTTCATATATTATAGGAAAGGAAAATTTTGTGGTCGATCCACTGAGCAAGAACCCACATAGTGATTCCATGCATGAATATAGAGATTTATATAGAGTGGTATATGATCTCCCAATGATGAATATATGTATGGGATAGGTTGGTTGAAGATGTTTTAATTTTCAAATAACAATGAATTTTACTTTGGTGGAGTAGTTAAGGGAGTCCCATTTAGAGGATTCTGAGGTGGAGGTCTGGAGAGACTGAGTTACCTATTTTAATTCCTATGATGGTTTTCTATGGTTAAACAGTAGTGGGTGTTGTTTTAGGGGAGGATTTTCTTCCCTTTGGTGATGTGTGAGATGTTTCTCCATGATTTTCATAGAAAAACTTTGGTGGTACGTACTGATGTAAGAAAATTATACTAAACTCTGAGAGAGTAGTTTTGGTGGCTTGGGTTTAAGAATCTGCTGTGGAGTTTGTGTCTCGATGTTTAGTCTTCCAAAAGGTGAAGGCCATGCATCGTGTTCCTCATGGTTTTCTCCAACTATTATATGTTAGTAATTGGAAGTGGGAGGAAAACTCGATGGACTTTGTTACTAGTTTACCTCAACCTCATTGAGGCTATGACGCTATATAAGTGATAGTGTATTATTTTATGGGATATTTACACTTTATAGTGACTAGGGAGTATATCTTAATGGTGGTTTTGTTGATTTAGTACCTATATTAGGCCTTGAGACTCTATAGAGTCTTGAGGATGACCATATATGATCTTGATCTTATTTTTACCTCAATTATGTGAATAGGCCTTTAACATATTTTTTTATCTCAAGTATTTCTTATCACTACTTTTCATCCATAGATAAATAGTAAGATAGATCAAACCATCCAAACTTTTAAAGACATTTTGTTTTCTTGTTTCCTTGATTTTAAAGGTCTATGGATGAGGAAACTATCTTTAGTAGTGTTTTCTTAAAAAAAAGCTTTCACTCCACCATTTATATTAAACTATTTAAATCTTTGTAAAAACAACCTTTATGTTCTCTAATGTTCTATACTAGGGTCATAGAGTTAGCGATTCTTGATCCAAAACTAGCATAGAGTAAGAAAAAATGGTTTGGGTGATTCATGAGAGGATGAAAGTAGCACATGATTGTCTCAAATTTCATATTGATCATAAGATGGGAACTATGGAGATATATGTTAGAGATCATGTGTTCATAAAGGTTAATTTTCATCATGGTTAGTGAAGGTTTGTTCGTGGGAGTAATCTTTATCCCTGGTTTGTTGGGCCTTTAAGGTGTTGTATCACATTGGAGATGTGGCATATCGAATAGAACTTCCCATGAAGATGAGCTAGATACATGATGATTTTAATGTGTTATAGCTCCACCATTACCTTTATTAGGACTCTAGCATCTTATATTGGTTCAAGATTTACGTTTATTATATATGACCTTCAAGGAGCGGTCAGTATAGATCTAGGATCACCAGGAGAAGGTGTTGCTTGGTTATGTTATTTCATTGGTTCGTTTCTTGTGCTAGAATATTAACTTGGAAGGGAGTACCTAGGAATATGATTTGTAGATACGTGCTCAACATTGAGGTCCATTTTTGTTTAGATTTTCTCTTTTAGCATTTCTCTTTTAGGGATGTTATATTTTTATTGTTTATGAGATGGTTTTATCTTGTGTCTTATGGTGTCCTTACTCCCATTTTAGAGGTATTTTCTCTAGGAGAGTGTTCATGAGATAATTTTTTTTGTTGTTGTTTTTTCGTTTCCTCTGAGTGGGGAGGTTGAACTCCTATGATAGTGAGATTATTGAGAGGTATCTCGATGGGTGGATGTTTATACAACCCTTTTTTCCTTCTTTCTCTCCCGATGTTGAGTTTGGATTTTCAAGGATAAAAATGGTTTGAGAGGTATATTATGTAATGTTACAAATACTAGAGTCCCTTTCCTTTTTTATTTACATTTTTAGGTGGTTCTCAGAGGAGGTTATAATGTTCTTGAATGGAATGTGGAGGATAAGAAGGGTTACACTTCTAAACATGGAATGGTTGTGGCCTAGAGGGGTGTACTGTACCATATGGGTAGTGGTTATAGAATAGTGGATCTTGGCTATAGAATTGTGGGAATGGTGTAGGATTTCAAGTATAATTATTTTTTTAGGAATAGAGGTGGTACAAATGCATGTTCTGGTGTAGTCCCTTCACTAGTGTCAAGCGTTCTGACGTGGAGTGAGGAGGTTGTGACATAGGGGTTTTAGGAAGTTCTTTCAATTTAATGGTAGTTGTGGCTTAGAGCCTTAGGATGAACTATATCCCTAGATCCCAATTTATATTTTATTCTCATGGATATTGAAAATGCACTTTTACCAAGGGGATGTGATATGGTCCCTTTCAATACACCATATTTACACCAATGTCAAGCCCTTCTGTAACATTGTCCTAGGTGTTGTGATGTGGTATTCTAATTTTTAGTTGGATAAAAATACCGCAAGACCCATTGAATCTGGCTTTCTCACTATAAATCTGATCAAAACCTAGGAAACCAAGGGTATATTTTTAAAGACTTTTAAACCCCTTTTGATAGGGATTTATCTCATATTTTGATGTTTGATATTCAATAATCTGAGGAATGATCTACCTCTCTTTTTTGTAGTTTCTTATTAGATTGGTCTCCATTACTTACATTTCTTATATCAATGTTGTGCCATTTGATCTCCATAATTTTCATATATTTTTTTTAATTTTTTGGTGTTTTCATGGCATGTCTTCTTTATAGGGATGAAATTTATTATGGGAGATGTGATCAAATATTCACATTTGAATTCTACTTCCATTTCAAGAATGTCAGAAGTCTGAGGTATGGGATTCATTCACTACTACACAACTGGGTTTATCTAGTGCTAGGGTTTTAATAGTGCTAGCTAAAAGAACTATTAAACACACACATTTTTAGTTCTATTAAAAGGTATTTTTAACATTAATTTTTTAGCGCTGTTAAAGGGGGTTGTTAACAGTGCTAAAAATCATTGTTAAAGGGGGACCTTTATCAGTGCTACTAAAAAAGCACTGATAAAGGCCCACATTTTTTCAAAATAGTAAACAAATACTAATTAAAATGTTAATTTATTATCACTTCTAAAAAAATCACTCATAAATTGGGGCCTTCATCAACACTTGTAAAAAATCACTGATAAATTGGGGTCTTTATCAGCACTTTTTTAGAAGTACTGATAAAGACCTCCACCCCTTTATAAGCACTTTTTTACTAGCACTAATAAAGGGTATATTTCAAAAAAAAATCACTAAAAATAATATATTTACATATAAGTATATTTATATTGATATAAATATAATATATATATTTAAAATATGTTTTAGATAAGGGTAAATAGTCATTTACACGTAATATATAAGATATTTAGAGGAAATCGCTTATAAAATAATTAAAAAATATTTTTAGTTAATAATTTTTTAATTATTATTGAGTAATAGTCATTTAATAAAAATATTAAGATAAAAAAATGTATAAATTGAGTAAATATGTAAAATAAGTTGAAAACATAACTTGAACTTCGAGTGACTATAAATTTTGATTCGGGTGTCCATTTAGGCCCTACCACATATCAAATCAAATCTTGTGATGATATCTACACCATGATGATAGGGGGAACCTCATACACTATTTATTTCATTCCAAAAAGTCCCATGATCCCTATAAAATTGAGTTTTTAGTCTAGGTACCCAAATGTTTTAACATTTGATGGATTTTCATGCTCGTTTATATGGTTCTTTTTACCCTTTTTCAGTGGGTACTTAATTTATTCCAAGGTATTACATTCATATTGATATTATGTATTCAAAATTTTATCATTTTTCATAATTTATTATTTTTTATAATAAAATATATAACAATATATATATATTTTTTATATATTCACACATAAGATTTTAATTTTATAAATAAATAATTATACATATTTCCATATAAAATATATTTCTCAATATATAAAACTTATCTAAATTAAAAATATTATCCATTTTATTTAAAATAAAAATGTACAAATGTTTATATACCTATACAATTGATATATATATATATGTGTATAGTTTATATATATATATATATATTTGTTTGTGTATTGAAAAATAGAAACATATTTGTCTATATAATATAATATATGTATATAAATATTAATATGTAATATATGTAAATAAATATGAACATGTATAATTATATTTATAGATGATAATTTATATATACAAATGATATATGTATTTTTATGTATTTATAAACACACACATACACATACACAAGAAAAACATATTTTATATATGTATTTAAATATATATATATATATATATATATATATTTATTTATATATATACAAATATATATAATCTTATATATAAATATATGGATATAAATGTAACAAAAAATATATATAAATATATTGATATATCATAAAATGTAAAAAAACAATATAGGGGAGTGGAAAAGGCACTAGTGTATAAGATGGAGGTTAGAGGTTTGAAACTCACTATAGGTAGGGGTGTGTGAGGGATAGTGATATTATCTAATGCACTGATAATGGTGTGGGGGAGTGTTGATTAGGGGTGGGGATTGGAAGTGTTGATAGGGGATGTGAACAAAATAAATTCTCCCATTTATAATCAAGAAAATTATCATCATTTTTTACGAGTGATGTTAAAGGTAACCCTTTAACAATTCTTACATTACCAGTGCTTCTATAGAACTGATAAAGCCCTTTAGTAGCACTATAAAAGGACTGATTTGATGTAGTGATTTATTATTCTATTTATTTATGTGTAATATTAAAATTTTCACAATTTAACCCTTTAGATGGTGGTGTAATTAACCTAATAATGATTGAACTAAATTAAATAATGAAATTGGACTATGGTTATAGTGATCTCATTTTGTTAATTTCTATTATAATAATGTCTCACCTATTGATTTTCTAGATAGTGTAATATTTATTATATGCTTGTTGGAATTTTTTTTACTTGGTCTAAAATTTTTATTTAATTAAAAATGGTTAAAACATAAAGATGGAATTAATTTGGTTGGATAAAGATATTATGAGGATTTTTAATCAATCCTTATATTCTTATAATTTGATAGTGATCAAATTAATGCTAAATGAATGTTGTTTTAAAGTGTTATTCCATATGATAATTGACTTGATAAATAATTTTAAGCTCTAATGCTTCTAAATGATGAAAGTAATAAAAAAATGTGTTAATTGATAATTTTTCTTCTCGTAGTTTGATGAAACTAGTTTTATGCTAGATCGCATGTTTAAACAATTTGATACCTTATTATAAATGAAGACTTAGGTTTCCTATAGTTGGAACCAATGATTAATTAATTGATTAATTTAGGATGTAATAAAAATTGGTTGTTTTGATAAAGATAGATCTATGGGAATGATAGTTCTTTTTTTTATACAGGTCAGATTCCTTGTGTTGGTGGTTATGAGAGCCTGTTTGCATGTAAAGTATAAATACCTTATTTATAGGGCATTGATTTCCCTGTTGACTATATTTATTTCTTAAATCCATCTATATGGTCTGGATGTGATCTTTTCCATGAAACGGGATGTGAGTGTGGGATGGTTGATGAGATGTGGAGGGGAGGCTTGATATGGTGCCAGAAGTTGATGTCAATGATAGTGAGATGTGTGGAAAAATGCATGATGGTGTCGAGGATGGCATCAGGATGATAGAAAGGTTTGAATATGGGATTTTCCATTGATGTGATGAAAAATGGATTCTTTCTTGATAATTAATCTATTTAATGGATGAATGTCTAAGATTATTATTAATCTGCATTCCATTCCCCAATACTTGAGGCATTTGGATGAGTTTGGTTCAATTTCACTTGGTGGTAGCTTAAGATGTTTTCCTAGATTACCTACAATTATGGAAAGTTTAATAGTGTTTAATAAATGACTTAATGCATGGGGTTGGTGTTACTGGATTTAAAATGAGATGATCTTAAGAATCCATGGACTCGGTTGGATTATGCCTAGAGTACATAGACGTCACTTTGATGGATAATGAATTAATAAATGAAAGTTCAAGTGCTAAAAAGAAAATAAGTAATTTAATGCATGCCATTAAAATTCTTGTGTGTTATAGGATATCTAGTCCATATTAGCGATAGTTGGGTGTTCAAGTGATGATAGATGTAGTTAAGGTTAAGACTAGGTTATGCCCACAGTGTGGTTGTGAGATATATTATATCATGTATGTTTTATGATTTCATATGCTACACCATCCATGTACATAGGGAGACTGAAACCCAATAAATTCTAGGTGGGTGTTTTCTCCAACATCCCAATGGTGAATAGTGCCTCTTTCCCCATTCTCTTCTCTTGGTATTATTATGAGCTAGTAGGCATAGTGGTTAGTTTTCCATATATTTTTGTGTATATTCCTTTAATGGATTGTGGTTATTTCACACGCATGTATCTTTTTATATAGTATCTAAAGGATTATTATAGCTATGATGTGCGTGTGTTGGATTGAATGAGGTACCTTACTTGGTGTATAGGCTATGATGGCATGGGTTATAATACCTGATGAATGATACATGTCATACGGGTTGTGGTTCCTCCTAAAAACTACTCAGTTATTATATGAAGATGTGATATGGGATTATGTGATGATTTGATACATGATGTTAATGTTGTGACACTTTAGTCCAGGTGTCTTTGAGCTATCTTTTTTTGGAGAGAGATGGATCAAGATGTGTGACATTGGGGCAGAGCTTAAAACCATTGTGGAAGTGGTTCTGAGGTACCCTAGTTGATTTATTATTAAAATATTTTATCTCTATTGTATGCTTGACTTGGTAAAAGATAACCATGGTAATGTTGGGAACTTTTTTTTTAAAGGTTGGGGTTGAAGCCTCATTTATTATTAAAGAAAAGAAAATACCTCTTTAGCTGGGTAGAGGGAGACCCATTACAGAGCCCGAAGGCTCAGTGGGAATTTAGCCCATTACATGGCCCATAGGCCCATTATTTTAGCCCAAAGCCTATTCTATGAATAGTACTGATATAGTACCCGCCCTGCTATAGTCCTGCACAGTACCTGCCGCTGCAACAGTACTCTGCCACCGCTACAGTGACCTTCCTCCGCTACAATGCATGTCGTTGCTACAGTGCTGCCTCTGTAATAGTACGCTACAGTACTGCTACAGTACCTGGGCTCAATGGGTTTTGAACCCTCATTTTTCATGTAGAATTAAGGGGTGTTTACCACTATTCCAAACCCCAACTACAGGTAAGGTTGGGAACTTAATATACCTATTTAGTTGAAGAGTTAATTAACATGTTATTCACTGGGATTTGGTACAATTTCATGATATTTTGTATGAGAGGATCTATGGAGGATCTTACTGAGTATACTATCATGATCATCCCATGTTTGTATAAAATGTATTTCATGTTAGTGGGATAAGGTTGGAGATTAGGATGGATTTTACTAGCTCATGCATTTTCTAGGTCGGTTTGGGAATCATAGTAATTACTGAGTTTACCTTTTTGGTACTTATAGTTTTTCTTTCATTGTTTTAAAACTGTACGAAATTACATTTATGTACTTGAGATCTATTTTATCTTTTTAAGAAATTATTGATTGGTGTATCTGTCTTATCTTCCTCTTTAATACTTTCTTTTAGATGGAAATTCCTCCTTTATATATATATGTGTGTGTGTGTGTGTGTGTGTGTGTGTGTGTGTTATACCATTAGTGCTAGTTGCTAACCCGTGACCAGTTGGATTTGGGACTTGAGTGGTCACCATCTCCATTCTTCTAATTCCATCCTGGGTGGGATACTCTTTGGAGGAGGGTTTTTGATAGTTGATAAAGGCTATATCAGTGGCATAAAAACATAGGGCTCTACACCATCCCTAAAAAAACTAGATTAGAAAAATATAATCCAATCTTAGAGCAAATATTATAAAGAAATAGGTTGAAGTACAAATACAACATTGTAAATTCATTTCAATTCAATTTTTACCTATCAAATATTTACATTGATATGATATTTTTAATTAATCAAAAAAAATAAAAACCAATTTAAAAAATCATAACCCTTATAGAAGGCTTTATACAATGATCAACCATCATACAAAAGCTTGTCCCTACAATAAATCCAATGTTTATTTTAGTAACTATACCTAAAAAAATAAAATTTAAATGTTATATAATCTACATATGGTAAATTATATTTCTAGTTACTGAATATATTAATGAAATAATTAGTGAAACTATTAATTGTATTCTTAATGATTATATTGGTAATTTTATATTAATCAGTAATTATTAATTATACTTCTAATTAATAATTATATTATGAACTATTAACTACAATGTTAATTAAGAATCTATATAAATTATATTTTTAATTATTGATTATATTATTGATATTATTAGTTATTGATTATATTAATTACTTAAATAGTTGTTAATAATTATATTATATTAGGTTATTGGGGGTACAATAGTTAATAATTATATCAGTAAAATAAAGTTATATTTTTATATTGAAAACATTCACTTTGAGTCACACCAGGGACATCATGTGTTAGACTCACATATAGTCAATTACTATATTAAGAATGAAATATGGATCATTTTCCTAGTGTTAAAAAACAATTTGAGATCTTTTAATTAGTATTGACAATGTTTCATGTGTTTAAAACTAAAATGAATTGTTTTATATTGAAAACACGCACTTAGAGTCATACCATCCACATCGCGTGTTGGATTGATCTGAGTTATATTTATACATACCAAAAATGAATTATGGACCATTTTCTTAAAGTATCAAGATAATCTAAGAGCACCTAATTAGTTTAGGCTATGTGATGCCTATTTTAGAGTAAAATGAAAATTTTAATGTGAAAATAGTTATTTTGAGTCATACTGACCATATCCTCTTTCAGATTGATGTGTGGTTAATTCCAACACATCAGAAATGAATTATGCATCATTTTATTAAATCAACAAGATAATCAATGCTATTTTACTCTATTTTTGGCAATGCCATGTGTGTTTCAAATTGAAATGACACTTTTAATGTGAAAATAAGAAACTTTAAGTGATATTAGTCACATTGTGTGTTAGATTGATGTGTAGTCAATTCTTACATGCCACAAATGAATAGTGGATAATTTTCCAAAAGGTTCAAGACAATCTGAGCTCATTTATTCAATTTTGGCTATATGAGGCCCATTTTACACTAAAATGGCACTTTTATACTAAAAACACACACATTAAGTCATACCAGCTACATCATGTGTCAGATTAACGCATGGTCAATTCCAAAACATCACAAATGAATTATGGATCATTTTCTTAATATTTGAAAATAATCTGATCTCATTTTATAATTTTCTAATATATGATTTGCCTTTAAAGATAAATGATTCCTTTTTACTGAAAACACACACATTGAGTCATACAATCTACATCATTTCTTATTTTGACATGAGGTCAATTCCAACTTGTCATAAATATATTATAGATCATTTTCTTAATTCTTGAAATAATCTGATATTGTTTTCCTGGTTTTGGCTATGTGAAACACATTTTAAACTAAAATAACACACACATAGATTCACACTAGCCACATCATGTGTTAGATTGATGTGAGGTTGATTAATACATGCCAAAAATGAATTATGGATCATTTTTGTGAAGTTTCAAGACATCATGGGATTATATAAATAGTTTTGGTTTTGTGACATGTTTTTTACAATAAAATGATAGAATTGTGTTGAAAACACACACTTGTAGTCATACTAGCCCTATCCTGTGTTGGATTAATGTGAGGTTGATTCCTACATGTTACAAATAAATTATGGATCATTTTAATATTTTTTCTAGAAAATCAAATATTATTTACTCTATTTTGTTTATGTGACATGTATTTTACTCTAAAAAGATACTTTTATTTTGAAAACATGTACTTGGAGTCATACCAGTAACATATTGTATCTGATTAATGTGTGTAATATATAACACATCAAAAATAAATTATAGATAATTATCACAATGTTTAAAAAAATATCTGAATATATTTCTTTAATTAAATATAAGTGACACATGTTTTAATCTAAAATGACACTTTTATATTGAAAACACATACTTTGAGTCATACCGACCATATCGTGAGTTAGAAAAATGTGTGGTCAATTAAAACATGTCAAAAATGAATTTTGGATTATTTTTCGAATGTTTTAAAACAATATGACCTCTTTTTATCAATTTTGGCTATGTGGTGTGTGTTTTAAACAAATATGGCACTTTTATATTGAAAATGTGTAATTTATGTCATATCAACCACATCATGTGTCAGATTGACATGTGGTCAATTCATACAAATAAAAAATGAATTATGTATCATTTTACTAATGCTGGAAAATATTTTGATCTTGTTTTATTAGTTTTGAAAATGTGATATGTGTTTAATGACACTTTCATATTGAAAACAAGAATTTGGAGTCATACGGGCCATGTCATGGGTTAGATTGATGTGAGGATGATTACCACAAGATAAAAAATAATTATGGATTGTTCTTATAATGTGTCAATATAGTCTAATATTGTTTAGTTAGTTTTAGATATGTGATGTATGTTTTATAATAAAATGAAACTTTTATATTGAAAACATGCACTTGGAGTCATACCTACAAAATCATGTGTTGAATTAATGTGAGGTAAATTCATAAAAATCACAAATGAATTATGGTTAATCTTACTAAAGTTTCAAGATAGTCTGATCTTTTTTACTCAGTTTTTGATTTGGGACTCACGTTTTACACTAAAGTGACACTTTTATATTGAAAATAGGAACATAGAGTCATGTCAGACACATCATGTGTCTGATTAATGTGAGATCAATTATTACACAAAAAAAATAATTATGTATCATTTTACTAATGTTTGAAAATAATATGATATCATTATATTAGTTTTTTCTATGTGATGCTTGTTTTACACTAAAATGAAACTTTTATATTGGAAACACACACTTTGAGTCATATTAGACACATCATGTGTTATATTAATGTCCAATCAATTCCATAACATAAATAATGAATTATGGATCAGTGTAAAAAATTTTGAAAATAATATGATCTCATTTTCTTAGTTTTGGCTAGGTAACAAGTGTTTTAAACTAAAATGACACTTCTATATTGAAAACGCACACATTGACTCATACCAACCACATCATGTGTGAGATTGATGTGTAGTCAATTATATATGTAACAAAAGAATTATGGATTGTGTCCCTAAGTTTTTAAAATAATCCAGGCTTGTTTTCTTAGTTTTGACATTGTGACACATTTTTATACTAAAATGACACTTTTGTATTGAAAACATATACTTGGAGTCCTACCAGCCACATCATGTCTAATATTGTTGTGTGGTTGATTCCTACATTCCATGAATGAATTATGGATAATTTTAATATAGTTTCAAGACAATATGTTCTTATTTACTCTTTTTTGGCTATGTAACTCATGTTTTACACTAAAATGACACTTTTATATTGACAACACATATATGAAGTTATATTAGACACATCATGTGTTGATTTAATGTGTAGATGATTATTATGTGTTATAAATGAATCATTGATCATTTTATTAATTTTTCAAGATAATATGGTCTTATTTTCCAATTTTTCACTATGTGACGTGCGTTTTGTACAAAATGACTCTTTTATATTGAAAACATGAACTTTGAGTCATAGAGACCACATCACGTATCAGATTAAAATGTGATCAATTCATATGAATCAAATATGAATTATGGATCATTTTTATAATGTTTGAAAATAATTATAGGACATTTTCTTAGTTTTTTCAACATGATGCATGTCTTAAATAAAAAATGATACTTTTTTATTGAATACATGCTCCTAAAGTCATACCGACCACATCATGTGTCATATTAATGTATTTATTATTAATGTCACGACCCGTCCTCGGGGCCCGTGTTGTGACTACCCCAATCCCGCATTCCATAGGCCAGGGGCTGGCGACTAGCACCAAGGCGTAAATCCCGGTAAAAAGGGAAGGCATTGCCTTTGTAAAGTAAACAATCACACAGAGTACAAGCGGAAGAAGTAAACACTAAGTAAAAACTGAGTACAGAAGTAAGTGCGGAAAGTAAAAAGGGGCCTGAAATACAAGCCCAACTGTAAAGTACAACTCAAAGGAAAAATAGCAACTGAAAAGTAAAGCTGCTACGCCGAGCTGTCCACTGGAAATCCCACCTGAAGGGTGGGTACAGATAGCTCCTCGGGTCCCGCCGTCCGCTCTGAGTATGTCCGCCCAGTGGTCCACCTTCGGGTACCGCCTCGTCGTCACGTCCACCTATGGGTATCGTCTCGTCATGAGGTCCTCCTCCAGGTACCATCTCGTCATATAGTCCACCTCCAGGTACAGTCCAGTCCTCGAACACTCGGCCTCTGTCAGCACTTCCCGTCGTCTGCAACCAACACAACGAGGTGCGGGCATAGCCCGTGCAGGGGTGAGTATAACGATACTCAGTAGGGACCCCGAGACCTTCAAGGTCTCACTAAACCAACAAGGATAACCACAAAGAAGATCTCAACAGATAACCTCTACTTAGGTATATGCCCATACATATACCTAAGTTATCAAGTAACCCATCTCAATCATGAGAAAACACAAGGAATGTGAAATCAAAGGATAACCACTACCCGGGTATATGACCATACATATACCAAATTTAGCAAGTGACCCATCTCAATCATGAGGTAAACACAAGGTCAAAAGTCTCATCTCAACCAGGATTTTCATTATCGAAACTGTAACTGCTGAAGAGCTCCGTCTCTGGAGTGTACAGTGGTCCTGTCACGACTCCGAGGTACTGCTCACTAACCTAAGACTGCTGAAGAACTCCACCCATCGAGTACTGCGGGCCAGCTTCTACAACCAAGCGCTCCCATGTGCCGCTACAACCAAGCGCACCCCTGTCGTGGGTCTGCCTCTACAACCAAGCGCTCCCATGTGCCGCTACAACCAAGCGCACCTCTGTCGTGGGTCTGCCGCTACAACCAAGCGCTCCCATGTGCTGCTACAACCAAGCGCACCTCTGTCGTGGGTCTGCCGCTACAACCAAGCGCTCCCATGTGCCGCTACAACCAAGCGCACCTCTGTAACACACCGAGTCGTTCGATCAGTAGTCGTCGGGTCTCAGCCAGCTACACGGTCTCCGTACTTCGCACGCTCGTCAATGGGAGGGTCCGTTCCACGAGCTACAGGTCGATACTCCAAGTATCTCAAAGTCCCACGAAGAAGTATATCAAAGGACTGCCACGTCATAGGGGTCTCAACGCAACAGACGGCGCGTCAATCGGAAGCCCAGTCTGTGAGTTATTAGCCTTTTCGTCCCAGGGGCCCGGTTGGTTTCGTGAGCGAACCAAACCCGGCCGTATCTCAACTGTACCCCAAACTCTAATAGGGTAAAATCATAGGGACCGTTTCTCAACGCGATCACCAACGCCGCTGACGGTTCGTCAAACGGACGTTCTGTCAGAATGATATCAGCTTTTCCGTTCCAGGGTCCCAGTTGGATTTCGGTGCGATCCAACCCGGCCACTATCCATCTGCATCCAAAACTCAGGCGGAGGATGCCAAAAGTTCCGTATCGTCAATAGGAATGCAAAGAAACAGACGGCGCGTCAATCGGACGCCTGGTCTGGAAGTTATTGGCTTTTCCGTCTCACACCCACCCTGGGAAACTTCCCAGGAGGTCACCCATCCTGATCACTACTCTAGGCCAAGCACGCTTAACTATGGAGTTTTAACCACGTAGCCTCCCGAAAAGGAAGATGTACCTTGAGTATAGTATACCGAAACGACCGTCTCGATCCAAGGATCGCGTTGCCGCTAACGGCGAGTCGTTTGGAGGCCCGTAGCCCAAGATACGGGCATTTGACCAAAAGTGGTCCGAAACTGGGGGTCTGGGCCCGGGCCGACCCGGCCCGACCCCCCCTGGTCCGACCCGAACCGGGTCGGCCCGAACCGGGTCGACCCGACCCGGTCCGGCTGGACCCGGCCCGGCCGGCGGTGCGGCCAGCGCGTCGTTCGGGTGCCGCGCGCGGGGGGCAAAGCCCCCCCCCCCCTTTGTGAAACCGCGGCCCCTTAATTGGGGCCGCTTGAAGACCCGGCCGTGGGAATTAATTCCCCCGGTCTCCACTGCCCGGCCGGCCCGCACTGGCCGGCCGGTTTCGCCACCAAGGACCGGCGACGGCCGGTCCTTCCTTCGCCGACACCGGCGGCCCGGTGCCGGCCGCCGGTCATCTTGCTCCGCCGCGGCCCGGAACCGGCCGCGGCCTATGCCATTCGGCGCGATGCGACGACATCGCTTCCCTCCGCCGCGGCCCCGCTCCGGCCGCGGCGCCTTTGACTTTCTTCGACGCGAGGCGACGGCATCGCGTTCTTGGATTTCTTTCCACGGCGCGGCGCGACGGCGTCGCGCGTATCTTCCGCAATAAATCTTGTGGTGCAACGGCACCACGTTTTCTCGTATCATCCTCAAGATACCATCATGAAAAACAAAGGAGGAGGGTCGGCCGTGTTTGTGCGGTCCGACCCCCTCGCGTTATTCAATAACAAAAAGGGTTTTAATCCTCGATTATCACCAAGTTTGTATTCACGAACAATTAAATAAATAAACCCCTACCTCGATTCAGATACGGTGCACGTCAACAACCCGCGGAAGACGAGCGTCGCGGAGGTCGGGCGTCGCAGGGAAAGAACGTCGACTCCGTTGTCGTCGAGGTGCGTTCGAAGGGGAAACGTCGTTGGAAGAAGACGTCGCGTTCTTCGGTGGAGATGTTCTTCGTTGGAGGTGTTCTTCGCGTTCTTCGTCGATGTTGAAGAAGAAGAAGACTTAACCTTTTCTCTCCCAAGTCTCCACCACAAGAACAACTAACCCCAAAATAAAATAATCCTCCCACTTATTTTATTAACCCAATATAGGTTTTGAATTTCAAGAGTTTGAAAATTCAAAACCCATATTTAACTCACTTAAGTTATTAACATAAGATGTTATAAAATTAAGGAGGTGTTAAGTTATCAAAACTTAAATGGGGGGTTTAGAGGGGTTAGGAAAGTTAAGGAATTTGAAGAGGTGGGGAGGGGTTTGTGTGGGCCCCACCCTTTCAAATATCCACACATGGCAAGTTGGATGGATGTGGGCCCACCACCAACTTCCCATGGGAGAAGTTAACAACTTAACATGAAATAAAATTGATTTAACAATTTTATTCACTTTTTTAATAAAACCCCAAAAAATTAACTTCTTCTCCCGCACAAACGCAACTACGGTAAAGGTTCCCTTAAGCGATTACTGGCGTTGCGAGTTCATCGGTGCAATCGGATTTCAATTCCGAGCACCGGTTCAAAAGGTAGAAATTCCCGCTCGCTCGTTCACTGAACGTACCCGAGCCAAACATCAGAAATTAATTCCGGGCACACCGGGCCTCGGAATCAGGCGCCGTCAGAAACTGCGTTCTTGTAAAATTTCAAAAAAAATTAAGAAAAAAATTTCCTTGAAATTTCCGGGTCTTTACATTACTCCCACCTCAGGGCTTTACGTCCTCGTAAAGCTTCAATACAAACTAGGGTCACAAAAGCGGTACAGAGCACGCATCTGAGCCTTCCGCTCCCATGTGCTTACCTGGAGGTTCCGTACTGCCAAAGAAAGTGCACCCGATGAATCGATCGTCCTCGTAGGATCTGCTCCTGTCGATCCTCGATCCCCACTGGAACCTCCGTGAAAGACACCCCATCGCCATCGTCCAGCTCCTCATGGTCGATGATATGTGCAGGGTCGAGCACGTATCTCCTCAGTTGAGATACGTGGAAGTCATCATGCACCTAGTGCAACTGCGGTGAATGGGTCAAGCGGTAAACCACCCCGCCTACCCAGATGGGGACCTAAGAAGGTCCGCTGAACCCTGGAGATAACTTGCCGCCTTGGCCACATCTCCGTAAACCTTGTCGAGGTGAGACCCGTATAAGAACGTGGTCGCCATCCTCAAACTCCAGATTTTTCCAATTCCTGTTAGAACTGGAACTCAAACGACTGCTGCCATGAGGGTGAGGTTGGCCGATTCAAGAGTGATCGGTCACACCCTCCTGTGAAAGAGTTTATCCCGTGCTGCCTGGGGTTTCCTTTTCACCGACCAAGGAAAACCCATCCCGACATTTGCCTAAAACCGTCAATTTGAGTAAGAACAGTTATTTCCCATTCCATACTCAAAATAACGCCGTAAGGCCTCGACGCTATCACCAAGAGATTCCAACCGAAACTCTCGCCTCGAGGGTCTGACCACACCGTCGGCGTAAGTGTGATTATCAAGTCTCCTACCAAGGTATCTCCAGACGTGAGGGTCAAGTCCACATCTTACCAGAAACTCTAGGTCTGGAACAAGATTTGTGAAAGCAAGAAATGATTCACATCGACGTCCGTTACTAAAACATCTAGTAGTGGACACAGACTGTCCCTTGAATCATTTCTAGAGCCATTGGGTCACACTCCTTGACCGCATGCAGGCGCACTCTTCCTCCTCCCTCCAGCTCCCTGAGCCTGGCAGGAATAACTAAGGCGGGTGGTTGTACCATGTTAGGATGTACACCACCTCATGCTGCTCTCCTAGCTCTGCCTCCACGTCTACTGCTTCGTAGACTCATCTCTCCTTTAAGCTTCCTCTTCTTAACACGCCCGAGTCTCTATGACTGGCACCGGTTTCCTTTTTCTTACTGCACTGAGCAGTCTTCATCCTCTCTTGGATGTCCTGGACCTCCTTTAGTCTCACAAGAGCTGCTATGATTTCTTCTTTGCCGATAAGAGAAACCTGGTCTCATCCCCTGGATGAACCATATTCGTTGCCTAATACAGTCAATCCTGACATGAATGATGCATTCATGCCATGGATGACTTCGTAAGGCCTCGACGTATCTACTAAGAGATCCAACTATCACTCTCGCCTCCAAGGGTCGAGTCACACTTTCGGCATCAGTGTGAGGTCACTGGGTCCCCTCCAGTAGAAATCTTGAAAGTGAGGGTCAAGTCAACAGTTTAACCGGGACCACTCAGTATCAACCAAACAAAAGACAGGAAAGCAAAAAAGATAAGTGTCTTTTTATTATTGAAGCTCATAGTACAAAGACACGAATACAAAGCAACATGGAACTAGAAGTACAAAGGACGTATCCACTAGTTCCTCTCCTGCCCACCTGCTCTCAGAGCTCTACTGCCTTGTCCACTGCTTGGCTGTTACTCAAGCACTCGCCGCTGCTTCTGTCTTGGTGGCTCCTCCAACACCCACTGATCAATCATACGAGGAGTCGGACAGTCACGTGCCAGGTGACACTTTCCGCCGCAGGAGTAACATTGTCCGTTTCTGGCACGCCTGGCTCTGACCCCACCTCGGGTGCCCCGCACCACCGGTCCTAAAACCCGAGATCGTCCAACTGCTAGTCCGGTCCTCCTGGATGTCTGCATCATCTGTCTACTGCCCATAGATGACTCGGATACTGATAGAAAAGCACGTGGCAAAGGCAGAATCTCCTGTACACGCTCGGGGTGTAGAGATACTGGCACAAACTCCACCCTGAAGAAGGTCTTGAAGTCTTCCCATGTGAAGTTCATCTCATCGCAAAACTGGAACAAGTGGCTCCACCACCTGCCTGCTGCTGCCTGAAGGAGGCTGGTAGCAAAGATCACCATGAAGTCTGCCGGCGTCCCCACTAGCCTGAAGACTCTCACCACAGCCTCCAGCCAAACCTCAGCCGCCTGCGGGTCCGTCTCTCCCCGGAACCTGGGTGGCCTCTGGCGCTGGAACTCGTGCAGCGCGCTCAAGCGTCGTGCATCGCCTACTGCTGGGGCTGGTGGCATCGGTGGCCCAACGGGTAGCAGTACCGCTGGTGCCTCCGCTGGTGCCTCAACTGGGATAGGGCCCTGTACTGAGGCCTCGTCGCTCGGCGGGCTGTCAGTACGTACCACTCTCGGGGCTCTAGCAGGTCGTCCGTGAAAAGGCATTCTGAAAAAAAACATCATGACACGGTCAAATGTTTATACCTGGTGAGCTGACCTGGTTTGAGCTGTTTTAAGGGAAAACCTTTGAAAACACACACGCAATTAGTGTTTTCGTGCACAAAGTCAGAAATCAGTTGTCAGGGTCCTGGTGTACGGATACGTCGGCCGCCCGCACCAACACTGGACTCCCTGAACTGAAAACCACACTCGGTACTCTCAACACTATTGCTTCACAGAAAGAAACATCAGAGTTATAAGTTCTGCGGTAGAACCGAACTCCTTTGATACCAATTTGTCACGACCCGTCCTCGGGGCCCGTGTCGTGACTACCCCAAGCCCGCCTTCCATAGGCCAGGGGCTAGAGACTAGCACCAAGGCGTAAATCCCGGTAAAAAGGGAAGGCATTGCCTTTGTAAAGTAAACAATCACACAGAGTACAAGCGGAAGAAGTAAACACTAAGTAAAAACTGAGTACAGCATTAAGTGCGGAAAGTAAAAAGGGGCCGGAAATACAAGCCCAACTGTAAAGTACAACTCAAAGGAAAAACAGCAACTGAAAAGTAAATCTGCTACTTCGAGCTGTCCACTGGAAATCCCACCTGAAGGGTGGGTACAGATAGCTCCTCTGCTCCTCGGGTCCCACCGTCCGCTCCGAGTATGTCTGCCCAGTGGTCCACCTTCGGGTACCGCCTCGTCTTCACGTCCACCTCTGGGTACCTTCTCGTCATGAGGTCCTCCTCCAGGTACCATCTCGTTGTATAGTCCACCTCCAGGTACCGTCCAGTCCTCGAACACTCGGCCTCTGTCCGCACTGCCCGTCGTCTGCAACCAACACAACGAGGTGCGGGCATAGCCCGTGCAGGGGTGAGTATAACAATACTCAGTAGGGACCCCGAGACCTTCAAGGTCTCACTAAAACAACAAGGATAACCACAAAGAAGATCTCAACAGATAACCTCTACTTAGGTATATGCCCATACATATACCTAAGTTATCAAATAACCCATCTCAATCATGAGAGAATACAAGGAATGTGAAATCAAAGGATAACCACTACCCGGGTATATGCCCATACATATACCTAAGTTAGCAAGTGACCCATCTCAATCATGAGGTAAACACAAGGTCAAAAGTCTCAGCTCAACCAGGATTTTCATTATCGAAACCGTAACTGCTGAAGAGCTCCGTCTCTGGAGTGTACAGTGGTCTTGTCACGACTCCGAGGTACTGCTCACTAACCTAAGACTGCTGAAGAACTCCACCCATCGAGTACTGCGGGCCAACTGCTACAACCAAGCGCTCCCATGTGCCGCTACAACCAAGCGCACCCCTGTCGTGGGTCTACCGCTACAACCAAGCGCTCCCATGTGCCGCTACAACCAAGCGCACCTCTGTCGTGGGTCTGCCGCTACAACCAAGCACTCCCATGTGCCGCTACAACCAAGCGCACCTCTGTCGTGGGTCTGCCGCTACAACCAAGCGCTCCCATGTGCTGCTACAACCAAGCGCACCTCTGTAACACACCGAGTCGTTCGATCAGCAGTCGTCGGGTCTCAGCCAGCTACACCGTCTCCGTACTCCGCATGCTCGTCATTGGGAGGGTCCGCTCCACGAGCTATAGGTCGATACTCCAAGTATCTCAAAGTCCCACGAAGAAGTATCTCAAAGGACCGCCACGTCATAGGGGTCTCAACGCAACAGACGGCGCGTCAATCGGAAGCCCGGTCTGTGAGTTATTAGCCTTTTCATCCCAGGGGCCCGGTTGGTTTTGTGAGCGAACCAAACCCGGCCATATCTCAACTGTACCCCGAACTCTCATAGGGTAAACTCATAGGGACCATTTCTCAACGCGATCACCAACGCCGCTGACGGTTCGTCAAACGGACGTTCTGTCAGAATGATATCAGCTTTTCCGTTCCAGGGTCCCAGTTGGATTTCGGTGTGATCCAACCCGGCCACTATCCATCTGCATCCAAAACTTGGGTGGAGGATGCCAAAAGTTCCATATCGTCAATAGGAACGCAACGCAATAGACGGCGCGTCAATCGGACGCCTGGTCTGGAAGTTATTGGCTTTTCCGTCTCACACCCACCCTGGGAAACTTCCCAGGAGGTCACCCATCCTGATCACTACTCTAGGCCAAGAACGCTTAACTATGGAGTTTTAACCACGTAGCCTCCCGAAAAGGAAGATGTACCTTGAGTATAGTATACCGAAACGACCGTCTCGGTCCAAGGATCGCGTTGCCGCTGACGGCGAGTCGTTTGGAGGCCCGTAGCCCAAGATACGGGCATTTGACCAAAAGTGGTCCGAAACTGGGGATCTGGGCCCGGGCCGACCCGGCCCGACCCCCCCTGGTCCGACCCGAACCGGGTCGACCCGACCCGGTCCTGCTGGACCCGGCCCGGCCGACGGCGCGACCCGGCCGGCGGCGCGACCCGGCCGGCGGTGCGGCCAGCGCGTCGTTCGGGTGCCGCGCGCGGGGGGCAAAGCCCCCCGCCCTTTGTGAAACCGCGGCCCCTTAATTGGGGCCGCTTGAAGACCCGGCCGTGGGAATTAATTCCCCCGGTCTCCACTGCCCGGCAGGCCCGCACTGGCCGGCCGGTTTCGCCTCCAAGGACCGGCGACGGCCGGTCCTTCCTTCGCCGACACCGGCGGCCCGGTGCCGGCCGCCGGTCATCTTGCTCCGCCGCGGCCCGGAACCGGCCGCGGCCTATGCCATTCGGCACGATGCGACGACATCGCTTCCCTCCGCCGCGGCCCCGCTCCGGCCGCAGCGCCTTTGACTTTCTTCGACGCGAGGCGACGGCATCGCGTTCTTGGATTTCTTTCCACGGCGCGGCGCGACGGCGCCGCGCGTATCTTCCGCAATAAATCTTGTGGTGCAACGGCACCACGTTTTCTCGTATCATCCTCAAGATACCATCACGAAAAACAAAGGAGGAGGGTCGGCCGTGTTTGTGCGGTCCGACCCCCTCGCGTTATTCAATAACAAAAAGGGTTTTAATCCACGATTATCACCAAGTTTGTATTCACGAACAATTAAATAAATAAACCCCTACCTCGATTCAGATACGGTGCACGTCAACAACCCGCGGAAGACGAGCGTCGCGGAGGTCGGGCGTCGCAGGGAAAGAACGTCGACTCCGTTGTCGTCGAGGTGCGTTCGAAGGGGAAACGTCGTTGGAAGAAGACGTCGCGTTCTTCGGTGGAGATGTTCTTCGTTGGAGGTGTTCTTCGCGTTCTTCGTCGATGTTGAAGAAGAAGAAGACTTAACCTTTTCTCTCCCAAGTCTCCACCACAAGAACAACTAACCCCAAAATAAAATAATCCTCCCACTTTTTTTATTAACCCAATATAGGTTTTGAATTTCAAGAGTTTGAAAATTCAAAACCCATATTTAACTCACTTAAGTTATTAACATAAGATGTTATAAAATTAAGGAGGTGTTAAGTTATCAAAACTTAAATGGGGGGTTTAGAGGGGTTAGGAAAGTTAAGGAATTTGAAGAGGTGGGGAGGGGTTTGTGTGGGCCCCACCCTTTCAAATATCCACACATGGCAAGTTGGATGGATGTGGGCCCACCACCAACTTCCCATGGGAGAAGTTAACAACTTAACATGAAATAAAATTGATTTAACAATTTTATTCACTTTTTTAATAAAACCCCAAAAAATTAACTTCTTCTCCCGCACAAACGCAACTACGGTAAAGGTTCCCTTAAGCGATTACCGGCGTTGCGAGTTCATCGGTGCAATCGGATTTCAATTCCGAGCACCGGTTCAAAAGATAGAAATTCCCGCTCGCTCGTTCACTGAACGTACCCGAGCCAAACATCAGAAATTAATTCCGGGCACACCGGGCCTCGGAATCAGGCGCCGTCAGAAACTGCATTCTTGTAAAATTCCAAAAAAAATTAAGAAAAAAATTTCCTTGAAATTTCCGGGTCTTTACAATTAATACATGTCAAAAATGAATTATGGATTATTTTAATAAAGTTTTGAACAATCAGATCTTATTTTATTAGTTTTTTCTGTGTGATGCACATTTTAAACTAAAATAATTACTTTATATAGAAAACATGCACTTTGAGTCATACTAACCACATCATGTGTTGAATTTATGTAAGGATAATTCCTACACATAAAAAATTATAAATTAGTTTTTTAATGTTTTAAGAAAATTTGGACTCATTTTCTTGTTTTTGATAATGTGATGTGCATTTTAAACTAAAATGAAACTTTTATATTGAAAACACACACTTAGAGTCATGTCGACCACATCATGTGTCATATTGATGTTCAGTCAATTCATATAGGAAAAAATTAATTATGTGTCTTTTTACTGATTTTTTATTGTAATATGAGATCGTCCACATTTTTTTTGGCTATGTGACATGCTTTTTAAAATAAAATGACACGTTTATGTTGAAAACACACTTAGAGTTACTGACCATGTCATGTGTTAAATTAATGTTAGGTTGATTCCAACACATCAAAAATTAATTATGGATTATTTTCCAAATGTTTCAAGATAATCCAAGCTCGTTTACTTAGTTTTGGCTATGTGAATCATGTTTTACACTAAAATGACACTTTTATATTGAAAATACGCACTTCAAGTAATATCAGACACATCATGTGCTGAATTAATGTGTCATCAATTCCTAAACAAAAAACAAAAAAAATTATGGAAAATTGTCCTAATATTAGAAAACAATTTGAGCTTTTTTACTTGGTTTTGACTATGTGGTGTGTGTGTTAAACTAAATTGACACTTTTATATTGAAATAACGCACTTTGATTCATTCCAACAAAATCATGTGCCTGATGGACATGTGGAAAATTACTAAAAATTGAAAATGAATTGTGTATTGGTTCCATAAAGTTTGAAATCAATCTGATCTCGTTTTCTCATTATTAACATTGTAATGAATGTTTTAAACTAAAATGACACTTTTATATTGAAATCACACATATAGATTCATGTTATCCAAAATCATGTGTTGGGATGATTTGTGGTCGATTCCTACATGCCAAAAATAAATTATGTTCTTTTATCCTATTATTTCAAGAATATATGATCATGTTTACTCATATTTGGCTATGTGATGAACTTTTTACCCTAAAATGACACTTGAAAACTTGAAATTTGAGTCATATCAAGAACATAATTTTGCGGATTGATGTTTTGTCAATTCTTACACATCATAAATGAAATATGGATCAATTTTATTAGTTATGGAAATAATATGAGCCCATTTTCTCAATTTTGGCTATGTGATGCATGTTTTAAAATAAAATGACATGTTAATATTGAAACAATACTCTTTATGTTATGCTGACCACATAATTTGTTGGATTAATCTATGGTAAATTCTTACACGTCAAAAATGAATTATGGGTCACTGTTAAAAAATGTTAAAATAATCTGATTCCAATTGTTTTGTTTTGAAAATGTGACACTCATTTGAAACTAAGATGACACTTTTAATGTGGAAACATGAACCTTGAGTCATATAAGACAAAAAAATTGTGGTATTGATGTGAGGCTTATTCCTACATTCCAAAAATGAATTATAGATCATTTTACAAAATTATCATGACAATCCAATCTTGTTTTCTTATTTTTGACAATATGATGTGTGTTTTAAAGTAAAATAAATCTTTATATTGAAAATATTCATTTTGAGTCATACCTTCCACATATTAGGTCTAATTGAAGTGTGGTCCACTCCATCACATCACAAATGAATTATTAATTATTCTCCTATATTTTGAAAATAATCTTAAATTTTTTGCTCAATTTTTACTATATGAAAATTATTTTAAACTAAATCACCTTGTAGAGATCAACCAGTATCTCAACGTTTTCAAATGAGAACCCTTATTCCAATTATATAATAGTTAGTTCCACATTTATACTTTGAGAATTATATCATTCTATAGTGAGGCATCCCTATTAGTTTTTATAGTATCATTCATTTTCATGTTGTTGGATGAATCAAATTTGAAAGTAAATAAATTCATTTTTCTTCTTCATCTTATAAGTGGAAGTAATTTTAATAGGACCCAAACTATTTTTACAAAATAATTAAAAGAAATAAATACAAAAAATTAAAATTATATGGATAGAATTATAGAAGTACCTTCCCCAGTATTTGGAAATATTTCATTAGAATTATGGGTAGAATGAACCTTAAACCACTTCCCTCTCACCATTTTCTCATCTAGATCCTTGAAGTCAAATATCTCGGAAGAACGAGCATCATGGAACATGTTAATATATCATCTAGAATATATATACCATAACCCTACATGATACTTCCCCTTGAGAAACAAATCAAATCATTCTTTCTTTGTTGGTTCATCACTAACTCATTTTTCTATTTCTATCAACTCATACTAACCCCTAGAAGAATGAAATTAGATAAAAATTATAACTAATTTTAGGGAAAATAATATATGATCATTTTGATAATAATAATTCACATACCAATTGTATCTATAAGTTTATATCATATACTAGATCATATATATAATAGGTAATCACCTCAAATTGAGTTCGGGAAACATTCTGACACCATGTACTCTACCCACTCATCTCTAAAAAAATTATTTCTTATTTTGAGTATGTGGAATATTGGCAGTCCTTATAGTACATAGAAAACATAAATAATTAGATTATTAAATAATATTAAGGAAATTTTAATTGCCTTATGCAATTACATGTTCATGGGTGATAGTTTGTTGATGGTATATAATATCTTTCATAAATTTGCAAACATGATATCGACAACAATTATTGTTATTTTGTTTTGGACACTATCAAAACATTGACCGAAATATTTAAATTTTTTTCAATAAATTTTGATAATTAAATAATACTCTATATACCTTAATTTATTTCAATTTGAAGAAATCCATAGGCATTTTGTCCTCATTCACTGACTACATACCATGATTTGGTCAATATTTATAGATCTCCCTATCATAAAAAAATTATTGTAATAAAAAACTAAAATGTATAATTTTATTTTTATCTATAAAATATTGATTACAATGAAGTAAAAAAACTCACAATGGATATTTTTTTGGCTTATTTTTTGTAAATTAATGATTTGAATATAAAAATCAACAATCAATATATCTGATTTGATTATGATTAGCATCCAGTAATTCATAAAAAAACAAATAAGAAATTAAAAAATGAAAAATATTTTGAATATTATTAGATTATATGTTTTTTCCTATCATTATAGTAATTAATATGATTCTATCATCTATTATTTAATTTTCAAATTCCATGCCTAGGTCATATTTTTTATTTTCAATTTCATTCATTTCTAATGAAAATTTTTCCATATAAATTATTGAGAGATTAATGAATTAAAATTTTATTTCATAGGGTTTTCCCTTTATATAGCAGTAATATATAAACCTGTAGAAAATATGAAATGTTATTGACTATAATGAAAATAGCATATCATTTTTTAGACAGACATGTTATGAAAATATACCTTATGTATTCACAACTGAGACTCTCAAACATTCAAACATGATAGTATCATTTATACTCTCGAGACTAGTTTCTTCTCTGATAGCCTCTCCAATTATATCCACTTCATATTCAATATAGGATATATTATCATCTTTGAATGTTGAATCCACATGAACTTGTAATGTTAATATATGTGGAAGTGAAACTGGTGGGGTGAATGTACTCTCGGATGGTCCTTTTGATTTCTTGGTTAATCTACTATATTATCTTGATTCAACGTTACATTTACACTTTTTTGTCCATTAGTAATACTATACCAAATTTTGAACTTTTTTCATCAAGTTTTAAAGGTTTTAAATTTGAAAAAAAATTAACAGCATATTTCATGTATCATTAAAAGATTAAATGGCCATTCTATGAAAGTTCAAATAACATTATCGATAGTGCTAAAAACCAGATCATTAGTTGGAATAGGAAACATGGCACTCAGCTCAATAGCTAAATCCCTCCCCACTCTAATGTAATATTTTGTTATTTTTTTATAATATATCTTGTATCATGAGATATTTTAAAATATAACCCTCACAATAAGGTTATTCATGGGTTTTGATAGACATAAATCACATACTATTTTACCCTACTTAATTTCAGTAATATAAAGTTATAAGAAGTTATTGATTCAAATTTAGGATAAAGAGTTATGAAAAAATTAATTTCCTTGGGTAAGGAAAGTAGTTTAGTGGAATGGTTTGCCTCAAAGCTAGTGGGGTCATGTGTCTATTCATGTACGGATTGTTGTTTCACTATTTGTTAGCTTTGGACATTTCACTTTCAACTAACTAGCCAAACCAGACTGGTCAATAATATCTTTTAAAGTATTTATCTTTTCATGTATTTATTTCATTATCTCCTGTGTATTTATTTATATACTTTTATCCAGGAAATATGTCTGAGGTGACACTCCAAAACATGCACCTTTAAGTCTTTTATATTCTTCTTATATTATATTAGATATCAAATTTTATGTCTAAACCATGTTAAAAACATGAGACCATAAATATATATTTTTATATAATATTATTGTAAAGTATAATAAATTAAAATTAATCCATACTTACGCGTGATTCCCTTACTACATGTGTGTTTTCATTTACCATTTTTCCCTCTTAATTTACAAGGGTCTCCCTCCATGGCAAATGATGTGGGATGAAAGTGGATTTGGGTTTAGATTCATCAATCTAAATATAAACATAATGAAATATAATGGTTCATATTAAATAAATATTTTACTATAGATTTAAAATACATAAAATCTTCTTCTGAAGTGAAGTGTACCTTATTGTTTTTTATGGTAAGGGTACATTGGTTTTTCTGCAAGTTACTTATTTTCAACACTCCTTTTATATTTCATAAATTAACAATTTTGAATCAAAGTGGATAAAATAAATAATTTCAAATAATATATTATGAAATATAATTCCCCTAAAATGATTTCTCATCTATGTAACTAATGAAAAAATTCCATATTTCTTGGTTTATAATGTGTGAATATGTAGCTAGTGGGTGGGAGATTACATCCCCCTCATCATCTGTAAGATGGTGGTTTGTAATAAGTGTTTTGAAGCCTATATGATATTTTTTAGTGACTATTAAGGCATATTTCTTATAGAAATAATCTAAAATAAAATAACTCTAAAAGTGATAATGAAAATTAAATCAATTTAAATTTTTATATTTTTTGGTATGATAGATAAAGTATATCATAATGTTACCCTAATATCTTCCCAAATGGTTTCTTTGATTGGATGTTGGACATTTTTCCATGTATCTATATCAATTGGCACATGAATTCACATTGTGACCCCAATGTAACTAATGAAAATTGACTTATTATTGTCAATATGTTGGCTACGTAGATTCTATCCAACATCAAATTTTATATTATTACTTATTGCCTTGATAATTTTAGTTATCACAGTGATTCTATGTCGTTCTTTTTTTCATCAACATATTATTGATCCCATAATAATTCTTTTATTTCAACATCTATCTTGTGGTATTCCTCATGATTTGTAACATCATTATATGGAGAAATCATTACCTACATGAGTAGTCAAACATTTAATTTAGATTATGTAAATGCAGTAAAGAACACATATTATTATGAGAAAAATCATAGAATATTAAAAAACACCCTAACTAAATTATTGAATTCTATTTTTTTCATTAAAGGTTGAAGGTATTTCTTTCCTATTTTGAGTATCAAAATCCCCTTCTTGTATTCCCTCTAATGTAATTACAATGATTATATTGGGACCACTGTGAAATGATTGTGATATCCTAATGAATGTTCCATCCTCAATTGAATTTTTATCTAACCCTATTGTTTTTTAGTATCCAACCAATCAATTGGTTAATTATTATTTTCTAGATCTAGGGAATAAAAAACTTGTACTACTTGTGATTCCATTATGATAGGTTCTTCCTTAAGCACTTCTACATTGAAATTCAACTTCATGAATCCCAATTCATTGAATTTAACTATGCTCATATTGTCAAACCGTTTTCAAAGGAAAATAATCAGTTGAAATGTTGTATAATCCAACTCTTATATCATTTTAATGATATTGAATCATGAAATATTTATATAAATTGGATTTCTATTCTTGTAACGAGACACATATATTTCTTCCTCCTCAATAATAAATCCATTATTTTACATCATACTGTGTTCATATTGTTCCTTTGAATAGAACATATTACCATTAATTTCAAAACTAATATAAGATATAACATTTACATTTGGTGTCATAGATAGCCATTGAAGTTGGTCGACTATTAAATTAGGATATATAAATATGATCTTATGACCATCCTATAAACTATTGATTATAGGTATTTGATATCCACCGTTCATCCCTTGATGGATTCAAAGGACTAAGAATTACTGTTTGGGATTAAATGTATAGAGAAACCTCTATACTATTTTGTAAAATGTGTAGGTGATCTAGTTGCTACTCTATAATGGTAATTATAATAACATATTTTCATATATCACTTCACCCATACAATTCCCACTATTATGATATTTTAGGTGACTAATTCTATCAACATATGATAGGTAATCATAATCGAATTTGACCCCTTCTTAAACAATATATCGCTAAACCATCTGATTGACTTTGATTCTTAATGTATCCTTTTAAAGTCTCCATATATTGTTAAATGGGGTACATCCTTCTATAATGTACATGAAATCATTGGTGAATCTCTATAAACAAGTGAACAATCATGTGGACCATTATATCAAATAATTATGGCGGGAATAATATCTCCAATTAACATAATATGACTTCAACTTCCTTATTCATGATTAGAAACATCTGAGGGTCTATAACTATACAACATATGTCTTTGAATAAGAAGCAATGGCAGGTTGATGTATGAAATAATTTTGTAGGTATAACGAAATTTAAATCTACATACATTAAATCACTAATCAAAACATAGTAATCATATGATTTTAGTCTCTGTGACTTAAAATTGGTCATTGAAATTATATTCCTGACATTTTATGAACATCCCTATAAAAATTTGATGCCTTAATAAAGTAGAAAATTTTAAAATTTTCTTATGTGGATAGAGTGTCAGTTACTATTGGAATAAAAGTTCATCTTTCACCCTTGCCTCATGCTAACTCTTCCCTTATCACCATTTCAATCATGTCCAGCCTAGCCTTAATTCCATATTTTGTTTTATATGGTACATTTAGTAACATTCCAATAACACTATCACAAACATTTTTTCTACATTGATAATAACAAGAAAATTTATGATGTATAAACAATTCTAGAATGGTAATTTAAGGAAAATTGATCCCATTTTACAACCTGATTTCACAAGGTTTTCCAAATTTTTTTTACCAAAATAAATGTCATTATAGTTTACTTTCTCAAATAGTTGATCACATGATAGTGGTGATGGTGTTTTACCTTGTTATGTATTTCCGTAAAATGATGTCATCTAGGATTGGTATTTATATCATTAGGGTAAAAATTTGTGATATCCTAAAGATAGATTCCTTGAGGAATGGTTCAACGTAACATAGTGTGTACCTTTTTCACAAATAGGAAACCCCAAAATTCCTTTAACTATGTAAATAGTAAATTTTCTATAAGTATGAAATTCATTTATCATCTCGTACAATATGGATCTCAATGTGAACTCTTCACTTCTTTGAGAATAATATAGTGTAGGACTAGTATACCAAAAAAATTACAACTTAAATCATTGGATCCAAATATAAATCAATATCATTACAAGGTTGTTTTGGTCTAGATATAAAATGAGAAAACATAAGGTATTTGTGCTTCATTCATAACCATTATGTTACATTATAATTTACCAATTCAACTAGTGAGGTATTATGATTACTACAATATAAACCAAAAATAATTATTCCATCTATATATAATGCAAGATGGAGGTTTCTCAGCTCATTTCAAAATTCAAGATACTCATAATCAATTTTCATCCACTGAGGAGATTCTGTTGGTGATGTGGTTTCCAATCTTCAATTCTTGTATGTGTGTGCCATGATAATTATCTAGAAGTTTACTAACATTAATATAGTCCTCTAAACCTTCGAATGATAATAAATTACCATAAAACTTTATAAGGACTTGATTATTCTTTCTTGTATCAATTCATGCAACACTTAGGGAAGTTTCTAAGTGACTCATGGTTATTTTGAAATAATATACAATCATTTGTACATTGCTGTATTTTTTGGAGATTATACCCATTGAATGTAGTATTCTCATAGCATTATATATTTGATAGGGAAACTCATTTTTTTTGGTATCATATCAATCAAGAGACCAAGTAGTTTTGTAAAACTGGTGTCACTCTGTCTGCTTCCATATTTCAAATTAAATAATATTAATATAGCTGATGATGTTGTATATTTAGTGTAACCGATATAAAAATGACTATTTTCATAGTAATTTTAATTCTAAAAAAACATTGGAAAACAATGAAGGTAATCTTCAATTTTCATTTTCATTTCTTCCATACGATCTCTGTCATCATTTAAACTAGTATTCATATCAAATGATCCATAAATGGAAATATCTTCCCATTCAGTTTGTTCAATCTATTTTTCTTTCTGTGTGGTCCAACATTTATAACTTCGATCTATTCTGTGATTAATCAAATGTTATTCCACCTCTTATGGATGACTTCATCTTGAATAAGGACAATGTAAACACAAACAATGGATTTGAGAAAGGCCATAGGCATGATCTATTACAAACTTGATTAACTCTTTAACACCATCCTGGTACTCCTTTATCATACAATTATAATCCATTCATTTTTTGATTCATATCCAACCTATATGGTTTAATAATATCCATTATTTAAAAAAAATAAATTAATACACATAAGGTAATCATATAATGTTTATATTCATTGATATGTATAGAAATTATTATAATTTGAGTGTATTCATGCTCTATTTTTTATATTTTTACATAAATTGAACATGTTTATGGTCACTACTCCAAATTTAGACATTCTCAAAAGATAAATCATTCCCCTATCAACCCTTTTCACTCTTTTGTTTTTTTTTTCATTCTTCAAACCCCATTATTTCCACTCATATTCCAAAAAAAAGTCACCATTTTGAATTACATCATAATTTTTTTTCTATAAATAAAATTCTATTAATTTTTAATCAATTATATTAATATATGATAAATAAATCAATTAGAAACATCCTTGAGAGAGAACATAAGACAGCTATATTACATTCTTAAGTAAAAAATATTTGAGTAATTAAACCCTTTGGAAATCATATTAACAATATGAAGAAATCATATTAATCAATCACATGTTAATAATATGTATATAGATATATTGGTGTGTATATTATAGGTAACGTGTTAATAATATAATCTTTTCAAATTTTAATAACATGTGAAGATATCAAAATTGGTGGAAAGTATAATACACATTTGAGAGAAAATCAAATGGAGATATGACCAATTTATTTCCATGAACACTCAATTATTAGAATACAACTGACCTATATGGATCCTTATGGATCTATATAAATCTTTAATCAGAACAAACTAGATCAGGCCCAAAATACACAACTATTCCAAAACCCTATCCACATATGCGCCAAATTTATATTTGTATATAGATATATGTTTGTATGTATACATATATAAAGTTATATATATTCATATATAACAAATGTTATATTTCATATGTGCATGTGTGTTCCCATATATATTTTATACATGTATATAGTATTGAGAAATTATATCAAAATAGAAATATAATTCACATATTCATTTTTTACAGTAATGTTTTTTCTTAATTTTCATAAAAAAAATCAACTTCATAATTGTATTATCATTTTCATATTCATTTTTCCATGAGTACCAATAAACATTAAAATTCTACCAATAATATGTTAAGATTCACTACAAAACTCAAAAAATTAAAAACACCCAAAAATTGAGTATCCAAGCCATTTGGAAATCAAAAATGGTGGCCATATAGTACATAACCAAGACACTACAGAATGAAAAGGGTAATGGGGGTCATATGATAGTTATACGGTAAATGAAGTACTAAAATTGGAGAAACAATGTAATTTCAACTAAAAAGGGGTAGAAAGAATTACATACCCTGGGTTTTGAAAGGGCCGATTAATTCGAGAAGTTTGAGGGGGAGTAATGTAGAAGGTTTAGTTCTATAATATCTTGAATAGTGCAAGTGATTGGGTTCTCTGTTAGGGTTTTAATTAATAGACTGGAAGGGTTTTATCTACCCTTTCCAAAAATCACTGATAAAGATTGGTTTTATCAATTCTAAAATAGAAAGCACTGATAAAACCTATATTTATCAACATTATATATTAGCGCTGATATAGATATGTATTTTTTAAGGATTTTTTAGCATTGATATAGACATATCATTACCATCACTAAGAGGTCGTGCTAATAAAAATATGTTTTATCCATGCTTTCAATTTTAGCGCTAATAAAACCCAAACTTATCTCTGTTTTTTAGAAGGTGTTGATAAAACCAAGATAAATTAAATTATAAATTCTTAAAAATATATATATTAAAAATGAATAAATTATAAAAAAGTAAAAAATAATTACATTATTAATGAATGAATAATATTAAATTCATGAATGTTGTAAATGAGTGAAATTTAAACAAAAAATAGAAATATGCTTCAAAAATATTAAAAATGAATATGTTTTATTAATTATATAAATTCAAAAAAATGAATATATATAAAAAGGAATAGGAATACGTATTAAAAACCATGTTAAAAAAATAAATCTTAAGGAATAAATATGCATAAATAAATATTAAAAATGAATAAATTTCAAAATTATTAAATGAATAAATATTAAAAATGAATAAATTATAGAGAAACATAAAAATAATTGACATTATTATTGAACAAATAATACTAAACAATATTAAATAAAGGAATGTTAAAAAAGAGTGAACTTTAATAATTAAAAAAATGAATAGGTGTTTTTAATTATATAGATTATTTAAAAAATAGAAAATTAATATATGTTAAAATGAAAATGAATAAATATTAATTATAAATATTACAACCATATTAATAATATTAAATTTTAATGAATAAAATTTGTTAATAAATATTAAAATTTGATAAAATTAAAAAAAATATTGAAGAATAAAAATATGAAAATGGATAAATTACAATAATATTAAAAAAATTAAGATTACAAATGAATAAATAGTATTAAAAATGAATAAATTTGAACAAATATTTAAAAGTAAAAAATAGTACATATTGAATAAAAATATAAAAAGTGAATAAAATTTTATGATTTAAAAAATAATATATATATATATATATATTGTTTCCCTCGGAATTCGGGGATGACCTCCTGGATGGGAGATTCAAACGTTCCAATCGGTTTCTAATGGGTTTGTTCGTAGAACCGGAAACATCCAATGATTCCACATCAATTTGGACCTACTTTCCAAAGGTAGGCGCTCATTAGCTTGTGGACTGATGAGGCTTAGGAATTTGCATTGGTCGAGAGGATGGGAGGTCGGACTCATCACACCTTTTTGAGGGGAATTATTGTTTATTCCGGGACTCTCTTTATAGATTTAAGTTATGTTCGTGAATCCTTATTATATTACCAAGTATAAAATGAGTTTTCCTTTAGTTTAACAATCAATGATTAAATATGTAAGAAATTTAGAGATTTTTTTATATGTATTCGAGGTTCTTCATCGATAAAGAATCATCTATATCTATTTAGAGATTCTTGGTCAATGGTATCCTTCAAAATATTTATATAAAAGTCTCCTGGTCATTATGATGACTAGGCTGGTTTTAAAGCCACTCAGTGGGGCACTTGAAGTTTATTGTCATTCAGAAAGACATGAATTATTTCAAAGTTGGGATCGAACCCATAGATGGGCTACCTACGTATCATTTGTTTTGGAAAAGGAATCAGAACCCACGTAGTTCGAATAAGGGAGTATGATGTTTATGATTGATGGCTCAAAGAAGGATGTCATAATTACTTTTACCCTCTAAGCTCATGTGAGTCATGCTCGGTGTGAGAAACAAGAGGTATTGGTAATAAAATGGACAATTGGGCCATGAAAGATGTAATCATAAGAAATGGTTTGGGGCTTATGTATGTATGACTGCCCAGATAGATTAAGGTTTAGGATTTACTTTAGGGAGAAAATCCAGGAACAAGGTCCATAAAGGTATATGTGCTTCATGGAGATTTGAATACTCTAACTTGGGACTTATTCCTGAAAAGGAAACCCAAATTAGGAGAGGATTGATAATTGGGTTTTACTCCTGAGAAGGAATCCCAGATTAAACGTAAATTAGGACTGGTTAAAGGGAATTTAAGGGACTTGGGTTATTCCTGAAAAGGAAGCCCAAGATTTATGACTGGGACTTACTCTTGAAAAGGAGGCCCAGGTTAAGGGATTTATGACTGGAACTTATTCCTGGAAAGGAAGCCCAGGTTAAGGATTAAGGTTTGGGGATTACTCCTAAGGAGGATGCCCATATTTGAGACTTGGGCTTACTCCTGAAAAGGAAGCCCAAATTAGAGGATCTGGGGCTTACTCCTAAGAAGGATGCCCAAAAATTAAGGGACGTGGGGCTTACTCCTAAAGAGGATTCCCATAATTATGACTGGGACTTATTCCTGAAAAGGAGGCCCAAGTTAGGGGACTTGGGGATTACTCCTGAAAAGGAAGCCCAAGATTATGACTGGGACTTATTCTTGAAAAGGAGACCCAGGTTAATGGATTAAGGTTTGGGGCTTACTCCTGAGGAGGATGCCCAGATTTGGGAATTTTAAGAATTTGGGGCTTACTCCTGAGGAGGATGCCCAAGTTTGGAGGACTTAGGACTGGGTATTATTCCTGAAAAGGAGACCCAGATTAAGGATTCTCTTGTCTTTAAGGATGAGGTTGAATGAATGAACTCTCCATATTTAGTGACATAAAGATATTTAAATCACTAGGTTTTGAGAGATATTCCACATAATTCCTTTCAGATAAGGAAGTCAAATCAAGAAATCATGCCATAAATGGATTTGAAGAGTGTCTTGAAGACTGAATCTTGAAAAGGAAAGGTGTAATGGCTTAAGAGGGGTGAAATGGGCAAGAAAGGCACCCAAAAAGGAAGGGGCGCACAAGTCTTGGAAGGCGCGCAGGTACTGCGGCGGCGCGCAAGTATTGGTCGCGCAGGTATTCCTACGCGATACATGGTATACTTGCGCGATGGTCAACCAACATTGAAATACTTGAGCGACTCTTTATTAGAGCCTTTAGAATCCTCTTGATGTTTTTCCAGAAAAGGGACGCGCAAGTTCTATCGAAAGAGTAAGGCGGCGTGCAAGTGTGGTCACTTCCCTTAAGGGCTGGCCAATCAGGCGCGCAAGTGTTGATGAGTTTCAACACTTAGGCCTTCCTCCCTCTCTTTAGATCTTCCGTTCTATGTAAGAAATTACCTTAGAAGTGTTCTGGAATCTTTGAGAAGAGACTTGGGCGTCGGGAGCTTCAATCCAAGTTTTTGGGAAAAAAAAGATCCTCTCGAATGGGGGGCCCACAGGGTCTATTTATAGGCAGGAGAAGACCCTGTGCGGTTACCGGGCGGTTATCACTTAGGTCGCGCAAGTCCACTTGTGCGACGCCCAAGTCGCGCAAGTGGACTTGCGCGATAGTGATAGAACTTGCGCGGCACAGGTGTTTTTGATCCTTTGTTCATGCCTTTGTTGAATTTTGATATTTTCTTCAAAGGTTGAATCACTTTGATCTCAGATATTCCCCTTTTCCGATCTTTAGATTCTGTGACGAAAGGAGCGTCAATAAAAGTCCCCCCTCAGAGTTGGATTCGGAGAGAAATAGAGGATTTGACTCTGAGGAAATCGAATACATCCAAAGGAAAAGGGGGCACGCAAGTCTTCAGTGCGCAGAAGGCAGTGCGCAAGTGTGCATCGCGCAGGGATACGGCGTGCAGGGTCCCGGCCGCATCTATAAATAGAGGGCCTCACTTTCGTACAAGCATCCAGATTTCCAGACTTCATTCCTTCGAGCTCTCGCCGCGCAGGTCACCTTAGTCGTGCATGTTACTCTCTTTTCCAGTGTTTTCCTTGATGTTGCGCTACTGTAAAGGTATTTATACTTGCGCGATTTATACTTGCGCGTCAAAAACTAGCACGACACACGAATACTTGCGCGCCATGTTTAGACTTGCGTGCCTTAATGCCTTATCCATTTTTTTGAATTCTTTCACAAATTTTATGAAAAATAAACCCATTTAAGAGTTTAATTTATTCAACTTTTGTGCAGATTCAATGGCTCCTAAGGGAATTAAAACATCCGATGAACTGGCTAGCAAGCGGATTGATGACATGATGAAAATCATTGGCCACGATTACTATGATATCTGCGACAGCACTCTCCCAGATTTGGCTAAGTACTTGAAGAAATATCATCTTAATTTCCCACAGATCATCTACCTGCCTCTATATGGTCATGGTCACCTGCAAGGAGTCAATGTTCCAGATGCAAAGAACTATACACCTGAAATGAAGCTGCACTGCTACTCCTTCATTTCGGTTATGCTGTGCATTAAGAGAAACAACAATGGTGTGAACTTTCAAATTCTTCCTCTATGTCATTTCCTTGCAGATATGAAAATGGAAAACCCATGGGCTGAAATGTTTTCCACTACCAGTTGGTGGAGAGAAGACAAACATGGTATTAGAGCAATATATGAAAAGAGTAATCTCTCCAAATGGCTCTTTACTTCCAATGCTCCATTCTCAAATCCATGTATCCATCTTCCAAGTCTCTTGGATAGAAATAGAGTCACTGTTTGATCAGCAGAAAATTCTCTCAAACCGCACTCAAGAACATCCTTTTACAATTGTTCCAAGAAGAGCTGGTATCACTGCATCTCTTATTGTATCCAGTTGAATGAATGAATTCCAGGTGGTTGCTGATGAAGCTCGGGATGCCGTAAATCAAATGAAGACTTATGTTGACAGTCTTTTGTAATTCTTGAAAAAGAGAAGAGACTCCAGTATGTGGATGTCCTTCTAACTCTTGTGTATCAATGAAAAACACTTTCACTTTCACTTATTTGTACCTGCATTCTTTCACTACCTGCTTAAAATTTACTTAAACCAATGGGCCTAGTAAGCATAGTTTGATTTTTACTAGGATTATTACAAATAACCCTATAAACCTTGAATCTTTTAATTGCTCAATATTACCTGAATCATACAGAATGTATGTTTAGTGAGCTGGAACTTGACTTTTATTCAGAGTTCCTTTGTCTTTTGTGGGCAGTTTAAAGTCATGCATGACGGACATAAAGGGGCTAATGTTTAAGGTCTAAATAGCTTTGACCAAAATGGATTAAAATTGATTCAATTCCTTGACAATTTATCTGAAAACATATTACCATACTCAAGTATGAGAGAAAATATGTAAACTATGGCTTAAGAATATTTGAATCTGAGGAATGATATGAAAAAGAGCTAAAAGGAATTATAATAAGTAGTTTCCAAGAATGAAGTTACTATTATTTAACAAAACCCGTTAGGGGGTTGAATTATGCAGGGCCACCTAAGGGCATTGGTTGCATAGTTAAATAAAACAGTATCTTTTGGCTAATAAGTCTGTTATGTAGACTGTTTATGCAAGGCCACCTATGGGCACGTGCTGCATAGTCAGGCAAAAAGAACTCTCAGAAATTTACTTTCCTAGTGCTAAAAGCCAGTGAAAGTTTATGGAGATTCAAATCTTCCAAAGTATAGAGTTTGCTTTATGGAAATAGGTACTTGAATATAGAAAAGATATTTCCAAACAAGATTATCGAAGAACTGGATGAATATTACTCCTACGAAGGTCTGACCCAAACGTAGGGAAGGAGAATATAAGCCATAGACTTGAATACTTTCAGATCTTGAAAAAGGATGTGGGACAAATATGTTAAGGATGGCTATTTTTTTCGAATCCCTACATACTGTCGTTTAAGACAAATAAGGACAAAAGAGGCATTCTTCCCAAGAATGAAGTTACCACTATCTGACAAACCCGTTAGGGGGTTGAATTATGCAGGGCCACCTAAGGGCATTTGCTGCATAGTCAAATAAATAGTATCTTTTGGCTAACAAGTCTGTTATGTGGAATGTTTATGCAAGGCCACCTATGGGCACATACTGCATAGTCAGGCAAAAAGAATTCTCAGAAGTTTGACATTTTTGTGACTAAAAGTCATGAAAAGGGTTATGAAGATCTGAAAATATTTAAGGTTAGGATTATAACACATAAATATGGGTATTGTCCAATGTATATAGAGATACATAGGTCAATGATAACCATAATCATGTTGTGGCTAGGTCCTGAATTGAAATTTTGGACTTCACTACGTATCTCATGAGAATGAGAATCAAGTCATACGTAGTTCTTGAAATGCAGTTTAACGTCATGCAGGACGAAAGTATGAGAGATCTTAGTTTAGGGTCATAGAGTTCGGACCATAATAATGAATACACAGTGTGTGTTTTCATGAGGACTTTTCAGCCAAGGGACTAAAATTGAAATTTGGGGTTAGGCCCAAAAGACTTGGGGTTGTATTCGAGGGATACTCGAACATTCCTACGTATCCCATAAGGATGGGAATAAAGCCTACATAGTTCTAGAACTACCCTTTGTACAAATTTGGTTCGTACTTGTGAAGGGTGAAAGGGGACTTCAGTGCAATGATGGTTTAACCCAAGATAAAAAGTTTAGGCATTACCATGTATGCACGTAGTCTTTTGAAATGAAACATGACTGAAAAATCAATGTAAATAATGGTTCCCTCTCAAATGAGGAAATCAAAGAGCATTGTAGTTTATTGTCATACCGGACAAAAGTGTTGTATAGTTTAACGTCATATAACAAGGACGAAAGTGAATCAATGTAAAGATATTGATTCTAGGGGCGGTTTCACGAATCAACATCATATGAGATGGTGGTGAACCGATGTGAAGAGATTGTTTTTGGGCTTGAACCCTGGGAGGTTGCCTACATACCCAGCCTGGAAGGCAAGGATCAAAGTCCGTGTAGTTCAATTAAAGAATGAATTAATAATCAAGTTGTTCTTGGGGACAACAACCTAAAAAAAATGTTGTTGGGACTTATACATGGTTAGCGGCCCAAAAAGAGAGTGTTACGGTTGAGGTTTTCTCTAATCTCACGTGAGTCATACTCGGTGTGAGAAACAAGAGGTAACAACAACCTTAACGATGCATAGTTTAATGTCATGTAGGACATATAAAGGGACTATGCAGTTTAAAGTCTTACAGTTAGGACTATTGGTGTTGCACAGTTTAATGTCATGTTGCAGGGACAAAATACAGTTTAATGTCATGTAGGACGTATCAAGGAATTTCTGTACAGTTTAGCGTCATGTAGTTAGGACGATGGGGGCAATACAGTTTAACTTCATGTTGGACAAAAAAGAGGGACTACACAGTTTAATGTCATGAAGTAAGGACAAAATAACACACCATTTACGTCATGTTGGACGCATTTGGGATTTTTTTTTCTACGGTTTAGTGTCATGCTGGACATAAGTACAGTTTTAAGGTCTTATAGGACCTTTGATGATTATGTAGTTTAACGTATTTCTGGATGTAAGGGACTTCTAAATAGTTTAGGGTCATATGCATGGACCATGGATGGTGCAGTTTAATGTCATACAAGACCATGGTGTAGTTTAAAGTCATACAGGACTTTTTAGGGAATATTTTCACAGTTTAATGTCGTGTGGGACAAAGTTGTAGTTTAAGGTCATACTGGACCATTGCTGTATAGTTTAACGTCATATAGCAAGGACGAACTGGTGCTGCACAGTTTAGTGTCATGTTGCGGGGACATCTTGTGAATACTTTGTATTTTATACAAAATATTTCTTCAAAAATCTGGCATTAGTTGGAGTAGTAATGAGTTCTCCATCCATCGAGATTAATGAATAAGCTCCATTGGAGTAGACCCTATGTATTAAATAAGGTCCTTCCCATTTTGGCTCAATCTTGGGAGGTTTCTTTCCTGGTATCATTGGAGTTATGAGAACTAATACCAATTCTCCCTGAATGAATGAACGAAGATGAACTTTTTTGTTAAAAGCTCGTGCTATTTGATTCTGATAGATTTCCAAGTGGTGCAAAGTGCACAATCTTTTCTCATCTAACCGTTCCAATTCATTAAATCGCTTTTGGGATTGCTCATCTGTAGATAACTGATCACAAATGGCTACTCTGAGCGAGGGCAATTGAACTTCAATTGGAAAGACTGCTTCTGTTCCATATACCAATGAATATGGAGTTGACCGCGTTGCATTGCGGGTGGTAGTCCGATAATCCCATAAAGCATGAAAGAGTTTATCAGTCCATGACCTCTTATCTTTATCCACCATCTTTTGTAGTATATTTGAAAGAGTCTTGTTAAAGGCTTCTATTTGGCCATTGGCTGCCGCATGATACCGAGATGAATGGTTGGATTTAATGTTGTATTCTTGATACAATTTCTTCACCTCAGAAGAACAGAAGTTGGTGCCATTGTCCATCAATATGGTATGAGGGACACCAAATCTAGTAATGATGTTAGACTTGATGAAGCTAACAATTCATTTAGAACTGACTTCTTTGAGAGGTACTACCTATGCCCATTTGGAAAAGAAATCAGTAGCAGTAAGAATGTACTTAAACTGCTTGGCCGTAGCTGAAGGGTAAGGTCCCACTACATCCATTCCCTATGTGGAAAATGGCCATGAGTATTTAGTTGTATGAATAAACTCTGGAGGTTGATGAATGAAGTTGGCATGTACTTGACATGAATGACACTTCTTTGTGAAATCAACATAATCTTGTATCATTGAAGGCCAAAAGTATCCAAGCCTTCGAATTTGATCAGAAAATCTATGTCCAGACTGGTGGGCACCACAAACTCCGACATCCACTTCTTTCATGACAGCCATTGTCTCTTCACCATCAATGCATCTGAAGAGAAATCCATCAAAACCACGTTTGTAGAGAATTTTCTCTAGGTGGTTTGGGCCATCATAAAGAGTAAAATTGACCACACGTCGCCAGATTTGTTCTTTCTCGGCTCTATCAGGTGGAAGTGTTCCATTTTGAAGGTATTCCCTGATAGGTGACATCCATCCTATAGTATGACCATACAGTTCAGGAATGGGACTAATTTCATTAATTTCCTCTGTTCTGGCTTGAACATAAGGTGAAATTGCACGACGGTGGGCAATACTGATGGTTGTTTCGTCCCGATTTGGATCTGCTAGAGCTGTGGCTATATTAGCCAGTGCATCAGCTTGAGCATTTTGTGATCTTGGGACATAATAAAATGTTGGTTCTGAAGGGAATTCCGCCATTAACTTTCTGACGTAATCATACAAAGGGATTAACTCTTCTTTTCTGATGGCATAATCCCCATTGACTTGTTTGATTACCAGGTCTGAATCACCTTTCACCTTTAAGTGATTCACTTGTTCTTGAAGTGCTAACTCCAAGCCTATGATAAGAGCTTGGTATTCAGCTTCATTATTGGTACCACCTTCCCACAATAAAAAGGAATAAGGTAACAATGCCTTATCTGGAGAAATGATTACAATTCCTAAACCAACTTTGTTGAATTTAGGATTTTCCATTTTCTTCCCTGTTGGACTTCTGGAAGCACCATCAAAATACATTTCCCATGTTTGAGGACACTCTTAAATAAAAAAAACTTCCTCATCAGGGAGTTCAATATCTGAAGACGTGTCTTCCACTGAAGGATGTTCAGCCAGGAAATCAGCCAGAGCTTGGCCCTTTATTTCCTTTTGAGATACATACTGAATGTCGAACTGCTGCAAAATAACTGCCCACCTTGCTAGACGTCCTGTAAGCATTGGATGACTAAGGATGAATTTGAGAGGATTATTGCGAGATACCAATTGGACCTCGTGATGTTGCAGGTAGTGTCTCAGTTTCTGAACTGCAAAGATTAATGCCAGGCAGCACTTCTCAATATTTGAATACCGGGTTTCTACTTCAAGCATAGTTCTACTGAGATAGTAGAGTCTATTTTCATTCCCAGCATCATTCTTTTGAGCAAGAAAGGCACCCAATGATCACTCTAGAGCTTTCACATAGAGGATAAGTGGTCTACCTTCAACAGGTTGAATGAGTACTGGTGGACTCAAGAGGTATTTCTTGAGAACATCAAATGCTTCTTGACATTCTTCAGTCCACTGGTAAGTGACTCCTTTTTTCAATAATTTGGTAAAGGGTAAACTTTTTCCTGCCAAATTGGCGATGAAACGCCGAATATAGGCTAAGTTTCCTTGAAGTCCTCTTAATTATTTCAAATTCTGAGGAGGTGACATACCAAGGATTGACTTGGTCTTCTCAGGATCGACTTCAATACCACGATGGCGTACAACAAAGCCGAGGAATTTTCCTGAGGTTACCCCAAAAGCACATTTTAAGGGGTTCATCTTCAAATTATGTTGTCGAAGCTTGTGGAATATAACTTCCAAATCAGCCAAGTGATTAGAATGTTGTTTGGATTTCACCACCAAATCGTCTACATAGCATTCAACAAACTTCCCTAAGAAAGGTTTGAAGATACGATGCATGGCGCGTTGATATGTTGCACCTGCATTCTTTAAACCAAAGGGCATCACCTGGTAACAAAACACACCTTGAGGGGCTCTGAAGGCTGTAGATTCCTCATCTTCTGGGGTCATTCAGATCTGATTATATCCGGAATATCCATCCATGAAGGAAAGTACTTCATAGCTAGCCGTCACATCAATTAAGAGTTCTGTAATCGGAACTGGGAAATCATCTTTAGGACAATACCGATTAAGATCTCTGAAATCGATGCAAAACCTAATTTGTACGTTCTTCTTCTTTACAGGGACAATATTATCCAACCACTTGGGATACTGAACTTCTCTGATGAAGTTAGATTTGATCAGCTTATCCACTTCAGCTTCAATTTTGGAAGCATAAGTTGGGTGTGTTCTTCTCGCGGCTTGCTTAAATCCTCGATGTTCTTTTGGTAAACCCAAATGATGAGTAGCAATATCAGGATCAAGACCAGGCATTTTTGTATAGTTCCAATCAAAAATATCTTTATATTGCTTTAGAAAATAAGTATACATTTCTTGCTCTTCAAGGGTCATGGCCTCACTAATTAAAGTGGGGCGTGGATCTTTCTCTGTACCCAGATTTATTTCTCTGAGTTCATCCACAGTGGTAGAGATACCCTCTTCAAATGCTGGAGGAGCATCTCTAAGATCTTCCTCTTCCTCTTCATCATGTGCTATTTCTTCCGTTTATACTTGCATAGTAGATGAAAAACGAAATTTTCATGATCAGAAGAGATGTCAAAATTTGCACATTTTGAAGAAGAAGCTTCCATTTCCGACCCTATTGATGATAAAGGGCCTTCTTTGGGAAATAAAGAGGAGATGATGGATTGAGAATTGACATCATTATTCACCTCCAATGTTTCTATAACTTTATCTGGCCTGATTGGCGAAGTATAGACCTGTTGGATTTCAGCAGATGAAATGAAGACGTCACCACTTGTGCTTTCATCACTGTTTGGTAGGTTACCAATTTCTCCCATGTTGTCTGGCTCAATTGTCGTAATTGACATTATGGATCTTTCCATAAGAGTATTTTGATTTGGGCCTATTTTGTCAATTTGACTGATAGGTAACACATAATCTGTACTCACATGTGTAAATGGATTTATTGGAATTTTCTCCAAACCATATGGATCATTAACTTTGGTAATTTCCTTCATTGTAGATTTCTCTTTTCCCTTCATGTGATAAAATTCCGACTCAATGTACTGAGATTCACATGTCTTGAATGGGGTCTTATCACCATAAAATGTTCCAACTTGACCATTGAAACAGTATTTGAGACATTGATGGTATGATGAAGGGATAACTGCATGCTGATGTAGCCAGGGTCTTCCAAGCAAGACGTTGAAAGCTGAGTCTTGATCAACAATCATGAAATCCGAATTGGATACAAGATCTCCAAACTGAGTTCTGAGTGTAAATTCGCCCAGTGGTTCTTGTTCATTTTTATCATATCCTTGTAACATCATGGTAGAAGGAGATAAATCAGATTCCGTGAGGCCCAATCGACAAAGTGTACGAATGGGCATGAGGTTGACTCCTGAACCATTGTCAATGAAAGCTCTTCGGATATCTACACCATTGACTTTTCCAGATAAGTACAGAGGTTTTATGTGCCCATGAACAACATCATCTTCATCTTTATCAGTAAAAGATATCACTGCATGGCATTCTGCAGGATTATTCTCTATGTGATAGACTTCATCTGCAGCAATTTAAGCTTCAAACTCCTGAGGACTTGACAAAGCTTTGATGAGTGCTTCCCGAAGATCTTTTGACAGATTCAAAGCATCCAAAATTGATAACTTGGCTGGTACTTGGGCCAATTGTTTCAATATATCATACTTTTGATCTAAAGGTCTGCGTTTCCCAACAGAAATATGCAGTTTAGCAGGTACCTTGGAAGCAGATGCTTTGGAAGCTGATGCATCTTGTATTGGGATAGAAGTTAGCAACATCCTTGGTTTTAGAAGATTAGACCAATTATATCCATTTACTTGCTGAGATAAAGAATATGGAACCTTCAATCGTTCTTCTAAAATAACGGTTCCAAGACTGAGTTGGCTATTAGCAGAAAAACCTGCTTGTTCTTTTTGAGCTCGCTGAAGGGCTCTACCACGAGTTTTTGCTGCATACACAGTGCTAGCAGGGGTAGAATTAGAGTAGTGGCTTCGGAAATATTCACGTCTTCCTCTGTATCCTGAACCTCGGGAACTTCCTCAGATTCCCTTATTTGATACAGGGAATTTAGGATCATCAAAATTGAAATTATGACTGGAATATGGATCTGTTAATTGAATCATATTATCAGAACCAAAGATTAACTCTTCGTCTAATAAAGACTCTGTCTGACTAGCCTGTTTAGGCTGTTCCGTTTGATGGGGCGGTGCCTGTGGTTTTGAAGTAGATGGCATAAAGTCTGCCAGAGTCAAAGACAATTTAGGCTTTGACACATACTCATCTTCTTCTGATTTTTTTTCTTCTTTGAATCAAACCGTTTCTTTGAGGACTTTCCCTCTGACGAAGAGGGTTTTACCGCAATATTCATGGCAGAAGACACAATTGGTTTCTTTAATTGTGTTCTCAAAATGGAATGAGTCCGGTTGATTGTCTTTCTGAACATCCAATCATCATACTTCTGTGCATTTCTGCTTTTGACTTCTTACCATTCATTTTCCTCCTCTGGAACTGTAGTAGTAACACATGCTACCTGAGTCGAAGAACCTTTCAACTTGACTTGTCCCAAGTCGACCATCTTTTGCAGGAATTCTTTAAAGACAAAACACTCCTGGATAGGATGCCCCAACATTTGATGAAAGGGAAAATAATTGAGATGGTCTTCATCTCCTTCCTTGTTTGGCCTCTTGGGCACTGGTAATTGAACCAAATTATTTTCCAGAGCTGAAATGAAGTAACCAAGAACTTGCTCATTTAGGAAAGAGTATGTTTTACTCTTCAAATCCTTAAATTGTTTTCGTCGTTGATCTTTTTGATCAATTAGACGAAACGTCCTTTGTTGTTGGCGTTCAAGAGGTGGAGCCCTTATAGAAGATGAAGGTTTTGAAGTAGAAATAGGTACAGGCGCTTGTTTAAGCATAACTGTAGCAGTTTCTGCTTTACCTATTCTCCTTCCTGAAGCTGATGGAATTACACGAGATTTAACCTTAGCCTGTATAAGGGAATCTTCAATCTGCTGAGCGATTGAAGTAAGGTCTCGAAACCCTCCTGTGTATTTCACAGGGATCAATGGCGTGCGTAATTCTTCATGCAAATTTTCCACACAGATTGGCAATAGATCTTCCTGAGGGAGTGATAAACTCAGGGAATATGTTAATCCCTTCTAGCGAGCAATGAAATCAGATAATCTTTCATTCTCCCTTTTCTTGTAGTTTGTAAGATCGAAAACTGTTGTTTTTGGAAAAGTTGAGCTGAACTGAAGAAGGAATTTTTGACGAAGATCCTCCCATCCGATGATTGACCGGGATTGAAAGCTTGTATACCAGACAAAAGCTGGTCCTTGCAAGGTTCGCACGAAGCATCTGAGTTTCACTGCTTCTTGCTGCTCTGGAGTTCCCATCATAGGATCACAACAAGACACGTAATGCGTCAAATGTTGTTCAGGGTCGCCTGATCCATTGAAAGTAGGAAAAACAGGGTTTCCAAAACTGGATGGAGGAGAAATTGAATCTACCCATTCAGGGTAAACTTTCTTTTCTGGTTGAACTTGCGCCCGTTTCCCTTCCATAGTTTCTAACCGAACTGTTAATGACTCAATAGTAGTTATTAAATTTTGAGAAACATCAGGTTGAATTTGGTCTTGGGTAGGTGCAATGAATGGAGCTTGGACAGACGTGGTGATTGGTGCTGCAATTGATGGTAGCACTGCCAATCGTTGTTGCGTTTGACCCGTAGGATTAGACCTCTGAGGGTGTACTGATAAAGGAGGATATTCCTAATCCATCTCAGTAGCTACAACAAATTCCTTCGGCTGTTGGACTTCAGCATTCTTAAGAAGAAGACTACTCTGAAGTAGTTCTGCATTCAACCTTCTTAATTCTTTCATTTCTTCCTCTTGTTGTGCAAACCTTTTCTCTAACGAGATCGATTGACCTTCTCCAGAGGAAGGATATGTAACCTTATTTTTCCCCTCCCTTTGTTGGATACTTTTTGGATAGAAGGAAGTGGATTACCTAGGTTCTGGGTAATCCTTTGACTTCGTGTACGCACACCTTCTTCATTTGTATCGGCGCGTACATTTTCTTGAGCAGGACGCTCTTCATTTGAGTCCCCTGAGTGAGTCTCCTCTGGTGGATTAGCAACAACGGCATTGATGACATTGAATTATGTATAATGCATCGCATCCCTTCTATCAACATTTCTGTGATATTGTCTTCTTTCATGTCTTTGATGAGACATTGCCTTTTGTTGATTTAATCTTTTAGGAACTTCTTGACGAGCTATAACTTGGAGGGAATCTCCTGATAATTTGGCTCTTCGTTCCTCTTGGGGATTCTTCCCCAATCGAGAAAAGACCGATATTCTCTGAGAAGGGGATTGATGATTTGAAAGAGTCCCCAGTCTCGAGAACTGGGGATGTTCCTGTTGCTTCCGCTCAACTCCTCGAATCCCATTTGTTGACTCTGAGGGTTGGGTTAAAGGAGTCCCCAGTCTGACAATCTGGGGTGGATCTTGACATGCTATGTCTGAGACCTTCTTAAAAGCTCTCTTGATCTTGCGAATCTTAGTTCGGAAATTAGCTGGATGCATTAGCCTGTATCCACTTTTATCACCTGGTTTAACAGACCGTTGGATGATTTCTGAAACTTCTGTCATTTGATGATGTGTTTGCTTCATACGAGAGGCTTGTGCAATATTCTCGCCTGCTTGATGTAGGAGAAATTCAACAACTTGTTCTCTATATGCTTGATTTTGAGAGGAACTAGTTGAAGCCTGTTCTTGAGCAAGCTTTTGATTATGAACAAAGCCCATTGACTGTGGCCGGCCATGGGCAATAACATTGCATGAGACCATTTTCGGCGGGCTTTGCTGACTGGAAAGCACTGTGAAATGTAGTGCTCCGTGAACACCCCATCCTCTGATATGAACACCAGATGGAGCATTGGCAATTAACTGACGCAATTTTCTTAGTGCGCCAAGGCATGAACGTTGAAGGGTTCTCTGTTGATTTTCAGCCTTCGGATACCGAGAGACTAATAGAGATGCCAAATAAATCGGACGTTGTATCCCTTCTATTATCTTAAGATGATTTTCATATTCATCATAAGATAATACCTTCTTCTTCAATTGACAAAGATTTTTCCATATGTTGAGACGAATATCCTGGACTCCATCTTCCGTCAACATCTTTGGAATGTCATACTGGGAGTCAGCCAAAGGCCAAAACATGACTGGTACCTCACTTTTCGCCAGTTTTTTCCTCATGTTCATCATTTCCTCTTCGTCATTAAATGAAGATTCTTCTACATGTTTTGACCAGAGTTGGTGTTTCCTTGTTGCTTCATCGGATTCAACAAGATTGGTAGAGAGATCATTGATCAAACTAGAAGATGCATGACTTAGGGGTGGTTCGGAGAATGACCTACACCCTGGGCTATCTTCTGATTGAGAAAGTATTTCACTTTCTAGCGATAAAGCATCAGACATGACTGGTTTCGCATTTGCAAGTGCCTCAAGATAAGAGGGCTTTCTCGACACTACATTGTCAACTGGAGTATTTTCTAGGCAATGTGAATCACTACTGCGGAGAGGACTTTCACAGCGAAATTCATCATCATGGGGAGGACCACTATAATGGGTTACAACAAAAGATGAGATCTCTTGCTCCTTGGTCTTCTGACCACATAGAGGGTTCCTGTGGATCTCATCTGAAGATGAAACTTCAAGATTGACCAAATTTTCATGAAGCAAGCCTTCATGAGAAAGTGTCTGTTGAAGACATTTGGAATTAATGTTCCCTTTATTGGGAACTGAGGGAGTAGAATCTTGAATTCCAATAGATAAATGTCTGAGGGCTTCAAGAACTCCAGCATCGAGCAAGGCCTTGTTACAGATTGGCCTTTGATCTCCTGACTGTGATGGGCAGATCTTTTTCTTAGATTCCTTCTTACTCGCTTTGGAAACCACTTGTTGACAAAAGTGGTTACTCTGAGCAGGTGTATGTGCCTGATCAGGAAAGACGGTCAGGTTAGGCTGACAATCTCCACTCAAATCAGGTGTATGTGCTTGACTTGGTTGTCCGTATGATATGGGGGAGTATGCCCCATAACCCTCTTGGACTGTAACAGATGTGTGTGTCTGTTCCGGAGTGAATCATTGATGTGTCACTCCACTGATAGGGATATATTTATGTGTCTTTCCCTGAGATGATGCTGAAGCTATTATGATATCCTGGCAAGCATCTAGAATATGAGCAGGAATTTGCTTCTGCTCTTTCACCATGGACAAAATATGTTTGGTGACTTCAGCTGCTGGAACGGGGATATATGTCCATTCTGGGCTTAAAGTAGGTGTATGTGCCTGCTCCTGTCCTCCTTTTCTTGTAAGTGAATCCTGACAGTACTCAAGTGTGGAGGTAGAGAGTTGAGTCTACCTCATGTTTGTCATCGGAGCTTTTTGACTGACTTCTCCGTGCGCTACCAAGCGAGACTCTTGGTAGGATTGATTAGTATTAGCAGGTGTATGTGCCTGCTAATTACACTTCGCCAAACGCGATTGACGAGATCCATCATATGTAGTCAGGCGAGCCTGCTGACTAACTGATGATGTATAAGCAGGTGTATGTTCCTGCCTATAGTACTCCGCCGAAATTGCCTGGCGGGATTGGCTTGATGCTTCCAGACGAGTCTACTGGACAGTGGAATTAAAACGGACAGGTGTGTGTGTCTGTTCATTGTTTTCCACCAAGTTAGGTTGGTGGACTTCTCCGGAGATGGCAGGAATGAAAACCTGCCCATTGTTAACCGGATTCCGTCTCTGGCGGTTCGTCTTGCCTGCTCGGGTTCGAGGAACCTGAGCTGAATGCCTGGAGTCGGTACCCTCATCATGTTGAGGGCGCACTGCCGCACGAGTCTGGCGGCGATTGTTGATGGGAGCCCTCGGGAAGGACTCCTGTCTTTTTGAATTAAGGTCCTGAGGGACCTGCTCATTCACTTCCTCAGAGTAAGGGAGCGAATGGAAATTGCGTTCCGGGGATAACGACCCGAAACGGTTGGAGACGGTAGTCAGCACCGCCTGCCTCTTGATCACTGGTCGTCGTTGTCCGGATGACCTGTGTGAGTTATTCACTTGGAGGACCTGTCGGGCAGCCTCCAGAGTTGGGATGGTACCGTGTTGACGGTACTCCTTAACCAGCGCATTTGATACCCAGCGTTGAAGACACTGAGTAGGTGATGTAATCCTCAGAGCGGATGACGATCCAGTAGGAATATCAGTAGTGGTATTTGCAGCAGCAGTATTCACAGATGTGAATTTGAGAGCAGCCATTATGGAAATACAGAATATCTTGGAAAAGAGTGCATGTTTTATATAACAGACGTAATCAAGATAAATTCAGCTACTTCATCCTTTGGATGAGTACACATGTCAATGATTGTTTTTGTTAGCCCTCTTATTGAGTTTTAAATAGGGTCTTAACAAATAGGTAAAATATCATTTTAATCTTGGTTAAGGATTCACGTCGGGTTCACCATTTTTTGTTTCCCTCGGAATTCGGGGATGACCTCATGGATGGGAGATTCAAACGTTCCGATCGGTTTCTAACAGGATTGTTCGTAGAACCGGAAACATCCAATGATTCCACATCCATTTGGACCTACTTTCCAAATGTAGGTGCTCATTAGCTTGTGGACTGATGAGGCTTAGGAATTTGCATTGGTCGATAGGATGGGAGGTCGGACTCATCACACCTTTTTGAGGGGAATTATTGTCTATCCTGGGACTCTCTTTATTGATATAAGTTATGTTCATGAATCCTTATTATATTACCAAGTATAAAATGATATTTCCTTCAGTTTAACAACCAATGATTAAATATGTAAGAAATTTAGAGATTTTTTTATATGTATTCGAGGTTCTTCATCGATAGAGAATCATCTATATCTATTTAGAGATTCTTGGTCAATGGTATCCTTCAAAATATTTATATAAAAGTGTCTTGGTCATTATGATGACTAGGCTGGTTTTAAAGCCACTCAGTGGGGCACTTGAAGTTTATTGTCATTCAGAAGGACATGAATTATTTCAAAGTTGGGATCGAACCCATAGATGGGCTACCTACGTATCCTTTGTTTTGGAAAAGGAATCAGAACCCACGTAGTTCGAATAAGGGAGTATGATGTGTATGATTGATGGCTCAAAGAAGGATGTCATAATTACTTTTACCCTCTAAGCTCACGTGATTCATACTCGGTGTGAGAAACAAGAGGTATTGGTAATAAAATGGACAATTGGGCCATGAAAGATGTAATCATAAGAAATGGTTTGGGGCTTATGTATGTATGACTGCCCAGATAGATGAAGGTTTAGGATTTACTTTAGGGAGAAAATCCAGGAACAGGGTCCATAAAGGTATATGTGCTTCATGGAGATTTGAATACTCTAACTTGGGACTTATTCCTGAAAAGGAAACCCAAATTAGGAGAGGATTGATAATTGGGTTTTACTCCTAAGAAGGAATCCCAGATTAAACGTAAATTAGGACTGGTTAAAGAGAATTTAAGGGACTTGGGGCTTATTCCTGAAAAGGAAGCCCAAGATTTATGACTGGGACTTACTCTTCAAAAGGAGGCCCAGGTTAAGGGATTTATGACTGAAACTTATTCCTGGAAAGGAAGCCCAGGTTAAGGATTAAGGTTTGGGGCTTACTCCTGAGGAGGATTCCCATATTTGAGACTGGGGCTTACTCCTGAAAAGGAATCCCAAATTAGAGGATCTGGGGCTTACTCCTAAGAAGGATGCCCAAAAATTAAGGGACTTGGGGCTTACTCCTAAAGAGGATGCCCATAATTATGACTGGGACTTATTCCTGAAAAGGAGGCCCAAGTTAGGGGACTTGGGGCTTACTCCTGAAAAGGAATCCCAAGATTATGACTGGGACTTATTCCTGAAAAGGAGACCCAGGTTAAGGGATTAAGGTTTGGGGCTTACTCCTAAGGAGTATGCCCAAGTTTGGAAGACTTAGGACTGGGGATTATTCCTGAAAAGGAGACCCAGATTAAGGATTCTCTCATCTTTAAGGATGAGGTTGAATGAATGAACTCTCCATATTTAGTGACATAAAGATATTTAAATCACTAGGTTTTGAGAGATATTCCACATAATTCCTTTCAGATAAGGAAGTCAAATCAAGAAATCATGCCATAAATGGATTTGAAGAGTGTCTTGAAGACTGAATCTTGAAAAGGAAAGGTGTAATGGCTTAAGAGAGGTGAAATGGGCAAGAAAGGCACCCAAAAAGGAAGGGGCGTGCAAGTCTTGTAAGGTGCGCAGGTACTGCGGCGGCACGCAAGTATTGGTCGCGCAGGTATTCCTGCGCGATACATGGTATACTTGCGCGATGGTCAACCAGCATTGAAATACTTGAGCGACTCTTTATTAAAGCCTTTAGAATCCTCTTGAGGTTCTTCCAGAAAAGGGACGCGCAAGTTCTATCGAAGGAGTAAGGCGGTGCGCAAGTGTGGTCACTTCCCTTAAGGGCTGGCCAATCAGGCGCGCAATGTTGATGAGTTTCAACACTTAGGCCTTCCTCCCTCTCTTTAGATCTTCCGTTCTAGGTAATAAATTACCTTAGAAGTGTTCCGGAAGCTTTGAGAAGAGACTTGGGCGTCGGGAGCTTCAATCCGAGTTTCTGGAAAAAAAAGATCCTCTCGAATAGGGGGCCCACAGGGTCTATTTATAGGCAGGAGAAGACCCTGTGCGGTTACCGGGCGGTTATCACTTAGGTCGCGCAAGTCACTTGCGCGACTTGGGCGTCGTGCAAGTGGACTTGCGCGATAGTGATAGAACTTGCATGGCACAGGTGTTTTTGATCCTTTGTTCATGCCTTTGTTGAATTTTGATATTTTCTTCAAAGGTTGAATCACTTTGAGCTCAGATATTCCCCTTTTCCGATCTTTAGATTCTGTGACGAAAGGAGCGTCAACATATATATATATTATTATGTTAGTAAATAAAAGTATAAAATAAATATTAAAAATTGAATAAACTGCAGAAAAATTATGTGAGTGTGTGTGCATTAATATTAAATTGTATTAATTATGTATATGTGTGTGCAGAATTAATGTAATGTAAGTTTGTTTTTGAAAAGTTTGTGGCTCATAGACCTCTTCATTATTAAATAATGAAAAAAACAGAGAAAAGATATGATGGGGCCAGACAAGGAATGACTTCCCTCATAAAAAAATCAGTGACCATGTTTCTTTCTAATCATTATCCCTATCATGTGTTCTTCATCACACTTGGAGTTCCAGACAATTCATCCACAACCACACCCATGGCTATGACCCTGGTAATAACTCCCTATCAAGCATTTCACTTGTTGTAGGAGGATTTAAATATCAATTCCCTCTAATTAATAATTAATATATGATTTTATTTCATCCTTCTTAGTATCACAATTAGGGTAGCCATGCCCTCAGCTAGGACCTTTTGGATGATGACCCCATTTCCAAGATTTAACTTTTTACCAAGTACCTTCAGGTTATTCACTCTCTGAATGATATTTTTCTTGCTCCATGGGAGTATTCTCCTTATCATTAAGATCTTAAATGTTTGTAGAAGGGTCACCATGAATGATCAATCTACCTGCATGAGAAACAATATTAGAAATCATCACCTGGTTGGTCATTCCAATAGCCATATCATCCAGAGTGTCAAGATCTGTCAAAGGTTGCATCATTTTTTCTTCATGGGGATCCTATGTTAAGCCTTCCAATGAAGTCATGTTTGGAACAAAAGGAGCCTCTAAACATTATAAAAGTTTATCCACCTGAGGTGGAGCAGCATCTTCACAAGAATCATGTTCTATTTTCCTTGCGTCCTCATTATGTGATTCAAGAAAACCAAAAATATTTTAAGTTTTCATATGTGTATCCTTTATGAGACTCAGATCAACCAAACTTGGCATAGAGAGTGAAATGGTCTTCCTATATGATACCATTTAAAACCCTTCATCATCCACTGATATCTTTCTTTTAGGATTCTATTTTTCTTCTAAGTCCTTCCCAGCCTCAAATTGAAGCAAGACTTCTTCCCCCTTATTTTTATTCTTTAATATTAGATCATGTTTTTATTTCCCTTTATGATTTCTTAAAAAAATATCTTTTTCATGCAAGATATGTTCATTATAGTTATCTTGGGCATCATTTTCCTTGGAATTCTTCTCATCCAAGGAAGTCCTCACCGAGATGATATCCAAATCACTTTGTCCATTGCAATTAAGAGGGGTTATGCCTTCCCCAGCAACAATATCATACTATATATTCTTTATTGATGCTAGATATATTCTCAATACTAGAGGAAGATAGTTATATCATTGTCTCATTATGATTCTATGAAATCACTACTATAAATATGGCCTTTATTACCACTAGAAAAGTCGATTAACAGCCCTAAAAAAGCTTTGTTAATTGAGGCGAAGATAAAGGGGGTCCCTTTTATCAGCGCTTTTAAAAAGCGCTGATAAAAGTTGAAATAATATTTAAAAAAATACTTTTTTTTCAATTCTGGGGGGCTTCAACAGCACTTGAACCCCCCCCCTAACAGTGCCCACCACCCACGCATGCCCCAGGACAGCTCCACCCAGCCCCACGCCCCTTTAACAGCGCTAGGTAATTCCCCCCACCTACATGTGCGGCCTGCCTCCCCCAGGATTCAAACTCGAGACCTCCTGCCAGCGCGCCTAAGCCTTTACCACTCCACCTTATTGCTTTTCTCTTCCTTTATTAATATATTTATTTATTTATATATATATTTACTCATATATTAATATATATGTATATTTAGTTATGTTAATATATATATCTGTATATTAATATATATATATATTAACATATATATATTTATATTAATATATATATATATAGTCATATTAATATATACATATATATTTAGTCATATTAATATATACATATAGATTTAGTGATATTAATATATACATATATTTAATTATATTAATAAATATATATATATCTGTATATTAATATATATTTATATCTATTTATATATATATATATAGTTATAATTTTTTATCCATATATTTATTTGTATATTAATATATATTAATATATATTTATAAGATTAGTTTTTAATATATTTATAAAATATGTTTTCTTATGTGTGTTTTTATAAATAAATAAATAAATACATACATACATACATACATACATACATACATACAACACACACACACACACACACAAATATATATTATATGTATATTTTTAGGTATAATTATACATATTTATATATATTTGCAAATATTATATATTAATATGTATATACAAAAGTGCTAGAAATGGGGTCTTAAAAAACCTAACAAATCGTAATCACTAAAAAAGGCATAAATTCCACTCTAGGTGTCTGTTTCAGCTCTATGAATAGTAAATTCGAAGATCATGGAACGAACTGTGATAAAAAAGGTGTAGGAGGCCGAACAGACACATAGATCAGATGTTATGACAATTTTAAGAAAAATTTGATAGGGGTCCGAAAACGGAAACTGAGTTTTAGAGGACCTCTATTTTTTTAGAACTTAAGGTCCTATAATTGACTAGAAATAAGTTCGAGTGGACCTACTACGTAGATCTCTTCACTTCCTTTGATTTGATATGTGGTAGAGCCCAAACAGACACCCGGAGTGAAAGTTATGGTCATTTGAAGTTAGACTTTTTTTGGAGTGCTATAAATGATATATCTTTCCTTCCTATTATCTTCTAACGGTTTCTACTTGAAATGGCCGTCACTCATTTCATGAGCTTCTATTTGACTGGTCATGGTGCTCAAATGGACAACTGGAGTAGAAGTTATGCCCGTTTTAGTGAGTTGTTGGTTTCTTAGGTTTTTAGGAGATACGAGAGTTGTAAAATTTCAAACGACAATAACTTATTCTCCGAGCGTCCGTTTTGCCTCAACCACATATCAAATCAAAGATTACGACCAGACCTAAACTATGGTAAAGGTCTTTAATCCCTACAAATGGCCATAATTTCTACTCCGGGGTGTCCATTTTGGGTCTACGACATATCAAATTGATATAAAAAATATTTTAAAAAATATTTATTATATTTATATCAATATAAATATACTTATATATAAATATATTATTTTTTTATGATTTTTTTAAATATACACATTTATCAGCGCTAGGGAAATGCGTGCTGATAAAATCACCCTTTATCAGCGCTACTACAAAAAGCGCTGATAAAGGGGGGACCTTTATCAGCACTAAAAAAAAGCGATGATAAAGCCCCCCCCCCCTTTATCAGCGCTTTTTTTAGAGCTGATAAAGGGTGGCGCTGCATAAACCCAGTTTTGTGGTAGTGCATCCCCAAAACTCTACTATCAAGAATATAAAAATTTGTTGCCTTAGCTACTATCATAACAACATCAGATAAATTTATTATATCCTACCTGGTGTTATTGTCAAACTTTCCATCAACACAAGTCTTAAATTTTATAACAGCATGGCCATAATTATGTTCCACTCTCATCTGACTAGTATCTCAACATTTCTATTGAGAAATGGTCTAATCAGGCAGAATAGAAGTCGGGTGTACATTTACATACTTACCCCTTTTATGGGATGAACTCACATCATGTCCACGAGCATAGTAGTTCTCACAAACCTATGATCTCTTATAGATGGGAAGCTCATGACCAATGATTTTTTTTGCCAATACAAAATTTCAGAACCCTCTCATAAAAAATTTTCAAATCAAACTCATCATCATCAGTTGAATGAAAAACCCAATCAATTAAAGTGGAAGGAAAATCAACTTCAACTATGAAATGAGAAAAGTGGTTGAATATAGTATCTTTAATTTCTATATCCAACTTGATTAGAACACTAATCGACATGGAAATATCAATGTGGATTTTTGGGTGCCATAGTTCACAATTTAGATGGCAAACCATGACCTAGATTTAAGAAGAAGTGTTACCAATTTTCATCAGGTGGAATTTCTTGTCCCATTATCGGGTGTGAAGAAATATGGGATTGAATGAGATTGATCCAAATCCCCATGCTCACATCTTCATCTCTTAATAGAAAAAGAATATGATAGTAACCATCTCCTAGCAATACACATTTCCCATTCGAAATTCCCTAGATTGTCGAAATTCGCTTGACCAGATCCCCTACCTTCAACTGATTGGATCCCCTAGGTAAAATAAGTCAAGTAATAATGGAGTTCTCATCTATTTCTAAGAACTCTGGTACCATAACTAGGTCTTCCATGATGTTATATGTGTTTTCCTTTGGTCGAATAGAATTTGGAGTTAATCCCTTTTAGAGAGAGAATGAATGTTTAGTCGCACCTTCATAAACTACAATAAATTCTCTATGATTGATTTTCTAAGATTCTATTCCATTTAATAGGGGTGTATGGGAGTCAAATATCCCATGTGTGAGGAATATCTCAACTGAAGAGTGAATAGGAGAAGCCACCATGCTGATGGAACCCTGACAAGTTTAACATATGTTAAATTGAAATAAAAAATGATATTTTATTTTATTTTTTAAGAAGATTGGGGAAGACCCTTTATTAAAGAGAAAATAGAACCCCTTTTCAACTAGGCTTAAGGGTAACCCAAAACAAGACACAAATCCTAAGCATACATGGCCTGAAGGCCCAATGAAAAAAATCCCAAGGGCATAGTGAACACAACCCAGTGCCAACAGCCTCTCATGCTACCCAGAGTTACACCTTGCATGACTGATTCCCTAACCTAAGGATCACAGACCTTGCTTTTATAAAAATATACCTTCTCCACCTTCTGCTCGAGGTGGACCCATGCCCTGCGGTCTTCATCAGGCTTCAATGACTGTAACTCCAAGATGTCACTGATCACTCTTGGTGTTAGTCAACACCAGATCCGCCTGGAGCCATATGACCGATGAGCCCACCCTAGCCGCCGCCTAGCCACCAAACTTCTACCCAAATTCCTTACACAACACCAACATTACAATGTACAAACATTTCCACTTCCCACCATTCACCTATTTTTGTGGAGAATCCCATTTCCAGGCAGAAAAATTTCTTGAAAAAATGTTATGAGGAACCCAACGAAATTGGAAGTGATATAAGAAGAATAAATAAATCGCCACACATGATTTTTTATCATGGAAAAACCCTCCCATGTGGAGAATTAAAAAACCATGGGGAAATTCCAAAATATCCATAATGAATTAGAGAGTACAAAGAATCCATGTAATTCCTGAACATGAATTAAAAATGAGAGAGCATAGAAATATTGTGCAAAAACCACACCTCAATATGCCTCTTCCATATCTCTGATAAACATCTCATCAACTCCATGTATCAAAATATCAATCGATGAAAAAATTTCACCCTTATATTGATGAAATGTCATTACCTCAGAGATCATCATCCAAACATGTCTCTGCCTCGCACCATCTTGAGACACCTAAAGGATTTCTCTCTCATGATCTCTTAATCATGATGTACTGTTGATAATTAACCGAGACATGCCACCTGATCACTGCTACTAAAAAGACTTTCAATACATGGCCCCGATCATTGATTGCGACACTTATGTTTCACACCTGTTAAATGGCGATGCACCGCACATGCTACTACCGACACGGTAGCCCCTTCTTGCACTCAGTGGATGTCATCTTTAACATCTTTTCAAAAACTTCTCCACAAGTAAAAGATAATTGTGTCATCTTCGTCGTGCCACATGGGCCACCAAAAATTCGGTAACCCCTTCCCAGTTTTCTCTTGCCGGCTACATGGTGTTGGCACTCCATTTTAAAATATGCCACTGTATATTGTTATTATATAGGCACCAAGTTCATAATAACCAATTAATACTATCAACATCCCTTTTCCTTCCATTATTATTGAGAATTAAATCTCTTTTAATTTTGGGAGAAAATTCCCAGTTAATGTTGAGATAAATCTCCCCATTAATAATTTTCACTCTAATTAATAAATGTGATTAATCCCAATAATCTCCCCCTTCAAAACATCAATGAATGGAGACATCCAACAAATCCAGTTGGAATGAAAATAGGTTGGTATCACGCCAACCATCATCATCGCAAAAAATATGATGATGCCATTTTTCACTTCTGAAAAAACAAAATATCAGCTTCCCCTACAAAAAGAAAATCAAACGCCAAAATCTTCGTCACATATGTATCTGCACAGTCCCACTGAAAAATACTAGAACCAGAAACATTTGGCTCTCCTATAATAGTGATTTCAACATAATCTGGAGCACCTTCCAAAATAAACTGCCCCCCTGCTATACCTCCCATGAGTGGACATGTGTATCACATTGATCAACTTGCTTTAATTTCCAAACTTTATTCTACTCCGCACACGCATCAGTGATCCTCTCAGAAACTTCTATAATTATCATGTTAAATTTCAAGCATGAATCATCACCGTTGATGCCACTTGTTGGTGAGAATCCCGATTACGGGCCAAAAAATTACTTTCCAAAATGTTTTGAGAAACCCAATTGAATATAGAAGCTATATAAGCAAAATTAATAAGTCAGAACAAAGTATTTTTTTAACGTGGAAAAACCCTCCCATGTGGAGGATTAAAAAATCATGGGGCAATTCCCAAATATCTACAATGAATCAGAGAATACAATGAATCCAAGCAATGCCCAAACATGAATTACAAAGGAAAGAGTGTAGAAAACTTGTGTGAAAACAACACCCCAATACACCTCTTCCTCCTCTATGATAAACATCTCGCCAAGGCCATGTATCAAAAGATCAAATCTTTGACAAAACATCAACCTTCTTTTGATGAAACATCACTACCTCGAAGATCTTTATCCGAACATGCATCATCCTCACACCATCTTGTGACACCTAAAGGATTTATCTCTCATGATCTTGCCATCATGATGTACGACTGATCATTAACTGGGGCACGCCACATGATCACTGCTACCAGGAAGACTTTTGATACATGGCCCTGATCATTGATTGCACCGCTGCTGCTTCGCACCTGTTAAACACTGACGCGCCGCACATGCTATTACTGACACGGTAGCCCCCTTCTTTCTCTCGATGGATGAAATCTTGAACAACTTGATAAGAAAATCATCGCACGTACATGTTAATTGCGTCATCGTCATCGTGTCACATGTGCCTCTGCAAATTTGGTAACCCCTTCTCAGTTCTCTCTTGCCGGCTACATCGTGCTAACACTTCATTTTAAAATATGTCACCGCATAACCTTCTTATATATTCACCAAGTCCATAATAACTAATTAATGTAGTCAACGTCCCTTTTCCATCCATTAATATTGAGAGTTAAATCTCCCTTAATGTTGGGAGAAAATCCCCAATTAATGTTGAGAAAATCTCCCCATTAATAATTTCATATCTCATCAAAAAATGTGATGAATCCCAACACTATCAACATCCATTCCACAACTTCATCGCCTCCTTCCACCATTATGAAGCCATGGTCGTACAAGCAATGACCGAAAAGGGACCATTCGACACATACCACCATAAACATTCACTACTGCCCCCAGAATTTGCTATAGGCGGTTCGCCCTTGCTATCAGACTTCGTCATTGTCGTCCCCCATGCCAAGAAGGGACCCGTGGCAGCCTTTTCTTCAAGTGGGTATATACCGCTCATGGTTAACCCCACCGACGGGCAAGGGGTTGGATCTGAAAACTGTTTCTTTTTTTAACAATGGATCCCCAAATCAAGGGATCTTCCAATGACACAACATGCACTCTTCCTCTTCTCGAATGATTAAATCTCACCTCGCCCCTGCACAGGGTTTGGGTTCAACACCACTCACGACCTTCCCCACGTAGAGTTTTCTCTCATGATTAAATATTCCATAGCTGCAACATGCATCCTTCCTTTTCCGAAGCTAGAAATCACTGAACCCATGGCCGATGGTTTTCCAGCACCATGCACCTTGGCCTTACTCTTCTTAGTGGATCTGAGCTCACCATCGATTACTTCCCAGGTTTAGGGATAACCCTTGCTTCCATTGTTGACCTTCAGTCAATATTTCTAATTAATATTAATTTTTTATTATAAACCATTTTTCATAAAATATACAACTTATTTAATATAAACACATATTTTATATTATATAAATCATATTTAGGGAAATATTATATATATTGATATATATATATATATGAATATATTTCTATATTAAAAATATTAAATATACTATTGAATAATTATGTATAAAAAATCATTTAGAATAACTAAATTAAAAAAAACATTAGATGAAAAATATTTATAATGAATAAATCATAATGAAAAATAAATAATAAATAATATTATTAATGAATAAATACTACTATATAATATTAAATGGATGAATTATAAAAAAGAGTGAAATTTAATAATTAAAAAAATCAATAGATTGCAAAAATATTAAAAAATGAAAAATTGTTATTAATTAAATATATTATTAAAAAATTAGCAATAAATATATGTTAAAATGAAAATGAATACATATTAATTATGTTAATTAAAATCATATTAAAAACATCTCATGATAATGAATAGCGATGTATAAATAAATATTTTAAAAAAATAAATTACAAAGATATTTAACAAATAAAAATTGAAAATAAATAAATTAAAAATTATTAAAAAATAATTAAGATTATTAATGAATAAAAAATAATTATGATTATTAATGAATAATTTTTAAAAAAAATGAATAAATTCAAAACATATTAAAAAGTAATAAATAATATATATTGAATAAAAATTTAAAAAATGAATAAAATTTTCCAATTAAAAAGATAATATATATTTAATATATTATGTTAATAAATAAAATTTTATAATGAAAATTAAAATTTGAATAAATTAAAGAAATATTTTGTGTGTGTTTTTATATAAAATTTCATTCATTGCTATATCTGTTTGTGAAATTAATGTGGCACGAGTTTGATATATGTTAAATTGAAAAATCAAACGATATTTAATTAAATGTCCATTACGTAATTCTAATTAGTCAATAGTTTTAATTAATATTATCTTTTTATTATGAACTATTTTTCACTAAATATTTGACTTATTTAATGTAAATACATATTTCATACTATATGATTCATATTTAAGGGAAAGATTATATATACTGATATATATATTAAATATATTAATGAATAATAAAGTGTGAAAACATTAAAAATGGCTAAATTACCCAAATGCTCCTCCCATTCCGTCGCGCGCCACCATTGTTTAGTCCGATGCGGGTTCACGATCTGGCCGTCGCGCACCCTAGTCCACGCTGCTGTCACGTTGCTGCAGGGTTTTCACGATCTCCGCCGTGCTCACCTCCAGCCGATCCCACCCCGTATGGTTCTTCAGTAGATGGCGTTGTCCCTTGCTGAAGCTTCTCTGGGTTGGGGGAATTTTGACTCGCATAGGCACACTGCAATCATTTCGGAACCAATGACTCGGTGCCCTAATGCAGATCCAATCGTTCCAATTGATGCATTCTCTTTATACAATATATCAAAAGCTCCTCCCATTCCATGAAACGGCAGTGTGGTACACATCAAGGAAGATCCGATTTATGTCTCAGAACGCTTCAAAATAGGTGAACACTCCATAAAAGCTCGTCTCGTCATGCCCAAGGTTCCATTCTAATGAAAATTGAAGAAATAATTGCATGGATGTCGGCAATTTTGGGGTTCTTATATGGGAAGTGTGTTTTATTGGGTTTCAGCTTTTTTCATATGTTCTTCCCCTATGATGAGTTGAAGACGCGTTCATAGAGATTTGTATCAATTTTGCTCAAACCAGGTATTATCAATATCGATGAATGGGATATAAATTTTAGTCGGCTTGAAGTAGGTTAGTCTTCTATTCAACTCCGGGTAAGGGTCTATGGCCTTAATTGTATTCTTTGGCATCCTAAAATTATGTATGATATCACAATGTCAAATGGAGTTGCATTCAAGATTGACAAAGAAACAGATATCGCATGATTTGGGCACTTTGCATGCATTTTGGTCTAAGTTGATCTGAACTCCACTTTAGTGAGATGAAGTTGATTAAAAAATTGTGTATGAAAGAATGCCAAAATTTTATTTGGAATGTAAGGTAACTGGACATGAAATCTTGAATTGTAGGAAATTTGTGGCCTGTAACTATTGCATCCTGTGTTGGCATGACTCTAAGATATGTTTGAAGAAGAATAAAAAAGAAGCCTCCCAATATTATGGTGGTCGTGATCACACTTGGGTTGCAGCAACATCATGTGGTATTGTTGGACTCTTCCATGGATAGTGGTGCATGCATCTGGTTTTCTCAATGTGCAGGATGATACACATTCGGTGGATGCTGCTCCTAGAAAGGATGGCACTCGGCTGAGGGCCCCTGCTCCCAACATATCTCCTAACAATGTGCTGGCACCATCTAGCTGTGATACTTAGATGATTCTTTTTATGCAAACCTCTGGACATGATCCTAGTAATGGTAGTGCCATGGTTGGACACCCAACTTGTGAGACCTCTGGACAGTCGATCGTGCAATCTAAAGTTAATGGTGATTTATCTATTAATCGGATGGAGGAAGGGGTTACAAGCACTAGTAAAAGGAAATTATGGTCAGATATTGTTTCTGGGAATGAGAAGCCAGTGTTTGATCATGTTTCTAAAAAACTCAATTATGATTGGTAACAATAAAGTGACTAATAGGCATCCATCACCTGTCATGGACAGACTGGAGCTGATTGAATATTATATTGGCATGTAATCTGCGGCAGATGATGCTTCAAGAGTCACTAATGACCATATGGAGAAGCCTGTCACTCTTTGTAAATCGGAAGAGGATTGGTAATAAATGAAGTCTTGGAAATGAGGTTAGAATATGAAAAATCATGGATGAGGACGTGGCAGGGATGACTGGGTTGCACATGGGCGTGGCCAGTCTACCAAGGCTTCTTCAAGGATCTCACTTTGGAGTAGGTTAAACTTAAGGAAAAGTACTTTGTAATTCTCAATCAAAAGAATTCGTAGTCAGAATTGGAATTTACTGATCATACATCTCATTCGGATTATGGGGATGATCCTAGTTCTACCCATTTGTAGTTTTCTTTCTTAGATGTGGATTTTTCCTTTATTGGTCATGTCCTTTCTCCTATTCATGTTCAGTCTTTTAGTTTTCAATAAATTTTGGTAGGAGCGGGTTCTCCTAGCTCCTGATCCCTTTTGGTAAAAATTGAAAATGAATAAATTACAAAAATATTAAAAAATAATTAAGTTTCTTAATGAATAAATAATATTAAAAATGAATATATTTGACAAAAATATTAGAAATTAATAAATAATATATATTGAATAAAAATATAAAAATGAATAAAAATTTTCGATTAAAAATATAATATATATTAAATATATTATGTAAATAAATAAAAGTCTAAAATGAATATAAAAAATTTATAAATTTAAAAAATATTTTGTGTGTGTGTCTATGTTTCTATAAATGTGTTTGAAATTAATATAACAGATGCTTGATATATGTTAAATTGAAAAAAAGACATGTTAATAAATATCCATTATGAGATAATAATAATTCAATGTTTATAAATAATATTAATTTTAAATTATAAGCCATTTTTCACTAAATATATGAATTATTTAATGTAAAAACATATTTTGTATTATATAAATCATATTTTAAGAAATATTATATATATTGATATATATATATATATATATATATATATATATATATATATATATATATAGGAAATGGAACGTGCATGGTTTGAGCATTTTTCTTGAATTCTTCTAGTGATTGCCATGAGTATGACTCTCACTAATATAGTGGTTTCTGGTGGACGATGCATACAGATTCGAGTTGCATATTGAAATTGAAAAATTACCTGATTTTCTATATGAAATGTTGCAACATTGGGAACTCTACTGACGAATGTCGTAAAGGCTTGGGCAGTGTTAACTGCAAGAAGTTCGGACATGTGATTAGCAGTGTAAATTCATGCTTCCAACTGTAGGGAATGCAAATAAGGGAGCCATTCCATCTACTAGAGGTAGGACCCTTGAGATTTGCATGACCAAGGCACCCGAGCATACTAACGACAACACAATATTTGTGGAAGGGGCCTCACCAGCCCTCTACTCCCTATTCAATGCATTCATGGGCAACACAATATTTGTGGAAGGATGATCAGTGCTTCTTTTATGATGAGGATGTTATTGATTCAGAAGACATGACTGATGTTCTCTTCATGAAATATGGCAACAAAAAAGGCAGTAAACCACCAGATGGATCTGCTCCTGGTCATCTGATGTATCATATCCTGGTCACCTAAAAAAGAAGGGTGGAACTACAGTCCTGACAAATTCGAGTTTGGGTGCTTCTTCTTCCAACAAAATGACAAATGGGAGCTCCAAATATGGGGGCATTTGTGTCCCCATTCCCATATCCTGATCTGAAGGTGCTGCATGAGATGCTGAGAAAGGGTCAGACCTTGGTCAATAGGTCACTCCAAGGCAGCCTACACTAGACATTAGAAGTAAGGATCCCGTTAAACTAGTCGGGAGTTCTATTGTCAATATGTCTAATATTATGGATGATTTGGATGATCATAGGTATTCCCTTAGAGAATTTGAACATGTTGAAATGTTTTTTACATGTGGCAATGTTGTAGGTAAGTGGATGTTGGATGCCTCATATGCGAATGGAAATGAAATTTCTCTTGCCAACGAGTCTTCCTCTCCTAGATGAAATATTATTCTACATGATATTTTGAATAGACCTCAATGAAAGGAAGTTTTCCTCGAGTAATTTGGTAATGTTTGTTTTAAAATAGGTAGGCAGATGGAGAAAAAATATTGAATCTCGATGCATGAATTTAATTCACTTTACAAAAGGGTTTGATCCACCCCAACTTTGTTAGTGTATAGTTCTCAGTGGAAGTTTCCATCGAGTATTTGACCGAGATTTAGGGAAAATAAAACACCAAATTTCAATAACACCACAACACCTATGTTGGAAAGAATATCTGGTGAATTTATTGGATTGAAGAACAATTAAAATATATACAACATTTTTCACTAAATATATGACATATAAATATGATTTATAATACATATTTAGTATTATATAAATAATATTTAAGAAAATTATATATATATATATCAATATATATTTCTATATGAAATATGTTTTTTTAATAATATATAATTTTAATTTTATATGCCATTTTTAAATAAATATTTTATATATCAAGTGTGAATGTATATTTAGTTATATGTAAATCACATTTAATAAAATATATTATATTTTGATTAATATAACTAATAATTAAATATTTATTAATTGTCATATATGTCAAATAGAAAAAACAAAATGCATTGATAAAATAAAATGATATAAAATGTCTATTAATATTAATTAGTCACTATTTTTAATTCATATTATTTTTTAGTTAAAATATATAAAACATTTTTCACTAAATATGTGACATATAAATATGATTTATAATACATATTTTGTATTATATAAATAATATATATTAAAATTATATATATATATATATATATATATTTCTATATGAAATAAGTTTTTTAATGATATATAATTTTTACTTCATATTCCATTTTTAATTAAATATCATATATATCAAGTGTGAATGTATATTTAGTTATATGTAAATGATATTTAATAAAATATATTATATTTTTATTAATACAACTATATTTATATATTAATATTTTATTTTTAATGGTATAAATTTCTTTTATGAAATATAACTTCTATTAGCGCTTTTCAACAACGATAAAGTTTGACCATTGTCAGTGTTTTTTTAGCGATGATAAAGTGAAACTTTTATCATTATTGATAAAAGGGTGATTTTTTGAGTGCATTTTTTAACACTGATAAAATTTATCATTGTTTATCATTGGTTCTTTAGTAGGTTGTATTTCTTGGTATAATCAAAAACACAATTGATTATTTTATACATTTATTAAAATGACATATCTCTCGTCAGGGTGTCAAAACCATGAAAACCAATTTCGGTTGACTTGGAAAATATGGAGGACTTTACACGAATCATTTGTGATCTATTAGTATTAACCACACTTCATTTATGAAATTTCTTTGTTTTCTTTTTTATTTATGATATCAGAAAAATGATTCTTAATGTGACGGTAAGAGAGAGTGTAAAAAGCGACCAAATAAAAAAATCAAGTATTATTTATTTATAATTAATGGAAAACAGAGGAATAATCAGAGAATTTGCATCCAACCCCATTGAAAGGAAAAATTCATACTAATTTTGGGAACTCGATCATCATATTTAGGCTGGAAATCTAGTTTGTCCACAGCAGCCAGGACCTCATGTTTCGAGCCAACTCCTTTTAGTTTTCCAATTCCTTTTTCAATATTTTTTTGACAAATGTTTGCATCTCATTTAGTTGATCAAATTGATACTACAATGGAAATGCATTAGTCCATCTTGAGAGAAATAGTTGATTCGTACTAAAATAATTAGGAAATTTCATGTCCATTACCCATATGGGGGCCAACGATCATGCAACTTTTAAATCCTCATGTTGCTTCATAAAACAACACATTGGCATCTTTCAATAGACGATCCATATATTCAAATGCAGATTGTAATTTTAAATCAGTTTGCTTGGACGCCATTTCCATATAAGTCTATATAATGAAGAGTTTGACTCCGTGTCAGAAGTTACAGTAACAATTCCCATTTACAATTTCAAATGTCCTTTATATTTTCGAAAGTTGTAATAGGCTATAAAATCTTATAATCAACACATGATTTGATTAATATGATTTAATTTATGTACTATCTGAGCCAATGTAAAACTGTACCAAATCCAAAGAGAGAGAAATGTAATGTAAAAGAATAAAAAAATGGTAAGGTCTAAATATAACTAAAAAACCACTCACTGCTCATTTTTATATGGAAACATCGATTGACATATCTTAAAAAATTTCCATGTGACAGTCAGGTTTCACTTTGTAGCTTTTAAATAATAACATATTATTAATAACATAATAGAAATAATAATATAAAAATAAATATATAATTAATTAAAATAAAATTGATTAACATATAAATAAAAAATAATAGTTTAAATAAGAATACGTACTAATATAATTAATATAATTCAAAATTAATTTAATAATCAACTAGATTGTTAATAATTATTGTCATGAATAATAAATAGTAGATAATTAATAATGAATCATTAATAACTATTAAGAAATCATATGAATAACTAAAAGTAATAATATAATTAATAAAATAATTAATAAAATAATTAAAAATATAATAAAAAATACAATTAATAATAGTTAATTAACGATATAACTAAAAAATTAATAATTATGAATACAATTGATAATATAAAACATAATTAATAAGGTAAATAATAATTAATAATATAAATAAAAATTAATAATTAATAATATAAGTAATGGTATATTTAATATAAATACAAATAATTAATAATACACAATTTACAATTAGTGGTGAACAATAAAGAAATTGTTGTTCATTAATTGTTGATTATTTTATTAAATTTTCATATATTATTAACTATTCTTTGTTTATTATATATTATTAATTATGCACCCCAAACCTTGTAATCATGCACCACAGACCTATGATCAAATCCAGGTGGGTGATAATTTCCAAAGTTACTGTCTAATAAAGTACAGTTGGATGAAGCTACTTTCATGGGGGGGGGGGACAACACAACAGTCATGACCAGTACCACATGTGACATAGGGAAGGTGTGACTATTGACCGGTGGCACAACATGTTGCATTAATCTCATACCGACCTTCAATCCAAAACAACATTCAGTTGGGTCTGTGAGGCAAATCACATGAGCATTTAGGGCATCAAAATGTAATATAATATCCTCTCAGCCAATACTCACTTGGGTGGGTGAGTATCTGTAGTTTATAATATCATTTATCTATGATAATAATTATCTTCTAATTACATTCTCAAATTATTAAATATTATTTGTATTAAAAATTAAAAATTATATTATTTATATAATCACATATTATTATATTATTGATATCAATCCTACATCATTTTAATTAATAATATCATTCATAATATATTATTATTCAAATTATCATAAATTCAATATTGAACCTCATATAGAATGTCTTTAATAAAATTTTAAGTAAAATTTATTTATAAAAATAAGTCCATCATTGGTTAAATAAAAAATCCTCGTTTCAATAATAAAATCTATCTAAAAATTAATCACATCATTTGTTTGTTGTCGAAAACGAAGCTCTTGACACTCAACCACAACTATAACAAAAAAACCCAATATCCCATACTAGCCAGTGAAACTACATAAAAATAGCCTAAAATAAGGTGGGCCTTTATCAATGCTATTACTAGCACTGATATAGGACAACCTTTATCATCGCTATTTCCAGCACTGATAAAGGAAATACCGCTGTAGTGTGCTGTTAAAATTACACCACACTGTATCAACGAATACAAACACCAAATACATAGAGCATCAATAAATACAAGATATGAAAAATTAATAATTTAATCGAAATAAAAAATTACAGAAAAAATACAAAAAAACAATATATTATAACCATTCCAAACATTGTTTATTATAATTACATTAGTGAATACAATTTATCTCAAACATTCAAAAACATCAATGGATTCATTGTCTTTGACACCTAATCCCCTCTCAAAAAGTTTGATCAAGGTATTTATTGCTGAATAAACCACCACAAATCGAGCAAAATAATCCACCTCTATAAGAAAATAATTCTTATATTAGTAATACTATAAAGATATAACTTAAACATAAATATTAAACAATACATTAATCAAATGTTAATTTTAAACTCATAACATATACTTGGAGTCACATAGGACACACCATGCATCCGAAGGAGGTGGGGATAATTCCTACATTTCATAAATGACATATGGATCATTGTCCTAATGTATCAAAACAATCCATGTACGTTTTTCCACTTTTGAGTACTTCACTTGTGTTTTTAATAAAATGTCATTTTAAATTAGAAACACGCACTTTGAGTCATACTAGTCACATAATGTGTCAGTTTGATATGAGATTGTTTTCTACACATCAAAAATGAATATGAATCATTTTAAAAAAGTATCAAAATAATAAAAGTGAATTTTTTATGTTTTTAGTGGATGACACACATTTTGAATTAATTTAACAATTTTAGATTGATAACAGAAACTTTGAATCATTTTAATATGAATGTGTTTTCTCAGTTTAAAGTATGGAACATTTCTGTATTACTAAAATATCAATTTAAATATAAAGGCTCCCATGGAGTCATAATAGTCACACCATGTGTTGGTTTGATGTGTGGCTAATTCTTATACATCATAAATGAATTATGATTGTTTTACTAAGGCATCAATACAATCCGAATGTATTTTCTCAATTTTGAGTATTGCACTTGTCCTTTTTTACTAAAATTTTATTTTAAATTGAAAACACACACTTTGGGTCATAATGGTAATATTTTGTATCAGTTTGACGTGATTATGGATCTCACACATCATAAATGACTTATGAAGAGATATCATAAATTATCGAGATAATAAAAGCCTGTTTCATAATTTTTCATTGAGTGACACACGTTTTGAACTAAAATGTCAATTTTAGAATGATAACGTCCATTATGAGTGATACCAAACACATCATTGATCAGATTGAGGTGTGGATGATTGCTACATGACAAAATGACTTATAGATCATTGTTCTATATTTTCAAAACAATTCGAATATGTTTTCTCTATTTTTAATATGACACTTATATTTTTTAACCAAAACGTCAATTTTAAATAAAAAGACACACTTTGAGTCATACTAGTCACACCATGTATCAGATTGAGGTGTGGCTGACTCATACACATCATAAATGACTTATAGATCGTTGTCCTAAAGTATAAAAACAATATGAATGTGTTTGTTTAGTTCTGAGTTTGTTATGTTTGTTTTGAACTAAAATGTATATTATAAACTAATAACATACAATTCAAGTCATACCAAGAACATTGTGTATTAAATTGAGGTATGGCTGATTGAGATATGGCAGATTTCTACACCATCCATGACAATAATCATGGAAGATCTATTGGGAATTCATACTTTTTCATTCAATAGTTTCAAAATCCCTTGGTAGATGTATCAATACAATTCACATCATGTTTCATGCATCATGGGGTTTCCTCTTCCATCCAAAAAGAACATGTTCTCTATTTTTCGGCAAGTTTTGAGATAATTACAAGAAAAATATGAATTCCTAAATGATCTATGAAAAAATAACTAAACAAGTATTAAATAAAAAGGATAAAGAAATCAACTTACTAATAATATATCAAATAAAGAAAAAACTAACTAAATTAGTAGGAATTAAACTTTGCATTCAAGTGTTGAAAACCCCCTTGGTAGATGCATCCTTAAAACTCACTTCACATTTTAGGTAGCTTGGGGTTTCCTCTTCCATCCAAAAGGAACATGTTCTCTCATTTCTTGCTTGTTGAAGAAATTTTAAATGATGATATGAATTCCTAAAATATATATTAATAACACTAAAAAAGTATTAGACAAAAATGATTAGGAAATTAACGTAAAAATAGTAGATAAAATAATGAAGAAATTGAATAGATAAGTAACATGAATTCACATTTGCATTAAATTATTACATAATCCCTTGGTAGATGCATCCTTGTGATTCACTTCACGTTTTAGGAAGTATGGGGTTTCTTATTTCATCTAAAAGGAACATGCTCTCTCATTTCTGGCATGTTGAAGATAGTTTAAATAAAAATACGTCTTCCTAAATGATCTGTGAAAAAAACTAAATAAGTGTTAGATAAAAATGATAATGAAAGTTACTTAAAAAGAGTAAAAAAATTGATGACAAAAATAAATAAATAAGTTGTATAAATTCACCTTTTCCCGATGTCTATGTACATTTTCGACCCATTTCGTTGTTACCATTATCTCAGGTGTAGCCTCAAAGTCCAATCTTTTATGTGGATGAGTAACTTTGAACAAACAACCCCAACTCGAGAAAAATAATCCACGTATAAAACAAAACAATTATTATGTTAGTAGAACTATAAATAAATTTATTATACATAAATATGAAACCACACATTAATAAAATGTCAATTTTAAACCAAAACCACACAATTTGAATCATGCCAGGTGCACCATGTATCGAATTTCAATGTGGTTGATTCTTATAAATCAAAAGTGACATATGTATCATTGTCCAAAAGTATCAAAACATTAAGAATACATTTGATCATCTTTGAGTATCTCACTTGTATTTTTTACTAAAATGTAAATTTTAAACAAAAAGACACACATGGAGTTATACCAGTCATACTATGCATCCGATTTAGGTGTTGATGATTCCTACATATAAAAAATGGCTTTTGAATCATTTTCCTAAAGTATAAAAACAATATGAATTCATTTTCATTGTTTTGAGTATGCCATTTTTTATTTTTTTACTAAAATGTAATTTTAAACGGAGAACATGAACTTTGAGTCATACTAGTCACATAGTGTATTAATTTGATGTGATACTGATTCCTACACATCAAAAATAACTTTTGAATCATTTTCCTAAAGTATCACAACAATAATATCATGTTTTTTTTATTTTCAGTAAGTGACATATTTCTTGAAAGAAAATATCAATTTTAAACTCATAAGAGACACAGAGAGTCAGACCGAGCACAAAATGTATCATATTATGGTGAAGCTAATTCTGAAACATCCTAAAACTCCATTTAAAATTCAACATTAATTTTTAAAGAACCATTATTGGGATCATCATTGAAGTCTAAAATATCCTCCTCATTCTGCAACATCATAGAAATCCAATATATTAACATTAAAACCATTCATTTACCCTTAAAATCAAATTTACAAACAATGAATATTATCCTAATAAATCATTGGGACACTTTTTATTAGTTTTCTAAAAAAATTAACAACTAAAAATTATGTTAAACTTTATTTAAAATCACTTTAAAAAACTATGTTTACTCAATAAAAAAACATTTGATGGAAAATCAATTAATGAATTCATTTTCAAACTTCCTTAGAAAATCACTTACTATTTTCAAAACCAATAAATTTCAATTTTGAATCAAGATTTCAAACTATTAAAATCACGCATCACCTAAATAACATGATAATTCTATAATCAAGATATTCTGAAAGAAATAAAAATCTGATACAAAATCCAAGGATAATTAGTGATCGCAATCAACTAGGCTACATGGTTTGAAATCCTATTTCCAATCACATTTGTGTCAAAGGTAGCCACTCATAACTATGTATAAGAGCTCCAAAAGGATTACCAAACTCTATGATCTCACCATGTGTCACCAGTTCAACTCCCTTTTCATCCCCAAACACGAATAGATTTATAAACTACATAGATAATATTTATTCAAAGATAAAGAATCATCAATATAAATTAAATTACACCAAAAACCGATAAATAAAACTCAAAACTAAAGACTCAACACAACATTTCATGGAAAGATGAGGTTTATAACGAGTAAGAGATCATGACACCCAAGTTAGTTAGTTTGGAATGTAATAGGTGTGTTTTGTGTATCAATATTTGATTATCAGGGGAAAGTCAGTATGCTTGTGTTGTGATGGGAGTAGGGTGGTGTCAAGGAGAAAGTAGTGGATCTTTAGGTGATAAAAAAATACATCATTGCATGACTTAACTTTATAGAGGATCCATTCATCGAGCAGATCGATGAAGATCAAGAGATGAAACTATGATTGGGTTCCGCAAGAGCTTGAACGGTGCATGTAAGGAGACTTTGTCAGGTTTCTATTTAAAATATCGATCAATTATTTTATAAACTCTTTGAAAAAATCATTGATTGAGTGCAAATTTATGAGCACTAAAATATCAATCACTAATAAAACTCCTCTTTATCAATGCCTTTTCACGCTGTTAAAGATACCTCTTTATCAGCGCTAAAAAAGCGCTCACAATGACCCAATATTAATAATATAATAAATTTAAATAAAATTTTAAAAAACATATAATTATAAATAAATATATTATTATTAAACTAAATTTGTTATATTTTTATAATTATTTAAATAAATAAATAAATATTTATAACTGTAATTATAGATAAATTTATTTAAAAATATTTGCATATAATTATAAATATATTTATATAATTATATATATATATATTTAAAAGGTAGGGAAAAATCCTTTTTATTGAAAGTTAAAAAATAGAAAAGTAGAGCAAGGGGTTAGACACAATGAACTACCCCCATCATTAAGAATAGTCACATGCCAAAAAATTTCAAAATCTTAGCTCAAATCCTATGTTCCTCATCATGAATAACAGTCCAATTGATTCATCCATGCCCATGGCCACAATCTTTGGGATGATAGACTATCCTCCATATTTTCACTTGTTGTGAGAGGCCTTTAACGCCACTATTCTATGAGTCACTTGAATTCTCCATGGCATTATTCTTACCATCTATCACAATCTCTACCTTCTTTGAAAATCCATCTAATAATGTATCCTTTCTACTTCTGCACCACATTATGGGGACTGTGCCACTTCATGGACTTATTTACCTCTTCGTTTGTCACGATCTAGTGAGTAAAGCACTTAAAAGGAGTTAGATGTAGGAATCGATGTTTTCTTGTGTGTTGATTCATTTGAAGTGGTTGGTGTCACACCTTCCAAAGCACCCACACAGAAAGGACTGGAGGAAGAGACCTGATCCTTTATCAACATTTCATTTTTAGACTTGGATTCAATATGAACCAAATTATCCTTATTATAAGAGGCCATGTCATTATGAGTTTCATCTTTTAGTAATACATCCTTACTTGTGTCAACTTCTAGAAGCATGGAATATTGACTAAAATATTGTTCCTAACTTGGAAGATAATCCAATTGTGAAATATGCTCAGATTTTTCAACTCTGTGTACTTGATAATCAATCTTCATAAAAGAATATATTTTATTTTATGCAAGAATCATGCCTACATCAGGTATCCTGAGGTTTTTGGGTAATGTATTATCATTAGGGAAAGTAAAAGAAACTCGTCTTCCTCCTTCGGATTAGCCAGCAGCAACATCAGAGGACTGAGGATCCCTCATGGATAAAATTGCAAAAACAATCTTGTTCTCTAATTAGAGTCCAGTCCTAACTCTAGTAGCATCATTTCCCAATAAACTACTAGTAGATGATGTCTTTTCTAACAAATATACACCTGCAAGATTAAAAGAAAAAAATACACCCTTCATCAATTTAATAGGATAGGAAACAACCACGTTATCATTTCCATTATTTTTATCATAAAATAGGCTCTATTATTTCTGATTCTCTAAATCAACCTTCACTTGTGCAACTCCTTCATAATCTATTTTTCTTTCAAAAGAGTCATCATCTGACTTTTCTAAACTTGCACCCTTAATTAGATCATCTTTAAAATATAAAACTTCATTGTACAACCACCCATCATCCTCCAGTTCCTCAACCATTTCATCCCATTAACTTCCATGCCTATCCAAATTAGATAATGGAAATCTTGATTGAAAATGAATATTCATTCCATGAGACAGTTCTGCAAGTCCAAGATCTTGTTTAGAAGGAAGAGGGTCTCCATGTGTATCATAATACAAAACAGTAATTGGAAGAAGGTTTTTATTATAGTGTTGAGATTTACTATTTGTCTTCTCCTAATGATACCCCCTTCCCTATTACCACAAAAAGTTTTATTTCCCTTCATATATAGTTTTCCACTTCATGTCCATAATGGCAGAAATAAGTACAAAAGAGACTCCTTCCATTGGTGGATATTTTGTGCCCAATCAACTTGAAATAAAAAATAGTAAAGGTTATTTTCATACAAAATTGTCAAATATAATTCATCCTTAGGTATTGAAAGGAGCACCTTTTCAACTAAGGTAGAGAAAACACCATCTTCCACTAGTAGGTGATCATAGTGGATAAACCTAATTATCTCAGTCTCCCTATCCATTTTAACTGGGACTCCGATAATTTAAGAAATAAAAAATAAAAATTTTGATGCCAAATTATCCATTTAAATAAATACACTATGAACCAAGATCACACAAAAGAGTTCCTATCCACAAGAGGGTTGAAGGTGGGATCCCATTTTTGGAAATACAGAAATCCAGGCTTGAGGGATATGTGACCAAATCCCCAAGCCCTCATTTTTAGTTCCTCATTGGGGAGTAAGAATTTATTGAATCCCCAACCTGGAGACATAAATATCCATGATTTAAATACCCAAATAGATGATAATTTATTTACTAAATATTTAATCTTCCATGGTATATAACCCTTTGTATGAATCAATTGAATGGTGAGAGAGTAATTACCTAGTTCGAGCCATTCTGTGATTGCCACTTTATTGGCCCCAACTTGAGAAATATTTCTTTTCCTCTAAATCTTGCAATAATATGAATCTCTATATTGAAGAAAAATATTCTTCATAAATTCATTTGGGCCTCCATCATTTTTCAATGTCCCCATAATATCCTCTAATCGGGATACACTTAAGAATAATTTTGAGATGATTCTCGATATTGATGAGGTCCTTTCATAATACAATCGATCATAGAATATCAGTGGTGTGGGTGTGTGCGCAGATGAAAGAGTGGATTCTTCTACTTTGGATGTACAAGGGAATTGAATAAAAAAGAATATGGGATAGGGGGATGACCCTATATTGGGTTTTATTATCATTCCTTAGCTGTGAGCCCTCCTGGTGCTCACTTTTCCCCTAATTCCCACAAGGTTTTGAGGATCCCCCAACATATTATGCAGAACAACACACTGGTCTTTGTCGAAGATAACCCCAAAAAATTTAGGGACCAAATTGAGGATTAAAATAACTTGATCATCGCATGGATGTACTCACAATGAGGTACTTCTTGGAAGTTTGATGATTTTAATGAGAATATTCTTCAGGTATGGGGATTCTGAAGTTGGTGCGTCATTTATATCAGTATGGGTTTTTTCTATATCATTTTTAATTCGTTGGAAATGAAATTGAAGGCTTGGAGTTTTGGGTGCATTTATATCATGTCAGTCACCTTTCATTTCCATGATTAGGATTCATAGTTTGATCTAGATCAGGTGATAAAGTCAAAAATCCAATCTTTGATCAAGGTTACATCTCTAAACAGGTTCTTTTAGCATCCTAATATTTTGTGGGATGCCACTTATTTAATTGGAACTCCGAAAAAGCTTGGAAATGAGACTAAAAATGAAGGATTTGGGCACATTTCTCAAATCCTTGTTGATTATGATCTTTCTTCTCCTCTGATTTAATACATTTATTCAGTTGCATATGAATTATAGTATGTTTTGAATATAAAGTATGAGCATGTACCTATTTGTTTGTCATAACAACTACTGTATTGGACATGTTAATGAGGAGTGTCATAGGGGACTGAAGTTCTCCAACTTCCAAAATCATAGTCATCTTGCAAAGAATTGTATGTTAAAACTGCCCCTGGTGAAATATGGTGATAGATAGGTGATGAAATGTATGATGAAACCTTTCAATAAAGAGTGGTGGAATTCCAAGGATAAGGTAGGTGTGAGGATGGAGGCTAAGTACCAGCATTCCCCTATGCAGTCCGAATTTAATAGAGCCAATTAATGCTATAAAATCAAGGAAGACATAAATAATGATAATAATTTGGAGTAATTAGAAGGTGATCTAGTTGAGGATTGAGCTAACATGCAGGAAGAAACTTTTATGTCCTCTGGTTCCCAAAATGGGAAGAAGCATTTTGATCTGGGTAGCTTAGAGAGACTGTAGGGTAGGAATGCTCATATTTACTATAAATAAAAGCTAGTTTCATCTACTAGGATGGGATCTAGTAATTAGGCACAAGGAAATTAAGCTTGTGTAGGTGACAATTTGGATTTATAAGTGCCTCAATCAGTAGTTAATGATCGGACTCTAGTGAACACATCATGGCATATGAGTGATCCATCAACCCCTTATTTCTCAATTGATTCCCCAATTGAAACCATACTTTGGAGATTCTTACAACCTGAGGGGCCCTCTTTAATCTACCACCCTTCAGAATCAAATCAATATATCATCTTAGGGGGTATCAGGGGAATAGGATGCATGTACGGATGCGGCAGTGAAGGATTCTACTAATAAGAAAATGAAGGTGAAAGCCTCTCTCAGTTTGCTTGAAATTTTAAATAGATCCAATAGTAGACATGTCTTCCTTGATGAGTTCAGTAATGCTCATGTTCTATAAGCTCATTTACCATGAATTAAGTACACCACAATAGGGATAACTCTTAATTTTAAGATGTCATCAAAGTGATCAGATCTAGTTGGGATACATGATCCAAGGCCTCTCGCGATTCTCATCCCATTAGATGAAAACAATGAATCTCAAGATAATGATGACATGACTTAGAAAATTCCTAAAACATGGGGAGGGTCCTCCATCCAAGAGGTAGGGTTGAGAGGAGTTATCAGTTCCCTAGTTGATCTCTACTTATCTTGATTTTCATGTTTGTGATGCTGGTTTGTCACATTTTTTTATCGCTCTCATGTACTTGCTTTACTTTTTCTAATAAATTTTGAGGGTGTGGTTATATAATTATATATATATATATATATTAATATATTAATATATTTAATTATAAATATAATATATATTTATTATTTAAATACATTTATAATAATTATATAATTATTTAAATATATATATATATATTCATAAGTATAATTATAAATAAATATTTTCAAAAAGTATTTATATATAATTATAAATATAATTATATAATTTTATATAATTATATAATCATATATATGTATATAATCAAATATATTTATATAATCATATATATTTATATAATCATATATATTTATATAATCATATATATTTATATAATCATATATATTTATATAATCATATATATTTATTAATATATAAAAATATATAATTATAAACATAAAAAATATATTTATTATTTATATATATTTACTATAATTTTATAATTATTTAAAAATAAATATATTTACTTATAATTATACTAATAAATAAATATATTTATAAATATTTCTATATAATTTAAATAAATCTATATATTTATATATAATTATATATAATTTTATAATTATATATATTTATATATATATACACATATATAAGATGGATACAAGGCGGTCTTCGACGATCGACCATGGATGTGAGGTGCTCTACTAGGGTTCTTCTCTGATGGAATCTTCTTCTAATCTATTGCTTCCTAAAGTTTTTCTTTTTGAGAGGCACTTCAATATCCATTTTTTGTCCCCTCTTGAAGGGAAAAAGGAGAAAAGTACTTATATGGTGTCTTTAGTGTAGATGTCGAAAATCGATGCATCTTCATCTTCTTTGAAAAAAGGCGCTCTGAATCATATTATCAAGAGACATGGTACCGCCCATGATACTACAAATCATGAAGCAATCCTTAAAAGGTACAAGATCTGTGAATTTTCAATTACTCTGCTGGTTATTCTTTCCGTAGTGTATAAACATGGAAGGTCTAAGACCATTCATGTCGTGTCTCCTCGCTATAGAGATTCAATAATTGGAAGTGTGTATTGAAGGGGAATTAGCATTATCACTTCATCATTCCTTTGGAGGATCTGAAGAGAAAGGCATGGGGGCATGTAAAAATATCTTTAAAGTTAGGCCAGGTGTGTATTCAAGAATGGGATCTTTACTTCTCTCATTTCTCCATAAAAAACACTCAGGTACATATTTGGGTAGGAATTTTTGGCCTCAACTTGATTTTATGGCACTCAAAAATTCTGTTTGACACTGCCTTGATGATTGGAATACCGATCAAGATAGATAAGGCTATTGAGGAAGCTCAGCATGTGTTTTTACTCGAGTTCTAATTGAAGTGGATCTAAATTATTCATTAATTGATAGGGTAATGTTATATACTATTGATGATTCCTTGAATTTGAATGTTTTCTATTAAAATCTTTATATATTTTGTTAGAACTACTAGTTGATTGGTCACTCCAAATATAAGTGAAGAATGAATTTTTATCCTTAGTTTTCTCTAAAAACGTGACTGAATCCTCAAAATTATATCAGAATATGGGGAATAACGATGTCTTTGGGAGTATTAAAGAGGCCCATAGGTTCCTAAGACAAGAATTGGATAGGTTCATGATAGAGTTACTCAACTTAGTTTGTATTAGCTATAATTAGTTACTTACGTATGTGGTTTTTATACCAATATGGGATTTGGAGAAAGGAGGAAGGTTTAAATATTGGCTCAGTCACCATTGCCAGGTGTGTCCACTGTGTAGGAAACTAGTGTGAAACCTCTTAGGTAGGAGGTAATGCGTTGTCCGAGTAAGACACATAATAATTGGGATAATATATAAGAGTTTTACACTCAATCCATTAATGAGGATGACCATAATGCACTTAAATTAGATATTTAGGATAAAATTGATCAAAAGATAATGAAAGAGGATAAGATGATTGAAGCTATTAGTCACACAATGAATTTTAAAATAGAAGAGTCCTATTCATTCAGAGATGCCTTGATGTGTAATATAAAGACATGTAGTGGAGGATTGTTTAAGGGAAATCCTCATAATACATATATGGATGGGCATAATTTTAAGGTTGGTGATTCCTTAAAGAAGATCATGGGAAGACGGGCAGAGGAGTCCTCTACTGTGGTTAATGATGACAGGTTGTAGGATGGGTCTACAACTGCTACCCATAAAACTATATCCCCCCACCCGATTATAGTAATAATCCTTCTAGTTTTCTTAACACCCTTAATAGGTCTGATTGTATGGAGTTTTGTCAAGAAGAATTTGGAAACCCTCTTGGATCGGAGAGCCCAGATCAAGTTCAAGAATAGGATCCTCAGCCCCCTGAGGATCCTAAATTATTAGATGACATGACTGATGTGGATGATAGGACATGGAAACAACACAATACCTAGAGGATGGGTTGACATTTGAGAGCTATATGTGGTGGTCGGTCACAAAGATGATTTTCTTTTCTATTTTTTGGATGATGTCTACTTTTCCCTATATGGAAGTGGCATGTCACTTGCTTCCTTTTGTTATCTCCTCTTGTACCTTGTCTTTCCTTTGTTTTCAATAAATTTTAGGACCATGGGATAAAACCCATGGTCCATTCCATATTTAATATATATATATATATATATATATAAGAGAGTGGGGTGAGATGTGTGTTGAGGGAGAGCTTCCTCCTGAAGATGATATCAACTATACTTTCTCCATCTTCTTCATTGAAATCCCTCACTTCCTCAACATCAAGTTGCTTAATAGAGGGAAGAATAACCTGATTTCTATGGGTATCATATCCAAGAAGCTTAACTCATATTATCTTGATACACACACATCGGTGTGGTATTATATGTTTCCAAACCCATAGAACTGTATGTCCTATGATTCTATAGGTATCAAATACTTTGTTAATTCTCAAGATTCAAAATCTTCTAGCTCCTTCAAAAAGGACACTTCTATATGGGTTTTTGAAAATCAGGAAGCGTTAGTGGAAATAGTGGAGATTTACAAGCACTTAATTTCAGTGCACATCTTTCTTCTAAAAGGGGTGTCACATTGGGGATTGGATGCATTGGTCAAAAGGTAATATGATTCCTAGGTCTTTCATAGATGGAGGTGTATCACATTAGGGTGTGTGTTTTACTTTTTTATATTTCCAAATGTAGAACTCATATTGAGGGTGTGGGGGTTTAGATCAATTTGATTTAATTTAAGCATGCTGCGATTGTAGGAATAGTTTTTTGGCTTTAATCCTTTTAAAATTTGGAACCCCTGTGTTCAATTCTGGGTTAGAATTGTTGACTTGAGTTGGATCCTTTGGAATACTTAGATCATTCATGATATTCCATCATTGATCATGTCAAAAATAAAGATTGATACTATGACTGAACAAGATAGGTTCAACCATTTTATTATATTTCTTGTTGAAGTTGATTTTAGCACTGTTTTGTTTAACCATGAAAATCTATCAACTAACGATGATGATCTTAATTTAAAAATAATTCATGGGAAGCTCCCCCCTTTTTTCCCTAAGTGAAGATTTGTGGGAGGAACTCAAGGAATTATTGTAGGAAACATTTTCAATATTCCATCTACCTTATAAATGGTCATATTGCTATGGAATGTAGAAAATACAAGGATAATGGGTATTTAAACACTGCCTAAAAAGGGTATTGAAGGGATGAGGAAAAGGAGTTGGAGACCGTTGATAAGAAAAAGGGTCATACCTCTGATGTTTTTTCATCTTGGTTGGCTGACAATGTATAAGGCCCCAGCCTTAAACCTTGCTTAATCTTGAGTTATTACAAGATTACACATTGAGGATCTTTTCGGGTTTAGAGTTTTAGAGAATTAGATCATAAAACTTGCATTACATTCCACATATAAACAAAGTGGTTACATAAAGATAGTATTCTTCATTCCCATCAATGGAAACACATTTAAAATAAAACATGGATTATTTCTTGACACATCCTTGACTCTATCATCTTATCATGTACCTTTCCCTTGACCTGTGAAAAACATTTCAAAAACTTGGGATGAGCATAAAAACTCAGTATGGGTTATAAAAAAACATGGAAAGGAAACATGAGTTCATATATACATAAGAATGAAATCATACTTTACCCATAAAACATAGGCACTTTAACATACCTCATAAAATCATGAATAAATCATAGAAATCATAATACATAAAGGTAACTTGAGGCATTCATAACATTCTTACGTAGGGAGTAACCCTCTTGGTTACGTTTGGAATACCCATGACAGTATATTCCCTAAAATCTCTTCGGAGAAACCTTAACGTTTCACTCCTTCGCGTTACCCAATTCATTGGAGAGCTATAACGGGCTCACCCGCCCTTAGTTTATCACGGAACCACCCGTCTTCATAATAATGCCCAAGAACCATAACATAATCATATCACATAAAACATGCATAAAGGAAACATAAAATTTCCACATTTCAATCACGAGATATCAATATAACACATTGATATAAAAACATTATGAAAACCATTTTCAATACTAAAAGAAAAGAAAAGTAAAACATGGTATTTATTTTTCTTTTTTAAAAAAAGGTATGGCTTGTAGAGGAAGCCGCAACTCAAATAACGGTCACGACGGCGGAGAAGTCGTTGTCGCCGCATACGTACGACAAAAACATTCCCTTTTGTCGTTTAGTAAATGCTTCGTATAAAAAATATTCCTTTTGAATAAACGTAAAAGTCAAAGGGGTTTATACACCGTATAAAAGAAAGTTGTGTATAAAATAAAATATGCCTCAACGAAAGGAGATTGAGACGAAGTCCCATACCTCGTATCCGACTTGACCCGACCGTTCTTTAATCTCCTGAATAATAAACTTGAGTTAATCTCTACTTTCTTATGAATCTTTTTCAAGTTCATTATTCCTTTTATACCATGTTATGAACATCATGTAATCGGTTAAGTTAATAATGTTCATTTTGTCGGTATTTGGTTCTTAAGTCAAAAATGGACTTCTTACACTTACATGTTGTTATTTTGGTCAAAGTTTCGTTATATCCAGAATGATATTAATGATTTATATAACATATATATCATATATATTCATCATATACATTTATTTATAATATTACATCACATTTAGAGGTAAGAAATGAAATGCACCGTTCATGGAGACGGTAAGCCGTACGTACGCATGAACGCTACTTTCATTTCTATTTCGTATTTTATGGAATGGAATCATAATGATATATAATTATATTATAATTCCAGTATAATAACATATATAATATCATTAACTTTATCCTTTACACATCCCACATATGGTATTAACGAATCAAATCACTTTTAGGGGGCGGTAGTCCGCACTTCCTAAAATGAAGATATCGTGTTTTACCCATAATGGAAACCATAAAGGTATGCCCAAAATGAAAAAAACAGAAGCTTAAGGAAAACATAAACATATTATATATCATATATAAAAATAGTGACATCATAATGGCCACCTTTGAAGGTGTTAAATGAGTGTTGAACAATCATCGTTTCGGGAGGCAGAATTTCGCCATCCACGGAAACCGTATGTTCTTTAACCATTTGATGTAGTTGTGTGAGAGTGTAGCTCAAATAAATATCATAACAACATCATTTTATATTTAATATACTGGTGTTGTTACAAAATAAGTAAATAAAAAGAGTTTAGGGGGTTGGAGAAGCAAAATAAAACAAATGAACATTAGAGAATGAATTACCTTAAAAAGTGTAACTCCTTTTGATTTGAGCCTAAAGGCTTCCTTTGAAAGGATTCTACCCAAAGAGAATCCTCTAGGATGAGGAGAGGGATGTGGAGAGAGCAAATGGGCAGGGGTTGGCCAAGCCAAAGGCTTGAAGAGTGTGTGAAATGAGGTAGAGGTGGGGGCCTTTTATAAGAGGAGAGGAGGGGCACTTTTGGAAAGTAAAGAAACATTACTTTATTTGAAAATGTGTTTCGGTTTTAAAAGGTCCCACATTGATATAATTCGTGGATAAGTTGATAAGGGTTCTAAATACACTCTTCCAATTGGTTTTGGCCATGTGTAGGTTTTATATTTTTCATTATCATTCCATTTTATTTAAATCGTCAAATAATGATGTCATCGCTGCATCATTATTATGTCATAAATAATTTAATTTATTTAATGTCTAAAAATTATAAAAAAAATACTATGATATAGGAAATCTTTTTAGATTTCCAATGACAATTTATAATCAAAATTTGGACTTGTATAACCCCACTTAAAAATTGTTTTCGTAAAACATATTATGTTTGTGTCATTTTCACTTTAACATTAAATAAAAAGTAATTTATGTCATTTCCAAACCAAAGTGTCTCCATGGGGTCCCCAAGTTGACCCATGGCTTGTCTTGGTCGGACATGACACAACCAATAAGGTTGGAACATGTGTCTAGGTCATTTCCTATTATTAAAGCATTATTTATACCTTAAACTACACTAATTACCACTAATCGCGATTAAAAACTTAATAAGTTACTATTCACCAAAAAATTATTTTAATCCCATTAAACCACATTTTACTTCCTAATGACAACCATGTATGTCGGATTTTCAAAATTCAATACACATTAGTGGTAAAGTTTCATTTAACTGAAAAATCAGTTTGCTTGATTACCACTTAGTAGTTTCACTATTCATCAAAAATTGAAGTTTTTCAGAAAATTACCAAAAATTCACCCTAAGCTATATTTGATATTCCGAATTCAAAAATGAAGTATATTTTACAAAATTAAAATCATATAAGTCACATTAATTAATTTAATAATTAATTCCCGCTGCCAGAGCAAATAGCGTGTTTTTACAAAACAATAAGTATCAAAAGATTGACACCAGTTTAAGTCTAATTTCAAAGTGAAATTGATTCCAATGACCACCATTGGATAAAATGGTAAAAATATATTCTAATTTCACTTCAAAACCAATTCAAAACATAATCTAATCATATAAATAAATTAGATTAAAAAGCAGTTTTGATGTAAAATGCAGTATTTTTCACTATTCATTAAAAAATGAACATTGTCAGAAAAATACCAAATATTCACACAAGGTAAATTTTGATGTCCCAATCATAAAGGATAAGTTTATTTTGACAAACATAGTTTATAAAATTGTCAAAATATAGATTCAAAAATGGTTTTCCATCAAAAGGCAGTAAAATAATCTTATAAGAATATTAGTGTATTCCATGCATAAGATTGTATTTATTTTCATTTTAATCCTCTATAACACTATCTTAATCATTAATAGACATAGATAAAAATATCTATTATTCATTACTTACTTGGGATGTTACATCCTTCCCCCCTTTAGAAAATTGCATCCCCACAATTTATTTACTTATCAAATAAATGAGGGTACTTATCCCTCATTGCATTTTCGGATTCCCATGTTGCCTCTTCAATCATGTGGTTTTTCCACAAAACCTTTACCTGCTTAATCACCATATTCCGTAACACTTGCTCCCTGTGGTCAAGAATCTGGACCGGTTGTTCCTCATAAGATAGGTTCTCTTCCAGCTGAACTACCTCTGGACTCAAAACATGAGATGGATCTGGCATACACTTTCTCAACATCGAAACGTGAAAAACATTGTGTAACTGAGATAAACTCGGAGGTAAAGCCACTCGGTATGCAACTGATCCAACTCTCTCCAGAATTTCATATGGTCCAATGAACCTTGGACTCAACTTTCCTTTCTTACCAAATCTCATCACGCTTTTCCAAGGAGAGACCTTGAGAAAAACATGATCACCTACCTCGAAAGATAGATCCTTCCTCCGGTTATCTGCATAACTCTTCTGCCTGCTCTGAGCTGTTCTCATGTGTTTCTGAATCAGCTGAACTTTTTCTGCCATCTCTTCTACCAATTTTGGTCCCATCAACTTCCTTTCACCCACTTCATCCCAGAAAGCTGGAGTTCGACACCGCTTCCCATATAATTCCTGAAAAGGTGCCATCTGTATACTGGAATGAAAACTGTTATTATATGAAAACTCAACCAAAGAAAGATGTTGGTCCCAACTTCCCTGATAATCCATAGAACAAGCTCGTAGCATATCCTCCAATGTCTGAATTGTTCGTTCTGACTGCCCATTCGATTGAGGATGAAAAGCTGTACTAAAATTTAATTCAGTACCCAACGACTTCTGAAGGCCTTTCCAAAAGTTAGAAGTAAACCTGGGATCACGATCCGATACAATGGAGAGAGGAACTCCATGTAACCTGACTATCTCTTTAAGATACAAACGGGAAAGTTGATCAAGAGAGAAAGTATCTCGTATAGCAAGAAAATGAGCAGATTTGGTCAAGCGATCAACAATAACCCAGATTGCATTATTACCTCGAGATGTCTTTGGTAATCCAACAACAAAGTCCATGGATATATTCTCCCATTTCCACTCTGGCACTGGTAAAGGCTGAAGCATCCCTTTTGGTAACTGCCGCTCTGCTTTAACCTGCTGACAAGTCAAACACTTCACAGTAAAATCAGCAATATCTCTTTTCATTCCATCCCACCAGTAAAACTCCCGTAGATCTCTATACATCTTAGTACTGCCCGGATGAACTGAAAACGGAGAACTATGAGCTTCACATAACAACTCTCTCTTCAACTGTGAATCACAAGGAACACACAATCTCTTCCCAAATCTCAAAACGCAATCACTATCAATGTTGAATTCAGGCAACTTACCTTTCTGAACCAGCTCTACCTTTTTCTGCAACTCACTATCTTGCTTCTGTGCTTGCTTGATTCTATCTGATAGAGAAGATCTCACTGATACCTGAAACAAAACAGAAGGACTTCCTGCACCAACAACTTCTATGCCAAAGTTCATCAAATCGTTAACCAAAGGATCACGTTCCAACCACAACATTGTTAATGAAGCATTACTTTTTCGACTCAAAGCATCAGCCACTTTATTTGCTTTTCCCGGATGGTAATGAATTGTACAATCATAATCCTTGATTAACTCCAGCCATCTCCTTTGTCTCATGTTTAACTCTTTCTGAGTGAATATATACTTTAAACTTTTGTGATCGGTATATATTTCACACTTTACTCCATATAAATGATGCCTCCAAATTTTTAAAGCAAAAACAACAACAGCTAATTCCAAATCATGTGTAGGGTAATTTACTTCATGAGTTTTCAACTGTCGTGAAGCATAAGCAATTACCTGATCATTATGCATTAGGACACAACCAAGTTCTTTCAATGAAGCATCACTGTATATAACAAACTCACCATTCCTGGAAGGTAGTGCCAAAACTGGAGCATTCACCAATCTTCTTTTCAATTCCTGAAAACAATCATCACATTCTTTTGTCCAGATAAACTTAACACCCTTCCGAGTTAGCTTAGTCATTGGACTAGATAACCGTGAAAAATTTCTAAAAAACCTTCGGTAATAGCCCGCCAAACCAAGGAAGCTACGAATCTCGGTTACATTTGTTGGTCTTGGCCATTCTTCCACAACTTTTGTTTTTGCAGGATCAACAGTTATTCCATCTTTAGAAACAATGTGACCAAGGAAAGAAATTTGTTGCAACCAAAACTCACACTTGCTGAATTTCCCATACAATTTCTTTTCTTTTAAGGTTTGCAAGATAACCCTTAAATGTTTTTCATGCTCCTCTTTACTTTTAGAAAACACCAAAATATCATCAATGAAAACCACCACAAACTTATCCAAGAACTCATGGAAAATTCTATTCATTAAGTCCATGAATACAGCAGGTGCATTGGTTAGCCCAAAAGGCATTACTACAAATTCATAATGGCCATATCTCGTACGGAACGCGATCTTCGGAATATCTGCCTCCTTTACCTTCAGCTGATGGTACCCCGATCTCAAGTCAATCTTTGAAAAAAACTGAGCCCCCTGGAGCTGATACAACTTCATTTGATGGCCCGACATCTGTTGAAGTAGTTGCAAAGGATTTCACCACCCCTTTCTGCTTGTAGTCTAACTGCTTCCCATCACTCAAGCTCCTTGTCGGACACTCGTTTGCATAGTGACCCATCTCATTGCACTAATAACATTTCACTAACTGTAAATCAAATTTGTTCTTACCTTCACCTTGATCCTTTTCAGTGCAATCACGAGCCTTATGTCCCATCTTACCACATCGGTAGCACTTCCCAGAATTCAGAAGACATTCCCCAGCATGCCTTTTGCCACATTTATCACAAACTGGAAACTTAGTTCTCTTACCATCATACCTTTTTGAAGAATTCTTACCTTTCTCCTGCCACCTCGGTCTCTTCTTCTGCTGGTTGTTATAGAAAACTTGGTCATCAGAAAACTCCATTTCCACCTTCTCAGCACATCGAACAAGATTTTCATAACTTTTAAACTCACGAGAAGCTAATGACCTTCGATACTTTGTCTTTAATCCTGAGTAAAAACAATTGATTTTACTATCAAGGTCCCGGATAAAATTTGGAGCATACCTTGCCAATCGAGTGAACCTTTCTTCATAGGCAGCCACTGAGTCTTCCTCTTTCCTCAATTCCAAGAATTGCTTTTCCATCCTAATTCGAACAGCCTTAGGAAAATACTTCTCAAGAAACATACCTTTGAATTCATCCCAGTCAAGAGCATCAATCTCATCGGCGTCCCTGATATTTTTAACCATAGACCACCACTGATCTGCTTCACCCTCCAAACGGTAAATAGCAAGACTAACCTTTTGATTGTTTGAACATCCCATGACATCAAAAATCTTCTCCAGTGCTTTAATCCACCCTTCAGCTAGCACAGGGTCAGATGATCCTCTGAATGATGGTGGATGTTGCCTCATGAAATGTTCCACCACTGACATGTTCCTCTGCGGTTGATCTGGATGATCTCGTGCATGGATACCACCGCCATTTATCGCTTGAGTCAACTGCGCCATTACTGCAACAAACTGTTCAGTTCCAATTCCGACCATTTCTGGATGCTGATTCGGAAGGTTATTTCCTTCTGTATGCCTTCCTAGCATTGCTTCCCTGTTTCCTCTGCGGAAAACCATTCTGAACAAACATGTCTTAGATGAAGCAACATGGTAATCTTTAAATGCTATATCATTTCGAAAAAAAATATTTTTGGATAATCATTTAATAGAATTCTAACTCCTAAAGTTATCTAAACCGACCTCTGATACCAACTATAAGGCCCCAGCCTTAAACCTTGCTTAATATTGAGTTATTACAAGATTACACATTGAGGATCTTTTCGGGTTTAGAGTTTTAGAGAATTAGATCATAAAACTTGCATTACATTCCACATATAAACAAAGTGGTTACATAAAGATAGTATTCTTCATTCCCATCAATGGAAACACATTTAAAATAAAACATGGATTATTTCTTGACACATCCTTGACTCTATCATCTTATCATGTACCTTCCCCTTGACCTGTGAAAAACATTTCAAAAACTTGGGATGAGCATAAAAACTCAGTATGGGTTATAAAAAAACATGGAAAGGAAACATGAGTTCATATATACATAAGAATGAAATCATAATTTACCCATAAAACATATGCACTTTAACATACCTCATAAAATCATGAATAAATCATATAAATCATAAGACATAAAGGTAACTTGAGGCATTCATAACATTCTTGCGTAGGGAGTAACCCTCTTGGTTACGTTTGGAATACCCATCACAGTATATTCCCTAAAATCTCTTCAGAGAAACCTTAACGTTTCACTCCTTCGCATTACCCAATGCATTGGAGAGCTATAACGGGCTCACCCGCCCTTAGTTTATCACGGAACCACCCGTCTTCATAATAATGCCCAAGAACCATAACATAATCATATCACATAAAACATGCATAAAGGAAACATAAAATTTCCACATTTCAATCATGAGATATCAATATAACACATTGATATTAAAACATTATGAAAACCATTTTCAATACTAAAAGAAAAGAAAAGTAAAACATGGTATTTATTTTTCTTTTTTAAAAAAAGGTATGGCTTGTAGAGGAAGCCGCAACTCAAATAACGGTCACGACGGCGGAGAAGTCGTTGTCGCCGCATACGTACGACAAAAACATTCCCTTTTGTCGTTTAGTAAAATCTTTGTATAAAAAAGATTCCTTTTGAATAAACGTAAAAGTCAAAGGGGTTTATACACCGTATAAAAGAAAGTTGTGTATAAAATAAAATATGCCTCAACGAAAGGAGATTGAGACGAAGTCCCATACCTCGTATCCGACTTGACCCGACCGTTCTTTAATCTCCTGAATAATAAACTTGAGTTAATCTCTACTTTCTTATGAATCTTTTTCAAGTTCATTATTCCTTTTATACCATGTTATGAACATCATGTAATCGGTTAAGTTAATAATGTTCATTTTGTCGGTATTTGGTTCTTAAGTCAAAAATGGACTTCTTACACTTACATGTTGTTATTTTGGTCAAAGTTTCGTTATATCCAGAATGATATTAATGATTTTGATAACATATATATCATATATATTCATCATATACATTTATTTATAATATTACATCACATTTAGAGGTAAGAAATGAAATGCACTGTTCATGGAGACGGTAAGCCGTACGTACGCATGAACGCTACTTTCATTTCTATTTCGTATTTTATGGAATGGAATCATAATTATATATAATTATATTATAATTACAGTATAATAACATATATAATATCATTAACTTTATCCTTTACACATCCCACATATGGTATTAACGAATCAAATCACTTTTAGGGGGCGGTAGTCCGCACTTCCTAAAATGAAGATATTGTGTTTTACCCATAATGGAAACCATAAAGGTATGCCCAAAATGAAAAAAACAGAAGCTTAAGGAAAACATAAACATATTATATATCATATATAAAAATAGTGACATCATAATGGCCACCTTTGAAGGTGTTAAATGAGTGTTGAACAATCATCGTTTCGGGAGGCAGAATTTCGCCATCCACGGAAACCGTATGTTCTTTAACCATTTGATGTAGTTGTGTGAGAGTGTAGCTCAAATAAATATCATAACAACATCCTTGTATATTTAAGATACCGGTGTTGTTACAAAATAAGTAAATAAAAAGAGTTTAGGGGGTTGGAGAAGCAAAATAAAACAAATGAACATTAGAGAATGAATTACCTTAAAAAGTGTAACTCCTTTTGATTTGAGCCTAAAGGCTTCCTTTGAAAGGATTATGCCCAAAGGGAATCCTCTAGGATGATGAGAGGGATGTGGAGAGAGCAAATGGTCAGGGGTTTTCCAAGCCAAATGCTTGAAGAGTGTGTGAAATGAGGTAGAGGTGGGGGCCTTTTATAAGAGGAGAGGAGGGGCACTTTTGGAAAGTAAAGAAACATTACTTTATTTGAAAATGTGTTTTGGTTTTAAAAGGTCCCACATTGATATAATTCGTGGATAAGGTGATAAGGGTTCGAAATCCACTCTTCCAATTGGTTTTGTCCATGTGTAGGTTTTAGATTTTTCATTATCATTCCATTTTATTTAAATCGTCAAATAATGATGTCATCACTGCATCATTATTATGTCATAAATAATTTAATTTATTTAATGTCTAAAAATTATAAAAAAATACTATGATATAGGAAATATTTTTTGCTTTCCAATGACTATTTATAATCAAAATTTGGACTTGTATAACCCCACTTAAAAATTGATTTCGTAAAACATATTATGTTTGTGTCATTTTCACTTTAACATTAAATAAAAAGTAATTTATGTCATTTCCAAACCAAAGTGTCTCCATGGGGTCCCCAAGTTGACCCATGGATTGTATTGGTCGGCCATTACACAACCAATAAGGTTGGGACATGTGTCTAGGTCATTTCCTATTATTAAAGCATTATTTATACCTTAAACTACACTAATTACCACTAATCGCGATTAAAAACTTAATAAGTTACTATTCACCAAAAAATTATTTTAATCCCATTAAACCACATTTTACTTACTAATGACAACCATGTATGTAGGATTTTCAAAATTAAATACACATTAGTGGTAAACTTTCATTTAACTGAAAAATCAGTTTGCTTGATTACCACTTAGTGGTTTCACTATTCATCAAAAATTGAAGTTTTTCAGAAAATTACCAAAAATTCACCCTAAGCTATATTTGATATTCCGAATTCAAAAATGAAGTCTATTTTACAAAATTAAAATCATATAAGTCACATTAATTAATTTAATAATTAATTCCCGCTGCCAGAGCAAATAGCGTGTTTTTACAAAACAATAAGTATCAAAAGATTGGCACCAGTTTAAGTCTAATTTCAAAGTGAAATTGATTCCAATGACAACCATTGGATAAAATGGTAAAAATATATTCTAATTTCACTTCAAAACTAATTCAAAACATAATCTAATCATATAAATAAATTAGATTAAAAAGCAGTTTTGATGTAAAATGCAGTATTTTTCACTATTCATTAAAAAATGAACATTGTCAGAAAAATACCAAAAATTCACACAAGGTAAATTTTGATGTCCCAATCATAAAGGATAAGTTTATTTTGAAAAACATAGTTTATAAAATTGTCAAAATATAGATTCAAAAATGGTTTGCCATCAAAAGGCAGTAAAACAATCTTTTAAGAATATTAGTGTATTTCATGCATAAGATTGTATTTATTTTCATTTTAATCCTCTATAACACTATCTTAATAATTAATAGACGTAGATAAAAATATCTATTATTCATTACTTACTTGGGATGTTACACAATGTGGGTGAAGAGGGATGAGTTCATGGACACTCTTTGTAATCGAAAAAATCATGATATGAATATATACCTAAAGAGGGGTAGGAAAGGTAGGTAATTCATATTGAATTCTACTTTAGTTATGCTTTTTTAAAGATCACTATAACTATTTCAGAAAATGAAGTCTCTTCTGATGATCAATATGAATGTGAGGTTGATTCCCTAGAGGGTGTTGATACTGAACTATAGAAAGAGTCACTTATTACAGGGAAAGAAAAATCCAATATGGTGGTGGCATCCTCAAAAGAAATAAAGAAACCCAATTCTGAACATGGTCAGTTAAAGATAGTGAGTATCACTCCCAATATAGTACATAAGTAGCCTCTTTATAAGATTAACAATATCTGAGTGGATGAAGAGGGATTTCAACTAGTCACTTGAAAATCCAAATATTTTGGGCCTCCCACTAAGATAAGGAATGCATTGCCTTTTCTCATTCAAGAACCACTTGGGAAGGATAAAGAGACCAACATTGAAGATGCAGTGGGTGATCTAGTTATTGCTGGTACACTGGAAGGGAATGCGGCCACTGAGGAGGGTCTCATTTCCCTTCCAAAATCTGGACCCAACATAAATAAATTCACTTCACTTGAGATTTTAAATAGATATCATAGCAGAATTTTTTCCATGAGAAATTTGGAAATCTTCGAGTTGAACCACTATCCTCATACATTGGAGATTCTGATCTAAATGTTCTAGAAAAGGATGACTCTATCTTGAAAAATGATTTTACTAGAGATATAAAACCTCATGATGAGGAATATGAATCATCATGCATGGATGATCAAGAAGTCACTTAGAATTCTCCTAAATAGTGGATGAAAGGCAGGCACCCAAGAGGTTGGTTTGGAACCTGAGAAACAGGCGACAGACACAAAAGAAGGTGATTGTTGTATAATATTTTTAGTGGCATTATTAGTGAAATTTTGTAAACATTTTAACCCCCACTTTCTATGATTTTTAATTTCTTTTAAATAATAATTATTTTTTGGGAATATGGATTTTAATCCTTGGTTTGTGTCGTTCTGAGTATATATATATATATATATATATATATTAATATATAAATATATATAATTATGAATATAATAAATTTATTTATTATTTAAATATATTTATTTTAATTTTATAAATATGTATATATTAATGTATTTATAAATATAATTAAAATTATAAATAAATATATTTTAGAAGTATTTATATATAACTATAAATATATTTATATATGACTATACATATTTATATCATTTTATATAATTATATAATTATATATATTAATATAATTAAACAAATATATATATATATTTGTTAATATATAAATATAAATATAATTATGAATATAATAAATATATTTATTATAATTTTATAATTATTTATATATATATTTATAATTCTAATTATAAATAAATATATTTTTAAATATTTGTATATAATTATAAATATATTTATATTATTATATATATATTTATAAAATTATATATATAAATATAAATATATATAATTATATAATTATATATATATAAATATAATTATAAATATTTATATAACAACACAGTGTGAACCTTGGGTTTTAACCAATGGTCCCAAAATTTATTGGAAATAAAACAGAAACAAATTTCTTGAGAAAATGGGATCTGAAGGCCAGTGACAACCACTTCCAAAAAAAGTAAAATTAGTTACTCATCTATGGGAAAGACCACAAACTTTACTTCTCGGATGATGACCCCACTTCCATGTTTTGGGATATTTCCATGTCTTTCCATCAACTCATGAATCATCCGGTTGGAGGAGATCCTCAAGGAACTATAGATCATGTTCTCCAACCGGACCTAAGCCCTCCAAAGATAACTTTTTAGGGTTTCTCCTTATTACAGTATCAATGGCATGAGTGTTACCAAATTATTCATGGAATACCTCATCAATATTAAATATGTTTAATATGTCAAGCAGACTAAGTCTTTTTTTACTAGAATCTAGTGGTGATGGGGGATGCTCCTTGCTTAACACCATGATTTCCATTGGGGGTTCTAAGGCATCCTTCTACCCTTATACTTATGATGGTCCATACATAGGTGAAAGGTCGAGCTAGATGTATTTCCTGTGGGTGACCATAAAAATCCATCAAATTCAATGAGTACATTATTTCCCATATTTTCTTTGTTGACTGGCCTATCCACTTCCAACATATAAGAATGAGTCTCCATATATTTATTAGAGACATATTACCCCATCTTTCTCTTTCCATTACTTTTTTTCATCGATAAGGAGTGCCCATGATGCAATTCCATATCCAATTTTTTCCATACATCATTCTTAAATTTAGATTGACCATCACAAACTTCAGTATTTTCAGACACTTTAGCTGCAATTTCTGCCCAAGATTTCTTTCTACATGATGAATGATTCTCCCCATCATCACCTATTGGATGGGTAACACAATTTTCATCCTTACTAGCCAAATAATAATACTCTACAAGCATTTGAGCAGATAATTCCGAGGGATGAATATCCACATGAATTATAAGATCCCCTACCACTTCATATTTAGAAGAGGGTCAAATGTTATCCATCAGGTCTTGAAGGACCTTTCTGTTTGAGGTAATCCATCCCTAGAAAATGAAGTGTTATCGCCTAGGTCTCCTTGTCACACATGCCCCTTGTATTACTCTACCTATCCCACTACATATTGGAAACAACAATGGATTTCATTAAACATTAACTTTTAGTTTGACCTCTAGTAGGGCATAATAAACAAAATACAAACATCCTACAATTAATAGTCTCATGGACAATGTTCTTGAAGTCTAAACAATAATGTGGGATTTTTTCATACTCAGTCCCCAACTCAAATTTATCACATTCAATGGAAAGAATCACTTATAAATCAATTCTAATTCAACCATAAAATGAGCATAATGTCCGGACCTAGAAAATTCAGTCTCCGTATCCATTTTTATGTGAATACCAATGGATAGTGAAATATCATACAATATTTGTGGATTACAAAGAATCCAATTTACACTTTAAACTTTCACCCACATTTCAATGAAGGAATTACCTACCTCTAATGGGTTGAAGCTAAGATCCCACTCTCGGACATGAATAACTCTCAGATTAAGATCCACTGACCCAATGCACCATACATTCATATTTAAATACTCAGAGAGGAAGAGGATATGGAAGAAACCACGGCTGAGAGAGACACTTTTCTAGTTCAAAAAACCCTAAATTTACGAAATGCATGCATCCAAACTTCCAATTCTCCATGGTTTTGAACCTATGGGTAAGATATGTAAAGAAAAAATGGAATGATTACATATATATATACATATACATACATTTTTACACGTATAACTACTATATATACACATACAAAAAACACACACACAAAGGTACACCATAATACATACACATATATGCACATAGGAATTTATATAAATATATAATATTAAATATCACATATTAAAAATAAATCATTTATATTTACATAATTTTTTGAATTATTAAAAAATATATATTAATATATAATATTTTTATTAATTATAAATAGGTGTTTTTTAATTATTGTATATAAATAAAAATTAATTTCTGAATATTAATATAATAATTTTATATATATTAAAAATTTTATTCATTAAAATCTTTTATCAGTGCTAAGAAAAGAACTAATAAAGATTCACCTTTATTGGCACTAAAAAAATCACTGATAAAAGATACCTTTATTAGTTCTTTTAGCTAGGGCTGAGGAAGGCTAGCCTTTTATCAGAGCTTTATTTTTAGTGATGATAAAACCCATTGCTCGCTAAAGTATGATTAGTGGTAGTGCCACTACAGATATGGTCTTTAATAGTAATAGAAATAACCTTCATTAGTTCTAAAAAAGTAGTAATGTGGTAAGTTTATTTAAAATTAGATGACTTTTATCAGAACTAAACATAGTGCTCATAAAAGGGACTTCATTAGTGATAAAAATTGTTGCTAAAGGAGGACCTCTATCATCACTTTTTTGTAGATATAATAGAGGGAACACTTTATCAATGTGTTTTTAGTACTAATAAAGTTACTTTTTTTTCATGATATTCCTAGAACTGATAAATGACATGTTGTGGCATATATGCTACTAAATTAAAGCACTCCACATCAGAAAATAAAAAATTTAATTTCAATTAAATTTTCATAATAAATAAAATGAAAAAAATATTAAAAAAACATTTTAAAAATTGGTTTGTATAATGTATTGGTACATACAATTTTTAGAGACCCAAAGCTTGACGTACATGGACATTACATTACTTTTTCGGAATACTTAATACATAACAAAAACAATCATCGAAGGAACGCAATAGTTTATTGTCTTTGGAAACTTGGAATATAATCTTCTAATCGTGGTGAAAGATGTTCAACATCTCCCATAAAGATCTTCCTCTTTTGTTTTCTTACCTAAAACCTTTATTTATATCCTGGGGAAAAGAAAACATATAAAGGGTGAGCTCAAATGCTCAGTAAGGGTAAGTATGGAGAAAATAAAAACAAACCATATACATTTGAACATAAAAACATGAACATAATGTTTAAACATCGAAATCTTGAGCAATGACATAAAACATGGCAGTACGTAAGGCATAGATCATAATCAAACATTAGTCATGATAAAATAGCTTGGAAATAAGACTTGTAATTGTGGAAAAACATTAAGCACATGATATGATTTCCATAGTATCTATGACATTGCTACCAAGACCATCTTAGTGGACAAAGTCGCTTTCTGAATCGAGTTCACTCCTCGTTCCAGTCCAGTAAAACTAAACCAGATTAACTGATCATTCCAGACATGTATATCTCATGAGATATAAATCTTTACCCAATGAATTGAAGGGAGATATAGGTCCCACCCATCTCATAATGAAATCATTCTTACTTTTTCCACAACATAAACATAAACCATTCATCATAACCCAAAGAATAAAAAAATGGGTTTCATAAACATCATCCCATCATAACATAATCCATATAAAACAAATGGATATTTAATCATAAGAAAAGTGAAAACATGTAAATCATTTAGAAATTATACTTTAAACATAAACGTATATAATAATGTCATCTTAGATGGAAAATGGTTTTGATAAAACACTTGAAATGAATTCTTGAGGAAAATATCCTTTCTTCTTCAAAATCATTTTCCTTTACCAAAATGCAATGAAATTTTAAAAGAAAAGTATTTTGTTGAAAATAGTAATAAAATATTGTAGAGTAAGCTTCATGAAAATAAGGTTTTATGAAACCGTAATAATCCATTCATGCCGTATAAGTTAAAAAACATTCTCCTCATACTTTAAATGGAAAAGTCAAAAAGTACCACGTATGGTAAACAAAATAAAGATTCCATACATAACAAAAAGTAAAAGTCAAAGAAGGGTAAACATGAATTTAGAAATACATGGAAGAATATTAAACACTTTATTAAAAAAAATTATGGACATGGATGAAAAATATAACCCCAGTAAATACTTATGTATAAGCAATCTCAAATAAAAATGAGATTGAAAAATTATCCCTTACCTTAGGTCCGATATGCTTCGTATGTATCCGAAAATCTGGTATAATGATTTAAATAATGTCATTGACTTATTAAAGAACCATCTTCATTGTTATGATATCATATATGGTTCATTTAGGACTTTATATTACCCGTTCTTTTGTAAATTCCATGTTATACCAGCGTTTTGGGTAAAATCGTTTTATTTATCGTACGTGTTTGGACTTGTTGTTATTAATATTATTAATTAGATCATGATTACTTAAATACAAAAATATAAAACACGATTTATATATAATATATATTTATAATGTATATATATATATAATATATTGATAAATGAAATACACCGTTCATGGAGATGGTAGGCCGTACGTACGCATAAACGTTGTTTTCTTTTCCTTATTGAATTGAATGGAATTAAGTAGATGACATACATATATATACATAAATCCAGTGGAATTATTATGTCATATATTTCATTATTACTTTTTATATATACTTTATAATCATTCTTGAATTTTTAACATGGAAAATGAATCTCATCGCATCGTGGAGATGGTAATCCGTACGTACGCACGAGCGATGATATCGTTCCCATATTTATTGAATAGAATTGGAGTGAATTATATAATATCTTAGAATCAATATGATGTTATAATAATCATATGTAGTTATTATTTACACTATTATACCCATCCAAGTAAGGAGGTGGTGAAAAAACAGATTACACCACGGTGTGGAGATGGTATTCCGTACGTACACACGCGCGGTGATTTCGTTTTCCTTAGGATGGATAGAAGATGAAATGAGGTTGTTTCATATTTATAATAACATATCAGTATATTAGTGATACTGATGTTATTAATTCATAATGAAATAACAAAATAAGAATAAGTAGAAGAATAAATAAATTTGAAAGAATCGGTAACATATATTACCTCTTCTTCGACACGCCTCTTTGAAACCTCCTCTTAGGGCACTAAAATTGGTCTTTGAAGAAGACCAGGACCTCTAGTATGTTTCTAAGGAGGTTTATAAGGTAAATGGGCATGGGTTGGCTGAGATTGAAGTCTCAAAAAGGTGCGAGGAGGAGAGGGAGGAGGTGCCCTTTTATAAGGGAGGAGAGGGGCACCTTTGGAATTATAAGAAATATGAATTTATAATAAATTTCAAACCCACTTAAAAACCTCAAAAATGACTCAAATAAATATGATAGGGTTGTAATCTCATCATCCAATAAAATTTAGACAAGTTGGGAATTTATTTTAAACATTATCAACATGATTTATCCTTATATAATCTATTTAATTTTATTTGGGGTAATAATATTCTCAATTTTAAATCATTATAAATAATTACTTATGCATTGTGAATTATCCATAATTGTATAATTTATTAGATTTTCGACCATATAAATTTTAATTTATAATTTATAATTTTTATACAATTTTATAATATGTAATTTTTATAAAATAACAATAGTGTCAATTTTGACACTATTCATTTGTTTGAATTTAAATAATATATATACTGAAGATATGATCAAAATAAATGATTTAATAGATTAATAAAATGTCATATTTTTCTATAAAATTAGTGGAACACATTAAATAGTTCATATATTATTTATTTTAATACTTTTAATATCATTTATTTGATATTTCAATCAATAAAATAATTTCAACATCACTATTGTGTCATAATTAATGATAATTATTTAATCCCTAAAAATTATAAATAAATTCATATGATGTAGATAATTTTATTATATATCTAGGGACTATTTATATCCGAAGTTTTATGATATTTATCACTAAATTAAAATTATTACACTTATAAGTTTTAAAAGAGTGACATGTTGTCACTTTCTTTGGTTTTAATAATAATTATGTTATTTCATGGTCAAAAGTCCATGAAATGAATCTATTCCGACCCTTAGGTGATATGGGTCGACTTTTATTCATCCAATAGGATTATGGAAAGTGTTAGAGTAACTTTATAATCTTATTTTTACCCTTAATTACCAGATTTACCTTTAACTGTAGTAAATAAAAATTACCGTAGTTACTATTCATAATATCAAAAAAATAAAATTAACCCATTAACATAATTTGGACCCACTGCATTTAAATATGGAATCCATTTTTCAAAATTCAAAACACAGAAGTTTCAGTAATTAATTTAAAATTAATCCCTTTGTTAAGAAAACGGGTTTTAAAAGTTAAAACATTACAAAAGATTGAAATGATTTTACCTATGAATTCAATGTAAAATCAATGATAATGACATAAATTATATTATATGGTAAAAATATATTCTATTTATACTTTAAAATCATTAAATATTATAATTTAACCATATAAATTATTACGATGAAAAAAGTTGTTTTTAATTAAAATTAGCGTGTTTTTACTATTCATTAAAATATGAAAGTTATCAGAATAATATGAAAAATTTATCAAAAGTAAATTTTTATATCCTGATTCCAAAAAAGAATTTTATTTTTTAAAATTGAACTTATAAACATGTCGAAAACTAGATTTAAAGTGGGTGCGCCATCAAAAGGTGGCAAAACTGCATTTTTTGAAAAATACTTATTTTACCCGAAAAATTTATTTTGTTCTTATAAAATGTTATAGAAAATGTGTAAGATGAATAATAATGTTATAAAATTCAAAATGTAGTTAATACTATTCATAGAGGCTAGTACATAATAATATTATAACAATATATCATTGTTTAGTGAAACACGGTATTGCGTACTACACACGCTATCGAGGAAGGTCGCAATTGCGTGTAATGCAAGCCAAGCCAGGGTTGCGTGTAGTGAAAGACTCTTTTGTTGTTGTGTATAACAGAATCTAACCATATTTCATTTATACATTGAATATATATATATTTATATATATACACACACTCAATGTTGCATATAATAACTACTATCAAATGAACTTGAAATTGTGTGTAACACAATACAAGAATAGTGTTGCGTATACTGAAAGCTAATATGGTGTTGTGTATAGTGCAAGATAATACTGGTGTAGCATACAACAGAAGATATGAATGAAATTAAAAAGAATATATCTCATAAAATCTTGGGGTGTTACACAATTTATCACAAACATCAATATATTCAAAAGTACTAATGTTCCATTGTCTTTTTCCATCGACCCCCTATCAACAGAGTCTAATCATGCTACCATTTGTCAAGAAAATCACCCCAAATCGAGAAAAAGAATGAACATATATAAAAACAATTTTTATGTTAGTAATACTACAAATTAATAAATTAATCCTAAATATGAAACAATAAATTAACAAAATGTCACTTTTAAAATGAAAACATACACTTCAAGTCATAACAGGCACATATTGTGTCAAATTAAAGTGTGGTTAATTTTTTTACATCCAAAATGAATTTTGGATAATCGTCCTAAAATATCAACATAACCCAATCACATTTTCTCATTTTTAAGTATGTGATTTGTGTTTTGAGATAAAGTATCAATTTTAAAATAAAAAATACACTTCAAAGTTATACCAAGCACACCAAATTTTAGATTAATATAATGTTGATTCCAACACATAAAAATAATTTATAGATTAGTTTTCTAATATATCAAAACTATATGAGTGAATTTTCTCATTTTTAAGTATCTGGCATGAATATTGAACGAAAATGCCAATTTTAAATAAAAAAACACTGTGAGGCATATTAATCAGAACATGCATGGAATTAACTTGTGGTTGATTCCTATACATAAAAAATGACTTCAAGATATTTTTTATATTGTATTGATGCAATATGAGTGTGTTTTTTTTGGTTTTTAGTGAATTCCATATATTTTAAATGAAAATATCATTTTTAAACTAAAAACACACACGTTGAGTCATACTTGTCAAAACGTGTGCCATATTGATGTGTGGATAATTCCTACACATTAGAAATGACACATATGGATTATTTTAATAAAGTATCAATAAAATATGATTTTTTCCTCAGTTTTCAGTGAGTGACACACATTTTTAACTAAAATTTTATTTTTACAATGAAAAAAATACATTTCTAGTCATACCCTTTATAAATATCTTTTTCATTATAGTCATAAATTTCTACAAATCACGAAAGACATAATGAAATTTTTTATAAATTATCAAAATAATTTAAATGTGTTTGCTCAGTTTTTAGTATGTCACATTTCTTTTTAAATAAAATTTATTTTCTTAACCGAAAACACACATTTTCAGTCATACAGGTCACACCCTATGTGGAATTGTGGTATGAATGATTCTTACACATCAAAAATAACATATATATTGTTTAAAAAATGTATCAAAATAGTATAAATGATTTTTCATAGTTTGGAGTTTGTGATGTGTGTTTTGACCTAAAATTTCAATTTAAAAGAAAAACACACACCTTCAATCATACCATTCACATCGTTATTTAGATTGATGTGAAGTTGTTTACTATACATAAAAATAACATAAGGATCATTTACCAAAAGTATCAAGACAATACGGTCATTTTTTATCAGTTCTCACTGAGTGACATACATTTTTAACTAAAATGACATTTTAAACTGAAAAAACACACTTAGAGTCATGTTGGTCACACCGTGTGTGATATTAACATGCTTATGACTATTATATAACAAAAATGATTAAATATTTTTGAAGTTTCATACGTGTCTCATTGGATACATTGTTATGATTATTCTATATAGACAAAATAAATTTTATTTTATTAATTTAATGTTTAATTTTATTTTTCATAAACATTTTTTTTGTGTTGTATTTGCAGGATATTAATGAATGAATATTGAAAGGGATAGTTGTAGGTGTTTTTATTATGTTGTGTTTTTTTGTGAAGGGTCAACTAGTAGTAACCAACAACATACATATTATGACAACCAATGGAATTAGCTGTTTCTTCTTTTACACTACCGCATATCACGCGATATAACGAGCTAGAATTTGTCATTTCTAAATGTAAAGAATTGATAAAATGGAAAATTTTATTTGTGGTAGATAAAAGTGATGGTGGTGATAAATTTTAGGATAAAATATAATTATACTTTTGGTATAATGATAATTCTAAGATAAAAATAAAGTGAAAAAATTTGGAAATAAAAACTGAACACTTGATGTAACATAGAAAAACCCACAAATAAAAGGGATAAAAACCATGAAAAAATAAAAGGGTGACACAATGGTAAAATTTGGGTATAGAATCTCTCTAAATTATTATAAGAAAATAATAAAAATACTCTCTATGAATTAAATTGATACACTCATAACAAAGTACATCACTCAAAGATAAAACCAGGAGATGATTTGTTTCTTGAGAAGAAAATGATGAAAACTGTTGGGGGAGATCCTCTATTAAAGGCTACCCAACCTCCTTTGGCCTCCCCTATAATATATGCCTTCTAAAAAATTAATTTGGGGAGATAAAGGTAGGTAACCACCCACTTTGGATGAGTTAAATGGGGTATATTTTATTTTTTATCTCTCCCCAAAATGTCTTATGAAATATCTCCTACTTTTATATTTTATTGAGAACCAATCAAATCTCCATAAATCCTTTCTATCTTCCAATGATGCTACTCATATCTCTACAAGGCCGCTTGAAGATATACACTATCTGGACTTATTAGAGCTAGTCACATTCATCAGTAAATCTACTAGATTTTATTTAGTGTTAATTTTATCTATATCAAAACTTCTTTCCTTCACCACATATTGAAAAATGATATTTTATTCCAAAATTCTATGTAATGGAATGAAAGTATGGGTTCCTTACTATGTGCAAGGTGTTAAGACTATCAAATGAAATCTTCTCTTGTTTGTGTCTAAGCTCCTAAAACAAAATTTTCATACCAATTACCACATTGAAAGCCTGTATAGATACCATTTAATCCACCTTGGTTGTGTATAAGTCCACAATTAATAGTAATTTGGAAACCCAGCTCACAACTCCTTTTTCAAGAGTAAACACATTACTAGTAGTGGATTTCTTCTAGTGAGAATAACCTAAAAAATATGAATCGACAAAAACTCTGAGAGTAAAATATGATCCTCCACAACATAATGCATCATTTGAGGCATCCTTGATGTATCATAGGATCCTCTAAATCGTGTTATAATTCCACCATATTGGATTTTTCATGCACCAACTAATAGTTCCCACTACATGTGAGACGTCAGGTCTAGTAAAAATCATAGAGAACATCAAACACACCACTATTGATACATTGTACACTCAATACATTTTGATCCTCTATAATATAAGACTCGTCATGGAGGATAACTTGAAATTAATGGGAAGTGAAGTATAGATTGGATAATGGTATTGCATGTTGAAGCATTTAAAGACTTTCATTAACTAATTATTATGTTATATCAAAATATTAAAATTATTTATTTCTTAATATATCTACATCCAAATAAACTTTTTTGTATGTCCTAAGTTATTTATATCAAACTCCCTATTCAAATATGACTTCTTCTCTGAGATTTGATCATTTTTGGGGCCTAAAACTAACATGTCATCCATATAAAATAGTAAAATGATTAAATAATTACCATCTAAGACCTTTAAATATGAACAGGGACCTGAATTAAGTCTAGTTTATCCAAAAATCATGATATAGGAATAAAATATATTTTATCAACACCTCATTGCCTATTTGAGACCGTAGAGAGATTTGTTTAACATGTAAACCAAGTTATCTTTACATTCTTCAGTAGAACCTTCTGGTTGGAGAATATAGATTTCTTCATCAAGATCACCATGAAGAAAAGATATTTCCACATCAAGATGATCTATATGGAGATTGTATCTATCAAACATCACTAAAACTACATGATTAGTCATTGGTATAACAATAGAATAATTTTTTTCATTGAAATCAATACCTTTCTTCTAAGTATATCCCTCGACCATCAGTCTCACATGATATCTTTCCACTTATTTTGTTTCATCCACATGATCTTATAGTCCTATTTTTTTCCCAATGATTTTCCTTCAATAAGGTAATAGAATAAGATCCCATGTACTTTTCTTGAGTTGGGATTCATGTTCCTCCCACATCACCGCCATCCGTGAAGATACATCCAGAATCTAGGTCCCCTCCACAAAATAATATTGTTCTCCATCCTCTATCAATAAGCAATATGAAACACGTATCTCATTAGAATAATATGAGTTCCATGTTGGCCCCATTTTTACCTTGTCTTCTATAAAAATAACATATATTCTAATGATATGTTTTTTGGTAGTGAGATCCCACAAACGACACCCATTCACACCATCATCATATCCTAAGAAGATATGTTCCGTTGATCTGTATTCTAACACTGGTCTTTCATAGTCATTAAATAGTTAATATAAAATACATTCAAAAGTATACAACTAATAATAGTAAATGAGTTTACTAGTCTAATTATCTATTGGCATTTTTTTATCGATTTCTACTAAAGGGGATTGATTGATCACATAGTAGGATGTATTCACTACTTCTTTATAGAAAGTCTTGGAAACTCCTAAAGTTTTCAACATTTCTATTATTTTGTCCAAAATGGTTCTATTCATCCACCCTGTTACATAATTATACAGAGGAGTGTGTGTCAAAATGGATTTTCTCTTGATGCATTCCTATTGACAAAAATAATCAAACTCCCCACTTATATATTATCCTTCATGGTCAGTCCTCAAACATTTGATCTTATTTTCAGATTCAAGATACTTCTTTACATTGAATGGTTTTAATAAATCAAATACATATTCTTTCCTATTTATTGGAAACACCCAATATCTCTTGGAATATTCATAAATCAAAGAAACAAATTACCATGCTCCTCCCAGGGATTCTACCAATTATTGAAAAACATCATAATATACCAACTCTATGAACTCCTTTCTCCTCACCATGACATTCCAAATATAAATATGTGTTTCTTACTAAAAAAATGATTAAAAAATGGTATGGATTCCCTTGTAATCCCATAAAACAAATTTCAATGGGAAATAATCCTCTGGAATCATTTAGAAATATGACCAAGCTTTTGATGCTATAATTTTATCAACACTTCCATCGAGGCAGTTGATGAAACAACTATATTTGCATCTTTATACATTTCACCCATAATCATGTACATGTTCCTTGAAATATTCTCCATATTCATCACTACTAGTGAAACATTCACAATACTCATAATCCATTTCTGTATGTGAGTCATGCATCTGTTATCATCAAATTTTCCCAAGGAAAAAAATTTATTCTTTAGACCATTCAAATGGAATACACCATCAATGGTTCAAACTATGTTATAATGAAACTTCAGTTTAATGGTACCAACTCTAGTGATATTAATGGTATGATAATTCTCCATATACAAAAGTTCTTATGAGATAGTTCTATACTGATCAAACTATTCTCAGTGAGTCCTCATGTGCCATGTTTCTCTTGAGTTAATAATTCATGCATCATCGATATGTTTTCTACCATTAGTAACCATTGTGTCTTCACTAAATAGTACGTCTCCATTTCTAGAATTATTCACCACATTTCCTTGAGTGTCATTCTGACAATAAATATTATTCAAATAGACTTTATGGAATTCCCCCTCTTTCTATAAGGGTAACATATTATATTTTTCTTCTTTCCCCTCGATTTAGACCTTCCATGTTTCTGTATCCCACTACAACTATTATCTATCTTTTTCCCTCTTTCAATTGACAGAGGATCTTCTTGGTGTGATGTTGTTTGTATTTCTTCTTTATTATTGCACTGGCTTTATTCATCAAGAATCATAGATGAAATTTCATTTAAGTGAAACATATCCATTATGATATTGTTGGTGAGGTTGATGATAAGTTAATCATAAGAATTTGGAAATCACTAGAAACAAATCTCCACCCATTCTGTATCCACAAATTTTCATCCCAATGATGAAAGCTAAGAAAATAGGGTATTTTGGGTGTTGATACGGTCAATCATCAATAATGAATCTACTATTTGGGGAGTTTATAATTTTCACTTCATGAAAATTTTGTTGTGTAGTAACTTTTACTCATACAACTTTGTCAGTGAGCCCAAATTTCATTCATTGTATTTTTCTCTACAATGCTTAACATGGACCCATTTGTGAAAACAAAATGGATGTTGGTAGTATAATTACCATATATTACATTCTATCTCTCCTCCATCACACTTGGTAGTTTTTTTCAATCCCCAATAAGAAATTATATTTCCACAACACTTCTTGCATCTTCAATTTATATAATGACAAATTATTTCCATTGAACATTTTGATCTCGAATTCTACCACTATTTAGAGATTTTATCGATCTAGAATTTCCTCAAGCTAGAACACACCCTTTGATATAAATTTTTATGAAAAAATAATCATCCTTTTGGTATAGCGATAATTGTGAGATTAAAATATAGTGAAAAAAATGAAGAAATAAAAAAAGAACACTTGACATAACATGGAAAACCCACCAAATAAAGGGGGAAGAAAACCACATGAAAATAGAAGGATCTAAATATGGTAAAATATGGGTACATTATCTCTCTAAATTTCAAGTTGAAACCACTTAAAATATTAACTATTGAATTAATTAAGAAACACCTCAAAAAATACCACACACAAAGCTGAAACCACGAGATGATGTGTTTCTTTAGAACATGTTGATGAAAACTATTATGGGAGATCCAATTTTATAGGCTTCCCTCACCCTCTTTTGGACTCCCATCAAATAAATTCCTTTTACTAAATTAACTGGGGGAAATAAAGGTAGGGATCCACCCACTTTTAATTAATTAAATAGGACATTACTTATTTGTTCTCTCTCTCCAAAAGTCTTCCAATAATAAATGTTCACTTTATCAAAGCTTTTATTAGCACTAATAAATTATTTTAATAAAAAGAATAAAAAAATGGAATCATATAGTCACCATGTTATTTTACTAATAAATGATAATTTACATACTATCTAAGAAAATGGAAAGTTGTACCAAATTAAGGAGAGAGACAAATAATGTAAAAGAATAAAAATATGTTATTGTCAAAATGCCCGTATATGTTTTTTGTTGTTTTTTTATCATGGTCAAATGAATTTACAAAAATTTTCCATAAAATATTGAAACCGTTTAATGATTTTATACATATATTTAGGAATTTATAAAATGTAGAAATCATTTTATTCTTTTATACTGTATTAGAAAAAAATTTCATTTAATTTGTTATATATATATATATATATATATTTAAACATATTCAAAATAATGTTCTTTTATTCAGAAATACTAGAATTAAAATTATCTCAAAATATAACTAAATACAAACACACACACACATACACTAAGGGATACATTTTATAAGGGGACGACTACTGAAATATCATCAATATTTTCCATTTGGGATTTAGGTTTCACTTATCTACTATTAAATAATAATATATTATTAACAATAATGCTTAAATAATAGTATATAAAAAATATAATTAATTAAAATAGCCTGATTAATATAGATAACAAATATTAATTTAAATAATAATAACTACTAATATAATTAATATAAATCAAAAGTTATATGATAATTGTATTGATAATCAATAATTAATGGTATAAATAATTAATAATAGATAATTAACAATACATATTTGATTACTAATAATCAATCATATAAATAATAACAAGTAATAATATAATTAATAATTAATGATATAGCTAATAATTAATAATATAATTAATAATGGTTAATTAATGATATAACTAACAATTAATAATTAAGGAACATAATAGTATAAAACAAATTCATAAGATTTTCTCTTCAATGGTTGAGAGTTTTCTCATAGGGTTTCCTAGGGATGGGTGAGTCATAGGGTTTCCTGGGAATGCCGGTACTATGCTGGCATGATGATGCTCAGGGTTCTAGTTCCACCCCTCTATTGATGATTCCCTTATATTCTTTAGCCAGATACATGGTTCAATGGAGTCTAAACTAATAAACTATAGGTAGAATCTAGCATTGATAGAAAATAAAAATTGTCTATTGTGGCCATAAAGGATGAGGATTCTTTTCTAATGAATCAAATTCCCCTAATCATTATCAAAAAAATTTTAATCAACTAACCATTCAATCTAAAACCCTTGAAAAATATGCTATAAAATATACAACATTTGGATGACGGAGTGGCCATAAGATAAATTGGATAGGGCCTCAAGAACTTTGAATTTTTCAATATGAAGGATAAACAGAAGGTACTCAAAGGGAGAAAATAGTTCTTTGATAACCATTTTATTTTAATGTAGGACCTAATATGTGAAGTGGATATATAAAATATATATTTTTACAAAATTCCCTTTTAGATTTTATATAAAGTAATTCTTGTTTTTTGGATGATTAGAGTGTATTATACATGGAATCAGTGTCCAAATCGAAGAATTTGAGGAATATGACTAATCAACCACAATTCATGTAACAACCTGAGATTTTATGAGAATTATTATTTTTAATTTCATTGATGTCCTGTGTTGTACGTGACACGAAAATTAGCTTGTTCTATAAGAAACACCGTATACGCAACAATATTCTTGGCTCGTGTTACACAAAATTTCAAGTTCGTTTGATAGAAGTTATTCTATGAAACATTGAGTGTATATATGTATATATATATTCAATGTATAAATGAAAAATGGATGGATTACATTATACACAATAACAAAGGAATCTTTCACTACACACAACCCTGACTTGGCTTGCTTTTCACGCAATCGCGACCTCCCATGATAGCGTGTGTTGTACGCAATACCGAGTTTCACTAAACAACGATATGCTATTAAAATATTATATAAACTATCTGTTATGAATAGTAATACCCACTTTTTGAAATTTTATTTTTTAAAATTGACTTCATTTTTGGATTTGGAATATCAAAATTATCCTAGGGTGAATTTTTGGTATTTTTCTGAAAACTTTCAATTTTTGATGAATAGTGAAAACACAGGGTCACTATTTAAAAACTGACTTTTTATTTAAATAATTATTTATTTAATTTAAATTTATTTTAGGTAAAAATTGATACATAATACCTATATAAGTTCAATGTAATTCATTGGATTCATTTTATAATAATTTTATACATATAAAAATTTTATTGAACTTTTCACCGTCTTTTACCCACCTCCTAGGAGAATTTGAAAATTTACATAAAACTTAATTTTACTGCTTCTTTGAGTGTAATTTAGAAAATCTGAGAGACACGGTTAATATCAAGGAGTAAAATGTGGTTCAATAAGATAAAAATAATTTTTGGTGAATAGTAACTTTTTACTTTTATTTACCACGGTTAAAAGTAAATAGGGTAATTAAGGGTAAAAATGATATTATTATTACCCTAACACATGTTATAATTCTATTGGATAAGTATAATTTGACCAAAAACAACCTTAGGAATATAATATTATCATTTAGGTCCACTTGGATTAGATTAGAACATTTAATATTATTTTATTTAAAAAAGAGTTAAAATAGTTAAAATCAAAGTTTAATAACTAAAACATTTTTAATGTAGGGTTATACGTAAGATATATTAGACTATAATATTAATTAGAAAGATAAAAATATTTCATACCTAATGGTATTTTATTTATAATTTTTAGACATTAAATAATTTAATTTATTTATGACACAATGATAATGCAGTAATTACCTTATTAATGAAATATTAAAATAATTGATATTATAAATACCTAAATAAATATAATTTGAGACTTTTTATAAATTAAACTAATTTTTTAGGTCAATATGACATGTTAGTATTTATTTAATTAACTTTTTCTAACTAATAATGCTGTTATGATTTTCACAAAAATCAATTACCAAATAGTGTCAAAATTGACATAAAATAGTTTTTTAAAAAAATATTATATTATTAATTGTTATTTTATTCCTAAAAATATAATTTTCGTACAAATGACTTATATAAGGTCATATATATTAATAATGAACCACTTGGGGTTCGTTTGGCTTGTTATAGTAAGTTTATTAACCATATATTGTAAGAAAACAAGAAGACACGGTAAAAGTTAAATTATTTAACTTAGAGTCAAATCTAAATGATAAGGTTAAAATAGTAACCTAAACTTGTATAAATCCTATTTTTTGAGATTATTTCGACAAATAACCACTTTATATTTGAAATAAATCAATTTGGAGCTATTATAAACCGAATATGACTTTATTATAAAATAATATTTTAAGTTTTTCCAAAGGTGCCCCTCTCCTCCCTTATAAAAAGGGAACCCCTTCCCTCTTCTCTTCACACCCTTTTGAGCCTTGAAGATCATAAAAACCCTACCAATTTCCCTTATAATATTCCCTAGATACATTATAGAGGTTCTGGTCTCCTCAAAAGACCAACCCTATTTCCTTAAGAGGAGGTTAAGAAGAGGCGCGTCAAAGAAGAGGTAATATCCTTTACCAATTGTTTCCAATTTATTTCTTCTTCTAATTCTTATTATTTATTTGTTTCATAATAAATTAGTAAAATAAGTATCACTTATATACTGATATGTTATTATAAATATGAAACAACCCAATTTCATCTTCTATCCATCCTATGGAAAACGAAATCACTACGCGTGCGTACATACAGAATACCGTCTCCACGCTGTGGTGTAATCTGTTTTCCACCACCACCTTACTTGGATGTTTATAATGGTGTAAAGAATAACTATATATGATTATTTTAATTTGATATTGATTCCTAAATATTATACATACACTTCAATACAATTCCACGATCATGGGAATGATATCATCGCTCGTGCGTACATACGGACTACCGTCTCCACGACGTGATGAGATTCATTCTCCATGTTAACCATTCATGAATGATTATAAAGTATATATAATGAATAATAATGAAATATATGACATAATAATGATACTGTATTTATGTATATATATATATGTATGTCATCTACTTAATTCCATTCAATTCAATAAGGAAACAAAAACATCGTTCATACGTACGTACGACCTACCATCTCCATGAACGATGTATTTCATTCAATTTATTTATCTATCATATATATTTATATACTGAATATATATTATATATAAATCATGTTTTAAATTCTTGAATTATGTAAATCAGGATATAAGTAATAATATCAAGAACAAAAAGTCCAAACCCGTACGATAAATAAAATGATTTAATCCAAAACGCTACTTTAACATGGAATTTACAAAAGAACGGGTAATATAATGTCATAAGTGAACCATATATGATATCATAACAATGAATATGATTCTGTAATAAGTCAATGAAATCATTTAAATCATTATATAGGAGGTTCAGATACGTACGAAGCATATCAGACCTAAGGTAAGGGATAACTATTCCAATCTCGTTCTTATCCGAGATTGTTATTTGTGAGTATTTACTGGGGTTATTGTCATCATCCAAGTCCATGTTTTCTAAAAATATTTTCATGTATGTTTAATGTCCTTTTTACCCTTTTATGACTTTTACCACAAGGTTTGGAAGGAATCTTTCTTTTGTTTACCATACGAGGTACTTTTTGACTTTTCTGACAAAAGTACGAGGAGAATGTTTTTTTAACTTATAGGGCATGAACAGATTTTTATGGTTTCATAACGCCTTATTTTCTTGAAGCTTAATATACATAATTTAATGACTATTTTCATCAAAATCCTTTTCTTTTAAAATTTCATGTCATTTTGTGAAAAGAAAATGATTTTGAAGAAGAAAGGATATTTTCCTCAAGAATTAATTTCAAGTGTTTTATCAAAACCATTTTCCACATAAGATGGAATTATTTCATATGTGTATGTTTCAAGTATAATGTCTCTATGATTTACATGGTTCCAATTTTCTTATGATGAAATGATATCCATTTTTTTATATGGATTATGATATGATGGGATGATGTTTATGAAACCCATTTTTATTCTTTGGGTTATGATGAATGGTTTATGTTTATGTTGTGGCACAAGTAAGAATGATTTCATTATGAGATGGGTGGGACCTATATCTCACTCCAATGAATTGGGTAAAGATTTATATCTCATGAGATAGGCATGGCTGGAATGGTAAGTTTATCTTGTTCAGTTTTACAGGACTGAAACGAGGAGTGAACACGATTCAGAAAGGGACTTTGTCCACTAAGATGGTCTTGGCAGCAATGCCTTGGATAATATGGAAATAATAACATGTGCATAATGGTTGCCACAATTACATGTTTTATTCTCATGCTATTTTATTAGGATTAATGTTTCTTAATGATCTATGCCTTACGTACTGCCATGTTTTATGTCATTGTTCAAGATTTTGATGTTTAAACATTATTTTCATGTATTAAATTTCAAATGTATATGATTTGTTTTATTTTCTCCATGCTTACCCTTACCGAGCATTTGATCTCACCCTTTTATATGTTTTTTTCCCAGGATTTAAATAAAAGTTTGAGGTAAGAAAACAAAAAGGGGAAGATCTTTATGGGAGATATTAATGATCTTTCACCATGATTAGAAGATTTTGTTCCGAGTTTCCAAAGACACTAAACTATTACGGTACTTGTGTGTTTGTTTTTGTTATGTATTAAGTATTCAGTAAAAGTAATGTAATGTATATATACGTAAAGCTTTGTGTATCTACTATTGGTATCATAGGAAAAGGAGGTAGGAATGAATCCAATCCTTGGGAACTCTCACATGTGAGCGTTGGATGAAGCATGGCTCTCCACCCAAGGGCTTCATGAGGAAATGACTGCCACTGGGGATGGTGGTGTGTCCCACCTAGGGGGTGTAGCCGCCCATGGAGTGCCCTGATAGGTATCCATTATAGTCCACTAGAAGAAATTCCAGACCTTTACAGTTGGTATCAGAGGAAAGGTTTAGTTAACCTTTGGAAACTAGGATGCGAAAACTTTAGTGAGATCCCTAGAGATATTTCTAAGGTATGTCTAGGGATGTCCCTAAGGTTAAGTATAAGTATAGGTTATAGTCCTAGAATTATGGTAACGATCTTAGAATTAAACCTAAGATGTTAGATATTGAAGGTACTCCCCCTTTATTATTCTGTTTTCCCTAGCATGATTTTTTCCTCTCACACTATTCTTTTTGGGTTTTAGACGATGGATGGAACCCGAAGGAACCATGTTGATCAATGTAATGGACAATGCAATGATTGTCCTCCTGAACAAACCAATGTTATGGGAGATGGAGTGCAGAATATTATTGCTATACTTACACAAGCTATGAATCATTCTGGACATCCAAATGAGCAGAGAAGGGAACGATATTCTATTGAGTCCTTCATGAGACAACGTCCACCTTCTTTCAGTGGGTCTTCTGATCCACTTGTTGCCGAACAATTGATCTGTACCATTGAAAAGATATTTTCCATACTTCAATGTTCGGAACATGAAAAATTCATTCTGGATATTTACCGTTTAGAAGGTGAAGCAGATCAATGGTGGACTCTAATTAAGAATACGAGGCCCTGAGATGAAATTGAATCTATGGAATGGGATGAGTTTAAGAACTTATTTTTCAATAAGTAATTCCCTCATATTCTTAGAAAAAATATGGAAAAGGATTTCCTTGAGCTTAAGAAAAAGGATGATGAATCTGTTGGTATATACGAAGCGAATTTTACAAGTCTTGCAAGGTATGCATCTGGATTTATCATCCAACCTGAAAGTGAAGTTGATCGATTCTTCAGTGACTTAAGACCAATTATTCGAAGGGCATTAACTATAAGAGACTTCAGTAGCTATGATGAAATTGTGCATTGTGCTATCAAGGTAGAAATGGAAGTTGGTGTTACATATCCATCTCATGGGTTTGACAAGAAATGAAAGATGTAGTTTAAGGAGAAATCTCAGAATAATGGTGAAAAGAATATGAATGTTTCTTTATTCTCAACGTGTGGAAAGAAGAATGGTAGAGATTGCCTTAAAGGGACTAGAAAATGTTTTAAGTGTGGAAAAGAAGGTCATCGAGCAGCTGAGTGTCGAAGTAATGGAAAAAGGGTTGCTAATGATGTCAATAAATAAAAGACTTCAGAGAACGCACCAACAACGCTTCAATGCTTCAAGTGCTTAGAAATGGGGCACTATGCTAATCAATGCACTAATCCAAGGGTTAATGATGATCAATGTGAGAAACCTCTTAAGGGAAAGGATAAAAGGAAGTCACATGCAATCAATATTTGTGATGTTGAGTATGAAAATGATGTTGTGTAATGATTAAGTGTTTATGTAATGGGATTTCAAAATACTATCATGGAATCTCATTTATGGTATCATGGAATTTTGGAATATCTATGTATTGGTTTTCAATAATTATATGGTACTGGAAACCATGAAAAGTGATTGAAATATTTTTGGAAAGCAGATGATATGCGCATAATGAAGGGATAAGGATAAAATAATATTTTTGATAGTATTCATGAGCTCATGATTCATATATGGACAAAGTGATATCATGGTTTGATTATATAGAATTTTTGGGATTTTGGTATGTGGAAAGAGTTAACTTTTGACAGCATTCATGTTTTACTAAAGTTCAATGGGTATTAATTTTTTAAGAGAATACATGATTAAGGTATTCACATGTTTGGAATATGACCAAAAAGATATATCTTATGATATATGGGAGATAAATGATGGTATTCACATGCTTAGTATATGACCTCTCTAGTAATCATTTTCTATATACTATTGGACAGATGTATTTTGGATAAGCCTAAAGATTGGAATGGATTATGTTGGACATAAGATAACATTATTTAAGGATAGAACTTTGTTTCAATATCATTTCTGGAATGTTATAAGATTATAGTTTTAGAAAAAGGACAACCCATAGGACGAGCAACAACCTGTTGCATTGGACAAGGCTTTGGAAATCGAACCCACAACTGAAGTACGATAGGCCTTTATTGCATACCACTGGCCTACATGAAGTCCCCGGTTAGCAGAAACTAGTTTTATTTTATTAAGCGCAATGCTAGATGAAGTATAAGTCCATTTTAGCAACCATATATGATTAATCTCAAGATAGATGAACTTATGTATATTTAATAAATTGTGCCAAACTTTTTGCAATAGAAACAAATGGAATGACCTATCATTCTATCGCATGATCTGCTAACACTTCACAAATGACAAATTCAACTTCATTTCCTTAAGAGATGAAGTGGAAATTGTTCAAGGCATGAACAACAGTGAGATTTTAACAAAATCAAGTAAGTATTTCTTTTAATTCAAAAATTATTTAGCATTAGGGGAATGATCTTGAAAACTAAAAACGTTATCCAAGTACCCTCATACCCGATAAATCAGATGGAACCTTAGATCATCACAAACTTATGGCTTTGTGATTGATGGCTTTTTCATAGCCATGTTCTCTGCCACTCTCCAGGAGAACTTGATGGTCAGATTTCTCTTCCATATCTATATTTTCACCTATGTTCTCCTATGTGGAAACCTAGTGATGAGTTAATTTGGGTAACCATTACATTTCATACTTTAGTTTTTTAATGTTATGTTTTGGTGTTCCTTTTTACGATGTGTGTTTCTATGAAAGAAATTTTCAAGTAGTAAACCATTTATAACCCCGATGAATTTCGAGGGCGAAATTCATTTTAAGGGGGTAGAATGTAACAACCTGAGATTTTATGAGAATTATTATTTTTAATTTTATTGATTTTATGTGTTGTATGCAACACCAAAATTAACTTGTTCTATATGCAACACCGTATACGCAACACTATTCTTGGCTTGTGTTACTCAAAATTTTAAGTTCGTTTGATAGAAGTTATTCTACGCAACATTGAGTGTATATATATATATATATTCAATGTATAAATGAAATATGGTTGGATTCTATTATACACAATAACAAAGGAATCTTGCACTACACACAACCCTGACTTGCCTTGCTTTACACGCAATCGCGACCTTCCACGATAGCGTGTGTTGTACGCAATACCGAGTTTCATTAAACAACGATATGTTATTAAAATATTATATAAACTAGCCGTTATGAATAGTAATACCCACTTTTTGAAGTATTATTTTTCAAAATGGACTTCATTTTTGGATTCGGAATATCAAAATTATCCTAGGGTGAATTTTTGGTATTTTTCTGAAAACATTCAATTTTTGATGAATAGTGAAAACCCTGGGTTACTATTTAAACACTGACTTTTTATTTAAATAATTATTTATTTTATTTAAATTTATTTTAGGTAAAAATTGATACATAATACCTATATAAGTTCAATGTAATTCATTGGAGTCATTTTATAATAATTTTAGATATATAAAAATTTTATTGAACTTTTCACCGTCTTTTACCCACCTCCTAGGAGAATTTGAAAATTTACATAAAACATAATTTTACCGCTTCTGTGAGGGGAATTTCGAAAATCTGAGAGACATGATTAATATCAAGGAGTAAAATGTGGTTCAATAAGATAAAAATAATTTTTGGTGAATAGTAACTTTTTACTTTTATTTACCACAGTTAAAAGTAAATAGGGAAATTAAGGGTAAAAATGATATTATTATTACCCTAACACATGTTATAATTCTATTGGATAAGTATAATTCGACCAAAAACAACCTTAGGAATATAATATTATAATTTAGGTCCACTTGGATTAGATTAGGACATTTATTATTATTTTATTTAAAAAAGTGTTAAAATAGTTAAAATCAAAGTTTAATAACTAAAACATTTTTAATGTAGGGTTATAGATAAGAAACATTCGACAATTGATATTAATTAGAAATCTAAAAATATTTCCTACCTAATGGTATTTTATTTATAATTTTTAGACATTAAATAATTTAATTTATTTATGACACAATGATGATGCTGTAATTATCTTATTAATGAAATATTAACATAATTGATATTATAAATACCTAAATAAATGTAATTTGAGACTTTTTATATATTAAAATAATTTTTTAGGTTAATATGAAATGTTAGTATTGATTTAATTAACTTTTTTTTTACTAATCAGGTTGTTATGATTTTTACAAAAATCAATTACCAAATGGTGTTAAAATTGACATAAAATAGTTTTTAATGAAAATATTATATTATAAATTGTTATTTTATTCCTAAAAATATAAGGTTAGGACAAATAACTTAGATAAGGTTATATATATTAATAATGAACCACTTGGGGTTCGTTTGTCTTGTTATAGAAAGTTTATTAACCATATAGTGTAAGAAAACAAGAAGACACGGTAAAAGTTAAATTATTTAACTTAGAGTTAAATCTAAATGATAAGGTTACAATAGTAACCTAAACTTGTCTAAATCATATTGGTTGAGATGATTTTTACCCATCCCCACTTTAGATTTGAAATAAATCAAATTGGAGCTATTATAAACCGAATATGACTTTATTATAAAATAATATTTTAAGTTTTTCCAAAGGTGCCCCTCTCCTTCCTTATAAAAAGGGCACCACTTCCTTCTTCTCTTAACACCCTTTTGAGACTTGAAGATCAGCCAAACCCTGCCCATTTCCCTTATAATATTCTATAGAAACATTATAGAGGTTTTGGTCTCCTCAAAATACCAACCCTAGTGCCTTAAGTGGAGGTTAAGAAGAGGCGCGTCAAAGAAGAGGTAATATCCTTTACCGATTCTTTCCAATTTATTTCTTCTTCTACTTCATCTTATTTATTTGTTTCATAATATATTAATAACATCAGTATCAATCATATACTAATATGTTATTATAAATATAAAACAACCCAATTTATTCTTCTATCCATCCTACAGAAAACGAAATCACTGCGCGTGCATACGTACGGAATACCGTCTCCATGCTGTGGTGTAATCTGTTTTCCACCACCACCTTACTTGGATGGTTATAATGGTGTAAGGAATACCTATATATTATTATTTCAAATTTATATTAATTATTAAATATAATACATACACTTCAATACAATTCTACAATCATGGGAATGATATCATCGCTCGTGCGTACATACGGACTACCGTCTCCACGACGTGATGAGATTCATTCTCCATGTTAACCATTCATGAATGATTATAAAGTATATATAATGAATAATATTGAAATATATGACATAATAATGTTATTGTATTTATGTATATATATATATATGTATTTCATCTACTTAATTCCATTCAATTCAATAAGGAAACGAAAACAACGTTCATGCATACGTACGACCTACCGTCTCCATGAACGGTGTATTTCATTCCATTTATCCATCTATCATATATATTTATATACTGAATATATATTATATATAAATCATGTTTCACATTCTGGAATTAATTAAATCAGTATATAAGTAATAATATCAAGAACAACAAGTCCAAACACGTACGATAAATAAAACGATTTTTCCCAAAACGCTGCTTTAACATGGAATTTACAAAAGAACGCGTAATATAAAGTCACAAGTGAACCATATATGATATCATAACAATGAATATGTTTCTGTAATAAGTCAATGACATTATTTAAATCATTATACAGGAGGTTCAGATACATACGAAGCATATCAGACCTTATGTAAGGGATAACTATTCCAATCTCGTTCTTATCCGAGATTGTTATTCGTGAGTATTTACTGGGGTTGTTGTTATCATCCAATTCCATGTTTTCTAAAAATATTTTCATGTATGTTTAATTTCTTTTTTACCCTGTTATGAATTTTACCACAAGTTTTGGAAGTAATATTTCTTTTTTTACCATACGAGGTACGTTTTTACTTTTCTGAAAAAAGTACGAGGAGAATGTTTTTTTAACTTATACGGTATGAACAGATTTTTACAGTTTCATAATTCCTTATTTTCAAGAAGCATACTCTATAATATTTAATGACTATTTTCAAAAAAAATAATTTTCTTTTAAAATTTCTTGTCATTTTTTGAAAAGAAAATGATTTTGAATAAGAAAGGATATTTTCCTCAAGAATTCATTTCAAGTGTTTTATCAAAACCATTTTCCATATAAGATGGCATTATTTCATATGTGTATGTTTCAAGTATAATGTATCTATTATTTACATGGTTCCACTTTTCTTATGATGAAATGATATCCATTTGTTTTATATGGATTATGTTATGATGGGATGATGTTTATGAAACCCATTTTTATGCTTTGGGTTATGATGAATGGTTTTTGTTTATGTTGTGGCACAAGTAAGAATGATTTAATTATGAGATGGGTGGGAATTATATCTCCCTCCAATGAATTGGGTAAAAATTTATATCTCATGAGATAGACTTGGCTGGAATGGTAAGTTAATCTGGGTTAGAGTTATAGGACTGAAACGAGGAGTGAACTCGATTCAGAAAGGGACTTTGTCCACTAAGATGGTCTTGACAGCAATTCCTTGGCTACTATGGAAATCATAACATGTGATTAATGGTTTCCACAATTACATGTTTTATTCTCACTCTATTTTATCAGGATTAATGTTTCTTTATGATCTATTCCTTACTTACTACCATGTTTTATGTCATTTCTCAAGATCTTGATGTTTAAACATTATGTTCATGTATTTAAGTTCAAATGTATATGATTTGTTTTATTTTATCCATGCTTACCCTCACTAAGCATTTAAGATCACCCTTTTATATGTTTTCTTTTCCCTAGGATTTAAAGAAAGGTTTTAGGTAATAAAACAAAAAGGGGAAGATCTTTATGGGAGATATTGAAGATCTTTCACCATAATTAGAAGATTTTGTTCCAAGTTTCCAAAGACACTAAACTATTACGGTCCTTGTGTGTTTATTTTTGTTATGTATTAAGTATTCTACAAAATTAATTTAATGTAAATGTACGTCAATATTTGGGTCTCTACAATTCAATGGGGTCAACTATTTAGATTTGGGTGATAATTAATGTTTTACATCCACTTATGTGAGTTTTTTATCTATGGGGGAATTGAGTGTCTGGATCTCATTTGAGTATGAAAATATAATAGTTTTTTCATCTTCCATGGGTGTATTGGGCGTACTAAGAAATAATTTTATTTGATGTCGATGGCCAAGGAAGGAAATATTATCTGAAATTATGGCCTTGGATATGAGTAAAAAATATTACGATGTCCTTTATTCCATAAGTCAAACAAAAAAGAATGAAGACAGAATTTCAATGTCTTTGAGTGTGGAAGAAAATATAGATCAGAATAAAATCATCATGCTGGGTCCACTAGTATTTTTTATATAAAAGTGTGACTATACATGATTGAAATGAAGGGAGAACCAAGCCATTGTATCTATATCACACAAGACTATCAATCACTATTAAACCCTATTTGTGGCCCCTGTGGTGAGGGATGATTCCTCTACTGATAACATCGCAAACTTTGGTAGAAAAAATATATCACCTTCTATCCAAAAGTGGATGTGATCTGATCCACTAGTTCATTTTCTCCTCAGTCCCTCAATACCCCCTTACAGACCTCTTATCAAACCATCTCCATATAGTCCTAAAAAATATTTTCTGTGGAGAAGAAAAGTGAGATTGAATAATGGTATTGATCTATGCATGGCAGAAACATGTTGTTCTAAAAGATACTTGGTGGTCTTGTTGGTTAATGAGAGGATCTCCAAAAGTTATAAAGTGGTGGGGGGATGTTACCTTTCATGAATATTTATAGGTAGAGGCTAGACTGATCCAACCACTCACATCTGAATGAAAACCTTATACTAGAAATGCTACAAGCTTGGAAACCCTTTCTTAGTTTGGATGCTCCAACTCAAAGGCACTAAAAGTATTCCTATTATGGTTACATATATGAAACCATATTAAAATTAAAGTACATGGATGAGATTTAAAAATAATATATTTTTTATTTATGCTTCTTTATTTCACAAAAGGACACTTAGGTAGATTTTTTCATCTTCAGAGGGAGGATATGGACATTAGGGTTAAATCAATCTCTTATAATCACATTGCTACCTCCATCCACCAACCTAACATGCTAGACTGGGAATTTGTAGTATTTTTTAGATGGACCTCTCAAAATGATAAATTCAAGTCTTAGAAGCTACTAATGACCTTATATGAGAACATACCAGGACCTCTCCTTGTTGGTGGGGACTTCAACGAAATCTTGTCCCAACATGAGAATAAAGGGGGTTTCAATAGGCCTCTCATGTGAATGATTGATTTTTAGTAAGAAAAAATGATATCAAAACATGATGATCAAAGGTATTTAGGTAATGTTAACACATGGTTTCATGGGATCTATGATAATATTCGCATTTCAGATCATCTGGATAAGTTCTTGGGATCAAGTGAATGGGATAACCTTTTATATTCTTCTAGGTTTCTCACCTTTCTCCAAACACTTAATACCATTTCCACATCCTCATAAACTTTTATCATGGGAAAATAAAATAAATACATTAAAGATTCTTTAGATTTAAAAGCTTATGGGTGAAGGATGAGGAATGTAAATAAATGATCCTCTCATACTGGAAGGTAGGGGATCCTGGTACAGGAAGTAATATACACCATCTTGTAGAGAAGTTGAAATGTTGGAGAAACCTTAAGTTTTATTAGATGGATTCTCATTGAGGTAAAATTCAAAGGAAAATATTGATTTGTATACTCTTCCAACTCTGATACATTTCTTTACAGTATTTTATCCCCAGAAGCAGAAGTGGATATGATACTTAAAATTAGAGAATTTTTGGGCCTTACACACACCAGAAACATATCTACTGGAAGGTGACTCTAATAAATTCTATTCCCATTTGAAGGCCTTTTAAATGTGTCATAATAACTCCATCTCTATTATCACAAATGAAGAAGTTATTATTGTTTCCACCGATATGGGGATCCATGATCTTATCATTTTTTTTCCCATAGCTCTTTATCGATGGGGAATCTATCATTTATTATTATATTGATTTATATATTGAACCAATGATTATAGATACAATGAACCACCATCATGAATTCATTGATGATGAAATATTTATGCCCTGAAATAGATTTAATTTTCCAAATCACCAGGGTTGGATGGGTTCCATTCCTTGTTTTTTAGAAAATTCTACCACATTATCAGGTGTGATATCTTAGGCCTCATGAAATACTTATGATCTAGTAAGAACAACTTATCTATGCTGAATGAAACAATTATTAACCTCATACATAATTTTAAAAAACCCTTATTTGATAATAGAATTTAGTCAACTAGCTTATGCAATGTCACTTACAAAATATTATCAAAGATTTTGGTTAACTGTCCGCAATCTTGGTTACCTTACATTATTTATATAAATTAGAGTTCTTTGATCCCTAAAATACTCATCTATGATAATGTAAATATTTACCATTAAGTGTTTCAGTACATAAGGGAATTCTCTATTGAAAATAGAGGTATTATATCTCAAAAGGTTGATATGAAAAGGCCTATGATAGGGTTGAGTAACCCTTTCATCAGTATGTTTTTATAAAAAGGGGATTCTTCCCTAAATAGATTGTGGTTTTCATGTAATGCGTATCTTATAAATCTTTAATTACTAAATTCAATGGTGTCCCCAATCATATATGTTCCTATACTAAGGTTGTTCATTAGGAAGACCCTATTTACCCTTTTATTTTTATTTTGGTGTTTAAAAGTTTCTCTAATATTATTTCAATGGATACAAATGATAACATTATGACTGGGGTGAAGGTATACAGATGAAGTCCTCCCATTTACCGACTTTTTATTCTAATGAATGATTGTTTTTTTCAAGGTCCACCCATGATGAATGAAATTATATTTTTTTACTTTATTTATATGAATGAGAGTGCATCTGGAAAATCTTTCAACCTTGCTAAATCATAAATGTATTTTAGTTCATAAGTAACCAAAAGTAGAAAGGAAGAACCCAATAAAGCCTCACGTATTCAGGTGGTCGACAAAAAAAATTAATTACATTTGGATGCTCATTCTTTTTGACATTAAAAAAGAGTGAATTTTTCAAGAATCCAGAATAAATTGGAAAACAAAATCTAGGGATGGTCTTTTAAGAGGATCTCTAATGTAGCGAAAGAGACTTTCATCTGGGTGGTGACACAAGCAATCCCAGACTATGTTATATTATTTTTAAGATCCCTATCATTATTATTGATCAAATCCACTCCTTCATTTATAACTGTTGGTGGGGCCTTCATAATGGGAGAAATAAAATTCACTGGTTGTCATTGGACAAGATTTTACTCCTGAAAGTTTTAGGTGGAATGGGGTTTTGGGATATGTGATACTTCAATGATTCATTAATAGTGAGGAAAGGGTGAAAATTGTTGAAACTCTTAGATTCCCTATGAATGTGGATCCTCCCAACCAAATACTTTAATCACTCATACTTCTGTCAATCAGTATTAGTCCACCTCCCCATCTATTTATAGAGTAGACTATGGGGGTATCTCAAGCTTCTTTATGGAAAGATTTATTAGATAATCAAATATGGATCCATGTTCAATATATGGGTGGACCATTGGCTTGTCGATGGTGATAGGATGAAGGGTACCTCATCAGTGGTTCATGGTTAGGAATATTCCACTATAGGATCCCTATTTAATAATGTAGGCAATGATTTGTTTATAAAAAGATTATAATTCCATGTCAATGAGAGAGATAGAAGAATTATTTTTGGAATCCCATTCATGTAGGATATGGGTCATGATAAAATTTTCTAGATTAAAGAGATAATGAGAAGTGACTTTATTAAATTAGTGTATAGGATGGTACTCGGTATGTGAATCCCAAAGACTAATGTGTTTTGGAGGATACTAAGGTGTCTAGTAGTTCCACCCAAGGTCCAATATTTGATTTGGAAAATTTGTGAGAACATACTCCCTTAAATTATTTTTCTCACATTTAGTCACACATGTTATGATCTAGTATGTCCCATGTGGATGGCTACACCAGAGTCTTCATTTCATGAAATTTATTCCCACCCAGGGGCTAGGGCCCTCTAGTATGCATTGGATTCTATTGTAAATCACCGAATGGAGATGGCGTCTGGGATTACAACACTTCTCATGAAATGGTCATCCTATCTCCCTAAAGAGACAATAGATTCACTTTTTATTGTGGCCTAGATCATCTGGGTGAGAAGGAATTACTTTTTATTTAACAATATGTATATATCAACTTTCTTTTGGATCAAGTGGGTTGTGTCATGGTTATAGATTTGGAAACAAAATGAGAGCCAAATTGAGAATCCAGAAGTACCTCTTTATATTGTCACATGGAACCCTACCCCAATGGATGTGTTTAAGATTAATGTGGATGTGTTGATATCCAGAGAAAGTTTTATGAGTATTGTTGTCATGGTTTGTGACTCTCTTAGATGCATTGTTACGGCCTACCATGAATATTTTCATGCTTATTGGGATCCACTCGTGGCTGAAGCCCATTCCATTTATGTGGGAATGATGCTTATCATTGAGGGAGTATGTAATTATCTCATATTGAAATCAAATTTTATGACCATTATTAATGCCATCCATGAATTTAAAAATGGTCTCCAATATTTTGGATTGTTGGTTTTGAAGAATTGTTCCCTTTTCCCCCACTTCTTTTAATGATCCTTCTCTTTCATAAAAACATAGGGGAATATGGAAACTCATTTTTTGTCAACCCATGGTCTCACTTGCAATTCACATGTTTGGTTGGGTGATTTCCATTCTTAGATGGACTATATAGTACTTCATTATATTCAATCTTTTAATTAAATTGCATTTTAAAAAACAATTAACAATCAATAATATAATTAAAAACATAAAACATAATTAATTACATAAATTAAATTTAATAATATAAATAATAAATAATAATTTATAATATATCTAATGATAATAAATGACATATTTAAAATAATTAAAAATATATAAAAATAAAAATTTATAATTATTAATTAAAAATTATAAAATTGTTTATTATTAATTATTAACTATTTTATTTATAAAGGACTTCATAGGGTGGTTTTCTTGATTCCCATATTAGTTCAACATGAACTAAAGCACATTATATCTTGGTGTTCTTTTATGATTTCCTATTTCTCTTTCCTAAGAAAAATAATTTTATTGGATTTATAATATTTATTAAATAATTTCTAAATAATAATAAATAAATTTTCTAATTGATTTCTAATCCATCATAAACGACTTAGTTGATCTTCGTCTTTCTTGAGGAAAAATACAACATTGCTTCCCTAAACACACCAAATTCAACACACCTTATTTTCACTATGTTTGTGTGTGCGTGCGTGTGACTAATTTTTTCCCCCATGGGCACACCCTAGTGGTTGTTTCTATGTGGGTAATAGGTATGGTATGAGGCTCGAGCCCTGCACCAAGTATATTTTATGCACGATATATTTTCATTGATTCCTCATAATTCCCCCTCAACGTCTATTTTTAAATATATATGATAATAAATATTTTTAAATTTATATAAACTACATCTTATTATAATTTAAATCCACTATCTATTATTTAATATGTTTAACTTAGTTTATTTTTTATATAAAAACTTAATAGTCTCAATTAAATTTGGAAACAATGTTATTTATTTAAAAAAAATTTGTTCATTTCAAAAATTTCTCACAATTTTACAAAATTTATAGATAAATTTTAAACATAATTTATATATTTTTAAATGTTTTTTTATTTTAAAATTTATAAAAAAAAATGAATAAAAAAATTTCATAAAAAAAGTAAATATATGATAAAATAAATTAACTCTACTTTTTGTAAAAAATATAATTTCAAACCAATGACTAATATATGAATTTTAAATATATTTTACTCAGGCTGGTGGAGTAAAATAAACTAGAGCACACTCAAACACCTTGGTACACCATTCGGTTAGGCCTCATCCCACCCACAAGGTTGACAAGAACCCACTATGACAATTATAATTTTATATTCCAATATGTGGGTCTTAAAATTACTTTTTATAGGCCTAAAGTCCCTATTTTTTTGTCCCAAGACCCTCTAGTTTAATATTACTACTATAACACTCCTGCTATAGAATCTTCTATAATAAGTGTTCCATAACAGTTTCAGGTACATATCCCCTACTAAATTTCTATAGTCACTATGAAAAATTCACAAGAAATATAGGTATTTTAGGGGTTAAAAATTATTTTGTGTTAAAATAATTATATATATATATATATATTGAAAATTTATTATCAATTCTAAAAATTTTTCTGAAAATTTTAAATAATTTAACTTGATATTTTTTTTATTAATGAAATTTTATTTTATTTACTATATGAGTTAAATTATGTATATATAAACGTATACTTTTTGAGAAAATCAATTTTACTATACTTAAACAAATTTAGATAAAATAATTAACTATCATAGAAAAATTAAAATATCATATCTATTTAAAGATTTGATTATTATAAGATGAGGAAATTATTGTATATCAACTTAAGGGACACCACAAAGTGACATGAAAGAGGGAAAATGAAATGATTGAATAATATAAAATTATTTTAGATTTAAAAAATCTTGACATTGTTGTCAAAATTGAAATGTAAAAAAAGTATCATAAAAATTAAATAACCTACCAAAAAAATTATCCAATGAAACAATACCTCATGTATATTGGGAGCCTTCTTTGATTCCATTTAAAATCCCTTTTTAATTTAAAACCTAAAATTATTAATGATCAGAACAAACCTTCTAGATCATGCAATTAAAATTTTCATATTCTTGTCTTGCAACATTTTCTATATACTAAAATGATGACACATTAAGTGAGAAACGAATAAGAAGTACATAAAGAATAAAATTTCATATTTTACTAAATGACTTGTCCCTTACCATTGGGACATAAAATGCGTTGAGATCTTGATCTATTTCCCTTTTAAAATTCTCATGTTTCTTCCTGAATATTTCCATCACATCATAGAGCTTAGACTCCATATCTTGAAACATAGATTGAAATTTTGAATCCATTTTTCTTGAAACCTTATCAAAATGAAATGAGATAGTGCTATGTATGAAGAGTTACTATAAGGATGAAAAATCATACTGTGTAAAATATTTACAAGATGACAAAATCCCAATTAAAATTATTAGAAAGGAAATAATATCACGATTAACACTGCATATCCCAGATAAAGGAAATGTTGGAAACACCATATTTTTTTATTTTCAAAATATGATCTATCACTTATCCTTTAACAATTTTTTTTTTGATTAATGCATGATATTTTTCATGATATATTTGAAATAATAATACAAAATATTAATTTTACAAAGAACAAAATGGAATTTGTCTATAATAAAATGCACTGATAATCTAAGCACCTTAATTTTTTTTGGGCTTTATCAGTGTTAAAAAAAGTGATGATGAATGCCACATTAATTAGCACTAATAAAAATAAAATAATAATAATAATAAGGCATACTTACCCCCACACCATTGGACCATGACACCCCACCCCATTTATCAACAATTTCTATACCACGACCCTTTTACCGAGGCTTTTAACACCCATTAATTAGTGTTATACACCATTCTCACCCACCTTCTCCTAGATGGAATCGAACTGTAGGTATCCACGTCCAAATTGACCACCCTTACCACTGAACCATCATATTTTGATCTATATTTTAAGATATATATTTCTATTTATATATATTTACACACATCTTGTTTATAAATGTATTTATTTATATGATTATATAATTTTTTAAATAAATTTAATAATATATTTATATAATTACATATATATTTAGATATATTTGCATATAATATATATATATATACATATAGTTATAAATTTACATATAAATTTTTTATAATGTATTTATAAAATTCAAATTATTATAATTACCTTTATATAATATATTTCTATAATATGTTTAAATACATTGATTTTATGTATGTTTTTATAAATTTATACTATATATTCAAGGATATATTTATATAAATACATTTTATGATGTATTTACCAAATATCACCACAAAAATAGAAACATATTTATATACTTATCTATATATATAATTTTAAATATTTATAAAAGAAAAAATGAAATTATAAATGAATATATATATAATGTATTTATTTAAATATATATTTATTGTTATATAAAAGAAAATTATGTATATATATTATTGAAAATAAATGTTTTTTTATATGGTTTATGTCATTACATTTAAATACATTTTACATGTAACTTTGATCAAATATTTATTTATAAATTTAAATTTAGATATATATATATATATGTATACATATATATGTATATATTTAATTTTAAATAACACTATAATGTAAAAGATGATAAAGTTTGAACACCATAATATCCACATGAAAGTAAGCCCTGATAAAAAGTTTTAATCATTTAAAAAAAAAATCCACCTTAAATGATTCTAGGATTCCATCAAATGTTAAAAAATTAGTGTACCTTGATAAAAACATAGTTTTGGGGGCCCCTTGAGCCATTTTTTGAGAAAAAAACACTATATAGGGTTTTATCAATGACTTTGTCTTAAATATGTTCACATGCTTCGATTTAACTTATGATAGAGACCAAAGAGACACTTGGATCAAAAGTTAGAGATGTTTCAAGTTCAAGTCATGTGTTAAAATTATCTTAATTTTTTTATTAATTTATTAAATTTTTATGTCAACCAATTTTTATTAAATGACTACTACTAAATAATTTTTTTATGAATTAATTCATATTATTTTTTAATTATTTTTTAATCCATATTTACTAAATATCTTATATATTAAGTGTAATTGTATGTTTTTAGTCTTATATAAATCATATTTAACAATATATATATATATATATCTATCAATATAAATATATTTTTATATTTACATATGATTTTAATGATATATAATTTTTTAATGAAATATAACTTTTAGCAGTGAAAAAATAACACTGATAAAGGTCACCCTTTATTAGCGTTGAAGAAACATTGAGAACGTTTATCTTTATCATCATTAAAAAAGTGCTGACAAAGGGGTGATTTTATCAATTATTTTATTAGTTTCATAGATGAAGGCACCTCATTTATCAATGGTTTTACATAGAGCTGATAAATGGTAATGCTGAATTTCACATGATCTATTGTAGTGAAATAAATGAAAATATGTGTGAAATAGACAAAAAACAAAAAATGTAAAAGTATCTGTTGTAAAGAATAAAATCATTGACCATGCCTAAAGACTGATATCCACACTTATTTTTTTGGAGTTAGTATTCATGAAACAACTATTTTTTATTTGGATTTCATGTAAATTTGAATATTTCATTATTAAAAAAAAAATATTACCACATATTGTTCATTGTTCTTCATGATATTAATGTAATAATGTACTAGAGAAACTATCTCTTTGATGAGGTCATAAAAGTTCCCACTCTGATGAGAACATTGAAATTTGATTAAGATACTCTTAAATATATTTATATGTTTCGATAATATACTACGATGGAAAAAATATAATTTTGACTATTTGGTGTAAGTACACGTAAGTATATTAGACTTATTCTCATGAATTTTGCACTTGGAAATCTCCAAGAGGGGAGATTGTGAGAATAAACCAACCTATATGAATTATTCATGTTTATATATTATTATATATTTCTATCTGTGAGTGTGTGTAATATTCCTTATAAACTTTAAGATTGTTATTAATGCATGTCATGACTCACACACTAATATGTATCACTATAAACCATGGCGAGGATAGTTCATGTACAATTTGGGTATTTTTGGATGCATCACGAATGAAATGTAATTAATAAATAAGGTAATGAAGGATTATAACCTTCTATATTTATGAAAGATGATATCATAGCCCTTTGATTGAAATGGATCCATCACATTAAATTCCATTTCCATGGTGTAATGATGAGTTTATTTCAGATAGTCAATGACAGACGTATTAATAATATTGGTTGATGAAACAAATGTGCATCCTTCTTGATGAAATATTGTGATAAAAAGATTTTATTACACATTGAGAATTTTTATGCAGTTGTAAATATTGAGATATTATGTTCTTTCTATCGGGTTCTTTGACCTATTTCAAGACACCGATATTGTACATTAGGAAACCCCATATAATGATGATAAGAAATAACCCTTGAGATCCATACACTAAGTGTCTCCATTAATATCTATCATATTCTATTTGAATTGAATTATAGGAATAAATATTATTCTCAAGTTCAAGGAATAATTTTTTTCCGGTTTTATTGACCAAAAATATTAAATAAATATTCATTTGACAAATGTGAATACAATATTTATTTTATTTATTGAATATTTAATAAATATTTTTTCTCAAAAGTGTGAATAAAATATTTATTTTTAATAAAATATATATTAGGGAACTCAATAAATGTTTATGAAGTAGATGAGTGGACCAAGATCATGTCTGACGATAAATATTAATTTTCAAGTGGGTAAAATAATGTTTATCATTACTATAGTTAGCGAACATCATAGAATAAAAATAATAGTATTACTATAAGGAATGGGGTTATAAATGGTTTATTATATTATTAAAGCATCAGTACATAATTAAATAATATATTATCAAAAATCCAAGATCTATAAATAAATTTTTATGTCTATTATGTAGGGTTAAATGTGAATTGAGAATTATTGTGCACAATAGACTTCTGTCTCTAATTATTCCTAAAACTTCTAAAGAATAATAAGAACTCCATCAAGCCTGAAGAATCTTGAAGCGATCAAGATGAAAAAACATGATGACTAATCTGCCATGCTAGAACTCGATAATAAATTAGTGTCATTCGGTGATCGAAGTAGCACATGTAGATTACCACTAGAGGGATTCTATACATGGATCATACAAGCACAATGATTTAAATCCAAAAAAGGGTTTTCGAAAAATAACAAAAAATTACATTGAATAAATTTTATGATATTAGGTAATATTTATTTTGAACATATATAATTTATTTATAAATTTAACATGAAATGATACTCTCAGGGTTTAGGGTTTCACTATATCAATATTTTATGGAAAACATTCATTGGTCATGATGTTTTCATCTTGTACAATTGGTTAGTGGTACATCAAATTCAACAAAAAATTTATGTCTATTCACCCACCAAGATGCTTCTATTGTGCCCATAACCTTCAAGTGGAATCAAAGTGGTCACCTTTTAAATTTATAATTATTTATTAGATTGTTGATAGATTTTTATCAATACTAGTTATATATTTCATTTCCAGTATATTCATTATTTAATAAAGTTTTTTAATTTATAGGAATTTTACATATTAATTATCATCATTAATTTATTTATTTTCTTAAAACACTAAGTACATATGAATAATGATGAGAAATTCCATTGTGAAGTGCCAAGTGTTTTGGCTGGTGAGATTAGTTTACACAGTGTATAGCTAGAATACATAATGTGTGCCCATGTGCACTACACCTGGACATGTCGTGAGATACCCGACATGCTATGAAATAACTACACATGGTTCATTTTTGGAATACCACATATAGAATGGGTCAACCTAGTACATGACTTGTCCGATTACATGGTGTGTAGCTGGAGTACATGTTGTGTAGTCTACATGGTTTAATAGTGAAACTCACACAAAAAATGTGGTCAAATACACGGTTCAACCATGTGTGAGACTGAAATACAAAATATTAATGAGATACATGACATGTATCCATCATACACAGAATACAGCTCCTCAATTACCCTATTCAAACTACACGATGAGTTATTCAGTGAGGCCAGAGAACACAATGAATGAGGAACACACTATGGGTAGATTTAGAATGAATGGTCATGGGGTGGTAGATCTATGAGCATCCAACAGAGCCCAACATGAAAATGTAGCTATTATGGACGACCAACTCACATTGATTATAAGAACAATCTAGGTTTTAAAATTTTCTTTATTATTTTCCATCTATTACCAAAATCATTATTTCATTATCCATACTTGATATAAGTGGATTTATTTTCAAATTTGGGAATAAATGTTGCTTCTTTTATAAGGATAACTTTGGTTGTGTAAAGACACATTTAAATGACGGTATTTATGTTTTGGACTACACAATCCTAGTGATGGTAATCTATAACAAAACTAGTCCACATTACTCATACCACACTCCACTTTTTAGTCACTATCAAGTAAATGTAAATGAAAATCATTTGAATAAATTAGATAAATAAGAATATTTAGATTCCTTTGAACTAAAACCTCTTATGGTATGTCACACCTCTTTACAAGGTAAAATGATTAAATCTCTACTTAGTGGAAAATGTGAAAGGGCCAAATAGTATATTTAATTAGTTTATACTAATTTCTATAAACCATTTCTAGTGGAATTAAGGGATAAGAAATCAAAATTTATAACCTTCACTGATGATTTTAGTATATATGGATATGTTTAATTAATGATGTATAAGTTTTATTACTTTTACATATTTAAGGAATATAATAATAAATTTGATAACTAGATTGGTAAGATGATTAAGAAAAACCATTCATTCCATGGTATTAAATATCTTAATCATGACTTCAATGATTATATATGTGAGTTTTGGATTCTATCCAAAGTAACTCCTCCTTATAAACCTCAAAGGAATGGTGTAAGTAAAAGGATGAACCACAACATGTTAGGTATTGTGAGATCATTGATGATTCTTGTGAGTATTATATTATCATATTGGGGATACATGTTACAAATAGAAACATATATACTAAACCAAGTTCCAAATAATGTAGAAATCTAAATACCATATCATCTTTGGTATTGGAGTAAACCCATGTCGTTTCATATATGAGTGTGGGGTTGTTAAGCATATATTAAAGCTATTTCTGGGAATAAAATTTCACCCTGGGGAACTAATTGTATATTTTTAGGGTATCCTAAGGAAAAAAAATTATATTCCTTATATGAAACCACATATAATAAAGTTGTGGTTAAAAAACATTCATCTTTTATTGAATGGGATCACATATCTAAAAAAGATAGTTGAAGTAAGATAGACTTAAAATAATTCATGGCTCAAGATACATAAGATCTAGCATAAAAATATATTACATAAAGCCTCATGGAAGAATAAGTTCTAGAGACACATGTATTGCGTTGGAGTACAAGAGAGGTTAGAGAATCAAAATAGTATGGTTTTATAGTCATTGAGGATGGTGACTCATTATTTATTGATAATAATAATCCTCTAACCTATAAATAATTTGTAAGTGGCATATATATGGCCATGTGAAAAGATACTATGAATTCTAAAATGGATTCCATGTACCAAAACGAAGTCTAGATTTTGGAAGTTCCTCCTATGGATGTAAAGACCATTGGTTATTAATGGGAATTGAATAAGAAACTGGACATGGATAGAGATGTTACTACTTATAAGGTATGACCAGTTTCAAAAGGGTTCAAACATCATCATGAAATATACTATGATGAAACCTTTTAGCAAGGTTCTATTTTGAAATCCATTAGTAATCTAAATTCCATTAAAGCCTTCCATAACTATGAGTTTTGGAAAATGGTTTCTAAAATAACAACTATTAATGGGAGCCTTCAATAGGAAGTCTATATGACACAATCTCAAGGGGTTTTGACTCCAAAGGTGGCCAACAAGGTAAGAAAAGTATAAAGATCAATTTATCGATTAAAGTAAGAATCCAAGTCATGGAATATTTTGTTTAATGAATCAATAACATAATATGACTTCATAAATAATGAATGTAATTATTGGGTCTATAAATAGTTTAGTGGGGGTGCAGTTATTTTCTTAATAGTATATTTCAATGACATATTACTTATTGGAAGTGGAATACCAATCTTACTGTCTGTTAAATCCTTGTTGAATAAAAGTTTCTCCATGAAAGTATTAAGTGAAGTAGGATATATTTTTTATATCAAGAGAATTCATGGTTAACCAATTGGAAAACATTAATATGTAAATGTAAAAATATTGAAAAATATTAAAGAGAAAAATGTGTCCTAAAACATATGAGGAATGATAAAAGTTTCAATGATCTCATACACTTTAGTGATTGGGATTGTTATGCATGTTATGAAATATGCAAGGATATATGTCGCCTATACCTTAGGTGTGGTAGGAGGATATCTAGTTGACCTAGGTCACTACCATTGGATGGAAGTAAAGACTATACTTAAGTATATGTGTTATACAAATTATATTTTCTTGGTATATATAGGAGATGAGAAACTAGTCATCAATTGATATATAGATGCTAGTTTCTAAGAAAATCAAGATGATTTGAAATTATAGATGAGATATATCTTTACTCTCAATAGAGGTTTTGTGATATAGTAGAGCTAAAAAAATACATGGTATAATATTCTACAATTGTTTTTGATTATATTGTAGCTTTTGAGAATGATAAAGAAGTAGTTTAAATTCGAAACGTTATCTAAGATCTTGACATGGTACTTAACTTTACATATCCTATTACACTATATTATGATAATACTATAGAAGTGACACTCATAAAGGTTCCAAGGATATATTAGTGGATGAATCACATACTTTATAAGTATCATATATTGAGTATTTTTTTTTCTGAAAAAGGTGAAGTCAAAGTGAGTAGTATAACCATGAAAGGTAATGTTGTTGACCCATTGACTAAATATTTAACTCATAAAAAACATGATCATCAAGTGAGGTCTACTAGTGTAAAAGTCACAATAATTTGGCTCTAGTCTATGTGGGAGTCTGTTGGATTTGGTATTTTGTACTTCTAAATACATGCATATTCAAATATCTGATTATTAATAGCACATGAGCCTTATCCCAGTTGGTAAGGACTCTGTAAGTGCATCCAAGTGACCAGGAATCAAATCCAGGCGGAGGCAGAATTTCCAGGTTACTGTAGGAGCACTGCAGGAGCATTGTAGTAGGTGCTATAGCGAGAACTGTGTAGTACTGTAGCAGGTACTATACCGGGAACTGTAGCAGGTACTGTTTGTCACTGTAGCAGACGGTAATATGCCCCCGTTTGGGCCTTCAGGCCACCAATTTGGTCCTTAAGTCCTTTAAGGCCTTCGAGCCACCCAGGCCTTCGGGTCAGTAAGGCCTTAGGGCCACCTCAAGGCCTTCGGGCCACCTTAAGTGCAGATGAAAACATGAAAACCTACAAGGAAAAAGCTCAACAAGGAGGATGAGCAAGGAGCTTTCACCACAGCAGAAGCTAAACAGATTACAAGAATGAGAGGGTATGGCACCTTCCATTGGGACAAGCCTGTGCATGCATGGGAATGCCTAGCCGAATAGCCATGCGAAGGTAGAGAGCTGATTTCACAATGAAGATGTTGGGAGGAGTAACTCCAAGTAGTTATTCTGGGTTGTATGTAATGTTTGATGCCTACGGGCAATGAATTTCTCTAAGGCCTACAGGCCATGTAATAATTACGCCTACAGGCCTTGTAAGGGTTCCATCTCACCACTTTAAAGGTGGATTATCAAAATCAATAAAAAATGAAGGCCTTCAGGCCATTAGAGGAATATTAATAAACTATCTTATTATATAATGTTCATTGTTTTATATGAATTTCATGTAATAATGTCATAGAATATCTTTTTCTTTGATAAGGTCAAGTTTTACACTATGATGAGAACCATTATATTACATGATGATATTCTTAAATATAGTTCTATGGCCAGATACCATACTATTATGTGACACATAGAATGTTGACTATGAGGTACAAGTACCTGTAAGAAGATGATATATCTCACGATGTTCACACTTGGTAATCTTTAAGATGAGAGATTATGATAAAAAACCCACCTATAAGAATCTCAAATGATTATATGTCATCAGATATTCCTATCTATGAGAATGTCTAATGGTCTTTAGAATTTAATATTTTTATTAGTGCATGTTACAAATCAAACACTTATATGTATTTTCATAAATCATGAAAATAATAGTTCATAGAGAAGTTACATACATTGGGTGCTTCATGTATGACATGTAATTAATTAATAAGTAAGGGAAGGAATTATACCTTCCATATTTTTGGAATATGATATTTTAACCCTTTGATTGAAATAGAACTACGAAAATAAATTTAATGGACATGCTGTAACGATGAGATTATTTCAGATAGTAAAACATCAATGTATCATGCATATAGGTTGATGACACATATGTGAAACCTTCTTGATAAGATATTGTAAAAAAGGGATTATATTACATGTCAATTGTTTGTATTTGGTAGTCAATATTATGACATTATGTTCCTTCTGTTGGGTGCGTCGACCCATTGCTAGATAGTAATCCTAGTCTTTAGGAAAGCTCATATAATGACAATAAGAAAGAATCCTACAGGGTCGCACACTATGTTTTTCTATTGATCTCAAGTAAATTATAATTGAATTTAATAAAGGGAATAAATATTATTCTCAAGACAAAGGAATTATTTTATTCATGTTTTATCAATTGTAAGTACTAAATAAATATTTATTTTCTACACTGTGAATATAATATTTTTTATTGAATATTTGATAAATATTTTTTCCCATATTATGAATAAGATATTTATTAATAAAATATTTAGTTAGTTTTTCAATAAAATTTTAGGAATAATATGAGTAGAAAAAGATCATTTATAGTGATATATATTAATTTTCAAGTAGATAAAATAATATTTATCATTGTGCTAGATAGCACATGCCATAAAATAATAATAATAATATAATTATATAGCTTAACACTAGAAATTTTTTATTATATTATTTAAGGGATGATATTATGTTAAATAATATTTTAACCCAAAAAATAGATCTAAAAATATATAGTTATTTATATTGTGTAGGGCTAATCAATAATTGAGATTTGTTGTGCACAACAGACTTCTCCTTAAATTCTTCTTCACAACATCTCAAGAATGAGAAGAACTCCTTCAATCACGAAGGATCTTGATGTGATCAAGAAGAAAAATGCAAGAAGATTGATCAACCGTGATAGTACCTAGTATTCAATAAGTGTAATTTGGAGTTCAAAGGAGAATGTGTAGATTATTTCAAGATTGATTCTACACTTAGATCCTACAAGCATGATGATTGTAATCCAGAAAGGGTATTTCAGATGATCAACAACATCTGTATCAAAAAATGTTCTTAAGATGAGGTAATCATACTTCCGAATATATTTAAATTAATTATAAAATTATTTTGAAAAATATACTATCCATGTTTTTGGATTCTCTATGTGAATATTTGATGGAATAATTTTCATTGGTGTTGAGTATTAGGTCCTTCACAATTGGAAAATGATCCATCGAATCTGAAAAAACTTTTTGGTTATTCACCAATTGAGGTACTTCCACTATAGCCATAAAATTCATATTTGTTGCATAAAATGAAGATCCTTCAATTCATACATCCCATGAAATCCAATTTTAATACTTACATAATGATCCACCTCGATAAAAAAAATAAACATATAATATTAACATGAAAATGGACAAAATTTTTCAAAAAAATAAAACCCTTTAATACGACTCAACCACATTTCCAATTAAAAATAATACATGGTTAATTAATTCAATAAGTAATATTTTTTAAAAAAAATAATATTTCTAGTCAAGTTTCACTTGAAGCCACAAGATTCGAAGCAACAAAGAAAAAATCTAGAGAGAAAATAGTGAGTAGAGAACCAAAAAACAAGAAAAATATTAATTGAAAAGATAATGATTAAAAAATAAAGTAAAATTTTATGTAAAATAAATATATGGATAGGTATGGTGGAGGTAAAGAAATAAGGAAAGGTATTGAAGTATATATTCTATGTTAATTAGATTACTAATGAAAAAATTCTTCACTAATGTCATATGTTTTAATATTCGTGGTTCTTTTTTATAGAAATATTCACCCTTATAAAATATCATACTTCAAATGGAGATTTTTAGTTTTTAAATCAAATGTTTTATATTAAAATTTAATTGGGGATTCATCTAAAATATGATACATCAAATGATTAATTAAATAATATTTATGTTTGAATTCAAAATCATAAATTATTTGTCACTAAATTTGGTAATTGAACCAACTATGAAAAATATTATCATCATAATTTTCTAATTGATTTCATTCATCACAAATTGATGTTTTTATATTTTAAAAACCCAATATCTAGTTAATGAAGATTTAAAATCATAGTTCCCATTAATAATGAATATTTGTTATAAATAATGAATGTATTGTTATTTTATTTTATCACATTTATAATGTCACCAATAAAAAATTAATAATATTTATTTTCCTTACGAATATAGATATATATATTATTTATAGTTATAAATATTGTGATGGTTGGAGTAGAAAGTGACAGGTGTGAATGAATAATATTATCAATACATCATTAAAAACATCGTAATAAATCTATTAAAACTGCTTCAACTAAGTTTGAAACCTTTATGGATTCCCTAAGTGGAATTCCTTGGGAGACCTTCATTGCAAGCACACCCACTTGTGGTATCAGAGTGCAGGGAGGAAGCCAGTAAGAGCACTACTTCAGCGGAGTTTGTAGTTTCAACCTTTGGATTCCTGGGTTTAAGGTCTCTATTATGAGTAGAAGCATTTAAAATGAAGGTTGGGGTATTATGAGAAAAAAACTCTAGTTATATTTTTCTTAAAACATGTCATCAAATTCCATAATATTGATTATCCTATAAAAATGAACACAAAGTAATCGAGTTAGTGTAGAAAACTATTTGATGGGAGAAATAAGGCATAGTGAATCTCATCATTAACAAGTTAGTTGGTTGGTTGAGAACATAGAAACAACAATAAGATACCTATAAGGATAATGTTTTTTCTTCAAGTTGTAAAATATTGTAGTAAGAGGATTTAGTATTTGACCAAATATTTGAGATATCTGGTAGAGGATTGAAGGGAGAATTTCAGAATAGGATTATAATCCGTTAAGAACCAAAATCACTGATATGAATCCACCCAAAGATACATAAAAATCAAGTATATAATGATGATATACTACATAATTTTTTGATTGGACCTTATAAGGAGAAGCTAAATAATATTAGTAAGAAGACTTGAGTATTCCCCTAAGTATCCAAGAATATCAAAAATCGATCCATGATAATATTACTTGGGATAAATGGGATCTTGGAGATATAGAATGTGTCTCCAATGACTAAAATGAAAAGATTGAGATAGTTGAATACCTACAATCCAGTCTCAAAGAAAAGATGACGAAGAAAGAGACTAAGTCTTCTTCTATCAAAGGACTCAGTGTAAAACCTTGGGAATCTAACCAAGTATGACAAGTGATCTCCCATAAAAAATCCCTTAGGAATTAAATATAGGATATCACAAGGATTTTTTTAGAATAAAAATTGGGAAGAAAATACATAATATCCTAGTTTTATCCATGAAGAATATTACCTATGAATAAGAATACAAATGGTATTAAACAATATTGAATGATTCGTAATTTAGATTGTGAATAGGATCCTAGAGTATCCATAGATGAATGGTCCCTAGAACTTCATATTATATGTTTTTAGTTGGTTTATAGTCATGGAATATAGATAATGAACTTAATTTCATTGGATCTACCATGAGAGGTAATGTGGGAAAATTTTAGGGTATAATATTAAGAAACTCTAAAGTGAGAGTGTCTATCCAAGAATATGTCACATTCCCAATCGAGGTTATTCCAGTAGTAGCTGATTTCCTCAATCAAGATTTTTTAAATACACAGGTTAATCGGGATGGAGAATTGGTATCAAGAAACATTAATATATTTAAATAAGACCCAAATCCTTGGCACATGTTATTTTGAAGAATATTTTGGTGATTTTTAGTATTGGTCTTATATTATTGGACTAGGATATTAAACTTAGACTCTAGAATCTTTATCCAAAAACTTATTGGGAGTCGGCCTTAAATTTCCCAACAGCCCTTGAAGACTCATCTTTCTCAAAGTATAGATTGACAAGATACTTGGGAAGTTCAAATATAAATAATAAGGGAGGTGATAAGACTCTACTGAATGAATAAGAATTTCTTTAAGTATGTATGAAATATTCTATATATGAGTCTATCTTGTTTCCCATAGGTAGAGTGTGTTGTAGGATGAAATGGATGCGGTCTGACCAAGAAGGATCTTGAAAAACACTAGAAAAGATCATTCAAAACACAATTTCATAATGAAAAGTATGAATTAATGATATCATATAAGAATATCTAGAAAATATTTAGTAATAAGAAATCATTAAGTAAAATTTTATAAATAAATATAGAAAAATTTAAGATATTTCCTAGACTAAATAGAATCTAAAAGGATACAAGGGGGAACATTAAGAAAAAATATGGGAATTATCCCAAATTCTCGAAAAGAAAATATTTATCCAGGTGTGATTATTGTTGGTTATGTGGTAATAAAGGTCACAGAGCTGACATTTTCCCAGATATAAAAATAAGGAGAGGTAGTATCAAATAAATAATGTCAAAAGATTCATCAAATATAAAATTTGAGGATATTTGGGAAGAAGATATGAACTTAGAGGATGAGAGTTTATATTCACGCTATTCAGAGTACTCAGGAGTAGTATAATCCAAATCATATGAAGAATAAGAAAATAAAACCAACAAATTTTTTGATTCATCTTCGAATAGATTTGATTTGAGTAGGGGCTAGTGAACTAGTAGACTCATCAGAGCTAGTAAAGCTATCAAAAATGGAAGGTGATCTAGTTCATTCTTCAGAAAAAAATCCATTCATATAGAATAGATTATAAATAATGGAATATGCCTATAGTTTATTGGTCTGAGGTATACCAAAATACCTATATACCATGTATATAAATGACTAATATCTTTGAATATGAAGAGATAGAAGAATTATATAAAACATATAGAGGATTATTTATAATTCCTTTTCTCAAACAAGAACATGTTTTTAAGGCTATCTGAAAAATGCGAAGTTTCTATATTTCAGATTATTATAGAACAGAGTAGATCATATTTTAAAAAATGATAGGATCCACCATTACTAATTGATATTTCATATAGAATTTTAGATAATTTCTATAATTCATTATCTGGAGGAGCATGATAAAATTGACATGCAGGAGTTGCATGGGTAATGGTGATCCTAGATTTTCATGTAGTTCTTATGGATAAAAGTATAAATAGAATTATAGGGGTAAATATTAGAAAAAGGAACTAGTAGAAGACATCAGGATGTCTAATTGAAAAAACATGGCTTAGGGTAATTACTCATCATTATGTAACTTTATACAATACTGGGAGACCAACACTAAGTAAGGGTGTGAAAATATTTACACTTGTTTTCCATGATGAAAAAACATCAATCAGAGCAATGAAACCATATGTGGTAATCCATAAGTGGATAACCTATCCTAGTGAATGGGTTTCACTAGATTCAGAGGAAGAATGAAGGTAGAGGTAACTTCTTCCGAATGTAATTAAACAAGTCAGAAATAGAATTTTCATATACAATATTAGATATGATAAAGATAATCATAGAGTAGAAAGATCAAGATTAGGTTGAATGAATTTGAAAAAAATATAATTCAAATTAGAAATAATAGAGAACCCTTTGGAGAATCCAAGTATCTTATTTGGAAAAGATTAATGTACTCTAATAGAAACACCTAGAAAATCAGTTTCATGTAGGATTACTAGAAAAAGAACAGTTCAATTACATATATATGAGAATGAAAAATATCAAATAATATATATAGGTTCTTCATTACGTAGTGAAAATATATAGGAGTGAGCTACATTGGTAAAGCTAAACATTGTTGGAACTGTATGTACTACCCTATTTGATACAAGATGCACCGTCTCTTGCACAAGAATCTGGTTTTCAAGAGTAATTGAGAAATCAAAAAAGTTGCAAGTTATAGTTGGTAACAATGAAATAGGTAGGATAATAAAGTATAATAATAACATGAAAATTAATAGTATGTTTATAAGGAACATTATAGATATAATGTTTAGTAGGAATAAGATCATGGAAGTTTGGATGATGATAAATATGAGGAGAAAAATCCAAAAAAGGAAAAGTGGAAATATATAAAAATAATTCAAAATATTTCAAGGAACAAATACATAGATACAAATAATCTAATCCTAAAAAAATGATGATAGGATATTCAATATTGGTTTTAACCATGTTATGATAGGTTTTATGAATTAGAAGACATTATGGAAGACTATAAGAAGATATATTATGATTGATCAGTATGATCATTACCGAAGATATTCAACATAAGGTTCAAGATTTTGATCTTCTTGAAAAGGATAAAAAGTGCATAGAAATAGGAATGGAATAATATCCATTCTCGATAAGGTTTCAAAGGATGTATAGAATAAGATTACAAATATCTATAAAATAGACATGGAATTAGAACTGGAATAGTTCATCAAGTTCCTGAAATATTCGATAATGGGATTAGTAAAATTCTTGGGATTTAAGAAGATAAATTCCTTAGTCAATTGGGTACCATAGATGGTGAATATGGTTCTAAAAAATGTATTTCCAATTTACATATGTTGGGCCACACACATAGAACCTATCAAACTGGCCAAAATATTGTTTGTGTTGTGGAACATTTACCCATGTCACTATACTAAATGACCTTCCAAAAACTCATTTGAGGAATCAATGTTTAGTGATGTAGACTAGATATAATTAATTTTGAATAACATCCATTATGAAAATATTAAGATAACAAGGAGTTTTTATCTAATTGAGTCAAAATAGATGAGCAATGATTTTATTTTCTTTGCAGAAAACAATGCGCTAGCCCTTATTAACTCATGGGACATAATGAATGTAGAAATTACACATCTTATAGATTTAATAATGGATAAAGAAATGATTCTTGGATAAATCATGATGTGTAGGGGATATACATAAGATATCATTATTTTTAGAGGAAAAATATGACATTCCATCAATGAATTAACGTATATGAAAGAGCTAAAGAAATAATTTTTAGTTGTTATTATGATCGAGGATTTGTATAACTTAGATGAATTCTAGGCATTGATTCAAACATAGATAATATCTAGCGTGGATGATATGATCAAACCACACATGTTAATTATCAAATTTATTTTTATGTTTAAGGTGGGAAATGTATGTTTCATGGTTGTCCACTCCACCTTTCTATTCTTGATTTTGATTTTGATTTGTATTTTTCCTTTCCTTTTTTCCTTTTATTTTTCTTTTTCGGAAGTGTATGCTATTTGATTCTCCTTTATATTGACTCTTACAATGTAATTTGACTCAAATTATAGTAAATGTCTATCTCATAGGCCTATATTGGGGTTCTATAACCCATTTTTTTGGGGAGATAAATTTGGAATAGAAATCAGTACGATTTTATTATTTCTCTCTCCTTAGTTTCTCTATCTTAATTTTTTTATTTGTGTGAAGTGATTCCAAGTATGATATTTTGAGTATTTGATATGAAATCCACCTATCCCTTTTCATGGATATTATTGTTCTTATTGTTAGGCATCTATTTTTGAATCCTTTTAGCATTCACAATGTTGAAGTCCTTATGAGATCACATCAGTGACACACCCACTAGTGGTATTAGAGAATAGGGGTGAAGCTAGTTCGAGCATTACATCAGATGATTTTACATCTGAAAACCCCTCGATTCCACATTTAAAGGTATATATTATGATAAGAAGTCATAAAAAGGTAGGTTGAGGTATTATAAGAAAAAATCAAATTATATTTTTCTTAGAATGAATCATCAAATTCCTTAATCTAGATTGGCCTATGAAAATGAACCTGAATTAATTGATTTAGGGAACAAATCCCATGTCACTAATGATAATATTGAATATTTGAAGATATAAATTAGGCTTACTGAATATCATCTTCTACAAGACATGTGGTTAACTGAAAATCAAGAAATAACACTATGTTTTTTAGAAAGGGATGTTTTTTTCTTCAAATATTAAAATATGATAGGGAGATAATTTATCATGGAAAAACATTCAAGATATTTGGAATTATATTAGAGAGAAATATTTATGGGAAAATTTGAATAATCTTTAAGCTACTTTCATAGACACGAATCCAATCAGATATAAAGAGAAATCAATAAGGTCATGATGACATACAGTAGAATATTATGCTTATCCACTAGAAAGAGAATCTCAAGGATATTAGGAATAAGTCTTGAGTATTCCCTAGAGAATCTAGGAATATCAGAATTGAATCTATGATATTATTACTTAGGAGAAATGGGATATTTTAGATATATAATGTTCCATCAAATACTGAAATGAAAAGCTCAAGAAAGTAGATGACCTATAAGACAAACTCAAATAAAAGAAGAAGAAGAAAGAGACCAAGTCACCACACACCAAAATACATGGTGTATATCCTTAAGAATACAAGATAGTATGGTAAATGATATTCTAAAAACCAATCCCTTGGGAAGAACATATTTGACATTTCATGTATTTGTTTTATGACATCAATGGGGTGTACAATCCCTCATATCTTATCTATATATAAAAAGAATATAATACAAGAAAGATACATCGAGAAGGAGTTCCAAAACATTGTACAATCCTTAATTTATATTGAAAATGAGATCCTAAATAATTGATAGATTAATGGTATCCAGACCTTTTATATTTTATGTTATTAGTTGATTTACAGATATAAACCATTGATAGTGTGACAAATTTCACATGAGCTATGTTGAGAGGTAATGTATGGTTCTTTTGGGATATGATGTTTCAAAAATTAGAAGTCACAGTGGAAACCTGTGAATATGAAAAAATCCCAATTGAGGTTATACCAGTACTAGCATATTTCCTCAAATAAGAGTTCATAAGAAGTTCCCTAGTCTATTGGTGTGGAGAATTGGTTGAGAAATCTGAAAAAATTTAACTAAGATCCAAATCTATAACATGTGTTGTTTTAAATAATATCAATATGAGTTTAAAAATTTATATTATATTATTTGACTATGAGATCATGCATATTATCTAGATGTATTTCTCTAAAAACTTTTAATTAGCTGGTCTGAAATAGTTCAATATACCTCAATGACTCTTCTTTCTAAAAGTGAATATTTTCAGTATTCTTCAAATTTTTTAATAGAAACAATAATGTTGGTGATGAGACTTAATTTTATACATTGGAATGTCCTATAATATGTAATAAATATTCTCTATATGAAAACTTCTTTTTTCCCAAATGTAAATGGTGTTGTAGGATGATTTGGGTGTGGTACAACTAAGTAGAAGATTGGAAAAATCCAAAATAGATAATTTAGAACAAAATTTTAGGATGGAAACTGTGAATGAGAGAGATTATACAAGACAATATGGATAATTTTTGGTAAAAGGACTTCATCAAGTATACTTTCAAAAAGAGTGATATAAAAATCTAAGTGATATCATAGAATAAATAGAATTCGGAATGATGTAAGAGAAAAAATTAAGGAAAAACATTAGAAGGATCCCAAATTATCAAAATTAAAATCATTATAAAGCTATTATTATTGTTGGTTATATAGGAATAAAGGACAGAAAGCTGAAACAAACCCAGATAAATATATAAGTAGAGGTAGAATCTACGTAATAATGATGAAAGATTCATCAGAGATATTGTTTGAGCCTATTTGGGGAGAATATATTGAATAAAGGGCGAGTGCTTATATTTAGTATATCTATATTATTAAAATGTGGAAGAATTAAACATAAATGATGAAGAAAAAAATAACCACAACATAATCTTGATGAAACCTCTAATAATGATGATTCAAATAGGGTATACATCACTAGAAGACTCTCTAAAGCTAGTAGATCAAGAGGAAATATAAAGTGATCTAGTTCATTCTTCGAAAATTTAAATCTATTTATAAGGAATATATTTTCAAGAATATAGGATAACTAGAGTTTATTATTTTGAGGTATACCAAAAATATTGGGTACCATATCGAGAAATGACCATGTTTTTTGGGGATGAAGATACAAATGATGTCTATAAATCTGATCAAGGATTATTTGTAATTCCTTTTCTAAAACTAGAATGGGTTAGTAAGGAGATCCAAAAATAAATAAGTTTCTATGAATTTTGGGATAATCCATACTAGATTAGATCTTACTATTAGAAGAGGAAAAGATCTACTAGTCCTAATTTTAGTGGTAGATTGTAGTTTTGTTAATTTCTCCACAGAATTATTAGGAGGAGAATCAGAAAATTTGAATGCAGGTTCTCCATGGTTAAAGGTGATCCAATATTTTCATGAGTGTTTATGAAAAAAATTATTTGTAAAACTCTAGAAGAAAATATCAATATGAGGAACTGGAAAAAGACATTAGGATTTCCACCCGATATAATATTTTTTATATTAATTACTGGTCTTTATGTAAAGTTCTACAGTACCGGGAGACCAACTCTAAGGAAGGGTGTGGATAGATTTAAACATATTTTACAAGATGTAATAACATCATTTAGAGGAATGAAACCATAGTTTGTATACCCTAAGAGGCTAACCTAACCTAGATAATGGTTTTTACCATATTTGGATAAAGAACAAAGGAATAAGATACTTCCTCCAGATGTGATTAAAAATTTCAGAAATAAACTTATCATCTCTAAGATTAGGGAGAATGAAGATGATATTAAATCCAAATGATCAAGATCGTGTAGATTCTATTTGAAAATAAATGATCTCAAATTAGAAATACTTGATATCCCTTTAGAGATTTTAAGGATCTCAATTGGGAAAGAATATGGTACTTAAATAGATGCACCTTGAATATTAGTTTCTAGAAGAATATTTGGAAAAAGAGTAGTTCAATTAATTATCTATGAGAATGAAGAATATCCTATAGGATTTATAGGATCTTCATTACTCTTTGAAATGATACAAGAGTGGGATATATTGGTAAATCTAAGAATTGGTGGAACTTAATGTACTTCCATAGTTGATATAGGATTTACCTTCTCTTTTATAAGAATCTAGCTTTCAGGGGTATCCTAGTAATTCATAGAGTGTCAAGTTATAGTTGGTAATAATGAAATATTTTTGATCCAAGATGTAGAAATGGATGTTTAAATTGAACTAAATTGAAGAATATTTTTTGATTAGATGATTTTATTTATTCCTAAATTTAAAGATGACTTCTTGATTGAAAATTGATTTCTTAGAAAATATAAACATATAATGATATTTTTAGAAGTAATTTTACTCAAGAATTATTTGATTCCAAATAAATATTTAAAAACTGGAATGGTTCTAAAAAATAATTTATGTATCATCAAAGTGGAAATATTTCTAAATGAGGATAAAGAATACCACTAATTGACTTAGAAGTGAAAATAATTAGTTGGATTGAAAGTTATGAGGATAAATGATAAAGAATAATTCTCCAAGATAAGAGATTATTTATCATATAATTGGTCCTAGAACACTATGAACTTATATAATAATGCAATTCCAAAGGATAAAATCACTCTTAAAGATCCTAGTATGGTGGTCAAATGAAAATAAATTACCTAAATAGATGGAATGGTTATGGTTTTTGAGAAACATATTAAAAAATGAATTAGTCTTAGATTAATTAGGCATAGTGAATGTCTTTACAATAATTATGCATTCATTATAATGCATCATGGTGAGAAACAACATGGTAAAGCCATAATGGTTATCAATTATCGTCATAGTAATTATTTCACAAAATATGATGGATATAAGATTCCTAATAAGAATTATTTAGATGTATGATTAGGAATGAAAGGTTAATGTTATATTCTATGTTTGATACCAAGTCATGATATTTTTGTATTAAGATTAAATAGGTGGATATACCATTAACATCATTTACAATATCGGTTGACTTATTTTAATCCCTAGTTTATTCATTTGGAATTAAGAATTCCCTTTGAATATTCTATAGTAGAATGGATAAAGAATTTAGTCGATTATCAGAGTTCATAGATGTTTATATTGATGATGTTATATTATTTAGTGAAAATAAAAAATAGAATATCAATAATTTACAACTGGTGAAATGAGGTTTTTAGATAAGAAGGGATGATACTATTAGAAATAAAGATCATATGAATGAAACCAAAGATAAAATTCTTGGTATTGAAGATGAAAATATATAGAGAGACACTTCAACCACTTATTTTAGAGAATCTAAAAAAATTCATTGATAAAATTACAGATCGTATGCAGATACAAGTGTTTTTTGGTATATTATGAAATTCCAAATCATACAACAATGATTTAGGAAAAATAATAGTTCCAATTCTGAAAAAAGTATCTAGTAAGATACCAAAAAATTAGATAAATTCAGATTCTAAATTAATTATAATTATAAAGAATAAAATTTAGAACCTCCTATAATTAGAGTATCCAAATGGGAGATAAGATCAACATATCTTTGTAATGGATGCATCCGACTCAACATGGTGATGTATCTTAAATATAAGTAAAAAAATTATTAATGTATTAATAGATATTGTAGTGGATTATTTAATGTGAAAAAGAATAAAAACTCTATTAAATAATAATAATTTATTATAATATTTAAACGAATTAGGGATAATGATATATTCATGGGAAAACATTTCACTATAAGAATAAATAGTTCTTATATAATTAGTTTGATAAAAATAAATCTAAATTTTTCTACCTAGTCATGCTTAGTGTGGTGAAATAATGAATTAAAATACTATAACATTAATATAAAAAATATTAAAGGAAAATATAATTCCCTTTCAGATGAACTAACATGCTACATTTACTATTACATGTTCAATGGAAGAAAATTTTAGATCAAGGTGATGTTAAATTTACCTTGATATAATTATGTGATAAAATACCCAATTTTCATGGAAATGAATAATAGAAGCTATAAAAGAAAAATTATTTTAGTTGGGAATCTCCATCATAATAAATAATCTTTATCTAGTAACATTGAAAGATCATGAAACATAAGTTCTTCAACTAGGATGGTTGAAAAATCATGAAGTTTTTCAAAAAGAACCCATGAAAACAAATATAATGATAAAAGGAATATTGAATATTTTGTATGTGATTAGAAATTACATTTAAAAATTCAATTTATAGAAAAATATAAGGTAGCGAAAGACTTGGATGAACTAGAGGATTGAAATATAAGGAATCCTTAAGAGAAAAGAGAAGACAATTTCTAAGAGTTTAGATGATCAAGTAGAAGAAGAAAATGAAATGTAGTAGATGATTTAGATAAAAATTTATCAATATAAAATTCAATAGGAATCACACCAAAAATGTTTGGATGATGATTTATATGGGGATATAAATATAGTAAAGGAAATATGGAAATAAATGAAAATAATTCCAAATATTTATAGAAATAAATCCACATCTATATAAAACTTATTTTTGAAAAGTATGGATGATAAGATATTCAATAGTGGTTTGAACCATGTTTTATATTATCTTGAAGAATCCAAAGAAATTATGATATATTATATAAATATAGATCGAGATATGATTAGTATGATCATTACTTGAGAGTTCTAGACGAAGGTTCATTTTTTGGTCTTTCTAAAAATATTAAGAAGAATAAAAAAATTGGTGTAGAATAATATCCAGTCTTGAAAAGGTTTTGAAAGATTTTAGGAATAGTGAGTCCAAATCATGATATAGTAGAAATAAATTAGAACCAAAAGAGTTAATTAAGTGTTAGAAAGCTTTCATAATGGGATAAGTACAATTATTGGGATTTAATAAGGAAAATTACACATTCAATTGGATATAAAAGATAGTGAAAATGGTTATAAACTATGAATATAAATATTTTCTCTACTGGGTCACATAGATTGAAACTATCAGATTAGCAGATAGATTGGTCATGATATAAAACCTACACCAAGGACACTGGACTAAAGGACCTATTCGTAAAGCATTTTAAGAATTTTAGTTTAGCAATGAATGATTTCTAGAGTTTAGTTCGAATATGTAGTTATGAACATATCTATATTGCATTGAGTATTTATCTAATTGAGTTAAAATTGACAATAAATTATTTTATATTCTTTGTGAGAGGCAATGTGTTAGTCTATATCAACTCAAGATACATGTAAAATGTAGAAATGAAATTTATAGAATATTTTTTGGTGGAAGTTTACATCATTACTGATGAAATTAAAATGTCGTGGGGACATAAATAAGAGGTATTTATTGCCGAAATAAGATCCAACATGAAATCAAATAATTGATGGAGATGAATGATTCAAATAAGAAATTATTATCTAGTGATATGATTGATGATTTTTATGACTTGGATGGATTCTAGTCACTAATCCAAACATCTATCATATCCATCATGGAAGATCAAATCAAATTGAACATGTTAATTATCCACTTTATTTTTATGTTTAAAGTGTGTGGTAGAATTTTCATAGTTGTACACTCCACATTTTCATCTAATTTGGATTTTTCTTTTTTCCTTCTCATTTTCTTTTTATTTTTTTTAAGTGTGCACTATAATATTCTCCTTTCTAACATGTCTTATAGTGTTAGTCGAGTCAGTTTCTCAGGAAATATGATCCTATAGGTATATATAAGGGATCTCTAACCCATTTGTTTTGGGAGATGAATTTTTAATATAATTAAATATGATTTTTTACATTCCATCTCTAGATTTTATCTAGTCCTTCATGTTCTTTATGTGAAGCAATTCCAAGTGTGATCATGTGAGTCCAAAAAAGGTAACCCACTTATCCTTTTTATAGATATTATTGTGCTACCTAGCTTTCTTGAATTTATTTATCATTTATGGATTCCCTAAGTATATTTCACTAGGAGACCTTCATCATCAACTCACCCACTATTGGTAAGAAAGTGTATACGGGAAGCTAACATGACTGTTTCTTTAATGGAGATTGTAGTTGGAGAACTCTATATTCCATGGATAATGGAATCTATTATGAGTTGAATCTATTAAAATTAAGGTTGGGTTATTATGATAAAAAATCTAGTTAAATGTTTCATATAAATTATATTCCAATTCTAGAATCTAGACTTTCCTATGAAAACAGACATAAAGTAATCAATTGGGGAACAAATTAAAGTCCACTCATGAAAATATTGAAGAGTTGAAGGAAGAAATGTGGTGTACTATATATCATCTTTGACAATCCAAGTGGTTGATAAAAAACATTGAAATAAATCTAGGAGATCTAGAAGGAGAATTTTTTTCTTTGAATATTAAAATATGGTAGGAGTGAAATCTGAACTTGGACTAAATATTTGAGATATTTGAATGTGTCCTGATGGTAAAGATTTTGGAGAAATTTATAATTATTTTGGAGGTACTATCTGTGATATGAATCCACTTAGATATATAGATAGATCATTTATATTATAATGATTTACTATATAATATTATGTTAGGAAATTAGTAGGATAAGATCATGAATATTAGGAATAAGTCTAATGTATTCCCCAAAGTATCCAAGAATATCATAAATAGATCCATTGTATTATTAATCAATATAAATAGGAGTATGAAGATATAAAATGTGTCTCTAAATAACTGAATGAAAATATATATAATTTTGAATACCTAAAATCTATATAAATAAAAGAATAAGAATAAAAAGTTGAAGTTATCTCCCAATAAAGGAATTAGTATAAAACCTAGGAATCCAAGCAAGTATGGTAGCCGATATCCTATAAACTAATCCCTTAGGAACAATCAAAAAAATATTTCTAGGATTTGTTTTAAAATATCAATATGGAAGATAATACTTCATATATTATCTATATTCAAGAATAATATATTCCATGGAAGACACATCGAGATGACGTTACACAACATGGGATGATCCTTAAGTAATATTTTGAAAAGTATTATGATGTATCCATGGATGGATGAGCTCTAGACCATTAATATTATATTTTTATAGTTGGTTTACAATCATGGACTAAAGATAGTGAACTCAATTTCTCAAGATCTAACTTGATAGGTAATGCGAGGTGATTTTCAGATATGTTTTTAAGACAAATAAGAGTGTGATCATCTATCCAAGAGTACTTCACATTCCCAATTGAGGTTATACCAGTAGTATCTAATTTTAAAAAATAATTGTGGGAAATTCATTAGTTTATCCTAACAGAGAATTGGTAGAAAAAGAGAGAACAACTTCAACCAAGTACCAAATATCTAACATGTGTGATTTTTAATAATACATTTTCAATTTTTGACATTGGTATTAAATTATTAGACCATGAGATTGAGTATATGCTCTAGATGTATTTATCCAAAAAAATTCAGGTATTTGGCATAAAATAGTTAAATAGGCCTTGAAGACCCATCTTTCCCAAAATATAGATTTGAAGGATACATTGGGAGTTAGAGAAGAAATAAAAAGAAATGTAATAAGGCTCTATTTTATTAAGAGGATTGTCTTGAAGGATGCAAAACATATGACATATTTGAGTTCATATTTTTTTCCCAATGGTAGAGATTATTATAGGAAGATATGGATGTTCCATAACCAAGAATGATCAAGAAAAAACCCAATAAATTTCATTCATAATAGAGACTCATGATGGAATGTGTGAATGAAATAGATCATAAAAGAAATTCTAGAAAATATTTGGTAAACGGAAATCAACAAGTAGACTTTTAGGAATAAATCTAGAAAAAAAGATATATTAGACCGAATAGAATATATAAGTATGTAATAGAAAAAATTAAGAAAAAATATGGGAAGTATCCAATATTCCATAAAGGGAAATATTTATTCAGTTGTGATTATTGTTGGATCTATGTGAATTATGGTCATTGAACTTACACTTTCCCAGATATAGATAGAAAAATATGTAATCTGGAAGGGAAAATAATGGTTGATTAATTAGATATATCATTTGAGAATATTTGGGGAGAATATATAGACTCTTAGAATGAGATATTACATTAACTATATTTAGAGTATTTAAATGTGGAATAATCCAACTCAGATGAGTATAAAGGAAATAATCCCAAGACATTTTTGAGCTACCTTTGGATTGTAATGATTCGATCAAGGTATGGTGTACCATAAGAATCTGTAGACCTAGTAAAGATATAAGAAATAGAAGGTAATATAGTTAATTATTTAAAAATGTAAATCCTTTCATAAGTAAAACATTTTCCAGAATAGAAGATGGGTAGATTTGATTGTTCTAATGTATACAAAAAATATAGGGCACCATATCATGTAGTGACCATGATCTTTGAGGATGAAGAGGCAGATAAAGATTATAAAATAGATAGATGTATATTTACAATTCATTTCCTAATACTATTATTTTTTATTAAGGATATCTATAAACATTCCAGGTATGTGAATTTAGGAATTATATATTTTGGATTTGATCTTATTGTTATAGAAGGGAAAGACTTACCTATCATAATTGCAGTTGAATATAACAGTTAGGATAATTATTCTAATGAATTATTAGGAGGGGAATGAGTAAATCTACATTCAAGGGAATCATGGGTAAGGGTGATCATATATTTTCATGAACTGATTATGGGAAAAGGTATTATTTGAACTCTAGAGGTAAATATCAATATAAGAAACTAACAGAAGACATCAGGATGTCCACCGGAGAGAAGTTGTGTTAGAGTAATTACTCATCTTGATGTAATGATCTAATATTGGGAGAGAATATATATGGAAGGGTGTGTAATGATTTATACATATTTTATAATATTAAGGAACATAAATTAAGGTAATAAAACCATAGGTGATAAACTCTAAGAATCTAACCTAGCCTAGAGAATGGGTTTCACTAGATCCAAAGAGAAAATAAAGGTATAATATACATATTTCAAATGTGATTAAATAAGTTGGATATAGACATGTATTATATGAAATCAACAATGATGAATATGATCTTGTACTATAAGGATCATTATCAGATAGATTATATTTGAAAATAAAATATCTCATATCAGTAATACTTGATAACCCCTTGGATAATCCCCAGATCATAGTTGGAAAAGATGATGGTACTTCAGTAGAAGTAACTAGAATATTAGTTTCTAGAAGCATTCTTGGACAAAGTGTAATTAGAATACCTATATATGATAATGAATAATCCCATGTAGGATATATAGGTTCTTAATTACTCATTAGAAATATACAGGAGTGGGCTACATTGGTAAATCTATGCATTGAGAGAACTTTGTACATTCCTAATTGATAAAGGATGCACTATCTCTTGTATAAGAATTCATTTTTCCAGAGTAACCTTGGAACCCACATAGTTTCAAGTTATAATTGGTAATAATTCAATAGTTTTTATTAAAGAAGCAGCAAACGATGTTCATATTGAACTCAATGGATGAGTATTTGTAGAGAAGATTTTTTCTTTAATCCTCAATTTCCAAATAACTTCTTGATTGTAAATTGATTCCTTAAAAAATATTATCCTATAATGATATTTTCAATTATAATTGTCTATAGTAATTATTTGATTCCATTTTTTTTGGAATACTGGAATAGTTTCAGAAAAACATGTATCTATTGTCCAAGTGGAGAGCTATTCAAATGAGGATAAAGAATAGCATAAAAATATTGAGTTATGGAAAGTATTAGTTGGATTGAATGTTTTAAGGATAAATAAAGAAGAGTAATTGGATAATTAAAGAGATTATTTTTCATATTATTGATCAGATAACCCTATGAAATTGTGGCTAAAGGTAATTCCACAGGATACAATCACCCTTAAATATACCGACATGGTGATCAGAAGCAAGGGAATTTCCTATACATATGGAATGACTAAGGAGTTTGAGAAATAGATTTTAGAAAAAATTAGTCTTGTATTAACCATTCATAGTGAAAGTCCTCAAAGGAGTGCGAGATTCATGGTAATGAATCATGATAAGAAAAAACATGGTAAATCCAGAATAGTTATCGATTACCATGATCATAATTATTCCATAAAGGATGATGGGTATAATATTCTTAGTCTGGAGGATTTAATAAGTATGATTTGTAATGAATGTCCAAATTTGTATTCTTAGTTTTATATTGGGTCATGATATTGTTAGATTGAGATATTAGAGTATTCCTTATCATTAACATAATTTACCACACCATTTGTCTTGTTTGAATGTAAAGTTATTCCATTTGGACTCAATAATGCCCCACGAATATTAAAGAGGATAATAGAAAAGGAATTCAGCAGATTATCACATTTTTGTAAATAAATATTTATGATGTTCTATTGTTTATTAAAAATAAATAATGTGTTATCAAGCATATACGATAGGTGGATAAAGTGTTTAGAGAAGAAAATATGATGCTTTCATTAAATACAATCATTTGTATGAAGCCAAAGATATAATTCTTAGGAATTTGGGTCCATGGAAGTAGATAGAATATTCTATCACATATTTTATAGAAGCTAGAAACTTTACCTAACTAATTTACCTATTATAAGAATATGTAAGTGTTTCTTAGTATATTAAGTTTTGATGTAGCATACATTAGATATTTATAAAAAAATCAATTCTAATTTTAAAAAAATTATCCAGAAAGATACCCTATAATTGGATAGAGGAAGATTATAAGTAATCCTAATTGAAAATAAGAAAGCTTAGAACCTCCCAAAATTAGAGTATATAGATGAGAGTGAAGATGAAATTCTATTAGAAATGGATCCTTCAAACATATTATGGGTATGTATCCCAAAGATAAAAAAAACATGATGAAATTATACGTAGATACTAGAGTGGAATGTTTAATGGGATAGTTAATAACTATCCTACCCGTGAATGATAATTTATTAAAATAATTAAATGAATTAGGGATAATGATATTTTTTGGGGAAAACCATTCAATATAAGAATAAATAGTTCTTATATAAAGAGTTTTATGAAAATAAATATAAAAGGTTTTTTTGAGGAATGATTAGTGTGGCTGAGGAATCAATTTCAATACTATAACATTAATATAGAAAGTAATAAATGAAAAACAATACCTGGAATACCTGGTATTATTCAGGAAAGCTGAGTCGTCTGAATGGGAGTCAGCTGAACCGGATGATGAGTTGTCAGATTATGGAGTTGGGAATGGCTTTGACTTTGAGATGATGTAAGCTTTTATGTTCTATTTGTGTTGATGTAATGCTTTTTTCTATTAATAATTTTGGGGATCAGGTTCTTCCTGATCTGAACCTTTACTGTTATAATGTTAATTCATATGAACTAACCTACTACTTTGACTCTTTTAGGCACAATGAAATAAGGATGAAGATCAGGGAATTTTAAAATTTTAATTGATAATCACTATGTAGTACAATGCCTCGTAATATAGGTAATGAACGATATAATACATAAAATAAAAGGGATCCTAGTAGATAATCTCATTTAAAAGAAAAGATATTTATACAGTAAGGTTGTAAGATTATACAACACATGTTCATCTACCAAGAAGTCTAAAAAACTAGGAAGCCTTCAAAAAATATCCCTTGACAGCAAATATAAGGATAAATTCTATATTGAATGCTTTTTATGTGGTCATAAATTCCATTATAGCACTCAATGTGTTGAAAATATAAGAAACTGAAAGGCTTGGAAGAAGTTGATGATACAAACAAGGGAATCTGTAATAAAAAATAGAATACAGTTTCTAAGATCTCGACTGATAAAGTAGAAGAAGAACATGAGACGAAGAACAAAGTTCAAAAGTAACTACATCGACATAATTTTTAGTTGGAACAAGAATGAGATAGTCTTGATGATGTGATAGATGAGGATCCAAATATAGAAAAGGTATTATTGAAAAGTCTACAAATAATTACAATTTTTCTAGGTATAAATCCATATTTATCTGTAATATAATCTAGAAAAATAAGGATGAATGAATATTCAAGATGGTTAAAAGGCAATTTAAAACATGGTTGAAGAATCCAAAGACATTATGGTATGATATAAGAAAATAGATTGGGATATAATGAGTATGATCATTACAAAAGAGATCTAGAAAAAGGTTCAAATTTATGGTCTTCTTAACGAAGTTAAAAATATCAAAGGAACTACTATGGAAGAATATCTATTACTATAATGTTTTAAGAGGATTTCAAGAAAAAGGATTCTAAATTTCCATATAATAGACACCGCATTAGAACCATATGAGTTCATCAAGTGTTAGATGGATTTTAGAATGGGATAAGTACAATTCTTGGGTTTTAAGAAGATCAATTCTATATGAAATTGGGTAAAAAATGGTGATGTCGGTTCTAAACACTACATATCCAATATTTCAATGGTGGGTTATAGACATTAAAACTATTAGATTAGATGATATATTGGTCATGTTGTGGAACATATACAATGGAAAATGAAGTAAAGGACCTATTGAGAAAGCATTTTAGGAATCACAGTTTAGTAATGAAGAACAAATAGAGTTCATTTTGAATAAAAGACATTATGAACGTTCCTATATATCAGGTAGTGTTTATCTAATCAAGTCAAAATAGATGAAGAAATATTATATTTTATTTGTAAGAGACAATGTGCTAGTCTGTATCAACTTAATAGATATGGTAAATGAAAAAAAACCAATATATGATGGAGTTCATGGTATAATCAAATATAATTCATGAAAAACTAAATACATTTAGGGTATATAAATAATTTTTATTTATTGTTATAGATCAGATATAATGTGCTATCAATAAATTTATAGGGATGATATATTTAGAGAAAAAAGTCCTAGTTGATGAAATGAATGATTCTCTATATGACTTGGATGGAATCTAGGCACTGATTGAAACATGTGTTATATCTGACATGGAACATTTGATCAAATAGATCATGTTAAATATCTAGTTAGTTTTTATATGTAAATTTTATGGTGGATGTTTTGTGGTTTTTCACTCCACCTTTTTTCATTTATTTTTATTTTCCTATTTTTTTTAATTTTTTGGAAGTGTACACTATAATATCTCCTTTTATGTTGAGTCTTACAGTGGAAGTTATGTCAGCCTCTCAGGAAAGCTAAGCCTAGAGCCATATATAAGGGATATATGACCCGTTTGATTAGGGGGATGAATTTTGAATAGAAATCAGTATAATTTCAGACATTACTTATCTATTTGTAGAACTCAATGAAGTCTTCTTATTATAACATCGTTTCTAGAATATGGTGCTTTGGAATCCCAAATTTCTGATATCGTCCAAAATCTTTTTAGGATTGGATATTCTTCCTTGCCTATTTAATTGATTTTTTTATCTTTTTCGGGAATACCATAAACATGAACCTTGAAATCGATCTCTTTAGGAAAGATCTTTTTTACTATATCCCAATCTATATTATTATAATATTCCATAAGGTATTTGTATTATTAAAGCACATCTATAACATTGTTCATACCCCTCTTGAATATCAGATCATAGTTATTTTTTTAGATAATATTATAGACATCTGTTTATTACATCTTGGAAATATTTCAATTTATTTGTATATATTTATATATTTCTTTTACTATATTTGGATTCTCATCATGCTCATCATCCAAAATTTCTTGATATTGTTTAAACTGAATATTCTATCAATGAATTCCCTTATGAATCTTCTACTGTAATTTAATTTCTTCTTATTCTAGATCATATTCTTCTCATTTAAATTATATATTCCACCAATTTTTATCCTATGGGTTTTTTGATCCTTCTGGTTTCTCATATATTCTACACATTGAGTGTTTAAATGGCCTTTTTGACAACATCATAAGCATTCAATATGGCTTTTATCCTTTGATTTGATGTTAAGTTATATTTTTTCAACACTTCATTTTTATCTATCCTTCATGGTTAAATAACCTATGATGTCTGATCTTTCAACCTTACTAGTCCATGATCCTTGATTTTAAGGGATATTCTATGATATAATCCATTTTACTTTCTTGATTATATCATTAATTTCCTCAATAACTAGGAATTCTTCCATAAAATGATTATCAATGAAAATTGGACACCACCTAGATCTATTTCCTTACTCTATTAAACCTACATGAGTCTAAGTAGTATGTTAGTAGATCTAGAATGTCATTATATTTTCTTTTATTATTTTATAAATTAATTTTATAGTATTTACAGTCATTCCTCCACCATAATAATCATTTATGGGTAAAACTTTGTATTTTTATTTTCATGAAATTATTTAAATAAGAACTATTCATTATTATAGTGAAATTGTTTCCAATGAAAATATCATTAGACCTAATTCCATTAGGGACTACAATAAATTATCATTACAAGGAAAGGAAATTATTCTATGTCCCATTAAATCATGTATTCTAATATCAATGAATACATTTATCCTAGTTTTTACTTATCTTTACAATACATACACATGTTGAGTATGATGCAGCCATTTCTAAGATTAGTTTATTTTCACTCCCATATAGACACTCTAATTTTGGGAGGTTTATAACTTATTTATTTAGAATTATAATTACATAAAATCTTCCTATATCCAATTTCACGTTTTCTTACTCAATTTTTTCTAATTTCAACTGAGAGTTTTTCAAAATTTATGATTCATTATCTAGCATAACATAATATACTAAGAGACACTTACATCTTCTTATGATCATAAATTTCATTAGGGAATTTTTAAATATTCTCTAAAAGATGTGGTTGAAGATTCTCTATGATTCCTTAGATCAAAAATACCAATAATTATATCTTTGGTTGCATCTAAATAATCATTCTTTCTGAATTTATCATCACTTATTCTTTGAAAACTTAATCTAATTATTTTAAATGATTGATAATAACTTCTATATTTCCACTAATTAATAAAACATTATAAATTTAAATAGCCAAAAATTATGATAATATATTGAATTCGTTGTTTATTCTCCTTTGGAAAATTCCAAGGGCATTTTTGAGTCTCAATATAATAACAAGAAATTCAAACAACTCAACTAGAATTTTAAATTTGGTTAATGATATAGCCTCCTCTTTGAACTTAATCTAAAAATATTCTAGAATTAGATAAAACATAGAAAATACCATTGGCCTTTCATATAAAATACTAATTCCTTAATACTTTTTATTAGGAATATTATAGGCATAATACTTTGTAATAAAATTAAGATCATGGTAATTGATATCCATTATAGATTTTCCATGTTGTTTCTCAAGAAGATTAATTACCATGAATGCCACACTCCTATGAGGACTTTCACAATGATTGAGTAATCATAGTCTAATTAGTTATAGAATATATTTCTCAAAATGCATAAATATTATATCTATATATGAAATTACCTTACTTCTGATCACCATATTTGGATCTTTAAGGGTGATTATAGCTTCTGGAATTTCCTTATGCAACAATTTCAAAGTGATATCTTTCCATTTTTTTTGATAAATAATCTCTTATCATGACGCATGTGGCTTTTTCATTTATCCTTAGAACACTCAATCTAATGAATTATTTTTACTGTTAAACCTTTCTATATTATTACTTATCCTCATCTAGATAACTTTCTACTTTGATAGTAGATATTCTCTTTTCTAAAAAAACTTGTTTTTGCAAATAGAAGTTAGAATCAAATGATTTTTTTGGAAAATTAGCTCTAAAAAAAATTTTATGCTGTTAATTTATAAGGAATAAAATTCCAAACAATAATTCATTAGGAAATTTAGGAATAAAGAAAATCATATATTCTACAATTATTCTTCATTTGAGTTTTTACTGAATATCCTTTTATACTTCTTAAATCACAACTATTGCATTATTACCTACTATAACTTGAAGCTATATGGATTCCAAGGTCACTCTTAGAAGACATATTTTAGGAAAGATAAGGTATATCATGCATCAACTTGGGTAGTACATACAATAACACAAATTCTTATATTTACCAATGTATCCCGCTCTTTTATCTTTGCACCAAGTAATAAAATTTCTATAAAAAGTACATGAGGTTTTCCATTCTCATAGATAGCTAATTGAACTATCTTTTATCCAAATATACTTTTGGAAACTGATGTTATAGGTTATTCTAATGAAGTAACTCTATCTTTTCCAAATTAAATAATTGGATTTGCTAAAGTGTTCACAAGTATTTCTAATTTTATATATTCTATATTCAAATATAATATACTTGATCTTGATTCTTATGATCTAATATCATCTTCCTTCTCTCAGAATTCATAAATAAAGAGTCTATTTCCAACTTGTTTTATCACATCTAAAAGAAGTATATTTTTCCTTTATATTTTCCTTTAGATCTAGTGAAATCCATTCTATAGGTTCGGTTATCCTCTTAGTGTGTACTGACAATGGTGTCATTTCCTTAATTGATGTTCCTTCATCTGGGAAAATATACATAAATATTTCCACAACATTCCTTATAACTGGTCTCATAGTATTGAAGAATATTACATAATGAAAAGTAATTAATCTGACACATCTTCTGTCAGGTGGACATCCCAACATTTTCTTCCTATTACTCATGTAAATCTTTACCTCTATAGTACTACTAATACTATTTTCCATAATCACTACATGAAAATCTAGGATCACCTTTACCCATGCCACTCCTACAATAAAATTTCTCATGATCCTTCTAATAATGCATTAGATAAATTAGATAAACTAACATCAACCACTAAAATGGGGCTTGTAGACACTTTCCTTTTCATATAAGAGGGCCTACATAGGCCTAGATTATTCCAAAATTAACATACTTGGCATTTTTTTGTATACCACTACTAACCCATTATGTTTTTAGAAATGGTACTGTAAATAATCCTCTATCAATTTTATATATTAATACCCCTGAACTAAATATCCCAAACATGGTGGTTACATTATCACATTAATACTACAAAAAGGAATCACAACTGAGAGGACCAAATAGTTTATTAGCCTTATTATACTAGATATATACATAAATCCAAAATTACATTAAAATAATAATATAATAATTACTTTAAAATCAATATTATCTCATTTTCATATCCCTCCATATAAATCATAAATCACTTCCTGGAATCATTGTAAAAGACACATAATAAAGGGGTGAGATCAAATGATCTATAAGGGTATGTGTAAAATAGATAATATCAAGAATAAAAAAGGCATAATCAATATGTTAAGGTAAATAACTAAAAAACATTCCATTAAATAAATATCTTGTGAATAATATGGTAGGAATAAATGATGATCAAATAATTCCATATAAAAAATCACACGAGATTGAAACTTATCCATGGATATTCTAACTAATAGAATAATCACATGGAAATCAATAACAGACATCATAATGAGTTAATTCATAACACGGGTCATTATAAAGATACTATAAAGGACTTTTCAAATACATATTATATAAATGGGAAAGGCCTTGGCCAAATAGCCAAAATAGTTTGTATCACGAGACTTACCGATGCATCGATGGGCTATAGTGGGCCCCACCCAACACTTACTAAGTCCAATGAATTACACATATGAAAGGGGTGAAACATAATCAATATGAACATTTTTTTTCAAAAACTAACATATATAATGTTAATTCTTACCCCAATCAATAAAAATAATCATAAACCATCCAGATTATTATGATGAATGGTAATAAAATTGTACATCCCCAGTCAAAATGATCATAAAGGATACAAAGAAAGAATAATGATGATATCAATGTAACATATCAAAAGTGGATGTTAAGTATAATATATTTTTTATGTCATTAATGAATATAAATACCAACAAAAAATCATTAAAATAATTATTGAGGAAAATAACCTTTGCACTTTGAAAATCTCCTTTTAAAATAAAAATGTCTCAATTTTTTTTAAAATAATATTATTTGAAAAAAATAATTGAATATTATAATGTAATCCGTAAAACATTAATTTTTCATGGAAATAGTAAATTTTATTCATGTATTAATCATTAAAACAAATCTTCATTTAACATTTTCTATAAAATCCAAATGGCCCTTGTTTGGAATAAACATGAAGTCTCCTTTTGATTTTTTTTAAAAATAAAAAAATGAAATAAATAAATTACTTATAAATCATTTTGATAATGTTCAAAAAAAATTTGAAAACATTTTTAGAAAAATGTGTTTATAATAAAAATCAATTTTGATCAAAAATAAAAACAACATTGCCTTTTCTTGAAAACATTTTATCAATAATTTTAGGTAAAAAGAGTGTAAAAATGGAAATGTTACATGAAAAGTTCATGAATAACTAGAGTAGAAGAAAACATAATGGGTTTAAGATTTAAATATAACAAAATTCCTCCAAGGGAGAGTTAAACATAAATAATATCGGATAATTATGAGATTGTTAAATAAACCATTACTATATTGGTTAATTTTCAATCATAAGAAAAAATAAAGAAATATCATAAAATGAAACATTAAATAGTATGAATATAAATAGATAAATGATATAAATAATAAAAGGGTCAGTATATACACCACACAAAAGAAATAAGTCTTGTATCCAAACATATGGTACCAGTGTTCCCAAAGGAAGCTGGTGGGATGAGGATTTTTAAAAAATTTCATTGTTGAGATGACGATACTTGTCATATCTAATGATATGATCCCTCGTATGGTCCCATGTATCTTGTGTGAATTAAAATAGAACATAAATTAAAATTGAAAACATACCTTTTTCTTATCTAAATCTGTGCACGACATATAATTTTTGTAGGTGATTGTTTCTTGAAGGATTCAATATAGGATCCCTCTAGATCATCCACATGCACTTAAAAACCCTCCAAAGCATTGATCATCAAAATTCAAAGTGATAGTGCAAAGATTTGATAATTCCCTGATGATAACTATACTGAAATGCTTATGATGCATGAGGAAGAAATCATTCTGGTCACTTGTATCTAGATTTTCCCACTCCAAAAAGCTGGAGAGGAGAGAGGAGATCTGAAGAATTTAAAGTAAATAGTTTTTGTACAAGAGCCACTCTCACTTATTTATATTGGATGCTTAAATACCTGAAAAGGGTTCCCAGACCCCTGTATATTTAACTTCCAAAAAATAAATAATTATGATGAACTAAACTACATCATAAATATTATTTATATTATCATATAACTATAATATATATTAAATATATTTTGTGATAAAACTAAGTCATTTTACTTAAATCTTAATTCCTAATAATATTAAATGAACCTATAATATTAAAATAATATTTGTTTGAATAATATTTTTTTTGTGTCCAATAAATACCTTGTGAATATCTTTAATAAATAAATTTAACCCAATTATTATTTACTTGAATAATGATGAATTTATTTATTATTAAGTTATTGATAACATGGATAACACTCGTATCCCTTGGTGGGTCCCATCATGTCCTATATACCTATTCACCAGAATATGGTGGATTATTGAATAAGATATTGTGTGTGACCCTCCAGGACCATATATAAAAAATAATGAATAGTATTTTTAGACCAAGAGTGGATTCTAACATCCTATCAAAGCCCCTAAAGAGATAAGGATAGTCATAACAATGAAAACCCACCTACGAATATGTACTGTGTACTATAATCTCATTGTATTTAGATATATAATATAGCAGGATGCACACTTGTGTCATCGTCCTTCCTTGATTTATTATTTTTCAATATAATTAGATGGATTTACCCTCGTATTTCTTGTATAAGGACTTATGAAGGTACTAACATTCTAATCAAAAATTCCTGAGATATATCACTACCTCTATACATAGGAGAAAAAAAATTTCTTAACCATTCATCCAATATCATACCATAAATTTTGCACCCAACACAAGCTACCTATCCCTGATTTCATTATCAGTGTTTTTTCCTTGCATTAAAGTACATAATCAAATGGAACACACTAGTAATGATATCAATTCCGGAGACCAGATAGGAACAACCAAGGACACCCAAAACATGTGGTGTTCCTTTTGGTGGAAATTTCCTAATTATATCACTACTTGAGAACACCAAAATATAACTTTTTGAGAAGAATTAAAAATTATTATGAGCCCCCAATAGTTGATATTCAGACATGAACAGTTTCTAGTCAGTTTGATATATCTACACTATAGGAAATTTGATTAAGATTAATGTCATAGAATCTCAAGGTTCTCATTATAGCCTAGGATCTGATATAACATTTTGATATGATAATTAATCTATGAAAATTACTATTAAACAGTGTTCACAATAATTTCTACACTATAATGGTAAGTATAAATCATGTATATCTAAATGTATACATGAGGAGGAAATAAAAACAATGGTTCAAGTTGGGTATAAGGACCCCACTATAAAAAAAAGATGTGTATAATAAATATAATTTTATTGTAAATATATTATATAACCATATTCATATTTCTTGTGCCATATATGTTATAATTAAATTCTTTTATGACATGTTTATTAACAATTATTTATTAAAATAACCATTTTAGGTGATAATTGTTTCATTTTCCATGTATGTTTTAGTTCAGTAGGTTCATTATTTTTTTTACTTTGACCATGGTTCAATGATCTAAAATATCTTATAAATTATATAAAAATAATATATTTTCATTATAAATATGTATTTATAGTTATCTATAAATGTTAGAGATTGAAAATGAATTACACAATTCATGGAGATGGTAAGATGTATGTATGTATGAACACTATTTCCATTTCCTCGATGGATGGAATGAAAGAAACTTAAATATTAATTAACATTTATAGAATAATAATTATTTCATATATATCATTTATATTACTAAAATCTATTTTTATTACCTTCCATGTAAAAATAAAATGAAAAACATTTCACATCACTTTGTGGAGATGGTAGTCCACTTGTGTTGATGAGCGATGTTATTTTTTTTCCAATGTAATTGTAAGGTATGAGGTTATATATTATATTATATTTATATAAGTATAGTTATTTAATAAATATCATATTTATTCATTAATTTTAACCTTTCTACCTTCCATATAAAGTTTAAGTTAAGAATGAATCACATCGCTTCCTGAGGTGGTAATCTACCGTACACACAAGCGACATTATGGTATCCCCCAAAGAATTAAAATTCAGAAGGTATATGTGTTATCATACTTCCATAAGTATAAAATTTTCATAAATATTATAGAAATATGTTAAATTAATCAATATATCTATACTTTAATATTGATGGAAAATAAATCACAACTGTTTAGGAGGCGACTATCCGCCATACACATGATCGTCGGTTTTAGTTTCTATTTGATAGAAGTGGAGATGGATATAGGTTATTAATTTAAAATAATAACATCTTAGTTTATGGAATATATTTGTTTCATTATTATATTATTATTTAATAATATTTTAAGGATGTGGAATAAAAAATAATATTAAAAAACTCTTTTATGATTGTTACATATTCATCATATAACCTCTTTTGGTTTGCATAAAAATACTTACTAGGATTGATTTATGATCAAAAAATGAAACCATAATTATGTGGACAATTTAAAGAATTTGTATGAGAATTTATTGGCTGAACCAAAGGTCTTTCTAACTGTCAATTGGGGTGGAGAATGGGTGACCATTTATAACTGGGTGAGAGGACACACTTGGAATTTTTTAAAAGAAAAAGTTGTACCCACATTTGTAAAAATCTATAAGGATACTAAATGGATAATTATTGAACATTATAATCTATAAGGTCAAAATATGGGAATAAAATAGGATTTTGAAATGTTTCAAGGTCATTTTATTCCTTATCTTTTAAGTTTAACCATCAGTATACTCATTTTCACCTTAACTAGGGTAATTAATTTTTACCGCTTTTACTATTTATAATGGTAAAAAATTATGTTCGAATTATTATATAATATTATTTATAAAAATTATGAATATTTAATCCATTTTACCAAAATTAAATTCACAAATGTGGTGGAATTTAATATAAAATTAAACCTGCAGACCAATGAAAAGGCGGTTTTACAAAGAGAAAATTTTCATAATTTTAAAACGTTTTAGAATAAAAATTCAATATAAATTTGATCAAGATTAACTATATTTTATTAATAAATATATATTTTAACTAATTTTCTTTAAAAACTTCTGAAAATATTTTTTAATATTTTAAATGCTTTTAAGAAAATGAAAATTCTTAATAAAAACTAGTATTTTTCACTATCCATCAAAACATTTATGTTTACATAAAATTATAAACAATTAACCCTATGATAATTTTAAAATTATTATTTCAAAAATGAAGTTATTTTTTATAATAAATTTTCTTAAATTGGTAAAAATACATTATAAATTAAGTGTGAAATACATGATGAGACTGTTTATTTAGAAAATTGTAGTTTTTCAGAAAAATATATCTTTTTATTTAAAATGATTTTTTAATTTTATTTTTGAAAAATTGATAACTAATTATCATGAATAAACCATTTTTTCATAATTTATTTATTCATAATCGTACCCACCATCATAATTTCTATGTTATAATGGTCCTGTTTAAGTAAAAATATTTTAATAAAGTATGGCGTTTCATTTCATCTCAGTATTGTGTGTATGAATGTAAAACAAATAGAAACATATAACATCAAAGGTCTATAGTACATTCGTATATGGATTCTTTAGGATCCTTTTCAAATTATATCTTAAGAAACATCCCTTATTGTTCAACACCTTCTGGATGTGTTTTCCATAGCATATATTATTCATCAATATAGTTATGATATTGGGGATTGACTTCCCTATTGATATTTTGAAACAAATACTTAAAAGATACAATCTATTGTTCCCAAGAGATTTGTTTCTGGGATAATACCTTCCATACTATTCGATATTCCCATAGTTTTACATAGATTATTTTAGTGGGATATGTCCTGTCCTATTTCTTTCTTCTTCTTCTTATATTTTTTCTTCTATTATTTAAGTATATCTTATATGCCTTATAGTTTCTTGATATTTTTCATTTAGGTATTTGGATAAATGTTTTATATCTATTGGATCTAATTTCTCCAGAGTAATATTATCAGGGATCTGTTTCTAATACTCTTTGATACTCTAGGTAATACTAGAGACTTCATTCTTATATTATTTGAATTCTTTTAGTAATGGAAAAGCATAATATTCTTCAGTATATCATCCTGATATAATTTCTTTATCTATATATCTGGGTGGGTTCATATAATAGATAATGGCTCCTGGATGATTGGAAGCTCCTCCTAAATCATTCAGTTTCAGCCTCTTCCAAATATCTCAAATATTATTTTCCTATTATCGATCCTCTCCCTACCATATTTTATTATTAGAAGAAAAAACCTTCTCATTATGGATCTCCTAGAGTAATATCAAGGTTTTTGACCAACCAACTATCCTATCGAAGTTGTGATTCAGTAAGCCTTATTTATGCCTTCAACTCTTAATTCTTGTCATGAGTGGCCTAGGTTTTCTTCCATAATTTGATTACTTCAGGTTTATTTACATAGGTTAATCTGGATTCTAAAATTTTATGTTTCTTTCTAAGATAAATATAACTTAATTTTCTCTCCTAATACCTCAACTAGTCCTCTAAACATTTCTTCTCATAATAGATACCTTTAATCATAGAATATAGAGGTCGTCAACTGTAAGCTCTGCTAATGTAGTGCTCTTTTTGGCTTCCTTCCCATGCTCTGATACCATTAGTAGGTGAAAAATATACATATATTAAATTTCACATTATTAAAAATACATTGTATTGCATCACAAAATTAAAAATAAGAAACATATATTTTGAAAATACTTGAATCCAATTAAATAGGATTGGCTAAAACACATATATTAAAATAATTTTGAAAAACAAATGATTTTTTAAAATATTAACCCTAACTACCTCATGGGAGATTTGTGTCACACATGTAATATTTATTCATTTTCATTCATCCAATTTAAAATTTATAAATATTATTATTAAATTATTTTGGGGAGGTGACTAAACAATATAACATAATCACTACATGTTCCATGGTAGAATGATGGGTATATTTTATTTCTTTTCTTCTATAAATAAACACAATATAACCATATCCATTATATAAGTATTAAAAAAAATGAAAAACACAATAAAATTGTTCTTCGATAGGAAAAATAATCACAAAAAATAGGTAGGTTTTCAATGTGGGTCTAATATGATAAATTTTTTAATAATTTTAGGTAAATAATCAAATTATTTATTAAAATTTCATTTCTGATTAATAACAATTAAAATATAGTAATCGTAATACATATATTTTTTCATAGAATAAAAAATATCTACCAAACCATGTGAAAATAGTGTTTCCACATACACTACTATATATATGGGATTTAACAGTGCTATAATTATGCTTTTATCAGAGCTAAAAAACACTGATGTTGTAGGCGCCTTTAAAAGTCAAAAACCTTTATCAATTCTAAAAAACATAGATAAAGGGGGTGATTTATCAACACTAGTTTATTTCTGATATAAGGTAACTTTATTATAAATTATTGTATCCCTGTTAAAGGGGATAATTTATTATTGGTAGTCATAGTGTTGATAAAAGCCATGCTATATTATATTTTCACTAAATTACAACACACCACAACAAAAATTACCAAATTTAATTTTAATTAAATTTATATCACAAACACAAGAAAAAATATCTATATTAGAAAAATTTCAAACATTTGTTAGTAAAATTACATTGGTATGTAAAATTTATCAGAAACATCAATATATTCAAAAAATTTAACGTTCCATTGCCTTTGGCCCCTAATCCCCTCTCAACAGAGTATGATGAAGTTTCTAGTTGCTGAACAAACCACTATATATCGATAAAAATATTCCACTGATATAAAAAACAATTATTATGTTAGTAATATGACAAATAAATAAAATAAACATAAATATGAAATAATAAATTAATAACATGTCACTTTTTAAAATGAAAATATACACTTCAAGTCATACCAAGCACACCATGAGTCAAATTAATGTTTGATTAATTTCTACATGGAATAAATAATTTATATAAAATTTTCCTAATGTACGAAGATAATAAAATAACATTTTTTTAATATTTTGATGTGTTTTTTGAACTATAGTGCCAATTTAAAAAAATTACACTTTGATTTATTCTAGGTACACTATGTGTCATATTTTTTTTTGGTTTATTATTACATGTTACGAATGATTTATGAATTATTTTCATAATTTATTTATACAATATAAACATATTTTCTTGGTATTATGTTTTTTTGGTTTTTAACTAAAACTTTAATTTTAAATAAAAAAATTGAGTCATACATGTCACAACATTTCTCAGAATTATGTGTGGTCGATTCAAACAAATAATATATTACTTATGAATCATTTCCCGAAAGTATCAAGTAAACCCAATTTTTCTTTTGTGTTTTCAGTGTGTGACACATGTATTACACTAAAATGTCAATTTTTGAACTGAAAACACAAAATTTGATTCAGAATGATCACACCATGTATCATATTAATATGATACTTGTTTATAAAAGATAAAAATATCTTATGGATTTTTTATTAATGTATTAACACAATCATAGAATGTCTTCTTGGTATTAAGGGAGTGGCACACATTTTTAATTAAAATCTAATTTCTAAACTGGAATCACATATTTCAAGTGATACTAGACACACTATGTATTATATTGAGGTACAAATAATTCATACACATAAAAAATGACTTAAGGAAAATTTTATAAAAGTATCAAAACTGCATAAATGTTATTTCTTGGTTTTGAGTATTTCACATGTATTTTTAGCTAATATATCATTTTTAAACTAAAAGAAAACATTTTGAGTCATACCAGGAACACCATGTATTAGATTTATGTATAGATAATTCCTACACATCAAAAATTTCTTATGTATTATTTCCAAAATGTATAAAAATACTCTAAATGTGCTTGATTAGTTTTGAGTATGCGACATGTGTTTTGAACTAAAATTTTAATTGTAACTAAAAACAAATAGTTTGAGTCATATTGGTCACACCATGCATCATATCGATGTGTGGTTGATTCTTAAACATCCAAAATGACTTATGGATCATTTTAACAATGTATCAGGAAATCTGAGCATGTTTTCTTATTTTTCATTAAGTGGCATACTGTTTTATCTAAAATTTCATTTTTAACTAAAAATACACACATTGAGTCACACTAGTAACATTGTGTGTCAAATTGATGTGTGGATGACTCATAAATGTCAAAAATGGGTTATGGATCATCTTATTAATATATCAATACAATAAGAATGTGTTTTTATTGTTTTTAATGAGTGAAAATTTTTTTAAACTAAAATTTTATTTTTTAAACAGAAACCACACATTTAGAGTCATACCGGTGACACTATGTTTTGGATTGAGGTTCGACTGATTCTTATATGTTGAAAATAACATATGGATCATTTCACTAAAGTGTAAAAAAATATGAATTTTTTTCTTGGTTTTGAGTATGTGATGTGTTTTTTGAACTAGAATGTCAATTATAGATAAAATCACGCACTATGAGTCATATCGGTCACACCCCGCATCAGATTGATGTGTTGTTAATTTTTATACATAGAAAATGACTCAAGGATTTCTTTTCAAAATGAATCAAAACACTCAATGCTTATTTTCTTGATTTTAAGTGAGTGACATATGTTTTTAACTAAAATGACATCATTAAACTAAAACACAAATTTCGAGTCATATCGGTTGTACTATATCATGGATTGATGCGATACTGAATCACACATTTCAAAAATGACTTGTGGATCATTTTTCTAATGTATCAATACAATAAAAAGTTTATTTATTGTTTTTAAATGAATGAAACACGTTTTTAACTAATATTCCATTTTTAAACTGAAACCACACATTTTGAGTAATACTTGTCACACCGTTTATTAGATTGTGGTAAAATCGATTATTACACATAAAAAAGGACTTATGGATAATTGTGTTTATGTACAAAAATAATATGAATTCATTTAATTAGTTTTTATAATGAGATGTGTGTTTTGAACACAAATTTGAATTTTAAATAAAAAACGCTTTATGACATAAGTCACACCGTACATCAGATTGAAATGTTGTTGATTCCCACATGTCAAAAATAACTTAATGATTATTTTCCAACTGTATAATGAAAATTTAAGTATTCTTTATAGGTTTTTTTGTGAGTGACAAACTTTTTTTAACTAAAATTATTTTTTATAAAAAAACAGCACTTTGAGTCATATTGGTCACACTGTGTCTCATTTTGATGAAAAGATGACTCCTACACATAAAAAATGACTTATGGATCATTTTACAAAATTTTCAAGACAATAGGAACAAGTTTTCCCAGCATTTTAATGAGTAATAGATTATTTATATAAAATATCATTTTTAAAATGAAACAACTTACTTCAAGACATACCAGTGACATAATGTATTAGATTATTGTATGGTTGATTCCTACAAGTCAAAAATGAACTATAGATCATTATATTAAGCTTTCAAAACAATATGAATCTATTTTCTTGATTTTGAGTCTGTGACTTGTGTTTTAAACAAAAATGCCAATTTTAAATAAATAAACAAATTTTGAGTCATACCGGTCACACTATGAATCATACTTTTCTTTCAATTGATTCTTACATGCCAAAAAATACTTAGGGTTTTTTTATAAAATTATTAAGTAAATAAAATCATGTTTTATAGGTTTTTAGTAAGGGACACATGTTTTTACCTAAAATGTACTTTTTAAACTAAAAACTCACACTTTGAGTCATACCTGTCACACCATTTGTCAAATTGACATGTGAATGATGCCTACATATCACATATAGACCATTTCCCCAAAGTATTAGGATACTTTGACCATATTTTCACATTTTTTGGTGGGTGAAACATTTATTTTCCTAAAATTTATTTTTTAAACTAAAACCACATATTTTGCATCATACCAGTTTCAACGTGTACCATATTGAGGTATGACTAATTACAACATGCTAAAAATGACATATAGATCATTTAACTAAAGTATAAAAACAACATGAAGGTGTTTTCTTTATTTTTTAGTATGTGATATGTGATTTGAACTAATATGTCAGTTTTAAATAAAAACAAACACTCTAAGTCATATCAGTCATATAGTGTGTCATATTTACATGTGGTTGATTCATAAAAATTACTTAAGGACCATGGTACTAAATTATAAGGACAATGAGAGTGTTTTTATAGGTTTTTAGTGAGTGGCACAAATTTTAAACAAAATAGCACTTTTAATCATAAAATAAACAATTTGACTCATACTGGCCACACTGCATGTAATATTAATGTGTGGTTGGATTCCACATTTTGCAGATAAATTATAAAAATTTGTAACAGAGTTTCAAGAAAATCTGAGTGTGTTTTATAAATTTTTAGTGAGTGAAATAATTTTTTAGCAAGAATTTATTTTTTAAACTTAGACAACACATTTCAAGTCATTCCAGTTACATAGTGTATCATATTGAGGTATGAATGATTTCTTTTAAAGTGGATTATATAGAATATCATGAATTCATCATCATTAGTTCAATCTAAAATAGTGGTGAGACTTATGAAAACTAGATAGAGGATGTAAATTAATTGTTATGATTTTAGATCTGAATTGTAGAACCTCAGCGTTTCTAGGAACAATTTATTTCAGGACATCTCCATTTGAAATGGTATATTTTAATGCATATTTAGAAAATGCATAAGGTGATCAAAACTAATTTTTGGTGGTTAGGTATGATATTCATGATTATAAATTATTTTATGAAATGTATAACTTGTCAAGAGGTAAAAACTAAGCATTAATGACAGGTTGACATGCTGAAATCTATTCCTATACCTATATGGAAGTTGATGAATAATACCATAAATTTTGTCACAAGTCCACAAAGGATACTTCTAAAACCAAATTCTATTTGGGTGATTATGTATCTACTAGACAATATGACACAATTTATCACAAATATAGAGTCCAACATGGTAGTATATTTTACAAAGTTATATATACAAGAATTAGTCATGTTGTGTGGAGTTCCACTTTATGTTTTTTCTAAAATAGATCATCGGTTAACTTCCCAATTCTAGTGATCATTGAAATAGGATTTCAAAACAAAATCTTCAATGATAATTATGCATCATACTAAGATTTATGGGTTGTTTGAACAAACAATTCATACATTGGAATATTTTATTAGAGCTTGGTAATAGATTTTTGTGATTTTTGAGAAGATATCATGATTTTGATAGATCTATAATATAATAACAACTATTGGGTGATGATAGATATTGACATATTTGTGGTATTACATTGTTTTATTTATCATTATACACTATGTTGGGTGGAAATAGAAGAAACATTGCTGATTGTACCAATTCTAGTCCTAAGACTAGAGAGAAAATTTAGATGATCTAGTTGCTGATGGATATGGATCAGATCCAAAAAAGCTTATTTAGATAATTAGCATCATTCATTATCTTTCATTGTAAGTGATATTATCTTCTTCCATGTATAATCGGGACTTGGTCATCAACACTCGGGGAAGTAAGGGAATTTGACCCCATGTTACGTTGGACCGTTTGAGTTTATATAATAGATTGTAAATTTTGTGTATTGGTTAGCTTGGATGTAGAGATTCAAGGTTTTCCAATTTTTTTATATATCTTAAATAATAAAGTATAACCTAGATCCTAGTCCAATGATATGTTGGGGCCATGTTACACTGGAACCAGATGCAACATTTTTCCATGTACCAATATGAATTTTGGACAGACATGAGAAAAATTTGTGAGGGAGATCTAAGTATCTTGTAAGAATACTATGGAACCATAGTAATATCTCTAATGAAACATGGGAAAGAGAGATATTTATGCAATATTAGTGGCCTGATCATTTAAAATTTTTCAAATACCTCTAGTAACCTCATGATTAAAATACCTATGGTGGAGAGAATGTTGCACCCTTATTTTGAGGCGTTCCCTCATTTTATGCTTTATGTTTTTTGGAGTGGTTAGGATATATTACTAGAAGATTTTATATAGTAATAAAATAGAATAGAAACTAGAATATGGCTATATGAAAAATTCATGGAATAAATGGTCCTTCACAATATAAATGTTTTTTGGGAAGAGGTAGTAAAATACTTTAAGAGCATGAATGGGTTTCATTGGAAGGATATGTAAGACCATTCACAATGTGAGATTTTACTCACATTATGAATGTAATTGGGGGGGGGGCATTAAGTAGATGCAATTGGTTTTTTTGGGATATATGGAAGCCTAAAGACTCAAATCATGAATCCATAATTCAAATCATTAATGTAGGGTGTTCCCATTATTTTTATTTAATTTTCCTTTCCCTATAATTCACATTTTTATCTACCCCTTTTCTCTTAGTCTCTAAGCCTCCATTGTTGATTTTTGAGGACCATTTTTATCCTAAAGACAACTCCATCATATCTTTATGTTTTGATCCATGGGAACAAAAGGGTTTTTAAATTATTATAATGGGAACCATTGATCAACCATTCTAGGTAGTCGTATTTTCACACTTTCTACTTTTATTGGAACATGAAGGATATTATGCTTATTAAATGTTTCTCTTCTAATTTTAAATAAAAAACCTATTGAAAATAAAATAAATATTCCACTTAATATTAAGATTTTTAAACTAGGTATTGGGTATTTCTCAAAATGTGATAGAAAAATTAATAAAAAGGGTTTACTTAAATGAAAGATGCTTTTAACACATGTTCTTAGAAAATTTGGGTTGTGAGTACCAACTGGAAAAGATAAAGGTTATTTTTTGTTCATGATTTTCATTGTACATGGAATTATTTGAATATACATGGTGCTCTATGTTGTCTGGAATGGCACATGAAGTTTTTCCACAAAGAAATGGCTTGGTGGAGGACATATCAGTTCTTGAGGGCATAAGTATGTCATTTTTATTGCATGGGTGTTCATGAGTACATGAATGTATAATTTAAGTTGAATTAAATGAATTATTTATTATTATTGGAAGAGAAGATTTATCTTTTTATTATATTTATTTCAGAATATCTGTTCATTAGTTTAATTGAATATTGTAAAAATTGTTAATCTACTTTTGATATTATTTCTTATTATTTTAATATATATGTGTGCTAACATGATTTTAGTCTTAGTGGAATGTGGGGAAAGTATCATTGGGAGTTTCCTAAAGGTTATGAATACTCACACCCTACATATTCACTTTGGTTCTTATAATGATGTTATTTTCTATGATATCAGAAAGGGATGGGTTTCTTACATCACTAGTAGGGTGTTGGAGTTAGTGCCCTATATCCAACTACTTTGTACATTATATTACTTATATATTCAAATAAGTGGATATAAATTTAAATGTATAATAACATATTGATAATTCTTATACATAAATCTGAAGTGATAATTTCTTATAGTATCCGTTTCATCAAAGTAGGTCATATTTGTTCCCCATTATGATAAGAACCTTGAGATGCAATGATGATATCTCTTAAATATTAGTTTTTTGGTCAAATAAAAATCTATAATAAGGTCACATAGTATGTTGAAATTAGTTGTGAGTACTTATAAGTATATGAGACTTTATCTCATGAAGATCTCATTTAGTAATCTCCAATACTAAAGATTATGAGGATAAACCTACTTTTATGAATTTTTCATGTTCATGTGACATCAGATATTTCTATCTATGAGTGTGTGTCCTGGTCCATAGACTCTTTGATTATTATTAATGCTCTTCTTGACTCACATACTTTGATTTACTGACCAAAATTTGGATGTCATGTATTCATGGTATGTGTGGTATGTTGGGTGTGCCATGAATGACATGTTATTAATTAATAAGTCAAGGATGTGTACCTTCTATATTTATAGAAGTTTATATCTTATCCAATTGATTGAAATATAACATCCATATTATATTTCATGGTCATAGTAATACAATTTTTATTTTAGATTTTCAAAGAAAGATGTATTAAGAACATGTGTTGATGAAACGTGTGTGAGACCAACTTCATGAGAAATTATGATAAAAGGATTATATTACATATTAAGAGTTCATGTGGGGTTATCGATGTTGTTACATTAATTTTTTTTCTCATTGGTACCTTGACCTGTTGCTAGATATAAATCTGTGACTTAGACAAGCCTGCCTAATTCCAACAAGAAATAATCTTAGAGGGTCACAAGCTAAGTGCTTCCATTGATCTTGAATAAATTCAATTTGAATTTAATTATTGGAATAAATATTATTCTAAAGACCGAGGAGTATTTTTATTCATAATTTATTGATCGTAAGTATTCACAAGGAAATAAATAATTATTTGTTAATTAATAAATAATTTATCTAATTATGTGGATATTTAATAAATATTTTTTCAACAGATAGTGAATAAACTATTTATTTTATTCATTGAATATTTAATAAATAATAATTTTCATGACTATGAATAAAATAATTATTTATGAATGAATAATTCATAAAAATTTATTTTAGTATTTGATAAATGTCAAGGGAAATTAGTTGAACAAGATCATGTCTGATGATAAATATTAATTCAAAAACTAGAGAAATTATATTTATCATTTCAGTAGTTTTTTCCCACCATAAAATTATACTAATACTAATATTACCTGATATGGGGTCATATAGGGTTTATTATATAATATAAAGAAAGTTGTGAAATTAAATAATATTATATCTTTAACCCTAAATCTATAAATAGTTTTCTATGTTTATTCTGTAGGGTTGATCAAGAATTGAGAATTATTATGAACAATGAATTTATACCTGATTCCAAACTTCTTTCATCCCTTTAAGAATGAAAATATCAAGTGAGAATCCCTCAAGCCCGATGGAACAAGAAGTGCTAAAGATGATCAACACAAGGTGATTGATCTGTCCTGCTAGCAGCCAACATTCCATCAGTGTTGTTCAAATATCAAATGACTACATGTGGATAACTGATAGAGGGTATCTACTCTGGGTCCTCCCTATAAAATGATGGTAATATAAAATGTATTTCTGATAATCAACAATAATGAATAATTATCCCAATATGAGTCATTATTAATTCATATTTAATTTATAATTAATTATAAACTTAACTTGCATAAGATCCACCATAGGTTATGGGATTTCTATGTTAATATTCGATGGAAAATTTTCATCGGTCATGGTGTTTTCATCTTGAAAAACTAATGAATGATCCATCTAATCCATTAAAACCCTTGATGGTTATTCACCCAAATAAAACTTTTTCTATGTTCAAAACACCCAAGTTGTATTAAAGACATAAAATTTGAATTTATAATTATTTATTTTATTATTAATCGATTATGCACAATAATGGTTAGATATTTTATTTCCAGAATATTCATTCTTTAATACGATGTTTTATTAACATTATTTTGATATTTTAATATTCATATTTCATGATTCATAATTTTTATAAAGACTATGAATTTATGGAGAATGATTAGATATTTCATCAAGATGTTCCAATTTTTTTGGTTGGATGATTGGGTTACACAACGTGTAGCTAAACTACACACTATTTACCCAAATTCACTATAAATAGACAAGTCACATGATATATTATGCACTAAGAAGTTATTATAGATAATATATTCATTGCACACTGCATACTGTTTGGGTTAACCTGGTGCACCTTTTATCATGTCACACAATGTGTAGCTGGAGTACACATCATGTAGTATAAATGTTATAGAGGAGAAATTCATGGTAACCATGTGAAAAAAGACACATTTTCTAAATTAAAGATACCAATCTCTAAGATAATTAATGAAACACATTTTGTGTAACACATTAATTACCACATCTTAAGAACTTGTCGAGTTAATCAGTGGGTTACACAGACACTTGGAAAGTGGCACACATAGCATGTAGCTGGTTAGTACATGTCATGTAGCTCCACCTAGATAGACACTGAAGGACCATGAATTTATCCTGAGAACAAGGAATCAAGAAAACATGACATGTATCTTGACTAGCACACACTATGTAATCCAATTGAGGTATACTCCAAACTCCTAGGCATTTGTCCCTGGTAAATGAAAAATGTGGAATATGTTGTGTTGCTTATAAATACACATTGTGTAGTCTCAAAATAAAAAAATATAATTAAATCACATTAAAATAATTAATAAGTCTAATAAAACCTAATTATAATATCAGAACTAGATGTTTTTGACTATGTAATAAAGGTTTTGAAGAATAAATAAATCCTCATTTAATTTATTATAATTATATGTAATTATTGGTTTTTTCATTTTGTTTTCCATGATTTTATTTTTTATTGGTATCTACAAGAGACATTGTATGGTCATTAATATGAGTATAACTAAACAAAAAAAATAATTTATTCATTCATTCCTTCATTCATTCGTTTATAAAACCATGTTTATCTTAATAATAAGAAACGAATTAAAGTGAATGCTAGCTAGTGTACCTTTACATATTTGTTTCATGTTTATGACCATTCATGATCTTTTTAGGACCATATAACACCCATAGATGGGATGGATTAATTAGGGTATCATATTTTATTTTAAATTATATGGAAATTATTCCCATGTTGGTAGGAGCATGTTAAACCTGTTGATGGAATCATGCAATTAATAAACACCCAAACACAGGCATAGAAACACAACACATCAATTTTAATTAGTTCACCAGTAAGGGATATCACAAGGAGAATAAATCAATAGTTTTTTGGTCATACCAAAATCCACTAAGCTTCACCACATTTGGTGGATTATAATTGATCTAACATGGCCACACCATGCTAGACCCACTTCCTTTACAAGAATTTTAGGGATAGAAAACTACCTCCCTTGGATTACTTCCATCAACTCCCCCTTTCTTACATTGTTGGAAGAATCCTTACTCAGTTTATCAACTTGAAGGACACCTCAATAGATTGGTTACATTAGTCTTTATCCTTTATTAGAATGATAAAATTCTTTCACCATAGTCCTAAATTGATTTACTCGAATTCACTATTCAGTGAAACTAGATCTTCAACACCACTTTTTGTGAAGCTTTTATCATTCAAAAAACCTCTTTTTTACTTCATTGATGTTTCAACCATTATAAACAAATATTCTTTCAGGAATCTACCATCCATCATAAAGTTACCCTCCATCACGAAACTCTAAAATTTGTGAAGCTCTCAGTATTCATGAAACATCCTATTAATATATGCTTAATGGTCAATTCATTTTTAATCATTATTTTCTTGATTCTTCTGCTCATAAAGAGTTCATGATTCATGAATAATTTCCTTCTCATATGACCTTCATGAAATTAGAGAGATTCACCTAGATTCCAAATCCTCTATATTTCTTCTGATGATTAGTGGCCGCATATTTGTATACATCAAATTTTGTGAGTCTTTTAAAATCACTTCAACCTTTTTGCAAACCTCTTTATTCATGTTCAAAAATATCCATTTCATCATGCATATTTAGTGAAATTATTCCATTCATGAAGCTTCTCATAATTTCATAGATTAAAATCTTTTCATTGTTCCTCATCCATTCATCATGAAACCTCTTTCATGATGTTTCAAACCTTCATGAAAATAGATGCATATTCCTTCATAAAGTTCTGTATCTTCACAAAACATCAATATTCATGAAATCCATTCCTTTTATATATTTTTAAAAATTCAATATTGGAAATAAATATTTCATTATTATTTCCCTCCAAAATTTCGAAGCACTATAAAATTACACCACATTCAACACTAAGTCCTTCTATACTGTAAGATCATATGCCTTATAAACTCACTAATAAACCCAGAGTGTATTTTCAACAAATACAAAAAGAACTACATTTAAAATTGTGAAAAACCTTGGTTCTATCAATATTTGACCATACATGTGTATGTGTTGGTTTAATTTAATTAAATATTATGGTTGGTAAGTCATCCCTCCCTCTTTTATTATGTAGGACTTGTATGTCCATGTTTTTTTATGCGTTTCCCTTAACCAATCCTTTGGTTCCCCTCATATGTGAGTAAGATATAAACATATGTAATAAAAGTAGTATCCTGTGGTGCATATTGTTGGTACAAGAAATATCCAACATGAAACCATCCATGGAGATACATAGGTGGATAGGTGGAATTATGCAACTCATTCTATGAAAAACATAAGGGTTTTCCCCTAAGGGTCATAGGTTTATTTATTTTCCGTTCAATAAATCAACTATTATATAAGCTGATGTTCAATACATTTATCTATTTACTTATTTATTTTTATCTTATGAATTATTTAATTTATGTATGAAAGACTCTGATCACCTAAATAAATGGATTAAAATACAAGTATGGAATTTACATAAATTGATTACATGATAATGTTTTATCAAAACATGGTTAATCAATTAAGTAAAATCTATTTAATATTAAAAAAAATGTAAATGATAAAATAAGAAAAATTTTATGCATGATAAATAAAATCCCTCACCTTAATATTAAGTCATACTAATCCTTCCAATAATTTATTATGAATAAAAACTAAAACAATTTGTGTTAGACAAACCCTCATTTGGACAATTAATATTATTGTAGATTTATTATGAATTATTTGGATTGATTTATCCAATTTACATCAAGAGATGAAACCCTAGAGATACATTATGAAACTTTGAGGAAAGTGTTAAGGAATTTCAAGTCAATATTTCTAGTTTGGAAGGTCCACTCAATGAATCATGGAGTTATAAGATAGTAGTTAGAAAAGTCCTACCTAACTAAATACATTCACATAATTGACAAAGCCCTCACTTGGGTTATGAAAAGGGTTATATGAATACTTTACACTACAATTACCAAGAATCTATTCATTATGATTCCAATGATGAGGATTTTTGGGACATTATAAAATAGCGAGAGACTTGATAAAATTAAAATTATTAGGCCTCAGATAATTTTTAATCAACTAAAGTACTACTCCTCTATTATTATTATTATAGAAAAATGTAAAGTGGAACTACAAAATGATTATGATCATTTCGTAACTCAGTGTATACCCTAACATAAAAAAATTTAATGATATGGTATAATAGTTAATGCAATGTGTTATTATTTGAAATTTTTTATTATGTATTGGAATACCTTAGTCCTATGCATCCTCCCTAATAGGTGAGTGATGGTAAAAAGGATACCTACCAAATATATGTATAGTATTCTTCCCATGTATGTTGTATAATATTATAAACTTTTTCTAGAGAGTTGATGATACAATATAAGTACATGGATTTTTACACCATAATATTTTATTTCTATTTTCATAATGAATTGAATAATATGCATGAGATAAATAATTTTTTTAATAAACTATATGTGTGTAAACTAGAAGAAGGGAATATAGCTAATGATCATGGTTTCAAAATGTTGGGGGTATATTGATTAGTTAGAAATAATTTTCTTCCTTTTAGGAAATAAATTATCTATTAATTTTATTTTATTATTCTTAACACTAAGGGTATTCTTATTTTCCCATTCTTGGATAAAAGAAATGTATAAGTCGTTCAAGAATTTTTTTCCATACATTAGCAAGATGATAAGGATTTTTTGAAACATATTTATCTATCCCTCGCGATGAAAAGTTTTAAAGGAAAGTTTGAAGATCCCATGGATAATATAAATCCGAATTATCCATTATAATGTTCATAAAAAATATAAAATACTCGGATGCATAAAAATGAATAAGAGACTAATTTTTTATTATGTGGAAATAATAGATATTGGAAAAGAAAATTAAAATGAATTGAAAGTAGAAGATATTTAGACCAAGATGATAAGGAAGGTGATCATATTCAGATATTGTATTTTGTTTTCAAGAATGTTTTTGAAGAAAGTAAAATCACATCCCTTATTATTTAGTAAAAATAGAACTGACGATCATATTTGGGAAATCAGACTCACAATGCTTGAAAAGGTTGATCGTATTGAGGAAGTATCTTTCTAGAAGAAAATGGTCATTAGATTCACTCTGAATTTGGTATGAATGATTTTATTTTCCTGAGTAGAATCAATGTTTTCATGAATACAATTTAAATGGGATGATTCTTTTCTGATCTTAGAGTTCACATAAATCACAATTATTTGGAATACTTGTGATGAAAGCATGATGAATGTAAAATAAATTGAATGAGAGGATGAAAATCATATTTAGATTGATCATATATAGAGGGAAATGTGGATAATTTTTGATGGAGATCAAATTAAGCATGATCGTATTAATTACAATCATATTTAGTATAATTGAATTATGAAAAATTGTATTCATACTGACATGGAAAGAAATATGGTTACTAGTGTTTTGGGAAGTTTCAATACTTTTCTTTCTATGTCAGATGATGCTAAATTTGGGCTTCAATGTATTCAAAGTCATGAAGGAAGTTATGGTACAAGTTGGTGTTTGTGAAAGAATAATAATGTTTATAAAGTAAAATCTACTAAGATTGGTCAATTGTATTCAATATTTCATTGTATTCACGAGATGCAGAATCATTTGTTATAGTGAAGTTAGTGGTATCATACTCATAAGACAAAGATGAACTATGATTTGGTTTCAAATGTTTTGTTTTTCAAATGGGTCATGATCCATCATATTATAATTGAAACCAATTCATGTTACTAAAGATAAGAATTAGTAGATGTGATTGAATCAATTTATTTAAGTGGATTCAGAGAGATGAAGGAAGTAGCTGGATGTGTTGTTGAGGGAGAACATGAAATTTGAAGAAGAAGTTTGTTTTCATCTGTTGGTACAGAGCTTCATAATGAAGAAAATCCATCAGATTTGAGTTTCTCAAGAAGATTAAATCTATCTATTTTTTTATATATTTGTATTCAACTGGTATAAAGCATTGTATTGAAGAAATAAAATTGATATAATCAAAATCAGAATCATACAAGTTTTTGAAATGAATGTCTGAAGATAGTTTATGTTGTGAGAAGATTTGAGAATAGTCAAGAAGTGTTGAATAAGTCATAAATTCACCCAAAAGTCAAGGAATCATGAAAATTCAAGGATTTTCGATGAGTGGGAAACCATTTATATTCTTTATAAAACCCCTTTTGGGTCACCTGTAAAAGGTTAAAAGTACATCATATTGTCCGACTGAAGTATTTTTACAAAAGGAAGTGAGAGAATCTCCCCATTTTTAGGGATAGAATATGTTTCTATATTATGATTTTTTATATAACATTCGATGGAGGGAAGTCAAAAGAAAAGAGTTGAGATTGCATTATATTCAACTGATCATCGTATTTAGTGATCTTCGTATTCATTTGTTTATTACATTCTATCTGTCATTGAATTCAGTTGGACATCATATCAGGATGATTAATTAGGCCAAGATTTCCATATTTGGATTTCTAGACTAATAAGGAAGTGTTTTGAAATGACTCAGTCATATTATTGTATTGATATATTTTATGTATTGGGAAATATGATTGGAATAATCGTAATGGGAAGATCGAACTGGGAGAATCGGTCTGAAAATCAAATTGGTGTTTTATATCTAAAGTCCTTATTGTTATTATCAGCTATTAGGAATGAAATTGAAGAATTTTTTTCAAAGTAATACATTTTTTCAAATTGAGAAAAAAGGTATTGGTAACTTATTTTGTTACAAAAACATTTTGTTTCATCATTTGTGGTAGAGAAATCACACACACTATTAGATTATTTTCAAAGTGTTTAAAAGGTGTAAGGGTATATAATACTCATTGTATACCACAAAAAAGGATTGTTTTCTAGTGCATTGTGTGGTATTTTATAAATTCAAAATTGTACCAAGAATGTAGCTTTTCTTTTTAAATATTGAACCTTATAAATACTTGTGTTCATATAGATCTGTGTTTTAATTATTTTAAGCATGGAATGATATCTTTAATCAGAGGAGAAGTTTGTTTCATTTTCAAGGAAACATAAAAAAATTATCACCGATTCACCCCTACCCCTCTTAGTGATACAATTATCCCGACTGGGCACTTTCAACTGGTATCTGATGTAAAGGTTCTATTTGATTGTTATTTGATGATGGAGAATTTGAATAGTGTGAAAAGTAAAGGTATTCAGGTTTTTATGGTAAAAATTATCATATTTGTAAAGATAAAATGTTGCCTTATCTTATATCTATTGGATATGACACTAGTACAAAAACTATTTTTAACTTCACCTTTTTTCACGTCGGTTTTTTAGAACCGATGTGAAAATCTATAAAAATCAATTTTTCACATCGGTTAATATATAACCAACATCAAAAAACATTTTCACTAATTTTTCACGTTAGTTATATAAGAACTGATGTGAAAAATCCATTTTATTAGATTTTTTCATGTTGGTTATTATATAACCGACATGAGAAATCAATGTAAATCACTTTCCCATGTCAGTTATTTAATAAACGATGTGAAAAATCCAGTTCCAGGAAAAGATATTAAAATTTTCACTTATTTTTCACATTGGTTATTAAATAAATAATGTGAAAAATCAATTTTCTTGACTTTTTCAAGTTTTTTAATTAATAAACGATGTGAAAAAAGTTTAAAAACATGTATTTCATTTCCCCAGATTTAATTTTACAGGTCAGAGAGCTCAAACAGTGTTACTTATTAAAATATATGGCCTTCAGAAGTTGATCATATCTAAATGATGTCTTAGGGAAGGGAAACTTCTAAAAACCATAACTTTTAATCCGTAACTCTGTTTGAGCTCCGTGACCTGTCTAATTAAATCTTGGAAAGTGAGCTACATTTTCTTAAACTTTTTTTTTCTGTTGTTTATTAAATAACCAACGTGAAAAATACATTTTAATGTTGGTTATTAAATAACCGATATGAAAAAGTCATGAAAATCAATTTTTCACATCGGTTTTATGATAACCAATGTGAAAAATAAGTGAAAATTTTAATATATTTTCACATCAGTTATCATAAAACCGACGTGAAAGATAATTTTAATATAGAGCGAATGAAAAATTTCAATTTTTTTACATCGCGACATCAAAATTTTGAATTGCCACCTAAAATTTTTTATACCACGTTTTATCTTATCATCTCAGTTATATGTTTCAATTATACACATATCCTAATTTAACAATAATTTATTTCAACCATTATCATTCCACCAACTTGACTCATTTTATCTTCATTGTGAATTAATTATTTTTTCTTTCCCCGATCTCGTCAAGGTATATTTAATCATTTATCCATGATTTAAGGTTTTTATGATTTTTTTCTTAATTAATATACCATTTGATGATCATTTAATTCAACCATCATTATTCCACTAACTCAACTTGTTTGATATTCCATGTGAATCCATGATTTCTTATTTCTGCAATCTCATCAAGGTATTTGTAATTATTTTCTCATGATTTATATTTTCCATGAGTAGATTTATTAATTGATGTACCATTTGACGATTATTAATTTATTATAATGATGGATAATGATTTATATCATGGTAAAACTACAAATACTTTTACGGATTCAGAAATTCCTTCTAAGATGAAGTTATGGTTGGCTCATTCAATCTTTCCTCGAAAAAAATATGAAACTTCTGATGGTCATAACTTTTTATCTGTAACACTATTTGAGCTCTATGACCTGTCAAATTAAATATTAAGAAATTATCTTCAAGAAGGTAAACATTTTTTAAATATTTTATTTAATAATCAATGTGAAAATTGATATTTAACGTCAGTTATTAAATAACCAATGTAAAAAATGACTTTTAACGCCTGTTTTTGTGAAAATCGACGTAAAAATGGCTTCTTAATGCCATTTCCAGAAGGTATTTCACATCGGTTTTTAAAAAACTGACATCAAAAACCAAAAAAACAAATTTTTTACATCGGTTATTGAATAACCCACATAAAAAATCATATTTTTTAACATCGTTTGCAATAACGTCACCTAAAAAACTGACGTTAAAAAGCAAAAAAAACCAACGTAAAAAAAGGTTTTTATACTAGTGTGATGTTCTTTAAGCTTTAAAAAATGGGTTTACTCCTATTGAGAATAAATTTCCACTTACATCTATTGATAATAAGAATTTATAGAATGATGGAAGGGATAAGAATACTTTACTATCATCACTTTATGAATGTTAATTCCTAAGGTTGAAAGGTGTTTCCATAGCCAAAGGTATTTTGGACAAATTGAAAAACATATATAAAAGAAATATTAAAGTAAAAAAAGGAAAAATTAAAAATCTATATATTAAAGTGTGGAGATTTAAATATGGGTGAATATGAAACCATTGGGGAATTATTTAGCTGGGTGAATGACATTTTCAGCACTATCAGATGTCTTGGTGAAAAGTTAAATGATTTTATAGTTATTGAAAATATTTTGTGAATCCATACTGACATGTTTGGTTCAAAAATTTCTTCACTGGAAGACAGAGATCCTAAACCATTATCTCTAGATGATATGTATAGAACACTAATTAGTTATAAAATGAGAAAGGAGAAATCTATGAGAAGAAAAAAAAAGTTGATAGAAAAATGTATTTTAAGGATACTAAGAAAGAGAATTCAAATAATATTCTTATTGAAGTTGGAGAAAGTGAATCTGACTCTAAAAATGTGGTATGTAAAAATTTTGAGCATATTTTATCCTTTTTTTATATACAATGTTAAAAGACATATAATGAAATACAAAGGGAAACATTCCTTGAAATGTTTTGAATGTTGAGCCATTGGAAATCTTTTAGCTGATTTTCATCAAAGAAATAATGATGATGAAAGTGATTGGATAATAGATAAGACCAAGAAGGTGAGGGAAGAAACAAGGAGATAATGGAAAATTTTATTCCATAGGTAAAGATAGAAAATTATAAAAATCTAAAAGGTAATGTTTCTTATATGGAGATGAAGAAGAATAAGGTAGTGATTATAAATCTAAACAATCTATTGATTAGGGTATTTAGAATACTTTTATTGAAATAGTGAATAATGAAGATTTTGGAAGCTGTAGTTCTAAAGAAGAAGAAGAAACTCAACAATAATTTCATTTGAAATAATAATGGAAAGAATGTCTGAGAAGGTTCATACGTCTTGAAAAGAAAAACAAAAAGTTAAAAGATGAATGTTCCTAAAAAAGAAATCAAGATTGTTTTGATGACAAGATAACGAAGCTAGTGAATGAAATTAATGATCTAAAGAAATATATTATGGAACAAAATAATCATAATAAGAATATAGAGGTGAGACTAAATGAAATAAGAAGATGAATTGGATCTTTTCCAACAAAACATTTCTAAAACTTGGTAGAGAAATACATGTTTCAAAACCTCTATCTCTGATGTTGGTTAAATATCTCATAATGAAGAACATATTAAGGGTAAAAAAAGATACCTTAAAATATTTATAATAAGGATGTAATTTCTTCTGAAAAAAAGAAATATAGGAAAGTTTTGTATGTGTCCAAGTCTAAAAAAGTTTAGAATTAAAAATTTTCTAAATAACCTAAGTCTAAAACTATTTTATAACATTTTTAATTTGTAAAATATTCCAATACATATAGTTCTAAAAAATATGAAAATAAAAAGAATATTCTGATTGGTAATAGATAGTTTTGTGGCTCTGAAAATGATGACAAGAAGGTTGTTGAGAAACATGTTTGCAACTCTAGTAAGCATGGATGTTTCAGAGGAAAATATCATTTCTATGGATACTACTAGTATTTTGGTGGATTTTTACACAATGATAATATATGTTGGTTCAATAAAAAACATTACTATTATTACACATGTTATGGAAGACAGAAGTTTTGGGGGAGTCAATCTCCACAATGAATGAAGTTAGAAAATGGTGTTTTACAGAAACCTGAGAAGGATGGAATAAGAATTAGAAATATGTTCCAACCTTTTGGAAAATATTTGTAAAATATTTAAACAACCTATAAACCTTGAAAAAGTATTTATTTTTTTGTTATTGACATAGGAAAATATTCTTAACAATTCTCAGAATCTGAAGGTGAAGAAAGATATGGAAGAAGGAAAATATCTTATTATTGAAACCACTTTGAAAGATACAAAAGGAGAATGACCTTGGATTATTGATAGTGGGTGTTTTTCTTATATCATATGATATTTGAGGTTATTAAATAATGTGAAATATTTTAAATAAGGAATGATAAAATTTGTCATTGATGAATCTCTAAGAATCAATGGTGTTTCATTAACCATCATTGAAAAAATAAAGTTGAAATCTAAGAATTATTTATATGTTGATGGGATAAAAAAAATTTCTAAGTGTTTTACAATTTTGTGATGAAGGAAACAAAGTTATCTTTATAAAATATGGATTTTTTTTGGTGAAAAATTAAGAAGATAGAAAGATAGTTACATGGGGTAAATGTAAAAAATATAATTTTTCTGAATTTGGTGAAATAAAAAACTCTTGTTACTTGAGTATGGTTGAAGAGAATAAATTGTGGCATAAAATACTAGAAAAAATGATTCAAATAAACATTATAAAATTATCAAAGCGATATAGTGTTCAAAACATTTTGGATTTTCTAAGAAAAAGAAATTGGTGTTACGCTATTTTTCAGAAACGAAGGATTAAAAACTTAGTACACAAAAAAGTTGAGATTTGTTCAAAACAACCCATGGATATGATTCATTCCGATGTATGTGGGCCCATGAGAAAAAACTAAATAAATGGAGTTAATTACTTCATTATATTCATTGACTATTTTACATTAATTACATGTGTTATGTATACGAAATATAAATCAGACTCTTTGAAAGTGTTTAAATGTTTCAGGACAGATGAAAAGGAATATGAGTATTTAGTGAAGAAGTTGATAAGTTACAATGGTGGTAAATAGAAAAGTGAAGAGTTTTAATTTTATCTATAGAATCATGGAATTTGGCATGATTATAGCTCCCCTTACACTCCTCAACAAAATGGGGTTGATGTAAGAAAGAATATAATCTTATTGGAAATGGGAAGAACAATGTTACTTGAACATAGTCTTTCCCATTACTATTGGAGAAAATCCATGAGTACTACTGTTTATATTAAAAAACATTGTCTCAATAGGCCTAATTAAAATATGACTCCATATGAATTATTATGGTAAAAATATAGGGTTGAAACACTTATTATTTTTTGGGAGTCTATGTATTATAAATAATAAATGTGGAAACATAGAATGTTTGAGAATAAAGGTGATTATGGAATATTTCTTGTCTATGATTTAGAAGGAAGAGGATATAGAAGTTTTAACAAAGTAATAGAAATAATTTTTTATTTTGTTGAATTGATGTTAACCTTACTATTGGGTTGTGATAATTAAAGTATAATCAATCTCACCAGAAATATAATTCAATATTATCATTCAAAACATATTGATATCAAATATCATTTTTTAATGAGCATGTAGAGAAGAATGAATTGAAGCTGGAGTATGTTCCTACATCTGAATAGGTTGCTGAAATTTTAAAAAAACCTTTCCAAAAGGAATTGTTTTCTAAATTGAGGTTGACCATGGGCTTCCAACCTCTTTCTCATCAAGGTTGAGGTATGTCTTTATGTCCCCTCTATCATCTTACCTTTTAATATTGTTGTTAAGGGGGATAATTAAATTATTTAATAAATCTATCCATTTAAATACATGTAAAAAAGGGGTCGTTCTGGGTAAGCTATGAATCCAGCATTGTATGTGTGTGTGAAATTTTCTAACTGTTTTTTGGAGTGGTTGTATGAAAAAAAAAATTGTATTCTAGGAAAGAAGTAAACTAAGGAAGAAAAGATGATAGTGGAAGCTGATGTAGAAGAATAAATATGAGGTTATTTTCATAATCAATTATTTTAGACAACATAGTTTTTTGATCAATAATTCTTGATTCCTACAATGATTTATCTCACACAGTATTAGAATTGTTGATATGTAATACATTTATTGAGGAGAAAATGTTTGGTGAATTATGAAACTTGGTTGACAAAAAAATCCAAAGGGGGTGATTTTTAGGTCTGAGCTGATAATTAAGGTGATTGTATTCAAGTATTGTATTTTGTTATCAAGATTGTTTTTGATGAAAGGAAAATCATCTCACTTTTTATTTGGGGAAAATCAGAAAAACCATCATATTTGAGAAATCAGACTCACAATGCTTGAAATGGTCGATTGTGTTGAGGAAGTTTATTGCTAGAAGAAAATTGTCATTAGATTCATTATGAATATGGTATAAATTATTTGATCCTAATGAGTAGAATCAAAGTCTTCATGAATATGTATAATGCGATGATTCTTTTCTGATATTGGAGTTCTCACAAATCACTAGTATTTGGAAAAATTGTGATGAAAGTTTGATGAAACAAAGGGGAAGTGAAAGAGAGGCTTCCAATCATATTCAGATTGATCATATCTAGGTGGAGAGGTGGAGAATACATGTGAGATATTTCATTCAGCCTGATCATAATTAGGATAATCATATCCAGACCAATTTAATTCTAGACAATAAAATTCAAGTTGAATTTAAAAGAAATATGGTTGCTGAAGTTTTGGGAAGTAAAAATACCTTTCATTGTAAGTCGAAAAATCCTAAATCTGGTCTTCAATGTATTTAAATTCATGAAGGAATTAATTATACAATATGAATTTTTTGAATGAATAATAAACTTGGTAAAATCAAAACTGCTGAGTCTGGTCCATTGAATATAGTACTTTATCGTTTTCACTAGAGGAAGAATTGTTTTTTCTGGAGAAGTCTATGGTATCATATTAAGAAGTGATATATGAACTCCAATTTGTTTTAAATTTTTTTTTTCAACTGGGTTAAGAGCCATCATATCAGAATTAATACCAATTCATCTTTCTAAAGATAAGAAGAAGTAAATGTGATTTAATCAGTTCATTCAAGTGGATTAAAAAAAGATCTAAAGGAAATATTTGGTTGTATTTTTGATGGGGAGATTTAAATTAGAATATGATTTTGTTTTCAATAGTTGGTACATAGATTCATTATGATGAAAACCCATCTGAATGGAATTTTCAAAGAAGTTGAAAGATGTATATTTCTACATATATTTCTATTCAACTGGTTCAGAGCATTGTACTAAAGAAATCAGAATGAGCTAATCAGAATCAGAATTAGACTTCATTTTGAAATGAAAATCTAAAGATAACTGATATTTTAAGAGGATTCGAGAATAATTGATAAGCATTGAAGAATTCATAAAGTCACCCATAATTCAAGGAATAATGAAAATTTGGGGAATTTTGTTGAGTAGTAAACCATTTCAAATTATTTTTAAAACAACTTCTAGGTCACCTATAAAAGGAAAAGAGTACATCATGCTCTCTGACTGAAGTACTATTAAGAGAGGATGAGAGAGAAGGTTTTTATTTGTAGGGTGATAAGAGTTTTATAGATTTTTCTTTCTTGTAGAAGTTTTGATGGAGTGAAGTGAAAGGGGAATATATAATATTACAATCTATTTAGCTTATTATCATATATAGCGAGCATCGTATTCATCTATTTATCACATTATACTTATTATTGTATTTGGCTGGTCATAATATGGGGCTAAATAATTAGATTAGGATTTATGTATTGGGATTTCTAGATTGAGAAAGAAGTTTTCTTTTTTGAATTAATCATATTTTGGTAGAGTTATATTTTCCATATTGGGCAAACGGATTAGAAGAATCAGACTGGGATGATTGAACTAGGATAATCGTATTGCGAGAATCATACTACCAATTAGATTGGAGTTTTATATTAAAAGTTAGTATTATTATTATCAGCTTCTGGTTAAGAAATATAATATTTTTAAAGGAATACATTTGTGGGAATTGGAAAAGAAGCATGGGTAACATGTTTTGTTACACAAATAATTAATTGGATCATTTATGCTAGATATATCACACACACTATTGGATTGTTTTTAATATTCTACATGAGTTTAAGGGTATATCCTACTAGATGTATTCCACAAGAAAGATTTTTTCTAGTGGAATGTGTGTTATTGGATTATTTCCAAACCATACCAAGGATGTATCCATTCTTATTCAATAGTGAACCTCATAAGAACGTGTGTTACTATTTATGTGTGTTTGATTTTTTTCCCAAAGGGAATGAAATCGTTAACAAGAGGTGAAGGTTGTTTCATTTTTAGGGAAACATAAAAGAAAAAGTATCACTAAATCATCTCTCCGCCTCTCAGTGGTACAATTATCCTAAATAGGAGCTTTCACAAGTAGATGCATCCAATTTAGGTATATTCATCAAATTTATATTAAAAACTTTTATATTAAAATACAATATACATACAACATACATGTATTTAAATATAGTAAATGAGCATCAATAGAAAGGTTATTGGGTGAACTCAAAAAAAGTTGAGAAAAGAATATTCCTATGTTAACCAAGTGGATATCACTACATTTGATTTCAAAAAATGGATTGATTCAAGTTATTAATAAATATTTTTAAGTAAAATTTATCTAAATGTCCAATTATACATAGAGTGACATTATTTTGAATTTGGAATAAATGTTGTTATATAACATTAGTACTAAAAATAAGTTCAATAACTCTTGAATCATAGATATCTATCAAAATTAATGATGGATATAAAATACAATACTCTTACATGATTTTGGAAGGATAATTATTTTTCAAAAAAAAATTTACTTGAATTTTTCTACACAAAAAAGATTTTTAGTTAAATTTGAGCTATGATACTGGATAAAAAAACAAATTAATTATCATGTTTTAGATATATAAAACTTTATAAATAATGGTGTGCCATGATTTTTATTTGAGTTAGTTCAACATAGCCACCTGAAAATTTGTGAATTTAATTGTAACTTCTTACACTTTATTATATTCCTTTAAGAAATTTTATTAATTTCCATTGGAGTAAATGAGTGCACTTGGTAATGATTGAGGAATCCCCAAGCTAGTTTATTAGAGACAATTTTATCCAAGTAATCATTGTTGATATCTATGGGGTATAAGTTTTCCCAAACTCATATTTCATTATATACATAAAAAAGCAGGATGTTGGTTAAAGGAATTTCAATTTTGAGTCATATATATTAAAAGTATTTAAGAAATTTCATACAAGACATGTTTTGAAAATAGAAATGAAACAAATAAAAAAATTCCAACTATATTATATAATTCATATCATATAAAATGTGATAGGATAAGAATCTCTTAGTAGACTACCATAAGTTTTTGATAAAAAACGTTTGTAAAAATATGTATTTAGATATAAATGAACATAAATTACTAAGGTGCATTTGAGATAATAATGTTATCCCAATATAGATATTAATTTATTGCGAAGAATGACAATATTTCCATAAATGATTCCTAAATATTTGACAATAGTGGGAGCATATTCAAATTATATGGGTTAAAGATTTTCATTCACATGGGTTGGTATATAAATTATAGACTCCACTGAGCTTAGTGGGAGTAGCTCCAAAGAAACAAACTATGTAGGAATTTATAACTAAATAGGTGGTTTATGTGAACTATGGTGGGTGAACAATATATTATTATTTCAGAATAATGATTCCTATAAAGAATCTTGGAATGGAAACATGTGAAGGTTGAAAAGTGTGAATTAAATTTTTGAAATCCGTACATCAAGATTTAGAGTCTGCATATATTGAATATTTCTATGACTTGATACTTCCATGGAGTATTTCAGATAAACTAGACATAGATTGTACAAGATGTATCCAATGAAGTGTGATTGTCTATTTAAAGGACTAGAATATGATTAAACCGGTACAATAATAATAATAACTAAAATTCTTTTAGTTATACTTTTTAAAGCACACATATATGATCATTATATTCGGTTTTTGATAATCAATCCCACCCCATTTAGACGTGTCAATATGGAATATTTTTATACAAAATTACCAAAAGGATACCCTATGGAATATCTCTACAGGGTATAACCATAAAGGTTTGGTGACATCAATGAATTCTAATGAGATATATAGATTTTATAAATTCATTTATTAATAAATCATACAAATTGTCCATATAATATTCATTCTGAAATTAATTAGTGACATGTGTCTCAAATTGGTTAGTGTAAGCGTTATTAGTTTTCAAGACAAATTTGTTAATAGCACATGGAAAATAAATTTCATGTCTTACCGGTTTATTATGACTAAAGAATGAATTTATCCAAGGATGACTTAAAGTTACAAATTTATTCTAGCGAAGAAGATATAAAAAATAGATCCATGGGTTTTATAAATATAATCATAATATATATGTTAATAAATTATTGAAAAAATACAATTTGAATAAATTTAGGGATAAATTGTTGTTGGAATATAATCCTTCCAGTGGAATATGCATGGGAATAGGAATAGATTATTGAGATTAAAATAATTTCACAAGCATAATTTCTAGGGATTTATACCATATTCCATGATATGTATTGGTTTTTGATATTATTGATGCATAATTCATGGTAGATAAATATCAACTCATCTGAGATACTTGAAAGAATTGGTGATGTGCCTAACCTGTTAGCTTTACCATCATGATTTACCTCAATAAACGATTTATTTAAAATATTTTAGTTTAATAAATACAAAAAAAATCCTAACCATGTGATTCAAGGGTGCCACATTGATCATTCAATAGATTCAAGTTTATTACATACCCTGATATAGTCATTGGATAAAAAAGAGAAAATTTTATGCGGAAATTGTATCTTTTTATTATGTGTTTTGTGGAAACATGGTTTGATTCATGAAGAGGCTTTAAAACATGAGAATGAAATATAGGAGAAAATTCCAAAACATTTCCGAGGAATCATAACTAACTAGATTTATTGGGATGAAAAATATAATAATGGGGATTATTTTATAACTCTATATTAAGGTACTTTACCCTTTTATTATGTATTTTGACGTTATATAACATTTTTTTGAGTTTTGGGAGTTTAAGTATGGGTTTGTTGTGTTTTGGAAGGTTTTTTATTAGTACATAGTTTAAGCACAGTTAGTGGAAACTATGAACATTATTTTAAAAATAATGAAAGAGTTTAGGGGAGTCACTAGGTATGTGCATAGTTGGAGAACAATTATTCCAAACCATGTGGATTACATGGATAAATTGTGTGAATGTAGATAATTTTTAAACACATTGTTGGTGCATATTTTTTCAAATATTCTAAGCCAACCATGTGTAGTGGGTCTTGATAATAGTAGCATAAACACGATTTGCACTTTGTTTTTCATAATGTACAAATTGACCATGTGATGTAGATTTAATGATCCGAAAATTAGAGTTTAACTCATTTTTCCCTAAAAAACTAATTTTATCTTGTTCTCTCAGGCTCCCAAAATTTTATACTTCCTTTTGTATTTTTAGTGTTTCTCTTTGAACTGGAAGCTGTTTATGATGAATCAATGTGTGCTGGATCTCAACAATCATTGTTAAGTCTCTATTTTCTATATTTCTCTTTAGATATTCTCATATTATCTAACCTAAATTTTTTGATCTATTTAGTTATGGATAGATCTATAATATATGTTGTCATTTTATTTTATCTTTATTGGATTTATTTTAAAGGTAATGTGTTATGATCCTGAATATAGAGTTTTTTATGGTGTTATTATTCATTTTCATCATCTAATGAGAGGTATGTGGATTTTATATCTTCTCTACTTATTAAATAAATTGAATGGTTAATTTTATTTGAATATTTTTCTTGAATTTTAAAAGGAAATGATGAATTATTTCCTAAAATAAACCCCTTCTGGTTTATGATTTGGGAACACGTGAATTGGAATCGATTTTCAAAATTTTTTATTTTTATAATTCTAAATGTGGATTTTAAATTATGGGTTTGGTTTAACATAAGATATATGATTGAATAAATGTTTTAAAGAGAATAAATGTTTTATTTGGAATTAATTGATATGATAATTTAGAATACATGGTTAGTGTGACTTTATTTTCTTTGGAAGTGTCACTAAATAGAGGGAGAGTAATATTGGATAACGTAAAGATTATTCACCTAGTGACAACATGGTGGATCATACAATAACCACTCATGAGTATGGAACTATAATTTAGCATGCTTTCATGTGTGCATGTGTGTGTTTTTGTGAAATGTGGGTCACTATTATATGTGTACGGTATGGATGGAAAAATTAATTCAGTTCGTTTGTATTGATTAAGCTATTTAATTGTAGATAAATTATTTTAATTTCAATTTTAATTGATTTAAATTGATAAAAAAATATATTTTTACTATATTTCTATAAATTTTATTTATAACTATGAGATAAGATGTTTTTTATTAGTGTCATGAGTTGGGAAGACATTTTGAGAAAGTCTACTGGGTATGATTAGTCACCCATGTATATTCACTATGGTGCATTTATTGACATTTTTCATCATGAAATCGGTAACATAAAGGTATCATTCTTCTCTAGTAGTTAATCTTGATACTAGTTTCTCATGTTAGAAATAGATAATCCAGTTTCTATTTTGAAATACTTGGAGTTATTCCACTTTGGTGTTTTCATATCGAGATATATTTGGTTTCTTGGAGTTTTTTACATTGTTGCTTCTACTATGATATTATTATTATTATTATTATTGTTTAATTTTAGGATTAATTTTTTATTCTCATGCATAATTTCATTGGTTTGTTTGTTTTTATTTTATCTAGTCAAGTTATGTTTGATCCTTAGGGAATATTTCCCCCAATGTTTTACTAGGCCCTTAGAATTTATGGCAGCCTTTGGTGTCCCATGGATATCACCTTAGGTTAATGGAACCTCTAAATTTTTCCACACCATTTGGTTGGTTGTTCATGTAACATTATGGGATAATGATGAAATGTTATTGTTATTATCATGGTTTGGTAGCTAGATCTTAGATGTTTTGATTAATCTTGTGATGTTTGTGAGGATAATGAATATGAAAGATATGTGAGCATTGAGTCATGTGATGTTGGGGGTTAAGAGGGAAAAACAATGGGGAAGTAATGTGGGGTACCATTTTCAATTTTATTCTTCTTATAATATTACACATGGAAGTGTTTTTTGTTGAGTGACCCATAGTGGGGTCAGTAATTATTTGAACTGAATGATTTTGGTTGATTATTCTGTTTTAATACCTAGCAATTAATTTGATCTTCTCATATTTTTATTAGATCCCTTGGGTATGATCTAACTAATTTTATATTTTATGTTCACCCTGATAGGTATATTAATGTTTTTAGGTTATCAGGATTAAGTTGGTGACTTCTTGGACTATACTTTTCTGTAGCTTGGAGTTGTTTTGGTGTCACTACCATAGGATTATTTTGGAATGGTATATTTTAGAATTGTATTTTTATGAAATTACATGCTTTGTGGGATAATTTGGGGTTGATAATTATTCTCATATCTCTTGTGGATGGAGTTTTTTGTAAATTTTATCTTCATCTTTGGGTCGTTGAGGGAAATGCCTCCCATTTATGAGTATTATAACCTAAGTTCTAGTCTCTAACCTAGGGCCTATTAGAGGTGTTCCATTGGGAGTCACCCTATTATTCCCCATTGACCCAAGAGGGGTTTATATTGGGGGTGGTTAATGAAAACTATGGTCAGTTGAAAGACAAAATTGAAGTTATATATACCCACATGTTGAAATACATATTTTTAAGTGTAATTGGATCAAATTAGTCCATGTAACTAATTTTGAAAAATTTAAATTTAAATTAAAGAACTTATAAATATTAATGAGTTTGTAATGGGAATTTTATATTTTCATCATAAGGAAAACATGTATTCTTTGTTACATTTCCATCTGGTCCAAATTAGTATTTTTTGTGAAAATGTCAAGGTGGGAGTGCTATAATTGAACAAGATAAACCCGATACTACTACATTCTAGATCAACACATTGTATCTCAGTTAAAATAAGATATTCAATGTTTTAAAGATATATTTTAAAGAGAAATGATTTATTTTCATGTTTAATGAAAGTTCTATTTTTTCACAATATTGAGTTTTAAGACTGTTTTTTAACTGTTTAAATATTTATGGACTTTTTAAATGTATTTTTCATGTATTTATTGTCTCTCACTTTATCTAAGGTATATACATGTTTAAATAAAATAGTTTTCTAGGAATGAAAATATATTAGGTGAACATACACCAAATATTAATCATTCTAGAGAGGTGTATTCATCTAGGCTCATGTTATCTTTCATTAATTATGTGTCTTCCTTTACTTCTTTCTATGGTTGAACCCTATGGTTTCTCACTTTTTCCATAAATGTGTTCTAATAATAAAAATGTTAATTTTCATTCATATATATATATATATATACACATACATTGTCCAAATTATGTCTGACTTTAGTTTCAATAGTATATAATTCATCATTATCTTCTACTCAGAGGAGAGGCATTTTATGAGTGATTTTATCATGAAATTCTTAAATGAACCATGATATATCATTGGACCAGACATACCATCTCGTGGAAGAGGGTGCCCTAAATATTATTCACTAATTATGTTATATGATACGTGACTCATATAGATTTTCATTGATTACATATGAATATTAATCAATTACTTTAGATTCAGCTGATTGACTTTAGGGGAATGTGTAGGTAGGATGATCATTTATATTTGTTAACTTTTTTTAACAAAAACATATATTTTTGATAATATATTTCTTCAATCGAATAATATGAATGTGTTCCTTAATTTGTTTTGGAAAATTTTTATAGCCAAATTTTATAAAGATGGTAATGATTAGAAAGGTAGAGTGAAGGGGGTGGGGGTGGAACTCGATACCAAATATGGGTTCCCTAGACATTCTAGATAGAGTTCAGAGAGGCAAAATCCTCTATCAGTGGTACAAGATGGTTTTATATTGTTCCTATGGGGATATGATGGTGAGAATGTTAGTTTTGGTTTAAAAATTCAAATAATTTATATAATTTTACTAGTTTGAAATTTGAATATATTGAATGTTGGAAATGATACATCATCATTCTGAGAACCTAGTGATACAAGGGCCTCCATATAGTTATGGGTCTCATCACCTACATGAAATTTTAAATGATGTATTTATTAATTTATTTTCATATCTACCATTTAATATTGTTTTTTGTTATATAGTTATATCTTATTAGTATATAATTATGAGAATAAGGTGTTCCAACTAATAAAATGTTGGTGGGGATGATATATCATGATCAAAATGATTTTAAGGTTACAACACTTATCTAATGTTATTGAAATAATTTTCGGTAAGTAAATATATGTGTGTGTATTTATATATATATATATGTCACATGGTCTCAATTTGAGGTTGACTTTTCACAATTGGAAGAGGACCAAGAAATGATTTCTAGGAAGATGGATGAAATAAATTATCTTATCATTGGTTGTGATGGAATATAACATAGAGTGATTTTATGAAATATTTTTTTACATTAAATTTAATTATTTTCATGGATTGTGTTACACACTACACAGAATTTTAATGAACCATGATACACTATTAAAATAATATTATTTAAATATTGATGTTATCACGTAGATGTTATAACATTAGGTATAAATAAAATTAACTAAATTATTAAAATTTATGGATAATTTTTTTTTTAAAATGAATTATATGGTAATCAATTAATTATAAATTAAAATAAAAACCCGTTGAAAATAAATGAAATGTTTTCTAATTTTTTTCCTAAAAATCTATTTCATCGCATTCTGTGCACTTATTTTAAAATTAATTTCTCTCAATTTTATAAAATATATTTGAAATAATTAAATTTATTTTCTAAATAACCATTTCAAAATTATCTTTTTGGGAATTTCTGGGAATTCTCTGAAAATATAAATATTTCAATGAATAGTGGAAAATAATGTTTTTTATTAAAATGTGTCATTCATTTTAAAGAGATTAAAAAGCTCCAATTTATTTTAAAATGGTTATAAAATTTACATTGGTTCAATTATATAATGATAAATCCATTTTAGGTCATTTGAATCATTTTTATGTTGAATTTGGATATAAAAACTTTTCATTCTTAAGGAATCCTTTCTTTGGAAAAGATCAGGGATACATCATTTATTATGATGTGTCTAGAACCATTCTTGGTTATTTTCTCATTTAGGGGTAAAATTAACGGAATATGATTTGATGCATTTTTTAAGGCATGCGAATAATTTTCCAATTAATGCTCTGAAATTGGCTGGAGTTGTTGTCTATTCCTTAAAAACATGGTTCCACTATATCATCAGATAAAATTTTATAGTCTTCATCGATCATAAGAGTTTGAAATATATATTTTCTCAGTGAGAAATTATCTTTAGGAAACAAGAAATGATAAAGTATCTCAAAAATGTTAAATTCAACTTGGTGTACACTCCTAGAAAAGTGAATTTTGTGGTAGAATATTTGTGTTGAAATTATAATTGTGAAGTAGTCTAGGAAGCTCATGAAAAATTAAAGTTATTGAGTGTCATTTCTATCATACACCTAGACCGCACCTCATAAGATGAGAATGAAATTTTCTTCTTGGTTAATCATATTCCTTACTTGATGTATTTTGTGAAATAGGATCAGATATCATATCTTGATTGCACAACCATTGTGTTAAACCTAAATGGTGGGGTGACTATTGATAGTTTGATAGAAGATTAAAACTTGTTATTATGCTTTTAAAACTGAATTGTGGTACCTCATTCATTCCAAGAACATCTTATTTTTGTGTATCACCATTCAAAATGGGTTATTCATCCATGTATTAATAAAATTTTAAAAGGAAATTAAAACTCATCTATAGTATTCAAGTATGAAATGAAATATTTCATATTATGATATAAAATGGATAACATTACATTAGGTAAAGGATGAACATCAATTACCGACTGGTATGATATAATCTATGAATATTACTATGTGGAGGTTAGAGTAGATTTCAATATACACTTTTATAATACTATCAAGGATTGTTTGGAATAACAATGTTATTCTAAGGATTATGGATTGACTCACCACGTTGGTACAATTTATCCCCATTAGATTTTCTAATATAGTAGATGATTTTGAAAAGTTATATATTCAATAGGTGGTCGATTTTCACTGAGTTCCATTTTTTATTCTCTATGATAGAGATCCTAGATTCACTTTCGAATTCTGGTGATCATTATAAAAATCTCTCAGAACTTGATAGAATCACTTACCTACTCCAAGCCAATGGGTTTGGTATTGAAAATATTAAGATATAAATGATTATTTCACATTATTAATAGTTGGTAATAATGAAAAAATCACATATATAAGGGTCAAAATCAATAAAATGAGCTTAGAATGAGATGAAACACTAGGGAAACTGTCTTTAAGTCGATTATAATATTTAGGAATCACATACACATCAAATATGATCCATTAATTCCTTTTTATGATTAAAAGTATGATTTTTTCCTTCATATTTGTAGTACAATGATAAATCATGTAGAAGGGGCTAGAAAAAGAATTCCACTTATATTAGTATGAAAACCTGGAAAATTATCATCGATATATTTATGATATAAAAAAATAAACCACATGTCAATTGGGTTCTTGTATTTCTCAATGAGGTCAAAAAAACTATTGAAACTTGTATATGTTTATTAAAATGAAATGTCTCCCATCATGGGATCAGAACAGATCAAATGACTTATGATATAATTTAATACCATAAAGAACATTCCAATGATAATTTTTGATTTATTAGAATAAAATATACAACAATTTTATGCCTGAGTTTATGGGTAGTATTGAAAGTATGATTTCACATTATTAATAGTTGTTAGTTATTGATAAATCACCCATGTAGGAGTCTAAACTGATAAAAAAAATAATCGATTCAAATGAAAATTTATACAAACAATATTTAAGTCATTTATGATCTTTAGGAATAAACTTGTTAATTTGATACTTTAATTACTCAATATGATTGAAATTTCAGTTAGTCCTTCACACTTATAGTAAAGTGAGAAAACATGTAGAGGGATTCCAAACATGAATGTTCAATTTGATTGACATAAAATCTTTGGATAATTATCATCAATTAATTTATGATCTATAGGAATCAACCACATGTCAATTATATCCTCATATTTCGAAGTATTTTCAAAAACACCATTGAACCCTATATTCATTTATTAAAATGACATATCTCCTGTATGGGGATCAGAACATGGAAAAAAGTCCAATTAACTTGAAAATAAAGGAGAATAATCCCTATATAATTTGTGATATATTAGAATCTAAGTACAAATAGTTGTTAATAATAGACAAAAATCATGATTTCAAATTAATAACAGTACTTAATACTAGAGAAAACAACTATATAGTGATCCAAACTGATCAATCAATCCCTGATTGATAGGAAAACAAAGGAAAAAATATTTTTATTTATGATATTTAGGAATCATCTACATGTCATTTTGAAACCTGAATTTCTCTATATAATCAAAAGTGTCATTAGTACTTTACATTTGTAGTAGTGTCAAATCACATAAAAGGTGTCAAAAGAAGTAAATACACTTGTATTGGCATGAATACATGGGTGAGTGATTGATCAAGTCATTTATAATATATAGTATTCAAATATATGTCAATTGAATATATTTCTCTATTATTGAACCCATTTATCACAATGATAGGAGTGTGAATTTTTAGTCTAAAAAAGCGTTTGTAAGAAAAGTTCCCTTAGAAGTGATCGATCTTTATCAGTACAAAAAATAATGTGTTGATAAATGCCCCATTTAATAGAGATTTAGTTTTAGCACTGATAAATGGGTCCTTTATTAACACCTTTTTATAGCACTAATAAAGGGTACATTTATTAGTGCTTTCTTTCAGCGTTGATAAAGGGAACCTTTGTCATTAATTCTTAGCACTAATAAACGATTCATTGATTAGTTCTTTATTTTAGTGTAGATGTAAGGGATCATATCCTAGAATCTATTTCCTTTGTAAATTTTAGGTGTTATAGTTTCTTGATGGAGGATCCAAGGCATTCATAGTGAATGTACAGTCTAGGAAGGGTTCCACTAACAAAATGGAATGGATTTGTTATGGAGGGATATGCTGTGACATAATGGATGTATATGTGAAATAGTGGATCCCAACTATAGTGTAGTGGGATTGATGGATGATTTTAAAGCTACTTTATTTTTAGGCATAACTATAGTGTAGGCCCTTCCCACGGTATCGAGCTCTACGACATGGAGTAAGGAGGTTATGACATAGGGGTTTTAAGAGGATCTATTAATTTTAGGGTACCTAAATCATGTATACTTAGACTATGTCATAGCCCCATATCCATTTTTATAGTATATTCCCATGGATATTAGAAACCCACATTGATTAAGGGGCTACAATTTATTCCCTTTCATTGTACTAATGTTTCCCCTCTGTGAGGCACTTATGCGTCATAGTCCTAGGGTTTCTCCTATGATATTCTAATTTATAATAGGATATAAATGCCTCAAGTACTTCTTAAGACCAATATTTCATGATTATTCCTCTCTAATCTTATGAACCCAAGCATATTTTTTAAGGCTTTCAGTCCCATTTTTATTTGGTTGATTCATGGTTTCCATGTTCATTTTGTATCAATATAATGTAAATTCTATGTCCCTTTTCCCATGATTTCTTCTTGGATAGATCTTGTTTTATTCTATTTATTATGGTCATGTTATGGTGTTTTATCTCTATCATTATGGTGTAATTTCATAGTTTTTCATTGGTGTGGTCATGTTGTGGCATCCTTAGTGGGATTTCGTTTCATGCGGGAGTGGTGATCAGAGATCTGCACCAGTGTGTTGTTTTCATTTTAAGAAAATAAAATGTTTGATGTATGATATTTGTTGCTTATTTTATGTATTTAACTGAAATTATAAATTTAACATGGTTTTTCCCTTTATATGGTTGAGGAATTAATCTAAAAATATTTAAATAGATTAAAGAATGAAATTATTCTATAGTTATAGGGATCATGTGTTGTTTCTTTCCACCGTGATAATGATTTGACTCATAATTTTATAGATTGTGTACTACATATCGTATCCATGTTAGCATGTTTTTAGGCATGTTTTAGGTTGTTTATTTTAATCGAGATGGTAAATTACATAAATCTAGATTTATTTATTTGGAGAAAAATATCTTAAGAGACATATTTAATGAATCCTTAGATTCATAGAATTTGATATTGATCAAATTAATGTTAAATTAATGTTTGTTTAACTTTTTTGTTCTATTTGTTAATATAATTGATAAAGAACTTGAAGCTGTAATGCATGTAAATGTGTAAAATATTACTAAGGCATGTTAATTTAGAATTTCTCTCCCCATATTTTTATGAAACTGGTTTTACACTAGAGTGTATATGCAAAAATTTTGGCAGCCTGTTATAGATGAGGCCTTAGGTTACCCATTGTTGGAACCTGTGAATAATTAATCGAATAGTTAAATATGGAACCATTTTTTTTTGATAATTATAAATATTTGGGGAGAAATTTCTCATTTGTTTATAAATACTGGATGCTTTTTGTTGGGGTCCATGAGAGCCTATTTGCATGTAATGGATAAATACCTTATTTTTAAGGCCTAAGATAAACTGTTCACTATGTGTTTTTCTATCTTCCTTCCATGTACTCTATATTTTTTATTTTTTATGTTATGGGATGTGATCCTGGGATGTATAATGAGATATATGTGAGGATACATGAGTTTGTGGTAGTATTTGATTCTTGTGATGATGAGATGCATGGGTATATGCATGATGGTGTCTGAGATGGAATCCGTATGATGGAATGGGTTTAAGATGGTATTTCCCACTATTGTAATGAAAACTGGGTTCTTACATGAAAATTATTCTATTTTATGGTTGGATGGAGAGGTTAATATTTTATCTACATTCCTTTTCCCACTACCTAAGGTAGTTTTATGTGCTAGGTTGTATCTCTATTGGTAGTATCTTTGGAAGTTTTCCTAGAATACCATTAATTATGGAATTTTTAATAGTGTTTTATAAATGACTTAACCAATGTGGTTGGTTTTTATAGAATGTAAATCAGATGGTGTTGAGAAATTGTGGACTTGGCTGGATTATGCCTAGAGGGAATGGACTTCACTTTGATGGTTGATGAATTAACAAATGCAAAGGTAAATGTTATAAAGGAAATAATTCATTTAATGTAACTCCTTTAAATTATTATGTGTTGTAGGATATACAGTACTTTGTGGTGGAAACTGAGTGTCTGAGTGATGATAGTTTTTTTTGATCTTAGAAATAGGTTATACCCATAGTGTGGCTGTGAGATATATTATATAATATTTTTTTTGAGATTTCATATACTACTCCTCCCATGTCAGTTGGGAGACTGAAAACTAGTGTTCTATGGGAGGGTGTATTCCCAAATGTCTTGGTGGTGAGGATGGATGGATGACTACCTCCTCAGGAAAGGATCTCTTATATTTGTTGTATTATGTAGTGGTATACATTTTGGTTAGTTTCCTATATACGTGCATAGTTGTATGTAATGACATGTGTTTATTTCACACCCATGTATCTCTGGATATAGTATTCAAAGGAATGTTATCGGTATGACCTGTGTTGGTTGCGATGGCTCGAGGTACCTTACTCAGTGTGTGGGTTGTGATGGCATGAGGTAAAATACCCAATATTTGATACACATCATGTGGGTTGTGGTACCTCCAAGAAACTACCATGTTATTATACGAATATGTGATATGGGACAATGTGAAGACTTGATATATGAGGTGTGTGTTTTGATACCATAGACAAGGTATATTTGTGATAGCTTTTTTCAAAGAGACATGGATCGAGACGTGCGATGATGGGAAGAGCAACAAACCAGTGGGTAAGAAATATTGGAGAACACTTAATGAATTTTTATTATAATATATGATCTCTATTGTATTCTTTATTGGGTGGGAGATAACCATGGTGAGGTTATGAACTTAGTATGTCTGTTTAGTTGATGATTTATCTTTAATTATTGTTCACTATTCATTATAATGATTTCTTTATATCTTGTACAAGAGGCTCCTAGGATGATCCTACTAAGTATACTATATTGATCATCCCATATTTATATAAACTTGTTTCATGTCTGCTATTTAATGTTGGAGATTAGGATTGATTTTACAAACTCATAGTTTTAATGGATTTTATTGGGATTCTTGGTCACTTCTAACTTTTACTTTTTGGTCCTCGTTATCCTATTTTCAGTTTTTTTAATACTTTATGACATTATATGTATATACATGGAATCTATTTTAACATTATAAGAATATTTATATTGGTGTATATATATTTTCTCTCTCTTTTTCAATTTATTTTAGAGGTTAATTCTTCCCATCATTGTGTATATTATACAATTGGTACTAGTCACCAAACCGTATCCTACTATATGCAGGACTTAGGAAGTTACCATCTCCATCCTATCATTATCGGCCTAGGCGGGCTACTCTTTGGGGGGGGGAGTGGGTTGTGAAAGAGTGATACCAAAGGTTTAGGTTGAGGGATTGGATGAAGTTTGGAGTTAGTAATAGGTGAGACTGCATGGTTTGGAAGTGAAATGGTGTGATATAAGTTTAATAATCAATATAAATAAGTGATATTGGATATTACCTGGGTATTTAGCACCCCCTGTGATATGATGCATGGTCCATTAATTTTACTGAGCCTGTAAAGTGAGTTATACTAGTTTTTGGGTATATATATGGGAAATTATCATGCAAGATTATTCTTTGAAACTTTGTTTTAAAGGGGTAAAAATTGGGATAGGTAAAAATATAATTTAATCATGTAAATAATTAAATCAATCAATATTATGTTTTCCATATTCTTGGTTTTGGAGCTCAAAATGTTTTTTATTTTTTTGGAATGGATCCAGGTCAATGTCCTCATCATGTTTTTCCAAAAAATGTTACACATGATATTCTTGAAAATCACCATGGAGTTGAGGTCGATGATGATGAAACTTGAATGAGGACACTCTGAGATTTTAAGTTCTGATTTATATATAATTTTTAGGGAATAATTTCAGGATTAGTGATCGAAGACTAGTTGGAGGAGGTTCAGATAGATTTTTGTTTTATTTTTTCTGGGAAGGACCCCCAAGTTTTTTTGGTTGTGATGATGTTTTGTGGAGAAGTAAGGTAGTTGTGGATCTTGTTCCTTGTGGATCACAATGATTCATCAGTCTAGTGGGATATGTTTTGAGACCTATTCCGAGCAGTGTTTCTTTCTTTGACTATAGAGGTAGTTAGCTAATAGGATATGCTTACCCTTTGACAAGTGAGTTCCAATGTATGGGAGTAAAAGATTTATTTTAGGACCCAAATATTTTATTATTAATACATATTTCCATATGAGGTATCATGGGTGAGTAATTTCAAATAGGATTTGTGTCTAGAGATCAAGCATCCGTTCACCCCATTCATGTTATCGACTTATATTGAGGTGATGGATGAAAAAGTGGTTATTGAGAGGATTTTATATAGAACCATATATTCAAAAGATATTATTAATCAAAATTCCTCACAAAGAAGAGATATGGTTTGGGGTTCCCGATTTCCTAGATAGAAGAGATTTTAGTTAGCCATGGGTAGGTCCTAGCACTCACCTCCTCGATTCACAGGGTTGGAGGCTCTTAGGACATTACCAAGGGATCAGAAATTTGTTTTTATTATGGAGACTGAGGTCATTAGTGGTAAGAGTATCTGAAATTTCTGAGTAGTCATCATATGCTAGGAATTCCACTTCATGTTCCTCCATTGAGGTTGTTTTATCCGAGGAAGTATCAGCTGAATGCTGCATATTGGGACCATTAAAGGGGATATGGGGTAGGTATAAGGTAACCACGAGATGCTCCTAATTTCTATAGAGTAGATATCAGTTATAGAGGTGGTATATATTTGGGTCATAGTTGTCATGGAGCAGGTCGTGGTCATTTTATTTCAATTTTGTTGCAATCATTATGCAATCCATTTGTTATTTGAGGTACCCTTTTATTTTTTCTTCATGGGTGCATTCTTTATTTGATTCTAGATCCACACAATCCTTCATATCCCCTACCCTAGTATATTTTTTGGTACTTGAGGTGGATATGATTCAATTTCCTTAGTTTTTACTATACTAATTGGAGGTAGATTTGACCTATATAAACTATGTATAGACTGTGATATCGTACTAGGAAAGAACCTCTCTATGGGAGACTTATTCTATTTATAGATGCAATAACGTGACATCATCCTTGTAAAAGATTGGTCATATTCATTGTATAATATTGTGGATTTCTTCAAGAGGTAGACTACGATTCATGATTCAAATGGATATCCTACAATGTTCATGGTGAGTGAGACCTTCAGACGGGCCATAAGAATGTTTGGTCCCTGTCTTTCATGATGGACGAGCTAATACCGAGATTTTAAAAAGCTTCAATTGATGATGTTTCAAGGTTTTTTAGAAGATACCATGATGTATTTATTGGGGAGGTTGTATCATTTATCCCGCATCATGAAATAACGTTTGGGATTGACCTACAACTGGGTGTTTCTCCAATCTCAATTCCTCTATATAGGATATATTCTTCCGATTTATGAGAGCTATGGGTACAACATTATGATATGTTATAGAGGTGTAAATTTTCCCTAGTCTTACTTTCTATTATAGAACGTCCATGGATGATTTCTCTTAAGTTGTAACTCCTCTGTCTATCATGACTAAAAAGGATGAGGCATTATTGTAGACTAATGAGTGTCTATAGTTTTTGAGTATCTAAAAGAGATGTTTGTTCATGCTGTAGTCCTTTGTTTTCCAATACAGAGAGTTCAATTTGAGATTTTCTGTGACACTTCACATCTTTTCTTTGGATATTTTTTGATGCAGTGGATATCGGTTTTTTATGGGTCTTGATATTTACTTATTAATGTGTGTAACTATTCTACCCATTATCGTGAGTTGATAGTAGTTTTATTTTCCTTGATGTTGTGGTGAAATTACTTTATCTGTGAGAATTTTTTGGGTTTTATTGATTATAATATCCTGAGGTATATATTATACTAGAATGAATTAATCATTTTATAATTATGGTGGGTGAAATTATTATTGTATTATGAATTCTAGATTTCATATATTCCAAGAAAGGGAAATTTTGTGGTTGATGCACTGAGTTAGAATCCATTTAGTGATTCAATGCATGAATCAAGATATTCTTAGAGAGTGATATAAGAGGTCTTAGTGATAAATATAAATATGGGAGAGGTTTGTGGAAGAGGTTTTCATTTTCAAATAATAATGAATTCATATTGGTGAAGTAGTTAGAGGAGTCCCATTTAGGGGATTCTGAGGTGGAGGTCTGGAGAGATCGAGTTGCCTTTGTTAATTCACTTAATGGTTTTTCTAAGAATAAAAAGCAGTGGGTGTTGTTCTAGGGGAGGATTTTCATCCTTTTTTTGACGTGTGAGATGGTTTTCCATGAGTTTCATAGATTACCTTTGACAGTACGTCCTAGTGTGACAAAGATGCACCAAACTCTAAGGGGGATGTTTTGGTGGACTAGGTTTAAGAATATGTTATGGAGTTTGTGTCTTGATGTTTAGTCTTCTGGAACAAGAATTCCATGAATTATGTTCCTGATTGTTTTCTCCATCTGTTAGATGTTCCTAATATGACGTGTGAAGAAAACTTGATGGACATTGATACCAGTTTACCTCAACCTCATAGAGGCTATGATGTTATATGAGTGATATTGTATCATTTTATGAAATATTCCCACTTTACAGAAATTTAGGAGTCGAGCTAAATGGTGGTATTGTTGAGTTAATCCATAGAGAAGGTAGTGAGACTCTTTGGAGTATATAGGATGACTATCTATAATTGTGATCCTATTTTTATCTCCAAGATGTAGAGAGGAATTTAACATGTTTCTGGATCTCAATTATACCATATCAATACTTTTCATCCATATACATACATTCGGACAGATAAAACCTTCCAAAATGATAAAGAAATTTTGTGTTCTTATGTTGTGAATTTTAGAGGTTCGTGGATGAGGAAATTATCATTGGAATCTTTTTGTTAAAACAATAATTTTCACATGAAAATTTATATTGAACCATTTAAATATTTTTACAACCAACCTTTATGTTCTCCATTTTGCTACACTAGGGTTAGATATTCTGTTATTCTTAATCCAGAACTAGCACCAGGCATGAAAAATATGGTTTAGGTGATTTGTGATAGGATGAAAGAAGTGAATGATTATCCAGAATTCTATATTGATCATATGAGAGGTACTATTGAGCTTTATGTTGGAGATCATGTGTTCACAAATGATACTCTTCATTGTTGGATGTGAAGGTTTGGTCATGGGAGTAATCTTTCTCCCTGGTTTGTTGGGCCTTCAAGGTGTTATATAACATTGGATATGTGGCATATCAAATAGAACATCCCATGAAGATGAACCAGATAAGTGATATTTTTCACATTTCATAGCTACACTATTACCTTTATTATGACACTCATATTATATATTTGTTAAAGATCAATGGTGATGGTGATAAAACCTTCAAGGATTGGCCAGTACAGATCCAGGACCACTAGGAAAAGGTGTTGCATGGGCATGTCATTCCATTGTATCATGTCTTGTGATACCATATTTACATGTAAGATAGTACCTAGGAATATGATTTATAGATATGTTCTCATTATCCAGGGAAATTTTTTGTTTTGATCTTATATTTTATAATTTCTTTTTTAAGGATGTTAGATTTTTCTTGTTTATGAGAGGGTTTTCTCTTGTGGATTATGGTATCCTTACTTTATTTTGAAAAGTATTTTCTCTAATAGAGTGTTCATGAGCTGTTTTTTGTTGTTTTGTTTTGTTTCTATTATTAAGATAATTGTGCTCCTATGATGGTGAGATCATTGAGAGGTATCTTACTAGGTGGATGTTTATACAACCCTTTTCTTCTTCTTTCTACCCAGATTTTGGTTTTGAATTTTCAAGGATAAGAATAGTTTGAGAGGTATCTTATGTAAGGGTTTATAACCTAGAAACCATTTCATTTTTGAGTTTTAGGTGTGGGTGGTGCTCAGAAGAGGTTCTAGAGTTCTTGAATGGAATATGGTGCTATGAAGGGTTACACTGCCAAAAATGGCATGTTTACGGAATGGAGGGGTACAATGCACCATATAGGTAGGGTTTATAGAATAGTATATCTTGGTTATGGTATAGTGAGAATGATGTATAATTTCAAGGACACTTCCTTTTTAGGCATTGTGGTGGGATGGAGGCATGTTGTGGTGTAGGACTTTCCCCAATATCAAGCTTTGCGGCATGGAGTGAGGAGGCTTCGACATAGGGATTTTAGGTAGTTCTATCAATTTTAGGGTAGTTTTGGCTTGGGTCCTTAGGCTAAAAAATAGACCAAGATCCCCTTTTATATTATCTTCCCATGGATCTCAAAAATTCACTTTGACTTAGGGGGTGTGATGTGGCCCCTTTCACTACACCATATTTTCCTCTCTGTGAGGCACTTCTGCAACATGGTCCCTGGTGTTGTGTTGTAGTCTTCTAATTTTAAATTGGCTACAAGTATCCCAAGGGCCTTTGAAACCCACATTATTCAAGTACTTAATATCAAACCCTAGGCACCCAAGGGTGAATTTTTAAAGATATATAATCTATTTTTGATAGGGACTGATCTCATATTTTCACGTTTGATCTGTAGCAATCTCAGGTATGATGTACCTCTATTTTCTTACAGTTTATTCTTGGTTTTATCTCGTTTCCTTACATTTATTATTTCCATGTCGTGTCATTTTATATCTAATATTTTGATAGAATTTATTGGTTATTTGTTAGTGTGGTCATTGAAGAAAATCCTTGGAGGGATTTAGTTTCTTGCGGGAGAGGCGATCGAAGATCCACATTAGTGTTCTGCTTCCATTTCAAGGATGTCAGGAGATTGAGGTAGGGGATTCATTCACTAATAAAAAACTATGTTTATCTATAATTGGGGTTTTAACAGAACTAGCTAAAATGTCTATTAAACACCCCCTTTATTAGTGATAGAAGAAACACTATTAAAAGGGGTCTATAACAACTCTTTTTTAGCGCTGTTAAAGGGGTCTTTAACAGTGCTAAAAAATCACGGGTAAAGGGGAACCTTTATCAGCACTTATAGAAAATAACAGATAAAGTTCCCCCTTTGTTAGTAATAGTAAAGAATAAATGATAAAAAGGGTTCTTTATCATCTCTTACAAAAAATCACTAATAAAGGGGGGGGCTTTATCATTGCTTTTTTACTAGAACTCATAAAGGATATATTTCAAATGAAACTATATTTCTTTTAAAATAATATACTAATATATAAATTTATTTATATTGATATTAAAATAATATATAGTTTTAAAATCTGTTCTAGATAAGGTTAAATAGTCATTTACACATAATATATTATATATATAGAGAAAATGGCATATAAAATAATTATAAAAAATATTTTTAAATAATAATATTATAATTATTATTGTGTGATAGTCATTTAATAACAAATTAGAGATAAAAAATCAAAAAATCCATAAAATATCTAAAATAAGTAGAAAACATAACTCAAAATTCAAACGGCCATAAAATTTTATTTGGGTGTCCCTTTAGGCTCTACCACATATCAAATTTAATCCTATGAATAGAACTATTCCATGCTAATGGGGGGAACCAAAGTAACTATTTATTTGAGAAAAAAATACAAGAAGGCCTCCAAAACTGATTGTTTAGTTGGGGAAAAGAAATTTTCTAACATTAAATGGATTTTATGGATCATTTAGAGGGTATTTTTTCCCTTTTTTAGTGGGGAGTGAATTTATTCCTAGGGAATACATTCATATTGATAATTATGGATTTTTAATTTAAATAATTTTATTAATTTAATATTTTTTAAGATCAAATATATAACAATATACATATATTTTTTATATATTCACACATTAAAATTAGTTTTATAAATAAATAATTAAACATTTTAAATATAAAATATATTTATCAATATATAAACCTTATCTAAATAATAAATAATATCCATTTTATTTAAAATACAAATGTATGAATATTTAGATTCCTATACAATTAATATATACATATATTGTTTATATATATATATATACTTTTTTTGTGTATTGAAAAATAGATATATATTTATATACATATTTTAATATATGTATATAAAGATTAATATTTAATATATGTAAATAAGTATAGAAATGTATAATTATATATATATATATATATATATATATATGATATATGTTTTTGTATGTACTTATAAACACACACATACATGAAAAAAAATATTTTATATATGTATTAAAAAATATATAGATATATAAAGATATATATAAACATATATATAAATATTTGGATAAAATATGTAATAAAAAATATATATAAATATATAGATATATCTTAAAATGTAAAAAAACATAGGGGAGTGGAAAAGGCAATACTGTATATGCTGGAGGTTTGAGGTTTGAAACTCACTAGAGGAAGGGGTTCGGGTAGGAGGACGGTAATGTATAAAGCACTAATATTGGGGTGGTGGAAGTGCTGATAATGGGAAATGTGAAGTTCTGATAGGAGTTGTGAATAAAAAAATATCCCCTTTATAATCGGGGCCTTTATCGATGCTTTTAATGTGTGATGTTAAAGCTAAACCTTTAATATCACATACATTATTAGTACATTTATAACACCGATAAATCCATTTTACTAGGGATTTTAAAGGTGAAATTTATAGTAGGGACTTCTTATCCTTTTTATTTATGTTTAATCTTAAATTGATCACTATTTATCCCTTTGGATGTTGGTGGAGTTAACATAATAAAGGATAAAATTAATTAAATAATAAAATTATTTTATGATTATAGTGATCTTGTGTTTTTATTTTCTACTATAATAACGGTTCTCCTCATGATTTTCTAGATAGTGTTATATTTATCATATTCTTATTAGAAATTTTGTTATTACTTAGTTTAACATGTTTCTTTTATCAGAAATGGTAAAAAAATAATGTTGGAATTTATTTTTCCAGATAAATATCATAAGAGGATTTTTAAATCATTCCTTATATTCTTATAATATGATAGTAATAAAATTAATGTTAAATGAATGTTGGTTTAAAGTGTTATTCCTTATGATAATAGAATTGATAAATAAATTTAAGCTTGAATTCTTGTGAAGGATGAAAAGAATAAAAAGGTATTTTACTTGAGAATTATCCTTCTCATAGTTTGATGAAACTACTTTTATGCTAGAGAACATGTTTAGACAAATTTATAACTTGTTATAGATAAATAAATTTGTTTCCTATAGTTAGAACCAGTGAATAATGAATCAATTAATTCAAGATTGAATAATAACTAATTGTTTTGATGAATATAAATCTATGGTAATGAGAGTTATTATTTGTTTATAAAAGTCAAATGCCATGTGTTGGTGGTTATGAGAGCCTATTTCCATGTAAAGAATAAATGAATTATTTTTAGAGATTATATTTCCTTACTGACTATGTTTTTTTGAAACCTTCTTTGTGATTGGGATGTGATTTTTTTTTGAAACACGATGTGAGTGTGGAATGTCAGATGATATATGGATAGGGAGGTTTGATATGGCAGAAAAAATTGATACTTGTGATAGCGAGATGCATAGAGAAATGCATTATGGTGTTGGGGATGGAATTAGGAAGATGAAATGGTTTGTAGACGTATTTTCCATTTATTATGATAAAAATTGGATACTTTCTTGATAATTAATCGATTTAATGTCTTGATGTCTAGGTTTGTTGTTAAGTTTCATTCATTTCCCCAATTATTGAGGGATTTTGATTTTCTTTTTTCCATATATGTTGGTGGTAGCTTAGGATATTTTCCTAGAGTACTAGGATTTATGGAAAGTTTGATAATTTTTAATAAATGACTTATCCCATGGGGTTGGTGTTACTGGGTAGAGGTCTATAATGAATTTTGGTTATTTCACACACATGTATCTTCCGATATAGTATCTAAAGGATTATTATAAGTTTTATGTCTATATTTTATAGTGGTATGAGTTACCTTACTTAGTGTATGGGCTATTATAGCTGGGGGTATAATACCAGATGTATGATACACATCATACGGGTTGTGGTGCCTCCTAAAAACTACTCGGTTATTATATAGAGATGTGATATGGTATTATGTGATGATTTGATGTGTGATTTTAATTTTTTGATACTATTTTACAAGTGTCATATAGATACATTCTTTTAGAGATAGATGTCTTAGGACATGTGACGTTGGGGTAGAGCGGAAAACCAACGGGGAAGCAGTAGTGGGGTACCATTGTTGATTTATTATTATAAAATATAATTTCCCTTGTATGCTAGACTTGTAGAGATATAACCATGGTGGGTTTGGGAACTTAATATACCTATTTATGTGAATATTTAATTCACTTTTTATTCACTAGGATTTGGAATGATTTATTTACCTTTGTATGAGAGGATCCAGGGAGGATCGTATTGAGTATACTGTTATACTCATCCAACATTTTTATATAATTTTTTTCATGTCATTAGGATAAGTTAGAAGATGAGGATGGATTCGACTAGCTCATTCTTTTGCTGGATCTGTTTGGGCTTCATGTCCACTACCGAGTTTACCTTTTTGGTACTTTCGCTTTTCCTTTAATTTTTTTAAAACTGTATGAAATTACAAGTATGTACATGGGATCTATTTTATCTTCATGAGAAGGTGTTGATTGGTGTATCAATCTTATCTATATCTTTTATACTTTATTTTAGAGGGAAGTTATTATATATATATATTATACCCTTTGTGCTTGTTGTAAACCTTTGACCAGCTAGAGGTGGGACTTAGGTGGTCACAATCTCCATTATTCCATTGCTAGTCCCACAAGAGTACTCTTTGGGGGAGGGGTTGTGACATATGATAAATGATATTGCATTCATGACTAGTCCTAGAGTGGCCCTTTTCATGACTAAGTTAAGCATGCCTATAATAGGCTAGGTGATGGTGATTATCCCATAGTAGGAATATCCCACAAATGGGAGGCATTGACAAAAAGTAAATGTACACATGCACACATATCCAAGCCCCAAAATTTTAAAAATGTAAAACAACTAAAATAATGCATGGATACAACTAGGATCCCACAACAAGAGTATAACATGAAGTAATAGAAAAGGTAAATAGGGCCAAATACAATCCCACCACAATGTGTCTGTACACAAGTCCAACTGAAATTGTAAAGAGTCTAACCTGCTCCAAGGGAGAGGACTACATCAAAGGAAGCTCTCAAAAAAACACCTCGGAATGCCCATCAACGACTATGGTCCACCCACTACCAGTCCTCCTATGTTTCCATCAAAAGGGCCTCTGTTTTCACAAGATATGACATGTGTGGGAAATTCTCGTGTAGATGTGACTATAACAGTACTCAACATGATACCCTAAAAACACCAAATAAAAAGCACCATGAATAGTTTTCTCAATAAAAGTTTTAAAAAGATATGTATAATAGATAACAAGAGAGAAAGGAACATATATCTATTTAGGGGAGACACCACACTATCATATAGTCATAACCAACTACCATCCATAAGATTATGTTCAAAGAAATGCTCATTCTGGGAGATCCCACTCCAAGAGCCATGATATCATCGGAGACATTCAATGAAGAGGTATACCTCATTTGGTCCCCACCCAAAGAGAACACACTAGTTTGAGAAGAATATGATACATAGAGAGGTGGTTACGCCTAGAATTGCTGGGGGATACCACGGACCCAATCTAGAAGAACCTTGATACAAAGATAGGGGTCATGTCTAGAACCACATGGGAATACCATTAACCCAATCTAGATAAAACTGCAACATATGGGATCATATTCCAACATTTCCACAAACCCTACTGATACGATCCTCTAGATATAGGACCGAAACCCTACTCGGGGAGGTTATGCCAGTTCCAAAAACACTACTTGGCATGATATATGATCAATCTACAGTCTAACAAAAGGGTACCGTACACTATATTAGATACGAACTCTAGAGGAGATTACATTCCAGTGTTGTGGATGTTATGTTGCACTGCACCCTTGGAGAAAGGACCAATGCAATGCACACAACCAATACTAGTTCAAACTAAAAAACCACCATTGGTCTCAAAATGACAATATAAACATTAGGATCTCAACGACATAGATGAATCTTCGATTGGATGATCCGTTTACAAGTTATGACCCTTTGAAACTGATGGAGTTACTACCCATACAGACCGACCACCACAATCGCTCCACCTACAATGACGACCGACCACTCGGGTCAATCACTATGGTGAACTGCATGTAGTTCAGTTGTGAATTCTCTATAGCCACGGTCAACTGTCATGGTCGACCATTGCGGTTGGTTCATATCCAAAAGCTCATGCTGCCATGGCCCCACTAAATCTTGTGTTGTCGCGACCCCGCAGGTGATTGTTGGGTCGACCGTCGTAGGGACCGTTGTGGGGACTATCCCAGAAAACCAACGTGGTTGGCCTCAATTGGGCTCTGCTTTAGTTTCCCTGGATCCAACTCGGGTCCAGCTCGTTCCACTGGCATGACTTGGCCCTCCGAACCAACCCAACCCATATATCCCAACCCAACCCACCTAGTTGAGCCGACCCACTCCACGTTCATCATCATCTCTGCGATCGCCGCTGTGTCTACCTCTATTGGCCCTGTCAGGTCCACCGCATCTACTGACACATCCCATGCAACCACCCACCACATCCACCTTCACTATCTAATTCTTCCTATTGCACCGGCTTCCACCGCTGGTCACCCGTGCCGCCACCATGTGCCGTCCGTGACATACTCCACTCTTGTGGGATACCAATCCTCCACTGGATCTCAAAATAGAAAACTCTCACAGATCTGTGACCCTTGAACATCGATTTATTATAATCCATCCTCGGTTTTCAATTTTCCACAAATTTAGGGGTTCAACCGAGTTCGAAACTGTCACGAAATGTTGAGCTAGGAATAGAGGGATATAATGATGAAGAATGAGAAAAATGAAGGGAGAAATCTACAATCATAAAAGTGAGGAAAAGACATTAGTCTTTTTTCATTTGGCCTTAATTTGTTATCGTAGAAGGATAATCAAAAAGGGATAATCAATGAACCCAAAATAATAAATTATATCCATTTAAATATATTATCAATGAACAGATCATTTATTATTCAATGAGTAGACCCACATTCATATGTGATTAAGAAAAGGATGAAGATTCAAAAAACAAAACACCCTACATGGAGTTTGTATTGAACATTGGAAAAAACGGTCACCTCGTCGTCATCGTTGGTGAGATCTACCAAGATCAATGTTCGTCGATCTTCGATCTGAATTTCCATCGTCATCTACTCAAGAGGATCTACATAGGTTCCTTCCCAGCATATCAAGAGGATTATAGGGTTATGAGACTAACCTTGTACCTCTGAGAAAGGGTTTATTTTAAAATAAACCTATCGATTCATCGAGGAAATAAAATAAAATAAAATATCTAAATTTATTTTATTCTTTTAAAATGCCTATGACGACTTTTAATAATTGACCAGTACCAACCCATGATTGGACACACCTAAGGTAAAGTCGTTGCTCTGAACTCAACGCTATATTCATATTTATGATCTGAGAAAGTGTTTAGAAGTTATTCAACTTTTTTAGTAAAACCACATGCATGTGCTATTAAATATTTAAATATATTTGAAACAATTGTTCATGTCATACCAAGCCTTAGAATCCACACCGTCTCAGTGCCTGGTCTAAAAAATAGTTCATATAATATCAAAAAACAATACATGGGAAATTTGAGAGTTTACAATTGTAGTGGCTATAAAATATAGAGCCCTACACCAGCCCTATAAAAGAACCATATTAGAGAAATATAATCCAATTGGAATGAAAATATTATAAAAAACTGATTAAAAGGCCAACATAACATTGTACATTCATTTAAATTTAATATTTAATTATAAAATACATACCTTGATGTGATATTTTTAATTAATAAAAAAATTTACAAACCAATGTACATTATCATAACTCTTATAGAAGGATTTATCAAATGATCAACCTTCATACAAAAGCTTGTCCATACAATAAAACCAATTTTTATTTAAGCAATTGTATATAAAAAATAAAAACAAAATTAATTTTAATGTTATATAATCTATATGTGGTAAATTATATTTATAATTACTAAATATATTAATGAAATTATTAGGAATAATATTAATTTTTTTGTTAATGGTTATATTTATAATTTTTTATTAATTTGTAATTATTAATTATACAACTAATTAACAATAATATTATGAATTATTAATTAAATTGTTAATTAAGAATCTATATAAATTATATTTTTAATTATTGATTACAATATTGATATTATCTGTTATTAATAATCTTAATTACCTAAAAATTAGTTGATAATTATATCATATTAGGTGATTGTGGGTACTATAGCTAATAATTATATCATTAAAATAAAATTATATTTTTTTATTAAAAACATGCACTTTGAGTCACACCAAGTACATCATGTGTTAGACTGATATGTGGCCAATTAATACAAATTAAAAATAATTTATAGATCATTTTTATAATTTTTGAAAACAATTTGAGCTCTTTGACATGGTTTTAACAATGTGGAATGTGTTTTAAATTAAAATGAAACTTTTTATATTGAAAACGCACACTTGGAGTCATACCAGACACATCATGGGTTGGATTGATGTTAGGTCGACATTTACATACCAAAAAAGAATTATGGATCATTTTATTAATGTATCCACAAAATCTAAGACCGTTTACTCAGTATTGGATATGTGATGCATGTTTTAGAGTAAAATTAAAATTTTAGTGAGAAAATAGGTATTTAGAGTCATATCGACCACATTGTCTTTCATATGGTTTTACGACCAATTCATTCACATCAAAAATAAAATATGCATCATTTTACTAATGTAAAAAGAAAATCGAATCCCTTTTACTCTATTTTGGCTATATTGTGTGTGTTTCAGATTGAAATGTCACATTTAATGTGAAAATATGAACATTGAGATATATCATTCACATTGTGTGTTAGATTGATGTGCAGTCAATTATTACATGCCAAAAATAAATTATTTATTATTTTCCTAATTTTGAAGACAATATGAGCTCATTTAATCATTTTTGTTCTTGTAATGCCCTCTTTACATTAAAATGGGAATTTTATACTAAAACACACGCATTGAGTCATACCGGCTATACTGGGTGTCAGATTATGGCACGATCAATTCCAAAAAATCACAAATCAATTATGGATCATTTTTATAATTTTTGAAAACAATTTAAGTTCATTTTCTCGGTTTGGGATATATGACTCACCTTTTAAACATAAATGATGCCTTTTCACTGAAAACACACACTTTGAGTCATACCTTCCACATCGTGTATTGAATTATTGTGAAGAAAATTCCTAAGAATCATAGATGAATTATGAATAATTTTAATATTGTTTCAAGATATTTTGACCTTTTTTACTTATTTTTCACTTTGGGATGCTTTTTTTACACAAAAGTGACACTTTTATATTTAAATCATGAACTTGAAGTCATGCTAGACACATCATGTGTCAGGTTAATGTGAGGTCAATTATTACACAAAAAATGATTTCTGTATCATTTTTCTAATGTTTAAAATTATATGATCTCATTTTCATTGTTTTTTTCTATGTGATGCTCATTTTATACTAAAACAACACTTTTATATTTAAAACATGAAATTTGAGTCATATTGGACACATCATGTGTTAGATTAATGTCTAGTATATTATAAAACAAAAAAATAAATTATGGATCATTGTACTAAAGTTTTAAAATAACATGATCACATTTGCTAGTTTTGGATATGTGACACATGTTTTAAACTGAAATGACACTTCTATATTGAAAACATGCACTTAGAGTAATATCTTACACATCATTTTTCAGATTGATGTCTAGTAAATTCCTATATATAGAAAATGAATTATGGATTAATTCCCAAAAAAATTAAAATAATCCAGGATTGTTTTCCATGTTTTGACAATGTGATGTGTGTTTTCGAAAAATCTAGGATTGTATAAAAAACATAAACTTTGAGTCCTACCAGTCATATCATGTGTTAGATTGATGTGTGGTAGATTCCTACATGCCACGAATGAATTATGTATAATTTTACTATAGTTTAAAGATAATTAAAACTTTTTTACTCATTTTTGGCTATCTAACTTATGTTTTACACTAAAATGAAACTTTTATATTGAAAACACACACTTGGAGTTATACCGGATACATCATGTGTTGATTTAATGTTTGGATGATTACTAAATGTTAAAAATAAATTATTGATAATTTAATTAAACTTTAAAGATAATATGGTCTTGTTTACTTAGTTTTGGCTATGTCACATGCATTTTAAACTAAAACGACACTTTTATATTAGAAACACACACTTGGAGTCATATTTTCCACATTGTATATAAAATTAATGTGAGGTCAATTGATATGCATAGAAAATGAATTATGGATCATTTAAATAACGTTTGAAAACAATTCTAGGTCATTTGCTTATTTTTTACAGTGTGAAGTGTGTTTTAAACAAAATTGATACTTTTTTATTAAAAACATGCACCATGAGTCATATCAAGCACATATTGTGACATATTAATGTGTGATTTATTCATACATGTCAAAAATGAATTATAGATTTTTTTAATAATGTTTTAAAACACTACAAGCTCATTTTATTAGTTTTTTCTATGTGATAATAATTTTAACTAAAATGACACTTTTATATTAAAAACATAAATTTTGAGTCATAATAACCACATAGGGTGTTAGATTTAGGTGAGGTTAATTCCTAAACATAAAAATTATTATAAATCAATTCCATAATGTTTAAGACCATATGGGATCATTTTATGGGTTTTGATACTGTGGCATGCATTATAAACTAAAATGACACTTATATTTAAACGACACACTTGGAGTCATGCCGACCACATCGTATATTGGATTTATGTTCAATCAATTCCTATAAGTCAAATATGAATTATGGATTTTTTTACTATTTTTTATGGAAATGTGATATATGTTACATTGATTTGGCTATGTGATATGTGTTTTACATAAAAATGAAACTTTTATGTTAAAAAACACACTTGGAGTAATACCGGTCATATCATGTGTCAAATTAATGTGTAGCTGATTCCAACACATCAAAAATTAATTATTTATTATTTTCCTAAATATTCAAGAAAATTTGAGCTCATTTACTTTGTTTTTTCTTTGTGACTCATGTTTTACACTAAAATATCACTTTTATACTGAAAGGATGCACTTAGAGTATTAATAGACACATCATGTGTTGAATTAATGTGTAATAAATTCCTAAACATAAAAAATAAATTATGGACAACTTTATTAATATTTGAAAACAATTTGAGCTATTTTGATCGGTTTTGGATATATGATGTGTGTTTTAATCTAAATTGACACTTTTATGTTAAAAGTTCTCACTATGAGTCATACCAACTACATCCTGTGTATAATTGACATGTGGTAAATTCCTACATATCACAAATGAATTATAGATTGGTTTCATAATGTTTTAAAACAAGCTGAGATTGTTTTATCTATATTAACATTATGATGCATGTTTTAAACTAAAATGACACTTTTATATTGAAATCATGCAATTAGAATCATGCTAGACATATAATGTGTTTGAATGATGTGTGGTTGATTCCTACATCCCAAAAATGAATTAAGTTTCATTTTACTGTTGTTTAAAGAATATATGATTTTGTTTACTCATATTTTGTTATGTGACACACTTTTTACTATAAAATGACAATTGAAAACGCACACTTTGAGTCATATCGATTACATCATGTGTCAGATTGATGTTTCATGAATTATTACACATCAAAAATTAATTATGGATCATTTTTATTTGTTATGATAACAAAATGAGATCGTTTTCTAAATTTTTTCTACGTGATACATGTTTTAATATAAAATGGCACATTTATATTGAAAACATACTCTTTATAAAATTTTTACCACATCATTTGTTGAACTGGTGTGTGATAAATTATTACACATAAAAAATGAATTATTTATCATTTTCCTAGATTTTTAAAACAATCCAATCCCATTTTCACAGTTTTGAAAATGTGAGACCTGTTTTAAACATAATTGGAACTTTTTAGGTGAAAACGTGCACTTTGAGTTATATAAGATACATATTGTGTGGGATTGATGTGTGTTTTATTCCTACATTCCAAAAATTAATTATAGATCATTTTAAAAAAATCATGGCATTACAAGCTTATTTTCCTAATTTTGACAATATGATGTGCATCTTAATGTAAAATGAAACATTTATATTAAAGTCATGCACATGGAGTAATAACTTACACATAGTTTGTAAAATTAAATTGTGGTCCATTCCTTCGTGTCGCAAGTGTATTATGAATATTTTTTCTAAATTTTGAAAATAAACTGAGCTTGTTTTTTAAGTTTTGACAATGTAGAAATTGTTTTAAACTAAATCAACTTGTAGAGATCAACCAGCATCTCGAAATTTTCAATTAAAAACTATTTTTTAAATATATTAATAGTTAATTTTCCACTTCTACTTTGAGAATTGGATCAGTCTATGGTGAGGAATCACTATTAGTTTTTACAGTATCATTAATTTTCATGTATTTAGTTGAATTAATTGTGAATGTAAATTAATTCATTTTTCTTCTTCATCTTATAGGTGGAAGTGATTGCAATTACGCACAAACTATTTTTAAAAACTAATTAAAAGAAATAAATACAAAAAATTAAAATGATAATCCAAGAGGTATTGAAGTACATTCCCACATAGTTGGTAATATGGCATCCGATTTATGGGTAAAAGGACCCATAGCCCATTTCCCTCTCACCATTACCTCAACTCCATCCTTGAAGTCAAATCTCTCAGGAGCATGTACATATTGAAAAATTTTATGAGATATTCTAGAATATATATAGAATAACCCTTTATGATACTTTTACTTGAGATAAAAATAAAATCATTCTTTATTTTTAGGTTCATCACATAATCATTTTTCAGTTTCTATCGACTCATCCTAACCCCTAAAGTAATGAAATTAGTGAACAATTGTATTTAATTTTTGGAAAAATAATATATAATCATTATGATAATAATACTTCATATTCCAATTGTATCTATAAGGTTATAGAATATACTATATCAGATACATATTAGTAAATATCCTCAAATTGTGGTCATAAAACATTTTCACACCATGTACTCTACCCACTCATATCTAAAAAAATTTACTTATTATTTTGAGTATGTAGAAATCTTGATGTCCTAGTAGTACTGAGAAAATATAAAAAACATATGATTAATTTTTTAAAAGGAAAATTTAATTACCTTTGGGAATTACATGTTCAAGGGTGCTCGTTTATTGATAGTGTATAATATCTTTCATAAATTTGAAAACATGATATCCCCAATCATGGTTGTTATTTTGTTTCAGACACCATCAAAACATTGACCAAAATATGTAAATTGTTTTTAAATATGTTTTAATAGTTAAATCATAATATATATAACTTACTTTGTTTCCATTTGAAGAAATTCATAGTCTTTTTATGTTTAGTCTTAGACCTCATACCATGATTTAGTCAATATTTATAGATCACCCTATCATAACTTAATTATTTTGAAAAAAAATTATAATTTCAAGTTAATCTATAAAATAATTATTAAAATGAAGTAAAGGTAAAATTGAGATTTTTTGTGGATTATTTTATGGAAATAATGATTGTAATCTAAAAAATAAACATTCAGGATATCCAATTTTATTGTGATTAACATCTAAGGATTCCTAAAAAATAAAAACAAATAAGTAATTAAAAAATGAAAAATAGTTTGTATATGATTAGATTGTAGTGTTTTACCCTATAATTATAGGCATTAATAATAGTATATCATCTATTATTTAGTTTTCAAATTCCAGGATTAGGTTATATTTTTTATTTTCAATTTTATTTATTAATAAAGAATCAATTTCCAAAGCAATTATAGATAGATTACCAAATCCAAATCTTACTTCATAGGGTTTTCCATTTATATAGTACCAATATATACACCTATAGAAAATATAAATAATTATTAACTGTTATGAACATAAATGTTAAATTTTTAGATAGACAAATTATGAAAATTTACCTCATGTATTCACAAATGAGACTCTTAGCCATTCAAACAAGGTAATATCATTTTTACTATCAAGAATAATTGTTTCAACAATATCCTCTCCAATTATTCCCTTTTAATATTCAATATAGGATATATTTTCACCTTTTAATTTTTTATCCACATGAACTGGTAATTTTAATATATGAGGTAGTGGAATAGGGGGGTTAATGTACCTTCAGAAACACCTTTTGATTTTTTGGCGGATCAACTAGATTATCTTGAATCATACTTCTATTTCCATTTTTGTCTATCAGTAATCCCATATCTGGGTTTGAACTTTTTTCATCTAATTTTAAAGGTTTTTAAATTGAATTTTTTTAAAGAAATATTTCATTTATCTCTAAAAGATTAAATGGCTATTCTATGAAAGTATCAATAACATTATCGACCATAGTAACATCTATATCGTTAAACGAAATATGAAATACGGAACTCAACTCAACGGGTAACTCAATACCCACTCTGAAGTAATATTTTGGGAGTTTTTTATAATATATCTTATCTCATGAGATATTTTACTCCATACCTCTCACATTAAGGTTTTACTATGCCGAATTTTATTAATATAAATTTATCAAAAGATGTTGATTAAAATTTTGGATAAAGAGTTATGAAAAAGTTCATTAACTTGGGTATGGAAAGAAGTTGATTGGAATGTTTTGCCTCAATAATAGTGAATAGGCCGGAGGTCATTATGACCCTGAAAATTAAATTTAATAAACTACACTAGAAAATTGGTGCAGGGTCAATCCACAGAGAAGGAAGGTGAGTGAATTCTAAGGTTTTAAAACTAAAATACCTCACTATTGTCAGCAATGATTTAGAAATATTTTCACTTTTCAATTTTTTTATTTTGATTTCCTTTTATTAAAGAAGTAATGAAACAATTTTGGAAATTCCCTATTATCAATACTCAAAAATGATACAGAAAAAATGAAACAGTGTAAACTAAAGATAACTATAGAAGGAAACAGGAGTGCTGAGAGTAGATAAAAAAGTATGCTTGAGAGATTTTAACCTTACTGGATTAAATGAATAATCTTAATTTGATTAAATTTACACCTTAAAAATTAGTTGTTAATTATTCCTTTCTAGAAGAAATAATAATCTGTAATATGGTTCTTGAAGTTCACCACATCAAAAACCGCATATAGCAAATTGAAAAAAAGGTTATCATCAGAAAACTCTCTCACCGATAGTTCTAATGATTTCAAATTTGAATGTTTGATGAAATGTCTCAATGACTGATCTCTCCAAATGATCATTGATTTGGAATTATGTTATTAAAGCTATTAATTCAAATTTAGGTTGAAGAACACGTTTCAATCTCACCAAAAGAATCATATTCTCATTGAATAACTTAATTGAAGGAGATAAAAGTTTTAGCCAATAAAACTCAAAATTATTGAGCAAATGAAATTAAACTAAGAGCATTGTCAATATATTAGTAGTGAGTAAAATTTAAAACATATAAAAATAGAGGAAGAGAAAGATCCTCCCTCTGAAGACGAAGATCGCGTACTGTTTCTTCGCTCCTGCAACTCCTATCATCAGTACTGCTCTTGGTGTCTCCTGGGAGTTTTGCTCTCGAATTGTGTGGCGTGGAACCAGAATGAGAGTCCCCCCCACCCCAAAATCTACCATTTTCTCTGCTTTTAATCCTACTATCATTTATTGTTTGTCACTGACTAACTTCCACCAATATATTATGTTTCTTTAAAGCACACCACACATATGTGTTTTTTCACGACTAACACGTCGCGCTAGTTTTTTCACACATAACTAACTCCCACTGAGTTAGTTGAATGAATGTGGTTGTGTTCTCAACTTTGTTATGAACCTGCATGTATAAAAGAGAGGATCATTAAATCAGGTAAAAATAAAAGTTAAAATAATCACGTAACTAATAAATTAAATTATGAAATATTATCATTAATTAAAAGATAACTTAATTATTTATTTTTTACTATATTAAAAGTTTTTATATATGTTATTATAATAATTCGTTAAATTATTACTATAATAATTAATTTAATTAAAAAGTTGTGTTATAATTATTAATCTATTCACAACATTATTTATTACAGTTAATAATAATTTGTTAAATTATTATTTTAATTTATTAGAAAATGTTTTATTTTAAATATAAAAATCTATTAGTTACAATTTATAAATTATTATTAATTATTTTAATTACCTTAATTAAAAATTCTATTTTATTAAAATTAAGGATATTATATTTATTATTTATTTACAATTATTAACATTTAACATTTTAATTTAGTTATTTTTATTTTAGTTTTTATTAAAGTTTAATTTTTATTATTTTTTTAATATTATTCAATATTCCCCCAATTCAGCGCAACCCTAGGAGAAGGGGGGGAGTCTTCGGCGCAAGCACTAGCCGCCGCAGCTTCTTCTTCCTTTCGGATACCCCTTACTCTTTAAGAGGCATGACTCCTCCAAATCTCCGATGCAGCAGTCTTCAACTGGATCAGTAGCGCGACTCCCCTCCAACAGCAGTGTGTCGGTTCAACCCTGCTATTCTTATCACGGGAGTGTTGAGAAGTTGCATTCTTGGTGACAACGAGATATACCTCAAGCGCAGCAGGTCCTCATCCTGGATTCCTCCTTAGAAACATCTTCTCTAATAAATAGAGGCATGGACCTACATGGCATCCTCTAGGCGTCGTCTGAACAATAGTTCATCTTTCTTCAACAGCGCATCAATGAAACTTCACAAAACGACACAGAACAAGGTTCTTCTTCGGATGCAGAACAACCTCCATGTGGCTCACACAACCCTCCTCAATTGAAAATAACTCTAATGGAGGATAACAACAACTCTTCACAGTAGAGGACCTCCTCTGGTTTAAGAATCTCTTCTCCTTAGGTACGGTGACAAAAAATGTTCCTGAGGCAGAAAATGAGAAACCATCGATTGCACTTATCACAAAACAGTAGCTTCACAGTGTAGCGACAAGATCTGCATTCAACTTAGCAGGCGTCACCATAATCGCTTTCCAAATCCGAGAGGTCTGTACCCGCCGATGGAAGCTGAAGAGCTTGAGTTTTGCACCTAATGACCCTTGTTGGCGTGGAGGCCATGAACGGGGAGGTGGGAGAGAATGAGCAGGGAGAGGGAAGTAGCGGTGATGAGAAGCGGGGGTGTCACCGGTATCTTTCAGCATGAAAGAAGGGGAAAAAAGTGAGGTTCAGGGGAGGCACCAGTTGAAGAGTCTAACAGTGAGGAGGTTACCGTTAGAAGGAAAATTAGAGAAAAGAGGAGCAATGGAGCAATAGTGAGGTGTAGGATATGTGCCTGAACAGAATGGTGAGGTGCAACGAGAGACAGCCTAATGGCGAGAGAGGGACCAATAGTGAGGTCCACAAGGTCACTGTTAGTTTAAAATTAAAGGAAAGCATCAGAGTGGGGGTCACCGGTAGCTTTTAATAAAATAGGGTCACTATTAGTGTAAACTTAAGGTTACTGATAGATTAGAAAAAGAAGGGTCACCGTTAGAGATAAATAAAGATAACTGGTACTTAAATTCACCGATGCAGTTATGAAGGTTACCGGTACATAGATGAAAATAAAAGAAGGGTCACCATCAGTACAAATAAAATTGTCGCAGTTGAAAAATAAAATAAAAGCTTACCGTTACACCCAGATAAAATCTCACTGTTAGTGAAAAAGAAAGAGTCACCGGTAGTGAAATTATAGATGGTCACCAATAGGATGGGTAACTGTGTGTCAGGGGTCATCGTTATACTTGAATGAAAATTACATATATAAAATAAATAATAAGATATATATAGTTAAAATAAAAGTTCATCGTTGCAATAAAAAGAAGAGGTTACCAGAACCAATAAGTTCACCGATACAAATAAAATTAAGAAACTCACCATTGCACCAAAAAGAAAAGGGTCACTATTAGAACAAAAATAAATAACTAATGGTGACCTTGAAAAATTTAAACTGAATATTTGATCATAAAATTAAAACATAAGAAAAATAAATATAAATATTGAAAATAATTAATTAAAAGTAACTAAACATCATAAATTTAAAACACGATTTTTATTAAACTTAAAACATTAAAATTATAATCTAGATTATTAATTTATAACACTTAAATTAATAACTGGATATTTGATAAAATAAATTGATTAAAGGATTAAATTAAAATAACTATATAAATAATTATAGGGTAGCAGTAAGTGAAAATTAAAAACAACGATGACTCATTAGGTTACCGATAGTTATAGTCTACCTCACTAGTAGACTAAAACCAATAGAAAATAAATAAATAATCAAAATGCATACATAAAATTATATAATTAATGTTTTAAAACTCTTAATTAATTAACTAATCAACTATTTGAATACATAAAATTTAAAGTGAACTAATTTAATTAATTAAAACTAATATTCTTAACTTAATTAACTAGATAGACGACTAAACATATTAATAAATAAAATTAAAATATTTTAATGAATCCATATTAAAGAATAAAATATTAAAATAAAGTCTATGTTGATTAAAACAGAAAAAGGATGTTAAAAGATTATTAATTATTAAATTAAAATTATTAATTAGTGAGAAGATTAAGATTAATAAAGTAAATAGTAATTTAATACAATTAGAATAATAAGAATGACTAAATTAGATATTTAAAAGACTAAAAAAAAAATTTATTTGTAAAAATGATTAATTAAAAGATGTAGTGATAAAAATATGAAAGTGAAATTATTTATTAAAAAGTGTCAAAATAATTAAATAAATTGATAAAAACTAAATAAAATATGTGGCAAAACTATGAAAAAACAAATCCACATCAAATTCCCCCACACATAAGCATTGTTTTTCCTCAAACAATCCCATGTTTTATTTTCTTTGAAAAGCAGTGAAGTTTTTATTATGATTACTATCACACTGTAACATGTCCAGCACTCAAAAATAGAGGGAATAACATAACATTAAGCTTTTAGAAAATGAATTACTCATACGAATCTTGCCTATAACAAATACTCAAGGGTAATTAAGAAAGCAATGACCATCCATCAAAGAAGATGTCATGCCTCATATGTGATACAAATTAGCGACTAACTTCAACCGAGGCTTAAGTCCAAAGTCTGAGTGTGGCAATAGGTAATATTTATATTGAATTAAGAACTTAATAGTAGGAACTTTATACTTTGAATTTTTCACCTAGGTTCCAAAAAAAATATTTTTTTTGCGAATCACCTCAATGATACAACCTAAATGACCCCCATATAAACCAATTGACCCCTTCTTCATCTGGAATTCATCATTCCCCTCACCTTAATGAACTCATTTTCAACCCTAGAAACTTTATTTTATTTATCCCAAGCCATGTTTCATTGTGCTAATCGAGGTGGAATGCACTTATTCAAGGTGTACAGAGGGCTTATAGTAAACAGAAACACACCCAACATCTAGGGTCTTAGAGACTCACTGTGGGATCCCAAATGCGTAAATTACTCCGGTTCCAAAAGTTTTATATAAAAATCATTTCCATTGGCTCATTAAGATTATTAATTTAAATAATTAAAATATGAATGAGGCCTCTATAATCAGAATCAAACTTCCAGTTCCAATGGTTATGATCAAAATTCCACAAACATGTAACCCAAATCACTTTCAGGAGTAGTTCCTAAACCAGATTTCCATGAAACCACTAAGCAAGACCACTAAGCAATCATCCAACCTCATTAATTTCAGACTCAAAGAAGTTATTAACTAACGGCAAGGTACTTATCCTAAGGCAATACCCAATTGAGTATAGTGTAAAGCTTAGAAAAATAACACAATTTTGAAAAAAATTAACCATTTTTTACAAAAAGTTTGAAGTGAAGTGGGAATTGATGAGATCTCCTTAAAACCCAGTTTATCATAGTCAAGAATTGACCCCCTATTTTAATTCCCCCACACTTAAGCATTTTTTGTCCTCAAACAATCCCATGTTTTATTTTCTTTGAAAAGCATTGAAGTTTTTCTTATGATTAAGATCACACTGTAACATGTCCAGCACTCAAAAACAGAGGACAAAACATAACAATAGGCTTTTAGAAAATGAATTACTCATATGAATATTTCCTATAACAAATACTCAAGGGTATTTAAGAAATCAATGACCATCCATAAAAGAAGATGCCACGCCTCATATATGATACAACTTAGTGACTAAATTCGACCCAGGCTTATGTCAAAAGTCTGAGAGTAAAAAAAGGTATTATTTATATGGAATTATGAACATAACAGTAGGAACTTTATACTTTGAATTTTTCACATAGGTTCAAAAAAAAATATATATATTTTTCAAATCACCTCAATGATACATCCTAAATGACTCCCATATAAACCAATTGACTTATTCTTCATCTGGCATTACTCATTACCCTCACCTTAATGAACACATTTTTGACCCTAGACACTTTATTTTATTTTTCCCATTCCATGTTTTATTGTTCTAAGCACTATGAAATGCACTTATTCAAGGTGTACAGAGGGATTATAGTAAACATAAACACACCCGGAATCTAGGGTTTCAGAGACTCACCATGGGATCCCAGAAGCCCAAATTACTCCGGTTCCAAAAGTTTTATATAAAAATAATTTACATTGGCCCATTAAGATGATTACTTTTAACAATTAAAAGATGAATGAGGCCTCTAGAATCAAAATCAAACTTTCAGTTCTAAGGGTTATGATTATAATTCCACAAACATGTAACCCAAATAACTTTCAGGAGTAGTTCCTAAACCAGATTTCTATGAAAACACTAAGCAAGACCACTTAGAAATCATCCAACCTCATAAATTTCAGACTCAAAGAAGTTATTAACTACCAGAAAGGTACTTTTCCTATGGCAAGACCCAATTGAGTACATTTTAAAGCTTAGAAAAATAACACAATTTTGAAAAATTTTAACCATTTTTTACCAAAATATTGAAGTGAAGTGGGAATTGATGAGCTCTCATTAAAACATAGTTTAACATAGTCAAGAATTGACCCCCTATTCCCCCAAACTTAAAACCCAAATTTTTCCCCAAAATTGACTTCTAAATATGGAGAAGAACAATTTAACAACTAATGTTCAAAACAGATTTTCAATTAAGTAGATTTATGACATGTATAAAGAGTCTCAATGAAGTACGACAATATTGTTTGCCACAATGAATAATTTAACATTAGGTTCATGTCCAGAAACACACATTAATATTTAAGTCCAGTGACAAAGATTTTTAATATGGTTCAAAAGTATAATATAAGGTGTAAGTTCACAATTAATTGGGTGTAAGTATTTTAACAAAGTATGATTCAAATGGGTGTTCAATATAGTAGAAAGATACATGCTAAACACCCTATAGACTAATCGATTCAATGAAAAACACAACTACCAGTAAACATGTACCCACACACACATAATTTCATGCGGTGAATGGGTTTTAAACAATGAATTTCAATTCACCGCAATAGGCACATGCCGATTTTTTTTAACAAAAATGGAATTTTGTAGTGGAAACAAACAAGAAACAAAATTTTTTAAGTAAGAAGAATTTATTTTAGAGCCACAAGATATAGAGCATAAATTTTTAATGAAATACATGTAGCAAATGTTTAATATAGTTCAAATCATGCACTATAATTTTCAATACACATGTAGTATAATTTCCTAATACAAGCAGAATTTTTCAGTGAGCAGAATTTTTTTTGAAAAAACAAGAGTAGAAATAAATGCAGAAAGTTAAAGTACTTCCCTGACTAAGTTCTTGTACAAAAATGATCATGGGAATTCCACTCCTTTTTTGGCACAATAGAAGCATCCTAAGACAAAACCAGGAAATAAAGAAAAAGCAATAACATGTATTTTACAAAAACAGAGCACTGAAGCAGGATTTTATTCAACACTAAATAGTACAAAGATGAAAACAAAGAAAGATCATGGTTTGACTCCCATGAAGCACTGAATTTAAAATCTTCAGTTATACTTTATTTAGTCACATTTTTTTTATATATTAACACAACAAAAACCATGGGTTTCCTCCCATGCAGCGCTAAGTTTATAGTCCCCATCCAGACTCACCTAGCAACTAACCATAGTCACTAGGTGGATGTGGTTTCCTTAATAGGAACCACCACATGTGTTTGGACCAAATATTTTTAACAGAAAAATGAAAATTGTGGCCTCCCAAGCTAAACACAACAAAAATCTCATAGCTTATAAAAATCCCAAAATAGCACCCATTAGCAATAATGGACATGGTGCTCTCAACTTCCATAAGTATTTCAGATTTGATAATATTAACATTTTTAGGAAGTGGATGCAATGTATTAAATGCTTCAAAGCGTATGACAATGTACTATGAGCTATCTTCTTCAACTTCAGCACTAAAATTTTCACATTCGAGGGTCCAAATAGGTAAATTCTGATTTGTAGGTTCAAGAGGGAATTCAACTAAGTGTTGAACTGAATCACGGAAAATGGAACCGAAGTGTGATTCCCCCTTTGGACTACTATCAGTATCATGGAAAGGCTCAACACCCTTCACATTTGAGGATGTAAGTGTCAGACAAGGAAGAGAGTTTATTTAATCACAAAAAGGTTCAAGTCTAACAATATTGTAAATCTCTTCCAAAATATCATCATCTGATAAATCACACTGGACATCTACTGTTTCTATCAAATCAGTTCTGCCTAATTGAAGTGTGTGTTCAACCTTTACTTCATGTTCAAATTCATAAAGCTCAGTTTCTAAAACAATGTCATTTGAGTGTTGCAATTCAATTTCAGGAGAAGAATTGTGAAATTCAGTTTCAATAAGTAAGGTTTCTAGAATGTTCAAATTAAGACAACTCACCTCAAGTTAGTTAACAATACTTTCAATTTCATTGCACAAAGATTAAAAAAGTGATTACTATGAGAATATGGAAATAAAAACACATCAGTTAGTATTTATTCAAATATCATTCCCTCATCCTCATCATCCAATAAAATTTCAGAATTTTTTGGGTTTACAAATTCAAAATATGAAAGAGAAGTGTTCAGTTCAAGTTTAGAAATTTCAGATTCTATGTTTTCCAGCTTAAGGTTCTCTTCCAAGGTGTTCCCAATATTTTTTTCAGACTCATTATTCACAAATTCAGAAAAGTTGGGTGAAGAGTTTTTAACATTCAAAGTTTCATTTTCAAAATTCTCTTCTACCAAAATGAATTCCTTTTCAAAACTCCTAAATTAGTGATTTTTCTCCAATGTAGGAATTCTGAAGAGAACTGGACATTCATTTTCAATCTGTTTCTATTCAACTCCAAAATTTTCCAACTCAAATGCATTAATGTTTATTCTGGGGTCTTCATCAATGTGTTCTTAATTCAATGAGTTGGTTGTTTCCAGATTTAGTTTAACAGATTTAGATTATCCAAATAGGAAGGTTTCATGTCCAGTTTCACTATCACTTTCCTCTTCCACTTGATTTTTAAATATTTTGTAAACATTTTATTTTTCATTTTCTTCAAATTATTCTTGTTCATTAACCTTCTATTGTAAATCCAAGAGCATGTTTTCTAATCTTTTCATTCTTTGATCTTACTCTTGAGAATATCTAAGTTGGATTTCATGAGTTTTATTAAACCAATAATTCCAAAAATCCTCCCTGGTATCCAATTTGTTTTCAATTAATTCATGTTTAGCTAGGAATTCAAGATTATATTCAATGTTTTCATCTTCTTCAATGTAAAAAATCTGTTGTGGCTGGTTATAGACACACTGCCAGGCAATGTGCCCAAAATTTTCACAATAAACACACTAAGGCCCTAGTTGATTCTAGTTTTGGTGATGTTCCATTTTTTAAACAAAATAAATTGAGTTAAAACACACAAAGTTGCCCAGTTGAGCGGATTTTTCAAATACAACACAAGAATCAGATACAATTCAATGTATTTTTTTTAAATCGGTTTTTTATGATTTTTTTAATTTTTTTTTAAAATTTATAAAACTTAGAACACTAAACGCGTGCCTTCCTTGGAAACAACGCCTAATTTTGAATAGGAAGGAGGTCTTCATGACCCTCAAAATTACATTTAATAACCCACACTAGCATAGTGGTGCAGGGTCAATCCATAGAGAAGGCATGTGAGTGAATTCTAAGGTTTTAAAACTAAAAAACCTCACTGTTGTCAGCAATGATGTAGAAATATTTTCACTTTTCACTTTTTTTTATATTTATTTTTAATAATTAATTAATGAAACAAGTTTGGAAATTCCCTATTATCTATACTCGAAAATGATACAACAAAAATGAAATAGTGTAAACTAAAAATAACTATAGAAGGAAATAGGAGTGCTGAGGGTAGATCAAAAAGTATGCTCGAGAGATTTCAACCATACTAGATTAAATGAAAAATCTTCATTTGATTAAATTCACACCTTAAAAATTAGTTGTTAATTATTCCTTGACAGAAGAAATAACACTATGTAATATAGTTCTCGAATTTTTCCATATCAAAAACCACATACAACAAATTGAAAAAAGGTTATCATTTGAAAACTATCTCGCTGAGAGTTCTGATGATTTTGTATTTTAAAGTTTCATGAAATGTCTCAATGATCGATCTCACCAAAAGATCATCAATTTGGAATTAAGTTCTTAAAGGTGTTAATTCAAATTTAAGTTCAAAAACCAGATTCAATCTCACCGAAAGAATCAGATTCTCATTGAAGAAATTAATTGAAGGAGATAAAAGTTTTAACCAATAAAACTCAAAATTCTAAAGCAAATGAAATTAAACTAAGATCATTGTCAATATATCAGTAGCGAGTACAATATAAAACATATAAAAACAGAGGAAGAAATATATCCACCCTCTGAAGATGAAGATCGTGTATTGGTGCTTCGCTCCTGCAACTCCAATCACCGGTACTGCTCTTGGTGTCTCCCGAGAGTTTTTCTCTCGAATTGTGTGGCATGGAATCAGAATGAGAGTCCCCCCAAAATCTACTATTTTCTCTTCTTTTAATCCTACTATAATTTGTTGTTTGTCACTGAACAACTTCCACCGACATAGTCTGTTTCTTTAATGCACACCGCACACGTGCATTTTTTCACGACTAACAGGTCGCACTAGTTTTCCTCACGTAACTAACTCCCTCTGAGTTAGTTGAGTAAATGTGGATGTGTTCTTGACTTTGGTATGAACCTGCAATTATAAAACAGAGGATAATTAAATTAGCTAAAAAGAAAAGTTAAAATAATTACTTAACTAATAAATTAGATTATGAAATATTATCATTAATTAAAAGATAACTTAATTATTTATTTTTTTACAATATTAAAAGTTTTTATATATGTTATTATAATAATTTGTTAAATTATTACTATAATAATTAATTTCATTAAAAAGTTGTATTATAATTATTAACCTATTCACAATATTAATTATTACATTTAATAATAATTTTTTAAATTATTATTTTAATTTATTATAAAAAGTTTTATTTTGAATATAACAATCTATTTGTTACAATTTATAAATTATTATTAATTGATTTAATTACATTAATTAACAATTATATTTTATTAAAATTAATAATATAATATTTATTATTTATTTACAATTGTTAACATTCAACATTTTAATTTAATTATTTTTATTTTAGTTTTTATTAAAGTTTAATTTTTAATATTTTTTTAATCTTATTCAATCTTCCCCCAATTCAGCGCAACCCTAGGAGAAGGTGGGAGTCTTCGGCGCAAGCACCAACTGCTGCAACTTCTTCTTCCTCCCAGTGTCCCCTTCCTCCTTAAGAGGCATGACTCCTCCAGATCTCCAATGCAGCAGTCTTCAACTGGACCAGCATCGCAACTCCCCTCCAGTAGCGATGAGTTGGCAGAAACCTAATCTTCTTATCAAGACGGATTTTTTTTTTGTTTACGTTTTTAAAAAAAAAAATTTGCCAGAAAACGGTTCCGGCAAAACAAATTTTAAAACTGCACCTCAAAGGCGGCATCCGGGATGCCGCCTTTGCATTTCGGGGCAAGGCGGCATCTGCGATGCCGCCTTTGCGCTGCGGGTGAAAGGCGGCATCGCGGATGCCGCCTTTCTCTTAAAAATATATATTTTTATTTTTTAATTACATTTATTCATTATAATTTTTAATTACATTTATTCATTATAATTTTTAATTATTAATTAGTAATTATTAATAATTAAATATGTCATAATTAATTAGTTAATTAGTAATATTATCATTAATTATATAATAATTAATTATTAATATAATTATTACATATATAATAAATATTTAGTTAATTAGAAATACAATTAATAATTCTAACTAATTAATTAGTAATTATTAATTATTAATTAGCTAATTAGTAATATAAATATTTATTATAATTATTCATTATAATTAGTAATTAGTAATTAATAATTATTAATAAGTAATTAGTAATTATTAATTAGTAAATTAGTAATATAAATATTAATTATAGCTATTCATTAAATTATTAATTATTAATTATTACTCATTAATTATTACTTATATAATAAATAATTAGTTAATTATTAATATAACTATTAATTATATAATAATTAATTAGTTAATTAGTAATATAATTATAATCTTTCAAAGTGACGTACTTGAAACATTTTTAAGTTTCAAGTAGGCGGTTTTGAAAGCTTATAAATTATTTTTCATTAACATTTTTTTGTAAATTGCTTTTGTTTTAAACTATTTTTTATATGTTTAATCCATGTTTTAAGTTTCATTTATATTGGTCTTCTATTTTATGTTTTATGGTCTTTCAAAGTCACGTACTTGAAAAATTTTAAGTTTCAAGTATGCGGTTTTGAAAGCTTATAAATTTCTTTTCATCAACTTTTTTTTGGAAATTTCTTTTGTTTTCAACTATTTATTATATGTTTAATCAATGTTTAAAGTTTCAATTATATTCGTTTTATAGTTTATATTTTACAGTCTTTCAAAGTCACGTACTTGAAACATTTTTAAGTTTCAAGTAGGCGGTTTTGAAAGCTTATAAATTATTTTTCATTAACATTTTTTTTGTAAATTGCTTTTGTTTTAAACTATTTTTTATATGTTTAATCCATGTTTTAAGTTTCATTTATATTGGTCTTCTATTTTATGTTTTATGGTCTTTCAAAGTCACGTACTTGAAAAATTTTAAGTTTCAAGTATGCGGTTTTGAAAGCTTATAAATTTCTTTTCATCAACTTTTTTTTGGAAATTTCTTTTGTTTTCAACTATTTATTATATGTTTAATCAATGTTTAAAGTTTCAATTATATTCGTTTTATAGTTTATATTTTACAGTCTTTCAAAGTCACGTACTTGAAACATTTTTAAGTTTCAAGTAGGCGGTTTTGAAAGCTTATAAATTATTTTTCATTAACATTTTTTTGTAAATATTAATTATATACTAATTAAATAGTTAATTAGTAATAGAATTATTAATTATATAATCTGTAATTAGGTAATTATTAATTATTAATGTTTTATTATTATGTTCGTATGGTTATATAAATATATATAAATAAAACCTAATTTACCCCCTCCTGAGATTCCACTCTGACCAACAAGTAAAAATAGTATTTTGATTTCAGTACACATAAAACATGTAAACAATAATGTACAATCAATGCATATGTCTGTGGCGAGGAGATTCTGTCCCACATGGTGGTCTGCGAATAGGACGTCCGCGTCGAGTGCGCAGTGGAGTCTGATGACCTGGAGAAGGCTGATCCTCGGGCACTGAAACGTCGACTGTCGCATCCTCCATCTGTGTGTCAGTTGGAGGAGCTGTCAACTGCATCTCGTACTGCCATCCAGATCCTTCTCCCACTAGGGTGGTAGAAGGACCTGCCTCCATCGCAGAGGGGAACGAAGCCTGTGATGGAGCTATACCCCAAGACGACGACGGCTCTAGAATCCAAGGCTGGGAAGGATCTGGAACCCAAGATGGAGAGAACTGCGGATATCCTGTCAGGAAAGACGGATCCCATGCCACCTGAGGCACATCCTGAATAGGCTGATCCTGGACTACTAGAGGCCCGACCTCTGCCTGTGGAACAGGCGATGCCTCACGTGCAGCACGACGCTGTCTATGTCGCCGTGGTCGTGGCTCCTCAGCACCAGCAGCAGCTGGAGGATGTTCCTCTGGGGCAGGAACCTCCTGTCTCCGAGCCAGACGCCTGAAGATGCTCTCGGAAAACGCATGAAAAGATGCCCTCACCTCCAGCGCTGTAGCATGGACGGCTGCCCGGCTAAAGACCCCCTCCTCCTCTTCATCGCTCATGCGAACAAGCTGCTCTGTGTGACTTCCCTGTAAATAGATTCAAATGGAATTAGAAAATAATTCAATAAACAAAGTAATAGGAATTTATTAACTTACCATCCTCTGCATCTCTATGCCAGCTTGGGTAAGATACAGTATAGATTTTAGTCTATACCAGGGCGCATAGTCAACCTGCTCTGAAAGAGAGAATCGATTTGTAGGAACACCTTGAATACGTAACTCTGCACGTCTGTGCCAGCAGTCGATAAAACTCGCATGTACTTGGGACCAGTCATCATCCTGCCTCCCTGTCAGCTTCATCCCATGAAGCTTGTCTGTCTGTCTAGATGGTAATGGAATCGGCTGAGTACGAAAAAATTGGCGCATGACCCTGTCAGGCTGCTGCCACTCAATAATATGAAAGTGAATGAGGGGCACTACAGCCATAGCATCCTCACGACCAACAGTGCAGTATGCTGGCAACTGGTCCATAATACTCCAGTATGGAAGCCATGAAATCTGAAATGACAAGTGATTTTGTCAAAAAAAACACCCAACTAAAAACCAAAATTGATGTTATTATTAAAAATGTTAGACAGTGATAGATTGTATATACATACCTGATCAGGTAAGAGACAGTCCAACTGTAGCCGATATACGCCCAAATGCTGTCTCGGAACCACGTTGAAATTGTGTCGCTGACACCACCTGTAAAATACAACGATAATGACAAATAATGAGAAATTATAGTCAATAACTCATAGTAGAATAAAAAACCAATAGAAATGACTTATCATACCAGCGTCCACGCGGAGCGTCATGCAGCACCTCCATCTCGACCGGTGGACCAGCAAGGTCAGGGCGGAATGATGGGATGCGCTCCCATGCCCACATCTGAATAAGGATGACGCATCCTCCAAGACCTGTACGGTCCCTATGGGATAGTCTGCATAATGATCTGTACGTGTATGCCAAGCAGGCTGATCCCCAACTGTACGTCCCAGCCCGATCAAAGTCCTCTAGTAGGGGTAGATACATCATATGCACGTGCATCCCCGAGTGATCAGTACACATGGTCCCACCAATGAGTCGTAAGATATATGCACGGGCGTAACGCATGACGGTCTGCTCATCATCATCATCCTGTAAATGTGGAATATGCGACTCCAACCAACGCATAGATATGGACGATCCATCTGTAGCCCTACGGTCGGACAAAATATCAACGCCTAACAAGCGTTGAGCAAGGTCTGGCCAAGTTGCACGAGTGGGTCCAATAACGGGTCTCCCCTGGATAGGAAGACCGAGAAGAACTGCGACATCCTCGAGGGTGATGGTCATCTCCCCCTCAGGCAAGTGGAATGTGTGTGTCTCTGGTCTCCATCTCTCAACGAGGGCAGCAAGTAGGTAATGATCTACAAATGTGAAATCTGATACGGCAAGGCCATAGAAGCCAGCACGGCGCAAGTAAGGTCTAATGGCATGTGGAGGCTCCATGTGATGAAAATGGTGCGCTCGACGCACCTTCACAAATCGATCTGGATGACCCTCTAACATGGCCTGCGAAATATGGGTAGGCTGCTGAGTGAGTAGTATGGTATCATCCATCTGCATATAAACAAAGAAAATGAGTCGTAAGTGTAAAATGTAAATATAAAATTAATGGGTTAACTGACATACACATTTCAATATGGGTTAAGAGTTCCGCTTTCGGAGTTTTGAAATAAATTCTATTATTTCATATTCAAAGTTATTTCTTGAAAGCATGAATATTAATATGAAATAAGTTATGTTATCTAAAATATTGAGTCTTGAATTTGGTTACACATATTTTGGGGGAGCTTTGTGATTAACTACTTATGGATTGGATTAAGATAAACCATGTCAATTAGTGATGATGTTTTTAGAATTTATCTATTTGTATGTATTCAATATCTTATGCTAATTATTATGATACTATAAATTTGTTATAGAACAGTTTTCTAAAATATCCTGCATGTTTAGATTGGAGTTTAGGTTGGAGGGTTTAGGGTTAAAATTTTTAATATTAACGTCCGGGAAACATGTTAATGGGTTAACTGACATACACATTTCAATATGGGTTAAGTGTTCCGCTTTCGGAGTTTTGAAATAAATTCTATTATCTCATATTCAAAGTTATTTCTTGAAAGCATGAATATTAATATGAAATAAGTTATGTTATCTAAAATATTGAGTCTTGAATTTGGTTACACATATTTTGGGGGAGCTTTGTGATTAACTACTTATGGATTGGATTAAGATAAACCATGTCAATTAGTGATGATGTTTTTAGAATTTATCTATTTGTATGTATTCAATATCTTATGCTAATTATTATGATACTATAAATTTGTTATAGAACAGTTTTCTAAAATATCCTGCATGTTTAGATTGGGGTTTAGGTTGGAGGGTTTAGGGTTAAAATTTTTAATATTAACGTCCGGGAAACATGTTAATGGGTTAACTGACATACACATTTCAATATGGGTTAAGTGTTCCGCTTTCGGAGTTTTGAAATAAATTCTATTATTTCATATTCAAAGTTATTTCTTGAAAGCATGAATATTAATATGAAATAAGTTATGTTATCTAAAATATTGAGTCTTGAATTTGGTTACACATATTTTGGGGGAGCTTTGTGATTAACTACTTATGGATTGGATTAAGATAAACCATGTCAATTAGTGATGATGTTTTTAGAATTTATCAAATTTTATGTATTCAATATCTTATGCTAATTATTATGATACTATAAATTTGTTATAGAACAGTTTTCTAAAAAAGAGATAACAACATTTAGTTCACAATATGAGAATGTCACAATGAAGACAATACATCATTATGAATGAGACTGTGAAGTCGACCCAACAACGTTAGGGCATCGCTTCCGGTTATGACCTTCTTTATGACATATTGTGCATCGCAAACTCTGCCCTTGTTCTTGAGGCCAGTCCATCTCATTGCGCATCCTACTCGCCTTTGGTCTCCCACGAGGACGTAACCGATTCATGTCAGGTATCACTATCGGCTGGCCTTCAGGCATTGGGAAATAACGATACTCCCCAATAGGTGTCCATGGTGCAGCATAACAGTTGGCAATGATATCCATCTGGTACACTGGATCAACATATGCTTCCCATGAGATGTTCACAGAGGCACATGCTGCGATGACGTGTGTACATGGAAACCGTAAGGCCTGAAATTTTCCACATTGACATTGCCTTGTTTCCAGTAATACCACCATTTTTTCACCGACGTGATTTGTGATGGGGTCTGAACGCTCTTGAACTTCAAATCGGGAATCTTCTCTTCGAAATAGACATACGTGATAACCAGAAGCTTCTTCAATATTTTTTTCAATCTCTCGTTGAAAGTGTATTCCATATCTTATCCCTTGATGTATTCTGTCTGATGCTAGTTTTTGTCTATCCACAAAGTACTTCACGCATCGATATAATGTCTCCTGAACTAATGAGGTTATAGGTAGCTTGCGAAGTCCTTTGAAGATACCATTGATGCACTCCACAATGTTTGTCGTCATGTGTCCGTACCTCTTTCCCCCGTCGTATGCCAATGTCCATTTCTCTTTTGGAATCCGCATCATATAATCATAAACTTCTTGATTAGCCTGATGAATTTGTTCAAAACGTTCTTCAAATCGTCGTTGGTCCGACTCATATGCTACAAAACGTAGATGATATTTCACATAAATTGATTTTATATTTATATTGAAACAGTAAAACAGAATGAATAAAATACGTACCAAGCCTCGTGATTGCCTTCTTCATCGGTTCGTTGTGGAATTTTTTATGTACATTGCTAGCAATGTGTCTAATGCAGAACCGATGATGTGCATTTGGGTATCTCCATGTATCAGGATCCGCATTGATTGCCTCATTAATTGCTCGATGACGATCAGATATCAAACAAACTCCCTGAATGTTGGTGAAATGGTTGCTGATACATGCCAGAAACCAACTCCATGATTCATAGTTTTCTTTCTCTACAATGGCAAAGGCAAGCGGAAGAGGTGAACGGTTTCCATCTTGGGTTGCCGCAATCAACAATACGCCCTTGTATTTTCCATACAGAAATGTTCCATCAATCTGAATAAATTGTTTGCAAAAACGAAATGCAGAGATACAAGGAAGGAATGCCCAGAACAACCGATGAAATTGAACACGAGATGGATCAAGTCGATTATCACGAGACACATGTTCGTTTGTATCCAGATGGAAGACAACTTGGTTATGATGCCTCAGTATGGCTAGCAATTGCGGCAATACTCGATATGAGTCATCCCAATCACCATATACCTTCACAATTGCCTTCTGTTTCGCCATCCATGCCTTATTATAGGAAATCTTATAACCGAATGTCTGTAGAATCCTCTCTTGCACAAGGGATATTGGAACATCTTGGCATGTCCTAATCATCTCAACAACAATAGATGACACAAATTCTGCATCCAATGAAGTATGATCTTGTGTGAGACTTGGCTGAACGCAACTATGAGCCGCCTCAATCCTTGAGATTCTCCAACCTCCAAAGGTAATGTCTGGAATAGCCCTTAAGCGAAATCTACAATCATCCCCATACTTCACGCACCGTATAACATATTTACTACGGCATGATTCGTGAACTACATAGTTGAAGTTTCTCTCAATATGAAATCTCTTTAACGTGCTTTTTAAGGCATCTTTACTGGGAAAATTCCTTCCAATATATAAGGTTTTGTCCACCTCACTAAACCTATCTGGTACAACTCCAGGGAACTCAGTTGCCGGTGTGAGAACAGTATTATCGAATTCAGGCACACGTGTCATTGCTTCTGACCAAGATGAAAATAATGGTGGATGATTTATTGACCGAGGTTGATGTACAACAACTGCATTTCTCAAAACCTCCTCTCTATCTTTTGTTGGTCCCTCCTCATCAGCACTGTTTTCTCCATCCGATCCATCATTACGAAACTCCTCATCAGAAGTCGGATTGACATGTATATCCGGAAGATCATTTAGGTTGTCCTCTTCTGCTGCATCATTTGGAATAGGCTCAATGTCATGAGGTAGACTGTCTTCAACCACTCTTGTATTTCTACGTCTTTGTACAAATGGACGTTGTTGTTGTACAGTAGCAACAACAACGTATAACTCCATCATGGTACCATCTAACCGTTGAGAAAATAAATTAACTGCTTGGACCCACTGCGCATCAGCAACCAATGGACAAGCTATATGCCACATTGTTGTTGGAAATTGCAAATGTCTATAGCTCATAGACATTATCTCTTGATCGGGTCCCAAATTTAAGGAAACATGAATTCTCTCTTGAAGGTCACTTATGGTAACACAATCCACTGTACTAACCACCGTAATTGGTTGTGTACTGTAAGAAGCTCCTTGCTCAGTTTGAATAATCTCCCCATAACAGTACACACAGGCATACATGGCTCTCTACGTCAAAAATGTGTTCTTTCATCAAAATTATGATAGTATAACAAAATATTAACAATTATGTTTGACGATATGATGTTTATTATAATGTAATTTTATTGCGCCTTTCTATACCATAAACTATGCTACTGATGTTTCACCATATGATATTTATTAGAATGTAATTTTAGAGCGCCTTTTTATTTAGTTTGTTTGTTCTTCTTCATTTCACTTTATATGTTCATTAGTATCGTTAGTTAATCATTATATGAATTCATGTTTTAATCCTATGTTATTTATTAATTATTCTAAAATTAACTAATAATAACTAATCGTTAATTATTCTATTATTCTATAATTAACTAATAATAACTTTAATTTGTTAATTCTTATGTCCTTATTTGATTCTATAACATTATACTTATCATTTATCATTGATAAATATACAGATCATTAGTATCGTTAGCTAATCATTATATGAATTCATGTTTTAATCCTATGTTATTTATTAATTATTCTAAAATTAACTAATAACAACTAATCATTAATTATTCTATTATTTTATAATTAACTAATAATAACTTTAATTCGTTAATTCTTATATCCTTATTTCATTCTATAAAATTATATTTATCATTTATCATTGATAAATATACTGATTTGCTTTTTCTTCTCTTAGAAATTTTAGTAGTTTATAAAGAAAATATGAATCATCTTAAGCATATTCCCCGGGAGTGTCAAACCAGGATGCAGCAAGGCCCGTTATCGTGCACCAGTTCCCGTTCGAGTCTAGCTCGAAGCGGTGTTTTCGGGTTTTACCCCTATGTACATCTGTGCCAGAGCCACATCCACTTGTTTGTATCCAGACAGGAATTTAATTGCGTAGATAACCACATAATCTTTAAGCTACCAAAATTTCTAAATACTTAATCTTAAGTTAATCTTAAGTTAATCTATACTACCTAACAGTAATTATTTAAAACTATATATAACTAATTACAAAAACTAAATAACTAAATATTAAGAACTACCTAAACTGCTTAACAAATGAAAGATTTAAAACTAAACAAAATTAAATTAATTAAATAAAAACATTAAATTAAATAAAGAAACATACCTCTAAATGAAGCTTCGTAAAAGCTCGCACAGCAAAAAAAAAATTTAGAGAGAGAGAGAGCAAATTCGAGAGAGAGGTTGCAATGAAGAAGTGAGGAGAGGGGGGGGGGGGTGGCCGCCCTTTTATAGGGACTTCAGGCAAAGGCGGCATCGCGGAAGCCGCCTTTCGCCTCTGCGTATGGCCAAAGGCGGCTTCGGCGATGCCGCCTTTCGCCTTACCCTGAGCCGAAAGGCGGCCTCCTCCCGGCCGCCTTTGCCATGTCATCGATCCGGGCCAAAGGCGGCGCGGGGGAGCAAAGGCGGCATCGCAGATGCCGCCTTTGTAGCGTATTTTTAAAATTTTTTTTGACCTAGGCCGTTTTTCAGAAATTTTTTTTCAGAAAAACGTAAAAAAAAAAAAACCCTATCAAGACAGTGCGGCGTAGTAACAAGCTTGGTGACATCGATATATCCCTCAAGCGCAGAAGGTCCTCAGCTTGGATTCCTCCTCAAAAACCCCTTCTCTAACAAACAATGGCGTGGACCTACATGGAATCCTCCTAGTGTCGGCTGAACAACAGTTAATCTTTCATCAACAGAGCATCAATGAAACTTTACACAGCGGCGCAGAACAGGGTTCTTCTTCAAATGTAAAACAACCTCTAAGTGGCTCGCACAACCCTCCTCAATTGACCTAAAATCCAGTGGAGAACTGTAGAAGAACCCTCCTCTGGTTTGTTAATCTCTTCTCCTCAAGTATGGTGATGAAAATGGGCCTGAGGTAGAAAATGTGAAACCCTCGATCGCACTTGTCAGAAAACAGTAGCTTCGCAGCGTAGTGATAAGATCCGCATTTAACTCAGCAGGCGCCACCGTAATCGCTTTCCGAATTCGAGAAGTCTATACCCGCTGATGGAAGCTACGGAGCTTGAGTTCTGCGCCTGAGGACCCTTGTTGGCGTGGAGGCCATGAACGGGGAGGTGGGAGAGTGTCACGACCCGCCCTCGGGGTCCGTGCCGTGACTACCCCAAGCCCGCCTTCCATAGGCCAGGGGCTGGCGACTAGCACCAAGGCGTAATTCCCGGTAAAAAGGGAAGGCATTGCCTTTGAAAAGTAAACACACACCACAGAGTAAACAAGCGGAAAGTAAACACTAAGCAAACAGAGTACGACTGAAAGTGCGGAAAAGTAAATGGGCCAGAATACAAACCCAAACTGAAAGTAAAGTACAACTCGAAAAGGGAAAAACAGCAACTGAAAAGTAAAGGCCGCAACTCCGAGCTGTCCACTGGAAATCCCACCTGAAGGGTGGGTACAGATAGCTCCTCTGCTACACGGGTCCCGTCGTCCGCTCCGAGCACGTCCCGCCCAGTGGTCCACCTCTGGGTACCGTCCCGCTCTGCAAGCCTCAGCTAAGGTCAACGCTGTCCGTCGTCTGCAACCAACACAACGAAGTGCGGGCAAAGCCCGTGCAGGGGTGAGTATAAGCTACTCAGTAGGGACCCCGAGACCCCTGAAGGTCTCTCAAATCCACAAAGGATAAATCACGAAGAAAAGTACAATCACGAAGTAACAACCGACACTGCTTAGGTATATGCCCATACATATACCTAAGTCATCAATTCAGATACGCTCCAACCTCCGAGCCCAAGTACAACTCAGTCCACGCAGGAAAGTATACGTAATCCACAAAGGGAAGCAAAATATAATCCACACAGGATTGCACAACACAATCCACACAGGAAAACAACAGGATTCAGCTCACACAGGTATACTTCTTCAAGGACGATAAAGATGATCACTGATCCATCTAAGTCGTCGGACCCACGAAGGATCGATAGGTAACTAACCCCCGCAGAAGACCCACACAGGATCGGGCTCACACAGAACCTGTAGGCGCTGGCTCACACAGAACCGCTGAGCGCAAGGACCCACAAAGGATCGGGCTCACACAGAACCTGTAGCACTGATCCACGTAGGATCGCTGAGTGCTGTAGTCGTCGTCGTCGAATCCACACAGGATCTCTGTACTGTCGTCGTCCAATCCACACAGGATCTCTGTACTGTCGTCGTCAAATCCACACAGGATCTCTGTACTGTCGTCGTCCAATCCACACAGGATCTCTGTACTCTCGTCGTCCAATCCACACAGGATCTCTGTACTGTCGTCGTCAAATCCACACAGGATCTCTGTACTGTCGTCGTCAAATCCACACAGGATCTCTGTACTGTCGTCGTCAAATCCACACAGGATCTCTGTACTGTCGTCGTCAAATCCACACAGGATCTCTGTACTGTCGTCGTCGCAGTCACAGTAGCAGTCGTAGCAGTAGAACAGTCGCAGCCAGCTCTAGGGTTCCCGCACACAGCAAGCTCGTACGGAGGATCCGCTTCACGAGCCGAGAGGCTGATACATCAACTGTCACGAAGACCGAAGTTGATGTATCCAAAAGTTCCGTATCGTCAACAGGAACTCAACGCAACAGACGGCGCGTCGATCGGACGCCCGGTCTGAGAGTTATTGGCATTTTCGTCTCCGGGGCCCGGTTGGTTTTTAAGGCAAAACCAACCCGACCGTACCCCACCTGCGTCCAAACCTCGGGCGGAGTATGCCAAAAGATCCGTCTCACTAAGAGGAACATTACGCGACTGACGGCACGTCAATCGGACGTCCGTAGCTCAAGATATGAGCGTTTCCGCTCCGAAGGCCCGGTTGGTTTCGTGAACGAACCAACCCGGCCGAAATCTAAGTAAACCGAAACCTTGAGTGCGATATACCGAAACGACCGTCTCGATCCAAGGATCGCGTTGCCGCAGACGGTTCGTCATTCGGAGGTCCGAGGCTCAAGTTATGAGCCAAGAACCGAATCTGGTCCGAAACGGGGGGGTCCGGGTCCGGGCCGACCCGGCCCGACCCCCCCCCTCGGGGCGGCGCGGCGGCCGGCGGCGGCGGACGGCGGCGGCGGACGGCGGCGGACGGCGGCGGCGGACGGCGGCGCGGCGGCGGCGCGGCGGCGGGCCGCGTGGCGGCGGCGGCGGGCCGCGTGGCGGCGGCGGCGGGCCGCGTGGCGGCGGCGGCGGGCCGCGTGGCGGCGGCGGCGGGCCGCGTGGCGGCGGCGGGCCGCGTGGCGGCGGCGGAAGGCACGCGGGGCTAAGCCCCGCGTTTCACAAGCGGCACGGCTAAAAGCCGTGCCTTGTATTAAAAACGGCCCCCGCAAGTGGGGGCCGGCTGAATAAAACCGGGGGGGCTTTGCCCCCCCCTCCTTAAATGAACCGCCCCCCTCATTAAGAGGGGGGTCTTGAAGGACCGGCCGGGGGTTTAATCCCCCGGTTTTTATGACATCCGGCCGGCCCGCTGGCCGGCCGGTTTTTACCAACGGGACCGGAATTTCCGGTCCCGCCCTCGACTTCCGACGCCGGCGGCCCGGCCGCCGGTCTTTCCTTCCGCCGCGGCCCGGAACCGGCCGCGGTCTCCTCGTCTCACCGCGGCCCGGAACCGGCCGCGGTGTTCGTCGTCCGGCGCGGTGCGACGGCACCGCGCCCCTTTCGCCGTGCCATGAATCCTCCCAACGCGGCGCGACGGCGTCGCGTTCTTGAAGTCTCTCCTCGGCGAAGCGCGACGGTGTTGCGGAAAATTATAAGCATGTTCATCCGCGTGGTGCGACGGCACCACACCTCTTGCTTCCACCCGCATGAATAAAACGAGAACTAAGGAGGGGGGGTTCGGCCGTGTTCATGCGGTCCGACCCCCCTCACGTTAATTAATAACATAACTAAAGAATGTCCAAAAGCCTCACATTTAGTCATGCTAAAATCCATGATTCAAGAATGGAATAAAAAATAATCAATAATTAACATCCCCTACCTCTGGTTTCAAGAACGAAGATCGTCAACGACCCGCGGAAGACGCGTCGCGGTGGTCGGCGTCACGGAAGAAGGACGTCGATGTCGTGAAGCGAGGATTCAAAGTTCTTTGACGACGATTTCGTCGCGGGAAATCGTCGCGGAAGAGATGACGCGGAAGAAGACGTCGTCGGTGTCGCGGGTATGGCGTCGCGAAAGACGATTCCCGAGAACGTGGCGTTCTTCGTCGATGTTCGAAGGTTCTTCGCGTTCTTCGTCAAAGCTTGAAGAAGAAGAAGATGAAGGCTCCAAATTCTCTCAAGGTGGCTAGAGAATTCTAACCCAAATAAAATAAGCTAAGTCTTATTTTATTCACACAATTATCAATTTGAATTTCAAAGGTTTGAAATTCAAACAATTCAAACAATTCAACTCCATTAATTAACAAAGTTGTCATGTTATTAAAAGAGGAGTTTAAGGGGGAAGTTGAGAGGTTACTAAAAGATTTAGGGGTTCGTGTGGGCCCCACCACACTTAATCCTCCCAAGGGAGGTTAAGTGGGTGTGGGTCCCACTTCCAACCCCCTTAGGTAGGTTTTTTTTTAATAAGTTTAAATAAAATTTGTTTTACACAATTTTATTTAACTTAACTGAAAAACCCCAAAACGTAACTTTCAACCCGCAACAAACGCAACTCCCGAAAAGGTCTCATTAAGCGAAAATCGGCGCTGCGAGTTCATCGGTGCCCTCGGATTTTAATTCCGAGCACCGGATGAAAAGTTAGGAATTCCCGCTCGTTCGTTCACTGAACGTACCCGAGCCAAACTTCGGAAATTAATTCCGGGCACTCCGGGCCTCGGAATCAGGTGCCGTCTGAAACCGCGCTCTTGTAAAATTCTAAAGAAAATTAAGAAAAAAAATTTCCTTGAATTTTACGGGTCTTTACATTACTCCCACCTCAGGGCTTTACGTCCCCGTAAAGCTACATCAAAAACTAGGGGAAACCAAAAGAGAGTACTGAGCACGCATCTGAGCCTCCCGCTCCCATGTGCTCTCCTGGAGATTCCCGTGCCGCCATCTGTTGTGCACAAGAGGAATCGATCGTCCATGTAGGTCCCGCTCCTGGATGACATGGACCTCCTCTGACGTGGCCCGGACCATCTCCGGTCCCACCAGAGCTGCAAGATTTCTCTTTTGCCGAAAAGAGAAATCTGGTCTCATCCCCTGGATGAACCACATTCTTTGCCTAAAACAGTCAATCCTAACATGGATGATACTAATCCATACTAAGGATGACGTCGTAAGGCCTCGACGCTACTACTAAGAGATTCAACCGTTACTCTCGCCTCCAAGGGTTGTGTCACACTGTCGGCATCAGTGTGTGGTAACTGGGCCTCCTCCAGTAGATGTCTCACAAGTGAGGGTCAAGTCAACAGCCAAAACTGGAACCTCTTAGTAACATTACGATAGAGGACAGGAACGAAAACATCACAAGGTATGCGTCTTTTATTATTGCAGCTCGTAATACAAGACGCTACACAAAAGCAACAAGGAACCAGAAGTACAAAGGATGTAACCACTAGTTCTGCTCCTGTCCATCGGCTCCCAGAGCTCCATGATCGAAGGCCTCGGCTGCCTGAAGCTGAGCTCTCCCCTGCGGTCGGGGTGGACCTCCTGGTGGTGGTGGTGGTAGAGCCTCAAAGCGTCGGCCACCACCAGCTGCTCGTCCAGCTCCTCTGCCTCGTCCGCCTCCTTCCTGCAGACCGCCACGGTCGAACCTCTGCCTCTGCCTAGGTGGTTCCTCAACCGTCTGCTGCTCCTCCGTATGGCGGGTCGGGCAGTCACGAGCCATGTGGCCTCGCCCGCCGCATGCATAGCACTGTCTTCCACTCGAAAGACTGGCTCCGCGTTGTGTGCCCTGCACTGCTGAGCCAGTGCCCTGAGGTCTGGTCTGTCTGGACCCCTGAGTCATTCGTCGACTGCCAGCTGCAGATGACTCTGCCACGTGCCGTCCTGCGGTGGGTCTCTGTGCTGGTGTAGACTCAGCAAGGAAGCTCTCGATCAGAAGAGCCCGCTCCAGTACTCCTGTCTGAGTCGGTATGCTGAGGGATATCAGCGATGCCCTGATCTCGTGTCTCAAACCCTGCTCGAAGGTCCGGGCCCGGAAGAATGGGTCCCGTACCATGTCGGTCGAGTAGCGCGAGAGATCGGTAAATCTCGCCGAGTACTGGGCGACCGTCATGCTGCCCTGCCGCAGCTGTAGAAGCTCCTGGATACGCACCGCACGAAGGGTGGCTGGGACGAACTCCGAGCGAAAGATGCTCTCAAAGTCCGTCCAAAGAAGAGATGCCTCATCATGCACCTGGAGCATCAAGCTCCACCATCGTCCTGCTGCTGCGTGTAGTAGGCTCGCAGCGAGGATCACCATGAGGTCTGCTGGTGTCCTCACTAGCCTAAACACTCGAACCACTGCCTCCAGCCAGTCCTCTGCTGCCTGGGGATCCGTCTCCCCGCGAAACCTGGGCGGTCGCTGGCGCTGAAACTCATGCAGTGCGCTGAGGCGACGTGCATCGTCAGCGGCTGCTGCTGGAAGCATCGGGGGATCGGCGGGTAAAGCTACTGTCGGTGCCACTGCTGACAAAGGGCCCTGCACCGAAGCCTCGTCGCTCGGTGGGCTGTCGTCTCGCTCGACTCTCGGAACCCTAGCTGGCTGCCGTCGTGGGGCCATCCTGAAAAGGAAACAGGTGCGCCACGGTTAGAACAGTATACCTGGTGAGCTGGCACAAGTAATCACAAGGAAAACTTGAGACTTTCATAAAGCAGATCAGTATACCCGGTGAGCTGACACAAGTAATCACAAAGAAAACTTGAAACACACACGCTATCAATGTTTTCGTGCATTAAGTCGGAAATCAGAAGTCAGGGTCCTGGTGTACGGATACGTCGGCCGCCGCACCAACACTGGACTCCCTGGACTGATAACCACACTCAATACGCTAAACATTATTGCTTCACATAGAAAAGATCAGAGTTCGCGGTAGAACCGAACTCCTCTGATACCAATTTGTCACGACCCGCCCTCGGGGTCCGTGCCGTGACTACCCCAAGCCCGCCTTCCATAGGCCAGGGGCTGGCGACTAGCACCAAGGCGTAATTCCCGGTAAAAAGGGAAGGCATTGCCTTTGAAAAGTAAACACACACCACAGAGTAAACAAGCGGAAAGTAAACACTAAGCAAACAGAGTACGACTGAAAGTGCGGAAAAGTAAATGGGCCAGAATACAAACCCAAACTGAAAGTAAAGTACAACTCGAAAAGGGAAAAACAGCAACTGAAAAGTAAAGGCCGCAACTCCGAGCTGTCCACTGGAAATCCCACCTGAAGGGTGGGTACAGATAGCTCCTCTGCTACACGGGTCCCGTCGTCCGCTCCGAGCACGTCCCGCCCAGTGGTCCACCTCCGGGTACCGTCCCGCTCTGCAAGCCTCAGCTAAGGTCAACGCTGTCCGTCGTCTGCAACCAACACAACGAAGTGCGGGCAAAGCCCGTGCAGGGGTGAGTATAAGCTACTCAGTAGGGACCCCGAGACCCCTGAAGGTCTCTCAAATCCACAAAGGATAAATCACGAAGAAAAGTACAATCACGAAGTAACAACCGACACTGCTTAGGTATATGCCCATACATATACCTAAGTCATCAATTCAGATACGCTCCAACCTCCGAGCCCAAGTACAACTCAGTCCACGCAGGAAAGTATACGTAATCCACAAAGGGAAGCAAAATATAATCCACACAGGATTGCACAACACAATCCACACAGGAAAACAACAGGATTCAGCTCACACAGGTATACTTCTTCAAGGACGATAAAGATGATCACTGATCCATCTAAGTCGTCGGACCCACGAAGGATCGATAGGTAACTAACCCCCGCAGAAGACCCACACAGGATCGGGCTCACACAGAACCTGTAGGCGCTGGCTCACACAGAACCGCTGAGCGCAAGGACCCACAAAGGATCGGGCTCACACAGAACCTGTAGCACTGATCCACGTAGGATCGCTGAGTGCTGTAGTCGTCGTCGTCGAATCCACACAGGATCTCTGTACTGTCGTCGTCCAATCCACACAGGATCTCTGTACTGTCGTCGTCAAATCCACACAGGATCTCTGTACTGTCGTCGTCCAATCCACACAGGATCTCTGTACTCTCGTCGTCCAATCCACACAGGATCTCTGTACTGTCGTCGTCAAATCCACACAGGATCTCTGTACTGTCGTCGTCAAATCCACACAGGATCTCTGTACTGTCGTCGTCAAATCCACACAGGATCTCTGTACTGTCGTCGTCAAATCCACACAGGATCTCTGTACTGTCGTCGTCGCAGTCACAGTAGCAGTCGTAGCAGTAGAACAGTCGCAGCCAGCTCTAGGGTTCCCGCACACAGCAAGCTCGTACGGAGGATCCGCTTCACGAGCCGAGAGGCTGATACATCAACTGTCACGAAGACCGAAGTTGATGTATCCAAAAGTTCCGTATCGTCAACAGGAACTCAACGCAACAGACGGCGCGTCGATCGGACGCCCGGTCTGAGAGTTATTGGCATTTTCGTCTCCGGGGCCCGGTTGGTTTTTAAGGCAAAACCAACCCGACCGTACCCCACCTGCGTCCAAACCTCGGGCGGAGTATGCCAAAAGATCCGTCTCACTAAGAGGAACATTACGCGACTGACGGCACGTCAATCGGACGTCCGTAGCTCAAGATATGAGCGTTTCCGCTCCGAAGGCCCGGTTGGTTTCGTGAACGAACCAACCCGGCCGAAATCTAAGTAAACCGAAACCTTGAGTGCGATATACCGAAACGACCGTCTCGATCCAAGGATCGCGTTGCCGCAGACGGTTCGTCATTCGGAGGTCCGAGGCTCAAGTTATGAGCCAAGAACCGAATCTGGTCCGAAACGGGGGGGTCCGGGTCCGGGCCGACCCGGCCCGACCCCCCCCTCGGGGCGGCGCGGCGGCCGGCGGCGGCGGACGGCGGCGGCGGACGGCGGCGGACGGCGGCGGCGGACGGCGGCGCGGCGGCGGCGCGGCGGCGGGCCGCGTGGCGGCGGCGGCGGGCCGCGTGGCGGCGGCGGCGGCGGCGGCGGGCCGCGTGGCGGCGGCGGCGGGCCGCGTGGCGGCGGCGGGCCGCGTGGCGGCGGCGGAAGGCACGCGGGGCTAAGCCCCGCGTTTCACAAGCGGCACGGCTAAAAGCCGTGCCTTGTATTAAAAACGGCCCCCGCAAGTGGGGGCCGGCTGAATAAAACCGGGGGGGCTTTGCCCCCCCCTCCTTAAATGAACCGCCCCCCTCATTAAGAGGGGGGTCTTGAAGGACCGGCCGGGGGTTTAATCCCCCGGTTTTTATGACATCCGGCCGGCCCGCTGGCCGGCCGGTTTTTACCAACGGGACCGGAATTTCCGGTCCCGCCCTCGACTTCCGACGCCGGCGGCCCGGCCGCCGGTCTTTCCTTCCGCCGCGGCCCGGAACCGGCCGCGGTCTCCTCGTCTCACCGCGGCCCGGAACCGGCCGCGGTGTTCGTCGTCCGGCGCGGTGCGACGGCACCGCGCCCCTTTCGCCGTGCCATGAATCCTCCCAACGCGGCGCGACGGCGTCGCGTTCTTGAAGTCTCTCCTCGGCGAAGCGCGACGGTGTTGCGGAAAATTATAAGCATGTTCATCCGCGTGGTGCGACGGCACCACACCTCTTGCTTCCACCCGCATGAATAAAACGAGAACTAAGGAGGGGGGGTTCGGCCGTGTTCATGCGGTCCGACCCCCCTCACGTTAATTAATAACATAACTAAAGAATGTCCAAAAGCCTCACATTTAGTCATGCTAAAATCCATGATTCAAGAATGGAATAAAAAATAATCAATAATTAACATCCCCTACCTCTGGTTTCAAGAACGAAGATCGTCAACGACCCGCGGAAGACGCGTCGCGGTGGTCGGCGTCACGGAAGAAGGACGTCGATGTCGTGAAGCGAGGATTCGAAGTTCTTTGACGACGATTTCGTCGCGGGAAATCGTCGCGGAAGAGATGACGCGGAAGAAGACGTCGTCGATGTCGCGGGTATGGCGTCGCGAAAGACGATTCCCGAGAACGTGGCGTTCTTCGTCGATGTTCGAAGGTTCTTCGCGTTCTTCGTCAAAGCTTGAAGAAGAAGAAGATGAAGGCTCCAAATTCTCTCAAGGTGGATAGAGAATTCTAACCCAAATAAAATAAGCTAAGTCTTATTTTATTCACACAATTATCAATTTGAATTTCAAAGGTTTGAAATTCAAACAATTCAAACAATTCAACTCCATTAATTAACAAAGTTGTCATGTTATTAAAAGAGGAGTTTAAGGGGGAAGTTGAGAGGTTACTAAAAGATTTAGGGGTTCGTGTGGGCCCCACCACACTTAATCCTCCCAAGGGAGGTTAAGTGGGTGTGGGTCCCACTTCCAACCCCCTTAGGTAGGTTTTTTTTTAATAAGTTTAAATAAAATTTGTTTTACACAATTTTATTTAACTTAACTGAAAAACCCCAAAACGTAACTTTCAACCCGCAACAAACGCAACTCCCGAAAAGGTCTCATTAAGCGAAAATCGGCGCTGCGAGTTCATCGGTGCCCTCGGATTTTAATTCCGAGCACCGGATGAAAAGTTAGGAATTCCCGCTCGTTCGTTCACTGAACGTACCCGAGCCAAACTTCGGAAATTAATTCCGGGCACTCCGGGCCTCGGAATCAGGTGCCGTCTGAAACCGCGCTCTTGTAAAATTCTAAAGAAAATTAAGAAAAAAAATTTCCTTGAATTTTACGGGTCTTTACATTACTCCCACCTCAGGGCTTTACGTCCCCGTAAAGCTACATCAAAAACTAGGGGAAACCAAAAGAGAGTACTGAGCACGCATCTGAGCCTCCCGCTCCCATGTGCTCTCCTGGAGATTCCCGTGCCGCCATCTGTTGTGCACAAGAGGAATCGATCGTCCATGTAGGTCCCGCTCCTGGATGACATGGACCTCCTCTGACGTGGCCCGGACCATCTCCGGTCCCACCAGAGCTGCAAGATTTCTCTTTTGCCGAAAAGAGAAATCTGGTCTCATCCCCTGGATGAACCACATTCTTTGCCTAAAACAGTCAATCCTAACATGGATGATACTAATCCATACTAAGGATGACGTCGTAAGGCCTCGACGCTACTACTAAGAGATTCAACCGTTACTCTCGCCTCCAAGGGTTGTGTCACACTGTCGGCATCAGTGTGTGGTAACTGGGCCTCCTCCAGTAGATGTCTCACAAGTGAGGGTCAAGTCAACAGCCAAAACTGGAACCTCTTAGTAACATTACGATAGAGGACAGGAACGAAAACATCACAAGGTATGCGTCTTTTATTATTGCAGCTCGTAATACAAGACGCTACACAAAAGCAACAAGGAACCAGAAGTACAAAGGATGTAACCACTAGTTCTGCTCCTGTCCATCGGCTCCCAGAGCTCCATGATCGAAGGCCTCGGCTGCCTGAAGCTGAGCTCTCCCCTGCGGTCGGGGTGGACCTCCTGGTGGTGGTGGTGGTAGAGCCTCAAAGCGTCGGCCACCACCAGCTGCTCGTCCAGCTCCTCTGCCTCGTCCGCCTCCTTCCTGCAGACCGCCACGGTCGAACCTCTGCCTCTGCCTAGGTGGTTCCTCAACCGTCTGCTGCTCCTCCGTATGGCGGGTCGGGCAGTCACGAGCCATGTGGCCTCGCCCGCCGCATGCATAGCACTGTCTTCCACTCGAAAGACTGGCTCCGCGTTGTGTGCCCTGCACTGCTGAGCCAGTGCCCTGAGGTCTGGTCTGTCTGGACCCCTGAGTCATTCGTCGACTGCCAGCTGCAGATGACTCTGCCACGTGCCGTCCTGCGGTGGGTCTCTGTGCTGGTGTAGACTCAGCAAGGAAGCTCTCGATCAGAAGAGCCCGCTCCAGTACTCCTGTCTGAGTCGGTATGCTGAGGGATATCAGCGATGCCCTGATCTCGTGTCTCAAACCCTGCTCGAAGGTCCGGGCCCGGAAGAATGGGTCCCGTACCATGTCGGTCGAGTAGCGCGAGAGATCGGTAAATCTCGCCGAGTACTGGGCGACCGTCATGCTGCCCTGCCGCAGCTGTAGAAGCTCCTGGATACGCACCGCACGAAGGGTGGCTGGGACGAACTCCGAGCGAAAGATGCTCTCAAAGTCCGTCCAAAGAAGAGATGCCTCATCATGCACCTGGAGCATCAAGCTCCACCATCGTCCTGCTGCTGCGTGTAGTAGGCTCGCAGCGAGGATCACCATGAGGTCTGCTGGTGTCCTCACTAGCCTAAACACTCGAACCACTGCCTCCAGCCAGTCCTCTGCTGCCTGGGGATCCGTCTCCCCGCGAAACCTGGGCGGTCGCTGGCGCTGAAACTCATGCAGTGCGCTGAGGCGACGTGCATCGTCAGCGGCTGCTGCTGGAAGCATCGGGGGATCGGCGGGTAAAGCTACTGTCGGTGCCACTGCTGACAAAGGGCCCTGCACCGAAGCCTCGTCGCTCGGTGGGCTGTCGTCTCGCTCGACTCTCGGAACCCTAGCTGGCTGCCGTCGTGGGGCCATCCTGAAAAGGAAACAGGTGCGCCACGGTTAGAACAGTATACCTGGTGAGCTGGCACAAGTAATCACAAGGAAAACTTGAGACTTTCATAAAGCAGATCAGTATACCCGGTGAGCTGACACAAGTAATCACAAAGAAAACTTGAAACACACACGCTATCAATGTTTTCGTGCATTAAGTCGGAAATCAGAAGTCAGGGTCCTGGTGTACGGATACGTCGGCCGCCGCACCAACACTGGACTCCCTGGACTGATAACCACACTCAATACGCTAAACATTATTGCTTCACATAGAAAAGATCAGAGTTCGCGGTAGAACCGAACTCCTCTGATACCAATTTGTCACGACCCGCCCTCGGGGTCCGTGCCGTGACTACCCCAAGCCCGCCTTCCATAGGCCAGGGGCTGGCGACTAGCACCAAGGCGTAATTCCCGGTAAAAAGGGAAGGCATTGCCTTTGAAAAGTAAACACACACCACAGAGTAAACAAGCGGAAAGTAAACACTAAGCAAACAGAGTACGACTGAAAGTGCGGAAAAGTAAATGGGCCAGAATACAAACCCAAACTGAAAGTAAAGTACAACTCGAAAAGGGAAAAACAGCAACTGAAAAGTAAAGGCCGCAACTCCGAGCTGTCCACTGGAAATCCCACCTGAAGGGTGGGTACAGATAGCTCCTCTGCTACACGGGTCCCGTCGTCCGCTCCGAGCACGTCCCGCCCAGTGGTCCACCTCCGGGTACCGTCCCGCTCTGCAAGCCTCAGCTAAGGTCAACGCTGTCCGTCGTCTGCAACCAACACAACGAAGTGCGGGCAAAGCCCGTGCAGGGGTGAGTATAAGCTACTCAGTAGGGACCCCGAGACCCCTGAAGGTCTCTCAAATCCACAAAGGATAAATCACGAAGAAAAGTACAATCACGAAGTAACAACCGACACTGCTTAGGTATATGCCCATACATATACCTAAGTCATCAATTCAGATACGCTCCAACCTCCGAGCCCAAGTACAACTCAGTCCACGCAGGAAAGTATACGTAATCCACAAAGGGAAGCAAAATATAATCCACACAGGATTGCACAACACAATCCACACAGGAAAACAACAGGATTCAGCTCACACAGGTATACTTCTTCAAGGACGATAAAGATGATCACTGATCCATCTAAGTCGTCGGACCCACGAAGGATCGATAGGTAACTAACCCCCGCAGAAGACCCACACAGGATCGGGCTCACACAGAACCTGTAGGCGCTGGCTCACACAGAACCGCTGAGCGCAAGGACCCACAAAGGATCGGGCTCACACAGAACCTGTAGCACTGATCCACGTAGGATCGCTGAGTGCTGTAGTCGTCGTCGTCGAATCCACACAGGATCTCTGTACTGTCGTCGTCCAATCCACACAGGATCTCTGTACTGTCGTCGTCAAATCCACACAGGATCTCTGTACTGTCGTCGTCCAATCCACACAGGATCTCTGTACTCTCGTCGTCCAATCCACACAGGATCTCTGTACTGTCGTCGTCAAATCCACACAGGATCTCTGTACTGTCGTCGTCAAATCCACACAGGATCTCTGTACTGTCGTCGTCAAATCCACACAGGATCTCTGTACTGTCGTCGTCAAATCCACACAGGATCTCTGTACTGTCGTCGTCGCAGTCACAGTAGCAGTCGTAGCAGTAGAACAGTCGCAGCCAGCTCTAGGGTTCCCGCACACAGCAAGCTCGTACGGAGGATCCGCTTCACGAGCCGAGAGGCTGATACATCAACTGTCACGAAGACCGAAGTTGATGTATCCAAAAGTTCCGTATCGTCAACAGGAACTCAACGCAACAGACGGCGCGTCGATCGGACGCCCGGTCTGAGAGTTATTGGCATTTTCGTCTCCGGGGCCCGGTTGGTTTTTAAGGCAAAACCAACCCGACCGTACCCCACCTGCGTCCAAACCTCGGGCGGAGTATGCCAAAAGATCCGTCTCACTAAGAGGAACATTACGCGACTGACGGCACGTCAATCGGACGTCCGTAGCTCAAGATATGAGCGTTTCCGCTCCGAAGGCCCGGTTGGTTTCGTGAACGAACCAACCCGGCCGAAATCTAAGTAAACCGAAACCTTGAGTGCGATATACCGAAACGACCGTCTCGATCCAAGGATCGCGTTGCCGCAGACGGTTCGTCATTCGGAGGTCCGAGGCTCAAGTTATGAGCCAAGAACCGAATCTGGTCCGAAACGGGGGGGTCCGGGTCCGGGCCGACCCGGCCCGACCCCCCCCTCGGGGCGGCGCGGCGGCCGGCGGCGGCGGACGGCGGCGGCGGACGGCGGCGGACGGCGGCGGCGGACGGCGGCGCGGCGGCGGCGCGGCGGCGGGCCGCGTGGCGGCGGCGGCGGGCCGCGTGGCGGCGGCGGCGGGCCGCGTGGCGGCGGCGGCGGGCCGCGTGGCGGCGGCGGCGGGCCGCGTGGCGGCGGCGGGCCGCGTGGCGGCGGCGGAAGGCACGCGGGGCTAAGCCCCGCGTTTCACAAGCGGCACGGCTAAAAGCCGTGCCTTGTATTAAAAACGGCCCCCGCAAGTGGGGGCCGGCTGAATAAAACCGGGGGGGCTTTGCCCCCCCCTCCTTAAATGAACCGCCCCCCTCATTAAGAGGGGGGTCTTGAAGGACCGGCCGGGGGTTTAATCCCCCGGTTTTTATGACATCCGGCCGGCCCGCTGGCCGGCCGGTTTTTACCAACGGGACCGGAATTTCCGGTCCCGCCCTCGACTTCCGACGCCGGCGGCCCGGCCGCCGGTCTTTCCTTCCGCCGCGGCCCGGAACCGGCCGCGGTCTCCTCGTCTCACCGCGGCCCGGAACCGGCCGCGGTGTTCGTCGTCCGGCGCGGTGCGACGGCACCGCGCCCCTTTCGCCGTGCCATGAATCCTCCCAACGCGGCGCGACGGCGTCGCGTTCTTGAAGTCTCTCCTCGGCGAAGCGCGACGGTGTTGCGGAAAATTATAAGCATGTTCATCCGCGTGGTGCGACGGCACCACACCTCTTGCTTCCACCCGCATGAATAAAACGAGAACTAAGGAGGGGGGGTTCGGCCGTGTTCATGCGGTCCGACCCCCCTCACGTTAATTAATAACATAACTAAAGAATGTCCAAAAGCCTCACATTTAGTCATGCTAAAATCCATGATTCAAGAATGGAATAAAAAATAATCAATAATTAACATCCCCTACCTCTGGTTTCAAGAACGAAGATCGTCAACGACCCGCGGAAGACGCGTCGCGGTGGTCGGCGTCACGGAAGAAGGACGTCGATGTCGTGAAGCGAGGATTCAAAGTTCTTTGACGACGATTTCGTCGCGGGAAATCGTCGCGGAAGAGATGACGCGGAAGAAGACGTCGTCGGTGTCGCGGGTATGGCGTCGCGAAAGACGATTCCCGAGAACGTGGCGTTCTTCGTCGATGTTCGAAGGTTCTTCGCGTTCTTCGTCAAAGCTTGAAGAAGAAGAAGATGAAGGCTCCAAATTCTCTCAAGGTGGCTAGAGAATTCTAACCCAAATAAAATAAGCTAAGTCTTATTTTATTCACACAATTATCAATTTGAATTTCAAAGGTTTGAAATTCAAACAATTCAAACAATTCAACTCCATTAATTAACAAAGTTGTCATGTTATTAAAAGAGGAGTTTAAGGGGGAAGTTGAGAGGTTACTAAAAGATTTAGGGGTTCGTGTGGGCCCCACCACACTTAATCCTCCCAAGGGAGGTTAAGTGGGTGTGGGTCCCACTTCCAACCCCCTTAGGTAGGTTTTTTTTAATAAGTTTAAATAAAATTTGTTTTACACAATTTTATTTAACTTAACTGAAAAACCCCAAAACGTAACTTTCAACCCGCAACAAACGCAACTCCCGAAAAGGTCTCATTAAGCGAAAATCGGCGCTGCGAGTTCATCGGTGCCCTCGGATTTTAATTCCGAGCACCGGATGAAAAGTTAGGAATTCCCGCTCGTTCGTTCACTGAACGTACCCGAGCCAAACTTCGGAAATTAATTCCGGGCACTCCGGGCCTCGGAATCAGGTGCCGTCTGAAACCGCGCTCTTGTAAAATTCTAAAGAAAATTAAGAAAAAAAATTTCCTTGAATTTTACGGGTCTTTACAGAGAGAATGACCGGGGAGAGGGAAGCAACGGTGATGAGAAGCGGGGGTGTCACCGGTAGCATTTAGCATGAAAGAAGGGGAAAATAGTGAGGTGCCGGGGAGGCACTAGTCTAAAAGGCTAATAGTGAGGAGGTTACCATTATAAGGAAAATTAGAGAAAAGAAAAGCAATGGAGAAATAGTGAGGTGCAGGATATGTGCGTCAACAGAATGGTGAGGTACAATGAGAGACAGCCTAACCGAGAGAGAGGGACCAACAATGAGGTGCACAAAGTCACTGTTAGTTTAAAATTAAAGGAAAGCGGCAGCGTGGGGGTCACTGGTAGCTTTTAATAAAATAGTATCATTGTTAGTGAAAAAAATTATGGTTACTGATAGATTAGAAAAAGAAGGATCACCATTAGAAATAAATAAAGAAAATTTGTACTTAAATTCACTGATGCAGTTATAAAGGTTATCGGTACAAAGATGAAAATATAATAAGGGTCACCATTAGTCCAAATAAAAAGGTCACAGTTGCAAAAATAAAATAAAAGCTTACTGTTACGCCCAGAGAAAATCTCACTGTTAGTGAAAAAGAAAGAGTAACCAAAAGTGAAATTATATATGGTCACTGATAAGATGGGTAACTGTGGGTCAGGGGTTGATTTTATACTAAAATGAAAATTACAGATATAAAATAAATAATAGGTTATAGATAGTTTATATTAAAGGTCATCATTGCAATGAAAAGAAGAGGTTACCGGAACCAATAAGTTCACTAATACAAATAAAATTAAGAAACTCACCATTGTGACAAAAAGAAAAGGGTCACCGTTAGAACAAAAATAAATAACTAACAGTGACTTTCAAAAATTTAAACTCAATAATTGATATTAAAATTAAAACATAAGTAAACTAAATATAATGATTGAAAATAATTAATTAAAAGAAACTAAACATCATAAATTTAAAACAGGATTTTTATTAAACATAAAACATTAAAATTATAATCAAGAGTATTAATTGATAACACTTAAAATTAATAACTGAATATTTAATAAACTAAATTGATAAAAGGATTAAATTAAAATAACTATATAAATAATTACAGCGTAGCAGCAAGTGAAAATGAAAAACAACAGTGACTAATTGGGTTACCGATATTTATAGTCTACCTCACTGGTAGACTAAAACCAATAGAAAATAAATAAATAATCAAACTACATACATAAAATTATATAATTAATGTTTTAAAACCCTTAATTAATTAACTAAAAAACTATTTGAATACATAAAATTAAAAGAGAACTACTTTATTTAATTAAAACTAGAATTCTTAACTTAATTAACTATCCAGACGACTAAACATATTAATAAATAATGTTAAAATATTTTAATGAATCTATATTAAAGAATAAAATATTAGAATAAAGTCTAAGTTGACCAAAACACAAGAAAATATGTTAAAATATTATTAATTATTAAATTAAAATTATTAATTAGTGAGGAGATTAAGATTAATAAACTAAAAATTAATTTAATAGAATTAGAATAATTAGAATAACTAAATTAGCTATTTAAAAGACTAAAAACACAAATTTTATTATAAAAATGATTAATCAAAAGATGTTTTGATAAAAATATGAAAGTGCCATTATTTATTAAAAAGCGTCAAAATAATAAATAAAATTGATAAAAATTAAATAAATTATGTGGAAAAACTATGTAAAAATAGAGCCACATCAGCTAGTGAGGTCATCTGCCTCCTAATGTATGGATTTTTGTTTCACTATTGGTTAACTTTGATCCTTTAACTTATACTGGCCATCCAAACCAGTATGTACAATAATATCTTTTAAAGTATTTATCTATGCATGTATCCCTTCTATTATCTCATATGTGTTTATTTTTGAGTTTTTCTACTTGAAATATTTTTTCGGAGACACTCCAAAACAAGCACCTCTAATGTGGCCATATTTTTCTTATAGTATAGTTGATATAGATTTGTATGTATAAACCATGTTAAAAACAAATGACCATAAATAGAGACTTTTATATAATATTGTTATAAATGATAATAAATTAAAATTAATCCATACTTACACACGATTCTCTTACTTCATGTCTGTTTTCATTTTCTAGTTTTTCCTTCTTATTTATAATAGACTCATTCTACATCACATGATGGGGGATAGAAGTGGCTTTTGGATAATGATTCATCAATCTATATATAAACTTAATAACATATGGTGTTTCATATAAAATAAAACATTGACTATAGGTTAAAAATATATAAAATTTTATTTTCAAGTGAAGTGTACCTCATTCTTACTTTATAGTAGGGGTACATTGGTTTTGTTTCATGTTACTTATTTTCAGCACTCATTTTCTCTTTCATAAATTAATAGTTTTGAATCCAAGTGGATAAAATAAATAATGTAAAATAACATATTATCGAATATAATTCCACTAAAATTATTACTCATTTTGGTAAATAATGAAATCTTTCCATATTTCATGGTTTATAATCTATTCATAAATAGCCGATGGGTGGGAGTTTACTTTCCCCTTAGCATCACAAATATGATGGTTTGTAAGAAGTGTTCTTAATCCTATGGAATTTTTTAGTGCCAATTACGAAATATTTATTATAAATTTTATCTAAAATAAGAAAACTCTAAAATGGATAATGAAAATTAAATCAATGATATGTTATATAATTTTTGGTATAAGAGAGAAATAATATCATAAAATTACCCAAATATCTTCTCAAATGGCTTCTTTCAACCAAATCATCACATTGTTCCATGTATCTATATCAATTGGCACATTCATTCACATTGTGACCCCAACATCACTAATGAACATTGACTTGTTGTGGTCAATAGGATAGCTACATAGATTCTAGCCAACCTCAAATTTTATATCATTATATCTTACCTTGATAATATTTGTTAACACAAGGATTATATGTCTTTCTTTTTTTTCATTGACATATTATTTACCCCATAACAATCCTATCATTTTAGCATCAATCTTGTGTGATTCCTCAAGATTGGTAATTCCATCATATAGAGAAATAATTATCTACATGATTAGTAAAAATGTATTTCAGTTTATGAAAATGTAGTATATAACACATAATATTTTGAGAAAGTCACAATATGTTAAAACAAATCAACATACTTATTGAATACTCTTTTTTGATTAATGGTTTAAGGGATTTATTTCCCCAATCGAGTATCCAAAGTCCATTATTGTAGTCCCATATAATGTACAAGACAATGTCTACATTGGTACCACTATTAAATGATTTTGATATCCCAATGAAGGGGTCATCCTTAATTGAATTTTCTTATAACCTTATTGTTGTTTTAGAATCTGACAGAACAATAGACCAATTCTTGTTTTCTAGATCTATGACATAAAAACTTGTACTGCTTGTAATGCCCTTATGAAAAGTTCTTCCATAAAACCTTTTACATTGATATTCACCTAATGAAGCCCAATTCATCAAGTTTCACTATGCTCATGTTGTCAAAACATTTTCAATGGAAAATAAACACTTGAAATGTTGTATAATCCAATTCTAATATAATTTCAATGATGCTAAAATATGACATCTTTACATTAATTGGGTTTTTATTCCTGGAACCAGATATGAGTATTTCTTACTCATCATGCAAAACTCCCCTATTCTATATCACACCATGTTCATCTTGTTATTTTATATATAACATACAACCATTAATTGAAAAACCAATGTAAGATATAACACATAAATTTGGTCCCATAATTATTCATTGAAGTTTCTCAATAGTTAAATTTGGATATACAAATAACTACTTATAAATATGATCTTAGAACCTTCTTATAAACTATTTATAGTGGTTATTTGATATCCATATTTCATACCTTGATGGATTAAAAGGTCTAAAAATAATTCTTTGGGATTAAATTTATTGAAAAACCTCTACACTATTTTGTAAAGTTTAAATGTGAGATTTTTCCCTCTTTATAATGGTAATTATAATAGCCTCACTTCAAGATATCCCTTGGACCAAAAGATGCCCACTATGATGAGATTGTATGTGACTAATTCTATCAACACGTGATAGGTAATCAATATATAATTTAACAACATCTTCAAAATTATATCACTCAACAATAAAACCCAATGGCTGAATTTGATTCTTAATGCATCCTTTTAAAATATTCATATAATATTCAATGGGGTATATATAGCAGTAATTTACAAGACCACATAGTTGAATCTCTCTAACCAAGTTAACTATTATGTGAACCATTATATTAAATAACGATGGTGGTAACAATATCTTCAATTCACATAATATTACATAAATTTATTTATTCATGATTGTAAACATTGGAGGGTCTATAACTATACAACATATGTATTTGAAAAAAGAAGCAATGTTAGGTTGGGGTATGTCATCAATTTCTAGGTAGAATGAATTGTAGAGCTACATACATTAAATATTTCGTCAAAACAAGGACATCATGTGATTTTGGACCATGTAACTTCAAATTAGTCATAGTAATTACAAGGCCTCGGCCTTAAACATTACTTAATATTGAATTAAATGAATAATTCCCATTGAGGATCTTTTCAGGTTTACAGTTTTAGAGAATTAGATAATAACTATTACATCTCAAAAGATTACAAAGTAGACACTTCTACTAAGTTTACATAAAATAAAATCTCTTAAAAAGAAACATGTCTAGTTCCATGTTTTAGATAGCATGACTTTCCCTTGATCCCATCCTTGACCCTATTCCACATTAATTCCTATGAAAAACATTTCAAAAAAACTTGGGGTGAGCATAAAAAGCTCAGTAAGGGATACACAAAGAATGAAAACTGTTAGTTTTTCAAACAACAAATAAACCATGTATACTTTATCAAAGTAATACCTTTCACCTTTATGAATTTGTAAAAACTATTCACAAAATAAAAGATCATTACTTACCCTTTTGTAACCAAATTATTACCATAAAACCCATATAAATAACACATAACGTATAAAGGTAACTTGGGATATAAACATACTTAAGTGGAATAACCATACAGTCGACTTCCACACATATCACTTAATGGAATAGCCATACGGCCGACTTCCATACCCAATTCATTGGAGGTTATAACGTAACCACCCATCCTGGTATTCATGGCACCACCCGTCATATGGTTTGTCACGTAACCACCCATCAAATGTCCAAGTACCATTATAAAACCATAAGACATAAAACAAATATAATGGAAAGAAAACATTTCCACACTTTGATTACAATATATCACTTAAATATATTGACATAACAAATCCATTATAAAAACCATTTTCAATACCAAAATACATAAAAGAGTATATGGTATTTATTTTATTTTAAAAACATTACGACTTGTTGAGGAAGCCAAAGACCAAATAATACTCGCAGCGGCGGAAAAGGTCGTTGTCACCGCGTACGTTAAAAGAAACATTCCTTTTTTTAGTTTTGTAAAATGCTTCGTAGAAAAAGATTCCTTTTGTATAAAATTAAAAGTCAAAGGGGTTTATACACCGTATAAAAGAAAGCCTTGTATTAGAACAAAATATGCCTCAATGAAAGGAGATTGAGACGAAGTCCCTTACAAAGATCATTTTTAAATAAAATATATTCACTATATGTACACATAAATAAATTATAAATACAAGATAGGATATAATAATATCATGACATAATTTGAAAATAGGAGATTAACCCAAAGAATAGAAATTGGGTTAAGAAGTTCCCTTACCTCGGGTCCGACTTGACTCGATCGTTCTTTAATGTCCTGAATAATAAACTTGAGTTAATTTATACTTTCTTAAGAACATTTTTCAAGTTCATTATTCCTTTTATATCACTTATTACCATTTTATGAACATTATGTAGTCATTTAAGTTAATAACGGTCATTTTGTCGATATTTGGTACTTGAGTCAAAAGTGAACTTCTTATATTTACAAGTTGTTCACGTAGCCAAATATCCATTATCTCAAGAATTATATTCATGATTTAGATGCCATATATATCATATATATCTAGTATATACATGAATTTATAATATTACATAATCATTTAGAGGTAAGAAATGAAATGCACTGTTCATGGAGACGGTAAGCCGTACGTACGGATGAACGCTACTTTCATTTCTATGTCATATTAATGGAATTAAAACTAAATGAGAGATATGTATATTTTAATTAAATAATTATTTTCATCATTTAGATGTAAAATAAATCATATATATCCATTATATATATGTACTTATAATAGTACATTACATTTGGGGATAAGAAATGAAATGCACCGTTCAGGGAGACGGTAAGCCGTACGTACGCATGAACGCTACTTTCATTTAAATCTCATACTTTAATGGAAAGAAATAATAATTATATAAAGGTATATTATAATTGCAGTATAATATAATATATAATATCATTAAATCTATCCTTTATACATACCACATATGGTATTAACGAATCAAATCACTTTGAGAGGGCGGTAGTCCGCACTTCCTAAAATGAAGATATCACGTTTACGCATAATGGAAACCATAAAGGTATGCCATAAATAAAAAATAAATAAGCTTAAGTAAAACATAAACATATTTTATATCATATATAAATAGAGTTACATCTTAATGGACACCATGAAATGTGTTAAAAGAAGATTGAACAATCATCGTTTTGTAAGGCAGAAAATCGCCAACCACATAAACAGTATGTTCTTTAACCATTAGACGAAGTTGTGTGTAGGTGTATCTCTAATACTTCTCATAACAACATCCTAGTATATTTAATATTCTGTTGTTGTTACAAAATAAAGGAATAAAAATAGTTTAGGGGGTTGGAGAAGCAAAATAAAACATAAGAACACAAGAGAAGACACTACCTTTAAAACGGGTAACTCTTTTTTATTTGAGCTCAAAGGATTCCTTGGGATGACTTTTGCCCAAAGTGAGGCTTCTAGGAGTAAGATAGGGATGTGGAGAGACACAATGGGTAGGGTTTGGCCGATCCAAATGCTTGAGATGTGTGGGTAAGGTGGTAGAGGTAGGGGCCATTTATAAGAGGAGAGGAGGGGCACTCTTGGAAAGTTATAAAAGGTTACTTTATTATAAATTGATTTTCGGATTTTAAAGGTCCCAAAATTATATATTTCGAGGATAAGGTGATAAGAGTTCTAAATCCACCCATACAATAAGTTTTTGACAATTTTAGGTCTTATATTTTATATTATATTTTCATTTTATTTAAATCGTTAAATAATGAGGTAATCGTTGCATCATCATGGTGTCAAAAATAAATAAATTTATTTAATTTCTAAAAATTATAAAAAAAATATCATGATTTAGGAAATAGTTATATCTTTATAATGAATATTTATAGTCAAAAATATGACTTGTATAACCCCATTTACAAATTTTTTTAGTAAAACAACTAATGTTTGTGACATTTTTATTTTAACATTAAATAAAAAGATATCAATGTCATTTTCCTTCCAAAGTGGCTCCATGGGGTCCCCAAGTTGACCAATGGATTGTCTTGGTCGGCCATGACACATACAATAATGGTATGACATGTGTCAAGTTCATTTCATATTATTAAAACATTAGTCTTACCTTAAATTACAGTAATTACCTCTAATCGCGATTAAAAACTTAAAAGTTACTATTCACAAAAAAATTATTTTAATCCTATTGAACCACATTTTACTCTTAATGAAAAACATGTATGTCGTATTTTTGAAATTCAAAACACAGAGGTGGTAAAATTTTATTTAAACGAAAAATCAGTTTTTTAAGTACCACTTAGTGGTTTCACTATTCATCAAAAATTGATGTTTTTCAGAAAAATACCAAAAATTCACCCTAAGCTATATTTGATATTCCTAATTCAAAAATGATTTCTATTTTACCAAATTCAAAACATATAAGTTTCATTAATTAATTTTATAATTAATTCCCGCTGTGAAAACAAATAGCGTGTTTTTATGAAACAAAAAGTATCAAAAGATTGACACTAGTTTAAGTCCGATTTCAAAGTGAAATTAATTCCACGACCACTATTGGATTAAATGGTAAAAATATATTCTAATTTCACTTTAAAAATAATTCAAAATCTAATATAATCATATAAATAAATTAGACTAAAAAGAGGTTTTGAATTAAAATACAACATTTTTCACTATTCATTAAAAAATTAACTTTATCGGAAAAATACCAAAAATTTAAACAAAGTAAATTTTGATGTCCCAATTCTAAAGAAGAATTTTATTTGGTCCAATAGAATGTATAAGAGTGACAAAAACTATATTTAATGACGGTTCTCCATCAAAAGGCGATAAGTGGACCTTTAGTGAAAATTAGATTATATATGCCTAAAATTGAATTCTTTTCATATTTTAAGCCTTTATCCTTTATTGGATAAATGTAGAAACATTTAACAAACATATATAGTCATAATTTAGTTATTTCTATTCATTCCCTCCAATACAACGGCTACGTGTTAACTACCATTTAAAATAATATTATTTTATTATTAGTGTGCAACGTAAAATTTCAAAGAAACTCTTTGTTACGTATCGGGTACGCTATCGAACATAGAAACCCCTTTAAAGTAAAATTAATATTTAATTTGTAAATATAAATAAATATGAAAATGTTTTATTCTTTATTTATCTGGGATGTTACATCCTTCCCCCCTTTTGGTAATTGCGTCCTCGCAATTTTATTCACTTATCAAAATAAGTGGGGGTATTTATCCCTCATAGCATTTTCAGATTCACACGTTGCCTCTTCAACCATATGGGTTTTCCACAAAACTTTTACCTATTGAATTACCTTATTTCACAACACTTTCTCTCTTTGGTCAAGAATCTAGACTGTTTGTTCTTTATAAGAGAGATTCTCTTCCAACTGAACTACCTCTGGGATCAAAACATGAGATGGATCTGACATATACTTTCTCAACATCGAAACATGAAAAACATTGTGTACCTGAGATAAACTCAGAGGTAAAGCCAATCGTTATGCAACTGATCCAACTCTCTCCAGAATTTAATATGGTCCAATGAACCTTGGACTCATCTTTCCTTTCTTACAAAATCGCATCACACTTTTCCATGGTGAAACATTGAGAAAAACATGATCATCTACCTCGAAAGATAGATCCTTCCTCCGGTTATCCGCATAACTCTTCTGCCTGCTCTGAGCTGTTCTCATGTGTTTCTGAATCAACTGAACTTTTTCTGCCATCTCTTCTACCAATTCTTGTCCCATCATCTTCCTTTCACCCACTTTATCCCAAAAAGCTAGAGTTCGACACCGTTTACCATATAATGCTTCAAACAGATCCATCTCTATATTGGAGTAAAAACTATTATTATATGAAAATTCAACCAAAGAAAGATATTGGTCCCAACTTCCCAGATAATCCATCGAACAAGCATGTAGAATATCCTCCAAAGTCTGAATTGTTCGTTTTGACTGCCCATCTGATTAAGGATGAAAAGTTGTACTAAAATTTAATTCAGTACCCAACGACTTTTGAAGGCCGTTCCAAAAGTTAGAAGTAAACCTAAGATCACGATCAGATACAATTGAAAGGGGAACTCCATGCAACCTGACTATCTATTTAAGATACAACCGATCAAGTTGATCTAGAGACAAAGTACCTCGAATAGGAAGGAAATGAGCAGATTTAGTCAAGCGATCAACAATAACCTAGATTGCATTATTACCTCGAGGTGTCTTCAGTAATCCCAAAAAAAAGTCCATGTATATATTTTCCCATTTCCTCTCTGGCACTGGTAAAGGATGAAGCATCCCTTTCGGTAATTTCCTCTCTACTTTAACCTACTGACAAGTCAAACACTTTACAGTAAAATCAGCAATATCTCTTTTCATTCCATCCCACCAGTAATACTCCCACAGATCTTTGTACATCTTAGTACTGCCAGGATGAACTGAAAACGGGGAACTATGAGTCTCACATAACAACTCATTCTTCAACTGTGAATCACCAGGCACACATAATCTCTTTCCAAACCTCAAAACACAACCATTATCAATATTAAATTCACGCAACTTACCCTTCTGAAACAGCTCTACCTTTTTCTGCAACCCACTGTCTTTCTTCTGCGCTCCCTTAATTATGTCTGATAGAGATGATCTCACTGATACCTGAAACAAAATTGAAGAACTTCCTGCACCAACAACTTCTATTCCAAAGTTCATCAAATCAAAAACCAAGTGATCTCGTTCCAAATAGCATGGTTAATGAAGCATTACTTTTTCTACTCAAAGCATCAGCCACTTTATTTGCTTTTCCCGGATGGTAATGAATTGTAAAATCATAATCCTTGAATAATTCCAGACATCTCCTCTGTCTCATGTTCAATTCTTTCTGAGTGAATATATACTTTAAACTTTTGTGATCAGTTTATATTTCACACTTTACTCCATACAAATGATGCCTCTAAATTTTTAGAGCAAAAACAACAATAGCTAATTCCAAATCATGTGTAGGGTAATTTACCTCATGTGTTTTCAACTGATGTGAAGCATATGAAATTACCTGATCATTCTACATAAGGAAATAACCATGTACCTTCAACGAAGCATCACTGTATATAACAAAATCACTATTCCTTTAAGGAAGTTCCAAAACTGGAGCATTCACCAATCTTCAACTCCTGAGTCAACTGAGCCATCACTGCAATAAACAGTTTAGTTCTGATTCTGACCATCTCAGGATACTAATTTGAAAGGTCATTTCCCACTGTATGTCTTCCCAGAAAAGTAATTTTATTTCCTCTATGAAAAACCATTCTCAACACAGAAATATTTTAGGAGAAGCAACATGGTAATCTTCAAATGCTATATCATTTCAATCACACCATAAATTAATTTATAATTTAACAATTTTATAACTCCTAAAGTTGTCTAAACCGACCTCTGATACCAACTATAAGGGCTCGGCCTTAAACATTACTTAATATTGAATTAAATGAATAATTCTAATTGAGGATCTTTTCAGGTTTAGAGTTTTAGAGAATTAGATCATAACTATTACATCTCAAAAGATTACAAAGGTGACACTTCTACTAAGTTTCCATAAAATAAAATCTCTTAAAAAGAAACATGTCTAGTTCAATGTTTTAGATAGCATGACTTTCCCTTGATCTCATCCTTGACCCTATTCCACATTAAGTCCTGTGAAAAACATTTCAAAAAAACATGGGGTGAGCATAAAAAGCTCAGTAAGGGATACACAAAGAATGAAAACTGTTAGTTTTTCAAACAACAAGTAAACCATGTATACATTATCAAAGTAATACCTTTCACCTTTATGAAGTAGTAAAAACTCTTCACTGAATAAAAGATCATTACTTACCCTTTTGTCACCAAAATATTACCATAAAACCCATATAAAGAACACATTACATTTAAAGGTAACTTGGGACATAAACATACTTAAGTGGAATAACCATACGGTCGACTTCCACACATATCAATTAATGGAATAGCCATACGGCCGACTTCCATACCCAATGCATTGGAGGTTATAACGTAACCACCCGTCCTGGTATTCATGACACCACCCGTCATATGGTTTATCACGTAACCACCCATCAAATTTTCAAGTACCATTATAAAATTATAAGACATAAAACAAATATAATCGAAAGAAAACATTTCCACACTTTGATCACAATATATCACTTAAATATATTGACATAAAAAATTCATTATAAAAACCATTTTCAATACCAAAATACATAAAAGAGTATATGGTATTTATTTCATTTTAAAAACATTACGGCTTGTTGAGGAAGCCAAAGACCAAATAATACTCGCGGCGACGGAAAAGGTCGTTATCACCACGTACGTTAAAATAAACTTTTTTTTGTCATTTTTTAAAACACTTCGTAGAAAAAGATTCCTTTTGTATAAAATTAAAAGTCAAAGGGGTTTATATACCGTATAAAAGAAAGCCTTGTATTAGAACAAAATATGCCTCAATGAAAGGAGATTGAGACGAAGTCCCTTACAAAGATCATCTTTAAATAAAATATATTCACTATATATATACATAAATAAAGTATAAATACAATATAGGACATAATAATATCATGAAATAATTTGAAAATAGGAGATTAAACCAAAGAATAGAAATTGGGTTCAGAAGTTCCCTTACCTCGGGTCCGACTTGACTCGATCGTTCTTTAATGTCCTGAATAATAAAAATGATTTAATTTATACTTGCTTAAGAACCTTTTTAAAGTTAATTATTCCTTTTATATCACTTATTACCATGTTATGAACATTATGTAGTCATTTAAGTTAATAACAGTCGTTTTGTTGATATTTGGTACTTGAGTCAAAAGTGAACTTCTTATATTTACAAGTTGTTCACGTAGTCAAATATCCATCATCTCAAGAATGATATTCATGATGTAGATTCCATATATATCATATATATCCAGTATATACATGAATTTATAATATTACATAATCATTTAGAGGTAAGAAATGAAATGCACCGTTCATGGAGACGGTAAGCCGTACGTACGCATGAACGCTACTTTCATTTCTATGTCATATTAATGGAATTAAAACTGAATGAGAGATATGTATATTTTAATTATAGAATAATATTAATCATTTAGATGTATAATACATCATATATATTCATTATATATATATACTTATAATAGTACATTACATTTGGGGATAAGAAATGAAATGCACCGTTTATGGAGACGGTAAGCCGTACGTACGCATGAATGCTACTTTCATTTCTATCTCATACTTTAATGGAAATAAATAATAATTATATAAAGGTATATTATAATTCCAGTATATTATCATATATAATATCATTAAATCTATCCTTTATATGTACCACATATGGTATTAACGAATCAAATCACTTTGAGAGGGCGGTAGTCTGCACTTCCTAAAATAAAGATATCGCGTTTACCCATAATGGAAACCATAAAGGTATGCCATAAATGAAAAATAAAGAAGCTTAATTAAAACATAAACATATTATATATCATATATAAATATAGTGACATCTTAATGGACACCATGAAAGGTGTTAAAAGAAGATTGAACAATCATCGTTTCGTGAGGCAGAAAATCGCCAACCACAGAAACAATATGTTCTTTAACCATTAGACAAAGGTGTGTGTAGGTGTAGCTCTAATACTTCTCATAAAAACATCCTAGTTTATTGAAGATACTGGTGTTGTTATAAAATAAAGTAATAAAAAGAGTTTAGGGGGTTGGAGAAGCAAAATAAAACATAAGAACACAAGAGAAGACACTACCTTTAAAACGGGTAACTCTTTTTTATTTGAGCTCAAAGGCTTCCTTGGGAAGACTTATGACCAAAGTGAGGATTATAGGAGTAAGAGAGTGATGTGGAGAGACAATATGGGTAGGTTTTGGCCGAGGAAAAGGTTTGATATGTGTGGGTAAGGTGGTAGAGCCGGGGGCCTTTTATAAGAGGAGAGGAGGGGCACTCTTGGAAAGTTATAAAAGGTTACTTTATTATAAAATGATTTTCGGATTTTAATGGTCCAAAAATTATATATTTTTAGGATACGGTGATAATAGTTAGAAATCCACCCATCCAATAGGTTTTTGACAAGTGCAGGTCTTAGATTTTACATTATATTTTCATTTTATTTTAATCGTGAAATAATGAGGTAATCATTACATCATAATGGTGTCATAAATAAATAAATTTATTTAATTTCTAAAAATTATAAAAAAAATATAATGATGTAGGAAATAGTTTTAGATTTCTAATGAATATTAATAGTCCAAAATATGACTTTTATAACCCCATTTACAAATTTTTTAGTAAAACAACTCATGTTTGTGACATTTTTATTTTAACATTAAATAAAAAGATATTAATGTCATTTTCCTTCCAAAGTGGCTCCACGGGGTCCCCAAGTTGACCCATTGATTGTATTGGTCGGCCATGACACATCCAATAAGGGTAGGACATGTGTAAAGTTCATTTAAAATTATTAAAACATTATTCTTACCTTAAATTACACTAATTATCTCTAATCGTGATTAAAAACTTAAAAGTTACTATTCACAAAAAAATTATTTTAATCCTATTGAACCACATTTTACTTCTTTATGAAAACCATGTATGTCGGATTTTTAAAATTTAAAACACATAGGTGGTAAATTTTCATTTAAACGAAAAATCAGTTTTTTAAGTACAACTTAGTGGTTTCACTATTCATCAAAAATTGATGTTTTTCAGAAAAATATCAAAAATTCACCCTAAGCTATATTTGATATTCCGAATTCAAAAATGATGTATATTTTACCAAATTATAAACATATAATTTGAATTAATTAATTTAATAATTAATTCCCGCTGTCAAAACAAATAGCGTGTTTTTATGAAACAAAAAGTATCAAAAGATTGACACTAGTTTAAGTCCGATTTCAAAGTGAAATTAATCCCACGACCACTATTGGATTAAATGGTAAAAATATAATATAATTTCACTTTAAAACCAATTCAAAAGATAATATAATAATATAAATAAATTATACTAAAAAGTGGTTTTGAATTAAAATACAACATTTTTCACTATTCATTAAAAAATGAACTTTATCGGAAAAATACCAAAAATTTAAACAGAGTAAATTTTTATGTCCCGATTCTAAAGAAGAATTTTATTTGGTCTAATAGAATGTATAAGAGTGAAAAAAACTATATTTAATGATGGTTCTCCATCAAAAGGTGATAAGTGGACCTTTAGTGAAAATTAGAGTATATATGCCTAAAATTGAATTCTTTTCGTATTTTAAGCCTTTATCCTTTATTGGATAAATGTAAAAACATTTAACAAACATATATAATCATATTTTAGTTATTTATATTCATTCCTTCCAATACAACGACTACGTGTTAACTACCATTTAAAATAATATTATTTTATTACTAGTGTGCAACGTAAGATTTCAAAGAAACTCTTTGTTGCATATTAGGTACACTATCGAACATAGCAACCCCTTTAAAGTAAAATTAATATTTAATTAATAAATATTAATAAATATGAAAATGTTTTATTCTTTATTTACCTGGGATTTTACAGTAATTATATTCTTGATATTTGATCAATATCTCAATGAAAATTTGACACCATTAATAAAGTTGAAATATTGAAACTTTTCTTATATGGATAGAGTGTCAGATATTGGTGGAAGAAAATTTCATCTTTTACCCTTAATTAGAGCTAACTCTTCCCATTTCACCATGTCAATCATGTCTACACTATCCTTAATGCCATATTTTGTTTTCTCTGGTACATTTGGTAACATTCCAACAACACCATCACATAAATTTTTTCTACATTCATGAAATCAAGAAAATGGAATATGTATAAATAATTCAAGTATAGTACTTCAAAAAAAATAGATCTCTTTTTCCAACATGATTTCGTAAGTTTTTCCAATAAAGTTTTACCAAAATCAATGTCAATATCAATTAGTTGTCAAATATTTGATCACATGTTAGTGGTGATAGTGTTGTACCATGTTATATATTTCCATTGAATGATGTCATCTCATATTAGTACTTAAAAACTTATGAAGTCATAAAGATAGATTCTTTGATGAATGTTCTACCTAATAGAGTGTGCACCTTCTTCAATAACGGGACACCCAAAAAATCCATTAAATATGTAGCCTGAAAATTTTTCATAACAAGGAAATTCATGTAGTATCTCGTACAACAAGAATATCAATGTGAACTCTTCCCTTATATAAGCATCATACGATGTAACACCTGTATCCCAAATTTTTTTTAGAAATTAAATCAATGGAATCCATTATACATCAATATCATTAGCAGGTTGTGTTGGTCCTAATATAAGCATAGAAAACATAATGTATTTGTGTTTCATTCATTTCCATTGTGGAAAGATATAATTTACTAACATAACCAGTCAGGTATTGTGAGTACTACATTACAAAACAAAAGGATTTATTCCATATATAGATAATGTATGATAGAGGTTTCTCTTCCCATTTCAAAATTCTAATACTCATAATAAATTTTCATCTTTTAAGGAGAGCATGTTGGGTGATATAATTTCCCATATTCTATACATGTATATGCATGCCCTGAGAATTTTCTAGTGGTTTCCTAACATCCATATAGTCTTTTAAACCTTAGAATGATAAAAAAGTACCATAAAACATTATAAGGACTTTATTAATCTTTCTTATATTAATTAATGACACACATAGGGAATTTTAATAGTGATTAATGGTTCTTGTGAAAAAATATACAATAATTTGGACAAGCTTGTATTTTTATAGACATCATACCCATTGAATGTAACATTCTCTTTGTGTTATGTATTCGATAGTGAAAATCATTTTTTTCTTGTATCATATCACTCATGAGACCTAGTAGTTTTTTAAAATTTGTGTCTCTCTATCTGCTACCATATTTTAAATTAAATAACATCAATATAGCAAATAATGTTATATATTTCATATAACCGATAAACAATGGTTTCTTTTCATAGTTATTTGACTTTTTAAAAAACATTGAAAAATCATAAAGGTCATATTCAATTTTCATTTTAATTTCTTCCATACATCCACTATCATCATTTACACTTGTATTCGTATAAAATGATCCATAAACAGTAGTATCATCCCAGTCAGTTTGTTCATTAGAATTTTCCCTCTGTTTAGTCCTACATTTATAGCTCTCATCTATTCTATTTTTAATAAAATGTTCTTCCAACTCTTCTAAATGAATTCATCTCATATAAGAACAACATAAACACAAAAAAAGAATTTTAGAAAGGTATTATGAATGATTTATTACAACCGTGATTAACTTATTAACACCATCGTCATAATCCTTTATCATACAATTAGAATCCATCCATTTTGGATTTATATCCAACCTATATGGTTTGATAATATCCAAATTTTTTTTTAAAAAAAATAATACACATAAGGTATGCATATAATATATATATACATTTAAATGTATTCAAATTATTATAATTTGAGTGTAGAAATTCCCAATTTTTTGAATGTTTACATAGATTGAACATGTTTATAGTCACTGATCCAAATCTCATCATTAATTTCTTCAAAAGATCAATTATTCCCCTTTAAACCCTACGTCACTCTTTCACTTGTTTTTCATTATTAGAAATCCATTATTTTCATTAATATTCCAATAAATGTCACTATTTTCAATTACGTCAACAATTTGTTTTCAAAAAATTAAATTTTATTCATTTTGAATCAATTAATTTTATATTTGACAAATAAATCAATTAGAAACATCTTTGAGATACAACTTATGGAAACTATATTTTATTATTATGTAAAAAATATTTTGAGTATTTATACCCTTTGGAAATTATATAACAATATGAAGAAATCATGTTAACTAGTCACATGTTAATAATAATATATATATATTTATAGATATATATGGGTGTGTATCTGGTAGGTTACATACTAATAATATAGTCTTTCCACTCTCTAATAACATGTGAAGAAATCAAAATTAATAGAAAGAGTAATACACATTTGAGAGAAAATAAGATGAAGAGCAAACCATTTGATTTCCATGAACACTCAATTTTTAGAATACAACTGACCTATATAGATCCTTATGGATCTACATAAAAATGTAATCCAAACTAACCACCTTATGCAAAAAAACTATTCCAAACCCCTAGCCACATATACGCCAAATATATATATATATATATATATATATGTGTTTGTGTTTATACATATATAATGATACATACATATATATATATATTCATATATAAAAAATTTCATATTTCATATGTGAATGCGTGTTCCCATATATATTTTATACATTTATATGGTATCCAAAAATTATATCAAAATAAGAATATAGTACATATATGTAATTTCATTATACTAATTATTTCTTGTTATTTTTTAAAAAAAAATTGTATTCATAATTTCATTATAATTTTAATATAAATTTCTCCATGGGTACCAATAAAAATTCAAATTCTTCAAATAATATGTTAATATCCACTGCCAAAATAGAAAAATTAAAAACACCCAAACTTCAAGTACCCAAACCATTTCGAAATCGAAAATGGTGGTCATCTAGTATATGGCCAACCAACTACAGAATGCCAAGGGGAATGGGGGTCGTATGCTACACATAAGGGAAAAGAACTAAAAAGGGAGAAACAATGTAATATCAATTATATCTTAGCACTGATAAAGATATGTCTGTTTCAATTATTTATTAACGATGAGAAAGAAATATCCTTATTCGCACTAAGAGGCAGGACTAATAAAATAGGTTTTATCTATGCCTTCTATTTTAGTGCTAATAAAACCAATACTTGTTAGTGATTTTTAGAAAGCGTTGATAAAAAAAATATAAAATAAAATATAAAATATTAAAAAAAAATATATTAAGAATGAATAAACTATAAAAAAGTAAAAAATAATTACATTATTGATGAATAAATAATCTTAAATGCATGAATGTTGTAAATGAGTGAAATTTAACCACAAAAGAGAAATAAGCTTAAAAAATATTTTAAAATGAATATATTTATTAATTATACAAATTAAAAAAATAAATATATTTAAAAATGAAGATGAATATGTATTAAATATGTATATTATGACAATATTAGAAAAAATAAATGTTCATGAATATATATGTAAAAATAAATTTTAAAAATGAATAAATTTCAAAAATATTAAATAACTAAATATTGAAAATGAATATATTATAAATAAAACTAGAGATAATTGAAAATATAATTGAATAAATAATACTAAACAATATTAAATGAAGTAATGTTAAAAAAGAGTGATATTTAATAATTCAAAAATCAATAGGAGTTATTAATTATATAAATTATTTTAAAAATTAAAAATTAATATATGAGAAGATGAAAATGAATACATATTAATTATATAGATTAAAAGAAAATTAAAAAAATTAAGCAATAAAGATTTATTAATAAATATTAAAAATGGTTAAAATTAAAAAAAACAGTAAAGAATAAAAAAATGAAAATGGATAAATTAAATTAATATTAAAAAAATTAAGATTATTAATGTATAAATTATATTAAAATGATTAAATTTGAATAGATATTAAAAAGTAAAAAATAGTACATAATGAATAAAAATAAAATGAAATGAATAAAATTTACAAATTAAAATGATAATAAATAATTAATATTTTATGTTAATAAATAAAATTCTAAAATAAATATTAAAATTTGAATAAATTGAAAAATATTATGTGAGTGTGTGTGTTTAAATATAAAATTGTATTAATTATGTATATATTTGTGTAATATTTGTGTGAAAAAAGTTTTTTTTGAAAAGGTTGAGGCTCGTAGACCTCATTATTATTAAAATAAAAAAAACAAAAAACAGTGAAAAGATAGGATGGGGTGAGACATGGAATGACTTGCCTCATCAAAAAAAATTAGAGACTAGGTTTCTTTTCAAGTACAAAAATAACGTACTAGACAATGTCTATATTGGGACCACTATTAAATGATTTTATTTCCCAATGAAAGGGTCATCCTAAATTGAATTTTCTTATAAACCTATTGTTGTTTTAGTCTCCAATAGAACAATTTACCAATTCTTGTTTTCTAGATCTATGACATAAAAATTTGTACTACTTGTAATGGCCTTGTGGAAAGTTCTTTCATAAACCATTATACATTGATATTCACCTTCATGAAGCCCAATTCATCAAGTTTCACTATGCCCATGTTGTCGAAACATTTTCAATGGAAAATAGACACTTGAAATGTTGTATAATCCAACTCTTATATAATTTCAATGTTGCTAAAATATGACATCTTTATATAAATTGGTTTTTATTATTGGAAATTGATATGAGTATTGCTTGCTTGTCAAGCATAACTCCACTATTCTATATCACGCTATGTTCATCTTGTTTCTTTTTATTGAACATCCAACCATTAATTGAAAAACCAATGAAGGATATAAAATATAAATTTGGTCCCATAGTTATTCATTGAAGTTATTCAACAGTTAAATTTGGATATACAAATAACTCCTTGTAAATATGATCTTAAAACCATCTTAAAAACTATTGATTATGGTTATTTGATATCAATACATCATACATTGATGGATTAAAAGGTCTAAAAATAATTTTTTGGGATTAATTTTATGGAAAAACCTATACACTATTTTGTAAAGTTTAAATGTGAGATTTCTCACTCTTCATAATGGTAATTATAATATCCTCTCTTCAAGATATCCATTCACCCATAATATGACCACTATGATGAGATTTTAGGTGACTAATGCTATCAACATGTGATAGGTAATCAGTGTATAATTCAACAACATCTTCAACATTATATCACTCAACAATAACACCCAATGTCTGAATTTGATTCTTAATGCATCCTTTTAAAATATTCATATACTTTTCAATGGGGTACATCTAGCTGTAATGTACAACACCACATATTTGAATCTATATAACCAAGTTAACCATTATGTGGACCATTATATCAAATAATTATGGTGGTAAAAATATCTTCAATTCACATAATATGACATATATTTATTTATTCATGATTGGAAACATTGGAGGGTCTATAACTATACAACATATGTATTAAAAAAAAGCAATGTCAGGTTGGTGTATGTCATCAATTTTTAGGTAGAATGAATTGTAAAGCTACATACATTAAATATATCTTAAAAATAAGGAAATCATGTGATTTTGGACCATGTAACTTCAAATTAGGCATTGTAATTATATTCTTGATATTTGATGAATATCCCTATGAATATTTGACACCATTAAGAAAGTAGAAAAATTGAAACTTTTCTTATATGGATAGAGTGTTAGATATAGGTGGAAGAAAATTTTATCTTTTACCCTTCACTAGAGCTAACTCTTCCCATTTCACCATATCAATCATGTCCAAACTAGTCTTAATTCCATATTTTGTTCTCTCTGGTATATTTGGTAACATTCCAATAACAACATCGAATAATTTTTTTTACATTCATGAAATCAAGAAAATGGAATATGTATAAAAAATTCATGTATAGTAATTCAATGAAAATTGATCTCTTTTTCAACCCGATTTCATAAGTTTTACCAATAATGTTTTACCAAAATCAATGTCAATATCTTTTACTTTGTCAAATAGTTGATCACATGTTAGTGGTGATAGTGTTGTACCATTTTATATATTTCCATGAAATGATGACATCTCAGATTAGTATTTAAAAACTTGTGAAGTCTTAAAGATAGAGTATTTGATGAATGGTTCAACCTAACACAGTGTACACCTTCTTCAAAAATGGGAAACCCAACAATTCTTTTAATTATATAGCCTGAAAATTTTACATAACCTGGAATTTCATGTAGCATCTCGTACAACAAGAACATCAATGTGAACTCTTCACTTATATAAGCATCATACAGTGTAACACCTATATCCCACAAAATGTTTATAAATTCAATAAATGGAATCAACTATACATCAATATCATTATCAGGTTCTGTTGGTCCGAATATAAGCATAAAGAACATAATGTATTTTTGCTTCATGCATAACCATTATGGAAAGATATAATTGACTAAAATAACTATTTAGGTATTGTGAGTACTACATTACAAACCAAAAGGATTTATTCCATATATAGATAATGTAAGATGGAGGTTTCTCTACCCATTTCAAAATTCTAATACTCATAATCAATTTTCATCCATTGAGGAGGGCATGTTGGGTGACATAGTTTCCCATCTTCAATACATGTATATGCATGCCATGAAAAGTTTCTAGTGGTTTCCTAACATCCATATAGTCTTTTAAACCATGGAATGATAAAAAAGTACCATACAACATTCTAAGGACTTTATTCATATTTCTTGTATTAATTCATGCCACACATAGGGAATTTTATTAGTGATTTATGGTTCTTGTGAAACAATATACAATACTTTGGCCAAGCTTGTATTTTTTTTAGACATCATACCCATTGAATGTAAAATTATCTTTGTGTTATGTATTCGATAGTGAAACTAATTTTTTCTGGGTATCATATCACTCATGAGACCAAGTAGTTTTGTAAAATTGGTGTCTCTCTATCTGCTACCATATTTCAAAATAAATAACATCAATATAGCTAATAATGTTATATATTTAGAATAACCAATAAACAATGGTTTCTTTTCACAGTTATTTTACTTCTCAAAAAAATTTGAAAAATCATGAAGGTCATCTTCAAATTTTATTGTCATTTCTTCCATACGTCCACCATCATCATTTACACTTGTATTCATATCAAATGATCCATAAACCACAGTATCATCCCAGTTAGTTTGTTCATTATATTTTTCCCTGTGTTTAGTCCAACATTTATAGCTCTCATCTATTCTGTTATTAATACAATGTTCTTCCAACTCTTCTGGATGAATTCATCTCAAATAAGAACAATGTAAACACAAACAAAGAATTTTAAAAAGGTCATACGAATGATCTATTACAAACTAGATTAACTCATTAACACTATCGTCATACTTCTTTGTCATACAATTAGAATCCATATATTTTGGATTTATATCCAACCTATATGGTTCAATATTATCCAGTTTTTTTAAAAAAAATACATTAATACACATATGATATACATATAATATATGTATACATTGAAATGTATTCAAATTATTAGAATTTGAGTGTAGAAATTCCAATTTTTTTGAATGTTTACATAGATTGAACATGTTTATGGTCACTAATCCAAATCTCATCATTACTTTACTAAAATGATCAATTATTCCCCTCTCAACCCTACTCCACTCTTTCAATTGTTTTTCATTATTATAAATCCATTATTTTCATTCATATTCCAATAAATTTCACATTTTTAAATTATGTGAACAATTTGTTTTCAAAAAATCACATTTAATTCATTTTGAATTAATTAATTTTATATGTGACAAATAAATCAATTAGAAACTTCCTTGAGATACAACTTAAGACCAATATATTTTATTCTTATGAGAAATATATTTTGAGTATTTAAAACCTTTGTAAATCATAGAACAATATGAAGAAATCATATTAACCAGTCACATGTTAATAATATATATATATATATATATATATATATATGGGTGTGTATTTGGTAGGTTACATACTAATAATATAGTCTTTTCACACTATAATAACATGTGAAGAAATCAAAATTAATAGAAAGAGTAATACACATTTGAGAGAAAATAAGATGAAGAGATAACCAATTGATTTCCATTAACACTTAATTTTTAGAATACAACTAACCTATATAGATCTTTATGGATCTACATTAAAATACAATCCAAACTAACCACCTAAGGCAAAAAAAATACAAAACTATTCCAAACCCCTAGCCACATATACGCCAAACATATATATTTATATAGATATATGTTTGTGTTTATACATATATAATGATACATATATATATATATATATATATATATTCATATATAAAAAATTTCATATTTCATATGTGCATGAGTGTTCCCGTATATATTTTATACATGCATATAGTATCAAATAATTAAATCAAAATAGAAATATAGTACATATATGCAATTTCATTATAGTAATTATTTCTTGTTATTTTTTTTAAAAAATTATATTCATAATTTTATTATAATTTTCATATAAATTTCTCAAGGGGTACCAATAAACATTAGAATTATTCCAATAATATATTAATATCAACTGCCAAAATTAAAAAATTAAAAACACCCAAACATCATGTATCCAAACCATTTCGAAATCGAAAATGGTGGTCATCTGGTATATTGCTAAGCCACTACAGAACACCAAGGGGAATAGGGGTCGTATGCTACACATAAGGGAAAATAACTAAAAAGGGAGAAACAATGTAATATAAACTATATCTTTTCACTGATAAAGATATGTCTTTTTTCAATTCTTTATTAGTGATGATAAGGAAATATCATTATCAGTACTAAGAGGCAGCGCTAATAAAAATAGTTTTTATCCATGCCTTCTATTTTAGAGCTAATAAAACCTATACTTATAAGTGATTTCTGGAAAGCATTGATAAAACCAATATAAAATAAATTAAAAAATATTAAACAAATATATATTAAGAATGAATAAATTATAAAAAAGTAAAAAATAATTACATTATTAATGAATAAATAATCTTAAATTCATGAATGTTGTAAATGAGTGAAATCTAACCACAAAAGAGGAATAAGATTAAAAATATTTTAAAATGAATATATTTATTAATTATACAAATTAAAAAAATAAATATATTTAAAAATAAAGAGGAATATTTATTAAATATTTATATTATGACCATATTAAAAATAGTAAATGTTCATGAATAAATATGTAAAAATAATTTTTAAAAATGAATAAATTTCAAAAATATTAAATAACTAAATATTGAAAATGAATATATTATAAAGAAAACTAGAAATAATTGAAAATATCAATGAATAAATAATACTAAATAATATTAAATTAAGGAATGTTAAAAAAGAGTAAAATTTAATAATTCAAAAATCAATAGGTTTTATTAATTTTATAGATTATTTTAAAAATTAAAAATTAATATATGAGAAAATGAAAATGAATACATATTAATTATATAGATTAAAAAAATATTAACAAAATTAATGAATAAATATTTATTAATAAATATTAAAAATGGGTAAAATTTAAAAAAAATTAAAGAATAAAAAAATGGATAAATTATATTAATATTAAAAAAATTAATATTATTAATGAACAAATTATATTGAAATTTATTACATTTGAATATATATTAAAAAGTAAAAAATAGTACATAATGAATAAAAATAAAAATAATTGAATAAAATTTACATATTAAAATGATAATAAATAATTAATATTTTACGTTAATAAATAAAATTCAAAAAAAATATTAAAATTTTAATAAATTTCAAAAATATTATGTGAGTGTGTGTGTTTCAATATAAAATTGTATTAATTATGTATATGTTTGTGTGAAATTAATGTAAAATAAGTTTTCTTTTGAAAAGGATGAGGCTCATAGACCTTATTATTATTAAAATAAAGAAAAACAAGAAAACAGTGAAAAGATAGGATGGGGTCAGACATGGAATGACTTCCCTAAAAAAAATTAGACATTAGGTTTCTTTTTAATAATTATCCCTACCTTACATTCTTCATCACACATGGAGTTCTAGAAAACTCTTCCACAGCCACGGTCGTGGCTATGACCCTAGGAATAATGCTCTCTCATGCTTTCCACTTGATGTAGGAGGATTTCAATGTAAGTTCCCTCTATGTCAAAATTATCATCTGATTCTATTTCTTTCTTCTTAGTATCCTAAGAAGAGAAACCATGCCCTTATCCATGACCTTTTGTATGAATATCCCATTAAAAAAATTTAACGTGTTTCCATGTACTTTCAAGTTATTCACTCTCTGAATTAGATTTTTCCTACTCCATGGGATTCTTCTCCTTATCATTAAGATCCTTAAAGTCTACAGATGGGTCACCATAATCAATGTTCCTGTAAGAGAACCAGTATTATAAATCATCACCTAGTTGATCATCCCAACTATCATCTCATCCCGAGTGTCACGATTTGTCAAAGGTTGCATCATTTTTACTAATTGGGGATCCTCTTGAAGACCTTACAATGAATTCATGTTAGTAACAACATGCACCTATGAACATTTTAAATGTTTATCCACCTAAGGTGGACTAGCATCATCACATGCTTCAAGTTCTATTTTCCTTACATCTTCATTGTGTGAATCACACACCCCAAAAATATTTTAAGTTTCCATATGTATATCCTTTATGTGAATCTGGTCAACCAAATATGGATTAGAGAGAGAACTAGTCTTCCTATAGGACCCTAGTTGAAAACGTTCATCATCCACTGATATCATTCCTAGGAGATCATGTTTTTATTTCCTTTTACGACTTCTTGAAATAATATCCTCTTTGTGGACGATAATTTCATCAGCCTTATTTTGGGCTTAAGTTTCCTTGGTATTCTGCTCATCCAAGGATGTCCTCTCCAAGATGACATCCAAATCACTTTTTTCCATCACCATCGGGAGGGACTATCCCATACTCAACATCAATATCAGACTATTGCTTCTTATTGAGGCCATATATCTAAACAATAATAGGGGAAGATAGATGTATCTTTATCTCATTGTGATTATATAGTGTCCCCATAACTCCACTATCAGGAATATCAAAATATGTTACCTCAACTAATGTCATAAAAACATCAGACAAATGTAGTCCATCCTACCTTGTGCTATTGACAAATTGTCCTTCAACACAAGATATAAATTGTATAACAACAAGACCATCATTAAGTTACATTTACATCCAAATTGTACCTTAGCATTCTTATTGAGGAATGGTCTGTCCAAGTTGAATAGAAACTGGATATACATTTATATACTTACACCTTTTATAGAATGATCTCACAACATGTCCATGAGCAGAGATGTTCTGAAAAACCTATGATCCCATGCATCTTGAAAGCTTTTGACCAATGATTTTAATTATAATAAATAATTTAAGAACCCTCTCCTAAAAATATTTCAAATCAAACTCAACCTCATTAGTAGGAAGAAAATATTTATCAATAAAAGTGGAAGCCAAATCAACATCAACTATGAAATGAACAAAGTTAATAAATCTAGATTTTTCCATTTCATTATCCATCTTGATTGGAACACTAATTAACATGGAGATATAAAAGTGGATTTTTGGGTTCCATTGCATCCAATTTAGACCATAAACCTTGACCTAGATTTGAGAAAAAGAGTTTCTAATTTCCATCAGGTTGAATTTCTTATCCAAATCATAGGTGTTAAGAGATACAAGACTGAAGGATATCGATCCAAATCCCTATACGCATGTCTTCAGATCTTCATAAGGGAAAAAAGGTGATAACCACATCCCAACAACACTGATTTCTAATTTTTAAATTCCTATATTTATGAATGCCTTTCGACCAGCTCCCCTACCTTCACCTTATTGGAACCCCATGGTAAAATAATTCGATCAATAATGGTGTACTCACTGATTTCTAAGTGCTCTAATACTGTAACTAGGTCGGCCCTACTATGATATGTGTTTATTTTTCATCGAATAGAATTTAGATCTAATCCTTTATAGATAGGGAAAGAATGTTTAGTCCCACCTTCATCAACCGCAAGACATTCTCTATGATTTATTTTCAAAGATTTTATTCCATTGTAGAGGGGTATGTTAGAGTTGAAACTCCCATGTGTGGGGAGAAGCTCGAACAAAGAGTGAAATGGAGAAGCCACCATGATGAGGGAACCCTAAAAAGTTTGATATATTTTAAATTGAAATAAAAAATGATATTTTATTTTATTTTTTAATAAGTTGGGGGGAAATACCATTTATTAAATAGAAATTAAAACCCCATTTTCAACTGGTTTTAAGGGTAACCCAAAACAAGACACAAATCCTTAGAATACATGGAATGAAGGACAAATGAAAAAAATCCCAAGGGATTATTGAACAAATCCCAATGCCGCTAGCATCTCATGATACCTAGAGTTGTTCCCTTGTATAACAACTACACCATACTAAGGATCCCTATCCTAGATTTGCTTAAAATCTACCCTCACTGATAGAATTCTTCCTGATGCAGATCTGTGCATTGAGGTCCTCTTCAGGAATAAATAATTGTGGCTTGATCATGTCTTCGATCACTCTTTCCACCTTTCAATTCGGTATCCATCTAAATTAATCTTCCTGACGACCTCACATTTGCTATATTCTGGCCACCAAACTCCAACCCAACTTCCATACACAACATCACAATTCCCCTATACAAATAATTCGACCACCCACCCTTCACATATCAACGTCTATTTGACAACACCATTATCAGATTATGCAACTATGAAGCCATGGTCATACAAGTAATGACCAAAAAAGACCATTCGATGCATACCACCTACAATGCTCACCGCTGCCACTTGACTTTTCTATAGGCATCTCAACCTTTCCACCAGACTTCATCATCACTGCCCCCTCACCAAGAAAGGATTTGTGCCGAGCTTCTCATAAACAGGGGATATACTGATCATGGTTTACCCCTACAAATGTGCATGTGTTTGGATCTGAAAACCATTTCTTTTAAATCCACAGATCCATGAATCTGGTGATCTTCTAGTGCCACAACACGCATTCTTCTTCTTCTTAGAAGAATAAATTTCACGTCCACCCCCTGCATAGGGTTTTTCTTCAAAACCACTAGCGGCCTTACCCATATAGGGTTTTCCATAATGCTTAAATCTTCTGCTATCGTAACACATGGCCTTCATTTTTCAAAGGTTGAAACAACTGAACCCCATGGTCGCAGGCCTTTGAGTGGCAGACACCATGGCCTTCCTCTTCATAGTGGAGCTGAAGTCATCGTCGATTCCATCTGAGGGTTAGAGATAACCCTTGATACTATTTCCGCCTTCCCCATGGAGGGTTCCCCTTAGCCATCAACCAAAAGATGAGATTTTATTAAATGTACATTACATGACACTAATTAGTCAATATTTTTAACAAATATTAATTTTTTATTATAAACTATCTTCACTAAATATATAACTTATTTAATGAAAATACATATTTTTTAATAGGTAAATCATACTTAATGAAATATTATATATATATATATATACATACACATATATGAATATATTTATATATTAAAAATATAAAAAATATTATTGAATAATTATGTATAAAAAATCATTTAAAATGACTAAATTAAAAAATTAAAAGAAAAAATATTTAAAATAAATAAATCATAATGAAAAATAAAAAATATATAAAATTATCAATGAATAAACACTAATAAATAATATTAAACAGATGAATGTTAAAAAAAGAGTGAAGTTTAATAATTAGAAAAAATCAATAGATTGTAGAATATTTAAAATTGAATAATTATTTTTAATTAAATAGATTATTAAAAAAATTAACACTAAATATATGTTAAATTGATAATGAATACATATTAAATATATAAATTACAACCATATTAAAAATTGTGATGATAATGAATATAAATTGATAAATAAATATAAATAAAATGAAATTACAAAAATATTTTAAAAAGAAAAATTGAAAAAAAAATTGTTATTATTAATGTATAAAATATAATTAAGATTATTAATGAATAAAAAATATTAACAATGATTAAATATTAAAAATATTAAAAACTAATACATAATATGTATTGAATAAAAATTTAGAAAACGAATACAAATTTCCAATTAAAAACATAGTATATATTAAATATACTATGTTGATAAATAAAATTCTAAAATGAATATTAAAAATTGAATAAGATACAGAAATATTATGTCTGTGTGTTTCTATATAAAATTTCATTCATTACATATATGTGTGTGAAATTAATGTAACACAATCTTGATACATGTTAAATTGAAAATTCAATGGATATATCATTAAATGTCTGTTACTCAATACTAATGAGTCAGTAATTCAAATTAATATTTACTTTTTATTATAAACCATTTTCACTAAATATATGACTTATTTAATGTAAATATATATTTTGTATTATATACATCATGTTTATAGAAATATTATATATATTGATATATATATATATATATATATATCATATATATATACAAATAATTATATAAACAATAATTAAAATGTTAAATTTAAAAAACATTAAATGAATAAATATTAAAAATGAATAAATTATAAATAAAAGTGAAACATATTTAACATTTTTTGTTAATAAGTAATACTCAATTATATTAAATGAATAAATGTCATAAAATTTATAAATTTAATAATTTAAAAGTCAATTTATTGTAAAAATATTAAAAAAACAAATAAGTGCTATTAAGTATATAGAACATTAAAAATATTAAAAATAAATATATTTTAAATTGAAAATGAACACATATTAATTCTACAATTTACAGCCAAATTTATAATATTAAATGTTAATGAATAAACCTATACAAATAAATATCAATAATGAATAAAATTATAAAAATATTAAATAAGTGAAAATTGAAATTGAATAAATTACAAAAAATATTCAAAAATAATTAACATTATTAATGAATAAATAATATAAAAAATACAAAAATTTGTAAAAATAATAGAAATTAATAAATAGTATATATTGAATAAAAATATAAAAATGAATAAAATTAATCAATTAAAAACATAATATATATCAAATATATTTTATAATTAAAAAAAGTCTAAAATGAATATTAAAAATTTAATAAATTACAAAAAATATTATCTATGTGTGTGTGTTTATATATATGATTTAAATTAATGTAACACATGCTCGATATATGTTAAACTGAGAAAACAAATGAAATGATAATAAACGTCCATTACTCAATACTAAGAAGTCGATGTTTTTAAATAATATTATTTTTTAATTATAAACCATTCTTCACTGAATATATGAGTTATTTAATGAAAATACATTTTTTATATTATATAAATCATATATTAGGAAATATTATATATATATATATAGGAAACAGTACGTCCAAGGTTAGAGTATTTTGCTAAAATTCTTCTTGAGATTTACATGAGTGAAACTCTCACTAATATAACGATGCTGGTGGATGTTGTATATAGAATTGAGTTACATATTGATATTGAAAAAATAACTGATTTTTTTAAGAATTTCTGCCACATTGGGAAATGTCCTAAAAAATTTCATAATGGATTGCATAGTGTCAACTGAAAGAAGTTTGGACATGTGGTTAGTAGTGTAAATTCAAACATCAAGCTATAGGCATTTAAAATTAGGGGGCTAATCCATCTACGGGATGCGAGAACCCTAAAATTGGACTAACCAAGGCACCCGATCATACTGAAGGTAGTGGAAGTGTCAAGGAAGGTAAGGAGGGGCCTCACCAGCAATATTCTCCTAATTCTGTGAATTCACAAGCTATAGAGGATTTTGGGAAAGGATGATCAGTGCTCTGTTGAATTTGAGGATGTTCTTGATTCAACAATCATGCTTGATGTACTCTTCATGAAATCTGAAAACAACAAAGGCATGAAACCACCTGATGGATCAACTCTTTCTCATATGATGGATCAGATCCATCTCACATAAAGAAGAATGGTGGATCTAAAGTCTAAATGAAGTATATGTTGGGTGGTTCTTCTTATAACAAAATGATTTATGGGAGCTCCAAAATTTTTGGGCCTTGGTGTCCCTGATCCCATGGATAGATCTGAAGGTTCTGCAAGGGATGGAAAGAATGAGTCAGAGCAATATCAACATGTCACTCCAAGGTGTCGTACACTAGACATTGGCAGTAAGGTTCCCATTAAATAGGATTTGAGTTCAATTATCAATAAGTCTTTCTTTATAGATTATATAGATGATCAAAGGGATTCCCATGGAGAATCTAAACAAGATATGGTGTTTTCCACATGTGTATATTTTGTAGGTATGAAGAAGTTAGATGTATGGGATGTGAATGGAATTGAAATTTCTCTTTCCAATTAGTATTCCTCTCATAGAAAAAATATTATTGTACTTAATATTTTGAATAGATCACAAATAAATGAGGTTTTCCTTATGGAATTTGGTAATGTGTGTTGAAAAAATAGGTAGGAATATGGAGAAAACATATTCAATTCTGATGCATGAATTTAATTCACTATAGAGAAGAGTATGATCCACCCCCACTTTGTTGGTTTAGGGTTATAGATGGACTTTTACCTTGAGGATTTCTCCAAGATTTAGGGAAAATAAAACACCAAATTTTATTAACACCACAACATTGATATTGGGAAAAATATCTGGAGAATTTCTTAAATTGAAGAACAATTAAATTATAAGTCATCTCATCATCAGTTATTTATAGATCAAAATTGATGTGAATCGCATAGATTTGATCTCACAATTTTGGTCAAAGAACACTTTAAATCAATAGAAATATGACAACTATTAGTGGTGGACCCCCATTTGGATTTTGAAAACTCAAAATACAATTATTACAACTAATCACATTATTATCCATTTTTTATAGAATATTTTATTTTATTTTATTGTTGTTTTTTGTTTTTTTATATATATATCAATCAATTTTTTTTACTAAAATATATATTTTAAAAATAATTTGAAATAAATTTAAAAAATATATATTTTTTATGAAAAAACTCAATTTTAATGCCCCTTTTTATATGGGAGGAGCTTTGTAAATTCTACCCACATTTACAATGTGGGATTCCTAAAACATTTTCCACCTAATCAATCCAGGATTTTTTTTAATAATCAAAAAAATTTATTCTAATATTATTATTTATGAATAATATTATAACAATCCCTACTCTTATTCATAATTATTAACTCTCCAGATCACAAGTGAATCACTATACATAAAAAATTATCTTTCAATTTAAACTTTTAATTAGTATCAATATCTCAAAGTATTATACAATTTACAAGTTGTTGAAACATTAACCTTGTTAATCTTAAAAATTAACTCAATATAACATAAATACAATGATCTTTCCATTCAACATCCCATTTGTAGCAATTTTATGGCCACATGATTATATCATTTTCTTGAACTCTCTAAAGAGTAAACCTGTTAACTCTTATAAGAAGTGGCACCACTTCTAAAATCACATAAGAAAAATATTACAATGTGCTTATGTTATTAAAACACATAACTCATTGAGCCTAATTATTTTGTTAAGAGTTTATTACTTAGCCTCTAATCATAACAGACGATATTGACACCAAGTAGTGGGGATTACAATTTTCAATATCAATAATCATATTTGTAAATTTTTTCCCCATTAATCACATTGATTAGGATATACCTAAAGTAATTTTTGGGTTTACATTACAAAAATTATTTAATATGTGGGTTTTGACCCTATCTATTTTTTAGTTTCATGAATGGTCTCTCTCGGTAGATAATTTTTAAATGGATCTATATGGTTCTAACATGATCTCACATAGACAATTATTATTGTATGATATTTTAAAAATTGTATCACATAATCATGTCTCAACATTATATATTTAGACTTTAAATTATACATGAAATAATATTTCTTAGATAAAATTTCTTCACTATCACAACTGATATAGATAAGAATCATTAGACTAGGCCACAATATAATGTCCAATAATATATTCCAAATTTATTCATCTCCCTTTCCACGTGCTGCTAAGGAGATAGAATATGACTCCATGGTTTAATGTGAAATAAATTTTTGTTTTTTGCTCACCCAAGAAATGAAACAACCTATAATAGTGAATAACCATCTAGATGTCGATTGGATATCACCAATACTGGAAATACTACTTGCGTTAGTGTATCCTTCCAATAAAACTAGATAATCATTATAGTATAATCTTAAATATTTGGTGTTTCTTAAGTATCCAAATATTTTTTTATACATATCCAATGATCCACATCAGGATTAATAGTATATCTACTCATTTTACATAATGAAAATGTGATATAAGGTATAATGAAATGAATTGAATACACTAACGAACCAATTTAATTAGTATAATCAAGTTTTGTTATAGTTCCACTTGTATTTTTATATAGTTTAACAATGGAACCAAATGTAGTATTATCATCCTTAAAACAAAGATTGTCAAATTTATTTTAAATTTTTTTTATGTAACAAGACCCATTTAAAGAATAACCCCCACAATTTTTTCTAACTTTAAAACCTAAAATAGAATCAATTATTCCAATTTTAATCATTTTAATCATATAATATATGTAGTTATTTGTATCAATTACACCAATCATATTGGTTCCAAAAAAATAACACATCATCTACATATAGACACACAATATCTCTATTTTCTTATATAAACATTGAATAAAAACATTTATCCCCAATGTTATGAGTAATGGTATTAGATAAAATAATAAAATAAAATTTATCATTCTATTGCATTAGAGCTTGTTTAAGGCCATAAAGATATTTAACAAGTTTACATACATTCTTTTCATTACCTTATAAAAAAACCTTATGGGTGTTTCATGTAAATCCTTTCATTAAATTATTCACTTAAAAAAGTATTTTTAACATCCATTCTATAGACATACAAATGATTAATTGAAGCTAAATAAAATAATATACTTATTGAATTAATATAAGCTATAAGAGCATAAATATCAAAATAATCAACCAGTTATTTTTGTATGAAACCATTGAAAATCAATCTAGCTTTAAAATATTGAATGTTACCCTTGTAATCATACTTAATTTTGAAAATCCCATTTAAAATGAATATATTTTGAACGTATTGGTAAAAAAATAATGACCCAAATATTATTCTTCATAATGGAATCCATTTCATCATTAATTACTTATTTCAAAAAAGAATCATCTTTAGAAGTCATTGATTCTTTACAAGTATTTGGTTCATCTTTTATAGTTAATAACCTTGGATACTTAGTCATAAAATGATTATTTTGTCTCCTATAATAAGGAAGACTTTGGAATCGGGAGAAATAAAATATGGATGTTGATGTATCTCTTTCCTAAGTCTTGTAGTCCATTTAGGTTCAACTCAGGAATCATCATTAGTCTCTACTATTTTATTTGAACTAGATGCAGTACATGAGATAGGGGTATGAGGAATAACTTCCTCCGTGTCACATTTATAAAAATTATTTTAAAAAAACTCTCTATCCTTTAATTCAATAATCATATTAGCTCCCAAATCCACAATTTTATATGATTTTCTATTTTATTTATATCTAATAAAAAATCTTTAATTACAAAATGACCAATTTTAGTTCTTTTAGGATAAAAAAATCTATAGTTAGCTAAACACCCCATATTTTAAAATACGAATGTTTAGGTAATCTACCACTCCAAATTTCATAAGGGCATAACTTAATTTTTCTAGAGACAATCCAATTATGATATGACATGAAACCAATAAATATTCACCCCATAAATTTAATGGTAACTTTAAATTAATGTAAAATTATTTCTTTCAACTAAGCCATTTTTAAAGGTATATAAGGATCCGTACTTTGGTGAATTATACCATTCTCATCGCAGAACAAATTAAACATGTTCTTAAAGTATTTACCAGATCTATCTTAGTGTAATAATTTAATCATTATGTTTAATTATTTTTTGAATTATTCTTTATACTTCATAAATAGATTAAAGGCCCCATCCTTTTTTACATGAAGATATATATGTAAATATATACTGTAGACATCAAAAAAATTAATATAATATTTTTCCCTCAATGAGTTAGTAAACCATTTGATTCATAAATATCATAATATAACAAATCTAATATATCATAATTTCTTTCAACACTATGAAACTGTTTCTTAATTATTTTAGTTTATACTCTTGTTTCACATTTATTAACTTTATTTCCAATGATAATTAGGTTTAACTTATTCATTAAATTCAATGAATTATAATTAAAATGTGCTAAATGATCATGAAAAAATTATAGGACTCAATCTTGTAAGAAGATGATCCAGTCATATTATTAATGGATAGTTAATACATGTCATTATTTGAGTACCTATTCCCCATAAACATGCCTCTCATTGATAGGATAACCATGTTGGATTTGAATGAAACTCGAAATCTCTTCTTACATATGAGATCGATAGAAACTAAATTATTTCGAATTTTGGGTACATGAAACACATTATGAAGAGTAAACTTTTTCCTAGAAGTAAAGTCTATCTCCATACTTCCTTGTATGCTGAAAATAATGCATGAGTTATTTCTAAGGTGTACTTCCTTTGGGATAGTAAAATCGTAAAAATTTTTGAACATTGAATGAGCCTTACACACATGCACCATTTCTCCATAATCCGGCCACCATCCCATATTTATTGAAATAATATTGACTCAAGAAGTCATTGCATCAAGATTATATTTGGTCAAAATATTTTCAGTGAGTTTATAAAATTTATTTTGATAATGACATTTCCTCATAAAATGCTTTGGTTTTCCACAGAAAAAGCATTTCCATTATTCTTGTAAGGATTGCCTATATTCTTGAATTGTGGAATTTTCTTTTTGACATGTAAGAAAGATCTTAGTTCTGTAATTTTCTCAACAATATTAATCTTGGTATCAAATTATGATGCCATACCCATGTATCTGAACATGTATTCTTCTTCAATGTGAAAAAATATTTTCAATTTTTACAAGGAAATATCTTCACTTTTTTAATGAGTTATTTAACAAAATATTTCCACATAGGTAGCGATTTATAAAAAATTTCTCAAACATGAAATGTTTCTGGTATATTTATTATTAATGGAAAGAATCTTAATTTCTATAAAATAAATCTCATGAACTCTCTATAATGATTATTTTTTTATAAACCATCTTAAAGGTTAGCTATTTTGCAACAAACAATTTATTGGTTCCTTCTTCCTCGACTTTGTACTTGATCATCTTTACATTTTTTTACTCATTTTTGAACATGCTTGAATTGAGTCACATCAAAAGGTGTGTCATTGGGATCTGGGGTAGGATCATCAAGAATGAGAGGAAGATTCAACTCTAAAATAAAAAAAATATACAACGCTGTAAGAGGAAACTTCATCGAATCATGCTAACAAAAGAATTTGTTGTTATCAAAACAGTCAAATTGACCATGTCTTGGTTCATCACTTTGAGGGATTCAAAATACATCTTCTAGGTTCATTCTTGGGTTTTTACACTTTTTATTGTAGAATCATAGGTAGTAAGATAGAGAAGATAGATTGAATCTCAAAAGGATTTGATCCAACACCACTTTGTTGGTGTAGATTTCTTAGTGAAAGTTTTTATTGAGGATTTCACCAATATTTTAGGGAAATTGAACACCAATTTTTGATATCCCAGCAACACTGATAATTTAATATTCTTTATTTGAAAAACATTTCAAATAGAAATAAACGAAATTGGTAATACAAAATGGTTTTCAACGTCTATTAACATTAAATTTTCAACATTTTTAGTTAAAGTAATTTTTTAAATAAAAAAATAAAACATTTTCACTAAATATATGACATATAAATATGATTTATAATAAATATTCAGTATTATATATATAATATTTAATAAAATTATATATATATATGTGTGTGTGTATCAATGTATATTTCTATATGAAATAATATTTCTAATAATATATAATTTTTATATTATATGTAATTTTTAATTAAATATATTATATATCAAGTGTGAATGCATATTTAGTTATATGTAAATCATATCTAATAAAATATATTAAATTTTTATTAATATAACAAATAATTAAATATTTATTTTTTGACGTATATGAAAAATAGAAAAAATATATTAATTAAATAAAATGTTATTAAATGTCTAGTAATGTTAATTTTTCAACATTTTTAGTTTAGATTAATTTTAATTTAAAATATATAGAACATTTTTCACTAAATATATAACTTATAAATATGATTTATAATATATATGTAGTATTATATAAATAATATTTTAGATATATATATATATGTCAATATATATATCTATATGAAATAAGATTTTTAGTAATATATATTTTTATTTTACATGCCATTTTTAATTAAATATCAAATATAACATGTGTGAATGTATATTTAGTTATATATAATTCATATTTAATAAAATATATTATTTTTTTATTAATATAACTATAACTATATATTTATTATTTGACATATATGTTAAATAGTAAAAATAAATGACACTGATAAAAGAAATTTACTAAATATATGTTAATCTTAATTAGTTACCATTTTTAGTTGATATAAATTTTTAATAAAAATATATAAAACATTTTTTCACTAAATATTTGACATATAAATATGATTTATAATAATTATTTCGTATTATATAAATAATATTTAAGGAAATTATATATATATATATATCAATATATATTTCTATATGAAATAAGATTTTTCATAATATATAATTTATATTTTATATGCTATTTTTAATTAAATATCTTATATATCAAGTGTGAATGTATATTTATTTATATGTAAATCATATTTAATAAAATATATTTTATTTTTATTAATGAAACTAATAATTAAGTTTTTATTACTTGAAATATATGTCAAATAGAAAAAACAAATGACATTGATAAAACAAAATGTTACTAAATGTCGATTAATATTAATTAGTCAGAATTTTTAGTTAATATATATTTTTAATTAAAATATATAAAACATTTTTCACTAAATATATGTTAGAAAAACACGATTTATAATACCTATTTATTATTATATAAATAATATTTAAGATATATATATATATCAATATATATTTCTATATAAAATAAGATTTTTAATAATATATAACTTTTATGTTATATGTCATTTTTAATTAAATATATTATATATCAAGTGTGAATTTATATTTAGTTATATGTAAATCATATTTAATAAAATATATTATATTTTTATTAATATAACCAATAATTAAATTTTTTTTATGTGACATATATTTCAAATAAAAAACAAATGATACTAATAAAACAAAATGTTATCAAATGCCTATTAATATTAATTAGTTAACACTTTTAGTTCGTATTAATTTTTAATTAAAATATATATAACATTTTTCACTAAATATATGACATATTAATATGATTTATAATAAATATTTTTTATTATATAAATAATATTTCAGAAAATTATATATTTATATATATATCAATATATATTTTTATACGAAATAAGATTTCTAAAATTATTATAATTTTTAATTTATATTTCATTTTTAACTATGTATATTATATATGAAGAGTGAATGTATATTTAGTTATATGTAAATCATATTTAATAATATATAATATATTTTTATTAATATAACTAATAATTTAATATTTATTATTTTACATATATGTCAAAGAGAAAAAACAAATGACATTGATAAAACAAAATGTTATTAAATGTCAGCCAATATTTTTAGTTAATATTAATTTTTAATTAAAATATATAAAAAAATTCAATAAATACATGACATATAATATGATTTATAATACATATTTATTGTTATATAAATAATATTTAAGAAAATTAAATATATATATATATATATTTATATTTATATCTATATGAAATAAGATTTTTAATAATGTATAATTTTTATTTTATATGCCATTTTTAATTAAATATCTCATATGTCAAGTGTGAATGTATATTTAGTTATATGTAATTCATATTTACTAAAATATATTATATTTTTATTAATATAACTAACTATTAAATATTTATTATTTGACATATATGCCAAATAGAAAAAATAAATGACATTGTCAAAATGAAATGTTATTAAATGTATATTAATATTAATTAGTCCGCATTTTTAGTTAATATTAATTTTAAATTAAAATATATAAAACATTTTCACTAAATATATGACATATAAATATGATTTATAATTCATATTTAATATTTTAAAAATAATATTTTTCAAAATTGTGTGTGTGTGTGTGTGTATATATATATATTAATATACCAAGAAAGTTCATATACCAATCATGCCCGACCCTAAAAAATTATTATTAAAAATAAAAGTACATTAATGAGAATGAAAATAATACATCAGTGTCACCAAAACATGAGAGCATCCAGGCACCACCGAAAACTAAAAGAATGTCCAGGACCCACAAAATTGCACAAAGACCAACATAAAATGGCCAAAAGGCCAAAAAACATGGGCATCGACAGACAACTATAAACCACAAAGATCTCGTACGCCTGACTGCATCAACGGGACACCAATATCACTCCACCTAAGGTCATCAGCATGGATGCCGAATAATAATCTTTGAGGACGTCTTCATTCCCTTCAGCATCGTCTTCATGAAATCAATTTCATCACCGATGTTCGTCGCCAGAGGTGTCGACATCAACACTTCATTAGTGGGAGAAACTCACTGTTGTCCCATACCGTCAACAGTTCATGGTACCTGAGATCGCCGCCCTCCAATGTCCCATACCAGTGAGAGCCATCACACATCCATTTAATCATAATTAAAAACACAAAATGGCCAAAAAAGTATAGCCCAACATAATCAGCCATATTCCAGTCTAAAGACAGTGCACCCCACAATAGAGGGTTTTTTTTTTTTTACGTTTTTCTGAAAAAAATTTTCTGAAAAACGGCCTAGGTCAATTTTTTTTTTAAAAATACGCTACAAAGGCGGCATCTGCGATGCCGCCTTTGTATTAGCGCACAAAGGCGGCATCGCAGATGCCGCCTTTGCTCCCCCGCGCCGCCTTTGGCCCGGATCGATGACATGGCAAAGGCGGCCGGGAGGAGGCCGCCTTTCGGCTCAGGGTAAGGCGAAAGGCGGCATCGCCGAAGCCGCCTTTGGCCATACGCAGAGGCGAAAGGCGGCTTCCGCGATGCCGCCTTTGCCTGAAGTCCCTATAAAAGGGCGGCCACCCCCCCCTCTCCTCACTTCTTCATTGCAACCTCTCTCTCGAATTTGCTCTCTCTCTCTCTAAATTTTTTTTTGCTGTGCGAGCTTTTACGAAGCTTCATTTAGAGGTATGTTTCTTTATTTAATTTAATGTTTTTATTTAATTAATTTAATTTTGTTTAGTTTTAAATCTTTCATTTGTTAAGCAGTTTAGGTAGTTCTTAATATTTAGTTATTTAGTTTTTGTAATTAGTTATATATAGTTTTAAATAATTACTGTTAGGTAGTATAGATTAACTTAAGATTAACTTAAGATTAAGTATTTAGAAATTTTGGTAGCTTAAAGATTATGTGGTTATCTACGCAATTAAATTCCTGTCTGGATACAAACAAGTGGATGTGGCTCTGGCACAGATGTACATAGGGGTAAAACCCGAAAACACCGCTTCGAGCTAGACTTGAACGGGAACTGGTGCAGGATAACGGGCCTTGCTGCATCCTGGTTTGACACTCCCGGGGAATATGCTTAAGATGATTCATATTTTCTTTATAAACTACTAAAATTTCTAAGAGAAGAAAAAGAAAATCAGTATATTTATCAATGATAAATGATAAATATAATTTTATAGAATGAAATAAGGATATAAGAATTAACGAATTAAAGTTATTATTAGTTAATTATAAAATAATAGAATAATTAATGATTAGTTGTTATTAGTTAATTTTAGAATAATTAATAAATAACATAGGATTAAAACATGAATTCATATAATGATTAGCTAACGATACTAATGATCTATATATTTATCAATGATAAATGATAAGTATAATGTTATAGAATCAAATAAGGACATAAGAATTAACAAATTAAAGTTGTTATTAGTTAATTATAGAATAATAGAATAATTAACGATTAGTTATTATTAGTTAATTTTAGAATAATTAATAAATAACATAGGATTAAAACATGAATTCATATAATGATTAACTAACGATACTAATGAACATATAAAGTGAAATGAAGAAGAACAAACAAACTAAATAAAAAGGCGCTCTAAAATTACATTCTAATAAATATCATATGGTGAAACATCAGTAGCATAGTTTATGGTATAGAAAGGCGCAATAAAATTACATTATAATAAACATCATATCGTCAAACATAATTGTTAATATTTTGTTATACTATCATAATTTTGATGAAAGAACACATTTTTGACGTAGAGAGCCATGTATGCCTGTGTGTACTGTTATGGGGAGATTATTCAAACTGAGCAAGGAGCTTCTTACAGTACACAACCAATTACGGTGGTTAGTACAATGGATTGTGTTACCATAAGTGACCTTCAAGAGAGAATTCATGTTTCCTTAAATTTGGGACCCGATCAAGAGATAATGTCTATGAGCTATAGACATTTGCAATTTCCAACAACAATGTGGCATATAGCTTGTCCATTGGTTGCTGATGCGCAGTGGGTCCAAGCAGTTAATTTATTTTCTCAACGGTTAGATGGTACCATGATGGAGTTATACGTTGTTGTTGCTACTGTACAACAACAACGTCCATTTGTACAAAGACGTAGAAATACAAGAGTGGTTGAAGACAGTCTACCTCATGACATTGAGCCTATTCCAAATGATGCAGCAGAAGAGGACAACCTAAATGATCTTCCGGATATACATGTCAATCCGACTTCTGATGAGGAGTTTCGTAATGATGGATCGGATGGCGACAACAGTGCTGATGAGGAGGGACCAACAAAAGATAGAGAGGAGGTTTTGAGAAATGCAGTTGTTGTACATCAACCTCGGTCAATAAATCATCCACCATTATTTTCATCTTGGTCAGAAGCAATGACACGTGTGCCTGAATTCGATAATACTGTTCTCACACCGGCAACTGAGTTCCCTGGAGTTGTACCAGATAGGTTTAGTGAGGTGGACAAAACCTTATATATTGGAAGGAATTTTCCCAGTAAAGATGCCTTAAAAAGCACGTTAAAGAGATTTCATATTGAGAGAAACTTCAACTATGTAGTTCACGAATCATGCCGTAGTAAATATGTTATACGGTGCGTGAAGTATGGGGATGATTGTAGATTTCGCTTAAGGGCTATTCCAGACATTACCTTTGGAGGTTGGAGAATCTCAAGGATTGAGGCGGCTCATAGTTGCGTTCAGCCAAGTCTCACACAAGATCATACTTCATTGGATGCAGAATTTGTGTCATCTATTGTTGTTGAGATGATTAGGACATGCCAAGATGTTCCAATATCCCTTGTGCAAGAGAGGATTCTACAGACATTCGGTTATAAGATTTCCTATAATAAGGCATGGATGGCGAAACAGAAGGCAATTGTGAAGGTATATGGTGATTGGGATGACTCATATCGAGTATTGCCGCAATTGCTAGCCATACTGAGGCATCATAACCAAGTTTTCTTCCATCTGGATACAAACGAACATGTGTCTCCTGATAATCGACTTGATCCATCTCGGGTTCAATTTCATCGGTTGTTCTGGGCATTCCTTCCTTGTATCTCTGCATTTCGTTTTTGCAAACAATTTATTCAGATTGATGGAACATTTCTGTATGGAAAATACAAGGGCGTATTGTTGATTGCGGCAACCCAAGATGGAAACCGTTCACCTCTTCCGCTTGCCTTTGCCATTGTAGAGAAAGAAAACTATGAATCATGGAGTTGGTTTCTGGCATGTATCAGCAACCATTTCACCAACATTCAGGGAGTTTGTTTGATATCTGATCGTCATCGAGCAATTAATGAGGCAATCAATGCAGATCCTGATACATGGAGATACCCAAATGCACATCATCGGTTCTGCATTAGACACATTGCTAGCAATGTACATAAAAAATTCCACAACGAACCGATGAAGAAGGCAATCACGAGGCTTGGTACGTATTTTATTAATTCTGTTTTACTGTTTCAATATAAATATAAAATCAATTTATGTGAAATATCATCTACGTTTTGTAGCATATGAGTCGGACCAACGACGATTTGAAGAACGTTTTGAACAAATTCGTCAGGCTAATCAAGAAGTTTATGATTATATGATGCGGATTCCAAAAGAGAAATGGACATTGGCATACGACGGGGGAAAGAGGTACGGACACATGACGACAAACATTGTGGAGTGCATCAATGGTATCTTCAAAGGACTTCGCAAGCTACCTATAACCGCATTAGTTCAGGAGACATTATATCGATGCGTGAAGTACTTTATGGATAGACAAAAACTAGCATCAGACAGAATACATCAAGGGATAAGATATGGAATACACTTTCAACGAGAGATTGAAAAAAATATTGAAGAAGCTTCTGGTTATCACGTATGTCTATTTCGAAGAGAAGATTCCCGATTTGAAGTTCAAGAGCGTTCAGACCCCATCACAAATCACGTCGGTGAAAAAATGGTGGTATTACTGGAAACAAGGCAATGTCAATGTGGAAAATTTCAGGCCTTACGGTTTCCATGTACACACGTCATCGCAGCATGTGCCTCTGTGAACATCTCATGGGAAGCATATGTTGATCCAGTGTACCAGATGGATATCATTGCCAACTGTTATGCTGCACCATGGACACCTATTGGGGAGTATCGTTATTTCCCAATGCCTGAAGGCCAGCCGATAGTGATACCTGACATGAATCGGTTACGTCCTCGTGGGAGACCAAAGGCGAGTAGGATGCGCAATGAGATGGACTGGCCTCAAGAACAAGGGCAGAGTTTGCGATGCACAATATGTCATAAAGAAGGTCATAACCGGAAGCGATGCCCTAACGTTGTTGGGTCGACTTCACAGTCTCATTCATAATGATGTATTGTCTTCATTGTGACATTCTCATATTGTGAACTAAATGTTGTTATCTCTTTTTTAGAAAACTGTTCTATAACAAATTTATAGTATCATAATAATTAGCATAAGATATTGAATACATACAAATAGATAAATTCTAAAAACATCATCACTAATTGACATGGTTTATCTTAATCCAATCCATAAGTAGTTAATCACAAAGCTCCCCCAAAATATGTGTAACCAAATTCAAGACTCAATATTTTAGATAACATAACTTATTTCATATTAATATTCATGCTTTCAAGAAATAACTTTGAATATGAAATAATAGAATTTATTTCAAAACTCCGAAAGCGGAACACTTAACCCATATTGAAATGTGTATGTCAGTTAACCCATTAATTTTATATTTACATTTTACACTTACGACTCATTTTCTTTGTTTATATGCAGATGGATGATACCATACTACTCACTCAGCAGCCTACCCATATTTCGCAGGCCGTGTTAGAGGGTCATCCAGATCGATTTGTGAAGGTGCGTCGAGCGCACCATTTTCATCACATGGAGCCTCCACATGCCATTAGACCTTACTTGCGCCGTGCTGGCTTCTATGGCCTTGCCGTATCAGATTTCACATTTGTAGATCATTACCTACTTGCTGCCCTCGTTGAGAGATGGAGACCAGAGACACACACATTCCACTTGCCTGAGGGGGAGATGACCATCACCCTCGAGGATGTCGCAGTTCTTCTCGGTCTTCCTATCCAGGGGAGACCCGTTATTGGACCCACTCGTGCAGCTTGGCCAGACCTTGCTCAACGCTTGTTAGGCGTTGATATTTTGTCCGACCGTAGGGCTACAGATGGATCGTCCATATCTATGCGTTGGTTGGAGTCGCAGATTCCACATTTACAGGATGATGATGATGAGCAGACCGTCATGCGTTACGCCCGTGCATATATCTTACGACTCATTGGTGGGACCATGTGTACTGATCACTCGGGGATGCACGTGCATATGATGTATCTACCCCTACTAGAGGACTTTGATCGGGCTGGGACGTACAGTTGGGGATCAGCCTGCTTGGCATACACGTACAGATCATTATGCAGACTATCCCATAGGGACCGTACAGGTCTTGGAGGATGCGTCATCCTTATTCAGATGTGGGCATGGGAGCGCATCCCATCATTCCGCCCTGACCTTGCTGGTCCACCGGTCGAGATGGAGGTGCTGCATGACGCTCCGCGTGGACGCTGGTATGATAAGTCATTTCTATTGGTTTTTTATTCTACTATGAGTTATTGACTATAATTTCTCATTATTTGTCATTATCGTTGTATTTTACAGGTGGTGTCAGCGACACAATTTCGACGTGGTTCCGAGACAGCATTTGGGCGTATATCGGCTACAGTTGGACTGTCTCTTACCTGATCAGGTATGTATATACAATCTATCACTGTCTAACATTTTTAATAATAACATCAATTTTGGTTTTTAGTTGGGTGTTTTTTTTGACAAAATCACTTGTCATTTCAGATTTCATGGCTTCCATACTGGAGTATTATGGACCAGTTGCCAGCATACTGCACTGTTGGTCTTGAGGATGCTATGGCTGTAGTGCCCCTCATTCACTTTCATATTATTGAGTGGCAGCAGCCTGACAGGGTCATGCGCCAATTTTTTCGTACTCAGCCGATTCCATTACCATCTAGACAGACAGACAAGCTTCATGGGATGAAGCTGACAGGGAGGCAGGATGATGACTGGTCCCAAGTACATGCGAGTTTTATCGACTGCTGGCACAGACGTGCAGAGTTACGTATTCAAGGTGTTCCTACAAATCGATTCTCTCTTTCAGAGCAGGTTGACTATGCGCCCTGGTATAGACTAAAATCTATACTGTATCTTACCCAAGCTGGCATAGAGATGCAGAGGATGGTAAGTTAATAAATTCCTATTACTTTGTTTATTGAATTATTTTCTAATTCCATTTGAATCTATTTACAGGGAAGTCACCCAGAGCAGCTTGTTCGCATGAGCGATGAAGAGGAGGAGGGGGTCTTTAGCCGGGCAGCCGTCCATGCTACAGCGCTGGAGGCGAGGGCATCTTTTCATGCGTTTTCCGAGAGCATCTTCACGCGTCTGGCTCGGAGACAGGAGGTTCCTGCCCCAGAGGAACATCCTCCAGCTGCTGCTGGTGCTGAGGAGCCACGACCACGGCGACGTAGACAGCGTCGTGCTGCACGTGAGGCATCGCCTGTTCCACAGGCAGAGGTCGGGCCTCTAGTAGTCCAAGATCAGCCTATTCAGGATGTGCCTCAGGTGGCATGGGATCCGTCTTTCCTGACAGGATATCCGCAGTTCTCTCCATCTTGGGTTCCAGATCCTTCCCAGCCTTGGATTCTAGAGCCGTCGTCGTCTTGGGGTATAGCTCCATCACAGGCTTCGTTCCCCTCTGCGATGGAGGCAGGTCCTTCTACCACCCTAGTGGGAGAAGGATCTGGATGGCAGTACGAGATGCAGTTGACAGCTCCTCCAACTGACACACAGATGGAGGATGCGACAGTCGACGTTTCAGTGCCCGAGGATCAGCCTTCTCCAGGTCATCAGACTCCACTGCGCACTCGACGCGGACGTCCTATTCGCAGACCACCATGTGGGACAGAATCTCCTCGCCACAGACATATGCATTGATTGTACATTATTGTTTACATGTTTTATGTGTACTGAAATCAAAATACTATTTTTACTTGTTGGTCAGAGTGGAATCTCAGGAGGGGGTAAATTAGGTTTTATTTATATATATTTATATAACCATACGAACATAATAATAAAACATTAATAATTACTAATTACCTAATTACAGATTATATAATTAATAATTATATTACTAATTAACTATTTAATTAGTATATAATTAATATTTACAAAAAAATGTTAATGAAAAATAATTTATAAGCTTTCAAAACCGCCTACTTGAAACTTAAAAATGTTTCAAGTACGTGACTTTGAAAGACTGTAAAATATAAACTATAAAACGAATATAATTGAAACTTTAAACATTGATTAAACATATAATAAATAGTTGAAAACAAAAGAAATTTCCAAAAAAAAGTTGATGAAAAGAAATTTATAAGCTTTCAAAACCGCATACTTGAAACTTAAAATTTTTCAAGTACGTGACTTTGAAAGACCATAAAACATAAAATAGAAGACCAATATAAATGAAACTTAAAACATGGATTAAACATATAAAAAATAGTTTAAAACAAAAGCAATTTACAAAAAAATGTTAATGAAAAATAATTTATAAGCTTTCAAAACCGCCTACTTGAAACTTAAAAATGTTTCAAGTACGTGACTTTGAAAGACTGTAAAATATAAACTATAAAACGAATATAATTGAAACTTTAAACATTGATTAAACATATAATAAATAGTTGAAAACAAAAGAAATTTCCAAAAAAAAGTTGATGAAAAGAAATTTATAAGCTTTCAAAACCGCATACTTGAAACTTAAAATTTTTCAAGTACGTGACTTTGAAAGACCATAAAACATAAAATAGAAGACCAATATAAATGAAACTTAAAACATGGATTAAACATATAAAAAATAGTTTAAAACAAAAGCAATTTACAAAAAAATGTTAATGAAAAATAATTTATAAGCTTTCAAAACCGCCTACTTGAAACTTAAAAATGTTTCAAGTACGTCACTTTGAAAGATTATAATTATATTACTAATTAACTAATTAATTATTATATAATTAATAGTTATATTAATAATTAACTAATTATTTATTATATAAGTAATAATTAATGAGTAATAATTAATAATTAATAATTTAATGAATAGCTATAATTAATATTTATATTACTAATTTACTAATTAATAATTACTAATTACTTATTAATAATTATTAATTACTAATTACTAATTATAATGAATAATTATAATAAATATTTATATTACTAATTAGCTAATTAATAATTAATAATTACTAATTAATTAGTTAGAATTATTAATTGTATTTCTAATTAACTAAATATTTATTATATATGTAATAATTATATTAATAATTAATTATTATATAATTAATGATAATATTACTAATTAACTAATTAATTATGACATATTTAATTATTAATAATTACTAATTAATAATTAAAAATTATAATGAATAAATGTAATTAAAAATTATAATGAATAAATGTAATTAAAAAATAAAAATATATATTTTTAAGAGAAAGGCGGCATCCGCGATGCCGCCTTTCACCCGCAGCGCAAAGGCGGCATCGCAGATGCCGCCTTGCCCCGAAATGTAAAGGCGGCATCCCGGATGCCGCCTTTGAGGTGCAGTTTTAAAATTTGTTTTGCCGGAACCGTTTTCTGGCAAATTTTTTTTTTTAAAAACGTAAACAAAAAAAAAATCCCCACAATAGAACTACCGATATGTCATTGCTTCCTACCAAACCGGTGGAAAAACAATGCACGCCCACATCAAATGGACAACTTCTCCCTGCACCCTCCCGAGATCATGACACCTGAAGTCAACCCTACAACCAGATGATAGAAAGGATCGTCATCATCAGTGACAAACCTTGAGCACCATGTCCTCGACGTCATCGTCCTATGAACACTTCTCCCATCACCGGACTGTCATCCCCAGCCCTCTGCCGAACAAACCCTAGCACCCATAAAGGAAACCGCAGACCGAGGTTGCCTCTGCATCCACCTCACCATCACCAGAACCCATACACCATCACAAGCTAGACTGTCCCATGAAACGTCGTCCACCCTAGCAGCTAGCGGACCAACAAGGTCCTGTCATTGGGATCTCCGCTGCCCGGGGTCACCGCGCCATCTTCCAGGATCCCACAGAAAACTGATATGAAATCTACCATGATCCGAGCTTGAATCGAAAACCATATAAAAGATGTCCCCGCTGGGAAACGTGATGGTCGGAGTGACCACACTCCGTCCTCAAACACACTGATCCCATCCCGTCAGCATGTATCCCACCTAGCTGCCATCCCGCACCATCAAGATCTGCTATTTGTGTCTTCAATATTCCCTGACCCCAGGCCTTCTCCTTCTATCACCAGAGGTCATCCCCATCCCACACTCTAGCCTAGCGTCAGATCTGGATCACGTACCAGATTTTCAAATACATCACCTCCTTCCAACCCATCTCTGAAATTCATATTTCAAAATCTGAAAATAGATCAGAGGGGATTCGATCCCTAATTCCACCACCAATATTGGTCTCAGATCCAGATTTTCCATAGGTAGCCAACATCTGGTAGTGACTGAATATCACATCATCTCAGGTTTGATAGATTGGTGCCAGATTTTTTCTAGAAGATTGATGAAAGAGAGTCTCTCCATCCTTGAGAGAGAGTCTCTCCATCCCTATATATATATATATTTCTATATGAAATATGATTTTTAATAATATATAATTTTTATTTTATATTCCATTTTTAATTAAATATCTATTATATCATGTGTGAATTTTTATTTAGTTATATGTAAATCATAAATAATAAAATATATTATATAATTTTTAATATAACTAATAATTAAATATTTATTATTTGACATATATGTAAAATAGAAAAATCAAATGACATTGATAAAACAAAAGGATATTAAATGTTAGCCAACATTTTTAGTTAATATTATTTTTTAATTAAACTATATATAAAAATTCAATAAATAAATGACATATAAATATGATTTATAATACATATTTAGTATTATATAATTAATATTTAAAAAAATTATATATATAAATATATATATATATGTCAATATATATTTCTATATGAAATACGATTTTTAATAATATATAATTTTTATTTTATATGCAATTTTTGATTAAATATCTTTTATATCAAGTGTGAATGTATATTTAGTTATATGTATTTCAAATTTAATAAAATATAATATATTTTTACGAATATAAATAATAATAAAATTTATATTATTTGACATATATATATAATAGAAAAAACTAATGACATTGTTAAAACAAAATGTTATTAAATGCCTATTAATATTAATTAGTCAACACTTATAGTTAATTTAAATTTTTAATTAAAATATATAAAACATTTTTCACTAAATATATGACATATAAATACCATTTATAATACCTATGTAGTATTATATAAATAATATTTAAGGAAATATTATATAATAATCACGTATCGAGCGTGCCCAACCCTAAAAATTTTAAGTGTAAAAGTAAAAGTACATTGAAGAAAGAGAAAATGACACATCATGTGTCACCAAAACATTAGACCGGCCAAGCACCACCCAAAACAAAAAGAATGTCAAGGACCCACAAAATGGTATAACTACCAACATAAAATTGCTAGAGGGACCCAAAACATGAGCATAAACACACTGCTACAAACCACAAAGAACTCATGCACCTGACCGCACCGATGAGGCATACCAATAAAACTCCACTTGAGGTCATCAGCACAGATGCCAAATCATTCACACCGAGGACATTACCCTTAACATCAACGTCATCCTCAGGCAATCAAATTCATCCAAGATGTCCATCGCTCGAGGTGTCAACATCAGCATGTCATCAGTGGGAGAAACTCACTGTTGACGCCCCATACTGTCAACAGTTCATGAATCCCAAGACCATCGCCCCTAGTGTCCCATTCCACCAAAATCCATCACGAAGCCCGCTTCCCATAAATAAAAACACAAAATGGCTACAAAAATATTACCCAACAGAATCAACCAAATTCCCACCCGAAGACAGTGCACCCCAATGTCTAGCTGCGGATTGGTCTTTACTAACTACCAAATAGGTGAAAAAATGGATAATTTTTTAAAATGGGTTTTTGATTTTTTTTTTAAAACGGGATAGGGTTCATAGTATATTTAATCATGGGTATGGAGATGCGTGGACCCAATTCATGCATCATGCCTCACAAGGAAGAATAAATGGGGTTCACACATACTTTATAATGTTTAGAAAGGATGAGTGAACCTCGTTCACGCAACCTACAAAAATTTATAATTTTTTAAATTTTTTGTAATATTTTTGTTTTTTAAAAATTTTATTTTTTTTTGTTTTTCTTGATTATATATATATATATATAATTTCACTAGAATTTATTTTCTATTTAATATTCAGAAATACTACCATTACAGTAGTCTGGATTCTAACTGAAACTCTCACCCAGGGCTCCCTTTAATAAAAGGGCTTTCCTTAGAAACCATTCTTCATTTTTAATTTAGGATTTAGGTTCTCCTTTCCTCTGTAGAACATTCTACATTTCTGATATGGGATTCAGAAATGTTTCAATTATGTGGCTTTGAAAGACTATACAATACAAACTATATGAACAATATAAATGAAACTTAAAACATGGATTAAACATATAATAAATAGTTGAAAATAAAAAATAATTTCATAAAAATGATAATGAAAAATTATTTATAAGCTTTGAAAACCACAAACTTGAAACACAATTTTTTTTTCAAGTACCTGGGTTTGATGGACTATACAATACAAACTGCAAGACCAATATAAATGAAACTTAAAACATGGATTAAAAATATAATAAATAGTTTAGAATAAAATAAATTTCATAAAAAAATATTGATGAAAAATAATTTATATGCTTTCAAAACCACCAACATGAAACTTAAAAATGTTTCAAGCATGTGGCTTTGGAAGACTATAAAATATAAAATATAAGACCAATATAAATGAAACTTAAATAATGGATTAAATATATAAGGAATAGTTAGTAAATAATTAGTTAACTAGTAATATAATTATTAATTAATTAATAATTAATATAATTATTAATTGCTAATTACTAATATACAATAATTAATTAGTGATTAGTAATATAATTATATAATAATTAATTATTTAATTAGAAATATAATTATTACTTGTTAATTAATTAATTAATTAATAATAAAATTATTAATTATAATTATTCATTATTAATTATAAATTATATAATAAATAATTAGTTAATTAGTAATATAATTATTAATTATAATTATCTATATTTATTATATAATAAATAATAATATAATTCGTAATATAATTATTAATTATAATTATTTATTATTTATTATAAAATAATTAAAGTAGTTAATTTTTATTATAATTATTAATTTTAAAATAAATAAATAATTAATTTGTTATATAATTATTAATTGAAAATCTTCATTATAATTATTATTTATTTTTTATTAATTATTAATTATATAATAATTAATTAGTTAATTAGTAATATAATTAATAATTATATAATAATTTATTAGTTAAGTTTTAATATAATTCTTAATTATAACTAGTAAGATGATTATTAATTATAATTAATAATTAATAATTATATAATAATTAATTAGTTATTTATTAATATAATTATTAATTATAATTATTAATTACTAATATACAATAATTAATTAGTTAATTAGTAATATAATTATATAATAATTAATTAGTTAACTAATAATATAAGTATTAAATATATAATAATTAATTAATAATATAATTATAATTATAATTATTAATTATGAATTATTAAGTATATACTAATCAATTAGTTAATTAGTAATATAATTGTTAATTGTATTTAGTAATATAATTACTAATTATAATTATTAATTATTAATTATATAAAAATTAATTATATAATTAGTAATATAATTATTAATTATAATTTTTAATTATAATTTTTAATTTTTAATAATAAATTTTTTATTATAAAATAATTAATTAGTTAATTAGTAATATAATTATTAATTATATAATAATTAATTAGTTAATTTTTAATGTAATTATTATTTATAATTAGTAATACAATTATTAATTATAATTAGTAATATAATTATTAATTACAGATAGTAATTATTAATTATATAAAAATTAATTACTTAATTACCAATATAATTATTAATTTTTAATAATTATATGTAAAATAATTAATTATTTAATTAGTAATATAATTATAAATTATTAATTATATAATAATTGATTTGTTTATTAGCAATATAATTATTAATTATATAATTAATAATTATAATTAAAAATTATATTACTAATTAAATAATTAAATACTAAATCATTAATAATTACATTACTAATTAAATAATTAATTATTGACTAATTAATTATTAATAATTAATAATTATAATGTATAATTATTATTATTAATTATATTACTAATTTACTAATTAACTAATGAATTATTATATAATTAATAATTATATAACTAGTTAATTAATTAATTAATAATTAATTAATAATTATATTATGAATTGAATAATTAATTATTATATAATTAATAATTATATTACTATTTAATTATTATATAACTAAAAATGATATTACTAATTAACTAATAATTATATAATTGAATATTATATTACTAATTAACTAATTAATTATTAACTATTTCTTATATGTTTAATCTAGGTTCTAATTTTCATTTATATTGGTCTTATAGTTTATATTTAGTTGGCTTTCCAAGGTACATACTTGAAATGTTTTTAAGTTTCAAGTTGGTGGCATTGAAATCTTATAAAATATTTTTCATCAGATTTTTTTACAAAATTATATTTATTTTAGACTATTTCTTATATGTTCAATCCATGTTTTATTTTTCATTTATATTGGTCTTATAGTTTGTATTTTATAGGCTTTCAAAGTCACATACTTGAAACATTTTAATGTTTTGTGATGGTGGTTTTGAAAGCTTATAAATTATTATTTGTCAGCATTTTTTACGAAATTCTCTTTATTTTCAACTATTTATTATATGTTTAATCCATATTTTAAGTTTCATTTATAATTGTCTTGTAGTTTATATTTTATAGTATTTTAAAGACACATTCTTGTAATAAAATCCCACATCAGAAATGCTGAATGTTCTATGCGGGAAAGGGAGAACTGGAATCCCACATCGGAAATACAGAATGATTTCTTGGACTTTCCCTCTTATAAAAGGGAGCCCTGGGTGAGGGTTTCTATTAGAATCCCGACTATTGTATTAACAATGCTACTGGATATTAAATAGCAGATAAATTCTACTGAGAAATTTTGTTATATATATATATATATAGACAAAAAAACAAAGATTTTTTTAAAAAAAATATTAAAATAGTAAAAATAAAATTCAAATTACTGAAGGATGTGTCAAAATGGTTCACACATCTATCACTACGCCTAAGGTGCGTGAGCCTTATTCACGCATCTTCTTAGGATCGGGGATGCGTGAATGGGGTTCACACATCTTCATATCCATTATTAAAAATACATCAAACCCTACCTCATTTTGAAAAAATAATCAAAACCCCATTTTAAAAAATTATCCTGGAAAAATACCACGTGCCCATGTCAAACAAAACCTAATCCTTGTTCCCTCCTAATATCACCCCACCCGAAGTCAACCCTACAACCTGATAACGGTAATGGCCCTCATCTTTACCGGTGAACTTAGAGCACCATGTCCTCGACGTCGTCATCCTCCAAACACTGCTCCCATCTCTAGACAATTGTCCCTAGCCCTCCACAACACAAACCCTAGAAAAAGTGAATGAAACTATAGGCCAAGGTAACCTCATCCCAAGCCTCACCCTCGCCAGCACCCATCCACAATCCCCAGCTAGATTAGACCCCAAAATGCCATCTTCCATAGTAACTAGTGGACCAGCAATGTCCTGCCACTGGGATCTCTGCCGCCTGAGGTCGCTGCCCCTGCGCCCATCTCTAGGACACCAAAGAAAACCACTATGAAATCCACCAAGATCCCAACTTGAAGCCAACACTATCGCAATGATAACCCCGTTAGAAAAAATGATGGTTGAAGAGACGACACTCTGGCATAAAACACGCCAATCCCATCCCATCGGCCTATATCCCACCCAACCACCATCCCACACCACTAGGATCTGAAGCTTACATCTCCAGTATTCCCTACACCCAATGTCACTGCTAGAGGTTGTCCCTAGACCACATTATAGACAAGCACCAGATCTAGATATTGTACTATGTTACTAATTCCATCACCTCATTCTAACACATCTCCAAAATTCTTATTAAAAAATCTTAAAATAAATCAGAGGGGTTTTGATACAAAAATACACCGCTAATATTAGTCTGAGCACCCAATTTTCTACAGGCATCAAACATTTGGTAGTGACTAAAAATCCCATCATCCCTAGTTCCATTTATTAGTGCCATATTTTAGCCATAATATTGAAGATAGAGAGAGAGAGAGAGAGAGTCTATCCATCCTTGATAGAGAGTCTCTCCATCACCACACACACACACACACATGAATATATATTTCTATATGAAATAAGATTTTTAAAAAATTTGATTTTATTTTATATGCCATTTTTAATTAAATATCACATATATCATTTTTGAATGTATATTTAGTTATATATAAATCATATTTAATAAAATATATTATATTTTTATTAATATAAATATATTTATATAATAAAATATGATTTTAGTGGTATAAATTTATTTAATCAAATATATCTTTATCACCTCTTAACATTGAGAAGGTGTGATCATTATCAGTGATTTTTGGCTCTGATAAAGAGCACAATTTATCATCATTGATAAAAGGGTGCTTTTATTAGTGCATTTTTAGCACTGATAAAAGTTGAATATATTTATCATTGGTTCTGTAGTAGCATATATTTCATGGTTTAATAAAAAATTACATTGATTGTTGTATAAAATTATTAAAATGTACATATATCTCATTAGGGTGTCAAAAAAAATTGGTTTGACTTGAAAAATAAAGAGAACATTACACTAATAATTTTTGATCTATTGGGATTAATCACACATCACTTTATTAAAATTCATTGTTTTTTATTTATGAAATCATAAAAAAAATTCTTAATGTGATGGAAAGAGAGTGGAAAATTCAACCAAATAAAAAAAATATCAAGTATTATTTATTGATAATTAATGGTGGGTAGAGGAATAATCAACGAATATTTATCCAACCCCATTGAATGGATAAATTCACACTAATTTTGGGATCCCGAACTTCATATTCAGTCAAGAAATTTGGTTTTTACACAACAGTTAAGACCTCATGTTGCAAGACATCTCTTTTTAGTTTTCCTATTCCTTTTTTGATTTAATATTTTTTAACAAGAGAGTGCATCTTATTTAATTGATCTAACTGAGACTATAATGGAAATGCGTTAAGTCAAATCAACAGATTTAGGTGATTCATACCAATAGAATAAGGAAATGTCATGAACATTTAATATATGATGGAAAACAATCCTGCAGCATTCAAATCCTCACATTCCTTCATAAACATTACATTTTTATCTTTTAAGAGATGATCTATCTCTTCTAATGTAGATTACAATTTCCAATCAGTTTGTCCTCCAGCCATTTCCATATAAGACTATATAATGAAGAGTTTGAATAAGAAATAATATAATTAACAAAAATTGATTAATATATATTATTTACAATACAATGGAAAAATAATATATAAATAAAAATATAATTAATTAAAATAAAATTGATAAATATATAGATAAAAAATAATACTTTAAATACAAATAAGAACGAACATAATTGGTAAAATTAAAAAGATATTTAAAAATCAACTAAATTATTAATAATTAATGTCATGAATAATAAATAATAGTTAATTAATAATGATTCATTAATAACTATTAATCAATAATTTTAACAACAAAATGTAATAATATAATTAATAATATGATTAATAATAAAATAAATAATAGTTAATTAATGATATAACTATAAATTAATTGTGTTAATAATTATTAATTGTATTATTTATATTATCACATATTATTATGTTATTGAAATTAATCATATGTAATTTTAATTAATAATATCACTCACAATATATTATTATTATATTGATCATAAACACAATATTGAATCTCATATGGAAAATCTTTAATAAAATGTCTATAAACCATTATTTATAAAAATAAGTCCTCCATGGGTTAAATAATAAATACTTATTTCAAGAATGAAATCCACATGAAAATTAACCACAACACTTTTTATTATCTAAAATGGATCTCTTGAAAATCATCCACAACTATAACAATAACAATCAAATATCCTATACCAGTCAGTAGCACTACATAAAAATAGCCAAAAATTTACAAAAAACCGACATCATGTTAAGTTGTTCTACAATCACACTTCTAATTTCAATGAATGATTGATTAATAAAATAAAAATATAATATTTTTATGACATAACCTTGCTGGTATCGATTCATCAACCACCGCCATATTACTAACAGGTAAGAAAAAATATAGCACTCTGAACATTGACTAGAAAATCGCAAAAAATGTAAAATACTTAGAAAATATATAGAATTAATAGGAAATTAGAATTATATGTACAAATAAATTTATCCATAGGTATGGTGTGAACCAAGAAATCACTTATGTAAGGTATATTTTTTAATGACATAAATAGTATCTACCAAAGCATGTGAAACTAGGTGTTAAATTAAAATATACACTACACTACTAGAGAAAATGATTTTAACATCAATAACACTAAAAAACCATGGTTCATCTAAGTGTCGTTAAAAGGGGGCCCTTTAATTGGTGTTAGAAAAGCAATGATAAAGGGAGAATTTTATCAATTCTCAAAAACCATTAATAAGGTGGACTTTTATTAGTGCTATTACTAGCCTATATAAAGGAAAGCCTTTATCAATTCTATTTATAGTACTGATAATGACCATGCTACTACAGTGTGTTGTTAAAATTACACCACACTATAGAAACAAATACTGACACAAAATACCAAAAAATATAGGATATGAAAAATTAATAATTTAATTGAAATAATAATTACATCAAAAATACAAAAAAACAATATATTATAAACATTTCATACAATGTTTTGTAAAATTACATTATCAAATACAATTTATCACAAAAAATAAAAAAAATCAATGGTTTCATTGTCCTTGACATCAGACCCCCTATCAAAAAGATCAATCAAGGTATCTACTTCCAAACAAACCACCCCAACTCGAGAAAAAGAATGCACCACTATAAGAAAACAATTATTATGTTAGTAATACTATAAAAAATATCATAAACATAAATATGAAATAATACATTTATAAAATGTCAATTTTAAATTTATAATAGACCGTTGGAGTCACATTGATCACCCCATTCATCATATTGAGGTGAGGATGATTCCTACATGTGAAAATTGACTTATAAATAGTTATCATAAGGTATCAAAAAAATCCATGTGATTTTCCCCAATTTTGAGTATGCCACTTGTGTTTTTTAATAAAAATTCATTTTAAAACGCAAGCACGCACTTTGAGTCATACCGGTCACATCGTGTGTCCGTTTGATATGAGATTGATTCCTACACATAATAGATGAATTATGAATCATTTTCCAAAACATTCAAGATCATACGAGTGTATTTGCTCATTTTTTAGTGGCTAACACAGATTTTGAAATAAATTGTCTATTTTAGATTGAAAATGGACACTTTGAGTCATATTGGGAACACTGTGTATCATATTGAGGTGTGGGTGATTCCTACACATCAAAAAAATGACATATGAATTTTTCACCTAAAGTCTCAAAATAATAAAAAAAATTCATTAGTTTTGAGTACGTTACTTATCTTTTTTACTAAAATATGAATTTTAAATATAAATGCACACCTAGAGTCATAACAGTCACACCATGAATTGGTTTGAGGTGAGGTTTATTCCTACACATTACAAATGACTTATAGATTTTTTAATAAATCATAAACATATTTCAAATATGTTTACTTTGTTTCAAGTATTTAACTTTTCTTTTTTACTTGAATTTAATTTTAAATTGAAAACAGACAGTTTGAGTCATATCAGTAACATCGTGTGTCTTTTTGAAGTGAGAATGATTCCTACACATCAAAAATGACTTACTAATAGTTTTACAAAATTATCAAGATAATGAGAGCATGATTGCTCACTTTTCAGTGAGTGACACAAGTTTTGAACTAAAATGCCAATTTTAGAATCATAACATCCACTTTGAGTGATACCAAGTACATCGTGTATCAGATTGAGGTGTAGATGATTGATACACAACACAAATAACTTATAGATCATTGTAATAATGTTTCAAGAAAATAAAAATGCATTTTATCTATTTTTAGTATTCCACTTATCTTTTTTACTAAAATGTATATTTCTAAAAAAAGACACACTTTGAGCCATACTAGTCACACCGTGTATCAGATTTAGCTGCGGCTCATTCATACGCGTCAAAAATGACTTATAGATCATTTCCCAAAAGTATTGAAATAATATAAATGGTTTTATGATTTTTGAGGATATGATGTGTGTTTTGAACTAAAATTTATGTTATAAAATAAAAACATATTGTTTCAGTCATACCGAGCACATTATGTATTGAATTGTGGCACGTTTGGTTGAGATATGGAAGATTTTTACACCATACAAATAGTGATCATATATGTTCTTATGGTAAGTCATAAATTTAATTATTATATTGAAAAATCCTTTGGCATATGCATCCTTATGATTCACATCATTTTTTAGGCAGCATGGGGTTTCCTCTACCAACCAAAAGGATCATTTTATCTATTTCCGACCATGTTTTGAGATAGTTATAAGAAAAATATGAATTCATAATTGATATTTGAAAAAAATAAATAAGTATTTGATAAAAATGATACAAAAATTATCCTAAAAATATTAGATAAAATAATGAAAAAATTAACTAAATTAGTAGGAATTCACCTTTAGATTCAATTATTGAAAAATACATTGGTAGATGCATCCGTACAATTCACTTCATATTTTAGGCAACTTGGGGTTTCATTTTCCATCCAAAATGAACAAGTTGCCTCTTTTCAAGATTATTTTCAATAATTGAATGCCAAATATGACTTCCCAAAATATCTTTGAATAAAACTAAATAAGTATTAGATTAATATGATATGGAAATTTACATAAAAATAGTAGATAAAATGATGAAGAAATTTACTAAATAAATAATAGGAATTATCCTTTGCATTCAAATATAAAAAAATGACATGGTAGATACATTTTTACAATTATCTTCACATTTTAGGTAGTATGAGGTTTCCTCTTCCACCAAAAAGGAACATGTTCTCTATTTTCTGGCATGTCGAATCAAATTGGAAGGAAAATATGACTTCACAGATGATTTATTAGAAAAATATAAGTATTAGATAAAAATGATAAGGAAATTAAAAAAAAATTTAGATAAAATGATGACAAAATTAACTAAATTAGTTGCAGGAATGCACATTTTCATGATTTTTATATACATTCTTGATCTATTACCATGTTACCATTATCTCAGTTTTGGCCTCGAACTCCACTCTTTTATGAGAATGAGCAGCTTCGAAAAAACAACCCCAGATCAAGAAAAATAATACTCCTATATAGTAAAACAATTATTATGTTATTAGTACTATAAATAAATAAATTAAACATAAATATTTAACAACACATTAATAAAATATCAATTTTAATCTAAAACCACACAATTTGAGTCATACTAGGTACACCATGTGTCAAATTTAGGTGTGGTTGATTACTACACATAAAAATGACTTATTTTTCATTTTACTTATGTATTAAAAAATTAGTAATTAATTTGAACAATTTTGAGCACGTCACTTTTATTTTTTACTAAAATGTCAATTTCAAATAAAAAGACACGTTTGGAGTCATATCGATCACATTATGTATCCAATTTAGGTGATAATGATTCCTAAATATCAAAAATTATTTATGGATCATTTTCCTAAAGTATCAAATTAATAAAAATTAATTTTACCTATTTTGAGTATGTTACTTTAGTTCTTTTACTAAAATGTAATTTTAAAATGAAAATATGCACTTTGAGTCATACTGGTCACATCATGTGTAAGTTTGATATGATACTGATTCCTACACATCAAAAATGACTTATGAATCATTTTATTAAATAATGAAAATAATAAAAGAATGTTTTCATGGTTTTTAGTAAGTGATAGAATTTTTTAAATAAAATGTCAGTTTCAAAAATATAATACACTTTGAGTCATTCTAGGCACAACACGTATCAGATATTGGTGTGGATAATTCCTAAACATAAAAAACTCCATTTAAAAGTAATTATTAAGTTTAAAAGATCATTTATTATGATCATTATTGAAATCCAAAATATCATCCTCATTATGCAACATCATAGAAACACTATTTATTGAATATGAAAACAATCATTTACCCTTAAAAATCATATTTAAATTATAAAAAACTGATGAATATTATCCTATTAAATCATTTGGATAATATTTATTAGTTTTTAAAAATGTTTTTCACCACTATAAATCATGTTACCCTTTATTTTAAATCACTTTTTAACAAAAATTTTACTAATTAAAAAAAATTTGATGGAAAATAAAACACAGAATTCATTTTTCAAATTCCTTAAAAAATGCACTCACTAGTTTCAAAACCAATCCCTTTCCATTTTGAACCAATCTTTCAAACTTTTAAAATCATGCCTCACCTAAAAAAACATTATCATTATGTAACAAAGATAGTTTGGAAACAATGAAATTATGAGACAAAATCCAAGAATATTTCGTGACCATAATAAACTAGGGCACATGGTTTGAAATCTAGTTTCCAACCACATTGGTGTAATAGGGAGCCACTTAGAACTATGTATATGAGATATATAAGTTTTAACAAACTCTATAAGGTCATCATGTGTCCATAGTTCAACTCCCACTTCATCCCTAAACATGAATAGATTTATAAACAACACAAATAATCATTAACTAAAGAGAGAGAATCATCAATATAATTTCACGTACAACAAAAAAGAATAATTAAAACTCAAAAATCAAAACAAAACACAACATTTCATTGAATCATGAAGTTTAGAATGAGAAAGAGATCATGACACTTAGGTCAATTAGTTTGGAATATGATGGTTGTGTTTTGAGAATTAATTGTCGATTATTGAGGAAAATTTGGTGAGCTCGTGTTGTGATGGGAGTAGGGTGGTGTAAAGTGGAAAGTAGTAGATATTAAGGTACTAAAAAAATACATCATCACATGAATTATCTTTGGAGTGGATCTATTCACCGAGAAGATCGATGAAGAGCAAGAGCAGCGACTATGATTGGGTTATACAAGAGCATGAATTGTGAAAGTAAGGAGGATCTATTAGGGTTCTATTTGAAATATCAAATATTTCTTTTATCAGAGCTTTTAAAAAAGAATTGATAGAGTAGTTTTATCATCTCTAAAATAGTAAGTGATAATAAAACTCCTCTTTATCAACACCTTTTTAAAACTGATAAAGATACCTCTATATCAGTGCCAAACTGCACTCATAAAGAACTAATTTTAATAATATAATAAATAAAATTAAAATCTTAAAATGTATATAAATATAAATAAATAAATTATTATTTAAATAAATTTATTATAAATTTATAATTATTTAATTATATATATATATATATTTATAATTATAATTATAAATAAATATTTTTAAAAATATTTTTATATAACTATAAATATATTTATATAACTATATATAATTAGATAATTTTATATATATATATATATATTGAAAAAGGTAGGGACGAAGCCCTTTTTTAGAATGGGTCTGTAGCTACTACCCATGAAACAATGGTGTTCCCATAAAAATCTTGTAATAATACATCTAGTTTCCTTGGCATCCTTAAGAGGTCTCAGAGTAGGGAGGTTTATCAGGAGGAATTGAGAAACCCTCTTGGACCGGAGAGCCCAGATAAAGCTAAAGGACATGATCCTCATCCCCTGAGGATCCCAAATCACCAGATGACATGACTAATGTAGGTGATAGGACATGTAAAAATCCCAACACCTAGAGGAGTGGTTGAAATTCTAGAGGTAGAGATAGTGGTCGATCAAAAAGAGGATTTGCTTTCCTATTTTTGGGTTGATGTCTACTTTTCCCTTTATGTAAGTGGATTATCACTAACTTCCTTTTATTATCTCCTCTTGTAACTTATCTTTACTTTATTTTCAATAAATTTCTGGACCATGGGCTATAACCCATGGTCCACACCATCTTGAATATATATATATATATATATAAGAGTGGGGTGAGACACATATGGAAAAGAGATTCCTCATGGTGGAGATGGTGACTAGGATTTCTCCTTATTGTTCATAGACATACCTCATTTCCTCGACTTCTTGTTACTTGATAGAGGAGAGAAGAACCCGATTCCTTTGGGTATCACCTCCAAGAATTAAAACTCACATTTTCTAGACACACACAGACACACACACAAAAGTGGGATTATAGGGTTCTAGACCCATGGAACTATATGTTCTATGATTCTATAGATCTCAAATCCTTTGTTCCTTCTCAAGATACATAATTTGGTCACTCCTTCAAAAATGGAACTTCTGTAATGGTTTTTCCAAAATGGGAAGTGGTAGCAGAAATAAAGGATATGTGAAATCACTCCATTGTAGTGCACATCTTTCTTATTAAATGGGTGAAACCTTGGGTATTGGATGCACATGTCGAAAGGTAATATACTTCATCGGGCTTTCACAAATGGGGTTCCATCCCATTAGGGTGTGAGTTTTATCATTTTAGTTTCCAAATAAAAAACTCAAATTGAGGGTGTGGGGATTCAGATTAATTTCATTGAATCATGAATACTATGATTATAATAGTGGTATTTTTCCTTAATCCATTCAAAATTTGGAACACATATGTTTAGTTCATGGTTAGAATTGTAGTCCTGAGATTGATCCTTTGGCATCCTCAGATAATCCATGATATTGCATCATTTATTAGTGAACTTATCATGACGTGTAAATAGACACAACAATCTAGGTTTATCCATTTTTGAGAGATTTATCATTGAATTTGATTTTAGCATTGTCCAGGTTAACCATGAAACTCTATCAATTGATGATGGGGATCTGAATTTGAATATAATTTAGGAGAAACTTACCTTTTTCTGCTCTGATTGTAGACTTGTGGGTTACTCCAATAATTTTCTTAGGAAACATTTTCTATGTCCACTTACCTTCTAAAGGGTCATATTACTATGTCATGTAGAAAAGAAAAGGATAAGCAGAATTTAAACACTACATAAAAAGTGTTTGGAAGGTATGAGGACAAGGAGTGGTCCACCATTGATATGAAAAAGGAGAATACCTAAGATTTGTTTTCTTTTATGTTGGATTAAACTGTGCCTGAAGAGGGAGTCGTTCATGGACACTCTTTGGCCTCAAAAAAATCATGGGATGAATCTATACCTGAAGTGGGGGAGGAAAGGTAGGTGATTCAAATTGAATTTCCAATTAAAGACTCTCTTTTAAATTTCACTTTAGATATTATATAAAATGATGTCTCTATGGATGATCAGTCTAAATGTGAGGCTACTACCCAAGAGGATGTTGATATTGAACTGTGTAAGTATTCACTTATTACTGGGAAAGGAATATACAATATGGTAGTGTCTTCTTCCAATGAATCGAAGAACCCCAATTCTAATCCTATTCAGTCAAAGATAGTGAGTATTACTCCAAATCTAGTATATAACTAGCCTCTTTATAAGATTTTAAAATACCTTTGTGGATGAAGAGGGATTTCAACTGATCACTCGAAAATAAAAATACTTTTCACCTCCCAATAATCCCAGGAAGGCCTCACCTTTTGTATTTCAAGAACTACTTGGGTAGGATAAGGAGACAGACATTGAAGATTCCACAAGGAATCAAGTTACGAGTGGTACATTAGAAGGGAAGGCGGTGATTGAGAAGGGTGTTATTTCCCTATAGAAATATAAACCTAGCTTAAATAAACTCACTTTTCTTGACATTTTTAATAGATATCATAGTGTAAATTCTCCCATGAGAAATTTTGAAAACTTATAGTTGAATCATAATCCTCAGACATTGGAAATTCTGATCTTAATGTGCCTTATATAGATGAATCAATCTTGAATAATTATTTTAATGGAGGCATTTAACCTCATGATGAGGAATATGAATCATTGAGCATGGTATCTAAAGTCCATTGAAAAAGACTTCGAAAAAATTAAAAGAAATCACTCATATATGAGAAAAACTACCACCTATACATCTCAGATGATGACCACAATTCCACATTTTCGGTTGTCTCCATGTCTTTCCATACACTGAATAATCATCTGATGGGATGAGATTCTCATGGAACTGAAGAACATGATCTCTAAATAGACCTAAGACCTCCAATGATACCTTCTTAGGTTTTCTCTTTATTACAATATCAATGAAATGGGCATTACCAAATTCTTCCTGAAGGACATCCTTGCTATAATATATGCTTAATATGTCAAGAAGACTAAGACTATTTTTATTAGAGTCAAATGGAGTTAGGGGATTCTCTATGCTCAACACCATTATTTTCATTGTGGGTTCCAAGGGATTAATCTCCCCTTCCACTTATGTTTTTCTAGACATAGGTGAATGGTCGAGTGAGATGGATTTGTTGTGGGTGACCACAAAAAACTCATCATTGTTAATGATGACAATATTTCCCTTATCTCCTTTGCTGACTTTCATATCCACTTATAGAGTATAAGAACCAGTCTCCATATATTTATTAGAGACATATGAATTCATCTTTTTCTTTCCTTTACTTTTGGTCATGGGTAAGGAGCACTCATGATGCAATTCCTTATCGACTTATTCCTGAAAATCAGTCTCAAATTTGCCTTGAATATCATAAACATCAAAAATTTTAGACACTTTACTTGTAATATCATCTCATGATTTCTTTCTACATGGTGACAACTTCTCCCCATATGTACCGGCTGGCTTGGTAAAATAATGCTCATCCTTTCTAGCCAAATTTCAAACCTCTACAAATAAATGAGAAGCTAATTTTGAGGGATGGATGTCTGAAAGAATTATAATAGTCGCTTCCACTTTATATTTAGAAGAGGGTCAAATGGTATCCATTGTGTATTGAAGGACCTTTTTGATTTGAGGTAATCCATCCCCATCAAAGGTGGTGTTCACTATAGGGTCTCTTTGGTACATAGACCCCATATCTTGCCCTGCCCAACATACTACAATTTGGAAACAATAGTATTCTTATATTTAATAAAACATTGAATTTTATTATGACCTCTAGTAGATAAGAATAAAAAAATACACACCTCCTACAATTAAGACTATCATGCCCAATGTTCTTGCAATCTGATCAATAAAATGGGATTTTTTCATACTTAATCCCCAAATCAAATTCATCACCTTCAATAGAAGAATCACTTTATCAGCACAAGTTGAACTCAGTTATACATAAACTAGAAAATGAGCATAATGCATGAACATAGCCAATTAAATCTCCCTATCCATTTTTATGGGAATACCAATAGAGAGTTCAACATCGAACAATATTTTTGGATGCAATAGAAATCAATTTAGAGCACAATATTTCAACCACATTCTAATGATGAAATTCCCTACCTTAAATGGGTTGAAGCTATAATCCCACTCCCAAATGTGAAGAACACCTATCTTAAGAGAAAATTATCCAAATACCCATACTTTCATATTTAAATAATCACAGGGAAGAGGATATGGAAGAAAATGTGACTGAGGGAAACACTTTTCTAGTTCAAAAACCCCAAATTTATAAAAGGTGTGCATCCAAGCTTCCGATTCTCCATGGTTTGGAACATCTGGGTGAGATAAGTCAAGAAAGAATGGAATGATTATATATATATATATACCAAAATGCAAACATATTTACATGTATAACAACTATATATGCACATAAAAAACACACACACAGAAAAACACCATAATGCATACACATATACATATATAGACATTTATATAAATGTATATGTTTAGATTTTAAAAATTAAAAATATGTCATTTATATTTATAGAATTCCATGAATTATTAATATATATATATATATATATCATAATTATATTAATTATATACATGCAGTTTTTAATTAATGTATATAAATACACATAAATTTTTGAATATAAATATGATAATTTTAAATATATTAATAACATTTTTTATAAAAATCGTTTATTAGTGCTAAGAAAAGTGATGATAAAGATTCACCTTTATCAGTACTAAAAATGGGATGATAAGAGATACCTTTATTATTACTTTTAGCTACTGCTAATTAAGGCTACCCTTTTATCAGTTCATTATGTTTAGAAATGATAAAACCCAGTGCTAACTAAAGAACAATAAATGGTAGTGAAACTATAGATATATGCCTTAATACTGCATGAAATATCCTTAATCAGTTCATAAAAATTTTTAATGTGGTAAGTGACTTTAAAAGACAATGAATTTTATCAAAATAACACTGATAAAGGGGCACTTCATCAGTGCTAAAAAATTTCGATAAAGGAGGCCCATTATCATCACTTTTTTAGTGATTGTAGAGGTAACACTTTATCAATGTATTTTTAGTTTTGATAAATTTTTATTTTTATCAATTCTATTTATAACATTGATAAATTCCATGTTGTAGTAGATGTGCTGCTAAATTATAGCACTCTAAATCAGAAAATGAAAATTTTAATTTCAATAAAATTTACATAAAAATAAAAAAATATTTTAATAACATTTCAAACCTTAGTTTTTTAATTATATTAGTACATAAAATTTATCACAAGTATCATCATATTAAAAAATATTAATGTTCCATTGTCTTTGGCCCCTAACCACCTCTAAACATAGTCTGATCATGATACCAGTTCCTGAACAGACCACCAAAAAACGTGGAAAATATCACACCTATATAAAAAACAAGTAATATGCTTCTAATACTATAATGAAATAAATTAAACATAAATATGAAACTATACATTAATAAAATGTCACATTTAAAATGAAAACATATATTTCGAGTCACACCGGGCACATCATGTGTCAGATTAATGTTTGGTTAATTTATGTACTTCATAAAAAGAATTTTTTTATCAATTTCCTGAAATATTAACATAATACAAACACATTTTCTCAGTTTTAAGTATCTTACTTGTGTTTTTAACTAAGGTATAAACTTTATAATAAAAAATATACTTTCAGTTATACCAGACACACAATATATTAGATTAATATGTGGTTGATTACTACCCATCAAAAATGATTTATAGATCATTGTCCAAAATTATCAAGATAATTTGAGTGAATTTTCTAAGTTTTATGTATTTGACATCCGTTTTGTACAAAAATGTCAACATTAAATAAAAAAACACACTTTGAGGCATATCAATCACAATGTATATAGAATTGACATGCGATTGATTCATACACATTAAAAGTGACCTATGGATCATTTCCATAATGCATAAATTGAATCTGAGTGCATTTGTTTGGTTTTTAGTTCCTGAAATATTTTCTTAAGGAAAATAGCATTTTTCAACTCAAAACACACACCATAAGTCATGTTGGTCACACCGTGTGTTTGATTGTTGTTTGGATAATTATTACACATCATAAATGACATATATGGATGTTTTTACTAAATTATTAAGATAATATAGTTTTTTTCTCTGTTTTCAGTGAGTGACATGCGTTTTTAACTAAAATTTCATTTTTAGACTAAAATAATACATTTCTAGTCATACCAGTCATATTGATCTTTTTCATACAAGTTGAAATTTTATACACATAAAAAATTATTTAAATATTTTTTTTCATAAAGCATCAAATCAATTTAAATGTTTCTGCTCAGTTTTGAGTATGTCACACGTCTTTTTAACTAAAATGTCATTTCTAAACTAAAAACACACATTTTGAGTCATACCGGGAACACCCTATATCTAATTTAGGTACGACTGATTATTACATATAAAAAATAATGTATATATAATTTTCATAATGTATCAAAATAGTATGAATTATTTTTCATGGTTTGGAGTATGTGATTTGTGTTTTGAACTGAAATGTCTATTTTAAAGAAAAATACATATCATGAGTCATACAAGTCACATCATTCGTTGGATTGATGAAAATTGTTTTCTATACATAAAAAATAAAATAATAATTATTTTAGAAAATTATTATGATAATAAAAGCATGTTTGATGGGTTTTTAGTGAGTGATATACATTTTTAACTAAAACTTCATTCTAAACTGAAAACACATACTTTGAGTCCTAGAAGTCACATCATGCATCATATTGACATGCGTATGACTCTTACATAACAAAAATGATTAAATACTTATGTTTTTTTTATGTAAGTAACTTTGGTTAATTGGTTATACTTATTCTATATAGACTAAATTATTTTTCTTTTAATAATTATGATTACAATTTTATTTGCCTAAAACATATTATTTTAAAATTTTCATTATTGTATTTATATGATGGTAGTAAAAGAATATTAGAAGGGTCAGTTTGAGGTGTTTTTAGTGCTGTGGTTTTTATGGGAAGGGTCAATTTGAAGTAACTAATGGACAATATATTGTGACCACAAACGATAGTAGAAATTTCTTTCTTTACACTACCATAGATCACATGATATAATGTGATGGATTTTAACAGTGATAAACAGAAAGCATTGATAAAAGGATAAATTTTATCACTGGTAGATAAAAGTATATATGATTATGAATTTTAAGATAAAAAATAATTTTCCTTTTGGTATAACAATAATTTCAAGAGAATAATAATATGAATAAGTGTGTGAATAAAAAAACACCATATGTATCATAGAAAAACCCACAAATGAAAGTGGTAAAAACCATGGTAAAATAAAAGGATCACACCATGGTAAAATTAGGGTATAGAATCTATATAAATTATAAGAATAAAACACTAAAAATAATATCACTTTAATAAGTCGATAATATTCTAACAAAGTACAACACTCAAAGATAAAACCAAAAAATGATATGTTTTTTGGGAATAAAATGATGAAAAATATTTGGCGAGATCCTATTTTATTGAATGGACATCATCCTTTGACATACTCTCAAATATATATCTTTTACCTAATTAATTAGGGTAAATAAAGGTAGAAAACCACCCAATTTGAATTTATTAAATGGGTTATCTGTTATTTTTTATCTCTCCCCAAAAATTCTTTCGACATATCTCTCACTTGGAGATTTTATTGAGAACCAATCAGATCACCAAAAAATCCTTTATATCTTCCCATGATGTTTTTCATGTCTCTATTAGACCTGTTGAGGATCTACACCATCTGAACTTATCCGAGCTAATCAAATTCATGAGGAAATATTCAAGATTTAATTTAGTGTGAATTGTTTCTATATCCAAACATCCATCCTACACCACATATTGAAAAAATGATATTATATGCCAATGTGATTTGTCTTAGAATGAAAATATGGATTTTTAGAAATGTTCATGGTTCTTTAATTGTCAAAAAATAATGAAATATGCTCTGTTTTAGGAATGATCTCCTCCTAAAACATTTTCATTCAAATTTCCTCTTTTCAAGCATATATAGATAACATTTAATCCACCATGGTTGTGTATAAGATCATAATTGATAGTAATTCTAAAAACTAGATCACAAATCCTATTGTAATAATAAAAAACATAACCAGTAGTGGATTTCCATCCATCAGAATCACCTGAAAAATATGGATCGACATAGAATATGACAGTAAAATAGAATCCTCCAAATAATAATGCATAATTTGAGGTCTCCTTAATGTATATTAGGATCCCCTTCATAATGTTCCCATTCCACCTTATTTTATTTTCCATATACCAACTAGTAAATCCTACTTCATGTGAAATGTTAGGTCTAGTAAAAATCATAGTGAACATCAAACTCCCCATTTTTGATACATACAAAACTCTAGAAATTTCAATTATCTCTATTTAAATACATGGACTAATCATGGAGGATAACTTGAAAATATTTGGAAGTAGAGTATATATTGACTAACGATCTTTCATTTTGTAACATTTCAAGACATTACTCAAGTAATTATCACATGATATCAAAATATTCTAATTCTTTCTGTCTCTGTGGATATACATCCAAATAATCTTGATTTTAGGTCCTAATTCATTCATATCAATATCCCTATCCAACAATAACTTATTCTATCATATTTGATCTTTGTTGGGGCCTACAACCATTATTTCATCCACATAAAATAGTATATACAAAATTATTACCAACTAGGAACTTGAAATATGCCCAAGGATTTTAATTGAGTATATTTTATCCAAGTATTATGATATAGAAATGAAATCTCTTTTACCAAAACCTCAATGCCTATTTGAGACTTTAGAGATATTTTTTCAACCTATAAACAAAGTTCTATTTATGTTATTTAGTAAAAACTTCTTATTGGAGAATATATATTTCTTCCTCAAGATCACTATGGAGAAAAGATATTTTCATATATAGTTTCTCTATATCTAGAGTGTATGTAGCACACATCGCTAAAACTACTCGAGTAGTCATTGGTCTAACAACAAATAAAAAAATTAATGGAAATTAATACCTTTATTCTAAGAATATCATTAGACCACTAGTATCACATGATATATTTCTACTTATACTGTTTCATACCCCTTTATCTTATAGACCCATTTTCCCAAATAACCTTCCTTCTATAAGGTAATGTAATAAGACCCCAAGTATTTTCCTTGAGTAGGGATTCGAGTTCCTCCCATATCACCATCATCCATGATGATACATCTGGAATCTAGGTCATATCCATAAAAGAATATGGTTCTCCATCCACTATCAATAATATGTACACACCATTTATCTTAATGAAATATTATGAGGGTGATGTTGGTGCTCTTTTCGTGCGTGCTACCCCGCAAGAATGCATTGCAGTGATGAATATCATCAATATGTACAAAAAGGCCTCTGGGAAACACCTTAATGCTTTGAAATCAGAGTTATCTTTCAGTAAAGGATTCCCACATGCTAAAAGGGAGGATTTGCACCGAATGAGTGAGTTTCCACTGTTTGATAAGCATCCTAAGTACCTTGGCCTCCCGAACCTGGTGGGTGGATCGAAGAAACAAGTTTTTTATGCAATTGTGGATAGGGTAAATGATCTGATTTGTCTTTGGTCAAGTAGGATGATTTCCAAGGCGGGAAAGGAAGTTCTAGTGAAGTCAGTGGCCCATACAATCCCTTCTTATGATATGTCACTGTTTAAATTCCCAGAAACTCTCATTGATCAAATCCACTCCTGGTTGGCCAATTTTTGGTGGGGCTCCCATGAGGGAAAACATAATTCCCATTGAATGTCTTGGGAGAATTTGTGTGTTTCAAAATTCCGTGGTGGACTCGGCTTCTGAAATCTCAAATGGTTTAACGAGGATATTTTAGAGAAGCAAGGATGGTGCCTTCTTTCCCACCCAAATTCCATGTTCTCAAAGGTGATGCGAGCTAAGTACTTTCCTCATTCTGACTTCTTACATGCCCAGCTGGGGCCATGACTGAGTTTTATGTAGAGGAGAATTTGGGGAGAAAAATCTCTCATTGATTTGGCCTGCGTGTGGAGAATTGCTGATGGGCATAATATTAACATTTGGAATGATCCAAGGTTGACAGATGGCGTCAATCATAAGTTTTCCTCACCTATTGGTCCTGGATTCAAAGATGCAAGGGTACATGACCTTCTCGTTGACTCGCTTTAGGAGTGGGATTAGGAGAATCTTTGTTGCTGGTTTAATGAGGTGGATTGTCAACTTATCTCGAGTATTCCTCTCACACCAGGAATGGGTATTGACCAAATTTTCTAGACTGTGGAACCTCATGGGATATATTCTGTTCATCCGGGTTACAAAATGAGGGTTCAAGGTTTGACCCAGGCCTTTACCGATAATCGGTGGAAGTGCCTCTGGTCCCTCACCGCTCCCCCTAAGGGGAATTTTTTTGGTGGCAGGTTTGTGCTGGGGTTCTTCCAACCTGTGACTTTCTGGTTTAGCGACATTTGGTGTAGGATGATACTTGTCCTTTGTGCCTCCATGAAGTAGAATCCCATTTGCATGCAATTATTGCTTGTAATGGGGTGGAAGGGGTGTGGAAGTTTTGGAGGTCGAATTTTGGTTTATTCTTTGATCTTTAAATTGGGTTGGTCCCAAACCATTATAAATGGGTGTCTTCTCTGGAACCAAGAGTGGTAGGGCTGATATGCACAATTGCTTGGTTGGTTTGGACTCGTCGGAATGAATGCATTTTTCAGATGGAGACCCCTGATCAGCTATGGGTTGATAGATCTTTGGAGTGGATGAATGGTTGGAAGAAAAGTGATGCGGGGTAGTATTTGAGCCACACTCAACGAGCGACTCCCTCTTGGTCTCCCCCCCTGAGGGTTTCTTCAAGATTAATACAGATGCTGCTGTCTCTACTAACTCAAGAGTCGTTATTGGGCTCATTGCTCATAACAGTTTTGGCCAGATTGTGGAAGCTCAGTGTAGGGTAGTTCCTAACTCATGGAGCCCTGTAGTGACAGAGGCATCAGCCATCCTTTAGGGGCTTCTTTTTTCCTATTAAAAATTTTGGCCCAAGATTCTGGTGGAATCTGATTTCCTCGAAGTGGTGAACGCTCTCTTAGCAAAAGATAAGGATTCCCAACCTTATGGCCTAATCATGAGGAAGATCTAGTACTTGACTGATGTATTCGATATATGAATTTTTTTCATCAAAAGAGATGGTAATTTGAAATCCCATCGTTTGGATTGTCTTGGGAAATTTTGGGGCGATCATTGTTGGGTGAACTCATTCCCTGATTGGTTTTGTAATCCTGGTTTCCTTGATCAATAATTTTCTTTTCCTTCAAAAAAAAATACAATACTTCCAAAATTATGAAACTGAGAATATTAAATGGGTTTACTAGTATGCATCTCCATTGTTTTAATTATATCAATTTTCACTAAAGGGGGTCGATTGATCCCATAGAAGGTGGTATTCACTAGTTCTTTCTAGAATGTCTTAGAAACACATATAGTTTTCAACATCACCCTTGTTTTGTAAAGTAGGGTTCTATTCACCCACTCAACTATATAATTCTATTAGGGAGTGTATGCCACAGTGGATTTTCTCTTGATTCTTTCCTATTTACAAAAATAATCAAACTCCCCACTTTTATATTCTACATCAGAGTCAGTCCTTTAACCCTTGATCTTATTTTTAGATTCAATCCCTATCTTCACTTTAAATGTTTTTAATAATTCATATAAATATACTTTCATCTTGATTAGAAACACCCAACATCTCCTGAAATAGTCATATATTGAAGATACAAAGTACCTTTCTCCTCTAAGAAATCCAACCAGTGCTTGAAAAACATCAGAATGGACCCAATCTAAGATCTCATTTCTCCTCCCCATTGAGGTTCCAAACATCAATATGTGTTTCTTACTCAAAAAAATTCTTAAAAAATCATATCAATACCTTCATAATCCTAGATAATAACTTCCCCTCATAATGAATCTGCATGACTCATTCGGATATATGACCAAGCTTCTGATTCCATAATGTCATCAACACTTCCATCGAGGTAGTTTATGAAACTACTATGTTCACTTCTTTTTATATTTCACCCATTATCACATAAAATTTCTTTAAGATATTACCCATATTCATCACCAAAAGTTAAAACTTCACAATTCTCATCAAACCTTACTATGAGTGATTCATGCATATGATATCATCATGTTATCCCATGAAAAAAAATTCTTCTTATAACCCTTCAACCGGAATAATCATTCAATGGTTCAAACTATGTTATCATGAATATTTATTTTGATGTTATCGAATCCAATGAAATTAAAGGTATGATCATTAACCATGTACACAAGTCCTCCTAAGACAATTTCATACTAATAAAACCATTCTCATTAATTCCTCATGTTCCCTGCTTCTCTTGATTCAATAATCCATGAATCATCAAGATGTTTTATACCTTTAATAGTTGTTTCTTCTTAACTGAGTAATACATCTCTATTTCTAGAAGTACTAACCATATTTACTTGAGAGTCATTATAACCATACTTATTATTACAATAGTATTTGCTGACATTCCCCCTCTTACTATATTGGGAATATATTTCATTTTCTTCTTTCTCCATGATTTAGAATTTCTGGGATTCTGGATCACACTTGAACCATACTCCATCCTTTTTTATCATTCCATTAATAGAGAATCCACTTAGTGTGATGTTTTTTTCTTTCTTCCTGGTTCTTGAATTGAATTTATTTATAAATAACAGTATATACAATTACATTGAATAGAAATATATCAATTTGGATATTTTTAGTGAGTCTTATGATAAATTGATCATATGAATCTAGAAAACTCTAGAGAAGAATCTCCCCATGTTCCATAGCCACAATTTTTCACCCCAATGACATAAAATGATAAAATAGGGTATTATGGGTGTTGATAAGGCCATTCATGGATGACGAATACAACACTTTTGGAGTGTATAATTCTCCCATCAATAATATTTTGGTGTGGAATGAATTTTCCTCAAACAACTTTGTCAGTGTTCCAAAAATTCATTCACTGCCTTTTTTTCTCCAATGCTTGATAGGACCCCATCTTCAAAAAGAAAATGGACATTAGTAATATATTTCTTATCCATGTCATTAAATCTCTCCTCCATCATTCCTTCTAGTTTTTCACCAGTCACCTATAAGAAATTTTTGTTCTACAACACTGCTTGTATCTTCAATTACCATAATTAAATTATTTCCATTAAACTTTTTAATCTCAAATTCTTCCACTATTTAGATATTTTGTTGGTCTATAATTTCCTCAGGATAGAACACACCCTTTGATACAACTTTTTAGGATAAAAATAACCATACTTTTAGTAGATTGTAAATTGTGAGATAAAAATATACAAAAAAATGACAAAATAAAAAATTAACACTTGACATAACATGGAACACCCACCAAATGAATGGGGTAAAAAAACACTTACAAGTAGAAGGATCTCACAATGGATAAATGTGGGTATAAAATATCTCTCAATTAAGAGGAGAAAATACTCAAAATATTCTCTATTGAATAAATGGAGAAACACCTCACAAAATACCACACATAAAGTTGAAACTAGGAGATAATGTGTTTCTTGAGAATTTGAGGATGAAAAATATTGAGGATGATATACTTTTATCGGCTTCCCACACCCTCCTTAGAACACCCCTCAAATAAATGCATTTTAAAAAATTAATTGGTGGAAATAAGGGTATGGATCCACCCATGTTGATTTAATTAAATGGTTCAGTAATTATATTTTCTCTCTCCCAAAAATATTTCCAATAATAATGGTGCTACCATATCAACAATTTTCCTAGCAATAATAAATTATTTTAATAAAAAGACTAAAAAATTGGAATCCAATAGTAAAAATGTGATTTTATGATTATATGAAAACTAACATACTATATATGAAAATGGAAAGCTGTACCAAATTTAGGAGAAAGAAAAATAATATAGAAGAATAACAAAATGTTATTCTTAAAATTCTGGTATTTGTTTTTTTTCAAGGTCAAATGAATATAAAAAAATGCTCCACAAGATCTTGAAACCATTTAATGCCTTTATACTGATATTTAGGAATTTCTAAAATAATGTAATCATTTTAGGATTTTGTACTATATTAGAAAAAATTTCATTTTTATTTATATATATATATATAAACATATTTTAAAAAAGTGTCTTTTATTAAAAAATACTAGAATTAAAATAATCTCAAAATATAACTAAAAACACACACTAAGGGGACCCTTTTGTAATGGAATGACCATTGACATATCATCACGATTTTCTTTGTGGGATTCAGGTTTCACTTTTCTATTATTAGATAATAATATTTTATTGATAATAGTTCTTAAATAGTAATATAAAAAAAATATAATTAATTAAAATAGCCTGATTAATATAGACAACAAATAATAATTTAAATAAGAGAAACTACTAATATAATTAATATAATTCAAAATATATTTGATAATTGTCTAGATAATAAATAATTAATGATATGAATAATTAGTAATAGAAAATTAATAATGAATCATTGATGACTAATAATCAATCATATAAATAATAATAAGTAATAGTATAATTAATAATTAATGATATGGATAATAATTATTAATATAATTATTAATATTTAATTAATAATATAACTAACAATTAATTATTAAGGAATATAATAGTTAAAACACACATAACCTTGTTTCTCTGATGGTTGAGTGTCTTCTATCGGAGTTTAGCAGGGATAGGTGAGTCCCAGGGTTTCCTGGGAATGAAGGTGCTACGCTGACATGATGATGTTTAGGGTTCTAGTTTGACCCCTCTATTGATGATGAAATTTTGTTATTCAGCCAGATACATGGTTCAATATTGTTTAAACGAATAAAATATTGGCATAATCTAGCATTGAAAAAAATAAAAATCATTTATTATTGAAAAATTGATGAGGATTCTTTTATAATGAATCAAATGCCTCTCCTCATCATCAGAAAATATATAATTAACTTACTATTAAATATAAATCTCTTAAAAAATACATTACAATATTAAAAACATTTTGATGATGGAGTGTCCATAAGAGAAATTGGATCAGTCCTAAATATCTTTAAAATTTTCAATATATAGGATACATAGAAGATACTCAAACGGAGACCATGGTCCTTCGGTAACCACCTTCTTTTAACAGGGGACCTAAAAAGTAAGGTGTATTTACAGAATACATCTTATTCCAAAACACACTTTGGGTTTTTTACTTAAAGGAATCCTATTTTGTGGAAGATCAGAGTATATTTTACATAAAATTGGTGGCCAAGTCAAATAATTTGAGGAATAGGACTGATCATAAACAATTCATTAGGGCCAAAAATTTGGATTAGGGTAAAAAATGATGTTCTACAATGACTTATGAGAAGTTTTCTTCTGTATATAGAGAAATTGAATGTCTAAATCTCATTCGAGTATGAAATGCTAATAATTATATTTCTTTTTCTATGGGTGTATTGAGCATAATAAGATATAATGTTACCTGATGTAGAAAAATGTAGAAAGAAATATTATCTTGCATTATGGTCCTTGGCTTCTAGTAAAAAATATTATAATTCTATTAATTAGATAAGTTGAAAAAGGGGTAGAGATATACTTTTAGAGGATCTAAGTGTGCAAAAAAATATAGATCAGAATAAAATATTCATGCTAGGTCCACCATTTTTATTAAAGATTAGTGTGTATATACTTGAGTGAAAGGCAGGGAGAACCAAGCCATTGAATATCTATCACATGAGTCTTGAAATTTCTATGAAACCACTATTATGTCACATGTGGTGAAAGATGCTTCCTCTACTGATAAACTCACAACCTTTGAGGGAAAAAATAAATCACCCTCTAGGCCAAAGTTGATTTGATCTGATCTACCATGTCAATAATTTCCCCAATCCTTCGATTCCCCCTTACATACCTATAGGCTTGGATATGATCCTATCAATGTTTCACCAACTGGTCCTAAAAAAGTGGATGTGGATAAGAAAAATGAGAGGTAATAATTGTATTGATTTATGCATGGAAAAAACATAATATTCCCAAAGATACTTGGAGGGCATAGTGGTTAATTAGACATACGCCAAAATGAGGAATGTCGTGGGTGTATGGTTCCTTTATTGAATATTTAGAGGTATATGATAGATTGAGCCAATCCCTCCTATCTCAATGAAAACCTTATCCTGGAAAGGATATGGGCTTGGAAACCCATGCTCAGTTTGGATTCTCCAACACCTATGTGGTAAAAATATCCCTGATATGGTTTCTTATTTGAAACCATATTAAAATTTAAGGACATGGTTGAGAATAAAAAAAATATGGTTTCCATATATGTTTATTCGTTTCACTAAAAGTTCACTTTGGTGGATTTTTTCATCTCGAGAGGGAGGACATGTACATTAAGGTTAAATGATTCTATTATAATCACATAGCTACCTACATCCACCTACATGACACCCCAGAATGGAATTTTATAGGATCTAATATATGGTCCTCTCATAGGGATAAACAAAATCCTTAGAGGCTACTAAATACCTTACATGAGAGATTACCAGGACCTCTCCTTGTTGGTAGGGACTTCAACAAAATCTTATCCCAACATAAGAATAAAGGGGTTTCAAATAGGCCTCTCACATCAATGATGTATTTTCCATAGGCAAATAAGATAGTAGAGCATTCTTATCTATGGTATTTACGAAACCTTCACACATGGTTTCATGTGAACTCTGAGAATACTCGCATTTTTGATCATCCATACATGTTATTGGGATCAAGTGAATGGAAAAATATTTTATCTTCTTCCAAGTTTCTAACCTTTCTACAGACACTTCAGACCACTACCCCATCCTCATTGAATTTTCATATGGGAAAATAAAATAAATACATTAAAGAATAATTATATTTTAAATCATCTAGGTGGAGGAAAAGGAATGTGAATAAATGATATACTCATACTAGAAAGTAGCGGATCCCGATAATTGAAGTAATTCACACCATGTGTCAGGGAAGTTAAAAATTCGGAGCAAACTTAAGTTTTAACAGATGGATTCTCTTTTTGATACAATTTAAATGAAACTTTTAGATTTCTATACTCACCCTCCTCTGATACATTTCTTTATATTATTTCATCCCTTGAAGTGAAAGTGGATATCATGCTTAAAATTAATGAATCCTTGTTGGCCTTATGCGCATGTGAAACCTATATCAAGGAAATTGACTCTAATAAATTATACTCCCATCAAAAGGCCATTAAAATTATTCATAAGAACTCTTTCTCTTATATCACAAATGTAGAAGGTAGAATTGTTTCCATTTAAAGTGGAATCCATGATCTTATCAACATTTTTTTCATATAGATATTTAGAGATGGGGAATCTATCATTTATGCTGATATTGCTTCCTGTATTGAAACAGTGGTCACATACACAGTGAAACACCATATTGAATTCATTTATGATTAAATCTTGATAGTCTTTAAAAAAATATACTTAACAAAAGAAATAGGTATGGATGCATTCCATGCATTTTTTATAAAAAAAATTATGGCACATTATCGGGCATGATATCTTAGGCCTCATGAAATATCTATGGTCGGGTAAGTCCATCTTATGTATACTAAATGAAAATATTATTACCCTTATACCTAATAAAAAAAATTCCTTTATATCATAACTTAGGCCAACTATCATATGAAATGTCATTTAAAACATTTTATCCAGGATTTTTGTTATCTGTCTGCATTCATGGTTACTATCCAGTATTTTTGAAAATTAGAGTTATTTCATCCCCAAGAGACTCGTCTATAATAATTAAATTATTTAAAATTAAGTTTTTCACTCTATTAAGGAATTGTATTTTTTAAAATAGGTATTATTTCGTGAAAGTTTGATATAAAAAAGGCCCATGATAAGGTCGAATAGTCCTTTCTTTGGTTTGTTATGATAAAAATTGGATGCTTCCATAAAGAGATTGTGGTTTTTATATAACGTGTATCTTCTATATATTTTAAGATTAAAATAAATGGTGGCCTCTAGCATATATATTCCCATACTAGTTGTGTTTATTAATGGGACCCTCTTTCCCCTTTCCTTTTTATTTTTTCGTATGGAATTTTCTCTAAACATATTTCAGTGGCTACAAATTATAACATTATTCAAGGGGTGAATGTGTGAAGATGAAGCCATCCCATTTCCCATACTTTTATACTAATGATAGCTTTATTTTTTCAAGGGTCACCCATGATGAACACAATTATATTTTTCACTTGATTCATATGAATGAGAGGGAATACATAAAATCTATCAACCATGATAAATCATAAATATATTTTAGTTCAAAAGATCCCACAAGAATAAAGAAAGAACCCAACAAAGCCTTAGGTATTTAGGTGGTTGAAAACAATAATAAATACATTGGTCTACCAGTGATTTTTGACATTCTAAAAGAGTGTTTTTCTCAATAATCATGGATAGAGTGAAAAATAAAATATAGGGATGGAATATTAAGAGAATATCTATATCAGGGAGGGAAAATCTCATCAAGGAGGTGACACAAGAGATCCCAGCCCGTATTATATTCTTTTTAAGATCCCTATATTTTTTATTGATCAAATCTAGTCCTACATCCCAAACATCTTGTGGGGCCTTCATAATGGGAGAATAAAATTCATTGTTTGGCTTCAGACAAGATTTTCCTCTCGAAATATTGAGGGAAATGGGGTTCTTAGATACTAGATGAATCAATTATGCATTAATGGTGAAGAAAGGGTGGTATTTGTTACAACACCCTAATTTACTATGGATATGGATCCTCCTTGACAAATACTTTAATCACTCAGATTTCTAGGAATCATTATTATGCCCCATCCCCATCTATTTTTTGAGAATTCTATAGGGTTATCTCAAGATTCTTTATGGTGGGATTTACTAATGAATCAGAGATAGATCCATTGTCAAGATATGGGGGGCCAATTGTCTTAACAATGGTTATGGGATGAAGGGTACCTCATCAGTGGTTCATGGTTGGGAAGATGCCAATATAGTCTCCCTATTTAATAATGTAGGAAACAATTGGCGTATAAAAAAGTCAATGTTTGTCTCAATGATAGAAATAGAAGAATTATTTTTAGCATCCCATGCATGAAGGATATGGGTCATGATATACTTTTCTATATTAAAGATAGATCCAATTGTTAATTTTTTAAATTAGTGTATATTATGGTACTCAAAATGTGAATCCCAGTGAATAATGTGTTTCAAAATATTCAATGGTGTTTAGTAGTTCAACCCAAGTTCTAGTATTTGTTGTGGAAAATTTGCGCCAATATTCACCCATAAAAAGAGTTTCTCACATTTAGACACATATTATTTGATACAATATTCCCAATATTCCTGGAAACACTGGAGTCTTTGTTGCATGCAATTTCTTCCCACCTAGGGGCTAAGGCCCTATAGTACACATTGTATTTTGATGAAAATCACCTAATGGAGATTGTTCATGGTATTAAAACTCTTCTAATGAAATGGTTATTATATCTCCCATGGAGACTGCAAATTCTCTTTGTATTATATCTTGGATCATTTGGTTGATAAGGAATAATAATTTCTTTAACCAAATGTACATACCAACTTCCTTATGGATCGAGTGGGATGCATCATAGTAAAACATTTGAAAATAAAATGAGACCCTTCTTGAGAATCCAAAATAACAACTTGACATTTTCACATAGACCCCCCAAATTATGTGTATAAGATTAAGGTGGATGTGTCGATCTATGGATAAGGATCTATTAGTATTGGTGTGATGATTTGTGACAATCTCAAATGCATTATTACAACCTACCATAAATATTTTTATACTTATTGGGATCCATTGGTGGCTGAAGCTCAATCCATTTATGTGGGAATTATTCCATCTATTGAGAGATGATAGAATTATATCATATTGAAATCATATTTAATCCCCATTATTAAAACCATACATGCATTAAAAATGGTCCCTAATCTTTTGGATTACTGGTTTTGAAGATTCACTCACTTTTCTACATATTCTCTTAATAAAAATTATCTTACATCAAGAGATAGAGGAGTATAGAAACTCATTTTTTGGCAACCCATGGTCTCAATTATGAGTAAAATGATTTGTTGGGTGATTTCCATTCATAGATGTACTATATTACACTTCACAATATTCAATATTTTAATTAATTTACCTTGTAAAAAAAATTAACAATTTGGAATGTAATTGATAAGATACAACACAAATAATTACACAAATAATAATTAATAATATAAATAATAAATAATAATTGATAATATAACTAATGATAAGTAATGATATATTTTAAAAAATAAAAATAAAAAATCTATAATTATTAATTAAACATAATAAAATAGTTGATCATTAATTATTAATTATTTTATTAATGAAGGACTACATTGGGCGGTATTCATGATGTCCATGTTAGTTCAACATGAACCAAAGCACATTATATCTTGGTGTTATTTTATGATTCATACTTTATATATCCTAAGAAAACTCATTTTATTGGATTCAAAATATTTATTTTCTCATTTCTAAATAATAATAAAAAAATTATCAAATTATATCATAATCTATAAAAAACAACTCAGTTGATCTTAGACTTTATTGAGGTAAACTACAACTATGATTCCCTAAACACACTAAATTCAACACAACCTTTTTACACTATGTTTGGGTGTAGGTGTGTGTATGATTAAAATTTTTTTGTAACACCCCAGGTAAATAAAGAATATAAAATTTTCATATTTATCCATATTTGTGAATGAAATATTAATATGTCTTCAAAGGGGACGCTATGCTCGATGGCATACCCAACACGCAACAACGAGTTTCTTGGGAATCTTACGTTGCACTCTAATAATAAAATAATATTATTTCAAATGGTAGTTAACATGTAGCCATTGTATTGGAGGGAATGGATAGAAATAACTAAAATATGATTATATATGTTTTTTAATGTTTTTACATTTATCCAATAAAAGCTAAAGGCTTAAAATACGGAAAGAATTCAATTTTAGGCGTATATGCCCTAGTTTTCACTAAAGGTTCACTTATCGCCTTTTAATGGAGAACTGTCATTAAATATAGTTTTGATCACTATTATAAATTCTTTTGGACCAAATAAAACTCTTATTAAGAATCGGGACATCAAATTTTACTTTTTGTAATTTTTTGGTATTTTTCCGATAAAGTTCATTTTTTAATGAATAGTGTAAAATGTTGTGTTTTAATTCAAAACCTCTTTTTAATCTAATTTATTTATATGATTAGATAATATTTTGAATTGGTTTTAAAGTGAAATTAGAAAATATTTTTACCATTAAATCCAATAGTGGTCATTGGAATTAATTTCACTTTGAAATCATACTTAAACAAGTGTCAATGTTTTGATACTTATTGTTTTATAAAAACACGCTATTTGCTCTGACAGCGGGAATTAATTATTAAATTAATTAATGTGACTAATATGTTTTTAATTTTGTAAAAAGGACTTCATTTTTGAATTCGGAATATCAAATATAGCTTAGGGTGAAGTTTTGGTATTTTTCTGAAAAACTCCAATTTTTTATGAATAGTGAAACCACTAAGTGGTAATCAAGCAAACTGATTTTTCAGTTAAATGAAAATTTCCCACTAATGTGTATTGAATTTTGAAAATCCGACATACATGGTTGTCATTAAGAATTAAAATGTGGTTCAATGGGATAAAAATAATTTTTTGGTGAATAGTAACTTATTAAGTTTTTAATCGCGATTAGTGGTAATTTGTGTAGTTTAAGGTAAAAATGATATTATAAGAATGTGAAAACACCATGAAACTTATCCTACACCTATTGGGTGAGTCATGGCCGACCTAGAAAATCCATGGGCCAACTTGGGGACCCCATGGTGCCACTTTAGTTGGAAAATGACAATAATATATTTTTATTTAATGGAAAAGTAAAATTGACACAAACATGATATGTTTTACTAAAACAATTTTTAAGTAGGGTTATACAAGTCATATTTTTGATTATAAATAGTAATTGGAAATATAAAATGATTTCCTACATCATAGTAATTTTTTTATAATTTTTAGACATTAAATAAATTAAATTATTTATGACATCATAATGATGCAGTGATGACATCATTATTTAACGATTAAAATAAAATGGAAATATAATATAATATCTATGAACTAAACATGTCCAAAACTTATTGGATGGGTGGATTTGGAACCCTTATAACCTTATCCACTAATTATATCAATGTGGGACCTTTTAAAACCGAAAAACATTTTCCAATAAAGTAATATTTCCTTAATTTCCAAAAGTGTCCCTCCTCTCCTCTTATAAAAGGCCCCCACCTCTACCTCATTTCACACACCCCTCAAGCCTTTGGCTCGGCCAAACCCTGCCCATTTACTCTCTACACATACCTCTCCTCATCCTAGAGGATTCCCTTTGGGCGTAATCCTTTCAAAGGAAGCCTTTAGGCTCAAATCAAAAGGAGTTACACTTTTAAAGGTAATTCATTCTCTCATGTTCATTTGTTTTATTTTGCTTCTCCAACCCCCTAAACTCTTTTTAATTATTTCTTTTGTAACAACACCAGTATCTTAAATATACTAGGATGTTGTTATAAGATTTATTCGATCTACACTCTCACACAACTACATCAAATGGTTAAAGAACATACGGTTTCCGTGGATGGTGAAATTCTGCCTCCCGAAACGATGATTGTTCAATACTCATTTAACACCTTCAAAGGTGGCCATTATGATGTCACTATTTTTATATATGATATATAATATTTTTATGTTTTCCTTATGCTTCTGTATTTTTCATTTTTGTCTTACCTTTATGGCTTCCATTATGGGTATACGCGATATCTTCATTTAAGGAAGTGCGGACTACCGCCCCCTCAAAGTGATTTGATTCGTTAAATACCATATGTGGGATGTATAAAGGATGGAAATATGATATTATATATGATATTATACTGGAATTATAATATACCTTTATATCATTATTATTCCATTCTATAAAATACGAAATAGAAATGAAAGTAGCGTTCATGCGTACGTACGACTTACCGTCTCCATGAACGGTGCATTTCATTTCTTACCTCTAAATGATTATGTAATGTTATAAATGCATGCATGTACTGGATATATATGAAATATATGATATCTACATCATGAATACAATTCTGGATATAATAAACATTTGGCCACATGAACAACATGTAATTGTAAGAAGTCCACTTTCGACTTAAGAACCAAATATCGGCAAAAAAAATATTATTAACTTAAATGATTAAATAATGTTTATGACATGGTAATAAGTGGTATAAAAGGAATAATGAACTTGAAAAAGGTTCTTAAGGAAGTAAAAATTAACTCAAGTTTATTATTCAGGAGATTAAATAACGATCGAGTCAAGTCGGACCCGAGGTAAGGGATCCTACACCTCTCTTTCTTTTTAAGTACACTCTTTATGTCATTCCTTTTATGCTCATATTTCTTATGATTGGGATGTTATTTTATATTACTCATACTTTACTTATTATTTTCATATGATGAGAGACCCTATCTCCTCTCATAAATCATTTTTGGATGTTTTGAGTGGCGCCGTTAGGCTGCCGAATTTTCGTAATGGATTTTTCATCTCACTTTTATTCTCGTGAGATTTATGCTACATTTGCCACAAATTCCATTGATTGGTGTATGTACTGCCCATTATTCTACTCTTTGTGTCATATACTTTCGTTTATGAGTATTTACATCAATGATCTATTGTCCTTCTTTCATGGGGTGTATGTTTTGAAAGATACCCAAGTCGGTAAGGGAACCTTTCACCCTCCTCTTTTTTAAAAGACTTCTTTTGTTGGGTCTTTTAATTTACATATTGTTATTTTGGGATATGTTCTCATATATCCTTGTTGATGTAAATTTTATGTCCAAGTGATGAGATACTCTTTTTATCTCTCATCAACTCTTTTTGATGTGATGCCGTTAGGCTGTCAAGGGAACTTTTTAACCCAATTTCGATTTCTTTGGGTTCAACATGTAGTCATTGAATATGTCATCCATTGAATATGTGTGAATGACCTTTTATTGTTTTACACTTAATATCCACTTATATTGGGTGTATTTATATTTGTCACACATATTTTTTTGAGATTGATTTGTCCTTAATTTAAGGATACCTTCTTTATAAGGGATTTCATCACATTTGACATTTCTATTGAGGGTTAATTGTTGTTATGCACCAATTCACTCTTATATGGTGTATATACTGTCATTTGGAGTATTATATAATGAATCCTTTTATTCTCATGATACTATAAAGTTCTGACTAAATGTTATTCCTCGATTATTGTATTCAAGTGTCTCTAATTTTGGTAAAACCCATTTAACCAAAATATCATTTTAAATGTTTTAATTATTTGTTCTTATTAATATCCATGTTTTAAAAATGGTTTTAAGGATTTATTTATATGGATATTAATGGTTTAAAATGTTAAAAGCTTCAAGGTGGTATGGGACACTTTGATTCAAAAATCTCTTTATTAAATGTTTTAAATGGTTTTGGAAATTGTTTCTTTTTTAAATGGATTCATTATTTCAATATCCTAAAATGTTATATTGTGATTGAAATGTGGAAATGTCATGTTTCCTTTATTCATGTTTATGTGATACGATTATGTTATGGTTCTTGGGCATTTTTATGAAGAACGGGTGGTTCCGTGATAAACTAAGGGCGGGTGAGCCCGATATAGCTCTCCAATGCATTGGGTAACGTGAAGGAGTGAAAAGTTAAGGTTTCTCCGAAGAGATTTAGGGAATATACTGTGATGGGTATTCCAAACGTAACCAAGAGGGTTACTCCCTACGTAAGAATGTTATGAATGCCTCAAGTTACCTTTATGTCTTATGTTTTCTATGATTTATTCATGATTTGATATGCCTATGTTTTATGGGTAAAGTATGATTTCATTCTTATGTATACATGTACTCATGTTTCCTTTCCATATCTATATATCCCTTACTGAGATTTTTATGCTCATCCCAAGTTTTTGAAATGTTTTTCACAGGTCAAGGGAAGGGTACATGATGTGATGATAGTGCCAAGGATGTGTCAAGAAAGAATCCATGTTTTATTTTAAATATGTTTCCGTTGATGGGAAGAATGAATACTGTCTTTTATGTAACCACTTTGTTTAAATGTGGAATGTAATGCAAGTTTCATGATCTAATTCTCTAAAACTCTAAACCTGAAAAGATCCTCAATGTGTAATCTTGTAATAAGTCAAGATTAAGTAAGGTTTAAGGCTGGGGCCTTATAGTTGGTATCAAAGGTCGGTTTAGATAACTTTAGAGGTTAGGGTATTCTTTAAGCATAAGTGACATTACCATAATGGTTAGGATTTCAGAAAGAGTCCTAGTTTTAGATAAAGTGAATGAGTAAGTGTATCTTAGTGTTTACCTTCCTCATTAGTACATGATGGTTTTGTTGATATACTCACACTGACATTTCTATTTTTAGTGAATGGATGGATCTAGCAGGCACCAAAGAGACAACGGGTTTGAAGGAAACTATGGTGGTTCTCTGATTAAGATACTAGATAAAATGGAGGATTCAATGAGGAAACTCGTGTTTGTTCTAAACCAAATATCAAGGAGTCATGATCAACCACTTCAACCTTGGTGAGTTCTCTAATGAATCATGTACGAGATGGCCAACCCGATGTGGAAATTCAGGTAATAATTATTAAGGTAACCATTAGGGTTTATATGATACTTAATTTTTAGGTAATTATGGGTTACTCTATGATATGATGGAAAATGAAAGGAATGAGATAAACTTGAGGTTAAAATATGTTATGATTATTCTTGAAGATTTTTTTTTCTCATTTTGGGGAATGTTTTAAGAATTATATAGTTTTGGAAAAAGGACAACACGCAGACCGTGTGACTACCCGTCGCGTCGGACAAAGCTGCGGGAATCGAACCCACAACCAAAGTGCGACTGGTATTTATCGCCTACCACTGGACTACCTGAAGTCCCTGGTTATTTTGGCTGATTCTTTCTAGTTATATGATTTTATTAATTAAGAGTAAGTTGATTTTGGGTTATTTATGAAAATGATTAACCTATCTTGGAGGATATGTGATTAGGTTAATTACTTTTCAATACGAGACTTTAGGGGAAACTGATGTTGTTTGGAGATAAACGTTACGATTTAACTTGGAAGACTATGTGACTAAATCCTTCAAATATTTGGGTTTAAATATTATATTGGTTTACTTTGAAGAATTTTATGGACAAATTGTTTATCGGATGGTCCTCGTTGAACTTTGGGTTTTGTTGGACAAATTTTGGAGGTTAAGAATAGATTTTCTTTTTATAAAGGGTTATCCTTTTCTGGATTATCTGATCTTGTACTAACCTTTTGGTTTTGGTTTTGGTTAAAGACTAAAGAAATGGGAAGTATATAGTTCTATTTTGTGGATTAGGTGATTCTCTAGAAGTTGATTATAGTACTCTTAATGCGAACAAGTCTCCCTAAATACTCGTCTTTTGGCAAAAATATGAGTTTGATTAAGGAATCTAGTAAAAGTTGAAAGTTTAAATGATAAGTGATTATGTTTCCTTATGAATAAATTCCTCAATAAAAAGTAACTTAAAACAAAAATGTTGTCTATTAACTTTTCCTACTAGGGAACCCAACACCGTTTAACCCATCACAAGTTTGTGATTTTCTCATTGTTAACTTTCTCCTAAACATGTTTTCTATCACTCTCCATCAGAATATGACCCTATGTTTTCTCCTCCATGTCCATGTTTTCCTACATGGAGTCCTAGTATGGGTTAACTCGGGTGACCTTTGTACTTATCTTTCTTTATTTTAAAGTGTTTTTTTACCGACTTTTGTTCCGATGTGGGACTTTCAAGGATGTTTCCAAGCTCAATTTTAAAAATTGCGAGGACGCAATTCCCAAATGGGGGGAAGGATGTAACACCCCAGGTAAATAAAGAATATGAAATTTTCATATTTATCCATATTTGTGAATGAAATATTAATATGACTTTAAAGGGGACGCTATGCTCGATGGCATACCCAACACGCAACAACGAGTTTCTTGGGAATCTTACGTTGCACTCTAATAATAAAATAATATTATTTCAAATGGTAGTTAACATGTAGCCATTGTATTGGAGGGAATGGATATAAATAACTAAAATATGATTATATATGTTTTTTAATATTTTTACATTTCTCCAATAAAAGCTAAAGGCTAAAAATACGGAAAGAATTCAATTTTAGGCGTATATGCCCTAGTTTTCACTAAAGGTTCACTTATCGCCTTTTAATGGAGAACTGTCATTAAATATAGTTTTTATCACTATTATAAATTCTTTTGGACCAAATAAAACTCTTATTAAGAATCGGGACATCAAATTTTACTTTGTGTAATTGTTTGGTATTTTTCCGATAAAGTTCATTTTTTTAATGAATAGTGTAAAATGTTGTGTTTTAATTCAAAACCTCTTTTTAATCTAATTTATTTATATGATTAGATAATATTTTGAATTGGTTTTAAAGTGAAATTATAAAATATTTTTACCATTAAATCCAATAGTGGTCGTTGGAATTAATTTCACTTTGAAATCAGACTTAAACAAGTGTCAATCTTTTGATACTTATTGTTTTATAAAAACACGCTATTTGCTCTGACAGCGGGAATTAATTATTAAATTAATTAATGTGACTAATATGTTTTGAATTTTGTAAAACGGACTTCATTTTTGAATTCGGAATATCAAATATAGCTTAGGGTGAAGTTTTGGTATTTTTCTGAAAAACTTCAATTTTTGATGAATAGTGAAACCACTAAGTGGTAATCAGGCAAACTGATTTTTCAGTTAAATGAAAATTTCTCACTAATGTGTATTGAATTTTGAAAATACGACATACATGGTTGTCATTAATAAGTAAAATGTGGTTCAATGGGATAAAAATAATTTTTTGGTGAATAGTAACTTATTAAGTTTTTAATCGCGATTAGTGGTAATTAGTGTAGTTTAAGGTAAAAATGATATTATAAGAATGTGAAAACACCATGAAACTTGTCCTACACCTATTGTGTGAGTCATGGCCGACCAAGAAAAGCCATGGGCCAACTTGGGGACCCCATGGTGCCACTTTAGTTGGAAAATGACAATAATATATTTTTATTTAATGGAAAAGTAAAATTGACACAAACATGATATGTTTTACTAAAACAATTTTTAAGTAGGGTTATACAAGTCATATTTTTGATTATAAATAGTAATTGGAAAGCTAAAAAGATTTCCGACATCATAGTAATTTTGTTATAATTTTTAGACATTAAATAAATTAAATTATTTATGACATCATAATGATGCAGTGATGACATCATTATTTAACGATTAAAATAAAATGGAAATATAATGTAATATCTATGAACTAAACATGTCCAAAACTTATTGGATGGGTGGATTTCGAACCCTTATAAACTTATCCACTAATTATATCAATGTGGGACCTTTTAAAACCGAAAAAACATTTTCAACTAAAGTAATATTTCCTTACTTTCCAAAAGTGTCCCTCCTCTCCTCTTATAAAAGGCCCCCACCTCTACCTCATTTCACACACCCCTCAAGCCTTTGGCTCGGCCAACCCCTGCCAATTTACTCTCTACACATCCCTCTCCTCATCCTAGAGGATTCCCTTTGGGCATAATCCTTTCAAAGGAAGCCTTTAGGCTCAAATCAAAAGGAGTTACACTTTTAAAGGTAATTCATTCTCTCATGTTCATTTGTTTTATTTTGCTTCTCCAACCCCCTAAACTCTTTTTAATTATTTCTTTTGTAACAACACCAGTATCTTAAATATACTAGGATGTTTTTATAAGATTTATTCGAGCTACACTCTCACACAACTACATCAAATGGTTAAAGAACATACGGTTTCCGTGGATGGTGAAATTCTGCCTCCCGAAACGATGATTGTTCAATACTCATTTAACACCTTCAAAGGTGGCCATTATGATGTCACTATTTTTATATATGATATATAATATGTTTATGTTTTCCTTATGCTTCTGTATTTTTCATTTTTGTCTTACATTTATGGCTTCCATTATGGGTATACGCGATATCTTCATTTAAGGAAGTGTGGACTACCGCCCCCTCAATGTGATTTGATTCGTTAAATAACATATGTGGGATGTATAAAGGATGGAAATATGATATTATATATGATATTATACTGGAATTATAATATACCTTTATATCATTATTATTCCATTCTATAAAATATGAAATAGAAATGAAAGTAGCGTTCATGCGTACGTACGGCTTACCGTCTCCATGAACGGTGCATTCCATTTCTTACCTCTAAATGATTATGTAATGTTATAAATGCATGAATGTACTGGTTATATATGACATATATGATATCTACATCATGAATACAATTCTGGATATAATAAACATTTGGCCACACGAACAACATGTAATTGTAAGAAGTTCACTTTCGACTTAAGAACCAAATATCGGCAAAACAAATATTATTAACTTAAATGATTACATAATGTTTATGACATGGTAATAAGTGGTATAAAAGGAATAATTAACTTGAAAAAGGTTCTTAAGGAAGTAAAAATTAACTCAAGTTTATTATTCAGGAGATTAAAGAACGATCGAGTCAAGTCGGACCCGAGGTAAGGGATCCTACACCTCTCTTTCTTTTTAAGTACACTCTTTATGTCATTCCTTTTATGCTCATATTTCTTATGATTGGGATGTTATTTTATATTACTCATACTGTACTTATTATGTTCATATGATGAGAGACCCTATCTCCTCTCATAAATCATTTTTGGATGTTTTGAGTGGCGCCGTTAGGCTGCCGAATTTTCGTAAGGGATTTTTCATCTCACTATTATTCTCGTGAGATTTATGCTACATTTGCCACAAATTCCATTGAGTGGTGTATGTACTGCCCATTATTCTACTCTTTGTTTAATATACTTTCGTTTATGAGTATTTACATCAATGATCTATTGTCCTTCTTTCATGGGGTGTATGTTTTGAAAGATACCCAAGTCGGTAAGGGAACCTTTCACCCTCCTCTTTTTTAAAAGACTTCTTTTGTTGGGTATTTTAATTTACATATTGTTATTTTGGGATATGTTCTCATATATCCTTGATGATGTAAATTTTATGTCCAAGTGATGAGATACTCTTTTTATCTCTCATCAACTCTTTTTGATGTGATGTCGTTAGGCTGTCAAGGGAACTTTTTAACCCAATTTCGATTTCTTTGGGTTCAACATGTAGTCATTGAATATTTCATCCATTGAATATGTGTGAATGACCTTTTATTGTTTTACACTTAATATCCACTTATATTGGGTGTATTTATATTTGTCACACATATTTTTTTGAGATTGATTTGTCCTTAATTTTAGGATACCTTCTTTATAAGGGATTTCATCACATTTGACATTTCTATTGAGGGTTAATTGTTGTTATGCACCAATTCACTATTATATGGTGTATATACTGTCCTTTGGAGTATTATATCATGAATCCTTTTATTCTCATGATATTATAAAGTTCTGACTAAATGTTATTCCTCGATTATTGTATTCAAGTGTCTCTAATTTGGGTAAAACCCCTTTAACCAAAATATCGTTTTAAATGTTTTAATTATTTGTTCTTATTAATATCCATGTTTTCAAAATGGTTTTAAGGATTTATTTATATGGATATTAATGGTTTAAAATGTTAAAAGCTTCAAGGTGGTATGGGACACTTTGATTCAAAAATCTCTTTATTAAATGTTTTAAATGGTTTTGGAAATGGTTTCTTTTTTAAATGGATTCATTATTTCAATATCCTAAAATGTTATATTGTGATTGAAATGTGGAAATGTCATGTTTCCTTTATTCATGTTTATGTGATACGATTATGTTATGGTTCTTGGGCATTGTTATGAAGAACGGGTGGTTCCGTGATAAACTAAGGGCGGGTGAGCCCGATATAGCTCTCCAATGCATTGGGTAACGCGAAGGAGTGAAATGTTAAGGTTTCTCCGAAGAGATTTAGGGAATATACTGTGATGGGTATTCCAAACGTAACCAAGAGGGTTACTCCCTACGTAAGAATGTTATGAATTCCTCAAGTTACCTTTATGTCTTATGTTTTCTATGATTTATTCATGATTTGATATGCCTATGTTTTATGGGTAAAGTATGATTTCATTCTTATGTATACATGTACTCAAGTTTCCTTTCCATATCTATATATCCCTTACTGAGCTTTTTATGCTCATCCCAAGTTTTTGAAATGTTTTTCACAGGTCAAGGGAAGGGTACATGATGTGATGATAGTGTCAAGGATGTGTCAAGAAAGAATCCATGTTTTATTTTAAATATGTTTCCGTTGATGGGAAGAATTAATACTGTCTTTTATGTAACCACTTTGTTTAAATGTGGAATGTAATGCAAGTTTCATGATCTAATTCTCTAAAACTCTAAACCTGAAAAGATCCTCAATGTGTAATCTTGTAATAACTCAAGATTAAGTAAGGTTTAAGGCTGGGGCCTTATAATTTTACACATGGGTGCAACCTTGTAGTTGTGTCTATGTGGGGTCTATGCATGGTTTGAGGATCGATCCCCCCAAGTACTATGTAGACATGGTATATTTTATTTTATTCATCATAAATCCCCCTCCATGACATTTTCTAAATACATATGATAAAATATATATTAAATTTATATCAACCCCATCTTATTATAATTGAAATACACACTCTCTTTTCTTATAGATATCCCTCTATTTATTTTTTTAAAATAAAAAAATAAGAGTTTAAAATTAATTTACTAACAATGATATTTATTTAAAAAATATATTTCATTTCAAAATTTTATCACACTTTTCATAAATTTATAGTTAAATTTTAATGAATAATTTATATATTATTTAAATGATTTGTGATTTTAAAACATATCACACAAAATGAATAAAAAGTTTTCATAAAAATTTAAATATAACATAAGAAAAAATAACTCAACTTTTTGTAAAAAAAATTCAACCCACTGACTAATATATGGATTTTAAATTTATTTTATTTTTGTTGGGTGGGATTAAAAAAACAAGACCACACACACACACCCTGGTAAACTATTGGGTTAGGCCTCATCCCACCCACAAGGATTTATAAGCACCCACTACAACCATTACCATTTTGTAGTCCAAGCTATATGGCTAAAAATCACTTTTTCTTGGCTTAAAGTCTCTATATTTTGGCCTCAAGGCCCTCTAGTAAAATATTACAACTACAATACACATAATACAACATCTACAATAGTACATGTGCCATATTAGTACTAGATACATCTCCCCTACTACAATGATATAATCACTATTAAAAATACCCCCCAAATATAGGGATTTTAGGGGTTGAAAATTGTTTTGTTTAAAATTAATTATATATATATATATAATATGAAATTTTATTATCAATACTAAAAACTGGTATAAAAAATTGAAATAATTTCAATCGATAAAATTATTTGATATTAATGAAATTTATTTTTATTTCATTTATGAGTTAAATTATATATATACATATACATTTTGAAACAATATGTTTTACTATACATAAAGAAATTTAAACAAAAAAATAACTGTTATAAAAAAAGTAAATTTTATAACTATTTAAAGATTTTGTTATTCTGAATTGGGGAAATTATTTTTTATCAATCCAAGGGGTATCACAAAGTGACCTGAAATATTGAAAATGTGATGATTTCATCATATAAAGTTACTATATATTTTTACAGTCTTGGGATAGTTGTCCAAATTGAATTGTAAAACAAACATTATCATAATAATTAAAAGGCCTAGAAAAAACACTATCTAATGAAACAAGACTACATGTACAATGAGAGCCTCATTTTTTTTATATTTAATGTACCTTTTTTATTTAAAACCTAAAATTCTTATAGATCTAACCCCACCTTCTAGATCATGAAATTAATATTTTCATATTCTTATCTTGGAACATTTTCTATAGACTAAAATGATGACACATTACATGAGAAAAGAATATGCAGTACATGAGGAATAAAAATTAATATATTACCAAATGTTATTTCCATTACTGGTGATAGATATAATTTGTTGAGGACTCGATCTATTTCCCTGTTAAAATCCTCTTGTTTCTTCTAAAATATTGCATTGGATTTGTTGAGATTATATTTCATCTCTAGCAACACATATTGAAATTTTGAATCCATTTATCTTTAAGCCTTTTCAAAATCAAATGATAATAGTGCTATGCATGAATATTTTATATAAGGATATAAATATCAGATCATTTAAAATATTTACAAGACTTCAAAAGCCCAATTAACAACACAGAAAAGAATATATTAACATGATTAACACTACATATCCCAGCTAAAGAAAATGGTGGAACCACCATATTTTTGATTGTTTTAAAAATAAGAGCTATAAATTATCCTTTAGAAAATAATGTTATGATTATTTCATAATAATATTCATGATATATTTGAAACAATACTACAAAAGTTTTATTTTCTAAAGATCAAAATAGACATTGTATGCACTAAAATGAACTAATAAGCTAATCACAAAAAAAAATAGTTCTACCTTTATTAGTGATAAAAAAGTGATGATAAAGGGAAAATTTATCAGCATGGATAAAACTCAAATAATTATTATTATAATAATGTACACTAGCCTCCACACAACAAGAGAAGGACATCCCATACCATTTATCTGCACTTTCTCTGCCTCAACCCTTTTACCAGTGCATTGTCTCCCATTAATTAATGTTATTCACCCTTATCTCCCACATTATCCCGGAAGGTATCGAATTGTAGGCCTCCATGTCCAAATTGACCACCCTTACCACCACACCATCATAAATTTTTCTATATTCTAAGATACTAATTTAAACAAAAATTAAATAAAAAATTTATATAATTACATATATATTCATACATATTTTCATATAATATAAATAAATAAAAATATATATATATATTTACATATAGTTGTATATTTACATATAAAATTTTTATAATGTATTTATAAAATGCATATTTATTGTAAATACCTTTATATAATATATTTCTATAATATTTTTAAACACATTAATTTCATGTATGTTTATGTAAATTTTTATAAATTTATATTATATATTCAAGGATATATTTATATAAATACTTTTATATGATGCATTTACCAAATATCACCACACACATACAAACATATTTATATATTTTTCTATATATATAATTATAAATAATTATAAAAGAATAAAAGAAACTATAAATAATTATATATATATATAAAATGTATTTATATAAATATATATATTTAGTTATATAAAAAAATTGTGTATATATATTTTGGATAATAATTTTTTTGATATGTTTTATTTATTTACATTTAAATATATTTTACATATAACTATTATTAAAAATTTATTTATACATTTAAAATTTTATATGTAAATATATACAAATATGTATATATATATATATATTTAATTATAATAACACTATAATATGAAAAATGATAATATTTGAACACCATAATACCCACAAGGAATTAAGCAGTAGTAAAATAATTTGTCTCTATTTAAAAAACACAAGAACACCCACTTACATGAGTCTAGAATTCCATCGAATGTTAAAAAATAAAGGTACCATGATAAAAAACTATGTTTTGGAGACCTATTGGGATATTTTTTAACACAAAAAATGGTATATAGGGTTTCCTCAGTGACTATGCCTTAAATATTTTAACAAACATCGATTTAACTTGTGGTAGAGACCAAATAGACACTTAGATCAAAAGTTATAAATATTTTATGTTCAATTTGTGTCTCAAATTATCATAGATTGTTTATTAATATATTTATTTTTATATCATCCAACTGTTATTAAATTACTATCAATAATAATTTGTGAAGTATTAATTAATATTATTTTCTAATTAATTTTATTTCATTTTCCACTAAATATATAATATATTATGTTCAATTTCATTTTTTAGTCATATATAAATCATATTTAATAAAATATATTATATTTATATATGTAACACCCCAGGATTTCAGAGTGTGTTATTTCTTAAAAGTAATTCAATAACTTGCACTACACACAACACCGAGTTCAATCACACCATTAAAAGAGGTCATGAATAGTATTAACTACATTTTGAACTTTATATAATCCTTATAATTTTAGAATCCCTATTATGAGTTTCTTAGTCATAATGCAAGAACAGATTCATTTTCAGTATTTCACTTTTATCAACTTCTAATAGTGAAACCTTTTTAAATACAATATTTTAAACTTTTTGACTAAATGGGGACATCAAAAATTTAAAATGAAACACCCCAAGATTCCACGGTACGTTTCCCTTCGAATAATGCGATAGCGTGTGTTGTACGCAACCTCGAGTTCTAACACACACCACAACTAATTAAACTAGCCGTTGTGAATAGTAATACCTACTTTTTAAAATTATATATATTTTATATTTCAAAATGGACTTCATTTTTGGATTCGGAATATCTAATTTAGCCTAAGGTGAAATTTTGGTACTTTTCGGATAACTTTCATATTTTGATGAATAGTGAAAATTACTAAATTATAATTAAAAACAACTTTTTTTAATCAGAATAATTAATAGTGATAAATTATGAATTTTAGTAGTTTTAAAGTATATTTAGAATATATTTTTACCATTTAATATAATTTTGGTCATTGGACATAATTTTACAATTAAACCGAACATAAACAAGTGTCAATCTTTTGATAGTTATTATCTCTTAAAAACACGCTTTTTATTTTGACAGCGGGAATTAATTTTAAATTAATTTCTGCCACTTATGTGTTTTGAATTTAGAAAAATGGATTCCATATTTGGAATCAGGATGTTCAAATTGTGTAAATAGTTAACTTTTATTTTTAAACATTTTGAATAATTACTGCGGTAAATATTTTATTTACCATGGTTAAGGGTAAATCCGGTAAATAAGGGTTAAAAAAATAATATTATAATAATACTAAATTACCCTAAAATGTGTTTTAACCATATTGGTTGATACATGGTCGACCATGGGCATCTTTGGGTCTATTTTGGGACCCCATGGATCCACTTGTAAGTGATAATGACACTTTATTTTAATTAAGTCAAAATGAATACAAAAATGAAACAAGCATATATCTTTTAGAAAAACAATTGTTACACAGGGTTATATAAGTTGGTTTTTAGATTATAAATATTAATTAGAAAGATAAAACGATTTCCTACATAATGATATTTTATTTATAATTTTTAGACCTTAAATAATTTATTTTATTTATGACACAATGATGATGCAGTAATTACTATAATAGTGAAAAATTAAAATAATTGATATTATAAATACCCAAAAAAATATAATATGAAACTTTTGATGAATTAAACTAATTTTATAGGATAATATGATATATTATGATTGATTTAATTGACTTTTTTCGAAGTAATCAATCTGTTATGAGTTTCACAAAAATCAACTATTGAATAGTGTCAAAATTGACATAAAAGAGTTCTTAAAACAAATATTATATTATTAATTGATATTAAATTCCTAAAAATCTAAGGTTCGGCCAAGAGACTTATATCATGATAGTTTCATCATTAATGGACCACTTGGGGGTCGCTTGGATGTATATAGTAAGTTTATTAACCATATTATATAAAAATACAAAGAGACATTGTAAAAGTGAAACTAATTAACTTAGAGTTAATACTTAAAGATAAGGTTAATATAAGTACCCAAACCTGTCTAAATTCTATTGGTTGAGTGGTTTTAGACCTATCCCCACCTTAAAATTTGAATAATAAGCTTTGGAGCCATTAGAAACCGAATATGAATTTATTATAAATTAATATTTCTAGCTTTTCCAAAGGTGCCCCTCACCCCTCTTATAAAAGGGCACTCCACCTTCTCATTTCTTCACACCTTCAAAGCCTTTTGGTTCGGCCAAACTCTGCCCAAATACTCTCCCAACATCCCTCAATACAACCTAGAGGACTTAGTTTGATCAGAAAGCCAACCTAAGGAGCCCTTTTGATCAAATCAAAAGGAAGAACCCGAAGAAGAGGTAATGATTTCACCACCCTTCTCCAAGTTCATTTCTTCTTCCACTTCTTCTTACTTTGTTCTTACCATTCTAAAATAATAACTCCAGTATCTCACATATACTGTGATGTTATTATAAATATGGTACAACCATATTCAGTATTCTATCCACCCTTTGAATAACATGTCACCATACGTGCGTACGTACGGACTACCGTCTCCACGTCGTGGTGTAATTGTTATTCAATATAATATTATTTGGATGGGTATAATAATGATGTGTAACTCATGTAAATAATAAATATAACATGTTAATGATTCTGTATATATTATATACCATCCATTTATATATTATTTTAATATCAAAAGAATGATATTGTCGCTCGTGCGTACGTACGGACTACCGTCTCCACGAACGCGATGAGATTCATTCTCCATCGTATCCATTCAAGTATAATTATCATTTGATGATTTAAAAATGATTTTTAAGGACTAGATATCATTCTGGATATGAATAAGATACAACAACCATGGCTTATGTAACAAAACATATAAAAGAAAATGAGTAAGTTAACTCCCAAAACGACGATAATTCTAAGATATTATTAACAAATCAATGTTAAAAGATCATATATGATATCATATTATTATATATGATTCTTGTATAATTTAATAACAACTATTTCACCATTATACAGGAGGTTAACCTACCCCAACCAAGGAAAAGTACAAGGTAAGGGTTATTTGACAATCTCTTCATTATCCGAGGTTGTTTATTTGTAATAATCTACTGGGATCTCTTTATCATCCACATCCATGTTTCTTCAAAATGTATTTCAAAACATTTTTATTATTTACAAGAATATGGGTTAAAGTCATTTATACCCTTGTTTGACTTTTTATAAGAGTTTTATAAAGGAATCTTTCCGTCATTTTCAAAACAAGGTCATTTTTAACCTTTTCGACAGAATTAAGGTAAGAACATTTTTTTTAAACTTATACGGCGGGTGCGGCTAATTTCCACCGTTATAAAATCTTCAAAACTTCCCTTACAAGATTATAGAATATTTTCAAATAAAATGTGTTATTTTATATGGATCTTAAATGATTTCAAAATAAAAAGAGATATTTCTTTAAAAAGAATTTTGATTTCATCTATGTCAACATCCTTTGATGGATTTTACGCTTATTTGAATTTGATCTATTGTGATACAAAACTTCTATATTGTATTGAAGGTTTTGTGATATGTTTGACTGTGGATGTGCTATTTTTATACCATTCATAGTTTATGGTGAAATTATTGACATTTCGTATGCTAGTTTTAATACGAATGTTCATGTTATGTTTAAACCTTTTCATATGGGAATGCATTGGACTTAGTAAGTGACGGGTGGAGCCCGCTATAGCTCCTCGATGCATCGGTAGGTCTCATGAGACAAACTAGTGTCTTGGCACAAGGCCTTGACAAAATATTATTTGTAGTCTTGGCACGAGGCCTTGGCTATGTGGTTATGATAGTCTGGCATTATGAATTCCAACATTATGAAAGTGGTTATTGATTTTTGCATGTGATTATTCGATTAGTAGAATATCCATGTGAATAATTAAATGGCATTATTTCATTTTATTTATGCCATACCATGTTGAAAGTTCATGTTTAAAAGGCTTTTGTTTTAGTTATATATTGCCTTAAATGTTTATTCTTATTGATGAAAGTTTCCGCTATATTGTTATCCTTACTGGGCATTTGAGCTCACCCCTTTTCTATGTTTTATTTTTCCCAGGAAGTGAAGATGTAAGTTATGAATGACCTGCAGGGATATTATAAGGGGATTATAGTGTGGACTGTGAAAACATTATGTTGTTGTAGTAGTTTTTCATTTTATGATGTAATGTAAAACTTATGAATATATCTAGTGTTTCCAAGGCTACTAAACCAATCGGTCTTTCGAGATTTGATCTTTCTTGTGATCATGCCAATGTTACGAAGTAATGCACCGACTCTGGGTAGATGGGGTCGGGGCGTTACAGTTGGTATCAGAGGAAGTTTAGTACAAACCTTAGAAACTAGATTTAGATAAACTCTGATTAAAGCACGTAGTCCTAAGATGAACTTTGAGGATTATTATAGAAGAACTTCCTAGAATTTTGGTATTGTAGAGATTTTGTGAGTTTTCCGAGCAATACATCCCTATCTGGATACGAGCAGGTAGAGGCGGCTCTGGCACAGATGTACCTAGGGGTAAAACCCGAAAACACCGCTTTGAGCTAGACTCGAACGGGAACTGGTGCACGACAACGGGCCTTGCTGCACTCTTGGTTACGACACTCCCGGGGGATATGCTTAGGATAACTCTCATTTTCTTTACAAATAATTATGAAGGGTTTATGAGTATATACTTCCTCAAAGAAAACATTTTTATGATTATGGATTATATCCATAAATAGTTCAATTTATTTTAAGTGTTTTATAAGTATGGGATTATGTATTTTGATTCATAAACTAATCTAGTGTATGCCATTGTTTAGAAATGGTGCCTAGTAGAAGGAATGATAACTCCAGAAATGCACATGATTCAAAGAGAAGGAAGGATCATATCTCTCATGGTCTTAAGCTAGAATTTATAAGAGAAATAGTCTCCCATGTATTATCATCATATGAAGAAATAATATCATGTGTTGATAAGATAAGTAAAGAGTTTACTGAGTCCTATGGCTTTGAAGGGAAGCAAGAGAAGAAAAGGATGGAAGAGAGAAAGATGGATAAAGGGAAGAGGGAAAAGAAGAATTTTCCCATATGTGGTAACTGTGGAAAGAAACACCCTGTAACTTGCCTGAAAGGAATGGGAGTTTGTTATAAGTGTGGAGGAAAAGGGCACAAAGTACGTGACTGCAAGGGTAAGAAAATGGTTTCAAATGTACAATGCTTCATTTGCAAGGAGTTTGGACACTACGCGAACCTATGTCCCAGTCATCAGACTATGCCGCAAATGATGTTATTGGATAATAATCATGTTATGATACTACCACAGATGAAGAGGAATGATTAGAGTTCTTATGTTGATTATGTCAATTGAGTGTTGTATCAACAATGTACTTGTTACAATAATCATGGAGTATATAAGGATTGTACTGCAGTACTATTTCATTAAGGACTTGAGATTGTGTGGAACAACGAAAAGTGACTCAATAGCAGGATAAATTTTTGCAAAATATATGGTTGAGAGAATGATAAATCATAATATAGTTCTGATACTGAGGTAGTGATTTTGGAATAATATGTGATTGTTTTGGATAAATTATATTGGATATTCTTGACTACCTTGGAACTGATTAATGATTTGTATATTCCATCATTGTTGGGGTTTAAAACATTTTTGGATTAATGAAGTATATCCAGCATTCTATATGGAATAAGGGAGCATGAATGTAATCAATAAGGAATATGGTAATACATGATGAAGGTATTCATATTCTATTACGGGGTAAAAAGGATCTATATTATGTTTACCTTCCTTATAAATGTTGGACTGTGAGTTTAGACAGAAGTATTTTGGATAGTTCTAGTTTGGATTATTTTGGATTGCCATAAAAGGACAACCCGGAGGTCAGGCGGCAACCCGTCGCGTCCGGCAAGGCTGCGAGACTTGATCCCGCAACCGAAGGGCGACAAGGGTGTATCACCTACCACTGTCCCACGAGATGTCCTGAATTAAATAATGTAGTTTTTTTTAAAATATCTGGTAGATGAATTATAAATTCATTTATTTTGGAACCCTGTACGAATAGTATAAATAGAAAAAAAAATTACGTTCTATTATCTTTTAGAGTGAAATATGATTTTGTGGTATGAAATTTATTAATGGGTAAAATTCTAATTATAAAGTAAGTATATCTCCTTATTATCTTAGCCAATCTCATAAATAAATTCCTCAACATTAATAATAGAAACTTAGAACAAAAATGTTGTCCTAGATGGTACCTTAAATCATCACAAATTTATGGCTTTGGGATTGTTGGCCTTTTCATAGCCATGTTCTCTACCACTATCCATCAGATAATTGATGGTTAGATTTCTCTTCCATATCCATATTTTCATACATGGAACCCTAGTATGTGTTATTTTCAGTAATATTCATACTTTCCACTCTTTATTTTAAATAGAGGCCTCATTAATTCATTTTTCGATGTGGGATTTCAACTAAGATATTTTGAAATGTCAAAAATGTGTTGTCCCAATACCCTATATTTTGTTGAACCGGTGGTACTTCAAATCATCATAGATTGATGAGTTTAAGGACCTCAATTTTATACTTGTTTGTGATTGATGACCTCAATCACTACCTATAAATATTTACGTTTTTCCTCCAATTATATGTCTCTAATTGCCACCAATGTTCTCCTAATCGAGATCATAATTTGGTGGTGACCCTTTAATTTCTCTTTTCCTCATATTAAGATTAAATTTTAGTAACCCAATTTCAGATGTGGGTTTTCCCACAAATATATTTTCTACTTTCAACCTTTTATTTTCGAAGAACAATTTCAAATTGCGAGGACGCAATTTATTGAAGGAGGGGAGAATGTAACACCCCAGGATTTCAGAGTGTGTTATTTCTTAAAAGTAATTCAATAACTTGCACTACACGCAACACCGAGTTCAATCACACCATTAAAAAAGGTCATGAATAGTATTAACTACATTTTGAACTTTATATAATCCTTATAATTTTAGAATCCCTATTATGAGTTTCTTAGTCATAATGCAAGAACAGATTCATTTTCAGTATTTCACTTTTATCAACTTCTAATAGTGAAACCTTTTTAAATACAATATTTTAAACTTTTTGACTAAATGGGGACATCAAAAATTTAAAATGAAACACCCCAAGCTTCCACGGTACGTTTCCCTTCGAATAATGCGATAGCGTGTGTTGTACGCAACCTCGAGTTCTAACACACACCACAACTAATTAAACTAGCCGTTGTGAATAGTAATACCTACTTTTTAAAATTATATATATATTATATTTCAAAATGGACTTCATTTTTGGATTCGGAATATCTAATTTAGCCTAAGGTGAAATTTTGGTACTTTTCGGATAACTTTCATATTTTGATGAATAGTGAAAATTACTAAATTTTAATTAAAAACAACTTTTTTTAATCAGAATAATTAATAGTGATAAATTATGAATTTTAGTAGTTTTAAAGTATATTTAGAATATATTTTTACCATTTAATATAATTTTGGTCATTGGACATAATTTTACAATTAAACCGAACATAAACAAGTGTCAATCTTTTGATAGTTATTATCTCTTAAAAACACGTTTTTTGTTTTGACAGCGGGAATTAATTTTAAATTAATTTCTGCCACTTCTGTGTTTTGAATTTAGAAAAATGGATTCCATATTTGGAATCAGGATGTTCAAATTTTGTAAATAGGTAACTTTTATTTTTAGACATTTTGAATAATTACTGCGGTAAATATTTTATTTACCATGGTTAAGGGTAAATCCGGTAAATAAGGGTTAAAAAAATAATATTATAAAAATACTAAATTACCCTAAAACGTGTTTTAACACTATTGGTTGATACATGGTCGACCATGGGCATCTTTGGGTCTATTTTGGGACCCCATGGATCCACTTGTAAGTGATAATGACACTTTATTTTAATTAAGTCAAAATGAATACAAAAATGACACAAGCATATATCTTTTAGAAAAACAATTGTTACATAGGGTTATATAAGTTGGTTTTTAGATTATAAATATTCATTAGAAAGCTAAAAATATTTACTACATAATGATATTTTATTTATAATTTTTAGACATTAAATAATTTATTTTATTTATGACACAATGATGATGCAGTAATTACTATAATAGTGAAAACTTAAAATAATTGATATTATAAATACCCAAAAAAATATAATATGAAACTTTTAATAAATTAAACTAATTTTATAGGATAATATGATATATTAGGATTGATTTAATTGACTTTGTTCGAAGTAATCAATCTGTTATGAGTTTCACAAAAATCAACTATTGAATAGTGTCAAAATTGACATAAAAGAGTTCTTAAAACAAATATTATATTATTAATTGATATTAAATTCCTAAAAATCTAAGGTTCGGCCAAGAGACTTATATCATGATAGTTTCATCATTAATGGACCACTTGGGGGTCTCTTGGATGTATATAGTAAGTTTATTAACCATATTATATAAAAATACAAAGAGACATTGTAAAAGTGAAACTAATTAACTTAGAGTTAATACTTAAAGATAAGGTTAATATAAGTACCCAAACCTGTCTAAATTCTATTGGTTGAGTGGTTTTCGACCTATACCCACATTAAACTTTGAATAATAAGCTTTGGAGCCATTAGAAACCGAATATTAATTTATTATAAATTAATATTTCTAGCTTTTCCAAAGGTTCCCCTCACCCCTCTTATAAAAAGGAACTCCTCCTTCTCATTTCTTCACACCTTCAAAGCCTTTTGGTTCGGCAAAACTCTGCCCAACTACTCTCCCAACATCCCTCACTACAACCTAGAGGCCTTAGTTTGATCAGAAAGCCAACCTAAGGAGCCCTTTTGATCAAATCAAAAGGAAGAACCCGAAGAAGAGGTAATGATTTCACCACCCTTCTCCAAGTTCATTTCTTCTTCCACTTCTTCTTCCTTTGTTCTTACCATTCTAAAATAATAACTCCAGTATCTCACATATACTGTGATGTTATTATAAATATGGTACAACCATATTCAGTATTCTATCCACCCTTTGAATAACATGTCACCATACGTGCGTACGTACGGACTACCGTCTCCACGTCGTGGTGTAATTGTTATTCAATATAATATTATTTGGATGGGTATAATAATGATGTGTAACTCATGTAAATAATAAATATAACATGTTAATGATTCTTTATATATGATATACCATCCATTTATATATTATTTTAATATCAAAATAATGATATTGTCGCTCGTGCGTACGTACGGACTACCGTCTCCACGAACGCGATGAGATTCATTCTCCATCGTATCCATTCAAGTATAATTATCATTTGATGATTTAAAAATGATGTTTAAGGACTAGATATCATTCTGGATATGAATAAGATACAACAACCATGGCTTATGTAACAAAACATATAAAAGAAAATGAGTAAGTTAACTCCCAAAACGACGATAATTCTAAGATATTATTAACAAATCAATGTTAAAAGATCATATATGATATCATATTATTATATATGATTCTTGTATAATTTAATAACAACTATTTCACCATTATACAGGAGGTTAACCTACCCCAACCAAGGAAAAGTACAAGGTAAGGGTTATTTCACAATCTCTTCATTATCCGAGGTTGTTTATTTGTAATAATCTACTGGGATCTCTTTATCATCCACATCCATGTTTCTTCAAAATGTATTTCAAAACATTTTTATTATTTACAAGAATATGGGTTAAAGTCATTTATACCCTTGTTTGACTTTTTATAAGAGGTTTATAAAGGAATCTTTCCGTCGTTTTCAAAACAAGGTCATTTTTAACCTTTTCGACAGAATTAAGGTAAGAACGTTTTTTTTAAACTTATACGGCGGGTGCGGCTAATTTCCACCGTTATAAAATCTTCAAAACTTCCCTTACAAGCTTATAAGAATATTTTCAAAGAAAATGTGTTATTTTATATGTATCTTAAATGATTTCAAAATAAAAAGAGATATTTCTTTAAAAAGAATTTTGATTTCATCTATGTCAACATCCTTTGATGGATTTTACGCTTATTTGAATTTGATCTATTGTGATACAAAACTTCTATATTGTATTGAAGGTTTTGTGATATGTTTGACTGTGGATGTGCTATTTTTATACCATTCATATTTTATGGTGAAATTATTGACATTTCGTATGCTAGTTTTAATACGAATGTTCATGTTATGTTTAAACCTTTTCATATGGGAATGCATTGGGCTTAGTAAGTGACGGGTGGAGCCCGCTATAGCTCCTCGATGCATCGGTAGGTCTCATGAGACAAACTAGTGTCTTGGCACAAGTCCTTGACAAAATCTTATTTGTAGTCTTGGCACGAGGCCTTGGCTATGTGGTTATGATAGTCTGGCATTATGCATTCCAACATTATGAAAGTGGTTATTGATTTTTGCATGTGATTATTCGATTAGTAGAATATCCATGTGAATAATAAAATGGCATTATTTCATTTTATTTATGCCATACCATGTTGAAAGTTCATGTTTAAAAGGCTTTTGTTTTAGTTATACATTGCCTTAAATGTTTATTCTTATTGATGAAAGTTTCCTCTATATTGTTATCCTTACTGGGCATTTGAGCTCACCCCTTTTCTATGTTTTATTTTTCCCAGGAAGTGAAGATGTAAGTTATGAATGACCTGCATGGATATTATGAGGGGATTATAGTGTGGACTGTGGAAACATTATGTTTTTGTAGTAGTTTTTCATTTTATGATGTAATGTAAAACTTATGAATATATCTAGTGTTTCCAAGGCTACTAAACCAATCGGTCTTTCGAGATTTGATCTTTCTTGTGATCATGCCAATGTTATGTAATAATGCACCGACTCTAGGCAACTAGGGTCAGGGCGTTACAATATAAATATAAATATATTTATATAATAATATATAATTGTAATGATATATTAATTTTATAATAAAATTTAACTTTTAGCGATGCTAAAATAACACTGATAAAGTTCACCCTTTATCAGTGCTAAAAAAAAGCATTGAAAAAGGTTCACATTATCATATCTAAAAAAATAATTGAAAAAGGGTTGATTTTATAAGTTCTTTTATTAGTATTGGAAATTAAGGAAACTCATTTATCAATGCTTTTACATACTGCTGATAAATGGTAATTTTAAATATCATATGATATATGGTAGTGAAAAAAATAAAAATATGTGTGAAATTAAAAAAAAGAAAAAAAATGAGAAATTATCCATTTTAAAGAATGAAATCATTGACCATTCTAGAAGATTGTCCACCAAACATCTTTTTTTGGAGTTATTATTCTAGAAACAATTGTTTGTACTTTGTATTTTATGTATATTTAAATATTTAAATATATATAAAATATCTTAGTATATATTGTTCATTGTTCTAAATGACTTTAATGTAATAATGTCCTAGAGAATATATCACATTGATAAGGTCATACCAGTTCCCACTATAATGAGAACATTGAAACATGATAAAGTTATTATTAAATATTTTTTTACATTCCATAACATACTATTATGGGACATATATAATTTTGACTATCTGGTGTAAGTACACATAAGTAGATTAGACTTCATCTCATGAAGCTTGAACATGCTATTCTCTAAGATGGGAGATTATGAAAGTAAAATCACCTATAATAATTATTCAAGTTTAGTTCTTTTTAGATATTTATATCTATGAGTGTGTGTAATGATCCATTGACTTAAACTTGTTATTAAAGCATGTCATAACTCACACACTTAGATATATCATTCTAAACCATGATGAGAACAGTTCATGGAAAATTTGGGTATTTTGGGTGCACCACGAATGACATGAAATTAATTAATAAGTTTCTGATGGATTTGTCCCTTCTATATTTATGGAAGATTATATATCATCACTTTGGTTTAAATGGAACTATCACATTAAATTCCATGGCCATGGTGTAATTATGAGTTTATTTCATATAGTCATAGAAATAGGTATTAAGTATATAGGTTGATGACATTGACATGAAACCTCATGGATGAAATATTGTGAAAAAAGCACTATATTACAAAACTATCATTCATATGTTGTTTTCAATATTATGAAATTATATTCATTATCTTGGGTTCCGAGACCTGTTTATCGATAGTAATCCTTTAAATTAAGCAATCCCTCTTAATTTTGATGTAAAATAATCATAGTGGGTCACACACTAAGTCTTTTCATTGATATATATTAAATTATATTTTAACTGAATTAGTGGAATAAATATTATTCTCAAGTCCGAGGAATAAATTTACTCATTTTTTATCGATTAAAAATATTAAATAAATATTTATTCAACAAACATTGAATACAATATTTATTAGATTTAATGAATATTTAATAAATATTTTTTCTCCAAAGTGAATAAAATATATTTTTTAATAAAATATATATTTTTCTATTCAATAAATGATGAGGAAGAATATGAGTTGAAGAAGATCATCTATAATGATAAATATTAATTTTCAAGATGGTAAAATTATATTTATTATTGCTCTAGTTAGTGCACTACATAAAATAATAATACAATTATATTATGAAAAAGAGTTGAAAATGGTTTATTATATTATTAAAGTCTCAATACACAATTTAATAACATTTTAACAAAAACCCTATCTCTATAAATAAATGGCTACATCGATTATGTGGGGTTAAATGAGAATTTATAATTGTGGTGAACATTAGTCTTCTCTCTATAATTATTCCTCACAACTTCTCATGAACGATAAAAACTCCATCAAGACTAAAGTATCTTTATGTAATCGAGGTGAACAATACAAGATGATTGATCTATCATTCTAGCACTCAATAATCAATCGATGTCATTCAATGATCAAATTAGAGCATGTAGATCACAAGTAGTGGGATTCTACACTTGGATACTATAAGCATGATGACTTTACTCCTAAAATGTTTTTTAGAAAAATAAAAAAAACATGACATTGAATAAATTCCTAGAGATGAGGTAATATTTAATTTGATCATATATAAATTATTTGAAAATATAACATGAAAAGATCCTCTTGGGTTCAAGGTTTCATTATATCAATATTGGATGGAAGAATTTCATTAGTCATGATGTTTACATCTTGCACAATTGGTGATTGATACATCAAATTCCACAAAGACATTATATTTATTCACCCACTAAGGTGGTTCCATTATACAAAGAAACTTCAGGTTTCATCAAAGGGGACACATTTTAAGTTTATAAATATTTATTTGGTTTTTATAAAATTATCTCAATAGTGGTTATATATTTCATTTCCATTATATTCATTATTCAATATAATATTTTAATTAACATGGTTTTGACATATTAATTATCATTATTAATTTTTTAATTTCATTAAATCACTAGGTACAGATGAAATATGGTGAGATATTCCATTTGGAAGTGCCTAGAATTTTGTCCAGTGAAACAAGGTTACACAATGTATAGTTTGAGTATACGTTGTGTGCCCAACTGTACTACACCTGGATGTGTCATGAAATAAAAAAACATTTCAAGAGGTAGCTACAAATGGTTCATTTATAGAATAGTGAATGTAGAATAATTCAACCTAGCACATGACTTTATAGATTACAATGTGTGTAGCTGGTGTACATGTTGTGCAGTCTACACAGTTTAACAGTAAAATTAATGAAAACAATATGGTCAAATTCATGGTTAAACAACACATGATATTTAAAGAATAAATATTAATGAAATACATAATTTTTTTTCTAGAATACATGGCATGTATCTCATTAATTCCCTTGTTCTAACTACACTTTGAGTTCTTCTGTGAGGAAGGAGAACATATAGAAAGAGGAACATACTGTGTATAGCTAGAGTACATATCGTGTGGTCCCTCATCTAAAGAACATGTAGAGTCTTTAAGTGGGTATTGAAGACACAAGACAAGTGTTATTCATGATGTGTAGTTGGTCAGTACACACCATTTAGTTTTTCTTAGGTATACGTCAAAGCCCCATTCATTTATCCCAAGTACATGATAATCAAGGTACACAATATGTAGCTTGTAATTACATGTCATGTAGTCTCCCAATAACATATATAATTTATTTATAATAAAATAAATAATTTTACTATTATAATATAATTAATCTATGGGTATTAGTTGTGTTTAACTATGTAATAATGGCTTTAGAGAATTAATAAATAATCAATTAATTTTACATAATTGTCTAAATTATTGGTGATATTTTTTTTTCCATAAATGCATTGATTTTGGTTATCTTTAAGAGAATTCAGATGGTAATTATGATAAAAATGAATTAATCAATAAATAAATCAATTAATTAATTACTACATTCAAGCATGTTCATCTTAATAAATGAGACTTAATAGAAATGAACGTTAACTAGTGTACTATTATTTATTTGTTTCATGTGTTTGACAATTAATTAGCTTTCCCAAGGGATAGGTACTCAGAAATTATAACTTTTATTAATGATTTAAGTAGATATGGATATGTCTACTTAATGATGTATAAGTTTTATTCATTTGAAATATTTAAGGAATACAAGAATGAAGTTGGGAACTATCTCGGTAAGAAGATTAAGAAACACCACTCATACCGTGGTGGAAAATATCTTAATTACGACTTAATTTATTATATATTAGAGTGTTGGATTCTATCCAAATTCACTCCTCCTTTTACACCTCAATGGAATATCATAAGTGAAAGGATGAACCACAAATTGTTAGATATAGTGATATCAATGATGAGTCATGTGAGGCTTCCATTATTATTTTGTGGTAACATGTTACCACTAGAAACATACATACAAAAGAATGTTCCAAGTAATGTAGTTAATTTCATTCCATATTAGATTTGTTATTGAAGTAATACCATGATGTTACATATATGAGTGTGTGGTTGTGAAGCATTTTAAGGCTATTTTTGGGAAAAAACATGCACCTCGGGGAACTTAGTGTATATTTCATAGAGTATCCCAATGAAGCTAAATGATATTACCTAAAGGACCCTACATACAATAAAGTTATAGTTAAAAAACATACCATATTTCATTAAGGGGATCACATCTCTAAAAGAGATTTTTGGTGTAAGAAAGACATTGACGAAGTCGAGGCTCAATATACACAATATTTAGCATAAGAAGTGATTCCACAAATCCTCAAGGAAGAAAAAGATCCAAAGAAACATGTAATGAATTGGATTACAAGGGTGGTTAGGGAATCAAAATAGTATTTTTTTTCTAGTCATTGAGGATGGTGACTCATTATTAGTTGATAATAATGATCATATAACCTAAAAAGAATTCATAAGTGGCATAGATGTGGCCATGTGGAAAGAAACTATGAATTATAAAATGTATTCCATGTACCAAAACAAAGTATGGATCTTGGAAGTTCCTCCAGTGGATGTAAAGAACATTGATTATAAATGGGAACTTAAGAAGAAACTGGATATGGATGGAGATTTTAGTACTTATTAGGTATTACTGGTTACAAAAGGGTTCAAACATCATCAATGAATATACTACAATGAATAATTTCTACCTGGTGCTATGTTGAAATCCATTTTTGTTCTACATTCCATTAAATCATTCCATGACTATGAGATTTTAAAAAATGGATGTCAAGATTACCTTTGTTAAAAAATGTTTGTTAAAATCTATCTAAAGATGTAACTAAAGGTCAAACACTAAGGTGAGTTTGAGTTAACAATACTATACCCACAATATATATTAACGTCTAGTCAAGAATGAGTATATTTCAATAATGTAATCCTATATCATTGATTACAGTGGGATAAAACATATCATTTATGGGTTAAGTTGTTCTTTAATATGGGTTGGCATATAAATTCTAGACTCCACTGAGCTCAGTGGGAGTATTTCCAAAGACACATACTGTGTAGGAATTGATAACTAAATAGGTGGTTTTTGTTCACGGTGGTGGGTGATACATATATTATTCTTTAAAAAAAAGGTTTCTTATGAATAATCTATAAATGAAAAAATACTAAGGTCTACAATAATGAATTAATGTTGTGAAATCCATGCAACAATATTTGGGTCTCCATATATTTAATGTTTCTAAGACTTGATATTGTTGGTGAGTATTCAATAGAAACTAGACATTGATGAAATATGATGGTAAAAAAAATGTGTGATTGACTATTTAATGGTCTATACTATGATGAAACCTATATAGTAATAATCATAAATAAAATTATTTTAGTTATAATTTTTAATGAACACATCTATGATCATTATATTATGTTGTTGATAGTTAAGGCCACCTCATTTAGAGGTGTTAATATGGAAGATTTTTATCTGACCTTACCAGAAGAAGTCCCTACGGTATATGTCTACAATATATAAATAAAAAAGGTTGGTGACATCAATGAATGATACTGAGATATATAGATTTTATAAATTAATTTATTAATAAAAAATACACATAGTTTGTATAATATTCATTTTGAAATAAATGAGTGACAAGTGTCTCTAACTAATTAGTGGGATAATTATTAGTTTTGAAGATAAATTTTTTAATAACACATTGAAAATAAATGTCTTGTATTACCAGTTTATTATGAATAAGGAATGAATTTATCCATGGATGACTTAAATAAAAAACATTATTCTTCTGAAAAATATATAAAATAAATCCCTGGGTTTTTTAAATATAGTCATAATATATATATATATATATATATTAACAAAGTACTAATAAAATAAAATTTGATTAAATTCCAGATAGAATTTTAGTTGGCATATAATCATTTTGGTGTAACATGTATGGGCATAAGAAGATATTATTGATATTAAAATAATTTCACAAGATTAATTTATAAGAATTTATATTATATTCCATGGCAAGGACTGATGTTTTATATTAATAATGCATAATGAATGGGAGGATAATATAAGATCTTCTAAGATATTTCAATGAATTGGTGGTGGGCCTTCTCTAATATCATTACCAACACGATTTACCATAGTAAAAATTTATTTTATATATCTTAGTTTAATAAATACCAACCCAATCCTAACTATGTGATTCAATGGGACCACATTGATCTATCAATAGATTCTAGTTTGTTTCATGTGATGATACTTATAGTGGATAAATAATAGAAAATGTTACGGGGAAAGTGTATCTTTTTAGTGTGAGTTTTATAGAAAAATGGTTTGATTTATGAAGAGACTTGAAAACCGAAGAAAGAAATTTAAGAGATAACTCCCAAACATTTCAAAGGAACCATAAGTATTAATCATTTTAGGTATGAGAATTCTAATAGTGGTGAGAGTTTTATACCCCCAGATTAAGGTAATTTACCCTTTTATTATTTATTTTAAAGTTACATAATATTTTTTTAGTTTGGAAAGTTTATGGATGGATTTGTTGTGTTTTGAAATATTTTTTGTCGGTGTATGTTTTAATCACGGTTAGTGGAAACTATGAACTTAATTTAGGAAACCGTGAAAGAGGTTAGGGTAGTAACTAGGTAGGTGCATCGTTGACACACAATATTTCCAAATAACATTGATTACCTTTAAAAAATTGATTGAATGTTGATAGTTGGGAAACACATGGTTGATTCATGGTTTTTCAAATTTTGTAAGTCAACCATGTGAGGTGGGGGTTGGATATCGTAGCATGAAAATGAATGGTACACATTTTGTCAAACTGTATGGGATAATAGGGTGATGTGGAATTAAAGATAAAAAAATTATAGTTTAACTCATGTTTCCCCCTAATTTTATCATGTTCTTCCTGTATCCCAAACTTTTTTATTACCTTATATATTTTTTGTGGTTTAATTTGAACTAGAATATATTTTTGATGTATCAAACTATTTTGGATCTCAATAATCATTAGAAAGTCTCAGTGTTCTATATTTTTCTTTATATATTCTGATATTATCTCACCTGAAATGTTTTATCCATTGAGTTATGGATATATCTATGCCCTGTGTTGTAATTTGATGTGATCCTTATTGGATTTATTTTTAAGGGAATGTGTTGTGATCCTGAATATAGAGTTTTTTATTATGTTTTTCTTCATTATCATAATATTTTCAAAGGTAGTGGGATTCTCTCTATTATCCACTTATTTAATAAGTCGAAGGATTTTTTTATTTGAATGTTTTCATGGATTTTAAAAGGAATATTTTAATGATTTCATGAAAGAAACCCCTTTTGATTTATGATTTGTGAACATAGGAATTGGTAATTATTTTTAAAAAAAAATCATTTTTAAAGTTTTATATGCCGATATAAAATTCTGGTTTTTGTTTATCATAAGAAATATGATTGAAGAAATGTTTTAAAGGGAATAAATTATTTATTTGGAATGAATTGATATCATAATTTTTTATATATTGTTAGTGTGAGTTCATTTTCCTTGGATATGGAATAGAATAAGGGGTATATACTATTAGATAACCTAAATAATATTAACCTAGAGACAACATTGTGGATATTAGAGTTACCACTCATGAGTATGGTACTATCATTTGGAATGCTTATGCGTGGGTGTGTGTGTGAAACATGGATCATGATTCTATGTGGAAGGGATGGATGGAAAAATTGATTTAGTTAAATTGTTTTTCTTAAACTATTTAATTGTGGATAAATTAATTTAGATTTTAACATTATTTAAATAAATTAAAAATGTTCTGTTTCTATATTATTATTAATTTTTTTTGGAATTATGAGATAATATGTTCTTATACTAGTGGTATGAGTTGTGATGTCATTTTGAGAAAGCCTATTGGGAACGATTAATCAGCTCTGTATATTCACTATGGTACATTTATAGACGTTTTTCTTCATAAAATAGGTAAAGGTAAGGTATCATACTTCTCTAGTGGATCATCTTGATTCTATTTTCTCATGTTAGATTTTGATAATTGAGTTTCTCTTTTGGATTCATTTGAGTGATTCCACTTTGGTGTTTTAGTATAGAGAAATATTCAGTTTCATTTATTTGTTGTTTTATATTTTCTATTTATGGAGATATTATTATTTTTTTGTTAGCTTCCATTCAGGTTTTGTTGATTATTCTAATGAATCATTTATTTTGATTGGTTTGTTTATTTTTTTCCATCCAGGTTATGTTTGATCTTTAGGGAAAATTTCCCCCAACGTTTTAATAAGCCCTTGGAATTTATTGAAGCCTTTGGTGTCCTAGGGATATCACCTAAAGTTAGTGGCACCTCTATATTGGTCCAAACCATTTGGTTGGATGTGGATGTAACATTATGGAATGATGATGAAATGTTGTAGTTATTAGCATGGGTTGAGAGACGGGTCTTAGACGTTACGATTAAGATTCTGATGGTTATGAGGTGAATGAATATAGGAGATATGCGATCACCAAGGAATGTGATATTGAGGCATGATAGGGGAAAACTAGTGGGGAAGTAATGAGGGGTACCATTTTAAATATTATTATTCTAATAATATTATACTTGGATGAACTATTTTTTGGGAGACCCTTAATTAGGTATGTAACAAGTTGACCCAATATATTTTTGTTGATTAAACTATTTTTCTACCTAGAAATTAGTATACACTTCTCTATTTTTAATGATATTACTTGGGAATGATCCTACTGATTATTAATGTTTTTCTCACCCAGATATATATTAATTTTTTAAGGTTATTAGGAGTGAGTTAGTGACCTCTTAGACTATACTTGTCTGGATGTTTGATTTGTTTTGGTGTCACTACCGTAGGATTATTTTGGTATGGTTTAATTTGGGATTGTATTTGCATGATAGTACATGCTTTGTAGGATAATTGTGGGTTTCAAATTATTTTCATATATCTTGTGCATGGTGTTTTTTGTAGTCTTATTTTAATATTTGGGCCATTGAGGGTAATGCATTGCATTTTTGAGTATTATACACTCAGTGGTAGTATCTAACCCAGGGCCTATTAGAGGCAGGCCCCAGGGATCACCCTCATCTTCACCACTACCCTCAGAGGGGTTCCCAATATGGGTGGTTAATAAAGACTATATTCATTTGAAAGAAAAAATTGATGTTATATATTCCCATAGGTTGAAATACATATTTTTGAAGTTGTAATAGGATCGATCTAGTCCATGGAAATAATTATGATAAATTTTAATTTACATTTTTGAACTTATAAATATGAATGATTTTTTAATGGGAATTTTATTTTTCCAACATAAGTAGAACATATTTTCTTTTTTTGAAATTCCATATAATCCAAATTAGTAATTTTTGTGAAAATTTCAAGGTGGGGACTATTTTATTTGAACATGATGATCCTGATACTTCTACTTTTTTCATTAAATAACATGATCAGAACACTTTAGGATTGTTCAAAATAGATATTCAATAGTTTATATATAGTATTAAAAAATAAATGGTTTACTATCGTGTTTAATGAAAGATCTCATTTTTTACACTCTTTAGTTAAAAGAATATTTTTTAACTATTTGAATGTTTATGAACTATTTAAAAGTTTTTTTATGTATTTATTATCTATTTCTTCGTATATAGTCTAAAAAAGTTTAAATAAAATAGTTTTCTATGAATATAATATATCAAGGGAACATACACCAAATATACATCATTAAAGAGAGGAATCTTCATCTTGGGGTGGAGGTATGTATGAATGTAAATATTTTCTTATTTATTTAATTATGCATTAATAATTTATACATATACATACTAACTAAAAATTAAATTTTTATTTCAAAAGAACTTTTGAGGTAAATTTGAAAAACCTGTTATAAGAAATTATCCAGATCAAGACTACAAGGAACAACCCCTCCCCAACAACTACATCCTTAAGTTAATCATCCACCTCACATATATATTTCCATAGATTATATGTGACTTGGAATTATTACCTCTAGATGTAGTGGATTGAATTTAGAGTAATTTCCAAGTAATATGATCATTTATATTTGTTAAATATGTTTAACAAACACATACATTTGTGATAATTTTTTCTTCAAGAGAATAATATGAAAGTGTTCCCTAATGAGTTTTGGAAAATGTATATAGCCAAATTTCATAATTTCTTTAAATATTATAAGGGTAGAGTGAGGAGGGGGGGGGGGGGGAACTGGGTACCAAATATAGGTTCCCCTTGCATTCTAGACAATGTCCTTAGAGGCGACCTCCTCTCTTAGTGGTACAACATGGCTGCATATTAGTCCTGTGAGGCTGTGGTGGTGGGAATTTGTTTTTTTGTTTAAAACTATAAACTAATTTATAGAATTTACCTAGTTTGAAATTTGAATATATTTAATGTTGGATATTTTACATCATCATTCCGAAAACCTCATGATACATGGGCCTCTTCATAGGCAAGGGACTCGTCAACTTCCCCTAATTTGACATGATGTATTTATTATATTATTTTTATATCTATTATTTAATATGGGTTGGTGTTCTATAATTATATCTTATTAGTATATAATTAGAGAATAAGGTGTTCCAAATAATAGAATATTGGTGTGGATGATAAATCAAGATCAAAATGACCTTGAGATTACAACTCGTATAAAAAGTTTCTGAACTAATTTTCAGTAAATATATATGTGTGTTTGTATTTATATTTATATATTATAAGGTTATGATTTGTGGCTGAGTTTTTACAACTACCAGAGGATAAAAAAACATTTCTAGGAAAAGGAAGAAATATTTTATCTTTTCATTGGTTTTGATGGACTCTATCACCCTGTGACTTTATAAAATGTTTTTTTGATAAATTTAATTCTTTTGATATCCTATGTTACACACATCACCAAATTTTAATGAACTGGGATATAAGATTAAAATATTATTATTTAAAAATTAATTCTATCACATTGATGTTGGAAAAGTGGGTATGAATAATATTAACTAAATTATTAATATTAATGTATTAAAAATTTATAAATTTATTTATTTGGTAATCAATTAATAAAAAATTAAAATGAAAACCAATTTAAAATAAAGGAAATGTTTTCTTAAAAATTATATTTTTCAAAAAATATATTTTGTTGTATTTGGTGAACTTATTTTAAAATTAATTTTTTGTAACTTTTATAAAATTTATTTAAAATACAATAATTCAATTTTTATATTGTCATGTAAAAATTATCTTATAGGGAATTTTTGAGAATTTTCATAAAATATAAATTTTCCAAGGAATAGTGAAAATAGCGTTTTTAATTAAAATGTGTCATTTCTTTTAATGAAATTTAAAAATTATGATATATTTAAATTTTTTTATTAAAGTAAAATTTGTAAAATTATGTTATTATGAATCAAATTTAAGACATTTGAATCGTTTTTTATATTGAATTAAGAAATACAAACTTTTCATACAGAAGGGAAACTATTCTTTGGAAAACTGTATTTTTTCCACGCTTACAGGTTTTCTTTTGTATTAAATTATTCCACTCAAGTGAGTTAAATTTGATAAATTGGATTATATATTTTTAATCATAGTCATTAATATTATATCATAATGTTATCTTAATTTTTTAACATAATGAATAGTGATAATGATATAAATTAATTACCATAGTTAAGGTTAAAATGAGTTTATGGAGGGATTAAACAAAACAGATAAGGGTTAAAAGTGTCCTATAAAATTTCTATTTTATATTATTAGTCATATTTAAACCATTATCACCCTAGGATTGATTTTATATGTTTGGGGGAAACTTTTCCATGAAAGTGACCAATATAATAATTTATGTAATGAAAGAGGCTAAATGTTAGACTCTTTCTTTTAAATTTCAATTATGTGTTCAAATAAAGACAAAAACAAGTTTTCAAGGAATATTGATTGTCATTTTTGGAATAATGAAATTATTTTTCATGAGATTAATTTATTTATAATATTTATTTATTTTATAATAACCTTAAATGTTTACTAAATGCCGATGCAATAATTCTTTAATTAATAATAAAATAAAAAAATGTTTCTAAAAAAATTTAATGTAATATAAATTGATTGAATTATTCAGTTCCAAGAAATTTTTAGATAAATAAATTATTTTAGTAAAGTTTTAACAGAATTGATTTTGAATTCCATCATTATCTGGTATTTTCAAAGTCAAATTAAATTAATAGTGTCAAAAATTCACATTAAATTTATTTTATAAAAAATAATATTCTATAAAATGATTTAAAATTCCAAAAAACCCTATCTTCTGAAAATTGATTTTTCCAGTATTTCTCAAGATTTTCTTTTACCATTCCTATTCTGATGTTATATTTTATTCCATTTTCATAGAATGATGACTATAAAAAATGATTCCTTGAGTTTAAATCACATCTCACCTATACACCGATCCTAATTCTTCAAGGAAAAGATCAAGGTTTTGTTGTTTATTGTTATGTGTCTAGAACCAATATTGGTTGTTTTCTCATTTAGAGAGAGAATTTATGAAAAATGGATTGAGGATATTGTGATAGAGTGAGATGAATTATCCAATGAATTCTTTCAAATTGGATAGAGTTTTATATGCCTTAAAACATAGTGCCACTATATATTTAGGTAAAATTTCATAGTATTCACCAATTATAAGTGTTTAAAATATATATTTTCTTAGTGATAATTGAACATGAGGTAGAAAATATGGATGAAGTATCTCCAAATTTTTGAATTCAACGTGGTGTATTCTCCTAGAAAAAGGTATTTTTTAGCATATGATTTGAGTTGAAAATGATATTGTGAAGTAGTCTAGGAAGGTCATGACCAATGGAAGTTATTGATTATCACTTCTATTATACACATGGACTATGCTACAAATGATGAGAATGAAATTTTATTCATTGATAATATTATTATTTAATTGATGGATTTTGTTAAAGAGGATCAGATATCATATCTTGATTTCACCACCATTTGGTCAGACCTAAATTGTGAAAAAACTATTGACAGCATAATAGAAGATGAAAACTCAGTTTTATGATTTTATAATTTAACTGTGGTACCTCATTATTTCTCAAAACATCTTCTTTTAGTGTATCAACATTTGAAATGGGTCATTCATCCATGTATTTATGAAATGTAAAAAGGCAAAAAAATCATTTCTAGTAGTAAAGAATGAGATGAAATATTTTATATTATGATATGAAATGGATAAAATTTCATTAGGTAAAGGCTGATCAGAAACTACCATCTTGTATGTTGTAATCAATGCATATACCTATTTTGATGTTGGAGAGGATTCCAAAAGACATTATTGTAAGTATATCGAGGATAATTCTAAGGCATAATTATATTATAGTGATTATGGATCAACTCACCAAGTTGTTACACTTTATCTATATTAGATATTCTAATAAAATAGATGATTTTAAAAAGTAATATATTTAATAAGTGGAAAAGATTCATCGAGATCCACTTTTTATTGTCTATGTTGGATATCTTGGATTCACTTCCTAATTTTGGTGATCATTGCAACAGTCTCTCGGAACTTGATCGACCATGAGAATGGTGCATTATCCTAAGACAAATGGTTAGTTTTAATGAACAATTCAAACACTAGATGATATGATCAAATGTTGTTTCATATATTTTAGATGTTCATGGGTAGATCATGTGAATTTTATAGAGTTATCTCATAATAATAGATACCATGAGAGGATACATATGGCCAAATTTCTAGTATTATATGGCCATACTTTTCATTCTCAACTAGGTTGGGTGGAAATAGGTGAAACTTCAATGATTGAACCCTGTCTAGTCCATGAGACTATGGAGAAAATTTAGATGGTCCAAAAGTGTATGGATACTCCTCAAAGCCAATAAAAATCATAAAAAGATAATAGACATCAGTTGTTATCTTTAAATGTGAGTGATCATGTCTTCTTGAAGTGTCATCAAGACTTGTTCATTAATACTTGGGGAAGCATGGGTAGTTCATGCCCTTTTACATTTGACCATTTGAGATTATTGAATAGATTGGAAATGTTGTATGTTAGTTATCACTTCCACAAAAATATGATGTTATCCATAATTTCTTCCATGTATCTCAACTAAAGTAGTATCATCCAAATCCCAGTTATGTGATCATTACGAACCATGTTACTCTTGAATTGATTGAAATGTTAATCCAAATTCTAGTTTTGATTCTAGATAGGAATTATAAAACTATGATAGGGAGATCAATTTCTCTTTTAAGAGTAATATGGAAGCATGTTAATATCTAAGAAGAAGCATGGGAAAGAGAGGAGTTTATATTGGACTAGTGTATTGAGTTTTTAAATGTTGGCAAAGATGTCTAGCTTCATAATGGAAGCCTTTATAGTGGGGATAATTTAATACACATGTTCTAAGTTATGGTGTCATTTTGTGCTTCATCCTTATGTTTATAGTGGTTGGTATAGATTGGTGGAAGAGTTTTGAGTATAAAATAAAATGGATTTTGTAATCTTGATATTGGAACAATTCATGAGTTGAATGGTATTTCATGGCATGGATGTTTTCATAGAAGATGTTGTGAGTTACATTTAGAGTGTGAATGGGTTGCATTGAGAGGATAGCTAAGACTGTTCATGATGTGAGATTTTATTCATAGCATGAATGGAATTATGGGATTTTAAGTTCATTAGAAACATTTCGGTTTTGTGGCATTAATCATTATAGAATTATCCATAATTTAAAATTATTAACTATATCATGGTATGGTTATGTGTGAGAATCAATAGGATAAATTTTCCAACCCTGTGTTTTCTATTTAAACCCTAGGTATTTATTTCCAACCTTTGGGGTCCGAGAAATTGTCACTAATCTTAGTAGAACCTCAGACCTTTTATAAGACAATGGGTTGGTCAGGGATGATATATGGATGAAAATTATGATTTCAAATTGTTAACACTTATTAATAATGAAAAAATAGCCCATGTAATGGTTAAATCGATAAAATGAGCTCGAATTGACATGACCGAATGGCCCAAAGGCCTTCTTTTTTTATTATAGATAACCCCCCTTTTAAGGGTTGAAGGGGAACCCGTACATGACTCGTAGGCCCAAGGCACAAGGCCCGACATGAACCGTAATACATGACCCAAAGGACCAGAGGCATACCATGCCAAATACATTACCCATAGGCTCAGCCCACTAGAACCACCCCTCCCCAAATTCTGCATCATTGATTGCCTTTTTCACCCCACCTATATTGCTGATCGGCTAGCATTGCCTCGTACAAAGCTGCATGGTGCCTGGTCCCGATGGCGATTTCCATACCCTCCAATTCTTCCAATCTGGTTAGCTCTGCTTCTGGTGACTACTACTGGTGCTCTGATCCTCATCTATTGCCTGCTCTGTGTGAACTGGGCTACTTCCTAGTCTTCAATGGACCGGAGGCCTTGTGGCCTGAAGTCTTTAGATGGCCTAAAGGCCCTGAGACCCGTAGGCCCAAACCAGTGGCCCGAAATCCCAAATCAACTGAATAGTTCGGCTACTACAGTACCGAACAATTCCTACTACAATTCCTGTTACAGTAATGCTACAGTACTGCTACACTATCCCAAAAATTCTCCTCCACCTGGTTTTGAACCTGGGTCTCTCGGATGCCAAGATGGAGCCCTTATCGCTTGGGTACGGGCTCGTTGGCAGCTCGAATTGACATGAAAACCTAAGGAAATCATATTTAATTTGATTATAATATTTAGGAATCACATACACATAAATATGATACCTTAATTTCTTGTTATGATTGAATGTCTGGTTTTTCCATCACATTTATAGTACAATGATAAATCTTGTAAAATGGACCAAAAAAATAAATCCACTTGTATTAGCATGAAAACACGGGAAAATGTTCATTCATACATTTATGATATTCAAAATCAACCACCTATCAATTGGATTATTTTATTTCTCAACGAGGTGGAAAAAACTATTGAAATTTTATATATGTTTATTAAAATGAAATGTCTTCCATCATGGGATAAAAATTGAGAAAAATAATTCTAATTGAATTGAAAAACCTAAAGAAAATTCCTCAGATTAATTTTTGATCTATTAGAATAAAATTTATAAAATTTAGATGCCTTAGTTTATTTTTAGGGTTCAAAGTATGATTTCACATTATTAATAGTTGTTAATTATGGATAAATCACCCATTTAGGGGTCCAAACTGAGAAAGCAAGCATGGATTCAAATGAAAACTAATATAAAGAATATTTAATTTGCTTATAATCATTATAAATCAATATGTTAATTTGATACCTTTATTACTCAATATGATTTATATTTAATTTTTCCTTCGCATTTATAGTAATGTGGAAAAATCACATAGAAGGATTTTGAACAAGAAAATTCAATTGTATTGACATAAAAACAATAGAGAATGATCATTGATTCATTTTTAATCTATAGGAATCAACTGCATGTCAATCAGATACTTTTATTTCTTTGGATTATCAAAAACACTATTGAACCTTATATACATTTATTAAAATGATGTATCTACTACACAGGGCTCCAAACTGAGAAAAAAAAGTCCAATTAACTTGAAAATATAGTATAATATTCCTCATATAATTTTTCATCTGTTAGAATCTAATTTCCATCATTTGTTAATAATAGACAAAAATCCTAATTTCACATTAATAAAAGTAGTTAATAATTGAAAAATCATGATTATAGGTGTCCAAACTAGGAAAATAAGCTATAATTGATAGGAAAAAAATGGAAAAAATATTTTCATTAATGATCTTTATGAATCATGTACACATCATTATGAAACTACAATTTCTCTAAATAATAAAAAGTGTCGTTAGTCCTTCACATTTTTAGTAAAGTATAAAATCACATTAAAGGGGTAAAAAATAAGAAAATACACTTTGATTGGAATGGAAACATAGGAGAGTGATTAATAAGTCGTTTATAATTTTTAGGAATGAATTGTGTGTCAATTGAATGTATGTCACTATTGTATAACCCACAAATCACAATGATCAGAGTGGGATTTGTCAATATAAAAAAGTGTTGGTAATAAAAGAACCCATAAAATTGATTTACCTTAATCAGTAATAAAAATAATCTTTTAGTAAATTACCTAGTTATTAGATTTTTAGTCTCAGCACTAATAAAGGAGTCCTTTATTAGCACCTTTTTAACATGGATAAGGGGTACATTTATGAGTGCTTTCTTTTTTTACTGATAAAGGGGACCTTTATAATTAATTTTTTAGCACTAATAAAAGACTATTTTATTAGTTCTTTCCTTTAGTACTTATGTAAGGGCCTAGATCCAAGAATCTCCTTAATTTGTAAATTTTGGTTGTTGGAGGTGCTCAGAGGTGGTTTGAATGTGTTAAGAGGGAATGTATAGTCTAGGAAGGGTTCCACTAACAGAATGGAATGGCTACAGTGTGGAGGCTATATTGTGCCATAAGGGATGTCAATTTGGAATAGTTTATCCCAACTATGGGTTAGTGTGCTCAATGTAATATTTCAAAGATACTTTTTTTTAGGCATAGATGAAGTGTAGACCCTTCCCCTAGTATCGAGCGCTATGAATTGGAGTAAAGAGGCTGCAACATATGGGTTTTATGTGGTTCTATAAATTTAGTGGTAACTACATCATGGATCCTTATACTATGTTGTAGCCTCATATCCACTTTTATAGTATATTCCCATGGATCTTAGAAACAATCATTGACCATGTGGCTACAATGTGTTCCATTGCGTTGTGCTAAAGATTCCCCTATGTTAGAAACTTTTGCAGCATGGTATTAGGGTTTCTCCTATATTATTCTAATTTTCAATTGGATATAAATAACCCAAGGCCTTTATAAGATAAAATTTTCAATATCCTTCCTCCCCAATCCTAGGCACCCAATGGTAGTTTATTTATGTTTTTCAATCCCCTATCAATAATAATTGATCCTGACATTTCATGTTTGATCTATAGCAATATAAGGTATTTTCTACCTCTCTTTTCTCATGCTTTATTCTTGGATTTATCTTGTTTTATTCTATTTATTATTTAAATATTATGGTTTTTTATCCATTATTCTAATTTAATTTCATGGTATTTTGTTGGTGTTGTCACGGTGCAAAATTATTAGAGAGATTCTGTTTCTTGTGAGAGAGGTGATTGGAGATCCATGTTGGTGTTGTTTTTACATTTTAATAACATCAAATGTTTGATGTAAGGGATTTGTTTATTCTTCTATATATGTACATGAAATCATAATTTGACCATGTTTTATCCATTTGGATGGTGGGGTAATTAACCTAATAAATATTAAACAAGATTAATGAATGAAATTGGTTTATGGTTATAGGGATCATGTGTTGTTTATTTACACAGTGATAATGATTTGCCTCATAATTTGATAGATATAATTCCATATATCATACACTTGTTATCATGTTTTTATGATTGTTTTATAATGTTTCTTTTATTGGACATAATAAATAACATTAATATAGATTTAATTTGTTGGGAAAAAGATATTAAGAGGCGTGTTTGATGAATCCATAAATTCATTGAATTTGATATTGATCAAATTAATGTCAAATTCATGTTTGTTAAATGTTATTATTCCATGTGTTAATATAATTGATAAAGAAAATGGAAGATGGATTTCCTGTAAATGAGTAAAATAATACAATGTTATATTAATTAATAACTTCTCTTCTCAATGTTTTATGAAACTGGTTTTATGCTAGATGGCACAAATAAAAATTTGATAGCCTATTAAAGCTAGGGACTTCAGTTACCCATTATTAGAACATATGAATAATTAATTAGATAATTAAATATGGAATAAAAATATGTTATTTTGATAAATATAAATATTTGGATCCAAGAGTTCCCATTTGTTTATAAAGGATGGATGCCTTGTGTTGTGTGCCATGAGAGCCTATTTTCCATGTAATGTATAAATAACTTATTTATAATGCATATATTAACATGTTCACTATTATTTTTGATATTTTACTCTTATGTACTCTCAATGTAATAATTCTTAGGCAATGTGATGTGAGAATGGGTTGGATAATGAGATATAGGTGGGGAGACATGGGGTTGTGGCAGTAGTTGACATCTATGATGGTGAGATGCATGGTAATATGATTAATGGTGTCTAAGACTGAATCAGGATGATTGAATGAGTTTAATATTGGATTTCCTATTATTGTAATGAAATATGGATTCTTTCTTGATAATTAATCTATTTTGTGGTTGGATGGAGGGGTTTCTTGTTTATCTACATTCTCTTCCCCACTACATGAGGTAGTTGGATGTGCTTGGTTGAATCCCTATTAGCGGTAGCATATAATGTTTTCCTAGAGTAACTAGAATTATAGAATTTCTAAAATGTTTAATAAATGACTTAACCCAAGGGTTTTATTTTTTTGGAATGAAAATTAGATCATCTTATGAAACCATGGACTTGGGTGGACTATTCCTAGAGGGAATGGGCATCACTTTGATGGATTATGAATTAATTAATGAAAATGTTAATGTTAAAAAGAAAATAGGTAATTTAATGTAACTCCTTTAAATTCTTATGTGTTATTATAGGATATCTAGTACTTAGTGGTGGAAACCGAGTGTTTGAGTGCCGATAGTTTCAGTTTCTCTTAGGACTAGGTTATACTAATATTGTGTTTGTGATCTATATTAAATAATATTTATTTTGAGATTTTATATGATACCCCACCCATGTTGGTAGGGAGACTAAAACTAGTGGAATCTAGGAGGGTGTATTCCCAAACGTCTTGGTGGTGAGGATTGATGGATAACTACCCCCTCTAGACAATCTCTCTTCTCTTAGCTGTTTTATGTGGTAGTTTTCATAGGGGTTAGTTTCCCATATACCAGTGTAGTGGGATGTAATGGATTGTGGTTATTTCAAACACATGTATATTCAGATATTGTATCCAAAAGAATATTATATGTATTACATGTGTAGTCTATGATGGTATGAGGTACCTTACTCGGTGTATGGGTTGTAATGGATTTAGGTATAATACCCAAAGTGTAATATATATCATACGAGTTGTGGTACCTCCCAGAAACTATGATGTTATTATATAGATATGTGATATGGGATGGAGTGAAGATTTGATTTATGATGCGTGTGTTGTTATATTACATCCAAGGAATATTTGTGCCAACTTATTTTATAGAAGGAAGGTGTGTGACGTGTGATGTTTGGGAAGAGCAGAAAACTAGTGGGGAAGCAAAAAAAGGGAAAACTTATTGATTTATTATTATAATATATGATCTCTTTTGTATCCTAATTTAGTGGGAGATAACCATGGTGGGGCTGGGAACATAGTATGTCTATTTAGATGATGAGTTAGCTTCATTTTTTTGTTTATTGTTCTTTATAATGATTTATTTATATTTTGAACAAGTGGCTCCTAGGAGGATCCTACAGAGTATACTGTTATTCTCAACCCGCATTTATATAAACTATTTTCATATAAGAAATTTCGTGATGTAGTTCAAGATATATTTTACTGAATCGTTGTATTATAAGATTTGATTGGGCTTCATGCTTTGTTCTATGTTTACATTTTTGGTAATTGCAGTTTTCCTTTTAGTTAGTTTATTATTGTATGACATTATATGTATATACATGTGTAAATTTTTTATGAGAATGTGTTGATTGGTATATATGTATTATCTCTCTCTTCCCAATATTATTTTATATGGTAATTCCTCCAATTAGTGTGTATATTATCCCATCTGATCTAGTCACCAACCAGTAACCTACTGGATGCAGGACTCGTGAAGTTACCATCCCCCTTCTATCATTGTAGGCATAGGAGGGTTACTCTTTCGGGGGAGTGGGCCATGATAGAGTGGTATAAAAGTTTAATGTTGAGGGACTGGATAGAGTTTGGGGTTACTTACAGGTGAGACTATATGCTTTGGTAGTGAAACAATTTGAGATATGTTTAATAATAAATATAAACAAGTTATATTGGATGATATGTAGAGATTTGGACCCGTTGTTATCTAACACATGGACCTATAAAATTAATAAGCCTACAAAGTGAAGTTATACTGGTTTTGGGGTAGATATCTAGGAAAGGATCATGCATCACTCATCTTTGTGCCTGTGTTTAAACGTGATAAACATTGGGGCAGGTAAAAAATAAATAAATAAAGTAAATATTTAAATTAATTATGTTAATTATTCAATATTCTAGTTTTATGAGTTCTAACTATTTTTTGTTTTTTAGGAATGGGTCCTGGTCGATGTCCTAATCAGGATTTCCCCAAAAATGTTCCTCGTGATATGTCATAAAATCACCATGGAGTAGAGGTGAATGATGATGAAACATCGAGGATGACACTATTAGATTTTTAGTGTCAATTTATACAATATTTTTATGGATCTATTTTAGACACAGTGATAGAAGACTGGTTTGAGGAGGTTGAGATAGATTTCAGTTTGATTTTCTCTTAGAAGGAGCATCAAGTTTTTTGGTTTTGAAAATTTTGTGGGGAAAAAAGGTATTGGTGGATATTATTCCTTGTGGATAAAAATTATTTATCACTCTTGTGGGATAAGTTCTAAGACCTATTCTGAGTAGAGTTTCTTTCTTTGACCACATAGGTAGTCAATTGATAGGAGATGCTTACCCTTCAAAAAGTGAGTTCAGAAGTAAGGGAGTTTAAGATTTTTTTAGGACCCCAACCTATTTTGCTTCATACCTATTACTATATTAGGTGTCATTGGTGAGGTATCTAAAGGAGGTTTCACATCTAGAGATCCAACATCAGTTCACCCCGTTCATGTTATCAACATATATCGAGGTTCTTAAAAGTGATGTTATTATTGAGAGTATTTTATCTAGAACCATATTTTCATAATATATGATTCATCAAGATTCCATTCTAAGAAGATTTATGGTTTAGGGTTCCCAGTTTCTTAGACAGAAGAGATTTCAGTCATCCAGGGGTAGGTCCCCACCCTCATCATCTCGATTCACATGGGTGGAGGCTCTTAGGCCTCTACAAAGGGATCATACATTTGTTTTTATTATGTATACTTAAGTCTTCAGTAGTAAGAGTGTCTCACATTTTTGATTAGTCATCATATTCTCAGAATTTCACTTCATGTTTCGTCATTGAGGTAGTTTTAGCTAAGGAAGCCGTAGCTGAATACTCCATCTTAGGATCATCAAAGGGGTGATCGAGAATGTAGAGGGTATCCCGAAGATGATCCTCATTTTTATAGAGTAGATCAAATTCATGGATGTGTTCTTCATTAGGTTCAATGTTGTCATGGAGTAGGTTTTGTTCATCTTCATTCCCTATTCTTGCAATCACTGAGCAATCCATTTTTCATTTGATGTAGCCTTTACTTGTTTTTTACTTGGGTTCATACTTTATTTGATTTAACAGCCACACAATCCATTATATTACCTACCCTATTCTATGTTTTGGGAATTTAGTTAGAGAGTCTTCCATTCCCTTAGTATTTATGATTCTAGTTGGAGGTAGATTTGACCTATATAAAATCTGTTGAGACTATTATCTAGTATTGGGAACACACCACTCTAGGGTCGACTTATTATGCTTATAGATGAAACCATATGAAATATTCCTTAGAATGGATTGGTTTTACTAGTTTTAGTTTTTTTTGGATTCCTTCATGAGGAAGGATGTGTTTTATGATCCTATTGGAGATCCTACAATATCCTTTGGTTAGAGAGACCTTCAAATGGATCATCAGCGTGTTTTTTCATTTCCTTTATTGATAGCCAAGCTAATATGATGTTCATAAAAGTTTCATATCATGATGTTTTAGGGTTTTTGGAAGATATCACGATGACTTTATAGAGGAGGTTGTAACATTAATCCATCATCAAGAAATAATGTTATGGATCAAGCTACAACATTCTATTTATCTGATCTCGATGTCTTTATATATGATAAAATATTTTAATTTTTGAGATATATGGGTACAAAATGATTATATATTGTAGAGGTGTAGAGTTTATCTAGTATTACTAGGTATTATGGAAGGTTAATGGAAAATATCTCTCAAGTTTTAACTCCCCCGACTACCTTGAATATAAAGGATGAGGTGTAATTGTGGACTGATTAGTGTCTGCAGCTTTTGAGAACCTGAAAGTTATGTTTTTCTGTGCTCTAGTAATTTTTTTACCAGTAGAGGGATTTTAGTTTTAGATTTTCTAAGACACTTAATATCTTTTCCTGATATATTTTTTGATGTAGAAGATATCAGTATTTAATTATGGGTCTTGACAGTAACTTCTTCTTGAGTGTAACTACTATACCCACTATCTCGAGTTGATAGTAGTTTTATTTTCCATGATTTTTGGTTAAATATCCTCATTAGTATAATTTTTTTGGTTTTTAGCAATTGTAAGATCCTGAGTTATTTATCCTCTTAGAATGACTTGAACATGAAAAAAGGGTTAAATTATTGTTGTATTATGGAATTGAGATTTCATATATTCTAGGAAAGGGAAATGTTGTGGTTGATGCCACGTAGAGATTCTATGTGTGAATTATGAGATTCTAGGAGCTGATATAAGATCCCTCAATGATGAATATAAATATGGGATAAGGTGGTGGAAGAGGTTTTAATTTTCAAATAACTGTGTAGTTATCTTTGGTGACGTAGTAAGAGGAGTCCCAATTAGGGAATTCTGAGGTTGAGGTATAGAGATACTGAGTTTCCTTTTTTAATTATATAGATGGTTTTTATAAAGATAAAAAATAGCGGGTGTTGTTTCAGGGGATTATTTTCTTCTCTTTAGTTATGTGTGAGATGGTTCTCCATGAGTTTCAAAGCTATCTTTTGGCGGTACATATTTTTGTGACAAAGATGTACCAAAATTTAAGAGGGATGTTTTCATGGCCTGGGTTTAAGAATATGTTACAGAGTTTGTGTCTTGATGTTTTGTCTTTTGTAAGGTGAAGTCTAAGAATCTTGGTCCTGATGATTTTATCCATTTGTTATATGTTCATAATTGGATGTGGGAGGAATACCTAATTGAATGTGTTATCAGTTAAACATAACCTCAGGGTGGCTATGATGTTATATTAGTGATAGTGTATCATTTTTGGAAATATTCCCACTTTATATTGATCAAGGAATCGATCCCAATGGTGGGTTTGTTGAGTTAGTACCTATAGGAGGTAGTGAGTCTCTAGGATAAACATCTTTCATTATGATCCTATTTTTATCTCCAAGATGAGGAGATTCCTTACACATGTTTTTGGATCTCAATTATACCTTATCACTACTTTTCATCCACATAAAGGCATTCAAATAAAGAAAAGCATCCAAACCCTTAAAAGAAATTTTGTGTTCTTATGTCTAGGATTTTAGAGGTTCATGGATAAGGAAACTCTATTTCATAGAGTTTTATTACCAAAATAGTTTCTTCTCCATCACTTATATGGAACCATTTAAATCATTTTCAACCAATCTTTATGTTCTCCTTTATTCTAAAATAGGGTCTTAGAGTCAACAAATTCTTAATCCAAAACTAGCACAGAACATAAAAATAATGGTTTAGGTGATTCATGAGAGGTTGAAAGTAGCACATGATTAATCAGAATTATTTATTGACCATAGGATAGGAACTATGGAGATTAATGTTGGATATCATGGGTTTATAATGGTGACTTCTAATTGTGGGTAGTGAAGGTTTGGTTATGGGAGTAATATTTCTCCTCGGTTTGTTGGGCCATCAATGTGTTGTCTCATGATAGAGATATGGCATATTGAATAGCACTTACCATTATGATTAACAAGATACATGATTCTATTCATGTGTCACAACTCCACCATTACCTTCATTATGACCCTAACATCATATATTATTTCATGATAGATGTTGATGATGATGCGACCTTCATGGAGCGACTAATATAGATCTAGGAACACTTAGATAAGGTGTTGTATGAGCATGTTATTCCATTGGTTCATGTCTTGTTCTAGCATAGTAATGAATAAGAGAGTACCTAGAGATATGATTCATAGATATGCACTCAGTATCCTGGGCCATTTTTTTACGCCTTCACTTTTAGTATTTCTCTTTTATAGATGTTATCATTTTATTGTCTATGAGATGTTTTTTTATGGCTTATGGTGTCCTTATTTCTGTTTGAGGTGTATTTTTTCCAAGAGAGTGTTCATTAGCTTTTGTTGTTGTTGTGTGGTTTTTTGTTTCCTATAATTGAGGTGCTTGTGATCCTATGATGGTGAGATTATTGAGAGGTATTTCACTAGGTGGATATTTGTACAACCCATTTTCCTTCTTTCTCTCCTGATTTTGGTTTTGGATTTTTAAGGATTATAATGGTTTGGGAGGTATCTGATGTAAGGAGCCATATTCTAGAATCCCTTTACTTTATGACATTCTGGTGTTGGTGGTGATCAGATGAATTTATGAGGCTCTCAAAGGGAATTTTGTGGATAAGAAGGGGTGCACTACAAAAAATGGCATGGTTTTGGTTTGGAGGAGTGCACGGTACCATATGTGTAGTTGTTATAGAAGAGTGGATCTCAGCTGCAGCATAGTTTGAATGATGTAGGATTTCAGGGCTACTTCCTTGTTAGGGATTGTGGTAGAATGGATGTAACAGCCCGAGATTTTATGAAAAATATTCTTTTTTATTTCACTAATGTCTTGTGTTGTACGCTACACCAAAAAGAGCTTGCACAACACGCATCCTTGACTTGCCTTGCATTACATGCAATCGCAACCTTCCTCGATAGCGTGTGTGGTACGTAATACTGAGTTTCACGAAACAATGATATGCTATTAAAATATTATTAAAACTACCCGTTATGAATAGTAATAACCACTTTTTAAATTTTAGAAATTTTAACTCTCAAAATGGACTTCATTTTTGGATTCGGAGTATCGAATTTAGCCTAAGGTGAAATTTTGGTACTTTTCGGATAACTTTCATATTCTGATGAATAGTGAAAATTACTAAATTATAATTAAAAACAACTTTTTTAATCGAAATAATTAATAGTGATAAATCATTAATTTGAGTGGTTTTAAATTATATTTAGAATATATTTTTACAATTTAATACAATGTTGGTCATTGGATGTAATTTCAAATTTAAACTAGACATAAACAAGTGTCAATCTTTTGATAGATATTGTTTCTTAAAAACACGCTATTTGTTTTAACAGCGGGATTTAATTATAAAATTAATTAATGCAACTTTTATGTTATGAATTTGGTAAAATAGACTTCATTTTTGAATTCGGAATATGAAATATAGCTTGGGATGAAATTTTGGCATTGTTCTGAAAAACATCAATTTTTGATGAATAGTGAAACTACTAAGTGGTAGTTAAAAAAACTGAATTTTTCATAAAACTTAATTTTACCGCTTCTGTGAATGGAATTTCAAAAATCCGAGAGACACGGTTGATGTCAGTAAGTAAAATGTGGTTCAATGAGATGAAAATAATTTTTGGTGAATAGTAACTTTTTACTTTTTTTACCGCGGTTAATAGTAAATAGGGTAACTAAGGGTAAATATGATATTAATATTACCCTAAAACATGTCCTAATTCTATTGGACAAGTGTAATTCGACCAAAAACAAACTTAGGAATAAAATATGACCATTTAGGCCCACTTGGATTAGATTAGGACATTTATTATTAATTTATTTAAAGAAGGGTTAAAATAGTTAAAATCAAAGTTTAATAAGTAAATAATTTTTACTATGGGGTTATACATAAGATAAATTCGATTGTAAATATTCATTAGAAAGCTAAAAATATTTAATACATGATGGTATTTTATTTGTAATTTTTATAAATCAAATAATTTAATTTATTTATGACACAAAGATGATGCAGTAATTATCTTGTTAATGAAATATTGACATAATTGATGTTATAAACACCAAAATAAATGTAATTTGAGACTTTTTATGAATTAAACTTATTTTCTAGGTTACTATGATATATTAGTGTTGATTTAATCAACTTGGGTCGAACATATAATTCTGTTATGACTTTCACAAAAATCATATATCAAATAGTGTCAAAATTGACACAAAATAGTTTTTAAATCAAATATTATATTATTAATTGTTATTTTATTCCTAAAAATCTAAGGTTCGGCCAAATGACTTAGATAAGGATATATGTATTAATAATATACAATTTTCGGTTCGTTTGGCATGTTATATTATGTTTATTAACCATATAATGTAAGAAAACAAAAAGACACGGTAAAAGTTAAATTATTTAACTTAGAGTTAAATCTAATTGATAAGGTTAAAATTATAACCTAAACTTGTATAAATCTTATTGTTTGATAGGATTTCGATCCATCGCCACTTTAGCTTCGAAATAAGACCCTTTGGAACCATTATAAACCGATTTTGACTTTAATATAAAATAATATTTTGAGGTATTCCTAAGGTACCCCTCTCCTCCCTTATAAAAGGACACCTCCTCCCCCTCCTCCTCACACCAATTTGAGCACTCAAGCTCGGCCAACCCCTGCCAAAATCTCTTCTCCACTTCCCTAGCAACATCCTAGAGGTTCTGGTCTTACTCAAAGGCCAATTTTAGTTCCCTAAGAGGAGGTCTCCAAAAGGCGCTTCAAAGAAGGGGTAATTACCGTTACCAATTCTTTCATCTTTATTTCTTCTTCCACTTCTTCTTCTTAGGTTGTTTCATTATGAAGTAATAACATCAGTATCACTCATATACTGATATGTTATTATAAGTATGAAACAACCCTATTTCACCATCTATCCATCCTACGGAAAAAGAAATCACTGCGCGTGCGTACGTACGGAATACCGTCTCCACGCCGTGGTGTAATCTATTTTCCACCACCACCTTACATGGATGGGTATAATGGTGTAAAGAATAACTATACATAGTTATTACAACATCATATTGATTCTGATATATTGTATAATCCACTCCAATTCAATTCAATATTTATAGAAATGATATCATCGCTCGTGCGTACGTACGGACTACCGTCTCCACGACGCGATGAGATTCATTCTCCATGTTAACCATTTAAGAATGATTATAATGTATATATAAGAAATAATAATGAAATATATGACATTATAAAGCTACTGGATTTATGTATATATATATACATATGTATGTCATCTACTTACTTCCATTTCAAGACAATAAGGAAAGGAAAACAGCGTTCATGCGTACGTACGGACTACCGTCTCCATGAACGGTGTTTTTCATTTTATTTATCTACCTATTATATATATATATATACTGAATATATATGATATATAAATCATATTTTATATTCTGGAAGTGAGTAAATCATGATATAAGTAATAATGATGTCAAGAACAACAAGTCAAAACACCTACGATAAATGAAACGATTTTACCCAAAACGCTTCTTTAACATGGAATTTACAAAAGAGCGGGTAATATAATGTCATAAGTAAACCATATATGATATCATAACAATGAATATGATTCTTTAATAAGTCAATGACATTATTTAAACCATTATACAGGAGCTTCGGACACTTACAAAGCAAGTCGGACCTAAGGTAAGGGAAAATATCACAATCTCATTTTTATCCGAGGTTGTTTATTCGTAAGTATTTACTGGGGTGTATTTTATCATCCACATCCATGTTTCATCAATATGTAATATTATTTCCATCCACCTACAATTGTTTAAATCCATTTTTACCCTTCGGTGAGTTTTTAGTAATATGTATGAAAGGAAGCTTTTGTCGTTTTTCGTACGAGGTACTTTTTGACTTTTCCGACAAAAGTACGAAGAATGTTTTTTTTAACTTATACGGCATGAATGGATTTTTAAAAAATTATTTCCAAGAAGCTTCCTTTAAAAGTTTTCAAGTTTATTTTTAATCAAATTCTTTTATTTTAAAATTGTATGACATGTTATGAAAGGAAAAATGTTTTTGAAGAAGAAAGGATATTTTCCTCAAGAATGGAGTTCAAGTGTTTTATCAAAATTATTTTCCATCTAAGATAATAAAGGGTTATGTTTTATCCCTATTATTAAATTGATTTGTTCATGTTGTTATGGAATTATTTTTATGAATTCCTTTATCTTATATGAATTGATTTATGATGTTGTGATATTTCAAGAATCCCATTTTTGTTACATGTGTTATGCGATGATGTATGTTTTATGGTTATGTGGCACACATAAGAAAAGATTCATTATAAGATGGGTGGAACCTATATCTCCCTCCAATGCATTGGGTAAAGATTTTATATCTCATGAGATAGACATGGCTGGAACGGTAGGTTATACCGGTTCAGTGAAACAGGACTGGAACGAGGGTGACTCGGTTCAGAAAGGGACTTTGTCCACTAAGATAGTCTTGGCAATGAGTCATGACTAACAAAAAATGATTTTCCATGATTATGTATGCATGCCACAAAGTTTCAAGTTTTATGTTATGATTATGGGGATCTCATTTTCACTTCTATTATTTATCCCATATTATTATATTATGAGCTCTTTTGCAGGTTAAGATTTCCAAAAGCTATGTTCTTATGTATATGATGTGATTGATATTTCTTTTGTTTACCCTTACTGAGCATTTGAGCTCACCCTTTTATGTTTTCTTTTCCCCAGGATATAAAGAAAGATTTTTAGGTATAAAAAAAGGGAAGATCTTTATGGGAGATATTGAAGATCTTTCACCACGATTAGAAGATTACGTTCCGAGTTTCCAAAGACACTAAACTATTACGATCCTTGTGTGTGTGTTTTTGTTATGTACTAAGTATTCCGCAAAAGTAATGTAATGTCCATGTACGATAATCTTCGGGTCTCTACAGTTGGTATCAGAGGAAAGGTTTAGTCAACCTTTGGAAACTAGGATGCGAAAACGTTAGTGAGATCCCTAGAGATATTTCTAAGGTATGTCAAGGGATGTCCCTAGGGATAAGTATACGTATAGGTTATAGTAATAGAATTACGCTAACGATCATAGAATTAAACCTAAGATGTTGGATATTGAAGGTACTCCCCCTTTATTATGTTGTTTTCCCTAGCATGATTTTTGCCTCTCACACTATTCTTTTTGGGTTTTAGACGATGGCTGGAACCCGAAGGAACCGTGTTGATCAATGCAATGGACAATGCAATGATTGCCCTCCTGAACAAACAAATGTTATGGGAGATGGAGTGCAAAATCTTATTGCTATACTTACACAAGCTATGAATCATTCTGGACTTCCAAATGAGCAGAGAAGGGAACAATATTCTATTGAGTCCTTCATGAGGCAACTTCCACCTTCTTTCAGTGGGTCTTCTGATCCACTTGTGGCTGAACAATGGATCAGTACTACTGAAAAGATATTTTCAGTTCTTCAATGTTCTGAACATGATAAAGTCATCTTAGCAGTATATCGTTTGGAAGGTGAAGCTGATCAATGGTGGAATCTTATCAAGAATACGAGGCCAAGAGATGAAATTGAGTCCATGGAATGGGACGAGTTCCAGAACTTGTTTTTCAGTAAGTACTTCCCTCGTATTCTTCGAACAAAGATGGAGAAAGAGTTTCTTGAACTGAAGCAAAGGGACGATGAATCTGTTGGTACCTATGAAGCAAATTTTACAAGACTTGTAAGGTATGCTTCTGGAATTATCATCCAACCTGAAAGTAAAGTTGATCGATTTTTCAGTGGCTTAAAACCAAGTCTTCGAAGGGCATTAGCTATAAGAGACTTCAGTAGCTATGAAGAAATTGTGCGTTGTGCTATCAAGGTAGAAATGGAAGTTGGTGTTACATATCCATCTCATGGTTTTGACAAGAAACGAAAGATGGAGTTCAAGGAGAAATCTCAGAATAATGGTGAAAAGAAGATGAATGTTTCCTTATGCACAAAGTGTGGAAAGAAGCATGGTGGAGATTGTCTTAAAGGGACTAGAAAATGTTTTAAGTGTGGAAAAGAAGGTCATCGAGCAGCTGAGTGTCGAAGTAATGGAAAAAGGGTTTCTAATGATGTGAATAAAGCAAACACTGCAGAGAACGCACCGCCAACACTTCAATGCTTCAAGTGCAAGGAAATGGGGCATTATGCTAATAATTGCCCTAATCCAAGGGTTAGTGATGATCAACATGAGCAACCACTGAAGGCAAAGGACAAAGGGAAATCACATGCGATCACTATTGGCAATGTTGAATATGACAACGATGTGGTGGAATGATTAAGTGTTTATGTAATGGGATTCCAAAATAATGTTGTATCATTGAGTATTGCAATATTTATTGATGTGGTATTCAAAGTGATTGAGATATTTTTTGGAAATAAGATGATATGCGCATAATGAAGACGAGAAAATGAAATGTTTAATAGTATTCATGAGCTCATGATTGATATAAGGACTAAGTGATATCATGGTTTGAGTATATAGAATTTTGAGGATTTTGGTATGTGGAAAGTGTTAACTTTTAACTGCACTCATGTTTTCACTAAGGTATTCAAGAGAATACACGATTAAGGACTTTGAATGTTTGGAATGTGACCAACAAGACATATCTTATGATATGTGGGGATCAACGACAGTATTAAATCTCTGGTAATCATTGTCACTATATTATGAGAGTGGACTGCAGTATTATGTATAAGCCTAAAGATTAGACTGGATTATGTTGGACATAAGTTAGTATTGTTTAAGGATAGAAGATTTTCGATATTATTGATGGGATGTTATAGTAACGTAGTTTTAGAAAAAGGACAACCTGCAGGACGGGCGACAGCCCATTGCTTCAGACAAGGCTGTAGGAATCGAACCCACAACCGAAGTGCGACTGGCCTTTATCGCCTACCACTGACCTACAGGAAGTCCCTGTTTAGTAGAAACTAGTGTTATTATATTAAGCAGTATGATATATGAAGTATAAGCCCATTTTAGGAACCATATATGATTAATCCCACTATAGATCGACTTATGTATATAAATTTTGCTAACCTTTTGAGACAGATGGAATGACCCGTCATTCTATCACATGATCTGCTAACACTTCACGAATAACAAATTTAACTTCATTTATTTAAGAGATGAAGTGGAAATTGTTAAAGGCACGAAGAACAGTGAGATTGTACCAAAATAAAGTAAGTATTTATTCTAATTCAAATTCTTTAACTTTAGGGAAATGATCTTGAAAACCAAAAATGTTGTCCTAGTTCTCTTATACCTGATGAATCAGATGGTACCTTAGATCGTCACAAATTTATGGTTTTGTGATTACTGTCTTTTCCATAGCCATGTTCTCTACCACTCTCCATCAGAACATGATGGTTAGATTTCTCTTCCATATCCATATTTTCACCTATGTGGAAACCCAGTGATTAGTTTATTTGGGTAATCGTTACATTTCATACTTTAGTTTTCAAAGCCAAGTTTTGGTATTCCCTTTTACGATGTGGGTTTCTATTAAAGAAACTTTCGAATAGTAAACCATTTATAACCCCGACGAATTTCGAGGGCGAAATTCATTTTAAGGGGGGTAGAATGTAACAGCCCGAGATTTTATGAAAAATATTCTTTTTTATTTCACTAATGTCTTGTGTTGTACGCTACACCAAAAGGAGCTTGCACAACACGCATCCTTGACTTTCCTTGCATTACACGCAATCGCAACCTTCCTCGATAGCGTGTGTGGTACGTAATACTGAGTTTCACGAAACAATGATATGCTATTAAAATATTATTAAAACTAGCCGTTATGAATAGTAATAACCACTTTTTAAATTTTAGAAATTTTAACTCTCAAAATGGACTTCATTTTTGGATTCGGAGTATCGAATTTAGCCTAAGGTGAAATTTTGGTACTTTTCGGATAACTTTCATATTCTGATGAATAGTGAAAATTACTAAATTATAATTAAAAACAACTTTTTTAATCGAAATAATTAATAGTGATAAATCATTAATTTGAGTGGTTTTAAAGTATATTTAGAATATATTTTTACAATTTAATACAATGTTGGTCATTGGATGTAATTTCACATTTAAACTAGACATAAACAAGTGTCAATCTTTTGATAGATATTGTTTCTTAAAAACACGCTATTTGTTTTAACAGCGGGATTTAATTATAAAATTAATTAATGCAACTTTTATGTTATGAATTTGGTAAAATAGACTTCATTTTTGAATTCGGAATATGAAATATAGCTTGGGATGAAATTTTGGCATTGTTCTGAAAAACATCAATTTTTGATGAATAGTGAAACTACTAAGTGGTAGTTAAAAAAACTGAATTTTTCATAAAACTTAATTTTACCGCTTCTGTGAATGGAATTTCAAAAATCCGAGAGACACGGTTGATATCAGTAAGTAAAATGTGGTTCAATGAGATGAAAATAATTTTTGGTGAATAGTAACTTTTTACTTTTTTTACCGCGGTTAATAGTAAATAGGGTAACTAAGGGTAAATATGATATTAATATTACCCTAACACATGTCCTAATTCTATTGGACAAGTTTAATTCGACCAAAAACAATCTTAGGAATAAAATATGACCATTTAGGCCCACTTGGATTAGATTAGGACATTTATTATTAATTTATTTAAAGAAGGGTTAAAATAGTTAAAATCAAAGTTTAATAAGTAAATAATTTTTAATATGGGGTTATACATAAGATAAATTCGATTGTAAATATTAATTAGAAAGCTAAAAAGATTTAATACATGATGGTATTTTATTTGTAATTTTTAAAAATCAAATAATTTAATTTATTTATGACACAAAGATGATGCAGTAATTATCTTGTTAATGAAATATTGACATAATTGATGTTATAAACACCAAAATAAATGTAATTTGAGACTTTTTATGAATTAAACTAATTTTCTAGGTTACTATGATATAATAGTGTTGATTTAATCAACTTGGTTCGAACATATAATTCTGTTATGACTTTCACAAAAATCATATATCAAATAGTGTCAAAATTGACACAAAATAGTTTTTAAATCAAATATTATATTATTAATTGTTATTTTATTCCTAAAAATCTAAGGTTCTGCCAAATGACTTATATAAGGATATATGTATTAATAATATACAATTTGGGGTTCGTTTGTCATGTTATAGTAAGTTTATTAACCATATAATGTAAGAAAACAAAAAGACACGGTAAAAGTTAAATTATTTAACTTAGAGTTAAATCTAATTGATAAGGTTAAAATAATAACCTAAACTTGTCTAAATCTTATTGGTTGATAGTATTTCGATCCATCCCCACTTTAGCATCGAAATAAGACCCTTTTGGAACCATTATAAACCGATTTTGACTTTAATATAAAATAATATTTTGAGGTATTCCTAAGGTGCCCCTCTCCTCCCTTATAAAAGGACACCTCCTCCCCCTCCTCCTCACACCAATTTGAGCACTCAAGCTCGGCCAACCCCTGAAAAAATCTCTTCTCCACTTCCCTAGCAACATCCTAGAGGTTATGGTCTTACTCAAAGACCAATTTTAGTTCCCTAAGAGGAGGTCTCCAAAAGGCGCTTCAAAGAAGGGGTAATTACCGTTACCAATTCTTTCATCTTTATTTCTTCTTCCACTTATTCTTCTTAGGTTGTTTCATTATGAAGTAATAACATCAGTATCACTCATATACTGATATGTTATTATAAGTATTAAACAACCCTATTTCACCATCTATCCATCCTACGGAAAAAGAAATCACTGCGCGTGCGTACGTACGGAATACCGTCTCCACGCCGTGGTGTAATCTATTTTCCACCACCACCATACATGGATGGGTATAATGGTGTAAAGAATAACTATACATAGTTATTAAAACATCATATTGATTCTGATATATTGTATAATCCACTCCAATTCAATTCAATATTTATGGAAATGATATCATCGCTCGTGCGTACGTACGGACTACCGTCTCCACGACGCGATGAGATTCATTCTCCATGTTAACCATTTAAGAATGATTATAATGTATATATAAGAAATAATAATGAAATATATGAAATTATAAAGCTACTGGATTTATGTATATATATATACATATGTATGTCATCTACTTACTTCCATTTCAAGACAATAAGGAAAGGAAAACAGCGTTCATGCGTACGTACGGACTACCGTCTCCATGAACGGTGTTTTTCATTTTATTTATCTACCTATTATATATATATATATACTGAATATATATGATATATAAATCATATTTTATATTCTGGAAGTGAGTAAATCATGATATAAGTAATAATGATGTCAAGAACAACAAGTCAAAACACCTACGATAAATGAAACAATTTTACCCAAAACGCTTCTTTAACATGGAATTTACAAAAGAGCGGGTAATATAATGTCGTAAGTAAACCATATATGATATCATAACAATGAATATGATTCTTTAATAAGTCAATGAAATTATTTAAACCATTATACTGGAGCTTCGGACACTTACAAAGCAAGTCGGACCTAAGGTAAGGGAAAATATCACAATCTCATTTTTATCCGAGGTTGTTTATTCGTAAGTATTTACTGGGGTGTATTTTATCATCCACATCCATGTTTCATCAATATGAAATATTATTTCCATCCACCTAAAATTTTTTAAATCCATTTTTACCCTTCGGTGAGTTTTTAGTAATATGTATGAAAGGAAGCTTTTGTCGTTTTTCGTACGAGGTACTTTTTGACTTTTCCGACAAAAGTACGAAGAATGTTTTTTTAACTTATACGGCATGAATGGATTTTTAAAACATTATTTCCAAGAAGATTCCTTTAAAAGTTTTCAATTTTATTTTTAATCAAATACTTTTATTTTAAAATTGTATGACATGTTATGAAAGGAAAAATGTTTTTGAAGAAGAAAGGATATTTTCCTCAAGAATGGAGTTCAAGTGTTTTATCAAAATTATTTTCCATCTAAGATAATAAAGGGTTCTGTTTTATCCCTATTATTAAATTGATTTTTTCATGTTGTGATGGAATTATTTTTATGAATTCCTTTATCTTATATGAATTGATTTATGATGTCGTGATATTTCAAGAATCCCATTTTTGTTACATGTGTTATGCGATGATGTATGTTTTATGGTTATGTGGCACACATAAGAAAGGATTCATTATAAGATGGGTGGGACCTATATCTCCCTCCAATGCATTGGGTAAAGATTTTATATCTCATGAGATAGACATGGCTGGAATGGTAGGTTATACCGGTTCAGTGAAACAGGACTGGAACGAGGGTGACTCGGTTCAGAAAGGGACTTTGTCCACTAAGATAGTCTTGGCAATGAGTCATGACTAACAAGAAATGATTTTCCATGATTATGTATGCATGCCACAAAGTTTCAAGTTTTATGTTATGATTATGGGGATCTCATTTTCACTTCTATGATTTATCCCATATTATGATATTATGAGCTCTTTTGCAGGTTAATATTTCCAAAAGCTATGTTCTTATGTATATGATGTGATTGATATTTCTTTTGTTTACCCTTATTGAGCATTTGATCTCACCATTTTATGTTTTCTTTTCCCCAGGATATAAAGAAAGGTTTTTAGGTAAAAAAAAGGGAAGATCTTTATGGGAGATATTGAAGATCTTTCACCACGATTAGAAGATTACGTTCCGAGTTTCCAAAGACACTAAACTATTACGATCCTTGTGTGTGTGTTTTTGTTATGTACTAAGTATTCCACAAAAGTAATGTAATGTCCATGTACGATAAGCTTCGGGTCTCTACAATGGATGCATGTTGTGGTGTTTTCCCTTACCTAGTGTCAAGCGTTGCGTCCTGGAGTGAGGAGGATGTGACAAATGGGGTAATTGGAAATTCTATCTATTTAAGGGTATTTGAAGCTTATAGAATTAGGCTGAAACATATCCCGAGATAACCATTTATATTATCTTCAAATTGATCTTGAAATTTCACTTTGACCAAGGGGGATGTGATGTGGCCCCTTTCACAACACCATATTTTCCCCAATGTCAGGCATTTCTGCATCATGATCCTAGGTGTTGCATTGTGGACTTCTAATTTTTAGTTGGATACAAATACCCCAAGTCCATTTGAGCCCACCTTTCTCCCACTATTTGTAAATACCCATAAATTTCAAGGAAATTTTTTTCTAAAATTATTTGTAATTTTACGAGTACGCAGTTTTTGACGGCATTTGATTCTGAGGCATGGTGTGCCCGGAATAATTTTCTGAAGTTTTGTTAAGCTTAAATTAACGCGCATAATCAGTTTTCCGGAAAATGTAGAATAACTCTTAAACGATTACTAAGATCAGAAATATGAGGGCACGATTGTGCTCAGGATGGCGGGTTTACCCTAGGCGTGACTTAAGTTTAGTCAGTGCATGCCTCCTGTGAGAAAACCTGAAAATGGCATAACCGTAAATAAAATAATTAAATAAAGTTATTTTATTTTTCAAATGCTTATAACTCACAAACGGTAACTCGGATTAAAAATATGAGACCACCTCTAAACTCGTGAGAGTATGCTTCCTTTAAGAAAATACTAACTTTGGCTGGCGCGAGCCACCTGAGAAAGTTAGTTTTTGGCCGTAAATAAAATAATTAAGTGACAATTATTTTATTGAAAAATTCATAACTTCTAAACGGTAACTCGAATTGAAAATATGAGAGTACCGTTGAGTTTGTTGGGGCATGTTTCTCCTAGGCAGCTCCTAACCTTGACCGTAGTGGGTTGAGGGTGACTGATAATAATTTTCCGAACTTTTTTTCGGGTACGTTCACTAAACGTACGAGCGTCGTTTTATAACTTTTGAACCGGTTCTCGGAATTGAATTTTGAGGGCACGGTTGAACTCACAGTTCCGATATTCACTTAAGAATACTTTCACCTCAATGGCAGATGATCGGGTATGAAAGTTAGTTTTTGGGGTTTTGCGTGGGTTAATAAAATAAAATAAGTGAATAATTTATTTTATTTTGTTAAACACATGCAGTGCGGATAAAGTGGTTAGAAGATCCACTTGGGAGTTAGTGGTGGAACTGCCACACCCTAACCCCCCATTGAATGGGGAGGGAGATGAAACCTCTCAAACCCCCCATCAATTAATTTTATATGTCGACGTAAAATTAATTGCAGTCAATTAATTTTATGTGTCGACGTAAAATTAATTGTTGTCAGTTAATTTTGTGTGTCAGCGTAAAATTAATTTCTCTCAATTAATTTTATGAGTTGACGTAAAATTAATTATTGTCAGTTAATTTTATGCATCGACATAAAAATTAATTTTTGTGAGTTAATTTTATGATTCGACGTGAAATTAATTGTTGTCAATTAATTTTATGTGTCAACATAAAATTAATTCGTGTCATATGTTTTGACGTAGGCTATGTAGGGGAAACTTCTTGGCATCCTCCACTCTTATGTTGTACCAACACACCTCTTAAATTGTGCCAACATAATTTAATTCACCCGACCCCCTTTATAAATTAAGTAACCATATCGTTGGAATTTAGGAAGGTTCCAAATAAATGAACTGTCATAAATTACACGATGGTTACATACCTCTCCCCCTCTCCTATATATAGGGAGTTTGGGAGAAGGTTTTGGGACAGCTTCACCAAGCGACGAAGTGCTGGTAAAGTATTGTGACGCCCAACACTTGGGGAAATTTAATCCTCTCCAATGAAGAACATGAAGAATGCCAACAATGATCTTCCACGCAATTCTTCTTCGACCTTCCATCCCTGGAAACCTATCTTCCGCAACATCGTCAACGAACCGACGCAGCTTGGAATTTGGGACGTGTGGCAGAAGCGACGAATGACGGTCTTCATCGTCTTCCTTCCGTAACTCCGCCAACGAGCGACGAGCAAGAGGTAGGGGTTTTATTTTTAATTTAAAGTATGAACCTTTCACATGTTCTTCCTCTCCCTCAAAACGAAGAATGGTGGTTGTTGTGCTTCATACTTGTGAGAACCTATTGCTACCACCCTAAACGTGGAGGGTCCGGGCCAAACCAACATGGCCCGAACCCTTCGTTGTTCTTTTTTGTAATGACTCCATGATGGCATGGCAATGAGGTGATGATGATGAAGGCAGTGAACAAAGGCCGCACTACCCGTGACCTCCATGAACTACGCCGCCCCCGCGGCCCCCTGGTGCGCACCTGGTGCCCCATGTCCCTGCCGGCGCACTGCCAACGCACCTACGGCCCCCTACTGGTGCTCCCGCGGCGCCCTGCCGGCGCACCCAGCGCCCTGCCGGCGCACCCAGCGCCCTGTCGGCGCAGCCCAGCGCCCCCGGCGTGCTGCACTGCCAGCCCGGTGCCCCGCACCCTTGATGGCTTCCTACTTGGCACCCCTGCTGGTGGCCTTCCCGGCGCACCCCAGCACCCCCGCGCGCTGCCCAGCATTCGGCACCCTGCCTGGCGAACCCGCGCCCCGCCCGGTGCACCCGCGGCCAGCCGGAGCCCAGCCAGCCCACCCGTACCCCGTGCGGTCTGCCCGCTAGCCTCCCAGTCACTGGCCTGCTAAACTAGCCTGCGACGCCCCCGCGGTGTCGCTGGTCGAACCAGCCCGGTCTCCCGAGCTGAGTTACCGAGCTGCCTACATGGCGACTATCTGGCCGAACTGACCTCGCGATCCGCTGGGCCGGGCCCAGTGGACCGGGTCAAAACATAGCGGGCTAACCCGTAAAATGGGCCAGGTCAGACCCAGCGAGTCTGACCAGGTTGGCCCAGTTTGGGTTAGGCTGAGTATGTATGATCGGGTCGGACCAGACCCAGGCTCATTACTGGCCCATTACCTTCTTGGGCCATATCTTTGGCACCGGATGTCCGTTTGACGAACCGTCAGTGGCGACGGTACTCTTGGAGAATAGTCGTCCCTTTGAGTATACCCCATGGGAGTTCGGGGTATAGTTGAGATATGGTCGGGTTGGTTCGTATACGAAACCAACCAGGCCCCCGGAACAAAGAGGCTAATAACTCATGAATCAGGCATCTGATTGACGCGCCGTCTGTTGCGTTAAGACCTCTGTGACGAGGCGGTCCTTTGTGATACTTCTGCGTGGGACTTTCTGATAATTGGAGTATCGACTAGTGGCTCGTGGAGTGGATCCTCCCGGAGGTGAGCATACAGAGTACGAAGACCTTGTAGCTGGCTGAGACCTAATGACTGCGTGCCCGATTTGATTCGGAGTGACTTTCATAGCCTAGTGGGGAGCACTACTTTTTGAGGTGGAAAACCCATGGCGGAGGAGCACTACTTTGTGAGGTGGCAGACCCACGATACTCGATAGGAGGAGTACCACTATAGGCTATGAGGGGGAGCACTACTGTGTGAGGTGGTAGACCCATGGTGGAGGAGCACTACTTTGTGAGGTGGCAGACCCGCGATACTCGACAGGAGGAGTACCTCAGTAGTCTAAGGTTAGTGAGTGATACCTCTGAGTCCTGACCGTACTACTGCACTCAATAGAGGAGGAGTTCTCCAACATCCATGTTTTTCATCATCGTGAATAAAAATCATAGTTTGAGCTGAGTCAATGACCTTTTTGTTTTCCTAATGATTGAGACGGGTTACTTGATGACTTAGGTATATGTTTGGGAATATATCTAAGTAAAGTTTATTTGTTGATATCTTACATTGTGGTTTATCCTTGTTAGATTTAGTGAGACCTTGAGGGTCTCGGGGTCCCTACTGAGTATCGTTATACTCACCCCTTCAAGGGCTATGCCCGCACCTTGTTGTGTTGGATGTAGACGATGGACAACACTGATCGTGGTTGAGGCTTGTAAAGATGTACATAACCCAGAGGTGGACTTCACGATGAGACGGTACTCGGAGGTGGACTTCACGACGAGATGGTACCCGGAGGTGACAGACGGACGTGGAGAGCTGAGGTGGCCATCTGTACCTACCCTTCTGGTAGGAACTCCGGAGGACGATCCAGGAGCAGCTTGACACCTTCTTGGTGTTTTGTATTTTCCATGCACTTTACTATTGGTCTTGTATTTCTATCCCCCTTTGTACTTTTAGCACACTTTTCGTATTTCTTTACTTAGTGTTTGCTTCTGCTTTTACTTTGGTTATGTGTTTATTTGCGTTTCATAAAGGCAATGCCTTCCATTTTTATCAGGATTTACTCCTTTGGTGCTAGTCTCCAACCCCTGGCCTATGGAAGGCGGGCTTGGGGTAGCCACGACACGGGCCCCAAGAACGGGTCATGAAAAATTGGTATCAGAGGAGTCGGTTCTACCGTAGAACATAGAACTCTGATATTTTCTTTCTGTGAAGCAATAGTGTTAAGGGTACTAAGTGTGGTATTCAGTTCAGGGTGTCTAGTGTTGGTGCAGCGGCCGACGTATCCATACACTAGGACCCTGAATTCTGATTTTTGACTCAGTGCATGAAAACATTGATTGCGTGTGTGTTTTCAAAAGTTTCTTTTAAATCAGCTCAAACCAGGTCAACTCACCAGGTATAGTCTTTTGATAGTGTCGCATCTGTTCTTTCAGCATGCCTCCCTACAGACGACCAGCTAGAGCCCTGAGAGTTGTACGTACTGACAGCCCGCCGAGCGATGAGGCCTCAGTAAAGGGCCCAATTTCAGTTAAGGCACCAGCAGAGGCACAAGCGGTACTACCACCCATTGGGACACCGATGGCACCGGCCCCAGCAGCAGGAGATGCACGCCGCTTGAGTGCGCTGCATGAGTTGCAGCGCTAGAGGCCACCCAGGTTCCAGGGAGAGACAGACCCACAGGCGGCTGAGGATTGGCTGGATGCTGTGGTGAGAGTCTTCAGGTTAGTAGGGAAGCCAACAGACTTTATGGTGATCCTTTCTTCCAGCCTCCTTTGGGTAGCAACAGGCATATGGTGGATCCTGATGCTCTAGATGCGTGACGAGGTGACACTTCTGTTGGAAGACATTGAGATCTTGTTCTGTGAAGAGTTTGTACCATCCACCCTTTGAGCGGTGTGTATACAGGAGCTACTGCATCTTTAGCAGGGTAGCATGAAAGTGGCACAATATTCAGCGAGGTTCAACGACCTCTCACGCAACTCCACTAATATGGTACGAGACCCGTTCTTCAGGGCCCGGACCTTCGAGCAGGGGCTCAGGCGAGAGATTAGAGCTTCAGTTGTTTCTCACAGCATCTCGATGCAGACAGGGGTGTTAGAGCAATCCCTCTTAGTGGAGAGTTTCCTTGCTGAGCAGTCTCCAGTAGCAGGATCCACTACTAGCCAATATGCCGCAGAGTCTTCTATAGCTGGAAGTAGACAGATGACGTTGAGGTCTAAGAGGGCCAGACCTATAGGTGGTCGGCCGCACGACTCAGGGTCGGTAGTGCGAGGCACCAAGGGGAGTGACAGAGCCAGACCTGCCATGCTATGTTACACATGCGGCGGACAGGGTCACATGGCTCGTGACTATCCGATCCACCGCTCGGATGATCAGCAGATTGATGAAGGACCTCCCAGGCAAAGGCAGAGGTTGGATCGAGGCGGACTGCAAGGAGCCAGAGACCGAGGCAGGGGAGCTGGCCGTGCAGCTAGAGGTGGACAACGCTTCGAGGTGTTTCCACCCCCACCACCAGGAGGTCCACCCTGACAATAGGGAACAGGTGGACATGGGAGAGCACAACTTCAAGCAGCTAAAGCTTACGACTATGGAGCTCCGGAAGTAGGTGGACAAGAGTGAGACTAGATCCAGGCATGGAGGCCTTTTGTTCATGGGATTCTAAGTTCCATGTTGTTGTTGTTTGTGGTTGTTGTGTGTCTTTTTACTTGAGATACAGTAAAAAAAAGGCACTTATCTTTGTAATGTTTACCTTCATGTCCTTTTTGTATGGTTGTTACTAAGAGGTTCCAGTTAAAACTGTTGACTTGACCCTCACTTGCGAGATTCCTACTGGAGGGGACCCAATAACCACGCACTGATGACGACAGTGTGACTCGACCCTTGGAGGCGAGAGTAACGGTTGGATATCCTGGTAGTAGCGTCGAGGCCTTACAACGTCATCCAAGACATGAAATATACCGTTCATGTCAGGATTGACTGTATCAGGCAAAGAACGTGGTTCATCCAGGGGGGATGAGACCAGATTTCTCTTTTCAGCAAAGGGAAAATCTAAGCAGCTCTTGTAAGACCAGAGATGGTGCATGCTATGATGGAGAAGGTGCATATCATCCATGAGCGGATGAAGACTACACAATGCAGACAGAAGTCCTATGCTGATAGGAGATGGAGACCACTGAAGTTCGAGGATGGCGACCACGTTTTCTTATGGATCTCACCTCGACGTGGACTATGAAGATTTGTCTAGGGTGGCAAGTTATCTCTGTGCTTCATCTGGACCTTCCACCTCAGTTACACCGGGTGTATGACGTCTTTCCACGTATTTTAGCTGAGGAGGTACGTGCACGACCCGACCCACGTCATCGATCACGGGGAGCTGGACATCGATGATGGGATGACCTTCCCAGAGGTTCTGGTGGAGATCAAGGATCGACAGGAGCGGGTCCTTAATGGATGGTCAGTTCCTCTAGTGCATGGTTGTTGGTAACACGAGAACCTCTATGAGAACACTTGGGAGCAGGAGGCTGAGATGCATGCTCCGTACCTCCTTTAGTTTCCCTAGTTTGTGTTGTAGCTTTACAGGGATGTAAAACCCTGAGGTGAGAGTAATATAAAGACCCGTAAATTTCAAGGCAATTTATAGGTCTTTACATTATTTGGAATTTTACGAGTACATAGTTTCTGACGGCACCTGATTCTGAGGCCCGGTGTGCCCCGAATAATTTTCTGAAGTTTTGTTAAGCATAAATTAACACGCGTAAGTAGTTTTATGGAAAAAGTGGAATAACTCTTAAACAGTTACTTAGATCAGAAATTCGAGGGCACTGTAGTGCTCAGGATGGCGGGTTTACCCTAGGCGTGACTTAAGTTTAGTCGGCGCAGGCCTCATGTGAGAAAACTTGAAAATGACATAACCGTAAATAAAATAATTAAATAAAGTTAATTATTTCTCAAATGCTTATAACTCACAAACTATAACTCGGATTAAAAATCTGAGACCACCACTGAACTCGTGAGGGCATTCTTCCTTTAAGTAAATACTAACTTTGGCCGGCCCGAGCCACCTGAGAAAGTTAGTTTTTGGCCATAAATAAAATAATTAATTGATAATTATTTTATTGTAAAATTCATTACTTCTAAACAGTATCTCGAATTAAAAATTCCGAGAGTACCGTTGAGTTTGTTGGGGCGTGGTTCTCATAGGTAGAGCCTAACCTTGACCGCAGTGGGTCAAGGGTGACTGATAATAATTTTCCGAACTTTTTTTCGGGTACGTTCAGTAAACGTCCGAGCGGCGTTTAATATCTTTTGAACCGGTGCTCAAAATCAAATTACAAGGGAACCATTGAACTCACATTGCCGATATTCGTTTAAGAATACTTTAACCTCAATGGTAGATGATCGGGTATGAAAGTTAGTTTTTGGGGTTTTACGTGGGTTAAGAAAATAAAATAAGTGAATAATTTATTTTATTTTGTTAAACACATGCACTGCGGATAAAGTGGTTAGAAACTTCACTTGGGAGTTGGTGGTGTAACTGCCACACCCTAACCTCCCATTTAATGGGGAGGGATATGAAACCTCTCAAACCCCCCATAAATTAATTTTATATGTCGCCGTAAAATTAATTGCACTCAATTAATTTTATGGGTCGACGTAAAATTAATTGTTGTCAGTTAATTTTGTGTGTCGGCGTAAAATTAATTTCTCTCAATTAATTTTATGAGTTGACGTAAAATTAATTATTTTCAGTTAATTTTATGCATCGACATAAAAATTAATTGTTGTGAGTTAATTTTATGATTCGACGTGAAATTAATTGTTGTCAATTAATTTTATGTGTCAACATAAAATTAATTCGTGTCATATATTTTGACACAGGCTATGTGGGGGAAACTTCTTAGCATCCTCCACTCTTATGTTGTACCAACACACCTCTTAAATTATGCCAACGTAATTTAATTCACCCGACCCCCTTTATAAATTAAGTAACCATATCGTTGGAATTTAGGAAGGTTCCAAATAAATGAACCGTCATAAATTCCACGATGGTTACATACCTCTCCCCCTCTCCTATATATAGGGAGTTTGGGAGAAGGTTTTGGGACGACTTCACCAAGCGACGAAGCACTGGTAATGTATTGTGACACACAACACTTGGGGAATTCTTATCCTCTCCAACGAAGAACGTGAAGAACGCCAACAACGATCTTCCACGTGATTCTTCTTCGACCTTCCATCCCCGGAAACCTATCTTCCGCAACATCGTCAACGAACCGACGCATCTCGGAATTGGGGACATGTGGCGGAAGCAACGAATGAAGGTCTTCATCGTCTTCCTTCCGTGACTCCGCCAACGAGCGATGAGTAAGAGGTAGGGGTTTTATTTTTAATTTAATGAATGAACCTTTCACATGTTCTTCCTTTACCTCAAAACGAAGAATGGTGGTTGTTGTGCTTCATAATTGTGAGAACCTATTGATACCACCCTAAACTTGGAGGGTCCGGGCCAAACCAACATGGCTCGAACCCTTCGTTGTTCTTTTTTGTAATGACTCCACGATGGCATGGCAATGAGGCGACGACGACGGCGGCAGCGAACAAAGGCCGCACTACCCATGACCTCTGTGAACTACGCCGCCCCCACGGCCCCCGGGCACGCACCCGGTGCCCTGCGCCCCTACCGGCGCGCTGCTGACGCACCCGCGGCGCCCTGCCGGCGCTCCCGCAGCGCCCTACCGGCGCACCCGCGACGCCCTGCCGGCGCACCCACGGCACCCTCCCGGCGCCCCCCGGCACCCTTTCGGCGCCCCCCAGGCGCCCTGCCAGCGCACCCGACGCCCTGTCGGCATAGCCCAGCGCCCCCTGGCATACTGCACTGTCGGACCGGCGCCCCACGCCCTTGTCGGCGTCCTGCCCAGCAACCCTTCCCGCAGCTTGTCTGGTGAACCACGGCGCCCCCGCGGCGCCCTGTCGGGCTACCTGGCACGCCCCCGCGCACTGCCCGGCGTTCATGACCCTGCCTGGCGCACCCGCGCCCTGCCCGGTGCACCCACGGCCAGCCGGAGGCCAGCCGGCCCGCCCGCGCCCCGCGCGGTCTGCCTCCTGGCCTCCCGGTCACCGGCCTGCTGAACCGGCCCGCGACCACCCCGCGGTGTCGCTGGTCAAACCAGCCCGGTCTCCCGGGCCGAGTTACCGAGTCGCCTACGTGGCGACTATCAGGCCGAACCAGCCTCGCGGTCCGCTGGGCCGGGCCCAGGGGACCTGGTCAAAACTTAATGGGATGACTCGCCGAATGGGCCGGGTCAAACCCAGCGAGTCTGACTTGGTCAGCCCAGTTTGGGTTAGGATGAGTTGGTTTAACCGGGTCGGACCGGACCCAGGCTCATTACTGGCCCATTACCTTCTTGGGCCAAATATTTGGCACCAGACGTCCATTTGACAAACCGTCAGCAGTGCTAGTACTCTTGGAGAATAGTCTTCCCTTTGAGTATACCCCATGGGAGTTCAAGGTATAGTTGAGATACGGCCGGGTTGGTTCGTATACGAAACCAACTAGGCCCCCGAAACAAAGAGGCTAATAACTCACGAACCGAGCGTCCGATTGACGCGCCGTCTATTGTGTTAAGACCCCTGTGATGGGGTGGTCCTTTGTGATACTTCTTCATGGGACTTTTTGATACTTGGAGTATCGATCAGTGGCTTATGGGGTGGATTCTCCTGAAGGTGAGGATACGGAGTATGACGACCTTGTAGCTGGCTGAGACCTGATGACTGCTTGTCCGATTTGATTCGGAGTGACTTGAATAGCCCAGTGGGGAGCACTACTTTGTGAGGTGGCAGAACCATGTAGGAGGAGCACTAATTTGTGAGGTAGCAAACCCGCGATACTCGACTGGAGGAGTACCTCTGTAGGCTATGAGGGGGAGCACTACTGTGTGAGGTGGCAGAACAATGGCGGAGGATCACTACTTTGTGAGGTGGCAGACCTGCGGTACTCGACAGGAGGAGTACCTCAACAGTCTAAGGTTAGTGAGTGACACCTCGGAGTCATGACATTACTACTGCACTCGACAGAGGAGGAGTTCTCCAGCAGCAGTGTTTTTCGTCATCATGAATAAAAATCCTGGTTTGAGCTGAGTCAATGACCTTTGTGTTTTCCTAATGATTGAGATGGGTTACTTGATGACTTAGGTATATGTATGGGAATATATATAAGTAAAGGTTATCTTTTGAGATCTTCCATTGTGGTTTATACTTGTTGGATTTAGTGAGACCTTGAGGGTCTCGGGGTCCCTACTGAGTATCGTTATACTAACCCTTGCACGGGCTATGCCCACACCTTGTTGAGTTGGATGCAGACGATGGACAACACTGATTGTGGTTGAGGCTTGTAAAGCTGTATATAACCCGGAGGTGGACTTCACGACGATACGGTACCCGGAGGTGACAGACGGACATGGAGAGGTGATGTGGCCATCTATACCTACCCTTCAGGTAGGAACTCTGGAGGATGATCCAGGAGCAGCTTGACACCTTCCTGCTATTTTGTCTTTTCCTTGTACTTTACTATTGGGCTTGTATTTCTGGTCCCCTTTGTACTTTCAGAACACTTGTCTTATTGCTTTACATAGTGTTTGCTTTTGCTTTTACTCTGTTTGTGTGTTTGTTTGCATTTCATAAAGGCAATGCCTTCCTTTTTTATAGGGATTTATACCTTTGGTGCTAGTTGCCAGCCCCTGGCCTATGGATGGCGGGCTTGGGGTATTCACGACACGGGCCCCAAGGATGGGTCATGACACTACTTCTATTCGAACCCGAGTCACCAAAGGATATATTTTTTAAGATGTTTAATCCCATTTTTTTGTAAATATTGATCTTTTCATTTCATGTTTAATCTCCCCGAATCCAAGGTATGATCTACCTCCCCTTTCTTGAATTTTCATCATGGATTGGTCTCTTTTACTTCTATTTCTTATTTCCAGGTTGTGGCATAAGATCTTAATCATTTTAAAGCGATTTCTTGGTTATTTTTGTGTTTTTAATGGCTTGTCATCCTTAGAGGGACACCGTTTCTTATAGGAGAGGTGATCGAAGAACCTCATTGGAATTCTGCTTCTATTTTATGAATGTCACATGTTTGAGGTATGGGATTCATTCACTACTACCTAACTGGGTTTATATAGATCAATGTTTTTAACAACACTAGCTAAAATCACTATTAAACACCCCTTTGTCAGTGCTAAAAAACACTATTAAAAGCGCTATTTAACAGATCTTTTTAGCATTGTTAATGGGGGTCTTTAACAGAATTAAAAAATCATTGTTAATAGGATACCTTTATTAGTTCTTGTAAAAAATTTCTGATAAAAGCCCCCATTTATCAATAATTGTAAAAAACCACTTATAAAAAGGGGCCTTTATCAGTGATTATAAAAAATCACTAATAAGGGGGGCCTTTATCATAGCTTGTAAAAAAGAAAGAAATAAATGGAGGTGTTTATCAATGCATTTCTAGAAGAGCTGATAAAGACCCGCTCGTTATTAGTTCTTTTTTACTAGTATTGATAAAGTGTATATTTCAAAAAGAAATATTTCATTAAAAAAATATATTAATTAATAAATATATTTATATTTATATAAGTATAATATATATTTTTAAAATACATTTTAGATAAGGGTAAATAGTCATTTACACATAGTATAGAATATATTTAGTGAAAGTGGATTATAAAATAATTAAAAAATATTTTTAATTAATAATCTTATAATTATTATTGACTAATAGGAATCTAATATCAATTTTATGATAATAAAATAAAAAATAATAAAATATCTAAAATAAGTTGGAAACATAATGCGAACATCAAACGACCATAAATTCTAATCCGAGTGTCCATTTAGGCTCAACCAAATATAAAGTTGAAGCTTCCAATGATATATATGTCATGATGATGGGGGTAACCCTGGTCATTATTTTTTTAGGCCAACAAATTTCTAAAATTCTAGAAAACAGATTTTTTAGTCTGGGCACCCATGTTTTTAACATTTGATTGATTTTCGAGCTAATTTAGGGGGGTCTTTTTGTCTTTTTTTAGTAGGGATTGAATTTATTCATAGGGATTACATAAATATTTATTTTATGGATTTTAAATTTTATCATTTTTCACAATTGACTGTTATTTAAGATCATGTACATAACAATATGTACATATTGTGTATATATTCAAAAAAAAAATTAATTTTTGAAATAAATAATTAAATATAATTACATATAAAATATATTTATCAATATATAAACCTTATCTAAATAAAAAATAATATTAGTTCTATTTAAAATAAAAATCTATGAATATTTATATACATATTCAATTAACACACACACATATATTTTTATGTGTGTATTAAAAAAGAGATATTTATTTATCTCTATATTCTAATATATTTTTATAAATATTAATATATAATATATGTAAATAAATATAAATATATATAATTATATTTATAGATGAACATATATATATATATATATAAATGATATATGCATTTTTATGTATTTATAAAAACACAAACACTCACACTAGAAAAAAATATTTCATATATGTATTTAAAATATACAAATAAATATATATAAAGATATATATAAATTTATTGATAAAAAATGTAACAAAAATTATATAAATATATAGATATATCATAAAATGTAAAACAAAATAATATAGGGTAGAAAAGGCACTAGTGTATAAGATGGAGGTCTCAGGTTTGAAACTCACCGGAGGCAGGGGTGCACGTGGGAGGGTGGTATTATCTAAAGCAGTGATAAAGGGGTGGGGGAGTGATGAATAATGGTGGGATGTGATGTGTTGATAGGGGTGTGAACAAAAATACTATCGCCTTTATAACTAGGGCCTTTATTATAATTTTTTACGAGAGTTGTTAAAGCTAACCCATTAACACCACTTAGATTATTAGCCCTACTATAGCACTAATAAAGCCATTTTACTAGCACTATTTAATGTTCAATTTACTGTAGTGATTTCTTATACTTTTTATTTATGTGTAATCATTGATTGGTCACTGTTTATCCCTTTGGATAGTGGTGTAATTTACCTAATAAAGATTAAACTAAATTAAATAATGAAATTGGATTATGGTTATAGTGGTATCTTATTGTTACTTTCCACCATAATAATGAATCACCTCTTGATTTTTTAGATAGTGTTATTTTTATCATATTCATGTTATAAATTTTTTATGTGGTTTAACATTTTTATTTCATTAGAAATGGTAAAAAAAATATATCTAGAATTAATATGGTTTGATAACGATCTAAAATTTATTTTTTAATAATTCCTCATATTCTTATAATTTGATAGTAATCGCATTAATTAAAAATTCATGTTGGTTTAAAGTGTTATTCATTATGATAATTGAGTTGATGAAGAAATTTAATCTTGAATACTAGTAAATTATGAAATGAATATAAATAAATATTAATTGAGAATTTTACTTCTCATAGGTTGATGAAACTAGTTTTATCCTAGAGTGCATGTTTAAACAATTTGATACCATATTATAGATAAAGATGTAGGTTTCCCAAAGGTGGAACCAGTGAATAATGAATTGATTAATTTAACATGGAATAAAAATTATTTTTTTTGATAATGATAAATCTATGGAAATGATAGTTCATTCTTGTTTATAAAATCCATTTGCCTTGTGTTGGTGTTTGTGAGAGCATGTTTTCATGTAAAGGATAAATACCTTATTTTTAGGTCTTATATTTCCCTATTGAATTTCTTTATTTCTTTAAGCCTTCTATGTGATCTGGATGTGAAATTTTCCATGAAACACGATGTGAGTGTGGGATGATTGATGCGGTATGGATGTGGAGGCTTGGTATGGTGGAAGAAGTTGATGCCTTTGACAGTGAGATACATAGAGATATGCATGATGGTGTCATGGATGGAATCAAGATGATTAAATGGTATGAATATGGTCTTACCTATTTTTTTTATGAAAATTGGGTTCTTTCTTAATAATTAATCCATTTAAAGACTATATGTCTTGGTTACCTGTTAATATGAATTAAATTCTCAAAAATATTGAGGCATAATGATGTGTTTGGCTTTATATCTCTTGGTGGTAGATTAGGATGTTATCCTATAGTAACTATAATTATGAAATGTTTAATAAGACACATAACCCATGGGGTTGATGTCACTATATTGAAAATGAGATGATATTAAGAAACCATAGACTTGGTTGTATTATTCCTAGATTTCCTAAACATTACTTTTATGGATAGTGAATTAATTAATGAAGGGTAAAATATCAAATTGGAAAGAATTAATTTAATGTGAGTCCTTAAAATTCGTGTGTGTTATATGATATCTAGTACTTAGAAGCGGTATCTGGGTGTTTGAGTGGTGATAACTGCATGTAAGCTTAAGACTAGGTTATTCCCATAGTTTCATTGTGACATATATTATATCATGTATGTTTTGTGATTTTATATGCTACACCATCCATGTTCATATGGGTAATGAACCCCAATAAATTCTGGGTGGGTGTTTTCTCCAATATCCCAATGGTGACTAGCCCCTCTGTCCCCTTTATTTTCTATTGATATTATCAAGAGCTGGTTGGCATGGTGGTTAGTTTCCCATATATTGGTGTCTAGAAGTATATAATGGTTTTTTGTTATTTTACACAAATTTATCTTTAGATATAGTATCTAAAAGAGAATTATATGTATGAAATGTTTATTTTGTGATGACATATAAGGACCAAGCCTTAAACATTACATAATCTCAAAGTAAATGGATGATTCACATTAAAGATCTTTTTAAGTTTATATTTTTAGAGAATTAAGCCATAAAGTATTACATAACATTTAATAAATTACAAAGTATACACTTCTAATTAGTATCCATTTTTTCATAAAATAAAAACTCTTAAAAAAAAATTCTAGTTCCATGTTTTAGACAATATGACTTTTCCTTGATCCCATCCTCGACCCTATTCATCTTTAAGTCCTGTGAAAAACATTTAAAAACTTTGTATGAGCATAAAAATCTCAGTTAGGGTTAAAAAATAAGGAAAGGAAACATTAATCCCATAAATAAATAAAAATCAATAAAACCATACTTTTCAATCATAACATACCACATGAAATCATAACATTTATGAATAACACACAGAAATAATTAATCATAAAGATAACTTGTGGCATCCATATCAAACTTTCATCTTAGCTATCACAACTACATAGGGAGTCACATTTGGAATACCCATAACATTATATTCCCAAAATCTCTTAGGAGAAACATTAACGTTTACCTTCATCACATTACCAAATTCATTGCAGAGCTATCTCGGGCTCGCCCACCCTAGGTTTTTCATGGAACGACACGTATATGTAAACAATGTCCACGAACAATAACATATTCATAATACATAAAACAAACATAAAGTAATGATAAAATTTCCACATTTCAATCACAATATATCATTTAAAAATATTGACATAAGAAAATCCATTATCAAACCATTTTCAAATCCATTTAAAAAAAGATTTTTGAATCAAAGTGTCCCATACCACTTTGAAACATTTAAATGAAATACCATTTGAATACATTAATGTCCATATAAAAAATCATAAAAATAATTTTGAAAACATGGACATTAATGAGAAATATTTAGAAGAATAAATATTTAAAACATTTAAAATGATATTTTAGTTAAAGAGTCTTTAACAAAATGAGAGATGCTTGAATACAAATAAATGAGGAATAATATTTAATCATAACTCTATAATATCATGAGAATGAAGGGATTCCTGATATAATATTCCAAAGGATATTATATACACCATATAAGAGTGAATTGGTGCATAACAACAATGAAGTCTCAAGGGAATGTAAAATGAGACGAAATCCCTTATAAAAAATGTATCCTTATATTAAGTATAAATAAATCACATAATGATGTGTGAAAAATATAAATAAACTCAATATAATTGGATATTAAGTGTCAATAAATCATAGGACATTCACACAAGTTCTTTTTATGACAAAACCAATGACTTGGATGTTTAACTCAATGAATGGAAATTGAGTTTAAATTACTCTTATGAAGTTTATATCAATGACATGAGAATTTATCAATAGAGTGATTATGTGTATCAAAAGTATATCCGAAAAAAGGGAGGGGAAATTATTGCATAAATAAATAAATAGTGATTCCACACATAATCATATCATGACATAATTAAGAATTAGAATATTAACCCAAGTAATGGAAATTGGGTTAAAATGCCCCCTTACTGATTTGGTAACTTAAGAAACATACACCACATGAAAGTAGGATCATACAATGAATATTTAAAGACCTATAAATTAAATTATATAAAACAAAGTATACAATCATTGCCTGTACATACACTACGTAAAAGGAAATAATGTCAAATATAGCATGAATCTCACAGGAATAAAATGTGAGATGGAAACCCCTTACCACGATGTAATCAATCGAGTCATATGAACAAAAGTTAATAACCACCAATTGAATCATAGAATACCATGAATATCAATAGAATCATGATAATATATATCAATTTTTTTTACACAATACACCACATGAAATACATAAGTGGCGAACAATGAAAATCTCATGGAATTAAAAGTGACATAAGAAACCTCCTTACATTGTGTCCGACTTGACCTCTTCGTTCATTAATCTCCAAAATAATAAAATAAAGTTAATTTCAACTTTATTAAGAACCTTTTTGAATTTTATTATTTATTATATATCCCTTATTACCATGTTATAAACATTATGTAATACTTTGTGTTAATAACGTTCATTTTGTCTATATTTGGTACTTGAGTCAAAAATGAACATCTTATTATTTACAAGTTGTCCATGTGGTAAAAATTCCATTATCTCCAGAATTATATTCATGATTTAGATATCATATATATATTATATATATACAGTACATATATTTATTTATAACATTACATAACATTTGGAGATAGTAAATGAAATGAAACGTTCATGGAGACGGTAATCCGTACTTATGCATGAATGCTACTTTCATTTCTATTTCATACTTTAATGGAATTAAAATATAATGATACATAGGTATATTATAATTCTAGTATAATATCATATATAATATCATTAACTATATCCTTTATATTTCCCACAAATGGCATTAATGAGCCATATCACTTTGAGGGGGTGGTAGTCCACACTTCCTCAAATGAAATTATCACTTTTAACCATTATTGAAACCATAAAGGTAGGATATAGATGTAAAATACAGAAGAATAAAGAAAACATAAACAATATATATCATATATAAATATAGTGCCATCTTAATGGACATCATGAGAGGCGGTATGAGATAATCAAACAATCATTGTTTCATGAGGCATTAGTTTTCCATCTAGAGAAATAGTATGTTTTTCACCCATTAAATGGAGGTGTGTGTAATTATAGTTATAATGCTTCTCATAACAACAATGGAGTCTCAATGGAATGTAAAATGATATGAAATCCCATATAAAAATTGTATCCTTAGATTAAGGATAAATAAATTACATAATAATGTGTGACAAATATAAATACAATCAATATAATTGGATATTCAGTGTAAATAAATCAAAGTACATTCACACATGTTCATTTTAAGATAAATCCAATGACTTGGATGTTTAACTCAATGAATGGAAATTGAGTTAAAATTACTCTTATGAAGTTCATATCAATGACTTGAGAATTTATCAATGGAGTTATTATGTGTATCAAAAGTATATCCACACAAAATGGAGTGGAAATTAAATCATAAATAAATAAATAGTGATTCCACACATAATCATAGCATGAAATAATTAAGAATTATAAGATTAACCCAAGTAATGGAAATTAGGTTAAAAAGTCCCCTTATTGGTTTGGTAACTTTCTAAACATGCACCACATGAAAGAAGGATCATACAATGAATATTTAAATACCCATAAATTAAAGTATATTAAAAAAAGAAAACAATCATGGTAATTAAACACACCACACAAAAGGAAATAGTGGCAAATATAGAATGAATCTCATGGGAATACAAAGTGAGACGAAAACCCCTTACCATGATGTAATCAATCGAGTTGTATGACCAAAAGTTAATAAACTCCAAATTAATCATAGAATACCATGAATATAAATGGAATTATTATAATATATATCAAATTTTAGTACCCAATACACCACATGTAACAAATAAGTGGCGAACAATGGAAATCTCACAGAATTAAAAGTTAGATAAGAAACCTCCTTACCTTGTGTCCGACTTGACCCGTTCGTTCTTTAATCTCCGGAATAATAAACTAAATTTAATTTATAATATCTCAATAACTTTTTATAGTTTTATTATTTCTTTTATATCAATTATTACTGTGTTATAAACCTTAGGTAATCATTTAAGTTAATAATAACCATTTTGTCGATATTTGGTACTTGTTTAAAAAAATGTACATCTTTTTATTTACAAGTTGTCCATATGGTAAAAATTACATTATCTCCAGAATTATATTCATGATTTATATATCATGTATATCCTATATATCTAGTATATATAAGTTTTTATAATAGTACATAATATTTGGAGATAAGAAATGAAATGCACCGTTCATGGAGACGGTAAGCCACATATACCCATGAACACTACTTTCATTTATTTTTTATTTTTTAATGGACCTAAAACATAATGATACATAGTTATATTATAATTCAAGTATAATATCACATATAATATCATTAAATCTATCGTTTATACATCCCAAATATGGCATTAATGAGTCATATCTTTTTGAGGGGGCGGTAGTCCTAACTTCCACTAATGAAATTATCGTGTTTACCCATTATGGAAACTATAAAGTTAGGATATAAATGTAAAATATAGATGAATAAATAAAACATAAACATAACATATATCATATATAAATATAGGTCCATCTTAATGTCCCCTATGAGAGGTGGTAGGAGATAATCTAACAATCATCGTTTAGTGAGGCGTTAGTTTTCCATCCACAGAAACAATATGTTCTTCACCGATTAGATAGAGGTGTGTGTAAGTGTAGTTCGAATTATTCTCATAAAAACAAAATAGTATATTTAGGATACTGTTTTTTTTATAAAATAAAAGAATAAAATGATTTTAAGGGGATGGGGAAGTAAAATAAAAGAAAGGAACTTAAGAGAAGACATTACCTTTAAATCGGGTAACTCCCTTTGGTTGGTACCGAAAGGATTTATTGAAGTGCCTTCTGCCTAAGGTAAGGCTTCTAAGAAGAGGATAGGTGTCTTGAGAGCTTATTTGGGCAGGTTTTGGGTGATCCAAGGGTCTTGAGAGGTGTGAGGAATGAGTTATAAGTGAGGGATTTTTATAAGGGGGGAGGGCCTCTTTAGGAATGTTTGCAAATATTATTTTATTATAAACTTTTCTTTGGGTTATAAAGATCAGAAACCCATTAAAGTAGAAGATAAGATGACTCATGTTCAAAATAAAATCATCCAATAAGAATTGGACATGTTTTGAATATTTTTTAATATTTATAATCTTATTTATTGAAATTATTTGTTAATTGGGTAAACACTGCATCATTATTGTGTCATAAATAATTTAATTTATTTGATTTCTATAAATTATAAAAAAATAAAATGATGTAGGAAATATTATTTAGCTTTCCAATGAATATTTTTAGTCTAAAAGATAACTTATATAACCCTATGTAAAAATTTATTTACTAAAAGATATTTGTTTATGTCATTTTTGCCTTTACTTTAATTTAATTAATATAAATTGTCATTATCACTAATAAGTGGCTCCATGGGGCCCCAAAATCATCCCAAGGATTACCATGGTCGGAATTTACTCATCCAATAAGGTTTGGACAACTGTTAAGGTAATTTTGTATTATTATGATATTGTTTTTACCTTGAATTACCCTATTTTTCTTTAACCGCGGTAAATAAAAGTCAAAAGTTACTATTCAAAAAAAGTTATTTCCATATTATTGAACCAAATTTTATTTAATAATAACAAACAAGTATGTTGGATTTTGGAAATTTAATTCACAGAAGCGGTAAACTTTGATTTAAATGAAAAATTCAGTTTTTTAACTACTACTTAATGGTTTCACTATTCATCAAAAATTGAAGTTTTTCAGAAAAATACCCTAAATTCAGACTAAGATATAATTGATATTACGAATTTTAAAAATATGTTCATTTTACCAAATTCAAAACATAGAAGTTGGATTAATTAATTTAAAATTAATTTCCGTTGTCAAAACAAAGAGCGTGTTTTAAGAAATATTAACTTTCAAAAGATAGACACTGGTTTATGTCTAATTTCATAGTGAAATTAATTCCAATGACCAAAATTGGATTCAATGATAAAAAAAATAATCTAATTAAACTTTAAAACCAATTAAAAATATAATCTAGCCAAATAAATAGATTAGATTAAAAGGCAGATTTGAATTAACGTATAGTATTTTTCATTATTCATTATAAATTGAATTTTATCAAAAAAAATTACAAAAATTAACCCAAAGTAAATTTTGAAATCCCAATTCTAAATAAGAACTTTATTTTGTCAAATAGAACATATAAAAGTGACAAAAACAGATTAAAAAAGGGTTCACCATCAAAAGGTGGTAAATCGAACTTTTAAAGAATATTAGAGTATTTATACTTAAGATTAGATTCATTCCCATTTTAAGCCTATAACTTTTATTGGATAAATTTAAAAACATTTAACAAACATGTATAATCATATTGTAGTTAATTATTTTCATTCTGACCATTACAATGACTAGGCGTTAACTTCCATATTATTATATTATTGTTTTTCAATATAACTCAATGTTGTGTGCAACATAATATTTCAAGGAAACCCGTTGTTGCATATCAAGTATACCATCAAACATAGAATCCCCTTTAACGTAAAATAAATATTTAATTCAAAAATATTAATAAATATGAAAAAGTCATGTTATTTGTTTACCTGGGATGTTACATCATTCCCCCTTTTGGAAATTGCATCCTTGTAATTTTGAAATTGGGATTGGAAACTTCATTGGATGTCCCACATTGAAAAAAAAAGTGTCAATAAAACTATCACATTAAAATAATAGAAGTACAAAGGTCACCAGAGATAACCCAAACTAGGTTTCCATGTAGTAAAACATGGATATGGAAGAAAAACTAACCATCAAATTATCTTGTAAGACATGTTGTTTTCTCAAATGATAATTCATTTAAAAGTTTCAAAGTGGTATGGGGAACTTTGATTAAAAAACCTCTTTTTAAATGGTTTTGAAAATGGTTTGATAATGGATTTTGTTATGTCAATATATTTAAGTGATATATTGTGATTGAAATGTGGAAATGTTATCATTCCTTTATGTTTGTTTTATATGTTATAAATATTTTATGGATCTTCGGCATTGTCTATGTATACGGGTGGTTCTGTGATAATCATAGGGTGGGTGAGCCCGAGATAGCTCTCCAATGCATTGGGTAACATGATAGATGTAAATGTTTATGTTTCTCCTAAGATATTTAGGGAATATACTGTGATGGGTATTCGAAATGTGACTCCCTATATAGTTGTGATACCTATAATGCATGTTTTATATGGATGCCACAAGTTACCTTTATGATTAATTATTTATATGTGTTATTCATAAATGTTATGATTGAAAAGTATGGTTTCATTAATCTGTATTTATTCATGGGATTAATGTTTACTTTCCTTATTTTGTAACCCTTACTGAGATTTTTATTCTCATACCAAGTTTTGACATGTTTTTCACAAGACTTAAAGATGAATAGGGTTGAGGATGGGATCAAGGAAAAGTCATGATGTCTATACACCATATAATTTTTAAAACATGGGCATTAATGATAAATATTTAGAAGAATAAATCATAAAAACATTTAAAATGGTATTTTAGTTAAAGAGTTTTAACAAAATGAGAGATGATTGAATACAAATAATTGAGGAATGATATTTAATCAGAAATTTATAATATCATGAGAATTAATGGATTCATGATATAATAAGCCAAAGGACTGTATATACACCATATAAGAGTTAATTGGTGTATAACAACAATAAAGTCTCAAGGGAATGTAAAATGAGACGAAATCCCTTATAAAAACTGTATCCTTAGATTAAGGATAAATAAATCACATAATAATGTGTGACAAATATAAATAAACTGAATATAATTGGATATTAAGTGTAAATCAATCATATTACATTCAAACATGTTCTTTTTAAGACAAAACCAATGACATGGATGTTTAACTCAATGAATGGAAATTGAGTTAAAATTACTCTTATGAAGTTTATATCAATTACTTGAGAATTTATCAATGGATTGATTATGTGTATCAAAAGTATATCCACAAAAAGTAAGGGAAATTATGGCATATATAAATAAAGAGTTATTCCACACATAATTATAGCATGACATAATTAAGAATAAGAAGATTAACCCAAGGAATGGAAATTGGGTTAAAAAGATCCCTTACTTATTTGGTAACTTACGAAACATACTCCACATGAAAGAAGGATCATACAATGAATATTTAAATACCCACAAATTAAATTATATTAAACAAATAATACAATCATGGGTAGTACATACACCACATAAAATGAAATAGTGGCAAATATATCATGAATCTCACTGGAATAAAAAGTAATATGAAAACACCTTACCATGAGGTAATCAATCGAGTTGTATGACCAAAAGTTAATAAGAACCAAATGAATCATATAATACCCTGAATATAAATATAATCATGATAATATATATCAAATTTCATTACAAAATACACCACATGTAATAAATAAGTGGAGAACAATGGAAATCTCATTGAATTAAATGTGAGATAAGAAACCTCCTTATATTGTGTCTGACTTGACCCATTCGTTCTTTAATCTCCTGAATAATAAACTAAAGTTAATTTAAACTCTCTTAAGAGGCTTCATTATGTTTATTATTCCTTTTATATCACTTATTACCATGTTATAAACATTATGTAATCATTTATGTTAATAATGTTCGTTTTTTAGATATTTGGTACTTGAGAGTCAAAAATGAACATCTTATTATTTAAAATTTTTCCATGTGGTAAAAATTCCATTATATCCAAAATTATAGTCATGATTTATATATCATTTATATATATTATATTTCCAGTATATATATTTATTTATAACATTACATAACATTTGGAGATAAGAAATGAAATGCACTGTTCATGGAGATGGTAAGCCGTACTTACACATGAATGCTACTTTCATTTCTATTTCATACTTTAATGGAATTAAAAAATAATTATACATAGGTATATTATACTTAAAATATAATATCATATATAATATCATTAACTATATCATTTATACATCCAACATATGGCATTAACAAGTCATATCACTTTGAGGGGGCGGTAGTCTGTACTTTCTCAAATGAAATTATCGCGTTTACCCATTATGGAAACCATAAAGGCAGGATATAAATTTAAAATACATAAGAATAAAGAAAATATAAACAATATATATATTATATATAAATATAGTTCTATCCTAATGGACACCATGAGAGGTGGTAGGAGATAATCGAACAATCATCGTTTCATGAGGCGTTAGAATGCCATCCAGAGAAATAGTATGTTCTTCACCCATTAAATGAAGGTGTGTATAAGTGTAGTTCTAATTATTCTCATAAAAACAACCTAGTATTTTTATTATACTGATTTTTTATAAAAAAACGAATAAAAAGTGTTTATGGGGTTGGGTAAGTAAAATAAAAGAAAGGAACTTAAGAGGAGAGGTTACCTTTAAATCAACTAACTCCCATTGGTTTGAACCAAAAGGATTTATTGAAGTGACTTATGCCTAAGGTAAGGATTATATGATTAGGAGATCGATATTGAGAGATTATTTGGGTAGGGTTTTGATGAGATAATGGGCTTCATAGGTGTGAGGAATGAGTTAGAAGTGAGGTATTTTTATAAGGGGGAGGAGGGGCTCTTTAGGAATGTTTACAAATATTATTTTATTATAAAATTGTCTTCGGTTTCTAAAGATACAAAAATCATTAAAGTATAAGATAAGATGACTAATGTAAGAAATATAATCATCCAATAATAATTGGGAAATTTTTGGATGTTGTTTTAATATTTATAATCTTATTTATTTAAATCATTTATTAATGAGGTAAACACTGCATCATTATTGTGTCATAAATAATTTAATTTATTTGATTTTTATAAATTATAAAAAATACCATGATTTAGGAAATATTTTTAGATTTCCAATAAAAATTTATAGTATAAAATATAATTTATATAACTCTATGTAACAATTGATTTACTAAAATATATTTGTTTATATCATTTTTGCCTTTATTTTATATTAGTTAATATAAATTGTCATTATCACTAATAAGTGGCTCCATGGGGTGTGAAAATCGACCCAAGGATGACCATGGTCTACCATTACTAATTAAATAATGTTAGAACAATTGTTAAGGTAATTTTGTATTATTATGATATTCTTTTTACCTTGAATTATCCTATTTATCTTTTACTATTGTAAATAAAAGTCAAAAGTTACTATTTAGAAAAAATTATTTTCATCTTATTAAAAAAATTTACTTATTAATAAAAACCATGTATGTTGGATTTTCGAAATTAAATTGATAGATGTGGTAAAATTTAATTTTAATGAAAAAGTTAGTTTTTTAACTACTACTAAGTGGTATCGTTGTTCACCAAAAATCAATGTTTTTCAGAAAAATACCAAAAATTCAGCCCAAGATATATTTGATATTCCAAATTCAAAAATGACATCCATTTTATCAAATTAAAAACATATAAGTTGGATTAATTAATTCAAAATTAATTCCCATTTTCAAAACAAAGATCATGTTTTTAAGAAATATTAACTATCAAAAGATTCACACTGGTTTATGTCCAATTTCATTGTGAAATTAATTCCAATGACCAAAATTGGATTAAATGGTAAAAATATAATCTATTTATACTTTAAAACCAATTAATAAGATAATATAACCATATAAATAAATTATATTATAAGGAATATTTGAATTAAAGTATAGTATTTTTCTCTATTCATTAAAAATTGTATTTTATCAGAAAAAATACCTAAAATTTAGAAAAAGTATATTTTTATGTCCCAATTATAAATAAGAATTTTCTTTTTTTAAATAGAAGATATAAAAGTAACAAAAAATATATTTCAAAATGGTTTTCCATTAAAAGACGGTAAATCGACCTTTGAAAGAATATCAGAGTATTTATGCTTTAGATTAGATTCATTCACACATTAAGCCTCTAAATTTTGTTGAATAAATTTAAAAACATTTAACAAACATGTATAATAATATTATAGTTATTTCTGTTCATTCCCACCATTAAAATGACTAAGCATTAACTACCATAATACTATATTATTATTTTTCAATACAAATCAACATTGTGTGCAACATAATATTTCAAAGAAACCCATTGTTGCGTATCGAGTATTCCATCGAACATAGCATCCCCTTAAATGTAAAATAAATATTTAATTCAAAAATATTAATAAATATTAAAAATTAATGTTTTTTATTTACCTGGAATGTTACATGGCATGAGGTGGCTTACGTGATGTATCAACTATGATGGTTTTAGGTATAATACCTAACATATGATACACATCACACGAGTTTTGTTGCCTCCTAAAAACTAATCAGTTATTATATGGGGATGTGGTATGGGATTATGTGATGATTTGACTCATGGGGATAATTGTTTGATACTTTGGTCCATGTGTCTTCAAACAAGATTCTTTTGGACAGAGATAAGTCAGGACATGTGATGTTGGGGTAGAGTGGGGGAACAGTGGGGAAGTAGTAGTGGGGTACCCTCATTGATTTATTATTCTAATATATGATCTTATGTGTATGCTTGACTTGGTTTGAGATAACCATGGTGAGGTTGGGAACTTAATATACATATTTAGGTGAAGAATTAATGTACATGTTATTCACTAGGGTTTGGTATGTTTTCTTTATATTTTATATGAGAGGATCCATGGAGTATCCTATTGAGTACACTCTTATGGTCATCCCACATATGTATAAACTATTTTTCAAGTCAGTGGGATAATGTTGGAGATTGAGATGGATTTTACTATATTGTACTTTTTCTATATGTTTTTGGGCTTTATGGACACTACCAAGTTTACATTTTTGGTAATTATAGTTCCCCTTTTATTTTTTTAAACTATATAAAATTAAATGTATCCACTTGGGATCACTTTCATATTTATGAGCTAGTGTTGATTATTATATCTATCTTTTCTCTATCTATTGTACTTTATTTTTTAGGGAAATTCCTCCCCTATATTTATATATTTATATATTACAACCTCAGTGCTAGTCATCAACCCATGACCAGCTGGAGGTGGGGATTAGATGGTTACCATATCCATTCTCCCATTTCCATCATAGGAGGGTTACTCTTTAGGGGAGAGTTTGTGACATCTGATAAAGGATATGGAAGTGGCTGAAAAAATAGAACCCTATAATATCCTTATAACGAAACCATATTATAAAAACATTATCCAATAGAATTTAAAATATTTTAATTTTTTTATTGAAATACCAATATAACATTGTAATTTCATTTCAGTTCAATGTTTACTTATAAAATATTTACATTGATGTGATATTTTTAATTAATAAAGAAAATTATAAACCAATGTAAAAAATCATAACTCTAATAACTAGATTTCTCCAATGATCATCCTTCGTACAAAATATTTTCTATACAAAAAAACTAATGTTTATTTTAGTAACTATACATAAAAATAAAAAAATTATAATTCTAATGTTATATAATCTACATGTGGTAAATTATATTGCTAATTACTAAATATATTAATGATATTATCATTGATATATTTAATTGTATTGTTAATGATTATAATTCAAATTTTATATTAATTAGTAATTATTAATTATACTACTAATTAACGATTATATTATGTATTATTAATGACATTGTTAATTAAGAATCAATATAAATTATATTTTTAATTATTGATTATATTAATGAAATTATTAGATATTAATTATCTTAATTATTAAAATATTTTTTAATAATTATATTATATTATGTTCTTAGGGGTTCAGTAGTTAAAAATTATATCATTAAAATATAATTATATTTTTATATTGAAGACATGCACTTTGAGTCACACTAAGAACATATTGTGTCAGACGGACATGTGGTCAATTCCTACAGATTGAAAATTAATTATGGGTAATTTTCCTAATGTTTGAAAACAATTTGATCTCTTTGACTTAGTTTTGACAATGAGGAATGTGTTTTAATATAATATCACTACTGGAAATCCAGTATTTCCTAACGGTTTAGAACCGTTGGGAAAGGCTGCAGAACCATTGGTATATGTTATACCAACGGTTCTGCAAACCGTGTGGAAGTAAGCCGTTGGGAAAGGCTTTTCACAAAGGTTTACAGAGAACCGTTGGGATAGGTTAGAAAAAATCAACCTATCCCAACGGTTCTGCCAAACCGTTGGGAAATCAACAGAGAATTTTCTTTCCCAACGGTTTACAAACCGTTGGGATAGGGTGTTTTTACCAACGGTTCTGCAAACCGTGTGGAAGTAAGCCGTTGGGAAAGGCTTTTCACAAAGGTTTACAGAGAACCGTTGGGATAGGTTAGAAAAAATCAACCTATCCCAACGGTTCTGCCAAACCGTTGGGAAATCAACAGAGAATTTTCTTTCCCAACGGTTTACAAACCGTTGGGATAGGGTGTTTTTACCAACGGTTCCTTGAACCGTTGGTAAAAACAGCTACATAGAGCCTATGCCAACGGTTTTCAAACCGTTGGCATAGGCTTTGCTGTGCAAATTGCACAGCAGCCTGCAATTTGCACAGCAGGTCTGGTTTTTGGGCATTCTCCCTCGGTTTCAATTCAATTTTAAATCCAATTATTCCCTCGTTTTCAATTCATTTTTCAATCCAATTATTGTACCTGTAACACATATAATGCATACATATATAGAACAAACCAACACATACAAATAATGCAAACCATCCAACCAACACATATAATACATCCTGAAAATATACACATCCATAATTAAATTAGAATTCATAACATAATTATAAACATTCATAATTCATTTAGAATTCATTTTAAAATTTAGATGACAATCATATGTGGAATCCGGAATTCAATTCATAATTTGATTGGTTTTTCATATACCATATATTTTTAATAGAAATGATATCCATTTTAAACAAAATACATACATCTGGATTGATACCGGTCACACCGTGCCTCGGATTGAGGTGAGGTTAACTCGTACACGTCACAAATGACTCATTTATCGTTGTCCTAAAGTATCAACATATTCCGAAATTGTTTGGTCAGTTTTCCGTGTGTCAGTTGTTGTTTTCACTTAAAATGAAGTGTTTTTTAAATAAAAGAGAGACACTTTGAATGGTGTCGGCCACACCGCGCCTTTTATTGAGGCAGGGTTAACTCTTACACATAAAAAATGACCCATGGATTGTTGTGCTAAAATATAAACACAATCAGAATGCGTTTGGTTGGTTTTCCGTATGAATTTAAAATGTAGTCCATTTTAAAGAAAAGAGATACACTTAGAGTGGTCTCGGACAAACCGCGACTCGGATTGAGCCGTGGTTGACTCGTACACGTAACATATGACCCATGAATCGTTGTCCTAAATTTTCAACAGATTCCGAATGCGTTTGGTCAGTTTTTCATATGTCAGTTGTTTATTTCACTTATAATCTTGTCCATTTTAAACAAAAGAGACACAGTAAGAGTGGTACCGGCCACACCACGTCTTGGATTTATACGAGGTTGACTCTTACATGTCTCGAATGACCCATGGATCATTTTTCTAAAGTATCAACACAATCTGAATGCATTTGGCTGGTTTTCCGTATGTCAGTTGATGTTTTTGACTTAAAATGATGTCCTTTTGAAAGAAAAGACATACACTTTGAGTTGTGCCGGCCACACCACGCCTCCGATTGAGGTGGCGTTGACTCGTACACATCACATATAACCCATGGATCGTTCTCCTAAAGTTTCAATGGAAACCGAATGCGTTTGGTCAGTTTTCCGTATGTACTTAAAATGTTGTCCATTTTAAACAACAGAAAGTCACTTAGAGTGGTCCCGACCACAGTTAGATGATAATTAAATTAGAATTCATAACATAATAATAAACGTACACAATTAATATAGAATTCAATTTAAAATTTAGATGACAATTATATGTGGAATCCGAAATTCAATTCATAATTTGATCGGTTTTTTCTACACCATGTATTTTTACCTCAAATGATGTCCATTTTAAACAAAATACATACACTTGAAGTGATACTGGCCACACCGCACCTCAGATTGAGGCGGGGTTGACTCGTACACGTCACATTTGACCCATGGATCGTTGTTCTAAAGCATCAACACAATCCGAATTCGTTTGGTCGGTTTTCCGTATGCCAGTTGATGTTTTTCACTTTAAATGACGTCTTTTTGAAACAAAAGACGGACACTATGAGTGGTGCCGAACACACCGCATCTCCAATTGAGGTGGGGTTGATTCTTACACGTCAAATATGACCCATGGATCGTTCTCATAAAGTTTAAATGGAAATCGAATGCGTTTGCTCAATTTTTCGGATGTACTTAAAATGTTGTCCATTTTAAACAAAAGAGTGACACTTAGACTAATCCTGACCACACCGCGACTCAGATTCATCCCGGGTTGGCTCTTACATGTCACATATGAGCCATGGATCGTTGTGATAAATTATCAAATGATTACGAATGCGTTTGGTCGGTTTTGCGTATGCCAGTTGTTCTTTTCATTTATAATCATGTCCATTTTAAACAAAAGAGACAGAGTTAGAGTGGTGTCGGCCACACCGCGTCTCGGATTAAGACGGGGTTGACTTGTACACATCACGTATGACTCATGGATCGTTGTGCTAAAGTATCGATAGAATCCGAATGCATTTGGTCGTTCTTCTGTATGTCAGTTGATGCCTTTCACTTAAAATGACGTACTTTTGAAACAAAAGATGGACACTTTGAGTGGTGTCAGCCGCACTGCATGTCGGATTGAGGCGGGGATGATTCTTACACATCACATATGACCCATGTATCGTTCTCCTAAAGTTTCAACGGAAACCGAATCCGTTTGGTCATTTTTCCGTATGTACTTAAAATGGTGTCCATTTTAAACAAAAGAGAGTCACTTAGACTTATCCTGGCCACACCGCGACTTAGATTCATCCCAGGTTGGCTCTTACACGTCACATATGACCCATGGATTGTTGGGATAAATTAACAACAGATTCGGAATGCGTTTGGTCGGTTTTCCGTATGTCAGTTGATGCTTTTCACTTAAAATGACGTCCTTTTGAAACAAAAGACGGACACTTTGAGTGGTGCCGGCCACACCATGCCTCCGAATTGAGCTGAAACCACCGTGAAACATTATAATTATTATTCGTGATGTGTACGTGCAGACGACACGTCAATCGGACGTGCGGTTTGCGCGATACGACTCAATATTCGTGTTTTAAGTGATACGTGCGCTTCGTAAACGCGCGTGAGGGGGGTCCAAATGGGCCTAAAGAAGTTGGAATGGCCTGAAATCAGACTACAAATACGGGAGAGTGATTTATGAAGTGGTCGAGCAGACGGCGCGTCAATCGGACGTGCCGTGTGCCCGCGGTGACCGACAACGCAGTTCTGGTGTCATAAACGGCCAAAACGGGCGTCCAACGGTCAAATTCATAGCGGACGACCTCAGATTGAGCTGAAACCACCGTGAAACATTCTAATTATTATTCTTGACGTGTACGCGCAGATGGCACGTCAATCGGACGTGCGATTTGCATGGTACGGCTCAATATTCGTATTTTAAGTGATGCGCGCGCTTCGTAAACGCGCGTGAGGGGGGTCCAAACGGGCCGAACGAAGTTGGAATGGCCTAAAATCAGACGAAAAATATGGGTGAGTGATTTCTGAAGTGGTCGAGTAGACGACACGTCAATTGGAAGTGCCATGTGCCCGCGGTGACCGACAACGCAGTTCTGGTGTCATAAACGGCCAAAACGGGCGTCAAACGGTCAAATTCATAGCGGACGACCTCGGATTGAGCTGAAACCACCGTGAAACATTCTAATTATTATTCGTGACGTGTACGCGTAGACGGCACATCAATCGGACATGTGGTTTGTGCGGTACGACTCAATATTCGTGTTTTAAGTGATGCGCGCGCTTCGTAAACGCGCGTGAGGGTGGTCCAAATGGGCCGAACGATTTCTGAATGGCCTGAAATCAGACGACAAATATGGGTGAGTGATTTATGAAGTGGTCGAGCAGACGTCACGTCAATCGGACGTGCCGTGTGCCCGCGGTGACCGACAACGCAGTTCTGGTGTCATAAACGGCCAAAACGGGCGTCCAACGGTCAAATTCATAGAGGACGACCTCAGATTGACCTGAAACCACCGTGAAACATTATAATTATTATTCGTGACATGTACGCGCAGACGGAACGTCAATCAGACGTGCGGTTTGCGCGGTACGGCTCAATATTCGTGTTTTAAGTGATCCGCGCGCTTCGTAAACGCGCGTGAGGGGGGTCCAAATGGGCCGAACGAAGTCGGAATTGCCTGAAATCAGAAGAAAAATACGGGAGAGTGATTTATGAAGTGGTTGAGCAGACGGAACGTCAATCGGACGTGCCGTGTGCCCGCGGTGACCGACAATGCAGTTCTGGTGTCATAAACGGCCAAAACGGGCGTCCAACGGTCAAATTCATAGCGGACGACCTCAGATTGACTTGAAACCACCGTGCAACATTCTAATTATTATTCGTGACATGTACGCGCAGACAGCACGTCAATCGGACGTGCGGTTTGCACGGTACGGCTCAATATTCGTGTTTTAAGTGATGCGTGCGCTTCGTAAACGCGCGTGAGGGGGGTCCAAATGGGCCGAACGAAGTCGGAATGGCCTGAAATCAGACAAAAATACGGGAGAGTGATTTATGAAGTGGTCGAGCAGACGACACGTCAATCGGACGTGCCGTGTGCCCGCGGTGACCAACAACGCAGTTCTGGTGTCATAAACGGCCAAAACGGGCGTCCAACGGTCAAATTCATAGCGGACGACCTCGGATTGACCTGAAACCACCGTGAAACATTCTAATTATTATTCGTGACATGTAAGCACAGACGGAACGTCAATCGGATGTGCGGTTTGCGCGGTACGGCTCAATATTCATATTTTAAGTGATGTACGTGCTTCGTAAACGCGCGTGAGGGGGGTCCAAACGGGCCGAATGAAGTCAGAATGGCCTGAAATTAGACGACAAATACGGGTGAGTGATTTCTGAAGTGGTCGAGTAGACGGCATGTCAATTGGACGGGCCATGTGCCCGCGGTGACCGACAACGCAGTTCTGGTGTCATAAACGGCCAAAACGGGCGTCAAACGGTCAAATTCATAGCGGACGACCTCAGATTGAACTGAAACCACCGTGCAACATTCTAATTATTATTCGTGACATGTACGCGTACACAGCACGTCAATTGGACGTGCGGTTTGCGCGGTACGGCTCAATATTCATGTTTTAAGTGATGTGCGCGCTTCGTAAACGCGCGTGAGGGGGGTTCAAACGGGCCGAATGAAGTCGAAATGTCCTGAAATCAGACGAAAAATACGGGAGAGTGATTTATGAAGTGGTCGAGCAGACGACACGTCAATCGGACGTGCCGTGTGCCCGCAGTGACCGACAACGCAGTTCTGGTGTCATAAACGGCCAAAACGGGCGTCCAACGGTCAAATTCATAGCGGACGACCTCAGATTAATCTGAAACCACGGTGCAACATTCTAATTATTATTCGTGACGTGTACGCGCAGACGGAACGTCAATCAGATGTGCGGTTTGCGCGGTACGGCTCAATATTCCTGTTTTAAGTGATGCGCGCGCTTCGTAAACGCGCGTGAGGGTGGTCCAAACGGGCTGAACGATTTCGAAAAGGCCTGAAATCAGACGAAAAATACGGGTGAGTGATTTATGAAGTGTTCGAGCAGACGGCACGTCAATCGGACGTGCCGTGTGCCCGCAGTGACCGACAACGCAGTTCTGGTGTCATAAACGGCCAAAACGGACGTCAAACAGTCAAATTCATATCGGACGACCTCAGATTGACCTGAAACCACCGTACAACATTATAATTTTTATTCGTGACGTGTACGCGCAGATGGAACGCCAATAGGACGTGCGTTTTGTGTGGTACGGCTCAATATTCGTGTTTTAAGTGATGTGCGTGCTTCGTAAACGCGCGTGAGGGGGTTCCAAACGGGCCGAACGAAGTCGGAATGGCCTGAAATCAGAAGACAAATACGGGACAGTGATTTCTGAAGTGGTCGAGCAGATGGCACGTCAATCGGACGTGCTGTGTGCCCGCGGGGACCGACAACGCAGTTCTGGTGTCATAAACGGCCAAAGCGGGCGTCAAACGGTCAAATTCATAGCGGATGACCTCGGATTGACCTGAAACCACCGTGCAACATTCTAATTATTATTCATGACGTGTACGGGCGGACGGAATGTCAATCGGATGTGCCATGTGCCCGCAGTGACCGACAACACAGTTCTGGTGTCATAAACGGCCAAAATACTGTCCATTTTAAACAAAATAGAGACACTTTGAGTGGTGTCGGCCACACCGTGCCTCGGATTGAGGTGGCGTTGACTCGTACACGTCACATATGACCCATGGATCGTTCTCCTAAAGTTTCAACAGAAACCGAATGTGTTTGGTTGGTTTTCCATATGTCATTTTCTGTTTTCACTAAAAATGTAGTCCATTTTAAACAAAATAGAGACACTTTGAGTGGTGTCGGCCACACCGTGCCTCGGATTGAGGTGGCATTGACTCATACACGTCACATATGACCCATGGATTGTTCTCCTAAAGTTTCAACAGAAACCGAATGCGTTTGGTCGGTTTTCCGTATGTACTTAAAATACTGTCCATTTTAAACAAAAGAAAGTCACTTAGAGTGGTCCCGACCACACCGCATCTCGGATTTAGGCAGGGTTGACTCGTACACGTCTCAAATGACCCATGAATCGTTGTCTTAAAGAATCAACACAATCCGAATGCGTTTGGCCGGTTTTCCGTATGCTAGTTGATGTTTTTCACTTAAAATGATGTCCTTTTGAAACAAAAGCCATACACTTTGAGTTGTTCCGACCACACCGCGCCTCGGATTGAGGCGGGGTTGATTCGTACACATCATATATGACCCATGGATCGTTGTCCTAAATCATCAACACATTTAGAATGCGTTTGGTCGGTTTTTCGTATGTCACTTTTTGTTTTCACTTAAAATCTTATGGAAATTCATATAGAATATTTTTATATCATATTTAGTATGGATTAGATTTTAGTTAATCGTGCTATGAAACATTTCAGAGCTAATGAAATTAAGGAAGGTGGAGGGGCTGTCCGGGGGGCTGTCCGGGGGGGGGGGGGTTGTTTGGTGGGTGTCTGGGGGGCTGTCCGGGGACCAAGGAGGAGGGTGGGGGGGGCTGTGCGGGGTCTGTCCGGGGGGTGTTTGGGGGTTGTTCAAGGGGTTGTCCGGGGTTGTTCAGGGGGCTGTCCAGGGGTTGTTCAGGGGGTTGTTCAGGGGTTGTTCAGGGGTTGTTCAGGGGTTGTTCAGGGGGTTGTCTGGGGTTGTTCAGGGGGCTGTCCGGGGGGTGTTTGGGGGGTTGTCCGGGGTCCAAGGGGGAGGGTGGGGGGGGGGGGTTGTCCGGGGGGCTGTCCGGGGGGCTATCCGGGGTCCAGGGTGGAGGGTTGGGGGCTGTACGGGGGGCTGTCCAGGGGGCTGTCCGCGGGGGCTGTCCGGGGGGCTGTCCGGTGGGTGTCCGGGGGGCTGTCCGGGGGGGCTGTCCGGTGGGTGTCTGGGGGGCTGTCCGGGGACCAAGGAGGAGGGTGGGGGGGCTGTGCGGGGTCTGTCCGGGGGTGTTTGGGGGTTGTTCAGGGGGTTGTCCGGGGTTGTTCAGGGGGTTGTCCGGGGGTTGTTCAGGGGGTTGTTCAGGGGTTGTTCAGGGGTTGTTCAGGGGTTGTTCAGGGGGTTGTCCGGGGTTGTTCAGGGGGCTGTCCGGGGGTGTTTGGGGGGTTGTCCGGGGACCAAGGGGGAGGGTGGGGGGGGGGTTGTCCGGGGGCTGTCTGGGGGCTATCCGGGGTCCAGGGTGGAGGGTTGGGGGCTGTACGGGGGGATGTCCGCGGGGCTGTCCGGGGGGTGTTTGGGGGGTGTTCGGGGTCCAAGGGGGAGGGGGGGGGGGGGGTTGTCCAGGGTCGAAGAATGAGGGGGGTTGTCCCGGGAGTTCTCGAACACACAACCACTAAAAGACAACAACATCCATAAAAACAGACAATGTATAAAAATAACTCAACTCCAATACTATACTACGAGTCCAGATAAAACCAACAACTAGAATAGATTAAACATCAAATCTCAGTAATATAAGTCAAAAATGTAACAGATCAATATGTCCTACATCAGCATCACCATCACCATCATCATCATCATCATCACCCTCGTCATCGTCCTCCTCATCGTCCTCACCCTCCACAGCGCCTTCCTCCTCGCCTTCGCCCTCCTCCTCGCCCTCCTCATCTCCCTCCTCTTCCGCATCAGACTCCTCGCCATTACCATCTTCAAGCTGGACATCGGCCTGACCACCACTGGAACTGCCACCTGGTGCACCATATATAGAATGTATCGACGACATGTATTCATCAATCGCTGGGCTGGCCTCTGCTGAAAGTGTTGGACGTAGAACTTCAATAAATTTCATAAATGCACTGTTTTCCCTAGCAGACTGTTCTGCTGTCTCTGTGGCCCTTTTCTCAGCCTGTTCTGCCTGTGCCCTAACTTGCTGTAGCTCGGTGGCACTACAACTTGTACCTGAGGTAGGCCAATACCTCGTCGGGGCTATCCTAGGTCGGCAGCGTACTCTTCCAGAATGATCCTCTCCCAACACCTGATGTAAGTGATCAGATGGCCCAAAATTGTCTGCTTCTTGGGCATCGAGGGCATCTAAAGCATCCTGTTACAAATATAAATATATTATTAAGTTACGAAATAGATATTAAAATATAAAATCAACAGATTAAAACTTACAATCTGCTGCTGAGTCTCTTCGTTGACAGCACTTCCATCCTTTTTTCGTCTACTCGAGCAAAACATTTTTGCTCGAGGCACACGTCCTTCAGTATTTTGTACTTGCCTCTACAATGACATTGAAAACAAAAGTTATATAAAAACTTTAGAAAATGATTAAATAATTGAGGAAACAAAATAAAATGTAAGTCGTAAAGAAAACTTATAAACAATTTTCATACCTGCTACCTCTCATGATCCGGCATCGTCGTGCGTCCTAGTGTATGGAGGTATTTTTTTGCATCAATGTTTTTTTTATTTTTTCCAGATGATTCATAAATAAAATTAGATAATGTAAAGGATAATATTAATGCAAAACTTGAAAGTTATTATTTAAATACCTCAAATGTAATTCATACCTTAAACTGGGTACTCGTCCAATGAGTAATCATCTGACGATACTGCTCTATAGGACAATCATCCATGACTGGTACCACCTCTAACTCAGTGCCAACTCTAGTACACCAGCCAATATACAACTCATGCTTTTAGGCTCTCCAAAGCTCGCCTAAATCCTTTAGACGTTCCAGTCGTGCACCATCACCATCAGGAAAATTAAATCGAAGCTGAAATCAAAATATTAATTCATATAAATACAAAAATAATTCATGGAATTAAATACAACAGATTTTTTTACCCATATCTCTGCCCAAGCTCTATCTTTGACCTCATGTGGCAAATGTCTCCACGACAGCGGGCTGACGGGAATGATGTTGGAGTATTTGGCAAGCGTCGCCAGAAAACTCCGACATTGCTGTCCTGTTTTCTCAACCATCTGATTGTCTTCATTATATTCCACCATAACCTGTGTGCGATGGTTCCACACCGAACGCATGCGTGTATGGCCCCGCCCCCGCCTCCTGTCAGTAGATGTATCTGTCATGAAAGAAAAACAAATATTTTATCAAAACATGTTATAATGAAAATAAATATTGCTATAAAAATTTGTTAGGTTTTTATAAATATACCTGCGCTAGTCTGATCAATGAGTGGCGCCGGATCCACAGAACCTGATGGAACACCCTCTGGTGGAACAGGAGTCGAAGATGATGGAATATAAAAGCTCGGAGAGACAGAAGTATAAGGAAAAGAAGATGGAACAGCTGTATGACCTGATGCTGACTGGGGAGTGGGAATCATCATGGGATGTGAAAATGATGGGGCAGAAGATGCAGAAGGTAGCGAAAACATGGGAGGCCTAAATACCCCATGTGTCCCTAACGACACACCGGGATCAGAATGTGGGAAGGCTGAAATGTCAGTGGGAGGGGCAGGGTCTAGTCGGGCACGCGCAGCTCTACGTCCACCTCTGGTACGAACCCTCCTCGTACCACCGGCATGAGTACTAGGACCAGTACTAGGCTCCTCGTCGAATAACTGTCGACGTAATGGTGGATCCTACAAAAAAGTTTACAAAAAAAATTAATCACATGACATTATATATTCTGTAAATATATATATATATATTTGAAATAAAGTACTCACTGTAGGAACTAATGGTGGAATGCCCATCTCCTCCATCCGACGATTGTTCTCCTCCATTTTTTTCTTCGTCTCTCTTCAATTGGCAGCATTTCCTGCATTTGAAAACAAATATGTAATTAATTAGAAAAAGAAAATTAATGTGTAAACCAAAAAACTAAATATATTAGGGAATGAGGGGATTCATTGGTAATTTAGCTATCAATTGTTTTAGAAGAGCTTTAATGAATTTAATAAAACATACAAGTTGTAATGTTCACCAAGATAGAAATATTGTTTGATTTGGTTTGAATACAGTTCAATTCCAAATTAGAAAATCCAATTCAAATAAAACAGCAACCAATAAACATTGAAAATTCACATAACTGTCAAGTCAGCTAAAACATATTTGTGATCAATACTAAATAAATATGAATATTACCAACCTTAACAACCCAACTCGAGGTAAACCAAAAGAATTGAGAACATGGATGAATGATTCTATATATTTCCAACCACAACTTCAGGTTCAAAATCAACTCTGACAATTGAGCTATTGGAGTCATCAAAATAAATAAATGGATTGGTTCCAATGGCAATAGGGACAGTGTCAATTCCATCGTCAGCATCATCAAAAATATGTCTTGGAATTACTTCAACTATGACACCAAATTCAAGTTGAAGTTGATCTTTGACATAAAAAACTTGTTTAGCCATTGATGCCAACACATATGGTTCTTCGGTAGCAAGAGTGCAGGTCATATTAATTACTCGAAATCCACAATCATCAATAAATGTGCCATGTCTCGTCATCAAATCAAACCAATGGCATTTCATCATTGTGACTCGTCCATGAGAGTAATAATCCAATATTATTATTTTCTCAACGACTCCATAATAACCCACATTTTCAAGTCGCGGTCTACTATCTGATGCACTGGCATAACAATCTGTTGTGGCAGTAACCATAATACCATCATGTTGTGTTCTCATGTTTTTGGCTCGTTCAGTGACAATAAATCTGTACCCATTGATAACAATTGATTTACAGTCACGAACCACGATATTAGGACCAAAAGCCAAAGCTCTTATTTCCTCAGAGACAGAGTCAGCAGACAAACTCAATACCTGCAATATAAATGACAGTTAAACTTAAGTAAATATTGAAATAATTAATTTAAATAGTAATATTTTTACCTTCAATTTTAACCAAGCATAAAACTATTTTCTATGCAAAGTCTCTCTCCTTCTCAAAGATAAAGAACGATGATTCCTATTTATCATTGTTTTATGTTCCCTGTAGATAAAAAAATATGAATAGTTTAACAGATATATATGTAAGATATACATATTCAATTTTGTTACCTGATATATTCATCGAATAAATCACAGTTGAACAAAACTGTGCGATGTTCCATCTACCGCTCTTCATGGCTTAATTTCTTCAATGTATATGATCCAGGAATTCCTCCTGTTTGAGGAAGTGATGGAAAACTGGGTTCAATTTGCTCATATTGTTCTTCTTCATTTCTCATTGGTCTGTTCATTCTTGTAGTAAGATCAGACAAATACATTGAACAGAAATCCATACATTCTTGAGCTAAGTAACCGTTCACGATAGAACCTTCGGAATGATTCTTGTTTCGAACATAAGACTTTAATGTGAACATATTTCTTTCAGTTGGATACATCCAAAGAAAAGAAACAGGTCCTCCGAGAAGTATTTCAGTTGGAATATGGACAGTCAGATGCAGCATGCATGTGAAAAATGATGGGGGAAATATTTTCTCCAACTCACACAAAATTAATGGGGCATCTGTCAACATTTTTTGCAAGAAAGACTTGGACAACTTCTTAGCACAAAGATCTCTAAACAAATGGCACAACCGAATAACACCCACCCTTACATTATTGGACAAAAGATGACAGATTGCTATTGGAAGTAACTCATGCAGTAGAACGTGATAATCATGAGTCTTCAAAGATTTTTGCTTCAACTCTCTTATGTTGACCCGTTTAGATATGTTGCTTGAATAGCCATCAAGAACTCTAATAGTCTCTAATACTTCCAAAAATTGTTTTTTTTCAGTAGGTGTCATCACATAAGAAGCACATGAAAGTTGCCATTTATTTTCACTGATACGCACAGGATGCAATTCTGGTCTGATGCCCCAGTCCACCAAGTCACGTCGAGATCATAAATCATCTTTTGTCTTCCCCTTGACATTTAGAAGAACTGAAAGCAACATTTCACATATATTCTTTTCAATATGCATTACTTCTAAGCAATGACGTAGCAAATTTGTTGACCAATAAGGCAAATCAAAAAAGATACTCCTCTTCCTCCAATTGTAACAGGTTTCTGTGGAAACATTCTTTCTCTTTCCAGATTTCATTTTACCCTTCCCAAACGAAAAACTGAAATCTTTCAATTCATTAAGCACATCAGTTCCAGACATACGCTGAGGTGGATCATCGGTCTCTATAGTATTATCAAATCTTCGACGATTCATTCTATATGGATGATCCTTTGGCAAAAATCGTCGATGTCCCATAAAACTGAAACTACAACGATGTTTCAGTCTTCTGGATCGTGTATTCTTCATACAAACTGGACATGACAGTTTTCCCTTCGTGCTCCATCCAGACATCATTGCATAAGCCGGAAAATCATTGATCGTCCACATAAGCGCAGCACGCATCTGAAATATGTCTTTCGAACATGAATCGTATGTGCGCACACCCACATCCCAAAGAAGTTTCAACTCTTTTATTAATGGTTGCATGTATACATCAATATCAATACCGGGATCAGAAGGACCAGATATGAGTATAATCATGAAAGTGAAAGATTTTTTCATACACAACCATGGGGGAAGATTATAAATGTGTATAAAAACTGGCCATGTGCTGTGCGAAGTAAGCATCTGCCCAAACGGATTAAAACTGTCACATGAAAGACCCAGCCTCACATTACGCATGTCAGCTGCAAAATCAGGATGTCGAGCATCAAATCTCTACCATGCAAATCCATCTGCAGGATGAACCAACTCATCATTAGTCTTCTTTCTCTCGGTATCATGCCATCTCATTTTTATTGATATGTCATCAGACATAAATAGATTCTGGAGTCTGGGGATCAATGGAAAGTGCAACATTACTTTCTGTGGAACGCGGGATGGTGTTCCATCAGATTTTGACTTCCAGCGGGATGTGCCACATTTTATACATTCATTTCGTTTAGCGGTTTCTTCCTAGAATAAACTGCAATCTTTCGGGCAAGCATGAATTTGGTTTCGGGAAAATCCAAGTTCTTCAACTAACTTCCATGCCATATAGTGGTTTGAGGGAATATCTGCATCATCTGGAAGTAAATCCTTCAAGAGGGTAAGAATGTAATCGATTGCTGTATTAGAAATCCCATACATAGTTTTTCCATGAAACAATCGGATTAAAAATTCCAGCTTTTTCATTTTATCGCATTGTCGATATACTGGAGTCGTGGCAGCATCATTCAATTTTTTCACCCTATCAATATCATCATTTTCACTAGATGCATCAGTTGTCCTCATATCGACGTCTTCTTGAGTCAAAATCCTTTCTTTTTCATGATGAAGAATAAACGGAAACCGATCATCTAACAAATTCTCCATTCCAGTCCTTTCATTTCGATCATCACCAATTTGAGATTTCATTTTCTCCCCATTGTGATACCACACAAAGTAGTTTGCTTGAAAACCATTTTTGGTTATGTGGTAGCTGACTTCTTCATGACTCAACCAAGGTCTACCAACACAATTGGAACATGGGAAGTGTATGCGACCACTATCTGAAGCATTGTGAAATGAAAAATCTACAAAGCTCTCCAAATTTTTTTGAAAATTTCTTGAGATATGATCGGTTTCATACATCCAACTTCTGTCCATTCTGTAAAAAGAATTCATATAAGTCATTTTGTCATAAACAATTCAATAGGATTGAACTTTAATAGAAAATACATTTAAGTAAACGATAAAGGAAGAAAATAATCCTGGTATCAACTACACATGTGAAAAAAACATACTATTGTGTTATTGAAAAAATGTAAAACCAACACGAACTTAATGTGTTATCACATCAGAGCATCCCTCATCCCATAACCATATTAGCAGGGTATCCTCATATGCGATTTACCTTTTTGAATTAATATGCACTTCCTCACCAGGTACCTGAGTAGATTTCATAGATATAATCATCTCACATCCTGTAAGGCTTCCATTATGTATGATCTGCAGAATAATTTGAGTGATCATGAATCATGCATGGGATCTTCCCATGATCACTATAGATTATGAGAAGGAATTATGATAGGTCACGTGAAAAACATCAAACACATATTTTAGATAATTTGAGACATAATATAATAAAATAATGTATAAATCTATGGAATTTGGGATAAAAGGATGGATGAAATACTAAAATATGGGAGACTAAGGTGAAGGAAATATATGTTGACCCTAATGTTCATAACATGCATCACCTATGAAATTTTATTGCACTAGGAAATTTCATCATGTTCACAATACATTCCATTGGAAACCTATTTTGATCATTTGATGTCCCCTTGACATGTCAAATAAAATCAGATGGAACCCATGAATATGCCACCCTTGTAATGAAAAGCCTTTAATTCTCACCATACAAACTACATGTTTTCCAATAGATATGTATCTCCTTCTATATAGGTGAATCAATACATATTATCTCAGTCTCATATTAAATGTCAGGAATGTTAGATGGCTCCCTTAACACCCTCCAGGCACACCAACTAGGTCATGTGATGTCCTCAAATCATGTCACTATGGACATAAATCACCCTTCAAGACATGTCACACTGACTCTAGAGTTTCCCTCCCAGTGTGTCAAACATGTCTTTTGATGAAAATAAAGAAGATCACCAAAATCAAGAGATTCCCCATAGGCATTACATCCATGATCATGAAATTGCTTCTAGGATCAACCAGTCAGGACTTGTGATGTCCTCCAAACATTCCGTCCTTGATCATTAGAGAAACATCAGACAATCCACCATACCCCCCTGGACACCCCGTACCCCCCGGGATAGCCCCGCCCACCCTCCTAAACATCCTACACCCCCTCCCCTGCAACCCCACCACCACCACCTAGACATACCACCCCCTGGACACCCCACACACCCCTCCCCCACCAGGACACCCCACCCAGACCCCCATGACAGCCCACACCCCCTGGACAGCCCCGCCCACCCCTGTGGACAGCCTTTCCCACCCCCGTGGACAGCCCCGCCCACCCCCGTGGACAACCCACCCACCCCCGTGGACACCCCCTACCCCCTAGACAGCCCAACCAACCCCGTGGATAGCCCACCCCCCCCCCCCCCTCGACACCCCTTCCCCCCGTGGCCAGCCCACCCACCCCCCCTGGACAGCCCGCCCACCCCTCCTTGACAGCCCGACCACCCCCGTGGACAGCCCGTCCACCCTTGTGGACAACCCGCCCACCCCCGTACCCCCCTGGACACCCCGTACCCCCTGGATAGCCCCGACCACCCTCCCAAACAGCCCACACCCCCCTCCCCTGCAACCCCACCACCACCACCTAGACATACCACCCCCCTAGAATGTGTAGAAATAACATAAAAATACATGATATATAGATAGCACAAAATACTCAACCTATGGGTTCACATTAACTACATAATCACACACTTCACTACTAACATAAAACACATAAACCACACCACCACCACACAAGACGCATAGCATTTCTCACATTCATTTATAATCCACTTCATTCACACTTACATTGTCCATTCATTTAATGTTAAATTAATTAAATTCATTTACCACACATCCATTTCTATTCCATCTCATTTATTTAATATCTTGTTTTTTTGTTTTAATAGCATAATTTATTCCATAGATAACCAGGAAACTAATAAAACCACCACACAACAACTCACCATCTCACAATAACCATCGACACCATGTTACATCGACCAACCATCTCACCAAAACAACCACATATCACAATAAAAATATTGCACATCACAAACCACCGCACAACCAAAACCACCTCACCACATTATACACCACAACTTCATCACACAACACCTCCACACGACACAACACCACCACACATCATCACTATCATACAACTTCACATGACACATCCATGCCCACTAACCATCACATTACAACCCCACATATCACAAAGCCCAACTAGTCACCTCAATCCCCATAAAACAACCTAGAACATACAATGAAACACAACAAAAAACCTCTCATAGAGGCAACATACCCCAAATTCCACAATTTATTTATTCAAGGTCTTTTATTACATTACCCCTTTATTTAGCATGGACATTATAACACAACTGATATTCCAGGGGAAACTAATTAATTAACAAAATATTTATTCATTTACCTATTTTACACGGTGAAATCACATCAAAATCCAAACTTAAAACTAAAATATTAGATCAATAACAATAAAAACAAGGTACCATATGTGTATAAAGAAAAAATTACCTGATTTGAGATGATTTAGATGGGTTTTCACCTATTCCTATGGGGGGGTTCGAGAGTAGCAGAGAGATGCAGCTGAATTGATAACTTAAAACTAAAATACTAGAGAAATAACAATAAAAATAATAAAGACAAGGGACCAAATGTGTATAAACAAAAAATTACTTGATTTGAGATGATTCAAATGGGTTTTCACCTATTCGGATGGGGGATTTGGAGAGTAGCAGAGAGCTGGAGGTGGATTGATAACTTAAAACTAAAATACTAAAGCAATAACAATAAAAATAAGGAAGTATATGTGTATAAATGAAAAGATACCTGATTTCAGATGGTTTTCACCTCTTCAAATAGGGAATTTTGCGAGAGGAGAGCGGTGGAGTGGATGAAATTAGGTTTCTGTGCGAATGGGGGAGAGCAGCCCCACGGCTGGATTTGGGGGAAATAATTCCCAACGGTTTTTAAGAACCATTGGGAAAGAGATTCTAAGGACCCCTTTACCAACGGTTTGAGGAAACCGTTGGCAAAGGGGTGACCCTTTCCCAACGGTTCAAAGAACCATTGGAAAAAGGGTGATTAACACACCCCTTTACCAACGGTTTGAAGAAACCGTTGGCAAAGGGGTGGCTTTTCCCAACGGTTTCAGTGAACCGTTGGGAAAGGCTTTCTTAATCCTTCAAGCCCAACGGTTTTAGAAAACCGTTGGTAAACACCCGTTGGGAAAAACAGCATTTCCAGTAGTGTATGAAACTTTTTATATTGAAAACATGCACTTGGAGTCATACGAGCCACTTCGTGTGTTGGAATGATGTGATGTCAGTTAATACATACCACAAATGAATTATGGATCATTTTCCTTAAGTATCAAGATATTATGAGAATGGTCACTCTATTTTGGCTATGTGATGTGTGTTTTATACTAAAATGGCATTTTTATACTAAAAACACACACATTGAGTAATATTGGCTACACCGTGTGTCAGATTAATGCATGGTCAATTACAAAACATCAAAAATGAATGACGGATCATTTTCTTAATGTTTAAAAATAATTTGGGACAATTTTCTTGGTTATATATATATAAAACATCTTTTAAGCATAAATGATTCCTTTATAATGAAAACATGTGAAATTAGTCATACTAGCCACATCATGTGTTGGGTTGACGTAGGGTCAATTCCTACATGCCACAAATAAATTATGTGTCATTATCCTAAGGCTAGAAACAATTTTACATAGTTTTCATGGTTTTGTCTACGTGACACATGTTTTAAACTAAAATAACACACACTTAGAGTCATAGTGGATGAATCCTATGTTGGATTGATGTGAGGTTGATTCAAACTTTCTAAAAATCACTTAAAGATTGGTTTTGTGAAGTTTAATGATTTTATACACTCATTTAAATAGTTTGGGATTTGTGACACATGTTTTACACTAAAATGACACTAGTATGTTGAAAACAAACACATGGAGTCATACCAGCCATATCGTCTGTTGGATTAATGTGAGGTTCATTCCTAAATGTAAAAAATGAAATATGGATCATTTTAATAATTTTTTTATAAAATAAATGATTATTTACTCCATTTTGTTTATGTGAAACATGTTTTACTCTAAAATGACACTTATTTTGAAAACATTCACTTGGAGTCATACCTGAAACACTGTGTATCATATTAATGTGTGGTAGATTAAAAAACATAAAAATATATTATATATAATTATTATAATGTTTAAAAACAATCTGATCTTATTTCCTTAGTTTTGTCTATGTGAATCATGTTTTAAACTAAAATGAAACTTTTATTTTGAAAACATACAGTTTGAGTCATACAGACCACATCGTGTGTCAGATAAATGTGTGGTCAATTCAAACTTGTCAAAAAATAAATTATTGATTTTTTAATAAAACTTGAAAATAATATCAGATAATTTTATCAATTTTGTCTATGTGATTCATGTTTTAAACAAAGACACTTTTATATTGAAAACTTTTAATTTAATTCACATCGACCACATCATGTGTCAGATTGAGATGTGGTCAATTCCTACACATCAAAAATTAATTATGTATTAGTTTCCTAATTCTAGAAATCAATTTAAGATTTTTATTGGTTTTGAAATGTGATGTGTGTTTAATGAAACATTCATATTGAAAATAAGCAGTTGGAGTTATACCGGCCACATCATAGGTTGGATTGATGTGAGGATTATTATTATATGTGAATAACGAATAATGAATTTTTTTCCTAAAGTTTTGATGATAGCCTAATATTATTTACATATTTTTGGCTATATGATGCACATTTTACACTAAATCGAAACTTATATATTGAAAAAATTCACATGGAGCCATACCAACCACATTGTGTGTTTAATTAATGCATAGTAAATTCATAAAATTATAGATGAAATATAGATAATTTTACTAAATTTTAAAGAAAGTTTGATCTTTTTTACCCAGTTTTCTCTTTGGGATATATGTTTTACACTAAAGTGACATTTTATATTGAAAATAGGAACATGGAGTCATTCCAGACACATCATGTGTCTAATTAATGTGAGTTCAATTATTACACATCAAAAATGATTTATGGAAAAATTCACTAATGTTTGAAAACAATATCAGCTCATATTCTCTTTTTTTTCTATGTAGTGATCATTTAAATCTAAAATGACACTTTTAAATTGAAATCACAAACTTTGAGTTTGTTTCGTAGTTCATTGGTACATGTTTTCTAATTTAAGAATCACTACTTCCATGAGGTTTACATTGGATTTATTCAGGGAACTGGAAACATCCAATAGTTATTTATTTAAAGTGAACCCACTTTCCAAATGTAGGTGTTCAGTGTGTTTAAACATACAATACATAAGAACATGCATTGGTTAAGAGGATGGGAGGTCAGACTCATCACACCCTTTTTGGGGGAATTATTGTCTACTCCGGGACTCTCTTTATAGATTTGGGATATTTTCATGAATCCTTATTAATTCACCAAGTATAACATAGGTTTACCTTGGAATTTGCAATAAATTATTGGCATATGCAAAATTTAGAATCATCTTTATGTATTAGAGTTTCTTAATTAATGGATATGTCCATATTTATTCATGGTTCTCCATAAATGGTATCCTCTCATATACTATTTAGAGATTTATTTAATCATCGTTATGATGATTTTGGTTTTTTAAGCCACTCAGTGGGGGCACTATAGAATTTATTGTTGTCCAGGGAGATTATGGTTTGATTTGAAATTGGGATCGTACCCATAAAATGTTCTACCTACATATCCTTGTGAAAGGAATTAGAACCCTCATAGTTCGGTGCCACTTAATGGGACACATCATACCTTTTAAGGTCATGTGATAAGGACCTAGCCATATAGTTTAATGTCATGTGGTAAGGAAATATAATCAAAAAGTTCTTAGTCAAAGTTTGGTGAGGGACTTATGCCTATATAGCCCAAGGAACTTGGAAAGAATATGGGTTTCCAGTTAATATTAGACCCTATTGGGAATATGGCCCATGGAGAACATTGTTGATTTGAAATGTTGGGTTTGAACCTCAAGGAGGTTTCCAATGTATCCCATGTGAATGGGAATCAAAAGCCTATATAGTTTGATGAATCTCAGAGGAGAGTATATTCCTTTTATAGAAAAGAGTTTGGTCTTACTTCATGAAAATGATTCCTTAGGGATTTGGGGGGCTTAATTTGGGGATTATTCCTAAGGAGGATGCCCAGATTAAGGCAATTAGGGTTTGACTCTTGAAAAGGATATCCAGTGAGCTCGGGCCTTGTGAAGGATTCTTACGTATCCCAATTATGGTGGTAATCTGAGTTCTCTTAGTTTATTCATTGTGTTAGGGCTTATGCATGAGAGATACCCATTTTAGGGGACATGATTAGGTGAACCCTTTTGGAAGGGCACCCTTTTGAGCTTGGTGCTTCAAGAATGCATCCTATGTATCCTGGTTTAAACATAAATAAAATTTCTCCTAGTTCAAGGCATTTGTGAAAATGTTGTGATCATGACAAATCTATAGTCCCATGTGATTCATGCTCAGTGTGAGAAAAATGATGTTGTAAAAGATTCATCAAAGGCATCCACACTTTTTTTCCTCCACTGGTGGAAGAGGACACACCTACAATAATGCTGTTAGACAAGGGTGAGGCAACCGTGGTAGAGGGAAAGGTGATGAGCCTTCCCTATATTCTCTTTACATTGGACAAGGGTCCAATGTAAGGGAGGAGTGAAGGTGAATGAAGTAGAGAGGAGCAAGGATGCAACCTTCTAATTCAAAAAATTAGAGGCATACACCTGGATGGCTGCCCTCATGGTTTTCTGTAGGGTAGGGAGACTTCTCTTTTTATTGAATATAAAAACAAGTTTGAACCATACCTTCCCTACTAGAGAGTTGAGGTTCTGGGTTTTAGAGATGAGAAGGGGAGTTCAGAACCCAAACCCTCCAAACTGTGAACTTCCCAGCACTGTTCTTGGGAGAAAGTTCAACGTGACTGTGGATATACAAACCCACATAAACTCTATGAATCCTAACCCCATTGTGAAAAAAATATGGGAAACCTCTGACTATTGATATACAAACCCAAATATTAGGAATGCTAATATGCCTTTACCAATGGTTTTATAAGTCAGGAGGCCTCAGTGGAATTTTCAACTGAATCCATTTCAGATAAAGGAACCAAGGAAAGAGATAACCTAGCATGAATGGCCTTGAAGAGGGTGTCTAGGATGATGTGTAGGCCTTATGCGAAGCTTTGTAGTATAGGTACCCCATGTAGGTGTGGCATGTAGGTCTACCACATAGATGTGTCGCGCAGGTGTGCCATGCAGGTGTGCCGCACATGCCTGAGCAATGACTAAAGAAAAATATTTACATAGGGGAACCAATACTATAAAATTTTATAATTGTGAATGACTATTAAAACATGATTATCCCATTTAATTATCTCTTCTCTCATTTTTTTTAGAGAGCTACCTAATCCAATTTGAGGGATCTGGGTGAAAGAGCTATGCAATGGGAGCTTTAAAAAGTCTTTTAACTTTTTTAATCCTTAAATCAAGCACCCAAGGGTCTTATTTATATGCAAGGAGGGAGGGGGTAGAAGGATACTTGTTGGTGGAGTTCCACCGCTAATTCCCTCTACATAGATCCACCACGTAGGGGTCTAAGAAATATTCCATCGCGTAGGTCTGTCGCACAAGTCTGTCGCACAGTTCCTTGGATATTTTTCCATCCTTTTAATTATTCAAAGTTTTTCTTGAGATTTTGAAATATCTAGAGGATTCCTTCATAGTATTTTGGTCTTAATAAAGAGTGTAAACCCCCCCCCCCCTTAGGATTGGATCTGGTTAGATAGAGGGTCGATTCCTGATATTACAATGTGGGGAAAAGACTATGGAGTAAGGTGATGAACCACGACGGTGTGCCGTGTAGCCTATTTCTCATAGGTCTATCACATAGATATTTTACACAGGTCTGTCGTTTAGTTATTTCTCTTAGCCATGTCGCAAATCTATTCATGCAAGAATGTTGTGGAGGTCTGTGAATGTCTATAAATAGGTCCCATCCTTTGTGATTTTTATTCACCCGCATTTTTAGATTTTCAGCTCTCATTGTGTATCTTGTTTGTCCAGCCAAGCTGCATTATGCTTTCATGTATTTTCATTGAAATTTTTTTAAGGGGAAACTACTTGAGTGATGGAGCTACAGAGAAGAACCTTGTTCAAGGAGTTGTGCTAGGACCCTTGCCGAAGGACCTGCGTGTCAGACCTTGTCGAAGGACCTGCGTGAAGTGTTTCATTTTCTAAATTTTCCAATTCCTTTATGTTTGAATTTTTAATTTTCATAAGTCAACATTCCAACCTAATAAGGGGAGTTTGGTAATTCTTTCAGAGTAAATGGATCACTTAATAACTTATACTGAAGAAGATAAGGCTCGTCAATGTGTGATGATGATGACCGTCAGACCCGACTATTATGATGTTTTTTAAAGTACTCTTCCTAGACTATTGAAGGGTTTAATTCCATATCAATGTGAATATCATCAAATTAAATACCTTCCCTTGTATGGACATGGGATTTTACAAGATTCCCACATTCCATATATTATGAAATACTTTTGAAAGAATTGGTTTCTCCCATACTCCAATTTTCATTGTATGAATATTACCATGAGGGGTATACAAGTTCATGAGGGAATAGTCCCTATTGGTTGCATCCTACATCATAGTGGTTGTACTACTAATATAAATGATCATGGAATAGAGAAAATGCGAAATTTCCATGATTTAACCTTTCATGCATCTCAAACAGATCAGTATAATGGTTGGAAGGGAGACTTGGATCTTTATTTCAGAGGTCGTGTTAAACCTAAATGGATGTGGGTGTTTTGGGTGTGCCAAACATGTGCATAATTCAGAAAAGAGGTATCATATGTTTATATTTATGATTCTTTCTAGATGGGACAAACTTTTGTGTATAAAAACAAATTCATTCCCAAATTTCTGATTCGATGAAGTCCACAGAAAAATACATTCCACTTGACGGATGGTGAGGTTGGCATTAGTTTATGGGATTTCTACCAAATAGCTGGGGTTACCGTTCTTAGGGAAATGTATGATGTTTTTCTTCTTCTAGTTACAATATGGGGTGATGTTACTAAAACACCACTTTTGGCTCATGAAATATTCAATATAGAAAAGAAATTATCCAAAGACATGAAAGATATTCATGCTAGAGTGTGTATGGAATCCTTTTTAGAACCAATAACAGAGAAAGGTCCCATTTGTGGATGTCCAACTGTTTATACTTATACATATAACTGGGACAGGTCGGGCACATATTGGCATACATTGGAGAAAGGTGACTATAAGCATTGAGGCTATAAATTCAAATATGATATTGATGCAAATATACGCTAATCCGCCTTCCTTTCCACGTGGCTATGCATTTACTTTTGTCTAGTCCATGAGTTTAGAGGTGGTGTAAGGCTAGTGACTTTTATTATCATAGGTAAATTAGTATAAGGAATGTATATTGGGTTAGAAACTTCTGTATTTGAAAGAATTTACAATTTCCTGATTTATTTATACAATGGGAAGGATCCATTTAGAATTGTAGGGCCGTTTCATGTGTTATGGGGATGGATTGCAGCATATTTTTTTTCCTACATAGTGTTGAATTTAGTTAGAGTAACCAATGGTTAATTCACACCATTTTTACAGAATGTTTTCGGTATTCAGCCTCAGAACTTGAGACCTGATGTAGTACTAAGGGAATTGAATGTATCATGAGAATTCAACATATTTCATTTTGGAAACCCACCAACTAAAACATTTATTGATGATGGTAAAGAAGAAAATTTTGAGCTAAGGTCTTATATGATGGAATTCAGGGATAGTGTATTATCGACAAGGATTTTTGGTGAAATTATATGTGAGGCTTATGTATCCTATATGTTTTATCATCACTTCATATGTCTTCAACAATCAAACACTTTTCCACCCACGTATGTTAGAAAGGAGAAAAACCCAATGGTAGTGAGACAACTGTGGATTCTAATGGCTTTAGAGATATCTAAATTTTTAATTAACTTACCTTCATCAGAAGCATCAATCAGATTGGAAGCTGGATATGCCAACGATTGAGCTTCTTCATACCCCCATGGAGCTTTGAAAAAAGGATATATTGAGTGGTGGTTACAATGAGTATTTTTTTTACAATCGTGGTAACAAGTCCAAATCCAAATATGAGGCAAAATTTTCATAAATTTCAGATTCTTATAAACATCTTTGTAGAAGGTACACCAGGAAGACTAGATCTATAGATGTGGCACCTTCGACACTATGGTGATCCAGCCACTGCCATCTGAAAGAGATTCCTATCTCATTTGATGACCTTTATGAAGGATAAGGGAGACCTGAAGAGGCTCATCAGTCAAAAGGAAATGGAAAAGTCCTAGCACTATTCTACATATTGGGATTTAGTGGATTTTTTTTTCGAGCAGTCTATGATGAAATGAAAGAGACTATTCACTGATGAGAGAAGGAACATAAGATGTGGTAAGATATTGAAGAGGCTAAATGGCTTATTAATATTAAGAGCCTCCAAGCTATAATAGATGAGGAAAAGGCTGATCATAGCAAGAAGTCTATTGAATCTGGACCACAAATTAAATAATACATGAAAGAGTTGCTATATCTTCAAAAAAACTAGATGTAGTTCATAAAAAACGTGAGTAGTTGAACTAAACATTGGGATAAACCCAATTGGAGGGGATAAATACCATTTCAACTGCTAAAGAAGAACTTTATCCAGTTGAGGATGTTAGAGTTTCTCAGCTGTCTCAACTTCAACAGGTGGTTGATAGATCTCATGAGGCCTTCTAACAAATGAGGAGTCATGTTGATAGCTTATTTTAGCACATGAAAAAGAGTCTACATTTTATGGATGTCACTATGATTTTATTTAAATGAAAGAAATTTTGTCTCTATTCATACATGTCTTCATCCTTTATTTTTTTTAATTACAATATTAAAGGTAATTATGATGATTTTTTTAACATCAAACATTTATGTCAAATAATCCTAATTATAGTTACAATAATGGGAGTGTTCATAATTTTCTTATTAAGATAATGGGATTAATGAGCATTGTTTGATTTTAACTAGGGTTATATAAACAAACCCCACAAACTTTTTATATTTTAACTTTCTATTGCTAAATATTACCTAATTCATTCAAAAATGTACCTTTAGTGAGCTGAGACTTGACTTCTATCCAGGGTTCCCTTTGTGGGTTTCCAATCTGGTGAGTACCATGTCTCTTTTTAATGGAAGTTTAGAGACATTCATATTGGACTAGAAAGGGCTAGTGTTTAAGGTCGAACAACTTTGACCATAAATTTTGAAATTAGATCCCAAACAAGGCTTAGTGGCTAAGAATTGCTCAAATATTTTTTTTAAATATTTCCAAGGGGAATCTTAAGGCAAGATTTTCATGGCCACTAAATCTAAACCGTTTATAAAAAAAGTTAGTTATCTTCCAAGAATGAAGTTACTATTATTTTATGAACTCGTTATGGGAGTTGTGTTATATAGGGCTCACTTGGGCATATACTGAATAGTAAAATAGTGGAATCTTTTGACTGACAGACCTGTTATGCAAGAAAAGTTTATGCAAGGCCTCTTGGGGAACGTACTACATATTCAATCAAAAGTGATCTTAAGAATTTGAAATTTTACTATTAATAGAAAAGGGAAAATTATATTTGGGTGAATCAAGACCACAATGGGTGGGTTTTTCATGGAAATAGATTTTAAAAAAATGGTTATCTATATTGACATATGTCATGAATAAGAAAACCACTTCTACACAAATTTGGTGTATAAGGAATGGTTAAAATTTTTCATAAAGGGGAATTTATGATATCATGATATGCATTTTTATGTTATGTAGTGAGGACATTGGGTGGATTTAATTTAAGGTCTTTAGCTTTGACCAATGATTTGAGACTCTCCCAATTTCTTGATAATTTGTTTGGAAACTTACTACCATGTTCATGTATAGAAGAGAAGAATTGTAAAATGTGATTTGGGAATTTCTAGATCCGAAGAATGAAGTGGGAAAAGGGATAAAGGCATTAGATGAAGTCTTTTCTAAGAACAAAATTACCGTTATTTGACAAACCTGTTTTGGGGGCTGTATAATACAGGGAAAACTCGGGCATATGCCGCATATCTAAATAGTTGTATCTTTTGAATAACAAGTCCGTTATGAAGTAAAATTTTATACAAATCCACCTAGGGGTATGTACTGGATAGTTAGGCAAAAGATCTCTCAAAATTTTGACATTCTATTGCTAAAATCTGAAGAAAGTTTATAGGGATTCATATTTTCCAAAGCATAGAGTTTGGTTTATGAAATGGTACCTGAATAGGGAAAAGTATTTCAATCATGAATTTTCAAAGAATCAAATGAATAGGATTTCTACGAAGGTATAACCTAAAGGTAGGAAGTTTTGTGTCTATAATTTTATGCCATATGACTAGGATCAAAATGGAAGAAATATATGATATTTGGTCATGTAATTCAAGGTTATTTTATATTACTTTGAACACATGGAGAGAGAAATGTTTAAACTAGGGTCTTGAAGAATTCTATATTAAGAGAAAGGTAATCAGACAAATATAAATGAATCACAGGTTTAAAATACCTATTCTTGTATATTTTTATCAATGTTTAAAGGGGACAAAAACACTTTAACCAAGAATGAAGTTAAAATTATTTGACAAACCCATTATGGGGGTTGTGTTATACAGGGACTACTAGGGAGGATGCTGTATAGCCAAATAGTGATATCTTTTGACTGAAATTCTTGTTATGTAGGAAACTTATGCAAGTCCACCTTGGAGAACCTACTGCATATTCAGGCAAAATATTTCTCTGATATTAGAAACATTGTCACAAAAAACTGTAGAAAAGAATATGAAGATCTGAAAATATTCAAGAAGAATAGTGTAAAATATTGAAGGGGTAATACTCAATGTTCATGAGAAACATTTGATTCAACATTGGAAATGAGTTTGTAGTCCTTTACAAAGATCTGACTCACAAGTAAAATGGAGACATTCTTTGGTTCTTTTGAATCAATATTATGTAGTGCAGTTTAGAATCATGCAACGAGTACATAAAGTGACTCTAGCGTAAAAAGGGAATATTTTGGTTGGACCAAGGAATTAAACCTAGGCATCACTTCATATCTCATATAGATGAGAATCAATCCATAAGTAGTTTTTTGGACATTCCCTATGCAGGTTTGATTCATACATAAGGAATGAAGATTTGTTTTAAATCGTGGCTAGGCCCAAGATTTGAGATCTAGGTATCTATACATATCTCATATGGATTAGAATCAAGCCAAAAGTAGTTCTTGAAATAATCATTTCCCACACTAATCGAGTTTGATGTGGGAGACGGGGGATTTTAACAAATTCTAGTAGAATAGTTAAACTTACGACACAAAGTGGTATAAAGGTCAAACCATGTATCTTAAAAGAGAACTGTATATAGATCTAAATTCATATAGAGGTGGAGGAAAAGAGAAATAATTTTTTTGGTTATAGCTGGGCCTAAGATTGGAGATCAGTGCATCTCTATGAATTTCATTGAAAATGAGAATCAATGCATACATAGTTCTTGAAATGAGGCCCCTGTGAAGATCTAATTCAGACATATGGAGAAATAGAACTCATGTTCCACTATGGAGTATCAATTATGTCAATGATGCTTTCGTATGGAAGATCTTAATGTAAAATAGAGAAGATGTTAACCGTACAGTTTAATGTCATGCGACAAAGACAAAGATGATATGCATTTTATCGCTGTGAAACATGGACACTTATTATTGTTATGTAGTTTAATGTATTGCAGCTAGGAATTTGTGCTGTGCAATTTAGATTCATGATACAAGGACATTTTTCGTGATTATGAAAATTATTTCTTCAAGAATCTCCATTGGTTGGAGTTTTAATAAGATCTATATCCATTGAGATAAAGGCATAAGCTCCATTTGAGTAGACCTTATGTATGGAATAAGCTACTTCCAACTTTGGCTCAAGATTTGGAGGATTATTTCCTAGTATCATTAGAGTCCTGATGAATAAAAGGATTTCTCCTTGAAGAAATGAATAGAGGAAAAATTTCTTATTAAAAGAGCATGCTATTATATTCTGATTGACATCTAAATGACGAAATTTATGAAATAATTTTTTCTTAATCGTTCTAGCTCATCAAATTGTTTCTAATACTTTTCATTCATATATAAATGATCATATATTGCAACTAGGAGTGAAGGAAATTGAATTTTAGTTGGAAAAAATGCTTCTATGTCATACGCCAATGAGTGTGGAGTTTCCTGAGTAGTAGTATGGGTAGTAGTCCGATAAGCCCAAAATGTGTGAAAAAGTTTATTAGGACAATATTTCTTATCTTTATCCACCATCTTCTGGAGTATAATTGATAAGGTATAATTGAAAGCCTCTCTCTATCGATTGGCCATTGCATGATTGATAGATGAATGATTGGAATGAAATCTACCAGAGTGAAGGAAAAATTTGGACATGACATGAGATTTTCTTCTTTTGACTACTTTTTTCCTTCTGATCACATCACTTCTTTGAGGATTGGACTTTGGAGGACTGCTCTTTTGATGAAGGTGGCTTTACTGTAGTGGGTGTGGAAGAAGACACAATCAGTTATTTCAACTGTGTTCATAGAATAGCATGATTTTGGTTGATCATTTTTCTAATCATCCAGTCATCATATTTCTATGCATTTTTACCTTTGACTTCCTACCATTCTCTTTCTTCGTCTAGGTCAGTAGCAGTAACACATGCTACTTGGGATAAAGAACTTTTCAGTTTCACTTGTCTAGAGTCTACCATTTTTTGCAGGTGGTATTTAAAAACAAAACACTTCTAAATGGGAGGCCCCAACATCTGGTGAATGTGATAATAATTTAAAATATATTCATCTCCTTCTTTGTTTTGTTTCTTCAGCCTTGACAACTGGACAAAATTATTTTCCAAAGCTAAGATGAAGTAACCAGGAACCTGTTCATTCCAAAAAGAATAAACTTTATTATTTAACTCCTCAAACTATTTCTGACTTTGACCTCTTTGATCATCTTGATGAGGCGGACATTTCTATTAACGCTTGAGAGGTAGAGCCCTTCTATATAAAGAATTTTTTGAAGTGAAACTAGATACCAGTGATTTCATGAGTGTGACTATAGCAGAATCTGTTTTCCTTATTCTACTTCCTAGATATGATGAAATTACATGATATTTAGCATTAGTTTTCACAATGTAATCATCCACATGTTGTTAAATTGAAGCAACGTCTCAAAACCCTCTTATATATTTCATAGGGTTTGGTGTTTTGTGTAAATCATCAAGAAGATTTTCCACAAAAATTTCCAAAAACTCTTCTTGAGGGAGTGCCAGATTTAAGGAATATGTTAATCCTTTCCATCGAGCAATGAATTATGAAAATCTTTCATTTTACCTTTGTTTGAAATTTGTAAGATCAAAATCTATTATCTTTTGTTTCATTGATCTGAATTGAAGAAGAAATTTATGAGAGAGATCATCCCATCTAGTAATTGATTGATATTGAAAACTTGTTTACCAAACAAATGTTTTTCCTTGTAATGATTGAAAAAATCATCTGAGATTTATAAATTTTTGTTGTTGAGGGGTCCCCATCATGGGATCACAATGAGAAATGAAATGTGTTAAGTTTTTCTTTGGATCTCCCAAACCATTAATTATTGGGAATGTAGTATTCATAAAAATTAGTGGGGGAGGGATTGGATCCACCCATTTAGGGTAAGATCTCTTTTCCAGATGAACTAGCATACATTGTTCTTCTATAGCTTCCAATCAATTTGTTAATGCCTTAATTGTGTTTATAAGAATTTGGGGGATATCTGGATGAGTTGGGACCTGTACAGGTACAACATCTAGTGTTTGAACTGGTGCAATGGCTGGAAAAAACACTGGTGGTGGTGCTGCTGGTATTTTTCTTGGATAACCCATGGGGTAAAGACTATAAGGATGTGTTTGAACCTTCAATATCTATGTACTCAATGGAGGTAATTCATTATCCGCATCTGTAGTTAAAAAAAATCCTCTTTACTGAGGGGCTCCTACAGGATGTACAATATGAGGATCTATTTATGGAGAATGTATAGGAGAAATTTTGCTTCAAAGTAACTATGTATTGAGTCTTTTCAACTCATTCATCTCCTCTTCTTACTTTTCAAACATTTCTTCAAGTTAAAGAGATTGACCTTCTTCAGTGGAAAAGTGAAACGTGATATGAATTTTCTCTTTATCCATGTTAGATGGATTTCAAAGGGGTTGAAGTTGGTTACTTTAGGGAATACATAGATTTTGGGTAAGCCTGTAATTTCAGGTATGCACAACTCCTTTATTTTCTTCAATGTGTACTATATTATGGATAAGAACTTCATCTGATGATTCCCCTAAACTAGACTCATTTTCTGGAGAACCTTCTACAATGGTGTTAATAACACTCACTAATGCATAATGCATTGATGGAATTATGTCAGTATCTTTGTAAGATCATCTCCTTCTATATCATCCATGATACATTGTTCTCATATATGCTGAATTCCCATGAACTATTTAATGGATAGTTACCTGAAGGGAAACATTGGATATTTTAGTTGTGCATTCTCTTTGTGGATTATTCCCTAATCAGAAAAAACTGACTTCTATTGAGGAGGGGATTATAGATGTGAAAAATCCCCCATACCTGTAGACTGAGGTGGATCCTATTCTTCTTATTAAAACCTTTGAACTTTGTTTATTTAATTTGAAGGTTGAATTGAACTAGCCCCCAACCCTATAGGTTGGGGTGGATCTTGTGCTACTATAGCTGAGATTCACACAAATGCTCTTCTAATTTTAAAAATTTTGGGTAGGACATTCACTGGGATTATTGTCTAACAACCACTCAAATCACCTGTTTCAGAAGATTAATATGCTATTTCAGACATTTGCATCATCTGATGGATGACATCATATAAGTGGGAGGCCTACTGAACATTTTTGAATGTTTGATGAAAAAGTATCTCAACAGTTTTCTTTATTTGGTCTTGACTCTAATGAGAGCTAGATGAGGCCTATTCTTGAGCATATACATGATTACCCAGAAAATATATTGATTTTAGCTGGCCGTGGGAAATAACATTGCATGAAACCACTTTTTGTGGGATTTTATAATTTTGGAGCATAGTAAAATATAATGTTCCATATGCACCCCATCATCTGATACGAAAACCAGATAGGGTATCATAAATTAACTGGTGTAGCCTCTTTAAAGCATCGAGTCATGAACATTGAATGGTTCTCCATTACTTCTCATCCTTTGGATGTTGAAAAACTAAGAGAGATTCCAAGTCCATATGGCATTTCAACCCTTCTATTACCTTTACATCAATTTGATATTCATCATATGGTAATACCTTAGCTTTCAAATGATGATTATTTTTACATAAGTTGATATGGACATCATGAATGCAATCTTCTTCCATCAATTCTGGAATTTTGTATTGTGAGTTCTCCAAAGGCCATAACATGATTGGTATTTATCCTTTATGCAATTACATTCTTATGTTCAACATATCTTCATCATATTTTACTAGAGGGTTCTCCAATTGATCTAACCAAAGTGGACGCTTCCCAATTGATTTATTAAAAACAATTGGATAAATTTATTTTTACTCTACTACTTTAGAAAACAAATGAACCAAGAGAGGTTCAAAGAATGACTGCCCCCATAAGATGTCTTCTTGTTGAGGAAGTATTTAACCCATTAATAATATGGCATATGACATGACAAGCCTTTTATTGGAAATTTCTTCAAGATAAGAGTTATTTCTCATTACTATATTTTTAATTAAGAAACTATCTTGACAATGCGAAATACTATTTTGGAGAGAACTTTTGTAGTGAATTCCATCATGGGGAGGACCACCATGGTGGATTACAGCAAGGGATAAATACTCTTTCTCTTTCGTCTTCTGGCCACATGAAGGGTTTTCATCGATCTCATCCAAGGATAGGCACACTCGATTGACTGAAGTTTCATGAAGCAGGCCTTCATGAAGAAGTTTCCAATGGGGAACTTCTAAATTACTACTACTACTCCCATAATATGGTAATGAGAGGGTAGGATCTTGACCTACAAGAGATAAATGTCTAAGGTCTTCAAGAAATCTAGAATTAAAAGGATCTGGATCATAGATTAGCTCTTGATTTTCCAACTGTGTTTGGTAATTCTTCATATTGGATTATCTATTACTCTTAGTTGGGGCCACTTTATAGGATAAGTGGTTATCATGGGTCAGTGTGTGTTCTTGCCTTGGAGTAGTCATCAGAATAGGACTATTATCTCCAATTGGAAAGGGTGTATGTTCCTAATCCTGTTGTCGGTATGATATGGGGGAGTATTCCCCATAACCCACCTGGAATAGAATAGAGGTAAGAATAAACTCTGGGATGGCATGCCAATGTGTCATCCCATGTATAGGGAAAGAGTTGTGTGTCTATTCCCCTAGTACTACCGAATTTGTTGTTATGATATTCTGGAATGCTTCCAGAATATGGGTAGGAATTTTTGTTTGCCCATTCACCATAGATAATAAGTGTTTGGTGACTTCAATAGATAAAATAAGAATATATGTCCATTCTTTATCTGGTGTAGGAATATGTGCCTACTCTTGTCCTCTTTTTCCTATCAGTAGATAATTATAGTACTTATGTATGGAGGCAAAGAGTTGAGTCTACCCCAGGTTTGTCATCGGAGCTTTCTGAATGAATTTTACTGGTGCTTCCAAACGAGACTATTGGCATGCTTGATGAATAATGACAGGTGTATGTGCCTGCTGGATATTTTCTATCATGCATGGTTTATGAATTTCATTCAATACTAGCAGACAAGAATATTGGTATAATTGATGAATTTAAGCAGGTGTATGTGCCTGTTCACCAGTTTCCACCATATTTGATTAGCGAGATTCCTTAAATGCAGTTAGAAGAGCCTACTGAATGGATGATAATTTGTGAATAGGTGTGTGTGTGTGTTTGTTCATGGTACTCCACTAGATTTACCTGGTGGGATTGGTGGGTCTCTGCCAGATGAGTCTGATGGGTATCAGAATTAGGATGGATGAGGGTATGTTCCTGCTCGTTGTTTACCATCAAGTTAGATTGATGGACTTCTAAGGAGGGAGAAAAGGTAAGAAACTTCTCCCTGTTGGTTAGAAATTATCCCTAACGGTTCATCATGCATGCCCAGGTCTAAGAGACCTCGGCCAGACAATAAGAGAAAACACCCCATCAAATTGGGGGTTTACTGCTACATGATCTTGCTGGCAGTGATTATTGGTGGGAGTCCTCGAGAAGGGCCACTTCATTTTTGAATTTGGGACATGAGTGACCTCTTGATCCACCTTTCTATAGTATGGGAGGGACTGGTTGTTTTGTTTTAGGGATAATGACCCTAAACGGTTAAAGAAGGTGGTTGGCACCATCTACTTATTTAACATCGATAGTCGGTGACCAGAAGATCGAGGGTTGTTATTAACTTGGAGATCTTGTTGGGTAGCCTCCAAGGTTGTGATAGTACCATGATAATGGTATTACCTTACCAATACATTAGAGACATATCATTATAGATGCTTATTTGGTGATGACATCCTTATAGTGGATGACTATCCAGCTTTATCAGTGGCTGGGGTATTTATGTGAGTAATTTTGAAGGAATCCATTTTGGAGTGAAGAGAGTTATAAGAAAACATGAAAACAAAAATAAAATTCATTAATGAAACATGTTTAAGATGGATAAATGTGTGATTTATTCCATTGTCTTTCTTTCCTATATAAATTGATATGGGCCTGACAGGTGGGTAACATTATTAACTTTCTTAAGGATTCACGTTTGGTTCACCATTTTTGTTTCCTAGTTCCTTGGATCATGTGTTCTAATTTACGAATCACTGCTTCCAGGATGTTTCCATTTGATTTATTCATGTAATCCAATCAATCCAATAGTTATTTATCGAAAGGGGACCTGCTTTCCAAAGGTAGGCATTCATTATGTTTAAACATAAGATACTTAAGAACATTCATTGGTCGATAGGATGGGAGGTCAGAATCATCACACCCTTTTGGGTGGAATTATTGTCTACTCGAGGAACCTCTTTATATATTTGAGATATTTTCATGAATGATTATTAATTCAACTAGTATAACATAGTTTTCCATTCAAATTTGAAATCAATTATTGGCATGTGTGAAATTTAGAAACATCTATATGTATTTGGGGTTCTTTGTTAATGGAGACATCTATATGTATTAAAGGTTATCCATTAATGGTATCCTCTCATATACTATTTAAAGATTCATTTAGTCATTGTTATGATGATACTGGTTTTTTAAGCTACTCAGTGGGACAGTCTAGGATTTTTTTTCATATAGGGAGACAATTCTTTTTTTTTTGATATTGGGATCGTACCCCTAAAATGGGATACCTATGTATCATTTTGAAAGGAATCAAGTCCCTCTATGTTTAGTGATGCTTAATGGGACACATCATACCTTTTAAGGTCATGTGATAAGCACCTAGACATAAAATTTAATGTCATTTGATAAGGAAATATATGTGAAATGTTCTTAGTTAATGTTTTTTGTGGGACTTATGCCTAAGAAGCCCAAGGACATGGACAGAATATGGGTTTCCAATTAAGAATAGTCCCTATTGGGAATATGACCCAAGAAGAATAGGGTTGATTTGAAATGTCAGGTTTGAACCTCAAGGAGGTTTCCTACGTATCCCATGTTAACGGGAATCAAAATCCCACATAGTTCGATGAGTCTCATAAGAGAGTGTAGTCCATTAAGATACAAGAGTTTTGGCTTACTTCATGAAAAGGATTCCTTGGTGATTTGGGGGTTTAATTTGGGGATTATTCCTAAGAAGGATGGCCAGATTAAGGGAATTGGGATTAGACTCCTGAAAATGATATCCAATGAGCTCAGGCCCTGAGGAAGCTTCCTACATATCCCAATTATGGTGGGAATCAGAGTTCTTGTAGTTTATTAATTGTGTTGGGGATTATGCATGAGAGCCTCCCATTTGAGGGGACATGATTTGGTGAATCCTTTTGGAAGGGAACCTTTTTGAGATCGGGACTTCAAGTAGGCATTCTACATATATTGGTTTGAAAAGGAATTGGGGTTCTCATAGTTCAAGAAATTTGTAAAAATTTTGTGATCATGAAAAATCTTTATGACTAGGTGAGTCATGCTTAGTGTGAGAAAAAAGAGGATGTCAAAGATTCTTCAAAAGAATCCACACTTTTCCTCCTCCACTGGTGGAAGAGGTGATGCCTACGGTGACAACAGTGGATGAGGGAGAGGTGACTATAGAAGAGGGTGAGGTGATGAGTTTTCTCACTGTTCTCTTTACATTGGACAACAGTCCAATGTAAGTAAATAGTGGTGGTGAAGGAAGTAGAGAAGAGCAATACTGCAACCCTCTACTTTAAAAATTTATGGGGTTAGACCAAGATGGATGCCCTCATGGATCTTGGTAGGGGTGGGAGACTTATCCTTTGCTTGAATGGAAATGTAAGTGTGAACCATACTTTCCCTACCAGAGAATAGATTTTTCGGATTTTAGAGATTAGAAGGGTAGGTCAGAACCCAAACCCTAATTCTCCAAACTGGGAACTTCCCAGCACTATTCATGGAAGAAAGGTCTATGTGGACGAGGATATACAAACCCACATACACTCCATGAATCCTAACCCCATTGTAAAAACAATGTGGGAAACCTCTAACTATGGATATAAAAACCGAAAAAGAAGGCATGATGATGTGCCTTTCCCAAAGGATTGGTAAGTTGGGAGGTTAAGGTGGAATTATAAATTTAACCCCTTTCAGATAAAGGAACCAAGAAAAAAGATACCCTAGCATGAATGGATTTGAAGAGGGTGTCTACGATGATGTGTAGTCCTTATGCGTATCTCTTAAATGTAGGTACCTCATGTAGGCATGCCACATAGGTGTGCCACATAGGTGTATCGTGGAGATGTGTTGCAAAGGTGTGTCATGCAGGTGTGCCGCGAAGGCCTAAGAAATGACCGAAGGAAAAGATTTACATAGGGGAACCAAGCCTATAAAAGTTTAGAATTGTGAAAAAATTTTAAAACATACTTTTCCCATTTAATTATATCTTCTCTCTTGTTTTTAGAGAGCCAACTGATACAATTTTAGGGATCTGGCTGAAAGAGCTGCACAATGGGAGCTTCAAGAAGTCTTTCAACTTTTTCAGTCCTTAAATGAACCACCCATTGGTCTTATTTATAGGTAAAGAGGGGGGATGATTGAAGGAAAAATGTCTAGGGTGGTCCACCATGTTGTCCCTCTGCATAGGTCCACTGCATAGGGGTCCAGAAAATATTCCATCGTGTAGGTCTGTCGGATAGATCTTCCATGCAATTCATTGCAACTTTGTCATGCCTTTTAATTCTTCGATGTTCGTCTTGAGATTTTGAAATATCTAAGGGCTAACATCATTATCTTTTGGTCTTACTAAGAAGTGTAAATATATTTATACTGGAAATAACATGTTTTAGATTAATATATAGTCGACTCTAAAACATAAAAATTAATTATAGATCATTGTACTAATGTTTGAAAATAATATGATCACATTTGCTCTGTTTTGGCTATGTGACACCTGTTTTAAAAAGAAATGATACTTTTATTTTTTAAACATAAACTTTTAGACATACTAGCCACATCATGTTTCAGATATATTTTTAGTCAATTCATATATGTAAAAAATGAAATATGGATCACTTCCTTAAATTTTTAAAATAATCCTATCTTGTTTTTTAGTTTTGACAATGTGATGCATTTTTATAATAAAATGACAATTTTTGTAATGAAAACAAACACTTGGAGTCCTACCAGCCACATAATATGTGAGATTGATGTGTTGTATATTATAAGATGCAAAGAATGAATTATGGATCAGTTCACTGTAGTTTCAAGAGAATATGTGCTTGTTTACTCTATTTTGGTTTTCTAACTCTTGTTTTACAATAAAATGACACTTTTATATTAAAAAATCATACATTGAGTTATACCAGACAAATCATGTGTTGATTTAATGTGTGTATGATTCTAATATGTAAAAAATATTTGATCATTTTCTTAATGTTTGAAGATAATATGGTCTAGTTAATGATGTTTTGGTTATGTGATGAACGTTTTATACAAAATTGACACTTTTATATATTGAAAATACGCACTTGGAGTTATATAGGACATATCATGCATCACATTAATATACAACTAGTTAATATGCATCAAAAATAAATTATGGATGATTTTTCAAAAATTTAAAAACAATTACAGGTCAATTTCCTTGTTTTTCCAATGTGACGCATGTTTTAAACAAAAATAATACATTTTTATGGAAAACATGTGTCTTGAATCATACAAACTATTGAGTCAATAAGGTTTTCCTTATGACTTTTCCATTCCTTCTTGTTTCGAAAATCACAAACACCTTATCTTGAAGGAAAATTGCTTTTATAAGGAAAATTATTGTTATCATATTTTCATTATCTATATCCATATATTTCTTAAGTATAAGAATCGGTTTCATTTCTATATTCTAAGAATTGTTTAAAACTTTGATATGAAGCATTCTGTTTTAGGCTCCGAATTCTTGATGAGAACTGTAATGAAGTTCTACTCCGAATTCTGGATATGAACTTTAATAAAGTTCCACTCTGAATTCTGGATACGAACTCTCATGAAGTTCGACACTGAAATCTAATGTCGAATCTTGATTACAAATTCTCATTAAAAATTCCGATGACGAATTGTCATTCCGAATTCTCATTCGGAATTCACCTATTAAACAGAAACTGATCATCTTTGCTTTATATACTCCGAAATTATTTAGGCTCTGAATCTTCACTCCGAACTTTCATTTTGCTTACACTTTTATAATTTGTCTACTCTTTGACATTCTGTTTACACTCCGAACCTTCACTCCGAACTTTTGTGTTAGACTTAAACGATGTCGTACATTCTGTTACATTTGTTTTGTTATAAAACTATGCCGTCTATTCTGTTATAAACTAACCATTGGTTAAGTTACATGTGTACAGGTCCCTCCGATTTTTACGGAAAATATGACCGTTGGAAAGGAGGCCGACCTTGCCTATAAATAGGAGCTCATTTGAAAGAGTTCACAACACACATATAAGTTGATCAATCTAGAGACCACACGTTGCTAAGGTGATTTCTAGAGAGAGAAAGCTTTTCATGCCTTGTGCGTACTGAACCGCTCATTCAGTTTTTTGCTTCATGTGACTCTGAATATTGGTGATTACATTCGAGGACTTCCAGGGATAGGAAGACAGAGGTTCCGACTACCTTGATGTTCAAGGGCTTCCTTTCTGAGGAAGACAGAGGTTGCAAACTACCTAGAAGTTGAGGGCTTGCGGGGATAGCAAGACAGAGACTCCGATCTTTGTATCGAGGGCTTACCCTGGTGTGGGTAAGACAGACTTGCTTGAAAGTATAAATCAAGGGACCTTTATCCAAGGTTGTTGGATACCCTTCTCTTTGGGTTAAAAGACTTATATCTTGTTACATGTAGTTTTACTACTTGTTTGTTTCCGCTGCATTTTGTATTATAAGGAAAGTATAACTTTCATATACTTCCTTACTTGTACTCTGTTTCATTTAGATTATATATGCTTTAAGGTAGAATCTAATTTTGTAATCTTTAGTTAAGTTTCAATTTCCGGATCCATATTTCCAAAATTTACTTTCGGAATCTCTTTCCAGTTTTAAGTAAGTACATAGGACTTAATGTTTTTAACTTCATTCTTGATTCCAAGTTTTCAATTGGTGTTAGAGGTGTTGTGAATTTTCTTCATTTAACTTTGTTAAACTTATCTCTTTCATTATCTAAGGAAAACTTAGTTACTTTAAAGGTTCTGAAGGAATTTTTAAAGTATATAATTCACCCCCTCTTGTATATGGAGCATCTACATCATTATTTCGATCCTACAATTGGTATCAGAGCAGGTCTATGAAATTCTTGTACTCACAAATAAGTTTTTCTTTCTCACTTTATCATTACGAGCTTTCTCATTCTGAACTTTCTCATTCCGAACATTCTAATTCCGAACTTTTTCATTCCGAAATTTGTGGTTATGAACTTCTTTATACTAACAAGTTTGTGTGACGAAGGTTATTTTATGTATGGAAGGAGTCAATGTTGGTTCCATTGATAATCTAAATCCTACAAGACCACCAATCTTTGATGGTAATGATTATGAGTACTGGAGAGATCGAATGAAGAATTTTGTTATCAATACTGGAGTGGAAAACTTCGTTATGCTTACTGGAGATTATAAAATTCCTGATAAGGAAGTTAGAACTTTCACTAACCAGGAAAAGCAAGAGTATCAACTCAATTATAAGGTACGCAATACCTTACTTTGTTCAATGACTAGAAATATATATAGCCAAATTTCTTCTTGTGAAGCAGCTAATTGTATCTGGAAGAAGTTAGAGGTTACACACTTTGGAACTTCTAAAGTAATTGAAACTAGGAGATCTATGCTTAGATCTGAATACCATGGCTTCAATTTTCCTTATGGTGAACCAATATGTAAAGTTCAATAGAGGTTTATGACTATCATCAACAGTTTACAGTCTATGGGAGAGAAATGGTTAGATGATGAAGTACTTATGGATATGATAATTGATATTATGCTCAATGAGTGGGAATCCAAGAGAACTGCTATAGAGGAGAACAGGAAGGTCACTCAAATTTCTCTTGATGAGATATTTGGAACTCTTCTCCAACATGAAACAAGAATGAAGAGAGATGCTGACAACATCAAGAAGAAGAATGGAAATGGTACTGTTGCTTTTACAACAACAACAAATCATATGAAATCTAAGACTCCTGAGAGAGTAACAAGATCCAAGTCTAAGAATATGGTTGTTCAATCAGATTCTAGTGAAAGTGAAGTCTCTGAAAATGAGTTAGCAAATCTTGCTCGAAGGATGAACAAGATAGCTGGCCAGAGAAATTTCCAATCCAAGTATAAGAAAAAGTAAAGGAAAGATAGGAAAGATGGAGAATTCACTTGTTATGAATGCAAGAGAGCTGGACATATTAGACCAGATTTCCCTTTGCTCAAGAAGAAAGAAAGGAAAGAAAGGCATTCAGATAGGAACAAAAAAAGTATTATAAAGTCAAAGCTAAGAAAGTTCTAAAAGCTAGTGATACCTGGAGTGCCAGTGGTGGTGACTCTTCAGACGAATCTTCTGATTATGAATCTTCAGGATAGAATAATCTTGGTCTTATAGCCAGACTACCTATTAATAATCATTTTTTTATGGCTAAGGTATGAATTACTGAATCATTTACCAGTGTTTCTTTAAATTCTAATGATAACTCTTCTGATGAAGAATCCTCTTCTGATGAAGAAAATACTTTACCTACCTATGAAGAAGATTCTAGGTTTGCTGAAATTCTTGATATTGAGAAATCTAAACTCAATAAGAAACATCATAAGGAAAACTCTAGGAATTCTATTCTTACAAAAGATATATCAGATCTTTCTAAATATCTTTATAGGAAAAATGTTTATTTTGAAAATATTTTGAAAAATCTCGAGGAATTAAGTTCTGAGAAGAAAAAACTTTCTAAAGAATTAGAAAAAGTAATTTCTAAGAAAAATATTATCGAGACTAGCTCTAGTTATAAAACTAATGATTTTGAGGATAAAAACTTGGTTATAAAACTCAAGTCCGAAATTTTTTCCTTAAAGAAGTGTTTATCAAACTTTACCCATGGTAAGGAAAATTTTGATAAAATGTATTCTCAAATACTACCTTTAAGAAATAAATCCGGATTTGGTTATACCCATGAAAAACCAATTTTCAGTACCAATTATTTTGTTCCGCAAAGTGCCCCATTTTGTACTAAGTGTCAATGTGGTGGTCACTGGGCAAAGAATTGTTCCTTAAACAAAACCCAATCTCTAGGATTTCACAAACCTTATTTCTCCAAGAAGATGTGGGTACCTAAAATCTTGTTATATAGAAATCTCGGATCCAAACAATTTTGGATTCCGAAAGTCTAATTCTCTTCTAGATTTCAGAAAAATAAAGAGGGTACTAGCAACAATACATGGTACATGGATAGTGGATATTCCCAGAACATGACTGGAAAGAAAATCTATTTTGAAAATATTATCAAAACAAAAGGAGGAAAGGTAACTTTTGGAGATAATGCTAAGGGAGAGATTGTTGGTATTGGTAATATTGTTCTTCTAGGTAAAACCTTGATTTCAAATGTTCTTTTTGTTAAGGGTCTTAAGCACAACTTCATTAGCATAAGTCAGTTATGTGATGAAGGTTACCTTGAAAATTTTAGAAATGATAAGTGCTTAGTTCACAATTCCAAGGAAGAATTTATTCTCTCAGCCAATAGGCAAGAGAATGTTTACACCTTAAATTTAGAAGACCCCAAGAGCCAAGATTTACCTTGACTAAGTGCAATGGAAGATCATTCCTGGTTATGGCATAGAAGACTAGGTCACTGTAACCTTAGAAACTTATGTAAAATCTCTAAGAAGAAACTATTTAAGGATCTACCAGAGCTTAGATTTGATTCTTCTAAAGTTTGTGATCCTTGTCAGTATGGAAAGCAACATAAATCTAGTTTTAAATCAGTCGGTGAAGTCTCAACAACTGATGCATTACAGTTAGTGCACATGGATCTTTTTGGACCAAGAAAAACTGGAAGTATTGGAGGAAAATACTATGTGTTTGTTCTAGTTGATGATTACACTAGATTTACTTGGGTTTATTTTCTAGAAAGGAAGTCTGGAGATTTTTCTTATTTTAAAAGTTTTAGAGCTCAAGTTAAAAATGAGAAAAACCTGCCATTGAAAACTATTCATAGTGATCATGGAGGAGAATTTCAAAACTCTGATTTTGAAACTTTTTGCAGTTAGAAAGTTATTACTCACAATTTTTTAGCACCTAGAACTCCTCAACAGAATGGTGTAGTTGAGAGAAGAAATAGAGTTCTTCAAGAGATAACTAGAACCATGTTGAGTGAATATTCTATAGCTAGAAATTTCTAGGATGAAGCTGTAAGTACTACTTTCTATACTATAAATCGAGTTTTGATTAGAACTTTTCTTAATAGAACTCCTTATGAGTTATGGAATGGTAGAAAACCAAGATTATCCTACTTCAAGGTTTTTGGTTGCAAAGTATTCATTTTGAATACTAAAGATAACCTACATAAATTCGCACCAAAATCTGATGAAGGAATTTTCTTAGGTTATTCCACAACTTCTAATACATATATAGTTTTCAATAAAAATACTTGCACCTTTGAAGAAACAGTGCATGTAAAATTTGATGAATCTGATCCTTTTGTTTTTAAACCATCCCAACCTACATCCTCGGATGTGTTTTCAAAAAATAATTATCAACCTTTGATAGAAGATCCTTCTGATTAGGAAAATGTTCAAGAAGATACTTCCGAAACATTTACCCCAGAAGACTTTCTACCCTATGTTGATGAACAGGCTTTTCAAAACCCAAATCAGGTGTTTCTTAATAATCATCCCAGTGATAGTATCATTGGTGATGTAAATCAACCTGTAAGGACTAGATGTTCCTTAAGAAATGAATTAGAACATATAGCATTTTTTCCCAATTAGAACCAAAAAGCACTGATGAAGATTTAGGTGATGATGATTGGATCAAAGCCATGCAAGATGAACTAAATGAATTTGAGAGGAATAATGTCTGGACCTTGGTTGAAAGACCTAAGGAAACTTATGTTATTGGAGTAAAATGGGTTTTCAGAAATAAATGTGATGAAAATGGAGTCATAATAAGAAATAAAGCTAGGCTTGTTGCTAAAGGCTATAATCAGCAAGAGGGAATAGAATATGAAGAAACCTATGCTCCAGTAGCTAGACTTGAATCTATCTGTATTCTACTAGACTTTTCCGCATTCTTTAATTTTAAACTTTTTAAAATGGATGTGAAATGTGCTTTTCTTAATGGTTATGTTCAAGAGGAAGTCTTTATTGAACAACCTCCTAGATTTGAAGATACCAAACATCCTGACCATGTTTTTAGACTTACCAAAGCTCTGTATGGTCTTAAACAAGCCCCACGAGCATGGTATGATAGACTCACTGGATTTTTTCTTCAAAATAACTATGTTAAGGGAAATGAAAATCCAAACCTTTTTATAAAGAAAGATAAGAAAAATGTTTTTATTGTTCAAATTTATGTTGATGACATCATATTTGGTTCAACTCAGCAATCTTTAACCGACTCTTTTGCAAGTCTAATGAAATATGAGTTTGAAATGAGTATGATGGGTGAGTTAACTTTTTTCCTTGGTTTTCAAATTTCTCAAAAACCAGAAGGAACCTACATATCTCAACATAAGTATGTTAAAGATCTTCTCAAAAAGTATGGTTATGACAACACTAAGAGTATAAGTACTCCCATAGGTACCTCAAACTCTTTAGATCTTGATGAAGCTGCGAAACCAGTAGATCAAACATATTTTAGAGGTATGATAGGAAGTTTACTTTACTTAACAGCTAGTCGACCAGACTTAATGTTCTCAGTATGCTTATGTGAAAGATATCAATCCAATCCTAAGGAATCTCACTTAAAGGCAGTAAAAAGAATTTTTCGCTACCTTAATGGAACCATGGATCTAGGATTATTTTATACTTCTAGAAATGATTTTGTTCTAAAAAGTTTTTATGATGCTGACTTTGGTGGATGTAGAATGGATAGAAAGAGTACATCCAGAACTTGTAATTTCTTATGAGATTCATTAGTTTCTTGGCCCTGTAAGAAGCAACATTCTGTAGCACTTTCCACTATTGAAGCAGAATATGTAGCAGCTGGAAGTTGTTGTGCTCAAGTGGTGTGGATGCAACACACACTCACAGACTATGGCTTACGTTTTACTAAAACAAAAATTTTGTGTGATAACACAAGTGCCATTGCCTTAAGTAAGAACCCTGCACATCACTCTCGTGCAAAACACATAGATATTAGGCATCACTTTCTTAGAGATCACACACTAAAATGAGATATTATTCTTCAGTTTATCAGAACGCAAGATCAACTTGCTGATATTTTCACAAAATCTTTGCCTTCTGATAGATTTGAATACATTAAACAGAACTTAGGAATGATAACCGTAAGGTAATCTTTCTTCATTAAATTTCTGTTGAAAAAATCTCCTTATAGTAATAAACTTGTTTTCATAGGGGGAGTACATTTATTTGTTAGAGTAACTAAGTTTTTCAAAGTTTGTTTTCAAACGTTTCAGAACTAAAATTACGGAATGGGAATTTCCGAAACTGAAATTTTCCAGAATGGATATTTTCGTATAGAAAATTTCTGGAATGGAAATTTTCTTATTGAAAACTTCCGTAATGGAAAATTTTGTACTGGTATTTCCATAACTATATTTTCGTGTCGAGACTTTCATAATGAGCTTTTCGTTTTCAAACTTTTGTAATGAAATTTTCATGCTGAAAATCTTGTAATGATTTTTCGTTTTATCTGTTGAGTTTTTCGTAGTGTATTTTGCGAACTATGTCTTTTCGTAGTAATAAAGTTTTTTTCCCGTAGTTAATTTTTCTTCAAAAAGAATATTACCCATTATGAATAATCCTCCTAAGCCAATTCGAAAGGTATGATTTCCTTACTTATGTTTTCGTAATCATATTCTACTAGCTGGTGTTTTCTTATATTTTGTTTTCGGACTATGGTTTTCTTAAATCTTTGTTTTAACAAAAAACCTCAAAAGATCGGATTCAAGTTTTCTTGAGGGATTGTTCTCAAGCATTAGATCAAATCAATGTTTTTTCAACCGTTAGATGAATTTGGTAGACCAACGGTCAAATTATTTTCCTATATAAAGAGGAACTTGAGACTTGTCCCACATCGGTTTTTTTTCTCAAGCTCCAACGTCTCTAAGCTCTGCCTTTTTGTTTTAAGGCTGTTTTGATCTTCAGCAAACTCCGTTCCGAACTTCCCAGAAGTCTTCTGATCCGAATGTCTATGGAAGAAGATTCTCAAGACATGTCTTCCTCTAAGCCGATTTCCAAGTGGTTAGTATATAGAGAAAGGTTGGTTCATCATGATTTCTTTAACAAGTATGATTCTATTATATCCCAGAACATTAAGCTTAACGGATGGGAAGATGTTGTTGTGTCTAAGCCTGGAAATCAATATGAAGTATATTCGGATTTTCTTATAGATTTATATGAGATAGTTTCCTTCCTTATGGAAGATGGTAGGGAGAAATTGTCATTTAAGTCTTATGGAAATACTTATAAGCTTTCTTATGCCAAGGCAGCTAGCTTGGTAGGGCTGAACAATGAAGGAGAATCCGAGTTCATCTCTCATGTTTTTCCGGATTCAAAGGGAAGCTTTGACAAGGAAAAAGCTTTGGAGACTCTCGGACTGTCAGATGATATGGCTCCGAAGATTGCTAGTTTGTCGACAAATTTTCGAATTCTAGAGTTATGGGTACAAGGCTTTATCATACCGAGAAAAGGTGACAAAGACAATTTGAAGAAAAGCGAGATCTACATTCTAGATTTTCTGATAAATCTAAGGAAGCTTAATATGATGAAGCACATGCTTATTACAATTGAGAATGTTAAGAAAGGGAATCTGAGAGCTCAAATCATAATGTATCCAGCAATCATCTCGAAATTTATAATTCGGTGCCTTGAGTCTTTCAAGGAGGCGTGCAAGTCTAAGCCAAGAGTTTGCAAAATTATGTGGGTAAGTGATGGTACCCTCAAAAGGATGGATGTTGCCTTCGACAAAAAGACTGGTCAGTTCGCTGATTTACCAGCTCAAGAAGAAGTGGTTCCGAAAGATGGTGAACCTGAATCCTCTAAACCAGTGAAGAAGAGAAAGTTGGAAGAAGTTGAAGTTGAAGCAGAGAATACCAAATCTAAGGAAGTTCATTCCGTACCTCCAAAACAGAAGAAGAAGAAAGATTACCCTGATGAAGTAGTTGCTAAGTGGAGGGAAATCAAAGAGAAGAGAGTGCAAGGGGAGCCTCAGTTTGGCTTGGATCCTACGAAGGCTAAGGCCTTAAAGGAAAAAACAGTGGATGAGCTAGAAAAACAAGAAAAAAAAATAAGCATAAGAATAAGATGTTTGAAGCTGAGGTAGCTTAGAATTTGTTAAAGTTTAATGAGATGGTTTCCGCAAACATTCCAGTTCCGAGATCTTTTTCTTGGGAATCTCTACATGAGACTCCAGGAAGAAACTTTGTCACTCCGGAAGAGGCAGTTGCTAAGCCTGTTGAGAAAGTTGAGCAAATTGAGCAAGTGTAAGTGGAAGAAGCCATTGCTGAAGGTAGTGGTGTGACTTGAGATATTTTGAATCAAGTAGACGATTATAAGGGGACACCTTCAGATCATTTGTCACTCTGAACTTCAGAAGCTGAATCATCTAAGTTAGTCACTCCAGGGAAAGATGAGGAGAAAGGAGAACAAGATGTAGCTTATCATGCAGAGGAAGAACAACTTATACATGATATTGCTCAAATGGAGAATGCAGAGGATGGTGCTCAAAAATTTATTGATGATGAAGACAATGTTGTTCAAGTATCTGACAGTGGAAAGAGAACTCCGGAACAGGACTCCATTCCAAAAAAGGACAAGGGAAAGCAACTTGTTGTCGATACCCTGAGCTCAGTGGTTGTAAAGAAAAGGAAAGTTGGTGATTCTTCTAAGAAGAAACATGAGCAATTTGAAGATGAAAATTCTCCAAGAAAAGACTCGGATTTGTAGTCATATTCGTTGGGGAATGACTTTGTTGTTCAGTCATTAAAGAAGTTGGTAGGTACTATTCCGACCTTCTCAAATATTGATTCAAGATGCCAGATGCTCTAACATACTTTGAATCAGAAAACAGACTCTGTATCCATGGTTATGGAAAAATGTGTTGAGATGTAGGCTTAGTTCAAAACTTTTTTTGTCGGATATGAATCCCACAAAAGGTCTTGTAAAAGAATTATTAGTTGGTCAAGAAAAACTGTAGAAGAGATGAGGATCTTGGATGAATTCCAAGATAATGTTAAAGATGCTTTTGAGACAGAAGACAGGAAGATAAATGATCTAACTTCTTCCTTTGAAGAAAAGTTGATAGATGAAATGAATTTCCAGATTCAAGAAGTCAGAGATCTGAATGGGAAGCTGAATTCTATTGCTCAAAATTGGAGGAATGAAAGGGATCGTCGAAATGAGATTGAAGAGAAGTTGTTAAAGAAAGAACAAGTTTTGAATGCTCAGGAAGAAAAGCTTGAAGCTCAGGAAGAAAAGCTTAAATCCCGGGAAGAAAAGATTGAAGCTCAAAGTGAAAGAATAGTTGTGTTAGAGAAGCAAGACGAGGAAGATCATAAATACTTGAAGAAGATAAATACTATTCTCAAGGGTCTTATGTCGAAGTAAAAAGATCCAAAATAGAAAAATCCGATCTTTTGTTGTATCTTAGATTTCTTGTTTTTGAACGTTCAAACTTAATGAAAAAATTTCTTGCTCGTTTCTTTTGTTTTTGTAACTAATTTTTTAGGTACTTTGTTACATTTTCCATTCCCTAAAATTCTTTTTGAAAATCACAAAGGGGGAGAAGGAATAAAGAACATTAACAAAGGGGGAGAAAGAAAAATAACTCTAATAGAGTTTATCTAAGGAGGAGTTTTTCATTAAAGTAGTCATTTTTATTCTTAATGAAATATCATTCTGGAAATCTAGAATTTGATCCCTAGTGTTTCAAAGCCTAAGGGGGAGTTAGTCGTATTCATCAACATCCATAAGCAAAGGGAGATAAGCCTTAATGTTTTATTTCCTCTTAGAATTTCTTTTTCGTAAGGATGTTTGTGCTTTCCAAAAAGGGGGAGATTATTGAGTCAATAAGGTTTTCCTTATGACTTTTCCATTCCTTCTTGATTCTAAAATCACAAACACCTTATCTTTAAGGAAAATTGCTTTTATAAGGAAAATTTCTTTTATAAGGAAAATTTATTTTATAAGGAAAATTGCTTTTATAAGGAAAATTATCCTTATCATATTTTCATTATCTATATCCATATATTTCTTAAGTATAAGAATCGGTTTCATTTCTATATTCTCGGAATTGTTTAAAAATTTGATATGAAGCATTCTGTTTTAGGCTCCGAATTCTGGATGAGAACTGTAATGAAGTTCTACTCCGAATTCTGGATACAAACTTTAATAAAGTTCCACTTTGAATTCTGGATATGAACTCTCATGAAGTTTGACACTAAAATCTAATGACAAATCTTGATTACAAATTCTCATTACGAATTCTGATGTCGAATTGTCATTCCGAATTCTCATTCCGAATTCACCTATTAAACAGAAACTGATTATCTTTGCTTTATACACTCTGAATTTATTTAGACTCTGAATCTTCACTCTGAACTTTCATTTTGCTTACGCTTTTATAATTTGTCTACTCTTTTACATTCTGTTTACACTCCGAACCTTCACTCCGAACTTTTGTGTTAGACTTAAAACGATGTCGTACATTCTGTTACATTTGTTTTGTTATAAAACGATGTTGTCTATTCTGTTATAAACTAACCGTTGGTTAAGTTACACGTGTACAGGTCCCTCCAATTTTTAAGGAAACTATGACTGTTGGAAAGGAGTCCGACCTTACCTATAAATAGGAGATCATTTGAAGGATCTCACAACACACATAGAAGTTGATCAATCTAGCAACCACACGCTGCTAAGGTGATTTCTAGAGAGAGAAAGCTTTTCATGCCTTGTGCGTACTGAACCACTTGTTCAGTTTTTTTCTTCGTGCGACTCCGAATGTTGGTGATTACATTCGAGGACTTCCAGGGATAGGAAGATAGAGGTGCCGACTACCATGAAGTTCGACGGCTTCTTTGTTGAGGAAGACAAAGGTTGCCAACTACCTAGAAGTTGAGGGCTTGTGGGGATAGTAAGACAAAGACTTCGATATGTGTATCGAGGGCTTACCCTGGTGTGGGTAAGACATACTTCCTTGAAAGTATAAATCAAGGGACCTTTATCCAAGGTTGTTGGATACCCTTCTCTTTGGTTAAAAGACTTATATCTTGTTACTTGTAGTTTTACTACTTGTTTTTTTCCGCTGCATTTTGTATTATAAGGAAAGTATAACTTTCAAATACTTCCTTACTTGTACTCTGTTTCATTTAGATTCTATACGCTTTAAGGTAGAATCTCATTTTGTAATCTTTAGTTAAGTTTCAATTTCTGGATCCATATTTCTGGAACCTACTTTTGGAATCTCTTTCCAGTTTTAAGCAAGTACATAGGACTTAATGTTTTTAACTTTATTCCTAATTCCATGTTTTCAATTGGTGTTAGAGGTGTTGTGAATATTCTTAGTTTAACTTTGTTAAACTTATCTCTTTCCTTATCTAAGGAAAAATTAGTTACATTAATGGTTCCAAAGGAATTTTTAAAGTATACAATTCACCCCCCTCTTGTATATTGACATCTACATCATTATTTCTATTCTACACCGATCACATCATGTATCATATTAATGTGTGTTAGATTCATACATGTCAAAAATAAATTATGTATTATTTTCCAATAGTTTTAAAATAATCCAATCTTGTTTTCTTAGTTTTTTTTGTGACATGAATTTTAAACTAAAATAAAACTTTTATATTGAAAACACACACTTTCAGTCAAACTGACTACATTGTGTCTTAGATTTATGTGAAGTTAATTCCTACATGTAAAAAAAATATAAATATGTTTCATAATGTTTTATGATAATATGGGATCCTTTTATTGTTTTTGATAATGTTATAATCATTTTAAACTAAAATGAAACTTTTATATTGAAAACACACAATTAGAGTCCTGCCAACCACATTGTGTGTTGGATCGATGTTCATTCAGTTACTACAAGACAAAAATTAGTTATTGGTAATTTTGATAAATTTTTATGGCCACATGAGATCATTTACATTGTTATGGCTATGTGACGTATGTTTTACACAAAAATGACACTTTAATGTTGAAAAAAACACTTAGAGTCATATCGATCATAACATTTGTCAAATTAATGTGTGGTTGATTCAAAAACATCAAAAATTAATTATGAATTATTTTACTAATTTTTCAACAAAATTAGATCTTATTTACTTGGTTTAGGCTACATGACTTGTGTTTTACACTAAAATGACACTTTTATATTGAAAAGACTTACTTAGAGTAATACATGAAAAATCATGTGTTGAATTAATGTTTCATAAATTCATACACATAAAAAATGAATTATGTATAATTTTATTAATATGTGAAAAAATGAGTTTTTCACTCATATTTTGCTATGTAATTCATGTTTTATACTAAATTGAGACTTTTATATTGAAATCAAAAAAATTTAGTCATACCAACTAAATCCTATGTCTTATTAACATGTGGAAAATTATTACAAATCAGAAATGAATTATGGATTTCTTCAACAACGTTTTAAAACAACTTGAGATCTATTTATTTATATTAACATTTTGGTTCGGGTCTTAAAATAAAAAGACTCCTTTATATTGAAATCACGCACTTAGAGTACTTCCATAAAAATCAAATGTCGGAATGATTTTTAGTTGATTCTTACAATCCCAAAATGAATTATGTTTCATTTTCCTATCATTTCAAGAAAATATGATCCTGTTTACTCATCTTTGGCTATGTGACACACTTTTTACACTAAAATTACACTTGAAAACATGCTCTTTGGGTCATACTGACCACATCATGTGTCAGATTGATTTTCCATCTATTATTACCCATAAAAAATGAATAATGGATAATGTTTATTAGTTATGAAAACAACATGATCATATTTTCTCAATTTTTTCTATACGATGCAGTTTTAAAATAAAATGAAAAGTTTGTAATGAAACTATATTGTTTAGGTCATACCAGCCACATCATTTATTGGATTGATGTGTGGTAAATTATTATAACTTAAAAATATATTATGGATCATTTTTTTAAAAAATTAAAACAATATAGTCCCATTTTCATGGTTGTGAAAATGTGACATTTATTTTAAACTAAAATGACAGTTTTAATTAGAAAACATATTTCATGAGTAATATAGGACACATATTGTGTGGGATTGAAGTGGGGTTTATTCTTATATTCCAAAAATGAATTATAAATTATTTTAAGAAATTATCATGACAGTCAATTTTTTTTTGTTATTTTTGACAATGTGATGTGTGTTTTAATGTAAAATGAATCTTTTATATTGAATACCTAAACATGGAGTCATACCTTAAATATAATATATAAAATTTATGTGTGGTTATTTAATTTACATAAAAAAATGAATTATAAATCATTTTCAATATTTTGAAAATAATTTATGCTTGTTTCCTCTATTTTGACAATATGATTTTTTTTAAAACTTAATCACCTCATAGGGATCAACTAGTGTATCAACATTTTCAATGGTGAACAATTATTAAAATTCATTTATAGAAAATTATTCATTTATAATTTTATCATTGGATAATTCTATGGTGAAGCATCACTATTAGTATTTATAGTATCATTCATTTTCATGTCTTTGGATAAATGAAATGTGAATGTAAAGGAATTGATTTTTCTTCTACGTCTTATAGGTGGAAGTTATTTTAATATTTCCCAAACTATTTTTACAAACTAATTAAAAGAAACAAATGAAAATATTAAGGATAGAAATATAGAAGTACCTTCTCAAGTATTTGGTAGTATGTCATCAGATTTATAGGAAGAAGGATCCTTCACCCATTTCCCTCTCACCATTATCTCATCTAAAGCCTTAACATAAAATACCTTAGGATATTGAGCATCGTAGAAAAGGTTACAAGTCCTTTTAGAATCTTTATACCATAACCCTCCATGATACATATCCTTGAGAAACAAATTAAATCATTCTTTCTTTTTAGGTTCATCACCAACTCATTTTTCAGTTTCTATCAACCATCCTAACCAATAAAAAATGAAATAGTGAACAATTGTATCAAATTTTAGGAAAAATATTATATAATCATTATGATAATAATAATTAATATCCCAAATGTATCTATAATTTTATAGCAAAAACTAGATCATAGATATAATAGGTAATCACCTCAAATTGAGGTCAAAAAATATTCTCACACGATGTAATATTATAACGACCCGTACTTTACATACATTGTTATTACCTCAGAAATGAAGCATACTTATTACAACATATAACAAAACCATGATAGGACCATATTGGTATAGTGTCTTTAGAAATTTGGAAATATAAACAACTGGTTCATAAATAATCTACATTTTCTCCCGTTTATTTCATCATATCTAGAGTTCCTTTTGGCATATCCTACTTAAGACCCTTCTTCCAAACCTAGGGAAAATAAAACATACAAAATGGTGAGCTTAAATTCTCATTAAGGGTAAACAAAGTAAATATCAATCATATCGTATTCATAGGGACATAAAATTTTGAAAATCTTTACCTATAAAAGAGATCATAATATCATGACATGAGATAAATCACAGTAGTGAAATGTAATCCTAATAATCATAACATAAAACATGAAAATTTTTGGCATACACACATAATCATAGAAAATCATTTCATATTAGTCAAGACTCATTTCCAAGACCAACATAGTAGACAAAGTCCATTACTGAACCGAGTCCACTCCTCGTTCTAGTCTTGCATCACTAAACCAGATTAACTTGCCGTTATATCCATGTCTATATCATGAGATATAAATCTTTACCAAATGCATTGGAGGGATATATAGGTCCCACCCATCTCATAATGAAATCATTCTTATGTGTGTCACAAAATCATAAATCATACATCATAGCATAAACCATGTACTAAAAATGGGATTCTTAAACATCATGCCAACATAACATAATACATATAAGATAAAAAGACTTTATATAAATAATTCCATAATAAAATCATCAAATCAGTGTAATAATAGGGATATAAACAGAACCCTATATTATCTTATATGGAAAAAAGTTTTTATATAATATTTGAACTCCATTCCTGAGGAAAATATCCTTTCTTCTTAAAAAATATTTTTCATTTCTCAACATGTAATAAAATTTTAAACTAAAATAAGTTAATTGAAAATAGATGTGAAAACTTTTAATGTAAGATTCATGGAAATAATTTTCTATGAAATCATAAAAATCCATTCATGTCGTATAAGTTAAAAATAAACATTCTTCTCGTACTTTTGCTGGAAAAGTCAATAAGTATCTCGTACTGACAAAAGATTACTTTCACATATTTTACTAAAAATTCACCAATAAGTAAAATTTGATTTAAAAAATGTATGAGGATAGAAATAATATTACATATTGAGGAAACATGGATGTGGATGATAAATATGCCCCAGTAAATTCTGAAGTATAGACAATTTCGGATAAAAATGAGATTGTGAGATTTTCCCTTACCATAGGTCTGATATGCTTTGTACATATCTAAACCTCATGTATAATGATTTAAATAATGTCATTGAATTATTATAGAATCATATTCATTTTTATTATATCATATATGGTCATATTTTTATCTTCTTGTTAGTAATATTTCATTGCTACTTGTTATTCACGTGTTCATTGCTTTATGTTCTTATGTTTGTTTTGTCGAATAAATTATTATTCCTCTATTTAGTTAATAGATACATCATTTAAATAATTGTATTAGTATAATATATATCATATTTATTCATTCAATTCATTTATATAATCATGGTTTAATGAATATCATGTAGAAAAAATCACATCGCACCATGGAGACGGTAAGCCGTACGTACGCACACACGACAATATCGTTCCCATAATTATTGAATGGTATTGGATTTGATGATAGAATATATCAGAATTAGTATAATGTTATAATAATAATATCTAGTTATTATTTACACCATTATACCCATCCAAGTAAGGTGGTGGTGGAAAACAGATTACACCACGGTGTGGAGACGGTATTCCGTACGTATGCATGCGTGAAGATTTTGTTTTCCGTAGGATGGATAGAAGGTGAAATAGAGTTAGTTAATTTTTAAAATAACATATAATTATATGAGTGATACTTTTGTTATTTATTTATAACTAAACAATTAAATAAGATGAAGTAGAAGAAGAAATAAATTTGAAAGTATCGGTAACAGATATTACCTCTTCTTCGATGAGCCTCTTCTAAACCTCCTATTAGGGCACTAAAGCTAGTATTTGAAGAATACCAGGACCTCTAGTATGTTTATAGGGAAGTGAAGAATAGAAATTGATAGGGTTTTTCTTATCTTGAAGGCTCAAAATGTTGTGAAGTGGAGAGGGAGGAGGTTCCCTTTTATAAGAGAGGAGAGGGGCACCTTTGGAAACCTCAAAAATATTAATTTATAAAAACCAAAAACCCCACATAAATACTTCCAAAATGACTAAAAATTAATTATTACACGAGATAGGGTTGTAATATCATCAAACAATAAAATTTAGACATGTCAGGAATGTATTTTAAACCTTATCAACTTGATTATTCCTTATTTAATCTATATAATTTTATTTGTGGTAATAATATTCTAAATTTTTAATTGTTATAAATAATTACTTATTTTTTGTGAATTTTCCATAATTAGATACTTTATGAAATTTTAGACCAAATAAATTTCAATTTATAATTTTTAAATATTTTTGTGATTTTTAAACAATTTTATAATATGTTATTTTTAAAATAACAATAGTGTCAATTTTGACACTATTCATTTATTTTCATTTAAATAAAATCCACACAGAGAATATAATCGAACAAAAATATTTAATAGATTCTTAAGATGTCATATTACTCTATAAATTTTTTGGTGAACATTAATTAGTAAATATAAAATTTATTTTAATTTTTTTAAAACCATTTATTTGAAATTTCAATCAATAAAATAAATTCTACATCACTATAGTTTCATCATTGATGATAATTATTTAATCCCTAAAAATTCTAAATAATTTCTAATGATGTATATAATTATATTATATTTCAAGAGACTATTTATATTCTATGTTTTATGATGTTAATCACTAAATTAAAATTATTACACATATAAGATATAAGAGAGTGACATGTTGTCACTTTCTTTCGTTTTAATAATAATTATATCATTTTCATGGTAAAAATTCCATGAAATGAATCCATTCAGACCCTTAGGTGATATGGTTCGACATTTATTCATCAAATAAAATTTTTTCTGATGTTAGGGTAATTTTATATTCTTATTTTTACCCTTAATTACCCGATTTACCTTTAAATGTAGTAAATAAAAAAATACCGTAGTTACTTTTCATAATAACAAAAAAAATAAAATTAACCTATTAAAATAATTTGGACCCACTTAATCCAAATATGGAATCCATTTTTCAAAGTTCAAATCATATAAGTTTCGGTAATTAATTTAAAATTAATCTCGTTGTTAAGAAAATGAGTTTTAAAAGTTAAAACATTGTCAAAGATTGAAATGTTTTTACCTATGAATTTAATGGAAAATTAATGGTAATGACATAAATTATATTAAATGGTAAAAATATATTCTATTTATACTTTAAAACCATTAAATTTAATCATTTAACCATATAAATTATCTTGATGAAAAAAGTTTTTTTTAAGAAAACTTTAGCGTATTTTTACTATTCATCAAAATATGAAAGTTATCAGAAAAGTATAAAGAATTTATCCAATTTAAATTTTTATATCATGATTAAAATTAATAAGTTTATTTTTTTAAAATTGAACTTATAAACTTGTCAAAAATTAGATTTAAAGTGGGTGCACCATCAAAAGGTTGTAAAACTGCATTTTTTGAAAAATACTTCTTTTATTCAAAAAATTGTTTTTTTTTCATAACTCATTCTAGAAAATGTTTAAGATGAATTATAATGTTATAAAATTAAAAATTCAGTTAATAACATTCATAACGTTGAGTTCATAATATTATAATCGTATATCAATGTTTAGTGAAACTTGGTATTGCGTACAACACAAGCTATCGAGGAAGGCTGCTCTTGTGTGTAACGTACTCCAAGCTAGTGTTGTGTGTATTTAAAGATTCCTTTGGTGTTACATATAACATAAGATATAAAGAAATTATTTCTCATAAAATCACAGGTTGTTACATTCTACCCCCCTTAAAATGAATTTCACCCTCAAAATTCGTCACTTCGTAACAAACAGATGAGGATACCTCTCCCTCATCATATCCTCAAGTAACCTTGTAGCTTCTTATATTTGGTGGTTCCTCCATAAAACATTAACAAAGAGAGTGGTCTTGTTTCGTAGAACTTTTTTTCTATGACCCAAAATCTCTATCGGCTGTTCTTTATAAGAAAGATATTGCTCCAGCGGTACAACTTCTGAGCTTAGTATATGTGAAGGATCAGGTATGTACTTTCTTATGAGAGATACATGGATCACATTATGAACTTGAGAGAGATTTTGTGGAAGTTCCAATCAGTAAGCTACCTTCCCAATACGATCCAGTATTTCGAAAGGACTGATATACCTAGGGCTCAGCTTGCCCTTTTTTTAAAATCTCATTACTCTCTTCCAAGGAGATATTCGTAAGAACACTTTATCACCCACTTAAAACTCTAGGTATTTTATTTGGCTGTTGAAATAACTTTTTTGTCGACTCTGAGCTAATATTATGTGTTGTTGAATAGATATGACCTTTTCTTCCATCTCATCAACATGATCAGGTCCTATTAGCTTTCTTTCCCCAACTTCATCCCAGAAAGTTGGAGTTCTGAATTTCTTTTTATAGATAGCTTCATAAGGAGACATCTAAATACTAAAGTGAAAGCTATTATTATAAGAAAATTCCACCAAAGGTAGGTGTTGATCCCAACAACCTTTGAAATCCATAGCGCAAGCTCTCAACATGTCTTCCAAAGTTTGAATTGTCCTCTAAGACTAACCGTCTGTCTGAGAATGATAACCAGTGCTAAAACTCAACTCAGTATCTAGAGTATACTGAAGACTTCGCCAAAACATCAAGGAAAACCTCAGATCCCAGTCAAGTATAATGGAAAGTGGTACTCCATTAAATCTTACCACTTTCTTTACATATATCTTGGCATGTTGATCAAGAGATAAATATTATCTAATAGAAATGAAGTGTGCCGACTTCGTAAGACGATAAACTATAACCCATATATCATTATTGCCTTATGATGTTTTAGGAAGTCCAATGACCAATTCCATAGTGATGTTTTCCCATTTCCATTATGGTATGGTTAATGGTTGTAAAATCCCCTTATACTTCTGTCTCTCAGCTTTAACTTTCTGAAAAACAAAGCATCGAGAGACATATTCAGCAACATCTCTTTTCATGCCATCCCACCAGAAGTACTCTTTCAGGTCCCTATACATCTTCATGCTTCTAGGGTGAACAAATAATGAACAACTATGATCCACATCCAATATTTCCTTCTTTAATTCTGGGATGGGAGGAACAAGAACCGGATTCCCGTTCTTTATTATTTCATTATAATTAATGTGGAATTCAGGAACATTTCTCACCTTCTTTTGTAACTCTACATCTTCTTTCAGTGCCTCTTTTATCTTCACATGTATAGATGGTTAACAATTCATTTGATAAAGATAAGATTTTCCCCTTCCATTATAATTTTAAGATACATCCTTTGTAAATCCATAAATATTGGATATTTTGTGATCCTCATCATGGATAAGCTAGCATGGTCTTGCAGACATAATGCATCTGCCACCTTGTTTTCTTTCTTAAGGTGGTAATAAATTGAGTAGTCGTAATCATTAATCAGCTCCAACCATCTTCTTTGGTGCATATTAAGATACATTAGGGTGAAAATATACATTAAACTTTTATGATCAGTATAAATATCACACCTTTCACCATAAAGATAGTGCCTCCAAATATTTAATGGAAAGATTACCGCTGCTAACTCCAATTCATGAGTTGGGTAATTTTTCTCATGGAATTTCAACTGTTGAGAGATATAAGCTATCACCATATCATTTTTCATGAGAACACACCCCAATACCTTCTTGGATGCATCACTATAGATTATAAACCTTTCTCCAATACAAGGTAGTGTGAGCACAGGTGCACTGGATAACCATATTTTTAACTCCTTGAAATTCTCTTCACACTCCTCCATCCAAACAAACTTAACTCCTTTTCGAGTAAACCTGGTGAGTGGATTAGATAATCATGAAAAATATTTCACAAAAATTTGATAATATCCAGTCAAGCGAAGAAAACTTAGGATCTTAGTTACTGTTGTTGGTCTCGACCATATTTCTATAACCTCTGTTTTTTGCAGGATCCACAGATATCCCCACTATTGAGATTGTGTGACCCAAAAATGAAACTTTTTGAAGCCAAAATTCACACTTGGTAAATTTGGCATAAAGCCTCTCATTTCTCAGGGTTTCATAAAATTCTTATGTGATCTTCATGTTCTTCCTTTGTATTTGAATATGCAAGAATATCATCTATAAAGACTACAAAAAACTGATCAAGATAGTGTTGAAAGACTCTATTCATTAGATCCATGAAGATAGTAGGGGAATTAGTAAGACCAAATGGCATCACTATAAATTCATAGGGTCTATACCTTGTACGGAAAGACGTCTTTGGTATATATTTCTTTTTGACCCTTAATTGATGATACCCTGAATGAAGATCAATATTGAAAAAGTTTTGATCTCCGCATATTTGGTCAAATAATTCATCAATGCGTGGGAGAGGATATTTGTTCTTGATAGTGATCTTGATAAGTTCTCGATAATCAATGCAAATTCTCATTGATCCATCTTTCTCCTTAACAAAGAGAACAGGTGATCCCCAAGGTGACGCACTAGGTTGTATGAATCCTTTATCTAGATTCTCTTGGAGTTGTTTCTTCAATTACTACAACTAAATTGAGTCCATTATATATGGTGTCTTTGAAATAGTCATAGCACCCAGTATGAGTTCTATTGAAAACTCAACTTAAAGATTTGGTGGAAGACCTGGAAATTCCTCTAGAAAGACATCATCAAACTCCTATACAATGGGAATATTTTTAATCATGAGTTTCTCTCCAAGAATTTGAGATAAATAACCTTCATTTATTTTTATCAATACACACAAGATGGAAGAAATTTCTACTAGAAGGTTATATTCATCCTTGCATAGATAGATGATCGTAGATTGATCTTGAATATGAAATGTGACTCCCTTTATATGGAAAATGATATGATATCCATATAAAGAAATCAAATCCATGCCAAGAATCATATCAAAATACACTATAGGAAGGATCAAAATATTTTCCGGAAGCACTTTCCAACAAATTTCAATCGGAGAAGAATTGTAAACTTTTGATGCAACTGTTGTGCCCTTAGGGGTTGTCACAACTAACTCAATATATAATTTCTAGGGTAATATAAAGATACCATTGGAAAATTATTCCGAAGTAAAAGAGTGGGTGGATATATAATAAAAAAAACATTTTATAATTTTTGAGTGGATGGTAAGTGTTCCTTTCACCACTTCGTTATCTTACTCCACATCACAAATGGAAATTGCATGTGACTTTCCTTTGCCTTTGGCCTTAAGAGTTTTTTGATGTCAATCATCATAAAAAACCCATGGATTGGGGAATTGATTGGAATAATGCCCCATTTCCTTGAACTTGTAAAATTAAAGTGTAGGAGGTTCATTCTATGTATCCTTTTATTTATTCGCATCAATAGAAATATTTTTCCCATCACTGCGGCATTCAATTTCCTGATGACATTCTTTTCCCCACTTAAAACATTTACTTGTACCTTTAAGACAATTCCCTCCATGTTTCATTCCACACTTTTAACATAAGGTAAAACTCAACTTCTTTTCAGTGTGGTCTTTAAATTTTCCTTTGAATTCAATTTTCCTCTTCTTATCAAACCCATATAACTGATGGGTTACTCCAATCTCTATATCAACCTTGAGAGCACATCGAACAATTTCCTCATAGATATTTAAGTATCTTATGGATAATTCCCTTTGGAGACTTGGTTTTAAGCCACTAGAGAATTGATCAATCTTACTCTCAGGTTGGTTAATAATCCCAGAAGCGTACCTTGAATGTCTTGTAAAATTTTCTTCATAGGTACCAACAGATTCATCATCCTTTTGCTTCATTTCAAGAAACTCCTTATCCATCTTTGTTCGAAAAATACGATGGAAGTACTTATTGAAAAATAAGTTCTTGAACTCATCCCATTACATGGACTCAATTTCATCCCTTTTCCTTGTATTCTTGACAAGATTCCACCATTGATCAGATTCACCTTCGAAATGATATACTGCTAAGAAGAATTTATCTTGTTCAGAACACTATAAGACTAAAAATATCTTTTCAATGGTACTGATCCATTGTTCATCCATAATGGATAAGAAGACCCATTGAATGAAGGTGGACGCTTCCTCATGAAGGATTCAATAGAATGTTTCTCCTTTTCTCGTTTGGAAGTCATGCATGATTCATAGATTGATAAAGTTGTGTGAGCATGGCTATAAGAATTTTTATTCCATCTCCCATAATGTTTTATTGCTCAGGGGGACAATCATTGCATTGCCTGTCATAGTCAACATTAACACAGTTCCTTCAGGTTTCATCCATTGACTAAAATGAAGAATCATAGTGTGAGAAACACTAATCATAACATGAAAACAACATAATCAAGAATAAATTTTCACACATTAGGTCTTATCATAGGTTATTCATGGCCATTTCTAAAACACTAAGATTGTGTCCTATGCTTAGACATATCCCTAGGGTTCTTACTAAGGCTTTCACATCCTAGTTTCCAAAGGTTTACCATACCTTCCCTTTGATACCAACTATAATGGCTCGTAATTTACATACATTGTTATTACTTCAGAATTGAAGCATATATATTATAACATATAACAAAATCATGATAGGACCATATAGGTATAGTGTCTTTAAAAACTGGGAAAGATAAACAACTGGTTCAAAAATAATCTACATTGTCTGCCATTTATTTCATCATATCTAGAGTCACTTTTGAAATATCCTACTTAATAACCTTTTTCTGGACCTGGGGAAGAGAAAAAATACAAAAGGGTGGGCTCAAATTCTCCGTAATGGTAAACAAAGGAAATATCAATCATATCATATTCATAAGAACATAACATTTTGAAAATATTAACCTGCAAAAGAGATCATAATATCATGACATGTGGTAAATCATAGTAGTGAAATGTAATCCCAACAATCATAACATAAAACCTGAAACTTTGTGGCATACACACATAATAATAGAAAATCATTTCATATTAGTCAAGACTCATTTCCAAGACCAACATATTCGACAAAGTCCATTACTAAACTGAGTTCACTCCTCGTTCCAGTCCTGTATCACTGAACTGGATTAACTTATTGTTATAACCATGTATTTCCCATGAGATATAAATATTTACCCATTGCATTAGATGGGGATATAGGTCCCACCCAACTCAAAATGAAACCATTCTTATTTGTTCCACAAAATCATAAATCATACATCAAAGCATAAACCATGTAATAAAAATGGGATTCTTAAACATCATGCCAACATAACATAATCCTTATAAGATAAAAGGAATTCATAAAAATAATTCCATCATAACATAATCAAATAAATTTAATAATAGGTACAGAAACAAAAACCTATATTATCTTAGAAGGAAAATAATTTTGATAAAACACTTGAACTCCCTTCCTGAGGAAAACATCATTTCTTCTTTAAAAACAATTTTCCTTTCTAAACATGTCATAAAATTTTAAAATAAAGATTTTTAATTGAAAATAAACTTGAAAACTTTTAAAGGAAGTTTCATGGAAAAAATGTTCTATGAAATCATAAAAATCTATTCATGCTGTATAAGTAAAAAATAAACATTCTTTATGTACTTTTTCCGGAAAAGCCATTAAGTATCTCATACTGGAAAAATATTTCTTTCATATATTTTACTAAAAATTCACCAATAAGTAAAATTTGATTTAAAAAATGTATAAGTATAGAAATAATATTACGTATTGAGGAAAAATGGATGTGGATGTTAAATATTCCCCAGTAAATTATGATGTATAAACAATCTCAGATAAAAATGAGATTGTAAGATTTTCCCTTACCTTAGGTCCGATATGCTTTGTACATATCAAAACTGACTCTATAATGATTTAAATAATTTAATTGACTTATTAGAGAATCATATTCATTGTTATGATATCATATATGGTTATATTCTTATCTTCTTATTAGTAATATTTCATTACTACTTGTAATTGAGATGTTCATTGCTTTATGTTCTTATGTGTGTTTTGTCGAATACATTCTTATTCATATTTTTAGGTTATAGCTAAATAATTTACAGAATGGTATTAGTATAATATATATCAGATTTATTCATTCAATTCATTTATATAATCATGGTTTAATGAAGATTATGTAGAACGAATCACATCGCACTATGGAGACTGTAAGACGTACATATACACAAGCGATGATATCATTCCCATAATTATTGAATGGTATTGGAGTGGATGATAGAATATCTCAGAATTAGTATCATGTTATAATAAAAATATCTAGTTATTATTTACACCATTATACCCATCCAAGTAAGGTGGTGGTGAAAAATAGATTACACCACGGCGTGGAGATGATATTCCGTACGTACGCACGAGCGATGGTATCATTTTTTGTAGGATGTATAGAAAGTGAAATAGGATTCTTTCATATTTATAATAACATATCAGTATATGAGTTATACTGATGTTATTACTTTATAATGGAACAATTAAATAATATGAAGTAGAATAAGAAATTTATTTGAAATAATCGGTAAAGGATATTACCTCTTCTTCGACGCGCCTCTTCTAAACCTCCTCTTAGGGCACTAAAGGTGGTCTTTGAAGAAGAAAAGGACCTCTAGTATGTTCTTAGGGAATTTTAGAAGAGAAATGGACAGGTTTTGTTCAAGCTTGAATTCTTAAAATGTTGTGAAGAGGAGAGGGAGGAGGTGCCTTTTAGTAAGGGAGGAGAGGGGCACATTTAGAAACCTCAAAAATATTAATTTGTAAAAGCCTCAAACCCCACATAAATACATCCAAAATTACTCAAAATAGAATATTAGATGATATATGGTTGTGATCTCATCAACCAACAAAATTTAGATATGTTGGGAATTTATTTTAAACCTTATCAACTCAATTTATTCTTATTTAATATATTTAATTTTATTTGTGGTAATAATATTCTAAAGATTAAATTGTAATAAATAATTAATTATGTGTTGTTAATTGTCCCTAATTGGATAAATTATGACATTTTAGACCATATAAACTTCAATTTATAATTTTAAAATATTTTTGTGATTTTTAAACAATTTTATAATATGTTATTTTTATAAAATAAAAATAGTGTCAATTTTTACACAATTCATTTATTTTAATTTAAATAAAATCCACACAGAGAATATAATCGAACCAAAAATATTTAATAGGTTACTAAAATGTCATATGACTCTATAAATTTTTTTTAGAACATTAATTAGTCCATATAATATTTAATTTAATATTTTTATAACCATTTATTTGATATTCCAATCAATAAAATAATTTCTACATCACTATTCTGTCATCATTAACAATAATTATTTATTCCATAAAAATTCAAAATAAATTCTAATGATGTAGTTAATTTTATTATATTTCTGGAGACTATTTATATTTTAAGTTTTTTGAAGTTTATCACTAAATTAAAATTATCACACTTATAAGATATAAGAGAGTGACATGTTGTCACTTTCTTTGGTTTTAATAATAATTATATCATTTTCATGGTCAAAAGTATATGAAATGAATATATTCCAACACTTAGGTGATATGGTTAGACTTTTATTCATCAAATAGAATTTTTTAAGGTGTTAGGGTAATTTTATAATCTTATATTTACCCTTAATTACCCGATTTACCTTCAACTATAGTAAATAAAAAAATTATCATAGTTACTATTCATAATATATAAAAAATAAAATAAGTTATTAACATAATTTGGACCCACTGAATCCAAATATGGAATCCATTTTTCAAAATTAAAAACATAGAAGTCACAGTAATTAATTTAAAATTAAAACAGTTGTTAAGAAAATGAGTTTTAAAAGTTAAAACATTGTCAAAGATTGAAATGTTTTTAACTATGAATTCAATGTAAAATTAATGGTAATGACATAAATTATATTAAATGGTAAAAATATATTCTATTTATACTTTAAAACCATTAAATTTCATCATTTAACCATATAAATTATCTTGATGAAAATAGTTTCTTATAAGAAAACTTTAGCCTATTTTTACTATTCATCCAAATATGAAGTTATCAGAGAAGTATCAAAAATTTATCCAATATAAATTTTTATATCCTGATTCAAAGGAAAAAGTTTATTTTGTAAAATTTAACTTATAAACTTTTCAAAAATTATATTTAAAATGGGTGCCCCATCAAAAGGCAGTAAAACTGCATTTTTTGAAAAATACTTCTTTTATCTGAAAAATTGATTTTGATTTTATACCTCATTCTAGAAAATGTGTAACATGAATTATAATGTTATAAAATTAAAAATTCTGTTAATAATATTCATAACATCTAGTTCATGATATTATAATAATATATCATTGTTTAGTGAAACTCAGTATTGCATAAAACGCCAGCTATCGAGGATGGTTGCTCTTGCGTGTAATGGAAACCATGCCAGTGTTGTGTGTAGTGAAATATTCATTTGGTGTTGCATATAACATAAGACATAAAAAAATATTTCTCATATAATCTTAGACTATTACAACTATTCCCACTCATCACTGAAACAATTTACTTCTTCTTTTGAGTATGTAGAATATTGGAAGTCCTAGTAGTACTAAGAAAATATAAATAAATATATGATCAAAAATTTTAAGAGAAATTTTAATTACCTTTTGGAATTACATTTTTAGGGGTTCTATTCAATTTATGGTATATAATATCATTCATATATTTGCAAATGTGACATCCAAAATCATTATTGTTATTTTTTAGACACCGTCAAAACACAGAAAAAATAAGTAAATTGTTTTTAATATGTTTTTATAGTTAAATAATACTATATATACATTAATTTTTTTAAATTTGTAAGATTATATAGGATTTTTTTACTCATTCATTGACATCATAAGATGATTTAGTCAATATTTATAGATCTCCTTATCATAATTGAAATCTTTTGAAAAAACTAAAATGTTTAATTTGAATTTCATCTATAAAATATTGATTACAATGAAGAAAACATTCACAATGTACATTTTGTGTGGTTTATTTTTTGTAAATACATGATTGGAATCTCAAAAGTAAATATTCAGAATATCAAAATTGATTCTAGTTACCATCGAGTTCTTTCTAAAAAAGTAAATCCAAATAGATGAAAAAAAATATTTTGTATATGATTAGATTGTATAGTTTTACCCTATCATTCTAGGCATTAAGTGGAGTATATAATCTATTATTTACTTTTTAAATTCATTTCTTATGTCATCTTTTTTTCTTTACAACTTCATTCACTTCCAATGAAACGTTTTCTGTAGAAATTATAGAGGGATTAATGAATCCAAATCTTACATCACCGATTTTTCCTTTTATATAGTAGTAATATATACACATGTAGAAAATATGAATAGTTATTAACTATAATGAACACAATAGATCATTTTTCAGATAAAAATATTATTAAAATGTACCTCATGTATTCACAATTAAGACTCGCAACCATTCAAACATGATAATCTAGTTTACACTGATGAGATTAACCTATTATGTAATAGCCTCTCCATTATTTCCACTTAATATTAAATATAGGATATATTTTAATCTCTGAATGTTGCATCCTCATGAACTTGTAATGTTAATATATGTTGAAGTGGAAATAGTGGGGTGAATGTACTCTCGAAAGGTCCTATTGATTTCTTGATTGATCCTCTGGATTATCTTGATTTGACCATCCATTTCCCCTTTTTTGTCCATCAGTAATACCATAGATAATTTTGATATTTTTTTTATCATCTATGAATGGTTTTACATTTGAAACAAAATTTTAACGACATATTTCATGTATCTTTACAAGATTAAATGGCCATTATATGAAACTTTCAATAACATTATCTACCATGGTAATATCCATATCATTAAATGGAACCAGAAACTTATCTCTCGACTCAAAAGCTAACTCAATCCCCACTCTCAAGTAATATATTGGGAGTTTTTTTTATAATATATCATTTATCATGAGATATTTTACACCATACCCCTCAAAATAATGTGATTCATGGGTGTTTATAGATATAAATCACATACAATTTACCCTATAGAATTATAGTAGTATATAGTTATCATAAGTTAATGATTTAAATTTAGGATAAATATTAATGAAAAAATGCATTAACTCAGGTAAGAAAAGTAGTTGAGTGTAATTATTAGCCTCAAACCAAGTGGGGTCATGTGGATATTCATGTATGAATTTTTGTTTCACTATGGGTTAAATTTTTTCATTTCACATGTACTGACCAGCCAAACCAGACTAGAAAATAATATTTTTTAATGTATTTATCTGTTCTTATATGAATTTCATTATCTGAATTTTTTTTATACTCGAAATATTTTTGAGGTGACCCTATAAAACATGCACCTCTAACAGTTTTATATTGTTCTTATGGTACAGTCAATGTCAATTTTTATGTCTAAACCATGATAAAATCATATGACCATAACTATATATTTTTATATAATATTGTTTTAAAGTATAGTAAATTACAATTAATCCATACTTACACAAGATTCTCTTCCTGCATGTGTGTTTTCATTTACTAGTTTTTCCTCTTTATTTACAAGGGACTCCTTCCATAGCACATGATGTGTGATGGAAGTAGCGTTGTAATATGTTTCATCAATATAAATACAAACATAATTAAATATGATGTTTATAATCCATTAAAACATTTACTATAGATTTAAATTACCTAAAATTTTCTTTTAAAGTGAATTTTACCGCATTATTATTTTTATGGTAGAGTTATATTGGTTTTGCTGCACATTACTTATTTTTAGAAAAACTTTTCTATTTCATAAATTAACAATTTTGAATATAATTGGATAAAATAAATAATGTCGTGTATGATATTTTCAACTATAATCCCCCTAAAGTGATTCCTCATCACAGTAACTAAATAAATCATTCCATATTTCTTGGTTTATAATGTGTGCATACGTAGCTAGTGAGTGGGAGTTTCCTTTCCCCATAGCATCCCTGATATAATGGTTTGTAAGAAGTGTTTGGAAGCCTCTTTGAGATTTTTTAGTAACTATTAAGACAAAATAATTATAGAAATCATATAAAATAAATGAACTCTAAAATGGATAATGAAGATTAATCCAATGTTAATTTATATAATTTTTTTTGTATAATAGAGAAATTATATCATAACATTACCCGAATATCTTCCCAAATGGTTTATTTTAATGCATGCATGAAACCTGGAAATGTATCAGTTTTAATTGGAACATGTATTCACATTGTGAGACCAAAGTTACTAATAAACATTGACTTGTTTTGGTGAAGAGGTTAGTTGAATAGATTCTAGCCAAACTCAAATTTTAAATCATTAATTCTTTCCTTGATAATTTTATTTAACATAGTGATTCTATGTAATTATTTTTTTCATCAAAAAATTATTCATCCCATAATAATTATATAGTTTCAGCATCAATATTTTGGTATTCCTCAGGATTGGTAACATCAGTTTGTGGAGAAGTCATTGTCTACATGAGTAGTAAATCATTAAATTTAGATTACATAAATGTAGTACAGAACTGATAATATTATTAGGAAAGGCATGACGTATTAAAAAAATTATCCTACTTATTAAATTCTATTTTTTTAATTAAAGGTTGAAGGGATTTCGTTCCTATTTTGAGTATCAAAATCCCTTTCTTGTAGTCCCCTCTAACATACAATACATTGTTTATATTGGGACCACTATGAAATGATTGTGATATCCTAATGAAAGGGTCATACTCAATTGAATTTTCATCTAACCCTATTATTGTTTTAGTCTCCAATAGAACAATTTACCAATTCATGTTTTCTAGATCTATGACATATTTTTTTACTACTTGTGATAAAATTATGAATGGTTCTTCCTTAAACCCTTATAAATTGAAATTCACCTTCATAAAGCCCAATTCATTAAATTTGTCTACTCTCATGTTGTCAAACCATTTGAAAGAGAAAATAAGCACATGAAATGATGTATAATTGAACTCTTCTATCATTTCAATGATGTTGAAACAAGACTTATTTACATAAAAATGATTTCTATTCTTGGAAAGAAACATCAATATTGCTTCCTCCTCAGAAAAAAATCCACTATTCCACATCATACTGCATTCATATTGTTTCTTTTTTATAAAACATATATCCATTTATTGAAAATCCAATGTAAAATATAAAATTTACATTTGGTCCCATAACTATACATTGAAGTTGTTTGATAGTAAAATTTAGATATATGAATAACTCCTTCTAAACATGATCTTTGTACCATCCTATAAACTATTGATTATTGATTATTGATATCCATCTTTCATCATTTGATGGATTCAAATGTCTAATAATAAATTTTTGGTTTTAAATTTATGGAGAAACCTATACACTATTTTGTAAAATGTAATGGTGGGATTGATCCCACTCAATAATGTTAATTATAACAATATCTCTTCTAGCTATCCATTCTCCTATAAGATGCCCAATTTGATGATATTTTAGGAGACTAATGATCTCAACATATGATAGCTAATCATTATAGAATTCAATATCTTCTTCAAAATTATATCGCACAACAATACAACAATTTGGTTGAATTTGATTCTTAATGTGCCATTTTAAAATAATCATATATTGTTCAATGGGGTACATCCATCTGTAATGTACATGACCTTGTATTTGAATATCTCTAACCAAGTGAACCATCATGTGGACCATTATATCAAATAATGATGGTGGGAAGAATATATCCAATTCACGTAATATGACTTCAATTTCTTTATTCAAGATTAGAAACATTGCAGGTTCTATAACTATATAGTATATGTCTTTGAAAACAAATCAGGTTGATGTAAGTCATGAATTTTTAGGTAGAATGAAATGAAAATCTACATACATTAAATAATGAATTAAAACATATAAATCATGTGATTTTAGACCCTATAACTTCAAATTATCAATTAAAATTATATTCCTGATAGTTTATAAATATTACTATGAAAATTTGACAACATTATTAAAGTAGAAAATTTTAAATTTTTCTTATATGGATAGTGTCAACTACTGGTGGAAGAAAAGGTCATCTTTCAGCATTCACCGGTGCCAACTCTCCCTTTATCACCATGTCAATCGTGTCCTACCTAGCCTTAATGCCATATTTTGTTTTCTCTGGTACATTTTATAACATGGAAATAACACTATCAAATACATTTTTTCTACATTCATAACATCATGAAAATATATGACGTATAAACAATTCCAGTATGGGAATTCAATGAAAATTGATCTATTTTTCCAACCTGATATTATACTGTTTTACAAAAAAGTTTTACCAAAATCCATGTCAATATATTTTAGTTTCTCATATATTTGATCACATGTTATTGGTGATGGTATTGTACCTTTTTATTTATTTGTATTCAATGATGTCATATAGGATCAGAATTTATATCATTAGGGTAAAAATTTGTGATGTTATAATGATAATGTCTTCAATGAATTTTCCAACCTAACAAAGTGTGTAACTACTTCACAAATGGGACACCCAAACATTCCTTTAACTCTGTAGGCTAAAAAATTTCTCTAAGTAGGAAATTCATTTATCGTCTTATTCAACATGGCTCTCAATGTGGTATTCTCACTTCTATAAGCATCATACAGTATAACACCTGTATTCCAGAAAAAATTAGATCTTCAATCAATGGATTCAAATATACATCAATATCATTACCATGGGTTTTTGGTCTAGATATAGCCAAAAACTACATAATTTATTTGTGAATCATGAATAACCACTATGGTAAGTTTTAATTTACCAAAATTACTAGTTAGGTACTGTGAGTACTATATTATAAACCAAAAGGATTTATTCCATATATAGATAATGTAAGATGGATTTTTCTTGGCTCGTTTCAAAATTCAAGATACTCAAAAATCAATTTTTTTCCACTAAGGAGAGTCTGTCGGGTGATGTTATTTCCCATATTCAATTATTGTTTATGTGTTTCATGAATATTTTTTAGCAGTTTACTAACATCTATATGTTATTTTAAATATTTGAAAGATAAGAATGTACCATAAAACATTAAACATACATGATTCTTCTTTATTATATAAATTCATTCCACACTTATGGAATTTTCTATGTGATTCATGATTCTTTTGAAATAATATAAAATAATTTGGACATGCTTGTATTTTATTAGAGATCATGCCCATTTAATATATAATTCCATTTGAATTATATATTCTATATGGAAATAAATTTGGTTCTGGTATCACATCATTCAAGATACATAGTATTTTAGAAAAATGAGTGTCGCGCCATCCACTCCTATCATTCAGATTAAATAACATCAATATAGCTAATAATATTGTATATTTAGTATAACTAATATATGTTGTTATCTTTTCATATTTAATTTACTTCTCAAACAAAATTAGAAAATTAAAAAGGTAATCTTCAATTTTCATTTTCATATCATTCATACAATCTCCATCACCATTTACACCATTATTCGTATCAAATGATCTATAAATGAAGATATCTTCCTAGTTTGTTTTTTCATTTAGTTTTTTCCAGTGTTTAGTCCAACATCTATAACTCCGATATATTCTATGATCAATCAAAATTTCTTCCAATTATTATAGATGACTTCATCTCGAATATAGACAATGTTAACACAAACTAGAGGTATATCAGTTATACTAAAAGGATTTATTCTATATATAGATAATATAAGATGGAGGTTTCTCACATCATTTCAAAATTCAAGATACTCAAAAATAAATTTTCATCCCCTAAGGAGAGTATGTTGGGTGACGTTCTCTCCCATATTCAATTCATGTTTATGCATGTCCTGAAAATTTTCTAGGAGTTTCCTAACATCCATATATTATTCAAAACATTGTAATGATAAGAAAGTACCATACCAATCTTAAAGAACTTGATTATTCTTTATTATATAAATTCATTCCACACTAAGGGAATTTTCTAATTGATTTATAGTTATTTTGAAATAACATAAAATCATTTGGAAATTCTTTTATTTTTTCAGAGATCATACCCATTGAATGTATCACTTTTCATTATATATTTGATAGGGAAACTAATTTTGTTCTGGTGTCATATCATTAAAGATACCTAGTAGTTTAGAAAAACTGGTTTCTCTCCATCCGCTAATATCTTTAAAGTTAAATAACATCAATATAACTGATAATGTTTTATATTTAATATAACTTATATACATTTTTCTCTTTGCATATTTATTTTACTTCTCAAATAACTTTGGAAAATAAAAAAGGTCATCATTAATTGTCTTTATCATTTCATTCATATGATCTCCATCACCATTTACACTAGTATTAATATCAAATTCTCTTTAAATGATGTTATCTTCCCAGTCAGTTTGTTCATTTATTTTTTCCAAGTGTTTAGTCCAACAATTATAACTCAGATATATTCTATGATTAATCAAATGTTCTTCAAACTCCTCTGGATGACTTCATCTCGAATATATATAGTGTTAGCACAAATAAAGTATTTTAGAATTTTCATATTCACGATCTATTAAAAAATTGATTAACTCTTTAACACCATCCCCATAAACCTTTATCATACAATTAGCATCCATGCATTTTTTATTCACATCCAACCTATATGGTTTAGTAATATCCATTTTTAAAATATATTTTAATACACATAAGGTATGCATATAATGTATATATACATTGATACGTATACAATGTATTATAATTTGAGTGTATTCATGCTCTATTTTTTGAATTTTTATATTGATTGATAAATTTTATGGTCACTAATACAAATCTAGTCATTACTTTCCCCAATAGATAAATTATTCCCCTTTCAACTCTCTATCACTTTTTCATTTTTTCATTCTTCAAAACCAATTATTTCCATTCATTCTCCAATAAAAGTTACCATTTTTAATTTTATCATAAATGTTTCTTCAAAAAATAAAATTATATTCATTTTGAGTTAATTAATTTAATATGTGACAAATAAATCAATTATAAACCTCCTTGACACCCAACATAAGACAACAATATTACATTGTTATGTAAAAACTATTTTGAGTTATTAAACCCCTTGGAAATAATTTTAAAAATACAAATAAAGAATGTTATTCAATCACATATTAATAATATGTATATATATATATGGGTGTGTATCTACTAGGTAACATGTTAATAAAATAGACTTTATGCACTTTAATAACATGTCATGAAATAAAAATTAGTGGAAAGTGTAATACACATTTGAGATAAAATCAGATAGTGATCTGACCAATTGATTTCGATGAAAAATCAATTATTAGAATACAAATAAACTATATGGAAACTTATGGATATATATAAAACTATAATCATAACGAACAATATCAGACCCCAAATACACCACTATTCCAAAATCCTAACCACATATATGCAATATATATATATGTGTATATAGATATATCTTTTTGTGTATATGTATATTAATATATATATATATTCATATTTAAAAAATTTTATATTTCATATGTGCATGTGTGGGACCATATATATTTTATACAATGCCTATAGTATTAAAAAATTAAATCCTAATAGAAATACAACACTTATATGAAATTTCATTATATTAGTTTTTTTCATGTTAATTTTCAAAAAAATAAACTTCTTAATTTCACTATCATTTTCATATAATTGTTTCCATGGGTATCAATAAACATTCAAATTCTACCAATAATAGGTTAAAAACCTCTTTGAAACATGAAAAATTTAAAACACCCAAACAATGGGTATCGAAACCAATTGTAAATAAAAAATTGTTGTCATCTGGTACATGGACAAGCCACTAGAGAACAACTAGGGGAATGTGGGTTGTATTATACTTATACAGGCAAAGAAGAACTAAAAAGGGAGATATAATGTAAGACCAACTAAAAAGTATTAGAATGAAGCACATAACCTAGGTTTTTAAAGGGTCGATTCATTTGAGATGATTGAGGGGGATCAACGAAGAAGGATCAGTTCTACAAGTGCTTGAATGTTGCAAGTGATGGGGTTCTATTTTATAGTTGTAATTAACAGACCGAAAGGGTTTGATCAGTGCTTTCAAAAAAGCACTGATGAAGATTGGATTTATCATTGATAAAATAGAAAGAACCAATAAAAAATATATTTATCAAGGCTATATATTTCATTTGATAAAGATATATCCTTTTGAATGATTTTTTAGCATTGATAAAGAAATATATTTATGATCGCTAAGAGGTAGTGATAAAAAAAATAGGTTTTATCCATGCTTTCTATTTTAGTGCTAATAAAACCAATACTTATCAGTGCTTTCTGGAAGGCATTGATAAAACCAATGTGAAATGAATTAAAAAATGTTACTCAAATATATATTAAAATGAATAAATTATAAAAATGTGAAAAATAATTACATTATAATGAATAAATAATGTTAAATTTATGAATTTTGTAAATGACTGATATTTATACACAAAAAGAGGAATAAGCTTAAAAAATATTAAAAAATGAATATGTTTTATCAATTATATACATTTAAAAAATGAATATATTTAAAAATGAATAGGAATACATATTAAATATGTACATTAAAACCATATTAAAAACAATAAATGTTAATGGATAAATATAAATACATAAATATTAAATATAAATAAATTTTAAAAAATATGAAATGATTAAATATTAAAAATTAATAAATTATAAAGAAAACTAAAAAAAATTGACATTTTCATTGAATAAATAATACTAAATAATATTAAAATATGGAATGTTAAAAGAGGTGAAATTTATTAATAATAAAATCTATAGGTGTTATTAATTATATGGATTATTTAAAATATTAATAATTAATTTATGTTGAAATGAAAATGAATACATGTAAATTATATAGATTACAACCATATTAACAACATTAAATTTTAATAAATAAGAATTTATTAATAAATATTAAAAATGAATATAATTACAAATAAAAATAAATAATGGAAAAATGAAAATAGATAAATTACAATAATATCAAAAAAATAATTAATAGTATTAATGAATAAATAATATTAAGAATGAATAAATTTGAAAAAAATATTTAAAAGTAAAAAATAGTACATATTGAATAAAAATATAAAAAAATGAATAAATGTTATCAATTAAAAACATAATATATACTATATATTTTAAGTTAATAAATAAAATTCTAAAATGAATATTAAAAATTGAATAAATTGTAGAAATATCATCTGAGTGTGTGTGTTTCAATATAAAATTGTATTAATTAGGTATATGTGTGTGAGAAATTAATGTAACAGAATTGTTTTTGAAAAGGTTGAGGCTCATAGACCTCTTTATTTTTAAAATAATTAAAAACAAGAAAATAGAGAAAATAAAGGACGGAGTTCGACAAGGAATGAATACCCTCATCAAAAAAATTCAATGTCCGAGTTTATTTATAATCTTTATACCTGTCCTTGGTTCTTCAGCACCCATGGAGTTCCAAACAATTCTTACACATCAATTATCGTGGCTACAAACCTATGAATAATTCCCTCTAAAGCTTTTCACTTGTTGTAGTAGGCTTTCAATGTTGGTTCCCTCCAAGGGGATGCTCTAGATGAGGTTCATAGTAGGGAGTTTCAGCCTTACCATTGCTATCCAAATTTTGATGTTTGAGTGGGTATCGAAATTTTCATCGGTATGAGGCTTGTGAATCCCTGCACAAGACAACTAATCAACCAATGATGAGAAAGTGGAAGCTGGTGTTGACGTTATCGATGTTGGGAAGTGTTTTTTTATTGTTGATTTGAACTGGGTTTTTTGGGCCTTGGGATTTTGGACCATGGAGGCATGATTGTTTCTTTATGTCTTTGATGTCATTTTGGGTTCCTACTCTTCCGTTAAAAGGGTGTTTATTAAAAAAAATAATTTTTAGTCAAGAAACCCATAAGTATTTGATGTTTCCATATGCATATCCTTTACGTGAGTAAGATTAACCAAACATGGCTCGATGGGAGAACTAGTATTCTTACAATTGACTAGTTGAAATCCTTCATCATCCATTGATCCCTTTCATTTACTCTTCGTTTTACCTTTCAAGTCCTATCGAGCAATATATTTATGGAAGACTTCTTAACCCTTATTTTTAGTCATTAATGGGAGATGATGTTTTTATTTCCCTTTACAATTTCTTGAAACAATGTTTTGTTCATGAAAGATATATTCATCAGACTTATCTTGGGCATCAATTTCCTTGGTATTCTACTAATCCAAGGAAATACTCTCCAAGATGAAATCCAAATAACTTTCTCCATTTTTATCAAGAGGGACTATTACTTCTTGAGAAACAATATCATACTATACCTTCTTATTTCTTTTACAGATTTGTTCAATAATAGTACAAGATGGATGTATCATGATTTCATTATGATTCTATGACATCCCCACAAATCCACTATCTGGAATATCAAAATTGGTTTCCACAACTACTATCAGTACAACATCATAAAAATGTAGTCCATCTTTTATGGTGACATTGAAAAACTATCCTTCAGCACAAGACATAATTTGTTCAACAACATGCCCCTAATTAAGTGAAATTTGCATCTGACCAGTATATTGAACTTCATTTTGAGGAATGTTCTGATGAGGAATAATATAAGTAGGTTATACTTTTACAGAATTATAACTTTTATAGCATGAACTCACATCATGTCCACAAGCAGAGCAGTTCTCACAAACCTATGATCTCTTACAATTGGAAAGATCGTGAGCAATGATTTTACAGTAAGTACAGAATTTTAGAACCCTATCATAAAAAGAATTCTAATAAAACGCACCCTCACCAGTAAAAAGAAAAAACTGATCAATTAACACTACTGGAAATTAGATCTTTCCCAACTCTTCTATACCAACGGTTTTCAAAAACCGTTGGTATAGGTCCCCTTTCCCAACGGTTTGGCCAAACCATTGGGAAAGGCCCCCAAATTGGCCACTTTTCCCAACAGTTTGGCCAAACCGTTGGGAAAAGTGGGCCAAAATTCAACATCCTTCACAGAATGAAAATCACAACCAAAGACCTATACCAACGGTTGTTAAAACTATTGGTATATGTCTATAAAAACGGTTTTAACAACCGTTGGTATAGGTACATTCATTTTTTATCAGACCTTCGTACCGAGAACATTATATAAATCAAAATTTAAAATATTTATGAGAATAAATATATATATTTATGTAATTATGATCACAAAAGTCATGTTAGGTTAGTGGTTGAGTCGTTCAATGATAAACGAGGGGTCCTGGGATCAAATCCCAGCGGATGTTTTATTTTTGGAATTTATATAACAATGGTTCCATTACCGTTGGTATAGATTTCATATTACCCATACCAACGGTTTCCAAAACCGTTGGTATAGACCTATCCCAACGGCTTACTTGGCTACGGTTCTCCAAACCGTTGGTATAGGCTATACCAACGGTTTGGAGGCCTATACCAATGGTTTCAAACCATTGGTAAAGGTTAGTTTTCCAGTAGTGTAATTATGAATCTAAACCAACTTCAACTAAAAAAAAGTGAAGTAGTAGAATCAAAAAACTTCTATTTCTTTATGCTTCTTGATTTCAAAACCAATCGATATGGAAAATTTATAGAGGATTTTCAGATGACATATCATCAAATTTAGACCATAATCCTTGACCACAATTTGAGAAGAATAGTTACCAATTTTCATTAGGTTGGATTTCCTATCCCATTATTAGGTGTGAAGAAATACGAGTGGATGGGTGATCTATCCAAAGCCCCTTTCTCATGTCTCTTACTCTTCATAAGAAAAAAAAGTGATAATAGTAGCCACATCCTGGTAACACACATTTCCAATTTGAAAATCCCTATATTATCAAAAGATTCTCAACTAGATCCCATAACTTTAACCAATTGGAACCCCTAGGTAAAATAAGTCGTGAAAAAATGTAGTCATCACCAATTTATAAGTGCTTTGATATTGCAACTAGGTCTTCCCTAAGGTGTGATGTGTTTCCTTTTCATCGAATGGAATTTGGAGCTAATCCTTTATAGTGAGAGAAAAAACGTTTAGTCATGCCATTACCAACCACAATAAATTCTCTATGATTGAGGTTTTGAGATTTTGTTCCATTACGGAGGGGCCTTTGGGTGTCTAATCTCACATGTGCAAGGAAACACTTGACTGAATAGTGAAGAAGAGAAGCCCCCATATTGGGGGAACTCTAAAGAGTTAGATATATATTAAATTTAAATAAAAATGAAATGTTATTTGATTCTATAACAAGTTTGGGGAAATACCCTTTATTAAATATAAAATTGAATCCATTTTCCACTAGGTTCTAGGGTATTCCAAAACAAGAAACAAATCCTAAGCCTACATAGCCCGAAGGCCCAATGAAAAAAAATCTCAAGGGCATAAAGAACATTAGACAATGCTGACAACCTCTCATGCTATGAGGAGTTGACCCCTTTCATGACCACTACCCTAACATGAGGATCCCAGTCCTAGATTTGGTAAAAATATTCCCTATCTGATAGAATTCTACCCGACGTAGACTCGTGCCTTGAGGTCCTCATCAGGCTTCATTGACCATAGCCTAAAGATGTCACTAATCACTCTATGTGTCCTTTAATGCCAGATCCACCTAAAGCCATCCAATGGATGACCCCACCCTAGCCACAGCCTTTCTACCAAATGTCGATCCAAGAAGAGTTTTTCTCAAATAGGTATTTTTCAAAATATTTTTTAAATGGGTTTCTTTAAAAAATATTTTTTAAAAACCACATAGGTTAAAAATATTTTTAACAATACCCCTTAAAGGCGGCATCACAGCTGCTGACTTTAGGTTTCGGGTGAAAGGCGGTAGAGGCCCTTCTGCCTTTAGGTTTCGGGTGAAAGGTTGTAGCGGTGCTACTTCTTTTTGGGTTATATCAAAAATTGGGAAATTAGTAGCTAATTTTCTTCTAAAATTGAAAAATAAAAAAATTTTACTACCTTTTGTATTTGAAAAATTTTAATTTTAATTTTAATTTTTTATTTTTTGTTTGTGTATATATTCATAAATAAATAAACAAAAAATTTCAGCAGAATCTATTTGCTATTTAATATCCAATAGTACTGTCATTACAACCGTTTGGATTCTGAGAGAAGCTTTCACCCAGGGATCCCTTTTATATAATGCCTTACCCTATAAATCATTCTTCATTTCTGATGTGGTATTTTGGTTCTCTCTTTCCTACGCAGAACACTCTGCATTTCTTATGTGGGATTATGTTTCAAGTATGCGACTTTGAAAGACTATAAAATATAAACTATAATACCAATATAAATAAAACATATAACATGGATTAAACATATAATAAATAGTTGAAAATAAAATGAATTTTATAAAAAATGTTGATAAAAAATAATTTAAAAGATTTCAAAACTACCTACTTGAAACATAATAATGTTTCAAGTACATGACTTTGAAAGACTATAAAATATAAACTATAAGACCAACAGAAATGAAACATAATAAATGGATTAAACATATAACAAATAGTTGAAAATAAATAGAATTTCATAAAAAATGTTGATGGAATATAATTTATAAGTTTTCAAAGATACCGACATGAAACTTAAAAATGTTTCATGCACATGACTTTGAATGCCTATAAAATATAAACTATAAGTCCAACATCAATGAAACATAAAACATGGATTAAATATATAACAAATAGTTGAAAATAAGAAGAATTTTGTAAAAAATGTTCATGAAAAATAATTTATAATCTTTCAAAACCACCTACTTGAAACTTCAAAAAGATTCAAGTTTGTGGCTTTGAAAGACTATAATATATAAACTATAAGACAAATATAAATGAAATGTAAAACATGGAATAAACTTATAATAAATAGTTAATAATTAATTAGTTAATTAGTAATTTAAATACTAATTATATAATTACTAATTATATAATAATTAATTAGGTAATCAGTAATATAATTATTAATTTTTAATTTTTAATTTTTAATTATATAATTAATTATTAAATCAGTGATATCATTATTAATTATATAATAATTAGTTAGTAGTATAATTAATAATTATATAATTATTAAGTATTAATTATAAAATTAATTAGTAAATTTGTAATATCATTATTAATTATATAATAATTAATTAGTAATATAATTATTAATTACATAATAATTAATTAGTTAATCAGTAATATAACTATTAATTATTAATTATTAATTATATAATTAATTTGTTAATTAGAAATATCATTATTCATTATAAAATAACGAATTTGTAATATAATTATTAATTATATAATAATTAATTTGTTAATTAGTAATATAATTATTTATTATATAATAATTAATTAGTTAATTAGTAATATATTTTGTAATTATAAAATAGTTCATTAGTTCATTAGTAATATAATTATTGATAATAATTATTCATTATAAATTTCTAATAATTAATTATATAATAATTAATTAGATAATTAGTAATATAATTATGAATTATATAAAAATTAATTTGTTAATTAGTAATATAATTTTTTAATTATAATAATTAATTAGTTAATTAGTAATATAATTATTAATTATAATTATTAATTATTAATTATATAATAATTAATTATCTAATTTGTAATATAAGTATTAATTAGAATTATTAATTATTTATTATATAATAACTAATTAGTTAATTAGTAATATAATTATTCATTATAATTAATAACTACATTACAAATTAACTAATTAATAATGATATTACTCATTAACAAATTAATAATTTATGTAATTAATTATTAACAATTACAAATTAACTAACTAATTATTATATAATTAATTATTATATTTCTAATTAACTAATTAATAATTAATAACTATTAATTACCAATTAATAATTAATAATTATAATTACTAATTATAATGAATAATTATAATTTATAATTATATTATGAATTAACTAATTATAAAAAGGTTCTCAACTCTATCTTTCTCAAAAAATTTACTAATTAACTATTATATAATTAATAATTACATTACTAATTAACTAATTAATTATTATATAATTAATTATTTGTAATTACTAATTAACTAATTACTAATTATATAATTAACAGTTTTATTACTAATTAACAAATTAATTATTATATAAATATTTTTAATAATTGATAATTAATAAATTTAAGGAATAATTATAATTTATAAATATATTACTAATTTACTAATTAACTATAATATAATTAATAATTGTATTACTAATTTAAAAATTTATTATTATATAATAATTTTTAATAATTACTAATTATTAATTATAATGAATAAATATAAATATAAATTATATTACTAATTAACTAATTAACTATTTTATAATTACTTATTAATAATTACTAATTAACTAATTAATTATTCAATGATTAGTTATTAATAATACTAATTAAATAATTAAATAATAGTTTCTATGTTTAATCTATGTTTTAACTTTCAATTATATTGGTCTTATAGTTTATATTTTATTGTCTTTAAAATTCACATGCTTAAATAATTTTTATGTTTCAAGTAGGTTGTTTTGAAATCTTTTAAATTATTTTTTAGGAAAATTTTTAACGAAATTATTTTTATTTTCAATTATTTTTTATATGATTAATTCATTTTTTATGTTTCATTTTATTTGGTAGTATAGTTTATATTTTATAGACATTCAAAGTCACATAGTTGAATCATTTGTATGTTTCAAGTAGGTGTATTTGAAAACATATAAATTATTTTTCATCAACATTTTTTACGAAATTATTTTTATTTTTAACTATTTATCATATGATTAATCGAAATTTTATGTTTCATTTATGTTAGTCTTATAGTTTATATTTTTATAGGTATTCAAAGTCACCTATTTGAAGCATGTTTATGTTTCAAGTAAGAGTCTTTGAAACTTTATAAATTATTTTCCTTCAATTTTTTTATGAAATTATGTTTGTTTTAAACTATTTCTTATATGTTTAATCCATGTTTTATGTTTTATTTATGTTGGTATTATATTTTTTTATAGGCTTTCAAAGTCAGGTACATGAAACATTTTTAAGTTTCAAGTAGGTGTATTTGAAACCTTATAAACTATTTTCCATCAACATTTTTTATAAAATTATTTTTTATCAATTTTTATATGTTTAATCCATGTTTTATATTTCATTTATATTGGTCTTATACTTTATATTTTATAATCTTTCAAAGTCACATAATTGAAAGAGAATCCCACATCGGAAATGTAAAATGTTTTGCGTAGCAAAGGGAGAACCAGAATCCCACATCGGAAATGAAGTATGATTTTTTAGGGTAAGATATCTTATAAAAGGGAGCCCCAGGTGAGAGCTTATATTAGAATCCAAACTGCTGTAATGGTAGTACTGCTGGATATTAAATAGAGGATAAATTCTGTTGAAAATTTTATTGTTCTTTATATTTTTTTGTTTATATATATATATATATAGACAAAGAAAACAAAATAAAAATATTTTTTTTTAAAATATATTTTTTGGATTTTAGTGGAAAGGAGACATCTACGATGCCACCTTTGTGGCATATTTTTAAAAATATTTTAAACCCAACTATTTTTAAAAAAATTTATTTTTTAAAAACATATTAAAAAAATCCATCCAACATCTGTACATGGTGCTGACATTACCCTGTATAAAAACTTACTCCACCTAACATTCAACTATCAACATCCATTACATGGTCATAAGATTAAATATCACTCCTACCCCCTGCAAAGGGTTTGGGTTTAACACCACTCAGGGCCTTCCTTGTGTATAGTTTTCTATCCTGATGAAAACTTCCATAGATGTAACATGCGACCATCCTTTTCAAAATCAAGAAACCACTAAACCCCAAGACCGTAGGTCTTCAACCACCAGGCACCTTGGAATTACTCTTCTCAGTGGATCCAAGCTCACCGTCGATTCCTTCCCAAGGTTAGGGATAACCCATGATGTCGTTGTTGGATTTCCCCATGGAGGGTTCTCTGTAGCCCTCAACCAACATATGAAATTTTATTAAAATCTATTTACTAGACCCTAATTAGTCAATATTTATAATTAATATTAATTTTTTATTATAAAGCATTTTACACTAAATAGATGACTTATTTAATGTAGATACATATTTTGTATTATATCATGAAATTTAAGGAAATATTATATATATGGATATATATATATAAGAATATAATTTGAAATTGAAAATAATAAATATAATATCAAATAATTATGTATAAAAAAATCATTAAAAGTTGCTAAATTACAAAATATTGAATGAATAAATATTTTAAATGAATAAATCATAATTAAAAATAAGTACTAAATAAATTTATTAATTAATAAATACTAATAAATAATATTAAATGAAAAGAATGTTAAAAATTAGTGAAATTTCATAATTAAAAAAATCAATATATTGAAAAAATATTTAAAAATGATTAATTTTTTTAAAATAAATATATTATTAAAAAAATAGACAATAAATTTATGTTAAAATGAAAATTAATATATATTAATTATATTAATTACAACCATGTTAAAATCATGTGATGATAATTAATAGACATGTATAAAAATATATTGAAAAAGATGAAAGTACAAACATATTTAAAAAATAAAAGTTGAAAAGAAATAAATTAAAATTATTAATGAATAAAAATAATTAAGAATATTAATAAAAAAATATTACAAATGAATAAATTAAAAAAATATTAAAAAGAAATAAATAATATATATTGAATATTTTGTTTTAAAAAATGAATAAATTTGTCTAAATAAAAATATTGTATATATGAAATATATATTGTTAATAAATAAAGTATAAAAATAAATATTAAAAATTGAATAAATACTAGAAATATTATGTGTGTTTGTTTTAATATAAAATTTCATTCATTACATATATGTGTGGGTGGATTGATGGAGCAGGCTGCCATTGGAGTCCCTGGGGGTCTGGATAACAGGTCATGGGATGATGTGGCTAAGGAAAAGGAATAGAATCTATCAGAGTATGAGGCTATTATCTAGAATGAAGTCAATCAAGAGTTAGACAATGTTGTACTAGCTTCTACATGTAGGAAAGGTAAGGTGAAGGTTTTGGATGCTGATAGATTCAAGTTGGTGATGCCTAAAAAGGCAAGGGCATGTCCAAATTTTTCTTATGATCTTCATAAAGAGGAGTCGGTGGCCAAGGTGGAAATTAGAATGGAAATACGGTCTTCGATTGCAGAAAATGCTATTATAGGAGCTATTAATGTACAATAAGGGGTTCATGATGGTGTGTAGGTGGATGTATTTGCTTCTTTTGAGTAATTTGGTGAACAGCAAGGTATTCTAGGGGGTAGGGTATGCTTAGATATCCTGCAACTCAGCAGGGTGCTACTATAGTAGGATCCCCCCTATTAGTTTGGAAGAAGGTGCTATGGATGTTTTTCCTGGTGTTGTACAAGACCTCATGCGGTCTCCTCCTCTAGTTAATGATTAGGGGGTCTCATCTGGATGTTGTTTTAATGGATTCCACTAGTAATGTGGAATTGTGAGGAAATGGGAAGCCAACTGCCAATTTCTTTTCAATGTTAGAGTCTATTAATACTCTTGAGTTTGATTTGCTTAATCTTAAAGGCCTGAAGAATGCAGGATGCAATAACTGAATGAGATCCTCCTCAACACCTACTTTTGTTGATGGTTTAGAGCCTTCAAAGCATATGTAAAAGCCTATTCAGAAGGCTTCACACTCTTACGTGGATGTGCATGACTCCAAGTATGCATAGAAGGCTCCTCAAGATCTGCATGAAGTAACTCATTGTAATGATAACCAGGATCATATTTCCCATATTGAGGCTATGCATTCTAGGTTACACAGAGATGCATCTCATAAAGAAACTGAGTTGCACACTATGAAGGTTCTGGTGATGGACGATGAACCAATATGGAGAAGAGGGCATCATCTAGCTAATTGGGGAGGATCTTGAGGTCTAGGATGGCCCATAAAAAGGAAATACTTGGGTATCTGATGTGTATTTTTCATTTGTTATTTAGGTGTGCTGTCTCACATGTAAACATTTCCCCTATGTTTATTTTTCTTCTATACCTTTTTAATAAATTTTTGGGGCAATGGGTTCGGGTTCCTAAACCCATGGCTGTGCCGTTTTTAGTATATATGTGTGTGAAATTAATGTTAGAGAAGTCTGATATATGTTATATTGAAAAATAAAACTACATTTCATTAAACATCCATTACTCGATACTAATTCATTAATAATTATAATTTATTTTAACATTTTATTATGAAACATTTTTCATTTAATATATAAATTATTTAATGTAAATACATATTCTATATTATATAAATCATATTTAAGGAAATATTATATATATTGATATATATATATTTCTATAATAAATATTTTAATCAAAAATTATGAATAAAAAATAAAAAATGTCTAAATTACATAAATATGAAAATAATAAATGTTTAAAATGAATAAATTATTAATAAGAGTTAAAATTATTTATCATTTTTAGTGAATAAATTACACTAAATAATATTAAATGAATAAATGAAAAAATTATAAAATTTAGTAATTAAAAGATAAATTGATTGCAAAAATATTTAAAAAATAAATTAGTGTTATTAATTATATAGATCTATAAAAAAATTAAAAATGAATATCTGTTAAAATGAAAATGAACACGTATTAATTTTATACTTTACAACTATATTTAAAATATTAAATTTTTTTGAATAAAAATCTATAAATAAATATTAATAAAGGATAAAATTAAAAAAATATTAAATAAACAAAAAGCAAAAAATGAATGAGAGATGTTTGGCGTTGGGAGCTCTGAGTATGGAAATGGCTAGGGTTTCACATGTGCGCTTCCATGATGACGACACTCACTTTGGTGATGTCATAATCGCCATCGTCCACACTACTGTCACAACGAGACCATGATCTAGATGTCGTGCACTACCACTATTTCGTCCACTATGGGATCATGATCTCGTCCTCATGCTCCATGGTCCACGCTACTATCACAATGTTGTAGAGTATTCATGATCTCTACCCTGATCACCTCCTGCTGATCCCACCCCACACTATTCTTTGGTGTATGGCATCATCCCTTGCTAAAAATTCTCTCGGTCAGGGGCATTTTGACTCACACAGGCATACTGCAATTGTTTCGGTACCTACGACTCAGTGCCTGGTTGAAAATCCATTCATTCCTCTTGGAGTCTCTTTTGATCGTGGTGAAGAAACAATGGCTACTAATGGAGTAGGAAAGAACTTATTCTCTCTATACAAGAGATCAGATTCTCCTCCCGTTCTATGAAAAGGTAGTCTAGCACTCTTCAAAGAAAATCTGATTCCTATCTCAGAATGCTTCAAAATATGTGAGAACTCAATAATAGCTCGTCTCGTACTTCCTAAGGGTTATATTCTAATGAAAATTGGAGATATTATTACATGGATGTGGTTAATCCTGGGGTTCTCATCATGGAAATGTATTTCATTTGGTCGTGACATCTTTCATATGCTCTTCCCATCAGATGAGTTGAATATATAAACATGGGTATTTGGATCAATTTCTCTCAAACACGGTATTATCCATATCCCTGAATGGGATATGAATTTTAATCTTCTTGATGTTGGTTAGTCTTCTATTCAACTTTGTGTAAGGGTCTACGGACTTAATTGAATTCTTTGGGAACCTAAAATGTTGTATGATTTCACTATGTCAATTGGTGTTCCATTAAAGATAGAAAGAGAAATGGAGACCACATGATTTTGGGAGTTTTCATGCTTTTTTATCGAATATGATCTTTACTCCACTTCATTTGATCTTATTATGCTCTACACTGATAAATATCAACTTGATTTTGAAATTGTGAATAAGATAATGCCAAAAAAATTGGAATGTAAGGTAATTAGACATGAAATCTCAAATTGTAGGAAATATGTGGTCTTTGAAAATTTCTATATTCATAAGCACGACTATAAGATATATTTGAAGAATAATAATAATTAATTCATCCAGAATTATGGTGGTCATGATCAGACTTGTGCTGTAGCATCTTTAGGCGGTAATGTTGCACACTTCCATAGGTAGATTGTGCATGCATCCGATGGTCTCAATGAGCAGGCAGATACACAATCAGGGGATGCTTCTACAATAAAGGATTACACTCATTTGAGGGACCCTTCTCCCAAAATATCGCATGAAAATGTGTTGGAAACATTTATCTATGATATTCAAATGATTCTTATTATGAAAACACCTAGACATGATCCTCATATTGGTAGTGCAGGGGTTGGATGACTAATATATGGGACATCTGGATAGACAACTATTAAGTCTTAAGGTGATGGTGATTTATCTACTAAGTGGATGGAGGAAGGGTTACAAGCACTTGTAAAAACAATTCTAGATATTTTTGCTGTGAATGAGGATTTGGTGTTTCATCATGTTGCTCAAAAATTCATTAAGATTTGTAACAGGAAAGCGATCGATAGAAATCCATCACCTATCATGGATAGAATAGAGCTGATTGAACATGATAATGGCACGAAAGCTATAGAGGATGATACATCAAGGGTCATTAATGAATCTATGGAGTATCCTCTCACTCTCTCAGAACCAAAATGGTATTGGAAGGAAACAAACACTTGGAAACAAGGTTGGAATCTGGAAAACCATGGACAAGGAATTGGTAGGGATGACTTGGTTAAAAGCGAGTACAACCAGTCTACCAGGGTTTTGTCTAAGGATCTTACTATGGAGTAGGATAAACTCAAGGAAAAGTACTTAGTGATTTTCAATCAGAAGATTTCATAGTCTGAATGAGAATCTACTAATGATATATTCTACTAGGATTTTGGGGATGATCTTGGTTCTACCCATTTGTAGCTTTCTTTTCTGAATGATGATTTTTCCTTTGTTGGTCTTACCCTTTATCCTTTTTAGGTTATGCCTTTTATTTCTCCATAAATTTTGGTAGGAGTAGGTTCACATGGCTCATGAACCCTTTTGGTAAAAATTGAAAATTAATAAATTACAAAAATATTAAAGAATAATTACGATTAGTAATGAATATATTATATTAAAAATGAAAGAATCTAAAAAAATATTACGAATTATTAAATAGTATATATTGAATAAAATTATAAAAATGAATAAAATTTAGTGATTAAAAAAATAATATATATTAAATATATTATGTAAATAAATAAAAGTGTAAAATTAATATAAACAATTTTATATTTTTTTTAAAAATGTGTGTGTCTTTCTATATGTTTATGTGAAATTAATGTAACACATTCTTGATATATGTTTAACTAGAAACCCAAATGAATTATTAATAAACATCCATTACTAGATACTAAAGTGTAAACGTTTTTAAATAGTAATAATTTATAATTATAAACCATTTTGAATAAATATTTGAGTTATTTAATTTAAATACATATTTTTTTATATAAATATTATTTTTGAAAATATTATATATATTGATATATATATATATATATAGGAAAGGGAACATGAAAGGTTTAATCATTTTCCTTGAATTCATCTTGTGATCAAAATGAGTACGACTCTCACTAATACAATAGTGCTGGTGGATGATGCATTCAAATTCGAGGTTTATATTGAAGTTGAAGAATTACTCGAATTCTATAAGAAATGTTGCAACATTGGTCACTCTCATGATGGATGTCGCAAAGGATTGTGTATTTTTAACTGTAAGATGTTCAGAAAAGTGGTTAGTAGTGTAAATTCAAGCTTCCAGCTGTATGCATTTCAATTGAGGGAGCCAGTCCATCTACTAGAGGCAGGACCCTCAAAATTGGCCCAACGAAGGAACCCGAGCATACTGAGTGTAGTGATAGAGGCAAGGAAGGTAAGGAGGTGCCTCACCATCCCTATACCCCCAATTCTATGCATTCATTGGATACATAGAATTTTGGGAAGGATGATATGTTTTATTTTTATGATGAGGATTTTCTTGAATCAGTGGACAGGATTGATGTCCAATTCACGAAACATGACATCATCAAAGGCAAAAAAACACCCAATGTATCAAATACTGCTCATCAGATAGAATAGACCCTACTCACATGAAGAATAAGGGTGGATCTACAGTCCAGACAATGTAACGTTTGGGTCATTCTTCTTCAAAAAAAAAAGATTAATGGGAGCCCCAAATATGGGGGCCTTACTGTCCCAGATCACATATCCAGATCTGAAGGTTCTTCATTGGATGCTGAGAATGAGTCATACCTTATTTAATAGGTCACTCCAAGGGGACCTGCACTAGACATTGGCTGTAAGGATCCCATTAAATAGGTTGGGAGTTCTATTTTCAATAGGTCTTCTATTATAGATGATTTGGATGATCAAAGGGATTCTTGTTGGAGAAACTAAAAAATATGCAATGTTTGATACATGTGGCATTGTTGTAGGTATAGGGAAGTTGGATGCCTCATATTTGAATGGAAATAAAAATTCTCTTGCCAACGAGTCTCCCTCCCTTAGAAAACATAGTACTTAACTTGACATTTTGATGAGATTTCGTAGAAAGGAAGTTTTCCTTGAAGAATTTGGTAACGTGTGTTCAAAAATAGGTAGGCATATAGAGAAAAAATTTTGAATCTCAATGCATGAATTTAATTCACTATCCAAATTTTTTTAATACACCCCCACTTTGTAGGTTTAAGGTTCTTTATAGAGGTTTCCCTTGAGAATTTCACTATGATTTTCAGAAAATCAAATAGCAATTTTTGATAACACAACAACACTGATGTTGGGAAAAATATTTGTAGGATTTCATTGATTGAAGAACAATTAAAATATATAAAACATTTTCACTAAATATTTGAAATATAAATATTTTTTGTAATAAATAAATAGTATTATATAAATAACATTTAATAAAATTATATATACATATATATATTCTTCTACAGTAAATAATATTTTAAATAATATATAATATTTATTTTATGTGCCATTTTTAATTAAATATTTTATTTATAAACTGTGAATGTATATTTAGTTATATATAAATCATATTTAATGAAATATATTATATATTTATTAATATATTTATTAATTAAATATGCATCATTTTACATAGATGTTAAATAGAAAAAACAAATGACTTTGATAAAGAATGTTATTAAATAACTATTAATATTAATTTGTTAAAATTGTTAGTTAATATTAATTTTTAATATATATATATTTCACTAAATATATGATATATAAATATTATTTATAATTCATATTTATTATTGTATAAAAATAGTTAAGAAAATTATATTTATATAAATTTATATTTCTATATGAAATAAGACTTTTAATATTATATAATTTTTATTTTAGATTACATTTTAATTAAATATCATATATATCAAGTGTGAATTTATATTTATTTTATGTAAATAAAATTAAATTAAAGTTATTATATATATTTTTAATACAAATATATTTATATATTTATATATAATTTTTAATGGTGTTTTTTTATGAAACATATCTTCTATCAAGTCTTTTCAACACTAATAAAGTGTGACCATTGTTAGTGTTTTCTTAGTATTGATATGTGTACCTTTTATCAGCATTGATAAAAGGATGTTTTTATTAGTTCATTTTTAGCACTAATAAAAGTTATCGTTGTTTATCATTGGTTATGTAGTTATGTATATCACTTGGTATAATAAAAAACACCATTTATTTTTTTATACATTTATTAAAATTACATATCTCTAGTTAGGGTATAAAAACCATGAAATTTTTTTTTGATTGAATTAAAAAATAAGGAGAATATTATATGAATAATTTGTGATATACTGGTATTAACCACACATCACTTCATGATATTAATCTGTTTCGTTTTTATTTGTGATATTGAAAAAATTATTCTCAATGTGATGGAAAGAGAGTGTGGAAAATGTTCCCAAATAAAAAAACATATCAAGTATTATTTATTGAGAATTAATGGTGGGTGGAGGAACAATTAGAGAATTTGCATCTAACATCATTGAAATGATAAATCCATGCTAAGTTTGGAAGCCATAACATCATATTTTGGGTGGAAATATGGATTGTCCAATGGTTCTGGGACCTCATGTTGTGAGCCGACTCCATTTATTTTTGTTCTTCCCTTTTCGATTTAATTTTTTTGACAAAATAATGCATCCAGTTTAGATGATCTAACTGAGAGTACAATGATGATGAATAAGTCATATCAATATAAATAGTTGATTCATACCAAGAGAATAATGAAATTTCATATTCATTACCCAAATGAGGGCCAACAATCATACAAATTTGAGATCCTCATGTTTATTCATAAACATAGAATTTCCTTCTTTCAGAAGAAGGCCCATCTCTTCCAATGAATATTAAAATTTAAATTTAGTTTTCATTTTCACCATTCCATATAAGACTGTATAATGAAGAGTTAGACTCTGTGTCAGATGTTGTAGAAACAATTCCCATATACAATTTCTAATTTTCTTTATATTTTTGAAAAGCATCATAGGTTATTGAATCATATAATCAACAAATTATTTGATTAATATATACTAATTTACATACAAACCAAGCCAATGAAAAACATTACCAAATCCAAAGAGAGATAAAAATAATGTAAAAGAATAACAAAATGGTAAGGTATAAATATAACTAAAAAACCACTCACTGCTCATTTTTATAACGGAACATCATTTGACATATCCTAATGATTTTACATGTTATATTAAGGTTTCACTTTGAAATTATTAAATAATATTTTATTATTTACAATAAAATATAAATAATAAATTATTATTAAATTGATTAATATATAGATAACAATTAATAGTATAAATAAGAATAAGTAATAATATAATTAATATAATTTAGAAGATATTTAATAATCAACTAGATTTTTAATAGTTAATCTCATGAATAATAAATAATTAATAATTAACAATGAATCATTAATAGTTATTAATCAATCATATTGATAACAAAAATTAATAATAAAATAAATAGTAGAATTAATAATATAGTTAATAATAATTAATTAACGATATAACTAACATTTAATAATTAAGAATAAAATCGATAAGATAATATATAATTAATAAGGAAAATAATAATGAATAATATAAATAAAAAATAACAATTAATAATATAAGTAATGATATAATTACTATAAATAGAAAATTAATAATACATAACTTACAATTAATGCTTAACAACAACAAAATAATTCTTCATTAATTGTTAATTATTTTATTAATTTTTTATAATGTTATTAACCATTATTTTTTAATTATATATTATTAATTATTCACCCCAAACCCTAAAATCATGCACCAAAAACCCAAGATAAATCCAGGTGGGGGATAATTTGACAAGTTAATATACATAAAAGGCTAGTTGGACGAAGCACATTTCATGAGGGGGGTAGGAATGCAATAATCATTAATGGTACTACATGTGACATAAGGGAGGTGTGACGATGACCGGTGTACGACATGTTGCAAGAATATCATATTGGCCTTCAAGAAAAAACCACATTCATTTGGGTCTCCAGGGCAATGAACTTATGCATTTAGGGTATAAAAAATTTAATATAATATCCTCTGGGCCAATACTCACTTGGGTGGGTGAGTATTTGTTGTTTATAGTATCATATTTCTATGATAATAATTATCTTCTAAATATATTATCAAATTATTAAATATTATTTTTATTACAAATTATTAATTACAATATTCATTCTATGACATATTATTATGTTATTTATCTTAATAATACATCATTTTAATTAATAATATCGTTCATAATTTATCATTGTTCAAATGATCATAAATTCAATATTGATCCTCATTTAGAATATCTTGAATAAAATGTTAATGAACCATTATTTATTAAACTAATTCATCTATGGGTTAAATAAGAAATGCTTATTTCAAGAATGAAACCCACTTAAAAATTAATCACAACACTTTTTTTTGTATATAATGGATCTATTGACAATTAGACAAAATTATAAAGAAAAACAAATATCCCATACCAGTCAGTAGCACTACATAAAAATAGCCTAAAATAAGGATGACCTTTATCAACAATATTAATAGCACAGATAAAGGAAAAGCCTTATCATTGCTACATCTAGCGCTGATAGAGGCCATGATGCTGTAGTCTGATATTAAAATTATACCACACTACAACACTGAATATAGACACCAAATACAAACAAAAGAAATAAATATTGTATATGGAAAATTAATAATTTAATCGAAATAAAAATTACATCAAAAAAAATATTATAAACATTTCAAACATTGTTTTGTATAATTACATTATATAATAAAATTTACCAAAAAAATTCAAAAACATCAATGATTTCATTATCTTTGACACCCGACCTCCTCTCAAAAATATCGATCAACATATCTATTGCTAAAAAACTACCCCAACCCGAGAAAAAGAGCCCACCTCTATATGAAAACAATTATTATGTCAGTAATACTATAAATAAAATACAAAAAAATAAATATGAAATAATTCATTAATGAAATGTCAATTTTAAACTGATAACATACACATGGAGTCACATCGGTCACACCAAGCATCATATTGAGCTGTGGCTGATTCCTACATGCCACAAATGACTTATGGATCGTTGTCCCAAATTATCAAAACAATCCAACTATTTTTTACAGTTATGAGTATGTCACATGTGTTCTTTTAATAAAATATAATTTCAAATTGGAAACAAGTACTTTAAGTCATACCAGTCACATCATGTGTTGGTTTGATATGATATTGATTTATACAAGTCACAAATAACTTTGGAAGAATTTTACAAAAGTAGGAAGATAATATGGGTTCATTTTAATATTTTTATGTGTCTGAAAACATTTTGAACAAAATTGAAAATTTTAGATTTAGAATAGAAACTTTGAGTCATACTGGGAACTATGTGTATTAGATTAGGGTGTGGATGATTCATACACATCAAAAAAGGACTTCTGGGTCTTTTTCCTAAAGTATAAAAAAAATACATGTATAGGTCCAAGATTGACGTATATAGAAATTAAATTACTTTTGCGGAATACTTAATATATAATAAAAACTAATACTCAAGGATCGTAATAGTTTAGTGTATTTGGAAACTCGGAACAAAATCTTCTAATTGTTGTGAAAGATATCCAACATCTCCCATAAAGATCTTCCCCTTTGGTTTTCTTACCTAAAACTTTTCTTTATATCCTGGGGAAAAGAAAACATATAAAGGGTGAGCTCAAATTCTTAGTAAGGGTAAGCATGGAAAAAATAAAACAAACCATATACATTTGAACTTCAAAACATGAACATAAAGTTTAAACATCAAAATCTAGAGTTGTGAAATAAATCATGGTAGTACGTAAGGAATAGATCATAAATGAACATCAATCATGATAAAATAACATGGGAATAAAAAATTTAATTGTGGAAAACCATTAATCACATGTTATGATTTCCATAGTAGCCAAGGCATTGCTGCCAAGACCATCTTAGTGGAAAAAGTCCCTTTCTGAATCGAGTTCACTCCTCGTTTCAGTCCTGTAACACTGAACCAGATTAACTTACTGTTTCATCCATGTCTATCTCATGAGATACAAATCTTTACCCAATTTATTGGAGGGAGATATAGGTTCCACCCATATCATAATGAAACCATTCTTATGTGTTCCACAAAACAATCATAAATCATTCATCATAACCCAAAGAATAAAATGGGTTTCATAAACATCATTCCATATTAACGTAATCCATATAAAACAAATGGATGTCATTTAATCATAAGAAAAGTGAAACCATGTAAATCATAGATACATTATATTTGTAACATACACATATGAAATAATGTCATCTTAGATAGAAAATTTGTTTGGATAAAACAGTAGAAATGAATTCTTGAGGAAAATAACCTTTCTTTTTCAAAATCATTTTCTTTTCATAAAATGCCATGGAATTTTAAAAGAAAAGTATTTTGTTGAAAATAGTAATTAAATATTGTAAATTAAGATTCATTAAAATAAGGCGTTATAAAACTGTAAAAATCTGTTCATGTCGTATAAGTTAAAAAAACATTCTTCTCGTACTTTTTCCAGAAAAGTCAAAAATTACCTCATATGGTAAATAAAAGAAAGATTCCTTCCATACGATGTGGTAAAAGTAAGAAGGGAAAAATGAATTTAAACATACATGGAAGAAAAGTAAAAATTTTATGAAAACATTTTGAGAACATATGGACATGGATAATAAACATAACCCTAGTAAATACTTACAAAAAAACAATCTCAGATAAGAATGAGATTGTAATAATTATCCCTTACCTTAGGTCTGATATGCTTCGTACGTATCCAAACCTCCTGTATAATGATTTAAATAATGTCATTTACTTATTAGATAATCATATTCAATGTTATGATATCATATATGGTTCACTACTGACTTTATATTACCAGTTCTTTTGTAAGTTCCATGTTAAAGCAGCATTTTGGGTAAAATCATTTTATTTATCGTACGTGTTTGGAATTATTGTTCATGATATTATTATTACTTGTATCGTGATTTAATTAATTCCTGAATTTAAATAATGATTTATATATCATATATATATTTAGTATATATATATATATAATAGATATATAAATGAAATGAAATACACCGTTCATGGAGACGGTAGACCGTACGTACGCATGAACGCTGTTTTCCTTTCCTTATTGACTTGAATGGAAGTAAGTAGATGAAATATATATATACATAAATACAGTAGCTTTATCATGTCATATATTTCATTAATATTCATTATATATACTTCATAATCATTCTTGAATGGTTAACAAGGAGAATAAATCTCATTGTGTCGTGGAGACGGTAATCCGTGCGTACGCACGAGCGATGATATCATTCCCATAATTATTGAATTGAATTGGAGTGGATGATATAATATCACAGAATTATTATGATGTTATAATAACTATATATAGTTATTCTTTACACAATTATACCCATCCGAGTAAGGTGGTGGTGGAAAAATAGATTACACCACGGCGTGGAGAGAGTATTCCGTACGTACGCATGCGCGGTGATTTCATTTTTCTGTAGGATGGATAGAAGGTGAAATGGGGTTGTTTAATATTTATATTAACATATCAGTATATTATTGAAACATATGTTATTACTTTATAATGAAACAGCTAAAGAAGAAGAAGTTCAAGAAGAAATAAAACTTGAAAGAATCGGTAGAAGAGATTACCTCTTCCTTGACGCAACTCCTTTAAACTTCTTCTTTGGGCACTAGAGTTGGTCTTTTGAGAAGACCAGAACCTCTATGATATAACTAAAGAGGTTTAGAAGAGGAATTGGCAGGGTTTGGCCGAGCTTCAAGGCTTAAAAGGGTGTGAAGAGATGAGGGAAGGGGTGCCTTTTTTATAAGGGAAGAGAGGGGTACCTTAGGAAAAATGGAAAGTATTATTTTATAATAAAGTCATATTCGGTTTTTAATAGCTGAAAATTGTTTTATTTCGAACATAAGATGGCGATGGGTCTAAATACTCTCAAAAAATAGGTTTTAGACAAGTTAAGGTTACTATTTTAACCTTATCATTTAGATTTAACTCTAAGTTAATTAATTTAACTTTTACCGTGTGTTTTTGTTTTCTTGCACTATATGGTTAATAAACTTACTATAACAAGCCAAATGAACCCCAAGTGGTTCATTATTAATATATATAACCTTATCTAAGTCATTGGGCCGATCCTTAGATTTTTAAGAAGATAATAACAATTAATAATATAATATTTGTTTTAAAAACTATTTTATGTCAATTTTGACACTATTTGGTACCTAATTTTTGTGAAAATAATAACAGCATGATTAGTTAGAAAAAAGTTAATTAAATCAATAATAACATGTCATATTAACCTATAAAATTAGTGTAATACATAAATAGACTCAAATTACATTTATTTGGGTATTTATAACATCAATTATGTTAATATTTCATTATTACGGTAATTATTGCATCATCATTGTGTAAAAAATAAATTAAAATGTCTAAAAATTATAAATTAAATACCGTTATTTAGGAAATATTTTTATCTTTATAATTAATATTTATAGTCAAATTTATCTTATGTATAACCCTATATTAAAAATGTTTTATTTATTAAACTTTGATTTTAACCATTTTAACTCTTCTTTAAATAAAATAATAATAAATGTCTTAATCTAATCCAAGTGGACCTAAAGGGTAAAATTTTATTCCTAAGGTTGTTTTTAGTCAAATTAAAATTATCCAATAGAAGTAGGACATGTGTTAGGGTAATAACAATAATATCATTTTTACCCTTAATTACCCTATTTACTTTTAACCGTGGTAAATAAAAGTAAAAAGTTACTATTCACCAAAAATTATTTTTATCTTATTGAACCACATTTTACTCCTTGATATTTACCGTGTATCTTGGATTTTTGAAATTCCACTCAGAGAAGCAGTAAAATTGTTTTTTATGTAAATTTTCAAACTCTCCTAGGAGGTGGGTAAAAGACGGTGAAAAGTTCAATAAAACTTTTATATATATAAAATTTTTATAAAATGACTCCATTGAATTACATTGAAATTATACAGGTATTATGTATCAATTTTGATGTAAAATAAATTTAAATAATATAAATAATTATTTATATAAAAAGTCGGTTTTTAAATAGTAACCTAGTGTTTTCACTATTCATCAAAAAATGAAAGTTTTCAAAAAAATACCAAAAATTCACCCTAGGAAAATTTCGATATTCCGAATCCAAAAATGAAGTCCATTCTGAATGATAAAATTTATAAAATTTCAAAAAGTGGGTATTACTATTCATAATGGCTATTTTATATAACTTATCTTTGTTTAGTGAAACTCGGTATTGCGTACAACAGACACTATCGTGGAATGATCGTGATTGCGTGTAATGAAATCCAAGTCAGGGATGCGTGTAGTGCATGCTCCTTTTGGAGTAGAGTAAAACACAAGACATCAATGAAATTAAAAAGAATATTTTTCATAAAATCTCAGGGTGTTATATTTTACACCCCTTAAAATGAATTTCGCCCTCGAAATTCGTTAGGGTTATTAATGGTTTACTACCCAAAATTTTCTTTAATAGAAACCCACATTGTAAAAATTAATTCCAAAACTTATCTTTAAAAACTAAAGTATGAAACGTAACGGTTACCCAAATTAACTAATCACTGGGTTTCCACATAGGATAACATAGGTGAAAATATGGATATGGAAGAGAAATCTAACCATCATGTTCTTGATGGAGAATGGTAGAGAACATGGTAATGAAAAATCCAACAATCACAAAGCCATAAATTTGTGATGATATAAGGTACCATCTGATTCATCGGATATAAGGACACTAGTAAAAAAAAATTTCAAGATCATTTCCCTAAAGTTGAAAAATTATTGAATTAAGAAAAATGCTTACTTGATTTTGGTACAATCTCACCATTGTTCGTGCCTTGAACAATTTCCACTTCATCTCTTAATGAAATGAAGTTGAATTTGTCATTCATGAAGCATTAACAGATCATGTGATAGAATGGTGGGTCATTCTATATATCTCAAATAAAAGGTTAGAAAAAGTTATTAAATATATATAAGTCCATCTATGGTAAGAGTAATCATATATGGTTCCTAAAATTGACGTATACTTCGTATATCATACCACATAATAAATTGAAACTAACTTATACTAACTACGGACTTCTTGTAGGCCAGTGGTAGGTGATAAAGGCCTGTCTCACTTCGGTTGTGGGTCAAATTCCTGCATCCTTGTCCGACGCGACGGGTTGTCTCTCATCCTATGGGTTGTCCTTTTTCTAAAACTATACTATTATTACATTACAATAATAATATTGAAAAAAAGTTCTATCCTTAAATAATACTATCTGATGTCTAACATAATCCATTCCAATCTTTAGTCTTATCCAAAATACATCTGTCCAATCTCATAGTATAAAGAAAATGATTATTTGAAAGGTCACATAACAATCACATGAATTCCATCATTTATTCCCCATATATCATACGATATATCTTGTTGGTCACATTCCAAACATGTGAATACCTTAATCATGTATTCTTTTGAAACATGAATTACTATAGAGCCGTAGTGAAAACATGTGTACTGTCAAAAGTTAACTCTCTCCACTTCACAAAATCCCAAAATTTCTATATACTCAAGCAATGATATCACTTTGTCCTTATATCAGTCATGAGATCCTTAATACTATCAAACATATCATTATCTCTTTATCCTTTCATTATGCACATATCATCTACCATTCAAAAATATTTGAATAACCTTTCATGGTTACTGGTACCATTCAACATATACTATCAAATACTTAGGAAAAACAATAGTGTAACAATCCTTAGATGTGTCTTTATTCCATAGTACCATTACCTATACAACATAACTCTTGATAAACAAAAATAATTCCACTACCTTCTTAAACCATTGACCGAGCTTCAACAATTATTTCATCTCACATAACATTTTTAGTCTCTTCATCATCATAAATATAAATACTACCCATACGATCATGATGATTCTCTTCATGAGACTTTCTATTAGAAAATTTGTTTGCATAATGCCAGTACATTCCACATTTAAAACATTTAACTGTTGTTGATGTCTTAGCAATACCAGTATCCTTTTACATGGTGTTAACTGAACCTTTTCCTTTGCAATTACTGTCTTTGTGTCCTTCTTTTCCACACCCAAAGCATCTTACAGTTCCTTTGAAACATTTTCCCTGATGCCTCTTCCCACAAGATTTAGATGAGGAGAATTGAACTTTCTTTCCTCTATGATCATCATGAAGCTCCATCTTTCTCTTATTTGCTAAGTCAGGATAAATTCCATAGTTGAGTTTATTGATCATATTATTAGATTTATGATTAGGCATAATAACGATGTTTGGACTTCCAAATCCCATTTCATTTGGTTCCTCATGAATAATATCATTCCATTGTCCATCATATCCTCCATTATCGTGAATCTTCCTATTTCCATCCATTTTATAAAACCCAAAAAGAATAGTGTGAGGAAAAAATCATGCTAGGAAAACAACATAATAAAGAGGGAGTACCTTCAATATCTAACATATTAGGTTTAATTCTAATACGGTTTCTATAATTCTAGGACTATAACCTATATGTATACTTAACCTTAGTAACATCCCTAGACATACCTTAGAAATATCTCTAGGGATTTCACCAAAGTTTTCACCTCCTAGTTTTCAAAGGTTAACTAAACCATTCCTCTAATACAGACTGTAGAGGTACAAGCTTGACATACATAGATATTAAATTAATTTTTCGGAATACTTAATACAAAACAAAAACTAACACTCAAGGATCGTAATAGTTTAGTTTCTTTGGAAACTCGGAAGAAAATCTTCTAATCATTGTGAAAGATCTTCAACATCTCCCAAAAAAGATCTTCCCCTTTGGTTTTCTTACCTAAAAATTTTCTTTATATCTTGCAGAAAAGAAAACATATAAAGGGTGAGATAAAATGCTCAATAAGGGTAAGCATGGAAAAAATAAAACCAACCATATACATTTTAACTTCAAAATATGAACATAAAGTTTAAACATCAAAATCTTGAGTTGTGAAATAAATCTTGGCAGTATGTAAGGCATAGATCATAAAGGAAAATAAATCATGATAAAATAACATGGGAATAAAACATTTAATTTTGTAAAACCATTAAGCACATGTTATTATTTCCATAGTAGTCAAGGAATTGCTTCCAAGACCATCTTAGTGGACAAAGTCCCTTTTCGAATCGAGTTCACTCCTCGTTTCAGTCCTGTAACACTGAACCAGATTAACTTACCAGTCCATCCATGTCTATATCATGAGATATAAATCATCACACAATGCATTGGAGGGAGATATAGGTCCCACCCATCTCATAATGAAACCATTATTTTGTGTGCCACAAAACAATCATAAATCATTCGTCATAACCCAAAGAATAAAATGGGTTTCATAAACATCATCCCATCTTAACATAATCCATATAAAACAAATGGATATAATTTAATCATAAGAAAAGTAAAACCATGTAAATTATAGATACATTATATTTGAAACATACATATATGAAATAATGTCATCTTAGATGGAAAATTGGTTTTGATAAAACACTTGAAATGAATTCTTGAGGAAACTATCTTTTCTTTTTCAAAATCATTTTCTTTTCACAAAATGCCATGCAATTTTTAAAGAAAAGTTTTTTGTTTAAAATAGTAATTAAATATTGTAAAGTAAGATTCATGAAAATAAGGCGTTATGAAACCGAAAAAATCCATTCATTCCATATAAGTTAAAAAAAATATTCTTCTCGTACTTTTTCCAGAAAAGTCAAAAAGTACCTCATATGGTAAACAAAAGAAAGATTCCTTCCATATGATGTGGTAAAAGTAAGAAGGGAAAAAATGAATTTAAACATAAATGGAAGAAAAGTAAAAATTTTATGAAAACATTTTGAGAACATATGGACATGGATAATAAACATAACCCCAGTAAATACTTATGAATATACAATCTTGGATAAGAATGAGATTGGAATAATTATCCCTTACCTTAGATCTGATATGCTTTGTACGTATCTGAACCTCCTGTATAATGATTTAAATAATTTCATTTACTTATCAAAGAATCATATTCATTGTTATGATATCATATATGGTTCACTTATGACTTTATATTACCCGTTCTTTTGTAAGTTCCATGTTAAAGCAGCGTTTTGGGTAAAATCGTATTATTTATCGTACGTGTTTGCACTTGTTGTTCTTGATATTATTATTAATTATATCTCAATTTACTTACTTCCAGAATTTAAATCATGATTTATATATCATATATATATATTCAGTATATATATATATATAATAGATATATAAAAGAAATGGAATACACCGTTCATGGAGACGGTAGGCCGTACATACGCATGAACGCTGTTTTCCTTTCCTTGTTGACTTGAATGGAAGAAATTAGATGACATATATATATACATAAATACATAAGCTTTATCATGTCATATATTTCATTAATATTCATTATATATACTTTACAATCATTCTTGAATGGTTATCATGGATAATGAATCTCATCGCGTTGTGGATACGGTAATCCGTACGTACACACGAGCAATGATATCGTTCCCACAATTATTTAATTGACTTGGAGTGGATGATATAATATCACAGAATCAGTATTATGTTATAATAACTATATATAGTTATTATTTACACCATTATATCCATCCAAGTAAGGTGGTGGAGGAAAAACAGATTACACCACGGCGTGGAGACGGTATTCCGTACGTACGCACGCGCGGTGATTTACTTTTTCCATAGGATGGATAGAAGGTGAGATGGGGTTGTTTAATATTTATAATAACATATCAGTATATTATTGATACTAATGTTATTACTTTATAATGAAACAACTAAAGAAGAATAAGTTTAAGAAGAAAGAAAACTTGAAAGAATCAGTCGAAGAGATTACCTCTTCCTCGACGCACCTCCTTTAATATTCTTCTTAGGGCACTAGAGTTGGTCTTTTGAAAATAACATAAACTCTATTATATAACTATATAGGTTGATAAGAGTAATTGGCAGGGGTTTTCCGAGATTCAAGGCTCAAAAGGGTGTGAAGAGAAGAGGGAAGGGGTGCCCTTTTTATAAGGGAGGAGAGGGGCATCTTAGAAAAAAACTTAAAGTTGTATTTTATAATAAAGTCATATTCGGTTTTTAATAGCTCCAAATTGATTTATATCTAAGATAAGGTGGGTATGGGTCAAAATAATCTCAACCAATAGGTTTTAGACAAGTTTAGATTACTATTTTAACCTTATCATTAAGATTTACCTCTAAGTTAATTAATTTATCTTTTACCGTGTCTTTTTGTTTTCTTACACTATATGGTTAATAAACTTACCATATCAAAAAAACGAACCCCAAGTGGTTCATTATTAATATATATAAACGTATATATGTCATTTTTCCTAACCGTAGATTTTTAAGAAGATAATAACATTTAATAATACAATATTTGTTTTAAAAACTATTTTATGTCAATTTTGACACTATTTGGTACCTGATTTTTGTGAAACTCATAAAAACATGATTAGTTCAAAAAAAAGTTAATTAAATAAATAATAACATGTCATATTAACCTATAAAATTATTTTAATACATAAAAAGTCTCATATTAAATTGATTTGGGTATTTATGACATCAATTATGTTAATATTTCATTAATACGGTAATTACTGCATCATCATTGTGTCAAAAATAAATTAAATTATTTAATGTCTAAAAATTATAAAAAAAATACCATTATGTATTAAATCTTCCTATATTTATAATGAATATTTATAGTCGAATTTATCTTTTGTATAACCCTATATTAAAAATGTTTTAGTTATTAAACTTTGATTTTAACCATTTTAACTCTTCTTTAAATAAAATAATAATAAATGTCCTAATCTAATCCAAGTGGACCTAAAGAGTAATATTTTATTCCTAAGGTTGTTTTTAGTCGAATTAAACTTATCCAGTATAATTAGGACATGTGTTAGGGTAATAATAATAACATTTTACCCTTAATTACCCTATTTACTTTTAACCGTGGTAAATAAAAGTATAAAGTTAATATTCACTAAAAATTATTTTTAACTTATTGAACCACATTTTACTCCTTGATATTAACCGTGTCTTTCAGATTTTAGAAATTCTACTCATAGAAGTGGTAAAATTAAGTTTTATGTAAATTTTCAAACTCTCCTAGGAGGTGGGTAAAAGACGGTGAAATGTTCAATAAAATTTTTATATATCTAAAATTATTATAAAATGACTTCAATGAATTATATTGAACTTATACAGGTATTATGTATCCATTTTTACCTAAAATAAATTTAAATAAAATAAATAATTATTTATATAAAAATTCGGTTTTTAAATAGTAACCCAGTGTTTTCACTATTCATCAAAAATTGAAAGTTTTCAGAAAAATACCAAAAATTCACCCTAGGCTAATTTTGATATTCCAAATACAAAAATGAAGTCCATTTTGAAAGATAAAATTTATAAAATTTCAAAAAGGTTGTATTACTATTCATAATTTCTAGTTTATATAACTTATCATTGTTTAGTGAAACTCGGTATTGCATACAACACACGCTATCGTGGAAAGGTCACAATTGCGTGTAATGAAAGCCAAGTCAGGGATGCGTGTAGTGAAAGCTCAACAAAAGACGTCAATGAAATTAAAAAGAATATTTATCATAAAATCTCGGGGTGTTACAATACAAATGTGTTTTCTCATTTTTTATTATGTTACTTTTCTTTCGTACTGAAGTATCAATTTAAAATATAAAGACACACTTGGAGTCAAAATGGTCACATCATGTGATTGTTTGAAGTACAGATGATTTCTACACATCACAAATGAATTATTTATTTTTTTACTAAAGCATAAATGCAATCTGAATGTGTTTTCTCAATCTTGTGTGTTTCTCTTTTCCTTTTTACAAAAATTTTATTTTAAACTGAAAACACGCACTTTTAATCATACTAGTAACATCATTTGTTGGTTTGATATGGGAATGGATCCTAAACATCCCAAATGACTTATGAATAGGTGTTATAAATTATCAAGATAATTAGAGTGTGCTTGCTCATTTTTTAGTGAGGCACACACATTTTGAACTAAAATGTGAATTTTAGACTCATAACATCAATTTTGAGTGATACGAAATGCACTGTGTATTAGATTGAGGTGTTGACTAGTTCTACATGACAAAAAATGACTTATTGAACATTGTTCTAATTTTTTAAACCAATCCAAATGTTTTTTCTTTGTTTTGAGTATTTCACTTATATTGTTTTACTAAAATATGCATTTTAAATAAAAAAGACATAGTTTGAGTCATACTAGTCACACCATATATCAGATTGAGGTGCGGTTGATTAATACATGTCAAAAATGACTTATAGATCATTGTCTTAATGTATCAAAATAATATTAATGAGTTTGCTTAGTTTTGAGTATGTGATGTGTGTTTTGAACTAAAATGAATATGATAAACTAAAAACATGCAGTTTGGGTCATACTTAGTGCATTGTGTACTAAATTAAGGTGTGAATGATTAATCTATGGCATATTTCCACACCATCCAAGGAAATGATCATGAAAGATCTTTTGGGAAGTCATACCATTCATTAAAATATTGTAAAATCCCATGGTAGTTGCATCCTTACAATCCACATCATGTTTGAAGTAGTATGGGGTTTCCTCTTTTATCCAAAAGGTACTTCTTCTCTATTTTCTAACTTATTTTGAGATAGATAGAAGGAAAATATGACTTCCAAAATTATATATGAAAAAAAAGTAAATAAGTATTAGATAAAAATGATAAGGTAATTACCTTAAAAATATTTTATTAAATAAATATAAAACTAACTAAATTAGTAGGAATTCAAATTTTCATTCAAATTTTTGAAAAACCCATTAGTAGATGGCTCCTTACAATTCATTTCACATTTTAGGTAGCTTGGGGTAGCCTCTTTCATCAAAATGAAACATGGTATCTCTTTTCAAGCTGGGTGAACACACTTGAAAGAAAAATATGACATGCCAAAATATCTACCAATAAAATTAAATAAGTATTAGATAAAAATGATAAGAAAATTAACATAAATACAATAGATAAAATGATGAAAAATTTACCATATTTTTAATATAAATTTACTTATGCTTCCAACAATTGATAAATACCTTGGTAGATACATCTTTAGGATTCATCCACACCCCCAACCATGATCTCTAGGATGACAACCTCTCTTCAGTGTTTTCACATATTACAATAGGCCTTCAATTTCACTATTCTCTGAGTCACTTTCATTATATGATTCACTCTTCTTACCATCTAACACAATCTCTACCTTCATTGAAAATTCATCTAAAAATGTATCCATGCTTCTTTTTCACCCCATAATGGGGTCTGTATCTCATCATAGACTTCTTTACCTACTTATTCATCAAGATTTAGTGATTCAATCGCTTAAAAGTAGTTTAATGTAGCCACAAATCCTTTATTTGGTGTTGATTCACTAGAAGTCATATGTGTCACATCTACCAAAGCACCCACACGAAAAGGAGTGAAGGAAGAGACCTGAGACTCGCTCAATATTTTATTTTTAGAATGGGATTCAATATGTATCTCATTTCCTTGTTAATGGAGGCCATGTACTTATGATTTTCACCTTTTAGTAATGAATCCTTACTTGTATCAACTTTTATAGACATGTAATATTGAACATACTATTTTTCCTTGCCATCTGATCCATTAATGTAATTTTCTCATAGTCATCATCCCTGTGTACCTGATAACCAATCTTCATAAAGTAAGATCTTTGCTTTGATGTAGGACTAATGACTACCTCATGTATCATGGGGTTTCCATGTAAATTATACTTAGGTGGGAAAGGATAAGAAACCTCTCTACCTCATTCTGATTGGCTAATAGAAACACCAGAGGACTGAGGATCGCCTATGGATAACCCTACAAAAGAAGGATTTTTCACTAATTAGAGACCAGTCCTAACTCTAGCAGAATTAGTTTCCAATAGATGACCTACAGATGATATATTTTCTACCGAAGAGACTCTATACATATTCAACGAATAAATTCCCCCCATTAGGAATTTAATAAGAGAGACAAGAACCAGTTTCTAAATTCCATTATTTTTATAAAAAATACACAACTATTATTTATGAATTTCTAAGTCAATCACCTCTTGTGAAACTCCTTCATAATATATTTTATTTTAAAAGGACTCGTTATTTGACTTTTCTAACCCTAAACCCTTAATTAGAGAATCATTAAAATATAAACATGCATTGGAAAATCACCCCTCATCCTGCAGCTCCATAGCCATTTTATCCCATGAACTTACATGCCTATCTAAATTAGATGATGGAAATCCTGATTAAAACTAAAAATTCATACCATGAGGATATTATTCAAGTAAAAGATCTTATTTATCAATAATAGGGTCTATATATGAATGAGAATCCAAAAAATTAGTTGGAAGAAGGTTTGTCTTATGATTTGGAGATTGGTCATTAGTTTTCTCTTAATGATACCCCCTGCCTTGGTAGCCCAAGAATTTCTCTTACCCTTCATGGACATCTCCCCTCTTCATTTCCATAATAGGAGTAAGAAGAAAAAAAAAGAGACTCCTTCTACTGGTGGATCTTTTGTTCCCAACCAACTTGTAATAAAAAAATTATTCATGGATATTTTCATACATGATTCTCATAGAGAATTGTTCTTTTGGTGTTGAAAGGAATATATTTACTAATAAGGTAGAGAAAATACCAACTTCCACTAATAGGAAATAATTTTGGATGAACTTAATTATCATATTATCCTTATCCATTTTATTTGGGACACTGATAACTGATGTAATAACAAATAAAAATTTAGGATGCCAAAATATCCAATTAATTCCATACACTATGAAACAAACTCATATAGAAGAGGTCCTGTCCTCAAGAGGGTTAAATGTGGGATCCCATTTTTATAAATATATAAACCCTGGATTAAGGGATATAAGACCAAATCCCTAAGCCCACATGTCTAGTTCCTCACAGGGGAATAACAAGTGATTGAATCCCCAACCCATCGACATATATCTCCTTGATTTAAATCCTCAAATGGATGAAAAATTATTACCTAAATGTTTAATATTTAATGGTTTATAAAACCTGGTATTATTTGATTAAGCTGTTATAGAATACTTAACAAGTTCAATCCATTCTGTGATGGCCTCTTTATCGACACCAACTTGTGCAGTATTTCCGTTCCTTTGAGTCTTGAAAGAATTTGAATCTATAGATTAAATTAAAATATTCTTTTTAAATTTATTTAGACATTATCTGTTTTTCAATGTCCCCTTAATCTCCCCTAATTGAGCTATACATAGTCATAATTTTGAGAACATTATAGGAATAAAATATATATTTTATCATTGTAATCATTCACAAAATATCAGTAGTGTGGGTGTGTGCTAAGATAAAAGAGTTATAACTTCAACATTGGATGTACATGGGGCTTGTGCGAAGAAGAATATTTTATAGGTGAATGATCCACCTATGGTGTCTGATCAGAATACCTCAGCCATGATCCCTCCTGGAAATTTCTTTTCCTTCGATTTCCACTAGGTTCTGAGGACCCCCAACAGATTATATTAAACGATGTACTGGTCTTTTTCAAAGTGAACACTACATTTTTAAGGACCAAATTAGGGATTAAAAACACTCAATAATCACACTTATGTCTTCACAGTGAGGTAGTTCTTGGATGTTTTATGATTTTAAGGAGTGTCTTCTTCAAGTATGGGAATTCAGAGGTTGGATCATTGTTTCTCTTAGTATGTTTTTTTTTTATAAATCATTTGTCCTTCACTATAAATGAAATTGAAGGCCTGGAGTTTTGGGTGCATTTCTCTCAAGTCGGGCACCTTGTGTTTCCATGATTAGGATTCTAGTTTTGAAATCTGTCTGAGGTGAGTATGTCAAAAACACAATTTTTGATCAAGGTTATAGGTCTGAAATAGTTCTTTTAGAATCCTTGTATTTGTTGCGATGTCTCTTCTACCATTGGAACTATGATAAATCCTAATAAGGAGACTGAAAATGTAATATTTAGGCACTTTTCTCAAATCCATTTTGAGTATAATATTTTTTACCCTCTAATTGAAACTATTTTCTTTGTTTCATAAGAATTCAAGTTTGAATTGGTTATTTAGTTTGAGAATGTTCCTAATTTTTCCATAAATGATGTTTTATTGGACTTGTTAACGAGGAGTGTCATAGGGGACTGAAGTGTTCCAAATTTCAAAAGCATGGTCACCTTGTAAGGAATTGTATGTTCAAACTTCCCCCCAGTGAATGACAGTGACGGGGAGGAGTGGAAAATTTTTCTGAAACAATCTAATAAAGAGTGGTGTAGTTCCAAGGATATGGTAGGAGTAGGGATGGAGGCTAACTCAACAATACCCAATGCATTCCAAATTTGATGGATCTAATTTAGGCTATGATAGCATAGTGGACTTAGATAATGATGATAATTTGGAGTTATCAAAAGATGATCTGGTTGTGGAATGAGCTGATAACAAGGAAGAATCTTTGATGTCCTCAGGTTCCCAAAAAGTGAAGAAGCATTTGGATCTGGGTATCTCAAAGGGGCTTGTAGGGTAGGAATACTCTGCCTTCCTACAAGGAAAATCTAGTTTCATCTACTGGGATGGGATCTAGTAATGGTTCCAAATTATGGAAAGATTGGGTAGGTGCTGATATGGGATTAGAAGAGCGTTGATCTGTAGTTAATGTTGGAGAACCAGTGAACACCGCATGGTATATGAGGGAGCTATCAACCCCTATTTCTTAATTAATTACACAATTTCAACCATTTGTTGGAGATTCTCACAACATGAGGGCCCATATTTTAGCTTCTTCCCCTCAGACTCAAACCAAGATATCATCTCAGGGGATAGAAGGTGATCATGATGAATGTATAGATGTTGAAATGAAGGATTCTTTTAATGAGTAATGAAGGCAAAATACTCCCTTAGTTTTCTTGACATTTTGAAAAGATCCAATATTAGACAGTTCTTCCTTAATGAGTTTAGCAATGCTCATGTCTGAGAAGGTCATTTACCGTGAACCGAGTCAACTGAGGTAGGGAGCACTTATGATTTGAAGATGTCATCAGATGGTTTAGATCAAGTTGGGATGCATGATCTATGGACTCTTGCGAAGCTCACCCCATTAGATGACAATAATGACTTGAAAGCTAATGATGACATGACTTGGAAAAAGACCAAAACATGAAGGAGGGGCTACCATCTAAGAGGTAGGGTTGGGGGGAGATATCAGTCAAAAATTTGATCTATGCTTATCTTGTTTTTTATATTTATGATGGTGGATTTTTCATGTTTCTTTATTGCTCTCATGCACTTGCTTTAATTTTTCTAATAAATTTTGTGGGGGTGGGCTCGGTCTCCAACCCACACTCACACCTCTTTGAGCTTATATCTAATTATATATATTTATATAATTATATATATATATATATTAATATATAAATTTGTATAATTATAAATATAATTTATATATTTATTATTTAAATATATTTATTATAATGTTATTATTTTTTTAAATAAATATATATTTATTACGATTATAATTATAAATAAATATATCTAAAAAATATTTATAAATATATTTATAGAATTATATATACATATATATATAATTATATATATATATAATTATAAATATAATAAATATATTTAATATTTGAATACATTTTTTAAAATTTTATAGTTTATTTAAATATTAATATTTATAATTATAAATAAAAAAATATTTTAAAAATAATTATATATAATTATAAATATATTTATTCATATATATTTATTAATATATAAAAATATATAATTATAAATATAATAAATATATTTATTATTCAAATATATGTTTTTAATTTTATAATTATTTAAATATATATTTAAATATAATAATATTTATCTATATTTATAATTATAAATAAATATATTTATAAATAAAATATATTTTTATAATTATATATGTATATATAATTATATATATACACATATATAATGGATATGAGGCAGTCTTCGATGAACGACCATGGATGCGAGGTGGTCTACTAGGGTTCTTCTTTGATGGAATTTTCTTATGATCTATTTGTTCTTGATGTTTTCCATTCTGAGAGGCACTTCAATATCCATTTCCCCCCTTTCGAAAGGACTAAGGATCAATGGTATCTCAATGTGACTTTAATGTGGATGTTGGAAATCGACACATCTTCTATTCCATGAAAGAAGGTGATCTGGATGATATTGTTAAGAGAGATGGTACTTCGCATGACATGGAAAATCATGAAGAAATCCGTAAAAGGTACAAGATCAGTGAATTTTCAATTACTGTGTAGGTTATTCTTTACGCCAGGTGGAAACCAATAATGGTCAAAGAACATTCAAACCATGTCTTCTCACCATTGGGCTTTAAAAATTGGAATTGTGTATAGAAGGGGCATGAGAATTATCACTTCAACTTTCCTTTGGAGGATTTGAAGAGGAAGGAATGGGGGAATTGCACAATCACTTTAAAGCCAATCTAGATGTGAATTCAAGAATGGAATTTTTGATTCTATCCCTTCTTTGTAGAAAAACTTGGGTTCAAGTTTGTGTAAGGATTTTGGGCCTCAACATGATTTTATTGCACTCAAAAATTCTGTTTTCCATTTCCTCAGCAATTGGTATAATGATCAAGATGGATAAGGATACTGAAGAAGATCTAAATGGTTTTTTTTCTCATTCTCTGATTGAAGTGGATCTAAAATTTTCATTAGTTGATAGGGTAATGTTATATATTATCGATGATTCTTTAAATCTGAAAGTTTTCTATGAAAATCATCCTCTATTCTGTTCGGACTACCAATATATTGTTCACTTGAAAGAGAAGTGCAGAATGAATTTTTTCTCATTGGTTTTCTCTCAAAAAGTGTATGAACCCTATAAATTCTAAAAGAATAAGGTATATAAAGCGGTCCCTGGGAGTATTGAAGATGCACCACAGGTTCCTAGGACAAGCATTGGATAGGTGCATGATAGAGGGACTCAGCCTGGGAAGGAGTAGCTATAATTAGTTGTATAAGTCTATGGTTTTGATTCGAATATGGGAGTTAGAGAAAGAAGTAAGGATCAGACCTTGACTCAGTCACCGCTGAATGGTGTGTCTGCTATGCATGACACTGGTGTGAACCCTCTTGAGCTAGAGAAAATGCAATGTTCAAGTATGACACATGCCATGTGGGATAATATGGAAGAGTTATCCACTCAATTCACTTATGAGGATGACCATAATGCACTTGAATTATAATTTTAGGCTAAAATTGATTAAAATATAATGGAAGATGATAGGCTGATGGTGGTTAGTGGTCACCAAGGGAAGTTTAAAATAGGAGAGTCCTCTTCATTCATATATTCCATGATGTGTAATGTAAGAAAATGCAATGAAGGCATATTTAAGAGAAATTACCATAATGTAGATATGGATTGGTATAATTTTATGGTCGGTGCTTCATTGGAGAAGATCAAGGGAAGATGGGTAAAACGATCCACTACTTTGGATGATGTTGGAAAGTTGCATCATGGGTCTGAAACTACTACCCATGGAATTGTGGTGAACCCACCATAATCGTGTAATAATCAATATAGTTTTCTTGTCATAATTAAAAGGTATTAGAGTAAGGAGTTTTATCAGGAGGAATTTGGAAACCCTCTTGTATCAAAGAGCCTAGATGAAGATGATGGATTTGATCCTTGACTCCTTGATGATCCCAAATTACTGGATGAAATGACTGTGGTGGATGATAGGACCCTGAAACAGCCTGAAACCTAAGGGAGGGGTTTAAAATCAAGAGGTATAGGTGGTGGTCGATCACAAATATGATTTTATTTTTTATTTTTTAGATGATGTATACTTTTCCCTTTATGGAAGTGGAATGTATCTTTATTCCTTTTTATATCCCCACTTGTTCATTGTCTTTCCATTATTTTCCATAAAGTTCAGGACCATGGGATATAAACCATGGTCCACACCATCTTGAATATATATATATATATGAGAATGGGGTGAGATGTAGGTTAGGGGAGAGATTCTTCCCTATGGTGATGGAAACTAGGATTTATACTTCTTCTTCATGGACATCCCTCACTTACTTTTCTTTATGTTTCTTGATAAAGGGGAGAAGAATCTGATTCGTATGGGTATCACCTCCAAGATGTCGAAATTATCATCTATGTACACACACACATCATAGTAGGATTCTGGGGTTATAGACCCATGGAACCATAAGTCCTATGATTATTTATATCTCAAATCCTTTTTTCCCTTATAAAGAAATAGAATATAGCCATTCATTCAAAAATTGAACTTCTGTATGATTTTTTTGCAATTCGAGAAGCAGTTACAAAAATAATGAATATGCGAAAGAGCTCCATTTCAGCATGTATCTTACTTATAAAATGGGTGAATCCTAAGGGATTTGATTTTTTCTTAAAAAGTTAATCTACCACCTTGGTATTTCATAGATAGAGGTGTATCCCATTATGGTGTGAGTTTTACAATTTTCTATTTCAAAATGCAGAACTAAAATTGGGGGTGTGGGGGTTCAGATAGACTTCCATAAAACTATGCAAGTTGTGATTATAGGAATGGTCTTTTTGAATTTATCAATTCAAAATTCAGAACACCTATGTTCTGTTCTGGGCTATAATTATAGTTTTGAGATGGATCCTTTGTAATCCACCAATCGTTCATGATATTGAATCGTTGATCGGGGCACCAATCAGGATGGATAAACAGACTGAATAGGCCAGGTTGAACTATTTTGTGAGAGTTCTCATTGAAGTTTATTTTTTCACTATTTTGGTTAACCACATAACTCTATCAATTTAATATGAAGATCTGAATTTGAAAATAATTTATGAGAATCTTCCCCCTTTACTCCCTAAGTGAAGACTTGTGGGGTACTTGAAGAATGATTGTAGGGAACATTTTCAATCTTCCATCTACCATATAAAGGGTTATATTACTGCGGAATGTTTAAAATAAAAGGACAAATGGAATTTAAACACTACCTATAAAGATTATGTAAGGTTTTAGGGAAAGGAGTGGGGCACCGTTGATATGAAGAAGGATCTTACCTCAAATGTGTTTGCTTCTGGGTTAGATGACACTATGGTTGAAGAGCGAGCCATTCATGGCTTTTCTTTAGTCTCAAAACAACCATGTGATGAATCTATACCTAAAGAGGGGGAAAAAGGTAGGTGATTCACAAGGTATTTTCTTGTAAATATGTTCTTTTCAAGGGAATTATATAAATTTATGAAAATGAAGTCTCTGCTAACGATCAATATGAATGTAAGGGTTGCCCATGAGGATGTGAATATTGAACTGTGGAAGGAGTCACTTATTACGAGGTAAGGAAAATCCAATATGGTGGTGGCTTCCTCCAAATAATTGATAGACCCCATTTCTTAACATGTTCAACCAAATACAGTGAGTATCACTCTTGATATAGTATATAATAAGCCTCTATAAAGATTAATTGTTTCTTAGTGGGTGAATTGGGATTTCAACTGGTCACCTAGAAATCCCAATATTTAGTTCCTCCCACTAAGCTTGAGACGACCTTTCCTTTTCTTATTCAAGAACACCATGGGTAGGATAAAGAGACAACCATTGATGATACAGTGAGTGAACTAGTTACATGCGGTACACTAGAAGGGAAGGCAGTGGCAGAGGAGAGCGTCAATGCCTTGCAAGTCTCTGGTCCTAGTTCAAATAAATTCGATTTTGTTAACATTATTAATAGACCTCATAGATAAATGTTTTCCAAGAGATATTTGGAAACCTTTGAGTTAAATCACAGCCGCAGATTTTGGTGATTCTGATCTTAATGTACTAAAAAAATGTCTCTTTCTTGAAGAATAATTTTACTGGAGGTATTGAACCTCATGACAAGGAATTTGAATCATTAAACATGGATGATAATGAAGTCAATTAGAAGGATCCTAAATAGTGGAAGAGAGGAAGGTAGCCAAGAGGTTGGGTTGGCACCCAAGCAGTAGGAAGAAGACACAAAATATGGTGATTATTGTATGATCATTTATTTTTCGCGGTGTTGTTAGTGAAACTTTGTTAACATTGTAACCTCCTATATCTCTGCATTGTGATTTCTTTTCAATTATAATTTTTTCTGGACTGTGAAATTTAGTCCATGGTTCACGCCATTCTGATTATATATATATATGTACATATATATCTATAATTATAAATATAATAAATATATTTATTATTTAAATATATATCTTATAATTTATAATTATTTTTTATACTTATTTATTTGTAATTATAATTATAAGTATAAATAAATATATTTAAGAATTATTTGTTATATTTATATATAATTATACATATTTATAAAATTCTATATAATTATATGACTATATATATTTATATAATTATATATATATTTGTTAATAAATAAATAAATATATAATTATAAATATAATAAATATATTTACTATCAAAATATATTTATTATAACTTTATAATTATTTAAAAAAATATATATAATTATAATTATAATTATAAATAATTTTTTTCTAAATAGTTGTATGTAATAATAAATATATTTATATAATTATAGATACATATATATTTTAATATATTTATATACCATGATACCGTAAACCATGGGATTTAACCTATGGTCCAAAAATTTATTGATGATAAAATAAAAACAATGTACAAGAGAAAATGGGATCTGAAGTCCAGTGAAAACCAATTCAAAAAAGTCAAAGTAGTTACTCATAAATGTTAATAACCACCACCTCTACTTATAGGATGACACCAATACTTCTAATTTTGGTATTTTTGCAATTTCTTTCCATCCACCAAAGGACCACCCAATTTGATAAGATTCTCAAGGAACCACATATCATGTTCTCCAGCCATACCTAATCCCTCAAAAGATACATTCTCAAGGTTTATTCTTATTTAAGTCTCAACAGAACGAGTATTAACAAATTCTTCACAAAATACCTCCTTGATATTAGATATGTTTTATAATTCAAGAAATCTAAGGATATTTTTAATAGAATCCAGTGAGTTTGGGGGACGATCCATGCTAATCACCATGCTTACCATTTGGTGTTCCAAGGAAGCCTTCTCCCCTTATTCTTATGTTAGTCCCTACATAGTTGAATGGTCTAGTGAGATGGATTTCCAATGGGTGAATGTTATAAATCCATCATCATCAATAAGGAAATTTTTTCCCTTATTGCCTTTGGTGACTAGCCTATTCACATCTAGCATATGAGAACCAATCTCCATATATTTATTGGAGACATCTATCACCATATTTTTCATTCAATAAAATTTGGCCATGGGTAATGAGCTCTCATGGAAAAATTCCTTGTCCACATATTCATGTACATCATTATCAAATTTATATTATCCATCATAAACATCAGCATTTTCAGATACATTAGCTACAATATTTTCCCATGATTTCTTTCTATATGATGATTGCTTCTCCCAATATACGCTTACTGGCTGGGAAACACAATGGTCATCCTTACATGAAAAATTACAATCCTTTACAGGCATCTGAGGATCTAATTCATAGGGACGAATATCCACATGAATTATAACATCCCCTGACACATAATCTTTAAAAGAGGGTTGAATGGTATCTATTAGGCCATGAAGAACATTAACGGTTTGAGGGAATTCATCCCTAGAAAAGGTAGTGTTAGCTGCAAGGTCTCCTTGACACACTTACCCCTATCTTTCCCATCCTAGAACACCATAAATTGGAAACATCATTATACCTTGATTTTTTAAAACATTGAATTTTAGTATGACCTCTAGAAGAGCATAAAAAAAATACAAACCTCCAAAAATTAAGCCTATCATGCCAGATGTTCTTGAAGTCCAATAAATAATCTGGGATTTTTTCATAATAAATCCCCATATGAAATTCATCACCTTCAACAGAAAGAATCACTTTATCAACATGAGTTGAACTCAAATATACATCAACCATAAAATTGGCATAATGCACGAACCTAGAAAATTCAGTCTTCCAATCCATTTTATGGGAATACCAATAGATATTGTGATATCATACATTATTTTTTGATGCTAAAGAATTCAATTTACACCAAGAACATTTACCTACCTTTGAATGAAGGAATTACATACCTCTAATGGGTTGAAGCTAAAATCCCACTCTCAGATGTGAAGAACACTAGGATTAGGTGCCACTAATCTAAATCCCCATACATTCAAATTTAAATCCTCATATGTTAAGAGGATATGGAATAAAATTCAGCTAAGATAGACTCTTTTCCAGCTCGAAAAAACCTAAATTTACGAAATGTGTGAATCCAAACTGTTGATTCTCCATGGTTTGAAACCTCTATGTAAGATATGTCAACCAAAAATGGAATGCTTATATATATATATATATATATATATATATATATACACCCATACATACATCTATACAAGTATAACAACAATATATAAACATATAAAAAACACACAGACCAACAAACACCATAATTCATACACATATATGAACATAGACATTTATATAAATATATATGTTTAAATATAACATATTAACAATTAGTTATTTATATTTTTTAATTTTTTTAATTATTAAAAAATATATTAATATATAATATTTATATTAATTATACACATGAAGTTTTTATTTAAAATACATAAATAATCATCAATTTTTGAACAAAAATATGATATTTATATATATAATAAATAAATTTTTTGTTAAAATATTTTATCAATGCTATGGAAAGTGCTGATAAAGATGCACCATTATCACCACTAAAAAAGAACTGACAAAATATTCCTTTATAAATGATTGTATCTAGCACTGATGAATGTAAAAATTTTAGAAGTGCTTTATGTTTAGTGATGATAAAACACAATTCTTGCTAAATCATGATCAATGGTAGTGATGTTATGGATATGGGCTTCAAAAACACTAGTAATAACATTTATCTATTCTAAAAGAGTGCTAATATGGTAATTTCATTTAAATCCTGATGAATTTTATCATCACTAAAAATAATGGTGATAAAAGGGCACATCATCAGAACTAAAAATATTGATAATGGAGGCCCTCTATTAGTGTTTTTTCGTATCACTAATAGAGGGAACACTTTATCAATGTGTTATTTTGTACTGATAAATTTAATTTTTATCAACGTTGTTCCTAGCATTGATAATCGACATGTTGTTGCAGATGTGCTTCTAAATTATAAAACCATGTATCAAAAAATTAATAATTTAATTTCAATTAAATTTATATAAAAAATACAAGGAAAAACTATTTAAAAATCATTTCAACTATCAGCTTGTATAATTATATTGGCACATGAAATTTATCACAGTCATCAACATATTCAAAAATACTAATGTTCCATTGTCTATGGCTCCCAAACTCCTCTCAACAGAGTCTGATCATGCTTCCATTTTTTGAACAAACCACCCCAACTTGAGAACAAGAGTTCACCTATATAAAAAATCTTATATGTTGGTAAAACTATAAAGAAATAAATTAAACATAAATATGAAACAAACCATTAATAAAATGTAACTTTTAAAATGAAAACATATAGTTTGAGCCATTCGAGGCACATTAGGATATTTTTCATAATGTATTGATACAATCCAAGTGTGTTGGTTATGTTTTTAGTGGATGAAATATATTTCTAACGAAAATATCATTTTAAAAATGTAAAACCACACCTTGAGTCATACTGGTCACACAATGTGTCAAATTGATGTGTAGATGATTCCTACACATTATAAATGACATATATGAACTATTTTACTGAGGTATCAAGATAATATGATCATGTTTTCTAAATATTCACTAAGTGACATGCATTTTTTACTAAAATTTCATTTTTAGATAGAAAAAATACATTTATAGTCATACCATCCATAAAGATTATTGTCATAATAGACCTGAAATTATACACATCACAAATAAATAAATTATTTTTTTCATAAAGTATAAAAACAATTTAAATTTGTTTTATCAGTTTTGAGTGTGTCACATATATTAAAATTGAAAACATACATTTTCAGTCATACTGACCACACCCTATATTGAATTGTGGTATGGCTGATTCTTACATATAAAAATTAATGAATATGTCATTTTCAAATAACTATCAAAATATTCTAAATTATTATTCATGATTTGGCGTATATGATATTTATTTTGAACTAAATTCCATTTTTAAGGAAAAACACACACCTTGAGTCATACTGATCAAATCATTCATTGGATCGATGTGAAGTTGTTTATTACAGATAAAAAATTACATAAGTATAATTTTCAAAAAGTATCATAATAGTAGGAGCCTTTTTTATAGGTTTTTAGTGAGTGACATACCTTTTTTTACTAAAATGACATTTTAAAATAAAAACAAACACTTTGAGTCATACTGGTCACACTGTGTTCGAGATTGACATGCGTAAGACTCTTACATAAAAAATGATTAATTATTTATGTGAGTTTATGTATGTCACATTGGATAAGTTGTTATTAATATTCTATATTGAAAAAATAAAGTTATTTTAATAATTTAATGTTTAATATTATTTACCCCAAACATTTAATTTTATTTTTTTCTATATTTTATTTCTCAGATAGTAATGAAAGAATATTGGAAGGGTCAGTAGGAGGTGTTTTTTTAATACTGTGGTTTTTTAGGTAATGGAAAACATGTAGTCTCTAATGGCCCACATATTGTGATAACCAATGGAATTATATGTTTCTCCATTTAAAATACAAAAAATCATGTAAATGATAAAAAAATTGGCCTTTTGGTTAACAATAATTTCAAGATAAAAAAAGTGAAAAAATTTGGAAATTAAAAATAAAACCTGATATAACATGGAAATACCACAAATTAAAGGTTAAACAACAATGGTAAAATATAAGGATCATACCATGTTAAAATCAGAGTATAGAGTCTCCATAAAATACAAGATGAAAAAGCTAAAAATATTCTCTCTTGAATAAATGGATACAATTATAAAAATTATATCCCTCAAAGATAAAACCTGGAGATGGTGGGTTTCTTGAGAAGGTAATAATGAATATTGTCGGGGGAGAACCTCTTTTATAGGATTCCCACCCGCCTTTGTCCTCCAATCAAATAAAAACATTTTACCAAACTAATTATGGGAAATAATGGTAGGGAACCACCCACATTGAATGATTTAAATGGGGTAGATCTTATTTTTTTCACTCTTCCCCAAAAAATATTCCTACATTTCTCTCACATAGAGGTTTTATTAAGAACCAATCAAATATCCAAATATCCTTCCAATCTTCTAAATATGTTGGTCATGTCTTCTCAAGGCCGCTCAAGTATCTACACCATCTAAACTTATCAGAGATAATAATTTTTTTTTGGAAATATACTAGATTTTATTTATTGTGAATTTTATATATATTCAAACTTCCTTCCTCTACCAAATTTTGAAAAGGATATTTTACGACAATTTTCACTGTCTTAAAATGAAAATATGGACTCCTTGTAATGTTCAAGGCATTCTAACTATCAAAAAATAATGAAGTCTTCTCATGTCTGTTCCTAATATCCTCCAAAAACATTTTCATTCAAATTACCTCTTAGAAATCATTTATAGATACCATTTAATCCACCTTGGTTGCGTATAAGGCCACAATTGATTGTAATTTGGACATCTAACTCACAACTCCCTTTGAAAGAGTAAACACAGAACTAGTAGTAGATTCATCTATTTAGAATCACCTATAATATATGAATTGACATATACTATGATGGTAAAATAGGATCCTCCAAAACATAATTTATCATTTCAGGTCTCCTTGATGTATCTTAGGATCATATTCATCATGTCCCAATTCTCTCATCTTGTATTTTCCATGTACCAACTGATAGCTCCCACTACATGTGAAATGTCAAGTCCATTAAAAATAATATAAAACACCATACTCATTACTACTAATATATACAAAACCCAATTCATTTACATCCTCTCGAATTCACTACTAGGACTCATCATGGAGGGTAAAATGAAATTATTGGGACGTGGAGTGTAGATTGGATAATGATATTTCTTGTCAAAGAATTTCAATACATTCCACAATTAATTCTTATATGATATCGAAATATTAGAATTATTTCAATACTAGTGGATATAAATCCAATGATTCTTGTTTTAGGTCCTAAGTCTTTCATAACAAACTCCATATCCAAATTCTCATTATTCTCTCATATTTGATCACTGTTGGGGAATACAACCAATATTTAATCCACAAAAAATAGTAGAAAGATAAAATAATTACCATATAGAACATTAAAATAAGAACAATGATATGAATAATGTCTATTTTATCCAATGAACATGATGTAGGAATCAAATCACTTGTATCAACAACTAAGTGCCTACTTGAAACCATACAGATATTTGTTCAACCAGTAAATGTAGTCCTCTTTAACTACTTATATAAAACCTTGTGGTTGGATAATATATATTTCTTCATCAAGATAACCATGGAGAAAATATATTTTCACATCTAACTACTCTAGATGTATAGTGTATGTGGCACACAATGCCAAAACTACCTGAATAGTCATTGGTCTAATAATAGGATAAATGTTTCATTGAAATAAATACCTTTATTTTGATCATATTCATTGACCACCAATCTCACATGATACCTTTCCACTTATTTTTTTCATCCTTTTTTATCTTATAGCCTGATTTTTTTCTAAATAAGCTTCCTTCCATGAAGTAATGGAATAAGAACTTATGGCTTGTTCTTGAGAAGGTCTTCAAGTTCCTCCCAAATCACTACCATCCATTAAGATACATATAGACTCTAGGTCAAATACAAAAAAATTTATGATTCTCCATCCCCTATTAATAATAAATACACAATATTTTTCTCAATAGTATATAGTGGTTTCCATGTTGGTGCTCTTTTCACCTTATCTTAGAAAAAAATAACATCTCTACTAATGAAAAAGGCCTATAATTAGGTCAAGTATCCCTTTATTAAGTTTGTTTTGATAAAAATAGGATTATTCAAAAAATATATTGTGGTTGTCATGTAATGTTCCTATTATGTATCTTTTATGATTAAAATAAATGGTGGCCTCTCTAATATTTGTTCCCCTACTGTGGTTATTCGTTAAGGGACCCTCTTTCTCCTTTATTTTTTTATTTTGGTGTCCGAAATTTTCTCTAATATTATTTCAGTGGCTATAAATGATAACATTATTCATGGGGAGAAGGCCTACAGATGAATCCTTACCATTTCCAATATTTTTTTCCAATGGTAGCTTCATTGTTTTAAGGGACACCCTTGTATAATTAAATTCTATTTTTCACTTGATTCATATGTATGCGAGGTAATCCAGAAAATATTTAAACCTTAAAAAATCATAAATGTATTTTAGTTCATAAGTCCCCACAAGTTGAAAGAATGAAATCATCATAGCCTTAGGTGTTTATGTGGTTGAAAAAATGTTAAATACATTAGGCTTCCCATTATTTTTGACATTATAAAATTGGATTTTTTTTAATTTATCTTAGATAGAGTGGAAAAGAAAAATCACAGATGAACATTTAAGAGGATCTATAATGTAGGGAAGGAAAATATAATCATGGTGGTGACACGTGTAATCCCAGCCTATGTTATATCCTTTTTTTAAAATACCAGGCTTTGTTATTGACCAAATCCAATCCTACCTCACAAACCTATGGTGGTTCCTTCATAATGGGAGAAATAAAAATCATTGGTTATCCTGGGATAAAATTTGTCTCCTAAAATATGGAGAGGGAATGGGGTTCTAGGATATATGATCCTTCAATGATGAACTAATAGAAAAGAATGGGTGATAGTTTTTGCAACACCCTGACTCTATATGCAAGTGGATAACCTTGAAAAAAAATACTCCAATAACTCAGACTTCTGTGAATCATTATTATCCCCCATCTATAGAAATTTCTAGAGAAGTCTATAGGGGTCTCTAAAGCTTTATTATGGTGGTATTAACAAGATAATTATAGATGGATCCCCGATCAAGATATGGAAGGACCATTGTCTTGTCGATGGTGTGAAGAAAAAGGTCACATCATTAGTAGTTCATGGTTGGGAATATGCCACTATAGTCTCTCTATTTAATAATGTTCGTAATGATTCATGTATCAAAACACTAGAAGTATAGCTTAATGAGATAGATATAATGATTATTTTGAGCATCCCATGCATGAAGGATATTGGTGATGGTATAATTTTCTTGTTTAAAGAGAGATTGAGAAGTTACTTTATTGAATTAGTGTATAATATGGCACTCGTTATGCGAAGCCAAAAGAATAATGTGTTTTGGAAGACACTGTGGTGTCTAGTAGTTCAACAGAAAGTCCGGTATTTTTTTGTGTATAATTTGGGATAACATCTTCCCTTAAAAGTATTTTATTACATTTAGTCACACATATAATGATTCAATATTCCCCATGTGAATTGCCACACTGGATTGTTTATTGAATGAAATTTCTTCCTACCCCGGGGCTAGGGCCCAATAGTATGCATTGGATTCTGATGAAGATCTCCTAATGGAGATTCACCTGGGATTACAACACATATAATGAAATGGCCATCCTATCTATCCCTGGAGATAGTGGATACACTTTGTATTGTGGCTTGGATCATTTAGGTGAGAATGAATGAATTTGTCTATATCTATATATATATATATATACCATCTTCATTCTAATTGAGTGTGTTGCGTCATGGTTAAGGATTTGGAAATGAAATGAGACCTCAATTGGGAATCCAAAAGTACCTCTTTATATTGTCACATGGAACCCTCCACTAATGGATGTGTTTAAAATTAACTTGGACGTGTCGATCTATAGAGAAAGATCTATTAATACTGGTGTGATGGTTTGTGACTCTCTCACAAGATTCTTTTTGGCCTACCATTAATATTTTCATGCCCATTAGGATACATTGGTGGTTGAATCCTAGGCTATTCATGCCGGAATGATGCTTACCATTAATAGAGGATGATATTATATCATATTGAAAAAATATTTCCACAACACTGTTAACACAATATATGCATTTAAAAATGGTCTTTGATATGTTGGAATTATGGTTTTGAAGATTCACTCCCTTTTCTACCTATCCACCTAATGAACATACTCTTTCATCAAAATAGAGGGGAATATGGAAACTCATTTTTTGATTACCCTTGGTCTCACTTGTAAGTCATGTGTTTGGTTGAATGATTTTGCTTCCAAGATGAAATCTATTATACTTCATGATATTCAAGATTTTAATTTAATTCTCTAGTAATGAAACAATTAACAATTTTGAATATAATTGATAAGTTATAAACATAATTAATAACATAAATAATAATTATTAATATAAATATAATTAATAATGAATAATATAACTAATGATAAGTAATGAAATATTAAAAATATATAAAAATAAGTAATAAATAATTATGAATTAAAAATGAAAAAATAATTTATCATTAATTATAAACTATTTGAATAATAAAAGTCTACATAGGGAGGTATTCTCGATGTGCATGTTTGTTCAACATGAACCGAAGAACTTTATATCATGGTGTTCTTTTATGATTTATCCTTTATCTTTCCTAAGAAAACTCATTATATTGGATTCATAATATTTATTATATCATTTATAAATAATAATAAAAAACTTATCAAATTGCTTCCTAATCCATCATAAACGACTTATTTGATCTTGGCCTTTTATGAGGACAACTACAACAATGATTCCCTAAACTCACTGAATTCAACACACCTTATTTACAAAATTTCCGGGTTTGTGTCTGTGTGATTAAAAAAATTTCTCACATAGATACAACTTGGTGGTTGTGTCTATATCGGGTCTAGGCCTGGTCTGACGTTCGAACCCCCCCCCCCCTTGAGTACTTTGTAGGCACAATATATTATATTTGATTCTTTATAATTCCCCTCCATGACGTTTTTTAATTTAGATGATAAAAAATATATTAAATATATATCAAACCTCTCTTATTATGAATGAAATCCACTCTCTCTAACCTTTTATATATCATTAAAATTATTTTTTAAAATAAAAACTTAATATTTTTGAATAAATTTCGTATCAATGTTATTTATTTTAAAAAAATTAATCCATTGAAAAAATTTCTCACACTATTCAAAAATTTATAGTTAATTTTTAAAGAATAATTTTTATAATTTTTATATTGTTTGTTATTTTCAAAATTTTCACACAAAATGAATGAAAAGTTTTCATAAAAAATTAAATATACCTTAAAATAAATTTACTCTACTTTTTGTAAAAAACAATTTAAACATAATGACTAGTATATAAATTATAAGTATAATTTATTTAGTTTGGGTGGATTACAAAACACTATACCAAAAACATACCTTGGTACACCAGTGGGTCCGACCTCATCCCGCCCAATAGGATTGACGTGTACCCTCTATGAAAATTACAATTTTATAGTCCAATCTATGTGGCTTAAAATCACTTTTCTATGCTTAAAGACCATATTTTTTGGCATCAAGGCCCTCTAGTTGAATATTACTTCCACAATACTCCTTCTAAAGCATCTTATAAAATACATCTTCTATAAAAGTACCAGTTATATCTCCCCTACTACATTGCAATAGTTACTGTAAAAATCCCCCAAAATCTAGGGATGTAAGTGATTGAAAATTATTTTGTTTTAATGTAATTATATATATATATATATTTTAAAAATTTATTATCTTTTCTAAAAATTGGTCTGAAAAATTGAAACAATTTAAGTCAATAATTGTTTTGTTATTAATGAAATTTATTTTTATTTACAATACGAGTTAAATTATGTATATATATATATATAATTTCCGAAACAATACCTTTTACTATAAATAAAAAAATTAGATAAAAATTTTAACTGTAAAAAAAATATTAAAATTTCATATCTATTTAAAGAATTTTTTGTTATAAGATGAGTCAGTTATTGTATATTAATATAAGGGGCATCACAATGTGACATGAAAGAGGCAAATTGTGATGATTGTGTCATATAAAATCACTTTAAATTTATAAAGTCATAGGATATTTGTCAAAATTGAAATGTCAAACAAAAATTCTAATAAAAATTAAATGTATTAGAAAAAACATTATGCAATGAAACAATACCTCATGTTAATTAAGTGCCTCATTTGATTCCATTTAAATTACAAATTTTTTTAAAAACATAAAATTCATACAAATCATACCACACTGTCTTGATCATGCAATTAAAATTTTTACATTATTATCTTCCAATATTTTCTACAGATTTAAATGATGAAACATTAAGTAACAAATGGATATGAATTAAATAAGGAATTAAAATTCATATATTACCAAATCACATGTCCATTACCGGTGGGACATACAGTGTGATGAATACTTGATCTATTTCCCTTTTAAAATCCTAATGTTTCTTCCTTAATATTTCATTGTATTTGTAGAGAATAGAGTTCATCTATTTCATCATAGATTGTAATTTTGAATCCTTTTTCTTGAAACCTTTTAAAAATCAATTCAGAATAGTTCTATGCGTAAAGAGTTAATATAATGATGAAAAAAAACAAAGTATGTAAAGTATTTACTAGACTACAAAAGCCCAATTAGAGACACTATAAAGGCAATAATATCATGATTAACACTACTTATCCCAGCTAAAAGAAATGGTGGAACCACCATATTTTGATTGATTTAAAAGTAAGATCTATCAAACATCTTTTAGCAAAAAAAATTCTGATTAATGCTTAGTAATCTTCATGATAAATATGAATTAATAATACAAAAGATGCAGTTTCCAATGCTCAAAATGAAATTTTTCTGTGTTAAAATGCACTGATAATATAAGAACCCTAAAAAACTTGTGGCCTTTATAAGAACTAAAAAAAGTGATGATAAAGGCCATATTTTTCAAAAATTATAAAACAATAATAACAACAACAACAACAACAATAATAATAATAATAAGAACTTACCTCCATACCCCTGAACCGCAACATCCCACCCCATTTATCTTCACTTTCAAATCCTCAAACCCTTTACCAATTATTTTTACCCCATTAATTAGTGTTATGCACCCTTCTCACCCACCTTCTCCAGGACTTAATCAAACTGTCTCCATGTCCAAATTGACCACCCTTACCACTACACCCTCACATTTTTATCTATATTTATAGACATATTTATTTATTCACATACATTTTCACACATCTTGTTTATACGTGTACTTATTTAAAAATTTGTAATATTATTTTTCAATACATTTCATAATATATTTATATAATTACACATATATTTATATATATATCCATAAAATATATTGATGGATATGTTTATATATATACATTTATATGATGTATTTACCCAATATAGCCACAAACATTCAAACACACACATATATATATATATATAATGAGTTACAGGATGGAGATTTTATCTCTCTTCAATGGAGAGCTTCTCTCTCATGGAGTTTCCCCACGGATGATAATCTGGTGCAGCGTGTTTGAAATTTTTGGTCACTTTCAGATGTTTTAGAAATGTGGCGTCAAACATTATTGGAGGGATTCACGTGTTACAAAGGGATTTCTCCCTGACTCTGTGGTTTCATCCATTGAGGTAGGTCTGGTTATTGAACCCAGATCCTCACCCTCAAGGGTTTTCAAAATAGAGGCCAGTCGTCTCCCAGCCTGCACAACAAGTGATGTGCAGGGATGATGGCATGGGTTTGGTTCTGGTCGGATGATGAAGGAAAACACTCGCTATGATGCATGTGCTCTGAGAGGATGTCAGTCACGATCAGGGCATGCTGGTGATGACCATTACTGCAGAATGAAGGCGGAGTTTGGTGTGCAGGCCGATGATGAATCGGCGCGTCGGGTGGCGAAAGATATCATGTTTTTGGATCTGGATTTTCAGTGGGATCTGGGACCCTGGAGGTTGGTGGTGTTTCTATTTGCCCGACTGGAGACGGTGGCCTCCAGACATGGATGCGTGGAGAAGGCTGGTGTCATGATTTGTGAAAGGGGTTGGCAAGCGAATGCTTTTCCGATATGGCGGGGAGAGCTGGTCACTGACGTGACGGGATGTGGCGGGATGATATGAGATGGAGGATGGTCCCGTGCACAGCTGGTGGCAATATTGACATGGCGGCGTAGATCCGGCGGAGTCCTCGAGTGTCTTCAGCATTATTGGGTTCTAGGTGGTAGGTTCCTAGATAATCGAGCAGGCTGGCAGTGATCTGGCGAGATGATTTTCTATTTTTTTTGGTGGTGCAGCAAGGCCTTGTGTAGTGGGGGTTCAAAGTGTTGGGGCACAGCGGAGGTGTGTGGTACCTCAAACACACAGAACTGAGTAAAGACGGAGGAACACAAGATTTTAACGTGGTTCGGCCGTCCAGCCTACATCCACGGGAGAAACACTGCCGCTTCTCTATTCCCTTCTCTCCGGATAATCACGGAGGATTACAGCACACAGAATCACACAGACCACCAATCTTACAGATTACACCCCTTCTGTTTATAAAGAAAATAGAATCTGCAATGTCAAGGGTTGGTGCATCAACCCTTTGAAGTTTCTCCCGTCGGCTGCCACTTCAACGAAGGCTGCAGTCCATCTCGTCGGCTGCCAACCTTTGAACGCTGTTGTAGGAGTTGTTACCGCCAACGAAAACTCCTCCCTTGCAAAAAAACCACCCCATATTGGGAGTGACCCCCACAAATCTCCCCCTCACGACCAATTTGGGGTAGAAGCTTGACCTGCAGTCTCTTTGCAGGTGCTGAAAACTTCATCAGCAAATCGAACACGCTTCTTCACGCCATATGACGTGGCACTTCTATCATCTTCAGTCAATCTCGGGCTGACTGCAGTCTCCATCAAATGATACAACCCTTAGGACTCCTTCCTAGTAAACATCGCTGCATCCCCACGTGAGACTTCCAACACTCCACCTGCTATGGAAATCTTGAACCCTATCGCATCGAGCCTACTCAATGATATCAAGTTCCGCCTCATCCTCGGAACAAATTTCACATCAACCAGTTTACGAACTCCTCCATCGAGTGTCTTCAATTTCACTGTCCCGACTCCTCGAACCTCGCATGTTGACTCATCACCAAGTCTCACCGAGTCTCGCACCTGCTGAAAAGTATCAAATGTACCTCTCGTCGTACATATGTGTGCTGAGTTCCCCGAATCCAGAACTCATCCATCTTCCTTTGGATTTTGAGCCCGCTCATTCTTCCTTTTTAGAAATCGGCATTCCCGCTTCATGTGCCCGTATCTTTTGCAGTAATGACACTGCACTTCTTCTCGTTCAACTCTCTCATATGAGTGCAAACTTCCCGTTGTCACGCAGATTTCATCATCTGTGGATAATCCCGTGATGTTCACATCCTCCTCTTCAACTTTCTTCTTCCCAGCAACGTACCATTTGAGCTCTCCACAATCACTTTTATAGTGACCCTTCTTCTCGCACCAGAAACACGTGATTTCGCTCGGATCACGTCCCCTGGATTTTGGCCGCCATTCTTTACCTCCTGTCTGTCGATGTCGGCTCCTCCCATGTTGATCATCTCGCATCGCCATGATTTGCTCGCCTGAATGCGTCGTGGGTCTTCGAAATGCCTCTGAATCTTGAAGTGACGCCATCACATCGTCCAGCTTCAATGTCTCCTTCCCCACGAGCAATGCTGTCACAAGCCCATCAAATGAGCTTGGTAGTGATGACAAAAGAAAAAGTGCTTTGTCTTCTTCTCCAACTTTCACACCGAGCCCCAATAACTGTGTGAGGATTTTGTTGAATTCATTGGTATGATCCAACAAATTCGCTCCCTCGTCCATGCGCAACTGGTACAATTTCTTCTTCAGGAACAATTTGTTGGTGAGCGACTTCGCCATATACCGCTGCTCCAACTTCTTCCAAATCTCCTTCGGTGAGGTCTTGTCCAACACCGAGTATTTTACCTCATTCGCCAGACATAGCCGAATCGTGCTGACGACCCGCATCTCGAGCTCTTCCCAATCATCTTTATTGGTTGTCTCGGGCTTTTCTCCGATCAACGGTCTGATCATGCCTTGCTGCACCAAAATATCCTTCACCGTGCTTTGCCACAAGCCGAAATTATTTCGACCATCGAACTTCTCGATATCCAATCTTGGTAGTGCTCCGCCACCCCGTCATCGTCGTTGTCGCAAAACGCGATCACCACCGTTGATGTCGCACTTCTTTAAATCACCACCTGAAAGAGTGCGAATTTTGAAAAACTAACCATACGGATGTGTCCAGAATGGTCGAAATAGTCGGAATCGACTCCTAGATCGCCGAAATCGGACACCAATTGACCGAGATATGTCAAAACACGTTCAACAGTCCAGATCACCCGCTGACGTGGCGCTGATGTGGCACGCAGGAGCTCTTGCCAGAATCTTGCCGGAATTGTCGCCGGCGGCGTGAACAGTGCCTTCTTCTCAGTCACGGGGTTACTGTTCACCCGCGGGTTTGACCGAACTTTGACCGGCCATATCTCCTTCGTTTCAACTCAGTTTTCCTCACCGTTTGCGCCGTTGGAATCGTCTTGCCGTCCTCTTCTTGAATCTGCCCTCGGAAAAATTTTCCGACCACTTTCAATTTTCCAGACACCGGAAAATTTGACGTCACCTCGCTGGTTCACCTCCGTTCGCTCCGTCTCTCCTCTGATACCACTTGTTGGGGCGCACCGGAGGTGCGTGGTACCTCAAACACACAGAACAGAGTAAAAACGGAGGAACACAAGATTTTAACGTGGTTCGGCCGTCCAGCCTACATCCACGGGAGAAACACTGCCGCTTCTCTATTCCCTTCTCCCCGGATAATCACGGAGGATTACAGCACACAGAATCACACAGACAACCAATCTTACAGATTACACCCCTTCTGTTTATAAAGAAAATAGAATCTGCAATGTCAAGGGTTGGTGCATCAACCCTTTGAAGTTTCTCCCGTCGGCTGCCACTTCAACGAAGGCTGCAGTCCATCTCGTCGGCTGCCAACCTTTGAACGCTGTTGTAGGAGTTGTTGCCGCCAACGAAAACTCTTCCCCTGCAAAAAAACCACCCCATATTGGGAGTGGGCCGCACACAAAGGTCTGGCTACCGATGGGGAGCAGGTGGATCTGGTCATGCCCCGAGTGGTGGAATCCCTAGAAGGGGTGAATGATGTGGCTGCAGTCACTTCATCGTGGTGGTGCAAGCGGGTGACTGGTCAAGGATGGTGTGGGATCCCCGCAGTGGTTCTGGGTGTGGACGGTGCAATCAGGATGGCGTTTCCTGTTTAGATGGCAGGATGACCTTGCTCCGGTGAGGATTTTGTGACGACGGTGACTTGACGGTTGATGGGAGGCAGCGATGTTGGATGTTGCGAACCATGCTTCACTCGGGATGTGGTAAAGCCAATCAGAAAGGCTGTATGTGGAATTTTGGTGCTGCTAGGTAGCGTCACATGGCTTTGTTCTTGTGAGAAATTTACTACCCTCGTTATGAGGGATTTTTCTTTATGTGGGAGGAGTGGTGTTTTCACAGATGGAAGGTTGATTTTCAGTGCCTATAAAAGGTCTTCCCAGTTTTATCTGGTCAGATTTGAGTTTCTGATGGATACTAGGTATGGCCATTGTTTGAGGGTCTTTGGGTCTGGTTGTGCATGAGTCTTTTGACTTTTGGTGTGTTGGGGTTGTACTATGTGCATGTGTGATAGTCTGGCAGTGCTTATGTGCTGCGTGTTTGGTGTGTTCCGTTGTACTTTTATTTTCTTAAATAAATTTTTAAGACCGAGTTCGCTCGAGTCCTGAACTTTTCTAGTATATATATATATAATTATAAATGATTATAAAAGAATAAATGAAATTATAATTGATTATATATATAATGTATTTATATATATAATTATTTATTTTTATATAAATCAAATTTACCTATATATATTATGGATAATAATTATTTTTCATATGCATTGTAAATTTACATTTAAATATATTTTACATATAACAATGATTAAATATTTATTTATACATTTTAATTTCTATATGTAAATATATACATCTTTGTATATATATTTTTATGTATTTAAGGATAAATAATAGTATAATGTGAAAAATGATAAAATTTGAACACCATGATACCCACATGAAAGTACGCCGTAGAAAAAAAATTATTCTTTTAATAAAGAAATGAAAACCACCTTAAACAAGTCTATAATTCCACCAAATGTTTAAAAATAGGGGTTACGTAAAAAAATAGTTTTGGAAGCCTCTTGGGTCATTTTAAGAACAAAAAATAGTATATAGGGTTTCCTCATTGACTATGTATTTAATATTTTCACAAGCATCGGTTTAACTTGTGGTGGAGACCAAAAAGACAACTAGATAAAAAATTATAGGTGTTTGAAGTTTATATCAGGTCTTCAAATTATCTTAAATTATTTATTAGTTTAAGGAATTATTATGTCATCCAATTTAAATTAAATGACTATTACTCAATAGTAATTTGTGAGGTATTAATCAATATTATTTTCTAATTTATTAATAATCTATTTTTCACTAAATATCTTATTTAGTAAGTGTAATTGTGTTTTTTAGTCTTATATAAATCATATTGAAAAATAATATATAATTATAATCCTATATTAATATATAAATATATTTATTTTGATATAATTATAATCATATATTAATATATAAATATATTTATTTAATAAAATATATTATATTTATATCAAAAGAGATATTTTTATATATTAATATATGATTATAGTTATATATTATTTTTCAATTAAATATATCTTTTAGTAGTGCTAATGTAACACTGATAAATATAACCCTTTATCGGCACTAAAAAAATAAATGACAAAGGTTTTCTTTATCATTGCTAAAAAAAGAACTAACAAAGGGTCGCTTTTATAAGACATTTTTCTAGTGTCGTAGATGATGGAACCTCATTTATCAATATTTTGACCTAATGTTAATAAATGTTAATGGTAAATATCGTGTGATCAATAGTAGTGAAAAAAAGAAAATCTGTGTGAAATCAAAAAAATGTAAGTATCCAATTTTAAGAATGAAATCATTGAACATGCATAAAGATGTGTCGTTGCACTTTTTTTGGAGTTATTATTCTAGAACTAAATATTTGTACATTGGATTTAATATATATTCAAATATTTAAATATTAATAAAAAATATTAATACATATTTTTCATTTTTCTGCATGACTTTAATGTAATATTGTCCTAGAGAATATATCACTTTGATAAGGTCAGAACAGTTCCCACTTTGATGAGAACCTTGAACTTTGATGAAGATATTATTAAATATATTTCTACTTTTGGATAACATACTATAATGGGAAATACATAATTTTTACTATCTGTTGTATGTAAACAATAGTATTTTAGACTTATTCTCATGAATTTTTCACTTGGTAATCTCTAAGATGGGAGATTATGAGAATAAACCCACCTGTAGGAATTATGCATGTTTTTCTATTATCTAATATTTATCTATATGAGTGTGTGTAATGTTCCTTATACTTTAAGATTATTATTAATGTATGTCATGACTAACACACTTAGATTTATCACTATAAACCATGATGAGTAAAGTTCATGGAAAATTTGGGTATTTTGGGTGCATCACGAATGAAATATAATTAATTAATAATGTGATGATAGAATTGTTCCTTAAATCATTATGGAAAATGATATCTCAGTCATTTGATTGAACTGGAACTATCACATTAAATTCCATTGCCATGGTGTAATGGTGAGTTTATTTCAAACAGTCAAAGAATGATTTATTTAGGATATAGGTTGATGACAGCGATGTGAAACCTTATTGATGAAATATTGTGAAAAATGGATTATAATACACAATTAGGATTCTTATGCAATTCTAAATATTGCGATATTATTATTTTTTCACTTGGGTGCCTTAACCTGTTTCTTAATAGTAGTCTTTTGGATTAGTCAAGCCTCCCTAATGCCAATGAGAAATAATCCTCAAGGGTCACAAACTAAGTATTTCAATTGATATATATTAAATTATTTTTAAATTAAATTATCGGAATAAATATTATTCACAATTATGAGAAATAATTTTTTTCGCATTTTATCTATAAAAAATATTAAATAAATATTTATTCAACAAATAATGAATATAATATTTATTTTATTTTTTGAATATTTAATAAATATTTGTTATCCAGAGTGTGAATAAAATATTAATTTTTAATAATAAATTTATTTGGGTATTTAATAAATGGTTATAAAGAAGATGAGTTGACCAAGATCATGTCTGATGATAAATATTAATATGAAAGCTAGTAAAATAATATTTATTGTTTCTCTAGTTAATGCAATCCATAAAATAATAATAAAAAGATTATTTTATTGAAAGGGGTTGTAAATGGTTTATTATATTATTAACGTCTCAGTACACAATTAAATAATATTTTAACCAAAACCCTTGCTCTATAAATAAATGGTTACCACTTTTATATAGGGTTAAATAAGTATTAAGAATTTTTGTGCACAAAAAACTTCCCTTTATAATTATTCCTCCTAAATTCTGATGAATGATATGAAATACATCAAGTCTATTGCATCTTGAAACAATCGAAAAGAATAATACAATATGATTGATCTGTGATGGTATCACTTGATAATCAATCAGTGTTGTTCGGTGATGAAATTTGCACAAGTAGATCACCGCCAGAGGGATTCTACACATGGATTCTACAAGAACGTTTATCGTAATCCAAAAAGGGCTTTTTCGAAAAATAAAAAAAATTAAATTGAATAAATTTCATGAGACGAGGTAATATTTATTTTGATCATATATAAATTAATTATAAATTTAACATGAAAAGATCTGCTCAGGGTTTAGGGTTTCATTCTGAAAATATTCAATGAAAAAATTTCATTGGTCATGATGATTACATCTTGTACAATTGTTGAGTGTTATATCAATTTCAAAAAAACCTTTATGTTTATTCAACCACTAAGATGCTCCCATTGTGACCAAAACCTTCATGTAGCATCAAAGGTTTAAAATTTTAAATTTATAATTATTTTATTTGACTGTTGATTGATTTTGCTCAACAAAAGTTTTATATTTCATTTCTAGTATATTAATTATTTAATACTATTTTTAAATTAACATGATTTTGACATTTTAATTTTCTTTGTTATGTTTTTAATTTTCATAAATAATTAATTATAGATGAATAATGATGATATGTTTCCTTAGAAAGTAACAAGTATTTTTTCTGGTGAGACTAGGTTACATGGCGTGTAGCTAGATTACACGGTGGGTGGAAAAGTACACCACACCTGGACGTGTTGTGAGATATATGACATGGCATGAAGTAACTACGCATGGTTAATTTTTGTAATACCACATGTAGAATGGGTCAACCAAGAACATGACTTATCAGATTACATGGTGTGTAGTTGGAGTACTTGTTGTGTCGTGTACATTGTTTAATAGTGAAATTCACTCAAACAATGTGTTCAAGTACATAGTTAAACCAAGCATGAGACTAAAAGTCTATGTATTAATAAAATAAAAGACATTTAGCCAGCATATATAGCATGTAGCTGATTAATTTCCTTGTACAAAAAGCATGAAATGTTCTTCATCGAGGTAGGATAACACATAGAAAGTAGAACACACTCTGTGTAGATTTAGGAAGAATAATCGATAGGGTTGATCTATGAGAAACCAACGGAGCCCAAATTTATATTGTTTCTATTAGGTACTACCACCTCACGTTGATTATGAGACCAATCTTGGTTTTAAAAGTTTCTTATTATGTTTCATCTATTACCCAAATAATTATTTCATTATCCATACTTGATAATGATGGATTAATTATCAAATTTTCGAATAAATTATACTACTTTTACAAAAAAAAATTGTTTTGGAATTAAACTTTTAAATGACTGTATTTATGTGTTAGATTACATAAACCTAGAAATGTTAATACATAATAAAAATAGTTTTCATTATTGATACCACACTCATGTTTCAATTCACTATATTGTTCCTATAAATAAAAATAATTTGAATAAATTAAATAAACATGGATATTTAGATTAATTTATTCAAATTATTTGTATTTATAGGAACAATATAGTGAATTGAAATATGAGTGTGGTATCAATAATGAAAACTATTTTTATTATGTATTAACATTTCTAGGTTTATGTAATCTAACACATAAATACAGTCATTTAAATTTTTAATTCCAAAACAATTTTTTTTATAAAAGTAGTATAATTTATTCCAAAATTTGATAATAAATCCATCATATAGCATCAAAGGTTTAAAATTTTAAATTTATAAATATTTTATTTGACTGTTGATTGATTTTTCTCAACAAAAGTTTTATATTTCATTTCTAGTATATTAATTATTTAATACTATTTTTAAATTAACATGATTTTGACATTTTAATTTTCTTTTTTATGTTTTAAATTTTCATAAATATTTAATTATAGATGAATATTGATGAGATATTTCCTTAGAAAGTAACAAGTATTTTTTCTGGTGAGACTAGGTTACATGGCGTGTAGCTAGATTACACGGTGGGTGGAAAAGTACACCACACCTGGACGTGTTGTGAGATATATGACATGGCATGAAGTAACTACGCATGGTTAATTTTTGTAATACCACATGTAGAATGGGTCAACCAAGAACATGACTTATCAGATTACATGGTGTGTAGTTGGAGTACTTGTTGTGTCGTGTACGTTGTTTAATAGTGAAATTCACTCAAACAATGTGTTCAAGTACATAGTTAAACCAAGCATGAGACTAAAAGTCTATGTATTAATAAAATAAAAGACATTTAGCCAGCATATATAACATGTAGCTGATTAATTTCCTTGTTCAAAAAGCTTGAAATGTTCTTCATCGAGGTAGGATAACACATAGAAAGTAGAACACACTCTGTGTAGATTTAGGAAGAATAATCGAGGGGGTTGATCTATGAGAAACCAACGGAGCCCAAATTTATACTGTTTCTATTAGGTACTACCACCTCACGTTGATTATGAGACCAATCTTGGTTTTAAAAGTTTCTTATTATGTTTCATCTATTACCCAAATAATTATTTCATTATTCATACTTGATAATGATGGATTTATTATCAAATTTTGGAATAAATTATATTACTTTTACAAAAAAAAATGTTTTTGAATTAAAAATTTAAATGACTGTATTTATGTGTTAGATTACATAAACCTAGAAATGTTAATACATAATAAAAATAGTTTTCATTATTGATACCACACTCATGTTTCAATTCACTATATTGTTCCTATAAATAAAAATAATTTGAATAAATTAAATAAACATGGATATTTAGATTAATTTGAACTAAAACCTATTGGTGTATGTCACACCATTTTATAAGGTGAAATGAAAAAATCCCTATTTAGTGGAAAATGTGTAATTTCCAAAGATATCTTGAATTAGTTCATGCCGATGTATATAGACCATTTCTAGTTAAATCAAGGGATAAGTACTCAAACTTTATAACTTTTACTAATTATTTTCATAGATATGAATATGTGTAATTAATGATGTATAAGTTGTATTCCTTTTAAATATTTAAGGAATACAATAATGAATTTGAGAACTATCATGGTATGAAGATTAAGAAACACTACCCATACTGTGGTGGAGAATATATTAATCAAGACTTCATTGATTATATATGAGTGTTTTGGATTCTATCTTAAGTCACTCCTCCTTATAGACCTAAAAAAATATTTTAAGTGAAAGGATAAACCACAATATGTTAGATATGTTGAGATAAATGATGAGTCATTCGAGACTTCCATTATCCTTTTTGGGCTACATGTTACAAATAGAAACATACATACTTAACCAAGTTCCCACTTATGTAGAAATAAACATTACATATCAGCTTTGGTGTTAAAGTAAACCCGTGTTGTGGCATATATGAGTGGTGTTATTTCTTCTAATGCAAATAATTGGAAGCCTCTGAGCCACAGCATCCTCCCCCTCTCCTGAGGCTAGGGTTTCCCTGAGGTTTTCTCCATCTTCCCTCATTGGGCCGGACTCGTTCGCTGGTTCTGCTCTCGTCTCGGTTACAACAGCCCCGTCCTTGGTTTGATGACATCCTGGCATGGATCTTATGGGCGTTGGGTGTCTAGACCTTGGATCGATGCTAGATCTGGCGTTTTTCCTACTCAGTGGGCTCCTCCATTTTTGTCTCGGCGTCAAATCTGGCGTTCCTCGGTTTCCAGGCGGTGGCCCCGGATGATGGTTCCTAGTTACTGCGATGGATCTATCCTTCTGGGGGGTCGGTGTCAGCTTTTCCTAGGTCGGTGTCGGTGAAGACCTGCGTCGGTTCTGGTGCGGTTCATCTTCCTAGGGTGGTGCGGCATCGACTTCAGAGAGGCTTGGAGGGGGTAGGATATGGCTCTCTGGCACCTGATCTTGTTTTGTTAGAACATGATATTGTTTGATGCTTGATTTTTGGCTGGTTCCCAATCTGGTTTTTGGAATTTTTGTGTGGGTAGTTTCTATAGGAGAGTCAGGGTGCAGGCGTTGGAGCTGTCTGCTCCTGGATGGCTTCAATCTGGTCTTTGAGCAACAGGGTTGGTGTGTAGCTAGACTTGACCACAAGGAACATCCTCAAAGAGGATTCAGAGGTGACTTTTCATCTTTGTAGGGCTTTTTGGATTTTCTAGTTTGATAGGGTATGCCGTCAGCCGTCGGATCGAGCCCGTGCTTTGACACAGAACACTTGCTTGCTGATCTGTCTTGAATAGGTGGAGGGTTCTTCATGATCATTTGTTGGGGTGAGGCTGTTCCATGTTTTTGTCTGGTTTTTATCTCTTTGACCTTCGAGTAGTTGATGTCCTATGTCCATGAAGTCTGGGTTCCCCCTTATTCCCTTAAAAGGGGACATATCTTATCTTTTAATAAAATAAAAATGTGAAGGCCTTGGGGCCGTTGGATGGATGGAGTGGTGTTATAAAGCATTTCCTAAGGCTATTTTTTGGAAACTGACATGTACCATGGGGAATTAAGTTTATATTATTAGTGTATCCTAATGAAACTAAATGATATTACCTATATGACCCCACTTATAATAAAATTATGGTTAGAAAATTTTCCACCTTTCTTGATAGAGATAATATCTCTAAATGATATAGTATGAGTAAGAGAGACATCAATGAAGTCTAGTATCAAGTTACATAATAGTTATTATAATAAGATATTCCACAATGCCTCATTGAAGAAGAAGTTCCAGGGACACAATTATTGCATATAAGTACATGAGAGGTTAGATAATCAGAAAAATATGGGTTTCTAGTCATTGAGGACGGTGACTCATTATTACTTGATAATAATGACCATCTATCCTACAATTAAGTCATCAAAGGCATAGATTTATCCAAGTGGAAAGATACTATGAATTCTAAAATGGATTCCATGTACCAAAACCAAGTCTAGATTTTAGAAGTTCATCTTGTGGATATAAATCCCATTGGTTATAAATGGGAATTCAAGAAGAATTTGGACATGGATAAAGAAGTTAGTACTCATAAGGTATGACTGGTTGTAAAAGTGGTCAAGCACAATCAAAAAATATATTATCATGAAACCTTTCAACCTAGTGATATGTTGAAATCTATTAGTATTCAACTGTCTATTAAAGCTTTCCAAGACTATAAGATTTGGAAAATGGAAGTGAAAATAACCTTTTTTAATGGAAACCTTCATGAATATGTTTATATGAAAAAACCTTGAGGGATTATTAATCCAAATGATTCCAATACGGTAAAAAAAATTCAAATATCAATTTATAGATTAATGAAAGAATCCAAGGCATAGAACATTCAGTTTAATGAATCCATAACATAATTTGGTTTCATAAGGAATGAGTGAATTTATTTTGTCTAAAAATGGTTTATTGGGGCTTCATTATTTTTCTTAATAGTATATCTCAATTACATACTAATTTTTGGAAGTGAAAGACAAGTCTTACTATATGTTAAATCCTTGTTGAATAAATACATCTCCATGAAATAATTATGTGAAGTAGGATATATTCTAGGGATTAAGATCCTTCACGATTAATCAAAGAGGCCCATTTCTCTAATTCAAGGAACTTATGTTGATAAATAATTGAAGAGATAAATGTTTCCTCAAACATATGAGGAATTAAAGTGGGTTTCAAGGATCTCATACATTTTAGTTATTGGGTCTATCTTGTATGTTATAAAATATGCTAGGATAGATGTTTTCTATGCCATATATGTAGTAGGAAGATATCTAGATGAACTAGGTCACCACCATTTTATATAATTCAATACTATCTTTAAGTATCTATGTTATACTAATAATATTTTCCTTGACTATGGACGATATGAGGAACTAGTCATCAGAGGATATACAGATTCAAGCATCCAAATATATCAAGATGATTTGAAATTGTAGATGAGATATATCTTAACTATTAATGGAGGTGTTGTGTGATATCAGAGCTCAATGAATGCTATGGTTGATGATTTCATAGTATTTTTTGTGTATATTATGGATTCAGAGGAAGAAAAAGAAGTAGATTATACATAAAACTTTATCTAAGATCTTGGCATGGTACATAACTCTAGATAACCTATCACAATCTAATGTGATAATATTGTAGTAGTGTCTCTCACAAAGGTTCCAAGTTCATATTAGTGGATGAAGAAAATACTTCAAAAGTTTCATCTCTTGGGAGATTATTTTTTGAAAATGGGGAATTCAATGTGAATAAAATATCCATGAAAGAAAATGTGGTTTACCCCTTGAATAAAAATTTAACTGAGTAAAAACGTGATCATCATGTGAGGTCTAACAGTCTGAAATTCATAAGCAGTTGGCTTTAGTCTAAGTGGGAGTCTATTGGAGTTGATGTTCTAGAACCAGTTTTTTTACTTTTAATTACATGTATATTTGAATATTTGAATATTAATAAACTATTTTATTACATATATTTCATTTCATTGTATGAATTTAATATAATAATGTCTAATACCATCTGTTGCATCGATATGGTCAAGTTCTCTAATATGATGAGAACCTTGAAATTACATGATGATATTATTAAATATAGTTCTATGGTTAGAAAAAATATTACTATTTGACACATATAATGTTGATTTTCAGGTGCGAGTACTTGTAAGCAGATGATACATCTCAGGATTTTCACACTTGGAAATCATTAAGATGAGAGATTATTAGAACAAACCTACCTCTAATAATTTAAAATTATTTTATGTCATCATATACTCTTATCTACGATCTTGTGTAATGGTATTTAGACTTTAATATTTTTATTAATTCATGTCATGGATCACACACTTATATGTATTTTCATAAATCTTAAAAATAACAGTTAATAGAGAAGTTATGTACGTTGGGTGCATCATGAATGAAATGTAATTAATTTTTTAGTCAAGGAAGGAATCTTCCCTTCTATATTTTGGGAATATGATATCTCAACCCTTTTAATGAAATAGAACTACCACAATAAAATTTAATGGTCATGGTGTAATGATGCAATTATTTTAGATAGTAAAATAAGAACGTATCATGCATATAGGTTGATGACACATATGTGAAACCTTATTAATGAGATATCATGAAAAAGTGATTATTTTACATGGGGAGTGTTTTTATGTTGTAGTCAACGTTATTAAATTCTTTCCCTTTAGTTGGGTGACTCAACCCATTTCTAGACAATAATCCTGGAATTTAGGCAAGCACGCCTAATTCCAATAATAAAGAATCCAAGAAGCTCACACACTAAGTGTTTATTTTGATTTTGATTAAATTATATTTGAATTAAATTAATGGAATAAATATTATTATTAAGACAAAGTAATAATTTTATTCATGTTTATCTATCGTAAATACTAAATAAATATGTTTTTTCCACATAGTTAATATAATAATCATTTTATTTGTCAAATATTTGATATATATGTTTTCCCAAATAATGAGTAAGATATTTATTTTTAATAAATTTTTTATCTGGGTATTAAAAATATTTTTAAGAATAATATTAGTAGACCAAGATCAATTCTAGTGATATATATTTATTTTCATTATAATAAAATAATATTTATCATTGCACTACTTTGCACATTCGATAATGTAATATTATTATTATTATTATATGGCCTGACACCATAAATGTTTTATTATATTATTTAAGGGTCAGTATGAAATTAAATAATATTTTTACTTGAATTCTATCTCTAAAAATAAATGGTTATTTATATTGTGTAGGTTTAATTGAGAATTCATAATTGTTGTGTTCAAAAAACTTCTCTCTTCAATTCATCCTTACAACATCCAAATAATGATAAGAACTACTTTAGGCATGAAGGATCTTGAAGTGATCATGATGAACAATTCATGAAGATTGATCCACCATGATAGTACATAATAATCTGTTAGTTTCAGTCATAGATTAGAGGAGAATGTGTAGATCATTTCTAGAGGGATTCTATACTAGGATTGTAATGACCCGACCCTAGTTTCCCAGAGCCGGTGCCTTATTTTATTTCATTGGCATAAATAAAAGGAATACGAATCCCGAAAGACCGATTAGTTTAGTATTATTGTAAATAAGTTACATACATAAGTTTAACATTACAACATGAAGGGAAACAAAACATTTTTTAATCCACTAGAAACATCACGTCTCCTAGATTATGCTTGCAAGTCATTCATAAATTACTTCTTCATGTCCTGAGAAAATGAAACATATGAAAGGGGTGAGCTAAAATGCTCAGTAAGAGTATGAAATACAACGGAAGATAATATAAACATTAGACATGGTGAATAATTGAAAACACATGCCTTTAATAATAAACTTGAAACATATTATGGCAGGAAAATGAGCTAAATAAATAATACCATAATTAAACATAATCATGGGTATTCTACTAGTCTAATAACCACATGAACTTCAAATACTAGAATCATAATGAGGGAAGTGCATATTCCGAATATCATAACCATACCGTCTAAGCCTCATGCTAGGACCATAAAATAATCATTTTGTCAAGGCCTTGTGCCAAGACTATAGTTTGTCTCATGAGACCTACCGATGCATCAAGGGGATATAGCAGGACCCACCCGTCACATAAAACGTCCAATTCATTCCTCATATGAGTGGGTATCAACATAAACAACATATACATTCATATTGAAACTATCATATGAAATGTAACTAACTTTCACCAATTATTGAACATAAACACTAACTATTCAGAATAATATGATGAATGGTTTTAGGATAGATCATCCACAATAATGTTAGTCATAAAACATTAAATAAAATATGGTATATGACTTCATAAATGATTAAACCCAATAATACCATGGAATCAATAAGATCATTGAACGAAAATACTTTTATAAAATCATTAAGCAATTTTGAGATAAATACTATTTTATTTTGAAAAGAAGAGTTCTTTTGGAAAATCTTTGTATAAAACCAAAAGTGAAGTAAGATATTACTTTCATAATAAAATGAGTATTTTTAGAAATATAATGGTTCCAAAAACATATTATAGAGTGCCCTTGTAAATGGATAAATTCCCTTGAACCGGGCTTCAATTTTGGGAACAATTTTGAAAGTTACTTATAAAATGTGTAACTATACATAAAATAAGGAAGGGTTCTGGTTTGTAAACATATATATGACACTAAAGAAGAAAATATAATTAGTACATAACAATACATAAGAATTTCATTTAGTTAACTAGACAATTAAAGTAACCCAAATGAAAATGGAAGTTTGGGTGAAAAAACCTTACCTTAACTCCAAACGTGTTCCACTCTTGTACTTAAGATCCTGGAATATGAAATTATACTTGTTAATAACTTATTTCAGAATATATAAGACATGTATTTATTTTATCATAATTCTGGTTAGTTCATTTATGTGTTTATTGATAAGTTATTGTATTGAATTTTATCGTTCTGGAGTGTTCGTTTCCTTTATTTTCATATTTGGTTCACTTTTTTTTAAGTAATGAAGTTCATTTGGAATGGTTATAAATCTTCAGAATTTAAATTAAACATTATTTATGAACATAAAGAATTTATAATGTTTATTTATTTCATTTGGTTACATTGAATGAGGATGAATCCTTAGATAACAACCACTTCAATTATTTGGCGGTATTTGGATTACTTTGAACTAGATTTGTCATATAACTTATTTATATGTACATATTCTGGTTCTTGAATATTGAATAGGTTATAATACATATATTATAGTTTGGTTCAACCATAAATATGGTTTCATGACCAGTAATGAATAATTAATTGAATAAAGAAACTTCGTCATCCATGAAGGCTATAAATTGGAACCTCAGGGACGTTGATTTCGTTTATAAAAATAAAAGGGAGAACGTAAAAATATTTATGATGGTTATTCAATTAAAATGATATAATTACAGTATATAAATGTTACTGGAGTTATCATGGTCATTTGTATAGAGGATGTGAGGATATAAAATGAATAGAGATGATCATGAAAATAAGAGAAAAGGTGAGAGATCCCTTATGAAAATTCGGCAGCCTAACAGTGTCGCTTAATATTTTATAAAATGAAATTATGAGATCAAAAGGATACCTCATCATATTGAAATCAAAAGGACAGTAATAAGAATACATAAAATCAAACCCCAACATATTATAATGGAAATTCAAAGAGATAACATAAAAGAAGTGTCGACTTAAAGAAGAGAATGAAAGATTCCCTTACCTTGTAGAATAACTCATAGATCTTGAAGGTTGGAACCTTGGGGTCATAAGGACACCTTGGGAGGACTCTTAGAGAGGTAAAACCACCAGAGCTTCGAGGATGATGGATTTTTAATGAAAGAAAACGAATGGATGAGTGGGTATTTATAGAAAAAGAGAGGTAATTTTTTAATAATTTCAAAGGGACACCTCATTAGTGGTTTTTGCCAAATCATGGGCTTCCCAAGGTATTTTCCCCTGGTTTAAGCCACTTGGGACACCTCATGTCATAATTTATTATACACAAGTCTACCAGAATTTTATTTTAATTATTATTTCATTATGATGTCATTAAACTACTAAATACTCAAAATTGTATTTTTCACTATTCACGAAAAATTCAAGTATTTTAGAAAAATCCCAAAAAATTAACCCCTACCATTATTCGACGTGTGCAATTCCATAGTGAAATCCATTTTTCTAAAATAATTTTCTAAATATTATTAATTTAATTTTTAAATAAGGTCACAATTAATTCGAAAAATAACAATCTTGAAGTGCAAATAGTTTTATGTGACAATGGAAAATTAATTAAGATCCCATTATCCGATTGCCTTAAGAAAATAAAATAATAATAATATTCACTATTCATGAGGGAATATTACTATTCATATTACTATTCATAAGGGTATGTTACTATTCACCAAAAATCAAGTTTGTTATATCAGACTCCAAATAACTTACTGAACACAACTCCAGATGACCATTTCTTGAAATTCAAAACATAAAAGATGATAGATTATAAAATTACATTCTATATTTATTTTCAAAACCGTGGGGTGTTACATTCTCCCCTCCTTACGAAAATTTCATCCTCGAAATTCACAAAATAATACCTAAAAAGATTCGGGTATGTCTTTAACATAAGCTACTCAGGCTTCCATGTTGCTTCATCCATCTATGGTTCCTCCATAGAACCATTACTAGTCGAGTCGTCCGATTTCTCAATACTTGTTCTCTAGTATCAAGAATCTTGATAGGCTCTTCATAGTAAGATAGGTCGGGCTCAATTTCCACTTCTTCATAAGTGAGTACAAGTGTTGGTTCTGGCATGTACATTCTTAACATCGATACGTGGAACACATTGTGAACCTTGGAGAGACTTGGTGGCATTGCCAAACAGTAAGCTACAACTTCAATTCGGTCCAGAATTTCAAAAGTTCTGATGTGCTTGGGACTTAATTTTCCCATCTTATCGAATCTTATAATACCCTTCCATGGAGATACCTTTAAGAAAATGTGATCACCTTCTTGAAATTCCAAATCCTTCCTTCAGTTATCAGCATAGCTATTTTGCCTACTTTGAGCTATTTTGATATGGTTCTGGATAATCTTCACCTTCATCATTGTTTCTTCAATAAGTTTTGGGCCCATGAGCTTTCTTTCACCAACATCATCCCAACAAGTTGGTTTATGACATCTCCTCCCATATAATTCTTCATTGGGTGCCATGTGAATATTTGAATGGAAGCTATTGTTGTAGGAAAATTCTAAGAGAGGTAAATACTAATCCCACATGCCTTGAAAATCAAGTGAACAAGACCTCAACATGTCTTCCAATGTTTGAATAGTCCGTTCTGACTGTCCATCTGTTTGTGGGTGGTAGGAAGTGCTCAAATGAAGATCAGTATCTAGGGAATTCTGAAGAATTTTCCAGAATCTTGATGTAAAACGTGGATCAGGATCATAAACAATCGATAGGGGTACCCTATGAAGTCTCACAACATCATTAATATATAGTGTTGGTAGACGTTCAAGTGGTAGATCTTCTCTTATAGTAAGAAAATGTGCTGACTTGGTAAGACGATCAACAATGACCCATATTTCATCACTCCTACTAGGTGTCTTTGGTAGTCCCATGAAAAAGTCCATCATGATATTATCCCATTTCCACTCAGGTATAGGAAGAGGTTGCAATACTTCTCTAGGTTGTTTCCTTCCAGCTTTCACTTGTTGAAAAACTATACATCTGGACACAAAATCAGTAATCTCCCTCTTCATGTTGTCCCTCCAAAAATGTTCTTTCAAATATCTATACATCTTTGTGAAACCAGGGTGTATAGAGAAATTGGAACTATGATCATCATCCAACAATTCCTTTTTTAGATCAGGTATATTGGGAACACACAATCTCTTCCCAATTTTAGAAATTACATCTTCATATACGAAGTCACTCAATCTCCCGTCATTCACAGCATTAATCTTATTTTGAAACTCCTCATCATCAGCCTGAGAAATTTTTATCCTTTCTAATAAATATTCTTTGGAAACCATTTGAAGAATCATTGATGTTTCACCTTCCAGGGTTATTAGAATATCCATATTTACTAGATCCATGAAAATAGGATCCCTTTCAAACCTCATCTTGTTCAAAACTCCATGATCCTATCTGCTCAAAGCATCAACCACCTTATTTTCCTTCCCTGGGTGGTAGTGTATCATGAAATCTTAATCCTTGAGTAGTTCAATCCATCTCTTTTACCTCATATTGAGTTCTTTTTGTGAGAAAATATACTTAAAACTCTAGTGATCAGTATAAATCTCACATTTTTCACCGTAGAGACAATTTATTCATATCTTCAAAGAAAAGATTAATGTAGCTAACTCAATATCATGATTAGGATAGTTTTTCTAATGAATTTTTAGCTATCATGATGCATAAGCAATAACCCTATCAGTTTGCATAAGGACACAACCATGTCCGTTCTTTGAAGCATCACCATAAATAACAAACCCGTCATTCCCCGATGGTAGAGTCAATATAAGAGCATTGACTAATATTCTCTTTAGTTCTTCAAAAATTTCTTCACACTCTTTTGTCCAAACAAATTTATCCCCTTTACGTGTGAGCTTCGATAGCGGGTTATCCAGTTGGGAAAAATTCTGAACGAAACGCCATTAATAACCTGCTAAGACAATAAAACTACGTACCTCAGTTATGTTTGTTGGCGTGGTCCAATATTGGATTGCCTTTTTCATTGTAGGATCAACTAGAATTCCATCCTTAGAGACAATATGTCCAAGAAAATAAATATCCTAAATCCAGAATTCACACTTGCTAAACTCCCCATATAATTCATGTCTTCTAAGAGTCTTCAGGATTATGCACAAGTGATTTTCATGATATTTGTAGATTTTGGAGTATACTAAGTTATCATCAATAAATACCACTACAAAATCATCAAGATATTCCTTGAAAAATCTGTTCATTAGATCCATGAAAACAGAGGGTGCATTAGTCAATCCAAAAGGCATTACTATAAACTCATAATGCCCATACCTGGTTCGAAATACTGTTTTCGGAATGTCTTCCTTTTTCACACTCAACTAATGATATCCATATAGAAGTTAAATCTTTGAAAAGTATTGAGCTCCATGCAGTTGGTCAAATAACCCATCAATGCGAGGAATGTGATACTTTTTCTTTATTGTTATAGCATTGATCTCCCTATAGTTGATACATAACCTCATAGATCCATCTTTCTTCTTAACAAAAAGGACAGGGGCTCCCCATTGATAAACACTAGGGCTAATGAATCCCTTATTACTCAATTCCTCTAGTTTTTTCATTAGCTCCACTAATTCCACAGTGGCCATTCTATAAGGGGTCTTCGATATGGGTCTTAAACCAGGAATTAAATCAATGGAAAACTGAATTTCTCATTCTGGAGGATGTCCGGGTAAATCTTCTGGAAACACATCAACATATTCTCTGAAAATAGGTACATCCTCTATTTGAACATTCCTTTCATCACCCAGAATTATTTCATTCTATTCCTCCCCAATAATTGAATTTAGTTGAGATACTGGGGGTGGATCTAGATAAGAATCAGGTGATGACGATTCTGCTCTAAAGATAAGGTGTTATTAATCATCATCATCAAAAATCGTAACCTCCATCTTCTTACAATAAATTTTTGCATCATGATCCAAAATCCATTCCATACCGAGGATTATATCAAATTCAATCATGGGTATGACAATGATATCAGCAGATAAAGAACATTTATATGCCCTAATGGAAACTCTTTCACAGAACATTGTAGCAATGATACTTCCCTTAAGAGTTTTGACTGAAAACTCCCTTGTTAAATCAAATTTGAAATATCTATTTTTCTTAGAAAACTAGGAAGATATGAAACAATGCGATGATCCAAAATCAGACAAAGAATTGTATAAACTTGAGGAAACAATTAAAGTACCTGCCACCACGTCATTATGAACTTCAAACTCTGCAGTTGTGATTGCATGAGCTTGTAACCGATCCCTTGGCATTCTCTGTTGCATATTTCCTTGATGTTTTGGAAAATCATTAGCATAGTGTCCCATCTCCCGACAAATATAGCATTGAACATCATTGGATTCCTTATTCCCTTTGAAATCACCATCAAGATGCCCTTTCTGACCACATTTGTAGCACACTCCTTTTCCTTTTAATCATGCACCAGGGTGTTTCATTCCACAATTGTCACATGGTAGAAAATCAAATATTCCCTTCTTCCCTGTTTCCTTATTTCCTTTCCTAGGGTTTTTAGCAGTCCTCTTATTTTATTGCTTTCCCTTAAAGTCATAAGTCTTAGAGAATTATTTTTCTGTCTTGATTGCACATGAAACTATATCCTCATATGATGAAAAGATTTGGGAGACCAGTGCTCACCGGAGGAATGGTTTTAGGCCATCAAAGAATCGATAAATTTTGCTCCTTGGATTTTGTATATAGTCCAAAACATGTCTTTCTAGCCTTGTGAAGTTGGATTCATACTTGGAAACATTTTCATCCTCCTTCTACCTCTGATTCAAGAATTGTCTCTCCATATCTGCTCACTCCTCATGAGGGAAATATTTTTCTAAGATGATTTCATTAAAATCCCTCCAATCCATCTCTTCTATCTCTTCTTCCTCCTTTGTGTTTTGGATTAAAGACCACCCCTAATCCGCATCTCTCGATAGACGATATACTGCCATGAAAACCTTTTCTCTTTCATTACATCCCATAGCAAGAAATATCTTCTCAAGGGAACATATCCACCTCTGTGCTACAAATGGGTTTGTAGTCCCGTTTAATGATGGAGGATATTGTCTCATAAAGCGACAAAGCATGGCTCCTCCACGTGGTGGATTCGAATGCTCCATACGAGTAAGGTTATTATTCATAACATGATTAAGTTGTCCCAGTATAGTTATGAGTTTCTCAGCCCCAGTCACAGCACCAGAGCCAACATCATTATCTTGCGTCGGAGGAAAATCCCTACAGGGGACACATGCATTCGGGAAATTTCAATTCCATCAACTAGGCGCCATATCTAGATAATGGAATACACTAGATTAGGTTATGAATCATAATGTACAATCTTAACTTAACAATATACTTAGAAAAAATTGAGATCCTACGAATGGCTAATACCATATTCACAAATATTGTTTCTTTGAGGAATATTTTACATTTCAATCCATCATAATGGCTTGTAAAGAAAATGTGAATTATCTTAAGCATATCCCCCAAGAGTGTCGTAACCAAGAGTGTATCAAGGCCCGTTTTCATGCACCAGTTCCCATTCAAGTCTATCTCAAAGCAGTGTTTTCAAGTTTTACCCCTAGATACATGTGTTCCAAAGCTTCCTCTACCTGCTCGTATCTAGACAGGGATGTATTTCTTGAAAGATCGACAAAATATATTCCTTACTAAAATACCACAATGATATTGTTTGTATATCCTCAAAGACTAACTTAGGGTCTCTTCCCCAATTCTATGTTTTCTAGTTTCCAAGAATTCTACTAAAATTCCTATGATACCAACTGTAAGGACCCAACCCCAATTACCCGAAGCTAGTGCCTTATTTGATTTCGTTGGATTACATAAAAGGAATACAAATCCCAAAAGTCCGAGTAGTTTAGTATTATTGGAAACAAGTTACACACATAAGTTTAACATTACAACATGAAGGGAAACAAAACACTATTTTAATCCACTAGAAACATCACGTCTCCTAGATTATGCTTGCAAGTCATTCATCGATTACTTATTCATGTCTTGAGAAAATGAAACATAAGAACGGGATGAGATCAGATGCTCAGTAAGAGTAAGAAATACATCAGAAGATAATATAAACATTAGATATGCTGAATAATTGAAAACACATGCCTTTAATAATAAACTTGAAACATATTATGGAAGGAATATGAGCTAAATAAATAATTCCATAATTAAACATAATCATGGGTATGCTAATAGTCAAATAAATACATGAAATTCAAATACTAGAATCATAATGTGGTAAGTGCATATTCCGGACATCATAACCATACCGTCCAAGCCTCGTGCTAGGACCATAAAATAATCATTTTGTCAAGGCCTCGTTCTAAGACCATAGTTTGTCTCATGAGACCTACCGATGCATCGAGGGGCTATATCGGGCCACACCCATCACATAATAAGTCCAATGCATTCCTCATATGAGTGTGGATCAACATAAATAACATATACATTCATATTGAAACTATCATATGAAATGTAGCTAACTTTCACCAATTATTGAACATAAACACTAACCATTCAGAATAATATGATGAATGGTTTTAGGATAGATCATCCACAATAAAGTTAGTAATAAACCATTAAATAAAATATGGTATATGAATTCATAAATGATTAAACCCAATAATACCGTGGAATCAAGAATAACATTGAACGAAAATACTCTTATAAAATCATTAAGCAATTTTGAGATAAATACTCTTTTATTTTGAAAAGAAGAGATCTTTTGGAAAATATTTGTATAATACCAGAAGTGAAGTTAGATAGTATTTTCATAATAGAATGATTATTTTTAGAAATATAATGGTTTTCCAAAAACAGATTATAGAGTGCCCTTGTAAATAGATATGAATTAGAAAAATTCCCTTGAATCGGGCTTCTATTTTGCAAACAATTTTGAAAGTTACCTTTAAAACATGTAACTATCCATAAAATAAGGAAGAGTTATGATTTTTAAACATATATATGATACTATCACAGAATATATGATGTGTAAATAACAATACATAAGAATTTCATTGAGGTAATTAGACAATTAATGTAACCTGAATGAAAATGGATGTTTGGGTGAAAAACCCATTCCTTAACTCCAAATGTGTTCCGCTCTTGTACTTAAGCTCCTAGAATATGAAATTATACTTGTTAATAACTTATTTTAGAACCTATTAGACATGTATTTAGTTTACCATAATTCTGGTTAGTTCATTTATGTCTTTATAGAAAAGTTATTGTATTGAATTTCGTCATTCTGGAGTGTTCGTTTCCTTTATTTTCATATTTGGTCCACTTGTTTTTAAGTAATTAAGTTCATGTGGAATGGTTATAAATCTAAAGAATTGAAAATAAACCTTATCTATGAACATAAGGAATTGATAATTTTTATTTCATTCATTTGGTTACATAGAATGAGGATGAATCATTAAATGACAACCACTTCGATTATTTGGCGGTATTTGGATTATTATGAAATAGTTTTGTCATATAACTTATTTATATGTACATATTCTGGTTCCTGAATATTGATTAGGTTATAATACATATATTATAGACTGGTTCAACCATAAATATGGTTTTATGACCAGTAATAAAGATGAAATTGAAGAACGAAACTTCGTCATCCATGAAGGCTATAAATTGGAACCTCAGGGACGTTGATTTCATTTATAAAAATAAAAGGGAGGGAGTAAAAATATTTATGACGGTTCTCCCATTCACATGATATAATTACAGTATATATATTTTACTGGAGTTATCATGGTCATTTGGATAGAAGAGGTTAGGAGAGAAAAATAATAGAGACGATCTTGAAAATAAGAGAAAAGGTGAGAGATCCCTTATGAAAATTCGGCAGCCTAACAACGTCGCTTAAAATTTAATAAAATGAAATGATGAGATCAAAAGGATACCTTATCATATTGAAATCAAAAGGACAGTAATAAGAATACATAAAATCAAACCCCAACATATTAGAATGGATGTAACGACCCAAAGTTTCATTAATGGAAATTACTCTTGATCTAGTTAAATGTCTATATATGTAAAACGTTTATATAAAATGTCAACTTCCTTAGTTTTATGTTAAGAGTTGTGACTGTTAATTTTATAGCTGTTGAATAGTTATCACATTATTAGTATAAATATAAGGCTTTAACGAACCGAATTTACTCAGACAAAAGAAGCGATGGCCTCATCCAGTAGAAATGATCTTTACAAAGCCCATTTGTCAGAGCTCAGAAAAGAGGTGGCGTCTTTGGGCTTCTCTCTTGACCAAGCCCAAGCTGAGCTTCACCATTTCAGGCTTGAACGGGAATGTCTATGGGAATAGTGGAAGTTGATAAAGATTACCACTCGAGTGTTGTTATCTGAGCCACCCCAAGAGTCTGTCACCATCGCGCACCTTACCCTTAGGTCTTATGTGGCTATTTTAAGGGGTTATGTAACAAATCTCTAGTACTATGTTTATGTACATTATTTTTTTATATAATAATGAATATAATTTCTTGTCATTATTGATAAATTGTAAATAGTTTTTAAAGTACAAATAGTGTTTTTAGTTATTATTTAATTAAGAATTATATTTTATTAAATTAAGGGATTTTTGAATTAAATAATATTTTAATAAAATATTATTATTATTATTAAATTAATTTTTATTAAATATAAATGATCTTATAATTTTATGAATGAAATTATAATTTTTATTAAGGTTTGAAAGCCATTTCTTTCAAAACCCGTGAATTTTTGATAAATGTCTGTTTTTATTTTAAAAGTGAAAATTAACATATTTAGAAAATTATTTAAATAAAATAAATGATATTTCTAGAATCAGGACTTCGAAATTATCCAATGCTAAATTTTTCATAATTTTCTAAGACAGTCAAATTTTTGGGTAAAAATTAAATACCGTTTAAATATATAATGTGTTTTATGACATCATAATGACCCAATAGTGATGTAATAAAATATTATAAGCTTTATTTTCAGACAATATATATTTTACCATTTAAATAATGTGGTTTTCGGTTTGTTTGACTTACTTTTCAAAGCATTAATGGACCCCTCAAGACTTATTAAACATCTTGTCTTTTTAAATTATTTTCCATGGGAGTATGACTCACCTCCACATAAGAAACCCCATTATTTTAAGAAGTTATAACTTTGACCTTGTAAAATATTGTTTTCCTATCCCCTTTTCAAAAAACCTTGGGCAAAAATCCTGAGATGATTTGTGGTTTGGATTAGTTTAATGTAAGGGGTCCCAAACCTAAATAATAAAGAATTCACTCACCTTTCCTATATAAACCCACCCAAGTTCCCACTTCCTCCACACTCAATACATTTGGAGTGCATCCAACCTCTGCCCTACTCTGTCAAGAATCCTCCCAAGGTGCCCCAAGCTTTCAAGAAGCCTCTCTCAAGTCTTTGGAAGCACACTTCCAAGTAAGGGTTTTTTTCTTCCTTCCTCATTTTTGTCGAATTTTCTTTAAGTTGTTTTTCCATTTTAATTTCAATTATAAATGATTGGGTATGGTTTCACACCTCCCCCATAATGAACTCTTATTTTTTCAATTATGGGAGACCCCTTTCTCTCTCATTAATTGCGTCCCATGTGCACCCGTTACTATGCCGAAATTCTGAAAGGAACTTCTCTCTCCCCATTTACATTCAAGCAATACTTTTGTATCCTAAATATAAATTCCATTACAATTGTTGGGACATGTATCTATATGAACTCCTTACTGTACATTAAATGTAAATATGATGAGGAACCCATTTCTCTCTCATCAACCATTTTTATAAATTCTTATGTCACGCCGTTACGCTGCCGAAATCACACCGATTTTCTAATCCAATGCCATTGTGTAGTGAATACCATGCCCATTTCTGCATCAAGGGTATTCACCTTTATGCACATTTACTTATTGATTATAAATTTTCATGTATGAATTACACATTCCTTTATCATGGAATAAATGATTATGTTTTATGAATCCATGTTTTATGATCCATGTGGCACACTTATGCATGAAATGAAATGTTTAAGAAGGGTACTCCATTATAGCGCTCCAATGCATTGGGTAAAGTATAGTGTCATGATACGTCATGTGCAATGAGTGTTGAATCATGATAATTCAAGTTCAACAAGGGTTTACTCGTGCTTCATGCGCAATGAGAATTTACTCATGCTCCATGTGCAACGAGCCTTGGCTCATGCTAATTCCATGTTAAGTGTTGTTGCCACATTTCGATGTTATGATTATCATTCTTTATCGTACATTTATGTTCATGTTTATCTTGTGATCTATTGATATGCCTATTGTCAAACATGTATTGTAATCCTCATGTATTCCATGTTTATTCCCTTATTGGGCTTTATAGCTCACCCTTTTCTTATGCATGTCCTCAGGTTATCCCATGCAATGCTAAGTACGAGGGAATGTAGTGGTCATGTAAAGGAAGTTTTCAATAAAGATATTGGATTTCATGTTTTAAGTTGTTATGTAATGATCCTAAGCCCCAAAGACACTAGACCTCTCGATCTTCCATGTTTTATGACGTGAATAGTTTATGTAATAAATCATGTTTAAGTTTGTAATAAAAGAAGGGTTGTCATAGTTGGTATCAGAGGATAGGTTTAGTTATTTTTGGGATTAGGATTAGAAAACCCTAGTGAATCCTTAGATACAAGACTAAGTATAATAAGAACATCCATAAGTTTTGGTAAGTACTGAGTTAGTGGTTTATCAAGAAAATACATCCCTGTCTGGAAACGAGCACGTAAAGGCGGCTCTGACACAGATGTATCCTAGGGGAAAAACCCGAAAACACCACTGTGAGCTAGACTTGAACAGGAACTGGTGCATGAAAATGGGCCTTGCTACACTCTTGGTTACAATACTCTCAGGGGATACATTTTGTTAAATTCACAATCTTAGTATGAACCCTTATTAAGGGAATTAAAAAAATGCCCCTAAGAATATATGTTAGAATGTAGATCATGAAAAGCCTAGATTGAAGCTTATAGACTCATGAGTTAAGGAAATAAAAGTTTATTTGTAAGTAATCAACCTTTTTTTTGTATTACCATTTATGTGTTACCCCATAACTTTGTTTTAATCCAGCCAATGGCTGGTAATAGGAGGACTCGGGCAAACAACCAATGTGAAGATCAGTGCGATGACTACTAATGAGATGCCCAATCCAATGGGAGCGGGAATCGCAAACTTTGTCACACTTCTCTCTCAGCTAACTCAAGCATTGAATAGAAACACAGGTTAAGAGGAACGTCCAAACCGCCCTAAGAAGGAACAAGTTGCTATCGTGAGCTTCATGAGACAAAGGCCTCCTAATTTTAGTGGATCATCCATTCCCACGATCGCAGAACAATGGATCAACTCCATTGAAAAGATCTTCTCCATCCTTCAATGTTCTGAACAAAAGAAGGTTCCCATGGTGGCTTATCAAGTGGATGTGAAGCTGATCAATGGTGGAGGTTGATCAAAAATAAAAAGCCTCAGGAGGAGATCAAGGCGTTGGAATGGAAGGATTTCCAGAAGATGTTTTTCGATAAATATTTTCCACACACCCTCCGGCTTAAGATGAAAATGGACTCCCTTTCCCTCAAGAAAAAAGACGAAGAATCTATTGGAGCGTACAAGGAAAACTTCACAAGACTTGCACGATACGCTTCCAGCTTTTTCGTTACCCCCAAATGCAAGGTTGACCGCTTCTTTGGTGGGCTGAAGCCTAGCCTGCGGAAAGAATTAGTGATTCCTGACTTCGACAGCTATGAGGAAATTGTCTGATGGGCCCTTAAGGTCGAAATTGAGATCGGGGAATCACAGGGGTATCATGGGGGCAAGAAGCGTAAGGTATAATTCAATGTTGGCCGTCCAATGGATAAATCCAATGGTGCTAAGAAGATCCATCACCCCACTTGCCAAAAGTGCGAAAAGAAGCACCATGGAAATTGCCTAAAGGGGATGAGTAAATGATTTAGGTGTGGAAGAGAATGGCACCTAGCTATTAACTATCGGCAAGAAAGACCTACAACTGTGATAGAGGAGGGAAACACTCCATTCAAACCTCAACATGTAGTTCATTGAAACAACTGCAAAGAACATGGGCATTTTGAAAATTAGTGCCCTAATCGAAGGGTTTTCGGAGGCAACCAGCAACCTACAAGGCAGCAAGGAAGATCTTTTGCCATCACTTCTGCCAAAGTGAACCCCGACAATGAAGTAGTGATAGGTATGCTAGTTATTCCTTCAAGAATAGTGAACGTACTTTTTGATTCGGGTTCTACACATTCTTTTATAACTCAAAAGATTAGTAAAACAATCCTAGCACCACCACAAATCATGGAAGTGAAGATGTCGGTGAGTATGGAAAATGGGGAAATCATTGCATCCCATGAATATAAGTCCTCCCCTGTTATAATCTGTGGATTTAATTTCCCGGAGAACCTCGTCATACTCCCTCTAGTGGAATTTGATTCAATTCTTGTCATGGATTGGCTTTCCTTATATAAAGTCAACATAAATTGTCGGGAGAGGGAAATCACACTCCATATGGAGAATCGACCCCCAATTCATTACAAGTGTAAGGAGGAAGATGAATCTCCTTTAGCTCCATCATCTCAAGAATGGATATTACTTCCCTATGATCACACGTATCTGGCTCAGATGATTGAGTCCAAGGAAGAAACCACCCTTGAGGAAATTCCTATTGTGAGGGATTTTGCTGAAGTGTTTCCCGAAGAACTTCATGGTCTTCCTCCTAGAAGAGATGTTGAATTCTCAATTGAACTTATACCAGGGGCTCTACCAATATCCAAGACTCCATATAGAATGGCTGTCATGGAGCTTGAAGAGCTAAAGAAACAACTATCGGAGAATCTGGATAAAGGGTTTATACACCCAAGTGCTTCACCATGGGGTGCACCAGTCCTATTCATCAAGATGAAGGATGGTTCAATGCGGATTTGTATCAATTATCATGAACTTAACAAAATCATGATAAATAACAAGTATCCTATTCCACATATCGATGAATTATTCGATCAGCTGCGCGAAGCACAATACTTCTTCAAGGTAGATTTGCGGTCGGGTTATTATCAAGTAAGGGTGATGAAGGAAGATGTCCCCAAGACTGCTTTTCGTACAAGATACGTGCACTATGAATTCATAGTAATTACTTTAGGACTCAATAATGCTCCAGAAATATTCATGCACTTGAAGAATAGAGTCTTTAGATATTTCCTTGACAAATTTCTGGTAGTCTTTATAGATGATATTGTAATATACTCCAAAACCAAGGAGGATCATTTGGAGAATTTAAGAACTGTACTAGAGACTTTTCCCAAGGAGAAGATCTATGAAAAGTAAAGTAAGTGTGAGTTCTGGTTTAAGGAGGTCTCATTCTTGGGCCATATCATCACAATCAATGGTATATCTATGGATCCCTCCAAAACAGATTCAATTGAGGGATGGCCGAGGCCAACATTAGTAATGGATATCTGTAGCTTCTTGGGGTTAGATGGATATTATCAATGATTTGTGAGAAATTTATCATGATTGTCCAACCCTATTACCAAGCTAAATCGAAAGGGAGTAAAGTTTTCTTGGAGAGATGAATGCGAAGAAAGATTCAAGGAGTTGAAAAGGAGGCTTATCACTATGCCCATGCTCACCTTACCCACAAGTGGGGAACCTTCTATGATATTCAGTGATGCTTAGAAGAAGGGATTATGTTGTGTGCTGATGCAGAATGATAAAGTGATATCTTATGCCTCAAGATAGTTGAAAATCCATGAGCGAAACTATCCAACACATGATCTGGAGTTGGCAGCGGTGATCTTTTCCTTGAAATTCTGGCGGCATTATCTCTATGGGGAGAAATGTGAGATATATACTGACCACAAGAGTCTTAAATATATATTCACACAGAAAGAGATTAATATGTGCAAGAGAAGATGGATAGAGCTCATCAAGGATTATGACTTTTCAATACATTACCACCCTGGGAAAGCGAACAAGGTGGAAGATGCCCTAAGTACAAATGAACCATCGATTCTATCAATGATGAGAATTGAGAAGGATCCAATCTTCTTAGACTTTATGAAGATGTACATGGGATTCATAAATTAGGGAACATCATCAATCCTTTCACAAATGATTGCTCAACCGTCTCTTTTGTAATGGTTGAAGGATGCTCAAAATGATGATGTGGGAATTTAGGAAAAAGAGGAATCTATCGAAAAAGGGAAATCCTTGGAGTTTAATGTTAATGAAGAAGGAATTGTGTGATTTGGGAAAAGACTATGTTCCATCAAGTCTGGAGCTGAAGAAGGAACTTTTGGATGATGCACATTGTTCAAATTTCTCTATTCACCCAGGGAGCACAAAGATGTATTGAGATCTCTGAGAAAATGTTTGGTGGGATAATATAAATAAGGAGATCGCTGAATATATATCAAAGTGCCTGGTGTGCCAGTAAGTGAAGGCAGAGAGAAATAAGTCTAAGGGGATGATGAAACCATTTCTTATACCAGAATGTAAATGGGAGAACATCACCATGGACTTTGTCACTGGACTTCCGAGGACAACCAAAGGCAACAATGCAATCTGGGTTGTGGTGGATCGTCTTACAAAGACTGCACAATTCATTGATATTCGGGAGGATTTCTCATTGGATCAACTGGAACAGATATATATCAGGGAAGTGGTAAGGCTGCATGGAGTACCACTATCTATTGTGTCTAGCCGAGATCCAAGATTTACCTCTAAGTTTTGGAAGAGTCTTCAACATGATCTGAATACTGAACTAAACTTCAGTATGACCTATCATCCTCAAACTGATGGCCAATCCGAGCGGACTATCCAAACACTTGAGGACATATTGATAGAATGATCAATGGAATTTAAAGGAGGATAGGATCAACATCTTCTTCTAGTTGAGTTCTCTTATAATAATAGTTTCCACTCAAGCATGCAAATGACACCTTATGAAGCCCTATATGGGAAAAGCTACAGAACACTGGAAAGTTGGGATGAGGTCAGTGAACGGAAACTGCTTGGACCAGAAATGGTCAAGGAAATGGTGGAGAAGGTGAAAAACATTCAGCAGCATATTAAGGCAGCCCAGAGTTGACAGAAGAGTTATCAGATAATCCTCGACGAGACCATGAGTTTAAAGTTGGATACATGGTTTTTTTATGCATATCTCCATGGAAGAAGGTCATGAGGTTTGGAAAGAAAGGGAAGTTAAGTCCAAGGTACATCGACCCCTTTGAGATTCTTGATCATGTCGGGGCTATGACCTATCGACTAGCACTTCCACCTACAATGGCCAATGTACATGATGTCTTTTATGTATCCCTATTAAAAAAGTACATACCGGATCCTTCTCATGTACTCTCTTCTGAGGTGGTACAGTTGGAGGATGATATTTGTTATGAGGAGAAACCAGTGAAGATCTTAGAAAATAGAGAAAAAGTTCTATGAAATAAGACAATTCCCCTGTCAAGGTGTTGTGGCGAAACCACAAGTTTGAAAAAGCTACTTGGGAATCAGAGGTAATGATGAAGCTAAGTTACCCACATCTTTTTTAGTGTGGGAAAAGAAAATTTTGAGGGCGACATTTCATAAGGGGGGAATATTGTAACGACCCAAAGTTTCATTAATAGAAATTCCTCTTGATCTAGTTAAATGTCTCTTTATGTAAAACGTTTATATAAAATGTCAACTTCTTTAGTTTTATGTTAAGAGTTGTGACCATTACTTTTATAGCCATTGAATAGTTATCACATGATTAGTATACATATAAGGCTTTAACGAACCCAATTTACTCAGACAAAAGAAGCGATGGCCTCATCTAGTAGAATTGCTCCATATGAATCCCATTTGTCGAAGATCAGAAAAGAGGTGGCATCTTTGGGCTTCGCTCTTGACCAAGCCCAAGCTGAGCTTCATCATGTCAGGCTCGAACGAGACCGTCTATAGGAAAAGTGTAAGTTGATAGAGATTACCACTTGAGCGATGTCATCTGAGCCACCCCAAGAGTCTGTCACCATCGTGCACATTACCCTTAGGTCTTATGTAGCTGTTTTAAGGGGTTATGTATCAAATTTCTATTACTATGTTCATCTACATTATTTTGGTATATAATAATGAATATACTTTCTTGACATTATTGATAAATTGTAAATAGTTTTTAAAGTACAAATAGTGTTTTTAGTTATTATTTAATTAAGAATTCTATTTTATTAAATTAAGGGTTTTTTTAATTAGATAACATTTTAATAAAATATTATTATTATTATTAAATTAATTTTTATTAAATATAAATTATCTTATAATTTTATGAATGCGATTATAATTTTTATCAAGGTTTGAAAGCCATTTCTTTCAAAACCTGTGAATTTTCGATAAATGTCAGTTTTTATTTTAAAAGTGAAAATTAACATATTTAGAAAATTATAAAAATAAAATAAATGATCTTTCCGGAATCATGACATTGAAATTATCCAACGGTGAATTTTCCATAATTTTTTGAGACACTCATATTTTTGTGTAAAAATTAAATACCGTTTAAATATATAATGTGTTTTATGACATCATAATGACCAAATAGTGATGTAATAAAATACTATAAGTGTTATGTTCGGACAATATATGTTTTAACATTAAAATAATGTAATTTTGGGTTTGTTTTACTTACTTTTCAAAGCATTAATGGACCCCACAAGACTTATTAAACATCTTGTCTTTTTAAATTATTTTCCATTGGAGTATGAATCACCTCCACATAATCAACCCCATTATTTTAAGAAATTCGGACTTTAGCCTTATAAAATATTGTTTTCCTCTCCCCTTTTCCAAAAACCATGGGAAAAAACTAGGATCTGATTTGTGTTTTGGATTAGTTTAATGTAAGGGGTCCCAAACCTAAATAATAAAGAATTCACTCACCTTTCCTATATAAACCCACCCAAGCTCCCACTTCCTCCTCACTCAAAGCCTTTGGAGTTCATCCAACCTCTGCCCTAATCTCTCTAGAATCCTCCCAAGGTGCCCCGATCTCCCAATAAGCCTCTCTCAAGCCTCTCTCAAGCCTTTGGAAGCACACTTCCAAGTAAGGGTTTTTTTATTCCTTTCTCATTTTGTCCAATTTTCTTTAAGTTGTTTTGCCCTTTTAATTTCAATTATAAATGCTGGGGTATGGTTTCGCACCTCCCCCATACTGCCCTCTTATTTCTTGAATGAAGGGAGTCCCCTTTCTCTCTCATTAAATGCCTCCCATGTACACCCGTTACTATGCCAAAATTCCGAAAGGAACTTCTCTCTCCTCATTTACAATAAAGCAATACTTTTGTATCATGAATCTAAATTCCATTACAATTGTTGGGACATGTATATATTTGACCTCCTTACTATCCATTACATGTAAACATGATGAGGAACCCATTTCTCTCTCATCAACCATTTTTTTGAATTCTTATGTCACGCCGTTACGCTGCCAAAATCGCACCAATTTTCTAAGCCAATGCCATTGTGTAGTGAATACCATGCCCATTTCTCCATCAAGGGTATTCACCTTTATGCACATTTACTTATTGATTATAAAGTCTCATGTATGAATTCCACATTCCTTTATTGTGGAATAAATGATTATGTTTTATGAATCCATGTTTTATGATCCATTTGACACACTTATGCATGAAATGAAATGTTTAAGAAAGGTGCGCCCTTAAAGTGCTCCAATGCATTGGGTAAAGTATAGTGTCATGAGACGTTATGTGAAATGAGTGTTGACTCATGCTAATTCAAGTGTAATGAGGTTTTACTTTTGCTTCATGTGCAATGAGAATTTACTCATGCTCCATGTGCAATGAGCCTTGGCTCAAGCTAATTCCATGTTAAGTGTTGTTTCCACATTTCCATGTTATGATTATCATGCTTTATCATGCCTTTATGTTCATGTTTCTCTTGTGATCTATTGATATGCCTATTGTATAAAATTTATTGTACTCCTCATTTATTCCATGTTTATTCCCTTATCGAGCTTTATAGCTCATCCTTTTCTAATTCATGCCCTCAGGTTATCCCATGCAGTGCTAAGTATGAGGGAATGTAGTGGTCATGTAAAGGAAGTTTTCAATAAAGATGTTGTATTTTATGTTTTAAGTTGTTATGTAATGATCCTAAGCCCCAATGACACAATAACTCTCGATCTTCCATGTTGTATCAAGTGAATAGTTTATGTAATAAATCATGTTTAGGATTGTAATAAAAGAATGGATGTCATAATGGAAATTCAAAGAGATAACATAAAAGAAGTGTCGACTTAAAGAAGAGAATGAAGGATTCCCTTACCTTGTAGAATAACTCCTATATCTTGAAAGTTTGAACCATGAGGGATTAAGGACACATTTGGAGGAATCTTAGAGAGGTAAAACCACCAGAGCTTCGAGGATGATGGATTTGGAAAGAAAGAAAACGAATGGATGAGTGGGTATTTATAGAAAAAGAGAGGTAATTTTTTAATAATTTCAAAGGGACACCTCATTAGTGGTTTTTGCCAAACCATGGGCTTGCCCATGGTATTTGCCTATGGATTAAGCCACTTGGAACACCTCATGTAATAAGTTACTCTAAAAAAGTTGACCAGCCTTTTATTTTAATTAATATGTCATTATGATGTCATTAAACTACTGAATACTCAAAAATGTATTTTTCACTATTAACGAAAAATTCAAGTATTTTAGAAAAATCCTAAAAATTTACCCCTATCATTTTCCAACGTTTATAATTCAAAAGTGAAATCCATTTTTCAAAAATAATTTTCTAAATATTATTAATTTAATTTTTAAATAAGGTCACAGTTAATTCGAAAAATAACAATCTTAAAGTGCAATTAGTTTTATGTGACATTGGAAAATTAATTAAGATCCCATTGTCCTATTTCCTTAAGAAAATAAAATAATAATTTTATTTACTATTCATGAGGTCATATTACTATTCATATTACTATTCATAAGGGTATTTTACTATTCACCAAAAAACATGTTTGTTCTATTAGACCCAAAATGACTTACTGAACACAACTCTAGATGAACATTTCTTGAAATTCAAAACATAGAAGAGGATAGATTATAAAATTGAATTCTATATTTATTTTCAAAACCTTGGGGTGTTACATGGATCCTACAAGCATGATGACAATATTCCGAAAAGGGTCTTTTGAATTATCAATAACATCTATAAAAATGAATGTTCTTAAGATTAGGTAACATTTCTTCCAATCATATTTAAATTAATTATAAATTTATTATTAAAAATAATATCCATGTTTCAAGATTATCCATGTCAATATTTTATGTTAAAATTTAATTGTTTCGGATAATTATGTCTTTCAGAATTGGTGAATGATCCATTAAATCTGAAAAATTGTTATGGTTATTCACACACCAAGGTGCTTATACCACACCCGTAAACATCATTTTTGTGGCCTAATTAAATATCATTATATCCATACATACCCACATACTCATTTTAATACTCCCATAATGATCTTCATCCATAGAAAAAACAAACATATAACATTAACAAGAAAATGGCCTAATTTTTTTAAAAAAGTGAAGCCCATTAATGTGAATCAAACACATTTCTAATTCAAAAGAAAACATAGTTAATTAATTAAAAATTTAATCATCTCTCAAAAAAACATTCTAGTCACGTTTCACTTGTTTCAACTCAATTCAAAGAAGAAAAGAAAAATTCTAGATATAAAACAATGATTAGAGAAACCAAAAACAAGAAAAATAATAAAAGCAAAGATAATGATTCAACAAGAATGTAAAATTGTATGTAAAATAAATATATGGATAAGTATGTAGGGAGTGTAGAACCAAGAAAATATATTATAGAAAATATTACATATTTAAAGGATAACCGATTAGAAAAATTTCACCAGTGGTAGATGTTTTAATTTCCATGGTTTTCTAGAAATATTCACCATTCAAGAACCTTCATGTTTGAAATGTTTGGAATAAAAAGTGATAGGTGTGCATGGATAAAAAATACCTTATATTTTATATCAATATATAATTAAAAGCTTAATTATACATATATTATAACTAATTCAATATAGTTTGAAACCTTTTTGGATTCCCTAAGTGGATTTCCCTGGGAGACCTTCATCGGAGACACACCCACTAGTGGTATCAAAGCGTGGGGAGGAGGCCAACAGGAGCATAGCATCAGCGAAATTTATAGTTACAACCTATGGATTCCTTGGTTAAAGGTATCTATTATGATTAGATGTATTTAGAATGGTGTTTTAGGTATTATGTGAACAAATCTAGTTGTATTTGGCTCAAAACATATCATCAAATTCCATAATCCATATTATCCTAGGAAAATGAACCCAAAGTAATCATGTTAGTGTAGAAATCTATTTGAATAAAGAAATAAGGTGTAGTGAATCTCATATTTTATAAGAAATATGGTTGGTTTAAAACCAAGAAATAACTCTTAGAGACCGAGAAAGAGATGTTTTCTGCTTAAAATAGTAAAATGTAGTAGTAAGAGCATTTATCCTTTGACCAAATAATTGAGATATTTAGAAGATGCTTGAAGGTAAAATTTTAGGATAAGATTATAATAATCTAGAAACCATAATCACTAATATGAATCCACCTAGAGAAACATATAGATCAAGTATATTAGGATGATAAAATACATATTTTTTTGACCAGACCTTATGAGGAGAAGTTAAATAATATCAGGAAGAAGAAATGAATATTCCCCTAAGTATCTAGGAATATTGACTATATGAATAAGGAAAAAATTTATCTTGGAGTCATAGAACTTTTCACTAAAGACTAAAATGAAATGCTCAAGAAATATGTATACCTACAATCCAGACTTGAAGAAAAGAAGAAGAAAGAGACCAAGTCATCTTCCACTAAAGGAGTTAGTGTAAAACCATTGGAAGCCAAGCCAATTGGGTAGGAGATCTCCTAGAAACCAATCCCTTGGGAATTAAATAAATTATATTTCATGTATTTTCTATAAAAGAAAGATATGGAATCCAATCCCCCATATCCTAGCTATATACAGGAAAAATATAGTCCAATGAAGACACATTGAAAATGTGTTCTACAATATAGAATGATACTTAAGTTATATTGTAAATAGGATCCTAGATAATCCATACATAAATTGGCACTAGAACATAAATATTATATCTTTTCAGCTGGTTTATAGTCATGGAACACTGATAGTGAACTCAATTTCATTGGATATACCTTGAGAGGAAATGTAGGGAAATGTTGAGATATGTGGTTAAGACACTCAGAAGTGAGAGTGTCTATCTAAGAATATGTCATGCTACAAATAAAGTTTATACCATTATTATCTGATTTCCTTAATCAAGAGTTTTTGGAAAATTCACATGTTAATTGGGATGGAGAATTGGTAGAAAAAGATAGAACATCTTTTACCTAGATCCAAATCCACGACATGTGTTATATTGAAAAATATTTTTGTGAGTTTCTTCATTGGTATTATCTTCTTGGACTATGATATAAAGCATATAATCTAGATATAATTCTACAAAAACTTCAAGGAGGGTATCCTAAAATAGTCCAATAGTCCTTGAAGACTCATCCTTCTAAAATTACACAATTACAAGATAATTTGTGAGTTCAACTGAAAACAAAAATGATGAGTATATGATTATAATGTATGCATAGGAATGTATTTAAGGATATAATAAATATTACACATATGAGTCCAAATTTTTTCCGAAATTTTGAGGGTATTGTAGGATGGTATTGGTGTGGCCTGACCATGAATGATCTTGAAATCCCCAAAAATAGATCATTCCATACACTATGTCATGATGAATAGTATGAATGAAATAAATAATATAAGAATTTTTGGAAAAATATTTGGGAAAATGAAATCATAAAGTAAATTTTCATGAATAAATCTTGAAAAATACCAAATATTTCTTCAAAAAAATAGAATATAGAAGTGATTAAGAGGAAACATTAAGGAAAAATATGGGAAGTATCCCAGATTCCCCAAAATAAAATATTTATCCATTTTTTATTGTTATTGGTTGTGTGGTATAAAAGGATATAGAGCTAAAAATTTCATAGTTATAGATATAATAAGAGGATAACTCAATGAAATAATGATGATAGATTCATCAGATATAATATTTGGGAATATTTTGGGAGAATAAAACAACTAAGAGGATGAGAGTTTATATTCACTCTATTTTGAGTAATCAGGTGTGGAAGAATCCAACTAATATGAAGAATAAGAAATTAATAGTAACAAATTTTTGAGCCATCTTTGAATAGTTATGATTTGAGTAGGGGGTGGTGCACCGACATACTCTATAGAGCTAGTAATTCTAGATGAAACAAAAGGTGATCTATTTCATTCTTCAAAAAAAATCCATTCAGAAAGAATAGATTCTAAATAATGGAATATTAATATAGTATACTGGTTTGAGGTATACTGAAAAACCTTTATACCATATCAAGAAATGATTATGATCTTTGAGGATAAAGAGACTGGTGGAGTCTGTAAAACATAAAGAATATTATTTATACTACCTTTTCTAAAACTATATTGGGATAATAAGAATATCTGAAAAAATGTGAAGTTTTTTCATTTTGGAATCTAAAAGATTATAGTCGATCATCTTTTCAAAAATGATAGGATCCAAAAGTCCTAATTGTTTTGGTATATGGATATTTAGATTGTTTCTCTAATTCATTATTCGGAGGAGCATGAGAAAATCTACATGTAGGAGAAACATGGGTAAAGGCGATAATGTATTTTCATATATTTTTTATGAATAAAAGTTTTTGTAGAAATATAGAAGTAAATTTCAACAAAACGAACTAGAAGAAGACATGAGAATGTCTAATTGAAACAATATGTCTTAGTTTAACTACTTATATTTATGTAAACTTATAAAATACTAGGAGACAAACACTAAGTAAGGGAGTGGAAATAATTACAATTATTTTCCAAGTTGAAAAAACATCAATCAAAGAAATTAAACCATATTTGGTATACCTTTAGAGGATAACCTATCGTAGAGGATGGGTTTCCCTTGATTCAAAGGAATAATGAAGGCAGATTCTACTCCTTCCAAATGTAATTAAACAAGTTAAAAATAGACTTCTCATCTATGATATTATAGAGGATAAAGATAATCTTAGATCAGAAAGATCAAGATTAAGTAGAATATATTTGAAAACAAAATATCTTAAATTTTAAATAATTTAGAACCTTTAGAGAATGTAAGGATCATAGTTGAAAAGATGAAAGCACTTTAGCATAAACACCTGGATCATCAGTTTTTTAAAAGATTACTAGAAAAAATAACAGTTCAATTTAGCTATATATGATAATAAAAAATATTAATTAATATATATGGTGTTCATTACATAGTGAAAATATATTTGAGTGAGTTACATTGGTAAAGATATGAATTGTTGGAATGATATGTACATCCCTATTCGATACAGGTTGTACCGTCTCTTGTACAAGAATCTACTTTTCAAGATTAACTTGGAAATCCAAAAAGTTGCAAGTTATAGTTGGTAAGAGTGAATCATCTTGGATAATCAAGTAGAATAAAAACATGAAAATTAGTATAATTTTTAGAAGGAAATTCACTGACAGAATGTTTATTAGGAATAAGATTGAGAAAGTCTTGATGATAATCTAGATGAGGAGACAATCACAACAAAAGAAAATTGTAAGTATATAAAAATAATTCCCAATATTTATGGGAATAAATAAATAGCTATAAATAATCTAATATAAAAAAATAAGGATGATAAGATATTCAATAGGGGTTTGACTTATGTTTTAGACATGTTTGAAGAATTAGAAGACATTATGGGAGATTATAAGAAGATATATTAGTATTGATCACAATGGTCATTATTGAAGATATCCAACATAAGGTTCAATATTTTGGTATTATTGAAAAGGTTAAAAAGATCATAGAAATAGGCATGTAAGAATATTCAATCCCAAAAAGGATTTAAAGAATATCTGGAACAAGGATTTCTAAGCTCTATAAATCATACATGGCATTAGAACCAGAATAGTTCATCAAGTGCCAGAATTATTTCATAATATGAGTAGTAAAATTCTTCGGATTTATTAAGATACATTCCATATAAAATTCGGTACCATAGATAAAGAATATGGGTCTAAAAATTTTATATCCAATTTTATATGGTGGGGCACACACAACGAACCTATCAAACTGGAAGAAATATTTTTCGTGTTGTGGAACATTTACACTTGGCACTATACTAAATGACCTACCCAAAAATCATATAAGGAATCAGAGTTTAGTTATGAATACTATCTAGAGTTTAGTTTAAATAAATTACATTATGAACATATCTATATAACAAGGAGTTTTTATCTAATTAATTAAAAATTGATAATAATAGATTTTATTTTCTTTTTAGGAAACAATGTGCAAGCCTCTATTATCTCAAGAGATATAATGAATGTAGAAACAACACATCAGATTGATTTCGCAGTGGAAGAAGACATAATTATTGAATAAACCAAGATTTGGAAGGGATATAATGAATATATATTTGTTTTTATAGATAAAATATGACACTCCATCAAATAAATAATTTATATGAAGTAGTAAAAGAAATAATTCTTATTTGTTGAGTTTATGGTTGATCTGTATGACTTAGATGGATTCTAGGAATTGATTTGAAAACAGATCATATTTAGCATGGATGATATAATAAAATTATACATGTTAATTATAATGTTTCTTTTTTTATGTTGAACGTGTGGAGTGTATGCTTCATGGTAGTACAATCCACCTTTTTATTAATTCTTTTGATTTTTCTTTTAATTTTTCTTTTTCTTTTTATTCTTTTTCTTTTAATTTTATTTTTATTTTTAGGAAGTTTACACTATATGATTCTCTTTTATGTTGACTATTACAATGTGTTTTGAGTTAGATTATAATAAAAGATGATTCCAGATGCCTATATAAGGGTTTTGTAACCGATTCTTTTGGGGAGATAAATTTGGAATAGAAATCAATAAAATTTCAGACATTCTCTCTCTAGTTTATCTATCATCCTTTTTCTTATTTGTGTGATCCTTTTAGTTTAAGAAATAAAATTCCCTTATCCATTTTCTTAAATATTATTATTCTTCTTTTCTAGCATGATTTTATAAATCCTATCAGGATTCAAAAAGTGGAATTCCCTGTGAGACCTAATAAGTGACACACCCACTACTGGTAATAGAGCATAGTAAATAATCAAGATGGAGCATTTCTTCAAAGGTTTTTACATTAAAAACCTTTGGATTCCATGTTCAAAGTTATCTATTATGAATAGAAGTGATAAGACGGTAGGTTGTGGTATTAAAATAAGAAATTTAGTTATATTTCTCTTAGAATGTATCATCAAATTTCATAATATTTATTAACCTATAATAACAATCCTAATGTAATTTAGGTAGAGAAGAAATATCATTCCACTCATTACAATATTGACGAGTTTAAGGTATAAATCAGGCTTACTAAATCTCATATTCAACAAACCATGTAGTTTGTTTAAAACCTATAAATAACTCTAGGTTATCTAGAAGGGATGTTTTTTACCTCAAAAATTAAAATATGGAAGGAAGAGAATCATGTATTAGAAAAAATATTTGGGATATTTTGTATTTAATTAAAGGGAATGATTTAAGAGATTCATCCAATAATATATGAGCCACTGTTACTGACATGAATCCTTCAACATATAAAGGCAGAGAAAGTGTATTGGGATGGTATACTACAAAATACTATGGTTGGCCACTAGCAAGATAATATCAAGAATATTAGGAATAAGTCTTGAGTACTTCCGTAAGAATTTATGAATATCATAAATAGATCCAAAATATTATTTCTTAGGATAAATGGGATATTTGAGACATAGAATGTGCCTACAAATACCTAAATTTAATGTTTAAAAAAGTAGATGAACTACAATCCAAACTCAATTAAATTAAGAATAATAATGAGACTAATTCATCACCCATCAAAGGACTTGGTGTAAATCATTGGGAATACAAGGTAGTTTAATCATTTATCTTCCAAAAACCAATCCCTTTTGAATGAAATAATTGATAATGTTGTTATTTGTTTTAGAAGATCAATGGGGAATCCAATACCTCATATCATAGATATATTTAAGAAGAATATAGTCCAAGGATGATACATTTACAAGTCATTCCAAAACATTGGAAAATCATCAAATTATATTGTGAAAGGGATCATAGAAAATTGATAGATTAATGGTCTCTAGACCTCTAATATTTTATGTTATTGTATGGATTATAGTCGTGGGCCATATATAGTCCACCCAACATCACATGATCAACCTTGAGAGGTATTGTATGGTGATTTTGGGATATGTTGTAAAGAAAATCAGAAGTGGTAGTGGATATCCAAGAATATGTCACATTCCCAATCGAGGTTATTCTAGTTGTAGTGGATTTTATCAAACAAGAGTTCATAGGTTGTTTTCTGGTTGATTTGTATGGAAAATTGTTTGAAAAATCTAGAACAACATTAACTAAGATAAAAACCAAGACATGTGTTATTTTGAATAATATCTTTGTATATTTTAACATGGGTATTATCTTCTTTGACCATGAGAGCAAGTATACCCTCTAGATTTCTTTCACTAAAAACTTCTATGTAGGTGGCCTAAAATAGTTCAATAAATATTGAAAAATCATATTTAAAAAGTGCCTATTTGAAAGATAATTCCAAATTTTCAGTAGAAATAATAACATTGGTGATGAGGCATCACTGTAGAAATTGTAATTTCTTATAGGATTTAAGAAATATTCCCTATATGAAAATGACTTGTTTCCCAAAGGTAATTTGTATTGTAGAAAGATATGGGTGTGGTACAACCAGGTAGGGGATTGAAAACCCCCAAAATAGATTATATAAAATATAATTTTAGAATTTAAAGTGTAAATTAATTACATCACACAAGATAATATGGATAATATTTCATAACAGGCATTGATCAAGTATAATTTCAAGAAGAAAAGAAAAATCTAAGGGTTATCTTAGACTAAATTGTATATGGAATAATGTAAGGGAATACATTAAGTCAAAACATTGGAAGGATCCTAGATTCCCTAAAGTAAAATCATTATCATGTTTTTATTGATGTATGTTCTTTAAGAAGAAAGGCTGAAAAGCTGACACTTACCCAGATATAGATAGAATAAAAGGTAGTCTCAACGTAATAATGATGGAAGATTTATCAGATCTATTATACGAAACTATTTGGGGAGAAGACATAGAATCAAAGGGTGAGTGTTTATATCAAATATATTTAGATTACTCATACATAGAATAATCTAACACTAAAGAGGAAGTATAAAATAACCACATTATAATTTAGATCTATCTTTGAATATCGATGATTCGAATAGGTTCTAGTGCATTAAAAAACACTCTAAATCTAGTAAATCTAGAGAAAATATAAGCTGATCTAGTTTATTCTTAAAAAATCACTATCACATTATAAGGAAGTTATTTTCAAGAATAGAATATACCTAGAGTTTATTTTTTTGATGTATACCAATAATATTGGGCTCCATATCATTAAATGACCATGTTATTTGAGGATAAAGACACAAATGAAGTCTGTAAATCTTATAAGGGATTAATGATAATTCATTTTAAAAAACAAAAATGGGTTAGTAATGTTGTCCAAAAAAATTCAACGTATTCAAATTTTAGAATAATCTATATTGGACTAAATCCTATTGTTAGAAAAATATGAGATATAGTTATCCTAATTGTAGTGATATATGAAAGTTTTGTTAATTTCTCTACTAAATTATTTGGAGGAGCCTGGGAAAATTTCATGTAGGATCTACATTAGAAAAGTTTATCCCTGATTTTCATATTGTGATTATGGAAAAAATTATTAGCGAAACTATAGAGGTAAATATAAAAACTAGAAACTAGAAGAAGACTTTGGGATGTCCACCCAACATAATATTTTTTCATAGTAATTACAAATATTTTTTGTAATGATCTACAATACTGGGAGACCATCTCTAAGAAATGGTGTGGAAAAATTTAAATATCTTTTACAATATAGAGGAACAAAAATTACAGAAATGAAAACATAGGTGGTATACCTAAAAAGGATATCCTACCCCAGATAATAGTTTTCACTAGATATAGAGGAAGAATAAAGGCTGAAACTACTTCTTCCATATGTGATTCAAAAATTCTGAAATAAACTTGTCATATCTATAATCAAGAAGAATGAAGATGATATTATATCTTAATGATAAAAATAATGTATATCATGTTTGAAAATAAATGATCTCAAATTGGATATACTTGATCACCCATTTTATATTGTAAGGATCTTAGTTGGAAACTATTAAGGAGCTTCAACAGAAGTACTGTGGATATCAATTTTTAGAAGGATATTTGGACAAAGAACAGTTCAATTAATTATCTATAAGAATAAAGAATATCATGTATGATATATAGGATATTCATCACATTGTGAAATGAGAAAAATTGAGATACATTTGGAAAGATAAGCATTGGTGTAAATTCATTTACTACCCAAGTTGATATAAGATTTATCTTCTATTTCATAAGAATCCAGTTTTCAAGAGTGTCCAAGGATTTCACAGAATTTCTTATTTCATTTGGTAATAATGTGACATTTGTGATTCAAGAAGTAGAAATCAATGTTTTAATTGAACTAAATTGATGAATATTTTCTGAGAAGATGATGTTATTTATTACTCATTTTAGAAATAACATCTTGATTGGAAACTGATTCCTTAGAAAATATCAACATATAACGATATTTTTAGAAGGAATTTTCCTGAACAATTATTTGATTCAAAATACTTTTTGAAAAACATGAATGGTTCTAGAAAAGAAAGTATCTACCATTAAAGTGGAAATATATCCCGATGAGTATAAATAAAAAAACGTAATGATTTATAATTGGAATTAATTAGTTGGTTTGAAATTTTTGAGCATAAATGGAGAAGAGGAATTCTACGAGAAAAGATATTATTTATCTGAAAATTGGTGATAGAACCCTTTGAAATTATGGCATAAGGAAAGTATAGAGAATTAAACCACCCTAAATGATCATAGTATGGTGATCAAAAGAAAGATAATTACCTATTCAGATGGAGTGGTTATGGAGTTTGTGAATTAGATTCCAGAACTCATCATTCTTGGATTAATCAAGCATAGTGAAATTACTCACAGGAGTGATGCATTTGCGGTAATGAATCATGCTAAGAAACAACATGGTAAATCCAAAATGGTTATCAATTATCGTGATATTAATTATTCCATAAAGGATTTTGGATAAAATATTCTAAATTAAATGGAAATATGATGTATGATTAGGAATTAAAGGTTAATGGTATATTCTTTGTCTGATATCATGATAGGATATTTTCAGATTAAGATAAATAAGTGGTTATACAATTAACATAATTTACAACATGATTTTACTTATTTAATGGAATGTTTTTCATTTGAAATCAATATCTCCCATGGAATATTATATAGGATGATGGATAAATAATTCAGTAGATTATCACAGTTTATAGAAGTTCATATTGATTGTGTTATCGTATTTATTAAAAATTCAGAAGAGCATATTTAGACTTATCAATTGGTGGATGAAGTGTTTAGAGACGAAGGAGTGATACTATCAGAATGAATTATTATACAAATGAAAACAAAGATATAATATTTGGGATTAAAGATCAAAATATGTAGATAGATACTTTAACTAATTATTATAGATAATCTAGAAACATTATTTTATGAACTTATAGATCGTATGCAGATACAAGTGTTTTTTTGTATATTAAGTACATTCGAGAGAATATATAACAAGTTTTTAAAATTATCAGTTTCAATTAAGAAAAAAGTATCCATTAAGATACCCAAAAATTAGATACAGGCAAATTTTTAAGTAATAATATTTCTGAATAATAAAAATCAAAACCTCATACAAATGGAGTATCCATATGTTAGTGAAGATAAACTTATCTTTGAAATGGATGCATCAGACTCAACATGGGGATATATATTAAAGGGAAGTAAAAAAATTATGATCATATTAATAGATACTATATTGGATTCTTTAATGTTATAATGAATAATTATTATACCCATGAATAATAATTTTTACATTATTTAATGAAATTAGGGATAAAGATATTTTCATTAGAATATTTTTTTCGTATAAGAACAAATAGATGTTATAAAATTAGTTTCATGAAAATTAATAAAAATAGTTTTAATGAGTCATGATTAGTGTGGTGAAGGAATAAATTTAAATACTATAACTTTAATATTGAAAATATTAAAATAAAGGATAATTCTCTTCCATAAGAACTAACATGATATATCGACTCTTGTAAGGGAAATGGAAGAAGGTTGCTGATCGAGGCTATGTTCAATTTTCATTGAAAATCATTATGTGATAGAATAAAAAATATTCATGGAAATTAAAAATAGAATCTATAAAAAATGATTATAGTTGATGATAATTTTAATAGGCAAGGATCTTTACCTAGTAAGGTTGAAAGTTCATACAACCCATTTTCTTCAACTAGGAAGGTTGAAAATAATAATGTGTTTCAAAAATATCCCATGAAAACAAATATAATGATAAAAGGAATATTGAATGATTTTTATGTGGTTATAAATTTCAGTATAACATTAAATGGGTATAAAATATAAGGAAGAAAAACCCTCGGAAGAACCATAGGGTTGAAAGAGATAGAATCTTTAAAAGAAAACAGAAGACTATTTCTAAGAGTTGAGATGATCACATAATAGACGAACAAGAAAAGAAAAGATGGTTCATAAGTAACATTAACAATATAATATTTATTTTGAATAATAATGAGAAATTTTTTATGAAGAGTTAGATGGGGAGGAAAATCCAATAATAGAAATTTGGAAATATATGTAAATAATTCCAAATATTTCCAAGAATAAATCCACATGTATATAAAGACTATTTTAGAAAAATAAGGATAATTAGATATTCAAGAGTGGTTTGAAACATGTTATATACATGTTTGAAGATTCCAAATACATTATGAATGATTATAAGAATGTAGATCATGATATTATTACTATGATCATTACTGAAGAGATCCAGCTAAATTTCCATTTTTTTAGTCTCTTTAAAAAATTTAAAAAGAATAAAGATATAGTTGTGGAATAATATCCAGTCCAAAAATTGTTTTTGGAATATTTTAGGAATATAAATTCAAAATAATCATATATAGAAAAAATAGAAATATAAGAGTTAATTGAGTGCTTAAATTGTTTTAGAATGGAATAATTACAATTATTGATATTTAAGAAGGAAAATTTCAAATTCAATTGGGTAGAAAACATAGTGAACATGTTTTTAAACAATGGATGTCAAATTTTTATATGGTGGGTCACACACATTGAACTTATCTGATTAGTAGATAGATTGGTCATGTTATGGAACCTACACCAAGGGCACTGGACTAAAGTGGCTATCCATAAATTCTTTGATGAATCACAGTTTAGCGATGAATACTCACTAGAGTTTAGATTGAATAAAATCCATTATGAACATATCCAATTCACATATACTATATATCTAATTGAGTCAAAATTGAAGATAAAGTATTTTATATTCTTTGTAGGATTCAATGTTCTAGCCTCTTTCAACTTTTTATACATTTTAAATGTAGAAATGGAATTTCGAAAATATTTTTTGGTGGAAGTTTACATGATTCGAAATTAACTAAAAATGTAAAATGGACGTAATGAAGATATACTTATTATTGAAATTTGATCCAAAATTCCATCAAATAATTGGTGGAGATGAAGGATTTAGATAAATAAGTCTTAGTCAGTGGGACGATTGATTCTTTTTATGACTTGGAAGAAATCTCGGTGTTGATCTATACATCTTTCATATCCATCAAGAATGATCCAATAAAATCAAACATATTAATTATATAGTTCATTTTTATCAATAATGTGTCTAGTGTAAGTTTCATGGTTGTTCACTCCACATTTTTCATCTTATTTGGATTTTTCTCTTTATTTTTTGATTTCCTCTTCATTTTTGATCTATTTTTTGTATGCATGGGCTATAAGATTCCCCTTTATGTCAAGTATTACAGTGTTTGTTGAGTCAGCTTATCGGGAAAGCTATGCCTATAGTCATATATAAGGGATCTCCAACCCATTTGTAAGGGGAGATGAATTTGGAATAGAAATCAGTATGATTTTAGACATCTCATCTCTTGTTTTTATCTCAGGATTTCTATTCTTTAAGTCAGGTGATTCCAAGTGTGGTCATGCGAGTTGAAAATAGGTTACCCGAATATCCTTTTTTCATGGATATTATAGTGTTTCCATGCTTGGAATAAGTTTTTTAGCATTTATGGATTCTTTAAGAATAATTCCCTAGGATACCTTCATTAGAGAATCTCCCACTAGTGGTATAAAATATTATAGGGGAGACTAGTAGGAGCAATGCTTCAATGGAGCTTGTAGTTGGAAACCTCTTGATTCTATGGTTACAGGTCTCTATTATGAATAGAATCTCATAGAATGAATTTTGAGGTATTATGAGAAAAAATCAAGTTAAATTTTACTTATAAAGTATCATCAAATTCAAGAATCCATATTTTTCTTATGAAAATGAAAAAAATAATCGACGAGTGAACAAATACCTATCCAGTCATGACAAGATTAAATATTTTAAGGAAGAAACCAGGCATACTGAATATCGTCTTTGACATGATACGTGGTTGATCAAAATCATATATATAACTTTAGGAGATCCAAAAAGGGAAGATTTTTTCTTTGAATAATAATATATGGTAGCAATGAAATTAGGTATGGGGCCTAATATTCAATATATTTGGAAGATTCTAGATAGTAAATCATTAAAAGAAACATACAATTAGTCAAGAGATACCACCTGTGATATGAATCTACCCAGATATATAGACTGATCATGTATTTTATTATGATGTGATACATAAGATTATTCTTGGGAATTAGTAGGAGAAGCTCAAGCATATTATAGATAAGTCTTGTGTATTCCCCGAACAATATGTGAATATAAAAAATAGATCCATGGTATTATTAATCAATAGAAACAAATGTATGAATATATAAAACATGTCTCCAAATTCCTAAATGAAAATATCATGAATGTAGAATACCTACAAGACATACTCAATGAAAATATGAATAATAAATATATGAAGTTATCTCACAATAAAGGAATTAATGTAAAACATTAGGGAACCAAGCCTGCATGGTAGGAAATATCCTAGAAACAAATCCCTTGGGAACAAGAAATAATATATTTCAAGTATTTGTTTCAAAATATCAATACGGAAGATAATACTTCATATCCCATCTATATTGAAGAATAATATATTCCAAGGAATACACATCTCTATGGCATTCCACAACATGGTATTATCCTTAAATAATATTATGAAAAGTTTTATGGGTCATTCATAGATGAATGAGCTTTATAACTTTGATATTATTTGTTTTTATTTGGTTTATTGTCATGGAAAATATATAGTGAACTCAATTTTTAGAGTGCTACCTTGAGAGATAATACATGGTGATTTTGGGATATATTGTTATAACACACATAAGTGTGATAAGATATCCAATAATATTTCATATTCCCAAAAGAGGTTATACCCGAATTAGTTTATTTCCTCAAATAATAGTGGGAAATTCACTGGTCGATCAGAATGGACATTTGGTAAAAAAATATTGAATAACTTCAACCAAGTGACAAATATGTGATGTGTGTTATTTTTAAAAATACATTTGCATGTTTCATCATTGGTATTATCTTCTTAGACCATGAGATAAATCATATGCTCAAGATTACTTTACTGAGAAACTTATAGGCAACTAGCCTAAAAGAATTCAACAAGCCTAGAAGACTCAACTTTCTCAAAATACAGATTTGAAGGATAATTTAGAGAATAAACAAGAATGAGATAAGTATCTATTTTATAAAGAGTTTTGTCTTGAATGATGATATATATATATGCCCTATTTTATTTCTTATTACTTAATGGTAGTGGTTTTTGTGAGAAGATATGGGTGTGGCCTGACCAAGAAAGAGCTTGAAATACCCAACAAAGATCATTCAGAACATTTTTTCAGGATAGAAAGTGTGAACAAAATAGATCATATAAGTAATGTCTATAAAATATTTGATAAAAATAATTCATCAAGTATACATTTTGGAATAAATCTAGAAAAATTTAAGAGATATTTTAGACCAAATAGAAACTATAAATATGTAAGAGAAAACATTAAGGGAAAATATGGGAAGTATCCAAGATTCAATAAAGGAAAATATTTATCTAGTTGTGATTATTCTTGTATCTATGGGAATAATGGTCATACAACTAACAATTTCCCTAATTTCTATAGAATAATAGGTTATTTAAAAGGAAAAGTAATGGAATATTAATCAGATATATTATTTGATCATATTTGGAGAGAAGATACAGGCTCATAAGATAAGATATTACATTCAATATATTTAGAGTATTTAGATGTGGAATAATCCAACTCATATGAGGGTGATAGAAATAACCCCAAGACAATTTTGAACTAGCTTTGAATATAAATGATTCGATCCGTGTCTAGTGCACCAGATGACTCTCTAGAGCCTCGGAAGGAAGAAGATATGGAAGAAATCTTGTAAATTGTTTAAAATTTAGAATCCTTTCATAATTAAGAACTTTTCAAGAATTAAATATGGATATTGTTTATTGGTATAAGGTATACCAAAAATATTTGTTAACATATAGAGAAATGACCAAGATCACTGAGGAAGAAGAAACAAATAACATCTATAAAATAGATAGAGGATTATTTATAATGAATTTTCTGAAACTATAACTGGTTAGTAAGGATATACAATAAAATTCCACATATGTGAATTTTGAAATAATCTAGGATGGAGTCAATACTCTTGTTAGATAAGGTAAAGATATATCATTTCTAATTATGGTTTAATATAATATTTAAGACAATTTTTCTAATTCTTTCATATGATGAGAATGAGTAAATCTTAATGAAACAGAATCACGGATAAGGGTGGTCCTTGATTTATATGTAGTGATTATGGTAAAAATTATTAGTATAAATCTATTGGTAAATATCATCATGATTAACTAACAAAATATATTGGGATGTCCAACCTACATAAGTTATGATAGAGTAATAACTCATCTCTATGTAATGTTCTAATACTGGGATAAAATCTCCACGGAAGGGTGTGGAAAGAATTAGACATATTTAAGAAGATAAAATAACCTCAATTACAGTAATTTCACCATAGTTGGTGAACATTATGAATACAAATTAGCCTGAAGAATGGGTTTCACCAGATCAAAAGGAAAAATAAAGGTAATGGATACTTATTCTAGATGTTATTAAAATGATTGAAATAGACAAGTAATCTATGAGATCAATAAGGATGATTATGATCTTGGACCATAAGGGAAAATACCATGTATATTGGATTTAAAAATAAAATATATCAAATCAAAAATACATGAGAACCCTTGGATAATCAGTGGTTCATAGTTGAAAAAATGATGGTACTTTAACAGAAGTACCTAGAATATTAGTTTCCAGAATGATGTTTGGACAAAGAATAATTTGAATAAGTATCTATGAGAATTAATAATATCATTTAGGATATATAGGTTCTTCATTAGTCATTGAAAATATACAGGATTGGGATACATTGGTTAAGTTAAACATTGATATAACTGCATGTACACACCAAGTTGATAAAAGATGTATCATCTATTGGACTAGAATTCAGATTTTAGAAGTAACCTTGGAATCCCATGAGTTTCAAGTTATAGTTGGTAACAATTAAAAAGTAGTTATTCAAAAATTATCAAAGGATGTTCAGATCAAACTGGATGTAAGAATATTTATATAGACGATTCATTAATATTTTCCTCAATTTCTATATGACTACTTTATTGGAAATTGATTCATTATAAAATATTATCATATATTGATATTTTACAAAAGAATTTTCCTGATTAATTATCATATTAAAACTATTGGATAACCATAATGGTTTCAGGAAAATATGTATATGCTTTCCAAGTGGAAAGATTTCTAGATGATGACAACTAATACCATAAAAATATTGATTTATAGAAATAATCTGTTGAATTGAATGTTATGCGGATAAATTAAAAAGAGTAATTTTTATAATAGATGATATTATTTGTTGTAAAATTGTTCATAAAAACCTCTATAATTGTGTTAGAATATAATTCTAGAGGCTACAACCATCCTTAAATATCTTGGAATGGTGATTAGAAGCAAAGGAATTTCCTATCTATATGGAATGGCTATAGATTTTGAGAAATATATTTTAAAAATAAGTAGTCCGCGATTAATCATTCATAGAGAAAGTCCTTAAAGGAGTTTGGAATTCATGGTAATGAATCATGATGAGAAAAAAATGATAAATATATAACGGTTATCGATTACTATGATCTTAATTGTGACATAACAGTTGATAGATATAATATTCTCAATCAAGTGGATTTAAGAAGAGATATTAGTAATGAATGGTCCATGGTATTTTCTAAGTTTGATCTCACATCGTGATATTAGTATATTATTATATATGAATATTCCTTTCCATTAACATAATTTACAAAAATAGATGTCTTGTTTGAACGGAAAGTTATTCCATTTGGACTCAATAATTCCCTCATAATATTAAAGAGTTGAATATATAAGGAATTCAGTAGATCATCACATTTTTTCAGTCTATGTTAGTTATGTAACTATATCTATTAAAAATAAACAAGATCATATAAATAATTTATAACAATTGGATAAGGTTTTCAAAGAAAAAACATGATTCCTGTCACAACCCGACCCTACCCGGGCTCGAGCCGCAACTACCCCAAGCCCGCCTCCATAGGCCAGGGGATGGCGACCAGCGCCGAAGGAACAACAACTCCGGGAGGCCTTTTCCTAAGTACCTGTACACACACACACAACACACTCAATGCAGAAGTGCAGAGTAAAAGTAAAGACAAGCAGAGTAAAGTGTAGCTGCTATAAATAACCACAAGAGTGCATCGACCTCTAAACAGTACAATTAAAGTGCTGAAAAGGAAAAAGGGGAAAAACACGCGCCCAACCAGAAAAGGTGCCACAACCTGGAAACAGGTAAACAAAAGAAACAGCTGACAGGTCTCCTGCTTGGAACCCAGCTACGACCACCGCCCGCGGTCCAAGCTCCCGAACTCCTATGCTCCACTAAAGTCACGACCAACCTGTCCGTCGTCTGCAAGGGCACACCAAGTGCGGGAAAATCCCAGATAGGGGTGAGTATAAAAATACTCAGTAAGATACCCCGAAGGCTCGAGGGAGCAACAAAGGAGGTACCGAAGGGGTGAGCAGTAGAGCGAACAGGAAAAGTAAAGGGGTACAACAGAGAGTGCAGTAGAATACCAGTAGAGAGTCCAGCTCAACCCAACAAGAGAAAAGAGGTAGACTCATCCAAACACAAGGAGATGGAAACGGTGAGAAGAGGAACTTTCCGTCGAGTCTTCGCTACCTATAGCAGGAGACTATATTCTTCTAACCTCAAGAAGCTAGGCACGAAAAGCACGTGGCATACCCCGCACATCTTCGCCTCTCCTGTAAGGAGTGTAACCAAACCCAAGAAGTGGGTACCGGAACAAGGTATATACAAGATACATATGCTCACTAAGAAGCCAGAAAAAGGTCATAAGGGGATCTTCATCCCATAGCTCAGCCTAAGAAAGTGAGTCACCAAGAGTCCCAGAAGTAACACCATCGATGACCAACATCCCACACGTCTGCCCCGAACTACAAGTCAAGGGGATCAAATCACCGCACCTTGACACTATCCGGTTTGGGTGGCACTGACTCTCCCACATGGTTTTAGGTCGTGTCACAGGGACGCGTCTCGGTGGGGAAAGCGCCCCTCGTAATCGAGAGTTCCGGGTTAAGTCAAACCACACCTCATCACTGCCCCACATTCAAGAGGTCTCCTCAAAGTCGAAGCTGTCACATCACTAACCCGTACAAACAAGGGTCCCACTCCGGTAGTCACGGAGTAAAGCCATAGACTAGCCTAGTACAAACGACTGAGTCTGAAATACCAATGGGTGACCCACTGCCCATCCCTGCTAGAGGGTAAACTGTAATACATCATTAGGCGACCCACTGCCCATCTTTGCTGGAGGGTAAACCTAGAATAAGCCGACAAGAGACCCACTGCCCAGCCCTGCTGGAGGGTAGACCTGGAAGAAGTCGATGGGTGACCCACTACACAGCCCTGCTGGAGGGTAAACCCGGAACAAGACAACATGTGACCCACTGCCCAGCCCTACTGGAGGGTAGACCTAAAACAAGACGACGGGCGACCCACTGCCCATCCCTGCTAGAGGGTAGACCCTCAAGAGTCATCGGGTGACCCACTACCTAGTCTCTACTAGAGGGTAAACCCTGAGAAGTCAATGAGTAACCCACTGCCCAGCCCCGCCGGAGGGTAAACCCAGAACTGCTCTGGTCATCTCTACTAAATGGTACAACACTGGCCAACCGAACACGCAGTGGGTATCGCGCAACCATCTGACTCCGGAACAAGACCTGGGGAAACCACTCAACCGTGCTGATCTAAACCATCGAGCACAGAGCTTGGGAGAAAACTCAACCCGCTGGTCAATAAACGAGAACCGAGGGACCCTCTACGTCGCGAGAGGTCAATGGTACGCAAATTAGAACACGACACGCACATGGGGCCCACACAACGTGTGGCCCCAAGTCAACACCAACCAAGTGCCCAAATGTCTCAGGTACAAACCACTCGTACCTCCAAGCACTCCCGTATACTCCCAGAGTATACCTCACTTTCAGCCGAAGGGCTATCGTGCACCCGGCACCCAACGTCAATGCGAAGGCATGACGCAACATCTCCAACTTGCCACCACAACAACTGGGGCACGACCAACCACATCACTCCAAGAATTTACATCACTCACACGGGAGTGAACGCAATCACACGCCAAGGGTCTGCTACAAACACAGTAGAAGAACCGCCCCCAGGGCACCTTCACATTTCCACATTTAATAAGATCACGTATAAAGCTCCACACAACCAAACGGATAGCACCGTCGTAATCCTTGCGAAAAAACACACGAGATAGACTACTCACTTGCCTCAAACGGATATTCGATGGAAAAGTCGCCAACACCGCCTCACGCCCGCACGACGTCCCGTGATCCTGAGCCTCGACCCCGAAAACAGTCAGGCGCATCGCACCAATGCGATCCCCTTGGGAAAACATGTTAAAAGCACTACTCACATGAGTACAACGGATATCCGGAGAAAAAGGTGTATTCCGGCGCACTGCACACGAGTGACGCTTCGTGGGACCCGCAACCCGGTCCCGAAACACAACGAACCGATCCCACCGTTGCGATTCTCTCGAAAAAGCACACAATATGGACTATCCACTCGTCCAAAATAGTCACCCGGTGATAGAGATGGAAAATCACCATCGACGCCCAAACGGACCTCATGGGCCCCGCAATATCGTGCCGAATTAGAGAGGGCGGATTGCACCGTTGTAATCCACTCGAAAAAACACCCAAAAACGACTGCTCACTCGCCCCGAACGGACACCCGATGAAAAAGTTGCTAAATGCTGTGCGCAGCTCAAAAGACGGGCCATGGGGCCCACACCTCAAATCTAGTCTCAATGACCGAAACCGCCCTGGAAACCTTCGCCCTGGAGCCAGGGTCCCAACACAACTGACGACACTCAAAGCGGACGTCGGATGCGTCCGCGCCGCTCAAAACAAGATTCCCGGAATGACGTCAACCCCCTCGACGTACGTGTCGCACCACCGAGGCCTCTCGTTTCGGGAATTAAAAATTCCTGAAACCATCTCAAAGCGTTCCCCTCAACGCGAGGTCCGTGCTGCCGCTGACGGCACGCAAAACAGATGCCCGTAGCGAAAGCTACGGGTGACAGAACTTCCAAAGGGGAACCCCCCCCCCAGGGCCGGACCGGCCCGGTCCGCCCACAGCCGGCCCGCGGCCCGACCGTGGGTCCGGTTTGCTCTGCCATGGCCAGATGGCCGCGGCCTGCCGCCACCGACCGACCATTATGGCCGGTCCTTTTCCCGCAGCGACCCGCGTTACGCGGGTCGCGGTCGCAGCGCACGGGGTCGCGCACCACGCGACCCCCTCCCTCTTTGCGCTATGCCGGCGCCGCCCGAGACCCCGCCTCGCCGCCGTCCACAGCTGCCTCCGCCATGTTGCCCCGCTGCCGAGATGCTCCCTCATCCTGGAGCCTCTCTGCCGCCGTCCGGCTCACCGCGCCGCCGCCTGGTGTGGCCGGCCGCCGGGCGTACCCGCCGGAACACCCCAGAACTCCTCCAAAAACCTGCAATCTTCGGCGAATGATTGCAGGTTCCTCCAAACTTCAAAACCGAATCCGAAAGATACATCAGATAGCTCATAAAAACTAATACGTTCTCATGGGATTTGATTCTACAATTTAACAACAATCGATGCATATAATTGAGGTTGAAATAAGGTTCGGGAATTAAAACACAACCAAAACCTCCTACCTCGCTGGGCTTCGCCCGGAGCTTCGCGTCGATCCGCCGACATCACCACACCTCGCCGGAGTCACCTCGCCGGACCATCTTACCAGAGATGGAGGAAGATAGGGGAGGGGTTTCTCCAGGGGGTTCATGGGAGAAGGGGAGGGGTGTTTGTTTATTTAAGGGGAAATTAATTAAATTTTAATTAATTAAAAACCACCAAATTTAACCCGCGTCTGAAACATTTGGAGAGGTCAAAATTTAACCTCCCCTTGGGTAAAAACCACCTCCAGAGCACAATGGTGGTCTTGGAATTTGATTACGAGCTTCCGTTTTAAAGTTATAAAGCTGAACGCCCAAAGCCGCCAAATTACGAAAACGCCCCTGGGGCCATTTTTCACAAACGGCCCGCGCCCATGAAACTTATACCCCTCCTAAGGTAAACTACATGCTCTAAACTCAACGGTGCCCTCAGTTTTTCAATCCGATCCACTGTTTAAGAGATACTCGAGTTTCACCATTAAACGAATAAATTAATTTTTTAATTTATCCGTTCCACGTTCTGAAAGCAAGCGAGGGGTCCAAACGTCCCGCGCCGACAAGTTTTATGTCATTACTAGTGTAAAAACCCCATTCCGGACCCATCCATACACTCAGATCTCTGATCTGGATCCTCATTCAGGAGTTATCCCATTTATTTGGCTTTTCCAGTGTGAAAGAACTGAAAATTTAATTCCCGCCACTCCGAGGCTCGGAATCGCATGCCGTTTGAAGGCACCGATCTGGAATATCATCAAGAATATTCCGAAGTCTTTCACAGCAAAAACCAGGTTCTTACATCATTCCCTACTTCAATCTTTTTGTCCCCGAAAAGAAAAACTAGGGAGCAAAATAGGGTACTAAGCCCACACCTGGATTTCCCATACCCAGAAGAACCCACACACAGCTCTGCGTCACCGCACACAGACCAAAGGATTGATCCATACACGCGAGGTCGGCCCTTGCTGATGTCGTGAACCCACTCCAGACTTTGGGGTTAGGGCAAGGTGGTAGGGTACCTCGCCATCCCTTTGCACGGTCTCAAATGGCCCGAAGGCCCTCGGGGGTAGCTCATGTCCCCGACCGAACCCTTACATCACACGCCATGACTGGAATCACCGCCCGAACCTGGAACAAGGCCCGGTGATTCCCTCCTTCAGAATATCCATTGGTGAAACACCCAAAGATATCTGGTCACACAAGGTTCCACAGTCGATGTCTATCAAACAAGACTCTCTTACACGCTCAAAAAGGCGAAGGAGTCGACACCATCGAGCATAGAAAAAGGTCTCACACTTTTTATCATACCAACACAGGGTTACACCCGATGCCCGACGTCACCTTGGTAACACATCAAACAAGGAGGAGGGAGGAAATCAGTTCACACACAGAGTCTAACAATTCTACTGCAAAAAGTAGAAGAGTTGTAGAGCATGCCTCTTACCACCTCCTGCTCCACAGGATCGTAGACATCCAAAGCCCGCGGCTGTCCATGGTCCCTACTGTCAGCTCCCAGAGCCTGACTTGGACCGCCTAGTGGTGATGGGAAGACCTAGTAAGTTCTTCCTCCACTACCAGTTCCTCCCGCTCCTCTGCTAGCACCACCTCTCTGGGCGCTACTCTGATCACGAGGCTGCCTCCGTCATGGTGGTGCACCTGCTGTCTGCCCGAAGCTCTCCGCATGCCTGGTCGGGCAGTCCTGTGTCAGGTGACCTCGCCCATCGCAAGCATACCAATAACTCTCTCTGGGATGCACTGGTACCCTCTGGTGCCACTGTGGTGTACGACCACACCCCTGAGTCCGGTTTTCAGAAATCCACCTGCGCCGAGGTCCTGCTTGCCGACGCCTGCTAGCTGCGACAGACGTCTCGGCTCTAACATGCCTGCTGCCACCACCAACTCCAGAACGTGACAAAATTCTCTCTTTTAGTAGCGCCTGCTCTAACACCCCGGCATATGTGAAAATTCCCAAGGGTACTATGACATCATGAATCTCCCGGCAGAGACCCTGCCCAAACTTCCGTGCTCGAATGTTGTCATCGTGGACCATGTCCGGGTAAAAGCGTGCACGGTCTACGAAACTAGCCGCGTACTCGGCCATCGTTCATCCCTCCCTGCTAAAACTACTAGAGCTCATGAATCCGAAAGGAGTGCAAGCAGGAGGGGAAACACTCATCACAAAACAACAACTGAAAGTCGCCCCACGAAAGTGACGACTCACCAAGAAACTGATTCACCAGACTCCACCAACGCCAAGCTGCTCCACAAAAAGGGGTGGCTGCCAAAGCCACTCTTTGATCTGTCGGTGTCTGCACAAGCCTGAAAAGGGGAACCACTGCCTCTAGCCAAACCTCTACTGCCTGAGGGCCTGGCTCTCCAATGAACCTCAGCAGTCTCTGCCACTGGAGCTCACGGAGCATGCTCAGCCTGCGCTCAATCTCAGCCTGCTCTACTGAAGCTGTCTGCTGCTCAACTGGTGGGGGTGCTACTACCGGCCCACCCGGAGAAAGGGCTCGCATGATGGGTCCTGGACTAAGGCCTCGTAGCTCACATGGTCGTCGTCACGAACCAAATCTAGTATCCTGGCTGGCTGTCTTCGCGGAGACATCCTGAATATTATCAAGGAGTGCCGCAATCAGATGAGCATATATGTATATACCAATAACCACGATGGGGAGATGACTGAAGAAGGACAGTAAAAGAATCAATCCTATGTGATGCACAAACCAATTTTCCCTGCAACAAGTGTCTCAGCATGCCGAGTCGACAAGCGGGTTATCAGGGTCCTGGTGAATGGATACGTCGGCCACCGCACCATCACTGGACTCGCTGGCCAGAGATCCACTCTCGAGACACATTAACACTGTTTCCCTATATCCCAAACAATTATTTTTTAGGGACGTCCGCAAAACACCCGAAAGAACGAACCAGCTCTGATACCACTTTTTCACGACCCGACCCTACCCGGGCTCGATCCGCAACTACCCCAAGCCCGCCTCAATAGGCCAGGGGCTAGTGACCAGCGCCGAAGGCACAACAACTCGGGGAGGCCTTTAACTAAGTACCTGTACACACACACAGAGAACACTCAATGCAGAAGTGTAGAGTAAAAGTAAAGACAAGCAGAGTAAAGTGAATCTACTATAAATAACCACAAGAGTGCATCGACCTCTAAACAATACAAGTAAAGTGCTGAAAAGGAAAAAGGGGCAAAACACGCGCCCAACCAGAAAAGGTGCCACAACCCGGCAACAGGTAAACAAAAGAAACAGTTGAGGGGTCTCCCGCCTGGAACCTGGCTACGACCACCGCCCGTGGTCCAAGCTCCCGAACTCCTATGATCCACTGAAGTCACGACCAACCTGTCCGTCATCTGCAAGGGCACACCAAGTACGGGCAAAGCCCAAGCAGGGGTGAGTATAAAAATACTCAGTAGGATACCCCGAAGGCTCGAGGGAGAAACAAAGGAGGTACCGAAGGGGTAAGCAATAGAGCGAACAGGAAAAGTAAAGGGGTACAATAGAGAGTGCAGTAGAATACCAGTAGAGAGTCCAGCTCAACCCAACAAGAGAAAATAGGTAGACTCATCCAAACACAAGGAAATGGAAACGGTGAGAAGATGAACTTCCCGTAGAGTCTTCACTACCTATAGCAGAAGTGTAGACTCGTCCAAACTCGAGAAGCTAGACATGGAAAGCACATGGCATACCCCGCGCGTCTTCGTCTCTCCTGGAAGGAGAGTAACCAAACCCAAGAAGTGGGTACTGGAACAAGGTATATAAAAGATACATATGCTCACTAAGAATCTCAAACAAGGTCTTAAGGGGATCTTCATCCCGTAGCTCATCCCAAGAAAGTGAGTCACCAACAGTCCCAGAAGTAACACCATCGATGCCCAGCATCCCGCACGTCTACCCCGAACTACAAGTCAAGGGGCTCAAATCACCGCACCTTGACACTATCTGCTTTGGGCGGCACTGAATCGCCCGCACGGTTTTAGGTCGCGTCACAAGGACGCGTCTTGGTGGGGAAAGCGCCCCTTGTACTCGAGAGTTCTGGGTTAAGTCAAACCACACCTCATCACTGCCCCGCAGTCGAGAGGTCTCCTCAAAGTCGAAGGTGTCACGTCACTAACCCGTACAAATAAGGGTCCCGCTCCAGTAGTCACGGAGTAAATCCACAGACTAGCCTCGTATAAAGGACTGAGTCTGAAATACCAACAGGTGACCCACTGCCCAGCCCTGCTAGAGGGTAATTCATAATACGATATCGGGTGACCCACTACCCAGCACTGCTGGAGGGTAAACTCTAATACATCATCAGGCGACCCACTTCCCATCCCTGCTGGAGGGTAAACCTGGAATAAGCCGACAAGCGACCCACAGCCCAGCCTTGCTGGAGGGTAGACCTGGAAGAAGTCGACGGGTGACCCACTGCCCAGCCCTGCTGGTGGGTAAACCCAGAACAAGAAAACATGCGACCCACTGCCCAGCTCTGCTGGAGGGTAGACCTGAAACAAGACGATGGGCGACCCACTGCCTAGCCCTGCTGGAGGGTAGACCCTCAAGAGTCATCGGGTGACCCACTGCCTAGTCTCTGCTAGAGGGTAAACCCTGAGAAGTCAATGAGTAACCCACTGCCCAGCCCCGCTGGAGGGTAAACCCAAAACTTCTCTGGCCATCTCTATTGAATGGTACAACACTGGCCAACTGAACACGGAGTGGGTATCGCGCAACAATCTAACTCCGGAACAAGACCAGGGGAAACCACTCGACCCTACTGATCTAAACCATCGAGCACAGAGCCGGGAAAAAACTCAACCCGCTGGTCAACAAACGAGAACCAAGGGACCCTCTACATCGCGAGAGGTCAAAGGTACGCAAAGTAGAACACGACAGGCACATGGGGCCCACAAAATGTGTGGCCCCAATTCAACACCAACCAAGCGCCCAAACGTCTGAGGTACAAACCACTCGTACCTCCAAGCGCTCCCGTATACTCCCAGAGAATACCTCACTTTCAGCCGAAGGGCTATCGTGCACCTGGCACCCAACGTCAACGTGAAGGCGTGATGCAATATCTCCAACTTGCCACCACAACGACTGGGGCACGACCAACCACATCACTCAAGCATTTACATCACTCACACGGGAGTGCACGTAATCACATGCCAAGGGTCTGCTACAAACACAGTAGAAGAACCGCCCCCGGGGCACCTTCAGATTTCCACATTTAATAAGATCGCGTATAAGGCTCCGCACAACCAAACGGATCACACCATTGTAATTCTTGCAAAAAACACGCGAGATAGACTAATCACTCTCCTCAAACGGATATCCGACGGAAAAGTCGCCAACACCGCCTCACGCCCGCATGACGTCCCGTGATCCCGAGCCTCGGCCCCGAAAACAGTCGGGCGCATCGCACCAGTGCGATCCCCTCGGGAAAACACGTCAAAAGAACTACTCAAATGAGTGAAAAGGATATTCGAAGAAAAATGTGTATTCCGGCGCACCGCACACGAGCGGCGCTTCATGGGACCCGCAACCCGGTCTCAAAACACAACGAACAGATCGCACCATTGCGATCCTCTCGAAAAAGCACACAAGATGGACTATCCACTCGTCGAAAACGGTCGCCCGGTGATAGAGATGGAAAATCACCGTCGATGCCCAAACGACCCTCATGGGCCCCGCACTATCGTGCCGAATTAGAGCGGGCAGATTGCACCATTTCAATCCCCTCAGAAAAACACCCAAAAACGACTGCTCACTCGCCCCGAACGACACCCAATGAAAAAGTTGCTAAACGTTGTGTGCAGCTCAAAAGACGGGCCGTGGGGCCCACACATCAAATCCAGTCTCAAAACCCGAAACCGCCTTGGAAACCTTCACCCCGGAGCCAGGGTCCCAACATAACTGACGGCACTCAAAGCGGACGTCGGATGCATCCGTGCCGCTAAAAACAAGATTCCCAGAATGGCGTCAACCCCCTCAACGTATGTGTCGTGCCACTGAGGCCACTCGTTTCGGGAATTAAAAATTTCCAAAACCATCTCAAAGCGTTCCCCTTAACGTGAGGTCCATGCTGCCGCTGACGGAACACAAAACAGATGCCCGTAGTGAAAGCTACGGGCGACAGAACTTCCAAAGGGGGAAACCCCCCCTGGGCCGGACCGGCCCGGTCCGGCCCGGTCCGCCCACAGCCGGCCCGCGGCCCGGCCGCGGGTCCAATTCGCTCTGCCGCGGCCAGTTGGCCGCGGCCTGCCGCCGCCGACTGGCCATTATGGCCAGTCCTTTTCCCACAGCGACCCGCGTTATGCGGGTCGCGGTCACGGCGCACGGGGTCGCGCACCACGCGCCCCCCTCCCTCTTTGCGCTACGCCGACGCCGCCTGAGACCCCGCCTCGCCGCCGTCCGCAGCTGCCGCCACCCCGCTGCCCCGCTTCCAAGATGCGCTCTCAGCCTAGAGCCGCTCCTCCGCCGTCCGGCTCACCGCGCCGCTGCCTGGTATGGCCGGCCACCGCGCCTACCCACCGGAACATCCCAGAACTCCTCCAAAAACCCGCAATCTTCGGCGAATGATTGCGGGTTCCTCCGAACTCCAAAACCGAACCCGAAAGATGCGTCAGATAGCTCTTAAAAACTACTATGTTCTCATGGAATTTTATTCAACAATTGAACAACAATCGACGCATATAATTGAGGTTGAAATAAGGTTTGGGAATTAAAATGCAACCAAAACATCCTACCTCGCGGGGCTTCGCCCGGAGCGTCGCGTCGATCCGCCAGCATCACCGCACCTCGCCGGAGTCACCTAGCCGGACCGTCTCGCCGAAGATGGAGGAGGAGATGGGAGGGGTTTCTCCAGGGGGTTCAAGGGAGAAGGGGAGGGGTGTTTGTTTATTTAAGGGGAAATTAATTAAATTTTAATTAATTAAAAACCCCCAAATTTAACCCGCATATGAAACATTTGTCGTGGTTGAAATTTAACCTCCCCTTGGGTAAAAACGACCTCCCGAGCACAATGGTGGTGTTAGAATTTGATTCCGAGCTTCCGTTTTAATGTTATAAAGCTGAACGCCCAAAGCCGCCAAATTACAAAAACGCCCCTGGGGCCATTTTTCCCAAACGGCCCGCGCCCACGAAACTTATACCCCTACTAAGGTAAAAGACACACTTCTAACTCAACGGTGCCCTCAGTTTTCAAATCCAAGCCATCGTTTAAGAGATACTCGAGTTTCACCATTAAACGAATAAATTAATTAATTAATTTATCCGTTCCACGTTCTGAAAGCGAGCGAGGGGTCCAAACTTCCCGCGACGACAATTTTTATGTCATTACTAGGGTAGAAACCCCATTCTGGACCCATCCGTACACTCGAGTCTCTGATCTGGATCCCTGTTCAGGAGTTATCCTATTTATTTGGCGTTTCCAGTGCGAACACACTGAAAATTTAATTCCGGCCACTCCGGGGCTCGGAATCGCACGCCGTCTAAAGGTGCCACTCTGGAATATCATCAAAAATATTCCAAAGTCTTTCACAGCAAAAAATGAGTTCTTACAATTCCTTTATAAATAACAATAATTTGTATGAAAAATAAATATAATTATTTGTATTGTTAGTCCAAGGAAGTATAATGTATATTATATCACATATTTTAGAGAAGATAGAAACCTTCCCTAATTAATTAATGTTTCATAAGTAGATATATGTTTTTCATGTCATATTTAGATATGTGGGAGTATAAATCGTAGTTTTATAAAAAATAACTATCCAAATTCATAAAAATATGCAATAAGATACCCTTAAATTGAATAGAGGAAGATTTTAAGTAATCATAACTCCGAATAAAATGATTAGAACCTCAGAAAATTAGATTATTGATATGGGAGTGGAGATGAATATATATTTAAAATGGATCCATCAGACTCATCATGGGTATGTATCCCAAATATATTGAAAACCCATAATAAAATTATAAGTAGATACTGGAGTAGGCGATTTAATGAAAAACTGAAGAATTATCCTATCCATGAATTAGAATTTCTTTCATTCCTTAAAATAATTATAGGAATTTATACATTATTGGGAAAACCATTCCCTATATAAAAATAGTTCTTATATAAAGAGTTTCATTAAAATCAAACTAAAAATGTTTTTTGGGGAATGATTAGTTTGGCGGAGGAATCAATTTGAATATTATAAAATTAATATAGAAAGTATTAACATAAAAGATAATGTTAATCAAGATAAACTAGCATGATACATTTACTATTGCATGTGCTATGACAAAAGGGTTAAGATCAAGGCATTGTCCAATTTTCATTAATAATCATTAATTGGTTGAATGACTAGTTATCAAAGAAATTAATTATATAACACATAAAAATGGGATCTAAGTACATAATCTCATTTATAAGAATGGTTATTTATCCAGTAAGGTTGAAATATTAGACTACACATGTTATTCTACCAAGATGGATAAAAACCATGAAGTATTCTAAAAAGATCCCTTGAAAAAAAATATACGGATGCAATCCTTAAATAATACTATTTATGTGGTTATAAAGTCCATTACAACACATAATGTGTTGAAAATATAAGAAACTGAAAGGATTAGTAGAACTAGAAGATACAAACAAGGGAAACTTTAAAAGAAAAGAGAATATTGTTTTTAAGAGCTTGACTAATCAAGTAGAAAAAAAAATGAAATGAAGCAGGATGTTCAGAAGGAACATTATCGACATAATGTTTTGTTACAATAACAATGAGAAAGCCTCGATGATGTGATAGATGAGGAGATAAATCTTGAAAAAGAAATCTAGAAAAATCAACAAATATTTCCAAATATTTTCAAGTATAAATCCATAGAAATCTATAATCTAGTCTAGAAAAATACAGATGACTGAATATTCAAAATGGGACTAAACCATGGTTTAGAAAATGTTTAAGAATCAAAATACATTATGTAATATTATAATAATATGGATTGGGATATAATCAGTATGATCATTACCAAATAGATCTGGACGATGGTTCATGTTTATGGTCTTCTAAACAAATTTAAAAAGATTATTGAAACTGGTGTGGAAGAATATCTATTACAAAAAAGTTTTTATAGGATTTCAAGAATAAGGATTATAAATCTCCATATATTAGACACTGTAATAAAACTTGAATAGTTCATAAACTGTAAAAAATATTTCATAATGGTAGCAGAATAGTTATTGGGTTTTAAGAATATAAATTATACACTCAATTGAGTTCCAAAAATGGTGAAGATGGTTCTAAATAATGTATATCCATGTTTTATATGGTGGCTCACAGACATCAAACTTATCATATTAGAAAACAGATTGGTCATACCGTAGAACATATACCTAGGACAATGATATAGTGGACCTACCCAAAATACCTTTTAGGAATCACAGTTTAGTGATGAAGACTAGCTAGAGTTATGTTTGAATAAAAGACATTATGAACATATATATATATCAGGGAGTGTTTATATAATGAAGTAAAATTCGAAGAGAAAACATTGTATGTTATTTTTAGGAGACAATGTTCTATTCTCTATCAACTTAATAGATATGGTTATTTTACAAATATCTCATATGATGGATTTTAGGGTAGAATCATAAATGATTCTTGAAGAAATTTTTACATATAAGGGACATAAATAATTTTCTTTATTTTTAGACATCAGACCCAACACACCATCAAAGAATTTATAGAGTTCAAATATTTTGTGAAATAAGTGTTACTTGATGAGATGATTGGTTCTATATATGACTTGTATAGATTCTAGGCACTGATCCAGAATTTTTTTTTATCCAAAATAGAAAATAATATTAAATAAATCATTTTAATTAGTTTTTATTTATATGTAAAGTGTGTTGTGGAAGTTTTGTGTTTGTGTGCTCTACCTTTTTCTTTTTATTTTTCTTTTAATTTTTCTTTTTCTATTGTTTTTGTTTTTTTGCTAGTGTGTTCTATAATATTTTCCTTTATGTTGAGTCCTATAGTGGAAGTTATGCCAACCTCTCAGGAAAGATGTTCCTCAAGGCCTATATAAGGGATATATGACCCATTTTATTGTGGAGATGAATTTGGAATAGAAATTAGAATAATTTAAAACATTATCTCTATAGTTTCTATGTCATCTTTTATATTCTTCTTGAGAAGTGATGCCAATTGAGATCCTGTGAGTTAATAAAAGTTAATCCCTTTATCCATTTTTGGGGATATTGTTGTGCTTCCCTACATTGGAGTGTTTTGGATTCATTTGGGTTCCCTATGTGGATATCCCTAGGAGACCCTCATCGACTACTCAATCACCAGTGCTCCCACTATTAGGTGAGTCATTGAAAATTATCACCTAGGGAATTCTACATAGAAAATCTAGAAAGGCTGTAAAAATGATCACAACAACAGTAGCACAACAATATCCCTGAAAATGGATTAGGGTATATCCTATATTCAAAACATAGGATCACACATGGAATCACTTCACACAAGGAACACAAAAGATGAAGGATAAACTAGAGAGTGATTGTATGAAATCATACTAATTTCTATTCCAAACTTATCACCCTGAAAAAATGGTTCAGATATCCCTTATATAGGCATATGGGCTTAGATTTCCCGAGAAGTCAACTCAACATCCACTATAAGACTTGTAAAAAAGTGTAATCTTACAACACATTATTTTGAAAAATCAAAAGAAAAAGAAAATAAAAAAGGTGGAGTGAAAAACTATGAAAGTTCCCCCACATAATTTAAACGTAAAAAATACATAATTAATATGTATGATTCTATATTATCATCCATTATGGATATGAAACATGACCAGATCGGTGCCAAGAATCCTCCCATGTTATATAAAGCATCAATCATATTTTTGATAAATAATTCTTTCTATGAATATTTTATCTCCATAAACTCTGTGATGGTTTGTTGGATATACTCTTTGAGGATAAAGAAATATTATTTTTTTCCCTTCCATGTATTGAGGTCTTCAAGAATCTTGTCATCTTTAACTAATAAATCTGTCAGATACCCCATCTCTTTCTTATCTAAGTCTCTTGAGTTGATAAGGACTATCACACTATATCTTAGAAAGAATATATAGTATTTCCTCATTTATTTTTACATGACTAGATAATGAATCCTTGAGTTACTTATACATTTATAATGTATTTTACATTAAATGATCTTTAGCAAGTCTTCATCCCTAAACTGAAATTCCTCACATGCTTTACGGACAAGTACTTTTGTCTAGTGTCCTAGGTACATATTCTAGGGAATGACCAATCTATCTTCTAGTATGATATGTTTTATGTGTAAAACCCACCATATAAAACATTTATATTCATTTTTTAAACCCATATTTACAATCGGTGGTATCCAATTGAATATTTAATTTATCTTCTTAAATCTCTATAATTTTACTACTCCCATTCTGAATGATTTTTGGCACTCAATAATATCTTATGGTTCTAACATCATGTCTAGTATGTGGTGCTTTGGTATGACTATTTATAACATCCTCCAAATCCATTTTAGGATAATATATTCTTCAACACCCATTTCTTTTATCTTTGTAACTATGAAAAGAAGACCAAAACCATGAACCATTAGCCAGATCTCTTTAGGAATAATCTAATGAATCATATACCATTCTATCTTCTTACAATATTATTTAAAGTGTTCATATTCTTTGAGCACATCTAAAACATGGTTCATAACCCTCTTAAATATCAGATCAACCTTATTTTTTGGATATGATTATAGACCCCTATTGATTTCTTCCTTGAGAAATTTGGATTTATTTGGAAATATTTATAGATTTCCTTTACATGATTTATCTTATAATATTGATCATCATCCAATATTTTTTGATCTTATTTTTGCTAAATATTCATTCAATATAATCCCTTCTGAATCTTCTACTATATTTCATATTCTTATTATTCTAGATCATCCCGAAATCATAGATATTGTCTTATCTTATCTTTTATATATTCCCTTTATTTTTATTGTATGTTTATTTGGAGCCTTTTCGTTTTTTAGATATTATTCACATTTACTGTTTCAATGGCCCTTTTGGCCTAATCAAAAGCATTTAATATGGATTTTTTCCTTTGATTTTATGTTAAGATATATTTCAGCAACACATCTTGGTTTTTCAGCCTTCAAGGTTGAAGAACCTGTGTTGGCTAATCTTTCAACCTTACTAGAAGAAGATCATTGTTTTCAAGGAGATTATATGATAGAATCCATTATCATTTCATTATTCTATCATAAATTACCTTATTGACAAGTAATTCTTCCATAGAATGATTATTAATGAAAATTGGACATCCCCATGATCTGTAACCTTACTCCATTACACCTAAAAGAGTTAACATATCATGTTAGTACATCTAGAATTTCATTATATTTTCCTTTAATATTTTATACATTAATGTTATAGTATTTCTAGTAATTCCACCACCGTACTAATCATTCATGTGTATACCTTTATAGTTTTATTTTCATGAAATTATTTAAATAAGAACTATTAGTTTTTATTTTTAAATTTTTTCCAAATAAAATCCCATTAGCCCTAATTCCTTTAGGGACTAGAAGAAATTCTCATTCAAAGGAAAGAAATTTTTCTATATCGCATTAAATCATGTATTCAGATATCTATAAATACATTTATCATGGTTTTTACTTATCTTTAATATACACAACCATGTTTAATCTAATGTATCCATTTATATAATAATTTTATTTTCACTCCCATCTAGACAATTTAATTCTTAGAGGACCAGAAATTTTTCCTTTAGAATTATGATTACAAAAACTCTTACTCTATCCAATTTTAGGGTATCTCACTAGATACTTTTTTATGAAGTGGAACTGATAGCTTTTCTAATTATCCGATTCATTATCTTCTATGAAATAATTTACCAAGAAAAACATGTATCTTCTTTCAATCTGAAAGTTCATCATGGAAATTTTTTAGCTTCTCTACAAGATGTGGCTGAAGCTTCTCTCTACTTCCTTAGAACTAAAATCCCAACAATTATATCACTGGTTGTATCCAAATGATATTTATTTCTTAATATATCATCCACTATTCATTGAAAAATTAATCCAATTATTTTAAATTCCTAATAAGAACTTCTATATTTATCCTAAATAAGAGAACATCATCAATATAGAAAACTAAAATTTATGAAAATTTAACTGAATTCCATGTCCATTAATCTCTGGAATATTCCTTGGGTGTTCTTGAGTTCACAAATAATAACTACCAATTCAAACAAGGAAACTAGATTTGTAAATTTTGATAATGGTATGGCCTTATCTTGGATCTTAATCTACCGGTATCCTAACTTGAGAAAAAACACAGAATATACAATTATCCTTTCCTTAAAAATAATACTTCATTATGTATCCTGATTAGAAATAATATAAAAATAATGCATTATAACAAAATTATTTTCATGGTAATTGATATCCATTATAGATTTACCATGTTGTTTCTCAGTATGATTCATGACCATGAATGCCACACTTTAGACTTTAACTCTGATTTACTAATAAAAGACTAATTATTTATGCAATATGTTTCTAAAAATCCATAATAATTCTATCTATATAAAAAAATCATTTACTTCTAATCACTATATTGGGATATTTGTGGGTAATTATATCTTCTAACATTTTTGTATTCCACAATTTCAATGTGTTCTCTTACCAATTTTCTGATAAATAATCACTAATCATGGCAGATGCCTCTTTTTCATTTATCCTCAAAAAATTTAATCCAACCAATTATTTCCACTACTAAATATTTCTATATTATTATTTTTCCATGTATGGATAACTTTCCACATTAATAGTAGATACGCCATTTTCTAAAACAATTCATGTTCCTCCAAAATAAATTAGAATCAAATAATTTTGTTGGACAATTCCCTCTAAATATAGAATTTTAGTTTGACATTTTATAAGAAATAAATATAAAATCAATAATTCCTCAAGAAACTGGAGAATAAAGAGAATAATCTACTCTATAATTATTCTTCCATTGTGTTTGAACGGAACATACTTTTCTACTTCATGAATCACAACTATTGTGTAATTACTGACTATAACGTGAAACAAAATGAATTCCTAGGTTACTCTTAAAGAATATATTCTTGTGCAAGATAAGGTATATCATGTATAAACTTTGAAACAACATAGAGTTACACCAATGTTTATCTTTATTAATTTATCCCACTCCTATATCTTTTCACTCCGTAATAAACTTCATAAATACGGTTGATAAGTTTACTTTATGAATAAATTTTATGGTATTGATTTGTGTAATTAAATGATTATTCTTTCCAATTTTAGAGAAAATTAACATGTTTTACTTTATATGGTAGAAAACATTTGATTTGTGAAAAAGGAATGAAACATGGGAAAATATGAGCCAAAGGATCCTTCACGTAGTGAGATAAGTGAAGTAGTGCTAAAGAGGATTTTTGAAGATGAAGTAGAGATCAAAAAATGAGGGGAAACAGTTACACATTTTGTAACATGAGTACATGTCATAACTTCATTATGTGTGGAGAATTTTCATTGGACAAGTCGTGTCGATGGTAGACACTGTGAAAGTATACTTCACGTCGTGAGTTAGGATTTCATGATGTGAAGTGAGTCAAAGAGTCAATTTTTCATGTGAAATTCATACATGCAGAGGAAGAATCCGATCAATGATTACAAAATGTGTAATTCAGTTACACGTCATGACTTTGTAGACATGTAGAAAAAGAAATAAATGTGTTGATACATGTTTATTTACAATATTTTCTATAAAAAAAGAACTCAACTGCCCATTCAAATTCATTCTGGAGTAGTCAGGACTAGAGGGAATCATTGGATGACCATCGCTGCAACATTAGGTTTTTTATTTATTTCATTTCTTTTTAATTTAGTTTTTATTTCCATTGAAACACAATCATATTTTTAATTAATGCATTTCCATTTTCTTCTTCTATATATTTTTCTATTCCATTATTAATCTAATTATCTCTCTTCCATCTATCCATTGTGTTCTGTATTCACTTTTCCATGGAATCTGACTAACCCATGGCTTCACCCTAGGGGAGGTATCACGATATTCTTTGTTATTGTTCTTCAATTGAACACATTTTAAATGTATTTTTGGTGTATGTGGGAGTATTTAATGGTTGTGGCGGTTATACACCATTTCATTATTTTCAATTCCATTTTTCCCTTGATTAATTATTTCCCCCCCTTTATCTTGTGAAAATACTTCATATGATGGATTTTAAGTTTCCTAAAGAGATGAAATGCCATACAATTTTGTTAGGTATTTTAGGAATAACATTATACATTGAGGTGTTATTCAATTTGACTTTTGGTAGAGGTGTGGTTTGGTGTACCAAAGGCAAGATAAAATCACAATCTCAATAAATCAAATTAAAGTAATTCATTAATGAGGTTTAAATAAATGGATTATCAAAATGAATTTAAACAAAAAATAAATAAAATTTGAACTCATGTTATCAAACATTGGACCAAAACATTTTTTTAATATTCATCATGTCTATATCACCGTTTAGTTTTTACATTAGAATTATATTACTTAAATTTAATGTTTTCCTAAACCCTTAAAACCATTGATATAAATTAAATATTAAAAAAAACTAGAATTGGTGAACTAGAATCAGTGATTGAACTGTCTGTGATTCTCCTCATGTGCGATGACCCTAGTAAACATCTGTGATGCATTAGGAATATAAATTTTATTTTTCCACCCCCTATTATAAACATGTGTCAAAACTACCACTATTGTTGGGGATCAAACCTGGGTCATTTGTGTGAAAATATGACTAGGGTCGTCTCACTTGAGGAGTATTATAGTCAGTTCAATCGTTGATTCTAGTTCACCTATTCTAATTCTTTTTTGTTTGTCTTTATAATTTATTGGAGGAGGTGTGGTTTGGTGTTCTATATTCATGCTAAAATCACACAATCCCTAAATCAAAGAAAAGTAATTCATTAATAATGCTTCAACAAAAGGATTATCAAATTTAATTTAGATAAAAAATAAATGAAAAATAAACTCATGTTATTAAACCCTAGACCAAGACCTTTTTTTTCTAGTTTAAATTCTATCTCCATCTTCATTTAGTTTTTAAATTATAATTACATTTTTTTAATTTAAGGTTTTCCAAAACCTTTGAAACCATCTATTTCAATAAATTATTAAAAGAAACGAAAAAAATTGAATATGTTTACTAGAATTGGTGATTTAACTGACTATGACGCTCCTCAAGTGAGATAGCCCTAGCTAGACTTGGTACTATGTTAGGAATATAAATTTTCTTTCTTCCATTCCCTACAAAATCAGGTCACCCCCACAATTAAACCATTATTTTCCTCATACATAAAATCACAATATTAAATTTCAAAGGGCACAAATGTTAGAAATATTCAAATTCCAAATAAATAAAATAAAACAATTTTCATTGTCAAATAAAATTTTAAAATTACACATAAACCATCAATTTAATTTTCCAATTTCAAAAGAAAAAATCAACTGATGTATTTTAAATTTTCCCTTTATAAAATATTGGAACTTCTTCTTTCATTCATTTATTCTCCTCAATTCATTATTATTAAACATACCAAATCATGATTTAACTCAATGTATATTTTTTCCTCTCATCACTCCTGATATAATTTCAGCGGTGTTATCTTCATATCAGGAGAACATGATCCTTAACCATAGGCTTATAAAAGAAAAACCTTTTCCACTTTGTAAAGATAAAAATCACCAAAAATCATGAGGACTTGTAATGAAGGTTCTAATGACTCTTAGGATTAAGTTTTGTGGGATTGGATTCTTTTAAAATTAAATCTCAAGGAGGAGGTTTATCTCTTATGTACAATTCATGATGTCAAAATTAAAAGTGTAATAAAATAATCCCCTTCAAAGTTGAAAAAATCACTTCCCCAAAACTCAAAGTATAGGTTATGATCAAGTAATGAATAATGAATGATTTGTACACCCTTGTTTTTTTATTTTTATTTTTATTTTGTTAAAAAGTTATGATTAGGTCAAACCTCACATAAATCACCTAAACACATATGATCATAATATCATCTCTCAGGAAAATGGTGAGTTTTTCCTTTCCCAAATCACATCCCATTTTTATTTCTTTTTTTATTTTTTTATATTTTATCTTTTTTTATTCAAGAGTTGTAAAGAAATAAGCATAAAATGAAGTAATAAAATTACCTTTCACATTAATCAAAATATTTTCCAAAAATTATTCATTAAAATTTATATCATCCCTTTCACCATGATTCTATTTACCCCCACACTTCAAAAATATCATAGAAATACAAAGTGTAGGGTAGTAATGGTTAAAAATACATTGAAACATGGTTCATCCTAATAAAGGTTATACATAGTCTCTATAGGGTAAAGAAGTATTAATTTAAAGGTGTTATTTTAGGATAAGGGGTTTTGAAAAGATGCCTCAATAATTTTAAATGTGTTTTTGTACAGTCATATCTTTGAAAATTTCAAAATTAATGTTCTTGAGGGTGACATGTCCTAATATTACTCAAGAAATTTTCTCAAGAATAAATAAGAAATACATTATCTAGGAATCCTATGGGGAACGGAACATATGATTTGGGACAATCAATCTTGGTATGTATAATAATAACAAATCAATTAACTTAAATTTCAGAAATTCAATGTATGAAAATTTATTGGGAAATTTCATTTACAATAATTAATTAATTATCTCAAATCATGAGTCCTAATTTTAATATCCATGCTTCAATTTAATAATAAAATTACTTATTTTACTCATTTAATTTCATTAAAATTAAAATTTAATGCTTGGTATCACTAGATTCTAAAGAAACTCAAGTCACATTGACAAGTCATGTAAAGTATAATTCATTTATGGGCATGAAATTTTAACTTTTAATGATCAGAACTTGTTGTTTCATAGAAAATGTTCGGAGTTAAGAAATATAAAATTAAAATTAACTCCCTTTTCCATGAATATTAGTCCTTATCTTCCATTGTTTGAGGCTTCCATCCACCATTATTAACCTATAAGTGAAAAAACCCTGAATTTAGCATAATTATCAGGTCATTGAAGATCAAAAAGATATGAGGGAGGGGGATTCAGGATAAATTATATCCTATGAAATTAAAATTAAATATAAATTATGAGAAATAAAGTAATGGATTAGTCCTAGTATGATCCCCAAAGTGAGCCCTAAATTTTTACTACCTCCAGAGTACAGTACTAGTTTTTATCTCAAGTGTGATGGTGGGTAGATCTTTTTTGACATGTTCCACCATATGTTGTTCTTCCCATCTTGCAATTCTTTGTACTAGTGTATTGTAATTCTATATATAGAGTACACCCTTATCAATGGGATACATCTTGAATGGTGGTGGTTGGATGAATTATGGAACCCACACCTCCTTTGTTGCTACTAGTACAATGTATTCTTCAAAATCTAGTGGTTTCTCTAGATATGCTTCATGAAATGAATAATGAAAGGGAGATTTAAAATTTAAAAATGAAGTATTAATTTAAAAATCATTCCTTTTAATGTAGGAATATGGTGTCTCTTGTTTTTTTAATAAAAACTACTACGGTCTCTTCATAGACTCCTTCCGGTAAATGGTCAATGTATTCATGGAGCTCCAAGTTTTCCTCAATAGGTGAATCTTATTTTTCATTATCTTCCAATGGGAAAAAATATGGGTTGGAAAAATATGAAAATTCAAAATAGTTGGGTGTAATACCCAAATTGTTTCAATAAAATTAAAAGATATTGAGTTTATTAATGTATCATCTCCGTAAGTCGGTTCAACTTTAATCACCTCTTCAATTGAAAGTGCCTTTTGGAGTCGGATGGTGGAAGGAGAAGGTAGGTAGTTGGGCTCCTTCACCTAGAGTTTAGCATCATATTCATGGATATATTTTGTGAAATTAGGAAATAACAGTGGAACTTCCTTCTTGTACATGAATAATTGTTGTTAGTTTGGAGTTCATCAATCAGGCTCATCAAAAATTATGGTGAGATCTATGTCTGTTGGCCTTTTTACAACTATTTGAACATTATCACAAGTGAATTACCACTTTTTTAGAGTTCCTCTACACTATAAATTTTTTCTTTTTCCTGTACATGTGATTAATCTTCCCATGCATAATAATTTTTATTTTAATTCATCATGAAAAAAGTGTTTTTTAGAATTTTTCGTGAAGCATATTTAAAAAAATGTGAATTCTAAAAAAGTGATCAAAATTACTGCTTATCTCCCTGAAACAGAATTAGTTTTGAAGAATGATTATCATATGGCATTGAGAGAGAAAATTTATATTTCTAATACAGTGCAATGGATAACTAGGGCCATCTCACTTGAGGAGCATCATAGTCGGTTCAATCACTGATTCTAGTTCACCTATTCTAATTATTTTTTTATAAATTATTGAAGTAGATGGTTTTAATGGTTTTTTAAAACATGAAATTTAAATAATATAATTCAAAATTAAAAACTCAATGAAGATGTAGACATAATAAAGATGAAGAAAAAAATTCTTGATTTAGGGTTTGATAACACGAGTTTATATGTTATTTATTTGTTGTTTAAATTCAATTTGACAATTCATTTAGTGAAACCTCATTAACGAATTATTTTTCTTTGATTTATTTAGTTTGTGACTTTACAATTCCTTTATTTCACAAAACCAAACCTCCTATAGTCAAATTGAATAACACCTCAACCACAAATGTTATTCCTAAAAGTCTCAACTCCACAGTATGTTGTTTCATCTCTTTGAGAAACCCCAACTCCACCGTATGAAGGGTTTTACCTAGAGAAGGGAGGGAAAAATAATTAATCAATAAAAATAATTGGAATTGAAAATAATTTTGTGGTGTACAACTGCCACACCCATAAAATACTCCCATATCTACAACAAATATATTTAAAACATGCTCAATTGAAGTAAAAAAATCAAAGAACATTGAGAAACCTCCCTTAGGGACCGGCCTCAGGTTAGTCACCTCCATGGAAAAGTGAATAGAGATCAAAATGGATAGATAGTATAAATATAATTATACTAATATTCTAATTGAATGATATATGGAAGAATAAAAGGGAAATAACTTAACTTAAAATATGAATGCATTACAATGGAAATGAAAAATAAAATAAGAAGAAAAGAAAGAACGAAAACAACATAATGTTTTAATGGATATCATACAATGCTTTCCTCTAGTCCTGACTGCTCTAGAATGAATTTTAATGGGTTGAAGAGGTCTTTTATTATAGCCAAAACTATCAAAAAACATAAATTTTCACATTTATTTATTTTTTGACATGTTAATGAATTCACGACGTGTAACTTGGTTACACATCCTGTAATCAATGATCTGATTCATCTTTTGTGTTCTTGAATATTTCTCACAAATGTGAAACTTTAACTCTATTCACAATGTGAAATAGGGACTCACAATGCGTATCATCATTTCACAACATATTCCCTCTTCAAGAATTTTTCTGGAGGCTAATTCCTTTCGAAAAAAAATCACGTCTTATAGTTGTGTTACAAGACATGTAATAAGGTTTCTCTATTTTTCAACTAGGTTTCTTACTCCAACCTTAAGTATTCAAATTCAGGATCTTCTAAAACTATATTTAAGATCTTATGATTATTCTATCCACCGAAATGTTATTCATATTAAGAGACATTAATGATATATTTTCATGAAGGTTCATTATGTATTGTCATTCAAAAATTAATCCTCTCCCCTCCCAAGAAATTTCATATTCATCTGACCTATTCTTAAAATCATATTTTCTATTAATTATGTAAAACATATTCAGCAAAAATGATTCCAAAATATGACCCCAAAAGTTGACATTCCATGGACCTACTCAATTATTTCCAACATCTAGGATATTTAAAAGTAAAATTCACCATTTAGTTATATTTGTAATTCATCTAGAATAACCCTAATTTTAGGCGTGCAGACCAATTTATAATTAATTTAGTGAGTTGGGGTCCATACAGTCATCCAAAATTCTCTTCCATATTGATTGATTTTTATGGCCATAAGATGGATGAATTATTTTTTATTCTAGAAGATAATGGTTTAGAAAACAAATCAAGGAATTTTACAAAAAAAGAATCACAAAAATTGGTTCGATATTATAAATTTCATGCTCAACTTACCAAAGTGACTAAAATCTGTTAAATTTCCTGAATTAAGAAACTTTCCAATTTCAGTCCAAAACAAAAAATTCAAATAATGAAAATTATCTCAAATTGATAAATTTTGTAACATAAATTCATTTAAAAACTTATAAACAATGATTAAAATATTATCCATATCAATCATACATGATATTTTTTCATTCTCACGGATAGCTAATGGAATTATCCTTCATCCAAATATCCTTCTGAAAACTCATGTTCTTGGTAATTTTTATAATGTACCAATGTCTTTTCCAAATTATATAATTAAATTCTCCATAGGGTTCCCAAATATTTCTAATTTTTGATCTTCTAGTTTCAAATATAATCTACTTGATCCTAATCCTTCTGATCCATGATCATCTTACTCATATCTGAACTCATATACAAGAAGTCTATTTCTAACCAGTTTCATCACATCTCTAAGAAGTATCTTTTTTCCTATGGTCTTCCTCTAGATATAGTGAAACCCATTTTCTAGGCATGGTTAGACTCTTAGGGTTAACCACCAATTATTACATTTCCCTAATTGATGTTAATTCAACTGGGAAAATATGAAAAAATCTTTTCATGCCCTTATTTAGAACTAGTCTTCTAGTATTGAATAACTTTACATAAATTTGAGTAATAAATCTGACACATCTTCTGTCACGTGGACATCCCACATCTTCATCAAAGTCCTCATGTAAATTTTTACCTCTATAGTTCTACTAATACTATTTCCATAAGCACTAAATGAAAATCCAGTATCACCTTTACCAATGACACTCCTACATGAATGTTTTATTATGCCCCTCCTAGTAATTCATTAAATAAATTAGTTAAAATACCATCTACGACTATAATGGGTACTGGTAGATATTGTATTTTAATTACAATAGGACCTACTATGGCCTAGATTATTCCAAAATTCACAAACTTGACATTTTTATGGATAGAATTACTAACTTGTTCTAGTTTGATAAAATCTATTTTAAAAAATCTTCTATCAATTATATAGATGTAAAGACACCGACATAAATAGCCTATAGATGAATATAACTTTATTAAATTAATTGTATATACAATGAATCACAACCCGAATATCCAAATAATTTATTATTCTTATTAAACTAGATATAAAAATATATCTCATATTACATTTAAAACATAAAATAAAATACAGTAATTCCATTATAAACACCACTGCCCCTTTTCATATCCCTGCATATAAATAATATATCACTTCCTCGAATAAAGGGAAAGAAAACATCATAATGTGGTGGGATCAAATACATTATATGGGTATGTGTACAATAGAATATATCATGAATAAAAAATTAATAATCAATATGTTAAGGTAGATAACAAAAAACACATTCCATTAAATAAATATATTGTGAATAATATGGTTGGAATAAACTGTGATCAAATAATTCCATATAAATAATCACATGAGCATCACACATATCCAAGGATATTATAACTAATCTAATAATCACATGGAAATCAATAAAAAATATCATAATGAGGAAATTCATAATTATAGATATCATGAACATACTATCATGGCCTTGTGCCAATACATCTTATATAAATGGGAAAGGCCTCATCCAGACAGAAAAAATAGTTTGTATCATGAGACTTACCAATAAATCGAAGGGATATAGAGGGCCACTCACTTAAATTACTAATCCCAATGAATTAGACATATGAAAGGGGTGAAACATAATAAACATAAACATTTTTATTGAAAAACTAACTTATGGATTTTTAATTCTTACCCCAATCAATAATCATAATCATAAACCATCCATATTAATATGGTGAATAGTAATACTATTGTACATACCTAGTCAAAATGATCATAAAAAATCCAAATAATGTATAAGAATGATATCAACATAGAATTTCCCTAATGGATATTAAGTATTATAAAGTTTTTATGTCATCGATGAATAGAAATAACATAAAATTTTCATTAATAACATTCTTTTGGATAATAATATTTTCACAAAAAAAATCAAATTTTTTTAAAAAAAGGTCACAAAATATTTTGAAAATTATTTTACATGAAAAAAACCATTTAAAATTATAAAGTAATCCTTAAAATATTAATTATTCATAGAGATGGGGAATTTTATTCATGTCGTGCATGTTAAAACAATGATTCCTTTAAAATTTTTGGTAAAATTCAAATGGCCCTTATTTGAAAAAAGAATTAATATTCCTTTAAAATAAATTTATAAAATTCCAAGATTTGAAAAATAAATAATTATTAAATAATTTGGATAATTTTAAAATTATTTTTGAAAACATTTCTGGAAATTATAAGTTTAGAAGAAAAATCTCCTTTGAACAAAAGGAGAAATAATGTTACTACTTCTTGAAAACATTTTATCATTAATTTTAATCACAAAAGAGGGGGAAATGAAACTATTACATGAAAGGTTCAAGAATAACTATATGAGAAGAAAGAATATTGGTTTTAGGATTCAAATATCACAAAATTCTTGTAAGGTATAGTTAGACATAAATAATATTAAATAATGATGAGGTTTCGAAATAAAACATTAACACTTTGGTTTATTTTGAATCATAATCGTCATGAAAGAAATGAAAAAAATGAAACATTAAATACCATTAATATAAATATATTAATTATATAACATATAAAATGGTCAATATATACACCACACAAAATAAATAAGTGGTGTGTCAAAATATAAGGTGACAGGGTTCCCAGAGGAAGCTTGTGGGCTAGAGATTTTTAAAATTTTTCATTACTTAGATGACGAGACATGTCATCTATAATGATTTGTTCCCTAATATGGTCTAAAGGATCTCACATGAATTAAAACAGCACAAAACTTAAAACTGAAAACATAAATTTTTATGATATGAAGTTGTGCTCGACATATAATTTTCACATGTGATGACTGCTTGAAGATAAAAAATAAGATTCCTCTAGATCATCCACATACAGTAAAAAAATCTGTTGGAGCATCAATCGTCAAATTCTGAGTGCTATTACGGAGTTCTGATAATGCCACGATGATTACTATATTGATATGTTAGTGATTCGTGAGGAATAACTCGACCTTATCACTTGTATCTAGAGTTTATCTCTCTATAACATATGAGATTAGATATGGGCTATAATAAATTTATAGAGAAAGGTCATTGTACATGAGCCTCTATCACATATTTATAGAGGATGATTAAATTTCTGGAAAGGGTTCCCCAACCCCCATATATTTAACTTCAACTAAATAAATAATTATGATGAACTAAATTGTATCATGAATATTATTTCTATTACAATATAACTATAATATATATTAAATATATTAATTGATAAAACAAAGTCATTATACTTGACTTTTAGTTCACTCTAATATTAAATGAACCTATAAAATTAAACCAATATTTGTTTGAAAAATATTTTCTCATATTCAATAAATACCTTGTGAATATATTTAATAAATAATTTGAACCCAATTATTATTTACTTTAACAATAATGAATTTATTTATTCTTTAGTGATTGATAACTTGGAAAACACTCAGATCCCGTTGTGGGGCCAACATGTCCTATATACATATTCACCAGAATATTGCTGATTTTTTAATATACTATTATGTGTGACCCTTTAGGACTTTATCTTAAGAGAATTTAATATTAATTATAGACCATGAGTGGAGTCTAGTAGCCCATCAAGGCCCCTAAAGAGATAATAATAGTCATAACAATAAAAACTAACCTATGAACATGTATTGTGTACTATAATATCTCTGTCTCTATCTATCTCATAACCCAATACACAGAAATGTGTCATCATCCTTCCTTGATTAATTATTTATTAATATAACTAGATGAATTTTCCCTCTAATACCTTTTCTAAGTAATTACAAAGGTACTAACATCCTGATAAAAAATTATTGAGATATATTACTTCCTCAACATAGAACCGAAAAATCCTTTCTTGACCATTCAACCAAAGTCATTCCACCAATGACACACCCAACACAAGATACCTGGACATGATTTCATTATCATTTTTTTACCTTTAATCAAAGTATTTGATCAAATGGAACACACTGGTAATGATCTCAAGTTAGGAGACCAATACAAATTTTTATAGATAGGAACAACCAATGACACCCAAAACATGTTTTGTTTCTATTGGTGGGAATTTCATCATGATCTACCTACTAGAGATCACCCAGTAAAAACTTCATGTGAATAATTCAGAATTATTATGAGCCCTTAGCAACTAATATTCAAACATCCACTGTTTCAAGTTAGTATGATGTATCTATACCATATGACCTATATTTAAGATTAATATCATAGTATCTCAATGTTCTCATTATAGAAAGGGACCTGCTATAAAAAATTGATATGAAAATAAAAATATGGATATTACCATCAAATATTGGTCATATAAATGTCTACACTACAATGGTAAGTGTACATCATGTATATTTAACTGTATACACTATGAGGTAATCAATAGTACTTTTCAAGTTAGGTTTAGGGAACCAAATATTACAACAAAACCCACAGGTATAATAAATATAATTTTATTAAAAAACTACTAATGAAGGATAATAATATATCTCATACCATATATTTTTTAATTAAATTATTTTATTACTCTTTTTTTAATAATTCTTTACTAAAATAACTATTTCAGGTGATATTTTCTTCATTTTCATGTATGTTTTGGTACGATAGTTTCATTTATTTTAATTTGATCATGGTTCAATCATCTAAAATATCTTATATATGATATAAAAATAATATATATTCATTATAAATATATATTTATACAATTCTATAAAATTTAGAGATCAAAAATGAATTACACCCTTCATAGAGATGGTAAGTTGTACGTACGTATGAATTTTGTTCCCGTTTTCTCAACGGACATAATTAAAGAAATTTAAATATTCATTAACATTTATAGAATAATTATTATTTAATATATATCATTTATATTAATAAAATATATCCTTTTTACCTTCAATATTAAAATAAAATGAAAAACATTTCACATCGTTATGTAGAGGCGGTAGTCCACATGTGCAGACAAGCGATGTTATTGTCTTCCAACAGATTCAAAGGTAAGAAGTTAGATATGATATTATATTTATATAAGTATAGTTATGTACATAATATCACATATATTCATTAATTTTAACCTTTATAACTTCCATGTAATGTTAAAGTAAAAAATGAATCACATCACTTCGTGAGGTGGTAATCTGCCGTACACAGAAGCGACACCATTGTATCCCCCAATGAATGGAATATATGAAGGTATATGTGTTATAATAATTAAACAATTATAAAATTTCAATAAATATCATATAAATATGTTAATTCCACAATTATATATATATTTAAAGGTATTTATGGAAGACAAATTACAACTATTCAGGAGGTGGTTGTCCGCCATACACACGATCATTAGTTTCATTTTCCATATGATGGATGTGTATATGAATAGAGGTCATGAATTAAACATATTAAAATCTTAATATATGTTATATTTTGGTGATATTTTATTATAATTTTTAAAAAATATATTAACGAAGTGGAATAATAATGAAATATAAAAACTCTCTTTTAAGAACAATGTCTCTTTTTCATATAACATCTTTAGGTTTGCATCACACACCATCCTAGGCAGAATTAATGGTCAAAAAAGTACTCTAGGATACTTAGGAGGATTTAATAAATTTATATTAGTAGGTATTGGCTATATAATAGGTCTTTGGACGTGTGAAGTGGAGTGGAGAATGGATGACCTTTTATAAGTGTGTGGGGGAGGGGAGGATACACTTGGAATTATTGAAATGAATAAGGTATAGCCAAGTTTTTCACAATATATAAGGATCAAAAATGAAAAATTAATGATAATTACAATATATAAGGTCTAAATATTGAAATTAATTTCGTGTTTGACAAGTTCCTATGTCATTTCACCCCTTATCTTTTATGTTTAATATCCAGTAAACCTATTTTCACCTTAATCAGGGTTACTAATTTTACCACTTTTACTATTTATAATTGTAAAAAATTGTACTGTAATATTATTTATGATGATTCTAAATATTTTATAAATTTTTAATAATGTTAGTTCAAAAAATTAGAGGAATTTAATACGAATTTAATCCCACATACTTATGAAAAAATGGTTTTCCAATGAGAAAATCCCATAAGTTTAAAACGTTTTAACATAAAAATTCAACCTAAAATTGATTAAAATGAAATAAATTTTTATAAATAAATATATAATTTAACTAATTTTCCAAAAAAACATTTTAAAAAGTTTCTAAATATTTTAAATTATTTTTAAGGAGACAAAAATTCTTAAAAAACCATTATTTTTTATATTCATCAAAAAATTATCTTTTCATAAAATTATAAAAAATAATCTCCTCGTAATTATTAAATGATTATTTCATAAATGATGTTATTTTTAAAAATATATTTTCATAAATTGGTATAGAATCCATTTTAAAATAAGTGCGCAACACGTGATGAGATCACTTTTTAGGAAATTTGTAGTTTTTTATAAAAATATTTATTTTTCCTTAAAATGATTTTTTATTTTTATTTATAAAAAATTGAAAACCAATGATCACATGTAAATAGTGATTTTTTATAATCTAGTTATTCATACTCATTCCCACCAACATAATTTCAATGTTATAATGGTCACATTTAAATAAAAATATTTTAATAGAGCATCATGTTTCGTTTCAACTTGGTGTTTTATGTATGATTGTAAACCAAGTAAAAACATATAATATTGATGTTATAAAGTCTATTCAAATATGTATTCTCTTGGATACATTTCATAATATATATTAAGGAACATACCATATTTTTGAACACCTTCTTGATGTGTATTCCTTATCATATCTTCTTCCTCAATATAGTTGTGATATGAGGGATTGACTTCCCTATTGATCTTCTGAAACAAATACTTAAAAGATAATTTTTATTGTTCCAAACAGATTGGTTTGTTGGATAATTCCTTCCATACTATCCTAGATTACCATGGGTTTACAATGGATCCTTCAGTGGGATATGACTTAGCCTCTTTCTTCATCTTCTTATTCTTCTTCTTTCTATTCTTTAATTATTTCTTATAGGCCTTCTTCTTTCTTGAGATTGTTTTGGATATCTAGATAAATGATTTAAATCTATGAGAAACCATTTCTCTTGAGTAATAATTTCATGGGCCTCTTTTTGATATTCTTGAATACTCTAGGGAATTGTTGAGACTTCATCCCAATATTATTGAGATTCTCCTATTAATGTCCAAGAATAATATTATTTAGTATATCATCGTGATATAATTTATTTGATTGTATATCTGGGTGGATTCATATCACAGATACTGGCTCCTAGATGATTGGAAGATTCACTTAAAGATTTCACTTCATGCCTCGACCCAATATATCAAATATTTTCACTAATTACAGATTCTCTTCCTAATAAAATTTTCAATTTGATGAAAAACCTTCTCATTCTTGATCTCTTAGAGTTATTTATTGGTTTTTGACTGACCACCAATCTTTTCAAATATATGATTCAGTAAACATTATTTATGCCTTGAAATATTAAATCTTTTCATGAGTAGACTGGGGTTTTTTCCCTAATTCGATTACTTCGGGATCATTTTCATAACCTAATATGGATTATGAAATTTAGTGTTACTTTGTATGAAGAATATTGCTAGATTTTATATTCTAATATATCATCTTATCCTCTAAACATTTATTCTCATAATATATACCTTTAACCATGTAATCAAGAGTTTGTCGACTGCAAACTTTACTAATGTAGTACTTATACTGGCATTATATCCACTATATGATACCAATAGTGGGTGAAATGTATACATATATTAAATATTAGATTATAAATAATACATTGTATTAAATTACATTGCTAAAAATAAGAAACATTTATTTGAAAATACATAAATCTAATGAAATAGGATTGGATAAAAAAATATTAAAATAATTTTAAGAAAATAATTATTGGAAAAAATATTAAACCTGCCAACCTCATGGGAAATTTGTGTCACACATGTAATATTGATTAATTTTCATTAATTTGATTTTAAATAGTAAAACATTATTATTACATTGTTTCAGGGAGGTGTTTGAATAATATAATATCTACCTTACATGTGCCAGGGTAGAATGAGAGGTATGTTTTAGTACTTTTCTACTACAAATACACACAATATAACCATATCCGTTATATAATTATTCAAAAAAATGAAAAATACCATAAAATAGGTCTTCATTAAAAAAAATAATTTTAAAATTTTTTGTTGGTTTTCAATGTGAATATAATATGATAACATTTTTAATAAATTTATGAAAATAATCATTGAATTTATTATAATTTTCTTTCATATTAATAACCATTAAAATATAATAATTGTAATAGATATATTTCATAACAGAATAAATAATATCTACCAAACCATGTGAAACTAGTTCTTAATTTTGAATATACACTACGAAATATTTGGAATTTAACAATGCTAAAATTATCCTTTGACCAGAGCTAAAAAACACTAATGTTGTTCGCACCATTAAAAGTTGAAATAATTTGTCAATGAAAAAAACACAGATAAAGGCGGTGCTTTATCAATGATAGTTTAGATATAATAAAGGGGTATTTTATTTGATCTTTTTATAGCCCTCTCAAATGGTTCACTTTATTAGTTCTAGTCTTAGTATTGATAAAAGCTATGTTGCAGTATATTTACACTAAATTACATTACACAACAACAACAAAAAAATTTAATTTCAATTAATGTTATATCAAAAACATAAGAAAAAAATATATATCCTAAAATTTGAATCATTTGTGTGTAAAATTACATTGTTATGTACAATTTATAAAAAACATCAATATATTCAAAAACATTACTATTCCATTGTCTCTGGCCCCAAACCCCCTCAAAATAGAGTATGATTATGCTATTAGTTTCCAAAAAATCACCAAATCTCAAGAAAAAGATTCCACATGTATAAAAAAAAATTATTTTGTTAGTAATATGATAACTAATTAAAATAAAAAATAAATATGAAACAATACATCAATAAATTGTAACTTTTAAAATGAAAATATGCACTTCAAGTCATACATAGCACACCATGAGTCAGATTAATGTGTGGTTAATTTATATATGAAATAAATGATTTATAGACCATTGTACTAATGTACTAATATAACGAGAGAACATTTTCCTAGTTTTAAGTTTTTGATGTGTTTGTTAAACTAAAGTGTCAATTTAAAACTAAAAAATAGACTTCGATTCAACTGGGCACATTGTGTGTCATATTAAAGTGTGGTTGATTCTTACATCTTGAAAATGATTTATATATTATTTTTAGAACTTATTAAGAAAACATGATCACATTTTCATAGTCTTATGTTAGTGATGTGGGTTTCTAGCTAAAATGTCAATTAATTTTTTTTTGAATCATACCTATCACAACATGTCTAAGAATAATGTATGGTTGATTATAACACATCAAATACTACTTCATAATCATTTTCCAAAAGTATCAAGACAATATGAGTGTGTTTTCTAGGTTTTTGGTGTGTGATACATGTATTTAACTAAAATTTTAAATTTTGAATTGAAAACACACACATTGACTCATACCAATCACACTATGTATCATATTAATATGAGACTTGTTTCTATATGTTTAAAATTTATTATAGAATGTTTTCGGAAGTATTAATACAATCCAAACATGTTTTCTAGTTTTTTAGTGAGTGACACACATTTTTAATTAAATTGTCATTTTTAAATTGAAAACACACATTTCAAGTCATATTGATCATACTATGTATCAGATTGAGGTATGAATAATTCCTAAACATCACATATGAATTAATGGGAATTTTATAATGATATAAACTCTACATGAATGTTATTTGTTGGTTTTTAGTATTTCAAATGTCTTTTTAACTAAATTATAAATTTTAAACTAAAAACACTCATTTTGTGTCATACCCGGAATATTGTCTATCATATTGGTGTACAGATAATTCCTACATGTCATAAATATCATATCTATTATTACCTTAAATTATAAAAGTATTCTAAATGTGTTATCTCTGTTTTGTTTATGCATTATGTGTTGTGAACTAAAATTACAATTATTAATAAAAACACACACCTTAAGTCATATTGGTTACACTGTGCATCAGATTGACAAGTGGTTGATTCATAAAAATCCAAAATAAAATAAGGATCATTTTCATAATGTATTGGGAAATGAGAACATGTTCTCTTGGTTTTCAGTGAGTGACATATTTTTTTAACTAAAATGTCAATTTTAATTGAATAATCATACATTGAGTTATAATGGTCATACCGTGTTTCTAATTGATGTGTGAATGACACCTATATGTCACAAATGGGTAATGGATTATCTTTCTAATGTATCAAGACAATAAGATTGTGTTACCTTACTTTTTATTGATAGAAGCTTATTTTTAACTAAAATTTCATTTTTAAACTGAAACCACACATTTTGAGTCATACTGATGACACCATGTTTTGGATTGAGGTGTGACTAATTCCTATATATCACAAATGAATTATGCATTATTTTACTAAATTATAAAAAAACAATGTGATTTTTTTATTTTTTAGTATGTGATGTGTGTTTTGAACTAAAATTTCAATTTCAAATAAAATCAAAAACTATTTTCCATATCCGTCACACAGTGCATCATATTGATGTGCGATTAATTCTTATCCATAGAAAATGACTCAAGGATTTCCATTCACAAATAATCAAGATACTACAAGAACATTTTCTTGACTTTAAGTGTGTTAAATATGCTTCTAAATAAAAAATATCTTTAAACTAAAAACACAATATTGGAGTCATATCGGTCACACCATATCATGGATTGATGTGATATTGACCTATAAATTTCAAACATGAATTATAGATAATTTTCCTAATATATTAATACAATACAAATGTTATTTCTTATTTTTCAATCTATGAAAACATGTTTTTAACTAATATGTCATTTTTAAACTAAAACCAATTATTTTGAGTAATAATAGTCTCACTATGGATAAAAGTGTGGTACAACTGATTACTAAACATAAAAATGACTTATAGACCATTGTACTAAATTACCAAAACCGCATGAATGAATTTACACAGTTATTTTTATGATATTTTTGTTTTGAACAAAAATTTCAAATTTTAATGAAAACACACACTTTGAGTCATACATGACACACTGTACATTTCATTGACATGTGGTTGATTCCTATATGTCAAAAATTAATTAATGATTTCTTGCCAATAGTATAAATAATATTTATGTGTGTTTTAAAGGGTTTTTGTGAGTGAAACACTTTTTAGCTAAAACGACTTTTTTAAAATTAAAACATACACTTTGAGTCATATTGGTCACAGTGTGTATCAGATTGATGGGAGGATGACTCTTAAACATCCAAAATGACTTATCGATCAATTTTAAAAAAGTATCAAGGTAATAAGAACATGTGTTCTCTTTATTTTACTTAGTGACACATGATTTAACAAAAATATCATTTTTAAACTGAAGCAACATATTTCAAGTCATCACAGTGACATGGTGATTCATATTATGGTATGGTTGATTCATAAATACAAAAAATAAACTATGTATAATTATATAAAACTATCAAAATATATGAATATTTATTCTTGGTTTTTAGTATGTGACTTTTTTTTGAATAAAACATCAATTTTAAATAAAAAACACACATTTTGAGTCATACCAGTCACACCATGCATCATATTTTTTTCAATTGATTCTTATGTGTCACAAATGACTTAAGGGTTTCTTGAAAATATTAATACAATAAAAGCATGTTATATTAGTTTTTTATTAAGGGAAACATGTTTCTATCTAAAGTAGAATTTTTAACTAAAAACATACACTTTGAGTCATACCTATTGAACCATTTGTTGAATTGGCATGAAGATGAATTCTACACATAACATATGGATAATTTTCTTAAAGTATCAAGATAATTTTTTTAAGAACCTGGTTCTTATTCTTGAGGTACGAGTTTCTTTTTTCCCTTTTCTTTAAGTGTTTTTGAGAAAATAAAGAAAACGAGGTAAAATCCCAAATTTTGTGGGTACATGCCATGTACATTTCCACATTCCATGTACTTCGACCGTGTGGGATAAGTACTCAGGGCATGTTGGCCTGTTGGCGATGATGGGTGTAAAAATTGACTACACGCCATGTACTTGGTATTTACATGCTGTGTAATTAGTCGGTAGGTAAATAGTAAAGCGGTGGGATTAGCCACCAACAGAGCGACCGTACATGCTGTGTATTCAGAAATACACGCCATGTACTCATGTCGATAGATGAACAGTAAGGTGGTGGGATTATCCACCAGTAGAGTGACAGTACACTCCATGTATTCAGAAATAAACACCCTGTACTCATGTCAACAGATGAACAGTAAGGTGGTGGAATGTGGCCGCTAGAGGAATACTTAAAAATATGGAAACTACACGCCATGTACTTAAGAGTACATGCTGTGTAGTTGTGTTTTTTTTCTTAAAATGGGTAGTAGCCTCCTATTTCAATAGAGGAAGCATAGAACGCCAAGAATCCATGGAGGAGAGGGTTGAACCTTGGAAGAGCTCCCGAACGAACACTGGGACTCTGATTCCTTCACCGATGATCACGTTTGGACCACGCGAGTAAGCCCTTTCCTCTCCTTGAGCGTTTCTTTCAAATTATTTCCCAAGGGGATGTTATTTGAGTTTGATTAGGTGAATTTTTATCCCAGATATACTCTATTATCGGTTGTTTTGGGAGGCGTCGTTAATGTATATCGATCAGTGGAGATCGAGGTAGGTGGTCTGGTGTTTAATTCCAATATTTGAGTGTTTTTGTGTACCGTTGTGTTACACACCCATATTTGTGGTGTCGTATGGCTAAGGCCTTGAATTATTAAATACCTAGAATTGTATAGGTAGTTTATTGAATATGTGTAACTGCTGTTTGGGATCATTTCTTGGATCCAGCGCCGTCCATTTGGTGTGTTTCCCTTGTTTAGCTGTTTTTCTAGGTTACCCGAGGGTATGCTATGATTTAGCATGCTTTGAATTTTCTTGAGTGGAAATGTGTACATAATTTCTTACTTATGTGTTGGGATCGACCCGGTTACTTACTAAGCCCGAGGGTAGTGTTTTGATTAGCCTGAGGGCTGTGTTTTGTTTAGCATGAGGGAAATTTTTTCTCATTCCTGTGGGTAGTAGCTTCTGTGCCTGTGGGCGACACCTTGTACGCCTGAGGGAAATATTCATTATGTCTGTGGGCAGTCACATACGGGTTTTGATTCTGATTACCTGGGGGTAAGGATTTGCATGTCTGGGGACAACGTTCAATTTTTATATTCACTGTGGTGATTTATTATGTTGAACCTTCCAAGAAAAATAAAAAGATGGAATTGATAAATAATTAATAAAATGGCAATGTAAATGGTAGGAAGATTTACTTTTTAGTACTTCCCAGTATACTGCATTTCATTACTGCACACTGTTGTTGCACATTTTCACTGACAGTTTGGCACAGACATTTGGTGGTTGCCTACTAGGATTTATTTCTCACACCCTATTTGGGTCATGTCTTGGGACCAAAAAGATTATATTGCTATAGGTGTGGATAAGGGAAAGGTTCCCTATACAGGTACATGATTGTTTATAGGGATAAGAGAGCATGGGACCAAGCTTAGGCTTGCGATGTAGCTGAGTTCCTACTGCGCTATTTTATTTTTCTTTTCGGTACTTGTATCTTGTACTGTATTGTGTTTGATGAGAGTGTATCCTGTTTCGACTGCTTTCTTAGGATATGACATATTGAATCATCATACATATATATGACTATTGGTTAACTTTTGTTTCATTACCGTTGTACTTTTAGCTTTGTTTTGCTTACTGCTTCTACTTTTGGGTATGTTTATAATTTTATGTTGTGCTACACTTTGAAAAATGAGGGCATAGTTTCTTCACTATCAGACCTAGTCCCTGCTTCTAGTCGGCATCCTGTGGCATTTGGGGAAATGCGCTTGAGGTCATGTGACCAACTGGGGTCGGGGCACCCATTGTGTGGCACCCGAATCTGGGATGTTATAAAGTAGTATCAGAGGAAGTTTATTTCTTTTGGACATACTATTTTGAGCCTATAATCAAGGATATTACGGAATTGGTATTTGGTAATAAGTTGTTCCCAAGAGTAGCTAACCCGTGTACAGGGAAAAGCCAATTTACCTCATTTTGCAATTTTACTGATTTTTCACTTTACAGTTGATTTGATTTTCACCATTGAGTGACGCACTTATGGTGTGCTTTATATATTTTTATACTGGGTTCTATTTAGTCTCAACCCGATGAGATGAGGGTATGCCATCTCATGCATCATTTAGGCACATGTTAGAGTCACATTCCATGCATCCTTCCCATGCCATGTATGTTCTTGAGAAATTGCATGTTGTTGTGATAGATGTTGTATTAGAAAATTCTTGTTGTTCTGATAGGTACCTTGTAAGATATTCCTACTATTGATTGTGTATTGGTACATGTTGCAGTTGGGTTTATGGATGCTAAAATTTGGTTCCTGAGATGTATGGGCTCTCTTGTACCAGAATTTAGCAGATCATGATTCATCCTTTTTGTTGTGTTATGTACTATGAAGTGAAAGGTCGGGTGTTAAACTTTGATTCGCGGGTAGTATGGGCCCCCACGGTTCAGAATTTTGAATATTGATGAATGAAATTAAAGAAAAAGGGGCTCCAGAGTATTTTCCTAGGTGTGTTGTCCCAAAACCCAGACAACACGGCGTGTGGTTCTAAAAACACACGCCATATACTCTTCTTTTCGGGAATAAATGAAAAAAAATATGTACATACCGTGTTCCCTATGTACACACCCTGTAGTTTCTGACTATGTCATAAGTCGTGGAGGCAGAAACACCAGAGGGGTAAAATCTAGAGGGAACATTATGTGTACCGGTTGTACACATTATATCGTGTTGACACTATGTCTTCCCATGTGACTAACAACACAGATGGAGAAATATTTTCTTAAACACGTCGTTTCACTTCTGAACACGCCGTGTAGTGTAATCTGGGAATACGGTTGTGTAAGTAACAACACAGGTCAGTGTTATCTTTCCTGGTACACGCCGTGCACCTCTCAGAAAAGCTGTGTAGTCTTGACCGGTGAGAGACTGTGTGGACTTGACCATGTGGCTGGGGAAATAGGGTGGTGTACACACCATGTGCTGGTGTAACACACCATGTAGTGTGAGCTATGTACCCGGCCATGTCACGAACAACATGTGTCGGTGAAGCTCATCTAGAACACGTTGTGTAGACCATATACACGCCGTGTAGTCTTGTTCAAAATAGAGTTTTGTGGCTAAGCCATGTAGGAGTAATCAGGCAGGTTAAGAAAATTCAAGTACACATCATGTGTGTGGACAACATGCCGTGTGTTTGTAGTGTTACACGACCAGTTTTGGAAGAAGTACATGCCCATGTGACAGACATAAGGGCACATGCTGTGTATTATTATACACATTATGTAGTCTTGTTTTGTAAAAAATGAATGTTTTCTTTCTTATGTTCCCTTCTTACGCTTCTAGTTCTTAATCCACGATGATCATAATCTAAGGCGCGTGTTTGACCTTGCAGAGTCATGCCACCAAGATGACCACAATTTGTTCACCAAGAGAGTGGCAATGATTATACTCTAGAGTTGACAGGCCATGGGCTACTGATGGATCCTACAACAGAGCCAGATGTGTCCCCAACCATTATACCGGACACAGGTGTGGATGCACAGTTCCGTGAAGGCTTTATGTGGTTCATGCAGACCTTCCAGAGAGCATCGCCAGCTACCAGATCTATGGAAGAGAAGACATGTATATTCCAACAGTATAATCCACCTACATTTTCAGGGTATGTGGGACCACAGGCTTTGGTATCATGGCTGTATTCATTGTAGACTATCTTTGAGCATCTTGAGATGCCTCCAGGGCGGATGGTCAAGCTTGCTACTTATATACTGTGTGATTCCACCAACAGATGGTGGGATGTTACCACCCAAACCGAGAATCATTGAGACATGGTGTGGGAATATTTTCAGGCATTATTTGATGAATTTTTATTTCTAAAGATGATAAGGGAAGATCGAGCTCGAGTGTTCATGAATCTACAGCAGGGTACCATGTCAATGATGGATTATTCTGCTCGCTTCACCGAACTACATCATTTTTCACCTGGTCTGGTGGGTGAAGAGATTTTGAGGGATAGAAACTTTTAGGATATTCTTAGACTTGAAATATGTGCACATGTGACTGTTTTCAGGTTTCCCACAGTTCATGATATTGTGAACCAGGCCCGGATTACCAAGCAGAACCTGTGGGAAGCTAGTGGTGCAGGCTATGGAGGTTTGACACCTGTTTTTGATACTATTTCTGCCGAAAAGAGAAAGAGGCATATGAGTTTCTCTTACGCTGGTAGTACAAACTAGAAGAATTCTTCAGGTGGCCAAGTCATGTGCTACCAGTGTTGTAAAGAGTGGAAAAAGAAACTGTAGTGCCCATGTGACCTAGTGGAGTGCCGAGATTATGGCAGGATGGGTTATCTGCAGGGTTTTATAGGGAATTTCCGCCGGTGGCTAGTGAGAGGGGTTCTGTGTAGACTCCGTGTATGGGAGAAGGTCCAACATCTTCTTACCAGTCATGAAATTGGAATACGTTGGGACATTTAGGAATGGATGGTGTTCATGGCTATGGTAGCCAGACACCAGAATATTAGAGATAGCAGGGAGGGTCAGCTCTGGGTATCCAGGCTGTGTCGCAGGGTCGCAACACTGGGTAGGCATATGCAGTGTAATAGACCCAAAAAGAGTAGGATCCCAGACCTTTCCCTATCATAGGTACTATTCTTGTTGCTTATTTTTTGTCTTCAGTACTTTTAGATACTAGTGCTACACATAGCTTTATATCTGTGCGCATTGTGGAGAGCCTTGGGCTCTGTGTTTCTTCTTCTTTAGATATCATGATGCTATACACTCCGTTGGGAATTAGAAAGGCAGGTGTGCGTCAGTGCAAGGAGTTCCCCTAGAGGTTGGTGGGTGTCACTTTCTATGGGACCTCTAGGTCTTAGAGATGACGAGCTATGACGTCATTCTCAAGATGGACTAGTTGGTACCATTTTGAGCCTTTGTAGATTTCTATCATCGTAGGGTGAGTTTCACGTCACCAGAGGGTGGAAAGATTCTATCCAAGGGATAATGGGATGTTCAGATGAGCCGAACTGGACCCGAGCATCATGGGCGAGGTGGAGTGATAGCCCAGATTGTGAGTTTATATAGATGACAAGGGCACATGTCATAAGTATTTCCCTCCAGTGGTTGATCATTTCAGGGATGTATTCCCAGACGACTTTTCAAGTCTACTTTTAGAGTGAGAGGTAGATTTCTCTATTGATCTTGTGCCATGAGAAGCACCAGTGTTCATTCCTCATTATAGGATGGCTACACTAGATTTTCATGAGAACAAGAGGTAGTTAGAGGAGTTGTAGGCAAAGGGTTTCATCCGACCCAGTACTTCTCCTTGGGGTTCTCCTATCTTATTTTCAAAGAAGAAGGATGGTAACCTCAGACTCTGTGTGGATTATTGAAATCTAAACCAGTTGATGGTCAAGAACCGATATCCCTTGTCAAGGATTTATTATCTTTTTGATTAACTTTGTGGAGCACGAGTGTTCTTGAATATTGACTTGAGATCTGGGTATCATCAGTTGTGTGTTAGACCATCAGACATACCGCTTACAGATTTTCGGAGTAGATATGGTTTATATGAGTACTTGTTCATGCCGTTTAGACTCACGAATGTGACATAAGTTTTCATGGCTATGATGAATCAAGTGTTCCATCCGTATCTGAATTCTTTTGTTGTAGTCTTCATGGATGATATCTTGGTGTACTATCACACTCAACACAACCATTCCAATCATCTTGAGATTATACTGAGTACATTGAGAGAGCATCAGCTATATGCTAAGCTCTCAAAGTGCCAGTTTTGGATGGACCAGATACACTTCTTGGGTCATATTATCTCAAAGGAAGGAGTTGTAGTAGACCTAGAGAAAGTGAGAGCAGTAGTTTTTTGGGAGCAGCCTAAGAACATGTTTGAAATATGGAGTTTCTTGGGCCTGGATGGTTGCTATAGGTGCTTTATACAATGCTTCTCCCACTTAGCAGTGCCGTTGATGAGTTTGAATAACAAGGGTATGAAGTTCGTTTGGTCAGAAGCTTGCAAGATAGTCTTTCAGGAGCTGAAGGGAAGGTTGACATCAGCACCGGTCCTGATACTTCCAGAGAAAGGGAAGAGATATATAGTTTATTGTGATGCATTAGGTATTGGGATGAGAGAAGTTTTGATGCATGGAAATCAAGTAGTTGCGTATATCTCTTAGCAGTTGAGGCCACATGAGAGGAATTACCCGACACATGATCTTGAGTTGGCTGTAGTTGTTCAAGAATTAGGCTGTTGGAAAAATTATCTCTTGGGAGAAATTTTTTTGGTGTTTATGGACCAAAAAAGTTTGAAATACATCTTTACCCCATGTTACCTAAATTTAATATAGCAGAGGTGGGTTGAATACATTCAGTCCTTCAACTTTGAGCTTGCCAAAACACTTGGTAAGGGTAACGGAGTAGCCGATGCACTGATTAGGAGGACTCAAATACAGGCAGTGCAGGAGGCCAGTGGTGAGTGGAAGCTCCTGGATTTGTTCTCTGAGATGCATATGGAATTGCATGATAGTTATGGGTGAACCTATATTTCTAATTTAGCTGTGAAATCTACCATCCTGGATAGAGTGAGGATGAGACAACTATCAGATTCAGAAGGCCTAATTATACGGGAGTTGACAGCAAGTGAGAACCCACCTCCTGGTTGGACGATAGGAAATGATGAGGTACTACGTATCCATGTATGAGTGCAGGTTCCAGGGGATATACGTGAGGATTTGATGTGGGAGTTTCATGCTTCATATTGGGCAGTGCATCCCGGAGTTACCAAAATGTACCGTAACTTGAGACGTTAGTATTGGTGGCCGGGTATAAAATGGGAGGTAGCTATTTTTGTTGTGAGATGTTCCACCTGTTAGCAGGTGAATTTGGAGCATCAAATTCCATCCATAATGTGACAACAATTACCCATTCTGGAGTGGAAATGTGATGATTTTGTGATGGACTTCGTCACCGGGTTGCTGAGGTCACCTTGAGGCATTGATGTCGTATAGCTTGTCGTGGACAGACCTATGAAGGTAGATCACTTTTTTCTGATCAAGGAGACCTTCGATGTTGATGAGCTCAGGAAGTGGAATATTCAAGAGGTACAAATTCTTCATGGGATCCCTAATTCTATCGTTTCAGATAGGGATTCTTGTTTTACATCGCATTTCGGGCAGATCTTTCAGAGGGAACTGGGTACACAGGTACTTTTGAGCACAACATACCACCGTCATACTAATGGCCAGTCAGAGCGTACGATACAAGTGGTAGAGGACATGCTCCTTGCATGTGTCCTAGAATTTGGGGGCTCTTTGGAGAAGCATGTACCCCTGGTCGAGTTTTCCAACAAAAATACTTTTCATGAAACTATTGAGATGGAACCTTACGAGGCTTTATATGGTAAGCCATGCTGTTCACCATTATGCTAGTTGGAGGCAGGTGAGGCAGCTTTACTAAGACCGCATCTCATGGTGGAGACTTTAGAGTAGGTCCAGTTTATTCAGAAGTGGATGACTACTGCACAATATCATAAAAAATCTTATGCTGATTGCTACAGACGACCAATAGAATTCTTAGTCAGGGATCAAGTTTCATTTCATGTTTCACCAAGGTTGAGACACATGTGGATCAAGAGATAGGGTAAACTTACACCGGGTAATGTAGGGATATTTGTGATTCTAGAGAGAGTCTGGCGGTTGCCTATCGGTTGCAGTTACCACAGAGGTTCCAGGCCATGCACAAAGTCTTCCATGTATCTCAGCTGCACCATTATCACTCAGACCCATCTCATGTTTTTCAGCCCTATGATTTTGAACTGCAGGTCAATGCATCCATTGAAGAGCATATGATTCTTATTTTTGATAGGAGCACGAAGGTTCTATGAGTCCGTTTAGTTCCTATCGTATGGTTTATATGACAGCATGGCTGAGTACAGGAAGAAACCTGGGAGTGGGAGACCAATGTACATGCTAAGTTTCTAGAGTTGTTCTCGGCTTTATATTCGCCACCCTTGGAAGGGAAATTGGTGGACGAATTTCTTTAAGGGGGATGTTTGAAAGAACCCAATTCTTATTCTTGATGTACAAGTTTCTTCTTTTCCCTTTTCCTTAAGTGTTTTTGAGAAAATAAGGAAAATGGGGTAAAATCCCAAATTTTGTGGGTACACGCCATGTACATTTCCACACGTCGTGTACTTCGGTCGTATGGGATAAGTACATAGGGTGTGTAGGCCTTTCAGTGATGAAGGGTGTAAAAACTGACTACACGTCTTGTACTTGGTATTTACATGCGGTGTAATCAGTCGGAAGGTGAACAGTAAGGTGGTGGGAGTAGCTGCCAGTAGAGCGACAGTACCTGCCGTGTATTCAGATATATACGCTGTGTACTCATGTTAACAAATAAACAGTAAGGTGGTGGAAAGGGGCCGCTAGAGGAACAGTTAAAAATATGGAAAGTACACACCGTTTACTTGAGAGTACACACCGTGTAGTTGTGTTTTTTTTTCTTAAAACGGGCTGTAGACTCCTCTTTCAACAAATGAAGCTTAGAACATCGAGAAGCCACGAGAGAGATGGATGTACCTTGGAAGAGCTCATGACCGAACACCGGGACTCTGATTCCTTCGCTGATGATCAAGTTTGGACCACACGGGTAAGCCCTTCCCTCTACTTGAGCATTTCATTCCAATTATTTTCCAAGGGGAAGTTATTTGAATTTGATTGGGTGAATGTTTATCCTAGATCTACGCTATTCTTGGTTGTTTCTGGAGTCTTCGTTTGTTTATATCAATCAGTGGAGATCGAGGTAGGTGGTTTGGTGTTTAATTCCAATAGTTGAGTGTTTTTGTGTACTGTTGTGTTATGATTTCATGTTTGGTGTGTCGTATGGATGAGGCCTTGACTAATTAAATACCTAGTATTTCATATGTAATTTATTGAATATGTGTAACTGTGGTTTGGGATCATTTCTTGGATCCAGGGACACCCCATGGGTGCGTTTCCCTTTTTTATCCATTTGGCCAGGTTACCCAAGGGTATGCCATGATTTAGCATGATTTGAATATTCTTGTGAGGAAATGTATACATAATTTCTTATTTATGTGTTGGGCTCGGACTGGTTACTTGCTTATCCTGAGGGTAGTGTTTTTCTTAGCCTGAGGGAAGTGTTTTGTTTATCCTGAGGGCATTTTCTTCTCATGCCTGTGGGCAGTAGCTTATGTGCCTGTAGGCAACACCTCGTATGCCTGAGGGAAATATTCATTATTACTGTAGGAAGTCACCTGCGGGTTTTGATTCTGATTACCTGGGAGTAAGGATGTGTATGTCTGCGGACAATGTTTACTTTGTATATTCACTGTGGTGATTTATTATTTTGAACCTGCCAAGCCAAAGAACAATCTTGGCATTGATAAATAATTAATAAAATGGAATATTAAATGGTAGGATTTCTTTATTTTGAGTACTTTCTAGTTTACTTCATTTCATTACTGCACACTACTGTTGCACATTTTCACTGATTGTTGGGCATGGGCCTTTGGTGGTTGCCTATTGGGATTTATTTATCACAACCAATTTGGGTCATGTCTTGGGCCCAAATAGATTATATTTCTATAGGTGTGGATGAGGGAAAGGGTCCCTATACAGGTACATGATTGTTGCATAGGGGTACGAGATCATGAGACCAAGCTTTGGCTTGCGACTCAGTTGATTTCCTGCTATGCTGTTTTTTTTCTTTGTTTTAGTTGTATATTTTACTGTATGGTATTTTATTGGATTGTATCATGTTTTGACTGCTTTCTTAGGATATGACATATTACATCATCATATATATATGACTGTTCCTTAACTTTTGTTTCAGTACCATTGTCCTTTCAGATTTGTATTGTTTACTACTTCTATTTTTGGGTGTGTTTATAATTTTCCTCTGCACTACACTTTGAAAAATGAGGGCATAGTTTCCCCACTATCAGAAATTGGCCCTCACTTCTAGTTGGAAACCTTTGGTGTTTGGGGAAATTCACTTGAGGTCATGTGACCAACCAGGGTCGGGGCACCCGTTGTGTGGCACCCGGATCCGGGACATTACAAATTTGAGCATGTTTTCATTTTTTAGTGAGTGAATCATTTATTTACCTATGATGTATTTTTTAAAATGAAACCAGACATTTTGAGTCATAACTGTCCAATGTGGACCAGATAAAAGTATGACTAATTCCTACATCTCAAAAATGAATTATAGATCATTTCCCTAATGTATAAAAACAATACGAATGTTTATTCTTGATTTTTTAATATATGATGTTTGTTTTGAACTATGATGACAATTTTAAATAAAAAAACACTTTGAGTCATAGGAGTTACCTAGTGTTTCAAATTTACATGGGGTTGACACATAAAAATGTCTTAAAAGCTATGGTACTAAATTCTCATGACAATCACAGTGTTTTTAAATGTTTTTAGTGAGGGGAATATATTTTTATAAAAAATTGAACTTTTAAACATAAAATACACATTTTGAGTCATACTGGACACATTGTGTGTCATATAAATGTGTGGTTTACTTCTACATATTGTAGATGAATTATGAAAAAATTTCATAATGTTCCAAGAGAATGAAAGTGTTTATTTTTTCAATTTTCAATGAGTGAAATAAATTTTTATGTAAAATTCATTTTTAAACTTATACCACACATTTGAAGTCATACTAGTTACATTGTGATTAATAATGAGGTACAAATGATTCCTTTGAAATATTATTAGATAGAATATCCATAATTAATCATTATTTGGTCAAATGTATATAGTGGGGAGACTTATGACAACTAGATAGAGGTTGAAAACTCATTTTTATGATTTCAAAACGAAATTGTGGAACCTCAGTCTTTCTAGGAACAATGTATTTCAACATATCACCATATGAAATGGACTATTTAAATTCGTATTCCAAATATATATATAATGTGATGAAAGCTCATTTATGTTGGTCTAATATGATATACAAGATTAAAAATTATGTTATGAAATGTATAACTTGTCTGTAGGTAAAAATTGAGCATTAACAACTAGATGGCATGATACAACCAATTCCTATAACTTTATGGTAGTTAATTAATGTTCCCATATACATTTTCATAGGTCCACCGAGGATTATTCTCAAGAAAGATTCTATTTGGGTGATTGTGGATCAACTAACCAAGTTGACACACTTTCTTCCAAATAGAGAGTCTAACATGGTAATTGATTTTCCAAATTTATATATACGAGAATTAGTAAATTCCATGGAGTTCCACTTTTTGATTTCTCTAAAAAAGAACTTAGATTCACTTCCCAATTCTAGTGATCATTGTAATAGGCTTTCAAAACTCAATCTTCCATGAGAATAATGAATCATCATAAGATATATGGGTATTATAAATGAAATATTCAGACATTGGAAGATTTTATCAGATCCCGGGTCATAGATTTTAGTGGTTTTTTGGAAGATATCATTTTTTGATAGATATATCCTTCTGGGTGACAATACACATTGACCCATTTGTGGCATTATATTTTTGTCCATATCATTCTACACTATGTTGGATAGAAATAAGAGAATCATAATATTTTTACCATGTATAGTCTTAAGGATATAGAGAAAATATAGATGATCTTGTTGTCGATGGCTATGGATTAGGTTCAATTGAAAGATTATTCAGATAATCAACATCGTTCATAATCCTTCAATGTGAGTGATAGTGTCTTCTTGAATGTATAATCAAGACTTGGTCATAGACACATGGGGAAGCAGGGAAAGTGGATCCTATAGTATATTGGACTATTTGAGACTATAGAAGAGATTTTAAATGTTTTATATTAGTTATCCTTAGGGAATAGATTTAGTATTATCCATAATTTCTTCCATATCTCTCAAATAATTAAGTATCACTTGGATCCATTTCATGCGATATGTTATGTCCATGTTACTCAAGAGTGAAATGGAACATTTATCCAATTAAATGTTTAAATTTGTGATATACAAGATAACAATTTTCAAGGTAGGTCTAATTATCTTGTAAGGGTACTATAGAAACATGTTAATATCTAGGAAGAAACTTTAGAAAGTGAGAAATTTATCCTAGAGTAGAGGATCGAGCTTTTAAAAGTGGTTAGACACCTCCAGAAATCTGAGGATGAAAAGGCCTATAGTAGGAAAAATATACCACCCTTAGTTTGATGTATTCCATCATTTTATGCTTCTTGTTTTTGTTTGAAGTGGTTGGGATAGATTACTAGAATATTTTAGTGAAATAAAAGAGAATGGAAGCTGCAATATAACTATATAAACAATTCATAGCATGAATGTTCATTCACAATATGAATGTTTTTGGGAAGATTTAGTAAGTTACTTTAAGATTGTTAATGATTTTTTTGGGAGGACAGGTAAGACCATTCACAATGTGAGATTTTACTCATAGTGTGAATGGAACTATAGGGTTTTATATAGAGGTGATGGGTTTGTTCGACAAATATGGAAACCTGAATTTTCACATCATGAATCCTTAATTCACATCATGAATAGAGGGAGTTCCCAGTATTTTTATTTATTTATTTTCACTACCATTCTCATAAGTCTCTACCCCATTTCTTTCAATCTTCAATCCTCCATTAGTGTTTTTGGAGGAACACTTTGATTCTAAATCCAAATCCATCATATCTTCATGATTTGATGAATGTTAATCAAAGGGTTCATAAATGATTACAAAGGGAACCATGGATCAACCATTCGATCTAGTCAGTTTTTTCACACCTTTAAATTTTATTAAAGATGAAGGAGTTTAGGTTTATTAAATTATTCTCCTCTGATTTTAAATAAAAAAACCCTATTTAAGATCTATGAAGATTTTTCTTACTATATAGCCTTTTGAACTGGTTAGTTGGTATTTTTCACATTGTGATTGAGAAATTAACAAAAAGTTTTTTCTTCAAATAAATATGCTTTTAACGCACGTTATTTGTAAAATTGGGTTGTGGGTAACTACTTGAAAATACAAAGATTATTTTTTGTTCATGAATTTCATTTTATAAGGAATTATTTGAATAAAAATTATTCTCTATTTTTTCTAGGATGGCACATGGATATTTTTAATGAAGAGAGGTCTTGGTGGAGGACATATTAGTGCTAGAGGTTGTCATTATTTAATTTTTATTGCAAGGGTGTTCATGAAAACATGTATTATTAATCCAAGTTGAATTAAATGAAATATTTATTCTTCTTGGAATATAAAACTTATATATAGTTATATTTATTATAAATAATCTGATCATCAGTTTAGTTGAATATTGTGAAAACTTTTAAAATACCTTTAGTATTCTTCCTTCCTGTTTTTATATAATTTTGTGCTAACATGTGTATAGTCTGAGTGACATGTGGGGGAAGTGTCTTTGGGGGATTCTTTCTAGGTAAGAATAATCACCCCCTATAGGTTTAGTTTGGTGCGTATGATGATGTTTTTTATATGATATCAGAAAGGGATGAGTTTATTACTTCACTAGTAGGTTTTCAAAGTTTGTTCCATAGATACAACTACTTTTTACTATTGATTAACTATATATTCAAAGAATTGAATATAAATTTAAATTTATTATCAAATAATGATTATTCTTCTACATAACTCTGATGTTATAATGTCTTATGGTATCTGTTGCAAAAAAATAGGTCATAGTTTTTCCCCACTATGATGATAACCTTGAGATAAAATGATGATATATATTAAATATTAATTTTATGGTCAGATAAACATCTATAATAAGATCATATAGTATATTGATATCAGTTGTGAGTACTCATTAGTTGACAAAACTTCAACTCATGAAGATCGAATTTGGTAATATACAAGATGGGATATTATGAGATTAAAACTGTGTGTAATAATTTTTCATGTTCATGTGACATCATATATTTCAATCTATGAGTGTCTGTCCTAGTAGATAAGCCCTATGATTATAATTAATTCATGTATTTAATCATGGACTTTGATGTAGTAACCAAAACTATGAAAATATATATTCACGTGAAGTGGGATATGTTGGGTGAATCATGAATGACATGTTATTAATTAATAAGTCAGTGAAGGATTTGTACCTTCCATATTTATGGAAGTTGATATCTCATCCCATTGACCAAAAAATAAGAGTTGTATTAAATTCCATTCCCATGGTATAATATTGATTATTTGAGATTGTCAAAGATAGACATATCAAGAACATATGTTAATGACACGTGTGTGTGACCTACTTCATGAGATATTATGATAAAGGGATTATATTGCACATTAAGTGTTCATGTGTGGTTGGGGATGTTGTTACATTATCATTTTTCATAGGGGTACCTTGACCTATTGCTAGATATTAATTTGGAACTTAGACAAGTCTACCTAATAAAAACTAGAAAGATGCTTAGAGAGTCATAAACAATGAGTTTCCATTGATCTTGACTAAATTCAATTTGAATTTCATTTTTGGAATAAATATTATTCTGAAGATCGTTGAGTTTTTATGGTATTTATTGATCATAAGTATTCACAAGGTATTAAATAATTATTTGTTCACTACTAAATAATTTATTTAATTATATTTATATTTAATAAATAATTTTCACCAGAAAGTGAATTAAATAATTATTTTATTTATTGAATATTTAATAAACAATATTTTTTTTAAACTGTGAATAAAATAATAATTTGGGTATAAATAATACATAAATATTTATTGAAGTATTTCATAAATGTAAAGTTGGATGAGTGGACCATGATCATGTCCAATGATAATTTTTAATTTGAAAAATAGATAAATAATATTTATCATTCTGCTAATTAGTGTCCACCATAAAATTATAATAATACTAATATTACATGACATGGGGTCCGATAAATTATATTATATTATTTAAAATTAGTTTTGAAATTAAATAATATAATAATACTTGACCCTAACTCTATAAATATATATCTATGTATATTTTGTAGGGATAACTGATACTTGAGAATCATTGTGAACAATGCATTTCTCTCTAGATCCCGCCATATTTCACCCTCTTAAGTGTGCGAATATCATGTGGGAATCCCTAAAGATAGATGAAACTAGAAATGATGAAGATGAACATCACAAGATGATCGATCTGTCTTGCTTTCACCAAGCATTCCATCAGTGTTGTTCGAAGATCAAATGACTACCTGTGGATCACCGCTAGAGGGTCTCTATAATGGGTACACACTATGAAATGATGGTAATATATAAAGTATTTCAAACCATAAAAAACAGTATAGAATGAACCCAATATGACTCATTATTTATTCATATTTAATTTTTATTTAATTATAAATTAATCTTCCATAAGATCCTCTTCAGGTTCTGGGATTTCTATATCAATATTCAATGGAAAATTTTCAATGGTCATGATGTTTTAATAATTAACAATTAGAAAATGCGCCATCAAATCAAATAAACCCTTTAATGGTTATTCACCCAAAAGGTACTTCCACTGTGTTCAGAACCATCAAGTGGCATCAAAGGGGTCACATTTTGAAGTTATAATTATTTATTTTATTGTTTATAAATTATGCACAACAATGTTAAGAAAATTCATTTTATGAATATTCTTTATTTAATATAAATTTTAGTTAGCATGATTTGGTTATTTTAATTTTCATCCTTCATGATACATAATTTTGTTAAAAACTATGAACATATAGGGAAAAATCAGAGATTTCATAGGGAGGTGCCAATTTTTTGGTCGGATGATTGGGTTACAGTGTGTGTGGATAAAGTAAAAACTATGTACCAATGTTCACTACACATAGAAATTTCACATGATACATGGTGAAGTATGAAATTATTATAGATTGAGGATTCATTGGTTGGGTTAACCTGGAAAAATGTTTTCTATATTACACAATGTGTCTCCAGTGTACACAATATGTAGTCTACATGGTATAGAGGTGAAATGAATTGTAACCATGTGATAAAATTTTAATTTTCTAAATGAAATATATAGATATATTAGAAATTAATGTAACAAATGGAGTGTGACACATTAATTACTACAATATAAGAACATGTTGAGTAAATCAGTGGGTTATGTAGACACATGGAAAACAGAACACACAACATATAGCTGGTTAGTGCATGTCATGTAACGCTACTGAGATACAAACAGAAGGACCATGAATTTAACCTGGGCATAAGGAAACTAGAAAACATGAATTGTAGCATTATTAGTAAACACTTTTTAATCCAACTAAGTTACACTCCAAATACCTAGGCATTTATTCCGGGTACATGAAAAATGTGGAACATTGTGGGTAGCTTATAAGTACACACTGTGTAGTCTCCAAATAAATGAATAGAACTAAATAACTTTAAAAAGATTAATCATAGTAATAAAACCAAATTACACATTTGGAATTAGATATGTTTGACAACATAATAATGGTTTTGAAAAATAAATAAATACTCATTTAATTTATTGTAATTATCAGTAATTATTGGTTGTTTTTATTTTGCATAATTTTATTTATGATTGGTATCTCCAAGAGACTTTGGGTGGTCATTAATTTTAAAAGAATTAATTTAAAAATAATCAATTCATTCATATAATAAATTATACAAAAAATTTTATCTTAATAATATGGAATGAATTAAATATAATGCCATCTAGTGTATTTTTATATATTCGTTGCATGTTTATGACCATTCATGAACATTGTAGGACCCTAGAACACCCAAAGAGGGGAGATATTATTCAATATTTAATCTTTTTAATTTAAATTATATGCACATTATCCCCATGTTGGTAGGAACATTTTAAACCTATTGATGGAATCATGTAATTAATAAACATCCAAATGTATACATAGAAACACCACACAACATTTTTACTTGGTTCACCACTATGGTATTGTCCATGTAGAATACACTAATAGTTTTTTGATCATACAAAAATAAATTAAAATTCCCTATTTATTATAGATTAAAAATGATCTTACATGGCCACACCATGCTAGACCCATTTCCTTTACAAGAATATTAGGGATAGAAAACTACCTCTCTTGAATCACATCCATCGACTCCCCCTTTCTCACATTATTTGAAGAATCCTTACTCATTTTATCAAATTGATGGACACCTTAGTATGTTTGGAACATGAGTAGTTTTCCATTATTAGACCAAGACACTACTTTCACCATAGTCCAGAATTAATGAACTTGAATGCCCAGTTCACTGAAAGCAATTCTTCAACACTGATATTTGTGAATCTCCTAGTATTCATAAAACCATCTTTCTACTTCAACGGTTATTCAAAAATCACAAAAAAATATAGTTTCAAAAATTTCCTAGCATTCATAAAGCTCCCAACCTTCATAGAACTCCAAAAAATCATGATATTATCAGTCTTTATGAAACCATATTTTATAAAATTCTTAATGGTCGAGTAGTTTTTATCCATTCTTTTCCCAATGATTCTAATCATTAGGAATTCCTGATTCAAAAAGAATTTTATTCTTGTAGGACCTTTGTGAAATCAGATTGATTCATATATTTTATAAATTATATCCTTTTATTTTAATGATGATCATATTCATATTTATATACATTGTATTTTGTGACTCTTTCAATCTCATGACACCCATTTTTCAAACCTCTTCATTCATGTTTTCAAATCTCCATTTCATTACCCAACTTTAGTGAAATTATTCCATTCATGAAGCTTCTCAAAATCACATAGCTTGATATATTTTCATAGCACCTCATCAGTTTTTCAGGGAACCACTTTCATGAAGCTTCAATCCTTCATGAAAATAGATGAATATTCCTTCGTGATGTTCCACATCTTGACAAAAAACTAATCATCTGTAAATCCATGACTTTTCCATATTTGTAATTGGTCAATCTTAGAAGTCCATTTTTTTTTATTATTTCCCCTACCTCCACAATTTGAGCTTCAAAAATTTGGACAAAATTGGGAAATGAAAACTCATCCAACACTGAATCCACCTACATTATAAGATCACATGCCTTGTAAACTCACTGATCAACCATATTATGGATTTCCAAAAAACACAAAAAAACACTCTATTTACATTGGTGGAAAACCCTGTTTCCATAAATCTATGACAATACATGTGTATTTTTTAGCTCTATTTAATTTAATATATTTCATTGGTTATGAAATTATTTGTTATTAAATTAAATATGATGGTTGGAAAGTAAACCCTTACTTTTTTATTATGTTTGAATTGTATGTCCATCTATTTTATGTAATTTCCTTTGACAAATCCTTTGGTTCCCATCACATGTCCGCGAGTTATAAATCTATGTAATAAAATTACTATCCTAAGGAACATGTAATTGGTAAACATAGAGAAAATATGAAACCAAACCTGTTGATACACAACTAGATAGGTGGAATGTTCCAACTCATGATAAGAAAAACATAAGGGTTTCCCCCCATAGTTATAGGTTTATTTATTGTATATTCAATAAATCTACCATTACATAAGCCCATGTTCAAGACATTTTTTTCTATCTTAAGAATTATTTAATTTAAGTACAAAAGAATCTAATAACATAAATAAATGGATTAATATGCAATGATAGAATTGAATTAAATTGATTATGTGAATTTTTTTATCAAAACAAGCTTAATCACTTATATGAAATCCACTTAATGTAATTAATATATGTAAAGGATAAAATTAGAAAATTTTAATTCATTATAAATACAATACCATAAAATAATATTAGGGAATAATAATCCTTCCAAAATTTTATAAGGAATAAAAAAATAACGATGTCTTTGACCAACCTTCATTAGGAAAATTAATTTTATTGCGTAGTTATTATGAATGTTTTTGGTTGATTTAACAAATTTAAATCAAGCGACTCAGCCCTTTCTAGACATTATGTAGCTTTGAGGAATGATATTAGGAAATACAATTCAATATTATGAGATTATAGGGGCCACTAAATGGATCACAGATCTATAATCTAGTAATTATAAAATTTATACCTACCTAAATACCTTCTTGTAACTGACCACACCCTCTATTGGGTTATGATAAGGGTTCTATGGATCATTTCCAATTAATTTCCATGAAATTGGTCATTATAAGTCCAATGGTGAGGATTTTTGGGATATTATAAAATAGTGAAAAACTTGATAAAATGAAAATTATTAGGCCTCGCATAACTTTTAATCTATTGAAGTACTAATCATCTATTTTTATTATTGTTGAAAAATAGAAAGAGAATCTAGAGAAATACTATAATCATTTTGTAACTCATGGTATGTCCTTACAAATAAAATTTTTATGATATGTTAAAATAGATTTTGTGGTGTATTATTATCAAAAAAAAAATTTTATGTATGAAAATCCCTTATTCCTATTCTTCCACTGCAATAGGTGAGTGATGGTGAAAAATATTCCTACCAAATAAATTTATAGGATGTTTCCCATGTAAGTTATATATTATTATAAACTATTTATGGAGAGTTAGTGATTCAACATAAGTACGTGGATGCTCACACCATAATATTTTATTTCTATTTTCTTGAAAAATATAAATAAATTCATGAGATAAATAATATTTCCAATACACTATATGAGTTCAAACTAGAATAAGGGGATGTAGCTAATGGCCATGGTTTCAAAATATTGGGGGTATATTGATTAGTTAGAAATAAAACTATTCTTATTAGATAATATATTATCAAATAATTTTATTTTATTATCCTTATAACCAAGGATATTCTTATTTTATCATTCTTGGGTAAATGAAATGGAAAAGTTTATGAGGAATTTTTTTCCCTTAATTCGATAAGCGGATAACAATTTTTTGGAACACATTTTCTATCCCTTATGCTGAAAGTTTTTAAAAGAAATCTTAAAGATCCCATATATAATTAAAATATAAATGATACATTGTAATTTCTATAAAAAACATAAAATATTTAGATGTATAAAAATGAATTTCAGACTAATTTCTTATTACGTGAGAGGAATAGATACTCGAAAAGAAATTAAAATAAATTAAAGAAACATGTTTTTAGGACCATGTCGATAAAGAAAGTGATCATATTCAGGTATTTTCTTTTGTTTTCATGAGTTTTTTTGAAGAATGTAAAATCCACACACATTGTATTTGGTGAAAATCAGTCTAACCATCATATTTGAGAAATCAGACTCATAATTCTTGATAAGTTCAATTATATTGGGGAAGTATCTTACTGGAACAAATGGTCATCAGATTCATTCTGAATCATCTATAAATGATTTGATCGTAATGAGGAGTTTTGTAGTCTTTATTAGTATAATTTAAAAGTGATGATGTTTTTTTGATCTTGGAGTTTCCATAATTCACTAGTATTTTGAATACCTTAGTTTCAATATTGATGAAAGAAAGGGGAAGTGAAAGAGAGATTGCCAACCATATTCTGATTGATCATATCTGGATGGAAAGGTAGTGGATATGTGATGGAGATTTCATTCATCATGATTTTAATTAGCCCAGTCATATTCAATTTAATAGAGTTCTAGACAATCGTATTCCGGAAGAGTTGGAAAGAATGATCATTACTAGAGTTTTGGGATGTTGTAATACATCCCATTGTAAGTCAGATAATGCTTAATCCGTACATCAATGTTTTCAAAGTCAGAAGGGATGTACTGATACAGGCTACAATTTATGAAATAAGAAGATAATTTTTAAATTTTCAACTATTGATATTGGTCCATCGTAATCAGTATTTCACCATATACACCAAAGGAATTTTTTTTCTAGAGAAGTCAGTCATGTCATATTTAAAAGATAAAGATGAACTATGATATTTTTTAAAATGATCGGTTTTTCAATTGGGTTAAGATCCATCATATCTGAATTGATTCCAATCCATCGTTCAAATGATAAGAATAAGTAGATGTGATTGAATCACATAATTCAAGTGGATCAAGAGAAGAGTTGAAGGAAATAATTGGGTGTGTTATTGAGGGGGATCTTGAAATTCAATGAATATTGTATTCAATAGTTCATGCATAGCATTCTAATGAAGAAAACCCATCTTAATGGAGTTTTCAAATAATATGGAAGCTCTATATTTCTTTATACATTTATATTCAACTAGTACGAATCATTTTTATAAAGAAATAAGAATGTGCTAATCGAATTCAAAATCAGACTAGTGTTTGAAATGAAATTATGAAGAGTGATGATGTTTTTATAAGATTCGAGAGTAATCAAGAAGTGTTGAAGTAGTCGTAAATTCTCCCAAAATTCAAGGAATCATGAAAATTATTAGAATTTGGTTTATCAAGAAAACATTTTATATTCCTATAAAAACCAATTCTGGGTCACCTATAACTGGTGAAAATTACATTATACTTTTGACTAAATTATAGTCCTGAAAGGAAGAGGGAGAAGCTTTTCATTTATAGGGAGCGGAGAGGTTTTTGTATTTTTCATTATTGAAGAAGCTTTGCAGAGGGAAGTGAAAGGGGTAGATAAAATATTTCAACATATTCAGATGATCATAATATTTAGTGATCATCGTATTCCACTATTTATCAAATTCCACTTGTCATTGTATCCAGCTGGTTATTATATCATGATGAATAATTAGATTGGGATTTCCATATTGGGATTTACATATAAAGAAGGAATTTTTATGAATCAAGTCAATTATATTCTGAAATTGATATAGTTTCCTTATTGGGAAATCAGATTTGAAGAATTGGACTAGGCAGATTGGAATGGGAGAATCATATTGGGAGAATTGTTCTGGAAATTAGATTGATGTTTTATATCAAAATACCTTGTTGTTCATGTCATATTTTGTTTATGAAAGTTATTAATTGTTTTAAAAGTAATAAAAATGTTGAAATAGAAAATGAGGAACATGAAACATGTTTTTTTACACAAACATTGTATTGCAATATTTTTGCAAGAGAGAGCGCACACACTATTGGATTGTTTTCAAAGTACAGCATGACTGTAAGGAATATCCTAATCAATGTATTCCACAAAAACGGAATGTATTATAGTGGATTGTGTGGAATTGTATTATTTCAAAACCATACCAAGGACATATCTATTCTTATTGAATAGATAACCTTGTAGAACCTTGTGTTCCTATGGATGTGTGTTTTGGATTTTTTCAATAGGGAATGAGATCTTAGACAGGAGGATAAGGTTGTTTCATTTTCAAGGAAAAATAAAAGAAATAGTATCTATGATTCACCCATTCCCCTATTAGTGATTCAATTATCATATCTAGGCACATTGAACTGTTATCCAAAGTGAAGGTTCCCTTCACTTATTCTTTAATGATAGAGAATTTGGATTGTGATAATAGTAAAGGTATTCTCGTTTAGATTCTAATAATTATCATATTTGGAAAGTTATAATGTTTCATCATCTTATTTTATTGGATATGATGTTCTTTAAACTTCAATATATGGGTTTCTTGCTATTGATGATAATGTTCCACTTACATATGTTGATAAGAATAATTCAGAGAATGTTGGAAGGGCCAATAATGATTTATTATAATCACTTTCTAAAAGTGAATTCATAAGGGTGAAATTTGTTTCCACAGCCATAGGTATTTGGGAAAAATTGAAAACATATATAAAGGCAATAAAAAAGTGACAAATAGAAAATTAAAAAACTATAGATTGAAGTTTAAGGATTTTAAGATAGGTGAATACGAACCTATTGTAGACTTATTTATTAGGGTGAATGACATTATTAACACTATCATATGTATTGGTGAAAAGTTAAATTATTATATATTTTTTGAAAGGATTTAGAGAATCATTCCCATCATTTATGATGCAAATTTTTCTTTACTAGTAGACAAAGATCCTGAAACGTTATCTTTAGAGGATTTACTTAGCAATCTCTTTAATTATGAAATGTGATTGAATAAATATATGAGAAGAAGAAAAATTGATAGAGAAATGCCTTTAAATGGTACTAAGAACGAGAATTAAAAAAATAATGTTATTTAAGATGAATCTAGTTAATCCAATTCTAAAAATGATGTATGTAAATATTTTAATGATATTTTATCCTTGTTTTTAAAAAATATCAAAATTGGTATAATGAAATATAAAGGGAAACTTCCATTGAAATATTTTCAATGTGAAGCCATTGGTAATCTTGTAGAAAATTGTCTTCAAGAAAAGAAAGAAGATAATAGTGATGTAGAATAAATAATACCAATAAGGTTAGGGAATAAACAATGAGATAAAGGAAAATATTATTCCACAGGGAAAGATTGAAAATTATTCAAATATAAATAAAAAAGTTACTTATCTAGAGATAAAGAATTAGAATTCAGTCATATTGAATCTAAAAAATCTATTGAGTATGGTTTTGAGAATACTTTTATTGAAATAGTCAATAATAAAGAGTTTGGATGCTTTAGTTCCAAATTTGAATAAACTCAATTTGTATTTTATTTAGAAGAATAATTGAAGGAATTTTTGAGAAAGTTCAGAAGGAAAGAAAAGAAAAAAATTATGGAAGATGAATGTTCCTAAATAAGAAATCAAGAATGTTTTGATGACGATAAGGTAAATCTAGTGAAATTAATTGATTATATGAATGAATATATTGAGGAATAAAAGTATCATACTGAAAATCTAGAGGTTAAGAAGAAGCTAATGAAGAATAATTGGAACATATCCATCAAAATATTTCAAATGTTGAGTAGAGAAATACAAGTTTCAAAAACGCTATCACTGAAGTTGGTGAAAGTTCTCATAATGAAAAACATAATAAGTGTAATCAAAATTTAACTTTAAATATTTATATTAAGAAGGTAATTTCTTCTAAAAATAATATTGTTGGGAAAATTATTTATGTGGAAAATACCAATAATATTGAGAATATAGAAGATAAAAAATACCCTAAGTCCAAAAAAGTTTTCAAACATTTTGAATATGAAATAGAATCCAATACTTCCAATTCTGATAGATCTAAAAAGAAAAAAATATTCCATTTGATAATAGAAAGGTAGGTGGCTTATAATAGAAAGACAAGAATGTTGCTGAGAAACATGTTTACAATTCTGGTGAGTATGGATGTTTCATAGGAAAATAGTCATTCAATGGATACTATAAGTATTGTAGTGTATTTATAAATATGGATAATATGTGTTTCTTTAACCAACAATTTTAGTATTATTCCTGATGTTATGGATGGAAAAGTTTGAGGGTAAGGCAATCTCCACAAAGAAATAAGTCCAAAAAGGTTGTTTTAAAGAATCCTATGATTGATAGAGTAAGAAATGGAAATAGGTTTAAACCATTGGAAACTATTTTTGAATGATGTGAGCAACCTAGGAACGTTAAAAATGGACGAATTGTTTTTTTACTAGTATAACAAATGATTATTAACAGTTATCAGAAGCCGAATTTGATGAAAGAAAAGGAAGAATAAAATGCTCTTGTTTTTCCAAACTCTTTGAAAGATAAAAAATGATAATGAACTTGTACTATTGATATTATGTGTTATTTTCATATCATAGGATATTAGATGTTTTTTTAAGAATGTGAGTGATTTTAAAGAAGGAACAATGGCATTTTTCAATGATTAATCTTTGAGAATTAATGGGGCTAGATCATCCATCATTTGAAAAGAAAAGTTGATATCCATGAACGCTTTTTATGTTGATGGGATAAACCAAAATTTTATAATTGTTTCACAATTGTGTGATGATGTTAACAATGTTATCTTAAAAAGATGATTTTTTTTGTGAAAATTTTGAAGATGAAAATATAGTTACAAGATGACACCATATAAAAGAGAATTTGTTTCATGTTGGTGAAATAAAAAACTCTTGTTACTTGAATTTGGTGGAATAGAATCAATTGTGGCATAAAAGTATAGGACAAACATGTCATATAAACATGATAAAATTGTCAAGGATGGATACCATTTGAGACATTCATGATTTTCCCAGAAGAGATTGGTATAGAAATATTATTCAAAATGAAAGGATTAAAATCTCAGTGCACAATAATGTTGAGATTTTTTTTAAAAACCATGGAGATGATTCTTTCTAACATTATTGGGCCAATGGGAAACAATCAATAAATGGATATAAGTACTTAATCACATTCATTGATGATTTTAATCCAATTACTTCTGTTATGTATATGAAATATATATCATTTTCTTTGATAATGTTTAAAATTTTCATAAAGAAAGATGAAAAGGAATGTGAGTATTTGGTGAAGAAGTTTACAACATGAAATGGAGGTGAATATTGAAGTCAAGAGAATGAATGTTATCTAGAGAAGCATGGAATTTAAAATAAGTATATATTCCCATAAAATCATCAAAAAGACGTGGTTTCCTAATGAAATAATAGAAGCTTGGTGGAAATGGGAAGAAATATGTTACTTGAACATGGTCTTTCTCATTATTTTTGAAGGAAAGCCTTGAATATTATTATTTATATTAAAAAACATTGTTTCTATAGGTTAAATTTAAAAATGATACCATACAAATTTTATATAGGAAAACTCTAGTTGTAAAACATTTAAGTGTTTTCGGAAGTTCATGTATTATAAATAAGAAAGGTGTAAACAATGTATAGTTTGAGCAGAAAGTTTGCAATGGAATATTTCTTGGTTATGCTTCGAAAGTAAGAGGATAGAAATGTTTTAACCAAGAAACATTATGAATGATTGATTTTGATTAAGTGAAGATACCCATGCTCTGGGGTTGTGATAATCAAAGTACAATAAATCTCATCAGGAATCCAGTTCAGAATTTTCATGCAAAACATGTTGATATCAAATATCATTTTATCAAAGATCATGTGGAGAGGAATGAATTGAAGATGGAGTATGTTCATACATCTTAATAGGTTGATGATAATTTCAGAAAGCCTATACCGAATGAACTCATTTCTAAATTGAGTTTGACCATAGGTATGCAACCAATTTCTTATTAAGGATGAGGTATATGTTTATGTACCATCTATCATATTACATTTGGATAGTGTTGTCAGGGGGTAAAATTGAATTATTTCATAAATTGATCCTTTTGAATACATGTAATAAGGGGATTTTTTGGTAAGCTATGAATCCATCATCATATGTGTTTTTAAAATATTCAAACTATTTTATAGAGTCTTTTTATGAAACAAAAAATTTGTATTACAGGGAAGAAGTAAACTAAGGAAGAAAACCTATATTTGGAATCTGAGGTAGAGAAAGAATGATTAAGTTGTTTTCATAATCACTTATTTTGGATAACATGGTTTTGATTCTAATAATTCTTGTTTCTTAAAATGTGTTATCTTACAAAGGCTTTGAATTCTTGAGAAGTAATCCTTTTCACGAGGATACAAAGTTCAGTGATTTGAGAAACATGAATGAAAACAAAATCCAATTGGGGGAGGTTGTTATGAGAAAGATAATAAGGAAGGATATTGTATTCAAGTATTGTCTTTTATTTTTAATAATTTTTTAGAATAAAGGAAAACCACCTCACATTATATTTGGTGAAAATTAGATTGACCATTATATTTGAGAAATCTTACTCACAATGCATGAAATGGTCGATCATATAGAAGAAGTATCTTGTTGTAAGAAAATGATCATTATATTCATTTTAAATCTGGTGTGAATGATTTTATCATAATGACTAGAATCATATTCTTCATCATTGTGGCTTAAATGTGATGATTCTTTTTCTAATCTTGGAGTTCTCATAAATCACAAGTATTTGTAAAAATTGTGATACAATATTAACGAAGGAAAGGGGAAGTGAAAGAGTGGATTCCAATAATATTTAGATTAACCATGTCTAGATAGAAAGGTGGAGAATAGGTTCTTGATATTGTGTTCAGCCTAATCGTAATTTGGCCAATCGTATTCAGGACTATTGAATTCTGGAAAATATAATTTAGATTGAGTTAGAAATAAATCTAGTTGCTGAAGATTTGTGTAGTTATAATACATTCCATTGTATGTCATACTATGATAAATATATTCTTTAATATATTCAAATTATTTAAGGAAGTCATAATACATGATGATTATTTTAAAACAATAATAATGTTGCTAAAGTCGAAACTATTGAGACTATTCCTTTGAATTTAGTATTTTTCACATTCACTAAAGGCATAATTTTTTTTCTCTAGAATTAAGTGGTATCATATTCAGAAGATAGATATGAACTATAATTTCATTTTCAAATTTATTGTTTTTAAATTGGTTTAATATACATTATATCAAAATTGATGAAAATTTATTTTTCTATAGAGCATAATAAGTATAAGAGATTGTATCACTTCATTCAATTGGACCAATAGAAGATCTAAATGAAATAGTTGGGTGTGTTATTGAGGGGGAGCTAGAAATTAAAAGAAGATGTTTATATTCAATAGTTGGTAAAAATAATTTTAATAAATAAAACCTATCAAAATAGATTTTGTGAAGAAGATGAAATATTTTTATTTCTTTATACATTTTTATTCAATAAGTATAATTCATTTTATTAAAGAAATAATGCTGATCTAATCGGAATAAGAATCAGACTAGTGTTTGAAATGAAAGTCTGAATAGAGATAATGTTTTGAGAAGATTCAAGAAGAATAGAGAAGTTCTGAAGAAGTCATAAATGCAACTAAATTCAAGGAATCATGAAAATTAAGGTAATTTGGTTGAGAAGGAAACCATTTTAGATTCCAACCAAATCCACTTTAGGGCCACCTATAAAATTCAAAAAGTATATTAGACCTTTGACTGAAGTACTATTAAGGGAGGAAGAGAGATAAGCCCTTCCTTCATAGGGAGAGATGAGGTTTTTGTATTGTGCTTTTTTGAAGAAGTTTAGACATAGATAATTTAAAGGAGAAGAGACTAGATTAAAATGTATTTAGCTAATAAACATATTTAGTGATCATCATATTTATTTGTTTATCACATTCTATTTTTCATTGTATTCTAATGTTTATCATATCAGGCTGAATAATCACATCAGGATTTCTGTATTTTGATTTACAAATTGATAAGAAAGTGTTCTGAATTAAATGATTCATATTTTGGTAGAGTTATATTTTACATATTCAAAAATCAGATTGGAAGAATCAGACTGGGAGAATTGTATTGGGAAAATCAGACTGGAAATTTGATTGGGGTTTTATATCAAAATTCCATGTTATTCTTATCAACTTATGGTTAAGAAATATAAGAATGTTTTTTAAGGGAATACATTTGTGTAAATAGGAAAGGACTCACATGAAACATGTTTTGTTACACAAACATTGTATTGCATCATTTGTGCTTGAGAAAGAACACACACTATTGTATTTTTTTCAACCTTCTACACAAATGTAATGGTATATCATACATGTTGTATTCCACACAAAATGATTATTTTCTAGTTTATTCGGTTGTATTTGATTATTTCCAAACCATACCAAGGATGTAGCTATTCTTATTTAATAGTGAAACTTGTAAATACTTATGTTCCTGTGGATGTGTGTTTTAAATTTTTCAATGGGGAATGAAATATTTAATATGAGGTGAAGGTTGTTTCATTTGTAAGGAAACATAAAAGAAAAATTATCACAAATTCACCCCTCTCCCCTTATGTGGAAAAATAACTCTAACTGGGAACTTTCAAAATCAATTTCAACCACTTTAGGTTTATTCATCAAGTTTATATTGACTACTTGTATATTAAAATACAATATAATTACAACATACATGTATTTAAATATAGGAAATGATAATCAATATAAATGTTATAGGGTGAACTCAAAAAAAGTGGAGAAAGGAATATTCCTATGTTAATTATGTAGAGATCACTGCTTTTCACTTCAAAAAATGGTTTTATTCATATTTTAATAGGTGTTACTAAATTACATTTATCACAATGTCCAACTAGACATAGTGTTACATTACTTTTTATTTAGAAGAAATGTTGTTATAGAACTTCAGTATTAAAATAAAGGTTCAATAAATATTTAATCATATATTTACATCAAAATGAATGATTGATATAAAATATAAGACACTTTCATGATTTAGAAAGATACTGATTTTTTCTAGTAAAACAATTACTTGAGTTTTTTGTAAAAATAAAAGTGTTTTATTCACAATTGAGCTATGATATTGGATACACAATTTTTTTTACCTATAATGGTTTAGATATAGAAAAAATTATAAATAATGGTGTGCCTTAATTTTTATTAGAGTTAGTTCAACATATCAACCTAAAAATTTTTAAATATAAAGGAAACTTCATACACTTTATGATATTCCAATAATAAATTTTAAAAATTTATTTTATTGTAAATTAGTGCACCTGGTAAATATTTATAAATCCCCAAGATGGTTTGTTAGAGAACATATTATCCATGTAACAATTGATAATATATATGGATTAATGGTTTTCCGAAAACCAAATTTCCTTATATACATAAAAAATAACGATGTTGGTAAATGGAAGTTCAATTATGAGTCTTATATATTTTGAAAATATTCAAGAAATTTCATCTATGACATTTTTTGCAAATTGAAATGAAACAACTAAACATATTCTAACTATATTATCTAATGTATATCATATAAAATGTCAAATGATAAGAATCTATTAGGAAACTAACATAAGTGTTTAATAAGATATATTTTTTAAAATCTATCTTTAGCTATAAATGAACATCAACCACTAAGGATAATTTTAGTTAATAATATTATACTCAAAATAGATATTAATTTCTATTCAATAATTAATATATTTTCAGAAAGTAATACTATATATTTGATGATAGAGGGAGTATACAAAACTTTTATTGGTTAAGGATTTTCTTTCAAATGGATTGGCATACAAATTATAGACTCCATTGAGCTCATTGGGAGTAGTTCCAAAGACACATAATGTATAGGAATTTATAACCAAATAGGTAATTCATGTTTACTTTGTAAGATGATACATATATTATTCTTTAAGAATAATGATTTGCATTCGGAATCTATAAATGGATACATTCTAAGGTTGAAAAGTATTAATTCATGTTGTGAAATCCATGCATCATGATTTGGGGTCTCCATATAATGAATGTTTATAATACTTGATATTTTTAGTGAGAATTCAAGAGAAACTAGATATAGATGGTACAATATGGTACAAATAAAATGCGATTGACTATTGAAAGGACTAGACTATGATGAAACCTACACTATAATAATCATAATGGAAATTTTTTTAGTTATACTTTTTAAACACACATATATGATCATCATATTAGGCTGTTGATAGTCAAGGCCCCCTCATTTAGAAGTGTCAATATAGAAGATTTATATACTACTTTAACAAAATGAGAACCTATGTTAAATGTATATAAGGTAAAACTAGAAAGGTTTGGTGATATCAATGAATTATAATGATATATATATATATATATTTATATATTAAAATTCATTTTCTTAATAAATCATACACAATGCACATATAGTATTAATTTTGAAAATAATTAGTGATATGTGTCTCTAAATAGATAATAAGAGTGTTATTTGTTTTCATGATATTTTTTTAATAACATAATGAAAATAAATTTCATGTATTACTAGTTTATTAAGAATAAAGAATGAATTTATCCAAGGATGAATTAAAGTAACACGATTATTCTAGTGACAAAGATATAAATAATAGATACTTGGGTTTTAGAAATATAGTCATAATATATATAAATATTAAAAAAGTATTGAAAAAAATAAAATCTCAATCAATTCATGAAATAATTGTAGTTGGCATATAATCCTTCCAGTGGAACATCCAAGGGAATAGGTAGAGATTATTGAGATTAAAATAATTTCTGAATCTTAATTTGGAAGAGTTTATACCATATTCCATGATATGTACTGGTGTTTGATATTAATAATTCATAATGAATGGAAGCATAATACCATATCTGTTGAGATACATGAATTAATTGGTGACGTGCCTTATCAGTTAGGTCTACCCACTACTAGAAAAATACCCTATACCAATAGTTTGAAACTGTTGGTATAGGCCTCCAAACCATTGGTATATCTTATACCAACGGTTTAGAGAATAATTGGCTAGTAAGACATGGGTATAGGTCTATACCAATGGTTTTAAAAACTATTGGTATAATTAATATGAAAAATCTATGCCAACAGTTCCATAAAATCGTTGGTATATGTATTTAAAAAAAGAAGCATTCTGTTGGTTTTGATCTCAGTACCTCTAGTTTATGATTGAACGACCTTACCACTAACCTCACTTGACTTCTGTAGACATAGTTTCATAAATATATATGAATATTATCATAAATATTTTTAAATTTTGATTTATTTAATGTTGTTTGTAATAAGATTCTATAAAAAATACATATAAGTATACCAATGGTTCTCAAAACCGTTGGTATAGACCTATACCAATGGTTTTGAGAACCATCGGTATAGATTCTTTGATTTTGGGACTTATACCAATGGGTTTGAACAAAGCATTGGTATATGTCCATATAAGTGACCTATACCAACTGTTATTCCAAACCGTTGGTATAGGTCCCCCCTATACCAACGGTTTTTGGAAAACCGTTGGTATATGTCCAAATTAATGACCTATATAACGGTTTTGGGAAAATAGTTTGTATAGGTCCATATAAGTGAACTATACCCACAGATTTCTCAAAACCATTGGTATAGATCTTATTTCCAATCGTGACCATCATGATTTACCTTAGAAAACAATTTATTTCATATATCTTAGTTTAATAAATACCAACTTAATCATAACCATGTGATTCAATGGGGACACATTGATCTTGCAACACATTCGATTTTTTTTGAAAGGGGTGATATTGATAATTGAAAAATAAGAAAAAAATTTACTAGGAAATTTTATCTTCTTGTTTTTATTTTTATGGATACATTGTTTGATTCTAGAAGAGACATGGAAACATGAGAAAGAAATATAAGAGAAAATGCCTAAAATTTTCCAACAATCCAATTGAATCTAGAATTCTAGGGATGAAAATTCAAACTGTGGGAAGAATTTTATACCCCCATATTAAGGTACATTACCATTTTTATGAGTATTTTGAAGTTATATAATACTTATGTAAATTATAGAGAGTTTATGTACGGTTTTGTAGTTTTTTGGATGGTTTTTAATGGTGTATAGTTAAATAATGGTTAGTGAAAACTATGAACTTTATTTAGGAAACCATGAAAGAGTTTAGGGGAGTCACTAGGTAGGTTCATGGTTGGTACAGTGTTTTTACAAACCATGTGGATTACATGGATAATCAGTGTGAATATAGATATAAGGGAAACACAGGGTTGGTGCATGGGTTTTAAAATAGTGCATGACAACCATGTGATGTGTGTCATGGACATAGTAGCATGCACATGACTGAAAAAATATCTTTTTAACTGTATTACCTAACAATGTGATGTAAATATAATGATATGAAAAATTAGATTTTAACTTATCTTTTCCCTCAAACCATAATTTTTCTAGTTATCTCAGTCTCACAATCTTTTCTAAGTCATTTGGTATTCTTAGTGGTTCACATTGAAATGGAAACAATTTTTGATGTATCAAAGTGTGTTGGATCTTAGTAATCATCAGTAAGACTTTTTTTCATCATTGTATTTAGATATACTCATATTATATCACCTTAAATTTTTCATCTACTTAGTTATGGATAGATCTATGATCAATGTTTTCATTTTTTGTGATCTTGGTTAGATTTATTTTGAAGGGAATGTGTTGTGATCCTAAATATAGATTTTCTTGAAATTATTCATTGTCCTTATCTGTTGACAGGTAGGTGTCTTCTCTATCTTATCCACTTATTTAATAACATGAAGGGTTAGTTTTGTTTGAATTTTTTTCCTGTATTTTTAAATGATATTTTTAATTATTTCCTAAAATAAATTCCTTTTGCTTTATGATTTGGGAACACAAGAATACGAAAATATTTTTTCAAAAACCCTTTTTTATAATTTTAACTCTATTTAAAATTATTATTTTAGTTTAACATAAGATATATGATTGATGAAATGTTTTAAAAAGAATAAATGGTTTGTTTGGAAATAATTGATATGATAATTTGGCATTCATGGTTTTTTGTGAATTCATTCGCATTAGATGTGGAACTGAATAAGGGGTGTGTACTATTGGAGAACATAGATATTATTCACCTAGTAAAAACATAGTGGATTATCAAGTAACCAATCATGAGTATGAAACTATCATTTGGAATTCTAATATTTGTGCATATGTGTGTGTGTGAAAAATAGATCACTATTATAAGTGGATGTAATAGATGTGAAAATTGATTTATTCTAATTTTATTACTTAATGTATTTAATTATGGATAAATTATTTTACATTCAATTTAAATTGACTTAAATTGATAAAAAAATCATTGCTCCTTTATTTTTATAAAATTCACTTGGAATTATAAGATAACATGTTCTTGTCCTAGTTCCATGAGTTAGGAAGTCAATTTGAGAAATGTTGTTGGGTATGATTTCTCACCCCTTTATATACAATATGGTTAATTTATAGACATTTTACTTCATAAAAAAGGTAATGGAAATGTCTCATACTTTTCTAGTGGAACATCTTGATACTAGTTTCTCATGTTATAGTTGAAGCATCGAGTTTCTATTATGGGTTCATCAGAGTGGTGCCACATTGGTGTTTTTTGTATCAAGCCATATTTGATTTCCTTGAGTTTTTGTTTTACATTGTCACTTATATATTGTTATTATTATTATTTTGGATTCTATTCAGGTTTTATTGTTTACATAAATTTATCCTTTAGTTGGTTTAGTTTTTTTTATTTTTTGTAGTAAGGTTATATTTGATCTATAGGGAAAATTTCCACCAACCTTTTACTAAGGCCATAGAATTTATGGAAGCCTTTGGTGTCCCTGGGATATCACCTACGGTTAGTGGAACCTCTAAATTGGACCAAAAAATTTGGTTGTTTGTGGAGGTGAAATTATGGGATGATGTTGAAATGTTTTGGTTATTAACACAGGTCGAGAGTTGGGTCTTAGATGTAATGATTAAGATTATGGTAGTTGTGAGGATAATTAATGTGAAAGATATGCGAGCACCAAGGTATGTGATTTGGGCCATGAGAGGGGGAAACCAAGGGGGGTGTAGTGAGAGGTACCATTTTCAATTTTTTTATCTTATAATATTATACATGGATGCATTATTTGTTGAGTGACCCTTAGTTAGGTCAGTAACTAGTTGACCCGATAGATTTTTGTTGATTATTTTATTTTTATACGTGGGAATTATTATGATATTCTCATATTTTTATGATAGTCCTTGGGTATGATTCTACTAGTTTGATATTTTACGCTCATTGCGATAAATAAATTAATTTTTTTTGGATTATCAAAAGTGAGTTGCTGACCTCCTGAACTATACTTGTCTAGAGCATCGAGTTGTTGTGAGGTCACTACTGTTAGATTATTTTGGTATGGTTTATTTTGGGATTGTATTTTCACGACATTACAGGATTTTTAGAAAAATTGTGGGTTTCTAATTATTTTCATATCACTTATAGATAACTTTATTATGTAGTTTTATCTTGATCTGTGGTCCACAAAGGTTAATTCCTCGCATTTTTGAGTATTATAACCTTGGTACTAGTCTCTATCCTAGGGCCTATTAGAGGTAGGCCACTGGGATCACCCTCATCTTCACCGCTGACCTAGGTGGGGTTCCCAGAGGGGGTGGTTAATGAAAACTATGGTTTATTTAAAATAAAAAATTGATGTTATATATATATTCACATGGGTTGAAATATATATTTTTGAAGTGTAATTGGATCAATCTAGACCATGGAACTAATTTTATTAAATTTAAAATTACATTAAAGAAATTATAAATATGAGTGTGTTTGTAATGGGAATTTTATATTTCCATACTAAGTATAACATGTTTTCTTTGTTACATTTTCATCTGATCCAAATTAGTATTTCTTGTGAAAATGGCAAGGTGAGGAGTATTTTAATTGAACAAGATGAACTTAATACTAATATCTTTGTCAAAAAATAGCTTCATAAATACACTATATCTTAGTTCAAATAAGACATTCAATGGTTTAGAGATTCTATTAAAGGAGAAATGAATGATTTTATTGTTTAATGAAAGGTCTAGTTTTTTCCAACTCTTCCGCTTCAAAACAATTTTTAACTATTTAATAGTTTAATAACTGTTTGAAAGTTTTTTCTTGTATTCATTGTCTCTTACGTGATCTACACTCTATATGTATTTAAATAAAATAGTTTTATATGAATCAAAATATATCAGGGAAAAATACACCAAATATGATTCATTCAGGTGAGGTTTCTTTATCCACGAGCAATTTTTCTTTCATTAATTATGTGGTTTCCATTAATTCTTGCTCTGGTTGAACCATGTGCTTTCTCACTTTTTCCTTAAATGTTTTTTAATAATTAAAAAGTTAATTTTGAGTCATATATATATATATTCATTATTCAAATTATGTGTGAATTTCATTTCAATAGTATATGATTCATCATATTCTTCTACTCATAGGAGATGCCCTGTCTGATTGATTTTATCATGGAATTCTTACATGGCCCTAGATATATCATTGGACATGACATACCATCACGTGGGAGAGGGTTCTCCTACTCTTATTCACTAATTAGACCATATGATATGTGATCCATATATATTTCCATTTATTAAATTTAACTAAGCACCATCCATTCTGGATGCAGCAGATTTACTTTAGAGGAATGTAGAGGTAAGATGGTAAATTATATTTGTTAACTATGATTAACAAACACTTATATTTGTTATATTTTTTTATTCAACAGAATAATATGAAAGTGTTCCCTAATGATTTTTTGCCAATTTGCATTGAAAATTTTCATAAATTTTTTAATGATTATAAGAGTAGAGTGAAGGGAGGGGGGGATGGGTACCAAATATGGGTGCCCCAGACATTTTTGATAGAGTATATAGAGGAGACCTCTTTTATTGGTTGTATAAGATGGTTGCATGTAGTTCCTTTTAGGATGTGATTTGCAGAATGTTTATTTTGGTTTAAAATTTTCAAATGATTTATACCATGTTTTCAGTTTGAAATTTGATTATATTGAATGTTGGATATCTTACACCATAATTCCGAGAAACTCATGATATAGGGGGTCACCTCATAAGAAAGGGATTCATCACCTTCCCCAAATTTGACATGATGTATTTGTTATTTTATTTTTATATATGTCATTTAATATGGATTTGGGTTTTATAGTTATATCTTATTAGAATATAATTATGAGAACATGGTTTTCCAACTAATAGAATGTTGGTGTGGATGATAAATCATGATTAAAATGATCTTGAGGTTTCAACTCATATAGAATGTTTATGAACTAAATTTAATTAAATACATATGTGTGTGTGTATTTATATTTTTATATTTTATAGTTGCAATTTGAGGCTCAATTTGCACAACTGCCAGAGGCCCAAAAAAACATTCAAGGAAGATTGATGAAATATTATATCTGGTAATTGGTTGTGATGGACTGTAACCCCCTGAAAATTTATGAAATATTTTTTTTCAAATTAATTTTATTCTTTTGAAAGCTTTTTTACACACAAAACCATATTTTAATAAACCGTGATATACAATTACATTATTATTATTTAAACATGGATGTTATTTCCTAGACAGTGGAATGACGTGTATGAATAATATTAACTAAATATTTAAAATTAATGGATTAATATTTTATAAAATAAATTATTTGGTTATCAATTAATTTTAAATTAAAATAATAACCAATTAAAAATAATGGAAATGTTTTCAAGAAAATTGTATTTTTCTAAAAATATATTTCTTTTAATTTTGTGAAATTATTTTAAAATTAATTTGTATCACTTTTAAAAAATTTATTTTAAAAAATTAAATAATTTTTTAAATCAAATTTCCAAAAATATCGTAGATGGAATTTTTTATAATTTTTGAAAATATAAAATTTCCAATTAATAGTGAAAAGTACTGTTTTTTAAATGTCTTATCTTTTAATGAAAATAGAAAGTACCAATTTATTTTAAAATGGTTATAAAAGTTAAATTAGTTAAATAAATTATTATGAATCCAATTTAGGTCATTTGAATCATTTTTATGTTGATTTCGATATACAAACTTTTCATACTTAAGTAAACTTTTCTTTTGAAAACCTCATTCTCATCGTACTTATGGGTTTTATTTTGTATTAAATTATTCCTCTTATATGAGTTTAATTTGATAAAATGGATTATAAATTTTGAATCGTCATAATTTATATTATCTTATAAGGTCATCTTCATTTTTTTCCGTAATGAATAGAGAAAATGGTAAAAATTAATTACCATAGTGAAGGTTAAAACGAATTTACATAGGGATTAAATAAAAAATATATGGGTTTAAAATGACATAAATCATATCTAATCTATATTATTAGTTATATTTAAACCTTTATAAAACTAGTATTTAATTTTTTTGTTTTTTGGACACATTTCCATGAATGTGATTAATTTAATAATTTTTTGTAAAGAATGAGGAAAAATGTCACAATCTTGCTTTTAAATATCAATTATGTGTTCAAAAAGGAACAAAAACAGGTTTTTAAAGAATATTTTTGGTCATTTGGAGAATAATGAAAAATTTTCAGGAGATAAATTTATTTAAAATATATAATAATTATATAATAACCTTAAATATTTACTAAACGCTGATGTAATAATTTTTTAATTAATAGAAAAATAAAATAAATGTTTCTAAAAATATTTAAATAAATATAAATCGATAGAATTGTGATGTTACAATAAATTTTTGTATGAATAAATTATGTTAAGAAATATTTAAAAGAATATATTTTTTGAATTCCATCATTTTCTTGATATCTTTAAATTCAAATTATATTAATAGTTCAAAAAGTAACATTAATTTTATTTTATAATAAATAATATTTTATAAAATGATTTAAAATTCCTAAAAAACTAATCTTTTGAAAATTTATTTTTTTTTGATATTTCTTAGGTCTTCCTTCTACCATGATTATTTTCATGATAAAGTATATTCTATATTCATAGAATGATAAAAATCAGAAATGATTCCTAAAGGTTAAATCACATCTCACCTCTGTGCCAATCCTAATTCTTCTAGGAATATATAAGGGATACATGGTATATTGTGATGTTTCTAGAACCAATATGGGTTGTTTTATCATTTTGGGAGATCATTTATGGAGTATTGTTTGATTCAATTGTGAAGGAATGAGTAGAATTATCCAATGAATGATATGAAATTGGTCTGAGTTGTCCATTCCTTTAAAACATAGTGCCACTATATCTTTTGATTAAATTTCATTGGCTTCACTAATCATAAGAGTTTGGAATATATATTCTCTCAGTTATAATTGAGCTTTAGAAAACCATGAGGGATGAAGTATCACTAAATTTTTGAATTCATTTTGGTGTACACTCCTAGAAAAGTGAATTATGTGGTAGTTGCTTTGAGTTAAAGTTGTTATAGTGAAGTAGTCTAGGAAGCTCATGGCTAATGAATGTTGTTAACTATCATTTGTAACATACAGTTGGAATACACTGCATCATATTAGAATCCAATTTTTATCTTGGTTAATCTTATTCTTTACGTGATGGATTTTTTGAAATAGTATCAAATGTCATATCATGATTTCACCACCATTGGGTTAAACTTAAATGGCATGGAGAATATTGAAAGATTTATAAAAGATGAAAACTCATTATTATTATTTTAGAACTAAATTTTGGTGCCTCAGTCTTTCTAAAAAAATATTCTTTTGTTGTATCACCATTCAAAATGTCCTATTCATCCATATATTTAGAAAATTTAAAAAGGAGATGAAAACTCATTTCTAGTGGTAAAGTAAGTGATAAAATAATTTATATTATAATATAAATTGGATAACATATCATCAGGTAAATGATGACGATAAAATACTAGCTAGTATATTGTAATCTATGCATATATCTATGTGGAAGTTGGAGCATATTTCCATGGAATTTTTCATAAGTCTATTGAGGATGCTTCAGAATAACAATGATATTCTAGTGATTGATGATCGACTCACCATGTTGGTACACTTTATCCTATATTGAGATTATAATATAGTAGATGATTTTGAAATGTTATATATTCAATAATTGGTCAATTTTCATTGAGTTCCACATGGAATTATATATGGTAAATATCATGGATTCACTTATTAATTCAAGTTATCATTACAATAGGCTCTCAGAACATGATATACTATCAAATAATGATGCATCATTCTACGATGAATGGGTAGTTTGAATGAAGAATTAAAATATTGGAAGATATTATTAGAGTTCGTTTCATACATTTTAGAGTTTCATGGGTAAATAATATGAATTTTATATATTTTTCCTATATTAATAGATAGTAGTTGATGATACATATGGCCAAATTTCTAGAATTAGATGGGCATCCGTCTCATTCTCCACTATGATGGGTGGAAATAGGTGAAAATTCAATGATTGAATCCTATATGGTCAAAGAGACTACGGAGAAATTCAGATTATCTATAAGGTAATGGGTACTAGTCATAGCTAATAGAAATATTATATAGATAATTAACATCGATTGTTATCTTTCAATGTGAGTGATCATGTATACTTGATGTTCCATTGGAACTTGGTCATTGATACTTGGGAAAAAAAGGGATGTAATCCCCATGGTACATTGTACCATTTGATATTATATAATATATTGTAAATTAAGTGTGTTATTTATCCTTACCACCGATATTTGATGTTATGCATAATGTCTTCCATGTCTCTCAACTAAAGAATTATCACTCAGATCCCTATCATGTGATCAATTAGGCCCATGTTACTCTTGAATTGGATGTAATGTATACAATATTCTAGTTTGGATTCTAGATATTTATGGGAAAACAATTCTAGGGAGATCTATTTCTCTTGTAAGAGTAATATGGAACCATGGTTATATCCCAGAAGAAATGCGGAAAATAGAGAAGTTTATAATAGAATAGAGGCTTTATCTTTTCCATGTTGTAAAATATATATAGATTATGAATGGAAATACTTATGGTGGGGATAATTTAACAACCATTTTTTGAGGTGTGGTTTCATTTTGTGCATCACCTTTAGGTTTGGAATAGTTGGGATAGATTTTGGGAAGATTCTTGATGATAAAATATAAGGGAAGCTACAACCTGACTATAAGTATAATTCTTACTGCGAATGGTAACTCACAACATGAATGTTTTCTATGAAGTTTTTGTGAGTTACTTTCAGAGTGTGAATATGTTTCATGGGGAGGTTATCTAATACTATTCATTATTTGAGGTTATATTTATAGCATGAATGGAATTATGGGATTCTAAGCTCATCATATGATTGTTTTTGCACATATGAAAACTCAAATATTCATATCATGAATCCATAATTCACATTGTTAATGTGGTTGCTCCTAGATTTTTTATTTAAATTTTCATTATCTAATATTATCATATGTATTTATCTGTTTTATATCAAAATTCATTCCTTATGTTTGAAATTTAAGTGATCTTTTATTTTTGTAGAATCCGACTCACTCAGATATTCAAAAATTAATCCATGGGAATCAAAGGGTTCATAAAGGATTGTAAATGGAAGCATGTTTCATCAATTTTTGGTAGGTTGTTTTTATACCTTTCACTATTATTGGAATGAGAAGGCTTTTGGGTAACCTCAATATTTCTCTTCAAATTTAAAATGAAATAGCTCTCTTGAAACTCTTCAAAATATGTCTGTTACTGGTTATTCTTTGAAACTAGGTTGTGTGTATCGCCCATCAAGTTCGCTAATAAAAAGGGTTTGTTAAAATAAATAAGGTTTTGACACATGTTCCTAAAAAATTGTTTTTTTGGTGTCGATAAGAAAGAAACAGGGTTCACACATGTTCATGATTTTCATTGTACGAGTCCTTGTTGGAATAGGCAAGGTGCTCAGTGCTGACAAGAATAGAACACGAAGGATTACCACTAATTGACGACATGGTGGATTTCATATTCTTTCACCCAATCATAAAGTTATAATTTCACTTTCATGGGTGTGTATTATAACATGGATTATTATTCCATGTTTAATAAAATGAACTATTTTTACTTTTAGGAAGAGAAAAATTGTCTTTGGTTTTATTTGTTTTAGAAAACATGACAATTTTTTAATTGAATATTGTGAAAAATATTTAACTTCTTTTGATATTATTCCTCCCTATTTTTATATACCTATGGGAAAACAAGTTTTTTGTTTTAGTGGAATATGGGGAAAGTATCTTTGGGGTTTTTTATTAGGTATTATTTCTCACTCATAGAATATTTACATTGGTGAGTATGTAGATGTTGGTTTCCATGATACTGTAAAGGGTTTAGTATCTTACTACACTTTTAGGGATCATTGATTTTGTTTTCTATGTTTGTGGAGGCATATCATTGATTTTTGGTTTTTAGTCTAGAGTGGTTTCATATCGGTGCAAGAATATTTTACAAATTTGGAGTTTAAATTTTCTATATTAAATTATTTCACTACTACTCTGATTTTTGTCACTGGTTCATTATTTATTGTTGTATTTATCATTTTTACTATTATCATGTATTGTGGAATGCATCTATATCAAAATTTCCTTCATTTTAATTTTTAAATTATATAATTTTATGGTTATGTGTGGGAATAAACATGCTAAATTATTCCCTCTCGTGTTTTCTATTTAAACCCTAGGAATTTATTTCCAACCATTGGGGTCTAAGAATTTTTAACTTAGCATAGTATAACCTAGGATCTAGTCCAAGAAAATGGATTGGTTTGGGATGATATATGGATGTAAATTATTATTTCACATTATTAATAGTTGTTAATAATGGAAAAATCACTCATGTAATGGTGTAAATTGAGAAAATGAGCTCAGATTGACATGAAAACATTGGGAATTGATCTTTATGTTGATTATAATCTTTAGAAATGACATACACATCAATATATTACCTTAATTTATTGTTATTATTGAAATTATAGGGTTTCCTTCATAATTTTAGTATAATGATATATCATGTAAAAGGGTCCAAGAAAAGAAATCCACTTATATTAGCCAGAAAATATGGGAAAGAATTCATTAGAACATTTATGATATAAAAAATTCAACTACAAGCCAATTGGATTATCTTATTTTTCAATGAGGTTGAAAAAAATATGGAATCCTTTATATGTTTATTAAAATGACATATCTCCCTTTATTGGATCAAAACTGGGAAAAACAATTCCGATTGAATTGAAATCCCAAAAGAACATTCCTCATATTATTTTTGATCATTTTGAAAAACATATGCAACAATTTAATGACTATGTTGATTGGTAGGAATAAATGTATGATTTCACATTATTAATTTTTGATACATATGGATAAATCACCCATTTAGGGGTCCATACTGAGAAAACAAGCATGTATTCAAATTAGAATATAAAAAGAAAATGTGATTTATTACCTTTAAGAATGTAAATGTTAATTTGATTCCATAATTAATAAATATGGTCGAAATTTTAGTTTTTCTTTAACATTTATAGTAAAGTGGTAAATCATGTAGAAATATTTTGAACATGATAATGGAATTTGATTGACATAAAAACTCCATAGAATGATCATTGAGTCATTTTTGTTCCATAGGAATCAACTGTATGTCAATAAGATTCCAATATTTCTCAATATTTTCAAAAACACCATTGAACCCTTTATAGATTTCTTAAAATGACATATCTCTCATATGGGGTTCATAACTGTTAAAAAATTCCAATTAATTTGAAAATATATGTAATATTCCTCATATAATTTGTGATCAATTGGAATATAATTCCCAATAGTTGTTAATAATAGAAAAAGATCATGATTTCACATTAATTACAATACTTAATAATAGAGAAATCACCCATATAGGGGTCCAAACCAAGAAAATAAACTCAAATTAATAAGAAAACACATAAAAAAATTATTTTCATTTACGATATCTTGGAATAATTGACACATCATTCTGATACGCGAGTTTCTCAATATAATTGATAGTTTCGTTAGTCATTTGCATTTTTTCTAGAGTTTCAAATCAAATAAAATGGGATAAAAATAAGAAAATACACATGGATTGGCATGAAAACTTTTTCGAGTGATTATCAAGTAATTTAAAATATGTGGGAATCAACTTTGTGTCAATCCGATGCATGTCTCTATTATATAATCCATTTATAACAAATCTAGGAGTCAGATTTGTCTGCATAAGAAATGTTGTTAATAAAAGATCCATTAAAAGTGCTTGAACATTTTCAATACTAAAAATAATATTTTTATTAATACCCCAGTTATTAGAGAATTAGTTTTATCAATAATAAAGGGATCCTTTATTACCGCATTTTTAGCACTAATTAAGGGGATATATATTAGTGATTTCTTTTAGCACTAATAAAGGAGACATTTATCCTTAGTTTTTAGCACTAAAAAGGATTAATTTATTTGTTATTTATTTTAGTGCTAATTTAAGGGCCCAAATCCTAGATTCTCTTTCATTTTTAAATTTTAGGTGTTGGAGGTGCTCGTAGGACGTTCCAACATGTTTAGAGGTAATGTACGGTCTATGGAGGGTTCCAATAAAAAATGAAATAGATATGGTGTGGTGGGATATGTGGTGAAATAAAGGTTGTGGATGTGGAATAGTGGATCCCAACTATGGTATAATGGTACCGATGTAGGATTTTAGAGCTACTACCTTTTTAGGCATAGTTGTAGTATATTCCCTTCCCCCAGTATTAGGCACTATGGCTTGGAGTAAGGAGGTTGCTGAACATTGGTTTTATGTTATTCTTTGAATTTATGGGTAACTACATCATGGATCATTAGACTATTTGGTATCGCCGTATCCTTTTTAAAATATATTCCCATGGATCTTAGAAACACACTTTGAACAAGGGGATACAATGGGGTCCCTTGTATTGTGCCCAATTTTCCCCTATGTGAGGCACTTATATGGCATGATCTCAGGGTTTCTGCTATGGTCTTCAAAATTTCTGTTAGATATAAATACCCAAAGTCGTTCTTAATCACAATTTTCATTAAGTTTCTTCTCTAATCCTAGACACAAAAGGGTAGTTTGTAAGGTTTTAAACCCCCTTTCGATTGGGATTGATCCAGAATTTCCATGTACAATATACAATAATCTTAGGAATGTTCTTCATTCCTTTTCTAAAGGTTTCTTCTTAGATCGATCTTCTTTTATTATATCTCTTATTTACATATCTTGGTGTTTGATAACTATCATTCTGATGTAATTTCATCGTATTTGGTTAGTGTGATCATGCTGTGGTTCCATTAGAGGGGTTTAGTTTCTTGTAGGAGAGGTTATCTGAGGTCCGCATCGGCGTGTTATTTCTATTTTTAGAATAAAAAAATCTCTATGTAGGGGACTTGTAGATTCTTCTATGTATTTACATGAAATAAAAAATTGACCCCAGTTTATCGCTTTGTATAGTGGTCAAATGAAACTAATAAATATTAAACTGGATTAAAGGATGAAATTATATAATTGTTGTGGGGTTCGTGTTTTGTTCCTTTCCATCTTGATAATGATTTGTCTCTTAATTTTAAAGATAGTGTTCTATATATCATATTCTAGTGTTCATGTTTTTTTCTTGTTTTAGAATTTTTCATTTATCGAAAATGGAGAATAGAAAAAATATATATTTAATTTGTTGATAAAAATATCGTAAGAGGCATGTTTAATGAATCCTTATATTCATAGAATTTTATGTTGTTCAAATTAATGTAAAATTCATATTTTTTAAATTATATATTCCAAGAGTTAATATAATTTAAAAATAACTTTATTATAGAATTATTATAAATTATTAAAAGAATACCAAGGAATATCAATTGAAAATTTATCATCTTATAGTTAGATTAAACTTGTTCTCTGATAAAGTGCATATTTAAACAATTTGATAGCCTGTTATAGCTAAGGCCTTAGGTTACCCATTGTTAGAACATCTGAATAATTAATTATATAGTTAAAGACGAAATAAATACCATTTTTTGATAAATATAAATATTTGGGGTGGAGAGTTATTGTTTGTTTACAAAGGTTAGATGCCTTGTGTCCGGGTCTATGAGATACTATTTGCATGTAATGGATAAATACAATCTTATTAAGGCCTAGATTAACCTGTTCATTTTTTTTCACTTTTTTTTCGTTCTATGTACTCCATATGTGATATTTTTTTATGCAAGGTGATGTGAGCCCTTGATGGATAATGAGATACACATGGGGTGACCTGAGGTTGTGGTAGTAGTTGATGCCTGTAACGATGAAATTCATGGGTATATACACGATAGAGTCTAAGTTGTAATCACGATGGTTGAATGGGTTTAATATGGGCGCTCCCATTGTTGTAATGATAAATGGGATTTTTCTTGAAAATTAATCTGTTTTATGGTCAGATAGAGGGTTTTCTTGTTTATATACATTCATTTCCCCTCTTCCTGAGGTAGATTCATATTCTTGGTTGTATCTCTCTTGGTGGAAGCTTATTATGTTTTCCAAGAGTACCTAGAATTATGTAATGTGTAATAATGTTTAATAAATGACTTAACCAATGAGTTTTATGTTGTTGGAATGAAAATGATATGATCTTGTGAAAAAATGGACTTGTATGGATTATTCCTTGAGTGCATGGACTTCAATTTCATGGTTGATGAATTAATTAATGAAAAGGTAAATGTTAAAATAGAAAGAAGAAACATAATATAACTCCTTTAAATGATTGTGTGTTATAGGATATCCAATACATAGTGTTGTAAACTGAGTGTCTATGTGAAGATCGTTTCAGTTGATCATAGGACCATGTTACACCCATAGTGTTATTGTGAGATATATTATATAATATATGTTTTGAGATTTAATATGCTACCCCACCCATGTTGGAAGCAATACTAAAAAATGTTGGACTCAAGTAGGGTTTATTCCCAAATGTTTAAGTTGGGATAATAGTTGGATAACTATCCCTATAGACCAGATCACTTCTCTTAGTTGTATTATGTGTTAGTTTGCATAGTGGTTAGTTTCCCATATAAATGTGTAGTGAGATGTAATAGATTTTCATAATTTTACAAACTTTTATCTCCTAACATAGTATCCAAAGGAATATTATAGGTATTATGTGTGTATGATTTGGTGGATTGATGTACCTTACTCAGTGTATGGGTGTGATGGATTGAGGTGTAATACCCAATGTATGATACATGTCATACATGTTGTGGTGACTCTCCAAAACTACATGGTTTTTATATAGATATGTTGGGAACATAGAATGTTTTTTTAGTTGATGAGTTAACTTCAATTATTTTTTACTAATCACTATAATGATTTCCTTATATTTTGGACAAGAGGAACCTAGGAGGATCTTATAGAGTATAGTGTAATACTGAACCCACATTTCTAAAATGTTGTTTCATGTCAACTATAGCATGTTTGAGATTAGAATCGATTTTATTAACTCATTTTATTTCTTGATTTAATTGAAATTCATGGTCCCTTCGAATTTTTCCTTTTTGGTACTTGTAGTTTTCCTTTCAGTTATTTTACTACTATATGACATTATATGTATATACATGGGATCTCCTTCATCTTTATGAGCATTTGTTGATTGGTGTATTTATATTTTCTCTGTCTTCCCCATGTTCTTTTAGAGGGTAATTCCTCCCATCACTGTATATATTATACCATCAGATATAGTCACCAACCCATAGCCTACTAGATGCAGGACATAGGTGGTCATCATCTCCCTTCTATCATTGTCAACCGAGGAGGGTTACCCTCTGGGGGGAGTGGGTCATGATAGAGTGGTATCAAAGGTTCATGATGAGTGATTGAATGATGTTTGGAGTTAGTAATATGTGAGACTATTTGTTTCGGTAGTGAAACAATGTGATATATGTTTAATAATTAATATAAATAAGGTATATTGACTAAGACACATGGTTTTAGGGCCCCTTGTGATCTGGTATATGGACTTTTAATTTTGCTGATCCTATAAAGTGAGATTATACTAGTTTTTTGGTATAGATATATGAAAGAAACATGAATAATTCTTCTTTCATCTTGTGTTTTAAAGAGGTAAACATTGGGATAGGTAAAAGCATAAATTAATGAATTAAATATTTAAATTAATTAATCTTAATTATTCCATAATCTAGGTTTTGGAGATCAACTGTTTTTTCCATTTTAAGATTGGCTTTAGATAAATATTTTCATCTGGTATTCCAAAATCATGTTCCATAAGATATTCCAAAAAATTACCATTGAGTGGAGGTCGACGATGATTAAAATTGGAGGAGCACACTATGAGATTCTATGTTCCAATTTCTATATAATTTTATGGATAAATATTTAACTTAGTGACAGAAGATTGTTTGGAGGAGGTTGAGATAGCTTTTAGTTGGATATGTTCCTGGAAGGATCACCATGATTGATTGGTTGTGACGATGATGTGTGGAGAATCAAGGTAATGGTGGTTCTTGTGTGTTGGGGATCAATATTTTCTTGTGGCCTTATGGGATAAGTTCCGACACCTATTCTGAGTATAGTTTCTTTCTTAGACCGTAGAGGCAGTCATTCAATAAGATATGTTTACCAATCAAAAAGTGAGTTACAATATATGGGAGTTTGACATATGTTTCATGACCCCACTTTACTATTCTTCATACCTACTATGGTATGATGTGGCATGGATGAGGCATTTTGAAGAGGATTTGCATCCATAGATCCAACATAACCTCACCCCATTCATGTTATCAACATACCTCAAGGTTCTAGAAGGAGAAGTGGTTATTGAGTGGATTATTTATACAACCATAATTTCACAAGATATGATTAATCAAGATTCCCCATGAAGCATATCTATGGTTTGGGGTTCCCAGTTTCTTGGACAGAAGAGATTTCAGTCATCCATGGTTAGGTCCTAGGCCTCATCTCTAGGATTCACAAGGGTGGAGGATCTTGGTCCTTTCCCATATCTACAAACATTTTCTTTTATTTTGGAGACTGAGGTAATTAGTGGTAAGTGTGTCTGACCTATCTTAACAGTCATTATACACTACTCATTCCACTTCATGTTCCTCTTTTTAGGTAGTTTTATCTAGGGAAGTAGTAGCTAAATGGTCCATATTAGGATTATTAAAGGGCAGATTGGTTAGGTATATGGTATCTCAATGATGATCCATATACATAAATATTAGAGCTCATTTTTGGAGGTGTTATTCATTAGGGACTTTGTGGTCATGGATCAGGTCTTGGTCATCTTTTTTCCATGTTATTACAAACATCGTGCAATCCATTTGTCATTTGAGCTACCCATTGATTTTTTCAACTTGGGTTCATTTTTTCTTTGATTCAAAATCCACAAAATCCTTCCTATAATCTAACTTATTATATGTTTTGGGGCTTGATGAGGAGATTTATACATACATTAATATTAACTATGCTAGATGGCTGACAATTTGACCTGTATAAACTACGTAGAGACTATGATCTAGTATCGGGGAAGCACCTCTATTGGGGATACTTTTTATAATTATATATGCAACCATATGATATCATCCTTTGAATGGATTGGTTGTATTCATTGTTGGATATTGGGGATTTTTTAGGAGTCGTGTTATGTTTTATGATGGTAATGGACATCCCAAAATATTCATTGGTGAGAGACACCATCAGATGGGTAATAAGCATATTTTCTCCATGAATTTCATGAGGTCCAAGATAGTACAATTTTCACTGTTCCATCCAATGATGCTTCTAGGTTTTTTGGAAGACACCCTAATTTCATTCCATAGGAGGTTGTAGCATTAACCCTTCATTTAGAAATATTGTTAGGGATCTACATACAATTGGGTGTTTATCCGATATTGATGTCCCTATATGGGACTGAATCTTCTCATTTACTAGAGAAATGGGTAAAAATTATTATATGTATTAGAGGTAAATAGTTTCCCTAATTTAACTAGCTATTTTGGAAGGTTCATTGATTATTTATCCCAATTTTTAACTCCCCTAACTCCCTTGACTAGAATGTATGGGGAATTATTATGGACTTATTAGTTTATACTACTTTTGAGATCCTAGAAGAGATGTTTGTTCATTCTCTCTTCCTTTTTTTATGAGTATAGAGAGTCCAGTATAAGGTTTTCTATGACACTTCCATATTGTCTTTGGATATTTTTTGATATAGTGGATATCAATTTTTTCTTATGGGTCTTGAAAGTTACTTCCTTATGACCATAACAATTCTACCCATTATCTTGAGTCGACAGTCATTTTATTTTCCATGGAGTTGTGGTGACATTACCTCATAAGTGAGAATTTTTTAGTTTTTATCAATTTTAAGATCTGTAGGTATGTATTCTATAATAATGAATTGAAATCACAACAATTATGGTGGGTGGAATTATTTTTGTATTAAGACATTAAGATTTCATATATTCCAGGAAAGGGAAATTTTGTGGCTGAAGTACTGAGTAGGATGCCACATACTAATTCCATGGGTGAATCTAGAGATACCTAAAGAGTGATATAAAAGGTATGATTGATGAATCTAAATATATAATAGGTTGGTGGAATATTTTTTAATTTTCAATTAAGAATGAACTCATATTTGGGGAAGTATTTAGAGGAGTCCCATATATAGGATTATAAGGTGGAGTTCTGGAGATACTGAGTTACCTTTCATAATTCCCTTGATAGTTATCTAAGGATAAACATTAGTGGGTGTTGTTCTAGGGGGGGGATTTTCTTCCCATTGGTGATGTGTGAGATGGTTCTCCAGGAGTTTCATAACTAACCATTGTCGGTAAATCTTGGTGTGGAAAATATGTACCAAATTCTACAAGGGATGTTTTGGTAGATGGGGTATTAGAATCCATTGTAGAGTTTGTGTCTTGATGTTTTTTCTTCCAGAAGGTGAAGTCCAAACATCTTTTGCCTCATGGTTTTCTCCATCAGTTAGATGTTCCTAATTGAAGGTGGGTTGAATACCCAATGGACTTTGTTACTATTTTTCTTCAACCTCAGGGAGGATATGATTTGATATTAGTGATAGTGTATCATTTGAAGAAATATTCCCACTTTATAGTGATCTAGGAGTTGAGCTCAATGATGGTTTTATTGAGTTAGTAACTAGAGAATGTAGTGATACTCTATAGAGTGTTTAGGAAGAACATCATTGATCATGATCCTATTTTTACCTCTACGATTTCAAGAGGTATTAAACATGCTTTTGGATCTTAATTATACCATATCAATACTTTTCATCAAATTACAGACAGTTAGAGAGAGTAAACCATCCAACCTCATAAAGACATGTTTTGTTCTTATGTCGTAGATTTTAGAGCTTTTTGAATGAGACAACTATCTTTGGTAGAGTTTTATTACAACAATATTTTTTACTCCACCATTTATATGGAACTATACAAATCATTATACAACCAACATTTATGTTATCTATTATGTTATACTATGGTAAGAGATTTAGAAATTCTTGAGCCATAAGTAGAATAGTGAACGAAAAAATGGTATAGGTGATTCATGATAGGATAAAATCAGCATATAATTGCCTAAAATTATATATTTATCATATGATAGAAACTATAGAGATTAATGTTGGAGATCATTTGTTCTTAAATGGGACTCCACATCATGGGCAGTAATGGTTTGGTCATGTGAGTAATCATTGTACCTGATTCATTGGCCCTTCAAGGTGTTTTCTCACATTGGAGATGTGGCATATCAAATAACACTTCTCATATAGATGAGCTAGATACATGATGTTTTTCATGTGTCATAGCTCCACCATTACCTTCATTATGACTCTCATGTCATATATTGGTTCAAGATATAAGTTGATGATGATGTGAAATTCAAGGAGCAGCCAATATAGATCCTAGACCACTAGGAGAAGGTGTTTCATGAGAATTTTATTCTATTGTTTTGTGTATTGTGATAGCATAGTTACATGGAATAGATTACTGAATAATTTAATTCAAAGATACCTACTCAGTATCCAGGCCCATTTTTTCCTTACGTCTTCTCTTTTAGCATTTATCTTATATGGATGTTATCTTTTTCTTGTTTATGAGTTGGTTTTCTCTTATGTATTTTGGGTCTTTACTCTTTTTTGAGAGGCATTTTCTCTATGAGAGTGTTCATTAACTATTTTGTTTGTTTCCTTTGAGTGAGGGGGTTATGCTCCTATATTAGTGATATTATTGAAAGGTATTACACTAGTTTGATGTTTCTACAATCCTTTTCCCTTCTTTTTCTCTCGATTTTAGATTTGGATTTTCAAGGATAAGAATGGTTTGAGAGGTATCAAATGTAAGGGTCTAGATACTATAATCACTTTCTTTATTTATATTTAGGTGTGGGTGGTCATTAGAGGAGGTTTTAAGGTTATTGAATAGAATTTGGGGGCTAAGAATTGTTACACTGCAAAAAATGGCATGGATGTGGTGTGGATGGTGGACTGCACCATATAGGTACTGGTTATAGAATATCGAATTTCAGCTAAAACATAGTGGTAATGATGTAAAGTTTTAAGGATACTTCCTTTTTTAGAATAGAAGCTGCAGAGACTCATGTTGTGGGATAAGCCCTTCATTGATGTTAAGCATTGCGGCGTGGAGTGATGAGCTTGCGGTATAGGGGTTTTCAGTAGTTTTGTCAATTTAAGGGTAGATGCATTGTAGAACATTAGGCTTGCCCATATCCCAAAATACCCTTTTATATTTTCTTCCTGTGGATCTCAACAATGTGCTTTGATTAAGGGGGTGTGATGTGTTTCCTTTCACTACACTGTATTTTCCATGATGCTAGGAACTTCTTAAAAATAGTCCACGGTGTTGTGTTGTGGTCTTCTAATTTTCACTTGGATAAAAATACCCCAAGGCATTTTGAACCTCACATTATACCACTAGGTCCTATAAAATTGTAGGCACCAAAGGGTATATTTTTAAATATTTTTAATTCCCTTTTAATAGGGATTGATCTCATCTTTTCAAGTTTTATCTGCAGCAATCTCTTGAATGATCTACTTCTCTTATATTTCTATATATTCATAGATCAATCTATTTTCCTTCCATTTATTCATTCCATGTTGTGGAATTTTATCTCCATCATTTTGATGTAATTTCTTAGTAATTTTATGGTGTGATCATGGTGTGACATCCATGGACGGATTCAATTACTTGCAGGGTAGGTGATCAAAAATTCATAGTGGCATTCTGGTTCCATTTCAAGAATGTCAGAAGTTTGAGTTAGGGGATTTTTTCACTACTACATAATGGGATTTATCTAGAATTGTGGTTTTAATATACCTTGCTAAAATAACGATTAATCACCCCTTTTTTAGCGCCATAAAAAGTGATATTAAAAGGCATCTTTAACATATCATTTTTAACATTGTTAACGGGGGTCTTTAATGGCACTAAAAATCACTGGTAAAGGGACCATTATCTGTGCTTGTTAAAATGAACTAATAAATTCCCCAGTAAATAATTTTAAAAAAGTACTGATAAAAAGGGGCCTTTGTAAGAAATTCTAAAAAATAAATGATAAAGGGGGATTTATTAGCCCTTGTAAAAAAGAACTGATAAATGGGGGGGGGGGGGTCTTTATGATCTCTTTTTTATAAATGCAGATAAACACCCCCCTTTATCAGCTTTTTTCTTAAAATATTAAAGGTTATATTAAAAAATATACTTCATTAAATATAATATATTTATATATTTATATATTTATATATTTATATTGATATAAATATAATATATTTTTTTAAATAGGATTTAGATAATGGTAAGTAGTCATTTACAGATTATATATAATATATTTACTCAAAATGAATTCCAAAATAATTAAAAAATATTTTTAATTAATAATTTTCCAATTATTATCGAGTAATAGTCATTTAATAACAATATGAAGAAAAAAATAAAAAAATTTAATAAAATATCTAAAATATATTGAAGACATAACTCAAAATTCAAACAATTATAAGTTATCATCTCGATGTCCATTTAGGCTCTACCACATATCAAATCGAATCATGTGATGACATCTATGTCACGATAATGACGGGAGCCTTGGTCACTCTTTTTTTGAAAAAAAATCCCAAGAAGGCTACCAAAAAAGTGTTTTTAGTCTGGGTACTCAATTTTTTTAACATTTGATTGATTTTTAGACTCATCGATGAGTGTAATTTTTCCCTTTCTCAGTGGGGATTGAATTTATTTGATGGAATTGCATCCAAATTGTTATTTTGTCTTTGAAATTTTATCATTTTCACAATTTAATGTTATTTATAATCAAATATATAACAATACACAAACATTTTTTTATATTTTCACACATAACAACTTAATTTTATAAATAAATAATTAAACAAATTTACATATAAAATATTTTACTAAATATATAAACCTTATCTAAATAAAAACTAACATCCATTCTATTTAAAATAAAAAATGTTCAAATATTTATACACCTATACAATTAATATATATATATATTATTTATATATATTTACACTTGTGTGTGTTGTTGAAAAATAGATATATATTTGTATATATATTCTAATATATGTATATCAATATTAATATATTGTATATATAAATAAATATAAAAATGTATAATTATATTTATATATGAACATATATATATGATATATGTATTAGTATGTATTTAAAAACACACACAAAACATGTTTTATATATGTATTTGTATATATATATAAAGATTTATATAAACATATATATTAATATATGGCTAAAAAATGGAATGAAATATATATATATATATATATATATATATAAAACAAAATGTAAAAAAATACAATATATGGGAGTGAAAAAGGAACTAGTGTATAAACTGGAGGTCCAACATTTGAAACTCGTTGGAGGAAAGGGCTCACATGGGAGGGTGGGATTATCTGAAGCGCTAATAAAGGGGTGGGGGAAGTGATGATAGAGGGAGGGGGACAGGAAGCACTAATAGAGACATGAAAAATAAATATTATTGCCTTTTATAATTAGGGACTTTATAATCACTTTTTATGAGTGTCGTTAAAGCGAACCCTTTAACATCAATTACATTATCAATTATTTTACTTCACTAATAAAGCCCTTTTACGAGCATTATTAAAGACCCAATTTGATGTAGTGATTTTTAATCCTATTTATTTATGTGTAATCTTAAATTTATAAATTTTTATCCCTTTGTATTTTAGTGGAATTAACATAATAATTAATAAATTAAATTGAATAATGAAATTGGTTTATTGGTTTAGTGATCACATTTTGTTACATTCCATCGTAAAAATGACACACCTCTCGATTTTCTAGTAAGTGTTATATTTATATTATTCTTGTTATCAAGTTTTTTTTTACTTAGTTTAACATGTTACTTTCATTTGAAATTATAAAAACATAAATATGCAATTCATTTTGTTGGATAAATATCTTAAGATGCTTTTTAATTAATCTATATATTCTTAAAATTAAATAGTAAACATATTAAAGCTAACTGCATGTTGATTTAATGTGTTATTCCTTATGACAATAGAATTGAAAAATAAATTTAAACATGAATTATTATAAATGATGGAAATAATAAAAAGGTATTGTTGGAACCATTATTTTAGTGACCCGAAGCTTATCGTACATGGACATTACATTACTTTTGCGGAATACATAGTACATAACAAAAAATACACACACAAGGACCGTAATAGTTTAGTGTCTTTGGAAACTCATAATATAATCTTCTAATCGTGGTGAAAGATCTTCAACATATCCCATAAAGATCTTCCTTTTTTTTACCTAAAACCTTTCTTTATATCCTGGGGAAAAAACATAAAAGGGTGAGCTCAAATTCTTAGTAAAGGTAAACAAAAGAAATATCAATCACATCATATTCATAAGAACATAACATTTTGGAAATCTTAACCTGCAAAAGAGATCATAATATCATAACATGGGATAAATAATAGTAGTGAAATTTAATCCCAATAATCATAACTTAAAACATGAAACTTTTTGGAATACACACATAATCATAGAGAATCATTTCTTATTAGTCAAGACTCATTGCCAAGACTATCTTAGTGGACAGAGTCCATTTCTGAACCGAGTTCATTCCTCGTTTCAGTCCTATTTCACTGAACCGGTTTAACCTGCCGTTCCAGCCATGTCTATCTCATGAGATATAAAATATTTACCCAATTCATTGGAGGGAGATATAGGTCCCACCAATCTCATAATGATACCATTCTTATGTGTGCCACAAAATCATAAACTATACATCATAATATAACCCATGTAATAAAAATGGGAATCTTAAACATCGTGACATCATAAAACAATTCATATAAGATAAAGGAATTCATAAAAATATTTCCATCACAACATAATCAAATCAATGTAATAATAGGGATAGAGACAGAACCCTTTATTATCTTAAATGGAAAATAATTTTGATAAAACTCTTGAACTCCATTCTTGAGGAAAATATCCTTTTCACTTCAATTTTTTTTACCTTTCTTAACATTTCATACAATTTTAAACTAAAAGAATTTGATTAAAAATAAACTTGAAAACTTGTATAGGAATCTTTATGGAAATAATGTTTTAAAATCCATTCATGCCGTATAAGTTAAAAAAAACATTCTTCTCGTACTTTTGTTGGAAAAGTCAAAAAGTACCTCGTACGAAAAACGACAAAAGATTCCTTTCATATCTTTTACTAAAAACTCACTGAAGTGTAAAATTGGATTTAAACAATTTTAGGTGGATGGAAATAATGTTACATATTGAGGAAACATGGATGTGGATGATAAAATACACCCCAGTAAATTCCAAAGTATAAATAATCTCGGATAAAAATGAGATTGTGATATTTCCCTCACCTTAGGTCCAATTTGCCTCATAAGTGTCCAAACCTCCTGTATAATGATTTAAATAATGTCATTGAATTATTCCAGAATCATACTCATTGTTATTATGTCATATATGGTTCACTTATGACTTTATATTACCCGTTCTTTTGTAAATTCCATATTAAAGAGCGTTTTGGGTAAAATCATTTGATTTATCGTCCGTGTTTTGACTTGTAATTATTCATATGATTACATAGATCATGATTACTTAATTACAGAATATAAAACATGATTTATATATAATATATATTCTGAATATACATATATATAATAAATCAGTAAATGGAAGGAAATACACCGTTCATGGAGACGGTAGGTCGTACATACGCATGAACGTTGTTTTCGTTTCCTTATTGAGTTGAATGGAATTAAGTAGATGACATACATATATATACACATAAATCCAGTATCATTATTATGTCATATATTTCATTATTACTTATTATATATACTTTATAATCATTCATGAATGGTTAACGTGGAGAATGAATCTCATCGCGTCGTGGAGACGGTAATCCGTACGTACGCACGAGCGTTAATATCGTTCTCATGATCGTGGAATTGTATTGGAGTGTATGTATACTATTTCAGAATCAATATCACTTTAAAATAATCATATATAGTTATTATGTACACCATTATACCCATCCAAGTAAGGTGGTGGTGGAAAATATATTACACCACGGCGTGGAGACGGTATTTCGTACGTACGCACGCGTGGTGATTTCATTTTCCATAGGATGGATAGATGGTGAAATAGGGTTGTTTCATACTTATAATAACATATCAGTATATGAGTGATACTGATGTTATTACTTCATAATGAAACAACTAAAGAAGGAGAAGTGGAAGAAGAAATAAAGATGAAAGAATCGGTAACAGACATTACCTCTCCTTTGAAGCGCTTCTTTGAGACCTCCTTTTAGGGCACTAAAATTGGTCTTTGAAGAAGACCAGGACCTCTAGGATGTATCTATGGAAGTGGAGAGAAGAAATTGGCAGGGGTTTTTTGAGCTTGAAGGCTCAAAGTGGTGTGAGGAAGAGATGGAGGAGGTGCCCTTTTATGAGGGAGGAGAGGGGCACCTTTGGAATAACTAAAAATATTAATTTATTATAAAGTCAAATTCGGTTTTTAATAGCTCCAAATTGATATATTTTGAAGATAAGGTGGGTATGGGTCGAAATACTCTCATCAAATATAATTTAGACAAGTTTAGGTATCAATTTTAACCTTATCATTTAGATTTAAATTTAAGTTAGACAATTTAACTTTTACAGTGTCTTCTTGTTTTCTTACACTATAAGGTTTATAAACTTACTATATCAAGCCAAACTAACCCGAAGTTGTTTATTATTAATATATATAACCTTATCTAAGTCATTTGGCCGAACCTTATATTTTTAGGAATAAAATAACAATTAATAATATAATATTTGTTTTAAAAACTATTTTATGTCAATTTTGACACTATTTAGTAATTGATTTTTGTGAAAATCATAACAGAATGATTATTTCTAAAAAAGTTAATTAAATCAATAATAACATGTCATATTAACCTATAAAATTAGTGTAATTATAAAAAGTCTCAAATTACATATATTTGGGTATTTATAACATCAATTATGTCAATATTTCATTAATATGATAATTACTACATCATCGTTGTGTCATAAATAAATTAAATTATATAATGTCTAAAAATTAAAAATAAAATACCATTATGTAGGGACTTTTTTATCTTTCTAATGAATATTTATAGTATAATTTATCTTATGTATAACCCAATATTAAAAATGATTTACTTATTAAACTTTGATTTTAACTATTTTAACCCTTCTTTAAATAAATTAATAATAAATGCTCTAATCTAATCCAAGTGAGCCTAAATGGTCATATTTTATTACTAAGGTTGTTTTTGGTCGAATTAAACTTATCCAATAGAATTAGGACATGTGTTAGGGTAACAATAATACCACTTTTACCCTTAATTGCCCTATTTACTATTAATTGTGGTAAAAAAAAAGTAAACAGGTACTATTCACCAAAAATTATTTAATCTTATTGAACCACATTTTAGTCCTTGATATTAACCGTGTCTCTCGGATTTTCAAAATTCCACTCACAGAAGTGGTAAAATTATTTATTATGAAAAATTCAGATTTTTTAACTACCACTTAGTCATTTCACTATTCATCAAAAATTGAATGTTTTCAGAAAAATACCAAAATTTCACCCTAGGATAATTTAGATATTCCGAATCCAAAAATGAAGTCCATTTTGAAAAATAAAATTTATAAAATTTCAAAAAGTGGTTATTACTATTCATAACGGCTAGTTTTATTAATATTTTAATCGCATATCGTTGTTTAGTGAAACTCGGTATTGCGTACGACAAAAGCTATTGAGGAAGGCCGTAGTTGCGTGTAAAGAAAGCCAAGATAGTGTTGTGTGTAACAAAATATTTATCATAAAGGTCTTGGGAGTTACATTCTACCCCCCTTAAAATGAATTTCTCCCTCAAAATTTGTCACTTTGTAACAAAAAGATGGGGATACCTCTCCCTCATCATATCCTCAAGATCCCATGTAGCTTCTTCTAATTGGTTGTTACTCCATAAATCTTTCACCAATCGTGTGGTCTTGTTTCGTAGGACTTTCTCGCTACGATCCAGAATCTCTATCGGCTGTTCTTCATAAGAAAGATCTTGCTCCAGCGGTATAACTTCTGAGCTAAGTACATGTGATGGATCAAGATAATTCTCAAGTGATCTTCATGTTCTTCCTTGCTCTTTGAATAGAAAAGAATATCGTCTATAAAGACTACCAAAAATTGATCAAGATAGTCCTTAAAGACTCTATTCATCAGATCCATGAAGATAGCAGGGGAATTAGTAAGACCAAATGGAATCACTATAAACTCATAGTGTCCATACCTTGTACGGAAATCCGTTTTTGGTATATCCTCCCTTTTGACCCTTAATTGATGATACCCTGAACGAAGATCAATCTTTGAAAAGTATTGAGCTCCACGTATTTGGTCAAATAAGTCATCAATGCGTGGGATATGATATTTGTTCTTGATAGTGATCTTGTTAAGTTCTCGATAATCAATGCAGAGTCTCATTGATCCATCTTTCTTCTTAACAAATAGAACAGGTGCTCCCCAAGGTGACACACTAGGGCATATGAATCTCTTATCAAGATTCTCTTGGAGTTGCTTCTTCAATTCCTGCAACTCAATTGGGGCCATTCTATAAGGTGTCTTTGAAATAGGCAAAGCACCCGGTACGAGTTCTATGGAAAACTCAACTTCACGATTTGGTGGAAGACTCGGAAATTCCTCCAGAAAGACATCATCAAACTCCCATACAATGGGCATATTATTAATCGTGAATTTCTCACCAACCATTTGAGAGAAATAACCCTCATTTAGTGGAATCAATACCCATAAGATGGAAGAAATTTCCACTGGAAGGTTATGTTTATCCTTGCATCGATAGACGATCATATATTGATCTGGAATATGAAATGTGACTTCCCTTCATCGGAAATTGATATGATCTCCATATAAAGAAATCCAATCCATGCCAAGAATCACATCAAATTCCACTATAGGAAGGATCAGAAGATTTGCAGGAAGCACTTTCCCACAAACTTCAATCGGGGAAGAATAATAAACTTTTGATGCGACTGTTGTGCCATTAGGTGTTGTCACAGCTAACTCAACATCTAATTGTTGAGGTAATACGGTGATACCCTTAGAAAAATCTTCAGAAATAAAAGAGTGGGTGGATCCAGAATCAAATAAAACATTTGCTACTTTACAGTGGATGGTAAGTGTACCTTTCACCACATCGTTATCGTACTCCACATCACTGATAGAAATTGCATGTGCCTTTCCTTTTTTCTTTAGCCTTAATATTTTGTTAATGTCGATCATCATCAACAACCCTTGGATTAGGGAATTTATTGGCATAATGCCCCATCTCCTTGCACTTGAAACATTGATGTGTAGTAGGTTCATTCTGTGTGTCCCTTCCTTTGTTTGCATCATTAGACATCTTCTTCCCATCATTGCGGCATTCAAATGCCCGATGAACTTCCTTTCCACATTTGAAAGATTTACTTGTCCCTTTAAGGCAACTCCCTCCATGTTTCTTTCCACACTTTGAACATAAGAGAAAGCTAATCTTCTTTTCAGTGTGCTCTTTAGATTTTCCTTTGAATTCCATTTTCCTCTTCTTATCAAACCCATATGACTGATGGGTTACTCCAATCTCCATCTCAACTTTGAGATCACATCGAACAATTTTCTCGTAGCTATTGAAGTCCCTTATGGCTAAGGCCCTTAGAAGACTTGGTTTTAAGCCACTAAAGAATCGATCGATCTTACTCTCAGGTTGGATAATAATACCAGAAGCGTACCTTGCAAGTTATGAAAAATTTTCTTCATAGGTACCAACAGATTCATCATCCTTTTGCTTTAGTTCAAGAAACTCTTTCTCCATCTTTGTTCGGAGAATACGAGGGAAGTACTTATTAAAAAATAAGTTCTTGAACTCATCCCATTCCATGGACTCAATTTCATCTCTTTGCCTCGTATTCTTGATAAGATTCCACCATTGATCACCATCACCTTCCAAACGATACACTGCTAAGATAAATTTATCATGTTCAGAAAATTGAAGAACTGAAAATATATTTTCAGTAGTACTAATCCATTCTTCAGCAATTAATGGATCTGTAGACCCACTGAATGAAGGTGGACGCTACCTCATGAAGGATTCAACAGAATGTCGCTCCTTCCTTTGCTCGTTTGGAAGTCCTCCATGATTCATAGCTTGAGAAAGTTGTGTGATCATGGCTACCAGATTTTTCATTCCAGCTCCCATAACGTTTGGTTGCTCAGGGGGACAATCATTGCATTGCCCGTCGCATTCCGCATTAACACGGTTCCTTTGGGTTCCAGCCATTGACTAAAACCAAGAAGAATAGTGTGAGAAACACTACTTATAATTGGAAAACCACATAATCAAGAATAAAATTTCACACTTAAGGTATGATCCTAGGTTATTCATGGCCATTTCTAAAACACTAAGATTGTGTTCTATGCTTAGACTTATCCTTAGGGTTCTTACTAAGGCTTTCAGATCCTAGTTTCCAAAGGTTGACTATACCTTTCCTCTGATACCAACAGTAGAGACTTGAAGCTTATAGTGCATGGACATTACATTACTTTTTCAGAATACTTAGTATATAACAAAAAACAAACACACAAGGATCGTAATAGTTTAGTGTCTTTGGAAACTCGGAATATAATAATCTAATCGTGGTGAAAGATCTTCAACATCTCCCATAAAGATCTTCCTTTTTCTTACCTAAAACCTTTCTTTATATCCTGGAGAAAAAACATAAAAGAGTGAGCTCAAATGATCAGTAAAGGTAAATAAAAGAAATATCAATCACATCATATTCATAAGAACATAACATTTTGGAAATCTTAACCTGCAAAAGAGATCATAATATCATAACATAGAGTAATAACATTTTGGAAATCACATCATATCAGTCCTGTTTCACTGAACCGGTTTAACCTGCCGTTCCAGCCATGTCTATCTCATGAGATATAAAATCTTTACCCAATGCATTTGAGGGAGATATAAGTCCCACCCATCTCATAATGATACCATTCTTATGTGTTCCACAAAATCATAAACCATACATCATAGCATAACCCATGTAATAAAAATGGGAATCTTAAACATCGTGACATCATAAAATAATTCATATAAGATAAAGGAATTCATAAAACTATTTCCATAACAACATAATCAAATCAATGTAATAATAGGGATAGAGACAGAACCCTTTATTATCTTAGATGGAATTTAATTTTGATAAAACTCTTGAACTCCATTCTTGAGGAAAATATCCTTTTCACTTCAAAAACATTTTTCCATTCTTAACATTTCATACAATTTTAAACTAAAAGAAGTTGATTAAAAATAAACATGAAAACTTGTAGAGTAATATTCTTGGAAATAATGTTTTAAAAAAACATTCATGTCATATAAGTTAAAAAAACATTCTTCTCGTACTTTTGTCAGAAAAGTCAAAAAGTACCTCGTACGAAAAACGACAAAAGATTCCTTTCATATCTTTTACTAAAAACTCACCGAAGGGTAAAATTGGATTTAAAAAATTGTAGGTGGATGTAAATAATATTACATATTGAGGAAACATGGATGTGGATGATAAAATACACCCCAGTAAATTCCAATGTATAAACAATCTCAGATAAAAATAAGATTGTGATATTTCCCTAACCTTAGGTCCGATTTGCTTTGTAAGTGTCCGAACCTCCTGTATAATGATTCAAATAATGTAATTGACTTATTCCAGAATCATACGCATTGTTATGATATCATATATGGTTCACTTATGACTCTATATTACCCATTCTTTTGTAAATTTCATATTAAAGAGCGTTTTGGGTAAAATCGTTTCATTTGTCGTCCGTGTTTTGACTTGTAATTATTCATATGATTACATAGATCATGATTAATTAATTCCAGAAAATAAAACATGATTTATATATAATATATATTAAGAATATAAATATATATAATAAATAAGTAAATGGAAAGAAATACACCGTTCATGGAGACGGTAGGCCGTACGTACGCATGAACGCTGTTTTCGTTTCCTTATTGAGTTGAATGGAATTAAGTAGATGACATACATATATATACACACAAATAAAGTATCATTATTATGTCATATATTTCATGATTACTTATTATATATACTTTATAATCATTCATGAATGGTTAACGTGGAGAATGAATCTCATCGCGTCGTGGAGACGGTAGTCCGTACGTATGCACGAGCGATGATATCATTCTCATGATCGTGGAATTGTATTGGAGTGTATGTATACTATTTCATAATCAATATCACTTTATAATAATCATATATAGTTATTATTTACACCATTATACCCATCCAAGTAAGGTGGTGGTGGAAAATAGATTACACCACGGCGTGGAGACGGTATTCCGTACGTACGCACGCGTGGTGATTTCATTTTCCGTAGGATGGATAGATGGTGAAATAGGGTTGTTTCATACTTATAATAACATATAAGTATATGAGTGATACTGATGTTATTACTTAATAATGAAAAAACTAAATAAGAAGAAGTGGAAGAAGAAATAAATATGAAAGAATCGGTAACGAACATTACCTCTTCTTTGAAGCGCTTCTTTGAGACCTCCTTTTAGGGCACTAAAATTGGTCTTTGAAGAAGACAAGGATCTCTAGGTTGTCTCTATGGAAGTGTAGAGAAGAAATAGGCAGGGGTTGTACGAGCTTGAAGGCTCAAAGTTGTGTGAGGAAGAGAGGGAGGAGGTTCCCTTTTATAAGGGAGGAGAGGGGCACCTTTGGAATAACTAAAAATATTATTTTATTATAAAGATAAATTAGGTTTTTAATAGCTCCAAATTAGTATATTTCAAAGATAAGGTGGGTATGTGTCAAAATCCACTCATCCAATATAATTTAGACAAGTTTAGGTATCAATTTTAACCTTATCATTTAGATTTAACTTTAAGTTAGATAATTTAACTTTTACCGTGTCTTCTTGTTTTCTTACACTATAAAGTTAATAAACTTACTATATCAAGCCAAAATAACCCCAAGTTGTTTATTATTAATATATATAACCTTCTCTATGTCATTTGGCCGAACCTTAGATTTTTAGGAATAAAATAACAATTAATAATATAATATTTGTTTTAAAAACTATTTTATGTCAATTTTGACACTATTTAGTAATTGATTTTTGTGAAAATCATAACAGAATGATTAGTTCTAACCAAGTAAATTAAATCAATACTAACATGTCATATTAACCTATAAAATTAGTGTAATTATAAAAAGTCTCAAATTACATTTATTTGGGTATTTATAACATCAATTATGTCAATATTTCATTAATAAGATAATTACCACATCATCGTTGTGTCATAAATAAATTATATTATTTAATGTCTAAAAATTACAAATATAATACCATTATTTAAGAAAGTTTTTTATCTTTCTAATTAATATTTATATTCGAATTTATCTTATGTATAACCCCATATTAAGAATGATTTACTTATTAAACTTTGATTTTAACTATTTTAACCTTTCTTTAAATAAATTAATAATAAATGTCCTAATCTAATCCAAGTGGGCCTAAATGGTCATATTTTATTCCTAAGGTTTTTTTGGTCAAATTACACTTATCCAATAGAATTAGGACATGTGTTAGGGGAATAATAATAACACTTTTACCCTTAATTACCCTATTTACTATTAACCATGGTAAAAAATGTAAAAAGTTACTATTCACAAAAAGTTATTTTTATCTCATTAGAACCACATTTTAGTCCTTGATATTAACCGTGTCTCTCAGATTTTCGAAATTCCACTCCCAGAAGAGGTAAAATTAAGTTTTATGAAAAATTCAGTTTTCTAACTACCACTTAGTGGTTTCACTATTCATCAAAAATTGAATGTTTTCAGAAAAATACCAAAATTTCACCCGAGGCTAATTTTGATATTCTGGATCCAAAAATTAAGTCCATTTTTAAAAATAAAGTTTATAAAATCTCAAAAAGTGGTTATTACTATTCATAATGGCTAGTTTTATTAATATTTTAATAGCATATCGTTGTTTAGTGAAACCCGGTATTGCGTACGATGCAAGCTATTGAGGAAGGCCGTGGTTGCGTGTAAAGCAAGCCAAGATAGTGTTGTGTGTAACAAAATATTTCTGATAAAAGTCTCGGGCGTTACATTCATGATATTGTATTTTTCATAATCACAAATAATGTCAATATACAGATATATATCTTTCATGCCAATTTTAATATCTCTATGTGAATCAATTTTGTCATATAGAAACATATACTTTAATAAGTCAATTGGTTAGAAGTAATGAATCAATATGTTTACAAGTGTATTTTTACATATACTTTGATTAAAAATTCATCTTATAAGGGTATATGCAAGACATACTCTTCAAAATCTTTTTTGGATTTCTGGAAACCAAAGTATGACTCACCGAAGTTAAACTCCCCAAAGTTTGTCTCACCGAAGTCGACACACCAAAACCGAAGTCGACACACCAAAACCGAAGTCGACACACTGAAACTGAAGTTGACACACCAAAACCGAAGCTGACACACCGAAACTGAAGTTTGACAGACCAAAGTCGACACACCGAAGTTCGACAGACCAAAATCGAGGCACTGAAGATGACAGACCGATCTTATAAAACTAAAGACAAAAGACTGAAGATTACTCACTGATTGATATAAATAACTGTTTCTATTTTATTAATTAAAATTTATTTCTAACGGTCATATGTAGACAAATTAATTTTTTTGAAGTTATTTAATGTTGTATGTTGGAAAATCCGTAGACAAGTACGAGGTATATGCACGTGCGAAGAATATTTTGCGTAGAGGATCCTGGAGTATAAATGGACATCATCATTCATGTTAAAGAGGCGACAACACTGGCAGTACATACTGAGACACATACTATGCGATTACCAAAAGAGAAGAACATAGCGCTTGAGATTACAAGAAGACTCCAACAAGCTATCTTCACCAAAAAGGCTCAATATACATTAAGAGAGTAATGAGATAAACCTTTTCACCCCTCAAAAATAGATTATAGAAACTGAGATACTCTATTTTGAAGACATCTTCTAGAAGAATACTCAAATACCGGTTTCTCAACATTCATTGAGTCTAGAGCCTTACTTCACAACACACAAAGAATTCATAACTCCATTCTCATCCATAACACTTTTGTGGTTTATAAAACTATCCTCATACACAATCACTTATTTCTTTTGTTTACCATGAATAATTGTGGTAGAGGTCAAGTGTGACCAAGACATCCTGGTGTGCTGTTGTGAACCCCGATCCAGGGTGTGGATCAAAAGTTTATTTATATAATCATCTTGTTGGCAGGTGATCACTTAGTGTAGAGGATTAAGTCTCTTCTTGAGATTGAATATCTTATTTACATTGTTGTGACAATCTTCAATTAATATCTTTTGTTTTATCCGCTAAATATATTTGCTAAAACATAAATATATTTTGGATTACACATTGATAGATGGTTTTGGTTAGTGTGTTTATTTTTTTAATTCATTAAACTAATTTCAAAAGTTAAATTAGTATTCAAAACTGATTTATCTAAGGACTAATCACTATTTGAGAAACCTGTTGACCAATTAAACATTTAAATTTCTAATTCCTTAATTAACTGGGATGTCTTTAAAATTGGAGGTGTTATTAACTATAATGTTTTTAACAGAAATTTTAAATTGGAACTCAATTCTCCCCCTCTTTAGTATCCACTCCTACCAACAGGTATGTTAATTCAGAAATTTTCTTCTCAAACATTGATAAAACTAGTTTTATGATAAAGCACATTTTCAAATAATTTGATACATTCTTACAGATGAAGATATAGGTTGCATATTGTTGGAACAAGTGAATAATGAATTGATTAACTCAATATAGAATAAAAAATGGTTGTTTGATGATGATAAATCCATGTCCATGAGATTTATTTTTTCTTTTTAAAAGTCATATGCCCTATGTTGGTGGTTGTGAGAGCCTGTTTGCAAGTAAAGTATTAATGTATTATACTTAGGTAATAGATTTCCCTATTGACTATGTTCGTTTCAATAATCCTTATATATGCTCTAGATGTGAACTTTTCCATGACACACGATGTGAGTGTGGTATGGGTAATGAGATATGCACGAGGAGGCTTGATATTATGGTAGAAGCTAATGACTGTGAAAATGATATGAATAGAGATATGCATGATGGTGTCAAGGATGGAATCAATATGATGGAATGGTTTGAAGATGATATTTCCCATTTTAGTGATTTCAATTCGATTCTTTCTTTATAATTAATTTATCTAATTTTTGGATGTCTTGGTTGTATGTTAATCTGCATTCCTTTCCCAAATTCATGAGGTATCGGGATGTATTTGGTTCTATATCTCTTGGTTGTAGCTTATGGTGTTTTACAAGAGTAACTATAATTATAGAATGTTTAAAAAAAATTAATAAATGAATTAACCCCTTGGGTTGGTGTTACTGGATTGAAAATGAGCTAATCTTAAGAAACTATGGACTCAGTTGGATTATGGCTGCAGGTCATAGAATTTACTTTGAGGGATAATGAATTAATTTATGAAATGTAAAATATAAAAAATTGCAGTAATTTAATGTACATAACAAATATTATTGTGTGTTATAGGATATCTAGTCCCTAGTAGTGGTAAATGGGTTTCCGAGTGATGATAACTATAGTTAAGCGTAAGACATGGTTATGGCCATAGTGTGGTTGTGAGATATATTATATCTTGTATGTTTTATGATTTCATAGGCTAAAACATCCATGTTCATAGGGAGACTAAAACCCAATAAACTATGGGTGGGTGTTTTCTCCACCATCCAGTAGTGATTATACCCCTTAGACCCATTTTCTTCCCTTGTTATTATTCTAGGATGGTAGGAATGGTGGTTAGTTTCCCATATATTTGTGTGTTGAGGTCTGTAATAGATTTTGGTTATTTCACACACATGTATCTTCAGATATAGTCTCTATTGGATTATTATACATATGATGTGTGTATGTTTTGATGAAATGAGGTACCTTATTTGGTGTATGGGCTCTGATGGCTTGGGGTATAATACCTGATGTATGATACACATCATACATGTTATGGTTCTTCCTAAAAAATACTAGATTATTATATAGAGACGTGATATGGGATTATGTGATAATATAATGCATGAGGTTAATTTTTTGATACTTTATGCTAGGATATTTGATCTATATTATTTTATAGAGAGATGGATCAGGATGTGTGACATTGGAGCAGTGTGGAAAACCAGTGGGGAAGTGGTAGTGGGGTACCGTTTTTGATTTATTATTATAATATATGATCTCTCTTGTATGATCGACTTGGTGAGAGATAACTAGGGTGAGGTTTGGAAATTAATATAACTATTTATGTGAAGATTTAATTCTGTTATTTTCACTGGGATATGGTATGATTTATTTACCTTTTGTATGAGAGGATCTAGGGAGGATCCTACTAAGTATACTCTTATGCTCATCCCACATTTGTATAAACTGTTTTTCATGTTAGTGGGATATGTTTTGAAATAAATATGGATTTTAATAGCTCATTATTTAGAAGTATTTATTTGGCATTCATGATAACTTCTGAGTTTACCTTTTTAGTACTTTTATTTTGGTTTTCATTTTTTTAAAAACACAAAATTTCAGGTATTCACATCGGATCTCTTTTATCATTATGAGAAAGTGTTGATTGGTGTATCTATCTTATCGCTCTATTTCATGCTCTCTTTTATTAGGAAATTTATCCTTATATGTATGTTTGGCTGTGTTTATTATACCTTCAATTATAGTTGCAAACCTATGAACACCTGGAGGTGGGCCTTAGGTGGTCACCATCTCCATTCTCCCACTACCAGCCCAGGAGGGGTACTCTTTTCAGGAGGGGTTGAAATAGATGATAAATGCTATAACTATATTGACCCATCCCATAAGGGCCTAAGTTATGACTACCCCAATCCCCCCTCGAATAGTCTAGATGCTGGTGACTTGCACCGAGTAGGCATATCCCATAAATGAGAGGCATTATCCTAGAGTAAATGTACACACACACAAATATTTAGGCCACAAAATTCTGAAATGTAAAACAACTGAAAGAATGCATGAATACAACTAAGATCCCACTACCAGAGTAAAATAGGATGTAAATGAGTTGTAAATAAGAAAAAATTCCCGCCCGACAAAAAGAGTATGTACACAAGTCTAACTAAAATTGTAAATTGTCTAACCTTTTCCAAGGGTGAGCACTACATTAATGAAGCCTTTTGAAAACACCTAGGTCAACCTAGCTATAGATATTTTTCACCCACTCCCAATCATCCTATGGTGTCATCAAAGGGGTTTCCATCTGTAGAAGACACAACATGTGCAAGAAAAGACTGTGCAGGGGTGAGAATAATAATATTTATAAGGATACCCAAAAACCACCAAACACAAAGAACAATGTATATTCACCTCAATAATAGATATAAAAATCTATAAGTAACAAATTCAAAGAGATAAAGGAACCTAGATATACTCAGGAGAGAAACCACACCATTAGGCCGTCATAACAAACGACCTTCTATAGGATCATGCTAGAAGAATCCATGGTTCAAGGATATCCCACTCTATGAGCCATGATATCATGGGAGACACTTGACGAAGAGGTCTACCTCTTTTGGGCACTGCCTAAAGAGAACACACAGGTCTAAGAAGTATATGATACACAGAGATGGGGTTATTCACATAACTGAGGGGGGATACCATGAACCCAATATAGATCAACATTGATACATAAATTGGGGGTTACACCCAAAACTACTGGGGGAAACCATGAACCCAATATGGATCAACCCACTACATATGGGATCAAATGAAAACGATTCCACAAACTCTATGGATATAGTTATATAGATAGATAATCAACTCCCTACTCATGTAGGTTACAAAAATTTGTCAAACTCTACAAGGGATTATATATGATATCACTACAATCTCACGAAGAGAGACCATACTCTATCTGATACTTGTACTCTATAAGGGATTACAATCCAATAATGTGGATGTAATGTTTCACTGTACCCCTAAGGAATGGACTAAGGGAATTCAGTCAAACTAAAATGGTCCAAGATAAAACACCGCATTTGGTTTCAAAATAACTATTTCAACAATCGGGTCTAAACGTTGTAGATGACTCATCGATTGGATGCTCCATTTATGAGTTATAGGAAGTTGAAAACGTCAGGGTCACTGTACCTGTGGACTAACTAGCATAATTTTTCCCTCGATCATGTCGACTGACCACTATGGTTGAACACTATGGTCAAACTCCCATGGTTTAGCCACGCGGCCATTGCACCCGCAGTCGACCGTCGTGGTTGATTCATACACCCGGGTTCGGCCTGGTTCCCCAACCTAACCCGATCTACTGACCTGACCTGGCCCACCTAGTCGGCCCAAGCCGATCTATGTTTGTTTCCATCTCTATGGTCACCACCGTGTCCACCTTCACTGACCCACCCAGCTATTCCTCATACACTACCACATCCCACACAGTCCCCCACCACATCGACCTTCACCGGCCGCTGCCACCACTAATACCGTGAGCCTCCAATCCTCCAAAAAATCTAAAAAATGAAAATTATAGTATATCTAAGACCCTTGAACACTGATCTACACTGATCAAACCCCGGTTGTAAATTTTCCACAAAGCAGGGATCCGATAGTGTTCAGAACCATCCGACAAGTGGAGCTGGGACCATAGGGATCCAACTGTGAAGAATTAAAATAATAGTGGGAGAAATATACAATCATAAAATTGAGGAGTGAATATTTTATACTATTAATTTGGTCTCTATTCGTTATTGGGGAAGGATAATAAAAGAGGAATAATCAATGAACCTGGAACAATCAATTCGATCTAATTAAATCTACCAATAATGCACAGATCAGTTCTTGTTTGTTGAATTGACTTGTGTAAGTGTGGGATTATGAAAAGATTGATGATTCAAAAAAAAATCCTACCTAGTGTTTGGATTGATCATTGGAAATAAATGTTTCCACATCATCGTCCTTGGTGAGATCTGCTACGATCGATGTTTGTTGATCTCCTATCAGAACTTCCATCATTTTCGTCTTGAGTGGATCTACAGAGGTTCCTCCCCAATGTATCTAGAGGATTATAGGGTAATGGGACTATCCCTATATCTCTAAAATTGGTTTAATTAAAAATAATATTATTTTTGCATCAATGAAATAAAAAAAATAAATTCTCTTAATCTATTTTATTCTTTTAAAACACTTAAGATGACTATAAACAATCAACCTGAACTGACCAATGTTAGGTTGAACCTAAGGTAAAACCACTTCTCTGAACTCAATTGTTCCATTAGATTTCTAATCTCTTCAATTGTTTAAAATATATTCATCATTTTTTGGAAAACTGCATGCCCATGCTATTAAATATTTTCATATTTTTCAAAGAATTGTTTCAGGAACATTAACCCTCCTAATCACACACCTTATTAGATCATAGTTTCAAAAATAATTCATATAATATCAAAAAATAATTAATAAAAATATGAGGTGTTATAATGGAAGTGGATCCAAAACATTGATCCCTACACCATCCCTATAACAAAACCATATTAGAAAAATATAATCCAATTGGAATGGAAATATTATAAAAAACATATTGAAATACCAATATAACATTGTACTTTAATTCTGACCATAAAATCCCATTTTTCCTTTTTCAAAAAAATGGGATATCAATCTCAAACATCATACAGATTAAACAACATACATAGAATTACACGAAATACATGACCCAACAACCACATTAAAATATTAAAATTAAAATTCAGAAATTGGGAATTAAAAAGTTGGTGAAAATTGTGCCACCCGAGAAACCCACCATCAAAAAGCCATGTCACCTCACCACCATCATCATAGTCACATCATTTTTTCTCATCAATATCACCCTCGTCGCATCATCTCATGACCATGTCATCATCCTCATCGGGTCTTGACTACCAACCACTTCTCTGAAATCCATCTCCCACACCAAAAACAACCACCACCATTCGACTGGACCTCCCTCAATGTATCTATCATAAATTCACCACCACCATTGAATTATTTGATAAGAAACCACACGAGTACCAAAACCAAACAACAACATAAAAGGACACTATATCAAATGAAATAAGATCATACATCTCGAACTAAAAATACCCACTCGAACAACACCTCTAAACTATTTTCTAATAGAAACCACACTAGACTAGCCCAAGGAGGAGAGGTGGCATCTGATGTCAGATTAGAGTTGGAGATACGTGGATCCTTCATAGTGAGACACAATCTTCTCTAACATCCACCAACCATAATGAAACCCCACCATCACCTGAATGTAGGTCGAGCTACCTAGAACCCCCCACCACAACGAAACACACAACCCAAAGCCTCTTAGAATGCATCCCACCTGATTGACTTGGAAGGGATTAGTGGATATGGAGGACATAGAGGAGTATGAGAATGCAAGAATTCCAAGGAAACCTATTACCAAGAATGCACCATCTGTTACCCCATAAAAATCATCGACGAGTCTTATCCTTAAAAATAGATACCACAACTACATCGAAGCTCCCCAAGAGAAATAGAATCATAACCTAAAATCACCACAGAACATAGAGGATAAATACGTGATTGAAACTCAAAAATGTACATCAGACTAAATCTTAAGGAAGGAGAAATGAAAGGGAAGTCAAAGGGGGTCGAGGATTATATCCTAAATAGAAAGAAACCAATCATGGGGAATGAAACCATATGAGGAAGGAAAGGAGGAAGATGAGAGCCGAATTGAAACTATAGATAATAACCACAGGGGATGAATCTGTATAAAGAATGGAGGCCAGTCTAAGGATATTATTGGAAGAGAACAAAGGAAAGAAAGAATCTCCAACACTGGAGGAAGGATGTTGAAGAATAATAAGAGAAGCATGCTTAGGAGATCACTCTAGGAGACAACGGGGCCATCCCTCACTCCCGAGGATCCCTCCTAGATAAATGGGGTAATAATTATTGGTTTTTCATTCATTTTAATTTACTTTTTTCATATAAAATATTTACATTAATGGGGTTTTTTAATTAATTAAAAAAATTATAATCTAATGTACAAAATCATAACTCTTATAGTAGCATTTCTCCAATGATCAACCTTCCTAAAAATTGCTTTTCCCTATAATAAAAACAATGTTTATTTTATCAACTATAAATAAAAAAGTAATTTTAATGTTTTATAATCTACATGTTATAATAATATAAATAATTACTGAATATATTAATGAAATTATGAGTGACACTATAATTTTTTTTGTTAATGATTTTATTGGTAATTTTATGTTAATTAGTAATTATTAATTATACAACTAATTAAAGACAATATTTTGAATTTTTAATTACATTTTTAATTAAGAATCAATATAAATTATATTTTTTATTATTAACTATATTAATGATATTTTCAGTTATTAATTATTTTAATTACTTAAATAGTTGTTAATAATTACATTGTATTATGTGATTGGGGGTATGGTAGTTAATAATTATATCATTAAAATGAAATTATATTTTTATATTGAAAACATGTAATTTGAGTCACACGAAGAAAATTATGTGTTGGACAGATATGTGGTCAATTAATACACATTAAAATGAGTTATGGATCATTTTCCTAATGCTTAAAAACAATATGATCTCTTTTAGTTGGTTTTGACAATTTGGAATGTGTTTTAAAATTAAATGAATTATTTTTATTGGAAACATGAACATAGAGTCATACCAGCCAAATCATGAGTTGGATTGATGTGAGGTTGACCTGTACATACCAAAAATTAATTATGGATCATCTTCCTAATGTATCAAGATAATCTGAGACTGTTTACTCATTTTTGGAAATGTGATGTCTGTTTTAGGGTTAAATGATACTTTTTCTGAAAAAATAAGTATTTTGAATCATACTGACTCCTTCATATTTCATATTAACATGTGGTCAATTTCTACTCATCATAAATGAATTATGTAGCCTTTTCCTAAAGTATCAAGACAATACAAGATCTTTTACACAATTTTGGCTTTGTCATGTGAGTTTTAGATTGAAATGACACTTTTAATGTGAAATTATAAACTTTGAGTCATATCAGACACATTATGTGTTAAATTGATGTGCATCCAATTCTTACATGCCACAAATGAATTATGGATCATTTTCTTAATGTTTCTAGACAATATGATTTCATTTACTCAGTTTTAGATATATAAGGACTGTTTTACACTAAAATGAAACTTTTATACTTAAAAAACACACAATTAGTAAAATTGGCTACACCATGTGTTAGATTATTGTGCGGTCAATTCCAAAAAATCACTAATAAATTTTGGATCATTTAATGTTTGAAAAAAATATGAGCTCATTATCTCATTTTTTGATATATGATGCACCTTTAAAACATAAATGGTTCCTTTATAATGAAAACACACACATTGAGTCATAATATCCAAAACATGTGTTGGGTTGACATGAGGTTAATACTTACATGTCAAAAAATAATTATTGATCATTTTCCTAATGTTTGAAACAAATTGATCTTGTTTTCTTGGTTTTGTCTATGTGACACACGTATTAAACTAAAATAACACACTCTTAGTGTCACATTGCACACACCGTGTGATGGATTGATGATAGGTTGATTCCAACATGAAAAAATTGAATTAAAGATCATTTTGTGATGTTTCAAAAATTTATGAGCTAATTTAAACAGTTCTGGTTTTGTGACATGTGTTTTACACTAAAATGACACTATTATGTTCAAATACACACACTTAGAGTCATACCATCCATATCATGTGTCAAATTAATGTGAGGTTGATTCCTACATGTTAAATATGAATTATGGATAATTTTAATAATTTTTCTAGATAATATAATATTATTTACTTTGTTTTGTTTAGGGGACATGTGTATTACTCTAAAATGAAACTTTTATGTTTAAAAAACACACCTGGAGTCATACCAGCAATATAGTGTAACATATTAATGTTTAGTGGATTACTACATGTCAAGAATTTATTATAGATCATAATGATAATGTTTAAAAACAACCTGATCATATTTCCATAGTTTTATCTATGCGGCACTAGTTTTAAACTAAAATGACACTTTTATATTGAAATCACATACTTTGAGTCATACTGACCACATCGTGTGTAAGATAAATTTGTAGTGAATTGCAACATGAAAAAAATGAAATATGTATTTTTTTTTCTAAATTTTGAAAATAATGTGAGTTAATTTTCTAAATTTCAGATATGTGATATGTATTTTTAACAAATATGACACATATATAGAAAACATGTACTTAATGTCATATCAGCCACATTGTTTTTCTAATTGACATGCAGTCAATTCCTATACATAAATAATGAATTATGTATCAGTTTCCTAATGGTGAAATAATATTTGAGCTTGTTTTATTGTTTTTGACAATGAGATATGTGTTTAATGACGATTTTATATTGAAAAAAATCATTTGTATTCATACCAGCCACATCATGGATTGGATTGATGTGAGGTTTCTTACTACATGAAAAAATGAAATATGGATTGATTTTATAAAGTTTCAAGATAATATATTCTTGTTTACTTAGTTTTTATATGTGATGTGTGTTTTGATCTAAAATGGCATTAATATATTGAAAATAATCACTTGGAGTCATATCTATCAAAGAGTGTGTTAAATAAATGTGAGTTAAATTACAAACACAAGAAAATAAATTGTGGATCATTTTACTAATGTTTGAAGATAGTAAGATCTTTTTACTCAGTTTTCACTTTGGGATACATGTTTTAAAATAAAGTAAAACTTTTATATTGAAAATAGGAACTTAGAATCATTCCAGACACATCATGTGTTTTATTAATATGAGGACTATTCTTACACATCAAAAAATATTTATGGATCATTTTCATAATATTTGAAAACCAAATGAGTTAATTTTATTAGTTTTTTCTATGTGATGATCATTTGAAACTAAAATGGCACTTTTATATTGAAAAATCCACACTTTGAGTCTTATTGGATATATAATGTGTTAGAATAATGTATAGTAGATTCCAAAACATAAAAAATTAATTATGGATCATTGTACTAAAATTTTAAAATAATATGATCTCATTTTCTCAGTTCTGGTATGTGACACATGTTTTAAATTGATAAGAAACTTTTATAAGGAAAACATGAACTTTGAGTCATATCGACCACATCATGTGTCATATTGATGTGTAGTCAATTCTTATATGTAGAAAATTAATTATGGATCATTTACCTAAATTTTTAAGATAATCCATGATTGTTCTCTTAGTTTTGAAATTGAGACGCATGTTTGAAACAAAAATAAAACTGTGGTATTGAAAATATACACTTGGAGTCCGACTGACCATATCATGTGTTAGATTGATGGTTGGTTGATTCCCACATTCCAAGAATGAATTATGGATCATTGTAATATAGTTTCAAGATAATATGATATTTTTTACTCTGTTTTGGATGTGTGACTTGTGTTTTACACTAAAGGGACACATTTATATTGAAAACACCGACTTGAAGTTATACTGAACACATAGTGTGTTAATTTAATGTTTGGATGATTATTACTTGTTAAAAATGAATTATTGATCATTTTATTAATGTTCCAAGACAATATGGTATTCTTTACCTAATTGTGACTATATGAAGCATGTTTTATACAAAAAATGCTAGTTTTATATTGAAAACATTAAATTGGGGTCATATCAGCTACATAATGTTTGAGATCAATTTCTGGTCCATTCATATGCATCAAAAATAAATTATGGATCAATTTACTAAATATTGAAAATAATTCAAGCTTATTTGCTAAGTTTTTCCAATGTAATGCATGTTTTAAACAAATATGATACTTTTTTTATGGAAAACATGAACCTTGTGACATACCGACCACATAGTGTGTCATATTCATGTGTGTTTGATTCATACCAGTAAAAAATAAATTATGGATTTTTTTCCTAATGTTTTCAAGCAATAGAAGTTCACTTTATTATTTTTTTTCTATGCGATGCACATTCTAAACTAAAATAACACTTTCATATTGAAAAAATACACTTTGAGTAATACTAACTACATCGTTTGTCATGATTATATGAGGGTAATTCTTATAAATAACAAAAATTACAAATCAGTTTTATAATGTTTGAAGCCAATATAGTCTCATTTTATTTTTTTGATAATGTGACATGTTTTTTAAACTAAAATGACACTTTTATATTCAAAACACAGACTTGGAATAATTCCAACCACATCATTTGTTGGATTGATGTTAAGTAAATTCATACAAGAAAAGAAATGAATTATGGATAGTTTTACTATATGGTTAGGGTTATATGAGCTTGTTTACATTGTTTTGGCTTTGTGCCATATGTTTAACACTAAAATTGCAGTTTTATGTTGAAAAACAAACATAGAGTCATACTAGCCATAGAATGTGTAAAAGTAATGTGTGAGAGACTCCAACTCATTAAATATTAATTAAATATTATTTTCCTAATTTTCAAGATAGCCCGAGCTCATTTACTCAATTTTTGGCCATGCGACTCGTGTTTTACACTAAAATGACACATTTTTATTGAAAATACACACATAGACTAATAACATACACATCGTGTATTGAATTAATGTTCCATAAATTCCTAAACATAAAAAACAAAGTATGGATAATTTTATTAATATTTAAAAAAATGAATTTTTTTACTCGGTTTTGGCTGTGTGATGCTTGTTTAAAACTAAATTAACAATTTTATATTGAATGCGCTCACATTGAGTCATACCAACTATATCTCATGTCTAATTGAAATGTGGTAAATTACTAAAAATAAAAAATAAATTATGGATTAGTTTCATAATGTTTTAAAATAATCTAAGATCTGTTGCTCAGTATTAACATTATGATGCATGTTTTAAACAAAAATAGAACTTTTATATTGAAATCATGACCGTATAGTAATGCTATCCAAATAATAAGTTGGATGGATTTGTGGTTAATTCCTACATGCCAAAAAATGAATTCTGTTTCATTGTAATATTATTTCAAGAAAATATGATCATGTTTACTCATATTTGGCTATATGATGCTCTCTTTACACTAAAATGACACTTGAAAATATGTAATTTGAGTCATATCAACCACATCATGTGTCAGATTGATGTTTCATAAATTATTACACATCAAAAATAAATTTTGGATCATTTTCTATTATTATGAAAATAATATGAGCCCATTTTCTCAATTTTGGGTATGTGATGCTTGTTTTAAAATAAATTGAAACATTTATTTGGAAAACATACTCATTATGTAAAATTGGCTAGATCATTCATCGTAGTGATGTGTGGAAAATTCTTACACATAAAAAAGGAATTATAGATCATTTTCTTAAATTTATAAAACAACCTGATACCATTTTCATAGTTTATAAAATACGACCCCTGTTTTAAACTAAAATGAAACTTTAATGTGGAAACATGCACATTGAGCCATATAGGACACATATTGTACACGTCCCCAGCCTTAAACCTTACTTAATCTTGAGAAATTACAAGATTACACATTGAGGATCTTTTCGGGTTTAGAGTTTTAGAGAATTAGATCATAAAACTTGCATTACATTCCACATATAAACAAAGTGGTTACATAAAGATAGTATTTTTATTTCCCATCAATGGAAACATATTTAAAATAAAACATGGATTCTTTCTTGAAACTTACTTCACACTATCATAATATCATGTACCTTTCCCTTGACCTGTGAAAAACATTTCAGAAAAACTTGGGATGAGCATAAAAAGCTCAGTAAGGGATATAAAAATATGGAAAGGAAACCTGGGTACATATATACATAAGAATGAAATCATACTTTAACCATAAAACATAGGCACCTTAACATACCTCATCAAATCATGAATAAATCATAGAAATCATAAGACATAAAGGTAACTTGAGGCATTCATAACATTATTACGTAGGGAGTAACCCTCTTGGTTACGTTTGGAATACCCATCACAGTATATTCCCTAAATCTCTTTGTAGAAACCTTAACGTTTCAATTCTTCACGTTACCCAATGCATTGGAGAGCTATATCGGGCTCACCCTCCCTTAGTTTATCACGGAACCACCCGTCTTCATAATAATGCCCAAGAACCTCAACATAATCATATCACATAAAACATGCATAAAGGAAACATAACATTTCCACCTTTCAATCAAAAGATATCAATAAAACACATTGATATAAAAACATTATGAAAACCATTTTCAATACCAAAATAAAAGAAAAGTAAAATAGGGTATTTATTTTTCTTTTAAAAAAATGGTATGGCTTGTAGAGGAAGTCGAAACTCAAATAATGGTCACGGCGGCAGAGAAGTCGTTGTCGCTGCATACGTATGACAAAAACATTCCCTTTTTTCGTTTAGTAAACGCTTCATATAAAAAAGATTCCTTTTTAATAAATGTAAAAGTCAAAGGGGTTTATACACTATATAAAATAAGGTTATGTATAAAACAAAATATGCCTCAATGAAAGGAGATTGAGACGAAGTCCCATACCTCGTGTCCGACTTGACTCGATCGTTCTTTAATGTCCCGAATAATAAACTTTAGTTAATTTCTACTTGATTAAGAACCTTTTTCAAGTTAATTATTCCTTTTATATCACTTATTTCCATGTCATGAACACTATGTAATTAATTAAGTTAATAACTGTCGTTTTAACGATCATTGGTACTTGAGTCAAAAATAAACCCTTTATAATTACAAGTTGTTCATGTATCCATTATATCCATAATTATAATCATGATGTATATATAATATATATCCAGTATATAAATGCATTTATAATATTACAAAATCATTTAGAGGAAAGAAATGAAGTGCACCGTTCATGGAGACGGTAAGCCGTACGTAAGCATGAACGCTACGTTCATTTCTATTTCGTATTTTATAGAATGGAATCATAATGATATAAAGGTATATTATAATTCCAATATAATATCATATATAATATCATAGTTCAATCCTTTATACGTCCCACATATGGTATTTAATGAATCAAATCACTTTGAGGGGGCGGTAGTCCGCACTTCCTTAAATGAAGATATCACGTTTACCCATAATGGAAACCATAAAGGTATGCCCAAAATTAAAAATACAGAAGCTTAAGGAAAACATAAACATATTATATATCATATATAAATATAGTGACATCTTAATGTCCACCTTTTAAGGTGTTAAAAGAATGTTGAACAATCATCGTTTCGGGAGGCATAAATTCACCATCCACGGAAACAGTATGTACTTTATCCATTAGATGTAGGTGTGTGTAAGTGTAGCTTGAATAATTCTTATAAAAACATCCTATTATATTGAATATACTGGAGTTTTTACAAAAAAATTAATAAAATGAGTTTAGGGGGTTGGAGAAGCAAAATAAAACAAAAGGACTCAAGTGAAGACATTACCTTAAAATCGGGTAACTCCCTTTGGTTTGAGCTCAAAGGCTTCTTTGGGAAGACTTATGCACAAAGTGAGGATTCAAGGAGTAAGATAGGGATGTGGAGAGACAAAATGGGCAGGTGTTGGCCGAGCCAAAGGCTTTGGGAGTGTGGGTAAGGAGGTAGAGGTGGGGGCCTTTTATAAGAGGAGAGGAGGGGCACTCTTGGAAAGTAAAAGAATGTTACTTTATTTTAAAATGAGTTTCGGATTCAAAAGGTCCAACATTGAAATAATTCGAGGATAAGGTGATAAGGGTTCGCAATATACACATCCAATAGGTTTTGGACATGTGTAGGTCATGGATTTTACATTATCTTTTCATTTTATTTAAATCTTTTATTAATGAGGTAATCGCTGCATCATCATGATGTCATAAATAATTTAATTTATTTAAAGTATAAAAATTATGAAAAAAATACTATGATGTAGGAAATATTTTTAGATTTCCAATGAATATTTATAGTCTAAAATATAATCTATGTATACAAAATAAAAAATGTTTTAATCAGGTGATACATTCTTGTTATATTTACTTTCTTTAAAAAAAATAAAAAGATAACAAGTCACTTTCAACAAAAGTGATTCCATGGGGTCCCCAAGTTTGGCACAAGACATCCCATGGTTGGCCATGATACAAACAGTAGAATTAGGACACATTTTGGTGTCATTTTTTTTATTATTATGGTATTATTTTATTATCCTTAACTACCTGATTACTCATTAATCAAGATAATTAAAGATAATTACCGTCGTTACTATTCATAATGTCCAAAAACAAAAGAGTATTGATTACATAATTTGGACCTTATGATTACAAATATGTAATCCATTTTACCAAATTCCAAACACAGAAATTTCAATAATTGATTTAAAAATATTTCCCGTTGTCAAAACAAATAGCGGGTTTTTTTGAAACAATATCTATGAAAATTTTGGCATTAGTGTATGCCCAATTCCAAAGTGAAATTAATCCTAATGACCACCATTGGATTAAATGGTAAAAATATATTCTAATTTAACTTTAAAACCAATTCAAAAGATAATCTAATCATATAAATAAATTAGATTAAAAAGCAGTTTTGATGTAAAATGCAGTATTTTTCACTATTCATTAAAAAATAAACATTGTCAGAAAAATACCAAAAATTGACACAAAGTAAATTTTGATGTCCCAATCATAAAGAATAAATTTATTTTGAAAAAAATTGCTTATAAAATTTTCGAAATATAGATTTAAAAATGGTTTTCCATCAAAAGGCAGTAAAACAATCTTATAAAAAATATTAGTGTATTCCATGCTTAAGATTGGATTTATTTTCATTTTAAGCCTCTAAAACACTATCTAATTAATTAAGAGACATAGATAAAAATATATATTATTCATTACTTACTTGGGATGTTACATCCTTCCCCAATTTAGAAAATTACGTCCCCGCAATTTATTTACTTATCGAATAAATGGGGGTACTTATCCCTCATTGCATTTTCAGATTCCCATGTTGCCTCTTCCATCATGTGGTTTTTCCACAAAACCTTTACCTGATTAATAACCTTATTTCATAACACTTGCTCCCTGTGGTCAATAATCTGGACCGGTTGTTCCTCATAAGATAGGTTTTCTTCCAGCTGAACTACCTCTTGACTCAAAACATGAGATGGATCTGGCATATAATTTCTCAACATCGAAACGTGAAAAACATTGTGTACCTGAGATAAACTCGGAGGTAAAGCCTCCTGGTATGAAAATGACCCAACTCTCTCTAGAATTTCATATGGTCCAATGAACCTTGGACTCAGCGTTCCTTTATTACCAAATCACATCACACTTTTCCATGGTGAGACTTTGAGAAAAAACATGATCACCTACCTCAAAAGTTAGATCCTTCCTCCTACTGTCTGCAAAACTCTTCTGCCTACTCTGAGCTGTTCTCATGTGTTTCTGAATCTGCTGAACTTTTTCTGCCATCTCTTCTACCAATTCTAGTCCCATCAACTTCCTTTCACCCACTTCATCCCAGAAAGTTGGAGTTCGACACCGCTTCCCATATAACGCCTCAAATGGTTCCATCTGTATACTGGAATGAAAACTGTTATTATATGAAAATTCAACCAAAGAAAGATTTTGGTCCCAACTTCCCTGATAATCCATCGAACAAGCTCTTAGAATATCCTCCAAGTTCTGAATTGTTCATTCTGACTTCCCATCTGATTGAGGATGAAATGCTGTACTAAAATTTAATTCAGTACCCAACGACTTCTGAAGGCCTTTCCAAAAGTTAGAAGTGAACCAGGGATCACGATCAGATACAATGGAGAGGGGAACTCCATGTAACCTGACTATCTCATTAAGATACAAATGGGAAAGTTTATCTAGGGAAAAAGTATCTCGTATAGAAAAAAAATGAGCATATTTAGTCAAGCGATCAACAATAACCCAGATTGCATTATTACCTCGAGATGTCTTCGGTAATCCCACAACAAAGTCCATGGATATATTCTCCCATTTCCACTCTGGCACTGGTAAAGGATGAAGCATCCCTTTCGGTTACTGCCGCTCTGCTTTAACCTGTTGACATGTCATACACTTCATAGTAAAATCAGCAATATCTCTTTTCATTTCATCCCACCAGTAATACTCCCGTAGATCTCTGTACATCTTAGTACTGCCAGGATGAACTGAAAATGGAGGACTATGAGTTTCACATAACAACTCTCTCTTCAACTGTGAATCATAAGGCACACAAAATCTCTTCCCAAATCTCAAAACACAATCATTATCAATGTTGAATTTAGGCAACTTACCTTTCTAAACCAGCTCTACCTTTTTCTGCAACTCATTGTCTTGCTTCTGTGCTTGCTAGATTCTATCTGATAGAGATAATCTCACTGATACCTGAAACAAAACAGAAGAACTTCCTGCACCAACAACTTCTATGCCAAAGTTCATCAAAACCTTAACCAAAGGATTATGTTCCAAAAACATCATTGCAAATGAAGAATTACTTTTTCGACTTAAAACATCAGCCACTTTATTTGATTTTCCCATATGGTAATGAATTGTACAATCATAATCCTTGATTAATTCCAGCCATCTCCTCTGTCTCATGTTTAACTCTTTCTGAGTGAATATATACTTTAAAATTTTGTGATCAGTATATATTTCAAACTTTACTCCATACAAATGATGCCTCCAAATCTTTAAAGCGAAAACAACATCAGCTAATTCCAAATCATGTGTAGGGTAATTTACCTCATGAGTTTTCAACTGTCGTGAAGCATAAGAAATTACCTGACCATTCTGCATTAGGACGCAACCAAGTCCTTTCAATGAAGCATCACTGTATATAACAAACTCACCATTCCTGGAAGGTAGTGCCAAAACTGGAGCATTCACCAATCTTCTTTTCAATTCCTGAAAACAATCATCACATTCTTTTGTCCAGATAAACTTAACACCCTTCCGAGTTAGCTTAGTAATTGGACTAGATAACCGTGAAAAATTTCTAACAAACCTTAGGTAATAGCCTGCCAAACCAAGGATGCTACGAATCTCAGTTACATTTGTGGGTCTTGGCCAGTCTTCCAGAACTTTTGTTTTTGCCGGATCAACAGTTATCCCATCTTTAGAAACAATGTGACCAAGGAAAGAAATTTGTTGCAACCAAAACTCACACTTGCTGAATTTTACATTCAGTTTCTTTTCTTTTAAGGTTTGCAAGATAACCCTTAAATGTCTTTCATGCTCCTATTTACTTTTAAAAAACACCAAAATATCATCAATGAAAACCACCACAAACTTATCCAAGAACTCATGGAAAATTCTATTCACTAAGTCCATGAATATAGAAGGTGCATTGGTTAGCCCAAAAGGCATTACTACAAATTCATAATGGCCATATCTTGTACGCAACACGATCTTCGGAACATCTGCTTCCTTTACCTTCAGCTGATGGTACCCCGATCTCAAGTCAATCTTTGAAAAATACTGAGCTCCCTGGAGCTGATCAAACAAATCATCGATATGAGGCAAAGGATATTTGTTCTTAACAGTGATGTTATTCAAGGATCTATAATCAATTCAAAGTCTCATTGAACCATATTTCTTTTTAACAAATAAAACAGAAGCACCCAATGGTGATGTGCTAGGTCGAATGAAACCTTTCTCTAATAAATATTGCAATTGATCCTTCAACTCTAAAAGTTCAATTTGAGCCATTCGATAAGGGGGTTTTGAAATTGGCTTAGAATCAGGGACTAAGTCAACAGTAAACTCAACTTCCCGATCTGGTATTATTCCAGGCAACTCATCAGGAAAAACATCAGGATACTCATTTACCACTGGGATATCATTAATCTGAACAGTTCCATTATTTTCAACAATGTGTGCAAGGTAACATTCATTTACATCTTTTACAAGTTTCTTGGCCTCTTGATAAGTTATCAACAGTAAGGGTTCATTCTTGTACACAAACTGAAAGTATTTATGAAAAGAAACTTCTTTATCTCTACAGTCAATCTTAGCATGGTAAATAGAGAGCCAATCCATACCCAGGATAACATCAAACTCTACTAGAGGTAAAAAAATAAGGTTTGCAAGTAGGTTCTTTCCACAGATAAAGATATGAAGATTCTTACAAATTCTTTTTGCCTCAACATTTCCCCCAGGTGTTTTTACCAAAAGTTTAGGAGTCATTTCTTGAGATGGTATTCCCATTTTACTAGAAAAGTTTTCAGAGATGGAAGAATGTGTAGACCCCGAATCAAACAACACACTGGCATAATCTGAAAAAACAAACAAAGTACCTGATAAAACTTCATTAGATGGCCCGACATCTGTGGAAGTAGTTGCAAAGGATTTCACCACCCCTTTTTGTTTGTAGTCTAACTGCTTCCCATCACTCAAGCTCTTTGTCGGACACTCGTTTGCATAGTGACCCATCTCATTGCACTTAAAACATTTCACTAACTATAAATCAAATTTGGTCTTACCTTCACGTTGATCTTTTTCAGTGCAATCTCGAGCCTTATGTCCCATCTTACCACATCGGTAGCACTTTCCCGAATTCATAAGACATTCCCCAACATGCCTTTTTCCACATTTATCACAAACTGGAAACTTAGATTTCTTACCATTAGACTTTTTTGAAGAATTCTTCCCTTTCTCCTGCCACCATGGTCTCTTCTTCTGCTGGTTGTTATAGAACACTTGATCATCGGCAAAATCCATTTCCACCTTCTCATCACATCGAACAATCTTTTTATAACTTTTAAACTCACAAGAAGCTAATGCCCTTCGATATTTTGGCTTTAATCCTGAGTAAAAGCGATTGATTTTACTATCAAGGTCTCAGATAAAATTTGGAGCATACCTTTCCAAACGAGTGAACCTTTCTTCATAGGTATCCACTGATTCTTCCTCTTTCCTCAATTCCAAGAATTTTTTTTCCATCCTAAGTCGAACAGCCTTAGGAAAATACTTTTTAAGAAACATACCTTTGAATTCATCCCAGTCGAGAGAATCAATCTCATCAGTATCCCTGATATTTTTAACCATCAACCACCACTGATATGCTTCACCCTCCAAATGGTAAATAGCAAGACTGACCTTTTGATTGTCTGAACACCCCATGACATCGAAAATCTTCTCCAGTGCTTTAATCCACCCTTCAGCTAGCACAGGGTTAGATGATCCTCTGAATGATGGGGGATGTTGCCTCATGAAATGTTCCACCACTGACATATTCCTCTGCGGTTGATTTGGCTGATCTCGTGTATGGATACCACCGCCATTTATCACTTGAGTCAACTGTGCCATGACTGCAACAAACTATTCAGTTCCAATTCTGACCATCTTAGGATGCTGATTCGGAAGGTTAATTCCTTCTACATGCCATCCTAGCACTGCTTCCCGGTTTCCTCTACGGAAAACCATTCTGAACAAACATGTCTTAGATGAAGCAACATGGTAATCTTCAAATTCTATATAACTTCAATTTGACCATAAAAAAATATTTTTGGATAATCATTTAATATAATTCTAACTCCTTAATTTATCTAAACCAACCTTTGATACCAACTATAAGGCCCCAGCCTTAAACCTTACTTAATCTTGAGTTATTACAAGATTACACATTGAGGATCTTTTCGGGTTTAGAGTTTTAGAGAATTAGATCATAAAACATTCATTAAATTCCACATATAAACAAAGTGGTTACATAATGATATTATTCTTCTTTCCCATCAGCGGAAACATATTTAAAATAAAACATGGATTCTTTCTTGACACTTCCTTGACACTATCATCATATCATGTACTTTTCCCTTGACCTGTGAAAAACATTTCAAAAAAACTTGGGATGAGCATAAAAAGCCCAGTAAGGGATATAAAAATATGGAAAGGAAACATGGGTACATATATGCATAATAATGAAATCATACTTTACCCATAAAACATAGGCACTTTAACATACCTCATCAAATCATGAATAAATCATAGAAATCATAAGACATAAAGGTAACTTGAGGCATTCATAACATTCTTACGTAGAGAGTAACCCTCTTGGTTACATTTGGAATACCCATCACAATATATTAACTAAATCTATTCGGAGAAACCTTAACGTTTCACTCCTTCGCGTTACCCAATGCATTGGAGAGCTATATCAGGCTCACCCGCCCTTAGTTTATCACGGAACCACCCGTCTTCATAATAATGCCCAAGAACCTCAACATAATCGTATCACATAAAACATGCATAAAGGAAACATAACATTTCCACCTTTCAATCACAAGATATCAATAAAACACATTTATATAAAAACATTATGAAAACCATTTTCAATAACAAAATAAAAGTAAAGTAAAACAGGATATTTATTTTTCTTTAAAAAAACGGTATGGCTTGTAGAGGAAGCCGAAACTCAAATAATGGTCATGGCGACAGAGAAGTCATTGTCACCGCATACGTATGACAAAAACCTTCCCTTTTTTAGTTTAGTAAATGCTTCGTTTAAAAGTATTCCCTTTGAATAAACATAAAAGTCAAAGGGGTTTATACACTATATAAAAGAAGGTTGTGTATAAAACAAAATATGCCTCAATGAAAGGAGATCGAGACGAAGTCCCATACCTCGGGTCCGACTTGACTCGATCGTTCTTTAATGTCCTGAATAATAAACTTGAGTTAATTTCTACTTGCTTAAGAACATTTTCAAGTTCAGTATTCCTTTTATATCACTTATTTCCACGTCATGAACACTATGTAATTATTTAAGTTAATAACGGTCGTTTTAATGATCATTGGTACTTGAGTAAAAAATAAACCCTTTATAATTACAAGTTGTTCATGTATCCATTATATCCAGAATTATAATCATGACGTATATATCATATATATCCATTATATACATGCATTTATAATATTATATAATCATTTAGAGGTAAGAAATGAAATGCACCGTTCATGGAGACGGTAAGCCGTATGTACGCATGAACGCTACTTTCATTTCTATTTCGTATTTTATAGAATGGAATCATAATGATATAAAGGTATATTATAATTACAGTATAATATCATATATAATATCATAGTTCCATCCTTTATACTTCTCACATATGGTATTTAACGAATCAAATCACTTTGAGGGGGCGGTAGTCCGCACTTCTCTAAATGAAGATATCGCGTTTACCGATAACGGAAACCATAAAGGTATGCCCAAAATGAAAAATACAGAAGCTTAAGGAAAACATAAACATATTATATATCATATATAAATATAGTGACATATTAATGGACAACTTTGAAGGTGTTAAAAGATGGTTGAACAATCATTGTTTCGGGGGGCATAAATTCACCATCCACGGAAACAGTATGTCCTTTAACCATTAGATGTAGGTGTGTGTAAGTGTAGCTCGAATCCTTCTTATAACAACATCCTAGTATATTGAAGATACTGTAGTTGTTACAAAATAAATGAATAAAAAGAGTTTAGGGGGTTGGAGAAGCAAAATAAAACAAAAGGACTCAAGTGAAGACATTACCTTAAAATCGGGTAACTCCCTTTGGTTTCAGCTCAAAGGCTTCTTTGGAAAGACGTCTGCCCAAAGTGAGGCTTCAAGGAGTAAGAGAGGGATGTGTAGAGACAAAATGGTCAGGGTTTGGCCGAGACAAAGGCTTTGGGAGTCTGGGTAAGGAGGTAGAGGTGGGGGCCTTTTATAAGAGGAGAGGAGGGGCACTCTAGGAAAGTAAAAGAATGTTACTTTATTTTAAAATGATTTTCGGTTTCAAAAGGTCCCACATTGAAATAATTAGAGGATAAGGTGATAAGGGTTTGTAATATACCCATAAAATAGGTTTGGGACACGTGTAGGCCATGTATTTTACATTATATTTTCATTTTATTTAAATCTTTTATTAATGAGGTAATCGCTGCATCATCATGATGTCATAAATAATTTAATTTATTTAAAGTTTAAAAATTATGAAAAAAAACTATGACGTAGGAAATATTTTTAGCTTTCCAATGAATATTTATAGTCTAAAATATAATCTATGTAGACAAAATTAAAAATGTTTTAATCAGGTGATGCATTCTTGTTATATTTACTTTCTTTAAAAAATAAAATAAAAACATAACAAGTCACTTTCCACAAAAGTGATTTCATGGGGTCCCCAAGTTTTGCACAAGACATCCCATGGTCGGAAATGAGACAACCAGTAGAATTAGGACACATTTTGGTGTCATTTTGTTTATTATTATGATATTATTTTATTATCCTTAACTACCCGATTACTCATTAATCAAGATAATTAAAGATAATTACCGTCGTTACTATTGATAATGTCCAAAAACAAAAGAGTCTTGATTACATAATTTGGACCTTCTGATTCCAAATATGTAATACATTTTACCAAATTCCAAACACAGAAATTTCAATAATTGATTTAAAAATATTTCCCGTTGTCAAAACAAATAGCGGGTATTTTTGAAACAATATCTATGAAAAGTTTGGCATTAGTTTATGCCCAATTCCAAAGTGAAATTAATCCTAATGACCACCATTTTATTAAATGGTAAAAATATATTATAATTTAACTTTAAAACCAATTCAAAAGATAATCTAATCATATAAATAAATTAGATTAAAAAGCAGTTTTGATGTAAAATGCAGTATTTTTAACGATTCATTAAAAAATGAACATTGTCAGAAAAATACCAAAAATTCACACAAAGTAAATTTTGATGTCCCAATCATAAAGAATAAGTTTATTTTGACAAAAATAGCTTATAAAATTGTCAAAATATAGATTTAAAAATGGTTTGCCATCAAAAGGCAGTAAAACAATCTTTTAAAAAATATTAGTGTATTCCATGCTTAAGATTGGATTTATTTTCATTTTATGCCTCTAAAACACTATCTAATTCATTAATAGACATAGATAAAAATATCTATTATTAATTAATTAATTGGGATGTTACATATTGTGTGAGATTTAGGTGAGGTTTATTACTACATTCCACAAAGGAATTAGAGATCATTTTACAAAATTATTACAACAATCCAAACTTTTTTTCATAGTTTTGACAATATGATGTGTGTTTTAATGTAAAATTGCACTTTTATATTAAAAACATGAAATTCGAGTCATAAATTCTACATATTATGTCGAATTGAAGTGTGGTCTATTCCATCACTTCACAACTGAGTTATTAATAATTTTCCTCAATTTTGAAAATAATATGATCTTGTTTGATCATTTTTGAAAATATAAAACTTGTTTTAAACTAAATAACCTTTTATAGGTCAACTAATGTCTCAAAATTTTAAATTATAAACCCTTATTAAACTTCATTAATATTTAATACCTCATTTCTACTTTTAGAATTGGATCATTCTATGGGGAGGCATCACTATTAGTAATTACAGTATCATTCATTTTCATGACTTTGGTTGAATCAAATGAGAAAGTAAATGAATTAATTTTTCTTCTACATCCTATAGTTGAAAGTGATTGTAATAGGGCCCAAATTTTTTTACAAATAATTATAATAAAGAAAGTCACAAAATGAAAATGGTAAGGCTAGTTTTAAAAAAGTACCATCCCCAGTAGTAAGTAATATGTCATTAGATTTATGGGTAGAAGGACCATTGACCTATTTCTCTCTCACCATTATCTCATCTTCAGCCTTTATGTCAAATCTCTTTAGAGCATAGGAATATTGGAACATGTTACCAGATATTCTATAATCAGTAGATCATAACCCTCCATTATACTTATCCTTGAAAAACATTCAAATAATTTTTTCTTTATAGGTTCATCACCAACTCATTATTCAATTTCAATCGACCCATACTAACCCATAAAGGAACAAAATTTGTGAACAATTGTATTTAATTTTAGGAAAAATAATATATAATAAATATTATAATAATACATCACATCCCAGTTGTATCTATAAGTTTATATCCTATACTAGAGAATATATATAGTAGGTAATTAGCTCAAATTATGGTCAGAAAACATTTCGACACCTTGTACTCTGCCCACACATTTCTATAAAAATTTACATCTTATTTTGAGTATTTAGACTATTGGATTCCCAGATAGTACAGAGAAAATATTAATAAAAATATTTTTAAAATTTTTCAAAGTAAATTATAATTAAGATTAGGAATTACATGTTAAGGGATGATATTTTTTTGATGGTATATAATATCATTCTTCATTTGAGATTTTGATATCCAGAATCATTGTTTTTTTTGGATAGTCTCAAAACATTGAACAAAATATATAAATTGTTTTTAAATATGTATATATAGTGAAATAATACTATGTATACCAAAATTTTGCCAATTTAAAGAAATCCATAGGATTTTTTTGTTAAATAACTGAACTGATGCTAGTATTTAGTAAATATTTATAGATCACCATATCATAACATAATTATTGTCAAAAAAACTCTAAATATATAATTTTTTGTTTATATTTAAAATATTGATTTCAATGAAGTAAAAATTCAGAACATACATTTTTTGTGGTATATTTTTTTAGAAATCCATTATTTGAATCTAAATAATAAAAATTTAGGATATCCAATTTAATTGTGATTGGCATCCAGTGCTTCATAAAAAACAAATAAGTAATGAAATAAGAATCATATTTTCTATATTATTAGATTATATGTTTTGACCCTATAATTTTAGGAATTAAGAGGAGTTTATCATCTATTATTTACTTTTAAAATTCTATGCATATTTCATCCTTTTTCTTTTCAATTACATTCATTTCTAATGAAATTTTTTCCATAGAAATTATATAGGGATTAATGAATCCAAATAATACATCATAGTGTTTTCCCCTTATATAGTAGTAATTTACACACTAGTAGAAAATATGAATAGTTATTAATTGTAATAAACATATAAGATAAATTTTTTTAAAGAAAGATTATGAAGATGTACCTCGTGTATTCACAGCTGATACTCACATACATTCAAACATGATAATATCATCTATACTCTCAATACCAACCTCTTATATAATAGCCTCTCTAATTATTTCCCCTTAATATTAAATAAAGAATATATTTTTATCTTTGAATGTTGCATCCAAATGAACATGTAATGTTAATGTATGTGGTAGTAAAACTACTAGGTGAATGTACCCTTAGAAGGCCCTTTTGATTTCTTGATTAATAGACTAGTTTATCTTGATTCAACATTCAGTTTCCCTTTTTTCAATCATTAATGCCACACCTATTTTATAACTTTTTTCATCAACTTTTAACATTTTTTCATTTGAAAAAAAATTTAAATTCATATTTCATGTATATATAAATGATTGAATGCCCATTCTATGAAAGTTCAAATAACATTATCGACCATGATAACATCCAAGTCATTTAGTAGAATTGGAAACATGGAACTCGGATCAAGAGCTAACTCAATCCCCACTCTCAATTAATATTTTGGGATTTATTTATAATATATCTTGTCTCATGAGATATTGTACACCATACTCCTCGGAATAAGATTTTACACTACAGATGTTTTGTAATATAATGTTATCAGAAGTTTTTGATTAAAATATAGGACAAATATTTATTAAAAAATTCATTACCTTGGGTAAAGAAAGTATTTTATTGGAATAGATAGCCTAAAATATACTGGTATCATGTAGAAATTATAGTACGGATTGTCATATCACTATAGGTTATCTTTGATCCTTTCACTTATAATGGCCATCAAAACCAGACTAAGAAATAATATATTTTAAAGTATTTATCTGTGCATGTATTCCTTTCATTATCTCATGTGTATTTATTTGTGTATTTTTTAAAATTAAATATTTTTGAGGTAAAAATAAAAAACATGCACCTCTAACGCGGCCATATCTTTCATCTGGTATAGTTGGTGTCGATTGTTATGTATTGACCTTGTAAAAATTATATAACCATAAATGGATATTTTTATATAATATTGTTGTAAAGCATATTAAATTAAAATTAATCCATACATGAACATGATTACCATTAAACATGTGTATTTTCATTTACTTGTTTTCCCTCTTTATTTACAAGGGACTCCTTCCACATAAGATCATTTGGTATAGAAGTGGAATTAGATTCTGTTTCATCAATATAAATATAATAATAATAACATATGATGTTTCATATTAACAAAAACATTTAATATATATTTAAAATATATAAAATTTTCTTTTCATGTTAAGTGTAACTCAATATAACATTATGGTATGTGTACATTTGTTATGTTGTAGGTTACTTATTTTTATCACACCTTTTTTTTCATAAATTAACATTTTTGAATCAAAGTGGAGAAAATAAATAATGTCAAATAACATATTATCAACTATAATTAACCTGAAATTATTTCTCATCACATTATCTAATGAAATTTTTCCATATTTCCTGGTTTATAATGTGTGCATATATAGATTGTGAGTGGGATTTTACATTCCCTTCAACATCCCTAATATGATGATTTATATAAAGCGTTCATAAGCCTATATGTTATTTTTTAGTGACCATTTAGGAAAATTTCTTATAGAAAATATCTAAAATAAACGAAATCTAAAAAAGGAAAATTAAATTAAATCAATGTTATGTTATATAATTTTTGGTATAATAGAGATATTATATCATAACATTACCCAAATATCATCCTAAATGGTTTCTTTCATTTAATTCATGCCACTGTTTTATGCATCTATATAAATTGGCACATGTATTAACATTGTGACCCCAATGTTACTAATGAACATTGAATTTTTGTGGTGAATAGGATTTCTGTGTAGATTCTTGCCAAACTCAAATTTTATATCATTACTTTATGCCTTGATAATTTTAGTTAACACATTGTTTCTATGTCACTCTTTTTTTTTCATGAACATATTATAGATCCCATAATAATTCTATAGTTTCAGCATCAATCTTTTGTTATTCCTCAGCTTTAGTATCATAAACATATAGATAAATCATTATCTACCTGAGTAGTCAAAAATTTAATTTATATTACATAAATGTATAAGAGAATAGATAATATTATGAGTAAAATAATAGTATACTAAAAAAATTATCCTACTTATTGAATTCTCTTTTTTCATTGAATGTTGAAGGTATTTCTTTCCTCTACCAAATATCCAAATCTCCGACTTATAGTCCCCTCTAACATACAAAACATTATCTATATTGGGACAACTATGAAATGATTATAATATCCCAATGATAGGGTCATCATCAATTGAATTTTCATCTAACCCTATTGTTGTTTTAGTCTCAAACAAAAAAAATTGACTAATTCTTGTTTTCTTGATCTAGGACATAAAAAACATGTACTACTTGATACCAATACGAATTGTTCTTCCTTAAAACCGTCAATATTGAAATCCACCTTTATAAAGCCCAATTCTTCAAATTTCATTATGATCATGTGTTAAAAACCATTTTAATGGATAATCCCTTGAAATATTGTACAATCCAACTCTTATATCATCTCAATGATGCTGAAACATGGAATATTTACACAAAATAGATTTCTATTCTTGGAACTAGATAAGGGTATCACTTCCTCCTCAAGAATAAATCCACTATTCTACGACATATTGCGTTCATCTTGTTCCTTTCTATGGAAGATATAATCATTAATTGAAAAACCAATGTTATACACAACATTTACATTTCTTCTTATAACTATCCATTGATGTTGTTTGGATGTTAAATTTGAATATGCAAATAAATCGTTTAAAATATAATCATATAACCATCCTATAAACTATTTATTATGGGTGTTTGATATCCACAATTCATCCCTTGATGAATTAAAATGTCTAAGAATAATGTTTTGGGCATAAATGTTTAGAGAATCCTCTATAATATTTAGTGGAATATAAAAATTAGCTTGATCCCACTCTATAACGGTAATTATAACAACATCTATTCTTGATATCCCTTCACCCTTAAGATTCCCACTATGATGAGATTTTAGGTAACTAATTCTATCAACATATTATAGGTAATCAATATAGAATTCAACAAATTATTCAACAATATATCTCACAATAATACATCCTACTGGATGACTTTGATTCTTAATGTATCATTTTAAAATCTTCATATATTTTTCAATGGGGTACACCCATCTATAATGTAAATGAATTCATAATTTAATCTCTTTAACCAACTGATCCATCATGTGGACCATTATATTAAATAAAAATAGTGGGAGGAATGTCTCCAATTCACATAATATGACTTCAATTTCCTTATTTGTGATTGGAAAATTTTCAGGTTTTATAACTATAAAAAATATGCATTTGAAAAAAGATGTAATTTCATGTTGATGTATGTCATAAATTTTTAGGTAGAATGAAATGTCAAGATACATACATTAGATCTTGCATAAAAATAAGTGATTCATCTGATTTTTGACAATATAACTTCGAATTAGATATTGAAATTATATTCTTTATATTTTATTAATATCCCTATGAATGTTTAACATCATTAAGAACTTAAAAATTTTGAAAATTTTCTCACATTGATAGAGTGTCAGCTACTAGTGGAAGAAACATTCATCATTCACCCTTCACCAGTGCCAACTCTTCCCTTATGACTATTTCAATAATGTCCAACCTAGCGATATTTCCATATTTTTTCCCTGGTACATATAGTAACATGTCAATAACACTATCACAATCATTTTTTTCACATTCATGACATCAAGAAAATGGATGATGTATAAACAATTCATGTATGGTAATTCAATGAAAATTGTTCTCTTTTTTAAACCGAATTTCATAAGGTGTTCCAATTTTTTTTACCAAAATCAAATTCAATATATTTTACTCTCTCAGATAGTTGGTAACATGTTAGTGGTGATGGTGTTTTAACTTGTTTTTTATTTCCATTGAATTAAGTCATATAGGATAAACATTTATGTTATTAGGGTAAATATTTATGATATCCTAATGATATAGTAGTTGATGAATATTTCAACCTAACAATGTGTGAACCTTCTTAACAAATGGGAAACCCCAACATTCCTTTAGTTATGTAGATTGAAAAATTTCTATTAGTACAGAATTAATTTTTCATCTCATACAACATCTTTCTCAATGTGAACTCTTCACTTGTATGAGCATCATATAGTGTAACACATGTGTCCCACACAAATTTTAGATACTCAATAATTGGATTTGAATAAAAATAAATATCATTACTAGGTTGTTATGGTCCGTATATAAGTAGAGACAATATATTGTATTTGGGTTTCATGAATAACCACTACAGTAAGTTATAATTTACTTAGATAACAAGTGGGGTACTATGTGTAATACAATGTAAACCAAAATGATTTATTCCATCTATACGTAAATAAAAATGGAGGTTTCTCAACTCATTTCAAAATTCAAGATAGTGACAATAAATCTTCTTCCACTGGGTAGAGTTTATTAGGTGACATAGTTTCCCATCATTAATATTTGTATATCTGTGCCATGAAGATTTTATAGTGATTTACTAACATCCATATACTCTTCTAAACTATTGAATTATAATAAAGTACCATTCAAATTTTGGAGGAATTTATTCATCTTTATTGTATAAATTCATGCCACAGTTAGAGTATTTTTTGAGTGATTCATTGTTCTTGTGAAATAGTATGCAATCATTTGTCCATGATTGTATTTCTCAAGGATCATTCCCATTGAATATAGATTTATATTAGAGTTATATATTTGATAGGAGAACTCATTTTGTTCTAGTATCATATAATTCAAGAGATCATTTAGTTATGTAAAACTGATATCTCTCTATCTGCTACAAAATTTAAAATTAAATAACATTAATATAACTAATAATATTTTTCATTTACTATAACCAATATACAAAGGTCTCTTGGAATAATTATTTTACTTTCCAAAAATAATTTTAAAATCATGAAGGTAATGTTGAATTTTCATTGTCATTTATTCTATATGATCTACATCATCATTTATACTTTTATTTGTATTAAATTATCCATAAATGACAATATAATCCAAGTCAGTTTGTTCATTATGTTTTTTGATGTGTTTAGTCCAACATTTATAACTCTGATCTATTCTATGATTAATCAAATATTCATCAAACTATTTTGGATAAATTAATCTCAAATAAGTGTAGTGTAAACTTGAGAAAGTTCCTATGAATGATCTATTGCAAACATGATTAACTATTTAACATCATCCTTATTATCTTTTATCGTACGATTAGAATCCATCCATTTTTCTCATATCAAACCTATTTGTTTTACTAATATTTACTTTTTATAAAAAAATAAATTAATACAGATAAGGTATGCATATAATGTTTATATACATTTATATGTATACAAAGTATTATTATTTGAGTGTATGCATGCTCTATTTTTTGATTGTTTACATATATTGGAAAACTTTATTGTCACTACCCCAAATCTAGTCATTAATTTCCCTCATATATAAATTATTCCCCTTTTAAACCATAACACTCTTTCATATGTTTTTCATTCTTCAAAACCCTTTATTTTCACCCATTTTCCAATAAATGTCACCAGTTTTAATTACATCATAAATTTGTTATCAATTAATCAAATTCAACTCATATTTAATGAGTTAATTATATATATGACAAATAAATCAATTAGAAACATCCTTGAGGAAAAAATTAAGATAAAAATATTAAATTCTTAAGTAAAAAAATATTTTGAGTATTTAAATCCTTTGAAAATAATATTAATAATATGAATAAATATTGTTAAAAAATATGTATATAGATATATTGGTATGTATCTTCTAGGTAACATGTACATAATATACTCTTTTCACACTCTAATAACATGTTATGAAATAAAAATTACTAGAAAATGTAATACACATTTGAGAGAAAATCAAATAAATATCTGACCAATTGATTTCTATGAACACTCAATTATTACACTACAACTAACCTATATGTATCCTTATTGATCTACATAAAACTATAATAATAACAAACTAGCTCTGGCCCAAAATACACAACTACTCCAAACCTCAATCCATGTATTAACCAAATATATTTATGTATATAGATATATTTTGGTGTATATACATATATAAATATATATATATATATATATATATATTCATATATTACAAATTTTATATTTCATATGTGCAGGTGTGTGCCCATATATATTTTATACATGTATATAGTATCAAAAGACTAAGTCAAAATAGTAATACAATACATATATGAAATTTCATTATAGTAATTTTTTCTTGTTAATTTTCAATAAAAAAATCAGCTTCATAATTGCATTATCATTTTCATATAAATTTTTCCATGGGTACTAATAAACATTATAATTTTTGAAATAATATGTTATGATTCACAACCAAACGTGAAAAATTAAAACACCCAAACATAAAGCATAAAAAACATTTTGAAATTGAAAATGGTGGTCCTATAGTACTTGGTCAAGCCACTAAAGAACACAAAGGGGAATGTGGGCCGTGTGCTATGAATACATGCAAAGAAGAACTAAAAATGGAGAAACAATTTAAGACCAACTAAGAAAGAGTAGAAATAATTTTAAACCATGGGTTTTTAAAGGGTTGATTCATCCATGAAGTTAGAGGGAGAGCGATGGTGATGGTTCAGTTTTGCAAGAGCTTTAATGGTGTAAGTGATGGGGTTCTCTATTAGGCATGTAATAAAATGACTGGAAGAGTTTTTTCGATGCATTACAAAAATTGCAGATAAATATTGGTTTTATTTGTTCAAAAATAGAAAGCACTGATAAAAAATATATTTATGAATGTTATATCTTAGTGAGGATAATGATATGTAATTTTCAATTCTTTTGTAGCATTAATAAATAAATACTTTCATCATCACTGAGAGTTAGGACTAATAAAAATAGGATTTATCCCAGTTTTCTATTTTAATGCTAATAAAACCTATGCTTATCATTTATTTTTTAAAAGATATGATAAAACAAATATAAAATAATTTAAAAAATACTAAAAAATTATTTATTAAAAATCAATAAATTATAAAAAAGTTAAAAAATTACATTATTATTGAATAAATAATCTTAAAAGAATGAATGTTGTAAATAAGTGAAATATAACAACAAAAAGAGGAATAAACATAAAAAATATAAAAAAATGAATATGTTTTATTAATTATATAAATTTAAAAAGTGAATATATTAAAAAAATGAAGAGAAGTACATATTAAATATGTACATTACATCCATATGAAAAACAATTAATATTAATGAATAAATATGTATAAATAAATATTAAAAATGACTATATTTAAATAATATTAAATTAAAAAATATTAAAAATGAATAAATTATAATGAAAACTAGAAATTATTGTCATTATCATTGAATAAATAATAAAAAATAATATTAGATGATGGAGTTTTAATAAGGTGTGAAATTTAATAATTAAAAAATAAATATGAGTTTTTAATTATATAAATTATTTAAAAATTTAAAATTAATATATGTTAAAATGAAAATAATAACATATTAATTATATAGATTAAAAATATATTTAATGAATAAAATTTTAATAAATAAAATTTTATTAATATATGTTAAAAATGGAAATAATAACAAAAAACATTAAATAATGAAAAAATAAAAATGGATAAATTATAATAATTTAAAAAAAAGTAATATTATTAATGAATAAATAAAATTGAAAATGAATTAATACAAAAAAAATATCAAGAAGTAGAAAATAATACATATTGAATAAAAATATAAAAATGATTAAAAATTACCGATTAATAACATAATATATATTAAATATATTTTTTATAAATAAAAGTGTAAAATGAATATTAAAAATTGAATAAATTAATGAAATATTATTTGATTGTGTGTTTTTTAATATAAAATTGTTTTAATTACATATATTTGTGTGATAAATTAATGTAACACATGTTTTTTTGGAAAAGGTTGAGGCTCATAGACAACTTTATTATTAAAATTTAGAAAAACAAGAAAATAGAGAAATGGTTGGATTGGGTCAAGCAAGGAATGAATTCCCTCATAAAAAACATTCAGAGACTATGTTTTTTCTAATCATTATCTCTATCATGCATTCTTCACCACACATGGAGTTCTAGACAATTCATCCACATCCATTCTTACAGCCACGACCCCAGGAATAATGCTCTGTCCATATTTTTGATTGATGTAGAAGGATTTCAATGTCACTTCCCACCAAGTCAGAATTATCAACTGATTATATATCCCCCTTATTTTTATCCCAATCAAATAGGCCACTCCCTCATCCATGAACTTTTGGATGATGACCCTAATTGAAATATTTAACTTGTTTCCATGTACCTTCAGGTTATTCTATCTTCGATTGAGATTTTTACTTCTCCATGGGAGTCTTCTCCTTATCAGTAAGACCATAAATGTCTTTAGAGTTTTCTCCATCAATGATCAATCATCATGAAAGAGAAACAGAATTAGAAATCATCAGCCAATTGGTTATTCCAATAGCCATATCATCTAGAGTGTCAATATCCATCAAATGTTGCATAAATTTTATTAGATGGGGATGTAGGTTCCGGGCGTAGCAGAAGCATGGCTGTGATAGAACCCAACATTGATTTTTACCATGATCAATTATTATTCTGGGATCAATACATCAAAAAACTCTAATATCCAAGGAATAAAATCAAATATTTAGATAAAGAAATAAAATGACCAAAACCTTTATGGAGGATCTTGCACATCATTTTTATAATTAATTTAATTAATTTCATAAATAAAAATAATACCTGAATCATTGGTATTTTTCTTCGTTGACGATTTTGATCATCCGGAATGACTTTTCAAGATTATCTCATTGCACTTGTAAGGATCCAAACTAGAATCCCTCTAGCAGTGATCCACACGTGCTCTGATGGCCTCAAATCATCACAACTCGTTCTTTGGGTGCTATCATAGCGAAGTGAGTGTCTTATATTGGTCATTCTTGATTGCTTGTTCTTCGGACATGAATAACCTATCTCTTTCTCAAGAGCGTTCGGAAAAGGATTTTCTAGAAAAAAAAATTTAGCTCAAAAATTCTCAATTCACTGGGTGTATGATTCAGTGTCGTGTGGTGTCAGGAATAATAGGTATACTTGTATATTTATATGCATGGAAATTCTATTACAATATTTAATTACATAACAAAAATTAAATACATTCATGAACTTAAAGAAACCCATGCCCATAATAATAATATCATGTCATTATTTATGGTGCGTCAACTTGTGAAAAATGGAATTATAAATAAAATTCCAAGTCACAAAATAATAGAAACATCATTATTGTTTTAACATGTTCTAATTTGTAAAATAATTATTTACCGTCTTTCAAAAAAAAATTATCATCGGACTGGCCTTGGTCCTCTCGAACTTCACTTCCATTTACAGAACACCCAAATAAATAAATAAATAAATTATTCTCTTAAATGAATATTTTATTTACAAACAAGTAAATAAATATTTATTAAATGTTCAATTAATTAAATAAATTTATTTTATTTTATTTATGTGATCATTTTAACTTGAATAAATTTTTTTCACATTCATGAGAATAATATTTATTTCATTAATTATATTAAAATAGAATTTAACCGAGACCACCAAAAACAATTATTGTGTGATCCTCTAGGATTCATTCTCATTGGAATTAGGTGAGATTGACTAAAGTTCAAGAGTATTTTGTAGCAATGAGTCAAGGTACCTATGATAATGAACTTAATTTTTCAAAAATGACATCCACATCGGAACACTCATCATGTAATATAATCGCTTTGTCGCAATATCTCATCAAGAAACTTTCATGATAGTGTCATAAACTTTTATGTTTGATATGTCATTCTTTGACAACCTAAATTAAACTCATTGTTACACCATGGCCATTTAATTTTTTGTAAAGCTTCTATTTCAATCAATGGGACAAGATATCAACTTTCATAAATGGAAGGGAAAATTCTTCCTCAACTTATCCATTAATAACATGCCACTCGTGATGCAACCAACATACCCTACTTCCCACAAACTTTCTGTGTGACGGTTTTCGTCCGAAAATAAAAGTGTTTGAGTCATGACATGTATTAATAATAATATTACATTCTAAAGATCATTACACATGCTTGCATATAGAAATATTTGATGAAACCAAACCATGTGGAATTTCTACTGGCAGGTTTATTCTCATAATCTCTTATCTTAGAGATTACCAAGTGAAAACTTCCTGATAGGAAGTATCATTTTCTTATGAGTACTCACACCTGATGGTCTACATTCTATGTATCCCATCATACTATGTCATGCAATCATAGAACTATATTTAAGAATATTTTTATAGAATTCCAAAGTTCTCATAATAATAGGGAACTTCCATGACCTTATTAATGCAACAAATACTCTAGGACATTATTCCAACATAGTCATGTAGAACAATAAACAATATATAATAGGATGTTTTATATTTATATACATTAAATGACCATGTAATTAATGTACAACCAGTTGGTTCTAGGACACCAACTCTTAAAAACACCCACTTTGACTAGAGCCAACTGCTTATGACTTTCAGTCCGCTAGACCTCACATAGTGATCATGTTTTTGTTGAGTTAAGGCTTTAGTCAAGGGGTCCTCTATGTAGTCTTCTGTGGAATCACAAATCACTACAAATTCACCAATATGATAAAAATATCTCAATAAATGATACTTCCAATGTATGTGCTTCATCCGCTGATGTGACCTTGGCTCTATTGTGAAAGCCACTGCTGTAGTATTATCACAGTAAAGTGTGATGGGATATTTACTTCAAGTTATCACATAAATCTCCTAAATTAAGCTTCACATCCAAACTACTTCTTTAACTGCATCAAAAGCTATGATATTCTTCGACTCTACTGTAGAATCTGTGACCACCTTCTACTTTGATCTCTTCCAGCTCACTACACCTCTATTCAAAGTGAAGATGTATCCTGTTTTCGAATTTATGTCATCTTGATCAGTATAGAAACTAGCATCTGCATATTTCTTAATGACTAGTTAATCATCTTCCCCATAAATCAGGAACATATATTTAGTATGCCTTAGATACTTTAGGATATTCTTGACTACCATCCAATGATAGTCACCTGAGTCAGCATGATATACGTACCGCACTCAATGCATAGGCAACATCAATCCTAGTATATAGAATGTCATACATGACTGTCCCAATCATTGATACATATAGAGTACTTGAAATTATCATTATTTCCTCACGATCCTTAAGAAACATTTTCATGGAAAGATGAACTCCATGTCATTCTTGAAACAATCACCTCTTGGAGAGTTCCATACTGAACCTCTTCAGTATCTTATCAATGTATGTACTTTGACTTAGGCCCAAAAATATCTTATATATATCATGATGGATCTTGATCGTAAGAATATATACTACCTCACCCAAGTCCTTCATAGAGAAGCATTAATTCAACTATGCCTTAACAGATTGTAATACTGGTATCTCATTTCTAATAAGTAATACGTCATCAGTATATAATATCATGAAAAATACTTCACTCCCACTAAGCTATTTATAGACACAAGACTCACATTCATTCTTGATGAAACCAAATTTTGTTATGGATTCATCAAAATTAATCTTCCATGACCTGGATTCTTGCTTTAATCCATAAATGGATTTCTGGAACTTGTATACCTTATTGAATCATTTGGAGGCATAAAACCTTTTGGTAGTGTCATGTAAACATATTCCTGAAGGTTCCTATTAAGGAAGGTTGTTTAGAAATACATTTACCAAATCTCATAGTTATGGTAAGTGGAAATGGACAATATAATTCTGATGCATTTAAACATTACAACTTGTGAAAAGGTTTCAACATAGTCAATGCTTTAACGTTGTTTGAACCCTTTTGAAACATGTCATTACTTATAGGCACTGAATTTCCCTTCCATGTTTAGTTTCTTCTTCAATACCCATTTGGAACCAACAATCTTTACATAAACATGAGGATCTACCAAAATCCATATGTGGTTTTGGTACATGGAATCCATTTCGAAATTCATGGCTTCTTGAAACATGGAAACATCTATGCCACTTATTGATTCCTTTTAGGTTAGAGAATCATTAATATCAACTAATAATGAGTCACCATCTTCATTAACTAGAAAACCATACCGTTCCAGTTCTCTAACCACACATGTACTCCTAGGCAACTCCTGTGTCACTAGAATAGTTCTTTCTCCCATGGGTCTTTGTGGAATCTGTTCCTGTACCCACTCTTGTGTACCATGACCTTGAACTTCATCGATGTCTATCTCACTCCCACTGTCTTTATTGGAGATGTGCTCCCTCTCAAAGAATATGGCATGTATTTCCCCTATAACCATTTTTGTGAGGGGTTGTTTAGGTAACATCCCCTTTTTTCCTTGGGGTATCCTATAAAGGTACACTTTGTGCCTTGGGGTTAAAGTTTGTGACCTGAAGAGGCCTTAACAAATGCATCACTTCCCCATACATGTAAATTTGATAATATGGTTTTCTTTCCACTCCAAAACTCATATGGAATACCATTTATCGATTTCGTTTGTACTTGGTTTAGTATTTGAATCACTATTTATAACGCATATCCCCAAAATGATAATGGGAGACTCGCATGACTCATCATTGATCTCACCATGTCCAATAGGGTCTGGTTCCTCCTTTCACTCAAACCATTCCACTAGGGAATGTATGGATAAGTGAGTTGGGATTGGATCCCAAAACACCCCTAAATAATCAATGAAGTCTTGATTAAGATATTTTCCTCCTCGGTCTGAGTAAAGCTTCTTAATCTTTTTAACAAGTTGATTCTCAACATCATTCTTGTATTCTTTGAACTGCTCAAAAGAATCCGACTTATACATCCTTAAGTAGATATATCCATATCTACTAAAATCATTAGTAAAAGTTATGTAGTATGATTGCCCTCCCCTTTCTTCAACATAAAATGGACCAGACAGATTTTTATGAACCAATTCAAGAAGTTCGTTATCCCTTTCACCTTTCCCACTAAATGGGGCTCTGGTTATTTTTCCTGGTAAACATGCATGGCATACACTGTGTGGTTTTATTTTTAAATAATCTAAATATCCATCTTGATGTAACTTTATCAAGCATTTATCGTTTACATGACCAATCTGGTGATGTAGAAGTTGAGTGTGGAATTAGTCATGTGAATTATCATTGATATTGATTTCCATTACTTGGTTTTGTGTAAACCAACATGTAGAGACTATTGTATAAATTCTCCCTACCAAAACAAATCCTATCTTTATAAAAGAAGTTACATTTATTTCCAAACATGAAAAAAATATATCTATATCTAATATTGATATATAAATAATGTTTTTAGTAATAGACGGAACATAATAACAACCCTTTAACACTAGGATCATCCCAGTTGGCAATGTGAGGTGGTAGTCCACGATAGCTACAACAACAAGTTTGGATCCGTTGGTTACTCATAAATCTACCTCCCCTCATTTAATCTTCTGGATTATAATTGGGTTCTATATTTGGATACATATGTGAGCACCACACGCTCTATCTAAAACCCAATTTGTTGTAATAGATAGGTTTCATTTGATAAAAAACTTACCCAAATATTCCCCTTGCTTCTTAGGCTGGGTGTAGTTCTTCTTCCAGTGGCCCTTCTTTTCACATGTAAAATAAACACCCTCATGTTCCCTTGCCACCCCTTTGATCTTCCTTTTCTTCGAAGGTTGTGAAGAATATTTGGGAATAAAGCTCTTTTCCTTCACTTTAAACTTATTATCCATATGGACAGAATGATTTTCACACTTCATATCGTTTTCCACTTGGAATATGAGGATATGAAGACCAGATAAATATTTTCAATGTTTTTCATAATGAAAGTTACAACAATGTTAAAGAATCTCTGAGGGAGTGATGCGAGAATGAGATATGTGCTTAGTTCTTCCTGAAGTTTAAACCCTAGAACTTCAAGGCGCTCAATGTAGCCAATGAGCTTGACTACATGAGGCCCAAATGGGGAACCTTCTCCAAGCATACTTTGAAAGAGTGCCTTAGAGATCATGAACCATTCTTGTATTTCTATCTCTTGGTAAAGACCATGGAGGTGCTTGATCATGCAATAAGAATCCATGTTTTCATGAGACTTCATGAGATCACTAGAAATTGATGATATAATTAAACAATGAACTTTGACCGCATCATTCATATGTTTCTCATATACCAAGAATCCCTCATCACTCACTTATTTGGAAGGCAGATCCGGTAATGATGACTCCAACATGGTGTATGATAACCCAAAGTCATCTAAACCATTCCTAGAATTTACTGCCGGAAAGGGATAGTGTGGTTGATAAGTTTGTAATTTTAATTATAAAATTAAAATAGAAGATCATTAGTGATTTCTTGATTACATTTTATAAGAAATAATAAATTTTCTTAAGTCTCCCACTATTTTATCAAGTCCCAATATCCCTTACCATTGAACTCAGAATGTCCAGTTTCCATGAAATTCTAGTGATAAGGATCTATATTCCTCTTCGCATAACCCCAACAAGGGTTATTCAATCTATTAGAATGTATTTCGTTAAGAAGGCCTTTTCCAACTACAAGCTTGTAGCTCCTTGATCTATAAGGTGGAATCCCCAATCCTGAAATCATGACTTTGGTTTTCATGAACTCTTGCCTCCAATATTACACGATGTCAAGGAAGGGCTACTCCTATTGATGTAATATGGTTAAGTCAACTTGAATTCTTTCGTAAGGCCTTCTTGTATAAAAGTATGTATCCCAACAATGGTTGTTCAAAAACATGGTTTTATTGGGTTTTTTCCTTAATCAAGTAACAGAAGGCTTGGTCTGACTTCATATTTTATTGGAGGTATTTTTTTTTCTAAGGTGTGAATTTCTTATTATAATCATCACATGATTTTTAATATTAAGTGGAAATTAATTAAGTGATTAACCATGTCTTGATAATATTTATGCATAATTATGGTTTATTTTAGTTCTATCTTGCATGTTTGATTAATTCGTTAATTATGTGATCATGAAAACACATCCATAATGATAAACTGTGCAACTGACATAAATAAAATAAAGAGAATGATCGTGAGTTTTTATAATGGTTAGTTTGTCTAGAAGTTGATAAACTAACTCTGGCCTAGGGGAGAAACGACTTGAAACTTTTGGGTTCATGTTTACAGCATTCTACATATCCACATCTGTATCTCCTGGGATTGGTTTCATCTGGGCTCCTGCTTGAACCACCTCCACTAGCTATGGAGTTCAATCCATTACTTATGTCTTTTTTTAACTCGAATGCAGGTGGGGGGTAAAAAGGGGTTTTACATAAAAGAAACCTTGGCCAAGTAGGCCCTACATATTAATGATAAGAAGGATACCAGGCCAACAAAGATTATTTAAATAAATTAATTAAAAGAAACTATCCACATACAAAGGTCTTGGTCTTTCTCATGATCATCCATACATGCAAAAATATTTACGCATAAATAAAACTAGCATTCAATTCTTTAACCATTATTTGATTAAGATAAATCATGCCTGAATCAATCAATTATCATATTTAATTAATCAACCATTTTATCTTAAAACTGATTCAGAATGTCCTTATGATTCTCATGCATTAGAATTTTTAAAAAATAAATTCATTTAAAATTATCTTTTTGTGTAACTTGTACCCTGGAGGCAACCCAGTGAATTCCTATTCATAACTAACCAATGAGTAGAAATGAACATTACAGAGATTTTAAATTAAACACATATTTATAAAACACCTATCACGTGTTGTGCCTCAGCATTAATCCCACACGACGGTACATGTATCAAGGGTTTTTATAATGTAGTAATAAATTATAATAAAGCTGCATAATTTGGATGAGTACACGGTGTTTAGTTCCAACTATACAACATGTACTATTTTTTACCATCCATCTGAAGTAGACACCCAGGGAAATATCGTGTGAGCATAATTCGGAAATCTTCAGAGTACACATCATGTTCAGTGGGTCACACACCGTGTAGTATCTTAGTTACATGATTTCTAGCTGGGAAAGTCATGTATGGGGTACATGGTCCAAACCGAAACTGACGGGACTACATGCCGTGTCTAGTGGACTACACGACCTGTAATCTAAAAACCATGTGCCACATTTTCTTGGTCAACACACGCAGTCATTTATGACTTACAAAGACTCCAACACACGGCTTGGTTTGGCGGACCGGTCTGGTGCATTTAATCTTGGATACATGGCATGTACTGCCGAATACATGTTGTGTGTTCTCATGTTATATGACCATGAAGATTTTTCACCTCTGGAAGAGATCCTATATTATATTTTAATCAAAATTAAAATAAAATATCATTTCTATAAGGTGAATGAGAAACAAAAGAGGAGTAATAAGTCTTGAGAGTCAGATTTGGGGAACAATTAACTTTAAATGAAAAAACAAAATTATTAAATGAGTAAGTCTACAATGAAATATTTAAATAATTATAAACTATGATGTAATTTCTCTGATGAAAGTTGTAGGTTCTGGGCGTAGCAGAAGCATGGTTGAGATGGAACCCAACTTTGATTTTTACCATGATCAATGATTATTTCAGGATCAATACGATGATGAATAACAATCTCCGTAGAATAGAATCAAAGATTTATATAAAGAAGGAAGAGGATCGAAACCCTTAGAGAGGAAATTGCACATCATGTTTATAATTATTTTAATAAATTTTATAAAGAAAAATAATACATGGATATTTGGTATTTTTCTTTGTTGATGATGTTGATCATCTAGAATGACCCTTTTGGATTATCTCGTTTGGATTTTAGGGATCCAAACTAGAATCCCTCTAGCGTTTATCCACACGTTCTCGGATGGCCTCCGATCGTCACCACTCGTTCTCCGGGTGCTATCATGGCAAAGAATGTGTCTTGTGTCAGTCGTTCTTGATCTATTGTTCTTTGGGGTTGAAGAACGTCTCATTTTCTTAAGAGGGGTGAGAAGAGGATTAGAGAGAGAAATTTTTTAGCTCAACCATTCTCAATACATCGAGTGTACGATTCAGTGTCGTGTGGTGTCTGGTTCAATAGGCGTACATGTATATTTATATGCATGGATCTTCAATTACAATACATAATTGCATAATAGTAATTAAAGAAATTAATGAACTTAAAGAAAAACCATGCTCATAATAATAATTCCACATCATTATTTATTGTGCACAAACTTGTGAAAAACAAAATCATAAATAAAATTATGCGTCAAAAAAATAATAGCAACGTCATTATTACTTTAACTTGTGATAACTAGTTAAATAATTATTTACCACATTGCAATTATTTATTTTACCATTAGACTGTCCTAGGTCCACTGAAAATCCACTTCCATTTATTGAACACCCGAATTAATAAATAAATAATTTTTTCTCTTAAATAAATATTTTATTTACAAACTAGTAAAAAAATATTTATTAAATGTTCAATAAAATAAATAAATATATTTTATTTAATTTATGCAATCATTTTACCTTGAAAAAAATTATTCCACAGTCTTGAGAAAAATATTTATTTCATTAATTATATTTAAATAGAATTTAACTGAGACAACCAAAAACACTTAGTGTGTGACCCTCTACGATTCTTTCTTGTTTGCATTAGGAGGGATTGCCTAAAGTCCAAGAGTACTGTCTAGAAACGGGTCACGGAACCAAAGAGAAAGAATGTAATGTCGCAACAACTATATCCACATAGGAACACTCACTATGTAATATAATCCCTTTTTTGCAATATCTCATCAAGCATGTTTCATGATAGTGTCATAAACTTTTATGCTTGATACATTTTTCTTGGATTACCTAAAATAAATCCATCGTTAAACCATGACCATGGAATTTCGTGCAACGGTTCTATTTCAATCAAAGGGTCAAGATATCAACATCCATAAATAGAAGGGAAAAATCCTTCCTCGACTTATCCATTAATAACATGCCACTCGTGACACACCCAACATACTCTACTTCCCGACAACTGTCTGCATGATAGTTTTCATCACTAAATCAAAGTGTGTGATCCATGTCATGTAACACCCCATGTTTTTGAAAATAAATATTGAATTCATTTTCTAAATCTATCCATTAAACATATATTTTCCTCAAAAAAAAATTTTAATTTCAAAATAAGGTCATCTAGGGTTGTGATTAGTAATCCATTTGGAGTCTGAAGGAACAAACTTGATTTTTGGTGAATTGTAACCTACCATTTCGAAAAGTAATATGACCCTGATGAATAGTACATGTTTATATTATTTTATTTTCATAAGGTAATAAGATAATGAGATCTTAATTAATTTTTTCATAAAATATAAAACTAATTATACCTTTAAAATTTTTATTTTTCAAATATACTATGAATTTATTTTAAAAATAAATTAATAATATTTTGATAATTATTTGTGAAAAATGAAGTTTATTTTTGAATTCTATACATCGAAAATGGTAGAGGTGAATTTTTGGAATTTTTCTGAAATTCATGAATTTTTTATGAATAGTGAAATACAGTAAAATACCGTATATACAAATTATCAGTTAAATACACTATTTATTACATCATAAGTAATGTAATCCCACATGGTTAGAACTATAATGCACTTTCTACTATTAGGGGTCACATGAACCATCACTTTTGATTTTCATGAGGGAATTAATAAAATATTGAATAAAATATTTCAAACTTACCCCGCTCCTCCTCTATGAAAACCCCTCATCACTCCCTCTTTCCTTCACTCCTATAAACCTATAATATCCTCCAATTTCTTTCAAAATAACCATCACAAGTCACTACCCATTACCAGAAAGCTCTTGGCCTTTCCAAAAGACCAAAATCCCTTCCGTTAAAGAGGTTCTCAAGGAAATTATTTCAAGAGGTAAAGCATCTTTCTTTTTAATTTAGTTTCATTTGAATTTATCTTCTTTTGTTATCCTCTTCTAACCTCCTATATCCAAAAAACCATGATAAATATAGTGTCATCTATATAATGTAATTATATATTGTTAATGGAAGAACAATAATCAATATTCTTACTCCCTCCGTTTTATTTTTATAAACAAAATCATCGTCCTTGAGGTTCCAATTTATAACCTTCGTGGACGACAAAGATTTGTTCTTCAATATCTCCATCATTACTGTTCATTAAACCATTTTTATGGTTGAAAAAGATAATAATATATTTATTTTAACCTAATTAATATTCATTAACTTTTATATGTACATATTTTGAATTTATATGACAAAACTAGTTCATTATAATCCAAATACCGCCAAATAATTGAAGTGGTTGTCTTCTAATGATTCATCATAATTAAATGTAACCAAATGATATAAATGACTATTAAAAAATATGGATGTTCATAAATAATATTTAATTTCAATTCCAAAGATTTAAAACCATTACACATGATCTCCATTACATAATAACAAGAGATACGATTATGAAAATAAAGAAAACGAACACTCTAGAACGACAAAATTCAATATAATAACTTATCACTAAGTGAATAAATGAACTAACAAAAATATGTTAAAATAAATAAATGTATAATAGGTTCTGAAATATGTTATTAATAAGTATAATTTCATATTCCATGAGCTTATGTTCAAGATAATAACACATTCAGACTTAAGGTAAGGGTTTTCCACCCGAACATCCATTTTCATTCGGTTTAATTTTATTATCTAATGACCTCAATGAAATTATTCTGTATTATTAATTACTCCTCATAAATTCATTTTGAGTATTATATATATGTACAGCAACCTGAGTCCTTACCTATTTAATAAATAGTTTCACGTTTAAAAAGAAACTTTCAAAATTGTTTCCCAAATACAAGCCCAATTCAAGGGAAGACAATCCAAAAAACTGCCAACTGAACCAGGTACAGGCAATACGAGATTACAGTAATGCCTTTTGGACTAACTAATTCACCATATATTTTCATGGATCTAATGAATAGAGTTTTCAAATAGTATCTTGATGAATTTTTAGTGGTTTTTATTGATGATATCCTGGTATACTCAAAAATCTATGAAGATCATGAAAATCATTTGCACAGTATTCTGAAGACTCTTAGAAGAAATCAACTATATGGGATGTTTAGACAGTGTGATTTTTGGCTTCAAAAAGAATCATTTATAGGCCACATTGTCTCAATATATGGAATATCTATTAATCCTACAAAGAAAAAGGCTGTGCAAGAATGGATTACTCAAACGAACATAACTGAGGTACATAGTTGTATTGATTTAGCATGTTATTATTGATGTTTCTTTTAGAACTCCATCCATTTATCCAACCCAATGACCATGATTACAAGAAAATGGGTTATGTTTATATGGAAAAAGGAATGTGAAGACAACTTTATGGAATTAAAGAGAATATTAGTTAATTATCCAATATTAACTCTATCATCAGGGAGTGGTGGATTTGTGATATTTAGTGATCCATCAAAGAAAGGATTTCAATGATTTTTTTGCAAAATGATAGAGTGATTTACTATGCATATAGGCATTTAAAAATCCATGAACAGAACTATCCAACTCATGATCTTGAGTTAGCAGCGGTAATCATTGCTCTAAAGATTTGTATACATTAGCTCTATAGCGACAAATGTGATATATATAAAGATCATAAGACCTTGAAATATATCTTCTCCCAGAAAGTACTCCACATGAGAAAAAGGATACGGATTGAGATACTCAAATATTATGAATTCTTAATACACTACCACCTGAGGATGGAAAATAAGGTGTCATACTCTTTGAGAATAAAGGACCGCGGAATTATGAACAAGATGAAAATTGAAAGGGATCCTTTGTTCGTAGGTCTAGTAAATATGGATATGGGAATTATCAACGAAGTTAACACATCACTAATTTTTCAAATGGTTTCCAAAAATTCTTTACTGCAAAGGATAAAAAGTTTTTAGGCTGATAATGAGGAGTTTCAAAAGAAAATTACAACTATAAATGATGTGATGGTCATTGACTTTGTATATGAAGGCGACATTTTAAAATTCGGAAAAAGGTTTGTGTTCCTTCTATTATTGAGTTAAAGAGGGAACTATTTGATGATGATCATAAAACTAATTTTCTATACACCCTAGTAGCACAAAGATATATAGAGATCTAGAGGAACATTTTTGGTGGGAAAACATGAAGAGGGAGATTGCTATTTATGTGTCGACATGTTTGGTTTGTCAAAAGGTGATAGTTGGAAGACAACATCCTATAGGAGTCATGAAACCCCTTCATATTACTATGTGGAAATGGGATGATTTTACAATTGACTTTTTCATGGGGCTAACAAAGACTCCAATAAATAATGATGCGATATAGTTAATTGTTGATCATCTTACAAAATCGACACATTTTCTTGCTATAAGAGAGGATTTAACACTTTAAATTTTAGCAAGAGTATATATTAATGAAGTTGTAAGACTTCATGATGTACCCTTATCAATTGATTCTAATCGTGATCCCCATTTTACATCACAATTATGGAAAAGTCTTCATAAGTCCCTAGATACTGATCTTCATATGAGCACTGCCTTCCACCCACAAAATGATGGATAGTCAGAACAGACTATTCCAACATTGGAAGATATGTTAAGGTCCAGTTCACTTGTCTTTCATGGTGTTTGGGATTAGTATTTACCTCTCGTAGAATTTTCATATAAATCTATCTTCCATTCCATTATTCAGATGGCACCATATGAAACATTATTGGAAAGAGATGTCGTACACCAACTTGCTGGGATGATGTTGGTGAAATAAAGCTCATAGGCCCAAAACATGTTGAGGAATCAATGTAAAAGGTGAAGATTGATCAAACCCATATCAAAACTGCTCAAAGTAGGAAAAATAGCCATCCTAATATCTGAATTAAGGATTTGGAATTTCAATAAGGATATCATGTTTTCTTAAATGTATCTCCATGGAAGAGTATTATATGATTCGGTAAGAAGGGAAAACTAAGTCTCAGGTATATCAGACCTTTTGAAATTATGGTTCGAGTTAGAGCTGTAGCTTACCATTTGTAAATGCCTCCAACTCTCTCCAAAGTTCACAATGTGTTCCACATATCAATGTTTAGTAAATACATGCCAGACCCAACACATGTACTCACCTACAAAAAAATAGAACTTGAGCCCGATCTGTCTTATTGTGAAGAGCCTATTAGGATTCTTGATACTAGAGAACAAGTATTGAGAAATCAGATGACTAGTCTGGTAAAAGTTATTTTGAGGAACCATAATTTGGAGGAAGCAACATGGGATCCTGACTAGATTCTATTGAATACATACTGAATCATTTTAGGTAACCGTTTTTGAATTTTGGGGATTAAATTTTTGTATGTGGGGGGATAATGTGACACCCAAAGGTTTTGAAAATAAATATTGAATGAATTTTATAAATATATCCATTAAAAACAACTTTGCCTCTGTTATGTTTTGAATTTCTAAAAATGGACATCTAGATTTTTTATCAGTAAGTCATTTGGAGTCTGATAGAACAAACTTCATTTTTGGTGAATAGTGATGGACAATTATGAATAGTAATATTACCCTTATGAATATTAAATAATGATATTATTTTATTTTCTTAAGATAATGAGATCTTAATTAAATTTTTAATGTGATATAAAAATAATTATACCTTTAAAATTGTTCTTTTTATAATTAACTATGATTTTATTTAAAAATAAATTAATAATATTGAGATAATTATTTTTATAAAATTAAGATCATTTTTTAATTCTACACACCAAAAAATGGTAGGGGTTAATTTTTGGGATTTTTCTGAAATTATTGAATTTTTGATTAATAGTGAAATACGGTAAAACACCGTATATACAAAGTATCAGTTAAATACACTATTTATGACAACATAAGTGATAAGCCCACTTGGTTCGGTCTCACATGCACTTATTACTATTAGGGGACACATAAACCAAAACTATTGATTGTCTTGGGGGAATTAGTAACATCTCAAGTAAGTAATGAATAATATATATTCTTATCTATGTATATTTATGAATTATATAGTGTTTTAGAGGCTTAAAATGAGAATAAATCCAATCTTATGCATGGAATACACTTATATTTTTAAAGGATTGTTTTGCCACCTCTTGATGGAGAACCATTTTTAAATCTATATTTTGACAATTTTATAAGCTCTATTTTCCAAAATAAACTTATTCTTTATTATTGGGACATTGAAATTTACTTTGGATAAATTTTTGGTATTTTTCTGACCATGTTCATTTTTTAATGAATAGTGAAAAATACTGTATTTTACATCAAAACTTCTTTTTCATCTAATTTAATTATATGGTTAGATTATCTTTATAATTGGTTTTAAATTTTAATTAGAATATATTTTTACCATTTAATCCAATATTGTTTATTTTAATTAATTTCACTTTGGATTTGGTCATAAACAACTGCCAAACTTTTCATGAATATTGTTTCCAAAAAACCCGCTATTTGTTTTGACAACGAGAATTATTTTTAAATTAATTATTGAAATTTCTATGTTTGGAATTTGGTAAAATGGATTCCATATTTGGAATCAGAAGGTCCAAATTATGTAATTAGGATCCTTTTTTTGGACATTATGAATAGTAACAATGGTAATTATCTTTAATTATCTTGATTAATTAGTAATCGGGTAGTTAAGGATAATAAAATAATATCATAATAATAACAAATGACCCCAAAATGTGTCCTAATGATACTGGTTGTGTCATGGCTGCCCATGGGATTCCATGTGTCAAATTTAGGGACCCCATGGAATCACTTTTGGGTGAAAGTGACACATTATCATTTTATTTTTAAAGGAAGGAGAATATCACTAAAAGCATGTATCAACCGAGTAAAACATTTTTAATTTTGTCTAGATAAATGATATCTTGGACTATAAATAGTCATTGGAAATCTAAAACAATTTCCTACATCATAGTATTTTGTTTATAATTTTTAGACATTAAAAATATTAAATTATATATGACATCATGATGATACAACGATTACCTCATTAATGAATGATTTAAATAAAATGAACATATAATGTAAACTCTAAGACTGACACTTGTCAAATACCTATTGGAAGAGTATATTTAGACCCCTTATCACCTTAGCCTCGAAATATATCAATGTGGGACCTTTTAAATCCGAAACACATTTTCATATAAAGTAACAATTTATAACTTTCCAAGAGTGCCCCTCCTCTCCTCTTATAAAAGGCCCCAACCTCTACCTTTTTACCCACACTTCTCAAGCCTTTGTATTGTCCACGATCTTCTCATTTTATCTCTACACATCTCTCTCTTCATCCTAGAATCCTTACCTTAGTCAGAATTCTCTTTATAAAACCCTTTTGGTTCAAACCAAGAGGAGTTACCTGATTTAAAGGTAAAGTCTTCTCTAATGTTCTTTTATTTTATTTTGATTCTCCAACCCCTAAACTCTTTTTATTCATTTATTTTGTATCAAAACCAGTGTATTCAATATATTAGGATGTTTTTATAAGAAATATTCTAGCTACACTTACACACACCTACATTTAATGGTTAAAGAACATACTGTTTCCGTGGATGGTGAATTTCTGCCTCATGAAACGATGATTGTTCAATATTATTTTGACACCTTAAAAGGTTTCCATTAAGATGTCACTATATTTATATATGATATATAATATTTTTATGTTTTCCTTAATCTTCTGTATTCTTCATTTATGGCATTCCTTTATTGTTTCCATTATGGTAAATGTGATATCTTCATTTTAGGATGTGCGGACTACCGCCCCCTCAAAGTGATTTGATTCGTTAATGCCATATGTGGGACATATAAAGGATAGAGTTAATGATATTATATATGATATTATACTAGAATTATAATATACCTTTATATAATTATTATTACATTCCATAAAATACAAAATAGAAATGAAAGTAGCATTCATGCGTACGTACGACTTACCGTCTCCATGAACGGTACATTTCATTTCTTACCTCTAAATGTTATGTAATATTATAAATGCATGTATATAATAGAAATATATGATATATATGATATCTACATTATGAATATAATTCTGTATATAATGGATATTTTACCACATGAACAACTTGTAATTATAAAGAGTTTATTTTTGACTCAAGTACCAATGATCGACAAAATGTCCATTATTAACCTAAATAATTACATAGTGTTCATAACATGGTAATAAGTGATATAAAAGAAATAATTAACTTGAAAAATGTTCTTAAGCAAGTAGAAATTAACTCAAGTTTATTATTCAGGAGATTAAAGAACAATCGAGTCAAGTCGGACCTGAGGTAAGGGACTTCGTCTCAATCTCCTTTCATTGAGGCATATTTTGTTTTATACACAACATTATTTTATACGCTGTATAAACCCCTTTGAATATTATGTTTACTCAAAAGGAATCTTTTTTATATAAAGCGTTTACTAAATGACAAAAGGGAATGTTTTTTTGTCGTACGTATGCGTCGACAACGAATTCTCCGCCGCTGTGACAATTATTTGAGTTTCGGCTTCCTCTACAAGCCATAAATTTTTTTAAATGAAAAATAAATACCATGTTTTACTTTTCTTTTTATTTTGGTATTGAAAATGGTTTTGATAATTTTTTTATTATATCAATGTGTTATTGATATCTTGTGATTGAAATGTGGAAATGTTATGTTTTTTTATGCATGTTTTATGTGATACGATTATGTTAAGGTTCTTGGGAATTGTTATGAAGACGAGTGGTTCCGTGATATACTAAGGGCGGGTGAGCCTGATATAGCTCTCCAATGCATTGGGTAACGTGAAGGGGTTAAACGTTAAGGTTTCTCCGAAGAGATTTAGGGAATATACTCTGATGGGTATTGCAAACATAACCATGAGGGTTACTCCCTACGTAAGAATGTTATGAATTTCTCAAGTTAGCTCTATGTCTTATGATTTTTATGATTTATTCATGATTTGATGAGGTATGTTAAAATGATAATGTTTTATGAGTAAAGTATGATTTTATACATGGACTAATGTTTTCATTTCGTGCTTTTATATCCCTTACTGAGATTTTTATGCTCATCGCATGTTTTTGAAATATTTTTCATAGGTCAAGGGAAAGGTACATGATGTAATGATAGTGTCAAGGAATTGTCCTGAAACAATCCATGTTTTGTTTTAAATATGTTTTTGTTGATGGTAAAAAATGAATACTATCTTTTATGTAACCACTTTGTTTAAATGTGGAATGTAATGCATGATTTGTGATCTAATTCTCTAAAACTCTAAATCTGAAAATATCCTCAACGTGTATTCTTGAAATAACTCAAGATTAGGTAATGTTTAAGGCAGGGGATTTATAGTTGGTATCATAGGTCGGTTTAGATAACTTTAAGAGTTAGAATTCAATTAAATGATTATCCAAAAATATTTTTTATGGTCAAATTGAAATGATATATCATTTGAAGATTACCATGTTGCTTCATCTAAGACATGTTTTTTCAAAATGGTTTTCCATAGAGGAAACAGGGAAGCAGTACTAGAAAGGCATACAGATGGAAATGACCTTCCGAATCAGCATCCTGAGATGGTCGGAATTGGAACTGAATAGTTTGTTGCAGTAATGGAACAGTTGAATCAAGCAATAAATGGTGGTGGTATCCATGCACGAGATCAGCAGATCAACCGCAGAGAAACATGTCAGTGGTGGAACATTTCATGAGGCAACATCCCCCATCATTCAGAGGATCATCTAACCCTATTCTATCTGAAAGGTGGATTAAAGCACTGGAGAAGATTTTTGATTTCATGGGGTGTTCAGACAATCAAAAGGTTAGTCTTGCCATTTACCGTTTGGAGGGTGAAGCAGATCATTGGTGGTTGATGGTTAAAAATATCAAGGACACTGATGAGATTGATGCTCTCGACTAGGATGAATTCAAAGGTATGTTTCTTGAGAATTATTTTCCTAAGGATATTCTACTTAGGATAGAAAAAAATTCTTGTAATTGAGGAAAGAGGATGACTCAGTGGCTGCTTATGAAGAGAGGTCCAATTGATTGGAAATGTATACTCCAAATATTATCTGAGACCTGGATAGTAAAATAAATCATTTTTACGCAAAATTAAATACAAAATATCGATAGGCATTAGCTTCTCATGAGTTAAAAAGTGATGAAAAGCTTTTTCGATGTGCTAAGAAGGTGGAAATTGAGTTTTCTGATGATCAATTGTCCTATAACAACCAATAGAAGAAGAGACCGAGGTGGCAGGATAAAGGGAAGAATTCTTCAAAAAGGTCTGATGGTAAGAAAACTAAGTTTCCAGTCTCTGATAAATGTGGTAAAAGGCATGCTGGGGAATGTCTTCTGAATTCTGGAAAGTGCTACCGATGTGGTAAGATGGGACATAAGGCTCATGATTGCACTGAAAAAGATCAAGGTAATGGTAAGACAAAATTTTATTTACAGTTAGTAAAATGTTTTAAGTGCAATGAGATGGGTCTCTATGCAAACAAGTGTCCAAAAAAGAGCTCGAGTGATGGGAAGCAGTTAGATTACAAGCAGAAAGGGGTGGTGAAATCCTTTGCAACAACTTTAGAAGATGTTGGGCCATAAAATGAAGTGGTATCAGGTACTTTTCTTGTTTTTTTAGATTATTCCAGTGTGTTGTTTGATTCAGGGTATACACATTCTTTCATCTATGAAAACTTTTCTAGTAAAATGGGAATACCATCTCAAGAAATGACTCCTGAACTTGTGGTAAAAACACCTGGGGGAAATGTTGAGACAAAAAGAATTTATAAGAATATTTCTATCCTTATCCGTGGAACGAACCTACTTTAAACCTTATTGTTTTACCTCTAGTAGAGTTTGATGTTATCCTGGGTATGGATTGGCTCTCTTTTTACCATGATAATATTGATTGTAGAGCTAAAGAAGTTTCTTTTCAGAAAGACTTTCAGTTTTTGTACAAGAATGAACCCTTACTGTTGATAACATATCAAGAGGCTGAGAAACTTGTAAAAATGGGAATGAATGTTACCTTGAACATATTGTTGAAAACAAAGGAACTGTTCAGATTAATGATGTGCCAGTGGTAAATGAGTATCCTGATGTTTTTCCTGATGAGTTGCCTGGAATAATACCAGATCGGGAAGTTGAATTTACTGTTGACTTAGTTCCTGATGCTAATCCAATTTCAAAATGCCCTTATCGAATGGCTCAAGTTGAACATTTAGAGTTGAAGGAGAAATTACAAGATTTATTAGTTAAATGTTTCATTCAACCTAGCACATCACCATGGGGTGCTCCTATCTTATTTGTTAAAAAGAAAGATGGTTCTATGAGACTTTGCATTGATTATATATCCTTGAATAACATCATTGTTAAAAACAAATATCCTTTGCCTCATATCGATGATTTTTTTGATTAGCTCCAGGGAGCTTATTATTTTTCAAAGATTGACCTGAGATCTGGGTACCATCAGTTGAAGGTAAAGGAAGCAGATGTTCTGAAGACCGCATTTTGTACAAGATATGGCCATTATGAATTTGTAGTAATGCCTTTTGGGATAACCAATGCACCTGCTGTATTCATGGACCTTATGAATATAATTTTCCATGAGTTCTTGGATAAATTTTTGGTTGTTTTCAGTGATGATATTTTGGTGTTTTCTAATAGTAAAGAGGAGCATGAAAGTCATTTAAGGGTTATTTTGCAAACCTTAAAATAAAATAATTTTTATGGAAAATTCAGTAAGTGTGAGTTTTGGTTGCAACAAATTTCATTCCTTGGTCATATTGTTTCTAAAGATGGAATAATTGTTGATCCTGCAAAAACAATGGTTGTTGAAGAATGTCCATGACCCACAAATGTTACTGAGATTCATAGATTCCTTGGTTTGGCAGGCTATTACCGAAGGATTGTTAGAAATTTTTCTCAGTTATCTAGTCCAATAACTAAGCTAACTCGGAAGGGTTTTAAGTTTATCTGGAGAAAATAATTTGATGATTGTTTAAGGAACTCAAAAGAAGATTGGTGAATGCTCCAGTTTTGGCACTACCTTCTAGGAATGGGGAGTTTGTTATCTACAGTGATGCTTCATTGAAAGGAGTTCGTTTCTTCCTAATGAAAAATGATTAGGTAATTGAGTATGCTTTACATCAGTTGAAAACTCATGTGGTAAATTACCCTACACATGATTTGGAATTAGCTGCTGTTGTTTTCGCTTTAAAAATTTGGAGGCATCATTTGTATGGTGTAAAGTGTGAAATATATACTGATCAAGAAAGTTTAAAGTATATATTCACTAAGAAATAATTGAACATGAGATAGAGGAGATGGCTAAAATTAATCAAGGATTATGATTGTAAAATTCATTACCATCCGGGAAAAGCAAATAAAGTGGCTGATGCTTTGGGTCAGAAAAGTAATGCTTCATTAACAATGTTGTGCTTGGAACATGATCCTTTGGTTAAGGATTTGATTAAATTTGGTATAGAAGTTTTTGGTGTAGGATTTCCTCTTGTTTTGTTTCAGGTATCAGTGAAATCTTCTATATCAGACAGAATTAAGCAAGCACAAAAGCAAGACAGTGAGTTGCAGAAAAAGGTAGAGCTGGTTCAGAAGGGTAAGTTTCCTGAATTCAACATTGATAATGATTGTGTTTTGAGATATGGGAAGAGATTGTGTGTGCCTTGTGATTCGCATTTGAAGAGAGAGTTGTTATGTGAAGCTCATAGTTCTCCTTTTTCAGTTCATCCAGGAAGTACTAATATGTATAGAGATATTCAAGAGTATTACTGGTGGGATGGAATGAAAAGAGATATTGCTGATTTTACGGTGAAGTGTTTGACTTGTCAATAGGTTAAAGTAGAGAGGTAGTTACCGAAATGGATGCTTCAGGCTTTAACAGTGCCAGAGTGGAAATGAGAGAATATATCCATGGACTTCATTATGGGATTGCTAAAGACACCTCGAGGTTATAATGCAATCCAGGTTATTGTTGATCGCTTGACTAAATCTGCTCACTTCCTTGCTATACAAGATAATTTTTCCCTAGATCAACTTTCCCATTTGTATCTTAAAGAGATAGTCAGGTTACATGGAGTTCCTCTCTCCATTGTATCTGACCGTGATCCTAGGTTCACTTTTAACTTTTGGAAAGGCCTTCAGAAGTCATTGGGTATTGGATTAAATTTTAGTACAACTTTTCATCCTTAATCAAGTGGGAAATCATAACGAATGATTCAGAATTTGGAGGATATGCTATGTGCTTGTTCGATGGATTATCAGGGAAGATGGGACCAACATCTTTCTTTGGTTGAGTTTTCTTATAATAACAATTTTCATTCTAGTATACAGATGGAACCATTTGAGGCATTATATGGGAAGCGGAATCGAACTCCAGCTTTCTGTGATGAAGTGGGTGAAAGGAAGTTGATGGGACCAGAATTGGTAGAATATTTGGTAGAAAAAGTTCAGATGATATAGAGACACATGAGAAAAGCTCAAAGCAGGCAGAAGAGTTATGCATACAACAGGAGGAAGGATCTCTCTTTTGAGGTAGGTGATCATGTTTTTCTCAAAATATCACAATGGAAAACTGTGATGCGATTTGGTTAGAAAGGAAAGCTGAGTCCAAGGTTAATTGGACCATATGAAATTCTGGAGTGAGTTGGATCAGTTGCATATCGAGTGGCTTTACCTTTGAGTTTATCTTATGTAAACAATGTTTTTCATGTTTCAATGTTAAGGAAGTACATGCCAGATCCATCTCATGTTTTGAGTCCAGAGGTAGTTCAGCTGGAAGAGAATCTATCTTATGAGGAAAAACCAGTCTAGATTCTTGACCATCGGAAGAAAGTATTGTGGAATAAGGTGATTCATTAAGTAAAGGTTTTGTGGAAAAACCACATGATTGAAGAGGCAACATGGGAATCTGAAAATGCAATGAGGGATAAATACCCCCACTTATTCGATAAGTAAATAAATTACGGGGACACACTTTTCTAAAGGGAGGAAGGATGTAACATACCAAGTAAGTAATTAATAATATATATTCTTATATATCTCTATTTATGAATTATATAGTGTTTTAGAGGCTTAGAATGAGAATAAATCCAATCTTAAGCATGGAATACACTAATATTTTTAAAAGATTGTTTTTCCACCTTTTGATGGAGAACCATTTTTAAATCTATCTTTTGATTATATTATAAGATATATTTGTCAAAATAAAATTATTCTTTATGATTGGGACATTGAAATTTACTTTGGATAAATTTTTGATATTTTTCTGACCATGTTCATTTTTTAATGAATAGTGAAAAATACTGCATTTTACAACAAAACTGCTTTTTCATCTAATTTAATTATATGGTTATATTATCTTTTTAATTGGATTTAAAGTTTAATTAGAATATATTTTTACCATTTAATCCAATAGTGTTAATTAGAATTAATTTCACTTTGGATTTGGTCATAAACAAGTGCCAAACTTTTCATGGATATTGTTTCAAAAAAAACCTGCTATTTGTTTTGACAATGGGAATTATTTTTAAATTAATTTTTGAAATTTCTATGTTTGGAATTTTGTAAATTAGATTCCATATTTGGAATCAGAAGATCCAAATTATGTAATTAGGAGTCTTTTGTTTTTGGACATTATGAATAGTAACGACGATAATTATCTTTAATTATCTTGATTAATTAGTAATCGGGTAGTTAAGGGTAATAAAATAATATCATAATAATAAAAAATGACCCCAACATGTGTCATAATGCTACTGGTTGTGTCATGTCCGAACATGGGATTCCTTGTGCCAAACTTAGGGACCTCATGGAATCACTTTTGGGTGAAAGTGACACTTTATCATTTTATTTTTAAAGGAAGGAGAATATCACAAAAGGATGTATCAACCGAGTAAAACATTTTTAATTTCGTCTACAGAAATAATATCTTGGACTATAAATAGTCATTGGAAAGACTAAAATATTTCCTACATCATATTATTTTTTTATAATTTTTAGACATTAAATAAATTAAATTTTTTATGACATCATGATGATGCATCGATTACCTCATTAATGAACGATTTAAATAAAATGAAAAGATAATGTAAAATCTAAGACTTAAACTTGTCAAAGACCTATTGGAAGAGTATAGTTCGAACCATTATCACCTTATACTCTAAATATATTAATTTGGGACCTTTTAAATCCGAATCAAATTTTAATATAAAGTAATATTTTATAACATTCCAAGAGTGCCCCTCCTGTCCTCTTTTAAAAGGCCCCCACCTCTACCTCTTTACCCACACTTCTCAAGCCTTTGGATCCGCCAAGCTCTGATCATTTCATCTCTTCACATCCCTCTCTTCATCCTAGAAGACTTACCTTAGGCAGAAATCTCTTTAAGAAACCCTTTTGGATCAATCCAAGAGGATTTACCCGATTTAAAGGTAAAGTATTCTCTAATGTTCTTATGTATTATTTTGCTTCTCCAACCCCATAAACTCTTTTTATTCACTTATTTTGTAACAAAAACAGTATATTAAATATACTAGGATGTTGTTATAATAAGGATTCGATCTACACATACAGACACCTACATCTAATGGTTAAAGAACATACTATTTCCGTGGATGGCGAATTTCTGCCTCACAAAATGATGATTGTTCAATATTCTTTTAACACCTTAAAAGGAGGCCATTAAGATGTCACTATATTTATATATGATATATGATATGTTTATTTTTTCTTTAAGCATTTGTATTCTTCATTTATGGCATACCTTTATGGTTTCCATTATGGGTAAACGCGATATCTTCATTTTAGGAAGTGCAGACTACCACCCCCTCAAAGTGATTTGATTCATTAATGCCATATGTGGGATGTATAAAGGATGGATTTAATGATATTGTATATGATATTATACTGGAATTATAATATACCTTTATATCATTATGATTCCATTCTATAAAATACGAAATAGAAATGAAAGTAGCGTTCATGCGTACGTACGACATACCGTCTCCATGAATGGTGCATTTCATTTCTTACGTCTAAATGTTATGTAATATTATAAATTCATGTGTTTCTGACGCTTTCATCGGGGCGAGCGCATCCCTCTATGGAGGACGAGCTATTATTTCCCCACATTCTTGCTTTCCAAAGGCGGGCGGCATCCGATCCTTATTCAGGGACGTCTGCTCCTTGATCGAAACCAGGATGATGGAATGTCGGTTCTTCCTTCCGTGGATTCCTTCTCGGAAATCGTCACCTAGTCTGGGTCTCCTTCATAGATTTAATACGTTGTTCGTGAAACTCTTCTCAGTGCCATGTTTCCATGGAGGCTGGTTAATTACACTGCTTCTGTCGGGACGTTCCAAAGGGTCCGATCAGGGCAGCAACCCTCAGTCGGGGGAGTAGTCACGTCGAGGCATCAGTAGCATGTCTGAACAATGTTGAATTAGCGTGTATTTATTTTTTCCCTTGTCATAGGGATTATCGAGGGCGTGGAAGCCCGAGGCATCCCACATCGAGCGCGAGGAGTCATATGCCATAGGCATGTATCTGAGGTTTTCCTCAGCTTCCTATGTTTAACATAGGGTATGCCGCAGGTTTAACGTCCAGTGGAGATGGATCGTCCTGATTAGAACACTAGCTGGAATGGATCAGATTGAGGAATTTCCCTTAAAGGGATACCGATATCAGGGCAGCCCATGGGCGGCTTCCTGAATGCTGTGAAGAGGAGTGAAGTGGAATGATCTCGCTGGGATTTGGTGGCCCGGGTATGAATCAGGGTGGATGATGGATGGATGGATGAAATAGAGGGGGAATGAAATGGGACCATCGCAAGGGTGATAGTAAAGATGGGCTTGAACCTCGAAGAGACCTCCTACGTATCCTCGTGGCATAGAATCAATGTCCGCGTAGTTCGGGGTGGTGCCGGTGAACTGACGTGAAGGTGGACCTTGGCCCGATGGTTGATGGGCTTGAACCTTAGGGAGGATTCCTACGTACCATGCCTTGACATGGATCAAAGACCTCATAGTTCAAAGGGGATGTGGGATAAAGTTTAAAGTCATGCAGGATGGGGGTGAACTGACGTGAGTGAGGTCAGAACAACCGGGTGATGGGCTTGAACCTCATGAAGGCTTCCTACGTACCATGCCGTGACATGGATCAAAGACCTCATAGTTCAGGTTGGACGCCGGAAGGCCGACGTGAAGAAGGACCCAGGGGTCCAGGTGGCGATGGTCTTGAACCTCATGAAGGCTTCCTACGTACCATGCCTTGACATGGATCAAAGACCACGTAGTTCATAATGGTGTGTCGGAAAACTGATGTGGGCGAGGACCTTGGTCCAGATGGTGTGGGGCTTACACACTAGCCTGCCTAGGTGCTAGTGACCTGACATGAAGAAATGACGGGTGGGATTGAACCTCATGGATGCTTCCTACGTACCATGCCTTGACATGGATCAAGGACCTCGTAGTTCAAATGGATGTGCAGTTTAACTCCATGCAGGATGGGGGCATACAGTTTAACGTCATGCTAGATGCGGGTATACAGTTTAATGTCATGATGGACGATGGTATACAGTTTAGCGTCATGCTGGACAAGGGTATATCATTGCCAATTCTTACTCTAAGCCCACGTGAGTCGTGCTCGGTGTGAGAAACAAGAGGCATCAAAGACCTGACGATCACGTCGCGAAGGGTGCGTCCGTGAGAAACGAAGAGGGGATTATGCGTTAGGCGGCCCATGGTGTTGGGACTTACTCCAGGATGGAGGCCCGAAGTGCGGAAAAGCACAGCGGGAGAGAGATTTGGGACCAAAGATGGAAGGTGCCTCATTCCCTATCACACCGTCCACTGGCCTTGGCAGTGGGGATGTACGGAGGTGCACGGGTGATATCTTCTGCAAAAGAGGCTAGGGGCTTACACCAAGGTGGTTTCCCTTCTCCAGTGGACATACGCTGCTCCGATGAGGAGGATATCATCCCCTGTGGAGAGGGTGCTCTCATCTCTGTGGATACGAGCAGCGTAAAGAATGTCCGAGATGGGGGGACCCTGCATGTGAGGCGCGGGGTCGGATCACAGTTTAACATCATGTGTTGAGGACGAAGTGCTTGGAAGTTTAACACCCTGCAGCTCAGACGAGGTGGGTTTACTCCACACCCCTAGGACTTACATGACCGGTACCCTCAGCCCCTTGGGGGAGGGAAGGTACTGGGAAGGCCATGATCAAGGGGGGTTGCAGAGTGAACCATGGAGGGGTCCACGTTAGCGTGGCTATGTGAAGAAGCAATAACTGTTAGCGTGCCTATGTGAAGAAGCATTAGGCGAAGCAACGCTACGAGTGCTGTTATCCATGGGACTTTTAAATCACATCATGCAAACCTAAAGGGTCGCATGGGAAGAAGAATTTACAAGCAAAGGAGTGTGCTTCCCGAAGTGGAGTGCCTTGGCCTTAGCACGGAGTAGGGGTGTGAAAGGGAGGTGCTTCGTGAAGTGGAATAGTATTATCGGAGCACTGCCTCGTGAAGTAGAGGTGCATCGCGAAGCAAGGTGCTGCAAAGCAGTGTGCTTCGCGATGTATAGCGACCCTGCCTTAGAATGAGGATCACTAGTATAGGATGGGTGTTTTGCGAAGCATAAACGCTCCACGGCTACCCGGGTTCCCTTGGGAATCCCCTTCCTTCGCGAATGCCCTTGGGCTTCGCGAAGGGCATCCCTCTCGGAAGAGGGGCTCAAAATGAGACAAGGCGAAGGCATATTGTGAAGTAAAAATACCTCACGGAGCTCATGATTCCCGGGGCGAAGGGTGATTCGTGATTCGGGGGTTGAGAAGCCAAAAGGTTGGATTGTATGTCCCCTGGACTCAGGGGGAGCCCAGTATTTATAGGCATGGGGCACCGCGAAGCAGAGCTCACGCGACGCGAAGGGGCGGCGGGTGCTTCGCGGCAGGCTCGCAAACGTCCGGGCATTCGCAGAGCATTACCGCCTCAGGGTCTTCGTGGAGGGCTCGCGAACGTAAGAATTTTCGTGGAGCGTTACCACCTCCTGTGCTTCGCGGCGACCGCGTTGCTCGGGGGGGCTCCGCGTCGGAGCTTCGTGAGGCAGCGTGCGGGCTTCTTTTTCTTCCCTTCTTTCCGTTTAATATTTTGGCACCAAAAATGCCCCCCCCCCCCTCAGTCTTGGAGCTGGGGAGGGATGAAGGGTCAAAGTATGAGGGAAAATCGCAAAAATTATCAGCGGTTCGTGATGCGGCCTCGCAAAGGGGTGTGCGGTGCTGACAGCGGGCGCACCGTCCGGACGCGCCACGATGCTCCGCGTGGGCCGGACATGCCGCGAAGCTCCAGTGTCACCGCCTATAAATAGAGGGGCTGACCTCTCATTTTTCCTCTCACGTCTTTTGTCCTTTTGCGCCCTCGACTTCGTGAAGCTCCGCGTACTCCGCGTCTGCCCTCCGTGAATCGATCTTCGCGGTGAACCGCAAGTCTCCGACTCTGCGACCACGCCAAGCAAAATTCTATTTTCCAGCCAAGGCCAGGCTCCATGGCTTGTTTTTTTTCCTGAGCTTCGTGAGATATCTTCATGACCTACCTTCGTGATCCGACCCAAAATTTTTTGGAGTTTCGAAACCGAAATGGCCCATTGAGAAGCAGTATTGGGGGTGCTTGTAGATGCTGCCCGGAGGGATGAGATGGCTAACCATTTGGGCCTTGGAGAGATGGTTCAAAGTCACTCGAATCACGATTCTTTTACAACACTGCTTTTAGAGAGTCAGAAGAAATATCCGCAGTGCGAGAAGCTTCCCTTGTATGGCTTCGGGCTGAGGGATGATGTTTTCATTCCTAAGGCAATTAGGGACGAACCAGCTTGCTGGTTTAGGAGCACGCCATGCCAGTGCCAGTGGTTCAGGGCGGCCGATGGTCATGCACAGGAGGACTTCACACCCGTCACCGCCGACTGTCTCTACAACCATGTGAACAATTTTGACGGGAATCCACCACAACTAGAGACGTCCCCTCCTCTGTACCGTACCATACTGAAGGCGACTTTGCAGGATTTGAAGAAGGGGTGGTCCGATGAGTGGGACCTGTGCTAGGGTGGAAACTTCACCAATGACTGGGCATGGGCCTACTGGGTAGGTGCCTCATGCGAAGAGTATGGTGCCGAGCTGAGGAGAGTGGGTTTGTATGAGGTGGCATGGGCCTCCCAATTCCACATTTACCAACCGAAACAGATGATGCTAGAGCTGCTGAGCATATGGTCGTCTAGGACCAATACTTTTCACCTGTACCATGGGGATGTGGGCATCTGTCTGTGGGATGTCCATCAGATTTCAGGGGTCCCGATGTTGGGGGACATGTATGATGAGTTCCTCCCCTTCATGAGTGTGTGGGAGGATACGGAAAAGATGCCACAACTGGCATCAGTACTGATGGCATTGGTACTTGGAGAGGACAAGGAATTGGTGAGAGATGTCCACTTTAAGAAGTGGTTCGAGCGGTTCCGGAATTTCCCAGAGAATCGAGAGTTCCCTCCGAGGCCTCGAACTTGTCCGAAGACGGCTCAATGGGGCAAGGAGCACTCGTATTGGTGGGTCTTGGAGGACATCCAATGGAAGACTTGGGGTTTTAGTGTCATCACTGAACAGTAGCCGATAGTCAGGCTGGAGGCATTCATTGCGGCCCTTATCTGCGGTTGGGTCCTACCGGTGAGGGATACTAGCATGGGGGTGCGGCCCAGCTCATTTATCATGGCGTCCATGCTGGCCATGGGTTGGCGGGTCAATCTGGGGATTCCAATGCTCGCCAAGCTATACAGGATGTTGCGGCATGTTAGCGAGGGCAACAAGCCTCCAAGGATATGCGGGCCCTTCCACCTTTTGTACGGGTAGATTGCAGCGCACATCAGGGGGATTTATGAGTATCCAAACCCTATATCGCCACCGGGATCAAAATTTTTCCCCTCCATTCTGAATGCGGACGGGAGCTTCCCATTCAAACTAACCGTACCGATGGTGCTGAACCAGGTGTGGAGGGCGGAAGAGTTTAACTTACACCCATTTCCATTTCCGACTGGGGTACTCACTGACGACGGGTAGGGAACAGAAGAGCTCCGGGATTTTCTCCTGGCCTTTCGAGGCAGAGTTTTGGTGTCACAAGTGGATCGTGTGCCGCTCTGTGAACCGTACACCCCGCATCAGTTTACGAGGCAGTTCCGGTGCCTCCAGTGGCTGACCCCGCAGGTCTACTTTGAGGTGTGTCACGAGGAGCACCCGTGTGTGATGACGTAGTTGTGGTTCATGTTCACACAGGAAGATGAGAAGATGCGGATTGCATTTCCTCCATCCACCTCCGCTTTCAGATTGGTGAGGGAGTTTTCCATTATCTAGGAGGCCACTTATTCGGGGGAGATGCTGAGGCAGCCAACCGTTCGGGTTGGTGACGGCAATCCTCCCCTATCCCAAGGTTGGGGTTGGAGGGAAGAAAGGGCCTCTCGCGGTGGCGGGGCTTCGGTGGCGGCGAGACCCGCACCGGCCGAGGGTGTGGCAGCAGCGGCATATCCAGTGATTCCAGAAGAGCAGGGCCATCCGGAGAGGCGGCCACTGAGGGGATTCTGCAGGATATCCACTCAGGCTCCAAGGAAGCAGCTGCGTCATATTGACATGCCATAGGGTACTGTCTTCCCGGAGGGCCGAGACTTTTGGGATGTCAACTGGAAACACCTCAGTCTGCCCGAGGTGTGGGAACTCTAGAACTGTCACAGGAAGGTTCTGCCAGGAATAGGTCCAGTCCGGGCTGGTTTTGTGGTGTCTCCGGCAAAGGCGGAGGAATATTTGGTCGAGCTGGAGGACTACGTTCACTCTAGTGGTGTCCCACACCCAATGACAGTCCGAGTGAGGGTACTGTTGGATCAGATGGTTTCGCCACAGCTGTTAGCCGCCGATCTGAGGGAGTACTTCCCCCTACTGGAAGAATTGGAGGACTCCTCTCGGGAGGATGAGGCTAGCGGAGGGAGCCCGTTGGAGGAGGGCGAAGTCAGAGACCAAGACTCAGATTCTGATAATTTTGTAGTGGTTCTAGAGGTACCATTCTGAGCTTCTTTCCTCATGGTTCGTTCTCAGGCCATCATGGATTTTTTACCGACGTTTGAACTATGTAGGAAGAACTTGTACGTAGGCCTCGCTCTCGTCCCTTGGAAGGTGATGATACATGACCTTCAGAACCCGCACCTACGGCTGCGTCCAGTTCTCCGTCTGGTGGGGCCAGAGAACCCGAGGTGGCTCCTCCAGAATCTACATCCCTTCCAACAGTATACGGAGGGCCACGCCTCGGGGTCCCATCAGTATCGACTGAAGATCAGAACTAGGAGATCGATCTTCGTAAGTTTTCTCTACTGGATTCATTGCTGTCATATGTAGATTGTTCCAAATAACGTTTATGTCCCTCTCTGTCATACAGTTCTTCGACTAGCATGGGCTGCTGCGGCAAGGCTACTCGGGATGTCTTGTGGCATCCCTCCTAGGGGCATGCTGGTGATGGTGGAGATAGTCCCCCATCTCCCCGAACTAAAACACACACTATCATCGGCGGGACCACCAACAGGGTCGTGCCTGAGGTTATTGAGGTGGAGTCTGATGACGAGGATTAATCGGCCGACCCAAGTCCCGTCACACCTGCTCCGGTGCTAGATTTCATGCCGGATTCAACGCCAAATGTTGATCCTACCAAGGACTTCCTGGAGGCGTATTCTACGTACGAGCCTACCAATCACGCAGACTGGGACGAAACGGCCTCTGACGAAGAAGAAATCATCATAGTCTGCCGCCGATCGTGGAAGCTAATCACGCGCTTCATCACGGACACCCCCCAAGAGCTATGGTTGAACGGAATGGACAGACTTTGCTTACAGCTGCACGAACTGTGTGTTGGGGGAGTGGATTCCCAACGTCCTCATACCCTCATTTGAGATCTCATGGCTGAGAAGATTTGGGAGTATGATCGCGGGCTCAGCGTGGGCTGGAAGCAGAGGAAGGCGACAAACATCAAGAAGCTCCAGGAGGCTGAAAGTGAGGTCCAATAGCTGTAGGCCCTGGTGGATGAGCACTCAGCCTCTCTTAATACACAATCTGAGCTGATCTCATGGTTGAAGGCCCAGCTAGCAGAGGCAGAAGAGCATATGAGGTAGGCTTCTGGAAAGATGGCTGCCATTCAGGCTGGCATAGAGAGGGCTAGAGCCAGGGCTGGCGAACTGCGCCCCGTTGCTGCTGAAGAGGAGTGGGAGCTGAGTTAGTGGCATCAATTCCTGGACGCCACAAGCCGAAGGGTGGCGGAGTTGCAATGCTCTTTTGACGGGGTCAACCCGTCCATGGGGGGAGTCGACCCCCAGGTATTGTAACAAATTACAAACCTTTTAATGGTACCTTCATTCTTCAAATGTTTTTTTCATTTTTGTGTTTTGAATATTGTAGCATGCACGATTTCCACTATTTTCATCAGTTCATTACATTCCTAAAATGTTTGCGGGACGTTCTGTGATAATTCCCCAAGCTCACGTGGGTCAATCCCGATGTGAGAAACAGAAGATAGTTGCCTCCTCGTCCCACCCAACATAGGAGTGGAAACCAAGCATCGGGCATTCGGGGTTTGGATAAACAGTCCATATTTCTGAAATATGGGAGAGTCCTGGACGGAGAAGGAAGTTCTCAAAATAGCCGAATTACCGTTTCTTCAGCGTGCTCTCATGCACGAACGGTGCAATTCCAGGGGCGCTGAAATAGGTCCGAACAGATGGAAATGGGAAGTGTGAATTACGATGCCCAAGATTCAGAACACTGTGGGGATGGCGTGACAATAAAGGACAATCGTTAACCATGGTGGAGAAATGATATCCTTACTGTGTTATCCTGAAATGGGGACATCAAATGAGGGTTGACCATTGACCATGTTCGAAACACAGGACCATGTCACAAATGTTGTCGGTCAATCCTTCGTGATGTTGGCCCAGGACAGTTGGTGGACCCTTGGTCGAGCATCCATACCGTTAGGGGGCCCTTCCAAACATGACCGGTCTTCCAGAATGTTGGCCTAGGATGGTAGGTTAGCTGATGCGGCATGGGACCAGGCCATTAGGGGGTCCCTTCAAACATGAAAGGGGAAGAGAATCCGAATAAGGGGCATGCAAAGCGTGGAATATGGAGTGATGGTTTGTCCGAACATAATCCAACATTCATGTAATTACACCACCGTGGTGGGAGTATGCCAGATGGGCGCATTGGTTTGGTTATGGATCCTTCCTTCTTTGGGATAGGGCCTCTCTAGCAAGGGTTCCGGCCAGGGGGGCGGAAAGGGGAAGGATAGGATTAACGATTCCTATGGGATGGACCCTCGGAAAAATACCAGGGTGTCTCTACATATCCCATGAGAAAGGGAATCAATCCACACGTAGTTCTGGAAGCACAGTGTAGTCATAGACCAACACTGGCAGGTGAAATCCTCTCTAGCAGAGGCTCTGGTTCATCCCATGATTAACACGGGGCATCCTGAACTTGTTCAGGGTAGTACCACAGTTTAGTGTCATGCATTGAGGACATATGAACTCCTATAGTTTAACGTCATACGATAATCCGTGGTGTGAAAGAGAAAAGCCCAGGGAGAATATGGTGTGGTAGTTATGAAACCTACATGAATGAGGACTTGGAATCCAAATCACACCACGTACCCCTGGAGGAAACTCTATAGGTCGAGGGACCAAGAGTGAGGATTCGGCTGGGCCTGAAGCAGAGTGGTCGGTCATTCCTACGTACCCCATGAGGATGGGAATCAAGCCATACATTGTTCTGAAAGCTCGGTTTAATGTCATGCGGGATGATAAGAAGCCTGGCCATGTTGGTACACATCCTGCCAAAACTACTAAGCCCACGTGAGTCATGCTCGATGTGGGAAACAAGAAGTAGTGGTGTGACTTTCCCGACATAGAAAGGGTAAGTTTAGGGTGAAGGGACGCTCAGTGAATACCAGCCCCATGACACTAACACGACCATGTGGCGTACCTGGATGCACGAAGAGATAGAGCCGAGTATGTTGGAATTTCACTTGAACATGAGGAAGTGGAAATGTGTGAATCATGACGCTCGAGATTTGGATCACAATGATGGCGGCATGATGATGGAGGATAACTGTTAACCATGGCGGAAACGAAGCATCCATATCGCGTTAGCCTATAATGGGGATAGAAAAATGAGGGTCGACCGTTGACCATGTTCGAAACACGGGACCGTGTCACAAATGTTTTTAGAGACCCGTAAGGACGTTGGCCCGAAATTATTGGAGGGCCCTTAGGTCCAGCATTCTTGGAGATCCCTTAAGCCTAGCATCCATGTCGTCCGAGGGTCCTTTTGGATGTGGAAGAGTATGAGGATCCAAATAGCGAGCTCACGAAGCTTGGTCATGGGACGAAGGGAATTTCCCTATGAAAATCCCACACTTCAGGATCTTTGTCAAAACACATCATGCGTTCTCTGGGGGAGTTCTCACGTCGAGGGACCACACACGAATGTAAGTCTGGGCCCACGGGGAAGTGCCTGGGTGCTCCTATGTATCCCATGAGGATGGGAGTCAAGCTATACACAGTTCTGAAGGGTGTCATAGTAAGGTACCAGTCCCAGGGAAAAAGGGGGAGTGAGGGCATGACCCTTGCTCTAAAATAAGAGGAATTTGATAAATCATGTTTGTCCTTTAAGGTGAGTGGTTTTTTTGTGAAGCGACAGACCTAAGGTAGCAAGACCTGGTGTTTCCACAAGAATCAAGCCGTGATAGGCATTGAAAAATGGTATGGCACGTGACCAATACCCACCGTGATTTCCTCAACAATGAGGTCATCACAATGCAGTTCCATTTTTCGTCGTGCGGCCAGGATGATAATGTCACAGTTTAGGGTCATATGATAGGACCAAGCATGCATTTTAACGTCATGCAGCGCAGATGTAGCATGGATGATGCTAGGAGGGGAATGTGTATGGTGTCGTGCAACACAACCGACGTGCATGAGGACATAATCCCACACCACACCATATAATCCCGTAGCCAGGGTCCTGAAGGCAGGATGCTAAACTCATGTTGGACCCAAAGACAGGAGGTCTGGGCGTTCCTACGTATCTCATGAGGACGGGAATCAAGCCAGACATAGTTCTTGGGAGATCTTAGTTTATGGTCTTTAGAGCTCGGACCATGAGTGGATGACAACTTTCCAGGTAAGCGCAGACCTAGGCCTAATCCCTAAGCCCACGTGAGTTAAACTTAATGTGGGAAACAAGGGGGGAAGATCCTTATCGCAATTCCTGAAACATCCAACAAGGGGGAGTCGGTGAAGATCCTTGAAGGACACCTCTGACATGGCTTTGTTCCCCCAACACGCAGACGTGCATGGAGGAATAGTACCAAGAGTTCCAAAACACTACTTGGACATGATGAAACTGGAGAAGGATGTGAATCATGTAACCAAAATTTTGGGCTTAATGGGGTTGGCGTCGTGATAGAGGAAAACTGTTAAACATGGTGGAAAAATAGTCTCTATATCATGTTAGCCTGACGTGGGAACAACAAACGAGCATCGACCGATGACCATATTCGCAATGCGGGATTTTTATCGATTTGTTGTCCGAAACCCTCAGGGGCGTTGGCCCGTAATGGTAGGAGAGCTTTTGGGCATAGTATCCAGGCCATTATTGGGGGTCCCTTCTGGTGTGAAAGATGATGGAAGCCCTAATGAAGGGATACACAAAGCCTGGAAAGCGGGTGCGGACATATCCGGGTAAAGTCTGACATTCCAGGTAATAAACCGGATTACCCTTAGCCACATTGGTGAACCGTTGGAAAGGTTCGATGATACAGGTCGGGAAGAAGAGGTACATGGCATGGTTATTACAAGAATGACATGAATAAGGACATAATCCCACACCACACCATATAATCCCTTCGTGGAGGAAGAGTAGGCCAAGGGGCCAAGGTGGTATGGAGGTTTTCAAGAGATGGGGCTGGACCCAAAGCTTAGATATTTGGGTGGTCCTACGTATCCCATAAGGATGGGAATCAAGCCACATGTAGCTCTGATGGGGATACCCAGGGGCAGAATATCATAACAAGGAGGTTTATGGCATGACGAGTAATAAGGACACACTCCCATGCCATACCGCGCAGTTCTGTTAGGAATGAATCTGGGCCAGGGGGCCAGAAAAGGCCGAGGGGCCTAAGGGTAGGCCTCGGTGAGGGAGGCCTGAGGCTGGGCCTCAGTCACGACGGCCTGACTAACTTGAGTTTAACGTCTTGCAGCAAGGACGGGGGTCGTGGGCCCGAAAAGGCCAAGGGGCCTGAGATTAGGCATCAGTCAGGCATGCCTGACCGGTTTGCAGTTTAACGTCTTGCAATGAGGACGGGGAAAGAGATAATTGTATCTCATCCGGGGATGTGTATGGAATGGAGATTAACTCGGCGTTAATGATTAAATAACCCTACACCATGCCGTACATCCCTTATAATAGAATCGGGGACTTGGGCCCGACCGCTGGCACCACCCGGAGGGAAGTTTGTCGCTTCGGGATGGGGCAGAACGAATCACTGCACTTGATGTTTGGGACATCTCAGGGTGGACACAAAGATCCAGGGCACTGTTGACCATGTTCGAAACACATCGTTCCTATGGTGACCTGATATGGGAGAAACAAATGAGTGTCGACTGTTGACCAAATTCGCAACGCGGGACTTGTATCGGCTTGTTTCTCGGAAACCCTTGGGGGCGTTGGACCGTATCGGTAGGAGAGCCCTTGGGCATTGTATCCAGGACGTTCGTGGGGATCCCTCTGGGTGTGAAAGATGATGGAATCCCAGTCAAGGAGTGGGTGAAGCATAGCTGTATCCATCCACGAAAGAGGCGAACATCTCCAGGGGGGACGTGCAACCAGGTCGAGGCTTGCTCGAAGTGAGTTGGGGCAATAGTGTGCACCTTGACGTATGTCTTGACCCGAGGGGAATATTTTTGTCTTCTAGGCTGGGCCAACCGACGAAATGTCTGGGCGTTCCTACATATCCCATTAGGATGGAAATCAAGCCGCACATAGTTCTTTAAGTGCAATTTAATGTTGTGATGGACGAGAGATGCACCTAATTTGGTGATATGTACGGTACGGTGGGTAACCCGACGTGAATGACGAAGTATCCCACACCACACCATACAATCCCATAAGAGAGCCGGAGTCGACAAAGGACAAGGGGCCTGAGGCTGAGCCTCGGTCAGGGAGGCCTGACCAGCATGCAGTTTAACGTCTTACAGTAAGGACGGGGGCCAAGGGTCCGAAGAGACCAAGGGGCCTGAGGCTGAGCCTCAGTCAGGAAGGCCTAACTAGCTTACAATTTAACATCTTGCAGTGAGGATGAGGGTCGGGGGCCCGAGGAGGCCAAGGGGCCTGAGGCTGGGCCTCGGTCAAGAAGGCCTAACTAGCTTGCAGTTTAACGTCTTGCAGTGAGGACGAGGGAGATCCTAGTTTAAGGTTATAGAGCTCAGACCATTTTGCATTTTATCATCTTGCAGGATGGCGGTGCAGTTTAAGGTTGTTCAGGACCATAAGGATGCTTAGGAAAAGTACTTCTTGAGGAACTTGGCATTGGTGGGAGGAGTTATACGCTCACCATTTGTGGTCGCCAAGGAGTATGCTCTGTTGGGGTAAACCTTATGGATGACATAAGGTCCTTCCCATTTGGGCTCTATCATGGGCGGTTTCCTACCGGGGATCATTGGCGCTCGAAGGGCCAACACTAGGTCACCATGCAGAAAAGTGCGAAGGCAAACCTTCTTGTTGAAGGCCATTGCTATCTTATTCTGATGCCTTTCCAGATTGTGCAGGGCATTAAGCCTGTTCTCGTCCAGTGCTTCCAATTCAGCTATACGGATTTCGACCACCTCATCTGGCGCCTGCTGGGCATAGACTGCAGTGCGTAACGATGGCAGCTGGATGTAAATGGGTAGGATGGCCTTAGCCCCATACACAAGGGAATATAGGGTCACCTAGGTGGAATTGCGAGTCGTCGTCCGATAATCCCAGAGGGCGTTGGGGAGCTTATCCGGCCAAACGTTCTTGTTCTGACCAACCATTTTCTTTAGAATGTTAGAGAGGGTTTTGTTGAACGCCTCGATCTATCCATTTTCTTGTTCATGATAGCTAGAGGAATGGTTCGAACAGATACTGTACTTGGCGTACAATTTCTTCAGCTCGACTGCTCAGATGTTGGTGCTATTATCGGTGAGGACAGCGTGAGGGACCCCAAACCAGTGGATGATGTTGGAGCTCACAAAGTTGACGATGGAACGGGCCTTGACCACTTTGAGCGGAACTACCTCTCCCCACTTGGAGAAGAAATCTGTAGCAGTTAGGATGAACCTACACTGGCGAGCTATCGCCAGTGGATATGATCCCACTACATCAAGTCCCCACACCGCAAATGGGCAATAGTACTTGGTGGTGTGGAGGGGCTCCGGAGGCCGATGCAGGAAGTTGGCAAGAACTTGTCACGCATGGCATATCTTGGAAAACATGATACAATCATGGATCATAGAGGTCCAGAAGTACCCCAACCTCTAGATTTGATGGGACATCTTTGTCCCAGCTTTGTGGGAACCACAAGAACCGGTGTGATCCTCTTATATAACCTAAGAAATATATAATCCTTGAATGTAATGGAGGATAACGCCATCGAAGCTCCGCTTATAAAGGATCTGCTCAAGACTAGGACCGCTCTAGAGAGTAAATTGCAGCGCACGACATCGGATTCGCTCGCGCTCAGCCTGGTCATCCGGGAGGAAACCATTTTGGAGATACTTTACTAAAGGTTCCCTCCAGTCGGGAGTGGCCTCAACCACTATTTCGGACAAACCCGGGACCCCTGACGTAGAAGGTCCAGCGGTGAGATGACTTACCCGTAGGCCGTCATTGTCCTCTTGGGTGACGGGGGTAATGACTCTCCGGTGTGCCACATGTATAATCAAATCATCTTGATCGGGTTCTACGAGCGACGTAGCTAAGCCATCCAAAGCTTCTTCTTGACCGTTCTGTGACCGTGGGACATGGGTAACCTTGGGTTGAGAAGAGAACTGGGCCATTAGACGGAGGGTGCACTCCAGCAATGGTACAAGCCCCGGCTTCTTGACGACGTAGTCGCTGTTGACCTGCTTGATTACCAGCTCGGAATCTCCTTTCACATGTAGATGGGGAACATCGATCTCGAGGGCCAACTTGAGGCCGGTGATGAGAGCCTGGTACTCTGCCTCATTGTTGGTACAACCTTCTGACAACAGGAACGAGTATGGTAGGACGACTTGCATCGGGGTAATGAAGACGATACCCAAACCCACTCTGTTGAGCTTAGTATCGTTGAGCCTATTACCGGTGGGGCTCCGAGAGGCACCGTTGAAGTGCATTTTCCAACATGGGAAAGCATGATCGACTGAGAGGATCGTCTCATAAGGAAAATCCAGGTCCAGGGATTGATCCGCGGAGGTTGGATGGGAAGCTAAAAAGTCTGCCAACGCCTGTCCCTTGATGGCCTTCTGAGGCACGAACCTGATGTCAAACTGCTGGAGGATCACTGCCCACCCCGCTAGTTGTCCAGTCAACATGGGGCATTTTAGGATGTACTTCAGTGGGTATACTTGAGATACCAATTGTACCTCATGGTGCTGCAGGTAATGCCACAACTTCTGTACGGCAAAAACAAGAGCAAGGCAACTCTTTTCGATAGGGGAGTATCTGATCTCCATATCGAGAATCTTGCAGCTGAGATAGTAGAGACTGTTCTCCGTACCCTCGTTAATCTTCTGGGTGAGAAGTGCGTCGAGGGACTATTCCCGGGCGGTCATGTAAAGGACCAGCAGCTTTCCGGAGATGGGTAGCATCAAAACCGGAGGTTGGAGCAGGTACTGCTTTATTTCCTCGAAGGAGGTCTGACACTCTTCATCCCACTCTTCGGCGGTGCATTTCTCCATGAGCCGGGAAAATGTATTACACTTGCCGGCCAGATTCACGAAGAATCGGCGTATATAGGCTATGTGGCCTTGGAGACCTCGAAGTTCCTGAATATTTCTCGGGGAAGGAATTTGACTGATGGCCTTGATCTTCTCTGGGTCGATCTCAATGCCCCGGTATCTAACAACAAATCCAAGAAACTTCCCAGAGGTGACCCCGAAGTCACACTTCAACGGGTTCATCTTCAGGTGGTGGGAACAGAGGAAACCAAATACTTTTTCAAGGTCATTGAGATGGTCCTGGCACTGGCGCGATTTGACCACTGGATCATCCACGTAGCATTCCACCAGCATCTCGAGAATCGGCCTGAATATGCGATGCATGGCCCGCTGATAAGTGGCACCTGCATTTTTCAGGCCGAAGGGCATAACCTGGTAACAAAATGTACCTTGGGGAGCCCTGAAGGCGGTGGACTCCTCGTCCTCGGGGGCCATCCGGATCTGGTTGTACCCGGAATACCCATCCATGAAAGAGAGGGCTTGGAATCCGGCCGTGGCATCAATCAATAACACGGTCACCGAGAGGGGAAAGTCATCCTTTGGGTAGTGGCGATTGAGGTCGCGGAAGATGATGTAGACTATGATGTGACCATTCTTCTTCCTGACTGGAAAAATGTTGGAAAGCCACTTGGGGTACTGGACTTCCTTGACGAAGATGGATTTGATAAGATTTTAAACTTTGGCCTCAACCATAGCACCATGAGAAGGGGGCATCTTTATGGGAGGCTACTTAAACCCACAATGGTTTGATAGGAGGGCCAGGAGGTGAATGGATACCTGAGGATCTAGTCCGGGTATCTCGTCATAACTCCAGGAAAACACATCATGGTGTTGTTTGAGAAAGTCTACGTACCGCTGCTGCTCCTTGAGGGACATGGATGCACTGATCAATGTGGGTCTCAGATCTGCCTCGCTACCAAGGTTCACTTGTACCAGTTCATCAACAGTGGTAGAGATGCCTTCCTCAAAGGCGGGGAGATCATCCTTCAGATCTTCCTCTCCTCCCGTGGAATAATTTCCCGCAAAGGGAGCTTCTTCTGAGCTATCAAACCCTAATGGGAAGCTGGTGCTGGCTTGGGCAACAGTGGTCATCATATCAATAGACCCACTCACCACTGAGACCATAGCAATGAAGGCAGTCGATCCTATCCCATCTGGCCTTCGTCCTAAGGGGCCACATTTGATGACATCAAAGCAGTGGTGACGCGTCGGCCTAAGTCATTTGATTCCAGCCCAATGGAAGAGACACGTATTACATACTTCTGTTGTCATAATCTTGATATTCTGATACCACACATGGGTAGGAGGCTCCGGGATCACTTGAGCCTGGTTGGTGTAGGAGTACGTGGTGATTTTCCATCGTCGCTTGGACATGGGAACATGCCTTCCTTTCATACCTGAAACAACAAAAAACTGCCCCATGTTAGGGGTTGTGGCCTCCAGTCGATGGATCGGGAAGATGTAGGAATCATCCAGGCCTGCCCATGGATCACTTGTGACTAGGGCGGGTTCATACTCACTTGCTAGGATTTGCTTATCCTTACTCTTGTATTAATCAGCATCTAGATAGAGGGCTTCACAAGAGGCTAAAGGAGACACATCTTTTTGGAGCATTCCTACTCGACCGTTGAGGGAGTATTTGAGGCATTGGTGATACGACGAAGGGACCGCTGCATGTAGATGGAGCCATGGCCTTCCGATCAATGCATTGTAGGCGGTGTCCTGGGAGACAACCATGAACTCGGTGTTGGCAATTAGGCCACCGAACTGGGTCTTCAGGCGGTTCTTGACGAATGGTGATTCCTCGGTCCTATCGTATCCCTGGATTCGGAGGTCGGAGGGAGTTAAATCATCTTTCAAAAAATCCAGCTTTTGCAGTGTCTGAGTTGGGATCAGGTTGATCCCAGAACCAGTGTCAATGAGGCAACGATGGACTTCCATGCCATTGAACTGGCCAGTGACGTACAATGGGCGAATATGCCCCTGTATGGGAGGGTCTTCATCTTCACTAGATAATGAGATAACTTCCTGGAATTCGGAATTCTCTATTGCCTCAGCGTGGAAGGCTTCTGCAGCTGCTACCTCCGTCTCAAACTGATGGTGAATTATTAGGGCCTCGGCAAGTGCTTCGCGCAATTCAGACTATAGGAGAAGGGCCTCTAGGATAGAAAGCATTTCTGGAATGTCGGCCAGGTGCTTCAGGACATCATACTTTCGTTTCAAGCACGAGCCTCTCCTTATAAAATGTTATTTTGGCAGTTAGAGCCATAGCGGGTCCTGTCGGTTGAACTGGAGGTTGGTGAGTACTGGGTATATCCTGCTGCCTACTAGTCAAAGCATGGAGAGTAGCCGCCAGATTAGGATCAGGCAGTGGATATTGGCCTGTAGCTGGGCAAGACTGACTGTGATACGGACAAGGCAGCTCTGCTTGATCTAGTAACACAAACAGTAGTGGAGGTAGAGCTGAGGGCATCAGACGAGGTTGTGCATGCTGGGCTCTGCGCTGAGCATGCTTCCTGGTTTCATTAGCATGCACAGCTTGACTGAAATCACCCACTGACGTGCCTCGATGACCTGTGTGGTTGCGGTTCCGCTGACGTTGATGTCGGTTGGGAATGTTTGGGGAGGTTCGCCTGGCATTCCCCCTTGTCGAGAGCCATATAGGGCTTTACCATCTCCACGTTGTTAACTGAAGCATACCCCTGGCTGTCGCTTGACGTGTCATCTACCACTGGGCAGATTCTCCGAGGAATCCCCATTTCATGGGGCATAATGTCGCCAAGAGTGTGGGATAACGATGGCAGTGGTGGAGCACGTTGCTTCTTCTTGCGTCGTCGCTACTTGCCCTTTTAGGAAGAGGTCGGTTGTGATGGCGTTGCAGAGGTACCGACTACTTCCTCCGAAGGCTCCGGCTGATTTAGGCATGCCCGAATGATACCATGGGTGAGAGCGATGGTTTTTCGGGCCATCCAGTCATCATATTTCTGGGACCCACGGCTGGGAACCTGCTTCCACTCGCCTTCACTGCCGCTACCGATCTCTGACCCTACAAAGACACCAGCTACTTGTGTCGGTGCTGGGCCCAATCTGACTATATTGTTGTCGACCTGGTCTTGAAGCTAGTATTTAACACATAGCATTACTTGAGGGTGTGCCCTAGAATCCGATGATAAGGACAGTAGTTGGGGTGATCGGTGAGATTCGCCTCTTCTGGCATTCTGCACTCAGGTAGGCGCACAATCCCTTGCTCTAGAGAACTTCAAAAGTAACCAGGGACCTGACTCTCGTTGAACGAATAAGTATGGTGCCTTCTTTCCGGATAGGGGGCCTTGGGGGCCTGGCCCTAACGAGGGGCCGGAGGGGCCTGCCGAGGAGGCGGCGCCTGATTGTCTCGCCTAGGTGGTGGTGGCGCATTGCGCGGGGGAACCTGTTGATTCTGAGGTGGTCGCTACTGGGTAGGAGCCTGCACTTGAGGTGGAGGACCTCTGTGGGGTTGCGGGGCCGGTGCCACTAGTAATAATTCTAGCTGCCCGGGGGATTCTATTTGGGCCACCACGGAGGATTCAGCTCTGGCAGCCCTCCTGGCTGGGATCATAGGGGGAAACAAATGTGCCTAACTATCCTGTTGTAGAGCCTCCTTGAGGTGATGATCCTTATCTGAGAAATCACAGAATCCTCCAGGGTAGTTCTTGGTGATCAGGGAAGGTATCATCTCTGTTTTAACGTTCCCTACACACTTTTTTAGTAATTTCTCCTGAGTCTATGGCATGTCGAGGGAGTATGTAAGTCTCTTACACCGGGCGATGAAGTCTGCGACTCGCTCATCAGGCCTTTGTTTTCACTTGAAGTGGTCTACAATACTGGTCTTTTGTGTGGTGAAGATGAACTAGTATAGGAACTGCCGGCGTAGATCCTCCCAACCGGTCACCGATCCGACAGGGAGCTGGCTGTACTAGACGAATGTGGGGCCCACCAATGTCTGCACGAAACATTGGAGCTTGGCGGCTTCTTGATGGGCCGAAGTCCCTAGCATGGGGCCACACCTGGAAGAAAAATGGTCCATGTTCTTCGGCAGGTCTCCTGTCCCGTTTAAGGGTGAGAAAGTGGGGTTCCCAAAACCCAGGGGTGCGGAAATATCATCCACCCACGCGGGATATGGCTTGCCATCCGGTGGGACTGCCACCTGCCGTGATTCCAACACTTCGAGGCCGGTGATGAGTGCCGCTATAAGATCATCCTGGTGGGGGTCCCTGTCTTGATGGGGATCCCTAATCACAAGTGCATTTCCAGGTTCATCAACACGATAGATGGCTTCAGAAGCTCATGGAGCGACTGGAAGAATGGCCCATGGGGTGGCTGGGGGAACCCAAGCTGGATTCCTCAGATTGCCCCATCATTCAGGAGGGTTTGGTGAGACGTATCACACCCTCTTGCCATGAGTTTCAGATTTTTCTCTATCTGCCGAAGTAGCATGATCAGGGTTTCCTGGAGGCATCTCGACGGGGGGAAATTGTTCCTTCCCCTGCTGCCTTGGCTTGGGATTACCGTAGTCGGGTCACCGCTCTGTAGTGCGCTCGGCCAAGAGTTCGTCAACCAGCCTCTTCTATTCAGCAAGCTGCTGGTGCAGCGCGACCTTCTCAGGATCTTCGTCCATCTTTTGTACAGAGGCGGATGGGTCGGAGTGCTTAACGGTTCCGACATGCTCCTTACCCTTACCAGAATTTTGACTGAGTACCAGAAACTCGGTGGGTACGGGGAGGCCTAGAAGGTTCCTCTGCTGACAGGTAACCCTCGCTGATGGGTCCAGCAGTGGTGGTACACCCTCAGGGGGTAAGTCTCCACCGAGAAATTCATGCTCATCTTCCTTGTCCACTACGTTAGCCATGTGGACCGCGACCCCTCTCGAGGGCATGTCCTCAATGTCGCATAACGAATCGGGCAGCCATCAGATAGGGCTGAAAAGGAGATCGGCATAGTGTCCCCACCCACAGACTTGCACATGGGGTGTAGCTTCCCTGATGACTCTGTGGAGTACTTTGAAACTCTGAACGCATTTCCATTGAAGGGTGCTCTGGCAGCCTGGTGACTTAGGGCCCTGGGCCACAGGGAGTGCGGCCAAATCAATCATGCGACATTGGTCGCCGATTTCTTCAAGGTGATTTCGGCTCCTGGGGTACACTACCCGCTCATAACGAAGGCGTAAGTGTGTTGCCGATAGGGTTCGGCAGAAGCACCCTACTTCCTCTGGGGTAAGGGGCTCCGGCACACAAAAGTTCGATGCTGCCGTCGGCCATAACTTTTCCGGGAAGTGATCCGCTGTGAGAATGTTCCAGAAGCACCTGGGCTTAGACTCAGGGTCTAGGATCGTATTTCCCCACTCGTCAACCAAAGGGGGTTGAGGGACCGGTATCAGTACCGAGGCGGATCGCTGGGACACTAAACATGGCGGTGGAGAATACGACGAACGAGCTGACTGGCCGCCGAATTCTGGGCCATCCTCTGAAGAGTGAGGTGACATGACCATGATATCCCGATAGGATGGGTTGTTAGCCACAAATTATGGCACAGGGATTGCATTTGCCGGTGATAGGTCATGTCGTTGCTCTACCGCCGTTGGTCCCCAAAATAGCTCTCTGCGATCTCTAGTAGAGGCAGAGGGCACTTCTGGTGACGACGGTAGTGATTACACGGTCAGAACCTGTGGAAGTTCCACAATTTATTCCTCCTGGATGTACCTATGGAGAGAGGCGGGAATCCGATGGACTTCGTATTCTGGGAGAACGAGGCTGACGCGCCTCGTTCATGCCCCAGTCCTTGACACAGAGGAGCGGGGAGAAGGTTCCATCACTGAGTAGCTTTCCGCTTCAGAATCCAAGAAATGGGCTGGTTTGACCTCCACTTGGGCCTTCCCAGGACTCTTCTTGTGGTGGCGACGACCCTCTCTCCTGACCCTAGATGGCTCTTCGGGACAAGGTTGATTCTCAACATGTAGTCTGAGAGCGGCATTGGCTCTATGGTGGACAGGGCTCCCACTTGAGATAGTCGGGGTGTGAGGGTAACTGTGGAAAATGTCTAAGGGTACATGGGTAGGACTTCCATGGACAACACCCACGTGGGAGAAACCTCTGTTGGAACCGGCAGGTGCATGGGGAGGACCTCCAGGGTCGGTGCAGGCGGAGCGAGGCTGACCTTCACTCCTCGGGTTGCCGGGGCGAGGAGGACCATCACCAGTTGTAGAGAGGATATAGGGAGGACCCCCACATTGGAGAGGGACTGGATGGGAAGTGACTTCACATCGACGGTCGGGGGTAGGAGGAGGGACTCCATACCCTGTATGGTGGGCGCAGGAGAGGTTTTTGTGCCGAGCGTCACTGCCACAGGGCATGTCTTCCATTGGGATGGGGGTAGCACGGGGCATACCTCCATGACGATCTTCGGAGCGGGGAAGGCCCACGCTCATTGGAATGGTGGTACAGGGAGGCCCTCCGTACGAGGTGACATCACCGCGGATTGGTTCGGGGTGATCACCACTCAGGCCTGCAACCCCGAGAGCCAACCCGACCTGCCCATGGGGCGGTTGGGGCCTCGGTCCTCGTCGGGTGAAGGATTACCCCTACTCAGTGTATGCAGGGAGTCCATGATGAATATAGGCGGTGGATCGGGCCACAGTAGCTGTTGACGTCGACGCCCCTTGACGAGTGTCCTCAGCTCGGGCCCAACGCTGACGCTGGGTCAGACGAGCTGGCGCAGGTGGTGCAGGGGCATAACCTACCTACTCTTCTGGAGAAGCCGGACGGTGATGCTGACGCGGCCGGATGGGAGCCCTTTCCTAGAGCCCTTGGATTGGGACTCTGAGGGGGCCGAGACGGACATCACCCTCCCCATCAGCGTAAGGGTAGGAGTCGTTGAGGCATTCCAGGGATAGGCTCCTAAAACAATTGAACGTTGGGGTGGGGAGTAGGGGCTCCCTACACGGACTTTGAGGGTGGCATTGACGGTAGGGCCTGGATGCCTCCAGGTCTAGGCAATCCATATCCCGAGTTGGGATGACCCCTTCCTCTTCATACCTGCGTACAAGGTTGTTGATCACCCTTCGTTGGATGATCTCTGACAGGGAGAGGGGACGTGGGTGTCCCGTATTCAAGGATTTAGAGGATATCGTGGTGTTTGTGGAGCTATGCGGCACGACTTTGCTAGTATAACCCCCACCCCTGCATAGGCGAGCGGGTGGTGATCGTGTCTCCAGAGCTGCAACCTGGTTCCTGGGAAACGGGGAGATCGACTCATCAGCACTGCGAGGAAAATGGTTGACAACCAGTGACCCAGCGTCATTCCATCCTCTGTGGTCGGTAAGAGGGATCCACGCCAACACGTTGCAGAACGGAATGCCCCACAATCTACTGCCCCAACTTCCAGTGATTTTCACGCCAGGCCCAATATTTGCTTGGCGGGACCCAGTGCCAGATATCTGGATCCGGTGACACGATAATCTACCGGTGTCTCGAATGCTACTAATCTCCACATTGAGGAGAATAATTTCTCGTCGGGTTCACCATTTATGTTTCTGACGCTTTCACTAGGGCGCGCGCATCCGTCTGTGGAGGACGCGCTGTTGTTGCCCCGCATTCCCACTTTCCAAAGGCGGGCGGCATCCGCTCCTTATTCAGGTACATCTGCTACTTGATTGAAACCTAGATGATGGGATGTTGGTTCTTCCTTCCATGGATTCCTCCTCGGAACTCGTCACCTAGTCCGGGTCTCCCTCATAGATTTAATATGTTGTTCGTAAAACTCTTCCCAGTTCCTTGTTTCCATGGACGCCGGTTAATTACATTGCTTCTGTCAGGACATTCAAAAGGGTTCAGTCAGGGCAGCAACCTTTCGTCGGGGGAGTAGTCGCGTCAAGTCATCCGTAGCATGTATGAACGCTGGGGAATTGGTTTGTCTGTCTTTTGTCCGTTGTCATAGGGATTCTCAAGGGTGTGGAAGCCCGATGCATCCCACATCGAGCGCGGGGAGTCATATGCCATAGGCATGCATCTGAGGTTTTCCTCAGCTTCCTATGTTTAACACAGGGTATACCGTAGGTATAACATCCAGCGGAGACGGATTGTCCTGATCAGAACACTAGTTGGAATGGATCAGATTGATGAATTTCCCTTGAAGGGATGCCGATATCGGGGCCAGCCCGTGGGCGGCTTGTCGAATGTTGTGAAGAGGAGCGGAGTGGCATAATCTCGCCGGGATGTGGCGGCCCAGGTAACAATCAGGGTGGATAATGGATGGATGGATGAATTGGAGGGGGAATGAAACGGGAACATCACAAGGGTAACAGTAAGGATTGTCTTGAGCCACGAAGAGACCTCCTACATATCCCTATGGCAGAGAATCAAAGTCTGCGTAGTTCGGGTGGTGCCGGTGAACTGACGTGAAGGCGGACCTTGGCCCGATGGTTGATGGGCTTCAACATCAGGGAAGATTCCTATGTACCATGCCTTGACATGGATCAAAGACCTCATAGTTCAAAGGGGATGTGGGATACAGTTTAACGTCATGTGGGACGGGGGTGAACCGACGCGAGCGAGGTCAGAACAACCGGGTGATGGGATTGAACCTCATTAAGGCTTCCTACATACTATGCCTTAAACTGGATTAAAGACCTCATAGTTCAGGTTGGACGCCGGAAGGCCGATGTGAAGAAGGACCAGGGGTCCAGGTGGCAATGGGCTTGAACCTCGTGAAGGATTCTTACGTACCATGCCTTGATAAGGATAAAAGACCTTGTAGTTCATAATGGTGTGTCGGCGAACCGACGAGGGCGAGGACCTTGGTCCAGATGGTGTGGGGCTTACACACTAGGCTGGATAGGTGTTGGTGACCTGACGTGAAGAAATGATGGGTGGGCTTGAACCTCATGGAGGCTTCCTACGCACCATGCCTTGACATGGATCAAAGACCTCATAGTTCAAATGGATGTGCCGTTCAACGTCATGCTGGATGGGGGCATACAGTTTAACGTCATGATGGATGTGGGTATACAGTTTAACGTCATGCTGGAAGATGGTTTACAGTTTAGTGTCATGATGGACGAGGGTATATCATGGCCAATGCTTACTCTAAGCCCACGTGAGTCGTGCTTGATGTGAGAAACAAGAGGTAGTAGAGACCTGACGATCACATCGCGAAGGGTGCGTCCTTGAGAAACGAAGAGGGGATTACGGGTTAGGTGGCCCAGGGTGCCGGGACTTACTCCAGGATGGAGGCCCGAAGTGTGTCAAAGCGTAGTGGGAGAGAGATTTGGGACCAAATATGGAAGGTGCCTCGTTCCTTATCACACCCTCCACTGGACTTGGCAGTGGGGAATTACGGAGGTGCATGGGTGCTACCTTCCGCAAAAGAGTCTAGGGGATTACACCAAGGTGGTTTCTCTTCTCCCATGGACATACGCCACTACGATGAGGAGGATATCATCCCCTATAGAGGGGGTGATCCCATCTCTGTGGAGAAGAGCAGCGTAAAGAATGTCCGAGACTGGGGGACCCTGCGTGCGAGGCGTGGGGTCAGATCACAGTTTAACGTAATGTGTTGAGGACAAGGTTCTTGGAAGTTTAATGTCCTGCAGATCAGACAAGGTGGGTTTACTCCACACCCCTAGGACTTACATGACCGGTACCCTCTGCCCCTTGGAGGAGGGAAGGTACTGGCAAGGCCATGATCCAGGGGGTTCGAAGAGCGAACCATTGAGGGGTCCACGTTAGCGTGGCTATGCGAAGAAGCAGTAGCCGTTAGCGTGCCTATGCGAAGATGCATTAGAAGAAGGAACGCTACAAGTGCTGTTGTCCACGTGACTTTGAAATCACATCGTGAAAACCTGGAGGGTCGCATGGGAAGAGGAATTGCCAAGCAAAGGAGTGTTCTTCGTGAAGTGAAGTGCCTTGGCCTTAGCGTGGGGTAGGGGTGTGAATGGGAGGTGCTTCGCGAAGTGGAATAGTATTCGCGGAACACTACCTCGCGGAGCAGAGGTGCCTCACGAAGCAAGGTGCTGCGAAGCAGTGTGCTTCGCGATGTGCAGCGACCCTACCTTGGTATGGGGATCACTAATACAAGATGGTTGTTTTTCAAAGCATAAATGCTCCGCGGCTGCCCGGGTTCCCTTGGGAATCCCCTTCCTTCGCGAATGCCCTTGGGCTTCGTGAAGGGCATCCCTCTCGGAAGAGGGGCTGAAAACGAGACAAGGACAAGGCACCTCACGAAGTAAAAATACCTCATAGAGCTCATGATTCCTGGGGTGAAGGGTGCTTCATGATTTGGGGGTTGAGAAGCCGAAAGGTCAGATTGTCCATCCCCGAGACTCAGGGGGGGCCCAATATTTATAGGCAAGGGGCGTCGTGAAGCAGAGATCATGTGACGTGAAGGGGAGGCGGGTGATTCGTGGTGGGCTCGCGAATGTCAGGGAGTTTGCGGAGCATTACTGCCTCAGGGTCTTCGCGGCGGGCTCGCGAACGTCAGCGCGTTCGCGGAGCGTTTCAGCCTCCTATGCTTCGCGGCGGCCGCGTTGCTCGGGGGAGCTCCGCGTCAGAGCTTCGCGAGGCAACGTGCGGGGTTCTTTTCCTTCCCTTATTTCCATTCAATAATTTTGCGCCAACAGCATGTATATACTGGATATATATGATATATATGATATCTACATCATGAATATAATTTTGGATATAATGGATATTTTACCACATGAACAACATGTGATTATAAAGAGTTTATTTTTGACTCAAGTGCCAATGATCGACAAAACGACCATTATTATCCTAATTAATTACATTATGTTCATAACATGGGAATAAGTGATATAAAAGAAATAATGAACTTGAAAAAGGTTCTTATGCAAGTAGAAATTACCTCAAGTTTATTATTCAGGAGATTAAAGAACGATTGAGTCATGTCGGACCCGAGGTAAGGGACTTCGTCTCAATGTCCTTTCATTGAGGAATATTTTGTTTTACACACATCATTATTTTATACGGTGTATAAACCCCTTTTACTTTTACATTTATTCAAAAGGAATCTTTTTTATACGAAGCATTTAATAAATGACAAAAGGGAATGTTTTTTTGTCATACGTATGCGGCGACAACGGCTTCTCCACCGCCGTGACCATTATTTGAGTTTTTTCTTCCTCTACAAGCCATAACTTTTTTTAAATGAAAAATAAATACCATGTTTTACTTTTGTTTTATTTTGGTATCGAAAATGGTTTTGATAATGTTTTTATTATATCAATGTGTTATTGATATCTTGTGATTGAAATGTGGAAATGTTATGTTTCCTTTATGCATGTTTTATGTGATACGATTATGTTAAGGTTCTTGGGAATTTTTATGAAGACAGGTGGTTCTGTGTTAAACTAATTGATGTTGAGCACGATATAGGTCTCCAATGCATTGGGTAACACAAAGGGGTTAAACGTTAAGGTTTCTCCGAAGAGATTTAGGGAATATACTGTGATGGGTATTCCAAACGTAACCATGAGGGTTACTCCCTATGTAAGAATGTTATGAATGCCTCATGTTACCTTTATGTCTTATTATTTCTTTTATTTATTCATGATTTGATGAGATATGTTAAAATTCTTATGTTTTACGAGAAAAGTATGATTTCATACATGGACTAATGTTTTCATTTTGTACTTTTATATCCCTTGCTGAGCTTTTTATGCTCATCCCATGTTTTTGAAAGGATTTTCATAGGTCAAGGGAAAGGTACATGATATGATGATAGTGTCAAGGAAGTTTCATGAAAGAATCCATGTTTTGTTTAAAATATGTTTCCGTTGATGGGAAGAAATGAATACTATCTTTTATGTAACCACATTGTTTAAATGTGGAATGTATGCATGATGTATGATTTAATTCTCTAAAACTATAAACCTAAAAAGATCCTCAATGTTTATTCTTAAAATAACACAAGATTAGGAAACGTTTAACGATGGGGCCTTATAGAATTAATAAAATGTTTAATAAAATATTCAAAACTTACCCCTCTCCTCCACTATATAACCCCCTCACCACTCCCTCTTTTCTTTACTCCTATAATCCTTGATGATCCTCAATGTTCTGCCCAAATACCCTTACATAGTCACTCCCCACAACCAGGAAGCTCTTGGCCTTTCCAAAAGACCAAAATCCCTTCCCTTAAGGAGGTTCTCAGGGAATCTATTTTGAGAGGTAAATCACATTTCTTTTTCTTTTAGTTTCATTTGAATTTATCTTCTTTTGTTATCCTATCCTCACCTCCTCTATCCAAATGAAAATTATAACTTGAGTATTATATATATACTTGAATTATATAATCTTAATGGAATAATCATCATCAATATTCTTACTCCCTCCCTTTTATTTTTATAAATGAAATCAATGTCTATGAGGTTCCAATTTATAACCTTCATGGATGACGAAGTTTTGTTCCTCAATATCTCCTTTATTACTGGTCTTGAATCCATTTTTATGGATTAAAAAGACTATAATATATGTATTATAACCTAATTAATATTCAGGAACTAGTATATGTACGTATTATTAATTTATATGACCAAACTAGTTCATAATAATCTAATACCGCCAAATAATCGAAGTGGTATCCATCTAATGATTAATCCTCATTCAACGTAACAAAATGATATTAATGACCATTAAAAACTATGTATGTTCATAAATAATATTTAATTTTAATTCGGGATATTTACAACCATTCCACATGAACTCCCTTACTTAAGAACAAGAGAACAAATTATGAAAATAAAGAAAACGAACACTTCGAAACGACAAAATTCAATATAATAACTTATCACAAAGGGAATAAATAAACTAAACAGAATTATGTTAAAATAAATACATGTCTAATAGGTTCTGAAATAAGTTATTAATACGTATAATTTCATATTCCAAGAGCTTATGTTCAAGAGCGGAACACATTCATACTTAAGGTTAGGGTTTTCTACCCGAACTTCCATTTTCATTCGGGTTACTTTCATTGTATAATTACCTCAATGAAATTATTATGTATTGTTATGTACTCCACAGAAATTCTGTGTGAGTATTATATATATGTACACTAACTAGAATACTTCCCAATTTTATCGATATTTACATATTTAAAATGAAACTTTCAAAAATGATCCCAAAATACAAGCACGATTCTAGGTAAATTTTCAAATTCTTGTCTATTTTAAATGGAACTCTACAATTTGTTTTTGGAAACCATTATCATCCTAAAATCAGTCACTTTATTATGAAAATAATTTATTAATTCACTTCTAGTTTTATACATAGATTTTTCCAAATGAACTATTCTTTTCAAATTAAAAGAGTATTTATCTCAGGAATTGCTTAATGATTTTATAAGAGTATTTTTGTCTAATTCAACACTGTTGTTGATTCTTATGTATTTTTGGGATTAATAATTTGGGATTTCATCTACCATATTTTATTGAATGGTTTAGGAATATTTTCATTGTGGATGATCTATCCAAAAACTATTCACCATATTACTCAGAATGGTTAGCGTTTTATGTTTAACGATTGAGGAAAGTTAATTACAATTCATATGATAGTTTAAATATGAATGTATATGTTGCTTATATTTATAACCACTCATATTAGGAATGCATTGGAATTATTATGTGATGGGTGGGGCATGATATATTCCTTCGATGAATCGGTAGGTCTAATGAGACAAATAGATGTGGAATTGGCCGAGGCCATTCCCAATGTAATATATGGATTTTGTCTGAGGCCTTAATAATTGGACGTCTTGGTCGAGGCCATGAAAAAATGTTTCATAATGTCTAGAATATGCAATTACCTAATTATAATTCTTGTAATTGAAAATTCATGTGGTTATTATACTAGTAGAATACCTGTGATTATGTTTTATTATGGGATTATTTACTCACCTCATATTCATACCATAATTTGTTCATGTTTATTATTAAAGGCATGTGTTTTCAATAATTAACCATGAATTATGTTTATACTACCTTTAGCTGTATTTCATTCCCTTACTATAAGTTTGAGCTCACCCCTTTCTAATGTTTAATTTTCCCAGATTATGAGGAAGTAAATTATGAATGACTTGAAGCATTAACAAGGGGGATTGGATGTTTCTAATACCATAAATCAGTGTAGTTTTTCCCTTCATGATGAAATTTTGAACTTATATAGGTATCATATTTCCAAAATCTACTAAACTACTTGGTCCTTTGGGATACAAATTACTTGTTTATATGCCAATGTAATAAAAAAAGGCACCGACTTCAGACAACTAGGGTCGGGTCCTTACATGACACGTATTAACGATAATCTTAATATCTAAGGATCATTACAAACATTCAACGATATAAATATATGATGACACCAAAACATGTGGAATTCCGATGGAAGTTCTGTTCTCATAATCTCTTATCTTGGAGATTACCAAGTGCGAACTTCATGGGAGGAAGTCTCATCTGCTTATGAGTACTCACACCAGACAGTCTCCATGCGATGTGTCCCATCATAGTATTTCATCCAACTGTAGAACTATATTTAGGAATATTGTTATAACATTTCAATGTTTTCATTATAGAGGGGAACTTCCATGACTTTATCAATGCAAAAAATACTATAGGAATATTTTACATCATAGTCAGGAAGAACAATGAAAAATATGTAATAAGATGATTAATATTTAAATACAATAAATGTACATGAAATCAATGTACAACCAGTTGGTTCTAGGACAAAAAATCTTATAGGGGATTATATGGAAGACCTTTTGATGAATTCTTTTTTGGAACAACATGAGGCTTTGAAAATTATAAAAGTTTATCCACCTAAGGTGGATCATCATCATCACAGGGTTCATGTTGTGTTTTCCTTGCATCCTAAATTTGTGAATCAAGCACCCCAAAAATATTTTAAGCTATCATCCACATGTCCTTTATGTGACTCAGATCAAAAAAACATGACTCAATGAGAGAATAAGTCTTCTAATAAGAGACCTCTCACGACCAATCCTCAGGGTCCGTGCCGTGACTACCCCAAGCCCGACATCCTTAGGCCATGTGCTGGCGACTAGCACCAAAGGCATAATTATTAATAAAAGGGAAGACATTTCCTATATATAAGTAAACAAACACAACAGAGTACGCAAGATGGAGTAAACAAAAAGTAAAACTGAGTACAAAAGTAAGTGCTGGAAAGTATATGGGCCAATATACAAACCAAACTGAAAGTATAGTATAACTGAAGAAAAAGTACAACAACTGAAAAGTAAAGTAGCAACCACTGAGTCGTCCTCTGGGAACCCCACCTGAAGGGTGGGTACATATAGTCTCATCGGTACCTCGGGTCCGTCCATCCGCTCCGTGTACATCCCACCAGGTGGTCCACCTCCGGATACCATCCAGGTCCACAAGCCTTGACCACGATCAGTGCTGTCCGTCGTCTGCAACCAACACAGCGTAGTGCGGGCAATTCCCGTGCAGGGGTGAGTATAACGATACTCAATAGGGAACCCAAGACCCTCGAAGGTCTCCCAGAATCCAAAAAGGTTAAACTACAATGGAAAGATACAGACACGAAGTATCCACCAACTCTACTTAGGTATATTCCCAGACATATACCTAAGTCATCAATCTTAGTACGGTTCCAACTTCCGAGCCCAAGAACAACCAGACCACATAGGAAAGAAGTCAATCATACCAATGATAATGATTGAAAATCAAGACTCAGATCACACAGGTATACTTCCCAAGAAGATTGGTGGAGATGATTAGATATAGCCTCTGAATCATCTCCTCTGCTAAACCCACGTAGGATCCAAGTACAGAAGTCGTCACTACCGAACCCACGTAGGATACAAGTACAGTAACTGTCACTAGCGAACCCACGTAGGATCCAAGTACAGTCGTTATCGCCACCGAACCCACAGAGGATCCAAGTACAGTCATCCTCATTGCCGAAATCACATAGGATCCCAGTACAGTCGTCATCATCGTCGCAGTCGCAATCAACTCTAGGGTTTTCGGATACAGTACGCTCGATTCCGGGAGGGTCTGCTCCACGAGCCAAGAGGGTCAATACATCAACTGTCACAAAGCCCAGAGTTGATGTATCCCAATGTTAAGTCTCGTCAATAAGAACTCAATGCGAAAGGCGGCACGTCAATCAGACGCACGGTCTGAGAGATAAAGGATTTTCCATTCTAGGGGCCAAGTTAGAAATACGCTCGTTTCTAACCCGGACGATATTCGTAATCATCCAAAACTCACTTAGAGTATCACAGAAGAACCTTCTTATCGATAGGGTCCTAGTTCCACAGACGACACGTCCATCGGACGCGCAGTCTTTAAGTTATTATCGTCTAAGTGATTAATAGGCCCATCCCGTTTATCCCAGGGGCCGACGGGTCGGGTTAACCCAGTTTGACGGGTCCGAACTAGCAGAGGTGTCAAACCGGTCCGAAGGAAAACACAACTCGGCCCGGCCCGAAGTGGCGCGGCCCAGCTCGGCCTAGCCCGGAGTGGCCTGGATGGGCACAGGCCGAAGGCCGAGCGGGTATCAAGGGGGGGGGGGGGGGTTGTCTGCACCAGCAGTGCCAAGCGGCTCTGCTATTCCCCAAACCGGCCGACTAGACCGGAAAGCCTTCTGCACATGAAACCCGCATGGGCGGGCCGCCAGTCTTCCAGCATGGAGACCTCCTGACACCGCGGTCCAGCTCCGCCCAGCCGGCCGACGGGCCGACCAGTGCCTCAGCGCGGCGCCCTCCTGGCGCCGCGGTTCACCTCCGCCCAGCCGGCCAACGGTCCGGCCGGTTCTTCCACCGAAGCGGCCCGTGATTCGGACCGCAGTTCTTCCTACATATCCGGTGTAATGGCACCGGATTCCTTCGCCATGTTCCCGACATGGCGTAACGACACCGTGCTTCCTCCACCTTCAGTTGCCAATTCCAAAAGAATAAGGTCCAGTGAAGGGTCTTCGGGCTGTGTTTGTCCATCCCGTGACATCCGCGTTAGGCGGTAACAGGTAGCCAATAATTCATGAGGTTCACAAAGCACAAAGACGATTTTATTTTTAATAAAATTGACTCAAATCACCCTACCTCGAAAAGAAGTTTTCGGTTGTCAAGCACCGTGGATGACGACGTCGTTTCCGTCATCATCGGTGTGCACCATAGAAAGTGACGTCTCCTCTTTTATCATAGAGGGAAGAATATAAGGTGCCCCATAGTTAGCGAGTTATAGAGTCATTGTCTCCTCCCTAGCCACGTAGGAAGAATATGACGATGAATAGCGGTCACTGATTCGATGTTCTTCGTCCATGAGTTAGTGTTCTTCAACAAAGTTGGAATCCCTTTCTTCTTCACAAGAGTTCTCTCCCCAAATCCCCACACAACAAGCCAACCAAAATAAAATAAGGCCACCCCTTATCTTAATTGAACATGCCATGTATTTCAAAATACAAATTTTAAACACTTAATTAATTAATGAAATAGTTTCAATTAACTTATTAAGATGTGTGTTGGAAAGAGTTTAAGTTGGGAAGTGAAAAGGTTACAAAATTTAAAAGGGAGTTGCCATGTAATTAACATGGGAATTCATAGGGATTAAGGATTTATGGAATGTGAAGGGTTGGGGCTTGTGTGGGAACCACCTCACAATTATCCCTACATGGGTTGTTAAGAGCTTGTGGGTCCCACCCCAAATCCCCAATGTAGGATATAACCACCTTAGATATAAAATAAAAATTGTTCCACAATTTTTAGTAACTTTTTATTTAATCCACAAATTTTAGCTTCTCATCCCGTGCAAACGCAACTGTGGTAAAGGTCCCCTTAATCATTTACCGGTGTTGCGAGTTCATTGGTGCCCTCATATTTCAATTCTGAGCGCTGGTTCAAAAGATATAAAAACCCGCTTGTTCATTTACTGAATGTACCCGAGCTAAACTTTAGAAATTGATTCCAGGAACACTGGGCCTCGGAATCAAGTGAAGTCAAGAAGCTAAAGACTCGTAAAATTCCAAAGTATTTATGAAAAAATTTTCCTTGGAATTTTCGGGTCATTACATTACTCCCACTTCAGGGATTTATGTCCCCGTAAAGCTACAGCAAAAACTAGGGAAACAAAAGAGTGTACTGAGCACACATCTGAGCCTCCCGCTCCCATGTGCTCTCCAGGAGCATCCCATGCTGTCAATGATTGTGTACCAGAGGAATCGACCATCCACATAGGACCTGCTCCTGTCAATCCTCGATCTCCACCGGGACCTACGTGGAAGTAGCCCCGTCATCGATGTCCAGCTCCCCGTGATCGATGATATGTGTCGGTTCGTGTACGTATCTCCTCAGCTGAGATACGTGGAAGACGTCGTGCACATGGTGCAACTGAGGTGGAAGGTCCAGGCGGTAAGCCACCTCACCTACCCTGCTGAGGACCTGGAATGGTCCGATGAAGCACGGAGATAACTTGCCGCCCCAGCCAAATCTCCGTAATCCACGTTGTGGTGAAACCCGTAAGAAAACATGATCGCCATCCTCAAACTCCAGTGGTCTCTGTCTCCTATCATCATAGGACTTGTGTCTGCTCTATGCAGTCCTCATCCACTCATAGATGATCTATACCTTCTCCATTGTAGACTAACCCATCTCTGGTCCTATGTGTGCTGACTCCCCAGGGTCAGTCCAGCACAGAGGTGATCTGCAAGGTCGGCTGTACCATGCCTCGTACGGTACCATCCCGATGGTGGAGTGGTAGATGTTGTTGTACCCAAACTCCACCAAGGGAAGGTGATCCTCCCCAAAAGTCAAGGACACATGCACAGAGCATGTCCTCAAGTGTATGAATGGTCCTCTCTGTCTGCCCATCTGTCTAAAGAATAAAAGTGGTGCTCAGGTGTAGCTGTGTCCCGAATGCCTCCTGCAACCCCTTGCAAAGATGGGATGTAAAGCGAGCATCTCAATCAGATATGATAGATGATGGCACACCATGAAACCGTACGATCCAATGAACATAGTGGCGTCCCAAGCTCTATACTGAGCCCTGCTCTCTGATAAGTAGGAAGTGGGCTGACATGGTGAGTCGATCTACGATCACCCAAATAGTTTCATGTCTTATGGAAGTACATGGGAGCCCCATCACGAAATCCAGGGATATATCATCCCACTTCCACTCTGGAACTTCTAAGGGATGTACCAAGCCTGCTAGTACTTGGTGCTCTTCCTTCACTTACAAGCTAGTGAGGCATCATGAAATGAACTCTGCTACAACCTTCTTCATACTCGGCCACCAGTACTATCATCTGAGGTCCTGGTACATCTTCTCCACTCCTGGATGTACTGTAAGAGGGGAAGTGTGAAACTCCATCAACACTTCCTTCTGCAGTGCAACTGGTACCATGGTACGTCCCATGAAAAGAATGATGTGCTCTCCTCCTTCAGAAAATCCATCAGGCGCCTTCCTTGTGGAAATCTGAGCATGTCATGTCTCACAGTCAACATCCCCATGCTCTACTTCTCTAACCCGTTAAAGTAGTGGAGGAGTTACTGTGAGGGATTGTAGGAAGGATGCCCAATCTCTATCCATGAAGGATATCTGCAAAGTGGATAACTGCTCTGTCGTCTATCCAAGTATCCGAATGCCCGATCTCTTACTAAGAGCATCAGCTACTAAGTTCCCTTCCCAGGAGCATAGACTATCTAAAAGTCATAGTCCTGGAGGAACTTGATCCATCACTGCTATCTCAAGTTCAGGTCCTTCTGCGAGAAGATGTATCGGAGACTCTGGTGGTCAGAGTAGACTGTAAAGCGCTCACCCATTAGATAGTGCCGCCACATCTTCAAGGAGAACACCAATGCTGATAACTCCAAGTCATGGGTAGCATAGTTCTACTCATGCTGCCTCAACTATCATGAACCATAGGCGATCACTGGCCGTTCCTGCATCAGGAAACACCCGAGTCCAGTCCCAGATGCATCGTAGTAAACTACATACCCGATGACCTCCTCCGGTAACCTCAAGATGGGTGCACTGGTCAATCTCTATCTCAGCTCCTGGAAGCTCTGCTGACATCTATCTGACCAAATGAAGGGTTTCCACTTCTTCGTCAAAGATGAAAGCGGGGCTGCAACTCTGGAGAAGTCTTCCACAAATCTCAGATAGTACCCAGCCAGACCTTGGAATTCCGCACCTCCGTCACACTCTTAGGTAGCTCCCAAGCTAGTACTGCCTAAATCTTCATAGGATCCACATCAACTCCCACCTCCAAGATAACGTGCCCCAAGAAGTGAACCACTCGAATCCAGAACTAGAACTTCGAGAGCTTACCATAAAGTTGGTGCTCTCAGAGTGTGTCCAGTACAACCCGCAAGTGGTAGGCATGATCCTCCTCAGTAGTCGAGTAAATCAGTATGCCATCGATGAAGACTACGACAAAACGATCGAGGTAAGGCTGGAAGATCATGTTCATGAGACTCATGAACACTGCTGGTGCGTTGGTTACACCATCGACACCTGGAGGCTGTCTTCTGCACATCCTCGTCTCGAACTCTGAGCTGCTGATAGCCTATCCTGAGGTTTATATTCGAGAACCATCCTGCTCTCTTGAGCTGATCAAAGAGGTCCTCAATCCTTGGGAGTGGGTACTTGTTATATACTGTCACCTGATTTACGAAACGGTAGTCAACACATAGTTGTAAGCTCCCATATGCCTTCTTGGCGAATAAAATCAGAGAAGCCCAGGGTGAAACACTGGGTCGGATGAATCACTTGACTTGCAAGTCCTCCAGATGTAACCGCAGCTCACGATGCTCAGAAGGAGCCATCCGATATGCTGGTGTAGATACCGGTGTTGTCCCAGGGTACAAGTCAATATAGAAGTCTACCTCTTTGTGAGGAGGTGGTCTTGGAACGTCATCAGGGAAAACTTATGCATACTGATCCACCACAATAGGAAAACTCAGACTCCACACATCAACCGCTCCAAGGATGATACTAGCCAACTAATGTGTGATCGGCTGCCCTCTCCTCTACATAAGTCCATCCTGTGCTGCAAAGGCTCCCTTCTCACCGGTGAAGGTGAACCTTCTCCTATCTTTGTGGACACAGCACAATTTCCTCCTAATGTAGTCAATCTGAGCATGGACTGTAGACAACCAATCCATACCCAAGATGACATCGTAAGGGCTCGACACCGCTACCAGAATATCCCAGCCGAAGCTCTCACCTCCTAGAGTAAGCTCACACTACGGGCACCAGTGCGTAATCATCGATTCTACTCCCATAGGAGTCTCTAGTCGTATGGATCGAGCCAACAACTCTTTCAGAATCTCCGATATCTGAACAAAGGTGGAGGCAATAAAAGAATGACTTGCTCCTGTGTCTATAAGAACTGCCGCAAGGGTGGAGTAGACACAGATAGTACCTCGAATCATCCCAGGTTTTCCATGGTCATAGGCCTCGACTACCTAGAGTTGATCCTGCCCCTATCTTCCAGGTCCCTGTGGTCGGGGTGGCCCTCCTGGGGGTAGTGGTGGTAAAGCCTCAAAGTGTCGTCCACCACCTGCTGCTCGGCCACCTCCACTACCTCATCCTCCTTCTCCCTACGGACCGCCACGGTCGAACCTCTTCCTCTGCCTGGGAGGTCCCTCTACTGTCCGCTTCTCCTCTACATGGCCAGTCGGGTGTTCACGAACCATGTGTACCTTCCTTCCGCATGCATAGCACTGCCTGCCTCTCGTATGACTGGCTCTGATGCGTGTGCCTACAAATCCGAACCAGAATCATGGGGTCTCCCACATGATGGCCTGGTCCGCTTGGACCTCTGTGAAATATGTTTACTGTCGGTTGTATAAGACTCCGCTACGTGTCACCCTACGGTAGGCCTCACTGCTGGCATCAACTCAGCAAGGAAGCTCTCCACAAGAAGGGCTCGCTCCCGTACTCCTGCTTGCATCCGAATGCTGAGGGAGACCATTGAAGCCCTGATCTCATGCCTCAATCCCTGCTCAAAGGTCCGGGCTCGGAAAAATGTGTCCCGTACCATGTTTGTGGAGTAGCGTGAGAGGTCAGTAAATCTTTTCGAGTACTGGGCTACTGTCATGCTGCCCTGCCGCAGTAGTAGTAACTCCTGGATGTGCACCGCACAGAGGGTGGCCGGAGAAAAAATTGAGCAGAAGAGGCTCTCGAAGTTTGTCCAAAGTAGTGATGCCTCGCCGTACACCTGGAGCATAAGGCTCCACCATCTACCTGCTGCTGCGTGTAGGAGACTCACCACAAGGATCACCATAAGGTCAGCTGTTGTCCCTACTAATCTGAAGACTCTAACGATATCCTCTAGCCAATACTTGGCTGCCTAAGGATCCGTCTCTCAGCAGAACCTAGGCGGCCTCTTTCACTGAAACTTATGCAACACACTGAATTGGTGTTCACTCTCCGCTATTGGGGCTGGTGGTATCGGTGGCCCAGTGGGTAGTGGTACTGCTGGTGCCTCTGCTGTAATGGTTCCCTGCACCGATGCTTTGTTGTTCGGTGTGCTGCCATCTCGAACGTATCTCGGAACCCTAGTTGGCTACCTTCATGGGGCCATCCTGAAAAGAAACAGGTGCGCCACGGTCAAATAGTATAACTGGTGAGCTAACACAATGTAATCACAAAGAAAACTTTTGAAACACACATGCAATCAATGTTCTCGAGCACTAAGTCAGAAATCAGAAGTCAGGGTCCCGGTGTATGGATATGTCGGCCGCCGCACCCACACTGGACTCCTTGGACTAAACTGCACACTCCATACTCTTAACACTATTGCTCCAGAAAGAAGAAATTATCAGAGTCCTATGTTCTATGGTAGAACTAACTCATCTGATACCAATTTGTCACGAACCATCCTCGGGGCCCGTGCCGTGACTACCCCAAGCCCGCCTTCCTTAGGCCAGGGGCTGGCGAGTAGCACCAGAGGTGTAATTCCGGATAAAAGGGAAGGCATTGACTTTATATAAGTAAACAAACACAAAAAAGTATGCAATCTGGAGTAAACACAAAGTAAAACTGAGTACAAAAGTACGCATTGGAAAGTAAATGGGCCAATATACAAACCCAACTGAAAGTACAGTACAACTGAGAAAGAAAGTACAACAGCTGAAAAGTAAAGCAACAACCACCGAGTCGTCCTCTAGGAATCCCACCTGAAGGGTTGGTATAGATAGTCTCATCGGTACCTCGGGTCCATTCGTCTGCTCTGTGTATATCCCGCCAGGTGGTCCACCTCCGGATACCGTCCAGCTCCACAAGCCTCGACCATGACCAGTGATGTCTGTCGTCTGCAACCAACACAACATAGTGTGGACAATTCCCGTGCATGGGTGAGTATAACGATACTCAATAGGGACCCCGAGACCCCTGAAGGTCTCCCAGAATCCACAAAGGATAAACCAAAAAGGAAAGATACAAACACAAAGTATCAACCAACTCTACTTAGGTATATGCCCATACATATACCTAAGTCATCAATCTCAGTACGTATCCAACTTCCAAGCCCAAGCACAACCAAAACACACAAGAAATAATTCAATCATACCAATGATAATGATTGAAAATCATGATTCGGCTCATATAGGTATACTTCCCATGAAGAGGGGTGGAGATGATTAGATGTAGCCTCTGAATCATCTCCTCTACCGAACCCACGTAGGATCCAAGTACAGAAGTCGTCGATGCCGAACCCACATAGGATCCAAGTACAGTAACCATCACTGCCGAACCCACGTAGGATCGATGTACAATCGTCATCGCTGCCGAACCCATGGAGGATCCAAGTACAGTCGTCCTCGCTACCAAACCCACGTAGGATCCCAGTACAGTCATAATCATCATCGCAGTCGCAGCTAGCTCCAGGGTTCCCGCACACAGCACCCTCGATTTTGGGAGGGTCCGCTCCACAAGCCAAGAGGGTCGATACATAAACTGTCACAAATTCTAGAGTTGATGTATCCCAAAGTTCCATCTCGTAAATAGGAACTCAACATGACAGGAGGGGCACCAATCAGAAACCCGGTCTGAGAGATAAATGCTTTTTAGTTCCAGAGGCCTGGTAAGAAATACGCTCATTTATAACCCAATCGATATGCATATTCATCCATAACTCACTTATAGTTTCGCAAAAGAACCATCTCTTCGAAACTGTCCTAGTGCTGCAGACAGCGCGTCGATCAGACGCACGGTCTATAAGTTATTCTCGTTTAAGTGTTTAACAGGCCCAGCCCATTTAGCCCAGTGGACCGACGGGTCGAGTTAACCCAGTTTGATTGGTTCGACCCAGCATGGTTGTCAAACTGGTCCGAAGGAAAACACAACTCGGCCAGAAGGGGCGCGGCGTGGCCCGGCGGGGCGCGGCTCGGCTCGGCGCGGACCGGCGCGACCCACCTCTGCACGGCTCGGCGCGACCCTGCTGGCCGAGCGGCTCGGCCGAAGGCCGAGCGAGTTCCAAGGGGGGGGGGCCTGGTTGTCCACACCGGCAGCGCCAAGCGGCACCCTCTTCCCCAAACCGGCCAGCTATACCGGCCGGCCTTCTGCGTACGCGACCCGTATGGGTGGGTCGCCGGTCTTCCAGTGTGGTGCCCTCCTGGCGCCACGGTCCAGCTCCAACCTGCTGGCCGACATGCCGACTGGTTCTTCCACCGAAGCGGCCCGTGATGCGGGTCATGGTTCCTCCCGCAAAGCTGGTACGATGACGCCGGCTTCCTTTTCGATGTTCCCGGCACAACGTGATGGCGCCGTGCTTCCTCCGCCTTCGGTTGCCAATTCAAAAAGAATAAGTTCTAGCAGAGGGTCGTCAGGCCATGTTTTTTCTTCCTGCACCCTCCACGTTAGGCGGTAACACATAGCCAAGAATGCAAGAGGTTCAAAAAGCCCAATAACAATTTTATTTTCAATAAAATTGAATCAAATCGCCCTACCTTGAAAAGAAGTTTGTGGTTATCAAGCGCCATAGATGACGGCGTCGTTTCTGTCGTCGTCGGTGTGCACCTGAGGCAGTGACATCTCCGATTTTATCAAGGAGAGAAGAATAGAAGGCACCCCATTGTTAGAAAGTTACCATGTCAGTGTCTCCTCCTTTTCCATGGAGGAATAAGAGGATGAATAACCGTGGTCGCCGAGTCGATGTTCTTTGTCGGTGAGTTGGCGTTCTTCAACAAAGTAGGAATCCCCTTTCTTCTTCACAAGAGTTCTCTCCCCAAATCCCCACACAAAAATCCAACCAAAATAAAATAAGGCCACCCCTTATTTTAATTGAACATGCCATGCATTTCAAAATACAAATTTCAAACACTTAATTAATTAATGAAAGAGTTTCAATTAATTAATTAAGATGTGTGTTGGCAAGAGTTTAAGTGGGGAAGTGAAAATGATACAAAATTTAAAGGGGAGTTTCCATGTAATTAACATGGGAATTCAAAGGGGTTAAGGAGTTATGGAATGTGAAGGGTTGGGGATCGTGTGGGCCCACCTCACAATTATCCTCACATGGGAAGTTAGGAGCTTGTGGGTCCCACCACAACTCCCCCATGTAAAATATAACCACATTAGATATAAAATAAAAATTATTCCACAATTTTTATTCACTTATTATTTAATCCACAAATTGTAACTTCTCATCCCTTGAAAACGAAATTGCGGTAAAGGTCCCCTTAAGAAATTATCGGCGTTAAGTGTTTATCGGCGCCCTTATATTTTAATTCCAAGCACCGGTTCAAAAGATAGAAAAACCTGCTCGTTCGTTTACTGAACGTACCCAAGATAAACTCCGGAAATAGATTCTGGGCACACCGGGATTTGGAATCAAATGCCGTCAGAAGCAAAAGACTCGTAAAATTCAAAAGTGTTTAAGAAAAAATTTTCCTTCAAATTTATGGTTCATTAAAAGACCAGTTTAAATCCTTCAGCATTCATAAATTTATTTCCATTACTCTTCTTTTTCCTTCTTCCATGTCCTGCCCTACCTCAGATTGAATCAAGACTTCCTCCCCAATATTTTCTGTCATTATTGGGAGATTATATTTTTGTTTATCTATATGTATTTTTTAAACAATGTCATGTTTTTTAAAGATCTATTCATCAACCTTATATTGGAAATTAGTTTCCTTGGTATCTGTTTGTCGAAGTTATTCCTCTCCAAGATGACATTCAAATCACTTTGTCCATTTTCATCAAGAGGGACTGTTCCTTAAAAATTATATCAAACTATAGATTCTTATTGATGATAGAAATCTACACAATAGTAGTGTAATATGGCATTATATTGACCTCATTATGATTATGTGATGTTTCCACAACTCCACTATCAGGAATATCAAAATATGCTACCTAAGTTGCTAGCATAAAAACATCAGATAAATGTAATTCATCCAGCCTAGGTCTATTAAAAATATATCCTTCAAAACAAGACATAAATTATCTAAAAACATTCCCATAATTAATTTCATTACCACCTGACCAATATCCCAAAATTCCTATTGATGAATGGTCTAATCAAGAAGAATTGAAGAAGGCAGTACATTTACATAATTACCCCTTTTATAGCATGAACTCAAAACATGTCCAGGAGTAGAGCATTTCTCACAAAAATATGATCTCATGTGGTTGGAAAGCTCCCAACCAATGATTTTATAGTCAATATATAATTTTAGAACCCTCTCATATGAAATTTTCAAATCAAACTCATCTTCAGTAGAAGAATGAAAAACCAAATCAATTAAAGTGGAAGCTAAATAATCTTAAACTAAAAAATTAAATGAGTGGGTAAATGTAGATACTTATATTTCTTTATACATCATGATTGGAATAAAAATTGACATGTAAATATCAAGTAGGATTTTTGTGTGCCATAGATTCCAATTTAAACAATAATTTTTGACCCATATTTGACCGTAAGAGTTACCAATTTCCATCATGTTGAATTTTTTATCCCATTATCGGGTGTGAAGAAAAATAGGATTGAAGGAGTTCAATCAGAATCCCCATGACCACATCATCATCTATTAATAAGGAAAAAAGAATATGATAGTATCCATTCCCAAACAACACACATTTCCCATTTGAAAATCCCTAGATTTCTTTCAATCTTCTCATCCGGCTCTGATACCCTCAACCAATTGGAACCCTAGGGTAAGTAATTCAATCAATAATGAAGTGCACACCGATTTTTATGTTCGTTGATACCACAATCGTGTCTTCTATAATGTGAGATGTGTTTCCTTTGCATAAAATGGAATTCAGAGATAAACCCTTATAGAGATAAAATGAATGTTTATTCGTACCTTCATCAACTACAATACATTATCTGTGATTGATTTTCTATGATGTTGTTCCATTGTGGAGGGGTCTGGGGGAGTAGAATCTCCCATGTGTGACGAAGTTCTTGACAATATAGTGAAGAGGATAGGACACCATTCCAAGGGAACCCTGACAAGTTTGATATATGATAAATTGAAATAAAAAAGGATATTTTATTTAATTTTGTAACATGTTGGGGATAGCCCATCTATTAAAAAGAAAATTGAACCCCTTTTTCAACTGGTTTTAAGGGTAAGCGAAAAAGATATAAAACCTATGCATACAAGGCCCGGAGGCCTAATAAAAATCCCAAGGGCTTAGTGAGTGCAACCCAATGCCAACAGCCTCTCATGCTACCCAGAGACGACTGATTTCCTAACAGCTACAACAATATAGAGACCCAAAGCTTGATGTACATGGACACTAAATTACTTTTTCGGAATACTTAATACATAACAAAAAACCAACACTCAAGGACCATAATAGTTTAGTGTCTTTGGAAACATGGAACATATTCTTCTAATCATGGTGAAAGATCTTCAACATCTCCCATAAAGATCTTCCCCTTTTGTTTTTTACCTAAAACCTTTATTTATATCATGGGGAAGAGAAAACATATAAAGGGTGAGCTCAAATGATCAGTAAGGGTAAGCATGGAGAAAATAAAACAAACCGTATACATTTGAACTTAAAAACATGTCCATAATGTTTAAACATTAAAATATTGAGCAATGAGATAAAACATGAAAGTACATAAGGAATAGATAATAATGGAACATCAATCATGATAAAATAGCATTGGAATAAAACTTGTAATTGGGGAAAAACATTAAGAACATGATATTATTTCCATAGTAGCCAAGTCATTTTTCCAAGACCATCTTAGTTGACGAAGTCCCTTACTGAACTGGGTTTACTTGCCGTTCTAGCCCTATATTACTAAACCGTATTTACTTACCATTTCATCTATGTATATCTCATGAGATATAAATCATTACCCAATGCATTGGAGGGAGATATAGGCCCCACCCATCTTATAATGAAATCATTCTTACTTGTGCCACAAAATAAACATAAAACATTCATCATAACCCAAAGAATAAAATGGGTATCATAAACATCATCCCATCATCACATAATCCATATAAAACAAATGGATATTTCATCATAAGAAAAGTGAAACCATTTAAATAATAGACACATTATACTTGAAACATACACATATGAAATAATGTCATCTTAGATGGAAAATGGTTTTTATAAAACACTTGAAATCAATTCTTGAGAAAAATATCCTTTTTTCTTCAAAATCATTTTCTTTTAACAAAATTCCATGAAATTTTAAACGAAAAGTATTTTTTTGAAAATAGTTATAATATATTGTAGAGTAAGATTCATGAAAATGATGCGTTATGAAATTTTAAAAATCTGTTCATGCCGTAGAAGTTAAAAAGAACATTCTTCTCATACTTATGTCAGAAAAGTTAAAAAAATTCCTCGTATGGTAAACAAAATAAATATTCCTTTCATAACATATGATAAAATTCAAAAATGTTTAAAAAGGAATTTAAACATACATAAAAACATTTTTAGAAAACATGGGCTTGGATGATAACAATAACCCCAGTAAATACTTACGAATAAACAATCTCAGATAAAAACGAGATTGGAAAAGTTATCCCTTACAAAGATCTTTTTGAAAATAAAATAGATCACTTATGTGTATTCACTGTAAGTTCATATAAAGAAAGTATAAATTCATGATAAGATATAAAAATTCATTTCTCACATAATAAAAGAATGACATAATCAAAAAATATAAGATCAAACCAAAGAACGGAAATTGGGTTAAGAAGTTCCCTTACCTCATGTCCGACTTGACTCGATCGTTCTTTAATCTCCTTTAATTTGGGTAACTTACTTTGGTTTGAACCAAAAGAACTTCTTGAAGTGCCTTATGCCTAATGTAAGGCTTATAGGGGTAGGATAGGGATGTAGGGAGCTTAATTGGGAAGAGGTTGGATGAGACAAATGGCTTGAGAGGTGTGAGGAATTGGATAGAAATGGTTTCCTTTTATAAGGGGGAGGAGGGGCTCTTTTGGAATGTGTGAAAATATTATTTTATTATAAACTTATCTTCAGTTTCAAAAGATCCAAAAATCATTAAATATGATGATAAGATGACTCATGGTCGAAATAAAATAATCCAATCAGAATTGGACATTTTTTGGATAATATTTTAATCATTATAATCTTATTTATTTAAATCATTTATTAATGAGGTAAATACTGCATCATTATTGTGTCATAATTAATTTAATTCATTTGATGTCTAAAAATTATGAAAAAAATACCATGATGTAGGAAATATTTTATCTTTATAATGAATATTTATAGTGTAAAATATGACTTTTATAACACCATATAAAAATGAATTTACTAAAAGCTTTTTGTTAATGTAAATTTTGTCTTTACATTAAATTTATCAATCTAATGTGTCATTGTCTTTAATAAGTGGCTCCATGGGGTCCCCAAATCAACCCAAGGATGGAAATGGTCTGACATTAATCATCCAATATGTTTTGGACAAGTTTTAAGGTAATTTTGAATTATTATAATATTCTTTTAACCTTAAATTACCCTATTTACTTTTAACTGTGGTAAATAAAAGTAAAAAGTTACTATTCACCAAAAATTATTTTTATCTTATTGAACCAAATTTTACTCCTTGATATTGACCGTTTCTATCAGATTTTCAAAATTCAAATCATAGAAGCGGTAAAATTATGTTTTACGAAAAATTGCAAAAGCTCTTAGGAGGTGGGTAAAAGACGGTGAAAAGTTCAATACAATTTTTATAAATCTAAAATTATTATAAAATGACTCCAATGAAATTAATTATAATTATATAAGTATTATGTATCTATTTTGACCTAAAATAAATTTAAATCGAATAAATAATTTTTTAAATAAAAAGTCGGTTTTAACCAAAAACTCAGTGTTTTCACTATTCATCAAAAATTGATGTTTTTTAGAAAAATACCAAAAATTCATCCTAAGATATATTTGATATTCCGAATTCAAAAATGATGTCTATTTTTCCAAATTCAAAACATAGAATATTCATTAATTAATTTTAAATGTAATTCCCATTATCAAAACAAATAGCGTGTTTTTAAGAAACAATAACTATCAAAAGATCGACACTTGTTTATGTCTAAATTCAAAGTGAAATTAATTCCAATGACCAGAATTGGATTAAATGGTAAAAATATATTCTAATTAAACTTTAAAACCAATTAAAAAGATAATCTAACCATATAAATTTTTGCGATGAAAAAAGTTGTTTTTAATTAAAATATAGCGTGTTTGTACTATTCATCAAAATATGAAAGTTATCAGAATAATATGACAAATTTATCCAAAGTAAATTTTAATATTCTAATTCCAAAAAATAATTTTATTTTGTCAAATTTAACTTATAAACATGTCAAAAAACTAGATTTAATGAGGGTGCCCCATCAAAAGGCGGCAAAACTGCATTTTTTTGAAAAATACTTATTTTACACGAAAAAATTATTTTTTTCTCATACCATGTTCTAGAAAATATGTAAGATGAATAATAATGTTATAAAATTCAAAATGGGGTTAATAATATTTATAACGGATAGTCCATAATAATATTATAACAATATATCATTGTTTAGTGAAACCTCGTATTGCGTACTACACACGCTATCGAGGAAGGTCGCGATTGCGTGTAATGCAACCCAAGTCAGGGCTGCGTGTTGTGAAAGAATCCTTTGTTGTTTCGTATAATATAATCCAACCATATTTTATTTATACATTGAATATATATATATATACACTCAATTTTGCGTTGAATGACTACTATCAAATGAACTTGAAATTGTGTGTAACACGATCCAAGAATAGTGTTGCGTATACTGCAAGCTAATATGGTGTTGCGTAAAGTACAAGATAATCTTGGTGCAGCATAAAACACATGACATAAAATAAATTAAAAATAATACTTATCATAAAATCTCGGGGTGTTACATTCTACCCCCCTTAAAATTAATTTCTCCCTCAAAATTCATCGGGGTTATAAATGGTTTAATACTTGAAAGTTTCTTTTATATAAACCCACATAGTAAAAAGGAATACCAAAACATATCTTTAAAAACTAAATTATGAAACATAAGGGTTACACAAAGTCACTCATCACTGGGTTTCCACATAGGAGAACATAGGTGAAAATATGGATGTGGAAGAAAAATATAACCATCAAGTTCTGATAGAGAGTGGTAGAGAACATGGCTATGAAAAAGCCAACAATCACCAAGCCGTAAATTTGTGATGATCTAAGGTACCATCTGATTCATCATATATAAGAGCACTAGGACAACATTTTGCATTCAATATCATTTCCTAAAGATGAGGAATTTCAATTAGAAGAAATAATTACTTTACTTTGGTACATTCTCACTACTGTTTGTGCCTTGAACAATTTCCACTTCATCTCTTAAAGAAATGAAGTTTAATTTTTCATTCTTGAAGTGTTAGCAGATCATGTGATAGAATGATGGGTCATTCCATCTGTCTCAAAGAAAAGGTTAGAAAAATTTATCGAATACATAAGTCCATGTATGGGGAGGCTAATCATATATGATTCCAAAAAGGGACTTATAATTCATCTATCATGCTGCTTAATAAAATAAAACTAGTTTCTAATAACTAGGGACTTCTTGTTGGCCAATGGTAGGCGATAAAGGCCAGTCAAACTTTGGTTGTGGGTTCGATTCCCACAGCCTTGTCCGACGCGACGGGTTGTCGCCTGTCTTGAAGGTTGTCTCTTTTTCTAAAACTAAATTATAATAACATTCCAATAATAATATCGAAAAAAAGTTCTTTCCTTAAACAATATTGTCTTATGTATAACTTAATTCATTCCAATCTTTAGGCTATTCCAAAATACATTTGTCCAATCTCATAGTATACAGAAAATGATTACTGGAAAGGTCTCATAACAAGAACGTGAATAACATCATTTATCATACGATATATCTTGTTGGTCACATTCCAAACATGTGAATTCCTTAATCATGTATTCTATTGAAACATTAATTACCATAGAACCTTAGTTGAAAACATGAATGCTGTCAAAAGTTGTCTCTTTCCACATTCCAAAATCCCAAAAATTCTTTATACTCAAACCATGATATCACTTTGTCCTTATATTAGTCATGTTCTCATTAATAATATCAAACATCTCTTTATATCTTTATCCCTTCATTATGCACACATCATCTATTTTCCAAAAATATCTAAATAACCTTTCATGGTTACCGGTACCATTCATCATATACTTTCAAAACATAAGCAATGGAAACAGTGTAACAATCCTTACATTTTTCTTTATTCCATATTACCATACATTATTCTTGATAAACATACAATCATTACACTACATTCTTAAACCACTAACTGAGCTTCATCATTTATTCCATCTCATATATCATTTGTAGTCTCTTCATCATCATCCACATAAATACTACCCATATGACCATGCTGATTCTCTTTATGAGATTTTTCCTTAGGGCATTGGTTTGCATAAACCCAGTACATTCCACATGTAAAACACTTAACCATTGTTGATGTCTTAGCAATACCATTATCCTTGTCCATGGTGTTAACTGAACCGTTTCCTTTACAATTACTAGCTCTGTGTCCTTCTTTTCCACACACAAAGCATCTTACAGTTCCTTTGAAACATTCTCCTTGATGCCTCTTCCAACATGACTTACATGAGGGAAATTGAACTTTCTTTCCTCTATGATCATCATGAAACACCATCTATCTCTTATTAGCTGAGTCAGGAAACTTACCTAAGCTGAGATTATTGATCATATTATGAGACTGCTGATTAGGAATAATAACGATGTTTCGCCTTCCAAATCCCATTTCATTTGCTTGATCATGAAGAATATCATTCCATTTTCCATCATATTCTCCATTATCATGAATCTTCCTATTTCCAGCCATTTTGTAAAACCCAAAAAGAATAGTGTGCGAGGGGAAAATCCTGATAGGTAAAACAACATAATAAAGGGGGAGTAACGTCAATATCTAACATCTTAGGTTTAATTCTAAGATCATTACCATAATTCTAGGACTATAACCTATACTTATACTTAACCTTAGGGACATCCCTAGATATACCTTAGAAATATCTCTCGGGATCTCACTAAAGTTTTCGCATCCTAGTTTCCAAAGGTTGACTAAACCTTTCATCTGATACCAACTGTAGATACCTAAAGCTTGACGTACATGGACATTACATTAATTTTTCAGAATACTTAATACATAACAAAAAACCAACACTTAAGGACCGTAATAGTTTAGTGTCTTTGGAAACATGGAACATATTCTTCTAATCATGGTGAAAGAATTTCAACATCTACCACAAAGATCTTCCCCTTTTGCTTTCTTACCTAAAACCTTTATTTATATCCTGGGGAAAAGAAAACATATAAAGGGTGAGCTCAAATTCTCAGTAAGGGTAAGCAAGGAGAAAATAAAACAAACCGTATACAATTGAACTTAAAAACATCTCCATAATGTTTAAACATGAAAATCTTGAGCAATGAGATAAAACATGGAAGTACATAAGGAATAGATCATCATGGAACATCAATCATGATAAAATATCATGGGAATAAAACTTGTAATTGTGACAGATCATTAAGCACATGATATGATTTCCATAGTAGCCAAGGCATTGCTGCCAAAACCATCTTAGTGGACAAAGTCCCTTACTGAACTGGGTTTACTTGTCGTTCCAGCCCTGTATTACTGAACCAGATTTACTTTCCGTTTCAGCCATGTCTATCTCATGAGATGTAAATATTTACCCAATTAATTGAAGGGAGATATAGGTCCCACCCATCTCATAATTAAATCATTCTTACTTGTTTCACAAAATAAACTTTAAACATTCATCATAACCCAAAGAATAAAATGGGTTTCATAAACATCATCGCATCATCACATAATCCACATAAAACAAACGAATATTTCATCATAAAAAAATTGAAACCATGTAAATCATAGAGACATTATACTTGAAACATACACATATGAAATAATGTCATCTTAGATGGAAAATGGTTTTGATAAAACACTTGAAATGAATTTTTGAGGAAAATATCCTTTCTTTTCAGAAAATTCCAGGCAATTTTGAAAGAAAAATATTTTGTTGAAAATAGTCATAAAATATTGTAGTGTAAGCTTCAAGAAAATGAGGCGTTGTGAAAAGGTAAAAATCTTTTCATGCCATATAAGTTAAAAATAACATTGTTCTTGTACTTTTGTCAGAAAAGTCAAAAAATTCCTCGTATGGTAAACAATAGAAATATTCCTTTCATAACATGTGGTAAAAGTAAAAAATAGGTAAAAAGAACTTTAAACATACATAAAAACATTTTTAGAAAACATGGGCTTGGATGATAACAATAACCCCAGTAAATACTTAGGAAAAAACAATCTCAGATAAAAACGAGATTGGAAAAGGTATCCCTTACAATGATCTTTTTGAAAATAATAAAAATCACTTAAGTGTATTCACTGTAAGGTCATACAAAGAAAGTATAAATTCATGATAATATATAAAAATTCATGTCTCACATATTCAAGAACGACATAAACAAGAAAGATAAGATCAACCCAAAGAACGGAAATTGGGTTAAGAAGTTCTCTTACCTCGTGTCTGACTTGACTCGATCGTTCTTTAATCTCCTTTAATTTGGGTAACTTCCTTTGGTTTGAACCAAAAGGACATCTTGAAGTGTCTTACACCTAATTTTAGGCTTATAGGGGGAGTATAGGGATATAGGGAGCTAAATTGGCCCGAGGTTGGATGATCCAAATGGCTTGAGAGGTCTGAGGAATTGGATAGAAATGGTCTCCTTTTATAAGGGGGAGGAGGGGCTCTTTTGGAAAGTGTGAAAATATTATTTTATTATAAAATTATCTTCGTTTTAAAAAGTACCAAAAATCATTAAATATTATGATAATATGGCTCATGGTCGAAATAAAATCACCCAATCAGAATTGGACATTTTTTGTATAATATTTTAATCCTTATAATGTTATTTATTTAAATCATTTATTAATGAGGTAAATACTGCATCATTGTTGTGTCATAATTAAATTTATTCATTTGATGTCTAAAAATTATGAAACAAATACCATGATGTATGAAATCATTTTATATTTCTAATGTATATTTAGAGTCCAAAATATGACTTATATAACACCATATAAAAATTAATTTACTAAAAAGATTTTTGTTAATCCAAATTTTGTCTTTACATTAAATTAATTAATCTAATGTGTCATTGTCTTTCATAAGTGGCTCCATGGGGTCCCCAAACCGACCCAAGGATGACCATGGTCGGACATTACTCATCCAATAGGGTTTGGATAAGTGTTAAGGTAATTTTGAATTATTATAATATTCTTTTATCCTTGAATTACCCTATTTACTTTTAACTGTGGTAAATAAAAGTAAAAAGTTACTATTCACCAAAAATTATTTTTATCTTATTGAACCAAATTTTACTCCTTGATAATAACCATGTCTCTCGGATTTTCAAAATTCAACTCACAGAAGTGGTAAAATTAAGTTTTACGAACAATTGCAAAAGCTCTTAGGAGGTGGGTAAAAGACAGTGAAAAGTTCAATACAATTTTTATAAATCTAAAAGTATTATAAAATGACTCCAATGAATTTCATTGAACTTATATAAGTATTATGTATCTATTTAGACCTAAAATAAATTTAAATCAAATAAATGAATATTTAAATAAAAAGTGGGTTTTAACCAAAAACTCAGTGCTTTCACTATTCATCAAAAATTGATGTTTTTTAGAAAAATAACAAAAAATCAGCCTAAGATATATTTGATATTCCGAATTAAAAAATGAAGTCTATTTTTACAAATTCAAAACATATAAGTGACATTAATTAATTTTAAAAGTAATTCCCGCTATCAAAACAAATAGCGTGCTTTTAAGAAACATTAACTATCAAAAGATCGACACTTGTTTATGTCCAAATTCAAAGTGAAATTAATTCCAATGACCAACATTGGATTAAATAGTAAAAATATATTATAATTAAACTTTAAAACAAATTAAAATGATAATCTAACCATATAAATTATTGCGATGAAAAAAGTTGTTTTTAATTAAAATATAGCTTGTTTTTACTATTCATCAAAATATGAAAGTTATCAGAATAATATGAAAAATTTATACAAAGTAAAATTTTATATCCTGATTCAAAAGAATAATTTTATTTAGTAAAATTGAACTTATAAACATGTCAAAAACTAGATTTAAAGTCAGTGCTCCATCAAAAGGCGGCAAAACTGTATTTTTTGAAAAATACTTATTTTACCCAAAAAAATTATTTTTTTCTCATACCATGTTCTAGAAAATATGTAAGATGAATAATAATGTTATAAAATTCAAAATGTGGTTAATACTATTTATAACAGCTTTTCCATAATAATATTATAACAATATATCATTGTTTTGTGAAACCCAGTATTGCGTACTACACACGCTATCGAGGAAGGTCGCGATTTCGTGTAATGCAATCCAAGTCAGGGTTGCATGTTGTGAAAGACTCCTTTGATGTTTCATATAACAGAATCCAACCATATTTCATTTATACATTGAATATATATGTATATATACACACGCAATGTTGCGTAGAATGACTACTATCAAACGAACTTGAAATTGGGTGTAACACAATCCATGAATAGTGTTGCGTATACTGTAAGCTAATACGGTGTTGCGTATAGCACATGATAATATTTGTGTAGCATAAAACACGTGACATCAAATAAACTAAAAATAATACTTATCATAAAATCTCAGGGTGTTACAAACAACCTATTGATCCCAGATGTCGATTTTTTACAAATCTACCCTAATCGAGAGCGTTATGCCAGAGGTAGAACTTTTCCATGAGGTCCTTGTCGGGAGTCCATGATCCCAGACTGAGGATGTTGCCGATCACTCTCTATGTTAGTCGAAACTAGATCCCTCTGATTCCATCCACCCAACGACTCCTCCCTAGCCACTGCCTAACCACCAAACATCGACCCAACTTCATTACACAATGCTAGAAGCTCCTAGTAAAAACATTTCGACAACCCACCTTTCACCTATCAATTTCCATTCCACAATTCCATCGCCAACTTCAACGACTACGAAGCCATGGTCATACAAGCAATGATCGAAAAGGGGCTCTTCGACGCATACCGCCCGCAACGCTTGTCGCTACCAATTGACATTGTTGTAGGAAGCTCACCCTAGCCACCTAACTTTATTGTCATCATCCCCCATGCCAAGAAGGGATTTGTATTGGCCTTCTCATCAAGCGGGGATATACAGATCATGGTTTACTCCCACCGACGAGTAGAGGATGGGATCTGAAAACTGTTGCTTTTTAAATGATAGATCCCCAAATCCGGGGATCTTCCAATATTTTAGCACATGTTCTTCCTCTTCTGGAATGATTAAATATCACCCCCACCTCCATGCATTGGGGTTGTTTTCAACACCATTACCAGCATTCTCCACATAAAGTTTTCCATAATGCTAAAATATTCTTTATCTACAACATGTGACCTTCCTTTTCTAAAGCTCAAATAAACTGATCCCCATGGCCGTAGGTCTTCCAGCACCTATCTCTTTGGAATTCCTTTTCTTAGTGGATTTGATCTCAACATAAATTACTTCCTTGGGTTATTGATAGAGGATAATTTTTTAAATTGAGTTTTTTATTTTTTTTACAAAGTAGGATTGGGTTTGAAGTATTTTTTAAAATGGGCTTGGAGATGCGTGAACCCCATTCACGCATCCCCAATCCCAGTACGATGAGTGAATGGGGTTCACACACCTTATGTGTGGTGAAAGATCCATGAACCCTGTTTACACATCCTTCAAAAATTTTAAATTTTTATTACTATTTTTATATTACTAAATTTTTTTATTTTTTTTGTTTTGTTTTCATTTATATATATATATATAATTTCAGCATAATTTATTTGCTATTTTATATTTTGTAGTAATTCAATTACAACAGTCTAAATTCTGAAAAAAAACTCTCACTTAGGGATACCTTTTATAAGATGGCATGTGTGGAAAATCATTTTCCATTTCCAATGTGGGATTCGGGTTCTCCCTTTCCAGCATAGAATGTTCTGCATTTCTGATGTGGGATTATGTTTCATGTATGTGGATTTGAAAAACTATAAAATATAATATATAAGACCAATATAATTGAAACTTAAAACATGGATTAAACATATATGAAAAGGTTGAAAATGAAAAGAATTTCGTAAAAAATGTTGATGAATAATAATTTATAAGATTTCAAAACCATCAACATGAAACATAAATTTTTCTTTCAGTATGTGACTTTGAATGTCTATAAAATACCAACTATAAGACCAATATAATGGAAAATTAAAACATGGGTTAAACATATAATAAATAGTTGAAAAGACAAAAAATTACGTAAAAAATGTTGATGAAAAATAATTTATATGATTTCAAAGCCACCAACATGAAACTTAAAAATATTTCAACTATGTATTATTGATAGCCTATAAAATATAAACAATAAGACCATTATAAATGAAAATTAAAACTTGGATTAAACATATAATAAATAGTTAATAATTAATTAGTTAATTACTAATATTATAATTAATTATATAATAATTAGTTAATTTTTAATATCATTATTAATTATATAATAATTAATTAGTTAATTAGTAACACAATTATTAATTATCTAATAAATAATTATTTAATTAGTAATATAATTATTAATTTCAAAATAATTCATTATTTAATTAGTAAATAAGTAATATAATTATTCAGTATAATTATTAACTATTAATTATTGATAATGAATCATATAATAATTAGATTGTTAATTTGTAATATAATTATTAATTATATAATAATTATTTATTTAATGAGTTATATAAATATTAATTATATAATAATTAATAATTAATAATTATATTGGCAATTAACTATTTAATTATTATATAATTAATAATTACTAACTATAATTAATAATTATATTAAAAATTATAATTAATAATCACATGACTAATTATAATTAATAATTATATTACTAATGAACTAATAACATATTATATAAATAATAATTATATTACTAATGAACTAATTATTTATAATATATTTAATAATTAATAACTTGAAATTAAAAAATATAATTATTAATTATAATGAAAAATTATTTTACAAATTAACTAAATAATTGTTATATAATTAATAATTACTAATTACTAATTAATAATTAATAATTATAATGAATATTTATAATCAATAATTATATTATTAATTAATTAATTAATTAATTATATAATTAATACTTATATTACCAGTTATATAATTAATTATTATTTAATTATATTATTGAGTAACTAATTAATTGTTTTATATTAGTAATTAATATTTATAATTAATAATTATATTAAGAATTTAGCAATTATTTATTATATAACTAATAATTACAAATTATAATTAATAATCATATTACTGATTATAATTAATAAGTATATTACAACTTAACAACTTAATTATTATATAATTAATAATTATAATACTAATTAACTAATTAATTATTATATAATTAATAATTAATAATTAATAATTAATAATTATAATAAACAATTGTATTTAATAATTATATTAATAATTAATTATTTATTTTATTTATTTCTTAATTAATAATTATATTACAAATTAACTAATTAATTATTATATAATACACAATAGATAATTATAATAAATAATTATATTACTAACTAACAAATTAATTATTATATAATAAATAATTAATAATTAATTTTCATAATTATATTATTAATTAACAAATTAATTTTTATATGTTTAATAATTAATAATTAATAGTTAATAATTCAATTAATAATTAAAATTTATAATTATATTACTAATTAATGAATTAATTATCAATTAATAATTATATTACTAATTAACAAATTAATTATTATATAATTATATTACTAATTAACAAATTAATTATTGTATATGAGTAATTAATAATTAATAATAATAAGTAATAATTAATAATTATATTAATTCTTAACTAATTAATATTTATATAATTAATAATTATGTAACTAATTAACCAATTATTTATTAACTATTTCTTATATGGTTAATCCAAGTTTTAAGTTTCATTTATATTGGTCTTATTTTTTTTATTTTATAGTCTTTCAAATCCACGTACTTAAAACATGTTTAGGATTCAAGTTGGTGGTTTTGAACGATTATAAATTATTTTTCTTCAAAATTATTATGAAATTATTTTTATTTTAAACTATTTGTTAAATGTTTAATCCATTTTTTATGTTTCATTTATATTGGTCTTATTGATTTTATTTTATAGTCTTCCAATGCCACTTACATGAAACATTTTTATGTTTCATGTTGGTGGTTTTGAGTGCTTCTAAATTATTTTTCATCAACATTTTTTGTGAAATTAGGTTCATTTTAAACTATTTATTTTATATTTAATCCATGTTTTAAGTTTCATTTATATTGGTCTTATAGTTTGTACTTATTAGTCTTTCAAAGACACATACTTGAAACATTTCTGAATGCCACACTGGAAATGAAAAATTTCTACATAGGAAAGGGAGAACCAGAATACAACATCAGAAATGCAGAATAATTTTAGGGAAAACCATCTTATGAAAGGGAGCCTTGGGTTAGGGTTTGTGTCACAATGTAGACTGTTATAATGGCAGTACTACTGGATTTTAAATATTAGATAAATTATGATGAACAATTTAGTTATATATATATAAACAAAACAAAACAAAAATAAATAAAATAAAAATTTAAAAAATATAAAAATAGTGCATAAAATTAAAAAATTATAAATTTCTATAGGATATGTATACGTGGTTCACACATCTCGAGACCCATTTTTAAAAATACTTTCATCCGTATCCCATTTTGAAAAAAAAATTTAAAAATCTATTTAAAAAAAATATCCTAGCGATAACCCTTGCTACCATTTTCAGCCTTCCTTGTGTGGAGTTCTTCATAGCCATCAACCAATGAATGACATTTTATTAAATTTCCATTACTTGACACTAATTAGTCTATATTTCTAATTAATATTAATTTTTTTTATTATAATCCATTTTCACTAAATATATGTCAAGTTTTAATGTAAACACTTATTTCATATTATATAAATCTTAATTAAAGAAATATTATATATATTAATATATATATATTTGAATATATTTATTTTTTAAAAATATAAAATAAAATATTGAATAATTATGTAAAAAAATCATTTAAAATACTAAATTTCAAAAAACATTAAATGAAAAAAAATATTTAAAATGAATAAATCGTAATGAAAAATAAAAAATAAATAACATTATTAATGAATGAATACTACTCAATAATATTAAATAGATGAATGTTAAAAAAGAATTAAATTTAACAATTAAAAAAATAAATGGTGTAAAAAAATATAAAAAATAAAAAATTGTTATTAATTAAAAATATTATTAAAAAAATCAATAATATATATGTGTTAAAATGAAAATGAATACATATTAATTATGGTAATTACAACTGTATTAAAAACATGTGGTGATGATGGATAGAAATGAATAAATAAAAATTTAAAAAGATGACAGTTAAAAAATATTTAACAAAGAAAAATTGAAAATAAATAAAATAAAAACAATTGAAAAAATAATTATGATTATTAATGAATAAAAAATATTTAAATTGAATAAATTCAAAAAATATTAAAAAGTAATAAAAAATATAAATTGAATAAAAATTTAAAAAATGAATAAAATTTTCTTATTAAAAAAATATATAAAGAATATTATGATAGTAAATAAAATTCTAAAATGAATATTAGAAATTGAATAAGTTACAAAAATTTTATATGTGTGTGTGTGTTTCTATATAAAATTTTATTCATTACATATAAGTGTGTGAAATTAATGTAACACAAGTTTGATACATGTTAAATTGAAAAATAAAATGATAATTCATTAAACATCCATTACTAGATACTAATTAGTAAATAATTTCAATTAATATTAACTTTTTATTATGAGCCATATTTCAATAAATATATGACTTATTTAATGTAAGTACATATTTTGTAATGTATAGGACATATTTAAGGAAATACTATGTATATTGAAAAATATAAATATATATATATATATATATATCAATATTAAATATGTTAAATATATCAATGAATAATTATGTATAAAATATTAAAAATAGGCAAATTACAAAAATATTAAACAAATAAATATTTAAAATGAATAAATTATAAATAAAAGTGAAAAATATTTAATATTTTTAGTAAATAAGTAATAATAAATAATATTAAATGAATAAATGTAAAAAAATTGTGAAATCTAATAAATAAAAAATAAATTGATAGGAAAAATATAGAAAAAACAAATAAGTGTTATTAATTATATATATCATTAAAAAAAATTAAAAATGAATATTTGTTTAAATGAAAATGAACACATATTAATTCTATAATATACAACCATATTTAAAATATGAAATTTTAATAAATAAACTTATACAAATAAATATTAATAATTGGTAAATATAGAAAGATATTAAATAAAAAAATTAAAATTGAATAAATTACAAAAATATTAAAAAATAATTAAAATTATTAATGAATAAATAATATTAAAAATAAATATATTAGAAAAAAATATTAGAAATTAATAAATTGTATATATTGAATAAAAATATAAAAAGGAAAAAAAAATTTATCGATTGAAAACATAATATATATTAAATATATTTTGTGAACGAATAAAATTCCAAAAATGAATATAAAAAATCTAATAAATTTAAAAAATATTTTGTGTGTGTCTGTGTATGTTTCAATGTTTGTGTAAAATTAATGTTACTTATTCTTGATATATGTTCAATTTAAAGAACAAATGGCATGTTAATAAATATCCTTTACTCGATGCAAATTTTTCAATTTTTTAAAATAATATTAATTTTTAATTATAAACCATTTTTCACTAAATATATGAGTTATATAAGATAAATGTATATTTTGAATTATATAAATAATATTTTAATAAATATTATATATAATTATATATGCATAGGAAATAGAACGTGTATGTTTTGATAATGTTTCTTGATTTTTTCTTGAGATTGACCTGAGTACGGCTCTCAGTGATATAGTGGTGCTGGTGGATAATGCATCCATATTCGAGTTGCATATTTAAATTGAAAAATTACATAATTCCTGTAAAACAAATGTTGCAACATTAGGCACTCTATTGACAAATGTTGTAAATGCTAGCATAATTTTATGTTCAAGAAGTTCATACATGTGGTTATTAGTGTAAATTCAATCTTCCCACTATACAAATTGAAAATGATGGATCCAATCCATCAACTGAAGGTCGGGCCCTTGAAATTGGCCTAACCAAGGCACCCAAGTATACTAAAGGCAACAAAAGAGGCATGAAAGGTTAGTAGGGGCCTCATCAGCCATATACTCCCAATTATATTCATTCACATGCTCTATAGGATTTGGGGAAGGGTAATTAGGGATCCTTCGATGATTATATTTTTCTTGATTTAGTAGACATGCTTGATGTCATCTTCATGAAATCTCAAAACGAAAAATGAAAGAAACCAGCTGATATATTAGCTCATGCTCATCTGATGGATAATCTCCAAGTCACCTCAAGAAGAAGGGTGGATCTAAATTCTAGGAAAAGTAGGGGCTAGTTAATTTTTCTTCCAAAAAAATATTGATATAAGATCCATATATAGGGCCCTTGGTGTCCCTAGTCTAATGGACAGAGTTGAAGGTGCAACAAGGGATGCTGACAGTGAGTCATACCTTGATCAACAGGTAACTCCAAGGCAGCCTACACTGCACATTGGCAAGATTCTGTTAAAATGGTTTGGAGTTATATTGGAATTAAGGTTTACATTATGGATTATTTGGATGATTAAAGGAATTACCTTAGATAATTTGAACAAGATGAAGTGTTTTATAAATGTGCACTGTTGTAGTTATGGAGAATTTAGATGCCTCTGATGTGAATGGAAATGAAATTGCTCTAGAAAATGAGTCATCCATTCAATGAAAAAAAATTAATCTTCTTTCCATTTTGAATAGATCTCAAAGATAGGATATTTTCCTTGAGAATTTTGTAACATGTGTTGAAAATATGTAGGCATATGGAAAAAAATTGAATCTCAAGGCATCAATTTAATGCACTATCCAAAAGGGTTTGATCCACCCCCACTTTTTTGGTGTAGGCTTCTCAGTAGAAGTTTCCCTCGAGGATTTCACCAAAATTTGGGGAAAATCATACAATAATTTTTGATAACACCACAACAATGATGATGGAAAAAAATATAGAGAATTTCTTGTATCAATGAATAATTAAATTAAAAGAAATATCATTATCAATTATTTGTAGATCAAAATCGGTGTGAATATCACTGATTTGATCTCATTTTTATGTCTAAGAACACCTTAATTCGACTGAAATCAGACAACTCTTGTTGTTGGACACCCATTTTTATTTTTAATACTCCAAATACAACTTTTATGACTAATCACATTATTAATCAATTTTATAAAATTAATTATTTTATTTTACTTTTGTTTTTTTGGTTATATATATATATAAAAATTATTTCTAAATTATATATTTTCAAAACATAATGCAAAATGTTAGGAAAATATATATTTTCTATGGAAAAACCCAATTCCCAAATACCATTTTTATAATGGAGGAGGTTTGGGAAATCTACACACATTTCTAATTGATGATTCCAAAAAAAATCCACCTCATCAGTCCAAGAAATTTTTTTGACCAATTTATTTTTTTTTCAATTATTATTATTGATGAAAAAATTATAAAAATCTCACACTTATATTCATAAATATTCAATCTTCTGATCACAAGTGAATCATTATACATAATAATTGTATCTTTCAATTTAAACCATTACTTAATGTAAATATCTCAATGTGTTATCAAATTTAGAAGTTGTTGAAACATTAAACATTTTAATCATAATGATAAACTAGAGATATCATACATACAATGATATTCCCATCCAACATCTCTTTTTGTATCACTTTAATAGCAATTTGAAAATACCCCTTTCATAAAATCTCTAAGGATTAAACCAATTAACTCTTGTAAGAAGAGGATCCACTTTTAAGTTCACATAGGCATAATATTACAACGTGTTTCTATTATTAGAACACATATCTCATCGAGTCTAAATATTTTTTTAAGAGATTATAACTCAAACTCTTGTTATAATAGACGATATTGACAACATGTAGTAGGGGTTATAATTTTCAACATCTAAAGTCATCATTTTAATTTATTTTTACCTATTAAACACTTATATTAGTATCTACCAAAATTAAGTCTTGGGTTTTCCATTACAGAAATGATTTATTCCATGGGTTTTAACATCATATATTTACTAGTTACAAGAATAATCTCTCTTGGAAAACCTTTTTTAAAGATATCTTTTTGGTTTTTACATGGTCTCACATATATAGATGTTATGGTTCTATCTATTAACAATTTTATTAGATAATCATGTCTTGAAATTATATGTTTATACTTTCATTTGTACATGAAACTATATGTATTTGAAAATGTTATATCACTTTCACAATTGATAGAGTTGAGAAAAATCAGACTACTCCACAATATAATATCCAATGACATATTCCTAATACATTGATCACCCTTTCCACATGGTGGTAAGGCGATAGAATCTTACTCCATAGTCGAATGCAGAATATATGTTTTTTTCTTTCTCACACAAAAAACAACACAACCACTGAGAGTAAAAAACAATCCATATGTCGATTGGTTATCACTTACACAAGTAATCCAACATGCATCAGTGTATAGTTTTAATACAACGAGATATTCATTAGAGTATAAATATTATTATCTGTTCTTTCTCATGTATCCAAAGATTCTATTTATACTTCTCCAACAATCCACATATGGATTAATAGTATATCTGCACATTTTACATACCAAAAAAGTAATATGAGGTATAGTGCAATGTCATGCATTCATTATAGAATCAATTGCATTAGTATACTAATTTTGTGTTATAGCTCTACCTATATTTATAAATAGTTTAACATAATAATCAAATGGATTATTAGAATCCAAGAAACCAGGATGGTCAAATTTATTTAAATTTTTTTCTATGTAATCAGACCAACATAAAGAATAACCCCACTATTTTTTCTAATATTTAAACTGAGAATAGTATCAACTATTCCAAGATCATTCATTTTAAACATAAAAGATAAGTAATTCTTTGTTTCAATTACACTAATTATATTGGTTAAAAAAAAACATATCATCCACATATACATGCACATTAACTCCCTATTCTTTTTTAAACATAGAATAAACACATTATTTCGCATTGTAATGAGTAATGTAATTACATAAAATATAAAAAAAAATCTCATAACATTGTGTCCGAGATTCTTTATGAAACTAAAGAGATTTAACTAGTTTACATACATTCTTTTCATTACCTAGTAAAAAGTCCTTCTGGTTGTTTCATGTAAATCTCATCATTTTATTATCCACTTAAAAAAGTAGTTTTGACAACCATTTTATGAAAATACCAATTATTAATTAAATCTAAAGTAAATAATATCCTTATTGATATAATCTGAGATTCAGGAGCATAAATATCAAAATAATTAACCCCTTATTTTTGTCTGAAACTTTTGTAAATAAATATTTCATTAAAAGCATGAGTTTTTCCATTGGAATCATACTTATTTTTGAATAACCTATTCAAAACAAATAGGTTTTGAACCTATTAGTAAATCGAAAATGAACCAAGTATTATTCCCTATAGTGTAATCCATTTGTTCATTAATTAACTCTTTCAGAATAGAAAAATTTCTAGAAGTCATAGCATCTTTATAAGTCATTGGTTCATCATTTATAGTTAATACCATTGTATACTTATTTATATGATGATTATTTTGATCTCCTCCAACAAGGAAAACTATAGAATCTAGAGAAATAAAATATGGATGGAGATGTCTCTCCTCCCTAAATATTTATTCCATTTAGGTTCTATAAGAGTTGGTATCCTAGAACCAACTGGTTTTACTTTGATTAAATGGATATTTAATGTATTATTACATATTGTTCATTGTTTTTCATGAATATGATATAATAATGTAATATATATTTTTACATTGATAATGTCATGACATTAACCCTCTATGATGAGAAACTTGAAATGCTATAACAATATTCTTAAATATAGTTCCGTGGTTGGATGACATACTATGATGGGGCACATAGAATGAAGACCATCAGGTGTGAGTACTCAAAAGGAGATGAGTCTTCCTCTCATGAACTTCACACTTGGTAATCTCCGCGATAGAAGATTATGAGAACATACCCAGTAGTAGGAATTCCTCATGTTTTAGTGTCATCAAATATTTCTATTTGCGAGCGTGTATAATTATCCGTATACTTTAATATTATCATCAATACATATCATGACTCATACACTTTTATTTACTAATGAAAACCATCACGTAGACAGTTGGCAGGAAGTAGGGAATGTTGGGTGCGTCACAAGTGGCATGTTATTAATGGATAAGTTGAGGAAGGATTTGTCCCTTCTATTTATGGAAGTTGATTTCTCAACCCTTTGATTGAAATAGAACCGTTGCACAAAATTTCATGCCCACAGAGTAATGATGAGTTTATTTTAGGTAGTCAATGTACGACGTATCAAGTGTAAACATTGATGACACTATCATGAAAGCAGCATGATGATATATTACGACAAAGGAATTATATTACATAGTTACCATTCATATGTGGAATTTTTTGTTGTGAATTTACGTTATTTCTCTTGGGTGCCTTGAACCATTTCTAGAAAGTACTCTTGGACATTAGGCATGCCCGCCTAATGCCAACGAGAAAGTATCCTAGAGGGTCGCACACTAAGTGTTTTTTGGGGTCTCAGCAAATTCTATTTGAATTTAATTAATGAAATACATATTATTCTCAAGACCATGAAAATAATTTATTCAACTTAAAATGGTCGTATAAATTAAATAAAACATTTTTTTTTAATTTTATTGAACACTTAATAAATATTTATTTACTATTCTTTAAATAAAATATTTATTTAAGAGAATAAATTATTTATTTATTTATTCGGGTGTTCAATAAATGGAAGTGGAGTTCAAGCAGACCAAGGTCAGTCCGGTAGTAAAATAATTATTTTTAAGACGGTAAATAATTATTTAATTAGTTGGCACATGTTAAAATAGTAATGACAGTACTGTAATTTTGTGACGTGGAATTTGTTTTATAATTCCATTTTGTGCAGGTTGGCGCACGATGAATAATAACATGGTATTATTATTATGGTCATTGGTTTTCTCTAAGAACATGATTGTATTTAATTTTTTCTATTCAATTAAATATTTTAATAGAAATTCTATGAATATAAATAGACTAGTAGGCCTATTGTGCCACACACCACACCACACACCTAGTGAATTGAGAATTGTTGATCTAAAAAATTTCTCTCTCGAATCCTCTTCTCTCCACTCTCAAGAATGTGAGACAATCTTCACGACCGAAGAAGAAGTGATCAAGAAAAACTGACACAAGACACTCGGTTCGACGCACTAGCACCCAGAGAATGAGCAATGTCGATCAGAGTTAATCCGAGCAAGTGTGGGTGACCTCTAGAGGGATTCTAGTTTAGATCCTTACATGCGAAACTAGATAATCTAGAAGGGTCATTCCGGACGATAAACATCATCAATAAAGAAAACTACCAAATATCCAGGTATTATTATTCTTTATGAAATTAATTAAATTAATTATAAACATGATGTTCAAGATACTCTCTAAAGGTTTCATGCATCCTTCTTCATTATCTAAATCTGTGATAATATTCCTCGTAGATTGGCGTTCATGATCGTATTGATCCCGAAATAATTATTGATCATGGTAAAAATCAATGTTGGGTGATGCCCCAACCATGCCCCCACTGCACCCGGAACCTTTAAATGGTATTATAGGGGTTACATCATAGTTTAAAATTATTTAATTATTTCGTTTATGAATTACACATTTAAAAATTTTAGTTGAGTCAATTCGAGTTAATCATTCTACAAATCTTAATCTCAAGATCTATTCTTCTTCTTTCATTAATTATTCACCTTACATAAATTATATTTTCTTTTTATTTTGATTAAAATAAAAATAGAGGGTCTCATCTGGAGGTTCCAATGCTTCCTGGCCGTACAACACCAGAACACATGGAATGTGTTCTACAGTACACACTGTGTAGTCTAGATTCAATGAATCAAACCGGTCTACCAAAACAAGTTGTGTGATGGAGTCTTTCTAAGTCCAAAATGACTTCGTTTATTGACCAGGAACATGTGGAAAATGGTTTATAGATTACTCACCATGAGGCCCAATGGACACGGCGTGTAGTTCCATTTGGTTGGGGTTGGACCGTGCACCCCATACCCGACTAGCCTGGATGGAGACAGTGTCACGAGGAACAACATGACGTGTGCCCAACTAGACATTCCATGTACTACAAAGATTTCTTAAGTACACTCTCATGTTGTTTCTCTAGGTGTGTACTTCAAATGGATGGTGAAAAATAGTATATGATGTGTAGTTGGAACTACATGCCGAGTACTCATCCAAATTACACAGATTTATTAAAATTTATTATTATATTATACAAACCCTTGAGAAGTGTACCATCATGCAGGTGTAAAGCTAAGGCACAACATGAGATAGGTTTTTATATATATGTGTTTGAAATAACATATGCATAAAGTTTATTTCTACTCATTGGGTAGTTATGAATAGGAATTCATCGAGTTTCCTCCAAGGTAAAAGTTACATAAAAAGATAATTTTGAATGAATTTATTTGTTTAAAATTATGATGGTTGAGAATCTCAAGGAAATTAAAAAATTTATTTAAGACAAAAGGATTGATTAACTGAAGATGATAATTAATTGATTTGAGCATGAATTATCTTAAACAAGAATGATTAAAGAATTGAATGCTAGTTTTATTTATGCATAAATATCATTGCATTAATGGATGATCATGATCTAGACCATGACTGTTGTATGTGGATGGTTTCTTTTAATTTATTTTTTATAATTAAATTTGTCGGCCTGAGAGTCTTCTCCTCATTGATTTGTAGGGCCTACGTGCCCAAGGGTTATTTTATGTAAAAACCATTTTATAGATCACCTACATGTGAGTTAAAAAAAGGTCACATGTAATGTATGGAACTCCCAAGCTAGTGGAGGTGGTTCAAGATAGAGTTGAGATGAATCCAATCCAAGGAGATACAGAGGTGGACAGGTGGAAGCTGTAAACATGAACTCAAAAGGTTCAAGGTGTTTCTCTCCTAGGCCAGGGTTAGTTTATCAACTACAAGATACACTAGCCATTATAAAAGGTCATGATTATGCCATTTACATTATTTTATTTCTATCAGTTGGAGTGTTTATCATTATGGATGTGTTGCTACGATCACATAATTAATGAATTAAATAAGCATGACATATAGAACTAAAATACACTAGAGTTATGTGTAAATATTATCAAGACATGGTTAATCAGCCAAGTAAGTTCCACTTAATATTAAAAAACAAGTGATAATAAGAAATTCATGCAATAGAGATAATAATCCCTCAAATAAAATATTAAGTCAGACCAACCATTCCCTTACTTAATTAAGAGAAAAACTAAATAAAACTATGTTTTTGAACAACCCTTGTTTGGAAATTTACTTTTGTACAAAAATCCCTTATGAATGTTTTGGGGTTGACTTAACCATATTAAATCAAAAGGAGTATCCCTTGCTATACATGTTGTAACATTGGAGGCAAGAGTTGAGGAAATACTATGTCATGATTTTAGGATTGGGGAGTCCACTCAACAGATCAAGGAGATGCAAGCCTGTAGTTGGAAAAGACCTGCCTACCTAAATACCTTCTAATATCCTTACCAACCCTTGTTGGGGTTATGCGAAGGGGAATATAGATCCCTGCCACTATAATTCCATGGAAAATATACATCCCAAGTTCAATGGTGAGGTACATTGGGACTTCATATATTAGTGGGAGACTTAATAAAATTTATTTTTTCTTATAAAATGTAATCAAGAAAGTACTATTGATATGATCTTTTAATTTTAGGAAAAATATGACAAGCTCTTCAACCACACTATCCCTATGATCAATTTTGGAAAATGAAAACATCCTCACTGGAAGTAAATTCCAAGAATGGTTTAGATTCCTTATGGTTATCCTACACCATGAACAAAAGTATTACGTGTTGGAGTAAGCATTACCTGATCCTCCTGCCAAAGAGGCGAGTGATGATCATTTCTTGGTCTATGATAAACATAAGAACAATACGCTCAATGTTCAATGCTTTATGATATCATTATTGTCTATTGATCTAATGAAGTCTCATGAAAACATGGATTCTTATAGCATGCATGAGAACTGCCATGGTCTTTACCAGGAGAGAGAAAGACATGAATGTTTTGAGATCTCTAAGGCACTCTTTTAGAGTAAGCATGGAGGAGGTTCCTCAACTGGGCCTCATGTATTCAAGCTCATTTTCTACATTGAGTGTCTAGTGCTTCTAGGTTTTAAACTCCCTGAATAACTAGGCACCAATCTCATTCTCACATTACTCCCTCAAAGATACTCTAACTTTGTTGTCAATTTTAATATGAAAAACATTGAGAAGTATCTATCTAATATTATTATCCTCATTCTCTATGTGGAAAAATATATGAATCTTGAAAATCCTTCTGTTCATAAGGTGAATATGAGGAAAGGGAAATGGAAGAGCTTTATGTCCAAAGCTTCTTCAAGGCCTTCCATGAAAAGGAATATCAAAGGGGGGGGGGGGGTAAGGGAATAAGAGGCTATTTGTATACAATGAAGAAAGAAGGTCCACTGGAAGAACAACTATACCCATCCTAAGAAGCAAGGGGAAACTTTAGGTGCGTTTACCACTGAATGAAATCTATCTAATTCTATAAATTGGGTATTAGATACAGCTTTTGGTACTCAAATATGTATATGAATATAGGGAACATTTTGATTTAGTAAGATTTATCGGGGAGAGAAAGATCAACAAACAGCCAATTGATCCATACTTGCGGCTATAACTGTCGGGGAATACCACCTCAAGTTTCCAACTGAGATGATCTTGCTGTTAAGGGTTGTTTTTATGTGCCTTCTGTAACCAAAAACATAATTGTTTCTATACATAAAAGATATATGTATATTTGTTTTCAATTTTTTAAATGAATGTCGCTTCTTTTATAAAGATATCATTTGTTTTGGTAGGGCATATTTATACAACGGTCTTTATGTATTGGATTACAAAAACCAAGTAATTGAAATCGGGGACAAGGATATTTCACATGACTCAGACCACACCCAACATTGAAATCACTGGCTAGGTCATGTAAACAAGAAACGCTTGACAAATTAACATCAAGATGGATATTTATATTCTATTGAACTAAAACCACTTGGAATATGCCATGCATGTTTACAAGGTAAAAGGACCAAAGTCCCATTTTGTGGGAAATGGCGAAAGGGCTAAAGAGCTTCTTGAATTAGTTCATACCAATGTGTGTAGACCATTTCTAGTTGATGTATGGGGTGGGTACTCGTACTTCATAACTTTTACTGATGATTTTAGTAGATATGGATTTATCTACTTAATGAGGTATAAGTTGAATTCCTTTGATAAGTTCAAGGAATAGAAGAATGAAGTTGAGAAACAGCTTGGTAAGAAGATTAAGAAATGCCACTCAAACCGAGGTGGGGAATATCTCAATCTGGACTTCATTGATTACATACGAGAGTATGGGATCCTATCCCAACTCATTCCTCCTTACACACCACAATGTAATGGTGCAACCGAAAGGAGGAACCACACCTTTTTGGACATGGTGAGATCAATGATGAGTTATTCAAGTCTTCCATTATCATTTTGGGGGTATGCATTACAAACAGCGGCACACATACTAAACCAAGTACCAACTAAATCAATATATGGTATTCCATACATGTTCTGGAGTGGATGAGATTCCATGATATCTAATTAACATGTGTGGGGTAGAGAACCATTTGTTAATGCCTCTTTGGGTAACAAAATCACACCCCGAGTCACAAAGTGTACCTTTATAAGATACACCAAGGAAACAAGGGGATAATACCTATACAACCCCTCATAAAAAAAGGATATAGTGGAATGACATTCCAAATTTCTTGATAGGGACCACATATCAAAAAGGGATTGTGAGAGTGAGATATACTTTGATGAAGTTGAGTCTCAAGGTAAATAGAAGTTTGTACATGAACAAATTCCACAATGCACCATGGAAGAAGAATCTGTTTGAGAGACACATGTACTGCGTAGGAGTACAAGAGAGGTTAGAGAACTGGAATGGTACAGTTTTCTAGTTACCAAAGATGGAAACTCATTATTAGTTGATAATAATGATCCTAAGACCTACAAGGAAGTAGTAGGTGACACAGACATTACCACGTGGCAAGAAGCCATGAATTCTGAAATGGATTCCATATACATAAACCATGTCTTGATTTTGGTTGATCCTCTAGTTGATGTAAATATTATTAGTTTAAAATGGGTATTCAAGAAGAACTAGACATGGAAGGACAAGTATGTACCTATAAGGAACGGCTGATTGTAAAAGGGTTTAAAGAACATCAAGGAATTAGTTACGATGAAACCTTCTCACTAGTTACAATTTTAAAATCCATCAGAATTCTACATACCATTAAGGAATACCATGACCATGAGATTTGAAAAATGGATGTCAAAACAGCATTACTTATTGGGAACCTTCAAGAAGCTGTCTACATAACACAACCTGAAGGTTTTGTGACTCCAAAGTTTGCCGATAATGTATCCAATTTTTAGAAATCCATTCATGTATTAATGCAAGCATCCAGGTCGTGGTACATTCACTTTTATGCATCCCTAAAAGAATTTGGTTTTATCAAGAATGAATGTAAGCCTTGTGTCAACAAACAGTTTAGTGGTAGTGAAGTCATTTTTTTAATAGTATATGTTGATTAAATATTACTTATTGTAAATGATATTCTAGGATAACAATCTGTTAAGGCATGGTGGAATCAATGCTTCTCCATGAAGGACTTGGGTGGGGCATCATATATTCTTGGGATCTAGATTCATCTTGATATACCTAAGGGATTGTTGGTCATAATTCAATGTAAATAAATTTATATGATACTGAAGAGATTCAGTATGGAACAATCCAATTGGGGATCGTTTTCAAAATCACATGGAATTCATCATTCCAAGAAAATGTGTCCTCAAACACATGAGGAATTAAATATAATGGCAAGGAATACATACACATCAGAGACTGAGTCAGTCATTTATTCCATGATATATACTAGGCTGGATTTCATCTATTTATTGAGTGTGGTAGGAAGATATCAAGTGACCTAGGTGACCACCATTAGATGGAAATCAAGACTATCATAAAGTATCTGAGGAGTACTATGGATATGTTCATGGTTTATGGAGGAGCTGGGGAACTAGTCATCAGAGGATATGAAGATGCCAGTTTCTAGACTGATCAAGATAACATGAAGTCACAATGTATCTCACCAAGATTTTATAGTATATTATCTCATTAAAGTAATCCAATAGTTTTCACTACTAGAAACACAGAGTATGCGTGCACCATGACCTACTAAACTAGACATTCAAAAGGAATTTATGAATACTATAAACTTAATTTTTAATTTTATATACTCTATATAATTTTTCAATCCACATTATCTGTTTCTTAGACATAATAAAAGAACAAATTCAATTTTTTCAGATAAAAGAAGTATTTTTCAAAAAATACTATTTTACTTCCTTTTAATGTCAAAACCTTTTTAAAAGCAATATTTTACATTTTTATACACTCAATTTAATGAAATTAAATTCTTCTTTAGAAGCAAGAAATAAAAATTTAGTTTGAATAAATTTTTGCTACTTTTCTGATAACTTTCATATTTTGATGAATAGTAAAAAAATACTAAATTTTAGTTGAAATTTTTTTTAATCAAAATACTTTATATTGTTGAATTATGCATTTTAATGGTTTGGAAGTATAATTAGATTATATATTTATCATTTAATATAATTTTTGTCTTTATAATTAATTTCACATTTAAATTTTACATAAACACATGCCAATCTTTTGATAATTTTTACTTATTAAAAATTCACCTTTTAGTTTTGACAATGGGAATTAATTTTAAATTAATTAATTCAACTTATTACTTCATTAAATTGGAAAAATATAATTCAGTTTTTAATTTGGAATATCAAAATTATCTTAGGTTGATTTTTTGGTATTTTTCTGGAATCGTTCAATTTTTGATGAATAGTGAAAAACACTGCATAATTGTTTAAAACCAACTTTTTATATTAATAATTATTTATAATTTTTTAAATTTATTTTAAGTCGAAATAGATACATAATAACTATATTAGTTCAATGTAATTCATTGGAGTCATTTTATAATAATATTAGATATATAATTTTTTTGAACTTAATACCGTATTTTACCCACCATCTAAGAGCATATGAAAATATGCATAAAACATAATTTTACCACTTTTATGTGTTGAATTTAAAATATTTGAGAGAGTTGGTTGAATTAATAAGTAAAATTTGGTTTAATAATATTAAAATGGGTTTTGGAAAATAGTAACTTTTGACTTTGATTTACAACATTTAAAAGTAAATAGGGTAATTGAAGGTAAAAATGATATTATAATTACCCTAAAACATGTCCTAATTCTATTAGATATGTTTAATTAGACCAAAAATAACCTTAGGAATGAAATATGATCATTTTGGTCCACATGGATTAGATTAGGACACTAATTATTATTTTATTTAAAGAAGAGTTAAAAGTGTTAAATTTTAGTTTTCGTAATTAAACATTCTTAATACAGGGTTATACATAAGATAAATTCAACTATAAATATTCCATAGAAATATAAATATATTTCATACATAATTTTATTTTATTTATTATTTTTAGACATTAAATAATTAAATTTATTAATGACACAATGATGATGCAGTAATTACCATATTAACGAAAAATTAAAATAATTGATATTATAAATATCCAAATAAATGTAATATGATAATTTTGATGAATTCCACTAATTTTATAGGTTAATAGGACATATATTAGATGATTTTTTTTTGGAGTAATCATGCTGGTATGACTTTAACAAAAACAAAATACCAAAAAGTGTGAAAACTGACATTAAAGAGTTTTTAAAACAAATATTATATTATTAAATGATATGATATTCCTAAAAATATAATGTTCAACCAAAGGGCTTAAATAATGATATATATATCATTAATGAACCAATTTTGGTTCTCTTGAAATTTAATAGTATGTTTATTAACCATATAATATAAACATATAAGGAGACATGGTAAATGTTAAACTAGTTAACCAATAGTTAAATCTAAAAGATAAGGTCTATATGGAAACTTAAAAATGTCTAAAACCTATGTGTTGAGAGAAATTAGACCCATAACCACATAAGTCTTGAAATAAATTAATATAGAGCCATTATAAACCAAATATGATTGTATAATAAAATTATATTTCAATCTTTCCCTAAGGTGCCCCTCACCACACTTATAAAAGGGAACTTCCCCTTCCCTCAAAATCACACATCCAAAGCCATTTGGGTCGGCTAAACCCTACCACATATCCTCCCAAAATCCCTAAATTCAACCTAGATGTCTTACTTTGATCAGAAACCCCACCTAATGAGACCTTTTTATCAACTCAAAAGGAAGAAGCCGAATAAGATATAATGATTTCCCCACCATTTTCGAAGTTCTTTTCTTCTTACACATCCTCTTTATTTGTTATTACCATACAAAAATAATAACTATAGTATCTTATAAATACTATCATATTATTATAAATATGGTACAACCATATTCATTATTCAATCCCTCCTATGAATGATAATGTCACCATGCGTGTGTACGTACGGCTTACTGTCTCCACACCGCAGTGTAATTTTTTATTCAACACTGTGTTATTTGGATGGATATAATGATGAGTAATATGTATATAAATAAAGAAAATAACATGACAATATCTCTGTAAACTTAATATACCAACCAATTCCACACCTTTTAATCCTTAAATAGATGATATTGTCGCTCGTGCTTACATACAGATTACCGTCCCCACGACGTGGTGAGATTCATTTCCACGTTCACCATTAAATTATGATTATAAAAAAATATTATTAATAATTATGTAATATATGAAATATTAATTATAATGTATATAGGTATATATATATATATGTACTTACATATATCTTATTCAGTTACTTCAGTTCAATACGTGATGAAAACGGAAAGAGAGTTTATGCGTACATACGTCATACTTTCTACATAAAAGGTGTTTTCCATTTCATATATCTATCTCTTATACATATTTATATTCTAAATATATATGATATATAAATCATTTTTTATATTCTGGATGTTTTCAAACCATGATCCAATTGATATGATCAATAATAACAAGTTAAAACATGAACGATAAAGAAAATGATAATTACCTGAAATGTTAATTTAACATGGAAATCATTATTAAATGGGTAGTAAAAAGTCATAAATGAATCATTTATGACATAATAAATATTAATATGGTTCTGGTATAATTTGATAACATACTATGGTCATTATACAGGAGGTAAAACCTACCCTCGGCCAAGGGAAAGTGCAAGGTAATGGATAATTTTACAATCTCTTTGTTTATCCGAGCTTGTTTATACGTAAGTATATACAAGGACTTATTTTTCATCCACACCCATGTTTCATAAAAATTTATTTCAAATAATATTTACTATTTACTAGAATATATTTTTAATTCATTTATACCCTTGTTTTACTTTTTATAAAATGGTTTGAATGGAATCTTGCCGTCATTTTCCAAACATGGTAATTAATGACCTTTTCAACAAATTAAGGTAAGAAAGTTATTTTAACTTATATGGTGGGTGAGGCTATTCTATGCTGTTATAACACCTTCGAAGCTTTCCTTACATGATAATAAGAATATTTTGAAAAATAAATATTTTCTTTTATAAATATATTACTATTAAATGATTTCAAAATACAAAGAGATATTTCTCTCAAATAGTTTTGATATCATCTATGTCAAGATCCTTTGATGTATTATTCATTTGTTTGAAGCTTATTTTTAATGATACAATATTCCATGTTTTATTGATGGATTTAGATATGTTTTACTATTGATGTGTGATTTCAATACCATTCATGGTTTATGGTTAATGTATTGAAATTTTGTATTCAAGTTTCAATTCGAATGTTTATGTTTTTTTTCAACCTTTTCATATAAGGAATGCATTGGACTTCGTAAGTGACGGGCGGAGCCTGCTATAGCTCCTCAATGCATCGTTAGGTCTCATGAGACACACTAGTGTCATGAAACAAAGATTTGGACAAATATTTATTTGTAGTCTTGGCACGAGGCATTGACTATGTGGTTATGATGTCCGACATTATGCATTCCCTCATTATGAATTTAGTTATTACATGTTATTATTTGGTTTGTAGAATATCCATGTGCATGTTTATATGGTAATGTTTGATTTATTTTTCACATACTATGTTCAGTTTTATGTTTAAAAGGATATTATTTTTATTAAACATCTTTCCTTAAATGTTTATAGCTTCCACTAAATTATTTACCATTACTGAGCATCTGAGCTCACCCCATTCTTATGTTTTTTTTCCCATGATCACAAGAAGTGTTTTATGATTGATATGAATGGTTAAAATAAGGAAAAAATGGAATTATAAAAGGAATATTTATGCTATGTTGTATGTTTGAAAGTGTAATGTAACACTCAGGTATGTAATCTAATTTCCAAGACTACTAAACTGATCGGTCCTTCTGGACTTGATTCCTTGTAATCATGCCAATGAATTAAAATAATGCACTGACTCTAGGTAACTGGTGTTGGGGAAATAAAATTGGTAGTAGAGGAAGTTTAGTACAAACTTTGGAAACTATATTTAGAAAAACTCTAATTAGAGAACATTACCATAAGATAGATTTTGTGGATTAGTATAAAATAACTTCCTAGAATTTTGGAATGTAGAGATTTAGTGAGTTTTCCATGAAATACATCCCTGTCTGGATACAAGAAGATAGAGGTGGCTCTGGCACAGATGTACATAGGAGTGAAAACTCTGACACAGATTTTTGGGCTTGACCTAGGGTACCCTGGTACCTGACAACGGGCGTCGCTGCACCCCTGGTTACGACACTCCGGGAGGATATGCTTAGGATAAATTTACATTTTCTTTACAAACCATTATGAAGTATTTATGAATAAATACTTCCTCAAAGAAAACATTTTTATGATTATAGATTATATACATAATATTTTTAATTTATGTTAGGTATTTTACATGCTTCGAATTATGCATTGTGATTAATAAACTAACGTATTGTATGAAAATGTTTCGAATTGGTTCCCAATTTATGGATTGAGAACTCCAATAATACGCGTGATCCAAAGAGTATGGAGGACCATATATTTCATGTTATTAATCCAATATTTAGAAAGGAAATAGTCTCATATGTATTATAATCACATAAAGAAATAGTATCATGTGTTAATAAGATATGTAATGAGTTCTCTGAGTCCTATGGATTTGAAGGGAAGCAAGATAAGAAAAAGATGGTAGAGAGAAAGATGGATAAAGAGAAAAGGGGAAAGAAGGATTTTCTCTTGTGTGATAACTGTAGAAAGAATCAAAGTTGTAAATTATTGAATAGAATGGGAGATTGTTATAAGTGTGTAAAAAAGTACACCATGTACGTGATTTAAAGGATAAGGAAAAGCTTTCAAATGTACAATGTTTCCACTACAAGTAGTTGGGACTCTACGCGAATTAAAGTCCAAATCATCAGAGTATGCCCCAAAAAATGATATTGGAAAATAATAAAGTTATGATACTGCTTCAGATAAAGATGAATGATATTGTTCTTATGTTGTTAGTAAATAATTTTTTCATTTGATTATTGTATTAATGGTGGAAAAGTTATAATAATTACAGTGTATATAAGGATTGTACTAAAGTACTATTTAGTTAAGGATTTGAGATTCTATGGTACTATGTAAAGTGACATAGTTTCAGGTAATTTGTTTGGAAAATACATGGTTAAGGGAAGGAAAAACCATAATATTGTTCTGATTCTTAGGTATTGATTTTGTAATAAGAGATGAATGGGTTGGTAAAGTATATTGGAAATTATTGAATACCTAGGAATGAATTAATGGTTTGTTTATTCTTCCATTGTTGGTGTTTACAACATTTATGTATTTAAGGAGTATATCCAATAGTCTATCTTTTACAGAAGGAATAAGTAATAATGAATGTATTCAATATGGTTTTATAGTAATTAATTTTATTACCATGTCTTAAGAGAATACACAATGAAGGTATTCACATGTATATTTTGTGACCTTCCTTATAAATATTGGACTACGAGTTTGGATATAAGTATTTTGGATAAGTCTATAGGTAGGAATGGATTAAGTTTGACATTAGATACTATTATTAAGGTTAAATAATTTCTTAAAAATATTTTTGGATTGTTAAAAAAAGGACAACTCAGAGGTAAGGTGACAACTCATCACATCTGGCAAGGCCATGAGACTTGAACCACAACCGAGGGAGACAAGGGTGAATCCCCAACATCTTGCATACATGACGTCTTGGTTCAAATAATGTAGTTTTTTAAATGGTCTGATAGATGAAATATAAATTCATTATTTTTGGATCCCTATACGGTTAGGATAAATAGAATATTTTTTTAATTCTTTTTCTTTTGGAGAGAAAGATGAGTTTGTGGTAAAAATTAGTTAAAGGATAGGAATGTACTTGTCAAGTATTTGTTTCCATATTCTATGATGAAAATAATTATTAAACATTAAGTAAGGGATCTTAAAACCAAAATATTGTTATCCTAATACCTTATGTTTTGTGGAACCGATGATATTTTAAATCATCATATATTGATGGCTTTGAGGCCCTAAATTTTACATTAGTTTGTGATTGATGACCTCAATCACTCCATAGAAATTTTTCTGTTTTCCCTCCATTCATGTGTCTATAATTTCCACAAACATTCTCTTATTCAAAACCCTAATTTGGTGGTGACTTTTTTATTTCCCTTTCCTTCTTATTAAGACTAAATATTATTAACCAAATTTCTGATGTGCATTTTTTCACAAAAGGTATTTTCTATTTTTAACCTTTTATTTTTGAAGAAAAATTTAAAATTTCAAGGACGCAATTTATTGAAGGAGGGAAGATTGTAACACATCAATATTTCATAGTACGTTATCTATTTAAAGTAATTTAATAGCTTGTGCTACCCACAACACAGAGTTTTAGTGCACCACAACTTACCAAACTAGACATTCAAAAAGTTGTTAGGAATAATATTTTCATCATTTTGAATTTTATATACACTAAATTTTTTTAGTCCATATTATGTGTTTCTTAGACATTATATAAGAACAAATTCTTTTTTTTTTTCAGATAGAAGAAGTAGTTTTCAAATAAAAAAAGAAATTTACCGCCTTTTAATGGAGAACCATTTTTAAAACCAATATTTGTTACTTTTATAAATTAAATTTAATTAAATTAAATTATTATTTATAATATAGATATAAAAATTTAGCTTGGATAAATTTTTTTACTTTTCTGATAACTTTTATATTTTTATAAATAGTGAAAATACTAAATTTCAATTGAAAACAATTTTTTTAATTGAAAAAAATTTATAGTTTTAAATTATGAATTAGAAAAGATTTGAAGTATAATTATATTATATATTTATCATTATATAAAATTTTGGTTAATATAAGTAATTTTACATAAACACATGTCAATCCTTTTATAGTTTTTACTTATTAAAAGCTTGCGTTTTCGTATCAAGAATGGGAATTAATTTTAAATTAATTAGTTCAACTTCTATGTTTCAAAATTGGTTAAATAAATTTCATTTTTTAATTCGAAATATCAAAATTATATAAGGGTTAATTTTTGGTATTTTTCAGAAAACAATCATTTTTTTTGAATAGTGAAAACCACTGCATTGTTGTTTAAAACCGACTTTTTATTTAAATAATTATTTATTATATTTAAATTTATTTTAACTAAAAATAGATAAAAAATAAATATATTAGTTCAATTTAATTAATTTGATTCATTTTATAATAATATTAGATATAAAAATTTTTATTGAACTTATTACCGTCTTTTACCCACCTTCTAAGAGCATTTGATAATTTTCATAAAACATAATTTGACCACTTCTGTGAGTGGAATTTAAAATCTCTGAGAGACATGGTTAACATCAATAAGTAAAATGTGGTTCAATAAGATGAAAATAATTTTTGGCAAATAGTAATGTATGACTTTTATTTACCATGTTTAAAAGTAAATAGGGTAATTAAATGTAAAAATGATATTATAATTACCCTAAAAATGTCATAATTATATTTGATAAGTGTAATTAGACCAAATAAATCATTGTAATAAAATATGATGCTTTTGGTCCACTTGGATTATATTAGGAAACTTATTATTATTTTATTTAAAGAAGAGTTAAAAGTGTTAAATTTACATTTTCATAACTACAAAATTTTTAATATAAGGTTATACATAAGATAAATTTGAATATAAATATTAATTATAAATTTAAAACTATTTCATACATTATGGTATTTTATTTATAATGTTTAGATATTAAATAGATAAATTTATTTATGACACAATAATGATGCAGTAATTGCCTTATTAAAGAAAAACTAAAATAATTGATATTATAAATATCCAAATAAATTTAATTTGAGACTTTTGATGAATTAAAATAATTTTATAGGTTGATAGGACATATTAGGGTTGATTAAAGGAATTTTTTTGGAGTAATTATGTTGTTATTACTTTAACAAAAACAAAATACCAAAAAGTGTAAAAATTGACATAAACAGTTTAAAAAAAATACTATATTATTAAATGATATGATATTACTAAAAATATAATGTTCAACCAAATAACTAAAATAATTATATATATATCATTAAGGAACCAATTTGGGTTCTCCTGAAATTTTATAGTATGTTTATTAACCATAAAATATAATGATACAAGGACACATGGTAAATGTTAAACTATTTAACCAAGAGTTAAATCTAAAAGATAAGTTCCATATGGTAACATAAAAATGTCTAAAACCTAAGGGTTGAGAGAAATTAGACCCATATCCACCTAATTCTTGAAATAAATTCATATATATCCATTTGAAACCAAATATTATTGTATAATAAAATTATATTTCAATCTTTCCCTAAGGTTCCCCTTACCACACTTATAAAAGGGTACTTCCCCTTCCCTCAAAATCACACATCCAAAGCCATTTGGCTCAGCCAAACCCTACCAAATATCCTAAAAAAATCCCTAACTTCAACCTAGATGTCTTACTTTTATCAGAAACCCAACCTATGTAATCCTTTTGATCAACTCAAAAGGGAGAATCCGAAGAAGAGATAATGATTTCCCCACCCTTTTTAATGTTCTTTTCTTCTTAAACATCCTCATTATTTGTTATTACAATACCAAAATAATAAATACAGTATATTATACATACTTTCATGTTATTATCAATATGGTACTACCATATTCCTTATTCTATCCCTCCTATGAATGATAATGTCACCATGCGTGTGTATGTACGGCTTACTGTCTCCACACCGTGGTGTAATTTGTTATTCAACATTGTGTTATTTGGATGGATATAATGATGAATAATATGTATATAAATAAATAAAATAACATGATAATATATCTGTAAAATTAATATACCAACCAATTCCACACTTTTTAATCATTAAAGAAATGATATTGTCACTCGTGCGTACGTACAGATTACCGTCCCCACGACGCGATGAGATTCATTTCCACGTTCACCATTAAATGATGATTATAAAAAAATATTATTAATAATTATGTAATATATGAAATAATAATTATAATGGATATATGTATATATAAATTTACTTAAATATATCTTATTCACTTACTTCCGTTCAATACGTGATGAAAACAGAAAGTGTGTTTATGTGTACGTACGTCATACCGTCTCCATAAACGGTGTTTTCCATTTCAAATATCTATTTATTATACATATTTATATTCTAAATATATAATATATATAAATCATGTTTTATGTTATGGATGTTTTTAAACCATTATCCAAATGATATGATCAATAATAACAAGTTAAAACATGAACGATAAAGAAAGTGATTATTACCTAAAATATTAATTTACCATGGAAATCATTATTAAATGGGTAGTAAAAAGTCATAAATGAATCATGTCTGATATAATAAATATGAATATGATTCTTGTATAATTTGATAACATACTATGGTCGTTATACAGGAGATAGAACTAACCCTCGACCAAGGGAAAGTTCAAGGCAAGGGTTAATTTTACAATCTCTTTGTTTATCTGACCTTGTTTATAAGTAAGTATATACTGGGAATTATTTATCATCCACACGCATGTTTCTTAAAAATTTATTTCAAAACATTTTTACTATTTACTATACTATGTGTTAAATTAATTTATACCCTTATTTTACTTTTTATAAAATGGTTTGCTTGGAATCTTGCCATCGTTTTCCAAACAAGGAACTTTATGACCTTTTCAAAAAATTAAGGTATGAAGGTTTTTTAACTTATACAGTGGGTGCGGCTATTCTCTACTATTATATCACTATTGAAGCATTCATTTCATGCTTATAAGAATATTTTCAAAATAAATGTTTTCTTTTATAAATATATTACTTTTAAATGATTTCAAAATACAAAGAGATATTTCTCTTTTATATTTTTAATCTCATCTATGTCAATATCCTTTGATGTATTATTCATTTGTTTGGTGTTTATTTATTATGATACAATCTTCAATATTTTATTGAAGGTTTTTGATATGTTTGACTATGGATGTGTTATTTTTATACCATTAATGGTTTATGGTTAAAGTATTAACATTTCATATGCAAGTTTCAATTCGAAAGTTTATGTTTTGATTCAAACTTTTCATATATAGAATGCATTGGACTTAGTAAGTGATGGGTGGAGCCTTCTATAGCTCCTCGATGCATCGGTAGGTCTCATGAGACACACAAGTGTCATGAAACAAGTCTTTGGAAAAAAAAATTATTCATAGTCTTGGAATGAGGCCTTGACTATGTGGTTATAATGTCCAACATTATACATTCCCTCATTATGAGTTTAGTTATTACATGTGATTATACGTCTTGTAGAATATCCATGTGCATGTTTATATAGTAATGTTTGATTTATTTTTCCCATACTAAGTTCATGTTTATGTTTAAAAGGCTATTGTTTTTATTAAACATCTTGCCTTAAATGTACATAGATTATGCTAAATTATTTACCATTACTGAGCCTCTGAGATCACCCATTAATAAAAAAACAAAACAAGGATTATTTATGTTTTGTTGTATGTTTGAAAGTGTAATGTAACTTTCAGATATGAAATCCATTTTCCAAGACTACTAAACTGGTCAGTCCTTTAGGACTTGATTCCTTGTAATCATGCCATTGTATTAAAATAATGCACTGACTCTAGGTAACTGGTTTCAGGGAATTAGAGTTGGTAGTAGAGGAAGTTTAGTATAAACTTTGGAAACTAGATTTAGAAAAACTCTAATTAGGGAAAATTACCCTAAGATAGAATTTTAGGATTAGTATAGAAGAACATCCTAGAATTTTGGAATATAGAGATTTACTGAGTTTTTCAAGAAATACATCCCTTTATAGATACGAGTAGATAGAGGTGGATCTAGCACAGATGTAATTAAGAGTGAAAACTCCAAAAAAGAGTTTTGGTCTTGACCTAGGGTACCCTGATACCTAAAAATGGTCATTTCTACACCCCTGGTTACTGCACTCCTGGAGGATATTCTTAGGATAAATTTACATTTTCATTACAAACCATTATGAAAGATTTATGAATAAATACTTCCTCAATGAATACATTTTTATGATTACAGATAATATGCATAATATTTTAAATTTACATTAGGTATTTTACATGTTTCAAATTATGCATTGTGATTCATAAACTAACCTATTTTATTCCATTGTTTAGGAATGGAGCCCAGTATAAGGATTGAGAACTCCAGCAATATGCATGATCCAAAGAGTAAGAAGGACCATATCTTTCATGGTATTAAGCCAAAATTTAGAAAGGAAATAGTCTCATATGTATTCTAATCATATGAATAAATAGTATCATGTGTTAATAAGATATGTAATGAATTCTTTGAGTCCTATGGATTTAATGGGAAGCAAGATAAGAAAAGGATGGTAGAGATAAAGATGGATAAAAAGAAGAGGGGAAAGAAGGATTTTCTCATGTGTAATAACAGTAGAAAGAATCAAAATTTTAAATTCTTAAATGGAATGGGAGTTTGTTATATGTGTGGAAAAAGGACATCATGTAGGTGATTTAAGGGATAAGAAAAAGGTTTTAAATGCACAATGTTTCATCTACAAGGAGTTGGGACACTACGCGAATCAAAGTCCAAATCATCAGATTATGCCCCCAAAAATACTATTGGATAATAACAAAGTTAGGATACTACCGCAGATGAAGATGAATGATTAGTGTTCTTTTGTTGTTATTAAACAATTATTTCATTTGAGTATTGTATTAATGGTAGACAAGTTATAAGAATTATAGAGTATATAAGGATTGTACTACAGTACTATTTCATTAAGGATTTTAGATTGTATAGTACTATGTAATGTGACACAGTTTCAAGTTAAACATTTTGGTAAATACATAGTTGAGGGAATGATAAACCATAATATTGTTCTGATTCTTAAGTATTGATTTTGGAATAAGTGATAAATGAGTTGGATAATGTGTATTGGATATTATTGACTACCTTGGAATGAATTAATAGTTTTTTTATTCTGTCATTGTTGGAGTTTACAACATTTATGGATTTAAGGATTATATCCAATAGTCTATGTTTTAAAGAAGTAATAAATAAGAATGAATGTATTCAATATGGTTTTCCAGTAATTAATTTTATTACTATGTCTTAAGAGAATACACAATGAAGGTATTTACGCGTATATTTTGTAACCTTCCTTATAAATTTTGGACTATGAGTTTGGATAGAACTCTTTTGGATAAGTCTAAAGGTTGTAATGGATTAAGTTTGACATTAGATATAGTTATTAATGTTAAGGAATTTCTTAAAAAAATTGGATTGTAAAAAAAGGGCAACTTAGAGGTCGGGAGACAACTCGTCACATATGGCAAGGCCGTGAGACATGAACCCACAACCGAAGGGAGACAAGGGTGAAACACCAACAACTGAAATACATGAAGTCCTACTTCAAATAATGTAGTTTTCATAAATGGTCTGATAGATGAATTATAAATTCATTATTTTTGGAACCCTACACTGTTATGATAAATAGAATATTTATTTAATTCTTTTATCTTTTGGAGAGAAAGATGATTTTGTGGTAGAAATTAGTTAAAGAATGGGAATCTACTTGTCAAGTATTTTTTATTATTATTATATGATGAAATTAATTCTCAAACTTTAAGGAAGAGATCCTAAAACCAATTTTTTTTATCCTAATACCTTATGTTTTGTGGAACCGATGATATTTTAAATCATCATAGATTGATGACTTTGATGCCCTAAATTTTATATTTCTTTGTGATTGCTGACCTCAATCACCCCCTATAAATTTTTAAGTTTTCCCTCCATTCATGTGCCTATAATTTCCACAAATGTTCTTCTATTTGAAACCCTAATTTGATAGTGAATTTCTAATTTCCCTTTCCCTCTTATTAAGAATAAATATTATTAACCCAATTTCTGATATGGGTTTTTTCACAAAAGGTGTTTTCTATTTTTAACCTTTTATTTTCAAAGAACAATTTCAAATTGTGAGGTCGCAATTTATTGAAGGAGGGGAGAGTATAACACACCAATATTTTATAGTACGTTATCTATTTAAAGTAATTCAATATCTTGCGCTACCCGCAACACCGAGTGTGAGTGCACCACGACCTACCAAACTAGACGTTCAAAAAGGTGTTATGAATAGTATTAACTTAATTTTTAATTTTATGTACTCTAATTTTTTTAATCCATATTATGTGTGTCTTATACATTATATAAGAACAAATTATTTTTTTCAGATAGAGGAAGTATTTTTCAAAAAATGAAAATTCACCGCCTTTTAATGGTGATCCATTTTTAAAACCAATATTTTTTACTTTTATATATTAAATTAAATTAAATTAAATTCTTCTTTAGTAGAGATATATAAAAATTTAGTTTGGAAAATTTTTTGGTACTTTTCTGATAAGTTTTATATGTTGTTGAATAGTGAAAAACACTAAATTTTAATTGAAAAATGATTTTTTAATTATAAAAAATTTTTAGTATTAAATTATGCATTTGAATGGTTTGGAAGATTAATTAGATTATATTTTTATCATTTAATACAATTTTGGTCATTATAAGTAATTTGACCTAAACACATGTCAATCATTTTATAGTTTTTACTTTTTAAAAACTTGCTTTTTTGTATTGAGAATGGGAATTAATTATAAATTAATTAGTTCAACTTCTATTTTTTTGAAATTGGTAAAATATAAATAATTTTTTAATTTTAAATATCAAAATTATATTAGGGTTTATTTTTTGTATTTTTCTGAAAACATTCATTTTTTGATGAATAGTGAAAATCACTGTGTTGTTGTTTAAAACTGAAATTTTATTTAAATAATTATTTACTATATTTAAATTTTTTTTAAGTAAAAATAGACAAAAAATACCTATATAAGTTCAATTTATATCATTGGATTCATTTTATAATAATAGTAGATATATAAAATTTTATTGAACTTATTAATATCTTTTACCCACCTTCGAAGAGAATTTGAAAATTTACATAAAACATAATTTTACCGCTTCTGTGAGTTGAATTAAAAAAATCTACGAGACATGTTTGACATCAGTATGTAAAATGTTGTTCAATAAGATGAAAATAATTTTTGGTGAATAGTATCTTTTGACTTTTATTTACCACGGTTAAAAGTATATAGGGTAATTAAATGTAAAAATGATATTATAGTTACCCTAAAAAATGTCATAATTCTATTTTATAAGTGTTAATAGACCCAAAAACTCTTAGGAATAAAATATGAACCTTTTGGTCTACTTGGATTAGATTAGGACACTTATTATTATTTTATTTAAAGAAGAGTTAAAAGTGTTAAATTTACGTTTTCATAACTAAAACGTTTTTAATATAGGGTTATACATAAGACAAATTTGTCAATAAATATTCATTAGAAAGCTAAAACTATTTCCTACATTATGGTATTTTATTTTTAATGTTTATACATTAAATAGATAAATTTATTTTTGACACAATGATGATGTAGTAATTACCTTATTAAAGAAAAATTAAAATAATTGATATTATAAATATCCAAATAAATATAATTTGAGAATTTTGATTAATTCCACTAATTTTATAGGTTAATATAACATAATAAGGTTGATTAAATTAATTTTTTTCAGATTAATCATGATTTTATGACTTTAACAAAAAACACCAAATAGTGTCAAAATTGACATAAATGAGTCCATAAAAATTACTATATTATTCAATGATATGATAATATTAAAGATCTAGGATTCATCCAAAGGACTTACATAATGATATGTATGTCATTATCTAACCACATGGGGTTATCATGGAATTTTATTGTATGTTTATGAACAATATAATATAAAAATACAAGGAGACATGGTAAATGTTAAAATATTTAACCAAGAGTTAAATCTAAAATATAAGGTCAATATGGTAACCTAAACTCATATAAAACCTATTGGTTGAGATTTATTATACCCATAACCACCTAAGGCTCGAAATAAATTCATTTGGAGACATTAGAAACCAATTATGATGGTATAATAAAATAATATTTCAATCTTTCTCTAAGATTCCTCTCACCTCTCTTATAAAAGGGAAATTCCCCTTCTCTCGAAATGACACCTCCAAATCCATTTGGCTCGGCCAAACCCTACAAAAATATCCTCCCAAATATCCTCAATTAAACCTAGTGGCCTTAATTTGATCAAAAACCCAACCTATTGAACCCTTTTAATCAACTCAAAAGGAAGCACCCGAAGAAGAGATAATAATTTCACCACCCTTTTCAAAGTTCTTTTCTTATTCACTTCATCTTAATTTGTTATTCCCATACCAAAATAATAACTATATTACCTTCTACATACTTTGATATTTTATGTATGGTACAACCATATTCATTATTCGATCAATCCTATGAATGATAAGGTCACCATGTGTGCGTACGTATGGCTTATCGTCTCCACATTGTGGTGTAATTTCTTATTCAACACTATGTTATTTGGATGGATATAACGATGAGTAATATATATATAAATAATTAAAATAACGTGATACTATATCTGTTAAATTATTATACCATCTAATTACACACGTTTTAATCTTTAAGGAAATGATAGTGTCGCTCGTGCGTACGTACTAATTACCGTCTCCATGATGCTATGATATTCATTTCCACGTTCACCATTCAATGATGATTATAAAAATATATATTATTATTAAGTAGGTAATACATGAAATAATAATTCTAGTGGAGATATATATATATATATATATGTATTTAGGTACTTGTATATATCTTATTCACTTACTTCTGTTCTATACGATATGAAAACAGAAGGAGCGTTCAGGTGTACGTACGACATACCGTCTCCATAAACGGAGTTTTCAATTTCATATATCTATCTATTATACATATTTATATTATTAATATAAATGATATATAAATCATGTTTTATATTCTATAAGTTTTTAAATCATTATCCAAATGATACGATCAATAATAACAGGTTAAAACATGTCTGATAAAGAAAGCGATTATTACTCGAAATGTTAATTTATCATGGAAATCAATATTAAATGGGTAGTATACAGTCATAAATGAATCATTTATGATATAATAAATATGAATCTGGTTATTTAATAATTAAATAACATACTATGGTCATTATAAAAGAGGTTAAACATACCCTCAACCAAATGAAAGTGCAAGGTAAGGGTTAATTTTACAATCTCTTTATTTATTCGAGGTTGTTTATACTTAAGTATCTACTAGGACTTATTTATCATCCACATCGGTGATTCTAAAAAATGTATTTCAAAACACATTTACTATTTACTAGACTATGGGTTAAAGTCATTTATACCCTTGTTTTACTTTTTAAAAAATGGGTTGAAAGGAATCTTGCTGTCGTTTTCAAAATAAGGAACTTCATGTCCTTTTTGAGAAATTAAGGTAAGAATGGTCTTTTTAAGTTATAACGCAGGTGTGGATATTCTCCAATTTTATTACACATTTTAAGATAACCTTACAATATTCTAAGAATTTTTTCAAAATAAATATTTTATTTTATACTTATGTTACTTTCAGATGATTTCAAAATAGAAAGAGATATTTCTCTTAAATAGTTTTGATCCCATCTATGTCAACATCCTTTGATGGATTTTTCACTTGTTTGAAGTTTATTTATTATGATTTAATCTTCCATATTGTATCAAAGGTTTGTGATATGTTTGGCAATGGTTGTGTTATTTTTATACCATTCATGGTTTATGGTTAAAGTATTAACATTTCGTATGCTAGTTTTAATCTGAATGTTTATCTTATGTTTAAACATTTTCATATGAGGAATGCATTGGAAATAGTCAGTGATGGGTGGAGCCAGCTATAGCTCCTCGATGCATCGGTTGGTCTAATGAGACAAACTAGTTTTTTTTCACTAGGCCTTGCTAAAAAAATTTATTTTTAGTCTTGGAACGAGGCCTTTACTATGTAGATATGATGTTCAACACTATGAATTCCATCAATATGAATTTAGTTATTACATTTGATTATTCTACTAGTATAATATCCATGTTCATGTTAATATGGTAATGATTGATTTATTTTTTCCATATTATGTTCAAGTTTTTGTTTAAAAGGATGTTGGTTTTATTACACATCTTTCCTTAAATGTTTATAGATTCCACTAAATTATTTACACTTACCGAGCATCTGATCTCACCCATTTCTTATGTGTTATTTTCCCCGATCCTAGTAAGCTTTTAATTATTGATATGGACGGTTAATCTAAGGGAACAAAGGAATTATAAAGGATTATTTAGGTGGTGTTTTATGTAATAAAGTTTAATGTAATGCTCAAGTATGTAATCTATTTTCCAAGCCAGCTAAACAAACTGGTCCTTCGGGACTTGATTCCTTGTAATCATGAAAATGTATTTAAATAATGCACCGAATCAGGGTAACTGGTGTTGGGGAGTTACACACAAACTGGATACATCTTCACTTTGGATGTAGGTGCAGTGAGCTAGAAGAGCTAAAAACAGAGTGTGGCCGCATATTCTACAGTAGAGTCCGAGTATATCACAGCTTCTTAGGCAGCTAAAGAAGTAGTTTGGATGTGAAGCTTCATCCCGGAGCTAGATGTGATTCTAAGATGTAAAGATCTCATCACATTGTACTATGATAATACTACAACAGTGGCTCTCTCAAAAGAGACAGGGTCACATTAGTGGACGAAGCACATACTTTTTAAGTACCATCTCTTGAGGGATTTTTCGTAGAGAGGTGAAGTTGCAGTGAGTAGTATTTCCACAGAAGACAATGTGGCAGACCCCTTGACAAAAGCCTTGGGTCAGTAGAAACATGATCATCATGTGAGGTCTAGTGGACTGAAAGTCATAGGCAGTTGGATCTAATCCAAGTAGGAATTTGAATGAGTTATATCCTACAAACAACCTGTTTTACTTTGATTACATGGATATTTAATGTATTATTATATATTGTTCATTGTTCTACATGACTATGATGTAATAAGGTCCTAGAGTTTTTTTGTATTGATAAGGTTATGGGAGTTCCCCACTATGATGAGAACCTTGAAATGATATAACAATATTCTTAAATATAGTTCTGCAATTGGATGACATACTTATATGGGACACATAGAATGTAGACCGTCAGGTGTGAGTACTCTTAAGTAGATGAGACTTCCTCTCATAAAGTTTTCACTTAGTAATCTCCAAGATAGGAGATTAGGAGAACAGACTTGATTCTATCAGTGAGCAAGTGTATTGATCCTTAGAATTTAAGATTATCATTAATACGTGTCATGACTCACACACTTTGATTTATGGATGAAAATTTTCATGTAAACAGTTATCAGAAATTAGGGTACGTTGGGTGTATCACGAGTGGAATGTTATCAATGGATATGTCGAGAAAGTATGTGTACCTTCCATTTATTGAAGTTTATATCTCATCCCTTTGATTGAATAGAACCGTTGCACAAAATTTCATAGTCATGGTGTAACGATGAGTTTATTTCAGGTAGTCAAAGAGTGACGTATCAAGCCTAAAAGTTGACGACACTATCATGAAAGCAGCATGATGATATATTGCGACAAAGGAATTATACTACACAGTGAGTGTCCATATGTGAATGTTGTTGTTGAAACTTCACATTCTTTCTCATGGACTCCTTGACCCAGGCTAGAAAGTACTCTTGGACTTTATATAAGCCCGCCTAATGCAATCAAGAATGAATGCTAGAGGGTCGCACACTAAGTGTTTTTGGTGGTCTCTGTAAATTCTATTTGAATTTAATTAATGAAATAAATATTATTCATAAGACCATGGAATTAATTTATTCAAGTTAAAATGATCATATAAATTAAATAAAATATATTTATTAATTTTATTGAACATTTAATAAATATTTATTTACTAGTTTGTAAAAAAATATTTATTTAAGAGAATAAATTATTTATTTATTTATTCGAATGTTCAATAAATGGATGTTGTGTTCAAGAAGACCAAGGTCAGTCTGGTTGTAAAATAATTATTTGCATGAGGGTAAATAATTATTTAACTAGTTGGAACAAGTTAAAATAATAATGACACTACTCTTATTTTATGACGCGGATTTTTTTATAATTCTATTTTGTGCAAGTTGTCGCACCATGAATAATGACATGGTATTATTATTATGAGCATTGGTTTTCTCTATTTTCTTGAATTTATTTAATTGTTTCAAAGAAATTAAATATTTTAACAGAAATTCCTTGAATATAAACAAACAAGTAGGCCTATTGTTTCGTACACCACAACACACACGTGGTGAGTTGAGAATTGTTGAGCTAAAAAATTTCTCTCTCGAATCCTCTTATCTCCCCTCTCAAGAACAAGAGACATTTTTCAAGGCTGAAGAAGAAGCGATCCAAAAAAACTGACACAAAAAACTCACTTCAACGGACCAGCACCCGGAGAACGGGTGTTGTGGATTAGAGGCCATCAGAGCATGAGTGGATCACCAATAGAGGGATTATATTTTGGATCCTTAAAAGCACAACGAGATAATCCATAAGGGTCATTCCATACGATCAACATCATCAATGAAGAAAAATACCAAAGATCCAAGTATAATTTTTCTTTATGAATTAAATAAGTTAATTATAAATATGATGTTAAAGATCCTCTCTAAAGGTTTCATGACTCTTTCTTCTTTATCTAAATCTTTTATTATATTTCACAGAGACTGGTGTTTATAGTTGTATTGATCCCAAAATAATCATTGATCATTGTAAAAATCAATGTTGGATGCTGCCCCAACCTCGCTTCCGTTATGCCCGAAACCTTCAACTTCAACTCAAGAGTCATTATTACTCTCTACTTTTTTATTTGAAACAGATGGAGTACATAAGATTGGGGTATGAGGAATAAAATCCTCCATGTAATCTTTATAAAATATAGTTTATAAAATCTCTATATACTCTGATTCAATAATTATAGTAGCTCCCAAAATCAATGATTCTATATGCTTTTATATTTTCTTCATATCCAACAAAACACCATTAATTACTATAGAAACAAATTTAGTTATTTTAATATCAGAAACTCTATATTAATCTAAACAATCACATTCACTAAAATTTTAAATATTAGTTCTTTTAGCCATCAAAATTTCATAAGGGTATACATAGATTTTCTATATCCAACCCTATCATGAATACGACATGAAACCAATAATGCTTAACATCATAAATTTAATGGCATCTTAGATTTATTTATCATGCAATTCACTATTTCAACTAAACTATGATTATTTATTTTAGCTAATAAATTTTGTAGAGGTGTATAAGGAGTAGTAATTTGGTGAATTATACAATTATATTCACATAACTCATTAAAGGTGTTCATAAAGAATTCACCACATCTATCTGAGCATAATAATTTAAAGATTGTGTTTAATTGTTTTTAACCTTCTTATTTATACTTCTTAAACATATTAAAGGCTTCATACATAATTCGATGAAGTTAAATATGTAAATATCTATTGAATTCATCAAAAAAATTAATAAAATATATTTTCTGTCCATGAGTTAATATACCACTTATTTCAAAAATATTAGAATGTAAAATTATAATTTATCATAATTTCACTCAACACTATGAAATGTTTTCTTAAGTGTTTTAGATTCTACACATGTTTCACATTTATTAAATTAATTTCTAAAGAAAACTTTGTTCAACTTCTTCATTACTTTTAATGAATTACAATTAACATCTGATAAATGATCATGCCATAAATTAGAGGAACAAATAATGTAAGCATAATGTACAATCATATTATTAATGGATAGTTAATACAGGCCATCATTTTAGTTCCATTATCACATAAAAATTCCTCCCTTCGACTAGATAACCTTTTTGGATTTGAATGAAACCTGAAATCCCTTCTTAGAAAAAATATCTATTGAAACTAAATTCTTTAAAATTTCAGGTACACACAACACATTAGAAAAAGTCCACTTTTTCCCTAGAAGTAAATTCATTATCTATGATTCCTTGTCTACTGACATTAATGCATAAAATATTAAGAAGGTGTACATCCATTATGATAGTACAATCATCAAATGTTTTGAACAACGACCGATCCTTACACACATGCACTATTTTTCCATAAAAAATAATTCATCCCATCTTCATCAAAGTTTTATTGACATTAGATATAATCGTAACAAGATTCTATTCCATCAGTTTATTTTCAGCGGGTTTATAAACTTTCTTTTGATATTGAAATTCCATAAAAAATGATATAGTTTTCCATAAACAAAGAATTTTCCTTTATTTTTGGTAGTATTTCCTTTCTTATTAAATTTTTTAATTTTTATTTTTACATACAAGGAAGAGTTTCGTTGTGTCTTTTGATCAACAATATTAATCTTGGTATCAAATTGTGAAGTCCTACCCACATCTCTCAACATGGATTCTTTTCAATTCAATGAATCTTTTGAAAACATTCCATGTAATTGTCTTTACTTTTATAATGAGTGATTTTCCTAAAATCATTCCCCAAAGGTGTAAATTTATCAACAATTGCACCAACATGGAACATTTCTGGTATATTGATCTTAAGGGAATGAAGATTATTTTCTATAACTTAAAGCTCATGAACATGCTCCAACACAGACTTGTTATCAACCATCTCAGTTTACAGATAATTTGCAATAAATGACTTATTGGTTCTATCTTTCTTAACATTGTACTTGATCATATTTAAAATTTTCCCTATTTCCTGAATGTCTTAAAGATGAGTCATGTCAATGGATGTGTTATTTGGATATGGAACAGGATCATCCGAAATGGATGGGATATTTAATTCAAATATAAAAAATATTAAACATCATATGAAGAAACATCACCTTGTATTGCCACCATAAGAATTTTTTATCACCGAAATAGTATGTTTGACCAAGTCTTGGTTCATCACTTTGGGGGATTAAGAATCCATCTTCTAATTTTTTTTCTTTGGTTCAAACCCTTTTGATTATGGAAAAATAGTTAGGTAGAAAGTAAATATAGATTGAATCTTGAAAGGGTTTGATCCACCCCCGCATTATTGGTGTAGGGTTATCGGGGGAATATTTACTCATGTTTTTTACAAAGATTTAGGAAAAATCGAACACCAATTTTTGATATCCCCATAAGACTGACATTTTGAAAAATATCTGATGAATTTCTTAGATTGATGAATAATTAAATTATAAGTGATCATTTCATCACATATTTATATATCAATATCGGAGTGAATTGAAGTGATTTTATCTCTCCGTTCCGATCAAAGAACACCTTGGTCCATCCAAAATGAGACAACTCTTAGTGGTGGACACACATTCGGATTTAAATCCAACTATTATGACTATTCATGTAATCATCCATTTTTATTACGTATTTTATTTGGTTTTTTGTTCTTTTTCTATATATATATATATCAAAACATTTATAATAAAATTTATATTTTCAAAATACTTTTAAAGCATTTAAGAAAATAAATATTTTGTCTGAAAAACCCCATTTCCCAAAGCCCGTTTTATTAAAGGATGAGCTTTGGGAATTCTACCCACATTTCTTAAGTGGGATTCCCCAAAAAAACGCCCACCTCATCAATCTAAATAATATTTTTACCAATCAATACATTTTATTCCATTATTATTATTTATGAAGAAAATTATAACAATGTGCATGGAATTGTACAATATTCTCACTTAATCTTGATCTCAAGGTGTTATTGGAGGGGTCAAATCTGGTTGAAGAACATTATCATCATATAGTAGGTGATCACATCCCACCAGATGATACAATTGACCCTTATGATGATTATGTCATTATAAAGAAAAATCCCTAAAACTAGAGAAGTGGACATAACCCAAGCGGTAGGGGTAGTGGTCACACTAAATGATATGAACTATTTTTTGTTCTGTCTGGGCAGTTGTATGCATTGCCTTCTATAGAACTAGTCTATCACTATTTTCCTCATGCCTTATTCCCTTATAAGATGTGTTTAATTTATTTTTAAATAAATTTTGAGACCATGGGATAAAACCCATAGTTCACACTCTCTTGATATATATATATATATATATATATTTCAGTATTAAAAATAATAAATATAATAATGAAAAATTATGTATAAAATCATTAAAAATGAATTTAATTACTAAAATAGTAAAGGAATGAATTTTTAAAATGAATAAATTATAAAAATGTTTAAAAACCCAGTTATCATTTCTAATGATTATATAATATTAAATAAATGAATATAAAAAATGATTGGAATTTAATTAAAATATGGGTACATTGAAAATTATTAAAAATAAATTAGAATTACAAATTATAAAAAATTAATTTTTTATTTTTAACTAATAACTTATCAATTATTATTGGAAAAATATAAAAAATAGATATAACTAATTGAATTTCTAAACTAAAATATTATTAAATGCCTATTAATAATAATTAGTCAACATTATCTGTTAAAATTAATTTTAAATTGAAATATATAAAACATTTTTCAGTAAATATATAACATATAAATATGATCTATAATACATATTTAGTATTATATAAATAATATTTAAGAAGGTTATATATATATATTTCAATATATATTTCTATATGAAATTAGATTTTTAGTAATATATGATTTTAATTTTATATGCCATTTATAATTAAATATATTATATATCAATTGTGATTGTATGTTTAGTTATATGTAAACCATATTTAATAAAATATATAATATTTTTATTAATAATTTTAATAATGAAATATTTATTATTTTCCATATATAGTAAATAGAAAAAAACAAATGACATTGATAAAACAAAATGTTATTAAATGTCTATAAATATTAATTAGTTATACTTTTTATTTAATATTAATTTTTATTAAAAATATATATTACAATTATCACTAAATATATTATATATAAATATGATTTATAATACATATTTAGTATAATATAAATAATATTTTAGAAAATTGTATTTATATATACTAAAATATATTTTTATATTCAGTAAGATTTTTAATAATAAATAGTTTTTATTTTATAGGCCATTGTTAATAAAATATCTTATATATAAAGTGTCAATTTATATTTAGTAATATGTAAATCATATTTTAAAAAATATATTGTATTTCTATTAATATAACTAATAATTAAAAATTTATTGTTTGAAATATATGTTAAATACTAAAAACAAATGAGATCGATAAAGAAAATTGTTTTTAAATGTCTATTAATATTAATTAGAAAAAAATAGTTAATATTAAATATTAATTTTAAAATATAAAACATTTTTCACTAAATATATAACATATAAATATCATATATAATACATATTTAGTATTATATGAAACAAATCTAACAAAACTATATACATATATATATTTATATGAAATAAGATTTTCCTAATATATATTTTTGATTTTATATTCCAGTTTTAAATAAATATCTTTATTATCACGTGTTAATGTATATTTAATTATATGTAAATCAAATTTAATAAAATATTTTATACTTTTATTAGTATCACTAGTAATTAAATATTTATTATTTAATATATATGTCAAATAGAAAAAAATGACATTGACAAAATAAAATGTTATTAAATGTCTATTAATATTAATTAGTCCACATTTTTAGTAAATAATAATTTTTAATTAAAATATATAAAACATTTTTTCAATAATTATATGTCATATAAATAAGATATATAATAAATATTTAGTATTTTATAAATAATATTTAAGAAAATTATATATATATATATATCAATATATCTAACTAAATGAAATTATATTTTTAGAAGTATATAATTTTTGTTTTATATGAAATTTTTAATTAAATATCTTATATATAATGTGTGAATTTATATTTAGTCATATGTAATTCTTATTTAATAAAATATATTATATTTTTTTAATATAACTAATAATTAAATATTTTTTATTTGACATATATGTCAAGTACAAAAATCAAATGGCATTGATGAACAAAATGTTATCAAATTTCTATTAAAATTAATTAGTCAACATTTTAAGTTAATATTAATTTTTAATTAGAATATATAAAACAATTTTCAGTAAATACATGACATATAAATAAGATTTATGGTACATATTTAGTATTATATAAATAATATTTTAGAAAATTATATATATATATTTATATATATATATCAACATAACATTCTATATCAAATAGGATTTTTAATAATGTATAATTTTTAATTTATATTTCATTTTAAATTAAATATCTTATATTTCAAGTGTGAATGTATATTTAGTTTTATGTAAATTATATTTAATAAAATAGTTTATATTTTTATTAATATAATTAATAACTAAATATTTTTTATTTGACATATATGCCAAATAGAAAAAAAAATGACATTGATAAAACAAAATTCTATTAATTGTCTATTAACATTAATTAGTCAACTTTTTTAGTTAATATTAGTTTTTGATTAAAGTATATAAAATATTTACATTAAAAATATAACATATAAATATGATTTATAATACATATTTAGTATTATATAAATAATATTTATAGAATTAACATATATATTTCATATATATTTCTATTTGAAATAAGGTTCTTAATAATATATTATTTTGAATATATATTTCATTTTTATTTAAATATCTTATATATCAAGTGTGGATGTATATTTAATTATATATAAATAATATATAATTAAATATATTATATTTTTATTAATATTACTACAAATTAAATATTAATTATTTTACATATTTGTCCCATAAAAAAATGACATTGGTAAAACCAAATGTTAATAAATGTCTATTAATATTAATTATTCATCATTTTTAGTTAATATTAATTTTTAATTAAAATATATAATACATTTTTCACTAAGTATATAACATATAAATTTAATTTATAATACATATTTATCATTATATAAAAAATATTTGAGAAAATTATATATATTAATATATATTTCTTTAAGATGTAATATTTTTAATAATTTATAATTTTTATTTTATATGCCATTCTTATTTAAATATCTTATATATCGATTTTGAATGTATATTTAGTTATATATAAACCATATTTTATAAAATATATTACATTTTTATTAATATAAGTAATAATTAAATATTTTTTATTTGGAAAATGTGTCAAATAGATAAAAAAATGACATTAATAAATCAAAATGTTATTAAATGTCTATAAAAATTAATTCGTCAACATTTTTAGTTAATATTAATTTTTAATTAAAATATATAATTCATTTTTTAGTAAATATATGACATATATATGTGATTTATAATACATATTTAGTATGATATCAATTATATTTAAGATATATATATATCAATATAACTTTCAATATCAAATAAGATATATATATATATATATTATGATATTTATTGTTAAATATATTATATATAAATTGTGAATGTATATTTAGTTATATATAAATCATATTTAATAAAATATATTATATTTTTACAAATATATCAAGTAATAATATATTTATTATTTGATATATATGTATAATAGAAAAAATAAATGACATTGATAAAAAATGTTATTCAATGTCTATTGATATTAATGTGTCAACATTTGTAGTTAATATCCATTTTTAATTAAAATAAATAAAACATTTTCACTAAATATATGACATATAAACATGATTTATAATACATATTTAGTAATATATAAAAAAAATTTATGAAATATATATATATATATATATATATATTAAAATATCTTTCTATATGAAATAATATTTTTAGTAATAACTAATTTTTATTTTTTATATTTCATTTTTAGTTAAATATATTATATATCAAATGTAAATGTTTATTTAGTTATATGTAAATCATATTTAAAAAAATATATTATATTTTAATTAATATAACTAATAATTACCTATTTATTATCGGACATATATGTCAAATAGAAAAAAAAATGATTTTGAAAAAACAAAATGTTATTGAATGTTTGTTAATATTAATTAGTGGGCATTTTTAGTTAACATTAATTTTGAATTAAAATATATAAAACAATTTATCCTAAATATTCTACATATATATATGGTTTATAAAACATATTTATAATAATATAAATAATATTAAATAATATTATATATATACATATATGAATATATATTTCTATATGAAATTAGATTTTTAATGATATATAATTTATATTTTATATGCAATGTTAATTAAATATCATATATGTTTAATGTGAATGTATATTTAGTTATATGTAAATAATACTTGATAAAATATAATATTTTTTTATTTATATAACTAATAATTAAATATTTATTATTATATGTATATGTAAAATATAAAAAACAAATGATATAAATAATTAAATGATATTAAATGTCTATTAATATTCAATAGTCCAAATTTTTAGTTAATATTAATTTTTAATTAAAATACGTTAATCGTTTTTTAAAAAATATATGACATATAAATTTGAATTAATAACATATGATTTCTTTTTTACATTCCATTATTAATTAAATATCTTATATATCAAGTGATAGTTGGAGGCAGATGGACTTCACCTGTAAAGGAGTTACTCTAGTGATTGAAGATTGCAGTGGTGGCATGACCTCTCCGATCACGAGTATCGATGGTCCATGGATCCACTGGTCAGGTGGGTTTAGTCATGTGATGGGTTTTTTCATGTTCATTGGTGAATGGCAGCAGTTCCATTAGGGGGTTTGCCACAATTTTAGTCTTCAACAATAGCATTCGAGAATATGATTGGTTCTCCATAACCACACTTCACAAGGGACAGGGCCTTTGGGCACGCAATGAGTTTTCCCTAACCCCTTTCAAAAGGAATATCTGTTTATAGGTTTTTTAATATATGTGTTGGTCCCCAACCTATTTGAATATATATTTCTATATAAAATCATATTTTTAATAATATATAATTTTTATTTTATATGGAAATTTAAAATAAAAATCTTATATGTCATCTGTGAATGTGTATTTAGATATATGTAAATCATATTTAATAAAATATATTATATTTTTATTAATATAACTAAAAATTAAATATTTATTATTCGAATGATATTTCAAGTAGAAAAAAAAAAACAAATTGATAAATCAAAGTGTTATTAAATGTTTGTTAATATTAATTAGTCACCATTTTTAGTTAATATTAATTTATAATTAAAATATATAAAACATTTTTCACTAAATATATAACATATAAATATTATTTATGTTAAAATTTTTTTATTATGTAAATAATATTTATTAAAATTATATATATACACACACAAATATATATTTCCATATAAAATAATATTTTTAATTATATATAATTTTTATTTTATAATTTTTTTAATTAAATATCATATTTATCAAGTTTGAATGTGTATTTAGTAATATGAAAAAAATATTTAATAAAATATAATATATTTTTATTAATATAACTAATAATTAAATATTTATTTTTTGACATATATGTAAAAAACATATGATTTTTTTTGTAAAGGTGAGGCACTACAACAAATTTATTAAATCAAAAAAAAGTACAAAGGAGGAGAAACATAAGAGAATAAAAGACAAAGGAAAACACTTAACTTCCTCTAAATCGTGTGCACATGCTGTGATGTGGGGAGCGGCCACCTAGACCTTGAGGATGTCATCCTCTTCATCATGGTTTGACCTACATCCAGGGTCCACCTCCATCCTCATGTACACCAGCATCAACAGAAACCGCTATCTCAACAAACTTTATATTCACAAGAATTGCATTAAAAATACTCATCATTAATACCTGACCAAAGAAGTTAAATGGAATAATGAGTATTTACCTGAATAGAAGGTTTATACTTCATAGGTAGAGAATATTCACATCCTTCCACAGGTAATGAAGATGAATTTTTCTCCAATGAAGGAGCTAAGAGCACCTTAACAGAGAAAACTGATCCATCATAATTTATAACCAAGGGAACAACTAACTTTCTACCCTATACAGGAGGTTGAGTCAAGGTTAGCACCTTCCCCTCTGTAGGAGGATATCTTTAGCTGAAGAAACAATATGCTATGTTTTTCTCCCAACAACCCTTGCATCACTACTACCCAAAAGGAATGGAAGGTTTTAGTTAATATTAATATTTAATTGAAATATATAAAATATTTTTCACTAAATATATCACAGATAATGTAGCCACTATCATTTTTGGTGTGATTTTTGTGCCATTTATTTGATGTTTTTGTTTCTGTATTTTATTTTCCATAACAAATTTTTTGGATTGAGTACGCTCGGATCCTGAATCTTTCTAGTATGACATATAAATATGATCTATAATACATAATTAGTTATATATATATAATATTTAAGAAAATTATATATATATATATATTTTATCTATCGATATGAAATAATATTTTTAATAATATATAATTTCTATTTTATATGCCATTTTTAATTAAATATGTTATATATCAAGTGAGAATGTATATTTAGTGATATGTAAATATTATATAATAAAATACATTATATTATCATTAATATAACTAATAATTAAATATTTTTTATTTGAAATATATGTCAAATAGAAAAAAATAAATGAAATTGAAAAAAAACTATCATTAAATGTCTATTAATATTAATCAGTCAACATTTTTAGTAAATATTATTTTTTAATTAAAACATAAAAAATAATTTTTACTAAATATATGACATATTAATATGATTTAAAATTAATATTTATTATTATATAAATAGTATTTAGGAATATTATATATATATCAATAGATATTTTTATTTGAAATAAGATTTTTAATAATATATAATTTTGTATATGCCATTATTGATTAAATATCTTATATATTATGTGAGAATGTATATTTTGTAATGTGTAAATCATGTTTAATAAAATAAATTATAATTAAATATTTATAATTTTACTTATATATCAAATAGAAAATAGATTTTACATCAATAAAACAAAATGTTATTAAATGTGAATTATAATTAATTAGTCAACATTTTTAGATTGTATTCATTTTTAATTAAAATATATAAAAAAATCACTAAATATTTGACATATAATTATGAATTATTATATAAATTTAGTATTATATAAATAAGATTTATGAAAATTATATATATATATAAGACATTTTTAATTAAATACTTTGTATATATCAAATGTGAATGTATATTTAGTTATATGTATGACATATTTAATAAAATATATTATATTTTTATTAATATAACTAATAATTAAATATTTATTATTTGACCTATATTTCAAATAGAAAATACTAATTACCTTGATAAAAAAATGTTATTAAATTTCAATTAATATTAATTAGCCAACATTTTCAGTTAATATAATTTTTTTATTAAAATATATAAAACATTTTCCACTATATATATGAAATATAAATATGATTTATTATACATATTTTGTATTATATATATAATATTTTATAAAATTATACATATATGTGGCATTTTTAATAAAATATCTTATATAATAAGTGTAAATATATATTTATTTTTATTTAAATCATATTTAATAAAATATATCATATTTATATTTATATAACAAAAAATTAAATATTTATTATTTGACATATACCTGAAACAGCAAACCATGGATAAACCATGGCACTGAAAATTATTATAAAAGAGAATAAACAGTACACAAAGTTAAGGGTAGAAAGGAGTGTACCCCACCTACTCAAAATACAGATAGATAAGTTAACCATTCCTTCCATGGCCCCGTCCACGAGGTCCACCTCTGCCTCTTGGATGTCTTCCACATTGCCAATATTTAGGGGTCTACCAAGCACCAGCCGCATCAATAATCTCCCTCGGATCATCAATTGCATAATCATTATTCTCCACACATTGATCAGTCACCAACACCTCTTCCACATTCACCACCAAGTCTCCTAGAATTTTACCATCTTCTCCATCATCATTGGCCCCCGAGCCACCGTGAGTGACTGCATGCTTCTTATCCTCCATTCCTTGAGCTCCATCATCCAACAGATTCACACCATAAATCTGTCTATCCTGGTCACTGCCAGCCTGTACAACTAACAAAGAAGATGCCTCAATAGGATTTTTCAAACGAGAGTTAGTCCTTTCAAGACTCTCCATATATAACAGGTCAAAATCCGGAGAGTTGATATATTCAAGCATCGTGAAGAAGTTAGATTTCACAACAACATTTATAGGAGACGCCGATACTTTGTAAACAGGATCATCCACTGTCAGATGAGGAGAAACTATCGAGCCATCATTAGACAGGGTAGAACGACCGGAGGCCTTCAGGGTGAAGTCCCCCAAAGGGGATACCACAAGGAAAGTAGCATGCCTAAGAGTAACTTCCCCAGCCGAAGCTAGAAGAGTATCAACAATGTACACAACATCAGAATCACTAGCTGTGCACACAGTAGCAGAAGCATAAATTGACACACATTTTTTATACAGCAGGGGCAACAAGACAACAAGGATCACCTGCAGTTCACACAACAGCAGGTGCGGAGGATTTCACATGATTTTATATAGCAGAAATCTACACACATTTATGTATAGCAGGGGCAACAATACCATAGGGATCACCTGTAGTACACACAATAGCATGTGCGGAGGATTTCACACGATTCTATTTAACAGGTTCAAAAGGACCATGCACATCAGAGCAGACTGACATTTAATTGCCACTCAGTTTCACCTTAGAATGGAACTGCTATTCCAAAATAACAGCATCATCCGCATCACTATCACCATCTGATACATCACCCCACATAGAAGGCTCCCCATGTTCAGAAGTTAAAGGTGGAGGTTCACCATCACCATTAGCCAACATAACTCCACCCATTTTACTATCAAGAGGCCTTTTGGCCTAACCAGCAACAACATCAGCAAAAGAAAGAGACCCCATTCCCATTAACTTGCTCAAAATTTTGCCTCATGATAGAAACTAGAACATTCCCACCATTTTAGCTAGATAATTTTTCCTTTCCACCATTTGGGATACCTCTCCTCACTGGCATGGATTTCACAGGAGCTAATTTCAATTTACAACGATCAACAAGATGCCCATAGCATTTACAATTGGAGCAGCGTACACCCCTATTACAGTTAACTTGAACATGTCCAATAGTTAATCAATTTAAACAGAAATCAAGAACATGCTCGAATTCAATCTGAAGTTTAAAGTTAAAATCACCAGTGATCAACAACACTGTCTCAACAAGTGGCAATGACATATAAAACTGAACAAGAATGCAAGAAAATTGTCTGTAACTAACAGTACCAATTTCTTTATCAACCTTAATAGGAGTGCCCACTGCTAGAGCAACATCCCAAAGAATACTTTGATGCGAGAATACCCAGTTCAATCCCTTGATGCAAATCCAGGATTGAGGAACTGTGTTATTGGCTCAAAACGGGTCAAACCATTGATCCCATTTCTGAAACCTGAGGATCCCTGGCTCGAGATTGATAAACCCACGACTCCAGGCCTTCATATTCATATCATTCGAATAGAAAATAAACTTATAAAAACTCATACCAAGGGATACCACTTTCCATTCCATAAAACCCCAAATCACCGGAAGGTGTTTCCGAAGATCCTCAAGCTTCCATGAGACATTCATCTGTGAACTCAGACGACCAATCATAGAATGTTTACAAGCATTAATACGCTCTTGAAAAAATCATGGATTAGCTTTGAAATATATTTAAAATATAAAAAAGAATATGATATTGACATAAAAAAATGTTTTTAAAATTCAGTTAATATTAATTAGTCAACAATTTTGGTTAATATTAATATTCAATTAAAAAGAATAGAACAATTTTCACAAAAATATATGAAATATAAATATGATTAATAATACAAAATTATCATTATATAAAAAATATTTGAGAAAATTATTTATATATGTCAGTATATCTTTTTATACGAAATAAGATTTTTAATAATATATATTTTTTATTGTTTATTTCATTTTTAATTAAATATCTTATATATCAAGTGTGAATTTATATTTAGTTATATGTAAATCATATTTAATAAAATATATTATTATTTTTTAATATATCTAATAATTAAATAATTATTATTTTACATATATTTCATATAGAAAAATAAAATTACATTGATAAAACAAAATGTTAATAAGTGTCTATTTATATTAATTAGTCAATATGTTTAGTTGATATTTATTTTTAATTTAAATATATAAACCAATTTTCACTAAATATATAACATATAAATACGGTTTATCATACATATTTAATATTATATTAAAAATATTTATAATAATTATATATATATATATTTATATGAAAGAATATTTTTAATAATAAATATTTTTTTATATTCCATTTTAAATTAAATATCTTATATATCATCTGTGAATGAATATTCAGTAATATGTAAATCATATTTAATAAAATATATTATATTTTCTTTAATATAACTAATAATTAAATATTTATTATAGGAAATATATGTCATATAGAGAAAACAAGTTACATTGAAAAAACAAAATGTTATTAAATGTCAATTAATATTAATTAGTCAAAATTTGTAGTCAATATAAATTTTTAATTAAAAAATATAAAAACAATTCACTAAATATATGACATATAAATATGATTTATAATACATATTTGGTATTATATAAAAAATATTTATGAAAATTATATATATATATATATATATGAAATAAGTTTTTTTAATAATATATAATTTTAATATGATATTCCATTTTTAATTAAATATATTATATATCAAGTGTGAATGTATATTTAGTTATATATAAATTATATTTAACAAAATATATTATATTTTTGTCAAAGAAAATGACATTATTGAAACAAAATGTTATTAAATGTCTATTAATCTTAATTAGTCCTCATTTTTAGTTAATATTAATTTATAACTAAAATATATAAAACATTTTTCTCTAAATTTCTGAAAAATAAATATTATTTATTATACAAACTTAGTATGGAATAAATAATATTTATGAAAATTATATATATAAATATATAAATATATACTTCTATATGAAATAACACTGTTTATAATATATAATTATTATTTTATATGCCATTTTTCATTTAATATCTTATATGTAAAGTGTGAGTGTATATTTAGTTATATATAAATATATCTAATAGAACATATTATATTTTTATTGATATAACTATATTTATATATTAATATATGATTTTTAATTCTATACATTTATTTTATGAAATATATCTTTTATCAACACTTTTCAACACTGATAAATTGCGATCATTGTCCCCATTTTTTAGGGCTGACAAAGTAAACTATCTTCTCATTTTCCATCTCTTTCAACACAGATTGAAATTTCAAATCAGTTAGTCTTTCCACTATTTACATATAGGACTATATAATGAAGATTTAGAATAAACACTAATATAATTAATAAAAGTTGATTTATATATACTATTAACAGTAAAAAAAATAAATTAATATAGAAATAAACAAGTATTTAATTAAAATAAAATTGATTAATATATAGATAATAAATAATTGTTTAAAAAATAATAAGCACTAATATAATTAATATAATTCAAAAGATATTTAATTATCATCTAGATTATTAATAATTGATCTCATGAATAATAAATAATAGATAATTTTAAATGAATCATTAATAACTATAAATCAATCACCTAAATAAGAAAAAGTAATAATATATTTAATAATATAATAAATAATATAATTACTAATAGTTATTTTCTGATATAACTAACAATTAAATTTAATACTAATTTTTAATTATATTATTTATATTATCAATTTTTTTATATATTGATATTACTCATACATAATTTTAATTAATAATGTAATTCATAATATATTAATATTTTAATGATCATAAATCCAATATTTAATATCATATGGAAAATCTATAATAAAATGTGTTGGAGTTGGTGGCCTAGAATCAACTACATTGTACATTGTTCATTAATAAATACTTTATCACATATTGATTATTCTTCTATGTGGTGATGTATGTGATAGTTTCCAAAGGATAGCTATTTCATTAATGGGTCATAGCGGATCTCTAATATGATGAGAACCCGGATGTTCCATAACACTATTATTGAATATATGTTTTATGGAGGGATGATGTTATAGAAGGGAAACAAATAATACAAGCTATTAAGGGTGAGGACTCATACAAAATTGAGGCACCTTCTCATGGTGTGCACCCTTGGTAATATCCAAGAGGATATTATGAGAATGAGTCCTGCTAGTAGGAAATCCACATTTCATAGTGTCATTGGATGTTCCTATCTACAGATCTGTTTATTGGTCCTTGGACTTGAAGATTATTATTTATGGGTGTTTCAACTCGCACACATAGATGTATTGATGAAAACTATGATGACACATTGTTCACAGGGAAGTATGATATGTTGGGTGTGTCATAAGTAATACTGTGTTAATAGATAATGAGAAGAAGGATTTGTCCCTTTTGTTCCATAAGGAAAGTAGTTATCTCAGTACCTTTGATGGAATTGATATAGCCTAAATAAATCCATGGCGATGGTAATAAATGGGAAAGTTTAATTTTGTGAAGTCAAAGAAATAATAATCGATCCCATGGATTGATGGCACTAGAATGCAACCCGCTTTATTCGAGATATCAACACAAAGGGATTACATTACATGGTAAGCGTTCATAGGATGTAAAACATTATTCCAGCGTTAACTTCATTCTCTAAGGGTTCTTTGGTGGGTTTCAAGATGCTATCCTTGGAATTCAGACAGGCTCTACCTAATGCCACTGAGAAAGAGGCCTAGAGGGTTACACATTAAGTCTGTCCAAGTTTCTCAGATAAATATTAATTTAATAAGTTGAATAAAGATTATACCCTATTGTAGTTTAATAATTATTCAATGAAGCATGATCATATTTATTTGAACACTAGTTATCCAAGAGAATATGTTGTGGGTGAAATAATATATTTATTAGTGAGTAATACAGTGACATTTATTTGAGATATAAATAGACATTACTCAAGGTCTAATAAATGTGATGGAAGAAATTATGAAAATGGAAAATAAAAAACACACACTATGTATATTAATATACCCTCCATGTAGTTTTTATAGAGATTTGAGAGAAATAATATTATTTATTTAATTAAATAATGTTCAGTGTAATTCGATGGGTGCATGTCATGTAATGATAATAGTCAACTGTTATTATTAGACATGGGTTATTACTTAGAATAAAGTGAAATGAATAAATAATTTTGTGTAATTAATTCATTTTATTATTCTATATAATTAAAATCCCAATTATACAATTCTCATTAGCCTAGCTATTCTGTGGGTTGTACCCTATTGATCTAGAGAATTTTCTCAAGCCAAGAGATAATTATTTTCTTCTAATAATTCTTTCATGATACGAGAGAGAGATCCTCATCCACCAGATCAAGGCGATCGAAGGCGGACATCGCAAGCGAATTCTCTTCAACACTAGCACCCCATGATCCTTTCAGCAATGTCCATAGATACATGGAGCATGTGTGGATCACCGCTAGAGGAATCCTACACTTGGATTCTACTACACAATAATGGATCACATTGGAACCTGAACGGTTACATAAACGAAGAGAGAATTATATCAAGGTAATTCTTGTATTTTAATTAAATTAATTGTAACCAAAATATGATGATCCTCTCAATGGTCCCATGACTCTCTGTTTTCTTTCATTCTTCATTCTATTACAAAGACTTGACGTTTTATTATCATGATGGATCTTAGATTAAACGTCGTTAACGATACAAATTAAAGTTGGGTACACCCACAAACGTTCATCTGATGCGCCCAGAACCTACAATTGGTATCAGTGGGATGCTATAACATTTATTATAATTATATAGTTTTTCGTTGATGATTTATGCATTTAATAATTTAGTTGTTTCAATTAATGTTAATCATTCTACAAATCTGATTCTCACGATATATTCTTCCTCTTTCGTTTCTCATTCACCTTATAGAAATGATTTTGTCTTTTAATTTTAATTAAAATAAAACAGAGGTTCTCATCCAGAGGTGAAAAATCTCCCTGGATATATAACACAAGAATACAAAGTGTGTATTCTGCTGTACATGTCATGTTGTATAGGTTCCATGCACTAGGATGATCTGGCGAATGAGTCCATGTCAGCAGATCCTATCTATGTCTTTAAGACTCTATGTGTTGACCAGGAACAAGTGGAATATGGTTTCTATATTACATGCAATTTTTCCCACTAAACATGGCATGTAGTCTCTTCAGGTTAGGGTTGGACCATGTTCCCCATACATGGATCACTGGACTGGAAACCGTGTAATGCAGATACTACACAGCGTGTGTCCCACTAAACACATTGTGTACTCCGAAGATTTCCAAAGTACATTTTCACATCATGTCCCCGAGCGTGTAATTCGGATGGATGGTGAACAAAAGTACAGGCAATGTAGTCAGAACGACTGGTCGTGTACTCATCCAAATAACACAGTTTTATTAAAATTTATTTTTCTATTATAAAAACCATTGTGATGTGTACCATAGTGCATGCATAAAGATGAGGCACCACATGTGATAGGTGTTATATATATATATGTCTAATTTGACATCTTCATAATGTTCATTTCTACTCATTGGGTAGTTATGAATGGGAATTATCCTGGTTTCCTCCCTGGAAAAAGTTTCGTACAAAGAAAATGTAAATGAATTTATTTGTTTAAAATTATGATGGATGAGAATCTCAAGGAAATTCAAAAAAGGGTTTAAGATAACTGGAATGATTAATTAAAGATAATTTGTTGATTTGAGCATGATTTATCTTAAACAAGAATGATTAAAGAATTGAATTATAGTTTTATTTACACTTAAATATCATTGCATGTATGTATGACCATGAGTTAGACCAATACTTTTATAGGTGAATGGTTTCTTTTAAATTATTTATTTTAATTAAATTTGATCGCCTACGGTCCTTCTCCTCATTAATATGTAGGGCCTGCGTGCCCAAGGTTTATTTTATGTAAAACCCATTTTACCCCTCACTTATGTGTGAGATAAAAGCATACGTAATGGATGGAGCTCCCAAGCTAGTGGAGGCGGCTCAACTTAGGAGCCAAGGTGAAAACAATCCAAGGAGATACAAAGTTGGATAGGTGGAAAGTTGTAAACACGAACCCAAAAGAATCAAGGTGTTTTCCCCTGGGTATTGGGTAAGTTTATCAACTGCTAGATAAACTAACAAATATAACAAGATCATGATCATTCCATTTATTTTATTTCTATTAGATGTATGAATTATTTATTGTGGGTGTGTTGTCTGGATCACAAAATTAATGAATTAAACAAGCATGCAAGATGGAACTAAAATAATATAGGCTTATGCGTAAATATTATCTTAGATATGGTTAATCACATAAGTATATCCCACTTAATATTAACAAGAATGTAATAAAAGATAACAAAATTGAGATTTACATATAATGATAAAATCCCTCAATGAAATATTAAGTCGGTATATCCTTTCAAAATATTTTTTAGAATCGAACTATAGTTCAATGTGTTTAAAAAACCCTAGTAGGGGTGATTTCGATTATCGGGGAATTTTAATTCGATGTTTTTGGTTGATTTTACTTGGTTCACATCAAGGGTCGACTACCACAGTAGGACATGGTGTGACAAAGAGGAATGGTTATGGAAATCTAAAATAAATGGATTTCCGGATTGGGGAGTCCACTTAGGGGATCAAGGAGGTTTGAGTTAATGAATTTGGAATTTAGAATGCCTTCCTAAACCTATCAAGTAGATTAACCAACCCTAGTTTGGGTAATGAGAAGGTAAATATAGATCCTTTCCACTAGAATATTAAGGCAACATAATATTTTGATGCCAGTGGTGAGTGCTACTATATTTCGATAAAATAGTGGGAGACCAATAATTATTAATTTATTTGTCTCAGTTTTATCATGATAAATTAATAAACCTCTTCTCATCTTAATTTTTAGAAATGGAACGAAAAATGACATAAAAAATATCATTACATACCATAATCGAGAAGGAAAACCTTCTCATTGGCACCAATTTCCAGGAATGGTAGAGGCGTTTACACATCATCCTTCACTATGAGAGAAAATTGTATGTGCTGGAAGAGCCTACTCCAGTTATGCCTGGAAGATAGGCCAGTGATGAGGAACTATCTCTCTATATGAAAATATGTATGATTCTACAAATTTCAAATGATTCATTCTATCGACCATGTCTAATGATCTCTTAATGCAACATGAAAACATGAACGCGTATAACATGATGTATCACCTTAAGGATATCTATCAAGATAAGGAGAGATGGGGAATCTATAAGATCTCCAACACTTTATTTACAAATAGTCTTGGAGATTCTGTGCGAGGTAGGCCTCATGTAGTCAAGCTTATTGGCTACATACAATGTTTGGACATCTTAATGAATAAATTCTCAGATGAGTTGCGTACAGATCTCATCTTATAATCATTTCCCAAGACCTTCTCTAGATTTATTGTCAATGATAACACGAGGAACAATTAGAAGAGTCTATCAGAACTTCTGACCATAATTTGTCAGGTAGATAAAGAATGGGGCTTGAAAAACCCATATTCCATATAGTGAATAAGAAAAGGAAGGATAAGGATTAGGGGCCAAGGACTTATAAAAGGTCAAAAGTTCCCAAGAACCACCCCTCCAAGAATGGGTAGATCCAGATCCAGATAATGGAAAGGTAGATGGTATGTTTTTTATGTGGCAAGTCAGGACACTAGAAGAGTAATTTTACCAAAAAGCACAGGGTCACTGAAGGTGCATTTTTTTATCAAGTGTAATCTTTCCATTTCATCACATTGGGTATTAGATACAACTTGTGGGGCTCAAAAATATATTCAAATGTAGGAAACAAGTAGATTTAGAAAGACTGGTAGAGGAGAGGTGGATCTTAGAACTGCCAATGGAGTGAGGTTGGCTGTGTTGGCCATTAGCGATTACCATATATCATTACCAACTAGGATGATTTTGGTTTTATATAAATGTTATTATGTGCCTAGTGTTACCAAAAACATAATTTCTATATCATGTTTGGATATGGATTGATTAAAATTCAAGTTTGTAAATAAGTGTTGCTTATTTTATAAGAAAAACATATATTATGATATGGCACTATTCAATAATGGTCTGTATGTATTAAATTATGAAAACCATGTGTGGGAAATTCATAATGAAATAAACTCACATGACTCATACATCAACCAGTTGTGGCATCAATGTATTGGTCATGTAAATGAGAAGCACTTGAAAAAGCTCTGCCAATTTGGCTATTTAGACTCTACTGAGCTAAAACCACTTGATAGATGCCACGTTTGTTTACAAGGTAAAATGACCAAGCCAAATTTCGATGGATAAAGAGAAAGGGCCACAGAGATTCTAGGATTGGTGCACACAGATGTGTGTGGACCATTTCCAGTTGAAGAATGATTTTGATATTCTTAATTCTTTACTTTTACTGATGATTTGAGTAGATATGGCTATATTTACTAAATGATGTATAAGTCAGAAGACATAGAGAAACTTAAGGAATTCAAGAATTATGTAAAGAATCAGTTTTTTAAGAAGATAATGAAGCTTCGATTGGATTGAGGTGGAGAATATCTGAAGCAAGAGTTCATCGATCTTCTACAGGTGTTTGGGATTCTATCTCAGCTCACTCTTCCTTATACACCATAGTGTAATAGTGTTAGTGAAAGGAGGAACCACACCATGTTGGACATGGTGAGTTCGATGATGAGTCATGCAGATCTTATATTATCCTTTTCTGTATTTACATTACAAACTGCAGTATACACATTAAACTGAGTACCAACAAAGGAGGAAGTCGAATTACCTCCGAGTTATGGAATGAAATGAAACCCATTTTGTTGCACACACATGTATGGGGATGTGAGGCATTTGTTAAGGATTTCTCAGACAACAAACCAACACCCTGGGGGACGAGGTGTATCTTTATAGGACATCCTAAGGAAACGAATGGGTATTACCTATATAACCCTTCATTCAAGAATGTAATTGTTTCCAGACAATCCATCTTTATTGATATGGAGAACACACTCAAAAATGTTATTGGAAAAAATATTAACTTCGATGAAGTTGATTATCAAGATACACAATAGTGGGTATAAGAACAAGTTCCACATGCCCCCAAGGAAGAGGTTACAAAAACACAAGTACCACAAAGGAGATCAAGAGAGGTAAGGGAACCAGATAGATTTGGATTCCTAGTTACCAAGAATGGCGATTCATTATTATTGGACAATTATGAACCTATCTCATACAAGGAAGTAGTAGAAATATCAGAAGTAGTAAGATGGCTATATGCTATGAGTTTTGAGATGGAATCCATGTATTAGAACCGAGTCTTGGTTCTGGATGATGAGCTAGTTGATGTAAAGCCTGTTGGATGAAAATGGGTATTCAAGAGAAAAATTGACATGGAAGGTCAAGTTAGAACCTATAAAGGGTTTGTGACACCAGGTGAATCCAAACGGGTTTGAAAGCATCCGAAATGCATGTATGGGTTAAAGCAAGCATCCAAGTCATGGAACATTTGATTTGATAAATCCATAAAATAATTTGGATTCATTAAGAACGAATATGAGCCATGTGTTTATAAGAAATTTAATGGGAAGGCGGTGATTATCCTATTAGTATATGATGAATACATATTGTTTAATGGAAAAGATGTACAAGTCTTATAGTTAGTGAAGGGCTAGTTGAACAAATGTTTCTCCATGAAGGACTTGGGTGAAGTAGCCTATATTATAGGGATAAATATATTTCGTGATAGACCCAAGAGGCTTCTTGGACTATGCAAAGGTACATACATTGACCATATACTAAAGATATTTATTTTGGAACAATACAAGAGGGTATTGGTTCTAGTGTCACATGGCCTACATCATTTTAAGAAAATGTGTCCTCATACACAATAGTATAAAGATAAAATGAGTAATATCCCATACACTTCGGCTATAGGATCCATCATGTATGCCATGTTATGTACCAGACTTGATGTTGGATATGCACTGAGCATGGTAGGAATATATCAAGATGATCTAGGAGAAAAATATTGGACTGTTGTTAAGACAATCCTTAAGTATTTGAGAAAAAATAAGGATATATTCCTGGTGTATGGAGGAGACGAGGAAATTGTCATCAGAGGGTATGGTGATACTGGTTTTAGACATATCAGAATGATCTGAAATCGCAATCTGGATATGTTTTGTTTCTCAATGCTGGAACTGTGAGCAAGAAGAGTTCAAAGAAACTAGTTGTTGCCAATTCTACAGTGGAGTCTGAATATATACTAGCTTCTGATGCTGCCAAGGAAGCCATCTAGATTCAGAACATTGTCTAGGATCTTGATGTTGTTCTTAGAACTAAAGATTATATCACATTGTATTGTGATAATAATACAGCAGTGGCTCTTCCAAAAGAACCAAGGTCATATCAATAGAAAAAGCACATACTCTATAATTATCACCTCTTGAGTGATTTGTATCAAAGTGGAGAAGTTGCAGTGAATAGATTATCCACATAAGAGAACAAGGAAGACCCCATGACTAAAGGCCTATCTCACCAAAATCAAGAATATCACATGAGAGCTAGTGGGTTAATGGTTATTAGTAGTTGGCTCCTGTCTAAGTGGGAGTATTTTGGAGTTGGTGGCCTAGAACCGACTACTTTGTACTTTATTCATTAATAAATACCTAATCACAATGTGATAATTCTTCTTCATGATGATTCATGTGATAATTTCCTAAGGATACCTGTTGCATTAAAGGGTTATAGCAGATCCCTCCTATGATGAGAACTCAGAAGTTCTATAACACTGTTCTTGAATATATGTTCAATGGCCAGATGATGATATTTGATGGACAAAAATAATATAGGCCATTAGGGGTGAGGACTCATAAAATGTTGAGGTACCTTCTCATGGTGTGTTCAATTGGTAATATCAAGGAGGATATTATGAGAATGAGACCCGCCAGTTGAAAGTCCACATTTCATATTGTCATTGTATGTTCCTATATGGAGATCTGTGTATTGGTCCTTGGACTTTAATATCATTATTAATGGGTATTAAAACTAGTGAACTTATATGTATTGAGGAAAACTGGGACGAAACACTATTCGAAGTGAGGTGGGATATGTTGGGTGCATCACAAGTAATACTGCATTAATAGATAATTCTAGAAAGCATTTTTATATTATGTTCCATAATAGAAGTAGATATCTCAGGCCCTTTGATGGAATTGATATAGACTAAATAAATCCATGGCCATGGTAAGGAATGGGCATGTTCAATTCCAGGAAGTCAAAGAATGAGTAATCAAACACATGGGTTTATGGCACTAGCATGCAATCTTCTTGATTCGAGATTTCAATAATAAGGTATTAAATTACATGGTAAGTATTTGTAGGAGGTGATAGGTCCTGGCAGCATTAACTGCTTTCTCTATGGGTGCCTTGGCATGTTGCAAGATAGTAAAATTGAACTTTAGGTAGGATCCACATAATTCCACTTAGAATGTGTCCTAGAGGGTCACACATTAAGTGTGTCCAAGTATCATAGTTATATATTAATTTAACAAGTTGAATAAAGATTATTCTTGATTGTGGTTTAATAATTATTCTGGGATGTCTGATCGTATTTATTTTGAAACTAGTTATTTGAGAGAATATATTATGGGTGAAATTATATATTTATTAGCGAGTACATTATTTAAGGTCTAATAAATGTGTTGCAAGAAATAAAGAAAATGAAAAGTAAAAAGTACAGGTTGTGTATATTAATATACATGCCATGTAGTTTTTCTGGGGATTTGTGAGATATAATATAATTTATTTAATTAAATAATATTAGGAGTAATTAGATGGGTTCATGTCAGGTAATGATAATAGTAAACAGTTATTTTTAGACATCATGAATTACTAAAAATTAGATAAAATTAATAACTAATTTTGGGTAATTAATTCATTTTATTATTCTTTGTAAAAAAAATCCCAATTACATAAATCTCATTAGCCAAGCCATTTTAAGGGTTGTGAACAATAAATCTAGGAAAATATATCAATCCAAGAGACAATTTTTTTTCCAAGAATGATCTCATGCTTCGAGAGAGATAGAGAGAGAGATCCTCCTCCACCAGATTATGGTGATCGAAGGCAGACGTCGCAAGCGAAGTCTCTTCTACGCCAGCACCTAGATATCCCTTCAGCGAAGTCCAGAGATATGTGGAGCACGTGTGGATCACCTCTATAGGAATCATACACATGGATTATACAATGAAATGATGGATCACATCAGATAGTGACTGAAAACAACAAAGAAGAGAGAATTCCATCATGGTAATTCTTGTCTTTTAATAAAATTAATTATAACCCACATATGATGATCCTCTATTTGGTTCTAGGACTCCCCCCCTTTTCATTCATTCATTATTCTATTATAAATATCTGACATTTTATTATCATGACATATCTTGGATTAAATATCATTAACAAGAAAAAATAAAGTTGGGTACACCCACCAATGTGCTTCCGCTACGCCCAAAACCTACAAAATGTTACTGAAACATTATTTATAAAAATAAGTCCTCAATGGGTTAAATAAGAAATGATCATTTCAATAATGAAATTAACAAGAAAATTAACCAAAGAACTTATTTTTTTTCTCAAATAGATCTCTTTAAAATCATCCAATACTATAGGAAAACCAACAAAAAAACCCATTCGAGTCAGTAGTGCTACAAAAAATAGTAAAAAATTTACGAAAATAAATGTATCCATTTGAAGTGATTCAACTATCACATTTCTAATTTAAATTATTGATTGAATAATAAATTAGAAATATAATCCTTTTATGATATAACCTTGCTGGTATCGAGTCATTAGTCTTCATTATCTTACTATTACATAAGAAACAATCTAGGATATGAACAACGATTAGAAAATTGAAATAAATGGGGAAATCCATAAAAATGATATAAAATCCATGGGAAATTATAATTATATGTATAAATAAATTTATGCAGAGGTATGAGGAAATATATTGTAGAATGGATGCCATGTGCACTGAATCACAGAAGAAAACTACCTTCTCTAGTGGGAGATTGTTTTAGTATGGTAAAATCATTATTGTAGGAAATATCCATCCTTCAATAATCTTATACATCATATGGTGACTTATGGGTATCCAAACCAGAGACATTTTATTAAAATTTCAGATATGATTAATCTAGAATCTGATACATTATATTGTCATTTAAAAATATTTATGTTCAAATTCAAAATCATAAATTATTTATAACTAAATTAAATATTTGTACCAATAATGAAAAATATCAGTGTTGAAATTTTTTAAATGATTTTAATTAACACTTATTGATGATTTTTTTGTTTTAAAAAATCAACATCAGGTCAAAGAATAATTAAATTCACAACTCTTGTTAATGATAAAAATTTATTAAATTTGTTGTTATTTTATTTTATCCAATTTATAATGGCACGTGTAAAAACTAAAAATATTTATGTTCGAATTCAAGATCATATATTATAAGTCCATAAATTCAATATTTGGACCAATTATGAAAAATATCAACATGGAATTTTTTTAATGATTTAAATTAACCCCCATCGATGTTTTTATTGTAAAAACTCAATATTATGTCAAGGAATGAATGAAGTTATAGTGCCCCCTTATTTATAAATATTTATTTCAAATAATAAATGTGTTATTTTATTTTATCACCTTTTAAATGCCACAAGTAAAAATTAATTAGTGTTAAGTTCTTTAAAAAGTTAGATACATGAAATGTTGTTTTTTATAAACATCGATGTTATAGGAATAGTTGATGACATGGGTGGACCAATAAAAATCATTATACCTAATACCAATATATCATTAAAAACTATGTTATATATCCATAAAAAATAATTTTATTAAAATTTAAAATATTAAAATACCTTGAATTCCATTACAACATTAAAAATAAGAAACATATATTTGAAATTCAAAAAAACACTTAAATAAAACTAAATAGGATTGGGTAAAACACACATGATAAAATATTATTAAAAAATATATGTTCTGATAAAATATTAACACCAACTACATCATGGGTAATTTGTGTCATGCATGTAATATTGATTTGTATTTATTCAACCAATTTAAAACATTAATGTATTATTATTAAATCTATACAGAGGGGGAAAAACAATATTAAATGTACACTACATGAACCATGGGAAATTCATGCATAAATTTTAGGAATTTTTACTTCAAAGACACACAATATACATACATCCATTATTTAATTATTCAAAAAAATAAAAATATCATCAATTTGTCTTTGTTCAGAATAATTTTTTTTTAAAAATTTCTAGAGAGGTTTATTGCATGGATCTAATATGATAACAATTTTAATAAATTTAGGTAAATGATCAATGTATTTATTTAAATTCTCATTCATATTAAGTTAGAACTATCTATACAATATGAGTGGTTACCTAGAATCTGTAAGTCATGTCCATGAATTGTCCATGATCTTGAGAAATGTTGAAGGAATATGAAATGCTCTCTTTTTAATTCCTTGGGATAATATTTTGATCATTGAAAGGGGAAATGATCTGGTGTTGATGTTACTAGTAGTAAGCAAGTTTTCAGGAGGAATGATCCTCCCACTATTGGTACTTTAACTTTTTTTTAGGCTAACAAACAAGGAATGTCAAAGAATGTTATATTAGTAGAAGTTCCTTGACAAGAATAGTCTCAACATCCTATTAATGCAGCTGCTCTACATTTTAATGGCATATCATTAGAGAATGTTCCCATTGGATTATCTAGGGATTTGAAGGAAGGGTAAGGTGAAGGTTTTTGATACTGATGGATTTTAGTTGGTGATGCCTAAGAAGTCTGAGGTCTATCTAGATATGTCTCCTGCTCTTAAGGAGAAGGAGGAGGTGGCCAAGGGGAATGTCTGGACGAAAATAGCATCTCTGATGGTGAAAATGTTGCTACCAGAGTTGTTGATGTCCAGCAAGTGGTTTAAAATGGCATGGAGGTGAATAGATTTTCTAATTTTGTGTAGGTTGGTGATTAGTAGGGGGCTCAAGGGGAGGAAAGTATGCTTCGATATGCTGAAAATGATCAACAAGGTGAAGTCCCTGCCATGGAAGGATCTCCCCTTGTTAATATGGAGAATACTTGAAAATGAAAGGATGAGGTTAGTCTTGGTGTTGTCTAGGACTTCACATGATCTCCTAAAATGGTTGAGGATCACGTGGTCTCATCTAAAAATATTTTTTTCAAGGGATGCATTAAGTGATGTGGAATTACTTGGACCTGATATGCCAATTGTTAATTTCTTTTCCATGTTAGAGTCTATTAATACTCCTTATTTTGATCAATTTATTCTTGAATTCCTTAAGAATATTGAATGTAGTAACCAAAAGAGATCTTTCTCGACACATACACATGTTAATGTTTTACAGCCTTCAATAGAGCTGGACCAACCTATACAAAATTCTTTATCACCCTCTAGTGTGGTTGTTCATACTTTCAAATATGCACAAGAAAATCTTCATGGTGATGCTTCCCATGATGATATATTACCCCCTAATCTAGTTGTTCATGAATTAAAATTTAGATCCTAAGAAGTACCGTGGGAAGAAACTCCCTTTCCCATTATGGAGGATCTGATGATAGATAAGGAATCAAATTATCTAAAGGTGACACAATAGAGAATATGACATCATCTGGCTAACAAGGGAGGATCGCAGGGTCAAGTTCGGTCCAGGAAGAGGTAATATATGGTTATCTTATGTTCATTTTGTTGTTCATGTTTTCCTAGTCTGGTGGGTCACATGTAATCATCTCCTCCGAACCATTTTGTACTTCTACTCTTTTTCATTAAATTTTTGGAGCCATGGGTTACTAAACCCATGGATGAGCTAGTCTTAGTAAATTGGAATTCATATTAATAATAGTTAAAATATAAAAATTTTAAGGTATATATTTAAATTTGATAAATAATATACACCAAAGAATTTGAAACTATTTTTTAAATTAAAATATACACTACACTACTAAGGAAAAGTCTTTTAACATCCACAATGCTAAAAAATCATGGTTGATATAAGCGTTTTAAAAGGAGTCCCTTTTATCAGTTCTTGAAAAGCAATAATTAATTGGGGATTTTATGAATGCTAAAAAACATTGAATAAGGTGGACCTTTATCAACAACATTACAAGAACTGGTAAAGTAAAACCTTTATCAATACTACTTCTAGCACTGATAAAGGTCATGCTTCTATAATGTGCTATTTAAATTACACTACACTGCAGCACCAAATAAAAACACCAAATAGAAACAAGAAGAAAAAAATACATGATATGAAAAATTAAAAATTTAATAAAAATAAAAATACATCACAAATAAAAAAACAATATATCATAAACATTTCAAATTTTTTTTATATAATTATATTTTGAACTACAATTTATCATAAACATTCAAAAACAACAATGCTTTCCTTGTCTTTGACACCCTACCATATCTCAAAATGATCGATCATGGTATCTATTGCTTAACAAACCACCCCAAATCAAGTTAAAGAATTCACCTCTATAAGGAAAACATTCTTAAGTTAGTAATACTATAACTAAATAGCATAAACATATATATGAAACAACACATTAATAAAATGTCAATTTTAAATAGATTATATCAAATTGAGGTCACATCAGTTACACTATACATCAAATTGAGGTGAGGCTAATTACTACATGTAAAAAATGACTTGTGGATCATTATCCTAAATTATCAAAACAATCCAAATCTGTTTTCCATGTTTTGAGTAAGTGACTTGTGTTTTATAATAAAATATCATTTTAAATTGAAAAAACAAACTTTTATTCTTTCCAGTCAAATCATGTTTCATTTTGATATGAGATTGATTTCTACATATTGAGAATGACTTATGAATCATTTGAAAAAATCATGAAGATATAACGAGTGCATTTGATCAGTTTTCAGTTACTAACACACATTTTGAACAAAATCAAAAAAATTAGATTGATAAAATAAACATTGAGTCTATTAGGAACAATATTTATCATATTGAGGAACAGATGATTTCTACACATCAAAAAATAATTATGGATATTTTTTCTAAAGTATCAAAACTATCAAAAAAAAAATTCTTCTCATATTTGAGTAGGTCACTTTTATTTTTTTACTAAAATATTGATTTTAAATATAAATACGGACATGGAGTCATAGAGGTCACAACATGTGTTTGTTTGAGGTGAAGATGATTCCAACACATAAAAAATGACTTATGTATTGTTTTAATAAATCATAAAAATATTCCAATTTTTTTTCTCAGATTTAAGTATTTCACTTATCTTTTTTACTAAAATTTCATATTTAATTAAAAACAGTCAATTTAAATCATACTGGTCACATTGTGTGTCAGTTTAATGTGAGAATGATTCGTAAACATCACAAATGACTTATGAATAGATTTACTAAATTATCAATATAACAAGAGTGTGTTTGCTCATTTTTTAGTGAGTGACACATGTTTTGAACTAAAATGTCAATTTTAGACTCATAACGTCCACTTTGAGTGATACCAAACACACAGTGTTTGAGCATGAGGTGTGGAAGATTGCAAAATGAATCAAATGAAATATATATCATTGTTAAAAAGTGTAAAAACAAACCAAATGTATTTTCTATGTTTTGATCCTGTCACTTATCTTTTTTAGTAAAATTTCAATTTTTTTAAAAAGACTCACTTGGTGTCATACCAGCAACACTGTGTATCATATTTTTGTGAATTACTCATACATGACATTAATGAATTATATATATTTTTTTCTAAAGTGTCAAAATAATCAAAATATGTTGTCACAGTTTTTAGCATATGATGGATGATTTGATCTAAAATTTATATTATATACTAAAAACATACAATTTGAGTCATTTCGAACACATTGTGTATTGAATTGAGGCATGGCTGATTGAGATATGGAAGATTTCTACATCGCCCAAGATAATGATCATGGAATATATTTTGGTAGGTCATAATTTTCATTCAACTATTGTAAAATACCTTGGTAGATTCATCTTTAAAATTCACATCATGTTTCAGGAAACATGGGGTTTCCTCTTCCATCCAAAAGGAGCATTTTCTTAGTTTTCTGGCTTGTTTAAAGATCAATAGAAGCAAAATATGTCTTCTTAAATGATATATGAAGATAACGAAATAAGTATTAGATAAAAATAATATGGAAATAAACTAAAAAATAGTAGATAAAATAAAAACAAAATTAACAAAATTAATAATAATTTTCCCCCAGCGGCATAGCCTGGTGGTTACACCCTTGAGGGGTTCCATAGAAGGTCTCAAGGTTGAGTCACCCAAAGTACATAACGAAATTTTAGTATTATTTTTATATTTTTATTCGCCACAACGAAACTACTGTAATTAAATTAATTAGAATGAATTGACCTTTACATTCAACTATTGAAAAATCCCTTGGAAGGTGCATACATACAATTAAATTCACATTTTAGGAAGCATGGGGTTTCAAATTACATCCAAAAGGAAATTTTTCTCTATTTTTTGGATTGCTTCAGAATGATTGAAGAAAAATATGACTTCCCAATAGATCTCTTAGTAAAACTAAATAAGAATTATTCAAAAATGAGAATGAAATTATCTTAAAAGTAGTAGATAACATGATAACAAAATTGAATAGATAAGTAATAGGAATTTACCTTTGTATTAAACTAATAAAAAATTACATAGTAGATTCATCCTTATGATTCACTTCATTTTTCAGTCAGTATTAGGTTTCCTCTTCCATCCACAAGGAACATGTTCTTTCTTTTGTGGAATGTTAAAGATAATTAAAAAAGTATGAATTCCCAAATGATTTTTGAAACCAACTAAATAAGTATTAGATAAAAATAATAAGGAAATTAACGTAAAAATATTATATAAAATGATGACAAAATTAACTAAATAAGTTGTAGGTATTCAAATTTTCATGACGTCTATAAACATTCTCGACCCATTTCCTTATTACCATTATCTCAGTTGTATCCTCAAGGTCAAATATTTTACAATCATGATCTTCTTTGAACAAATAACCCAAACTCATGAAAATGTATCCACCTCTATAAAAAAATATTATTCTAGTAGTTCTATAAAGCCATAAAATAAACATTAATATTAAACATTACATTAATAAAGTGATAATTCTAAACAAAAACCACACAATTTGGGTCATACTAGGTATAAAATGTATTGATTTTAGGTTTAGTTAATTCCTACACATCATAAATGACTTATGTATGTTGTCCTAAGGGATCAAAACATTTCGAATGTGTTTGTTCATTTTTTAGTAGGTCACTTGTAATTGATTTACTAATGTATTAGTATTAAATAAAAAGACACGCATGGAGTCAGACCAGTCACACTACGTGTCCAATATAGGTGATGATGACTCCTACATATCAAATATGACTTGTGGATAATTTTACTATTGTATCAAAACAATTCAAAGACATTTTCTCTCTTTTGAGTGTGTCAATTTGGTTTATTTACTAAAATTTCATTTTAAACTGAAAACATGTACATTCAGTCATACTGGACACATCATGTGTTAGTTTGAAGTGATAATGATCCCTACACATCAAACATGACTTATGAATAACTTTCCTAATGTATCATTTCAATAAGAGCGTGTTTTATCTAATTTCAAAAAGTGATATAATTTTTTGAATTGAAATGTAAATTTTAAATAGATAACATACAAATTGAGTCTTACTGAGAACATCATGTGTTATATTAGGGTGAAAATAATTCTTACATGTCACAAAAGTCCGTTTAAAAGATAATGTAAATTTTAAAATATCTTTTATTGAGATTATCATTGAAATCCAAAATATCATCCTCAATCTGAAACATTAAAAAAATCCAATTTATTAACTTTAAAACCAATAATTAACATTTAAACACACATTTTAAATATAAACAACTGATGAATATTATCATAACAAATAATTAAGACAGTTTTTATTAGTTATTAAAAATGATTTTCCCCAGTAAAATCCATTTTACTTCTTATTTAAAATCACATTTTAACAAAATTTTCACTCATTAAAAAAATTTGATGTAAAATAAGACACAGAATTCATTTTCAAACATCCATTGAAAACTTGCCTACTATTTTTTTACAAAAAAATCACTTTCTATTTTGGACCTAGATTTACAAATTTTAAAATAACACATCACCTAAATAAGATTATCATTATATAATAAAGATAGTGAGTAAAAATTGAAATTACGACACAAATCCAAGGATAATTAGTGACCACAATCAACTAGGCCACATGGTTGGAAATTCAGGTTCCAATCACATTGGTTTTATAGGGGAGGACTCGATACTATTTACATGATCTCCATAAGGTCTAACGAACTCTATGATCTTACCATATGTCACCAGTTCAATTCCCTTGTCACCTCTAAACATGAATAGATTTATAAAACAATAAATATTTACCAAAGTGAAAGAATCGTCAATGTAAATTCATTTTACTGACAATAGATAAATAAAACTCTATGATCAACACTACTTCTCATGGAAACTTGAGGTTTTGAATGAGAAAGAGATCATGACACCTCATTCAGTTAGTTCAGATATAGATGGGTATGTTTTAATCATTACCCATGGACTATCAAGGAAAAGTCGGTGTGATCACGATGTGACGAGAGTTGGGAAGTTCAAGTGTCAAGTACTGGATCTTCAGGTTCTATGAAAATACATCCTCACATGCCATAACATTGGACAGGATCCATTCATTCAACAGATCGATGAAGAGCGATAGTGGTCACTATGATTGGGTCCCACAAGAACATGGATGGTACAAGAGAGTAGAATTTATTTGGGTTTTATTAAAAATATAGAGTCATTTTTTTATCAACACATTCAAAAAATCATTGATAAAGGGAAGTTTTATTAGCACTAAAATAGTAATCTTTGATAAAACACCTCTTTATCAGTGCAAAAAATGCACTCATAAAGACCAAATTTTAATAATATAATAAATACAATCAAAAATTTGAAATGTATATGATTATAAATATATAAATTTTTATTTAAATAATTGTTTTATAAATGTATAATTATTTAAATAAATAAATAAATATTTATAATTATAATTATAATTAAATATATTTAAAAATATTTATATTTAATTATAAATATATTTATATAATTATATAATTATATTTATATGTATCTATATTGAAAAGGCTAAGACAAATACCTTTTGTAGAATGGGTCTATAGCTACTACCCATGACATTGTGGTGAAGACATCAAAATATAGTGAAAATACTATTCGTTTTCTTAACATCCTTAGTAGGTTTCAGAGTACAGAGATTTATGATGAGGAATTTTGAAACCCACTTTGACCGGAGATCCCAGATCAAGCTGGAGGATAGGATCCTTACCCCTTAGTTATCCCAACCCACTAGATGAAATAACGAATGTGGATCATAGGACAAAGAAATTGACCAAGACCTAGAGGATGGGTCGATATTTGAGTTGTGGATGTGGTGGTCAAACACAATGATGATTTCATTTTCTATTTTTGGGCTAATGTCTAATTTTCCATTTATGGATGTGGAAGGTCACATTCTTCCATTTGTTATATTCACTTGTACACTGTATTTCCTTTATTTTCAATAAATTTCATGACCATGAGCTACAATCTATGGCCCACAATGTATTTAATATATATATATATATATATTTAATAGTGTGGTGAGATGCATGTCGGGGGAGAGATTCCCCCTGACGGAAATATTAACTAGTAATTCTCTTTATTTATTATGTAAATCCATCACTTCATCATCTTAAAGTTGTTTGATAGAGGGGATGAGAAACCTATTCTTATGGGTATCACCTCCATGAATCCTAACTCATGTTCTCTAGATACGCCTAATTAAAAGTGGGATTCCAAGATTCCAATCTAATGAAACTGTAAGTTCTATGATTCTCTATATCTCAAATACTTTGTTCCGTCTCAAGATTGGGAATATAGTTACTCAATCTAAAGTAGAACTTCTACAGGGGTTTTTTAAAACTAGGCAAATAGTAGTGGAATTAAAACAGACGTGAAAACACTCATTTTCAGTGCATATATTTCTTCTGAAAGGGGTGAAACCATGGTGATTGGATGTTCTAGTCAAAAGGTAATCTATTGCTTAAGAATTTCTCGAATGGAGGTGAATCCCATTTTGGTGTGAGTTTTACCATTTTTACTTCCAAATCTAGAACTCAAATTAATGGTTTGGGGATTCAGATCAATTTCGTTGAATCCAGGCATGATGCGATTATAGGAATGGTCATTTTTCCTTAACCCATTAAAAATATGAACACATGTGTTTAGTTATAGGATAGAATTATAGTCTTAATCTAGATATTTTTTCATCCTCGGATCCTTCCAGATATTACATCATTGATTAGGGAACCTATCAGGTTGGATAAACATGATGAACATGTCAGGTTTGACTATTTTTGTGAGATCTCTCATTCATGTAGATTTCAGCATTGTTCTAGTTAACCAAGAAACTCTATCAACTAATGGTGAAGATCTGAATTTGAAAATAATTTATGAGAATCTTTCCCCTTTGTTCCCTGAGTGGATACATGTGGGTCACTCCACGAATGATTTTAGGAGACATTTTCTATATTTTATTGACATTTTAAAGGGTCATATTGTTGTGGAATATAGAAAATTCACGGATAAGGGGAATTTAACCACTTCTTAAAAAGTGTCTGGAAGGTCTTAGAAAAAGGAGCGACCCACCATTGATAATAAAAAGCAGCATACCTCAGATGTGTTTACTTGTGGGTTGGATGGCCCTGTGTGTGAAGAAAGATCCATTCATGACCACTCATTGGTTTCGAAATAATTCATGGGATTAAACTATACCTAATGTGGGGGAGGATTGGTATGTGATTTTGAGGGAATTTTTCATTAAAGATTCTTTTTTCAAGATCACTGTAACTATTTCAGAAAATGAGGTCTCTGTTGAGGATTAATTTGAATTTGAGGATACTACCCAAGAGGGTATTGATATTTAACTATAGAATGAGTCCCTCATTAATCAGAAAGAAAAATACAATATGGTGGTGGTTTCTTCCAAAGAATTGAAGAACCCCAATTCATAACCTGGCCAGTCAAGGAAAGTGAGTATCACCCCTAATATAGTACATAAGCATTCTCTTTATAAGATTAAAAATATCTTAGTGGATAGAGAGGGATTTCAAATGGTCACTTGAAAATCGTTATCTTTTGTGCATCCTAGTAGTCCCAGGTGGGACTCTCCTTTTCTCATTTAAGAATAGCTTGGGCATGATTATGATACCAACATTGAAGATGAAACATGTGATCTAGTTACTAGTGCTACACTAGAAGGGAAGGTGACGACTGAGGAGGATGTCATTACCCTGCCATACTCCAGACCCAACTCAAAAAATTCACTTTGCTTGGCATTTTTAATGGATCATAGCACATAAATCATTCCATGAGAAATTTTGAAACCTTAAAGTTGAAGAAATACCCTCAGACATTGGTGATTCTAATCTTAATGTAACTGATAGGGATGAATTAGTCTTGAAGTTTGATTTTACTAGATGTATTGAGCCTCATGATGTTGAATATGAATCATTAATAATAGATGATCATGATGTCACCTTGAATGCTCTTTAATAGTGGAAGAGAAGAATGCATTTGAGAGGTTGAGTTAGCATATGAGAAACAGGCAACAGACACAAAAGAAGGCAGTTGTTGTCTAATCCTTTGTTTTTGTTTTTGTTGATTATGAAAGATTGTTAACATTTTAACCCCCTATTTCTCTACGTTGTAATTTCTTTTCAATAATATAGTTTTCAAGACTTTGGATTTCATTCCATGGTTTGTGACGTACTGAGTATATATATATATATATTAGTATATAAATAACAATAATTATAAATATAATAAATATATTTATTATATATATATATTTATTATAATTTTATAATTATAATTATAAATATATTTATTTATTATTATAATTAATAATAATATATTTATGAAGTCTTTATTTATAATTAAAAATATATTTATATAATTATATATACTTTTATACAATTTTACATATTTATAAAGTTTTATATATTTATATAATTTAATATATTTATATATTTATTTATATATTTTATAATACATAAATATATATATTTATAAATATATTAAAAATATTTATTATTCAAATATATTTGTTATAATTTTATAATTATTTAAATAAATATTTTTATATTTATTATTATAATTATAAATAAATATATTGTTAAATTTTGTTAAATAATTTTACATATATATTATTATATATATATATATATATATGTAATTATATATATTTATTTACCAAGAAAGTGTGAACTGTGGGTTTTACCACATGGTCCCAAAATTTATTGAAAATAAAATAACAACAATGTACAAGAAAAAATGGGATTTGAAGGCCAATGACCACCACTTCCATAAAAGTCAAAGAAATTACTCATATATGAGAATGAACCCCACCACTACTTCTCGGATGATGCCCCCACATCAATGTTTTATGCTATCACCATCTCTTTTCGTCCAATGAAGAATCATCTAGTGGGTTGAGATCCCCAATGAGCCACAAATCACGTTGTCCAGCCAGACCTAAGCCCTATCAAGATACCTTCTCAGGGTTTCTACTTATTACAATATTAATGGCATGATCATTACCAAATTTCTCCATGAAATACCTCCTTTCTATTAGATATATTTAATATGTTAATAATACTAAGGATATTATTACTAGAATCTAGTGGAGTCGGGGGACCATCCATGCTTAGCACCGTGGTTTACATTGGGGGTTCGAGGGAAGCCTTCTCCGCTTCTTATTATGTTTTTATATACAAAGGTTAAAGGTCGAGCGAGAGGGATTTCCTATGTGTGACCATCAGAAATCCACCATCATCTATGATGACAGTAATTCCCTAATTTCCTTTAGTGAGTAGCCAATTATAATCTGTCATATAAGAGAAAGTGTCCATTTATTTATTAGAGACATCTGCAGACATATTGTTATTTCCATTACTTTTTTCCATTGGTAAGGAGCTATCTTGACGCAATTCCTTATCCACTTTTTTCTACACATCATTCTCAAAATTAGATTGATTTTCATAAAAATTGACATTTTTAGGAACTTTAATTGTAGTATATTTCCATGATTTCTTTCTACATGACGACTACTTCTCCCCTTCAACACCTTCTAGTTGGGTAACTCAATGGTCATCCTTTCTAGCCAACTTTAAATCCCATACAATCATACGAGGAGCTAATGCACAGGTATTAATATATACATAAATTATAATAGCCCCTTCTAGTTAATTTATAGAATAAGGTCGAATGGTATCCATTTGGTTTTGAAAGACCTCCTTGATTTAAGGGAATTCATCCCCAATAAAGGCAGTATTAACTGCAGGGTCTCTTTTTCATAGAGGCCCCCGGTCTTTCACTACCCATTACACTAAAAATTAGAAACAATAGTATTCCTATATTTATTAAAACATTGACTTTATTATGACCTCTAACAGAGCAGAATAAATAAAATATAGACCTCCTACAATTAATCCTATCATTCCTAATATTATTACAATCTGAACAATAATGTGGGTTTTTTCATACTCAATCACCAACTCAAATCCATCTCATTAATATAAAGAATCACTGCATCAACATGAGTTGAATAGAATTCTACATCAACCATAAAATGAGAACAATGTCCAAACATAGAAAATTAAGTATCCCTATCCATTTTTATGGGAATACCAAGGGACAATGTGACATCATATTGTATTTCCAGATTCTAAAGAATCCAATTTGTACCATGAACTTTCTCCCACATTTCAATGATAGAGTTACCTACCTCAAATGGGATGATGCTATCATCCCACTCCCAGACATGAAGAAAATATGGCTTAGGAGAAACTGATCCAAAGACCCATTCTTTCATTTTTAAAAACATAGTGGGAGGAGAATATGGAATAAACCGCAGCTGAGAGAGATGCTTTTCCAGTTCCTAAAACCCCATAGTTATGAAAGAAAACAATCCAAGCCACTAATTCTCCATGGTTTGGAACATCTGGGTAAGATAACTCCAAAAACAATGGATTTATCACACACACATATATATACATAAAAACATCTATAAATGTATAAAAATAATATATACACATTCACAAAACACACACACACACACACAACACAATCCATACACATTTATGCATATAGACATTTATATAAATATATAAGTTTTAATATCACATATTAAGAATACGTCCATTATTTTAACATAATTGTTTGAGTAATTTATATATATAGATATATTAATATATCATATTTATATAAATTATATATAGGCAGTTTTTAGTTAATGTATATAAATAAACATTATTTTTTGAATATAAATATAATAAATATATATATATTAATAATATTTTTATTAGAAGCTTTTATCAGCGATAATAAAAGCATTGATAAAGATGTACCTTTACCAAAACTGAACAAATCACCGATAAAAGATTTATTTATTGGTGCTTTTAGATAGCACTGATGAAGCATACCCTTTTATCAATGCATTATGGTTACTAATGATAAAACCCATCACTTCGTAAAGCGTAGTCAGTGGTAGTGCTACTACAGAAATGGTCTCTAATCATACTAGATATACCCTTCATTGGTTTTAAAAAAGATCTAATATGGTAAATTCATTTATAAGCTGATGAATTTTATTGGCATTAAAAATAGCATTGATAAAAGGGAACATCATCAGTGCTAAAAATGTTGATAAATGATTCCCATTAAATGTTATTTTTGAAGTGATAATAGAGGGAAGACGTTATCAATGTGTTTTTTGTATATATAATGTTACATTTTATCATCCCTATTACTAGAGTTTGTAAATTCCATGTTGTAGTAGATGTGCTGCTATATTATAGCACTCTCCATCGGAAAATACAAAATTTAATTTCAATTAAATTTACTTAAAAAAGAAACAAATATATTATTAAAATTTGAAATATTTGTTTTGATAATTAAATTGGAACATACAATTTATAAAAAACATCAGCATATTAAAAAATATTAATGTTTCATTGACTTTGGGCCTAACCCCCTCTCAATCGAGTCTGATCATTCTATCAGTTGCCAAAAAATACACCCCAAATCTATAAAAATAGAACGCCTATATAAAATAGAATTAATTTGTTAGAAATAATATAAAAAAATAAATAGGACCAAAATATGAAACAATACATTAATGAAATTTAACTTTTAAAACTAAATCATACACATTATGTCAGACAGAGAACATCGTGTGTCACATTAATGTGTGGTTTATTTCTATAAATCAAAAAAATTGGATCATTTTTTTAAAATATCAATGTAGTCTGGGAAAAGTTTATAAATTTTATGTATTTGACTTCTATGTTGAACTAAACTATCAATTTCAAAATTAAATAATACACATAGACTTATAAAAGGCACACCATATGTTATATTAATATGTGGTTGATTACTATACATAAAAAATGATTTATAGATAATTTTCCAAAATTATCAAGATAATTTGAGTTCATTTTCCAAGTTATAAGAATCTAGCATGGTTTTTGAATAAAAATGCCAATTTTAAATAAAAAACACACCTCAAGGAATATAAATCACAACGTGCATCAAATTGACAGGAAATGTATTCCTATACATCAAAAATGACTTAAGGATCTTTTCCATAATGTATAAATATTGTCTGATTGTGCTTGTTACATTTATATTGAAATAAATATATTTTGAACAAAAATATCATTTTTAAACTTAAATCCCACACCTTGAGTCACAATGGTCACATCATGTGTTAGATTCATGGATGAATAATTCTTACACATCATAAATGATATATATGGGTTCTTTTACTAATGTATTAAGACACACTAGTTTTTTTTATTTTATTTGAGAGCGACACATGTTTTTAGCTAAAATTTCATTTTTAGACTGAAAAAATAAATCTATAGTCATACCAGTCATAATGATCATTTTCATAGTATTAATAAATTTCTACACTTCACAAATGAATTAAAGATCATTTTCATAAAGTATCTAAAAAATTTAAATGTGTTTTCTTAGTTTTGAGTATGTCACATGTCTTTTAAAAAAAATCCTTTTCTAAATTGAAAACACACATTTTGGGTCATATTGGGCACACCATATATTGAATTTAGGTATGGCAGACTCTTACTCGTCACTAATATCATTTATAACAGTTTCATAAAGTATCCAAAAGCCTGAATGATATTTGATTGATTAGAGTATGTGATGTGTGTTATGAACTAAAAGGAGAATTTTAAAGAAAAATAAAGATCGTGGGTGACACTAGTCACATAATTCATTGGATTGATGTGAAATTGTATAATACAAATAAAAAATAACACAAGGATAATTTTCAAAAAATTTCAAGTAAATACAAGAATGATTGATATATTTCAATTGAGTGGCATATGTTTTTAACTAAAATGTCATTTTAAATTGAAAACACACACTTTAAGTTATAACAGTAACACCGTGTGTCAAATTGATATGTGCATGACTCTTACATAAAAAATGATCAAATAGTAATGATGTTTTACTTTTATTACAATGGATAAGTTGTTAGGATTATTCTATATAGAAAAAATATATTTTATTTTAATAATTTAATTTTTATTTTTATTTTCCTAAAAAAATTTATTTTAATTTTTTTCTGTATTGTATTCATTGGATGGTAATGAAAGAATATTAAAAAGGTAAGTTAGATGTGTTTTTAGTGATGTGTTTTTTTAATAAGGATCAACTTAAAGTCGCAAATAGAATACATATTGTGACCACTAATAGCAATAACGTTTTTCCTACACACTGCCATAGAATGAAAGATATAATGTGCTAGATTTTATCAGAGTTAAATAGAAAGAATTGATAAAAGGGGAAATTTTATTTGTGGTAGATAAGTGTGCAGGTGATGATAAATGTTAAGATTAAAAAATAATTAGTCTTTTAGTATAACAAAATTTTGAGATTAAAACAATGTGAAAACATATGAAAATAAAAAATGAACTGAAGATGTAACATGAAAAACCCAGAAATGAAAGGGGTAAAAATAGTGGGAAAATAGTAGGATCACACAATTGTAAAATGGTGGTATAGTCTCTCCATAAAATATAATAATATAACACTAAAACTATTCTTTCATGAATAAATGGTTAACGCCTACAAAGAAGATAACTCAAATATAAAACCAGGAGTTGGTGTGTGTCATTAGAAGAAATGGTGAAAACTATTGTGGGAGATCCTATTTTATTGGCAATGCACCCTTTTTTAGACTCCCCTCAAATAAATTCCTTTTAAAAAATTAATTCGGTGAAATAAATGTTGGGAACCACCCACCATGAATGAATAAAATGGGGTATCTATTATTTTTTATCTCTCCACCCAAAAGTCATTTGACATAACTCTTAATTAAAGATTTTATTGAGAACAAATCACATCTATAAAATTCGTTTCTATCTTCCAACGACATTAATCGTGTCTCTGCAATGTTGTTCAAGGATATACATCATCTGATCTTATCAGATATCATCACACTCATTTGGAAATCCACTAGATTTTATTTACTGTGAATTTTATCTATATCCAAAATTAATTAATCCAACACATATTTAACAAAATGATATTTTAGGACAACATGATTTTTCCTGGAATGAAAATATGAATTCCTTGAAATGTGAAAGGTGCTATACCTAATAAAAAATAATAAAAAATGATCTTGTTTGGTCCTGATCTCCTACAACAACCTTGTCATCAAAGTGGCCTCTTTTCAATATTTTATAGCAAAAATTTAATCCAACTTGTTTGTATATAAGACGAAAATTGATAGTAATTTGGATAAACATCCAAAAACTCCAGTTTTAATAGTGAACACATAACCAGTAGTGGATTTCCTCATGTAAAAATCACCTGAAAAATATTAATTGACATAGAATCTTAGTGTAAAATAGGATCCTAGACAATATAATGCATCATTTGAGGTATCATTGATATATATTTGGATATTTTTCATCATGTTCCAATTCCCCCATCTTTTATTTTACATGAATATTTTAATATCTCCCACAACATGTGAAATGTCAGCTATAGTAAAAATCACCATGAACATCAAACTCCCCACTATAGATACATAAGACACTCAAGGAATTTCCATCCTCTCTACTTCAATACTATGAATCATCATAGAGGATAACATTAAATTAAGGGGAAGTGGAGTATATATTAACTAATTATCATTCATATAGAATCATTTCAAGACATTAATCATGTATTTATTATGAAATATTGAAATATTTCAATTATTTCTATCTCAGTGGATCTACTTCCAAATAATCCTTCCTGTGGTTCCTATGTCCTTCATATCAAAATACCTATCCAACTATGTGCATTCTCTCGAATTTGATCATTTTTGGGGCCTACAACCAACATGTCATCCACATAAAATAGTATAATGATAAAATCATTACCATCTAGGCCCATTAAATAGGAAAAAATATATTAATTAAGTCTATTTTATACAAGAAGATACATTCAATGGATCCTGAGTCAAACTTATATCATTCCTTGATATTAAACAGTGCATATACAGTACTGAAAAAAGGATACAATTGATCATATTCAATGAGTTTACTAGTTTACATCTCTATCAGTGAATTTATATCATGTTTCACTAATAGGGATTTATTGACCACATTGTAGTCGATTTTCACTTCTTCTCTTTAGTATGTCATGGAAACTAATACAGTTTGCAACATCACCCTTGTTTTGTACAATAGTGTTCTTTTCATACTCTATAAAATAAAATTAGAACATGGTGTGTGTGCCATAATGGACTGTCTCTTGATGCCTTCCTGTTGAAAACAAGAATCAAACACCTCTCTTGTATATTCTCCATCACTATCAGTCCTCAAACACTTGAGCTTATTTTCAGATTAAATCTCCTTATCCCCTTTCAATTTTTGGAATACATTAAACACATATACTTTCCTCTTTATTGGAAACACCCAATATCTCCTCAAATAGTCATAAGTAAGAGATACAACATACCTTTCTCCTACAAAAGATAAAAATAGTGTTTGAAAAACTTTAGAATGAACCAACTCTATGACCTGTTTTCTCCTCACCATTGACATTTGAAAATCAATATGTGTTTCTTACTCAGAACACAATGTTTTCAAAATGGAATGTATAACTTCACAAGATCAAAAAGTAACATCCAATTAGAAGGAATCATCAAGACTCATACAAACATATGACCATGCTTCTGATTCTATAATGTCATCAATACTTCCATCGAGGTAGTTGATGAAATAAATATATTCACTAATTTTTAACTTTCACCCATGTTCACGTACAAGTTATTTGAGGTCTTCTCCATCTTCATTACCAAAAGTGAACCATTCACAATTCTCAATATACCATTATTGGTGCGATTCATGAATATCATACCATCCAATTATCTCAAGGAAAATTTTTCTTTTTGAGACCGTTTAAATGGAATACTCCTTCAATGTATCAAACTATGTTATCATGAATATCCATTTTAATGGTTATGAATCATATGATATTCAATGTATGATCATTAACCATATACAGAAATCATTTTTAGGTAGTTTTATATTATGCAAACCATTCCCACTGAGTCCTTATGTGCCACATTTATCTTGAGTCAATAAACAATGCATCTTCGAGATGTTTTCAAACATCAATAGTCGTTTCGGCATCACTGACTAGTATGTATCCGTTTCTATAAGTATTCGCCAAATTTCCTTGAGGGTCATTGTAACCATAATAATAATTCTAATAATATTTTATTACATTTCCTCAATTAAAAAATTGTAATATAAATTTTTTTTCTTGTTTCTCATTGATTTATTCCTTCTAGGATTCTAGATCCCTCTAAAATAACATTCCATTATTTTTCCACTTTCCATTTAAAGAGAATCTGATTGATGTGATGTTGTCTTTATTTATTCCTTATTCTTACACTAAATATATTCATTATGAACCATAGATACAATGTCATTGAAGAGAAACATATCCAATAATATATTGTTGAGGACGATTATAAGTTGATTATATGAATATAGAAAACTCTAGAGAAGGTTCTCTACGGATTCGGTATCCCTAATTTTTCATAACAATGACGTAAGATGAGAAATTATGGTATATTGAACGATTATATGGTCAGTAATTTATGATGAATCCAATATTTGAGGATTGTATAATTTTCTCTTCAAAAAAATTTTATTTTAGAGTGGATTTTCCTCAAACATCTTTGTTAGTGTTTTCAAATTTCATTCACTGTATTTTTCTACGTAATGCTTGGCAGGACCCAATCTATGAATACCAAATGGTTGGTAATATAAGTCTCAGATGTGTCATTGAATATCACCATCACGTATTCCAATTTTTCACCAATCTTTTATAAGAAATTATCTTTCTATATGACCAATTTCATATTCAATTTCGATAATGAAAAATTCTTTCCATTGAATTTTTTGATCTTGAATTATGTCATTATATAGACACGCTGTTATTCAATAATTTCTTTAGGCTGGAACACACCATTTAATGCTACTTTATAAGATAAAAATAATCATCCTTATTATAGAGAAATAATTTTGAGATAACTATATAGTGAAAAAATAAAGAAATAAGAAATTAACAGATGACATAACATGAAAAAATAGCAAATGAAAGGGGTTAAATAATAGATTTAAAATAGCATGATATCACTCTTGTAATGTGTGGGTGAAATATCTCTTTCAATTACATGTAGAAAACACTAAAATTATTCTCTATTCAATAAATGGTGAAAACCCCACAAAATACCACACACAAAGTTGAAACTAAAAGATGATGTGTTTCTTGAGAATAAAATGATGAAAACTGTTGGGGTAGATCCACCTTTATATGATTCCCTCACCCTCCTTTGGACTCACCTAAAATAAATTCTTCTTACCAAATCAATTGGGGGAAATAAAGGAAGAGATCCGCCCCATTTGAATGAATTATATAGGGAATTTGTTATTTTTTCTCGCTCCACAAATTTTTTCCATAATAAAGGTTCCACATTATCAATGCCTTTTCTAGTACTAATATATTCATTTATTAACATGAATAAAAAAATGGAATCATATATTGAACATGTGAATTTATTAATACATGATAAATGATATACTATCTAAGAGAATAGAATATTGTAAAAAATTAATAAGAGAGATAAATAATGTAAAATAATAACTACCTATTATTTTAAAATTTTATTTATATGTTTTTTGATATCGGTAAAATTAATTTACAAAAATGATCCACGAAATCCTAAAACCATTTAATGATTTTATACTAAAATTTCAGAATTTCCAAAATATTTAAATTATTTGAGGATTTTATACTATATTATAAAAAATTGAATTTACATTGTTATATATATATATATAGATTTATATTTAGACATAATTAAAAAAATATTTTATTTGGAATTTCTAGAATTAAAATAATCTCCACATATTACCAGAAACATAAACTAAGGGATTCCTTTTATAAGGGAACGAATGTTGACATGTCTTCAAAATTTTCTATGTGGGATTCAGGTATCACTATTGTACTATTAAGTAAATAGATATTATTTACAATAGTTCTTAAAAAATAATATACAAACAAATATATAATTAATTAAAATATCCTGACTAATAGTAATTTAAATAAAAATAACTACTAATATAATTAATATAAGTAAAAAGATATTTTCTAATTTTATAGATTATAAATAATTAATGATATGAATAATTAATAATAGACAATTAACAATGAATCATTGATAACTATGAATTGACCATATAAATAATAATAATTAATAAAATAAATAATAATTTGTTATATTTCTAACAATTTGTAATATAATTAATAATAGTTAATTAATGATATAACTGAAAATAAATAATTAAGGAATATAATTGTAAAAAACACACACACATACATAACCATGTCTCTATGATGATTGATAGTCTTCTCCTAGGGTTTCATAGGGATGGGCGAGTCCTAGGGTTTCCTGGGAATGAAGGTGTTATGTGGTCATGATGATGTTCGAGGTGCCAATTCGACACCTTTATCAATGATGACCTTCTATTATTCATCCTCATACATGGTTCCATAGAGTCTGAACTAATAAATTATTCATATAATCTTGCATTGATAGACAAGAAAAATTAGTTATTATGGAAAAAATGATGAGAATTATTTTTTATCAAATCAAATGAGTCTACTCATAATCATATTATTTATAATCAAATAAACATTCAATCTAAAACCCTCCAAAAAATATGATACATCATTTACATCATTTGGATGATGACGTTTCAATAATATAAATTGGAGTAGTACACAAGATTATTGAATTTTTCAATATGAAGTATAAAAAAAGGTACACAAATGGAGACCATGGTCCTTTGATAACCATATTATTTTAATGTATGCTCTAAGAAGAAAAGTGGATATATAGAATACATATGTTTTCCAAAACACCCTTTTGGATTCAACTAAATGTAATCCCATTTTGTGGAATATTAGAGTGTATTGTACATGAAACTGGTGGCCGAATCAAAGAATTTTTTGAATAGGAGCGATCATAAACAATTCACTGGGGACAAATATTTAGATTAGGGTGATAATTGATGTTACACAACCACTTATAAAAGGTTTTTTCCTATCTATGTAGGAATCTAATGTCTGGATATCATTCATTTATGAAAAGATACTAGTTTTTTTTCTTCTATGGGTAAATTGGGCATATTGAGAAACAATGTTACTCAAAGTCGATGGAGAGGGTAGGAAATATTATCTTTCATTATGGTCCATGGCTGTGAGTAAAAAATATTAGGATTTAATATATTCTATAAATATAAAAATAAAGGGATTGTGATAGAATTTCAAAGGTTCTTTGTGTGAAAGATAATCTAAATAAGAATAAAAGAATCATGTTGGGTCCACAAGGATTTTTTACAGACTAGTGTGATTATACATGATTAATGGAAAGGAGAACCACCCATTGGATATATAAGAAATGAGCCTTGAAATCTCTATGAAACCATAGTTATGGCCTCTCTGGTGAAGGTTTCTTCCTCTGCTGATAACTGTAAGGGTTGGTGTCCTCAGAACCAACTGTTTTGTACTTTGATTACATGAATGTTCACTTATTATATATTGTTCATTGTTCTTCATGACTATAATATAATAATGTCCTGGAATATTTGTTGCATTAATAAGGTCATAGAAGATCCCCGCTATGATGAGAACCTTGAAATTCTATAACAATATTATTAAATAAAGTTCTTCGGTTGGATGACATACTATGATAGGACACATAGTATACAAATCGTCATGTGTGAGTACTCGTAAGAAGACGAGACTCTCTCTCATGGAGTTCGCACTTGGTAATCTCCAAGATGGGAGATTATGAGAACAGACCCACCAGTAGTAATTCTGCATGTTTGGTGTCATCGGATATTGCTATCTGTGAGTGTGTGTAATGGTCCTTAGACTGAAAGATTATCATTAACTCATGTCATGACTCGCGCACGTAGATTTACTGACGAAAACCGTCACGCAGACAGTTGGCGGGAAGTAGGGTACGTTGGGTGCATCACGAGTGACATGTTGTTAATGTATAAGTCGAGGAAGGATTTGTCCCTTCCTTTTATGGAAGTTGATACCTCGGCCCTTTTATTGAAATAGAGCTGTAGCATTAAATTCCATGGCCATGGTGTAAACGACGAGTTTATTTCAGGTAGTCAAAGAACGACGGATCAAGCATATAGGTTTATGACACTTTCATGAAACCTGCTTGATAAGATATTGAGACAAAGGGATTAAATTACACAGTAAGAGTTCGTATGAGGTGATACGTCAATGCGGCGTCGACTTCTTTATCTTGCGTTCCATGACCCGTTGCAAGACAGTAATCTTGGACTTTAGGCAAGTCTGCCTAATTCCAACAAGAAAAGGGCCTAGAGGGTCACACACTAAGTGTATCCAAGTATCTCAAGTTGAATAATGATTATTCCCGTACGTGGTTTAATAATTATTCAAGGAAGACTAAGTTGTTTTAAATGATGGAGGAAAAATAAAATAAAACAAGTACACGCCGTGTATTATTAAATGTACATGCCGTGTAGTTTTTTTTGGAAAGGAAATGAATAAATGAAAACAAGATATACACGCCGTGTACATTTAATGTACACGTCGTGTAGTTTTCAATGAAAAACAAGTACACACCGTGTATTTATTATTACACGCCGTGTAGTTTTTCCAGTCGGGATTTTGAGGATATAATATCGTTTTATTAAATGATATTTATTATAATCAGTGTGATCACATGTCAATGAATTAATTATCATACATGGGGGTTTTCAATAATAGTTAATTAAATAAATGAAACGCGTAATGCATTTATTTATTGTCATAACTCTACAACCTCAAACTCGATTATAAATATCCTCACAACCCCAACTCTTTTAACACACAAGATAATCATTGTGCACAACATCTCTGGAGAATTATTTCAAGACTGAAAGAACCTCTTCCTCCAAGAATGCTCTCAAGACCGAGAGAGATCCTCTTCCATCGGATCAAGATGATCTAATGCGGACAACACAAGCAAAGGATTCTCCACGCTAGCACCCAAAGAATCCTTTGGCGATGTCCAGAGATACAAGGTACACGTATGGATTACCGCTAGAGGGAGTCTACAAATGGCTTCTACGATGCAACGACAGATCACATCGACAACGTGATCGAGAACATCAACAAAGAAAGAACACCCAAAAGGTATTTCTTTATAATTAATTAAATTAACTATAATCAACCTGTAATGATCCTTGTTTGTGGTTCCGGGACAAACCATCTTCTTTGTCTTTTTCTATGATTCGATCCGTGGAGACTGGCGTTTATCGTCATATTGATCCCGGATTGATCATTTCTAATGACAAAAAGCCAAGTGGGAACATCCACCCACGTGCTTCCGCTGCGCCCGGAACCTTCAAATGGTATCATAGGGAGGTTACAACGTTGATTAGAGTTGTTTAATTTTCATTGATAATGTACGCATTCATTTTTGATTCAATTTGAAATAAATCGATCTATAAATCTAAATTAATGAGATCTATTCTTCCTCCGTCGTTTCTCGATTCATATCACAGAAACGACCTTTTAATTTTAATTTTTGATTAAAATAAAAACGAGGCACTCATCCAGAGGATCCGCTCTTTCTGTCTATACAACATGGGATTACACGACGTGTAATTAAAACTACACGCCGTGTACTTAGGTTCAACAAACCGGAACTGGTCTGCCAAACCATCCCGTGTGAATTGATTATGCCTATGTTTTAATCACGGCATGTTGACCAAAATTGAACGGCATGTGGAAACCGGAATACACGGCGTGTATGTTGGAGCAACACGTCATGTAGTCCATTCCGACCCAGGTGAAACCGTGTATAAAGATAAGCCGCGTACTGCGTACACGGGATCGCCAGGGCGATTACCACGTAACAAGGAAGTAAACGCCGTGTATGATTCATCTACACGCCATGTACTATAAAATTTCCAAAAATACAGAAAACACGCCAAAGCCCCGGCGTGTACTTTGGATAAAGGGTGAAAAGAAAAATACACGCCGTGTAATTATAAACTACATGCCGTGTACTTTACAGAAACGGAATTTCACTAGGTTTCTTCCAATGTACACAGACCCGTACAAGGAATATGGATGACAAGAATCTCAAGGAAATTCAGAAAGGAATTTAAGATAAAAAATTGATTAATTATAAGATCATAATTAATTGAATTCGAGCGCGTCTTATCTTAAATAAAAGAATGATTAAAAGAATTTGAATTCTAAATATGCGTAAATGTCCTTGCGTACTATGGATGATCATGAGATAGACCAAAGACCCTTTGTATGTGTATGGTTTCATTTAAATTTATTTAATTTAAATTTGTTGGCATGCGAGCCTTCTTCATTTAAAATGTAGGGCCTGCGTGCCTATGGTTTCTTTAATGTAAACCCATGTAATGGAGGATCTCCCAAGCCAGATGAGACGGTTCAAATCCCGAAGCTGAGGCGAAACTGACGCAATAAGATACAAAGGTGGACAGGTGGGAGCTGCAAAACACGAACCAACAGGTTAAAGGTGTTTTCCCTAGGTCAGGGTTATCTTATCAAAACCGCTAGATAAGCTAACCAATAGAAGCTCTTGATCATGCCATCTTATTTTATTTCTGTCTGATTGCATGGTTTATTTATTATGTATGTGTTGTCACAATCACATAATTAATAAAATGAAAAAACATGCAAAGATGGAATAAAATAAAAAGAACGGACTATGCGTAAACATTATCGGAACATGGTTAATCACTTAAGCAAGCATCACTTAATATTAACAAGCATGTGATAATGCAAAAAATACACATAAAGAATAAAATCCCTCAAATACCATATTAAGTCAGACCAAGCCTTCTGTTACTTGATTAAAGGCAAGACTCAATAAAACTATGTGTTTGACCAACCCTTGTTGGGACACAATCTTTTTTAAAGGAAGCCCTTATGAAAGGTTTCGGGTTGACTTAACCATATTACATCAAGAGAAGTAGCCCTTCCTATACTTGATGAAATATTGGAGGGAAGAGTTGACGAAATCCAAGTCCGGATTTCAGGATTGGGGAGTCCACTCAACAGATCAAGGAACTGTAAGCTCACAGTTGGCAAAGACCTGCCTACCTAAATACCTTCAAATAGATTGACCAACCCTTTTTTGGGTTATGCAAAGGGGAATATGGATCCTTGCCACTAGAATGTCAGAGCAACTGGACATTTCGAGTTCAATGGTGAGGGCCATTGGGACTTGATAAAATAGTGGGAGAATTAATGAAATTTATTATTTCTCATAAAAATGTAATCAAGAAAGTACTAATAAATCTGCTCTTTTAAATTGTAGAATCAAGATGACAAACTTTTCAACCACATTTTATCTACGATAAATACTGAATAAAGACAATATCCTCACCGGCAGTAACTTTCAGAAATGGTTTAGGCACCTTCGGGTTATCCTACATCATGAACGAATGTTTTACGTGCTGGAGTCCTCACATCCTATTTCCCCTGCCCCAGGGGCGAGTGATGAAGATTTCCTAGTCTATGATAAACATTTGAACGATGCACTCGACGTTAAATGTTTGATTCTATCATCAATGTCTAGTGAGCTCATGAAGTCTCATGAAGACATGGATTCCTATAGCATGCTCGAGCATATCCGTGGTCTATACAAGGAGAGAGAAAGACAGGAGAGGTTTGAGATCTCCAAGGCCCTATTTCAGAGAAATCTTGGAGAGGGTGCCCCAGCCAGGCCTCATGTAGTCAAGCTCATTGGATACATTGAGCGCTTGGAGGTTCTAGGGTTTAAACTCCCCAAAGAACTGGGCACCGATCTCATTCTTGCATCACTCCCATAGAGCTTCTCGAACTTTTTTGTGAATTTCAACATGAACAACATTGAGAAGTCTCTGTCTGATCTTCTTATCCTTATTCGCCATGTGGACAATGACATGAAGCGTGAAAAGCCTTCTGTCTTCATGGTGAATAAAAGGAAAGGGAAGGTGAAGAGATTTTAGCCTAATGATTATTCAAGGCCTTCCAAGAAAAGGAAGATCAAAGGGGAGGAAAAGTAACAGGATGTTGTTTGTTTCGCATGTGGCAAGAAGGGCCACTGGAAGAAAAACTGCACCTAGCCAAGGAAGCAAGGGGAACCTTCAGGTGCATTTTTTATCGAATGAAATCTATCTGTTTCTACTAATTGGGTATTAGATACTGCTTTTGGTGCTCACATTTGTATCCAAATACCAGAACCAAGTAGATTCAGGAAGATTGATCGAGGGGAGGTAGATCTACGAGCAACCAATAGATCCAGACTCTCTGCTGTAGCTGTCGGATACTACCACCTCACATTGCCTACCGGGATGGTCTTGGTTTTGAAAGGTTGTTATTATGTTCCTTCTGTTACTAAAAACATTATTTCAGTATCCAAATTAGATACTGATGGATTCATATTCACGTTTGGAAATGAATGTTGCTACTTTTATAAAGATTTCATTTGTTTTGGTAGGGTACATTTATATAACGTACTTTATGTGTTATACTAAACAAACCGAGTGATGGAAATCGATAACAAAGTTAATTCACATGACTCATACCACACCCAACTTTGGCATCACCGGCTAGGTCATGTCAATGAGAAACGTTTGAAAAAATTATATCAAGATGGGTATTTAGATTCTTTCGAACTAAAACCACTTGGTGTATGTCATGCGTGTCTACAAGGAAAAATGACCAAAGCCCCATTTAGTGGGAAAGGTGAAAGAGCTAAAGAGCTTCTAGAATTAGTTTACACAGATGTGTGTGGACCATTTCCAATTGAAGCAAGGGGTGGGTTCTCGTACTTCATAACTTTTACTGATGATTTTATTAGATATGGATATATCTATTTAATGAGGTATAAGTCAGATTGTTTTGATCAGTTCAAAGAATACAAGAATGAATTTTAGAACCAGCTTGGTAAGAAGATTAAGAAACTCCACTCAGACAGAAGAGGAGAATATCTTAATCAGGAATTCATTGATTTCTTACGGGAGTTTGGGATTCTATCTCAACTCACTCCTCCTTACTCACCGCAGTGAAATGGTGTAAGTGAAAGAAGGAACCGCACCATGTTGGACATGGTGAGATCAATGATGAGTCATGCGAGTCTTCCATTATCCTTTTGGGGATACGCATTACAAACAATAGCACACATACTAAAACAAGTACCAACTAAATCGATAAATGGTATTCCATACGAGTTATGGAGTGGACGCAAATCCATGTTATCGATTTTACTTGTGTGGGGTAGCGAAGCATTTGTTAAGGCCTCTTCAGGTAACAAACTCACACCCTGGGGCACAAAGTGTATCTTTATAGGATATCCCAAGGAAATAAGGGGATATTACCTATAAAACCCCTCAGAAAAAAAGGTTACAGTGGAAAGACACACCATATTCCTTGAGAGGGAGCGCATCTCCAAAAGAGATAGCGGGAGAAGGATAGACTTCTATGAAGTCGAGGCTCAAGATACACATGAGCTGGTACAAGAATAGATTCCAAAAAGCCTCGTGGAAGAACAATCTGTTCCAAAGACACATGAACTTGAAAGGAGCACGAGAGAGGTGAGAGAACTAGAACGATATGGTTTTCTTGTCACCGAGGATAGTGACTCATTATTGGTTGACAATGATGATCCTCTTACCTACAAGGAAGAAGTTGAAGGCACAGATGTTTCCAAGTGGCAAGAAGCCATGAATTCTGAAATGGATTCCATATACCAAAACCAAGTCTAGATTTTGGTAGATCCTCCAGTTGATGTAAAGAATATTGGTAATAAATGGGTATTCAAGAAGAAACTGGACATGGAGGGGCAGGTCATCACCTACAAGGAACCACTGGTTGCAAATGGTTTTAGACAACGTCACCGAATTGACTATGATGAAACCTTTTCACCGGTTGCAATGCTGAAGTCCATCAGAATCTTATTGGCCATTACTGCTTACCATGACTATGAAATTTGGAAAATGGATGTCAAAATATATTTCTTTAACGGGAACCTCCAGGAAGATGTCTACATGACACAACTTGAAGGGTTTGTGACTCTAAAGGATGCCAACAAGGTATGAAAGTTGCAGAAATCCATTTATGGATTAAAGCAAGCATCAAGGTCCTGGAATATTCGTTTTGATGAAGCTGTTACAGAATTTGGATTTGTTAAGAATGAATGTGAGCCTTGTGTCTACAAAAGGTTTAGTGGAAGTTCAGCCGTTTTCCTAATAGTATATGTTGATGACATATTTCTAATTGGAAATGAAGTACCTGTGTTACAGTCAGTTAAGGCATGGTTGCATAAATGCTTCTCCATGAAAGACTTGGGCGAGGTGGCATATATTCTTGGGATCAAGATCCATCATGATAAATCCAAGAGAATGCTGGGCCTGAGTCAAAGTACATACATTGACAAGATACTGAAGAGATTCAGTATGGAACAGTCCAAGAGGGGATTGTTTCAAGTGTCTAATGGCATTCATCTTTCCAAAAAAATGTGTCCTCAAACACATGAGGAAAGAAAGAGGATGGCAAGGATCCCTTACGCATCCGCGATTGGGTCAGTCATGTATGATATGCTATGTACGAGGATAGATGTTGCTTACGTATTAAGTGTGGTAGGCAGATATCAATCTGATCCAGGAGACCGCCACTGGATGGCAGTCACGACTATCCTTAAGTATCTGAGGCGTACTAAGGATATGTTCCTGGTTTATGGAGTAGATGAGGAACTTGTCATCATAGGACATGTAGATGCTAGTTTCCAGACTGATCAAGATGACATGAAGTCGCAGACTGGATACATCTTCAGTTTGAATGGAGGTGCAGTGAGCTGGAAGAGCTCAAAACAAAGTGTGGTGGCAGATTCTACACCAGAATCCGAGTATATCACAGGTTCTGAGGCAGCTAAAGAAGAAGTATGGATGTGAATCTTTGTCCAAGAGCTGGATGTTGTACCGAGAAGTAAAGATATTATCACACTATATTGTGATAATACTGTAGAGGTTGAACTTGCAAAAGAGCCAAGGTCACATCAGCGGACAAAGCACATACTTCAGAAGTATCATCTCTTGAGGGATTTTTCTCAGAGCAGTGAAGTTGCAGTGAGCAGTATTTCCACGGAAGACAACATGGAGGACCCATTTACTAAAGCCTTGACTCAGCATAAAAATGATCATCATGTGAGGTCTAGCGGACTAAAAGTCGTAGGCATTTGGCTCTAGTCCAAGTAGGAGTTTGTAAGGGTTGGTGTCCTCAGAACCAACTGTTTTGTACTTTGATTACATGAATGTTCACTTATAATATATTGTTCATTTTCTGCATGACTATAATATAATAATGTCCTGAATATTTGTTTCATTAATAATGTCATAGCAGATCCCCACTATGATGAGAACCTTGAAATGCTATAACAATATTCTTAAATAAAGTTCTGCGGTTGGATGACATACTATGATAGGACACATAGTATATAGACCATCATGTGCGAGTACTCGTAAGAAGACGAGACTCTCTCTCATGGAGTTCGCACTTGGTAATCTCCAAGATGGGAGATTATGAGGACAGACCTGCCAGTAGTAATTCTTCATGTCTTGGTGTCATCAGATATTGCAATATGTGAGCGTGTGTAATGGTCCTTAGACTGAAAAATTATCATTAACTCATGTCATGACTCACGCACTTATATTTACTGACGAAAACCGTCACGCAGACAGTTGGCGGGAAGTAGGGTACGTTGGGTGCATTACGAGTGACATGTTGTTAATGGATAAGTTGAGGAAGGATTTGTCCCTTCCATTTATGGAAGTTTATATCTCGGCCCTTTGATTGAAATAGAGCTGTCACATTAAATTCCATGGCCATGGTGTAAACGATGTGTTTATTTCAGGTAGTCAAAGAATGACGGATCAAGAATATAGGTTTATGAGGCTTCCATGAAACCTGCTTGATGAGATATTTAGACAAAGGTATTAAATTACACAGTAAGCGTTCGTATGAGTTGATACGTCAATGCGGCGTCAACTTCTTTCTCTTGGGTGCCTTGACCTGTTGCTAGACAGTAATCTTAGACTTTAGGCAAGCCTGCCTAATGCCAACGAGAAAGAGGCCTAGAGAGTCACACACTATGTGTATCCAAGTATCTCAAGTTGAATAAAGATTATTCCCGTACGTGGTTTAATAATTATTCAAGGAAGCCTAAGTTGTATTAAATGATGGAGGAAAAATAAAATAAAACAAGTACACGCCATGTATTATTAAATGTACACGCCGTGTAGTTTTATTTTGGAAAGGAAATGAATAAATGAAAACAAGATATACACGCCATGTACATTTAATGTACACGCAGTGTAGTTTTCAACGAAAAACAAGTACACGCCGTGTATTTATTATTACACGCCGTGTAGTTTTTCCAGTCGGGATTTTGAGGATATAATATCATTTTATTAAATGATATTTATTATAATCAGCGTGAGCACATGTCAAGGAATTAATTATCAGACATGGGGTTTTCAATAAGAGTTAATGAAATAAATGAAATGCGTAACACGTTTATTTATTGTCATAACTCTACCTCCTCAAACTCGATTATAAATATCCTCACAACCCCAACTCTTTTCACACACAAGAGAATCGTTGTGCACAACATATCTGGAGAATTCTTTCAAGACCGAAAGAACCCCTTCCTCTAAGAATGCTCTCAAGACTGAGAGAGATCCTCTTCCATCGGATCAAGACGATCTAAGGCGGACAACGCAAGCAAAGGCTTCTCCACGCTAGCACCCGGAGAATCCTTTGGCGACGTCCAGAGATACAAGGTACACATGTGGATCACCGCTAGAGGGAGTCTACACTTGGATTCTATGACGCAACGATGGATCACATCGAGAATGTGATCGATAACATCAACGAAGAAATAACACACAAAAGGTATTTCTTTATAATTAATTAAATTAACTATAATCAACCTGTAACGATCCTTGTTTGTGGTTCCAGGACAAACCATCTTCTTTGTCTTTTTCTGTGATTCAATTCGTGGACACTGGCATTTATCATCATATTGATCCCGGATTGATCATTGCTAATGAAAAAAAGCCAAGTGGGAACATCCACCCACGTGCTTCTGCTGCTCCCAGAACCTTCAATAACCTCATAAACTTTGATTGGAAAAATAAATCACACTATAGCCCAAAGTGGGCATGCTCTGATCCACCAACTCAATTTTTTCCCCAATCCCTCAATGCCCCTTACATAACTCTATCCTTGGAGAGGATCATATCAAACCATCACCATATAGGCCTAAAAATAGTAGATTTGGAGAAGAAAAGTGAGAAGGGATAATGATATTGGTCTATGTGTGGCAGAAACATGTTGTTTGAAAAGATTCTTGGATGGACCACTTGTTAAAGAGTGGTTCTCAAAAAGGTGGAATGTGGTGGGGGATTGAACCATTCATGAATATTTAGAGGCAGAGGCTATACTAAACCAATCCATCCTATCTTAGTGAAATGCATATGCTGTAAATGCTAGGGGCATGGAATCCAATGCTCATTTTTGATGCTCCAACACCAATGTGCTAAAATTAGCCCTAGTATGGTTTCCTATATAAAACCTTATTAAAATTTAAGGACATGGTTGGGATTGAATGAAATATAGTTTTCATAGATATTTTTTCATTTCACAAAGGCCACTTAGGTGGATTTTTTCAACTTTATAGTGAGGAAACAGACATTAGGGTTAAATTATTCTATTATAATCACATTTGTACCTACATCCACCAACCTGAATCCTCGGACTGGGTTTTTGTAAGATTTTATAGATTTCCCTCTTAGAGGGATAAATAGAAGTATTAAAAGATACTAAATACCTTACATGATAGATTACCAGGACCTATATATGTTAGTGGGGACTTCAATGAAATCTTTTCCCAACATGAGAAAAAAAGGGGTTTCTAATAGTCTGCTTGTGTAAATGATGGGTTTTCAATAGGCAACTAAGATAGTGGAACTTGTTGATATGGGGTATTTAGATAACATTAACCCATGGTTTCATTGGGACTCTTAGATTACTCACATTGCATATCATTTGGATATGTTTTTAGGATGAAATGAATGGACTAATCATTTAGATTCTTCCATGTTTCTCACCTTTCTCCTAACACTTCAAACCACTACCCCATCCTCATTCACCTTTATCATTGGAAAAAAATTAATACATTAAATAATCTTTATATTTGAATGATTTTGGGTGAAGGATAAGGAATGTGTAGAAATAATTCCCTTAGGATTGAAGTTAGCGAATCCCAATATAAGAAGGAATATACACCATGTGTAAGAGAATTTGAAACATTGGAGTGACCTAATGCTTTATCGGCTAGATAATCATCATGATAAAATTTAAAAGAAACTTATCAAGATGAATACTCTCCCTCCCCTGATACATTTATTTACATTAAATCATCCCTATAAGTAGAAGTGGATACGATGATTAAAATTAAGGAATGTTTTTAAGGCTTACGCGCATGAGAAAACTTTAATAAGGAAGGTGACTCCAATAAATTCTACTCCCATCAAAAGGCCTTTAAAATGTGGAATTGGAACTCCATATCTTATATCTAAAATTAATAGGGTAGAATTGTTTACATTTAATTGGGGAACCATGATCTCATCAACCTTTTTTTCCAGGAGTTCATTACAGATGGGGAATACATCAATTTTTGAAATATTGAAACATGTAATAAACTGGTGGTTACAGACACAATGAACCACCATTTTGAATTCATTGATGATCAAATATGGATTTACCTTAATAAAATTCACTTATCCAAATCACTAGTGTAGGATGGGTTCTGTGCCTTAATTTTTACATGTTTTTTGGCACATTATGAGGAAAGATATCTTAGGCCTCATGAAATACCTTTGTTTGGGTAAGTCCAACTTATGTATGCTGAATGTTCATATTATTATCATCATAAATAAAATAAATAAACCTTCTTTGATATCAAAATTTAGACCAACTATCTTATGCAATGTAATTTAGAAATTTTTTTCAAATATTTCGGTTAACCATTTATATTTTTGGTAAACATCCATTATTTTTAAAAATCAGAGTTATTTCATTCCCAAAAGACTTATCTATGATAAGAAATTATTTACCATTAAGTGTTCTAATCTATGAAGGCATGATCTGTTGAAAAAATAGGTATTATGGATTAGATATCTGTTGTGAAAAGGTATATGATATGGTCAAGTATCCCTTTCTTTAATTTGTTATGATAAAAATAGGATTCCTCTCTAAATAGATTGTAGTTTTCATGCAATGTGTATCTTCTGTATAATTTATGATTAAAATAAATGGTGGCCTCTATCATATCTATTCCCCTACTAGGGGTGGTCATTAGGGGGACCCTCTTTCCCCTTTCTTTTTTTATTTTGGTGTATAAAATTTTTCATAATATTATATAAGTGGCTATAAATGATAAAATCGTCTATGGGGAGAAGGTGAGTAGATTAATACCTCCCATTTCCCATCCTTTTTTCCAATGATAACATGATTTTTTCAAGGGTCACACTAAAAGAATGAAATTCAATTTTCACTAGATTCATATGATGTAGAGGGAATCTAGAAAATCAGACAACCTTGATAAATCATTATTGTATTTTAGTTCAAAATTCCTGAAAAGTAGAAAAAAACTCAAGAAAGTCTAATTTACTCACGAGGTTAACAAAAATAATAAAAACAATGTGTTGACCATGATTTTTGAATTTTTAAATAAGATGTTTTTTAAAAAATCACACATAGAGTGGAAAACAAAATCCATGGATGGACATTTAAGAGGATCTATAAATAAGGGGAGAAAACTCTCATCAAGGCGGGGACACAATCGATCCCATCCTATGTTATATCATTTTTTAAGATCATATGATTTTTTATTTATTAAATCCACTCCAACCTCAAAAAATTATGGTGGGGCCTTCATAATGGGAGAAATAAAATTCATTGGTTGGCCTGGGACTTGATTTTAATCTCAAAAGATTGAGGGGAATGGGTTTTTGGGATATTTGATGCTTCAATGATTCATTAATGGTGAATCAATGGTTACAATTGTTTCTACACCCAGATTTCCTATTCTTGTGGATCCTCCCAAAAAAATAAATCAATCAAATAGACTTATGTGAATCAGTATTAGGCCACCTCCCTAGATCTTTCTAGAAAACTCTATGGGGGTATCTCAAGATTATTTATGGTGAGATTTACTAAAGAATCATAGATATATCCATGTTTTTTATATGGGGTATGATTGGCTTGTGGATGCTGATGGGATGAAGGGTACCTCATCAGTGGTTCATGGTTGAGATGATTCCGTTATAGGATCTCTCTTTAATAATGTAGGTAATGATTGGTGTATCAAAAAACTTGAAGTATTGCTCAATGAGAAAGATAGATGAATTATTTTGAACATCTCATGCATGAAGGACATGGGTTATGATATACTTATTCGGATTAAAAAGAGATCGATAAGTTACTTTGTTAAATTAGTGTATAAGTTGTCCCTCAGGGTGTGAAGCCCATAGAATAATTTGTTTTGAAATAAACTATGGTGTTTGTAGTTCCACCGAAAGTCAAGTACTTGTTGTTGAAAATTTGTTCCAAAATCCTATCATTAATGGACTCTCTCACATTTAGTTACACATTATAAGGTCCAATCTACCCCATGTGGAGGGCCATGTCAGAGTTTCTATTGCATGCAATTGTGTCCCACCCTAGGGTTAGGGACCTCTAGTACACAATGGATTCTGGTGAAATTCACCCAATGGAGATGTTCCATTGGCTTACAACTCTTCTGTTGAAATATACATCCTATATCTTGACAAAGATAGTGTATTCACTTCGTATTGTGGCCTAGATCATTTGGCTGAGAAGTAACACATTTTTCTTTAAACATATTTATATACTGACTTCCTTCTGGATTGAGTGGGTAGTATAATGGTTAGATTTTTTAAAACAAAATGGTTCCCATCATGATAATCCAAAAGAACGACTTTATATATTCACATGGAACCCTACCCTAAATGATGTGTTTTTGATTAATCTGGATTTTCCGATCTATTTAAAATGTTCTACTAGTACTGGTGCGATGATTTTTTACTCTCTCAAAATCATTTTTTCGTCCTACCATGAAGATTTTCATGCTAATTGGGATCCACTAGTGGGTGGAAAACATTCCATTTATGTGGCAATGATGCTTACTATTAAGAGAGGATTGGATTATATAATATGGAATCAGATTACATCACCAATACTAACACTATCGATGAATTGAAAAATGGTCTCTGATCTTAAGGATTATTGGTTTCGATGATTCTTTATCTTTTCAACCTTTTCTCTTAATGAATTTTCTCTTTTATAAAAAGATAGGAGAATATGGAAATTAATTTTTTTCCTACCCATGGTCTCACTTGTGAGTCACATATTTGATTTGGTGATTTCCCTTCTTAGTTGAACTCTATTGTACTTAATGATAATAAATCTTTTAATTAAATTACATTGTAAAAAATCAATTAATAATTAAGAATATAATTTATAAAATAAATTAAAATTAATAACATAATAAATAATAAATATTATTTATAATAATTAATAATTGATAATATATCTAATGAAATGTAATGATATATTTAATAAAAATAAAAATAAATAGAAATAAATAATTATTAAATTTTAATTAAAAACTAAAAAATAGCTGATCATTAATTATTAACAATTTTATTAATAAAGGGCTGAATCGGGTGGTATTCATGACATGCATGTTAGTTCAACGTGAATCGAGACACATTATTTCTTAGTGTTATTTTATGAATTTTAATTTTTATTTTTCAATAAAAATCATTTTATTTTCTTAATAATATTTATTATATAATATAGAAATACTAATAATAAACTTATAAAATTGTCTCATAATCTATCATAAACAACTTAGTTGATCTTGGCCCTTCTTGAGGTAAACTACAACAATACTTCCATAAACACAACGAATTTGAGAGACCATATTTAGAATATGATTTGGTGTATGTGTGTGTATGAGTAAAATTTTTCCCCATGGTAGAATCCAAGTGGTTATTCCTATGTGGAGTCTAGGAATGGTCTAAGCTTCGAGCCCTAGAAGTACATTGTATGCATGGTATATTTTCTTGGATTCTTCACAATTTTTCCTCTATGAATATTTGTAAATATATATGATAAAAACAATATTAACATTATATCAACCCCATGATTTTAGGATTGAAAGACACTTTATTGTATCTTATATATAGCCATAAATTTGTTTTTTAAATTTTTACTTAATAGTTTCAGATACATTTAGTAATTATGTCATTTATATTAAAATTTTTAATTCATTTAAAATTTTTATCTTAGTTTTCATAAATTTATTGAGAATTTTTAAAGAATATTTTTTATATTTTCTAAATGATTTATGACTTTCAAATTTATCACACAAGATGAATAAATTTTTTTTCTCAAAGACTTATACCATAAAAGAAATTAAGTGTAGTTATTAAAAAAATAATTTCAACCTAGTGAATAATTTATGAATTTTAAATATATTTTATTTAGGTTGGGGGGATTATAAAAACCCAGACCACACACATACCTTGGTAAATTTGTGGTTCAGTCCTCATCCCACGCATATGGATAGAAAAGCAACCTTTATGACCATAACTATTTTATAGTTCATGATATTTTTATTAAAATCACTTTTTCAGACTTAAAGTCCTTATTTGTTTTCCTCAAGGCCTCCGCTAGAATATTAATACTACAATAATCCTATAACTCTTCTATAGTACTTGTGCCATAATATTATCAGATACATCTGACCCTACCACATTTCTACAGTCATTATAAAAAATCTCACAAAATCAAAGGATTTCAGGGGATGAAGTTTATTTTGTTTTCAAGTGATTATATATATAATATGAAAATTTATTATCAATTATAAAAACTCACATTAAAAATTGAAATAATTTAACTTCATAATTTTTTTATTAATAAATATTATCTTTATTTACTATATGAGTTAAAATATTTATATATTTATATATATAAAAATATATAATTTAAAACTATATATTTTACTAGACATAAAAAAATTTAAATAAAAAAATTAACTCTTATTAAAATAGTAAAATTTGATAAATTTTTAAATATTTTATTATTCTGCGATTGGAAAGTTATTTTATATCAATTTAACGGGCACAAAAAAGATATATGAGAGAGGGAAAATGTGATGATTGCGTAATATAAAATTACTATATAATTATATGGTCTCAGGGTAGTTTTCAAAATTGAAATTTAAAACAAACATTATAAAAAAAATTAAAAGGCCCCAAAAACATTATCGAATGCAAAAAGACCTCATATCTATTGGGAACCTCCTTTGTTTCCATTTAAAGGACCTATTTCATTTAAATCCTAGTATTCTTAAGGATCAAACCACCCATTCTAGATCATAAAATTAAAATTTACATATTATTATCTAGAAACATTTTCTATAGATTGAAATGAAGACACATTAAGTAAGAAACTAATAAGAAGTAAATAAGGAATCAAAATTAATTAAAGAATCACATGTCCATTACTATTGGGGAAAAAAGTGTGTTGAGAACTCAATATTTTTCCATATTAAAATCCTCATGTTTCTTCATCAATATTGAATTAGCTTTATAGAGCATAGAGACTATGTTTTGCATCACAGATTTCAATTTTGAATCATTTTGTCTTAAAATGCTTTCGAAATCAAATGAAAATGGTTCTATGCAAGAAGAGTTAATATAAATATGTAAAAGTCATACATTGTAAAATATTTACATGTAGAGACCCAAAGCTTGACGTACATGGACATTACATTGCTTTTTCGGAATACTTAATACATAAAAAAGTAGACACACAAGGACCGTAATAGTTTAGTGTCTTTGGAATCTCGGAACATAATCTTCAAATCATGGTGAAAGATCTTCAACATCTCCAATAAAGATCTTTCCCTTTTGTTTTATAACCTAAAAACCTTTCTTTATATCCAGGGGAAATGAGAACATATAAAGGGTGAGCTCAAATTCCCAGTAAGGGTAAGCATGTAGAAAATAAAACAAACCATATACATTTGAACTTAAAAACAAGAACACAATGTTTAAACATCAAGATCCTGAGAAATGACATAAAACATGTCAATAAGTAAGACATAGATCATAAAGAAACATTAATCCTGATAAAATAGCATGGGAATAAAACATGTAATTGTGGCATCCATTAGGAACATGTTATGATTTCCATAGTATCCAAGGCACTTTTTCCAAGACCATCTTAGTGGAAAAAGTCCCTTTCTAAATCGTGTTCACTCCTCGTTCCAGTCATGTATCACTAAACTGGATTAACTTTCCATTCCAGTCATGTCTATCTCATGAGATGTAAATATTTACCCAATTCATTGGAGGGTGATATAGGTCCCACCCATCTCATAATGAAATCATTTTTACTTGTTTCACAAAATAAACATACATCATTTATAATAACCCAACGAATAAAATGTGTTTCATAAATATCATCTCATCATAACATAATCCATATAGAACAAGTGGATATAATTTCATCATAAGAAGATTAAAACAATGTAAATCATAGATACATTATACTTGAAACATACACATATGAAATAATGTCATCTTAGATGGAAAATGGTTTTGATAAACACTTGAAATAAATTCTTGAGGAAAATATCATTTCTTCTTCAAAATCATTTGATTTTTACAAAATTCCATTAAATTTTAAAAGAAAAATAATTTTTTTAAGAATAATCATGAAATATTGTAGAGGAATATTCATGAAAATTAGGCGTTATGAAACCGTAAAAATCCGTTCATGCCGTATAAGTAAAAAGAACATTCTTCTCGTACTTTTGTCAGAAAAGTCAAAAAGTACCTTGTACGGTAAACAAAAGAAAAATTCATTCTATATGATGTGGTAGAAGTAAAAAAGTTTAAAAATGACTTTAATCATACATGGAATAATATTAAACATTTTATGAATTTTTTTTGAAAACATGGACATGGATGATAAACATAACCCCAGTAAATACTTACGTACAAGCAATCTCGGATAAAAATGAGATTTGCAAAATTATCCCTTACAAAGATCTTTTTTGTAAATAAAATAGATCACCTATGTGTATTCAATATAAGGTCACATAAAGAAAATATAAATACATGATAATATATAAAAATTAATTTCTCACATAATCAAAGAACGACATAAACAAGAAAGAGAAGATCAACCAAAAGAGTGGAAATTTGGTTAAGAAGTTCCCTTACCTCGTGTCCAACTTAACTCAATCGTTCATTAATCTCCTGAATAATAAACCAAAGTTAATTTCTACTTGCCTAAGAACCTTTTTCAAATTTATTATTTCTTTTATATCACTTATTACCATGTAATAAACATTATGTATCCATTTATGTTAATAATGTTTGTTTTGTCGATATTTGGTATTTGAGTCAAAAATGGACATCTTATAATTACATGTGGTTCATGTGGTAAAAGGTTCATTATATACAGAATTATATTTATGATTTATATATCATATATATCTTATATATCCATCATATACATGTATTTATAATATTACATAACATATGGACGTAAGAAATGAAATGCACCGATCATGGAGACGGTAAGCCGTACGTACACATGAACGCTACTTTCATTTCTATTTCTTATTTTAATGGAATTAAAACATAATGATACATAGGTATATTATAATTCCAGTATATTATAATATATTATATCATTAACTACATCCTTTATACATCCCAAATAAGGCATTAACGAATCACATCACTTTGTGGGGGCGGTAGTCCGCACTTCCTCAAATGAGATTATCGTATTTACCAACTATCGAAACCATAAAGGCTTGATATAATTGGGAAGTAAATAAGAATAAAGAAATCATAAAAATAATATATATCATATATAAATACAGTTCCATCATAATGGCCACCATGAGAGGTGGTAGGAGAAAATCGAACAATCATCGTTTCGTGAGGCGTTAGTTTTCCATCCACAGAAACATTATGTTCTTAATCCATTAGATAGATGTGTGTGTAAGTTTAGTTCTAATAAATATCATAAAAACATACTAGTATATTTAGGATATTGGTGTTGTTACAAAATAAAGGATTAAAAAGAGTTTAGGAGTTGGAGAAGTAGAATAAAAGAAAACAACTTAAGAGAAACTGTTACCTTTAATTTGTGTAACTTCCTTTGGATTGAACGAAAAAGACTTCTTGAAGTGCCTTATGCCTAATGTAAGGCTTATAGGGAGAGGAGAGGGATGTAAGGGGATTAATTGGGCATAGTTTTGATGAGACAAATGGCTTTAGAGGTGTGAGGAATTGGATAGAAATGGTCTCCTTTTTTAAGGGAGAGGAGGGGCTCTTTAGGAAAGAGTGAAAATATTATTTTATAATATAATGATATTCGGTTTCTAATGGTCCAAAAATAATTATAGTAGAAGATAAGATGAATCATGGTCGATTTATAATCATCCAATCGTAATTGGCCATGTTTTGGATAATATTTTAATCATTATAATATTATTTATTTAAATCATTTATTAATGAGGTAAATACTGCATCATTATTGTGTCATAAATAATTTAATTTATATGATGTCTAAAAATTATAAAAATATACCAACATGTGGGAAATATTCTTATATTTACAATGAATATTTATAGTCTAAAAGATAATTTATATATCCCCTTATAAATATTAATTACCAATTTTTTTTGTTAATGTCAATTTTGTCTTTACATTAAATTAATTAATCCAAATTGTCATTATCACTCCCAAGTGGCTCAATGGGGTCCCAAAATCGACCCAAGGATGGCCATGGTCGGAAAATACTCATCCAATAAGTTTAGGACAAGTGTTAAAGTAATTTGAAATTATTAAAATATTCTTTTAACCTTGAATTACATTATTTACCTTTAACCGCAGTAAATAAAAGTCAAAAGTTACTATTCACCAAAAATTATTTTGATCTAATTGAACCAAATTTTACTTCCTGATAACAACCATGTATATCTTATTTTTGAAATTCAATTCACAGAATTGGTAAAATTTCATTTAAATGAAAGATTCAATTTTTTTAACTACCACTAAGTGGTTTCACTATTCATCAAAAATTGATGTTGCTCAGAAAAATACCAAAAATTCATCCTAAGCTATATTTGATATTCCAAATTCAAAAATTATGTCCATTTTTTCAAATTCATAACATATAAGTTTTATTAATTAGTTGTTAAATTAATTTTATGTTATCAAAACAAATAGCGTGTTTTTAAGAAACAGTAACTATCAAAAGATCATCGCTTGTTTGTGTCCAATTTCAAAGTGAAATTAATTCCAATGACCAAAATTGGATTAAATGGTAAAAATATATTCTAATTACACTTTAAAACCAATTAAAAAGATAATCTAACCATATAAATTATTGCGATGAAAATTTGTTTTTAATTAAAATATAGCGTGTTTTTACTATTCATCAAAATATGAAAGTTATCAGAATTATATGAAAAATTTATCCAAATTAAATTTTTATATCCTGATTCCAAGGAAGAATTTTATTTTTTCAAATTGAACTTATAAACATGTCAAAAACCAGATTTAAAGTGGGTGACCAATCAAAAGGTGGCAAAACTGCATTTTTTAAAAATACTTATTTTACCCGAAAAATTTATTTTGTTCTCATACCATATTCTAGAAAATATGTAAGATTAATAATAATGTTATAAAATTAAAAATGCAGTTAATACTATTCATAACGGCTAGTCCATAATAATATTATAACAATATATCGTTTTTTAGTGAAACCCGATATTGCGTACTACACACGCTATTGAGGAAGGTCGTGATTGTGTGTAATGCAAGCCAAGTCAGGGTGACGTGTAGTGAAAGACTCCTTTGTTGTTGCATATAACAAAATTCAACCATATTTCATTTATATATAAAGAAAAATCTATACTTAATGTTGCTTAGAATAATTTCTACAAAACAAACTTGAAATTGTGTGTAACACGAGCCATGAATAGTGTTGCGTATACTGCAAGCTAATATGATGTTACGTATAACGCAAGATAATATTGGTGTAGCATAAAACAGAAGACATCAATGATATTAAAAAGAATAATTCTAATAAAATCTTGAGTTGTTACATTCTACCCCCCTTAAAATGAATTTCGCCCTTGAAATTCGTCGGGGTTATAAATGGTTTACTAATGAAAGTTTTTTTCATAGAAACCCACATCGTAAAAAGGAATACTAAAACTTCATTTTAAAAATGGAAGTTAGAATCATAACGGTCACCCAATGTAACTCAGCACTAGGTTTCCAAATATGACAACATAGGTGAAAATATGGATATGGAAGAAAAATCTAACCATCATGTTCTGATGGAGAGTGGTAGAGAACATGGCTATAAAAAAGCGAAAAATAACAAAGACATAGTTTTATGATGATCCAAGGTACCATCTGATTAATCAGATATAAGAGTACTAGGACAACATTTTTGGCTTTCAAGAAAATTTCCATAATGTTGAATAATTTTTGAAAGAAATTCTTAATTGATTTTGGTACAATCTCGTCATTGTTCATGTATTAAACAATTTCCACTTCATCTCTTAAAGAAATGAAGTTGAATTTGTTTTCCATGAAGTGTTAGCAGATCATGTGATAGAATGATAGGTCATTCCATCTGTTTCAAACCTAAGGTTAGCAAACGTTATCAAATACACATAAGTCCTTCTATGGTGAGGTTAATCGTATACGATTACAAAAGATGAACTTATACTTCATCTATCATACTACTTAATAAAATAAAACCAGTTTCTACTAACCAAAGACTTCTTGTAGGCCAGTGGTAGGTGATAAAGTCCTGTCACACTTCAGTTGTGGGTTCAATTCCCACAGCCTTGTCCGATGCGACGGGTTGTTGCCCGTCCTGCAGGTTGTCCTTTTTCTAAAATTATAACATTCCATCAATAATATCTAAAACAGTTATAGCCTTAAACAATACTAACTTATGTCCAACATAATCCATTTCAAATATTTAGGCTTATCCAAAATACTTTTGTCCAAGCTTATAGTATAAAGAAAAAAATTACTAGAAATGTCATCTACCGAGCATGTGAATTCCTTTTTTTGTCCCCCATATATCATAAGATATATCTTGTTGTTGGTCACATTCCAAACATGTGATTACCTTAATAACATATTCTCTTTAAACATTAATACCCATTGAACCTTAGTGAAAACATGAATGCTGTCAAAAGTTACCTCTTTCCACATATCGAAATCCCAAAATTTCTATATACTCAATCCATGATATAACATTGTCCTTATATCAGTCATGAGATCATTTCATTTTATCTTTATCCCTTCATTATGTGCATATCATATTTTTTCCTAAAATATTTCAATCACTTTTCATGGTTACCAGTACCATATAATTATTAAAAAACAATACATAGATATTCCAAAATTAGATGATATCATAAATAAGATTCCATGATACTATTTTGAAATCCTATTACATAAAAACTTAATCCTTACAAAAAATCATTTTCATACTCAACATCACAAATAGTGATCGCATGAGACTTCCCTTTATCCTTTTCCTTAAGAGGTTGCTCACGTTGATCATCATTAACCTGTGGATTAGGGCATTTATTAGCATAATGCCCCATTTCCTTGCACTTAAATCATTGAAGTGTTGGTGGAGAGTTCTCTATAGTCTTTTCTATATTCACATCATTATCAACCTTTTTCCCATTACTTTGATAATCAACTGCTCGATGACCTTCTTTTCTACACTTAAAACATTTTCTAGTATATTTTCAGCAGTCTCCACCATGCTTGTTTCCACTCTTTGAGCATAAAGAAACATTCATCTTCTTTTCACCATTGTTCTGAGATTTCTCCTTAAACTCCATCTTTCATTTCTTTTCAAAACCATGTGATGGATATGTAACACCAACTTCTCGTTCTACCTTGATAGCACAACACACAATTTTTTCATAGCTACTGAATTCTCTTATATTTAATTCCCTTCGAAGACTTGGTTTTAAGCCACTGAATAATCGATCAACATTACTTTCAGGTTTGATGATAAAGCTAGATGCATACCTTGAAAGCCTTTTAAAATTTCCCTCATATATACCAAGAGATGCATCATCCTTTTGCTTAATCTCAAGGAAATACTTTTCCATATTCGTTTGAAGAATATGAGGGAAGTACTTATTGAAAAATATGTTATTGAACTCATCACATTCCATGGATTCAATTTCACCTTGGGGCCGTGTATTCTTAATTAGAGTCCACCACTGGTCTGCTTCACCTTCTAAACGGTAAATAGCTAGAATTTCTTTTTCATGTTCTGAACAACGAAGTATGGAAAATATCTTTTCAATGGTACTAATCCATTGTTCAGCAACATGTGGATTAGAATACCCACTGAAAGAAGGTGGGCGTTGCCTCATGAAGGACTCAATAGAAAATTGTTCCCTTCTCCGCTCATTCAGAAGTCCAGAATAATTCATAGCATGTGTAAGTATAGAAATAGGATTTTTCACTCCATGGTTTGTTCAGAAGGACAATCATTTCATTGTCCATTACATTGATCAACATGGTTCCTTCGGGTTCCATCCATCGTCTAAAACCCAAAAAGAATAGCGTGAGAGGCAAAAATCATGATAGGTAAAACAACATAATAAAGGGGGACTAACCTCAATATCTAACATCTTAGGTTTAATTCTAAGATCATTACCGTAATTCTAGTAACATAACCTATACTTATACATAACCTTAGGGACATCCCTATACATACCTTAGAAATATCTCTAGGGATCTCACTAATTTTTTCACATACTAGTTTCCAAAGTTTGACTAAACATTTTCTCTGATACCAACTGTAGAGACCCAAAGCTTGATGTACATGGACATTACATTGCTTTTGTAGAATACTTAATACATAACAAAAACAGACACACAAGGACCGTAATAGTTTAGTGTCTTTGGAAACTCATAACATAATCTTCTAATCGTGGTGAAAGATCTTCAACATCTCCAATAAATATCTTCCTCTTGTTTTCTTACCTAAAAACCTTTCTTTATATCCTGGGGAAAGGAAAACATATAAAGGGTGATCTCAAATGCTCAGTAAGGGTATGCATGGAGAATATAAAACAAACCGTACACATTTGTACTTAAAAACATGAACATAATGTTTAAACATCAATATCTTAAGCAATGACATAGAACATGTCAATAAGATAGACATAGATCATAAAGAAACATTAATCCTGAAAAAATAGCATGGGAATAAAACATGTAATTATGGAATCCATTAAGAACATGTTATGATTTCCATAGTATCCAAGGCACTTTTTCCAAGACCATCTCAGTGGACAAAGTCCCTTTCTGAATCGAGTTCACTCCTTGTTCCAGTCCTGTATCACTGAACCGGATTAACATTCCGTTCCAGCCATGTCTATCTCATGAGATATAAATCTTTACCCAATGCATTGGAGGGAGATATAGGTCCCACACATATCATAATGAAATAATTCTTACTTGTGCCAAAAAAAACATACATCATTCATAATAACCCAACGAATAAAATGGGTTTCATAAACATCATCTCATCATAACATATTCCATATAAAACAAAGGGATATCATTTCATTATAAGAAAAGTGAAATAATTTAAATCATAGAGACATTATACTTGAAACATAAACATATGAAATAATGTCTTCTTATATGGAAAACAGTTTGATAAACACTTGAAATAAATTCTTGAGGAAAATATGCTTTATTCTTCAAAATCATTTTCTTTACACAAAATGCGATACAATTTTAAAGAAAAAAATTTTGTTAAAAATAATCACGAAATATTGTAGAGGAATGTTCATGTATATTAGGAGTTATGAAATTGTAAAAATCTGTTCATGTCGTATAAGTAAAAAAAACATTCTTCTCATACTTTTGTCAGAAAAGTCAAAAAGTACCTTGTATGGTAAAAAAAAGAAAGATTCCTTCCATACGATGTGGTAAAAGTAAAATAGGGTAAAAATGACTTTAAACATACATGGAAGAATATTAAGTATTTTATGAATTTTTTTTAAAAACATGGACAAGGATGATAAACATAACCCCTGTAAATAATTACATATAAACAATCTCAGATAAAAATGAGATTTGAAAAATTATCCCTTACAAATATCTTTTTGTAAATAAAATAGATCACCGATGTGTATTCACTATATGGTCACATAAAGAAACTATAAATACATGATAATATATAAAAATTCATTTCTCGCATAATCAAAGAACGACATAAACAAGAAAGAGAAGATCAACCCAAAGAATGGAAATTGGGTTAAGAAGTTCCCTTACCTCGTGTCCGAATTGACTCGATCATTCTTTAATCTCCTGAATAATAAACCAAAGTTAATTTCTACTTTCTTAAGAACCTTTTTCAAATTTATAATTCCTTTTATATCACTCATTACCATGTTATAAACATTATGTAACCAATTAAGTTGATAATGTTCGTTTTGTCGATATGTGGTACTTGAGTCAAAAATGGACATCTTGTAATTACATGTTGTTCATGTGGTAAAAGGTTCATTATATCCAGAATTATATTCATGATTTATATATCATATATATCACATATATCCATCATATAAATGTATTAATAATATTACATAACATATGAAGGTAAGAAATGAAATGCACCGTTCATGGAGATGGTAATCCGTACGTACACATGAATGCTACTTTCATTTATATTTCTTTTTTTAATGGAATTAAAACAAAATGATACATAGGTATATTATAATTACAGTATAATATCATAAATAATATCATTAAATACATCTTTTATAAATCCCACATAAGGAATTAACGAATCACATCACTTTGAGGGGGCGGTAGTCTGCACTTCCTCAAATGAGATTATCGTATTTACCAACTATAGAAAACATAAAGGCTTGATATAATTTTGAAGTAAAGAATCATAAAGAAATCATAAACATAATATATATCATATATAAACACAGTTACATCATAATGGCCACAATGAGAGGCGGTAGGAGAAAATAGAACAATCATCATTTCGTGAGGCGTTAGTTTTCCATCCACAGAAAAATTGTGTTATTCATCCATTATATAGAGGTGTGTGTAAGTTTAGTTCTAATAATTATCATAAAAACATCCTTGTATATTGAAGATACTAGTTTTTTAACAAAAGAAAGGATTAAAAAGAGTTTAGGGGTTGGATAAGTAGAATAAAAGAAAACAACTTAAGAGAAACAGTTACCTTTAATTTGGGTAACTTCCTTTGGTTTGAACCAAAAGGACTTCTTGAAGTGCCTTCTTTCTAATGTAAGGCTTATATGGGGAGTAGAGGGATGTAGGGAGAGTAATTGGGCATAGGTTGGACGAGCCAAATGGCTTTATAGGTGTGAGGAATTGGATAGAAATGGTATCCTTTTATAAGGGAGGGGAGGGGTTCTTTAGGAAAGAGTGAAAATATTATTTTATAATATAATGATATTCGGTTTCTAATGGTAAAAAAATAATTATCATCGAAGATAAGATGACTCATGGTCGAGATATAATCATTCAATCAGAATTGGACATGTTTTGGATGATAATTTAATCATTATAATCTTATTTATTTAAATCATTTATTAATGAGGTAAATAATGCGTCATTATTGTGTCATAAATAATTTATTTTATTTGATGTATAAAAATTATAAAACAAATACCAACATATAGGAAATCTATTTATCTTTCCAATTAATATTTATATTCAAATAGTTAATTTATATATTCGCATATAAAAATTAATTACTTAAAGATGTTTGTTAATGTCAATTTTGTCTTTACATTAAATTAATTAATCCAAATTGTCATTATCACTCCCAAGTAGCTCAATGGGGTCCCAAAATCGACCCAAGGATTCCCATGGTCGTCCAATACTCATCCAATAAGTTTAGGACAAGTGTTAAGTTTATTTCAAATTATTATAATATTCTTTTAACCTTGAATTACCTTATTTACCTTTAACCGCTGTAAATAAAAGTCAAAAGTTACTATTCACAAAAAATTATTTTCGCCTTATTGAACCAAATTTTGCTTCTTGATAATAACCAAGTATGTCAGATTTTTGAAATTCTATTCAAAGAACTGGTAAAATTTCATTTATATGAAAGATTCAGTTTTTTTAACTACCACTAAGTGGTTTCACTATTCATCACAAATTGATGTTTTTCAGAAAAATACCAAAAATTCAGCCTAAGCTATATTTGATATTCCGAATTCAAAAATGATGTCCATTTTTCCAAATTCAAAACATAGAAGTGGAATTAATTGATTTTAATATTAATTTCTTTTATCAAAAAAATAGCGTGTTTTTAAGAAACAATAACTTTCAAAAGATCATCAATTGTTTATGTCCAATTTCAAAGTAAAATTAATTCCAATGAACAACATTTGATTAAATGGTAAAAATATATTATAATTACACTTTAAAACCAATTAAAAAGATAATATAACCATATATATTATTGTGATGAGAAAAGTTGTTTTTAATTAAAATATAGCGTGTTTTTACTATTCATCAAAATATGAAAGTTCTCAGAATAATATGAAAAATTAATCCAAATTAAATTTTTATATCCTGATTCCAAGGAAGAATTTTATTTTGTCAAATTGAACTTATAAACATGTAGAAAACTAGATTTAAAGTGGGTGCACCATCAAAAGGCGGCAAAACTGCATTTTTTTTAAAATACTTATTTTACCCGAATTTTTTTTTGGTCTCATACCATGTTCTATAAAATATGTAAGATGAATAATAATTTTATAAAATTAATAATGTAGTTAATACTATTCAAAACGTCTAGTCCATAATAATATTATAACAATATATCATTGTTTAGTGAAACCCGGTATTGCGTACTACACACGCTATCGTGGAAGGTCGTGATTGCGTGTAATGCAAGCCAAGTCAGGGTGACGTCTAGTACAAGACTCCTTTGTTATTGCAAATACCAAAATACAACCATATTTCATTTATACATTAAACAAAATCTATACTTAATTTTGCGTAGAATAATTTATATAAAACAAACTTGAAATTGTGTGTAACACGAGACAAGAATAGTGTTTCATATACTGCAAGATAATATAGTGTTGCGTATAGCGCAAGATAATATTATTGTAGCATATAATAGAATACATCAATTAAATTAAAAAGAATAATTCTAATGAAATCTTGGGTTGTTACATTACAAGACTATAGAAACCCAATTCACAACATTAGAATGGAAATAATATCATGATTATCACTGCATATCCCAGCTAAAAGAAATGGTGGAAACACCATATTTTGATTGTTTTCAAAATAAGATATATCAACTATTCATTATCAACCAATGTTATAATTAATTCCTGATAATGTTCATGATATATTTGACGAAATACCACAAAACATGCATTTTACAAAGCTCAAAGTGGATTGTGACTTTGCTAAAATGCACTGATAAGACAAGCACCCTAAAAAGATTGTGGCCTTTATTAGCGCTAAAATAGTAAGGATAATTTTCCCATATATCATCATTGAAAAAACCCAAATAATTATAAAAAAACAACAACAACAACAAAAACAATAATAATAATAATAATAATGTGCAATTTCCTCCACACCACTGGACTAGGACACCCCACCCCATTTATCTACTCTTTCTATGACCTGACCCTTTTACCAGTGATTTTGACCCCCATTAGTTATTGTTATTCATCCTTCTCACCCACCTTCTCTAGGAATGAATTGAACTCTTGGCCTCCATTTCCAAAAATGACCACACGTACCACTACACCATCATATTTTCATATATATTTAAATATATATATATATATATATATTTCCACACATCTTGTTTATACATGTATTTTTTATATAATTATTTTTAAATACGTTTATATAATATATTTACATATAGTTGCATATTTAATAATAATTTTTTTATAATGTATTTATAAAATGCATATCTATTGTAAATACATTTATATAATATATTTCTGTAATATGTTTAAATTTATATATTTGATGTATGTTCATATAAATGTGAATACATTTATATAATATATTTAATGCTATATTTATATAAAAACATTTATATGATGTATTTACCCAATATCTCTACACACATACCAACATATTTATATATTTTTCTACATATATAAGTATAAATAACTATAAAAGAATATATGAAATTATAAATGAGTATATATATATAATGTATTAATATAAAAATATATTTATAGTTTTATAAAAAAATATATTTATATATATATTATTCATAAAAATATGTTTTTTCATTTTGTTTCCATATTTACATGTAAATATATTTTACATATAACTACAATTAAATATTTATTTATACATTTAAAAATTTATATGTAAATAGATATAAATAAATAAATAAATATAATTATAAATGAAAATATAATGTGAAAAATTATTAAATATGAACAGAATAATTTCAACATGAAAGTAAGCCATGGTAATTTTTTTTGTCTCCATTAAAAAAAGACAAGTACACCGCTTTAAACAAAGATAAAATTCCATCGAATGTTAAAAAATCATGGTACCTTGATAAAAGCATTAACCTAGAAGCCTATTGTGACATTTTTTGAGAAAAAAACACTACATTGGTTTTTTATAGTGACTATGTCTTAAATATTTTCACAAGAATCAATTTAACTTAGGGAAGAGAATAAACAGACACCTTGATCAAATGATATAGATGTCTGAAGTTCAAGTCATGTCATCAAATTATCTTATATTGTTTATTAAATTATTGAATAATTATGTCATAAAATTTTTATTAAATTACAATTTCACTGTAAATATTCTTGAATTATTAATTAATAACATTTTATAATTATTTTTTATAAATTTTTCGTAAATATCTTATATATTTAGTGTAATTGTATTTTTTAGTCTTATATAATTAATATTTAATAAAATATGTTATATTTATATCAATATAAATATGTTTTTATATTAATATATGATTTTAATGATATATGACTTTATTAATGAAATATAACTTTTGTTAATGCTAAAGTTACACTGATAATGGTCACCCATTATCAGTGCTAAAAAAGCATTGAAAAATTTACTCTTTATCATCACTAAAAAAAGTGATGACAAAGGGTCACTTTTATAAACTCATTTAATATTTTTATAGATGAAGTAAAATCATCTATAAATGGTTTTACATACTACTAATAAATAGTAATGTTGAACATTACATGATCTATAGTAGTGAAAAAAATGAAAATCACTATGAAATTGACAAAAAATGTACAAGTATCCAGTTTATTGAATGAAAGCTTTGAGCATGCCTGAAATTTGGTCACTGTATATGTTTTATTAGAGTTTTTATTCGAGATATTATTGTTTATAATTTAGATTTCTTATATATTTGAATATATAAATATTAATAAAAAATATTACTACATAATGTTCATTTTTCTGCATGACTTTAATGTAGTAATGTCATAGATAATCTATCACATTTATAAGGTCAAAGAATTTACCACTCTGATAAGAACCTTGAAAATAGATGAATATTATTTTAAATATATTTCTATGTTGGGATAACATTATAGGATGGGACATATATAATTTTGACTATCTGGTGTAAGTACATGTTACTAGATTGGACTTCTTCTCATAATGTTTTCACTTGGTAATCTCCAAGATGGGAGATTGTGAGAAAAAACCCATCAATAGGAATTCTTCAAATTTATGTGTTATCATATATTTCAATCTGTGAGTGTGTGTAATTTTCCTTAGACATTAAACTTGTTATTAACACATGTCACGACCCACACACTTTGAGGTATCATTGTTAACCATGATAAGAATAGTACATGGAAACTATAGGTATTTTGGGTGCATCATGAATGACATGTAATTGATCACTAAGGAGATGATGGATTTTTCTATTCTATATTTATGGAATATTATCTCTCATTACTTTGATTAAAATGTAACTATCACATTAAATTTCATGGACATGGTGTAATGATGAGTTTATATCAGATAGCCAAAAAAGAGTTATTAAGAATATAAGTTGATGACTTAGATGTGAAACCTTCTTGATGTATTATTTTGAAAAATGGATTATATTACACTGTGAGAATTATTATCTTAATTCCAATATTATGATATTATATTTTTTCTCTTGGGTTCCTTGACCCATTTTTAGAAGGAAATCTTGTAAATTAGGCGAGTCACCTATGTCCGATGAGAAATAATCCTAGAGGGTCACACAATAATTGTTTCCATTGATATATATTAAATTAATTTTTAATTAAATTTACTGAATAAATATTATTCTCTTGTTCGAGGAATAATTTTATTCATGTTTTGTCGATAAAAAATATTGAATAAACATTTATCTGAAAAATTGTGAATATAATATTAAATTTATTTGTTGAATATTTAATAAATATTTTTTTCTCTAGAGTGTGAATAAATTATTTATTTTTAGTAAAATAATTATTTTGTATCCAATAAATGCTGAGGAAGAATACGAGTTTTCCAAGATCAAGTCTAATGAAAAATATTAATTTTCCAACCTGTAAAATAATATTTATCATTTCTCTAGTTGGAAGACGCCGTAAAATAATAATAATGCTATATTTATATGGGAAGGTATTGGAAATTTTTTTATATTATCAAAGTGTTAAAAAAAAATTACATAATATTTTAACCAAAAAACTAGCTCTAAAAATAGATGGTTATGTCTATTGTGTAGGGTTAAACGAGAGCTGAAAAGTTTTTCACATAATAGACTTCTCTCTAAAATTATTCCTAAAAATTTATCAAGAATGAGAACTCCATCAATTTTGATGTATCTAGAAGTGATTGAGATAAGAAATACAATATTATTGGTCTACCACACTAGAAATATATAATAAATCAGTGTCATTTTGTGATCAAAGTAGCACATGTAGATCACAATTGGAGGGATTCTAAACATTGATCCTACAAGCACAATGACTGTACCACAAAAATGGTTTTTCAAAAACAAAACAATGAAAAATTACATTGAATAAATTTCCTGAGATGGGATAATATTTATTTTGATCATTTATAAATTAATTATAAATTTTACATGAAAAGATCAACTTGTGGTTTAGGGTATGTTTATATAAATATTTTATTGAAAAATTTCACATGTCATTATGATTACTTATTTCACAATTAGCGAGTGATTCATCAAATTCAACAAAACCATTATGTTTATTCACCCACATAGGCACTTCCATTGTTCCCAGAACCCTCAAGTGGAAAAAAAGGGGTTAGTTTTCCAATTTATAATTAGTTATTTCATTCATGATCTATTTTTCTCAGTTATGGTTATATAATTCATTTATATTATATTATTTCTTTAATATGGTATTTTAAATATCATGATTTTGAAATATTAATTATCATCATTAAGTTTTTCATTTTCTTAAATCAGTAATTACAAATTAAAATTTGTGGTAGATTCCATTAGGAAGGGTCAATGATTTTGGTCGGTGAGATAAGGTTACCCAGTGTGTAGCAGGAGTACATGATGTGTGCCCAAGTTCACTACACCTAGATGTGTCATGAGATAGAAAATATGAAAAGAAGTAACTAAACATGGTTTATTTGTGGAATATCGAATGCATAATGGGTCAACCTAGCACATGAATTGTCAAACAACATGGTGTGTAGCTGGCATACAAGTTGTGTTGTCTACTTGGTTTAACAACAGAATTAATGCAAACAATGTGTTCAAATACACGGTTACATGATCCTTGAGACTGAAATCCAAAATAATAATGTATCACTGATGTGTAGCTAGAATACATGGAATATATCTCAATAATTTCTATGTTCTAAGTACATGATGAGTTCTTTAGTGATGTAGGAGAACATATAGAAAGTGGAACACACTACATGTTGCTGGAGTACATCTCTTGTGGTCTCGCATCTAAAGAACATGTCCAGTCTTTCAGTGGGTGATGAATACATAGGAAAAGTGTTATTCATGATGTGTAGCTCATTAGTAGAGAATGTGTAGTTTGTTTGAGGTATAATTTGAATCCCCAAGCATTTATCACATGTAAACTGTAATCGTGGTGCAAGATATATAGCTTGTAATTACATGTCGTGCAATCTCCCAATAAAATATAGAATTGAATTATAATAAAACAACTAATTTCATTAAATAGATATAAACACACTATTGGAATACGTTGTGTTTAACTATTTAATAATGATTTTAGAGAATTAATAAATGATCAATTAATTAAACCTAATTATATGAAATTAATGTTCATATCATTTATTTTCCATGAATTCATTTATGATGGATATTTCTAAGAGAATCCAGATGAGGATTACGATAAAATATAATTAATTAATCAATTAATCAATTAATCAATTAATTAATTACTTAAATCAAGTGTTTTTGTCTTAATAAATAAAAATTAATAGAAATGAATGTTAATTACTGTATTATGGCATATTTGTTGCATGTGTATGACCGTTCATGAGCCTGACCAATACCAATTTATGTGTTGGATTAATTTAATTTAATTTTTTGAATCATTTTGAAATTATTATTTATTAAATTATATATGATGTATTTGAGTAATCCTTACCTCCTTTATCATGTATGAACTGGGTTCCCAAAGTGATGTATGTAACTCCCCTTAACAAATACCTTAATCCCCCTTACATGCATGTGAGTTATAAATAAATTTAAAAATAGGATTATCCCATGGTTCATGGAGGTAGTTCAATATGATACCAATAAAAAACCAACCCAGGTGATACACAAGTGGACATATGGAATTATACAACTCGTAACAAGGATGTTTGTAACACCCTGAGATTTTATGATAAGAATTATTTTTAATTTATTTGATGTCATGTGTTTTATTCTACACAAAGATTATCTTGTGCTATACGCAACACCGTATTAGCTTGCAGTATACGCAACACTATTCTTGGATTGTGTTACACACAATTTCAATTTCGTTTGATAGTAGTCATTCTACACAAAATTGAGTGTATATATGTATATATTAAATGTATAAATGAAATATGGTTGTATTCTGTTATACAAAACAACAACGGAGTCTTGCACAACATGCAACCCTAACTTGGCTTGCATTACACGCAATCACGACTTTCCTCGATAGCGTGTGTAGTACGCAATACCGGGTTTAACTAAACAAAAATATATTGTTATAATATTATTATAGGCTAGCCATTATAAATAGTATTAACCACATTTTGAATTTTATAATAGTATTATTCATCTTAAATATTTTCTAGAACATGGTATGAGAAAAAAATATAATTTTCGGGTAAAATAATTATTTTTCAAAAAATGCAGTTTTGCCAACTTTTGATGGCGCACGCACATTAAATATAGTTTTTGACATGTTTATAAGTTCAATTTGAAAAAATAAAATTATTCTTTGGAATCAGGATATAAAAATTTACTTTGGATAAATTTTTCATCTTATTCTGATAACTTTCATATTTTGATGAATAGTAAAAACATGCTATATTTTAATTGAAAACAACTTTTTTCATCTCAATAATTTATATGGTTATATTATCTTTTTAATTGGGTTTAAAGTGTAATTAGAATATATTTTTACCATTTAATCCATTTCTGGTCATTGGAATTAATTTTACTTTGAATTTGGACATAAACAAGTGTTGATCTTTTGATAGTTATTGTTTCCTAAAAACACGCTATTTGATTTGATAACAGGAATTACTTTTAAAATTAATTAATGCCACTTCTATGTTTTGAATTTGTAAAAACAGACATCATTTTTGAATTCAGAATATCAAATATTACTTCGGCTGAATATTTTGTATTTTTCTGAAAAACTTCAATTTTTGATGAATAGTGAAAACACTGAGTTTTTGGTTAAAACTGACTTTTTATATAAATAATAATTTATTGTATTTAAATTTATTTTAGGTCAAAATAGATACATAATACTTATATAAGTTCAATGAAATTCATTGGAGTCATTTTTTAATAATTTTAGATTTATAAAAATGGTATTGAGATTTTCACAGTCTTTTACCCACCTCCTAAGAGGTTTTGTAATTATTTATAAAACGTAATTTTACCGCTTCTGTGAGTTGAATTTAGAAAATACGAGAGACACGGTTAATATGAAGGAGTAAAATGTGGTTCAATAAGATAGAAATAATTTTTGGTGGATAGTAACTTTTTACTTTAATTTACCACAGTTAAAAGTAAATACGGTAATTCAAGGTTAAAAGAATATTATAATAATTAAATATTACCTTAACAATTGTCCAAACCTTATTGGATGAGTAATGGCCGACCATGGGCTTCCTTGGGTCGATTTTGGGACCACATGGAGCCACTTATGAAATACAATGACACATTTAATTAATTTAATGTAAATACAAATTTTATATTAACAAATATCTTTTAGTAATTTAATTTTTATATGGTGTTATATAAGTCATATTTTATACTATATATATTCATTAGAAATATAAAAATATTTCATACATCATGGTATTTTTTCATAATTTTTAGACATCAAATGAATTAAATTAATTATGACACAATAATGATGCAGTATTTACCTCATTAATAAATGCTTTAAATAAATAAGATTATAATGATTAAAATATTATCCAAAACATGTCCAATTCTGATTGGATGATTTTATTTCGACCATGAGTCATCTTATTATCATATTTAATGATTTTTGTATCTTTTGAAACTGAAGATAAGTTTATAATAAAATAATATTTTCACACTTTCCAAAAGAGCCCCTCCTCCCCCTTATAAAGGAGACCATTTCTATATAATTCCTCACACCTCTCAAGACATTTGTCGTGTCCAAACACTGCCCAATTAAGCTCCCTACATCCCTCTCCTCCCGCTAGATGCCTTAAATTAGGCAGAAGGCACTTCAAGAAGTTCTTTTGGTTAAAACCAAACTAAGTTACCCAAATTAATATAACAACACCAGTATCCTAAATATAATAGGATGTTTTTATGAATAGGATTCGAACTACACTTACACACAACTCCATCTAATGGATGAATAACATAATGTTTTTGTGGATGGAAAACTAACGCCTCATGAAACGATGATTGTTCGATTTTCTCCTACCGCCTCCCATGGTGGCCATTATGATGGAACTGTATTTATATATAATACATATTAATTTTATGATTTCCTTATGCTTCTTTAATTCCCAAATATATCAAGCTTTTATGGTTTCCATAGTGGGTATATACGATAATCTCATTTGAGGAAGTGCGGACTACCACCCCCTCAAAGTGATGTGATTCGTTAATGCCTTATGTGGGATGTATAAAGGATGTAGTTAACGATATTATATATGATATTATATTATAATTATAATATATCTATGTATCATTATGTTTTAATTCTATTAAAATAAGAAATATAAATGAAAGTAGCGTTCATGTGTACGTACGACTTACCGTCTCCATGAATGGTGCATGTCATTTCTTACCTCCATATGTTATGGAATATTATAAATACATGTATATGCTGGATATATATGATATATATGATATATAAATCATTAATATAATTCTGGATATAATGAACCTTTGACCACATGAACAACATGTAATTATAAAAAGTCCATTTTTGACTCAAGTACAAATTATCGAGAAAACAAACATTATTAACTTAAATTGTTACATAATATTTATAACATGGTAATAAGTTATATAAAAGGAATAATAAATTTGAAAAAAGTTAATAAGAAAGTAGAAATTAAATTTGGTTTATTATTCAGGAGATTATAGAACTATCGAGTCAAGTCGGACATGAGGTAAGGGAACTTCTTAACCCAATTTTCGTTCTTTGGGTTGATCTTATCTTTCTTGTTTTTGTCATTCTTTGATTATGTGAGAAATGAATTTTTATATATTATCATTAATTTATAATTTCTTTATATGACCTTAAAGTTAATACACATAAGTTATCTATTTTATTTTCAAATAGATCTTTGTAAGGGATAACTTTTCCAATCTCGTTTTTATCCGAGATTGTTTATTCGTAAGTATTTACTAGGGTTATTGTTATCAACCAAGCCCATGTTTTCTAAAAAAACTTTTATGTATGTTTAAAGTCCTTTTTACCAATTTTTAACTTTTACCACACGTTATGAAAGGAATATTTCTATTTTTTACCATACGAGGAATTTTTTTGACTTTTCCGACCAAAGTACGAAAAGAATGTTATTTTTAACTTATACGGCGTGAACATATTTTTACGGTTTCATAACGCCTCATTTTCTTGAATCTTACTCAACAATATTTTATGACTATTTTCAACAAAATACTTTTCTTTTAAAATTTCATGGAATTTTGTTAAAAGAAAATGATTTTGAAGAATAAAGGATATTTTCCTCAAGAATTCATGTCAAGTGTATTATCAAAACCATTTTCCATATAAGATGACATTATTTCATATGTGTGTGTTTCAAGTATAATGTCTCTATGATTTACATGGTTTCAATTTTCTTATGATGAAATATCCATTTGTTTTATATGGATTATGTGATGATGGGGTGATTTTTATGAAACCCATTTTATTCAATGGGTTATGATGAATGTTTTAAGTTTATTTTGTGGAACAAGTAAGAATGATTTAATTATGATATGGGTGGGACCTATATATCCCTCCAATACATTGGGAATAGATTTATATCTCATGATATAGACATGGCTGAAACAGAAAGTAAATCCGGTTCAGTAATACAGGGATGGAACGACAAGTAAACCCGATTCAGTAAGGGACTTTATCCACTAAGATGGTCTTGGCAGCAATGCCTTGGCTACCATAGAAATCATATCATTTGTTTAATGTTATTACACAATTAAAAGTTTTATTCCCATGATATTTTATCATGAATTATGTTCCATTATGATCTATGCTTTATGTACTTCCATGTTTTATCTCATTGCTCAAGATTTTCATGTTTGAACATTATGGACTTGTTTTTAAGTTAAAATGTATACGGTTTGTTTTATTTTCTCCATGATTACCATTACTGAGCATTTGATCTCACACTTTATATTTTTTTCCCCATGATATAATGAAAGGTTTTAGGTAAGAAAACAAAAGGGGAAGATCTTTATGGGAGATGTTGAAAATCTTTCACCATGATTAGAAGAATATGTTCCATGTTTCCAAAGACACTAAACTATTACGATCCTTGAGTGTTGGTTTTTTGTTATGTATTATGTATTCCACAAAAGTAATTTAATGTCCATGCACTTCAAGCTTTGGGTCTCTACAATTTCACATTGAGTTTTAACATAGGTCATAGGTAAATTTATTGTTCACTCAATTAATCAAAAATTATATAAGATCATGAGTTGGTCATTTATTTATTTCTATCTTATTAATTATTTATTTTATGGATGCAAGAAAACAATGAAAAAAATAAGATGACTAACACATAATGGTAAAATTTAAATAAATGGATTATGCATAAATGTTTTATAAAAAACATGAGTTATATCTTTATCAAAATACAATTAATATTTTCAATAAAAATAGGGTATAAAAAAATATTTAAAAATAATAAAATCAAATCCATGAAGTTAATATTATGAAATATTATGCTTTATCTTACTTTATTGGGAACGCAATCATAAAAATATGTGTTTACATGGCCATAGTATGGACACTTAATTTTAATGAGGAGTTCTCATGAGGGTTTTGGGTCCACTTTACCCATACTTTATTGAATTTAACATCAATAGTATGGTCAATAAAAATTTGTAAGTAAGTGTTGAGTAAATACTAGTAGGATTTCAGGATTGAGTTGTCCACTCAACGAATCAAAGAACTGTAAGCCTGCTGTGGGAATGAATTACAACCTAAATACCTCTTTATATTTTTCATGGATATAGTATGGACAATTAATAAGTGAAATATGGATCCATTCCACAATAATTTATTGATTTATGGGACATTTAATGTTCAATGGTGAGTCTTGTTGACACTTGATGAAAAATTTGGGGAATTAATAAAATAAAATTTATTATGTCTCACATAAATTAGAATCAAGTGAAATACTAATGATATACTCTTTAATAATTTTAGAATAATTGAAATTTCATCATCTTGGTTGTCCCTTCTTTCAATATTGGATAAATAAAATCTCTTTACTAGAAGTAAATTTCAGGAATGGTTTATATGCCTTTGGGTTTTGTTGCACCATGATCAAAAATCTAAAATTCTATAGTCTCCACTACCTGATCCTCTTGTGAAGGAGGAGGGTGATGAAGAGTTCACATTCTATGATAAACACATGAGAGACACTATCATTATTTAGAGATTAATTCTAATATCCCAATATGGGGAAGTCTTGACAACTCAAGAAGATATAGATTCTTTAATTTGATCCAAAATATCCATAGCCTATATTAGGAGGGAACTACATGGGAACAGTTTGAGAATTTTGAGGCTATCTTTTTGAGTAATTATAGAGTGGGTGTGCCAATTGGGCCTCGCGTAGTCAAATTCCCTAGCTATATTAAGCTCATAGAGGTTCTAGGGTTTAAATATTATACAAAACTATGCACCAATATCATTATTTAATCACTCCCTTATAGATTTTGAAGGTTTGTTGTCAATTTTAATATAAACAACATAGATATGTCTCTCCCAGATCATCTTAAACAACATCTCCAAGTTGATATAGAGACAAAGTGTAAAAGGTCTACTATCCTTATGGGGAACAAAATTAATGATCAAGATAATATATCTAAATCCAAATCTCCTTTGAAACTACCTTCCATGAAATGAATTATGAAGGTAATATAAAGGGGACACAATGCTATTTGTTTTTAATGTGGCAAGAAGGGGCACTGGAAGAAAAACATTCACTAAGGAAAAGAAGAAAATAGAAGCATTAGGTGAATTTTCTTATCAAGTGAAATTTATCTATTTCAATAAATTTGTTATAAGATACATCATGTTGTTTCATGTATGAGGTTTGGGTTGTGAAGCATTTTTTAAGGATATTTCGGTGAAGAAACATGAAACAAGGGGAACTGGGTGTATATTTTTACGGTGTCCTAAGGAAACTAAATTATATTAACTACATGACCTTACATTCAATAAATATTTTGTTAAAAAACATCAAACCATTCACAAAGGGGATAAAATCAATAAAGGAGTTAGTTAGAGTAAGTTATACATCAATGAAGTCCAGTATAAATAAACACAATAGTTAGCATAAGAAGATATCCCAAAAAGCCTCATGGAATAGGAAGTTATAAAGAAACACTTATTGCGTAAGAGTAAATGGGAGGTTAGAGAATCCAAAAAATATGATTTTCTATTCCATGAGGAAGGTGAATCATAATTAGATTAATATAATGATCCACTAACCTAGAATGAAGTTTTAATTGTTATAGATGTGTCCAAATGGACAGATACTATGAATACTAATATGGATTCCATGTACGAGAACCAGTTTTGTATTTTAGAAGTTACTCCAATGGATGTCAGGCCTATTGGTTATAAATGGAAATTCAAGATGAAACTGGACATGGATGGAGATGTTTTTACTTATATGGTATGACCGGTTACAAAAGGGTTCAAACACCATAATGGAATATATAATGATGAAACATTCCACCTACTGCTATGTTTAAATCAATAATTATTAAACATTCCATTATTGATTTACATGACTATTAGATTTGAAAAATGGATGTCTAAATGTCCTTTATTAATGGGAACTTTTAAAAAGATGCCTATATGAAACAACCTCAACAATTAGTTACTCCAAAGGACTCCAATATGGTAAGAAAATTGAAAAGATCAATTTTTTGATTAATGTAAGATTTCATGTTAGTGAACATTTGGTTTAATGAATCCAATATGTAACTCAGTTTCATAAAGAATGAATCCAATTGTTGTTTCGAAAAGTGGTTTGGTGGGGGTGTAGTAATTTTTGTAATAGTATATTTCTATGACCTACTACTTATTTGAACTGAAATAAAAATCTTATTGTCTGGTAAAGCCAAGTTGAATAAATGATTCTCCATAAAAAATATGAGTGAAATAGAATGTATACATGGGATCATGATCCCTGATAACTGATCCAAGAGGATAATTTTTCCATCTCATGGTAAAAATATTAAGAAAATTTTGAATATATATATTTGTCCTCAAACATATGAGGAAAGATAGAGGATTTCAGGTATCTCATACTCATTAGTGGTTGGGTTAGTCATGTATGTTATGAAATATGCTAGGATAGATGTCACCTATGCCTTAGGTGTGGTAGTATGAAATATAGTTGACATAATTCACAACAACTATATGTTAGTCAAGAATATACTTATGTATATAAGTCATAATAATTATATTTTCTTGGTCTAATGAGGAGATGTGGAATTAGTCATCAATGGATATACAGATTATAGATTTCAAATATATCAATATGCTAGGAAATTATAGAAGAGATATATCATAACTTTTAATGGAGGTTCTTTGAGCTGGAAAATCTCAAAGAAATATATGGTCGAAGATTATAGAGTATTTTATAAGTATATTACAACTTTTGAGGAAGATAAAGAAGTAGTTTATATATATAACTTTATATAAGATCTTCACATGGTACTTAACTGTACATATCCAATTACACTCTATTATGATTATAATACAAAATTGGATCTCATAAAGGTGCGAAGGTCATATTAGTGGATAAAGAAAATAATTTGGATGTTTCATCTCTTTAGGGATTTTTCTAAAAAAGGTGAAGTCAAATTGATTAGAATATCAATGAAATACATTGCAGTTGACCCCATGACTAAATATTTAACTCAACAAAACATGATGAATTTAATGTACTTAGATTACATGTATATTAAAATATGTTAATATTAATAAACCATATTATGACATATTGTTCATTGTTCTATATGAATTTAATGTAATAATTTCTTAGAGTATCTATTGGATCAAAATGGTTAAGTTATCTGATATGATGAGAACCTTGAAATTACATGACGATATTGTTAAATACAGTTCTAATGTTATATAGAATTATATGATGGCACACATGGAATGTTTACTATTAGGTGTGAGTACTTATAATCAGATGATACATATCATGAAGTTCACACTTATTAATCTTTAATATGGGAGATTATGATAACAGAACCACCTATTATAATTTTTAATTCTTATGTCATCAAATATTCATATCTATGAGCATGTGTAATTGTCTTTAAACTTTATTATAATTATTATTTCATTTCAAGAATCACACATTATCTTGTATTTTCACAAATCTTGAAAATAATTGTTGATTGAAAAGTAACGTACGTTGGGTGCATCATGAATAACGTGTAATTAAATTATATATGAAGACAGAATTGTCTCTTACATCTTTTTGAAATATAATATCTCATCCCTTTGATAAAAATAGAACCTATGGATTAAATTTAATGGTCATAGTGTAATGATGAAATTATTTTAGATATTAAAATAAGGATGTATCTTGCATATAGGTTCATGGATAATATGTGAAACATTCTTGATCAGATATTATAAAAATTAGATTATATTGCATAGTGAGTGTTTGTATATTCTAGTCAAAATTGGGATATTATATTCCTTCACATCGGTTCCTCAACACATTGCTAGATAGTAATACTAGACTTTAGTCAATCCCATGTAATGCCAATAAAAAAGAATCGTAGTGGGACACACTCTAAGTCTTTCTATTAATGATGATTAAATTCCATTTAATTTTAATTAATGGAATATATATTATTCTCATGAAACAAGAATAATTTTATGTATTTTTTATCAATTATTAATACTAAATAAATATTTATTTTCCACAGTGTGAATAGAATATTTATTTTATTTTTTGAATATTTAATAAATAGTTTTCCAAGATTGTGAGTAAGATATTTATTTTTTAGAAAATATTTAGGTGGGTATTCAAGAAATTCATAATAAGAATTTGAGTTGTCAAAGATAAGTTCTAGTGATAAATATTAATTTCAAAGATGATAAAATTATAATAATCATTTTCCGAGTTTGGGAATGCTGTAAAAAAAATAATAGTATAATTATATGGTCTGACACCAGAAATGTTTTATTATATTATTTAAGGGTTGGTATGAAATTAAATATTATTTTAACCTAAAACCTATCTCAATAAATATATGGTTATTTTTTACTATTTAGATTTAATAATGGATTTAGAATCATTGTGAAAAACGAACTTCTCTCTCCAATTCTACCTCACAATATCTCCAGAATGAGAAGAACTCCTTCTAGCATGAAGGATCTCAAAGTGATCAAGAGGAACAACACAAGAAGATTGATCGACCATGCTACCACCCAGTAATCAATAAGTGTCATTCAGATATCAATGGACCATGTATAGATCCTTTATAGAGGGCTTTAATACATGGATCCTACAAGAATAATGACTATAATCTGAAAAGGGTCTTTCAGACGATCAATAACATCTATATAAAATAATGTTTATAAGATGAGTTAATATTTCTTCAGATCATTTTTAAATTAATCATAAATATATTTTTTAAAATAATTTATTGGTTTCAGGATTCTATATTTTAATTTTTAATGGAAAAATTCCATTTGCCCTGACATTTAGGTCTTCCACAATTGGAGAATGATCCATCAAATCTGAAAATTCTTTATGGCTATTCACTCACCAAGGAAATTCTGATGCACTACGAACCTTCAAGATTGAGGCCAAAATTTATTCTCTTTATATGCATCCATCCCCTTCATATTAGTTTGAATACTCCCATAATGATACATATCCATAACAAAAAAACATATCATATTAACATGAAAATGACCTAATTTTTTCAAGAAATTAAAACCCTTGGATGCGACTCAACCAAATTTATAATTCAAAAGAATACATGGTACATTAATAAAAAAATTATTATATTTTTGAACTAATCTTTTGGGTCAATTATTACTTGCTTCCACCAGATTTGAATCATGAAAGTAAGAATCTAGAGAGAAAATAGTTATTAGAGTACCGAAAAACAAGAAAAATATTAAAATAAAAGATAATGGATCAATAATAAAGTTATATTTTATATAATTTAAATATATGGATATGTATGGTGGGAGTAGAGAACCAATGGAATATATTTTAGAGCATATTTCATGATAATAGGATCACTAAATAAAAACTTCTTCTTTGGTGGAAGATGTTTTAGTACCGATGGTTCTTTTTATAGAAATATTCACCATTATGGAATGTCAGACATCAGATAATGACTTTTGGTTTTGGAAGTAAATGTTTTATATCAAACATTAAGTGGGTATTCCTTCAGAATATCATTCATTAAATGGTTAATTAATGAATATTTATGTTTTAATTCTTTATCAGTAATTATTTATCAATAAATTTAATAATTGAACAAACTATGAAAAATGTTAGCCTCCAATGTTTTAAAAAAAATTAAATAAACAAAAACATATTTAATTTATTTAGAAAACTAAATATCTAGTTAATGAAGAATTGAAATTATAGAACCCAATAATAATAGATATTTATTTGTAATAATGAATGTGTTGTTATTTTATTTTAAAAGGGTTTGTAATGTCACCTATAAAAAATCAATAATATTTATTTTTCCTTATAATAAATATTTATTTAATTTTTTATAATTATAAATAATTGAATTTTTGGAATATATAGTGATATAAATGAGTGAAAAAAACTACATTATACAAATAATCCATAGATAATAAAAAATAAATTATAGATCTATTAGAACTAATTCAACAGTGTCTGAAACCATTCTGTATTTTCTATGTAGAGTTCCGTAGGAGACCTTCATTAGTCACAAACCAACTAGTGGTATCATAGTAGGGGGAGGAAGCTAGTAGGAGCACTATATTAGTGATGTTTATAGTTGCAACATCTGGATCCAATGGTTAAAGGTTACTATTATGAGTAGATGAATTTATATGGAAGGTTGAGGTATTACGATAACAAATCTAGTAATATATAACTTAAAAATTTCATAATAATTTAGAATCCATATTATCCTAAGAAAATGAACCCAAAGTAATCAAGTTAGTGTTGAAATCCCATTTAAGGAATAAATATGGTATAGTGAGTCTCATTTTTTACAAGCCATATGGTTGGTTGAAAACCATGAAATAACTCTATTATAACCATAAATATTTTTTTTTTAAAATTAAAATATGGAATTTAGATGATTTCGTCTCGGACCAAATAGTTGAGATATTTGGTAGATCCATGAAGGGAAAGATTTAGTGGAATCTTTTTATAGTCTTGGAAACATAATAACTGACATGAATCCACATAGAGATGCATAGAGTGATTTTATGTTATGATGATATAAAAAATTAATATTTTGATTGGAACATTTCTGGAGAAGATAAATAATATCAGGAAGAGGACTTTACTATTACCCAGAGTATCTAGGAATAGCATAAATCCATCCATGGTAATATTACTTGGGAGAAATGGGATATACAAGATATAGAACATGAATCCAAATACCCAAATTAAAATATCATGAACCTTGAATACCTACCATCCATTCTAAAAGAAATGAAGAAGAATAAAAAGACTAAGTTGTCTTCCATGGAACGAATATGTGTAAAATCTTGGGAAGCCAATCCAGTATGGCAGGATATCTCCAAAAAAAATTCCATTGTAATTAAATAAAGGATATTTAAAGGATTTATTTCCAAAGAAATATCAGGAATCTAATCCCTCATATCTAGCTATATCCAAGAATAATATAGTCTAAGGAAGATACATACAAAACATGTTCAAAAATATGGAATGATCCTTAGAATATATTTTAAAAAGGATCATAGAGAATATCTAGAGGAATGGGATTTGGAACATCAATATTATATGTTTTTAGTTGGTTTATAGTCATGGAACATATATAGAGAACTCAATTTAATTAGATCTACCTTGATAGGTAATGTGCGTTGATTTTTGGATATGTTGTTAAGACAATCATAAGTGAGAGTGGATATCCATGAATATGTTACATTCCCAATTTAGGTTGTACCAATAGTATCTGATTTCATCAATCGATAGTTTATGTAAAATAGATAGGTTAATTGGGCTAGAGAATTGGTAGAGAAAGTTAGAACATCTTTCACTAAGATCCAAATCCATTAGATGTGTTATTTATAATATTATTTTTGTGAGTTTTATCATTGGTATTATCTTCTTGGGAAAGAATATCAATAATAAGATATAAAAAATATATATATAAATAAATTTAGAAATATGGCCAAAAAAAGTCCAAAAGTCCTTGAAGACTCATCTTTCTCAATGTACATTTTTAGAAGATACTTTTGGAGTTAAAATAAAAACAATATGGCATTTTTTGAGACTCTACTATAAAAATATGAATGTCTCTACGGATATATGAAATATTACATATATGGGTTTTTCTTGTTTAACAATGGTAGAGGGTGTTATAGTATGATATGGGTGTCGTCTGACAAAGAATGATCTTGAAAACCCCTAGAAAATATCATTCAAAACACAGTGTCAGAATGAAAAGTATAAATAAAAAAGACCATATAAAATTTTTTGGAAAATATTATGTAAAAGGAAATCATTAAAATTTATTTTAGAAAGAAGTCCTAAAAAATTTAAAATATTATAGGACTAAATAGAATCTAGTTGGATATAAGTTGAATGATTAAAGAAAAATATGGTAAGTATCCCAGATTCCTTAAAAGAAAATATTTATCCAGTTGTGATTGTTATTGGTTAAGTGGAAAGAAAGGTCAAAGAGCATACACTTTCCAACATATATGTAGAAGAAGAAGTAGTATAAAAGAAATAATTATGAATGATTCATTTCGTATAATATTTTATCATTTATAGTGATAATATATAGAATCAAAGGATTATATTTTTTATTTACTCAATTCAGAGTACTTAGGTGTGGACGAATCTAACTCATATGAAGCCTAAGAAAATAACACCAACAAAATTTTTGAGGAATCTACAAATAGCCATGATTTGAGTAAGGTCTAGTGCACTAGAATACTCTCTCGAGATATTAAATCTAGTAGAAATTTAAGGTGATGTATTTCATTCTTCATAAAAGACAATCCATTTATGTAAAATATATGTTAAATAATGTAATATGGATATAGTTTATTGGTCCAAGGTGTGCCAAAAAACCTATATAACATGTTTAAAAATGGATATTTTATTTAAGGATGAAGAGACATATGGATTCTATAAATAATATATAGGATTATATATAATTACATTTCTAAAATAAGAATGGGTTTTTAAGGCTATATAAAAAATGTGATGTTTATGCAATTCAGAATATTCTAGATTATAGTATATCCTATTATCAAAAAAGGATATGATCCACCTATCCTAATTTATATGGTATAGGGATGATTAGGTAATTTATCAAGTTCATTATTAGTAGGATTGTAAAATATATACATGCATGAAAAATATGGGAAAAGATGATCAAAGATTTTCATGTAGTGCTTATGGATAAAATTATGACTAGAACTATAGATGTAAAGATCAACAAAAGGAACTAGTAAAAGACCCCAAGATGTACAATTGACAAAATACATCACTGGGTAATTAATTTTCTTTATGTAAATTTCCACCATATTGTGAGACCAACACTATGCAAGGCTATGTAAATATTTCCACATAATTTCCAAGGTGTGAAAACATCAATCGGAGCAATGAACTCAGATGTGGTAAACCATAAGAGGATAATTTATCCCAGAGAATGGATTCCACCAGATTTGGATGAAGAATTAAGTTATATGATACTTCTTAAATATATAAATAATTTTTTTTAAATAGACTTGAAATATAAAATATTATATTGGATAAAGATCATTTTAGATTAGAATTATTAATATTAGGTAGAATATATTTCATAAAAAATATCCTAGTTTAGAAATACTTGAGAACCCTTTAGAAAATCCAAGCATCTTAATTGGAAAAGATAAATGTAATCAAGTAGAAGAAACAATAACATTATTTTATATAAGGATTATTGGAAAATGGAAAATTAGATTACATATATATGATAATGAAAAATATTAGGTAGTAAATATAGTGTCTCCATTAATTAATGAAAATATATAAGAGTGAGATACATTGGTAAAGATAAGCATTGTTAGAACTGTATATACTAATCTATTTTGTAAGGATATATGGAAAAATTAAATGTCTACACATTTTTGAATAATCCATATTAGATTAGATACTTTTATCAGAAAAGGAAATGATCTATCGGTACTAATTGTAGTTGTATATAGTAGTTTTGTTAATTTCTCTAACGAATTATTATAAGGAGAATGATAAAATTTATATATAAGAGTTAGATGGGTAATGGATTTCCTAGATTTTCATTTAGTGCGTATAAAAATGTGTATTAGAAAAACATTAGGGGTAAATATCAACATGAGAAACTTGTATAAGATTTTAGGGTTTTCAACCAACATAATATGGGTTAGAGTAATTAATCACCATTTTTATAGTTCTGAAACACTAGGATAAATACTATAAACAAGGGTGTGGAAGTGTTTACACATATTATACAAGATGCATGAACATCAATTTGATCAATTAAACCATTGGTGGTATACCCTAGGAGGCAATCCTAGCCTAAAAAAGGGTTTCACCAGATACGGTGGAAGAAAAAATGTAGAAACTACTTCATCCAGATGTGATTGAAAATGTAAAAAATAGACATGTCATCTCTATGATCAGAGGAAATGAATATTATTTTAGATCTGAATGATCATGATTAAGTAAATTAAATGTTTAAATAAATGATATAAAATATAAATACTTGTTTACCCTTTTAATATTTTAATGATCTTAGTTGTAAAAGATGAAGGTACTTCAATAGAATCACCATGAATATCACTTTCAAGAATGATAATTAGATAATGAATAACTTGATTAATTAGTTATGAAAATGAATAATCTCATATTGGATATATAAGATCTTATTTACTCACTGAAAATATATAGTAGTGTGATATATTGTTTAAGATAATCATTTGTGGAGCTTCATGTAATACCTTAGTTAATATAGGATTTACATTCCCTTGTGTAAAAATCCAAAATTTAGGAGTAACATGGGAATTTATAGAGTTTCAAGTTACAATTGGTATCAATGGACCAATTGAGATCCAAGAATTAGTAATGGCTGTTCAAATTAAACTAAATTGAAGAATATTTTTTTGAGTAATTGATTTTTTTATTCCTTAATTTTAGATGAATTATGGATTGGAAATTGATTCCTTTGAAAATATCAATGTATAAGTATATTTGTAGAAGTAATTTTTTGACACAATTATTTGATTCGAAATTCATTTTTAAAAAACTAGAATGGTTCTAGAAAAGAATGTATCTACTGTAAATGTGGAAATATATCCATATAAGGATAAATAATACCACCAAAATATTTGTAAGCTGATAGAACTAGTTTGATTTAATGTTATGAGGATAAATGGAGACCAGTAATTATCCATGATAAAAGAATATTTATCAACAAATTGGTCATAGAACACTGTGGGATTATATAAGAAGGAAATTTAAGAGGGTAAAATCACCCATAATGATCCTAGTATGGTGATCAGGTGAAGGGAAATAAAATATTTTGTTTGGATTATTATGGAGTTTTAGAAAAAAATTCCATAACTAATTTGTCTTGGATTAATTAGGCAATGTACAATTTATCATATTATTTCTACATTCACGGTAATGAATCATGTGAAGAAACAATATGGTAAATCCAAAATGGTTATCAATTATCATGATATTAATTTTTACCCAATTATTGATGGATATTTTCATCCTAGTTGAATGGATTAAAGAAGTATGATTAAGAATAGATGGTTAATGGTATATTCTATGTTTGATATCAAGTCAGGATATTTGCAGATTAAGATTAAATAAGAGGATATATCATTAACATCATTTACAACATGATTTGGATTTTTAGCATGACTAGTTTTTCCATTTGGAATTAAGAATTCCCTAGGAACATTATATAAGAGAATGTAAAAGGAATTCAGTAGATTATCATAGTTCAAAAAAGTGTACATTGATTATTTTATCATATATTGTAAAAACAAAGAAGAGAATATCGATAATTTACGACAGGTGGATGATGTGATCAATGAACAAGGTATAATACTACTTTAAAGAAAGATCATATGGATGAAAAAAGATAGATTCATTGGGATTTAATATAAATGGATATAGAGAGATACTTTTACCACATATTGGAGTGATGTGAGAAAATTTACTTATTGAACTTATAGATCGTATGTAGATACACGTATTTTTTTGGTATATTAAGTAATTATAGAGAATACATCAGATATTTAGAAAAAAATATCAGTTCCAAATTAGAAAAAAGTATATACAAAGATACCCAAAAGTTATACAAGAAAGATTCTTATGTAAAAACAATTATGAAGAAGAAAAACCCGGAACATCAGTAATTAGAGTTTCTATATAAGAGTGAAGATCAACTTATCTTTGAAATTGATTCATGATAATCAACATGGGGATGTATCTTAAAGATATGTAAAAGTAATTATGAAAGTAAAATTTGATACTATAGTGAATTATTTAATGGATCCATGTAGAACTATTCTATCAATGAATAATAATTTCTTAAATTCGATAAAGGAATTTGGGATAAAGAGATTATATTTGGAAAACCTTTCACTATAAGAAAAAATTGTTCTTATATAATTAGGTTCATGAAAATAACTCTAATTTTTTTAACCTATCATGATTATTTTGGTGAAGGAATGAATTAATATACTATAAATTTAATATATAGGAAATAACAATGTCTATCCAAATGATCTAACCTGAAACATTGACCATTGTAGGTACAATTTATAAAGGTTTCCGATCAATGGGACATTCAATTTCTATTGATAATAATTATGTTAAATATTAACCATTTTTCATGGTAATAAATGATAGAATCTATAAAATAAAAATGATTCTAGTTGAGAATATCCTTCATAAGAAAGAAACTTTATCATGTATGGTTCCAATATAATAAAACACAAGTTCATCAACCAAGAAGGATGAAAAATCATGAAGTGTTTCAAAATAATCCCATGAAAACAAATGTAATGAAAAATACATATTCAATTATTTTTATGTGGTCATAATGTCTATTAAAACACTCAATGTGTAGAAAATATAAGCGATTGAGAGGCTCAGAAGAACTTGAGGACTAAAATAGATGGATTATCTAAAATACAATAGAAGATTGTTTCAAAGAGTTGGGCTGATCACGTAGAAGAAGAACATGAAAAGTAGTAGATATTTTATAAGTAACATTATAAATATAATGTTAATTATGAATAATATCAGGATAGTTTTGATGAATATTTATATGGGGATCCAAATCCAATAAATAAAATTCATAAATATATGCAATTAATTCCAAATATTTTTAAGAATAAACTGACATCAATATAAAATCTATTTTTAAAAAATAAAAGTGATTAGTTGTTCAAGTGTTTTTTAACCATGTTTTATGCATGTTTTAAGAGTCAAAAGACATTGTGACAGATTATTAGAATATAGATTAGGATATTATTAGTGTGTTCATTAATGAAGAGATCTATTGGAAGGTTCATTTTTTAGTCTTCTTAAAAAAGATATAAAGAATAAAGAATTAAATGTGGAATAATCTCCAGTCCTGAAAAGGCTTTGAATGATTTAAAAAATAAGGATTTCAAATCATCATATAAAAGACACAAAGTGTGAGCCAAAAGAGTTTATTGAGTTGTAGAAATATTTCAGAATGAGATTAGTTCAAATATTGAGATTTAAAAAGGAAAATTTCTCATTCAATTGGGTAGTAAATATGTTGAAAATGGTTCTAAACAATGAATATCTATGTTTTCTATTGTGAGTCACCAACATTAAACATATCAGATTAGTATACAGATTGGTCATGTTCTGGAACCTACAATAAGGACACTAAAATAAAGGACCTATCAGTAAATCATTTGAGGAATCAAAGTTTAAAAGTGAATACTAGAGAGAATTTAGTTTGAATAAAATATATTATGAACACATATATATCGCATGGAGTATTTATATAATTGAGTTAAAATTTAAAAAATGATTCAATATTCTTTATTGGAGGCAATGTGATAGTCTATATTAACTCAATATATATGTGAAATGCAGAAATGAAATATATGAATGATTTTGTGGTTTAAGTTGACATTATTCCTAATGAACTCAAAATTTATATGGGACATAAATTAGATTTCATTATTTTTAGAAAGAAGATCCATTATTCCATCAAAATAATAGATGGAGGTGAATTATTCAGATAAAAAATAATTATCTGGTGAGATGATTGATGCCTTGTATGACGTGGAGGTATTCTATACACTGATCTATACATCTGTTATATCCATCATGGATGATCAAATCAAATAAAACATGTTAATTATCTACTTATTTTATGTGTAATGTGTGTGGTTGATGTTTCATAGTTATGTGATCCACCATTTTATTCTTATTTTGATTTGGATTTTTCATTTTTCCTTTTCATTTTATTTTTATTTTTTAAGTGTACTGTATTAATTTCCCCATTATGTCAAATTTTATAGTGTAATATGAGTTAGTTTCTCAGGTAATCTAATCCTAGAGGCATTTATATGGGATCCTTAAACCATTTGTTTTGGGAGATGAATTTTGAATAGAAATAAGTATTATTTTAGAAATTTCATATCTTTTTTTTCTCTTAGCCTCTATTTTTATTATGAGAATATATTCTATGTGTGATCATGTGAGTGTACAAATAAAACCTCATAATCCTTTTTCAGGGATATTATCATGTTGTCATGCTTGCAATAATTTTTACAGCATTTATAAATTCTCTTATTAGAATTCCCTGGGGGACATCATCAATAACTTAGCCCTTTTTGGTAAGAATGTGTAGAGTGGAAGCTAGCACAAGAATTCATTCAATAGATCTTGTAGTTTGAATCTTCTGGATTCCATGGTTAATGGTCTCTATTATGAGTTGAATATTTTAGAAGGATGGTTGAGGTATTAAAAGAAAAATCCATTTAAATTTTTCTTTTAATGATTTTAAAATTATAGAATATATATTATATTATGAAGAGGAACATAAAGTAGTCAATTAGGGATGAAATACTAGTCTACTCAAGAAATTACTGATGTGTTTATGAAAGGAAACAGGAATACCAAATATCATCTTTGATAAGCCAGGTGGTTGATCCAAATCCGAAAAAGAACTCTTGGTGATATAGAAGGTGAATATTTTTTCATTGAATAGTAAAATATGTAGGAATGAAATTGGGTCTTCTACCAAATATTCATGATATTTGGTAGAGGATTGAATGTAATGATATTGGAGAAACATCAAATCAATTTAGAGCTACTATATGTGATATGAATCCAGAAAAATATATAAATTGACCATTTTTATTAGGATGATATACTACATAAGTTTATAATTTTCTATTAGTAGGAGAATCTCAAGAATATTAAGATGAAATATCGTGTATTCCCTAGAGTATCCAGGAATATTAATCAATAGAAATGAGAATATAGAGATATAAATCATGCATCCAAATACCTAAATGAAAATATTAAGAATGTAGGAGATCTAAAATTGATACTCAAAGAAAATAATAATAATAAAGAGACGGTGTTATCTACCAATGAAGGAATTAGTTTAAAATTTTAGGAATCCAAGCTAGTTGGTAGCCAATATGCTAGAATCTGATCCCTTTGGGACAACCGAAAATATATTTCAAGTATTTGTATCAAAATATCAATAGGAAATATAATACATAAAATTATATCTATATTCAAGAAGAATATACGAAAATTAAGGCACATATAGATGGTGTTCCACAACATGGGATGATTATTAAGTATGATTGTGAAATGGATTTTGGAGAAACCACAGATGAATGATCTTGGGAATTTTTATATTATATGGTGCTAGTTGGTTTAGAGTGATGAACCATAGATAATGAACTCAATTTCTCAAGAGATGCCTTGAGAGGTAATTCAAGGTGATTTTGGGATATGTAGTTAAGACCGTCATAAGTGTGAGTAGCTATCCAAGAACATTTCACACTCCTAATTCAGGATATAAATGTACTAGATGATTTCCTAAAAAAAGAGTGGAAAATTCACTTGTAAATCAGAATGGTGAATTTGTATAAAAAGAATGAAAAACTTTAACCATGATCCAAATCTATGATGTGTTATTTTTAAGAATACTTTTTCAGGTTTCAGTATAGGTAGTATCTTCTTAGAATATGATATTAATAAAATACTATATATGTCTATACCCAGAAACATTTAGGCCACTGGCCTATAATAAGTCAATATCCCTTGAAGCCTCACCTTTTCCTAAGTACATATTTTAAAGATAGATTTCGAGTTAGAGAAGAAACAAAAAGGAATGCGATAATACTATATTTTAAGAAGGGTCTTGTCTAGAAAGATGTAATGCATATGCCCTATTTGAGGTATTCTCTTTCCCAAATTGTAGAGGTTGTTTTAGGAAGATATGGGTGTGGCATAAATAAGAAGGATCTTGAAAAATCCCAATAAATCTCATTTAGAACATAATTTCCTGATGAAAAGTGTGAACAAAATAGATTTTAGAAGAAATTCAAGAAACTATTTGTTATAATTAAATAACCAATTAGACTTTTAGGAATTAATATAGAAACATATAAGAGATATCTCAGTCCTAATATAATCAGTAAATATGTATGCGAAATGTTTAAGAAAAAATATGGGAAGTATTGAATATTCCACATAGAAACATATTTATCTAGTTGTGATTATTATTGTCTCTATGGGAATAAAGGTCACAGAAGTGGCATATTCCTAGATTCAGATAGAAGAAGAGGTTTCCTGAATGAAAGGAATAATAGAAGATTAATTAGATATATTATTTAAGCCTATTTGTAGAGAATATATAGACTCATTATACTAGAGATTACATTAACTATATTTAGAGTATTTAGATGTGGAATAATCCTACTTAGTTGAAGATTAAGGAAATAAAATGAATACAATTTTGAGGTATATTTTAATAAACATGATTATAGCTGGGGAGAGTGCCCCAAAAGACTCCCTAGAGCTAGTAAAACTAGAGGAAATGAAATGTAATCTTATTCACTCTTTAAAAAATTAAATCCTTTCATATTTAAGACATTTTAAAAAATGTAAGATGGCTAGATTTGGCTGGTATGAGTTATAAAAAATATTGGGTAACAAATTGAGAAATGGCCAATATCTTTAAGGATGAAGAGACAAATGAAGTCTATAATACAGATAGAGAGAATAATTGTTAGGATTACCGGTATATAGAAATATGAGGCTTTCATAAAGAACAATCAATTTTATGATAAAATGATATAATTATAAGGATTCTTGGTCCATGGAAGTAGAAATAATATTCTATCACATATTTATAGAATATAGAAACTTTACCTAAATAATTTAAATATCATTAAAAAATATGCTGCAAGATACCTTAGAATTGGATAGAGGAATACTCCTAATAACCATAATTTAGAATAATAAAGATTAGAACCATCTAAATTTAGTTTATCTTTATGGGAGTAAATATTAACTTATGATAGAAATGGATCCATCAGACTGAGCATGGATATATATCCAAAAAATAAGTAAACCCCAAGATGAAATTATTAGTAGATACTTGAGTGTATTTTTTAATGGGAAAGTGTTGATTTATCCTCTCCATGAACGAGAATTACATTTATTTGTTAAAGGAATTAGGCCTAATGACATATTGTTGGGAAATATTTTTATTATAACAATAAATAGTTCTTATATAAATAATTTCATAAAAATAAAAATGAAAAGGTTTTCTGAGGAATGATTAGTGTGGTGGAGGAATAAATTAAAATAATATAACATTAATATAGAAACTATTAAATTAAAATATAACTTTATTCCATATGAACTAACATTCTACTTTGACTCTTGTAGGTGAAATGAAAAAAGGTTGAAGATCAAGGCATTGTCCAATATTCATTGATAATAATTATGTGGTTGAATGCCTAACTATCAAGGTAATGAAAAATATAATACATAATAGAAAAGGGATCATAGTATAGAATTTCAATCAAAAGCAAGGGTATTTATATATTAACGATGAATTATTAGAATTCACATGTTCTTCTACCAGGAATTCTAGAAAAAAAGGAAGTCTTGTAAAAAGATACCTTGATAGAAAATATAATGATAAAATCTAAATTGGATGCTTTTTATATAGTATGAAAGTCCATTATAGCACTCAATGTGTTGAAAATCTATAAAACCAAAAGGCGTGGAAGAACTAGATGATAGAAACATGGAAATTTATAAAGGAAAAACTATGATAGGTTCTAAGAGCTCAACGTATCTAGTAGAATAATAACTTGAAAAGAATAAAAAGGCTGATAAGGAACTTTATAGACATAACACTTAGTTTGAACAAGAATTATATAGTCTCGACAAAGTGATAGATGAGTATCCAAATATAGAAAAGTATTCAAATAATTTAAAATATTTTTAGGTATAAATCCATATCTATCTATAATCTATTCAATCAAAATAAGGATGGTCAAATATTCAAAAGGGTTCTAAACCATATTTTTTACATTATTGAAGAATCAAAATACATTATTTAATACTATAAGAATATAGATTTGGATATAATTATTATGATCATTACCAAAGAGATCCAGATCAAGGTTTTTGTTTATGGTATTCTTAAAAAAGATAAAAATAGAAAATAAACTTTTGTGAAATAGTATTTATTCCTAAAAATATTTTAGAGGATTTCATGAACATGGATTATAAAGATCCATATACTAGAAACTACATTAAAACTAGAAGAGTCCATGGAGTGTTAGAAGGATTTTATAATGGGAGAAATACAATTCATGGGTTTTAATAATATAAATTATACATTCAATTGGGTACCATAAATAGTGAATATGATTCTAAAAAATGCATATCCATGTTTTCTATGGTGGTTCAAGATGTTATACCTATCAAATTAGTAGATAGATTGATCATGTAGTCGAAAATGTACCCAAGAAAATAGAGTAAAGGATATGTCTAGAAAGCATAATTGGAATTATAGTTTATTGATGAAGACTATCTAGAGTTCAATTTGAATAAATAACCTTATGAATGTATCCATGTATCATGGTGTGTTTATCCAGTCATGTGAAAGTCGATGAGAAAATAATATATGTTCTTTGTGGGAGACAATGTGATTATCTCTGTAAACATAATAGATATGGTAAATGTTAAAATCGAACATATGATGGATTTATAGTAGAATCATATAATATTCTTGAAGAACTCGACATGTATAATAAACATAAATAATTTATTTTTATTATTACAGATCATACTCAACACACCATTTAAGAATTTATAAAAATGAAATATTTAGCTAAATAAGTCTCAGTTGATGAGTTCATTGATGCTATATATGAATTGGATGGATTCAAGGCACTAATCTAGATATGTTTCATATACAACATGGAAAATAGGATCAAATAAAGCTTTTAAATTATTCATTTTGTTTTTATATGTAAAGTGTGTGGTGTAAGTTTTCTGGTTGTGTGATCCACATTTTTCATTTTCATTTTCTTCTAATTTTTCTTTTTTTGTTGTTTTTATTTCATTGAAGTGTATGCTATAATAATTCCCTTTATCTCACGACTTACAGTGTTTGTTATGTTAGCATATTTGGAAATATGAGCCTTGAGGTCTATATTAGTGTCTATGACCCATATGATTGTGGTGAAGATTTCAGAATATAAATTTCTATCTTTTCAGACATTATCTATATAGTTTCTCCCTAACATTTTATGTTCTTAATGTGAAGTTATTCCAGGTGAGATCATACAAGTTAATGAAAGGTAATCCCCTTATCCATTTTCTTGGATATTGTTGTGCATCAATATTTTTTATAATTTTGGAGACTTTTTTTATTCCCAAAGTGGATTTCCTTAGGAGACCCTCTTCGATGACTCACCCACTAGTTCCATCACTATTGGTTGAGCCTTTGACAAAAGTTTCCCAAAGTATTACACTTAAAAAATTCAAAAAGGTGGTAAAAATTCTCATAATAATAACATAAAAACAATATCCATGAATATGGATAAAGGGATTACATATATTCAACTCACAAGATCACAACTATAATCACATCACAAAATTAACACAATGGATGAGAGTTAAAAAAGATAAGTTATTTTTAGAATCATACTTATTTATATTGGAAAATTATCTCCTAGAACAAATGGGTTAGGTATCCCTTATATGGGCCTCTGTGCTTAGTTTTCTTAAAAATTCAACTAAACTTCCACTATAAGACTTGAGAAAAAGGGGAATCTTAAAACATATACTTATGAAAAGTCAAAAGAAAAATAAAATGAAAAAGGCAGAGCGCAGTACTATGAAACATCCACTACGCACATTACACATAAAAACAAACTAGATAATTAAAATTTATGATTCTATATGATCAGCCATTATGGATATGACGTGTGTCTGGATGATTTTTATGAATCCATCCAAGTTATATAGACCATAAATCATATATTTTACAGAGGCTTATTTCTATAACTCTTTCATCTCCATCAATTAATTTTTGGTGTGTTAGATATACTCTTTGAAAATAAAGTTATGTTTTTTGGCCCCATTAATATCTTGAGTTTACCAAGAATCATGTATTTTCCATCAATAAAACCATCAGATGTTCTATTTATATATTATATATGCCTCTTGAGTTAATATGGACTACAAAATTTTCATCATCAAATAACATAAAATATTTTTTTCATTTACTTTTTCATGATTATATATACAATCCATATGATTTGAATACATTTGTAATGTATTTTTTTGGAAATTATATCTACTCAGTTTTCATCCCTAAACTACAATTACTCAAATTCTTTATAGACAAGTCTTTTTTTCTGGATTCCTTAGTACATGTTCTAGGGAATTACTGACATATCTTCTAATCTAATAGGTTTTATGTGAGGATACCACCCTAAAAAACGTGTATATGCATTGTTTGGAACCATCCTCACCATATGGGGTACCCAATAGAATATGGAATTTATCTTCTTGAATCCCATGAATTTTAGATCACCCATTCTATATGATTTCTAGAACTCAATGAAGTCTTATGATTCTAATTCCATGTTTGGGGTATGTTTATTTTGTATCCCTCTTCTTGAAATATCCAAAAACATTTTTGGACAGGATATTCTTTCACACCCCTTTCTTTGATCTTTTAATATTTTTCAAGAAGGTTACATACTTAATTCTCTAGTTAGATCTCTTTAGGAATGATCTTATTGACCATATCCCAATCCATTTTAATATAATCATCAAAAATGAATTAATATTCATTAATCATGTCTAAAACATGATTGAGACCCCTCTTGAATATCAAAACATACTCAATTTTTTGGATTAGATTATATACATCTGTAGATTTATTAGTAGAAATATTTTTATTTATTTTTAGATTTTTATATAATTTATTTACTATATTTGGATTCTCATCTTTCTCTTTATACAAAAATTCTTGATCTCATTTTTGATGAACATTCTATCAATGAAGTCTTATCTGAATCTTCTATTTTATTTTAGGTTCTTCTTAATCTAGATCATCCCAACCTTTTAAAGTAGTCCTATCTTTTATTTAATATATTTCCTCTATTTTTATCCTATAGTTGTTCCTAGACATCTGGTTTTTCAGATATTTTACACATTATGTGTTTCAATGGAATTTTTGAACACAAAAAAACGATTTAATATGAATTTTATCCTTTGATTTGTTGTTAAGGGATTTTTTCACAACACATATGGGTTTTTCAGCCTTCATGGTTGAATATCCTTTGATATCTAATCTTTTAACATTAATTGATGAAGATCCTTGGTTCTTAAGAAGATTATATGATATAATCACTTTTCATTTATTGATTTTATCATTCATTAACTTTATAACTAAGAATTATTTCATAGAATGATTATTATAGAAAAATGGACATCACCTAGATCTACTACCTTACTACATTTTACCTACAAGAGTCAAAGTAACATGTTAGTACATCTAAAATGTCATAGTCTTCTACTATAATATTTTATACATTAAATTAATAGTATTTCTAGTCATTACATTACCATATCAATCAATCATTTGTAAAACATATAATTATATTTTTACAAAAATTATTTAAATAAGAAATATCAATTTTTATAGTGAATGGTTTTCCAAAGAAAAGATCATTATCCCTAATTCCTTTACAGACTGTAAGAAACCATCATTCATAGGTAGGATAATTCTTATTTGTCCTATTAAATCTTGAATTCCAAAATCAATGAATGCATTTCTTATGTATTTTACTTATCATTAAGATACGTACCCATGTTGAGTCTAAGGCACCCATTTATAAGAAAAATTTATTTTCACTCCCATATAGACACTCTAATTCTGGGAGTTTTGGGTCTTTTTTCTTTAGAATTATGATTCCATTAAATCCTTTTCTATCCAATTTCATATTATATTAATAGATACATTTTTCTATATTGAAATTGAGTGTTTTTCTAAATATATGATGTATTATATTGTATAGCATAATATAATAAGAAACACTTGTATGTTGTTACAAAATAAAAGTTCATAAAGGAATGTTTCTAGATTATCTAAAATATACAGTTGAAGCTTCTCTCTACATCAATGGATCTAAAATCCCAATAATTCTATATTTTGTTTCATTCAAATGGTCTTTCTTTAAGAATGTATCATCCCTTACTCTTTGAACTCGTTATCCCCTTATTGTATATTCTTGATATGGTCTTCAATATTTATACTATATAAGAGAAAATCATCAATATAGATAGCCAAAAATTATGATAATCCACTTAATTCCTTGTCCATTCCCTTCAAATATTCATAGGTTGTTCTGGAGTATAAATGGAATAACTAGAATTTCAAGCAAGACAACTAGAATTATAAATTTTATTAATGGTATAACCTCATCTTTGATCATAATATACCAATATCCTAACCTGATATCAAACATAGAATACATTTATGGGATTTCATTCAAATTCCAACTTCATTAGTCCTCATGATTAAGAATATTGTAGACTTCATCCTTTAAGGAAAAATTATGATCATGGTAATTTATATCCATTCTATATATACCACATTGTATCTCATCATGATTCATTACTAATAATTCTTCACTAATATAAGGTCTTTCGCTATCATTGAGTAATCAAGGACAAATTAGTTATAGAACCTGCATCTAAAAATCCATTACAATTCTATCTAGATTTGAAATTCACTTAATCTCAATCACCATATTAGGATAATTAAGGGTGATTATATCTTCTATCATTTCATCATGTGTCAATTTCTAAGGGTTCTCTTACCAATTTTCAGATAAATAATCTCTAATCATGGAACATATTATTTTTCAATTATCCTCATAATGTTGAATCCCACCAATTCTTTCCACTAATAAAAATTTCTATAATTTAATTTATCATCATCTGGATAACTATACACTTTGATAGTAGATACTTCGTATTCTAAATCAAGTCATATTTTTTCAAAAGAAGATGGAGTAAAAAAGTTTTTTTTGAAAATTACCTCTGAAAATATCATTTTAGGATCATATTTTATAAGGAATCAATTTCCAATTCATATGTTATATTGAAATAAATGAATAAAGAAAATAATATACTCTGTAAATATACTTCCATTACGATTGAACTGAACACAGTTTTATACTTCTTGAATCAGAACTATTGCATTATTACCAACTATAACGTGAAACTATATGGATTCCCAGGTTACTCCTGAGTAAAAGATTCTTATACAAGATAATTTGTATCATGTATCAACATGGAAAATTTATATAGTTAGACCAATGCTTATATTTACCAATGTAACACAATTTTGTATATTTTCACCAAGAAATAATGTTCTTGTATATCATACATGATATTTATCATTCTCATAGATAGATAATTAAACTATCCTCCAACCAAATATCCTTTGAGAAACTATTATTATAGGTGATTATACTAAATTAACTTTGTATTTTCCAAATGATTTAATTGTATTCTACCAATGGTTCACATGTATTTCTAATTTTAGTTCTTATAATTTTAAATATAATCTACTTGATCTTCATTATTCTGATCTATGGTCATATTCATCCTTTATGAACTCATAGATAAGGAGTCTATTTCAAAATTGTTTTATCACATCTGAAATAAGTAGGTTGTTTCCTTTGTTATTCCTTAAGATATGTGAATACCATTCTCTAGGTTTGGATAGAAACATAGGGCTTACCACCAATGGTGTCATTTACCTAACTGATATTCCTTTATCTAAGAAAAGATGAATAAATATTTCCACACCCTTACTTAGAACTGGTCTCCCTGTATTGAAGAACATTACATAATGATAAATAATTAGTCGGACATAGCTTTTTTTAGGTGGTAATCCCAATATCTTCTTCTAGTTCCTCATGTTAATCATTACCACTATAGTCCTACTAATATTGTTGGCCATAAGCACTATAAGAAAATCTATAATCAACTTTACCCATTCCACTCCAACATTTATATTTTCTCATACTACTTATAATAATGAATTAGATAAATTATTTAAACTACCATATACCACTATAATGAAAACCGGTAGATATTGTTCATTCTATACAATATGACCTACTCTGGCCTAGATTATTCCAAAAATAACATACTGGACAATTTTTTGGATAATATTACGAAGTTGTTCTGGTTCTAGAAAATGTATTGTAAATAATCTTCTATATGTTTTGTATTTGTAAAGACCCCAACCTACATATCCCCGATTTAGTGATTAGGTAATTACATTAACATTATATAAAATGTATCAAAAAATGATAGACCAATTTAAAAAATTTCTTGCAAATAATATGGTAGGAAATTTTTTTGATAAATAATTTTTATAATAAATCACATGAGTTGGAAACTTATCCATTCATATTCTAACTAATAGAACAATAACATGGACATTAATAAATAATAACATAATTATTGAATTCATATTTTCATACATCACAAACAACCTATCAAGGCCTTGTTTCAATGCATCTTATATAAGTGGGAATGGCCTCAGACAAATAGCCAAACTAGTTTTTATCCTCATACTTATCAATGCATCAAAGGTCTATAATGGGCCCCAGAAATCACTTATTAAGTATAATGAATTATAAATATGAAAGGGGTGAAACATAATAAATATAATCTTTTCTATTGAAAAACCAACATACATAATGTTATTTATTACCTTAATCAAAAACCACAATCATAAAACATCAATATTAATATGGTGAATGAAATTATAATTTTACATCCCCAGTCAAAATGATCATAAAAATTTAAAAAAAGAATTCCAATGTTATCAATACAATATATCCCCAGTTTATAAGAATTATAATAAATGTTTTATCTCATTGATGAATAGATATATAATAAAAATGTCATTTAAAGCATTCTTGGGGGAAATAACCTTCTCACTTTGGAAATCACCTTTTCAAATAAAAAGTTCACAAAAAATTTTGAAAATAATTTCATTTGAAAAGAACATCTAAATATTATAAATTAATTCATAAAATAATAATTGTTCATGACACAATGAAATTATATTTATGTCGTACATGTTAAAACAAAGATCCCCTTAACATTTTCAGAAAAATAAAAACATAAATTATTTGGAAAAAACAATAAGATCCTTCGAAAAAAATTCGTATAAATTAAAATAAGGAAAAAATAATAATTAATAAATAATTAGGATAATGTTAAAAAAACAAGAAAATGTATTTAGAAAACTTGTTTTTGCAAGAAAACCCACATTCAACCAAAAAAATAAATAATGATTCATTATCATAAAAACATTTTCTTAGTAAATTGTAGTACCAAATAGTGGAAACTCGAACTATTACATGATAATTTCATGAATTAATAGATGATAAGAAAACAAGTTGGTTTTTAGATTTAAATATCACCAAATTTACGCAATGGAGAGTGAAGTATAAATAATCCTAAATAATGATGATATTCTGAAATAAGCCCTTACTAATTTGGATACATTTGAATCATAATGCTCATGAAATAAATAATATAAAAGTTAACCTTAAATAACATTAATATAAAGAGATTAATGATAAAACATATAAATGTTTAATATATACACCACAAAAAATAAATAAGTGGTGTATCCAAATTGGATGTACTAGGGTGGCATGAGGAAGTTGGTTGGCAGAGGATTATTAAAAAAATTCATTACTGAGATGGCAATATTTGTTGTCTCTGATGATCCATTCCCTAGAATGGTCCTAATACACTCATGTGAATTAAAATAAAACATAAATTAAAACTGGAAACATACCTTTTTATGATCGGAATCCATACTCAACATCTGATATTTATCGATGACTTCTACTTAAAGGATCTAAAGTCGGATCCCTCTATATCATCCACAGGAACTTCAATAATCCATTGGAGAATCGACCGTCAAGTTTTGAGTGATACCGCATAAATAAATAATAGATTATTTCATAAAAAAGTTGATTCATCATATTATTTTTTTGAAAATATCCATAATAGGTATACTATAGAAATCAATAATATATGTTCAAAAGAAAAAATAAAACCAAAGAAAAATAAAAAGCATCGATATCCTCAGCTTGGTCCCATGATATCTGGCCTCTATACATCATCTCAAGTACCTATAGAAGGGTGATTTACATTATCAACACCTGAAACAATATAATATATTTTTCCTAAAAAGCATAATAGAAATATGGTGTGATAATTAAATCCCATTAGGTAACCACCCAAGATCTCTTCATATCTATGAGTGAGTATATGAAACAAGTAGTGTAAAAAAGGAAATGTAGTAAACTAGGATTTAATCAAAAGTAAAAAATCCTACAAATCATTTTTTCCATTTCAATAATTTTGTTCAATACAACCATTCAATTACATTTAATTATATATAGGTCTTGATATTGGGCATGAGCCCGTCAATCCCCTGTATAAAGGATACTCAATAGATACCTCGAATGACTATCTAAAAAATGATAACATTGAATACAAGACTGTGATTTGGCATGGAAGAAGCATCATAATTCATTTCATTTCAATATTCAATTCCACATCTTTCCCACAGGCATAGAAAAACCCCACCCATAGGTATAACCAATCCTCACCTGCATGCATAACAAATCCTCACCAATAGGCATAAAAAATCCTCATCCATGGGCATAGTTATCAATATGGTCATGCTTGGTGTGTAATCATTTCAGTATAAAAGACAACACATGTAAATTACACTATTACATGGTTAACATAAAAAAACTCATGTGAGCATCATATATATCAATCAAAAAGTGAATTAAACTATCAGAAGTCTTAAATGATATTTGGTATATCAGGGGGAAAAGGGACAACCACAAATCCAAAACCCTTAATCAAGTCAATCAAAATTCCTCACAATTTCAATCCCATAAAAATTTTAATTCATAATTGACAACCCAATATGGTAAATCAACGCATGACTCAAAGGCAACCTCAACCAATCAACCATAAACAGTCATTCCAGGAAAACACACCCACAAGGTGGCTCTTAATCATACCAAGAAGATCAAACATGTATAAATTAATTTAATTCATAACCTAATCATCATTAGGCAACAATAAGGGCCAATTTCCAATCAAGGATATACCCTAAACATGGTATAATGAAAATAGGGATCCTATAAACAACTCGAAATTGAGTGAGAGGCACAAGACCACCTACCTCGTACTCGCACGATTCTCACAATCTAGTTTCAGGATTTGATTTGACTTAGAATTAAGCAGATCTACAAAACAGGAAAAAAACACAACCTTTTTTGAGTAAATCGAGTGAATAAATCAAGAATAATGGTTCAAGAGAAATCGAGTACCCACTGAGAATATACAAATAGATCTGACGATGTTCGGACTGGAGATCGTATGATGAATCGGGAGCCAAACCCTTCTTTAGAGCATCATATGTTGAAAAGGATTCATTTGTATCAATCTGAAAATAAGATACCACTTCTCAACTTAATAATTAAAAAAAGTACATGGTGTGTACTTGAGACTACACAACATGTCTGTACAACTCCTAGTTAGACCATCACATGTCCGTGTAATAGGATTACATGGCATGTATCCCTCTATACATGACATGTACATAAAAGTACATAGTGTGTTGCCCTAGTCACGTAGTGTAATAGGTCTGAAGCTAGACCATGACCTCTTTCCCAACATTTTTCTAAGAACAAGTTTAATAGAAATATCTGCACCTCAAAGGAAGAACCAGGTTCTTACAAATTTCTTCCCATAAAGTAATTCCTCCCTGAATTTCCCTTCCTAGGGTGATGAAGAAATATCTGAGAACAAATCTAGCCCCTATGATCGTATGTCAACCTATGTCTCCCAAGTCTCATCCTACACTCAACCGTTCTACCAAAGCACCCTTACCAAAGGTTCCAAATGGCTAAGGAGAACCTTCATGATTTGATCTATAATAAGAATTTGATGCTCGTCAAAGGATGCATCTTCATGGAACTCCACTTCCTCGGGATAGAAGGTGAGAGAAAAGTCTAAAAAGTATTGTCAAAAATGAGAAATGTGGAAGACATCATCCATTTTACTATAACATTGAGGTAATTGAAATTGGTAGGCAATCATCCCAAGCCTCTCCAGAATCTCAAATGGACCAATCTATCTCGTTGAAATCATATAGTGTATCCCAATCATATTGTGTCCAAACCTTGGTGTAACATGCAAGAAAACTCGATCCCCAAACAAGAACTCGGAAGGTCATATATGGAGATCTATATAATATATATAAAAATACTAGCAGTATCCATCCACTTCTGAATCAGACATACCTACTCAGAAGCCTCCTGCACAAGGCATGGTCCCGATAAATCTACCTCACCCGCCACCAGCTAGTACAGGAGTGATCGGCATGGCCTAATGTACAAATACTCATAAGGTTCCATATATATAGTCTACTAGAAACTATTTTTGTAGGAAAATTTAACTAGGGGGATTTTCTTCTCCCAAGAGCCACCAAAGTCTAGGACACATTATCACAACATTTCCTCGAGAACATGTATCGTACACTCTGAATGACAATCAATCTAAGGGTGGTATGATGTGCTCTAAAGCACCTGTGTAACCAACTCCCTCTAAAAAATATACTAGAAACATGAAATAAAGAGGGAATAATTATATGAAATGAAATAACAAGAGTCTCCATGATGTCTTACCACCTCAAAAATATAATTCTTCCCATGCTCATCAACACTGATGGTCTCTTTGATCAGTAAGAAGTGAGTAACCTTCATAAGGATTTAAACCACCACCCACAATGCAACATTAACTTATGGTGAACTCTGTATAACTATCACAAAATTCATCATGACATAATCCAATTCCCACTTTTTAATAGGTAACTATTATAAAATTCTAGTTGGCCGCTGATGTTCCACCTTGACCTGCTGATAGGTGGAAGACCTTGTAAGAAAACCAGCCCCCTTTCTCTTCATACTCGGCCACATGTACTGAAAATTCATGCCACAATGCATCTTCGTAACTGCAGAATGAAATGACCAATATAAATCACGAATCTACCACATCAACTCCTCACATATGTCAACTTGGACTGAGGCACATCCATGGATCTACAAGATCTCATCATCACCAAACATCCAAATAGAAGGTGGATCCTCACCTGATACACTATCCCATTGGAATATGCCCTCAGAATCTAATAGTTTTCTCATCGTCACTTTGTCTAGTATGGTAGAAGTCACAACTAACGAAGAAAGGAATGTCTATCCCTAACTGCCATGAACCTCCAAATGAGTCTGAGAGAACAATTCCATAAGCTTCCACTCACTAATAGACTCCTAAAGCGTCTGCATCTGAGTCCTCAGGATCAGTGCATCACCTATTACATTGAATTTTCTAAGAATATAGGTAATATAAAAGTCAAAAGACTGAAGTTATTACACTACCTTGGTTGCCTTAGATTTATACAAGATGAGTAAAGATGTACTTGAGACTTTTGTGGTCCATGAACACCACAAAATTCTCCACCAATAAGTAATGTCTAAAATAATATTAGGCATGAACAATTGTGACTAAATCGAGATCAGGTGTTTGTTAATTCCTCTCATGTGGAATCAACGACCAACACCCATATTCAATAACTCAACCACCCTATATAATACTTTTCCCAGCTCGATACCTGATGTGTCATAGTACATAGTGAAACTCCTACCTAGCTCTGGAAAAATCAGTATCGGTGACGATATTAGTCTCCCTTTTATCTCCTAAAAGGCTATTTTACAAGAATATGACCATAAATACTTCACACCCTTATTTTTCAATCCCATCATCAATGTTGCTAAGAATGATATGTCATTTATGAAATTCCTATAGTAACTAGTTAGGACTAGAAAACTCCCCACCTCACAAATGTTTTTGGGTTGCTATCAGGTTACTATTGCTCTCACTTTCTCTAGGTCCAATAATACTCTTGTCTTTGAGATGAAGTGACCCAGGAAGCGAATCTGATCCATCCATATTTGGCACAATGAGATCATATCATACAACTGATGCTCTCATAGTGAACTCAAAATGATCTCAATATGTGAGGTGGGGTCAAGTTGATTATGGGAATATTCCATGATATCATCGATGAAAACAAATACAAAAGAATCCATGTAAGGATGGAATAATTAGTTCATCAGTTCCATGAATATTGAAGGCATGATCGTGAGACTGAATGAAAGAACCAGATACTCATATAGACCATAACTACTATGAAATGTGGTATGAGGTATGTATGAAGGTCGAACATGTACCTAGTGAGATCTTAACCATAATTCTATTTTTGAGAACACTCAAACTACTCATGGATAATCAAATAGGTCATCTATTTAGGTAGGCGATATCAGTTTTGAACCATTAGCTTGTTTAGTTCCCGATAGTCCACGCATAGCCTGAGGGCACGATTTATATTTTTCACATAAAGGCCTAGAGGAACCCACATAGAAGTATTGGTTCAAATAAACCCCATTACCTCAACATCCCATATCTTCCTCTTGAGCTCTAGCATCTTTGTTTTAGCCATACTGTAAAGATGAATGGATACCTGTGAAACACTGGTTACTATATTGATCGTGAAATCCACCTATCTCACTAGTGGTAACCCTAAAATATTTTCTAGAAAAACATACTTGAAAATGATTATCCACTAGAGGGAAATCTATATGAAAAGTTACATGGTAGTTGAGATGTAATCTTTCAATATGTGTTTACATCCCACTCAACCCATATGGCTTGGATCTATCACAGCATGACTGGACATCCCACTCTCCCTTGTATAGAAATGATTCACCTTCTGGTGATTTAAAACTCACCATATGATGATTGATATCCAAAAAGGATTGAAAGTTGACTGACCAGTCCATTCCCTGTATGAAATAAAATCCTATCATCTTTATGATATAGAGAACCCAAATGAAGTGACACCCACCTAACTCAAGGGGGGACTTCTTACACAGATGCACACCTACCATCATTATCCCTAACAGAGTGTCTAATGTCATAACATCATCAAAAGAGGAAAAATAGATCCAAAGGATCTCTACAATGGACATAGATATAAAAATATGTGAAGACCATGTATAAAAGAGTGCAAAAGATATAACCAAGGTGACTGGTATAGTATCACTGACAATAGAAGGCCCAAGATCCTCATCTAGATGGGTCTATTGCACTACATAAGTCTAGCTTGTACTGGGGCCCTGAGACACTGCTTGGATTCCCTGAGGTTACCCTCCCTATTTTCATTAATATCCTATAGTCTAGCTACCATGAAAACAACCACCACCTTGTCTATAATAACCAGGAATATTCCAATTTCGTGACTAGTGAGGAGCTCCTGACCCTGCTTCGGAATGAGGAGATGAGGCAGAACTCCTCTCATTAAATTCGGGTGGAAATGCCCCGAAAAAGTGTAGTAGATGTCCCATCCTGCAACAAGATTGACACTCAACTAGGTCCATCAGAAACTAGGGTCTCATATGCTTAGCTCTTCCACAATGATATCACCTCACCTAGATACCATAAGAAACATTCTGAATACTATTATCACCATAAGAATGCTCCATACAATGCTTTTTCCTCCCGATTGAGACAGTACCATATCTTAGTGTTGAATTGCCCAGGATTGCGCCTCCATCTTTCGTCATATTATTCTTAATAATAAGCAGTTGATTCATGATGGCATATACAGAAGACAACCAGAAAACGTTAAATTTAAATCAGATTTCGTACCTGAGACCAACCAAAAATATCGTATCCATCAATGTCTCTTCACCAATCAAAATATGTATGAATCCTTAAAGCTCGGTGAGATGAGAAAATTAGTCTATCCCTGACATAGAGACTTTCTCTAGATGCATAAACTCTTAGTCTCTATCAACCCTTAGAATCTTGGAGAAATAGTAGTCATACAAGACCATATGAAAATATCCCCATTCCGTGTCCTGATGACACTTTGTCTGTGTGATAACATCCCAACACCTCATGGTCTAATCCCATAACATATATGTTGTGATCTTGACCCTCCTCTTTCGAGTTTTCTCAAGATGGGTAAAGATTTTAAGTATGGAATGTAGCCATGAATCTATACACTATGGCCCACCATCCACTAAAAACGTAGGTGGATGCCACTATGAGAATACTCATATATGTTCTTCCATACACATTTCTGGTTGAGGTACTCCCTAGAAGTTTTATATAAACCTCACAAATCCTTCATGAAACTATGAATCAGCACCTTCATATGGTATAACAGCTGGTTCCACAACTAGCTTGGCTGTAGGAATCTCTTGTATCTCATGGGCTTCCACCTCTGGGGTATGATCATTTCCACTCTCCTAGCATACTATTGGATGTTTTCATAGTGGTATTACATTGTAAAGTCCATCATACAAAATTCTATATAAGCTTATTTATCAAGGTATCCAATTCAAGAGCGCAAGAACTAAATAAGAGAATAAAATCCTCTAAAATTCACAAAATAAGAGTACATGGAATGTTGGAACCATAAATAGTTTGTACACTTCATCTCTTACATGGTTTTGTAATCCTACCGACCTAATCATGTTGAAAATGTAGGTACACGATGTGTTAGTTGGGTACATAGTGTGTACCCAATTCTTCCCTCCTGGCCATGTACTTTTACATGGATAGAGATACAAGGGTTAGCCTATATAAAACTACATAGGGTGTATATAAGGTACACATTGTGTTCTGATAAAAACTCAACAACCCCTATTTTCTCTCACCTGGATGGTGACATGGTCATCTACCAGAAAATGTGTACTCAGAGTAAATAGTGTTTACTTGGAAAAGTTCTTTTCTTCGGGAATAGAAGAAAACATGGCATTTTTTCACCAAAAAAACTCTGTGTTGTTTGGGTTTCTAGATAGTAAGCATCAGAAACATCCCCAGAACCCATTTTTTTGCAAAATAAATCAATGGTGTGCCAAATTCTAATCTGTGGGGGGGGCCATACTCCCAAAGAATCAATGTTTTGCATCTAAATATAGCATATAACAACACAATCTATATCCCATAGTCGAAATGTGATCCAAACAATTTTGATCCATGAGGTCCTATACTTCTCAGGGACCATAGTTCGATGTCCATCATGTTCAACCATAACACATACCAATACACCTATAACAAAAACAGGAATATAAATCACAATATCTATCACAACAACATGCATATATAGAACAGCATCTATAACAACAACAGGAAATAAGTAATAATCTCTAAATGGAATAGAAAGAATGAATGGAATGTGATTTCTTACAAATTCCTCTATTCTGCATGAGATGGAATACCATCATTTCATCAGGTTTCAACAAAATATAACCACAATGATAGCAATAATAACAACACCAAACAAGTGCATCAACCAATAGAGAAATATAATAAAAAATAATATCTCAAAATCAAAAAATCACAATTCAATTCAGTGTAATTTGGATATTCCCTATACACATGGTAGCTACACCTGGAAACAACTAATTACTAAACTCCACTTTCTTCATATAACTTTATAATGTCACCAAATAGAAACACAAACCCAAAAAGAAAACTAATTTGACACCACTTTGTAAAATCCCTGATCTGGATGCCACTCAACTAGTGCCCCAGACCCAGTTGGCCACATGGCCCCAATCACATTTCCAAAAATGCTAGAGGCTTCTAACTAGCAGCAAGGGACTGTGGTGTAAAAGTGGGGAAACTATACCTTCATTGGAAGATTGTAACAGATCAGAATAAATTATAATAAAATACTGGAAGAAGTAAACATCATACATATGAATTAAAAAATAGAAGACTAATAAGAAAAATAATCAAGCATTATTTCATACAAAAAATGATGCAACATATTATGTTATACGAAAACAGACAAAATAGGTACACATTACAAATCCACAATATATGTTCCAAAAGAAAAAATGAATCAATGAATCATCGCAAGACTCAACTTGGTCCCATGCTCTCAAAATCTTAAATATTATCACAAGTACCTATAGAAAAGGAACTTTCCCTTATCGACACCTTCAACAATATAATATATTTTATCCAAAAATCATGACCCAAATAGGTTGTGGTAAATAAATCCCAGTAGGCATCTAGCCATGATATGTGCCTATCTATCAGGGAGTATATGCAACATGTAGTCTGTTCAAGGGAAAGAAGTAAACTATAAAATACTCAAAAGAAAACAATCATAAATATCATTTTCTCCATTTCATTCATTACGTTTAGTTAAACTATTCAGTTACATTGAATTATACAAGACTCAAGATCAGGACAAATCCCATCAATCCCTCGTATAAATGATGCTAAACAAATACCAAAAAAGGATATCTAAAAAAGTAATGTGAGGACCAAATAAATGTTTGTGATTTGGCTTGGAAGATGTGTCATAAGTATTTCTATTTCAATATTGAATTCAACATCTTTCAAAAATGCATAGCAAACTCCTGCTTGTAGGCATAACCAATCCTCACCAGAAGGTGTAACAAATCCTCACATGTAGGCATAAAAAATATTCCCCCACGGTCATAGAAGTCAACAGGGTCTAGCCTAGAATATCATTATTTCAGAATAAAAGAAAACACAGGTAAATTACACTATTACATTGTTATCATAACAACAACTCATGTGGGAATCATACATATCCAACAAAAAGTAAATTAAACTATCGTAAGGCTTAATGAATATTAAAAATATCATGGGGAAAAGGAGAAAACACTAATCCAAAAACGTTAATCATATAAAACACAATTTATCACAATTTCAATTCCTTACTAAATTTAATTCATACTTAACAACCGAATAACCGAATGAAAGGCATGCCTTATAGGCAACCTCAGCCAAAAGGCCATAAATGGTTATTCGAGGGAAACACACTGATGGGGTGGCCCTTAATAAAAACAACATGATCAAACATTCATAAATAAATTTAATTCATGGCCTAATCATCATTATGAAATAAAAAGGTTCAATTTCCATTCAAGTACATACCCTAAACATGGGAGAATGGAACTACAGCACTTATAAACAACTGGACATTGAGGGCAAGGCACAAGACCACCTACCTCATACTCGTACGACTCTCCCCATCCAGCGATGATCTTTGATTCATCCTTGAACATAGTATATGTAAAAAACCATAAAAAAGATTCAACCTTTGATAACTCAGTCAAGATAAGAAATCATGAAGAAAGGATCACGATGAATTAATAACTCACTAAGAGGATTACAACGGATCAGACAGTGTTCAAATCAGAGATCGTATTATTAATTAGGATCCAAACAATATTTTATATTTTTTGGGCACACCATACATTGAAATGGAGTAATTTTTATCAATCTGGGAAAATGAAGACACTTCCTAACTTAATAATTAAAAAAAAGTTCCCAGCGTGTACCTGAGACCACATGCTGTGTCCATAAAACTTTTAGCCAGACTATCACATGGTCGTGTACTGGGATTATATGGTGTGTGTCCCTCCATTACCAGAATTTACATAAAAGTACACATCATTTACACCCCAGTGATTTCATGTAACATGTCTAAATACATCCCTTGACCTCTTTTCCCCCATTTTTTATGTATAATCTCAATGGAAAGATCCATATCTCAATGGAATAATTGGGTTCTTATAGAAGGAAGTGAAGATAACTATTGGTTATGAATTTTAAATAATAAGATCTCATTAATTGGGATAATTATTTTGTTATATTAGAATATGTAAAAAATATTTGAAGAAGGTGGAAAAAGAAATAATATAAAAACACTCTTATAAGAACATTACCTCTTCTTCATATAACCACATTATGTTTTCATAAAAATCTTCCAAAGATATATTTGTGTTTAAAAAGGAATTTAGGTTTTTTTCATGGATTTAAAGAAACTCTATGAGTAGGTATTGGTGGAAACAAACTTCTCTATAAGTTTTAAGAGGTACGGAGAATGGGTGACCATATATTAGTGGAGGATTTGACACACATGGATTTTTTAAAAGAAAATGGTGTACCCACATTATCTACTAGATATAAGGATCCAAAATGGATCATTACTGAATATTATAATATATAAGATTGAAATATTGGCATAAAATGTGAGTGTGAAATGTATCAAGGTCATTTAACCCCTTATCTTTTATCTTTAACCCTTAGTAAACCCATTTTCACATTAACCTTGGTAAATAATTTTTACCACTTTTACAATTTATTTTGGTATAAAATTATGTTGTAATTATGAGATAGTATTAATTATATTTATTATAAATATTTAATCCATTTTTCCAAAACTCAATCCACAAGGTGGTTCAATTATTAAAAAATAAAACTCACAAACCAATGAAAAAGCGGTTTTCCATTGAGAAAATTTTCATTGGATTAGATGTTTTTAATAGAAAAGTCAAAATAAAATTGATTAAAATCAACTAAATTTTATTAATTAATATATATCTAAACTAATTTTACATTGAAAACTTTTCAAAACAATATTTTATATTTTAAATTCTTTAAAAGAAATGAAAATTCTAAATAAAAACCAATAATTTTCACTATTAATCAAAATATTTATCATTTCATAAATATATTAAAAAATAATAAATTGATAATTTATAAATTAGTATTTCAGAAGTGAAGTTAATTTTTAATATATATTTTCTAAATGTTGTAAAACCCATTGTAAAATAATTTTGCAAAATGTGATGAGACCATTTTTTATGAAAATTGTAGTTTTGCAGAAAAAAATTTATTTTTCATTAAAATGATAATTTTTATTTTTAATAAATTGATAATAAAGGAGCATCTGTAAACCATATTTGTAATTATTTAGTTATTCCTACTCATACCCGCCATTATAATTTCTATGTTATAAGAGTCGCGTTTTAAAAAAAATTTAAGATAGTATCACATTTAGGTTCAACTTGGTGTTGCGTTTATGAATTTAAACCAACTAAAAACAAATAATACCGATGGTCTAGAGCCATTTAATATATATATTCTTTAGGATAATTTTCAAAATATATCTTAAGGAACATCCCATGTTGTGGAAAACCTTATGGATTTTTCTTCCTTAGCCTATATTCTTCATCAATATAGTAATGATATGGGGGCTTGACTTCCCTATTAATCTTATGAAACAAATCCTTGAAACATCCTTTTTAGTGTTCACAAGGGATTTGTTTATGGAAGAGTTCCTTCTATACTATCCTGGATTCTCATTGTTTTATGCTGAGTTCTTCAATGGGATATGACTTGGATAGTTTCTTCTTCTTCTTCTTCTTCTTCTTTAATTCATTAAGTATGGCTTATAAGCCTTCTCCTTCCTTATGATTTTAATTTACTTATTTATATAAAGGTTTTATATCTCTAAGCTCTAATTTCTATTGGGTAATTCTATCTTGGATATTTTTCTAATATTCTAGGTTACTATAATTATTACTTGACTTCATGCTGATATTGCTTATATTCTCCTACTAATGACCAAACATAATCTTCTCCAACATATAATCCTGATATACATTATATTTCTGTATCTTTGGTTGGATTCATATCATAGATACTGTCTCTTGAATGATTGGAAGCTTCTCCTGCATCTTTTTCTTAAATCCTCTTCCAAATATCTCAATTTTTTTTCCAATTACGTATCCTCTTCCAACTATATTTTACTATTCAAATAAAAAAACCTTCTCATTCCAGATATCCTATAGTTATTTCTATGTTTTGGACCAACCACATATGTTTTCGATGATGTGATTCAGTACGCCTTATTTTTTATTTCAACCCTTAAAGCTCATGATTGGCCTAGTTTTTCTTCCAAAATTCTATTACTTCATATTCATTTTCATAGTCTAATATGGATTCTAAAAGTTTATTTTAAAATATGAGAAAAATATAACTGGGTTTTCTCTACAAATACCTTACCTAATCCTCTAAATATTTCATCTAATTATAGATACCTTTAATTGTGGAATCAAGTGGTTGTTGACTGCAAACTCTGCTAAAGTAGCACCCATACTAGCTTCCACTCCATGCTCTAATACCACTAATGGGTAAAAATATTCATATATTAAATAATAAATTATGAAAAATACGTTTTATTACATTACAACAGTAGAAATAAGTGACATATATTTTGACAATACTTAGGTCTAATTAAATAGGATTCTCTAAAACACATATGATAAAAGAATTTTAAAAAACCAAAGACTTGATAAAATATTAACCCTAACTACTCATGGTAAAGTTGTGTCATATATTTAATATTGAATCATTTTCATTCACCCAATTTAAAATATTAAAAAATAATTATTATATTGTATTGGGGAGATGGATAAACAATATAATATCTACACTACATGTGCTAGGGTATAATGATGGGTGAGTTTTATTACCTTTCTACTATAAATACAATCAATATAACCATATTTTGTATATAAATATTCAAAAAAGAATGAAAAAAAACAATTAAATTCGTTTTTATAAATAAAAATAAATTTAAATAAATTTGTTTGTTTTTAATGTGAATGCAATATGATAATTTTTTTAATATATTTTGGTAAATAATCAATGAATTTATTTAAATTTTCATTCATATTGACAACTTGTAAAATATAATAATTGTTATAAATACGTTTATTAATAAAATAAAAAGTATCTACCAAAACATGTGAATCTAGTGCTTAAATTAGAATATACACTATTATAGATATGTGATTTAATAACACTACAGTTAAACTTTCATCAGAGTTAAAAAAACTATTATGTTGTTTGTTCTTTTAAATGTCATTGGCCATTATCAATGCTCAAAAACACATAAATTGGGGAACTTTATCAATTCATGGTTATAACTGATAATGGGGGAATTGTATTAGAACCTTTTATACCCTTGTTAAAGGGTACACTTTATCAGTTCTAGTCCTAGTGTTTATAAAATCCATTATTGAGCATATTTTCACTAAATTATAATACACTACAAAAGAAAATAAAAAATTTAATTTCAATTAAGTTTATATCAGAAACATAAGTAAAAAATAACTATATCATAAAAAATTCAATCATTTTTTGATAAAATTACATTGTAATGTAAAATTTATCACAAGCATCAATATATTCAAAAACATTAATGATGCATTATCTTTGGCCACTAACCCCCTCTAAGTGTGTCTGACCATACTGCTAGTTACCGAACAAACCACCCCATCCCAAGAAAAAGTGTTCACCAATATGAAAAAAATTATTATTGTAGAAATAAAAAAATAAAAAAATTAAAAGTAAATATGAAACAATACATTAATATAATGTCATTTTTAAAATGAAAGCATACACATCAAGTCTATCATGAACACCATGAGTCATAATAGTGTGTGGTTAATTTATACATGGAATAAATGATTTATAGACCATTATACTAAAGTAACAATATAATGAGAGAGAATTTTTTTTGGTTTTAATTTTGTGATGTGTTTTTTGAATTGTACTCTCAAATTCAATCTAAAAAAATAATCATCAGTTCATACCAGAAACACTATGTATTAGATTAATTTTTAGTTGATTCTTATATCTCACGAATGCTATTGGGGTTATTTTCATAAGTTTTTAAGATAATATGAGAAAATTTCCTTTCTCTTATGTTTATGGTGCCTATTTTTAACTAAAATGTCAATTTTAAATAAAAAACAAAATTTGAGTCATATGTGTCTCAGCGTGTCTCAAAATGATGTGTTATTGTTCCAAAATATATAAAATTACATAATAATAATTTTACTGTTGTATTAAAATAATATGAATCTATTTTCTAGGTTTTCAATGTGTGACATAAGTATTTAACTAAATGTCTATTTTTGAACTAAAAACACACACTTTGATTCATACCAATCACTCAGTGTGTCAGATTAATATGATAATAATTTTTATATGATCAAAATGTCTTATGGGGTTTTTTTTCTTATGTATTAATACAATATAATCCTGTTTTCTTGGTTTTAAAGGATTTCAACACATTTTTAATTAAAGTGACAGTTTTAAACTGAAAAAACAGATTTTAACTCACACTGCTTACACTGTGTGTCAGAGTGAGCGACCAATAATTCCTACACATCATAGGTGAATTAAATAAAAATTGTAAAAATTACAAGAAGTATGAATGAACTTCTTGGATTTGAGTGTTTAACATGTATTATTAACTAAATAATAATTTTTAAATTAAAGGAACACATTTTTAGTTATACTAAGAATAATGTGTATAAGATTGATGTACTGATAATTAATATATGTCACAAATGTCTTGTGTAATGTTCCCATAATGTATAAAAATTCTCAGACGAAATTTTTTAAGTTTTGAGTATGCGACATATGTTTTGAACAACAATTTCAATTTTAAATAAGAACACACACCTTGAGTCATATTGGTCACACCATGTGTCAGATAGATGTAATTTTTATTAATACACATACAAAATGACTTAAGGAACATTTTCCCAAAATTATCAAAAAATATGAGCATGTTTTCTTGGTTTTTAGTGATTGAAAATCCTTTTTAACTAAAATGACATTTTTAACTCAAAACACACACATTGAGTCATACTGGTCACACCGTGTGTTCGATTGATTTGTGGATGACTCATACATATTATAAATGGGTTATTGATCATCTTCTTAATACAGTAAGAAATTAAGAGTGTCTTTTCTTATTTTTTTTGAGAGTGAAACTCTTTTTTAACTAAAATATCATTTTTAAACTCAAGCCACACATTTTGAGATATACTGGTTACACAATGTTTTTGATTGAGGTGCAACTGATTCTTACTTTTCATAAATAACTTATGGATCATTATACTAAAGTATAAAAATATCATAATTTTTTTTTCTTTGTTTTGAGTATGTGATGTTTATTTCAAACTAAAATATCGATTTTAAATAAAATCACTCACTATGAGCCATATCAGTCATATCATGCATCCGATTTATGTGTGGTTAAATACAATTCATAGAAAATTACTCTTGGACATATTTCCATTATGAAAATAGGACATCTAAAAAAGTTTTCATGATTTTAAGTGAGTGACATATGTTTTTACCTAGAATAACATCTTTAAACTAAAAACCCAAATATTGAGTCATATCGTTCCCACCGTGTTAGGGATTGATGTGAGACAAAATCCAATAGTTCAAAAATGACTTATGGATAGTTTTTATAATGTACCAGAAAAATAAAAAGGTTATTGATTAGTTTTCAATGAAAGAATCATATTTTTTTAAAACATGTTATTTTTTAAATAAAACAACACATTTTGAGCAACACATGTCACATACTATATCAGAATGTTGTAAAAATAATTCCTACAAATCTCAATGGTCTTATGGATAATTATACTAAATAAATAAAGGAATATAATGCATTTACTCAATTTTGAGTATGAGATGTTTTTGTGAAAAAAAAATTCAATTTTAAATAAACCACACACATTGAGAAATAAAGGTCACACCGTACATCGGATTAACTTGTGGTTGATTCCTATATGAAAAAAATAACTTAATGATTATTTTCCAACTGTATAATTAAAATTTATTTCTTTATATAGGTTTTTATTGAGTGAAACACTTTTTAACAAAAATATATTTTTTAATAATGAAAACATGCACTTTGTGCCATATTGTGACACTGTGTGTAATATTGATGTGAGGATGAATCTACACATCAAAATTGACTTAGGGATCATTTTTCAAAAGTACCAACACAATAAGAAATTGTTTTCTCATTTTTTATTGAGGGGAACGAGATTTAACAAAAAAAATGTTTTTTAAACTGAAGCAACATACTTCAAGCCATACCAGTGACATATTGTATCATATAATGGTATTGTTCATTCTTACATATCAAAAATGAACTATTTATCATTATCTTAAAGTATCAAAACAATATTAATTGGTTTGCTCAATATTGAGTAAGGGACTTTTATTTTGAACTTAAATGTCAATTTTAAATAAAACACCCACATTTTGAGTCTTACCAGTCACAACATGCATCATATTATTTTTGAAATTGATTATTAAAAGTCACAAATTACATAAGGGGATTTTATATGAATGTATTAAGAAAATACAATCATATTTTCTAGGTTTTTAGCAAGAGATGCATTTTTTACCTAAAATGGAATTTTTAAACTAAAAACTCACACTTTGAGTCATACCTATCACACTATTTGTCAAATTGAACTACTGAGGAATCTTACACATCATATATAGATACATTTCAAATGTAACAAGGTATTTTGTGCATGTTGTTCTCATTTTCAGTGGGTGACACATTTATTTACCTAATATGTAATTTTTAATCTGAAACCACACATTCTGACTCATACCGGTGACAATGTGTACCATATTGTGGTACGAATAATTCCTACATGTAAAAAATGATTTATAGATCATTTCCTTAATGTATCAAAACAATATGAATGTATTTTCATGATGTTTTAGTATGTGACGTGTATTTTGAACAACGATGTCAATTTAAATATAAAAACACATAGTTTGACTCATACTGGACACAATGTGTGTCATATTAATGTGTAGGTAACTTCCACATTTTAAAGATGAATTATGAAAGAAAATTTTATAATGTATCAATAAAATTAATGTGTTTTTCTCAATTTTCAGTGACAAAAACATGATTTTATCTAAAATTTCATTTTTAAACATAAACCACACATTTATATTCATACTGGTTTCACTATGTATCATATTTTGGTACACATGATTCATTTAATATTGACTTATATTGAATATAATAAATTCATTATCATTATGTCAATCATAAATAGTGGGAAGACTTATGAAAAATATATAGAGGATGAAAACTTGTTGATATGCTTTCAGAACCAAATTGTGGAACCTTAGTATTTCTAGGAATACTTTTTTATCTGTATCACTATTTGAGATGGAATATTGAAATGGGTACTCCTCAAAATGTATATTGTGTTGAAAACACATTTTTGGTCGTCAGGTATGATATTAAAGATTAAAAATTATGATATTAAATGTTTAACTTGTTAGTATGTAAAAAATGATCCTTAATGGTTGACTGGCATGCTGTAATCTATTCGTATATTAATATTGAAGTTGAAGAATCTTTCCATTTACTTTATCATATATCCCTTAAGTATTCATCTAAAGAAAAATTATATTTGGTTGATTTTGGATCGACTAATAATGTTGATACACTTTCTCTGAAATAGATATTCGAATATGGTAGTGCATTTGAAAAAGTTATATATATAATAATTAGTCAAGATTCAGGGAGTTACACTTTTTTTCTAGAACAATGATTCTTGATTAAACTCCCATTTCCATTGATCAATGCAATATGAATTACAAAATCTATCATCAATGATCATGATGCATCATCCTAATATATATGGGTACTCTGAAAGAATTATTTAGACATTGAAAGCTTTTATTAGAGATGGGGCCATAGATTTTGGATGTTTTTGTGAAGATATCATGATTTAGATAGATCTATCTTATAATAACAACTAATGAGTGTAAATACATATAGAACCATTTGTGGTATTATATTTGTTTCCTTGGAGTTCAATACAGTGTTGTGTTGAAATATAAGAAACACTACCAAATGTACATACTATAGTCTTAAGACTATTGAAAAAATTTAGAATATTTGGTTACCGATGTTAATGGATCGGAGCCAATAGATTCATTATTTAGATAATCAACATCATTTTTTATCTTTCAATGTGAATGATAGTGTCTTATTGAATGTAAAATCAAGAATTGTTCATTGATTCTTAGGGAAGCAAGGTAATTTTATCCCATAGATTGTTTGAACATTTGAGTGTATAGAACAAATTATAAATGCTAGGTATTGGTTAGAATTACTAAAGATAATTTTTATCCATAATTTCTTCTCTGTATCTCTACTAAAGAAGTATCACCCAAATCCTAGTCCTATGATAAGTTGGGACCATGTTACTCTTGATCCAGATGCAACACGTATCCGTGTACCAGTTTGATATTTTGATAGAAATGAGAAACATTTGTGATGGATATATAATTATCTTATAAGAGTTATATATAATCATGGAAATATCCATGGAGAAACCTGGGAAAAAAATTTATGTCAGTGTATTGTCCCAAGATTTTAAAAGTTCTCAAATTCCTCTAGCAACCCGAGGATGAAAATCGATATGGTGGGAAGAATGAACACCCTTATTTTGAGGTATTCCATCATTTTATGATTCTTGTTATTATTTGGAGTGTTTGGGATAGTTTAATAGAAAGATTTAAAGGAATGAAATGAAATTAATGTTTTAATCTAGCTATATGAACAATTCATGGAATGAATGGTCATTCATGATATAAATATTTTTGGGAATATTTATTGAGTTACTTTCAGAGCGTGAATGGGATTCTTTTGGGGGCTAGGTAAAACTATTCAAAATGTGATGTTTTACTTACAATATAAATGGAATTTTGGGGTTTTATGTAGAGTTTATTGGTTTTTTTGTTCATTTGGAAACCTGAAGATTCATATAATGATTCCTTAATTTACATCCTAAATGGAGTTTGTTCCCATTATTTTTATTTAATGTTTCCCTATATTTATCATAAGTCACCCCCGGTTTTATCTCCATATTCAGGACTCCATTGGTGATTTTTGAGGATCAAATTGATCCTAAAGACAAATCCATTTTATATTTATGCTTTGATAATTTTGAATCAAATTGTACAGAAATTATTATAAAGGAAACCATGAATCAACCATTCGATGCATTTAAGGTTTCAAACATTCAACTTTTATTGGAACATGAAGTAGCTTAGTTTTGTTGAAATTTTTCATATAATTTTAAATAAAATAACTGTATTGAAACTATGATATTTTCTTCACTAAGTATTTATCTTTTTAATCTATGTTGTGTCTATTTCCCAAAGCGTGATCTAGAAATTGACAAAAAGGGTTTTCTTGAAAGAAAGAAGTTTTTATCACGTATGTAGAGAAAAATTGGGTTGTGGATTCCAAAATTAAAATAAAAAGGTTGTTTTGTGTTCATTATTTTCATTGTATAAGGAATTATTTGAATAGACAGGGTGCTCAGTGTTGGATGGAAAATAACATGAAGGTTTTCCACCAAGATATGGCTTGGTGGAGGACATATCAATGCTTATGAGTATAAGTATGTAATTTTTTTCATGTGTGTATGTGAGAGAATGGATGATTTATCCAAGTTATATTAAACAATTTATTTATACTTATTTGAAGAAAATAATTATCTTTAGTTATATTTCGTTTAGACAATATATTCATTAGTTTAATTGAATATTGTGAAAATAATTAATATGTATTTTATATTTTTTTTCTGTTTATATATAACTATTTGAAAACATGTTTCAAGTCTAATTTACATCTAGGTAATGTATCTTGGGGGGTTTCATACTGGGTATGAATAATTACCCCCTACATATTCACTTTGGTGTGTATGACGATGCAGTTTTCCACATTGTATGAAATAAATCATTTTATTACTTCACTAGTAGGGTGTTGGAGTTAGTTCCAAAGATCCAACTACTATGTACTTACCAATATATTAGATATAGTGAATATAAATATAAATTTATTATCACAAATCTATTATTCTTCTACATAAATCTGATGTGATAATGTTATATGGTATCTGTTGCATCAAAATAGTTCATAATTTATCCTCACTATGATGAGAATCTTGAAATGTAATGATGATATCTCTTAAATATTAGTTTTATGGTTAAATAACATTATGTAATTAGGTCATATAATTTCTTGATATCAATTGTGAGTACACATAAGTATATGCGACTTCATCTCACGAATATCACACTTGGTAATCTCCATGATGGGATATAATGAGAATAAACCAACTTGTTGGAATTTTTCAGGTTCACGAGAGATCAGATATTTTTATCTGAGTATAACAATCCTGGTATTTATTTCACACATAAACATATTTTATTACATAAAATCTTCACTTGATACAACATAAATGATCGAGAGTTCTTGTGTTTATGGGGATTAGGAACATAACATAAAAATATAAAACATGAAATACACATCTTTATTGAAAACTTCTTTTACATAACCACACATATTCCTTCGTATATAGCATTGTATGGAATAACATGAGGATATTAATAAGAAAAAGGGTGAGCTATAAAACCCAGTAAGGTAGTCAACAAGGCATAACATGAAGAATACATTAAATGTTAGTCAATAGGCATATCAATGGATAATAAGAGAAACATGATTATCATAACATAGAAATGTGGCAACAAAACTTAACATGGTATTAACATGAGTCAAATCTCACTGCACATATAGCATGATTAAACCCTCATTGAACTTGGATTATCATGATTAAACCCTAATTTCACTTAATTTATCATGATACTAATATTTACCCAATACATTGGAGTGCTATTAGGGCACACCCTTCTTACACATTTAATTTCATGCATAAGTGTGCCACATGAATCATATAACATGGATTTATTAAACATCATCATTTATTCCACGATAAATAAATTTTTAATTAATAAATTAAACCTTATAATCAATATGTAAATGTGAATAAAGGTGAATACCCTTGATAGAGAAATGGGCATGGTATTCACTATACAATGACTTAGGCTTGAAAAATCATGGTGCAATTTCAACAAAATAACGATGTCAGATAAGAATTCACAAAAATGGTTGATGAGAGAGAAATGGGTGTCTTATCATATGTACATGAAATGGAAAATAATGGGGTCATATAGATAAATATCCCAACATATGTAATGTGATTTAGATTCATAATTCAAAATAATTTCTTGAATGTAAATGAGAAGAGAAAAATTCCGTACTGAATTTCAGCATGGTAATAGGTGTACATGGGAGGCATTAATAAGATATAAAGAAGGATCTAATCATTCAAAAATAAAGAGGAATGTATGGGAGGTGCTAAATCATACCCAAAAATTTTTAATTTAATTTAAAATGGTATAACTAAATAAACAGATTTGTAAAAAAATGAGAAAGGAATAAATCACTTATGGAATTTCTGCATGGTAACAGGTGTTTATGGGAGGCATTAATGATAGAGAAAGGGGTATCTAATCATTAAAACATGAGAGAATTATTGGTGAGGTGATAAATCATATCCCAGGATTTTTAATTTAAAATAAAAGGGCATAACAATATAATGAAAAATGGACTAAATAAGAAAGGAAAATGAGGATCTCTTACTAGTAAATGTCATCCCATTGGATTAAGAAAGGAATTTGGTGCTTGATTGGGTTTATATAGGAAAATAGAAGGAATTATTTATTATTTATGTTTTGGACACTACACATTAAACTAATCCAAACGACAAAACAACACATGGTTTTTGATAATGGTTTTTGAAAAAGGGGGTTGGAAAACAATATTTTATAAGTCCAATGGTCAAATTAATTAAAATATTAGGATTTCTTATGTAGAGGTGGGTCACACTCTAAAGGTAATCATTTTAAAATGTTAAAATGTTTTATAAGTCTTGGAGGGTCCACTAAGGCACCATAAAATTAATCAATCATATCTAAAATAACATTATTTTAAAGGTAAAACATATACTAGCCTAAAAAATCATTTATATTATTTTATTTCATCACTATTGGGTCATTATGATGTCATAAAACACATTATATATTAAAATGGTATTTATGTTTTACCCAAAAATTATAATATTTCACAAAATTATGAAAAATTCACCATTGGATAATTTCAACATACTAATTCCAAAAACAATATTCATTTTATCAAAATAATTTTCTAAATATGTGAATTTACACATTAAAAATAAAAAATGGCATTAAAAAAAATTCATGGGTTTTTTTTTCAAAAACAACTTTCAAACCTTATTAAAAATTACAATTGTATTCATAAAAATTATATGATAATTTATATTTAATAAAAAATAATAATATATTTTTAAAATTTTATATAATTCAAAAATCCCTTATTTCGTCAAAATAAATTTCTTAATTTAATATTGACTAAAAAATGCTATTTTTTCCTTAAAAATTATTTACAAAGTAAAAATAACAAAATAAATGTATATTCTCTAAACAAAAATAATGTACATAATCATAGTGCTAGGGTATTGTTATATAACCCCTTATAACTCCTGCATATGACCAAAGGGTAAGGTGTGCAATGGTGATAGAATCTTAGGGAGGCTTAGATAACATCACTGGGGTGGTAATCTTTATCAACTTCCACATCCCCCATAGGTTGTTCCATTTGAGATTCACGTATTGAAGCTCAGATTTGTCATGGTTAAGGGCGAAGCCCAATGACACTACCTCCTTTCTGAGCTCTGACAAATGGACTTCATATAGAGAAATTCTTCTGGATGAGGTCATTGCTTCCTTTGTCCGAGTAAGTTGGATTTGTTAAAGCCCTATATTTATACTAATCATTTGATAACTGTTCAATGGATATATTATCAATAATCACAATTCATAATAGTGTTTTGAAATCCAAAAGCATAAACCATGGAAATTCATATGTTATATAACCCTATTATATATTATGATATTTAAATAGATCAAGAGAAATTTTCATTAATGAATGTCTGGGTCATCACAATCCTCCTCCGTTAAATAAATTTAACCCTAGAAATTTCCATTTCCAACACTAAAACAAATATAGGTTACTCTACTTCATCACTTCCATTGATTCTCGTGTTTCTTCTTCAAACTTGTGGTTTCTCCACAAGACCTTGACGAGGGGTATTGTCTTATTTCATAGAAAATTTTATATGTGATCTAATATCTTCATCGGATTATATTCATAGAAGAGGTCATTCTCTAATGTTACCACATGTATATTGAGTACATGTGATGGTTCAATTATGTACTTACTCAAGAGTGATACATGGAATACATCAGGTACTTGAGATCGGTTCAGTGGGAGTGAAAGTCTATAGGCCACTACTCCTATGCGATCACTAATCTCAAAATGGATGATGTACATTGGACTAAGATTTCCCTTCTTCCCAAATATCATAAATCTATTCTACAGTGATATGCAAAGAAATACCATGTCTCCAACATCGAACTCTAGGTCTCACCAATGATTATCAGTATAGCTCTTCTGTTGACTCTAAGTATCTTTAACGTGCTACTGGATAGTCTTAACATTCTCTACCATTTCTTTGACTATTTCTAGACCTATGAGTTTTTACTCCCCAACTTCATCCCAACATGCTGGTGTTCTACCCCTATCCCCATATAAGGATTTATATGGATCCATCTGGATGCTTGAGTGGAAACGGTGGTTGTAAGATAACTCAACTAGAAGAATATGTTGGTCCCATACATCTTTTAAGTCCATCGAGTATTTTTTCAACATGTCCTCAAGTCTTTGGATAGTCTACTCACATTGGACATCAGTTTCAGGATGATAAGCCATACTAAAGATTTTCTTAGTATTTAGAGCATGTTGAAGTCTTTTCTAGAACATAGAGGTGAATCTTGGATATCGATTGGATATAATAGATAATGGTACTCCATACAACCTCACCACTTATCTGATATATATTTGTTCCAGTTGATCCAATGAGAAATCCTCTCAAATTGCAATTAATTGTATAGTATTTATAAGACTATGCACAATAACACATATCAGATTGTTTCCCTTAGATGTCTCCAAAAGACCGGTGACAAAGTCCCCGATGAAGTTCTCCCATATCCATTCTAGTATGGGTAATTGTTGCATCATTCCCTTTTACTTTTTCCTCTCATATTATAATTACTGATATATGATGAAATTTTATGTATACTCAATGATATTCTTCTTCATGTTATCCCACCAATAATACTCTCTGAGATGTAGATTCATCATTGTGTTTCCTTAGTGGATGGAGAAATTTGAACTATGTGCATCATCCAAAAGTTTATTATTTATCTCCATATTTTATGGAACACATATTATTTTAACAAATATCACAATTCCTTTTTCATTAACTTTGAACTCTGAGGATTTCCCTTTTCAGATAGTATCCAATTTCTTTTGAATTCCTACATCAACCTTTTGAGAATCATCTAACCTTTACAAAAGAGATGGCTGAGCAATCATTTGTGAATGGATTGATGATATTCCATTTTTTATTATTCCCACGTCCAACTATATCAAATATTAGAAGATTGGACCGTTTTAAATTCTCAACAATGATAGAATAGCTAGGTCCTTTCTACTTAGAGCATCCACAACATTGTTTGGATTCCTAGGGTGGTAATGGATTGAGTAGTCATAGTCTTTGATCATCTATAAACATCTTCATGGGTGAATATTAAACACTATCTGTGTTAATATATACTTGAGGATTTTTTGATTAATATATATTTCACACTTCTCCCCAAATAGGTAATACTACAAAATTTTTAATGTGAAGATTACTGCAGAAAACTCCAGATCATGTGTTAAAATTGTTTTTCTCACGACCTTTCAATTTTCTTGAAGCACAGGCAATGAATTTTTTCATTTTTTATCAACACACATCCTAGGAACTTGTTCAAGACATTAATAAATACCATAAAAAGTTCACAACTTGTGAAAAATGTGAGCACATGCACAGTGATATGCCTCATTTTCAACTCCTTGAAGCTCTCTTCATATTCATAACTCTATGAAAACTTGACTCCTTTCTGAGTTATCTTGGTTAGAGGGTTTCAAAATCATGAGAAATGTCTCACAAATTGGTGATAATATCTAGATAACCCTAGGAATCTATTGATATTTATTACTGATGTTGGCCTCAACCATCGCATAATTGCATCTATCTTGGAGGGATCTATAGAAATCACATTGCTTGTGATGATATGACCCAATAATGAGACCTCCTTCAACCAGAACTCACAGTTGATATAATTTTCCTAGATCTTCTCCTTTCAAATGGTATTTAGTAATGTTCTTAGAAGCTCCTCATGATCCTCCTTGGTTTTGGAGTATATTAGAATATCATTTAAAAATACGACCACAAATTTGACGAGGTAATCTCTAAAGACTCTACTCTACAAATCCATGAAGATTTCGGGAGCATTAGTGAGTCCGAAAGGCATTACTTTGAATTCATAATGCTCATTTCTTGTAAAAAAATCAGTCTTGGGGATATCATCCTTCTTCACCTTTACTTGGTAATATCTTGACTGCATGTCCACCTTAGAGGAGTATTGTATACCACATGGCTGATCAATCAATTCATCGATTCAGGGAAGATGATACTTATTATTTTTCATTATTTTGTTGAGTTCATGACAATTGATGCAAAGGCGCATTGACCCATCTTTCTTCTTGACTAAGAGGACTAGTGCACTCCTTGGTGAAGCACTTGGGTGTATAAACCTCTTATTGATATTCTTCTATTGTTGTCTATTCAGCTCTTCAATCTCCACAATAGCTATTCTATAAGGTTTCTTGGATATTGTCAATGACCCAGGTATATGTTCAATTGATAATTCAACTTATATTCTATGAGGAAGACCATAAAATTCCTCTGGAAACACTTCAACGAATTCCCTCATAATATTAACGTCTTAATGGAGGATTTCTTCCTTAGAATTAATCATCTGATCTAGATAGGTGTGCTCATAGGGCAGTAATATCCACAGTTGAGATGATGGTGGTAAAGAAGATTCATATTCCTCTTTTCACTTGTACAGAATCAGGGGTTGATTCTCCATATGGATATTAAATTCCCACTCACGAAAATTTATGTAGGCTCTATATATAGAAAGCCAACCCATGTCATGAATTGTATCAAAATCCTCCAAAGGGAGTATGGTGTGGTTTGTTGGGAAATTAAATCCACAAATTATGATAGGGGAGGAGTTATATTCCTGGGAAGCAATGATTTCTCAATTTGGTTTACTCACCAATATCTTTACTTCCATGATTTGAGGTGGTGTTGGGATTGTTCTATTAAACATTATGGATATAAAAGAATGCGTAGAATTAGAAAAAAAAAATTCACTATTCTTGAATGAATAACTAACATGCCTGTAACAACTTTTTTGTCAGGGTTCACTTCAGTGGTAGTGATGGAAAATGATCTCCCTTTCTGCCATGGAGGTTGATGGTTGGCTCCGAAAACCCATGTCTTAGGGAAATCATTTTCAATGTTCTGTAGTTATTTTTAGTTGAAGAAATGAACAACACGTTGAGCATCAGACAACACTTTACTTTCCTTTGTCACATCCACAGGTTTTTCTGGTTGGCAGTTAATGGTTAGGTTCCCTTCTCCTCTACACCTAAAGCTTTTGATAGTACCCTTTAGAAAATTTCTATGGTGCTTCTTTCCACATCTTTGGAAAGTGGAGTGATGGATTTTCTTAGCACCATTGGATTTATCAATCAGACAATTAGAATTAAATTCCAAATTACACTTCTTAACCCTAGGATATATAAGGTCCCAGCCTTAAACCTTACTAAATCTTGAGTTATTACAAGATTACACATTGATGATCTTTTCAGGTTTAGAGTTTTAGAGAATTAGATCATAGATCATGAATTATATTCCACATTTAAACAAAGTGGTTACATAAAAGATAGTATTGGTTTTTCCCCATCAACGGAAAGATATTTAAAATGAAACATGGTTTCTTTCTTGACACATCCTTGACACTATCATCATATCATGCACCTTTCCCTTGACCTGTTAAAAACATTTCAAAAACTTGGGATGAGCATAAAAAGCTCAGTAAAGGATATAAATGTGCGAAAAGAAAACATTATTCCATGTATGAAATCATACTTTACTCATAAAACATAATCATTTTAACATACCTCATCAAATCACGAATGAATCATAGAAATCATAAGGCATAAAGGTAACTTGAGGCATTCATAACATTCTTACGTAGGGAGTAACCCTCTTGGTTATGTTTGGAATACCCATCACAGTATATTCCCTAAATCTCTTCGAATAAACCTTAACATTTAACTCCTTCGCATTACCCAATGCATTGGAGAGATATATCGGGCTCACCCACCCTTAGTTTATCATGGAACCACCCGTCTTCATAATAATGCCCAAGAACCATAACATTATTGTATCACATAAAACATGCATAAAGGAAAAATAACATTTCCACTTTTCAATCACAAGATATTAATACAACACATTGTTATAAAAACATTATGAAAACCATTTCTAAAACAAAAATAAATGAAAAGTAAAACACGGTATTTATTTTTCTTTTTAAAAAAATTATGGCTTGTATAGGAAGCCGAAACTCAAATAATGGTCACGACGGTGGAGAAGTCTTTGTCGCCGCATACATAGGACAAAGAAACATTCCTTTTGTCGTTTAGTAAAATGCTTCGTATAAAAAAAAGATTCTTTTGGAATAAGCGTAAAAGTCAAAGGTGTTTATACACCGTATAAAAGAAAGTTGTGTATAAAACAAAATATGCCTCAATGAATGGATATTGAGACGAAGTCCCTTACCAAGACGGTATCCTTGGATTAAGGATAAATCAATTACATAATTATGTGTGACAAACGAATACACCAAATATAAGTGGATATTAAGTGTAAACAAATCACAGGTTATTCACACATATTCATAGAACGACATATTCTTGGAGTATAAGTTTATCCCGAAGAATCAAAATTGGGTTAAGAAGTTCCCTCGAAAAAATTCGACAGCCTAACGACGTCACTTCAAAATTCAGAAAATGAGTTGATGAGAGATAAAAAGGGTATCTCATCAGTTAGACATAAAATTTACATTAATAAGGATATAGAAGAACATATCCCAACATTACAATATGTAAATTAAAATACCCAACAAAATAAGTCTTTTAAAAAGAGGAGGGTGAAAGGATCCCTTACCGACTTGGGTATCTTTCGAAACATACACACCATAAAAGAAGGACAATACAACATTGATGTAAATACTCATAAACAAAAGTATACTACACAAAGAGTAGAATAGTGGATAGTACATATACCAATCCAAGGAAATGTTGGAAAATGTAGCATAAAAATCTCACGGGAATAAAAGTGAGATGAAAAATCCCTTACGAAAAATCGGCAGCCTAACGGCGCCACTTAAAACTTCCAAAAATGGATTGATGAGATCAAATAGGGTCTCTCATCATATGAACATAAAAAATACAGTAAGATTAATATAAAAGAAAATCCCAATCATAATAAATATGATATTAAAAGGAATGACATGAAAGAGTGTACTTAAAAAGAAGGAGAGGGGTAGGATCCCTTACGAAAACTTGGCAGCCTAACGGCGCCACATAAAAATTTTAATGAAAAGAATTGATGAGAGTAAGAGGGCGTATCTCATCATATAAAAATAAAAATTACAGTATGGTTAATATACAATAACATCCTCCAACATAAGAACATGGAGCATAAATGAAATGACATAAAAGAGGGTACTTGAAAAGAAAGAGAGAGGTCGGATCCCTTCCCTCAAGTCCGACTTGTCTTGTTCGTTTCTTTATATTCCTGAATAATAAACTTTGGTAAATTTATAATTTCTTACGTACATCCTTTAAATATTATTATTCAGTTCATATCACATATTATAATTTTATAATAATTGTTTAATAATGTTAGTTCCTACCAGATCTTTTTTCCGGTGTTTGGTACATGAGTAAAAAAAATGAACTTGTTTGAAAATGATTGCCCATGTAGTTATAAGTAAATCATTTACATAATAGTATTAATGATTAAAATATCATATATATATCAAGTACATATTCATTTTATACTATTCCATAACATTTGGAGATAAAAAAATGAAAAGCACCGTTCATGGAGACGGTAGGCCGTACGTACGCATGAACGCTACTTTCATTTTTTTGTCATATTAATGAAATTAAAAATAAGTGAGATATATATATATATATTATAATTCCATTATAATATATATGTTATATAGGTCACATATGTTCATTAATTTAATTCTTTATACATTCCATGTATTGCATTAACGAGTCACATCACTTGAGGGGGCGGTAGTCCACACTTCCTCATATGAAATTATCGCATTTGCACAACATGAAAAGAATAAAGGTATGTTTTAAAAATAAAATACTGAAGAATATAGTAAACATAAATACCATATATATCATATATAAAATACAGTGACATCATAATGGCCACCTTTAAAGGTGTTAAAATAATATTGAACAATCATCGTTTCGTGAGGCAGAAAATCGCCAACCACAGAAATAGTATGTTCTTTAAGCATTAGACGAAGGTGTGTGTAAGTGTAGCTCGAATCCTTCAAATAACAACATCCTAGTATATTTAAGATAATGTTGTTGTTACAAAAGAAAATAATAAAAAGAGTTTAGGGGGTTGGAGAAGCAAAATAAAACATAAGAACACAAGAGAAAACACTACCTTTAAAACGGGTAACTCTCTTTGATTTAAGCTCAAAGGATTCCTTGGAAAAGATTATTCCCAATGTGAGGCTTCAATGATGAAGATAGGGATGTGGATAGATGCAATGGGCAGGGTTTGGAAGATCCAATGGCTTTTAACGTGTGGGTAAGGTGGTAGAGATGGGGGCCTTTTATAAGAGGACAGGAGGGGCACTCTTAGAAAGTTATAAAAGAATACTTTATTATAATATGCTTTTCGGATTTTAAAGGACCCAAAATTATATATTTCTAGGATAAGGTTATAATAGTTTGAAATAAACCCATAAAATAGGTTTTTGAAAAGTGTAGGTCTTATAATTTTCATTATATTTTCATTTTATTTAAATCGTTAAATAATGAGGTAATCGCTGCATCATCATGGTGTCATAAATAATTTAATTTATTTAATGTCTAAAAATCATAAAAAAATATCATGATGTAGTAAATATTTTTATCTTTCTAATTAATTTTTATAGTCAAATATCTGACTTGTATAACCCCATGTAAAAATTGTTTTAGTAAAACAACTCATGTTTGGGACATTTTTACTTTTACATTTAATAAAAGGCATTAATGTCATTATCTTACCCAAGTGGCTCCATGGGGTCCCAAAAATCGACCCATGGGTTGTATTGGTCGGCCATGACACATCCAATAAGGTTAGGACATGTGTATAGGTCATTTAATATTATTAAAACATTATTTTTACCTTAAACTACACTAATTATCTGTAATCACGATTAAAAACTTAAAAGTTACTTTTCACAAAAAAAATTATTTTAATCCCATTGAACCACATTTTACTTCCTAATGACAACCATTTATGTCGGATTTTTGAAATTCAAAACACATAGGTGGTAAAATTTCATTTAAACGAAAAAAATCAGTTTCTTAAGAACCAGTTAGTGGTTTCACTATTCATCAAAAATTGATGTTTTTCAGAAAAATACCAAAACTTCACCCTAAGCTATATTTGATATTCCGAATTCAAAAATGATTTCTATTTTACAAAATTAAAAACATATAAGTTAAATTAGTTAATTTAATAATTAATTCTCGTTGTCATAGCAAATAGCGTGTTTTTATGAAACAATAAGTATCAAAAGATTGACACTGGTTTAAGTCCAATTTTAAAGTGAAATTAATTCCAAAAACCACTATTGGATTAAATGGTAATAATATATTCTAATTTCACTTTAAAATAAACTCAAAATATAATCTAGTCATATATATAAATTATATTAAAAATAGGGTTTTAATTAAAATACAACATTTTTCACTATTCAATAAAAAACGAACTTTATCAAAAAAATACCAAAAATTTACACAAAGTAAATTTTGATGTCCCAATTCTAAAGAAGAATTTTATTTTGTCAAATATAACACATAATATTATCAAAAAGTGGATTTAAAATAGGTTCGCCATCAAAAGGCTGTTAATCGACCTTTTAAAGAATAATGGAATGTTTACGCTTAAAATTGGATTCATTCGCATTTTTAATCCTCTAACATTTATTGTAAAGCAAAAAACTATTTGACAAACATATATAATCATTTTGTAGTTAGTTCTGTTCATTCCCACCATTACAACAGCTAGGCGTTAACTACCATTTAAAATAATATTATTTTATTATTAGAGTGCAACGTAAGATTCCCAAGAAACTCATTGTTGCGTATTGGGTACGCCATCGAGCATAGCGTCCCCTTTAAAGTAATATTAATATTTTATTCTCAAATATGGATAAATGTGAAAATTTCATATACTTTATTTACCTGGGGTGTTACATCCTTCTCCCTTTTGGGAATTGCGTCCTCGCAATTTTAAAATTGGGCTTGGAAACTTCATTGAAAATCCCACATCGGAACAAGAGTCAGTAAAACAATCACTTTAAAATAAAGAAAGAGAAGTACAAAGGTCACCCGTGTTAACCCATACTAGGGTTCCATGTAAGAAAACATGGATATGGAGGAAAAAACAAAGGGTCATGTTCTAAGGGAGAGTGATAGAAAACATGTTTAGGAGAAAGTTAACAACAAGAAAATCACATACTTGTGGTGGGTTAAACGGTATTCGATTCCCCCGTAGAAAAAGTTAATAGACAACATGTTTGTTTTAAGTTACTTTTCATTGAGGAATTTATTTTTGATCTTAAGGAAACATACTTACTTATCATGATTACTTTGAAATTTTATTAGATTTCCTGCACAAACTCGTACTTTCTCCAAATGATGAGTATTTAGGAAGACTTGTTTACATTAAGAGAGCTATAATCAACTACTAGAGGATCACCGAATCCACAAAAAAGAACTATATTCTTCCCATGTATTTAGGCATTAACCAAAACTAAAACCTAAAATGTTAATATGAGATCAGATAATACCCAAAAAGGATAAAAAAATCTATTCTAAATCTCCAAAATTTGTCAAACAATACCCAAAGTTCAAAAAAGACCATTCAATAAACAATTTGTCCATAAAATTATTCAATGTAAACCAAACTAATATTTAAACCCAAATATTTGAAGGATTTAATCACATAGTCTTCCACGTTACAAATTAACACTTATCTCCAAATAACATCAGTTTCTCTTAAAGTCTCATATTGAAAAGTAATTAACATAATCACATATCCTCCATGATAGGTTAATAACTTCCATAGATAACCAAAAATAAACTTACTCTTAATTCATAAAATCATCTAACTAAAAAGAATAAGTTATACTAACCAGGGACTTCTCGTAGTCTAGTGTTAGACGATAAATATCAGTCACACTTTGGTTGTGGGTTCGATTCCCGCAGCTTTGTCTGACGTGATAGGTTGTCACACGGTCTGCGTGTTGTCCTTTTTATAAAACTCAAAAAATAACCCTAACATGTTTTAAACTCAATATTTTCCTTATACCTATCATTTTCATCCAAATTCGTTACGATCTCAACATCTTAATTCTTGAAGTCTTATTTCCCCACCATAAGATAAAATAAAATGATTTCCAAAATGAATAACATCATACCTTGATCATGGCGTCCACTCGGTTTCATCGTCATCTTGCTCAAGTAGGTAGAAGTCCCATGCATTACAACAATGATTTTGAGATCCTTCAAAATCATCTGCTTCCTCCATTCAAATACACCTTGTACAACATGGGTCATATGGGTGTTCACAGAAAAATAGTTTTGGAAAATAATCATGTATGACATATAATTCCAAAACATCTGATAAAACATGATTTCTATAAAATAGTCGGACAAAATTTGAGATGAAACTTTCTATTATTGGTCCTTTTAAAATACCATAAGTATGTGTTGAGAGACTATATTTTAAAAGAAAATATAAATAGGTTGTGCAAGGGTCTCCTTCCTCAGCACCATTTTTAAAATCATAATATGCTTCAAATTCTTGTGATAAATTAAAATATTTGAAAATACCTTGATAATATTTACCATTCTTGAAAATATGAGAATATTTTGAAAATAGTATTTGTCTAAATACAACCCATGATCCACGATGATAACGAGGTATAGTGGAGGTATTTGATATCTCAAACAACTTCTTGCAAGTGAGTTATATGCTAGAAAAAGTTTCCCAATCATCCAAACATGACTTTGCAATAATTATTGCAAGCATGTCATCAATAAGAGATAGGAATGTCGTTTGAGATCCTTCTCATTCCATTCGTAACCGACTTTACTTGACCTAAAAAAAGTTATAAAACAAGGATTTAACAGAAATAATAGATATAGGGACTAATCATGTGTCTAAAAAAACTCATAATCCCTAAATTTGTCTAAACCGACCTCTGATACCAACTATAAGGTCCCAGCCTTAAACCTTACTAAATATTGAGTAATTACAAGATTACACATTGAGGATCTTTTCATGTTTAGAGTTTTAGAGAATTTGATCATAGATCATGAATTACATTCCACATTTAAACAACGTGGTTAAATAAAAGATAGTATTGGTTTTTCCCCATAAACGGAAACATATTTAAAATAAAAAATGGTTTCTTTCTTGACCCATCCTTGACACTATCATCATATCATGAACCTTTCCCTTAACCTGTGAAAAACATTTCAAAAACTTAGGATGAACATAAAAAGCTCAGTAAGGGATATAAATGTGTGAAAACAAAACATTATTCCTTGTATGAAATCATACTTTACTCATAAAACATAAGCATTTTAACATACCTCATCAAATCACGAATGAATCATAGAAATCATAAGGCATAAAGGTAACTTGAGGCATTCATAACATTCTTACGTAGGGAGTAACCATCTTGGTTACGTTTGGAATACCCATCACAGTATATTCCATAAATTTCTTCGGAGAAACCTTAATGTTTAAATCCTTAACATTACCCAATGCATTGGAGAGCTATGTCGGGCCCACCCGCCCTTAGTTTATCACGGAACCACCCGTTTTCATAATAATGACCAAGAACCATAACATTATCGTATCACATAAAACATTCATAAAGGAAACATAACATTTCCACTTCTCAATCATAAGATATCAATACAACACATTGATATAAAAACATTATGAAAACCATTTTCAATACAAAAATAAAAGAAAAGTAAAACATGGTATTTATTTTTCTTTTAAAAAAGTATGGCTTGTAGAGGAAGCTGAAAATCAAATAATGGTCACGGCGGTGGAGAAGTCATTGTCGCCGCATACGTACGAAAAAGAAACATTCCTTTTACCATTTAGTAAAACGCTTCGTATAAAAAAAGATTCCTTTTGAATAAGTGTAAAAGTCAAAGGGGTTTATACACTGTATAAAAGAAAGTTGTGTATAAAACAAAATATGCCTCAATGAATGGAGATTGAGACGAAGTCCCTTACCAAGACGGTATCCTTGGATTAAGGATAAATCAATTACATAATTATGCGTGACAAACGAATACACCAAATATAAGTGGATATTAAGTGTAAAAAAATCATAGGTTATTCTCACATATTCATAGAATGACATATTTAAGTAGTACAAGTTAATCCCAAAGAATCAAAATTGGGTTAAGAAGTTCCCTCGCAAAAATTCGATAGCCTAACGGCGTCACTTCAAAATTCAGAAAATGAGTTGATGAGAGATAAAAAGGGTATTTCATCACTTGGACATAGAATTTACATCAATAAAGATATAGAAGAACATATCCCAACATTAAAATATGTAAATTAAAAGACCCAACAAAAGAAGTTTTTTAAAAAGAGGAGGGTGAAAGGATCCATTACTGACTTGGGTATCTTTCGAAACATACACCCCATGAAGGAAGGACAATACAACATTATTGTAAATACTCATAAACAAAATTATACTACCCAAATAGTAGAATAATGGGCAGTACATATACCACTGAAAGGAAATGGTGGAAAATGTAGCATAAATCTCACGGGAATAAAAGTGAGATGAAAAATCCCTTACGAAAACTCGGCAGCCTAACGACGCCACTTAAAACATTCAAAAATGGATTGAAGAGATCAAATAGGGTCTCTCATCATATGAACATAAAACGTACTGTAGGAGTAATATAAACTAACATACCAATCATAATAAAGAAGAGCTTAAAAGGAATGACATGAAAGAGTGTACTTAAAAAGAAGGAGAGGGGTAGGATCCCTTACGAAAACTCGACAGCCTAACGACGCCACTTAAAAATTATAAAGAAAAGAATTGATGAGTGTAAGAGGGGGTATATCATCATATAATAATAAAAATTACAGTATGTTTAATATAAAATAACATCCTCCAACATAATAACATGGAGCATAAATGAAATGACATAAAAGAGAGTACTTGAAAAGAAAGCGAGAGGTCGGATCCCTTACCTCAAGTCCGACTTGTCTTGTTCGTTTCTTTATATTCCTGAATAGTAAACTTTGGTCAATTTATAATTTCTTAAAGAAATCCTTTAAATATTATTATTCAGTTCATATCACATATTATAATGTTATAATAATTGTTTAATAATGTTAGTTCATATCAGATGTTTTTGCCGGTGTTTGGTACATGAGTAAAAAAAATGAACTTGTTTGAAAATGATTTCCCATGTAGTTATAAGTAAATCATTTATAGAATAGTATTAATGATTAAAATATCATATATATACAGTACATATTCATTTTATACTATTCCATAAAATTTGGAGATAAAAAAATGAAAAGCACCGTTCATGGAGACGGTAGGCCGTACGTACGCATGAACGCTACTTTCATTTTTTTTGTCATATTAATGTAATTAAAAATAAAAGATATATATATATATATATATATTATAATTAAATTTTAATATATATGTTATATAGGTCACATATGTTCATTAATTTCATTCTTTATACATTCCATGTATTTCATTAACGAGTCACATCACTTGAGGGGGCGGTAGTCTACACTTCCTCATATGAAATTATCACATTTGCACAACATGAAAAGAATAAAGGTATGTTTTAAAAATAAAATACTGAAGCATATAGTAAACATAAATTCCATATATATCATATATAAAATACAGTGACATCATAATGGCCACCTTTAAAGGTGTTAAAAGAATATTGAACAATCATCGTTTCGTGAGGCAGAAAATCTCCAACCACAGAAACAGTATGTTCTTTAACCATTAGACGAAGGTGTGTGTAAGTGTAGATCGAACCTTAAAATAAAAAAATACTTGTATATTTATGATACTGGTGTTGTTACAAAAGAAAACAATAAAAAGAGTTTAGGGGGTTGGAGAAGCAAAATAAAACATAAGAACACAAGAGAAAACACTACCTTTAAAACAGGTAACTCTCTTTGATTTAAGCATAAAGGCTTCCTTGGAAATGATTCTTCCCAATGTGAGGCTTGAATGGTAAAGAGAGGGATGTGGAGAGATGAAATGGGCAGGGTTTTTCCGAGCCAATGGCTTTTGAAGTGTGGGTAAGGTGGTAGAGGTGGGGGCCTTTTATAAGAGGAGAGGAGGGTGACTCTTGGAAAGTTATAAAAGAATACTTTATTATAATATGATTTTCGGATTTTAAAGGTCCCAAAATTATATATTTATAGGATACGCTTATAAGTGTTCGAAATCCACCCATAAAATAGGTTTTTGACAAGTTTAGGTCTTATAATTTACATTATATTTTCCTTTTATTTAAATCGTTAAATAATGAGGTAATCGCTGCATCATCATGGTGTCATAAATAATTTAATTTATTTAATGTCTAAAAATCATAAAAAAATATCATGACATATTAAATCTTTTTAGATTTATTATTACTATTTATAGTAAAATATCTGACTTGTATAACCCCATGTAAAAAGTGTGTTAGTAAAACAACTCATGTTTGTTACATTTTTACTTTTACTTCAAATAAAAGGCATTAATGTCATTATCATACCCAAGTGGCTCCATGGGGTCCCAAAAATCGACCCATGGGTTGTCTTGGTCGGCGATGAAACATAAAATAATGGTAGGAAGTGTGTCTAGGTCATTTCATATTATTAAAACATTATTTTTACCTTAAACTACACTAATTATCTCTAATCGCGATTAAAAACTTAAAAGGTACTATTCACAAAAAAATTAATTTAATCCCATTGAACCACATTTTACTTCCTAATGAAAACCATGTATGTCGGATTTTTGAAATTCAAAACACAGAGGTGGTAAAATTTTCTTTAAATGAAAAAAATCAGTTTCTTAAGAACCACTTAGTGGTTTCACTATTCATCAAAAATTGATGTTTTTCAGAAAAATACCAAAACTTCACCCTAAGCTATATTTGATATTACGAATTCAAAAAGGATGTATATTTTACAAAATTCATGTCATATAAGTTACATTAATTAATTTAATAATTAATTCTTACTGTCAGAGTAAATAGCGTGTTTTTATGAAACAATAAGTATCAAAAGATTGACACTAGTTTAAGTCCAATTTCAAAGTGAAATTAATTCCAACGACCACTATTGGATTAAATGGTAAAAATATATTCTAATTTCACTTTAAAAACAATTCAAAATATAATCTAGTCATATAAATATATTATATTAAAAAGATGTTTTTAATTAAAATACAACATTTTTCACTATTCATTGAAAATTGAACTTTATCGGAAAAATACCAAAAATTTACACAAAGTAAATTTTGATGTCCCGATTCTAAAGAAGAATTTTATTTTGTCAAATATAACACATAATATTGTCAAAAAGTGGATTTAAAAGAGGTTCACCATCAAAAGGTGGTTAATCGTCCTTTTAAAGAATGTTAGAATGTTTACGCTTAAAATTGGATTCATTCGCATTTTTAATAATCTAACATTTATTGTAAAGCGTAAAAATATTTGACAAACATATATGATAATTTTGTAGTTAGTTCTGTTCATTCCCGCCATTAAAATGTCTAGGCGTTAACGACCATTTAAAATAATATTATTTTATTATTAGAGTGCAATGTAAGATTCCCAAGAAACTCGTTGTAACTTATTGGGTACGCCATCGAGCATAGCGTCCCCTTTAGAGTAATATTAATATATTATTCACAAATATGGATAAATATGAAATTTTCATATTCTTTATTTACCTGGGGTGTTACATGATACCCCTGAGATTCTCATATCTCTATTTTGACCTTGAGGGAACGTCAGAAAATTTTCTCAGAGCTATCAATGTCACAGATCTCTCGGGCTTTTCGTATGATGGGATTTAGCCCACCAAAGAAGAAGTAAACCTTGCATTTAAGGGTAAAGAAAATTCCAGATAAGTATAGTCCAATCCTTCTGAGGATTTCTCATATTATATGATGGATTCTTTATCTTTTTTGCTTGAGGGAAAAGAAGACCCTTTCCATATTAAGTCGCAGGGTGCGATGAAAATATTTTTTAAAAACCATTTCCAAAAATACATCTACTACAACACATATAAATCCTCATCAGGCTTAGTATTTTTGATAAATATCCACCATTGACCATCTTAACCCCCCATATGATAAGCATACAAAAGAAACTTCTCTTGTTCAAAATATTGAATGATGAAGATGATCCTTCAAATGGAGTTGATCCATTGTTTGGCAATTGAGGGATCATATGATCCATTAAAAGTAGGAGGCCTTTGTGTAATGAAGCTCTCAATTGTGAATTTTTACTTGGGGGGGGGGGGGTTGAATGTTCCTTTTGACCCATGTTTCTATTAAAAACATGAGTTAACTAGGAGATTATCATGAAACAGTTAGTGATTCCCACTCCCATCATATTGGGAATTTCATTAGAATAGTCATCACATTGATATTTGCATCGGTAGATAACTCGAGTTCTCCTATTACCAGCCATTGGCTAGAATAAAAGAAAATTTAGGGGTAAAATATAAAGTGTAATCCAAGTCCAAAACATATGACATATAAATTAATTGTATGTCCTTAACTTATGAATTTATATGCTTCAATATGTGTTATCCAGGATATACTTAGAAACATATATTCTTAGAGTCATTTCTTATTCCCTTAACAATGGTTCATACTAAAATTGTGAAATTATCGATGTATATCCCTTGGGAGTGTTGTAACCAAGAGTGTATCAAGGCCTGTTGTTGTGCACGAGTTCCCATTCAAGTCTAGCTCAAGGCGGTGTTTTTAGGTTTTACCTCTAGATACATCTATGTTAGAGCCACCTCAAACTACTTGTATCCAAAAAATGATGTATTTTATTGATAAACCACTTACTCAATACTCACCAAAATTTAGGTATGTTTTGATTATAATTAGTCTTAACTCTAAGGCATCACTAGGGTTTTCTAATCCTAATCACAAAATAACTAATCATATCCTCTGATACCAACTATAACAACCCATGTCTTTATTTCACACATCAACATATATTATTACATAAAACCTTCACTTGATACAATATAGAATATCAAGAGGTCTAGTTTCATTGGGGCTTAAAAAAATTACATAACAACATAAAACATTAAGTGCACATCTTTATTGAAAACTTCTTTTACATGACCACACACATTCTTTCATACATAGCATTTCAGAGGATAACCTAAGGACATGCATAAGAAAAGGGGTGAGATATAAATCACAATAAATGTGTAAAAAAGGCATAAAATGAAGAATGCATTACATGTTAGGAATTATTAACATCAACGGAGTATAAGAGAGACATGAACATAAAGGCATTATATAGCATGATTATCATAACGTGGAAATGTGGCAACAAGACTTAATATGGTATTAGCATGAGCCAAGGATCATTACACATATAGCATGAGTAAAACCTCATTTCACATGAATTATAATGTGTAAAACCTCATTTCACTTGAAATATAATGATAATAATCTTTACCCAATACATTGGAGCGTTATCTGGGCACACCCTTCTTAATCATTTCATTTCATGCATAAGTGTTCCACATGGATCATATAACATGGATTCATTAAACATCATCATTTATTCCACGATAAAGGAATGTGGAATTCATACATAAAACTATATAATCAATATGTAAATGAGCATAAAGGTGAATACCCTTGATAGAGAAATGGGTATGGTATTCACTACAGAATGAATTTGGGTTGGAAAATTGCAGTGCAATTTCAACAACATAACGGTGTGACATAAGAATTCAGAAAAATTGTTTATTAGAGATAAACGTTTGTCTAATCATATGTACATGAAATGGGAAGTAAGGGGGTCATATAGATACATTTCTTAACATATGTAATGGGATTTATATTTATAATACTAATGAATTTCTTAAATGTAAACGAGAAGAGAGAAATTCCTTACAGAATTTTGGCATGGTAACAGATGTACATGGGAGGCATTGATGAAAGAAAATGAGGTCTCTAATAATTTAAACATAGGGACAGAAGTATAGGGAAGTTAAAAATCATACCCCCAACATTTTTAAAAAAAAGTAAAAGGGAATAAAAGCATAATTAAATTTGGACAATATGAGAATGGAAGAAATCCCTTATGGAATTTCCGAATGGTAAGTTGTGTACATGGGAGGAATTAATGAGAGAGAAAAGGGTATATAATCATTCAAAAATAATGAGGGAAGTATATGGGTGGTGAGAAATCATAACCCTTCATTTGTAATTGAAAATAAAAGGGCATGACAATATAAGGAAACATGGACATAAATAAGGAAAGAAGGAAAGTGAGGATCCCTTACTTGGAAGAGTGATCGCAAAGGTCTGGGTGAGGCTTGAGAGTGGCTTCTTGGGATCTTGGGGAACCTTGGGAGGATTATATAGAGAGGAGGGTAGAGGGTGGTCATGCTCCAAAGGATTTTAGTGAAGAGTAAGTGGGAGATTAAGTGGGTTAATATTGGAAAATACTGGTAATTATTTATCATTTAGGTTTTGGACACCACACATTAAACTAATCAAAACCACAAACCTACCCATGTTTTATGCCCATGTTTTTTTTCCAAAGGAGAGTGGAAAACATTAAATTATAAGTACAATGGTCTAACTTATTAAAATATTAGGCTTGCTTTTGTGGATGTGAGTCAAACTCTAAAAAAAATCATTTTAAAATGTTAAAATGTTTTATAACTATTTGAGGGTCCACTATGGAAACATAAAATTAATAAAAAAACTAAAATCACATTATTTTTATGGTAAAACATATATTTTTTGAAAATCTCATTTATATTATCATATTATATCACTATTGGGTAATTATGATGTTATAAAAGAAATTACATATTAAAATGATATTTAATTTTTTCAAAAAAAATAACCTATTTCAGAAAATAATGAAAATTCACAATTGGATAATTTCGAGGTACTGATTTTAAAAATAATATAAATTTTATATAAATAATTTTATAAATAGGTGATTTTAACTTAAAAAATAAAAACTGACATTTGTAAAAAAAACTCATGTGTTTTGTCAAAAACATCTTTCAAACCTTAAAAAAATTACAATTGTAGTGACTCGGGTTTTTGGACTTGTGAGGCTTTAGAATATTCTTAAGAATAAGTCTAGAGCAATCCACGAAGACTATGTGGGATTCTGAGGCCTGGTATGCCCGAAAATAATTTTATAAAAATATTATATATTTTCATATTATGCACGTGGCGGTGTTGAGTTATCTCTTAATCGGTAGCTCGAATTCGAAATCCAAGGGCACAGTTGCGTCTAGAGCGTGTCGTTTAACCTAGGCGGGGTGTAACCTTTGCGGGCATGGTCCTTCTATAGAAAGAGTTTACCATTGTAATTATCTTAAATAAATAAATAATTTATTTTAAATTTTAATTCTCTAATAACTTCTAAATGAACTCTCAGATCAAAATTATGAGGTCGTGGTTGAGTTTAAAATTCCTCTTTTACTCTATGGGCGCCCAAAAGTTTGTATGCACCAGGTGCAGGCTCAGAGGTGAGTTGGGAGCCGGATAATTGGATAGAGAGTATTTAATATAAAAAAAATTAATCCCCTTCCATTCCCTTTGTTGTGCATGCCAGGAGGAAGCCACTACGTGAAGCTCTTCCTCCCTTCCTCCTCCATCCATCAATGATGACCAAATATAATCGAGTGAACGAGGTGCCATTAGACTCAGATATTGACAACAGACACTCCCGGATTTTGCAGCATTAGTAGAAGAGTATGGAAAGCATTGGCGATCCGCCAAAAGGTAGTAGTTTGAGTTTAAAAATTCTGGATCTGTTTTATTAATTGTTTTTCTTCAAATATTCATAAGGGTTGTGTAGTTCGGGTCCTGAGATTTCTGAAATATTTTTCGGATCTGAATTTGGAGCACCAGGGTGCTCCTGGTGGTTCTCTGATGTTTTCTAGCAGAAAACCTGGATCCTGGCAGCGGCCATGGAATAATCTGGCAATGACAGTGGTGGCGCGGTGGTTTTCGACTCCAACACAGCGGACTCCAGCTCTGGCGTGGTGGTTTTGGGTGAGTCAAGCGGTGGTTCGGACAAAATTTTCTAGGGGTTCTTTAAACCCCTGTAACTCGCAAACCAGAATTCTGATTCACAAGAAATTTGTGGAGACACATTTCTCGCATAAAGGCGGACCATTTTAGTTTTATTCATAAATTTTATGAGTCGAGTTTCTGACTTGGGGCCACAAAACGTTTTAATAATAATGATTTTTTTATTATTTAACTTCGACCCGCCGTAACATCTATATGGATAATCTAATTGATGCACCATTAGTGGCATTGTGATCCTAATAGTAATGTGGAATTTTTAGGATAGTTTTTGGGTACTGGGACGAAGATCCGAGTGTGGGCCGCATGAGCCTGGTTTTGAGCGTTGACGGAGAAATGAAAATCTTTCGTCGGGTGTCCATTTTTTATGAAATAGTCGTCGATATCATTCATTTTTGAGGGTATCGTGATGGTGTGATCTTCTTGATGAGTTTAGGTGTAGAGGTGTTGGACCACTCAGAATTTCTATTTTGAAACGTACCTTTTTCACCATTTTTCTTTTTCGGGTGTGTAAATAGCATATCTTGCATGTTTTTCCGCGTAGAACGCTGTGGTGGCCTTGGTTCGGGCCTAAGAGGTGCGCAGTGTGGAGATGTTTCTAGTCGCTTGGGTTCGGGATGTTTGGATCTATAATGGTTGAGTGTACTCCCTTGGTTTATTCCTATGAGGGTTTTTGTGGCATAAAAACCCTATTATTGGTTTCTGATCACCTCAATAGGATGTTTTCCTGGTAGAGTTGTGACATCCCTCTGGTGGGACCGAAGTGGGATCCTCTAGCCTCACATCACTAGATCAGTTTCTTGGTATCACTATAATCTCTTATTCATGGGTGTTGATCCCCTATATAGCAGGTCAACTCAGTTCGGATTCATGCATCATTGAGACTAAGATCCCCTACACAATGGACTGTTTTGTAGGGTTGTGGTATCATCGGGTATACGATCCCCTAATCAGCGACTGGTTTTAGTAGGGTTGCAGAATCGTTCGTTATATGATCCCCAACGCAGCACATGGTTTAAGTTGGGTTGGTGAATTTTTTGTTTGATCCCCTATATCGTGAGTTATACCATATGGTGTTTCCAACATCATCGTGACCATCATCACATTGGCAATGATCCTTTACCAAAGTTATGTGAACTGTGGAATATCATATCGGGTTGTGGTATCCCCAGTAAATCATGTTAGTGATCCCCTATCTGTGAGATTTTCGAGATACTAGAGTTCATTCTATTATCCCCTATCGGACCCTAGAATTGATCACATATCTGAGAAGTTTGGGTTTTCTAATGTTTCAGTGTGATGTTCTGGGTGACATTTTCTAACGAGCATGATCTCTTGGATGGGAATCTAGGATGTTGGTGTCAGACCTGATGGAGTGCGTCTCTTGGAAGTGTTTCATCTGGGATGACAGAGCTCATGGAGTGTGTTCTCCTAGTTTTTTTCTAGAACCTGTCGCTGGTGATGGGTTAGAACCTCATGAGGTTTGGTGCGTGAAATAAGTATATCTGGATGATTGTGGTACATGTATGGGTATATAATTGAGCTTTGATGAGTAGCCATGTTTAGATGAGGATGGTCTCTAGAGAGATATTATATCTCATTTGGGTTGCCTCATGCAAGGATAAACTGACTTTTTCCTTTCAGTTTCTCTCTTTATTTTCAAGTTTTTGGGGCACCTACTGAGTTACTTTATACTCACCCCTGCACTGGATTTTACCAAACATGGATTTTTGTCTTGTGTAGACCATGAGCCTCTCATCGGAGTCCGAGGAGGACCCAAAGTAGGCAGAGCATAGTTAGATTGACCGATCGAGGTGTTTACTAGAGCTGTGATGAGGAGATTTTTGGTGGGTTCCTTTGACAACGATCCCCTCCTTCTGAGCAGGTTGGATGCTTTTGTAGTTTACTTTTGGTGGGCCCTGTATTTTTCCTTTTTTAATTTTGTTATACTATGGTTTTGGGTAAAAATTTATTCCGATTTTCTTTTTAATTTATATATATATATCTCAACATTATTGTATGGAGGTGTATGTGGGTGTGTGTGTCTAGGTACCTTAGGCTAACACCTCCCATGTGTGTGATAGCCTAATCTGTGCCAGTCACTAACCACTGTACTATTGGAGGAAATCTTAGGGATTCAGGGATTGATCCCTGTTGGGTTGGGTCTTGATAAAGTGGTATCAGAGGAGTTTCCAACTTTGGGATATCTGAGCGTAGGTGGTCTAGTTGTGAGTTTGGATTGGGTTGCATACCAGTAGTGTTAGGATGTATTGAGTTTTGATTTTAGGCCAAAGAATCCAGTGTTGGTGCGACAACTGACTTATCAATTCACCCAGACTCTAATAACCTACCTTTCAACCTATTACATTAGGACACTAGTCATAGAGACATTATAGTACATGCATCATATAAGACTGGGGTTTGGGGTTTCCTTGTTCTTCTTGAGTCATCTCCCCAAATATACTCTTTGTGTAACACCCCAAGATTTCTGTAACATCCTAGTTAAATAAAGAGTAAGACATTTTCTTTTTTGAGTTAAATATAAATCATAATTTAAAGGGGATTCTATGTTCGATGACATACCCGATATGCAACAATCAGTTTCTTTGAAATCTTATGTTACACACTATGTTGAGTCATACTGAAAAATAATAATATAATATTATTTTTAATAGTAGTTAACACCTAGTCGTTATAATGGTGGTAATGAATAGAACTAACTATAACATTATTATACATGTTTTTTAAATGTATCTACATTTATCCAATAAAAATTTAGAGGCTTAAAATAAGAAATATTATGATTTGAAGCATAAATACCTAAATATTCATTAAAAGGTCGATTTAGCTCTTTTTGAAGCAAAACCCTTTTTAAATATAGTTTTGGATACTTTTATATGTTCTATTTGCAAAAAAAATTATTCTTTATAATCGGGAAAACAAAATTCAATTTGGGTAAGTTTTTTATTTTAATCTGATAAAATTCATTTTTTTATGAATAGTGAAAAATACTGCATTTTAATTCAAAACTGCCATTGAATATAAATTATTTACATGGATAGATTATATTCTTAATTGGTTTTAATGTGTAATTAGATTATATTTTTAGCATTTAATCCAATTTTTGTCATTTTATGTAAATTCACTTTGAAATTGAACATAAACAAGTGTCAATCTTTTGATAGTTGTTATTTCTTAAAAACACACTTTTGGTTTTCACAATAGGAATTAATTTTAAATAAAATAATGAAATTTATATGTTTCTAATTTGGTAAAAATATACATCATTTTTGAATTTGGAATATCAAAATAAGATTTTGGTGAATTTCCATTATTTTTCTGAAAACTTTCAATTTTTGTTGAATAGTGAAAAAATGCGTTATTGTTTGAAACCAATTTTTTATTTAAAAAATTATTTATTTTGTTTAAATTTATTTTATGTTAAAATAGATACATAATACTTATATATGTTCAGTGAAATTAATTGGAGTCATTTTATAATAAGTATATATATATATATATATATATAATTTTGTTGAACTTTTTACCATCTTTTACCCACCTCGTAGGAGCATTTGAAAATTTGCATAAAATTTAATTTTACCACTTCTGTGAGTTGAATTTCGAAAATCCAAAAGAAACATTTGATCCCAATAATTAAAATGTGGTTCAATAAGATGAAAATATTTTTTCGTGAATAGTAACTTTTGACATTTATTTATCATGGTTAAAGGTTAATAAGGTAATTCAAGGTAATAATAATATTATAATAATATAAAATTACCTTAACACTTGTACTAACCTTATTGGATGAGTCATCGCCGATCATGGGCATCCTAAGGTCTATTTTGGGACCCCATGAAGGCACTTGAGTGTGATAATAACATTTTATATTAATTAATTTAATGTAAAGACAAAAATGACATAAACACATATTTTTTTGTAAACCAATTTTTACATGGGGTTATATAAGTTATCTTTTAGACAATATATTTTAATTATAAAGATAAAAATATTTCCTATATAATCGTATTTTATTTATAATTTTTAGATAATAAATAATTAAATTTATTTATGACACAACGATGATGTAGTAATTACCTTATTAATGAAAAATTATAATAATTGATGTTATTAATATACCAATAAATGTTTTTGAGACTTTTTATTAATTAAAATAATTTTCTAGGTTAATATGACATGATAAGAATAATTAAAAGAATTTTTTTCAAGTTAATAATGCTGTTATGAATTTAAGAAAAAAAATACCAAATAGTGTCAAAATTGACATAAAAGAGTTTTCTAAAAATATTATATTATTAATTGATAGATATTCTAAAAAATATAAGGATCATCCAAATGACTTAGATAAGGTCATTTATCTTAATAATGAACCACTTGGGGATATTTTGGCTTGTTTTAGTATGTTTATTAACCATATAACATAAAAATACAAAAAGACATGGTAAATGTCAAACTATTTAACTAAGAGTTAAATCTAAAAGAAATGGTTAATATGAAGACCTAAACTTGTCTAAAACCTATTAGTTGAGTGTATTTCTACCAATAACCACCTTATCATATAAATAAATCATTTTTGTGCCATTATAAACCAAAAATGGTATTATTATAAAATAATATTTGAATCTTTCCCTAATGTACCCCTCACCTCTCTTATAAAAGGGAACTTCCCCTTCGCTTAATTTCACACCTCCAAAGCCTTTTGTATAGACCAAAACCAGACTAAATATCCTACCACCTTTCCTCCCTTCAAACCTAGAGTCCTTCCTTTTGTCAGAAAGCCATCCTGTGGAGCACTTTTGATAAAATCAAAAAGAAGAACCCGAATAAGAGGTAAATATTTCATCACATCTTTCATGTTATTTTCTTCTTCCACTATCTTTTTATTTGTTGTTTCTATTCTAAAATAATAACTACAGTATCTTCTATATACTATGATTTCATTATAAAAACGTTACAACCATATTCATTATTCTATCGATCCTATAATTGTCAAAGTCACCATACGTGCATACGTACGGCTGACCGTCTCCACGTCGTGGTGTAGTTTGTTATTAAAACACTTCATTATTTGAATGAGAATAATAAAGAGTATAACTAATGTAAATAATAAATATAACATTTTAATTATTATTTATATATTATATACCATCTTATTACATATGATTTCACCATCAATATAATCATACTGTCGCTCGTGCGTACCTACGGATTACCGTCTCCATGACCCGATGAGATTCATTTCCCCATTCGCCATTCAAAGATAATGATAAATATATATTATTAATAAGTATGTAATATATGACATAATAATTATAATTAATTGATATATATATATATTTATTTACTTACATATATCTTATTCACTTAGTTCTGTTCAATACGATATGAAAACAGAAACATCGTTCATTCGTACGTACGACCTATCGTCTCCAAAAACGGTGTTTTACATTTCATATATATGCCTCTTATAAATATTTATATTCTAAATATATATGATATATAAATCATGTTTTATAATCTATAAGTATTTAAATCATGATCTAAATGATATAATCATGAGTAACACGTTAAAACTTGTACGATAATGAAAGCGATTATTAACCGAAATGTTAATTTAACGTGGAAATTATTATTAAATTATTAGTATAAAGTCATAAATGAATCATGTATGATTTCATAATATTAATATTGTTTTTTAATAATTTAATAACACACTAAAGTCTTTATATAGGTGGTCAAACGTACCCTCAACTAAAGAAAAGTACAAGGTAGGGGTTAACTACAAAATCTCTTTATTATTTGAGGGGGTCTTTACGTATGTATAAACTAGGAAATATTTATCATCCATATCCATGTTTCATAAAAATGTTTTTAAAGGGTTTAGTTTTAAGGGAATTTTTTACTAAAACATCATTTTAAATATTTTAAATATTTAATCTTCTAAATCATTTTCTTTAATTTCCATGTTTTCAAAATGGTTTTAAGGATTTATTTATATGGTCATGAATGTTTTTAAAATGTTAATTACTTTAAAAAGTTTCAAAGTGGTATGAGACACTTTGATACAAAAATGTCTTTAAATGTCGTCATTTCTAAATTATGTTACTTTTAAATGTTTTCATTAAAAAGGGATATTTCTCTCACAGAGTTTTACAAATCATTTTCATCTATGTCAATATACTTTAATGGATTTTAAACATGTATTAAGATGATTTATTATGATAAAAAAATTCCATATTTTATAGAAGGGCTTGTTATATGTTTGACAGAGGATGTGTTTTTTTATGCCATTCATGGTTTATGGATAAATTATTGACATTTCTTATGTTGGTTTTAATACGAATGTTTATGTTATGTTTAAACCTTTTCATATGAGGAATTAATTGGACTTTTTAAGTGATAGGTGGAGCCCACTATAGCTCCTCGAAGCATCGGTAGGTCTCATGATACAAACTAGTGTCTTGGTACAATGCCTTGAGAAAATCTTATATGTAGTCTTAGCACAAGGCCTTGAATATGTAGTTATGAAGTCTAGCATTATGCATTCTATCATTATGAAATTGGCTATTAATATTGAATGTGATTAGTCAACTAGTAGAATATCCACGTGAATAAGTAAATGAAATTATTCTATTGTATATTTTCCATATTTTGCTGAATTTTATGTTTAAAAGGCTTTTGTTTTAGTATTATAAATTGCCTTAAATGTTTATGATTATTTATGAAAGTTGCATCTATATTTTTATCCTTACTGAGCATCTGAGCCAATCCCTTTCTATGTATTAATTTTCCCAGGAGTCCAAGAAGTGTATTATGATTGATAAGCAGGGTTAATCTAGGGGATCAATGGTGTTATTAAAGGATCATTTATGTTGTGTTTTACTTTATAATGTGTAATGTAACGTTCATGTAGGTAATCTATTTTCCAAGACTACTAAACCGGTCAGTCTTTTAGAACATGATTTCTTTATAATCATGCAAATGTATTAAAATAATGCACCGATTCTGGGATTCTGGGGTCGAGGCATTATAGGTGGTATCATGGGGAGGTTTATCAACAACCATGTAAATAGATTTATATAAAATATTATTATATAACATTACCCAAAGATAAACATTGAGGATTAGTATAGAAGAACTTCTTTTAATTTTTGTACTATAGATATTTTGTGAGTTTTCCAAGAAGTACATCCCTTTCAGGATACGAGCAGGTAGAGGCTACTCATTCATAGATGTAACTAGGGGTAAAACCAAAAAATACCACTTTGAGATATACTTGAACGATAACTATTGCTTGACAATGGGCATTGCTGTACTCTTGGTTACGACACTACCATGGGATATGCTTTGGACAACTCACATTTTCATTGCAAGCCATTATGAAGGATTTAAGAGTAACTAATTACTCAAATAAAACATTTTATGATTATATATTATATTTATAGTCATTTAAATTTAAGTTACATATTTTACAAGTTTGGAATTATACATTGAGATTAATAAACTAACCTAGTGTATGCCATTGTTTAGAAATGGAGCCCAGTAGAAAGAATAAGAACTCCCGCAATACGCATGATCTAAAAAGTAAGAAGGATCATATATTTCATGGTATTAAGAAAAAATTTAGAAAGGAAATATGCTCTTATGGATTATCATCATATGAAGAAATAGTATCATGTGTTAATAAGATAAGTAAAGAATTATCTGATCCATATAGCTTTGAAGAGAATCCAGAGAAGAAAAGGATGGTAGAAAGAAAGAATGATAAAGGGAATAAGGGAAAGAAGTATTTTCCCATATGTGATAAATGTGGAAATAATCACCTTGTTAAATGCTTGAAAGGAATGAGATTTTGTTATAAGTGTGGAGAGAATGGACACCAAGTACGTGATTGAAAGGGTAATAATATGGTTTCAAATGTACAATGCTTCATCTGCAAGGATTTGGGACACTACGCGAATCAATGTCCAAATCATCAGAGTATACCCCAAATGCTACTATTAGATAATAATAAAGTTTTGATACTACCTAATATGAAGAGTAATAATTAAGATATATTATGTTGTTATTAAAGTATTGGTTCATTTGAGTATTGTATTAATGATATACATGTAATAAGAATTATAGAGTATATAATGATTGTACTGCAGTACTGTTTCATTAAGGACTTGAGAATGTGTGAAATCATGAAACGTGACTCAATGGAAAGTTAAAATTTTTGTAAAATACATGGTTGAAGGAAATAACAAACATTAATATGGTTGTGATACTGAAGTATTGATTTTGGAATAAGATATGAATGATTTATTATTTTGGTTATTATTGATATCCTTGGAACTGGTTAATGGTTTTTTTATTCTGTAATTGTTGGAGTTTACAACATTTTTGGATAAAAGGAGTATATTGAGTATTGTATAAAGAATAAGGGAGAATGAATGTAATCAATAAGGTTTTATGGTAATTCATGGTGTAACCATGTTTTAAAATAATACATGATGAAGGTATTCACATGGTATTACATGTGAAAAGAATCCTCATTGTCTTTAACTTCTTTATAGATTTTGTATTGTATGTTTGGACAGAAGTATTTTGGATAAGTATAAAGGTTGGAATCGATTATGTATCACATTGGATAGTATTACTAAGTCTAAATCATTTCTTGAGATTATTTTTGAATTATCATAAAAAGAAAACCAGGTGGTCGGGCGACAACTCGTCACGTCCGGCCAGGCCATGAGACTAGAGCCCACAATTGAAGGGCGACAAGGGTGCATCACCTACCACTAGACTACATGATGTCCTGGTTTGTATAATGTAGTTTTTTAAATACTCTGACAAATGAATATAAATTCATTTTTTAACCTTATACGATTAGAATAAATAGAATATTTTTAAATTCTACTATCTTTTGGAGTGAAATATGGGTTTGTGGTTATAATTAGTTGAAGGATGAAACTCTACATTTTAAGTATTTATATATATATATATATTCCACTACTCTATGAATAAATTAATTCTTAATCTTTAGGGAAGGGATCATAAAACAATAAATGTGTTATCTTAATACCTTATGTTTTTTTGAACCGATGATATTTTAAATCATTATAGATTGATGGCTTTGAGGCCCTCAATTATACACTTTTTTGGGATTGATGCCGTCAATATCTAGCAATTAATATTTACGTTTTCCCTTTAATTATGTGTCTATAATTTCACAAGTGTTCTATTATTGGAAACCCTAATTTGGTGGTGTCGTTCACATTTCCATTTCTCTCTTTTTAAGAATAAATTCTATTTACCCTATTTCTGATGTGGGTTTTCTCCAAAAGGTATTTTCTATTTTCAAACCTTTTATCTGCAAAGAAAAATTTCAAATTGCGAGGACACAATTTATTGAAGGAGAGGAGAATGTAACACCCCATGATTTCTATAGAATCCTAGGTAAATAAAGAGTATGAAATTTTCATTCTGGAATTAAATAGTAATTTTACATTAAAGGTAATTATTTGATCGATGGAGTAACTGATACACAACAACTGGTTTGTTTCAAATCTTATGTTACACACAATGTTGAGTCGTACTGAAAAATAATATTATAAAAATATTTTAAATGGTAGTTATAGCCTTGTCATTGTAATGGTGTTAATGAACAATAATAACTATAATATGATTATACATTTTTTTAAAATGTTTCTACATTTATCCAATATATATTTAGAGTCTTAAAATAAGAAAGAATCTGATTTTAATCATAATTACTCTAATATTCATTAAAAGGCCGATTTACAGCCTTTTGATGGTGAACCCTATTTAAATCTAGTTTTGGATAGTTTTATATGTTCTCTTTAAAAAAATTAAATTATTCTTTAGAATCAGGACATCAAAATTTACATTGGGTAAATTATTGGTTTTTTCTGATAAAATAAATTTTTTATGAACAGTGAAAAATAATGTATTTTAATTCAAAACTTCCATTTAATCTAAATTATTTATATTTTTTGATTATATTTTTTTATTGGTTTTAATGTGTAATTAGATTTTATTTTTACCATTTAATCCAATATTTTTCATTGGATGTAACTTCACTTTGAAATTGGACATAATCAATTGTCAATCTTTTGATAGTTATTATTTCTTAAAAACACACTTTTTGTTTTCACAATCAGAATTAATTTTAAATTAATTAATGAAACTTATACATTTTGAATTTGCTAAAAATAGACATAATTTTTGAATTCAGAATATCAAAATTAACTTAGGTTATATTTATGATATTTTTCTGAAAACATTCATTTTTTGATGAATAGTTAAAAACACTATGTTATTGTTTAAAACTGAATTTTTATTTCAAAAATTATTTATTTCATTTAAATTTATTTTATGTAAAAATAGATACATAATACTTATATAATTTCAATATAATTCATTGGAGTCATTTTTTAATAAGTTTATATATATATATATATATAATTGTATTGAACTTTTTACGGTTATTTACCCACCTCCTAGGAGCATTTGCAAATTTTCATAAAAGTTAATTTTTCCGCTTATGTGAGTTGAATTTCCAAAATCCTAGAGACATGGTTGATATCTGTAATTAAAATGTGGTTCAATATGATGAACATATTTTTTGGTGAATAGTAACCTTTGACTTTTATTTATTGTGGTTAAAGGTAAATACAGTAATTCAATGTAATTATAATATTATAATAATTTAAAATTACCTTAACACGTGTCCTAAATTTTTTTTGAGTCATGGAAAACCATGGAAATCCATGGGTAAATTTTAGGACCCCACGAAGCCACTTGAGAGTGATAATGACACTATATATTAATAAATTTAAAGTAATGAAAAAAATGACATAAACACATATCATTTAGTAAAACAGTTTTTACACGGGGTTAAATGAGTTATCATTATGACTATAAATTTTCATTATAAAGCTAAAAATATTTCCTATGTAATGGTATTTTATTTAAAATATTTAAACAATAAATAATTAAATGTACTTATGACACAATAATGATGTAGTAATTACCATATTAATGAAAAATTAAAATAATTGATATTATAAATATCCCAATAAAAGTATTTTTAGACTTTTGATGAATTAAAATAAATTTATAGGTTAATATAACTTTTTAGGGTTAATTAAGATATTTTTTTAAAGTAATAATATTGTTATGAATTTAATAAAAACAAAATACCAAATAGTGTCAAAATTGACATAAAATAGTTTTTAAAACAAATATTATATTACTAGTTAATACATATTCCTATAAATCTATGGATAGGCCAAATTATGTAGATAAGGTTATTTATATTAATAATTAACCACTTGGGGTTCTCTTGTATTTTTATAGTAATTTTATTAACTATATAATATAAAAATAAAAGAAGACATGGTAAATGTCAAACTATTTAACTAAGAGTTAAATCTAAAAGATAAGGTTAGTATGACGACCTAAACCTATCTAAAACCTATTGTTTGAGTGGATTTCAACCCATACCAAACTTATTCTCGAAACAAATCATTTTAGAGACATTATAAAATGAAAATGATTTTGTTATAAAATAATATTTCAATCTTTCCCTAAGGTGCCCCTCACCACTCTTATAAAAGGTCACTTCCCCTTCCCTAAATTTCACACCTCCAAAGCCTTTTGGATTGGCCAAACCCAGCACAAATATCCTACCAACATCCTTCCCTTCATCCTAGAGTCCTTTCTTTGGCCATAGATCCAACCTAATGATCCCTTTTGATCAAATCAATAATAAGAACCCGAAGAAGAGGTAAATATTTCATCATCACATTCATGTTCTTTTTTTCTTCCAGATCCCATTTATTTGTTGTTTCCATTATAAAATAATAACTCATGTATCTTATATATAATTTTATTTAATTTTAAAAATGGTAAAACTATATTAATTATTCTATCTATCCTATAAATGACAATGTCACCATACGTGTGTAAGTACGACTTACCATCTCCACGTCATAGTGTAGTTTGTTATTCTAACACTTCATTATTTTGATGGTTATAATAATGAGTATAAATAATTTAAATAATAAATATAACATTTTAGTGATTCTTGGTATATGATATACCATCCAATTACATATGATTTCTCAATCAATATAATGATATTGTCACTCGTGCGTACGTACAGATTATCGTCTCCATGATGCGATTACATTCATTTCCACCTTCACCATTCAATGATAATTATAAAAATATAAATATTATTAATAATTATGTAATATATGACATAATATTTCTACTGAATATATATATATATATATATATATCTGTACTTATATATATCTTATTCACATAGTTCCGTTCAATACGATAAGAAAATGGAAACAAAGTTTATGTGTAAGTAAGTCCTACCATCTCCATAAATGGTGTTTTCCATTTCATATATATGTCAATAATACATATTTATATTATAAATATATATGGTATATAAATCATGATTTATATTTAGGAATAATTTAAAAAATGATCTATGTGATACAATCAAGAGTAACAAGTTAAAACACGTACAATAAAGAAATCCATTATTACCCAAAATGCCAATTTAACATGGAAATTATTATTAAATGGGTTGTATAAAGCTATAAATGAATCATGTATGATATCATAAAAATTAACATGGTTCTGGTGTTATTTATTAACATAATACAGTCTTTATACAGGAGGTTAAACATACCCTCGACTAAAGGAAAGTACAAGGTAAGGGTTAATTTCACAATCTCTTAATTATTCGAGGTTGTTATTATGTAAGTATATACTGGGGAATATTTATTATCCATGTCCATGTTTCATAAACTATAATTCAATGGGTTTCTTTTTAAGAGACTTATTTTTACTAGAAAACCCTTTTAAATGTTTTAAATATTTATTCGTCTAAATCATTCTCATTAATTTAAATGTTATCAAAATGGTTTTAAAGATTTATTTAAATGGACATGAATGTTTTCAAAATTTTAATTAATTTAAAAAATTTCAAAGTGGTATGGGACACATTGATTCAAAATTGTATTTAAATGTCTTCCTTTCTAAATTTTGTGACTTTTAAATGTTTTCATGAAAAAGTGATATTTCTCTCAAAGTGTTTTACAAATAATTTTCATCTATGTCAACATCCTTTGATGGATTTTAAACTTGTTGGATGTTGATTTATTATGATACAAATTTTTATATTGTATTTATGGTTTTTTGATTTGTTTGACTCTGGATGTTTTATTTTTAGACCATTCATGGTTTATGGATAATGTATTGACATTTCATATTCTAGTTTTAAAATTAATGTTTATGTTATATTTAAACATTTTCATATGAGGAATTTATTGGACTAAGTAAGTGACGGGTGTAGCCAACTATAGATCCTTGTTGCATCGGAAGGTCACATGATACAAACTAGTGTCTTTGCACAAGGCCTTAACAAAATTTTATTTTTAGTCTTGGCACAAGGCCTTGAATATGTAGTTATGAAGTCTGGAATTATGCATTCCATCATTATGAATGTGGCTACTGATATGGCATGTGATTATTCTACTAGTATAATATCCATGTGGATAAGTAAATGGTATTTTTTATTGTATCTTTCCTATATTATGCTGATTTTTATGATTAAAAGGATTTTGTTTTAGGCTTATACCTTGCTTTAAATATTTATGCTTATTTATGAAATTTTCCGCTATATTGTTATCCTTACTAAGAATCTGAGCTCACCCCTTTTTATGTTTTAATTTTCCTAGGCTTCCAAGATGTGTATTATGACTGATAAGAAGGTTAAGCTAGGGGATTTATGGTGTTTTCAATGGATTAGTTATGTTTTGTTTTATTTTTAATGTGTAATGTAAAATTCATGTATGTAATCTATTTTCCAAGATTTCTAAACTGATTGGTATTTCTGGAGTTGATTCCTTGTAATAAATCCTATGTATTAAAATAATGCACCGACTGTGGGGTTCTGGGGTTGGGGCATTACACTTTGACCATGGTATGTCTTGACTATCTTTCAGGATGCATCCATGATGCTAGCCTGTGAGGGTTCCATAGCAGGATTGTGATGAAAATCCATCCCGAGTAGAGGCTTTGGAGCGGGGTACAAGATCTAATGATGGACCTCCAGGTGGTCTTCAAGTTGAGACACCGCCGGTCGAGCAACTGGTTATGTCGAAAATGTAGGACGAGGATGTGCATAGGCTGAGTACAGTGCATGAGTTCTATAGGCAGCAACCTCTATATAATCGGGGTGATCTAGACCCCTAGGAAGTAGATGATTGGCTCGAAGTAATCACCAGAGTTTTCCAGCTTGTGGGGAACCCTCAAAATTAGATGGTGGTCCTAGCAACGAGCCTTCTGCACGGTTCGGTCGAGAGATGGTGGAGTCTTGTGGCATAGTCCCGTGATCAAGAGATGTTCACATGTATCAAGGTTGAGAGGCTATTTAGGGAAGATTTCTATCTGGTGATACTATGGATAGTGTAGATCCAAATGCTTCTGCAGGTTCGGTAGAGGGCATGAATGTGTCAGAGTACTCAATGAGGTTTATAGACTTGTCAGGAAAATCCCTAGATGTTGTTTGAGACCCATTATTTAGGGACCAGAAATTAGAGCAGGTCCTATATAGAGACATCTAGGCAGCTATGGTTTTGTTATTCTTTCCCACATATGATGGAGTGCTAGGGTGGGCCTTGGTGGTAGAGAGATTTTTGGATGAGTAGATTCCACCTCTGAGTCCTGGCAGATGGGAGCTAATACTTTTGAAGATAGTATCCTACGATAGGCTCAGGAGTCTGATCATGCTCCACAATTCAAGTGGCGACCCCAGGATAGACGATCTGAGGGTTTGGGCTCTCAAGGCCCTCAGACCGGTTTTAGTCAGTTACAGGAGAGATGGTGTTGTGCTTGTGATGACCAGGGACATCTTACTAGAGATTGTCTAATCCGCTATGCTACTGAGAGGGAGCTGGTTGACATGCCACCTTGGCAGAGGTGGCTTTTCCAGTATGGAGGTATGCCAGGTGGCAGATGTGGTGACAGACCTAGTGAAATAGTGGGAGGTGGTAGGTTATATGAGTTTCCACCACCACCAACACAGGTGGTCCATGCCATGATCAGGGAGCTGGAGTCCAAGGGTGCGGACAGGTCCATACCTTAGAGGTTGTTGACCAAGAGGCTCCAAATATGGATAGAGGTACGCTCTGTGTCCTTTCTACTTCTATAGTAGTTTTTATAGACATTGTTGGGAGGTACTCTTTTCTTGATGTTTCTTGATTGGGTTTTTCAGGGCGTTGGAAATACACTATGTGGGTGTTGTTCAACCTGATAAAAATGAATGGGGAAGAGGGATCCTTTTCCCACTAAGACATGTTTTTTTGAGGTGATTATAATTATGTGGGCGAGCTACTACCACCCAATGTGGATAGTGTCGAGGTGTGTTGGCTGAGTCCCTCTGAATTAAGTGTTCAGATAGGGTTTTTTGTTGGTGAACTAGCTAGTGTGGGAGACCCATTTGAGTGTTCAATTCCCTTCCCTTGTGATTACGGATTTTCGAGGACGATAATTCCTAAGGGGGTGAGGATGTAGCACCTCTGGTTTTTGGCCCATTTAGGCTTTCGAATATTCCTTCGAATAAGTACAGAGCATTGTGTGAAAACTATGTGCAATTCTGAGGCCCAGTGTGCTCAGAATTAATTTTATAAAAAGCATAAGTATTTTTCTATGATGAAAATGGTGGAATTGTGTTATCTCATAATAGGTCATTTGGATCCAAAATCTGAGTGAACGGTTGCATCCAAAGCAAGTAATTTACCCTAGGCAAGGTGAAAACTTTGCGAACGTGGGCCTACTGTAGGAAGCTTCAACCAGTGGTGTTTTCGTATATAAATGAATAATTTATTTTAAATGTTGGTTCTCGAATAACATCTGAATGAAGTCTCATATCGAAATTCAAAGGTTGTAGTTGAGTTAAAAATTCCGCTTTTACAATAGCGGTGCCCAAGAATATTTCTATGCCTGGTGCGAGGTTGGAGCGGAGTCGGCAGCCGGATAGTTGGATAGAGAGAATTTAATTAAAAAATTCCTCTCCCATCCCATTTTTATGCACACCAAGGAGAAGCCACTTCCAGGAGCCCCAACTCCCTTCCTCCTCCTTCAATTTATGACTAATGACCGGAATCGAGCGAACGAGGTGTCGTCAGACTCAGATCATGATGGCGGATTCTCCCTGATCGTCTTGCAGCTGTAGCAGAGCGTCTAAAGCATTTGTGATCTTCCAAAAGTTATTCGTTTGAGTTATAAAACCCTGTATCTCTTTTAAGCATTTTGTTTCATTGAATCTTTATAAGGGTTGTGTAGTTCGGGTCCTGAGCTTTCCAAAAAATGTTTCAGATATGAATTTGGAGCACCGAGGTTTCCCCAGTGTTTTGGAATGTTTTTAGATGAAAAAAAATGAATTTTGGTGGCATCCATGGTGGAATTCAGTGGTGCAGTGGTGGTGTGGAGGAGGCACCGTGGTTTTTAGCTCTGGAGCGGTGGACTCCTGCTCCCGTATAGTGGTTTCCAACGAGTCAGGCGGTGGTCCGGATAGAATTTTTCGGTGGTTCTTCAAACACCCATAACTAGCAAACCGAAAGTCCTATTTGTGAGCTGCTTGTAGCGTCACATTACATATATCATGGAAGACCTTTTGTGTTTTATTTGGAAATTTTATTTCTTGGGTTCATGGCCCGAGGCCAGAAATCTTTGAAATAATAATAATATTTTATTATTCTTCATCTTCGGCTCGTTGTAACGTCTACACAGAGGGTCCGAATGGCACACCATCAGTGACTTTGTGATGCTGATAGTAAAGTGAACATTTCAGGATTGTTTCTGGGTAGTGGGATTAAGATTAGGTTGTGGGCCCCAAGAGGCTAGTTTTGAGCATTTGTGGAGAAACAATACTTTTCCATCGGGTGTCCATTTTGGACGAATGAGTAGTCAATCATATGTTTTTTTTGAGGGGATCACAATGGTGTGGTCCTCATGATGAGTTTTAGGATCAAGGGGTGGCCCCACCTATTCTTTCTATAGTGATTATTAACTTTTCACCATTTTTCCATTTCGGGTGAGTAAATAGCCTATCCTGTATGTTTTTCGGCATAGAACGTGGTGGTGGCCTCGGTTTGGGCATAAGAGGTTCACAATGTTATGATGTTGTCGGACACTCGGGTTCATGATGTTTGGACTAGCATTGGTTTAGTGTACTTCCCTGGTTCATTCCTATATGTGGTTGTGTGGAATTACAACGCTATTATTGGTTTGTGATCCCCTCGATAAAATGTTTTCCTAGTGGAGTTGTAGAATCAATTCTGTGGGTATGGAGTGAGATCCTCTAGCTTCGCTTCCTGAGATTGAGTTCATGGTATCGTTGTGAGCGATTATACGTGGGCGGTAATACCATATTTTGTTGGTAAACTCCATAGGGTTTGATGAATCATTTGGACTATGATCCCCTACACAGTGGGCCATTTAGTAGAGTTGTTGTGTCATCAGGTATATGATCCCCTACTGAGTGCGGGGTTTCAGTGGGGTTGAAGAATCATTGGTTATACGATCCCCTACTTAGTGTGTGGTTTCGGTAGGGTTGGTACAGCATCAGTTCGATACCCTACATAACGAGTTATACTTGATGGGGTTTTCGGCATTGTTAGGACCATCATCACACAGGTGATGATCCTCTATTTGAGTGATGTGAACTATCAAACATCGTATCAGGTTGTGGAATCCCCAGCATATCTTGGGAATTATCCCCTATCTGTGAGATCTTTGAGATACCATAGTGGGTTCTTGTTTCACCTATCGGACCCTAGGAGTGATCCCCTATCCGAGAAGTTGGGTGTTTCTATAGTTTCAATGTGATGTTCTCAATGATGATATCTGATGACTGTGATCTCTCATATGGGTGTTTGGGATGTTGGTGTGAGACCCGATGGAGTGAATCTCTCGGACAGGTGTCATCTAGGATGACAGAGCTCATGGAGTGTGTTCTTCTAGTTTTGTGTAGAACCTATTGCTGTTGATGGGTTGGAACCTCATGAGGCTTGGTGCGTGAAAGAAGTATATCTGGATGTTCATGGTATATGTATGGTCATATACATAAGCTAAGCTGAATAGTCATGTTAAGCTGAGGATAGTCTCAAGATAGAGATTCTCTGTCATTCGGGTTCCCTCTGGCTGGGATGAGCTGACTATTACCTTTCTATTTCTCACTTTTATTTTGGGGTTTTGGGGTTCCTACTGAGTATCTTTATACTCACCCCATCATAGTCTCTGCACGAACATGTTTTGTGTCTTTTGTAGATCACATGCCTTTCTATGGAGTCCTAGGAGGTCCCAGAGTAGGCAGAACATAGTGAGCTTGACCGATCGTGGTGTTTACTGAAGCTGTGCCGATGATCTTTCTGGAAGGTGACTTTGACAATGATCCCCTCGTTCTGAGAAGGTTGGACGCTTTTGTAATTTTCTTTTGGAGGGCCCCGTATTTTCCCTTTTGTAATTTTTCTGTACTCTTGTTTTTTGTTAGATGTAAGCATTCATTTTTTTAGTTTTTATATATATGACAACACTATTTCATGGAGGTGTATGTGGGCGCATGTGTATAGGTACCTTAGGTTAATTCCTCCCATGTTTGTGATAGCCTACTCAACTCTAGTCACTAGCCCATGGCTATTGGAGTCGGGTTTGGGGAGTCGTGGCTCGATCCACGCTGGGTCGGGTCATGACAACAACTATACTTATAAAAATTATATGATCATTTATATTTACTAAAATGTAATAATATTTTGTTAAAATATTATTTAATTCATAAATCTATTAATTCATCAAAATATATTTCATAATTGAATATTAACTAAAAAATGCTCTTTTTTAATTAAAAACTATTTACAAAGTAACAATAATAAAATGAAGGAATATTCTCTATACAAAAATCTTGTACATAATCATAGTGTAAGGTTATTGTTACATAACCCCTTATATCACCCATATAAGACCGAAGGGTAAGATGTGCAATGTTGAAAGACTCTTAGGGAGGCACAGATAACATCGCTCGGGTGGTAATCTCTATTAACTTCTACTTCTCTCATAGGCGGTTCCATTCAAGATTAACGTATTGAATCTCATCTTGGGATTGGTTAAGGCCAAAGTCCTATGACACTACCTCCTTTCTGAGCTCTGACAAATGGGCTTTGTATGGATCAATTATACTAGATGAGGCCATCACTTACATTGTCAACGTAAATTGAATTTTTTAAAGCCATGTATTTATACTAATCATGTGGTCACTATTCAACATATATATTAGCAATAGTCATAATTCATAACGATATTTTAAAATCCAAAACATAAAAACATGGAAATGCATATGTTATATAACCATCTAAAATAATAAGACATTTAATTAAATAAAGACGATTTTTTATTAATGAATGTTTGGGTTGTTACAATCTTCCCCCCAAAAGAAATTTCGTCATCGAAATTTCCATTTACCATAATAAAACAAATTCAGGTAACCCTACTTCATCACTTCCTCTGATTCTCACATTGCTTCTTAAAACATGTGGTTTCACCACGACACCTTATGTAGAGGCATTGCCATATTTCATAGAACTATTTATCTACGATCTAAGATCTTCACCGGAATATTGTCATAGAAGTGGCCATTATCCAATGGTACCACCTCTGGATTGAGTATATGTGATGGGTCAGGTATGTACTTCTTTAAGAGTGATACATGGAATAAATCTTGTACTAGAGATATGTTTGGTGGGAGTTCTAGTCGATAGGCCATTTCTCCAATGTGGTCAAGGATCTAAAAAACACCAATTCACCTCGGACTAAGATTTCCCTTCTTCCCAAATATCATAACTCTCTTCCATAGTTGTATAAAGAGGAATAACATGTCTCCAACATCAAACTCTTGGTCTCGTCGATGATTATCATCATAGTTGTTTTATCGACTCTGATCAACTTTAATTTAATTATGGATGGTCTTAACCTTATCCACCATTTCTTCAACCATTTTTAAACCTAGGATTTTTCTCTCCCCAACTTCATCCTAACATGTCGTTCTTCTACTCCTCTTCCCATACATGGATTCATAAGGAGCCATCTAGATTCTTGAGTGGAAATTGTTGTTGTAAGTGAAATAAACTAGCTGAGTATGTTGGAACCATCATCCTTTGAAGTCCATTGAGCATGATCTCAATGTGTCTTTTCGTGTTTTTATAGTCCCCTCTGATTTTCCATCAGTTTGAGGGTGGTAAAAGATACTGATGTTTAGCTCATTATTCAGATAATATTGAAGACTCTTCCAAAACATTGAGATGAATCTTGGATCTCTATCGGATACAGTAGATCGTGGTACTCCATGAAGCCTTACCACTTCTCTGATATATATCAGTTCTAGTTGATCCAATGATAAATCCTATATAATTGAAATGAAGTGTGAATTATTTGTAAGATGATCCACAATAACCCATATATAATTGTTTCCTTGGGATATATTCAGAAGTCCGGTGTCAAAGCCCATGGTGATGTTATCCTATTTCCAGGATAGTATGGGTGATGGTTGCATCATCCCCGTAGACTTTTTCCTCTTAGCATTCACTTGCTAACATACTAGGAACATTTATATATACTCATAGATCTCATTATTCATGTTATCTCGCTAATAATTCACTTAGAGATATTGATACATCTTTCTGTGTCCTGAGTGGATGAAAAATTTTGAAGAATGTACATCATTCAAAAGTATATTCTTTAACTCTGGTTTTGATGGAACATACATTCTTGTCTAAAATCAAACAGTTCCTTCTTCATTAACATTGAACTGCAAGGATTTCCATTTTCTGATAGTCTCTACATTATTTTGAATTCCCACATAATCCATTAGATAATACATTGACATTTACAAAAGAGATAGTTGAGAAATAATTTGTTAAATGATTGATGATTTTCTTTTATTTATGATTATCATATCCATATTCATCAAATATAATATGGATGGATCCTTTTCAATTCTCATAAATGATAAAATTGATGGGTCATTTATACTTAGAGAATCCGACAACTTGTTGGATTTCCCAGGGTGGTAATGGATTGAGTAGTAATAGTATTTGATCAGCTCTAACCAAATTTGTTGGCATATTTTCAACTCTTTCTGTGTGAATATATACTAGAGGCTTTTGTGATCCTTATATATTTCACACTTCTCCCCAATGAGGAAATACTGCCAAATTTTCTAAGAAAAGATTACTGCATCCAACTACAGATCATGTGTTGGATATTTTATCTCATTAAAATTAAATTTCCTTGAAGCATATGAAATGAAATTGTCATTATTAATCAACACACAACCCATGCCCTTCTTTGAAGCATCACTAAATACCACAAAATTTTCTCCACTTATAGGTAATGTGAGAATAGGCATAGTGATAAACCTCCTTTTCAAATCGATAATTCTCTCTTTGCATTTATTACTCCATGAAAACTAGACTCCCTTCTGAGTTAGCTTTCTAAGAGGGATTAAAAATCGTGAGAAATTTCTCATAAATCAGAAATAATATCCAGATATCCCTAGGAAGATATGGATATTCGTTACCAATTTTGGCCTCATCCATCCCTCAATTGTAGCTGTCTTGGAGGGATCCATAGATATCCCATTGCTTGTCGTGATATGAACCAGGAATGAGACATCCTTCAACCAGAATCACACTTGTCGTACTTTTCATAATGCTTCTCCTTTCTCAAGGTCTCTAGTAATGTTATTAGATTCAACTCATGATGCTCTTGGTTTTGAAGTATATTAGAATATCATCTATAAAGACTACCACAAATTTGTCGAGGTAACCTCTAAAGACTCTATTCAGCAAGTCCATAATTATTGTTGGAGCATTAGTGAGTCCAAAAGGCATCCTATTGAATTCACAGTTCCTGTATCTGGTATGAAATGTAGTTTCAGGGATATCCTCCTTCTTCACCCATACTTGCCAATAACCTTACCAAAAATCCACCTTGGATAATTATTTTTCACCACACATCTTCTTGAACAAGTAATCAATTCAAGGAAGAAGATACTTGTTCTTTATTGTGATTTTGTTGACCTCATGATAATTGATGCAAAGGCACATTGACCCATCCTTTTTCTTGACGAAGAGGACTAGTGTAACCCAAGGTGAAGCACTTGGGCATAAAAATCCTTTATCCAGATTATCCTATAGTTTATTCTTTAGCTCCTCAAGCTCCACAACATCCATTATATACAAATCTGAGAGACATGATTGATGAATAGGACTGGTGTGCCCCACCTCCTTGGAGCGTTTGAAAATTTTCATAAAAGTTAATTTTACCGCTTATGTGAGTTGAATTTCAAAAATCCAGGAGACATGATTGATATTAGTAAGTAATATGCGTTCCAATAAGATGAAAATAATTTTTGGTGAATAGTAACTTTTGACTTTTATTTTCCATTGTTAAAGGTAAATACGGTAATTCAAGGTAATAATAATATTACAATAATATAAAATTACCATAAAACCTGTCCTAAACTTATTGGACGAGTCATGGAAAACCATGGGAATCCTTGGGTCGATTATGGGACCCTATTAAGCCACTTGAGAGTCATAATGACACTATATATTAATTAATTTAAAGTAATCACAGAAATGACTTAAACACATATCTTTTAGTAAACCAGTTTTTACACGGGGTTATATAAGTAATATTTTTGACAATAAATATTCATTATAAATATAAATATGTTTCCTACATAATGGTATTTTTTTAGAAAATAAATAATTTAATGTATTTATGACACAATGATGATGTAGTAGTTACATTATTAATAAAAAATTAAAATAAATGATATTATAAATATCCCAATAAATGTATTTTGAGACTTTTGATGAATTAAAATAATTTTATAGGTTAATATGACTTATTAGAGTTTATTAAATTATTTTTTTAGAATTAATAATGTTTTTATGAATTTAACAAAAACAAAATACCAAATAGTGTCAAAATTGACATAAAAGAGTTTTTAAAACAAAAATTGTTTTATTAGTTGATAAATATTCCTAAAAATCTATGGTTTAGTCAAATGACTTATATAAGGTTATTTATGTTAATAATTAACCACTTGGGGTTCTCTTGGATTGTTATTGAAATTTTATTAACCATATAATATAAAAATACAAAAATACATGGTAAAAGTCAAACTATTTACCTAAGAGTTAAATCTAAAAGATAATTTTAATATAATGACGTACAAATATCTAAAACTTTTTGGTTGAGTGGATTTAGACCCATACCAACCTTAGCCTCGAATTAAATCATTTTGGAGCCATTAGAAATGGAAAATTATTTTATTATAAAATTATATTTAAATCTTTCCCTAAGGTGCCCCTCACCACTCTTATAAAACGGCACTTACCCTTCTCTGAATTTCGTACCTCCAATTCCTTTTGGATCAGCCAAAACCTGCCCAAAAATCCTTCCAACTTTCCTCCCTTCATCCTAGAGTCCTTAATCTAGTCCGAAAGAAAACCTATGGAGTCATTTTGATCAAAAAAATAGGAAGAACCCGAAGAAGAGGTAAATATTTCATCAACACATTCATGTTATTTTCTTCTTCTACTTCCCCATTAATTGTTGTTTCCATTATAAAATAATAACTCATGTATATTCTATATAATGTGACTTTATTTTAAAAATGGTAGAACCATATTTATTATTCTATCCATCTTATAAATGACAAAGTCACCATATGTGTGTACGTACGGCTTACCGTCTCCACGTCGTGGTGTAGTTTGTTATTCAAACACTTCATTATTTGGATGGGTATAATAATAAGTATAACTAATTTAAATAATAAATATAACATGCTAATGATTCTGTATGTATAATGTACCATCCAATTACATATGATTTCACAATCAATATAATGATATTGTCGCTCATGTGTACGTACAGATTACCGTCTCCACGACGCGATGACATTCATTTCCACATTCACCATTCAATGATAATTATAAAAATATATATATAATTAATATGTATGTAATATATGACATAAAAGTCTACTGAATATATATATATATATATATATATATATTTACTTACATATATCTTATTCACTTAGTTACATTCAACACGATATGAAAATGGAAACAACATTTAAGCATATGTACGACCTACCATCTCTATAAATGGTGTTTTCCATTTCATATATATGTCTATTATACATATTTATATTCTAAATATATATAATATATAAATAAAGATTTATATTCTGGATTTATTTAAATCATGATCTATGAGATACAATCAAGAGTAACAAGTTAAAACCCGTACGATAAAGAAAGATATTGTTACCCGAAATGTTAATTTAACCTGGAAATTATTATTAAATGGGTAGTATAAAGTCATAAATGAATCATATATGATAACATAAATATTAATATGGTTCTAGTATAATTTAATAACACACTATAGTCTTTATAAAAAAGGTTAAACATACCCTCTACTAAAGGAAATTACAAGGTAATAGTTAATTTCACAATCTCTTAATTATTCACGGTTGTTTTTACGTAAGTTTCTACTGGGACATATTTATTATCCATGTGTATGTTTCATAAAAGATAATTCAAAGGGTTTCTTTATAAGGTACATTTATTTACTAAAACATCTTTTAAATGTTTTAAATATTTATTCTTCTAAATCATTCTCTTTAATATCAATGTTTTCAAAATGGTTTTAAGGATTTATTTTAATGGACATGAATGTTTTTAAAATGTTAATTACTTTAAAATGTTTCAAAGTGGTATGGGACACTTTGATTCAGAGTTGTCTTAAAATGTATTCCTTTCTAAATTGTATGACTTTTAAATGTTTTCATGAAAAACAGATATTTCTCACAAATATTTTACAAAACCTTTTCATCTATGTCAAAATCCTTTGATGGATTTTAAACTTGTAGGATGTTTATTTATTATGATAAAAATCTTCCATATTGTATTGAAGGTTTTGTAATATGTTTGACTATAGATGTGATATTTTTATACCATTCATGCTTTATGGATAATGTATTTACATTTCATATTCTAGTTTTATTAAGAATGTTTATTTTATCTTTAAAAATTTTCATATGAGGAAAGTATTGGACTAAGTAAGTGATGGGTGTAGCCTGCTATAACTCCTCATTGCATAGATAGCTCTCATTAGAGAAACTACTGTCTTAGAACAAGGCCTTGAAAAAATCTTATTTGTAGTCTTGGAACAAGGCCTTGACTATGTAGTTATGAAGTCTGGCATTATGCATTCCATCATTATGAATTGGGATATTGAAATAGCATGTGATTATTCGACTAGTAGAATATCCATGTGAATAAGTAAACTGTATTTTTATTTTATCTTTTCCATATTATGCAGAAATTTAAGTTTAAAAGGATTTTTTTAGTCTTATACATTGACTTAAATGTTTATGCTTATTTGTAAATGTTTCCGCTATATTTTTATCATTACTAAGCATCTGAGCTCACCCCTTTCTATGTTATAATTTTCTTAGGATTCCAAAAAGTGTATTTTGATTGATAAGAAGGTTTATCTAGGGGATTAATGGCGTTATCAAAGGATAATTTATGGTGTGTTTTATTTTCTAATGTGTAATGTATCATTCATGTATATAATATATTTTCCAAGACTACTAAACTGATTAGTCTTTTTGGAGTTGATTCCTTGTAATTAATCCAACGTATTAAAATAATGCACTGAATCTGGGGTTCTGAGGTTGGGGAATTATACTTTGACCATGGTGCATCTTGAATGTATGTCAGGATGCATCCATGACGCTAGCCAGTAAGGGTTCAATAGAAGAATTGTTATGAAACTCCATCAGGAGTAGAGGCTTTGGAGAGGGGTACATGTTCTGATGATGGACCTTCAGGTGGTCTTCCAGTTGAGACACCACCAGTTGAGCAACTGGTTGTGCTGGAAATGTAGGATGAGGATGCGCGTGGGCTGAGTGCACTGCATGAGTTATCTAGGAAGCAACCTCTATAATATTGGGGTGATTAAGACCCCCAAGAAGCTGATGATTGGCTTGAATCAATCACCGGTGTTTTCCACCTTCTGAGGACACCTCCTGATCAGATAGTGGTCCTAGTGATTAACCATCTACATGGTTTGGTTGGGAGATGGTGGAGTCTTGTGGCATAGTTCCATGATGAGTAGATGCTCACATGGATCAATTTTGAGCGGCTCTTTAGGGAATAGTTCTATCTGGTGATACTAAGATTAGTTCGGATCCAAAAGCTTCTACAGGTTCAGAAGTGGGCATGAATGTGTCCTAGTACTCAATGAGGTTTACAGACTTGTCATGCAACTCCCTGGATGTGGTTTGAGACCCATTCTTTAAAGCTCAGACCTTTGAGCATGGCCTACACAGAGACATCTGGGCAGGTGTGGTTTCATCATGCTTTCCCACATATGCTGGTGTTCTAGAGAGGTCCTTGGTGGTAGATTGATTTTTGGATGAGTAGATTCCACCTGTGAGTGTTGGGCAAATGGGAGCTAAGACTGGAAAAGATAGTAGTCGATGATAGGCTCAGGGGTCTGAGCATGCTCCACCCTTCAGGAGGTGACCCCAGTAAATAGTATCTGAGGGTTAGGGCTCTTAGGGCTCTCAGACTGATTTTAGTCAGTTGTAGGAGAGGCGGTGTTATGATTGCGACGACTGGAGACATATTACTAGATATTGTTCGACCCGCTGTTCTACTGAGAGGGAGCTGGTTGACATGCCACCTTGGTAGATGTTTCTTCTTTAGTATAGTGGTACGCCATGTGGTGTATGTGGAGACATACCTGGTGTAGTATTGGGAGGTGGTATGTTGTACGAGTTTCTACCACTACCACCCCCAGGTGGTCCACACAAAGATCAGGGATTTGGAGGTCAAGGGCGAGGATAGCTACATGTCTTAGAGGTTGTTTAACTAGAGGCTTCGAATATGGATAGAGGTACACTCTATGTCCTTTATAATTCTATATTAGTTTTGATATAAACTTTTGTGAAGTACTCTTTCCTTTCTGTTACTTGATTGGGTTTTTTCATGGCGTTGGTAATACCCTATGTGGGTGTTTTTAAAAATGCTACAAATGCATGGGGATGAGGGATCCTTCCCCCACTGAGACAAGTTTTTTGTGACATCATTAAAATCATGTGGGTGTGTTAATACCGCAAAAAGTGGATAGTGTCGAGGTGTGTTGGCAGAGTCCCTCTGACTAATGTGTTCGGACAGGGTTTTGTGTTTATGAACTCGCTAGTGTGGGAGACCCATTTGAGAGTTTAGTTGGTTTCCCTCGTGATTATGGATTTTTAGGGGAAAAAGGTCCTACGGTGGATAGGATGTAGATACTAGGGTTTTGGCCCATTTATGCTTTGGATTATTCCTACGAATAAGTCTAGAGCTATGCGCGAAAATTATATGCGATTCTGAGGCCTGGAGTGCCCAGAATTAATTTTATAAAAATAATAAGTATTTTTATACAATGCACATTGTGGAATTGAGTTATCTCATAACAGGTCATTCAAATCAAAAATTTGAGTGTACAGTTTCATCCCGAGCAAGACATATAACCTAGGTGGGTTGTAACCATTGCGGGTGTGGGCCTACTGTAGAAAAAGTCAACCAGTGGTGATTTAATATATAAATGAATAATTTATTTTAAATGTCAGTTCTCAAATAAATTCTTGAATGAAGTCTCAGATTGAAATTCTAAGGTTTTGTTTGAGTTCAAAATGCCGCTTTTACAGTAGTGGCGTCCTAAAATTTGTCCTCACTGGGTACGGGGTCGGAGGCGAGTCGGGAACTGGACAGTTGGATAGAGATAATATAATTTAAAATAAATCACCTCCCCTCCCATTTTTATGCACAACAGGAGGAATAAACTGCCAGGAGCCCCTCCTCCCTTCCTCCTCCTTCCATCTATGATTAACGACCGGAATCGAGCAAACGAGTTTTCGTCGGACTCAGATCTTGATGGTGGGCGCTTCCGGATTGTCTAGCAGCGGCAGTAGAGTGTGTAAAGCATCAGTGACCATCCAAAAGTTACATGTTTTAGTTTTAAAACCCCAAATCCTTTTTATGGATTTTGTTTCTTCATATCTTCATAAGGGTTGTTTAGTTTGGGTCCTCTGCTTTCCAAAACATGTTTTTAGAAATGAATTTGGAGCACTGAGGTTCTCCCGGTGGTTCTGGAAGTTTTCTGATGGAAAAAACTGAATTTATACGGTGGACATGGTGGAATTCTATGGTGGGGTGGTGGCGTGGAAGAAGCGCAGTGGTTTCCAGCTCTGGAGCGGCAGACTCCGACTCCAGCGTAGTGGTTTCCAATGAGTCTGGCGGTGGTCCAGACAGAATTTTTTGGGGGTCCTTTACACACCCATAACATGCAAACTGTAAATCCTATTCATGATCCATTTGTAGTGATTTGTTACTTCTATCAAGGCAGGAATTGTTTTTTATTTGGAAATTTTATGAGTTGGGTTCATGGCCCGAGGCCACAAAAATGTGAAATAATAATAATATTTTATTATTATTCAACTTTGACTCATTGTAACTTCTACACAGTGGGTCCGATTGGCACACCATCAGTGATGTTGTGATGCTGATAGTAAATTGAAAATTTCGGGATAGCTTCTGGATGCTGGGACAAAGATCAGGGTGTGGGCCCTAAGAGGCTAGTTTTGAGAATTTATGGAGAAACATGACTTTTTCATCGGGTGTACAGTTTGGACAAATGAGTAGTCAACCATATGTGTTTTTCTGAGGGGATCATGATGGTGTGGTCCTTATGATGTGTTTCAGGATCAAGGGGTGGTATCCACCATTTATTTCTATATTGAATATTAACATTATCACCGATTGTCTGTTTAAGGTGATTAAATAGCCCATCATGCATGTTCTTCTGTGTGTAGAACATGGTGGTGGCCTCGGATTGGGACTAGGAGTACCACAATGTTATGATGTTGTTGGTCACTCGGGTTAGTGATTTTTGGACTAGAAGTGGTTGAGTGTACTCACCTAGTTCGTTCCTATGTGGGTTTTTGTGGCATTACAATGCTATTATTGGTTTGTGATCCCCTCGATACGATGTTTTCCTGGTAGAGGTGTGGAATCCCTTCTGTGGGTCTGGAGTGGGATCATCTAGCTTTTTTTCCCCAGATTGAGTTCATGGTATCATTGTGAGATATTATACATGGGAATTGATCCCCGATTTAGTAGGTAAAATCTGTAGGGTTTGAGGAATCATTAGGACTATGATCCCCTACATAGTGGGCGGTTTAGTAGGTTTGTTGTATCATCAGGTATTTGGTCCCCCACTCAGCGTGTGGTTTCAGTGGGGTTGCATAATCCTTGGTTATACGATCCCCTACATAGCACATGGTTTCGGTTGGGTTGGTACATTATCGGTTCAATCCCCTACTTCACGAGTTATACTAGATGGGGTTTTCGACATCGTTAGGACCATCTTCACACGAGTGATGATCCTCTATTTGAGTGATGCAAACCGTCTAATGTCACATCTGGTTGTGGTATCCCCCACATATCCCAGGAGTGATACCCTATCTGTGATATCATTGAGATACCAAAGTGGGTTCTTGTTTCACCTATCGGACCCTAGGAGTGGTCCCCTAACCGAGAAGTTGGGTGTTTCCATTGTTTCAACATGATGTTCTCAATGATGATATCCGATGAGTATGATCTCTCATATGGGTGTTTGGGATGTTGGTGTGAGTCCCGATCGTGTTTATCTCTTAAAAAGGTGTCATCTAGGATGACCGAAATCATGGAGTGCGTTCTCCTGGTTTTGTGTAGAACTTGTTGTTGGGGATGGGTCGGAACCTATTGAGGCTTAGTGCGTGAATAAAGTATATCTGGATGTTAATGGTATATGTATGTTCATATACTTGAGCTAAGATGAATAGTCAGGTTTAGCTGAGGATAGTCTCAAGATAGAGATTCCCTATCATTCGGGTTCCCTGTGGTTGGGATGATCTGACTGCTACCTTTCTATTTCTCTCTTTTATTTTTGAGTTTTGGGGCTCCTACTAAGTGTCTTTATACTCACCCCAACACGGGCTTTGACCAAACATGTTTTGTGTATTTTGTAGACCAAATTCCTTTAGATAGAGTCCTAAGAGGACCCAAAGTAGGCATAGCATAGTGATATTGACTAACAGGGGTGTTTAATGAAGCTGTGCTGATGATCATTCTGGCCGGTGCCTTTGAAAATGACCCCCTCCTTCTGAGCAGGTTGGACACTTTTGTAGTTTACTTTTGGTGGGACCTGTATTTTCCCTTCTGTACCTTTTCTGTACTCTGGTTTTTTGTTAGATTTATTCATGCATTTATTTTTAGATTTTATATATATCTCTTCACTATTTCATGAAGGTGTATGTGGGTGCCTGTGTACAAGAATCTTAGGTTAATTCCTCTCATGTGTGTGATAGCCAACTCGGTGGTAGACGCTATCCCTTGGCTATTGGAGTCGGGTTTGGGGATTCATGGTTTGATCCCCATTGGGTCGGGTCATGACAACAACAGTATTTATAAAAATTATATGATCTTTTATATTTAATAAAATTTAACAATATTTTGTTAAAATATTATTTAATTCAAAAATCTATTAATTCATAAAAATATATTTTTTAATTGAATAATAACAAAAAAATTCTATATTATATTTAAAAACTAATTACAAAGTGACAATAATAAAATAAATGAATATTCCTTATACAAAATTCTTATTCATAATCATAGTGCTAGGTTCTTGTTACATAACCCCTTATAACACCCTCATAAGATCGAAGGGTAAGTTATGTGTCGGTGAAAGACACCTAGGGAGTCTCAAATAACATCACTCGAGTGGTAATCTCAATTAACATCCACTTCTCCCATAGGTGGTTTCGTTCAAGATTAATGTGTTGAAGCACATCTTGGGCTGGGCTAAGGCTGAAGTCCTATGACACTACCTCCTTTCTGACCTCCGACAAATGGGTTTCGTATGGAGCAATTCTACTAGATGAGGCCATCACTTCATTTGTCTCTGTAAATTAGATTTTTTAAAGCCATATATTTATACTAATCATGTGGTCACTATTCAGCAGCTATATTAGAAACAGTCATAATTAATAATGGTATTTTAAAATACAAAACATAAAAATAAGGAAATGCATATGTAATATAACTATCATGCATAATAAGACATTTAATTAGATCAAGAAAAATTTTCATTAGTGAGTGTTTGGGTTGTTATAATACTCCCTCTTAATGAAATTTCATCGTCGAAATTTCTTTTTCCCACACTAAAACAAATTTAGGTAACCCTACTTCATCACTTCCACAAATTCCCACATTGCTTCTTAAATCATGTGGTTTCGCTACAACACCTTGTGGAGGGGAATTATCTTATTTCTTAGAACTTTTTCTCTACGATCTATGATCCTTAACAGAATATCGTCATAGGAGAGGTCATTATCCAATAGTACCACCTATGGATTGAGTATATTTAATGGGTCAGGTATGTACTTTCTCAAGAGTGATACATGGAATAAATCTTGTATTGGAGATAGGTTCGGTTGGAGTGCTAGTTGATAGGTCATTTCTCAAATGTGATCAAGGATCTAAAAACATTCAATGCACCTTGTACTAATATTTCCCTTCTCCACAAATCTCATAACTCTCTTCCGTAGTGGTATAAATAGGAATACAATGTCTCTAACATCAAACTCTTGGTCTCGTCGATGATTATCATCATAGTTCTTTTGTCGACTCTGATCAGCATTAATGTAATGCTAGATGGTCTTAACCTTATCCACCATTTCTTTGACCATTTCTAGACCTAGGAGTTTTCTTTCCCCAACTTCATCCCAACATGTCGGTCTTTTACTCCTCTTCCAATAGATGGATTCATAAGGAGCCATCCATATGCTTGAGTGGAAATTGTTGTTGAAAGAGAAATCAAATAGGGGAATATGTTGGTCCCATCATCTTTTGAAGTAAATCAAGCATGCTCTCAAGGTATCCTCGGGTGTTTGGATAGTCACCTAAGATTGGCCATCAGTTTGAGGATGATAAGCCATACTGAAGTTTAGCTCATTATTCAAAGAATGATTATGACTCTTCCAAAACAATAATATGAATCATGGATCTCTATCAGATATAGTAGATAGTGGTACTCTATGTAGCCTTACCACTTCTCAAATATATATCAGTTTCAGTTTATCTAATGAAAAATACACTTGAATTTCAATGAAGAGTGGATTATTTGTAAGATGATCAAAAATAACCCATATAGAATTGTTTCCTTTGGATGTATTCAGAGGTATGGTTTCAAAGTCCATGGTTATGTTCTCTTATTTCCATGATAGTATGGGTTATGGTTGCATCTTCCACATAGAATTATTCTTCTCAACATTTTCTTGCTAACATACCAGGCACTTTGATATATATGCAGCGATCTCCTTCTTTATGTTATCCCGCCAATAATGCACTTAGAGATCTCGGTAAATCTTTGTGTGTCCTGGGTGGATGGAAAAATTTGAACAATGTACATCATCCAATAGTTCATTCTTTAACTCCAGATTTTATGGAACAGAGTGTCTTGTCCCCAATCTCACAGTTCCTTCTTCATTAACATTGAACTACTAGGATTTCCTTTTTTTGATAGTTTACACTTTCTTTTTAATTCCCACATAATCCATTTGATAATCCTTTTACATTTACAAAATATATGATTGAGAAATAACTTTTTAAAGGATTGATGATTTTCCCTTATTTATGGTTCTCATATCTATCTTCATCAAATCTATGAAGATTGGATCCTTTTCAATTCTCATCAATGATAAAATAGCTGGGTCATTTATACTTAGAGCATCCGAAAACTTTTTCTCTTTCCCAGGGTGGTAATGGATTGAGAAGTCATATTCTTTGATCAGATCTAACCATATTTGTTGGAATATATTCAACTCTTTCTGTGTGAATATATACTTGAGGATTTTCTGATCCGTATATATTTCACACTTCTCCCAAAAGAGGTAATACTATCAAATTTTAAAAGAAAATATTACTGCATCCAACACCAGATCATGTGTTGGATTGTTTTTATCATAAACATTCAATTTCCTTGAAGCATAGGAAATGAAATTTTCATTCTTCATCAACACACAACCCATTCCCTTCTTTGAAGAATCACTAAATACCACAGAATTATCTCCACTTATGGGTAAAGTGAGAACATGCATAATGATAAGCCTCCTTTTCAAATCCTTGAAGCTCTCTTCGCATTCATCACTCCAAGAAAACATGACTCCCTTACAAGTTATCTTGGTAAATGGGATTAAAAATTTCCAGAAATTTCTCAGAAATCAGCAATAATATCCAGCTAGCCCCGGGAAGCTATTGATATCTTTTACTAATGTTTGCCTCAACCATCCATCAATTGTAGTTGTCTTAGAGGGATCCACATATATCCCATTTCTTGTGATGATATGACCCAAGAATGAGACATCCTTCAACCAGAATCACATTTACTCTACTTTTCATAATGCTTCTCCATTCGCAAGGTCTCTATTAAAGCTCTTAGATACTACTCATGATCCTACATGGTTTTGGAGTATATTAGAATATCATCTAAAAAGAGTACGAAAAATTTGTCAAGGTAATCCCTAAAGACTCTATTCAGAAATTCCATGAATATTGTTAGAGAAATAGTGAGTCCAAAAAGATTCACTTTGAATTCATAGTTCCCGTATCTGGTATGAAAACTAGTATTGGGGATATCCTCCTTCTTTACCCACACTTTCCAATATCCTTACCACAAATCCACCTTGGAGAAGTATATTGCACCACATAACTGGTTGAACAAGTTATCAATTCCGGGCAGAGGATACTTGTTCTTTGTTTTGTTTTTGTTGACCTCATGATAATTGATGCAAAGTCACATTTACCCATCCTTTATCTTGATGAAGAGGATTGGTGTACCCCATGGTGAAGAACTTGGGTATAAAAAACCTTTACCGAGATTATCTTATAGTTGTTTCTTCATATTCTCAAGCTCCACAACATCCATTCTATACAAATTATTGGATATTGGAAATTCCCCAGGTATAATGACAATTAATAATTCGAAATATCTTCTAGGAGGAATACCAATCAATTCCTTGGGAAACACATTAACGAATTCCCTTACAATAGGCATGTATTCAAGGATGGATTCTTCCTTAGACTGAATCATCTAATTCAGATGCATGTGATCATTGGGCATTATTATCCACACTTGAGATGATGGTGCTAAATAAGATTCTTCTTCTCCTTTCATTTTTCTAGAATCAGGGGTTGATTCGCCATATGGAGAGTGATTTCCCTCTCTTAGAAATTTATATTGGCTCTATATATAGATAACCAATCCATACCCTGAATTGCATAAAATTCTACCAAAGGGAGTATTACAAGTTTATTTGGGAATTTCAATCCACAAATTATGATAGGGGAGGATCTATATTCATGGGATACAATGATTTCCCCATTTTCTATACTCACCGACATCTTTACTCCCAAGATTTTTGGTGGTGTTGGGATTGTTCTACTAAATTTTAGGGATATAAAAGAATGTGTAGAACCAGAATGAAAAGGTATATTCACTCTTATTGAATGAACAACTAGAGTACCTGTCAAAGAATCATTTTCAGGGTTCACTTCACTAGCATTGATGGAAGATTCTCTCCCTTCCTTCCTTGGAGGTTTTTGGTTTCCTCTGAAATACCTTGGCTTAGGGAACTAGTTTTCAAAGTGCCCTGGTTCTTTGCACTGGAAGAAATGAACAACATGTTGAGCGTTGGATGGAGAGTTCTTTTCCTCTTTCATAACTATGGTTTTTCTTGTTGGAAGTTAGTGGCCATGTTCCCTTCTCTTCTGCACTTAAAGCATGTCATTGTCCCCTTTAGGCAATTTCCGAGGTTCTTCTTTCTGCACCTTTAGCAATTTAGGTTCTATACTTTCTTAGCACCTTTGGATTTATCCATCAAACCAATAAAATAAAGTCCAACTTATTCTCTTTATCCATATAATATCCCTAAGATTCGTAGCCCTCAATTTTGACCTTGAGGGAACATATGACAATTTCCTCATAGCTATCGAAGTCATGGATCACCAGGGAATTTGGAGGCTTGGTTTTAGCCCTCCAAATAAGCGGCCAACCATGCATTCGAGGGTAACGAACAAGCTGGAGGTGTATCATTCAAGCCTTTCGAAGTTTTCCTCATATGCTATGATAGATTCGTCATCTTTTTTCTTGAGGTAAAGGAAGTCCCTTTCCATATTATGTCGGTGGGTGTGTGGAAAATATTTTTCCAAAAACATTTTCTGGAAATTATTTCATTCCAACACCTCAATCTTCTCCTTAGGCTTCGTATAATTTACCAATGTCCACCATTGATCATCTTTACCCTCTATATGGAAAGTATCAAGAAGAACCTTCTCTTGTTCATAACATTGAAGGATTTTAGAGATCTTTTCAATGGAGTTGATCCATTGTTTGGAAATTGAGGGATCAGATGATCCATAAAATATTGGAGGCCTTTGCCTCATGGAGCTCTTGATTTCATCTCATTATTTCTTGGGGGGTGGGGGTAACACATAAAGGGTAATACAAAGTCAAAAATGGATGAATTATAAATTAATTTCATTTACATAACATATGATATTATAGGATTCAATCTATGTTATCCATGATGTACTTCCGAACATATATTCTTAGGGGAATTTTTTTATTCCCTTAAGAATGGTTCATAAAAATCTTGTAAATTTAACAAATCATATACCCAGGGAGTTTCATAACTAAGAGTGAAACAAGGCCTGTTGTCATGCACCAATTCCCATTCGGGTCTAGCTCAAAGTAGTGTTTTTGGGTTTTACCCTATATATATCTGTGCCAAAGTCGCCTCTACATGATCGTAACCAGAAAGGGATGTATATGCTTGATAAACCACTTAATAACTACTCTCCAAAATTTAGGGATGTTTTTATTATATGTAGTCTTATATCTATGGCTTCCATTGGGTTTTCTAATCCTTATCCCAAAAATAACTAAACCTATCATCTGATACCAACTATAACAACCCTTGTCTTTTATTCCCACCTACTCATATTTTATTACATAAAAACATCACTTGATATAACATATAATATCAAGATTTATAGTATCTTTGTGGATTTGGAACATTACATAGAAACGTAAAACCTAAAATACACATATTTATTGAAAACTCCTTTTACATGACCACACACATTCCTTCGTACATAGAATTGCATTGGATAACCTAAAGACATGCATAAGAAAAATGGTGAGCTATAAATCCCTATAAGGGAGTAAACAAGGAATAAAATGAATAATACATTACATGATTGACAATAGTAATTTCAATGGATCATAATAGAAACATGAACATAAAGGCATGATATATCATGGTATCATATATTGAAATGTGACAACAACACTTAAGATGGTATTAGCATGATCGAAGGCTCATTTCACATGGATCATGAGTAAACCCTCATTTAACATGAATTATAATGAGTAAAACCTCATTACACATTTCATATCATTATACAAATCATTAACCATTGCATTAGAGTGCAATCTGGGTGCACCCTTCTTAATCATTTTATTTTATACATAAGTGTGCCATAAGGATCATATAGCATTGATTCATTAGACATAATCATTTATTCAACGATAAATAAATTTAGTATTCATACATGAAACTCTATAATAAATAATTAAATTTTCATAAAGGTGAATACCTTTGATAGAGAAATGGTTAGGTTATTCAAAACATAATGACTTTGGCTTGGAAAATCACGGTGCAATTTCAGAAGCATAACAGCGTGACATAAGAATTCATAAAAATGTTTGATGAGAGAGAAAGGGGTGTCTCATAATATGAACATGAAATGGATAGTAATGGGGTTATATAAATACATTTCCCAACATATTTAATTTGATTTATACTCACAATACAAAAAAATATCTTGAATGTAAATGAGAAGAGATAAATTTAGTATGGAATTTCGGCCTGGTAATGGGTGTACACAGGAGGAATTAATGATTGATAAAGAGGTCTCTAATCAATCAAAAAAATGTATGGAAGTATGGGAGAGGTGATAAATCATACCAAATTTTTTTTTGAAAATAAAAGTGTATACAAATATAATAAAATTTAGACAAAAAAGAGAAAGGAAGAAATCTCTTATGAAATTTCGGCATGGTAACAGGTGTACGTGGGAGGCATTGATGAGAGAGAAAGGGGTATCTCATCATTAAAACATAAGAAGGGATATATATGGGAGGTTAAATATCTTACCCCAAAATTTTTATTTTTAAATAAAAGGGTATAACAATATAATGAATCATGGACATAAATAAGGATGGAAGAAAAGTGAGGATCCCATACTTGGAAGTATGATCCCAAAGGCTCCAGAGAGGCTTGAGATATGATTATTGGGAACTTGGGGAACCTTGGGAGGATTCTACAGAGTGAAGGGGAGAGGTTGGTCATGCTCTAAAGGATTTTAATAAATAGGAAGTGGGATCTTTGGTGGGTTTATATAGGAAAATAGATGGAATTATTTATTATTTACGATTTGGACACCACACATTAAACTAATCAAATCCAAAAACCAACCCATGGTTTTTACCTTTTTTTTCCAAAGTGGAGTGGAATTTTTTTTATAAGGTGAATGGTTGAACTTATTAAAATATCAGGCTTTCTTATGTGGAGGTGAGTCACAGTCCTAAGGAAATCATTTTAAAATGATAAAATGTATTATAAGTTTTGTATAGTCCACTAAGGCACCATAAAATTAATAAATCAAATCTAAAATCATAGAATATTAAAGGTAAAACATGTATTGGCCGAAAATAAATTTTTTTAGTATTTTGTTACATCAATATCGTGTCATTATGATGTCATAAAACACAATATATATTAAAATAATATTTAAATTTTACCCAAAAAATTAAATATTTCACGAAATAATGGAAAATTCAACGTCAAATAATTGTGATGTCATGATTCCAAAAATAATAGTAATTTTATCTAAATAATTTTATAAATATGTGAATTTTTTAACTTTTAAAATAAAAACTGTCATTTATTGAAAATTCATGGGTTTTGTCAAAAATAGCTATCAAACCTTAATAAAAATAAAAATTTTATTCCTAATAATTATATGATCATTTATATTTATCAAAAAATAATTATATTTTTTTAAAATATTATTATATTAAAAATCCATTAATTTATCAAAATAGAATTTTTAATTGAATATTAACTAAAAAATACTATTTTTTCTTTATAAACTGTTAAAAAAGTAACAAAAATAAAATGAATTTATAGTCTTTATACAAAAATAATGTACATAATCAGAGTTCTAGGGTATTGTTACATTAACCCTTATAACACTTGCATTAGATCGATGGGTAAGGTGTGTGATGGTTACAATCTCCTGGGGAAGTTTAGATAACATCGCTCAGTTGATAGTCTCAATCAACTTCCACTTCTCTTGTAGGCAGATCTGTTTGTGATTAAGGTGTTGAAGCTTGGCGTGGGCTTGGTAATGGAGAATCCCAATGATTCTAACTCCATTCTGAGATCCGATAAATAGGTTTTGTGTGGAGAAATTCTTCTGGATGATGCCATCGCTTACTTTGTTTGAGTAAATTGGATTTGTTAAAACTCTATATTTATACTAATCATACGATCGATGTTCAATGTCTATATTATAAACAATCACAATTCATAACTGTATTTTAAAATCCAAAAAAATAAAACCAAGGAAGTGGATATGTTATATAACCATATTACAAAATAATACATTTAATTAAATCACGATGAATTTTCATTAATGAAATTCTAAGTTCTTAAACTACGAGTGTGTGTATTGGTCTATATACTCAATGATTAATATTAATTCTTTTCTTGACTCATGTACTTTGTTGTTAAGACAAAAATTGTGACACAATATGTTCACAGGAAGAGGGGTATATTGTGTGTGTAACGAATGACATGTTAATAATTAATAATTCAAGGATGGATTTGTACCTTCCATATATATTGAAGTTGATATCTCAACCCTCTGATTTAAATATAACATTCATATTAAATTCATGGCTACAGTATAACAATGTTTATTTTAGACAGTCAAAGAAATATGTATTAAGATTTTTTTTGAGGTAACGTGTATTCGACCTACTTCATGAGATATTATGATAAAGGAATTAAATTACATAGTAAGTGGTCATGTGTTGTTATCGATGTTGTTACATTAACATTTTTTCATGGGTACATGGAACTGTACCTAGATAGTAATCTAAGAATTAAAAAAGTCCTCATAATTCCAATAAGAAATAAGCAAAGATGGTAACAAACTTAGTGTTTCCATTTCTCTTAAATAAATTTAATTGGAATATAATTATTGGAATAAAAAATTATTCTAAAGACCGAGGAGTAATTTTATTGATTATTTATTGATCACATGTATTCAGAAGGTAATAAATAATTTTTTTTCACTAATAAATATTTTATTTAATTATTTGGATATTTAATAAATATTTTTTCACTAGAAAATAAAATATATATTTATTTTATTTATTAAATATTTATTAAATAATAAGTTTTTATACTGTTACTAAATAAATTTTTTATGAATAAATATTTAATAAATATTTATGTGTTTATTTGATAAATGTCAAGGATGATGAGCGGACCATGATCATATCTAATGATAAATATTAATTTGAAAACTAGGGAAACACTATTTATTACATCACTAGTTAGTACCTGCCATAAAATTATAATAATACTATTATTATGTGACAGGGGTTAGATATGGTTTATTATATTATTTCACATCTATTATGAAATAAAATAATATTATACCCTTAAACCTAAATCTATATATATATTTCTATGTATATTGTGTAGGGTCAATCGAGAATTGATAATCATTGTGCACAATGTATTTCTCTCTAGATATCACCTTCATTCATCCTAATATGAAAGCAAATATCAAGTGAGAATCCCAAAAGCCTGATGGAACTATGAGTGATGAAGATGAACAACATAAGACAATCGATCCATCATGCTTGATCCCAATATTTGAAATCATTGTCATGAAACATCATGTTGATAGTGATTTAAATAATATTTTTTATTCTAGAGTAGACCCTAGGTTGTCCCTTAAATAGCGTTTATAGGTTTTTAGTGTGTATTTTTAATAAGAGGAACAAAAGAGGGGGGGTAGCGAAAATAGTTTTAGGAAAGTTACTTAATTTAAATAGTTATAAACATTATTGACCAAGTAGATTATGAAAAATATTAGATAAATATGTGAAAATTTCTAAGTTTCTACACAACTTGAAGTGTTCCTCATTTTTAATTTATTGTTAGGTTTTAGTGTAATCTTTTGGTTGAGGTTTAACCAAGATCTTGGGTATCGGAAAGCCTCTTAAAATGATGTGATTAGAACTAAATATTGACATAACAATCTTGTAGTAAAGATCTATCCCCATAGAATTCTTTATGGTTTGTAAAGAAACATTTAATTCTCTAATGTTTGGGAAGGAAAAGGGTTCTTATATTGTCACATCGGAACAACACAAGGAACACACTAAAAATCTCACACCAATTGATTATGAAATAAAAGGCGCTTTAATTAAATGGATCAAAAAAAGTTAAGATACATAGGAAAGAACAATTCAAACAACAATATAAACCAAGCCAGTAGAAAATTATGTGATAGAACTCCCTCTTCATTTGCATAGCTTCCTCACAATGATCAACCACCTCTTAGCTCAACATCGGGAGGAGGAGGAATCTCGAGTGGAACTCCTTCATTATTGGTTCCCCTTATTAAGATACGGGCCTCCGGAACCTCAAGGAAGAGTAGGAGGATCTTTTAGGACTCCAAAATGGAAGATATTTTCTTCTTATCCCAACATACAATTGAGCTTCCCATGGTGCCTTTTTATAGAAAAAATGAGGCATGGTTTTGAGCAACCAATTTTTTATATACCAATTGTGTCTCAATTTTGGAATAGTATAAATCATTATCACAACTTTAAAAAAAGTTAAGAGTTGTAGGATGTCCTCTTGGTTATCTCCCTATCGAATTTGGGGGACATTAGACAAATGGATTTGGAGATATGGTCAAAAGACTGAAACAAAATTTTGAATTCGGGTAGATTCCGTCCCCTGGACGGAATGGTTCAAATGGATTGATAATGATTTAAAGAATAAATTTTTATTCTAGATTAGACCAAGGGTCATCGCTCAAGGAGCATTGATAGGTTTTGAGTGTGTATTTTTAATAAGAATAAACAAATAGGGGGGGTTGTGAAAACAGTTTCAAGAAAGTAACTTAATTTAAAGAGTTATAAAGTTGAAAGACCAAGTGGATTATGAAAAATATGAGATAAATAAGTGATAATGAATAAGTTACTATAGAACATGAAATTTTCCTCATTCTTAACCGATTATTAGGTTATAGTGTAATCCTTTGGTTGTGGGCTAACCAAGATCTTGGGTACCCACAAACCTCTTAAAATGATGCGATTAGAACTAAATATTGACATAATAGTCGTGTATTCAAGTTACATCCCCTTATGATGATTTAATGTTTGTAAAGATACATTGAAATATCAAATGTTTAGGAAATAAAAGGTTTCTTATGTTGTCCAATTGGGACAACACAATACACACACTTAAAATCGCACACCAATTGGTTATGAAATAAAAAGTTCTTAAATTCAATGAATAAAAACAATTTAAGATACATATAAAAGAATAATTAAAACCATAATATACACCAAAATAGTAGATAATTATTTTCTAGGAATCCCTCTTCAAGTGTGTAGTGCTCTAATGATGATCACACACCACTTAGCTCGACATTGGGAGGAGGAGGAAGATCAGGTGGAACTCCTTCTTCATTATTGATCCCCCTATAAGGATTGGGGCCTCCAGAAATTCTACGATGAGGAGGAGACTCATCTAAGATTCCAAAATGGAGGATCCTTTCTTATTTTCCCAACTTAAAAATGTGGATCCCATGGTTATTTTTTATATCCAAAATGGGACATGGTTTTGAGCACCCTATTTTTTATATACCAATTGTGTCTCAGTTTCATAATTTTATAAAGAAATATAACGACTTGAACAAAAGAGGAATGTTGTTTTATGGCCTATTTAATGTCACCCTGTCAAATTTGGTGGCAATTAGACCACTTGATTGGGAGATATGGTCAAAATACTGAAACAGAATTTTGAATTCGTTCAGATTTTTCCCCCTAGATAGAATGGTTTGGAGGGGCCACCTAATAGATGAAATTGGATTCAGTTCTTTAATAATAGTTTTACACAATGATGTTTTGGATAAGTCCACAAATATTCGGCCCATTTGGATGCTTGTAATTATAATAATATTCAAAAAAGTGGACATATGTCTATGGGATGCCATGATGTTTGGCCCTTTTTTCTTATGTATGAACTATGGGCCTCCAAATCACCTCCACCTTTAATGAAAATATAAAAACAAGTAAAATGGATCTTTATAATAGTGTTTAAATTTAATTAATTGAATAAATCTTAAAGTGAAATTTTTTATTATATGTGGAATATTCATTACAAAACTAGTTAAAAACAGTGGTGTAAGGGTGGAATTGAATAGTGAATTGCTATGAGATAACACCCCCACACCTAAACATTTAAAGTCCTAGTAAAATTCAAATATTAAACAAAATGATGCATTTATATATTCAAAACAACATCAAGATTTAAAATTTGATGAAATTTTAATTCATTAATGTAATGTGGTCAATGAGAGAACCACCCCAAGAGTTCTTACTAGTGAAAATGGAAAAAGATGTATCATATATCATATGAAAATGAAATTAAAAGAGATTCATGACCCAAAACTGAGAAAGGAATTCAAAAGTGTTCCATTCCAATAACTCTCCATTTGTGTATGTGAAATCCATTCCATGATATTCTTTCGACGTTCTATCCAATAAATATAGGTTATTTTAACATTATTTATCTTTAAATTATTTTTTCCACTGAACCTTCCCTACATCCTTTTCAATCATATTTCATGAACCACTCACTTAAGCATTCCGCTAAGTCAAACCATATGATCCCGACCTAGATATATTGATATGTTGAACATTTCATCACTCCCCTCATTTATTATTTTTGTTTTTTAGATGTCTCATTTGGAACAAATCTCACACTCATCTCTCAACCCTTGTTTGTTCTCATCATGACACTAATTGTAATAGTTATAACAAGATAAAAGGTTGAGGAGTAGTGGTTTTTGAAATACCCAAGAAAAAAACCAATTTTTTTGAGGGCTTACAACAGTCGAACATTAGGCACATATGAAAATGTCAATCCAACACAGTAATGAAACAGATCGAATAAGGAATGAACGTATGAAAATATCATTTAAAGATGAAAAATATTAACCTAACATATATTTACCTGATATTAAGTATTAAATATTCACACTTTGTGGTTTTGTGCAAAAATGTGTGGAGATATTAGTTACACAGTTTTACCAAAAACTACTCACACAAGGGGCATCAATCACCTCAAAGGTTTCACAGTGATACCACCATTTATATCATTGAAAAAAAACTAATTCACTAAAAATCACTCTGTGATGATAAATTCGTACAAATTTTCAATCCATAATAGAGACAATAATTTCATCAAATATAAAATCAACATGGAATCAAAAATTTCAACACGCATTTTCAGTAAGTTCCCAAATTTTGTTACTATAAGTGGGGAAGTAAAAATACCATAAAGAATGAGAAAATGAGAAGAATGAAGAAAGACAATGAAAATATAATAAACCCAAAAGGATGGGAAAAGTGAAAATACCATAAACAAGGCAAGAAAGAGAAGAAAGAAGAAATATAATAAAAATCATAATGAATACATGAATGTATCGAGCCCCCCACACCTAGAATGTTTAGTGTCCTCACTGTAATAATTGAGAATGTGAGAAGGAAGGATAAAACCTGGTGTGTTTCCATGGTATGTTGCTTCTTGAACATGGAGTTCCTCCATTAAGAACTCTGGAATGACTTCATGGAACTACTTCATCTAATGCCCATTGACAGTGAAGGTTTTCTTATTTTCTTCATTTTGAACCTGAACAACAAAAAATAAAGATAAATTAGTAATAGTATATGGGCCAAACCAGTGGGAACAAAGATTACCTGGACGAAAATTCATGATTTCATTATAAACGAGGACCTTATGCCCAATTTGGAATAGAATATGAAGTATAATAGAGTCATGGGGAGCCTTGGTTTGCTCCATATAAATCCTAGAGTTTTCATATGCATATCTTCTCATTTCCTCCTGCTCCAAAATCTAAAACATCATTTGGGAACCTGAAACAAAAATCTAGAATTTTATTGTTTGATGGCCATGTAAGCCTGATGCTCAATCTCAACAGGCATGTGACAACTCTTTCCAAACACAAGTTGATAGGGTGACATTCCAATTGGAGTTTTGAAAGTAGAATGATAGGACCACAATGAATCATCAAGTCGAAGACTCTAATCTTTTCTATTTGGTTGAATCATATTTTCAAGAATATTTTTATCTCTCTATTTGACACCATGGATTGACCATTGGTCTGTGGGTGATATGAAGTAGACACCCTATGACCGACCCCATAATGACACAAAAGTGATTGCATTGTTCGGTTGCAGTAAATGTGAACCATGGTTAGTAATGATAATCCTAGGTAATCCAAACCTACAAAAGATCTGAGTTATCAAAAATTCCAAAACTATTTTGGAATCATCTTTCCTTGCAGCTCAGGTTTCTACCCATTTTGACACATAATCAAATACCAGAAGAATGTTAAAATTACCAATGGAATTGGGAAATAGACCCACAACGTCAATGCCCCAAACATAAAAAATGTCATGAAAGAGAAAATGATGTTGCAAAATTTCATTTATTTTAGATACATTCCCCATTATTTTAAAATGAGAAAAAGAATTGAAAAAATCATGGGCGTCCCCAAAAACTGTTGGAAAAAAGAGACCAGAATCAAGGACCTTTCGAACAGTCCGTTGTTGACCAAAGTGGCCCCCACAAGCAAGGGTGTGAAAAAAATCTAGGGAGAGAATAAAACTCTTTATAGGGAACACAAAGCCTAAGGAAATTATCACTGCATATGTTCTATAGGTAGGGGTGATCCCAAATGTACCAACAAGACTCATGTTTTAGAGTATTGGATAGGAAATGTAGAAGTCAGTAGGAATGTAAGTTGTTACCAAATAATTTAAAATTTCATCATAATAAGGAATAACATCTTTTACTTATTACAATTGATCATCAAGTAACATGTCATTTATTGGAATACAGGGGGATGATTTAATGTTTGAGGATGGGGTAATCCTACTGATATTGTCATCCAACACATTATTTTATTCTTTTTTATTTATAATTTCTAAATTGAATTCCCGAATGAGGAGTATCCATCGAATGAGACATGGTTTGGCTTCCGGTTCCTTAAGGAGATACCAGAAGGCTGTGTGGTATGAGAACACAATGAATTTGGACCCCAATAGTTATGACCTAAATTTTTCCATGGAAAAAAATGACAAGGAATAATTTTTTAGTTGTGATGTAGTTTTCTTGGGAAGTGTCCAGTGTACGTGAGGCATATGCAATGACATGTGGAGCTCGATCAACACTTTGTGTTAACACTAACCCAACTGCATAGTTAGAGGCCTCAGACATGATCTCAAGTGGTAAATCCCATTGAGGTGGTTGGATCACCAGGGGTGATGTGAGACTCCATTTTATCTTATTAAAAGAATCCTTACTTTCTTTTTCAAAAACACCTTTTCTTTTTAGAGTAACTGGGATAGGGGGAGTGAAATCTTACCAAGTTCACGAATGAAACGACGATAAAATCTATCATTACCTAGGAATGACTGCACATCCCATAAATTTTTGGGGAATGGTAGGGAAGAAATGACATCCACTTTTGAGGTATCAACATGGACACAATCCCCAAAAATTACTTGTCCCAAAACTATACATTGTTGCACTATCAAATGACCTTACTCATAATTTAATACGAAATTATTTTTAATACAACGATGTAGGACTGATGTAAGACCACTCAAACATTCATCAAAATAGGTTACATACACAGTGAAATCATCCATGAAATATTCAATGCAATTCTCTAGGTAATATGAAAAAATACTAACCATGCATCATTGGAAAGTATTCGATGCATTGCACAAACCAAATGGAATCCTTCTATATGAAAATGTTCCAAAGGGGAAAGTGAAGGTTGTCTTTTCATGATCCTCTCGTGTAATATGGATATGAAAGTATCCAAAATAACTAACAAGGAAATATTATTGGTACTTACCTACTGGCCTATCTATCATTTTTTCAATGAATGGAAAAGGGAAATGGTCCTTCCTAGTGTGTTGGTTTAGTTGGTGATAGACTATACAGACAAACCAACTATTCTACACAAGAGTTGGAACCAATACATGATTTTCATATTTTATTATTTTCAGGATAGTTTCTTTAGTAACTACATGAAATGGACCGACCCATTAGCTATCAAATATAGGGTAAATGATTCCAGCAGCCAATAATTTTGTTACCTCCTTTTTCACAACTTCTAAGAGGTTTGGTTTCAGTCAAGATTGTGCCTACCTCACTGGTTTAGCCTCATCATTTAAAAAAATATGATGTGTGAAAACTGATTGGCAAATACTAGTAATGTGAGCAAGTGTCCATCTCAAAGCCTATTTATACTCCCTCAAATGTTCATGCAGTCTCAATTCATGATTAGGAGAGAGTGAACTAGATATAACGATGGGAAACCTGTTTCCATTCTCAAGATATGAATTTTTTTTAATCTTGAGGTAGTTTTTTTAGTTCCAATTTAGGTGGATTTTGGATTGAAGGGAGTGTGTGTGAATGTTTTGGGTCGCTAATATTATCTAAAATCTCAATGGTATCATCCTAAATAGTGGAATTATATTTTATGAACTTAGTAGTATCGTCTATGGTCATTGGATCCTTAGTTTTCAAGAAATTATCAATTAATAAACAATCATGACACACTAATAGACCACTACAATAATCAATTCATGATTCATTACCAAGAATTTAAATTACGGTTGAAAACATAGAAATGGTATATAAGGAATGATATGATGTGTTTTCAGGGGAAGGGAGTACATCACTTGAATTAATAGAGAGAGAGGAATGTTCTTCTAAGGGGTGCATCATGTAATCGAAGATGTTGAAATAGACTATGTCGCCCCCAAACTCCATATATAATGTTCCATTGTGGACATTAATTTTGGTTTTGGCATATTTCAAGAAAGGTCTCCTCAATATAATTGGGGCATGTCCATTCATTCTATAATCTTCCATTTTAAGCACAAAAAAAAGCAATAAGAAAAAAAATTAAAATTTGAACCCTCACAAGAACATCCTCTAACACACTAGAAGGGTGTGATGTAATATTATTTTCAATCTGAATGACTATTCTTGTGGTCTATAGTTCACCGACCTACAATGAAGAGTAAATAGAGGGAGGAATCACATCAATAGAAGCACCAAAATCAAGAATAACATTAGAAAAATAATACTCCCTAATGGTTCATGGAATCAAGAATTTCCTTGAGTCATTGAACATGGTGCGAAGTGATGGATCTATCAATGCTAAAATAATCCACCCCAAGATCACATTCTCATCAACTCAAAGATACCTTCGGTGTGTAGATATATCCTTTAGAAATGTGGCGTATCATGGAATTTGCTTCATGGAATCATTAAAGGGGATGTTAACCTACACTTTTTTTAATGTATCCAAAATTTACTTATTAAGTCCAGTTTAATTTTTTTTAGGTTGGGTGTCCCATTGGAAAAATGGAAGAGGAATTGTTGGGCAAGGTGACTAATCAAAAGGAACACTCTTTCCTTTGGATGGTCTTTTCTTAGGACAATGATTTCAACATTTGGAACATTTATAATGGTTGGGATGGAGGTTTCCTCAAGAGGGGATGACTCTAATGGAGGATTCATCGATTTCCCACTCCTAAGGGTAATGGCACTATAATTTCATTTATCTCTATGATGAGATGGTAGTTTACCTAACCCGTGAATTTGAATTTCACCCACTGAGTTAGCTAGTTGTCCTAATTGGGTTTTAGGTATTGTATGGATTCTTGGGTGGTTCGTTGGAATTGGAGATTGTTGGCAACCATTTGTTTCATCATATCATCTAGGCCAGGCTAAGGTTTGGGAGGGGTAGTTGGAAAGGCCTTTGGGGTGGTAGAGGATTTATGGGTAGTGGTGGTGGACTGTTACTCTTCCCTTGTTGGTTCCATGGTTGATGAGGCTGGTTTGAATACCCCCTTTCCAATAATATGTGTTTTCTTTCCACCTAGAGTTGTATGGATATTATGGTTCTTGCCAAAAGAGTGGTTATCGGGGCATCCTAGGAAGATTGCCTCACAACTCTTAGAAGTTTTCCTCAATTGGGGGAATTGGTCAAAATAATGGGTGTTAGAAGAGAATATTCAATAATGTATTTGAGGAAGAGACTATGATACCCCTTTGGAGAGAGTGATTTTTCCTAAACGGGTATATACTCCATTAAACTTTGTGTCCACCATCTTCTCAAATTCAGTACATTGCACCTCATGGACACCACGAATGGGTACGCTGGACCTTTTACGTAGTTGTTGAGTGTTTTGTTCCATGTTATAAATTATTTTTCATAAAGTAATTGGGGTCTTATCAATCAGTTCACCACCTATAGCTGCATCAATCATGTTACGATCAATTAGAATTAAACCTTAATAAAAATATTGTATTACAAGTTGATCGATTATTTTGTGTTGTGGACAACTTGAACAAAATATTTTAAATATTTCCCAATATTCATGATTTTTTCCCTTTATATTGTATTATACCACATATTTCATTCTTTTTAGTTGCAGTTCCAGAGGATGGGAAATACTTTTCAAGAAAAAGTCGTTTCATGTCTGCACAACCAATTATTGGGGAATTAACAAAATAAAGATAGTCTTTTGTAGTATCTATTAGAGAAATGGAGAATGCTCTAGCTTTAACTGTTTATCATCCACATTATATGGTTTTATTGTTGATCAAAAATTGTGAAATTATTTTAAATGATTATGTGTATACACTCCAAGAAGTCCATGGAATCTTGCTGATAGATGAATTAAACCAGATTTTAGTTCAAAATGTTGTACCTCATCTTGTAATTGAAGGTGTGTGGGTTGGATATAAACTTCAGGTGAGGTTAGTTCTTTTAATGTTCTATTTTTTTAGACATTTTAAACAAGATAATTTTAGTTTTTATGTTGGTTACAGAATAAGAAGATGAAGGATCATGAAGAGTGTTTCTGTCTTGTGTGTCCCCCTTCAAAGGGTTCTCTTGTGCGTCTCGAGGTCGCTGACGTAAGATCCTCTTCGGTTCGGGATCAAAATGAGGTCAATATACAAGATTAGAATTCATCATGAACCAATACTACAAAATAAATATATCAGAACACAAAAATATAGGTAATGGTACAATATAAAAAATAAATATTCACAAAATTTACAAAAATATTATCAAAAACACGCACTAAAAACCAATGTGCTCCCCGAAAATGACATCAAAATTTAAATTCATTACCATTAAAAGTCAAATAGATAGTGATTTAAATAATATTTCATTATCTAGGGCATCCCCTAGGTTTTCCCTAAATGTGCGTTGATAGGTTTGTGTGTGTATTTTAAATATGAATAAAAAATGAGTGGGGGGGGGGTTGTGAAAGCAGTTTCAAAAAATTAACATAATTTAAATTGTTATAAAGTTAAAAGACAAAGTGTATTATGAAAGATATGAGATAAATAATTGATAAGTTCTACGTTACTATATCAATTGAAGCGTTCCTATTTCTTAATTGATTATTATGTTTTCGTTTAATCCTTTGGTTGAGGGTTAACCAAGACTTGGGTACCCACAAGCCTCTTAAAATGATTCGATTAGAAAAAAATTTTGACATAACAATCATGTAGTCAAGTTATGAACCCTTAGAATGATTTATGGTTTGTAATGGAACATTTAAATCTCAAATGTTATGGAATAAAATGGGTTCTTATGTTTCCCAATCGGAACAACACAAGACACACACCTAAAATTGCACCCCAATCGATTATGAAATAAAAAGTGATTTCATTCAATACATAAAAACAAGTTAAGATAAATTTGAAGGAATAATTAAAACCACAATATACAATACATATGTAGATAATTATGTGCTATAACTTCCTCTTCATGTGTGTAGCTCCCTCACATTGATCACCCAGTGCTTAGCTCGACATCGGGAGGAGTAGGAAGCTTGGGTGGAACTACTTCTTCATTCTTGATCACCCTATGAGGATATGGGCCTCCAAAATATCTAGGATTAGTATGATACTACTATAGGACTCCATAATGGAATAATTTTTCTTCTTGTCCAAACTTAAAAATGAGGTTCCCATGGTGCAGTTTTATAGACAAACTGGGACATAGTTTTGTGCACCCTATTTTTTATATAACAATTTTGTATTGGTTTTGGAATAGTAAAAAGCCATATAACGACATAAAAAAAAAGAAGAAGAGTTGTTGGAAGGACTCATTAATGTCTCCCAATAAAATTTTGTATCCAATAAGAAACTATATTGGGAGATATGGTCAAGATACCTAAACAAACTTTTGAATTCAGAATGATTTTATCCCCTGGACAGAATGGTTCGGATGCCCCCCTAATGGCCTAACCAGGATTCATTTCCTTAAAAAGTGTTATATACAATGATTTTTTGGAGAGTAACTCAATGTTTCAGCCCATTTGGATGCATATAATTCTCATACAATTCAAAATTGTGGATTGATGTCCATGAGATGCCATGCTGTTTGGCCCATTTTTCTTCTTGATGATCTACGAGCCTCCAAATCAACTCCACCTTCAATGAAAATTTCAAAACAAGTATAATGACCCTTTTTAACAGTAATTGAAAAAAACATGAAGTGAAATTTATTAATATATTTGGATTATTAATTTAAAAAAATAGTTAAAAATAGCGGTGTAAGGGTGTAATTGAATAGTGAATCGCTATGCCATCAATATTCTATTAGTGTTGTTTGAAGATCAAAGGAATAAATGTGGATCCCTGATAGAGGGTCCATATATAAGGTCCCCCCATTGAAATGATGATAATATAGAAATTATTTTAGGTAGTCCAAAATAATTATGAATTATCTCGATATGAGGAATTATTTATTCATATTTAATTTATAATTAATTATAAATATAACTTGGATAATACCCACTCCAGGTTTTGGAATTTCTATGTTAATATTTGAGGAAAAAGTTTCATCAGTCCTGAAATTTTCATCATGAACAATTAGTGAATGATCCATCAAATCCAAAAAAACTATAATTTTTATACACCCAAAAGTCTCTTCCACCGTGTTCAGAACCTTCATGTTGTATCAAAGAGGTCAAAATTTTAATTTATAATTATTTATTTTATTATTTGATTATAGAAAAATTATATAGAAAAATGGTTAGATATATCATGTCTAGAATAGTATTTCATTAATATGAAGATCAATTAACAATATTTTTATATTTTTATAATAATCATTCATGATACATAATTTTATTAAATACTAATAATACATAGAGAACGATCAGAGGTGTCATTGGGAGGTGCCATTTTTTTTTGTTTGAATGATTAGGTTACACATCTTGTTTATAATGTAAATGCCATGTACCCAAGTTAACTATACATATACATGTTAGAAGATATGTGATGCATTGAGATTTTTTTGTAGATGGTTTATTCCATGCACATGACATGTTTATTGGGTTATCTTGGTATACAGTTCATCATATTTCACCATGTGTAGCTAGAGTACACATCATGTATTCTACATGGTATAGAGGTGAATTTCATGGTAACTGTGTGGTAAAATACATAGTTTATAAATGAACGATAATGATATCCTAGATAATTAATGATACACATAGAATGTAACACATTAATTCCAAAATCTTAAGAAGAGTTTTAGTTAATCAGTGGGTTATGTAGACACATGAAAAGTGGAACATAGAACATATAGCTTAATAGTAAAAATCATGTAACCCTTCTGAGATACACACAAGAGGTCTATGTATTTATCCTTATCATAAGGAAATTGGAAGTCATGACATGTATCTTGATTAGTGCACATTGTTTAATCTAATCGAAGTACACACCAAAGCCCTGGACATTTTCCAAGATACATGGAAAATGAGGAACATGGCATGAAATTTGTATGTACACATAGTATCATCTCCCAATAAAGGAATATTATTAAATAAAATTAAAATAATTAATAATATTAATAAAACCTAATTGTGTTGCTGGCACAAGATGTGTTGTACTATGTAATAATGGTTTTTTATAATAAATAAATATAAATATATTTTATTATAGTTATCTATAAATATTGGTTTTTTCATTTCTATTCAAGGATTTGATTTAGGATTGGTATCTCTAAGAGAATTTGGATGGTAATTAAGATGAATATAATTAAATAAAAACATAATTCATTCATTCATTCATTTATACAACCATTTTTATCTTAATAATATAGAAAAAATAAAAGTGAATGATTTCTATTATTCTTTTACGTATTCATTACATGATTATGACCATTAATGATCTTTGTAGGACCCTAGAACACTTAGAGAGGGCAGGGATGAATCTTGGTTTCATCATTTTATTTAAATGATATGTATATTTTCCCCATATTGGTAGGATCCAATTAAACCTGCAAATGGAATCATGAAACTAATAAACACCCAAATGAAGACATAGAAACCCAACACAAAAAGTTTACTCTGTTCACCACTAAGGTATAGTCAAAGGACCATACACTAATATATTTTTGGTCATACAAAAATCTACTAAGCATTAGTAGTTATTTTGGATTACAATTTATATGACATGGCCACACCATGCCAGGAACACTTCATTTACATGAATTTTATGGATATAAAACTATTTCCCTTGAATCAATTATGTCAACTCCACCATTATAACTTCATTGGGAGAAGCCTTACTCAGTTTATCAACTTGAAGGGAACCTCATTAGATTGTGAACATAGGTATATTTCCTTCATTATCAAGAGAAACTGCTTTCATCATAGTCATGAATTGATGCCCTAAAATGAAATATACAATGAAACAAAATATTCAACAATACTACTTTTGAATGTCCAAGAATTGAAACCCCCACTTTCTTCCTCAATAATGTTTAGCCCTCAAAAACCTACTAACATTCCAGAATCTACCAACCTTCATGAAGCTCCCAACTTTCCCAGAACTCCAAAAAATTAAAAGTCTCTCAATCTTCTTCAATCCCCCTTTATAAATTGAAAATGGTCTATTAGATTATAAAAATAATTTTTATGATGCTTCTACTAGTGAATAATTACTGATTCATGATTAATTACCTTCTCATCAGACCTTTATTAAGTCATAGTGATTCACCACTTTTCCAAATTCTCTACATTTAATCTGATGATAAGTGACCACCTAATAATATACATTGAATTTTATGAGTCTTTCAATCTCACCACACCCTTTTCACAAACCTCTTCATTCATGTTCGTAAATCTCTATTTAATCATGAAACTTAATTAAATCATTCCATACATGAAGATACTCAAAATCTTGTAGTATACCATCTTTTCATTATGCCTCAACCATTCTTCCTGAAACCCCTTTTCATGAAGCTTAAAAACTACATGAAACTAGATGTATATTCCTTCATAAAAATCTACATATTAAAAAAACATCAATCCTTATGAAATCCATGCCTTTTCCATATTTTTGAGGTATCAATCATAAAAATCCATATTTCACTAGGCTCTCCCCAACCTTCACATTTTGATATTTAAAAATTTGGAAAAAATTGGGAAATGGCCCCAATTTCAACACTGAATCCTCCTATATTGTAAGACCAATCACCTTGTAAACTCACTAAACAACACTTTGGGGATTGACCCCAAACACAATAAACACTCCATTTACAATTGTGAGAAACCTTGGTTACAATAATCTTTGACTAGACCAAGGAATGTTTCATTTTAATTAAATTTTATATATTTCATTGTTTATTCAATTTGTTATTATTAAATAAAATAAGATCATTGGGAAGTCAACCCTCTCCTTTTTATAATTTTGACTTTTATGTCCATATATCTTTTTTTCTGTAATTACCTTTAACCAATCCGTTGGTCCCCCTCACATGTGAGTGATTTATAAAAATATGTAATCAAATTAGTATCATAAGGATCATGTAGGGTGTTCATGATATAACCAATATTATACCAACCATGGTGATTCATGGGTGGATAGGTGTATTGATGAAACTCATTCTATGAAAAGACTATGGTTTTCCCCATATGGTCACAAGATTATTTATTTTCTATTCAATAAATCAGCTGTTATATAAGCTCATGTTCATTCCATTTATTTATTTATATCTAATGAATTATTTAATTTGTGTATACAAGAATATGATCAAATTAATAAATGGATTAATATAAAATGATGGTATTTAAATAAATTTATTTTGTTAAAAAAATTTATCATTACATGGTTAATTAATTAAATAAAACCCACTAAATATTAACAAGACATGTAAAGGATAAAATAAGTAAAATTTTATGCATGATAAATAAAGTCTATAAACATAATATTTTGTCATAATAATCCTTCCAATACATGATCAAGAATAAAAACCAAATAAATAATCCCATTACTAACCCACCATGGGAAAATTAATTTTATCGTGGAGTTATTATAAATGTTTTGGGTTGATTTAACCAATTTATATCAATAGATGAAACCCTTTATAGACTTTATAACACTTGGAGGCAACAATTAATGAAATACATTCAAATATTTCAAAAATGGTGGTCTAATAAATGGATAGAGGAGCTATAATGTAGTATATGTAAAGGTCCTTCCCACCTAAATACCTTTACGTAATTGAACAAGCCCTCACTTGGGTTATAATAAGTGTTATATGTACCCTTTCTACTATACTTACCAAGAAACTATTAATTCTGAGTCCAATTGTGAGGATTTTTGGCACATTATAAAATAATGAGAGACTTTATAACATTAATATTATTAGGCCTCACAAAATTTTTATTCAAGTAATGTACTAATCCAATTTTTTAATTATTAAAGAAAATGGAAATAGAAACTACAAAATGACAATAATCATATAATAAATTATGGTAAGTCTTTACAAATAACACATTTATGATATGGTATAATATTTTATGTGATGTATTATTATCAAAAAACATTTCTTATGAATTGTAATCACTTATTTCAATTCTTACTCACCAACATATGAGTGATGGTGAAAAGGATGCCTGCTAGAGATATGTATAGGATGCTTTCCATTTCCATTGTATTATATTATTAGCTATGTATTTTGGGTAAATGATACAACAATGGAACATGGATACTTAAACCATCATTTTTTTCTATATTATTGATAAATATAATGATTTGAACAAGATAATAATATTTCCAATACACTATATTAGTGTAAACTAGAAGAAGGAGATCTAGTTATTGATCATGGATTAAAAATGTTGGGGTTAAATTGATTAGTTATAAATTTTCGGTTTCTATTAGATAATACATCATCCATTAATTTTAATTTATTATCCTTACCACCAAGGATATTCTTATTTTCCCAATCTTGGATAAATCAAACATGTAAGAGTCTAAGGAAAATTTAGTCCATACTTCACCAAGAGGATACGTATTTTTTGAAACTAATTTATGTATTCCTTATGGATAAATGTTTTAAAGGAAAGGTTAAATATCACATAGATTATATAAATCCAAAATATACATTGTAATGTCTATAAAAAAGATAAAATATTTTGAGGAAGGAAAATAAATAGGATACTAATTTCTTATTATGTGGAGAAAATATATACTAGAAAAGATATTAAAATGGATTGAAGAAACAAGCTATTAGGAAAATCTGATAAAAAAGATGATCATATTCAAGTATTGTCTTTTGTTATCATGAAACCTTTTGAAGAATGTAAAATCATCTCACTTTTTATTTGGTGAAAATAAAATTGACCACTGTATTTAATAAATTGAACTCGCAATGCTTGAAAAGGATGATCGTATTAAGGAAGTATCATGCTAGAAGAAAATTTTCATCACATTCAATCTGAATCTAGTATGAATAAATTTATTTTAATGAAGAGAAACAGATTCCTCCTGAATATAATTTACATGTGATGATTCATTGTCGATGATAGGGTTCACATAAATCACAAGTATTTGGAAAACTTCTAATGAGAGCTTGATGAAAGAAAGGGGAAGTGAAATAGAGGATGCCCATCATATTCAAATTGATTGTATCTAGATAGTAAGGTAAATAATAGGTGCTAGATATTTTATTCATCATGATCATAATGAGTCCAATCATATTTTATAAAATTTAATTTTGTACAATCGTATCCAGGATGATTTGGAAAGGCAGACAGTTGATTTTGTTTTGGAAAGTTTTAATACATCCCATTTTATGTAAAACAAAGCTAAAGATAGTCTTCAGTGATCATTATCTTTAGCTATTTATTACATTGTACTTGTCATTGTATTCTGTTGGTCACCATATCAGGATGAATAATTAGATTGAAATTTCTATAATAGGATTTCAAAATTGAGAATGAAGTGTTCTAAATTGACTTGATCATATTATATAATAGATATATTTCTCATATTGGGAAATAGGAATGGAATAATTGTACTAGAAAGATCAGACTATGAGAATTGATCTTACAATTGGATTGGTGTTTTATGTCAAAATTCCTTGTTGTTCTTATCATATTTTGGGTAATAAATTGAATATTTTTTTTTCAAACGAATACATTTTTTGTAAATGAAAAGAAATAATAGGTAACATGTTTTGTTACACAAACATTGTATTGCATCATTTGTGCTAGAGAAATAACACACACTATTGGAATGTTTTCAAAATTTATCATTAGTTTAAGGGTATATCCTACTCATTTAATTCCTCACAAAAGGATTGTTTTCTAATTGATTGTGTGGTATTGAATTATTTCCAAACCATACCAAGGACATCTATATTCTTATTGAATTGGGACCCTTGTAATTACATGTGTTCCTATGGATGTGTGTTTGAATTAATTTCAGTTGGGAATGAAATATTTACCAGGAGATGAAGGTTGTTTTATTTTCATGTATCCATAAATGAAAAATTATCACAGATTCACCCATCCCCGTCCTAGTGATACAATTTTCCTAAATGGGTACTTTTAACTAGTATCAAAGGAAAATGTTGATTTTTTTTATTGTTTTCTGATGGAGAATTTGAATTGTTTGAACAGTAATGGAATTCCAGTTTTATATAGTATGAATTATCATACCTAAAAATATATATTGTTTCCTTATCTTATTTATATTTGATATGATGTTCTTGAAACATCAACAAATGGGTTTCCTCTTACTGGAAATATAGTTCCTCTTACATCTATTTATGAGAAGAATTTAGATAATAATTGAAGGGATATTAATTCATTACTATCATCACTTTCTAAAAGGGAAATCATAAGAGTTAATTGTGTTTCCACATCCTTTGGTTTTTTGAAAAAAATTGAAAAAATATATGAATGCAATTCAAAAGTGAAGAAATAGAAATTAAAAATCATGATATTGAAGTATGAGGTTTTGAAGATGGGTAAATAAAAATCTGTTGGGAACTTGTTTTATATAGTGAATGAAATTTTCAACATTATAAGATGTGTTTTTTGAAACGTTTTATGATTCTACAGTTGTGAAAAATATTTTGAGTATCATTAAAAAAATTTGATGAATAATTTTCTTCACTCATAGAAAGAGATCTTAAAACATTATCTCTATATTATTTTCATATCAATATAATTACTTATGTATTAATAAATTAAAAATCTAAAATAATAAAATTGACTATTGATAGAAAAATTAATTTCAAGGATGGTAAGAAAGATAAGTCAAATAATATTTTTATTGAAGATGAAGCTGATGAATATGATTCCGAAAATGAGGTTTGTAAATTTTTTTAAGATATTTTATACTTGTTTTCTAAAATTTTGGAAATAATTATAGAGTCATATAGTGAGAAAAATCCCATGGAATGTTTCGAATGTGTATCCATTGGTAATTTAGAGGCTAATTATACCCAAAGAAATAATGAACAGGATATTGATGAATAAAATATATGAAAAAGGTGGTTAGGGATGAAAAATAAGGATAATGGAAAATTAAATTCCCTAGGGAATGATAGATAATTCATGAAATACAAAAGAATAAGTTTATTATATAGATATGAAGAAGAAGAGTATAATGATACTAAATCAAAGAAATAAATTGAGTATTGTGTTGAGAATAATTTCATTGAAATAGTTAACGATTATTTGTTAGGAAGTAGTAGTATAAATAATAAGAAACTATACTAGAATTTAATTTGAATGAATATTTGAAATAATGTTTGAGAAATATCAAAAGGCTTGAAAAAGAAAACAAAATTGGAAGATGATTGTTCCTCAATAAGAAATCAAGGAATTTTTTATGGTGAGAAGGTGATGATATTGAATGAAATTGATGATTTGAATAAATATATTAAATAAGAAAATAATCATAATGATATTTTAGAGATGAATAAGATGGAAACAAATAATAATTGGAACTTTTATAATAAAAGATTTCTATATCTGAGTAGATATATAAAACTTCCAAAAACACTATCTATGATGTTTATGAAAGTTATTGTAATGAAAAACCTAATAAGGGTAAACAAAATTTTCCTAAAAATGTTTATATGAAAGATTTAATTTATTTTAAAAAGAAAAATTCCTAGAAAAATATAATTGTGGACAAGAAAAAATATAGAAATTTAGATGCTACAAAATACATTGAGTCTGAAAATGTTTTCAAACATTATGAATCCAAAAAAGTTTCCAATAATTCAGGTTCTTGAAAATATGAAAATAAAATGATTATTTTTATTGATAATAGAATGGTTGGTGGATTAGAAAAGAAAGACAATAATCTTGTTGAGAAACATGTTTAGAATTTAAGTTAGTATGTTTGTTTCAGAGAAAAATATTATTTTTGTGGATACCAAAAGTATTTTTATATATTTGGACATATGGATAATATGTATTTGTTCAACAAAAAACATTACTTTTATTTTATAGGTTATTGATGGAAAATGTTAATGGGGAATCAATCTCCACAAAGAAAGAAGTTAGAAAAGGTTGTTTTAAAGAAACATGGGAAGGATGGGGTAAGAATTGGAAATAGGTTCCAACCTTTGGAAAATATTTTTGAAATATGTGAATAACATTTTAAAGATGAAAAAGGATGTATTATTTTGTTATCATAAAAAAAAGATTCTTAGAAATTCTTATAAGTTTAAGGTGAATAACGAAAAGGATGAATACAAATCTCTTTTTGTTAAAATATATTTGAACGATACAAAAGGATAATTACCATGGATTGTTAATAGTGGTTGTTCTTCCCATATGATAGGTGTTATCAAGTTATTTGAGAATGTAAAATATTTTAATAAAGGAACAATGACATTTGGTAGTGATGAACCTCTGAGAATCAAAGGTGTTTGATCAACTATGATTGTAAAAGAAAATTTGAAATTTGAAGAAGGATTTGTATGTTGATTGGATGAAAGAAAATTTTCTATGTGTTTCACAATTTTTTGATGAGGGTAATAGATTTATCTTCCAAAAAGATGGATTTGATTTGAAAAATGAATAATATAGAAACATAGTTACAACAGGCCAATGTATAAAATATAATTTTCATCAATTTGGTGAAATACGAAACTCTTATTACACGAGTACGGTGGAATTGAATCAATTTTTGCATAAAATTATGGGGATCATGTTTTCATGAAACATGATAAAATTTTCAAATTGAGATAGTTTCTGAGAAATTTTGGTTTTGAAAATAATAATAGGTTGGTGATGCACTATTTTTTAGAAAGGAGATAATAAAAACCCAGTGAAAAATAATTTTGTGATTTGTTCAAAACAACCCATAGAGCTGATTCATTTCAATATCTATGGGCCAATGAGAAATAACCAATAAATATAGATAAGTATATAATCACTTTCATTGATGATTTTACTCACATTACTTGTGTTATGTATATGAAACATTAATCAGATTCTTTGAAACTGAATAAATGTTATTGAAGGAAATTTGAAATGGAATGAGAGTACTCAGTAAAAAAGTTTAGAACCAATAAAGGAAGTGAATACAGATGTTAGGAGTTTTTATTTAATATATAGAAGCCTAGAATTTGGCATGAGTATAATTCCACAGACACTCATAAAAAAATGGGGTTGCTGAAAGAAATAATAGAAACTTGGTTGAAATGGGAAGAACTATGTTACATGAACATGGTATTTGTCATTACTATTAGAGGCAACCCATGAGATCATATGTTTATTTTCAAAACCATTGTTTCTACAAGCCTAATTTAGATATTAATCCATATTATTCTCTTCTAAGGAAAAATCCATGTTTGAAACAATTATGAGTTTTTGGGAGTCCATGTATTATAAAGAAGAAAGGTGGAAACTATCGAAAGTTTGAGAAGAAATATGACAATGTAGTATTTAATAGATATATTATGGAAGGAAGATGATATAGATGTTTTAATAGATAATCAAGATGAATTATTTATTTTATTGACGTGATGTTACCCGTGCTCTTTGGTTTGGATAATAAAATTATAACCAATATCAACAAGAATTCATTTCAACATTCCCCTTCAAAACATATAGATATCAGATATCATTTTATCAAACAATATATAGAGAAGAATGAGTTTGTGCTGGTGTATATTCCTATATCAGAACATGGTGCTAACATTTTCACAAAACCAATATCGAGGGAATAATTTTCTATATTTTGGTTTAAAATGGGCTTCCCACATATTTCATATCAAGGATGCAGTATTTATTTATCCCCTCTACCATATTAGAATTATATTGTGTTGTTAAGGGCAAGAATATAATTATTTCATAAATCCATCCTTTTTAATACATGTAAAAATGGGGAGTTTTGGGTAGGCTATGAATCCAACAATGTATATGTTTGTGAACTATTATAACTATCTGATGGAGTGGCTATAGGAAGCATAATTTTTTAATTCTTGGAATTTAGTATACTGTGTAATGAATGAAGAGTTTGGAATATGAGGTAGAAGAAGAAATCTGAGGATGTTTTCATAATCACTTCTTTTGGACAGTATGGGTTTTCTTTAAAAATTTATTTATTTTTACAATGAGTTAGATCACATAGGCATATAATTGTTTCTAAGTAATTCATTAATTTAGGATACAATTTTCAGTGATTTATGAAACTTGGTTGAAAAAAAATTCAATGGATATATTTTTATGACCAACATGGTAAGGAAGGTGGTTATATTTTGGTATTGTCTTTTTTTGTCATGAATTTTTTTGAATAATGTAAAATCACCTCACTTTTTATTTGGTGAAAATCATAGTGACCATTATATTTGAGAAATCGGACTCGCAATACTTTAAATGTTCAATTGTATTGAAGATGAATCTTGCAAGAATAAAATGGTCATCAAATTCACTATGAATCTAGTGTGAATGATTAGATCATAATGAGTAGATTCAGATTATTCATGACTATGATTAAAATGTTAGGATTCTTTACTAATATGGGTGTTCTCATAAATCACATGTATTTGGAAAACATGTTATGAATTATTGAAGATAGAAAGGGTGAGTGAAATAGACTCTTCTAAACATATTCGGATTGATCGTATCTGGATTGAATTATGGGGAATGGGTGCTAGTGATTGTGTTTGTCCTGATCATAATCAGGATAATCGTATTTAAGGCAATTGAGTTTTGGACAATCATATTCACTCTAATTTGGAATGAAAATTGGTTAATGGATTTTTGGGATGTTGCATTATATTCCATTATAAGATAGATGATGCTAAAATAGTTCTTCAATGTATTCAATTTCATGAAGGAAGTCATTCTACCAGATAAAGAATGTGAAAGAATAATAATGTCAGTAAATTCAAAACTACTAAGATTAGTCCATCAATTTCAGTATTAAATCATATTCACAAGAGGTAGAATGATTATTGTGGAGAAGTTAGTGGTATTGTATTTAGAAGTTAAAGATGAACTATGGGATTTTTTAAAATGTTTTGTTTTTCAAGTGGGTCATGATCCATCGTATTAGAATTGATGACAATTAATATTTCTAATGGGAAGAGGAATTATATGTGACTGAATCACTTCATTAAATTGGATGAAGATAAGAAATTAAAGAAATAGTTGTATGTGTTCTCAAGGGGGAGCTTGAAATTCAAAGAATATGTTTGTTTTCAACAGTTGTTAAATAGATTCCGAATGAAGAAAAAACATAGGGACAATGTTTAAAAATAATATGTCATTTTTTATTTCTTTATACATTTTTATTCAACTGGTGTAGAGAATTGTACTGAAGAAATTTAAATGATCTAATAAGAATTAGATTCACAGTTGTGTTTGAAATGAAATTATAAAAATAACTTCTGTTTTGGTAATATTCATGAACATTCGAGAAGTGTTGACTAAGTCATAAATGCACCCTAAATTCAAGGAATCATGGAAATTCCTGGAATTTGGTTGTGCAAGAAATTTTTTTAGATTCCTCCAAAAACCAATTATATGTCACCTATAAATGGTGAAAAGTACATCATACTTTCTGAAAGAATTACAATTCATAGAGGAAGAGAAAGGAGCTCCACATTTAGAGGGACCGAAGTGGTTTACATATTATTATTTTTTTGAAGAAGTTTCTACATAGAGATGTGAAAGGATAATATACATGATTTGTGATATCCTGGACCCGAATCCATATAGTAAGTTCCCCGATCCCTCTCGGCTATATGGCCTCAAGCACATCTTCCCAAACTCTAGAGGCTTCAAACTAGCAGCGAGGGAATAAAGTCTGTCCATGGGGAGACTATGCCCACATTACCAAAGTATAGCACAAAAAATATGGATAAACAGAGTTAAGTAGAGGATGTAATATAATTAAGTAGAAGAAGAAGACTAGGGGAATAAATATCAAATGTAATAATAACTGATGATGATACATCATGTCACTAGAAAATTTGAAAACATGGATACAAGAAAGAAGGAATAACATGTTCCAAAAAATATCATTAAAAATAAAAGACTATCCATGAATCCCAATCTAGGGCTTCGTCATCTACTATCAAGCCCCATTCTAAACAATAATCAATCAAGTGCTCAAATATGTATTCTTCTCTTTATCAAGCCAGCATTAATATGATCTTCTTTGGTACCAAATATTGCCTAGAGAGGGTGTGAGATAAATATTAGTGGGCCACTACCAATTTTGTCTATAACATTTGGAACATGTAATAGAAATATAACAGTGTACAAGAATGTATATATAATTCAAAGTAGTAAAATGTAACTAAAAAATGAAGTACCTACATTATCCCATGATTGTTATTTTAACCTATAACCAATTCATTATTGGAATGTTAGTAGTTTATAATTAAGTCACATGTTAACGTTGTGAGTGTTCTATGATGTAACAAAGAACATTGTAATGATATTTGATAATAATGGTCTAGTATTATAACCAAGTAAATATATACCTCAAAGATCACTAACTCAGTAGCAACTCAGTCTAGTTAGGGGTAAGAGTGTAATCCATTGTAAGGAATTGCACAATAAGATTCCTACTGAGTCCATGGAGTTCTACCAAGGTAAACAAGGGCTATTAAAGGACTCGGCCTGATGGGTTTTAACCATGGAACCTAATTTTCAATGCTAGATCCCAGGATTGAATCCAAGGAATCTTGTAATACTACACGTGGGATCTTATAGTGTTATAACGAGCATCCAAATTGAGTCACAAAGGAGGTTCTAGGTGGAACTCAATCTAATAAAGTTTCATCCTTAAATTCGGAATGGGGTTCTTGAGTTATCAAGAAATTCCCTCATAAATCCAAGGAAACTCGAGTTAGGATATTTCTATTTAATAATAAAGTCATATATAATTCTTAAGGTTCAATCCATTACCTTCCAATAACACGACATGGATAATTTAGCATGCAACCATTTAATCAAGTCATAAATAATCATTGGGTCCATTTGGTTCAAGCCTTCCCTTTCATTAGTGTGATATAGACAAGTAGCATGAAACCATTTTTTAATCTATTTATAAAATTTTAATAATCAATGTTCATTTCAGTACCTACCATCAACATGGAAAGGGGTTATATGGACGCGCAACCGATTATGAAATTACATTTATAAAGGCAAGTCATATACTTAGTATACTTACCAATACCATTTCTAGTAGTTTATCAATTGAATAACTTAACTTAGTTTGTTCATGTGGTGAGAATACATGGTTCTTACAATTATGAAATTCTCAACACAAATAAAGACACCTAATATAATTAAGATTACTATTAGAATGTTCAATCCATGGAACAAAAGAACGGTGGATCAAATGTTTTAAAACATTAAAAAAATTTATGTCAAAACATACTACATGGGATGTTTGGAGATGTATGTGAAAACACTATAAACATAATCAAATATTTGGAAAGAGCATAACCATAATGTTCTAATGAGTATAATAATGGAATATTAAATCAAAAAATGGCTCATAATGAAATCGATGGGCCCCACATGAGATTTGAAAAATCAATGAACTTGAGGGATGAGTTATAGACCACCCACCTTAGGGTTGTATGACTCTAATACACCGATATTAGACCTTGATTCATCTTATAATAGATTATATCTATGAAAAATGGAAAAATTATCACACCTCAATAAGTAGGTCGAGAGAATGATAGATGAATAAAGGATTAAATGGACTTGAGTACTTACCATTGCATGTCCCACAAGAAGAGTAGTATATCGATCAGATCCTAGAAAAATGAGATCATTTAATCCATTTCCTTCAAATTCAAAATGCTCCAAAATGAGAGAAGAATATATTAATCCCATAGGGATTCAGATTAGGTGGATAGAGAAGTCTAAATAAGATCATTAAAGAAAAATGGTAAAATTGACCAAATTTCAGCCTGTGTATGGTTTGGGGGCATTGTTTGAGAAACCGTTTGACACCCTTGTAATATCACATAGATAAAAGGGGTTCACCACATTGTTATGTCGCACTATTAGGGATTCCTTGTGCTAACATTGTGGAATGATTTTTTCTAAATTCATACAATATTCATAGTTATATCTGAAAGTGAACCTTACCCACAGATTTTATGACAAAACATGTGATAGAGACAAATTTCCATAAAATATGGGTTTGAGGCTTTGAACAAACATCAGACACCCTCAAAACTTCCACTAATAGATTAGGCATCCATATTAGGTTCAAAATAAGACCTAAATTTAATGGATCCAAACATGAGTGAGAATGTGTTTTTATAGTCTCCCCCCTTAAAAGGACTTGTCCCTGAGTTCACCTTCCAAGGTGGGATGGAACACTATTTGGGAACAACTCTAGATATAGGGATTTTATGTAGGCCTCCCACTCCCATGTCTTATCTTGCATGCAATTGTGCTTCTATACCACCCATACTAGATGAACAGACTGGCCTCAGAGAGCCATCGTGCTCTGCGAAATGATGATTACTGGATACTCCTCAGATGTACCATTGATATCTAACTAAACTTCCTTAGGATCAAATGTATAATATAGATCAAAATGATATTGTATAAGCATTGTAACATGAAAAATGAAATGCATGACATGGTACCTCTATGTTAGTAGTAAGTGATACGATACCAGAATAACTCTCTATATAATCTATAATGGTGATAGTTAATGAGGATAAAACTTCCATTACTTCTTTAATAGTCTATGACCTTTCCTGGGAAATACCCTATAAAAAATAAGATCCTCAACCACGAAATCTAGAGGTCATCGACAAAGTCCAACATAAGATTCCTGTCTAGACTGAGTAGTAGTCATCTGTTTTTTGATCACCTAAACCTACTCTAAAGTCTAATGAATGAGATGAGGATCTTATTTGGATGCCTCTCTTTCCTCCAAATAGATAAAGGGTGAACGAAAATACCAAACATTTAAGGATTCAAAATTATCCATATGAATCTCCAGCTAAAAGTTGTAATTATAGGAAAACTCAAAAAGAAGCATATGCTTCTTCAACGAACCACCGAAGTCATGGAAACATGCTCAGAGCCTATCCTATTGAACCTGTATTGTCCTTCCTGATTTTCCATCATTATAAGGGAAAAAAGTTGTGCTAGGATAACCTATTTTCCCATAGAATTCTACTGTCCATGAAAGAACTGTGATGTGAAACAAACAACCCTATCTGAAATGATAGTGCATGGGATCCCATGTAGTCGTATGACCTCATAGACATACATTCTTCCCAGCTCATCAGCTAATAAAGATTTATGAATATGTATTAAGTGAGAAAAATTCTTTAATATTTCAATAACTACCCATACAGTGTCAATTCCTCTTGGTGACCAAGGAAAACATAATACAAATTCCATAGAAACATATTCCCATTTCCATTCTAGGATTGAAAGCTATTGTAAAAGGCCTGCATGTCTCTGGTGCTCCAGCTTTAGATGCGGATAGGTATAACACATAGTGATAAATCCTATAATCTAAATTTTTATTCTAGTACACCAATAGTGGCATCACATATCTCTGAATATCATGGAGATTCTTGTATGAACTAACAACTAAGAAATGTGGGAACCATGCATCAACTCCTCTCACATATCAGTTGGAACCCAAACATGACCACATATGTGCAGGATATCATCTCTATCCACATAAGAATTCAGAGGTTTTTTATCTCATTATATAATATCATGAAGAACTTATCCCTTTGGATCTGAAAAATTACCTACTCTTTACCTTCTCAAGGAGGGAAGAGTTAACTGTCATGCATGAGAGGTAATAAGGCATGTGACTATTATTAGACTCCAAATTCATCTCAAAGAAAATATCCATTACCTTCCATTAATAAATGGATTCCTGTATGGAATTTTTTTGAGTTTTCCGACATAGAAAATCTACAACCACATTTCCCTTCCTAGATGCATAGGCAAGATTAAAATCAAAAACATTTATATATTTGACACATCTTTTCTATATCATGTTTATGTAATGCTGTGAAAATATATATTTGAGGATATTGTGTTCCATGTATACCACAAAATGATCACCCAATAGATAATGTCTCCATCAATGTAACGAATAGAAAATTACTTCTAGCTAAAGGTCATGCACCAGGTAGTTTCTCTCATGATTCTTTAACTTCATAGACACATACGCAACAAATTTGTCCTTTTTATTTAGAAATAAACCTATTACAATGTATGATACATCATAGAAGATGATAATGGATTTTCTAAGCTCTATAAGAGTCTGAATAGGTGCTGATACAATCCTCTCTTTCAGAACCTAAAAGGCTTTCTCACATGCTTCTGACAACATGAACTTGAAACTCATCTTTATAAGAGCACTAATTGGTTATTCAAGGAAGGAAATGTCTTATAACAAACTCTTGTAATATCATACCAGTCCTAATAATCTCCGTTTGTGAAATATGTTCCTATTATTCTCTAAGGAATCTACTACACTAACTTATTCAGGGTCATACATTACTCCTAATTCTAATATTATATTACCTATGAAGTGAAATGTTTCGATCCTGAAGTGGCACTTAGCAATATTGGCGTAAAGATGACTCTCTCTCAGTGTACTCAAATCGATATCTTGATGTTTGGTATGGTTTCTATGAGTGTGAGAATACATTAAGATGTTTTTCTCAATTACTATGACAAAAAAATCCAAATAGGGGTGAAAACCTATATTCATTAGAGCCTGGAAAATGGTGGGTGCATTCGTAAGACCAAACAATACAACAAGGGACACATACAGACCATACCTACTACATAAAAGTTGTACAAGATATGTATGATGACATAAATCATACCTGATGATAACCTGATACTAGGTCGATCATAGATAAGACCTTTTCTCCTCAGAGCTAATTGAAGATATAATTTATTCAAGTAAGTGGGTTAATGTTCTTGACTATAAGAGAGTTCAACCTTATGTAATCCTCACATAGATGAATGGTTCTATCCAACTTCTTGGGGAAGAGTTTGGTCAAACCCCTAGAGGATGTACTGTGTGGTATAAATTATTTGGATTCTAAATCCTCTATATATCACTTCAAATCTTGGATATCTGTTGGTGTCATTAGTTATAGAGGAATGGACACTGAAGTTGCTCCTAAACCAAGATTGACTCTAATCTTCACCACTCTATTTGGTGGCAATCCAGAAAAATAATCAGAAAAAATATACCTAAAATGATCTAATACTGGAGGGAAATTAGTTTGATATAATTCAAGATCCTCTATGAAGTCATTTGCGATCTATACAGTCACTTCTCCTAGCCAATGATGCTTTGGTCCATCTCTTCTAACCTTGATATCCAAATCACAATTGTGTAGATAAAAACATCATTTCGGTGATATAAATGATACCCTACGGTGATAGTAGTTTAGAAAAGTGTGATAATGAATCAACCAATCTATTCTGAGTATGACATAAATGCCCATCATCTCAAGAACAATGGGGTTCCAAAAGAAAGGGGAAACACCTACCTCAAGGGGACAGTATCTGTACTAGAATATTCCCTATATTCGTACACCTAATGGTGTATCTCAGGTCAATACAACAGAGTAATACTGTATATCTTTCCCACGAAACTCCACGATAGATACAAATATAAAATATAATGAATCACATGTATCTAATAAAGTAGATACAATAGTAGATTCCACTAGAGTTGTACCTCATTCTATAGATGGTCCCACAGCTTGATCCTCAGGTATCAAATGTGGTAATTGTAACTAGAATGATCCATATCCCTATGAGGTAGTGGTAGTACCATGATCATAACTATTGTATTGGTACTACTAATGATCAGGGTTTTGTCTACCATAGCCACAACTTCCTCCTCGGCACGACCTGCCAGTACTATTCCCACATTCCTTAAAACATGGCATAAAAGAACCTACTCTTGAAGGTGGAGATGGTATATATCATTTTCCAATCAAATCGAGTGGAATGGTCTTGAAAAAATTCTGATGATTCCTTGTATGGCTGCAATAACAACATTCCAGTAGGTATTTATCACAATGAGGCTTCACAAGACATCATTTTCCACACTAATGACACACCAAAGAGCCATCTAAATAGGAATGATTATTGTCACAGTTTGGACTGGAAAACTTGATGGAATTTTTGATACCACCCAAAGATCTAATGACCATCCATGGTAACAGTCCTCTATGCCTGGTGCTATTTTTTTCTCTAAGGGTTCAATAAGTGATAAGATCCTGATTGACTATTTAATAAAATATAGGTAGGTGAAGGAAATTAAATTGAGTATGGATGGAATAATGGATTCCATCCTCAAAGTGTCTATATTGTGAAATATCATCATCGACCAGAAGCGGTTCAAAGCACTACAAATCAGTGAAATGTGATGAATATTTAATAAATTACATAGAACCCTACTAAAGATGCATAATCTCTCTCAATTTTTTTACCTCTCAACATCTGAGGAAAGAACTGATCATAGAAGAAAATATAGAAATCAATCTATAACATTACCTGATGACGATTGTCCTAGTTAATCACTTTCCACAAAAACTTGTGCGAATCATGAACCATGTTTGTGGAATTCTTGACCCTCCACTCTGGATACTTCTCCATATGATCAAAAATACATATGATGGATTGTATCCATGAAATATATGTCTCTGGGACGCCATCCTCTGAGAATATAGGAGGAAGATACTGCTAGAGCCCATGAATCAGATCATACATCATAGGTACAACTCACAGAGCAACCTACATGGACTGCATTAGACATAGAAAACTATCACGAACATTTTCATCAATGGCTGGATTAGATTTAGCTGGTGATGCCTCATGCGGCAGTCCTAGTAGTAAGACTAGTGGATTAGGGCCCACCATGTCTAGATCATGGTAATTACCACCATCCAGCATATGATAGCAGCACATCGTGGAGACTGTAGTCTATAAATACAAATCACACATCTCAGAACAAGAATAGATGATTAAAGATAGCATTACTAGAAGAAGCTAAACATAATAATGTTCACTACGCAAGGTAAACTACCAAAACTATCTTCTTGGATGGATAGGTACTGGTATATTCTCAGTTATATGTTTCTTTTCATTTTACAATTAAATTATAGTTCACTCATTTACCTTTCATAAACACGATACAATAGGATAAGGATGAGCAACCATTTCTTTTCAGATGTCATGTTTAACTTTTTAATGGATATTCATTCCAATTGAATTAGTTACCCTTCATTTATCCATGATAAAGCCACCCATTTCATTATATATTAATGGTTCTACTTGGTAAATTACTCATACTAACCCCTGAGGTCCCATATACCTCATGAATTGAGATAAGTAATCAGTCAATCATAACCATGAGTAATAAAAAAAATAAGCAACTGTCACAAAATCACTCAATAATCATAGTCATATTAAGCAATGAAAAGTAGTGTAATTAACCTATATGACATGGAAATATACATGACATGCAAATTTTAGGGACCTATAGTGTTGCATGTAATAATTCTTTTTCCCTCATATCATCAGGAAAAGGATGCAATGATATCCCAAATTACAGTAATAAAAACCACAACACAATGTGTGCATCACCCAAATGTGAGATAATATAAATTACAATAGGAAAAAACATAATGACATTTATAAATTAGGAAACCTTGATTTACCCTAAACACGGGTTTGTGACACACAAGAACAACTTATGACCAAGTCCCAAGAATTCGTAATCTCTAATATATAGTCTATAAATAGTTAATAAAAAACAAACAACTTTGATACCACATTGTTATGTCTTGGACCCAGATCCACTTAGTTGGTTACCCAATGCCATTGGGCCACATGGTTTCATGATCATCTCCCCAAATGCTAGAGGCTTCTGACTAGTAGCGAGGGCCTAGGGTGTGTTTGTGTGGAGACTATTCTCTCACTATCAGAGTATAGAACAACAGATAAATATAAACACAGGTAAATAGAAGATGCAATATTAGTAAATAGAATAATTACATAAGAGTAATAAATATCAAAGGTAAAAAAACAAATGACGATACTTCATTTCACTAGAAGACTAGAAAACATGGATACACAAATTCTGGCATAACAAGTTCCACAAAATATAAACGATAAAAAAGACTATCCAAGAATCCTGAGCTCTAGGTCGGTCAGCTTCTATCATGATCCAACCTAAACAGTAATCAATAAAGAGCATAAAGCTATAATTCTCCCATTATCAACACCTGTATTCATATGATCTACCCTAGGTACCAAAAAGTTCCTAGATAGGGTGTGAGATAAATCTTAGTGGTCCACCACAAAAAATGTCTATACCATCCAACCAGTGTAACAGAAATATAATATTTTTAAAGAATTAATATATAATATAATGTAGTACAATGTAACTAAATACCCAAGTACTTACTCCAGTCCACAACTAGTTTCTAAACCTGTATGCAATTCATTATTGCATTGTTAGCAGTTTATAATTATGTCACCTGTTAACAATGTGAAGGTTCCAAGATGTAACAAGGTATCCTATAAAGATATTTGTTAATAAGGATATAGTCTAATAAAAAAGGAAATGTAGACTTCAAGTTTCACTAACTTATTAGTAACTAGGTCTGGCTAGTGTTAATAGTGTAATACAAGGATCATTGTCTAAGGCATTCCATAATAAGATGCCTATCGAGTCCAAGGAGTTCCTCTAAGGTAAAACAAGTGTAAAAATGACTATCCCCAATGGGATTTAACCATTGTAGCTACTTTTAAATGGTGTATAAAAGGTGTATATCAAAGGCATCCTGTAGTACTACATGAGGGATCCTACTATTTTATACTATTCATCTAAAGTGTGACATGGATTAGGTTCTAGGTGTGTCTCAACCTATGAAAGCCACATCCTTGAATTCAGAATGAGGTCTTCAAGTGCTCAAGGTATTCCCTAAGGAATCCAAGGCAACTAGAGTAAGACCATTTCAATTTAATAATGAAGTCATATATAATTATTATGGTTAAATCCATTACCTTTCATTAGTGTGACATGGCTAATTGACCATGTAACCATTTAATCAAGTCATAATTAAACATTGTGTCCATTTGGTTCAATCATTTCCTTTCATTAGTGTGACAAAGCCAAGCCACATAAAACCATTTATCTAATCCACTTATGGAATTTTAATAAGTGAGGGTCACTCTTCTACCTTCCATCAGCATGGTAATGCGTGCTATAGATGTGAAACCAATTATGAAATTACATTTAAAAAGTACAGTCATATACATGGTATGATTTCCCATACCATTTTTCTATATATTATCATTTTAAGCACATTACTAGGTGGTTCATGTCGTGAGAATACATGGTACATTCCATTATGAAATTACAAAACATAAATAAATCCATTAAATATAATAAATACTCCCTTAGGAAGGTCAAGCCATAGAACACCTGAATAGTGGTTCAAACATATCAAAACACTAAAACAACAATTCTGTCAAAACATATTATATGGGATGGATGGAGTTGTTTGTGTAAAAAAAACTAATTATATATTTATAATGATCATCACAATAGAGTTTTAATGAGTATAATAATGCAATATAAATTCAAAAAACATCTCCCAATGAAATCGGTGGGCCCACACCAGATTTCCAAAATTAATGAACCTTTGGGATGAGTTATAGACAACCAACCTTAGGGTTGTATTTCTCTAATATTCAATTAATAGCCCTTTATTCATCATATAATGAAGTAGAAATCGAGAAAAGGGAAAAAATCACACACTGAGATAAGTAGTCTGAGATAAAGAGAGAAGAATAAAGGCTTAAATAGAATGAAGTACACACCACAACATATCCAATGTGATGAATAGAAGCTCAATCGAATCCCAAATGATGGAGATATTTCAATACCTAGACATGGCCATCAAAATTCTCCAAAATGATAGAAAAATAGGTTATTCTCATAAGAATTCATATTAGGAGGAAGATAGAGGATTAATTAGATCATTATAGTAAAATGGAAAAATTACCCTGATTTTAGCTTGCACATGATTTTCCCACACAGGTTTCCAAATAATGTTACAACCTCACAAGGTTACCTAGAGAAAAGCAGCACACCACATGATTATTTTTCACTATTAGGGAAACCATGTTCTAACCATCCAGAATCATTCTATCTAAATTCAGACCATTCGTACAATTATATCTAACTACTCGACCTACCCATTGGGTTTAGGCCAAATAGTTCCACTATGATAGTTTTCCCTAAAAAATGGGTTTTGGGCGCCGAAAAACACTAGAAACCCTCAAAACATTCACTAACACATTATCCATCTTTATTAGGTCCAAACTAAATAATTATACTGAAATTTAAAGGATCCATAAAAGTGTGAAAAACTAGGTTCTTATAATATTTCAAGGTATTCTTCTGATCATCATATTCAGTGATCACTATATTCAGCTGTTTATCTTATTCCACTTGTTTTTGTATTCAACAAGTCATTGTATTGGGTAGAACAATCAGATCAGGATTTCATTCTTTGGATTTCTAAACACCGAAGGATGTTTTCTGAAATGAATCAATCATATTCTAGGAGAGATATATTTTAATTATTGAGAAATCAGATGAAAATAATTTGGATGGGTACTTTCATTGATTCACCCCTCCCCCTCTCAGTGATACAATTATCATGGCTGGGAACATTCATTGGTAGTTTCGTCCTCTTCTAGTATATTCATTAAGTTTATATTGACCATCTTTATATTGAAATACAATATTCTTACAACATACATGTATTTAAATACAGGAAATGAGAATCAACAGAATGGTTAAAGGGTGAACTGAGAAACATTTAATAAAGGAATATACCTATGGTAACCAAGTGTAGATCAATACTTTTTGTTCCAAAAAATGGATTGATTTTCGTTTTTAATAAGGGTTACTAAAAAATAATTATCTCAATGTTAATCTATAAATAGAGTGATATTAGTTTTCATTAAGAATAAATTTTTTATTGAAATTTCATACGAAACTAATGGTTCAATAACTCTTGATTCATAGATATCCCTTAAAATTAATGATGGATATAAAATATAACAGTATTCTGATATTTTTTAAAAATATTTTGTTTAAAATAAAACAAAAATTACTTGAGGTATTTATATAGATAAAATAGTTTTAGTCTCAATTGATATGTGATACTAGATATAAAAATAGATTATATATCATATATTAGATATAGAAATATTTATAAATAATATTTTTCCACAATGTTTATTAGGGTTTGTTCAACATATCCACATGAATATTTTAAAATCCAAATGTATCTTCTAATACATAATAAGATTCCTTTAAAAAAATTATAAATTCCTATTGGGGTGAATGAGTGGACTTGGTAAATATTGAGGAATCCCGAATCTGGTTTGTTAGAGAACATCTTATCCAAGTAATCATTAATGATATGTATGGAGTAACTGTTTTCCAATACTCACATTTCCTTATTTATATATATAAATATATAATCATGATGATGGTAAAGTAAAGATCAATTACAAGTCTTATTTATAATAAAAAAATTCTAGAAATTTCATCCAATACATGCTTCGAAAATATAAATGAAACAACTATACAAATTACAACTATATTATCTAATGGATTTCATATAAAAGGTGATGATAAAAATCAATTATAATACTGTCATATGTATCTATTGAAAAATGTTTGTTAAAATATGACTTTAGCTCTAAATGAACGTCATACACTAAGGTGAAGTTGAGTTCATAATATTATACCAACAATAGTTATTAATGTCTTATAAAGAATGACTGTATTTCCATAACAGAATCCTATATCATTGATGATAGTGGGAGAATTCTTAACCTCTATGGGTTTAGGATTTTCATAAACATGGTTTGGCATACAAAGGCAAGACTCCACTGTGCTCATTGGTAGAATTTCCAAAGACACATACTATGTAGGAATCTATAACCAAATAGTTTTTTTATGTTCACTATAATGGGAGATACATATATATTATTCTTTCAGAATAATGATTCCTATAAATAAGATATTAATAGAAACATGCTATGGAATAAAAATATGAATTTAAGTTCTGAAATCCATGCTTCATGATTTGGGACCTTTATATATTAAATGTTTCTATGATTTGATACTTTCCATGATTATTTACGAGAAGCAAGACATAGATGCTACTAATAATGTTTAATTGACTCTCGAAAGTTCTAGGATATGATGAAACATATACATTAATATTCATAACTAAAATACTTTTAGTTACACTTTTTAAAAACACCTCAATGATATTCATATTGGGTGGTTGATATTCATGGCCACCACATTTAGTGGTGGTGTTATTAGTTTTCCAGATAGATTATTTAGTAACATAAGAACAATAAATGTCATGTCTTATCTGTTTTTTTAAAACTAAGGAATGAATTTATTCATGGAATACTAAAAATAAAAATTTTATTCTAGTGAACATGATTTAAAAAATAGATCCATGTGTTTTCTAAATACATTCATTATATATATATTAACAGTGTTTTGAAGAAATAAAATTTGACTCAATTGAGGACTGAATTGTAGTTGGAAGATAACCATTCCAGTGGATCATTCATGGGAATGGGATGAAATTATTGTGATTAAAATAATTTCACAAGCATAAATTGAAGGAATGTTTATCATATTCCACGATATATACTGAAATTTGACATTAATGATGAATAATTCCTGGAAATGGAATATTTTATCTTCTAATATACTTGAACAAATTGACGTTATGAATTATCATTTAGCATTAGCATCACAATTTACCTCAGCAAAAAATTAATTTCACATATAACAGTTTAACAAATTCGAATGAAATCCTAACCTAGTGATTCAATGGGACAACATTGATCTAGAAATAGATTCTATTTTGTTTCATGTGATGATACTGATAGTGTATTAATAAGAGAAAATGTTATTGGGGGAAGTGCATTACTTTAGTCTGATTTTATGGAAACATTGTTTGATTCAGAAAGATTCATGAAAACATGAGAAAGAAATATAAGATAAAATGCCCAAACATTTCCATGGAACCATATGTATATATCTTTATAAGGATGAAATTTCTAATAGTGGGGAGAATCATATACATCCATGTTAGGGTACTTTTCAATTTTATTTTTTATTGTGAAGTTATATAATAGTTTTTTGAGTGTAGGGTTATTATGGATGTTTTTTTGTTCATAAGGATTTTTATTGGTTCAAAATTTATTCATGCTTAGTGGAAACTATGAACATTATTTAGGAAACATGAAAGAATATAAGGGATTCAATATGTAGGTATAGTTTAAGAACACATTTTATCCAAACCATTTGGATTTCATAGATAAATTGTTTGAATGTATAGAGTTTGGAAACACATTGTTGGTTCATGGATTTTAAAATAGTTCAATCCACTATTATGAGGTTATTATGTTGAAAGTAGCGTGCACATTACTGGCACATAGTTTGTCAACCTGTATAACGTAACTACGAAATATGGATTTAATGATATGAAAAATAGAGTTTAACTGAGTTTTTTCTGAAACCCGTAATTTTTTCTTGTTCTATAAGACTCACAGACTTCTCTAGTTCGTTAAGTATTCTTGAGGGCCCATTTGAAATAGAAGATATTTTTGTTTTATCAAAGTTATTTAGATCTCAGAAATCATTAGAAATTCCTTGTTTTCAATCAATATCTTTTGATCTTCGAACATTCTCTAACCTTAAATGTATAATCTATTCAGTTATGGATAGATATATGCTATATTTTGTCATTTTATGTGATATTGATTGGATTTATTTTAAATGGAATGTCTTGTGATCCAAAATATTTATTTTGTATTGTGTATTTCTTCTATGTTTTCATTTTTGAAAGGTAGGTGAATTTTCTCTATTCTCCACTTATTTAATAACTTGAAGTCTTAGTTTAATTTGAAATTTTTTATTTATTTTCAAAGTTCCTTTTTAAATATTTCTAAATAGAAAACTCTTGTTTTATTATTTGGGAACATGGTAATTGGAATATATTTTCAAACAAACCATTTTTTTTAATTTTATATGTGCATTTATTAATTTGTTTTTGGATTATCTTATAAAGGGTGGGTGGTGAAATGTTTTAAATAGAATAAATGGTTTATTTGGAATGAATTTTTATGATAACTTAATATACATGGTTAGTGTGTGTTCATTTTCATCAGAAATAGAACTGAATAAGGGGTGTGTACTATTGGAGTACATAGAGATTATTCACCTATTGAGAATTTGGTAGATCCTTAAGTAACCAAACATGAGTAAGAAACTAACATTTAGCATGCTTTTGCATGTGAATATGTATGTGTGTGAGAATCATGGATCATGATTCTAATGGGATGTAATGGATATAAAAATATATTTAGTTCAATTATATTGTCAAAAATATTTAATTATGGATAGATTCTATTACTTTCAATTTAAATTGATTTAAATTTTAGAAAATGTCTTGTTCTTATATATTTTTAAACTTCATTTGGACCTATGAGCTAACATGTTCTTTTCCAAGTCGTATGAGTTAAGAAGTCAGTTTGACATAGCCTACTCGGTATGATTACTCACCCCTATATGTTCAGTATTGTGCATTTACAGACATTGTTCATCATGAAATAGGTAATGCGAAGGTCTAATACTTCTCTAGTGTAGTATCATGATACTAGTTCATCATGTTTGAGTTAGAGAATCAAGTTTCTCATTTGGATTCTTTGTAATGATGCCAATTTTGTGTTTTCATATTGATACTGATTCAGTTTCCCTGAGTTTTTATTTTAAATTGTCACTTATACTATGGTATTGTTATCTTTTTGTTGGTTTTCATTCAGATTTTATTATTTATAATCATGTGTCATTTATTTGTATTGTTTTTTATTTTATCTATTCAGGATATGTTTAATCTTTAGGGTAAATTTCCACCAATGTTTTAACAATCCCATGGAATTTTTGGCATCTGTTGGTGTCTTGGGGACATCACTTATGTTTCATGTAACCTCTAAGTTTATCCAATCCATTTGGTTGACTGTGTATGTAACCTTATGGAATGATGATGAAATGATATGGTTATCAGAAAGGGATGAGAGTCGGGGCTTAGAATTTATGATTATGCCTGTAATGGTTGTGAGGCTAATGAATATGAAATATATGCGATCACCAAGGCATGTGATGTTGAGGAATTAGAGGGGAAAACTAATGGGAAAGTAGTGTAGGGTACCATTTTTGATTATCTTCTTCTTTTAATATTATACATGGATGCATTATTTTTTGAGTGACCCTTATTGAGGCCAATAAATAGTCAGCCAGATTGATTTTTTGTTGATTATTCTAATTTTATAACATGGAATTAGTAAAAACTTATCATATTTTTATGAGTTTCTTTGGGTTTTATCCTATTGATTATATATGTTATGATCACCCTGATATATATATTAATGTTTTTTAGGTTTTCAAGAGTGATTTTGTGACCTCTTTGACTATACTTGGATGGATCATGGAGTAGTTATGGTGTCACTACCATTTGATTATTTTTGTATTGTTTATTTTGGTGTTGTAATTCTATAACATAAAATTATTTTTAGGATAATTATGTTTTGTTAATTATTTTAAAATCTTTTGTGGATGGAATTTTTTGGTAGTTCTATCTTGATCATTGGGCCATTGAGGGTAATGAATCTCATTTGTGGGTATTTGGAACATAGTTCTAGTATCTATCCTAGGTCCTATTGGAGGATAGACATGGGGGTCACCCTCGTATTTACAACTAACACAGTAGGGGTTCCTAGTGGGTGTGGTCAATGAAAAAAGTGGAGATTTGTAAAATAAAATTTATGTTATATATGCCCTCATGTTGAAATATATATTTATAAAGTGTAATTGGATCGATTTAGTCTATGGAACTACTTTTTATAAATTTAAATTTACATTAATGAACTTATAAAAATGAATGAGTTTGTAATGAGAATTTTATACTTCCTTCATAAGTAGAACATGTTCTCTTTGTTACATTTACATATGATCCTAATTAGAATGTTTTTTGAAAATTTATAGGTGAGTAGTGGTTTAATTGAAGAAGAAGTACCTAACACTACTCCCTTTATCATGAAATAACATGATCAATACACTCTATCTTAGTTATAATAAGATATTCAATGGTTTAGAGATACTATTGTAGGAGAAATGGTTTATTTTAATGTTTAATGAAATTTATTATTTTTTACAATTTAAATTTTGACCTTCTTATGAACAATTTAAAAGTTTTTTCATTTATTTATTGTATCTTCCATGATCTAAAGTACATAGGTGTTATATAAAATAGTTTTCTATGAATGAAAATATATCAAGGTAACATACACAAAATATGCATAATTCAGAAGAGGCTTCTTCATCTAGGGGTGGTGGTATATATGATTGTAAATATTTTATTATTTATTTAATTAAAAATTAATCATATATAGATATACATACATTTTTAAAATTATGTGTGAATTTTTTTTCAATAGGATATGATTCTCCCTCTTCTTCAACTTAGAGAAGGAGCCATGTCTGATATATTTTATAATGTAATACTTACATGACCCTAGATATATCATTTGACATGACATACCATCCCATAATAGAGGGTTCCCCTCCTATTACTCCGTAATTAGATCATATGATACGTGACCCATAGAGATTTTCATTCATTACACATGACTAAGAGTCATTCCCTATAGATGAAGATGATTGAATTTAGAGGAATGTTCATGTAAGATGATCATTTAGATTTGTTAACTAGGTTCACCAAACACATACATTTGGGATAATTTTTTTCTTCAAAAAAATTATATGAATGTGTTCCCAAATGATATTTTTCTAATGTTCATTGCCGAATTTCATAATTTTTTTAATGATTAAAAGTGTAGAGAGAAGGGGGAGAACTGGGTTCCAAATATGAGTGCCCCAAAAATTATAGATAGATTATAGAGTAATGGACTCCTCTCTTAGTGGTACAACATGTCTGGATATTATTCCCTTGCGGCTGATATGGTGAGAATTTATATTTTGTTATAAAAATTTCAAATAATTTATTGCATTTCACTCATTTGACAATTGAATATATTAAATATAGGAAATATCACATCATCATTATGAGAACCACTTAATACAAGGCATCTTAATTTGATTGGGACTCGTCAGATTCCCCAAATTTGATATGATGAATTTATTATTTTTATTTATATATATTATTTAATATGGTTTTGTTCTATACAATTATATCATTTTTTTATATAATTTTGAGAAAAATGTGTTCTGACTAATGTAATATTTGTGTGGATGATAAATCTTTATCAAAATGAGATTGATGTTTAAAATCATATAGAATTCTATTGAACTAATTTTCTATAAATACATATGTGTGTGTATTTATTTTACATATCACTGAATATCAATTTGAGGATGATTTTTGATAATTACTAGAGAAAAAAATAATTTCTAGGAAGGTGGATGAAATATTTTATCTTCTAATTAGTTGTGATGGACTGTAACACCCTGTGAAATTATGAAATAACTTTTTCCAATAAATTTAATTCTTTCGATAGCTTTCATTACACACAACTTTTTTAATGAACCATTATATACTATTGAAATATTATTATTTAAACACGACTTTTATCCCATAGACGTTGGAATAATGGGTGTAGATAATTTTAAGTAAATTTTATACATTTATGGACAAAAACATTATAAAATTAATTATTTGGTAATCAACTAATTATATATTAAAATAAAAACAAATTTAAAATAATGGAAATGCTATCGAAAAAAATGAATTTTTATAAAAATCTATTTCATTTCATTTTTGGAAATTATTTTAAAATAAATTTCTATCACTTTTTTTAAATTTATTCATAAAAATAATTTTTTAAATCATCATATAAAAATTATCTTACCAGGATTGTTTTATAATTTTACAAGAATATAAAATTTTCAATGAATAGTGAAGAATACTATTTTTATTAAAATGTGTCAATTATTTTAAAGAAATTAAAAGTATTAATTTTTTTTAAAATGGATATAAAGGTAAAATTAGTTAAATTAAATTATTATTAATCAAATGAAGATCTTTTGAATCATTTTTATGTTGAATTTGTATATTCAAACTTTCCATACTTAATGATACTCTTCTTTGGAAAACATCATTTTCATCGCGCTTATGTGTTTTATTTAATATTAAAATATTCCACTTATGTGAGTTGAATTTCATAAAATGGATTATATAATTTTAATCATCATAATTAATATTATATAATAACATCATTTTAATTTTTGACTATAATGAACAAAAAAATGGTAAAAATTAATTACCACAATAAAGTTTAAAACGAGTTTACCTAGTGGTTAAACAAAATAAATAAGGGTTAAAAATGATCTAAAACATATCTAAATTATATTATTAGTCATATTTAGACCCTTATCACAATATTCTTTAATTTTATGTGCCGGTGGGTTAATTTTCCATTAATTTGAACCAATATAATAATTTATGTAAAGAAAGAGGTAAAATGTCACACGCTTCCTTTTAAATTTAATTTATGTGTTCACATAGGAATTTTTTTTTCAATAAATACTAATTGTAATTTTGAGAAAAATGAATGTATTTTCATGTGAGTAATTTATTTATAATATTTAATAAATATTTAATAATAGTAAATTTTCACTAAATGCTAATACAGTAATTATTTAATTAATAGAAAAAAAATAAATGTTTCTAAAAATATTTAAAGTAATATAACATGATTTAATTGAAATGTTACAAAAAAAATTTATAAAAATAAATAATTTTATGAAAGTATTAAATTATTTTATTTTTAATTCAATCACTATCGTGATATTTTTAAAGTCAAGTTAAAGGAAGTGTAACGATTCATTTTTTTATTTTATAATAAATATCATTTTATATAAATATTTAAAATTCCATAAAAACCTATATTCTGAAAAGTGATTTGTCTAAGATATCTTAAGAATTTATTATATCATGGCTATTCTGATTATATATTGTATTCCATTGGCATAGAATGATGACTATCGAATATGGTTCATAGAGTTTAAATCACATTTCACTTGTACACCAATCCTAATTTTTCCAAGAAATGATCTGGATTATGTGGTTTATTGTGATTTCCCTAGAACTAGTTTGGACTATTTTATCTTTTTGGGATATCATTTTTCAATTATAGTTTGATGTATTTGTGATGGAATGGGATGGATTTTCTATTTAATTCTATGAAATTGGATAGAGTTGTCCATGCCGTAAAAGATAAAATTCAAATAATTGAACGGTCATAAATGTTTGAAATATATATTTTCTCAGTGATAATTGAACTAGACAAAAACAAATGGATGTATTATCTCAAAATTTTTTAATCCATGTTGGTGTAGACACATAGAAAAGTAAATTTAATGGAAGAGGCTTTGAGTTGAAATTGATATAGTGAATTAGTCTAAGAATATCATAACCAATGGAAGTAGATGAGTGTCATTTTTAACATACACTAGGAGTGTGAAACATATGATAAGAATGGAATTTTCATCCCAGTGAATCTTATTACATACTTGATGGATTTTGTGAAAGAAGAACAAATATCATATCTTTATTACACCACCATTGGGTCAAACCGAAATGGTGGGGAGACTAATGATAGCTAGATCGAAGATGAAAACTCATTGTTATTCTTTTAGGAACTAATTGATGTAACTCAGTCTTTCCTGACACATCTTCTTTTGGTGTATCGTCATTCAAAATGGGTTATTCATCCATGTATTCAAGGAATATAAAAATGAAATGAAAAATAATTTTCAGTAGTCAAATATGAGATAAAAGATTTCATATTATTATTATAAATAGATAACATTTCAGAAGGTAAAGGATGATCATCAACTACTAGTAGGTATTATGTAATCTATAAATATACCTATGTGGTTTTTGGAGCATATTTCCACTTAATTTTTTCATATGCCTATTGAGGATGATTTTGAAGCACAATTCTACTCTAATGATTATGGATCAACTCTCCAAGTTGGTATAATTTATCCTAATTAGAGATTTTAATATGATAGAGGATTTTGAAAATTTATATATTCAATAAGTGGTCATGTCTCATTGAGGTCCACATTCAATTGTTTATGACAGAGATCCTGGATTCACTTCCTCATTTTGGTGATCAATACAACATGATCTCAGAACATGATCAACCATGAGAATGATGCATCATCCTCTGATGGATGGGTAGTTTGAATGAAAAATTCCAAGTTGTTATGATATTATCAATGGTGTTTTCATATATTTTTTAGTTTCATAGGTATATTATATTAATTTGATAGAGTTATCCTATAATAAAAGATACTGGGTGATGATAGATATGGACAACTATTTGGAATTATATGGTCTTCCAACTCATTATCCACTATGTTTGGTTAAAATAGGTGAAACATCATTGATTGAACCCTGTCTAGTCCAACAGACTATAGGGAAATTTTCTATGATCCAAAAGTCAACGGTTTCTACTATGAGCCAATATAATTCTTATAAAGATAATCAACATCATTTTTCTATCATTCAATGTGAGTCATTATTTCTTCGTGATGATTCCTCGAGACTTATTCATTAATGCTTGGGGAATCAATGGATGTTTTCCACATGTTATATCAGACCATTTGAGAATATATAATAGATTTTAAATGTTATGTGTCAATTATCCATTCCATCAAGATTCATTTTTATCCAGAATGTATTCCATGTCTCTCAACTAAAGAAGTATCACCTAGATCCCAGTCATGTGATCATTAAAGACCATGTTACTCTTTAATTGGATGAAATGTTTATCCATATGCTAGATTGGATTCAATATAGGAATGAGAAAATAATTTGATGCAAATATCCCTCTCTCTCTCTTGATTGTGTAATGTGGAAGCATGGTTATATGAAAGAAGAAAAAATTAAAAAAGAGAAGTTTATACTGATGCAAAGGCCTATGATTTGCAAATTTGAAAAATACCTCTATCTTCCCGATAGAAATCCTTATGGTGGGTAAAATTTAACACCCATGTTTTGAGCTTTGGTGTCATCTTTTTTCTTCAACATTGTGTTTAGAGTGGTATGGAAAGATTTTTGGAAGAGTTTTGAGGATAAAATAGATGGAAATTTATAATCTATATATAGGAACAATTCCTATGATGAATGGTATTTCATGACATGAATGTTTTCTTGGATTATTATGTGAGTAAGATTCAAAGTGTGAAAGGGTTTCATTGGGATACTGGATAAGACTTTTCATGTTGTGATATTTCATTCAATGCATGAATTAAATTATGGGACTATAATCTTAGTAGATATGTTTCTCTGCGCATATGAAAACTTATATATTCACATCATATATCCTTAATTCTCTTTGTGTATGGGGGTGTTCCCATAAGTTTAATTTAAATTTCCATTCTCTAAGATTATCATATGTCTCTGTTCATTTTATACCAAACTCCATTCTATATATAAGAAATTTTAGAGGATATATTCATTTTGGAATCTTATTCAATCTGATACTCAATCATTGATATATTAGAATCAAAGGGTTCCTAATGGATAAGAAATTAAAGAATGTATCAACAATTTAATGTAGGTTATTTTTCCACAATTCAATATTATTGGAATGAGAAACCTATTAGGTTTACCTAATACTAAAATACTACTTTTGAATAAAATAGCCCTTTCAAAACTCTTCTAATGTTGTAATTAATATGTAATATTTTTAAACTAGGTTTTGGGTATTCCCATGAAGTTTTATATAAATTAACAAAAATTATTTTCTTAAAATAAATATTGTTTTATAAAATATTCCTATAAAACAAGGTTGTGGGTTATATTCAGAAAGAAAAATTGTTTCTGTGTGTTTATGATTTTCATTGTTTGAGGCCTGATTAGAAGAGACATGGTGCTGAATTCCTACTAGAAATGAAACATGAAGGATTACCACAAAGTTACAACATTGTGAATGACATATCACTACTCGTGCGCATAAATATATCATTTAACATGAATGGGTGTGATTATTGAAACATGGATGATTATAAAATGTCATATTAAATGAACTATTTCAGATTATAAGAAGAGAAACCCATTCTATAGATTTATTTATTTTAGAAAACCAACTCATCTGTTTAATTGAATATTATGAAAAATATTTATCTTATTTTGATATTTTTCGTCCATAATTTTTTTACCTATGAGATAATGTATTTTTTGGATTGAGTGGAATATTGGGAAAGTATCATTGGGGATTTTCTACTGGGAATGATTATTCACTCTTAGAATATAAAATTTGGGGATTGTGAAAATTTTGGTTTCCTTGATACAGTAAAGGGCTTGGTTTCTTCTACACTTCTCAGGATCCTTGACGTTGTTTTATTTTTTAGTGGAGTTGAAGCATTTATTTTTTGTGTCTTAGTCTAGAGTGGTTCCACCTCGGTGCTATAATATTTTACTACATTGGAGTTTTTGTTTTAAATTGTACTATATTTCACTACTACACTTATGTTAGTCATTGGTTCATCGTTTATTATTTGATTTATCCTTATTTACTATTATTGGGTTTTTTGTAATGATTAAATAAATAATTTTCCATAATATTAATTTTCAACTGTATCATGGTATCATTATGTGTGTGCGTCAACATGCTAAATTTCCCCTTGTGTTTTCTGTTTAAAACCTAGGTTTTTATTTCCAACCATTGCGGTCTAGGAAATTTCAACTAATCTTAGTTGAACCTCTAAAATTATCTAAGCCAATGGGTTCTAAAGAGATGATATAGAAATGAAAATTTTAATTTCACATTATTTATAGTGGTTAATAATGGATGAATCTCCTTGTAAGGGTCCAAATTTATAAAATATTCATAGATTTTCATGAAAACCTAGGGAAATGATCTTTATATTTATCATAATTTTTTAGAATCACATACACATCAATACGACACCTTAATTTATTATTATTATTGAAAGTATGGTTATTCCATTACATTTTAATTATAGTGACAAATCATATAAAAGAAGCTGAAAAAATAAATCCACTTATATTAGCATGAAAACATGGAAAAATGATAATCAAGACATTTATGAAATGAAAAATTCAACCAAATTTCAAGTGGATTCTTTTACTTCTCAATTAGGTCAAAAAAATATTAAACCACAAATATATATTTTAAAATGACATATCTCCAATTATGGGATAAAAAAAGAGAAAACAACTTCCAATTGAAATCAATACCCTAAAGATAATTCCTCAGATTATTTTTGATCTATTAGAATAAAATCTGCAAAAATTTGATTCCTGGGTTAATGGGTAGGATTCAAAGTATTATTTCACATTATTTATAATTTTTAGTTATATATAAATAACCAGTATAGGGGTTAGAATTGAGGAAACAAGCTTAGATTAAAATGAATACTTATAAACACAATATTTATGTCATTTATTTTTTTTAAGAATCTATATGTTAATTTGATAAATTAATTACCCAACATAATCAAAATTTCAGTTTTTCTTCCCCATTTACAGTAAATTGAGAAATCACGTACATGAATTCTGAATATAAAAATGCAATTGGACTAACATAGAAACATTTCAAAATGATCATCGAGTCATTGTGATCTACAAGAATAAACTTTATTAAAATAAAACCCTCATATTTCTCAGTATTATCAAAAACTCCATTGAACCTTATGGATATTTATTAAAATGAAATATCTCATGTATGTAGATCATAATTGAGAAGAAAGTCAAATTTACCTGAAACACTTGGAGAATATTCCTCATATCATCTGTGATCTGTTAGTATCTAATTAGAATTAGTTTTAAACAATTGAGAAGTATCCTGATTTCACATAAATAAAAATACTTAATAATAGAAAAATCACCCACATATGGGTCTAAATTGAGAAAATAAATCTAATTGACAAGAAAACAAAAGAAAAAATTATTTTCATTTATAATCTTTAGGAATTATGTACACGCCAATATGATAACTTAATTGAACTATATAATCGAAAGTGTCGTTTGTCCTTCTCGTTTGTAGTGAAGTGTCAAATCACACAAAATGGTTCAAAAATAATAAATTAAACATTATTGGCATAAAATTTTAGGATAGTGATTATCATGTCATTTATAATATATAAGAAATCAACTACATGTCAATCAAATTATTTTCACTAATATAGAACCCATTTATAACAATTATAGGAGTGATATTTTTTAGTGTAAAAAGTGTTGCAGATAAATACACCCTTAAAAGAGATTGGACATTATCAGTGATAAAAATAATTAGTTGTTAAATTCCCCATTTATTATAGATTTAGTTTTAGCACTGATAATGGGGTCCTTTAATGACCCTTTTTTTATCACTAATAAAGGGAATATTTATTAGTGTTTTCTTTTAGTGCTAATAAAGGTGACCTTTATAATTTTTTTAGCACAAATAAAGTATTCATTTATCAGTCATTTCTTTTAGTACTGATGTATGTTCCTAGATCCAAGAATGTTTTTACTTTGTAAATTTCAGGTGTTGGATGTTCTCTGAGGAGTTTTTAATGTTTTTAGAGGGAATGTACCATCTATGATGGGTTCCACTAACAATGTGTAATTACTACTATGTGGAAGGATATATAGTTCTATAAAGGATGTGGATGAAGAATAGTGGATCCCATCTATGGTGTATTAGGAACGATGGAGGTTTTCATAGCAACTTCCTTTTTAGGCATAGCTATATTTTAGGCCCTTCCCCTAGAATCATGCATTTTGACTTGGATTAAGGATGCTATGACATAGAGGTTTTATGCGGTTCTATCTATTTAAGTGTAACTACTTCATGAAAAATTATACTATGTTATATCCCCACATTTTCTTTTATAGAATATTCCCATGTATCATGGAAACACACTTTGACCAAGGGGCTACAACATGGTCCCTTATGTTATTCCATAGTTCCCCCTATGTCGGGAACTTCTACGGCATGGTCCTAGGGTTTTTCCTATGTTATTCCAATTTTTAGTGAGATATATATATAGTAGGTCATTTATAAGTCCAATTTTCAGGAACCTTCCTCTCCAATCCTAGTCACCCAAGGTTTTTTAAAAATTTTAATCCCCTTTCTAAAATTAATTTATATTGGCTTTCAATGTTTGATCTACAAAAATCTAAAGTTGTTCTACCTCTCTTTTTTCATAGTATATTCTTGGATAAATATTGTATTACCCTTTTAATTATTTTCATAATGTGGTGCTATATCTCTACCATTTTGATGGAATTTCATGGCTTCTTGTTCACGTGGTCCTGGTGTGGTTTTCCTAGAGGGATTTAATTTCTTGTAGTAGAGGTTATCAGAGATCCACATCGGTGTTTTTTTTACATTTTAAGAACATAAAAAGTTTGATATAGATTATTTTTTACTTATTATATATATTTACATGATTTTTTTCTAAGAAACCTAATAAATATTAAATTGTATTAATGAATGAAAATAGTTTATAGTTACAAGGATCATGTGTTGTTCCATACTACTGTGATAAAGATGCGCAACATAATTTTCAAGACAGTGTGTTATGTATTATATGATTTTTTCACGTTTTTATGCTTGTTTTAAAATTTTTATTTGATTTTATGTGGTAAATAACATAAATGTAGTTTTAATTTTTTTGTAAAAATATCTTAAGTGGAATTTTAATGAATAATTAGATTCATAGAATTCAATATTTCTCAAATTAAGGTTAAATGCATGTTTGTATAATGTTTTTATTCCATGGGTTATTATAAATGATAAAGAACATGAATCTAGAATGCTTTTAAATCAGTAAAAGAATACCAATTAATGTTAATTGCGAATTTCTCTTATCACAGTTTGATGAAACTTGTTTTATAATTGAGGGTATATTTATACAATTTGATAGATTCATATAGTTGAGACCTTTGGTTACCCTTTTTTGGAACCTATGAATTATTAATTGAATAATTCAGGATATAATAAAAACCACATGTTTTGATAAAAATAAAAATTTGGGGATCAAACTCCCCATATTTTTATAAAAGTTGGATTCTGTGTGTTGGGGACCATGAGAGCTTGATTGCATGGAATGGATAAATACTATATTTTTAAGGTCAAGATTTACCTGTTAATTTTTTTTCTTTTTTTTCTTTATATGTACTCTATATGTGAGATTTTTTCTATGTTGTGATGTGATATTGGGATGTATAATGAGATATAGGTGGGGAGACGTAAGGTTATAGAATTAGTTGATGCCTGTGATGGTGATATGAATGGGTATATTCATGATGGTTTCTATTATGATATCAATATGATTGAATGGGTTTAAGTGGAGCTTACCAACTGTTGTAATGAAATAAGAATTGTTTCTTAAAAATTAATATATTTTATAGTCATGTCGAGGGGTTTCTTGTTTAATCTACATTCCCTTACCCACAACATAAGGCAACTGCATATTCTTGGTTTTATCTCACTTGGTGGTAGATTATGATGTTTTCATATAGTAACTAGAATTATGTAATGTTAATTTTTTTTTAATAAATGTCTTCTCCCAAGGGTTTGTGTTTCTAGAATGAAAATGATATCATATATGGGAACTATGGACTCTATTGGATTATGACTCAAGGGCATGGACTAAACATTGATGAATGATAAATTAATTTATCAAATATTGAAAATAAAAATGGAAAGAAGAAATTTAAAATCACTCTTTTAAATGATTTTTTGTTATAGGATATATAATACATAGTCGTGGAAACCAAGTCTCTGAGTGCGGATTGTTTCAAATGATATTTAGACAATATTATACCCATAGTGTGGGTGTGAGCTATATTATAAAATATATGTTTTGAGATTTTATATGCTACCCAACCCATGTTTGTTGGGTGACTGAAAACTAATTGACTATAAGAGTTTTTATTTTCAAACATCTCAATGGTGATGATGGATGGATAACTACCCCCTCTCGACCAAATATCTTCTCTTGGTTGAATTATGTGCTGGATTTCATAGTGGTTAGTTTCCCATATGCCCGTGTAGTGGGATGTAATGAATTTTATTGATTTCACACACATTTATCTTTAGATATAATATCAAATAGAATATTATAGGTATGAAGCGTCTATGATATGATGTATTGAGGTACCATATATGGTGATTGGGTTAGCTTGGATTAAGGTATTATACCCAATGTATTATACACATCATACGGTTTTGGTGCCTCCTAGAAACTAACAGGTTATTATATGAATCTGTGATATGGGATGAGGTGAAGATTTGATGTATGAGGTGTGTGTTGTAATAATATTGCCAAGGTGTATTTGTGATAGCTTCATTCAAAGAGAGATAGATCAATACTTTTTGGGGAAGCAATTGTGGGGAACATTATTTGATTTATTATTATAACACAAGATAACTGCTTTATTAATGATTTGGTGGGAGATAACCATGGTGGGGCTAGAAACCTCGTATTTATGTCTAGTCAATGAGTTAGATTCACTTATTGTTCAATATTATTTATAATTATATCTTTATATTTTGGATAAGAGGCTTCTATGAGGAACCTACTGAGTATAATTTTTTTAATGCACATTTATATAAAAGAGTTTCATGACAGCAGTTGAAAGTTGGAGATAAGGATGGGTTTATCTAACTCTTTTTTTATTGGATTTGATTGGTCTTCTTGGTCACCTCTAAGTTTACCTTTTTGGTAATTCTAGTTTTCCTTTTAGTTGTTTTATTATTGTTGGAAATTATATGTATATACTTGGGATAAACGTCATTGTTATGAGAATGTGTTAATTGCTATATCTTCCTTATCTCTCTATTCCACCTAGATGGTAATTCCTCGCATCAGTGTGTATATTATACCAAAGAAAAAAGTCACCAACCATTAGAATTCTGGTTTCATGAATCATGTGGTTACCATCTCCCTTGTATCATTATTGGCCTATGAGAGTTACTCTTTGGGGGGAGTGGGTCATGATAGAGTTGTATAAAAGGTTAAAGTTGAGGGATTGGATGGAGTTTGCAGTTACTAATAGGCGAGACATCTAGGTTTGGTAATGCAATGCTGTGAGATATGTTTAATAATCAATAAAAATAAGGGATATTAAGTGAAATGTAGGGATTTAGGGCCCCCAATTATCTGACGTGTGGACCATTAATTTTACTGAGCCTAAAAAGTGATGTAATACTAGTTTTAGCGTATATTTATAAGAAAGGATCACACCTAATTTTTTATTGTTCCTATGTTTGAATGGGGTAAACATTTGAATAGGTAAATAAATAAATAAATAAAGTAAATATTTAAATTCATTAACTTTTTGTATTCCATATTCTATGCTTAGGAGCTCTAACCGTTTGTTCTTTTTTAGGAACGGATCCAGGCCAACATCCTCATCATGTTGCCTAAAAAATATACAATGTGATAAGCCAAAAATAGCCATGGTGTAGAGGTCAATGATGATGAAAGTTCTAGGAGGACGGTTTGAGATTTTTAGTGTCAATTTATATAGAAATTAGAGTGATATTTTTTAGATTATGTGATAGGAGACTAGTTGGAGTAGGTTGAGATAGATTTTAGGTTGATCTGTTCATGGAAGGAGCACCAGATTTTGTTGGTTATGATGATGTTTTGGGGAGAAAAAATTTATTGGTTGATCATGTTCATTGCAGATCACAATGATTCCGGTTTCTTGTGGATATGTTCTGAGACCTAATCCAAATGTATCTTCTTTATTTTACCATAGAGGGAGTCTATCGATAGAAGATTTTTACCCTTCGACAAGTGAGTTACAACATAGGGGAGTTTGAGGTTTGTTTCAGGACACCACTATATTATTCTACATAACTACATCCATATGATGTGGCATGGGTGATGCATTTTGAGGAGCCTTTTCATCCAGAGATTCATCATCATTTTACACCATTCACGTTATTGACATATCTCAAGGTACTAAAAAGAGATGTGGTTATTGATAGGATGCTTTCTAGAACTATATTTTAATAATATATTATTCATAAAAATTTCTCACGTCGAAGAGATATGGTGTGGGGTTCTTAGTTTCATAAAAATAAGTGATTTTAGGGGTAGGTCCTAGCGCTCATCACATCGATTGAGAAGGGTGGAGGATCTTAGGCCTTTCCCATTGGACTAAACATATATTTTTTATTATGGAGACTGAGAAAATCTACGGTGAGAGTGTCTGAACTTTCTGAGCTATCATCATATGATAGTTATTCTACTTCATGTTCCTCCGTTGAGACAGTTTTAGCCAAGGAATCAATAGTCGAATGATCCATCTTATGATCATCAATGGATTTATGGGGAAATTAGAGGGTATCCATACAATTTTCCCTATCTTTAAAGAGTAGAGAGAATTCCAGGAGGTGGTCCTCATTAGGTAAAAATTGGTCATGGAGTCGTCCATGGTCATCTTTATTCCATGTTTATTCAATCATCGAGAAATTCATTTTTTCTTTTATGGTACCCATTACTTGTTTTCTACATGGGTGAATTATTTATTTGAATCAAGAGCCACAAAATACTTCATATCACCTATCATAGTCTATGATTTCAAACTTGAGGTGGAGAGGCTTCCATTCCCATAGCATTGACTATTCTAGTTGGAGGTTGATTTTACCAATATAAAGTATGTAGATAATGTAATCTAGTAATGGTAAATATCCTCTTTAGGGGATAGTTATTATATTTATAGATTCAACAATATGACATCATCCTTTGAATGGATTGATTTTATTGTTTTTGTAGTTTTTTTTGAATTTCATTAGGAGGAAGGTTGTGTTTAATGATGCTAATGGAGATCCTATAATGTTCATTGGGGAGTGGTACCCTCATATGGGTCATAATTATATTTTATATCATATTTTGTGATGGTTGAGATAATAAAAAACTTTTCAATGTGTCACCTGTAAATGTTTCCAAGGACTTTAGATTATACCCATATGTCTTTGTATAGGAGGTTGTAACAGTTTCCCATCGTCCTGAAATAGTGTTTGGGATCGAGCTACAACCGAGTGTTTCTCCAATAACGATGTCTCTGTATACGATAAAATATTCTAATTTATGAGAGCTATGGGTACATCATGACAATATGTTATAGAGGTATAGAGTTTCCCGAGTCTTAATGGATATTATAGATGGTTAATGAATGATTTCTCACAATTTTTAACTCACCTAAAATCATGGACCGTAATGGCTGGGTCATTATTGTGGACTGATTATTGTCTACAACATTTAAACACCTAAAAGAGTTGTTTTTCTATGCTCAAGTCATTCATTTAGCGGCAATGGGATTTCAGTTTGAGATCATCTAAGACACTATAAATATTCTCTTGAGATAATTTCTAATGTAGTGGATACCAATTTTTTCTTATGGGTCATGAAAGTTACTTCCCCATGAGTGTAACTATTATACCCATTATCTTGAGTTTATAGTAGTTTTATTTTCCTTTAAGATGTGGTGACATTACATAATCATTGATCATTTTTTGGTTTTAACTTATTATAAGTTCTTGAGCTGTGTATTCTATAAATATTACATGAACATGCAACAATTATGATGGGTGAAATTCATGTTGAGTTATGAATTTGAGATTTCATATATGAATGGAAAGGTTAATATTGTGGTTGATGCCCTGAGTTGGAAGCCATGTAGTGATTCCATGAATAAATATATATATTCTTAGGGAGTGATAGAATAACACTGATTGATTAATCTAAATATGGGATAGGTTGGTGGAAGAGGTTTTTATTTTTCAAATAACAACGAATTCATATTTGTTGAAGTAGTTAGAGGAGTCCCATTTTAGGAGATTTTTTGGTTATGGTATTGAGAGTTACCTTTTGTTATTTCCATGATGGTTTTTCTAATAATAAATATTATTGGGTATTGTTCAAGGGGTGGATTCTCTTCCCTTTGGTGTTTTGTTAAATGGTTCTCCATGAGTTTCATAACTAATCTTCAGAGGTACATACTGTTGTTACAAAGATGTACCGAAGTCTGAAAGAGATGTTTTAGTGGAATCAGGTTATTGATCGTTTACAGAGTTTGTGTTCTGATGTCTTTTCTTATGAAAGGTGAAGGAAAAGCATCATGCTCCTGATGGTTTTCTCTATCTGTTAGTTGTTACTAATTGGTGTGGGAGGAAAACACAATAGAATTTTGTACCATTTTACCTCAAACTTATATAGGCTATGATTCTATATGATTGATAGTGTATTATTTTATGAAATATTATTAAATTATATTGATCATGTTGTTGATCTCAATTGTGGTTTTGTTGAATTAGTACTTATAAGAAGTAGTGAGACTTTATAAATTCTCTAGGATGACAATCTCTAATGGTGATCCGATTTTTAACTGCAGGATGTGTAGAGGTCTTCAACATGTTTTTTTGATCTTAATTATATGTTGGCACAACTTTTCATCAATAAATAGACAGATATACTGAGAAAACCATCCAAACTCTTAAAAAACATGTTGTATTCTTGGGTCTTATATATTAGAGGGTCATCGATGAGGAATCTATATTTGGTATATATTTATAAAAAAACATGTTTTCACTCCACGATTTATTTAGAAACATTTCAATCCTTGTAAAAATAACTTTTAGGTTCTCCATTGTGCTATAATAGGGTCAGATAGTCAGCATTGTTTTATCTAGAACTAGAATAGTGCCCAAAAAATGTTTTATGTGATTTGTGAGAGGATGAAAGCAGCACATGACTATCCAAAATTCTATATTTATCATATGAGAGAAACTATATAAATCGATGTAGGGGATCATGTGTTTGTAAAGGTGACTCACCATCATGGGTAGTGAAGGTTTGGTCATGGGAGTAATCTTTCTCCGCAGTTTTTGGTCCTTCAGGGTGTTGTCTCACAGTGAAGATGCAACATATCGAATAGAACGTCTCATGAAGATGGGTCAGATACATGATTCTTTTCATGTTTCATAGCTCCACTGATACCTTCATTATGACTATCACATCATATATTGGTTTAAGGTTATTGTTGATGATGATAATACCTTCAAAGAGTGGCTAGTACAAATCCAGGACCACCGAGTGAATGTGTTTGATAGGAATGTAATTTCATTGGTTCATTTCTTTTTCTAGAATAATAATTTGTAAAAGAGTACCTGGGAATATGATTCATAGATACATGCTCAGTATCTAGGGATAGTTTTTTATCTTATCTTTTATCATTTCTATTTTATGTAATTTATATTTTTTTTGTTTATGGGATTGTTTTATCTTGTGGATTATATTGTCCTTACTCTCTTTTGAGAGGTATGTTCTCCAAGAGAGTGTTTATGAGATTTTTCTGTGGTTTTGTGTTTTTTCCTCTGAGTGAGGTGGTTCAGGTCATATGATGGTGGTATTAGTTAGAGGTATCTCGATGGGTGGATGTTAATACAACCCATTTTTTATTATTTCTCACCCAATTTTGGGTTTGGATTTTATAGGATAAGAACCATTTGAGAGGAATTAGATGTAAGGGGATAGATCCTAGAATACCTTTCCCAATTTATTTTCATTGTGGGTGGTTCTATGAGGATGTTATAATGTTCTTTCATGGAATATGGGGGAGAAAAATGGTTAACCTAAAAAATAATTTCATGGTTGTGTTGTGGATAGGTGTACTACACCATCTAGGTAGTGGTTATTGAATAGTGGATATCTGCTGCTGCATAGTTGGAATGATGTAGGATTTTAGGGATACTTCCTTTTTAGGCATAGAAGTGGAATGGATGCATTTTGTGGTGTAGGACCTTCATCAGGGTCAAGCATTATGTTGTGGAGCGAGGAGTCGACGACATAGGGGGATTATGTAGTTCTATCAATTTATTGGTTGTTTCATCTTATAACTTTAGGCTACATCATAGACCTAGATCCCATTTTATATTTTCATCCCATGGATCTTGGAGATGGAAATTGACTAAAGGGGATGTCACATGGTCTATTTCACTTCACTATATTTCCCTAATGTTTGGCCCTTCTACAGTATAGTCCTAGATGTTCCACTAAGCTCTTCTAATTTTCATTTTATTAAAAATACCCCAAGCTCGTTGAACCCCATATTCTCTCACTACATCCTATCGAACCCTAGGAACCAAAGTGATGTTTTTAAAAAACTATTAATCCCCTTAAATAGGGATTAATATAATCTTTTCATGTATTAATTGCAACAATATGAGGAATGATCTATCTCCCTTTTCTTGTAGTATCTTCCTAGTTTGGTTTCTTTTTCTTCCATTTATTCTTTCCATGTTATGGAATTTGATCTCCATTTGATGGATGAAATTTCTTTGTAATTTTTCAGTGTTTTCAGGGAATTTAATCCTTAGAGGGATACAGTTTCTTGGGGGAGATGTGATCAACGATTCACATTGGTTTTTTTCTTCCTTTTTAATAATGTTAGAAGATTGGGGTAGGGGATTCATTACAATTAAAAACTAGTTTATCTAGTGCCAGGGTTTTAAAAGTTCTAGATAAAAGAACTATTAAACACCCCATTTTCTACTCTTGGAAAATCCCTATTAAAATTGTTCTTTATCATAATTTTTTTGCACAATTAAAGGGGTTCATTAACAGTGCTAAAAATTCACTATTAATGGGAGACCTTTATTAGAACTTGTAAAAAACATTGATAATGGCCCCCTATTGTGAGTAATAGTTAAAAAGAATTGATAAAAGGGGCCTTTATCATCATTTATAAAAAATCACAAATAAAGGGTTGCCTTTATCTACCTTTGTAAAAATAACTGATAATTGGGGGTCTTTATCTGCAAAATTTTAAAAGTGCTGATAAACCCCCCTTTATCAGCTCTTTTTTACTTACACCGATATAGGGTATATTTCAAAAAGAAATATTTCAATAAAAATATTATATTAAAATATAAATAAACATATATTGATATAAAAATAATATATATTTTTAAAACATGTTTTAGATATGGATAAATAGTAATTTACCCATAATAATAAGTTATCTAGAGAGAATGGCTTATAAAATAATTAAAAAATATATTTCATTAATAATTTTCTAATTATTATTGACTAATAGTAATTTAATAATAATTTGATGATAAAAAATCATAAATGTAATTAAATATCTAAAATTGGTTGAAAACCTAACATGAACATCAAACAACCATAAATTTTGATCCGGGTGTCCATTTAGGTACTACCACATATCAAATAAGATCCCACAAAAATATCCACACAATTCTGATGGCGGAACCCTAGTCACTATTTCTTTGAGGCCAAAAGCCCCATAATTCCTACAAATATTAGTTTTTAGTCTGGGTACCAAATATTTTTTACATTCGATTAATTTTAAGGCTTGTTTAAGGGGTTCTTTTTGCCCTTTTTCGATAAGGACTACAATTATTCCTAGGGATTACATTTTTTTCATATTATGGCTTAAATATTTTATCACTTTTTATAATTTAATATTTTTTATAATCAAATATATTATAATATATACATATTATTTTATATTCAGTAATGTTTTTTATAATTAAATAATTAAACATATTTACATATAAAATAAATTTCTCAATATATAATAATTATATAAATAAAAAATAATATCCCTTTTATTTAAAATAAAAATATATGAATATTTATATACATATAAAATTTATATACACATTGCATATATATATATATATATGTGTGTGTGTGTGTGTATTGAGAAACAAATATATATTAATCTATATATTCTAATATAGGTATATAAATATTAATATATAACATATAAATATAAATATAAACATATATAATTATATATATATATATATCCAAATATATATATACAAACGATATATTTATTTGTATGTATTCATTAACCCACACACACACACACAAAAGAAAACCATATTTTATATATGTATATATATATAAAGATATAATATATATTTATAAATTAATATATGGTTAAAAAATGTAATGAAATATATATAAATATATAGATACATCATAAAATGTAAAACAAAACAATATAGGAGAGTAGAAAAGGCACATGTGTATAAGATGAAGGTCTAAAGTTTGAAAATAACTAAAAATAAGGGTATGGGTGGGAGTGTATGATTATATAAAGCCCAAATAAAGGGGTGGGGGAAGTGCTGGTAAAGGTATTTGGGGATGGGAAACACTGATATGGGGATAAAAAACATCACCTTTATATTCGAGGCATTTATCAATGTTTTTTATGAGTGATGTTAAAGATAACCATTTAACACCATGTACATTACCCATCCTTCTATAGAACTGATAAAGTCCATTTACTAGCAATGTTAGAGGCCTGATTTGTAGTAGTGATTTCATACACTATTTAATTATGTGTAATATTGAATTGATCAATGTTTATCCCATTGGATGGTGGTGGAATTAAACAAAAAAAGATTAAACCAAATTAAATAATGAAATTAGTTTATAGTTATTGTGATCTCGTGTGGTTACTTTCCACCATAATAAATAATCACATATTTATTTTCTATATAGTGTAATATTCATCATATTCTTGTTAGCAAGTTTTTTACCGGGTTTGACATGTTTCTTTAATTGGAAATTAAAAAATCTTAAATTTGGAATTAATTTTGTTGGATAATTAACATAAGAGGTTTTTTTAATCAGTCCAAATATTTTTATATATTGATAGTAATAAAATTAATGCTATGTGTATGTTGTTTTAAAGTGATATTCTTTATGATAATGGAATTTATGATGAAAATAATGTGTGAATTCTTGTAAATGGTGAAATGAATAAAAATATGGGTTAATTGAGAATTTTTCTTCTCACCATTTTATGAAACTATTTTAATGATAAATCACATGTTTTTAAAATTTAAAAAATTATTATAAATGAAGACATAGGTTTCATGTAGTCGGAACCATTGAATAATGAATTGATTACTACCAGATGGAATAGAAACTGGTTATTTTGTCTAAGACAAATATATGGGAATGAGAGTTCATTTTTTATTAATGAATGTATGATTCCTTATATTGGTGGTTATGAGAGATTTTTCTCATGTAAAGGATAAATAACTTATTTTTACGGCTTATATTTCCATGTTTACTATGTTTATTTCTTAATTCCTTCTATGTGCTCTGGATGTACACTTTTCCATGAATCAATATGTGAGTTTTGGATGGTTGATGAAACATGGAAGGGTAGGATTGATATGGTTGTAGATGTTAATGACTATGATGAGAAGATGCATGGAGGTATGCATGATGGTGTCAATAATGAAATTTAGATTATGGAATGGTTTGAAGATGTACTTTCCAATTGGTGTGATGACAATCAGATCCTTTCTCGATAATTAATCAATATAATGGATGGATGTATAGGTTTCTGGTTAATATGAATTCTTTTCCACAACGCCTGATACGCGTAGATATAATTGGTTCTATATCTATTTCTGGTATCTTATGATGTTTTCCTAGAGTAAGTACAATTATGGAACGATTAGTAATGTTTAATAAATGAATTTACCCATGGGGTTGGTGTTACTAGATTGAAAATGAGTTATCTTAAGAAATCATTGAATCATTGTATTATTCGTGGAGTACATAGACAACACTTTGATGGATAATGAATTAATTAATGAATGGTAAAATGATAAAAAGGAAATAATTAATTTAATGTATGTCCATAAAATTATTCTGTGTCATAGGATTTCTATTCCTTAGTAGTGGTAGCATGGTGTCTGAGTGATGATAGATGTAGTTAAGCATTTCTCTATGTTATTCCCATAGTGTGGTTGTGAGCTATATTACAAATTGTATGTTCTATGATTTCATATGCTACACCATCCATGTTCATAGGGTGGCTGAATCCCAATAAATTCTAGGGGGTTGTTTTCTCCAAAATATAGGTGATGACTAGCCCCTATGACCTAGTTCTCTTCTCATGATATTATTATGAGATGGTAGGAACGATGTTTAGTTTTCCATATATTTTTGTAGAGGCATGTAATGGATTATAGTTATTTTACACACATATATAATTAGAAATATTATCTAAAGGATTATTATCGGTATGACGTGTGTATGTTGTGATGGAATGAGGTACTTTACTTGGTGTATGGGCTATGAAGTCTTGGGGTACAATACCTAATGTACGAAACATGCCATACGAGTTTTGGTGCCTCTAGAAAACAACTCAGTTAATATATGGAGATGTAATATGGTATTATGTGATGATTTGATACATGTGGTTAATGTTGTGATACATTAGGCCAGGTGTCTTCAAGCTAGATTCTTTTGGAGAGAGATAGATTTTGAAATGTGACATTGGGGCAGGGCGACAAACTAGTGGGAAAGTGGTAGTGGGGGTACCCTTGTTGATTTATTATTATAATATATGATCTCTCTTATATTTTTGACTTGGAGAGAGATAACCATGGTGAGTTTGGGAACCTAATATACCTATTTAGGTGAAGATTTAATTTAATAGTTCTTAAATGGGATTTGGTTTTATTTATTTATATTTTGTATGATAGGGTCCACGGAGGATCCTACTAAGTATACTCTTATGATCATCCCATATTTGTATAATTTTTTATCTCTAGTTATTATGATATGGTTGAATATTGGGATGGATTTTACTAGATCGTGATGTTTCTGGATCTAGTTTGTCTTTATATGCATTAACGAGTTTACCTTTTTGGTACTTATAGTTTCCTTTAATTTTTTAAAACTGTATGAAATTACATGTTTTCACATAGGATATATTTTATCTTTATAAGAAAGTATTGATTGATGTATTTATATTAACTCTATCTTTAAAACTTTATTTTAGAGGGAAATTCCTCATATATATAAATATTATACCTTCAGTGCTATTCACCATCCTATGACCAGCTAGAGGTTGGAATCGGGTGGACACCATCTCCATTCCCTCACTGCCAGCCCGGGTGGGGTACACATTGGGGAAGGGGTTATGACAGCTGATAAAGGATGTGGTAGTGGATAAAAAATAGAGTGACCGACAGAAGTTATATACTAAAACTATATTAGAAAAATATAATCCAATCTAAAAGAAAATATTATAAAAACAGATTGAAATACACATATATCATTGTACCTTCATTTAAATTCAATGTTACCAATAAAATATTATCATTGATGTTATATTTTAAATTAATGATAAAAATTATTAACCAATGTGAGATATCATAACTCTAATAGAAGGCTTTCTCCAATGATAATCCTTCATACCAAAGCTTGTCCCTATAAGAAAAACAATTTTTATTTTAGTAACAGTACATAAAATAAGAAAAAATATGTTTAATGTTAAATACTCAAAATGTGGTAAATTATATTGCTAATTACAGAATATATTAATGATATTTTTAGTGATATGATTTATTATATTGTTAATTATTATATTCTATTTTTTAAAATAATTATTAATTTTTAATTATTCTACTAATTTATAATTATATTATGAATTATTGGTTACATTGTTATTAAGAATCCATATAAATTATATTGTTAATTATTTATTATATTAATGATGTTATGATTTATTAATTATCTTAATTAATTAAATAATTATTAAAAGTTATATTATTTAAGGTGCTTGGTGGTAAAGTAGTTAATAATAATTTCATTAAAATAAAATAAATTTTTTTATTGAAAACATGCACTTTGAGTCACACCAAGAACATCATGCATCAGGCTGACATGCGGTCAATTAATACACATTAAAAATTAATTATGGAACATTTTCTTAATGTTGAATAATAATTTAAGTTCTTTGACATGGTCTTGATGATGTGTCATGTGTTTTAAACTGAAATTAACCTTTTTATATTGAAAACACACACTAGGAATCATGTGGGAAAAATCATGTGTTGGATTGTTGTATGGTCGATTACTACACACCAAAAATAAATTATGGATCATTTTCCTAATATATCAGGACAATATGAGACTTCTTACTCAATTTTGGCTATGTGATGCGTGTTTTAGAATAAAATGAATCATTTAATGTGAAAACATTTATTTTGAGTCATACTGATTACATCCTCTTTCATATTGATTTTTTGTTAATTTTGACACATAAAAAATGAAATATGAATAATTTTCTCAAATTATCAAGATAATAAAAGCTATTTTACTCTATTTTGGTTATTTAATGTGTGTTATAGATTGAAATGACACTTCTAAAGTGAAAATATGAACTTTGAGTCATATTTGACACATTATACATTTGATTGATATATAATCAATTATAATATTCCACAAGTGAATAATGGATCATTTTCCTATAGTTTCAACACAATATGAGGTAATTTACTTAGACTTTCTATATACAGCCCATTTTAACTAAAATGGTACTTTTAAACTAAAAACACAATCATTGAGTCATACCGGATACATCACATGTCATATTAATGTGTGGTCAATTCGAAAACATCACAAATTAAGTATGGATCATTTTATTAATGTTTGACAATAATTTGAGCTCATTATCTTAGTTTTGAATATATGAAGCACATTTTAAACATAAAAGATTCCTTTATTATGAAAAAAGTAACATTGAGTCATACCAGCCACATCATGTTTTGGGTTGACATGAGGTCAATTCCTACATGTCACAAATAAAATATGGATCATTTTCGTAAGGTTTGAAATAATATGCTTTTTTATTGGTTTTGGCTATGTGACACATGTATTAAACTAAAATAACTCACACTTAGAGTCACACTAACCACATATTGTGTTGCATTGATGTGAGGTTGATTTCCACATGCCAAAAATTAATTATGGATCAATTTTGGGTAGTTTTTATACATTATAAGAGCATTTGAATAATATTGGTTTTTTGATGCGTGTGTTACACTAAAATGGAATTTATTTGTTGAAAACACACACTTGGAGTCATACAAGCCATATAATTTATTAGATTATTGTTAGGTTGATTCCTATATGTTACAATTTTATTATGGATCATTTATATATGTTTTCGAGAGAATGAAAGATTATTTACTCTATTTTGATTATCTGACATGTGTTTTACTCTAAATTCAATGTTTTATGTTAAAGTGATGAACTATGAGTGCTACTAGTAACATCATGTATCAAATTAATTCGAGGAAGATTAAAACACATCAATAATAAATTATATATCATTATAATAATGTTTACAAACAATATGAATATATTTCTTTAGTTTTATCTATGTGACATAAATTTTAAACTAAAATGAAACTTTTATATCGAAAACAGAAACTTTGAGTCATACCTACCACATCATGTGCCAGATAAATGTGAGGTCAATTCCAACATATAAAAAAAGTTGGATTATGTTCCTAATGTTTTTTAACAATATGTGAAAATTTTCTAAATTTTTTCCATGTGATGTGTGTTTTATAAAGAAATGAAACTTTTATATTGAAAACATGTGCATTGAGTCATATCAACCAAATCATTTTTCAGATTTACAAGTGGTCAATTCAGAAACAAAATAAAATGAATTATGTATCTGTGTTATAATACTAGAAAATAATTTGAGCTTCTCTTATTGTTTTTTTACAATGGGATATGTGTTTGATGACACATTCATATTGAAAACAAAAATTTTATGTCATACCATCCACATCATGGGTTTTATTGATGTGAGGTTGATTAATACATGAAAAAAATGAGTTATGGATTATTATCCTATGGTTTCAATATAATTTAATATTGTTTACTTATTTTTGGCTAAGTGATGCATGTATTACACTAAAATGACACATATATATTGAAATCATACACTTGGAGTCATACCTACCACATAGTGTGTGAATTAATTTGTGGTAAATTCCAAAATATAATATATTAATTATGGATAATTTTAATAATGTTTGAAGATATAATGATTATTTTACTTAGATTTACCTTTAGGACACACATTTTACACTCAAGTGACAATATTATATTGAAAATAGGAACGTGGAGCCATGATAGACACATCACGTGTCTAATTAACATGAGGTCAATTCTTACACATCTAAAATGATTTATGGATCATTTTATTAATTTTGGAAGAAAATATAAGCTCATTTTTTTAGTTATTTCTATTTGATGAATGTTTTAATCTAAAATGACACTTTTATATTAGAAGCAAACACTTTGAGTCATATTGTCCCATCATGTGTTAGATTAATTTCAAGTAGGTTAAAGAGATAATAAATGAATTATGGATCATTTTACTGAAATTTTCATATAATATGATATAAGTTTCATAGTTTTCTCTATGTGACACATGTTCAAAACTGAAATGACACATTTTTATTGAAAACACACATTGAGTCATACCAATCACATCATGTGTCAGATTGATGTGTAGTAAATTCTTATATGTAACAAACAAATTTTGGATTAGTTCCTAATTTTTTTAATATAATCCAAGATTGTTTTCTTATTTTGACCATGTGACACATTTTTAATCAAAAATTAGAATTTTGTATTGAAAACATACAATTGGAGGCCTACCTGCCACATCATGTGGTAGATTGATGTTCAGTTGATTGCTATATTCCAAAAATGAATTATGGATCATTGTATAGTAGTTTTAGGACCATATGATCATGTTTACTCTATTTTTTCTTTTTCACCTATGATTTACACTAAAATGACACAAGTATATTAAATACACATACTTGGACTTACACCAAACACATCATGTGTTGAATTAATGTGTGAATAATTACATTGTTTTGAAAATGAAATATTGAAAATTTAATTAACCTGTCAAGACAATATAATTTCGATTACCTAGTTTTGGACATTGGAGATGAGTTTTATGCAAAAATGAAAATTTTATATTGAAAACACAAACATGGATTCATATCGGCCACATCATTAGTCAGATTAATGTTAGGTCAATTCATATGGATCAAAAATTTATTATGGATTATTTTAATAAAGTTTGAAAACCATTATAGGTATTTTTCTTTTTTTTTCTAATGAGACAAGTGCCTTAAATAAAAATGAATCTTTTTTATAGAAAACATGCACCTTGAGTCATACTGACCACATCGTGTCTCATATTAATGTGTGTTTGATTCATACATGTCAAGAATGAATTATGATTCTTTTACTAAAGGTTAAAAAAAATCTCAGTCCATTTTCTTAGATTTCTCAAAGTGATGTGATTTTTAAACTAAAATAACACATTTATATTTAATACATGCACTTTGAGTCATACTAACAACATCGTGTGTCAGATTTATGTTAGGTTACCTCTTTCACATGAAAAAATTATAAATCAGTTTCAAAATTTTTTAAGAAAACATGGGATCATTTTCATAGTTTTAAAATGTTAAGTGAAATTTAATCTAAAATGACACTTTTATATTGAAAACACCCATGTAGATTTATGTCGACCACATCGGGTGTGTGATGGATGTTCAGTCAATTCCTGTAAGAAAAAAATGAATTATGAATCATTTTACTCATTTTTTATTGAGATATGTGCTTATTTACATTTTTTGGGTATGCGATGTGAATTTGATTCTAAAATGACACTTTTATGTTTAAAAAAACACATGGAGTCATACTGACAATATAATGTGTCAAATTAATTTTTTATTCAAACACATCAAAAATTAATTATGGGTTATTATTCTAAATTTTCAATTCTATTTGAACTCATTTACTCAGTTTTAGAAATGTGACTTGTGTGTTAACATAAAATGATAATTTTATATTGAAAAGATTCACATACTGTAATAGAAGACACATCATGTGTTAAATTAATCTGTCATCGATTACAAAACAAAAAAAAATTACAAGTAATTTTTTCAATATTTGAAAAAAATGAGTTTTTTAAAATTATTTTTCCTATATGATGTATGTGTGAAACTTAATTAATAGTTTTATTTTGAGAGAACACACTTTGAATCATGCCGAAAAATCGTGAGTCTGATTACCATGTGGAAATTTCCAAGAAATAAAAACTGAATTATGGATTGGTTTCCTAATTTTTGAAATCAATAAGGTATTGTTTGATAAATATTAACATTGTGATGCATGTTTTACACTAAAATGACTCTTTATTATCAAAATCACAAAAATAGAGTCATGCCAGCCAAATCATGTTTTGTAATGATGTGTGGTTGATTCCAACATGCCAAAAAATGAATTATGTTTCATTCTCCATATTTTTTTAGAACATATGATCATGTTTACTCATTTTCGGATATGTGACACACTTTTTACACTAAAATGACTCTTGAAAATGTAAAATTTGTGTCATACTGACCACATCATTTGACAGATTTATGTTGCATTAATTCTTAAACATCATAAATGAATTATTGATCATTTCTATTAGTTATGAAAATAAAATGAGCCTTTTTTCTAAATTTTTTCAATTTGAAGCATGTATTAAAATAAAATTACACGTTTATATTGAAATTTTACTCCTTTAGTCATTCCGAAAACTTAATTTATTGTATTGAGGTGTATTAAATTAATACACATCAAAAATGAATTATGAATCATTTTCCAATTTTTTTAAAACATTATGTTCCCAATTTCTTGGGTTCGAAAATGTGACAATTGTTTTAAACTAAGATGACACTTTTAATATGAAAACATGAAACTTGATTCCTATAGGATAAATTTTTCCTGGGATTGATATAATTTTCATTCAAACATTCATCAAATGAATTATAAATCAATTTACAGAATTATCTTTACAATCCATGCTTGTTTTCTTAGTTTTTAAAATGTGATGTGTGTTTGAAAGTAAAATAAAAATTTTATATTGAAAACATGAACATGGAGTCATACCATCCACATAATATGTATAATTAATGTTTGTTCCATTACTTCACATACATAATGAATTATTAATAATTTTTCTAAACTTTGATTATAATTTAACTTCACTATTTAGATTGGACAATATGAAAATTGTTTTAAACTATATAACCACGTATAGTTCAAGTATAGTATCTTCATTTTCAACTATGATCCCTTATTAAATTTATTTAATAGTTATTTCCTAATATATAATTTGATAATGTTATAAGTCTATGGTGGGGAGTCACTATTAGTATTTACATTTTCATCCTTTTTTATTTCATTGGTTGGGTCAAATATGAATGTAATGAAATTAATTTTTCTTCTTCATCTTATCGGTGGAATTAATTACAATAGGGACAAATATATTTTGGAAAAATAATTAAAAGGAATAAAAACATTAAATGAAATGATATGTCAATAATTATAGAAGTAACCTCCCTATTTGTTGGTAATATTTCACTGTATTTATGGGTTGAAGGATCCATGGCCCATTTCCCTCTAACCATTTTCTAAACTAGGTCCTTGAAGTCAAATCTATAAGGAGCACGAGAATATTTGAAATTGTTAATATATCTTATAGATTTTTTATACCATAACCCTCCAAGATACTTCTCCATGTGAAATAAATCAAATTATTATTTCGTTGTAGGTTAATCACCAACTCATATTTCAGTTCATATCGATTAATCCTAAACCCTAAAGGAATGAAATTAGTAAATAATTTTATCTAATTATAGGGAAAATAATATATAATAGTTATGATAAATATACTTCTAATCCCACATTTATCTATAAGGATATATAATATACTAGATCATATATATAATTTGTAATCACATCAAATATAGTTTGGAAAGAATTATCACTACATGTACTCTTCCCACTCATCTATAAAAAAATTTACTACTTTATTTAATTATGTAGACTATTGGTAGTCTTTATATTACTAAGAAAATATAAATAAATATATTATTAAATTATTTTAAAGGAAATTTTAACTACATTTAAGAATTACATATTCATAGGTGATATTTTTTATGCTATATAATATCTTTCATAATGTTATGAACGTGATATCCATAATCGTTGTTGTGCATTATTTCAGGCACTGTCAAAACATTGATAAAAATATTTATTTTTTTAAAATATGTTTTCATAGTTAAATCATACATTATTTAACTTAATGTTTTCCATTTAATGAAATCCATAGTATTTTTGTGTTTAGTCAATGACCACATACCATGATTTAGTAAATATTTACAGATCTCCCTATCATAATAGAATTCATTGGAAAAAATAAAATGTATTATTTGAAGTTTATCTATAAAATATTGATTAAAATTAATTAAAAAATCATAATATAATTATTTTTATTTATTAGAAATCATTCATTTGAATTTAAAAAATAAACAATCAAGGTATACAAATTGACTGTGATTGGCATCCAATGCTTCCTAAAATATAAAAATAAATAAATAATGTGAAAAGTATTTTTTTTATATGATTAGATTATAGAGTTTTACCCTATCATTCTAGGTGTTAATAGGAGTCTATCATCTATAATTTAATATTCTAATTCCTTGCATATGTTATATGTTTTTTAAATTTCATTAATTTCTAAAGAATAATTTTCCACAGAAATTATAGAGTGATTAATGATACAAAGTCATACATCATATGGTTTTAGCTTTGTAGAGTAGTAATATATATACCTATAGAAAATATTAATAGATATTAACTATAATTAACATATTATATAAATTTTTATATAGTTATATTATGAACAGGTACCTCATGTATTAACAACTGAGACTCTCAACAATTAAAAAATGATAATATCATTTATATTATCAAGATCAATGGCTTTCGTAATAGCCTCTAAAATTATTTACACACCATAATAAATATAGGATATATTATCATCTTTCAATGTAGTATCAACTTAAACTTGGAATTTTAATATATGTGGTAGTGGAAATGGTGGGGTGAATGTACTCTCGGAAGGTCCTTTTGATTTCTTGGATAACCCACTAGATTATATTGATTATGAATTACATTTCCCCAGTTTTTTTATATTAGTAATAGAATACCTAATTTTGAACATTTTGCATCAAATTTTAAAGGGTTTTCATGTAAAACAAATTGTTAAGGGTTAATTCTTGTACCTCTAAAATATAAAATGGAAATTCTATGGAAGTTCCAATAACATTATTGATCATGGTAATATCCAGATCACAAATTGAAAAATGAAACATTGAAATATTCCTAAGAGATAACTAAATCCCCAATATCATGTAATATTTTGGGATTTTTTATAATATATAATGTCTGATGAGATATTTTACACCATACCACTCACTATAAGGCGATTCATGGGTGTTGATGGATGTAAGTCACATAAAACTTTACCCAATATATTTTAGTAATATAATGTTATCAAAAGTTGTTGATTAAAATTTAGGATAAATATTTATGAAAAAAATCATTACCTTGGCTAATGAAGGTTGTTGAGTGGAATGATTTGCCTCAAATATAGTGGGGTCATGTGGCTCATCATGTATGAATTGTAGTTTCACTATTGCCAATATTTTATACTTTCACTTATACTTACCATCCAAACCATACTAGACAATAATATCTTTTAAATTATTTATATAATCATGTATTCCTTTAATTATCTCATATGTATTTATTTGTAGATTTTTCTCCTTGAAATATTTCTGAGGTGACACTCCAAAACATGCACCTCTAACAATTTTATATTGTTCTTAAGGTATAGTCGATGTCAAATTTTATGTCTCAACCATGTTAAAAACATGCCACTATAAATAGATATTTTTATATAATATTATTGAAAAGTATAATAAATTACAATTTATCCATACTTACACATGATTCCCTTACATCATGTGTTTTTTCATTTACTAGTTTCCCCCTTTATTTACATGGGACTCCTTCCATGGCACATGACATGGAATATAAGTTCCTTTGGATTATGATTCATCAATATAAACATAAACAAAATAATATATGATGATTCATATCAAATAAAACATTTACTATTTATTTAATGTATATAAAATTTTATTTTCAAGTGATGTGTACCTCATTAATTTTTTATGGTAGGGGTACACAGGTTTTTCTACACATTACTAATTTTCAAAATTCCTTTTATATTTCATAAATTAATACTTTCAAATAAAAGTGGATAAAAAGTTCCAAATAACATATTATTGAATATAATTCCCTTTAAATTATTCCTCATCACATTAACAAATGAAATATTTCCATATTTCCAAGTTTATAATGCATGCATATGTAGCTGGTGGGAGGGAGTTTACTTTCCCCTCAGCGTACCTGTAACACCCCGGTTCCGGAAGCCAACCAGAGGCACCCCGTACCTGGTTGGTTACATGGCCTCAAGTGAGTTTCCCCAAACGCCAGAGGCTACCGACTAGCAGCGAGGGCCTTGGGTGTGATAGTGGGGAAACTATGCCCTCACTGGCAGAGTACACAATGGAAAGGAAAACAAATAACAACAATAGAAGAAGCAGTACACATACATACACGATTAAATGATAAACAGTGGAAGACTAAGAAATAAAAAACTGGAGTAGGAATATATGTAAATAATTCATGATACATATATGTCTAGAAAAATAGCCAAACAAGTCACAGTGCTAAATATAGTACTAAACCAAAGTACAAAAGAAAAACAGATGAGCGACTCCTCAGCATCGCATGCCTTGGCTTGGTCCCATGCTCTCCAGATCTATAGTAATCAAGAACCTGAAGTATAAGGGTGCTTTCCCTTATCTATACCTACAAAAATATAATCTTCTTGGGCCCAAAATTATGGCCCAAACAGGGTGTGAGATACAATCCCAGTAGGCAATCACCCAAAGATCTGTGCCTAATAGTCAATGAATACAAGGAAAGTAAATGTGTAGGAAGCAGTAAACAGAAAAGCACACAGCAGCTACAATCCATAGTTCTATCATATAATGTACACAAGTGAATAACCAACAACAATTAGAAAACCGGTAACCCTCTGGGTAGCTCTCACAGCCTAACCACTATGGTTCAACCTATAAGTACTAGCAACCCTCAAGGAGGTACACTCAGTCTCACCTCTCTGTTTCAGCTAAGAGTAGTCTTTCTGAGGAAATAACTCATAGTCAATTCCCCCTATAGTATCGTATCGTACTAAAGGATCTCTGTGGAAGCACTCAACTTCTCATTCCCCCTATGGCCCGTGTCGAGGAACTACAGACTCTCTGAGGAAGCACTCATCGTCAATTCCCCCTGTGGTCTCGCATCATATTAAAAGACACTTTAGAGAATCTCTTATGTCCATTCTCCCTATGGTATACTAAAATAGTTTCTCACAGTCTAGTGTGAAATATAAATGCTCATCGTGCACATTTCATCCCATGTAATCCTCAAGAACTACTTGACTATCATTCTAAGGCACAACAGCAAAACAACACAACAGTTCCACTATCCTACAACTAGTCATGGAAACTGGAAAACACATAATAATAAAAACATGCAAGGCAAAGCACATGAACACATCATAAATTATCCAAATTTACAAACAATTATCTCCACTCAAGTAATCAAGAAAATCAGACAAACAACAGGGACAAAACAAGAAACCCACAATTCCTCGTTCAAGGGAATTGGTGGAATTTGCACAAAATATTTATAGACTTCTTTTGGAAAGGCAAAAACCACCGACCTCGATCCTAGTAGATCAATATAAGTTAACCACGTCGACTGATTTCCCCTTGATCGTCATAAATCTGAGAAAACGTCCGAAACACATAGAACATGATAACTTGAGAAAGAGGAGGAATTGGAAAGCAAGGCTCAAGCAGAAGGGAGAACTCACCGATGTGATTCTAACACAATCAACAGTGCTTGATAAAACACTCTTTTATTGAATATTTTATTGATAATAAATGATATAATTTCCTCACATTGTGTTAAATATGTTTAATTAGAATGTATTTGGGATTAGATCATTCATTTTAATATTTGATGAAAATTCTAGTTTTACCCTATATAATTCACTGTAGTATTTCGAAGATAAATATTATCTTTATAATATGATTTTTAAATTTTTTAATAATGTTCCTAACTTAATTATCTACAACTTGTATTCAGGAGACTAAAGCTAAAGAGTGCATTTGGTTGTTGAAAATGGGCCATGAAGTCAAAGTTGGGCTGGACTCGCCAGAATGGAAAAGCTTCTGTATTTCGGCCATAACTCCATCACCTGGGACTAGATTAAGCCCAATGTTTTAGCGAAGATAGAGGCCCCATATCTGGACATATTATCCTCATGGAAGGCTGGCCAATTCACGAGTTGTGGTGGTCAAATTGGCGGTTCAAGTTGGAATAAAATATTTGGCCGAATTTCCACATTCACACTTGAAACCACTTGTATCCTCTCCTCCCCTACCCTCTATAAATTGGAGTTTTTATCATTTGGAGGGGTTTGGACGTTCATTGGAGAGTTTTGGGCAGAGGAGAAGTGGATCTACTACAATTTTTCAACCATTTCAATAAGGGTAGCTCTTGAAGCAAGGATCCCTTCGACGAAGCCTTCTTCTTCTCCTTCATGTTGTAATGATTTTGTTTGCGTAATAAACTTCTTTGTTCTTATTTTATTTCTTCTCTTTTATTTTGTTTTGTTTAAATTTATTCTTCTATTAATCTTCCTATTTGGGCTGGAATTCTTGAGTAGAAGCGTTATTGGGTTATACCCATTATAAACCTTTGCACATGCAAAACGCTTCTACGATGATTACGCCACCCATGGAAGAGTAGTCCTTTAGTAATCGATCAATCTTCTACCCTCTTCATTTAATTATTTTGAATCATTGAGATACTTTAATTCACTTAATATGATTAATGAATTGTGTTTTTAAATTGTAATAAACTAATCAAACAATTGAACAATTAATACAAAAACACGCGAGGTCGGGATTTTGTGTAAATTGTGAGAGCACAATCTTAATCGGTAATACAAGACCACACGAGATAAATTTGTAGAGTTAAAATATAATCCCTAAACATAATTCATATTCATTTCCAGAATAGATATGTGCTCTAATTAACCACTTACCATAAGCTAACCTTAGAACAACAATCAGAGCAGGGTGCTGCGATTGCGTATTCCGAAGCTAGCCTAGGGTTTATGTAATTCCATCTTTGTGGTTAAGTTAACTCTTGTAGGGTTTGAGGGTTAAAAAATTAGGGGATCATAATTAAGTGGATATTTATTTAAATTATAATGATTAATAAGTAAATGAATAGGTAGATTTAGATCTATTACGTCTTTAAAATATTGTCTAAAAAACATCTTTTTGTTGTGTCATTTTAATCGAACGTCATTTCAAAACTAAAAACTAAAAAAATACAATCTTCTTCCAGAAAACTTCTTCTAGATTCATAAACTATAACCAACCCCCATACTTTCAAGTGGTGTTTTTATTATATTACATTTTATTTATTTTATAATACCTTTAATAAGTTGTTAAATTCACTTCTTCTTTTGAGAGACGACCTTGGTCAGCCACTCTGCTGCACCTAAGAACCCCAAAATCACATTAATCATTTGAGGGCGCCCACGATAGTGCTCTATCAAATTGGCGTCGTTGTCGGGGAGGCAAGTATTTTATTCAACTAATTAGGGGAATTTTTTTACTATATTTTTAATATTTTATCTTCTCTTCTTTCTTTCTTCTTTCCCCTTTCTCAATTATCTTTTTGGTTTTCTATTTTCTTTTTTTTGGGACCATTAAATCAAACTTATTATCATTTTATTATGGTCCACTTTTCTTCACTTCATTTTTCTATTTCTTTGATTTATGACACGAACTAATCCAGAGGATCTCTTAGATCGTGGCCCTAAGATTGAACGCATCCTTAGGGCACGAATCCGTCATTCTCAGTCTACGGGAAGTGTCGAAATTTACCCAACTGGGGAATTCCTCCAATCTAGGAATTTTGAAATTGGAAACACTTCTAAGTACAAATTAAAACAAGAACCAATGGCTGAAAATAATGGAAATGAACTTAATAGAACCATTCAAGAATTGGCTGCACCAGATATTAACTATCAACCAAATTGTATTGCATACCCAAACCTCGAATCGGACTTTGAATTAAAATATTTATTAATTCACCTTCTTCCAAAGTTTCATGGTTTATCTAGTGAGGATCCCAACAAAAACCTTAAGGAATTTAATTTGGTTTGCTCAACCTTAAAACCAATAAATGTTTTTGAAGATAAAATCAAATTAAGAGCATTCACATTCTCACTTGATGGAGCTACAAAAGATTGGATGTATTATTTGAAACCTGAATATGTAACATGTTGGAATGATTTGAAAAGTCTTTTCTTGAAAAGATTTTTTCCAGTATCAAGGAACACATCCATTCAAAAGAAGATATTGAGGATCAAGCAAGTCCAAGGAGAGTCAATGTATGAGTACTGGGAGTGATTCAAGAAGTTGTGTGCAAGCTGTCCGCATCACCAAATTAGTGAGAAACTCCTCATCAAATACTTCTATGAAAGACTCACACCCATGTAGAGGAGCATGGTTGATGTTGTAGCTGGAGGAGCATTGGTGGACAAAACACCAGCAGCCACACATGAATTTATCGACAAAATGGCCCAAAACTCCCAACAATTTTGCGACAGAGGTACACCACATGTCAGGAGAGTACATCAGGTAAGTACTTCTTCTCTTTAAAGTCATATGATTGATACCAAGTTTAAAGAATTGACCACTATGGTGAGTAAAATTGATTTGGCACAAAAGACATCCCAACCCCCTCCTTCAATGCCTTGTGGTATTTGCACCGAGACAAGCCACCCAACTGACTTTTGCCCACAACTACAAGAGACAGAGGATTGCACAGTAGTATTCCCAAGGATACCATATCAGCAACAAAAACAACAACCATATCCCCAAAAGAAGATTGATACAACATACATCCAAGGGTGGAAGGACCAATCGGACATGAGGTATGGCTCTGGACCACAAAAAAGGCCACCCTTTCAATAAAACATCCAGCAGCCTCTACCTTACCAACAGGGTTTCCAACAACCTGAAAGTAGATTCTAAGCTCAAACATCAACAAGTTAGAAACAAGGGAATCTCCAACACATGGTAGACTCTAACACTGATGATCTTTTGAAACAAATTGTTCTTAATCAACAGAATGAGCTAAAGAGTCAAGGTTCAGAGTTGATGGAGTTGAAGACTCAAATGAGCCATATTTCCACCACCCTCCATGAACTTGTATGTAATAATTCTGAGAATCTACCTTCCCATCCCACTCCAAATACAAAGGGGAATATTAGTTCCGTCACATTGAGAAGTGGGAAGCAAATGAACGATACATCTATACCTACCATTCCACCGAGATTCACCTCTACTCCGGAGCAGCCGCATTCCAAACCAACTGATGAGCAATCCAAGGAGAAAGATAAAGGTAAGAAAAATATTGATGATGTTCCTCCAAAACCCTTCTTTTTCCCAACATGGTTGTTCAAACCATTAATATGGCTGAAGAAGCAAAGCAAAAGGAGGTTTTGGATACCTTCAAGCATGTGGAGATCAACATTCCTATACTTGAAGCCATTAAGAAAATTCCAAGGTATGCGAAATTATTAAAAGAACTTTGTACCAATATAATAGGGCTCAAGGGAAATGAGAGGATCAAGCTTGGAAGGAATGTCTCAGCACTCATTACACCAACTCCAGCAATGCCAACAAAGTGCAAGGATCCTGGGACATTCACCATCCCATGTACCATTGGAGAGTTGCACTTCTCTGATGCTCTTTGTGATTTAGGAGCTTCAATAAATGTGATGCCTCACTCTGTATTCTCTTCTTTATAGGTTGATGAGTTGAAGCTGACAAGAGTAGTGGTGTAGTTGGCTAATAGAGCTACGGCATATCCAGCGGGAGTTCTTGAGGATGTACTTGTTCGGGTAAGAGACATGATCTTTCTAGCAGACTTCTATGTTCTTTACATGGAGGATGATCAGGTAAGTTCTCATGCCCCCATTATCTTAGGAAGGCCCTTCCTCAAAACTACAAAAACTATCATAAATGTCAATGAGGGTACACTTTCCATGGAGTTTGGAGATGAAGTTTTGGTATTTAATGTCATGGAATCCATGAAGTACCCCTCAGAGGACCATTCTGATTTTGTTATCTCCCATTTTGAACCAACAAATAAAAACTCCATGGAGTTTGATTGTCCTATACTTAGGGAGATTATTAGTATTGGTTTGAGATTGATGTCTAAGATCACTTCCACACATGTTGTTGTTATAAAATCCTCTCTTGGATTTGATTTTTATGTGGATTCATATTCTAATTTTGATCATGTTCACTCTGATTATGACATGGTTGTTGAGTATGCTGATGGATTTGATGATTTATTCTCCAATATTGATGATTTCTATTCTGATACTAATGCTCTTTGTGCACATATTTTAGTTCCTTTAATGTCTCCATCCATACTACACCCTCCTTCATTAGAACTCAAGCCATTGCCACCAAATCTGAAATAATCATACTTGTTGAGGGGTGAGAGATTACCTGTTATCATTGATAACAATCTCCATTTTGAACATGAAGAAAAGATTTTGAATATTTTGAGGGAGAACATCAGGGAAATTGGGTATAACTTGGCTGACATATCAGGTATTAGCCCCTCCATTTGTATGCATAGGATTATCTTGGAGGATGGGGCTAAACGGGTGAGACAGCCACAAAGGAGACTCAATCCCACCCTCTTGGAAGTTGTTAAAAAAGAAGTTGAGAAATTGCTCAAGGCAGGTATAATCTTTCCCATTTCAGATTTTTAGTGGGTAAGTCCTATTCAGGTTATGCCTAAGAAGAGTGGTGTTACTGTTGTTAAAAATGAGAAAGATGATTTAGTTCCAATGAGGGTGAAAAACAGTTGGCGTGTGTGTATTGATTATGGGAAACTAAATCAGTCCACTTGCAAGGACCATTTCCCCCTCCCATTTATTGATCAAATGCTTGAGAGACTAGTAGGGAAAACACACTATTGTTTCTTGGATGGATTTTCTTGATATTTTCAGGTTCCTATAGCTCCAGAGGATCAGGATAAGACTACATTCACCTGTCCCTTTGGCACATTTGCTTACCGAAGGATGCCATTTGGACTTTGCAATGCCCCAAGTAACTTCCAGAGATTCATGGTGAGTATTTTATCAGATTTCATTGAGACCTGCATGGAGGTATTTATGGATGATTTTATAGTTTATGGGTCCTCATTTGATGAATGTCTCTCTAGTTTGGGTGATGTGTTGCATGGTTGTATTGAGAAGAATCTGGTCTTAAATTTTTAAAAATGTCATTTCATGGTCGAAAAGGGAATTGTCTTAGGTCATATAGTCTCACAACATGGAATTGAAGTTGATAAATCTAAGGTAGACATTATTTCATCCCTCCCATATCCTACATGTCTGCATGATGTTTGATCATTCCTTGGACATGCTGGATTTTATCGACGGTTCATCAGGGATTTTAGTAAGATTGCTCTACCCTTATCTTGATTGCTTCAAAAACATATTGACTTAAATTCTGATGATTCATGTAGGGTATCATTTGATGAGATAAAACAATGTCTGACTACTCCACCTATCATACAGCCCCCACGGTGGGAGATTCCTTTTGAGCTTATGTGTGATGCCTCCAACTTTGCGGTTGGAGCTGTCTTATTTTAGAGGGTGGAAGGACGTTCACATGTGATTGCCTATGCATTAAGGACATCGGATTCAGCCCAATCAAACTACACTAACACGGAAAAGGAGTTTCTTGTTGTCATATTTGCTTTAGATAAATTCCTTTCATATTTATTGGGATCTAAAGTAGTTTTTCTTCTGACCATGCAGCTCTGAGGTACCTCTTGAAGAAGCCAGATGCAAAGCCATGACTTATCCGTTGGATGCTCCTTCTTCAAGAGTTTGATATCGAGATAAAGGAAAAAAAGGGGTCAGAAAATGTGGTGGCAGACCATATGAGTAGGCTTACTCACACACTAGTGGATGACACCTTGGATCAGGTACCACTTCTGGACACTTTCCCCGATGAGCATCTTTATTCCATCTCAGGTACGCATCCTTGGTATGCAGATTTAGTTAACTACATTGTTGCCTCTGAAATCCCTGCAAATTTAATGAAACATCAAGTCCAAAAATTAATGAGTGGGTCAAGATTTTATGTTTGGGATGATCCATACTTATGGCGCATGTGTAGTGACCAAGTTATTAGGAGGTGTGTTCCTAATCATGAGTTTGAGTCTGTTTTGCAATTCTATCATACACTTGCATGTGGTGGACACTTTGGACCCCAACGGACAGCTAGGAAAGTTTTAGACTCTAGATTATATTGGCCTATCTTATTCCATGATTTCCATGTGTTTTGTAAGTCATGCTCTCATTTCCAACACACTGGAAACATTTCAAGGAGTCACGAGATGCCCCAACAACCAATTTTATTCTGTGAGATTTTTGATGTTTGGGGAATTGATTTTATGGGACTTATTCCTAGTTCCTTTGGGTTTTTGTACATTTTGGTTGACGTTGATTATGTGAGTAAATGGGTGGAGGCTAAGGCCACCACGACTGATGATTCTCATGTTGTTGAGGACTTTGTCAAAGCACAGTTTTTTTGTAGGTTTGGAGTACCAAAGGCCATCATCAGTGACCAAGGGACACACTTTTTCAATAGGAATTTTTCTTCCCTCCTTCGAAAGTATGGGGTGACACACAAAACATCAACACCATAACACCCCCAAACACAAGGCCAGGATAAGGTTTCAAATCGTGAGTTGAAATTTTTTTTGGAGAAAACTGTGCAACCAAATAGGAAGGATTGGAGCAAGCACTTGGATGATGCATTGTGGTCTTATAGAACAGAATACAAGACCCCCATTGGTATTTCCCCATTTCGGATTGTTTTTGGGAAAGCATTTCATCTCCCAGTGGAAGTCAAGCATCGGGCATATTGGGCTATAATGAAATGCAACATGGAATTGGCCCAAGCTGGAATTCAAAAGAAGTTGCAAATTCAAGAGCTTGAGGAGATTCGACTGTCATCATATGAGAAATCAAGGCTCTATAAGGAATGATCAAAATCAGTTCATGATAAAATGATCCAGAAAAGGGAGTTTCATGTTGGAGAGAAAGTCCTACTCTACAGTTCACGACTGAAGATGATTCATGGTAAGTTGCGTTCTAGATGGTTAGGTCCTTATACTGTATCTAATGTTTTTCCATATGGTGCAGTGGAGATCACACAAGAGGACACTGGAAGGAGCTTCACAGTCAATGGGAAATGATTTAAGAGATACATTGAGGGACTTCCTACTGATGCAGTGGATTTTATCACACTGCATGACCCCATCATCACTAGAGCACATCAACTTGTTCTTAACCCTTTCACATTTATATTATTTGTCCTGTTTAAAAATTATGAATTTCATGTTCATATATCATCTCATGGGTTCACATTGAGGAGAATTTAATATTTTAAGTGTGGGGGAGGGAAACATTCAGTTTAGTAATTTCAATTGTTTTCCTGTTTAAAAAAACCCAAAAAAATTGTGCGTTTTTCAAATTTTGTGTGTTTATTTTACAATTTTCTGTGTTTTTTTGAAACTTTTGAGCTGAAATTATTCTCATCACAATTTTTAAATCCATATCAATATGTGAAACAATTTATCCCTTGAAACTAAGCTTAAGTTAATGCTGAAATAACTTTGTTTCAAGTTCAAATATTTAGTAATTTCATGAAAAGTAAACTGAATTTTGAATCCCATGCCACATCGCACTGTCTTTATATTTGAAATCACATTCTTGTGAGGCTTCTAAAACATTATTTTCATATTCTTTACATTCACCTCACTTCTTGAGAAAACCAAAGAATGCTTGATTTAACCAGAATTTGATCTATTTGTGTCAAAAATTTAGGGGTTGAGGTACATATGTTTAAATGATTGAGGAATTTTTTTTATTAAAGCCCTTATTTCAAAGAATCCTTTTTTATAATGACCTACCTTGAATATTTAATCCTTTTAGCCCTTAGAATCCATGCACAACCTGTTAGGTTAGCCACATTACAAGACAATTTTCCCTATCTAACCAACTCTTGAAGTTAAATTGCATAATCTAGTTGAGCATAAGTGTGGGGTAATCTATCTTGTGTTGTGCCACCACATTCTGTGATACTTTGGGTGGAAAATTAAATTCTGAAGAGATGTGTTTTCTTCTGAAGAAAGTCATTATATTGAAAGCTATGCCTTTTCTGGAGCTTTCATGACAAGTGAAGATGTGACATTTCTGGAGATTTAATGACAAGTGAAGTGGTGCCTTTTCTAGAGCTTTCATGTCAAGTGAAGCTGTGCCTTTTCTAGAGCTTCTAATTGAGGTGTAAATCTGTGCCCATCTAGAGCTTTCAAGAAAATCATGTTTTAGAAGATTGAAATTTTTGATGCTGAAATGATGAATGGTTTAAACCTTTCATGACTTTTCATGATTATGGAGCTGAATTGATACTATGGGGATTGAGGAGAAGACCATATTTAAGTGAAAATTAGATTAATGAAATTTTTCTTCAAAAAGAGTCAAGCCCTCCTCATTCTACCTCAGAATTTTTCACATCTAAATCCTACCAACTGAAAGCCACAGAACAACCCTGAAAAGTCCTCATGATAAACATATGTCATTGACTCACATCGGGTAGCGATGTAGGAATCTATCAATCCTATGGTGACCCTTGTATGAGTTTGGTTGAGAAAGACATTGTAAAAAAATTGACATTTGTGTGATAAGAGAAAATTCAAGTGAGGTAAGTGTTTTGTGCATGGGAGGATAAATAAAGTGGAAATATATTGAATAATAATAATGAAGAACTTGAAATTATGGTTTTTTATGAGGCATGATATCTTTTGTTTCATGGTGTGTAATTGTTTGATCTCAAGGATCCATATTTTAAATTGGTTTTGATTTCATATTGATGTTTACTTGATATGAGGTTTTGCTCAGGAGTGCAAAAGGGTAAGTGTGGGGGAGTTGATAAAACACTTTTTTATTGAATATTTTTTTGATAATAAATGATATAATTTCCTCACATTGTGTTAAATATGTTTAATTAGAATGTATTTGGGATTATATCATTCATTTGAATATTTGAGGAAAATTCCAGTTTTAACCTTTATAATTCACTGTAGTATTTAGAAGATAAATATTTATATATATATTATTTGAATTTTAAATTTTTGTTACAGTGTTCCTAACTAAATTATCTACAACTTTTATTCAGGACACTAAAGATACAGAGTGCATTTGGTTGTTGAAAATGGGCCATGAAATCAAAGTTGGGCTGGACTCGCCAGAATGGATAAGCTTCTGTATTTCGGCCATATCTCCTACATATGGTCCTGGATTAAGCCCCAATTGTTAGAGGAGATAGAGGACCCATATTATCACATATTATCCTTCTGGAAGACAGTCCAATTCACGCGTTTTGTGGTCAAATGGGCAGTGAAATTTGGAATAAAAAAGTTGGCAGAATTTTCACATTGGCACTTGAAACCACTTGTAACCTCTCCTCCCCTTCCCTCTATAAATTTGAGTTTTTCTCAATTGGAGGGGTTGGGACGTGAATTGGGAAGTTGATGGCAAAGGAGAAGTGGATCCACTCTAATTTTCAAAACATTTCAATAAGGGTAGCTCTTGAAGCAAGGATCCCTTCGATGAAGCCGTCTTCTTCTCCTTCATGTTGTAAAGATTTTGTTTGTGTAATAAACATCTTTGTTCTTTTTTTATTTATTCGCTTTTCTTCTGTTTTGTTTAATTTTATTCTTCTATTAATCCTCCTATTTGGGCCGGAATTTTTGAGTAGAAGTGTTATTGGGTTATACCCATTATAAACCTTTTCACATGCAAAACGCTTCTACGATGATTACGCCACCCATGGAAGAATAGTCCTTTAGTAATTGATCTATCTTCTACCATAATCATTTAATTATTATGAATCATTTAGATACTGTAATTTACTTAATATGATTCATGAATTGTGTTTTTAAATTTTAAGAAACTAATCAAGCAATTGAACAATTAATACAAAAACACGCGAGGTCAGGATTTTGTGTAAATTGTGAGAGCGCAATCTTAATCGGTAATACAAGACCACACGGAATAAATTTGTAGAGTTCAAATATAATCCCTAAACATAATTCATACTCATTTTTCTAATGGATATGTGATATAATTAACCACTGACCATAATCTATCCTTAGAACAACAATCAAAGCAGGGTGCTGCGATTGCGAGTTCCGAAGCTAGCCTAGGGTTTAAGAAATTCCATCTTTGTGGTTAAGTTAACTCTTGTAGGGTTCGAGGGTTAAGAAATTAAGGGATCATAATTAAGTGGATATTTATTTAAATGATGTTGATTAATAAGTAAATGAAGAGGTAGAGTTAGATCGATTACGTCTTTTAAATATTGTCTAAAAAACATCTTTTTGTTGTGTCATTTTAATCGAATTTCATTTCAAAACTAAAAAAAATACAATCTTCTTCCAGCAAACTTCTTCTAGATTCATAAACTATAACCAACCCCCATCCTTTCAAGTAGTGTTTTTATTCTATTCTATTTTATTTTTTTAGAATACCTTTAATAAGTTGTTAAATTCACTTCCTCCTTTGAGAGACAACCTTGGTCAGCCACTCTGCTGCACCTAAGAACCCCAAAATCACATTAATAATTTTAGGGTTCCCACGATAGTGCTCTATTAGTACTCGAATCGGAGAACAGATGAAGAGGTGGGGGCTCGTTGAAGATTCGCAGATCCATGGTGCTCTCAGATGAAGAAGCTGTAGAAGAATACATTTTCCTCGATTAGGCGCGACCCCAGTCCATTTAATGAAAAAATGAAAGTACACGACATGTAATATTAGAGTACATGACATGTACTAGGTCTTTCTGTACTCCACCAAAATTGGCTTCAATGTCACCCCTACACACCGTATGTGTCGGCCGGACACAGCCAGTACACAGCTTCGAGTGGGAAAAGTGTACACAACATGTACTCAGAAAGTATATGACATGTACTTCAAAAATTTCTAGAAACAATATTTTTCTCAACAACTCCAGAAAAAGGAAGGACATACCTGAAACAAAGATCCGGGTTCTTAAAAACTTTCCCCCTTAAAGAAATTTGTCCCTGAATTACCTTAGAGAGGCATAGAAGAAGAAACCTCGAACAGCGCTGGCCACATCGATTGGACCTCGTCCTCCCTCTCCCAAGTCTCGTCCTGTACTCACCCGTGCTGCCATAGCACCCATACCAGAGGAACAGACCACCCACAGAGAACCTTCGTATTTTGATAAAAAAATTCAGAGAGGTTTCTCCTCAAACGACGCATCCGCTTTGAGCTCAACCTCCTCGGGATGAAAGACTTGAGACGGGTTTGAAATGTAACGTCGGATCTAAGAGACATGGAAGATGTCGTTCATGTCCCAGTACCTCTGAGGTAGCTGCTACCGATAGGCAACCGGCCCAACTCTCTCCAAAACCTCAAACGGATCAACGTATCATGGTGAAAGTTTACCCTGTCTTCGAATCCTCTTGTCTCCCAACCTCAGTACGTCACGCAGGAAAACCAGATCCTCAACCTCAAACTCCAAAGGTCATCTCCGCTGATCAGCATACAACTTCTGGTGAGACTGTGTTGTAGACATCCTCTTCCAAATCAACTCTATCTGCTCAGATGTCTCCAGAACAAGACGAGGTCCCAGAAAAGCTATCTCTCCTGGCTCCAGCTAGCATAACGGTGATCGGAATGACCTACTATACAGAGCCTCGTATGGTTCCATCTGAACGGTCTCCTGAAAGCTTTTGTTGTAGGAGAACTCCACAAGAGGAATATGATTCTCCCAGGAACTGCTGAAGTCTAGAATGCAAGCTTAGAGAATATCCTCATGCACCTGGATCGTGCGCTCGGACTGGCCATTATTCTGGGGATGGTATGCTATACTCAAATGTACCTATGTACCCAAATCCTTTGGATGTCTTTTCCATAACCGAGAAGTAAAGCACACATCCCTATATGAAACAATGGAGTGTGGAACTCCATGCAGACGTACAATCTCTCAGATGTAGAACCGTCCCAGATCATCAACACTGAAGTTCTTCTTGATCCGAAATAAGTGTGCGACCTTCGTGAGTCAGTCAACGACAACCAAAAAAACATCGTTCCCCCGAGGCGACCTCGGCAACCCGTTCATGAAGTCCATCACACCATTGTTCCACTTCCACACTGGAATGGGTAACTGCTGTAAAAGCCCTGCAGGTCACTGATGCTCTGCCTTCACATGCTGACAAGTAGAATATCTCATGAAAAAACCAACAACATCTTACTTCATACTTGGCCACTAGTACTGGCGGTGTATATCCTGATACATCTTGGTGACGACAGGATGAACTACCCAAACTGAGGAATGAAAATCTTGCATTATCTCTTCGCGTATGTCTGTTGACACCCATACGCGTCCCTGGAAACACAAGATCTCATCCTATCCCACTGTCTGTCCAGGAAGAGGGTCCTCTCCTGACAAACTCTCCTGCAGGACTAAGATTTCTGATTCTGATAGCTGCCTCATTTGTACCCGATCATGTAATGTAGATGTGACAGCTACAGAATATAGAAAATTCTGTCCCTCTCTATCATGAACCTCTAGATGAATCTCAGAGAATAGATCCATAAGCTTCCACTCACTGTTGGCCTCCCGAACTGCCTGAATCTGAGTTCTCCTACTCAATACATCTGCCACTACGTTGCACTTTCCCGGCGTTTAGGCAAGCTCGAAATCAAAAGACTGAAGATACTCGACCAACCTGTGATGTCTTAGATTCAGATCATGGTGAGTGAAGATGTATTTGAGACTCTTGTGGTCGGTGAAAACCACAAAGTGATCTCCCAGAAGATAATGTCTCCTACAGCATAAGGCATGAACAACAGCTGCCAACTCCAGATCATGCGTCAGGTAGTTCCTCTCATGTGGCCTCAACTACCGAGACCCGTACATGACTCCCTCTCCCTGTATAATCATAGCGCCTAGTCCAATACCAGAAGCATCACAGTAAATAGTGTAGCTCTTGCTAGGATCTGGAAAGACTAGTATCGGTGCTGACGTCAACTTCCCCTTCAGCTCCTGAAAGGATGATTCTCAAGAATCTGACCATGAGAACATCACCCCTTTCTTGGTCACACCTGTCAAAGGTGCTTCGAGGCGTGAAAAGTCCTAAATAAAGCATATGTAGTATCCAGCCGGCCCTAGGAAACTCCGTACCTCAAAAAAGGTTTTTGGCCGCTCCCAGGAAACTACAACTCTCACTTTCTCCGGGTCCATAGATACTCCTGCCTCTGAGATGACGTGACCCATGAATTGAATATGTTCCATCCAAAAGTGTCACTTCGAGAGTTTAACATAAAGCTGATGCTCTCTCAGTGTACTAAGAACGATCTCAAGATGGGTAGCAGGGTTGTGCCGAGTGCAAGAGTACACCAAGATATCGTCCACGAAGACCACGACAAAAGAGTCCAAGTAAAGATAAAAAACTCGGTTCATCAGTGCCATGAAAACTGCAGGCACATTCGTGAGACCGAACGGCATGATTGTATAATCATATAGACCATACCTTCTCCTAAATGCTGTGAGAGGTATATCCGATGGTCTAACACGCAACTGATGATAACCTGACCTCAAGTCGGTCTTCGAGAACACTCGGGCTCCTCGAAGCTGATCAAAGAGGTCATCAATCCTCGGCAAGGGATGTCGGTTCTTGACCGTCAACTAGTTCAGCATTCGATAATCCACACAAAGCTGAAGGGTACCATCTACCTTCTTTGCAAATAGGAAATGCAACCCCCAAGGAGAAGTACTGGGTTGGATGAAACCCTTTTCCTGCAACTCCTCTAACCACTTCTTGAGCTCCTGCAACTTAGACGTAGCCATCCTATAAGGATAAATGGACACCAGTGATGCTCCTAACATGAGCTCAATAGAAAATTCTATCTCACGCTCTAGAGGCAAACCCGAAAAGTCATCTGGAAAGACGTCCCTAAAACGATCCACCACTTGAGTAATGTCTATCTCTGAAGTCCCGTGATCATCCAAATAAAGACTAGAAATCTGGTCCATCACCCTTCCTAGCCCATGATTATCAATTCCTGCCTGACTCACCTGGGTATCCCATTCCCATCTATGAAGAAAAGATTCACCCTCTAGTGAGATGAAACACCCCCTATGGCGATAACAGTCAACGACTTCCTGGAAGGGAACAAACCAGTCCATCCCGAGAATGACATTATAGCCCATATTCTCTAGGATGTATAGATCCCATAATAAATGATACCCTACAACCTCGGGAGGGAAATTTTTACATTTACGTACACTAGATGTCTTTATCCTCAAAGGTGGGTCTAGTGTCAACGAGTCAGTAGAAGAAAAGATACAAATCCCAAGTATTTTCACGAAATCAATAGAGATAAAGCTATGTGTAGCACCATTATTGAAAAGAGTTGATGATAAAAAGTAGGCTACTAAAATCGTACATCTAACAGTAGAAGGTCTGGGATCCTGCTCCTGATGGGTCTGTTCCACGGGGAAAGACTAGCCTGCACCGCGGCCCTATGACCCTGACTGACCACTCTCAGCTGATCCACCCTACTGACGATGAAGGACTCGTGGCTGGTGGCCATGGGCTCGGCCTCCACCTTGGCCCAAATGGCCAGATGAACTCCAGTTCCCCGACTGGTGAGAAACTGGTGGTGCTACTCCTGAACGAGGAGTCGTAGAAGAACTCCCGTCACTAGCTGCTAGTGAGAAAACCTGTAAGAAATGCTAAAGGTGACCCATCTTCCCGTAAGATCGGCATGCCACGTGGTCTCTCTAGAACTGCGTCCTTGTGTGCCCTGACCGGCCACACTGGTAGCATTTCACTCGGCTGCCCAATGATGCGTCCTGCTTCCTCGGATCCCCATACATAGACTCCATACAACACTTCTTGCTGTCATCTGGAAGAAAACTAGCTCTGGAAGCAGAACCGCCCTGGCCTTCAGCTCTGGAGTCTCTCAGATTGTGCTTCGCAATCAGTTTCTGGTTGATGAGGGAAGTGATGGATGTCAACTGGAAGAGATTCACCTGCGAGCGGATCTCCCGCCTGAGAACACCCTCAAACTTCCTCACTAAGAACATCCCATCCCCACCCTAGAGTGGTGTGAAATGTTGCATCTCGGTGAAATGAGAGGAGTACTCTAAAACAGAAAGTGTACCCTGCTCTAAGCTCATGAACTCCTGGGCTCGGTTGGCCCTCAGAGTCTCCGGGTAGAAGTAGTCATAAAAGACGTGCTGAAACTCCTCCAAATCCATAACCTACTGATGACCCGCCTGTGAGATCACGTCCCACCACCTCTTGGAAGAGTCTCGTAAAATATAGGTAGCGAGCTTGACTTGACTCTCTAGAGGCGTCTCCAGATGCTCAATGATGGTCAACATGGCTTCCAGCCATGACACTGCAGCCTGATTCCCCCCCCCCCCCCGAGAAAGTGGGAGGATGCTACTGCGGAAAAAACTACGTCAAGTCTTCCATATTCGCGGCAGGAGGTGGTGCTCGTTGAAAGGTCTACATCATCCTCATAAAACCTTCCCTGAACTGCGCATCAGTGCCTAGAACTGGTATGACAGCAGGTGAAAATGCTGGCCCAACTGGAGAATAGGTAGGAAGTCCATGATCAATCATATATGGAATCTGATCATTGCTTGACAACTGACGTACAACCATAGGATGTCTCGGAGGCATATCTCTGAAAGATCAAAAGCATACATTAGATCAGAAATAACAAGACAGAGAACACGAGAGTAAAAAATGGGAACAGGGGAAGGAAAACCCACAAGTTTGAAAAACATGACTACACGACGTGTATAAAAATAACACGACATGTCTTTTAAAGCCACTGACATCGGCGTGTACCCCTACCCTACAGGTCATGTAATACCTCAAACTACACATCGTGTTGACCACACACATGGCGTGTACATGAAAAATATTCCCCTGCCCGAGTCTCTTTACACGGCTAACCCACACGCTCCGACTTAACCCGAAACTACACGGCGTGTTCTGAACAAACTTGATGTATTCTAGACAAGTCTTTGGAGGCCCGGGTTGTAAAGTACACGACCGTATACACGGATGAAACTTACAGGGCATGTTCCGAATAAATAGGGCATGTATAGGTGAAGGTGACATCGTCCCGTGCTATTTGTAACACGGATGGGTACCTGAACAAGACTACACGGCGTGTTATGAAAACAACACGGCGTGTCTAAGAGAAGGTAACACCGACCCGTGTTATTCGTGACACGGCTGGGTATCGGGACAGGGCTACACAACATGTTCCTTTATAACACATTGTGTTCTACTCAAGCTTCCCAAACCCGTGTTGCTAGTGACACAGTCGGGTACATGGTTCTGAACTACACTGCGTGTACCTACCGTACACGGCGTGTTCCTGATGTTAGTTCTACAATAGCATGTCCCTACTCACATGGTCAATGACACGGTCTAAAAACTACACGACATGTAGTCAAAAAGTACACGCCGTGTATTCTGATTTTTTCTATGCAGTAGCTCAGAAACTACACAGAAGCCCAGAAAACACAGAAAACAAGTCAATGAGGTGCCAAATTCCGATTCGTGAGGGCCCATACTCCCTGCGAATCACATCTTGGTGTTCATTTAAGAAAGGTGGAATACAAACAATCCTCCAACAAGGGAGCAATGATTCTATCAAGAATCTATCAAAACAACATTCATAATCTACACAAAGTTTATCACAACAGCATGCAATCGCTAATGAACACTAGATGTCATGGAAAGAGTGCATGGAATGTGATTTCTACAAGTTCCTATATGATGCTTGAGATGGAATACCCTCATCTCATCGGGTTGCGACAGAAATAGAACCGTAATAGTCAAGACAATAACAACACAAAGCATGTGAATCACTCTAGGTGAAATCATATCGACCGTAAAATCTCAAAACCAGAAAACTGCAATAAATGAGGTAGTATGGCTTTTCCCTGTACACGGGTTAACTACTTCTGAGCAGAACTTAATAAAAAGTACCAAATCTGTCCTATCCTTAGATAATGGCTCCAAACAGTATGTCAAGAGAAAATAACAACCTCTGATACCACTTTGTAACGTCCTGGTTCCGGATGCCACCCAGAGGCACCCCGTACCCGGTTGGTTACATGGCCTCAAGCGCATTTCTCCAAACACCAGGGGCTTCCGACTAGCAAAGAGGGCCTTGGGTGTGATGGTGTAGAAACTATGCCCTCATTGGCAGGGTACATAGTGGAAAGGAATACAAATAACAACAATAGCCGAATCAGTAGAAATACATACATGAGTAAATGAAAAACAACGGAAGACTAAAAAATAAACAAGTGGAGCAGGAATATATGTAAATGATTCATGATACATATATGTTTAGTAAAACATCAAAACAAGTCATAATTATGAATACAGTACTAATACAAAGTACAAAAGAAAAATAGATGAGTGACTCCTCAGCATCGCAAGCCTAGGCTTGGTCACATGCTCTCCAGCTCCACAGTAATCAAGAACCTGAAGTAGAAGGGCACAAGACCTTATCTATACCTGCAAAAATATAATCTTCTTGGGCCCAAAAGAATGGCCCAAACAGGGTGTGAGATACAATCCCAGTAGGAAATCACCCAAAGATCTGTGTCTAATAGTAAATGAATACATGGCAAGTAAAAGTGCAGGATGCAGTAAACAGAAAAGCACACAGCAGCTATAATCCACAGTTCTAGCATATAAAGTACACAAGTGAAAAACCAACAACAAGTTGAAAATAGGTAACTCTCTGGGTAGCTCTCATAGCCTAACCCCTATGGTTCAACCTAAAAGTACTGGTAACCCTCTAGGAGGCATACTCAGTCTCACCCCTCTGGTTCAGCTAAGCGTAGACTTTCTGAGGAAGCACTCACTGTCAATTCTCCATATAGTTTCATATTGTACTAAAGGCTCTCTGGGGAAGCACTCAGCATCTCATTCCCTCTGTGGCCCACGTCGAGGAACTATAGACTCTATGAGGAAGCACTCATCATCAATTCCCCATGTGGTCTTGCACCTTATTAAAATACACTTTGGAGAATCCCTTATGTCCATTCTCCTTATGGACTACTACACTAGGTTCTCACAGTCCTGTGTGAAATAAACATGCTCAGCGCGCACATATCATCCCAAGTAAACCTCAAGAACTAATTGGCTATCATTATAAGGCACAATAGAAAAAAACACAATAGTTCTTCTGTTGGGAAAAAATCCCTCAAGGAATCATTGAAGCATTTTTTTAAGTGATTGTGTTTGTTGACAAAGTGGACATCTGAGTGGTGATTGTTGACAAAGCAAAACAATGATATACAAATTTTTTGACAAAGAGGATTTCATGATAGAATGTCGAGTTCAAGAGCTGAGGTTAATGATCCATGTTTAATTCAAGAATGTCTAAAAAAGTAATGGATGATTTGGAGGTGGTATAAAAGAACAGATACAAGGTGGTGCTGTTTTCCAGTGTTTTCCAAATTTTTGGGCCTGAAAATCGACAAATGAAGAAAAGTGGTTATTGGCAATGAGACTTGCGTACCGTGTACATGAAGGCTTGGAAACTTTAATGCCATGTGTTTTTCATGATTAGATCATCAAAATATGGAAAAGGGATAAGGTTCACCCAAGTTTTGGTGAGGTCGCACAGGTGACTTGCGCGCCGTGAAAGATACTTGCACGCCGATGCCTTGGAAGTTTGAGAACATGCAAGACTATGGTTTTTCAAGATCAGAAGATCAAAATATGGAAAAATAAAGAGGTTCGCGAAAGTTTGGAAGTAGGTCGCGCAAGTGACTTGCAGGGGAAGAGACCTACGCTTCGATACTTGCGCGCCGAAGGTTGACTTGCGCGCTGTCGCGCAGGGTGGTCAAATTGCCTATAAATACTGGACCACCCCTCCTCATTATTCACCAGAGTTCAACACATTGAAGATTCAGAGATCCCGTCGCGCATGTGTGGTGGTCGCACAGGTGGTGGTGTGTCCCGCAAGTGGGACTTGTGCGCCAGTATTGGATGTTGCACGCCAAGTGTTAGTTGCACGCCTGAGGTGGTTTAGGCGAGGAAGAAAGTGAGTCGCGCAGGTTTCGTGCAGGTTTTGAGTTGAAGAAGCTTGAGTCGCGCAAGTAGTTGAGGAAGACTTTCGCGCCAGTTGTAAGTTGTACGCCAATACTTGCGCACCGATATTGACTTGCGCGCCAAGTAGGGTTTATTTCCAATAGTGATTTTCGGGCTGCGTGGAAGCTGGAAGTTTTCCCGATACCTTTGGTGCAAAGAGATATTCATCTACGAGTGAAAGTTGTACTTCAACAGAGCATCTACATAAAGAGGAAGATGCATTCTTTAATGAAAATGAAGAGATGTATAGGTCTATAAACTGTGAGTGGATCCTTTCCGACGCAGTGAGCAAAGGAAGAGGAAGAAGGTGATCCTCTCCACTGGCAGTGAGCCAGAAAGAGAGAAACAGGGAGTGACCCTTGGGAAAGCAGTGAGCTGACCCTAAACTTGTAAAGGAAGTGAGCCTGGGCTTAGAAGTGATCTAGCCTGAACATTGTATCCACATCAAGTGAAGAATAGTGGAATTTGGTACGACCGTCAACTTGTCGGCGTATGCTCCTTGGACGTAGCCTAGTGAGGGTGAACCAAGTAAAAATATATGTGTCTGCCTGTTTTCTTCTCGACATTTCATTCAAAGAATCATCATTATATAAAGAAGTAAAGAAGTGATCATAGTTTACAAACAAGATCAAACAAAGTGACCCTTGTAATAAAGAGGTCAAGATCCAGTGGGGTAGGAAGAACTTTGAAAAAGAATATCCATACCCGGATTCACCCCCCTATCAGGGTATATAGGCCCCTATTGGTCCTAACATCTACTATCCTACAACTAGGCATGGAAACTGGAAAAATTCCTAATAAGAAAAAAATGCAAGGAAAAGCACATGAACATAGTATCATGATTCCAAATTTACAAACAATGACCTCTACACAAGTAATCAAGAAAAGTAGACAAACAATAGGGACAAAACAAGAAACCCAAAATTCCCCGTTCAAGGGAATTGGAATAATTTGCTCAAATTATTCATAGACTTCCTAAGGAAAGGCACAAACCACCTACCTCAATCCTATGAGATCGATATACTTGAAACAGATCAACTGATTCTCCCTTGAACGTCGTAGATTTGAGAAAACGTCTGAAACACATATACCACGATAACTTGAGAAAGAGGAGGAATTGTAAAACAAGGCTCAAGAAGACGGGAGAACTCACTGCTGCGATTCCAATGCAGTCAATGGTGCTCGAATCGGAGAATGGGCGGAAAGGAGGGGTCTCTTCGATGGTTCGAGGATCCTCGGAACTCTCAGAAAAAGAAGCTGGAGAAGAATACGTTGTCACGATCCGTCCTCGGGGCCCATGTCGTGACTACCCCAAGCCCGCCTTCCATAGGCCAGGGGCTGGCGACTAGCACCAAGGAGAAAATCCCAACAAAAGAGAAGGCATTGCCTTTGAAAAATAAACATGCACCACAGAGTAAGCAAGCGGAAAAGTAAACACTAAGTAAAAACTGTACAAGCTGTGCTGAAAGTAAAAGGGGCTGGAAATACAAGCCCAACTGTAAAGTACAACTGAAAGGAAAAACAGCAACTGAATGGAAAAGCCACAGCGTCGAGCCGTCCTCTGGAAGTCCCACCTGAAGGGTGGGTACAGATAGCCTCCACTGCTCCTCGGGTCCACCTGACCGCTCCGAGTACGTCCTTCCCAGTGGTCCACCTCTAGGTACCGTCCTGCTCCGCACGCCTCCACCACGATCAGCGCTGTCCGTCGTCTGCAACCAACACAACGTAGTGCGGGCATAGCCCGTGCAGGCGTGAGTATAAGCTACTCAGTAGGGACCCCGAGACCCCCGAAGGTCTCCCGAAATACACAAAGGATAAACCACAAAGGGAATATACAATCAGGAAATAACAACCGACACTGCTTAGGAATATGCCCATACATATACCTAAGTCATCAATTCCCGATTGGCTCCAACGTCCGAGCCCAAGCACAACCCAGTCCACACAGGAAAGCAAAACGTATACCCACACAGGATGGCTCAACACAATTCACAAAGGAGAGAAAACAGTAAATCCACACAGGATAGCTCAACACAATCCACAAAGGAGAGTAAACAGTAAATCCACACAGGATAGCTCAACACAATCCACAAAGGAGAGTAACACAAGATTCAGCTCACACTGGTATACTTCTTCGAATGACGATAAAGATGATCACTGATCCATCTAAGTCATCGGACCCACAAAGTATCGATAGGTAACTAACCCCCGCAACGACCCACACAGGATCGGGCCCACACAGGACCTGTAGGCGCTGGCTCACACAGAACCGCTGAGCGCTGACCCACATAGGATCGGACCCACACAGGATCGGGCCCACACAGGACCTGTAGCACTGATCCATGTAGGATCGTTGAGTGTTGTAGTCATCGCAGTCCACTGAGGATCTCTGTACAGTCGTCGGCGCAGTCCACTGAGGATCTCTGCACAGTCGTCGCCGCAGTCCACTGAGGATCTCTGCACGGTCGTCGCTATCGAAGTAGCAGTCGCAGCCAGCTCTAGGGTTCCCGCACACAGCAAGCTCGTTCGGGAGGGTCCGCTCCACGAGCCGAGAGGCCAATACATCAACTGTCACAATGTACGAAGTTGATGTATCCAAAAGTTCCGTATCGTCAACAGGAACTCAACGTCGCAGACGGCGCGTCGATCGGACGCCCGGTCTGAGAGTTATTGGCTTTTTCGTCCTAGGGGCCCGGTTGGTTTTTAAGGAAAAACCAACCCGACCGTACTCCACCCGCGTCCAAATCTCGGGCGGAGTATGCCAAAAGATCCGTCTCACAAAGAGGAAAACACCAAATCTGACGGCACGTCAATCGGACGTCCGTAGCTCAAGATATGAGCGTTTCCACTCCGAGGGCCCTGTTGGTTTCGAGTACAAACCAACCCGGCCGAACCGAAAGTATTCCGAAACCTTGAGTGTGATATACCGAAACAACCATCTCGATCCAAGGATCGCGTTTCCGCTGACGGCGTGTCGTTTGGAGGCTCGTAGCTCAAGTTACGGGCATTTGACCGAAAACGGTCTGAAGACGGGGGGGTCTGGGCCCGGGCCGACCCGGCCCGACCCCCCCTGGGTCGGCCGAACCGGGTCGACCCGGTCTGAATCGGCTGGACCCAGTCCAGCCCGACCGGTCGGACCGGCCTGGCTTGGCCGGCCCGGCCCGGCTCGGCCGAGCGGTCGAGCGACGCGTGGGGGAGCCGCAGCCCCCGCGTGACACCCCTGCGGCACCCGCGAGGTGTCGCCCTGGACAACCGGATGCGGCATCAGCCGCGTCCCGCGCGCGTCGGACCCGCGCGGTCGCGGTTCCGCGAGTGCCGCCGCTGCGGCTTCTGCCGCGGCGGCCTTGTCCGATGGCGCGCCGGGGCGCCACCGCTCCCGGCTGCCGGCGCCGCCGGCGGCTTCCGCGGGCCGCCGGAGTCGCTCCGTTGGTCCGATTCTGTTCCCGTCTACACCGCTGCTCCTCCCGGGACCCGTTCTTCACTTCAGAACCATCAAACTTCCATTGCGGCGCGTTCCGTCGTCGCCCATCAAATCCGTACATCAACGAAGAACGGCGGAGGGTTGTCGGGCCGTGTTCGTTTGGCCCGCACCCTCCGCGTTAGAGATAAACAACGAGAGAAATATATTCAACACATGAATCAACAATTTTAATGGATTAAAATTGTTCTTATTGTCTGGTTCTTCACTTTTAAAAAAAAGAACGATCACGGGAAAAAGGTATTATTCACAACAACCCCTACCTTGTAGCAGTCGTCGTACGCACGTTCTTCGCGGATTTGTTCGCCGCGGAAGGAGGGGATCGTCACGTCGTCGCGGAAGGGCGTCGTGTCGTCGCGGAATCCGGCGTTGAGTCGGCGAACTCAACGGACCAAGAAACAACAGATTTAATTTAATTATATAAAATTAAATCCGTGTTTTGTTAAAAAAAACACAAGGGAGATTTAAGAGAATCCCGAAGTCTCTTACCTCAAACAGCTGATCGGAGATTCGTTGCGGAGGAAGAGACATCGCAGAAGAAAGTTTCAGGAAGGGAACAACGGTGTCGCGGAACACGGCGTCGTGTCGTCGACTTCCACGGGTTCAGCGTTCTTCGTCGGAGGCCGGCGTTCTTCGCGTTCTTCGCGAAGGAGGATGAAGGCTCAAGAAATTTGACAAAACCTCTCAACGAGTAATCCTCCAAAAAGACTTGTTGGTCTTATTTTATTATTACGCCAACAAACGAAAAAGTTAAGTAACGACCCATCAATTCGTTGAATTAATTCAACGAAAGAAACCTCCCATTTAATTTACGAAATAAACCGCCCAATTAAATGGTGCGTTAAGGATTTAAGAAAACGCGTCAGTTGACTTTCATAATGACGGGTTTTCGCGGGTGCGTTACTTAGCGGAAAGAAACGGCGGGGCTCGTGCGGGCCCCACCTCACAAATATCCTACCAAGGGGGTAGGATATTTCTGGATAGCACCCTATCCGTTTTAACTCAGTTTAAGTGGCTTTCAAGTGGCTTCAAGTGGGTTAAGTGAAATAAAATAAAGTTGTCGTGAAATTATTTTATTTCTTAACTTTAAACCCGAAAATTAAAAACCACACCCGAGCAAACGCAACTCCGGAAGAGGCGTTTCTAAGCAAATACCGGCGCTGCGATTTCATCAGTTCCCTCATAATTCGATACCAGGCACCGGTTCAAAAGTTAGAAAAACCCGCTCGTCCGTTCACTGAACGTACCCGAGCCAAACTTCGGAAAATGATTCCGGGCACACCGGGCCTCGGAATCAGGTGCCGTCAGAAACTGCGTTCTTGTAAAATTCCAAAGAAAATTAGGAAAAAAAATTTCCTTGAAATTTACGGGTCTTTACATTACTCCCACCTCAGAGATTTACATCCCCGTAAAGATACATCATAAACAAGGGAAACAAATGTGGGTACTGAGCACGCATCTGAGCCTCCCGCTCCCATGTGCTCTCCTGGAGGTTCCCGTGCTGCCATCTGATGCGCACAAGAGGAATTGATCGCCCACATAGGACCCGCTCCTATCGATCCTCTATCTCCACCGGGACCTCCGCAAAAGTCTCCCCATCATCCACGTCTAGCTCCCCATGGTCAATGATGTGCGTCGGGTCGTGCACGTATCTCCTCAGCTGAGATACATGGAAGACGTCGTGCACCCGGTGCAACTGAGGTGGCAGAGCCAGGCGATAAGCCACCTCGCCAATCTTGCTGAGGACCTGGAAAGGCCCGATGAAGCATGGAGACAACTTGCCGCCTCGGCCAAATCTCCGCAAACCACGTCGAGGTGAGACACGCAAGAAGACGTGGTCGCCATCCTCGAACTCTAGTGGCCTCCGCCTCCTGTCAGCATATGACTTTTGCCGGCTCTGAGCTGTCCTCATCCACTCCTGGATGACTTGGACCTTCTCTGTCGTGGCCCGGACCATCTCTGGTCCCACAAGTACTGACTCCCCAGGGTCTGTCCAGCACAAAGGAGATCTGCAAGTTCTGTCGTACAACGCCTCGTATGGTGCCATCCCGATGGTGGAGTGGTAGCTGTTGTTGTACGCGAACTCCACCAAGGATAGGTGGTCCTCCCAGCTGCGACCAAAGTTGAGGACACATGCGCAGAGCATGTCCTCGAGAGTCTGAATGGTCCTCTCCGTCTGACCATCCGTCTGAGGGTGAAAGGCGGTGCTCAGACGTAGCCGCGTCCCGAACGCCTCCTGCAACCCCTTCCAAAGCCGGGAAGTAAAACGAGTGTCAAGATCGAAGACGATAGTCTATGGCACACCGTGAAGCCATACAATCTCTTGAACATAGAGACGCCCCAAGCTCTCCACTGAGCCCTGCTCTCTGATGGGTAAGAAGTGTGCCGACTATGTGAGTCGGTCAACAATCACCCAAATGGAGTCGTGACCTATGGAAGTGCGTGGAAGTCCAGTCACGAAGTCCATAGATATCCCATCCCACTTCCACTCTGAAACCTCCAAGGGCAGTACCAAGCCCGCTAGTACCTGATGCTCTGCCTTCACCTGCTAGCAGGTGAGGCACCGTGAAACGAACTCTGCCACAACCTTCTTCATGCCCGTCCACCAGTGCTGTCGCCTGAGATCATTGTACATCTTCGCCACTCCAGGATGTACCTCCATAGGAGAAGTGCGAAACTCTCTCAGCACCTCCTCTCGTAAAGCGACTGGTACCAGGGTACGTCCTCTGAAAAGGACGTCGTGATCTGCTCCAAGGGAGAAACCATCAGGTGTATGTCCCGAGGATATCTGTGCACGCCGCGTATCACAGTCAGCATCCTCACGCTGTGCCTCTCTGACCTGCTGCAGTAGTGGAGGGGTGACTGTGAGAGACTGAAGGAAGGCTTCTCCATCTCTATCCACGAAGGATATCTGCAAGGCGGCTAGCTGCTCTGTCACCTCCTCAAGTAGCTGAATGCCCGTCCTCCTGCTGAGGGCATCGGCTAACACGTTCCCCTTCCAAGGAGTATAGACTATCTCAAAGTCATAGTCTTGGAGGAACTCGAGCCATCGCCGCTGTCTCAGGTTCAGGTCCTTCTGCGAGAAAATGTACCTGAGACTCTGGTGGTCAGAAAAGACTATAAAGCGCTCGCCCATCAGATAGTGCCGCCATGTCTTCAGAGCGAAGACTACTGCTTCTAACTCCAGGTCATGGGTAGCGTAGTTCTTCTCATGCGGCCTCAACTGACGTGATCCATAGGCAATCACGGCCCGCTCCTGCATCAGGACACACCCAATTCCGGTCCCTGATGCATCGCAGTAGACTACGTATCCAACTCCCTCCCCAGGCAACCTCAAGATAGGTGCACTGGTCAATCTCTGTCTCAGCTCCTGGAAGATCTGCTGGCATCTTTCTGACCACACAAAGGGTTTCCCCTTCTTCGTAAAAGCTGAGAGTGGCGCCGTAACTCTGGAGAAGTCCGGAACAAATCTCCGATTGTATCCGACTAGACCCAGGAAACTCGCACCTCCATCACGCTCCTGGGTGGCTCCCAAGCTAGCACTGCCTCACTCTTCGTGGGATCCACAGCAACTCCCGCCTCAGAAATGACGTGCCCCAAGAAGTGGACCTCACGTAACTAGAACTAGAACTTCAAGAGCTTTCCATACAGCTGGTGCTCTCGGAGTGTGTCTAGAACAACCCGCAAGTGGTAGACGTGCTCCTCCTCGGTGGTCGAGTACACCAAAATGTCGTCGATGAAGACCACGACAAATTGATCGAGGTATGGCTGGAAGATCCTGTTCATGAGGCTCATGAACACTGATGGAGCGTTGGTTATGCCGAAAGGGATAACCAAGAACTCATAGTGGCCATACCGACACCTGAAGGCCATCTTCTGCACGTCCTCGTCTCAAACTCTGAGCTGATGATAGCCTGACCTAAGGTCTATCTTCGAGAACCACTGTGATCCATTGAGCTGATCGAAGAGGTCATCAATCCTCGGTAGCGGATACTTGTTCCTCACTGTCACCTGGTTAAGGCGACGATAGTCTACACACAGTCGCAAGCTCCCGTCCGCCTTATTGGCGAACAAAATCGGGGAAGCCCAGGGTGAAACACTGGGTCGGATGAACCCCTTGCCCTGCAAGTCCTACAACTGTACTCGTAGCTCTCGAAGCTCAGCGGGGGCCATACGATATGCTGGAGTGGATATCGGGGTTGTCCCGGGGTACAGGTCAATGTAAAAGTCTACCTCTCTGCGAGGAGGTAGTCCTGGAACGCCATCGGGGAAGACGTCCGCATACTGATCCACCACTGTAGGAAAACCAGGACTCCGCACATCAACTGCTCCAAGGATGAGGCTAGCCAACTGATGGGTGATGGGCTGTCCTCTCCTCTGCGTGAGTCCATCCTGTGCTGCGAAGGCTCCCTTCTCTCCGGTGAAGGTGAACCTGCTCCCATCGGTGCGCACACATCGCACCTTGCGCCTAAAACATTCAATCTGAGCATGGAATGTAGATAACCAATCCATGCCCAAGATGATGTCGTAAGGCCTCGACGCTGCTACAAGAAGATCCCAGCCGAAGATCTCGCCTCCTAGAGTAAGCTCACACTGCCGGCACCAGTGCGTAATCGTCGAGTCTTCTCCCGTAGGAGTCTCTAGCCGTAAGGATCGAGCCAACGGCTCTGACGGAATCTTCGTGCTCCGAACAAGGGCAGCGACTATGAAAGAGTGACTCGCTCCTGTGTCTATAAGAACTGCAGCAAGGGTGGAATAGACATAGATCGTAACTCGAATCATCTCTGGCGCACCGTGGTCATAGGCCTCCACTGCCTGGAGTTGAGCCTGTCTCTGCCCGCCAGCTCCCTGTGGTCGGGGCGGACCTCCTGGTGGTGGTGGTGGCAGAGCCTCAAAGCATCGCCCACCACCTGCTGCTCGGCCAGCTCCTCTGCCTCGTCCACCTCCTCCCTGCGGACCGCCACGGTCGACCCTCTGCCTCTGCCTGGGTGGTCCCTCCACTGTCTGCTGCTCCTCGGTACGACGGGTCGGGCAGTCACGAGCCATGTGGCCCTGCCCGCCGCACGCGTAGCACTGTCTACCTCTTGGAAGACTGGCTCCGCGCTGTGTGCCCCGCACTGCTGAGCCAGTGTCCCGAGGTCGTCTGCCGGAAGGTCTGGTCTGCCTGGCACCCTGAGTCATCCGTTGGCTACCAGCTGCCGAAGACTCTGCTACCTTCCGCCCTACGGTAGGTCTCGCTGTGGACTCAGCCAAAAAGCTCTCGATCAGAAGGCCTCGCTCCAGCACTCCTGCCTGGGTCGGGATGCTGAGTGAGATCAGCGATGCCCTTATCTCGTGTCTCAAACCCTGCTCGAAGGTCCGGGCCCGGAAGAAGGGGTCCCGTACCATGTCTGTTGAGTAGCGAGAAAGGTCGGTGAACCTCGCCGTGTACTCGGCGACCGTCAAGCTGCCCTGCCGCAGCTGAAGAAGCTCCTAAATGCGCACCGCACGGAGGGTGGCCAGGACGAACTCTGAGCGGAATAGGCTCTCGAAGTCCGTCCAGATGAGGGAGGCCTCATCGTGTACCTCGAGCATCAAGCTCCACCATCTTCCTACTGCTGCGTGCAGTGGGCTTGCCGCGAGGATCACCATGAGGTCTGCTGGTGTCCTCACTAGCCTGAAAACTTGGACGACCGCCTCCAGCCAGTCCTCGGCTGCCTGGGGGTCCATCTCCCCACGGAACCTGGGTGGTCGCTGGCACTGGAACTCGTGCAGAGCTCCAAGGCATCGTGCATCGTCAGCGATCGGCGCTGGAAGCATCGGGGGCTCGGTGGGTAAAGGTACCGCCGGTGCCTCTGCTGTCAACGGGCCCTGTACTGAGGCCTCATTGCTCGGCGGGCTGTCGTCGCGCTCTACTCTCGGAACCCTAGCTGCCTGCCGTCGTGGGGCCATTCTGAAAAGGAAACAAGTGTGCCATGGTCAAAACAGTATACCTGGTGAGCTAACACAAGTAATCACAAAGAAAACTTGAAACACACATGCAATCAATGTTTTCGTACATTAAGTCGGAAATCAGAAGTCAGGGTCCTGGTGTACGGATACGTCAGCCGCCGCACCAACACTGGACTCCCTGGACTGATAACCACACCCAATACGCTAAACACTATTGCTTCACATAGAATAAAGATCAGAGTCTGCGGTAGAACCGACCGCCTCTGATACCAATTTGTCATGACCCATCCTCGGGGCCCGTGCCGTTACTACCCCAAGCCCGCCTTCCATAGGCCAGGGGCTGGCGACTAGCACCAAGGCGAAAATCCCAACAAAAGGGAAGGCATTACCTTTGAAAAGTAAACAAGCACCATAGAGTAAGCAAGCGGAAAAGTAAACACTAATTAAAAATTGTACAAGCTGTGCTGAAAGTAAAAGGGGCCGGAAATACAAGCCCAACTGTAAAGTACAACTGAAAGGAAAAATAGCAACTGAAAGGAAAAGCCGCAGCGTCAAGCCGTCCTATGGAAGTCCCACCTGAAGGGTGGGTATAGATAGCCTCCACTTCTTCTTGGGTCCACCTCAACGCTCCGTGTACATCCCGCCCAGTGGTCCACCTCCAGGTACCGTCCTACTCCGCACGCCTCCACCACGATCAACGCTGTCCGTCGTCTGCAACCAACACAACGTAGTGCGGGCATAGCCCGTGTAGGGGTGAGTATAAGCTACTCAGTAGGGACCCTGAGACCCCCAAAGGTCTCCCAGAATCCACAAAGGATAAACCACAAAGGGAAGATACAATCACGAAGTAACAACCGACACTGATTAGGTATATGCCCATACATATACCTAAGTCATCAATTCCCGATTGGCTCCAAAGTCCGAGCCCAAGCACAACCCAGTCCACACAGGAAAGCAAAACGTATACCCACACAGGATGGCTCAACACAATCCACAAAGGAGAGAAAACAGTAAATCCACACAGGATAGCTCAACACAATCCACAAAGGAGAGTAAATAGTAAATCCACACAGGATAGCTCAACACAATCCACAAAGGAGAGTAACACAAGATTCAGCTCACGCAGGTATACTTCTTCGAATGACGATAAAGATGATCAGTGATCCATCTAAGTCATCGGACCCACAAAGGATCGATAGGTAACTAACCCCCGCAATGACCCACACAGGATCGGGCCCACATAGGACCTGTAGGCGCTGGCTCACACAGAACCGCTGAGCGCTGACCCACACAGGATCGGACCCACACAGGATCGGGCCCACACAAGACCTGTAGCACTGATCCACGTAGGATCGCTGAGTGCTGTAGTCGTCGCAGTCCACTGAGGATCTCTGCACAGTCGTCGCCGCAGTCCACTGAGGATCTCTGCATAGGCGTCGCCGCAGTCCACTGAGGATCTCTGCACGGTCATCGCTGTCGAAGTAGCAGTCGCAGCCATCTCTAGGGTTCCCGCACACAGCAATCTCGTTCGAGAGGGTCCGCTCCACGAGCTGAGAGGTCGATACATCAACTGTCACAAAGTCCGAAGATGATGTATCTAGAAGTTCCGTATCGTCAACAGGAACTCAGCGTAGCAGACGGCGAGTCGATCGGACGCCCGGTCTGAGAGTTATTGGATTTTTCGTCCCAGGGGCACGGTTGGTTTTTAAGGCAAAACCAACCCGACCGTACACCACCTGCATCCAAACCTCGGGCGGAGTATGCCAAAATATCTGTCTCAAAAGAGGAAAACACCAAAGCCGACGGCACGTCAATCGGACGTCTGTAGCTCAAGATATGAGTGTTTCCGCTCCGAGGGCCCGGTTGGTTTCGAGTACGAACCAACCCGGCCGAACCCAATGTATTCTGAAACCTTGAGTGCGATATACTAAAACGACCGAATCGATCCAAGGATCGCGTTGCCGCTGACGGCGTGGCATTTGGAGGCCCGTAGCTCAAGTTACGGGCATTTGACCGAAAACGGTCCGAAGACGGGGGGTCTGGGCCCGGGCCGACCCGGCCCGACCCCCTCTGGGTCCGCCGCACCGGGTCGACCCGGTCCAGCCCGGCCGGGGCGCGGCCCGGCCTGGCTCGGCCAGCCCGGCCCGGCTTGGCCGGGCGACGCGGGGGGGAGCTGCCGCCCCCGCGTGACACCCCCGCGGCAACCGCGGGGTGTCGACCTGGACAACCGGGCGCGGCTTCAGCTGCGTCCCGCGCGTGCCGGACCTGCGCGGCCGCGGGTCCGCGAGTGCCGCTGCCGCGGCTTCTGCCGCGGCGGCCTTGTCTGGCGGCGCACCGCCGGCGGCTTCCGTGGGCCACCGGAGTCGCTCCGGTGGTTCGATTCTGTTCCCGTCTGCGCCGCTGCTCCTCCCGGGACCCGCTCTTCACTGCAGAACCATCAAACTTCTGTTGCGGCGCATTTCGTCGTCGCCCGTCAAATCAGTACATCAATGAATAACGGTGGAGGGTTGTCGGTCCGTGTTCGTTTGGCCCGCACCCTCCGCGTTAGAGATAAACTACGGGAGAAATATATTCAACACATGAATCAACAATTTTAATGGATTAAAATTGTTCTTATTGTCCGGTTCTTCACTTTAAAAAAAGAACGATCATGGGAAAAAGGTATTATTCACAACAACCCCTACCTCGTAGCCGTCGTCGTATGCACGTTCTTCGCGGATTTGTTCGTCGCGGATGGAGGGGATCATCGCATCGTCGCGGAAGGGCGTCCCGTCGTCGCGGAATCCGGCGTTGAGTCGGCGAACTCAACGGACCAAGAAACAACAGATTTAATTTAATTATATAAAATTAAATCCGTGTTTTGTTAAAAAAACACAAGGTAGATTTAAGAGAATCCCAAAGTCTCTTACCTCAAACAGCTGACCGGAGATTCGTTGCGGAGGAAGAGACGTCGCAGAAGAACGTTTCAGGAAGGGAACGTCGGCGTCGCGGAACACGGCGTCGCGTCGTCAACTTCCACAGGTTCAACTTTCTTCGTCGGAGGCCGGCGTTATTCGCGTTCTTCGCGTTTTTCGCGAAGGAGGATGAAGGCTCAAGAACTCTGAAAAAACCTCTCAACGAGTAATCCTCCAAAAAGACTTGTTGGTCTTATTTTATTATTACGCCAACAAACGAAAAAGGTAAGTAACGACCCATCAATTCGTTGAATTAATTCAACGAAAGAAACCGCCCATTTAATTTACGAAATAAACCGCTCAATTAAATGGTGCATTAAGGATTTAAGAAAACGCGTCAGTTGAATTTCATAATGACGGGTTTTCGCGGGTGCGTTACTTAGCGGAAAGAAACGGCGGGGCTCGTGCGGGCCCCAACACACAAATATCCTACCAAGGGGGTAGGATATTTCCGGATAGCACCCTATCCGTTTTAACTCAGTTTAAGTGGCTTTCAAGTGGCTTCAAGTGGCTTAAGTGAAATAAAATAAAGTTGTCGTGAAATTATTTTATTTTTTAACTTTAAGACCGAAAATTAAAAACCACACCCGAGCAAACGCAACTCCAGAAGAGGCGTTTCTAAGCGAATACCGGCGCTACGATTTCATCGGTGCCCTCAGAATTCAATACCGGGCAACAGTTCAAAAGTTAGAAAAACCCGCTCGTCCGTTCACTAAACGTACCCGAGCCAAACTACGGAAAATGATTCCGGGCACACCGGGCCTCGGAATCAGGTTCCGTCAGAAACTGCGTTCTTGTAAAATTCCAAAGAAAATTAAGAAAAACAATTTCCTTGAAATTTACGGGTCTTTACAGTCGTTTTCCTCAATTAAGCATGACCCTGGTCTGTTTAATGAAAAAAAAGAAAGTACACGACATGTACTTTTAGAGTACACGGTGTGTACTAAGTCTTTCCGAACTCCGCAAAAATCCGCCTCCACATCACCCCTACACACCGTGTGTGTAGCCCGGACATGGCCAGTACATGGCTTCAAGCAGGAAAAGTGTACACGGCTTGTACTCAGAAAGTACACGACGTGTACTTCAAAAATTTCCAGAAACTTTATTTTTCTCAAAAACTCAAGAAAAAGGAAGGACATACATGAAACGATGATCCGGGTTCTTACAGTACCAATGATGATGGTTTGTAAGAAGTGTTTGAAAGCCTCTATGATATTTTTTAGTGACCATTAATGATAATTTCTTATATAAATATTATAAAAAAATTATAAAATGGACAATGAAAATTAAATAAATGTTAATTTATATAATTTTTGGTATAATAGAAATAATATAGAATAACATTTCCCAAATATCTTCCCAAATGGTTTAATTAAATGGATGCATGACACTGTGCTATGTATCTACATCAATTGCCACATGCATTTACATTGTGACCCTAATGTTACAAATGAATAAATATTTGTTGTTTTCTATAGGTTTTCTATATATATTCTAGCCAATTTGAGTCAGACCAGTTACACCATGTACCGAATCTAGGTGTTGTGGATTTTTACAAATCAAAAAATGAATTATGTTTCATTTTCATAATGTATAGAAACATTCCAAATGCGTTTGAACAGAATTGAGTATGTCACATGTATTTTTTTTTCAAATTTCAATTTTATGTAAAAAGAAACACTTGGAGTCATACTGGTCATACTATGAATCTAATTTAGATGCAGCTAATTCCAACATATCAAAACTAACTTATGAATAATTTTCATAAAGTATAAAAATAATCTAAATGCATTTTCACTATTTTGAATTCGTCACATTTTTTTACTAAAATGTCATTTTAATCATAAAAAATGTACTTTGAGTCATATTGATCACATTATGTGTTGGTTTGATGCGATACATAATCTTAAACATAAAAATTACATTTGAATAGTTTTACTAAAGTATAATAATAATAAGAGAAAATTTTCTCAGTTTTTAGTTGGTGATTGAATTTTGAACTAAAATTTCACTTTTAAAATGATTAGAGACACATTGAGTCATACTGAGCACAACATGTATTCGATTGTGGTGTAGATAATTTCAACACATCATAAAAAACAATTTAAAAGTAAATTTAAATATTAAAATATCCTTTATTGACACCATCATTGGCATAAGAAATATCCTCCCCTTTCTAAAAGATCATATAAATCCCATTTTTTAACTTTAAAACCAATAATTTTCCATTAAAATATCATTTACATTATAAAAAAAATGATGAATATTGCCCTAATAAATCATTGGGACACTTCATATTTGTTTTTAAAAATGATTTTCACAACAAAAAATAGTGTTATCATTTATTTAAAAAAACTTTATAACAAAATGTTTACACATAAAAAAAATATTTGATGGAAAATCAAACACTGAATTCATTTCCAAACATACTATAAAAAATCAAAAACTATTTTCAAATCTAATACCTTTACATCTTGAACCAATCCTTCAAAATTTTAAAATCATGCATCAGCTAAATAACATGATAATTCTAAAATCTATATAGTCGAGAAAAAATTAAAATATTACTGAAAGTCCAAAGATAATTAGTGAACACATTCAACTGGGCCACATGGTTTGAATTCCAGGGGTCCATCACATTGGTGTCATGGGGATCCACTTAGAACTATGTACATGAGTTCCACTGGGATTACGAAACTCTATGAGCTTACTATGTGTCACCGGTTAAAATCACACTCCATCCCCAAAATTGATTTTTTTTATAAACTACATAAATAATATTTCAATCAAGAGAAAGATTATTCAATATAAATCCAAGTACACAAACTAAAAATAATGGAAAATAAAAAATCAAGACCCAACACAACATGTCATGGAAACCAGAGTTTTAGATTGAGTAAGAGCTCATGACACCTAAGTTAGTTAGTTTGGAACGTGATGGGTGTGTTTTGAGCGTTAACCATGGATTACAGAGGAAACTTTAGGTTACTAGTATTGTGATGGGAGTTGTGTGGTGTCAAATAGAATATAGTGGATCATCATGTGATAAAACAATAAATCACTGCATGCCTTAGCTTTGAAAGGGACCCATTAATCGAGTAGATCAATGAATAGTGAGAGTGGTGAATATGATTAGGTTCTGAAAGTACATGAATAGTCCAAGTTAGGAGAGTCAATTAAGGTTCTATTTAAAATGATTAGAAATAGTTTTATAGCTCTAAAATTGTAGGCACAGATAAAACTCTACCTTATTAGCATGATAGAGATACCTCTTTATCAGAGCTAAAAAGCACTCATAAATACCTAATTTTAATAATATAATAATTAAATTATAAAATATAAAACTATTATAATTGTAAATTAATTTAATAAAATTTTATAATTATTTAAATAATTATATATATTAATAATTATAATTATCGAAAAATTAATTTAATTTTTTTATAATGATTAATATATTTATATAATTATATAACGAAATATATTTATATATATATAAGTCAAGGACCAAAAGATTTTATTTAAATTTAAAAAATAGAAAGGCAATGGAAGCCGTAAGACACAAAAAATGACATCATTAATAAGAAAATTTAGAGACCTAATTTTCTCCAAATATTATATATAATCTTAAATTCCTCACCATGAATAGAATTCCTATTGATAATTATAGGGCGATAGCCACAATTTTAAGGATGACAACCTCTCCTCCAGTTTTTCACTTGTTTTTAGATATCGTCAATGTCACTATTCTCAAAGTCAATTGAATTACCAGATTCACTCGTCTTACAATCTATCAAAATCTCTACATTCTTTAAAAATCCATCTAACAATGTGTCCTTTCTTCTTCTTCTCCCCATTATGGGGCTTGTGTCTCATCATATACTTATTTACCACCATGTTTGTTAGGATTTAGTGGGTGAATCCCTTAAATGATGTTCAATGTAGTCATTAATAATTTCTTGGGTGTTGATTCGTTTGAAGGGGTATGTGTCACAACTGCCAAAGGAACCACATGAAAAATAGTGGAGGAAGATACCTGATCCTTTCTCAACATTTTAGTTTAAGGATAAAATTCAATATTAACCTCGTTATCCTAGTTAAGGTAGGACAATCCCTCATGATTTTCATCTTTCAGTAACACCTCCTTTCTTGTGTCAACTTGTAGATGCTTGGAATACTGACCATCACATTGTTCTTAACTGGGCATCTGATCCAACATCACAATATATTATGATTTATCCTCCTTGTGTACATGATAATCAATATTCATAAAGGAAGTCATTTTATTTTATGCAAGACTCATGTATACCTTTGTTATTTTAGGGATTACATTTAATGTATTCTCTACAAGGAAATGACAATCAAATTTTATGCCCCATTCTGATTAGCTAGTTGGAACATCAGAGGAATAAGGATCCCCCATGGATAAACCTAGAGAAGTAGTCTTTTCCAATCATTACAGCCTATTAATAACTCTATCCACATTAGTTTCCAATAGACGACCAATATATGACTTATTTTCTACCGAAGAGATTCCTTCCAGATTGAAAGAAAAAATTCCTCCCTTCCTGAATTTAATGAGAGATGCAACGACTACATTCACATTGCCTTTATTTTTATCAAAAATCAACCCCTATCCTTGATTAATCTCTAAATCAACATCCGCTCATCCAACACCTTCATAATCTATTTAAATATCAAAACAGTCATCATATGACTTTTCTGACCCAACACCTTTAATTAGAGCATCATTAAAATATAACACTGAATTAGAAAATCACCCATAATCCAATAGATCCTAAACCAATTTATCCAATGAAAATACATTAATATCCAAATTAGATAATGGAAATCCTTATTAAAACTAAAAATTCATACCATGAGATAATTTTACAATTCCAAGAGCTTTTCTAGCAGGTAGAGGGTCTCCATGTGTACAATTATCCAAAATAGTGGTTGGAAGAAGTTTTTCATCATGGTGTGTAGAATAAACATTAGTATTCTTTGGATGATATCCCATTCCATTTTAGTCTAGTATGTTCCCTTACCTTTCATGGAAATCTATACTCTTCATGTACATAATAAGATTAATGAGGACAAAATAGACTCTTTAAATAGTTGGATCTATTATTCCCAATAAAATTACAACAATTAATAGTCATTGTTATTTTCATACATGAATCTAAATTAAAATTCATCCTTAGGTGTATAATGGAACACTTTTTCAAATATCGTACAGAAATAACCAACTTTTCCTAGCATGTGAGCATAGTTGTTGAACCTGATTATCTCAATCTCCATATCCATTTTAATAGGGGATCTAATAACTTATGAAATAAAAAATATAGTTTTTTCATGCCAGAGAATCCAATTTATACCATACAATCTAAACCAAACTCATGAAAAAGAGTTCCTATCCCCATGTGGGTTTAAGGAGGGAACCCATTTATTGAAATGTAGATACCCATGCTTGAGGGATATAGGACCACATCCCCAAGACCTCATTTTCAGTTCCTCAAAAGTGAATAAAAAGTGATTAAATACCCTACATAGATACATGAATCTCTATGATTTAAATCTATAAATGGATGATAAATGAGTATGTAAATATGTAATCCTACACAGTTTAGAAGCCTTTGTAAGAATAAATTTATCCATGATAGAGTACTCACCTAGTTCAAGTCATTCTGTGATGGCCTAATTATTGTAACCAACTTGAGAAATATGTCATTTCCTCTGAATCTTGTAAGAATACGAATATATAGATTAATGAAAAATATGATTCATAAATTCTTTTGGGCCTCCATCATTTTCCAGTGTCCCCTTAATCTCTCATAATCAGGATACACTTAATCATAATTTTGAGAACATTATTATTGTCAATGAGCTCTTTTCTTAATACAATCAATCACATAATATCATTGCTGTGGGGTGTGTGCAGATAAATGAGTGGTCTCTTTGGAATTAAATGTATAGGGGTATTGTTCAATAAAGAATACAATAAAGGGGAATGATCCTTCGGTGATTTTCAATTAGTATACCCCATCCATGATCCCTCCCAGTGCTCTCTTTTTCTATGGTTTTTGAAAGGTTTTTCGGTCTCCCCAATAGATTATTTATAATATTTCACTATACTTTGTAAACATTTACACTATTTTTTAGGGACCGAATTAATTATTCAAAAAACTCGATCATCATGAAGATGTCGTCAGTGAGAGGTACTAATTGGATGTTCGACGATTTTAAGGAGCATATTTTTTAGTTATGGGGATTTAGAGGTTGGTGAATTATTTCTTTAAGTGTGGGTTTTTCTATATAAAATTTCTTTCATTGGAAATGAAATTTAAGGGATATAGTTTTAGTTTCATTTTTCTGACGCCGAGAACCATACATTTCCATGTTTGGGTTCCCACGTTTTAACTATCTCAGGTGACAAAGTCAACAACCCAATCATTGTTAAAGGTTATCGGTCTGAACTAGTTCTCTTGGAATACTTATATTTTGTGTGATATTGATTATACTATTGGATCTCTGATAAATATTGATAACCAGATTGAAAAATAAATATTTGGGAAATTTTCTCAAATCCTTGTTGATTATGATCTATGTTGTCCTCTAATTAAAATCATTCACTTAGTTGTAGATTAATTAACGTTTGATTTGGATGTCGAGTATAAGAATGTAATGTTTTTTGTCACAACATGTGTTGTATTGGACATGTTAAGGAAGGGTTTCATATAAAACTAATGTTCTCCAACTTCTGAAATCATAGTCATCATGCCACTAGTTTTTTGTTTAAACTACTGCTCATGAATGATGGTGATGGGGAGGATAGGCAATGTATGATGAAACATTTTAATAAAGAGAATTTAAGGTCCCAGGATATGGTAGGTGTGAGGATGGAGGCAAACAACCCACATCACCCTATATAGTCCAAAATTGGGGGAACCAATTGAGGCAATGATTGCAGTGCATACTGAAATAATGATGATAATTTGGAGTCATCATAAGATGATCTATTTTTGGACTAAGCTGACATGCAGGAAGAAACTTTCATGTCCTCAAGTGCCCAAATGAGATGAATCATTAAGTGTTGGGAACCTCAGGGAGAATGTAGGGTAGTATTTCTCATCATTCCTATAAATACAAGTTAGATTAATATACATGGATGGAATCTGGTAACAGGTCCAAAGGAAAGAAATACTGTGTGGGTGCTGCTATGGATTTAGAAGAGACTCGATCTATAGTTAATTTTTGGCCACCAGTGAACACAATAGAGTATATGAGGGAGTTTTCAGCCACTATTTATAAATTGATTCCATAATTTCAACCCTATATTGGAAATGATCATAACATGACATCTCCTCTTTCAAAATATTCCCCTCATACACATACCAAGTTATTATCTCAGGGGGTAGAAGGTGAATACGACTCTTGTACGGATGTTTCAGTGATACATTTTTCTAATGAAAAAATGAAGGCCAAAGACACTCTCATTCTTCTTGAAACTTTTAATATATCAAATAGTAGATATGACTTCCTTATAGAGGTTAGCAACATTCATGTATGATAAGGTCATTTACCAAGCGCTGAGTCTACCAAGGCAAGGATCCCTCTTAATTTAAATATGACATCAGGGGGCTCAGACTCGGTTGGGATACATGATCTAGGGACTCTCGTGAAGCTCACCCCATAAAATGACAATAACAACTGTCAAGCTAATGATGATATAACATGAAAAAATCCCCAAAAAAGGAATGAGGGGAACCATTCCATGAGTAAGGGTTGGAGAGAGATATCATTAAACAGTATGATCTCTACTTATCTTGATTTTCATGTTTGTGATGGTGTCTTTGCCACATTTCGTTATCACTATCATGCACTTTCTTTAATTTTTTATAATAAATTTTGAGGGCGTGGGATGGGTCTTCAATCCACATGCTCACGTATTTGAGCGTATATATAATTATATATATAACTATATAACTATATATAATTATTATTTAAATATTTTTTTTTGATGTTATAATTATTTTAATATATATATATATTATAATTATAATTATAAGTAAATATATATATAATGTATTTATATATAATTATAAGTATATTTATGGAAATATATATATATATATATAATTTTAAATTTAATAAATATATATTACTTAAATTCATTTATTAAAAATTTATATTTATTAATATATATATGTTTATATTTATAAATATAAATAAATATATTTAAAAATATTTATATATAATTATAAATATATTTATACAAATAAATATATTTATAATATTATATATATTTATATAATCATAAAAATTTACTATAAATTTATAATAATTTAAATATATATTTAAATATAAATATATTTATTTATAATTGTAATTATATTTAAATATATTTATAAATATTTCTATATAATTAAAATATATTTATATATACATATATATAAACATATATTTATATATAAATATATATTTATATATGTATATACATATATAAGATGGATGCGAGGCTGTCTTGGATGAGAGACCATTGATGCAAGGTGGTCTACTAGGGTTCTTCTCTGATGGAAACTTCTTATGATATGTTTCTTCCTAATGTTTTCCTTTCTGAGAGGTGATTCAATATCCATTTTTTCTCCCCTCTAGAATAGACGGAGGAGAAATGTTATCTCATGGTGGCTTTAGTGTGGATGTCAAAAATTGAAACATCTTCTCTTGTTTAAAATATGGTGCTCTGGATCATATTTCCAAGAGAGACGGTACCTCCCATGACACTATTAATCATGAAGAAATCATTAAAACGTTGAAGATCTATAAATTTTCAATTACTACGCAGTTTATTCTTCCAGCAAGGTGTAAACCTTTGAAGGTTGATGACCTTTCTTGTTGTGTGTCTTTACTTTGAGGAATCAATAATTAGAACTGTGTATCAATGGAGCATTGATATTATCATATATTATTTACATTAGAGGTATTGAAGAGGATGGAATGGGTGCATGGCCCAACAACTTTAATGCTAGGACAATTGTGCATTCAATATTGGGATCCTTGATTCTCACTTTTTCTATCAAAACACCCATGTGTAGGTTTGGGTATGGAATTTTGGAATCAAATTAAGTCTGTGACACTCAAATATTCTATTTGACATTGGACCATTGATTGGTATGTCGATCAAAATGTACAAGGCTACTAAGGAATCTCAACACAAGTTATTTTCTCGATTTGTGATTAAAGTGGAACTAAATAGTTATTTAATCGATAGGGTAATGATCTATAATATTGATGATTCCTTGAATCTGAATGTTTTATATCAAAATCATCATTTATTATATTTTAAATACAAGTCCATTGGTCACTCCAATGATATGTTCAAACTGAATGTTTTTCTCCCCAGTTTTCTCTCAAAAAAGGGCAGGAAACCTCTATATGCTACAAAAATATGGGACATAATGCAGACCCTCAGAGTATTGAAAAAGAACCATAGGTGTATGGGATAATAATTAGATAGGTGCATGAAAGAGGGACTCAACCTGGTTAGGAATAACTACAATTAGTTGTTGAAGACTGTGGTTTTGATTCCAATATGGGAGTTGGGAAATGAAGAAGGACCAGACATTGGCTTAGTTACCACTGCATAGTGTGTCTGCTGTGTTGAACACTAGTATGAAACCTCATTGTTTAGAGGAAATTCACTATCTGGGTAAGACACATAACAAGTGGGATAAAATGGAGGGATTTTAACCCAATAAATTAATTAGGATGACCACAATTCACTTTAATTGAAGATTAAGGAAAAAAGGATCAAATGATAATGCAAGAGGATATGCTGATTATAGACATTAGTAAAAAATGATGTTTAATATAGGGGGTCCTCTTTCTTCAAAGATTCCTTTATGTTTAAATTGAAGTCATGCAGTGAAGGTATGTTTAAGGGAAATTCATAGAATACATATATGTAGGGGAATAATTTTAATGTCGGTTCTTCCATATAGAAGATCATGGGAAAGCGGACCGAGTATTCATCAACCATGTCTAATGCTAGAATGATGAAACATTGTTCTCCAGATATTACCCATGACAATTTGGTGACCCCAATATATTATAATAATAATAATTTTAGTTTTCATGAAATTATTAAATGGTCTTGGTGTATGGTGGTTTATCAGGAGGAATTTGGAAACCCTCATGGATCAGAGAGGCCAGATCAAGCTGAAGGACAAGATCCTCAGCCCCATGAGGATCCCAACATACCGGATGACATGATAGATGTTGATGAGAGGACATGGAAACAACTCAAGACCTGGAAGAGGGGTCTATATTAAAGGTTTAGTGATGGTGGTCAATCACAAAGATGATTTTCTTTTCTATTTCTGGTTTGATCTCTACTTTTCTTTTTATGGAAGTATCATTTCAATTGTTTACTTTTTTCTATCTCCTCTTGTACCTTGTTTACTCTTAATTTTCAATAAATTTCATGACTATAGGATACAAACCTTGGCCCACACCATATTTAATATATATATATATATATATAATAGATTGGGGTGATATGTGGGTTGGGGGAGAGATTCCTCCAAACGACAAAGATGACTAGGCTATATCCTTCTTCATCACAGATATCCCACTCTTCCTTAGCATCAAATTGTATGATAGAGGAGAGAGGAACCCAATTATTTTGGTTATCACCTCCATGATGCCTAACTCATATTCACTGTATACACACACATCAATAAGAAATTCTTGAGTTCCAAAACCATGGAACTGTTAGTCTTATGATTATCTAGATATCAAATTATTTGTTACTTCTAAAGATACATATTCTGGTCACTCCATAAAAAATGGAACTTCTTAACAGGTTTTTGAAAATTGGGAAGCGATAGAGGAAATAATAGAGATTTGAAATCACTTTATTTCAGTTCATATATTTCTTCTAAAAGTGGTGATAACTTGTGAATTGGATGCACTTGTCCAAGTTTTATCAACCTCATGTGTCTTTATTATATGGAGGTGTATCCCATTAGGGTGTGTGTTTTACCATTTTCTATTTCCAAATAAATAACTCAAATTGAGGGAATGGGGGTTAAGATCAATTTTGAGTGAAACTAGGAATGATGTGATTATAGGAATGGACTTTTTTCATTAATCAATTTAAAATTAAGAACACATATGTTCAGTGTGAGATCAGAATTATATTCTTGAGATAAATACTATTGAATCCTCAAATAACTCAAGATATTATATCATTGACCGGGGAAACAATCAAGATGGATAATCCGACTGAACAATCCAGGTATGACCATTTTGTGATATATATTTTTGATGTTGATTTTAGACCGATTTTGGTTAACCATGTAACAAAATAAACTAATGATGAGGATCTTAATTTGAAAATATCTTTTTAGAAGCATCCCCTTTTCTGCCTGGAGTGCAGACATGTGGATCACTCGAAGAATTATTGAATGAATCATTTTTAATATTCTAAATACATTATAAAGGAAAATATTTCTGCATAATGTAAAAATGAAAAGGATAAGGGGATTTTACCACCACCTAGAAAGGGTGTATAATATATAAAGACAAAGAGAGGGACAGTATTGAAAAGAAAAAAAAGAATACATCATAAGTGTTTTCTTTAGGGTAGTCTGACACTATGGGTAAAGTGGGAGCAGTTCATGTCCACTCAATGGTCCTGAAAAAATCATGGGATGAATCTATACCTGACGAGGGGGAATAAATTTTGGTGATTCATTTTTAATTTTCCATTAATGATTCTCATTAAAAGATAACTAAGGATATTTTTTAAAATGAGGTCTCTGTTGATGATCAATCTGAATGTGAAGCTGCTGGACAAGATGGTGTTGATAACGAACTATGGAAGGAGTTAGTTATCACTTGGAATAAAAAATACAATATGGTAGTAGATTCCTCCAATGATTGGAAGAACCCCAATTTTATATATGGTTAGTCAAAGATATTGTGTATCACTCTCAATATATTACATAAGTATCATGTTTATAATATTAAATATATATTATTGGTTGAAGAGGGATTTCAACTGGTCACACAGAAATTCAAATATTTTGCATCTCCCACTAAGCCCGGGAAGGCATCACCTTTTCTAATTCAATAACTACTTGGGTAGGATATGTATAAAAACATTGAAGATGCAGCAAGAGATCTAGTTATGGGCGATACACTGGAAGGGAAGGTGGTGACCGAGGAGGGAATCATTTCCCTCCCAGACAATAGAACCGGCTCAAATAAAATCACTTTGTTTTAATTTTTTGATTGATATCATAGAATAATGTTTTACCTGAGAAATTTGGAAACATTTGAGTTGGAGCACAATCCTCAGACATTGGAAATTATGATCATAATGTACTAGAAAATAATGACTCTTTCATGAAGAATGATTTTACTAGAGGTATTAAACCTCATGATGAGGAATTTTAATCATTGAGCACAGATGGTTAGGAAGTCACAAGGAAGGATAAAAAATAGTGGAAGAGTGGTTGGCACCCGAGATGTTGGTTTGGCACCTGACCAATAGGCGGTAGACACAATAAAAGGTGATTGTTGTATGATCCTTTATTTATAGTGGCATTATTAGTGCATATTTGTTATCATTATAACCCCCACTTTCTTTCCTTTAAACCTTCCTTCTAATAAATAAATTTTTATGTACTAGGGGTTTCAATCCATGGTGCTTTCCGTTTTGAGTATACCTATTTATATATTAATATATACATCTATAATTATGAATATAATAAATTATTTATTATTAAATATAATTATTATAATGTTATAATTTTTTGTATATATTTATTTATAATAATAATTATTAAAATTATATTTAAGAAGTAATTATATATAATTATATAATTATATATATGTATTGAATAATATATTTTTGATAATATATTAATATTAATATAATTAGAAACATAATAAATATATTTATTATAAGATTTAACTTATTAAAATATAAATATTTATTTGTATTCATAACTATAAATAAATATTTCTATAATATTTTAATAAAATTATAATTATATATATATATTCCAAGACAACATGAATCATGGGTTTTAAACCATGGTCCCAAAATTTATTAAAAATAAAATGGAAACAAAGTACAAGAGAAAAAGGGATCTCAAGGCTATTGACAACAACTTCTAAAAAATGTAAAAGCAGTTACTCATCTATAAAAACATCCAGCACCTTTACTTCTCAGATGACACCATCACTTCCATGTTTTGGGCTGTTGCCATGTCTTTGCGTCCACTCATGAATCATCCGGTGGGATGATATCCAGAAAGAACCTTGTATCATATTCTCCACCCAGACCTAGGACCTCTAATGATATATTTTCATGGTTTCTCATTATTATAGTCTCAATGGAAGGAGTGTTACCAAATTCTTTATATAAGACCTCATTTCTATTAAATATGTTTGATATGTTAACCAAACTATGGCTATTTTAAAAATAATCTGGTGGGGTTAGGGGACGCTCCATGCTATGCACCATGCTTTCCATTGGGTGTTCCAAGGCAACCTTCTCCCATTAATCTTATATTGGCCCAAAAATATGTGAATGGTTGAGATAGAAGGATTTCTTATGGGTGACCATCAGAAATCCATCATCATTAATGTGTAAAATATTTCTTTTATTTTATTTGATGATTTTTCTATCCCCTACAAACATATAAGAGCCTATCTCCATATATTTATTAGGGACATCTCTTTCCATATTTTTATTTCCTTGATTTTTGGCCATGGTTAAGGGGTACTCCTTAAACAATTCCTTATTCACTAGTTCCTAGAAATCATTACCAAATATGGACGGACTATCATAAACATAAATATTTTTAGAAAATTTAGCTCCAATATCCACCCTTGATTTCTTTCTACATGATGAGTGCTTCTATACACCTTCACCTCATAGAAGGATAACCCAATGGTCATCCTTGATAGCAAAATTAAAATCATCTACAAGCATCTAAGGAGATATTCTAGATGTCTTAATATCCACATGATTTATAATATCACATAACACTTCATCTTTATAAGAGGGTAAAATGGTATCCATCAGGTCTTGAAAGGCCTTCTTAGTTTGAGGGAATCCATCCCCAACAAAGGCGATTTTAAATATAGGGTCTCCTTAGAATATAGTCCCCATGTATTTCCATACCAAACACCATAAAAATTAGAAAGATAAGTATTCCTAGATTTCATAAAACATTGAATTTTAGTATAACCTCTTATAAAGTAGAATAAATGAAATATTGACCTCCTACAATTAAGCCCATCTTTCCCAATTTTCATACAGTCTGAACAATAATGTTGGATTTTTTAATACTTAATACTCAACTCAAATTCACCACATTAAATAGAAGCAATTAGTTTATCAAAAAGAGTTAAACTCAATTATACTTCAACTAGAAAATTAGCATAATGACAGAACCTATGAAGTTATGTTTCCTTATCCTTTTTATGGGAATAAAAATGGACACTATGATATCATACATTATTTTTGGATGCCAAAGAATCCAATTTACAACATGAACTTTCCCAAAAATTTTAATGATGGAATTACCAAACTACAATGAGTTAAATATATGATCTCACTACCAGATAGGAAGAACATCTGGATTGAGATCCATTAAACTAAAGACCCACACATTAATTTTTAAATCCTTAGAGTGGAAGTGTAAGAACACAGATCTTTATTTTTAGGTATGTCTTTACTTTTTATGATGTTTTTGAGAAAAGGAGAATTTCTGGAAATTTTTGAAGTACATGCAGTGTACTTTCTGGGTACACACCGTGTACTCCCTTGCCTCACCAGGCTGTGTGCTAGCCGTGTCCGGGCCACACACACGGTGTGTCGGTATGAAGTGGAGGCCACATAATGTGGAGTAGAAGAAAAATAGAGTACACTCCATGTACTCAAGAAGTACACACCGTGTATTTTCTTTTTTTATTAACCAGACTAGGGTCACGCCTAATCGATAGAAATGTCTTCTTCTAGGTCTCATTCAACCAAGAGAATTCGTACGGATGCAAATCTTCTCCGAGCCTCTGAGCCCTCGTCCGTTCTTCAATTCGATCACCATTAATTGCATTGGAACCACAACGGTGAGTCCTTCCTTCTCCTAGAGCTTTGTTTTCCAATTCTTCTTCTTTCTCAAGTAATCATGTCTTGAAAATTTTGGATGTTTTCTCAAATATTCGACGTTATAAGGAGAATAAATCTTAATGGATCAATTATATTGATCTCCTAGAATCCAGGTAGGTGGTTTGTGCCTTACCTTTCGATGTATTTCAGTTTTATGTGCTAATTCCACCAATACCTGTGAACGGGGTATTGTGTGTTTACCGTTTTTCCCTTGTTGTTTTCCTACCTTTCATGCAAGCTTGTGTATAGGTAAATTGTTCATTTTTGTGGATAATTGTTGTTCTTGGATGTTTTTCCCATGATTTGTTCTATATACGACCTTTGAGTCTTTGTTATCCTTGGCTGTTCTACCTGTTTTCCATGCCTAGTGACCGTAGGATGGAGTAATGATGATAACATGATTTTTGTTGTAGACTGTTTAGCCATGTAGCTCTATAGGTGTACATTGGTTATCCAAGTAGCTCTATAGGTGTACATTGTCCATATAGCATTATTATGCATTGACTGGCACGGGGTTGTGAGAACCTGGTGCTATAGACTACAAGGGATAGACCGAGTGAACTTCCCAGAGAGTCTTTGTCATTATAGACTATAAGGGATAGACAGAGGGAGATTCCCAGAGATCATTTGGACATTATAGGCTACAGGGGATATACCGAGTGAGCTTCTCAAAGTGACTTGGATCTTATAGACTACAGGAGGTTAGAAAAAGTGAGATTCCTCAGAGAGTCTTTATTTTTTGAATTGATTTAAAACCATTTCCAGGCTAGAGAAGGAATTGACTGAATGAGATTCCATTGAGAGTCTGTGATAGACCTGAAACTATAAGAGGAATTGACCGAGTGAGCTTCCTCAGAGAGTTTCTAGACCTTGGGTCCATGAGGGTTAGACCACGTGATCTTCCTTAGAGAGTCCCTGACTACCCTAGACTATAAGGGTAATTGACAGAGTGAGTTTCCCCATAGAGTCTTATAAATTTGTATGGACAAACCAGAGGGGTTAGGCTGAGTGCACTGCCCAGAGGGTTGTGGTACGTTTTGGTTAGGACCAGAGGGGATGGCTGTGAGTACTTCCTAGAGGGTTTCTTGTTGTGGTTAGCTATTTTCTTACTGTTTCTTGTTGTTGTTTTGTGGATTGATTGCTGTTGTGGATCATCCTGTTTACTGATTAATGAATACTACCTACTGTTGTTGCTAATGTTTACTGCTTACTATACTATTACCTGCCATATACTCACTGACTGTTTGGCATAGATCTTCAGGTGGTTGCCTACTGGGATTTATTGTCACACCCTATTTGGGCCATGATTTTGGGCCCAAGTAGACTTTGTTGTTAAAGGTATAGACAAGGGAAAGCGCCCTTAGAATTCTGGTACATGATTTCTTGGAGTAGGAGAGTATGGGACCAAGCTTTGGCTTGCGATGCTGAGGAGCTGTTTACTTTCTTTTGCACTTGTTTTGGTACTGTGGTGTTTTCCAACATTGTGACTTGTTTGGATGCTTTCTTAAATATGTAACATGCATCATTTCATATATACATATGTGCTCTAGTTTGTTGATTTATTCTTTCACTTTTTACTACTGTTGGTTATTTACTGCTTCCACTATTGCATTTTTATTTACATATGCTGTGTACTCTGCCAATAAGGGCATAGTTTCCCCACAATCACACCTAAGGCCCTCACTTCTAGTCAGCAGCCTTTGGCGTTTGGGGTAATGCGCTTGATGACACTCATAATAAGACTTCTGTTGAGACTGTATTATAGCCATCCTCTTTCGAATTGTCGATCACATTATGAAGGTTCTCTGTGGCCAGTCTGTTCCTCTAGTATGGGTGCTATGGCAGCATGAGTGGGTACATGACGAGACATGGGAGAGGGAAGCTGATGTATGTTCATAGTGGCCAGACCTATTCGGGTTTTCTTCTTCTACACCTCGCTAGGGAAATTTAGGGACAAATTTCTTTTAGGGGGAAGTTTGTAAGAAATCAGATCTTTGTTTTCAGCTATGTATTTACTTTTTCTGATGTTTTTGAGAAAAGATTAATTTCTAGAAATTTTTGATGTTCAAGGCCTGTACTTTCTGAGTACAGGCCGTGTACTCCCTTGTCGCTCCAGGACGTGTGTTGGCCATGTCTGATCCACACACATGGTGTGTAGGGATGAAGTGGAGGCCACCTAAAGTGGTGTACGGAAAAAAGAGTACACTCCATGTACTCAAGAAGTACACACCATGTATTTTTTTCATTAAATGGACCGGGGTCGCGCATAATCGACAAAAACTTCTTCTTCTAGGTCTCGTTCGACCAAGATAAGTCGTACGGTCATAGATCTTATCTGAGCCTCCGAGCCGCCGTCCGTTCTCCAATTCGATCGTCGTTGTTTGCGTTGGAACCACAGTGGTGATTCCTTCCTTCTCCTAGAGCTTTGTTTTCCAATTCTTCTTCTTTCTCAAGTTATCATGGGTTCAATGTTTTGGATGTTTTTTAAGATCTTCAACATTCTAAGGAGAATCAAATCTTTTTGGCTCAAGTGTATTGATCTAATAGAATCCAGGTAGGTGGTTTGTGCCTTACCTTTCGATGTATTTGATTTTTATGTGAAAATTCCACCAATACTCGTGAACGGGGTATTGCGTGTTTACCATTTTTCCGTTGTTGTTTTACTGCCTTTCTTTCATGATTGTGTAGAGGTAAATTGATCATGTTTATTGATAATTGTTGTTCTTGGATGTTTTTCAATTTCAATCCAATTACTAATAAATGAATTATAATTTTTTTATTTAGGTTGGGGATTTCAACAAACCATAACATAACCACACCTTGGTGCACCAGTGGTTCAAGCATCATCCTTCCCACAACGATTTAAAATAACCCACTATGATCATTAAAATCATATAGTCTAATATATGTGACATAAAATCACTTTTTCTCGACCTAAAGTCCTAATATTTTGGCCTCTAGGCCTCCAGTTGAATATTTCTACTATAATACTCCTTATACAACATCTTCTACATTACTTGTTCCATAATTGTACCAGCTACATCTCAACCTACTATAATTATACAATCACTGTGAAAAATACACCAAAATCTATGTATTTTAGTGGTTTAAAATTATTTTGTTTCAAAACAATTATATATATATATATAATTGGTGAATATATTACCAATTCTAAAAACGAGTCTAAAAAATTGAAATAATTTTACAGGATATTTTTTTATTCATTAAATATTTTTTAGTAAATATGTGAGTTATATTATGTGTATATATATACATATACTTTTTGAAACAATATATTTTACTATACAAAAAAATTTAGATAATAAAATTAACTTTTATAGAAAAAGAAAATTTTCTTATTTATTTAATCATTTTGTTATTTTGAGACAAGGAAATTATTTTATATAAATCTAAGGGGAATCAAAAATTGACATGAAAGAGGGAAAATGTGATGATTGCATCATATGAAATAATCGTATATTTATATGGTCTTATCATAGTTGTCAAAATTGAAATGCAAACCAAATATTTTAATAAAAAAAGACCCAGAAAACCCATTATTTAATGAAAAAAGACCTAATGTCTATTAGAAGCCTCCTTTGTTTCCATTTAAGGGACCTCTTTTATTAAAAACCAAATGATCTTACAAATCATAACACACCTTCTAGACCATTAAATTAAAAATAAATATTCTTGTCTTGCAACATTTGGTATAGACTGAAATTATGACACATTAAGTGAGTAACAAATAGGCAGTACATATGGATTAAAAACTCATATATTATAAAATGACTTTTCCATTACCAGTGGGACATAGACAGTGTTGAGAATTTGATCAATTTATAGTTTAAAATTATCCTGTTTCTTCCTATATATTCTGTTGGACTTTTAGATCTTAGTGTACTTCTCTTGCAACACAGATTAAAATTCTTTATCTATTTGTATTGAAACCATTTTGAAATAAAAATATAATAGTGCTATGAATAAAGAGTTAATAAAAGTATGAAATAGTAATACAGTGTAAAATATTTAAAATACTACAAAATACCAATTAATAACATCAAAAGGCATTAAAATCATGATTAAAACTTCATATCTCAGCTAAAAGAAATGGTGGAACCAACATATTTTGAATGTTTTCAAAATAAGAGCTATAATCTATCCTTTAACAACCATTGTTCTAATTAATTCATGATAATATTCATAGTATATTTGAAATAATACTATAAATGATTAATTTTCTAAATCTCAAAATGGGCTTTGTATATGGTAAAATGCAGTGATATGTAAAGAACCCTAAAATGCTTGTGGCCTTTATGAGTGATAAAAAAGTGATGATAATGGAAAAAAATTCAGGGCTGAAGAAAAAGAAATAATAATAATAATAATGTTTATACTCATCCACACCAGTGGACCATGATCCCACCCCATTTAATTGTGCATTATGTGCACCAACCCTTTTACCAGTGCTTTTGACCCCATTAACTAGTGTTATTCACCCTTCCCACCCACCTTCTCCAAGAAGGAATCAATCTATAGGTCTCTATGATCTCATTGATTTCCCTTACCATTGAAAAATCATATTTTCAGCTATATTTTTTGATATATATATGAATATATACATTTCCACACATCTCTTTATACATTTATTTATTTATATATTTATAAAATTATAAAATTATTTTATAATACATTTATATAATATATTTAAATAATTACATATATATTCGTTATATATTTTCATATAATGTACATATATATATATATAAAATTTTATTTACATATAATTTATTTACAATGTATTTATAAACTGCATATTTATTATAAATATCATTATATAATATATTTATATAATATGATTAAATACATTAATTTCATGTGTTCTTATATAAATATATATGATATATTCTAGTATATATTTATATGATGTATTTACCCAATATCTCCACACACATACAAACATATTTATATATTTATATATATATAGTTGTAAAAAATCATAAAAAATCAAATAAAAAAATAAATGATTATATATATAATGTATTTATATATATATATATATATTTATTTATTGTTATAAAAAAATTAGGTAAAAAATTTGTGGATAATAAATGTTTTTTTCACACGGTTTATATATTTACATTTAAATATATTTTACATGTAACTGTAATCGAATATTTATTTATAAATTTAAAATTTTATATGTAAATTTATATATATATGTATGTTTAATTATAAATAACACTATATTGTAAAAAATTATAAAATGTTGACAAAATAATAACCACATGAATGTAATCCATGGTAATAAGTTTCACACTTTTTAAAAATGATAAGACCACCACCTTAAATGATGTAATAATTACATCGAATGTTAAAAAATTAGTGTACATTGAAAAGAATATAGTTTTGGAGTCCACTTGGGAGTTTTTTATCCCAGAAAACACTATACATGGTTTCCTCAGTAACTATGTCTAAAATATTTTCACAAGATTTGATTTATCTTGTGGTAATGACAAAATAGACACCTAGATAAAAAGTTATAGTTGTTAGAAGTTCAAGTCATGTCTTCAAATTATATTAAATTTGTTATTAATTTATTGATTTATATGTCATATAATTGTTATGAAATGACTATTATTAAATAATAACTTTTTATGTATTAATTGATATTATTTTCAAATTATTCTTTTATCCAGTTTTCACTAAATATCTTATATATTATGTTTAATGGTATTTTTTAGTCTTATACAAATCATATTTTTTAAAATGATTTATATTTATATAAATATGAATATATTAATATATTAATATATGATTTTAATGATATATTATTTTTTAATGAAATATAACTTTTATCAGTTCTAAAATAGCACTCATAATGGAGACCCTTTATGGGTGGTAAAAACATCATTGACAAAGGTTCACTTTATCATCGCTAAAAATGAAATGATAAAGGGTTTATTTTATTAGTTATTTTTTAGTGGTGTAGATTAGGGAACCTCATTTGTCGATGGTTATACATACATTTGATAAATGTTAATTATGACTATCACACGATCTATAGTTGAGAAGAAAATGAAAATCTGTGTAAAATCGATAAAAAAACTAATGTAAAAGTATCCATTTTATAGAATAAAATCATTGGCCATGCCTAAATATTGGTTTTTGTACTTGTTTTTTATGGAGTTAGCAGTCTAGAACCAACTATTTTTAAATTTGATTTCATGTATATTTTAATATTAATAAAAATTCATAGTACATATTTTTCATTGTTCTGCATCACCTTAATGAAATAATGTACTAGAGAATCTATCACTCTAATAATGTCATAGCATTACTATTCTAATTAGAACTTATAAATTTTAATCTGACTCTAAACATGCGGTGAAGCATGACTTGAAGGCAGTCATAAAGATGACTACCATGTGGTCCTTTCGAGCTCCTGATTTTTGTGTATCTTTGGTTGATGCTGATATGAGGGGAGTGTCTCATTCTGGGCTCTGTAAAACCCCTTGCTCTGTCTGACTGTGTAACTTTACTTTATCTTTAATATTTTTGGGGGACGATTTAACCGAACTAGATTTTCTGGTATAAATTTGATAATGATATTCATAAATATATTTCTATGTTTGGATAAAATACTATGATGGGATTATATAATTTTTACTACATGGTGTAAGTACATGTATGTATATTAAAACTATTCTCATGAAGTTTACCCTTGGTGACCTGTATGATGGGAGATTAAGAGAATAAACCCACCTATAGGAATTAAACTTGTTCACGTATCATTAGATATTTATATCTATGAGTGTGTGAAATGTTCTTTATATTTTAAGCTAGTTATTAATTCAGGTCATGACTCACAGAATTAGATGTATCAATTTATACCATAACGAGAACAATTCATGAAAATATGGGGTTTTTGTGCGAATCTTGAATTATATGTAATTTATTAATAACGTGATTAATTATTTCTCCCTTCTATCTTTTCGAAGATTATATCTCATCCATTTTATTGAAATGGAAATTTCTAAATAAATGTCATTTCCATTGTGTAGTGATGAGTTTATTTCAGACAGTCTCTGAAAGACCTATTAAGCATATAGGATGAGGAAACAGATGTGAAACCATCTTGATGAAATATTGTGAAAACATGAGTATATTACATAGTTATTATATTAATGTAGTTTTATACATAGCGATATTATGATCTTTATCTTGGGTTCCTTGAACCACATATAGATAGTAATCTAGTACATTAGGCAAACCCACCATATGCTGATGAGAAAGAATCCTAGAGGGTTATATATTAACGATTTCCAATAATATCTATTAAATTATATTTGAATTGATTTAATTGAATAAATATTATTCTCAAGTTTTAGGAATAATTTTGTTCATTTTTTATCGATAACAGATATTAAATATATATTTATTTAAAAAACTATGAATATAATACATATTTTATTTATTGAATATTAAATTAATATTTATTCTCTAGAGTGTGAATAAAATATTTATTTTTAATAAAATAATTATTTGGGTACAAAATAAATATTGTGAAAGAATATTAGTGAACCAAGATCATGTGTGACGATAAATATCTATTTACAAGCTAGTAAAATAATATTTATCATTTCCCTTGTTAGTGAACGCCATAAAATAATAATAATTCTATTATTATATGGAAAGGAGTAGGAAATGGTTTCGTATATTATGAAAGTGACAGAACTGAATTAATCAATATATTGACCAACCCCAAGATCAATAAAAAGATTGTTATGTTTATTTTGTAGTGTTAAATGAGAATTGAGAATTGTTGTACACAACAGACATGTCTCTCTAATTATTGGTCACAACTTATCAAAATGAGAAGAACTCCATAAATAATTACGTATATTGATGAAATCAAGATCAAAAATACATTTTTTTGATATTCCATCATCACACTAGATAATCAATCTGTTCTATTTAGTGATCTATGTAGCACGTTTAGATCACCACTAGAGGGATTCTACACTTGGATCCTAAATGCATGATGACTATAATCCAAAAAGTTATTTTAGAAAAATAAATACAATTTATATTTAATAAATTTCTTGGGATGAGGAAATAACTATTTTTATCATATATAAATTAACTAGAAATTTAATATAAAAATATCTCATTAGGATTTAGGGATTTTTTATATCAATATTTGATGGAAAATATTTCTTCCTCATGATGTTTACATCTTGAATAATTGGTGATTTATACATAAAATTCAACAAAATAGATATGTTTATTCACCTACCAAGGTTCTTCCGTTGTTCCTATAATCTCTATGTGGCATCAAAGGGGCCACATTTTAAAGTTATAATTATTTGTTTGATTGTTTATCGATTTTTCTCAATAATAGATATATATTTCATTTCCATTATATTAATTAATTAATATGTTTTTTTAATTAAAATTATTTTTAAATATAAATTACCTCCTTAATTTTTTCATTTTCTTAAATAAAAAATTAATAATGATGAATGATGAGAGATTCCATTTGGAAGTGCCAAGGATTTTGGCCGGTCAGACTACGTTACATGTCCTGTAGTTAGAGTATATTCTATATGCCCATGTTCACTGCACCTAGACCTATTGTGAGTTACACGATATTCCAATAAGTAACTCCATGTTGTTAATTTATGGAATACCACATATAGAATGGGTTAAACGAGTACATGAAATGTCAGATTACATATTGTGTAGATGGGGTACATATTGTTTTGTCTACATGGTTTAATAGGGAAATCCACACAAACTATATGGTCAAATACATGGTGAAACCACACATGGGACTGAAATCCTAAATATTAATGAAATACATGACAGGTTTCTACAATACATAGTATGTAGATCATAAATTACCTTTTCAAGCTACAAGTTGGGTTCTCTACAAGGTAGGAGAACACAAAGAACATAGAACACGCTATGTATAGACTTAGTAAGAATGATTGGGTAGAGGGGTTCTATGAGTAGACAATAGATTTAATATTTCAACTATAGCTATTAGGGACTACCACCTCAAATTTATGATGATAAAAATATTGGTTTCAAAAGGTCCTTATTATGTTCCATCTATTAGAAAAAGTATTATTTTATTATCCACAACTGGTACTGATGGGTTTATTTTCAAATATGGGAATAAAAGTGACTTCTTATATAAGGATAACATTTGTTATGGAAAGATATATTTAAATGACATCATTTATGTGTTGTATTACACAATCTAAAAAATGGTAATCTATAACAAAACTTGTACATGTGAATCATACCACACTAAACATTCAAATCACCACCTAGTCCATGTAAATGAAATTCATTTGAATAAATTAATCTAAAGTTAATATTTATATACCATTGAACTATAAACACATGGACTGTGTCACACCATTTTACAAGGTAAAATAGATAAATCTCTATTTGGTGGAAAATGTGAAGGGCCAAATAGATTCTTGAATTAGTTCAAACCGATATCCTTCGACCATCCCTATTTGAATAATGGGATAGGTACTCAAAATTTATATATTTTACTAATGATTTATGTAGATATGGTAATTTTTTCATAATGATGAATATGTTTTATTCCTTTTAAGGATTTAATGAATACAAAAAATGATGTTGAGAAATATCTTGGTAAAAATATTAAGAAACACAACTCATACCATAGTGGAGAAAATATTAATCAAGACTACATTGATTACATATGAGAGTTTTGTATTTTATCCAAAGTCACTCCACCTTTTACACTGAAACAAAATGGTTTATGTAAAAGGATGAACCCAAACATGATAGATATGGTGAGATCAATGATGATCCGTGTTATTCATCCATTAAAGTTATGGGTATACATGTTGAATTATAAACAAACATACTAAATCAAGTGACAAGTAATGTTGAAATTGACATTCTATATCTGCTTTGGTAAGGAAGTGAACCCTTGTTGTTGCAAATATGAGTTTGGGGTTGTGAATTATTTGTTAAAGGATATTTTAGGGATCAAATGTGAACCCTCAAGAACTATGTTATATTTTAGTTTATTCTAAGGAAACTAAATGATATTACATATATGACCCCACGTAAAATTAATTTGTTTTCATAAAGCATAGCACATTTCATGATGGGGGTCACATATCTAAAGGGGATAGTTGGATTAAGATATACATTGAAGAATTATAGCCTCAAGATACATAATAATTAGAATAAGATAAGATTCCATAATTCCTCGTGGAAGAAGAAGTTTCATATACACAAATATTGCGTAGGAGTATAAGGGAGGTTAGAAAATCTGAAAATTAGGGTTTTATAGTCATTGATGATAGTGACTAATTATTAGTTGATAATAATGATCCCATAACCTAAAAATAAGTTATAAGTGGCATTGAAGTGGCCAAGTTTCAAGGTACTGTGAATTCTCAAATGGATTCCATGTATCAAAACTAGGTATGGAATTTGGAAGCTCCTACAGTGGATGTTAAGTCCATTGACTATTAAATGGAATTCAAGAAGAAAATTTACATGGATGGAGAAGTTACTACATATAAGGTATGACAGGATGAAAAAGTTTTCAAACATAATCCAATAATATACTATTATGAGACCATTTAAACTGGTGCTTTTCTATAATCCATTACTATTGTACTTTCCATTTAAGCTTTCCATGACTATAATATTTAATTTTTTTTCTCAAAATAACCACTATTAATGGGTAGCTTCAAAAAGATGTATCTATGGAACAACCACATGGGTTTTTGACTCCAAAATATTCTAAAAGGTAATCAAATTTCAAAGATAAATTTATGGATTGAAGCAAGAATCCAAGTCATGGGACATTCTATTAAGTGAATCTATAATGTAATTTGGGTTCATAAATAATGATGAAATTAATATATCTATAAATGGTTTAGTGGGGGTGAATTAATTTTATTAATTTGTATTTCAATTACATACTACTTATTGGAAGTGAAATAATGCACTTACGATCTGTTAAAAACTTACTGAATAAAAGATTCGTTATAAAGGACTTCAGTAAAGTAGCATATATTCATGGGATCAAGATCATTCATGATTTTTCCAAGAGGATAATTTTTCTATGTCGGGGTACATTTATTGAGAAAATATTAAAGAGATAAATATTTCCTCATACATATGATCATTCATAAAGGATTTCAAGGATCTCATACACTTTAGTTATTGGGTCAGTCACATATTTTATGAAATATGCTATGATTGATTTCACATTTTTCATTGGTTGGGTAGGAAGATATCTAGTTGACCTTGGTTACCAGCATTAGATGGAAGTCAATTCTATCCTTAAGTATCTAGGGAATAATAATTTTATTTTCATGGTCTGTGATGGACATGAGGAACAAGTCATTATACGATATACATATGCTAATTCCCAAATAGATCAAGACAACGTAAAATTATAGACAAGATATATCGTCGCACTTAATGGAGGTGATATGAGATGGTAGATCTCGAAAAAATATTTGGTTAATGATTCTATAGAATTTTATGATTATATAGTAGCCTCTAAGGAAGATAAATAATTAGTTTATATATAGAAATGTATATATGATATTAACATTTTTCTTAACTATGTATATCATATCACATTGTATTGGGATAATATTACAGTGGTGGCTCTTTGAATGGTTCAAGGTATTATTAGTGGATAAATCACATACATTAGAAGTATCATCTCTTGATGGATTTTTCAGAAAAAGGGGATGAAAAAGTGAGCAGAATATCCATGAATGCTAATGTGGTTGACCCATTGATTAAATATTTAACTCAACATAAACAATATCATCATGTGAGTTCTAGTAGCTTGAAAGTAAAAAGTTGTTGGAACTAGTACAAGTGATAGTCTGTTGGAGTTAGTGTTCCAGAACCAACTTTATTACTTTAGATTACTTTTATATTCAAATATTTTAATATTAATAAACTATTTTTTATATATTGATCATTGATATGTACTAATTTAATGTAATAATGTCCTTTACTATCTATTATGCTGTTAAGGTCATGTTATCCACTCTGTAGAGAACATTGAAATTACCTGATGAATATCTTAAATATATAGTTCTATGGTCAGATAACATACTATTATGTGACACATAGAATTTTTACTATCAGGAGTGGGTACTTGTAAGCATATGATACATATCATGATGTTCACACTTGGAAATCTTTAAGATGGGAGACAATGAGAATATTCCCGCCTATAAGAATTTAAACTACTTATATGTCATCAGATATTATTATATATGGGAATTTGTAGTGTACTTAAACTTTAATATTTTTATTAATGCATGTCAGTAATCACCCAGTTATATGTATTTTCATATATTATGAAAATAACAGTTCATAGAGAAGTTACCAATATTGGTTGTGTCATAAATGACATGTAATTAATTAATAAGTCAAGGACGAAATTATCCCTTCTATCTTTTTATAATATTATATTTCAACCAATTGATTGAAATAGAACTACAAAATTGAATTTAATGTTCATGGTATAATGATGATCTTATTTTATACAGTAAAAGAAATACATATCATGTATATAGGTTGATGAAAAATATGTGTATCCTTCTTGATGAGATGTTATGAAAAAGGCATGATATTACATGTATATTTCTCACATGTGGTAGTGAACATTCCGATATTATGTTCCTTCTAATTCCAATTAGAATGAATCCTAGAGGGTCAGACACTAAGTGTTGATGTTGATATTGATTAAATTTTATTTTAATATAATAAATGGAATAAATATTATTATCACGAAAAAGGAACAATTTTATTCTTTTTTTATCAATCATAAATAAAACATAAATATTTATTTTCCACAATTTGAATAGAATATTTATTTTAATTGTTGAATACTTGATAAATATTTTTCCTAGATTGGGAGTAAGGTATTTATTATTAATGAAAAATTTAGTCGGGTTTGAAAGAAATTATTAGGATGAAGATTATTAGACCATGATCATTTTAGGTGATAAATATTCATTTTCAAAATGATAAAATAATATTTATCATTATGCTAGTTAGTGAATTTCATAAAATAATAATAATATTATTATTATATGTTCTAACACTAGAAATTTTTTGATATGTTATTTAAGGGAGGGTATGAAATTAAATAATATTTTTACCAAAACCCTATATCTATAAATTTGTTTATATTTGTATTATGTAGGGTCAATCGATATTTTATATTCATTGTACACAATATACTTTTCATGTAAGAACCCGTGTTTTTCCGGTCAGTCGTTTTGGGCAGAAATTTGAATTTTTGCTGTTGGATGCTCGTGAGGGGTAAAAAGGTCATTTTCTCCTACGAGATGATCTCAGATAATTTTTCTGACAGCTTAGTTGGTCCCGGAATAGGGAGTTTACCCTAGGACAGAAGTTTGGAGAAATATGAGCTGTTTGAATTTTGGCGGAATATTTAATATTTAACATTATTAAATTAAATATTAAATTATTCGCGTAGGATCATTGGTAACAACTTTTAAACGGAGCATCAGAATGAGATTTCTTCTATGCCATTGAGTCCGGAATGGGGAGTTTATCCTAGGGAAGGCATAAACTCATGTCGGGCGCCGGGGCCGGCCCGAGCCCCTTTTTCTTCCTTTTCTTTTCTTCTTCCCTTTTCTTTTCCTCTCTCTTATTTCCTCCTCCTCCTTGCGCACGTCTCCAGTGCCACTCCTCCTTTGCTGTGACCTATGGGATAATTTTGAGATCAAGAAAACGGGAGAGAAGGAAGGAGAGAGTGGTAATAATTCGAAGCTGTCGACGTGCTGAGTCTGCGTACGACAACCGTGAGCCTTGAAATCAATCGAAGCTTCGGCGGTTTCTGCCCAAAGGTAGGGATGTTTATTTTTTCTCTATATATCCCCATTAAACATGTTGTTTTAAGTCTTTTATTCCTTATATTTCTTTCTTTTATGCCCATGGTTCTTGATCTATTATTCCGAGAGCGGAAATGGGAAAATCGGGTGTTTTTAGGGTTTTCTCATTAGAAAACCCAGTATAAACGGCGTGTATTCCAGGGGTACATAACGTGTAGTTGGTGGATGTGTGGTTGGCCATGTGGAGTACAACACGGTTTTGGTGGTTTTTAAGGACTACACGACGTGTACTTTAAGTACACGCCGTGTAGTGGTACATGGGCATGTGTTTGGGTGAAAACAGACACAGTGTAACTTTTTGTGAATAGTACACTACATGTACAGTAAAGTACACGCTGTGTACTATTACACAGGCAGGCCTTGTGCTCTGGCCATGTACTCTGGCCATGTACTCTGGCCATGTACTGCTTCAGTTTAGTAATTTTGAGATATTTTGGGCTCTAGAAGTCAGAATCGGGCGTGTGAGTAGTCATTTCTGAGCGTTTTTTCACATAGATTACAATGGATGAATACTTTTGACTTTTAGAGGTCATATAAAAGTGGTTTTTGGGGTCTCTATCTAAATGTAGGGGTTCTTCCTCCACTTATCGAGTTCATTTGTCACCTGTGAGTGAGACATAGTGTGGATGATAGGATGGGTGTTCAGACCAACATAGTTAAGACCTTTAGTAGGAGATTAGATATGATCTATCTCATGTAACCCATTATTTATAGAACGTTACCCTTGTGAGACGTTCCTTTATGGCCTATGAGGCTTTGAGACAATGTACTTCTAAGGATCCCCTCAGGGATGCTTTTGCTTGTGTACTGACATAGGGAGTCCCTTGTAGGATCTCTATCTCATTCTTCCTTTGACAGGAACCATGTTACGGGATTCCAATGTTGTCCTTCCTTTGAGGATCCCATGTAGGATTCCTACCTTACTCATTACTACGGATCCCGCATTGGATGCCTTCACTCGTGTTTACCTAGAGGATCCCGAGTATGATGCCTCCTCTGTGTTTGACCTGAGGGACCCCATGGGTGCCTGTTGTTTGACTAACCTTGAGTTGTTATATCGAGGTTGGGTTGAGATGGTGATCGGGAGTCACCTAGGACTAGTGCCAAACTGGTAATCCCTTTGGGCTTTGGATGTATTGATGGGTTGGGCATTCGGGCCACCCGCATAGTTTGTTTATATCTTACTTGGTTTGCTGATGTTGTAGTGTTTACCAGAGGTGCTTCCTGGTTGGTGGCTGCTAAGCCTGACGCGATGTGTCTTTCTTTTTTATTTGGTTTCCTACTTTTCCTTGTGTTCCTGAGTAGGTGCTTTGTTTCCTTACGTTGAATGTCTTTTAGTTTTGTGCAGAAGTGCCAGATACCCATCCATCGGGTATCTCAGGTTAGGGTTTTGATCCTTCTTTATTATCTTCCTTAGACTAATTGTATGCTTGTGGCTGTTAGATGAATAATGATTTCTTGATTAGCATGTTGAGGATCACCGCATTGGTGTTTCCCTTGTTTTGGCTGTTTATCGTCGTTTGGTTTAGGTTGCCTATGAGGAAAACCTTTTTGAATTTCTTTCTTTCCTTGATATAGTTGATTGCATGTATTTCCTACTATTTATATTCTTTTGAGCCATTGCAGCTATTAGCCAAGTAGTTTTTTGAACTTACTTAGGGTTGATGAAAGTCGATTACGCACGACTGGCCTGCTCAGGGTTTTGTGAACCTGGTGCAGTAGACTAAAGAGGGAATTGACGATTAGGGGCTCCCCTAGAGAGTCTGTTATAAATTATTATCGTTCGCATGACCTATGGGAATTGGACTTTGTGCTTCCCAAGAGTTTCCTTAGTTGACACACGTATCGAGACCACATGAGGAATTAGACGTAAGTGCTTCCTCAGAGAGTCTGTAGCTATCATTTCAAGACCACAGGGGAATTGACGGTGAGAGCTTCCCAGAGTGTGTGTGCCTTTGTATGTTTACTTGACTATAGGGGTCTGCTAGTTTGAGCCACCCAGAGAGTCTATTCTTTAGCTAAACCAGAGGGGTGAGAATGTGTGTGCTACCCAGAGGGTTTCTTGTGTTTCTAGGTAGGACCATAGGGGATAGGGTATGAGTACTTTCTAGAGGGTTACCTGTTGTGTTGTTTGCTTTCTTGTGTTTGTTTGTTTGAACCAGATGGGATAAGTTTTGATTAATTCCCATAGGGTTACTTGTTTTTTTATCTTGTTCAGAGACAGATTTCCGGCGTTTTCCGAAGCAGGTACATGTCGATGGGATTACGGACCCAAAGATCGACTTAATGATACATAGCTTGAGTGACACGATGTCCAGCTCAATGTCCTTGCACAGGATGTCCAAGAGATCGGGCTTATGGTCCCAAGGATCGACAGCTGATGTTGTTTCTTGTTATTTGAATCACTTCATCATGAATATTCATATTTATGTATATGTGTATAGGTATGGGACTATACATGTGTACGTATATAGATATGGACATACATGACGACACTTGCCCAGTTGACAGGGATTACACACCCTGAGTTCAACTGTGGATGCACATTTGGTTTCCTTACTTTTGTTGTGTTCATGCTAGGCTGAGCACATTGTTGTTTCATACACTTTTAGCAGCATAGTGATATGTTGCTTGTCGGGGTGCCCTACTGAGATTATTTCTCACCCCTGCACGTGCACCTCAATTTACTTGTAGACCTTATGTCTACTGTTCAGGTTGAGCACGAGTTGCATTGTGGATAGGGTTGAGGCCCAGTGTTACATGATCGAGCAGAGCTGCTCGAGTGGTTCTACTGATCAGGCTACTGCACTTCGATATTGTTTGGAGATCAGGTACGTGGATTGGCTCGGAGTTAGTAGCAGAGCCCTGTACTTTTACTTTCAATTTCTTTGTACTTGTATCTGTATGCTCAGCCCAGTGGGTGACCAGTGTTGTATTGTATTGCATAGCTGTTCGGGCTTTTGCAATATTTTACTATTACAGCTTGTTCTATTTCAGTTGTGTACTGCTTCTGCACTCTGTTTACTTTTCGTTGTGTATGATACTTAGTTATTTCCAATGTTTTCTTACTATGGTATGAGGGAATAGTCTCCCCACTATCAGACCCTAGGCCCTCGCTGCTAGTCGGCAGCCTCTGGCGTATAGGGAGGCACGCTTGAGGCCTTGTGGCGAACCGGCTCAGAGCACCGGTTTAGTAGCTTCCGGGTCGGGTCGTTTCAAAGCGGTATCCGAGGCAGGTTTTCTTTCCGGGTTATTACTATTTGGGATATGGTAGATAGGAGTATTAGGAATGTGTTGGAACCTGTGATGGATATAGGTCTAGTGCGTCGCGAACACTTGTTCCGGTAAAAAGTCTTGGTTTCCAGGGTTTGGGATTGATGTTCTGATTTTGTGATGTTACAGTTGTATATTATTTTCACCTTGAGTGACTCACATGTTGTGTGGTGTTTTGATTTACTATGGATCTCTGGATCTTGGACATTGGTAAGATGCTAGGGATAGATTTTGACTCTTGGATGGCAAAGGAAAGAGGCATCTCATGCATCATACTAGGCACGTAGGATTCATAGCATATAGGCCTGCTAGTGTGTTCTTTTACTGACGACAGAGACCTTTGGGTCTTCTTAAACATACTTTTACTCTGACGGCGGGTTATGTGGATCTACGTTGAGGTGTTGGTGTGAGGATGATGACTCTATCCTCATGCACAGGTGGTACAGTGACCCTAGTTGGTCGATGTGGCACGTGATGCCTTCCTGTTTAACCCCTTTATTGGGTGTTTTTTCTCAGGTCTATGGTTATCTAGTCAGATATTTGAGAACAATGTCGATAGATACGATGGATTTTCTTGTGAACATGACCTCCTTGGTGTATTCTCATATACGAATGCCCAAAGGGTGTCAGTTCAGTTTCTCTTCTACTTAGTTTGTGAACTCCACGGAGTAGTTCCTTCTAAGGATGCTCGAAAAGGATCAGGGACCTTGTAGGCTGTGTTTCAGTTTTGACTTTCTTTGGTTGTTGTGATCATTACCATCTTATGAGTGGTTTTTGATCTATTTGGCTATGTGGTTAGACCTTGTGACCCAGTTGTGAGGCTTTTTCAGTAGGGATAGGTGGAAGACCTAGATACCCTTGGTTTTGACTCAAACCATTGTAGGTAGATGACTGTTTTGTTCTCGGGGAACCTGTGTGGAAATGGTTGAGCCATGCTTGAATCATGGTCGGGTTTTGGCCGGATGTTAGTGTGGCTCGGAGGGAGCTAGACACGACTTCGGTGAAATATTAGTGTACTCCTGTAAGAGATGTTCATGCACTATCTTGATTCATCTTGAGTGTGCTGTGAGAGCTTGAACCCTACATTGAGCTCCTTTTTCTTTATTAATGTTCTTCCCTGTTGAGGGTGAAACCCGTTCTGGTTATGCTCTTGAAGTAGGGTAAGGAAGGCCGCATGGTGGGGAGTGCACCATTGGCCCTTTTGAGGGTGGTTTTCCTTTTTTAGGTTAAACTTCAGTGTTTTCCAGTGGTCTTTTTATCTTGGAGTTTCATTTTAAGATGACGACATGGGTGTTCCTATGGTGGGGAGTACCAGTTTGGTTGTAGTTAAATATCTTCTGTGTAGAAGGTGGTTGTTAAGGCTAAGGCTGGTCATTGGAATATCTAGGTAGCTGGTTTGTGGAGATTCTCGGGATGGGGGCATGGCTGCTGGTCCTGCTGCTGGTCTTCTTTTTTTGGTCTTATTGGGGATGAGAAGGTTTATGGTGGGGAGTTTGTAAGAACCCATATTTTTCCGAACAGTCGTTTTGCGCAGAAATTTGATTTTTTGCTGTTAGATGCTCGTGAGGGGTAAAACGTTCATTTTCCCCAAAGATATGATCTCGGATAATTTTTCTGACAGCTCCGTTGGTCCCAGAATATGGATTTTACCCTAGGACAGGAGTTTGGAGGAAATCTGAGCGGTTCGAATTTTGGCGGAAGATTTAATATTTAATATTATTAAATTAAATATTAAATTATTCGCGTATGTTCATTTGGAAATAACTTTTAAATGGATAATCGGATTGAGATTCGGTCTACGCCGTTGTGTCCGGAATGGGGATTTTAGTCTAGGGAAGGCATAAACTCATGTCGGGCGCCGGGGCCGGCCCGAGCCCCTTTTTCTTCCTTTTCTTTTCTTCTTCCCTTTTCTTTTCCTCTCTCTTATTTCCTCCTCCTCCTTGTGAACATCTCTAATGCCTCTCATCCTTGGCCATTCCCTATTGGATAAATTGGAGATTGATAAAATGGGAGAGAATGAAGGTGAGGGTGGTACTGATTCGAAGCTCTTGACGAGCTGAGTCGGCGTACGACAACCATGAGCCGTGAAATCAACCGAAGCTTCGGCGGTTTCCGCCCAAAGGTAGAGTCGTTTATGTTTTCGACATAGATCCTCATTAAACATGCTGTTTTAAATTTTGTATGCCTTATATTGCTTGCTTGTATGCCCATGGGGCTTAATCTATTGTTCCGGGGGAGAAAACGGGCAAATCGGGTGTTTTTAGGGTTTTCCCGTCGAAAAACCCAGTATACACGGCGTGTATTCCAGGGGTACACGCCATGTGTTCTTCCCGTTCAGGAATGAAAATTTTTTCTTAAGTACACGCCGTGTAATTTGAGTACACGCCGTGTAGTTGGTGGTCGTGTGGCTAGCAGTGTGGTGTAGAACACGGTTTTGGTGGGTTTTATGGACTACACGCCGTGTACTTTATGTACACGTCGTGTAGTGGTACATGGGCATGTGTTCGGGTGAAAATGGACACAGTGTAACTTTTTTTGAATAGTACACGCCATGTACAGTAAAGTACATGCTCTGTACTATTACACAGGTAGGCCTTGTGCTCTGGCCAAGTACTCAGGCCATGTACTCTGGCCATGTACTGCTTCAGATTAGTAATTTTGAGATATCTTGGGCTCTGGAAGTCAGAATTGGGCGTGTGAGTAGTCGATTCTGAGAATATTTCCGCATATATCGCAATGGTAGAATCCTTTTGACTTGTGGAGGTAATATAAATGATGTTTTTGGGGATTCTATTTAAATCGAGGGGTTCTTCCTCCACTAATCGAGTTTAGTTGTCACCTGAGAGTGAGACATGGTGTGGATGATAGGTTGGGTGTTCAGAAGAAAATAGTTGAGACCTTTAGTAGGAGATGAGCTATGATCTATTTCCTATAACCCATGATTTTTAGAACGTTACCCTTGTGAGACGTTCCTTTCTAGCCAATGAGGCTTTGAGACCATGTACTTCTAAGGATCCCCTGAGGGATGCCTTTGCTTGTGTGCTGACCTAGGGAGTCCCTTGTAGGATCTCTCTCTCGTTCTTCCTTTGACAGGAACCATGATATTGGATTCCAATGTTGTCCTTCCTTTGAGGATCCCATGTAGGAGTCCTCCCTTACTCTTTAATACGGATCCCGCGTAGGATGCCTTCACTCGTGTTTACCTGGAGGATCCTGAGTATGATGCCTCCTCTGTGTTTGACCTGAGGGACCCAGTGGGTGCCCGTTGTTTGGATGACCCTAAGTTGTTATGTTGGGTTTGGGTTGAGATGGTGATCGGGTGTCACCTAGGACCAGTTCCAAACTGGTAATCCCTTTGGGTTTTGGATATATTGTTGGGTTGGGCGTTCGGGCCACCCGCATAGTTTGTTTATATCTAACTTGGTTTGCTAATGTTGTAGTGTTTACCAAAGGTGCTTCCTTGTTGGTGGCTGTTGAGACTGACGCGATGTGTCTTTCCTATTTGTTCGGATGCCTACTTTTCCTTTTGTGCCTAAGTAGGTGGTTTGTCGCCTTACGTTGAATGTCTTTGAGTTTTTTGCAGAAGTGCCGGATACCCATGCATCAGGCATATCATGTTAGAGTTTTGATCCTGCTTTATTATTTTCCTTAGACTAATTGTATTTTTGTGGTTGTTAGATGAATAATGATTGCTTGATTAGCATGTTGAGGATCACCCCATGGGTGTTTCCCTTGATTTGGCAATTTATCACCATTTGGCTTAGGTTTCCTGTGAGGCAAACCTTGTTGCATTGCTTTGTTTCCTTGATATAGTTTATTGCATGTATTTCCTATTTATATGCTTTTGATGCATTTTATCTATTAGCCAAGTAGTTTGTTGAACTTACTAAGGGCTGATGACAGTCGATTACGCATGACTGGACTGGTCAGGGCTGTGTGAACCTGGTGCAGTAGACTAAAGAGGGAATTGACTATTAAGGGCTTCCCTTCGGAGTCTGTTATAAATTAGTATTGTTCGCAGGACCTATGAGAATTATACTTTGTGCTTCCCAAGAGTGTCCTTAGTTTATGCATGTATCGATGCCACATGAGGAATTATATGTAAGTGCTTCCTCAGAGAGTCTGTATCTATCGTTGCAAGACCATAGGGGAATTGACGGTGAGAGCTTCCAAGAGTGTCTGTGCCTTTGTATGTTTACTTGACTATAGGGGTCTGCTAGTTTGAGCCACCCAGAGAGTCTATGCTTTAGCTAAACCAGAGGGATGAGACTATGTGTTCTGCCCAGAGGGTTTCTTGTGATGCTACGTAGGACCAGAGGGGATAGTCTGTGAGTACTTCCCAAAGGGTTACCTATTGTGTTGTCTGCTTGCTTTTGTTTTTTTGTTTGAACCAGAGGGGATAGGTTGTGAGTAATTCCCATAGGGTTACTTGTTTTTTTAATCTTGTTCAGAGACAGATTTTCGACGTTTGCCGAAGTAGGTACATGTCGATGGGATTACATAACGAGAGATCGACTTAATGATACACAGCTTGAGTAGCACGACGTCCAGCTCAATGTCCTTGCACAGGATGTCCAGGAGATCAGGATTATAGTCCCAAGGATCGACTTCTGATGTTGTTTCTTGTTATTTGAATCACTTCATCATGAAAATCCATATTTATGTACATGTTTATATGTATGGGACTATACATGTGTATGTATATAGATATGGACATCCATGGGGGAACTTGCCCAGTTGATAGGGATTACACACCCTGAGTTCAACTGTGGTTGCACGTTTGGTTTACATACTTTTGTTGTGTTCCAGCTAGGCTTAGCCCATTGTTGTTGCATACACTTTTAGCAGCACAGTGATATGTTACTTGTTGGGGTGCCCTACTGAGAATATTTCTCACCCCTGCACATACACCTCGGTGTACGTGTAGACCTTATGTTTGCTTTTCAGGTTGATCACGAGTTGCATGGTGGATAGGGATGAGGCCTAGTGTTACATGATCAAGCCAAGATGCTTGAGTGGTTCTACTGATCGTGCTATTGCAGTTCGATATTGTCTGGAGATCGGGTATGTGGATTGGCTCAGAGTTAGTAGCAGAGCCCTGTACTTTTACTTTCAGTTTCTCTGTACTTGTATCTGTATGTTCGGCGCAGTGGGTGACCAGTGTTGTATTGTATTGCATAGGTGTTCAGGCTTTTACAACATTTTACAATTACAACTTGTTCTATTTTAGTTGTTTACTACTTCCACACTCTGTTTACTTTCTGTTGTGTATGATAATTAGTTATTTCTGCTGTTTTCTTACTCTGGTATGAGGGCATAGTCTCCCCACTATCACACCCTAGGCCCTCGCTGCTAGTCGGTAGCCTCTAGAATATGGGGAGGCGCGCTTGAGGGCTTGTGGAGAACCATCTCGGAGCACCAGTTTCGTGGATTCCGGGTCTGGTCGTTACATTTCACTCAAATTCTTCCTCACAACATCATAATAATGAGAAGAAATCCTTCAAGAAAGAAGGATTTTAAAGTGATCAATATGAAAAAAAAGATGATCAATCCACCTTGGTAGCACTTAGATATCAATCAGTGTCATTCAAAGATCAATGGAGTATGTGTAGATAATTTATATAAGAATTCAACACATGGATCCTAGAAGCATAATTCCAGTAATCTAAAAGTGTCTTTCAGACGATCAATAACATCTATATCAAATAATGTTTATAATATGATGTAGTCTTTCATTAATTAATAGTTATATTGATTATAAATTTATTGTGAACAATACTATCCAGGTTTTTTGATTTTCTATGTTAATACTAGATGCAAAAATTTCCTTGGTCCTGATGTTTAGTTCCTCTACAATAGGCGAAATATCCACCGAATCTAAAAAAACCGTATCATTATTCAACCACCAAGGCGCTTCATCTACACCCATTAAATTAATATTTTTTGCATAAAATGAATCTACATACATTAATACATCCCCTAAATACATGTTTGAATACTCACATAATGACTAACATCCATAAGACAAACTAATATATTACATTAACATGAAAAGGATAATTTTTTTCCAAAAAAACTGAAACCCTTTAATGTGACTCAACCACATTTCCAATTCCAAAGAATATATTGATAATTAATTAAAAATGTAATCTTTTTTGAATTAATATTTTTACTCAAGCGTCACTTCATTCCAGTAGATTGGAAGCATCAATAAAAAAATAATGAGATAAGACAGTGATTAACGAACCCAAAAACAAGAAAAATATTAAAGGAAAAGATAATGATTTCAAAAGAATTTAAAGTTTTATGTAAAATAAATAAATAGATATATATGGTGAGAGTAGAGAACCATATAAATATATTATATAACAAATTCTATGTTAATAAGATCATTTATGAAAAACTTCTTCCCTGGTGGAAGATTATTTAATATCCCTGGTTCTTTTTTCTGGAAATATCCACCCTTCGAGAATCTCATACTAAAGATGCTGACTTTTTGATTTGAAACCAAATGTTTTATATTAAAATTTATGTAGGAATTCATTAAAAATATGAAAAATCAAATGGTCAATTAAATAATATTTATATTTAAATTCAAAATCACTAATTATTTATCACTAAACTTAATAATTGAACCAATTATGATAAATATTCACATCAATATTTTTAATTGATTAGAATTTATAGAAATGGATATTTTTTTATTTAAAAACCCCCATATCACATTAAAGATGAATTGATATTAAAGTTCTCATTAATGATGGATATTTATTAGAAATATTTAATGTGTTGTTATTTTATTTTACCACATTTATAATGTCACATATAAAAAATTAATATGTCTTATTTTCATTTAGAATATAGATACATCTTTTCTAATATTTATAAATATTTCAATGGTTATAATAGAATGTGATAGGCATGTGTTAATAAAAAACCACATTATATATAATAAAAATATATCAATAAAAACTAAATTATATATCTATTTCAACTACTTCAATATAATATGAATCCATTCAAGATTCCCTAAGTGAATGTCTTTAGGAAAACATCATCAGAGACACTCCCACTAGTGGTATTTGAGTGTGGGGAGGAAGCCAATAGGAGTGCTACATCGACATAGTTTATTGTTTCATCCTCTTCATTCCTTTTTATAGGTATCTATTATGACTAGATGCATTTAGAAGGATATATTTGGTATTATTAGAGAAAATATAGTTATATGTTTCGTAAAACATCTCATCAAATTCCCAAATTTATATTATCCTATAAAAATGGACCCTACGTGATCAAGTTACTGTAGAAATCAATTTGAAGGATGAAATAAGGTGTAGTGAATCTCATCTTTAACAAGCCAATTTGTTAGTTTAAAACCACGAAATAAATATAAGATACCTAGAAGGAGAAGTGTTTTTCTTAAAAAAGTAAAATATAGTAGTTAAATGATTTAGTATTTGACCAAATATTTGATATATTTGGTAGAGTCTTGAAGGAAATGTTTTAAGAGAATATTATAATCATCTAGGAACCATAATCACTGATATAAATCCACTAAAAGATAAATACCAAGAAATTATATCAATATGATATACTACTTAATAGTTTTATTGAACCTTACCAGGAGAAGCTAAATAATATCAGGAAAAATACTTGAATATTCCCCTGACTATCCAAGAATACTAGAAATTGATCCATGATAATATTACAAAGGAGAAATGAGATTTGGGATATATAATACATGTATCCAAATAAAAAAAATTAATATCACAATAATGTTGAATACCTACATTCTAGACTCGAAGAAAATAAGAAAAAAAATATACCAAGCCATATTCCACTAATGGACTCAGTGTAAAACCTTGGGAAGACCAGAATGTATGGTAGGTGATCTCCCAGAAAAAAAATCCCTTGGGGAAGATGGAAAGGATATTTCAAGGATTTGTTTCAAAGAATTATAGGTAATATAATCCCTCATATACGAGCTATATCCTGTAAGCATATAGTCTAAGGAATGCACATAGAAATAGTGTTCAACAATTTTAAATTATCCTTAAGTTAGATTGTGAAAAGGATCCTAGAGAATCCATATATGAATGGGAACTATAACTTCAATATTCTCTGTTTTTAGTTCGTTTATAGTCATGTACCACAGATAGTGAACTCGGTTTCATTGGATCTACCATGAGATGAAATTTTTTGGAAACTTTGGGTTATGTTGTTAATATAGTCAGAAGTGAGAGTGCTATCAAAGAATATGTCACACTCCCAAAATTAGGTTATACTACTAGTAGATTATTTCCTCAATTAAGATTTTGGGAAAAATTCATAGGTTAATCAGGATGGAGAATTGATATAAAAAGCTACAACATATTTAACCAAGATCAAAATCCAGGACATGTGTTATTTTGAATAATATTTTTTTGAGTTTCAGTAATGGTATTATCTTCTTAGAATATGATATAAAGTATATACTCTTGATATATTTATCAAAAAACAAATAGGAAGATATCCTAAACTAGTCTAATAGTCCTTGAAGACTCATCTTTTTCAAATTATAGATTTAAACGATACTCTGGGTGTTCAACTATAAATAATAATGCATGTGATTAGACACTAATGAATTCATAGGACTGTCTTTAAAGACTTATGAACTATTCTATATATGAGTATGTCATATTTCCCAAAGGTAGAGGGTGTTGTAGAAAGATATGGGTCTCTATGGTGAAGAAGAATCTTGAAACCCTCCAGAAAAGTTCATTTGAAATACAATGTTAGGAAGAATAGTATGAATGAAATAGATCGTATAAAAAAGTTAGGAAAATATTTGGTAAAAGATATTATTAAGTAAAATTTTAGGAAATCTAAAAAATCAAAGAGATTTTTTTACTAAATAGATTCTATAAGTATACTAGTGGAAACATAAACAAATATGGGATGTATTACTAATTCCCCAAAAGAAAATATTTATCTAGGTGTGATTGTTTTTTTCTGTGTTGTATGACAGGTCAGAGAGAGGACTCTCTACTTGATACAGATAGAATAAGAGGTTGTCTCAAAGCAATAATGATGAAAGATTCATCCTATACAATATTTGATCATATCTGGGGAGATGATATAGAATCAGAGGATGAGAACTTATATTCACTCTATTCTAAGTACTCATGTGTGGAGAATTAAACACATATGAAGAATAAGAAAATAACACCGACATAATTTTTGATCTAGATCAAATAGTCATGATTGGAGTAGGAGATATTTCACCAAAACACTCTCCAGAGCTATTAAATCTATAGGAAATGGAAGGTGATCTATTTCATTCTTCATAAAAAATTTATTTTGAAAAAATATATATTAAATAATGAAATATTCATATAATTTATTGAACTCAGGTATACCAAAATCCCCATATACCATATTGAGTAACAACTAAGATCATTGATAATGAAGAGAAAAATGAAGTCTATAAAACATATTGAGGATTATTTATAATGCCTTTTCTAAAACAAGAAAGAGTTAATAAGGCTATATGAGAAATGTGATGCTTGTGAATTTAGAAATAATATTGATCAGAGTAAATCCTCTTGTCAAAATGGATAGGACCACCAATCATAAATGTTATGGTATATATATGTTTATCTAAATTCACTAATTACTTTTTATGAGGAGCATAATAAAATCTATATTCAAGAGAATCATGGGTAATGGTGTTCCTGGATTTTATTGTAGTTATTATGGATAAAATTATATATAGAAATATAAAGGTAAAGATCAACAAAAGGAATTTGTAGAAGACATCAAGATATCCAATTGACAAAAGGTGTCTTAGGGTAATTAATCATATTTATGTCAATTTATACAATACTGTCTGATCAACACTAAATAATGGTGTTGAAATATATACACAAGGTTTTCAAGATGAAAAAACATCAATCGTAGCAATGAAACCATAGGTGTCAAACCATAAAAAAGAATACCTTCCCAGGAAATGGGTTTCACTAAATTCAGAGGAAGAATGAAGGCATAAGCTACTTCTTCTAGATGTAATTAAGAAAGTCATAAATATGCTTATCATATACGATATTAGAGAGGAAAAATATTGTCATATATTCTAATGATCAAGAATATGTAGAATATATTTAAAAATTATATATCTCAAATAATAAATACTTGAGAACCCTTTAGAAAATCCAAGAATATTATTAGAAAATATGAATGTACTCTTGTAGAAATAACCAAAACATTAGTTTCTTTAAGGATTATTGGACAATGGATAGTTTTATTACATATATTTGAGAATGAAAAATTTGAAAAAGTATAAATAGGGTCCTCATTACATAGTGAAAATATATTAGAGTGAGCTTCATTGGTAAAGCTAAGCTTTGTTGTAACTGTATGTACTACCCTTTTTGACACAAGTTGTACTGTATCATTCTCAAGAATCATGTTTTTAGAAGTAACCTAGAAATCCACGATGTTTCAAGTCATAGTTGGAAACAATTAATCTTCTAGGATAATGATGTAGAAGAAGAACATGAAAAGTAAAAGAAGGTTTAGAAGGAACTTCATTGACTATATGTTTAATAGGAATAAGATCAAGAATGTCTAGAGGATGAGCTCGATGAAGAGACAAATCCAATAAAGGGAAAAAACCTACAAATAATTCCAAATATTTAATGGAATAAATCCATAGATAACAATAATTAAATCCAATATAATAAGGATAATTGATTATTAAAGATGGGTTTTATCCATGTTTTAAACATTTCTGAAGAATCGAATGACCTTATGGAAGATTATAATAAAATATATCAGGATTGATCAGTATGATCATTACCAGAGATATCGAACATAAGGTTCAATATTCTTGTCTTCTTAAAAAATTTAAAAAGATCATAGAAATCGGTATGGAAGAATATCCATTCCTAAAAAGCATTCAAAGGATTTCTAGAACTAAGAGTACCATACTATATAAACCAAAAATGACATTAGAACAAGAATAGTTCATCTAATACCAAAGGATTTGATAAGGGGACTAGTAAGTTTCATGGGATTTATGAATATAAATTCCATAGAAAATTGAGTACTATATATGGTGAATATGGTTCTAAAAATGTATATCCAATTTAAATATGGTGGGTTACCCACATCAAACCAATTAGATTGGAAGAAATAATGATCGTGCGGTGGAACATTTACCCACGGAACTGTAGTAAACGACCTTCCAAAAAATCATTTGAGGACTCATATTTTAGAGATGAAGACTATCTAGAGTTATAAATAAATAGAATTCATTATGAACATATCCATATATCACGGAGTGTTTCTTTAATTGTTTCAAAATTGATGAGAAAAGTATTTATGTTATTTGTAGGAAACAATGTGCTAGTCTCTATTATGTCAAGAGATATAATGAATATAGAAATTATACAGCTGATAGATTTCATATTGGAAGAATAAATGATTCCTTAATAAATAATTATGGGGAATGCACCTAAAGAAGTTATCTTTATTTTCATAGATAAAATATGACATGCCATCAAATAATTAATGCATATGAAAGAGTCAAAGAAATGATTTTTAGTTGTTGATATGATTGATGATATGTATGACTTGGATGAATTATAAAAATTATAAAAATTGATTTAGACATAGATCATATCTACCATGGATGATCTGATTAAATCAGGCATGTTAATTATCATGTTTCATTTAATGTTTAAGGTTTCCAGAGTATGTTTCATGTTTATGCACTCCACCTTATAATTCATGATTTTGATTTTTTCATTTTCATTTTTTTCATTTTTATAAAGTGTACATTGTATTATTCTCATTTATGTTGACTCTTTCAATTTATGTTGTGCCAGCTTCAAATAAAATTTGATTCAAGAGACCTATATAAGGGTTCTGTAACCCATTTGTTTGGGGAGATAAATTTTGAATGTAAATCAGTACAATTCCAGACATTATTTCTCATGTTTATCTCTCTTCCTTTATGTTCATTGTGTGCAACAATTCCAAATGTGGTATTGTGAGAATAATACATGAAATACCCCTATCCATTTTCATGTATATTATTGTTCTTCTCTCCTTGGATTCATTTTTCAATGCTCTTATGATTCACTATATAGAAATCCATTGGAGGCCTCATTGGTGACACCCCCACTAGTGGTATCAGAGCACAGAGAGGAAGCCACCTAGAGCATTACATCCGAAAATTATACATTCATAAACCTCTAAATTCCATGTTTAAAGGTAAATTATATGATAATAAGTGATTAGATGGTTGTTTTATGTATTATAAGAATAAATCTATTTATATTTTTATTAGAAAGTATCATCAAATTACATATTCTAGATTATCCTATAAAAATAAACCTGATGACATTGAGTTAGGGATGAAATACTATGCCACTCATGATAATATTGTAGAGTTGAAGGTGTAAGATAGGTTTAATAAATCCCATCCTCCACAAGACTACTATTTTGTTGAAAACATAGAATAAAATCTTGGATTAATAATATTTACCTATTGAATGGCCCCGTTCTCTCCCGGAGCACTCTCCCGAACACGCTCCTCTTCTCCTTCCTCAACCTACTCCCCTGGTGATGGAGTGTTATTCCAACCTCTTGTCTTCCAAAGAGCTCCCAAGAGAGATATCCTCCTTTATTCCTAGTCTCCCATCCCTCGACGTTCTCTCTAGAGCAGATTCCCGGCTTCTGTCTTCTTGCTTTCCTTTTCACAGGGATTCATTCCCTCCCTGTTGATGTATTTTTTGTTTAGGGTTCATCCTCAGCTCCTTGGTCGGTTTTCCCTTTACCCTTTTATTCCATGGGTTTCAGTTCTTTGTTCATCTAGGGTTTCAATCCCATTTTTAGTCTTCATCCTTCTATGATGATTTTGAGTTGCAGATATGTTTCTGTTGGGATTTTTTGATGGCGTTGTGCGGGTGAAGGCTCGTTGATGCTGTTTTTTGGTGATTGTGTTGGTGATTACTTGGTCGTGGTTTTCAACGACGCTCTTAACTCCCTGTAGGTTGCTTTACCCTCTTACTCTTCCCTGGATTCGTGTATGGTCTCTCATCCCCGGGTTAGTCTGGCGAGATGGTTTCCACAAGAGATTTTGGAGGTGTTGTTTCATGGGATTTCAGAGTTCCATGAGTATTGATCCTTTCTCGACAATGACGATGGTGTCTGGTGATATTTTTTCTGGTGCCTACGAAGGACTCTGTCAGTCTCCGGTGACTGGTGATGTTCGGCCGGTGACGACAGTGGCGGTGTTGGTTTTCTAAGTGAAAATTGAGTTTTTGGTTTCTGTGGATTTTTTTTCTTCTGGTTTCAGTGATGTATGGACGACGAAGAAATGGTGAGGTTGTTCTATAGCTGTTCAATAGTTCTCAATGGTCTCCGGTGCTGGTTGGCGACGTCTATAGTGGTGATTGAATGGTGATGGTGACTGCTCCAGTGATGATGTTTGTTGCAGATGATAGGATTTCAACTGATGGAATGGTGATGATGTTCTACGGTGTGCTTGGTTGGAAACTGGTGTAATGATCTGATCGTTTTGGGTTCTGTGTATCATCGATTTCTTTTTGAATTTTGAATTTTGAATGGATCATGTTTTGATTTTGTTTCCCACCGGTTACCGCTCACCCCCAAAGAAGCTTCTTTGAAAATCCAATAAAATGGATATATGAATAAAAAGAAATCATGGTGAGAGGGGGATGTTTTTAGCTGGAAATAGTAAAATATGACAATAAGAGAATGTTGTCCTGGAAAAAATATTTGATATATTTTGAAGTGGATTGAAGGGAAAGATTCACAAGAATCTTTAAATCATCCATGAGCCACTGTCACAGACATTAATTCACCAAAAGGAAATGAAAAAGAATGTATATAAGGATTATATACTATATATGATTATGCTTTTCCATTAAATATATAATCACAAGAATATTAGGAATATTCATTAGGTAATCCCCAGAGTGTCTTGATATATCAAAAATGGACCCATGATATTATTATTCAAGAGAAATGGGATATTTGGTATATATAATGTTCCTTCAAATAAATAAAAGAACAGATCAAGAAAGTTGATTAACTACAATCCAAACTCAATGAAAAGAAGAAGAAGAAAGAGAGAAAGTTATAATCCACCAAATGAATTAGTGTAAATCCTTGGGAATCCAATCTAGTATGGTAAATGATCTTCTAAAAGTAAAATCCCTTCATAAGAGCATAATCGATATTTCATGTATTCATTTCCAAATATCACTGGGGAATCTGATCCCTCATATCCTAGCATTATTTAAGAAGAATATAAGTGAATGATGATACATATATAAGGTGTTCCACATCATTGGAAAATCCTTATGTTATATTTCCAATGGGATCCTTGTGAATTGATATATGAATGGGATCTAGACCTTAAACATTTTATGTTATTAGTTGGTTTATAGCTTTGGACTGTAGATAATTTACCCAAATTTCATAGGATCTGCATTGAGAGGTAATATAGGGTGATTTTAGGATTTGTTGTTAAAAAATTAATAAATGAGAGTGGTTTTCCATGAATATGACATTCCCAATTGAGTTTATACCTGTATTAGCACATTTTCTCAAAAAAGAGTTCACAAGAAGTTCACTGGTTGATTCAGATGGATAATTGGTTGAAAAATCTAGAACAAATTTAAGTAATATCAAACTCCATGTCATCTATTATTTTGAATAATATATTTATGAGTTTAAAAATTGGTATTAACTTATCTGACCATGATTTTATTTATATTCTCTAGATTCCTTTCTCCAAAAAACATATTAGTAGCTGTCCTAAAATAGTTTAACAGCATAAGAAGACTCAACTTACTCAAATTTATATTTTCAGGATACTCTGACTATTTTATTAGAAACAACTACTTAGGTGATGGGACTTAAATTTTTTACATTATAATGACTTATAAAAAATATGAAATATGACATATATAAAAAATTCATGCCTACCAATGGTAAATAGTGTTGCAAAAAGATTTGGGTGTGGAAAAATTAGGTAGACGATTGAAAAATCCCAAAATTTCATATTCAAAACAAAATTTTAGGATGAAAAGTGTTAATGAAAGAGACCATACAAGAAAATATGGATAATATTTGGTAAAATAAATTCATCAAGTAGACATTAATGAAACATTATAGGAAAAACTATGTGATATCATAGACTAAATAGAATAAAGAATAACATAACATAAAAAATTATGAAAAAATTGGATAGATCCTAGATTCCTTAATGTAAAATCATTATAATGTTGTGGTAATTGTATGTTTTATAGGAAGAATGGTCACAAAACTGGCAGTAACCCAGATACAGATAGAATAAGATGAAGTCTCAAATCAACAATGATGGAATATTCATAAATGATATTGAATGAGACTATTTATGGAGAAGATATAAAATTAAAGGGTGAGTGTTCATATTCTGTAAATTTTGATTACATACATTTGAAAAAATCTAACAAAGATGAGAAAGAATAAAATAAACAAAACATAATTTTAATCCAACTTTGAATAGCTGTGATTCGAATATGGCCTAGTGCACTAGATGTCTCTCTAATGCTAGTTAATCTATATGAAATATAAGGTGATCTAGTCCATTATTCAAAAATATAAATCCCTTTTGAAGGAATATATTTTCACGAATAAAAATGCCTTATGTTTATTGTCTTGAGGAACACCAAAAATATTGGGTACCATATTGAGAAATGACCATGTTATTTGAGGATGAAGAGACAAACAAAGTCTATAGATCTAATAAAGAACTATTTATAATTATGTTTCTAAAACCTGAATGGATGAGTAAGGATGTGGAAAAAGATTTAATTTATACTAATTTTGGAATAATATATATATGGAGTAGATTATATTATTATAAGAGGACAATATCTACCAGTCCTAATCATAGTGGTAGATGGCAGTTTTGTTCACATCTATATTTAATTATTAAGAGAATCATAGGAAACTTTTCATGCATTTTCTAAATGGGTAAAAGTGATCCTACATTTTCATATAGTGCATATGGAAAAAATTATTGGTAAAAATATATTGGTAACTATCAACAAAAGGAACTGACTGAAGAAGTTGTTATGTCCACCTAACATAATATTTGTCTGATTAATTACTCGTCTTTATTTAACCTTTTATAGTAATGGGAGACCATCTATAAGAATGTTTGTTGAATGATTTTGACATCTTTTACAAAATAAAGGAAGATCAAATTGAGTAATGAAACAATAGGTGTTATACCCTAAGAGGATATACTATCCCCTAGAATGGGTTTCACCAGATCTAAAGGAAGAACAAGGGTATACGCTACGAATTCCAGAGGTGATTAAAAAAGTCTGTAATAAACTAACCATCTCTATGATCAGGGAGAATGAAGATGATATTTGATCAGAATTATCACGATCATATAGATTATATTAAAAAATAAATGAACTCAAATTAGAAATACATGATACCCCTTTGGAGATTATAAGGATCTCAGTAGGAAAAGAAGAAGGTACATCAATAGAAGCACCATGAATATTAGTTTCATGAATGATATTTGGATAATGAATAGTTCATTTAATTATATATGAGAATGAAGAATATCATGTATGATTAATAGGATCTTTATTACTTGTTAAAATGATACAATAGTGGGATACATTGGTAATTATAAGCATTGGTGGAACTTAACGGACTACACTCATTTATATTGGATTTATCTTCTCTTATATAAGAATCCATATTTCCAGACTAACCTAGGAATTCAAAGAGTTTCATGTTATAGTTGGTAACAATGAAATAGTTTTTATCCATGAAGTCGAAATTGATGTTTAAGTTGAACTAAATTGAAGAATATTTTTTGAGTAGATTATTTTCTTTATTCATAAATTTCTTGAAGAATTAATGATTAGAAATTGATTCCTTTGAAAATATAAATGGATAATAATATTTTTGAATCAGATTTCGTTATTAATTAATTGATTCCAAATACTTTTTTTAAAAAATATAATGGTTCTAGAAGAGATATTATTTACCGTCAAAGTGGAAATATATCATGATGATGATAAATAATACCAAAAAAGACTTATAAGTGAAAATAGTTAAATTCAATTAAATTTCTATGGATAAATTATAAATATGAATTCACTATATAAGAATTTGTTTATTAGAAAATTGGTCAGAGAACCCTATGAAATTATGCCTAAATAAATTCTAGAAGATAAAATCAATCTTAAAGATCCTAGTATGGCGATCAGAAGGAATAGAATTACAAATTCAGATGGAATGGTTATAGAGTCTAATAAAAATATTCTATAAAAATATTCTTTTACTAATCAGGCATAGTGAAATTCTTTAAAGAAGTGTTTCATTCATGGTATTGAATCAGGTTGAGAAACAACATCGTAAAGCCAGAATGGTTATCGATTACCATGATATTAATTGTCCCACAAAGGATGATGGTTATAATATTCATAATTAAAAGGAAATAGAAGTATGATTAGAAATTACTGTTTAATGGTATATTCTATTTTTTATATCAAGTCAGGATATTAACAGATTAATATAAAAAAGAAGGTTATACCAATAAAACCACATACACCATGATTTGAATTATTTTAATGGATAGTTTTTCTATTCAAAATCTAGAATTTCCTGGGAATATTATATAGTAGAATAGATAAAGAAATAGGCAGATTATCATAATTTATAGATGTTTAAATTGATGATGTTCCCATATATAGTAAAAATACAATAAATAATATTGAGTATTTACAACTGGTTGATGAATTATTTAGAGAATATGGGATGATATGATCCGAATAAAATATCATATGGGTGAAACCAAAGACAAAATTACAGGGATTTAAGATCAAATGATTTAGAGAGATACACAAACCCCATATAATTGAGAAGGTAAATGATTTCTTTGATGAACTTAAAGATCATATGTAGATACAAATGTTTTTTGGTATATTATGTTATTCCAAGGAATATATCAGATATTTAGAAAGTATATCATTTCCAATTCAAGAAAAAGTATCCTATAAGATAACAAAAAATTAGACAGAAGTAGATTATGATGTCATAATAATTTTGAAGAAGAAAAATCAGAACCACCTATAATTGGATTATCCATATTGGAGTGTGGATCAAATTATCTTTGTAATGCATGCATCGAAATCCAAATTGGGATGCATATTAAATATATGTAAAAACATTTAGGAATGTATTAGTAGATACTGTAGTGTATTATTTCTCGAGAAAATGAATAACTAGTTTATCCATGAATTTGAATTTATTATAGTCTTAATGTAATGATGGTTAATGATTTTTTAATCTTAAAATTTTCACTATAAGAACTAATAGTTATTATATAATATGTTTGATGAAAATCAATCTAAAATTATTTACCTAGTAATGATTAGTGTAATGAAGGAATGAATTAAAATACTATATCATTAATATAGAATATAATAAAAGAAAATATAATATCATTCCAGATGAACTAAAATTATACATTGATGTTTTCAGGTTCAATGGAAGAATGTTGCAGATCAATGTGATTTTGAATTTCCATTGATATTATTATGTGATAGAACAAAAAAAATTCAATGAAATGAATGATAGATTCTATAAAAGAAAAATGATTCTAGTTGGAAATCACCTTTATAAGAAGGGATCTTGGTCCAGTATGGTTGAGAGATCATACAACAGGTTTTCTTCAACTAGAGATCTTAAAAAATCATTAAGTCTTTAAAAAATAACACAAGGAAACAATTATAATGATAAAAGTCATATTTAATACTTTTTATATGGTTATAAAGTCCATTAAAACACCCAATGTGAAGAAACTATAAGTAAATGGAAAGACCAAAAGAACCATAGGATTGAAATAGAAATAATATAAAAAAGAAAATAGAATACTGTTTCTAAGAGTGGGGATAATCAAGTAACAGAAGAACATGAAAAGCAGTAGATGATGAAAAAGTGAATTTATAAATATAATGTTCATTGAGAGTAAGATTGAGAAATTTTAGATGATGAGTTAGATAAGGAGACAAATCATGTGAAGGAAATATCAATATATATGAAAATAATTCTAAATATTTACATGAATAAATCCACATCTATATAAAATATATTTGAGAAAAATAAGGATGCTCATATATTCAAGAGTGGTTTGAGATATGTTTTAGAAATTCTTTAAGAATCTAATGAAATTATGAAATATTATTTGAATATAGTCTGAGATATGATTATTTTGATCATTACTGAACAGGTCATGTTGAAGGATTGTTTTTGGACTTTTAAAAAAATTTAAAATGGATAATGATGATTTTTTGGAATAATATCCAGTCCAATGAAGGTTGTAGATGATTTTAGGAGTAGTGATTCAAAATCATCATATAGTAGTCAAAAAATTATAACAAGGGTAGTTAATTGAGTTCTATAAAGCTTTCATAATGGGATAAGTAAAATTATTGGGATTTAAGAAGTAAAATTCCACTTGCAGTTTGGTAACCAAGATGGTGAACATGGTTCTCAATAGTTAGTATAATGGGTTTTTATAGTGGGTCAACCACATTGAAGCAATCATATTTTAAGATATATTGTTCATGCTATGGAACCTAAATCGATGACACCAGACTAAAGAACCTCTCCATAATGAATTTGAGAAATTTTAGATTAGCAATGAATAATCTATAAATTTCAGTATGAATAAAATCGATTATGAACATATCCCGATCACATGAAGGATTTATCTAATTTTGTAATAATTGAAAGGAAAAGATTTTATATTCTTTGTAGGATGCAATGTGCTAGTACTTATAAACTCTAGATACATATAAAATGTATAAATAGAATATAAGAAATATTCTATGGCAGAATTTTACACAATTCCTGATGAAATCAAAATATAGAAGGGACATAAAGAATTTTCCTTTATTGTCCAATGTTGATACAATGATCCATCAAATAATTTATGGAGATGATAGATTTATAAAATATGCCTTAGCTGATAAGATTATTGATTCTTTGTATGACTTGGATGTATTCTAGGAGCTCATATATAAATCTTTCATATCCATCAAGAATGATCTAATCAAATTGAAAATGTTAATTATCTAGTTTTTTTATGTGTAAAGTTTGTGATAGAGGTTTCATGGTTGTGTGCTACACTTTTTTATTCGTATTTTGACATTGATTTTTATTTTGATTTTGATTTTTTCCTTTTGTTTTTTTTAAGTGTGTGCTATAATATTATTCCTTATGTAATGTGTTATAGTATATGTTGAGTCATCTTCTTAGGCAAGCTGATCGTAGAGGAATATATAAGGGATCTCCAACCCATTTATTTGAGGAAATGAATTTCTAATAGAATTTAGTATGATTTTAGACATTCCATCTCTATTTTTACACTCATCCTTCATTTTATTTATGTGAAGCAATTCCATGTTAGATCATGTAAGTTGAAAATAGGTAACACAATATCCTTTTTCATGGATATTGTTGTGTTTTCATTCTTGCATGAATTTTTGTAGCATATATGGATTCCATACATAGATTTCCAGGGGATACCTTCATTAAAAACTCACCCACTAGTGGTATGAAACTATAGAGGGGGATCCATCAATAGCACTGCTTCAATAGAGATTGTAGCAAAAAACCAATGTATTCCAGGGTTAAAGGAATTTATTATGAATTGAATCTATTAGAAGGAAAGTTGAGTTATTATCATATAAAATATTGTTAAATGTTTCAAAAAATGTATCTTCAAATTCTAGAATCCAGATTTTCCAAAGAAATAAACATAAATAAATCGTTTGGGGAACACATACTAGTACACTCATGAAAAGATTGGAGACATGAGGTAAGAAATCATGTTTACTAAATATTTTCCTGGGTAAAGTAGGATGTTGATCAAATGCATAAAAAACAACCGGAGATATATAAGGAGAAGTTTTTTCTTTTAATAGTAAAATGTGGTTGGAATGAAATTATGTATTGGACCAAATATTCATGACTTTTAGAAGATGCATGAAGGTAAATCATTAGGAGAGACAACCAATCAGTCATGAAATATTATCTCTAATATGAATCCATACATATATACTGGAATATCATGTATATTAGGGTGACATACTACATAATATTATTCATGGCCATTAGTTGGCGAAGCTCAAGAATATTAGGAATATGTGATGTGTATCCACCAGAGTATCTAGGACTATTAGATATAGATTCATTGTATTATCAATCAATAGAAATTATAGTATGAAGATGCAAAACATGCCCTTAAATACCTAAATGGACATTTATAGAATATAGAATACCTATAAGCCATACTCAATGGAAAGAAGAATAATAATATGATGATGTTATCTCCCAATTAAGGAATAACTATAAAACATTAGGAGTCTACGACAATTTGGTAGACAATATACTAAGAACCAATCCATTGGGAAAAATCATAATGATATTTCAGGGATTGTTTTCAAAATATCAATGTGGATGCTAATACATCATACCCCATCTATATTCAAGAAGAATATATGCCAAAGACGACACATCCATATAGAATTCCACAATAAGGGATGATCCTTAAGTAATATTTTTAAAAGTATTATGGGGTATCCATAGACTAATGAGATCTAGAATTTTGATATTATTTTCTTTTAGTTTGATTATAATCATGGGCCATAGATTGTGAACTCAATTTCTCAAGAGCTACTTTGAGAGGCAATGCGGGCTGATTTTTGGATATGTTATTAAGACACATAATCGTGTGTGTGGTGATCCTAGAATATTTCACATTCCCAATATATGTTATAATAATAGTAGTTAATTTCCTCAAATAATAGTAGAAAATTCACTGGTTGATCAGAATAGGGAATTGGTAGAAAAATATAGAACAACTTCAAATAAGTTCCAAATCAGTGACATGTGGTACTTTTTATAATTTCCTTGTATGTTTCAGCATTGGTATTATCTTCTTAGGCCATGAGATCAATAATCTTCTATATATTTATTAATCTAGAAACTTTTAGGCCACTGGCCTAAAATAGATCAACAGGACTTGAAAAATCATCTTTCTCAAAATATTGATTTGAAGGATAGTATGGGAGTTATAGTAGAAACAAAAAGTAATATGATAATAATCTATTTTATTAAGATACTTGTATTTAATGATGTAATATATATGACATAATTTAAGTATTCTTATTTCCTAATTTTAGTGGTTTTTGTAGGATGATATGGGAGTTTCATGATAAGAAAGGATCTTGAAAAAACCCTACATAGATCACTCAGAACATAGTGTCATCATATAATGTGTGAAGGAAATATATCACACAAGAGTGTCTATGAAATATTTACTAAAAGGAAATAAAAAAGTAGACTTTTTGGAATACATCTAGAAATATCTAATAGATATCTTAGAAAAAATAGAATCTAGAAGGATGCCAAAGAAATTATTAAAGGAATATATGGGTAGTATCCAATATTACATAAAGGAAAATATTTATCTTGTGGTGATTATTGTTTCATATATGGGAAGTGAGGTCATAAAACTAACACATTCCCAGACATAAATAGATGAATAGGTTGTTTGAAAGAACGTTAGTGTAAGATTAACCATATATATTATTTGAGCCTATGTAGGGGGAAGATATAGACTCATAGGATGATAGATTACATTCAAAATATTTAGAGTATTTAGATGTGGAATAATCCAACTTAGATGAGGATGAAGGAAATAACCCCAAGAGAATTTTGATCTTTATTTGAATAGAAATTATTTAATAAGGGGATAGTTCTCCAGAAGACTCTCTAGAGATAGTGAAGATAGAATAAATTGAAATTAATCTAGTTTATTCATTAAAATTTTAAATACATTCATAAGTTAAAAAATAATAAGAATAGAAGATGGATAGAGTTGATAGCTATAATGTATACCAACAATATTGGGTTCTATATCGATAAATGACCTTGATATTTGAAGATGAAGAGTCTACTAATTTTTATAAAATAGACAGAGCATTATTTCAAATTAATTTTATAAAATAATAATTGGTTAGTAAGTATATAATGAAAAATTACAAGTATAAGGCTTTTGGAATAATCTTGGTTGTATTTGATCCATTTTTTATGAAATGGAATGATTTACCAGTCCTAATTTGGTGGAATATAACGGTTAAGATAATTTTTATAATGCATTATTGGGTAGAGAATAAGTAAATATACATATAAGGGCATTATGGTAATGGGTGATACTAATTTACATGTAATTAATATGGTAAAAATTATAAGTAGAACTCTGGAGGTAAAGATCAACATGAATAACTAATAGAAGAAATTGGGATATCCACCTAACAGATTTTGTTTCATATTAATTACACGTCTTTATGTGAACCTATAATACTGGGATACCATATCTAAGGAAGGGTGTGGAAACATTTAGACATATTTTATAAGATTAAGGAATTTCAATTATTGTAATGCACCTATATGTGGAAATCCATAAGAGACTAACCTATCCCAGAGAATGGGTTTTACTACATCTAAAAGAAATATACTATTATAAGATACTTCTTCTATATGTGATTAATCAAATTGGAAATATAAATGACATATATGAGATAAATAATTTTGAAGAAGATTTTAGACCAAAAGGTTCAGGATCAGATCTATTAGATATAAAAATAGAAGATCTAAAATCAGGAATACTTGAGAACCCCTTACATAATCTAGGGATCATAGTTGGAACCCATATAATTTCATGTTATAGTTGGTAACAATGAAATAGTGTGATTCAAGAAGTAGCAAAGTATTTTATGATCAAACTCAATGATATAATTTTTTGTAGAGAATATTATTTCCTTTATCCCTCAATTTTATATTGACTTCTTGAATTTAAATCAATTACATATACAATATTGTCCTATAATGATATTTTAAGAAGGGATTTTCCCTAGAAATTCACTGATTCCTACTTTTTTTGAAGACCATAATGGTTTCATAAAAACATATATATTTTGTCCAAGTGAAACGCTATCTGTATGATGATATAGAATATGATAAAAAGAGTAAGTAATTGAAATAATTTTTTAGATTTAATGTTTTAAGGGAAAAAATATGAAGAGTAATGTGCTAAGAGAAGAGATTATTTATCATTAAATTTTTCATAAAACCCTTTAAAATTGTGGGAAAATGTAATTTTGGAGGGTACAATCACCCTTAAAGATCCATGTATACTAATCAGAAGCATGAAAATTTCATATCAATATGTATTAGCCAGGGAGAGTTTGAGAAATAGATTAAAAAACTAATTATTTGTGGATTATTGTGCCATGGTTAATGAGCTCAGATAAGTTTCAAATTCATGGAAATGAATCATGATGAGATAAAACATGGAAAATAAATAATGGTTATCAATTAGTATGATCTTAATTGTTCCACAAAGGATGAAAATTATAATATTCTTAATCAAGAGGATATAAGAAGTAGGATTTTTAATGTGAGGCTAATGTTATATTATTATTTTTCTATGAGGTCATAATATTGGTTGATTAAGATCTAAGAGGATTCCTTACCATTAACATCATTTACAACAATATTTTTCTTGTTTTAATGGAATGTTATACAATTTGGTATCAATAATTCTCTATGAATATTAAATATGAGAATATATATGAAATTCATTAGATTATCACATTTTTTTTGGAATTATATATTTATGATGTGATATTATTTATTAAAATTAAATTAGATCATATCATGCATTTAAAACAGATGGACAAAGTTTTTAAAAAATAAAATATGAATCTTTCACAAAGAAAAATTATTTTTATGCATCCAATGGTAGAATTATTAAGATTTATTGTCCAAGTGGAGTGAATATTCTATTCCATATTTTGGGGATTCTTGAAACATTCCCAAATTAATTTATTTATCATTACTATATACATGTGTTTTTTTGTATATTAAGTTATGGGAGATCATACATTAGTTATTTATAAGAAATATCAGTTCCAATTAAAAAAATATCAAGTTAGATACCATGTAATTAGATATAGTAAGATTATAAGTAATCATAATTCATAATAAGAAATGATTGAACCTCCCAAAATTGGAGTATTCAAATGGGAGTGAAGAAAAACATATGTAAGAAACAAATCCACTAGACCCAGCATGTGTATGTATCCCAAAGTTAAGGAATAACCATGATGAGATTATAAGTGGACACTAGAGTGGATTCAATAAAGGAAATTTTATGAATAATTTTATCCATGTATGAGATTTTTTTTATTCTTTAAGGGAATTAGGGATAATGATGTTTTATTTGGAAAACCATTAATTATAAGAATAAGTATTTCTTATATAAGGAGTTACATTAAAATAAAACATGGATGGTTTTCCAAGAAATGATTAGACTACACGTTTTTTTCTACCAGGAAGGATAAAAAATCAAGAAGAATTAAAAAAAGAGCCCATAATAGAAAAGCTATGGATAAAAACCATATTTAATTCTTTTTTAATGGTAAGAAAGTCCATTACAGTAGTCAATGTGTTGAAAATATATAAAACTTAAAGTCATGGAAGAATTAGATGATAGAAACAAGGGAATCTATAAAATAAAAGGGGATAATGATTCTAATTACTCAACTGATCCAGTAGAATAATAACATGAAACAAAGAAGAAGGAACCAAAAGAATTTATCGACCTAATGTTTAGTTGGAACAACAATTATATGTTCTTGATTATGTGATAGATGAATATACAAATCCTGTAAATGAAATCTAGAAAATTCTATAAATAATTCAAAATATTTTATATATAAATAAACAGCTATCTATAATCTAATCATAAAAAAATAAGGATGAATGGATGTTGAATAGGGGTCTAAACCATGTTTTGAGATCTGGTTGAAGAATCCAAAGACATTATGGAATGATATATAATGACAGATTTAGATATAATTAGTATGATTATTACCAAAGGGATACAGATGAAGAATCATGTTTACAGTCATTTTAAAAATGTTAAAAAGATAATGGAATATGTTTTGGAAGAATATATACTACTCAAATGGTTTTATAGGATTTCAATAATTGGGATTATAGAGTTCTATATACCATACATTGCATTAAAACCATAAGGTTTCATCGAGTGTTAGAAATCTTTCATATTGGGAGAAGAACAAATCATGGTATTTAAGAAGATAAATTCTACATTTTATCAGGTACTAAAAAATGTTGAATAGGGTTCTAAGAACATCATATCCTTTTATTGTTTTCTTAAAGAATCATGTTAGCTTTCATTATGTTATATGTCAGATTATACATTTCTATCTTATCTATGACTATTCATTTGATAGAGACTAGAAAAGTTTCTCCAACAATGAATATTCAATCATTGGTCATTTATTTTGAAATGTTTTGATAAATAATCTAGGAGATCTGAAAACATTTATAATGTTATTTATTTTAAGTTATCATTATTTAGACATCATCCCTAAACTGAAATTCCTTAAAAACTTTATGGGCATTTCCTTTTGTCCAGTGTTCTAGGTACATGTCCTAGGGAACAACCAATCTATCTTCTAATATGATAGGTTTTATTTGTGAAACCCACCATCTAAAACATGGGTATGTATTGTTTAAACCCATATTTAAAATATATAGTACCCAATTGAAAGTGGAATTTATATTCTTAAATCCAAATCATATTACTACACCCATTTTGAATTATTACTAGAATAAATCTTCTGGTTCTAACATCATGTATGATATATAGTGCTTCAGAATCCCTACTTATGACAACCTCCAAACCCATTTCAAAATTTTATATTCTTCCATAAAATTTTCATTGGTATTTTAAAATTTTTCAAGAATACCAAAAAATTGAAACTTTTTCCGGATCTCTTCAAGAATAATATTATTGACCCTATCCCAATCTACCTTCTTAGAATATTCCACAATGTATTCATATTCATTTTGAATTTCTAAAACATGGTTCATACACATCTTGAATATGAGATCATCCATATTTTTTTGCATAATATTATATATATATAAGTGTGTTTAATTATTATTGTAAAAACATGGATTTCATGGTAGATATTTCTATATTTCCTTTACTAGATTTGGATTCTCTTATTACCTGTCATCAAAAAAATTTCAATCTTATTTCTACTCAATATTACATCAATGTTGTCCCTTTAGAATCTTATATTTTATTTCAAGTTCTTTTTATTCTAGATAATAGTATTCCATTTTCTTTTAAATATTCACTCTATTTTTATTCTTTGGTTCATCCGAACCATGTAGTTCTCATATATTAAATACAATGATTGTTTCAATAGACATTTAGACCACATCAGAATCATTCAATATGGCCTTTATCCTTAGATTATCTATTAAGTGATATTTTTGCTACACATCTTGGTCTTTTAGCCATTATGGTGGAAAAACCTCTATAGTCTTATCGTTCGAACATACTAGATGAAGATCTTTACTTTTTAAGGATATTATATTATAAAATACATTTTTATTTCTTTACTTTATCATTAATTACCTTTATAATTACACATTCATCAATAGAATTATTATGAATGAAAATTTCACATCATGGAGATCGATTACCTTACTCTATTAAACCATGAAGAGTCAAAGTAGCATGTTATTAAATCCAAAATGTCATTATCATTTCATTTAATATTTTACACATCAATGGTATTATATTTCTAGTCATTCCTCCACCATAATAATCATACATGGGTAAAACTTTTTTAGATTGGTTTTCCTGATATTATTTAAATATGATCTATTAGTTCTTATAGTTAATGTTTTCCTGAATAAAAAATTATTAGACCAAATTCATTTATGGAAGAAAATAAATTAACATTAATAAGAAGGAAAATAATTCAATGTCACATTAAATAATGTCTCCCAATATCTATTAATACATTTATCATGGTTTTTACTTATCTTTAATATACATAACCATGTTGTGTCTGATGCATCCATTTCTTATAAAAGTTGATTTTTAAACACACGTAGACACTCTAATTCAAGGAGGTTTGTATTTTTTCTTCATAAGTATGATCAAAAAAATATTCATCTATCCAATTTTATGGTATCTTAGTAGATACTTTTTTTCTGTATTAGAAGTAATATGTTTTTTCTAAATCTCTAATTCATTGTCTTTCAAAACATAATATACTATGAAATAATTGTAACTTCATAATATATGACAATTCATCATGGAATTTTTGTAGCTTCTCTAAAATAGGAATTTGATGTTTATATATACTTAATTATATCTAAAATACCAATAATTCAATCATTGGTTACATCTAAATAATCTTTCTTTTTGAATGTATCATCCCTTCTTCTGTGAACACTTAATCCACTTATTGTAAATTGTTAATAATCACTACTATATTTTTAATAAATAAGATAACATCATCAATTTTGATAGCCATAAATTATGATAATATTATGATTTCATTTTCCATTCTCATATGGAATATTCCTAGTGTAATATTCAGTACATATCAAATGGTTATAAATTCAAACAATCCAAATATAATTGTAAATTTTTTATTGTATATCCTTTTATATTATATTAATCTACCTATGTACTAACATGATATGAAACTTATAATATCTCATTGGACATTAATTCAGAATCCTACATCATTATGACTCTTGATCAGCAATATTATAGACATCATATTTTGTGAATAAATTAAGATCATGGTAATTGATACCCATTATATATTTACCAATTTGTTTCTCAGTTTGATTCATTACCCCAAATTTCTCACTCCAATGAGGAATTTCACTATGTTTGAGTAATCATAGACTAATTAGTTATATAATATTTTAAACAAGATCCATACCAATTCAATCTAGATAGGAAATTACCCTACTTATGATCACTATATATGTATCTTTATGGGTTATAATTGCTTCTAGAATTGACTTATGACACAATTTGAAAGGGCTACCTTACCAATAGTATGAAAAATAATCTCTTATCTTGGATCATTACTATTTTTCATTTATCATCAAAACATTCAACACAAAAAAATTCAATCTACTATAGATTCATTCTATATTATTATTTATCCTCATATAGATAACTTTCTAATTTGATAGTAGATATTATATTTTCTGAATAATTTCATGTTTTTACAAAAGAAGTTAAAATCCTATTCTTTGGACAATTACCTATGAAAATATAATATTCGAATGATATTTTATAAGGAATAAACTGGTTATCCATAAGTCATCAAGAAATTGAGGAATAAATAATAGAATCTAGTCAACAATTATTCTCCCATTGTGTTTTCACTGAACATCCTTTTCTACATATTGAGTCATAAATATTAAATTTTTACCATCTATAACATGAAAATATTTGGATTTGTATGTTACTCATGAAATACAGATTCTTATGAAAGAAGACGTATATCCTGTATCAACATGGGCAGTATATTCAGTTCCACCGATGCTTTATTTTACCAATTTATCCCACTCTTCTATATTTTCATAGAGTAAAAAAGTTCTTATATACAAGGAAAGATATTTTTCATTCTTACATATAGCGAATTGTAATACCCTTCATCAAAATATCCTTCTATAAAGTTATGTTCCACGTGCTTCTACTAAAGTACCTTTATATTTTTCAAATGTGATAATTGTATTATCCAATGGGTTCACAAGTACTTAAAATTTTAGATCTTATATTTTCAAATATATTATACATTATCGTGATCCTTATGATCTATGATAATCTCCCTCTTATCTAAACTCATAGATGAAGAGTCTATTTTCATGTTATTTTATATCATCTGGAAGATGTATTTTTATTATCATTTATTCTTCATCTAGATCTGGTGAATCCCATTCTACATGTGTGCATAGCCTGTTAGGGATTACAAAAAATTGTGTTATTTCCCTAATTTAAACTGGTAAAAGAGGCGTAAATCATTCCACACCCTTACTTAGAACCAGTCTCCCAGTTTCAAATAATGTTACATAATTAAAAGTAATTAATCTTACACATGTTCTATTAGGTGGAAATCCCAACATCAGCTTCCAATTTCTCTTATTAATCTTCACCTCTATAGTTCTACAAATACATTTTTCGATTAAAACTACAAGCTAATCTAGGATCACATTTTCACATGCCACTACTATAAGAATATTTTTTCATGCTCCTCCAAATAATTCAATGGATAAATTAGATAAACTACCATATAATGGTACAATGGGGGTTGGTATATATTTTCATTTTCATTTAATAGGACCTAGTCTAGTTTTGATTATTCCAAAATTCATAAAGTTGGAGTCTATTTGGATAGAATTAATAACCTATTATAGTTTTAGAAAAGGTATTTTAAATAGTCCTATATCTATTTTATAGATATAAAGACCTTGACCTAAATAGCCCAACATTGAATATTACATTATTTAATTAACACTATAGACAAGGAATCATAACCCAAATGAAAATATAGTTTATTAGTCTTGTGAAAAAATATATATACATAATCCCAAATTACATTGAAACCATTAAATAAAATATAGTAATTCCTTTGAAAACACCATTATACTCTTTTAATATCCTTATATATTAATCATAAATCACATCTTGAAATAATGGGAAAGGAAACATAATAAATGGGTGATATAAAATTATTAGTAAGGGTATTCATACAATAGAATATATCATGAATACAGAAGGAATAATGAATATGTTAAGGTAAATATGTAAAAATACATTCTATTAAATAAATATCTTGAGAATAATATTCTAGAAATATATAGTGATCAAATAATTCCGTATAAATAATCACATGATCTTGATTCTTATCCATGGATATTCTATCTAATCGAATAATCACATGGACATAAATAATTAATATCATAATGAGTTAAATTAATAATGTCATACATCATAAACAAACTATCTAGGTCGGGTGACATTACATATTATATAAATGGGAAATGCCTCATCCAAATATGCAATATAACATTTATCACGAGACTTCCCGATGCATAAAATGTATATAGGGTGGCCAATCATCACTTAGTAAGTACAATGAATTCCAAATATGAATGGTGTGAGGCATAATCAACATAAACATTTTTTATTGAAAAACGAACATACATAATATTAATTATTTACATAATCAATAAACATAATCATAAACCATCCAGATTAATATGGTGAATGGTAATAATATTGTACATCTTCATTCAAGATGATAATAAAAAATCATAAGAATGCATAAGGATGATATCAACACAACATATCCCTAGTGTATATTATGTATAAAAAATATTTTATGTCATTCATGAACTGAAATAACATAATAATGTCGTTAAAAAAATCTTGCAAAAAATAACCTACTCACTTTGAAAATCACCATTTAAAATAAAAAATTCACAAAACATTCTGATAAAAATTTAATTTTAAAATAAACAATGAATGATATAGAGTAATCCTTATACAATTAATTGTTCATGGAAACGGGAAATTTTATTCATGTCTTAATTGTTAAAACAAACAATACATTAACATTTATGATAACATAAAAATGATATTTTTTTTCAAAAAAACATGATGATTCATTTCAAAAAAATATTAAAAATTAAAAAATGGAAAATTAAATAAATATTAAATAATATGGATAATGTTAACAAAATATTTGAAAACAAATTTAGAAAACATGAGTTTTTAAGAAAAATAACTTTCAAACAAATAGAGAAATACTGTTTCCTTTTCTTGAAAATGTATTATAAATAATATTAAGTACCAAAGAGTGAAAAATGGAACTATTAAATGAAAAAGATCACGAGAAAGTATCGGAGAAGAAATAATATTGGGCATAAGATTTAAATATCACAAAATTCCACCAATAGAGATTTATACATAAATAATCATGAATAATGATGAGATTGTGAAATAAACCCTTACCAGTTTTGTTAATTATGAATCTTAAGCCCCATTAATGAAATAAAATCAAATGAATCTTTAAATTAATTGAATAACAAGAGATTAATGATATATATTATAAAAGGGAATGTATATACACAACATGTCAATATATTAGTGGTGTGTCCAAAATGATGGTACCAGAGGGCTCAGAAGAAGTTGGTGGGTCGAGTATTTTTAGAATTTTTCCTTACTGAGATGAATAGTATTGTAATAACCAATTATATATAGCCCCATATGGTATTATGGATCTCATTTTAATTAATAGAGAACATAAATTAAAAATAAAAATAGACATTTTTCAGATCTGAATCCATTCTCGACATCTACTTTTCATAGGTTACCATTACTTGAAGGATCTGTAGTAAGATCCATATAGCTCATTCGCAAGCACATAAAAAATACTCCAGAGAATCGATCATAAATTTATGAGTTCTAAATGGATATCTGATAACTCCTTTATGATCACTATATCAATGTGCATGTGATGCGTGAAGAGGAAATCAATATGTTCACCTAGAACTAGAGATTCTGTGTCTAGAATGTGGAGGATCATAGAGGGGTTCAGATGAATTTATAGTGAATAGTAGTTGTACAGGAGCCTCTCTCAAATATTTATAGTGGATTCTTAAATACAAAAATGGTTCCCTAACCCTTATATATTTACCTTCCACTGAATAAATATTAATGAAGAAGAAAATTTAATCATAAATATTATTTATTATATAGTATAACTACATTATATATTAAATATATTATGTTATAAAACCGAGTTGTTTTACAGGACTCTTATTTCCTACTAATATTAAACGATCCCGGAATATTAAAAAAAATTAGTTTACATAATATTTTATTTTATTCATTAAATACCATGTTAATTCCACTAATAAATACATTAAATCCAATTATTATTAACTTGAATAATAATCAATTTATTTATTCTCTAGTGAACGATAACTGGGAAAACCTTCAGATCCCACGGTGGGGCCAACTATGTCCTATATACCTATTCTCCAGAATAAGATAAATTCATTAATTTGATTTTATGTGATTCCCTCTTGTCCCTTTTCTTGATATAAGTGTATAGTATTTATAGACAAATAGTGGTTTCTAGAAACCAATCAAGCCCCCTAAAAAGTTAAGGATAGTCAGAACAATGAAAACTAACATACGAACATGTCCCATGTACTATAATATCTTTCTATTTAGATATATCATAATCCATGATGAAAACTTCTATCATTGTGCATTTTTTTCTTTATTATTTATTGATCTAGCTAAATATAATTATCATTGAATACATTTTCCATGGACTTATGATGGTACTAATATCTTGATCAATAATGCCGGAGGTATAATACTTCTTCTACCCAAAATAAAAAAATACATTTTGACCATTCAAACAATGTCATACCACAAATGATTCACCCAATACAAGCAACCTGTCCATGATTTCATTATCATGGTTTTTTCCATGAGTAAAAGTAAATGATCAAATGGAACACAAAGGTAATGATCTCATGTTAGGAGACCAATACTAATGTTCATATATAGGAATAATAAATGATACCCAAAACATATGGTGTTATTATCGGTGGGAATGTCTTCATGATCACACTACTATAGATCACCAAGAAAGAACTTCATTAGAATAATTCCCAAATCTTATGCACCCCCAACACCTGATAGTCAGACTTCAATTGTGCCCAGTCACTATGATGTATCTAGACCACAAGACATTGTTTAACATTATTTTCCTAGTATTTTGAGGTTCTCATTATATCCGGGTATCTAATATAACATTTTGATATGATAATTAATCATTTGTAATTACCATAAAATAGTGGTCAGAAAACGTTCGACACTATAATGGTAAGTGAACATCATGTATATATAAATGTATACATGATGAGGTAATCAGAATTATGGTTCATGTTGGGTCGAGGGAACCCACTATTACAAAAAAATACATGTATAATAAATATATATTTTAGTAAATCTATTATATAACCTTAATAATAAATCTTAAACAATATATGTTTTAATTATGTTCTTTTATGAACCATTTATCGATAATTATTTGTTAAAATAACCATTTATGGTGATAATTACTTCGTTTTTCATGTATGTTTTGTATTGATTGTTTCATTATTTTTAACATTGATCTTGGTTTAATGATTTAAAATAAGTTTTACATGATAGAAACATCATATATTTTTTTATAAACATGTATTTAGTGTAGTCTATAAAAGTTATATATATATAATTAATTTCACAGTTCATGTAGAAGATATGTTGTATATAGGTATGAACGCTGTTTCTATTTTATTGATGGTCAGAATGAATGAATATTAAATATTAAATAACCATTATTGATTAATTATTATTTCATATAAATAATTTATATTTATAAAATCCATCTTTATTTTGTTCCATGTAGATATAAATTTAAAAACATTTCACATTGCTGCATGGAGGCGGTAGTCCACATATGTAGATGAGAAATGATATTTTTTCCAACATATTAGAGGGTAGAAAGTAATATCTGACATTAGATTTATATATTTATGGTTATTTCATAAATAAAACATATATTCATTAATTTTATCCTTTTATAACTTCCATTTAAACTATTAGTGAAAAATGGATCACATCACTTTTCAAGGAGGTAATTCACCGTACACACAAGTGACATTATCTTATCAACCAAAAAATTAAAAGTAAGAAGGTATATGTGTTATAATAATTATATTAGTATAAAAATTTAATAAATTTCATACACATTTGTTAAATCTTTCACTGTATCTGTCCATTATTGTTATTGATGGAAAACCAATCACAACTATTCAGGAGGAGGTAGTCTCCCATAAAAACGATCATTTGTGTTTTTTCCATTTAATTGAAGTAGAGATGGATATAAGATATTAATTAAACATAATAAAATATATGTATATTGTATATATTTTTTATTATATAATAATTATTTTCGAATATTTTATGGAGGTTGAAGAAGAAATAATATAAAAATTATCTTTTAATAATGTTACCTATTCTTTGTAAAACCTCATTAGGTTTTGAAAAAAAGACTTTCTAGGATGGATATATGACCAAAACATGTCCCAATTATGTGGTGGTGGATTTATTTCATGTATATTATCATGTATTGGCGGAAAAAAATGGCTTGGGGGAGAGGAAACACTTGGAATTATTGAAAAGAAAAAGGTGTACCAATGTTTATCACAAAATAAAAGGATTTAAAATGTATAATTAAAAAGCATTATAATATATAAGGTCTATATATGTCCGTAGAATGGGATTTTTACAAGTTTATAGGTCTTTTTAACCCTTATCATTAATGTTCTACCCCCTAGTAAACCCATTTTGTCCTTAACTGAGGTAATTAATTTTTACCGATTATACTATTTATAATGGTAAAAAATTAGGTTGGAATTGTTAGATAATATTAATTATTATGGTTATTAATAATTAATCTATTTTATAAAAATTAAATTCACAAAGTGTTGGAATTTAATATCAAGTTAATCCCGTAGACCAATGAGAAATTTGTTTTCCAACAAGAAAAATATAATAAGTTTAAAAAGTTTTTATATAAAATCTAAATATAAAATTGATTAAAATGAACTATATTGGGTTGATAAATATTTAATTGAACTAATTTTATATTAAAAAATTTCTTATAATAATTTTGAAAGTTTTAAATGCTTAAATAAAATGTAATTCTTAATGAAAACTAATATTTTTCACTATTCAATAAAAATTTATATTTTCATAATATTATAATCATTTCACCCAATGATAATTTTGACATGATTATTTAAAAAATGTAGTTTTTTTAAAATAAATTTTTTAAATGTGGAAAAAATCCATTTTAAAATATGTTTGGAAAACCTAATGAGACCATTTTTTAGAAAAGTACTATTTTTCGTAAAAAACTATATTTCTTAAAATTGATTTTTTATTTTTATTTGTAAAAAAATAACAACCAATAATAATATATAAACCATATTTTCCATAATTTAGTTTTTCCTACTCATAACCACCAGAATAATTTCTATGATATAACATTCATGTTTAAATAAATATATTTTAATAGAGTATAATGTTTTGTTTCAACTTAGTGAAGTGTGTTTGACTATAAAACAAAAAAACATTAAAGGGATGGATTCTATTTATATAATTATTCTATAGGAATCATTTTTTAAATATATCTTATGGAACATCACATATTGTGTAACACTTTCTTTATGTGTCCCCGTTAGCCTATATTCTCCATCAATTTAGTTATGATATGAGGGATTAACTTATTATTGATCTTCTGAAACAAATCCTTGAATGATCCTTTTTGTTGTTCCCAAGAGAATGGTTTTTGGGAGGCTGATTTCAGTACTATCCTGCATTCCCATGGTTTTATACTAATTCCTTTAATGTGATATGACTTTAACTCTTTATTATTCTTCTTTTTCTTCTTCTTCTTATTCCTATAATATTATTTATGTATGTTTTATAGGCCTTATACATTATTGATCTATTCATTTAGTTTTTGAGAGAAATGTTTTAAATATATAATCTCTCATTTCTCTTAAGTAATAATATAATGGATCTATTTTTGATATTATTTTATACTCAAGGGATGATTTTTGACTTCAGCATGATATTATTGAGGTTCTCCTAGTAATGGAAAAGCATAATATTTTTTAGTATATCAACTTGATATACTTTCCTAATATATATATATATATATCTGGGTGGATTTATATCATAGATAATGGATACTAGATGATTAGAAGCATCTCTTATATCTTTCACTACAAGTGTCTACAAAATATCTCAAATATTTTGTCCAACTAAAGATCCTATTCTTATCGTATTTTACTATTCAATGAACACACCTTCTCATTATTGATCTCCAATAGTTATTTATTGGGTTTTGACCAACCACCTATCTTTTCAATGTACTAATTAAGTACAAAATATTTATTCCCTCAACTCATAATGGTTTTCATGAGTGGCCTAGGTTTTCTTCACTAATTTGATTGCATCGGGTTCATTTTCATAGGCTAATATGGCTTCTAAAATTTGAAGTCACTTTCTAAGTCAAATATAACTATATTTTCTATCATAATAATTCAAACGACATTCTAAACATTTATTCCCTTAATAGATACCATTTACCATGGAGTTTATAGGTTGTTGAATGTAAACTCTGCTAAAAGTAGCACAACTGTTGGATTCCAACCTGTAATTTTTACAACTAGTGGGTGAAAAATAAACATATATTAAATATTATGTTATAAAAAATACATTGTATTAAATTAAAATGTTAAAAGAAGACTTATTTTTCTTACAATACTTAAATCAAATTAAATATTATTGGCTAAAACACATATGTTAAAATAATTTTAAGAGACCATTGATTTGATAAAATATTAACCCTCACTGCCTCCTGGGAAATTTGTGTCACACATGTAATATTTATTCATTTTTATTCATCCAATTTAAAATATTAAAATATTATTATACCATTGTTTATGGGTGGTGGATAGACAATTTAATTTATACACTACATGTTCCATGGTAGAATGAGGGATATGTTTTATTACTTTTCTACGTTATATACCCACAATATAACCGTATATGTTATAAAATTATTCAAAAAAATAAAAAATATCATAAAATTAGTCTTCATTATGAGAAATAATTTTAAAAAGTTAGGTAGGTTTTTAATTTGAATCTAATATGATAAAAATTTTAATAATTTTTTTTAAATAATGAAAGAATTTATTTACATGTTCTTTAATATGAGTAACTATTAAAATAAAAAACCGTAATAAATATATTTCTTAATAGAATAAATAATATCTACCAAACATGTGAAACTAGTGGATAAATTGGAATATACACTACTTATTATATGGGAGTTAATATTACTAAAATTATTCTTTTATTCGAGCTTAAAAAATAGTGATATTGTAGATTCCTTTTAAATTAGAAAACAATTATCCCTGATAAAAACACATGTAAAGGGGCATTTTATCAATACTAGTTTAATGTTGATATAGTGGTGGAATTTTATTATAACTTTTTGATACCATATTAAGGGGGAAACATTATTGGTGCTAGTACTAGTGTTGATAAAATACATGTTGTAGTATATTTTCACTAAATTACAACACACTACATAAAAAAATAGGAAATTAATTTCTCTTAAAAATTTATCATAAAAAGAAGAAAAAACTCAATATATCTTAAGATTTTGTTTGTAAAATTAAATTGAAATGTAAAATTTATCACTAACATCAATATATTCAAAAACACTAATGATCCATTGTCTTTGGCCTCTGTCCCACTATAAATAGAGTATGATCGTGCTCCTCGTTTCCACAAAAACAACCCTTTATTGAAAAAAGTATTCCACCTGTATAAAAAAAATTCTAATGTTACTAATATGATATAAAAATGAAGGAAACATAAACATGAAACAACAAATTAATAAAATGTCACATTTAAAATGAAATCATACCCTTAAAGTCATACCGGTAACACTGTGAGTCATGAAGAATGTTTAATTAGTTTATACATGGAATAAATGATTTATAGACCATTTTCCTAATGTAAAAAAGTTAATGAGAGAACATTTTATTATTTTTATGATTGGTATGTATTTTTAAATAATGGGTCAATTTTAAACAAATAAAGTAATCTTCAATTCATACTGGGTACACTGTGTGTCAAATTAATGTGTGGTTTGTTAAAAAATCCCAAGAATGATTCATTGATTATTTTCAAAAAATATTAATACAATAAGAGCATATTTTCTTGGTCCAATGTTTTTATGTTTGTTTTGAAAACAAAACATTAATTTTAAATAAAAAACTAACTTTGAGCCATACCTATCACAAAATTTATCAGAATGGTGTGTCGTGAATTACAACACATCAATTATCACATAATAATCATTTTCATAAATTATCAGCACAATATGAGCATTTTTTCTAGGTTTTTAGTGTGGGACACATGTATTTAAATAAAATGACAATTTCTGAACTAAAACAAACAAATGGATTCCTACTAATCACACCATGTATCATATTAATATGAGAATAATTTATATATGCTAAAAATGTCTTATAGAATTTTTTACAAAAGAATTAAGTCAATATTAAAATGTTTTCTTAGTATTCAGGGAGTGACCGACTTTTTTTATTAAAATGTAATTTTTAAATTTAAAACACACATTTCACGTCATAGTGGTCACAATGTGTCTCAGATTGAGGTATGGATAATTCCTATAGATCAAAATTACTTAAGAAGAATTTTATAAAAGTATCAAATCAATATTAATTTCCTTTCTTGGTTTTGAGTATTTCACTTGTCTTTTTAACTAAAATATCATTTTTAAACTAAAAGAACACATTTTGAATCATATCAGGAACACCGTGTATGATATTTTTGTTCGAATAATTATTACACATCACAAAAGTCTTATGGATTGTTCCACAAGAGCATAAAAATAATTGGAATGTGTTTTCTCAGTTTTGAGTATGCGGATTGTGATTTGAACTAAAATTGTAATTGGAAATAAAAACACACAACTTTAGTCTTATCTGTCACATTGTACAACATATTATCAGGTGTGTGATTACAAAATATCCAAAAAGAATTAAGAATCATTTTCCTAAATTATTAGGAAATGTTAGCATTTTTTCTTGGTTTTTAGTTAGTTACATACTTTTTTTAAACTAAAATGTCATCTTAACATAAAAGAAAGACATTGAGTCATTAAGATCACATCATGTATTAGATTGATGTGTGGAAGAATCTTACAAATCACACATGGATTATGGATCGTCTTCTTAATATATCAAGATAATAAGAGCGTGTTTTCTTAGTTTTTAGTGAGTGAATCCTGTTTTTTACTAAAAAACCATTTTTAAACCGTAGCCACACATTTTCAGTCATACCAGCCAAAAAATGTTTTGGATTAGTTGTAATGGATTCCAACATGTCTCAAATGAAATATTTATAATTTTAATAAATTATAAAAAAACATGAATTAGTTTTCTTGGATTTGAGTATGTGATATTAATTGAACTAAAATGTTGATTTTAAATAAAATCACACACTATGACTTATATTGGTCATACCGTGCATCAATTTTTTTCGTGATTAATTCCTATACATAAAAAAGGACTCAGGTATTTATTTTCACATAAAATTAGGATACTCCAAGTATGTTTTCTCAATTTAATGTGACTGATATATGTTTTAACTAAATTTAATCTTTAAAATAAAAACACAAACTTTGAGTCATATCGGTCACACCATATCATGGATTGATGTGAGACTGGCTCATACATTTCAAAAATGACTTATGGATTGTTTCCATAAAGTATAAAAAAAATAATAAAGTAATTTATTAGATTTAAATTAATGAAACATGTGTTTATCTAATATGTTATTTTTAAATAGAAACCACACATTTCGATTAATACTTGTCACATAGTGTCATAGATTGTGGTACAACCAACTACTGCACATCAAAAAGAACTTATAGATCATTGTGCAAATGTACCAAAACAATATGAATGCATTAACAGTGTTTTGTGTCTGAGATGTGTGTGTTGCAAAATATATCTATTTAAAATGATAACACACAGTTCTAGTCATACATGTCACACCATATGTTAGATTGACATGTGGTCGACTCCTACATGTAAAAAATAACGTAATTATTATTTTCCAATTGTACATAAAAATAAAAGTGTTTTTTTAGGATTTTAGTGAGTGAAACACTTATTAACTAAAATGAAACATGCAATTTTTTCATATTGGTCACATTATGTGTCAATGTGATGGTAGGGTGACTCATACAGATCAAAAATGAATTATGGATCATTTTAATAAAGTATTAAGATAGTAAGAACATATATTATCAGTGTTCTAGTGAGTAACACATGATTTAACTAAAAAGTCATTTTTAAACTAAAATAGCTTACTGAATGTCATTCCACTGACATAATGTATCATATTGTGGAATTGTTGATTCCTATATGTCAAAAATAAACTATAAATAATTGTCTTAAACTATCAGAAAAATAAGAATATGTTTTCTCGATTTTGAGTATGTAACATATGTTCTGAACAAAAATGTTAATTTTAAACAAAAAACACACAGTTTGAGTCATACCGATCACATCATGCATCATATTTTTTTCAATTGATTATTAAATATCAAAAATGAGTTAATTATTTTTTATAAATGTACTAACATAATATAAGCTTGTTTTCTAGGTTTTTAGTAAGGGACACAGATTTTTACCTATAATGGTATTTGTAAACTAAAAAATTACACTTTGTGTTATACCTATCACACCATTTGTTGAATTGACATACAATTGAATCTTACATATCACATATGGATTATTTTACAAAATTTTCTTGATAATTTGAGTATGTTTTCCAAATTTTTTGTTACTGAAACTTTTATTTACCTAATAAATTATTTTTAATCTAAAACCACACTTTTTGAGTCCGAATGGTCACAACTTATACCAGATTGATGTACGACTATTTCCTACTTGTCAAAAATGAATTATTGGCCATTTTTCTTCAGTATCAAAACAATATTAATATGTACTCTTATTTTTTTGTGATGTGTATTTTTAACTATGGTATGAATTTTAAATAAAATCATACACTGTTATTCATACCGATCACATAGTGGGTCATATTGACAAGAGGTTGATTCCTAAAAATGTGTTAAGGACAATGGTACTAAATTCTAAAGACAATCACAGATTTATTATAGGTTTTTAGTGATTATAATATAATTTTAACACAAATTACACTTTTACACATGAAGTGCAATTTTTGGGTCAAACCGGTCACATTGTGTGTCATTTTAATGCGTGGTTGTCTTCTGAAACACAATTCTATTTGGGTGACTGTGGATTGACTAAAAAAGTTGAAATAAATTCTCCCAAATAGATATTACAACATGGTAGTTGATTTTACAAAGTTATATATAGAATAATTAGTCATGTTTCATGGAGTTACAATTTTTTCTCTAACAACGATCCTCAATTCGCTTCCCAATTCTAGTGATCATCCCAATTGGATTTCCAAACACATTTTTCTATGAGACTTTTGCATCATACTATGATAGATGTGTTTTCAGAATGATCAATTTCAACATTGAAAGGATTTATAAGAGAATGGGACATAGGTTTTAGTGGGTTTGTGGAACATATCATGGATTTTATAGATCTATCTTATAATAACAACTGCTAGGGGATGATACATGTTGAACAATTTTTTGTATTATAATGTTTTTTGTGTTTATTCACAATGTTTGGTTGAAATACAAGAAAAATAAACGATTATACCATTCCTAGTCATAATACTATAATTTTTTGATTATATGGTTGCTAATGGATAGTGTACAGATCCAACAGAAAGATTATTCAAACTATTGAATTCATTTATTATCATTCAATGTGAATGATAATGTCTAATTTTAAGTCTAATATGGACTTGGTCATCAACATTTGGGGAAGAAAGGGAAGTTGACTCCATGGTATGTTGGACCGTTTGAGTTTATATAAAGTATTGTAAATATTTCGTATCAGTTAGCCTTACTAGAGAGAATCATTGGATTCCATAATTTATTTTATATCTCTAATCTAAATAAGTATCACCTGGATCCATGTCTTGTGATATGTTTGGGACGTGTTAATCATGAACCAAGGGAAACATTTATCCATTTACCAATTTAAATTTTGTATAGACATGATAAAAATTTGAAAGGGAGATCAAATACTCTTGTAAGAGTAGTATAAAATCATGGTAATATCCATGAAGAATCATGGGAAAGAGAGAAATTTATGATAGAGTTGTTTCCGAATATTTTAAATGTTTTTAAATACCTTCTGCAAATTTAGAAAGAAAATCCCTATGGTGGGGGAAAATGAAGCACCCTCAGTTTGATGTATTACATCATTTAATGCTTCTTATTTTTGTTCGGAGTGGTAGGGATATATTTCTAGAAGAGTTCAAAGGAATAAAATGGAATAGAAGCTTAAATATGGTTATATGAAAAATTCATGGAATAAATGGTCATTCAAAAGATGACTATTTTTTTGGGTAGATGTAGTAAGTTACTTAGAGAGTGTGAATGGGTTTCATTGGGAGTCTAGGTAAGACTATTAACAATGTGAAAATATATTCACAATATTAATGTAATTTTGGGGTTTTATATCAAGGTGATGAGGTTTTTTTGGTGTATATTGAAATACTATGACTCACATATTGAATCACCAATTAAAATCATCAATATAGGGTGTTCCTTGTATAATAATTTAAATTTCATTTCCCTACAATGCAGTTAAGTCTCCACATATTTTCCCTCAATCTAAAAGAATCCGTTGTAGATTTCGGAGGATCTCTTTGATCCCAAAGTAGACTCCATCATATCTTCAAGCATTGATCTATGGTAGTCAAAGTGATCATAAATGGTCATAATGGGAATCATAGATCAACCATTCACAGTAGTCGGTTTTTAACACTTTCAACTTTTATTTGAACATGATGGAGTATAGGATTAATAGTAATGTCTCTTCTCATTTTATATTAAATATCCATATTGAAACTCAACTAATGTTTCCACTTAATATTTACCATTGTAAACTTGGTAGTTTTTATTTAAGAAAACATGATTAAGAAATTAACCAAAAGGGTTTTCTTAAAAGGATGATTATTTCAACACATGTTCTTTGAATAATAGGGTTGTAGGTACCAACTTGAAAAGAAAATTGTTGTTTTGTTTTCATGATTTTATTTGTATGAGGCATTATTTGAATATACATGGTGCTTTTTTGGAATGGAACATGAAGGTTTTCTACCATGCAATGTCTTGGTGAAGGAAATATCAGCACATAAGATCATAAGTATGTCATTTTTATTTATTGGGTGTTGATGAGAACATATATGATAATTTTTTAAATAAAATAAAATATTTCTAAAAATTTGAAGAGAATATTTATCTTTAGTCATATTTATTTCAGATAATTTTTTCAGTTTTTTAATTGACTATTGTTCAAACTATTAATATATTGTTGATATTATTTATTCATGTTTTTTTATAAATCATTGCTAACAAGTTTCTAGTTTGAGTGTCATGTGGGGAAAGTATCATTGGGGTTTTATTATGGGGTATGAGTACTCACACCCAACAAATTAACTTTGATGTTTTTTTTCTGCGATATCAGAAAGAGGTGTGTTTCTTACTTTAGTAGTAGGGTGTTGGATTTGGTTCCCTAGATCCATCTACATTATAAATTAGATCACCTATGTACTTAAAAAATATTATATAAATTTAAATCAATAATAACATATTGATTAATCTTCTATGTAACTCTGATGTGATAAGGTCCTATGGTATCTATTTCACTAACATAGGTCATATTTTTTCGCCACAATGAAGAGAAAATTGAGATGCAATGATGATACCTCTTAAATATTAGTTTTATGGTTAGATAAAAATCCATAATAAGATCAACGTGTAGGTTTATATTAGTTGTGAGTACTCAAAAGTTTATAAACCTTCTACTCATGAAGATTGCAATTGGTAATATCAAATATGGGAGATTATGAGAATATACCCACTTGTAAGAATTTTTCATGTTCATGTGACATCATATATTTGAATCTACAGGTTTTTGTTTGGGTACATTGAATCTAAGATTATTATTAATACTTTTTAGACTCACATATATTGATGTACTGACCAAAATGATGAGTCCCTATATTCATAAGAAGTGGGCTATGTTGGGTGTGCCACGAATGAAAAGTTATTAATTAATAAGCCATGGAAGGATTTTTTCCTTCCATATTTATGGAAGTTGATATCATAACCATTTATCAAAATATAACATCCTTATTAAATTCCATGGCCATTGTATAATAATGTTTATTTTAGATAGTCAAAGTAAGATCTATTAAGGACATATTTTGATGATATATGAGTGCGACCTACTTCAAGATATATTATGATAAGTGGATTGTATTACATTGTATGTGTTCTTGTTTGGTTTTAAATGATGTTACATTAACGTTTTTCCCATGGGTACCTTGACCTGTTGCTATATTTTAATATGGAACATAAAAAAGACTACATAATTTCAATGATAAATAAACTTATAGGGTCACACACTTGGTGTTTCTATTGATCTTGACTAAATTTAATTTGAATTTAATTATGTGAATAAATATTATTCTGAAGAAAAGGATGCATTTTGTTGGTATGTATTGATCATAAGTATTCACAAGATAATAATTTATATTTAATTCATTAATAAATAAATTATATTACTATGTAGATATTTATTAAATATTTTCTCACCAGATCGTGAATAAAATATTTTTTTATTGAATATTTAACAAAAATAATTTATTATTCTATGAATAAAATAATTATTTATGAATAAAAATTTAAAAAATATATATTTGAGTATTTTATAAATATTAAGGAAAATAAAAGGGCCATGATCATGTCTGATGATAAATATTAATTTAAAATCTAGTGAAATAATATATATTGTTTTTTGAGTTAGTTCCCACTCTAAAAGTATAATAATACTTATATAATAAACATGGGTTCATATAAGGGTTATTATATAATTTAAATGTTTTTGTGAAATTAAATAATATTATATCATTAACCCTAACTCTCTATATATATTTCAATTTATATTGTGTAGGGTTAATCATGAATTGAGAATCGTTGTGAACAATGAATTTTTCTCTAGTTACAACCTTATTTTCTCCTTTTAAGAACAATGATTTCAAGTGAGAATCCCTCAAGATGGATGGAACGAGATGTTATTAAGATAAAACACATAAGATGATTGATCTATCATGCTAGAACTGAACATTCCATAATTATTGTTCTTAGATCAAATGAATATTTTTGGATCACCGTAAGAGGTTATCTACTATTATACCTCCCTATGAAAAAATGGTAATAAAAAATGTATTCAATATAATCAACAAAAATTAAGAATGATAATTATACAAGGCATTATTTATTTATATTTAATTTATAATTAATTACAAATTTAACTTGAATATGATCAACACTAGATTCTAGGATTCCTATGTTAATATTTGATGGAATATTTTCACCAGTCATGAAATTTCCAACTTGAAGAACTGGTGAATAATCCCTCAAATCCAATAAAAACGCAATGGTTGTTTACCCAAAAGGACATCTGTTATGTTCAGAACCTTCATGTGGCATTAAAAGGGTCACATTTTTAATTTATAATTATTTATATTATTATTGTAAGATTATGCACAATAATGGATAAATATTTTATTTCTAGAATATTCATTATTTAATATGATGTTCAATTAACATTATTCTAACATTTAAATATTCATCCTCGAGGATTTATAATTTTCATTAATACAACAAATAGATGGGGAATGATTGGAGATGTCAGTCAGAGGTGCCAAATGTTTTTTGTCAGATTATTGGGTTACAAAGAGTGTAGATAAAGTAAACACTATGTACCCATGTTCACTGTAGATAGATCTGTCATAGGATACATGATGCACTTAGATGTTATTGTTTATGGTGAATTCATTTCACACTTCATGTTGATTGGGTTAAGTTGGCACATCATTTATTAGGTTACATAAAGTGTAGCTGGAGTACACATCACGCATTCTACATGATATAGAGGCTAAATTCATGGTATCCATGAGATCATATACACTGTTTCTAAATGAATGATACTGACAAGAAATAGAATTAATGAAAAAAATATAGTGTACCAAATTAATTACCACATCTAAAGAACATGATGAGTCAATTAGTGGGTCACACATAAACATGGAAAAAGGAATACAAAACATTTAGTTGGTTAGTAAACATCATGAAACTATGTCAAGATTCACACTCAAGGTCCATTAATTTTTCTGGAGAAAAAGTAAATAGGAAAACATGACATTTATCTTGATTAGTACACACTATTTAATCAAATTGAGGTATATACAGAATAACTAGTAATTTTTCTTCGGTACTTGAAAATGAGTAACATTGTGTGTTTATTATAAGTACACAAAGTGTAGTATTCCAAGAAAATAATAAAATTAAATCACATTAAAATAATTAATTTTTTTTAAAAAAACCTAATTACAATGTCGTAACTAGATGTGTTTGACTATGTAATAATGGTTTTTATGATTAAATATATGATCATTAATGTATTATAAGTATCTATAATTATTGGGTTTTTCATTTTTTCCCCATGATTTGATATATGATTGGTATCTCCACAATAAATTGGACAGTCATTAAGAGGAAGAGAATTAAATAAACAAATAATTCATTCATTCATTAATTAATTTATACAATCGTGTTTATCTTAATAAAAAATAAAAAGTTAATCTAAATTCTATCCATCATACTTTTATATATTTGTTTCATGTTTATGACCATTCATGATCTTTGTAAGAACCCAGTACACCTAGAGAGTGGAGGGATGAATCAATGTGTCATCATTTTATTTACATGGTATGGATATTATCCCCATGTTCGTAGAAATATGTTAATCCTACTAATGGAATCATTCAATTAATAAATACCCAAAAGTAGACATATAAACACGACAAAACAGTTTTAATTGGGTCACCACTAAGGGATTGTCCAAGGAGCAGAAACCAATAGTTTTTCAGTTATACTGAAATCCACTAAGCTTTAATAGTTATTATGGGTAATAAATGATATGCCATGGAAGAAACATTCTAGGCCCAATTCCATTATAAGAATTTTAGGGATTGGAAAATACCTCACATGGACAACTTCTGTCAACTACCCTAATCTCAATTCCTTGGAAGAATCCTTACTCAATTTATCAACTTCAATGAAACCTCAGTAGATTGGGTATATAAGTCATTTTCTCTTATTAACATGTGAAACTACTTGCACCATATAGTCTTGAATTGATGAACTTGAAAATACTTTTCATTGAAACCAGATCTTCAACATTACTGTTTGTGAAGCTCTTATCATTCACAAAACCCACTTTCTATATCAATGATGTTTCATCATTCACAAACCAACATACTTTCACGAATATACAAACCTTTACGACACTCTCAACATTCATGGAACTACAAAATATCACGAATCCTTGAGTCTCTCTGAAACCCCATTTTATAAAATTATAAATAGTAATTTTTTTGAAACATTCTTTTTGCGATGCTTCTTATCATGAAGAGTCCCTAATTATTGAATAATTACCTTCTCATAGCACCTTTATGAAATTAGAGAGTTTCACCTATATTCAAAATTCAATCCATTTATTCTGATGATGAGAATCCACCTATTTATATACATCACCTATTGGGAGAATTTCAATATCACAACACACTTTTTGAGAACCTCTTTGTAGATGTTTACAATATCCATTTCATTGTAAAGATTTAGAAAAATTATTCCATTCATAAAGCTTCTCATATTTTCATAGCATAACATCTATTCATTAGGAGTCATCCATTCTTCATGAAACCACATTCATGAAGCTTCAAACCTTTATGAAAACTGATGATGATTACTTTTTTAATTTCAACATATTCACAACATTTCAATCTTCATAAAATCAATGAATTTTTTATATTTGTCATGATTCAATCTTTGAAATTCATATTTTGTTATGCTTTCCCATAACTTCACATATAGAGCTCGATTTTTTTTGTGAAAAACATTGGGAAGTGACATCACATTCAACATGGAATCATCCAACACCATAAGATCATAGGACTTCAAAACTCACATATCAAACTAGGGTAGATTGAAAAAAAACACAAAAAACACCCCATTTTAAACTGGGCAAAAACGTGGTTCCATCAATCTTTGGCCAGACCTGTGTATTTTTTGGTTAAATTTAATTTAATATATTTCATGGGTTGTGATATCATTTGTTATTAAATTAAATATGATGGTTAGGAATTCAATCATCATTATTTTCTTATGTATGATCTATATGTCCATGTTTTTTATGTAATCAAAATAATGAATCCTTGGTTCCCCTCACATGTGAGTAAGTTATAATCATATGTTATAATAATAGTATTCTAAGGCACATGTTGGTGGTTCAAGATAGATCCAACATGAAACCAACCCAGGTGATACATAGGTGGATATGTGGAATACTGCAACTCTTTCTAAGAAAAACATAAGTGGTTTTTCTTAAGGGTTATTGGTTTATTTATTTTCTCATAAATAAATGAACAGATAGATAATCTCTTTTTTGGGACATTTACATATTTATTTATTTAATTCTATCTTTTGTATTATTTTATTTTAAATGCATGACTCTGACTACATAATAAAATGGATTAATATTCAACAATGGAATTTAAATAAATTAGTTATGTGAAAATGTTTTTATCAAAACATGTTTAATAAGTTAAATAAATTCCCCCTAATATTTACAAGACATATAAAAGATAAAATAAGTAAAAATTTATACATGATCAATTAAGTCCCTTGACTTAATACTAATTCATGCTAATCCTTCCAATACATGATTATGAATAAAACCAATATACTAAGGGTTTGAACAACCATCATTGGAAAAATTAATTTTATCATGGAGTTATTATGAATGTTTTGTGTTGATTTCACCAATTTACATCAATATATGTAGACTTTTCTAGAGATTATGTATCTTAGAGGATAGTTTTATGGATATCCAAGTCATTATTTGTAGATTGGTGGGTCTAGTAAATGCATCATGGAGCTATAAGGTGGTAGTAATAAAAGTCAATATGCCCAAATACCTTCAATTAATTGAACAATCCCTCAATTATGTTATGATAAGGGTTTATGGAACATTTACACTAAAATTTATAGGAAACAATTAATTTTGAGTCCATTGGTGGGGATTGTTGGGACATTTTAAAATAGTTAGTGACTTTATAAAATTAAAATTATGAGGCCTCAAGTAATATTTAATCAACTTTAGTAATAATCATTTATTTTTGTTATTGTATAATAATGGAAATAGAAACTACAAAAGGACTATGAGAATTTCATAACATAGGTTATTCCAATGCAAATATAGATTTTATGATACGGTACGATAGTTTATGTGATTTAAAATTATCAAAAAAATCATTATATTTTTGAATCCCATTATTCTATTCTTCCTCCCCAGCTAGTGAATTATGAAAAATAGGATGCCGAATAGGGATATATATAGGATACATCCAATTTATATTGAATAATAATATAATATTTTTATTTTAGAGTTGATGATTCAACATAAGTTCAGGGATTATTACTCAATAATATTTTATTTCTATTTTATAGATAAATATAATAATATTCATGAGATAAATCAAATTGAAAATACACTATATGATTGTAAAATAGAATAATGGAATCTAGCTAATGATCATGTTTTAAAAATTATGGTGGTATATTGATTATTTGGAAATACTGTTCTTTCTATTAGATAGTAAATTATCGATTAATTTTATTTTATTATCCTCACCACCAAGGATATTATTATTTTCCCATTCTTGTATAAATGAAATGGGAAATTCACTTAGAAAAATGTTGTCCATACATCACCAAGATGATAAGTATTTCTTGAAACACATTACTCTATCGCTTGTCGTGAAATTTTTCAATGGAATAGATGAATATCCCATGGAGAATAACAATCCAAAATATCTATTTCAATGTCTATAAAAAATATAAAAGATTTAGTGTTTGAAAATGAATAGGAGAGAAATTTATTATTAGGTGGAAAGAATAGATACTAGAAAGAAAATTAAAATTAATTGAAGAAAAATGTTGTTAGGACCAAGCTAATAAAAAAGGTTATAATATTTAATTATTGTATTTTTTTACTACAATGTTTTTGAAGAAAGGGAAATCACCCCACATTGTATTTCATGAAAATCAGACTGACCATCATATTTAATAAATTAAACTCCCAATGCTTGAAAATTTTTATCATATTAATGAAGTATATTACTGGAAGAAAATAATCATCAGATTGAATCAAAAAATTTTATGAATAATTTGATTGTAATGAGAATTATCCAAGTCATAATTACTACATTTTAAATGTGACGATGATTTACTGATAATGTATATTGAATAAATCAGAAGTATTTGGAAAAAATGTGATGCAAGATTGATGAATGAATGAGAATGGGAATGAGAGGCTGAAAATTGTATTCAGATTGATCATATCTGGAAAGAAAGGTGGAGAATAGGTGTTGGAAATTTTATTTAGCATGATCGGAATCAAGAAACTCATATTCAGCTCAATTGAAGTGTGGACAATTTTATTTTGGATGAGATGGAAAGAGAGCTTGATTTTGGAGTTTTAAGAAGTTGCAATAATTTCAGTTGCAAGTCAAATAATGCTAAAACTATATTTTAATGTATTCAAATTCATGAATAAAGTCATGATAACATCCAGAGGTTGTTAAATAAAAATATATTTACCCAAGCCAAAACTTCAAAGACTTTTCCATCGTATTCATTGGAGGTATAATTGTTTATTCTAGGTAAGTTAGTTGTATCATATTCATATGATAAAAACGATCTAGGATTTATTTTCAATTTTTTTGTCTTTAATTTGTTCATGAGTGATTGTATCAAAATTAATATGAACTCATCCTTCTAAAGAAAAGACAAAATAGATGTTATTGAATCACTTCATTTAAGTGGACCAAGATAAGAGATGATGGAAATACCTAGATGTGTTGTCAAGGGGGATCTTGAAATTCCAAGAATAAGTTTGTTTTTTACAGTTATTATATAGATTTTTAATGAAGAAAACCCATCATATTGAAGGTTTAAAAGAAGATTAAAGAAATATATTTATTCATAAATTTATATTTAACTAGTATAGATCATTTTATTGAAGTAGTCCGATAGAAATAATCAAAATAAGAATTATAATAGTGTTCTAAATGAAGATCTTAAGTGATTTGGTGTTTTCAGAAGATTTGAGAGGAATTAAGAAGTGTTGACAATGTCATAAATTCACAAAAAATTCAAGGAATCATGAATATTTAATGAATTTCTTTTAGTGGGAAAATATTTAAAATTCTTTCCAAAACCACTTCTGGGTCACCTTTAAAAGTTGAAAATTACATCATACTATCTGACTGATGTACTATACTGAATGGAAGAGAGAGAATATTCTCATTTATTGGGAGAGAAGTGGTTTTTGTATTGTGATTTTTCGAAGATGTTTCGACAAAGGGATGTAAAAGGAGAAGAGAAAATATTGTTATGTATTTAACTGATTATCGTATTCAGTGATCATCATATTCGCCTTTTTATCACATTCTATTTGTCAATGTATTTATTTTGTAATGATATTGGGATAAATAATTAGAACATGATTTCGATATTAGTATTTATAGACTATGATGGTTGTTTTCTTAAATGAATCTAATTTATTTAATCAGTGATACATTTTTGTCATTGGGAAATTGGATTAGAAGAATCATATTAGGAGAATCATATTGGGAGATCGATCTGGGAAACAGATTGGTGTTTTATATCAATAGTTTTTTTTTGTTATTATCAGTTTTTTTGTATGAAAGTGAAGATTTATTTTTAGGTAATACAATTTTTTTTAATTGAAAATGAGGCACAGGTAAATTTTTTTGTTACACATACATTATATTTCATCATTTGAGCTGGAGAGAGCACACAGACTATTGGATTGTTTTCTAAGTGATGCAAAAGTGTAAGTGTATATACTACTCATTTTATTCCACAGAATAAGATTAATTTTCATTGTATTTTGTGGTATTCAATTATTTCAAAACTATATTAAATAACTAGCTATTCTCAATAAATTATGAACCATGTAAATACCTGTCTTCTAATGGATGTGAGTTTGAATTTTTTCAGAAGATAACTAATTCTCTAATAAAAGGTTTAGGTTGTTTAATTTTCATGGAAACAGAAATGAAAATTATCAATGATTCACCCCTCCCAGTGTCAATGATAAAAGTTTATTAACTAGGAACATTCAAATAGTATTGAAGGTGAAGGTTCCCTTTACTTATTCTTTGCTGAGACATAATTTGAATTGTGAGAATAGTAAAGGTTTTTTGGTTTTTGATTGTAAGACTTATCATATCTAAAAATTATAATTTTTTTATGTTATTTCTATTTTATATGATGTTCTTGATGATAGTATAGATGTGTTTCTTCCTATTTATGGTAAAGTACCTCTTACACATTTTTATAGAATGAATTTTTAGAATGGTGTAAGGGACAATAATGATTTTTTTATTATCAGACTATGATAGTGAATTACTCGGGGTGAAAGGTGTTTCAATAGAAAATGGTATTTGGGACACATTAAAAAACATAAATGAAGGTAATAAAAATATTAAAAGGAATAAGTAAAAATCTATAGTTTGAAGTGTGAATATTTAAATATGTGTGAATTAAAATCAATTTGGTTCTTTATTTCAAGGGTGAATGATATTTCAACCAATATTAGATGTCTTAGTGAATTGTTAAATTTTTCAACAATTATTGAATGTTTTTGGAGAATCATTCCTAGAACGATTGATGCAAAAGTTTATTCACTGGAATGCAGAGATCCTGAAAACATATCTGTATATGATTTTCATTGAACTCTAATTAGATATGTAATTTTAATGGAGAAATATATGATAATAAAAAAGGTTGATATATAAATGCCTTTTGAGGATACTATGAAAGGGAATTAAAAGAAGATTCTTATTTTAGAAGAAGATGGAGAATCTGATTCTAAAAATGAGGTTTGTAAAAAATTATGATAGTATATATTTATTTTTTAAAATTTGAAATGAGGTACATGGAAAAATAGAGAAAAACATACCTTAAAATGGTTTAAATATCGATCCAACTTACTATCCTCATATAAAGAAATAATAGGATGTTTATGAAGAATATAAAAGACCAAGAATTGTAGGGATGAAACATGGAGAAAAAGTAAATTCAAATTCCACAAGGAATGATAGAAAATTCTTCAAATAAAAAAGTTGATGTTTCCTATCTAGGGATTATGATTAAAATGGTAAGGACACTGAATTAGAAAATATATTGAGTGTGGTATTGATAATATTTTTTATTGAAACAATGAATTATGATGAGTCCAAGAATTAGTAGTTTAGAAGAGGAATAAACTCATATTGAATTTCATTTGAAAAAATAATTGAAATAATGTCAGTGAAAGATCAGAATTATTGCTAATAAAAACAAAATTTTCGAAGTTGAAAGTTCTACAATAACAAATAATTTTTGTTTTGATGACGAGAAGGAGTATCTAGTAAAATAAATTGATGATATGAAGAAATATATTATGAAAAAAATGAATAATAATGAGAATATAGAGGTGAATTTGAAGAAAAAAAAGAATATGAAATAGAATTTTTCCAACAAAATATTTCTACAGATGATAAGATCAATTAATATTTCAAAACATCTTTCTATACAGTTGGTGAAAGTTCATGTAATGAAAACATAATGACATTAAAAAATGTTACCTTTAATGGTTGATAATAATCATGACATTTATTCTAAAAATAAAAATTCCAGTAAATTAATGTATGTGGCCAAGACTAACAATGATGAGAATTCAGAAGTTACAAAATACCCTGATTCTAAAAATATTTTTAATCCTTTTGAATGTATAAAATTTTCCAATACATTGTTTTTTGATAAATCTGAAAATAAAAAGAATATTTTAATTGATGATAGAAAGGTTTGTGTTTTAGAAATAAAATACATGAAGGTTTCTGAGAAACATGTTTACTCTTCCTGTCAGTAAGAAAGTTTCAATGGAAAATACTATTTCTATGGATACTGTTGGTATTTTAGGGGATTTGGTCATATGAATAATATGTGTTGGTTTATCCAATGAAATTACTATTATTCCACATGTTATTGAACGAAAATGTTGATATGGATTCAATACCAACAACGAAACAATTCATAAAATGTTGTTTTAAAAAAGAATGAGAAGGATGGAGTAAGAATTTGAAATAGGTTTGATACTTTGGAAACTATTTGTGAAATATGTGAACAACTTGGACACATTGAAAAATGATGTATTGTTTTTTCACCATAACATAAAATTATTCCTAATAATTATATGAAGCTGAAGGTGAAGAAATAAAAGTAAGAACAAATTTTTTTTTTGTTGAAACTACTTTGAAAGCTTTAAAACGATAATGAACATAGATTATTTATTATTATTATTATTATCATATCATATGATATTTAATGTTAATGAAGAACACGAAATATTTTAAATAAGGGATAGTGAAAATTTTCACTGATGAATGTCTAAAAATCAAAGGAGTTGGATAAAAAATCATTGTAAAATAGAAGTTGAAATCCATAAAAGCATTATATGATGATTGGATAAAACAAAATTTACTATTTGTTTTTAAAATATGTGATAAGGGTAACATATTTTTCATTAGATTATTTGTATTTGTTGTAAAAAATTAAAGAAGATAGAAATATAGTTACAAGAGGACAATGTATATAGGGGAATTTGTTTAATTTTGTTAAAATATGAAGCTCTTGTCACTTGAGTTTGGTGGATGAGAATAAATTGTTTCATAGATGGACTAGAAACAATTTTAAAAGAAACATGAGAAAATTTTCAAAGAGAGATAGTGTTCAAGACATTCACCATTTTCCTTAAAGAAGAGATTTGTGTTAAACTATTTTCCAGAAAAGAAATATTACAAACTTAGTGCACAAGAAAATAGATATTTTTTCCTAAAAATCCATGGAGCCAATTTATTCGGATATATATATGGGCCAAAGAGAAAATGATTAATAATTGGATATAAGTAATTCATCACTTTTAATGATGATTTACTTGCATTACTTATGTTATGTTTATGAAAAAAAATCGGATTCTTTGAATATGTTTAAAAGTTTTTATAAGGAATGATGTAAAGGAATATGAGTACTCAGTGATGATTTTCAAATGTGATAATGCAGGTGAATATAGAGCTGAATAGTTTGAATATTATTTAGATAATCATAGAATTTTATAATGAGTATAGTTTCATAAACAGTCCTCAATAAAATTAGCTTTTTGAAAGAAATAATTGAAGCTTTGTGGAATTGGGATGAACTATGTTAGTTGAACATTGTATTCCTCATTACTATTGGAGGAAATCCATGATCAGTGTTCATTATTATCAAAACTATTGTTTTCTCATTCGTAATTTAGATGTGAATACATATGAATTTTTTTATTAAAAACTCCTAATTTGAAATAATGAAGAATTTTTGGCAGTTAGTGGATTATAAAGAAAAAAGGTGGAAACTATAAGATGTTTGAGAAGAAAGGTGACGATGGAATATTTCATGGATATACTCTAGAAAGAAGTGGATACATATGTTTTAACAAAGAAAAAGGAAGAATAATTCATTTTATTGTAATCTTGTAACCACTAATCTTGGGTTGTGATAATCAAATTACAATAAATATCAATAGTAATCCAATTAAACATTATCATTGAAAACAAATTGATATCAAATAACATTATATCCAATAGAATGTAGAAATGAATGAATTGAAGCAATATTTTGTTCCAATATCTGAATAGGTTGCTGACATATTCATAAAATCATTACTCAAGGAACTGTTTTCTAAATAGATGTAGAACATGGGTTTCCAACCTCTTTCTCATCTTGGGTGAGGTATTTCTCTCTATCACCTCTCTCATATTAACATTAGATAGTATTTTCAAGGGGATGAATTGAATTATTTCATAAATATACCCTTTTGAATACATGTAAAAAGGGTGAGTTGTGGGTAAGTTATGAATAAAACAGTTTATGTGTGTGTGAACTATTCTAATTGTTTGTTGGAGTGGTTGTATGTTACTAAACTTTTGTATTCTAGAAAATAATAAATGTGTGGATGAAAATATTTATTTTGAAGCCGAGGTAGAAGAAAGAATATGAAGATGTTTTCATAATCACTTATTTCCGACAACATGTTTTTTCTGTCCATAATTCTTACTTCCTGCTATTATTTATCTCACATATTATGAGCATTATTGATAAATAATTCATTTCTTGAGTATACAAAGTTTAGTGATTTACTAAACATGATTGATAAAATAATTAAATGGGATATTTTTAGGGCCAAGATTATAATTAAGGTTATCATATTAAGGTATTGTTTTTTTTTCAATAATGTTTTTGAAGAATGTAAAATCATATTACTTTGAATTTGGTGAAAATCAGACTAACCATAATATTTAAGAAATTAGACTCATAATGCTTGAAAAGGTAAATCATATTGAGGAAGTATATTGTGTAGAGAAAATGGTCATCAGATTCATTCTAAACCTGGTATTAATGATTTGATCATAATTACTAGAATCAGAGTCTTTAGGTCTATGGTTTAAATGTGATGCTGATTTGCTGATATTGTAGTTCTCATAAATAATAATTATTTGGAAACTTGTGATGCATTATTGATGAATGAAAGGGGATATGAAAGAGAGGATTCCAATCATATTTAGACTGATCATATGTAGATGGAAAGGTGGATAATACATGTTAGAGATTTCATTTAGCCTAATCATAATCATGAAAATCGTATTTATGCTAATTGAATTCTAGACAAATCAGAATAATCATATTTAGGCTAATTAAATTCTGAAAATTCATATACCCGAAATTTCAGAAGGAAATATGGTTACTGAAGTTTTGGGAAGTGTAAATACATTCCATTATAAGTCATACGTTTCTATATATGGTATTCAATGTATTAAAATTCCTAATGGAAGTCAAGAAGGAAGATAATGTTTTTGAAAGGAGAAGAGTCTTTATAATGTCAAAACTGCTGATACTGGTCCATAGTATTCATTCTTTCATTGTATTACCCAAGGGAATAATTGTTTATTCTATTGAAGGAAGTGTTATCATATTCAAAAAAGATATTTTAACTTTTATATGTTTTAACCTATTATGTTTTTCAATTTGGTTAATATCCATCATATAATAGTTTTTACTAATCCATCTTTCTAAAAGGAATATTAAGTAGATGTGATTTAATATCTTCATTTATGTTGACCAAGAGTTTACCCAAAAGAAATAGATGGATATGTTATCTATGGGGATCATGAAATTTGATAAATATTTATGTTTTCAATAGATGGTACAAAGCTTTATAATTAGGAAAATCAATCAAAATAGAGTTTACAATGAAGTTGAAAGATGTCATTTTTTGTATACATTTATATTCGACTACTATGGAGAACTGTATTATAGAAATTAAAATGAGATAATCGGAATTAGGATTAGACTATTTAATGAAATTAATGTATGAAGAGATTATATGTTTTGAAATGATTTAAGAAGATTCAAGAAACATTGAAGAAGTCATAAATGCACCTAAAATTCAAGTAATAATGAAAATTTGGGAAATTTGGTTGAATGGGAAACCATTTTATATTCCATGAAAAACAAATTTTAGGTCACGTATAAAAGGCGAAAAGTAATTTTTAATTTCTGAATGATGTACTATTTATAGAGGAAGAGTGATAATATCTACATTTTTAGGGAGAGAATAGGTTTCTATATTATGTTTTTTTAGTTGTTTGGATAGAGAGATGTGAAAGGAGAATAGATAAGATTACAATGTATTTACATGATCATCATGTTCTATGATCATCGTATATAGCTAATTATTGAATTCTACTTGTCATTATATATGGTTGGTCATCATATCAGGATGTGTAATCAGATTATGATTTCCATATTGGGAGTTATGGATAGAGAAGGAAGTGTTCTCAATTTAATTATTCATATTCTGAAAGATTTTTATTTTCTATAATGGGAAATCACTTAGGAAGAATCAAACTAGGCTGATCAGCATGGGAGAATAGTTTTAGGAGAATCATACTGGAAATGATATTCGAGTTTTATATCAAAAGTCCCTATTGTTCTTATCATATTCTGGGGAATAAATAAAAGAATTTTTTATAGAGGAATACATTTTTGGATATTGAAAAGGCAGCGCATATAACATTTTTTATTCGGAAAACATTGAATTACATCATTTGTGCTAGAGAAAGTACACACACTATTTGACTATTTTCAAAGTGCTGGATGAGTGTATGGGTATATCTTACTTAAAATTTTCTACACAAAATGGAATCTTTTATTGTGGATTGTGCAGTATTAGATTATTTCCAAACCATACAATGTATATAGCTATTCTTTTTAAATAGTGAACCATGTATATACATGGGTTCTTTTAAATGTGTGTTTGAGTTTTTTTCATCTAGGAATGAAATATTTAACAAGAGTTTATGGTTTTTTCAATTTCTATGAATCATAAAAGAAAATGTTTCACTGATTCTCTCCTGCCACTCTCAGTGGTGCAATTATCTAGACTAGGCACATTCACATGCGGTTTTATCAACATTATGTATATTCCTAATGTTTTTGTATTTTCCACTTCTATATAAAAATACAATATACTTAAAACATAATTTTATTTGAATAAAGGAAATGAGAATCAATAGAATGGTTATAAGGTGAAATTAATTTTTTTTGAGAAATAAATATTCTAATGTTATCCAAGTAGAGATTACTACTTTTGATTTCAAAAAACTGACTGATTCTTGTTTTGAATATGTGATAATAAATAAATTTACCCTAATGTTTAACTAGACATAGAGTGAAGTTTTTTTCATTTGTAATAAATATTTTTATATAACATTAGTACTAAAATAAAGGTTCAATAATTGTTGAATCATATATATCCTTAAAAATCAATAATGGATATAAAATATAATACTCTTACATAATTTTGGAAGGATAATTGTATTCCATATAAAACAAAAATTAATTTAATTTTTATAAACATAAAATAGTTTTAGTCTAAATTGATCAATGATACAGGACATATAAACAAATTTCTTATCATGTTTTAGATATAGAAACCATTAAAATAATGGTGTTCCACATAGATTATTAGAGTTAGTTCAATATAGCCTCCTGAATATTTTTAAATCTAAAGGTAATTTTTTAAAATTTATGATATTACTTTAAATTTTATTTATAAATTCCAATTGTATTAAATAAGCACACTTGGTAAATATTGAAGAATTCCCAAGAAATTTTCTGAGATAACATTTTATCTAATTAAAAACTGCTGATATATATTGAGTAAAGGCTTTCCCAAACTCATATTTCATCACATACATCTGAAATAATGATGTTGGTAAAAGTAATATCAATTATGAGGCTTATATATATTGAAAATCATCAATAAATATCATCGAATACATGTTTTTGTAATAGAAATGAAAAAGATAAAGATATTCCAACTTTTTTATCAAAGAGATATCATATAATATGTGATATAATTTGACTCTATTAGGAGACTACCATGAGTGTTTGTTAAAAACGATCATTAAAATATTTTTTTAGCTTTACATGAACATAAATCACTAATGTTCATTTGAGTTACTAATATTATACCCACAATAGATATTAATATGTAGTCAAGAATGATTATATTTCCATAAAGGGAGACTATATATTTGATGATAGTGGGAGTGTACTTAACTTTTATGGGTTAAGGATATTATTTCACATGGTTTGGCATATGAATAAAATATTCCATTAAGATCAGTGGGAGAAGTTACAAAGACACAAACCGTGTAGGAATTTATAACCAAATAGGTTGTTTATGTACATTGATGTGGGTGGTAGATATATTATTCTTTCAGAATAATGATTCCTATAAAGTATCTATAAGTTGAAACATGATAATGTTGAAAAGTGTGAATTCAAGTTGTGTAATCCATAAATAAAGATTCATGGACTCTATATATTGAATGTTTCTAAGACATGATACAACCATTGAGTATATAAGAGAAACTGGACATAGATCGTAGAAGATGGTACCAATATAGTGTGATTGACTATTGAAAGGACTAGGCAATGAATAAACCTATAAATTAATAATCATAACTGAAATACGTTAAGTTATACTTTTTAAAGCACACATCTATGATCATCATATATGTTTGTTGATAGCCAATGCCAAACCATTTAGTGTTGTTAATATGGATGATTTCTATACTATGGTACCAAAATAAGATCCTATGGTATATGTCTACAAATTTTAACTAGAAAGGGTCAATGATATCAATGAATTATAATGAGATATATTGATTTTATACATTAATATACTAATAAATCAACACTGTGTTCATATAATATCCATTTTGTAATGAATTAGTGACATGTGTCTCTAACTAGTATTTGTGAGCATCATTAGTTTTCAGGATTGATTTATTAATAAAAAATGGAAAATAAATGTCATATATAACTTGTTTATTAAGACTAAGGAATGATTTTATCCATGGATTACTTAAAGTAAAGACTTTATCCTAGTGAAAAAGATCTAGAAAATATATCCATGGGTTTTCTAAATATAGTCATAATATATATATTAACGAAGTGTTTATAAAATAAAAGATTAATCAATTCAGGAATGAATTTTTTTGACACCCCATGCTTCCACGGTACGCTTCTCTTTGAATAATACAATAGCATGTGTTGTACGTAACTTCGACTTCTAACACACCACAACCAATCAAACTAGACGTTTTGAATAGTAATAGTCACTTTTTAAAATTTTATAAATTTTATCTTTCAAAATGGTCTTCATTTTTGGATTTGTAATATCAAAAAAAGTTTAGGGTGAATTTTTGTTATTTTTCTAAAAACTTTCAATTTTTGATGAATAGTGAAAAACACTGAGTTAATGTTTACAACCAAATTTCATTAAAATAATTATTTATTTTATTTAAATTTATTTTAGGTTAAAATAGATACATAATACCTATATAAGTTCAATGTAATTCATTAGATTCTATTTATAATAATTTTATATATTTAAAATTGTTATTGAACTTTTCACCTTCTTTTACCCAGCTCTTAAAAGAATTTAAAAATTCACATAAAACATAATTTTACCGCATTTGTGAGTTGAATTTAAAAAATCTGAGAAACACGGCTGATATCAATAAGAAAAATGTGGTTCAATAAGATGAAAATAATTTTTGGGAAATAGTAACTTTTAACTTTTATTTACCAAGGTTAAAAGTAAATTAGGTAATTAATGGTAAAAATGATGTAATTATTACCATAAAACATGTCCTAATTCTATTAGATAAGTATAATTCGACCAAAAAAAACCTTAGAAATAAAATATGAACCTCTTTGGTCCACTTGGAATAGATTAGGACACTTATTATTATTTTATTTAAAGAAAAGTTAAAAGAGTTAAAATCAATGTTTAATAAGTAAACAATTTTAATATAGGGTTTTACATTAGATAAATTTGACTAAAAATATTCATTATAAAACTATCAAGATTTACTACATAAGGGTATTTTATTTATATTTTTCAGATATTAAATAATTTATTTTATCTATGACACAATGTTGATGCAGTAATTACCTAATTAATGAAATATTTAAATAATCGACATTATAAATATCCAAATAAATTTAATTTGAGACTTTTTATGAATTCCAATAATTTTATATGACAATATGACATAATATGGTTGGTTAGATGAATTTTATTTGAAATAATAATGTTGTTATTAATTTTAGTAAAATCAAAATACCAAATAGTGTCAAAATTGACATAAAAGAGTTTTAAAAACAAATATTTTGTTATTAATTGATATTATATTCTTAATAATCTACAGATTTGAAAAAAGACTTATATAATGATAGGTGTATCATTAATGAACCACTTGGGGTTCTCTTGGAAGTATATATTATTTTTATTAACCATATAATATAAAATTACAAAGAGACAAGGTAAATGTTAAACTATTTAACTAAGAGTTGAATCTATATGATAGGGTTAATATAGTGCCCCAAACATGTCTAAAACATATTTTTTGAGTGGGTTTTGACCCATACCCACCTTATACATTATATAATCCACTTTGGATCCATTATAAACATAAAATGATTTTATTATAAAATAATATTTCTAGCTTTTGCTAAGGTGCCCCTCAGCAATATTATAAAAGGGAACTCCAAATTTTCTCTAATTCACACCTTCAAATCCATTTATAATGGCCAAACTCTGATCAAATACTTTCTATACTGTCCCCATTTAATCCTATATGCCTTCCTTTAGTCAGAAAGACAGCCAAAGGAGCACTTTTTATCAAATCAAAAAGAATAACTTGAAGAAGAGGTAAATATTTCATCACCCTTTTCAAGTTCCTTTCCTCTTCCACTTCATTATTCATTGTTGTTTCCATTATAAAATAATAACTCCAATATAATATATACTCAATGATGTTATTATAAATATGGTACAACAAAATTAATTATCTTATCCATCCTTTGAATGACATGTCACCATACGTGCGTACGTACGGCTTACCGTCTCCACATCATGGTGTAATTGTTATTCAATACATTATAATTTGAATGGGGATAATAAAGACGAGTAATTGATGTAAACAAAAAATATAACATGATAATGATTATGTATATATGATATAAAGTCCATATAGATATTATTTTAATATAAAAGAGAATAATATTGTTGCTCGTGCGTACGAAAGGATTACCGTCTCCATGAACATGATGAGATTCATTCCCCATCGCATCCATTCAAGAATAATTTTCATTAGACGATTAAAAATAATGTTTAAAGACTTTATATCATTATATATATTAATAAGATACATCCCATCCATAACAAATATAACTCAGAGAACAAATAATATAATCAAAATGAATCTGTTAACACCCGAAACAATGATAATATTAAGATATTATTAACAAAGAAATGTTAAAAGATCATATATGATATCATATTAATGTATATGATTCTTGTATAATTAAATAACAATTGTTTCAATTTTATGAAGGAGGTTAACCTACCCTCGACCATGTAAATGTACAAGGTAATGGTTAATTTCACAATCACTTTATTATCCAAGGTTGTTTTTACAAAAGTATCTACTAGGACCTCTTTATCATCCACATCCATGATTCTTAAAAATATATTTCAAAACATTCTTAATAATTTATAGACTATGGGTTAAAGTCATTTACAAACTTTTTTGACTATTTATAAGATGTTTATAAAGGAATCTTTATGTCGTTTTCCAAACAATGTCCTTTATAACCTTTTCGAAAAAATAAAGGTAAGAATGTCTTTTTTTAACTTATATGGTGGGTGTGGCGATTTCCCTCCGTTATGACATCATCAAAGATTCAATTACATGATTATAATAATATTTCCAAAATAAATGTTTTATTTTATAAATATTTGACTTTTAAATGATTCCAAAATAAAAAGAGATATTTCTCAAAAAATGTTTTGATTTCATCTATGTCAACATCCTTTGATGGATTGTAAGATTATTTGAAGTTGATTTATTATGATACAAAACATCCATATTGTACTGAATTTTTTGTGATATGTTTGATTGTGGATGTGTTATTTTCAAACCATTCATGGTTTATGGGTAAAGTATTGACATTTCTTATGCTAGTTTTAATATGAATGTTTATGTTATGTTTAAGCCTTTTCTTATGAGGAATGAATTGGACTTAGCAAGTGATGGGTGGAGCCCGATATAGCTCCTTGATGCATTAGTAGGTCTCATGGGACAAAATACTGTCTTGGAACAAGGACTTGAAAAAATATTATTTTTAGTCTTGGCACAAGGCCTTGACTATGTGGTTATGAATGTCTGGCACTATGCATTCCATCATTATGAAAGTGGCTATTGATATTGCATGATTATATTTGACAAGTAGAATATTAATGTGAGTATATAAATGGAATTATTTGACTTTATCTTTTCCATATTATGCTAATGTTCATGTTTAATAGGCTTTGTTTTAGTATTATACATTTCCTTAAATGTTTCTGCTTATTTATGAATGTTTCTGCTATATTGTTATCATTTCTGAGCATCTGAGATCAACCATTTCTATGTTTTATTTTTCCAAGGATGAAAAAAAGTATTTTACGACTGACCTGCAGGGATAGTCTAATGGGATATGAGTGTGGTCTATGGAAACAGTGTTGTTTTATTTTTTCATTTTATGATGTAATGTAATCCTTATGAATGTATCTAGTACTTCCAAGGCTATTAAGCTAATAAGTCTTTTGAGACATGATCTTTTGTGATCATTCCAATGTTATGTAATAATGCACCGACTATGGGTAACTGGGGTTGGGGCATTATCGTCGGTATCAGATGATTTTTAGTACAAACCATGGAAACATGATTTAGATAAACTCTGATTAGAGAACATAGTCCTAAGATAGACATTGAGGATTAGTATACAAGAACATCCTAGAATTTTGGTATTGTAGGAATTTTTTGAGTTTTCAAAGAAATATAACCCTGTCTGGATATAAGCAGGTAGAGGCGGCTCTGGCATAGATGCACCTAGGGGTAAAACTTGAAAACACTGCTTTGAACTAGAATTGAATGATAACTAGTGCACGACAATGGGCCTTACTGCTCTCTTGGTTACGACACTCCAAAGGGATATGTTTAGGATAATTATCATTTTCATTACAAACAATTATGATGGGTTTATGAGTATATACTTCCTCAAAGAAATATTTTTAGTATTATGGATTATATACATAAACTATTCAGTTTAGGTTAAGTGTTTTACATGTTTGGAATTATGTATTTCGATTTATAAACTAATCTAGTTTATGACATTGTTTATAAATGGATCCTAGTGAAAGGAATGGAAATCATATCAATGAATGCACTCTATGTATGGATTTACATCCTTCTCAAGATAATTATAGTGGAGCTGGTGATACAACTGGTGCTGATCAGCTAATCACCATATTGGTACAACTCACTTAGGTTATGAATAATAAAATTACCTTTATAGAGCACCTTGATCCACCGCATGGAGGATCAATGTTAGATCACTTAATGATGAAACAACAACAAACATTAAATGGAAGTACAAATCTATTAGTTTTTGAGAAATGGATAAATTCATTAGATAAAATATTCCACACCTTGGGGAGTAGTGAAAGGGAAAATGTTGTCATGAAAGTTTACCACCTCACTGGAGATGTTGATCAATGGAGATCATGGATTCAAAACACAAAGAAAGATGATTAAGTATCAAATATGAAATTGAGGTATTTTAACAAGGTTTTATAAGAAAAATAATTTCCGCATGACCATCGAGCTGATATTGAATGGCAATTTCTGAGTATGAGGCATAACGAGGATGTAAATGTCGCAAATTATGAATCTAACTTTACATGGTTAGTGATGCATGCAGCAGATTATATATTTAACCCAAGAAGTAATATTGATCATTTCTTTGATGGGCTAAAAATGTTTCTCCATCAAGCACTAGTCTCTCAATCCTTCTCATCGTACGAAGATATTGTCTCATGTGCTGTCAAGACAAGAAAAGAATTCTCTAAATCTTACGACTTTAAAGCAAAGCAAGAGAAGAAGACATCTGCCGAACACTCTGGAAACAGAAATAAGGGGAATGAGGGGAAATTTGAATATCCGTCCTAAAGTAAATGTGGGAAGAAACACCCCAGTACGTTCCTGAAGGGAATGGGAGTCAGTTACAAGTGTGGTGAAAAGGCCACCAAGCATGTGATTGCAAGGGGAAGAAAGAGGCTATCGATGTTGAATGCTAAAATTGTATAGAAAGGGGGAATTATGAAAATGAATGTCATAAGGGTCAGGGGAACTAACCTCAGAAAAGGCCAAGGGATCAAGGACAATATTATGCTACCACTACTGCTGAAGTTGAAGCTCTGAAAGACGTGGTGGCAGGTAATTTAATGGTTTCCTAAAGTATAGAAACTGCTTTATTTGATTCTGGATCATCACATTGTTTCATATCTTCCCAGTTTGCTAAGAAAATTAGATATTTCCAATTTTATTTAACAATGTATTTTTCAGTCAAAACACTTAAGGGATGTAACATCGCAACAATGATTTGTGAATCAGTTCCCATTAGAGCATTTAAATGTTCATTATCTGCTGATCTCATCGTCATACTCATGATTGAATTTGATATAATCCTCAATGTGGATTAGATTTTAGACCATGATGGAAAAAATTAATTGTATGAATATGGAGTATACTATTTTTGATGATGATGATAAAGAACACCTTATCTTTAGAGTATAATCATCACCACCTAATTCTTATCTAGATCCACCCCCAGTAGCTCAAATAAATTCAATTATTGGGGAGGAAGAGAATGAAATAACTGTGGGTGAGGAAAGGAATGTTCAAATAGAGGATGTACCTATTGTGAAAGTATATTTTGATGTGTTTCCAGAAGATTTACCTAGACATCCTCTAGAATGAGAAATTGATTTTCCATTGATTTAATTCCTGGTTCAAGGCCCATATAGAATACCCCTTACAAAATGGCCACTGTGGAATTAGTGTACCTAATGTAACAAGTAGAGGAATTGATTATTAAAGGATTTATTCTCCCTATTGTTTTTCCATGGGGAGCCCCAGTCCGTTATGTTAAGAAGAAATATGGATCTATGAGTTTGTGCACTGACTATTGGGTGATCAATGCTATAACCAGAAAGAACAAGTATCCCCTACCTCACATTGATGACTTATTTGACCAACTTCATGGAGCTCAATACTTTTCAAAGATGGACCATAGATCTAAATACCATCAGTTGTGCGTGGATAAAGAAGACATTCCAAAGAAATAATTTTGAACCAGGTACGAGCATTGCGAGTTTACAGTAATGCCTTTTGGGTTGACTAATGCACCCTCTGTCTTCATGGATCTAATGGATTGAGTTTTAAAGGAATATCTTGATGACTTTGTAGGGGTATTTATTATTGACATCTTTTTATACTCCAAAATCTATTTAGATCATGAAAAAAACTTGCGCATTATCACGAAGGCTCTTAGAAGACACAAATTATATGGGAAGTTTAGCAAGTGTGAAGTCAGGCTTAAGGAGATTTCTTTTCCTGGCCATATTGTCTCCAAGGATGGAATCTCTATTGATCCTTCTATGACCAAGGCATTCCAATAATGACCAGCACCAACGATTATAAATGAGGTACACAATTTTATTGGTTTATAAGTTTATTATCGACGTTTCGTCCAGAGTTTTTCCCGGTTGGGTAACCCATTGACAACGATCACACGAAAAAGGGGTTAAATTTGTCTGGACAAATGAGTGTGAATTTTTTTTTGGATAATTAAATAAAATATTAGTCAATGATCCTATTTTGACTCTACCATCGGGGAATGATGGGTTTTCCATTTATAGTGATGCTTCAAAGAAAGGACTTGGTTGTGTCCTTATGCAGAATGATAGGGTTGTTTCTTATGCATCACGGTAGCTAAAGATTAATGAGAAAAAGTATCCCACTTTTGATCTTGAGTTAGCAGCTATAATATTTGCTTTGAATATTTGGAGACACTATCTCTATGGTGAAAAATGTCGGATATATACCGATCAAACGAGATTGAAGTATATTTTCTCCCAAAAAGAACTCAACATGAGGCAATGGAGATGGCTTGATCTACTCAAGGATTTTGATTTCACTATAAAATACCACCAGAGGAAGGCGAATAAGGTGGCTGATGCTTTGAGTAGAAATGATCATGGAGTTTTGAAAAAAATGAGAGTTGAAAAGGATCCTATATACATGGATCTAGTAAATATGGATATGGGAATCACCATGGAAGGTGAAACATTAGTAATTTTTAAAATGGTTTCCAAACCATCATTACTAGAAAGGAAAAAGAGTTATCAGACCAGTGATGAAGTGTTTCAAAAGAAGATTAAAGCTGTGAATGATGGGAGATTGAGTGACATTGTTTATGAAGAAGGAATTTTGAAATTTAGAAAGAGACTTTTTGTTCCCGATATACCTGATATAAAAAGGGAATTGTTGGATGATGCTCATAGTACAAATTTCTCTATACACCATGGGAGTACCAAAATGTATAAAGATTTGAGGGAACATTTTTGGTGGGACAACATGAAGAGGGAGATTTCTAATTTTTTGTCAAGATGTATGGTTTGTCAACAAGTGAAAGCTGGAAGGAAATAGCTTGTGGGAGTCTTGGAACCTCTTCCTATACCTGAGTGGAAATGGGATAATATTATGATGGACTTTTTCATGGGACTACAGAAGACTCATAAAAGTAATGATGCAATATGGGTCATTGTTGATCATCTTACCAAGTCAGCACATTTTCTTGCTATAAGAGATCATTTACCACTTGAACGTCTAGAAAGAATATATATTAATGAAGTTGTGAGACTTCATGGAGTACCCCTATCAATTGTTTCTGATTGTGATCCACGTTTCTCATCAAGATTCTTGAACAACTCGTCTGGTAAAAGTTCTATGGAGAAACCATAGGATGGAAGAGGCAAAGTGGGAACCCGAGGAACTTATGATGAAGAACCACCCGATCCTTTTTACACAGTAATACTCTAGAAATTTTGTGGATTAAATTATTTTAAGGAGGGGAGAATGTGACACCCCATACTTCCATGGTGCACTTCCCTTTGAATAATACAATTGCGTGTGTTGTTCGCAACATTGAGTTCTAACACACCACATCCAATCAAACTAGCTGTTATGAATAGTAATACTCACTTTTTTGAAATTTTATAAATTTTATCATTTAAAATGGACTTCATTTTTGGATTTGCAATATCGAAATAAGCTTAGGGTAAAGTTTTGGTTTTTTTTGAAAACGTTCCATTTTTGATGAATAGTGAAAAACACGAAGTTATTATTTGAAACCAAATTTTTATTTAAATAATTATTTTAAAAAAATTATTTTAGGTCAAAATAGATACATAATACCTATATATGTTCAATGTAATTCATTGGATTCAGTTTATAAAAATTTTAGATATATAAACTATTTATTAAACTTTTCACCGTCTTTTATCCACCTCCTAAGAGAATTTACAAATTCCCATAAAACATAATTTTATCGCTTCTATGAGTGGAATTTTAAAAATCTGAGAGACACAGTTGATATAAGAAAGAAAAAAATGGATCAATAAGATGAAAATAATTTTTTTGAATAGTAACTTTTTACTTTTATTTACCACGGTTAAAAGTAAATAGGGTAAATAAGGGTAAAAATGATGTTATTATTACCCTAAAACATGTCCTAATTATATTGGATAAGTTAAATTCGACCAAAAATATCATTAGGAATAAAATATGAACCTATTTGGTCCACTTGGATTAGATTAGGAAACTTATTATTATTTTATTAAAAGATGAGTTAAAAGAGATAAAATCAATGCTTAATAATTAATGTTTTCTTAATATAGGTTTATACAAAAGATAAATTAGACTAAAAATATTAATTATAAATATAAGAAAATTTCCAAAATAATGGTATTTTATTTATATTTTTTAGAAATTAAATAATATAATTTATCTATGACACAATGATGATGCATTAATTACCTAATTAATGAAATATTAAAATAATTGACATTATAAATATCCAAATAAATGTAATTTGAGACTCTGTATGAAATCAAATAATTTTATAGGTTAATATTAAATATTAGGGTAGGTTAGATGAATTTTATTCAAAGTAATCATGCTGTTATAAATTTTAGCAAAAACAAAATACCAAATAGTGTCAAAATTGACATATAGGAGTTTTTTTTAAAATATTATATTATCAATTGATATTATGTTTCTAAAAATCTAAGGTTTAGCCAAAAGACTTATATAATGATAGGTGTATCATTAATGAACCACTTGGGGTTTTTTGGAAGTATATAGTATTTTTATTAACCATATAATATAAAAATACAAAGAGACATGGTAAATGTCAAACTATTAAAATAAGAGTTAAATCTAAAAGATAAGGTTAATATAGCAACACAAACGTATATAAAACATATTGGTTGAGTGAATTTCGACCCAATCCCATATTATCATTTAAATAATCCACTTTTTATCCATTAGAATCCTAAAATTAGTTTATTATAAAATAATATTTCTATCTTTTCCTAAGGTGCCCCTCACCCCTCTTATAAAAGGGCACTTCACCTTCTCTCTAATTCATACCTTCAAAGACAATTGGCTCAGCCCGACTCTACCCAAATACCTTATCAACTGTCCTCATTTTATCCTATAGGCATTACTTTAGTCATAATTCCATTCTAAGGATCCCTTTTTATCAAATAAAAAGGAAGAACCCGAAGAAGAGGTAAATATTTCGTCACCTCTTTCGAGTTCCTTTCTTCTTCCACTTCCTTTTTATTTGTTGTTTCCATTATAAAATAACAACTCTCATATATTATATATACTGTGATGTTATTATAAATATGGTACAACCAAATTCAATATCCTATCCATCCTTTGAATGACATGTCACCATACGTGTGTAAGTACGACTTACCGTCTCCATGTCGTGGTGCAATTGTTTTTCAATACATTATTATTTATTTTGGTATAATAATGATGTGTAATTTATTTAAATAATAAATATAACATGATAATGATTCAGTATATATGAAATACCATCCAATTATATATTATTTTAATATCAAAATAATGATATTGTTGCTCGTGCATACGTACGGATTATCGTCTCCACGAACGCGATGAGATTCATTCCCCGTCGTATCCATTCCAGAATAATTATCATTAGATGATTAAAAATAATTTTTAAATATTTGATATCATTCTGGATATGTATAAGATACATCCCATCTATAACAAATATAACTCACATAACAAAAAATATAAAGGAAAACGAATTCGTTAACACCCGAAACAACGATAATATTGAGATATTATTAACAATTAAATGTTAAAAGATCATATATGATGTCATATTAATGTATATTATTCCTGTATAATTTAATAACTATAATTTCACCATTATTCATTAGGTTAAACTACCCCCAACCAAGGAAAAGTACAAGGTAAGGGTTAATTTCACAATATCTTTATTGTAAAGACCCGTAAAATTCAAGGAATTTTTTTTCTTAATTTTCTTTATAATTTTACAAGAGCGCGGTTTCAGACGGCACCTGATTCCGAGGCCCGGTGTGCCCGGAATTAATTTCCGAAGTTTGGCTCGGGTACGTTCAGTGAACGAACGAGCGGGAATTCCTAACTTTTGATCCGGTGCTCGGAATTGAAATCCGAGGGCACCGATGAACTCGCAGCGCCGATATTCGCTTAAAGAGACCTTTTCAGGAGTTGCGTTTGTTGCGGGTTGAAAGTTAATTTTGGGGTTTTTAGTTTGAGTTAAATAAAATTTGTGTAGAACAAATTTTATTATAACTTGATAAAACCTACCAAAGGGGGTTGGAAGTGGGACCCACACCCACTTAACCTCCCTTGGGAGGATTAAGTGTGGTGGGGCCCACACGAACCCCTAATCCTTTCAAATTCTCCCAACTCCCTTAACGCCTCATTTATTGACTTGAGTTACTTATTTAATTATGGGAGTTAATCCTTTTGAATTTCAAACTTTTGAAATTCTATTGTGTTATGTAATAATAAAATAAGTTGTTGTCTTATTTTATTTTGGGTTATTTGTTTGTCTTCTTGAGAGGTGGAGAGCTCTTCTTCTTCTTCAACTCCGACGAAGAACTCGAAGAACGTTCATCTTGACGAAGAACGCTCAAGCTCCGACGAAGAACGCCGCACCTCCATTCTTCGTTTACCGTGTCAACGAAGGGGACGCCACTTCTTCCTCGGACAACCTTCGTCGGCGTACAAGTTTCGCCAACGACGTGTCTCTTCGAACGCATCCCTTCGTCATCGGATTTGACGAACGGCTACCGCGACGCCCGACCTCCGCGACGTCGTCTTCCGCGGAACGTTCACAATCTTCGAACCTTATACCCGAGGTAGGGGTTGTTGTTTTATTCTTTAATTATTCCATTTCTTGCTCGTGGATCGCATGTCTACGTGAGGCTTTTGAATATTTTATATAAGTGTTATTGTTAACGCGAGGGGGGGGGGGGGGGCGGACCGCACGAACACGGCTGAACCCCCCTCCATCGTTCTTGTTTATTCATGCGGGTGGAAGCAAGTAGCGTCGTGCCGTCGCACCACGCGGATGATCGTGCTTATATTTTACGCGGCGCCATCGCGCCACACCGAGGTAGAATCTTCAAGAACGCGACGCCGTCGCGCCGTGTTGAATGGAATCAAGGCACGGCAAAAGGGGCGCGGTGTCGTCGCACCTCGCCGGACGACGAACACCGCGGCCGGTTCCGGCCCGCGGCGGGACGAGGAGACCGCGGCCGGTTCCGGGCCGCGGCGGAAGAGAAGACCGGAGGCCGGGCCGCCGGCGTCGGAAGCCGAAGGGGGGACCGGAATTTCCGGTCCCGTTAGAGAAAACCGGCCGGCCAGCTGGCCGGCCGGATACCATTAAAACCGGGGGAATTAATCCCCCGGCCACCTCATAAAAACCCCCCTCTTTATGAGGGGGGCGGTTCTCTGAAGGAGGGGGGCAGCCAGCCCCCCCGGTTCCGACCCAGCAGGCCCCCCACGTGGGGGGGGGGGGGGGCGTTTTAAAGAAAATGGCGCGGCACAAAGGCCGCGCCGCCATCCGGTTAGCGGGGGAATTAAATTCCCCCGCGCGCAGCCTCCTCGCGGCGACAGCCGCCGCGGCACCCCGCGCCGCCGCGCCGCCGACCGGCCGCCGCGCCGCCGCCGGTTACCACGCCGCCCAGGGGGGGGGGGGGGGTCGGGCCGGGTCGGCCCGGACCCGGACCCCCCCGTTTCGAACCAGAATCGGTTTTCGGGCCATATCTTGAGCCTCGGACCTCCGAATGACGAACCGTCTGCGGCAACGCGATCCTTGGATCGAGACGGTCGTTTCAGTATATCGCACTCAAGGTTTCGGTTTACTTTGAGTTCGGCCGGGTTGGTTCGTTCACGAAACCAACCGGGCCTTCGGAGCGGAAACACTCTTATCTTGAGCTACGAACGTCCGATTGACGTTCCGTCAGTCGCGTTGTGTTCCTCATAGTGAGACAGATCTTTTGGCATACTCTGCCCGAGGTTTGGACGCAGGTGGAGTACGGTCGGGTTGGTTTTTCCTTAAAAACCAACAGGGCCCCGGAGACGAAAATGCCAATAACTCTCAGACCGGGCGTCCGATCGACGCGCCGTCTGTTGCGTTGAGTTCCTTTTGACGATACGGAACATTTGGATACATCAACTCTGGTCTTCGTGACAGTTGATGTATCAGCCTCTCGGCTCATGGAGCGGACCCTCCGAACGAGCTTGCTATGTGCGGGAACCCTAGTGCTGGCTGCGACTGTTACTGTGACTACTACTGCTACTACTGCTACTGTGACTGCGACGACGACAGTACAGAAATCCTGTGTGGATTCGACGACGACGACTACAGCACTCAGCGATCCTACGTGGAACAGTGCTTCCGAACCTGTGTGAGCTGAATCTTCTGTTTACCTTGGGCGGTGGAGCGCATGGTTGTAGCAGCATATCCTTGGCAGTGGAGCGCTCGGTTGTAGCGGCAGACCTGCGATACTGGAGACGAGCGTACAGAGTACGGAGACCGTGAAACCGGCTGAGACCTGAAGACTGCTCGACCGACTCAACTTGGAGTGAGTCGACTAGCCCAGTGGACGGAGCGCCCGGTATTCGGCGGCAGACCCACGGCGGACGGAGCGCCTGGTAGTTGGCAGCAGACCCGCGGTACTCGACTGGAGGAGTACCTCTGTAGGCTACTGGGTGAGCGCCCGATATTTGGCAGCAGACCCTCAGCGGACGGAGTGCCCGGTAGTTGGCAGCAGACCCGCGGTACTCGACAGGAGGAGTACTCCAGCAGTCTTAGGTTAGTGAGCAGTACCTCAGAGTCGTGACAGGACCACTGTACACTTCAGAGATGTGACTCTTCAACAGTTACGGTTTCGTTAATGAAAATCCTGGTTCAGCTGAATCCTGTTGCTTTCCTGTGTGGATTGTGTTGTGCAATCCTGTGTGGATTATGTTTTGCTTTCCTATGTGGAATACGTATACTTTCCTGTGTGGACTGAGTTTTACTTGGGCTCGGAGGTTGGAGCGTATATAAATTGACGACTTAGGTATATGTATAGGGCATATACCTAAGCAGTGTCGATTGTTACTTCGTGATTGTACTTTTCTTCGTGGTTTATCCTTTGTGGATTTGAGAGACCTTCAGGGGTCTCGGGGTCCCTACTGAGTAGCTTATACTCACCCCTGCACGGGCTTCGCCCGCACTACGTTGTGTTGGTTGCAGACGACGGACAACGTTGACCTTAGCTGAGGCTTGTAGAGCGGGACGGTACCCGGAGGTGGACCACTGGGCGTGACGTGCACGGAGCGGACAGCGGGACCCGTGGAGCAGAGGAGCTATCTGTACCCACCCTTCAGGTGGGATTTCCAGTGGACAGCTCGGTGTAGCGGCTTTTACTTTTCAGTTGCTGTTTTCCCTTTCGAGTTGTACTTTACTTTTAGTTTGGGTTTGTATTCTGGCCCATTTACTTTTCCGCACTTCCAGTTGTACTCTGATTTGTTTAGTGTTTACTTTCCGCTTTCTTACTCTGTGGTGTTTGTTACTTTTCAAAGGCAATGCCTTCCCTTTTTACTGGGATTTACGCCTTGGTGCTAGTCGCCAGCCCCTGGCCTATGGAAGGCGGGCTTGGGGTAGTCACGACACGGACCCCGAGGGCGGGTCGTGACAAATTGGTATCAGAGGAGTTCGGTTCTACCGCGAACTCTGATCTTTTCTATGTGAAGCAATAATGTTTAGCGTATTGAGTGTGGTTATCAGTCCAGGGAGTCCAGTGTTGGTGTGGCGGCCGACGTATCCGTACACCAGGACCCTGACTTCTGATTTCCGACTTAATGCACGAAAACATTGATTGCGTGTGTGTTTCAAAGTTTTCTTTGTGATTACTTATATCAGCTCACCAGGTATACTGTTCTGACCGTGGCGCACCTGTTTCCTTTTCAGGATGGCCCCACAACGGCAGCCAGCTAGGGTTCCAAGAGTCGAGCGTGACGACAGCCCACCGAGCGACGAGGCCTCGGTGCAGGGCCCTTTTTCAGTAGTAGCACCGGCGGTAGCTCTACCCGCCGAGCCCCCGATGCTTCCAGCAGCAGCCGCTGACGATGCACGTCGCCTCAGCGCACTGCATGAGTTTCAGCGCCAGCGACCGCCCAGGTTTCGCGGGGAGACGGATCCCCAGGCAGCAGAGGACTGGCTGGAGGCAGTGGTTCGAGTGTTTAGGCTAGTGAGGACACCAGCAGACCTCATGGTGATCCTCGCTGCGAGCCTACTACACGCAGCAGCAGGACGATGGTGGAGCTTGATGCTCCAGGTGCACGATGAGGCATCTCTACTTTGGACGGACTTTGAGAGCCTCTTCCGCTCGGAGTTCGTCCCAGCCACCCTTCGTGCGGTGCGTATCCAGGAGCTTCTTCAGCTGCGGCAGGGCAGCATGACGGTCGCTCAGTACTCGGCGAGATTTACCGATCTCTCGCGCTACTCGACCGACATGGTACGAGACCCATTCTTCCGGGCACGGACCTTCAAGCAGGGTTTGAGACACGAGATCAGGGCATCACTGATCTCCCTCAGCATACCGACTCAGACATGAGTACTGGAGCGGGCCCTTCTGATCGAGAGCTTCCTTGCTGAGTCTACACCAGCACAGCGACCCACCGCAGGGCGGCACGTGGCAGAGTCATCTGCAGCAGATAGCCGACGGATGACTCAGGGTTCCAGGCAGACCAAACCTACCAGTGGCCGACTGCACGACTCAGGCTCAGTTGTGCGGGGAAGCCGGGGTGGAGTCAGAGTCAGGCGTGCCGAGAGTGGGCAGTGTTACTCCTGTGGCGGGATTGGTCACATGGATCGTGACTGTCCGACCCGCCATGCTGATGATCAGTAGTTAAGTGAAGAACCTCCCAGGCAGAGGCAGAGGTTCGACCGTGGCGGTCCGCAGGGAGGAGGCAGACGAGGCAGAGGAGTTGGCCGAGCAGCAGGTGGTGGAAGACGCTTTGAGGTTCTACCACCACCACCACCAGGAGTTCCACCCCGACCGCAGGGGAGAGCTCAGCTTCAGGCAGCCGAGGCCTTCGATCATGGAGCTCTGGGACCCGATGGACAGGAGCAGAACTAGTGGATACATCCTTTGTACTTCTGGTTCCTTGTTGCTTTTGTGTAGCGTCTTGTATTATGAGCTGCAATAATAAAAGACGCATACCTTTGTGATATTTTCATTCCTGTCCTCTTTCGTGATGTTACTAAGAGGTTCCAGTTTTGGCTGTTGACTTGACCCTCACTTGTGAGACATTAACTGGAGGAGACCCAGTTACCACACACTGATGCCGACAGTGTGAATCAACCCGAGGCGAGAGTAACGGTTGAATCTCTTAGTAGTAGCATCGAGGCCTTACGACGTCATCCTTGGTATGGATTAGTATCATCCATGTTAGGATTGACTGTTTTAGGAAAAGAATGTGGTTCATCCAGGGGATGGGACCAGATTTCTATTATCGGCAAAGAAGAAATCTTGCAGCTCTGATGGGACCGGAGATGGTCCAGGCCACGACAGAGAAGGTCCAGGTCATCCAGGAGCGGATGAGGACAGCTCAGAGCCGGCAGAAGTCATATGCTGACAGGAGGCGGAGGCCACTGGAGTTCGAGGATGGAGACCACGTCTTCTTGCAGGTCTCACCTCGACGTGGTATTCGGAGATTTGGCCGAGGCGGCAAGTTATCTCCGTGCTTCATCGGACCCTTCCAGGTCCTCAGCAGGGTTGGCGAGGTGGCTTATCGCCTGGCTCAACCACCTCAGTTGCACCGGGTGCACGACGTCTTCCACGTATCCCAGCTGAGGAGATACGTGCACGACCCGACACACATCATTGATCATGGGGAGCTTGACGTTGACGATGGGGCGACTTTTACGGAGGTCCCGGTGGAGATAGAGGATCGACAGGAGCGGGTCCTGTGTGGGCGATCGATTCCTCTTGTGCGCATCAGATGGCAGCACGGGAATCTCCAGGAGAGCACATGGGAGCGGGAGGCTCAGATGCGTGCTCAGTACCCTCATTTGTTTCCCTAGTTTTTTATGTATCTTTACGGGGACGTAAATCCCTGAGGTGGGAGTAATGTAAAGACCCATAAAATTCAAGGAAAATTTTTTCTTAATTTTCTTTATAATTTTACAAGAGCGCGGTTTCAGACGGCACCTGATTCCGGGGCCCGGAGTGCCCGGAATTAATTTCCGAAGTTTGGCTCGGGTACGTTCAGTGAACGAACGAGCGGGAATTCCTAACTTTTGATCCGGTGCTCGGAATTGAAATCCGAGGGCACCGATGAACTTGCAGCGCCGATATTCGCTTAAAGAGACCTTTTAGGGAGTTGCGTTTGTTGCGGGTTGAAAGTTAATTTTGTGGTTTTTAGTTTGAGTTAAATAAAATTTGTGTAGAACAAATTTTATTATAACTTGATAAAACCTACCAAAGGGGGTTGGAAGTGGGACCCACACCCACTTAACCTCCCTTGGGAGGATTAAGTGTGGTGGGTCCCACATGAACCCCTAATCCTTTCAAATTCTCCCAACTCCCTTAACGCCTCATTTATTGACTTGAGTTACTTATTTAATTGTGGGAGTTAATCCTTTTGAATTTCAAACTTTTGAAATTATATTGTGTTATGTAATAATAAAATAAGTTGTTGTCTTATTTTATTTTGGGTTATTTGTTTGCCTTCTTGAGAGGTGGAGAGCTCTTCTTCTTCTTAAACTCTGACGAAGAACTCGAAGAACGTTCATCTTGACGAAGAACGCTCAAGCTCCGATGAAGAACGCCACACCTCCATTCTTCGTTTACCGTGTCAACGAAGGGGACACCACTTCTTCCTCGGACAACCTTCGTCGGAGTACAAGTTTCGCCAATGACGTGTCTCTTCGAACGCATCCCTTCGTCATCGGATTTGACGAACGGCTACCGCGACGCCCGACCTCCGCGACGTCGTCTTCCGCGGAACGTTCAAAATCTTCGAACCTTATACCCGAGGTAGGGGTTGTTGTTTTATTCTTTAATTATTCCATTTCTTGCTCGTGGATCGCATGTCTACGTGAGGCTTTTGAATATTTTATATAAGTGTTATTGTTAACGCGAGGGGGGGGGGGGGACCGCACGAACACGGCCGAACCCCCCTCCATCGTTCTTGTTTATTCATGCGGGTGGAAGCAAGTAGCGTGGTGCCGTCGCACCACGCGGATGATCGTTCTTATATTTTACGCGGCGCCGTCGCGCCACACCGAGGTAGAATCTTCAAGAACGCGACGCCGTCGCGCCGCGTTGAATGGAATCAAGGCACGGCAAAAGGGGCGCGGTGCCGTCGCACCGCGCCGGACGACGAACACCGCGGCCGGTTCCGGGCCGCGGCGGGACGAGGAGACCGCGGCCGGTTCCGGGCCGCGGCGGAAGAGAAGACCGGCGGCCGGGCCGCCAGCGTCGGAAGCCGAAGGGGGGACCGGAATTTCCGGTCCCGTTAGAGAAAACCGGCCGGCCAGCTGGCCGGCCGGATACCATTAAAACCGGGGGAATTAATCCCCCGGCCACCTCATAAAACCCCCCCTCTTTATGAGGGGGGCGGTTCTTTGAAGGAGGGGGGCAGCCAGCCCCCCCGGTTCCGCACCAGCAGGCCCCCCACGTGGGGGGGGGGGGGCGTTTTAAAGAAAATGGCGCGGCACAAAGGCCGCGCCGCCATCCGGTTAGCGGGGGAATTAAATTCCCCCGCGCGCAGCCTCCTCGCGGCGACAGCCGCCGCGGCACCCCGCGCCGCCGCGCCGCCGCGGCACCCCGCGCCGCCGTGCCACCGCGCCGCCAGGCCGCCGCGCCGCCGACCGGCCGCCGAGCCGCCGCCGGCCACCGCGCTGCCCAGGGGGGGGGGGGGGTCGGGCCGGGTCGGCCCGGACCCGGACCCCCCCATTTCGAACCAGAATCGGTTTTCGGGCCATATCTTGAGCCTCGGACCTCCGAATGACGAACCGTCTGCGGCAACGCGATCCTTGGATCGAGACGGTCGTTTCGGTATATCGCACTCAAGGTTTCGGTTTACTTTGAGTTCGGCCGGGTTGGTTCGTTCACGAAACCAACCGGGCCTTCGGAGCGGAAACGCTCTTATCTTGAGCTACGAACGTCCGATTGACGCGCCGTCAGTCGCGTTGTGTTCCTCTTAGTGAGTCGGATCTTTTGGCATACTCCGCCCGAGGTTTGGACGCAGGCGGAGTACGGTCGGGTTGGTTTTTCCTTAAAAACCAACCGGGCCCCGGAGACGAAAATGCCAATAACTCTCAGACCGGGCGTCCGATCGACGCGCCGTCTGTTGCGTTGAGTTCCTGTTGATGATACGGAACTTTTGGATACATCAACTCTGGTCTTCGTGACAGTTGATATATCAGCCTCTCGGCTCGTGGAGCGGACCCTCCGAACGAGCTTGCTATGTGCGGGAACCCTAGTGCTGGCTGCGACTGTTACTGTGACTACTACTGCTACTACTGCTACTGTGACTGCGACGACGACAGTACAGAAATCCTGTGTGGATTCGACGACGACGACTACAGCACTCAGCGATCCTACGTGGAACAGTGCTTCCGAACCTGTGTGAGCTGAATCTTCTGTTTACCTTGGGCGGTGGAGCGCTTGGTTGTAGCAGCATATCCTTGGCAGTGGAGCGCTCGGTTGTAGCGGCAGACCTGCGATACTGGAGACGAGCGTACAGAGTACGGAGACCGTGAAACCGGTTGAGACCTGAAGACTGCTCGACCGACTCAACTTGGAGTGAGTCGACTAGCCCAGTGGACGGAGCGCCCGGTATTCGGCGGCAGACCCACGGCGGACGGAGCGCCTGGTAGTTGGCAGCAGACCCGCGGTACTCGACTGGAGGAGTACCTCTGTAGGCTATCTGGGTGAGCGCCCGGTATTTGGCAGCAGACCCTCAGCGGACGGAGCGCCCGGTAGTTGGCAGCAGACCCGCGGTACTCGACAGGAGGAGTACTTCAGCAGTCTTAGGTTAGTGAGCAGTACCTCAGAGTCGTGACAGGACCACTGTACACTTCAGAGATGTGACTCTTCAACAGTTACGGTTTCGTTAATGAAAATCCTGGTTGAGCTGAATCCTGTTGCTTTCCTGTGTGGATTGTGTTGTGCAATCCTGTGTGGATTATGTTTTGCTTTCCTATGTGGAATACGTATACTTTCCTGCGTGGACTGAGTTGTACTTGGGCTCGGAGGTTGGAGCGTATTTAAATTGATGACTTAGGTATATGTATAGGGAATATACCTAAGCAGTGTCGGTTGTTACTTCGTGATTGTACTTTTCTTCGTGGTTTATCCTTTGTGGATTTGAGAGACCTTCAGGGGTCTCGGGGTCCCTACTGAGTAGCTTATACTCACCCCTGCACGAGCTTCGCCCGCACTACGTTGTGTTGGTTGCAGACGACGGACAGCGTTGACCTTAGCTGAGGCTTTTAGAGCGGGACGGTACCCGGAGGTGGACCACTGGGCGGGACGTGCACGGAGCGGACGGCGGGACCCGTGGAGCAGAGGAGCTATCTGTACCCACCCTTCAGGTGGGATTTCCAGTGGACAGCTCAGTGTAGCGGCTTTTATTTTTCAGTTGCTGTTTTCACTTTCGAGTTGTACTTTACTTTTAGTTTGGGTTTGTATTCTGGCCCATTTACTTTTCCGCACTTTCAGTTGTACTCTGCTTTGTTTAGTGTTTACTTTCCGCTTGCTTACTCTGTGGTGTTTGTTACTTTTCAAAGGCAATGCCTTCCCTTTTAACTGGGATTTACGCCTTGGTGCTAGTCGCCAGCCCCTGGCCTATGGAAGGCGGGCTTGGGGTAGTCACGGCACGGACCCCGAGGGCGGGTCGTGACATTTATTATTCGAGGTATTTTACGTAGGTATCTACTAGGACCTCTTTATCATCCACATCCATGTTTCTTAAAAATATATTTCAAAACAATATTACTAATTTATAGACTACGGGTTAAACTTATTTATACCCTTTTTTTAATTTTTATAAGATTCTTATAAAGGAATCTTTTTGTTATTTTCCAAACAAGGTCATTTATATCCTTTTCGACAAAATCAAGGTAAGAATGTATTTTTTAAACTTTTAAGGTTGGTGTGGCTATTTTCTGCCATTATAACATAATCAAAGCTTCCCTTACAAGCTTATAAGTGTATTTCCGAAATAAATGATTTCTTATATAAATAAATGAATTTTAAATGATTTCAAAATAGAAAGATATATTTCACAAAAAAAAATTTATTTCATCTATGTCAACATCCTTTGATGGATTGTAAACTTATTTGAAGTTGATTTATTATGATACAAAACTTCAATATTTTATTGAATGTCTTGTGATATGTTTGACAGTGGATGTGTTATTTTTATACTATTCATGGTTTATTGATAAAGTATTAACATTTCTTATGCTAGTTTTAATACAAATGTTTATGTTTTGTTTAAACCTTTTCATATGAGGAATGCATTGGACTTAGTAAGTGATAGGTTGATCCCGCTATAGCTCCTCGATGCCTCAGTAGGTCTCATTAGACAAACTAGTGTCTTGGAACAAGGCTTTGAAAAATATTATTTTTAGTCTTGGCACAAGGCATTGACTATGTGGTATGAATGACTGGCATTATTCAATCTATCATTATAAAAGGGGTTATTGACATTACATGTGATTATTCGTCTAGTAGAATATACATTTGAGTAAGTAAATGGAATTATTTTATTTTATCTTGGCCATATTTTTCTGATGTTCATGTTTAAAAGGATTTTGTTTGAGTCTTTTACATTGCCTTCAATTTTTATGCTTATTTATGAAAGTTTCCACTATATTGTCATCCTTACTGATCATCTGAGCTCACCCCTTTCTATGTTTTATTTTTCCCAAGATTCAAAGAAGTATTTTATGACAGGCCTACAGGGATAGTTTGAGGGGATATGAGTGTGGCCTATGGAAGAAATGTTGTTGTAGTTTTTCATTTTATGATGTAATGTAAACCTTATGAATGTATCTATTACTTCCAAGGATAGTAAACTAATCAATCTTTCGAGACATGATATTTTGTGATCATTCCAATGTTATGTAATAATGCACTAACTCTAGGTAACTGGGGTTGGGGCGTTACAATTTTAGTTGCCATATAATCTTTCGATTGGAAGAGTCAAGGGCATTGAAATAGTTTACTAAGATTAAAATAACTACCCAAGATCAATTTATAGGTATTTATAATATATTTCATGATATGCGTTGGAGTTTGATATTACTAATAAATAATGTATGGCTGGAGAATATATCCTATTTTGAGATACGTGAATTTTTTTTAATGTTCCTTAACAATAAGTTTTACTAGAATTATTTACCTCAACAAAAAATTTATTTCTTATATATTAGTTGAAAAAATATAATGTATACCCTAACCTTGTGATTCAATGGGGTCACATGGTTCTTACAATAGATTATGATTTTCTTCATGTGCTAATACAGATAGTGTGTGAACAATAAAATTTGTTATAGGGAATGTGAACTTTCATTGTGTGAGTTTTATGGAAACATATTTTGATTTAGGAAGAGGCATTGAAAAATGATAATGAAATGTAGGAGAAAATTACCAGTCTTTTCCAAGGAACCATAAGTACCTAGCTTTATAGGAATGCAATGTCTAACAATGAGGAGAATGTTATATCCCCAAATTAAGGTACTTTACCCTTTTATTATGTATTATTGTGTGTTATAATACCTTTTTGAGTTTAGAGAGGTTATGGATGGTTTTGTTATATTTTTGAAGGTTTTTTTTTCGGTACATAGTTTAAGAATAGTATTTAGAAACAATGAACATTCATTAATAAAACATGAAATACTTTGGGGTAGTCACTAGGTATGTTCCTGGTTAGTACACAGTTTTACAAAACCATGTGGATTACCAAGATAAATTTTTTGAATGTAGATAGTAGGGAAATACATGGTTGGTTCATGGTTTTTCAAATAGTACAAGAAAACCATGTGATGTTGGACCGAGAGACAGTAGCATGCCCATGAATGCCACATGGTTTTTCAAATTGTAAAAGCTAACCAGGCGATGTAGATTTAATAATCTGAAAATTATATTTCAACTCCATTTTATTTATTTAAAACCTAATTTTACCCTATTCTCTCAGGCTATAAAACATATATTTTTTTGTTTGGTGGTTCTATTTGAACTGGAAGATAGTTTTATTGTATCAAAGGGTGTCAGATCAAAAAAATAATTTCTAAGTCTATGTTTTATGTATTTATATTCAAATGTTATCATATTATCTAACCTAATGTTTTTTATCTATTTAGTTATGGATAGATAAATGATCTATTTTTTCATTTTATGTAATATTGATTGAATTTATTTTGAAGGCAATGCGTCGTCATCCCGAATATAGAGTTTTTATTTTTTTCGATCTTCATTTCCATAATCCATTGACAGGTAGGTGGCTTCTCTATATCCTCCACTTATTTAATAATTTGAAGGATTAGTTTTATTTTTATATATTTGTTGTATTTTGAAATAAAATTTTGAATTATTTTCTAAAATAAAACCCTTTTGGTTTATTATTTGGTAACATGGAAATTAGAAAGGATTTAATAAAACCCCATTTTTTATAAATTTAAATGTGTATTTAAAATTATATTTTGGTTTAACATAAGAAATTTTATTGATAAAATGTTTTAATGAGTAGAGATGGTTTATTTGGAATGAATTTATATAATAATTTGGCATACCTGGTTATTTTGAATTCATTTGTTTTGGACGCAGAACTAAGTAATGGGTGTGTACTATTGGAGCACTATTAGATTATTCACTTAGTGACAACTTGGTGGATCATCATGTAACCACTAATGAGTGTGGAACTATCATTTGGAATGCTTGTGAGTGTGCATGTGTGTGTGTGAAACATGGATCACTATTCTAAGTGGACGGAATGGATGGAAAGTATTATTTACCTCAGTCATATTACTGAAATTATTTATTAATGGATAAATTATTTTACATTAAATTAAAATTGATTAAAATTAAAAATATTGATTTTTCCTATATTTTGATAAATTATTTTTGGAACTATGAGCTAACGTGTTCTCCTCCTATTTGCATGATTTGGGATGTTAGTTTGAGAAATCCTACTAGGTATGAATATTCACCCATGTATATTAAAAATGGCACATTTATAGAAAATGTTCTTCATGAAATAGGTAAAGGATAGGTCTCATACTTCTTTAGTGGAGAATGATGATATAATTTTTTCATGTTAGAGTTGGAGAATCCAATTTCTATATTTATTTCATTGCAGTGATGCCACTTTTGTTTTTTCATATTACGATATATTCGGTTTCATTGAGTATTTTTTTATATTGTCACTTCTATGATAGTGTTATTATTATTATTTTTTGATTTTCATCCAGGTTAAATTGTTTATATTTATGCATTATTTATTTTGTTTGGTTGTTTATATTTTATCTAGTCAGGTTATGTTTGATCATTAGGGAAAGTTTCCCCCATATTTGTACTAATCTCTTGTAATTTATGACAGCCTTTAGTGTCCTGCGGATATCACTTAATGTTAGTGGCACTAATAAATTAGCCCAAATTTTTTTTTTGTGTTTGGATTTAAAATAATTGTATGATGTTGAAATGATGTGTTTTTTAGAATGGGTTGAGAGGTTCGTCATTAACATTTAGATTAATCTTGTGATGGTTGTGAGGCTTATAAATATGAATGATTTGCAAGCACCAAGGCATGTGATGTCGGGGCATGAGAGGGGATAACCAGTGGGGATGCAGGGAGAGTTACCATTTTTAATTTTCTTCTTCTTATACTATTATACGTGGATGTGTTATTTATTGAGTGAGACAATGTGAGGTTGGTAAATAGTTGGCATGATAGATTTTTTTTATTATTCAATTTTTTACCAAGGGAATTAGTTTTTTCTTGTCAAATTTTTATGAGAGTACTTGGGTATGATCCTACCAATTTTTATGAATTATAACCTTGATATGCATGTTCATTTTTTAGGTTATCAGGATTTATTTGGTCAGAACTTGGAATATATTGGTATGGATCATGGAGTTGTTGTGGTGTCACTACTATAGGATTGGATTGGTATGGTTTATTTTGGGATTGTATTTGTATGACATTACATGGTTGGTAGGATAATTGTGGGTTGTGAATTATTTTCGTATCTCTTCTGGATGGTGTTTTTTTGGTACTTTTATCTTTATATTTAGGCCATTTATGGTAAGACCTTTCATTTATGAGTATTATAACCTCAGTTCTAGTCTCTAACCTATGTCCTATTAGAGGCGTGCCATGGGGGTCACCCTCGCCTTCACCGTTGACCCAAGAGGGGTACGCATTGGGGATGGTTAATGAAAACAAGGGTCAATTTAAATAAAAAAATTATGTTATATATACCCACATGTTGAGATACATATTTTTTAATTTTAATTTGATCAATATTGTTCGTGGAAAAATTGAGTAACATTTAATTTCACATTAAAGAACTTATAAATAGGAAGGAGTTTATAATAGGATTTTTATATTTCAATCATAAGTAGAACATTATTACTTTGTTAAATTTACATATGATCAAAATTTGTATGTTTTGTGAAAATTTCAATGTGAGGAGTGTTTTAATTGAACAAGAAGAACTTGATAGTACTACCTTTGTCATGGAATATATTGATCAACACACAATATATTACTTCAAATTACATATTAAATGGTTTAGTGATATTGTTGAAAGAGAAATGATTTATTTTCATGGTTAATCAACGGTATAATTTTATTACAAATCTTCTGTTTTAGGACAATTTTTTATTTAATTAACAGTTTATGAACTATTTAAAATTATTTATCATGTTTTATTATCTCTTACTTGATCTAAATTCTATACATGTTTAAATGAAATAGTTTCCTATGTATTAAAATATTTTAGCTGAATATACACAAAATATGAATCATTCTAGATATGTTTCTTTATCTATGCTCATGTTGCCTTTTAATAATTATGGGGTTTCTATTAATTCATGATCTGGTTGAACCTTGTGGTTTCTCAATTATTCGTTAAATGTTTTCTAATAATAATAAAGGTAATTTTATCCATATATTAATACATACATTTTTAATATTCCATGTGAATTTCATTTGAATTGAATATGATTCGTCCTCTTCTTGTACTCAGAGGAGAACCCATGTTCGAGTGATTTTATTGTGGAATTATTACATGATACTGAATATATAATTGGAACAAACATGCCATCCTACGATAGAGGGTAACCCTACTAATATTGACTAATTGCATCATATGATATGTGACCCAAATATGTTTCCTTTTATTACATGCGACTAAGAATCCTTCCCTCGAGATGAAATAGAGTTACTTTAGACAAATGTGAATGCAAGATGATCATTTAGATTTGTAAACTATGTTTAACAGATAAATACATTTTTTATATATTTTTATTCAATAGAATAATATGAAAGTGTCCCAAAATATGTTTTGTCCAATCTTCATAGCCAAATATTATAAATTTTGTAATGATTATATGGGTAGAGTGAATGGGAATAACTACGTACATATTATGTGTGCTCACAGACATTGTAGACAGTGTCCAGTGTGGTAGCATGCAATATCAATGGTACAAGATGGTTGTATATTATTCTTATATGGTAGTGATGGTGAGAATATTTATTTTCATTTTAAAAATTCAAATAATTTATATCATTTCACTTGTGTTAATTTTTAATATATTGAATGTTCAATATAATACATCATCATTTAGAGAACCTCATGGTACTGGGGACTCCTCTTAAGAATGAGACTCAACGCCTTCCCCAAATTTTACATATTGTATTTATTATTTTATCTTTATATATGTAGATTAATGAAGCTTTTTTTATATTTATATCTTATAGGTATACAATTATGACAATAAGGTGTCCTAACTAATAGAATGTTCGTTTGGATGATAAAAAATGATCAAATTGACATTGAGGTGGAAACTCTTATAGAATGTTACTGAACTACTTTTTAGTAAATACATAAGGGTTTTTTTATATATATTTATATGTCAAATTGTGTTAATTTGAGGCTAAGTTTTCAATACTATTAGAAGGGAAAATTCCTTACAGGAAGATGAATGAAATATTTTCTCTTTTCACTAGTTTTTATGGGTAATAACTCCCAGTGATATTATGAAATATTTTTTTCAATAAATTTAATTCCATCGAATGCATCCATCACACACGAAACCAAATTTTAATGAACTGTGATGCACTATTAAAATATTATTATTTAAACATGGTTGTTATCTCCTAGAAGTTAGAACAGTGGGTATGAATAATATAAACTAAATTGTTAAAATTTGTGGATTAAAAATTTATGAAATGAAATATTTGGTTATCAATTAATAAGAAATAAAATAAAAACCAACAATAAACAAAGGAAATGTTAAAAAAATTGTATTTTTCTAAAGATACTTCATCGCATTTTTTGAAATTATTTTGAAATTATTTTCTATCACTTATATTAAATTTATTTGAAAAAATTAATTTCATTTTTTAGATCATCATTTGGAAATTATTTGACAAGGAATTTTTTAAAATTTCTTTAAAATATAAAATTTAAAATAAATAGTGAAAATATTATTTTTATTAAAATGATTCATTTATTTTATATAAATTAATAAGATATCATATATTTTAGAATGGTTATAAAAGTAAAGCTATTACAACTATATTACTATGAATCTAATTTGGTTCATTTGAATCATTTTAATATTGAATTTAAATATACAAACTTTTCATACTTAAGGAAACCTTTCTTAAGAAAACAACATTTTCATCGCACTTACTGATTTAATTTTATATCAATTTATTTCAATTATGTGAGTTAAATTTGATACAATTTATTTTATATTTTTATTCATCATCATGAATTTTATCTAATAATTTTATCTTAAATTTTTTACTAATTAATAGTGCAAATGGAAAAAATTGACTACCACAGTGAAGGTTAAAATGAGTTTTTGGAGGGATTAAACTAAGAGGATAAGGTCTAAAAATTAACAAAAATATTTCTAATTTCTATTATTAGTCATATTTAAACTTATATCTCCATAGATTTTATTTTTATGTGTTTTTGGGACACATTTCCATGAAAAATACCAATATTATTACTTATATAAGGAATGTTTCAAGGAATATTTTTTTGTCATTTTTAGCATAATGATATTATTTTCTTAAGATTAATTTATTAATAATATTTAATAATTATATAACAAGCTTAAATTTTTAATAAATTCTTATGGATTAATTATTTAATTAATAGAAAAATAAAATAAATGTTTCTAAAAGTATTTAAAGTAATACAAGTAGATGAAATCATTATTTTTATGGATATTTTTAAATAAATAAATGATGTTAGTATAGAATTAAAATAATATATTTTGAATTCAATAATTGTATTTATATTTTTAAAGTAAAATCAATTGAATTGTGGCACAATTCACATTTATGTTATTTTATAATTAATATTATTATATAAAATGTTTTAAAATTATTAAAAACCCTATCCCTTGAAATGTGATTTTTCTGTGATTTCTCAAGATCTGATTGTAACATGACTATTCTGATGAAATATTTTATTCAATTTTCATATAATTATGACTATAAAAATACTTCCTCTAGCTTGAATCATATCTCACCTCTACACCAATCCTAATTATTTATGGAAATGATTAGGGGAACGTGGTTTATATTTATTTATCTTGAACCATTCCAGTTTGTTTGCTCATTTAGGGAGATAATTAATTGAATATAGTTTGAGAAAATTGTGATGGCATGAGAATAATTATCCAATAAATTCTATATAACTGGATGAAATTTTCAAGGAGTTAAACACACAATGCCACTATATAATTAAATAAAAGTGCATAGTCTTCACCGATCATAAGAGTATGAAATATATATTTTCTCAGAGAGAATTGACCTTGAGTCAACAAGTATGGAAGAAGTATCTCCAAATTTTTGAATTCCACATGGTGTACACTCTTGTAAAAGGGAATTTTGTGGCAGAGTTATTGCGATGAAATTGCTATAATGAAGTACTCTAGGAAGCTCATGGCCAATGGATGTTGTTGAGTGTCATTTCTAGAAAACACCAGGACTGTGCCTCATATGATTAGAATTTATTTTTCATCTTAGTTAATATTATTCCATACTTGATATATTTTGTGAAAGAGGATCAGATATAATATCTTAACTGCACCACCATTGGGTCAAACCTAAATGGTGGGGATACTATTAACACCTAAATAGAAGATGAAAAGTCATTGTTATGATTTTAGAACCAATTTTTATTACCTCAGTCTTTCTAGTTACATATTATTTTTGTGTATCACCATTAAAAATGGAATATTAATTAATGTATTTATAAAATATAAAAAGGCATTGAAAAATAATGTCTAGTATTCAGGTATGGGATTAAATATTTCATTTTATGATATGAAATTAATAAAATTTCATTAGGTAAAATATTAACATCAAATACCGGATGGTATAAAATAATATATGTATATACCTACATAGAAGTTGGTGCTGAATTCCATAGACTTTTTCAAATGTCTATCGAGGATGCTTCAGAAGCCAAATGTTATTCCAGTAATTTTGGATCGAATTGCCATGTTTTTAAAATTTATACTAATTATATAATCTAATATAGTAGATGATTTTGAAATGCTATATATTCAATATTTTTCATGTTTCATTGTGTTCCACTTTTTATTGTCTATGACAGATATCCTATATTGACTTTCTAATTCTGTTGATCATTACAACGGGCTCTTAGAACATGACCGATCATAACAATGATGCATCATCCTTAGATTAATGGGTAGTTTGAAAGAAGAATTCAAACAGTAGAATATATGCTCATAGGTTGATTCCTAGATTTTATAGGTTCATGGGTAGATCATATGAATTTAATAGAGTTCTCTTATAATAACCAATTCAATGTGATGATACATATGAAAAAATTCCTAGCATTATATGCTATCCTTTTCAATATCTACTATAACAGGTGGAAATTTTTGAAACATCAATGAATGAACACTATCTGGTCAAGGAGACATTGGAGAAAATTCACATGATCCAAAAGTGGATGATTACTACATAGAGATAATAAAAATATTACACAGATAATCAAAAATGATGTTTATCATTCAACGTGAGTGACCATGTTTTCATGATGTTTCATTGAGAATTGGTCACTAATGGTTGTGGAAGTAAACAAAGTTCTCCCCATGGTATATTGGAACATTTGAGATTTTATAAAATATTGGAAATTTTCTGTGTCAATTACCCTTACCAAAAATATTTGGTGGAATCTATAATTTCTTCCATGACTCTCAACTAAATAAGTATCACCCAGATCCTAATCAAGTGATCATTTATAACAATTTCACTCTTGAATTAGATGTAATTTTTATCCATATGCTTTTTTGGAATATAGATAACCATGGTAAAACCTATGTGAGGGGTATCTATTTATCCATTAATATAAATATGGAATCTTTGTAATATATAATAAGAAACCTGGGAATGATAGAAGTTTATACTAGAGTAGCAACATGAGATTTTCAAAGTTGACAAAGTTATCTAGCTTCCAGATGGAAATACCTATGGTGGGGGTAATTGGCTACCATTTTTGGAGGTATGGTCTAATTTTCTACTCTACCTTTATGGTAAGAGTGGTTAAGATAAATTTCTAGAAGAGTTTTGAGGATAAAATAGAAGGAAGCTGTAATCTAGCTATAAGAATAATTAATGATGTGAATGGTAATTCATGACATGATTTTTTTTGAGGAAGATGTTGTGAGTTAATTTAAGTGTTCTAATGGGTTTTATTGGTAGTCTGGATAAGAATGTTAATGATGTGAGATTTTCTCTATAACATGAATAGAATTATGGGATTCTTTGATTATGAGATACGTTTTTGGTGCATACGGAAACTCAAAAATTCACTTCATGAATTACTAACTAACATTGTGAATGGGGGTGTTCCAAAAAATTAGATTAAATTTCCATTTTCTAAAATTCTCATATGTATCGCTTCATTTTCTATTTAACTCCATTCCATGTATCTAATTTTTTTGAGTATATATTCATTCAAGAAGCAGAATAAATAAGTTCATCATGCATTAATCTATGGGTATCGTTGAGTTCATAATGGATTAGATATGGAATCATGTATAAAAATTTTTAGGAAAGAGGTTTTTCCATCTTTTACTCTTATTGGAATGATTTGGCTATCAAGTTTCTTAAATATTCTCGTCAACTTTTGGATGAACTTCCACTACTAAAACTCTTCTATTGTTGTCTCTTTATAGTTATACAATAAAACTAGATTGTGGGTATTCCCATGAAGTTTTATAGAAATTAAAAATAAGTGGTTTCATAAAATAATATGGTCTTGAAAAATTTTCTAGGAAACAAAAGTTGGGTTCTGACCAGAAAAAAACACGGTTTGTGTGTTTTCATGATTTTCTTTGTACGAGGAATTGTTAGAATAGACATGGTGCTTGGTGCTGACTCAAAAGGAACATAATGTAGTACCACTAAGTTTCAACATGGTGTATGACATATGACTACTGAAAATCATAAATATATCATTTCACATACATGAGTTTGTGTATTGGAAAATAGATGATAATTCCATGTTGAATTAAATGAACTATTTCTTTTTCTAGGAAGAGAAATCACATATTTGAATCTATTTATTTTATAAAACATGTTCTTCTATTTTATTGAATGTTTTAAAAACTATTCATATTCATGTGATATTATTCCTATTTTTTTTCATATACCTATAAGATAACTTATTTTGTTATTAGAGTGGAATATGGGGAATGTTTCTTTTGGGGATTCTTACAAGTTATGATTACTCACCCTCATAAAATATACTTTGGTGAGATTATAGATATTGTTTTAAATGATACTATAAAGGGATGTGATTCTTACTACCCTTTTATGGATTCATGAAGTTGTTTTCTGTGTTGGTGGAGGTGGAGCATTGATTTTTTGTGTCATAGTCTATAGTGGTTCCACCTGGATGTAAGAATCATTTACTATATTGAAGATTTATTTTTCAGTTTTAAACTATTACACTAGTACTCTATAGTTAGTCATTGGTTCATTTTTTATTTTTATATTTATAATTATTTACTATTAAGGGTTTTTTGGCATGAATCGTTATAGAATTGTCCTTACATTAAATTTTTCAACTATATCATGATATGGTTATGTGTGTTCATCAACATGCTAAAATTTCCCACCTTGTGTTTTCTATTTAAACCCTAGGAATTTATTTCTAACCATTGGTGTCTATGAAATTTCAACAATGCTTAGTAGAAATTTTGACCTAAAACAAGCCAATGTGTTGGAAAAGGATGACATAAAGATGGAAATTATGATTTCACGTTATTATCATATTTTAATAATGATAAAATCTCCCATGTAAGGGTCCAAATTGGAAAAATGATTTAATATTGATATGAAAACCAAGGGAAATGATCTTTAAGTTGATTATAGTCTTTAGGAATTACATAAACATCAATATGATTTCATAATTATTAGTTATGATTGAATTTTTGGGTTTTCCTTCCCATTTGTAGTATAGTTAATAATAATGTAGAAATGTCCAAAAAAATAAATCCACTTGTATTGGTAACAAAAATGGGAAAATGACCATCGAGATATTTATGATATGAAAAAAACAACCACAGTTCAATTGGATTATTGTGTTCTTCAATGAGGTTAAAAAACAATTTAACATTGTATATGTTAACTAATATTACATATCTCCCATTATGGGGTCAAAAAAAAGAAAATGAAATATCATTGAATTCAAACCCCTAAAGAATATTCCTCAGATTATTTTTAATCTCTTAGAATGAAATCTAAAGAAATTTGATTCTTAAGTTTATGGGTCAGATTAAATGTAATACATCACATTATTGAGTGTTGTTAGTTATGGATAAATCACCCATGTAGAGATCTAATATGAGAAATGTAACATCCCAGGTATATAAAGAACTAGTAATCGCTCGTGCGTACGCACGGTCATATGGATTAATAGCTCTATTTTAATAAGAGCAACACTCGTAAAAGTTTGAAGAAAACTAAATATATTTTTAATCTCAAATAAGTTGTGCATAATATTGAAATAGAATTGAATATAATATAGATAAACCATTAAAATAGTTGGAAAAAGCATGATACATAATTATAGAATGGAGGTTGAATTGTTTTTGGGACGTCATAACGTATGAATAATTTAGTGAATTCACTAAGGTTGAATTGTTTTTGGGAGGAAATGGTATATATACACTCATTAAACACTTGAAAATTGAGAAATAAAACATATTTATAAAGAATGTCTTGTTTAAAGATTTGTTTGGAGGAAACTGGAAGGCCCACCACACTCTCATTTTAGAAGACAGAGATGATCTCCGATGTTGTGCAGTTTCCTCTATATTTAACTATACGGAAGCCTTTGATTTCTAATTGTGGAATAGAGATCTGATATCTGATGAGGCATCTAAAATGTTAATGTTTGGAAATAGTCACATCTAACTGATATTCAAGGAGGATGATGAAAAACTCACAAGGAAGCAAAGGCATGAAAAACCACATGGGACCATAGGGATTTGACAAGCTTTCCAGGCTTCATGAGTGGTGTTTGAATACAAATCTTCACCATTACTTTCTATAACAGTTCATTCCAAATAATTCTGTGTAACAAACATGTCCAATATGAGAATACCATCCTCCCAGTCTAATATTAATGCAGAAATTTAAACCATAAAATAAGCAAGCCAAAATTAGCAGCATTCGATATATATAAGAGGCTACAGAAAGAGGCTATGGTCACATACTTTTTAAGAATCAAGAAAACTTCATCAAATAAACATTTTATCTGTCTTTTTTTTGAGTAGTTTCATTCTTCTCTGGGGTGGGAAAGTTCAGTTCCAGTGCCGTAGTGCCTCCTAGAAAGACAAGTGTTGGGAGGAATGAAGTTTCAAATCATAGCTAGAGGAAAAAATTAAAATGTATGATCTATCCTTATTCACACAGATTTAAAACAGCATTAAAAGGCTCCTGCAATAACAGCATGAAAAACAACACAATTCATTAGCATGAATATCAAGAATGGACAAATCCTTCCATGTCCATACTTTGTAAAGTTTTTTTTCAGAAACAAAATAAACACTTATTTTTTCAATCTTCTTATCATATGTGTCAAGAGATATAAGCAATTTTTATCAAGTGTGGCCAAATAGTTGCCTATGTTAGAAAGCTCGTAATGAAATCTTCTTAGTCCCTATTTGAAGACACCTTGTTTATGTTTTTTTTCAATTGATTATCAGATGTGATGATATAAATAAATTATCAGTAAGTGATGTCAAATGGATCCATTATTTATCACTCATGATTAGTGCTTCTATAAAGAGCTTTGTAGATTTCTTAAAGAAGTGATTGACTGTCGCTTATTTATCACTCATGATTAGTGATTCTATAAATTGATTACCCTAAGTGTAATATATATTCTATTTTTTTCATTTTTGAGCATTTACCTGCGGTCACATGAATAATTGACACATGAGTGGCATCCAATGTGGCTGATTTATGATGCTCCTCTGTAACTTCAAGATGCTTTGCAAGCCTATGGTCAAGATGCACTCCAATGTCCGTTTCATTGCATGAACTCCATGCTTGATGAATCTATTAATCATTATGAATAATAATGATCATTATGAAGAATGTAGTTTCCCTGCCATCCACAAACAATGTCTGCTATATAAGTCAAACATAGAACAAAAACAATTATGTGATGAATGTAATAATCATTATGAAGAATAATTTAGTTATTAGAAGAATGTGATAAATGAACTATGGGATAATAAACCTGAAAACATCATTCAAAATTACTGAAATATACACATTTGTTTGAAGAACCTGCTTAATAAAATGAAGAGTTTATGAAAAGATTCAATATGTAATCTTCTTGAAAATCCTGCTTCAGAAACCTTGAATCTGAAATCTGCTCCATAAAAGTTCTAGTGTACATTGAAACCTGTTGAGTGTCCAACCTAATAAAATCTATTTCAATATGAAATATACTTCAAAATAAAATCTGCTTCAAATTGATTCAGTTGAAAATGATCCATTACATAAAAAAAATAATGCAAAGACTATGAATTACAATACATGAAAACAAAATTTCAGTTATGAAGGGAAACATGTCAACTACAAGATGAAATTCATCACCCCATTAGATTTCAAGCAGTGCTGATGAACCACGTTTGTCACATGTATTCAGATTCGACACAAATTTGATGTTGATAATAAAATGTCTGGATGATTAGTAACAGAAACATCAAAACTGAAAGGATCATAACTGCATCCACCTATGTCAAACTCAAAACTGGTCCTCAAAAACACATTAGAGTATTAGTTACTGACCACATTGAATAAGTATGAAAATCAGTATCTGTCTAAGTTATTATGCTTCATTTTATCCATCACTGCAATGAATAAAATGAAGACGCACACACTGATTAAGGTCATATTACTTTGAATAAACAAAATATATTTAACATTGTAACGAAATTATGGAAAGTTTGGATCTATGCTATGTTTGAAAACACATTGAAAACTTCATATCCTATGAAAATGATCTGTTAGAAGACATATAAATATGGATACACCTATGTAGTACAAACAATTAAATTTAACAATGAATTTACTATGAGAATTAAATATAGTGAAAGTGAATAGAGAAACAAATAAACTGTAAGCAATTTGGACTGAGTCTAACATAAAAAAAGGGAAAAAAACATAAAATCATAGTAAACAATATACATCAATGAAAAAATACTGAAAATATGAAACCTACAAAAATACCGAAAAGGATTACCTGTACGTTACCAAAATGGTATTTTTCCCCTTTATCAAATTGACAATATGGTTGACGACATATAGAATAAACAACTGTATTGTAATCATCTAAAATATCTCCAGATCATATGGTTAAATGGGACAATAAAATAGCAAATGTATAGTATATTAACTTGTGTCTTCAACGGTGTCTTATTATAGCGACTCTTCTATAAAAAATGACATTATTTATATCATTCATAATCAAAGTTGTGCTATCATGCCATTATGAATGTCAAAATAAAATACATAATTTGAAATAAATCATAACAAAAATATTTAAACATGAGGTTTTATGAAAAACATTGTGAGTTGTATAACAGCAACAACTCTTTATAACATTACCTAGTGTGTCATGATAAAGAAACATGGAGATGCTTTTATTATTTGAACGTTAAACGTGAACCTGAAAATTAAGTCTACATCCACCTAAGAAACACCCAGGACACCCAACAGAACATTTATGTGAATGTGGGGAAACTACAAAGTTAGCGAAACATACCCTAAGGAAAGCTATGATCTCTGGAATCTCATACCTGAAACCCAAATACAAATAACATTGTCATGAAGACAGAGTTACAGAGCCAAAAAAGCAAAAATGAAAAATAAATAATTACTGTATAAAGAAACATGAAGATACTTTGATTATATGAAGGTCAAACATGAACTTGAAAATCAAATGAAGTCTATAGAACAAAACATTTATGTGAATATGGGAAAACAAATACATGGTGAAATAGGACTTCAGGCAAGAAAATTTCTCTGGTAGACCATACCTAAATAACCAAAATTCAAAAAAAAATTATTGAATCATGACACCAAACACATTCAAATATTCATTCATATATGAGCTTAAAACATTTCCATAAACATGAAGCTACATAGCCAAATACCCCAAAATGATAAAAAAAATTAACGCTTTGTAAAAAGCATTACCTACTCTTGCCTCTAAATATAAGTTGTCAATCCAGAACGTGAAATAGAAAACCAATGTAAATATTATTTCGAAACCAGTGAAGCAAAGTGAACCTAACTTTGGTGCAGAAGAGCTCCTCTATAACTCGGCGACTTAGGTTTAATGAAGATATACCTGAAAAAGACAAACAATGTAGATATTATAGTAGCTTCTGGGAATGAAATTTGTTTATGGAGCCTTAGAAATGAAGTATATAACCTTACCCTTATGTTGATCGTCAAAATGGAAAAAGTTCAATATATCAATGGATTTCAATCACAATATTTATTTATCCAATATGTAGTTAATTTAGTTGTATATAATAAGAATGAAAAACGTAGTTCTAGTATTAAATGATTTCCAAGATGTCAAGTAGATCCTTAAAAACCTACTATATTACATTACCATTATGTTCAACTTCAAAATTATATATATTAGATTATGAAAGGAAACCATTCCAAATATGTATTCATCTAAGAGGATACAGTTAATTTAACTTTATAAAATCAAATTAATATAATTATTTACAATAATTAATTATGTCAAAGAGGTCAACTGATGATTTATAAAAATTTGACTATTAATCATAAATAAAAATAGAATCTTCAGTTTAAAATCAACCAATGAAGATGTAAACAACATTATTAAAAAATATAGTTAACTACTAAACAAAAATTAAAATTAATTTTCATTTTGAAACAATAAGAATCAAAACATAATATATGTTTTGTATATGAACTTAATGAACTGCAATAGAATACATGTTCTCTTGTCTATAAATAAGAACATCCTAAATACAAAAAAAAGTATCATTGCAACTATTTATAAAAAATACAATGATATTGTCAATTGAAAAGAAAAACCAAATCAAAAACTATATTCTATTATAATGAATTCAACATAAACTATTAAAACACATGCTTAATCAAACGAAAAATAACTATTTCAGGAAAAATAGAGAAATGAAACATCCATGGTAGAATAACCAATGATGATCAACATCCAGCGAATAGAACTCAGGTGGGTGCGATCAATCATAGAACATCTAATATGAAATAACCAATTATCAGCATCATCAAGGGAGAAGTTGTTGGAATTCATTTACAAATATTATAAAAAAAATCATCTATGTATATGAGACATTATTTTCAGAGCAGCAGAAAATAAAAGTACATACAAACATATGAATTTCAATGAAAAAACAACCTGTGAAAAATCTAATAGAATCTGCATTTTTTTTCAGACTACTGTGGATAAGATAGATGTTTGGAAATGCATCTTACAAAATGTGAAGCATACATGTGAGTTATGGAGAAGACACGTCATCCTAGTTACACCCAAGATTAGTAAATATAGTGGATTAATACAAAATAGCGATTGTAAATCTCGTTGTTTAATGGAATGTGTGTGATGCTTGCTGAAGTGGGGTATCATAGAATGTTGAGATTCTATAAGAAGTTAAAAATGGAGAAAATTGTTTTCGAAAGAAGAATGTAGACCATACTGAAAATGTATTTCGGCTAATCAAAAATTTCATATAAACAGGGAGATAACACACCTGTCGTGAAGCACCCTATTGCATTTCAGCCTGAAAATTTCATATAAATTGATTTAAATAAAAAAATTTAATAGAAGTTATTTATAACCAATAAAGAAAAGAATTCATTAAAAGGATAAGAAACTTACAAACTGCTAAGATGATCTCAGTTGAGATTTTCTGGAAGTAAATGAGAAACAGACAGGGAGAGGGTATGTAGGATAAGGTGCAAACCAAATATAAGGAACTCATTTTCCACCATTCAAACCATTTACTAATAATGATTTATATTTAACAAACATAAAATCATGGGAAGAAAACAAATGTCATTACATATAATTACCTCCAACAAATATATGGAGAGATAGTTGAGCAATGAAAGCACCTATATTCCGAAAGCAGAAGATAACAGATGATTCAGGGTTGTAACAGATATAGTCTTAGTATATTAGCAAGAAACATGTAAAAGATGCTGCGTGAAGTGAGAGATAATTCGATACATAGATATTGGTGACGGATTTGTACTGGTTTGTTGCGGTTAAACCTTATGCGAGAATGACAAACCTGGAGATCAAAAAACAATCTGTATTAGTAATAATAATCAACTGCAATCATATAGATCACTTGAATTAATAGTCATTATATGATGTTATGAATTTGTAAGAATCATTATATCATATGCACGGTGCTTGCGGTTTGAAGATGAGCTCCGTACGTTCATAGGACCACCCAAAACTGAAATCGAAACCAAAATTGATATTGAAACCTAAGAACATGTATCCAGAAACCTAGTTTCTATTGAAGTAGATATAATTCAAGCAACAGAAAACCTAATTTATAAAGATAAGCCATCGGCATTTGAAGGTCCACCCAATATTGGATCTGACCCCAATCTCATATTTCTAGGTTTACGAATAGGACTTTAGTGAAGCTATTTTGTAAATAAACGAATCACCCTGTTAGAATTTGCAATATAGATGAAGCAGGTATGTGAGAAGTATGGAAACGGAAAAAAAAAATAGTGAACCGCACAGAAGATTAGAGACTTCGGAAGGACCTCCCTTGAAACTTGTTGACGTCGCTTCAGAAGTGGGTGACGGTAAGCCTGAGGAGGATTTCAAGTTATTGGTTGGAAACCACGATGTAATGGTGGACGATTTGTGGAATGAGATGAGAAGATTGCAGAAATGATGAACGGAATAGAGCACGGACAGTAGCAGGTGAAAAATCTCACCTCAGTATGTGGGAGGAGATGAGCGGAATGGAGCACCGGTGGTGAGATTCGACGACGAAGGAGTCGCGCCTAGGTCGAGGATGGAGACAGAATACAGGAGGAGAGGGAGGTATTTGATGACTGCGGAACCCTAATCGATTCGGGGAGGTGTGTATACGGGTGGAGGCGAAAGTTTTAAGAGGTCGAGCGCGAGGATGTGGGGGTATAATAGGGAAGGAAAAATTGATTAGGGTGACGTGGGTTGCTATGGTGGTGACACATAAGGAAGGAGGAACCCAGGTTTAGTAAATATAGTGGATAATACATTTTCATATTTATTATTATTTTTTTGAATTAAGTATTAATTTTACTTTAATAGGGTTGCTATGTTTTATAGAGAACACTCTTTAAATATAGTTTTGGTCACTCATATACATTCTATTGGACCAAATAAAATTCTTCTTTAGAACCGTGACATCAAAATTTACTTTGTATAATTTTTTGGTATTTTCTGATAATGTTCAATTTTTTATGAATAGTGAGAAATGTTGTATTTTAATTCAAAACCTCATTTTAATCTAATTTATTTATAATTATAGATTATATTTTTAGTTTGTTTTAAAGATCAATTAGAATATATTTTTACCATTTAATCTAATGGTGGTCATTGAAATTAATATCACTTTGAAATTGGAAAAAAACAAGTGTCAGTCTTTTGATAGATATTGTTTCTTAAAAACACGCTATTTGTTTTGACAATGGTAATTAATTATAAATTTAATTAATTAAAATTATAAGTTATGAATTTTTAAAAATAGACATCATTTTTGAATTCGAAATATCAAATATAGCTTAGGGTGATTTTTTGGTATTTTTCTGAAGAACTTCAATTTTTGATTAATAGTGAAACCACTAAGTGGTAGTTAAACAAAATAATTTTTAGTTTAAATGAAAGTTTACCACTTATTTGTATTGAATTTCAAAAATCCGACATACATGGTTGTCATTAGTAAGAAAAATATGGTTCAATGGGATTAAAATATTTTTTTGGTGAATACTAACTTTTGAGTTTAGTTAACCACTATTAGAGGTAATTAGTGTAATTTATGCTAAAAATGATATTATAAAAATATAAAAATATCTTGACAAATGTCCTAACCATATTGTATAGGTCATGTCTGACCAAGACAATCCATGGGTCAATTTTTGGTGACCCCATGGAGCCACTTAAGTGAGATAATGATATTAATACCTTTTATTTAAAGTAAAAATAAAAATATCACAAACATGTATTTTTTTACTAAAACAATAATTACATGGGGTTATATAAGATATATTTTTTTACTATAAATATTCCTTAAAAAGATAAAAATATTTCCTACAACATGGTATTTTTTTTATAATTTTCAGACATCAAATGAATTAAATTATTTATGACACAATGATGATACATTGTTTACGTCATTAATGAATGATTTAAATAAATAATAAGATAATATTTAAAATAATATCTTACACTTGTCCAATTCTTATTCGATAATTTTATTTCGACCATGGACCGCCTTATCCTCTACTATAATGATTTTTGGTGCTTTATAAACCGAATTTCATTTTATAATAAAATAATAGTATCAAGAGTTCCAAGAGAGCCCCTCCTCTCCCTTATTAAAAGACCGCACTTCTTACCCATATCTCACACTTCTAAATCCCTTTGGCTCTTCCAAACTCTACTCAAATGAGCACCCAATATCCCTCTCTTCAGCCTAGAAGCATTAACTTAGGCAGAAAGCTCTTCAAGAAACCCTTTTGGTTCAAACCAGGAGAAGTTACCCGATTTAAAGGTAAACACTTTTCTAATTATCTTTTGTTTTATTTTTCTTCTCCAACCCCCTAAACTATTTTTATTCAATTATTTTGTAACAGAACCAGTATCTTCAATATACTAGTATTTTGTTATAAGAATAAATCAAGCTACACTTACACACACCTACGTCTAATGGTTAAAGAACATACTGTTTCCGTGGATGACGAATTTCTGCCTCACGAAACGATGATTGTTCAATATTCATTTAACACCTTTAAAGGTGGACATCAATATGTCACTATGTTTATATATGATATTTATAATTTTTATGTTTTCCTTATTCTTCTGTATTTTTCATTTATGGCATCCCTTTATGGTTTCCATTATGGGTAAACATGATAATTTCATTTTTGGAAGTGCGTACTACCGCCCCCTCAAAGTGATTTGATTCGTTAATGACATATGTGGGACGTATAAAGGATGGAGTTAATAATATAATATATGATATTATACTGGAATTACAATATACCTTTATATCATTATGATTCCATTCCATTAGATACAAAATATAAATGACAGTAGCGTTCATGCGTACGTACGACTTACCGTCTCCATGAAAGGTGCATTTCATTTCTTACCCCTAAATATTTTGTAATATTATAAATGAATGTATATAATGGAAATATACGATATATATAATATCTACATCATGAACAAATTTTTTTTTATAATGAATATTTTACCACATGAACAACTTGTAATTATAAAGAGTTGATTTTTGACTCAAGTACCAATGATCGTTAAAACGACCGTTATTAACATAAATAATTACATAGTGTTCATAACATAGTAAAAAGTGTTATAAAAGGAATAATGAACTTGAAAAGGGTTTTTAAGAAAGTAGAAATTAACTAAATTTTATTATTCAGGAGATTAAAGAATGATCGAGTCAAGTCGGACATGAGGTAAGGGACTTCGTCTAAATATCCAATCATTGAGGCAGATTTTTTTTATCAGAAACTTTCTTTTAAACAGTGTATAAAACTCTTTTGGATTTTACTTTTATTCAAAAGGAATATTTTTATACGAAGTGTTTAATAAACTACAAAATGAATGTTTTTGTCTTACATATGCCGCAACAACGACTTCTCCGCCGCCGTGGCCATTATTTGAGTTTCGGATTCCTCTACAAGCTATAACTTTTGTTAAATGAAAAATAAATACCATGATTTACTTATCTTTTATTTTGGTTTTTGAAAATGATTTTCATAATTTTTTATTTTTTCAATGTGTTGTATTGATATCTTGTGATTGAAATGTGGAAATGTTATGTTTCCTTTATGCGTGTTTTATGTGATACGATTATGTTATGGTTCTTGGGAATTGTTATGAAGATGGGTGGTTCCATGATAAACTAAGGGCGAGTGAGCTTGATATATCTCTCCAATTCCTTGGGTAACATGAAGGGGTTAAACACTAAGGTTTCTCTGAAGAGATTTTGGGAATATACTTTGATAAGTATTCCAAACTGAACCATGAGGGTTACTCCCTACGTAAGAATGTTATGAATTCCCCAAGTTACCTTTATGTCTTACGATTTCTATGATTTATTCATGATTTGATGAGGTATGTTAAAGTGATTATGTTTTATGATTAAAGTATGATTTCATTGATTCTAATGTATACATGGACTAATATTTTCATTCGGTATTTTTATATACCTTACTGAGATTTTTATTCTCATCCCATGTTTTTGAAATGTTTTTCAGAGGTCTAGGGAAAAGTACATGATGTGGTGATAGTATCGAAGAAGTGTCATGAAAGAATCCATGTTTTATTTTAAATATGTCTCCTTTGATGGGAAAAATGAATACTGTCTTTTATGTAACCGCCTTGTTTAAATATCTAATGTAATGCATGATTTATGATCTAATTCTCTAAAACTCTAAACCTGAAAATATCTTCAATTTTCATTCTTTAAATAACTCAAGATTAAGTAATGTTTAGGCTGGGGCCTTATATTTGGTATCAAAGGTTGGTAAAGATAATTTTTGGAATTAGAATTCTATTAAATGATTATCCGTAAATATTTTTTTAATGGTAAAATTGAAATGATATAGCATTTGAAGATTACCATGTTTCTTCATCTAATACATGTTTGTTTAGAATGGTTTTCTACCGAGGAAACAAGGAATCAGTGCTATGAAGGCATACAGAAAGAAATGACCTTCTGAATCAGCATCCTGAGATGGTTGGAATTGGAACTGAACAGTTTGTTGCAGTAATGGCGTAGTTGATTCAAGCAATAAATGGTTGTGGTATCCATGCACAAGATCAGCCAGATCAACCGCAGAGGAACATGTCAGTGGTGGAACATTTCATGAGGCAACATCCCCCATCATTCAGAGGATCATCTGACCCTGTGCTAGCTGAAGGGTGTATTAAAGAACTGGAGAATATTTTTGATTTCATGGGGTGTTCAAAGAATCAAAAGGTTAGTCTTGCTGTTTACTGTTTGGAGGGTGAAGTAGATTAGTGGTGGTCGATGGTTAAAATTTCCAGGACACTGATGAGATTCATGCTCTTGACTGGGATGAATTCAAAGGTATGTTTCTTTAGAAATACTTTCCTAAGGCTGTTCGACTAAGGATGGAAAAACAATTCATGGAACTGAGGCAATAGGAAGACTCAGTGGCTGCTTATGAAGAAAGGTTCACTCATTTGGAAAGGTATGCTCCAAATTTTATCCGAGACCTTGATAGTATAATAAATTGTTTTTACTCTGTATTAAAGCATAAATATCGAAGGGCATTATATTCTCGTGAGTTCAAAAGTTATGAAAATCATGTTCAATGTGCTGAGAAGGTGGAAATGGAGTTTTCTGATGATCAAGTGTTCTATAAAAACCAATAGAAGAAGAGAACAAGGTGGTAGGAGAAAGGGAAGAATCCTTCAAAAAGGTATGATGGTAAGAAAATAGTGTTCTCAGTTTGTGATACATGTGGTAAAAATCATGCTGGGGAAAGTATTTTGAATTCTGGAAAGTGCTACTGATGTGGTATGATAGGACATAAGGCTTGTGATTGCACTAGAAAAGATCAGGGTGATGGTAAAATCAAATTTGATTTACAGTTAGTGAAATATTTCAAGTCCAATGAGATGGGTCACTATGGAAACTAGTGTCCGACAAAGAGCTTGAATGGTGGGAAGTAGTCAGACTGCAAGCAGAAAGGTGTGGCGAGATCCTTTATAACTACTTCAGCAGATGTTGGGCCATCAAATAAAGTGGTATCAGGTACTTTGTTTGTTTTTTTTTTCAGATTATGCCAATGTGTTGTTCGATTCGGGGTCTACACGTTCTTTTATCTCTGAAAACTTTTATAGTAAATTGGGAATTGCATCTCAAGAAATGACTCATGAGCTTGTGGTAAAAACACCTGGGGGAAATGTTGAGGAAAAAAGATTTTATAATAATATTCCTATCCTTATCCATGGAAGGAATCTACTTGCAATCCTTATTATTTTACCACTAGTAGAGTTTGATGTTATCCTGGGTATGGATTGGCTCTCTATTTACCATGCTATGATTGACTGTATAGATAAAGAAGTTTCTTTTCAGAAAGACTTTCAGTTTATATACAAGAATGAACCCTTACTATTGATAACATATCAAGAGACTGAGAAACTTGTAAAAGATGGAAATGAATGTTACCATTCACATATTGTTGAAAACAAAGGAACTGTTCAGATTAATGATGTGCCTATGGTAAATGAGTATCCTGATGTTTTTCATGATGAGATGCTTGGAATTATACCAGATCGGGAAGTTGAATTTACTGTTGACTTAGTTTCTGATGCTAAGCCAATTTCAAAACCACCTTATCGAATGGCTCGAAATGAACATTTAGAGCTGAATGAACAATTGAAATATTTATTAGAGAAAGGTTTCATTCGACCTAGCACATCACCATGGGGTGATCTTGTCTTATTGGTTAAAAATAATGATGGTTCAACGAGTCCTTGCATTGATTATAGATCATTGAATAACATCACTATTAAGAACAAATATCATTTTCCTCATATCGGTGATTTGTTTGATCAGCTCCAGGGGGCTCAGTATTTTTCAAAGATTTACTTGAGATTGGGGTACCATCAGTTGAAGGTAAAGGATGCAGATGTTCTTAAGACTGTATTTCGTACAAGATATAGCCATTATGAATTTGTAGTTATACCTTTTGGTCTAACCAATGCACCTAATATATTGATGGACCTTATGAATATAATTTTTCTTGAGTTCTTGGATAACAATGTGGTTGTTTTCATTGATGGTATTTTGGTGTTTTCAAAAAGTAAATAGGGGCATGAAAGTCATTTAAGGGTTATTTTGCAAACCTTAAAAGAAAATAAATTGTATTGGAAATTCAGAAAGTTTGAGTTTTGGTTGCAACAAATTTCTTTCCTTGGTCACATTGTTTCTAAAGATGGAATAACTGTTGATCATGCAAAAACAATGGTTGTTGAAGAATGGACAAGACCCACAAATGTAACCGATATTCGTAGTTTTCTTGGTTTTGCAAGCTGTTACCCAAGGTTTTTGAGAAATTTTTCATGTTTATCTAGTCCAATGACTATGCTAACTCGGATGGGTGTTAAGTTTATCTGGATAAAAGAATGTGATGATTGTTTTCAGGAATTGAAAAGAATATTGATGAATACTCCAGTTTTGGCACAAACTTCTAGGAATGTTGATATTGTTATCTACAGTGATGCTTTGTTGAAAGGAATTGGTTGTGTCCTAATGCAGAATGATCAGGTAACTTCTTATGCTCCACAACAGTTGAAAACTAATGAGGTAAATTACCCTACACATGATTTGGAATTAGCTGCTGTTGTTTTCGCTTTAAAAATTTTGAGGCATCATTTTTATGGTGTAAAGTGTAAAATATATACTGATCAAAAAAGTATAAATCATATATTCACTTAGAAAGAATTGAACACGAGACATAGGAGATGCTTGGAATTAATCAATGATTATGATTGTACGATTCATTACCATCCAGGAAAAGTAAATAAAGTGGATGATGCTTTGAGTCGTAAAAGAAATTCTTCATTAACAATGTTGTGTTTGGAACATGATCCTTTGGTTAAGGATTTGATGAAATTTGGAATAGAAGTTGTTGGTGCAGGATGTTCTTCTATTTTGTTTCAGGTATAGGTGAAATAATCTCTATCAGAAAGAATAATGCATGCTCAAAAGAAAGATAGTGAGTTGCAGAAAAAGGTAGAGCTGGTTTAGAAGGGTAAGTTTCCTGAATTCAACATTGATAACAATTGTGTTTTGAGATTTGGGAAGATATTTTTTGTGCCTTTTGATTCACAGTTGAAGAAAGATTTGTTATGTGAAGCTCATAACTCTCTGTTTTTAGTTCATCCAAGCAGTACTAAGATGTACAGAGATCTTCAGGAGTATTACTGGTGGGATGTAATGAAAAGAGATATTGATGATTTTATTGTGATGTGTTTGACTGGTCAATAGGTTAAAGAAGATTGGCAGTTACCGAAAGGGATGCTTCAGCCATTACCAGTGCCAGAGTGGAAATGGGAGAATATATATCCATGGAATTCATTGTGGGATTTCCGAAGACACCACAAGGAAATAATGCAATCTGGGTTACTGTTGATCGCTTGACTAAATCTTATCATTTCCTTTCTATACGATATACTTTTTCTGTAGATCAACTTTCCCGTTTGTATCTTAAATAGATAGTCAGGTTACGTTGAGTTCCCCTCTCCACTGTATCTGATCATGATCCCAGGTTTACTTATAACTTTTGGAAAGGCCTTCAGATGTCACTGAGTACTGAATTAAATTTCAGTACAGCTTTTCATCCTCAACTAGATGGGCAGTCCGAATGAACAATTCAGACTTTGGAGGATATTCTATGTGATTGTTCGATGGATTATCAGGGAAGTTGGGACCAACATCTTTCTTTGGTTGAGTTTTCTTATAAAAACAGTTTTTATTCCAGTATATAGATGACAATATTTGAGGCATTATATGGGAAGTGGTGTCGAACTCCAGCTTTTTAGGATGAAGTGGGTGAAAGGAAGTTTATGGGACCATATTTGGTAGAAGAGTTGGCAGAAAAAGTTCAACTGATACAGAAACACATGAGAATAGCTCAGAGCAGGCAGAAAAGTTATGTGGACAACAGGAGGAAGGATCTCTCTTTTGAGGTAGGTGATCATGTCTTCCTCAAAGTTTCACCATGGAAAAGTGTGATGCGATTTGGTACAAAAGGAAAGTTGAGTCCAAGGTTCATCGGACCATATGAAATTCTGAAGATTGTAGGATCAGTTGCATACTGAGTGGCTTTACCTTTGAGTTTATCTCAGGTACACAATGTTTTTCATGTTTCAATGTTAAGGAAGTACATTCCAGATCCATAACATGTTTTGAGTCCAGAGGTAGTTTAGCTGGAAGAGAATCTATCTTATGAAGAACAACTGGTCCATATTTTTGACCATAGGGAGCAGGTATTGCGGAATAAGGTGATTCATCAAGTAAAGGTTTTGTGAAAAACCCACACGATTGAAGAAGTAACATGGGAATCTGAAAATGCTATGAGGGATAAATGTGCCCATTCATTTAAGTGAATAAATTGTGAGGATGCAATTCCTAAAAGGGGGGAAGGATGTAATATCCCAGGTAAATAAATAATAAGACATTTTCATATTTATTAATATTTTTTTGAATTAAGTATTAATTTTTCTTTAATAGGGTTGCAATGTTCAATGGAGAACCCTCATTAAATACAGTTTTGGTCACTCATATACATTCTATTGGACCAAATAAAATTATTCTTTAGAATCGGGACATCAAAATTTACTTTGTGTAAATTTTTGGTATTTTCTGATAATGTTCATCTTTTTATGAATAGTGAAAAATGATGTATTTTAATTCAAAACCTCATTTTAGTCTAATTTATTTATAATGATAGATTATCTTTTTAATTGGGATTAAAGTGAAATTAGAATATATTTTTAACATTTAATCCAATGGTGGTCATTGGAAATAATTTCACTTTGCAATTGGACATAAAGAAGTGTCAGTCTTTTGATAGATATTGTTTCTTAAAAACACGCGATTTGTTTTGACAACAAGAATTAATTATAAAATTAATTAATGCAAATTATATGTTTTGAATTTTTTAAAATAGTCATCATTTTTTAATTCGGAAGGTCAAATATAGCTTAGGGTGATTTTTTGGTATTTTTCTGAAAAACTTCAATTTTTGATGATTAGTGAAACCACTAAGTGGTAGTTAAACAAACTGATTTTTTGTTTAAATGAAAGTTTACCACTTCTATGTATTGAATTTCAAATATCTGACATACATGGTTGTCATTAGTAAGAATAATGTGGTTCAATGGTATTAAAATATTTTTTGGTGAATAGTAACTTTTGAGTTTTGTTAACTGCGATTAGAGGTAATTAGTGTAATTTACGAAAAAATCATATTATAAAAGTATAAAAATATATTGACACATGTTCTAACCTTATTGGATAGGTCATGGCCAACCAAGACAATCCATGGGTCAATTTGTGGGACCCCATAGAACCACTTGATTGAGATAATGACATTAATACCTTTTATTTAAAGTAAAAATAAAAATATCACAAACATGTATTTTTTACTAAATCAATTATTACATGGGCTTATATAAGCTATATTTTTTACTATAAATATTCCTTATAAAGATAAAAATATTTCCTACAACATTGTAATTTTTTATAATTTTTAGACATTAAAAGTATAAAATTATTTATGACATAATGATGATGCAGTGTTTAAGTCATTAATGAATGATTTAAATAAATAAGAAGATAATGTTTAAAATAATATCAATCACTTGTAAAATTCTTATTGGATTATTTTATTTCGAGCATTGACCACCTTATCCTCTAATTTAACGATTTTTGGAGCTTTTGAAACCAAATTTCATTTTATAATAAAATAAAAGTATCAAGAGTTCCAAGAGAGCCCCTTCTCTCCCTTATAAAAGACCCCACTTCCTACCCATATATCACACTTCTAAAGCCCTTTGGATGGTCCAAAATCTACTAAAATAATATCCCAATATCCCTCTATTCATCCTAGATGCCATACCTTAGGTAGAAAGCTCGTCAAGAAACCCTTTTGGTTCAAACCAAGAGGAGTTTCTCGATTTAAAGGTAAAGTCTTCTCTGATGTTCTTTTGTTTTATTTTTCTTCTCCAACCCCCTAAACTATTTTTATTCCATTATTTTGTAAAAACACCAATATCTTCAATATACTAGTATGTTGTTATAAGAATGAATCAAGCTACACTTACACACACCTACGTCAAATGGCTAAAGAACATACGATTTCTATGGATGGTGAATTTCTGCCTCAAGAAATGATGATTGTACAATATTCTTTTAACACATTTAAAGGTGGCCATTAATATTTAACTATGTTTATATATGATATGTATTATGTTTATGTTTTCCATATGCTTCTGTATTTATCATTTATGGCATACCATTATGGGTAAACATGATAATTTCATTTTAGGAAGTGCGGACTACCGCCCCCTCAAAGTGATTTGATTCGTTAATGCCATATGTGGGACGTATAAAGGATGTAGTTAATGATATTATATATGATATTATACTGGAATTATAATATACCTTTATATCATTATTATTCCATTCCATTATATATGAAATATAAATGAAAGTAGCGTTCATGCGTACGTACGACTTACCGTCTCCATGAACAGTGCATTTCATTTCTTACCCCTAAATGTTTTGTAATATTATAAATTAATGTATATACTGGATATATATGATATATATAATATCCACTTCATGAAAATAATTATGGTTATAATGAATATTTTACCACATTAATAACTTGTAATTATAAAGAATTTATTTTTTACTGAAGTACCAATGATCGTTAAAACGACCGTTATTAACTTAAATAATTAAATAGTGTTCATAACATGGTAAAAAGTGATATAAAAGGAATAATTAACTTGAAAAATGTTCTTAAGCAAGTATAAATTAACTCAAGTTTATTATTCAGGAGATTAAAGAATGATCGAGTCAAGTCGGACACGAAGTAAGGGACTTCGTCTCAATCTCCATTCATTGAGGCATATTTTCTTTTATACGCAAATTTATTTTATACGGTATATAAACCCCTTTTGACTTTTAATTTTATTTAAAAGAAATATTTTTATACGAAGCATTTTACTAAATGAAAAAATGAATGTTTTTGTCTTACGTATGCCGCAACAACGACTTCTCTGCCGCCTTGGCCATTATTTGAGTTCCAGCTTCCTCTACAAGACATAACTTTTTTTAAATGAAAAATAAATATCATGATTTACCTTTCATTTATATTGGTATTGAAAATGGTTTTCATAATGTTTTTATGATTTTATTATGTTGTATTGATATATTTTTATTGAAATGTGGAAATGTTATGTTTCCTTTATGCATGTTTTATGTGATACGATTATATTATGGTTCTTCGGAATTGTTATGAAGACGAGTGGTTCCGTGATAAACTAAGGGCAGGTGAGCCCGATATAGCTCTAAAATTCCTTGGTTAATGTAAAGGGGTTAAACGCTAAGGTTTCTCCAAAGATATTTAGGGAATATACTGTTATAGGTATTCCAGACGTAACCATGAGGGTTACACCCTACATAAGAATGTTATGAATGCCTCAAGTTACCTTAATGTCTTATGATTTCTATGATTTATTCATGATTTGATGAGGTATATTAATTTGATTATGTTTTATGAGTAAATTCTGATTTCATTGATTCTTATGTATACATGGACTAATGTTTTCATTCCGTATTTTTATATACCATACTAAGCTTTTTATGATCATCCCAAGTTTTTGAAATGTTTTTCACAGGTCAAGGGAAAAGTACATGATGTGTTGATAGTATTGAGGAAGTTTCATGAAAGAATCCATGTTTTATTTTAAATATTTCTCCTTTGATGGGAAAAATGAATATTGTCTTTTATGTAACCACCATGTTTAAATATTAAATGTAATGCATGATTTATTATCTAATTCTCTAAAACTCTAAAACTGAAAAGATCCTCAATGTCCATTCTTATAATAACTCAAGATTAATTAATGTTTAAGGCTGGGGCCTTAAAAGAAAAGATTATTTTATTCATTTAAAAAATAATAAATACAATATTTAAGTCAATTATTATCATTATAAAACAAAATGTTAATTTGACACATCATTTACTCAATATGATCAAAATTTCAAATTTTCCTCCACATTTATAGTAATGATAGAAGTCATGAAGAAGGATTCAAATCATGGAAATGTAATTGGATTCACATAAAATATTTGGACATTGATCTTTGAGTCCTCTGTGATCTATAAGAATCAACGACATGTCAATTATATCCTCTTATTTCTGTGTATTATCAAAAACACCCTAGAACCCTACATAGATTTATTTAAATGACATATGTCCAATTAACATTAAAATCTATGGGAATATACCTCATATAATGTGTGATCTATTGGAATATAAGTACCAAAAATTGTTAATAATATTTAAAAATTATGATTCCATATTAATAAAAATACTTATTAATTGTAAAATCACGCATACAAGAGTCTAAACCAAGAAAACATCCTCATATTGATAGGAAAACAAAGGAAAAAATATTTTCATTTATTATAATTAGAAATCATCTACATGTCACTCTGATACCTGAATTTGTCAATATAATTGAAAGTGTCATTATCCCTTCACATTTGTAGTAATGTTTTAATTCACATAAAAGGGGTCAAAAAGTTGAAAATAAAAATGTATTGGAATGAAAAATTTGTAGAGCGATTATCAAGTCATTTAAAAGTTATAGGAAACAATTTTTAGTCAGTTGAATGTATGTCTCTATTATAGAACTCACATATCACAATTCTAGGAGTCGGATTTTTCAGTGTAAAAAAATTTTCTTAATAGAGGTTCCCTTAAAAGTGTTTAACGTTTAACAGTAATAAATATACAATGTTTATAATGTCCCCATATATTGAGATTTAGATTTAGCACTGATAAATGGGTCCTATATTACCACCTTTTTTAGCACTGATAACGGGTACATTTATGATTTATTTATTTTAGTGATGATAAAGGTGACCCTTATCATTACTTTTTTAGAAATAATAATGGATTCATTTATGAAATATTTATATTAGTGTTTATGTAAGGGCCCAAATCCTGGAATCTTTTTCCATTGTAAATTTAAGGTGTGTTAGGTTCATGAAGGAGGTCCCAATGTTTTCAGAGTGAATGTATGGTCTAGGAAGGGTTCCACTATCAAAATGGAATGGAAATGCTGTGGAGGGATATGTTTTTTTATAAGGGTTGTAGATGTGTCATATGGATCCCAACTATGTTGTAGTTTTCTCAATGGCAGATTTCAGAGTCGCTTCCTTTTTAGGAATACCTGTATCATATGCCCTTCCCCGAGTATTGAGCCGTATTGAATAGAGTACAGAGTTTGTGGAAAATGGTTTTTATAAAATTCTATGAATTTAAGGATAACTACATCGAGGATCCATAGACTATGACATATCACCAAATCATTTTTTATTATATATTCCCATGGACCGTGGTAACACAATTCGACCAAGGGGATACAATGTGGTCCCTTATATTGTGCAATTGTTTCTCCCATGGGAGTCACTTCAACAAAATTATCATAGGGTTTCTCATATGGTATTCTAATATTATTTCAGATAAAAATACTCCAACACCATTATAACAAAAATTTTTTCCCACCCATCTTCTTGAATCCTAGGCACACAAGGGTAGTTTTTATAAGTCATTCAATACCCTTTTATGGGGATTCATCCAGGAATTCCCTATTCAAGATGCAGAAATATAAGGCAAGTTTTACATCTATTTCTCATAGGTTTTCAGGGATATATCTTGTATAATTGAATTTCTTATTTCAATATTCTGGTTTTTGATCTATGCAATTCTTATAGAATTTCATGGTATTTCGTTGGCATGGTCATGGTGCAGCTTCCATTGAGGGATTTCATTTCATGCCATAGAGGGGATCAGAAATCCAAGTCTCTATGTTGTTTCGGTTTTAATAAAATTAATAGTTTGATGTAAGGGATTTTTTTCTTCATCTATTTATTTACATTTAATCATAAATTTACGATGTCTTATCCATTTTTGTGGTTGTGGAACTATCCTAATATATATTAAACTGGATTAAAGGACAAAATTAGTTTACAATTGTAGAGATTGTGTGTAGTTACTTTCCATAATGATAATGATTTTCCTCATAATTTTCCAGATAGTTTACTATATATAATATTCATGTTATAATGTTTTTATAAATTTTTTAAAATGTTTATTTTATTTTAAATGGTAAATAAAATAAATCTTGATTGAATTTGTTGAGAAACTGATTTTAATAGGAATGTTTAATGAATAAATTGATTTATATAATTTTATATTGATCAAATTAATGTAAAATTTATTTTTGTTTAATGTTTTTATTCAGTGTTTTAATATAACTGACAATGAACATGAAGATGGAACAATTATAAATTAGTAAGATAATATAAAGTAACGTCAATTGAAAATATCTATTCTAATAGTTCGATGAAACTGGTTTTACACTATAATACATATTTAAACAATTTGATTGTATATTATATTTGATTACTTGGATTACTCCTTATTGGAACCTGTGAATAACTAATCAGATAGTTCAGGATGAAATAAAAACAATTTTTTTGATAAATATGACTACTTGTAGTGGAGAGTTCTTTTTGTTTACATTGGCCAGATGCCTTGTGTTGAGGGAAATGAGATCCTTTTGCATGTAATGGATAAATACCTTATTTTTAAGTCTTGGGTTAACCTATTCACTATGTTTTTTCTCTTTTAATTCTATATACTCTAGATATGACATTTTTTTGTGTTGTGATTTGAGCCTCTAATGGATAATGACATACAGGAAGGGAGAGCTGAGGTTGTGGTAGTAGTCGACGCATAGATGCATGGGTATATGCAAGATGGTGTCTAAGATAGAATCAGGATGATTGAATGGGTTTAAGATGAGGTTTCCCTATATTTTAATGAAAGTTGGATTCTTACTTGAAAATTATTCTATTTTATGGTCGGAAAGAGGGGTTTATTATTTTTCTAAAGTCTTTTCCCTACCACATGAGGTAGCTGGATTTGATTGGTTTTATATCTCTTGGTTTTAGCATAGGATGTTTTACAAGAGTTCTTATAATTATAGAATATTTATCGATGTTTAGTAGATAACCTAACCCATGGGGTTGGTGTTGTTAGAATGGAAATGATATGATCTTAAGAAAAGATGAACTCAGTTGGATTATGCATAGAGGGCATGGACATAACATTTTTGGTTGATGATTTTATTAATTAAATGTTAAATATTAAAATTTAAAGAAGTAATTTAATGTAACTCATTTAAATTATTTTGTGTTATATGATATCTAGTACTTTTTGGTAATAATTGAGTTTCCAAGTGACGATAGTTTCAGTTTATCAGTGGACTAGGTTATACCCACAGTGTTGGTGTGAGCTATATTATATAATACATGTTTTGAGATTTCATATGCTACCCCACCCATTATGGTAATGAGACTTAAAAGTAATGGAATCTAGAAGGGTGTATTCTCAAATGTCTTATTGGTGAGGATGGATGGATGACTTCCCCATCAGTACTAGCTCTATTCTCTTGGTTCTATAATGTGATGGTTTTAATCGTGGTTACATTACCATATACGTTTCAAGTGGAATGTAATTTATTGTTGTTATTTCACACACATGTATCTCAAGATACAATATCCAAATGAATTTTATAGTTATGATTTATGTCGGTTGTGATGGATCGAGGTACCTTACTCAGTGTTTGGGTTGTTATAGATTTAGGTATAATACCCAATGTATGATACACATCATATGGGTTGTGGCCCATCCATGAACATACTAGGTCATAATATGAATATGTGAAATGGGATAGTGTCAATATTTGATGTATGAGGTACATTTTTTGATACTATTTCCATGGAATATTTGTTTAAGCTTCATTTAGAGAGAGAGAGAGAGATTTCTCAAGATGTGTGATATTGGGGTTGAGTGATAAACCAGTGGGGAAGCAATATCAGGGAACAATTATATATATATTATTATTGTATATGATCTCTATTGTATGCACAATTTTTTGGGAGATAACCTACAAGAACCCAACCTTATTAGATATATTAATCTTGAATTTAGTTAGGAAATAACTTCCTTTCACATTGAGGATCTTTTCAAGTTTAGAGTATTAGGGAATTATTACATAATACATTTATAACATTACTTATTAATACTGAGTGGATACAATAAAAAATATTTAATTATTCAAAAAATTAAAACAATAAAATATAACATGATTTTATTTGAAAAATCTTAAAGAATTAAACATGGATTCATTATTTTTCCTAAAAATTCTTATAACCTATTAAAATCATTTAAAAACATGGGATGAGAACAAAAAGCTCAGTAATCGATATGAAAATAAGGAAAGAACATACATGACTATGAATACTTGAAACTTATGAAACCATTTTCAATGACATAACTGTTACCCATATATACATAATTTGGGAGACATGAGGTTTAAAAAAGATCCCCAAAAAACATAAGAACATAAATAGAACCATAAAAGCATCTTGGGACATTACTTAAATAATCTTGAAACCCTCACAACTACCTTATAATTTTTAAACCTCATGGCTACCTTACAATTTGTGTAACCATCGCAGTTACACATGGGGTAACTATATTTCAAACCTCTGAATTATACATAACCAATGCAATGTAGGGTGATATAGGTCCCACCCTTTATAATAAACAATTCCAAAGAACCAAAACATAAACATACAACATGAATATTAACATAAATACCCTGCTTTTGAATGTCGTAACACAAAATATTAAGAGAGGATTTGAAAAGAAAATCCCCTATATATATATATATCATATAATTGAAGTGATAGTGAAATTAATGGATGGAATATGTATACAAATTGTAAATACATATAATTCAACATAATATAAACATAAATCATCACACATGAATTTTTATTACAATATAAATAATGAAGTAGATTGTTAACCAAACGAATAGAAATCGGGTTATGAATTCCCTTAACTCTGGTTTTTCTTACTTCAAACTCATTTAAATCTCCTGTATAATGGTTGAAAGAGTGTCATAAATATCTTAAAAAAACAAATACACCTTTATAGTACCTTATATTATCATTTCATTATACCATTTCACCCATTAATTGTTATTATTTGGTTCCTTCCACCGTTTTGGGTGAATTTTTTTAAAAATTTCCAAACTAGGTTCATGATGAATATTATTTTCAATTGGAAGTGAAACTCTAAAATGAAGATGATTCGTAAGATTAAACATTACTGATATTCATTTTGATCATTTTAGTGGTTCATTGATCATAATGACCTTACTTGTTTTATAAATTAAAACCATGTGAAGAAAAGGATCTATGAACCATGGATGAGACATAAAACATATATTATAACCTATTTCATTAATAAAAATTGTTTCATGACAATAATTTAAGGAATTAAAGAAAATTGAAATAATAGCGTCCATGATATTGATAATTTGACACATTAGAGACAATGTTTTTTTCCTTGAATAAGTGAGAGAGGAGAAACAAATGCCGATGAATTTTCCATGAACATAAGAAAATAAAGAATATACATGATTTTTGGAGCTTTCATTCCTCCTAGATAAGAGGAGGGGAAGAAATAAGATGAAAAGTAAGAAACTCAAAATGAAATAAAAGTTGAGAAATCCCTTATGAAAATTCCGCAGCCAAACGACGTCGCTTAAAATATCATTAAGTATATTGATGAGAGAAAAGAGGTATTTCATCATTATAAAATAATACGTATAGTAAGAGGAATATGTAATGACATATTCCAACATAAGATAATGTAAATTAAAATTAATAACATAAAATGAAAGAAAAGAAATAAAACAAAAGAGGTTGTTTACCTCTTGATCTCTTCTCCTTGAGATCCTTCTTAAGGCCTTTGGTTTTTGCCTTTGGGTGAGACCAGCCGATCTTTTACATTGGGAAGGAGGTTAGGGATAGAATATGGAAGAAAATAGGCAATTCTCAGGTATTGATAGGTGTGGGAGGAAGAGGGGTATGAGGGTGGTATTTATAGTGGAGGAGAGGATGTATTTTTCATTATTTTAATCATTCTTATAATATTTTTTATCAATACTATGAATAATAATAAATTAATGTGATCTAAAACTGTACTAATGACATGTGAGTTCAAACCAAGTGGTGCTACATCAGCCTTGCATCAACTATGACATAATAAATCAAGTATTTATCATTTCTTATATTTTATCGTATTTTACTATTCATCAAAACATCTAGAATTTATGAAAAATCCCAAAAAATCACCATAACCATTTTTTCATTTTTATAATTCAAAAATGAACACCATTTTTTAAAAATAATTTTCTATATTTTATTAATTTAATTTTTAAATAAAATCATACTTAATTCAAAAATTGATAATTATAATTCTATAACTACTTTTATATCACATTGAAAAATTAACCAAGATGTCATTATCTTAAATCCTTAATAAATATAAAAATAATAAAAGTTACTATTCATTAGGGTCATATTTATATTCACATTACTATTCATAAGGGTATGTTACTATTCACCAAAAAATAATTTGGTTCTATTTGACTCCAAATAACTCACTGAACACAATTGTAGATGACTGTTTTTCAAAACCCAAAACATAAAAACAAAAAAATTATGTTTAAAGGATATTTATAAATATCTAATTAAAATAGTGTTTCATTGATTTTATTTATTTCTTTTAAAACCGGGATGTCAAATTATCCCCACCGTTTGAAAATTACATCATCGCAATTTTATTTACTTATTAAACTAGTGAGGGTACCTTGATCATGGTGACCATCTTGTTTCATCATCATCTTTATAAAATAAATATAAGGTCCACAAAGTGAAACAATGATTTATAAATCCTTGAAAATAACTTTCTTTATTAATCTAAATTCACCATGTACAACTAGGGTCATATGGGTGTTCACACAAAAATAGTTTCGGAAAATAATCATTTATGGCATATAATTTCCTAACATCTAATAAAACATGATTTTTATAAAACATTCGGACCAGGTTTGAGTTGAAAAATTCAATCAATGTTACATTTAAAATACAATTAGTATGTGATGAAAGAATGTATTGTAATAGAAAATATAAATAAGTTGTGCAAGGGTCTCCTTCTTCAACACCTTTTTCTAAATCATAACATTCTTCAAAATCTTGTGATAAGGTAAAATATTTAAAATGCCTTGATAATATTTACGTTTTGTTGAAAATATGATATTATTAACAAAATAATATTTGATTAAATACAACCTCTGATCCATGATGGTATCAAGGTATATTAGAGGTGTTTGATATCTTAAACAATTTCTTGCAAGTGAGTTGTATGTTAGAAAATGTTAAAGAATCATATGGACATGACATAACAATTATTATTATAAGAAAGTCATCAGGAAGAGATTGGAATTTCATTTTAGATCATCTTCCTTCAATTTCAAACTAACATTCCTTGATTTGAAAACCTATAAAACATAGGATTTAACTTACATAATAGACGTAGAGGCTAACCATATGTTTAATAAAAACTCCAAATCTCTAAAGTTGTCAAAACCATTCCTATGATGTTCGGTAGTTAAATTTTTATATAAAAAAATATCGTTATAAATATTATCTTAGAACCATTATATAAACTATTTATTATGGTTATTTGATATCCATCCTTCATCCATTGATGGATTAAAATGTATAAAAATAAATTATTGGGATTAAATGTTTGGAAAAACCTCAACAATATTTTTTAAAATTTAAATGTGATATTTCACCCTCTATATAATTGAAATTATAACAACCTATCTTATAGATATCCCTTTGTTCATAGGATTCCATATGTTACGATATTTTAGTTGACTAATGCTATCAACATATTATAGGTAATCAATGTATAATTCAATAGCTTCCTCAATAATACATCGCTCAAGAATTGAACCAAATGGATGACTCTGATTCATAATGTATCCTTTCAAAATCATCATAAATAGTTCAATTGGGTATATCCATCTATAATCAACATGACCTCATAGTTACCTCTTTCTAACCAAGTGAACAATCATGTGGACCATTATATAAATTAATGATGGTGGGAATAATATCTCCAATTCACAAAATATGTCTTCAATTTATTTATTCATGAGTGAAAACATTGCATGTTCTATAACTATACAACATATGTATTTGAAAAAAGAAGAAATGATAGGTTGTTGTATGTAATAAATTATTTGGATGAATGAAATGTAAAGCTACATACATTAAATATTTCATCAAAATAAGTAATTAACGTGATTTTAAACCATGTAAGTTAAAATTATTCATTTAAATTATATAATTGACATTTCACGATTATACCTTTGAAATTTTGTCACCATTTTGAAATTATAAAAATTGTAGTTTTTCTTATATAGATAGAGTGTGTGCTACTGGTGAAATAAAATTTCATCTTCCACCCTTCACCAGTGCTAACTCTTCCCTTATCACCATTCCAATCATTTCCTACATAAACTTAATTCCATATTTTGTTTTCTCTGGTACATTTGGTAATATGACAATAACACTATCACATACATTTTTTCTACATTCATGACATCATCAAAATCACGGATTTATATACAATTCCAGTACTATAAATCAAAACAATTGATCTTTTTATCCAACCTGTTTATATAGGGTTCTATAAATATGTTTTATTAAAATCATTGTCAATAACCTTTACTTTCTAAATCAGTTTATCACATTTTAGTGGTGATGGTGTGGTACCATGTTCTGTATTTCTATCGAATGATGTCATCTAGGATAAGTATTATTGTATTTAGGAAAAAAACGTGTGTTGTCCTAAAGATAGAGTGTTCTTTGAAATTTTCAACATATTAATGTGTTAACCTTCTTCAAAAATGGGACACCCTAACATTAAATTTATTACATAGCCAGACAAATTTCCATAAGTAGGAAATTCATTTATTGCTGCATACAACATGGATCTCAGTGTGAACTCTTCACTTTTATGATAATTATATAGTGTAACACATTTATACCAGTCAATTTTTTGATCTTAAATCAATGGATTAAAATATGCATCAATATCATTACAAGGTTTTTTTGGTCTGGATATAAATAAAGACAACATGTTGTATTTTTTCTAAATGCATAACCACTATGGTATGCTAAAATTTACCTGCATAACCAATCAGGAACTGTGAGTACAACATTGTAATCCAAAAGGAGTTATTCCATCTATAGATAATGAAAGATGAAGATTTCTCATCTATTATCAAAATTCAGGATAATCATTATAAAATTTCTTCCACTAAGGATAGTTTTTTGGGTGATGTTGTTCCTCAACATCAATAATTGTATATGTGTTCCATAAAACTTGTCTAGCAGTTTCCAAACATCTATATAGTCTTCTAAACTGTGTAATTATAATAAATTACCATAAAATTTTCAATGGAAATTATTTATCTATTTTGAATCAATTCATGCCACACATAGGGAATTTTATGAGTGATTTATGGTTGTTGGGAATTATTATACAATCATTTGGAGATGATTGTATTTTTCTATTGATCACATCCATTGAAAGGATAATTCTCTTAGAATTATTTATTCTATTGGGAAAATAATTTTTTTATGTATCATATCATTGAAGAGACCAAGAAGTTTTTTAAAAAAGGTACCTCTTCATCAATTTCCATCATACAAATTAAATGATATCAATATAGCATATTGAAACATCTTGGTTCCGGAAGCTGCCCAGAGATGCCCCGTACCCTGTTTGTCACATGGCCTCAAGCGCATTTCCCCAAACTCTAAAGGCTATGGACTAGCAGTGAGGGCCATGAATGTGATAGTGGGGAAACTATTCCCTCATTGGTAGAGTATCAAAATGGATATAAAACAGAAGGCAATAGCAGAAATAGTAATAATACCATACAAAAACAAACAACTGAATACTAAAAGAAATAAAAAAGCTGGAGCACACACACATATATATATGATGACTCATGATAAATATGTCTTGGAAAGTATCCAAACAAGTCAAAATGCTGAAATACAGTACTAAAACAGGGTACAAATAAAATTAGTAAACATCTCCACATCATCACAAGCCTAAGCTTGTTGCAATGCTCCCTAGCTCTAAGCTATCAAGTATCTGATGTAGAAGGGAACGTTACCTTATCTATACCTGCAATAATATAATCTTTATGGGCCCAAAATCATGGACCAAACATGGTGTGAGACTAAATCCTAGAAGTTAACCACCATGAGATCTATGCTTAGCAGTCAGTGAATATATATGGCATGACAAAAGTAGATAGAATGAGTAAACAAGGAAGTACACAATAGTAAACATTCATATAGTTTAAAAGCATTAAAATACCACATCGCAAGTAAGAACATAATCACAAACTGGTAACCCTTTTAGAAGTACTCATAGCCCATCCCCTCTGGTCTTAACTAGCAAACACAAGAAACCATCTGGGAAGTACACATAGCCAAACCACTCTGGTTTAACTTTAGTAAAGACTACCTAGGGAAGCACTCACCATCAATTCCCCCTATAGTCTCGTATCAGTAACTAAAAGGTGCTCCATGGAAGCACTATTTATCCTTCCCCCTATGGCCCACGTCGATGAACTATAGACACATTGAGTAATCCCTTACGTCAATCCACCCTATGGTCTTGAATCATAACAGTAATAACAAACACTCTAGAGAATCCCTTATGTCCATTCTCTCTATGGTCCACTACACCAGGTTCTCACAGCCCTGTGTAAGTCTAACAAGAATATAAATTCAAAGCAGCCAATGTAATCCTCATGAACAACTTGGATAACCAGTCTACAACATGATAGTATGTTAGATAAAACAAATGATCCATCCTAACAATACTAGAGATGTGAATCAAAAGAGTAGTCTAACAGGCGAACTAGACCAAATGGTCAAAATAAGTAGAACATGGGAAAACATCCATGGAATAGTAATGTAAACCCTATTCTAAAAAAATAACCTCTATATAATCCACCAAGGCATTATGGGAAATCAATAGGGCTAAAACCGTGAACAGGCAATACCCCATTCATGGGTATTGGGAAATTGTTCACATAAAACTCAAAGAATATCTAAAAAAGGCACAAACCACCTACCTTGGTGTTGGGAGATCATTATACATGAACCTTAAGCCTTGAATCACCCATGAAAACCAAAGATCAACAAAAACATCTGAAATGTTAAATCATAGATAACTCTTGAAAGATGCTGAATCATGAAATGATGCTCTAGAAGAAGGATGAGCTTATTGAGGAGATCCCAACACAATAAATAGTGGTAAATTCAGAGAAAGGATGCTCGATTGGGGCATGGAGAAAGATCGCGGCCATACGGATGCTCTCGGACGAACTAGGTCGAGAATAAAGTGTTTCTGTTAGTCAGACGTGACCCTGATATGTTTAATGAAAAAAGAAAGTACATAGAGTGTACTTTAGAAGTACATGGCATGTACTTTCCCTTACTAGCCCACACATTAGGCGGTCTCCAGGTCACCACACACAGCCGTGTGTATGATCGTTACACGGTTAGCACACACTACCTGTGGTAACCAAGTACACGGCGTGTACTTCAAAAATTTACAAAAACTCATGTTTCTCTTAAAAACATAAAAAAAGGAAAACATACCTGAAAAGAAGATCGGTGTTCTTACACAGATAAAATTGAATATTTAGTAAAACAAAAAAATGGTATTTTTGCATAAATATTTTAATTGTTAAAAACCATTATAAAAACAAGAAGCTCATTATCAATTGTAATTGTCATTTCTTCCATATGATATCCACCGTAATTTACACTAGTATAAATTTCTGATGATCCATTAATGATAGTATCTTTCCATTTATTTTTTTCATTCAGTTTTCCCGATTTTTATTCTGTCATTTACAATTCCAATATACTGTGTGATTAATAAAATGGTCTTCCAACTCTTCTGGACGAATTAATATTGAATAAATACATAGTAAACACAAAAAAGGATTCGAGAAATGTCATATGCATGGTCTATTACAAACTTGATTAACTATTTAACACCATCAGTATACTCCTTTATCTTATGATTAGAATCCATCCATTTTTATTTCTATCCATCCTCTATTGTTTAATAATATCAATGTTTTTAAAAAAAAATTAATAAACATAAGGTATTCATATAATGTATATATATTCATTAACATGTATTCAAATTATTATAATTTGAGTTTTTGTAATGTCTATTTTTTGAGTGTTTACAAATCCTGAACATGTTTATGGTCACTACCCTAAATCTAGTCATTAAAGTCCTTAAAATATAAATTATTCCTCATTCAACCCTATGTCGCTCTTTCATTTGTTTTTCATTATGAAAAAAAATTCCACTTAATTTTTAATAATTTTTTTTAATTAAATCATAAATTTATTTTCAAAAAATAAAATTCTATTCATTTTGAAATAAATAAATTTATATATGACAAATAAATCAATTAGAAACCTCCTTGAGAGACAAATTAAGGAAACTATAATGTATAATTACATAAAAAATATTTTGAGTATTTTCACCCTTTAAAAATCATATTAATAATATGAAGAAACCATTTTAATAAATCACAGGTTAATAATATGCATATTGATATATGTGTGTGTATAAAGTAGGTTACATGTTAATAATATATACTTTTAACACCCTAATAACATGTGATGAAATCATTATTAGTGGGATGTGTAATAGACATATTAGTGAAAATCAGATAGAGATCAGACCAATTGACCTCCATGAACAGTCAATTATAAGAATTAAATTGGCCCAAATGGATCCTTATGAATCTACAAAAATTAGTAATCCTAATGAACTAACTTAGGCCAAAATACAAATTTGTTCAAAACCCCTAGCCACATATACACAATACACACACATATATATATATACAGAGAAATATATTTGTCTACATACATATATAAATATATATATATATATATATATTCATATATTAAAATTTTAATATTTCATATGTGCATGTGTGTACCCATATAAATTTTATACATGAATATAGTTTCAAAAAATTAAATCAAAATATTAAAATAATACACATATGAAATTTCATTATAGTAATTTTTTTTGTTTATTCAACAAAAGAATGAGCTTTATAATTTCATTATCATTTTGATATAATTTTTTTCATGGATACCAATAAAAATTAAAATTATGGAAATAATATGATAAGAATCCCTACCAAAGTTTAAAAATTAAAATCAACCAAATATAATGTATCCAAATCATTTCAAAATTGAAAATGGTTCTCATTTGGTACATGGACATGCCACTTTAGAAGGAAAAGGGGATTAGGGGTCGTATTCTATGCATGCTGGAAAAGAAAAAATTGAAAGGGAGAAACAATGTAAGATCAAATAAAAATGACTAGAAACAATCACATACCCTCAGTTTTTAATGGTTGGATTCATCTGAGAAATTTGAGGTTGAGTAGTGGTGACGCTTTTGTTCCATAATAGGTAGAATGGTGCAGGCGACAAGGTTCTTTGATAGGATTGTAATTGAATGACCAAGAGGATTCTATCATAACTTTAAAAAAATGTGCTGATAAAGATTAGATTTATCAGTGTTAAAACAAAAGGCATTGATAATACATATAATTACCAATGCTATATCTCAGTGCAAATAAAGTTATTTTTTTTGATTGTTTTTTAGAATTGGTAACGAAACATCATTATCTGCACTATGTTGTAGTGCTAATAAAATAGTTTTATCCATGAATTCTCTTTTAGCCCTAATAAAACCTATAATTATAAGTGATCTATGGAAGTAGTTAATAAAACCAACCTAAAGTAAAATTTTTAAATATTAAATATATATATATTAAAAATGAATAAATAATAAATATTAAGAAATAATTAAATAATTAATGAATAGTTAAACATATACTCATGAATGTTGTTAAAGGAAGAAATTTAACAACAAAAAAAGTAATATGCTTCGCAAATATTTTAAAATGATTTTTTTACTAATCATATAATTTAATAAATAAATATATTTAAAAATGAAGAATTAATGTGTATTAAATATTTAAATTACAACCATATTAAAAAAATAAATTTTATTTAATATATATATATAAATAAATGTTAAAAATGAATAAATTTACAAAATATTAGACGAATAAGTATTAAAAATGAATAAATAATAAAGAAAACTAGAAATAACTTTCACTATCATTTAATAAATAATAAAAAATAATATTAAGTTATGGAATTTTAAAAAAGAGTGAAATTTAATAATTAAAATTTTAATTGATGTTATTAAATATATAGATTATTTAAAAAATTAAGAATTAATATATGTTAAAATGAAAATGAATACATATTAATTTTATAGATTAAAATAATATTAAAAACATTAAATTTTCATAAATAAACGTTTATTAATAAATTTTAACAATGAATAAAATTAAAAAAATGTATAAAAGAATGAAAATATTAAAATAGATAAATTACAATAATGTTAATAAAATAATTAAGACTTTTAATGAATAAATAATATTAAAAATGAATAAATTTAAACAAATATCAAAAAGAAAAAAGAGTACTTATTACATAAAAATATAAAAAATTGAAAAGTATTTTTAGATTAAAAACATAATATATAATTAATATTTAATGTTAATAAATAAAAATCTAAAATGAAAATTAAAAATTAAAAAAATCTAGAAATATTATGCTAGTATGTGTATTTCATTATAAAATTGTATTAATTAGGTATATGTGTGTGCATAACTAATGTAACAAAAGTTTTGTTTTTCGAATGGGTGAGTCTATTAGAACCATTTTTTATTAAAAGAATGAAAAACATGAAAACAGAGAAATGATAGGATAGTGTACGATAAGGAATGATTTCCATCATCAAAAAAAAATTTAGAGACCATGATTCTTTCTAATCTTTATCCTCGTCCTCCATTCTTCATCACGTGTGGAGTTACATATAATTCTTTCACAGCCATGCCCATGGCTATTACCCCATGAATACTTCCCTTTAAATATATTCACATGTTGTATGAGGATTTCAATGTCAGTTCCTCCAAATTAGAATTATAATTGGATTATATTTCATATTTCTTAGTATCCCAATTAGAACAACCGTGACCCCAACCATGAACTTTTGGATGAAGACCCAATTTCTAGGTTTTAACTTGTTTCCAAGTACCTTCAGGTTATTCACTCTCTGAATTAGATTTTTCCATCTCCATTAGAGTCTTCCCATTATCATTAATATCCTTAATGACAACAGAAGGCTCTCCATCAATGAATGATCTTCCTATATAATAGAAAGTGTTATAAATCATCACCCAGTTGGTCATCCGAACTGCAATCTCATCCCAAGTGTCAATATCCATCAAAGGATGGATCATTTTTTGTGGCATGGGGAACGACTTGGATGCCTTCCAATGAAGTTAGGTTTGGAACAACATTGTCATGTTAACATTTTAAATATTTATCCACATGAGGTGGATCAACATCATCTCAAGATTCATGTTCTATCTTCTATATGTCCTCATTGAGTGAATCAAGCACCTGAAAAATATATGAAATTTACATATACATCCCCTTTATGTTACTCAAATAATCCATGCATTTCTCACAAAGAGAACTGATCATCCTATAGGACACCAGTTGGAAGGATTCATTGCACATTGATAACTTTCCATTTCTCTTCTTTTTTACCTTCTAGTCATACCCAACCTCAGATTGAAGCAAGGATTCTTCCCCTTTATTTTTAGTCATTACATAGAGATCTTGTTTTTGTTTCCATTTATATCTTCTTGAAACAATGTATTATTTGTGCAAGATCTATTCTTCACCATTATCTTGGGCTTTAGATTCATTAGTATTATAATCTTCCATGGATGCCCTCTCTAAGATGACATAAAAATCAATTTTTCCATTTCCATCAAGAGGGAATATGCCTTGCTCAAGAATAATATCAAACTATAGATTCTTATTGATGTTAGGTATCTGATCAATAATAGATGAAGTTGGTTGTATATTGATCTTTTTAAGATTTTGTGATTAACCCACAACTCCACTATTAGGAATATAAAAAACTTATTCCAGAGCTGGGGTTATAAAAACATTAGGAAAATGTAGTCTATCATTCAATGTTCTATTGAAAAAATTTCCTTCTAAAAAAGTTGTAATTTTACAAACAACATGCCCATCCTCATGCTCTATTCCCATCTGACTATTATAATGACATTCCTATTGAGTAATTTTCTGATCAAGAATAATAGAAGCAAGATATATATTTATATAAATACACCTTTTATATAATGAACATGTATCATGTCCATGAGCAAAGATGTTCTGAAAAACCTATGATCTTTAGTAGATGAAATTCTTTTGACCATTGATTTTAAAGGTAATACAGAATTTGAGAACCATCTCATATAAAATTATCAAATAAATCCATTGATCATCCCTTGAAATAAAATCCCAATCAATTAATGTGGAAGCTAAATCATCTTCAACTATGAAATGCTAAATGTGGATGAATCTAGCTGCTTCCATTTTATCATCCATCTAGATTGGAACACCGATCAACATGAAAATATCAAAGAGGTTTTTCGAGTACTATAGATTCCAATTTACACATTAAACCATTAACCATATTTGAGAAGAATAGTTACTAATTTTCATCAGGTAAAATTTCTTATCCCATTATGGGATGTGATGAAATATGGACTAAAGGAGATGGGCTAAAAGATCCGTGATATTTTCTTCATCCCATCACAAGGAAAAAGAAGATGATATTAGCTACATCATAGAAAAACAGAGTTCCAATTCCAAAATCCAATTATTTCTAAAATCTGATCTACTTGTTCCAAAACATTCAACCGATTGGAAGCCATGGGTAAAATAAGTCTTGAAATAATGGAGTTCTCACCGATTTATAAGCGCTCTGATACTAAAACCATGTCTTCCCAAATGTAACATGTGATTCCGTTTCATCTAATAAAATTCAGATATTGTAGAGACCCAAAGCATTATGTACATGGACATTACATTAATTTTGCTGAATACTAAATACATAACAAAAACCAACAATCATGGACTGTAATAGTTTATTGTCTTTGGAAACTCAGAACATAATCTTCTAATCGTATTGAAAGATCTTCAACATCTCCCATAAAGATCTTCCCCTTTTTTTTCTTACCTAAAACCATTCTTTATATCTTGGCGAAAAGAAAACATATAAATGGTGAGCCTAAATGCTCAGTAAGGGTAAGCATGGAGAAAATAAAACAAACCATAAACATTTGAACTTGAAAACATGAACATAAAGTTTATACATCTAAATCTTGAGTTGTGAAATAAATATTGGTAGTACGTAAGGGACCGGTCATAAAGAAACATTAATCATGATAAAATAGCTTTGGAATAAAACATTTAATAGCAGCAAACCATTAAGCACATGATATGACTTCCATAGTATCCAAAGCATTGCTGGCAAGACCATCTTAGTGGACAAAGTCTCTTTCTGAATCGAGTTCACTGCTCGTTCCAGTCTGGTATCACTGATACAGATTAACTTACATTTCCATCCATGTCTATCTCATGAGATATAAATCTTTACCCAATGCATTGGAGGGAGATATAGGTCCCACCCATCTCATAATGAAATCATTCTGACGTGTGCCACAATATGAACATAAACCATTTATCATTACCCAAAGAATAAAATGGGCTTCATAAACATCCTTCCATTATAACATAATACATAAAAAATTGATATAATTTCATCATAAAAAAAGTGAACCCGTGTAAATCATAGAGACATTATACTTGAATCATACACATATGAAATGCTGCTATCTTATATGGAAAATGGTTTCGATAAAACACTTGAAATAAATTCTTGAGGAAAATATCATTTCTTCTTCAAAATCATTTTATTTTTAAAAAATTCCATGAAATTTTAAAAGAAAAGGATTTTGTTGAAAATATAAATGATATCATGTAGAGTAATCTTCATGAAAATTAGGCATTATGAAATCGTAAAAATCCATTCATGCCGTATAAGTTAATGAAACATTCTTCTCTAAATTTTGCCGGAAAAGTCAAAAAGTACCTCGTATGGTGAAAAAAAGAAAGATTCCTTACACACCATGTAGTAAAAGTAAAAAATGGTTAAAATGACATTAAACATACGTGAAACTATTTTTTTAAAATAGGTACATGGATGATAAATATAACCCCATTAAATACTTACGAATTAACAATCTTGGATAAAAATGAGATTGGAAAAGCTTTCCCTTACCTTAGGTCTGATATCCTTCGTACGTATTAGAACCTCCTGTATAATGATTTAAATAATGCCATTGACTTATTATAGAATCATATTCATTGTTATGATATCATATATGGTTCACTTATGACTTTATATTACCCGTTCTTTTGTAAATTTCATGTTAAAGCAATGTTTTGGGTAAAATCGTTTTGTTTATCGTACGTGTTGGGAATTATTGTTCTTGATTCTATTATTATTTATATCATGATTTAATTACATTCAGAATTTAAATCAGGATTTATATATCATATATATTCAGTATATATATATATATATAATATAGATAAAATAAATGAGATACACCGTTCATAGAGACGGTAGGCCGTATGTATGCATGAACACTGTTTTTTTCCTTACTGACTTGAATGGAAGTATATAGATGACATATATATATATATATACATAAATCCAGTAGATTTATCGTATCATATATTTCATTATTATTCATTATAGATACTTTATAATCATTCTTGAGTGGTTAACATGGAGAATGAATCTCATCGTGTCGTGGAGATGATAATCCGTACGTACGCACGAGCGATGATATCGTTCCCATATTTATTGAATGGAATTTTAGTGGATGATATAATATCATATAATCCGTATTATGTTATAATAATTATATATAGTAATTATTTACACCATTATACCCATCCATGTAAGGTGGGGGTGGAAACCCGATTACACCACGGCGTGGAGACGGTATTCCGTACGTACGCACGCGTGGTGATTTCATTTTCCGTAGGATGGGTAGAAGGTGAAATGGGGTTGTTTAATATTTATAATAACATATCAGTATATTAGATATACTTATGTTATTACTTTATAAAGAAACAACTAAATAAGAATAAGTTTAAGAAGAAAGAAAACTTGAAAGAATCGGTAGAAGAGATTACCCATTCCTCGACGCACCTCCTTTAAACTTCTTATTAGGGCACAAGAGTTGGCCTTTTGAGAAAAATAGATCCTATATGATATATCTAGAGTGGTTGGTAAGAGGAATTTTCAGGGTTTGGCCAAGCTTCAAGGCTCAAAATGGTGTGAAGAGAAGATGGAAGGGGTGCCCTTTTTATAAGGGATGAGAGGGGCACCTTTGGAAAAAATTAAAATATTATTTTATAATAAAGTCATATTCAGTTTATAATAGATCCAAATTAATTTATTTAGAAGCTAAAGTGGGGATGTATATAAATAATCTCAACCAATATATTTTAGACAAGTTTAGGTTACTATTTTATCCTTATCATTTATATTTAACTCTAAGTTAAATAATTTAACTTATACCGTGTCTTTTTTTTTCTTACATTATATGGTTAATAAACTTACTATAACAAGCCAAACGAACCCCAAGTGGTTCATTATTAATATATATATCCTTATATAAGTCATTTGGATGATCCTTAGATTTTTAGGAATAGAATAACAATTAATAATATAATATTTGTTTTAAAAACTATTTTATGTCATTTTTGACACTATTTGGTACTTGATTTTTTTTAAAATATAACAGCATGATTAGTTCGAAGAAAGTTAATTAAATCAATACTAACATGTCATATTAACCTATAAAATTAGTGGAATTCATAAAAATTCAAAAAATACATTTATTTGGGTATTTATAATATCAATTAGTTTAATATTTTATTATTTAGGTAATTACTACATCACCATTGTGTCATAAATACATTAAGTTATTTAATGTCTAAAAATTAAAAATAAAATACCATTACATATGAAATCTTTTTATATTTATAATTATAATATATATTCGAATTTATCTTATGAATAACCAAATATTAAAAATGTTTTAGTTATTAAACATTGATTTTAACTATTTTAACTCTTTTTAAAAAAAAATAATAAGAAATGTTCAAATCTAATCCATGTGGACCTAAATGGTAACATTTTATTTATAAAGTTGTTTTTGGTCGAATTAAACTTATCCAATAGAATTAGTACATGTGTTAGGGTAATAATAATATCATTTTTACCCTTAATTACCATATTTAATTTTAACCGTGGTAAATAAAAGTAAAAAGTTAGTATTCACCAAAAATTATTTTTATCTTATCGAACAAAATTTTACTCCTTGATATTAACCATGTCTCTCGGATTTTCAAAATTTCACTCACAGAAGCGGTAAAATTATGTTTTATGTAAATTTTTAAACTCACCTAGAAGGTGGGTAAAAGATGGTGAAAAGTTCAATAAAATTTTTATATGTCTAAAATTATTATAAAATGACTCCAATGAATTAAATTGAACTTATATTTATATTATGTATCAATTTTTACATAAAATAAATTTATGTAAAATAAATAATTATTTATATAAAAAGTCAGTTTTTAAATAGTAACCCAGTGTTTTCACTATTAATAAAAAATTGAATGTTTTCAGAAAAATACAAAAAATTCACCCTAGGTTAATTTCGATATTACAAATCCAAAAATGAAGTCCATTTTGAAAAATTAAATTTATAAAATTTCAAAAAGTGGGTATTACTATTCATAATGGCTTGGTCATAATAATATTATAATAATATATCGTTTAGTAAAACTCGTAATTGCGTACTACACACGCTATCGGGGAAGGTCTTGATTGCGTGTAATGAAAGACAAGTTAGGGATGCATGTAGTTAAAGCTCTGTTTGGTTTTTCATATAACATAATCAAAACATATTTCATTTATACATTAAAAAAATCTTTACTTAATGTGGCGTAAAATTATTTCCACAAAACGAACATGAAATTGTGTGTAACAAAAGCCAAGAATAGTGTTGCGTATACTGCAAGATAATACGGTGTTGCATATAGTGAAAGCTATGTTTGGTGTAGCGTACAACACAAGACATAAATGTAATTAAAAATAATAATTCTCATAAAATCTCACGTTGTTACATTCTACCCTGCATAAAATGAATTTCACCATCGAAATTCGTCCGAGTTATAAATGGTCTACTACATAAAAGTTTCATTCATAGAAACCCGCATCAAAAAAAGGATTACCAAAACTGAACATTAAAAACTAAATTATGAAACTTAATGGTTACCCAAATTAACTTATCACTGAGTTTCCACATAGGAGAATATAGGTGAAAATATGGATATAGAAGAAAAATCTAACCATCATGTTATGATGGAGAGTGGTAGAGAACATGGATATGAAAAATCCAACAATCACAAAGTCATAAATTTGTGATGATCTAAGGTACCATTTGATTCATTAGATATAAGGGCACTAGGACAACATTTTTTGTTTTCAAGATCATTTCGCTAAAGTTAAAGAATTTCAATTAGAAGAAATAGTTACTTTATTTCGGAATTATCTCATCGTAGTTCGTGTCTTGAACAATTTCCACATCATCTCTTAAAGAAATGAAGTTTAATTTATCATTCGTGAAGTGTTAGCAGATCATGTGATAGAATTATAAGTCATCCCATCTGTTTCTATCACAAAAAGGTCAGCATATGTTATTAAATATACATAAGTCCATCTATGGTGAGATTAATCGTATATGAATCCAAAAATGGACTTATAATTCTTCTATCATATAGCTTAATAAAGCAAAACTAGTTCCTACTAACCAGAGACTCCATGTAGGCTAGTGGTATGCGATAAAGGCCTGTCACACTTCAGTTGTGGGTTCGATTCCCACATCCTTGTCCGACGTGACGGGTTGTCGCCCGTCCAGCAGGTTGTCCCTTTTTCTAAAACTAAATTATTGTCACATTCCATAAATAATGTCGAAAAAAGTTCTAGCCTTAAACAATACTGACCTATGTCCAATATAATCCATTCCAATCTTTTGGCTTATCCAAAATACTTATGTCCATGCTCATAGTATAAAGAAAACAATTACTAGAAATGTCATCTGCCGAGAATGAGAATACCATCATTTATCCCTAATATATCATACGATATATATTTTTGGTCAAATTAAAAACATGTGAATACCATAATCTGGTATTGTCTTGAAAAATTAATACCCATTGACTCTTAGGGAAAACATGATTGCTGTCAAAATTTAACACTTTCCACACCCCAAAATCCCAAAATTTCTATATACTCAAACCATGATATAACAATGTACTTATGTCAGTAATGAGCTCATTTAATTTTTTTTCTTTATCTCTTCATTATGTGCATATCATCTTCTTTCCAAAAATATTTCAATCACTTTCCATGGTTACCGGTACCATATAATTATTGAAAACCAATACATATATATTCCAAAATTCCACGATATCATAAATGGGATTCCATGAAACTATTTTGAAATACCTTTACATAATCTTTTAATCATTATACAACATCATTTTCATACTCAACATCACAAATAGTGATAGCATGTGACTTCCCTTTATCCTTTTCCTTAAGAGGATTCTCATGTTGATCATCATTAACCCTTGTATTAGGGCATTGATTAGCATAATGCCCCATTTCCTTGCACTTGAAGCATTGAAGTGTTGGTGGTGCATTCTCTGCAGTATTTTCTTCATTCACATCATTTGCAACCCTTTTTCAATTACTTAGACACTCAGCTACTCGATGACCTTCTTTTCAATACATAAAACATTTTCCAGTCCCTTTAAGACAATATCCACCATGCTTCTTTCCACACATTGAGCATAAAGAAACATTCATCTTCTTTTCACCATTGTTCTGAGATTTATCCCTGAACTCTATCATTCATTTCATGTTAAAACCATGAGATAGATATGTAACACCAACTTCCATTTCTACCATGATAGCACAACGCACAATTTCTTCATAGCAACTGAAGTCTCTTATAGCTAATACCCTTCGATGACTTGGCTTTAAGCCACTGAAGAATCGATAAAATTTATTATCAGGTTGGATGATAAAGCCAGATGCATACCTTGCAAGCCTTGTAAAATTCTATTCATATATACCAACAGATTCATCATCCTTTTTCATAAGCTGAAGGAAATCCTTTTCCATCTTTGTTCGAAAAATATGGGGGAAGAACTTATTAAAAAATAAGTTCTTGAACTCATTCCATTCCATGGATTCAATTTCATCTCGGGGCCACATATACTTAATTAGAGTCCACCATTGATTTGCTTCACCATCTAAATGTTAAATAGCCAGAATGACTTTTTCATGTTCCGAATAGCAAAGTATAGAAAATATCTTTTCTATGGTACTGATCCATTGTTCAGCAACAAGTAGATCAGAAGACCCACTGAAAGAAGGTGGGCATTGCCTCATGAAGGACTCAATAGAATATTGTTTCCCTCTCTGCTCATTTGGAAGTCCAGAATGATTCATAGCTTGTGTAAGTATAGAAATAAGATTTTTCACTCCATCTCCCATAACATTGGTTTTTTCAGGAGGACAATCATTGTATTGTCCATTACATTGATCAAAACGGTTCCTTCAGGTTCCAGCCATCGTCTAATACCCAAAAAAAATAGTGTGAGAGGTAAAAATCATGCTAGGGATAACAACATAATAAATGGTGAGTACCTTAAATATCTAACATCTTAGGTTTAATTATATGATCTTTACCATAATTCTAGGACTATAACCTATAAATATACTTAACCTTAGGTACATCCCTATACATACCTTAGAAATATGTCTAGGGATCTCACTAAAGTTATCGCATCCTAGTTTCCAAAGGATAACTAAACCTTTAATCTGATACCAACTGTAGAGACCCAAAACTTGACGTACATGGACATTACATTAATTATTCTGAATACTTAATACATAACAAAAACAAACACTCAAGGACCATAATAGTTTAGTGTCTTTGGAAACTCGGAACATAATCTTCAAATCGTATTGAAAGATCTTCAAAATATCCCATAAAGATCTTCCCCTTTTGTTTTCTTACCTAAAACCTTTATTTATATCCTGGGGAAAAGAAAACATATAATGTTTGAGCTCAAATTCTTAGTAAGGGTAAGCATGGAGAAAATAAAACAAACCATAAACATTTGAACGTTAAAACATGAAAATAAAGTTTACACATCAAAATCTTGAGTTGTGAAATAAATATTGGAAGTACGTAAGGCACCGGTCCTAAAGGAACATTAATCATGATAAAATATCATAGGAATAAAACATTTAATTGCAGAAAACCATTAAGCACATAATATGAATTCCATAGTATCCAAGGAATTGCTGCCAAGACCATCTTAGGGGACAAAGTCCCTTTCTGAATCGAGTTCACTCCTCGTTCCAGTCCCGTATCACTGATCCAGATTAACTTACCATTCCAGCCATTTTTATCTCATGAGATATAAATCTTTACCCAATTAATTGGAGGGAGATATAGGTCTCACCCATCTCATAATGAAATCATTCTTATGTGTGCCACAACATGAACATAAATCTTTCATCATTACCCAAAGAATAAAATGGGTTTCATAAACATCATTCCATCATAACATAATCCATATAAAAAAATGTATATCATTTCATCATAAAAAAATGAAACCATATAAATCATAGAGACATTATACTTGAAGCATACACATATTAAATACTACCAATTTATATGGAAAATGGTTTTGATAAAACACTTGAAATGGATTCTTGAGGAAAATAACCTTTCTTCTTCAAAATCATTTTCTTTTTACAAAATTCCATGAAATTTTAAAAGAAAAGGATTTTTTTGAAAATAGTCATGAAATCATGTATAGTAAGCTTCATGAAAATTTGGTGTTATGAAACCGTAAAAAATCATTCATGCCGTATAAGTTAAAAAAACAATCTTCTCGTACTTTTGCCGGAAAAGTCAAAAAGTACCTCGTATGGTGAAAAAAAGAATGATTCCTTACACACCATGTAGTAAAAGTCAAAAATGGGTAAAAAGGACTTTAAACATACATGAAACCATTTTTTCTTCAAAATAGGGACATGGATGATGAATATAACCCCAGTAAATACTTACGAATAATCAACCTCGGATAAAAACGAGATTGGAATAGTTATCCCTTACCTTAGGTACGATATCTTTTGTACGTATCCGAACCTCCTGTATAATGATTTAAATAATTTCATTGACTTATTACTGAATCATACTCTTTGTTATGATATCATATATGTTTCAATTATGACTTTATATTACCTGTTCTTTTGTAAATTCAATGTTAAAGCAACGTTTTGGGTAAAATCGTTTTATTTATCGTATGTGTTTGGACTTGTTGTTCTTGATTCTATTATTAATTATATCATGATTTAATTACTTCCATAATTTAAATAAGAATTTATATATCATATATATTTAGTATATATATTTTTATAATAGGTAGATAAATTAAATGAAATACACCGTTCATGGAGACGGTAGGCCGTACGTACGCATGAACACTGTTTTCTTTTCCTTATTGACTTGAATGGAAGTATGTAGATGACATATATATATATATATACATAAATCCAGTATCTTTATCATGTCATATATTTCATTATTATTTATTATATATACTTTATAATCATTCTTGAGTGGTTAACATGGATAATGAATCTCATCGCGTCGTGGAGACGACAATCCATACGTACCCACGAGCAATGATATCGTTCCCATATTTATTGAATAGAATTGTAGTGGATGATATAATATCATAGAATCTGTATGATTTTATAATAATCATATATAGTAATTCTTTACACCATTATACCCATCCAAGTAAGGTGGGGGTGGAAGAACAGATTACACCACGGCGTGGAGATGGTATTCTCTACGTACGCACGCGCGGTGATTTCATTTTCCATAGGATGGATAGAAGGTGAAATGGGGATGTTTCATATTTATAATAACATATAAGTATATTAGTGATACTTATGTTATTAATTTATAATGAAACAACTAAATAAGTAGAATTTGAAGAAAAAAGAAAACTTGAAAGTATTGGTAGAAGAGATTACCTCTTCATCGACGCATCTCCTTTAAAATTTCTATTAGGGCACTAGAGTTGGTCATTGGAGAATACCAGAACCTCTATGATATAACTAGAGAGGTTGGGAAGAGGAATTTTTAGGGGTTGGAGGAGCTTCAATGCTTAAAATGGTGTGAAGAGAAGAGGGAAGGGGTTCCCTTTTTATAAGGGATGAGAGGGGCACCTTTGGAAAAACATAAAATATTATTTTATAATAAATCATATTCAGTTTATAATAGCTCCAAATTTATTTGTTTAGAAGATAAAGTGGTTATGGGTCGAAATCCTCTCTACCAATAGATTTTAGACAAGTTTTGGTTACTATTTTATCCTTATCATTTAGATTTAACTCTAGGTTAAATAATTTAACTTTTACCATGTATTTTTGTTTTCTTACACTATATGGTTAATAAACATTATATAATAAGCCAAAAGAACCCCAAATGGTTCATTATTAATATATATATCCTTATATATTTCATTTGGAAGAACCCTGTATTTTTAGGAATAACATAACAATTAATAATATAATATTTGTTTTAAAAACTATTTTCTGTCAATTCTGACACTATTTGGTACATGATTTTTTTTGAAAATCGTAACAGCATGATTATTTCTAAAAAAGTTAATTAAATCATTACTAACATTTCATATTAACCTATAAAATTAGTGTAATTCATAAAAAGTCTCAAAATAAATTTATTTGTGTATTTATAATATAAATTAGTTTAATAATTGATTATTTAGGTAATTACTGCATCACCATTGTGTCATAAATAAATTAAATTATTTAATTTCTTAAAATTATAAATTAAAAATCATTAGTTAGAAATATTTTTATCTTTCTAATGAATATTTATAGTTGAATTTATCTTACGTATAACCCTATATTAAAAATGTTTTAGTTATTAAACCTTGATTTTAACTATTTTAACTCTTTTTTAAATAAAATAATAATAAATGTTCTAATCTAATACAAGTGGCCCTAAAGGGTATTATTTTATTCCTAAGGTTGTTTTTGGTCGATTTACACTTATCCAATTGAATTAAGATATGTTTTAGGGTAATAATAATATCATGTTTACCATTAATTACCCTATTTACTTTTAACCGTGGTAATAAAAGTAAAAAGCTACAATTTACCAAAAATTATTTTTATATTATTGAACCACATTTTACTCCTTGATATTAACCGTGTCTCTATGATTTTCGAAATTACACTCATAGAAGCTATAAAATTATGTTTTATGTAAATTTTTAAACTCTCCTAAGATGTGGGTAAATGACAGTGAAAAGTTCAATAAAAATTTTAAATGTCTAAAATTATTATAAAATGAATCCAGTGAATTAAATTGAACATATATAGGTATTATGTATCAATTTTTACCTAAAATAAATTTTAATAAAATAAATAATTATTTATATAAAAATTCGGTTTTAAAATAGTAACCTAGTGTTTTCACTATTCATCAAAAATTGAATGTTTTCAGAAAAATACCAAAAATTCACCCTAGGATAATTTCGATATTCGAAATCCAAAAATGAAGTCCATTTTGAGAAATAAAATTTATAAAATTTCAAAAAGTGGGTATTACTATTCATAATGGCTAGTTCGTAATAATATTATTATAATATATCGTTTAGTGAAACTCGATATTGCGTACTACACACGCTATCGAGGAAGGTCATGGTTGTGTATAATGTAAGCCAAGTGAGGGAAGTGTGTAGTGAAAGCTTCGTTTGGTGTTGAATATAACATAATAAAAACATATTTCATCTATACATTAAAAAAAATCTACAATTGATGTTACGTAAAATAATTTCCACAAAACGAACTTGAAATTGTGTGCAAAGAAGCCAAGAATAGTGTCGTTTATACTGCAAGCTAATACGGTGTTGCGTATAGTAAAAGATAAATTTGGTGTAGTGTACAACACAAGACATCAATGAAATTAAAAAGAATAATTCTGATAAAATCTTGGGTTGTTACAGTTATACTCCATTATAGAGAGAGAAATAATTTTTAGTCGCAACTTCATGAACCGTAATAAATTCACTACGATTGATTTTCTGGGATTTTGTTCCATTATATAGGGGTTTATTGTCGTCGAATATCCCATGTGTGTGGAAGAACATGGCTAAAGTGTGAAGAGGATAATCCACCATTTAGAGGGAACTAGGAAAATATATTTATAAGTCATATTGAAATAACAAATGATATTTTATTTTATTTATTAACACGTTGGGGGAAATCCTTTTATTATATAAAAATAGAACCCCTTTTTCAAATGGGTTTATGGGTAACCTAGAACAAGAAACAAATCCTATGAATATGTGGCAGGAAGGCCCAATGTAAAAAAATCACGAGGGCCTAGTGAACACAACCCAATACCAATAGACTCTTATTCTACCCAGAGTTGATCCATTTTGTGATTTCCACCCCTACTTAAGGATTCAATAACTTGATTATCTCAAAATCTACACTCCCTTATAGCATTCTTATAGAGGAATACCCATGATCAGAGGTCCTCAGAATGAATCAATGACCATATCCTAAGGATGTTTTTTATCACTCTTTGTATCGATCAATGCCAGAACCTCCTAATGACCATGCCTTAATCGCAGCCTGGCCACAAAATATTGACACAACTTCTGTACACGACACCATCATTACCCTGTAAAAAAACATCCACCACCCACCATTCACCTATCAACGTGAATTCCACAAATACATATCTACCTTCTACCACTACAAATCCATGATCTTATATGCAATGACTGAAAAGCCCCATTTGATGCATACCTCCAACAACACTCACCGCTTCCACGGGAAATTGTTGTAGGTAGCTCACCCTTGCCATCTCATAGTGTCTTTATTGCCCCCAAGCTAATAATGGATCCATGATGGAATTATCATCAAGTGGGGATATACTGCTCATGGTTTAAACCAATCGACGAGTAGTTGGTTTGATCTAAAAATTGTTTCTTTTTAAACCATTGATCCCCAATTATGGGAATCTTCCAATGCAACAACACACGTTCTTCCTCTTCTCAGAAGATTAAATCTCAGTCCATCATCATACAGAGGGTTTGTATGTGGCCTCCCCCACATATAGTTCTCTATCATGCTTATATATTCTAGAGCCACAATACGCGACCTTCCTTTTCAAAATCTATAAACCCCTAAAACCCATGGCCATAGGACTTCTAATGCCAGACACCTTGGCCTTCTTCTTTTCAATGGATCTGAACTCACTGTCGATTCCTTCCCAATGTTAGGGATAACCCTTACCAGCAATGTCATCCTTCCCCATAGTGGGTTCTCCATATCCATCATCTAATAGATGAAATTTTATTAAATGTGCATTACTTGACACTAATTAGTCAATATTTCGAAATAATACTAATTTTTTCTATTATAAATCAATTTTCACAAAATATATGTCTTCTTTAATGTAAATACATAGTTTGTATTATGTAAATCATATTTAAGGAAATATTAAATATATTGATATATATAAATATATGAATATATTTATATACTAAAAATATTAAATATACTATTGAATAATTATGTTTAAAAAATCATTTAAATTGACTAAATTAAAAAATAATAAATGAAATAATATTTAAAATGAATAAATAATAATGAAAAATAAAAAATAAATAATATTATTAATGAATAAATAGTACTAAATAATATTAAATGGATGAGTGTTAAAAAAATAAAAATTTAATAATTAAAAAATCAATAGATTGAAAAAATATAAAAAATATATATAATTGTTATAAATTAAATAGATTATTAAAAAATTATTAATAAATATATATTAAAATGAAAATGAATACATATTAAGCATATTAATTATAACCATAGAAAAAAAAATTTATGATAAAGAATAGATAAGTATAAATTAATATTTAAAAAGATGAAAGTAAAAAAATATTTAACCCAGTAAATTTTAAAACAAATAAATAAAAAAATAATATAATATTAAAAAATAATAAATATTGTTAATGAATGAAAAATAAATAAGATTATTAGTGAATAAAAAAATTAACAATGAAAATAATACGAATAATTTTAAAAATTATAAAAAAATATACCTTGAATAAGAAATTAAAAAATAAATAAAAATTTCCAATTAAAAAAATACTATGCATTAAATATATAATTTTAATAAATAAAATTTTAAATTAATATTAAAAATCGAATAAGTTACATTAATATTATGTGTTCATGATTCTATATAAAATTTCAATCATTACATATATGTATGTGTGAAATTAATTTAATACTAGTTTGATATATAGAAAATTGAAAAGTCAATTGATATTTTGTTAAACATCAATTACTTGATAATAATTAGCCAATAATTCTAATTAATACTTACTTTTTATTAAGAACCACTTTTCACTAAATATATGACATATTAAATATAAATACATATATCATATTACATAAATCATATTTATAGAAGTATTATATCTATTAATATATATATAAATTTCAACATTAAATATACTAATGAACTATTATTTTTAAATACCTTTGAAATTGATAAATTAAGAAAAATATTAAAAGAATAAATATTTATATTTAATAAATTATAAATAAATGGTAAAAATATTTATCATTTTTATTGAATAAATAATAATAATATTATTAAAATTTTAAATTGTAATAAAGGTGACATTTAATAATTAAAAAATAAATTGATTTTGAAAATATATAAAAAACAAATAAGGGTTATTAATTTTCTAGATCTTTTAAAAAATTAAAAATGAATATATGATAAAATGAAAATGAACACATATTAATTCTATTATTAACAACAATATTTAACATATTAAACATTAATGAATAAACATGTTTAAATAAATATTTGTAATGAATAAAATTACAAAAATATTAAATAGTCAAAAATTTTAGATGAATAATTAAAAAAAATTATAAAAAATTATTATTATTAATAAATAATTTTTTTTAAAAATAAATAACTATAAAAGTTATATATTCAATAAAAATAAAAATGTAAATGAAATATATCTATTAAAAAGATAGTATATATTAGTTATATTATGTTAATAAATAAATGTCTAAAATGAATATAAGAAAATAAAAAATAAAAAATATATAATCCATGTGTCTATGTTTATTTATTTGTGGGAAATTAATGTAACACATTCTTGATTTATGTTCAATTAAAAAATATATATGTTTATAAACGACCATTAATCGATACAAATAAGTCAATTTATTAAATAATATTATTTTTTAATAAATATCCATTTTTCATTGAATATATAAGTTATTTAATGAAAATAAATATTTCATATTATGTAAATCATATTTTAGGAAATATTATATATATATATATATGAAACAAAAGGTGCTTGGTTTAAGAATTTTTCTCATATTCTTCTTCAGATTTACATGAGTACGACTTTCACTAATACTGTGGTGTGAATGGATGCTACATACAAGTTTGATTTTCATGTTGATATAGAAAAATTACCTGATTTCAATAAGAAATGTTGAAACATTGGGACCTCTTTTACTAAAATGTTGGAAAGGATTTCATAGTGTTAACTGTTATATTTTTAGATACATGTTTAGTAGTTTAAATTCAAGTATCTAGCTGCAGGCATTGAAAATGAGGGATCTGGGCTATCTACTGGAGGTAGGACCCTCAAAATTTTCCTGACCAAGGCAGCCAAGCATACTGATGGTAGTGAAATAGGAATATAAGGAAAGGTGGGGCCTTAGTAGCCCTGTACACTGAATTATATTCATTCACATTATACAAATGATTTGGGCAAGGTTGATTAGTGATATTTTGATGATGAGGATATTCTTGATACAATAGACATGCATGATGTCCATGTCATGAAATTTGGGAACAAAAAAAGTCAAGAAACCACATGATGGATAAACCCCCACTCATCTGATGGAGGAAATCTTACTCACTTGAAGAAAATGGTTAGATATATAATCCCGAAAAATTCATGGATGGGTATCTCTACTTCCAAAAAAATGATTGATGAGAGCTACAAATATGGTGGCCTTGTTGTCCCGAATCCCATGTCCAGATTTGATGGTGCTTCATGGGATGAAGAGAATGAGGCAGACCTTGATCAATAGGTCACTCCATGTTGGACAACACTGGACATTGGTAGTATGGTTCATGTTAAATATGATGGTAGTTCTATTATCAATAAGTCATCTATTATAGATGATTTAGATGACCAAAGAGATTCCCTTGGAGAATCTAAATAAGAAGAATTGTTTGATACATGTGGAAATGTTGTAGTTATGGGGATGTTGGATGCCTTATATGTGAACGGATAAAAATTTGTCTTTTCCAATAATTCTTCTTCTCCTAGAAAAAATATCATTGTACATGATATTTTTAATATATCACATATAAAGGAGGTTTTCCTTGAATAATTTGGTAATTTGTGTTGAAAAAATAGGTATGTATATGGTGAAAACATTTTGAATCATAATGTGTTAGTTTATTTCATTGTCTAAAAGGGTTTGATCCCCCACCACATTATTGTTGTAGTGTTCTCGATGGAAGTTTCCCTTGATGATTTCTCCAGGATTTATGGAAAATCAAACACCAATTTTCAACAACACCGCAAAACTGTTGTTGGGAAATGTAATTATATATTTTTTTGGATTATTGAACAATTAAATTATAAGTGATCTAAACATCACTTATATATAGATCAAAATCAATGTGAGTCAAATAGATTTGATCTCACATTTTTGGTCAAAAAACACCTTAATTTTACCAAAACAAGACAAATCATGGATGTTGACACCCATTTGAATTTTTAAAACATGGAATACAACTGTTACGACTAATCACATTATGATCCATTTTGTAGAATAATTTATTTTGTTTTGTTTTTATTTTTTGATTTATTTTGTTATATATATATAAATCAAAACAAATTTAATAAAATATATATTTTAAAAATACGTTTAAATCATTTATTAAAATATATATTTTTTATGAAAAAACCCAATTCTCAATCCCCCTTTTTATAAGGTAGTTTATTTCTAAATTATTCCCATATTTAAAAAGTGAGATTCCAAAAAAATGTCCACCTCATCAATCCAATAAAACACTATTTAACAATCAAAATATTTTACTCGTATTATTATTTATGAATAAAATAATGAAAATCCTCCACTTTTATTGGTAAATATTATCTATCTAGATCACAAGTGAATCATTATACATAATAAAGGCGTATTTCAATTGAATCCTTTACCTAGTATCCATATCTCAAAGTATTGTAAAAATTAGAAGATTCTAAAACATTAAAATTGTTAATCTTAAATATAAACTAGACATATCATACATATAATGATCTTTCCAAACAACATCTCATTTTGTAGAAATTATAGAGAAATATACTTATATCACTTTCATTAACTCTATAATGATTAATACCGTTAAATATTTTATAATGAGGCACCACTATTATGATCAAATTTTTAATATATTTCAATGTGATTATTTTGTTAGAAAACATTACTCATCAATTCATAATATTTTGTTGGGATTTTATAACTCATCCTATAGTTCTAATAGATTATTTTGAAACCATGTAGTCGGGGTTACATTTTTCAATATTAACAATCATCTTTGTAATCTGTTCTCACCAATTTACCACTTTAATTAGGATCTACCTAAATTTAGTTTTTTGGGTTTCCATTACATAAATGATTTATTCTATGGGTTTTAACCCCATATCCTTATTATTTTCTCAAATGATATCTCTCAGTAGATATTTTTTAAATGGATCTGTATGGTTTTTTCAAGATCTCACCTAGAATATTTCTATTAAACCATATTGTAACAATTATATCACATAATCATGTCTCAAAATTATTTTTAAAGACATTAAATTGTAAATGAAACTATACGTATATGATAAATTTTATTCATAATCACAATATATAGATATAATTACAATAATACTGGGCCATAAAATAATAGTCAATAATATATTCCTATTTCATTCTCATCCCTTTCCACAGGGTGCTAAGGCGATAAAATCTGATTCCATGGTCGAATATGAAATTCACATTTTTTTTCTTGATATCCTAAGAAACAAAACAACCTCCAAGAGTAAAAACACACCCAGATGTCGATTGGTTATCACCAATACTGGTAACATACTTTAATTGGTGCATCATTCTAATACAACAGGTTAATCATTAGAGTATAATCTTTAATCATTAGTCTTTTGTAAGTATCAATTTTTTTTTGTTATACATCTCTAATGATCCACATTTTGACTAATAGTATATAAACACATATTACATACCACAAAAGTAATACAAGGTATAGTGGAATGCGTTGCATTCATTAATGAACCAAATGCTTTAGTATACTCATGTTATGATACAACTCTTCATGTATTTAATAATAGTTTAACACTAGAATCAAATCGAGTATTAGCATCCTTGAAACCAAGATGGTCAAAATTATATAAATTTTTTTCTATATAATCATACATACATAAAAAATTCCCCCACTATTTTTCATAAAATTAATACCTAGAATATTATCAACTATTCCATGATCCTTCATTTTAGAAATAAAATATATGTAATTATTTTTATCAATTACACTAATATTTTTGGTTCTAAAAAATAACATATCATCTATATATAGACACACATTAACACCATACTCATGTATAAGCACTGAATAGACACATTTATCTACGTTGTTATGATTAAAAAAAACAGATAAAATAATAGAATAAAATTTCTCATGACATTGCATCAGATATTGTTTAAGTACAAAAATATATTTATTCAGGTTACATACATTATTTTCAATACCTTATAAAAACCCCTTCTGAATGTTCCATATAAATCCCTTCATTGAATTATCTAGTTAACAAATTACTTTTTACATTTATTTTATGGAGATTCAAATGATTAATTAAAGCTAATGAAAATAATATCCTTATTGATGTAATCTGAGCTACCTAAGCATAAGTTTCAAAATAATCAATCCCTTCTCTTTTTTATGAATCCTTTAGAAACCAGTGTTGCTTTTAAATCATGAATTTCACCATTGGAGTCTTATTTCTTTATGAAAATCCCATTTTAAATAAATAGGTTTTTATCCTTTTGGTAAATCTATAATGACCCAAGTATTATTTCCCATAATGGAATCTATTTCTTCAGTAACTACATATTTCATAAAAGAAATAACTCTAGATGTCATAGCTATATTATAAGCCTTTGATCATCGTTTTTAGATAATAACATTTGATAAATATTCATAAGATGAATATTTTGATCTTCATTAATAAGGAAATGCAAGGAATCAAGGGAAATAAAACATTGATATAAATGTCTCTTATTTCCAAGTCATGAACTCCATTTATATTAAACTCAAGGATCACCATTATTCTCTACTGTTGCAATTAATCTAGATAGAGTACATGAGACACGGGTATGAGAAATAACATCATCCATGTCATCTTTATAAAACAATTCTATAAAAATCAATATTCCTTGATACAATAGTTATATTACCTCCCAAATCCATGACTCTATATGGATTTTTAATTTATACTTATCGAACAAAAAAATGTTAATTAATATATGGGAAAATATAATTATTTCATGATCATAATCTCTATATTAATATATACACCCGACAAATTAAAATATAAAGGATTAGGTATTCGACCACTAAAATTTTCAAAATGGGATAACTTATTTTTTCTAGAGGAAATCCAATTATGAACACGACATGAAACCAATAAATCACGACCTCATTAATTTTTTGGAAAATTTGATTTATTAATCATAAAATTGTTAATTTCAACTAATGTAAAATTATTTACTTCAGATAATCCATTTAATTAATTTGTATAAGGAGTAATAAATGAGTTAATTACACCATTATCTTTACCTAAATCAATGAAATTGATTATTAAGTATTCATCACATATATTTGATCATAATACATTTATATTTATGTTTCAATGGTTTTAGACATCTTTATTATACTTCTTAATAATATTATAAGTGTCATTCTTTTTAGTGAGATGGTATATATGTAAATATCTAATGTTGTCATCATAAAATTTAATAAAATATATTTTCTCTCCATGAGTTAATAATATATTAAATTGAAATATATCAGAATGTAAACTTCTAATATATCATAATTTGATTCAGCACTATGAAAATGTTTCTCAATTATTTTTTATTCTACACTTGTTTCAAATTTATTAAATTCATTTTAAATTTTATTAAGATTAATTAAGTTATTACTTTTAAGGAATTATAACTGACATGTGCTAAATAATGTCACCATAAATTATACGAATCAATCAATTAAGCAAAATATCAAATCATATTATTGATGGGTAGTTAATACATTTCATCATTAGAGTACCCTTTCCCTAAAAACATGCCTCCCTTCTTCATGATAACTCTATTGGGTTCAAGTGAAACCTGAAATCACTTATTACATAGAATATCGATAGAAACTAAATTGTTTTGATTTTTTGCGATGTGAAACACATTAAGAAGAATCAACTTCTTTCCTAGAAGTAATGTCTATCCTGATTATTCCTTCATTACTGACTTTAATGCATGCATTATTTACAAGGTGTACTTAATTCTTGATATTACAATTTTAAAATGTTTTCAACCTGGAATGATACATAAACACATGCATTTTTTATTATTAATAAAGACATCATCCCATAATAATAAAAATTATATTCACTTCATAAATAATTTTAGATGAATTCTCTTGGGTCATCATATTTATAGAATGTTTATAAACATTCGTTAAATAAAGACAATCCCTGAAAAAATTGTCAAATTTTACACAGACAAATAATTCTCCATTATTCTTGTATGGTTTTGTTTTATTCTTGAATTGTTGATTTTTCTTTTTAACTTGTAAGAAAGAGTTTGGTTTTGTCTTTATCTCAATGATATTAATATTGGAATCAAATTGTGAAGTTATACCCATGTCTATCTACAATGATTCTAATTCAATTCATATAATCATGTGGAAATTTTCCATGGAAATATCATTACATTTTACTGAATTATTTAAAATAATATTTACAAAAAGGTTGAAATTTAGAAATAATTACACCAACATAAAAATTTTCTTATATATTAATCTTAGTGGAAATAATATTATTTGTTATAAATTAAATCTCATGAACTTTCTCTATCACCATCTATTTATCAACCATATTAAATGTTAGATACATTATTATAAGAAATTTATTGGTTTCTTCTTCCTAGAATTTATACATTATTTTGATTATGTTTTTTCCTCATTCCATGAATGTTTATTACTTGAGTCATGTTAATGGGTGTTTCTTGGGATTTGGGGCTCATAAATCAGTAATGGGAGGGAGATTCCATTCTAGATTAAAAAATATTCAACACTGTATAAGGAAACTTTATCTTTTCTTTCCAACAGATGATTTAATTTTCATCAAAAGAGTTATGTTTGACCATATCTTGGTTCATAAAATTGGGTGATTTAGAATCCATATTCATTGTTGTGTCTTGGGTTCTAACCCTTTTTTTAGAAAATAGGTAGTCAGATAAAGATGAATGATTAAATATCAAAAGGGTTTGATCCATTCTTACTTTTTTGGTGTAAGGTTCCTAGTTGATGTTTTTCATGAGGATTTAACCACGTTTCAGGGGAAATAGAACACCAATTTCTGAAATCCCTTCATCCCTAATGATTAGAAAAAAATTATCGACAATTTATTAGATTGAAAAATAATTAAATTATAATTGATCATGTTATAACTTAATTATAGATCAAGATCGGTTTGAATTGATTTGATTTGATCACACTATTTCGGTCGAAGAAAACCTTGGTCCAATAGAAATTAGACCACTCTAGGTGGTGGACACCAGTTCAGATTTTAAAATCCAACTATTATGAATAATCATGTTACTAGATATTTCAATAAAATATATTATTTTTTTTAGTTTTATATATATATATAATTGTTTTACTACATATATATATTTTAAAAATATCTTTAATACATTTAAGAAAACATATTTTCTTATTAACAAATCCAATACCCAAAGCCCCTTTTTATAAGTGGTGAGATTTGGGAATTAATCAAACATTTCCAATGTGGTATTCCCAAAAAAGTCTACTTTATCAATCCAATCAAAAAATGTTTCCCCAGTCAATAAATATTTTTCTATTATTATTATTATTAATGAATTAAATTATAAAAACGTGCATGAAATGGAAGGAATATTCTCCTGAAATCATGATCATATAGTGTTAATGAAGTGTTGATATCCGACTGAAGAATATAATCATCAACCACATAATGATCACATAAAAAAAATTGATACCATTGACTCTCATGATGATTATGCCGTTATATGGAAATGAACAAAATCTTGAGGCGGGGACATCACCCAATAGGTAGGGGTAGTGGCCGCAGTAATTAGATGATCTATTTTTTCCACTAGGGTTGTCGTAAGCATTATTCTCTGAGGGAGTGGTATATCCCTATTTTCCAAATCCTTCTTCCCTTGTAGTATGTATTTACTTTATTTTTAAATAATGTTCACAACCATGGGCTATAACCCATGGTTTGTGCTATATTGATATATATATATATATATATATATATATATTAAAAATAATAAATATATTAATGAAAAATTACGTATAAAAACAATCTAAATAAATAAAATACAAAAATAATAGATGAATAAATATTTAAAATTAATAAATTATAAAAATTTAAAAATACACATAACACTATTAATGAATAAATAAATTTAAATAAATGAATTTAAAAAATCAGTGAAATTTAATTAAAATATGAATTATAGAAAAATATTAAAAATGAATTAGATTTATTAATTATATAAATTTTATTTTTGATTTTTAACTAAGAATGTACCATTTTTTATTTTACAAATATTAAAAATAAAAAAAAAATGGAATCGATAAAAAAATATGTTATTAATTATCTATTAATACGAATTAGTAAACATTTTCAGTTAATATTAATTTTTAATTAAATATATAAAACAATTTTCAATAGATATATGACATATAAATATGATTTATGAAACATATTTTGTTTTATATTGATAAAATTTAAGAAAATTATAGATATATATATACCAATATATATATTTCAATATTGAATAAGTTTTTTAATAATATATAATTTTTATTTTATATTCTATTTTTAATTAACTGGATTATGTATAAAGTGGAAATATATATTTAGTTATATATAAATCAAATTTAATGAAATATAATATATTTTTATTAATATATCTAATAATTCAAAATTTATTTTTTGATATATATGTCAAATACAAAAAACAATTGACATTGATAAAACAAAATCTTACTAAATGTCAATAAATATTAATTACTTAACATTTTTGGATAATATTAAGTTATATTTAAAATATATAAATCTATATCCACTAAATATATGACCTATAAATATTATTTATAATACATAATTAGTATTATATAAATAATATTTAAGGAAATTACTCTTATATATATATATATATATCAATATATAATTATATATGAAATATGTTTTTTTAATAATATATAATCTTTATTTTATTTTCCATTTTTCATTATATATCTTATATTATCAGGTGTGAATGTAAATTTAGTTACATGAAAATAATATTTAATAATATATATAACATTTTTATTAATATAACTAATAATTAAATATTTATTATTCAACAAAAAATAAAAATAGAAAAAATAAATGGCGTTGATGTAACAAAAATTTATTAAATGTCTATTAGTATTAATTAGTCAACATATTTAGTTAATAGTAATTCCTAATTAAAATTTATAATTTTGTTCACAAAATATATAACATAAAAATATGATTTATCATACATATTTTGTATTATATAAATAATTTTTAAGAAACCTATATAAATATATATCAATATATAGTCTTATATGAAATAATATTTTTAATAATATATACTTTTTATTTTATTTTCCAATTTTAATTAAATATATTATATATAAAGTGGGATTGTAAATTTAGTTATATGTAAATATTATTTGATAAAATATATTTTATTTTTATTAATATAACTAATAATTAAATATTTATTTTTTGATATATATGTAAAATAGAAAAAAACGACATTGATAAAACAATATATTTTTTAATGTCTATGAATATTAATTAGTCAACATTTTCAGTTTATATTAATTTTTAATTAAAAATATATAAAACATTTATAAATAAATATATGACATAAATATTATTTATAAGACATATTTAGTTTTATATAAATAATATTTAGGATATATATATATATATATCAATAAATATTTCTATGTGAGATAGTCCAATATATTAGCATGGAAGATGTTTTTGTGGGCATTGCTCCCATCCCACTCCTAATAGAATTATGGTTTCTATGTGGTGATCATGGTGTGTGGTGGAGGCCTTCCTGTAGTGATGAATAGTGTGATGCAACTGGGTGTTGAAATGGCTCTTCCTTGTGTGGATTTTTTCAACAGCTTCACATACTACAACATTCACCAGATCAATGTGGATTTCTCTAGATATGTGCGGTGGTATCGTCAGATTTTTGAGGTTTCCCATATTTGTGTGGAGGCGGTCTTAGTTTTACCCTTATGTTCTCTCAATATTGGGTGACCTTCTTTGGATGACATCATCTCTTAGGTCTCGATTTCAGCTTGGATTTTTTACATTCCGATGGCTAATTCCTCCCTCAAGTATTGTTGTTTCGAAGCATACTGGAATTGCAGGAATAGCTTGTCCTCAAGGGCTAATACTCACTCTAAGTCGGTGGATAAGTGTACTACCATGAATTCCTACTCATTCTTCAATGGTTTTTCAGCTGTCAACATTCAACACAAATGGTGTTTTTCTCATATCAAGGGGCATTAGGCTGTGTTATCTGAGAGAGTTAAAGCTATTAAGCACTCTATAATTTCTCTACTCATCTTGTTGTGGGGATCCATTCCAATAATGATGGATGATTTTGTTGATCAATTTGATAAAATTTTGTTTTTTAATTGGCTCTATGATTCACTGGCCTGATGTTTCTTCCAAATATTTCTTCCCTCAGAGGATCTACAATCACAAGATTTGGTGTTTGGATCTATCTCCTCGAAGCCAGAAATTCTTCATGTTAAAGAATGGGGCTTTTTCTTATATCCTTAGAATGTTGGTAATTCCCCTACAGAGGATAGGGTTCAGGTTTATTGATTACATTGGTTTATTTGGCATCCATGAATCATCCATGATGTGGCGATGTCTCTTTGTTTACCCATTATGATCGGTAAAGCTATAGAAGATGCAAGGTATGCTCATTTTTTCTAGTTTTTTGGTGGAAATTGATATAAGTTCAACAAAGGGATATAGTGTTTTTTTATCTACTGATGTTGAAGAGTACAAGTCAATGATTGTCTATGGGTATTAGGGAAAATTATGTATGGAATATGGGGTTATCATCCATTAAAGAGATCCTTATAAGAGACCTATGGTTTGTGAATTGTGTTCTGCTTGTGGGCATAAAAAAACCATTTTGTGAAGGAAGGATTGAATCCATATCATCCTAGTATGGGTGAATATAAATCTATAGATGGAGTTTATTCTGAACCAGTTGTTTTTTATAAGTCCAATTCATCTGGATAGATCTTTGTAGATAAAGCTATATAGGGAACTGATCTAGACAACAACCCTATGAAGCTAGTGGTTAAATCATGTATAGATGGAACTTTCTGTACTATTTTAATTCCAAAAACAAATGAGAACCTTATAGATAATTAGCATATGTATAAGCATAACATCACTAATGATATTGTGCTAGAAAATATATAAGAAAGTGTCATTCCATTATCTAATTCTCAGAGTTCTAAAGGCTTAAAAGCAGTAATTATTAATTCTATAATAACACATGAATGATAATCTAAGAAGATGCAATTATGTTCGGACATTATTGTTGATACAGATCTACACACTAGTGAGGAGTCTCTGAGTCTAGTACAAAATGTTCATAAATCTAGTGTCGTGGATGTTTATACATTTTCAGAATGTTTGGAAGTTATTGATAAAGAAGATGTTGTGAAAATAAAAGGGATGAAGATTGTGGATAGTGAAGGGATTCAAATGTTTTCATGGAAAAATGGTTTTCAACATGAATCTCCTAATGTTTCTAATTAGAAAATTGATAATGAAATTTTCACTAAGGTCAATAGATTAAATGTTTTGGATTCTCTAAATGATGATATAAGTCATGGGTCTAAGGATATGTCTACTACTTAATAGGGTGAACAAAAAGGGAATACGCTTGACAAAACGTGGAAAAGGACTAGGCACCCATGGTGTTGTGTCCATGGATGTGGTAGAGAAGATGTTTCCTGAGGGCATGGATTAGGTGGTTCTTCTAGATCTTCCTGGCTCACCCTAGAGTCATTGGAGTTTAAGGATAAGTACACTACTCTTTTCAACCAGAATACCTCACCGTCAGAATGGGAATATACTAATGTTGAAGACTCTGATCATGATTCAGATCATGAATATGGTAATGTTTGAGGTTTTTTTCTTATGTTTTTGGTATTTCTCTTGTTTTCTCTTAGTTTTTCACCCCATGAAAATTTTATTTTTTCTTTCAATTTTATTAAAATATTAGGATCATTGGCTCTTGGCAGGACCCTTTTTCCATTTCTATATGATGTATTTTTTTAATATATAATTTTTATTAGATATTAAATTTTTATTAAATATATTATATATCAAATGTGAATGTATATTTAGTTATATGTAAACTATATTTAATAAAATAATTTATATATTTTTTAATATAACTTATAATTAAATATTTATTTTTTGAAATATATGTTAAATAGAAAAAAATGACACTCACAAAATAAAACGTTATAAAATGTATATTAATATTAATTTATCAACATTTTTAGTTACTATTAAGTTTTAAATATAATATATAATACAATTTTTTTAAATATATGACATATAAATATTACATATATTACATATTTAGTAATATATAAAGAATATTTAACAAAAATAAATATTAATATATATCAATTTATATATTTCTATATGAAATAAGTTTTTGAATAATATTTAATTTTTATTTTAAATTCCATTTTTTATTAAATATCTTATATATCAAGTGTATATGTATATTTGGTTATATGTAAATCATATTTAATAAAATATATTATATTTTTATTAAAATAACTAATAATTTAATATTTATTATTTAACATATATTTTAAATATAAAAAATTGACTTTTACAAAACAAAATGTTATTAATTGTCTATTAATATTAATTGGTCAAAATTAGTTTATACATGTAATTTTTAATTAATATGCATAAAACATTTTTCAGAAAATAAATGACTTATAAATATGATTTTTAATAAATATTTAGTATTATATAAATTATATTTTGTATAAATATATATATATATATAAATATATATTTCTATATAAAATAATATTTTTAATACTATAAATTTTTTATTTTCTATGCCATTTTTAATTAAATAACCTATATATCAAGTGTCAATGTATATTTAGTTATATGTAAATCAAGTTTAAAAAATAATATTCTTTCTTTATTACTATAACATATAATTAAATATCTGTTATTTTATATATAAGTCAAATAGAAAAAACAAACGACATTGTAAAAAATATTGTATTAAATTTTAATTAATATTATTTAGTCAACATTTTTAGTTAGTATTAAATTATTATTGACATTTATAATACATTGTCACTAAATAAATGGAATATAAATATGATCTATAATACATACTTAGCATTATGTAAATAATAATTAATGAAATTATATATTTATTAATATATATTTTTATTAAAAATAAGATTTATAATAATATATAATGTGTATTTTATATTCTATTTTTAATTTAATATCTAATATATCAAGTGTTAATGTATATTTAGTTATATGTAAATCCTTTTTAATAAAATATATTCTATTTTTATAAATATAACTATATTTATAAAATAATATATGTATTTTAATTGTATAATTTTATTTTATGAAATATATCTCTTATCAACACTTTTCAACACTGATAATGTGTTATCATTGTCATCATTTTTTAGAGTTGAAAAAGTGCACTTTTTGTTAGAAATGATAAAAAGGGGTTTTTATCAGTGCATTTTATAGAACTAATAAAATTTTGTGTTGTTTATCATTGGTTATCAAGTAGTGTGTATTTCTTGGTATAATAAATAACACCATTGATTCTTGTATATGTTTATTAAATGACATATCTCTCATTAGTGTTTTAAAACTATGGAAAAATAATTTGATTGACTTGAAAAATAATGAGAACCTAACATGAATCATTTGTGATCTATTGGTATTAATGATATTTTACTTTATGAAATTTATTTGTTTTGTTTTTATTTGTGATGTCAGAATAATGATTCTAAGTGTGATGGAAAGTGAGAGTGTAAAATAAGACCAATAAAAACATATCTAGTATTATTTATTGATAATTAATGATAGGTAGATGAATAAATAAAGAATTTTTATCAATCCTATTGAAAGGATAAATTCAAACTAATTTTGGGAGCTTAAGCTTCATATTCAGGAAAGAAATAAATTTTTCTATAGTAGTGAGGAGATCATTTTCAAATCATGTCCCATTCATTTTCCTCTTCCTTTTTCAATTTATGTTTTTTATTTTAGAAAAATGTTCATCTGGTTTAGTTGATCTAATTGAGACTACAATGGCAGTACATTATGTCAGCTCAACATAAACAACTGATTCATTCCAAGCGGATAAAGAAATAGCATGTCTATTTCCAGTATGAGGGCCAATGATCCTAAAGCTTTGAAATCGCCACACTACATCATAAACATGGAATTTTCTTCTCTGAGGAGACATTACATCTCTTCCAACATGGATTGCAATTTTAAATCAGTTTTCTTACTACCATTTCGATATTACACTATATAATGAAGAGTAAGAATAACCACTAATATAATTAATTAAAATTTATTAATAAATACTATTAAAAATACAATAGAAACAAGAATATATAAATAAAAATATTATTAATTAAAATAATAATGGCTAATATATAGATAATAAATAATATTATAAATAACAATAAGATATAATATAATGAATATTATTCAAAATATATGTAATAACAAACTAGATTATTTAAAATTAAATTGAGGAAAAATAAACAATTGATCATTTTAAATGAATTATTAATAACTATTAATCAATCATTGGAATAACAAAAATTTATAATATAATTTATAATATAATTAATAATTTATTTATTTATATAATTAATAATTGGTAATTAATCATAAAAATAACAAATATTTCTTTAATAATTATTAAATATAATATTTATTTTTTCACATAATATTACATTATTGACATAAATCATAAATCATATTTATTATTAATATCATTCATAATATATTATTATTCTAATGATCCTAAAATCAATATTGTTTCTCATATGGAAAATCATTAATAAAATGTTAATGAACCTTTATATATAAAAATATTTCCTCCATGTGTTCAATAAGAAATGCTCGTTTCTAGAATAAAATCCACAAGAAAATTAACCACAATAATTGTTTGTTGTCTAAAATGGAGATCTTGATAATCAACTACAACTATAACAAAGACAACCAAATATTCAATAACATTCAGTAGCACTATAGAAAACTAGCAAAAAAAATTCAAAAAACTGAAACCATGAGAAGTTTTTATACAATAAAATTTATAATTTATATGAATGATTGATTAATAAAATATAAATATAAATTTTTTCTGATACAACCAGTCAGGTATTGAGTCATTATTCACTGCTACCATACTATTAGGAAAGAAAAAATCTTGGACATAGAAATGAAATTATAAAATCTCCACAAAGATAAAATCCTTAGGAAATATATAGAATCAATGGGAAATTAGAATTATATATACAAATAAATTTATCTATATGTATAGTGTGACCAAGCAATCAAATTTCTAAGGCATATTTTTATGTTTATACATAATATCTACCAAAGCATGTGAAAATAGTGGTTAAGATGAAATATACTCTACAACACTATAGAAAAGGATTTTAACATCAACAAAACTAAAAAATCATGGTTGATCTAAGAGTCATTTAAAGAGACCCTTTTAGCAGTGTTAGAAAAGAATTGATAAAGGAGGAATTTCATCAATTCTAATTTATTTAATAAGTGGAACCCCTGTATGTGCTATTACTAGCATTGATATTGGAAAACCATTATCAATGCTACTTATAGTGATGATAAAGGTCACACTCCTGGAGCATGTTATTAAAATTACACCACTCAACATAAATGAATATTGACACCAAATACAAACAATAACAAAAAATATATGATATTACAAATTAATAATTTAATCAAAATAAGAATTACATCACTAATAAAAAAAATATATTATAATCACATCGAACATTGTTTTGGATAATTACATTAGCAACTATAATTTATCAAAAACATTTAAAAATAACTTTGGTTCCAATATCTTTGACACACAGACCCATATCAAAAAATCTATCATGGAATCTATTGCCAAAACACCCCACCCAAATCGAGAAATAGAATACTCCTCTATAAGAAAAATATTATTATCTTAGTAATATAGTAAAGAAATAATTTAAACATTAATATGAAACAACACATTAATAAAATTTCTATTGTAATTGGATAAGGAGTCAAATCGGTCACACCATGCATCATATTGAAGTGGGGTTGATTCTTACATGTGGAAAATGACTTGTGTATAATTATCCTAATGTATCACAACAATCCCTGTGTGTTTTCTTAGTATTGATTCTTTCACTGGTGTTTTAAAAAAAAATGTGATTTTAAATTGAAACATTCACTTTATGTCATATCGGTAATATCATGTGTTAGTTTATATGAAATTTATTCCTACACATCAAAAATGACTTATGAATCATTTTCCAAATGTATCAAGATCATAATAGTGTGTTTGTTTAGTTTTCATTGGCTAACACACATTTTGAACTAAATTGACAATTTCAGATTAATAACAGACATTTTGAGTCATATCAAGAACAATGTGTATCAGATTGAGGCATGGATGATTCATATACATCAAAATTTAGTTATTGAACTTTTTTTAATGTATCAAAAAAATTTGAATGTTTTTTATCAGTTTTGAGTGTATAACTTTTCAATTTTATTTAATTATCAATTGTAAATATAAATACACATATGGAGTCATAACAGTCACACCATGAGTTTGTGTGAGGTGTGTTAGAATCCTAAACATTAAAATGACCTATGTATTGTTTTACTAAAGCATAAAATCAATCCAAATGTGTTTTCTCAGTTTTGAGTATTTCACTTTCCTTTTTTACTGAATTTTCATTTAAACCTTAAACAACACACTTTTATTCATATATGTTTCATCGTGTGTTATTTTGAAATGATAATTATTTATAAACATCATGAGTGATGTATGAATTGTTTTATTAAATTATAATGATAATTAGAGTGTTTTATCTTAGTTTTTAATGAGTGGCACACGTTTTTAACTGAAATGTCAATTTTATACTGATAATGTCCAATTCGAGTGATACCAAACACATAGTGTATCAGATTGAGGGGAGAATGATTTATACATGTCAAAAAATGAATTATATATTCTTGTTATAATGTTTTAAAAAATCAAAATCTGTTTTCTATGTTTTGATTATGCGAGTTATCTTTTTTACAAATATGTCAATTTGAAAAAGACACACATTGAGTCATATTAGTCGCACAGTGTATGAGATTGAGGTGAGAATGATTCATACAAGTCACATATGATTTATAACTCATTTTACAAAATTATAAAAATAATGCAAATATGTTTTCTTATAATTTACTGTATGATGTGTGTTTCAAACTAAAATATATATTATAGACCAAAAACAAAACGTTCGAGTCTTAGAGAGCATATTATGTTACAAATTAAGGCATGGCTAGCTGAGCTATGGAATATTTCTACACCATCCAAGAAAATGATCATGGAAAATCTTCTTGTAAGTCATACATTGGAATACATTATTAAAAAAATCCATTGGTAGATTCATCTATGAGATCCACATCATGTTTTGGGAAGCATAGGTTTTCCTCTTCCATCCAAAAAGAACATTTTCACTATGTCCTAGCTTGTTTCGAGATAGTTGGAAGAAGAAAACGGATTTCTAAAATACCTTTGAAAAAAATAAATTTGTATTTGATAAAAATGATGAGGAAATTAACTTAAAATATTAGTTAAAATAAATAAAAAATAAACTAAATTAGTTGTAATTATCCATTACATTCAACCATTGAAAAATACCGTTGTATATGCATCCTTTTAATTCAATTCACAATTTAGATAGCTCGGGGTTTCCTCTTCCACCAAAAGGAACATGTTACATCTTTTCTGTCTTGTTTTAGATATTTGAATGCAAAATATGAAATTGCAAAATTTCTCTAAATAAAACTAAATAAGTATTATATAAAAATTATATGAAAATTATCCAGAAAATAATAGATAAGATAATGATAAAATAGACTGAAATAGAAATTGGAATTCATCTTTGCATTCAAATATTGAAAATTTCCTTAGAAGATGAATCCTTGCAATTATCTTTAGGTTTTAGGTAGTATGTGGTTTCCACATGCATCCAAAAAGTACATGTTCTCTATTTTCTTGCATGTTGAAGATAATTGAAGGAAAAACATGGCTTCCCAAATGATTTGTGAAAAATACTAAATAAGTTTTAGAAAAAAAATGATAATGAAATTAACCTAACAATTATAAATTAAATGATGAAAAAAATTAACTAAATAAGTTATAGGAATTCACATTTTAATGATGTTTTTATTTACTATTGACCGGTTACCTTTTTACCATTATCTCAGTTGTAACCTCGGAGCCCAATCATTTAGGAGCAAGAGTGACTTTGAGAAAAAACCCCAACTTGAGAAAAATAATACACATATATAAGATAATAGTTCTTATGTTATTAGTACTATAAACAAATAAATTAAACATAAATATGAAACAATGCATTTATAAAATTTTAATTTTAAACCGAAACCAAAAAATTTGAGTCATACCAGTTACACCATGTTTCAAATTTAGGTGTGGTTTATTACTAAACCTCAAAAATGAATTATGTTTCAATTTCCTAAACTATCAAAACATTTTGATTTTTTTTCTCAGTTTTGAGTATTTTACATGGTTATTTATAAAAATGATCATTTTAAATAAAAAGACACACATGGAGTCATACCGGTCACACTATGTGTATTATTAAGGTGTTTTTGATTCCTACATATTGAAAATGACTTATAGATAATTTTCCTAAAGAATCAATCTAATATGAATGTGTTTTACCTATTTTGAGTATGTAACATTTTTTTTACTATAATGCCATTTTAAAATAAAAATATTCACTTTGAGTCATACTGGTCACATCCTAGGTCAGTTTGATTTGATACTAATTTGTTCACATAAAACATGACCCACAAATAAATTTCCTAAAGTATCACAAGAAATAAAAGAGTATCTATATTGGTTTTAGTAACTGCTAGAATTTTTTATCTAAAATGTGAATTCTATACTAAAAACATATGCTTTGCATCATACTAGGCACAACATGAATCAGATTTTGGTTTGAATAAATTTAACACATCAAAAAAATTCATTTAAAAGTCAATTTGATATTTAAAATATACTTTATTTAGATCATCATTGAAATAAAAATTATCATCCTCATTATGTAACATCATAGAAATCTTATTTATTAAATTTTAAAACATCTATTTACCCTTAAAATCAAATTGAAATTATAAAAATCTGGGGAATATTATCCTAATAAATCATTGGAAATTTTTTTATTAGTGTTTATAATAAAATTCACCACTAAAAAACATGTTAAAATTTATTTATAATCACTTTTTAACAAAATGTATACTCATTAAAATAGATTTTATGGAAAATCAAACACATAATTCATTTTCAATCATCCTTAGAAAAGTCACTTTCAATTTTCAAAACAAAAACCATTCAATTTTGAACCATGATTTCTAACTTTTAAAATCACAAATCACATAATTAACTGATCATTATATAATCATGATAGTATAGAAATAATTAAATTATGAAATAAAAAATTTCAAGGATAATTTATAAATGCTGGAAACTAGGCCACATTGTTATAAATATAGGTTCTAATCACATTGGTGTTATAGGGAGCCACTTGGAATTGTGTACATGAGCTCCACAATGTTTACCAAACTCTGTGAGCTGACCATGTGCCACCAGTTCAACTCCGAATTCATCTGTCACGACCCGTACTCAGGGCCCGTTCCGTGACTACCCCAAGCCCACCTTCCATAGGCCAGGGGCTGGCGACCAGCACCAAGGCGTAAATCCCAACAAAAGGGAAGGCATTGCCTTTGAAAAGTAAACAAGCAATACAAAGTAAGCAAGAGGAAAGGTAAACACTAAGTAAAACTGTACAAGCTGTGCTGAAAGTAAAAGGGGCCTGAAATACGAGCCCAACTGTAAAGTACAACTGAAAGGAAAAACAACAACTGAAAAGGGAAAACTGCAGCGTCGAGCCGTCCTCTGGAAGTCCCACCTGAAGGGTGGGTACAGATAGCCTCCACTGCTCCTCGGGTCCACCTGACCGCTCTGAGTACGTCCCGCCCAGTGGTCCACCTCCAGGTACTGTCCTGCTCCGCACGCCTCCACCACGGTCAGCGCTGTCTGTCGTCTGCAACCAACACAACGTAGTGCGGGCAAAGCCCGTTCAGGGGTGAGTATAAGCTACTCAGTAGGGACCCCGAGACCCCCGAAGGTCTCCCTAAATCCACAAAGGATAATCCACAAAGGAAAGATACAATCACGAAGTAATATCTGACACGGCTTAGGTATATGCCCATACATATACCTAAGTCATCAATTCCCGTTCGGCTCCAATGCCCGAGCCCAAGAACAACCCAGTCCACACAGGAAAGAAAAACGTATACCCACACAGGATAACTCAACACAAACCACAAAGGAGAGTAAACAGTAAACCCATACAGGATAGCTCAACACAATCCACTAAGGAGAGAAATACAAGATTTAGCTCACACAGGTATACTTCTTCGGATGGCGATAAAGATGATCACTGTACCATCTAAATCATCGAACCCACGAAGGATCGATAGGTACTAACCCCACAGTGACCCACACAGGATCGGGCCCACGCAGGACCTGTAGGCGCTGGCTCACACAGAACCGCTGAGCACTGACCCACACAGGATCGGGCCCACACAGGACCTGTAGCACTGATCCACGTAGGATCGCTGAGTGCAGTAGTCGTCGCAGTCCACTGAGGATCTCTGCATAGTCGTTGCCGCAGTCCACTGAGGATCTCTTCACGGTCGTCGCCGCAGTCCACTGAGGATCTCTGCACGGTCGTCGTCGGAGTCCATAGAGGATCTCTGCACAGTCGTCGCTGTCGAAGTAGCAGTCGCAGCCAGCACTAGGGTTCCCGCACACAGCAAGCTCGTTCGGGAGGGTCCGCTCCATGAGCCGAGAGGCTGATACATCAACTGACACAAAGTCCGAAGTTGATGTATCCAAAAGTTCCGTATCGTCAACAGGAACTCAACGTCGCAGACGGCGCGTCAATCGGACGCCCGGTCTGAGAGTTATTGGCTTTTTTGTCCCAGGGGCCCGATTGGTTTTTTTTAAGGCAAAACCAACCCGACCGTACTCCAACTGCGCCCAAACCTCGGGCGGAGTAAGCCAAAAGATCCGTCTCACTTATAGGAATTCAACAAAGCTGACGACGCATCAATCGGGCGTCCGTAGCTCAAGATATGAGCGTTTCCGCTCCGAGGGCCCGGTTGGTTTCGTGTACGAACCAACCCGGCTGAACTCAAAGTATTCGGAAACCTTGAGTGCGATATACCGACACGACCGTCTCGATCCAAGGATCGCGTTGCCGCTGACGGCGGGTCGTTTGGAGGCCCTTAGCTCAAGATACGGCCATTTGAACGAAGTCCGTCCGAAGACGGGGGGTACGGGCCCGGGCCGCCCGACCCCCCCCCGGGAGTCGGCCGAACCGGGTCGACCCGACCCGGTCCGGTCCGGCCATGGCGCGGCCCGGCCGGTCGGACCGGCCTGGTTCGGTTCGGCCGAACGGCCGAACGGCCGTGGCACGCGGGGCGCCGCCCTCGCGGCCTGGTGTTGCCGCGGTGTGTCGTGGACGCGGCTTCAGCCGCGTCCGAGGGCACCGGACCCGCGCGGCCGCGGGTCCGCGGATGCCGCCGCTGCCGCGGCGGCTTTTCCGGCGGCGCGCTGGGGCGCCGCCACTCCCGGCTGCCGGTGCCACCGCGCCGGCGGCCCGCACTGCCGGTGAGTTCCGCGGGCCACCGACATCGCTCCGGTGGTCCGATTCTCTTCCCGTCTGCGCCATTGCTCCTCCCGGGACTCGTTCTTCACTGCGGGATCGTCAAACATTCGTTGCGGCACTTTCCGCCGTCGCCCGTCAAATCCGCAAAAACGAAGAATGGCGGAGGGTCGCCGGGCCGTGTTCGTTTGGCCCGCACCCTCCGCGTTAGATATAAACAACAGAAGAATTTTGTTCAACACATGAACCGACAATTTTAATAAAATAAAATTGTTTCTTTGATTCCGGTTCTTTAATTTTTAAAGAACGTTCATGGAAATAAATAAAAAGGGGGTAAATCCCAAAATAAATCCCTACCTCGTTGATCGTCGTGCGCAGGCGTTCTTCGCGGAAAAGCTCGTCGCGGAAGAGTGGGATCGTCGCGTCGTCGCGGGAAGGCGTCGCGTCGTCGCGGAATCCGGCGTTGAGTCGGCGAGCTCAACGAACCAAGAACAACAGATTTAAATTATAAATAATTAAATCTGTGTTTAAAACCAAAAGAAAATAACCTTGCGAGGAAATCCGAAATCACTCACCTCAACGGTCGGTGATCAGAGATCGGAGCGGGGAAGAACGTCTCGGACGGAAGCGTCGTCGATTTCCGGGTTCGGCGTTCTTCGCGTTCTTCGCGTTCTTCGCAAGGGAGAAGAAGATACAAGGGTCCTCTCAAATCTTCTCAATGCGCAAGTAACCAGAGGTCGAGCGTTGGCCTTATTTTATTAATATGCCAACACACAAAAACAGGTTATGAAACGATTGAATTAAATCGTTGAATTAATTCAACGAAAGAAACTGGCCATTTAATTCACGAAAGAAACAGCCCATTTAATTCACGAAATAAACTGCCCAATTAAATGGTCTGTTAATATTTTAAGAAACGTGTCAGCTGACTTTCATTAAGACGGGTTTTCACGGGTGCGTTTCTTAGCGGAAAGAAACGGCGGGGCTCGTGCGGGCCCCACCTCACAAATATCCTACCAAGGGGGTAGGATGTTTCTGGATAGCATCCTATCCAGTTCAACTCAGTTCAAGCCGCATTTAAGTGGCTTCAAGTGGCTTCCAAGTGGCTTAAGTGAAATAAAATAAAGTTGTCGCAAAATTATTTTATTTCTTAACTTTAAGCCCAAAAATTAAAAACCACACCCGAGCAAACGCAACTACGGAAGAGGAGTTTCTAAGCAAATACCGGCGCTGCGATTTCATCGGAGCCCTCAGAATTCAATTCCGGGCACCGGTTCAAAAGTTAGAAAACTCTGCTCGTCCGTTCACTGAACGTACCCGAGCCAAACTTCGGAAAATGATTCCGGGCACACCGGGCCTCGGAATCAGGTGCCGTCAGAGACTAAGCTCTTGTAAAATTCCAAATAAAATTAAGAAAAAAAAATTTCCTTGAAATTTACGGGTCTTTACATTACTCCCACCTCAGGACTTTACGTCCCCGTAAAGATACATCAAAAACTAGGGAAACAAATGTGGGTACTGAGCATGCATCTGAGCCTCCCGCTCCCAAGTGCTCTCCTGGAGGTTCCCATGCTGCCATCTGATGCGCACAAGAGGAATCGATCGCCCACGTAGGACCCACTCCTGTTGATCCTCTACCTCCACTGGGACCTCCGCAAAAGTCGCCCCATCATCAACGTCCAGCTCCCCATAGTCAATGATGTGCGTCGGGTCGTGCACGTATCTCCTCAGCTGGGATACGTGGAAGACGTCGTGCACCCGGTGCAACTGAGGTGGCAGAGCCAGGCGATAAGCCACCTCGCCAACCCTGCTGAGGACCTGGAAGGGTCCGATGAAGCGTGGAGACAACTTGCCGCCTCGGCCAAATCTCCTCAAACCACGTCGAGGTGAGACCCGCAAGAAGACGTGGTTGCCATCCTCGAACTCTAGTGGCCTCCGCCTCCTGTCAGCATATGACTTCTGCTGGCTCTGAGCTATCCTCATCCGCTCCTGGATGACCTGGACCTTCTCTGTCATGGCCCGGACCATCTCTGGTCCCACAAGTACTGACTCCCCAGGGTCTGTCCAGCACAAAGGGGATCTGCAAGGCCTTCCGTACAACGCCTCGTAGGGTGCCATCCCGATGGTGGAATGGTAGCTGTTGTTGTACGCGAACTCCACCAAGGGTAGGTGGTCCTCCCAACTGCGACCAAAGTCAAGGACACATGCGCGGAGCATGTCCTCGAGAGTCTGAATGGTCCTCCCCGTCTGACCATCCGTCTGAGGGTGAAAGGCAGTGCTCAGACGTAGCCGCGTCCCGAACGCCTCCTGCAACCCCTTCCAAAGACGGGAAGTAAAACGAGCGTCCCGATCGGACGGCTGAACGGCCATGGCACGCGGGGCGCCGCCCCCGCGGCCTGGTGTTGCCACGGTGTGTCGTGGACGCGGCTTCAGCCGCGTCTGAGGGCACCGGACCCGCGCGGCCGCGGGTCCGCGGATGCCGCCGCCGCCGCGGATGAAGCCGCGGCAGCCTGTCCGGCGGCGCGCCGGGGCGCCGCCGCTCCCGACTGCCGGCGCCGCCGCGCCGGCGAGTTCTGCGGGCCACCGGGATCGCTCCGGTGGTCCGATTCTCTTCCCGTCTGCGCCATTGCTCCTCCCGGGACTCGTTCTTCATTGCGGGATCGTCAAACATCCGTTGCGGCACTTTCCGCCGTCGCCCGTCAAATCCACAAAAACGAAGAACGGCGGAGGGTCGCCGGGCCGTGTTCGTTTGGCCCGCACCCTCCGCGTTAGATATAAACAACGAAAGAATTTTGTTCAACACATGAACCGACAATTTTAATAAAATAAAATTGTTTCTTTGATTCCGGTTCTTTAATTTTTAAAGAACGTTCACGGAAATAAATAAAAAGGGAGTAAATCCCAAAATAAATCCCTACCTCGTTGATCGTCGTGCGCGGGCGTTCTTCGCGGAAAAGCTCGTCGCGGAAGAGGGGGATCGTCGCGTCGTTGTGGGAAGGCGTCGCGTCGTCGCGGAATCCGGCGTTGAGTCGGCGAGATCAACGGACCAAGAACAACAGATTTAAATTATAAATAATTAAATCTGTGTTTAAAACCAAAATAAAAGAACCTTGCGAAGAAATCCAAAATCACTCACCTCAACGGTCGGTGATCGGAGATCGGAGCGGGGAAGAACGTCTCGGACGGAAGCATCGTCAATTTCCGGGTTCGGCATTCTTCGCGTTCTTCGCGTTCTTCGCGTTCTTCGCAAGGGAGAAGAAGATACAAGGGTCCTCTAAAATCTTCTCAATGCGCAAGTAACCAGAGGTCGAGCGTTGGCCTTATTTTATTAATATGCCAACACACAAAAACAGGTTAAGAAACGATTGAATTAAATCGTTGAATTAATTCAACGAAAGAAATAGGATATTTAATTCACGAAAGAAACAACCCATTTAATTCACGAAATAAACCGCCCAATTAAATGGTCTGTTAAGATTTTATGAAACGCGTCAGCTGACTTTCATTAAGACGGGTTTTCACGGGTGCGTTTCTTAGCGGAAAGAAACGGCGGGGCTCGTGCGGGCCCCACCTCACAAATATCCTACCAAGGGGGTAGGATATTTCTGGATAGAATCCTATCCAGTTCAATTCAGTTCAAGCCGCCTTTAAGTGGCTTCAAGTGGCTTCCAAGTGGCTTAAGTGAAATAAAATAAAGTTGTCGCAAAATTATTTTATTTCTTAACTTTAAGCCCGAAAATTAAAAACCACACCCGAGCAAACGCAACCCCGGAAGAGGAATTTCTAAGCGAATACCGGCGCTTCGATTTCATCGGAGCCCTCATAATTCGATTCCGGGCACCAGTTCAAAAGTTAGAAAACCCCGCTCGCCCGTTCACTGAACGTACCCGAGCCAAACATTGGAAAATGATTCCGGGCACACCGGGCCTCGGAATCAGGTGCCGTCAGAGACTACGCTCTTGTAAAATTCCAAATAAAATTAAGAAAAAAAAATTTCCTTGAAATTTACGGGTCTTTACATCATCCCCAAACAATAATATATTTATAAACGACACAAATAATATTTAAACGAAGAGTGAGAATCATCAATATAAATTCAACTACACCAAAAAAAAGATAAATAAAACTCAATAATCCAGACATAAAACAACTTTTCAATGAATATAGAGGTCTAGAATGAGTAAGATCTCATGACACCCTGTGAGTTAGTTTTGAATTCAATGGGTGTGTTTTGAGTGTTAACTATGGATTTTTGAGGAAAATTTGGTTAACTCGTGTTTTGATGGGTGTAAGGTGGTGTCAAGTGGAAAGTAGTGGATATTTAAGTGATAAAAAATACATAATCACATGACTTCTCTTTGGATATGATCCATTCATTGAGAAGAATGATGAAGAGACAGAACAAAGATTATGATTGGGTTATGCATGAAATTGAACTGTACAAGAGAGGAGACTATTTTAAGGTTCTATTTAATATATAGAGCAATTATTTTATGAATTATTTGAAAAAATATTTGATAAATACCACTATTATCAATGAGAAAATAGTAGGTGTGGATAAAACCCATATTTTTAACACCTTTTTAGCATTCATAAAGATACCTCTACATCTGTGATAAAAATGCACTCATAAAGACACAATTAGAATAACATAATAACTAAAATAACAAATTTAAAAAATGTATAATAATAAATAAATAAATTACATTTTAAATAAAATTATTATTAGGTTATAATAATTTATATAAATATAAATATATATTATTTATTATATGTATAAATAAATATATGTAAATAATTTTATATATAAATTTAAATATGTTTATTGGATTATAAAGAATTATATAATGATTTATCTATATTGAAAATGTAGGGACAAAGCCCTTCGGTAGCATGTGTCTATAGCTACTACCCATGAAATTATGGAAAGCCCAACACAATCTAGTAATAATCCTTCTACTCTACTAGAAAACCTTAAAAGGCCTTAAAGTTAGGTGGATTATCAAGTGGAATTTGTAATCCTTCTTAGACAAGGGAGCCTAGATCAAGATAGAAGATAAGATCCTTATCTACCTGAGGATCCAAAATCACCATATGACATGACTGATGTTGACGATAGGACATGGAAAAAGACTGACCATGAGGTGTGGTCGACATTCATGATGTAGAGGTGGTGGTCAATCTCAAAGAGAATTTTTATTTCTAGTATTTGGTATGATGTCTACTTTTCCCTTTATAGAAGTGGAATATCGCTTAATTCCTTTTATTGTATCCTCTTGTAACCTGTCTTTCCATTATTTTCAATAAATTTGAGAACCATGGGCTGAAAAACATGGTTCAAACCATCATGAACATATATATATATATATATATATATATATATTTGAGAGTGGGGTGAGATGCGTGTTTGGGAAGGGCTTCCTCTTGACAGTGATGGTGACTATGCTTTCTCACTATTCATCAGGGAAATCCCTCACTTACTTGAATTCATGTTGTTTATTAGTGGGGGAGAAGAACCCAATTCTTATGGGTTTCACCTCCAAGAATAAAAACTCATCTTCTGTAGATGTGCACACATTAAAGACAGATTCTAGGGTTCCAGACCCATGTAACTGTATGTCCTATGATACACAAGATCTCAAATCCTTTGATCCATCTCAAGACACAGAATCTGGAATGTCCATTAAAATTAGAACTTATACATTGGTGTTTTAAAACAAGGAATCTAAATAATTAATAAAGGTGATCTGAAAGAACTCTTTTTTAGTGTGTATCTTACTTCTGAAGGGGGTGAAACCTCTTGGATTTGATGCACTGATAAAAATAAATTGTACTACCTAGGGATTTGAAAAATGTATGTGAATTATATTACGGTTATATTTTTATCATTTTACGTTTCCAAATGTAGAACTCAAATATAGGGTTTGGGCATTTAGATCAATTTAGTTGAATCCAAAAATGTTATGATATTAGAAATTGTCCTCTTCCTTAATCCATACAAAATTCTGAACATCTATGTTCAGTTCTGGTTTAGAAATGTAGTCTTCAGTTGGCTCCATTGGAATCACCAGATCCTTTATGATATTGAATCATTGATTTAGTCACCGATCAAGATGGAAAAATAGAATGAACATACCATGTTTGGACATTTTTTTAGAGTTTTAGATAAAGATTATTTTATAGTTTTTCTGGTCAACCATGTAACTCTATAAACTGACGATGATGATCTAAATTTTAAAATAAGTTATGAGAAGATTCCCCCAATATTCCCTTGGTGTAGACTTGTGGTTTACAATAAGGTTGATTGTAGGAAACATTTTCAATTTTCTATTTACATTCTAATGGTTCATATTGCTGTGGCATGTAGAAATGGAAAGGTCAATAAGAATTTATCCACATCATAAAAAGAGTCTTGATGGTGTGATAATAAAGAGTGGGCCACTAATATTAATAAAAGTTATCATACCTCAGATGTGTTTGCTTCAGTGTTGGATGGAACTATGGGTGAAGAGGGAGTCATTCATGGCCACTCTTTGGCCATCCAAAAATCATGGGATGAATTTATACCTAATGTGGGGGTGGCAATCTAGGTGATTCATAATAAGTATTAATTTAAAGATGCTCTTTATAAGGGCACTGTACTAATTTCAAAAAATGAGGCCTCTAATAATTATCAATCTAAATGCAAGGCTACTTCCCAAGATGATATTGATATTGATCAGTGACAGGAGAAACTTATTAATAAGAAAGGAAAATACAATTTGGTTTGGGCTTCCTCAAATGAATTTATGATCCCCAATTCTATACATGGGGTACTAAGTACATTTAGAGTCACTCCCAATATATTACATAAGCTCCATATTTATATGATTAAAAATATCTTAGTGGATGAAGTGGGTTTTTAGCTTGTAAATCAAAAATCCAAATATACTGTGGCACCCACAAATCCCAAATAGGCAACGCCTTTGGTCATTCAAGATCCAATTATGTAGGAAAAATATCCCAACATTGAAGATGTTATGAGCAATCTAGTTACTATAGGTATAATAGAAGGGAAGGTGGAGAATTAAGAGGGTGTCATTGCCAGGATATAATCTAGGCCCAGTTAAAATAAAATCACTTTTATTTACATTTTTTAATAGATCTCATTAAAATTTCTTACATGAGAAATTTGAAAACCTTCGAGTTGAAGTATAATCCTCATACATTGGTTATTCTAATTTTAATGTACATGATAATGATTAATCTATCTTGTTGAATGATTTGACAATAAGTATTGAACCTCATGATGAGTAATATGAATCATCGATCATGGAAGACTAGGAAGTCACTTGTAAAGCTCGTAGACATTGGAAGAGAGCTAGGCACCTGTGAGGCTGGGTTGGCACTCGATAAAATGGTTGTAGCCCTAAAACAATGTGAATTTTGTATGATCCTACATTTTTGGTTGCTTTATTAGTGCAACTTTGTTAACATTTTAATTCCCATTTTCTATACATTGTACTTTTTTTCTATAGTAAATTATTCAGGATTGTGGATTTTAAACAATGGTTTACCACATTTAAAGTATTTATATATATTAACATATAAATATCTCTAATTATTAATATAATAAATGTATTTATTATTTATTTATATTTATTATATTTTTTTAAGTAATTAAATATATTTATAATTATAAATGTATATTTTTAAGAAGTATTTATATATATTTATTAATATATATATAATTATATATAATTATACATATTTTTATAATTATATAAATATAAATATAATTATAATATTTAATATATATATATATATTTATCAATATAATAAAAATATCCAGTATTTAAATTTATTTTTTACATTTTTACAATTATTTAAATAAATAAATAAATATTAATAAATATAATTATATATAAATATTTTTATAAATATTTTTATATAATTATATATATATATATATATATATATTTATTTATTTATAAACCATGATAGTCCGAACCATGGATTTTTACCCATGGTTCAGAAATATATTGAAAATAAATTTTCAACAATGTGATAGGGAAAATGGGATCTGACGGCCAGTGACAAGCACATACAAAAATGTCAAATAAGTAACTCATCTATGGGAATGACCACCACCTCTACATCTCGAATGACTCCACCACTTCCATATTTTGGGTTGTTGACATATTTTTCCACTAACATAAGAATCATCATGTGGGATGAGATATTTAAGGAACTGAAGATCATGTTCTCCAGCCAGACCTCAGCCCTTCAATCCTACATTCTCATGGTGTCTCCTTATTATAGTCTCAAAGGCATGAGAGTTACCAAATTCTTTATGAATTTATTCCATGATATTAGATATATTTAATATTCCATGATTACTAAGGCCATTTCTAATAGAATCTAGTTGTGTCGGGGGACACTTGTTATTCAACACCATGCTTTCCATTGGCGGTTCCAAGGAAGACATCTCCCATACTTCTTATATTGGTCCAAAAATGTCTAAAAAGTCGTGTGAGATGGATTTACTGTGGATGACAATAAAAAAACCATCATCATTAATGAGTGCAATCTAGAAGTTATTGCCTTTTGTGACATCTAACATATAATAACTACTCTCTATATATTTCGTAAAGACATCTACCGGCAAATTATTCATTCCTCTATTATTGGTCATGGGTAAGGAGAAATCATGATACAATTCCTTATCATCTTTTTCTAACATGTCATTCTAAAATACATAATGACTATCATAAGCCCCAACATTTTTAGAATGTTTTTGTTGCAATATCTTCATAAGCTTTATTTCTACATGATGGCTTATTCTTCCCATCTACACATGCTGTCTGGGTAACCCAATGGTCATCTGTTTTAGCCAAATTAAAATCATCTACAAACATATGAGGAACTAATTCAAAGGAATGAATATCCACTTGAATTATAATATCCCTGACCTCACCGTCTTTAGAATAGGGTCGAATGGTATCCAATGATTTTTGAAGGACCTTCTCGATTTGAGGGAATATATCCCCAGAAAAGGTAGTGTAAACTTAAGGTCCCCCATGGCTAACATGCCCCCTATATTTCCCAACCTAGTTTAGTAAAAATTGTAAGCAACAATATTCCTAGATTTTTTAAAACATTAAATTTTCTTATGAAAACTTATATGGAAGAATAAACAAAATATAGACCTAATACAATTATGAATATCATACCAAATGTTCTTGTAGTTTGAAAAATAGCATTGGATTTTTTCATACTCAATTCCCAAATAAAATTAATCACCGTAAATAGAATGAATAACTTTTCTACATGATTTGAACTCAATTATACTTCAACAAGAAAATATACATCAAGCTCAAACCTATCCAATTCAGCCTTCCAGTCAATTTTTATGGGAATACCAATGGACAGTGAGATATCATAAAGTATTTCTGGATTCCAAAGAATTCATTTAGACCCTGAACATTCACCCACATTTGAATTAAAGAATTATTTACCTCTAGTGGGTTAATGCTATGATCCCACTCCCATATGTGAAGAACACCCATCTTAAGAGACACTCATCCAGAGCCCCATACATTTGTATTTAATTCCTTATATGGGAAGAGGATGTGGAGAAAACCATGACCTAGAGAGACCCTTTTCCAATTCCCAAACCCCTAAATGTATGGATGACGTGCATCCCAACTGGTAATTCTCCATGGTTTGGAACGTCTAGGTATGATAATTCAGGAAACAATGGAATTCTTACCTATATAAATAGATACATACATCTATGCACATATAAAAACTATATATAGACGTAAATAAACACACACCATAATGCACACACATATATGCATATAGAAATTTATATAAATATATTAGTTTAAATATCACATATTAACAATATATCATTTATATTTATATAATTTTTTGAATAATATATATATATATATATATATATTAATATATAATACTTATATTAATTATATATTTATAGTTATTTATTAATGTATATTAATAAACTTTTATTATTTAATATAAATATGATAATTTTATATATATTAATAATAATTTTTATAAAAATCAGTTATTAGCTCTAAAAAAGTATTGGTAAATATGCAACTTTATTAACACTAAAAAAGAACAGATAAAAGATACATTTTTTTATTGATTTTAGTTAGCACGGATTAGTTTCATCCTTTTATTAATGCATTATGTTTAGATATCAAAGAACATATTGCTCGTTAAATTGGTATTAGCGGTAGTGCTACTACAGATATGAGATTTAACAACTCTAGAAATAACAATCATCATTTCTAAAAAAGTGCTAATGTTATAAGGTCCTTTAAAAGCCGATGACTTTTATTAAAACTAAAAATAGAAATGATAAAATGGCATTTCATCAAGGCTAAAGAATGTTGACAATGGGGGTCCATTAACAACACATTTTGTAAATCTAGATGAGGGAACAAATTAACAATATATTTTTAGTAAGGATAAAGTCCCTTTCTTATCAGCTCTATTCCACACATTGATAATTTTCTTGTTGCAGCAGATGTGCTACTAAATTACATCACACTTTATCCCAAAATAAAAAATTTAATTTCAAATAAATTTACATTAATTTTTTTTTAAAAAAACAAATCATTGGTTTGTATAATTATATTGGTATAAACAGCTTATCACAAACATGAACATATTAGTAAATATTAACATTTCATTATCTTTGGGCCCTGAAACCCTCCCAATAGAGTCTAATCATGCTACCAATTTTTGAACAAACTGTACCAATGAGATAAAAATATCACACCTATATTAAAAAAGTCATATGTTATTAATACAATAAAAAATAACGTAAACATAAATATGAAATAATATATTAACAAAATTTCACATTAAAAACAAGAACATATACTTTGGGTCACAATAGGCACATCATGTGTCAGATAAATGTTTGGTTTACTTATGTATATCCCAAATGAATTTTGGATCATTATCCTAAATACCAACATAATCCGAGTACATTTTCTCAGTTTCATGTATGTGAATTTTATTTTAAACATATGTTACCAATTTTAAAAAATAAACATTTAGTTATACCAGACACACCATATGTTATATTAATATGTTGTTGATTCATACACATCAAATATGATTTATAGGTAAATGTAAAAAATTATCAAGATACATTTAGTGCATGTTCTCAGATTTTTGTATCTTACATGTGTTTTGAAAAAAAATTTCATCTTTAAAATATACACTTTGAGGCATATCAATCACAACATTTGTCGAATTAACAGGAAGCTAATTCCTATACATCAAAAGTGACTTATAAATATTTTTTAAAATGTATCAATAAACACTCAGTGTATTTGTTAGGTTTTTAGTGCATTAAATATAATTTTAATGGAAATACCATTTTTAACTAAAAACACACACCTTGAGTCATTATGGCCACACCATGTTTCAGATTGACGTGTGACTAATTATACACATATGAAATGACAGATGTGGATTGTTTTATTGTATTATTAAGACAATATGATCCTGTTTTCTCTATTTTCATTGAGTGACATGTAGTCTTAACTAAAATTTTATTTTAGACCAAAACTAATACATTTCATGTCACATCGATCAAAGAGATCATTACCATAATAGTCATAAATTTATAAACATTAAAAAATAATTAAACATAATTTTAATAAATATCAAAGCATTTTAAATTATTTTTTTCAATATACTATGTGGATTTTTAACTAAAATGTATTTTCTAGACTAAAAACACACATTTTGACTCATATAGAGCACACCCTATTTAAAATTAGGGTAAGACTAATTCATAAGCATAAAAAATAACATATATATAATTTTCATATTGTATCAAAATTTTCTGAATGATTTTTCATGGTTTGGATAATGTTATGTGTGTTTTGAACTAAAATATCAATTTTAAAGAAAAATACACAGCATGAGTTTTATTTTCCACATGTTCGTTGGATTATTGTGCACTTGTTTACAATACCAAAGTACATAAGGATAATTTTCCATACGTATCAGGAAAATATGAGTACGTTTGATAGGGTTTTAGTGAGTGACATATTTTTTTAACTAAAATGTCATTTTGTATTGAAAACACACAAGTTAAGTCATATTGGTCACACCATGTATCAAATTTACATGTGTATGAATCTGACATAATAAAAATGATTATATATTTATGATTTTTTATGTGTGTAATATTGGATAAGTTATTATTACTATTTTATATTGACTAAATAAATTTTATTTTAATAATTTTAATTATAATTTAATATTTCTCAAACATTTAATTTTAATTTTTCTATATTTCATTTGTATGTTGGTAATAAATGAATATTTTAAGGGTCAGTTGGAGGTGTTTTTTTAGTGCAGTGGTTTTTTAGAGAGGGTTTAATAGATGTTTCTAATGACCTGTATATTGAATACACTAATTGTAGTATCTATTACCTCATTTAAACTACCACAAATTTCATGACATAATGCACTAACATACAATAGTGCTAAACTAAAAGCATTGATAAATGGGGAAATTTAATCAGTGGTAGATAATAATGCTTGTGGTGTTAAATTTTAAGATTAATTATAATAGGCCTTTTGGTATAATGGTAATTTTTAGAAGAAAATAATGTGAAAAAAATGTGGAAATAAAAAATGAACACATGATGTATCATCGAAAAACCCACAAATGAAATGGGTAAAAACCATGGTAAAATATAAAGATCACCACATGGTATAATGAGGGTATATAATATCATTAAATTATAATAATAAAACACTAAAATTATTCTATCATCAATAAATGGATAAACTCCCAACAAAGTACACCATTCAAAGATAAAACTCGGGAAAAGTGTTTTTCTTGGGAATAAAATGATGAAATCTGTTGGGTGAGACCCTATTTTATAGGCTAGCCACCCACTTTTTTTACTCCCATAATATAAATGTATTTTACAAAATTAATTGGGGAATATAATTTTAGTTAACCACCTACATTGAATGAATTAAATGGGGTAGCTATTATTATTTCTACCATCCAAGTCTTATGAAATATCACCTACATAGATATTTTATTGAGAACAAATCACATCTCAATAAATAATTTCTATCTTCTAATGGTGCATCTTATGTTTCTATAATTCCACTCAAGGGCCTATACCCTCTAAACTTATCCTAGCTAATAGCATTCATCAGTAAATATTCTATATTTTATTCTATGTGATTTTTATCTATACGAAAACATCCTTCGTCCTCTACGTATTGAAGAAATGATAGTTTATACTAGCATTATTTACCATGTAATGAAAATATGGATTTCTTACAATGTCCAAGGTGCTCTAATTGTCCAAAAATAATTAAATATACTCTTGTTTGTTCTAGAGATCCTCCAATAACTGTTTCATCCAAATTTCCACTTTATATGATTTTATTGCAGCCATTTAATCTACCTTGGTTGTGTTTAAAACATCAATTGATAGTAATACAGAAGCCCAAATCTCAACTCCTATTGTAATAATAATCACCTAACATATAGTGGATTTTCTCTGGTCAAAATCAAATTCCAAATATGAATCAACATATAATTTGAGAGTAAAATAGGATCCTCTACAAGATAATGCATCTTTGAGGTCTCCTTGGTGTACCTTAGGACCCTCTTCATCATTTTCCAATCCCCCATGTTTTATTTTCCATTTTCCATCTAATATCTCCCACATCATGTGAAATGTCAGTCTTAGTAACCATCATAGAAAATATAAAACTTTACAGTACTGATTAATAGGACACTAAATATATTTTTATATTCTCTACTTTTATACTAGGACACATAATAGAGGATTACGTGAAATTAATGAGATGTGTAGTGTAGATTGACTAATTGTCTTTCGTGTTGATGAATTTCAAGAAATTACTCACGTAATTCTCATGTGATATCAAAATATTCCTATTATTTATGTATCAATGTATCTATATACAATTAATCTTGTTTGCAGGTCCAAATTCATTCATATCATACTTCAAATCCAACTATGCCTTCTTCTCAAGGATTTGATCATTGTTGGGGCCTACAACTAACATGTCATCCAAATAAAATTTTATAATGAAAAAATCAATACCATATAGGAACATGAAATATTCACAACAATATTAAATAAGTCTATTTTTTCCATGTATAAGTATATTGAATTAAAATATCTTTTACCAAAACCCCAGTGCAGATTTGATACTGTAGAGAGATTTGTCCAACCTTTAAACCAAGTCCACTTTACCTTGATTGGTAAAGCCTTCCTTATGTAACATATATATTTCTTCATCATGAACACCATGTAGAACAGATATATTCACATCTATCTACTCTAGATGTCTAGTGAATATAGAACACATCAGAAAAACTACCCAAGTAGTCATTGGTCTAACAACATGAGAAATGTTTACATTGAAATCAACACCATTATTTTCAGCATATCCTTTATCCACAACTCTCGCATGATATCATTCCAATTATTATGTTTCTTCCCCTTAATATTGAAGACCCTTTTCCTAAATAACCTTCCTTCTATAGGGTAATTGAATAAGATCCAATGTCTTGTTCTTGAGTAGTGCTTCATGTTCATCCCAAATCATTATTGTCCATGAATTTTCATATAGACTATAGGTAATCTACACAAAATAATATAGTACTCTATCCACTATAAATAATAAATACAAAACATTTATCTCAATGACCTAATTATAGTTCCATGTTTTTTCCCTTTTCTCTCAATTTTAACATCATTGTCCTTGATTATTCAGTACTTGAATATCATGCTCTAGTAATTCCATAGAAGAAACTGGTTCTTCCTTTGTATCTTTATCCACCTAGACAATTTTGTTTTCTTTACTCTATTTCTCCATTTCTTTATCAATAATTATTTTTAAATTACCTTATAAAAAAATAACATCTCTACTAATAATACATTTTTTGGTAGTGAGATGTCATAAACGACACTCCTTAACACTATCTTCATATCCAATGAATATATATTCCATGGATATTGATTCAAACTTAAATATTTCCTAGTCATTAAATAGAGAATATACAATACATAAAAATGTATGTAACTGAGAAAATTTAATGATCTTACTATTCTATATATCCATCAACATCATTATATCAATTTATAGTAAATAGTATTTATTGATCATATAGAAGTCGGTATTCACTACATCTTTCTAGAATACCATGGAAACTCCTACAACTTTCAAAATTTCCCCTTTTTTTTACAATAGGATTATATTTATCATCTATGCTATAAAATTATATTGGGGATTGTATGATAGTGTATATTTTTCCCTGACTCATTCCTATAGAAAAAAACAATCAAAACCCCCACTTATATATTCCATGTCACTATCAGTCCTCAAAACCATTGATCATATCTTTATATTAAAAATCATTATTCACATTTAATGATTTTAATAATTAAAAGAAATATTATTTACTCTTTATTAGAAACCCCCAACATCTCATAGAATACCCATAAATGAAAGATACAATGTACCTTTCTCCTCCCAGAGATACAAATAACTCTAGAAAAACATCGGAATTAACCAACTCTGTAATCTATGTTATCCTCACATTTGATGTTCCAAAAATCAATATTTTATTCTTACTCAAAAAATGATTAAAAAATTCTATGTATACCTTGTTAATACTAGAAAAAATCCCATCAGAAATAACCATTAGGAATCATTTAGTCATATGACAATGATTTTGAGGCCATAATGTCATCAACAATTCCATTGATTTAGTTGATGCAAAAACTATGTTCAATTATTTTTACATATCATCCATAATCATGTATAATATATTTGTGATCTTCTCTATCTTCATAACCACAAGTTATCATTTGAATATTTTCATCATCCCTTTCTATGTGTGATTTATGGCTCTGATATCTTCGAATTAGCACAAGGGAAAAAATTTCTTCTTGATACCCTTTAAATGTAATACTTCATAAATTGTTCAAACTATGTTATCATGAATATTAATTTTGATGGTGATAAATCCAATGATATTTAAGGTATTATCATTTCCCATGTACAAAAGTCAATATATAATAGTTTTATACTAATCAAACCATTTGTTTTGAGTCCTCATGTGTCTGTTTTCACTCAAGTCAATAACCCATTCATCGTTGAGATGTTTTCTTCCATTTGTATTCATTTCCAATTCACTTACTAGTACATCTACATTTCATGAAATACTCACCAAATTTACTAGAGAATAAATCAGACCATAAATATAATCATTGTTGTTTTTGTAGACATGAAACCTGTTAATAAAATGGTAATATATGGCATTTTTATTCTTTCTCCTTGATTTGGACATGCCAGAATTCTGGTTCCCACTAGAACCATAGTCCATTATTTTTTGTCATTCCACTGACTAAACATCCACATAGTGTGATTTTTTCCCTTTATTCTTTGTTCTTGAACTAACATTAAAAATAAATAACTATATATATAAAGTCATTTCAGAAAAAAATCAATTAGAATGTTTTTGGTGAGGTTAATGATAAGTTTATCTTACGAATCTCGAAGTCTAAAGTAGAATCTTCACACATTTTATACCCATAGTTTTCATGAAAATCATTTAAGATGAAAAAATATGGGATTGTGGGGGGTTGATATGGTTAGTCATCGATGATGAATCAACAATTTTAGGAGTTTATAATTTTCTCTTCAAGAATATTTTTTTTCTGGAGTGTGTTTTCGACTAAAAACTTTGTCGGTGTTCCCAAATTTCATTCGTGGTATTTTTATCAGATATTAATTATAGGTTCTCATCTTTGAGAACAAAATGGATTTTGGAAAAATAATTTAATTCAATTTTACTTCATATCTCCTCCATCACACATACTACTATTTATCTTATCTTATATATGAAATTAAATTCCCATAGAACCACTTGCATCTAAAATTTTCATAATGTAAAATTATTACCATTGAAATTTTAGATCTCGAATTATATCACTATTTAGACATGAGATCAGTCCATAATTTCCTTGAGATAGAACACACCATTTAATAAAATTTTTAAATGTAAAAAATAATCGTCCTTTTGGTAGAGAAAAAATTATGAGATAAAAATTATAATGCCCCAGCCTTAAAGGATACATAATATTGAGGTAAGTCAAAAATTAACATTGATAGTCTATTAAGGATTAAAGCTTTAAAGAATTAGGCTATAACTATTACATGAAAAAAACATAGAAATAAAATCTGGACATTTATAATAGTATTTGTTTCTTCCATGACATAAAAACATTTAAAAAGAAACATGGTTACTTTTCATGTTGACTCAACATAACATTTCCTCGATTATATCCTTGAATCTATTTTCCATTAAATACTATTGAAACATTTAAAAATTTGAGAAGATAAAAGAAGCTCAGTAAGGGACATAAAAATAATAAAAATCTATAGTATTGAGAAATCCCAATAACCCATGATTTTTTATTTGAGTTTATGAAAGAAAACATTTTAACATGAATAAAACTCATACATTTTTCTCAATGAAAAACACTAAAACCAATAGTAGGTGATTAAAAATACTTTACGTGGCTTAGCAAATAGTATACACAAAACTCTTTCAAACATCTTCCATTAGGAATATATATATAGTTGAATTAGAAATTAGAGATCTATAATGGGGATCACCCTTCATATAAGCAGTATTCAGCTCACTCATGAGCTATAATGGGGCTCAACCCTAAATATAATATATGTCATGATCAACTGTGAGCTATAATGGGGTGCAACCCATTGTATAAGCTATATCAGGATCACCAATGATCTATAATGGGGCTCACCCCATCATATAAGCTATATTGTACTCACATGTTCCATATAATGCTCTTGTCCCATTTCATTAATAAAACACATTCATCACAAAACACATTTTTTGAAATCTTTTTCTAATCCCAAATGAAATAAATTTATTTATATCAATATCATTTTCTTTTAAGAACCCATTTTAATACCAATATTTCCATATAGTTGAATAAATTATTTATTATTATTTTAAAATAAATTAATGATTTTAAAGGAATCCAAATATCAAATAACAGTTACGGTGGAAGAGAATTCTTTGTCATCGTATACATTAAAAAACATTCTTTTTTTTCATTTTTTAATAGAATGTAAAATGATTCGTAAAAAAATATTCCTTTTGAAAACATTGAAAGAAATTTAATATTGAAATAAAATTTCCAGTATGTTAATTTTATACCCATATAAATAAATTTTTAATTAAATATATGTAAGAAAATTATGTGATAAATAAATAATTAAATGTTAAAGGTATCACATACCACTTTGAATATAACGACCTGAAATTTTGAAGAAATTTTGTTTCCTAACGTTGTGTGTAATTTTATTTTATACTCAACAAAACTATTTCATTTAATAAAAGGAGTATAATTAAAATAAGACCGTTTCAAACTAAATGTTGTGATTATTATCTCTAAATACAAGTTATCTTTATTAATTAATATATAACGAAGATTAGATGGCCATATCCAGTAGTCTCGGGCCGATCGAAGCCCATCTGAAGGAACTTTGGATGGAGGTAGCACCTTTGGGCTTTGTTCTGGACCAAACCCAAGCCTAACATCATCGTGTGAAGCTAGAACAGAATCTCCTTCATGAGAATTTCTAGCTGATAAAAATCACTACTCAAGAAATTTTGGCCGAGCTACCCCAGGATTCTATCACCCTAGAACACCATACTCTTAGGTCCTATGCTAGTGTTATAAGGGCTTTTTTAACAAGACTGTAATTGCCTTGTGTAATCCTTTGATTTAAATAAAAATTGTGATTTCTTCTTATGATGAAGTTTGTGAATTTTCAAATGTCTGAATAAATATAGTATGTATATTATTGATGAATTTTAGAAAAAGTGTAATGCCCTGACCCCAGTTACCCAGAGTCGGTGTATTATTACATAACAATGGCATGATCACAAGAAAAATCAAATCTCGAAAGACCGATTGGTTTAGTAGCCTTGGAAAAACTAGATATATTCATGAAGTTTTAAATTACATCATAAAAATGAAAACAAAAACAACCTAGTCTCCATATCCCACACTCATATCCCCACATACTATCCCTGCAGGTCATTCATAAATTACTTCTTCACATCCTGGGAAAAATAAAACATAGAAAAGGGTTGAGCTAAAATGCCCAGTAAGGATAAAAATACAGCGGAAACTTTCATAAATAAGAATAAAAATTTAAGGCAATGTATAACTTAAAACAAAAGCCTTTTAAACTTGAACTTCAATATACTATGGAAGAAATAAAATGAAATAATTCCACTTACTTATTCACATAGATATTTTACTAATCGAATAATCACATGCAATACCAATTACCACTTTCATAATGATGGAATGCATAATGCCAGACTATCATAACCACATATCCAAGGCCTCGTGCCAAGACTACAAATAAGATCATTCCAAGGCCTTATGCCAAGACACTAGTTTGTCTCATGAGACCTACAGATGCATCGAGGAGCTATAGCGGACTCCACCAGTCACATATTAAGTCCAATGCATTCCCATATGAAAAGGTTTAAACATAACGTAAATATTCGTATTAAAAATAGCATACGGAATGTCAATACTTTCACCATAAACTATGAATGGTATAAAAATAGCACATGCATAGTCAAACATATCAGAAAACCTTCAATACAATATAGAAGTTTTGTACCATAATAAATCAACTTCAAATAAGCGTAAAATCCATCAAAGGATGTTGACATAGATGAAATCAAAACTCTTTTTAGAGAAATATCTCTTTCTATTTTGAAATCATTTAAGAGTCATATATTTATAAAATAAAACATTTTCTTTGAAAATATCCTTATAATCTTGTAAGGGAAGCTTCAACAATTTTATAACGGCCGAAAATAACCGCACCCGCCGTATAAGTTAAAAAAACATTCTTACCTTAATTCTGTCAAAAAGGTTAAAAAGCACCTTGTTTGGAAAACGACAGAAAGATTCCTTTATAAAACTCTTATAAAAAGTAAAACAAGGGTATAAATGACTTTAACCCATATTATTTTAAATATTAAAGTGTTTTGAAATACATTTTTTAAAAAACATGGATGTGGATGATAAAGAGATCCCAGTAGATTATTACGTATGAACAACCTCAGATAATGAAGAGATTGTGAAATAACCCTTACCATGTACTTTTCCTTCGATGAGGGTAGGTTAACCTCCTGTATAATGGTGAAATAATTATTGTTAAATTATAAAATAATCATATATATTAATATGATATCATATATTATCTTTTAACATTTCTTTGTTAATAATATCTTAGTATTATCATCGTTTCGGGTGTTAACTTACTCGTTTCCTTTTATATGTTTTGTTACATAATCCATGTTTGTAGTGGTTAGGTTGTATAATTTTCTTATCTTGAATTATATCAAGTCCATTAAAATAATTTTTAAATCATCAAATGATAATTATACTTGAATGGATATGATGGAGAATGAATCTCATCGTGTTTGTGGAGACGGTAGTCCGTACGTTCGCACGAGCGAAAATATCATTCTTTTGATATTAAAATAATATATAATTGGATGGTATATCATATATAAAGAATCATTATCATGTTATATTTATTATTTACATGAATTAAACATCATTATTATATCCATTCAAATAATAATATATTGAATAACAATTACACCACGACGTGGAGACGGTAAGCCGTACGTACGCACGTATGGTGACATGTTATTCAAAGGGTGGATAGAATACTGAATATGGTTGTACCATAATTATAATAACATCACAGTATATATAAGATAATGGAGTTATTATTTTAGAATGTTAACAACAATTAATGATGAAGTGGAAGAAGAAAAGAACTTGAAAAAGGGTGGTGAAGTCATTACCTCTTCTTCGGGTTCTTCCTTTTGATTTGATCAAAAGGGCTCCATAAGTTGGATTTCTGATCAAAATAAAACCTCTAGGTTGTAGTGAGGGAAGTTGGGAGAGTATTTGGGCAGAGTTTGGCCGAACCAAAAGGCTTTGAAGGTGTGAAGTAATGATAAGGGAGAGTTCCCTTTTATAAGAGGGGTGAGGGGCACCTTTGGAAAAGCTAAAAATATTAATTTATAATAAATTCATATTCGGTTTCTAATGGCTCCAAAGTTAATTATTCAAAGGATAAGGTTGGGATAGGTCAAAAACCATTCAACTAATAGAATTTAGACAGGTTTGGGTCACTATATTAACCTTATCTTTTAGTTTTAACTCTTAGGTAATTAGTTTGACATTTACCATGTCACTTTGTATTTATATATTATATAGTTAATAAACATACAATATACATCCATGAGACCCCTAAGTGGTCCATTAATTATACACCTGTCGTGATATAAGTATCTTGGACGAACCTTAGATTTTTAGTAATTTAATATCAATTAATAATATAATATTTGTTTTAAAAACTCTTTTATGTCAATTTTGACACTATTCAATAGTTGATTTTTGTGAAAATTATAACAGAATGATTACTTTGAAAAAAGTCAATTAAATCAATCCTAATATGTTATATTATCCTAGAAAATTAGTTTAATTCATTAAAAGTCTGAAATTATATATCTTTGGGTATTTATAATATAATTTATTTTAAATTTTCACTATTATGGTAATTACTGCATCATCATTGTGTCATAAATAAATTAAATTATATAATGTCTAAAAATTATAAATAAAATATCATTATTTAGGAAATAGTTTTATCTTTCTAATGAATATTTACAATCTAATTTATCTTATGTATCACCCTATATTAAAAAAAATTTAGTAAATAAACTTTGATTTTAACTCTTTTAACACTTCTTTGAATTAAATAATAATAAATGTCCTAATCTAATCCAAGTGGACCTAAATGATAATAATTTATTCCTATGGTTGTTTTTGGTCGAGTTACACTTGTCCAATAGAATCAGGACATGTGTTAGGGTAATATTAATATCATTTCTACCCTTAATTACCCTATTTACTTTTAACCGTGCTAAATAAAAGTAAAAAGTTACTATTCACCAAAAATTATTTTCATCACCTTGAACCACATTTTACTTCTTGATATTAACCTTGTCTCTAAGATTTTTAAAATTCCATTCACAGAAGCGGTAAAATTAAGTTTTATGAAAAATTCAGTATTTTTTTTAAATACCACTTAGTTGTTTCACTATTCATCAAAAATTGATGTTTTTCAGAACAATGCCAAAATTTCACCCTAAGCTGTAATTGATATTATGAATTAAAAAATGATGTCTATTTTACAAAATTCCAAATATATAAGTTTCATTAAATAATTTTATAATTAATTCCCACTGTCACAACAAATAGCGTGTTTTTAAGAAACAATATATATCAAAAGATTGACAATTGTTTAGGTCCAATTTCAAAGTGAAATTAATTCTAATGAACACCATTGGATAAAATGGTAAAAATATATTCTAATTATACTTTAAAAATACTCAAACTCATAAATTATCAATATTAATTATTTTGATTAAAAAGTTGTTTTTAATTAAAATTTAGTATTTTTCACTATTCATCGAAATATTAAAGTTATCCAAAAAGTACCAAAATTTCACCCTAGGGTAATTTTGATATTCCGAATCCAAAAATGAAGTCAATTTTGAGAGATAGAATTTATAAAATTTCAAAAAGTATGTATTACTATTCATAACGGCTAGTTTGGTAAGTCATGGTGCGCTTTAACTCGGTGTTGCGTGTAGTGAAAGTTATTGAATTATTTTGAAGAAATAACACAATATGAAATCCTGGGGTGTTACATTCTCCCCTCCTTCAATAAATTGTGTCCTCGCAATTTGAAATTTTTCTTCGAAAATAAAAGGTTGAAAATAAAAAATATCTTTGTGGGAAAACCCACATCGGAAATTGGGTTACTAAAATTTAGTCTTAATATGAGGAAAAGAGAAATGAAAGGGTCACCACCAAATTATGATCTTGATTAGGAGAACATTGGTGGAAATTAGAGACATATAATTGGAGGAAAAACGTAAATATTTATAGGTAGTGATTGAGGTCATCAATCACAAACAAGTTTAAAATTGAGGTCCTTAAATTCATCAATCTATGATTATTTGAAATACCATCGGTTCAACAAAACATAGGGTATTAGGATAAAACATTTTTGGTTTTAGGATTCCTTAAAGTATAAGAATTAATTTCTTCATAGAATAAGAGAAGAAGAAAAAATATATTCTTGACAAGTAGAGTTCCATCCTTTAACTAATTTCTACCACAGACTCATCTTTCACTCTAAAAGATAATAGAACTTAAAAATAATATTCTATTTATCCTATTCGTATAGGGTTAAAAAAATGAACTTATAATTCATCTAGAAGAACCATTAAAAAACTACATTATTCAATCCAGGACATCACGTGGGTCAGTGGTAGGTGATACACCCTTGTTGCCCTTCAGTTGTGGGTTCAAGTCTCGCGGCCTTGCCGGATGCGAAGGGTTGCCGCACGACCTCTGGGTTGTCCTTTTATGGAAATCCAAAATAATCCAAACTAGAACAATCCAAAACACTTCAGTCCAAAATTTATAAGGAAGGTAAACACAATAAAGATCCTTTTTTCCGCGTAATAACACGTGAACACGTTCATCATGTATTCTTTTAAAACACTGCAACATCCTGAATTACCATAAAACCTTATTGATTACATTCATGATCCCTTATTTCTTAAAGAATAATAGATATACTCCTTCAATCCAAAAATGTTTTAAATCCCAACAGTGATGGAATTTACAAATCATTAATCAGTTTCAAGGTAGTCAAGAATATCCAATATAATTTATCCAAATCAATCATGTATTATTCCAAAATCACTACCTCGGTATCAGAACTATATTATGGTTTATCATTCTCTCAAACATATATTTTCCAAAAATTTATCCTACTACTGAGTCACTTTTCATTGTTCCACACAATCTCAAGTCCTTAATGAAATAATACTACACTACAATCCTTATATAATCCATAATTATTATAACAAGTACGTTGTTGATACAACACTCAATTGACATAATCAACATAAGAACTCTAATCATTCCTCTTCATCTGTGGTAGTATGATAACTTGATTATTATCCAATAGCATTATTTGCGGCATAGTCTGATGACTGGGACATAGGTTCGTGTAGTGTCCAAACTCCTTTCAAATGAAGCATTGTACATTTGAAAAAAATTTCTTACCCTTGCAGTCACGTACTTTGTGCCATTTTCCTCAACAATTATAACAAACTCCCATTTCTTTCAGGCAAGTTCCAGGGTGTTTCTTCCCACAGTTATCACATATGGGAAAATTATTCTTTTCCCTCTTCCCTTTATTCATCTTTCTCTCATCCATCCTTTTAGTCTCTTGCTTCCATTCAAAGCCATATGACTCAGTAAACTCTTTACTTATCTTATCAACACGTGATATTATTTCTTCATATGACGATAATACATGGGAGAATATTTCTCTTATAAATTCTAGATTAAGAACATGAAAGATATGATCCTTCTTTCTCTTTGGATCATGTGTATTGCTGGAGTTCTCATTCCTTCTACTGGGCTCCATTTCTAAATAATGGCATACACCAGATTAGTTTATGAATAACAATACCTAATCCCAAACTTTTAAAACACATAACATAAACAAAATAGTTTATGTATATAATCCATAATCATAAAAATGTCTCCTTTGAGGAAGTATATACTCATAAACCCTTCATAATGGTTTGTAAAGAAAATGATAATTATCCTAAGCATATCCTCCGGGAGTGTCGTGACCAAGAGTGAAGCAAGGCCCGCTGTCGTGCACCAGTTCCCGTTCGAGTCCAGCTCAAAGCGGTGTTTTTTGGTTTTACCCCTAGGTACATCTGTGCCAGAGCCACCTCTACCTTCTCATATCTAGACAGGGATGTATTGCTCGTAAAACTCACAAAATCTCTACAATTCCAAAATTCTAGGAAGTTCTTCTATACTAATCCTCAAAGTCCATCTTAAATCTATGTGAACTAATTAGAGTTTATCTAAATCTAGCTTCCAAGGTTTGTACTAAACTTCCTCTGATACCAACTGTAATGCCCTGACCCCAGTTACCCAGAGTCGGTGCATTATTACATAACATTGGCATGATCACAAGAAAGATCAAATCTCGAATGACCGATTGGTTTAGTAGCCTTAGAAACACTAGATATATTAATGAAGTTTTACATTACATCATAAAAATGAAAACTACATCAACATAGTCTCCATATCTCACACTCATATCCCAACATACTATCCTGACAGGTCATTTATAAATTACTTCTTCACATCCTGGGAAAAATAAAACATAGAAAAGGGTTGAGCTCAAATTCCCAGTAAGGATAAAAATATAGCGGAAACTTTCATAAATAACAATAAATGTTTAAGGCAATGTATAAATTAAAAAAAAGCCTTTTAAACTTGAACTTCAACATACTAGAAAAAAAAATAAATAATTTCATTTACTTATTCACATGGATATTCTACTAATCGAATAATCACATGCAATACCAATTACCACTTTCATAATGATGGAATGCATAACGCCAGACTACCATAACCACATAGCCAAGGACTCATGCCAAGACTACAAATAAGATTTTTCCAAGGCCTTGTGCCAATACACTAGTTTGTCTCATGAGACCTACCGATGCATCGAGGATCTATTGCAATCTCCACCCGTCACATATTAAGTCCAATGCATTCCCATATGAAAAGGATTAAACATAACATAAACATTCGTATTAAAAATAGCATATGAAATGTCAATACTTTCACCATAAACTATGAATGGTATAAAAATAGAACATCCACAGTCAAACATATCACAAAACCTTCAATACAATATAGAATTTTTGTATCATAATAAATCAACTTCAAATAAGAGTAAAATCCATCAAAGGATATTGATATATATGAAATCAGAACTCTTTTTAGAGAAATATCTCTTTCTATTTTGAAATAATTTAAGAGTCATATATTTATAAAATAAAACATTTTCTTTGAAAATATTCTTATTATCTTGTAAGGGAAGCTTCGACGATTTTATAACGGCAGAAAATAACCGCACCCGCCGTATAAGTTAAAAAACATTCTTACCTTAATTCTGTCGAAAAGGTAAAAAAGAACCTTGTTTGGAAAACGACGGAAAGATTCCTTTATAAAACTCTTATAAAAATTCAAACAAGGGTATAAATGACTTTAACCCATATTCTTTTAAATATTAAAGTGTTTTGAAATACATTCTTTAATCACCATGGATGTGGATGATAAAGAGATCCCAATAGATTTTTACGTATGAACAACCTCGGATAATGAAGAGATTGTGAAATAACCCTTACCTTGTAATTTTCCTTGGTTGAGGGTAGGTTGACCTCCTGTAAAATGGTGAAATACTTTTTATTATATTATACAAGAATCATATATATTAATATGATATCATATATGATCTTTTAACATTTCTTTGTTAATATTATCTTAGTATTATCGTTGTTTCGGGTGTTAACTTAATCATTTTCTTTGATATGTTTTGTTACGTAAGCCATGTTTGTAATGGTTAGGTTGTATATTTTTCATATCTAGAATGATATTAAGTCCTTAAAATTATTTTTAAATCATCAAATGATAATTATACTTGAATGGATATGATTGTGAATGAATCTCATCACGTTCGTGGAGACGGTAGTCCGTACGTACGCACGAGCGAAAATATCATTCTTTTGATATTAAAATAATATATAATTGGATGGTATATCATATATAAAGAATCATTATCATGTTATATTTATTATTTAAATGAATTAAGAATCATTATTATACCAATTCAAATAATAATATATTGAATAACAATTACACCACGACGTGGAGACGGTAAGCCGTACATACGCACGTATGGTGACATGTTATTAAAAGGGTGGAAGGAATACTGAATATGGTTGTACCATAATTATAATAACATCACAGTATATATAAGATACTGGAGTTATTATTTTATAATGGTAACAATAAAGAATGAAGAAGTGGAAGACGAAAAGAACTTGAAAAAGGGTGGTGAAATCATTACCTCTTCTTCGGGTTCTTCCTTTTGATTTGATCAAAAGGGCTCCTTAGGTTGGCTTTCTGATCAAACTAAGACCTCTAGGTTGTAGTGAGGGAAGTTGGGAGAGTATTTGTGAAGAGTTTTTCTGAACCAAAAGGCTTTTATAGTGTGAAGTAATGATAAGGGAGAGTTCCCTTTTATAAGAGGAGAGAGGGGCACCTTTGGAAAAGCTAAATATATTAATTTATAATAAATTAATATTCTGTTTATAATGGCTCAGAAGTTTATTAAAATTTTATGGTGGGGATAGGTCGAAAAACATTCAACCAATAGAATTTAGTCTGGTTTGGGTCACTATATTAACCTTATCCTTTAGTTTAACTCTTAGGTAATTAGTTTGACATTTACCATGTCACTTTGAATTTTTATATTATATAGTTAATAAACATACTATATACATCCAAGATACCCCTAAGTGGTCCATTAATGATAAAACTATCATTATATAAGTCTTTTGGCCGAACCATAGATTTTTAGGAATTTAATATCAATTAATAATATAATATTTTTTTAAAAAACTCTTTTATGTAAATTTTTACACTATTCAATAGATGATTTTTTTGAAACTTATAACAGAATGATTACTTCGAAAAAAGTCAATTAAATAAATCCTAATATGTCATATTATCCAAGAAAATTAGTTTAATTCATTAAAAAACTCAAATTATATATATTTGGGTATTTATAATATCAATTATTTTAATTTTCCACTATTATGGTAATTACTGCATCATCATTGTGTCATAAATAAATTAAATTATTTAATGTCTAAAAATTATAAATAAAATATCATTATGTAGGAAATATTTTTATCTTTTTAAATAATATTTACAATCAAATTTATCTTATGTATAACCCTATATTAATAATGTTTTAGTAAATAAACTTTGATTTTAACTCTTTTAACACTTATTTGAATTAAATAATAATAAATGTCCTAATCTAATCCAAGTGGACCTAAATGATAATATTTTATTCCTATGGTTGATTTTGGTCGAGATAAACTTGTCCAATTGAATTAGGACATGTGTTAGGGTAATATTAATATCATTTCTACCCTTAATTACCCTATTTACTTTTAACCGTGGTAAATAAAAGTAAAAAGTTACTATTCAACAAAAATTATTTGCATCACCTTGAACCACATTTTACTTCTTGATATTAACCGTGTCTCTCAGATTTTCTAAATTCCATTCACAGAAGTGGTAAAATTAAGTTTTATGAAAAATTCAGTTTTTTTTAACTACCACTTAGTAGTTTAACTATTCATCAAAAATTGAAGTTTTTCAGAACAATGCCAAAATTTCATCCTAAGCTATAATTGATTTTATGAATTTAAAAATGATGTCTATTTTACAAAATTCCAAACATATAAGTTGAATTAATTAATTTTATAATTAATTCCCGCTGTCACAACAAATAGCGTGTTTTTAAGAAACAACATATATCAAAAGATTGACAATTGTTTAGGTCCAATTTCAAAGTGAAATTAATTCTAATGAACACCATTGGATAAAATGGTAAAAATATATTCTAATTATACTTTAAAACCACTCAAACTCATAAATTATCAATATTAATTATTTTGATTAAAAAGTTGTTTTTAATTAAAATTTAGTATTTTTCACTATTCATCGAAATATTAAAGTTATCCAAAAAGTACCAAAATTTCACCCTAGGGTAATTTTGATATTCCGAATCCAAAAATGAAGTCAATTTTGAGAGATAGAATTTATAAAATTTCAAAAAGTATGTATTACTATTCATAACGGCTAGTTTGGTAAGTCATGGTGCGCTTTAACTCGGTGTTGCGTGTAGTGAAAGTTATTGAATTATTTTGAAGAAATAACACAATATGAAATCCTGGGGTGTTACATTCTCCCCTCCTTCAATAAATTGCGTCCTCGCAATTTGAAATTTTTCTTCAAAAATAAAAGGTTGAAAATAAAAAATATCTTTGTGGGAAAACCCACATCAGAAATTGGGTTACTAAAATTTAGTCTTAATATGTGGAAAAGAGAAATGAAAGGGGCACCACCAAATTATGATCTTGATTAGGAGAACATTGGTGGAAATTAGAGACATATAATTGGAGGAAAAACGTAAATATTTATAGGTAGTGATTGAGGTCATCAATCACAAACAAGTTTAAAATTGAGGTCCTTAAATTCATCAATCTATGATGATTTGAAATACCATCGGTTCAACAAAACATAGGGTATTAGGATAACACATTTTTGGTTTTAGGATTCCTTAAAGTATAAGAATTAATTTCTTCATAGAATAAGAGAAGAAGAAAAAATATATTCTTGACAAGTAGAGTTCCATCCTTTAACTAATTTATACCATAGACTCATCTTTCACTCTAAAAGATAATAGAACTTAAAAATAATATTCTATTTATCCTATTCGTATAGGGTTAAAAAAATGAACTTATAATTCATCTAGCAGAACCATTAAAAAACGACATTATTCAATCCAGGACATCACGTGGGTCAGTGGTAGGTGATACACCCTTGTTGCCCTTCAGTTGTGGGTTCAAGTCTCGCGGCCTTGCCGGATGCGAAGGGTTGCCGCACGATCTCTGGGTTGTCCTTTTATGGAAATCCAAAATAATCCAAACTAGAACAATCCAAAACACTTCAGTCCAAAATTTATAAGGAAAGTAAACACAATAAAGATCCTTTTTTCCGCGTAATAACACGTGAACACCTTCATCATGTATTCTTTTAAAACACTGCAACATCCTGAATTACCATAAAACCTTATTGATTACATTCATGATCCCTTATTCCTTAAAGAATAATAGATATACTCCTTCAATCCAAAAATGTTTTAAATCCCAACAATGATGGAATATACAAATCATTAATCAGTTTCAAGGTAGTCAAGAATATCCAATATAATTTATCCAAATCAATCATGTAATATTCCAAAATCACTACCTCAGTATTAGAACTATATTATGGTTTATCATTCTCTCAAACATATATTTTCAAAAAATTTATCCTACTACTGAGTCACTTTTCATTGTTCCACACAATCTCATGTCCTTAATGAAATAGTACTACAGTACAATCCTTATATAATCCATAATTATTATAACAAGTACATTGTTGATACAACACTCAATTGACATAATCAAAATAAGAACTCTAATCATTCTTCTTCATCTGTGGTAGTATGATAACTTGATTATTATCCAATAGCATTATTTGCGGCATAGTCTGATGACTGAGACATAGGTTCATGTAGTGTCCAAACTCCTTTCAAATGAAGCATTGTACATTTGAAACCAATTTCTTACCCTTGCAGTCACGTACTTTGTGCCATTTTCCTCCACAATTATAACAAACTCCCATTTCTTTCAGGCAAGTTCCAGGGTGTTTCTTCCCACAGTTATCACATATGGGAAAATTATTCTTTTCCCTCTTCCCTTTATTCATCTTTCTCTCATCCATCCTTTTAGTCTCTTGCTTCCATTCAAAGCCATATGACTCAGTAAACTCTTTACTTATCTTATCAACACATGATATTATTTCTTCATATGACGATAATATATGGGAGACTATTTCTCTTATAAATTCTAGATTAAGAACATGAAAGATATGATCCTTCATTCTCTTTGGATCATGTGCATTGCTGGAGTTCTCATTCCTTCTACTGGGCGCCATTTCTAAACAATGGCATACACTAGATTAGTTTATGAATAACAATACCTAATCCCAAACTTTTAAAACACATAACATAAACTAAATAGTTTATGTATATAATACATAATCATAAAAATGTCTAATTTGAGGAAGTATATACTCAAAAACCCTTCATAATGGTTTGTAAAGAAAATGATAATTATCCTAAGCATATCCTCCGGGAGTGTCGTAACCAAGAGTGAAGCAAGGCCCGTTGTCGTGCACCAGTTCCCGTTCGAGTCCAGCTCAAAGCGGTGTTTTTTGGTTTTACCCCTAGGTACATCTGTGCCAGAGCCGCCTCTAACTGCTCATATCTAGACAGGGATGTATTGCTCGGAAAACTCACAAAATATCTACAATTCCAAAATTCTAGGAAGTTCTTCTATACTAATCCTCAAAGTCCATCTTAAATCTATGTGAACTAATTAGAGTTTATCTAAATCTAGCTTCCAAGGTTTGTACTAAACTTCTTCTTATACCAACTGTAATGCCCCGACCCCAGTTACCTAGAGTCGGTGCATTATTACATATCATTGGCATGATCACAAGAAAGATCAAATCTCGAATGACCGATTGGTTTAGTAGCCTTAGAAACACTAGATATATTCATGAAGTTTTACATTACATCATAAAAATGAAAACTACAACAACATAGTCTCCATATCCCACACTCATATCCCCACATACTATCCTGAAAGGTCATTCATAAATTACTTCTTCACATCTTGGGAAAAATAAAACATAGAAAAGGGTTGATCTCAAATGCCCAGTAAGGATAAAAATATAGCAGAAACTTTCATAAATAACAATAAAAGTTTAAGGCAATGTATAAATTAAAACAAAAGCCTTTTAAACTTGAACTTCAACATACTATTAAAAAAAAGAAATAATTCCATTTACTTATTCACATGGATATTCTACTAATCGAATAATCACATGCAATACCAATTACCACTTTCATAATGATGGAATGCATAACGCCAGACTACCATAACCACATATCCAAGGCCTCATGCCAAGACTACAAATAAGATTTTGCCAAGGCCTTGTGCCAAGACACTAGTTTGTCTCATGAGACCTACCGATGCATCGAGGATCTATAGCAATCTCCACCCGTCACATATTAAGTCCAATGCATTCCCATATGAAAAGGATTAAACATAACATAAACATTCGTATTAAAAATAGCATATGAAATGTCAATACTTTCACCATAAACTATGAATGGTATAAAAATAGAACATCCACAGTCAAACATATCACAAAACCTTTAATACAATATAGAAGTTTTGTATCATAATAAATCAACTTCAAATAAGCGTAAAATCCATCAAAGGATATTGACATATATGAAATCAGAACTCTTTTTAGAGAAATATCTCTTTCTATTTTGAAATAATTTAAGAGTCATATATTTATAAAATAAAACATTTTCTTTGAAAATATTCTTATAATCTTGTAAGGGAAGCTACGACAATTTTATAACGGCAGAAAATAACTGCACCCGCCGTATAAGTTAAAAAACATTCTTACCTTAATTCTGTCGAAAAGGTAAAAAAGAACCTTGTTTGGAAAACGACGGAAAGATTCCTTTATAAAACTCTTATAAAAATTCAAACAAGGGTATAAATGACTTTAAACCATATTATTTTAAATATTAAAGTGTTTTGAAATACATTTTTTAATCAACATGGATGTGGATGATAAAGAGATCCCAATAGATTTTTACGTATGAACAACCTCGGATAATGAAGTGATTGTGAAATAACCCTTACCTTGTAATTTTCCTTGGTTGAGGGTAGGTTGACCTCCTGTAAAATGGTGAAATACTTTTTATTATATTATACAAGAATCATATATATTAATATGATATCATATATGATTTTTTAACATTTCTTTGTTAATATTATCTTAGTATTATCGTTGTTTCGGGTGTTAACTTAATCATTTTCTTTGATATGTTTTGTTACGTAAGCCATGTTTGTAATGGTTAGGTTGTATCTTTTTCATATCTAGAATGATATTAAGTCCTTAAACATTATTTTTAAATCATAAAATGATAATTATACTTGAATGGATATGATTGTGAATGAATCTCATCACGTTCTTGGAGACGGTAGTCCGTACGTACGCACGAGCGAAAATATCATTCTTTTGATAATAAAATAATATATAATTGTATGGTATATCATATATAAAGAATAATTATCATGTTATATTTATTATTTAAATGAATTAAAAATCATTATTATAACAATTCAAATAATAATATATTGAATAACAATTACACCACGACGTGGAGACGGTAAGCCGTACATACGCACGTATTGTGACATGTTATTCAAAGGGTGGAAAGAATACTGAATATGGTTGTACCATAATTATAATAACATCACAGTATATATAAGATACTGGAGTTATTATTTTATAATGGTAACAATAAAGAATGAAGAAGTGGAAGACGAAAAGAACTTGAAAAAGGGTGGTGAAATCATTACCTCTTCTTCGGGTTCTTCCTTTTGATTTGATCAAAAGGGCTCCTTAGGTTGGCTTTCTAATCAAACTAAGACCTCTAGGTTGTAGTGAGGGAAGTTGGGAGAGTATTTGTGAAGAGTTTGGCTGAATCAAAAGGCTTTTATAGTGTGAAGTAATGAGAAGGGAGAGTGCCCTTTTATAAGAGGAGAGAGGGGCACCTTTGGAAAAGCTAAATATATTAATTTATAATAAATTAATATTCTGTTTATAATGGCTCATAAGTTGATTATAAAAATTTTATGGTTGGGATAGGTCGAAAAACATTCAACCAATAGAATTTAGTCTGGTTTTGGTCACTATATTAACCTTATCCTTTAGTTTAACTCTTAGGTAATTAGTTTGACATTTACCATGTCACTTTGTATTTTTATATTATATAGTTAACAAACATACTATATACATCCAAGAGACCCCTAAGTGGTCCATTAATGATAAAACTATAATTATATAAGTATTTTGGCCGAACCGTAGATTTTTAGGAATTTAATATCAATTAATAATATAATATTTGTTTAAAAAACTCTTTTATGTAAATTTTTACACTATTCAATAGTTGATTTTTTTGAAACTTATAACAGAATGATTACTTCGAAAAACGTCAATTAAATAAATTCTAATATGTCATATTATCCACGAAAATTAGTTTAATTCATTAAAAAACTCAAATTATATATATTTGGGTATTTATAATATCAATTATTTTAATTTTCCACTATTATGGTAATTACTGCATCATCATTGTGTCATAAATAAATTAAATTATTTAATGTATAAAAATTATAAATAAAATATCATTATGTAGGAAATATTTTTATCTTTTTAAATAATATTTACAATCGAATTTATCTTTTGTATAACCCTATATTAATAATGTTTTAGTAAATAAACTTTGATTTTAACTCTTTTAACACTTCTTTGAATTAAATAATAATAAATGTCCTAATCTAATCCAAGTGGACCTAAATGATAATATTTTATTCCTATGGTTGATTTTGGTCGAGATCCACTTGTCCAATTGAATTAGGACATGTGTTAGGGTAATATTAATATCATTTCTATCCTTAATTACCCTATTTACTTTTAACCGTGGTAAATAAAAGTAAAAAGTTACTATTCAACAAAAATTATTTGCATCACCTTGAACCACATTTTACTTCTTGATATTAACCGTGTCTCTCGGATTTTCTAAATTCCATTCACAGAAGTGGTAAAATTAAGTTTTATGAAAAATTCAGTTTTTTTAACTACCACTTAGTAGTTTAACTATTCATCAAAAATTGAAGTTTTTCAGAACAATGCCAAAATTTCACCCTAAGCTATAATTGATATTCTGAATTCAAAAATGATGTCTATTTTACAAAATTCCAAACATATAAGTTGAATTAATTAATTTTATAATTAATTCCCGCTGTCACAACAAATAGCGTGTTTTTAAGAAACAACATATATCAAAAGATTGACAATTGTTTAGGTCCAATTTCAAAGTGAAATTAATTCTAATGAACACCATTGGATAAAATGGTAAAAATATATTCTAATTATACTTTAAAACCACGCAAACTAATAAATTATCAATACTAATTATTTTGATTAAAAAGTTATTTTTAATTAAAATTTAGTATTTTTCACTATTCATTGAAATATTAAAGTTATCCAAAAAGTACCAAAATTTCACCCTAGGGTAATTTTGATATTCCGAATCCAAAAATGAAGTCAATTTTGAGAGATAGAATTTATAAAATTTCAAAAAGTATGTATTACTATTCATATCAGCTAGTTTGGTAAGTCATGGTGCGCTTTAACTCGGTGTTGCGTGTAGTGAAAGTTATTGAATTATTTTGAAGAAATAACAAAATATGAAATCTTGGGGTGTTACATTCTACCCTCTTTCAATAAATTGCGTCCTCGCAATTTGAAATTTTTCTTCGAAAATAAAAGGTTGAAAATAAAAAATATCTTTGTGGGAAAACCCACATCGGAAATTGGGTTAGTAAAATTTAGTCTTAATATGAGGAAAAGAGAAATGAAAGGGTCACCACCAAATTATGATCTTGATTAGGAGAACATTGGTGGAAATTAGAGACATATAATTGGAGGGAAAACGTAAATATTTATAGGTAGTGATTGAGGTCATCAATCACAAACAAGTTTAAAATTGAGGTCCTTAAATTCATCAATCTATAATGATTTGAAATACCATCAGTTCAACAAAACATAGGGTATTAGGATAACACATTTTTGGTTTTAGGATTCCTTAAAGTATAAGAATTAATTTCTTCATAGAATAAGAGAAGAAGAAAAAATATATTCTTGACAAGTAGAGTTCCATCCTTTAACTAATTTCTACCACAGACTCATCTTTCACTCTAAAAGATAATAGAACTTAAAAATAATATTCTATTTATCCTATTCGTATAGGGTTAAAAAAATGAACTTGTAATTCATCTAGCAGAACCATTAAAAAAACGAAATTATTCAATCCAGGACATCACGTGGGTCAGTGGTAGGTGATACACCCTTGTTACACTTCAGTTGTGGGTTCAAGTCTCGCGGCCTTGCCGGATGCGAAGGGTTGCCGCACGACCTCTGGGTTGTCCTTTTATGGAAATCCAAAATAATCCAAACTAGAACAATCCAAAACACTTCAGTCCAAAATTTATAAGGAAGGTAAACACATTAAAGATCATTTTTTCCGCGTAATAACACGTGAACACCTTCATCATGTATTCTTTTAAAACACTGCAACATCCTGAATTACCATAAAACCTTATTGATTACATTTATGATCGCTTATTCCTTAAAGAATAATAGATATACTCCTTCAATCCAAAAATGTTTTAAATCCCAACAATGATGGAATATACAAATCATTAATCAGTTTCAAGGTAGTCAAGAATATCCAATATAATTTATCCAAATCAATCATGTATTATTCCAAAATCACTACCTCGGTATCAGAATTATATTATGGTTTATCATTCTCTAAAACATATATTTTCCAAAAATTTATCCTACTACTGAGTCAGTTTTCATTGTTCCACACAATCTCATGTCCTTCATGAAATAGTACTACAGTACAATCCTTATATACTCCATAATTATTATAACAAGTACATTGTTGATACAACACTCAATTGACATAATCAACATAAGAACTATAATCATTCCTCTTCATCTGTGGTAGTATGATAACTTGATTATTATCTAATAGCATTATTTGCGGCATAGTCTGATGACTGGGACATAGGTTCGTGTAGTGTCCAAACTCCTTTCAAATGAAGCATTGTACATTTGAAACCAATTTCTTACCCTTGCAGTCACGTACATTGTGCCATTTTCCTCCACAATTATAACAAACTCCCATTTCTTTCAGGAAAGTTCCAGGGTGTTTCTTCCCACAGTTATCACATATGGGAAAATTATTTCTTTCCCTCTTCCCTTTATTCATCTTTCTCTCATCCATCCTTTTAGTCTCTTGCTTCCATTCAAAGCCATATGACTCAGTAAACTCTTTACTTATCTTATCAACACATGATATTATTTCTTCATATGACGATAATACATGGGAGACTATTTCTCTTATAAATTCTAGATTAAGAACATGAAAGATATGATCCTTCTTTCTCTTTGGATCATGTGCATTGCTGGAGTTCTCATTCCTTCTACTGGGCGCCATTTCTAAACAATGGCATACACTAGATTAGTTTATGAATAACAATACCTAATCCCAAAATTTTAAAACACATAACATAAAATAAATAGTTTATGTATATAATCCATAATCATAAAAATGTCTCCTTTGAGGAAGTATATACTCATAAACCCTTCATACTGGTTTGTAAAGAAAATGATAATTATCCAAAGCATATCCTCCGGGAGTGTCGTAACCAAGAGTGAAGCAAGGCCCGTTGTCGTGCACCAGTTCCCGTTCGAGTCCAGCTCAAAGCGGTGTTTTTTGGTTTTACCCCTAGGTACATCTGTGCCAGAGCCGCCTCTACCTGCTCATATCTAGACATGGATGTATTGCTCGGAAAACTCACAAAATCTCTACAATTCCAAAATTCTAGGAAGTTCTTCTATACTAATCCTCAAAGTCCATCTTAAATCTATGTGAATTATTAGAGTTTATCTAAATCTAGCTTCCAAGGTTTGTACTGAACTTCCCCTGATACCAACTATAATGCCCCGACCCCAGTTACCCAGAGTCGATGCATTATTACATAACATTGGCATGATCACAAGAAAGATCAAATCTCGAATGACCGATTGGTTTAGTAGCCTTAGAAACACTAGATATATTCATGAAGTTTTACATTACATCATAAAAATGAAAACTACAACAACATAGTCTCCATATCCCACACTCATATCCCCACATACTATCCTGACAGGTCATTCATAAATTACTTCTTCACATCCTGGGAAAAATAAAACATAGAAAAGGGTTGAGCTCAAATGCCCAGTAAGGATAAAAATATAGCGGAAACTTTCATAGATAACAATAAAAGTTTAAGGCAATGTATAAATTAAAACAAAATCCTTTTAAACTTGAACTTAAACATACTATGAAAAAAAAAGAAATAATTCCATTTACTTATTCACATGGATATTCTACTAATTTAATAATCACATGCAATACCAATTACCACTTTCATAATGATGGAATGCATAATGCCAGACTACCATAACCACATAGCCAAGGCCTCATGCCAAGACTACAAATAAGATTTTGCCAAGGCCTTGTGCCAAGACACTAGTTTGTCTCATGATACCTACCGATGCATCGAGGAGCTATAGCAATCTCCACCCGTCACATATTAAGTCCAATGCATTCCCATATGAAAAGGATTAAACATAACATAACCATTCGTATTAAAAATAGCATATGAAATGTCAATACTTTCACCATAAACTATGAATGGTATAAAAATAGAACATCCACAGTCAAACATATCACAAAACTTTCAATACAATATAGAAGTTTTGTATCATAATAAATCAACTTCAAATAAGCATAAAATCCATCAAAGGATATTGACATATATGAAATCAGAACTCTTTTTAGAGAAATATCTCTTTCTATTTTGAAATAATTTAAGAGTCATATATTTATAAAATAAAACATTTTCTTTGAAAATATTCTTATAATCTTGTAAGGGAAGCTTCGAAGATTTTATAACGGCAGAAAATAACCACACCCGCCATATAAGTTAAAAAACATTCTTACCTTAATTCTGTCGAAAAGGTAAAAAAGAACCTTATTTGGAAAACGACGGAAAGATTCCTTTATAAAACTCTTATAAAAATTCAAACAAGGGTATAAATGACTTTAAACCATATTCTTTTAAATATTAAAGTGTTTTGAAATACATTTTTTAATCAACATGGATGTGGATGATAAAGAGATCCCAATAGATTTTTACGTATGAACAACCTCGGATAATGAAGAGATTGTGAAATAACCCTTACCTTGTAATTTTCCTTGGTCGAGGGTTGGTTGACCTCCTTTAAAATGGTGAAATACTTTTTATTATATTATACAAGAGTCATATATATTAATATGATATCATATATGATCTTTTAACATTTCTTTGTTAATATTATCTTAGTATTATCGTTGTTTCGGGTGTTAACTTAATCATTTTCTTTGATATGTTTTGTTACGTAAGCCATGTTTGTAATGGTTAGGTTGTATCTTTTTCATATCTAGAATGATATTAAGTCCTTAAAAATTATTTTTAAATCATCAAATGATAATTATACTTGAATGGATATGATTGTGAATGAATCTCATCACGTTCGTGGAGACGGTAGTCCGTATGTACGCACGAGCGAAAATATCATTCTTTTGATATTAAAATAATATATAATTGGATGGTATATCATATATAAGGAATCATTATCATGTTATATTTATTATTTAAATGAATTAAAAATCATTATTATACCAATTCAAATAATAATATATTGAATAACAATTACACCACGACGTGGAGACGGTAAGCCGTACATACGCACGTATGGTGACATGTTATTCAAAGGGTGGAAAGAATACTGAATATGGTTGTACCATAATTATAATAACATCACAGTATATATAAGATACTGGAGTTATTATTTTATAATGGTGACAATAAAGAATGAAGAAGTGGAAGACGAAAAGAACTTGAAAAAGGGTGGTGAAATCATTACCTCTTCTTCGGATTCTTCCTTTTGATTTGATCAAAAGGGCTCCTTCGGTTGGCTTTCTGATCAAACTAAGACCTCTAGGTTGTAGTGAGGGAAGTTGGGAGAGTATTTGGGAAGAGTTTGGCTGAACCAAAAGGCTTTTATAGTGTGAAGTAATGAGAAGGGAGAGTGCCCTTTTATAAGAGAAGAGAGGGGCACCTTTGGAAAAGCTAAATATATTAATTTATAATAAATTAATATTCTATTTATAATGGCTCAGAAGTTGATTATTAAAATCTTATGGTGGGGATAGGTCGAAAAACATTCAACCAATAGAATTTAGTCTGGTTTGGGTCACTATATTAACCTTATCCTTTAGTTTAACTCTTAGGTAATTAGTTTGACATTTACCATGTCACTTTGTATTTCTATATTATATAGTTAATAAACATACTATATACATCCAAGAGACCCCTAAGTGGTCCATTAATGAGAAAAAAATCATTATATAAGTCTTTTGGCTGAACTGTAGATTTTTAAGAATTTAATATCAATTAATAATATAATATTTGTTTAAAAAACTCTTTTATGTAAATTTTTACACTATTCAATAGTTGATTTTTTTGAAACTTATAACAGAATGATTACTTCTAATAAAGTCAATAACATAAATCCTAATATGTCATATTATCCATGAAAATTAGTTTAATTCATTAAAAAACTCAAATTATATATATTTGGGTATTTATAATATCAATTATTTTAATTTTCCACTATTATGGTAATTACTGCATCATCATTGTGTCATAAATAAATTAAATTATTTAATGTCTAAAAATTATAAATAAAATATCATTATGTAGGAAATATTTTTATCTTTTTAAATAATATTTACAATCGAATTTATCTTATGTATAACCCTATATTAATAATGTTTTAGTAAATAAACTTTGATTTTAACTCTTTTAACACTTCTTTGAATTAAATAATAATAAATGTCCTAATCTAATCCAAGTGGACCTAAATGATAATATTTTATTCCTATGGTTGATTTTGGTCGAGATCCACTTGTCCAATTGAATTAGGGAATGTGTTAGGGTAATATTAATATCATTTCTACCCTTAATTACCCTATTTACTTTTAACCGTGGTAAATAAAAGTAAAAAGTTACTATTCAACAAAAATTATTTGCATCACCTTCAACCACATTTTACTTCTTGATATTAACCGTGTCTCTCGGATTTTCTAAATTCCATTCACAGAAGTGGTAAAATTAAGTTTTATGAAAAATTCAGTTTTTTTTAACTACCACTTAGTAGTTTAACTATTCATCAAAAATTGAAGTTTTTCAGAACAATGCCAAAATTTCACCCTAAGCTATAATTGATATTCTGAATTCAAAAATGATGTCTATTTTAAAAAATTCCAAAAATATAATTTGAATTAATTAATTTTATAATTAATTCACGCTGTCACAACAAATAGCGTGTTTTTAAGAAACAACATATATCAAAAGATTGACAATTGTTTAGGTCCAACTTCAAAGTGAAATTAATTCTAATGAACACCATTGGATAAAATGGTAAAAATATATTCTAATTATACTTTAAAACCACTCAAACTCATAAACTATCAATACTAATTATTTTTATTAAAAAGTAGTTTTTAATTAAAATTTAGTATTTTTCACTATTCATCGAAATATTAAAGTTATCCAAAAAGTACCAAAATTTCACCCTAGGGTAATTTTGATATTTCGAATCCAAAAATGAAGTCAATTTTGAGAGATAGAATTTATAAAATTTCAAAAAGTATGTATTACTATTCATAACGGCTAGTTTGGTAAGTCATGGTGCGCTTTAACTCGGTGTTGCGTGTAGTGAAAGTTATTGAATTATTTTGAAGAAATAACACACTATGAAATTTTGGGGTGTTACAAAATGGGTATTTTAAAAATATATATGTAAACCTTAAATAATTAAAAATGTGTAATGATTTTCAAAATATGGTCTTCTACAGTTATGTTCAGTATGAAATTTAGAGTCAAATAAGATCAACTTAATTTTTTATGAATAGTAAATTATGAATAGTGATTTTACAAATAGGATTAGTAATGTGACCAGATGGATTAGTAATCTCACTTAAAGAAAGTATTAATATAATTTAGGCAAATTTATTAAGTAATGTGATTCAACAAAATAGGTAAATAACTATTTTGGAAAAATATTGGGCAAGTATTAGTTTTTTCAGGTGAATAGTGTTTTAATTTAAAAATTAAACGAAAAATATTTAAAAAAATTATTTTCATAAAATGGATATCATTCTTGAAATCAGAGCATCGATATATGGTTAAGATGAATTTTCGGGATTTTTCTGACACAAATGAATTTTCAGTGAATAGTGTTTTTATATAAAAAATAAATTAAAATTATTTAGAAAATTATTTTCATAAAATGGTGTTCATTTTTTATATCAGATAATCGATGTTTAGTTAAGGTAAAATTTTGGGTTTTTTTAGAAAGTTGAATTTTTGGGGAATAGTGAAAATACAGTTTTTGAGTTCCAGGTGTTTAATGACATCATTAAGGATATATTAAATTTTCAATAATTTTTTTTGACTAAGGAATTTTATGATACATTATGAGGTGTCCCAAGTTTCCAATACCATGGGAAAATACCACGGGTAATCCAATGGTTTTCCCAATACCACCGATGAGGTTTCCCTTGGCAAGTAATGCTTTGTCCGCTCACTTCTCCTATAAATAACAAGACTTTACCTCATTTGTTTCCTTTAAATGTCCTCCCCAATGAAGTTCTGGTCACTTTACCTCCCAAAGAGTCTTCCCAAGGTTCCCTCAAGCCTCCCAATGTCCCGATCGTCATTCTTTGGAAGTTACTCTTCAAGGTAAGGGATCCTACCTCTCTCTTTCTATTCATTTATTCTCCTTTATGTCATTTATTTTAAGCTCCATGTTATTATGTTGGGGATGTTATTTTATATTCATCCTACATTCCTTTTCTTGTTCATAAGATGAGAGATCCCCTCTTCCTCTCATTAATTCATTTTAAGAATGTTTATGTGGCACCGTTATGCTGCCGAATATTTGTAAGGGAATCAGTCACCCTTTTCATTTTCAAAGTTCTATTTTTATGTCAAGTCTTTCATGTTCCTTTTTCTTATGTTGCAGTATTATTTATATATCCATCATAATTTCCTCTTTATGTTCATATGATGAGGGACCCTATTATATCTCATCAATTCATTTTTTAAGGTTTTATGTGACGCCGTTAGGCTGCCGAATTTTCACAAGAGAAGTCTTATTTTTGTCTTCCTTTCAGGTTTTTCATTTCATATGGTATATTTTAAAATTTCATTACCATGTTCCTATGTCCTTTATATTCTGACCCCTACTATATTATGGATCATTTATTAGTGGGTGACTCATGTCCACTATCTTTTAAATGTTTTCTAAATACCCCACAACATAGCTGTTATGCTACAGAATTTTCATCTCAAAATGTCTCTCTCTTGTTCTCAAATTATTTTATTTTATTAATTGGTTACTCAAAGATATTTATTCTACATGGGTATTCACATGTATATCAAAATGTTTTATTTTAAATTCTGGGATTTACATACATGAAACCCACTTTCCTTTTTCTGTGGGTTTAATGTGACTAAAAGATCTTGTCTTTAAAACAGTTTTTAAAAAGTTATGATTATGAAATTAAACCCATTTATTTTATGACTATATGGGTTATTTATGAAATTTATGATAATTATATATGTGGATCACATTATAATAAATAATGATTAAATGTTCTCCCTAATAACGCTCCATTTCATTGGGTAAAGACACAATCTTTAGAGATGATCATTTTAACAATACCTTGTTGAATAAACTTGGTAATGTTTTATGACACGTTGGGGATGGACCTTGGTGATAAGGAAATTATTGTCAATGTTAAATTTTGTAGACACATATTGAAGTTATGAAACACGTTATATTTATTATGATATGCCTCATGATCTTTTTCTCATGCCTTAATGTTATTTATCATGACTTTATTGATGTATCTCAAGTTCACATGTAAAATGTTTCTCTTGTTTCCCTTATTAGGCCTTCTTCTCACCCTTTAATTTGATGTATTATCCCAGGTTATGAGATTTTTTAATGAACATAGGTTGAACAATGAAGAATCCTTACAAGTGGTTTTAAAGTTATTTTCCATTGTTCTCAAGTTTTAGGTTCCTGATTTCTAAGACACTAGACTTTTAAGATCCTATGTTTGTAAAATGTAGTGAACTGTTATGTAATAAAAATGCAGGATGATATAGTTGGTATCAAAGGATAGTTTAGTTATTTATGAAAATTAGGATATGAAAAATTTTGGATGAAACATATATAAAAGTATAAATATAAGAAATCTTCCTTGTATTTTGGTGAGTATGTAGAAATTGGTTTATCAAGAAAATACAACCCTGTCTGGATACGAGTAGGTAGAGGTTCCTCTGGCACAGATGTACATAGGGGTAAAACCCCAAAACACCACTTTGAGCGAGACTCGAACGGGAACTGGTACACGAAAACGGGCCTATTTGCACTCATGGTTATGACACTCCCAAGGGATATGTTTGGTTAATTGCAAGATTTTTATGAATCATTATGAAGGAATTAGAGAAAAATGTAATTTTTCTAAGCATAATGTTTTAAGACATAAAATCCTTTTTAGATAAAATATTCACATATGAAATTATTTTCTCACAAAGGATTCATTCTTTTAGACAATTTCCCCATCGTCCATGAATACGTTGATGTATTTCCTTAAGAGTTACCTGGACCTCCCACAGAAGAAGAGGTAGACTTATACATTGAACTCATACCTGGATGTCATCTGAAGTCAAAGACCCCGTATAGGATTGAAAATGTGGAGTTAGATAAATTAAAGAAAAAACTCTGAGATCTTTTAGAGAAAGGGTTTATCCCACCATGTGTGTCTCCATGGGTATCACCCATTCTTTTTTGTGAAAAACAAGGATGGATCGATGCAGCTATTCATTGATTATAGAAAAATGAATGGGATCATAGTGAAGAACAAAAACTCTCTTCCAAGAATTGATGACTTATATGTCCAAATTCGTGGGACTCAATTATTCTCTAAGATTGATCTACTTTCTGGTTATCATCAATTAAGGGTGAATAATGACAATATTCCAAAAACTGCCTTCCAATCAAGATATGGAAATTATGAGTTTGTTGTTATGCCCTTCGGACTGACTAATGCACCTGCTATTTTTATGGATCAAGAATAATTTGATTTTAGAAACTTATGTTTTATCAAATGGATATCCTTTGTATAGGAAAATGGTTTGGTGATTAAATGATAAAGGTTATTTTGGACGATGATTTCTATTTTGGAGTACTATATGCATATAGGAAATAAAATACTAAAGGATTTAAATTGAGGAGGAATGGTTGAATTTTTTTTCTTTTTTTAAGAATTTATGTATTTATTGTGGACATATGGTGATTTGGGTTATTTCTAGAAAATGATGAACCTAGCATAAAGCATATTCGAATAGGTTAATTACACATTAGTATTAGACTTTAATAGTAGTGAACCTTATTTAGAGATAATGTTAAGATTTTTTGGGGAAGACTATGTGATTAAATACTTCTGTGTTTTGGGTTACAATCTTAGTTTGGATTATTATGATGAATTTTAAGGATGGTTGTGTATTGAAATGTCTTTCTGGAACTTTGGGCACTATTGTTAAATTTTGGATATTAATAGTCATATTTCTTGTTTATGTAGGATTATCCTTTATTGGGATTATATGATCTCGTACTAACTATTTTAGTTTTAGTTGATGACTAAAGACAAGGGAAAAATATAGTTATTCTTTTGTGGATTATGAGATTCTCTAGAAGATGATTCTTGTGCTTTTGATGAGACCAAGTATTTTTGAATGCTCGTTATTTTGAGATAAGATTTGTCTTGGTGGAACCTTATTAAGGGATGAAACTCTACATAAAGGTAAATATATTTCCTTAAGTTTTTATTCTATATAGTAAATGAATTGCTCATAATTATGAATAGGAACAAAAAACAAAAACATTGTTGGATTTCATTTCCTACTGGGTAATCAAAGACAGTTAAACACATATTGAGTTTGTGATCTTCTTGTGGATAATTTTCTCCTAATCTTGTTTTCTATCACTCTCCATCAACACTTGACCATTTGTTTTCTCTTCCATATGAAATTTTCCCTACATGGAATCCTAGTATGGGTTAACTTGGGTGACCATTGTACTTCCCTTTGTTTCATTTAATGTAACAATTTTAATGACTCTTTTCAGATGTGGGACATTCAACGAAATTTGCAAGCCCAATTTTAAAATTGTGAGGATGCAATTTATTATGTGGGGGATGATTATAACAACCCGAAATTTTGAGTAAATTTTGTTTCCTAACTTTGTGTGTTATTTTATTTCATACTCAAAAATACTATTTCATTTAATAAAATGAGTATAATTAAAATAAGACTATTGGAAACTAAATGTTGCTATTTTTGTCTCCAAATACAAGTGATCTTGATTAATTAATATAGAAAGATGATTTGATGGCCCCATCCAGTAATCTCGTTCCAATCGAAGCCCATCTGACGGAACTCAGGAAGGAGGTAGCACCATTGGCCTTTGCTTTGGACCAAACCCAAGATGAACTTAATAATATGAAGCTAGTATGGAATCACCTTCGCGATATGTTCACGCTGATAGAAATCACTACTTGGGAAATATTGACCGAGACGCCCCATGATTTTATCACCCTAACACACATTAATTTTAGGTCCTATGATGGTGTTATTAGGGGTTATGTAACGATACCATAACTGCCTTGTGTAATCCTTTAATTTAAATAAAAATTGTGATTCCTTCTTATGATGAATTTTGTGAATTTTCAAATGTCTGGATAAATATATTATGCATATTATTGATGAATTTTAGAAAAATTATATTTTAAAAATATTTATGTAAACCTTAAATAATTAAAAATGGGTAATGATTTTCAAAAACGGCCTTCTATAGTTGTGTTCAGTATGAAATTTAGAGTCTAATTAGATCAACTTAATTATTGATGAATAGTAAATTATGAATAGTGATATTATTCTTTGGATTAGTAATGTGACTAAATGGATTAGTAATCTCATTTAAAGAATGTATTAATATAACATAGGCACATTGATTATGTAATGTGATTCAATAAAATAGGTAAATAACTATTTTGGAAACTGTTGGGTAAGTATTAGTTTTTTCAGGTGAATAGTTTTTTTATTTAAAAATTAAATTAAAACTATTTTGAAAATTATTTTGACAAAATGGAGTTCATTATTTAATTCAGACCATCGATATTTGGTTGCTATGAATTTTTTTTGGATTTTTCTGAAATAGTTAAATTTTAAGTGAATTGTTTTTTTATTTAAAAATTAAATTAAATATATTTATGAAATTATATTAATAAAATGGAGTTCATTTTTGAAATCAGATCCTCGATATTTGGTTAAGGTAAAAATTTTGGTTTTTTTTAAAAAAAGTTGAATTTTATGTAAATAGTGAAAATACCATTTTTGAGTTTCGGGTGTTTAATGACATTATTAAGGATGTATTAATTATTAAATAATTCTGGTCGAATAATTAATAGTAATATAAGGTATGAGGTGTCCCAAGTGTCCAATACCGTGGGAAAATACAATGGGAAAGCCCATGGTTTTTCCAATACCACCGATTAGGTGTCCCTTGGAAATTAATGGTTTGTCCCTCACTTATCCTAAAAATACCACGTCTTTCCCGGATTCATTTCATTTGAAAATCCTCCCCAATGAAGTTATGGTCTCTTTACCTCCCAATTAGTCATTAAAAAGTTCCCTTAAGCCTCCCAATGTCCCGACCCTCATGCTTTTGAAGTTACTCTTCAAGGTAAGGGTTCTTACCTCTCTCTATCTTTTCATGTATTCTTTTTTATGTCATTTATTTTAATCTCCATGTTATTATGTTGGGGATGTTCTTTTATATTCATCCAAATTTAATTTTAATTTTAATATGATGAGTGATCCCCACTTTCTCTCATCAATTTATTTTAATAATGTTTAAGTGGCGTCATTAGGCTGCCAAATTTTTGTAAGGGATTCATTCACCCTTCTCAATTTCAACGTTCTATTTTTATATCAAGTATTTCATGTTCATTTTTCATATGTTGGGGTATGATATATATATCCATAATAATTTCCTCTTTATGTTCATATTATGAGGTAATTTATTCGATCTAATCAATTCATTTTCTTTATGTTTTATGTGACGTCGTTAGGATGCCGAATTTTCATAAGAGAAATCTTATTTTTGTCTTCATTTCATGTCTTTAATTTCATATGGCATAACTTTAAAATTTAGTTATCATGTTCTTATATCCTATATATTCTGTCCCCCTACAGTTTTATGGATCATTTATGAGTGGGTGAACCATGTCTCCTCTCTTTTCAATGTTTTCTAAAAACCCTGTAACATAGCCGTTATGATGCTGAATTCTCGTCTCAAAATGTCTCTCTCTTTTTCTCAAATTATTTTATTATATTAAGTGGATAATAAATTCTCATTCTTCTACAGGGGTATTCACATGTATATAAAAATTTTATATTATAAATTCGGGGATTTACATACATGAAACTCGCTTTCCTTTTTCCGTTGGTTTAATGTGACTTAAAGATCTTGTCTTTAAAGCGGTTTTTAAAACGTTATGATTATGAAATGAAACCCATTTTTATGACTATATTGGTTATTTATAAAATGTATGATGATGATATATGTGTCTCACATGATAATAAAGACAAATTAAGGGTTCTTTCTGATAGCGCTCCAATGCATTGGGTAAAGACTTAATCTTTAGAGATGATTATTTTAACTATACCTTGCTGAATAACCATGGTAAATTTTTTTATGAAACCTTCGAGATGGACCTTGGTGATACAGAAATTATTGTATAAGTTAAATTTTTTAGCCACATCTTCATGTTATGAAACAAGTAATTTTTATTATGATATTCCTCACGATCTCTTTATCTTTCTTGAAAGATATTTATCATGACTTTGTTGATGTATCTCAAGTTCACATGTAAAATGTTTCTCTTGTTTCCCTTACTGGGCCTTCTGCTCACCATTTCCATTGATTTATGCTCCCAGGTTATGAGATGCTATAATGAACTTAGGATGAACAATTAAGAAGACTTAAAATTGGTTTATAATATATTTTTATGTTGTTCTCATGTTTTATATTCCTTATTTCCAAGACACTAGACATTAAATATCATATGTTTGTAAAATGTAATGAAATGTTATGTAATAAAAAGGAAGGATACTATATTGAACATTAAATTTTAATCAACATGATTTAATAAATAAAAACATTATAGATAAAATCTGGATATGATATTTCATAGTGGCTGTTTATAAACCTTATAAAAGAATAATGGTGTATATTTTCTAGATATTCTTCAATGATTGGAGACTGAGATGTTATCCCTTATCTTCTGTTTGACTTGTCTTGTTCATTTTTTAATTTTATAAATAGAAAATTGGTGTTAATATATACTTTATTTAGAACCTTTTTAAATTTATTATTCATTTTTTTATCGCTTATTACTATGTTATAGATATTAGTTAAATTTTTTAGTTCATATTGGATTTTTTGCCGATGTTCGGTATTTGAGTCAAAAATGAAATTGTTTTGGTGAAAAATATCCTTCTGGTATTAAATAAATTATCTCTAGAAGATATTTTATTATTTAAATATCATATATATCCTGTATATATGTATTTATAATAGTACATAAAAATTTAATTTAAGAAATTAAATGCACTATTCCTGAAGATGGTAGGCAGTATGTACAAATGAATGCTTCTATCATTTTATCCATATTAATGGAATAAAAAATAAAAGATACATAAGTATATTATAATTAAATTATTATATCTATGTTATATATGTTACTTTAGTTCATTAACTCTATCCTTTTTATGTTCCAGGTATACCATGAATGAGTCATGTGACGTTGAAAGAGTAGTAGTCCACACTTTCTTAAATGACATTATCATATTTACACATTATGGAAAGCATAAAGGTATGTTGTAAATAAAAAATTAATAAGAATAGAGAAAATATAAATATAATATATATAATATATTTATATATTTTTATTATAATGGCCACCATGAGATGTGGTAGGATAAAATTGACCTATCATCATTTCATGATGGAGTAGTTCTCCATACACAGAAAGAATATGTTCTATATCCATTAGATGGAGGTGTGAATAATTTTTGGTTGAAACATTATAATAATAAAATCAAACTATATTTATTATACTGGTTTGTTTATCAAATAATGGAATAAATATTATTTTGGGGTTTGGATGATGAAAAAAATGAATGGATCTTGAGAGAAGATGATACCCTTAAATTAGGTAACTCCTTTTGATTTTAGCCAAAAGTATTTCTTGAATTTTCTTATGCCAATGGTGAGGCTTCTACAAAGAATTTAGAGACTTTTTGATCCTATATGAGTATAATTTGGATGATACATGAATATTTAGAGGTTTGAGTAACTGGGTAGTGTTGGTGTCCTTTTTTAAGAGCGAGGAGGGGAACTATAGGATAGTCTTAAAATATTAGTTTATTATAAATTGAAATTTGATTTATAAAAATAATAAACTGATAAATTTCTAGGATAAGATGATTATGGGTCTAAATCCACTAAAAAATTTGTTTTATACATGTTTAGGTTAAAAAAATAACCTTATCGTTTAGCTTTAAACCATTAGTTAAAAACATTAACTCTTACCTTGTGTTCTTGTATTTTAATAATATATGTTTACTATAGTTGAAATAAAATCACAAGAGGACCAAAAATGGATCATTAATGATATTTTTAACATTATATAAGTCATTTTTCTAAATAATAGTTTTTAGGACTATTATATCAATTAATAAAATAATATTTGTTTTAAAAACTCATTTATCCCAATTTTGACAATATTGAGAAATTGATTTTTATTAAAGTCATAAAAAATGATTCCTTCGATCCAATGGTATTAAATAATACCTCTTATTTCAATGACTTCCAAGAAATTAATGGATGTAATAAAATTGTTCAAATTACCTTTTTTTAATATTATAATATCAATTATTTGAATATTTCATTAATAAGGTAATCGATGCATCATCATTGTGCCAAAAATATATTCATCTATTTAATGTATAAAAACTATAAATAAAATATCACAATGTATAAAATATTTTTATATTTATGATGATTATTTATAGTTAAAGTTATCATTTCTATAAAAAAATTAAAATTGTTTTAGTTTGTAGATATATGTTTATGTTATATTTACTTTTTTAAATTAAATATATTAAAAGGTCATTATCACTCACAGGAGGCTCTATGGGGTCCTAAATTTGACCCAAGGATGATCATGTTCGGTAATATCTCATCCAATAGTATTATAACATGCGCTAGGGTAGTTTTATATTGTTATAATTTTAATTTTTTGCCGTAATTTTCGTGTTGACCCTTGAACTACAATAAATAAAAATAACTACTCAACACACTATTAAAAATATACAAAATATAAGGGTACCAATTTAAAATAATTTGAAACTTATTATTAAAAAAATCCAATTAAAAAAATTAAAAACACATAGTTGGTAGACATTAATTTAAAATTAATTCATGTTGTTAAACCATAAAATATGTTTTTAGAAATTTTGAAAATTAAAATATTGACATGTGTTTATATGTAATTTATATTTTAAATTAAAAACTACGACTATAATTGGATTAAATGATAAATATATAATCCAATTAAATTTTAAACCCAACTTAAAAAAAATATAACTATATAAATAAATTAGATGAAAAGGTAGTTTGGAATTAAAATACATTATTTTCATTATTCATAAAAATATAGATTTTATCAGAAAGATAAAAAAATTACAACCAAAGTAAATTTTGATATCCCTATTATATAAAAGAATATTATTTTATGAAATATAACATATATAAGTTGAAAAATATATTTATAAAATGGGTTCTTCATCAAAAGGTAGTACAATAACCTTTAAAAAATATTATAGTATTTTATGCTTAAAATTGGATTCATTTTAATTTTAAGCCTCTAAAATTAATTTCATAAATGTAAAAGAATTTAAAAACATATAAAATAATAATTATTTTAATTCACACCAGTACAACGGCTAGACGTTAACTACCATTTAAACAATAATATTAATATTTTATTTTTTTTCGGTATAACTCAGTGTTGGAAAATAAATTATTCTATAAATACCTGGGATTTTACTTCACTCAACCTTAAGAAACTTACGCCCTCGTAATTTAAAAATTGGGATCAGAAACATCATTGAAAATTGCACATCATAAAAAGAATCAATAAAAATATTACTTTAAAATAAATATATTGAAGTAGAAAGGTAATATGAGATATCATATTATTGGGTTCCCTATAAGAAAACAATGTCATGGATGATTAAACTAACTATCAAGGAATAATAAAGAGTTATAGAGATCGTAGTCATTGGATGGTTATCCATAACTAACCCATAATTATGTGATGGGTCAAAATAACATTGATAAGTGTAAACCAATAATGGTTTTATTTTATGATCATTTTAATAGAGTTGAGGAATTAGTTTACTTCCTTGTATAAGAACATAAGGAAACATAATTACCTGATGTATTTTTATTTTATAATCCCAATTATATCCTCATAATATTCCCATAATATGATTTACATCCCTAAGAATAACCTTTAGAATAAAAGATCACACAAACCATAAAGGATGTCAATATCTTAAAAATGAGGTCAAAATGTAAAGGTATACTTCCACATTAAAAGAATCCATACATAAACATAATCCCACAAAACATCTCCTTGAATGGTCCTTTATAAATAATTATCACATCACATAAATTGTTAAAATGTGTGAATAAAACCATGATCTTATGGTTATCCTTATAAAAATATCTGGCTCTCATGAGCTTTCAACACTTCACCAGATGTCCCAACATTAACAGTAGTAGTAGAAAAAGATTTTCCCAATCCGTTTTGTTTCTAATCATACAGATTTCCTCCCTATGTAATTAAATTTGGAAACTTATTTTAATAATGTCCTAAATCATTACATCTAATGCATATTAATATAGAATAGATATCTGTTATATCATTATTAGAATATTCATGACCCTTTTCATTGTAATCATGAAAATTATGACCAAAATTACCACACTGGTAACACTTTCCAAATCATGACCTACATTCCTCAAAATGTATTTTACCACACATGGATCATGTTTTGAGATAACCTCCATAATTCATAGTTGGTTGATTCTCCATTTCTTAGTACCTTGACCATTTATTCCTATTATCATCTCATGGAACATAATTGATGGAAAACTCAATTTAAAATTTCAGAGCCCAATGAACAAAGTTTTCATAACTTTTAAATTTCAAGGAGTCCAAATCTCTTCATATACCTAGTTTCATACATGATTAAAATATATTAATTTTACTTTCAATGTATTGAATAAAACCTGGAAGAAACCTGGTAAATCTTTTGAAGTTCCCTTAATTTTCAGTAACTGAATCTTCATTCTTTTTCATTAATTCTAATAATTGTTTTCCATCATAAGTCGAAAAACCATAGCGAAATAGTTCTCAAGGAATATAACCTTAAATTCATCTGATTTCATGTCATCAGGATCATTTTTATCACTATTATTCATAACTATTTTCCACTATTGATAAACTTATCCTTCAATGTTTTAGATGTAAATAGTTACATTTTGACTTTTTAAACCTCCCATGACATCAAATATCATCTCTGGGGTATTGGTCCATAATTAAACTACCAATATGTCAGGTGATACACAGAATGATGGGGGATGTTTCCTCTTTAAATGTTCCACTACTGACATATTCTTCTATGGATGATCGGGATGATATAGTGCATATATACCACTACCATTCAAATCATGAGTAAACTGCTCCTTCACTACAACAAAATATTCAGTTACAATTCTCACCACCTCACTTTATTTGATTTGAATCGTTGTTTTCCTCTCGATGTGTTACCATTAGAGCATCTCAATTGTATCATCAAAAAACCATATTGATCAGCCATATATTTGATGAAACAACATGGTAATATTATAATACCACATCATTTCAAAATATCAATAAATAAAAATATTATAATGGAAAGAAATAAGCACCATCCTAATCTCTAAAGTTATCTAAACTGACTTGCGATACCAACTATAAGGCCCCAGCCTTAAACAATACATAATCTTGAGTTCTGTTATGAATTAACCTTGAAGATATTTTCAGGTTTAGAGCATTAGAGAATTAATCTATAAAAATTAAATAAAAAATTCATAGAAATACAATGTGGACCCTTGTAGCATTATCTGTTTCTTCCATAACAGAAATAATTTTAAAAAGAAACATTGTTTTTTTCATATTTAATCATCATAACTTTTCCTTGATTCCATCCTTGACTCTATTCACCCTTAACTATTGTGAAAACATTTAAAAACTTGGGATGAGAACAAAAGTCTTAGTAAGGGAGATAAAAATAATTAAAAACCATTCGTCTATTTAAAACCAGATAACCCATTCAATGTTCTTTGAGTATATGAAACAAAAAATTTCCACATGAATAAATCTCATAATTTTTTCTCAATGAAAAACACTAAAATCAATAGAAAGTATTTAAAAATATTTTAGGTTACATGTAGCATCATATACACAATACCATTTCAAACATATTTTAATTAGAATAACCATATGGTTGAATATCAAATTAGAGATCTATAATGGGGATAACCCTTCGTATAAGTTATATTGGGCTCACTCGTGAGCTATAATGGGGCTCATCTCTTCGTATACGCTATGTTGGGATAACCTGTGAGCTATAATGGGGCCCAAACCTTCATATAATCTATATCGGGATCACCAGTGAGCTGTAATGGGTATCAACCCTTTTTATAATTTATATTGGGCTCACCTATTTCATATAATTATCTTGTACCATTTCATTAATAAAACATGTTCATAAAAAACCCTTTTTTGATAGCTTCTTCAAATACAATATGAAAAATATTTCCATATAAGAATAAAATTATCATTTAAGAACCCATTTTAAATTGAAATATCCCAAAATAACAGAATACATGAATTATTTTCATTTTAGAAGACATTAATTCTTATAGAGGAATCTAAATATCAAATAATGGTAACACTGGTTGATAACTTATTGTCATAGTATATGTAAAAAAAAGTCTTTTTCTATTTTGTAAATAAATTAAAAAACATAGTATAAAAATATTCCAATTGAATAAATTGAATGAAATTAAATATTTTCATAAAATTTCATGCATATTACTTTTATACCCATATAAATAAATATGTAATTTATTATCCAGAAGAAAAATATGTGATAATTAAATCATTAAATGTTCAAGGTGTCGCATACCACTCTGAACATTTAAATATTAATCTCCATGATTTAATAATATAAATTATTATAGATAAAATATGGATATGATATGTCATAGTGGTTGTATGTACACCTTATAATAGAATAAATGTGAACATTATCAAGAAATGCCTCAATGAAAGGGGATTGAGACAAAGTCCCTTACCTTGTATCCGACTAGTCTCGTTTGTTAAATAATTTCATGAATAATAAAATTAGGGAAATATCAACATTATTTATAACCTTTTAATGTTTATTATTTAATTTATATTACTTATTACCATGTTATATCAATTTGTTAATTATTTTAGTTCATATTGGTCATTTTGTTGAAGTTTTGTATTTGAGTAAAAAATTAACATGTTTAATGCAAATTACCCATGTGGTCATAAGTCCATTACCTAAAAATATTAATATGGATTTAAATATCTTATATAACCATTATATATGTATTTATAATTGTCCATGACATTTCATTATAGGAAATGAAATGCACCGTTCATGGAGATGATAGGTCATACGTACGCATGAATACTACATTCATTTCATTGTCATATTAAAGGAATAAAAAATAAAATACACATAGGTATATTAAAATTCTAGAATAATATATTTATTTTAAATGTTACATAATTTTATTACTTCCATATTTTATACATTCCATGAATGGCTTTAAGGATTCTTGTCACATTAAGGGGGCATTTTTCCACACTTACTCAAATGAAATTATCTTATTTACACATTATGGAAAGTATAAAGGTATGTTTTAGATAAAAATTATAAAAATTATTGAAAATATATAAAATATGAATATAATATATATCATATATAAATATTGTTTCATCATAATGTCCAGCATGTGAGGTGGTAGGGAAAAATTTAACGATCATCGTTTCGTGAGGTAGTAGTTCACCATACACAGAAACAATATGTTATATTTCTATTAGATAGAGGTGTGAGTAAGTTAAAAAATACACATATCCTAGAAAATACTAGTATATTTATGATACTGGTGTGGTTATAAAATAATCCCATAACTATTGGTTTAGTTGCTTGGATATGGAAAATAAATAAAATGAGTTTGATAGAAGACATTACCGCTTAATCAGGTAACTCTTTTTTATTGGACCCAAAAGGATTTCATGAATTCCCTTCTTCCCAAGTTAATGAATATAGGAGGAATTTATGGATTTTAGGAGATTATTTTATTATATTTTGGATGAGCCATGGGGCTTGAGAGGTGCGAGTAAGTGGGTAGAGGTGGTGTCTTTTTATAGGAGGGAGGGGAGAACTTTAGGAATGTCTTGAAATATTATATTATTAAAATTTTATTTTAGAATTATAATAGTTAAAAGGTTATTTTTTCTAGTATTATATGAGTTTGGATCTTAATCAACTCATCCAACAGGTTTTAGGAATGTTTAGGTAAAAAAATTTACCTTATAATTTAGCTTTAACCTGTGGTAAAAAACACTAACTCTTACCATTTTTTCTTATATTTTCATAATATATGGTAACTATAATTACAATAAAATTACAAGAGAACCAAAAGTTTACCATTAATTAATTTTCTAACATTTTCTAAGTTATTTGGCCTAATATTATATTTTTAGGACTATTATATGATTTTATAAAATATTATTTGATTTAAAACTCATTTATGTCAATTTTGACACTATTTAGTAATTGATTATTTTAAGACATAATAATTTTATTCCTTATAAAAAATGAAATTACACATCCATAAAATGCCAGTTTAATCCAAGTAAATTTTATATAGCATTAAAATGTTCAAATTACAATGACTTGGGATATTTATAATACCATTTATTTGAATCATTCATTAATATGGTAATCACTTCATCATCACCGTGTCATAAATAAATTTATTTCTTTAAAGTATAAAAATTATAAATAAAATAATATAATTTAGAATATCCTTTTATCTTTCTAATTTATATTTATAGTATAATCTATCATTTATATAAACCAAAATTCAAACTGTTTTAGTTATGAGATACATGTTTATGTTATATTTTCCATTTCATTTAATTAAATATTATAAAAGGTCATTATCACCCCAAAATGGCTCCATGGGGTCCTAAAATTGACCCAAAGGTGACAATGGTCTTCCATATCAAATCAAGTAGTATTGAGACTCTTGTTAGCATTGTTTTATATTATTATAATATTTTTTACCTGTATTTACATAATTTACCTTTTAACCATGGTTAATAAAAATAATTACTGAAGTTAGTATTACTAAGACCCAAAAATAAAAGTTACATATTTACATAATTTGGATTTTATGATTCCAAATATGGAAACCATTTTTTCAAATAAACTCTGTTTGAATTAAAATGTAGCATTTTTCATTATTTATAAAAATATGGATTTTATCAGAAAAATGCCAAAACTTCAACTAAAGTAAATATTTATGCCCTTTATCTAACTAAGATGTTTTTAAAATAGAACATATAAAAGTTACATGAAATATTTTCGAACATGTTTTTCCACTAAAAGGTGGTAAAATGAAAATTTAAAAATATTAGTGTATTTTATGCTTAAAAGTTGATTTATTTTAATTTTAAGCCCCTAAAATTCATTGGGTAAAGGTAAATAAATTTTAAAAATATGTAAAATAATAATTTTTTTAATTCTAATAAATACAGAAAGTAGGTGTTAACTACCATTTACAATAATAATATTAATGTTTTATTACATTTCGTTATAACTTAGTGTTTTGTGCACTTTAAAATTTCAAAGAAACCATTTGTTGCTTAATGGATACATTATCATACATAGTGTCCCATTTAAAATAAAATTAATAATAAATTCAAATATATTAATATATATGAACATGTATTATTTTATAAATACCTGGGTTGTTACAAAATTATAGTGAAATGTTAACTAAATAAAAAATTAAAACATGACATAACATGGAAAAAAAATGAAAGCGTTAAAGAACCACTTGAATATATAAGTATCTCTCTATGGTAAAATTCAGGTATAGTCTCTCCCACAATTATTAGGATAAAACACTCAAAATATTCTCTATTGAATAAATAGAGGGAAAGTTCACAATATACCACACACAAACCTAAAACTAGGACATGATGTGTTTCTTGAGAATATGATGATGAAAAATATAGGGAGAGATCCACTATTATAGGATTCACTCACCCTCCATTAGAATTACCTCAGATAAATTACTTTTACCAAATTAATTTGGTGAAGTGTTGGTAGGGATCCACCAATGTTGATTGAATTAAATTAGGAAATTATTATTATTTTACCTCCCGAAATTTTTTCCAATAATAAAGGTCCCACCTTATCAATGCTTTTCATATAAATAATAAATTCTTTTAATAAAAAGAGTGAAAAAGTGGTATCATATTTTCCACAAGACATTTAATTAATATATTATTAATATACATATTATTTGAGAAAATAAAAACCAATACCAAATTAAATTGAGAACCAAATAAAATAATGGAATTACAAAATGTTATAGTCAAAATTCTCATATATTTTTTAATGAGGTCAAATTAATTTCCAAATATGATCAACAGAATCATGAATCGATTAATTTCATTTATACATATATTTAGGAATTTCTAAAAGGATAAAATCATTTTATATTATTGTACTGTATTAAAAAAATTTCATTTACTTATATATATATATAAACATATTTCCAATAATTTTAACATACAAAAATTACTATAATTAAAAAAATAACAAAATATAACTAATAACACACACTAATGGATCCCATTTATAAGGGAACAACCACAGACATATCTTAATGATATTCTATATGGGATTCATGTTTCACTTTTCTACTATTAGATACTAATATATTATTAACAATAGTTCTCAAAAAATAATATAAAATAAATATATAATTAATTAAAATAACATGATTTATATAGATAATAAATAATAATTTAAATAAGAATAACTATTAATATAATTAATATAATTCAAAATATATTTAATGATTATCTAGATAATGAATAATTAATGATATGAATAATTTAAAATGAAAAATTAACAATGAATCATTGAAAACTAATAATCAACCATTTAAATAACAATATGTATTAATTTAATTAATAATTAATGAGTTGGATAATTATTAGTAATATATTTAATAATAGTTAGTTAATGATATAACTAACAATTAATAAATAAAAAATGTAGTAGTTAAAAAAACACAATTGTATATAAAATTGCACTTCTATGTTTGAGTGTTTTCTCCTAAGGTTTCCTAGGGATAGGCGAGTCCTGGGGATTCATGTGAATGACGTTTCTACGCCAGAATCCTGATCATTAAGCTTCTAGTTTAACCCCTCTATCAGTGATTACATTATATTCATTGACCTGTTATATGGTTCAATGGAGTCTATTATAATAAACAATTTTAATAATCTACCATTTATAGGAAAGAAAAATTAATAATTATGAAACAAAAGATAAGGATTCTTCTCTAATGAATAAAATTCCTCTCTTTATCATAAAAAATTTATAATAAACTAACAATTCAATATAAAACCCCTAATAATAGTCCATGACATTTACACTATTTTTATGATATAATGCCCATAAGAGAAATTGTAATAGGTCTCAAGATCTTTGAATTTTTCAATATGAAAGACAAATATTTGGTATTCAAAGGCACATCGTGGTCCTTTGATAACCATCTTCTTTTAAAGGAGGACCTAAGAAGTGAGGTGGATATACAGAATACATCTTTTTCTGAAACACCATTTTTAATTTAACTTAATGGAATCCCATTTTTTGGATGATGAGACTGTATTATACATGAAATCAGTGGCCAAATAGAATAATTTTAAGAATAGGACCAATTATACACAATAAAATGGGGAAAAATGTACCAATTAGGGTGCTGATTGATGTTTGACAGCCAATAATGAGAGGGTTTTTTACTTTATATAGAGAAATCAAATGTCAAGATATCATTAGAGTATGAAAAGCTACTGGTTTATTTAGATTTTTCTATGGGAGTATTTGGAATACAAAGAAATAGTGTAAATCAAAGTACAAGAATGTGGAAGGAAATATTATCTTGCATTATCATCTATGGTCGTAAGTAAAAGATCTTTGGATTTTATTTATTCCATAAGTTGAGAAGCAATGGGATAGAGATATATATTCAAAGGTTCTATGTGTGAAATAAAATCTCAAGTAGAATAAAATCATCATGGTGGGTATACCTATCTTTTTTAAATACCAGTGTTAATTTATTCGATTAAAAGGAATGGATAATAAATCCATTCGTTCACTATCACATGAGATTTGAAATCACTATGGAATCCCAGTTAAGTCATTAATAGTGGTATATTATTCCTCTATTGATAATCTAAGAAAAATTAAGTGAAAAAATAAATCTCCCTCTTTCCCAATGTGGATGTGATCTAATCCACTAGCTCCATTTTTTTCCAAGTCTCTTTATTATTCATTACATATATCTTGTAATGGAGATGATCCTATTAGACAATTCATAACTAAGCCTTAAAAAGTGGATGTGGAGAAGATAAATGAGATGGGATAATGGTATAGATCTATGTAAGGAATAAACATATTTTTCCAAAATAAACATGGAGGTCCCACTAGTTTAATAGAGGTACTCTAAAAGTTTGAATGTGGTGGGGGAGGATGGAACTTTTCCTAAATGTTCATAGGCGGTGGTGACACTGATCCATCCCCTCCCATCTCAATGAAACCATTATGTTGAAAATTCTATGGGCTTGGAAACCCATGATTAGTTTGGGATCTCAAGTACAAATTTACTAAAAGTGGTCCAGTTATAGTTTCCTATATAAAACGATATTAAAATTTAATTACATGGTTGGTACTGAAAAAATATGGTTTTAAAATATGTTTCTATGTTTCAAAAAGTCCACTTAGTAGGAATTTATCATCTTTCGAGGGAGGACATGGACCTTAAGGTAAAATCATTCTATTATAATAACATTGAAAAACATCTCCCATCTTAACACCCCAGACTATGATTTTGTATGATTTCATAGATGGCCCTCACTTAGGGATAATTTAAAGTCTTATAAGTAACTAAATACCATATATGATAGCTTATCAGGACCTCTCCTTGTTGTCATGGAATTTAATGAAATATTTTCCAACATGAAAATAAATGGGGTTCTAACAGGCCACTTGTGTCAATGATGAATTTTTTTTAGGAAACATTTGTAGTTTAACTTTATAATCTTGGCTATTCAGGTTACCCTTGCCAATGGTTTCATCGGAAATTTTATAATACATTCATTTTAGATCTTCTGGACAAGTTATTGGGATCAAGGGAATGGAAAAATCTTTTATATTTTTTTAGGTTTCTCAACTTGATCCATAAACATCATACCCCTACCCCATCCTCATTATCTTTTCAAATTAAAAAATCAAGACATTAATGACTATTTAGATTTGAACGCTTCTGGGGGAAGGATATGGAAAGTGAAGAAATGATCTGCTCATACTAGAAAGTAGAGGGCCCCGATATAGGAAGAAATATATACTATGCAATAGAGAAGTTAAAAACTTGGAGAAAAATTATGTTTCCTCTGCTACATTATCATTGTGATAGAATTTGAGTGAAATTTATTAATAGTATACTCTCGGTCCTTAGATACACGTGTTTATATTATTTCACCCCATGATGAATAATTGAATATGGAACATAAAATTAAGGAATATTTTTTTTGGCTTTATGTGCACGTGAAACCTATATTAAGGAAGGAAGGTCTAATAAATTATAATCCCATCATAATTCTTTTGAAATAGGAGATTAATAACACCCTCTCTTATATGAAAAATATATAAGGTAGAATTGTTTCTATTGAAAGGGGTTTCCATGATCATATCAACCATTTTACAGAAGATATTTATAGTTGGAAAATCTATCCATTCATCTCAAATTGATTTATTGTATTGAACCAGTGGTTACATACCCAATGAAACACAATCATGAATTAATTGATGATGAAATATTGATGTATGTTAAACAAATTCACTTAACCAAAGTTCTCGAGATGGATGTGGTCTATGCCTTATTTTAAAAAAAATCTTCTATATTATTAGTCTTAATATGTTAGGCCTCTTGAAATTCATATAGTATGGATAGTCCAACATATGTATGTGGAATGAAACAATTATTTCTATAATAACTCATATAAAAAAATTCATTCACAACCAAATTTAGTCCAACTTGCTTATGAAATGTCACTTAATAAATATTATCAATGATTTTGTTAAACCACCAACATTATTGGTTACCTTCAATTATTTCTTACAAATAATGTTCTTTTATTCCCAGATTACCCATCTTTGATAATGAAATTATTGGAAATTAAGTTCATCACTCTATTAATGAAGGATTTGATAACGAATAGGCATTATGGAATTGAAGCTTGATATGAAAAAGTCCTATTATATGGTCGAGTAGCCCTTTTTCAGTTTGTTATGATAAAAATAGAATTATTCCCTAAATAGAAAGTTTTTATAATGTAACATGTATCTTAGGTACTAGTTATGATTAAAATCAATGGTGGAACATTTCATATCAATGCCCGACTAGGGCTTATGATTACGAGGTCTTATTTTTCAATTAATATATATTTTTTGTATGAAATATTCTCTAATATTATTTCAGTTTCTCAAAAGAAAAAATTATTCATTTGGAGAATTTATACAGGTGAAGCATTCCCATTCCCATCCTTATTAATGAAAATTTGATTTTTTTCAAGGACCACCCTTAAATAATGAAATTAAAATTTTCACTTTATTAATATGAATGAGAGGGAGTCTAGAAAATATGTCAACCTTGAAAAATTATAAATGTATTTTACTTCAGATGTCCCCACAAGAAGAAAGGAAGAACACAACGATGACTCCGATATTTAGGTGGTTGACATAAATCAAAAATACATTGGATGTCCATGATTTTTGACAATATTCAAGAGTGTTTTTTTCTTATATCCTAGAAAGAGTTTAAAAATAATCCAGGGATGGAAATTTAAGAGGATCTCTGTAATATGGAAGGAAAAAACATTAAGGTGGTGAGAAAAGTGATCCCAACATATGCTATATCTTTTTTAAGAACCGTTTATTTTTATTGATATAATCCACTCATTTCTCACAAACATCTAGTTGGGCCCTCATAATGGCAGACATGAAATCCATAATTTGGCCTAAGAAAAGATTTTCCTCAAAAATATTGATCGAGAATGGGTTTCTAGGTTATGCGATGCTTCAACAAAGAAATAATGGTGATGTAAGTGTGGCAGTTGTTATAACACCTTGATTTCATATGAATGTGGATCCGTCTGAAGAAATAACGCAATCACTCAAAAATATATTTATTATTATTATTCCCCCTCTAGAAATATTTTTGGAGAAGTCTATGGGGGTCTCTGAAGATTATTAGTGGTGGTATTTACTAAAGAAATAGAGATAGATCCATGGTCAAGATATGGGGGGACCATTGGATTTTCGATGATAACGGGATTAAGGGTACCTCATCAGCAGTTCATGGATGGGAATAAAACAATTTTGGCTCTCCATTTTATAATATTTGGAATGATTTTTTCATAAAAGACTAGACGTTCTGCTCAATGAGAGAGTCAGAAGATTTTTTTGAGCATAATTTGAACGAAGAATGTAAGTAATTATAGAATTTATCATAATAAAAGAAAGATAGATATGTTACTTTGTTAAATTAGTGTATAAGATGGAAATCAGGATGAAAACCCTATAGAATAATGTTTTTTGGATAATACAGTGGCATCTGGTAGTTCCACCCAAGGTCTGGTATTTGTTGTGGAAAATTTGTGCCAATATCATCCCTTAAAAAGAGTTCCTCACATTTAGTCACGCAATAGATGAAACAATATATCCCATGTGCATAGCCATACCAGAGTATCAATTTCATTAAATTTCACTTCAGGTAGGGGATAGGGTCCTCTAGTATGCATTGGATTATGATGAAAATCACCTAATGAGGATGGAGCCTCTGCATACAACTGCTCTGATAAAATGGCCATTCTATCTCCCCACAGGGATAATGAATTCTATTTTTATTGTGGCTTGAATAATTTAGGAGAGAAAGACTGAATTTTTATTTAACCATATTTAAATACCAAATTCCTTCTTGATCGAGTGGGATGCACCATGGTAAGAGATTTGTAAAGGAAATGATACCCAGCTTGAGAATCCAAAAAATCCACATTATATTTTTACATGGAACCCTCCCCCAAAGGATGTGTTTATGATTTATGTGGATGTTCCAATCACTGGAGAAGGATATAATTGTATTATTGTGAAGGGTTTTGACTCTATCAGATGCAATATAACTACCAAAAATTAATCTTTTCATGCTCATTGTGTTGTACTGGTTGTTGAAGCCCATGCCATTTATGTAGGAATGATGCTTACCATTAAGAGAGAACAGAAATTTATCATATTAAAATCATATTTCCTAACCATTATTAACAATATCCATGAATTGAAAAATGATCTTGAATAATTTGGATATTATGTTTTAATGATTTACTCCCTTTTCCACTTCTTCTCCTAATGAGATTTCTCTTTCATAAAATGAGAACAGAATATGGAAACTCATTTTTTTGGCCACCCATGGTCTCACTTATGAGTCTCATGTTTGGTTTGGTGATTCCATTATTAGATAAAATCTATTATACTTCATGATATTCAATAATTTAATTAATTCTCCTTGTGAAACAAATTAACAATTAATAATAGAAATGATAAGATAAAACATAATTTATAACATAATTTATAATTAATAATATAAATGAGAATTAATAATTGATATTATAACTAATCATATGTAATGATATATTTTAAAAAAAGTAAATAAAAATAAATAGTCTATAATTAGTAATTAAAAATAATAAAACAATTGATCATTAATTATTAATTACTTTATAAAAAAGGACTGTATAAGGTAGTATTCACAATGTGCATGGTAGATGAACAGGAACTGAAGCACATTATATCATAGTGTTATTTTATGATGTATGCTTTCTATTTCTTATGAAAACTCATTTTATTGGATTCATAATATTTATTATATCATTTCTAAATTATAATAGAAATACATCTGAAATTTATTCACAATCCATCATTAATTACTAAGTTGATCTTGGCCTTTCTTGAGGACAACTACAACAATGCTTTACTAAAACAATTGAATTCAACACACCTTATTTACACTGTTTTTGTGTTTATGTGTGTTTATGATAAATATTATTTCCCTATTGGCACAACCTAGTGGTTGTGTCCATGTGCGGTTTAGGTATGGCTTAATGTTCGAGCCACTTGAAGTACATTGTAGGCATGGTATATTTTCATTGTTTATTTGTAATTATCCCTCCATGACATTATCTAAATATATTTGATAATGAATCTATTAAATTTATATCAACAATTTTTTATTATGATTAAAATTGACCCTCCCTTATTGCATATATAGACATAAATTTATTTTTTAAAATAAATACATTATAATTTCAAATAAATTTATCAACGATGTTTTTTATTTATAAAAATTTAATTAATTTCAATTTTTCTCACACTATTCATAAAATTTATTTTAATTTTAAAGCATAATTTTTATATTTGTTAAATGACTTGTGATTTTAAAATTTATCACACAAAATGAATAAAATAATTTCATAGAAAATTTAATATACCATAAAATAATTTAACTCTACTTTGTGGAAAAAATAATTTCATCCCTATGACTAATATATGAATTTTTAATTTAATTTATTTAGGTTGGGGGATTACAAAAAACTAGACAACACAAAAACCCTGGTACACCAGTGGGTTAGGCCTCATCCTACCCATAAGGATGAAAAACACCCACTATAGCCGTTATAGTTTTATAGTCCATACTATGTGGCTAAAAATCACGTTTTCTATGCCGAAAATACCTATTTTTGGCCTCATTCACTTTTAGTTGAATATTAATAATACAATACTCATACTAAAACAACTGATATTGTACTTATGGTATAATAGTATGAGCTAAAAACCCCCTACTACACTACAACAGTCACTGTAAATATCCCCCAAAATCTAGTGATATTAGGGGTTACAAATTATTATTTTTTAAAGTAATTTTATATATACAATTTTTTTAAATTTTATTATCAATCTAAAAAATTGGTATAAAAAATATAAATAATTTAACCTGATAAATTTTTTGTTATTATTGAAATTTATTTTTATATACTATATGGGTTAAATTAAGATAATATATATAAATACACCTATAAATTTTTAAAAAATATCTTTTACTATACCTAAATAATTTAAATAAAAAATTACCTGTTATAAAAAACATAAACATTTATAGCTATATAAAGATTTTGTAATTTTGAGAAGTGTCAACAATTATAAATCAATATAAGGGGCATCAAAAAGCGACATTAATGTGGGAAAATCTGATGATATCATCATATAAAATTATTTTATATTTATATTGTCTCAGGATAGTTGACAAAATTGAAAAGAAAAAATTTTCCATAAAAATTAGAAGAACTACTGAAACATTATCCAATGAATCGAGACCCAAAGTACAGTAGGAGCCACATTTGTTTCCATTTAAAAAACCTATTTTGCATAAAACCTAAAATTATTAAATATTAGACCACACCTTCTAGATTATGAAATTAAATTTTGAATATTATTATCTTGCAACATCTTCTATGGAATAAAATGATGACACGTTAAGTGTGAAATGAATAAGCAGTACAAAAGGAATTAAAAATAATTTTTTACCTAATGAATTTTCCATTATGATTTGGAAATATTTTTTTTGATAACTTGATCTATTAACCATTCAAAATCCTCACGTTTCTTCCGAAATATTTCATTGGCTTTGTAGATCTTAGAGTCCTTCTCTTGCAACATAGATTTCAATTTTGAATTCATTTGTCTTGAAAACATTTCAAAATCCAATGAGGATGATTCTATCCATAAAGAGTTAATATAATTATGTAAAAACAATACAATGTAAAGGATTTCTAAGACATAAAAATCCTAATTAACAACATTAGAAGGGCAATAATATCGTCATTAACACGGTATATATCACATACAAAAAATGGTGAATCCACCATATTTTGATTATTATAAAAAATGGACCTATCAATTATCCTCAAACAACTAATGTTCTGGTTAATGCGTAATAATATTCATGATATATTTGAAACAATACTATGAAAGATGAATTTTCAAAACATCAAAATGGACATTGCCAGTGATAAAATTATTTAATAATATAAGCACCCGAAAAATATTGTGGCCATTATCAAAACTAAAAAAAGTGATGATAAAGGGAACATTTATCAGCACTGATAAAACCCATATAAGAATAATAATAATGTGCACATTCCTCCACATGACAAGACAAGGACACCCCACCCTATTTATCTGTGCTTTTTATGCCTCGACCATTTTACCAGTTCTTTTAACACCTATTAATGTGTCTACATCACCATTCTCACACACATTATCTTAAAAAGAATTCCATTATAGGCCTCCATTTCCAAGTTGGCTGCCCTAAGACTACACCATCATATTTATTTCTATATTTTAAGATATATATATATATATTTCCAAACAACTTTTTTATAAATGTATTAATTCATATAATTATATATTTATAAATTTTTTAAAATACATTTATAAAAACTATTTATATAATTACATATATATTCTTATATATTTTCATGCCATATATATATATATACATATTGTTGTATATTTAGATATAAATATTTTACAATGAATTTATGAAATACATATTTATTGTAAATAACATTATTTAATATATTTATGAACTATGTTTAAATATATTAATATCATGTTTTTTTATATAAATTTATATTATATATTCAAGTATATTTCTATATAAATTCATTTATTTGTGTATTTACTGAATATCGCCACACACATACAAACATATTTTTATATTTGTCCATATATATATTTAAAAATAATTATAAAAGAATAATGAAATTATAAATGATCATATATATATATAATTTATTTATATAAATATATATAGTTATAGTTATATAAAATTATTATTATTTTTATATGTATTTTGGATAATAATTTTTTTCATATGGTATATATATTTACATTTAAATATATTTTACATTTAACTATGATCAAATATTTATTTATACATTAACGTTTTTATATGAAAATATACATATTTATATGAATATCTTTAATTAAAAATAACTCTATGATGTGAAAAATGATAAAATTGTAACACAATAATATCCTCATGAAAGTAATCCCTAGTAAATTTTTTTTGTCTCCATTGAAAAAAGAAAAGAACCCCAACTTAAATGAGGCCAGAATTGCATAGAATGTTAAAAAAGAAAGGTACCATGATAAAAATTGGGGTTTGATGCATAATGGGCCGTTTTTATCATATAAAAACACTATATAGGGTTTCCTTAATGACTATGCCTTAAATATTTCAACAAGCTCAATCTAACTTATAGTAGAGACTAAACAGACACTGATATCAAAAGTAATATATGTATGATGTTCTTGTCATGTGTTCAAATTATTATAGATTGTTTATTAATTAATTGGAATTTTATGTCTTCTAATTGTTATTAAATGAGTATTACTCAATAATTACTTGTGAAGTTTTAATTAATATTATTTTATAATCATTTTATAATGCATTTTTCACTAAATGTCTTATACATTAAGTGTAATTTTATTTTTTAGTATTATATAAATAATATTTAATAAAATAAAATAATTTTATATTAATATTAATATATTAATATATTTATATATTATTTTAATGATATATAATGTTTTTAATGAAATATGACTTTTAACATCACTGAAATAACACTGATAAATGTCACCCATTATCAGTGCTAAAAATAATTGATAATGGTTTTCATTATCATCATAAAAAAAATCACTCACAAAGGGTTTCTTTTATTAGTTCTATTTTTAGTTTCATAGATGTTGGAAAATTATTTATCCTTGGTTTTACGTACTACGAATAAGTGTTAATGTTTAATATCATGTGATTTATAGTAGTGAAAAAATAAAATCTATGTGAAATTTACTAAAAACAAAAAAATGTAAAACTATTAAGTATAAAGAATGAAATCATTTTCCATGCATGAATATTTTTCACTGTAGTTTTTTTGTATTTATTATTGTAGAACTCGCTATTTGTACTTTGGATTTCATGAAAAATTTAATATTTTAATGTTAATAAAAAAACATATGACATATTTTTCATTTTTCTCCATGACATTAATGTAATAATGTCCAAGAGAATCTATCATATTGATAAGGTCATATCAGTTCCCACTTTGATGAGAACATTTAAATTTAATAAAGATGTTCTAAAATATATTTTAATGTGTGGAAAACATACTATTATGGGACATATATAATTTTGAATATCTAGTGTAATTACACATATGTAGATTAGAGTTCTTCTCATGAAGTTTGTTCTTGGTAATCTCCAAGATGGTAGATTATGAGAATAAACTCACCAATAGGAATTTTTTATGTTTATGTGTTATCAGATATTTCTATCTACAAGTGTGTGTAATGTTCCTTTGACATTAACATTGATATTAACACATGTAATGACCCAAACACATAGATGTATCACTGTAAACCATGAGTAGAATAGTTCTTGGAAAATTTGAGTATTATGGGTGCATCACGAATATAAAGTAATTAATTAATAAGGTGATGCATAATTTTTCCCCTCTATATTTATGGAAGATGATATATCACCCCTATTGTTGAATTGGAACTATCACATTAAATTCCCTGGCCATGGTGTAATGACTAGTTTATTTCAGATAGTCATAGCAAGTGGTATTAATCATATAGCTTGATGATATAGATGCGAATCATTCTTGAAGATATATTTTGAAAAAGGGATTATATACAGAGTGATAATTCATATGTAGGTGTCAACATTACGATATTATGTTCATTCTCTTCAGTGCCTAAACCTATTTCTAGATAGTAATCTTATGAATTAGGCATGCCTGCCTAGTGATGATGAGAAAAAAATCCTAATGGGTCACACACTATGTGTTTCCATTGATATCGATTAAATTAAATTTGAATTCTTTTAATAGAAGAAGTACTATTCTCAAGTTCATGGAATAATATTATTAAAGTTTTATTCATTAAAATACTAAATAAATATTTATTAAAATAATGTAAATATATTATTTTTTATTCATTTAATATTATTACATATTTATTCTAGAGAGTTTTAAGAAAATATTTTTTTATAATAAAATATATATTCGTGTTATTAATTAATTAGGAGGAAGAACATGAGTGAACTAGATTATGTCTAACTGTAAATATTTATTTTCAAGCTTTAAAAATATTATTTATCATTTCTCTATGTAACACACACTGTAAAAAAATAATAATAATATTAATATATGGAAAGGGGTTGGAAATGGATTATTATCTTATTAAAGTGTATGTACACAATTAAAAAATATTTTATCCAAAACCCTAGCTCTATAAATAAATGGTTACATCTATTTTGTGGTGTTAAATATGAATTAAAAATTATTGGGTATAATAGGATTTTATCCATAATTATTTCACACAACAACTCAATATTGAGAAGAACTCCATCCATAATTATGTATCTTGAAGATATTGGGTGAACTATAAAAGGTGATTGATCATCCATGCTATCACTTGATTATAAATCAATGTCATTCGGTGATAAAAGTTGTTCATGTAGATCACAGCTGGATGGATTCTACACGTAGATCCTATAATCACAATGATTGTACTCCAAAAAGGGTTTTTTAAGAAAACTAAAAAAATTTCCAATGAAGAAACTCCCTCATATGGGGAAATATTGATTTTGATAATATAAAAATTAATTATTCATTTTCGATTAAAATATCCTCTCAAGGATCAGGGGTTCTTTATATCAATATTTGATGGAAAAATTTCATTGGTAATGATTTTAACATGTTGTACAATTAATAAGTGATACATCAAATTTTAAAAAACCATTATGTTTATTCACCAAACAAGGATCTTATGTTCAGACCTAAACATTAAAGTAGCATCTAAGGGGTCACATTTTATATTTATAATTATTTACATAATTTGTTATCAATGTTTCTCAATAGTGGTTATATACTTCATTTTCATTATATTCATTAATTAATATGGTTTTTAATTAACATGGGTTAGAAAGATTAATTATCATCAAAATGTTTTTCATTTTCTCAGAGTAGTATGTATAGCTGAAGAATGACAAGAGATTCTATTGTGACGTGCAAAGGATTTTGGTCAGTGAGACTAGGTTACACGGCGTGTTTCTAGAGTACACATTGTCTACCCATGTGCATTGTACATGGACCAATGGTGATATACACAACATGCCATGAAGTTGATACACATGGTATATTTATGGAATACCCCATGTAGAATGGGTAAACCTAGAACATCAACTATCAGATTACATGGTGTGTAGCTTGTGTACATGGGGTTTATTCTACATGGTGATTAGTGAATGCAATGAAAATAATGCGGTAAAATACACAGTTAAACCACACATGATACTAAAATCCTAAATATTAATGAAATTCATGATGTGTTTCTATAATTCATGGAATTTATCTCATTAATTCCCTTGTTTGAATTATACTCTGAGTTCTTATGTGAGGTATAATAACACATAGAAATTGGAACAAATGGTGTTTATATAGAGTACAAATCATGTTGTCCTACATTCGATGAAAATTTCATGTCTTTGAGTGTGTTATGAAGACATGGGAAAAGTGTTATTCATGATGTGTATCTTGTTAGTACACAACCTGTAGTTTGTTTGAGGAATAGGATGAATCCCCATACATTTATCCTAGTTACATAGAAATCAATGTACATGGAATTTACATCGTAATTACACATTGTGTAGTCTCCCAATAAAATATATAATTCAATTACATGAAAATTATTAAATTGAGTATTAAAATATAATTACACTACTATAAGAATTCGTGTTTAACTATGTAATAATGATTTTATAGAATTAATACATGCTCAATTTATTTAATGTAATTGTGTTTCTTTATTGGTCATATCATTTATTTTACATGAATGCATTGATGATGGGTATCTCTAAGAGAATTCATATCGGAATTAAGATAATAGATTATCAATCAATCAATCAATCATAAAATTAATAAATTAATTCAATCATGTTTATATTAATAAAAAAAATTAATAGAAATGAATGTTAACTAGTGTACTATTACATATTTGTTAAATGTGTATGACCTTTCATGACCATGGAAAATACCTGGGAACACGTTGGTTTTATCTAATGTAATTTATTTCTTGGATTTTATATTATTAATTATTAAATTAAATATGATGGTCTTGGAGTCATCCCTACCCCGTATATCAGGTTTGACCTCGCTTTCCACGGTGATTTATGTAATTACCCTTAATTTCTACTTTAATTCCCCTTACATGAAAGTGACTTATAAATAAATGTAATAAAGGAGTATCCAAAGTATCACAGAGACACATCAAGATGGTACAATGATGAATCCAACCCAGGTGATACATTAGTGGAAAGGTGGAGTGATAAAACTTGTTCTAAGACTGTCCCATTGATTTTTCACCTAGGTCATAGGTTAATTTATTGTACTCATAATAAATAACCAATTTATAAGATCCTGACCAAGTCAGTTATTTATATATTTATTTCTATCTTATCTATTATTAATTTTATCTAAGAATTAATGTGATCACATAAATAAGTGGACAAATATATAGTGACGAAATTTAAATAAAACATTTATACAGAAATGTTTTATCAAGACATGGTTAATAAATTTAGTGAAATACAATATATATTAACAATAAATGTATAGGATAATAAAATATTTTAATGTAATAAAACCAAATTCCTGAATTAAATATTATGTCAAACAATGCTTCCCTTACTTTAATGGAAATCAAATCATAAAACTAAGTGTTTACATGGCCATAGTATGGAATGATACATTTAGTAAGGAGTTATAATGAGGGTTTTTGGTCAACATAACCAATCCTATATTCAATTTAATAGACATAGAATGTTTAATAGAAATTTGTAAGAATGTGTTATGGAAACCCCAGTTTGGATTTTAGTATTGTGGAGTCCACTCAATGGATCAAATAACTACAAGCCTAATGTTAGAAAGACCAAAAACCGACATACCCACTTATAGTTTCCATTACCCTAGAATGAACCATTAATAAGGGAAATATGGGTCCATTGCACTATAATTTCTTGAGTTATAAGAAATTTTATTTTTAATGGTGAGTGCTATTGTAATTGATAAAAAATTGGGAGAATTAAGAGAAAAAAATTCATTATGTATCAAAAAAATTAGAATCAATTAAAATTATAATAATCTTACCTTTTATAATTTTAGAAGAATTAACAATTCGTCATACACGTTAGCCCTTCTATCAACATTTTAGAAATAATATCTCTTTAATATATGTGAATTTCATGAAAGGTTTAAATTCATTTCAGTTTTGTTGCACCATGAGTGGAAATTTGGAATGATAGAGTCCCCACTACCTTATATACCTATAAAGGAGGTGGGTTATGTAGTGTTAACTATCTATGATAAGGAGATGAGAGAAATTATAGATGTTCATAGATTAATTCTATTATTATTGTGTTGTGAACTCTTGGAGTCTCTAGAAGACATGGATTCTTATAACATGATGTGTCCTCTACAGGTCTAATATTATAAAAGAACTAGATAATAAAATTCTGATAATTTTAAGGCTCTATTTATGATTAATCTTAGTGAAGTGGTCACATTAGGGTATGATGTAGTCAAATTGACTGGCTATATTAAACTCTGATAGGTTCTAGGGTTTAAATAATCTAAAAACTATGCATCAATATGATTATTTAATAACTCCCTTAGATTTTATATATCTTTTTTGTTAATTTTAATATGATAAACATAGATAATCCTCTTCTAGATCATCTTAAACTGCCTCTCTAAGATGATAAATAGGCATTGTGTAAAAAGCCTTTTGTCCTATGTTAAAAAAAAGTAAGGGTTAGGAAAATTGAACTAAATCCAAATTTCCTCTGCTGCTTACTTTAATGAATAGAATGGTCAAGGGAATGGAAAGGGAGAACGATGATTTGTGTTCTTAATGTAGCATGGAGGGCCACTAGAAGAAAAAAATTACATAGGAAGAGAATCAAAATAAAGCATTAAGTGAAATTTTTTATCAATATCAATTTATCTATTTATATAATTTTTTTGTTAAATACATCATGTGGTTCTGGAATATGTATTCATATATAGGGTCCATGTATATATAGGAAGAATGATCGAGGTGAAGTAGTCTTATGAGAAGCCAATAGATCCCAACTTGCTACAATAACTATTAGGGACTACCGGCTCACTTTAATGATGAGAATGATCTCGGTTATAAAAGGTGTGTATTATGTTCCATCTATTACCAAAATCATTATTTAATTATCAATACTTGATATTGATGGATTTATTTTCAAATTTCTTAATAAATGATTCTTCTTTTATAAGGAAAACATTTATTATGGAATGGAAGATTTAAAAGATGGTATTTATGTGTTGGATTACACAAACCAAGTAATGGATATTTATATCAAAACTAATCCAAACGACTCATACCACAATAAATTTTGAAATCACCATCAATATAGTGTATATAGTTATATCTTGTTTCCCAAAGGAAGAGGGTGTTTTAAGATGATATGGGTGAGATCTCAAAAAGAAGGTTCTTAAAAACCCCTATAAAAGATCACTAAAAACACAGTTTTTGGACGATAATTATGAATGAAAGAGAATATATAATAATTATTGAAAAATTATTCTGTAAAAGTAAATAAGTATGTTAAATTTATAGAATAATTATTTAAAAATATAATATATTTATCAAACAATAGAGAATATATAAGTTTATAAGAGGGAAATTTAAGAAAAAATATCTAATGTATCACAGATTCCCAAAAAAATATATTTATCGAGTTGTGATTGTAGTTGTTTAGGTTAAATGAAAGGTTATAGAGATTACAATTTCCCACATATAGATATGAGAATAGGGTGTCTTAATGAAATAATGATGAAAAGTTCATAAGATAACATATTTGATCATATCTGGGTGAAAGATATAGACTCAGATGATGAGAGTTTATATTAACCCTATTTAGAGTACTCAGGTGTGGAACAATCCAACTAATATAAAGAATTTGAAAATAACACTAACACTTTTTTTGAGCCAAAATGAAATAGCCATGATTTTATTAGGTTCTAGTGCAACATAACACTCTCCAGATCTATTCGTGGTAGAGGAAATGTAAGGAGATCAATATCATTCTTTAGAAAATGAAATTTAAAAGAAGGAAAATATTATAAATAATGGAATATGCATATAGTTTATTGGTATGTGGTATACCAAAAAAACACTTATACCATATCTATAAATGACTAAGATATTTGATGATGAAGTGATAGATGGGGTATATAAAACATATGGAGGATAATCTATAAATCCATTACTCAATCAAGAATAGGTTAGTAAGGATATCTGAAAAAAGGTCATGTTTGTAAATTTCATAATATCCTATATTAGAGTATATCCTCTTGTTAAAAAAGGGTAGGATCCACAAGTCATAATTTCTATGGTATATGGATGTTTATCCAATTTCTCTATTTCAATATTAGTAGAAGCATGAGAAAATATCCATGTAGGAACAACATTGGTAAATGTTATCAAGGACTTTCATTTAGTGATTATGTATAAAAGTATTAGTTGAACTATAGAGGTAATGATTCACAAAATAAACTAGTAAAATATATTGGGATATCAATTTGAGAAAACATGTCCCAAAGTAATTACTCATCTTTATGTAAATTTCTATAATACTAGGTTACTAATACTATGGAAGGGAGTGAAAATATTTTCATGTCTCTTCCAAGATGAAAAAAAATCAATCATATAATAGAAAATATAACTTGTAAACCTTAAATAGATAACCTATCCCATAGAATGGGTTTCACTAGATTCAGAGGAAGAGTGAATGTTGAGGCTAATTCTTCTAGATATATTTAGAATAGTCATAAGTAGACTTATCATCAATGGTTTTAAAGAGGATAATGTTAGTCCTAGATTATAAGGATCAATATGAGGTAGAATTGATTTGAAAAATTATATCTCCAAATTGAAATACATCATAACCCTATAGAGAATCCATGGATCATATTTGGAAAATAAGAAGGTACTTTAACAGAACCACCCATACCATCAGTTTTATAATGTATTACTGGAAAAAGGGAAATTCAATTACGTATACCTGATAATGAAAAATATCAGTTAGTATTTATTGGGTCTTCATTACATTGTGTGAATATATAAGAGTGGTATACATAATTAAATTTAAGAATTGTTTGATATTTTTTCACTTCCCAATTTAATACATAATCTACCATCTCTTGCAAAATAATTAAATTTTCAAGAGTAACCTAGAAATACACAAAGTTTCAAGTTTTATATGGTAACAATGAAAAAATGGGATAATCATGTATAATAATAACATGAAATGTATTATAATTCTTGGACAGAACATCATTTATATAATAATTAGTAGGAATAAGAAAAAGAATGTTTAGAAGATGAGACAAATCCAAAAAAGAAAAAATATAGTTTTCTAAAGGTAATTCAACATATTTCAAGGAATAAATTAATATCTTTCAATAATCTATTTAAAAAAACAAGGATTATAAAAAATCCAAGATCCATTTGAACACTATTTTAGACATTTTTGAATAATTTGAAGACATTATGGAATATTATAAGTAGATATATTAGGATTCATCAATATGATCATCACTGAAAATTTCCACCATACGTTTCAAGATTTTGGTCTTCCAAAAAAATTAAATGGATCATATAAATAGGCATATTAGAATATCCAATCTTGAAATGGTTTTAAAGGATGTCTAGATTAAGGATTATAAATCTCAATAAACTTGAAATGGCAATAGAATAAAAAATAGTTCATCTTGTGCTAGGAATATTTCATAATGGGAGTAGTAAAATTAAGGGGATTTTAGAGGACAAATTCCACAGTCAATTGGTTAGTATTGATATTTAATATAGTTCTAATATAAGTATATACAATTTTTATGTGGTGGGTCACACACATCGTACCTATAAGATTGGCATAAATATTTCTGTGTTGTGAGGAATTTACCCATTCTACTATATTAAATGTTCTTCCCCAAAATAATTTTAGGAATCACAAATTATTTATAAATAATAGCTATAGTTCAATTTGTATAAAACCCTTATGAAGAAATACAGATAATAAAGAGTGTTTATCAAATAAAGTCAAAATCAATGAGAGAATATTTCTTATTCTTTTCATGAAATAGGTTTCTATTATATTTTTACTCAAGAGATTTGATGAATATATAAATGACACATCTGATGTATTTCACAGTGGATGAATACAAGTTTCTAGAATAACACATAATGTAGAAGGGACTCAAAGAAGTTATCAAATTTTTCAGAGATAAGATATTAAATGACATCAATGATTTTTTTTATGATAGAGTAAAAGAAACATGTCTTTGTTTTTGAGATAATTTATGATTTGTATTACTTAGATGAATTATAGGAATTGATTCAGGCATAGATCATATCTAAAATGTATTAAATAATCAAATAAGACATGTTAATTATCATGTGTTTTATTTTTAAGGTGATTAGCTTAAGTTTCATGGTTGTGCACTCCATATTTTAATTATTACTTTTGATTTTTATTTTGATTGTTTCCATTTATTCTTTTGATTTTTTTTTATTTTTCCAAAGTGTAAACTATATGATTTCCCTTTAAGATGACTCTTATATTGTAAGTTGATTTAAATTCTAATTAAATATTCCCCATTGGCCTCTATAAGTGTTCTATAACCCATTTTTCTATAGAGATAAATTTGGAATAGCAATCAGTACATTTTTATAATTTCTATCTCAATTTTATCACTCATTATGTGTGTTCATTGTGTGAAGAAATTGAAAGTCTGATGCTATGAGTCGAAAAAATGAATTGACCATATCCCTTTTATTGTAAATTTTTGTGATTATATGCTTTCTTTCATTTCTAAATCCTTTCAAGATTAACTATGAGGAAATCCCTTGGAGACCTAAATGATGAGACACCCACTAGTTGTATCAGTGAATAGGGTGTAAGCCAGCTAAGGCACTTCTTCAGGGGATTTAAAATTCATAAACCTATTGAAACATTGATTAAATGTATTTATTTCAATAAGATGTAATAATAACTTTGGTTGAGGTATTAAAAGAATAAATAAAGTTATATTTGGCTCAGAAAGTATCATCTAAATATATAATCTAGATTAGCCTATGAAAACGAAATAGAGGTAATTGAGTTCGGGATAGAAGCCCATGCCACTCTAGATAATCATGAATAGTTAAAGGTATAATCCAATCTTACTTAATATCATCTTCAAAAATCCATGTTGCAGGTTGAAAATAAAGAAATAATTCTAGGTGATTAATATGGGGATGTTTTTTCATGAAACAACAACATATGATTAGAAGAGAATCTATTCTTTGGAAAAATATTAGAGATATTTTGTTCTATATTGAAGGGAAATATTTTGGAGAAACATCCAATCATCCAAGATCCGTTTTCATTGAAATGAATCCCTCAATAGATAATAAAAAATAATTTATATCATGATGATATAATTTAGAATATTATTATTGGCCACGAGCAGGAAAAGATCAAGAATATTAGGAATAAGTCATGAGTACTTCACAGATCATCTAAGAATATTAGTAATGGATCAGTGATATTATTACTCAGGATAAATTGGATATTTCAGATATATAATGCATCTTCAATGACCTAAATTAAAGGATCAAGAAATTAGACTACCTACAATCCAAACTAATAGAATATATGAATAATAATAAAGAGACAAAATCATCAGCCATAGAAGAACTTAGTGTAAATCCTTGGGAAGGCAAGGTACTATGGTCATCAATTTTTTGAAAATCCAATCCCTTGGTGAAGACATAATAAATAATTCATTTATTTGTTTTATAATATTAAAGGGGAAGCCAATCCCTCATACTCGGGCTATATTTAGGTAGAATTTATGCCAAGTAAGATATATCTTGAAGGTGTACCATGACATTGGTAAATTTGTATGATTTATTGCTAAAGGGATCCAAGATAATAGATAGATTAATATGATATAAACCTTCTACATTTTATTCTTTTAGTTATTTTACATCTTTTTACCAGATATTGGCTGCCAATATCATAGGATATACCGTGAGAGGTAATGTAAGGTGTTCTTGAGATTTGTTGTTAAGAAGAACATAAGTGAAAGTAGCTATCCAAGAATATGTCGCATTAGTAATCATTGTTATACAAGTAGTATTTGATTTCCTAAAGTAAGAGTTCACAAAAATTTCACTGGTTTACTGGGTTTGATAATTGTATACAAAATCTTGGACAACATTAACAAAGATCCAACTTTATGACATGTGTTATTTTGAAGAATATATTTATGAGTATCCACATTGGTATTATTATATTTTTCCATGAGATCAATCATATTATATAGATTATTTCTTAAAAAAATTCTATGCAGCTGGCCTGAAATAGTACAACAATCACTGTAGAGTTATCTCTCTCAAAGTGATTATTTGCATGGATCATTGAAATATTAAGTAGAAAAAATAAACTTAGTGAAGAGACACCATTATATACATTATAATGTCTTATAGGATGAAATAAATATTACCTAAATGAAAATGACTTATTTAAAAAATGTAGAAGTTGTTGTAGGATGATATTGGTGTGTTACAACCAAGGAGGATGTTAAAAGAAACAAAAAGGATCATTTAGAAATCAATTTTAGGATATAAAGTGTGAATGAAAGAGACCATACAAGAAAAACTGGATAATATTAGGTAAAATTAATTAATAATTATACTATCAAGAATAAATATAGGGAAATATATATGAATCATTAGACTAAAGAGAATTAAAAATGATTTAAGATAAACCATCATAGAAAAACCTAAGAAGGATCTCAAGTTCTCTAAAGTAAAATCAGTATCATGCGGTGATTGTGGTTGGTTCTATCGAAAAAAGGTAACAATAATTAAATTTATCCAAATATAGATATGAGAAGAGGTATTTTAAAACAAATACTTATGGAAGATTCATTATAGATATTATTTTATCCTATTTGGGGAAGATATATAGATTCAAAGGATTAGTGTTTATATTCACTAAATATAGATTACTCAGATGTGGAATAATCCAATATAGATATAGAGGATGAAAATATCAGTTTTAATATTCAATATATTAATATTTCGCATATGTAGAATAATCCAACATTGATGTGGAGGTAGAAAATATCCATAACATAATTTTGTACGAGATTTAAATTGTCCTAATTCAAACTGGGGATTGAGAACTAGAAGACTCCCTAAATCTAGTGAAGGTAGAAGAAATAGAATGTGATATATTTCTTTTTTAAAAAATTTAAATCTATTAAGAAGGAAGATATTTTACATAATATAATTTTCCAATAGTATATTTTTTTTGATGTTTTCCAAAAATAGTGGGTGCTATAATAAGAAATGACCATCTTAATTTTCATAATGTAATATTTATAATTACTTTTCTAAAACTAGAATGGTTTAGTAAGTCTATCAAGAATAATTCAAATTATTCTCAATTTTTAATAATAAATATTATTTTAGATCCTATTAACATAATATGACAAGATCTACCAGTTGTTATTTTTGTGACAGATGAATGTTTTTGAAATTACTCTATTGAATTATTAGGAGTAGGAAAGAAAAATTTTCATATGGAAGTTACATGGGTAAAGGTGATCCCATATTTTAATGTAGTTCTAATGGGAAAAAGAGTTACATAACACTAGAGGATAATATAAACATGAGGATCATGAAAAATATTATAGTATGTCCACCCAATATGATTTTTTCAAAGTAATTATCTGTCTTTATGTATTGTTCTCAAATATTAGGAGACAAGATATAAGGATGGGTTTAGAAATATTTATGTATAAATTAAAATATGTGGGAACTTCAATTTGAACAATGAAACCATAGGTGGTATAATCTAAGAGGATAACCTATCCCAAATAATTTTTTTCACTATATCTATAGGAAGAAACAATGTAGAAGCTTCATCTTTCAAATGTGATTAGAATTTTTTGAAATAGACTTATCATATCAATAATCAAGGAGAATGAAGATGATATTTGATTAGAATGATCAAGATCATGTATATTATAATTGAAAATAAATGATTTCAAAATTTAAATACATGAAAATCTTTTGGAGATTACAAGGATCACATTTGGAGAAGATGATGTTACTTCAACAGAAGCTCCTGAGATTTTAGTTTCAAGAAGGATATTTAGATAAAGAACATTATGATTAATTATATATGATAATGAATAATCTTATGTAAGATATATATGATCTTTATTACCCTGAGATAAAATAAAATGGTGGGATACACCAGTTATTCTATGAGTTATTTAACCTTCATGGAATACCTTATATAATATAGAATTTACCTTCTCTTACATAAGAATCCATCTTTTAGGTGTATCCTATGAATTCATAGAAGTGCAAGTTATAGATGGATTCAATGAAGTATATGTTATCCTAGAAGTAGAAATGGATGTTCAAATTGAACTAAATTGAAGAATATTTTTTAAGTAGTTGATTTAATATATTCCTCACATTCCAGATAAATTCCTGAATTTATATTGATTCCTTAGATAATGTGAATGTATAATGATATATTTAGAAGGAATTTTCCTAAAATATTATTTTATTATAAATATTTTTTAAAAAACTAGAATGGTTATTGAAAAAATATGTATCTACAATAAATGTCAAAATATACCTAGATATGGATAAAGAATATAACCAATAGTTTCATAAGTGGAAATAATTATTTATATTTAATTTTATGTTAATAAATTAATAAGTGGACTTCACCTAGATATGATATTATTTTTAGAAAATCGGATAGAGAACATGTGAAATTATGGAGAAGGCAATTCTAGAGCACACAATTAACCATAAACATCATATTATAGTGAACAAAATAAAGGAAATTACCAATATTTATGGATTAGTAATGGATTTTGAGAAACAAAATCCATTATTAATTAGCGTTGGATTAATCAGGCACAATTAATGTTTTCACAAGATTGTTGCATTGATGGTAATGAATCATATAGATAAACAACATTAAAAAGCTATAATGCCTATCAATTATCGTGATATTGATTTTTCAACAAAGGATGATGGATATAATATTCCTAATTAAAAGTATTTAATTAGTTTTACTAGGAATGAATGGTGAATGATATATTCTATGTTTGATATCAACACAAGATTTCTACATGTAAAGTATAAATATGAGGCAATATCATTAACATCATTTACAAAAAATGATGTATTAGGTTAATGGATAGTTTTTTCATTTGGAATCAATAATTCCATAGGAATATTGTTTATAAGGGATATGTTTAATTTCAATTGATAATAATATTGTGATATAATAACTAATTTTCATGGGAATGAATTATAGAAGATGTTATGGAAAATTGATTCTTCATGATAATATCTAAACACTTTGTCATGACACATCAAATTTATTATCATTATAAGGTACCCTAGGTCGTATCTCAAGGATCATTAACAGGGTTAGATTATTCTTTTTTAATTAAAAGTACTAAAGAGTGTGTTGGTTTTGAAAATAGTTTTATGAAAATGTCTTGATTTAAATATATTAGTAGTTGATATATAAAGGTGGTGTTTTAGAATTAGGAGAAAATGAGATCATTTCAATTTCACTAATCATCTTAGTGAGTTTATCATTATGAAAAATAAACATGGTTTAATTGAACCCTTTGGTTGAGGGCTTTCATGATCTTAACTTTATTATTGACTCCTAAAATGTTGATAAAAGAACCACCCCTTGAACCAAAAATCATGTTGTAAATGTTTAGGTATCAAACATGTAAAAGAAGTTATACCAAATCATATTGAAATATTATGTCTGTGTGAGATAAATATGATTCTTATCTTGTCCAATCAGAATAATAAAAGATCCCCACATAATTTCTCATCCTAATCAGTGATGAGATAAAAAGTGTTTCATTTAATTACAAAAAAATGAAATATATTAAGAGGAGAATCAAATCAAGGATAAACATAATTTAAATATTTATCACACAAATTACATAAAATTAGTAGATGGACATTTGTTGTAACTCCCTCTCAAGTTTGTGTAGCTCCCTCGAAATAACATTCCACCATTTATCTCACCATCAAGAGGATGAGGAGGCTCAAGTGGAACATTGAATTCATCCTTGATCCCCTTATAAGGATATGGGACTCCAATTATTTTTGGATGAGGATATGATTCCTTGGTGTCTCCAAATTTTAAGTCTGTGGCCTTCTGGACGAACTCCCAAATGAGGTGGCCATTGTGCCTTTTTATAGTCAAAATGAGATATGGTTTAGAGCACCCTATTTTTAAGATACCACTTGTGTCACAGTTTTGGAATAATAAAAAGGCCTATCACGACTAGGAAAAAAGTGATGTGTTATTTTTCAGCTTCATGAATATCTCTATGTCTAATTTTGAGTCCATTAGGCATCTTTACTGGGAGATATGATCAAAAGTCTCAACTATAATTTTAATTTTCAGTAGATTCGATACCATGAACAAAGTGGTTTGTAAAGGCCAACAAATGGAAGAATTAGGATTCAGCCCTTGAGATGAATTTGAGCCCGTGTTGTTCTAGATAGGCCCACAAAATTTCAACCCATTTGGAAACACAAATTTCATGGAATGCTCAAAATAGTAGGTAGATATCATTGAGCTCCCTTGTAGTTTGGCCCATATCCTTCTGGAGAATCTCTGGGGCCTCCAAATCACCCCATCATAAAATGAATTCATCAAAAAAATTAACATTTCCTTTTTTAAAAGTGATAAAACCAAAATAAATTAATCAATCATAAAGTGAAGTTTGTTAATATTTTTATAATTTTTAATAAAAACCAAGTTTCAAAAAGTGATTCAAGGGTGAAAATGAAACAATGAATCATGGTGTGATCACCCCCCCACACCTAAACATTTCACTCCTGGGAAAAATCTTATATCCTAACCAAGTATTATTCAAAAATAAAATGTGATAAAAGATCAATGATTCTTCTAAAAATAAATCCATCATGTATAATTATGAAATAAAATTTCATACAATTTTTCTTCTTTCACATTTGAATTTTTTCAACAACATTTTTTTACCCATGCAATATGTTGTAGCCAACCTCACTTAAAAATATTCCCTTGTCACTCAAAGAACGTATAAATGTGGAGTTATACTCTTTTTCTAGAGTTCATGTGATGTTTCTATATCCATTATAAAATTATACGTTATCTACCTAAATAAACTAGTGTGCAACTCAAGAGGACTTCCAACAGCATGTTTGGAGGTTCATGGGTGGGTAGGACTTAATGTATAAAAAATATGAGGCATAAGAGGACAGTTTAATCTCTTAAGTACAAAACATGTCAAAATCCAGAAATTTGATCATGATTAATGTACACACCCATCCCCTCAATAAGTGTTAAAATTCGGACTCATTATTCCCATTATCCATTTGTGTGTGTCACAACCGATCAGTGAATAATAATTAATAGACTTTCTATATTATCCATTATTTTTTTCTTTTTGTTCTATTTTTTTCAATGTATAAACCAATTTTATTACAATTTTCATTTGACATAAAGATGGAAAATTTGTAAAATAATGATACAATATTGCTTGTGAAGCAATTTCCAAAGGAAAATGTAGGCACCCTTTCTATCAACCCATAACACTGATTCATTCGTGATAATTCCCATGGAAACATCCTCTCCCTCACACTTGATAAATTTAAAACAAGAATGTATACAATAGATGGTAGGTATGGATAAATAAGCTTGTAATGTGGATACATAACATGAATTTCATGGTCACTATGGCTTAAGATGGGTAAAATTCCATGGTTTTAACAAATAATGGTTAATTGTACAATGTAATTTTAAATGAAAGAAAACCTCTATCATGAATGTATCACACTTGAACCATATGGATTCAAAAAGATTCAAGGAATTTTCTAGTTTCTCTACATGACCTGAGACTCTCAAAGAAAGTGATTAAAATAAAAAATCTGTAATAAAGGGATTATAATTTCTCATGGTCAAGTGATTAAAATATTGTTCAATGCTAAGGTGGTATGGTATTGAAAAATCCAATAAACCACTAATAATGAATTTAAAATATAAATTCTAGGAAAATCTTCCATATCATCTTTCATTTGAAAAATAGTTTTTCAAAAACAATGGAATTTTCCCCAAAATCGAATCATGAATGGAAAATGATTTGGAATTATTTAAAATTGGGAATGTTTTTCCCAGATAAAATAAATATTCCATCATAAAATAAAAGGAGATAATGGGGGGAAAAGTTACAAAACTATTCATCAAGGGCAAAAAGAGAGAAAAAAATGAAAATGCCCAACTAACCCAGGAATGCACCCATTTACCCACACCAAGAGTGTATAGTGTTCTCACTATAATAGAATAGAATGTGGGAAGGATGTATAAAACATGTTGGGTTTCATTGGTATGTTTCATATTGAATGTGGAGTTCCTCCATCCAGAACATCGGAAGGGATTCATGGAAGTGCTTTACCCACTGCCAATTTATAATGAAGGTTTGATTTGTTTCTTCATTTTGAACCTGACAAAAACCAAATAGAGATACATTAGTAATAGTGTATGGTCCAAACTAGTGGGAATGAAGCATACTTAGATGAAAAATTAGCCTTTAATTGTAGAGCAGGACCTTCTTCTGAATGTGGAATTTCCAATTAAAAATGAGATGGTCGGGGGCCGCCATGGATCACTACTTATAAATCCTAGAGTCCTCAAATGAATCTATTCTCATTTTCTTCAACTATTGAATCTAAAACATCCTTTGATAACCTCCATGAAATATATTAGAATTACATTATTTTATGGCCCAGTAGGCCCATTGTTCAATCTCGACTGTGAGGTGACAACGCATTCAAAAAACCAATCCTATAAGATGAATTTCCAATTAGGGGTTTGAAATCATTACGGTAAGACCATAATGAATCATGAATTATAAGACACTAATATTATCTATTTGTAGAACTGTTTTTTCAAGAATATTATTTACCTCCCTATTTGACACCTTGGCATGACCATTGGTCTATAGATGATATGAGGTAGACCTTCATTAACTAACCCCATACCGATGTAAAAGTTATTGAATTTTATGGTAGTAGAAATGAGAACCCTGGACACTGATGATGAACCTTAGTAAGATAAACATACAGAAAGTATGGGTTCTCATAAATTATAAATGTTTTTTGAAATCAACTTTCCTTGTGGCTTTTTCTCCTCCCATTTTGACACGTAATCAACTGCTAGAAGAATGTACAATTTTCCATAATAATTAGGAAATGGTGCCAAGAAGTAAATTCACCAAACATATAAAATGTCATGAAAGATAAATTATTGTTGTGGAATTTCATTTATTTTATAGAAAATAGCAATTCTTTGACAATGAAGAAAATATATAAAAAAATCATGTTCATCCTAAAAAAATGTTATCCGAAAGAGACCAGAACCAAGGAATTTGTGATAATTCCATTGGGGACCAAAGTGGCCCCCACAAACATGAGTGTGGTAGAATATAAGGACAGAAAGAAACTAAATATCAGGAACACAATGCCTAAAGACATGATCACTACATGAGTGCCAAATGTAGGGGTCATCCCAAATGTACCATCATGACTCATGTTTTTGACGAATAACTTGGTTTATGTTGAAATCAGTAGGAATACATGACGCTACCAAATAATTTACAATTTTCAAATACCAAGGAATAACATCTTGCACTCAGTACAATTTATCATTGGGAAACATGCCATTTATGGGAATACATGGGGATGAGTAAATGATTGAGGATGGTTGGATCCTACCGATATGGTCAGCCACAACATTCTATTATCTTTTTTACCTCAAATTTATAAATTGAATTCCTCAAGGAGGAGCATCTAGAAATTGAGACATGGTTTGGCTTCCGGTTTCCTAAAAAGATACCAGAGGGCTGAAAGGTCTATGAACCCAATGAAATTGGACTCTAAAAGATACAACCTGAATTTATCCAAAGAAAAAACGATGGAAAGAATTTATTTTTCAGTTGTGGTGTAGTTTTCATAGGCATGATCCAGTGTTCTAAATCATAAGCAATGTCATGTAGAGCTCGATCGACCCTTTATGATAAGACTTCCCCATCTTCATAGTTAGAGGCATCCCATATGATATGAAATGGTAAATACCACCAAGGTGGTTGAGTTACCTGGGTGATGTGAGACTCCAGTTTAACGTATTAAAATCATCTTCACATTATATATAAAATTTTATTTTGGAAAAATCATGAGAGGGGGAGTGAAATTTTAATAAATTCATGAATTTAATTATGGTAAAATCAACCATTACCTCGGAATGTCTGCACATACCATACATTATTAGGGAATGTTAATGAATAAATGACATCCACTATTTATTTTTGTACATGGATACAATCATTAGAAATGACATTCCCAAAAAATTTACCACATCGCACATTGAAATTTATTTTCTCATAATTTAATATAGGATTATTTTCAATACAATGACATAGGAATAAACCTAAACTACCCAAACATTCATAAAAGGAGGATCCATACACAGTGAAAACATCCATTAAAACATCCATTAAATTCTCCATGCAATCCAAAATAATACTAAGCATTCATCAATAGAATGTACCTAGAGAATTGAATTGGCCAAATACAATCCTTTTATAGGAAAATTTTCCAAAGGGGAAAGTAAAGGTTGACATTTCCTGATCATTGGAGGCAATGTAGATCTGAATGTATTAAGAATAACCCCCAGGAAAATAGAAATCAGAATTCCCCGCTAGCCTCCTTAGAATTTGGGCAATCAATGGAAATGGGAAATGGTCCTTCTTAGTGTGTTGGTTTAGTTAGTGATATTTTATATGGACACACAAACTATTTTGTACATGATTTGGACAAATTCACTATTTTTATTTTTCATTATTGTAAGACCAATTTTTTTAGGATCTATATGAACAGAACTGACCCATTTTCTATTAGAGATGGGGTAAATGAATCTAGTAGCCAATAATTTTGTTACTTCATTTCTAACAACATCTAAGAGGTTAGGGTTCAGTCGATGTTTTGATAGCCTCACTAGATTAGCCTCATCATTTATAAAAATGTGATGTTTACAAATTGATGGGCTAATACCATGAATGTTTTAATGTTTCCATACCAATTTGTGTTTTTACTCCCTCAAAAGTTCAATCAGTCCCAATTCATGCTCATGAGGGAGTGAAATAGAAATGATGACATGAATCTGGTTTCCATTCATAAGATGTGAATATTTTAAATCTTTAGGTAGTTACATCAGCTCATATTTAGGTGAATTTTGGACTGATGGGAGTGTGTGTGAAAGTGGGTGGTTACTAATCTCATAAAACCTTTCAATTTTTTCATTATATGATTAGAAATGAGCGTTTACAAGCTTAGCAGTATCATTGATGGTCATTGGTTAATCAGTGTTCAATAAATTATCAATTAATAAAAATACAAGACACTTTTCTAGAACAATACAACAATCAAAGCATGATTCATTACCATGAATTTAAATCAAGGATGAAATCTCCAAAAGGGGGTCAAGGGAATGATAATATGTGTTTTTAGGATAAGGGAGTACATCATTTTAATTTACCAAGAGTGTGTAATGGTATTCTTAGGGGTGGATCATGGAATCAAGGAGGTTGAAATAGACTATGGGACAACTAAATTCCAAAAATAATGTACCATTATGAACATTATTGATGTTTTTGGTGGTTTTCATGAAACTTCTACCCAATATAATAAGGTCTTGTTCATTATGCATATCATCATCCATTGTATCCACATAAAAATCCGCTAGAAAACTTAAACATTGGACCCTTACAAGAACATCCTCTAACACAAAATAGGGGTATATTGTACTCTAGTTGGCCAATTCAACAAAAATTATAATGGGATTCAGTTCGCTAACCCGCAATGCAAAGGAAATGGATTGAGTCACCACTATTATATAAGCACCTAAATTGGAAATAACATTGGAAAATGAATACTCATCTATGGTGCATGGAATTGAGAATGTCTCAAGATCATTTCACTTAGAGTAAAGTTATGACTCTATCAATGATGATATGTTCCTCCCAAATATCACATTTTCATCTCCATGAAGTCTCCTTCAGTGTGTACCCATCTTTTTTAGTAAATTGGAGTATCGTGGAATTTTCTTTATGGAATCTATCAAGGGGATGTTGACATACACTTTTTGGAAAGTTTCCAATATATAATTATCAATTTCTATTTCTATTTTTTTATTAGTTGGTTTTACATTGGGGGAATATAAGAGGAATAGTTGGGAAATGTAACTCATCAATAGACACACTCTTTCCTTTGAAAGGGATTCTCTAGGTACATGGTTCTAACTCATTTGGAGCATTTACAATGGTTGGGATGGTGGTTTCTTTAGGCGGGGATGACTCTAGTGGAGCGGTCATTTGGATTTTATGTTTTATTCCACACTGAAGGGTGATGGAACTAAAATTTCCCTTATCCCTATGGTTAAATACTGGTTGAAATAGTAGTTTACCAGACCTATGGATTTGGATTTCCCCCCACTGAGTTGGAATGTTGGCCTAAATGCGTTTTACGTCTTTTATGGCAGATTGGGTGGGTTTTTTTTAATTGGAGGTTGATGAAAACCATTTGATTCATAATGTTTTCTAGGATGGGCTTGGGTTTTGGTGGGGTTTTTTTTGGAAAGGCCTTTGTTGTGGTTGATGATTTCCTATTGGGGGTGGAGGACTACTGTATCCTAGTTGGTTCAATTTTTTTGAGGTTGGTTTGAATACACCATTTCTTATAACCTTGTTTTTCTTTCCACCCAACATTCTAAGGATAGCTTGGTTCTTGACTGAAGGGTTTTTCATAGGGGAACCCGGGAATTATTTCCTCACTACTCTTAGAAGTTTCTCTCAATTGTGGTCATTGGTCAGAGTAGTGGGTTTCAAAAGAACATATAGCAAAATTTTTGGGAGGAGGAGATTGGGATTTCCCATGGGAAAGAATATATTGTTGAAGAAGGTTACATACCTCTTCAAACATCATTTTCACCTTCTTCTTGAATTCAGCACGTGGAACCTCATAGACACCTCGAATGGTTACACTAGACCTTGAAATTTTTTTGAGTTATTTGTGCCATGTTCTCAATTAAGTTTGTTACAAATATTAGGGTTTTATACACTAGTGCACCACTTGTAGAGCATCAATCATGTTGCTATCAACTGGAATTAAACCTTCATAAAAAGACTGTATTAAAATTTGATCGCTTTTTTTGTGGTGGGGAAAACATGAACACAATCTGTAAAATAATTCCCAAATGTCAAGTGTTTCCCCATGTGAGTGTCCTATACCAAAAATTTACTTCCTTATTGTTTCGGTTCTAGAGGCTGGGAATTTTTTTTAAGAAATCGGCATTTCATGTCCACCTATCTTCTAATCAGTATATTAACATAATACAACCAATATTTTATAGGTCCATCAATTGGAAATGGGAATAACCTAATCTTAAATTGTTCTTCATCCACAATATCATGTTTTTAAGTTGAATAAACAGTGTGAGATTATTTTTAATTTTTGTGTGGATACTCTTTAGGATGTTGATGTAATCTTGGTAATAAATGAATTAAACAATATTTTAGTTCAAAATTGGGTACCTCTCCATTTATTTGAATATATTTGGGATGGACATCAACATCTGGTGAGGTAGTAATTTTAGTGTTATATTTTTTTAGTCATTTTATAAAAGTTTATTTTAGTTTTAACATGGGTTCCATAAGAAGAAGGAGGGTAAAGAACAGTTTCAATGTGTGGTGTGTCCTCCATCTATGTGTTGTCTTGTTTGTCTTAGTGTCGTTGACAAAGGATCATCTCCGATTCTAGTTCGAATGGTGCTAAATAACCCAGAGTATAATATTTCATGCACAAAACCTTCACAAGAAATAGATCATAACACAAAATGATTGAAATGGTTGAAGAGAAAATAATTAAATATTCAAAAAATACATTATAAAAATCATCTAAAAACTGATGCACTCCCCATAAATGATGCCAAAATAGGCATTCATTGTTATGAAATGTCAAATTGATTTTGTTTATAAGTTTGATTTATAATTTAGTTAATACCCTAGGTTGTCTCTCAAGGAAAATTGACAGGTGATGAGTTTTCTTTTTTACTCAGAAGTACTAAAAAGGGGGGTGGTTTGGAAAATTGTTTTAAGAAAATGAATTGATATAAAGAGGTTAATAATTGATAAAAAAATTTTGTTTTAGAATTATGATATAATTATATATTTTCAAGTTAACTACAATTATTGGTGATTTTATCATCTTTAAAAATACAAATGGTTTAATGGGACCCTTTGGTTTAGGGTTGTTAAGATCTCGGCTTTCCTCTTGCCTCTTAAAACGATGCTCAAAGAACCAACCCTTGACACAAAAATACTATTTTCAAGGTTTGGGTATTAAAAATTGAAAATTAACACTTCAAAATCATACTAAAATTCTATATGTGTGAGAGATAAATAATATTCTTGCCTTTTCCAATCATAACCAAACAAGATTCCCTCTTAAAATCTCAACCCAATCGGTGATGAGATAAAAAGTGTTTCACTTAATTATAAAAAAAGAAATGTATTCATTGGAAATTTGAATCAATGATAAACATTATTGAAATATATATCACAAAAAATGATGAAAACCAGTAGAGGAACATGTTTCTGAACTCCCTCCCAATTTAGTGTATCCCCCTTGAAATGATTGTCCACTGTTTAGATCATCATAGAGAGGATAATGAGGCATGGGTGGAACTTCAATTTCTTCCATCATCCCCCTATGAGTAAAGGGGACTCTATAGAATCTTTTATGAGGATATTATTACATGAGATCTCCAAATTTAGAGAGAATGGCCTTCTGGTCAAACACCCAAATGAGGTTCTCATGGTTCCTTTTTATACCCAAAATAAGACATGTTTCGGAAGGGCCACCATGTTGACGAATTGGGATTCATTTCCATTATAGGAATTTTATCCTATGATGTTCTTTATAATTCTACAAAATTTCACCCCATATAGAGTCATGTATTTATCATTATTTTTAAAATATTAGATTGATATTTGTTTGCGATCCCATGCAGTTTGGCCAATTTCCTTCTGGATCATCTCAGGGGCCTCCAAATCACCTCCTCCTTTAATGAATTCATCAAAAAAAGAATCATTTCTATTTTTAATAGTGAAAAAAACAAAATAAATTAATCAAACATGAATTTAACTTTTTTATTATTTAAAAATATTCCAATACAAAAAAATATTATCAATGAGATATAAAGGTGAAAATGAAACAGTGAATCACAGTGTGATCAATCTCGTTCAAAAGAAATGATAACTAACCAGTGTGGTTAAAAGATCATAAAACACATGTTTTTCAACTAATAAGGTCAAAAAATCAGGAAGTGTAGGAAAAATATCCCATGAAAACAAATATTATTATAAAAGGAATATTGAATGCATTTTATGTGGTTAGAAAGTTCATTTAAACACTCAATGTTTAGAAAATATTAGGAAGTGGAAGGCTCAAAATAAAAAGATGATTTAAAAAGAATAAATCTCTAAAATAAAATAGAATATTGTTTCTATAAGAAGGGATGATCATGTAAATGATAAAAATGAAAACCAATAGATGGTTTATAAGTGACTTTATCGATATGATGTTCATTAGGAATAAGATCAAGAATGTTTGGATAGAGATTTAGTTGGGGAGACAAATCCAATAAAGAAAATCCTAAATATATACAATGCATTCAGAATATTTACTATAATAAATCCACTATTATATAAAATATATTTTTCAAAAAATTGGATGATCATATATTAAATAGTGGTTTAAACCAGGTTTTATACTTCCTTGATGAATCCAAATACATTATGAAAGATTATAACAATACTAATTGATATATGATTCGTATGATCATTACTGAGTAGATATTTTTGAAGGATAAGTTTTCCAGAATTCCTATAAATGATAAAAAGAATAAATAAATAGGCATGGAATAATATAAATTCCTAAAAAGGATTTGAAATAATTAAGGAAGAGAGGGTTTCCAAATCACCATATACAATACACAAAATAATAACAATAAGTGTAAATTCAGTGATAGAAAGATTTCATAATGGGAGAATTACAATGATTTCGATTTAAGAAGGATAATTCCATAATTAATTTTTAATTAAAGATGGTAAAAATTGTTCTAAACAAAGAATATCTAAGTTTTGTATGGTGGGTTACAAAAATTCAACCTATTAGGATTGAAGGCAGATTTTTCATGTTGTGTAACCTAAACTAGGGACACAGGACTAATAGAAATATCTATAAAGCATTTTAAGAATCACTGTTAAGAAAAAAATATGGTCTATAGTTCATTTTGAATAAAAGTCATTAGTAACATATCCAAATCGCATGGAGGTTTATTTAATCATGTCAATATTGATGAGAACCAATTTTATATTCTTCATAAGAGGCAATGTTATGGTCTCTATAAACTCAAGGTATATGTAAAATATAGAAAAGGAATATCTAATAGATTTTGTGATGAAAGTAGACATGATTCATAAAGAACTCAAAACATAGAGGGGACATAAATAAGATTTATTTATTATCAGAATGAATATGAAATGTGTCTTCAAATAATTGGTGGAGATGAAATATTTAGGTAAAAAAGTTTCAATTTATGAGATTATTGATTATTTTTATAGATTTTATGGATCCTAGGAATAGATCCAAACATTTTTTATATCCATCATGGATGATAGAATGAAATAGAACATGTAAATAATCTATTTTTTATGTGTAATGTGTCTCGGTAATGTTTCATGGTTTTTTACTCCACCTCTTTATTCTTATTTTTATTTTTCATTTAGAATTTATTTTTTCATTTCCAGTTATTTTAATTTTTTGAAGTGTGTGCTACAAGATTTCCCGATATGTAAAGTCTTATAGTGTTAGTTGAGTCTTCTTCTCATGAAAGATTAGACTATAAGAATATATAAGTGATCCCCAACCCATTTTTTGGGGAGTTGAATTTGGAATAGAAATCAATATGATTTTAGATATTCGATCCCTAGTTTTTCGAACAGCCTTAACATTCTTTATGCAATGTGATACAAAGTGTGGTCATACGAGTCTAGAATAGGTAACACCTTATCCTATTTCATGGATATTATTGTGTTTCCCTGCACTAATTTTTTTTCTAGAATTTATAGTTTACCTATATAGAATTCTCTGGTATATCTTCATCAAAAACTCACCCACTAGTAGAAATAAAGTGATGAGGGGAAGCTAACAAGAGTGATGATTCGATGGAGTTTGTAGTTAAACACCCTTAGACTCTATGTTTTATGGTATTTGTTATGATTTGAATCATTTAAAGGGATGTTTAAGTTATTACATGAAAAAATATAGTAAAATATTTCTTTTAAATTTTATTTTAATTCTATAATCTAGATTGTCCTATAAAAAAGAATATAAAGTAATCGATTAGGTAATAAATATAACTCCTCTTAGGATAAGATTTACTAATTGATGGAAGAAATCTTTTATACTAAATATCAAGTTTGAAAAGCTAGGTGGTTGGTAAAAACCTAGAAATAAATCTTTGAGATCCAAAAGGAAAAGAATTTTTCTGTTGAATAGTAATATATGGAAGGAATGATATCATGTCTTAGAACAAATATTCGAGATATTTGGTAGATGCTTGACTGGAAAGTGTTAGGAGAAACATCCAATCAAGTAGGATCTACAATCTATGACATGAATCCACACAGATATATAGACATATCGTGTTTATCAGGATATTATACTACATAATATTATTTTTTCTCCATTAGTAGGCGATGCTCAATAATATTTGGAAGTCGTATAGTTTATTCCCATGAGTATATATAAATATTATAAATTGATCCATGGTATTATTAATCAATATAAATAGAAGTATAGAGATATAAAACATGTCCCTAAAGACCTAAATTAAAATATAAAGAATTTAAAAAACCAACTTGATGTTGTCAATTAAAATAATAACAATAAAGAGATGATGTTATCTCTTAATGAAGGAAATAGTGTAAAACCATAGTAATTCATTTTCATATGGCAACTGATATCCTAGAAACGAGTCCCATGGGAACATCCAAATTTATTTTTCAAGCATTTGTATCAAAATATCAATAGAGATGATGATAATTCATATCCCAGTAACATTTATGAATAATATAGTCAAAGTAACACACATTCATATGGCATTCCAAAATAGGGTTTTATCATTATTTAAGATTGCGAAAATTATTATGGAGAATCCATAGATGAATAAGCTGTAGAACATTGGTATTATTTTTTTTTTGTTGGTTTAATATAATTAAACATCAATAGTGAACTCAATTTCTCAAAATATACCTTGAGATAAAGAATGTGGTAATTTTTGGATATTTTGTAAAAACACTCATAAGAGTGAGAATATAACCACAAATATTTCACAATAAATATCAGTATTATTCTAGTAGCTGTTGATTTCCTCAACTAAGAGGGGGAAATTCCATGGGCGATTAAAATATATAATTGGTATAAAAATACATAATAACATCTACAAGTTACAAATTTGTGACATGTGTTATTTTTAGAAATAATTTTTCAAGTTTCAACTATTGTATTATCATATAGGATCATGAGATCAAGAATATTCCCTAGATGTATTTATCCAATAACATTTAGGATGTATTCCTAAAATAGTTCAATAGGCCTTGAAAAATCAACTTTCTTAAAACACATATTTGAAGGATACATTGGGTGTTAGAGAAAAAACAAAAAGGAATATGATAAGACTATATTTTATGAATAATCTTTTCTTGAATGTTGTAATGACTATTCTCTATTTGATTTATTATTATTTCAAGATGGTATAGGTTGTTGCAGGAATACAAGGGAATGGAATTACTAGGATCTTGAAAAAATCGAACACAGATCATTTCGAACACAGTGTTGTGATGGACAGTGTGAAAAAATAGATCTTACAAGAATTACTATAAAATATATTGTAAAATTAAATATGAAAGAATAATATTAGGAATAAATATTGAAGAATATAAGAGATATCTTAGAAAAAATAGAATCTAAAAATATATAAGAGAAAACTGTAAGGAAAAATTTGGGAATTATCAAAGATTCTCTAAAGGAATGTCATTATCAAATTGTCATTATTAATGGATCTATGGGACGAAAAGTCATAGAACCGACACATTCCCATTTTCAGAAAAAAAATATGAGGTTTTATGAAAGAAATAATAATGGAAGATTAGTAAGAAATATTATTTGAGCCTATCTGGTAATAATATATATACTCACAAGATGAGAGAATACATTCAATATATTCAGAGTATTCAGGTATGGGAAAATCCATCTCAGATGAGGATGAATGAAATAATCCCAAGGCAATTTTGAGAAATATTTGAATAGTAATGATTTGATCAGGGTCCTGTTCAATAGAAGAATATCTATAGCTATTAAAGATGGAGGAAATGGAAGGTAAACTAGTTTATTCTTGGAAAACTAAAAACCAGTCATAAGTAAGATATTTTCATGAATGGAATATAGCTAGAGTTTATGGGTATGATGTATACCTAAAATATTAGGTAACATATCTAGAAACTTGCAATATCTTTGGGGATGAAGAGACCAAACAAGTCTATTAAATATATATAGAGAATAACTATTAGGATTTATGTTCCACGTAAATATGATTATTTCATAAAGAACAATCATTTGTAAGCAACGGAAGATATAATTCTTATGTTTTTTAGTACAATGAGATAGGGAGACTATTATAAAACATATATTACAGATTATAGAAACTTTATATAATTAATTCACATATCGTAAGAAGATACAAGTGTTTCCTGATATATGATGTTTTTTCAAATCATACACCAAAGATTTATAAAAAAATTTGGTTCCAATTTAAAAAATTATCTATTAAGATACCCTAGAATTGGATTTCAAAAGATTTTGAGTAATCATAATTCAAAATAAGTGAGATTAGAACCTCCCAAAATTAGATTATCAATATGGGAGTGAATATGAACATATGTTAGAAATGTATCTGTTATACTCAACATCGGTGTGTATCCAAAAGATAAAAAAAATCCATGAGGAAAATATAACTAGATAATGTAGTTGATGCTTTAATGGGAAGGTGATGAATTATCCTATACATGAAAGAGAATTTATTTGATTCCAAAATGGAATTAGGGATTCTGGTATTTTCTTGGAAAAAACATTCACTATAAAAAGAAGAAGGTTTTATATAAATAATATCATAGATATTAAACTAAAAAAGTTTTCTGATGAATGATTAATGTGGCTGAGGAATCAATTTCAATACCATAACATAAATATATAATGTATCAAATTAAAAGATAATGAAAATACAAATGATATAACATACTACAATAAATATTTTAGGTTCAATGAAAGAAGGATGAAGATCACGACATTGTTCGATTTTCCAGGATAATAATTTTGTGGAAGAATTCCTAGTTATCATGGAATTGAATGATATAACAAATAAAAAAAGGTATCCTTGTAAATAATCACATTATGATGCAATCTTATTTATCTAGTAAAGTTGAAAGATTCGACAACACATGATCTTCTACCAGGAAGGGTAAAATACTACTATGTCCTGTAAAAATATCCCTTTATTGAATATCTAATGATAATATCAACCTAGAGTTATTTTAATGTGGTTTGAAAGTCTATTACAACACTGAGTTTGTGGAAAATATACGAATCTATAGGGATTGAATGATCTAGATGATAGAAACAAGGGAGTATCTAAAAAAATAGAATACATATTTTATGAGATTAACTTATCAAGTAGAATAATAACTTCAAAAGAATAATAATGTTCAGATGGAACATTAAAGATATAATGTTTAGATAGAAGAATAATGAAAAAGTCTCAATGATTAGATATATGAGGAACCAAATCTCGAAAAGTAAATAAATAAATTTGTTTAAGGAATTAAAATTTTTTCAGGTATAAATCCATAGATATGTATAATGTAATCTAGAAAAAGAAGGAATATTGAATAGTCAATAGGGTTATAAAACATTTTTTAGACAATATTGATCAATCCAAAGACATTATGGAATGTTATAAAAATATATATTAGGATATAATCATCTTGATCATTACCAAATATATTCATATGAAGGATCATGTTTATTGCCTTATTAATAGAGTTAAAAATATCAAAGAAACTGGTGTTTAATAATCTCTATTACTCAAAAGATTTTAGAGTATTTCAGTAACATGGATTCTATATCTCTAAATAATACACACTAAATTAAAACTAGAAGAATTATTCATTCGTTAGAACGAATTCAATATAAGAGAATAGCATTTCATGGTTTTTAAGAAGATAAATTCTATATTCAATTGGGTACTAGAAGTGGTTATGATGATTCTAAACACTTCATATCCATGTTTTCTAGGGTGGTTCGTGGATATAAAATGTATCAAATTAGTAGATTGATTTGTTATAAGGTGGAACATCTACAAAGGAAAATGGAGTAAATGAAATTTGTAGAAATCAATTGAAGAATCATAGTTTAACAAAGAATACCAGCTCATGTTTAATTTGAATAGCATATATTATAAACAAATCTATACATCATGGAGTTTTTATCTAATCAATTTAAAATCGACGAGAAATGATTATATGTTATATATAAGATAAAATGTGTTATTGTTTATCAACTTAATAGATATGGAAAACGTAGAAATGGAACAAATGATGTATTTTATTATATAATCATACACAATTGCTTAATAACCCATTACGTATAAGGGAAATAAATAATATTAATTATTTTTAGATATTAGACCTAATACGCCATCAAATAATTTATAGATATGAAATATTTAGTGAAATATGTCTTAGTTGATGAGATGATTAATTCTCTATATGTCTGGGATGGGCTAAAGGAACTAATCCAAAATGGGTCGTATCCAACATTGAAAATAGAATCAAATAGAGCATGTTAGTTATGTATTTTTTATATGTAAAGAGTGTGGTGTATGTTTTGTGGTTGTGTGCTCCACCATAGACTTTTCATTAATTTTGATTTTTCGCTTTCTATTATTTTTTATTTCTTAGAAGTGTACACTATAATATTACCATATATATCATGTCATATAGTGGATGTTATGAAATTTGTAAATTTGAGATTGTAGGCCTCTCTAGGAGATCTATGACCCATTTTATTACATTGATGAATTTGGAATAGAATTCTGTAAATGTTTAGACATTAAATCTCTTGTTTATCTCTCATTATTTACATTGTTCAAGAGAAGAAATTCCAAGTGATATCTTTTGAGTTATTGAAAGGTAATACCCTAATCAATTTTCGTAGATATTGTAGTGATTCCATGCTATTGATAATTTTGAAGCCTTTCTGGATCCCCTTAGTGGAAGTCCATTGGAGACCTTCATCAATGACTCACCCTCTACTGCTACAACTATTGGGAAAGTTGTTGAAAAGGATCTATAAAGGATATCCAATTAGGTAATGAATAAATAATTCAAAAACTATCACAATAACAAAGACAAAAAATTAACAGTTAAAATGTATAAGTGGATTACCTATCGTCAACTGACATGATTACACTTGGAATCTCTTTACAAAAAGAACAAAAATGATGAGAGATAAACTATAGAGGTAATGTCTGGGATTGTAATTATTTCTATTCCAAATTTATCTCCCTGAAAAAATGGGTCAAAGATACATTATAGAGGCCTCTAGGTCCAGCTTTCATTATAAGCTAACTCATCTTTCACTATTATACCTGATTAAAATGGTAATCTTATGAAATATACTTCTAAAAAATCAAAAAATAAAGAATATTAAAATGGTGGAGTACACAACTACAAAACATCATCCACACAATTTGCACATAAAAAACTAGATAATTAAAATGTATGAATCTATATAATCTTCCATGATGGATATGATGCTTCTCTATAATAGTGCTATGAATCCATCCAAATTATATAGGTCTTCAATAATATTTTTGACAGAGAGATCTTCATTCAATGACTCTTCACTATCCATCAATTATTTGATCATGTGTAAGATCTACACTTTGATAATAAAGAGATCTTACTTTCACCTCTTCCATGTCTTGATATCTTCAAGAATCATGGAATAATCCACTATAAAATCTTTTAGATGTTACATTTCAATATTATCTTTCTCTTGATTTGATTGGGTCTATCATATTTTCTCCTTCTTGGAACATACAATCATTTATAATTTATTTTACATGATTATAAAAAAATCTATTAGACTAGGATACATTAATATGATTTTTTATTTGAAATTATATCTCGTAAATCTTCAACCCAAACTACATATCCTCACATTCTTTATGGACAAGTCCTCTTTTCTAGGTTCTTAGTTACATGTTCTAGGTAACAACCAATATTGATACTGATATGATAGGTTTTATGTGTTTTTTCAACCATAAAAAACATTTATATTCATTGATTAGAAACAACTTCTCCATATTTGGTACCCAAATTTATCTTCTTAAATACTAATAATTTTACTCCTCCCATTTCAAATGATTTCTCACCCTCAATAAATCCTTCTAGATATATTTTCATTCCTGGTAAATGGTTCCATGAAATCACTATTTCCAACATCCTCCAAATTTTTTTAGGAATATATATTCTTCATCACCTATTTATTTTAACTTTTTGAATATGTCACAATGATCAGATACATAAACCATTAGATGGATATCTTTAGGAATGATCTTATTGACCACATCCCAATCAATCTTTTTAAAATATTCCATAATGTATTCATATCCTTTGATCATTTCTAAGACATGGTTTAGACTCCTCCAGATTATTATATCACAATATTTTTTTGGATTTGATAATAGAAATATATTAATATATTCTTGGAAATAATTGGATTTATTTTCAGATATTTCTATATTTCATTTACTATATTTGGATTCCCATCTTTCTCTCCATCCAATCCTACTCAATATTATTTCTACTAAAAATTATGTCAATGGACAACCCCATATATCATCATCTATATTTTATGTTATTTTTATTCTAGATCACCACAACTCTTAGAAATAGTCTTCTATTTTCTATTATAAATTGCATCTATTTTTATCCCATGGTTCTTCCAAGACTTCTAGTTTTTCTGATATTCTACACATTGAGTGTTTTAATGACATTGTTGACCTAAAAAAGAATTCAATATTACTTTTATCCTTATATTCTCTCTTAAGGTGTATTTTTGCAACACTTTTTAGTTTTTTAGCCTTCATGGTTGATGAACCAATGATTTACAAACATTTAACCTTACTGGATGAGTATACTTACATTTGAAGGATATTATATCATAGAATCTATTTCCTTTATTGATTCTATTATTCATTACCTTGATAAATAATAATTATTCTATAGAATGAATATCAATGAAAACCAGACATCACCAAGATCTTTTATCTTACTCCATTGCCCCTATAAGATTTAACGTAGCATGCTAGGACATCGGTAATATCATTATATTTTCCATTAATATTTTAGGAATTAATGTTAAATTACTTCTGTTATTTCCTCCACTATAGTAATAAATCATGGATAATCATTTTTACTATGATTTTAATTAAATATTTAAAATAGGAACTATCATTTTTTATAGTAAATGGTTTTCCAAAGAAAATTACATTATCCCCAATTTTTTTGGGGTTGCAAAAAATTCTCATTCATAGGTTGGATAATTTTTACATGCCCCATTAAAAAATGTATTCCAATATATATGACTGCATTTATCATGGATTTTACTTATTTTTAAGATACATAACCATTTTGAGTTTGATTTAACCATTTCTAAGATAAGTTGATTTTAACTCCCATATAAACACTCTAATTCTAGGGGTTCATAAAATTTTTCTTCAGAATTATGATTATAAAAAATCTACCTCTATCCAATATCAATATATCTTACTAGATAAATTTCTATAAATCAATTAAGAGACTCAGGAACAGAAAAATATACTCGAATTTTTTTTAAATAAAAATAGTAAATTCATCAAACAAGAAGAAACATGGGGTCAACAAAGGCGTATATACACATAACCTCGCGCATCAGCATGAACCAAACCATAGAAAAAGGATTGTGCAACAGAAGACCACAAAGTGAAAAAATCGTCTATAGCATGCTTGGAAAAAACATCAGCAACCTGATTTACCACCCAATAAACATAACTGACAACGAAACAAATCTGCTCCTCAAGTTTGAGACAATTATCTCATGCATAAAGCATTCTCCAAGGAATATTCCGTGAATGATTTCTAAGAATATAAACTACTAAAGATGAGTCAGATTCCATCCATAAGGTCATCCATCCATGAAATGATGCATACCAGATAGCCTTAATCATAGCCCATAATTCTGCCTCAATCGCCAATCCATTTCTTAAAAAATGGTAAAAGCATCTTTTAACAATGTCCCGATATGTATGAAAAACTCCACCACAACCAGAAGGCCCCGATGCCCCTGAATTTGACCCATCCACATTAACATTCAGAAATCGAGAAATAAGAGGGATCCACCATATATGCATCATCATAAGCGGCTTCTTACATCTTCCAGAAACACCCAAAGTCCACAGAACAACCAAATCTGAAACATCATTCTGCATGACTCCAATCCGAGCCCGCGTAGTAGAAAGAACACTAATATGAAGCTCTCGTACACAAACAGAAATCATTTTATCTTTTTTTTTTCAAAAAAAGTATTTCGGGTCCTCTAGATAAAGAAAACCAACGCTGAGACTACAGAGAGAAGAAGAGGTTTCACCTGAGAGCTACAATCAGTTCAATGAATAGAATCCATAAGTAGCTGAAAATTCTCCAAATTCAGCTGTAATCCAAAGAAACCCTACGAATAATTCCACAAACCAAATGAATATTGAAATGTAATAAATAAATGATCAGCGGTTTCATCACCATCATGACATCGAAAGAAAATAGTTGCAAGAGAAAATCCAGCTCGCTATTGCATCTGTTGCAAAGGAATTATTCACTTCAAAATTCTCCACATAAGTAAATATTTAGCCGGAGAGATAAAATATACATGAAAAATATGCATCCAAGAATGAACCAGTAAAGGCTTAGCACACATGGATCTATAATCCTCTCTAGTATTGAAATGTCCACTAAAACTTTGCATCTAAATAAAAGTGTCCATCGTAGAATAATGATTCCTTCCAATATCAATAAATTAAAATTGAGTGTTTTGATAAATTTATGATTCATTATCTTCCATAATATAATATTATAATAAAAACTTGTATCCTAACACTATCTGAATGTTCATTACGTAATATTTCTTGCATCGTTACAATATGCGGGTGAAGCTTCTCTCAACTTACTTTAATCTAAAATCAAAATAATTCTATATTTGGATACATCCAAATGATATTTATTTATGAATGTATCATCCCATATTCATTGAACACTTTATCAACCTATTGTAAATTCTTGATAACCTCTTTTATATTTTTACTAAATAAGAGAACATATTAAATATATACAACCAAAAATTATGATAATCTACTGAATTCATTACCTCTTATCATCAAGAATATTCCTTGGGTGTTTGTGAGTCAAAATATAATAATTATAAATTCAAAAAAGAGAACTATAATTGTAATTTTTTAATGGTGTAGACATATATTTGATCTTAATATTCCAATATCCTAACATATGATCAGACATAGAATATACCATTTTCCAATCATTCAAAATCATACTTCATTATGCCTCATAATTAAGATGATTGTAGAAATAATCCATTAGGGAAAATATATGATCATTGGAATTGATATCCGTTATATATTTACAACATTGGGTGTCATCATGATTAATTACCATGAATGAATCACTCATATGAGGAAATTCATTATACTTGAGTAACCAAAGACTGATTTTTTATAGAATGTTTTTCTTAAAATCCATAAACAATCTATCTAGATTGGAAATTATTTGGCTTCTAATAAAAATATTTGGATCATTAAGGGTTATTATAGATTTTCTAATTTCCATATGCAAAAATTTAAATGGTCTTTCTAACCTTTTTTATGATAAATAAACTATTATCTTGGAACATTCATCTTTTTCATTTATCCTCAAGAAATTAAATCCACAAAATTCATTCCACTACTAAATATTTATATATTTTTATTTTTCCTCATATGAATAACATTCCACTTTGAGTGTAGAAAAATTATTTTCTAAAATAATTAATAATTTTTGAAAATAAGTTATAATCAAATAATTTTTTTGGACAATTATATTTAAAAAAATCATTTTAGGTTGATATTTTATAAGGAATCAATTCCCAATATATAAGTCATCTATAAATTGAGGAAGAATGAAAAAAAAATCAAATCCACAGTTATTTTTCCATTGAGTTTGAACTAAACATACTCTTCTACTTATAGAATCAAAACTAATGCATTGTTACTAACTATAAATTGAAACTATATGGATTCTAATATTACAACTGAAAAATATATTCCTTCAAATGAGAATGTTTATCATGTATCAACTTGGGAAGTACATACAGTTACAAAAATTCATATATTTACTAATATATCCCACTCTTATATCTATGCACTAATTAATAATGTTCCAATATGTCATACTTGAGATTTTTTGCTCTCATTGATAGCTAACTGAACTGTCATTCAACCAACCATCCTTCTATAAACTTATGTTCCCTGTGTTTCTACTCAAGGACCGTTTTCTTTAACAAATTATATAATTGGATTTTCCAAAGTGTTCAGAAGTATATATAATGTTAGATATTCTATTTTAAATTCTAACTTACTTGATATTCACCCTTATAATATATTACCATATTCCCCCTCTATGAACTCATAGATGATGAGTCCATTTCCAGAATATTTAATCACATCTAGAAGAAGTATCATTCCATTAGTTCTTACTCTAGATCTGCTGAAACTTATTATCTAGGATTGGATGGGATCTTAAGGGTTACCACCAAGGTTTTCATTTCCCTTTTTGATGTTACTTACTCTCAGAAAATGTTCGAAAATCATTCCAGACCCTTAATTAGAATCGGTATCCTAGTTTTGAAGAACATCATATAAACACAAGCAATTAATCTTGAACATATTCAATCAGGTGGAAATCCCAACAGCTTCTGCAATTTCCTTATGTCATTATTTATGAATATAGTTTTACTATTACTTTTCCATAAGAAGTAAATTCAAATCTAGGACCACCTTTATCCATTCCACTTCTGCCTGAAAATTTTCTCATTCTCCTCCAAATAATTCATTAGAAAAATTAGCTAAACTACCATTTATCACTATAATGGTGTCTGGTAGATTTGTCCTTTTCATACAAGAGAACCTTCTATGGCCTAGATTATTCAAAAATTAACATTCCTGGATTTTTTTATAAAAATACTCACCTATTTTGGGTTAAGGAAGGGTAATTTAAATAATCCAGTATCTATTTCATAAAAAAAATAACACAACCTTACCAACATGGAGTTTTTTATTACATTATTACATTAACACTATATACAAGGAATCACAACCCAAAGGAACAAATAGTTTAGTAGTATTTTTAATATATAAATATAAATAATTCCTAAATTACATTAGAATAATTACAATATATATATTCATCTAAAAAACCATTATACACTTCTCATAACCCTCTATATCATTCATAAATCACATTAAGGTATCATGGGAATAAAAACATAATAAACAGATGAGATAAAATTCGTAGTAAGGTTATGTGTGTGATGAAAGAGATCAAGAATAAAAAAATTTATAATCAATATATTAATGTAAATATCTATACAAACATTTTATTTATAAATTTTTTTGAGAGTAATAAGGTAGAAATAAATTGTGATCAAAAAATTCTATATAAATAATCAGATGAGCTCAAAACTTTTCAATGAAAATTATAAATATTCGAACAATCACAGGGATATAAATAAATAATATCCTATTTAAAAAATTAATAATGCCAGACAACATAAACATACTATTAAGGCAATGTTCCAATACATCTTATATAAATGGGAAATGCTTAAGCCAAATAGCCATACTAGTTTGTATCATGCGACTTACCAATATATTGAATTGATATAGTGGGCCACACCCATCACATGCTATGTCCCTTGAATTCCACATATGAAATGTGCGAATAAAAATCAAATAAAATATTTTTATTTAAAAACATACATATAAAATGTTAATTATTACCTCAATTAATTAACATAATGACAAACCATCCAGATTAATATGGGGAATGATAATACAATTGTACAACCCCAATCAAAATGATCATAAAAAATCCCATGAAAGAATAAATATGATATAAATACAATATATCCTCATTTTATATTATGTGTAATAATGGTTTTATGTCAATGATGAATATAAATACCTTAATAATGTTATTAAAAACACTATAGAGGAAGATAAATTTTTCATTTTGAAAATTAACTTGTAAATAACATGTTGATTTTTTTTTAAAAATAATTTTACTTGAAACAAACTCATAAAATTATAAATTAATGTTTCAACTATTAATTATTCAAATGGATAAGATATTATATTATTTTCATACATGTTAAATCAATGATTCGCTAAATATTTTCAGTAAATTAAAAATGAATCTTATTTCGAAAAAACATGAATATTAATTTAAAATCATTTTCAAAAATTAAAAAAAGAAAAAAGAAAAAAATAATAAATAATTTGGATAATGTTAAAAACATTTTTTAATTTTTTTATAAATCATGGTTTTGGAAGAAAAATCTCTATCGACCGAATAGTGAAATATTGTCACCTTTTCTTGAAAACAATTTCTCAATATTTTTAAGTACCAAAAAGTTGAATAAGGAACTGTTACATGAAATGTTCTTGAATAACTATAAGATAAGAAATATGCCTGGGTTTATGATTTAAATATCAAAAAATTATGAAAAGGGAGAGATAAATATAAATAAACTGGAGTAATGACGATATTATGAAATAAACCATTTCTACATTGGTTAATATAGAATTATAATCCTCATGAATGAAATTACATCAATTTAATCAATATATACCATGTATATAAAGATATAAATGACTTAATATATAAAAGGGTTAGTATATACACCTCATATAATAAATAAGTGTCATTTCCAAACTAAAGGTTTAAGGGTTCATAGAAGAAGCTTTTGGGATCAGAAGTTTTAAAAAATTTCATTGATTAAAAGATGATACTTACCATTTCTGATGATCCCTAACCATTTATAGCACCAAAAATCTATTTTTAACTAAAAGAGAAAATAAATTAAAACAAAAACATAATATTATTTATTTAACGTCGTGACTGAAATATTCTTTTAACCAGTGACCACTCCTTGAATGATCTAATGTTGGATAACTCTGGGTCTTCCTCATTCACTTCATGAATCCACTATAGCATCGATAATCAAATTTTGAGAGCTATCATGGAGATCCGAAAATGCCCAGATGATCACCCTATTGATGTGTTCGTGATGCATGAGGAAGATCTCAATATGATCACATGGATATAGAATTTATCTCTCTAGAATGTGGGAGAGGAGATATGAGCTCTTATGAATTTGTAGTTAAGAGTCATTTTACAATATCCACTCTTGGCTATTTATAGTGTATGCTCAAATACCCAAAAAGGGTTCTTTAACCATTGTTTATTTATATCCCCTAAATAAATAATTATGATGAACTAAACTAAATCATAAAGATTATTTATATTATCATATACCAAGAATATAAATTTAATACTTTACGTGATAGAACACATTCAATTTACTAGACTCTTAGTTCCCGCTAATATAAAATGAACACGGATTATTAAAATAACCTTCATTCTAATAATATTATCATGTATTCAATAAATACATTGTGAGTACATTTAATAGATAATTTAATCCCAATTATTATTTTATTTAATTATAATTAATTTATTAATTTTTTTGGTGATCGATAACTTGCAAAACACTCAGATCCTGTGGTAGGACCCACCATATCCTATAAACCTATTCACCATAATAGGGTGGATTCTTGATTATACTATTATGTGTAAACCTCTAGGACCTTATCCCAAAGTAGTAAATTGTATTTATAGACCATGACTGGTGTCTGGAATCCCATCAAGGCCTCTAAAGAGATAAGGATAGTCATAGAAATGAAAACCATCTTACGGACACGTAATATATACTATAATATATTTTTTGTAACATATCTCATAATGAAAGTCACATATTTTTTTCATCATCCTTCCATGAATTATTATTTTTTGATCTAACTGGATTGATTTACCCTTGACTTCCTTGTTCAAGGACATATAAAAGTACTATCATCTTGATCAACAATGCCTGAGATATATTACTTTCTCAACCTATAAGTGAAAAATCGTATCCTGATCATTAAACCTAAGTTATAGCACCAATAAAGCACTCAACAAATGATACATGTCCCTGATTTCATTAACATTGATTTCCCTATACATCAAAGTACATGATTAAATAGAACACACTATTAATGATCTCATGTCAGGAGACCAATTGAAATTTTCATAAATAGAGAACAACCAATGATAACCAAAACATGTGGTGTTCCTATTAGAGGGCATGTCAACATGATATTACTATAATAGATCATCAAGTGAGAAATTAATGAGTCAAATTAAAAACTGTTATTATCCCCCAACCCCTGACAGTCAGACATCAAAAGTGTCCAGTTGATATGATATATATAGACTATATGACCATTGTTTAAAATTAATGTCATAGTATCTCAACTTTCTCATTATTGCATGGGATCATCTATAAAATTTTCATAAGAAGATTAATATATGGATATTACCATTAAATAGAGTTCATAAAAAATTAAACACTATAATGGTATGTGTACATAAACTGTATCTTATTGTATACATGATATAATAATAAAAATTATTGTTCAAGTTGGGTCTAGGGAACCCACTATTACAACCCAAACCACGTTTATAATAAATATATGTTTATTATAAATATTTTTTAGAACCTTAATCATATTTCTCATACCATATTTGTTTTAATTGAATTCTTTTATGACCTGTTTATTATCATTTCATTGTTAAAATAACTATTTGAGGTGATAATTTCATGTTTTTTATATATATTTTATTTTAGTTGTTTCATTACTTTTACATTGATCACAGGCCAATCATATAAAATATGTTATACGTGACATAAAAACCATATATATTCATTTTAAACAATTATTTTGATTAATCTATAAATATTTCGGATTGAAATTAATTACATCATTCATGGAGACGTTAAATCATACGTTCGTATGAAGGACGTTTCCATTTCTCAATGGATGGAATGAAAGAAAATTAAATAATAATTACCCTTTATAAAATAATTATTATGAAATATATATCATTTATATTAATAAAAACCACCCTTATTACCTTCCATGTAAAAATAAGATGAATAACATTTCACATCGCCATATGGTGGTGGTAGTCCACATGTGAAGACAATAAACATTATCACTTTCAAGTGGATTGGAAAGTAAGATTTGTGATCTAATAATATAATTAGATAATTACTTTAAGTTCATTAATATCACATATATTCATTAATATTGACATTTCTACCTACCATGTAAATTGTAAATGAAAAATGAATCACATCACTTAGGGATGTTGTAATATGCCGTACACACAAAAGACATTATCATATCGCCCATAGAATGGAAATTAATGAGGTATAGCTCTTATAATAATAATATATCTATAAAAATTACCTAAATATAATATACATATGTCAAATAAATCAATATATATATTCTTTAAAAGTAGTAACAGAAAACTAATCATAATGGTTCAAAAAGCAGTTGTCCACCAAACACACGATCATCGGTTTATTTTTCTATTTTATTGAGGTGGAGATGGATAAGGGTTATGAAGTTAGCATAATAAAATATTAGTATATTGTACATATTTATTTTATTCTATTATCATTATTTAAAAATATTTTATGGTGGTGGGAAAAATAATAATATAAAAACAGGTTTTTGAGAATGTTATATCTTCTTTATATATCCTGTTTATATTTTCATCAAAAGCATTCATAAGAAGAATTTATTACCAAAAAATGACTCTTTCATTCTATAGAGGATTTAGGTAATGTTTATGATCAAGTATTGGTTGATACAAGGAGCATTAGAAGTGTGATGAGGGGCATAAAATGGGTGACCCATTATATGTTGTAGAGAGTATACACATAAAAGTTTTGAAAAGAAGGATTACCCATGTTTTCTATATAACATAGAGATCCAAAATGAATCATTACATAAAATTATAATGTATATGGTAGAAATATGGCTATTAAATGGGATTTTGAAAAATATTTAGGTCATTTTATCAATTTTCATTTATGATTAACCCCAGACAAACCTATTTCCCCTCAATCAGTGTAATTAATTATTATTTCATTAACTATTTTTAATGGTAAAAAATTAGGTCAGAATTATTAGATAATATTAATTTTGATGAATATGAATATTTAATCCCTTTTTCGAAAATTAAATTCAGAAAATTGGAAAAATTTAATATAAAATTAATCCTAGAGAACAATGAAAATGTCGTTTTCCATTGAGAAATTTTTTATAAGTTTAAAATGGTTTAATATAAAAATTAAACAAAAATTAGATTAAAATGATGTAAATAGGATTAGTAAATATATAATGGAACTAATTTTTGTTTAAAAACGTGTTAAATAATTTGTTAATATTTAAAATGTTTTAAAAAAATTGAAATTTTTAATAAAAACCTTTAATTTTCACAATACACTGAAAAAATTAGCTTCTTATAAAATTCTGAAAAATTCACCCAATGATTATTTTTACATGATTATTTTAGAAATGATTTTTTTTAATAAATTTTCATAAAGTGTTAATAATTCATTTTTAAATTTTTGTGTAGAGCCTGATGAGACATGTTTTTAGGAAAAAGCAGTTTCACTAAAGAACATTTCATTTTCATTAAATTTTTTCATAATTATTTTTCACAAATTGATAATCATTGATAATTATTAAACCATATTTTTCAAAATTTAATTATTCCTACTCATACCCACCATCATAATATCTATGTTATAATAGTATGTTATAAATAGAAATATTTAAGAGTATCATGTTTAGTTTTAATTAGGTGTTACGTGTATGATTTTAAACCAACTAAAAATATATAATATCAATGGAGTGGAGTGAATATGTATATGGATTCTCTAGGATCCATTTAGAAATATATCATAAAGAATATCCTATGTTGTCAGACACTATCTGGATGTGTCTTCCTTTTCCTATATTAATTTTCACTATAGTCATTATATTAGGGATTGACTTCTCTACTGATCTATAGATACAAATAAAAGAATGATCCATTCTATTGTTCTGAAGGGATTTGGTTTTTGTGAGAATAACATCCATAATATCCTAGCTTACCATGGATTTACACTGAGTCCTTTAGTGGAATATGACTTCCCCTATTTCATATTATTCTCCTTATATTCATTATGTATGTCTTGTAGGCCTCCTACTTTCTTGAGATTTTCATTTCAGTTCACTGATAAATGTTTTATATATTTATGCTCCCATTTATCCGGAGTAATTATAGGATGGATCCATTTATGGTATTATTGTATACTCTAGGGAATACATGATACATTATCCTAGTATTATTGACATTCCCCTAGTAATGGAAGAGTATAATCTTCTTCAGTATATCATCTCGATACACATTATTTTTCAATATCATTTGGAAGATTCATATCATAGATACTTTCTACTAGATGATTGGAATCTTCTCTTAAATATTTTACTTCAAGCCTCTACCAATTATCTCAAATATTGGATTGAATTAAATATCCTCTTTCTAGAATATTTTATTATTTTTAGAATGAAAATCTCATTCTGGATCTCCTAGAGTTATTTCTAGGTTTTTGACGAACCAATTATCCTTTTAAAGATGTAATTTATTATGCCTTATTTATACATTTGACTCTTAAATCTTGTCAAGAGATTCCTTTGTTTTCATTCCTAATTTTATTACGTCTTTTTCATTATCATTGGTTAATCTATATTATCAAATTTGATGATAATTTCTATGAAAACTATAACATTATTTTATATCATAATACACCAAACAGTACTCTAAACATTTATTTACAACATAAATACCTATAACCATGGAATATGTAGTGTTTTATTTCAAAACTCTTCCTATGTTTCACTCTTTATGGCTTCCACCCCATGCTATGAGTCCACTTGTGGGAGAAAAATATACATATATCAAATATTAAAATATAAAAAATACAAATTATTACATTATAATGTTAAATGTATGAAATATTTATTTTAACAATATTTAAATCCAATTAAATTGGTTTGGATAAAACACATAATTGAAAATAATTATAAAAAACCATTGATTTGATAAAATATTAACCCTTACAACATAATTGGAATTTTTTGTCATACATGTAATATTGATTCATTTTCATTCATCAAATATAAAATATTAAAATAAAATTATTACATTGTTTTTGGGAGGTGGATATACAATACATTATCTACACTACTTGCATCGGGGAATAATGAAGGTTATGATTTATTTATTTTGTTCTATAAATACACAAAATATAAAAATATCTGTTATATAAATATTAAAAAAAATAAAAAATCACATAAAATGATTCTTTATTATTGAAAATAATTTAAATTAAATTACTTATGATTTCAATGTGGAACTAATACGATAACTATCTTAATAATGTTAGGTAAAAAAAATAAAAGAATGAATTTAAATTTTCCTTCATATTAAAAACTTTTAAGGTATAATAATTTAAATACATATATTTATTAATACAATAAATAATATATACCAAACCATGTGAATCTAGTGGTTAAATTTGAAAACAAACTAATGCAGATAAGGGATTTAATAGCGCTAGAGTTATACTTTCATGAGATATAAAAAACAGTGATGTTGTAGGCGACTTTAAATGTCGATGACCATTGTTAATTTAAAAAAATAATTGATAATGGGGGTGATTTATTAATTCAATTTTTTTAATGATAAAGGATTAATTTTATAAAAAATTTCTATATTAAAGGGGACACATTATTAGTGCTAGTCCTAGTCTTGATAAAACCCATGCGACAATATATTTTCACTATATTACAACACACTACAAAAAAATTATAAATTTACCTTCTATTAAATTTATGTCACAAAAATAATAAAAATTCGGTATATCATAAAGCGTTCATTTTTTTGTAAAATTACAAAGGTATGTACAATTTATCACAAACATCAATTTATTCCAAAACATTAACATTTCATTGTCTTCGGCCCCTAACCCTCTTACAATGGTGTCTTTTCATACTACTATATTACAAAAAAAACCACCCCAAATTATTAAAAAGAGTTAAATTAATAATATTATTATGTTATTAATATTATAAATAAATAAAATAAATATAAACATGAAACAATGCAATAATAAAATGTATGATTTAAAATGAAAACATACAAATCAACTCATACTGGGCACACTGTGAGTCAGATTAATGTGGGGTTAATTTGTACATGGAATAAACGAATTATAGTCCATTTTACTAATGTGAAAATATAATGATATATTTTTTCTTGGAGTAATGTTTGTGATTTGTTTTTGAACAAAATATTCAAATTAAAACAAAAAAATACCCTTCAACTCATACTAGGCACATTGTGTGCTAGATTAATGTTTCGATAATTCATACATCTCACAAATAATTTTTGGATTATTTTCATAAGGTATTAATATAATATGAGCACAGTTTAATAGAAATAAGTTTTGATGTGTGTTTTTTACTAAAATTTTAATTTAAAAAAACATTGAGGCATACCCACCACAATATGTATCAAATTGATGTGTGGTTGATTTCAACACATCCAAAATTACAAAAGAATATTTTCCCAAAATTATTAAGACAATTCAAGTGTGTTTTCATGTTTTTTTAGGGTGAGACACATGTATTTAATGAAAATGCCTATTTTTGAACTTAAAACACACACTTTGATTCCTAATCATCATATTTTGTGTCAGATTAATATGATACTAATTACTATATGTTTCAAATGTCTTATGAATTTTTACATATAGTATTAAGAAAATCTGAGAAATATTTCTTGACATTTATTGATTGAAACACATTTTTAATTAAAATTTATTTTCTTAACTGAAAAAAACATTAAAATATCATCTATTTTCATTGTGTATTAGATTGTGTACGGATAATTCCTATCCATCAGAAATGATTTAAGTAGCATTTTTTAAAACAATAGAAAAAATATGAATGTTATTTCTGGGTTTTGAGTATTTAATGTTTCTTTTAAACTAAAATATCATTTTTAAACTAAAAAAACACATTTTGAGTCATACAGAGAACACTGTGAGTCAGATTGATGTATGGATAATTCCTAAACATTAGAAATGTCTTATGGGTTATTCACCCTTAATTAAAAAAATACTCTGAAGAAATTTTCCTAGTTTTGAGTATGCAAAATGTGTTCTGATCTAAAATTTCAATTTTAAATAAAAAATCACAACTAGAGACTTATTGGTCAAACTGTGCTTCCGATTGATGTGAATATAATTACTATAAAAAGAAAATAAATCAAGGATTTATTTTTTATAAATAATTCAATCACTCCAAGAATTTTTTCTCAATTTTAATTGATTTACATATGTTTTGTCCAAAATTACATCTTTAAATTAAAAACCCAATGTTTGAGTCATATCGGTTGTAATGTATCATGGATTAATAAGTGACAAAGTAAAATTTTCCGAAAATGTCTTCTGGATACATTTATTAATGTATCAATTCATTCCAATAGTAATTTCATATTTTTTAAATAAATGAAACAAGTGTTAAACTAATATTTCATTTTTAAACTAAAACATCCCATTTTGAGTTATAACAGTCATGATTTGTATTAGAATGTGGTACAATAGATTCATACACATCATAAAGTATATATAAATCATTGTTCTAAATTACCAAAACATTGTGATTGAATTTCATCGGTTTTGAGTATGAGATGCATGTTTTGAAAAAAAATTCAATTTTAAATGAAAACACACTGTTTATATCTTACAGGTCATACCGTAACTCATATAGTTATATGGTTGATTTTTATATGTCAAAAATAACTTGATGATTATTTTATAATTATTTAAATAATTTTTATTTGTGTTTTCGAGGATTATAGTGAGTGATTTTTTTAATTAAAATAGAATTTTTAAAATAAAGCATGCTCTTTGAGTCATAATGTAAAATGTGTGTTAGATTAATGGGAGGATGCTACCTACACATAAAAATTAACTTCTAGATCATTTTCCAAACGTTTAAAGACAATAAGAACATGTTTTCATGGTTTTTATTGACCAAAACATGATTTAAAAATATATATAATTTTTTAACTTACAAAAATTCTTCCGTTCATACTATTGGTACATTGTATCAGATTGTGGTACGGTTGATTACTAATTTATATAAAATTAACTATAAATCATTGTTAAAAAACATCAAAACCACATGAATCTATTTTCTTAATTTTTTGTATGTGACTTGTGTTTAGAAATAAAATGTTAATGTTAAATAAAAAACACACATTTTTGAGTCATACCAGTCACACTATGTATAATAATGTTTTAAATGGGTTCTTACACATCACAAATGGAAGAATGCATTTTTCTAAAATTATTAAGACTATAGAAGAATTTTATCGAGGTTTATAGTGAGGTACAAACCTTTTTACCTAAAATAGAATATTAAAACTAGGACCCCACACTCTAAGTCATACCTATCCTATTATTTTCTAATTTGCATTCAAATAACTCCAACACATAACATATGGATCATTTTACTTATGTATCAAGATAATTTTAGAATGATTTCCAAATTTTTAGTGAGTGGAACAATTATTTTCCAAAATGTCATTTCTAAAATGAGACCACACATTTTGAGTCATACTAGTCAAAACCGATACCAGATTGAGGAAGAAATAATTTCTACATGTCAAAAATCACAAATAGATCATTTCCATAATGTATTAAAAAAATATTGATGTGTTTTCTTATTTTTTATTATGTCAATTTTTGGTACTAAGATATAAATTTTTAATAAAAACACACACATTGATTCATACTGGTCACATAGTATGTCAGATTTTCCTACGGTTGATAACTACAAATGAATTAATGACCATAGAACTAAATTCCCAAGACAATCAAAGTTTTTTTATCAGTTTTTAGTGAGTGGCATATATTTTCAACTAGAATATCAATTTTAAAAATAAAATACACACTATGAATAATACTAGTCACATTGTGTCTCATATTAATGTGTGGTTGACATAAACATGTTTTAGGGGAATTAGGAACTTTTTTCATAATTTATCAAGACAATATAAGTGTGTTTTCTAAATTTTTAGTGGGTGAAATAAGTTATTATCAAAAAATTAATTTATAAACATAATACACACATTTCAAGTCATACTATTTACACTATGTATCATATTGAGGTATGAAGAATTATTCAGAAATAGGACTATATAGAATATCATGAATTGTACTTGATTAGGTCAAACATAAATATTGGGAAGACTTATTACAACTAGATAGAGGAAAAAAACTCATTGTTATTATTTCAATACTAGATTGTGGATCCTTATCCTTTCTAGGAACAATTTCTTTTAGCATATCACCCTTTGAAATGGTCTATTAAATTTCATATTGATAAAATTTATATGGTGATGAAAAATCTTTTTTTAAGGTCAAGTATAAGAGGAATGACTAAATAAAGTTATTAAATTTATAACCTATCAATAGTTAAAAACATAACATTTATGACTAGAGGAAATTGTTTAATATATTCCTATACCTATATGGAAGTCAATAAAAATTTCCATAGACCTTACCTGGGGTTATATTAGGTTGTTTCGAATGAAAAAATATTTTTGGGTGATTGTTGTTCAAATAACCATGTTTACAAACTTTATACAAAATTGAGATTCATATATGGTAGTTGAATTTCAAAATTTTCTATGTAAAATAATTAATCAAGTTAAATAGAGTTCAACTTTTTTTCTATCAAAAAGATCCTCAATCACTTCCCAATTCTAGTGATAATTACAACAACCTTTTACAATTCAATCTTCCATTATCATGATGCATCATCAAAAGAGATATTGGTTGTCTAAATAAACAATTCAGACATTTGATGATTTTATCAGAGTTGAGGTCGATGATTTCGTTTGTTTTTATATAATATAATTCTTTAAATATATATATCCTTTAATAAGAACTACAAGTTAATGATAAATATTAAACAATTTTTGAAAATATATTATTTCCCTTTTCATTTTAAACTATGTTGGGAGGAAGTTGGGGAAACATCATTGATTGTATGATGTCTAGTCTTAACACTTTATAGAAAATTTAGATGATCTGGTTGTCAAAGGATATGGCTTAGATCTAATAGAAATCTTATACGAATAGTCGAAATCATTAATTTTCTTCCAAAATGATTGTTAGTTTCCTTTTGAATGTATTATTGATACATGGTCATCGATTCTTGGGGAAGAAAGGAACGTTAACCCCATGGTACAATGGAATGTATGAGTTTATACAATAGATTGAAAATGTTGCATATTAGTAAGACATACAACAATGATTCAGTGTTGTCCATAATTTCTTCCACATAATTCAACTGAAGAGGTATCACATAGATCCCAGTCCTCTGATATGTTGGGGATATGTTAATCTTAAACTAGATGAAACAATTATTCATGTACAAACTTGACTTTTGGATGGACATGAGAAACGTTTTTTTGGGAGATCTAGTTCTCTTCTAAGAGTACCATGGAAGCATGGTAATATCCATGAAGTAACATGGGAAATAGAGAAATGTATGCTACATTAATAGCTAAATCCTTTGAAAGATGTCAAATACCTCTAGAAACCTGAGGATGAAAATCCCTTTGGTGGGGAGAATGTAGCACCCCCAGTTTATGGTATTCTATCATTTTATTCTTCTTGTGTTTTTGGAGTGGTTTGTATTGATTACAGGAAGAGTATAGAGGAATAAAACAGAATGGAATCTGTAGTATGAATATATGAACAATTCATGATATGAGATTTCTTTCTTGGTTTTGTGTATTTCACATGACTTTTTGACTAAAATATAATTTTAAATCTAAAATCACACATTTTGAGTTATAATGTTGCACCGTGTATCAAATTTATATAAAAATAATTCCTATACATCAAAAATTTATTATGGATTGTTCCCATAAATTATAAAAATCCTCTAAATGTGTTTTCTTAGTTTTGAGTATGTGCCATGTTTTTTGAACTAAGACATAAATTGTAAAAAAAACAGACACCTAGAATCATATCGGTCACACCATGTGTCAGATTGACATGTGGTTGATTCCTACACATCCAAAATGACAACAGGATCATTTTCCTAAATTATCAATAAATATGAACCCATTTTCTAGGTTTTTAGTTAGTGGTATTATTCTTTAACTACAATTACATTTTTAAATAAATATATACACACTGATTCATACGGGTCACACCATGTGTCATCTTGTTGTGTGGATGACTCTTACATGTAACCAATGGGTTATAGATCATCTTCCCAATGTAACAATAAATTAATAATGTGTTTTATTATTTCTTAGTGAGTGAAACTTATTTTTAACTTAATTTTTATTTTTAAACAAAAGCCACACATTTCAATTCTTACTGGTCACACCATGTATTGGATTGAGGTGTTACTGATTCCTAAATATCACAAATGACGTATGGATCATTTTACTAATGTATAAAAAATATTAGAATTTGGTATATTGGTTCTATGTATTTATATGTGTTTTCAACTAAAATATATCTTTCAAATTAAATCACACATTGATTAATATCGGTCACATCATGTATTATATTTATGTGAGGTTAATTCCTATACATAAAAAATGACTCATGTATTACTTTTAACAAGTACTCTAAAAACTCTGAAATTTTTTTCTCGATTTTATGTGAGTGACCTATGTTTTAAATTGAAATTAAATATTTAAAATAGAAAAACTAAAATTGGGTCTTATCTATCACATTATATCTTGGATTAATCTGAGACTGACTCCTACAAATAAAAAATTACTTCAAGATAATTTTACTAAAGTATCAAAACACTACCAAGAATATTGATTGGTTTTCAATGAGTGATCCATTTTTTCACTAACATGTCATATTTAAACTGAAACCACATATTTCGAGTAATACTAGTCATATTGTGTTTAATATTGTGGTATAATTGATTCCTACACATCAAACAATTCTTATGGACCCTTGTGCGAAAGTACAAAAACAATATGAATTCATTTACACGGTTTTGAGTATGATCTGTGTGTTTTGAAAAAAAATCAATGTTTAATAAAAACATGAACTTTGAGTCATATAATCCACATAGTTTGATGGATTTACATGTGGTAATTTCATTCCTTTTAGAAATAACATAATGATTATTTTCTATTTATATATAAAAAATATCTCTGTTTTTCTAGGTTTTCAATGACTGAAACACTTTTTAACTAAAATGGATTTTTTAAAAATAAAACATGCACTTCGAGTAATATTTATCACACTATTTTTAAGATACTTGGAAGGTGAATCCCACACATTAGAAATGTATTATGGTTTGTTTTACAAAAGTATCAACATAATGAGAACATATTTTATCAGTTTTTCAGTGAGTGGCACATTATTAAACTAAATTATCATTTTTAAACTAAAACAACAATCTTTAAGTCATACAAGTGGAATAATGTATCCGATTATGGAATGGTTGACACTTGAATGTCAAAAAGGAACTATAGATCATTTTATTAAAGTATCAAAATAATAAAAATCTATTTTCATGATTTTGAGTATGTGACTTGTGTTTTGGACTAAATTATAAATTTTAAATAAAACCAAAAAAATTGAGTCACACTAGTCCCACCATGCATCATATTTTTTTTGCAAAATGATTCTTACTTGACACAAATGACATAAGGGCTGTTTCTAAATGTATTAAGACAATAAAATAATACTAACTAAGTTTTTATTAAGGGACATACATTTTTATATAAAATGTAATTTTTAATCTAAAAACTCACACTTTAAGTCATATAGGTTACACCATTTAAAAAATTTATATATAGTTGACTCCTACACATCACAAATGGATAATTTTAATAGTTTATAATGATAACTTTATTTTGTTTTCATATTTTGAGTGAGTGAAACATTTATTTACCTAAAAAGTCATTTTTAAATTTATTCCACACATTTTGAGACATACTGGTCACAATGTGTACCAGATTGAGCTATAAAAAATTACTACAAGTAAAAAATGACATATAGATCATTTCCATAAAGTATAAAACTAATATGAATTTTATTTCTTTGTTATTTAGTAGGATATGTCTGTTTTTAACTGAGATGCCAATTTTACATAAAAACCACACTTTGAGCCATATCGGTCACATAGTGTGTCAGATTGACATTAGGGCAATTCATATAAATGACTTAAGGACTGTTGATCAAAATTATCATCAAAATAAGAATGATTTTAGAGTATTTTAGTGAGTGTCATAGATTTTTAACTAAAATTTCACTTTTAATCATAAAATACACAAATCGAGTCATGGTGGTCACATTATGAGTCATACTAATGTGTGGTTGATGTTGACATGTTTCAAATGATTTTTGATTTTTTTATAATGTATCAATAAAATATATGCGTTTTTTTTTCAATTTTCAGTGGGTGAAACATGTTTTTTTCTATAATTTCCCTTTTAAACATAGACTACACATTTTAATTCATAATCGATACATAATGTATCATATTGAGGTATGAATGATTCCATTTAATTAATCTTAGATATAATATACTGAATTCATCCTTATTAGTCAATCCTATATAGTTGGGAGACATATGAAAACTACATAGAGGATAAACAATGTTGTTATGATTTATGAACAGAATTGTGGTACCTTAGAATTTCTATAAACAATTTTCTTATGTGCATCACAATATAAAATGGGATATTTTAAAGGGTATTTGAAAAATTTATAAGATGATGAAAAATTATTTCTAATGGTCAAGTATGTGATGAAACATTACATGTTATGTAAGGAAATGTCTATCTTTTTTGTAAGTAAAAATAGATCCTTAACAATCAACTAGAATGTTACATTCTATCTCTATGCCTACATTGAATTTTAACAATATTTCCATAAACATTTCCATTTGTCCAATGAGGATTCTTCTAAATCACAATTCTATTTGGATGATTTTGGATCGACTAACCTAGAAAATAAAATTTCACCCAAATAGAGTGTCCAATATAATATTGATTTTTAAAAAGGTATACAAATGAGAATTAGTTAGGTTGAAATGAGTTCCACCTTTTCTCTCTCAGAATGATCCTGTATTTACTTTCCATTTATATTTAACACTGAAATAGAATTTCAAAACTCAATATTCCATGAGCATGATACATTTTCCTAAGATAGATGGGTTGTCTAAAAGAGTTGTTCAGTTGTCGGAAGATTTTATCAGACCATGGGTCAAAGATCATACAAGTTTTTAGGAGGATATCATTCTTTTGGTACATGTATCCTATAATAAAAAATACCAGGTGTAACAGCCCGAGATTTTATGAAAAATATTCTTTCTTATTTTACTAATGTCTTGTGTTATACGCTACACCAAAAGGAGCTTGCACAACACGCATCCTTGACTTGCCTTGCATTACACGCAATCGCAACCTTCCTCGATAGCGTGTGTGGTACGTAATCCTGAGTTTCACGAAACAATGATATGCTATTAAAATATTATTAAAACTAGCCGTTATGAATAGTAATAACCACTTTTTAAATTTTAGAAATTTTAACTCTCAAAATGGACTTCATTTTTGGATTCGGAGTATCGAATTTAGCCTAAGGTGAAATTTTGGTACTTTTCGGATAACTTTCATATTCTGATGAATAGTGAAAATTACTAAATTATAATTAAAAACAACTTTTTAATCGAAATAATTAATAGTGATAAATCATTAATTTGAGTGGTTTTAAAGTATATTTAGAATATATTTTTACAATTTAATACAATGTTGGTCATTGGATGTAGTTTCACATTTAAACTAGACATAAACAAGTGTCAATCTTTTGATAGATATTGTTTCTTAAAAACACGCTATTTGTTTTAACAGCGGGATTTAATTATAAAATTAATTAATGCAACATTTATGTTATGAATTTGGTAAAATAGACTTCATTTTTGAATTCGGAATATGAAATATAGCTTGGGATGAAATTTTGGCATTGTTCTGAAAAACATCAATTTTTGATGAATAGTGAAACTACTAAGTGGTAGGTTAAAAACTGAATTTTGCATAAAACTTAATTTTACCGCTTCTGTGAATGGAATTTCGAAAATCCGAGAGACACGGTTAATATCAAGGACTAAAATGTGGTTCAATGAGATGAAAATAATTTTTTGGTGAATAGTAACTTTTTACTTTTTTTACCACGGTTAATAGTAAATAAGGTAACTAAGGGTAAATATGATATTAATATTACCCTAACACATGTCCTAATTCTATTGGACAAGTGTAATTCGACCAAAAACAAACTTAGGAATAAAATATGACCATTTAGGCCCACTTGGATTAGATTAGGACATTTATTATTAATTTATTTAAAGAAGGGTTAAAATAGTTAAAATCAAAGTTTAATAAGTAAATCATTTTTAATATGGGGTTATACATAAGATAAATTCGACTATAAATATTCATTAGAAAGCTAAAAATATTTCCTACATGATGGTATTTTATTTGTAATTTTTAGACATCAAATAATATAATTTATTTATGACACAAAAATGATGCAGTAATTATCTTATTAATGAAATATTGACATAATTGATAATATAAATACCCAAATAAATGTAATTTAAGACTTTTTATGAATTACACTAATTTTCTAGGTTACTATGATATATTAGTGTTGATTTAATCAACTTTGTTAGAACATGTAATTCTGTTATGACTTTCACAAAAATCATATATCAAATAGTGTCAAAATTGACACAAAATAGTTTTTAAATAAAATATTATATTATTAATTGTTATTTTATTCCTAAAAATCTAAGGTTCGGCCAAATGACTTAGATAAGGATATATATATTAATAATAAACAATTTGGGGTTCGTTTGGCATGTTATAGTAAGTGTATTAACCATATAGTGAAAGAAAACAAAAAGACACGGTAAAAGTTAAATTAATTAACTTAGAGTTAAATCAAATTGATAAGGTTAAAATAATATCTTAAACTTGTCTAAATTCTATTGGTTGATAGGATTTCGACCCATCCTTACTTTAGCTTAGAAATAAGACCCTTTGGAACCATTATAAACCGAATTTGACTTTAATATAAAATAATATTTTGAGATATTCCTAAGGTGCCCCTCTCCTCCCCTATAAAAGGACACCTCCTCCCCCTCCTCCTCACACCAATTTGAGCACTCAAGCTCGGCCAAACCCTGCCAATTTCTCCTCTCCACTTCCCTAGCAACATCCTAGAGGTTCTGGTCTTCCTCAAAGACCAATTTTAGTGCCCTAAGAGGAGGTCTCAAAGAGGCACTTCAAAGAAGAGGTAATTACCGTTACCAATTCTTTCATCTTTATTTCTTCTTCCACTTCTTCTTCTTAGGTTGTTTCATTATGAAGTAAAAACATCAGTATCACTCATATACTGATATGTTATTATAAGTATGAAACAACTTTATTTCACCATCTATCCATCCTACGGAAAAAGAAATCACCGCGCGTGCGTACGTACGGAATACCGTCTCCACGCCGTGGTGTAATCTATTTTCCACCACCACCTTACATGGATGGGTATAATGGTGTAAAGAATAACTATACATAGTTATTAAAACATCATATTGATTCTGATATATTGTATAATCCACTCCAATTCAATTCAATATTTATAGAAATAATATCATCGCTCGTGCGTACGTACGGACTACCGTCTCCACGACGCGATGAGATTCATTCTCCATGTTAACCATTTTAGAATGATTATAATGTATATATAAGAAATAATAATGAAATATATGACATTATAAAGCTACTGTATTTATATATATATACATATGTATGTCATCTACTTACTTCCATTTCAAGACAATAAGGAAAGGAAAACAGCGTTCATGCGTACGTACAGACTACCGTCTCCATGAACGGTGTTTTTCATTTTATTTATCTACCTATTATATATATATATATACTGAATATATATGATATATAAATCATATTTTATATTCTGGAAGTAAGTAAATCATGATATAAGTAATAATGATGTCAAGAACAACAAGTCAAAACACCTACGATAAATGAAACGATTTTACCCAAAACGCTTCTTTAACATGGAGTTTACAAAAGAGCGGGTAATATAATGTCATAAGTGAACCATATATGATATAATAACAATGAATATTATTCTGTAATAAGTCAATAACATGATTTAAATCATTATACAGGAGGTTCGGACACTTACAAAGCAAGTCGGACCTAAGGTAAGGGAAATATCACAATCTCTTTTTTATCCGAGATTGTTTATTCGTAAGTATTTACTGGGGTTTATTTTATCATCCACATCCATGTTTCCTCAATATGTAATATTATTTCCATCCAACTACAATGGTTTAAATCCAATTTTACCCTTTGGTTAGTTTTTAGTAAAAGATATGAAAGGAATCTTTTGTCGTTTATCGTACGAGGTACATTTTGACTTTTTCGACAAAAGTACAAAGAATGTTTTTTTTAACTTATACGGCATGAATGGATTTTTAAAACATTACTTCAAAGAAGCTTCCTTTACAATTTTTCAAGTTTATTTTTAATCAAATTATTTTATTTTAAAGTTGTATGACATGTTATGAAAGGAAAATGTTTTTGATGAAGAAAGGATATTTTCCTCAAGAATTCAATTCAAGTGTTTTATCAAAATTATTTTCCATCTAAGATAATAAAGGGTTCTGTTTCTATCCATATTTTTACATTGGTTTGACTATGTTGTGATGGAATTATGTTTATGAATTCCTTTATCATATATGAATTGATTTATGATGTCATGATGTTTCAAGAATCCCATTTTTGTTATATGTGTTATGCGATGATGTATGTTTTATGATTACGTGGCACACATAAGAAAGGATTCATTATAAGATGGGTGGGACCTATATCTCCCTCCAATGCATTGGGTAATGATTTTATATCTCATGAGATAGACATGGCTGGAATGGTAGGTTATACCGGTTCAGTGAAACAGGACTGAAACGAGGATTACTCGATTCAGAAAGGGACTTTGTCCACTAAGATAGTCTTGGCAATGAGTCTTGACTAACAAGAAATGATTCTCTATGATTATGTGTGTATGCCACAAAGTTCCATGTTTTATGTTATGATTATTGTGATTACATTTCACTGCCATGATTTATCCCATGTTATGAAATTATGCTCTCTTTTGCAGGTTATGATTTCCAAAATGTTATGTTCTTATGAATATGATGTGACTGATATTTCTTTTGTTTACCCTTACTGAGCATTTGAGCTCACCCTTTTATGTTTTCTTTTCCCCAGGATATAAAGAAAGGTTTTAGGTAAAAAAAAAGAAGATCTTTATGGGAGATGTTGAAGATCTTTCACCGCGATTAGAAGATTATAGTCCGAGTTTCCAAAGACACTAAACTATTACGGTCCTTGTGTGTGTGTTTTTGTAATGTACTAAGTATTCCGCAAAAGTAATGTAAAGTCCATGTACGTCAGGCTTCGGGTCTCTACAGTTGGTATCAGAGGGAGGTTTAGTCATCCTTTGGAAACTAGGATGCGAAAACGTTAGTGAGATCCCTAGAGATATTTCTAAGGTATGTCTAGGGATGTCTCTAAGGTTAAGTATACGTATAGGTTATAGTAATAGAATTACGCTAACGATCATAGAATTAAACCTAAGATGTTGGATATTGAAGGTACTCCCCCTTTATTATGTTGTTTTCCCTAGCATGATTTTTGCCTCTCACACTATTCTTTATGGGTTTTAGACGATGGCTGGAACCCGAAGGAACCGTGTTGATCAATGCAATGGACAATGCAATGATTGCCCTCCTGAACAAACAAATGTTATGGGAGATGGAGTGCAAAATCTTATTGCTATACTTACACAAGCTATGAATCATTCTGGACTTCCAAATGAGCAGAGAAGGGAACAATATTCTATTGAGTCCTTCATGAGGCAACGTCCACCTTCTTTCAGTGGGTCTACTGATCCATTAGTTGCTGAACAATGGATTAGTACTACTGAAAAGATATTTTCAGTTCTTCAATGTTCTGAACATGATAAAGTCATCTTAGCAGTATATCGTTTGGAAGGTGAAGCTGATCAATGGTGGAATCTTATCAAGAATACGAGGCCAAGAGATGAAATTGAGTCCATGTAATGGGACGAGTTCAAGAACTTGTTTTTCAGTAAGTACTTCCCTCGTATTCTTCGAACAAATATGGAGAAAGAGTTTCTTGAACTAAAGCAAAGGGATGATGAATCTTTTGGTACCTATGAAGCAAATTTTACAAGACTTGCAAGGTATGCTTCTGGAATTATCATCCAACTTGAAAGTAAAGTTGATCGATTTTTCAGTGGCTTAAAACCAAGTCTTCGAAGGGCATTAGCTATAAGAGACTTCAGTAGCTATGAAGAAATTGTGCGTTGTGCTATCAAGGTAGAAATGGAAGTTGGTGTTACATATCCATCTCATGGTTTTGACAAGAAACGAAAGATGGAGTTCAAGGAGAAATCTCAGAATAATGGTGAAAAGAAGATGAATGTTTCCTTATGCACAAAGTGTGGAAAGAAGCATGGTGGAGATTATCTAAAAGGGACTAGAAAATGTTTTAAGTGTGGAAAAGAAGGTCATCGAGCAGCTGAGTGTCGAAGTAATGGAAAAAGGGTTTCTAATGATGTGAATAAAGCAAACACTGCAGAGAACGCACCGCCAACACTTCAATGCTTCAAGTGCAAGGAAATGGGGCATTATGCTAATAATTGCCCTAATCCAAGGGTTAGTGATGATCAACATGAGCAACCACTGAAGGCAAAGGACAAAGGGAAATCACATGCGATCACTATTGACAATGTTGAATATGACAACGATCTGGTGGAATGATTAAGTGTTTATGTAATGGGATTCCAAAATAATGTTGTATCATTGAGTATTGCAATATTTATTGATGTGGTATTCAAAGTGATTGAGATATTTTTTGGAAATAAGATGATATGCGCATAATGAAGATGAGAAAATGAAATGTTTAATAGTATTCATGAGCTCATGATTGATATAAGGACTAAGTGATATCATGGTTTGAGTATATAGAATTTTGAGGATTTTGGTATGTGGAAAGTGTTAACTTTTAACTTCACTCATGTTTTCACTAAGGTATTCAAGAGAATACACGATTAAGGACTTTGAATGTTTGGAATGTGACCAACAAGACATATCTTATGATATGTGGGGATCAACGACAGTATTAAATCTCTGGTAATCGTTGTCACTATATTATGAGAGTGGACTGCAGTATTATGTATAAGCCTAAAGATTAGACTGGATTATGTTGGACATAAGTTAGTATTGTTTAAGGATAGAAGATTTTAGATATTATTGATGGGATGTTATAGTAACGTAGTTTTAGAAAAAGGGACAACCTGCAGGACGGGCGACAGCCCATCGCTTCGGACAAGGCTGTAGGAATCGAACCCACAACCGAAGTGTGACTGGCCTTTATCGCCTACCACTGGCCTACAGGAAGTCCCTGTTTAGTAGAAACTAGTTTTATTATATTAATCAGCATGATATATGAAGTATAAGTCCATTTTAGGAACCATATATGATTAATCTCACTATAGAATGACTTATGTATATTTAATAACTTTTGCTAACCTTTTGTTTGAGACAGATGGAATGAACAGTCATTCTATCACATGATCTTCTAACACTTCACAAATAACAAATTCAACTTCATTTATTTAAGAGATGAAGTAGAAATTGTTCAAGGCACGAACAAAAGTGAGATTGTACCAAAATAAAGTAAGTATTTATTCTAAGAAAATTTTCAACTTTAGGGAAATGATCTTGAAAACCAAAAATGTTGTCCTAGTGATCTTATAACTGATGAATCAGATGGTACCTTATATCATCACAAATCTATGGATTTGTGATTACTGGCTTTTCCATAGCCATGTTCTCTACCACTCTCCATCAGAACATGATGGTTAGATTTCTCTTCCATATCCATATTTTCACCTATGTGGAAACCCAGTGATTAGTTTATTTGGATAATCGTTACATTTCATACTTTAGTTTTTAAAGCCAAGTTTTGGTATTCCCTTTTACGATGTGGGTTTCTATTAAAGAAACTTTTGAATAGTAAACCATTTATAACCCCGACGAATTTCGAGGGCGAAATTCATTTTAAGGGGGGTAGAATGTAACAGCCCGAGATTTTATGAAAAATATTCTTTCTTATTTTACTAATGTCTTGTGTTATACGCTACACCAAAAGGAGCTTGCACAACACGCATCCTTGACTTGCCTTGCATTACACGCAATCGCAACCTTCCTCGATAGCGTGTGTGGTACGTAATCCTGAGTTTCACGAAACAATGATATGCTATTAAAATATTATTAAAACTAGCCGTTATGAATAGTAATAACCACTTTTTAAATTTTAGAAATTTTAACTCTCAAAATGGACTTCATTTTTGGATTCGGAGTATCGAATTTAGCCTAAGGTGAAATTTTGGTACTTTTCGGATAACTTTCATATTCTGATGAATAGTGAAAATTACTAAATTATAATTAAAAACAACTTTTTAATCGAAATAATTAATAGTGATAAATCATTAATTTGAGTGGTTTTAAAGTATATTTAGAATATATTTTTACAATTTAATACAATGTTGGTCATTGGATGTAGTTTCACATTTAAACTAGACATAAACAAGTGTCAATCTTTTGATAGATATTGTTTCTTAAAAACACGCTATTTGTTTTAACAGCGGGATTTAATTATAAAATTAATTAATGCAACTTTTATGTTATGAATTTGGTAAAATAGTCTTCATTTTTGAATTCGGAATATGAAATATAGCTTGGGATGAAATTTTGGCATTGTTCTGAAAAACATCAATTTTTGATGAATAGTGAAACTACTAAGTGGTAGGTTAAAAACTGAATTTTGCATAAAACATAATTTTACCGCTTCTGTGAATGGAATTTCGAAAATCCGAGAGACACGGTTAATATCAAGGACTAAAATGTGGTTCAATGAGATCAAAATAATTTTTTGGTGAATAGTAACTTTTTACTTTTTTTACCACGGTTAATAGTAAATAAGGTAACTAAGGGTAAATATGATATTAATATTACCCTAACACATGTCCTAATTCTATTGGACAAGTGTAATTCGACCAAAAACAAACTTAGGAATAAAATATGACCATTTAGGCCCACTTGGATTAGATTAGGACATTTATTATTAATTTATTTAAAGAAGGGTTAAAATAGTTAAAATCAAAGTTTAATAAGTAAATAATTTTTAATATGGGGTTATACATAAGATAAATTCGACTATAAATATTAATTAGAAAGCTAAAAAGATTTCCTACATGATGGTATTTTATTTTTAATTTGTAGACATCAAATAATATAATTTAGTTATGACACAAAAATGATGCAGTAATTATCTTATTAATGAAATATTGACATAATTGATAATATAAATACCAAAATAAATGTAATTTTAGACTTTTTATGAATTCCACTAATTTTCTAGGTTACTATGATATATTAGTGTTGATTTAATCAACTTTGTTCGAACATGTAATTCTGTTATGACTTTCACAAAAATCATATATCAAATAGTGTCAAAATTGACACAAAATAGTTTTTAAATCAAATATTATATTATTAATTGTTATTTTATTCCTAAAAATCTAAGGTTCGGCCAAATGACTTAGATAAGGATATATATATTAATAATAAACAATTTGGGGTTCGTTTGGCATGTTATAGTAAGTGTATTAACCATATAGTGAAAGAAAACAAAAAGACACGGTAAAAGTTAAATTAATTAACTTAGAGTTAAATCAAATTGATAAGGTTAAAATAATATCTTAAACTTGTCTAAATTCTATTGGTTGATAGGATTTCGACCCATCCTTACTTTAGCTTCGAAATAAGACCCTTTGGAACCATTATAAACCGATTTTGACTTTAATATAAAATAATATTTTGAGATATTCCTAAGGTGCCCCTCTCCTCCCCTATAAAAGGACACCTCCTCCCCCTCCTCCTCACACCAATTTGAGCACTCAAGCTCGGCCAACCCCTGCCAATTTCTCCTCTCCACTTCCCTAGCAACATCCTAGAGGTTCTGGTCTTCCTCAAAGACCAATTTTAGTGCCCTAAGAGGAGGTCTCAAAGAGGCACTTCAAAGAAGAGGTAATTACTGTTACCAATTCTTTCATCTTTATTTCTTCTTCCACTTCTTCTTCTTAGGTTGTTTCATTATGAAGTAATAACATCAGTATCACTCATATACTGATATGTTATTATAAGTATGAAACAACCCTATTTCACCATCTATCCATCCTACGGAAAAAGAAATCACCGCGCGTGCGTACGTACGGAATACCGTCTCCACGCCGTGGTGTAATCTATTTTCCACCACCACCTTACATGGATGGGTATAATGGTGTAAAGAATAACTATACATAGTTATTACAACATCATATTGATTCTGATATATTGTATAATCCACTCCACTCCAATTCAATATTTATAGAAATGATATCATCGCTCGTGCGTACGTACGGACTACCGTCTCCACGACGCGATGAGATTCATTCTCCATGTTAACCATTTAAGAATGATTATAATGTATATATAAGAAATAATAATGAAATATATGACATTATAAAGCTACTGGATTTATATATATATACATATGTATGTCATCTACTTACTTCCATTTCAAGACAATAAGGAAAGGAAAACAGCGTTCATGCGTACGTACGGACTACCGTCTCCATGAACGGTGTTTTTCATTTTATTTATCTACCTATTATATATATATATATACTGAATATATATGATATATAAATCATATTTTATATTCTGGAAGTAAGTAAATCATGATATAAGTAATAATGATGTCAAGAACAACAAGTCAAAACACCTACGATAAATGAAACGATTTTACCCAAAACGCTTCTTTAACATGGAGTTTACAAAAGAACGGGTAATATAATGTCATAAGTGAACCATATATGATATCATAACAATGAATATGATTCTGTAATAAGTCAATAACATGATTTAAATCATTATACAGGAGGTTCGGACACTTACATAGCAAGTCGGACCTAAGGTAAGGGAAATATCACAATCTAATTTTTATCCGAGATTGTTTATTCGTAAGTATTTACTGGGGTTTATTTTATCATCCACATCCATGTTTCCTCAATATGTAATATTATTTCAATCCAACTTCAATGGTTTAAATCCAATTTTACCCTTTGGTTAGTTTTTAGTAAAAGATATGAAAGGAATCTTTTGTCGTTTATCGTACGAGGTACATTTTGACTTTTTCGACAAAAGTACAAAGAATGTTTTTTTTAACATATACGGCATGAATGGATTTTTAAAACATTACTTCAAAGAAGCTTCCTTTACAAGTTTTCAAGTTTATTTTTAATCAACTTGTTTTATTTTAATGTTGTATGACATGTTATGAAAGGAAAAATGTTTTTGAAGAAGAAAGGATATTTTCCTCAAGAATTCAATTCAAATGTTTTATCAAAATTATTTTCCATCTAAGATAATAAAGGGTTCTGTTTCTATCCATATTTTTACATTGGTTTGACTATGTTGTGATGGAATTATGTTTATTAATTCCTTTATCATATATGAATTGATTTATGATGTCATGATGTTTCAAGAATCCCATTTTTGTTATATGTGTTATGCGATGATGTATGTTTTATGATTACGTGGCACACATAAGAAAGGATTCATTATAAGATGGGTGGGACCTATATCTCCCTCCAATGCATTGGGTAATGATTTTATATCTCATGAGATAGACATGGCTGGAATGGTAGGTTATACCGGTTCAGTGAAACAGGACTGAAACGAGGATTACTCGATTCAGAAAGGGACTTTGTCCACTAAGATAGTCTTGGCAATGAGTCTTGACTAACAAGAAATGATTCTATATGATTATGTGTGTATGCCACAAAGTTCCATGTTTTATGTTATGATTATTGTGATTACATTTCACTGCCATGATTTATCCCATGTTATGAAATTATGCTCTCTTTTGCAGGTTATGATTTCCAAAATGTTATGTTCTTATGAATATGATGTGACTGATATTTCTTTTGTTTACCCTTACTGAGCATTTGAGCTCACCCTTTTATGTTTTCTTTTCCCCAGGATATAAAGAAAGGTTTTAGGAAAAAAAAAGAAGATCTTTATGGGAGATGTTGAAGATCTTTCACCACGATTAGAAGATTATAGTCCGAGTTTCCAAAGACACTAAACTATTACGGTCCTTGTGTGTGTGTTTTTGTAATGTACTAAGTATTCCGCAAAAGTAATGTAAAGTCCATGTACGTCAGGCTTCGGGTCTCTACACCAGGTGAGGATACATATAGAACAATTTTGGGTATTACATTGTTGTCCTTATCATTCTATACTATGTTGGGTGGAAACTGGAGAGACATCACTGATTATACCTAGTCTAGTATTAAGACTATAGAGAAAATTTAGATGATCTGTTTCCCAATAAGTATGGTTCAGATCCAATAGAAATATTATTTAGATAAATGATGTCATTCATTGTCTTTAAATGTCAGTGATATTGTATTCATGAATGTCTAATGATGAAAAGTTCATTGACACTTGGGGGAAGCAAGGGAAGTTTACCCGATCGCATGATGAACCATTTGATTTTATAGAATATATTGTAATTGTTTCATATCACTTATCCTTACTGCATAGATTCCTTATTTTTCATATTTTCTTCTATGTCTCTTAAAAGAAAATGTATCACCCAGATATCCGTTCTGGGATAAGATGGGATAATGTTACTCTTGAACTGGATGAACCATTTTTTCATGTACCAGTTTGAATTTTTGATAGAATTGAGAAATTTTTTTGAGTGAGATTGAATTCTATTATAAGTGTACTATGTAAGCATTGAAATATGCAAGATGAAAATTGGGAAAGACATATGTTTAATATAGAGCAGTTAACCTTGCTTTTAAAAGTTGTCAAATACCTCGAACTGCCTGAGGATGAGAATCTCATTACTTGGGAGAATGTATCTCAATTAATTTGATGTATTCCCTCAATTTGTTATTTTAATTTTATCCTGGAGTGGTTTAGATAGATTAATCGAAAATTTTAGAGTAATAATAGAGAATGAAATCTGAAATATGGCTATTTGAAAAATTTATGGCTGAATGGTCATTCACAATATCAATGTTTTTTGCAAGTACTTAGTAAGGTACTTTCATAGCATGAATGGGTTACATTGGGATGCTAAGTATTGTTGTCCACAATGTGAGATTTTACTCATAGTGTGAATTGAATTTTGAGGTTTTATATAGATTCAATGGGTTTTCTATGTGGAAACCTGAAAACTCGAATAATGAATCATTATTTCACATCATGAATGGAGGGTGTTCCTGGTATTTTTATTTAAATTTCCATTCCATACTGTTCTCACTACACTCTGCCCCTTTTATATCGGTCTCTATGCTTGCATTGGTGATTTTTTTGGATCACTTTGATCCTAATGTTAACTCCATAATATCCTTATGATTTGATCCTTGGGAATCAAAGGGTACATAAATGATTAAAAATGTAACCATGGTTCAACCATTCAAGGTAGTTGGTTTTTCAAACTTTTCACATTAATTTGAACATGATAGAGTTTATGTTTGTTAAATTTTTCTATTACAATTTCCAATAAAATAACACTATATTAACACTACTAAATTTTTTATTACTATTTATCCTTTTAAACATTATATTTTTTATTTCAGACAATGTTATTGAGACATTTCAGAAAAGGGATTCCTTAAAATACAGATTCTTTTAACATGTGTTCATAGAAAAAATTCGGTTGAATGTTCCAACTAGAAATGAAGAATGTTGTATTCTTTTCGTTATTTTAATTGTTTGAGGAACTATTTGAAAAGACACTCTACTTTCTGTTTTCTTGAATGGAAAATGAAGGTTTTCTACCATTTGATGGTCTAGGGGATGGCATATCAGTGCATTAGAGGATATGTATTTCATTTGTTTTTTATAGATGTGCGTGAGAACATGGATGATTAATCCACATTGAATCAATTGAAGTATTTTTATTCTTCAATGAGAATACATATCTTTTGTTATAGATATTTTTGAAACTATGTTCATTAGTATAATTGAATATAATGAATAATGTTAATCTTCTTTTATATTCTTCCTTCCTATTTTTATATAATCGTGTGCTAAGATGTTTCTAAACTGTGTTCCAGATGGGGAAAGTAGATTGAGGGTTTCCAACTGGGTATGAATATTCACCCCTATATATATTCACATTGGTGTTTACAACGATGTTTTTTTTCATGATATCATAAAGGGATGAGTTACTTACTTCACTAGTAGAGTGATGGAGTTTGTTCCCTAGATCCATCTACATTGTACTTTAGAGTATCTATTTATTTAACTATGTGAATATAATTTCAAATTTTTTATCACATATTAATTATTCTTCTACATAAATCTAATGTGATAATTCCCTGGGGTATTTTTTCATCATAATAGGTTATAAATTTTCCCCACTATGATGAGAACCTTGATATTAAATGATGATATCCCATAAATATTAGTATAATGGAAAGATATCATTCATTAATAAGATCATATAGTATGTTGATATTAGTTGTGAGTACTCATATGTAGATGAGACATCATCTCATGAAGATCACATTTGGTAATCTCCAAGAAGGCATAATATGAGAATAGACATGCTTGTAGGAACTCTTCATATTCATGTGACATCAGATACATCTATCTACAATTCTTTTCCTTGGTCCATAGACAAAAATATTATTATTAATTCTTGTATTGACTCACATAATTTGATTTACTGACTAAAACCATGATTCCATTTGTTCAAGTGATGTGGGGTTTGGGTGCCACATGAATGACATGTTATTAATTTTTAAATCATGAAATGATTCGTACCTTCTATATTTATGTAAGTTGATATATCATCCCATTGATCCCAATATAATATTCTTATAAATATCCATGGCCATTGAAAATGATGTTATAATTCAGATCTTCAAAGAAAAACCTATCAGACACATTTTATGATGTGACGTGTCTGTGACCTACTTCTTGAGATATTATGTTAATATGACTATATTTCATAGTATGTATTCATGTGTTGTTTTTGTTCTTGTTACATTAACCTTTTTCTCATGGGTACCCTGACCTGTTGCTTGATAGTAATTTTGGGCTTAGACAAGTCTGACTATTGCCAACAAGATAGAAGCTTTGAGGGTCACAAACTATGTGTTTCTATTAATGTTGACTAAATTCAATTTGAATTTAAATATTTAAATACATATTATTAAGATGACTAAGGTGAAATTTAGTTCATTATTTACTGATTGTACGAATTTACAAATTAATAAATAAATATTTTTTCATCAATTAATTTTTTTAAATTATGTATATATTTAATAAATCATTTTCACGGGAGTGTGAATAAATGATTTAATTTATCTGTTTAATATTTATTAAATAATAAATTTTTAGTCTATGAATAAATTAATAATTTATGAATAAATAATTCATACCTATTTATTTGAGTATTTTATAAATGTATAAGAGGATGTGTGGAGCATGATCATGTCTAATGATAAATATAAATTCGAAAACTGGAGAATAATATTTTTCATTTCACCAGTTAGTGTCCCCCATTAAATTATAGTAATACTAATATTACATGACATAGGGACAGATATGGTTTGTTATATTATTAAATTATATGTTTGAAATTAAATAATATTATATCATGAACCATAACTCTATAAAATGATTTCTGTGTATATTGTGTAGGGTTAACCGAGAATTGAGAATCGTTGTCAACAATGCATTTCTCTCAATATCCCACCTTCTTCCATCCTTTTATGACCATCAACATCAATTGAGAATGCCTCAAGCATGATGTATCTAGATGTGATGAATATTAACAACATAAGTCAATCGATCTCTCACACTATCACCCAATATTCCATCATTGTTGTTCTAATCTCAATGATCCACCGATGGATAACCATTAGAGGGTCTCTACATTGGGTCCTCCCTATAAAACGATGGTAAAATAAAAATTATTTCCAAAAAAATCAACAATAAAGAATGATATAGTTATAAGTAATTATTTATTCATATTTAATTGTTAATTAATTTAAAATTTAACTTTCATAAGTTTCTCTCCCGGTTCTTGGATTTTTATGTCAATATTCAATAGAAATTTTTTATCAGCTTGGTCATATGTATGTTGAAAAATTGATAAATAATCTATCAAATTCAATTGAAAGTATAATGGTTATTGAACCAAAATACACTTCTTCGTTTTTCATAATATTCAAGAGCTTTTAATGGTGTCACATTTTTAGTTTATAATTATTTATTTTATTTTTGATCGTTTATGCATAATAATGGTTAGATCATTTATTTCTAGAAAATTAGTCATTTAATATGAATGGAATTTAATGCGATTTTGAAATTTTAATATCCACCCATCATGATTCATAATTTTTTTAAAGACTAATAACAAATGGAGAATGATCATATAATTCATTGGGAGGTGCCAATTTTTTTGGTTGGATGATTGGGTTACAAAGTGTGTAGATAAAGTACAGGCTATGTCCCCAAGATCACTACACATAGACATGTTAAAATATTCATGATGTGATAAATATTTTTTTAAATGGTATATTCTTTTTTTACCATGTGTTCATTGGGTTCTATTGGAACACAATGTGTCAAATCGCACAATGTATAGATGGAGTACACATCATGTAGTCTACACTGTATAGAGGAAAAATTAATGGTAACCATGTGATCAAATACACAGTTTCTAAACTCAAGACACTGATAGTAAATATAATTAATGAAATAAATAGACTGAAATACATTAATTCCCATATCTTAAGAACAATCCAATTCAATGGGTGGGTAACTTAGACACATGAAAATTAGAACACACGACATGTAGCTGGTTAAAACACATAATGTAACACCACTTAGATACACACTGAAGGCCCATGAATTTCTCCTATGAACATAGAAATGTGAAAACATGACATGTATCTTGATTAGTACACATTGTGTAATCAAACTGCTGTACACGCTAAATCCCTGGGTATTTATCCCAGACACATAAAAAGGAGGAAGATGGCATGTAGTGTGTAAGTATACACTATATAGTCTCGTAATAAATAGATATTATTAAATATTATTAAAATAATTAAAAATAGTAATAAAACATTATTATAAAATAGTAAATATATGTGCTTTACTGTGTAATTGATGTTTTGTTCTCCTGGGTTTTCTCACAAAATGTGAATGAAACCTTGAAATTATCTAGAAATAAGGGATATAATGTGGTCTTGAGAGTATTTAAGAGGCAAAATTGCTTTTTGGGACAAGCGTTGGACATGTTCATGCTATAGGGACTGAACCTAGTCATAATTAGTAACAATTAATTTTATAAGAATATGGTTTTCATTCTAATATGGGAGTTCGAGAAAGGAGTAAGGATCAGACATTAGATCAGTCACCGGTACATGGTGTGTCTGATGTGAAGGACACTGGTGTGAAGCCTATTTTTTAAGAGGAAATGTGATGTTCGTGTAAGACACATACCAAGTGGGATAATATGGACGAGTTTTCCACTCAATCCATTAATGAGGATGACTATAATGCACTTGGATTGGAGACTTATGATAAAATTGATAAATAGATAAGGAAAAAGGATAGGCAGATTTCATATTGTTGTTTTAAAGTGAATATTTAAATTAGGAAGCCCACTACATTCAATGGTTCCCTGATGTGTAATGTAAGGACATGAAGTGAATTCAGATTTAAGGGAAATTCTCATTATGGTAAAATGGTTTGAAAGAATGTTATGTTTGGTTCTTTCTTGAAGAAGATCATGGGAATATGGCAAGAGCGGTCATCAACTTTGGTAGATGTAGGTAAGTTACAGCATGGTTCTATAACGACTACCCATGAAAATATAATGACCAGAGTAGAATTTTATAATAACCTTTCTATATTACTAGACATACATAATATGTCTCAGAAAATTGTGGTTTATCCAGAGGAATTTGGAATCCCCCTTATACCAGAGATCCTATATCAAGCTTAATGAGATGATCCTCAACACCTGAGGATCCCAAATTATTAGATGACATGACTGATGTGGATGACATGACATGGATATAGGTCAAGAACTAGAGTAGGGGTTTACATTCATGATGATTAGATGTCGACCGATCCCAAAGATAATTTTTTTATTTTTTTTGATGTCTACATTTTCTGTTGTGGATGTAGCATGTCTCTTGTCTACTTTTGTTATCCCTTCTTGTACTAGTTCATTACTTTATTTTCAATAAATTCAAGGACCAGAACATACAACCCATGGTCCAAAAAATCTTGAATATATATATATATATATATATATATTTGAGTGGGGTGAGATTCATGTTGTGGGAGAGAATGCTTCTAGAGATGATGGAGACTAGGATTTCGGCTTCTTCTTCATAGACATCCCACGCTACCTTGGGGTCATGTTGCTAGATATCGGGGAGAAGAACACAATTACAACGGGTATCAACTCAAAAATCCAAACTAATATTATATGGATACACATAGAAGAAAGAGGTATTGTAGGGTTCTATACCCATGGAATTGTATGTTCTATACTTCTATAGAAATTAGATCCTTTTTTCTTTCACAACATACAAAATATAGTCCCTCCTTCAAAAAAATTCTCTATGGCATGGGTTTTCGAAAATATGGACGTAGTAGTAGAAATAATGGAAATGTGGATGAAATCCATTTCAATGCGTATCATTCTTCTAAAAGGTGTGAACCCTTGGGGATTTGATGCCCTGGTCAAATGGTAATGTATTGCTTGGGGTATTCATAGATAAATGTGTATGACATTATGCTATGAGTTTTTCCATTTTCTGTTTGCAAATGAAAAACTCAAATTGAGGGAAATGGTTTTCAGATCAATTTCATTGAAACTAAGAATTTTGAAATTATAAGAATATTCTTTTGGCATTAATATATTAAAATTTATGAACACCTGTGTTTTGTTCTGGGTTACAATTGTACCCATGAGATAGATCCTTTGGCATCCCTAGATCCTTAATTTTATAGCATAATGGATATGGACAACAATGAAAATGGATAAATAGACATAACAGTCATGGTTCGACCGTTTTCATGAGTTCTCATTGAATTTTATTTTATCGTTGAATTGGTTAACCTGGTATCTCTATCAACAGAAGATGAGGAACTGAAATTTCAATTAATTTATGTGAAGCTTTCCCCTTTATTCTCCAAGTTTAGACATGTGGTGTACATGAATAATTATTGTATGAAACATTTTCAATCATTAATATATAATCTAAAGGGTTATATTTTGGAGGAATGTATAAAAGTGGAGGATAAGGGGAGTCTAACCAATACCTAAAAAGACTCTTGATGGTATAAGGACAAGGAGAGGGTCACTTCTGATAAGAAAAAGGTGAATACCTCAGAAGTATTTGCTTCTGGGATGGAAGACACTACGTGTGAATAGGGATCCATTCATGGAAACTCATTTGTTTCAAAAAAATCATGGAAGGAATCTATTATTATAGACGGAGAGGAATGGTAGGTGATTCATTATGAATTTTCCTTCAATGATTTACTTAGAAAGATCACTATAGTTATTTATAAAAATGAGGTCTTTAATGATTATTAATATGAATGTGAGGTTGTTTCAAAAGACAATGTTGATATTCAACTATGGAAGGAGTTGCTTATTATTAGAAATGAAAATTGTAATATAGTAGTGGATAAATCCAATGAATTAAAGAACCCCAATTATGAACTTGTTCAATCAAAGACAGTTAGTACCACTCCCAATCTAGTTCATAATTATCCTCTTTATAATATTAAAAATATATCCCTGGATGATGAGGTATTTCAATAGGTCTATCATAAATCAAAATCGGTTATGCTTCCCACTAATCCTAGGATGACCTCATATTTTCTCATTCATGAACCTCTTCAATAGGATAAGGAACCTAGAATTGAAGATGTAGTGACAGATTTAGTAACTAGCAGTACAATGGAAGGGAAGGAAGCGGCCAAAGAGGTTGTCATTTCCATACCAAAATTCACACCCAGATCAAATAATTTCACTTTACCATAGCAGTATGTTTTCCATGAGGAACTTGGAACACATTGATTTAAATCACAATCCTCAGATATTGGTTATTTCGATCATAATGTAAAATAAAGGATGAATCATTCTTGAAGAATGATTTTACTAGAGGTATTGAATGTCATGATTAGAAATATGAATCATCAAGCATGAATGATCAGGTAGTCACATGGAAGGATCCCAAAAAGTGGAAGTTAGGAAAGCACATGAGGGGATTGATTGGCACCGGAGAAACATGTAGCAAATAGAAAAGAAGGTGATTGTTGTATAATCTTCTATTTCTGGTGGAATTGGTAGTGAAACATTGTTTTTAATCTAACTACATATTTCCCATCTTTTTTTTACTTTCGTTTCAATAATAAATTTTTCCAAACTATGGATTTTAATCCATGGTTCACTCTGTTCTATGTATATATATATATATTAGTCTATAAATATCAATAATTATAAATGTAATAAATATATTTATTATAATTTTATAACTATATATATTCATAAATATAATTATAAATAAATATATTTATGAAGTATTTATATGTAATTACAAATATATTTATATAATTATATATATTTTAAAATAATTATGTAAATTTTAATAACTATATATAATAATACATATTTTTGGATTATATATAATTATATATATTTAATGGATTATATATTTTTGTTAATATATAAATAAAATATAATTATTGATATAACAAATATATTTATTACAATTTCATAAATATTGAAATATATTTTTATTTATAATTATAACTATAAATAAATATTTTTTTAAAAAAATTGTATATAATTATAAATATATTTATATAACTGTATATATATTTATATATATTTATATACCAAGAATGTGTGAACCATGGATTTTATCAAAGGTTCTTGTAATTTATATAAAAAAAATAACAAAAAAGTACAAGAGAAAATGGGATCTGAAATCCAATGACAACCACATCTAAAAACATCAATGAAGTTTCTCACCTATGGGAATGACCACTACCTCTAATTCAAAAATTACACCCCCACTTCTGTGTTTTTGGATTTCACCATGTATTACCATCCACTCATGAATCATCGAGTGAGATAAGATCCTCATGGAACCACACATCTTGTTGTCCAGCTAGACCCAAGCCCTCGAAAGATACCTTCTCATGGTTTCTCTTTATTATAGTATCATTTGAATGAGCGTTACCAAATTCTTTATGGGTTACAAACTTGATATTTTATATGTTTAATATTCATATCAAACTAAATATGTTTTTTAGAATCTATTGGGGTTGGGGGACACTCCATGCTCAACACCATGCTTCCCATTGGGGGTTTCCAAGGTACCCTTCTCCCATTATTATTATGTTGTTACATATATCGATGAAAGGTTGAGAAATATGGATTTCATATGGGTGACCATCAAAAATTATTTATAATCAATGAGGACATTCTTTCCCTTATTGGATTCGATGACTAGCCCATTTTCTTATAACATATAAGAATGTGTCTCCATAATTTATTAGAGACTTTCCCCCATATTGTTCATTCCTATAATTTTTTTCCATGGGTAAATAGAGGTAATAAATCATTTCTTTAGCCACTTATTCCTACACATCATTCTCAAATTTATATTGACCATCATAGACATTAACATTTTCAAACACATTAGCTGCAATATCCCTCCCTAATTTCCATCTACCTGATAACAGGTTCTCCCCATATGAACCTACAGGCTGGGTAACACAATAGAAATATTTTCTTTCCAAATTCCAATCCTCATCGTGTATATGAGGAAATAATTCTTAGGGATGAATATAAACATGTATTATAATATTCATTATCACTTAATCTTTTGAAGAGGGCCGAGTTGTATCCCTTCGGGTATTGAATGAACTTATTGGTTTGAGGGAATCTATCCCCATTAATTGTAGTGTTACCTATAGGGTCTCTATGGAACATAGGCCCACAATCTCACCCCTAAAATCTCACTAAAAAATATAAATAGTTATATTACTGGATTTCATAAAACATTTAATTTTTGTATGAACTCTAATAGGGAAGAATAATCAAAATACAGACCTCCTATAATTAATCCTGTCATGTCCAATGTTCTTCTAGTCCGAATAACAACATGGCATTTTTTTATACTAAATCCCCAACTCAAATTCATCACCATAAATAAAATGAATCACTTTATCAACATGAGTTGAACTCAATTATACGTCAACCAAAAGAAGAGCATAATTCTTTATCCTAGCCATTTCAGTCTACCTATCCATTTTTATAGAAATACTAATGGATAGTGTGACATCATACCGTATTTGTTGATTCCAATTTATCAAATTTTATCCACAAATATTCCCCAACATTTGAATCAAGGAATTACCTACCACCACTGGGATGAAGCTACAAGCCCACTCCCAAACATGAAGAACACCCAGTTTAAGAGACACTAATACAAATCCCCATACTTTCATATTTAAATCCTAATAGGGGAAGAGGATATGGGAGAACCCATGGCCATGTGATATTATTTTCCCATTTGAAAACCCCAATTTTTTTGAAATGTGTGCATCCAAGCCACTTATTCACCATGGTTTGGAACCTATGATTAAGATAAGTCAAGCCACATTGGAATGATTAAATAAATATTTATATAAATAAATGCATATATACATTGATGAAAACTATATATGCACATACTCAAAACAAACACACAAACACACACAATAATTCCTACACATATATGTACAAATACATGCTTATAAATATATATGTTTAAATATCACATATTAACAACACATCATTTATATTTAAATAATTGTTTGAATTTTTAAAAATATATTTCTATATATATATATTTAATAATATCATATTTATATTAATTATATTCATGCAGTTTTAATTAATATATATAAATAAACATTAATTTTTTAATATAAATATGATAATTTTATATAAATTATTTATATAAATTATTAAAAGTTTTTATTAGCACTTAGAAATGCATTGATAAAGATGCACCATTATCAGTACAAAAGAATTCAATAATAAAAAATTTATTTAAAAATTATTTTAGCTAGCACTAATTAAGGTTACCCATTTATCATTTCTTTATGTTTAGCGATAATGATACCCAATGCTCGCAAAAGTACAATCAATGGAAGTGATACTACTGGTATGGGATTTAAAAACACCAAAAATAACCTTCATGAGTTCTAAAAAAGAATTATTGAGGTATCTCCCTTTAAAAGGATATGAATTTTAGCAGCACTACAAATAGTTCTAATAAAAGGTAACATCATCAGTGATAATTAAATATTGAGAGTGGAGTCCTTTTATCAGTTCTTTTTGTAGAAAAAACTGAAGGAACACTTTATAAATGTATTTTTAGTGCAGATAAATTTACATATTATTAGTTCAATTCGTAACATTGATAAATTAAATATTATAAGAGATGTGATTCTAAATTACAACACCTTACTTCAAAGAATAAAACTTTCATATTCAATTAAATTTACATAAAAATATATAGGAAAAAATATTTAAAATACATTTCAAACAATGGTTTGTATAAATATATCGGTACATGGAATTTATAATAAATGTCAATATAAAGAGAAATATTAATTTTCCATTTAATTTTTCCCCCAAACCCTCTCAATAGAGACTGATCATGCTACAAGTTGTCAAGAAAACCACCCAAACTCATGAAAAATAGGTCACTTATATTAAAAACAACTCATATGTTAGTAATAGAATAGAGAAATATGTTAATCAAAAATATGAAACAACACATTAATAAATGGTCACTTTTAAAATGAAAACATACACTGCATGGTATACAAGGGACATCCTATATTAGATTAATGTGTAGTTAATTTATCCACATCATAAACGAATTTTGGATCATTCTTATAAAATATAATCATAATCTAAGCACATTTTCTCTGTTTAAGTATGTGGATTGTGTTTTGAACTAAAGTGTCAATTTTGAATTAAAAAATACCCTTCAAGATATACAAGGAAGAACAAATGTTATATTAATATGTGGTTCATTTTAACACATAAAAAATTATTTATATATCATTGTCCAAAATTAATTATATAATCTGAGTACATTTTCTAAGATTTAATTATCCGTAATGTGTTTTGAACAAAAAAATCAATATTAAATAAAAAGCACAATTTGAGGCATATCAATCAGAACGTGTGTTGAGATCACATGTGGTTTATTCCAAAATATAAAAAATGACATAAGGGTCTTTTTCATATTGTATCGATACAATCCGAGTGTCTTTTTTAGGTTTTTAGTGCATGAAAAATATTTTTAACGAAAATAGAATTTTAAACTAAAAACACCCACCTTGAGTCATAGTGGTCACACTGTGTGTCAGATTAATGTGTGGATGTTTTATACACATTAGAAATGTCATATATGGATTTTTTTACTAATTTATAAAGAAACAATGATTTCATATTTGTGTTTTTTAGTGAGTGAGAGGAATTTTTAACTAAAATTTCATTTAAAGGAAAAAATACATTTCTAGTCGTACCAGTCATAAAGATAATATTCATAATAGTATTAAATTTATACACATAAAAAATCAAATAATCAATTTTTTATAATGTATCAAAATAATTAAATTTGTTTTCTCTGTTTTGAGTATTTTATGTGTCTTTAAATTGAAAACACACATATTCAGTCATATCTTGCACACCCTATATCGAATTGTTGTATGACTAATTCTTAAACATAAAAAATAACTCATATATCATTTTCATAAATTAGGAAAATAATCTAAATTATTTTTTATGTTTTAGTGTATATGATGTGTTTTTTGAACTAAAATGTGAATTTTGAAGGAAAACACACACCTTTAGTAATACTATCCACATCGTTCATTGGATTGATGAGTAGTTGTTTACTACACATAAAAAATAGCATAAGGATATTTTTCAAATGTATCAGGATAATAAAATAATTTTCATAGTTTCTTAGTGACTGATATACATTTTTAACTAGAATGAAATTTTAAAATGATGACATACATTTTGAGTCACACTTGTCACACAATGTGTGATATTGACATGTGTATGACACTTACATAATAAAAATGATTAAATATTTATGAATTTGTATTTATGTCACCTCAGATACATTATTATAATTATTTCATATAGACTAAATAAATTTTATTTTAATAATTTTATGTGTAGTTTAACTTTCCTTAAACATTATTTTCATTATTTTAATTGCAGGGTAGTAATTAATTAATATTGAAAGGGTTAGTAGGTGTGGATTTTTCAGTGCTGTGGTTTATTTTACAAGGGTCAAATTGTTGTTGAGATTGGCCTATATATTGTAACCACTAATGGTATTAGGTATTTACTTATTTAAAATACCATAAATCATATGATACAATGTGTTGGCCTTTTTCATTACTAAATTGATAACATTGATAAAAGAGGAAATTTCATCACTGGCAGATAAAAGTGTTAGTGATGATAAATGATTGGACAAAAAGAATTTTTATTTCGATATAATGATTATTTTAAGGTAAAAAGAAATTGAAAAATGTGGAAATAATAACGGAACACCAAATTTAACATGGAAAACCGACAAATAAATTTTGTTAAATTTCATTAAAAAATATAAGGATTAAATTATAATACAATGAATGTATAGGATCTCTTTAAATTATGAGAAGAAATAACAAAAAAATATTCTCTCTTGAATAAATGGATAATGTCCTAAAAATGTACAACTCTCAAATAGAAAACTTGGAGATGATTTGTTTCTTGAGAAGACAATGATGAAAATTATTGGGAGTGATCCTCTTTTATAGGCTTCCCAACCTCATTTTTCCTCCCCTCAAATAAATTCCTTTTACCAAAATAATTTTGGTAAATAAAGTTAGGGAACCCCATACTTTTAATGAATTAAATGGTGTAACTATTATTTTTTCTCCCCCCCATGTGTTCTGACATTCCTCCCACATTTTAATTTTATTTAAAACTAATCAAATATCTAAATATCATTTCCATCTTCCAAATATGATACTAATGTAACTACAAGGCCGCTCATGGATCTAAAACATCTAAACATATCGATCCAATCACATTCATCAGAAAATCATATAGATTTTATATAGTGTGAATTTTATCCTTATCCGAACATCTAATATTAACCAAATATTGGAAAAAATGATATTTTATCCCAATGTTATTTATCTTGGAATGAAATGATGGATTCCTTGCAATGTTCAAGGCGCTCTGACTATAAAAAAATAATGAAATCTTCTCATATTTGTGCCTGAGATCCTCCAACAACCTATTCATAAAAAATTTTCTCTTTGATAGTCTGTTTATCTACCATTTAATCCACCTTTGCTGTGTATGTGGACAATATGAACAATAATTTGGAAACCCTGCACACAAGTACTTTTTCAAGAGTAAACCCATTATAATTAGTGGATTTATTCTCATCAGAACCACCTCAAAATATGAATCGTCATAAAATATTAGAGTAAAATTGGTTCCTCCACAACATAATGCATCATTTGAGGTCTACTTGATGTATTATAGGACCCTCTTCATCAAGTTACATTTCCCCTATCTTCGATTTTTCAAATACTGAATAACAGCTCCCACTACCTGTGAAATTCCATGTCTAGTAAAAATAATAATGAACATAAAAATCTCCACTATTAATATATACGACACCGAAGACATTTCCATCCCCCCTAATTCACGACTAGGACTCATCATGGAGGATAACATGAAATTAATGGGATGTGGGGTACATATTGTCTAATAGACATGCTGTTGAAACATTTCAATACTTTCCACATGTAATTCTAATATGATATTGGAATCATCCAATTATTTTTGTCATGTTGGATCAATATACAAATAATATTATTTTAGGTCTTAGGTCCTTATATCACACTTCTTATCCAACTATTCATTCTTCTCTTAGATTTGATCATTGTTGGGGTCTGCAACAACATTTCAACCGCATAAAATAGTAGAATGATAAAATAATTACTATATCGTCCCTTGAAATATGTATAAGGATCATAATTAAGTCTATTTTCTCCAAGTAACATGATATAAGAATTTAATATATCTTACCAACACCTCGATGCCTATTTGAGATAGTTGGGGGATTTTCTCAACCTATAAACAAAGTTATCTTTACCTTCTTTAGTAAAACCTTCTTGTTGGAGAATATAAAATTTTTCATCAAGATAACTATGGAGAAAATATATTATCACATCTAGATACTCTACATGTATTGTGTATGTATCAAATATCACTAAAACATCCTTATTATTTATTGGTCAAAAAGGAGGAGAATGTTTTTCATTTAATCAATAAGTTTCTTATGAGTGTATCCTTCAACAATCAGTATCACATGATATATTTACACTTTTTTTGTTTCATCCCCCTTGATCTTATAGACCAATTTTTTCCAATGAATATCCTTCCATGTGGTAATGGAATAAGATCTAAAGTATTATTCATGAGCAGTTCATCAAGTTCCTCCTACATCGCCTCAATCAAGAAAGATACATGCAGACTCTAGATCACCTCAACCAAAGAATATGGATCTCCATCCTATTTCAAAAAGAAATACCCAAATTTTAACGCAATGGAATAATATGAGTTACATGTTGGTTATCATTTCAACTTTTCCTCTAAAATAATAACATATTTTCTAATGATAAGTTTTTGTTTAGCGAGATCCCACAAATTACACCCCTTCACACCATCAACATATCCAAAAAAGACAAATTTTATATACCTCGAATCGATCTTCTATCATTTATAGTTATTAAATATTTCATATACCTGATATTCAAAAGTATACAAATTAGAATTGTCAATGGGTTTACTACTACACATATCCATCATTTTCTTTATATCAATTTCCACTAAATGTGATCGATTGATCACATAATAGACAGTATTCACTGATTCTTTCTAGAATTTCACGGAAAATCCTTCCTTTTAAAATATCTCCCTTATTTGTTACAAAAGGGTTATATTAATAAAATCTACAGTAGAATTTTACTATAGAGTTTATGGAATCGTTAACTATAACTTGATGCCTTCCTATTGAAAAAATAATAAAACTACCCACTGGTATATTCTTCAGCACTGACTGTCCTCAAACACCTGATCTTATTTTCGGATTCTTGCTCCTTCTTAACATTTAATGTTTTGACTAATTCAAGTGAATATGCATTCCTCTTGAATAAAGAAACTGAACATCACCTGTTTTATTCATAAATAAACTATAAAAAGTATCTTTCTACTCCTAAAGATACGACCAGTTCTTCAAAAAAGGCTGTCGGGCCACAGGACCTTCTAGCCATTGAAGACCATGAAGTAGCCTAGTTCACACAGAGTAGGCTGCAGACGAGGATCAGAGCACCAGTATCAGTCACCAAAATTATAGCTAACCGGATTGGAAGAATGAGAGGGTTTGGAAACTGCCACCGAGACCATGCACCGTGCATCTTTGTACATGGCAATGCTAGCCAATCAAAAATGCAGGTGGGGAGATAAAGGAAATCAGTGTTGTAGAAGCAGGGGAGGGGCAGTTCTAGTGGGCTCGGCCTACGGGTCATGTATTGGGAATGGTATGCCTCTAGAACTTCAGGTCAAGTATTACGGGTCATGTCGGGCCTTGGGACTTGGGCCTACAGGTCATGTACGGGTTCCCCTTCAACCCATAAAAAAGGGGGATTATCTATAATAAAATAAAAAATAAAGCCTTCACGCCATTCAGACTAGTACATTTTACCCATAATCATATGTTCTTTTATACCTTCTCCATATCTATAACCATACGTTTACCCTTTAAAATCCCCACAATCCATTTCTTTATGTGATAAATTCATTTTACATCATCAAATTATACCCCGTAAAAAAATTCTTATTCAGACCTTTCAAATTAAATATTACTTCAATTGTTCAAACAATGTTATCATGAATGTTTAGTTTCATTGTGTGGACACCAATGATATACAAGGTATGACCATTCCCCATGTACATAGGTACTTTGATGTATTTTCATACCAATAAAAACATTATCAAATAGGTCACATGTTCCACGTTTCTCTTGAGTCAATAATCTATGCATCTTTGAGATGTTTTCTACCTTTAGTAATCATTGATGCTACATTCACTAGTACATCTCCATTTTTTGAAGTACTCAAAACATTTCATTGATATTTATTATAACCATAAATATTATTATAATAGACTTTTATCACATCCCCATATTACTAGAATGGTAACATATGACATTTTTCATCATTCTCCTTGATTTAAACCTACCAGGATTCTGGATCCCATTAGAAACACACTCATTCATTTTTCCTCAATCCATTTACAAAGCATCCTCTTGGTTTGATGTTGTTTTTCTTTTATTCCTCATTTGTGCATTGAATTTATTCATCAAGAAACATAGATGAAATTTTATTTAGGAGAAACATATCTATTATAAGTTTTGTAGGATAGGTTGATGATAAGTTGATAATATGAATATGGAAAACACAAGAACAGAATATCCAAACGTTCTGTATCCCCAATTTTTCATCCCAATGACATACTCTTTGAAAATAAGTTATTATGGTTGTTTATATGGTTGTTCATTAATGATTAATCCACCATTTGGGTAGGGAATAATTTTCAATTCAATAAATTTTTTTGGGAGTGACATTTCCTCATACAACATTCTCAATGAGCCCAAATTTCATTCAGTGTATTTTTCAATGCAATGCTTGAAAGGAACACGTTTTGGAAATCCAAATAGTTGTTAGTAATAGAATTCTCATCCATTTCATTCCACCTCTCGTCCATCATACCTAATATTTTTCACCAATGACATATATGGAATTATATTTCAATAGAACCACTTGAATATTCAATTTCCATATTAATAAATTATTTCCATAGAAATTTTCAATCTCTAATTTTTACACTATTTAGTCATGTTTCTAGTCTACAATTTCCACAGGCTAGAATACACCCTTTATAAGGCCTCAGCCTTAAACCTTACTTAATCTTGAGTTATTACAAGATTACACATTGAGGATCATTTCAGGTTTAGAGTTTTAGAGAATAAGATCATAAAACATGCATTACATTCCACATTTAAACAAAGTGGTTACATAAAAGATAGTATTCATTTTTTCCATCAACAAAAACATATTTAAAATAAAACATGGATTCTTTCTTGACACATCCTTGACACTATCATCATATCATGTACCATTCCCTTGACCTGTGAGAAAAACATTTCAAAAACTAGGGATGAGCATAATAAGCACAATAAGGGTTATAAAAAAATATGAGCTGAAAACATTATTCCATTCATGAAATCATAAATTACTCATAAAACATAATCACATACCTCCTCATGTCAGGAATAAATCATAGAAATCATAAGACATAAAGGTAACTTGAGGGATTCATAACATTCTTACGTAGGGAGTAACCCTTTTGGATACGTTTGGAATACCCATCACAGTATATTCCCTAAATCTATAACGCCCCATACTTTACATACATTGTTATTAATTCAAAATAAAAGAACACTTATTACAAAATATAACAAAACCAGGAAAGGACCGTATAGGTATAGGGTCTTTAGAAACTGGGAAACATAAACAACTGGTTCATAAGGCGTCTACACTGTCTCCCATTTATTTCATCATATCTATAGTCCCTTTTGGAATATCTTACTTAATAACCTTCTTCCTGACCTGGGGAAAGAAAACATACAAAAGAGTGAGCTCAAATGCTCAGTAAGGGTAAACAAAAGAAATATCAAACATATCATATTTATAAGAACATATCATTTTGAAAAACTTATCCTGCAAAAGAGATCATAACATGGGATAAATCATAGAAGTGAACTGTAATCCCAATAATCATAACATAAAACATGATTCTTTGTGGCATACACACATAATCATAGAGAATCATTTCTTATTAGTAAACACCCATTTCCAAGACTATCTTGGTGGACAAAGTCCATTTCTGAACTAAGTTCATTCCTCGTTTCAGTCCTGTTTCACTAAACTGGTTTAACCTGCCGTTCAAGCCATCTCTATCTCATGAGATATAAAATCTTTACCCAATGCATTGGAGGGAGATATAGGTCCCACCCATCTCATAATTATACCATTCTTATGTGTGCCACAAAATCATAAACCATACATCATAGCATAACCTATATAATAAAAATGGGAATCTTAAACATCATGAAATCATAAAACAATTAATATATGATAAAGGAATTCATAAAAATAATTCCATCACAACATAATCAAATCAATGTAATAATAGGGATAGAAACAGAACCCTTTATTATCTTATATGGAAAATAATTTTGATAAAACACTTGAACTCCATTCGTGAGGAAAATATCCTTTCTAATTCAAAAACATTTTTCCTTTCTTAACATGTAATACAATTTTAAACTAAAATAATTTGATTAAAAATAAACTTGAAAACTTGTAAGGGAAGCTTCTTGGAAATAATGTTTTCAAAATCCATTCATGCCGTATAAGTTAAAAGAAAACATTCTTCTCGTACTTTTGTCGGAAAAGTCAAAAAATACCTCGAACGAAAAAACAACAAAAGTTTCATTTCATATCTTTCACTAAAAACTCACCGAAGGGTAAAATTGGATATAAAATATTGTATAAGGATTTAAATATTACATATTGAGGAAACACAGATGTGGATGATAAAATACATCCCAGTAAATACCAAAGTATAAAAAATCTCGGATAAAAATGATATTGTGATATTTCCCTTACCTTAGGTCCAATTTGCTTCGTAAGTGTCTGAACCTCCTTTATAATGATTTAAATAATGTTATTGACGTATTCAAGAATCATACTTGTTTTTATGATATCATATATGTTCATATTCTTAGCTTCTTATTAATAATATTTCATTACTACTTGTTATTCAGGTGTTTATTACTTTTTGTTCTTATGCGTGTTTTGTCGAATAAATTCTTATTTTTCTTTTAATTTTATAGATACATAATTTACAGAATTGTATTAGTGTAATATATATCATATTCATTCATTCAATTCATTTATATAATCATTATGAAATGAAGATCATGAAGAACGAGTCGCATCACATCGTGGAGATGGTATTCCGTACGTACGCACGAGCGATGATATCGTTCCCATGATTGTGGAATTGTATTTTAGTGTATATATACAATTTTAGAATCAATACCACTTTAAAATAATCATATATAGTCATTATTTACACCATTATACCCATCCAAGTAAGGTGGTGGTGGAAAATAGATTACACCACGGCGTGGAGACGGTATTCCGTAAGTACGCACGCGCGGTGATTTCATTTTCCGTAGGATGAATAGATGTTGAAATAGGGTTGTTTAATATTTATAATGACATATCATTATATGAGTGATACTGATTTTATTACTTCATAATGAAACAACTAAAGAAGAAGAAGTGGAAGAAGAAATAAAGATGAAAGAAACGGTAATAGACATTACCTCTTCTTTGAAGCACTTCTTTGAGACCTCCTTTTAGGACACTAAAATTGGTCATTGAAGAAGACCAGGACCTTTAGGATGTTTCTATGGAAGTGGAGAGAAGAAATTGTCAGGGTTTGGCCGATCATGAAGGCTCAATGTGGTGTGAGGAAGAGAGGGAGGAGGTTCCCTTTTATAAGGGAGGAGAGGGGCACCTTTGGAATAAGTAAAAATATTATTTTATTATAAAGTCAAATTCGGTTTTTAATAGCTCCAAATAGATATATTTCGAAGATAAGGTAGGTATGGGTCGAAATTATCTCATAAAATATAATTTAGACAAGTTTAGGTATCAATTTTAACCTTATAATTTAGATTTAACTTTTAGTTAGATAATTTAACTTTTACCGTGTCTTATTGTTTTCTTACACTATAAGGTTAATAAACATACTATATCAAGTCAAAATAACCCCAAGTTGTTTATTATTAATATTTATAACCTTATCTAAGTCATTTGGAAGATCCTTAGATTTTTAAGAATAATATAAAAATTAATAATATAATATTTGTTTTAAAAACTATTTTATGCCAATTTTGACACTATTTAGTAATTGAGTTTTGTGAAAATCATAACAGAATGATTAGATCAAACCAAGTTAAGTAAATCAATACTAATATGTCATATTAACCTATAAAATTAGTGTAATTCATAAAAAGTCTCAAATTACATTTATTTGGGTATTTATAACATCAATTTTGTCAATATTTCATTAATAAGATAATTACTGCATCATCGTTGTGTCATAAATAAATTAACATATATAATGTCTAAAAATTACAAATAAAATACAATTATGTAGGAATTTATTTTATCTTTATAATGAATATTTATAGTTGAATTTATCTTATGTATTACCCCATATTAAAAATGATTTACTTATTAAAATTTGATTTTAACTATTTTAACCCTTCTTTAAATAAATTAATAATAAATGTCCTAATCTAATCCAAGTGGGCCTAAATGGTCATATTTTATTCCTAAGGTTGTTTTTGGTCTAATTACACTTATTAAATAGAATTAGGACATGTTTTAGGATAATAATAATATCATTTTTACCCTTAACTACCCTATTTACTTTTAATCGTGGTAAAAATAAGTAAAAAGTTACTATTCACCAAAAATTATTTTCATCTCATTGAACCACATTTTAGTCCTTGGTATTAACTGTGTCTCTCGGATTTTTGAAAATCCACTCACAAATGAGGTAAAATTATGTTTTATGAAAAATTAAGTTTTTTTAACTACCACTTAGTGGTTTCACTATTCATCAAAAATTGAAAGTTTTCAGAAAAATACCAAAATTTCACCCTAGGCTAATTTCGATATTCCGAATCCAAAAATGAAGTCCATTTTGAAAAATAAAATTTCTAAAATTTCAAAAAGTGGTTATTACTATTCATAACAGCTAGTTTTATTAATATTTTAATAGCATATCGTTGTTTAGTGAAACTCGGTATTGCTTACGACGTAAGCTATTGAGGCAGGTTGCGGTTGCGTGTAAAGAAAGCCAAGATAGTGTTGTGTGTAGTGAATGATTACTTTGATAAAAACAAAATATTTCTTATAAAAGTCTCGGGCGTTACATTCTACCCCCCTTAAAATGAAATTCGCCCTCGAAATTCGTCACTTTGTAACAAAAAGATGAGGATACCTCTCCCTTATCATATCCTCAAACTCCAATGTAGCTTCTTTTAATTGGTGGTTCCTCCATAAAAATTTCACCAATCGAGTGGTCTTGTTTCGTAGGACTTTTTCACTACGATCCAGAATCTCTATCGGCTGTTCTTCATAAGAAAGATCTTGCTCCAGCGGTACAACTTCTGAGTTGAGTACATGTGAAGGATCAAGTATGTACTTTCTCAGGAGAGATACATGGAACACATCGTGAACTTGAGAAAGATTCGGTGGAAGCGCGAATCGGTAAGCTACCTTTCCAACACGATCTAGTATTTCGAAAGGACTGATATATCTAGGGCTCAACTTCCCCTTCATTCCAAATCTCATGACCCTCTTCCAGGGAGATATTCGTAAGAACACTTTATCACCCACTTCAAACTCTAGGTCTTTTCTTCTGTTGTCGGCATAACTTTTCAATCGACTCTGAGCTGCTCTTATGTGTTGTTGAATAGATCAGACCTTTTCTGCCATATCATCAACAAGATCAGGTCCTAATAGCTTTCTTTCCCCAACTTCATCCCAACAAGTTGGAGTCCTGCATTTCTTTCCCTAGAGAGCTTCATAAAGAGCCATCTGAATACTGGAGTGAAAGCTATTATTATAAGAAAATTCCACCAAAGGTAGGTGTTGATCCCAATAACCTTTGAAATCCATAGAGCAAGCTCTCAACATATCTTCTAGAGTTTGAATTGTTCTCTCAGACTGACCGTCTGTCTGAGGATGATAAGCAGTGCTGAAACTCAACTCTGTATCTAGAGTATGCTGAAGACTTCGCCAGAACATTGAGGTAAATCTCGGATCCCGATCAGATATAACAGAAAGTGGTACTCCATGAAATCTTACCACTTCCTTTACATATATCCTGGCAAGCTGATCCAGAGAAAAATCCTCTCTAATAGCAATGAAGTGTGTAGACTTTGTAGGACGATCAACTATGACCCAGATAGCATTATTTCCTTTGGATGTTTTAGGAAGGCCTATGAAAAAGTCCATAGTGATGTTTTCCCATGTCCATTCGGGTATGGGTAATGGTTGTAACATCCCCTTAGACTTCTGTCTCTCAGCTTTAATTTGCTGACAAACCAAGCATCGAGAGACATATTCAGCAACATCTCTTTTCATGCCATCCCACCAGAAGTACTCTTTCAGGTCCCTATAAATCTTCGTGCTTCCAGGATGAATAGAGAATGACTAACTGTGAGCCTCATCCAGCAGCTCCTTCTTTAATTCGGGGATGGGAGGAACACAAACCTGATTCTTGAACTTTATTATCCCATCACAATCAAGGTTGAATTAAGGAATATTTCTCACCTTCTTTTGTAACTCTACATCTTCTTTCTACGCCTCTTGAATCGTCACATGTATAGATGGTTGAACATTCATTTGAGAAAGATACGATTTTCCCCCTTCCATTATAATTCCAAGATCCATCCTTTGTAAATCCCTAAATATTGTATCTTTTGTGATCCTTATCATGGATAAACTAGCATGGTCTTGTAAACTAAATGCATCTGCCACCTTGTTTGCTTTCCCAGGGTGGTAATGAATTGAGCAGTCATAATATTTAATCATCTCCAAACCATCTTCTTTGGCGCATGTTCAGCTCCTTTTGTGTGAAAATATACTTTAAACTTTTATGATCAGTATAATTGTCACACCTTTCTCAATAAAGATAATGCCTCCAAATCTTTAATGCAATTATTACCACAGCTAACTCCAAATCATGTGTTGGGTAATGTTGCTCATGTATTTTCAACTGTCGTGAGGCATAATCTATCACCATATCATTTTGCATAAGAACACACCCCAACCCCTTCTTGGATGCATCACTATAGATCACAAACCATTCTCCACTACAAGGCAGTGTGAGCACAGGTGCAATGGATAACCTTCTTTTCAACTCCTTGAAATTCTCTTCACATTCTCCATCCAAACAAACTTAACTTCTTTTTCGAGTCAACCTGGGGAGTGGATTAGATAATCATGAAAAATCTTTCACAAAAAATCGATAATATCCAGCCAAACCAAGAAATCTTCAGATCTCAGTTACTGTTGTTGGTCATGACCATCTTTCGATAACCACTGTTTTTGCTCGATCCACAGATATCCCCTCTTTTTAGATTATGTGACCCAAAAATGAAACTCTTTGAAGCCAAAATTCATACTTGGTAAATTTGGCATAAAGCTTCTCCTTTCTCAGGGTCTTCCATACAATTCTCATGTGATCTTCATGTTCTTCCATGCTCTTTGAATAGACAAGAATATCATCTATAAAGACTACCACAAACTGATCAAGATAGTATCTAAATACTCTATTCATCATATCCACGAAGATACCAGGGGCATTAGTAAGACCAAATGGCATCACTATAAGTACATAGTGTCCATACCTTTTACGGAAATCTTTCTTAGGTATATCCTCCCTCTAGACCCTTAATTGATGATACCCTGAATGAAGATCAATCTTGGAAAAGTATTGAGCTCCACGTAGTTGTTCAAATAAGTCATCAATGCGTAGGAGAGGATATTTGTTCTTGATAGTGATCTTGTTAAGTTCTCGATAATCAATGCAGAGTCTCATTGATCCTTCTTTCTTCTTAACTAACAGAACAGGTGCTCCCCAAGGTGATGCACTAAGGCGTATGAATCCCTTATCAAAATTTTCTTGGAGTTTCTTCTTCAATTCCTGCAACTCAATTGGGTCCATTCTATAAGGTGTCTTTGAAATAGGCAAAGCACCCGATACGAGTTCTATTGAAAACTCAACTTCACGATTTGGTGGAAGACGCGGCAATTCCTCCAAAAAGACATCGTCAAACTCACATACAATGGGCATATTATTAATCATGAGTTTCTCACCAACCATTTGAGATAAATAACCCTTATTTAGTGGAATCAAGACCCAGAAGATGGAAGAAATTTCCACTGGAAGGTTATGTTCATCCTTGCATTGATAGACGATCATAGATTGATATGGAATATGAAATGTGACTTCCCTTCTTTAGAAATTGATATGAGCTCCATATAAAGAAATCCAATCCATGCCAAGAATCACATCAAATTCCACTATAGGAAGGATCACAAGATTTGTAGGAAGCACTTTCCCACAAACTTCAATCGGGGAAGAATTATAAACTTTTGGTGCGACTGTTGTGCCATTAGGTGTTCTCATAGCTAACTCAACATCTAATTGTTGAGGTAATACGGTGATACCCTTAGAAAAATCTTCAGAAATAAAAGAGTGGGTGGATCTAGAATCAAATAAATCATTTTCTACTTTAGAGTGGATGGTAAGTGTACCTTTCATCACATCGTTATCGTACTCCACATCGCTGATGGAAATTGCATGTGACATTCCTCTGTCTGTAGACTTAAGATTTTGTTGATGTCTCTCATCATCAACAACCCTTGGATTAGGGAATTTATTGGAATAATTCCCCACCTCCTTGAACTTGAATCATTTAAGTGTTTTAGGATCATTCTCTGTGTCCCTTCCTTTGTTTGCATCATTATACATCTTCTTCCCATCATTGAGGCATTCAAATGCCCAATGACTTTCCTTTCCACATTTGAAACATTTACTTGTCCCTTTAAGACAACTCCCTCCATGTTTCTTTTCACACTTTGAGCATAAGGGAAAGCTCATATTCTTTTCAGTGTGCTCTTTAGATTTTCCTTTGAATTCCATTTTACTCTTCTTATCAAACCCATTTGACTGATGGGTTACACCAATCTCCATCTCAACTATGAGAGCACATCGAACGATTTACTCGTAGCTGTTGAAGTCCCTTACAGATAAGGCCCTTAGAAGACTTGGTTTTAAGCCACTAAAGAATCGATCGATCTTACTCTATGGTTGGATAATAATACCAGAAGCTTACCTTGAAAGTCTTGTAAAATTTTCTTCATAGGTACCAACAGATTCATCATCCTTTTGCTTTAGTTCAAGAAACTCTTTCTCCATCTTTGTTCGGAGAATACGAAGGAAGTACTTACTAAAAAATATGTTCTTGAACTCGTCCCATTCCATGGACTCAATTTCATCTCTTTGCCTCGTATTCTTGATAAGATTTCACCATTGATCAGCATCTACTTCCAAACAATACACTGCTAGGATGACTTTATCATGTTCATAACATTGAATAACTGAAAATATCTTTTCAGTAGTACCAATCCATTTTTCAGCAATTAATGGATCAGTAGACCCGCTGAATGAAGGTGGACGCTGCCTCATGAAGGATTCAACAGATGTTTGCTCCTTCCTTTGCTCGTTTGGATGTCCTGCATGATTCACAGCTTGAGAAAGTTGTGTGATCATGGCTACAATATTTTGCATTCCAGCTCCCATAACATTTGGTTACTCAGGAGGACAATCATTGCATTGCCCGTCACATTCCGCATTAACACGTTTCCTTCGGGTTCCATCCATTGACTAAAAACAATAAGAATAGTGTGAGCAACACTAATTATAATAGGAAAACCACATAATGAAGAATAAAATTTCACACTTAAGGTCTTATCCTAGGTTATTCATGGCCATTTCTAAAACAATAAGATTGTGTTCTATGCTTAGACTTATCCTTAGGGTTCTTACTAAGGCTTTCACATCCTAGTTTCCAAATGTTGACTATAACCTCCCTCTGATACCAACTATAACGACCCATACTTTACATACATTGTTATTACTTTAAAATTGAAGAACACTTATTACAACATATAACAAAACCAGGAAAGGAATGTATAGGTATAGTGTCTTTAGAAACTGGGAAACATAAACAACTGGTTCATAAAGCGTCTACACTGTCTCCCATTTATTTCATCATATCTATAGTCCCTTTTGGCATATCTTACTTAATAACCTTCTTCCTGACCTGGGGAAAGAAAACATACAAAAGGGTGAGCTCAAATGCTCATTAAGGTTAAACAAAAGAAATATCAAACATATCATATTTATAAGAACATAACATTTTGAAAATCTTATCCAACAAAAGAGATCATAACATGGGATAAATCATAGAAGTAAAATGTAATCCCAATAATCATAACATAAAACATGAAGCTTTGTGGCATACACACATAATCATAGAGAATCATTTCTTATTAGTCAAGACCCATTTCCCAGACTATCTTGGTGGACAAATTCCATTTCTGAACCGAGTTCATTCCTCGTTTCAGTCCTGTTTCACTGAACCGGTTTAACCTTCCGTTCCAGCCATGTCTATCTCATGAGATATGAAATCTTTACCCAATGCATTGGAGAGAGATATAGGTCCCACCCATATCATAATGATCCCATTCTTATGTGTTCCACAAAATCATAAACCATACATCATAGCATAACCCATATAATAAAAATGGGAATCTTAAACATCATGAAATTATAAAAAAATTCATATAAGATAAAGGAATTCTTAAAAATAATTCCATCACAACATAATCAAATCAATGTAATAATAGGGATAGAAACATAACCCTTTATTATCTTATATGGAAAAATAATTTTGATAAAACACTTGAACTCCATTCTTGAGAAAAATATCCTTTCTACTTCAAATACATTTTTCCTTTCATAACATGTCATACAATTTTAAACTAAAAGAATTTGATTAAAAATAAACGTGAAAACTTGAAAGGGAAGATTCTTGGAAATAATGATTTAAAAATACATTCATGCCGTATAAGTTAAAAGAAAACATTCTTCTCGTACTTTTGTCGGAAAAGTCAAAAAATACCTCGTACGAAAAAACAAAAAAAGGTTCATTTCATATCTTTCACTAAAAACTCACCGAAGGGTAAAATTGGATATAAACTGTTGTAGAAGGATGTAAATATTACATATTGAGGAAACATGGATGTGGATGATAAAATACAGTCCTGTAAATACCAAAGTATAAACAATCTCGGACAAAAATGAGATTGTGAAATTTCCCTTACCTTAGGTCCAATTTGCTTCGTAAGTGTCCGAACCTCATGTATAATGATTTAAATAATGTTATTGACTTATTAAAGAATCATAATTATTTTTATGGTATCATATATGGTCATATTCTTAGCTTCTTATTAGTAATATTTCATTACTACTTGTTATTCGGGTGTTTATTACATTTTGTTCTTATGCGTGTTTTGTCGAATAAATTCTTATTTTTCTTTTTAAGTTATAGATACCTCATTTCTAGAATGGTATTAGTGTAATATATATCATATTCATTCATTCAATTCATTTATATAATCATTATTCAATGAAGATCATGTAGAAAGAGTCGCATCACATCGTGGAGATGGTATTCCGTACGTACGCACGAGCGATGATATCGTTCCCATGATTGTGGAATTGTATTGGAGTGTATATATACTATTTCAAAATCAATATCACTTTAAAATAATCATATATAGTCATTATTTACACCATTATACCCATCCATGTAAGGTGGTGGTGGAAAATAGATTACACCACGGCGTGGAGACGGTATTCCGTACATACGCACGCGCTGTGATTTTGTTTTCCGTAGGATGGATAGATGATAAAATAGGGTTGTTTCATACTTATAATAACATATCAGTATATTAGTGATACTGATGTTATTACTTCATAATGAAGCAACTAAAGAAGAAAAAGTGGAAGAAAAAATAAAGATGAAAGAATCGGTAACAGACATTACCTCTTCTTTGAAGCGCTTCTTTGAGACCTCCTTTTAGGGCACTAAAATTGGTCTTTGAAGAAGACACGGATCTCTAGGATGTCTCTAGGGAAGTGGAGTGAAAAAATTGGTAGGGGTTGGCCGAGATTGAAGGATCAAAGTGGTGTGAGCAAGAGAGGGAGGAGGTGCCCTTTTATAAGGGAGGAGATGGGAGCCTTTGGAATAACTAAAAATATTATTTTATTATAAAGTAAAATTCGGTTTTTAGTAGATCCAAATTGATATATTTCGAAGAAAAAGTTGGGTATGGGTCGAAATCCTCTCATCCAATAGAATTTAGACAAGTTTAGGTATCAATTTTAACCTTATCATTTAGATTTAACTTTAAGTTAGATAATTTAACTTTTATTGTGTCTTCTTGTTTTCTTACACTATAAGGTTAATAAACATACTATATCAAGCCAAAAGAACCCCAAGTTGTTTATTTTTAATATATATAACCTTATCTATGTCATTTGGCCGAACTTTAGATTTTTAGGAATAAAATAACAATTAATAATATAATATTTGTTTTAAAAACTATTTATGTCAATTTTGACACTATTTAGTAATTCATTTTTGTGAAAATCATAACAGAATGATTAGTTCGAACCATGTTAATTAAATCAATACTAACATGTCATATTAACCTATAAAATTAGTGTAATTCATAAAAAGTCTCAAATTACATTTATTTGGGTATTTATAACATCAATTATGTCAATATTTCATTAATAAGATAATTACTGCATCATTGTTGTGTCATAAATAATTTAAATTATTTAATGTCTAAAAATTACAAATAAAATACCATTATGTATGATATTTGTTGATATTTCTAATGAAGATTTATAGTCTAATCTATCTTATGTATAACCCCATATTAAAAATGATTTACTTATTAAAATTTGATTTTAACTATTTTAACCCTTCTTTAAATAAATTAATAATAAATGTCCTAATCTAATCCAAGTGGGCCTAAATGGTCATATTTTATTCCTAAGGTTGTTTTTGGTCGAATTACACTTATCCAATAGAATTAGGACATGTTTTAGGGTAATAATAATATCATTTTTTCCGTTAACTACCCTATTTACTTTTAACCGTGGTAAAAAAAGTAAAAAGTTACTATTCACCAAAAATTATTTTAATCTCATTGAACCACATTTTAGTCCTTGATATTAACCGTGTCTCTCGAATTTTCGAAATTCCAATCACAGAAGCGTTAAAATTATGTTTTATGAAAAATTTAGTTTTTTTAACTACCACTTAGTGGTTTCACTATTCATCAAAAATTGAAAGTTTTCAGAAAAATACCAAAATTTCACCCTAGGCTAATTTCGATATTCTGAATCAAAAAATGTAGTCCATTTTGAAAAATAAAATTTATAAAATTTCAAAAAGTGGTTATTACTATTCATAACAGCTAGTTTTATTAATATTTTAATAGCATATTGTTGTTTAGTGAAACTCGGTATTGCGTATGACGCAAGCTATTGAGGAAGGTCGCGGTTGCGTGTAAAGCAAGCCAAGCTAGTGTTGTGTGTAGTGAAATATTCCTTTGATAAAACCAAAATATTTCTCATAAAAGTCTCGAATGTTACAAAATCTCTTCGGAGAAACCTTAACGTTTAACTCATTCACGTTACCCAATGCATTGGAGAGCTATATCGGGCTCACCTTCCCTTAGTTTATCACGGAACCACCCGTCTTCATATCAATGCCCAAAAACCATAACATAATCATATCACATAAAACATGAATAAATGAAACATAACATTTCCACTTTTCAATCACAAGATATCAATAAAACACATTGATATTAAAACATTATGAAAACTATTTTTAATACCAAAATAAAAAAAAGTAAAACATGGTATTTATTTTTCATTCAAAAAAGTTATGGCTTGTAGAGGAAGCCGAAACTAAAATAATCGTCATGACGGCAGAGAAGTCATTGTCGCCGCATACGTATGACAAAAAAAACATTCCCTTTTGTCATTTATTAAAGGATTCGTATGAAAATATTACTTTTGAGTAAACGTAAAAGTCAAAAGGGTTTATACACCATATAAAAGAAAGTTGTGTATAAAACAAAATATGACTCAATGTAAGGATATTGAGACGAAATCCCTTACCTCGGGTCCGACATGACTCAATCATTCCTTAATCTCCTGAATAAAAAACTTGAGTTAATTTATACTTGCTTAAGAACATTTTTCAAGTTCATTATTCCTTTTATATCACTTATTACCATGTCATGAACCGTATGTAATTATTTAAGTTAGTAACGGTCGTTTTAACGATCATTGGTACTTGAGTCAAAAATAAACTCTTTCTAATTACATGTTCTTCATATATCCATTATATCCAGAGTTATACTCATGATGTAGATATCATATATATCATATATATCTAGTATATACATGCATTTATAATATTACATAACATTTAGAGGTAAGAAATGAAATGCACCGTTCATGGAGACGGTAAGCCGTACGTACGCATAAATGCTACTTTCATTTCTATTTGGTATTTTATGGATTGGAATCATAATTATATAAAGGTATATTAGAATTCCAGTATAATATCATATATAATATCATTAATTAAATCCTTTATATGTCCCACATATGGCATTAACGAATCAAATCACTTTGAGGGGGCGGTAGTCCGCACTTCCTAAAATGAAGATATCGCGTTTACCCATAATGGTAACCATAAAGGTATGACATAAATGAAAAATACATAAGCTTAAGTAAAACATAAACATATTATATATCATATATAAATATAGTTTCATCTTAATGGCCACCTTTGAAGGTGTTAAAAGAATATTGAACAATCATCGTTTCGTGAGGCAGAAATTCGCCATCCACGGAAACAGTATGTTCTTTAACCATTAGATGTAGGTGTGTGTAAGTTTAGCTGGAATATTTATTATAAAAATATCCTAGTATATGGAAGATACTGGTGTTGTTACAAAATATATGAATAAAAATAGTTTAGGGGGTTGGAGAATCAAAATAAAACATAAAAACACAAGAGAATACACTACCTTTAAATCAGGTAACTCTTTTTGATTTGATCTCAAAGGCTTCCATGGGAAGACCTCTACCCAAAGTGAGGCTTAAGAGTTAGAGAGGGATTTGGGGAAACAAAATGGTCAGGGGTTGGCTGAGCCAAAGGCTTTGGAAGTGTGGTTAAGGTGGTAGAGGTGGGGGCCTTTTATAAGAGGAGAAGAGGGGCACTCATGGAATGTTATAAAATGTTACGTTATCATAAAATGATTTTGGGATTTAAAAGGTCCCAAAATTATTTTTATTGAGGATAATGTGATAGGAGTTCGAAATATACTCATACAATAGGTTTTTGACATCTGTAGTTCTTATATTTTACATTATCTTTTCATTTTATTTAAATCGTTAAATAATGAGGTAATCGCTGCATCATCATGATGTCAGAAATAATTTAATTTATTTAATGTCTAAAAATTATAAAACAAATATAATGATTTAGGAAATCTTTTTATATTTCTAATGAATATTTATATTTAATAATATGACTTTTATAACCCCATTTAAAAATTGTTTTAGTAAAATAACTCATGTTTGTGACATTTTTACTTTAACATTAAATAAAAAGATATCAATGTCATTATCCTTCCAAAGTGGCTCCATGGGGTCCCCAAGTTGACCCATTTATTTTCTTGTTTATCCATGAAACATCCAACAAGGGTATGACATGTGTCATGTTCATTTCATATTATTAAAACATTATTCTTACCTTAAATTACACTAATTACCTCTAATCGCGATTAAAAACTTAAAAGTTACTATTCACCAAAAAATTATTTTAATCCCATTGAAACACATTTTAATTATTAGTGACAACCATGTATGTCGGATTTTTGAAATTCAAAACACAGAGGTCGTAAAATTTCATTTAAATGAAAAATCAGTTTTTTAAGTACCACTTAGTTGTTTCACTATTCATCAAAAATTGAAGTTTTTCAGAAAAATACCAAAAATTCCCCCTAAGATATATTTGATATTCCAAATTCAAAAATAATTTCTATTTTACCAAATTAAAAACATATAAGTTGCATTAATTAATTTAATAATTAATTCCCGCTGTCAAAACAAATAGCGTGTTTTTATGAAACAAAAAGTATCAAAAGATTGACACAAGTTTAAGTCTGATTTCAAAGTGAAATTAATTACATGGAAAATATTGGATTAAATGGTAAAAATATATTCTAAATTCACTTTAAAACCATTTCAAAATATAATATAATCATAAAAATAAATTATACTAAAAATATGTTTGGAATTAAAATACAACATTTTTCACTATTCATAAAAAATGAACTTTATCAGAAAAATACCAAACATTTACCCATATTAAATTTCAATGTCCCAATCAAAAATAATAAGTTTATTTTGACAAATAGAGCTTATATAAGTATCAAAATTTTGATTTAAAAATGGTTTTCCATCAAAAGGCAGTAAAATAATCTTTTAAAAATATTAGTGTATTCCATGCTTAAGATTGGATTTATTCTCATTTTAAGCCTCTAAAACACTATTTAATTCATTAATAGACATAGATAAAAATATCTATTATTCATTACTTACATGGGATGTTACATCCTTCCCCCCTTTAGAAAATTGTGTCCCCGCAATTTAATTACTTATCGAATAAGTAGGGGTATTTCGCCCTCATTGCATTTTCAGATTCCCATGTTGCCTCTTCAATCATGTGTTTTTTCCAAAAAACATTTACCTGATTAATCACCTTATTCTGTAATGCCTGCTCCCTGTGGTCAAGAATCTGGACCGGTTGTTCCTCATATGATAGGTTCTCTTCCAAATGAACTACCTCTGGACTCAAAACATGAGATGGATCTGGCATGTACTTCCATAACATTGAAACATGAAAAACATTGTGTACCTGAGAAAAACATAGAGGTAAAGACACTCGGTAAGCAACTGATACAACTCTCTCCAGAATTTAATATGGTCCAATGAACCTTGGACTCCTCTTTCCTTTCTTACCAAATCGCATCACACTTTTCCATGGTGATACTTTGAGAAAAACATTATCTCCTACCTTGAAAGATAGATCCTTCCTCCTGTTGTCTGCATAACTCTTCGGCCTGCTCTAAGCCGTTCTCATGTGTTTCTGTATCAGCTGAATTTTCTCTGCCAAATCTTCTACTAATTCTGGTCACATTAGCTTTCTTTCACCCACTTCATCCCAGAAAGCTGGAGTTCGACACCGCTTCTCATATAACACCTCAAATGGTGCCATCTGTATACTAGAATGAAAACTGTTATTATATGAAAATTCAACCAAAGAAAGATGTTGGTCCCAAATTACCTGATAATCCATCGAACAAGCACGTATCATATCATCCAAAGTCCAAATTGTTCTTTCTGACTGCCCATCTGATTGAGGATGAAAAGCTGTACGAAAATTTAATTTAGTACCCAACGACTTCTAAAGGCTTTTCCAAAAGTTAGAAGTAAACCTAGGATCAAGATCAGATACAATGGAGAGGGGAACTCCATGTGACCTGAATATCTCTTTAAGATACAAACGGGGATGTTTATCTAAGGAAAAATATCTCATATAGCAAGGAAATTATCATATTTAGTCAAGTAATCAACAATAACCCAGATTGCATTATTACCTCGAGGTGTCTTCGGAAATCCCACAAAGAAGTCCATGGATATATTCTCCCATTTCAATTCTGGTACTGGTAAAGTCTAAAGCATCCCTTTCAGTAACTTCCGCTCTTCTTTAACCTGTTTACAAGTCAAACACTTCACTGTAAAATCAAAAATATCTTTTCATTCCATCCCACCAATAATACTCTCACAGATATCTGTACAACTTAGTACTATCAGGATGAACTGAAAACAGAGAACTATGAGATTCACATAACAACTCTCTCTTCAACTGTGAATCACAAGGCACACACAATCTCTTCCCAAATCTCAAAACACAATCATTATCAATGTTGAATTCAGGAAACATACCCTTCTGAACCAGCTCTACCTTTTTCTGCAACTCACTATCTTACATCTGTGCTTGCTTGATTCTGTCTGATAGAGAATATTTCACTGATACTTGAAACAAAATAGAAGAAAATCTTGCACCAAAAACATCAATGCAAAAGTTCATAAAATCATTAACCAAAGGATCACATTCCAAATGAAATATTGTTAATTAAGCATTACTTTTTCGACACAAAGAATCATCCTCTTTATTTGCTTTTCCCGGATGGTAACGAATTGTACAATCATAATCCTTGATTAATTCTAGCCATCTCCTCTGTCTCATGTGAAATTATTTTTGAGTGAATATATACATTAAACTTTTGTGATCGGTATATATTTCACACTTTACTCCATACAAATGATGCCTCCAAATTTTTAAAGCCAAAACAACCGCAGCTAATTCCAAATCATGTGTAGGGTAATTTACCTCATGAGATTTCAACTGTCGTGAAGCATAAACAATTACCTGATCATTATGCATTAGGACACAACCAAGTCCTTTCAATGAAGCATCACTGTAGATAACAAACTCACCATTCCTGGAAGGTATTGCCATACTTGGAGCATTCACCAATCAGCTTTTCAATTCCTGAAAACAATCATCACATTATTTTGTTCAGATAAACTTAACACCCTTCCGAGTTAGCATAGTCATTGGACCAGATAATCATGAAAATTTTCTAACAATCCTTTGGTAATAGCCTGCCAAACCAAGGAAACTACGAATCTCAGTTACATTTGTGGGTCTTGAGCATTCTTCAACTACCTTTTTATTTACAGGATCAACAGTTATCCCATCTTTAGAAACAATATGACCAAGGAATGAAATTTTTTTCAACCAAAAGTCACACTTTCTGAATTTCCCATACAATTTATTTTCTTTTAAGGTTTGAAAAATAACCCTTAAATGTATTTCATGCTCCTCTTTACTTTAAGAAAACACCAAAATATCATAAATGAAAACCCCCCACAAACTTATCCAAGAACTCATGAAAAATTATATTCATTAAGTCCATGAATACAGAAGGAGCATTGGTTAGCCAAAAAGGTAGTACTACAAATTCATAATGGCCATATCATGTACGAAACATAGTCTTCCGAACATCTGCTTCCTTTACCATTAGCTGATGGTACCCCGATCTTAGGTCAATATTTGAAAAATACTAATCTCCCTAGAGCTGATCAAACAGATCATTGATATGAGGAAAAGGATATTTGTTGTTAATAGTGATGTTATTAAAGGATCTATAATCAATGCAAAGTCTCATTGAACCATATTTCTTTTTGACAAATAAAATAGGAGAAACCCATGGTGATGTGCTAGGTCGAATGAAACCTTTCTCTAATAAATCTTGCAATTTCTCCTTCAACTCTAAAAGTTCAGTTTGAGCCATTCGATAAGGGGGTTTTGAAATTGTCTTAGCATCAGGAACTAAGTCAACAGTAAATTCAACTTCCCGATCTGATATTATTCCATGTAACTCATCAGAAAAAACATCAGGATACTCATTTACCACTGGCAGATCATTAATCTGAAGAGTTCCTTTGTTTTCAACGATGTGTGCAAGGTAACATTCATTTCCATCATTTACAAGTTTCTCAGCCTCTTGATAAGTTATCAACAGTAAGGGTTAATTCTTGTACACAAAATGAAAGTCATTCTGAAAAGAAACTTCCTTACCTCTATATTCAATCTTAGCATGGTAAATAGAGAGTCAATCCATACCTAGGATAACATCAAACTATACTAGAGTTAAAACAATAAGGATCTCAAGAAGGTTCTTTCTACGGATAAGGATAGGAAGATTCTTATAAATTCTTTTTGCCTCAAAATTCCGCCAGGTGTTTTTAACACAAGTTTAGGAGTCATTTCTTGAGATGGTATTCCCATTTTAATAGAAAGGTTTTCAGAGATGAAAGAATGTGTAGACCCCGAATCAAACAACACGCTGGAATAATATGAAAAAACAAACAAAGTACCTGATACAACTTCATTTGATGGCCCGACATCTGCTGATGTAGTTTCAAAGGATTTCACCAACCTTTTCTGCTTGTAGTCTAACTGCTTTCCATCACTTGAGCTCTTTGCTGGACGCTCATTTTCATAGTGACCCATCTCATTGCAGTTAAATCATTTCACTAACTGTAAATCAAATTTGGTCTTACCATCACCTTGATCTTTTTCAATGCAATAACGAGCCTTATGTCCCATCTTACTGCATCAGTATCACTTTCCAGAATTCAAAAGACATTCCCCAGCATGCCTTTTACCAAAATTATCAAAAACTGGAAACTTATTTTTCTTACCGTCAGACCTTTTTAAAGAATTATTTCATTTCTCCTTCCACCTCGGTCTCTTCTTCTGCTGGTTGTTAGAGAACACTTGATCATCGAAAAACTCCATTTCCACCTTCTCAGCACATCGAACTATCTTTTCATAACTTTTTAACTCACGAGAAGCTAAAGCCTTTCGATATTTTGGATTTAATCCTGATTAAAAATGATTTATTTTACTATCAAGGTATCAGATAAAATTTGGAGAATACCTTGCCAATCGTGTGAACCTTTCTTCATAGGCAGCCAATGAGTCCTCATATTACCTCAATTCCAGTAATTGTTTTTCCAACCAAAGTCGAAAAACCTTAGGAAAATACTTCTCGAGAAACATACCTTGGAATTCATCCCAGTCGAGAGAATCAATATCTTCAGTTTCCCTGATATTTTTAACCATCTACCACCACTGATCTGCTTCACCCTCCAAACGGTAAATAGCAAGACTAACCTTTTGATTGTATGAACACCCCATGACATCGAAAATCTTCTCCAGTTATTTAATCCACCCTTCCGCTAGCACAGGGTCAGATGATCCTTTGAATGATGGGGGATGTTGCCTCATGAAATGTTCAACAACTAACATGTTCCTCTGTGGCTGATCTGGATGATCTCGTGCATGGATACTGCCACTATTTATCGCTTGAGTCAACTGCACCATTACTGCTACAAACTGTTCAGTTCCAATTCCGACCATCTCAAGATGCTGATTCAGAAGGTTATTTCCTTCTGTATGCCTTCCTAGCACTGTTTCCATGTTTCCTCTGGGGAAAACCATTCTGAACAAACATTTCTTAGATGAAGCAACATGGTAATCTTCAAATGCTATAGCATTTCAATTTGACCATAAAAAAAATAATTTTGGATAATCACTTAATAAAATTCTAACTCCTAATGTTAACTAAACCGACCTATGATACCAACTATAAGGCCCCAACCTTAAACATTACTTAATCATGAGTTATTACAAGATTACACATTGAGGATATTTCCAGGTTTAGAGTTTTAGAGATTTAGATCATAAAACTTGCATTACATTCCACATTTAAACAAAGTGGTTACATAAAAGATAGTATTCATTTTTCCCATCAACGGAAACATATTTAAAATAAAACATGGATTCTTTCTTGACACTTCATTGACACTATCATCATATCTTGTACCATTCCCTTGACCTGTGAAAAAACATTTCAAAAAATTGGGATGAGCATAATAAGCTCAGTAAGGGTTATAAAAAAAACATGAACTGAAAACATTATTCCATGCATGAAATCATACTTTACTCATAAAAAATAATCACATACTTCATCAAGTCATGAATAAATCATATAAATCATAAGACATAAAGGTAACATGAGGCATTCATAACATTCTTACGTAGGGAGTAACCCTCTTGGTTACGTTTGGAATACCCATCACAGTATATTCCCTAAATCTCTTCGGAGAAACCTTAACGTTTAACTCCTTCACGTTACCCAATGCATTGGAGAGCTATATCAGGCTCACCCACCCTTAGTTTATCACGAAACCACCCAACTTCATAACAATTCCATAGAACCATAAAATAATCATATCACATAAAACATGCATAAAGGAAACCTAACATTTCAACTTTTCAATGACATGATATCAATACAACACATTGATATAAAAAAATTATGAAAACCATTTTCAATACCAAAATAAAAGAAAAGTAAAATATGGTATTTATTTTTCATTCAATAAAGTTATGGCTTGTAGAGGAAGCCGAAACTCAAATAATAGTCACGGCGGCGGAGAAGTCGTTGTCGCCGCATACGTACGACAAAAAAAGAATTCCCTTTTGTCATTTATTAAAGGATTCATATAAAAATATTCCTTTTGAATAAATGTAAAAGTCAAAGGGTTTTATACACCGTATAAAATAAAGTAGTGTATAAAACAAAATATGCCTCAATGAAAGGAGATTGAGACGAAATCCCTTACCTAGGGTCCGACTTGACTCGATCGTTCTTTAATCTCTTGAATAATAAACTTGAGTTAATTTCTACTTACCTAAGAACCTTTTTCAAGTTCATTATTCTTTTTATATCACTTATTACCATGTCATGAATACTATGTAACTATTTAAGTTAATAACAGTCGTTTTAATGATCATTGGTACTTGAGTCAAAAATAAACTCTTTATAATTACAAGTTGTTCACGTATCCATTATATCCAGAGTTATACTCATGATGTAGATATCATATACATCATATATATCCATTATATATATGCATTTATAATATTACATAATGTTTATAGGTAAGAAATGAAATGCACCGTTCATGGAGACAGTAAGCTGTACGTACGCATGAACGCTACTTTCATTTCTATTTCCTATTTTATGGAATGGAATAATAGTTATATAAAGGTATATTATAATTACAGAATATTATCATATATAATATCATTAATTAAATCCTTTATAAGTCCCACATATGGCATTAATGAATCAAATCACTTTGAGGGGGCGGTAGTCCGCACTTCCTAAAATAAAGATATCGTGTTTACCCATAATGGTTACCATAATGGTATGACATAAATGAAAAATACAATATCTTAAGTAAAACATAAACATATTATATATCATATATAAATATAGTGTCATATTAATGGCCACCTTTGAAAGTGTTAAAAAGAATATTGAACAATCATCGTTTCGTGAGGCAGAAATTCTCCATCCACGGAAACAATATGTTCTTTAACCATTAGACGTACGTGTGTGTAAGTGTAGCTCGAATCCTTCTAATAAAAAAATCCTAGTATATGTAATATACTGTTGTTGGTACAAAAGAAATGAATAGAAAGAGTTTAGGGGGTTGGAGAAGCAAAATAAAACATAAGAACACAAGAGAAGACACTACCTTTAAGTCGGGTAACTCTTTTTAATTTGAGCTCAGAGGATTCCTTAGGAAGACTTCTGCCCAAAGTGAGGATTCCAAGAGTGAGAGAGGGATGTGGAGAGACAAAATGGTCAGGGCTTGGACGAGCCGAAGGCTTTGGAAGTGTGGTTAAGGTGGTAGAGGTGGGGGCCTTTTATAAGTGGAGAGGAGGGGCACTCTTGGAAAGTTATAAAAGGTTACTTTATCATAAAATGATTTTAGGATTTATAATGTGATAGGAGTTCGATATATACTCATCCAATAGGTTTTCGACATGTTTAGGTCTTATATTTTACATTATCTTTTCATTTTATTTAAATCGATAAATAATGAGGTAATCGCTACATCATCATGATGTCATAAATAATTTAATTTATTTAATGTCTAAAAATTATAAAAACAAATATCATGATGTAATAAATCTTTTCAGATTTTTAATGAATATTTATAGTCAAAAATATGACTTGTATAACCCCATTTTAAAATTTCTTTAGTAAAACAACTCATGTTTGTGACATTTTTACTTTAACATTAAATAAAAAGATATTAATGTCATTTTCCTCCCAAAGTGGCTCCATGGGGTCCCCATGTTTACCCATGTATTTTCTTGGTCGGCCATGACACATCCAATAACGGTAGGGCATGTTTCATGTTAATTTCATATTATTAAAACATTATTCTTACCTTAAATTACACTAATTATCTCTAATCGTGATTAAAAACTTAAAAGCTACTATTCACCAAAAAAATTATTTTAATCACATTGAACCACATTTTAATTCTTAATGAAAACCATGTATGTCGGATTTATGAAATTAAAAACACATAGGTGGTAAAATTTCATTTAAACGAAAAATCAGTTTTTTATGTACCACTTAGTGGTTTCACTATTCATAAAAAATTGATGTTTTTCAGAAAAATACCAAAAATTCATCCTAAGATATAATTGATATTAAAAATTAAAAAATTATTTCTATTTTACCAAATTCAAAACATATAAGTTTCATTAATTAATTTAATAATTAATTCTCACTGTCAAAACAAATAGCGTGTTTTTATGAAACAAAAAGTATCAAAAGATTAAAACTAGTTTAAGTCCGATTTCAAAGTGAAATTAATTCCACAAACACTATTGGTGTAAATGGTAAAAATATATTCTAATTTCACTTTAAAACCAATTCAAAATATAATATAATCATATAAATAAATTATCCTAAAAAGAGGTTTTGAATTAAAATACAACATTTTTCAATATTCATAAAAAATGAACATTATCGGAAAAATACCAATAATTTTCCCCAAGTAAATTTAAATGTCCCAATCATAAAGAATAATTTTATTTTGACAAATAGATATTATAAAATTGTCAAAAGTTTGATTTAAAAATGGGTTTCCATCAAAATGCAGTAAAAAAATCTTTTAAAAATATTAGTGTATTCCATGCTTACGATTGGATTTATTCTCATTTTAAGCCTCTAAAATGTTATCTAATTCATTAATAGACATAGATAAAAATATATATTATTCATTACATACATGGGATGTTACACCCTTTTATACATCTTTTTTGGATAAAAAATCACCATTCTTTTGGTAGAGTGAAAATTGTGTTTAAAAAATATAGAGAAAAAAATGAAGAAAAAAATGGACCCCAGAAATAAAATGGAAAACCAACAAATAAATGGGGGTATAAACGACATAAAAATAGAATGATGTCACTATGTTAATATATGGGTACCTTCTATCATTAAATTATAATGATAAAACACTTAAAGTATTATATGTTGAATAAATGGAGAAACACATCACAAAATATTTGACACAAAGCAGAAATCAAGTGATGAGGTGTTTCTTAAGAATATGATGATGAAAACTATTGTGGAAGATAATCACTTATTGGCTCCCCTCACCCTTCTTTGGACTCCCCTTAATGAAATGAATTTTACCAAATTAATTTTTGGAAATAAAGGTAGGGATCCAATAACTTTTAATGAATTAAATGGGATTTTCATTATTTTTTCACTCTCCCAAAATGTCTTCTAATAATAAAGGTTCCACATTACCAATTATATTCCTATAACTAATAAATTATTTTCATAAAAAGAATAAAATAATGGAATCATACTTTCAACATGTTATTATATTAATACATGATAATTTTATTACTATTTGAGAAAATGGAACATTTTACCAAATTAAGGAAGGAAAAACATAATATAGAAGAATAAAAAATGATGACACCAAAATTCCCCCACACACACACACACACACACACATATATATATATATATCGAGGTCAAATGAATTTACAAAAATGTTCCACAAAATCATGAAACTATTTAATGCTTTTATAATTAAATTCAGAAATTTATAAAAGGATTAAATCATTTTTGGAATTTATATTGTATGAGAAAAAAATTAATTTACTTTTTTATGTTTATATTAATATATTGAAAATAAATTTCCTTGATTCAGAATTATGAGAAACAAAAAATTATAAAAATATAATAAAAACACACCTAAAGGGATCTCTTTTATAAGGGAATGACCATTGACATATCTTAATGATTTTTCAGGTGGGGTTAATATCTCACCATTCTAGTATTAGGAATTAATATATTATTAAGAATAGTTCTTAAATCATAATATATATATAAATATAATTAATTACAATATCATGATTAATATAAATAAAAAAAATTGAAATTTGAATAACTACTAATATAATTAATATAATTTAAAAGATATTTGAAAATTTTATATTTTATCTATAATTAATGACATGAATAATTAATAATGAATTATTGATCACAAATAATCAATCATATAAATAATTATAATTAATAATATAATTAACAATTAACAATAAGGGTTATAATTAATAATATAATTAATAATATAATTAATAATATAAAAATATTGTTGTAACTAAAAATTGATAATAAAGTAATATAATTGTAAAAAAATCACACACTTACATAACCTTGTCTCTCTGATGGTTGATAGTTTTCTCCTAGGGTTTTATAGAAATAGGAGAGTCATAGGGATTTCCTTTGAATAATGGTCCCTTTCTTACATGATGATGTTTGAGATGCTTTTTTGACCCATCAATCAATAATCCCCTTTTATTATTCAGCCTAATACAAAGTTCAAATGAATGACAACTAATAAACTCTAGGAAAAATATTTGATTAATAGACAAAAAAATTCATTTATTATGGCCTAAAACAATGATGATTCATTTTTTAATTAATCAAATTCCACACCACATCATCATCAATTTTATAATCAACTGGAAATTAAATATAAAACCCTTATAAATTTTCTACAACATTTAAAACATTTGAATGATGGATTAGCCATAAGATAAACTATAATGATCTTCAAGATTGTTGTATTTTTCAATATTAAGGATAAACATAATGTACACAAAGGGATACCATGGTCATTTTATATACATATTATTTTGATGAAGGAACTAAGAATCGAGAAGTAAATACATAATACATCCTTTTTGAAAATTCCATTTTATATTTGATATAATGGAATTCGGTTTTGTTGAAGATCAAAGTTTATTATACGTGAAATTGTTGGCCAAATCAAATAATTTGAGGAATATGAAAAAGTCATACACAATTAATTGGGGAAATCTATTCATATTATGGTTCCAGTTAATGATGCACAAAAATTTATGAGTGTTTTTTTCTTTTTTATGGAGGAATTAACTGTCTTGATATCATTCAAGTATGAAAATACACCAGTGTTTTTTATTTTATTGGTGTATTGGGCATACTATGAAATAATGTTACTTGAAGTCAATGGAAGGGGACGGAAATATTATCATACATTAGGGTTTTTTTTCTATTAGTGTAAAATATTATGATATCAATTATTCCCTACGTATAAAAATAAATAGATAGAGATAGACTTTAAAAGGCTCTATGTGTGCATGATAATCTAGATCAGAATAAAATAATCTTATTGGGTCCACAATTATTTTTTACCAACCAGTGTGATTATACATCATTTATTGATATGGAGAGGCATGCCATTGGATATATATCACATGTTCCATGAAATCGCTATAGAACACTAGTTAAGGCCTCTATGATTAGGGATTATTCCTCTATTAATAACCTCACAACTATTTAGGGAAAAAATAAATCACCCTCTAGGCCAATGTGGATGTACTCTGATCTATTTGCGTAATTCTTTCCTAGTCCATTGATTCACCCTTTCATAACTCTATTCATGTGGATGATTCTATCAATCCTATAAAAACAATGCCTAAAAATAGTGGAAATGGAGGTGAAAAGTGAGAGGGGATTATGGTATTGATCTAATCATGACAGAAACATGTTGTTCCAAACAATACGTGGAAGGATCATTGGTTAATTAGATTCAATAAAAATGGTGGAAAATGGTGTGGGTGGTTCCTTTGTTGAATATTCAAATGATGATTCTAAAGTAAGCAACCTCATCCAATCTCAATGAAAACCTTATGATGGAAATTCCATGGGTACAAAAACTCTTGATCAATTTGGATGCTCCAATGAAAATGCGCTAAAAGTAACCATTTTATGGTTTCCTATCTAAAACCATATTAAAATTTAAGGACATGGTTAGAATTTTGAAAAAATATTACATTCCTAGATGATTCTTCATTTCAAAAAATGTTCACTTAGGTGAAATATTTTATCATCAGATGGAGGAGATGGACATTAGAGTTTAATTATCCACTTATAATCACAATTCTACCTCCATCCACCAACCTGGAACCACAAACTAGGATCTTTTATTCTTTCTATATGGACCTCTCATAAGGATAAATATAAGTCTTAAAATCTAGTAAATAACTTATGTGAGAGAACACCATGAACTTTATTTGTTTTCAGGGACATCAATGAATTCATTTACCAACATGAGAATAAAGGGGTTCCAAAAGGCCTCTCACGTCAATAAAGGATTTTCAGTAGGCAACTCAGATAATGGATGTTGATGATCTGAGGTGTTTTGGTAATGTTAACACATAGTTTCATGGGGACTCTTAGAATAATCGCATTTCAAACCATCTTTATAGGATATAAGGATCTTGTGAATTGAATAATATTTTAGATTCTTATAGGAATTTCGCCTTGGTCCTAACACTTTAGACCACTTCCCCATACTCATTCACTATTATATAGGGAAACAATAAAGACATTAAAGAATATTTAGATTTGAAAAAATTTATGTGAATGAAATGGAATGTAATGAAATCATTCTCTCATGATGGAAGGAAGGGAATCCTAATAAAATAAGGAATATACACCATGTTATAGAGAAGAAGAAACATTGAAGAAACCGTTAGTTTAATTAGAAAGATTCTCATTGTGATAAAATTTAATGGAAAATTATCGAGCAATATACATTCTCTCATTTTATACATTTCTTTGAAATATTATACCCCTTGAAGAAAAATTAGACACGACCCTTTAAATTAAGGCATGTTTTTTGGTCATACACGCATGTGAATCCTATATCTAATAAGTTGACTCCAATAAATTAAACTCCCATCTAAAGGCTATTGGATTTTGGCATATGAGCTTTTTTCATGTATTAAACTACTATTAACAACCACATTGAACCACTATCATGAATTCATTGTTAATGGATTCTTGATGAAAGTTATATAGATTTAAATAACTAATTCACCAGGGATGGATGAGTTACATCAAATATTTTTAAAAAAAATACAACCACATTATTAGGAGTTATATATAAGTCCTCATGAAATACTTATGGCTGGGTAAGGCCAACTTATTTATTCTAAATTAAACTATTATTACCCTCGTACCTAATATAAACAAACCTTCCCTAATATTATAATTTATTCCAACTCACTTATGAAATGTAATTTAAAAAAATTAATTGAAGATTTGTTTAACTGTCTACATTCTTAGTTACCTTCCAATATTTCTAAAAATTAGAGCTCATTCATTCCCAATAGACTTATTTATGATAAAGAAAATTATTGACCAATATGTATTTAAATCCATTAATCCATGATATGTTGCCAAAAAATGTATTATTTCTGGGAAGGATGATATGAAAAAGGTCTATAGTAGGGTCAAGTAGCCTATTATTTAGTTTTTTATTATGAAAACCTGATTCTCACCAAAATATATTTTGTTTTTCATGTAATGTGTCTCTAATGTATCTTTATTATTGAAATTTATGGCTTTCCCTCTTACATTAGTTACCCTAAAAGGATTATTCATTTGGGAAATCCTCTTTCTGCATTACTTTGGTATATTGGGGTCTAAAAGTTTTTGTAATCTTATTTTAGTGGATAAAAATGATAATATTATTCATGGGGAAAAATTGTGTAGATGAATCCCTCCAAATTCCAATCATTTTTTCCAATTATAGCTTGATTGTTAAAAGTTCCACCCTTGAATAATGATATTATATCTTTCAATTGATTCATATGAATGACAAAGAATTAGGAAAATCTATCGCTATAGAACATCATAAATGTATTTTAGTTTAGAAGTCCCCACAAGTTTAAAGGAAGTACTTACCAAAGCCTCAGGTCGTTAGGTTATTGATAAAAATAATAAATACATTAGGATTCCTATACATTTGGACAATGTAAATGACTAGGATTGTTTTTCATAAATCCTAGATAGAGTGAAAAAAAATCCCAAGATGGAATTTTAAGAGGATCTCTAATGTAGGGAAGGAAACTCTTATAAAAGAGGCCACACAATTGATCCATCCTAAGTTATATCTATTTTATAAATCCATGGGTTTTTTATTTATCCAATCCTCTCCTACCTCACCAACCATTGGTGGGGCCTTTAAAATCTATGAAAATAAATCATCTCTTGGCCAAGGAAAATATTTTTCTCCAAAAATATTAATCAGGATAAAAAAATTGATAAAAGGGTAAATTTTATGAGTGGTAGATAGTTGTTTTTGTGATGATAAAATTTAGAAAAAATATAATCCTTTTGGTATAATGATAATATGAAGAAAAAATAATGTGAAAAAAAATTTGAAATAAAAAATGAACAAGTTATGTAACATAGAAAACCCCACAAATTAAAGGGGTAAACCATGTGAAAATGGAACAACCACCCCACAGAAAAATGTGGGTATAGACTCTCTAAATTATAGGACAAAAACACTAAATTATTTTACCTGAATAAATGGATAAAATATTACATAAATAAATAAAACAAATATAAAACAAATATATGATTTTTTCCTAAGAAGACAATGATTAAAACTTTTTGGGGATATCTTATTTTATATGATTCCCAACCTAATTAAACTCGCCTCAAATAAAAGCCTTTTCAAATTAATTTGGGTAAATAATGTTTAGACACCGCCCACTATAAATGAATTAAACGGGGAAGCTGTTATTTTCTCTCCACACCCAAAAGTATTCTAACACATCTGCCATTTTTATAAATTATTGAGAACCAATCACATCTCAAAAAATCCTTTCTACCCTCCAATGATGCTACTCATGTCACTGTAAGGCTGCATGACGATCTACACTAACGAAAATTATCAGATCTAGTAGCATTCCTTAGGGACTCTAATAGATTTTTTAGTGTGTTTTTTGTCTATATCTAAAAATATTTCCTCCACCCCATATTGAAGAAAATTATATTTTATCCCAACATGAATTTTCTTGAATTTAAAGATGGATTCCTTAGAATGTGATAGGTGCTCTAACTATCAAAATATAATGAAATCTTCTTCAGTTTGTGCCTAAGATCCTCCAAAAACCTTCGTTATAAAAATTACATATTTAAATCATGTATAGATAATAATAAAAATACCATAGTTGTGTACAATTAAATAATTGATACTAATTTGGAAACCCAGTTAACAACTCCATTTTCCAGAGTGAACACAAAACCAGTTTTGTATTTCCTCCGGTCAGAATTCCCTGGGAAATATAAATCAATATAGAATATAAGACTAAACTAAGACCCACAACAACATAATGTATCATTTTAGGTCATTGTGATGTATATTATAATTATCTTCATCAAGTTCCAATGCCCCTGTCTTAGATTTTTCATGTACCGACTAAAATCTCCCACTCCATGTGAAATGGTAGGACTAGTAAAAGTCCTAACAAACATAAAATACTCTACTACTAATATATATGAATCCTAAGAAATTTACATCCAATATAATTAATTATGAGGACTCATCATGTTTAATAACTTGAAATTAAAGGTAAGTGGAGTATAGATTGTAAAATGGTCTTTCAAGTCGAAGCATTTCAATACATTCTGTAGGTTATTATTATGTCATAACAAAATCATAAATTTTTTTTTGAGTGGATCTACATCAAAAGAATCATTTTTGTTGGTCCTATGTATTTCATATCAAACTTTCAATTAAAATATGTCATAGTCTCTCGTATTTTATCATCATTGTGTCCTATAACTATCATGTCATCTGCCTAAAATAGTAAAATAAAAAAATCATTAACATATAGTCTCCCAAAATTTGAACAAGGAAATTAATTAGGTATATTTTATCCAAGTATCATTATATAGAAATAAAATCTATTGTATCAACATCTTTGTGATTATCTAAGACCATAGAGTTATTTTTCCATCCTATAAACCAAGTTCTCTTTACTATCAATGGTTAAACCATCAGGTTGGGGCATATAGAGTTATTCATCAAGATAATCATTGATAAAAAATATTTTATCATCTATATTCTCTAGATGTATCGTATATGTATACATCACAATAACTACTCAAGTAGTCATTGGTCTACAAAATGAGATATATTTTCATTTTAATCAATTCCTTTCTTCTAATCATCTCATTTGACCAGAAGTCTTTCATAATACCATTCCACTTATTTTGTTTCATTCCACTTGATCTTATAGACATATTTTTTCCCAATGATCATCTTCTCATTAGGTAATTTAATGAGATCCCATGTCTTGTTCTTAATATGGGCTTCAGGTTCTTCCCACATAATCTCCATCCAGTAATATACATATGGACTTCAGGTCACCTCCACAAAAGTATATGGTTCTCCATACTATACCAATAAGTATTAGTAAGCATTTATCTAAAAGAAATAATATGAGTGCCAAGTTGGTGGTATTTTTACATTATCTTCTACAAAAATAACAACTCTATTGGTGATAATTTTATGGGTAGTATTATCCCTCAAATAGAACCCCTTCACACTATTAGTGTATCCCATGAAAATACATTCCATTGATCTGGAGTCTAACTTTGATATTTTCTAGTCATTAAATAGTTTATATATAATAATTCCAAAATTATGCAACTATGAATAGTTAATATGTTTACCATTCAACATCTCCATTGGTGTCTTTATTTCAATTTCCATTAATGGTTTTGATTGATCACATAATAGGATGTATTTACTACTTTATTCTATAATGTCACGGGAACTCTTATTTCTTTCAACAGTACCCTCATTTTATCCAATTGGGTTTTATTCATCCATTCTGCAAAATAGTTCTATATAGTAGTTCATTACATATGATATTTTCTTTTGATTTCTTCTTTTTGAAAAAAGAAATCAAAATCCATGGCTGTATATTCCCCATCAATTCCATTCTTAAAAAAATGATCTTACTTTCATATTCAATATCCTTATTCACTTTGAATGTTTTGAATAAATCAAATACATCTTCTTTCCTCTTGATTGGATATAACTAACATATCTTGTAATAGTCATAAATGTAAGATACAATGTACCATGATCTTCCATGGATGCCACGAGTGCATGAAAATCAACAGAATGAACCTAATCTATGATCTACATTCTCTTCACCATTGATGTTCCAAATATCAATATGTGATTCGTACTAAAAACACAATTCATACAAAATTGAATTGATACCTTCGTAATCCTGTAAGGATAATTTTGATCTGAATGAATCATCAGAACACTTTTATAATTATGACCATGTTTCTGAGGCCATAATTTCATCAAAACATATATCAAGGTAGTTTATGAAACAACTATATTTTCTTCTTTATATATCTTATCCACAATCACATAAAAATTCATTTTGATAATCTAGATCATCATCACCACATGTAAAACTTCAAACTCCTCATAATCCCTTTCTATATATGATATTCATACATCTAATATCATCAAATTATCCTAAAAAAGAAAAATTATTATTGATACCCATCAATATGGATTAATCAATTAATGAATCTAACTATGTTATATTGAATCTTTATTTTTATGGTGTCGAATCCAATGATATTCAAGGTTTTATAGTAACCCATGTACACAAGTCCATATGAGATTGCTTCAAACTGATCAAACCATTTTCGTTGAATCCTCATATGATATATTTCTTTTTAGTCAATATTCCATGCATCTTCAATATGATTTCTACATTTACAAATCATTTATGCTTCAATGTTCAATATATATCTATTTCTACAAGTACACAACCCACTTCCTTGAGAGTCATTCGAACAATAGTTATTATTCCAATTGTAATTGAGGACATTACCCTTCTTTCTACAATGGTAACATAAGAAATTTTTATTCATTATCCTGGATTTAGACCATCTAGGATTTTTTGTCCCACTAGAATGATGCTCTATCATTTTTTCACATTCCATTGATAGTGTATCATATTGTTTTGATGCTATTTGTCTTCATTCTATGTTATTACACTGAAATTATTCATAAAAAATCCTAGATAAAATTTCATTGAAGTGAATCATATCCATTGGGATATTTTTGGTGAGTATGAATATATGATTACAATACAATTCTGGAAAATACTAGAATAGAATCACTATACATTCTGTATCCACAATTTTGCATCCCAATGAAATAAGCTAAGAAAATTGGCTATTTTGGGTATTGATATGGTCTTCTATTGATGATGAATCCACTATTTCATGATTGTGTAATTTTGACTTAAAGATAAATTTGTTGTATATTGTATTTCCTCATACAACTTTGTCAGTAAGCCCAAATTTCATTCACTATCTATTTCTCTACAATGCTTGAGAAGACCCCATTTTCTAAAACCAAATGGATGTTGGTAATAGAATTTACATCAATTCCCTTAAATATCTTTTCTAACACACCTACCAGTTTTATCCAATATCAAATAAGAAATTGTCTTTCTATAACACCACTTGAATCTTCAATTTCCAGAGTGAAAAATAATTTCCATTAAACTTTTGGATCTCGAGCACTATGGCTATTTATACACACTGTAAGTCTGCAATTTTCTTATTCCAGAACACACCCATATATAAAACTTTTGAGGATATAAAATCATCATTTTATTATAATGATAATTATTAGAATAAATTATATTTAAGCAAATGAAGAAATAAAAAATGAACAGTTGACATGTCATGGAAAACCCACAAAATGAAATGGGTAAAAACCCACCTGCAAATAGATGGACCTCACTATGATAAAATTTATGTACATATTTTCTCTCTATTACACCTAGAAAACATTGAAATTATTATATATTAAATAAATAGACAAACACCTCCCAAAATACCAAATAAAAATATGAAACTAGGAGATGATGTGTTTCTTGAGAATATAATGATGAAATCTCTTAGGAGAGATCCACTATTATTGGACTCTCTCACTCAACATTAGACTCCCCTGAAATATATTCCATTTACCAATTTATTTGGGTGAAATAAAATCTAGAAACATTTCACATTTAATTATTTAAATGGGGTAGTCGTTATTTGTTCTCTCTCCCCAAAAGTCTTCCAATAATAAAGCTTCTACTTTACCAACACCTCTCCTTGCACTAATAAATTGTTTTAATAAAAATAATAACAAAATGGAATCATGTAGTCATCATGTAATTTTATTAATAGATGATAATTTATATACTATATGAGAAAATTTAATGTCATACCAAATTATGGATATAGGAAATAATGTAAAATAATAATAAAAATGGTATTGTAAAAATTCCCATATATGAATTTTTATCGAGGTCAAATGAATTGACTAAAATGTTCACCAAATCTAGAAACCATTTAATTCATTTATAATAAAATATAGAAATTTCTAAAATGAGGAAATTTTTTTTTTCTTTAATACTTTATTAGAAAAAATTGAACTTACAAGTTATACATTTATATAAACATATTTAAAATAATCTTCATTTAATCAAAAAAATAAAATTAAAAATATACCAAATTAAAAAAAACACACTATCGAATCCCTTGTATAAGGGAACAAGAATTTAAATATATAAATTATTATCCATGGGAGATTTAGGATTCAGTTTTCAACTATTAAATTATAATATATTATGAACAACAGTTCTTAAATAGTCAGATTTAAAAAAAATTAATAAAAAATCTTGATTAATATATATAATAAATAATAATTTAATAATTATAACTACAAATATAATTTATATAATTAAAAAGATATTTTATTATTGTATACAAAATCAATAATTAATGATAAAAATAATTAATAATAGATAATTAAAAATGAATAATTGATAACTAATAATAAATCAAATAAATAATAATAAGTAATAATATAGTTACTAATTATTGATATGGATAATAATTAAAAATATAAGTATCAATAGTTAATTAATGATACAACTAACAAATTACATCTATGGAATGTAATAGAAAAAAACACACATTCATAACCTTGTCTCTCCGATGTTTGATAGTTCTCTCAAAGGGTTTCCTAGGGATGGGTGAGTCCTTGGGTTTCTTAAGAATGATGGTGCTATATAGACATGATGATGTCCGGGGTGATAGTATCACCACCCTATTGATGATTCCCTTCTTCTCTTTGGCCTGATACATAGTTAAATTGAGTATGAAATAATAATATGTAAGAATAATATAACATTGAAAGATAAGAAATATTGGGTATTAATGAAAAAGGATGAGGAATATTTTCTACTGAATCATACACCTCTCCTAATCCTTAGGAAATTTACAATAAATAGAAAATTTAAACTAAAACTTCTAAAAAATATTCTAAAACATTGAAAACATTTGCATGAGGTAGTGTCCATAAGGGAAATTTGAGGGATCCTTAATATCATTGAATTTTTCAATATGAAGCATAAACCGAAGGTACTCAAAGGGAGACCATGGTCAATTGATAACTATCTAATTTAATGGATGTCCTGAGAAGAAAATTGGTTATAGAGAATACATTTTTTTTAAAAACAAATTTATATTCTACTTAAAAGAATCCCTTTCTATGGATTATTAGAGTGTATTATACATGAAATCGGTGGCCAAATCAAGTAAATTGAGGAATTTGAATTATCATATACTATTAACTATGGAAAGTATTCAGATTATAGTGATAATTGAAGTTAAAAACCACTTATGATAGTTTCAATCCTATATATGGAGGAAAAAAATGTGTACAACTCATTCGTGTATAAAAATATAGTATTTTTTCATCTTTTATTTGAGTATTGGGCATACTGAGAAATATTGTTTCTTGAATTCTAGGGATATGGAATGTAATTTTATATTAAATTATGGTCAATGTTTATGAGGAAAAAATATTATGATGTCCATTATTCTATATGCATAATAATAAATCGATAGAGATAGACTTTCAAATGTCAAAGTGAGTATAAAAATCATGATCAAATTAAAATCATCATGCTAGGTCCCCTAGTCTTTTTTATAGACAAGTGTCATTATAAGTGAGTGAAATTCTGGGAGAACCAAAAAATTGGATCTATATCACACGAGCCTAAAAATTCCTATGAAACCTTAGTGTTGTGTGGGATGCTTCTTATGTTGATAACCTCAAATAAAATTCAGGAAAAAAATAAATCACCCTCTAGCACAAAGTGGATGTGTTTTGATCCACTATATTAATTCTTCCCCTGTCAATTGATGTCCCCTTAAATACATATCATATTGGATATAATCTTACTAAACCTTATCTATTTGGGTATAAAAATAGTGGCTATGGAGAAGAAATGTATGAGGGTATAATGGGGTTGAACTATGTGTGGAAGAAACATGTTCTTCCAAAAGTTACACGGAGGTCCCACTATTTAATGAGAGGCTCTCCAAAAGGATGAATGTTGTGGGGGATGTCACCATTCCAAAATATTTATAGGTAGAGGCCAGAGAAAGCCAACCCGTCCTATCTAAATTAAAACTGTATGCTGAAAATGCTATTGTCTTAGTAACTCATGGTCATTTGGGATTCTCTAGAGCCAATTCTCTAAAGGTATCCATGTTATGGTTTTCTATCTAAAACAATATTAAAATTTATGGACATGGTAGGGATTCAATAAATAATGTTTTTCATAGATGTTTCTTTGTTTCACAAAAAAAATCATAGGTGTAATTTTTCTTTTTAAAGGGAGGAAATTAAAATTAGGGGTAATTCATTCTCTTATAATCCCATTGCGACCTCCATCTACAAAACTAACACCCCATACTGAGATTTTTTGGGATTTTTTAAGTTAGCCCTCTAAGAAGGATATGTAGAATAATTATAAGCTACCAAACACATTACGTGAGTGCTTACCATGACCTCTCCTTATTGGGTGAGGGACGTCAATGAAATATTGTACTAAAATGAGAATAATGTTGGTTTCTATAGTCCTCTCATGTTATTGATGGATTTTTAGTTGGAAACATAGATAGTGGAAGTTGATGATATAGGGTATTTTGGTAATCTTCAAACATGGATTCAGGAGAACTCTGAGAATACTCTTATTGCTAATCATGTGGATAGGTTTTTAGGATCAAGTTCATTAACTACTATTTTAGCTTATTCTAGGTTCCCCACTCCACTCCTAACACATCATACCACTACGCCATCCTCATTTATTTTTCTCAATGAAAAATAAAATAAAGACATTAAAAAGTATTTATATTTGAAATCTTATGTGTGAAGGATGAGGATTGAAAATAAATGATCCACTCATGCAATATTTGTAGGGAATCCCGATACAGGAAGGAGTATACCCCACAACGCAGTGAAGTTGAAACATTGTATAAAACAAAAGTAATAACATCTAGATTCTCATTGTGATAAATTTAACTGAATATTATTGATCTGTATACTCTCCCTCCTATGATACATTTGATTACAGTATTTTATCCCTTTAATCCAAAGTGGATACAATGCTTAAAATTAATGAATGTTTTTGGGACATACATGCATGTGAATAATATATCAAGGTAGGAGACTCCAATTTATTCTACTCCCACCAGAAGGAATTTTGATATATTTCATAATAACTCCATCTATTTTATTATATATTCATAAGGTATAATTAATTCAATTAATATAAGGATCCAATATCTTATCAATAATTTTTAAGGAGCTATTAATAGATGGGCAATCTATAATTTTTTCTAATATTCCTTCAAAATAGAAATATTGGTTACAGAAACAATGGACCACCATCATGAATTCCTTGATGATGAAATATTAATGGACTAAAAATAATTCTCTTAACCACAATACCAAGACTAGATGGGTTCCATGACATATATTTTAAAGTATTATGGATCATCATCTGGAATGATATCATAGGCCACATGAAATACCTATGATCGTGTAAGTCTAACATAGGTATTCTGAATGAAATTACAATTACCCTTATACCTAATTTAAAAACACTTCTTTGATATTATAATTAATTCCAACCATCATATGTAATTTAATTTAAAAAATTACATCAATGATTTTGGTTAATTGTCTTCATTTTTTGTTAGCATCAATTATTTTTGAAATTTTGAGTACTTTTATCCTCAAAAGACTCATCTATTATAATGAAATTATTGATCTTTAAGTGTTTCAATCAATGAAGTGATACTACATTGTAAAAAAGAGGTATTATTTCATAGAATGATGATTGGAAAAAGGTATATGGCATGTTTAATAAACCCATTAATTTGTTATATATGATAAAAATTTGATTCTTTCCTAAATAGACATTATTTGTCATGTAATGTTTCTCTTATAAATCCTTTAGGAATAAAATCAATTGTGGCCACTCCCATATCTATTACACTACTTGGTTTCATCTTTAGGGGTACCCTTATTCCCATTTCCTATTTATTTTGGTGTTTGAAATTTTCTATAATCTTATTTTAATGGATACTAATGATAACATTTTTTCTATCAAGATGGTATATAGTTGACGCCCTCCAATTTCCCATTTATTCTTTTGAAAATGATTTATTTTTTTAAAAGGTTCATCATTAAATAATGCATTTATATTTCTCACTTGATTTATATGAATGAGAGGGAATTATGAAAATCTATCAACCTTGATAAATGATAAATGTATTTTAGTTTATATCTCCCCACAAGTATGAAGGAAGAACACAAAAAATCCTCATATATTTAGGTGCCCAAAAAATAATTAAAGTCTGCTGCCCATATTTTTGATAGTCTAGAAGAGATGTTTATTTTACGAATTTGGTATAGAGTGGAAAAAATTCAACGAATGGAATTTTAAGAGGATATCTAAATTAGATAAGGAATATGTCATTAAGATAGTGAAACAAGAAATCTCAGCCTATGTTATATCATCCTTTAAGATCCCTTTCTTTATTATTGATCGAATCCATTCCTCCCCCAACAACATCTAGTGGGGAACTTATAATGGGATAAATAAGCATAATTGGTTTTCCTTGGAAAAGATTTTCCAGTTGAAATATTTAGGGGGAATGAGATAATGGTATATGTGATGCTCCAATGTTGCATTAGTGGAAATTAAATGGGGGATAGATGTTGTAACACATTGATTCCATAAGAATTTGGATCATCCAACCCATATAATTTAATGACTTGGCCTTCTCTAAATCAGTATTAGACCCCATCCTAATTTTTTTGAGAAGTCTATATGTTTCCCTCAAGATTGTTTATGGTGAGATTTACTAGAAAATTAGATATGGATCCACATTAAAGATATGGGGGGACTATTAGCTTTTCGATGGTGATGGGGAGAAGGGTTCCTCATTAGTGATTAATGGTTGGGAAGATTACACTATTGGATCCAAATTTTTTAATGCAGTAAATGATTGGTGTATTAAAAAACAAGTCGTCTAACTCAATGAGAGAGATAAAAGAATTATTTTTAGAATCCTGTTCATGATGGATATACTTCACGATATAATTTTTTGGATTAAAGAGAGATCAATATGTTACTTTATTAAATTAGTTTATAAGATGGCACTTGAGATTAGAAGCCCGATGACTAATGTGTTTTGGATGATACTGTAGTGTCAGGTAGTTTCACTAAAGGTCTTTTATTTTTTGTGGAAAATGTGTACCAACATCCTCCATTAAGATGAGTTTCTCACATTTAGTCACACATATAAAGATCCAATATTCCAATTTACATGGCCACCATAGAGTCTCTATTACATGTAATTTCTTCCCACCCATGGGCAAGGACCTTCTATTATACATTGTATTCTGATGAAAACCTCTTATTGGAGATGGTGCATGGTCTGACAGCACTTATGATCAAATGATCATCCAATCCCACAGTGATGAAGGTGGATCCACTTTTTATTGTGGCCGGGATAATCCAGGTGATAAGGAAAACCTTTTTCTTTTTCTAGATGTATATAATGAATTCCTTCTGGATTGACTGGATGCATCATAACTAGAGACTTCGAAACAAAATGAGACCTAGATTGAGAATAAAAAATCACATATTTATATTATCGCATTCAACCTTCCCCAAATGGATCTGTTTACGATTAATGTGGAAATGTAAATCTATAGATAGGGATATCTTAGTATTGGCTTGATGGTTTGTTACTCTCTCACACAGATTGTTGTGGAATACCATGAATGGTTTCATGCATATTGGGATCCATTGGTGGATGAAGGCCATGCCATTTATGAGGGATGATTATTACCATTTAGAGAGGATGTAATTATATAATATTGAAATCATATTTCATCACCATTATTAACACCATCCAATCCATGAAAAAATGTCTCTAATATTTTTTGAATTGTGATTTTAAAGAATCTTTTCCTTTTCCAAATCTTCTCTAAATGACCATTCTCTTTCATCAAAAGAGAGGGGAATATGGACACTCATTTATTATAAACCCATGGTCTCACTTGTAGGCCACATGTATGGATGGGTTTTTTCTTTTCTTTGATGAAAAATATTGTATTTGATGATATTCAATCTTTTAATTAAATTTCCTTGTAAAAAAAGTTAACAATAATCAATATAAATGAATAGATTAAACATAATTAATAAAATAAATTTTATTTTATAATATAAATGAAAATTAATAATTTATAATATAACTAAAGCTAACTAGTAATATATATTATATAAATAAAAATAATTAAAAAATTATTATTAATTAAAAATAATAAATATTAAAATAGTTTATTATTAATTATGAACTATTTTTTAATAAAGAACTGCATGGGATGGTATTCTTGATGTGAATGTAAGATCAAAATGAACTGAAGAACATTATATCATGCGGTTCTTTTATGATTCTGAACATATATTTCCTATGAATAATCATTTAATTGTATTTATAATATTTATTCTATCATTTTTAATTAATAATAAAAAGCTTATCACAATACTTATTAATCCATCTTAGATGACTTTATTGATCTTGGCCATTCTCCAGGATAGCTAAAACAATTCTTCCCTAAACACAATGAATTTAAAACACATTATTTACGCTATGTGTGTGTATGTGATTATAAAAATTCCCCCATGGGCACAACCTTGGGGTTGTGTCTATTTGGGTTGAAGTCATTGTATAAGGTTTGAGCACCCCTAAAGTACTTTGTAGGCATGGTATATTTTATTTGATATATAATAATTCCCCCACTGCATCTATTTGTAAATATATATGATAAAAATATATAAAATTTATATCAACCATCTCTGATTATTATTTATTTCCAATCTCCCTTATGTATCCATCTATTTAATTTTTAAAATAATAAACTTAATAGTATAAAAAAATTACCAACAAAGTTATTTATTTTAAAAAACTTAATTCATTTCGAAATTTTCAGAAACATGTCACCAATTTATATTTTACTTTTAAAGCATAGTTTTTATAATATTTAAATGATTTATGAATATCATTATTTTCATACAAAATGAATAAAAAATTATTATAAAATTTTAAATACACCATAAATTCAATTACCTCTCGATTTTATAAAAAAATGAAACCCAATTACAAATATATGAATTTTAAATATATTTTATTTAGGATGGGGGTATTACAAAAAAATAGACCACACACACACCTTGGTACAAAAGAGGGTCAGGCTTCATCTTACACATAAGGATTGACATGCACCCACTGCGAACAATAAAATTCTATATTCTAATCTATTTGGCCTAAATTCACTTGTTTCTAGGCCTAAAGTCTCAATTTTTTGGCCTCAAGACCCTCATATTTTATATTACTAGTACAAAACTGCCGCCAAAGCATGTGTTATAATACCAGGAGCATAATAGTACCAACTACATATCACATAACTCCATTTGTACAATCACAATGAAAAGTCCCTTAATATCTAGACATGTAACAGGTGGAAAATTATTTTGTTTTAATGTAATTAAATTTATATATATAATTTCAAAATTAACTATCAATAAAATAACTGGTATTAAAATTTGAAATAATTTAACTTGATAAATTTTTTGTTATTAAATAATTTTTTTACTACATGAGTTAAATTATTTATATAAATATAAATATAAATATATATAGATATATTACATTTTACTATAGATCAGGGGAATTTGATAAAAGAATTAACAACTATAAAAATTTATATTTTATTACTATTTAAGGATTTTTTTCATCCAAGATGTGGAAATTATTTTATGTAAATATAAGGGGAATCACAAAGTGACATGAAAGAGGGAAAATGTTATTATTACATCATATAAAACTACTGTGTATTTATAGAGTCTCAGGATAGTTGCCAAATTTTCAATATAAAACAAAACTTATCATAAAAGTCAATATATGTAGAAATAAAATTATCCAATGAAAAAAGAAATCATATTCATTGAGAGACTCCTTTATTTCAATTTTAAGGCCCTCTTTCATTAAAATCCAAATATTCATACAGATCAGACCACACCTTCAAGATAGTGCAATTATATTTTGCATATTTTTTTATTGAAACATTTGCTGTAGACTGAAATGATGACATATTATGTGAGAAATGAATGAAAAGTTCATAATGAATAAAAATTCAAATAGTACCAACTAAACTGTCCATTAACATTTGAATATATAGTATGTCGAGAACTCAATTTATTACCATTTTAAATACTCATGTTTGTTCCAAAATATTCAATTGGATTTGTAGAGCTTAGATCCAATATCTTTCAGCACATATTACAATTTTGAATCCTTTTGTTTAGAAAAATTTTCAAAATAAAATGAGAATGGTGTTATGAATGAATATTTAACATAAGAATAGAAAAAATCACATTTTATTAAATATTAATAAGACTACAAAAGTTAAATTAACAAAATTGGAAAGGTGATAATACAATGATTAACACTACATGTCCCAACTAAAGGAAATGGTTGAACAACCATATTTTGAATGTATTAAAATATGAGCTATAAATTAATGTTTTAAAAAAAAATTTATGATTAATGAATGATAATTTTCATGATATATTTGAATGAATACAAAAACGATTCATTTTCCAAATCTCAAAACAGCATTTTTCTATCCTAAAATGCATTGATTATCTAAACACCCTAAAAATTATGTGGCCTATATCATCACTAAAAAAAGTTACAATAAAGGCCACATTTATCAACACTGATAAAATCAAATAATAATAATAATAATAATAATAATAATAATAATGCTCACTCTCCTCCGTACCACTGGACCATGACACCCCACCCCATTTATCTATTATTTCTATGCCCTGTCCCATTTACCTATGCTTTTCACCCCCAATAATTAGTTCTTTTCACCCTTCTCACCCACCTTCTCCTGGACGGAATCTATCTATAGCTCTCCATCTCCAAATTGACCTCCCTTAAAACTACACCCTTATATTTTCATGTATATTTTATGATATATTTATTTATTAATATGTATTTCCAGGCATATTGTTTATACATATACATATTTATATATTTATATAATTATTTCTAAATACATTTATATAATATATTTATATATTCACATATATAATCATTTATATTTTCATTATATATATATATATATTAACATATAGTTGCAAATTTACAAATAAATTTTTATAATATATTTATAATATGAATATTTATTATAAATACCATTATACAAAATATTTCTATAATATGATTAAATAAATTAATTTAATATATGTTTATATAAATTTTTTTACATTTATATTATATATTCAAAGATATATTTATATAAATACATTTATATGATGTTTTTACCCAATATTGTTACACGTATAAAAATATATTTATATATTATTATATATATATAGTTATATATAATTAAAAATGAAATAATGAATTTATATATGATTATGTACATTAATAATTTATTCATATAAATATATATTTATTGTGGTATAAACCAAATCTATGAACATATATATTGTGGATAATAATTTTTTTCATATGGTTTGTCAATTTACAATTAAATATATTTTACACGTAACTATGATAAAATATTTATTAATACATTTAAATATTTATATGTAAATATATAAAAATATTAATATATATATATAATTATAATTAACACTACATAGTGAAAAATTATAAAATTTTATCACAAAAAAATCTCAATTAATGTAATACATGGCAAAAAAACCTCCCTTTTGAAAAAGATAAAAACACCACCCTGAATGTGGTTAGAATTCCATAAAATGTAAAAATATTCGTATACCTTGATGAAAAATATTTTTAGAGGCCTCTTCGGCTAATTATGAGAATACAAACACTATACAGGGTTTCCTTAGTTACTATGTCTTGAATATTTAAATGAGCTTCGATTTAAATTGTGGTAGAGACCTAACAGACACTCGTATAAAAAGTTATATATGATTTAATTTCTTGTCATATCATCAAATTAAAAAACATTATTTATTGATTTATTGATTTTTTATATCATCAATTTTTAATTAAATGACTACTGCTCAATAATAATTTTTCAACGGTTAATTAATATTATTTTCGAATTATTTTATAATCTATTTTCCCTAAATGTTCATATATTAAGTGTAATTGTGATTATTAGTCTTATATGAATAATATTTTATAGAATATATCATATTAATATCAATATAATTTCATTTATATATTAATATATGATTTTAATGATATAAATGTTTTTTATAGAAATATAAATTTTAGTAGTGCTTAAATAACACTAATAAAGCTCACCCCTTATTCGTACTATAAAATTCGCAAACAAAGGGCCACTTTTATCAGTTATATTTTTAGTTTCATGGACGAATGATACTAATTTATCAATGTTTTTACCTACTACTGATAATTTGTAATAATGAATATCACATGATCTATAGTTGTGAAAAAATTTTAATTTGTGCGAAGTTAACAAATAAAGTAAAATTAGCTAGTTTAAACAATGAAATAATTGACATTTCATGAAGATTGATCACTAAAATTGTTTAGTTGTAGTTAGTATTCTATAACCAACTGTTTTTTATTAGGATTTCATGTATATTTGAAAAAATAAATATTAACAAAAAAATAATACTACATGTTTTACATTGTTCAACATGACTGTAATGTAATAATGTCCTAGAGAATCTATCACTCTGATAAGGTCACAATAGTTCCAACTGCGGTGAGAAACCTACAATTTGATGATGATATTATTAAATATATTTCTATTTATGGATAACATAATATGATGGGACATATATAATTTTGACTATCTAGTGTAGGTACACGTATGTTTATTAGACATCTTCTCAGGATTTTTACACTTTATATTCTATAAGATGAGAGATTATAAGAATAAACCCACATGTATGAATTATTAATGTTTATGTGATATTAGATATTTCAATATGTGAGTTTTTCTAAACTTCCTTATAATTTAGGCTTGCTATTAAAGAGCATCATAACTCATACACTTAGATGTATCACTGTGAACAATGATGAGGATAGTTCATAAAAACATGGGTGTTTTGGGTGCATCATGATTGAAATGTAATTAATTAATAAGGTCATAAAGGATTTTTACATTCAATATTTACTGAAGATAACATCTCATCCCTTTATTTGAAATTAAAATACCACAACAAAATCCATTGACATGTTGTAATGATTAGTTTATTTCAGTTAGTCAAAGAAAGACATATTAGGAATATACGTTGATGACACAAGTTTTCAACCTTCTTGTTGAATTATTGTGAAAAATGATTATATTATATAGTGACAATTTTTATGGAGTTTTAAAAATTGTGACATTATTTTCATTCTCTTGGGTTCCTTGACCAATTTCTAGTTTGTAATCTTGTACATTTAGCAAGACTGCCTAATGCCTATGAGAAATGATCATATAGGGTCACAAACTAAGTGTTTAAAATTATATATAATAAATAATATAAGAATTTTATTAATGGAATACGTATTATTCTCTTGTCTCAGAAATAATTATATTCATGTTTTATTCATAACAAATATTAAATAAATATTTATTCAACAAACTATGAATATAATATTTATTTTATATTCTTAAAATTTGAAAAATATTTTATCTTAAGAGTGTTAATAAAATATTTTTTTGTTAAAATATTTATATGGTACTCAATAAAAAGTGAGAATGAATATTAGTGTCCAAAGATCATATTTGATGATAAATATTAATTTTAAATATGGTAATATATTATTTTCCATTGCTATAGTAAGTGACTTCTATTAAAATAACAATAATACTATTATTATATAAAAAGATTCTGTAAATGGATTATTATATTATTAATGTGTGTGTAAATAATTAAATAATATTTTAATTTATAATCTAGTTCTATTAATTGATGGGTATTTCTATTGTGTACGATTAAACAAGAATTGAGAATTCATGCGTAGAACAAAAATCCCTGTCTAATTATTCCTCACAAGTTCCCATGATTGGGTAGAAATCCATCAATCCAAATGTAACATTAATAGATTGAGATGAAAAATACAATATTATTGAACTCTCATTTTATAACTTGATAATCTATCAGTGTTTTTTGGTGATCAATATAGGGCATGTAGATCGCTGCTTGTGTGATTCAACACATGGATCCTACAAGCACGATGACTGTAATCCTAAAAGGGTTCTCAATAAATAAAGAAAATTTATATTTAATAAATTTCTTGAGATGGGGTAATATTTAATTTTATCATATCTAAAATAATTATAAATTTTACATGAAATTATCCTATGAGGGTTCAGGGTTTCATTCTATCAATATTTGATAGAAAAAATTCATTGTTCATGTTGTTTATAACTTAAAAAACTGGATAATGATACATAAAACTCAACCAAACAATATTTCTTTCACCCATTAAGGTGCATCCATTATGCTAAGAATCATCATATAGAATCAAAGGGGTCACATTTTGAAATTTTAATTATCATTCGATATTTGGTCGATTTTTATCAATAGTAGTAATATATTTTCTTTCTAGTATATTCATTATTTAATATGGGGTTTAAATTAAAATTCATTGAAATTTTAATTATCATCATTATGTTTTTCATTTCCATAAATATCAATGTACATACGAAGAATGAAAAAACTATTCCATTGTGAAGTGCCATTGATTTTGACCGGTGAGACTATGTTACACGATGTGTAGCGGGAGTACACCCTATGTTCCCATGTGAACTACACCTCTACATGTTGTGATATACATGAAATTACAATAAATAACTACACATGGTTCATTTATGGAATATCACATATAGAATGGGTCATCCTAGAACATGACTCGCATTACACAGTGTGTAGCTGCAGTACATGGTGTGTAGTCTACATTGTTTTGCAGCAAAATTCTCACAAAAATTGTTGTAAAATATACATTTTTACTATATGTGAGACAAAATTCCTAAATATTAATGAAATAAATGACATGTGGATAGAATACGTGGCTTGTATCTCATTAATTTCCTTGTTAAAACGAAAAACTGTGTTCTTCAGTGAGATTGGGTGACACAAATAATGAGAACCCCACTCTCAGTAGATTTAGGATGAATTATCATTATGGTATTTCTATGAGTGGCCAATAGATCCCACATTGCTTTTATAGCTATTATGGACTACCAAATCACATTGATAATATGAAAAAACATGTTTTTAAAAGGTTCTTATTATGTTTCATCTATTACCAATATCATAATTTCACTATCCATACTTTATTCTAATTTATTTATTTTAAAATTTGGTAACAAATGTTTTTTCTTTAATAAGGATAACGTTTTATATGTAAAGATGCATTTACATGATTGTATTTTCATGTTGGATTACACAAACCTAGTATGGTAATCATTAAAAAACTAGTCTTCATGACTCATACCACACTCAACATTGGGAGCACCATCATGTTCATTTAAATGAAAATCATTTGACTAAAATAGTTTATGATGGATATTTATATTTCTTTGAAAAACCCCTCTTTCTGTGTGTCACACTTATTTATAAGGTAAAATGAATAATGCCCAATTTAGTGGAAAATGAAAAAGGTCCAAAGAGATTCTTTAGTTAGTTTATAATGACGCCTGTAAACCATTTATAGTTTAACAAAGGGATATGTACTCAAACATTATAACATTTACTAATGATTTAAGAATATATGTATATGTCTTCATAATTATGTATATGTTTTCTTACTTTTCTATATTTAATGAATACAATAATGAAGTTGATAAATAACATGGTAAGAAAAGTGTGTGACACCTTTCGTACCATAGTGGAGAATATCTTAATCAATACATCATTGATTATATATGAGTTTTTTGAATTCTATGCAAAGTAAATACTTTTTATACACCTCAAAGGAATTCTATAAATGAAAGGATTAACTACAATGTGTTTGATACAGTGATATCAATGATGTGTCATGTGAGTCTTCCATTATCATTCTGGGGGTATGTGTTATAAATAGAAACATATATACTAAACCAAGTTACTACTAATGTAGAATCTTACATTCCATAACATCATTTGTATTGATGTAAAACGATGTTGTTTCATATATGTGTTTTGAATTGTGAAGTTTTTCGTTAGAGTATTTCTTCGAACAAACTTGATACAAGGGGAAAAAGTGTATATTTTTAGGGTATCCTGTGGAAAAAAAATATTACCTATATTACCCCATGTACAATAAAGTTATCGTTAAAAAACATCCAACATTTCATTAAGGGGATCAGATATCTAAAAAAGATAGTAGGAGTATGATAGACTTCGATGACGTCTAGGATCAAGATGCATAAGAGTTAGTATAATAAGGGATTACACAAAGCCTCTTGGAAAAAGAATTTATATAGGCACATGTATTGCGTATGAGTATATGGGAGTTTATAGAATCAAAACAGTATGGGTTTCTAGTAACTAAGGATAGTGACGTGTTATTAGTGGACAATAATGATCTTCTAATCTCCAAAAAAAGTCATGAGTTTCATAGATGTGGTCAAGTGGCAAGACATAATGAATTATAAAATTGATTATATTCACCAAAACCATGTATATATTTTAGAATTTCATAGAGTGGATGTCAATACCATTAGATATAAATGATAATTCAAGAAGAAACATGACATGGATTAAGAATTCAGTACTTATAAATAATGACTAGTTATAAAAGGATTCAAACATGGTCATGTAATATACTATGATGAATCCTTTGTACCAGGTTATATACTGAAATCAATAAGTATATTACTTTCAATTAAATCATTCCTTGACTATGGTATTTTGAAAATTGATGTTAAAATAGAATTTATTAATGGGAACCTTCAGTAATATGTCTATATGACACAACCTCAAGGGGTTTTCACTCCAACAAATTCCAACAAAATAACCAAATTTCAAGGATAAATTTATAGATTAAAGTAAAAATACACTTCATAGAACATTCAGTTTAATAAATGAAATATATAATCTATTTTCAAAAATAATGAGTACAATTATTTTTCCAATAAATGGTATATTAGGGATTTATTCATTTTCTTAATATTATATTCATATTAAATACTACTTATTTGGTGTTAAATATATGTCATACAGTATGTTAAATCCATGTTCAATAAATGTTTCTCCATGAAATACTTAAATGGAGTATCACATATTATTGTGGTTAAGATCCCTCAAGATTAATCCTAGAGGCAAATTTTCCAAAGTCAAGGTACATGTATTGATAAAATATTAAAGAGATAAATTAGTCCTCAAACATATGAGGAAAGATAGAGGATGTCAAGGATCTCATAGAATTTTTTGTTTGGGTCAGTCATGTATGTTATGAAATATCCTAGGATAGATGTTGCCTATGCCTTAGGTATGGTAGGATGATATCTAGTATATCAAGGTGACAACCACAAAATGTAATTCAAGAATATCCTAAAGTTTCTATGACATACTAATTATATTTTCTTGGTCTATGGATTATATTCTGAACTAGTCATCAGATGATATACATATGCTATTTTCCAAAAATATCATCATTATTTGAAATTTTAGATGTTATATATATTCACTCTTAATGGTGGTGTTGTGATATGGAAGACCACAATGAATGCTATGGTTGAAGATTTTATTTTATTTTATGTGTATTTTTCTTCTTTTGAGGAAGATAAAGAATTAGTTTATGTATGAAATTTTTTCTACGAGCATGGAATGGTACTTAATTTTACGTATCATATAACACACTATTGTAATTATATTGTAGGAGAAAACCTCTCAATTGTGTAACAATCATCTGAGTGTATGAAGTATATAATTCTAAAGTATCATTTCTTGAGGGATATATCTGAAAGATGTGAACTCAATGTGAGTAGAATATCTATGAAAGAAAATGTGGTTTACCCTATGGAAAAATAATGAACTCAGTAAAAACATGATCATCATGTGAATTCTAGTAGTTTGAATTTCATAAGTAATTGAATTTAGTTCAAATGGTAGTCCGTTGGAGTTGGGGTTCTAGAACCAACATTTTTTACTTCAAATTACATATATATTGGAATATTTTAATATTAATAGTCTATCATATAACATTGTCTTCATTGTTATGCATGATTTTAATATAATAATATTTAGATTATAAGTTGCATATATAAGGTCACGTTCTCCATTATGATGAGATTCTTGAAATTACAATATGATATTTTTTATTATAGTTCTATGGTTAGATATCATACTATGATTGGACACCTTGAATGTTGACTATCCGCTGCAAGTACTTGTAAAAAGATGATACATATCAGGATGTTCACACTTGGTATGATGGGATATTATGATAATATATTCACCTGTAAGAATTTAAAATGCATTACATTCATCAGGTAATCATATATATGATCATGTGTAATGTACTTTGGACATTAATATTTTTATCAATGAATTTCAGGAATCACACACTTATATTTATTTTCATAAATCATGATAATAACTATTCATAGAGAAGATACATATGTTGTGTGAACCATCAATTACGTGTAATGGATTAATAAGTCTGGGATGGAATGGTCCCTTATATATTTTTGGAATATGACATCTCAAACAATTTAATTAATTAAAAATACCACATTAAAAATAATGGTAATGGTGTAATGATGAGATTATTCTAGATAGTAAAAGAAAACCTTTTGTGAAAATAGGTTGATGACACATATGTGAAACCTTTATAATGAGACATGGTAAAAATGGTATTATACTACATAGAGAGTTATATTTTGTGGTCATCAAAATTGTTACTATATTTTCATTCACATGGGTACCTTGAACCATTACTATATAGTGATCTTCGATTTTATGCATTCTCACCTAATACCAATAATAAAGAATCCTAGAGGGTCACACAGAAAGTGTTTTTTTGATCTTTATTAAATTATATTTTAATAAAATTAATTGAATAAATATTATACTCAAGACAAATTAATCATTTTATTCATTTTTATCAATCATAAATAGTAAATAAAGATGTATTTAACACATAGTGAATAGAATTATTTTTTATTTGTTGAATATATGTAATGTACATCTTACCAGTTTGTGAGTAAAATATTTATTTTTTGTAAAATATTTATTTGGGTATTCAATAAATTTTTAGGATGAATATGAGAATTAGAATATCATTTCTAATGATATATATCAATTTTTAAGATGATAAAATAATTTTTTTTGTTAGTGCATTCTATAAAATAATTTTATTGTTTTTATTATATGCTCTGACACCAGATATGGTTTATTATGTTATTTAAGGTCTCATAAGAAATTAAATAATATTTCAACCAAAACCCTAGCTCAATAAATATCTGGTTTTTATATTTTGTTGGTTTAATCAGTAATAGAGAATCATTGTGCACAACATAATTCTCTGTCCAATTCATCCTCACAATATCTCAAGAATAAAAAGAAATCCTTCAAGCCCAAAGGATCTTGAACTGATCAACATGAATAATTCCAGTAGATTGATCCATCATGCTAGTACTTAGTAATCAATCAATCTAATTGAATGATCAATTGAGCATGTGTAGATCATTTCTAGAGGGATTATACACTTGGATCCTACAAGTATGATGATACTAATCCAAAATGGGGATTTTGATTAATCAATATCATATATATCCAATAATGTTCTTAAAATGAGGTAAACAATATTTCTATCATATTTAAACTAATTATAAATTTATTGTGAAAAAATAATATCCATGATTCATGATTCCATATTTTAAAATTTGATGGAAAAATATCATTCTTCATGACATTTAGTTCTTATAAAATTGGCGAATGATCCATCGAATTTAAAAAACCATTATTACTATTCACTCTCCAAGGTACATCTACTGTACATAGAACCTTAATTTTTTTGGCCTAAAATGATTCTATTAAAATCCATACATCCATCACATTAAATATTAAATACTCACTTAATGATCCACATCCATAAAAAACAAACATATAACATTAAGATGAAAATCACATAAATTTTTCAAAAAATTGAAACCCATGTATGAGACCCAACCACATTTCTAATTAAAAATAATATATGGTCAATTAATTGAAAATGTAATATTTTCTCAAAAAACATTTCTATTAATATTTCACTTGCTAGAACCAGATTAAAAAAAGAAAATAAAAAATTATTAAAGAACCCAAAAAGCAAGAAAAATATTAAAATCAAATATAATGATTAATCCAGAATGAAAAATTATACATAAAATAAATATATATATAGGTATGGTGAGAGTTGAGAACCAAATAATTATATTGTATAACATATTCCATGATAATCGAATCAATGATGAAAAACTTCTTCAATAGTGGATGATGTTTTAGTATCTATGTTTTTTTCTAGAAATATCCTCCCATCCTAAACCATCATTTTTGCAATGGTCGAAATAGAATGTGACAAGCGTGCACGAATAAAAATATGTATTAAATTTAATATCAATATATCATTAAAAACTGCATTATACATCTATTATAACTCTTTCCATACAGTTTAAAACCATTCTATATTCCCTAAATGGGTGTCCCTATGAAACCTTTATCAGCGACACACCCATTAGTGGTATCATATCATGTAGAGGAAGCCAGCATGAGTGATACATAAGTAGAGCTTATAGTTTCAACCTCTGGATTAATTTTTTAAAGGTCTATATTCTATGTATATGTTCTTATAAATAATGTGTAGGTATAATGTGAAATAATATAGTTATATTACTCTTAAATCATTTCATCAAATTTCTAAATCCTGATCATCTTAAGAAAATTAACCCCATGTAATCGACATGTTGTTGAAAGATCTTTGAAGGAAGAAATATGGTGTAGTGAATCTAATATTTGGAAATCTAGTTGGTCGGTTTAAAACCTAGAATTATCTCTAAGATAACTAGAATGATATACTTTTTTCTTCAAAGAGTAAAATATATCAATAAGAGAATTTAGTGTTTGACCAAATATTTGAAATATTTGATAGTGGCCTGAAGGGAATGTTTTAGGAGATGATTCTAATCAGATTGTAACCATAATCACTAATATGAATCCACCCATAGATACGTATAGAAGAATTATATCAGAATCATGAACTAAATAATATTTTTATTGGACCTTACCAGGGAAAGATAAATAATATTTTGAAGAAGAATTGACTATTACCCTGAGTATCCAAGAATATCAGAAATAGATCCATGATAATATTACTTGTTAGAAATAGGAACATAGAGATATAGAATGTGTCTACAAAGGCCGAACAGAAATGATCATGAAATTAGAATACCAACAATCCAGATGTGATGAAATAGAGAATAATAAAGAATCCAAGTCATCATCTATCGAAGGACTCAGGGTAAAACTTTGGGAAGCTAATCCAATATTTCAAGTGGTCTTTCCGAAACCAATACCTCAAAAATAAATGAAGTGATATTTCAATGTTTTTTAGAAGAAAAATAGGGAATCTAATTACTCATATAGTAGTTATATCCGAGAAGAATATAGTCCAAGAAAGGTACATATAAAAGGTATCAACAATATGTAAGGATCCTTATGATAGATTGTGAAAAAAATCCTAGAGCATCCATAGATAAACGGTAATTTTTACTTTAAGATTATGTGTTGTTAGTCAGTTTGTAGTTAGCGATCATAGATAGTGTTCTCAATTTCATTGTATATAACATAATAGGTAATGTAGTGAACTTTTCAAATAAGTTGTTAAGATAGTCAGAAATAATTTTTTTATCCAATAACATGTCACATTACAAATTGAGGTAATACCATTACTAGCTGATTTCCTCAATCAAGTGTTTGATTAAAATTTATAGTTTAATTTTGGTTGGTAACTGGTAGAAATGAATGAAACACTTTAGAAAATATCCAATTCTAGGACATGTGTTGTTTTGAAGATTTTTTTTAGAGTTTCAGCATTTGTGTAATAATCTTGGACTAGGATATTAGAAATATAGTCTATACATATTTATCCAAAAACTTTTATGAAGCTAGCGTAAAATATTCCAATAGTCCTTAAAGACATCTATCTCAAAGTATTAATATACAAGATACATTTTGAGTACCAATATAAATAATAATGTAGTTGATAAGAATATCAGTTATGAAAAATAATGTATTTAAAGATGTTTGAAATATTACATATATGAGTTTATCATGTTAATCAGTTGTAGAGGGTGTTGTAGGTTGATATTGGTGTCACCTAACCATGAAGGATATTAAAAACCCAAAAAAAGATCATTCAAAAATAAATTTTTGGATGAAAATTATAAATGAAAGAGATTGAAGAATAAAGTTTGGAAAAAATTTGGTAAATTTATATTATTAATACAAATTTAAAGAATAAATCTATAAAATTCTATGAGATTTCATTAATCTAAATAGAATCTAGACGGATTTAAGAGGGATCTATAAGAGAAAATATGGGATGTATCTCAGATTTACCAAATGAAAGTATATATATAGTTGTGATTATTGTTAGTTATGTGGTAGGAAATGTCACAATGCTAACACTTTCCCTAATACAGATAGAAGAATAGGTAGATTCAAATAAATAATGATGACTGATTCATCAGATATAATAATTGAGTATATCTGGGAAGAAGATATAGACTCATAGGATGAGATTTTATATTCAATCTATTTAGAGAAATAATGTGTCGAAGATTACAACTCCTACGAATAATTATAAAATAACACCAACACAATATTTGATCGATCTTTGAAAATATGAGATTTGAGAAGGGGACGGTGCACCAGTAGACTCTCTAGGGCTAGTAATTCTATAAAAATTTGATGGCGATCTATTTCATTCTTCTAAATAGAAATATATTCAGAATTAATAGATTTAAAAATAATTAATATGATAATATTATATTGTTCTACGGTATACGAAAAAACCTATATACCATATCAATAAATGACTATAATGTTTGAGGATGAAGATATATATTTAGTTTATAAAACATATAGAGTATTATTTATAATACATTTCCTAAAATAGGAATGGGTTAGTAAGGCTATCTATAAAAATGTGAAGTTTGTTCATTTCTGAATACTCTAGATCACAGTACATCCTCTTTTGAAAAAAAATGATATGATCCACAAGTCCATGTTTCTATGGTACATAAATGTTTATATAATTTCTATAATACATTACATGGAGGAATATTAGAAAATCTACATTCAGGAGAAACATGGGTAATGGTGATACTGGATTTAAAGGAATTTCATATTGGTAAATGTTTTAGTATAACAATAGAGATAAAAATCAACTAAATGAACTAGTAGAAGACACTGGGATGTCCAATAAAAAAAATGATGTATTAGGGTAATTTATTTTCATTATGTAAATTTCTTCAATATGGGAGACCAACGCTATGGAAGTTCGTGTAAATATTTAAACATATTTTCCATGTTAAAAAAAATCAATCGGATATATGAAAAAAATATGTGGTAAACCTTAATAAGATAACCTCTCTCATGGAATGGGTTTCACTAGATTTAAAAGAAGAATGAAGGTAGAGGTTACTTCTTCTAGAGGTAATTAAACAACTCATAAATAGACTAGTCATAAATAATATTTTAGAGGAGAAATATAATATTATATTAGAATGACCATAAATATGTTGAATGTAATTGAAAACAAAATAAATAAAGTTATATACACATGATAACCCATTAGATAATCTATATAAATTATTTGGAAAACAAAAATTTGCTCTAGCATAAGCACCCATAACATCAGTTTCAAGAAGGATTATTGGAGAAAGGATAGTCTGATTACCTATATGTGAGAATCAGAAATATTAGGAAGTATATATTAGGTATTAATTAAATAGTGAAAATATATAGAAGTTATCTATATTGGTAAACCTAGCTATTGGTAGAACTGTATTTACTACCCAATTTGATACATGATGTAACATCTATTTCCACGAATCTAGTTTTCAAGAGTGGAATGAAAATACACAATGTTTCAAGACATAGTTGGTAATAATGAAACATCCTGGATAATACAGTAGAATAATATCATGAAATGTGGAATTGGTTTAAGAAGGAAGATCATTGATAGAATGTTTAGCATGAATATGATTGAGAAGGTTTAAATGATGATCTAAATGAATAAACAAACCAAATAAATGAAAATTGTAAATAAAAAAAAATATTTATATGAATAAATCGATATGTATCAATAATAAAATACAACAAAATTATCATATTCAAATATTCTAGATGGGTTTTAATGATGTTTTACACATATTTGAACAATCATAAGACATTATGGAATCTTATAAAGATATATATCCAGAATGATCACTATGATCATTACCGAAGATATCAAACCTATGTTTTAAGAATACAACCTTATTGAAAATGTTTTAAAATATAATGGAAATAGTAATTGAAAAAAATCTAGCATGAAAAAGGTTTTAAAGGATGTATGGGAAAATCATTACAACGCTCTATAAACCAGACATGGCGTTAGAAAAAGAATAGTTTATCCAGTGCCAGAAATATTTCATAATGGGATTAGTAAAATTATGGGTATTTAAAAATATAAATTCATTAAATAATTGGGTACCTTTGTTGTTGAATATTGTTCAAAAAAAATTTATATCAAATTTTTATATGGTCGGTCACACACTTCAAACCAAATATACTAAATAAATTTTGTTTATATTGTGGAAAATTTACCCACAACACTATACAAAATGACCTGCCTAAAAATAATTTCATGAATGACTGTTTATTATGAATACTGTCTAGTATTTAGATTTTATACATTCCATTATGAACATAACTATAAAACCAGGTATTTTTATCTAATCGATTCCAAATCGAGGATAATGTTTTTTTGTTTTTTTGTAGGAAACAATAAGTTAGTCTCTATTAACTCAACAGATATAATGAATGTAGAAATGACCTATCTTATAGATTTAACAATGGAAAAAGACATGATTATTCAATAAATCATTATTTGGAAAGGACATAATGAATATATCATTAGTTTTAGAGATAAAATATGAAATTCCTTTAAGGAATTAATGTATAATAATGTGTCAAAGAAATAAGTCTTAGATGTTTAGATGATCAATGATCTATATGACTTAGATGAATTCTTGGGATTGATTTAGACATAGATCATATCTTGAATGGGTAATATGATCAAATAATACATGATAATATCAAATTTATTTATACGTTTGATGTTTTAAGTTCATGTTTGATGGTTGTGTGCTCCACCATTTCATTCAGTCCTTTGATTTTGTATTTGACTTCTTCTTTTCTATTAATTTTTATTTTCCATTTTTTTATTTAGATGTGTACGCTGTATGATTATTCTTTGTGTTGAAATGTAAAATTTATGTTGAGTCACTTTCTAATAAAATATGATACCATAGGCTTATATAAGGGTTTTGAAACCCATTTTTGGGTGATGTACATTTTTAATAGAAATCATTATGTATTCAGACATTCTCTCTCTAGTTTATCTCTCATAATTTGTATTCTTTGCTTTAAGTGATTCCAAGAGTGAATATATGAGTCTAATACATGAAATTACTATATCCATTTTCAATGATTTCATTGCACTTCTATTCATGCATGATTTTTCTAATACTTTTAGGATTCACTATGTTGAATTCCCTGGACGACCTTGTCAATTACACACCCACTAGTGGTATCATAACATATGGAGAAAGACATCTAGAGAATTACTTTGGAATATTTTACATTCATAAACCTATATAATCCATGTTTATTGTTATATATAATGATAATAAGTTAGAAGAAGGTATTTTGTGTTATTATACGAAAAACTCTAGTTATATTTGGCCATAAAGGTATCATCAAATTCCATAATCCATATTAGCTTATAAAAACAAGACCAATGAAATTTAGTTCAGGAAGAATGACCTTTCCACTCATTATAAGCATGAAGAGTTGAAGGTATAAATCATGTTTACGAACTATCATGTTAAAAAATTTCATGTGGTTAGTTAAACATGTAGAAATAGCTCTCTGTGATTCAGAGTGGGATACTTTTTTCATCAAAAAGTATAATATGACAGTAAGATGTTCTGGTCATGGACCAAATATGTCACATATTTGGCAGTGGATTGAAGGGAATGATTTAGGAGAATGATCCAATCATCTATGAGACATGGTCATTGAAATCAATCCACCTAGATATAAAGGCAATGCAAATATATCTGAATTGTAAACTATAGAATATTGTTCTTTTCCACAAGAATGTGAAGCTAAATAATATTCAGAATGAGTCTGGAGTATTCTCTATAGAATATTGGAATATCATAAATATATCCATGATATTATTACTAAAGAGAAATTTGATATTTTAGGTATGGAATGTTTCTTCAAATACATAAATGGAAATCTCAAGAAAGTATATTACCTGTAATACAAACACAAAGAAAACAAGAAGACGAATGAGATCAAGTCATCACCCATCGAGGGAAATGGAATAAATAATTGATAAGACAAGCTAGTATGGTAATTGATCTTCTGAAAACCAATCCCTTAGTAATGATATAATTGATATTTTATGTATTTTTTATAAGATAAATTGGGAATCCAATCCCTCATATCCTTGATATATTTATGAATAATATAGTCCAAACAAGATTCATTTAGAAGGTGTTCAACAAAATTAGACCATCCTTAAGTTATATTTCAAAATGTATCCTAGGATATTAATAGATGAATTGGATCCTATCCTTTCATATTTTATGTTATTTTTTTACAGTTGTGGACCATAGATAGTGCACCCAATTTCACATTAGATACATTGAGAGGTAATATTTTCTGATTTTGGGATATGTTGTTAGAAAACTCATAAGGGGAAATGGATTTCCAAGAATATTTCACATTCCCTGTCAAGGTTGTTCTATTAGTAGCTGATTTCCTCAAACAAGAGTGTATAGGAATTAAACTAGTCGATTGGGATAGAGAATTATTTGAAAACACTAGAACAACTTTACCTAAGGTCCAACTCTTTGAAATGTATCATTTTTAATAATAAGTTTTTGATCTTTAATATTGGATTTATATTCTTTGACCATGATATTAAGTATATTATCTAGATTCCATTCTCCAAAAACATCTACGTAGTTATACTATAATTGTTCCACACAGAGCTTGAAGGATCATATTTCTCAAACATCATACATTCATGATATTTTTAATGTCTTATTAGAAACAATGGTGTAGGTGACGAGACTTCATTTTATACATTGGAATATCTTATAGGATGTAAAAAATATTCCCTATAATAAAATTACATGTTTTCCGAAGGCAAATGGTGTTTCAATAAGATATGGGTGTGGTACAACCATATAAGATACAGAGAAAAAAAAGATACTTCCGAAAACAATATTATGATGGTATGTGTTGATGGAAGAGATCATACAATAAAATATGGATAATATTTGGTAAAAGGGATTCATCAAGTATACTTTCAGGAATAAATATAGAAAAATATATGCGATATCTTACACTAAATTGATATAAAATGATGTAAGTGAAAACATTACGAAAACATAGTCGAATTATCCTAGAGTCTCTAAGATAAAATCATTATCATGTTTTGATTACAGTATACTATGTGGTAAGAAAGGTCACAAAGCTAACACTTACCCGATTACCGAAAGAAGAAGAGGTAGTCTCAAAGAAATAATGAAGCAAGATGTCATCAAAGACATTATTTGTGCCTATTTGGGGAGAAGATATAGAATCAAATGGTGATTGTTTGTATTCAATATATATAGATTACTGACATGTGTAAGAATCCAACACATGTTAGGAAAAAGAAAATAACAACACCATAATTTAGATTCATCTTCGAATAGCCATTAATCAAAAAGGGGCTAGTGTACTAGAAGAATCTCTAAAGCTAGTAAAGCTAGAAGAAATATAATGTGGTCTAGTTTATTCTTAAAAAAATTAAATCCCTCTATATGGAAGATATTTTAATGAAAATAAGACACCAAGTGTTGATTTTTTTGAGGTATACCAAAAATATCAGGTATAATATTGAGAGATGACCATGTTATTTATTGATGAAGAGGAAACAGAAGTCTGTTGATCTGATATATGATTACTTATAATTCCATCTCTAAAAAGAAAAATTAATACTAATCTTATCCAAAAAAATCCATTTAGGTTATTTTTTGAATAATATATATTAGATTAGATCCCATTATCAAAATATGATAAGATCTATTACTCCAAATTATTGCGGTACATGGTTGTTTTATTTATTAATATTAGGAATTATTAGAAGGAACATGGGAAAATTTTCATGCAGAAGAATCATGGGATGTTTTGATCCAATATTTTCTTGTAGTTATTACGAAAAAATTTATTAGTAAAACTATATAGTTAAATATAAACATGAGGTACTGGAATGAATATGTTGTGATGTCCACCAAACATAATATTTGTCATAGTAATTACTAGCCATAATTTAAACTTCTATAATAACGGGAGACTACATCTAAGAAAGGGTGTTGAATGATGTACACATATACTAAAAGATATATTAACATCAATTATATCAATGAAACCATTGTTTCTATACAGTAAGAGGATAACCTTGACCAGATAATGGGTTTCACCAGATCTAGAGGAAGAACAAAGGCAGAAACTACTTCATCTAGATGTGATTAAAAATGTTTGATATAAACATATCATCTTAATTACAAGAGAGAATGAATATGATATTATATCCTAATTATCAGGATCATATAGATTATATTTGAAAATAAATGATCTCAAATTATAAATACTTGATAACCTGTTGAAGATTTCAAGGATAATAGCTGGAAAATATAAATCTACTTTAATAAGAAGCACATTGAATATCATTATCATGATGGATATTTGGAAAATGAATAGTTTTATTAATTACCAATGATAACGAATAATATCATCTATGATATATAGGATCTTCATTGATCAATGAAATGATATTGGAGTGGGATATGTTGGTAAAGAAAAGCATTGGTGGAACATCATTTATTACCCATGTTAATATAGGATTTACATTTTCATGCATAAGAATCTGTATTTCAGAAGTAACCTGGGATTAAATATGGTTTCAATTTATAGTTGATAACAATGAAATATTTTTGATCCAATAAGTAGCAATAGATATTAAAATTGAACTATATTTAAGAATATTTTTTGTGTAAATTATTTTCTTTATTACTCAATTTCTAAAAGACCTATTTATTCTAAATTTAATCCTTATAAACTATAAACATATAATGATATTTTTAGAATAATTGTTTCTCAACAATTATTTGATTTAAAATACTTTTTTAAAAATTATAATGTTCCATGAAAGAATGTATCTACAGTCAAAGTGGAAATATATCAAGATGATGATAAAGAATACCCCATAATGATTTTGAATTGTAAATAATTAGTTGTATTGAATGGTATGAGGATAAATGAAGAAGATTCATTCTCTAAGATAATGTATTATTTATCATAAAATTTGTGAGAGAACCCTATGAAATTATAAAAGAAGGAAATTATAGTGGATTACAATACCAATAAAAGTAATAGTATGGTGATTATAAAAAAGGGAATTACCGATCCAGATTAAATTGTTAGAGAGTTTGAGAAATAGATTCTATAAAAAAATTCATGGAATAATTAGGAGTTTTGGTAGTCCTCAAAATAGTACTATATTCATGTCAATGAATCAAGAAGAGAAATATCAGAGTATAGCTAGATTGGTTATCAGTTATCCGGATATTAACTGTTCCGTAAAGGAAGATGGTTATAATATTCTTAGTTAATAGTATTTTAGTAGTATGATTAGGAATTAAACTTTAATGGTATAATCTATGTTTGATATTATGTCAAGATATTTTCATATTAAGAAAAAATAGGAGGCTACAAGGTTTACATCATTTACAACACATGTTAATTTATTCGAAATACTAGTTTTCTCATTTCAGATTCAGAATTCCCTAGGAATATTATATAGGATAATGGAAAATGAATATTTTAGATTATAATAGGTCATATAAGTCTATATTTATGATGTTTTAATATTTATAAAAAATACATAAGTGAATATCAAGAATTTACAATTAGTGGATGAAGTGTTCAGAGTAGAAGTTGTTATACTTTCAGAGATAATAGTAATATTGATGAAATTGAGGATATAATTCTGGGGATTGAATATTAAAATATGTAGATATATACTTTAACAAATTATTATAGATAAGAGAGAAACTATCCTTGTTGAAATTATAGATCATATGTAGATAGAAGTGTTTTTTGGAATTTTAAGTACTTTCTAGAGAATACATCAAGGATTTACAAAAAATATGAGTTCTAATTTAGAAAAATGTATCGAGTAATATACCCAAAATTTAAAGAAATATAGATTATATAATACTAATAATTCTAAATAAGAATAAACTAATAACCTCTAATGATTAGAGTATCTATATTTTAGTGAATATAAATATATGATTGAAATGGATGCATCAGACTCAACATGGGGATGAATATTTAAAATAAGTAAAAACATTTATGAATGTATTATTAATAATACTGTATATTCTCAAATGGGACAAAGAACAACTATTATTTCCATGAATATAAATTTCATACTATATTTAAAGGAATTAGGGATAATGTTATTTTCTTGGGAAAATATTTCACAATAAGAAAAAATTGTTGTTTTAAATTTAATTCCATGAAAATCAAGCTAAAAACCTTTACTCATTCATGAATACATTGGTAAAAATTTAATTTAAATAATATAACATTAAAATAGAATATATTATTTGAAAATATAATTTTTTTATAGATGAACTACCATGATAGCTTGAGTCTTACTGGTATAATGAAAGAAGGTTATATAACAGGGATATGGTCAATTTCCATTGATAGTAATTATGTAATAGAATAACCAATTTTTATGGAAATTATCTATAAAATCTATAAAATAAAAATGCTTTATGTTAATAAACTCTTTTATAAGAGAGTATATGTATCCAGAATGGTAGAAAGGTCATACAACACATGTTATTCATTTAGGAAGGTTAAAAAATCCTGAAGTATTATAAAAATAATCTATGAAAACAAATATAATATTAAAATAATTATGGAATACATCTTATGTGGTTATAAATTCTATTTCAAGATTCAATGTGTAGAAAATATAAGGAAGAAGAAGCCTCGAATGTACAATAGTATTGAAATAGAGGGAATCTCTAAAATAATTAAAATACTATTTCAATGAGTTAAGGTAATCATGTAGAAGAAGAACATGAAAATAAGTATATAGATTAGAAGTAACTCTATAAATATAGTGTTCATTACGAATAATATTGAGAAATTTTGGATGATGAATTATATGGGGAGGAAAATCTCATAAAGGATATCTAGAAATAAATTAAGAAAATTCCAGATATTTCCATGAAATAATCCACATATATATAAAATCTATTTTTGAAAAATAAGAATTATTAGATAATTAAGAGTAATTTGTACCATGTCTTATAAATTTTGAAATAATTCAAAGACATTATAAAAGACAATAAGAATATAAATGGGGATATGATTAGTATATTCATTACTAATGAGATCAAGCTTGATGCTCATTTTTGGGTCTTCTTAAAAAACTAAAAAAGAATAATGTTATAGGTACAGAATAATATCCAGCCCTAAAATGTTTTTCAAAGATTTTAGGAATATTGATTCTAAATCATCATATACTAAAAACAAAATCAGTAATCAAAGAGTTTATTGAGAGGTATAAATATTTCAGAATGGGATAAGTTCAATTATTGGGTTTACAAATGAAAATTACACATTTAATTGGGTAGAAAAGATGTTGAAAATGGTTATGAATAATGAATATAAATGTTTCCTATAGTGGGTCACAAAAATTAAACCTTTCATATTAGTAGAATTATTTTTTATGTTGTGGAACAAATATGAAGGAAATAGGACAAAAGGACAGATCCATAAATCATTTGAGGAATCATAGTTTAGTAATGAATTCTCCTTAGAGTTCATTCTGAAGGAAATACATAATGAATATATCTATATTACATGGATTATTTATTTAATTGAGTCAAAATTAATGAGAAAAAATTTATATTCTTTGTAGGATGAAATGTTCTAGTCTCTCTCAACTCAATATTCATTTCAAATGTAGAAATTGAATTTATGAAAGATTTATTGTGGAAGTATAGATGATTCCAAATGAATTGAAAACATAAATAGGAAATATTGAAGTTGATTTTATTGTTTAATGAAGGTACAATGTCCCATCAATGAATTGATGGAGAATATAGATTCAGAAAAATAATATTTAGTCATTTTGATGATTTATGTGTTGTATACCTTGGTTGGATTCTAGGCATTTATCCATTCATCTGTCATATCTTTTATGGATGACCGAATAATATTGAAAATGTTTATTATTTAGTTATTTTTGTGTGTAAAGAGTGTTTTTTATGTTTCATGGTTTTCTGATCCACCATTTTCTTCTTATTTTAATTTTCCTTTCTATTTTTCATTATTACTTTTCCTTTTGTTTTTATTTTTCTTAAGTGTGGTCTATATGATTATAATTTATGTAAAGTCTTACAGTGTCGATTGATTCATCTTCTTGGGAAATTTGAGCATAGATTAATATATAAGGAATCTCTAACCCATTTTTTAGGAGCTGAATTTGGAATAGTAACTAGTTTGATTTTAGACAATCAATCTCTAGTTTTTATCTCATCCTTCATGTTCATTATGTTGGTTATCGAAACATCAATTATGCTAGTCAAAAACAGGTAACCAACTTATTCGTTTTCATTTATATTATCATGTTTTCAAGCATGACTGAATTTTTGTATAATTATGGATTCCCTAAGTAAAATTCCATGGGATATATTCCTTAGAAAATCAACAACTAGTGGTATGAATTTGTAGATGGGAGGGCAGTATGAGAATAGTTTGAAACCTCTATATTCTATAGTTAAAGGTATCTATTATGGTTTGGATTTCTTTTAAGGTTAATGAAGTATTATGAGAAAAAATATGGTCAAATTTTTCATAGAATTTATCTTCATATTCTAGAATCTTGATTATCCTATGAAAAGAAACATAATGATATCAATTAGGGAAATAATACCAGTAAACTAATGGAAATATTAAATAATTGAAGTATTAAATCGGGCATACTGAATATTATCATTGACATGCCATGTGGTCGATTGTAAATAAATATTTAAATCTAGGAGAAAATGAGCAGATGTCTTTTTCTATGAAGAGTAAAATATGGTCAAACTGAAATCTATTCATGGACCAAATATTTTAAATATTTGGAAGTGACATGAAAGAAAAGATTTAAAAGAAAAATAAAATCAGTTTAGAGCTACTATAAGTGGTATAAATCCACAAAGACTTATAGATTGATCATGTATATTAAAATGATATAAAAAGTAATATTATGCTTGTAAATTTGTAGGATAATCTCAATAATATTTGCAATATGTCTTATACATTCCCCTGAGTATCCAGGAATGTCAAAAATAAATCCATGGTATTTTTAATCAATAGAAATGGGAGTATGAAGATATAAAACATCACTCAAAATACCTCAATGAAAATATCAAGAATGTAGAGTACCTAAAACCCATACTCAACAAAAAGAAATATAATAAAGAGATGATGTTATCTCCAAGTGATGTAATTAATGTAAAAACCTAGTAATCCACGCCCATATGGTATCCATTATCTGATAAACCAATCCATTGGGAACAATAATGAAGATACAAAAAAATATATTTAATAATATCAATTCATTAGATAATACTTCATATCCATGTTGTATTCATGAATAATCATTTCCATGGAAGTAACATATAGATGGAGTTCCACAACATAGGGTGATCCTTATATAAGATTGAGAAAAGGGTTAGGGAGCATCCAATGATGAATGAGATATATACCATTGATATTATACAATTTTCATTAGTTTATATTAATGGAAAATTGATAGTGAACTCAATTTATCATGAGCTACCTGGATAGGTAATGCAGGGTGATTTTATGAAATTTTTTTAAGACGCATAGAAGTGTGAGAAGTTATACAAGCATATTTCACATTCCCAATAATGGTTATAGTACCATTAGTTTATTCCTCAAACAAGAGTGGGAAATTCAATGGTCAATTAGAATGAATAATTAGAAAAAATTGATATAACAACTTCAATAAAGTGACAAATTTGGGACATGTGTTATTTTTAAGAATACCTTTACATGTTTCATTATTTTTCTTCCTTGGAAATGATACCAAAAATATTATCATGATGAATTTATCCAGAAACATTCAGGTTGTTGGCCAAAAATATTTCAACAGGCCATGATGACTCCACATTCTCAAAATACATATTTAAAGTATACTTTTAGAGTTAGAGTAGAAACAAAATGGAATGTGATAAGACTATATTTTATGATGAGTATTGTCATGAAGGATTTATTACATTTTCAATATTCGGGTAATTCTTATTACCCAAGGGGAGAAGTTGTTGTAGGAAGATATGGGTGTGGCAGGCCAGGAAGGAGCTTGATAAAACCACAAAAAAGATCATTCACAACATATTTTCATGATAGAATGTTTGAATGAAATCTATCATATAATAATGTATATAAAAGATTTGGTATAATTAAATCATCAAGTTAGCTTTTAAGAATAAATGTGGAAAAATAAAAGAGAAATATTAAACTAAAAAGAAATAAGAAGGATGCAAGAGAAAATATTATTGGAAAATATGGTATGTATCCAGGATTCAATAATGAAAATATTTATCAGATTTTGATTATTTTTGGATCTATGGGAAGAATGGCCATTGTAATGAAACTTTTCTAGGTGCAGACAAAAGAAGAGGATGACTAAAAGGAAAAATAACAGAAGATTAATCCAATATATTATTTTATACTTCCTATAGAGAAGATATAGAAGCATAGGATAGAGATTACATTCACTATATTTAGATTATTTAGATGTGGAATAATCCATCTCAGATGAGGATGAATGAAATAACCACAATAAAAATTTGAGTTGTCTTTGAAAAGCAATGATTCCATCATGTGATAGTGCCCTAAAAAACTCTGTAGATATATAAAATATAGGGGGAATGGAATGTAATCTAGTTTATTATTTAAAAACTAAAATCCTTAAATAATTAAGACATTTTCAATAATTTAGGATGGATTGAGTTTATTGGTCAGAGATATACCAAAAATATTGGGTATGATATCCAGAAATGACCATGATCCTTGAAGATCAAGAGAAATCTAATGATTATAAAATTGATATAAGATTAAATTCAATTCATTTTTAAAAAAAATATTATATTATCAATTATATATATAAAAACCCCAAGTATGTGAATTTTTTAATAATATATGTTGGAGTCGATCTTCTTTTTAGAGAATGGAATTATTTTCTAGTCCAAATTACAATGGAATATAATAGTTAAGATAATTTTTATAATGTATTATTAGGATTAGAATGAGTAAATCTACATGAAATAGCATCATGGGTATGTGTGATCCTAGATTTACATGCAGTGATTATTGGAAAATTTATTGGTAGAACTATATAGGTAAATATCAACATGAGAAACTGATAGAAGGCATGTGGATATACACCCGAAATTAGTTGTGTGAGAGTAATTACTAAGATTTATGTAATGTTCTAATACATGTATACAATCTCTAAATATGAGTGTTGAAATATTTATACATATTTTATATGTTGAATGAAAATCAAATATAGTAATGAAACCATAAGTGGTAAACCATATGAAACTAACCTATCCAAGAGATTGGATTGAACTATCTCTAATGAAAAAATAATGATACAATCCACTTCTTCCAAATGTGAATATAAATTGTGGAAATAGACATGTCATATATGAGATAAATAATATGAAAATGATCATAGACCATAAAGTTCAATATTAGGTAGATTAGATTTGATAATAGAAGATCTCAAATCATAAATACATGGGATCCCCTTAGATAATCCATGATTCATTTTTTGAAAGATAATAGAACTTCAGGAAATGTAACATGAATATTCATTTCTAGAAATATAGTTTGAAAAAGTATAGTTTGAATACCTATCAATTAAAATTAATAATTTCATTTACGATATATAGGTTCTTCATTAGTCATTGAAAATATATAAGAGTGGGATACATTGGTAAATATAAGAATTTATAGAACCACATGTACATCCCTTGTTGATAATGTATGTACCATCTCATACAAAATAATTTAGTTTTTAGGAGTAACCATTAAATCAAAAGAGTTTGATGTTATAGTTTGTAAAAATTCAATAGTTCTAATTCATGAAGTCGCACAGGATTTATAGATCAAACTAAATGGTTGAATATTTTTAGTGAATATTCATTTCATTATTCCTTAATTTTTATATGAAACATTTATTTAAAATAAAATTCTAATAAAATACAATCCTATTATGATATATTTAGTATGAATTTCCCTTTGTAATTATTTCATTGCAACTACTTTTGTAAAATAAATAATTGTTTCAAAAAACCTGTATCAATTTTCCAAGTAGAAAGCTATTTAGATGATGATAAAGAATACCCGAATATTATTGAGTTATTAAAAGAGTTGTTTTGATTAAAAAATTTTAGGATAAATAAAGAAGAGTAATTGAATAAGATAATATATTATTTATTTAAAATTGTTCATAGAACCCTAAAAAATTATAGAAGACGGTAATTCCAATGTTTAAAAAAACTCTTAAAGATCCTATTATGGTGATCATAATAATGTGAATTTGTTATCAAAATGGAATGGCTGTGGAGTTTTAGAAATATATATGTGAACTAATTAGTCATGGATTGATCATTCATAGTGAAAGTCCATAGAGGAGTGCATCATTCATAGTAAAAATCATTATAAGAAAAAGAAAGGTAAATCTATAAATGTTATCGATTACTGTGATTTAAATTTTACCACAAAATAATATATATATAATCTTCTTTAATTAAAGGGATTTAATAAGTAGTATTAGAAATGAAGGGTAAATGATATATTCTATGTTTGTTCTCAAAACATGATATTGGGAGATTCTGATCTAACAGGATTCTTAACATATTTATATTTTAAAAACACATTTGTCTCGTTTAAATGTAATTTTACTCAATTTGTACTCATGAATGACCTAGGAATATTAAAGAGGATAATATACAAGATTTTGATAGACTATCAAATATTTTTCACTCTATATTGATGATGTGTATTTATTTATTAAAAATAAATAAGTGTCTTTCAAACATTTTCAATAGGTGGACAAAGTGTTCACAGAAAAAAAATTGATTATTTTGTAAAAAAAAATAATTTTTATGCAACCAATGACTGAATTGTTAGGATTTATAGTCCATGGATGTAGAGAGAATATTATATCACCTATTTTAGAGAATCTAGAAAATTTCCTTTATTAATGTACATATCATAAGAAAGTACAAGTGTTTATTTGTATATTAATTTATGTCGGATAATACATCATAAATTTATAAAATATATCAGTTCTAATTCTAAATAAAATATCCAGTAAGATACCCTCTAATTAGATAGAGGAATATTCTATGTAATCATAATTAAGAATAATAAATCATAGAACCCCCTAAAATTGGATTATCTAGATGAGAGGGAAGATGAACATATGATATAAATGGATCCATCATACTCAGCATGGGTATGTATAAAAATGATTAGGAAAACCCATGATGAAATTAATAGTAAATACGAGGGTAGAAGATTTAATGATAAATTTAATTATTATCCTATCTATGAATGATAATTTATTGTATCCCTTAAATTATTTAGGGCTAATGATATATTCATGGGAATATATATCAAAATATTAACAAATAGTTCTCATATAAAAAGTTTTGTGAAAATAAAAAGAAAGCTATTTTTGGAGGATTGATTAGTGTGGTGGATGAATAAATTTATATACTATAACAATAATATAAAAATTATTACATGAAAATATAATGTTAATTTAGATGAACTAAAATGTTACTTTTACTATTTTAGGTATTATTAAAGAAGGATGAAGATCAAGGCATTGGCCAAATTTCGTTGATAAACAATATATGGTATAATGCCTAGTTATCAAGGAAATGTGCAATATAATTCATAAAATAAAAGGGATCTTATAAGATAATCTCCTTAATAATGATGGATATTTCTCTAGTAAGGATGAATGACTAGACTACACATGTTCATCTACCAGGAAGGATAAAAACCAGGATGTCTTTTAAAAATAATCCTTGCCAGTAAATCCAATGGTAAAATTATAGTGAACAATTTTTTGTGGTCATAATGTTCATTACAGTACTCATTGTGTTGAAAATATAAGAAACAGAAATTATTAGATGAACTACTTGACATAAACAAGGGAATCTCTAAATGAATATAGAGTATAATATCTAATAGCTCGACTGATCAAGTAGAATAAGAACATCAAATTAAAAAGAAGGATCAAAAGAACATTATCAACATAGTATTTTGTTGGAAAAATAGTAATAAAGTCTCAATGATTGGATGAATTAGGATCCAAATCCTAAAAGGAAAATCTACAAAATTTTAAAAATAATTCCAAATTTTATTTTGTATAAATCCATAGTAATCAATAATCTAATACAATAAAATATGGATGGACGAATATTAAAGAGGGATCTAAACCATGTTTTAGACATGATTGAAGAATAAAAATACATTATGGAATATTATAGGAGATGGAATGTGATATAATCAGTATCATCATTTCCAAAGAGATCCGGATAAAGGTTCCATATTATGGTCTTCATAAAAAAGATAAAAATGTCAATGAAACTGGTGTTGAAGAATATATATTACTAAATTGGTTTTAGAGGATTTCACAAAAATTGATTTCTAAATATCCATATAATAGACACATCATTAGATCCAAAAGAATTAATTGAGTGTAATAATGGATTCATAATGGGAGGAGAACTATTTTCGGTTTTGAGGAACATAAATTCTACATTCAAATGTGCACCAAAAATAGTGAAGACGGTTATAAAAATTTTATATCCATGTTTTCTATGGTGGTTCATGGATATTGAACCTATCATATTATTAGACATATTTATCTTTTTATAGAACATATACATAGAAAATTTATGTAATGGACCTACCCAGTAAGCATTTGTGGAATCACAGTTCAACGATGAAGACTGGATAGAGTTTAGTTTGAACAAATGGACTTATTAATGTATCCAAATATATGGAAGTGTTTATCTAATCAAGTAAAAATTGATTAAAAATGATTATATGTTCTTTTAAGGTGATAAGGTTCTTGTCTCCATCAACATAATAGATATGGTAAATGTAAAAATGGGATATATGATGGAATTCAGGGTAGATTCATACACGATTCTTGAAGAAATAAATACTTATAAGTGAAATATATAATTTTTATTTATTGTTAGATATGAGACCCGAATCGCCATAAAAAAATGTATATAGATGAAATATTTTGAGAAATTAGTCTCAGTTTTTGAGATGATTGATGATCAATAATAATTGGATGTAATTTTTGGCACGAATCAAGGAATGTATCTTATCTAACAAGGAAAATCAGATAAAAATTAATTATCTATTATGTTTTGACATGTAATGTCTGTGCTTGTTGTTTTGGGGTTGTCTGCTACACCTTTTTCTTTTTTTCTTCTAATTTTTCTTTTTCTATTATTTTTTATTTTTGGAAGTGTAAGAAAAAATATTCCCCTTTAGGTTGAGTCTTATAGTGGAAGTTATCTTAACCTCTCAAGAAAGTTGATAGAAGTTGCCTATATAAGGGATGTATGGCCCATTTGATTGTGGAGATGAATCTGGAATAGAAATAATTATAATTTTATACATTATATCTGTAGTTTCTCTCTCATCATAAATTTTATACATGATAAGTGACGCTAAGTGAGAAGCAACGAGTTAATTAAAGGAAGTACCCTTATCTATTTTTTTGATATTTTTGTGCATCATTACTTTTGATTATTTTGGGGGCCATACTAGATTCTCTAAGTGATATTCCCTTGGATACCTTCATTGAAAAGTCACCCCTAGTGCTACCACTATTGGGTAAGCAATTGAAAATGGTCTCCCATGGACTACCACTTATATAATCTAGAAAGGTTGTAAAAATTTTCACAATAATTGTATCACAACAGTATCCCTGAAAATTATTAAGGAGATTTCTTGTTTTTGAATCATATGTTCACACATAGAATAGATTCACATAAACAACACACTATATGAGAGATAAAATATAGATAGAATGTTTGGAATCATAAACATTTCTATTCCAAATTTATCTCCCAAAAAAATGAGTTAGAGATCCCTTATATGGGCCTATGAGCTCGGATTTCCCAAGAAGTCGAGTAATCATATAAAGTAAAAAATAAAAAAATGGCCAACTTATAACATATACATCTAAAAAATCATAAGAAAAATAAAAATAAAGGTGGTGTGCACAAATATAAGTCACCCACTAATGTATTTACACATAAAAAGAAACTAGATAATTAATATTTATTATTTTATACGATCATAAATGATTGATATGACATGTTTCTAGATCAGTTCCAATAATACATTATTATTATATAAAGAATCAATCATATTTTATATATAGAGATCTTTATAAAACTCTTTTATCTCTATCAATTATTTGATGGTGCCTTGGATATAGTCTGATAAGAAAGACACCTTAATTTTGTCCCTTCCATGTCTTGAGTCCTTTAAGAATCATGTCAGCATCCATCAAGAAATCATTTATATGTTACCTTTCTCTCTTATCCACGTCTCATAAGTGGATAAATACTTTCACATTGTCTCTTACAAAGAACAAAAACTAATTTCTCATTGATTCTGACATAATTAGATAAAGAAGACATGATATATGGATATATTTATAATTTCTTTTATTAAAAATGATATATAGTTTGTCTTCATCAATAAACTATAATTTCTCACATGATTTCTAGATAAGTCCTTTTCTCCAGTGTCCTAGGTATTGGTTATAGGGAAAAACCTATCTATATTCAAATCTAATATGATTTATGTTTGTAACCCATCATATAATACGTGGATATGAATTTTTGAGAGCCATATTACCCATATGTGGTATCCAATGGAATATGAAATTTATCTTCATAAATCCCTGGAATTTTACTACTCCCATTCTGAATAAAATATTTAACTCAAAGAGGTATTCTTCTTATAATGTAGTTTCTAGTATATGGTGATTTGGAATATCTATTCCTAACATCCTCCAAAACCTTTTAAATAATGGATATTATTTCATAACTATTTCTATGAAATTTTTAAAATTTTAAAGAATACCAGAAATAAGAACAATTTTTCATATCACATCAGGAATGATATTATTGACCATATCCCAATCTATCTTTATATAATCATCCATAATGTATTTATATTCATTGAGTGTGTCTAAAATAGGGTTTAAATCCTTCTTTAATATCATATCAATGTTATTTTTATAGATGATATTATATACATATTATTGTTTATTTGTAAAAATATTTGTATTTATTTAAAGATTTTTCAAGATTTCCTTTATAATATTTGTCTTTTCATCTTTCATATCATCCAAAAATTCAAGATATAGTATCTTTAAAATTGTTTTTCAATAAAATCACTTTTGAATCCTCAACTGTATATCACGTTTTTATAATTCTAGATTATCTCCAATATTATAAATAGTCTTCTATTTTTATTTTTATATTATCTATAGTTTTATCATACAATACTTATGAGGCTTCTGGTTTCTCATATATTTTACACATTGAGTGTTTAAAAGGCCTTTTTGACCACATAAAAATAATTCAATATATATTCTATCCTTATATTTGATGTAAAGGGATATTTTGGAAACACTTCAAGGTTTTTATCCTTCATGGTAGAAGAACATGTGTTTTATGATCTTCCAACCATACTAGATGAATATCATTTCTTTTTCAAGAGATTATATGATATAATCCATTTTTTTTATTGATTATATCATTCCTTACATTGAAAACTAGTCATTCTTCTATATAATGATTATAAATGAAAATTATACATCACCTACATCTATTTCCTTACTAAATAACACCTAAAAGAGTCAAAGTATCATGTTATATCATATAAAATTCCATTATTATTCCATTTAATGTTTTATACATTAATTTTATAGTTTTCTAGTCAGTTATCAACTATACTATTCTTTCATGGGTATACCATTTATGTTTTTTGTGAAATTATTTAAATAATAACTATCAGTTCTTATAGTGAATGTTTTTCTAAGGAAAATATCATTATCTCTATTTAAATTATGGACTAAAAGAAAATTTCATTCATATGGAGGAAAATTATTATATGTACCATTAAATTATGTATTCCATTATCTATGGATAAATTTATAATGTTTTGTACTTATACTTAGGATACATACCCATAATGAGTCTGATGCATCCATTTCACAGATATTTTTTATTTTTACTCCCATCAAGAAACTATAATTATAATACATTCTAAACTTATTTCTATAAAATTATGATTACTTAAAATATTTCTCTATCAAATTTTAGGGTATCATAGTAGATACATTTTTATGAATTGGAACTGATGTTTTTTCTAATTATCTGATTCATTATCTTTCATAAAATAATATACCATGAATCGACTATATCTTATTATTACCTAAATGTTCATTGTGGAATGTTTCTATCTTCTATAAAAGATACTGTTGAAGATCATATCAAATTATTTTGATATAAAATCCCAAAATTTCTATCTTTGTTTGCAACCAAATTATCTTTATTTATAAATGTATCATCCATTATTCTTTATAAACATATTCAACAGATTCTAAATTCTTAATAATAATTTATTTATTTTTTCTGAATAATATATTACCATAAATATAGAAAGCTGAAAATAATGATAATCTACGTACATTCATGTCTGTTATCCTCTAGAATATTCCTAGGCTGTTCATGATCCCAAATGGAATTACTAGAAATTCAAAAAAGACAACTATAATTGTAAATTTTTATATTGTTATAGCCATCTTTTTTATCTTAATCAACTAAAATCCTAACTTGAGAACATATTTATAATATACCATTGGCCTTTCATTTAAAATCATTCATCATTATGTCTCTAGATTAGAAATATTATAAACATCATCCCTCAGGATAAAGTTAAGGCCATGGTAATTTATTTCCATTATAGATTTACCATGTTGTATCTCAGCATGATTCATTAACCGGAATTCTACACTCCTATGAGGATATTCACCATGCTTGAGTAATCAAAGGATATTTTGTTTTAGTATCTATTTCTCAAACTCTATAACCATTAGATGAAGATAGTCAATTCCTTCCCTTCCAGATCACCATATAAAGATATTTATGAGTGATTATAGATTTTAGAATTTATTTATTCCACAATTTCCAAGGGATCTCTTACCTATTTTCTGATAAATAATCTTCTATCTTGGTACATGCCTCAATTTAATTTATCTCTATAAAGTTAAATCCAAGAAAATCAGTCCACCACTAAATATTTCTATATTATTTTTCATCCTCATATGGATAACCATTCACTTTAAAAGATTCATAGGGGTTGCTTCTCAAGGTATTCAAGGATATATATAGACTACAAACCATTGTATGCGCAAAGTTTCATGAACTTTTATTATTTATGGAGATATAAAGGTAGTGAGAATTTCAGGTGGCAGTGATTGAATCACATTCCGATGTACTAGTGAGGTTTATCCCGGGGTTATAAGAGGTTCCATGTTACTTGACCTATTTAATCCATAAATATAACATGGAGTATAAGGTTAGTCACATTGTTCACCATGTTTTGGGGGAAGATACCTTCACGGTGGACTCACTAGGGAATATAGGAAGCCTAAGTGAGGATATTGTTATTTAGGAAACCTTGTGTTCACTACCATTCGAATATAATGTCATAATAATAGAGGGTTATCTTGGCTTGAACTAATACCGACCCCCTTGAGGTATTTTGTGTGTATGTTTCTCTGGTTCTCTCAAGATTAATAAAGTAATAATTCAGTCAGAAGAAGTTAGAATCAATTTTTTTGTACAATTCTTTTGAAAATATAATTTTTGGTTTGTATTTTCTAAGGAACAAATTTACAATCCATATTTCATAATAAAATTTAGTAACAATGAAAAAAAATCTAATCTACGATTATTCTTCCATTGAGGTTGAACAAAACAACATTTTCTTCTTCTTGAATCACAACGATTGAGTTATTACTGACTATAACATGAAACTGTTTTGATTCATAGGATACTCTTGAAAAAACAATTCATTTAAAATATAAGTTATATCATTTATCAACTTTGGTAGAATATATTGTTACACCAATACATAGCATTAGCAGTCCATCCCACTCCTGTATCTTTTCACAAAGTAATAATGTTCCTATATACAATATGGCAAATTTTTCATTCTCATAGAGATATAATTGAACTATCTTTGATCCGAATATCCTTTTATAAACTAATGTTCTAGGGGTTTCTTATGAATTAACTCATTATTTTCGAAATGTGATATTTGGATTCTCCCAAGGGTTCTTTTGTATTTCGAATTTTAGATCGTCTATTTTCAAATACAATATACTTGATATTGATCCCGCTAATTTAAAATCATCTCCCACCACTCTAAACTCATAGATGAGTAGTCTATTTTCGAATTGTTTTAACACATCTAGAAAAAGTACCCTTTTCTAATATTCTTCCTATAGATCTAGAGAAACATATTCTCTAGGCATGTTTATCCTCTTAGTGTTTACCACAAATGGTGTCATTTCTCAAATTGATGTTCCTTCATCTGGGAAAAGATGCACGAATCTTTCCACACCCTTCCATAGAACTGTTCTCCTTGTGTTGAAGAACATTACATTAAGATGAGTAATTAATCAGGAAAATATTTTGTCAGGTGGATATCCCAAAATCTTCTTTCAGTTCCTCATGTTAATAATTACCTCAATAGTTTTACTAATACTTATTTCAAAAAGGAATAGAAGAAAATCTAGGATCACCTTTACCCAGGCCACTCCAATATTAATATTTTCTCATGTTCCTTGTAATTATATATTAGATAAAGTATCTAAACAACCATATTACATTATGATGGGGACTGGTAGATATTGTACCTCTCATGCATGAGAACCTTTGTTGTCCAAACTATTCCAAAATTCACATACATGGAATTTTTTGGATAGCATTACAAGAACATTGTACTTTTAGAAAATTTATAGTAAATAGTCATCTATCTATATTATTGATGTGAATACCATGGAATAAATAACTCAGAGTTTAAGATTACTTTATTACATTAACACTATATATACGGAATCCTATCCCAATGTCTCAAATTGTTTATTATAATTATTAAATTAGACATATAAAGAAATACCAAATTACAATGAAAAAAAAATATTTAAATTCCCTTGAAAATAACATTTACCCCTTTTCATATCCATTAATATCAATCATAAATCACATCCTGGCATCTTGGGAAAAGAAACAGAATAAACAATGAGATAAAATGCTCAATAAGTGTATGTGTACAATGGAATATATCATGAATACAAAAGGAATAATTAATATGTAATTTTTGATACTTAAAAACACATTCCATAAAATAAATATATTTATAATATAATGGTTAGAATAAATGGTTATCAAATAATTCAATATATATAATTACAAGAAATTAAAACATATCCATGGATATATTAACTAATTGAATAATCACATAGATCTAAATAACTAATTTCAAAATGAGGGAATTCATAATTCCATACATAATAAACATAGTATCAAGGCCCTATTCCAATACATCTTATATAAATGGGAAAGGCCTCAACCAAATCACCATAATTATTTTTTTCATGTGATTAACCAATTGATCCATGAACTATAGTTGGACCTTCCCTTTACATAATAATTACAACGAATTCCACTTACTTATGGGGTGAAACATAATCAAAAAAAGCATTTTTATTGAAAAAATAACATATAAAATGTTAATTCATACCCCAATTAAAATAATTAATTATAAAAAATTGATATTAATATGGTGAATGGTAATAAAATTGTTCATCCCCATCGAAATGATTGTAAACAATACAATAAAATAATAATTGTGATATCAATACAACCTAACCTCAATGAATATTATGTATAAGATATATTTTATGTAATTTATTAATAGAAATAACATAAAATGTGCATTAAAAACATTATTTTAGAAAATAACCATTTACTTTGAAAATAACTTTTTAAAATAAAAAGGAAAAAAAAATTCAAAATAATTTTATATGATGAATAATGTGGAATATTATAATTTAATCCTTAAAATATTAATTGTTCATGGTGATGGAAAATTCTATTCTGTCATACACATTAAAACAAAGACACCTATAAAAATTTGGTAAAATAATAATAGACCATTATTTGGAAAAATGAATATTAATTTCAAAATATTTTATAAAAAGGCATGAATGGGAAAATAAATAATTTTTATAATGTTAAAAACACTTTTCAAATCGTTTTAGGAAAACATGGGTGTGAAAGGAAAATCACTTTCGACCAAAAAAAGAAATAATGTTTCCTTTTCTTAAATGGATTGTATCGAAAATTTAATGTACCAAAGAGTTGATAATTGTATCTATTACATGAAATGTTACTGAATAACTGGAGGAGAGTAAAGTGGATTTGGTAGGAGATTTAAATGTCACAAAATTTCTCCAAGTGGGACATAAGCATAAATAATCCATAATAATGATGAGATTGTGAAGTAAACCTTTACCACATTGATTAATTTAGAATCATAAGCCTCATGAAATAAATAAAATCAAATGAAACATTAAATTACATGAATATAAATAGATTAATTATATAACATATAAAAGGATTAGTATATACACCACACAAAAGAAATAAGTGGTGTGTCCAAACAAAAAGTATCATGGTTCTCAGTGGAAGAAAGTGGTATAGCGATTATAAATCTTTTTTCATTGTTTAGCTGACAAAACTTGTCATTTGTGATGATTTGTTCCCCAGTACAGTGCCAAGGATATCACATGAATTAAATACAGACATAAATTAAAACTGAAAACATATATTTTTCTGATATGAATCTTTTCTTGACATATATTTTTTATAAGAGATCATTGAATGAAGGATAAAAAATATTATCCCACTAGATCATCCATATTCACATAAAAAGTCCACCATATCTTTGATCATAAAATTCAGAGTGCTATCAAAGAGATCTGATGACGCCCCAATGACCACTATATCGACATGTTTGCAATTCCGGATGAAGAACTCGATCTGATCACCTGGATCAAGATATTATCTCTCTAAAATACAAGAGATAATATAGGGGATCTAATGAATTTATAGTGAATAGTAATTCTACAAGATCCTCTCTTAACTATTTTTAATGGATGCCTAAATACCTAGAAAGGGTTCCATGGCCACTGTATATTTAGCTTCCACTAAAAAAATAATTATTATGAACTAGACAAGAAATATAAATATTCTTTATATTAACATATTACTATAATATATATTAAATATATTATATGATAAAATTGTGTAATTTTACACAACTCTTAATTCCCATTAATATTAAAAATACCATGAATATTAAAATATTAATCATTTGAATAATATTTTCTACTATTCACTAAATACCTTGTGAATACCACTAATAAATATTTTCAACCCATTTATTATCTACGAGAATAGTAATTTATTTAATTATTCTTCAGTGATCGATAACTTGGACATCACTCAGATACTATGGTGGGTCCCATGATGTCCTATATACCAATTTACTAGAATATGTCGGATTATTGAATATTCTATTTTTGAGACCCTTTGGGACCTTATCTCAATAACATGAAAAATTATTTACATTCCAATATTGGAGTTGAGCATCTCATCTAGGCCCCTAGAGTGATAAGAATATTCAATATAATGAAACCCCACCTATAAACATGTATTATGTACTTTAATATCATCTTTAGATATGTTATAATGTAGGGAACACACTTGTTTCATCTTCATTCCTTTATTACTTTTTGATCTTACTAGATGTATCTCCCCTCAACTGTCATGTCCAGGGACTTATTAGGGTACTAACATCTTTATCAACAATGCCTGAAATAAATGAAATCCTCAACCTAAAAGGGAAAATAAATTCATGATAATTCATCCAATGCCATACCACCAATGGTACACATAACACAAGATACATGGGGATGATATTATTATCATGTTTTTTTCATCAATTTACATGATCAATGGAACTCACTAGTAGTGATCTCATGTCCAGATACCAATGAAAATGTTCGTATATAGGAACAACCAATGACTCCCCAAACATTTGGTGTTCTTATTGGTAATCATGTTCACATTATCTCAATACTAGAGATCACCAAGTGAGAACATGATGAGAATAATTCAAAATGAGTATGATCCCCCAACATCTGATCTTTAAATGTCAACTATAACCAGTCAGTATTATGTATCTAGACCACATGTCCATTGTTTAAGATTAAAGTCATACTATCTTGAGGTTCTCATTATAGTCTGGTATCTAATATATCATTTTGATATGAAAATTAATCAATGGAAATTACTATTAAATAGTGGTCACAGAAATGTCTACACTAAACTGGTTAGTCTATATCATGTATATTTAATTGTTTACACAATGAGGTAATCAAAATTACTTTTAATGTTGGGTATATGGAAACAACTATTAAAAAACAACATGTATGAAAAATATAATATTATTATAATTATATTATATAACCAAAATCATATGTCTCATAAAATATTATTTTTTAATTAAATTATTTTATAAACTATTTATTAATATATATTTTTAAAAATAACCATTTTATCTGATATTTGCTACATTTTTCATGCATGATTTGGTTATGCAGTTTCATTCATTTCACTTTGATCAATGGTAAATCATATACAAAATTTATACATGATATTAAAATAATATATATTCATTGTAAATATGTATTTATATGAATCTATAAATATTAGATAAATAAAATGAATTACACCATTCATGGAGACATTAAGTCATACATACTTATTAATGTTCCGATTTTCTTGATGGATAGAATAAAAGATAATAAAATATTAATTACCTTAAATTGAATAATTATAATTTCATATATATCAATTATATTAAAAAATTAATCCTTATTACCTTCCATGTAAAAATAAAATTAAAAACCTTTCACATCACTGCGTGGAGGCGGTAGTCCACATGTGTAGATAATCGACATTATTCGTTTCTAACAGATTGGTATGTAAGAAGTTAGATATGATATTATATTTATAGATGTATGGTTAGTTCATAAATATCACATATATTATTTAATTTTAACGTTGATACCTTCCATGTAATGTGAATGCGAAAAACTAATGACATTACTTCGTGAGGTGGTAATCCATTGTACACATAAGCGCCATTATCATATTCCCCAATAAATGGAAAAAAAAGGTATACGTGTTATCATAATTAAAAAAGTATAATATTTTCCCAAATATGATATAAATATGTTAAATTTATCATTTTATCTACCCTTTTTATGGTAGTGATGGAAAAAAATCACAACTATTCAGGAGGCGGTTGTCCGCTATACACTAGAACATCTGATTCATTTTCCATATGATGGATGTGTAGATAGATAGAAGTTATGAATTTTAAATAATAACATCTCTATATATGGGATATATTTTTGTTTTTATATTAATTTTATTTAAAAATATTTTATGTTGGTGGATGAAGAAATAATATAAAAATGATCTTCAACAAACATTATATCTTCTTCATATAACCACTTTAGGATTTCATTACAAGCCATCCTTGTAAGGATTTAGGGTCCAGAATGGACTCTAAGATGTTTTTTATGAATTAATGAAAATATATTACCAATTATATGATAAATCATAGTTCTTTGTAAGTGCGAAGTGAGGAATAGTATGAGTGACCCTTTATAAGTGGGGGGAGGAAACTCATGGATATTTTTGAAAGAAAAAGGTGTATAAACGTTTTTATATGATTATGGGATAAAGAAATTGCTCATTACCAAACATTATAATATATAATGTCCAAATATGGCCATAAAATTGGTTTTAGACATGTTTCTATATCCTTTTACACTGTATCTTTTAAGTTTAACCCCTAGTAATCTAATTTCCACCTTAATTGGGGTAATTATGTTTTTTCACTTTTAATATTTATAATGGAAAAAATTTATGTTGTAATTATTATAAAATATTAATTATTATTAGTTAGTATATTTAATTAATTTTTCCAAAATTATATTCACAAAAGTGGAGGAATATAATATCAAATTAATCCCACAGACTAATGAAAAGGATGTTTATCAGAATAAAAAATTTCCTAAGTTTAAAATATTTTAACATAAAATATAAATATATAATTTCATATAATTATATAAATTTTATTAATAAATATGAAATTTTACTAAATTTACATTAAAAACATTTTAAAAAAATTTAAATATTTTAAATACATCCAAAGAAATGAAAAATCTTAATAAAAACCAGTATTTTTTAGTGGTCAATGAAAAAAATATATCTTTTCATAAAATTAAATACAATTCAGAATATTATAATTCAGTAATTATTATTTCCTAAATGAATTAATTAGTTCTTAAAAATATTATCATTGTAAAAATACATTTTAATATCATTGCGAAAAATGTAATGAGGCCATTTTTTAAGGAAAATTATTGTTTATCAGAAAACATTTATTTTTCATTAAAATGATTTTTTATTTTTATTCATGATATATTGATAAGAAACGAGAATGTTTAAACCATATTTTTCATAATTTATTTAATTCTAATCATACCTAGAAACATAATTTATATGTTATAGTAGTCCAATTTAAATAAAAGTATTTGTATAGAGTGTCATGTTTCGTTTCCACTTAGTGTTGTGTGTATGACTGTAAACCAATTATAATCATATAATATTGAATGTATAGAGACACTAGTATATGGATTATCAAGGATAATTTTCACAATATACCTTAAGTAATATTCCATGTTGTAGACAATTTCTGTATATGTCTTACGTAGCCTATATTATTTATCAATATAATTATGATATGACGAATTGGCTTCCCTATTGATCTTCATAAACAAATCCTTGAAAGATCCTTTTTTTTTGTTACCAAGGGAATGTTTTTTAGGAAACTTCATTCATTAATACCATAGATTCCAATGGGTTTATGATAATTCCTTTAGATTGATATGACTTGACATCTTTCTTTCATCATCTTCTTCTTCTTCAATTTTTATATATGTTTTGTATGCCTTGTACTATTATGATATTTTTATTTAGGTATTTTGATAAATTATATATATATTTCAGCTCCCATTTCTATTAATTAATAATATAATGTATATTTTTATTCTATTATTGGATAATCTATGGAATACTAAATACATCATCCCGATATTATTGAGATTATTATTGTAATGGACATGTATAATATTCTTCAATATATCATCCTGATATACTTTATTTATCAATAAAATTGAATGGATTCATATATAGATACTAGCTCTTTGAATATTTGAAGCTTCACTTGAAGCATTGTATTTAAGACTCATTCAAATATATCTAATATTATTCTTTCCAAATACAGATCATCATCCAACTATATTTTAATATTCAAAGAAAAAACCTTCTCATTCATGATCTCCTAGATTTATTTCTATGTTTTTACTGAAAAACGATCTTGTCGAAATGTGATTTTGTATGTCTTATTTTTTCCCTTAAACTATTAATGCCTTTTGTGAGTGGACCAAGTATTAATCATTAACCTGATTACTTCAAGTTAATTTTTATATGATAATCCGGAGTCCGAAATTTGAGGTTCATTTATAAGAAAAATATAAATGGTTTTAGTATTACAATACCTCAACCGGTCCTCTAATAATATCTTCTCCTAATATATTCCTTTAAACATGGAATATAGAGGCTGTCAACTGTAAACACTGCTGAAGTACCACTGCTGCTGGCTTCCTCTAAATGCTATGATAATAATAGTTGGTGAAAATTAAAAATATATTTAATATTAAATTATAGAAAATGCATTATATTACATTAAAACATAAAACATAAAACATAATTAACATATATTATAAAAATACTTATATCCTATTAAATAGGATTGTATGAAACACATATGATAAAATCATATAAAAAACAATGATTTTATAAAATGTTAACCCCATATTCTTCATGGGAAATTTGTGCCAAACATATAATATTGATACATTTTCATTCAACCAATTTAAAATATTAAAATATTATTATTATATTGTTTTGGCGAGGTGGTTAAATAATATAATATCGATCCTACATGTGATAGGGTAGAATGAGTGTTATATATTATTACTTTTGGACTATAAATACATAAAATATAACCATATCTGTTATATAATTATTCAAAAAATATTTAAAAATACATTAATATTTGTATTCATTAGAAAAAATAAATTTAAAAAATATGAAGTTTTTCAATGGGGATCTAATATAATAAAAATTTATTAAATTTTGGAAAATAATCAAATAATTTTTGAATATTTTCTATCATATTAATAACCATTAAAATATAATAATTTTAGCACATATATTTCATAACATAATAAATAATATCTATCAAATCATGTTAAACTAGTGGATAAATTGCAATATACACTACTTTGGATATTGATGTTTAAAGTTATAAAATTATCCATTCATCAGTGGTAAAAACACTAATATTTTAAGAGCCTTTAAAAGTACAAAGCCATTATCAATCATCGAAAACACAGTTAAATGGGTTCCTTTATCAATGATAGTTTAGCACTGATAAACGTATAATTTTATTTGATCTTTTTATAGCCCTATTAAATGGTCAAATTAATCAGTTGTGGTTTTATTGTTGATAGAAGCCACATTTTAGTATATTTTCACTGAATTAAAACACATTACAATGTATTATACTAAATTTATTTACAATTAAATTTATATCACAAATGAGAGAAAAAATTTTCTATATCATAAAAATTTGAAACATTTTTTATATCCAAAATAAATTGGTATGTAGTATTTATGATAAACATTAATATATTCAAAAAAAGTAATGTTTTATTTTTTTGTTCCCAAACACCCTCTCAAAAGAGTTTGATCATGCTACTAGTTTATAAACAAAACACCCCATCTCAAGAAAAAGAGTTCACCTGTATAAAAACTATTCTTATGTTGGTAATATAATAAATAATTAAAATGAACATAAAAGTGTTACAATTCATTAATAAAAATTAAAATTTAAAATTAAAACATACACTTATAGTCATATAGGGAACACCATGAGTCATATTAATCTGCTGTTAATTTAGACATGGAATAAATTATTTATAGGCCACTTTCCAAAATATAAATCATTATGATAGAACATTTTATTTGTTTTATGATTTTGATGAGTTTTTTGAACAAAGTAGTGAATTTAAAATAAAAAAAACAGATATATACATTCTGGGAAATATAGGTTTTAGATTAATGTGTGTTAGATTCATACATATCGTAAATAATTTATAGATTATTTGGATAAATTATTATGAAAACATGATAAAAGTTTCCTGGACTTATGTTTTTAATTTGTGTTTTCAACTAAAATGTCATTTTTAAATAAAAACATTGATTTATACCAATCACATTGTTTTTTAGAATGATCTGTGGTTTATTCCAACACATCATATATTACATATGAATCAATTTACTAATGTATCCTAACAATCCATGTGTATTATGTTGCTTTTTAGTGCGTCAGACATGTATTTTTCTAAAATATCAATTTCATAACTAAAAACACACAATTTTATTCATACCAATCACACCATGTTTTAGATTAATATGAGCCTTTGTTATATAAATTTAAAATGTATAAAGGGGTTTTAACAAATGTATTAAGACAGTCCGAGAATGATTTTTTGGGTTTAAATGAGTGACACACATTTTTAATTAAAATGTTATTTTAAACACAAAACAATCATTTCAAGTAGTACTGGTCACGTTGTGTATCAAATTGAGGTAAAAAAATTCCAACACATCAAAAATTAATTAAGAAGAATTTTATAAAAGTACCAGAATAATAAGAATTTCCATTCCCATTTTTAGTATTTATTGTGACTTTTTAAGTAAACTATCACTCTTTAAATAAAAGAACACATTTCGATTCATAACCAGAACACCATGTATCAGATGGATGTATGGGTAAGTCCTACACATCCTATTTGTCTTATAAATTGTTCCCCTAAAGTATAAAACTAATCTGATCGTTTTTTCTCTGTTCCGAGTATGTGGCATATGTTTTGAAATAAAATGTTATTTGTAAATATGAACACACAACTTGAGTCATGTTGGTCACAATGTGGTTTGGATTTACTTGTGGTTGATTCTTATACATCAAAAATGACAAAAGTATAATTTTCCTTATGCATTGAGAAATATAAACATGTTTTCTCAGTATTTAGTGAGTGGCATACTATTTTAACTAAAATTTCATTTTTAATTGGAAACACACACATTGATTCATATCAGTCATATTGTGTGTCATATTAATGTGTGGATGACTCCTACATGGCCCAAATGAGTTATGGATCATCCTAACAATGTATCAAGACAATAAGAGCGTGTTATATAAGCTTGTAGTGAGTGAAACCTGTTTTTAACTAAAATCTAATGTTTAAACCAAAACTCCAAATATCATGCAATAATAGTCACACCATGTTTTGGATAGAGGTGTGACAGATTCATATATGTCACAAATGACTTAAGGATCATTTTACTAAAGTATGAAAATAATATGATTTTTTTCTTGGTTTTGAGTATGTGATGTCAGTTTTGAACTAAAATGTCTATTTTAAATAAAATCACACACTATGAGTCATATCAGTGACTTTGTTCATTAGATTGACATGTGATTAATTATAATATATATAAATTTAATTAAGGATTACTTTTATAAAGAATCAGGATACGCCAAGAATGTTTTCTTTATTTTATGTGAGAGACATGTGTTTTTAAATTAAATGAAATAATTAAACAAAAAACCCAAAAATTGAGTCATATCAGTCATATCATATTATAGAATAATGTGTGACTAACTCATATATTTAAAAAATGTCTTATTAATAGTTTTAAAAAAGAATCAATATAATCCGTTTATTGATTATTTTTCATTTAATGGAAAATGTTTTGAAAAAAAGCGATTTTTTAACCGAAACCACATATTTTGAGTAATACTAGTCACACATTGTATCAAATTGTGGTACACCGTATTTATAAACATCATAAAGGAGTTATGGATCAATGTGATAAAGTACCAAAACAATATGATTTCATTTAATTGGTTTCGATTATGAAATGTGGGTTTTGAACAAAATATCCAATTTTAAATGAAAACACACACTTTGAGTCATACTAGTCACACCATACAACAAATTGACATGTCATTGATTTCTACATGTCAAAAATAACATTATTATTAATTTACAATTGTATAAAAAAATTTAAGTTTGTTTTCTTCGTTTTTAGTGTGCGAAAATATTTTTTTTGACTAAAATGACTTTCAAAAAATGAATACATGCTCTTTGATCCATATTAGTCACAATTTGTGTTTGAATAAAGGGAGGATTACTCCTATAGATCAAAATTGACTTATGGAACATTTTCCAAAAGTATCAAGATAATAAGAAAATATTCTCTCAAAATTTTAATGGGGTACAAATTATTTGACTAAAATATAATTTTTAATATAAAACAAAAAACATCATGTCGTACCATTAACATAGAGGATCATATTGTGGTATAGTTGATTCATACATCTAAAAAATGAACTATAGATCATTGTCCTAAAATATAAAAAAAGGAATACATTTTCTTGATTTTGAGTATATGACTTTTTTTTTGAACTAAAAGGTAAATTTTTAATAAAAAACACACATTTTGAGTCACATAGGTCACACCATGCATCATATTGTTTTGAAATTATTTCATACCTATCACAAATTACTAAATGGTTTTTATGAAAGTATTAGCATAGTAAAAGCATGTTTTTATGTTTTTTTATTAAGGGACACATTTTAACCAAAAATGGAATTTTTATAATAAAAACTCACACTGTAAGTCATATTTGATGACCCATTTTTTTAATTGACATGCAGATTACTCCTACACATCACATATGGATCATTTTACAAATGTATCAAGATAATTTTTTGATGGATTTCTAGGTTTTTATGAGTTAAACATATATTTAAATAAAATTTCATATTTAAACTGAAAACATGAATTTTTAGTATGAATGGTAGAAACATGTACTATATTAAGGTATAAATTATTCCTACACGTCAAAAATGACTTATAGATCATTTACCTAAAGTATAAAAACAATATGAATGTTTTTTCTGGATTTTTTAGTATGTGATTGGTCTTTTCAACTAAAATGTAAAATTTAAATAAAAACACAGACATTGAGTAATACATGTAACATATTGTGTGATATTGACATGATGTTGATTAATACAAATGACATAGGGAATATGATAGTATATTCTCAAGAAAATCAGATAGTTTTAAAGGTATTTAATTAGTGACCTATATATTTCTCTAAAATTGTACTTTTAATCATAAAATACACACTTTCAGTCATATCTTCCACACTATGTTTCATATTAATGCATCATTTAATTATACATGTTATATATGAATTATGAAAATTTTCATAATATTTCAAGGTAATATTTCTATGCTTTCTCAATTTTCAGTGACTAAAACATTTTTTATCTAAAATTTCATTTTCAATCATAAACCACTCATTTTAAGTCATACTAGTTAAACAGGGTAACATATTGAGGTATAAACAATTCCTTTGAAATATTATTAGGTAAAATATTAGGAATTCATCATAATTAGGTAATACAAAAATAGTGATAAGACTTATGAAAACTTGATAAAGGACACAAACTCATTTTTTTTCTTTCATAACTAAATTTTGGATCCTCAGTCATCTTAGGATTTTTTATCAATATATCACCTTTTGAAATGGTCTACGTAACTGAGTATTAAAAATATTTACATTTTGATGAAAACTCATTTATGGTGGTTTTGTATGAGATGAATGGTTAAAAATTCATCTATGAAATGTCAAACTTGTCATTGGGTAAAAATTGAGCATTAACAACCGAATAGAATGAAACAATATATTAATTTACCTATATAGAAGTTGAATAATATTTCCCTATACTTTTGGATAGGTCCACTGAGTATGATTTTGAAAACCCATTCTATTTGGGAGACTTTGGATGAACTAACCAAATTAAAAAACATTCTCCCAAATTGAGATTTCAACATGGAATGGTATTTTTCAAAGTTATAAATATAAAAATTAGTAATGATTTATGGTGTTACAATTTTTTTCTCTATAAAATATCATAGATTCACTTCCCAATTATAGTTATCATTATAATCATCATTCAAAAATAAATAATCCATGAGCATGATGCATCATCATATGGTATATAGGTAGCCTGAATGATCAATTCAGAGGTTAGAAGCTTTTTTTGAGCTTCCATCATGGATTTTGGATATTTTATGGAAGATATCATGCTATTGATAAGTATATCCGAATGTGAAAAAACTGGGTGATAATACATTTTTACCCATTTGTGGTGTCATATTGTTTTCCATATAATTCTATATTTTTTTTGGGTAAATAGGAGAAACATCACAATTTTTACCCTAACTAGTCCTAAAACTATAGAGAAAATTTTGATGATCTTCTTGTAAATGGATATGGTTATTATATAACGGAATGCTTATTCATATATTTTACATCATTCAATATCATTCAATGTGAGTAATAATTTCTTCTAGAATGTCTAATTAATAATTTTTCATCGATGTTTGGGGATGTAAGGGAGGTTTACCCCATGGTACGTTGAACCGTTTGAGTTTATTGAACGTATTTTAAATGTTGTGTATCACAAAGCCTTGTTATAAAGACTCACTGTTGTCTATAATTTTATCCAATACTCTGAAATGAAGACATTTCTCTTGGATCCAAGTTCTTTGATATGATGGGACCTTGTTACTCTTGAACCAGATGCAAGATTTATCCATGTACAAAATGGAATTTTTGATAGAAATAAAAAATTTGATAGGGAGATCCAATGAACTTTTTTTATTATAATGTAATCTTGTTAATATCAATAAATAAACATGGGAAATAGGGAAATGTATTCTATAATAGTGGCCCTATATTTTAAAAGATTTCAAAAACTTCCATGAAACTAATAATGAAAATCCCTATTGTGGGTATTAAGTAGCACTTTCATTTTGAGGTATTCGATCATTTTATGCTTCTTATTTTAGTTTGGAGTGGTTGTATTAGATTTTTAGAAGAGTTTAGAGGGAAAAAAATCGAATATACAATATGTCTATATGATAAATTCATGTAATGAATGTTCATTCACAATAATAATGTTTCTTAGGAAGATGTAGTATGTTACCTTCAGAGCATGAATTGGTTCCATTGGGAGGCTAGGTAAGATCATTCCCAATGTGATATTTTACTCATAATATTAATAAAATTATAGGAATTTATGTAGAGGATATATGATTTTTATTTATATATGGAAACATCAATATTCACATCATTAATCCTAAATTCACATCATGAATGGTGGGTGTTCCTATTATATTCATTTATATTTCATTTTACAAAAATAACCATAAGTCTCTACCCCTTTCTCTAAATATCCAATCTTCCATTGGTGATTTTGGAGGATCACTTCAATCCTAAAACCAACTCTATCCAATCATCAAGAATTAAACCATGGGAATGAATTGGTTTATAAATGAATAGGAATGAGAAAATTTATCAACCATATGAGGTAGTCAGTTTTTCACGCATTCCAATTGTATTAAAACATGAAGGAGATTAGGTTTATTAAATTTTTCACTTATGATTTTAAATTAAATTACCCTTTTAAAATTATCCTATTTTTTCTCATACTATTTATCTTTCTAAATTGGGTAGTTGTTATTTCTCACAATGTGATCGAGAAATTAACCAAAAGTGTTTTCTTTAAATAATGATGATTTTACACATGTTCTTAGCAAAATAATGTTTTCGATACAAACTAGAGAATAAAAATGTTGTTTTTTTCCATGATTATCATTATATGAGGGATTATTTAAATAGAAATGGTGCTCCATGTTGGATGGAATTACACATGAAGGTTTTCCACCAAACAACGCACAGGTGGAGGACATACCAGTGATTAAGATCACAAGTATGTCATTTATATTACATGGGTTTTCATGAGAACCTTGATGAATAATACAAGTTGAATTAAATTAATCATTTCTACTTTGTGGAAGAGAATACTTATCATTAGGATTTTTTATTTTTGAAAATATTTCCATCAGTTTAATTGAATATTGTGAAAACTATTAATCTATTTTTGATATTCTTCCTTCAGGTTTCTATATAAATGTAGTCTAACATGTTTCTAGTCTGAGTGTAATGTGGGGAAAGTGTATTTGCTTGTTTCCTACTATATATGAGTACTCACGCCAAAAAAATCACTTTACTGCATAAACCGATGTTGTTCTCTATTATATACAAAAGTGATGTGTTTCATACTGCACTTGTAGGGTGTTGGAGTTGATTCCCTATATCCAACTACTATTTACAATAGATTAACTATAAATTCAATGAAGAGAATATAAATTTAAATTTATTGTCACATATTTTTTATTCTTCAACGTAACTCAGACGTGATAATTTCCTAGGGTGTTTGTTGAATAAAAATATGCCATAGTTGTTCCTCACTATGATGTGAACCTTTAGATTCAATGATGATATCGAATAGGTATCAGTTTTTTGGTTAGATAAAAATCTATAACATTGTCATATTGTAAGTTTGTGTCATTTTTGATTACTCATATGTAGATTATACTTCATCTCATGAAGATCACATTTTGTAATCTCCATGATGGGAAATTATGATAATAGACCCATATATATAAATATTTCATGTTATTTGACATCATATATTTATATATATGATTGTGTGTCATGGTTTATGGACCCTAATATTATTATTAATGGTTGTCTTGAGTCATATCAATTGATGTACTGAAAAAAACAATGATTCCATATGTTCTTCGGAAGTGGGTTATGTTTTGTGCATCAAAAATAAAATATTATTAATTAATAATTCAATGATGTATTTATACCTTCCATGACTATTGTATTTTATATCTAATACCTTTGATCAAAATATAATATCATCCTTTAATTCCATGGCCTTTGTATAGTAATTCTTATTTCAGATAATAAAATAAATACATATCAATCACATATGTTGATGAAATGTGTGTGTGACCTACTTCATGGGATATTATGATAAAGGGATTAAATAAAACAGTATGTGTTCATGTGTTGTTGTTGATTTTGTTATATTAAATTTTTCCTCGTGGGTATATTGACCTGTTATTAGATATTAATATGACACTTCAGTAAGTTTAACTAAATTCCATCAAGAATGAAGCTTAGAGGGTCACCAACTAAGTGTTTCCATTGATCTTGACTAAATTCAATTTTAATTTAATTTTTTGAATAAATATTATTGTGATGATCAAGGGGTATTTTTATTCAGTATTTATAGATTTTTAGTATTTACAAGGTAATAAATAATTATTATTTAATTAGTAAATAATTAATTTAATTTTTAAATAATTAATTCAATTATTTGGATATTTAATACTAATTTTTTTCACCGGGTAGAGAATAAAATATTTATTTTATTATTAAATATTTAATAAATAATAATTTTCCAGACATTGAATAAAATAATTATTTATGAATAAATTATTCATAATTTTTTTTGAGTCTTTTGGAAATGTATAAGAGGATGAGCGGAAAATGATATTGTCTGATGATAAATATTAATTTTAAGAATGGAGAAATAATATTTATCATTTCACCAGTTTGTGTCCACCATAAAATTATAATAATATTAATATTACCTGACATGGGGTCAGAAAAGGATTATTATATAATTTAATGGTGGAAATGAATTTAAATAATATTATATACTTAACCCTAACTCTATAAATAGAATTATTTTTATATTGTGTAGTGTTAATCGGGAATTTAGAATCATTGTGAACAATGTAATTCCATCTAGATAAAAAAATATTTCATCATTTTAATTATAGAAATTTTAAGTGATAATACCTCAAGACTGAGGGAACTAGAAGTGATGATGACGAACAACACAGGATGATTGATATGTCAGGCAAGAACCCAACATTTCATATAGTTTTTTTGAAGATAAAATGAATACAAATGGGTCACTTCTAGAGGGTCTCTACTATGGGCCCTCCCTATGGAATGATATTAATGTAAAAACTATTTCAGATAATCATCAATAATGATGAATGATCCCAATATGATGAATTATTTATTAATATTTATTTATTAATTAATTATAAATTTTACATGCATATGATCCTCTCTAGGTTCTTGGTTTTCTATGTCAATATTAAATGGAATCTTCTTATCAGTTAGGATGTTTTATCTTGAATAATTGGTGAATGATCCAAAAAATCAAATAAAAAATACAATGGTTATTCACCCAAAATGTGATTCCACTGTGTTTAGAGTAATCAAGTGGAATCAAAGGAGTAACATTTTGATTATATATATATATATATATATTTAATTATTTATTGATTATGAACAATAATGTTTACATCCTTTATTTCAATAATATTCATTCTTTAATATGATGTTTAATTTACATGATTTTGATATTTTAATAGTCACACTTCATTATTCATAATTTTTTAAAATAATATGAACATATCGAGAATGATCAAAGATGTATTCAGGAGGTAAGGTCTTTTTTGTCAGATTATTAGGTTACATAGCGAGGGGCTATAGTACACACTATGTACCCATGTTCACAACACATAGACATGGAACATGTTACATGATTCACTATGCTGTAATTATATATGGTTAATTCATTACACACCACATATTTATTGGGTTGTCCTAGAAATATGATTATTATATTACACAATGTGTAGGTGGAGTAGACATCATATAGTCTACATGGTATAGTGTTGCAAATCATGGTAAACATGTTACCAAATACATAGTATCTAAACATATTATACTGATACCCTAGATAATTATTGAATCACATAGAGAGTATAATGTTATCTACAACATCTTATTGACAAGTCAGGACAATCGGTGGATTACATAGACACATGGAAAGATGAACAGACAACATGTAGTTTTTTAGTACACGTCATGAAACTCTACTAAGCTTAAAACTGAATGAACATGAATTTATCCTGAGTATAAGGAAATTGGAAAACATTTAATGTAGCATCATTAGTACACATTTTGTAATTTGACTGAGGTACATTCCAAATACAAAGGCATTTATCCTTGGTACATGGAAAATGAGGAACATAGCATGTGGCATGTAAGTACATGCTTTGTTTTTTTCCAATAAAGGAATATAATTAAATCACATTCAAATAATTAAAAAAAAAAAAACGGAACTAAAATTGTGACGTAAGATCTGTTTAACTATGTAAAAATGGATTTGAAGAATAATTAAATATGTATTTAATTTATTTTAATTATATGTAATTATTGGTGTTTCGTTTTATTTTCCATGAGTTGATTTATTATTGGTATCTCCAAGGGAAATTGGATGTTCATTAAGATTAAAATAAAAAAATAAAAAAGTTATTAATTCTTTCATTCATTTATAAAACCAAGTTAATCTTAACCAAAAGAAATTATTTAATGGTAACACTATCTAGTGTACTTTTACATATTCATTGCATGTTTATGACTATCCATGATCTTTGTAGGACCCTAGATCAGCCAGAGATAAGAGGGATGAATCGTGGTGTCATCTATTATTTAAAATATTATGGATATTATCCCCATGGTGGTGGGAACCTCTTAAGCCCAATTATGGAATCGTGCAATTAATAAACACACAAAATCATAAATATAACCATAACAAAATAGTTTTACTTAGTACACAACTAATGGATATTTATTGCAGCATAGGCCAATTGTATTTCATTCATATGAAAATCCACTAATCTTCACAATTTATTGTGGATTACAATTAATATTATAAGTCCACAATATTCCAGGACCACAACTATTACATGAATTTATGGTATAGAAAACAAACTCTTGTGGATCACTTTTGTCTGCTCCCATTTTCTCACTTATATCGGAGAAGCCTTAATCTGTTTAACAACTTGAAGGACACCACATTGGAATGGGAACACGTGTATTTTTACCTTATTATTCTGAGACACTGTTTATACCATAGACCTGAATTGATGAACTCAAATGCACTATTCAAATATACCGGATCAACAACAGTATTATATGTGATTCTCCTAGTGCTAAAAAAATCCCCTTTCTACTTCAATAATGTTTCATCCTATCACGAACTATCAAAATTTCAATAATATCTTATCCTTCCTGATGCACCTATCATTCAAAAAACTCAAAAACAATTTGATGATCTCACTCTTCATGAAACACCCTTTCATAAAATGATAAAATGTAAATTTTCTTTTAACCATTCATTTCATGATGCTTCTACTCAAGAATAATTCATGATTCTCAAATAATCCCCTTCTCATAGGACCTTTTTATAATTAAATGGATTCACATATTTTCCAAATTTTATCCATTTCTACTGATGATGAGAAGCCTCTTATTTATATACATTACATTTTCTGTGTCTTTTAATCTCAAATAACCCTTTTTAAAAACCTCTTCATTCATGTTTGAAAATATCCATTTCATCACACAGCTTTAGAGAAATTATTATATTCATAAATAATCTCATAATCACATTGTTCAATATATTTTCATCACAAATCATTCATGGTTCTTGAATCCCCTTTCAAGAATATTTAAAAGCATCATGAAAATAGATTTAGTTTCCTTCATAAAGTTCTATATTTTCACAAAACATTGATTGTCATAAAATATAGTACTTTTCTATATCTGTAATGAGTCATTATTAGATATCCATATTTCTTAATGCTTACTCCTTCCTCTAAAATTTATGGTCCAATGATTTGGAAAATAATTGGAAGTGAGAACACTTTTAACATTGATTCTTTCTACATCATATTATCTCATGCCTTGTAAAATCATTTATCAAGCCAGTTTGGATTGACAACAGACACAAAAAGAACTTCATTTAAATATGTGAAAAACCTTGGTTACATAGATCATTGACAAAAACTGTGTATGTTTTTTTTTAATACAATTTAATATATTTCTTCTGTTATGAAATTATTTATCACTCCTCTAATTATGATGGTTGAAAATTGAACCCTCCCTCTTATATTATGCAAGCCTTGTAGGTTTTTTTATATAATTCCCCATAACACATCCTTTGGTTCCCATAACATGTGAGTGAGTTATAAAAATATGTAATAAAATTAATATCCTAAGGTGAATGTAGGTGGTTAAATATATATCCACTATAACACCAACCCTGGTGATACAGAATTGGATAGGTTTAAATGATGCAACTCATGATAAAAAATTGAAGGTTTTTTCCCCAAGGGTCATATGATTAGTTACTATCCATTCAATAAATCAACTATTAGATAATCTCATGTTCATTCCATTTATTTATTTATTTAATTATTTATTTCTATCTTATAAATTATTTTATTTATTTTTGTGAGGCTTTGATCACATAGATAAATAGATTAACATACAATGATGTAATTTAAAAAAATGGATTATTTGAAAATAATTTTTCAAAATATGGTTAACAACATAAGTAAAATCAACTTAATATTAACAACACATGTAAAAGATAAAATATGAAATAGTTTATGAATTATAAATAAACTCCATAAACGTAATATTATGTCATAATATAACTTATAATAATTGACTAGGATTAGAAACCAAAGAACTATGTGTTTCACCAACCCTCACTCAGAAAATTAATTTTATCATGGAGTACTTATGAATGTTTTTGGTTGATTTAACAAATTAACATCAATATATGCATCCCTTTATGGACTTTATATAACTTTTAGGAATGTTTTAAGGAAATAAATGTCAATATTTCTAGATTGGAGAGTCCAATCAGTGGAAAAAAGAGCTATAATCTAGTTGTTGTTAATTTCCTACCTGTCTAAATGGCTTTATGTAATTGACTAAGCCCTAACATGGATTATGATATGGTGTATATGGTTTTTTAATAATATACTTTATAATAAACTATTCATTCTGATTCTACTAGTGAAGATTGTTGGGACATTATAAATTACTGAAAGACTTGATAAAATTAAAATTATTATGCCTTGCATAATTCTCAATCAACCAAATTACTAATCCTAAATTTATATTATTGTAGAAAAATGTAAATAGAAACTAAAAATTCAATAAGATCAATTTTTAAATTAGGGTGTGTCCTTAAAAAACCAAAATTTATTATATTGAACAATAGTTTTATAATGTATTATTATTAGAAATTTTTTATTTTGTATTGGAATACCTTATTACTATTATTCCTCTCTAATATGGGAGTGATGATGGAAATGATTCCTACCAGATAAATATATAGGATTCATCCCATGATCATTTTATAATATTATAAAAAATGTCTCAAGAGATGATGATACTACATAAGTAAATGGATTCTTACACCATAATATGTTATTTCTATTTTCATTCCAAATAAGAAGGATATGCACAAGATAAATCATATTTCTAATAAACATTATGATTGTAAACTAGAAGAAGGGAATCTATCCAATGATCAAGGAATAAAAATATAGGGTGTATAATGATTAGTTAGAAAAAATTATCTTCCTGTTAGAAAATAATTTATCCATTAATTTTATTTTATTATCCTTACTACTAAGGATATTAATATTTTTCCATTCATGTGTAAATGATATGGATAATTCACTCATGAAATGTTTTTCTATAATTCATCAAGAAAATAATGATATTTTGAAAAAAAATTATTTATACCTTATTTTGAGAAGATTAAAAGTTATGGTTGAGGATCTAGTGGTTAATAAAAATCCATAAGATCCATTGAAATGTCCTTAAAAAGATAAAACACTTAGAGGTAAAAAATGAAGAGGAGACTCATTTTTTATTGTGTGGAAAGAATAGATACAAGAAAATAAATTAAAATGATATGAAGAAACATTTGTTTGGACCAATTTGATAAAAAAGGTTATCATATTTAGGAATTTTATGTTTCTTCGTGAATTTGTTTATGAAATTAAAAACAAATTACTTTTTATTTGGTGAAAATCAAACTAACCATTTTATTTGAGAAATATAACTCTCAATACATGAAAAGGTTGATTATATTGAGGAAGTATCTTAACGGAATAAAATGGGCATCAAATTCATAATGAATCACCTATAAATTATTTGATCATAATGAGGTGAATCATATACTTCATGACTATGATTTAAATGTGATGATGTTTTTTTGATCACGGATTTCACATGAAATTCAAGTATTTGGTATACATGTGATGAATAATTGAGTAAAGAAAGGGGAAATTAAATATAGGTTTCCACTCCTATTTAGATTGATCATATATAGATGAAAATGTACAAAATAGGTGCTGGAGATTGTAATCAACCTGTTCATAATCAGGATTATCATATTCAATCCAATTGAATTACGGAGAATCAAATTCAGGATGGGTTGAAAAGAATTATGGTACATGGAGTTTTAATATGTTTTAAAACTTTTAATTGAAAGTTAGATGATATTAATGAAATAATTTAATGTATTATAATTTATGAAGGAATTCATGATATAATCTAGACATTGTGAAAGAAATTTTTTTTTGAGAATGTAGGAAATGATGAGACTGGTGCATTATATTTAGTACTTCATCCTATTCACTAGAGGTGGAATTTTTTATTATAGAGAAGTCATTTTTATCATATTCAGAAGAGAAAGATGAACTCTGAATTTTTAAACATTTTTTTAATTGTATCAAGATCTATAGATTTAGAATTGATTCCAATTAATCTTTATAAAGAGAATAAGAAGTAGATGTGATTGAATCACAACATTCAAATGGATCAATTGAAGATCTAAAGGAAATATTTGAATTTGTTGTTGAGAGGGCGCATGAAATTCTAAAAATATTATTTTTAATAACTGGTACATAACTTCATAATGAAGAAAACCCATCGAAATTGAATTTTCAATGATGATAGTTCTCTCTATATCTTCATACATTTATATTCAGCTAGTATGAACCATTTTATTGAAGAAATTAGAATGAGGTAATAAGAATTGGAAATAGACTAGTGTTTTAAAAGAATATCTAAAGATAGATTTTGTTTTTGTAAGATTCAAGAATAATCAATAAGTGTCGACTATGTCATAAATTCACGAAAAAAACATCGAATCATTAGTATTTATGGAATTTGGTTGAGTGAGAAACCATTTCAAATCCCCCCCCCCAAATGCACTTCTCAGTCCCCAATAAAAGGTGAAAAGTGTATCATACTTTCTAATTGATGTACTATTTCAAATTAAAGAGAGATAAATTTCGAATTTGTAGAGAGAGAATGGCTCTTCTTATTGTGAATTTTTTAATAAGTTTCAACCGAGAGAAGTAAAAGGGGAAAAGAAAAGACTTTAATTTATTCCATTTTTATCGCATTCTAGTTGTCATTGAATTCCTTTTCTCATCGTATTAGGATGAATAATTAGAATGTGATTTCCATAAAGAGGTTTTAGAACTATGAATGATGTGTTCTGAATTGACTCAATTATATTCTAGAGGATATATATTTTCCTTGTTTGGATATTGGATTTCCGAAATCAGACTGGGTTTACCAGACTTAGAGAATCGTATTAGGAGAACTAGTCTGGAAATCCAATTTGAGTTTTATGTCAATATTACTTGTTTTTTATATCATCCTTCGGGTAATAATGTGAATAATTATTATCATGGAAATACATTTGTTGAAATTGAAAAGGAATCACAAGTAAAATTTTTTGTTTCAAAAATATTGTATTGAATCATTTGTCCCAGTGAAAGATTACACACTATTGGATTGCTTTCAAAGTGGTACACCGGTTTAAAGGTATATCATACTCATTTTATTGTGAAAAAAAATATATTTATATATTGTATTTTTTGGTATTTTATTATTTCAAAACCATACAAATGACGTAGCGATTCTTATTGAATTTTTAACCTTGTAAATATATGTGTTCACATCAATGTGTGATTAAATTTTTTTTGTAGGTAATGAGATCTTTAACAAGAGGAGAATGTTGTTTCATTTTCAAGGATACATTAATGAAAATGTATCCCTGATCTCCCCCAGACCCTATTATGGATACAATTATCATAGCTGGGAACTTCTATGTAGTATTGGAGATGAGAGATTCCTTCACTTATTATTTATCGATGGATAATTTGAATTGAGTGAAGAGTAAAGGTACTTTTGTTTTGATTCTAATAATTAAAATATCTAGAAAGATATAGTGTTTACTTATCTTATATCAATTGTATATGATTTTATTTAATTTCCAACATATGGGTTTCCTCTTATTAATGATAAATTTCACCTTAAAACTATTGATGACAAGAATTTGGAGAATGATGGAAGGGTAATGAATGATTTACATTAATCACTTTTGATTATGAATTCTTAAGAGTGAATGCTGTTTTCATAGCCAATGATATTTATGGAAAAATTAAAAACAAATGGGATTGTAATAAAAAGGTGAAAAAGGAAAAATTACAAATATAAAGAAACAGGATTGATGATTTGGATATTGGCGAATATGAATCTATTGGGGACTGATTTACTAGGGTGAATTATATTGTGATCACTATATGATGTATTAGTGAAAATTTAAATTATTATGATGTTTCTGAAAATATTTTGAGAATCATTTGTGAAATTTTTGATGAAAATGTTTTTTCAGTGAAAGACAAGGATCCAGAAACATTATCTCTAGATGATTTGTATTAAACATTCGTTACATATGAAATTAGAAGGTATAAATATATGTGAAGAAAAAAATTGATAGAGAAATGTCATTCAAGGAATCTATGAAACTAAAGTCAAAAAAAATAATATTATAGATGATATGGGTGAATACTATTCTAGAAATGAGGTATGTAAATATTTTGATGACAGTTTAACATTATTTTCTGAAAATGTGAAATAATGTATAAGAAAATAGAAATGGAAACATTCTTTTAAATGGTTTAGATGTGGATATATTAGTAAATTTTTATATAATGGTCCTCAATGAAATAGTGAAGAGGATAGTGATGAAGAATAAAGAAGACCAAGAAGTCCAGATAAGAAACAGGGAAATAAAGAAATGTTGTATTCCACAAGTAATGATAGAGAATTCTACAAATCCAAAAGAAGAATTTTATTATCTAGAGATGATGAAAAAATGGATGTTATTCCCAATAAAAATATGTTGAGTATGTTTTTTAGAATACATTTATTGAAACAATAAAGGATGAAGAGTTCAGAAGAAGTAGTTCAGAAGAAGAAAAAAATCTAATTGAATTCCATTTATATTAATAATTGAAATAATGTCTTAGAAAGATCAAATGTTTTGAAAAGAAAAACAAATAGTTAAAACTTTATTGTCCCTAAAAAATCAAATAATATTTTTATTTGATGAGATGGATAATCTAGTAAAGTAAATTCACGATATGAAGAAATATATTGAGGAATAAAAGAATCATAATGAGCATCTAGAGGTGAATTATAAAGTAAAAGAATAAGAATTGGAAGTTTTCCAACAAATGATTTCTAAATCTGAGAAAAGAAATATAAGTTTCAAAAACTCTATCATTAATGTTGGTGAAATTCCTCATAATGAAAAAACTAATGATGGTAAAAAAAATTTCATTTAAAGGTTTATAATATGGATTGAATTTTTTTTGATATAATAAAGCATTGAATATTATGTATATGGACATGACCAATAAAATTGAGAATCTAGAAGTAAAAAAATAACCTGAATTTGGATCATGAAAATATTTCCTTACATTCGGTTTTGATAAATCTTAAAAAATAATATTATGATTGATAATAGAATGGTAGTGTCATTGAGAAGAAACACAAGATGGTTTTTGAAAAACTTGTTTAAAATTTCAGTTAGTATGGATGTTTCATAAGCAACTACTATTTATATAGATATTGCTCGTATTTTTCAGGTTTGTACATATGTATAATATGTGTTTTTTCATCAAAATAATACTACCATTCCACTGTTCATGGAATTCGTGGTTTGAGAGGGAGTGAATCTTCACATTGAAAGAAGTAAAAAAAATTTATTTTAATGAAACATGATAATGACAGAGTAAGAATTGGAAATATGTTCCAATATTTTGAAACAACTTTTTAATGATGAGAACAACCTAGAAACCATGAAAAAAGATGTTTTTTATTTCATGAATAATAAAATATTCACACCAATTCTCAGAAAAAAAAAGGTAGTGGAAGAAAAGGTATAAGACAAAGTAATCTTACAAAAGGAGAGTGAACATGGATTATTAATGGTTGGTGTTCTTATCATATCACATGATATTTTATGTTATTGAAGAATTAATGTTTTTAATAATGTAAAAAATGAAATTGAGAAATGATGATTCTCTAAGAATAAATGTTATTGGGTCATCCATCAACGTAAAATAAAAGTAGATATCCAATAGAGCATTGTATGATGATAGACTGAAAATCAATTTGATAAGTATTTCATAATTCTATTATGAGATTAACAGTGTTATCATTAGAAATGATGGATTTTCTTTTGTTTAAAATGTAGATGACTGAAATATTTTTATAAGAGTCCAATATAAATATGATAATTTGTTTTACGTTTATGTAATATAATACTCTTTTTATTTAGGTATGGTGGAAGATAATCAACTATGGATTAAAGGTATTTAACAAATGTGTCAATAAAACATGAGAAAATTATCAAAGATAGATAGTGTTAGAGACATTCCTGGTTTTCCTAGAAGAGATTGTTGTTGAACTATTTTATAGAATGGAAGGATTACAAACACAGTTCACTTGAATGTTGATATTGGTTCAAAAAAACAAATGGAGGTGATTAAATATTGTATTAGTGGGATAATGATAAACCCATAAAAAATAGAGACAATTACATCATCAGTTTCATTAATGATTTACTTGCATTACTTTTGTTATGTGTATGAAACATAAATAATAAGAATTGATTTTTTTTAAAAGTTTGAGAAGGAAAGATAAAATGGAATATGGGTATTCATTGAGTATGGTTAGAACCAAAAATGGAGGTGAATATAGAAGTGAAGAGATTTAATGTTATCTGGATAAGTATGGAATTTTGTGTTAGTATTGTTTCCCATATACTCCTTAACAAAATAGGGTTTCTAAAAGAAAGAATAGAAGCTTGTTAGAAGTGGGATGAACTATTTTACATGAATATTTATCTTACCATTAAAGTCGGAGGAAATCTATTATATCTTGTTTTTATATTCAAAACTAATGTCTCTAAAGCACTAATTCATTTATGGATCTGTATGTATTATTGTATACAAAAACTTCTTGTTTGAAGCACTTAAGAGTTTTATGGATTCCATGTATTATAAATTGGAAAGGTGGGTACTATTTAATGATTTAGTAAAAATTTTATGATGGAATATATGTTGGCTATTCATTAAGAGGAAGAGGATAAATATTTTTAACAAATAAATTGGAAGAATTGTTGATTTTTTAGAAGTGATGTTACCCATTCTCTTGGATTATAATAATAAATGTATGATCAATATCACAAGGAATATAGTTCAAAATTATCATTTAAATCATATTTATACCAAGCATTACTTTATCAATGAGAATGTAGAGAAGAATTAACTGAAGTTGGAGTATGTTAACACATCTAAAAAGGTTGATGATATTATCAAAAAAACATTACTGAATGAATAATTGTCTAAATCAAGGATGGCAAAGGGATTCCAAAATAGTTCTCAACAAGAATGCCATATGTGTTTTTTTCCCTCACTCATCTTACCTTTGGATACTATTATCAAGGAGAATAATTGAATTATTTCATAAATCTATCACTTTAAATACATGTAAAAATGGGGGGGGGGGGTTGTGGGTAATATGTGAATCAAATATTTTATGCATGGGTGAACTATTATAAATTATTGTTAGAGTAATTTTATGGGACAAATCATTTTTTTCCATGAAAGATGTTAACAGAGGAAGAAAAGATGTGTTTGGAAGCTGAGGAAGAGATATATAGCATAGAATGTTTTCCTAAATAGATATTTTGAAAAAAAATCTTCCAATCAATAATTCGTGTTTCTTATAATGATTAATCTTACATGAGCTTAGAATTGTTGACAAGTAATACATTTAATGAGGCTACATAGTTCATTGATTTATGAAACCTGGTTGAAATCAAAATCAAAAGGGGGAGATTGTTAGGACAAAGTTGATAAGGAAGGTTATCATATTTATGTATTGTTGTTTTATTAAGAATGTTTTTAATAATGGTAAATCACCTCACTTTGTATTTGTTCAAAATCGTTCTAGCCATCATATTTGGGAATTCATAATTGAAATTCTTGAAAAGTTAAATCATACTGAGGATGTATCTTGATAGAAGATAATGGTCATCAAATACATTTTGAATCTATTATTTTTTTATCAGAATAAGTATAATAGGAGTCTTCATGAGTGTTGTTTATATTTGACAGTGCTTTTATGATCTTGGAGTTCTAAAAAATTACAAGTGTTTGGAAATCATATGGAACAATCATGAGGAAATAAAGGTGAATCTAAACGGAGGATACCAATCATATTTAGATTGATCATATATGGATTGAAATGTGGAGAATATATGATAGAGATTTAATTCATCTTGATCATGATCAGAGCAACCTTATTCAGGCCTATTGATTTATGTATAATCATATTTATATTTTAATGGAAGGAAATCTGGTGGTATATGTTTAATAATGTTTCAATACATTCCATTGTATGTCAAAAATGCACAAAATAGTCTTCGATGTATTCAAAAACATGAAATATGTCATGATACAATATGAATTTTTTAGACGATGAAGAAAGTAGATACATTTGAAAATTATATGTTCAGTTCTTCGGATTCAGTATTTCATTATATTCAACTGAGGTATAATTGATTGTTCTGGAGAAGTAAGTGGAATCTTATTCAGTAGAGAGAGATAATCTATAATTTATTTCAAATGATTTTTTCAATTAGGTTAATATCCATCGTAAAATAATTGATTCCAATAGATCATTCTGAAGAGAATAAGATGAAGATCTGATTGAATCACTTCATTCAAGTGGATCAATAGATGATCTGAAGGAAATACCTAGATGTTTTTTTGAGGGGGAGCATGAAATTCGGTTAAGTTTTTTGTTTTCAATAGTTAGTAAAAATCATTGTAATGAAGAAAACCCCTCCGAATGGAGTATTTAAAGAAGATGAATGATGTCTATTTATTAATAAAATTGTATTCAACTGGTATAGAGCATTATATTAATAAAATCCAAATGAGATAATTAGAATTATAATCATACTAGTTTTTGAAATTAATTTCTCAATAGAGATAATTTTTTGAGTAGATTCGAGAAGAATTGAGAAGTGCTGAAGAAGTAATAAATACACCCAAAATTTAAGGAATCAAGAAAGGTAGAGGAATTAGGTTGAGAATAAAACCATTTTAGATTCATATCAAAACCACATAGGGGTCACCTATAAATTTCAAAAAGTGCATCATACTTTCTGAATGAAATACTATTTAGGGAGGAAGAGAGGGAATCTTGAATATTTAGGGAGGTAATAGTTTTTCATATGGTTTTTTTGTGGATGATGAGTTGACAAAGAGATGTGAAACAATATTATAGAAGATTTCAATGTATTCATCTAATCATGGTATTCTGGGATCATTGTTTTTAGTAGTTTTTAACATTATACTTTTCATTGCATTCGGATGGTCATCATATCAGGAAGAATAATCTGATCAAGATTTCCATATTAGGATTTACATACTGATAAGGAAGTTTCATGAATTAAATCAATCATATTTTGGAAATTTTTTTTTCCATAATGTGAATTCAGAATAGAATAATCAGAATGGTATGGTCATACTGGGAGAATCAAAATGAAAATAGAAATAGAATTTTATATCGAAAGTGTTTTGTTCTTAATCGATTATAGTTAAGAAATAATAGAATTGTTTTCATAGTAATACATATATTGAAATTTAAAATGAAGTAATGTTAAATATTTTTTACAAACATTTTTTTGTAACATTTGTGCTAGAGAAATCACACACACTATTGAATTGTTTTCAAAGTGCATCATGGGAATAAGGTAATATCCTACTCAATATATTCCACACAAAAGTATTGTTTTCTAGTGGATTGTGTGGTATTAGATTATTTCCAAACCAAAACAATGAGGTAGCTATTTTTATCGAATGGTGAACCTTGTAGAAACTTTTGTTCTTATAGATGTGTGTTTGAATTATATTCCACTAGTAGTGAAGTCCTTAACTGGAGGATAAGGTTCTTTTATTTTCAAGGAAACATAAAATAAGAAGTATCACTAGTTCACCCCTCCCCCTCTTAGTGGAAAAATTATCCTAACTGGGTACATTCACAAGAATTTTCATCCTCTTTAGGTATATTCATCAAGTTTATATGGACCACATTTATATTATAATACAATATATATACAACATTCATGAATTTAAATAAAGGAAATAAGCATCAATATAAATGTTATAGGGAAAACTCAAAATAAATTGATAAAGGATGATTCTTATGTTAACCAAGTGGATATCAATTTGTTTGATTTCCAAATATGCATTGATTCAAGTATTTAATTAGTGTTACTAAATAACATTTATCTCTATTTCCAACTTTAAAAAGAGTGACATTATTTTTAATTTTTAATAAATGTTGTTATATAAATTTCGTACTAAACTAAATGTTTAATAACTATGGAATCATAGATATCCCTCAAAATGAATGATGAATATATGATATAAGGCTCTCGCGTGATTTTGGAATGATAATTATTTTTCAAATAAAATAAAAAGTTTTTGAGTTATTTATACACATAAAATATTTTAATCTCAATTGAGATATGATACTGGATATAATGAAAAATTATTTACCATGTTATAGATATTGAAACCATTATTAATAAAAATATTCCATCAAGTTTATTAGAGTTAGTTCAACAATGAAGTTGAAATTTTTTAAATCTAATGGTAAATTATTACTCATTCTGTGATTTCTTTAAACATTTTTTAAATTTCCATTGGATTAAATGAGTACACTAGGTATATATTGAGGAATACCCACGTTTGTTTGTCAGAGAATATTTTATCTACGTAATCATTGATGATATATATTATGTAAAGTATTTTCCAAAAAAAAATTTCCTTATGGACATGAAATATCATGATGTTGGTAAAAGTAATTTCAATTATGAGTCTTATATATATTGAGAATCCTCAATAAATCCAACCGAATAAATGTTTTCTAAATAAAAAATGAAACAAATATACATATTACAACTATATTATCTAATAAATATCTTACAAATTGTGATATGATAAAAATATATTATGATACTACTATGTATGTTAGTTAAAAAAATTAAAACCTCTCTAGTAATAAACTAGCTTCAAACACTATGGTACATTTGAGCTAATAATATTATTCCCAAAATAGATATTAATATCTTTTCCATAATGAATATATTTCCATAAAGAATCATATAAATTTGAATCTAGTGGGAGAATAAATTACTCTAATGGGATAAGGATTTTCTTTCACATGGGTATTATATGAATTATAGACTCCACTGACTCCAGTGGGATTATTTATAAAGACACTTTTTTTTAGGAATTTATAAACAAATAGGTTATTTATGTTCACTATTTTGGGTGATACATATATTATTCTTTCATAATAGTGATTCCTATAATGAATATATAAATTGAAAGATGCTAAGGTTTAAAATTATGAATTTAAGTTGTGAAATACATGCATCAAGATTTGGGGTATCCATATATTGAATGTTTCAAATATTTGATACATCTACTGTGTATTCAAGATAAATTAGAAATAGATTGTACAAGATGGTACCAATAGAGTTTGATTGACTATTGAAAGGAAAAGACTATGATGAAAACTATAATGTAATAATCATAAATATAATCTTTTCAGTTTCACTTTTTAAATAACACATGTATGATAATAATATTTGTTTGTTGATAGTCAAGGGAACCAAATTTAGAGTTGTCAATATGGAAGATTTCTAAACATTGTTACCAAAAGGAGACCTAATGGTATATGTTTACAAGGTATAACTAGAAACCATTAGTTACATCAATGAATGATAATGATATATATATTTTCTATGTTCATTTATAAATAAATCATACAAAATGTTAATATTGTATTCATTTTGAATGAAATTAGTGACATGTGTCTCTAAATAGTTAGTGGGAGTGTTATTATATTTCAGGATAGAGTTGTTAATAAGATATGGAAAATAAACTTCATGTCTTAAGAATTTATTAAGAATACGAATTTATCCAGTGATGACTTAAAGTTACAATTTTATATAGTAAACAATATCAAAAAATTAGATCCATGGGTTTTATAAATATATTCATAATATATATATTAACAAATTGTTGAAAAAATTATAGATGATTTATTTCATAACCAAATTTTGGTTATCATATAATGATTATAGGGGAAGATAAGTGGGCACATGTAGATATTATTGAGATTAAAATAATTTCAAAATATTAATTTATAGTAATTTATACCATATTCCATGACATGTACTCGAATTTGATATTATTGTTTCATAATGTGTGGAAGGATAATACCTTCTCCTCTAAGATACTCAAATGAATCATTGATGTCACTTACCAGTTAGATTTACTAGTATGATTTACCAAAGAAGAAAATTATTTCAAATATCTTAGTTTAAGAAATACCAACCTTATCATAACTGTGTGGTTCAATCATCCCACATTGATCTTGCAATAGATTATAGTTTTTTTCATTATTGGATACGGATAGTGGTTTTATAAAAGAAAATTTAATAGGGAAAGTGTATTTTTTTATGTGAATTTTATGGAAACATGGATTGATTTAGGAAGAATGTTGGAAACATGGTAATGTAAACAATTAGAAAATGCACAATCTTTTCTAAGGAACCATAAGTATCTAGCTCTATAGGGATAAAAATTCTATTAGTGGGGAGAATTTTATACCACAATATTAAAGTACATTAGCCTTTTATTACGTATTTTGATGTTATATATTACTTTTGATGATTTTAGGGAGTTTATGGATTGATATCTTGTGTTGTGGAAGGTTTTTTATCAGTTAATAGTTTATGCATAGTTAGTGGAAACTATGATCTTTCATTAGGATTCCGTGAAAGAGTTTAGGGGAGTCACTATAGAGGTTCATGGTTAGAAGATGAATTTTCTAAACCATGTGGGTTACCTAGATAAATTGTGTGAATGTAGATGGTGGGGAAACACATTGATGGAGTAGGATTTTACAAATATTTCTAGATAACCATGTGAGGAGGGGCTTGGAGACAATATCATGTACATGATTGACATAAGGTAATTCAAACTGTATGACCAAACCATGCGATGTAGCTCTAATGATCCAAAAAATATAGTATGACTGTGTTCTTCCCTCAAACCCTAATTTTATCTTGTTCCCTTCGGATCCCATACATCACTACTTCCTTAGGTACTCTTGGTGGGTTTCTTTGAAATAGAATTTTTTTTATGTATAAAAGTTTATTGGATCTCATAAATCATCATTAAGTATATGTTTTCTATCGTTCTCTGTAGATATTCTCATATTATATCACTTGACATGTTTGATCTACCCAGGTATGGATATATATATATATGATGTGTTTTGTCATTTGACATGGTCTATTTTGGATTTTTCTTGAATTGAATGTGTTGTGATCCTATATAGAGTTTTATTTTTTTTCTTTCATCATTTTCGTCATCTGTTGAGTGGCATGTGGCTTCCCCCTCTTCTCCACATATTTAATAACATGAATGGTTTGTTTTATTGGAATGTTTTTTTGGATTCTCAATATAAATTCATAATTATTTCCTAAAATAAATCAATTTTCGAATATGATTGGGGATTATGGGAATTGGAAATGATTTTAAAAAAAACATTTTTTTATAATTTTAAATATTTATTTAAAAATATTTTTTTGGTTCACATAAGATATAATATTGAAGAAAAGTTTTATCGAGAAGAAATAGAATATTTGGAAGGAATTTAAATGTTAATTTGGAAGACATGGTTAGTGTGAATTCATTTTAATTTGACGTGGCACTGAAGAAGGGGTGTTTAAAATTGGAGCACCTAAAGATTACTCACCATGTGACAACATGGTAGATCATCGAGTAAACATTCATGAGTATAGAACTATCCTTTTTAATGATTTTTTGTGTGCATGTGTGTTTGAATCCAGGGTCACAATTATAAGTGGAAGGAATGGACAGAAAAATTGTTTTAGATTAAATTTACTACATAAACAACTTAATTACAGATAAATTGTTTTAATTTTAATTTCAATTTATTTAAATTGATAAATAAATGTGATTCTACAATATTGTTAAAAATTAAATTTGAAATTATGTGCTAATGTTTAATTGTCCTACTAGATTTTGTTCGGAAGTCAGTTTGAGATATCCCGTTGGGAATGATTACTCACCATTTTATATTAACTATGGTGCATTTATAGACATTGTTTTTTGTGACATAGAATAATAAAATGCCTCATACATATCTAGTGGAGCATCGTGATACTAGTTTGTCAAGTTAGAGTTGGTGCATCGTGTTTCTATTTAGGGTTCCTTGGAGTGATTCCACTTTTGTATTTTCATATCATGAGGTATTTGGTTTACTTGAGTTTTTATTTTACATCATCACTTATACTTTGATATTGTTATTATTTTTTGGATTTAATTCAATATATATTGTTTATACTTATGCATGAATTATTTGTTTGGTTATTTTTATTTTATTTAGTCAGGTTATGTTTGATCATTAGAGAAAATGTCCCCTAATGTTTTACTAAGCCCGAGGAATTTATTTTAGCATTTGGTGTCCTGGGGTTATCACCTAAGGTTAGTGGAATCTATATATTGGTCTAAAACATGTTGTTGGGTGTGGATGTAACATTATTTAATAATGATGATATGATGTGGTTATTATCATGGGTTGACAGTTGGGTCAGAGACATTATGATTCGGCTTTTAATGTTTGTGAGGCTAATTAAAATGAATGATATGTGATCACTAAGGCATGTGATTTTGGGCCAGGAGAGGGCAAACCCAGTGGGGAAGTAGTAAGAGGTACCATTTTCTATTTTCTTCTACTTATAATATTATATATGGATGAGTTCATTTTGTAGTGAGCCTTAGTGAGGCCAATAACTAGTTGAACTGATAGATTGTTTTTGATTATTGTATTTTTATACATCGGAATTATTATTCTACTATAATATTTTCTAGAGATTTTTTTGGGTATGATCCAATTAGTTTTAGATGTTATGATCACCACACTAAATATATAAGTGTATTTTATATTATCAAGAGTGATTTGGTGACCACTTAGACTATAATTTTCTAGAGCATGGAGTTGTCCTCGTGTCACTACTGTAGGATTATTTTCTATGTTTTATTTTGGGGTAGAGTTTTTATGACATTACATGATTTTTAGGATAATTTGGGTTAGTAATTAATTTAATATCACTTGTGGAAGGAGTTTTTTGGTAGTTTAATCTTGATATTTGGTCAACCGAGGGTAATGCCTCCCGTTTGTGAGTATTATAACCACGGTGCTAGTATTTAAACTAGGTCCTATTAGAGGTGGACCATATGGGTCACACTCATCTTCACTACTGGCCATGGAGGGGCTTTCGGTGGTGGGAGTTATTGAAAACAATGGTTATTTTAAAGAAACAATTGATGATATATATACCCACAGAATGAAATATATATTTTTGAAGTGTAATTGGATCGACCTAGTGTGTGTAACTAATTTTTATATATTTCAAATTAAAATAATTAAAATATAAATAATAATGAATTTTTAAAGGGAAATTTACATTTACATAATAAGTATAACATGTTTTCTTTATTAGATTTCCATATAATGAATGTTATTATGTTTTGTTAAAATGTTAAGGTTATGAGTATTTTAACTGAACAAGATGAACCTGATACTATTACATTGGTCATGAAATAGAATGATCAACACACTGTATATTTGGTCAAATATGATATTCAATGGACTAGATATACTATTTAAGGGGAAATTATTTATTTTCATGTTTAATGAAAGGTATAGTTTGATTAACACTCTTCAGTTTCATGTCTGATTTTTTACATAAATATATATGAACTATTTAAAAGTTTTTTCATGCACTTAGTGCTTGTTACTTAATCTACAGTCCATACATGTTCAAATAAAATATATTTATGTTAATGGAAATATATTAGGGAAGCATACACCAAATATCAATCATTCAAGAGGGGCATCATTATGTAGGCCCATGTTTTCTCTTAATAAGTATGTTGTTTCCATTAATGATATCTAAAGTTGAACCATGTGGTTTCTCACTTTTTCCTTAAATGTGTTCTAATAATAAAAAAATAATTCTCAGTCATATATATATATACATAAATTTTTCAAATTTTATGTTAATTTTATTTGAATAGGATATAATTATTCCTCTTCTTCTACTCATAAGAGAGGCGATGTCCAATTTATGTTATCATGGAATTCTTACATGACCATAAATATATCACCGGTAATCACATACCATCCTATGGGAGAGAGTTCCCATAATCCTATTCACTAAATGGTTCATAAGATACATGATCGATATTGATTAACATTTAATACATCTGACTAGGCATCGTTCCCTCAAAATGAAGTAGATTGACTATAGAAGAATGTGCAGGTAAGATGATCATTTAGACTTGTCTCTAATGTTTAACAGACACATACATTGGAGATAGTTTTTTATTCAATAAAATAATATGAATTTGTTCCCTAACATGTTATAGCAAATGTTCATAGAAATTTTTCAAAAATTGTATAATGATTATAATGATAGAGTGAAGGGGGCTAAATTGGTATAAAATATGGGTGCCCCAAATATTGTAAACTGATTCCAGAGAGGTGGACTCCTCTCTAAATGGTACCATATGGTTTCACAGTATTACTATGAGTCTATGATACTGATAATGTTTAATTTGGTTTAAAAATTCAAACAATTTACTTCATTTTACTAGATTCAAATTTGAATATATTGAATATTCGATAACATACATCATCATTCTAAGAACCCCATGATATAGGGGCTTCCTCATAGTCAAGGGTTAGTTCACCTGCCCCAAATTTGATATAATATATTAATTATTTTATATTAATATATTTCATTTAATATGGTTTTGTGTTAGAAAGTTATATCTTATTGTTATATAATTACGGGAATAAGGTGTTCCAACTAATAAATTGTTTTTGTTGTTGATAAATCATAAAAAAATGATCATGAGGTTGAAAATCCTATAAAAATTTATTGACCCAATATTTATTAAATATATATTTTTGTGTGTGTCTGTGTATTTATATTTACATATCACATGGTATCAGATTTTTTTCTAACTTTACACAACAGACAGATAACCAAAAATGTATTTCTAGGAATATGGATGAAATATTTTATCTTTTCATAGGTTGTGATAGGATATAACACCCCGTGATTTTATGAAATATGTTTTTCAAATAAATTAAAATCCTTCTATAAATTTCATTACAAACAACATCAAATTTTTGTGTACCATGATAAAATATTAAAATATTATCACTTAAATATGGTTGTTATCACTAAGTCATTGAAATAATGGTTATGATTAATATTAACAAAAATAATAAAATTTATGGATTAAAACTTTATAAAATTAATTTTTTGGTAACCAATTAATTATAATTTAAAATAATAACAAATTGAAAAAAATGGAAATGTTTTATGAAAAATTGTATTTTTCTAAAAAGCTATTTCTTTGCATTTTTTGAGCTTTATTAAAATTTGTTTATATGATGTTAATAAAATTTAATTGAAAATATTAAATTAATTTTTCAAATCATCATTTCAAAATGATCTTACTGGGTATTTTTGAGAATTTTCTAAAAATATTAAATTTTCAATGAATAGTGGAAATTACTATATTTTTTAAAATATGCTGTTTCTTTTAAAGAGATTAAAAAATACCAATGTATTTTAAAAAATTTATAAATGTGAAATTATTTTAATTATATTATTATTTATCCAATTTAGGTCATCTAAATAATTTTTTTTTTGAATTTTAATATACAAATATTTCATACTTAAGGAAACATTTCATTGGAAAACTAAATTTTCAATGCGCTTATGGGTTTTATTTTATATTAAATTATTCAAAATATGTGAGTTTAATTTAATAAAATGTATTACATATTTTTAATCATCATCAATAATATTATACAATATGTTCATCTTAATTTCTGATAATAATGAACAGTGGAAATGGTAAAAATTAATTACTGGAGTGAAGGTTAAAATGAGTATAAAGAGGGATTCAACTGAAAATATAAGGGTCAAAAATGACAGAAAACATATAAAATTTCTATTATTAGTCCCATATAAACCCTTATCACACTAGGATTTATTTTTAAGTGTTTTTGGGACTCTTTTCTAATAAAGTGAATGATATTATAATTTATGTACTAGATGAGGAAAAATGTCATGCTCTTTCTTTTATATTTCTATTATGTGTTCACATAGAAACAAAAATATGATTTCATTTAATATTAATGGTAATTCTGAGAATCATAAATTTTTTTAGGAGAATTATTTATTTATAATTTTTACTAATTATATAATATCCTCAAATGTTTAATAAATTCTGATGTAGTAATTATTTAATTAATAGAAAATTAAGATAAATGTTTCTAGTAATATATAATGCAGTAGAAATTTATTGAATTATTTTATTATAAGAAATTTTTTGTTAAATAAATCATGTTATTAAATTGATAAAATATTATATTTTTAATCCCATCATTGTCTTGTTATTTTAAAAGTCAAAAAAAATTTATAATGTCAAAATTCAAATTATTGTTATTTTGTAATTTGTAATATTTATAAAATTATTAAAAATTACTAAAAAACCTATCTTCTGGAAAGCGATTTCTGTATTATTTATCAAGAATTTCTTCTTACATGACTGTTATGATGATATATTTTATTCCATTTTTATAGAAAAATGGATATCATAAATGATTTCAAGAGCTTAAATCACGTATCACATCTCCACCAATCCAAATTCTTCATAGAAAATATTAGGGAGACATGGTTTATTGGGATGATTACAGAACTAGTTTGGGATTTTTTTTCTCATTTATTGATATCATGTATGGAATATGGTTTGAGAAAATTGTGAATGAATTAGAATAATTATCCAATGAATGGTTTGATATTGCCTGGAGTTTTTCGTATCTTAAAAACATGGTTCCACTACATCATTATATAAAATTTAATAGTCCACACAAATCATAACTGTTTGAAATATATATATTATCCGTGTGAATTGAGCTTGAGGAAACAAGGGGGATGAAGTATCTCCATATGATTGAATTCAACTTGGTGTAAAATCCTTGAATAGGGAATTTTGTAGAAGATGTTTTGAGTTGAAATTGATATAGTGAAGTATTCATGGAATATCATGACCACTAGAATTTGGTGAGTGTCATTTCACACATACACCTAGATCGTTCTGTATTGCATGAGAATTCAATTTTCTTCATCATTAATCTTATTCCTTATTTGATTCATTTTATGAAAGAGGATCAAATGTCATATATTTACGAACCACCATTGGGCGATACCTAAATGGTTCGGAGACTATTGGAAACTAGATAAAAGGTGAAAACCCATTGTTATGCTTTTAGAACCTAATTGTGGTACGTCGGCATTTCTAGGAACAACTTTTTTTGGTGTATCACCATTAAAAATTTCATATTCATCAATGTATTCAGAAAATTTAAAAAGGAAATGGTGACTAATTTCTTGTGGTTATATATGCGATGACAGATTTCAAATTATGATATCAAATTGATAACATGTCATGAGTTAAAGTCTGACCATCAACAACCTGGTAGTACACCATAATCTATGCATATATCTATGTGGATTTTGGAGAAAATTTCTGGCATTATATGGCCATTCTTCTCATTCTACACTATGTTGTGTGGTAATAAGATGAACATCAATGATTGGACCCTATCTGGTCTAGTAGAACATAGATAAAATATAGACGATCTAGAAGCAAATGCCTACTAATCAGAGATAATGGAAATCTTACACATATATTCAACATCGACAGTTATCATTCAATGTGAGTGGTCGTGTATTTTGGAAGTGTCCTCAAGAATTGGTCATTAGTTCTTGGGGAAGTATGGGAAGATTTCCCCATGGTACATTGGACCAATTTATATTATAGAATACATTCTAAATTTTGTGGGTCAATTAGCCTTACCACCATGATTCTATGTTATCCATAATGTCTTACATGTCCCTCAATAGGTTTATGGGTGTTGATTAGAAATAAACCTAATTTGTATAAGTTAATGATTTTCATTGTATGAGGCCATGTTGGAATAGACATGGGGCTTAGTGGTGACTAGAATAGAACATGCATGATTAACACTAAGTGACAACATGGTGGATGATAAATCACTTCTCAAAAGCAAAAAGAGATCATATCACATGCATTGGTGTGTGTATTAGAAAATGGATGATTATGCCAAGTTGAATTAAATGAACTATTTTTTCTTTTAGGAAGAGAAAACACATCATTTTTATTATTTAATTTAGAAAACATTTTCATTTGTTTAATTAACGGTTAGGAAAACTATTTATCTTCTTTTGATGTTATTTCACCCTACTCTTGTATACCCAATATCTTACCTTTTTGGTTTGATTGTAACATGGGGAATGTATATTTGGGGGGTTTATTACTGGGAATGATTACTCACCCTCAAAATAGATACATTGGTGAGTATGAATATATTTTTTTCCATAATACTTTAAATATTTTGGTTTCTTACTACACATTTAGAGATCCATGATTTTTTTATGTGAGTGAAGGTGAATCATTGACTTTTTTTGTCTTAGTTTAGAGTGGTTCCACCATAGTGTCAAAATATTTTTCTACATTATCATTTTAATATTCTATTTTACCCCATTTCACTAATAAAATTTATGTTAGTGAGGTGTTCATAATTTATTTTTATATTTATCATTATTTAATATTGTTTGGTTATGTGTCATGCATTATTATAAAAGTTTCCAAAATTTTAATTTTTTAATTATATCATGGTGTAGTTATTAGTGGGCATCAATAGGATAAATTGTTCAACCCTAGAGTTTTCTGTTTAAACCCAATAAATTTAATTCTGACATTTAGGGTCCAACAAATTTCCCTTATCCATAGTAGAACCTATAACCAATGATAATAAAATAGGTTTGGAGGGATGATATAAGGATGGATACTATTATTTCTCATTACTAACAGTTTTTAATAATCGACAAATCACCCATGTATGGGTCCAAATCGAGAAAATGACCATATATGAACATTAATGAAAATATAAATGATCTTTACATTGATTATAATCTTTATAAAACACATACATATAAATATGATACCTTATTTTCTTTTAATGATAGAAATTATGGGTTTTCCATCACATTTTTTACAGTGAAAAATCATTTAAAAGGGTCCATAAAACAAATCCACATGTACTAGGATGAAAACATTAGAAAACAATCATTAATATATTTATTATATGAAAAACTAAACTACATGTCAATTATTTTTTCTTATTTCTACAAGAGGTTGATAAAATATTAAACCTTTTATATGATTATTGAAATGACATATCTCCCAATATAGGATCAAAATTGAGTAAATAACTTATGATTGAATTCAAAACCCTGAAAAACATTCCTCACAGTATTTTACAATTAGTTAGAATAAAATCTGAAAATTTTTGATTCATGAATTGATGGATTGGATTAAATGTATAATTTTACATTATTAATAGTTGTTACTCATGGAAATATCACCCATGTAGGGGTCAAAACTGAGAAAACAATCTTGGATTCAAATGAATCCTTATAAAACTAAACTATGTCATTTATGATCGTTAGTAAACTACATGTTAATTTGATACCTTAATTACTCAATATGATCAAAATTTTAGTTGTTCGTTCACATTTATAGTAAATTTATAAATCACTTATAAGGATTATGAACATGAAAATGCAATTGAATTGACATAAAAACATTGTAGAATGATCGTTAAGTCATTTTTGATCTATATAAATCTACCACATTTCAATGAAATCCTTATATTTATCAGAAATATAAAATAACCATTGAACCATATATACATTTATTAAAATAAAATATCTCTTTTATGGGGATTATATATGAGAACACAATTCCAACTATCTTGAAAATCAAGGAGAATATTCCTCATATCATTTTTGATATATTATAATCTAATTATAAATAGTTTTTAATAATATAAAAAAAATCATGAGTTCACATTAATAACAAAACTTAATAATAGACAAATCACCCATATAATCGTCCAAAATGAGAAAACAAGATCTGATTGATAAGAAAACAAATGATTTTTTTATTTATGATATTTTGGAATCATCTACACGTCATTCTGATTCATGAATTTCTTGATATAATAAAAAGTGTCATTAGTACTTCACATTTTTAGTAAAGTGTAAAATAACATATAACATGTAAAAAAATAAACTTGAATTGGGATGAAAATATAGGAGGATGGTTATCAAGACATTTTTAATATATAGGAATCAACTATGTTTCAATCGAATGTAGGGCTCTATTATAAACCCCACTTATCATAATGCTTGGAGAGGAAATTTTCAATATAAAAAAGTTTTGATAATAGAATAAACCTTAATAGTTCTTGACCTTTATCAGTACAAAAAATAATATGTAGATAAATTACCCCTTTATTATAGATTTAGTTTTAGCACTGATAAATGGGTCCTTTATTACCACAATTTTTTACATTGATAAATACAACATTTATCATTTATTTATTTTATCACTGATAAAAGGGATATTTATAATTACTTTTTAGAACTGATAAAGGTTTACCTTATCAATTCATTGTTTTATTGTTGATGTAAGGGACATATCCTATAATCTCTTTACCTTGTAAATTTTAGGAGATGGAGGTTCTTGTAGGAGTGTCAATGGAGTTCAGAGTGATCGTACAGTCTGGGATGGGTTCCACAAACATAATGAAATAATTACAGTGTGGAGGTATATTTTGTTCCATAAGGTTCATGCATATAGCATAGTGGATCCCAACTATATTATAGTGAGATCAATAGAGGATTTTAGAGATACTTCCTTTTTTTCCATAGCTATAGTGTAGGCCATTCCCCTGATATCGAGCATTGTGCCATAAAATATAATGGTTTCAAACTATGGTATTTTTAGTAATATAAATTTATGGGTAATTATACCATGGATCTCTAGACTATATCGTAGTCCTAGATCCATTATTATTTTATATTCCCATCAATCATCAAAACATTCATTGACCATGGGGATATAATGTTGTCTCATGCATTGTGTCATTGTCTCTCAGATGCGAGGAACATCAGCGGCATGGTCCAAGTGTTTCTACAAAGCTCTTATAATTTTCATTTGTATATAAATACCCTAATTCCCTTCTATTCCCAATTTTTCTAGATCCACCCTCTAGAATCCTAGGAACCAAAGTGTAGCATTTTATGTTTTTCAACTCTCTTTTTATGGGGATTGACCCAAGCATTCCACGTATGAACTCTGGTAATGTAAGGTATGTTCTACCTCTATTTCTCATGGATTATTATGTGATTGATGTTTTTTATTCTATAACTTATTTTAATATTTTGGTGTTTGATATCTATCATTCTGATATAATTTCTTCTTTTTTTGGCATGGCCACGGTGCGACATCCATAGAGGTATTTTGTTTATGGCAGGAGTGGTTTTTGGGGATCCATGTCGGCATGCTGTTTCTCTTTTAATAACATCATATGTTTGATATAGGGGGTTTGTTTCTTCTTATATGTATTTATATGAAATCATAAATTTACTATGGTACTTCAATTTTTATGGTTGTGTAATTAACCGAAGAAATATTAAATAGGATTAAATGATTAAAATATTTTATTTTTATATTGATCGTGTGTTTTTAATCACAACATTGATAATTATTGGCAACATAATTTTATTCATTTTTTATAATATATCATATTTTGTTTATCACTGTTTTATTCTTGATTTAGAATGTTTTTTATTGGAAATGGTAAATAACAAAAATATAGATTTAATATTTTGACATAAATTTCTTGAGATGCATGATTATGAATCCTTATTTTCATATAATTTTTTATTGATAAAATAAATGTTTAATTAATAATTTATAAAGTTGTTATTCCATGTGTTAATAGAATTGGTAATGAACATAAAAGTGGAATGCTTGTAAATGTGTAAAAGAATAACACGGTATGTAAATTGAAAATTTATCTTCTAATAGTTTTATGAAATGGGTTTTATACTAGAGTTCATATTTAAACAATTTGATAGCGTATTATATATGAGGCCTTAGGTTACCCATATTCTGAACAGGTGAATAATTAATAAGATATTTCAAGATGGAATAAAAATCAATTTTTTGATAAATATAAATATTTGCGGGGGAGAGTTAACTTTTTTTTATAAAGATTGGATGCCTTGTGTAGGGGAAATGATAGCATATTTATATGTAATGGCTAAATACCTTGTTTTAAGGTGAAGACTAACATGTTCACTATGTGTTTTTTATTTTCCTTCTATTTAATTTATATGTGAGATTTTTAATGTGATGTGATGTGATCTTGGAATAGTAAATGAGATATTGTTGGGGAGACCTAATACTGGGGTAGTACATGAAACCTTTGACGGTGAGATGCATGGGTATATGGATGACGGTGTCTGATATGAAATTAGGATTATTTAATAGGCCTAATATGGGGTTTCTCATTATTAAAATGAAATATTGATTCTTTATTTAAAATTAATCTATTTTATGGTCTGGTGGAGGGGTTTTTTATCTACATTCTATTCATGAATGCCTAAGGCAAGTAGATGTTCATGGTGTTATCGCTCTTTGTGGAAGTCTAAGATTTTTTCATAGATTGCATAGAATTATGGAATGTTAAATAATTTTTAATAAATAACTTTAACAATGGGGTTGGTGTAACAAGGATGATAATTTTATGATCTTGAGAAACTGTGGACTTTGTTGGATTCCTCCTAGAGGTCAAGGAAATCACTTTGATGGTTGATGAATTAATTAATGAAAATGTTAATGTTATAAAGTAAATAATTAATTTAATGTAACTCCTTTAAATTCTTATGTGTTATATGTTATATTGTAATTAGTTGTGTCAACCGAGTGTCTGAGTAATGATAGTTTTATTTGATCATAGGACTAGGTTATACCTATAGTGTGGCTAGGAATTATATTATATAATATATATTTTGATATTTCATATGCAACCCCACCCTTGTTGGTAGGGAGACTAAAAACTAGTGTAACCTAGGATAGTATATTCCAGAATTCCTTGTTGGTGAGGATGGATGGATGACTACCCCCTATGGACTATCTCTCTTCTATTTGTTTTATTATGTTTTATTTTTTATAGTGGCTAGATTCCCATATACATGTATAGTGGGAGGTAATGGATTGTGGTTATTTCACAAAAATGTATATCTGAATATAGTATCCAAAAGAATATTATAGGTAGGACATGCGTAGGATGTGACGGCATGAGGTACCATACTCTGTGTATGGTTTTTGATGGCTTGACGTATATTACCCAATGTATGATACACGTTATATAGGTTACATTTACTTCTAGAGACTATTATTTTATTATATGGTTATGTGATATGGGATGGTGTGAATATTTTATGTATGAGGTGAGTGTTGTGATACTATAGGCAAGACATATTTATGCTACCTTCATTCAGAGTGGGATGCATGGGGCATGCGATGTTGCGGCAAAACAACAAAATAGTCATGATGAAATAGCAGAGATCACATATTTATTTATTATTATAATATTTTATCTCTATTATAAGCATGATTTGGTGAAAGATATCCAGGGTGATGTTTGTAACATAGTATGTCATTTTAGTGGATGAATTAACATCAATTATTTGTCTTTAATATTTATAATGATAACATTAAAATTTGGACAAGAGGCCCCTCATAAGATCCTATTGAGTATACGGTTGTGGTCACCCCACATATATATAATCATATTTCGGGTCAACTATTTTCTGTTAGATATCATGATATATTTTAATAACTCATTGTTTTTTAGGAAATTATTAGGTTTTATGGTTTCTTTTATTTTTATCTTTTTGGTACATATAGTTTTCATTATAGTTGTATTAGTACAATATGACATTATATGTATATAATTAGTATCTCTTTTATCATTATGAGAATTTTTTGATTGTTGTATCTATTTTTATCTCTATTCCCCACATTTTTTAATAGTGTAATTTCTCCCATCATTGTGTATATTATACCATTGGCACTAGTCATCAATTTGTAGCTTACTAAAAACAGGACTCATGTAGTTATCTCCTACCTTCTATAATTGTCGGCCTAGGAGGGTTTCTCCTTGTGCGGAGTAGGTCATGATAGAGTGTTATAAGTCGTTAAAATTCAGGTATTGGATGGATTTTAGGGTTGCAATTAGGTGATAATGAAATTTTTTGAATCTAAACAATGATACATATGTTTAATAATTAATATAAATAAGGGGTATTGGATGCGATGTGAGGATTTAGGGCCCCCTTTGATCTAAAATGTGGACCGTTAATTTTACAAAGCTTTCAATGTGATGTTATTCTAGTTTTGGGGTATATATCTATGAAATAATCATCCATCATTATTCTTTGTGCCTATGTTTGAAATGGTTAAACATTGGGATAGGTAAAAACATAAATTAATTAAGTAAATATTAGAACTAATTAATGTTAGTTATAACATACACAAGGGTTAGGAGCTCTAATGGGTTGTTCTTTATTACGAATGGCTCTAGGTCAATATCCCCATTAGGTTTTCCCAAAAAAATGTTCCACAAGATGTTCTAGAAAATTACCATGGAGTGGAGGTAGATGATGATGAAAATTGGAGGAGGATAGATTGATATTTGAAGTGTCAGTTTGTAAATAATCTTCCGGGATCCATTTTATCCTTAGTGATAGATGACTAGTTGAAGGAGCATGAGGTAGCTTTCAGTTTGATATGTTCTCAGAAATAGGACTAGGTTTTATTGGATATGACGATGTTGTGTAGAGAGACACTATAGTGGTGGATATTGGTCCATGGGGATCAATATGTTTTAATGGTCTAGTGGGATAATTTCATAGAAATATTCTGACTACATTTACATTCATTGACCATAGAGGCAATCAATCGACTGGAGATGCTTACCATTCAACATGTGAGTTCCATTTTAATGGATTTCAAGATTCTTTTTAGGACCCAAATATAATATTATTTATAACTAATTCTATATTTGGAGTCTTGGGTGAGGAATTTAAAATAGTATTATCATCCAGATATCCATCATCAAGTCACCCAAATCATGTTCTTGACATATCTCGAGGTGCTGGAAGGGGAAGTGGTTACTGAGAGGATGATATCTAGAACAATATTTTCATAAGATATGATTCATCACAATTCATCATGAATTAGATCTATGGGTTGGGTTATCTGGTTTCCTTTATAGAAGATATTTCATTCAGCCAGGGGTATGTCCTAACCCTCATCTTCTCAATTCATAGGATTAGAGGCTCTTAGGCCTTTCCCATGGGTTCATACATCTGTTTTCATTGTGCAGACTAAGATCATCATTGGTAAGAGTGTCTGACCTTTCTATTAAATAATAATATTCTAGGAATTCCTCTTATTGTTCCTCTATTGAGGCAACTTTTTTAGAGGAAGAAGGAGTTGAATGCTTTATATTTGGAGCATCAAATGGGATATGAGGTTGGTATAGGGTATCACTAAGATTATACTCATCCTTATAGAGTACATATTTATTATGGATGTGGTTTTCATTAAGGACATAGTAGTCATAGTGTATGTTGTTCTCATCTTCATTCCCTATGGTTGAATGAATTGTGCAATCCTTTTTTCATTTTAGGTATCATTTTTTTGTTTTCTACTTGTGAGCATTATTTATTTGATTCAAGGGCCACAGAATCCTTTATATCATCTACTCTAATCTTTTTCATTAGGACTTTAGGTTTATATTCTTCCATTCCCTTCATATTGACCATGCATGTTGGAGGTAGATTTCACCTATATAACCTATGTAGAGATATTATCTAGTTCCAAGGAAGATCATCTATGTGGGAGACTTATTATATTTAATTATTCAACCACATGACATCATCTACAGAATGGATTATTTATATTTTTAGTCGGATGTCGTAGATTTATTCAAGAGACATGTTGTGTTTTATGATGCTAATATAGATCCTACAATATTCATTTGTGAGAGAGACCCTTATATGGGTCATAATCATTTTTTATCCTTGTATTTCATAAGGTCTAAGATAATACTTAGTTTTTGAAAGTTCCATCCGATGATAGTTTTAGGTTTTTTGTAACAAACCCTGATGTATTTTTGTAGGAGGTTATAGAATTAACCAATTATTGAGAAATATAGTTTGCGATCAACCTACAACTAGGTGTTTCTCCGATCTCGATGTACCTATATTGCATAGAATCATTTAATTTATGAGATTTATTGGTAAACATGATGATATGATGTAGAGGTGTAGAGTTTCCCTAGTCTTACTGGATATTATAGAGGGATTATGGAGGATTTCTCTCAAGTTGTAACTCCTCTATCTTCCTTGACTAGAAAGGATGAGGCATTGTTTTGTACTTATTAGTGTCTATAGATTTTGAGTACCTTAAAGAGATTTTTTCCTTGCTCCATTCCTTTTTTACCACCAGAGATAGTTCCATTTGAGGTTTTCTACGTAACATTAAATATATTCTTGTGTGATTTTTGATGTAGTTCACATCAATTTGTTATCATGGGTCTTGAAAGTTACATCCTCCTGAGTTTAACTATTCTACCCATTATCTCAAGTTGATATCCATTTTATTTTCCTTAACATTGTGGTCAAAATACTGCATCTATGATCATTTATTAGGGTTTATCTATTTTAAGATCCTAAGGTATTTCTTATCTTAGAATGTATTGATCTTGAGACAATTATAGTGGGTGAAATTTTTATTATATTATGACAATGATATTTTATATATGCAAGGTAAGGTAAATTTTTTTGTTGATTCACTAAGTTGGAATCCATGTAGTGATTTCATCTGTAAATATTGAGATTCCAGGAGAATGATATAAGAGCTCTGAATGATGAATCCAAATAAGTGAGATGTTGGTGGAAGAGGTTTTAAAATTCAAATAACAATGAATTTTTCTCTCATGAAGTAGTTATACAAGTCCCATTTATGGGATTTTGAGGTTGGGGTCTAGAAAGACTGGGTTACCTTAATTAGTTTCCTTGATGGTTTTTCAAATTATAAACAGCAGTGGGTGTTATTATATTAGAGGCTTTTCTTCTCATTTTGGGTTGTGTTAGATGCTTCTACATGAGTTTCACATCTAACCTTTTTCGGTACATCCTAGTGTAACAAAGATATATCTAACTCTGAGAGATATATTTTGGTGGCCCATGATTATGAATCTATTTCAGAGTTTTTGTCTTTATTTTTCGTCTTCTTGAAATTGAATTCCAATCATTGTGTTCCTTTTAGTTTTATATATCCTTTAGATGTTTTTAATTAGAGGTGGGTGAAAAACCTTATAGACATGGTTAATATTTTAACTCAACCTCATGGATTCATTGATAATATATGATTGATAGCGTATAATTTTAAGAAATATTCCAACTTTATAGAGATTAGAGAGTTGATCTAAATAATATTTTTATTGACTTATAACCTAGAGGATGTAATGAGACTCTATGGAACCACTAAGATGACCATATCGGATCATGATCCAATATTCACATACAGGATGTGGAGAGGCCTTTAGCATGTTTTTGGATCTTAATTAATCCTTTTTCACTACTTTTGATACATATATTGAGAGTTAGATAGAGGAATCCATCTAAACTCATAACGACATGGTATGTCCTTATGTAGTAGATTTTATAGTTTCATGGATGAGGAAACTGTCTTTGGTTTGGTTTTCTTACAGTTATTTTTTCATTCCACAATTTATATGGAAAAATTTATGTCCTTGTAAAACTAGACATTATGTTCTTCATTATGTCATACTAGTGTAAAGGATTCAATAACTCTTGATCTAGACCTAGCATAATGAAAAAAATGGTTTATGTGATTTGTGATATGACTAAAGTAGTGCATGATTGCCCAAAATTTTATATTGATCATAAAAGAGGAAAAATGGGTTGTGATGTTGGAGATCATTTGTTCATAAAGATGACTTCACATTACGGACAATGAATTTTTGGTCTTGGGAGTAATATTTCTCCCATCTTCATTGGGAATTATAGGGGTTGTATCACATTAGAGATGTGTCATATCAAATATCACCAATCATGCAGATGAGCTAGATACATGATGTTTCTCATTTGTCACAGCTACACCATTACCTTCATTATGACACTCTCATCATATATCAGTTCAAGATCGATGTTGATGATGATAATATCTTCAAGGTTCGGCTAGTACAACTCCAGGATCACCAGGAAAATGTATTACATGGTCATGTTATTCCATTAGTTCGTGTATTATGATATCATAGTAACATGGAAGAGAGTATCTAGGAATATAATTCATAGATAAACGCTCGGTATCTAGCTCCATTTTTTAGATCATCTCTTTTAGAATTTAACTTATATGGATGTTATATTTTTCATGTTTGTCGAATTGTTTACTCTTGTGACATATGGTTTCCTAACTCCCGTTTGAGAGGTATTTTCTCTAATAGAGTCTTAATGTGTTATTTTTTTCTTATTTTGTGGTTTTTTCCTCTGAGTGGGGTGTTTTTGTTCCTTTAACAGAGAGATCATTATGATGTATCTAATTGGGTGGATGTTTGTACATCTCTTTTCCCTTATTTCCGTCCACATTTTGGTTTTGGATTTTCAAGGATAAGAATGGTTAGAGAGTTATTTGATGTAAGGTTCCATATCATGGAATTCCTTTTTGTTTTTATTTTCATGTGTATGTGGTTCTTAGATGATGTTTTAACGTTCTTGAATGGAATGTGGGGGATACGAATGCTTACACTTCAAAAAATAGAATGGTTGGGGGATGGAGGTGTGTATTATACCATATTGGTAGGTGTTATAGAACCGTGGTCTCGATAGCATCATAGTAGGAATTATGTATGATTTTAGGGTTACTTATTTTTAGGAATAATGGTGACACAAAGGCATTTTTCAGTGTACTCCTTACCATGGTGTCAAGTGTTTTGGCGTAGAGTGGGGAAGCTACAACATAGGGGTTTTAAAAAATTATATCAATTTAAGGGTTGTTCCGGCTTAGAACTTTAGGGTAAAATATAACCCTAAATCCCCATTTATATTTTCATCCCATGTATCATGAAAATTCTTTTTTACTAAATGGTATTTAATGTGTTCCATTTCACTAGACCATATTTTCCATGATGTCAGAAACATCTGTAGCACGGTAATAGGTGTTGTACTGTGGTCTTCTAATTTACACATGGCCATAAATACCCCAAGGCTCGTTGAACCCCACTTTCTCCCACTACATCCTATAGAACCCTAGGCACACAAGGGTAGAGTTTTAATCTTTTTTAGAGGTATTGATCATGTCATTTCCAGTCGGAACAACAGAAATCAGTGGTATAATCAAACTTCCTTTTCTTACATTTTTTTCTTGGATTAGTCACTTTTTCTTCTATTTCATATTACCATATTGTGGAATTTTATCTCCATAATTTTGATAGAATTTCTTTATTGTTAAGGGATGTAATTTCATGCGGGAGAGGAGATCAAAGATCTTTATTGGTATTCTGGTTCCATTTCAAGATCATTAGAAGCATCATGTAGGGGGTTATTTCAGTCCTACAATAAAGGGTTTATCTAGAACTTTGTTTTTTTACATCACTTGCAAAAATCACTATTATAAACCCCATTTTTAGTGCTAAAAGAGCTATTAGAAGGTGTCTTTAACAACACTTTTTTAGTATTGTCTAAGGGGGTCTTTAGCACCACTAAAAAAGAACTAGTAAAGGGTGACCTTGATCATTTCTTATAAAACTTCACAGATAGTGGTCCCCCTTGGTCAATAATAGTAAAAAGGATCTTCTAAAAATGGTCCTTTTTTTACTCTTGTAAAATATTACTGATATAGGAGGCCATCACTTTTAATAAAGTGAATAAAAATAGAGGGGGGGGGGGACTTTTTGGAGCATTGATAAGCCCCCCCCCCCCCATATTATGATTTTTTACTAGCACCGATTAAAGGCATTCTTTAAAGATATATTTCATTAAGAATAATATATTAATAAATAAATATTTTTATATTGATATAAATATAATATATATTTTTAAATACATTCTGGATAAGTGTAAATATTCATCACACAAAATATTTAAGATATTTAGTGAAAATGTATTATAAAATATTTTAACAAATTTTTTAAATTAATTATTTTTAAATTATTATTGAGTAATAGTTATTAAATAAATATATATAAATTAAAAATTCAAAAAATTAATAAAATTTATAACATATGTTGAAAACATAACTCATAATTATAATAGCCAAATCTTTTTAAATGGGTGTCTATATTGGATATTCAAAATATCAAATAAAATCCCACAATGAGATATATGGAATAGTAATGAGGCGAACCCCAAAAACATTTTTTAAGAATAAAATGGCACAGAAGGCCTCCAAATTTATGTTTTTAGTACAGATACCCAATTGTTTTTAATATTTATTTGATTTTCAGGCTCCTTAAAGTGGATCTTTTTCCCCATTCACAGTGGAGACTGAATTTATTCCTAGGGATAACATTCATATTGATATTATGGGTTTGAAATTTTATTGTTTTATATAATTTAATGTTATTAATAATCAAATATATAAAAATATATATATAATGTTTTAAATATTAACACACAAAAATTAAATTTTATAAATAAATAATTAAACTTATTTACATATAATAAATATTTTGCATTATATAAACCATATGTAAGTAGAAATTAATATCCTTTCTATTTAAAATACAAATTTTTGAATATTTATATACCTATAAAATATATATATATATATTTCATATATATATATATACTTGTGAGTGTATTGAAATACAGATATATAATTCTCTAAATATTCAAATAAAATTATATAAATATAAATATATAATATATTTAAATAAATGTAAACATGTATAATTATATTTATAGATTCACATATAAATTTATATATAAACGATATATGTATTTGTATGTATTTATAAACACACACATACACAAACTAAAAAACATATTTTATATAAGTATTTAAATATATATTTGAATAAAAAAATAATGAAATGTATATAAATATATAGATATATCCTAAAATTTAAAACAAAAAAAATACAGATGAGTGGAAAAGTAATTAGTGTATAAGATGGAGGTCTCAGGTTTGAAACTCACTGAAGGAAGGGCCACGTGTTAGATGGTGGGATTAAATAAATCAAATATAAATGGGTGGGGGAATTGATGATAAAGGGGGGATTATAAGTTCTGATAGGTGTGTGGACAAAAAACATTATCCCCATTATAATTTAGGCTTTTATCACCACTTTTTATGAGTGATATTAAACCTAACCCTTTAACATCACTTACATTTTCAGTGAATTTATAGCATAGATGAAGCCCATTTACTATCAATGTTAAAATCCCAATTTGTTGTATCTATTTCTTATCTTATTTATTTATTTGTAATATTAAATTTCTCTTTGATAATCTCTTTTAATGGTGGTGGAATTAACCAATTAAAAATTAAACTAAATTATACATTCAAATTGGTTTATGGTTATAGTGATATCATGTTTTTACTTTCCACCATAATAATGAATCACCTCTTGATTTTCTAGACAATGCTATATTTTTCATATTCTTGTATATATGTTTGTTCTTACTTGATTGAATGTGTTTCTTTAATTTGAAATGATAAAAAACTGTAATTAATTTTAGTGGATAGTGATCACAACATGATTTTTTAGTTACTCATAATAATATTATAATTTTATAGTAATGAAATTAATGATAAATGAATGTTGTTTTAAAGTGTTATTCCATGTGATAATGTAACTGATAAAGATATATAATCTTGAATGCTTTTAAATGATTTAAAGCATAAAAATTTATTTTAATTTAGATATTTTCTCATAATTTGATTAAACTAGTTTTATGCTTGAGAACATTTTTAAAAAATTTGATACATAAGTATAGATGAAGACATAGGATGCTCATAGTTGGAACCAGTGAAAAATGAATCAATTATTTCAACATGGAAAATACACTGGTTGTTTGGTAAATTTAATTCTCTGGGAATAACAGTTTTTGTTTGTTTATAAAAGTTTGATGTCCTGTATTGGTTATTGTGAGAGACTATTTTCCTGTAAAAGATAAACTAAATATTTTTAGGGCTTAGATTTCCCTATTGAAAATTATTATTTCTTGAAGACTTCAATATGTTTTGGATGTGATATTTTCCATGAAACATGATGTGAGTGCGGAATGGATTATGAGATATGTACATGGAGGTTTCATATGGTGGTATAAGATGATGCATGTGGATTCGAGATTTATTGAGATATTCATGATGGTGTGGAAGAAGGAATCAGGATGATGGAATTTTCTGAAAGTGGTCTTCAATGTTGTTTTGATGAAAATGGTATGCTTTCTTGATAATTAATCTTTTTAATGTTATGATGTCTAGGTTTCATGTTAATCTAAATTCATTTTCCAAATTCATGAATCATCTGGATGTGTTTGGTTCTATATATCTTGGTGGTAGCTTGGGATGTCTTCCTAGAATACGATGAATAATGTAATGTTTAACAATGAATAATAAGTGACCTAACCCATAGGTTTGGTGTTAGTGTATTAAAAATGAGATGATCTTAAGAAATGATAGACTTGGTTGAATTATTCCTAGAGGGCATAGAATTTACTTTAATGGGTAATAAAATAATTAATAAAAGGTAAAATGTTAAAAGATAAATAGTAATTTAATGTATTTCTTTACAATTCTTATGTTGTATAGGATATCTTGTCCCTATTAGTTGTAGTTGGGTGTCTGAGTGATGATAGATACAATTAATCTTAAGATTAGGTTATTCCCATAGTGTGGTTGTGAGCTATTTTATATCTTGTATGTGTTGTGATTTCATATGATACACAATCCATGTTCATTGGGATATATAAACCCATTACACTATGGGTGGGTGTCTTGTCTAACATCCTAGGGGGGACAATCCCCACTTTCCCAATTCTCTTCTCTAAGTATTATTATGGGCTGGTAGGAATGGTGGCTAGTTTCCAATATATGTGTGGGTAGAGGTTTGTAATGTATTGTTGTAATTTCACACACACGTATCTTTAGATATAGTATCTAAATGATTATTATAGGTATGATGTGTGTATTTTGAGATGGCATGAGGTACCTTACATGGTGTATGGGCTATGATGTCTTTGGGTACAATACCTGATGGATGATACGCATTATACGGGTTGTGGTGCCTTCTAAAAACTACTACTTTATTATATTGATATGTGGTTGGGATTATGTGATGATTTGATACATGAGGTTAATTTTGTGAAACTTGGGGCTATGTGAATTCATGCTAGCTTCTTTTGTAGAGAGATTTCTTCTGATGAGTGACCTTAGGGAAGAGAAAAAAACCAAGGGGGAAGCAATAGTTGGGTACCCTTATTGATTTATTATTATAATATATGATCTATATTTTGTGCTTTAAATTGTGAGAGATAACCATGGTGAGGTTGGGACCATAATATAACTATTTAGGTGAATAGTTAATTCAATTATTATTCACTATAATAGGATTAAGGGAGGATCCAACTGAGTATAATCTTATTCTCATCCCACATTTGTATAAACAATTATTCATGTTAGTGTGATAACATTGGAGATCAGGATAGATTTTATTAGAGCATTATTTTGATGGATATATTTGGGATTCAGGGTCATTACCAAGTTTACTTTTTTGGTCCATGTATTTTTCATTTCATTTTTTAACACTGTATAAAATTAAATGGATTGACTTAGGATCTCTTTTATCTTTTATTGAAAGTGTTTATTGGTTTATTAATATTATCTATCTATTTCAAGAATTCATTTAGATTTTAATGCTGCTCATATATATATATATTACCATTGGTGCTAGTAATGAACTTCAGACCTATTAGAGGTGGGAATCAGATGGTCACTATCTCTGTAATCCCATTAAGATCTTAGGAGGGGTACTCTTCGGGGGATGGGTTGTGACATATGATGAAGGTTATGGCTATCATGAACCATCCTAAAGGATCTCGTGCCATGACTACCCAAACCCACCTCCAATATTCCAGGGGCTGGTGGCTAGCATCGAGATGTCATATCCCACATGTGGGAGGCATTAGCCTAATTTACTTGTAAACATACAAACATCTCCAAGCCACAAAATGTTGAAATAAAAACAACTGAATGAAGTAATTCCTACAAAAAAGATCCCACTAGAATGGTAAAATAGGAATTAATGGAATGGTAAACATGTCCAAATTCAATCACAACACAAAGTGTGTATACATATATCGAAATTAAATTTTAAAGATTCCAACATGCACTAATGTTTAGGACTATATGAATGAAATATCCCAAAAAACACCTTAGTCTGCCCATCTCCAGATATGCTCCACCCGATCCTGGTCATGCTAGGATGCCATCAAAAGGGCCTCTGTCTACACCAGACATGACACGTGCAGAAAATCCCGCTCATTGGTGAGTATGAATATATTCAATTGGATACCCCAATAACACAAAACATGAAGAACTAGGTATAGTCATATCAATACAAAATATAACAATCTATGTATAATAGACACCATGAGTGAAAATAACCTAGATATACAATGGAGATACACCATTAAATCAGGTGGTCATAATCAACATTCAGCCATAGGATTCTTTTCCATTCCATTATCTTTCAAATATATTACACTCCACAATCCATGATATCATCGGAGACACTTGACAAAGATATATACTTCATTTGGTTCTCACCCAAAGAGAGAAAACTGTTATGAGATGACTATAACACACAGTGAGGTGTCACACCCAGAACCTCTAGGGGATTTCACAAACATAATCGGGATCAAACATTATACCTAGAAAGGGGGTTATGCCCAAAACAAAAGGGGGAAACTAAAAACCCAATTGGTATCAACCCACTATATAGGGGATCATATTCCTATGATTCAACAAACCCTACTGATATGTTCCCTTATATAGAGGATCAACACCATGATCAGGGAGGTTACACCAATTTCTCAAACTCTACTAGGGATGATAGATTATCTCACTACAATATCATGACGGAACAACATACACTATCTAAGACAAGACCTCTAAATGGGATTACAATTCAATGATGTGGATGTGATGCCACACTTCAACCTCAATGAAAGGACCAAGGGAACACACTCTATCCATAGTGTACCCAAATAGAACCTTAATATTTGTCTCAAAATGACCATCTCAACGTCGTAGACAACACTTCTCTTGGACACTATCTTTAGGAGTTAAGAACATTTGAAACTGTTGGGGTCACTATGCCCCCAGACCAATCGTTGTAGACAGTCCCCCTACCATGCTGACAGTCTACTGTGGTCGACCGCCACCGTTGACCACCTATGGTTCAGCCAATAGCTCAATGAACCCACGGTCGAACATCAGAGCTCGATTACCGATAGTAACATGAGCTAATATATCCCCACGGGTGACTGTCACGGTCGACCATCATGGTCAACCGTCGTGATCATTAGCAATTGGGATCCTCCCTAGATTCCCATGATATGACATGGGTTCAGCCTTGCCACCCAGCCTAATCGACCCATCGACCCAACCTAGCCCATATGGCATAAAAAGGACAACCTGGTTGGCCTAATCCACTCCGCGTCTACAACCTTCTCAGTGGTCACTACCACTTCCACATCCACTATCCCCTCCGTCTCCACCATTTCCCATGTGGCCACCTTCTGAATCATCCATCATTGACATCCACTATATACGACACATACCACTACAAACAGTCATTCACGCCACCATCCTCTACTTCCTTCACCCACCAACATTGCCACCTTTTCGCCCTCGAGCCTCCAATACTACAATGAAACTCAAAAACACCAATCGCAGATCTTTGAACCTTGAACACAGATCTACACTGATCCAGTCTTGATTGTCGGTTTTCTGCAAATTTTGGGATCCTTTTGAGTTTGGAACCATCTAGAAATGTCGGGATGAGACCAAATGTATCAAATGACGAAGAATGCAATAAGTGGAGGGAGAAATATGAAATCATACAAGTTATGAATGATCCAAATTCATTATTACATTGACTTTGATTCATTATCATAGAAGAATAATCAAAGAGGGATAATCATCAAACCAAAAAATAATCAATTCTATCTAATTAAATCTTCCGATGTTGTGCATATTAGTTCATTGTCAATGAAATTAATAGTTTTCATCCAATATTAAAAAAGGATGAAAATTCACAAAACAAAACACCCTACCTAGAATTTAGATTGATCATTGCTGATGAATGGATAGCATGTCGTCATCGTTGGCTAGATATGCAATGATCGATGCTTGTCGATCGCTTATGTGATGTTATGTCTTCGTCTGATCAAGAGTATCTCTAGAAGATCTTTCCAAATGTCTTTAGAGGATTCTAGGGTTTTATGACTAATCCTAGATCTCTAAAAATGGGTTTATTTAAAAATAAATAGGTCTATGTCTTGATGAAATAAAATAAAATAAAATATATTTATTTATTTATTCTTTTAAAACACCCATGATGGCATTCCAAAATAAACCCACACCAACCAATTCTAGGTTGCACCTAAGGTAACGATGGTTCTATGAACTCAGTTATGCCCTCAGATTTCTCATCATGGAAACCATTTAGAAGTTATTCCACTTTTTATGGAAAACCATGCGTGCGTGATTTTTAATATCTTAATATTTTTCGAACAATAGATTCGGGCACACTGAGCCTCAGAATCTCACGCCGTCTCAGTACATAGTTTCAAAAATAATTTATATGATATAAAAATATAATACATGGAAAATATGAGATGTTATAATGGTTTTGGATATAAAACAGCGATCCATGCACCATACCAATAATAGAACCAAATTTGAAAAATATAATCCAATTGTAATGATAATATTATAAAAAATAAATTGAAATACAAATATAACATTTTACTTTCATTTCAATCCAATTTTTACATATAATATATTTACATCGATATAATATTTCTAATTAACCAAAAAAATTAAAAAACAATGTAAAAATTATAAACATTATAGATGGATTTCTCTACAACGATCAACCTTTAAAAAAAAGCATGCCTCTAAAATAAAACCAATGTTTATTTTAGAAATTGTATATAATAAATAAAAATACTAATTTTAATATTATATAATATACATGGGGAAAATTATATTAATAATTGTTGAATATATTATGGATAATACTAGTGATATTATTAATATGTTTATTTACAATTATATAGGTAATTTAATATTAATTAGCATTGATTAATTATACTACTAATTAATAATAATATTATGATTTATTAATTACAATGTTAATTAATAATACATATAAATTATATTTTTAATTATTGAAAATATAAATGATATTATCAGTTTTAAATTATATAAATTACTTAAATAGATTTTAATAATTATATTTTTGTATCTTCTTAGTGGTAAAATTTTTAATAGTTATATCATTAAAATGAAATTGAATTTTTATATTGAAAACATGCACTTTGAGTCACACCCAAAACATCATGTGTCAAACTGATATGTGGTCAATTACTACAAATTAAAAATGATTTATGGATCATTTTCCTAATGTGTGAAAATAATTTGATCTATTTTACATACTTTTGATAATTTGGCATGTGTTTCAAACTAAAATGAATATTTTTATATTGAAAACACGCTTTTGGAGTCATACTAGCCACATCATCTGCTGAATTGATGTGAGGTTGACTTCAACATACCAAAATTAATTATTGGTTATTTTCCAAAAGTATCAATACAATTTAAGACAGTTTACACAGTTTTGGCTTTGTGGTTCATGTTTTAGAGAAAAATGAAACTTTTTATGTGATAATAGGTATTTTGAGTCATACTAACCACATTGCCTTTTAAATTAATGTACGGTGAATTATATCACATCAGAAATGAATTATTCACCATTATATTAGTGTATCAAGACGATCCAAGAAATTTTTCTATATTTTGTCTATTTCATGTTTGTTTTAAATTGAAATGACACAATTAATTTAAAAATGTGATCTTTGAGTCATATCAGTCACATTGTGTGTTAGATTGATGCGTTGTCAATTCATACACGCCACAAATTAATTATGGATCATTTTCCTAATTTTTCAAGTTAATTCAAGTTAATGTATTATTTTTTGGCTACATGAGGCCCATTTAGCACTAAAATGGGAATTTTATGATAAAACACACTCATTGAGTCCTACTAGCTACACTGCATGTAAGATTAATTTTTGGTTAATTCCAAATAATCACAAATAAATTAAAGATCATTTTATTAATGTTTAAAAACAATATGAACTCATTTTCACATTTTTTTATATATGATGAGTGTTTTAAAAATAAATGATGCCTTTATATTGAAAACACGCAATATGAGTCATACCAGCCACATCATCTGTTGGATTTACATGAGATAAATTCATATATGACACATATAAATTATGTATCATTTTCGTAATGATTGATACTATCTAATCCTGTTTTTTTGGTTTGTGAAACCCATTTTATACTAAAAGAACACACAAATAGACTCATACTGGACACATTGTTTCTTAGATTGATGTAAGGCTGATTTATACACTCAAAAAATGAATTACGTATCATTTTTTTAAGGTTTTTATATATTATATGCTCATTTAAACTGTTTTGGTTTTGGGACACATGTTTTACACTTAAATGACACTATTATGTTGAAAAAAATCACCTGGACTCATACCATAAGTATCATGAGTTTGATTAATGTTTGGTCTATTCATAAATATTAAAAAATTCTTATGGATCATTTTTAAAAATGTCTATAAAATCTAACAGTATTTACCCTATTTTCTTTATGTGATACGTGTTTTCCTCCAAAATGATACATTTATGTTGAAAACACACACTTGGAGTCATATCAGAAATGTCACATATCATATTAATGTGTGGTAGATACCTACACATCAATAATAAATTATAAATCATTATAATAATGTTTAAAAATAGCTTAATCATATTTCCACAGTTCAAACTATTTAAAACATGTTTTAAACTGAAAGAAAATTTATATTGAAAACACACACATTGAGTTATACCGACCACATCGTGTGTTAGATTAATATATAGTAAATTCGAACATGTCAAAAATGAATTATGTATTTTTTTCACAAATTAATGAAAACAATATGATCTCATTGTCTCAATTTTGGCTATGTGATGCGTATTTAATTCAAAAAAATGAGACTTTAATATTGAAAATATGTACTTAAAGTCATATCGACCACATCATGTGTCAGATTGACCAGTGGTGAATGACTACACAATCATAATGAATTATGCATCATTTTCATAATGTTGGAAAACAATTTTATCATGTTTTATTGGTTTTGACAATATAATATGTCTTTAATGAAACATTCATATTGTAAATATGCATTTTGAGTCATACCGACTCCATCATGGGTTAGATTGATCTAATGTTGATTACTACATGATAAAAATAAATTATTATTTATTCTGATGTTTCAAGATAATCTAATCTTGTTTATTTTGTTTGATTTATTTGATTATTTTTTGCACTAAAATAAAACATATATATTGAAAACATACACAGAGACTTACCTACCACATCATGTGTTGAATTAATGTGAGTTAAATTCAAAGATATCATAGATGAATTATCGATATGTTTACAAAAGTTTCATGATAGAATGATCTTGATTACATAGTTTTCACTTTTGGAAGCACGTTTTAGACTAATGTGACACTTTTATAGTAAAAACATGAACTTGAAGTGATGCAAGACACCTCATGTGTCTGATTAATATGAGGTTAATTATTACACATCAAAATTGATTTATGGATCATTTTCATATTTTTTGAAAAAAATAAGATTCTATTTTCTTAGTTTTTTATATGTGACACACATTTTAATCTAAAATGATATTTTTTTGGAAAACACACACTTTGAGTCATATTGGACACGACATGTGTTAGATTAATGAAAAGATTATTACATAATATAAAAATGAATTATGGATCATTATACTAATATTTTCGAATAATATGTCCTCATTTTCTTAGTTTTGGCTATGTGACATATTTTTTCAACTGAAACCACACTTTTATATTGAAAATAATAACTTTGAGTCATACCAACCACTTCATGTGTTCGTTTGATGTGTATTAAATTATTATTGGTATAAAAATAATAAAGGATCAGTTCCCTAAATTTATAATATAATAGAGTATTTTTTCATAGTTTTGACAATGTCAGGTGTGTTTTTAACTAAAATGGAACTTTTATATTGAAAACATACACATGGAGTCCTAAATTCCTTATCATGTATTAGATTGATGTGTATTTTATTTCTATATTCCAAGAATAAAATATAGATAATTATACTACAATATAAAGAAAATAAGTGGTTTTTTACTCTGTTTTGAATACCTAACTTCTATTTTACACTAAAATGACACATTTATATTGAAAACATGCACCTAAAGTTATACTGGACACATTGTGGTTTGATTTAATGTTTGTATGATACTAACATGTTAAACATGATTTATATAACATTTTCAGAATGATTCAAGACAATATTCTCTTTTTCTCTTAATTTTGATTTCGTGACACATGTTTTATACTAAAATGACACTTTTATATTGAAAACATGCACTTGGAGTCATATCAGACACATCTAGTGTCAGATTAATGTGTGGTGAATTCATATGAATCAATAATGATTTTGGAATCATTTTACTACTGTTTTAATTGAATTATCTATAATTTTCTCTTTTTTTCCAATGTGACAAGTGTCTTAAAAAATGTTAACTTTTTATTGAAAACATGCAACTTGAGTTGTACTGACCATATCATGTTTCATATTATTGTTTCCTTGATTAATACATGTCAAAAATAAATTATGGATCATTTTCGTAATGTATTAAAATAATAAAGCTCATTTTCATAGATTTTTCATTGATATGTTCATTTTAAATTAAATAATTATTTTAAACAGAAAACATGTATTTTGAGTCATACTGAACACATCGTGTGTCATATTTATGTGAGGTGAATTACTATGCATAAATAATTAAATATTTCTTATTATGTTTTAAGACAAAATGGGAACATTTTCTTCGTTTTGATAATGTTACATGCATTTCAGACTAAAATAAAATGATTATATTGAAAACACACACTTAGATCCATTTCAACCACACCAAGTGTTGGATGGATATTCAGTCAATTCCTCTAAGGAAAAAATCAATTATGGATGATTATACTATATTTTTATGGCAATATGAGCTTTTTTACATTGTTGTGGCTCTGTGATGTGTGTTTTAAACTAAAATGATGCTTATTTGTTGAAAAACACACGTGGATTCATACCATTCATATCATCTATCAAATTAATCTTTGCTTGATTCCAACACATCAAAAACTAATTGTGGATTATTTTTCTAATGAATAATGTTAATTCAATCTGGTTTACTCAATTTGGTCTATCTGACTCGTGATTTAAAATAAAATGACACTTTTATATTGAAATGTCATACTTAGAGCAATAATAGACACATCATGTGTTAAATTAAATTGTCATAAATTCCCAAACATAAAAAATAAATTATAGATTATTTTTTTAACACTAGAAAAAAATTTGAATTTTTTACTCAGTTTTGGATATGTGATGAGTGTTTTAAAATAAATAGACTCTTTTTTATTGAAACCACACACTTTTAGCCATACCAACTACATCCTGTTTCTAATTTAAATCTGGAAAATTTCTATAAATCACAATTTAATTATGGATTGGTTTTATAAATCATGAGAACAATCAGATCTTTTTTTCTTAGTATTACTACTGTTATGCATGTTTTAAACTAAAATGACACATTTATATTGAAATCATGCTCATAGAGTAATGTTAGCCAATTAATGTGATGGAATAATGTGGGTTCAATTTATTAATTCCAAAAATGAATTAGGATTTTTTTGTACAATTATTTCAAGAAAATATGTCGGTTACTCATATTTGGATATGTAACGCACTTTTTACACAAAAATTTCACTTGAAAACACACACTTTTTGTCATACTGACAAAATAATTAATCATGTTGATTTTTTATCAATTCAGAGACATCAAAAATTAAATATGGATCATTTCTATTTGTTATGAAAATAATATGATCATGTTTTCTCAATTTTGGCTATGTGATTTGTGTTTAATAAAATCACATGTTTATAATAGAAACACACTCTTTTAGTCATTTTGTAACAAAATTTTTCTGAATTATGTGTGTTAAATTCTTAAACACCCAAAAAGAATTAGAGATCATTTGGATAAATTTTAAAAACAATCAAATCCCATTTTCTTTGTTTTTTAATTATGACAGTTGTTTTAAACTCAAATGAAAATTTTAATGTGGAAACTTGCACTTTTCTAAAATATGACACATATTGTGTGGGATTGATATGATTTTTATTCCTATATTCCACAAATTAATTATAGATCATTTTAAAAAATTATCATGACAATCAAAGCTCATTTTATTAGTTTTGACAGTGTGATGTCTGTTTTAATGAAAAATGAACCTTTTATATAAAAAACATGCACTTTGTGTTATACCATAAACATAATATAATGATTTAAAATGAGTTCCATTCATTCACTTCTCAAATAAATTATGTTTATTTTTCAAATAATTTGAAAATAATCTTGGATTCTTTGTATTGTTTTAACCATATGAAAATTCTTTTAAACTAAATCACCTTGTAAAGATCAACAAACATCTCGAAATTTTCAACTAAAAACCCTTATTAAAATTATTTAATAGTTAATTAATCATTTATAAATTGATAGATTCATAGTTATATGTTGAGAAATAACTATTAGTATTTATAGTATCATTCATTTTAATGTATTTGGTTGAATCAAATGTGAAAGTAATGGAAATAATTTTTCACCTTCATCTTATAGGTAGATCTGATTGTAATGGGGGAACAAACTATTTTTAAAAAATAATTAAAATAAAGGGAGACCCAAATTAAAATAATAATTCTATAGGTATAGATTTACCTTCCCCATTTTGGGTAATATGCAATCAAATTTATTGGTAGAAGGACTATTGACCCATTTCTCTCACTATTAAGTCATCAATATCCTTGATGTCAAATCTCATGAGAGAATGAGAATAATAGAAAATGATACTATATCTTCTAGAATCTTTAGAGAAAATCCCATTATGATACTTCTATTTATGATATATATCAATTAATTCTTTCTTTATAGGTTCATCTTGAAATCATTTTTCAATTTCAATCAACACATCCTAACCCCTAAGAGAATCAAATTACTCATAAATTGTAATTAATTTTATGGAAAATAATATATAATAATGATTATAAAAATAATTACACTGTCAAATTTATTTATAAGTTTATAGGAAATACTATATCATATATATAATAGTTAATGACATTAAATTATAGTCGGAAAGCATTATAACTCTGTGTACTCTGCCTACTCATCTCTAAAAAAATTACTTTTTCTTTTAATTATGTAGACTGTATTAAATCCTAGTAGTTATGAGAAAACATAAATAAATAGAAGATTAAAAATTTCTAAAGGAAATTTTAATTACCTTTTATAATTACCTGTTGAGGGGTGCTACTTTTTCTATTGAATATAATAGGTTACAAAAATTCAGAAACATTATATGAAAAATCATGTTTGTTATTTTGTTTCAAACACTGTCAAAACATTGTTAAAAATATGTAAAACAATTTAAAGATGTTTTGATAGTTAAGTCATATTATATATACCATAATTGTTTATAGTTTAATAAATCCATAGGATTTTTTTTCAGTCACTCACCTTATACCATGAAATAGTAAATATTTATAGATCACCCTATCATAAAACAACTCTTCTGAAAAAAACTAAATTGTTTTGTTTTAATTTTATCAGTAAAATATCGATTACAATGAATTTAAAAATAAAAATGGACATTTTTTGTACATTATTTGTCAGAAATCCATGATTTTAATATAAAAATTCAAAAAATATGATATCCATATTAATTTTGATTTTCATCCTATGATTCCTAAAAAACAAGAAACAATTAAGTAATAAATTAAATAATGCTATTTTCTATGAGATTAGATTATATATTTTTAACCTATAATTCTATGAAATTAGAGGATTATATTGTCTATTATTAAATTTTCAAATTCATAGCTTAGGAAATATTTTTACTTTTCAATTTCATTTATTTCAAAATAATCATTTTCCACAGAAATTATAGATGGATTAATGAATCCAAATCTTTTTTCATATGGTTATCCCTTTATATAGTAGTAATATATACACCAGTATAAAATATGTATAGTTATTAACTATAATGAACATAATAGATCAATTTTTTGATAGAAATATTTTGAAAATGTATCGTATTTATTCACAACAAATACCCCCAACCATTCAAACATGATAATCTCGTTTATAATCTCGATACCAACCACTTATATAATAGACAGTCAAATTATTTCTTATTCATATTCAATATATGACATATTTTCATCTTTTAATGTTTCATACATGTGAAATTGTTATTCTAATATATGGGGAAGTAGAACTAGTGGGGTGAATGTACACTAAAAGGGTCATTTGGATTCTTTGTTGATCCAATAGATTCTCATGATTCAACTTTCCATTTCCCACTGTTCCCATTGGGAGTACCATACATAATTTTTAACATTTTTCATCAAATTATAATTGTTTTTCATTATATAAATATTTATAATAACCTATTTCATGTATCCTTAAACGATTAAATGTCCATTATATTAATGTTCCAATAACATTATCGTTCATGGTATAATCCATATCATAAAGTATAATAGGAAAATTGGCACTTGGCTCAAGACCTAACTCAATACCCACTCTCAATTATTATTTTGTGAGTTTTTTTATAATATATGTTTCAAAATGATATATTGTACACCATACCCCTCACAATAAGGTTTTAACCTATTGAATTTTCATAATATAAAGTTATCAAATGTTCTTGATTCAAATTTAGGATAATAAGTTATGAAAAAATCATTACCATGTGTCTAGAAAGAGGTTGAGTAGATTGGTTAGACTCATTGCTACTAGGTCATGTGTATATTCATGTATGTATTGTTGTTCCTCTATTGGATAGATTTTATCCGCTAAATTATACTATCCAACCAAGCTAGATTGGATAACAAGATCATTTAATGTATTTATTTTTGAATTTATGCCTTTCATTATATCATATATTTTGATTTTTTGATTTTTCAACATAAAATATTTCTTAGGTGACTCTCCAAAACATGCACAACTAACATGGCCCTATTTTTCTTTTGGTATAGTCCATGTTGATATTTATTTCTAATATATGTTAAAAACGTATTACCATAAATAGATATTTTTATGTAATATTATTGTAAAGAATAATAAATTAAAATTCTGAACTACTTTCACATGATTATCTGACAGAATGTGTATTTTTATTTACTATTTATCCCTATTTAGTTTCAAGGGACTGCTTTTAGCTTCCAGGAAGAGTTGAACCACATGATGGGAATGTACCCAACATTGACAATTACCATGATTGATGATTAATACAAGATCAATAAGACGATAAATGCCACTATCCATGCAGTTGACTCAATGATAAAAGACAATGAAGGGAACTCAAAACTGAGAAGAAAGGATTGGATAATTTTTTATAAGTAATTAAATTAAATTAAATAATTACCCCTAAGGTGATTCTTTATGCATTGATGCATTCAACCACAGGTCTGAGGTGTGGCTTCATTTTCATGTAGAATACAAGGATTGGAATACTCTAAAGGTTATCCTCATGTTATTGACATATCTCTTGAAATCTCAAAAGGAATCACCAGGTGCTATAGTATATGTTATTTTTACTTCATATGTCTGCTTTGGTTCAACTTGAGTGTCTCTTCCAGAGCATTCACCTAGTTTCGATGGAGGAGGATCTCTCCCATTATTGAGAGCATTCATGGAGAGGTAATTGTTCTCTAGGCTTGATATATTATCTCCAAGGATGTTGTTCACACAACAATTTGAATATCCAGTGGAATGAAACTTTTTATAATTAAATAATAATTACATAACAAAAAATTTATATGACAAGGTAATAATAAATAATTAGCAGATGTTTGGTGACTTATTGGATTATTCCATGTGAAACTAGTTTTTAATTAAAAATAGAAATGTTATTATTTTCATGAAATGTTATTAATATTCACGATATATTTATATATTATTTAACAAAAATAATATTTAATATTATTTCTCATCGGACCCATAAATTGGTCGTCCAATCCAACTGAATATTTACTATGCATTGAATAATGACTCTTCATTTTTAAAATAAATATAACTGCATTATTCACCAAGAAATAAATATTAAATTCAAAATATATTCTCTGGATTAACTAGTGATAAATCATATAAGATAAAGAATATAAGAATAATTATTAAACCATGACATGAAATAATATTTATTCATCTTTTAAAATAATAAATTATTTAACTGACATACTAGCTACACTTTGTGTGTGGCCCTGCAGGCCTCTTTCTTGATGGCATAAGGAGGGCTTACCTAGAGTCTAATATTGATATTTAGCAATGAGAGAAGTATTCCAAGAGAAATAGGTTCATGTTGCAATGACATGTCACCTCATACAAATTATAACAGTGTAATATTATTCCTTTTTTCTAATATCTACAGTCAAGTGGGATGCTTGCAAGTGCCATCAACCCATGTGCTCAATTTCTCATTCTTTGACATCCTAGAATTGAACATTCCTAGAGAACACCATAGTCAGGGATTTTGTTTGTATATATAATTTCTATCAAAGGTCCTGAGTTATCTACATCTAAATAAGTGAAAACCCCTTTCTCAAATTATTAATTTATTTATTATTACTCGTGACACACCCAACAAATCTTATGTCACCGAAAATATCTATCGTCCTAGTTTTTTCAATAAATTTAAGTGAGAGAGTCAGAATACCCATTAATAATAAACCTAAAGTATAAGGAATAATATAAACATCTATAGATAGGAACATCGAATGACACTTATGAATTTGGATTTTCTACGGGTAGGTCATGTTTTCATAATATCCTCCAGGACATTACCAACGGCTCACACTATGAGAATGTGACACAATATTTCCGGAGTCGACACCCTAGATATCATATATCATTTATGTTCTTTTAAATGATATCAGTATACTATAGAACATATATTCAATAATAGTGTCATTGAACTTCTGGGTTCGCATCATTGTCGGGATCCGCTATAAGCATTTAGTGTGACAACTGTTCTTTGGACATTATCACATACTATGTCACAAATAATAACAATCATGATGTGATAAATAGTTTATTAATATTCATAAAATGAATACAGGTTTATCATAATGTAAAAATAATTTGATTTCAAGGACACCAACTCCAACAGACTCCCACTTGCACTTGAGCCAACTGCTACCAACCTTCAGTCCCCTATCGCTCACATGATATTCATGCTTCTGCTGAGATCAATCTTTAGTTAAGGGATCCTCCACGTTATCTTCCATGTACATGCTTTTTACTGGAACATCACCCCTCTCATATAAATCCTTCCAAAAGTAATACATTCAGAGTATGTTCTTTTTCCATTAATGTGACCTTGGAGCCTTTACAAGAGACACCAATATAGTATTATCACAGTACAATGTAATGGGATATTTGCTACTAGGTAACAAATCAAGCTCATGGACAATATTTTGAATCTATATGGCTTCCACTGATGTATCTTGGGCCTCTATATATTCATAATCCACTTTAAAATCATTGACAACTAGCTTCTTTGAACTCTTCAAACTCAAAACTCCCATGTTGTGATAGAAATGAAATCCTGATTGTGACTACAGATCATTATGGTTTATCTAAAAAAAGCATCACCATACCCTCTAATGACAAGCTCCCGATCTACTATATAAACCAGAAACATATCTGTAGTTCTAAAATGATACTTATGGATAGTCTTGATAGAATTCGAATATTTTTATCCTATATTAGCCCGATATCTACATACCATGCTTAGTGCATATGGAATATCAAGTTCGGTACATAACATGGAATATATGGTAGATCTCATCATTAAAGCGTATGGAATCTTACTCATTCAATCTTTATCATGTTTCATCTAAGGACACATTTTCTTGGATTGATGTATACTATGTGACACTAAAACCAATCCCCTCTTGGATTGATCAATACTAAATCTCTTTAGATCTAGTCAATGAATATAATTTAACTTAGTAGAAGATGGCTCCTAGATCTATTAGGAATAATCTTGATCCCTAGAATGTATGATACATCACTCAAGTCCATCATATAGAAGAACTTGTTCAACACGTCAGTGACTGACTACAATTCTGGTATGTTGTTTCCAATATGCAATATGTCATCAACATACTATACTAGGATAATGACCACATTTCCCTTTAACATCTTTTAAACACATGGATCAAATTCATTCTTAATGAAACCAAATTACCTTATGGATTCATATAATCAAATGTTCCTTGACCTGGATGTTTTCTTTAATCTCTAAATGGATCTTTGTAACACTCATACCCTTTTAGCATCACCTAGTGTTAAAAACACTTCTAGTTGTGTCATATATACAACTTCTTGAAGGTTTCTCTTAAAGAATTCTCTTTTGAAATTTATCTTTCAAATATCATAGACATGGAATGATGCTATGAAATATATAATGCTTATGGATATAAATATGGAAACTAGAAAAAAAGGTTACATCATAGTATATTCTGTGATGCTGTTTAAGACATAGAGCCACTAGCATTTATTTTTAGATACTAATGTGATGTTCATTTTTTCCAGTTTCTTCTTGAATACCTATTTACACCAAACATGCATTACATCAACTAGAGCATTTACTATATCCCATACATGGTTATGATACATGGAATCCATCTAAGAATTCATAGCTTCTAGCCTTATTTTAGCTTTTGATATCCCAATTTCTCCCTAGTAGGAGAGAGGTTAATCATTGTCCAATAATAATTAGTCGCCAACCTTGGGGATATGGAAATCATATCTCTCTTGTTCCCTTACCAATCATGTAATCCTACACAGTACTAGTGTTTCAGAAATTACCTCTTCCATGGGAACTTGTGGAACTTTTTCCTGTACCAACTCCTATTTATCTTTATCATCAAAATCATTGAATTTAATCTTGATACCACTATCCTTTTTTAGTAAGTGATTCTGCTCAAGAAATTCGGCATGTCTGGAAACTGTCACCTTCTTATCCTAGGTTTTGTATATATAGTATCACATTGTTTCCCTAGAATTCCGTATAATGATACCCTACATGTCCCAGGGTCAAATTTTGTTTCTTGATAAAGCATTAAAAAATTCATTGCATCTGCATACACGTGTATGTGAAAATGTGGGTTTCGTTCTACTCTATTGCTCAAAGGGAATCCGATTTTTCTCTTTATTTTGTACATGTATTAATGTTTATTCCATAGTTTTCAATGCATATATAGGAAATTATAATAGAATATCTGTATGACTCATCATCAACCTTACCATGTTCAATAAGGTACGGTTCCGCCTTTCACTAACACAATTCCACTATGCTGTTTATGTGGAGTGAGTTGAGATAGAATCTTAGACTCTTGTAAATGGTCAATCAACTTTTGGTTAAGATATTATCCAACTCTATCTAATAGATGTTTCATTATCTTCCTACTCATATGATTCTCTTCATCGTTCATGAATTCCATGAATTTCTCAAGGGACTCTGACTTCTACCTCATTATGTAAATATTACTATATATACTCTAGTAAGATGTAAAACTTATGATATAATAATATCCACCACTGGATTCTATTGTAAATGTTCCACATAAATTAGTCTGTTACAATCCTAGAAGCTCTGTGGCCCTTTCAACCTATCCACCAAATGGTGATTTGGATATTTTTCCTTGTAAACAATAGTGACATCTATCAAGTCTTTTTAGCTTAGAAGAGTCTAAATAACCATCTTGATAGATCTTGGTCAAATGCTTCATGTTTACATGACCGAGGCGGAAAATACAAAACTGGGTCTTGTATGAGTCATGTGAACTTGGTTCATTATCAATTTCTAACACTGAGTTATAAAATTTTAATACATACATATAGTTATTTAAATTCATCATACCATAACATATTTTGTTGTTGAGTCAATAAGGTTTTCCTTATTAATTTTCCATTCCTTCTTGTTTTTAAAATCACAAATACCTTATCTTTAAGAAAATTTGGATTTTACCCAATAATTTAAATCTATAAGGAAAATTTCTTTACCCAAGGAAATCTACCCTTACCTAGACCTCATTGATAAAATAATAATTTTTCTTAAGTAAAAAAATTGGATTCATATATAAAAACGCGGAATTGTATAATACTTAGACAAGAAGCATTCTGTTTTAGGATCCGAATTCCTGTTACGAACATTCTTGATGTTCTACTCAAAATTCCATGTTATGAACTTTAATGATGTTCAAATCTGAATTCTAATTGCAAACTTGTATAAGGTTTTACCTACGAATTCTGATGATGAATTCTGATTAGGAATTATCATTACAAATTCTGATGACGAATTCTGATTACGATTTATCATTACAAATTTTGATGATGAATTCTAATTATGAATTTTCATTATGAATTCTGATGGTGTATTCTGATTATGAATTATCATTACGAATTCTGAAGATGAATTCTGATTACGAATTCCCATAACGAATTCTAATGATGAATTATGATTACGAAATATAATTTCGAATTCTGATGATGAATTCTGATTACAAATTCTCATTATGAATTCTGATGATGAATTTTGATTGCGAATTCCCATTACGCATTCTGATGATGAATTCAGATTCTGAATTCTCATTACGAATTCTAATGATGGATTCTGATTACGAATTCTCATTATGAATTCTAATGAAGAATTCTGATTATGAATTCTCATTATGAATTCTGATGAAGAATTCTAATTACGAATTCTCATTACAAATTCTGATGAAGAATTCTTATTACGAATTCTCATTATGAATTCTGATGAAGATTTCCGATTACAAATTCTCATTATGAATTCCTTAGAAAAAAAGGAATATGAATATCCCTGTTTAATAGACATTGAATTCATTTACTCACATTTCAAACTATCATATTTACTTACATTCGAAATATTTGTTTTGGGTTATGCTTTCACTTGTTCCATTATAAAACCATGTCGTGCCTTCAGTTATCAACTAACCATTTTTTGAGTGACACGTGTACAGGTCTCTCCGAAATTCAAGGAAAAATATGACTGTTGGAGGAGTGATCCGACCGTTGGAGTTGTGACTATAAATAACAGCTGATTTGAACACTTAACAACATCTTAGACATCTGTTCTTACATGTTGTTGAAGTGATTTCTAGAGAGAGAAGCTCTTATAAACTCTCAAGATACGTGTAGAAAGTTTGAATGGCTAGTTCAAACTTTTCTTCATACAGACCTATGTTGTGCGACACCGATTTTTACTGTGTACAATCGAGGGCTTCTAGAGATATGAAGACAGAGGTGCCGACTACCTGATAGTTGAGTGCTTGCGGGGTTAACAAGACAGACTCCGATCTTCGTATCGAGGGCTTACCCTATTGTGGGTAAGACAGACATTCTTGAAATTATAAACCAAGGGACCTCTTATCCAAGGTTTTTGGATACCCTCATATTTGGGTTAAAAGGGTTTATACTTGTTACTTTTTGTTTTACTACGTTTTTTTTTCTGTTGCATTTGTATTGTTAAGGAATGTATAACATTCTTATACTTCGTCATATTTTTACTCTCTTTTAGTTAGATTCTATATGCTTTAAGGTAGAATCTTATCTATTGTAAACTTTTGTTAAATTTCATTTTTGGAGTCACTTTTCCAGAATCAAGCAAGTTATTAGAACTTAGAGGTGTTGTGAATTTTTGTTGTTTGTAAAAGTTCCATAAAAAAATTAAAGTATAAAATTCACCCCCCTCTTGTATTTGTACCTCATTTTACTATTCGATCATACATTTGGTATAATAGATTTTATCATACTCGCAAATACCATTCTAACAATTGGTATCAAAGCGTTGGTTCAATCTGAATTAATCTCACGATTAGATTCAGAAGTGAATTTTCGGAATTGATTTCTCAGAATCATATTTTTCAGATTCATATATTCAGATTCAAATATTCGGATTCATATTCAGTTTTTTCTTAGAGATACTATTGCTCTATATTTTTTATGCATAGGATATTTTTTCCTTGTTTACAAATTCATACTACTAACATGTTTCTGTGGAAATTATTTTCTTAAGAATGGCATGTTTAAATGTTGGTTCTATAGATAATATAAATCCTACCAGACCACCTATTTTCGATGGAAATGATTATGTGTACTGGAGAGATAGGTTGAAGACTACCATTATCAATAATAGAGTTGATAACTATTTACTGCTGACTGGAGATTATAAGATTCCAAATAAGGATTTGATAACCTTTACGAATCAGGAGAAATCAGAAAATCAATCAAATTTCATAGTGAGAAATACTTTGTTGTCATCCATGACTAGGAACATCTATAGTCAAATATCATCATGTGAAGCTGCAAACAGTATCTGGAAGAAACTTGAAGTTACACATTTTGGTACATCCAAAGTCATTGAAACAAGAAGATCCATGCTCAGAGCTGAATATCATAGTTTTAATTTTCCTTATGGAGAACCTGTAAGAAAAGTACAACAAATGTTTATGACTATCGTAATAGCTTACAATCTATGGGATAAAAATGTTTGGACGATGAAGCTCTTGTGGACAAGATCATAGATATCATGCCAAATGAATAGGAGTCCAAGAGGACAGATATTGATGAGAACAGGAAAGTCACTCAGATTTCTTTAGATGAGTTGTTTGGAACTCTTCTTCAGCATGAAACCATAATGAAGAGAGATTCTGAAAATGTCAAGAAGAAGAATGTGATTGGAGGAGTTTCTTTTACTACCACCTCTAAACATATGAAAGCCAGGACCCCAGAAAGAGTAACTAGATCAAAGACAAATAAAGTCATTATTTAGTCAGAGTCTAGTGACACAGAAATATATGGGAATGAATTAGCTAATCTTGCTCGAAGAATGAACAATATTGTAGCTAAAAGGAACCATCCTAATAAGTACAAAAAGAAAGACTACAGAGATAAGAAAGATGAAGAAGTTACTTGTTATGAATGTAGAAGAATATGTCATATCAGACCTGATTGTCCCTTTTTGAAAAATAAGGATAAGAAGGAATGGAATTCATAAAGGAACAAAAAGAAATTCTACTGATCAGAGCATGAAAAATGTATTAAAACAAATGATACTTGGAGTGCTAGCTATGGAGACTCTTCAGAAAGTGAATATTCTGAATATGATTCATCAACACAGAATAATATGGGATTCTTTTCAACAAATTTTTTCCGTAATACATGTCTTATGGACAAGGTATGCTCTGCTGAGGCTTTAACAAATTTATCTCTTGATAATAATTACAATTCTGAACATAGTACTTCTAATAAAGAAACTTCATCCTCAAAAAATGAAGAACATTCATATAAAGAAGTATCTGGATTTTCCAAGTTACATGAAGAAAGAAATTGTTAAATTTCTAAGAAATTAGGCAAGGAAAATACTAGGGATGAAATTCTTACAAAAGAGATTTCAGATATTTCTAGAGATCTTAGAGATAAAGAATAGCTTCTAGAAAAACTCTCTAAAGAACTTGAGAAAGCTAATTCTGCTAAGGAAGAACATTCTAAAGATCATAAGAATTCTATTTCAAAGATAAGCGTTTTAGGGAAAAATATAACTCTAAGGAAATGATTCTTAAGGATAGGAATTTAGTTATCAGACTGAAACCCGAAATATTTTCACTTAATAAACGTCTTGTAAAATTTACCTCTGGGAAGGAAATTTTTGACAAGATGTATTCTCAAATCAAATCTCAAGGAAACACTACTGGAGTAGGGTATACTCACTATAAATCAGTTTTCAAAAACAATTATTTTTTTCCTTTAATTCCCCTTTTTTTACATAATGTCATAGTGGTGGGAATTTGAAGAAAAATTTCTCCTTAAATAGAGTTCAATCTCTTGGGTTTCAGAAAGATTATTTTTCTCAAAAAATGTGGATACCAAAAATTTTTATGCCTAAAAATTTCAGATCCAAGAATGTTTAAATTCCAAAAATCTATCCTTTTCTTATTTTCAGGAAAATAGAGGTGGTACCAATAGAAATACATCGTACATGGACAGTGGATGTTCCAGGCATATGACAGGTAACAAAAACTATTTTGTAAAGATTATCAAGACGAAAGGAGGTAATGTAACATTTATATATAATGGTCAGGGAGAAATTATGGGTATAGGTAACATCATTCTTCTTGGGAAAACATTGATTTCAAATGTTTTATTTGTCAAAGGTCTTAAGCTCAACTTCATTATCATAATCCAATTATGTGATGATGTATACCTTATGAATTTTAGTAATGATAAGTGATGAGTACACAATTCCATGGAAGAATTTATTCTTTCTTCCCATAGGCAAGATAATTTTTACACACTAAACGTAGAAGACCTTAAGAGCCAAGACTTACCATTCCATAGTGTAATGGAAGATCATTCTTGGTTATGTAATAGATGTTTATGTAATTGTAACCTTAAAAACATATGAATACTCACTATGAAAGGACTAGTTAAGGATCTAGCAGAGCGTATATTTGATTCATCAAAAGTTTGTGACCCTTCTCAATATGGAAAGAAACATAAATGGAGTTTTTAATCATTTGGTGAAGTCTCAACTACTGATTCATTATAGTTATTTCATATGGATCTTTTTGGTCCAACAAAAACTGGATGCATTGGAGTCAAGTATTATGTGTTTGTCTTAGTAGATGATTACACTAGATATATGTGGGTCTATTTTCTAGGAAAGAATTCTGAATCTTTTTCTTATTTCAAAAGTTTTAGAGCCCATGTTAAAAATGAGAAAAACCATCGACTGATTACTATTCATTGTGATCATGGAAGAGAATTTCAAAATATTGATTTTGAATATTTTTGTATTAGAAAAGGCATTACTTATAACATTTAAGCACCTAGAACACCTCAACAGAATGGTGTTGCTGAAAGAAGAAATAGAATTCTTCAAGAGATAACTAGAACCATTTTGAGTGAGTATTCTGTTGCCAATCATTTTTGGGCTGAAGCCGTAAGTACTGCTTGTTAAACTATTAATCGTGTTTTGAATAGACCTTTTCTTAATAAAACTCCTTATGAGTTATGGAATGGTAAAAAATATAAACTTTCCTACTTTAAGGATTTTGGCTGCAAGGTATTCATTCTGAATACTATAGATAATTTACACTAATTCGCACCAAAACATGATGAAGGAATTTTCGTAGGATAATCCACAACTTCTAATGTATAAAGAGTTTTCAATAAAAACACTTGTACTATTGAAGACACAGTACATGTTAATATGATGAAACTAATCATTTTGTTTTTAAACAACCCCAACCTACATCCCCAGATGTGTTTTAAAAAACTGATTATGAATCTATGATAGAAGATCCTTCTGATAAAGAAAATGTACAATAAGATACTCCTGAAACATTTACCTTAGAATATTTCCAACCCTATGTTGATAAACAAGTTTTACAAATACCAAATCAGTCGTTTCTGAAGAATCATCACAGTGATAGTATCATTGGTGATGTCAATCAACCTGTAACGACTAGATGTTCCATAAGAAATTAAGTAGAACATCTAGCATTCCATTCCTAATTAGAACCAAAAATCACTAATGAAGGTTTAGGTGATGATGATTGGATAAAATCCATGGAAGACAAACTAAATGAATTCGAAAGGAACAAAGTTTGGACCTTGGTTGAAAGACCAGAGGAATAATCTGTTATTAGAGTAAAATGGGTCATCAGAAATAAGTGTGATGAAAATTGAATCATAGGCAGAAGTAAATCTAGATTAGTTTCTAAAGTCTATAATAAACAAGAAGGAATATATTATGAAGAACCCTATGCTAAAGTAGCTATAATTGAATCTATTCATATTTTAATCCCCTTGGAGCACTCTTCAAATTCAAACATTTTCAAATGGATGTGAAATGAGATTTTCTTAATAGTTATGTTCAAGAGGAATTTTTTGTTGAAAAACCTATTGGATTTGAAGACACAAAAAAACATGATCATATTTTTAAACTTTCCAATGCTTTGTAAGGACTTAAACAAGCCCACAAGCTTGGTATGATATACTTACTGGATTTTTGCTTCAATATAACTATTTTAAGGGAAATGATGATCCAAAACTTTTTATAATGAAAGATAAGAAAAATGTATTGATTGTTCGAATTTATGTTGACGACATTATATTTGGTACCACTCAGCAATCTATAAATGATTCCTTTGCAGATATAATGAAATCTGAGTTTGAAATGAGTGTGATGGGTGAGTTAACATTTTTCCTTTATTTTCAAATCTCTCCAAAACCATAACTAATCTATATATCCCAATATAAGTTTAATAATGATCTTCTTAAAAAGTATGGATATGATAACACTAATAGTATATGTACTCCTATCGGTACCTCAAACACACATGATCTTGATGAAGCTTGGAAACCAGTAGATCAAAAAAAAATTAGTGTTATGATAGGAAGTCTACATTACGTGTCAGCTAGTCATCCATACTTATTGTTTTCAGTATGCTTATATGGAAGATATCAATCTAATCCTATGGAATATCATTTAAATGATGTGAAAATAATTTTTCTCTATTTAAAGGGAACCATGGATTTAGGACTATTTTATACTTATGGAAATGATTTTGTCTTAAAATGTTTTTCAGATGATGACTTTGGTGGATGTAGAATGGATAGAAAGTGTATATCCAGAACTTGTCATTTTTTAGGAGATTCATTATTTTTTTGGTCATCAAAGAAGAAACAGTCAGTAGCACTCTTCACTGCTGAAGTAGAATATGTAGCAGCTGGAAGTTGTTGTGCTCAAGTGTTGTGGTTGCAACACACACTCACAGACTATGGCTTGAGTTTTACTAAGACTCAAATTTTTTGTGACATTACAAGTGCCATTTCCCTTAGAAAAAACCCTTCACATCACTCTCGTGCAAAGCACATAGATATTAGGAATCACTTTCTCAGAGATCACCCACAAAAAAGAAAAAAAAGTCTTCAATTTATCGTAATTCAAGATCAACTTGCTGATATTTTCCCAAAAACATTACCCTCTTATATATTTTAATTCTTTAAATATAAGTTAGGAATGATAACCATGAGGTAATATTACTCTATTAACATTCTGTTGAACAAATATATTTACAGAAATAAACTCCTTTTCAGAGGTGGAGTACATCTGCTAATGATGTTTTTCAAAATTTTCGTATTGAAAATTTTCATAATGAATTTTTTGTAATGAATTTTTTTTGGAAATTTTCGTGATGGAAATTTTCATAATGGGAATTTCCATAATAGGGATTTTTGTAATGTTAATTTTCATACTCGTAATTTTTGTAGTCGAATCTTAGGTACTCAATGATTTTTCAAAAAAAACATGTAGATCTTATGTTTTTCTTAGTATGTTTTTCGTAGTCAAATTATCTTCAAGAAGAATATCACTTGTTATGAATAATCTTCGTAGAAAATAATTTTTACTTACTGGTATTTTCATTTAATTTTTCGGATTCATTTCTCATTATATCAGAATTTGTTTTCTTAAAACCTCAAAAGATCGGATTCATGATTTCCATGAGGGTATGTTTTCAACCGTCAGATCAGATCAGAGAGTTTTTCAACCATTAGATTCAAATTGGAAGATTAAAGGGCACCTCCATCGCTTATATAAAGGGAACCCCTGATGGTTGTCCCACATCGGTTTCCAAGCTATTTCACCTCGAAACTCTGCCTCAGTTCTTAAGCTAGTTCTGAATCTCTCAAAGTTCTTCCAGTCCAAAAGTCTGTAGAAGATTCTTACCTAGAAATGTCTACCGCAAAGCCAATCTCAAAATGGAATGTATACAGGGAAAGGTTGATGAATCTGAAGTTTTTCAAGTATGATTCTATCATTTCTAAGAGTATCAAGTTAAATGGATGGGAAGATTTCTATATATCCGAGCCAGGTGTTCAAGAGTCAGTGTATCTGGATTTACTCATAGAGTTTTATGAGTCAGTGTGCTTCATTAAGGAAGATGGAAAAGAAATGTTTTATTTCATGTCTTATGGAAAAACCTAAAAACTATCCTACACCAAGGCTACGAGCTTGGTGGGGCTGGCATATGAAGGTGAAGCTGAATTTTGAGCCCACAAACTGCCAGAGGTTCAAGGTAGTTTTGTAAAGGTAAAGGCTTTGGAATTTCATGGTCTTTCTGAAGTAAAAACAGCAATGATTTCCCATATATCTTCTAACAATAGGATCATTTATCTATGGGTACAAGGATTTTTAGTACTATGAAAAGGTGACAAATATACCCTCAAGAAGAGTGACATATATTTCATAGATTTCTTGGTAAATATAATGAAAATCAATTAGATGAGGCATCTTCTTATTAAAATTCATAACATCAAGAATAGATATTTAAGAGCCCAAATTATCATGTATTTTTTCCTGCTTTCAAATGTGATAGTTCGGTGTCTTGAATCCTTCAAGATCCCATATAGCTACATGCTTCAGAATTGAAAATTCATGCTTGTTTGTGATGACACTCTAAAAAGAATGAATATGGGATATTCTAAGGAGACAGGAGAGTTCTATGATTTGCCTGAGGATGAGGCAGGATCCAATCTGGAAATTGACGAAAAAGTCGAACCATCAATGAAACCAGGAATGAAAAGAAAGCTGAAGGAAGTGGAGGAAATAGAAAAACCCCCAATGCTACGGAACTCCAATCTTCACCTCCTAAACCCAAGAAAAAAAAGCTTATTCAGATGAGGTGGTTACAAAATGGAGGGAAAATAAGGAAAATAGGAATGAAGGGGAGCCACAGTTCTTCTTGGACCCTGCTGAATCTAAGACATTAAGGGATAAGACTATTGAATACCTAGAGAATAACGAAAAAGAGAATAAGATGAAGAAGAAAATATCTGAGGTTGATGTTGTACAATCTCTTTTGAATGCCACAGAAGTAGCTTCCGAGAATATTCTAGTACCAGAAATATTCCTAGTCGAGCCATTACCTGAGACCCCGGGGAATAATTTCTTCACTCTTGAAAAATATAAATAGAAAGAAGTTGTTGAAGAAGTGGAAGAGGTGGAACTAGAAGAAGAATAAGAACAAGTAGAAGAAGAAGAAAGTGTTGATATAGATGATCTGATTTAGCAAGTTGAAGAATATATAGATAAGGTAAACTCATCAAGGAAATTATAACTCCAAACATCTGAGGCCGAGTCCTTGATGGTTGTCACTCCTAGAAAGGAAGAAGAGAAATATGGAAATAAAGATGAAGACAAGGAAGAAGAAGAAGTAAATGAATTACCGGAGGAAGAAAGTTATGAAAATAACTTTATTGAGGAAGGAGAAGAAAAATAAAAAATTGATAATGATAAAGTTGTTCAATTATCTGATAGCGAGAATAAATCTCTTAATGAGCAAGTCATACTGAAGATAGATAAGGGCAAGCAAGTGATTGTAGATTCTCAATGAAAATATATAGTGAAGAAGAAGGAATTTGTAAGAACCTAAAAAAGGAAGATTTTTGAGCTTGAAAACCCACTCTCTCCAAGTAATGTCTCAGAATTGGAGTCATCTTCACTTGGTCATGATTTTGGGGAGAAATATTTGAATAATCTAGTCGGTTCCATTCCGACTTTTACAAGCATAGATTATAGAATCCAAATACTCCAACATTATCTTAATCAGAAATTGGATTCGGTTTCCATGGTGATGGATAAGTATGTCAAGATAGAATCAGATTAAAAAACATTTTTTATAGGCTATGAAGATTACAGGAAGTCATGCAAGAAGATAGCTAGCTGGTCAAAGAAATCAATTTAAGAAATGAGTGAGCTTGATGAATTTCAAGATGGATTAAATGAAGCTTTTGATACAGAATATGAATGGATCAAAGATCTTACAACTATTTTTGACTAAAATATGACCCTAGAGAAAAATACTCGGAATCAACAGGTGAAGGACTTGAATGGGATCCTTAAATCTGTTTCTCAAAGATGGAAGGGGGAAAGAGATCTCTAGATTTGGATTGAAGAGAAGCTTGTAAAGTAGGATGAAGTTCTTAAGGCTCAGTCTAAGGCTCTAATGGATCATGATGACAAGATTAAAGCCATAGAAAAGCGAGCTAAGTAGAATCAAAAAGAGTTAATGAAGCTAAAAAACTCTCTGAAGAAGTTAATTCCCAAGGAAAAAAGAAGACAAACTGACCTAATCCGATATTTTGATGTATTTTTTTCCTTGTCCTAATTCCTTCAATTATAATAGAATTATGCTTGCCTGTATCATTTTCTATACTCATATTTAAAATAATTTATTATTTTCTTTTCCCTCAAATTATTTTTGAAAATCACAAAGTGGGAGAATGAAAATGAATTCTAATGGAGAGAAAACAACGACTTCTAAGTATAAGAAGATACATCCCTAATTAAGGGAAATTCTATCTAAGTGGGAGTGATCATTATGAATATTTCCACATTCATAATGAAAATACCATTCCGGAAATCTAGAATATGATCCTTAGAGTTACAAATCCTAAGGGGGAGTAAGTCGTATTCTCCATTGTCCATGAACTAAGCGAGATAAGCTTTATTTCAATGTCTTGAAAATCATTTTCTAAGTCCTTATACTCTTTTTCGAAGGATGTTTGTGCTTTCCAAAAAGGGGGAGATTGTTGTGTCAATAAGGTTTTCCTTTTGACTTTTTCATTCCTTCTTGTTTTGAAAATAACAAACACCTTATCTTAAAGAAAATATGATTTTACCCTATATTTTAATTTTATAAGGAAAATTTCCTTATGCAAGGAAATCTACCATTACCTAGACTTTATTTATCAAATCTTAATTTTTCATAAGTATAATAATAGGATTCATATCTAAAAACTCAGAATTGTATAATACATAGACATGAAGCATTCTGTTTTAGGATCCGAATTCCTGTTACAAACTTTAATGATGTTCTACTCCAAATTCCCTGTTACGAATTTTTATGTAGATCAAATCTAAATTCTGATTATGAAAATGTATAAAGTTCTAACTATGAATACTAATGATGAATTCTTATTATGGATTCTCATTACAAATTCTGATAATGAATTCTGATTACGAACTCTCATTATTAATTCTGATGAAGAATTCTAATTACGAATTATGATGATGAAATCTGATTTCGAATTTTGATTACGAATTCTCATTAGAAATTATGATGATGAATTCTGATTACAAATTCTCATTACAAATTCTGATGATGAATTCTGATTATGATTTCTCATTATGAATTCTGATGATGAATTTGGATTATGAATTTTCATTTCGAATTCTTATGATGGATTCTTGATTAAGAATTCTCATTACGAATTCTGATGATGAATTCTGATTATGAATTCTCATTACGATTTCTGATGATGAATTATTATTATGAATTCTCATTAAAAATTCTGATGAAGAATTCTGATGAAGAATTCTCATTATGAATTCTGATGAAGAATACTGATTATGAATTCTCATTATGAATTCTAATGAATAATTTGGATTACGAATTCTCAATATGAATTTTGATGAAGAATTCTGATTACGAATTCTCATTAAGAATTCCTTAGAAAAATAGAATCTGAATATCCCTATATTATAGACTTTTAATTCATTTACTCACATTTCGAACATTCATATTTACTTACATTACAAATTTTTTTTAGTTATGCTTTCACGTTTTCCATTATAAAATGATTTCATGCCATTAGTTATCAATTAATCGTTGATTGAGTGACACATGTACAGGTCCCTCCAAAATTCAATGAAAAATATGACCATTGGGGGAGGGAGCCGACTGTTGGAGTTGTGCCTATAAATTGGAGCTAATTTGAACACTTGACAACAAATTTGACATCTGTTCTTACATGTTGTTGAAGTGATTTCTTGAGAGAGGGGCTCTTATAAACTCTAAATCTTCGTGAAGAAAATATGAACGGCTTGTTCAAACATTTCTTCATATACACCTTCTTTGTGCGACTCTGATTGTTGGTGTGTACAATCGAGGGCTTCCGGGGACATGATGACAGAGGTTCCGACTACCTGATAGTTGAGGTCTTGCGAGGATAGCAAGATAGAATCATATCTTCATATCGAGGTCCTACCCTGGTGTGGATAAAATAAACTTTCCTAAAAGTATAAATCAAGGGACCTCTTATCCAGGGTTGTTGGATACCCTCCTCTTTGGGTTAAAATAGTTTATACTTGTTACTTGTTGTTTTACTACTTTATTTTCTGCTGCATTTCTATTGTTAAAGAAAGTATAACATTCTTATACTTCCTCATATTTGTAATCATATTTAGTTAGATTCTATTCACCTTAAGGTAGAACATTATCTCTTGTAAACTTTTGTTAAGTTTCATTTCTCAAGTCACTTTTCCGCAATCAAGCCAGTTATTAGAACATAGAGGTGTTGTGAATTTTGGTTGTTTGTAAATGTTCCGAAGGTGATTTTAAAGAATACAATTCCCCCCCCCTCTTGTATTTGTATCTCATTTTACAAATTGATCCTACATTTGGAATAATAGTTTAAATCATACTCATACAATCCATTATAATAGTTTTCATTATAAAAATAACAACATTTAATTATGAACATTAAAATAAATCCATCATTATCCAAACATGATATAAAAATTCTGTTTTTAGTAACACTAGGTACATAATAACAGCCATGTAAAAACAAAATCACCTCCATCGGCAATGTAAGGTGGTACTCACTAATAGAAAGAACATCAAGCCATGCACCATTGGTAGCTCACAAATTCTCTTCTCCTCTGAAAATTTTCTAGAATCTATGTGGTTCCTCCAGTTTAATACATATGTGAGCCCCATATGCTATATAAAATATCCAATTTGTAGAAATGTAAAGGTTACACTCAATAATGAATGCGCATTTTTCTTCCCCTTTCCTCTGGGTTCAGTTCATCTTCTAATGGCCTTACGTTCCACATGCAAAGGATACTTCCTCCTTTTCCTTTCCCTACCTCTGGATCTTCTTCTTCATGCTCAAGTAGTGCTAAGAGGATTTATATTTTATGTAAATATTAGGCCAATTTCTTTGTTCTTCATCTTCTTATTAGTCATAAGGACATCATGTTTTCATGCCCCATGCCTTTATCATCATGGAAAACAAGATTAAAATAAATGTGATAGACTCTTTTCATTATTTCTGATATTATAATCCACAAAAAAAATACATAAGGTCTTACAAACTGATGAAAGTATGATATATATACAGAACTCATCTGGGAATATAATCCCTAAGATTTATAGATGCTCAATGTAGCTAATAAGCTTGTCTACATGTGGACCAGTTATGCTAGACTCTCCAGCATTAGTAGTGAACAATTCGTTAGATATCTTTTACCTCCTTAGTCTCCCCTTTTCTTGATAGGGATCCTGAAGGTGAGACGTTATGCTATAATAATCCATTTACTCATGTTTCTTTAAAAGATACATGGTCATTAATGGTAACATGATGCACTGAACATGTGTAGCATTATTTTGAGGTTTCTCGTAAACAAATAGCTCCTCATCTCTCACCTCATTTCCAGGAGAAACTTTTAAAGGTACTTACAGCGCATAAAGTTTCATCTAATGGAAATGGATAACCTGATGCCACATTTTCCACTCCTAAAAATTAGTGAGAGTGATAAGGTTTTCCTTCTTGAGTATGAATCACAATGATATTTTTTATTTCATTTTTGATGCTGTTTCTAATGATATTATTAAAAACATTTTTTGGAATTTTATCTAGATAAAAATAAATAAATAAATAAATAAATATCTATAAGTCTCCCATTATTTCGTCGAATCCCAAAATCCCTCACCATGGGCTTCAAAGTATCATGTTTATTGTACATTAAAGTGGAAAGGATCCATATCTCTATTACATTACCCCAAGTAGGTTTGGTAAAGCAACATGAAAATTTTTAGTTAGGAATTTTAAATTCCAAATGCATTATGTAAAATCTATTTAATCTGTTGAGTGGACTACCCAATCCTAAACTCCATAAATTTGAATTTTCATAGACTTTTACTCTCAGTTTCACCATGCCCAGCTAGGGTAGTCAACCCTTGATGTAAAAATGTTAAGTCAACACAAAACCACAAATTAGAATTACCTTATAATTAAAAGCACCCGAACAAGGGTTGGTCATGAAGACTGAACTATGTGTCGATTCTAAATAATGTAATGGAAGACTATACCATCTTATTAATTAATTGAGGGATATTATCCTTTATATGTAAATTTCCACTTATTATCTTTTCAAAAAATATTAACATTAAGTGCGATATAATTATGTGATTAACCATGTATATATAATATTTAATTATAATCCATTTTACTTTAGTTCCATCTTGTATTCTTGTTAGTTCATTAATGATGTGATCGCATAAAACATCCATAATGAATAACCATACAAAAAACAAAACTAAATAAAGGGTATGACCATGTGCTACTATTGGTTATTTTTCCTCGATATTGAAAAACTAACTCAGAACAAGGAAATAAACACCCTAAACTATTTAAGGTTTATGTTTAAAGGTTTCCACCAGTACACTATTGTATCTCCTTGGAAATTTTTCACCTCAAATCCTAACTTTAATCATCTACACTAGACTGGGAGCATCATCCATCACATATAATTTTAACTCACATGTAGGTCAAGGGTAAAAGAAGGTTTACAAAAAAATAAACCATGCACATTCATTCCATACATATTAATGAGGATAAGGAACACATGCCAACAATTTAAATTAAATAAATAAATTAAAAGTGAACATTTCACATACACTAGTCTGTTCATTCTCATGATCATCAACATGCATGTAACGAACTATGCATTCAACATTACTGGAAATAAATTCTTTAAATATTATTATTATGATAAATTACACTCAAATCAATTAATGGTTATCTTTAATTAACCAATGATTTATATATTAATCCCTTTATAAATTTCCTTGATATTCTCATCCATAATCTTGTACATAACATGTAACTTCTAGGAAGCCCAGATAATATCCATCCAAAACTACCCAGCATGTATTATACTTTTATAAACATTAATTTTTATGACATGTATCAAGAAGACATAATTTTAAATTTAATATCACAAATACATGGTGTGAAGATATTATAAAATTATGTAGATGTTAAATAAACATATATATATATATATATATACATACACATCAAACTCCTATCACATGTACATCCAACATCACGATGTGCACCCTCCTCACCGTCAACCTGAAGAACATGCCATGGGTAATAGAATGTGTGGTGTAATTCAAAAATATCTGGAGTACAAAACGTTTCTAGGGGTGACACTGTGTAGAATTTTAATTACATGGTCACCAGCTAGAAAATCCATGAATCAGATACATGAATTGACCCTTACCCAAATAGACTACAAGTCGTGTCCAGTGGGTCACACAGTGTGGGGTCCATCTAATTGTGCGCTAGTCTGTCTGGGTAAACACATAGTGTAATAAATAACTAAATCTCGTTTTATTAATGGACATGTATTGAGTAATTATTAAATTACTCTGGTCTTATTGAAAACAAATACATGGTGTGTAATTTGGATTACACAACATGTGTGGAGGATGACATATTGTGTAACTCCAAAATCATGGTGTGTACTATTGTGTTACCTAGAAAAAATCATTGGTTCCTCCCTGATGTAATTTTATTCCAAAATTATCCATTTTTTGTAAGATCTTTGAGAAACTAAATTGAATGAATAGTTCTCAAAATTCATATTAAAAAGAGATTACACATGAATTGAAAAACTAATTTATTAAAGAGTAATGCATCAATTAATTATTTAAATAATTATAAATGAATTATGACCCTCTGATACCACTAGTAGGTTCTGGGAGTGTCGAAAGTGGAGGAGGGACTTGTAACCAACATTCCATATTTCAATGATTGATAATTAATTTGTAATCAATAAGTTGATAAATTCTAGTATCCACAGAATTGAATCAAAGAATAAAGCCATAGGAGAGAACCCATAACTAAGAATAGAAAATCAATATATTTTATAATAATTAATTTAATTTAATTAATGAATTTCCCCCAATGGGATTCTTTATTCATTGATGTGTTTGACCACAGGTTTGAGTTAGGAATTTGTTGAATAATAGAATCCAATGATAGAAATCTTCTATGTGTGATCCACATGTGCTCCACCACATTTTTCTAAAGGAGTCATTTGGTGCTAGTGCAGATGATCCTTGTACTTTTGATGTCAACCTTAATTATCCTTGAGAATCACATCGAATGCTTTATTATAGATCTAGTGGAGCATGATCTCTCTCATTCTTGAGATAGTTATTGGATAGGGATGAGTCGTAAAGGCTTGATAGATTTTCTTCAAGTATTTTATGCACACAGCTATTAGTTAGCCGGGGATAACCCCTAGTCTAATTAGAGAATAATTATATAATAGTAAATTTAATTCAAAAGGTAATAATAAATATTTAGACCAAGTTCCATTACTTAATTTATAATTCTATAGGAAGCTCATTGCCTAATTAAAATATAAATGCCATTATTTCGATGACATGTGATTAACATGCAAGTTATATTAAATTTTTTTTAAAAAAAACAGTATTTAATATTGTTTTTCACCAGAACCATAACATGGTCTACCAATCCTCATAATTTAACAAGCCTTGAATAATGACTATTTATTTATTTATTAAATATAACTACTTTATTCCCCAATATATAAATATTCCGGCCACAATTTATTCTATCGAATAACGAGAAACAAAATAAATGATATCAGGAATTCATAAATAATTACTAAACCACAACTGGTAATAATTTATATTGAACTTTTTAAAAAAACAATTAATTAACTAAGATACTGGCTGCACATTGGGTGTGACCCTCTAAGAATCTTTCTCATTGGTATTTGGTAGTCTTGACTAAAGTCCATGATTAATATCAATTAATGTGTCAAGTAACCCTAGAGAAAGAAGTTGATTTTACAACAACATGCCTCCTCTTAAGAACTCTTACCAAGTAATATAATCCATTTTTCCTGATATCTCCAATCAATCAGGTTTCTTGCAAGTGCCATAACCCCATGTGCTTGAATTCCCCATCTTTCACATCCCATAATTGAACATTCCTAGCGATCACCATGGCCTTGGATTTAGAAAGGCTATACGATTTCCATCAAAGGTTATGAGATATCTAATTCCACTTAAGTGAAAAATCCTTTCTCGCCTTATTCATTAATGCAGTATTATTTGTGACACACCCAACATATCCTATCTCACCATAAACATATATCATCATGGTTTTCATCAATACATCTATGCGTGTGAGTAATAATACCCATTAATAATAATCTTAATTTTCATGTTACAATACACATTTTTGATGATAGGAACATCTAATAAAACATATGAATATATAATTACTACTAGCAGGTCTTGTTATCATAATAATCTCCTGAATATTACCAAGTGAATAAACAACAAGAAGGTGCCTCAATGATTCATGAGTCCCCACCCCTGATATCCTATTCATTTGTGTCCCTTTAAATGATATCATTGGGAAATAGAAATAATTTTCAAGAACAGTTTTGTGGAACTTTCGGGTTCTAATCATAGGAGGGATTCACTCTGACCTTTCAGTGTGACAGCTATTCATATGACAGTATCATATGTTATTTCATGCATCAGAACAATCATGATGTGACAAGACATTTTTTAATATTATTCTAATGAATTTTGGTTTGTCGTAGTGTATAAATAAATTGGATTATAGAGCACTAACTCTAAAAATCATTCAATCGCACACAGAATCATATACAAGTGGATTGGGATTCTGATTGATCAATCTAAATATAAACATATTAAAATATGATTTTTCATTTCAAAGAATAATTTTATGATATATATGAAATATATAAAATTTTATTTGTGAGTGAAGTGTGCCTCATTCATCTTTTATGGTAGGGTATTATTAGGTTTTCAACATGTCACTTATTTTTATCATTGATTTTTTATTTCATAAATTAACGAATTTGAATCAAAGTGAATATAATAAATAATGTAAAATTAAATACCATCTACTATAATTCCTTGGAAATTATTCATCATCATAGTAATTAATGAAATCATTCCATATATCATAGTTTATAATGTGGGTATATTTATCTGATGGGTGGGTGTTTACTTTCCACTAAGCATACCTAAGATGATGGTTTTCAAGAAGTGTTTATAACCCCCTATGATATTTTTTAGTAATCATTAAATCAACTTTTCTATAAAAATCATCTAAAAACTATAAAATGGATAATTAAAAATAAATTAATGTTATGTTATATATTTTTTGGTATAATAGAAAAAGTATATCAAATAATTACACAGATCTCTTCCCAAATAGTTTCTTTCAATGCATTCAAGACATTGTTCTTTGTATCTATATCGATAGGAATATGTATTCACATTGTGACCCAAATGATACTAACAAACATTAGATTTTTTTTAATATGTTGTATGTTTAGATTCTATCCAACAAAAAATTTTTTATCATTACTTATTGCCTCTACAATTTCATTTAACATAGTGATGCGATGTCAATATTTTTTTCATCCACTTATTATAGACCCCATAATAAATCTATTTTTTGAGCATAAAACTTGTTTTATTACATGCGATTGGTAACATGAACACATACAGAAATAATTATCTACATGATTAGTCAAAAATTAAATTTACAATACATAAATGTATTATAGAATACATAATAATATGAGGAAAAGAATAGTATATTAAAAAATAATTTCACCTATTTATTGAAGTCTATTTTTTTTACTAAAGGATGGAGGGATTTAATTCCTCTATCAAGTATAAGAATCCCCTAATTATAGACCCCTCTAATGTACATGAAGTTATCTATATTAGGACCACTATGAAATGATTGTGATATCCCAATTAAAGGGCTATCCTTCATTGAATTTTCATCTAAACCGATTGTTGTTTTAGCCTCTTAAAAAACAAATTACCAATTATTTTTTTCTAAATCCATGACATAAAAACATATAATAATTGTTATTCCTTTATGAATAGATCTTCTTTAAATTCTTCTATGTTGAAATTCTCCTTCATGAATCCAAATTCATCAAATTTAACTACGCTCATGTTACCAAAAATATCATTGGAAAATGATCACTTGAAGTGTTATATAATCCAACTCTTAAATCATTTCAATGATGCTAAAACTTGAAATGTTTAAATAAGATGAATTTCTATTATTGGAAATAGATACGTGTATCGCCTCCACCTCAAGGATAAATTCACTATTCTAGGACATACTTCATTCATCATGTTCCTTTGTATAGAACATATAACAATTAATTGAAAAACCAACGTAAGACATAACATTTATATTTCATCCCATAACTATCTATTAATATTGTTCAGTAGTAAAATTCAAATATTAAAATAACTCCTTAAAAATATAATCATTAAACAATCTTATATACTATTAATTGGGGGTATTTGATATCCATCCTTCATCCCTTGATGGGCCTAAATTTCTATGAATAAATTTTTGGGCTTAATTGTATAGAGACACTGATACAAAATTTTGTAAAATGTCAATATGATCTTATCCTTATTCTATAATGGTAATTATAGAAACATCTCTTCTAGATATATATTCTCCCTTAATATTACAACTATGATGAGATTTTAGGTCACTAATTATATCAGCAAATGATAGGCAATCAGTATATAATTCAATAGCTTCTTCAACAATATATCGCTTAATAATAGAACCCACTGGATGTCTTTATTTATTCATGTATACTTTAAAAATATTCATATAATATCTAATGTGGTACATCCAACTATAATTTACCTATCATCATAGTTTAATCTCTCTAACCAAGTGAATCACCATGTGGAACGTTATGTCAAATAATGATGGTGGGAAGAATATCTCCAATTCACATAACAAGACATCAATTTCCTTATTCCTGATTGGAATCTTTGTAGGGTCTATAACTATACAAGAATATGTCATTGAAATAAAAAGAAATTTCAGGTTGATGTATGTTATAAATTTTAAGGTAGAATGAAATATAAATCAACATACATTAGATCTTGCATTAAAAAAAGAAAATCATCTGATTTTAGACATTATAACTTCATTTTAGTCATTGAAATTATATTTTTGAGATTTGATGAATATCCCTATAAAAATATGACACCATTAAGATGGTATTAATATTTAAATTGTTCTTATACAGATAGTGTTAACTACTAGAGGAAGAACATTTCATCTTTGACCCTTCACCAGCGCCAACTCTTCCCTTATCAACATTTCTATCACGTCCAACCTAGCATTAGAGACATATTTAATTTTCTCTAGTACATTAAATATAAGTAAAATAAAAAAATACAAATACAGATGTTCAATGTTAATGAATTCAAGAAAGTGTCTGATGTATAAAAAATTCTATTACGGTAATTTATAGAAAAATGATATATTTTTAACCATATTTTATATGGTTTTTAAAAAAAATATGAAATCATTATCAATATCTTTTACATTATCAAATAGTTTATCACATGTTAGTGGTGATGGTGTTTTACCTTTTATTGTATTTACATATAATGATATCATTTAGTTTGGCATTTTTTCATTAGGTTGAAAAATTGTGATGTTTGATAGATATAGTATTCGGTGAATTTTTCAATCTAACAATGTATGGAGCTTCTACCAAAATGAGAGACCCCAAAATTTCATTAATTATGTTTCCTAAAAAGTTTCCATATGTAGGAAATTCTCTTATCATCTCATACAATACAACACTCAGTGTGAATTCTTCACTTCTATGAGTATTATAGAGTGTAACACTTATATCCCACAAAAAAATTTGATCATCAAAATATGGATTCAAATATACATAAATATTATTACCAGGTTGTTTTGGTCAGGATATATGTAGAGATAAAATAATGTATTTGTACTTCATGTATAATCACTATGGTATTTTATAATTTCCCAAAATAACCAGTCAGGTACTGTAAGTAGTAAAATTAAATCCAAAATGATATATTCTCAATATAGAATTTTCAAGATGGTGTTTTCTCATCTTATTTCAAAATTCAATATAATAATTTTCAATTTTAGTCCACTATGGAGATTCTGTTGGGTGATATAGTTTACAATCATTCATACTTATTTATAAGTTCCATGATAGTTTTATAGAAATTTACTAACATCCATATTGTTCTTTATACTATTGAATGATATTAAAATACAATTCAACATTCAAAGGACATTATTCATCTTTATTAAATCAATTTATGCCACACTTAGATAATTTGTTGAAAGATTTGTTGTTATTTAAAAATAATATATAATTATTTTGACCTGATTTTATATGTTAAGAGATCTTACACATTGAATATATAATTATTTTAGAATTATATATTTGATAGAGAAACTCATTTTGTTCTAGTATCATATCAATAATGAGAACATGTAGCTTGGTAAAAACTAGTGTCTCTCCATCCACTTCCATCTTTAAAATTAAATAACATCAATATAGATGATAATGATGATTATGTTGTATAATCGACATACAATGGTATCTTTTCATAGTTTTTTGACTTCTCAAAAAACTTTGGAAAATCCTAATGTTCAACTTCAATTGACATTGTCAATTATTACATACTATATCTATCATCATGTAAACGTGTATCCATAACAAATGATCCATAAATGGTAATATAACCATACTTAGTTTGTTCATTAGGCATTCCCCTATGTTTAGGCTAACATTTATAACTATGATCTATTCTGTGATTAACCAAATTTTCTTCCAACTCTTTTGGAAGAATTCATCTTGAATAAGGACAACGTAAACACAAACAAAGGATTTGGGAATAGTCATATGTTTGAGGTATTAAAAACATGATTAAATATTTCACACCATCCTCAAAATCCATTATCATATGATTAGAATCCATCAGCATTTTATTCATATACAACTTATATTGTTTATTAATATCAATTTTTTACAAAAAAAAATTAATGCACACATTGTATGGGTATAATGTATATAAACATTTCTATATATAAAAAATATTGGAATTTTAATATATGAATTCTCTATATTTTGAATGTTTAGATAGGTTGATCTTGCTTATGGTCACTACTCAAAATCTAGTCATTACATTCCTCAAAAGTTAAATTATTCCCCTATCAACCTTCTATCACTCTTTCATTTGTTTTCCATTCTTCAAAACTCGATATTTTTCACTCATTTTTCAATAAAAGTACCCATTTTGAATTACATTGTAAATTTATTTTCAATAAATTGAAATATATTAATTTTTAATCAATTAATTATATATGAGACAAATAAATATATTAGCAACCTCCTTGAGAAAAAAGATAAAACATCTATATTTCATTATTATGTATTTTTTTTTAGTATCTAAACCCTTTTGTAATCATTTAAATAATATGAAAAAATAATGTTAATCAATCATATGTTAATAATATGTATATAGATATATGGGTGTGTATCTACCAAGTAAAAATTTAAGAATATAGTCTTTTCACACTCTAATAACATGTGAAGAAATAAAAATTAGTGGAAATAGTAATACATATTTGAGAGAAAATCAGATGGAGAGTTGAACAATTGATTTCCGTGAACACTCAATTATTTAAATAAAACTGAATTATATGGATCATTATTGATCTACATAAATCTATAATGAGAAAAAACTACCTCAATTCCAAAATACACAACTATTCCAAACCCAAAGCCACATATACACAAAATATATATATGTATATAGATATATGTTTTTCTGTATACATATATATATATTCATAAATAACAAATTTTTTATCACATTTGATCACGTTTGTGACCATATATATTTTATACATGCATATAGTATCAAAAAATTAAAATTAAATACAAATACATTACATATATGAAATTTCATTATAGTAATTTTTTCATGTTAATTATTAACAAAAAAACATATTTATAATTGAATTATAATTTTTAAAAAATATCTATGGGTACCAATAAACATTAAAATTATGAAACATAATCTGTAATGATCCACTTACAAACATGAAAATTTAAAAACCCCCAAAAATCAATTTTCCAAACCATTTTGAAATCGAATATGGTGGCCCTAGGTTACATGGCCAAGCCACAACAAAATGGCAAGGGGAATGGGGGTTGTGTACTTTGCATATAGTAAAAGAAGAACAAAAAAAAGTGAGAAACAATGTATGATCAACTAAAAATGAGTATAATGAATCACATACACTATTTCGTGAAAGGGTTGGTTCATTATAAGAGATATAGGTGGAGTGGTGGTAGAGGTTCAGTTCCATAACGGCTTGATTGGAGCAACTGATGGGGTTTTCTGTTAGGGTTGTAATTAAAAGACTTGAATGTTTTTATTGGAATATTCAAAAAAGCACAGTTAGAGATTGGTTTTATCAGTTCTAAAATAAAATGTGCTGATAAATCATATATTTATCAACACTATATCTTAGTGATGATAATTATATGTCTTTGTCAGAGCATTTTTAGAATTTATAAAGTAATATATTTATCATCACTAAGAGGTAGTGCTAAAAAAATATGTTTGATCCTTCATATCAATTTTAGTGATAATAAAACCTATACTTATCAGTGAATTTTTGGAAGTGTTGATAAAACCAATATAAATAAAATAAAAATTTATTAAACAAATATATATTAAAAAAGAATCAATTATAAAAATGTATCAAATAATTACATTATCAGTGAATAAATAATCTTAAATGCATGAATGTTTTAAATGATAGAAATTTATCCACAAAAATTGGAATATGATTCATAAATATTAAAAAAATAATATGTTTTATTAGTTATATAAATTAGTAAAAATGAATATATTAAAAATGAATATGAATCCATATTGAATATGTACTTTTAGACCATATTACAAAAAATATATTTTTATGAATTAATATTTATAAATATATATTAAAAATGATTAAATTTTAGAAATATTAAATGAATAAACATTAAAAATGAATAAATTATTAATAAAACTAGAAATGATATACGTTATCATTGAATAAATAATATAATGTAATATTAAACGAATAAATATTAAGAAATAGTTAAATTTAATAAATAAAAAATAAATAAGAGTTATTAATTACATAGATTATATAACTAATTAAAAATAAATACATGTTAAAAGGAAAATGAATACATATTAATTATAGATATTACTACAATATTAAGAACATTAATTTTTAATGAATAAAATTTTATCAATAATTATTAAAAATGTATCAATTTATAAAAATTATTAAATAACGAAATTATGAAAATTGATGAATTATAATAATATTAAAAAAATTATGATTACTAATGAATAAATAATATTAAAAATGAATATATTTGAAAAAATGATAAGAAGAAAAAAATAGTATATATTGAATTAAATATACAAAAAATTACTAAAATTTAAAAATTAAAACTATAATATATATTTAATATATTATTTAATAAATAAATGTCTAAAATGAATATTAAATGTTGAATAAATTACAAAAATAATATGCGAGTGTGTGTTTCACTATAAAATTTTTTTAATTATGTATATGCGTGTGAGAAATCAATGTAACACATGTTTCTTTTGAAAATGTATGGCTCATATACTTCTTTATGATTAAAATAATAGAAAATAGGAAAATAGAGAGAAGATAGGATGGTGTCAAACACAGAATACATTCCTCTATACAAAACATTTAGAGGTCAAGTTTCTTTATAATATTTTTCCCTATCATGCATTCTTCATCACACATGGAGTTCAAAACTATTATTCTTCAACCATGCCCATGGATACGACCCTAGGAAAAATGCTATATCGAGCTATTAACATGATGTAGGAGGCTTTCAATGCCAGTTCCATCTAAGTTGTAATTAACATCTAATTATATGTACTCATTCTTAGTATCCCAATCAGAGTGGCAAAGCCTTCAACTACGAAATTTTGGATGAAGAGCCATTTCCAAGACATAACAAGTTTCCATATACCTTCACATTATACACACTGAGAATGATATTTTTCCTTCTCAATGGGAGTCATCTCTTTATCATTAAGATCATAAATCTTTGCATTTGGGTCACCATCAGTGATCAATATTCATATTGGAGAAACAATATTATAAATCTTCACCTAGTTGGTAATACCAAAATCTTTGTCATCCCTAGTGTTAAGATCATGTTTTTGTTTCCCTTTATGATTTCATGAAACAATTTCATGTTTGTGAAGGATTTATTTATCAGCCATATCATGGGAATCAATTTATTTGGTATTCGTCTCATCCAAGGATGGACTCTCTTTGGTGACATCCATATAACTATGCCCATTTATATCAAGAGGTAATATGCCTTCCTCAAATTCAATATTAGACTATATCCTCTTATTGATTCGATTGAACTTCTCAATAATATTATAACCCAAATGTATCTTCATCTCATTATGATTCTATGATGTCCCCACAACTACACTATCAAGAATTTAAAAGTCTACTACCTCAGATACTATCATAAAAACATTAGACAAATCTTGTACATCCTACCTGGTGCTATTGAAAAATTATCCTTCAGCATAAGAATTAAATAGTATAGAAACATTCCCATCATTATGTTCCATTCCCATCTAACTAGTATCTCAGAATTCATATTCAGGAATGGTATGATCAAGTAGATTATAATAAAGTTGTACTTTACATTCTTATCACTTTTATATTAGGAAATCATATCAAGTCCATAAGTAGATAAATTCTTAGAAACCAAAGATCTCCTTCAACTAGAAATCACTTAAAAATGATTTTAGAGTCAGTATAGAATTACAAAACCCTATCATAAAAAAAATTCAAATCAAACTCTTCCTCATCAGTAAAAAAACCAAATCAATTAATTTGGTTTCTAAATCACCTTCAACTAATAAATGAGCTAAGTGACTGAATCTAGCTACTCTTGTTTCATTATCCATCTTCATCATAACACTAATTAACATGGAAATATAAAAGAGTATTTTTGAGTTCCATATAATCCAATATAGACTATAAAACATATCCCATATATGATCAAGAAGAGTTACCAATTTCCATCGGGTTGAATTTCATATCACATTCTTGAGTGTGAAGAGATATGGGCCTAATAGAGATTGATCCAAAGCCCCGTGGTCAGTTTTTCAGCTCTTCAAAAGGAAAAATAAGATTATAGTAACCTTTTCCAAGGAACACAGACATTCAATTCTAAAATCCCCAAATTTGTGAAATCCACTTGATCGTCTCTTGTACCATCAACTGATTAAAGCCATTATGTAAATTAAGTCAAGAAATAATGGAGTGCTAAAGGATTTATAAGAAATACGATAAAGAAAATTGGTATTCCCTATTGTGAGATGTGTATCTTTTTCATCAAATGGAATTCAGATATAATCCTTTATAGGGAGAGTAAGAATGCTTAGTCGCACCTTAATAAATGATAATAAATTCTTTTATTGATTTTTTGGCTTGTTATTGCATTACGAAGGGGTCTATGGGAGTCAAATATCCCGTCTATGAGGAAGAATGCAACCGATTAGTGATGAGGGGATGACACCATACTGACAGAACCCTAAAAATTATGATATATGTTAAATTGAAAAAATAATTGATATTTTACTCTAGTTTTTAAAAAGTTGAGGGAAATCTCCTTTATTAAATAGAAAATAGATCCCCTTTTTCAACTGTGTTTAAGGGTAACCTAAAACAAGGCACAAAACATTAGAATACATGGAATGATGGCCATATAAAAAAATACCAAGGTCCTACTGAATAAATCCCAATTTCGAAAGACTCTTTTACTACCTTGAGTTGACCCCTTGTGTGAATGCTACCCAAACCTGGGGATCCCAAACCTCTATTTTCTCAAAATCTACCATTAGAGATAGAATTCTTCACGAGGTTGCCCTTTACATTGAGGTACTTATCAGGATTCAATGACTTCATGCCTAGGATGTTGTCAATATCTCTTGGAGTTAGTCAATGTGAGATCCCCATGAAGCCATCTACCAGATAACCCTACCCCAGCTGCCACTTGGCCACCAAACGTCATCCTAACTTCCTTACACGACACCAAAATTTCCCTATAACCGCACTTCCACCACCCACCCTTCACATAGAATACTTTATTCCACAAATCCATTGGCACCTTACACCACTAAAGATACATGATATTGTAAGAAATGACTAAAAGGGGCCCATCAAATAATACCTCTTTCAACGCTCACCAATACCAACAAACATTGTTATAAGTAGCTGACCCTTTCCATCAGAAATTTTAAGCGATGTTGTTAGCAGATTTTTCTACAGATGGGACTGACCCCACTTTTTTCAAAGGCAATGGGATGGTTTAGTGGATGGTGGAAAACCCCCCCACCAAATCATCCAGTCAGATAAGGTAGTGGGCAGCGGTGAGGGGGTCTTTAAAATGAGGATCTCCCGTCTTCTAGACATCATCCATTATCAGTTGTCATCTCCACCCATAAATCTCAGTTATTTGTGGTATTTTGTGAGGCAGTGTCACCACCATATTCCGTAGAGTTTATACGACAGTTTTCTTCTTGTAATAAGTAAGGGAGTGTTTACCCACTATTACCCCATAGCTATTCTTCTATTTTCCCATGTATTTTTATCCATTACATTATGAATGTTTTTCACATTATATATGATGTATCATTTATTTTTATGAACTTTTAACATTATTTTTATCTCGTAATTAACACTTCACTGGTGGTCCAATCATTTACAGTCCCAAAAAGGGCTATTAGAGTCAATGTTTTGGCTCACTTATGCTCATATTTTCAGGTATTAAAAATTATTTTAAATTGGAGTATGCTCTTTGATTTCAACTTTGATTGATCATTAAATTCAAAAAAAATATTGAGATTATAAATTACATCATTCTGAAATGAAGGAGGTTCTGGACTGATGGCGTGTCCAGATGGCAGTGATATTCGAGTTTGAAAAATTCAACTGGAATAATTTTTCATTGTGGAAAACAATGTTTCAAGCAGTGCTACGGAAGGATAATTTCTTACTAGAAATTAGAGAAAAGGTGGCAGATGTGACAGAGGAGAAATGGAACGATATAGATGGAAAGTATACTTCCAAACTTCATTTGGCTTTGGTAGATGAGGTCATATCGAGCATTGCAGATAAAAAAGATTTCCATGGAAATATGGGATACTCAGATGATGTTATACGAGGCCAAGTCACAGCATAAAAAAAATTCCTAAAGAGAAAATTGTACACTCTTAGGATGGAAGACCCATCATCAGTGGCCATGCACATAACAAATCTCAGTATCCCCTTTTCTCATCTCATGGCATTGGTCTCTAAAATTTTTGATATTGAAATTGTTGATATTCTACTCCATAGTTATCCAAATTTGTATGACCAACACATTACAAACCACACCAACAATATCAAAAAATATGTGCTTCCATTTAATTATGTTTCACTTATGGTTCTTAAAGAATAATGTTGGTGCAAGAAGAAAGAGGATAGATAGAAAAATTTTCACAAATCAGAGGCACTATCAATAGAGAGAGGATGGATGATGGAGTCTGGTTTCAGTAGGATCCAAAATCATGGCAGGTCCAAATCATGTAGTAAGAAGAAGAATGAAATATATTTCAATTTTGGCAATAAGGGGAAGTTCAAAAATTATATTTGGAATAAGAAGAGTGGTGAAAAGGGCTCTTAGGGAAATATGGTGAGTACTTCTGGAAAAGGAGACATACTAGTCAGTGAAGCGATGACGACTACTAGAAGTATGAAACATCTTCATTATTTATGGATTATCGACTCAAGAGACACATGGAACATTATGTCCCAATGAGAATGTTTTGACCAATATGAAACCATCTTGGAAGGACTTGTGTACATGTGGAAAAATCAAACCGTTAAGATCATTGTAGTTGATATCATCAAACTGAAGATTTATGATGTCATAGTACGGACCGTCCAAGGAGTATGTCATGTGAAATTCCTCAAGAAGAATATATTTTCTTTAAGATAATTATGTGATATCAAATAAAATAAACTCACTGATAATATAGTGATGAGAATTGTGAAGGTAAGACCTATGGTAATGAAGGCATAGAAGATCTCAATGAACATTTACGTTCTTATGGGTGAAATCTACATGGAGGCGGAGATAATTGTTGCATTAAATACCTCAATAAAATTATTGAGGATGATATGGAATCCGAATCTTGCCCACATGTTAGAATAATGCATAAAGATTATAGAGGATAAAAATTTGCTTCATGGTCATACAAATCCATCCTTACCATTTTTTGAGCATTGTGTTTTGAACAACTAAAACATGTTAATTTTTGGGACATCAATAGTATGAATGGAAAAAGATCTTAGAGTTGATCTATTCAGACAGTTGGGAAGCACATACTGTATCCCTAGTAAGAGAAAGGTATTCTTTATAGTTTATTAATGATTATTTAGGAGATGTTGGGTGTACCCAATTATGAGGAAAGAAGATGTTTTTTAAGTCTTCTAAACATTCAAATCATGGAAGGAGCTTGACTTTGGAAATAAGATCAAGTGTCTATGGATTGGCGATGGTAGAGAAGATACAACCGAGAAATTTGATAGTTTTTTTAATAGGATAGAATCAAGAGACAATTCATTGTGGCATACACTCCTCAGAAGAATGAATTTGGAGAGCATATGAATAGACCCTTGTTGGATAGAATAAGGGGGATGTTGAAGACTGCAGGAATTGCCAGAACATTTTGGTCAGAAGTAGTGAGTAATGCCTATTATGCGATCAAACAATATCCATTAATGGCGATTGAGCTGAAGACATTGATAGAGACGTGGTCTTGTAAACCCACTAACTATTGTCGATTAAATGCTTTTCAATGTCTTATATATGAAATGTTTATTGACCATGAATCATCAAAATTGGATTCAAGATCCCGGAAATTTATCTTCTTGGGTATGATAATGGTGTGATGAGGTATCGTTTGTGAGACCCCACTGCCCTCAAATTTATCATCAGCAGAGATGTCATTTATTTAGAAGACAAGGTGAAAATGAAAACTAATCAATACATATTGAAGGATAATATAGAAACTACATCAACCAAAGTAGAAGACAAACCAAAGGAAGAACCAGTTCCTCTGAGGAATTATCTGAGCAATATGATCAAGTACAGGTTGAGTCTAGACCACGACAGTCAACTCTATAGAAAAGAGCAACATTTGGCACTCAGAATATGTCACTAAGAGAAATATTGTGTACTTCTTATTGATATAGTATATAGAGACATCTTCTTTTGTGGAGGCGGCCCGGAGTCTAAATGTATCCTCATTGATGGCAGCGATGCAGGAGGAACTTGAAGACCTGCATAGGAATAAGACTTGGGATCTTGTTCCATTATCTCATGGAAATAAGTCTATTTGAACCAAATATGTCTTTAAGATCAAGTGGGGTGGAATGGAAAAGGTGTAAAGATATCATACAAGATTGGTGGTTAAAGGATTTTCACAAATGAAAGGTATTGATTTCAATGAAATATTTTCACCTATTGTAAGACTGACGACTGTTTGGTTTGTTCTGTAGATGTGTGCTACATATAGCACACATCTAGAGTAGCTAGATGTGAAGACTGGTTTTCTCCATGGAGATATTTATAAAGAGATCTATATACTCAAACCGGAAGGTTTTTTGGATGAAGGAAAAGAGAACATTGTTTCCAGGTTGAACAAATATTTTTACGGTCTGAAAAAGGCAATGAGGTGTTGGTACAAGATATTTGATTCCTATATCATTATCCTTGGATACATCAAACTTCATTCACATCCTTGTCCATAATTTAGGGGTGCTGATGGTAATGATTTTATCATTCTATATATTGTACGTGGATGACATCTGAGTTTTAGGAGATGAAGGAACAAATGGCTAGGGAGTTTTATACGAATAACTTGGGACCAGCAAACAAGATTATTGGGATGCTGATTTACCAAGATGTAAATAATGGGATGATATGGATATCAAAGAAGAGTTACATAGAGAGAGTCTTGAAATGATTAAACATTAAACACTGTAAGCTGATGTATACACCTCTTCTAGTCAATTTCAATTTATCATTCATGATGAGTCCTAACAGTGAAACAAAGAGGATAGACATGTATTGAGTACCTTATGCATCATCAGTGGGTAGTATAATGTTCATTATGGTTTGTACTAGACCATAAATTTCACATGAAGTTGGAGAAGTTAGTCTGTACATGGATAATCCAGGATGGAAGCATTAGAACATAGTGAAGATAATACAAAGACACATCAACAAGATATCAGATGTTTCATTATGTTATGAAGGATCATATTTTACTATCAGAGGCTCTGTTGATTCATATTTTTAGGTGATTCTGACCAGAGTAAATCCACTACTAGTTATGTGTTTTCTCTTGCAGGAGGATTTGTGATCTGGATTTTAAACTTATAGTAAGGTGTGGCTTTATCCATGATAGAGGCAGAGTACATGAAAGCTACATAGGCTTTCAACTAGGCTATTTGGATGAGAAGGTTTTGGGAGCATATCAGGCACAAATAAGATAAGATTCCATTGTTTTGGGACTGTCAGAGCACCTTAAAAATTGCAAGGAATCCATCTTCTCATTCTAGGATGATGCACATTTGGGAAAAAAATCAATTTTTTCTAGATGTGGTAGAAGAAAGAAGTGTGGATTTCTATAAAATTCATACTAAAGAAAATTTCCAATATTTCCTGATTAAGGCGATTAACTTTGATAAGGTCAGATGGTGTAGATCCTTGAGAGGCATTGTAGATACTTTAGAAGAATGGTTTGGTAGATGGAAAAGATGTGTGGATCCATGATTGTAACTCAATAAAATCTACATTTGGGATATGTACCGGTATATTTTTCCACAGATGGGCCCGCCCCCAATTTTGTCAAATGGAGTTGTGTGGGTAGGTGGTTGGTGGCCAAACCCCCAAAAAATCATCCAGTAGGAGAAGGAAGTGTGAAGGGGTGAGGAGGCCTATAAATGGAGGCTCTATCCTCTTTCAAACACTATCCTTTAATAGTTCTCATCCCCACCCATAAAACACAGTTATTTGTGGTATTTTGTGCAGCAGTTTCCCCAATATATTCAAGAGAGATTTTTCTGAGTGTTTTCTCCTTGTAATAAGTGAGGTAGTGTGTACCCACTTTTACCCCATAGTGATCCTTCTATTTTCTCTTGGGTTTCTACCCATTCCATTTGGAGGTTTCTCCATGTTACATCATGTGACTCATTTATTTTTTTCCATTTTTTTCTTTATTTTTAATCTGTAATTATCGCTGCACTAGAGGGCCAATCATTTACGGTCCCAACAATTATCCCCTACATCAATATAGGATCGATTCCAACCATCTCATAATGTGGGGATGTATAGGTCATTGTTTACCCTCATCGATGGGTAGGGGTGGGATATGGAAATTATTTCTTTTTAAACAACACATTCCTAAATATTGAGATCTTCCAATGTTGCAACACACATTATTCTGCTTCTTCAAAGAATAAATCTCCCTTTCACCACATTTATAGGGTACAACTTCATCAAAACTCATGGGATTCCCCACGTAGAGTTTTGCATCATGCTATAATCTTCCACACCTATAATACACAACCTTCCTTTTTTGACACTAGAAACCCCTGAACCCCGTGGCCACTGGTTTTCCAGTGCTAGGAACCTTGGCCTTCCTCTTCTCAGTGTATCCTTGCTAACCATCAATTCCATCCTAGGGTTAGCGATAACCCTTGCTATCATTTCAGCCTTCCCCATTGAGGGATCTCCGTTGCTATCAACCAATGGATCACAATTTTTTAAATGTCCATTACTTAACACTAGTTTTTAAATATTACTAATTAATATAATTTATTATTAAAATCCTTTTTTCTCTAAATATATGACAAATTTAAGGTAATTACATATTTTATATACTATAATATTTATTTTAAAAAATATTATATATATGTGTGTGAGTATATTTATATATTAAAAATATTAAATATTATATTCAATAATTATATATATAAATTCATTCAAAATGAATAAATTACAAAAACATTAAATGAATAAATATTCAAAATGAATAAGTCATATCAAAAAATAAAAAATGAATAAAAATATTAATGAATAAATTATAATAAATGATATTAAATTTAAGAATGTTAAAAAAGAGTGAAATATAGTAATTAATAAAATAAATAGACTTCATATAAATATTAAAAAAATAAAAATGTTAATTAATTAAATAGATTACTAAAAAAATTAACAATAAAAATATATTAAAATTTAAATGAATACAAATTAATTATATTAATTATAGCTTTATTGAAAACATGATATGATGATGAATAAAAATATATAAATAAATATTAAAAAATCAAATTAATAAAAATATATTTCAAAGAAAATTTGAAATAAATAAATTTATAATTATTAAAATATAATTAATATTATTAATGAATAATAAATTTAATATTATTAATGAAATCAATATATTAAAAATTTGTAAATTTGAAAAATATTAAAAAGTAAAAAATATTATATATTAAATAAATATTTTACAAATAAATATAAAATTCCAATTTAAAACATAACAGATATTAAATATATTTTACTAATAAATATAAATTTAAATTAAATATTAAAAATTAAATAAGTCACAGAAATATTATGTGTGTGTGTTTCTATAAAAAATTTCATTCATTACGTATATGTGCGTGTCAAATTAATGTAATAGAATTTTGATATATGTTAAATTGTAAAATCAAATGATATTTCATTAAACATACATTACTTGATACTAGTTAGATAATAATTGTAATTATTATTAACATTTTATTATGAACTATTTCCCCAAAAATATATGACATATTTAATCACAATACTTATTTCGTATTATATAAATCATATTTGAGGAAATATTATATATATTGATATATATATATATATATATATTAAATATATTAATGAATAATTATGTATAAAAACATTATAAATGGATAAATTACAAATATATTAAAATAATATATATTTGAAATGAATAAATTATAATTGAATGTGAAAAATATTTACATTTTTTGAAGAAAAAATATGAAAAAATATTAAATGATTAGATTTAAAAAATAGTTAAATTTAATAATATAAAAAATTTATTGATTGCAAAAATATTGCGAAAACAAACATGTGTTATTAATTATATTGATAACAAAATAAATAAATATGAATATAAGTAAAATTGAAAATCAACACATATTCATTTTAAAATTTACAATCCTATTTAAAATATTTAATATTAATGAATAAAATTTTGTAAATTAATATTAACAAAAAGTAAAATTTAAACAATATTAAATATTAAAATATTAAAATGAATAAATCACAAAAAATTTAAAAAAAATTATGATTATTAATGAATACATACTTTTAAACATGTATAAATTTGAAAAAAAATTAAAAATTAATAAATACTATATTTTTAATAAAAATATAGAAATGAATATAATTTATCTATGAAAACATATTATTTATTATATATGTTATGTAAATAAATAAATGTCCAAAAATAATATAAAAAATATAATAAATTACAAATATAATGTTTGTGTTTGGGTATCAATATGTGTGTGAAATTAATGCAACACATGTTTGACATATGAAAATTGAAAAAATGACATGTTAATAAACATCCATTACTTGATACTAGTAATTCAATGTTTAAAATAATATTTATTTTTAATTATAATCCATTTTTCACAAAATATTCGAGTTATTTAAAGTAAATACTTATTTTTTATTATATATATCATTTTTAGGAAATATTATATATATTGATATATATATATGTGTGTGTGTGTGTGTTTGTGAAAAAGGACATGTAAGGTTTAAGAATTTATCTCAAGTTCTTCATGATATTGACATGATTAAAACTCTCACAAATAAATTTGTGCTGGTGGATAAAGCATTTATATTTTAGTTGTATATTAAAATTGAAAAATTACACGATTTTAGAAAGAAATATTGCAACATTGAAACTCCCTTGAAAATTTTGTAAATGGTTGTGCAATGTTAATTGAAAGAGGTTCAGACATGTGGTTAGTCGTGTAAATTCAAGATTCCAGTTGTAGGCATTGCAAATGAGGGAGCTAGGCTATCTAATGGAGGTATGATGCTCAAAATTGGCCTGACAAAGGAACCTGAGAAAACTATAGATAATGAAAGTGGAAAGGGAGGTACTTAGTGGCCTCCCCAACTATCTTCTCCCAATTATATGCTATCACATTCTACACAGGATTTGGGGAAGGACGATCAGTGCTATTTTTATGATGAGTATGTTCTTCATTTAGCAGACATGCTGGATGTCCTATTCATAAAATTTGGAATCAACTGACATAGGAAACCACATGATGTACTAGATCATTATCATCTGATGGATCACCTCCAACTCAACTAAAGAATAAGGGGGGATCTATATTCCCAAGGAAGTTGAGGCTGGGTTGTTCATCAAAAAAAATTATTGATGATAGCTCCCAAATGAGGGCCTTGGTATCCTTGGACCCATGGAAAAATATCAATGTGTTTCAAGGGAGGCTGAGATTGATTCAAAACTTGGTCAAAATTTCACTCCAAGTTAGCCTACAATGTATATAGGCAGTAAAGATCCTATTAAATAGGTTTGGAGTTCAATTTTCATTATGTCTTTAATTATGTATGATTTGGATAATCAAATGGATTCCCATAGACAATCTAAACAAGATGTAGTTTTTTATATATGTGGGAATGTAGTATGTATGGAGAAGTCAGATTTCTCTGATGTTAATGTAAATGATATTTCTCTTGAAAATGATTCTTCCACTCCTAGAAAAAATATTATTCTGATTGACATTTTTATTAGATCTCAAAGCCAGTATGTTATCAATGAGAAATTTGGTAATGTGTGTTGAAAATAAGTAGGAATATGGATAAAAAATATTGATTCTCAATGCGTGAATTATGTTGATTTTATAAATGGTTTTGATCCACCACAACTGTTTTGGGGTAGGGGTTTTAGTGGATACCACCTCAAGGATTTAACCATGATTTATGGAAAATAAAATTTCAAATTTATATAACACCACAACACTAAAGTTGGGAAAAATATCAGGAGAATTTCATGGATTGAAGAAAACATAAATTATATGTTATCTCATCATCAAGTATTTATGGACCAAAATTTTGTTGAATCACACTGATTAAATATCACTTTTTATGTTAAATACAACATTAATTCAAAAAAATAATAACAAATCTTGGTGTTGGACACCCATTTGGATTTTGAAAACTCAAAATCTATTTGTTACAACTAATCACATTATTATCCATCTTTATGAAATATTTTATATTATTTTTATTTTTTACTTTTTTTCTTATATATTTTTATATGAAAATATTTTTACTATAATATATATATTAAATATACATTTAAAGAATTTTGGAAAATTTTTTTATTTCTATGAAAAAAACCAATTCCCAAAACCATTTTTATAATGTAGGAGGTTTGTGAATTATACCCACATTTCCAATGTGTCATTCCTAAACAATTTCAACCATATCACTCCATGTAAAAACAATTTTACCAATTAAAACATTTTATTCTATTATTATTATTTATGAGTAAAATTATAATAATTTCATACTTTTATTCTTAAATATTAACCATCAAGATCAAAATTCAATCATTATACATAGTAATGTTTTCTATCAATTTAATCTTTTACTTAGTGTCGATATCCCAAAGTATTATAATATATACAAGTTATTAAAACATTAAACTTGTCAATCAAAAAGATAAACAAAATATATCATATAAACAGTAATCATTCCATCCAACATCTCATTTTGTAGCACTTTTAGGGCCATGTTCATATATCCTTTTTATGAACTCTCTATGGAGTAAACACAATAAATATTATAAGAAGAGAATCCACTTCTATGTTCACATATGAAAAACATTACAATTTACTTCCCTTATTAGAACAGATAACACAATGAGTCCTAATATTTTGTTAAGAGTATATTACTAAACCTCTAGTAATAACATAAAATATTGAAACCATGTTATTTGGGATACAATTTTCAATATCAACAATATTATTTATAATTCGTTTTTTACAATTAAACACTTCTTTTAGGATCAACCTAAATTAAGTTTTAGGATTCCATTACATAAATTATTTATTCTATGGGTTTTAAACCTGTATCATTATTAGTTTCAAGAAAATATCTCACTCATCAGAGATTTTTAAAATGGATATGCATGGTTTTCTCATGATCTTACATAGACAATTGTCATGGTACCATAATGTAACAATTGTGTCTCATAATTGCGTCTCAAACTAATATTTCTAGATATTCCATTGTACATGAAACTCCACCTATTTGATAAACTTTCATCACTATCACAACTGATAGAGATAATTAGCATTATACTAGGTTATAAAATAATATCTATTAATATATTTCTAATATATTTGGCAACTTTTGAACATGGTTATAAGGTAATATAATCTGACTCTGTTGTCAAATGTGATATACATATTTTTTTATTTCTCACCCAAAAACAACACATCTTCTAATAGTAAAAACTTATTCGAATGGTAATTCATTATCCCTAATGCTTTTAACCCAATATACATCAGTGTATCTCTCTTATAAAACTGAAAAATCCTTATAGTATAAAAATAAATAAGTGTAATTTCATATATATTCAAATATTATATTTATACATATCTAATGATACACATCTGGATTAATAGTATATCTAATCATTTTACATAACCAAAAAATATCATGTATTGTGAAATGTATTTCATTCATTAAAGAACTTATTTAATTAGTATACTCAAGTTTTTCTATAGGTTTACTTGTATTTATAAACAGTATAACACTAGAATCAAACGAAGTACTAGCATCCTTGAAACCATGGGGGTAAAATTTATTTAACATTTTTTCCATGTAGTCAGACCGACAGAAAGAATGACCCCCCTTTGTTTTGAAACATTAAAACTTAGAAAAATAAAAACTTTTACTATATCATTCATTTTAAACATAGATGATATATAATTCATTGTCTCAATTACACCAATCATATTGGTCCCAAAAAATAACTTGTCATCTACATATAGACACACAATAAGTCCACATTGTTTTGTAAACTATTTATAAACTCATTTTCCTCATTTTTATGTGTTGAGGCATTAGATAAAATAAAAGAATAAATTTTCTCATTCCATTACATCATAACATGTTTGAGGTCATAAAGAGATTTAACCAATTTACATAATTTCATTTTGTTACCCTGTATAAATAACCCTTCTAGTTATTACATGTAAATCACTTCGTTTAATTATCCACATAATCATGTATTTTTAACATCCATTTTGTAACGACCCAATGTTTTTCTATGAAAGTTACCTTCTCATAATTATGTCATAAAATCACATGAAAACTCATCATAATTAACTATTAAGTGCTAAGTGATCTTTAAACATAAGTTTGACACATCTGTGCTTGGAATTTTGAAAATTCGGCAAACACGGTTGTAATTAGTAAGTTATTTGGAGTCTGTTAAGGAAAAATTAATTTTTTGTGAATGGTAACCTACCGTAATGAATAGTGACACACCCTCAGTAATAGTGATATACCATAATGAAAAGTAACATCACCTATGATAGTATAAAAATAATATTCATATTTGAAGTACAATATACCTGTATTTTAGAATAAGTTAATGAATGTTTTAAAACTGGTTTTCATACTAAATTGTTATTTTAATTAAATAATTAAATAATAATATTTAGAAAAATATTTTGGAAAAATGAACTTTTTTTTTGGATTCTACACATAAAAAATTGGTTAGGTTGAATTTTTGGGATTTTTCTGAAATACTTGAATTTTTTATGAATAGTAAAATACGATAAATTATAATAAATGCTAAATACTGCATCATAGGTGATGTATGGAGGATTTAATATGCTAATCTCGAATCATACATGATTAGTTTGGTATATTTGTTTATAATTCTCAATTATTCATAGTCTTGGCCTTAAATAATAAACTAATACTTAAAATAATGGGAAAAACCTCCCCTCCCTCACAATAAATACCCCCTCTCCTTACCTCTTTCCCACACACCTCTCAAGCCTTGTGTCTAGCACAAAATTTGCCCAATTATCATCCCATGCTATATACCTACGTCCAAGTCCTTCTGTTCTTACTAAAATGCCAAAATCAGAGGCCTAAGAGGAATCTCAATGAGGGGAGATCAAAGGGTAAGGATCCGCTTTCATTTTCAAGCGTTTTGTTTTCAATTTCCTTCTTTTCCTATACCCTCTTCCCATTAACTTACCCAAAAGTAATGACAGATCCAGGATCTCATATATTCTGGATTTTAATCATGTTTATAGAAAAAATTCAAGCATCAAGCTTCTTCTCCTCTCCCTAGTGTTCTAAAATTAAAACATCGTCAATGATAGACATCGTGGATAATGTGTTTTCAGTTTCTTTTATCATCATTGTTTGTAGTAATGAAACCATTTATGTTATTATTTAACCATATTATTATATATGTTATTTATCCTATTTATGGTTTTTTAATCCTTATACACTCAAGATATCAAATAATAATACAAAACAAGTTAATTATGGGTAAAATCGCTAAAATTAATTCAAGTGTTTATCATTAATGTCTTATGTCATGGTTCTCTTTCACTCCAATTTAAACAAATGAATTTTATAACCATGTAACCTTTTGGATTCTCACCAATGACATATAACATCAATTCTTGATGACAACTTTCATATTACTTTTTATCCGAACCTAAATACAAGTGACCTGATCATTAAAACCAAGGAAACAAACAGACCAGGAACATGAAATTGAACCTTATAATCAATCAAAATGGGTATAAATGAACTTAAAAATGATATAATAAATATTTTACATGTATATAAGGTTATTTACTTATTTATTAATAACCTAATTTTACTATTCAGGTCATTAATATCAAGTGGAAACACCGACAGACTTAAGGTAAGCGATCCTCCCCTTTTTACTCTTAATCATGACTGTTCTCTATGCTATGCCTTTTTTGGGTAATACCATGTTATGGGGGACATTTATACACCTTCCCCATACTTACTTAATGTTTTATAAGTTAGTTGAAACCCCTTATCTCTCTCATCATGCCCTTTTAATTATACATGATACCATTCCAATAAACCAAGATGGATTCAACCCGAACTTCCTTTATTCCTTCAGGTTGCTCTATATTTCTTTTTTACCAAAATGTTTTTGCCTTTTATTTTATATATAACATATATATTCTGTTTATATCATCCAAAATCATGTTCCAAGATCCACCTCTCACTCTCTTTTTTTGTTATACATGCCTATAATTGAATATCTCTTCGATACTTCCCAATAAGTAAACTTGTTTTAAATAAACTTCCCGAACTTTTACCCAATTTCAAGTGCACTCTATATTCTATTTTAAGACACCATTATCTTTTTAATTGATGTATTTTTATTATTAATTCCTTCTTTGTTCAATTGTGGTCTTATATAAGATAATGCCTTCTTTACTATTTTCAAATCTCTATATTATTTTCCTTAAAACCGCACAAAAATGTAATAATGCCAATGTGTCTAAAATACATTTCTCATATGTTGTCACTTATGTTTGACACCACTTACCATGATATATTCTTACATTACCCTATGAACATCCATGTATTTTCTAATTCTTTCCATACATGGACAATTTCATGATGCGCCCACTGGTTATGATTGATTTCATGATTGTGGTGCCCAATTCTTTTCATGGATACCCTTATGTTTGTGTATGGTTGATTATGTATGATTTTATATGTGGTAAAAATATAAATGTGGATAGAATATTCATGAATATATTGAGATGGGTGTGCCCAGATAGTGCTCCAATGCATTGGTTAAGTTTTAGTCTCACGAGATGTGATGTGAAACAGGATTGGCAGTTAGCCTTGACCCATACTGAAATGGGAAACGTGGTTAGCGGTTAGCCTTGACCCATAATAAAAAAATGATTTATGATTCTACCACATCTATATGATTCCATTTTTATATGATCTCGTGCATATATTAAATGATTTTATAAGTTTCATGCTTTGGATTTCATTATGTCATGCCTCTTAACTCATGTGCTTGAAATGTATCCTTATGTTCATTCCCTTACTGTGATTTTTAGCTCATCCCATTGTTCATGTGTTCCCTAGGGTACCCTATGCAGAAGTAAGGGCTCAAAGGAAGTTAGGATCTCATTATGGAGATTAAATAAAGAAGTGTTTTAGACCCATTTTTTGTGTTATATATACCTAGCCTTCCAAGACACTATACTTAACGTTCCTTGGCTTGTACTATGATGATGAATTATGTTTAAAATCATGAAATGTTATACGTAAAAGTCTTAGGTCACTATAGTTGGTATCAGAGTATAGTCTAGTTTTTTTGGAGATTAGGAATTGAGAACCTTAGTGATCACTTTAAGGATGAGACTATGTATAAGAAAACAGTCCTAAATGTTGGTGATTATTGAGTAACTGGTTTATAAAGCAAATGCATCCCTGTCTGGATACGGACTGGTATAGCTGGCTCATGCACAAATGTTTCTAGGGGTAAAAGCCAAAAACACGGCTTTGAGCTAGACTCGAAAGGGAACTGGTGCCCGATAACGAGCCTTACTTCACTCTTGGTTATGAAACTCTTGGGGGATATGGTTTGCTAGATTCACGAGCTTAGTAAAAAATATTATTAAGGGAAAAAAGAAGCCCATAAGAATATAAGTTAAGAAATAGATTGAGGATAACCAAGATATAAACCTAAGGAATCCCAAGTCAGGATATATTTATTCTTTATAAGGTCATACTTTTATGATAAAAGTTTCTTTTTATGATCAATAGCTTGGTATTAATGTCCCTTAATTATACATTCATTTTCTTAGTTAATGGAGGGAAATAGAAGAATACATTCCAAAAACCAATGTGATAGGCAATGTGAAGATTTCCCTAATGATGTGACTAATATGATGGGAGCGGTTGCTCAAAACATCATGACAGTACTTGCTCAGCTAGCTCGAGTTATGAATAATAACTTGAATCAGGTGGAACTCCCTTCACCTCCATGCAAAGAGCAAGTTGTCATAGAATCCTTCATGCGGCAAAGGCCTCCCATGTTTAGCAGGTCTTCTGATCCCCTCCTCGCAAAACAATGGATTAACTCTATTGAAAAGTTATTCTCTGTTCTGCAGTGCTCGAAAGAAGAGAAGGTTGTACTGGTGGTATATCGTTTTGATGGGGAAGCTGATTAGTGGTGGACACTGATCAAGAATACATTGTCCCAAGAGGAAATTAATTTTATGGATTGGGAGTAATTCAAGAGGATGGTTTTAAACAAATATTTTTCTCTAACCCTTCATCTCAAGATGGAAAGAGAGTTCCTCAGACTCAGGCAGAAGGAAGATGAATCCATCGGGGCGTTTGAAGCAAACTTTACAATGTTTACAAGGTATGCCTCTGGCTTTGTCATGAACACCGAAAGCAAGGTCGATCTCTTCTTTAGCTGACTGAAACCGAGTCTATGAAAAGTCTTGTAAATTCAAGACTTTGACAGTTATGAGGATATTGTCCGTTGTACCCTCATGGTGGAAATGGAGATTGGAGACTCTCAGTGGTCTCATAGGTTGAGTTACAAGAAGCGGAAAATAGAGAACAACATGGGTGGTTCATCAAAAAAATCCCATGATGGAAAGAATCCTCACTTTCCCCTTGGAAAAATTGTGGGAAGAAGCATCCTGGTGACTATCTCAAGGGAAACAATAATTGCTTCAAATATGTAATGTTTGGTCGTCTAACCAAGAATTTTTGAAGGGATATGAAAAATCCCACTAATGTTAAAGAAGAAAAGAAGGTTCATAACAACACTTTGCCTGTAGTGCAGTGTTTCAACTGCAAGGATCATGGGAATTATGTGAACAATTTCCCTAAGATGAGGGTTGTCGGAGGTAATCAACAATAACCTCCAAGGAAACAAGGAAGGGCTTATGCTATCACTACTTCTTTGGTGGAACCAGACAACGATGTGGTGACAGGTACGATAGTTATTTATTCAGGAATAGCAGACATACTATTTGATTCTGGTTCTATGCGTTCTTTCATATGTTGAAAGATTAGTAGAACTATTCAAACACCACCTCATAATTTGGAGGAAAAGTTATTTGTGAAAACTGAAAATGGGACGATCATTGCATCTATGGTTTATAACTCCTCCCCAGATAATGGTTATAGACTAAAAATCCTTGAAAATATCTTCATACTTCCTTTAGTGGAGTTTGTCTCAATATTGGGCATGGATTGGTTATCTTTGTACAAATCCAACATCAATTGTCGGGAAAGGGAAATCACTTTTCGCATCGTGAAGAATCCTCCGATTCTTTTAAAATGCAAGGAGGAACATGAGTCTCCTTTAGAATCTTCATCTCAAGTGTGGATATTTTTTCCTTATAAGCAAGCATATCAATCTCAAATGATCAAAACAAAGGAGATAATCACGATTGAAGACATGCCCATCATGAAGGATTACACTGTCTTATTCTCTGAAGAGTTTTCTGGTCTTCCTCTGGACTGAGAGGTTGAGTTATTTATTGAACTTATCCCTATATCTCTGCCTATCTCAAAGACACCTTACGGAATATCCATCGTAGAGCTGAAGAGCTGAAGAAGTAGTTACAAGAGAATATGGAGAATGGTTTTATACACCTGAGTGATTCACCATTGGGTGCTCCCGTCCTCTTTATCAAGAAGAAGGATGTATCAATGTGCATTTGCATTTATAATCATGAGCTCATTAAGATAATGATAAAGAACAAGTATCCCCTTCCACAGATAGATGACTTGTTCGATCAGATTCATGGGGCCAGTTATTTCTCTAAGGTTGACCTTTGGTCAGGATATCTCCAACTAAAGGTGATGAAGGAAGATATATAGAAGACTGAATTTCGAACAAGGTATGGACACTATGAGTTCATAGTGATGCACTTCAGACTCACTAATGCTCCCGAAATTTTCATGGATTTAATGAATAGAGTCATTAGAGATTACCTTGGAAAATTTTTGGTAGTCTCTATTGATGATATTCTGATATACTCCAAGAGTAAGGAGTAACATTAAGAGCATTAAAAAACTATGTTAAATAATTTGCGAAGAGAGAAGTTGTATGAAAAGTACATTAAATGTGATTTCTAGATGGAAGAAGTATCAATCCTGGGGCATTTTATCACTAGAAATGGGATATTTGTGGAGCCTTCCATGACAAAGTTAATCGATGTGTGGCCATGGCCAACTTATGTAATAGAGATCCATAGCTTTTTCGGTCTAGCAGGGTATTATCGACGATTCATGATGAAATTTTCACAATTTTCAAACCCGATGACCATGCTGACAGAAAAGGGGGTAAATTTTGTCTGGACCGAAGAATGTGAGGTTAACTTCAAAGAGATAAAGAGAAGGATGATCACAGCACCTGTACTCACATTACCAAAAAGTGGAGAATGTTATGTGATATATAACAATGCTTCAAAGAAAGGCTTGGGTTGTGTACTCATGCAAAATGATAAAGTGATATCCTATGCCTCACGGAAGTTGAAGATTCATGAGAAAAACTAACCGAAAAATGATCTAGAGTGGGAAGCTGTGATTTTTTCCATAAAAATCTAGCGGCACTACCTTTATGGTGTGAAGTGTGATATATACACCAACCACAAGATCCTATATTATATATTCACACAAAAGGATCTCAACATGCGTCAAAGGAAATGGTTAGAGCTAATCAAGGATTACGATTTCTCTATCCACTACCATCCTGGAAAGTCGAACAATGTAGCTGATGCTCTAGGCAGAAAAGAACCTGCGACTCTATCCATTTTATGGATTGAGAAATACCATATCTTCTTTGATATGAAAATTATGGATTTAGAAATTGTAAGGTAAGGGCATACATCCTAACTTGCCCAAAGTATTGTGCAACCATCCATCCAATAGAAGATTAATGAAGTACAAAGGGATGATGTGGAGTTACAAAAAAAGGTCAATACAGTAAAGGAAGGGAAGATTCAAGCGTTCCATATCAATGATGATGGTGCGATTTGGTTTGGAACTCGGATTTGTGTGCCTTAATCACCTGAGATAATGAAATAGATATTGTACAATGCACATAGCTCAACATTCCTTATCCATCCTAGAAGTACCAAGATGTATCGTGATCTCTGTGAACATTTCTGGTGGGACAACACGAAGAAGGATATTGTGGAATATATATCAAGGTTCTTGGTATGTTATCAATTTAAAGCAGAGTGACAAAAGTCCAACGGGATGATGCAACCATTGCCTATAACCATGTGAAATTGGAAGAATGTCACTATGGAATTTTTCACAGGTCTCACGAAGACTTTGATGGGAAATAATGTGATATGGGTTGTGGTTGACCAACTCACCAAGACCACTCATTTTATTGCTATTTGGGAAGACCTCTCGCTTGAACAATGTGAAATATATGTATGTGAAGGATGTGGTGAGACTGCATGGCATTCCACACTCAATTGTCTCTGATCACGATCCAAGGTTAACATCTATATTCTGGAAGAGTCTTCAACATGATTGGGAAGTGAATTAAATTTCAGCACAGCCTATCACGCCCAAACTGATGGCCAATCTGAAAGTACTATTCAGACGCTTGGAGATATGCTGAGATCCTTCTTTCTAGAATTCAAAGGTGAATGGGATCAACATCTCCCGTTGGTTGAGTTCTCAAACAACAGTAGCTTACACTCAATTATTTAGATGGTTCCATATAAAGCTTTGTATGGAAATAGATGTAGAAATCCAACCAGTTGGGATGAAGTTAGATAACGAAAGCTACATGGACCCGATCTTGTGAAAGAGATGACAGAGAAAGTCCAATTCATCCAGATAAAACATCAAATCTACTCAGAGTCATCAAAATATCTATGCTGACAATCATTAAAGGGACTTGGAGTTCGATGTAGGGGATAAAGTCTTCCTTTGAATATCAACATGGAAGAGATTAATGTGATTTGGGAAGAAAGGGAAGCTACGCCCTAGGTAAATTGGCCCCTTTGACATCCTTGAACCCATCGGATCAGTGGCCTAACAACTAGCACTCCCACATAACCTATATCAAGTACACAATTTATTCCATGTATCCCTCATGAGAAAGTATATACCAGACCCCTCACATGTACTCATTCCAGAGGTGGTACTATTGGAGAATGATCTTTCTCATGAGGAACAACCAGTAAAAATCTTAGATCATAGAGAGAAAGTTCTATGAAATAAGAAAATTCTTATGGTCAATGTGTTTTGGAGAAACTAAAAGTTTGAATAAGAAACATGGGAATTGGAGGAGGCAATGGGGAAAAGATACCCTCATCTGTTCTAATGTGGGAAGTGAAAATTTCGAGGGCGAAATTTCATAAGGGGGGAAGAATGTAACGACCCAATATTTTTTAATGAAAGTTCCCTTCTCATATTTATGTAATAAAATCACATGAAAACTCAACATAATTAACTACTAAGTACAAAGATACCTCTAATCATATGTTTGACACTTTTGTGATTGGAATTTCAAAAATATGGTATACATGGTTGTAATTAGTAAGTTATTTGGAGTTTTATAACGAAAACATATTTTTTGGTGAATATTAACCTACCCTAATGAGTAGTATCATACCCTTATGAATAGTTATATACCCTAAGGAATATTAAAATCACCTATGATAGTATAAAAATAATATTCATGTTTGATGTACAATATACCAGTAATTTAGAATAAGTTAATGAATGTCTTAAAACTGGTTTTCATACTAAATTGTTATGATAATTAAATATTAAAATAATAATAATTAGAAAATTATTTTTGAAAATTGGACTTAATTTTTTGGATTCTACACATCGAAAAATGGTTAGGGTAAATATTTGGATTCTACACATCAATTATTTAGTATAATTGATTATATTGCTCAATTATTCATAGTCTTGGACTAAAATAATAAACTAATTCTTAAAATAATGGGAAAACCTCCCCTCCCTCACTATAAATACCCCCTCTCCTTACCTCTTTCCCAGACACCTCTGAAGCCTTATTCCTAGCCCAAATTCTACCCAAGTATCCTCCCAAGCTCCTGCCCCACGCCCAAGGCCTCCAGGTCTTACCAAAAGGCCAAAATCAAGGACTTAAGAGGAATCTCAATGAGGGGAGATCAAAGGGTAAGGATCCCCTGTCATTTTCAAGTGTTATGTTTTCAATTTCATTTTTTTTATACCATATTTCCCTTCACTTACCCAAAAGGCATGAGAGCTCCAAAATATCATATATTATAGATTTTAATCATTTTTATGGAAAAAATGCAAGCATCATGCTTCTTCTCCTCTCCCTCGCATTCTAAAATTGAAACATCGTCTGTGATCAACATCGTGGATAATGTGTTTTCGATTTCTTTTATCATATTTGTTTATGGAAATGAAACAATTTATGTTAGGATTGAAACAGATTATTATATATGTTATATATTGTTTTTGTGGTTCTGGAATTCTTATACACTCATGATATCAAATAATAATACAAAACAAGTTAATTATGGGTAAAATCGCTAAAATTAATTCAAGTGTTTATCATTAATGTCTTATATCATGGTTCTCTTTTACACCAATTTAATCAAATGAATTTTGTAACCATGTAACCTTTTGGATTCTCACCAATTCTATTTAACATCATTTCTGGATGACCAATTTCATCTTAATTTTTATCTCAACATAAATACAAGTGAACTGATCATTAAAACCAAGGAAACAAACGGACCTGAACCATGAAATTGATCCATATAATCAATCAAAATGGGTATAAATGAACTTAAAAAGGATATACTAAATATTTTACATGTATATTAGTTTGTGGAACTATTGATTAAGAAACCTAATTTTACTATTAAGGTCATTAATATCATGTGGAGAACACAAATAGACTTAACGTAAGGGATCCTCCCCTTTTTACTCTTAATCAAGATTGTTCTGTATGCTATGCCTTTTTGGGTAATACCAAGTTATGTGGTACATTTATACTCCTTCCCCATACTTCCCTAATGTTTTATATGTGATTATAAAGCCCTTATCTCTCTCATCAAGCCCTCTTAATTATACACGATACGATACCAATAAACCATGATGGATTCTTCCCGAACTTCCTTTATCCCTTCGGGTTGCTCTATATCTTTTTCACCAAAATGATGTCGTATTTTTTTTATATAAATCATCAAAATTAATTTTATATGAATCAAACACATGTTCCAAGATCATCATCTCACTCTCCTTTGTGGTTATACAGGCATATAAGGGAATCTCTCTTTGATACTTCCCAATAAGTACACTTGTTTTAATGGAACTTCCCAAACATTTACCCAATTTCAAGTGCACTCTATCTTCTGTTTTAATACACCATTATATTTTTAAATTATTTATTTTTATTATGAAATCCTTCTTGGTTCAATTCTGGTATTATATAAAAGAATTTCTTCTTTACTATTTTAAAATCTCTACAGTATTTTCCTTAAAACCGCACAAAAATGTTTTAATGCCAATGTGTCTAAAATACATTTCTCATATGTTGTCACTTTTGTTTGACACCACTTATAAAGATATATTCATACATTACCCAATGAACTTCCTTGTATTTTCTGATTCTTTCCTTACATGGACAATTTCATGATGTGCCAATTGGTTATGATTGATGTCATGATTGTGGTACCGAATTATTTTCTTGTGTACCCATATGTTGGTGTATCATTGATTATGTATGATTGTATATGTGGTAAGAATATTTATTTTTCAAGAATATTCATGAATATTTTTAGATGGGTGATCCTAGATAGTGCTCTAATTCATTGGGTAAGGTTAAGTCACTTGAGATACGATGGGAAATGGGATTAGCGGTTAGCCTTGACCTCTACCAATGAAATGCTTTATGATTCTGCCACATTTATATGATTCCATGTTTATATGATCCCATTATTATATTAAATGACTTTATAAGTTTCATTCTTTGGATATCATTATGTCATTCCTCTTAACTCATGTGCTTGAAATTTATCCTTATGTGCATTCCTTTATTGGGATTTTTAGCTCATGATTTTGTTCATGTGTTCCCCAGGGTACTTTTGGATTTTGTGTTCTAGAACCTACTACTTTGTACTTTATTCATTAAATAAAATCCTTATCACATCTTGATTGTTCTTCTGCGTGACATGTCATGTGATAATGTCCTAAGGACAGCTGTTGCATTAAAGGGTCGTAGCGGATCCCTGCTATGATGAGAACCCGAATGTGCCATAACACTGTTCTTGAATGTATGTTCTATGGCCGGATGATATTATTTGAGGGACAAAAATAATACAAGTCATTAGGGGTGAGGACTCATAAAAATTTGAGGCACCTTCTCATGGTGTGCGCCCTTGGTAATATCCAGGAGGATATTATGAGAACGAGACCCGCCAGTAGGAAATCCACATTTCATAGTGTCATTGGATGTTCCTATCTACGGACGTGTGTATTGATCGTTAGACTTTAAGATTATTATTAATGGGTATTACAACTCGCGCACTTAGATGTATTGACGAAAACTGTGACGACACACTGTTTGCAGTGAGGTAGGATACGTTGGGTGCGTCACGAGTAATACCGCATTAATAGATAATGCGAGAAAGGATTTGTCCCTTCCGTTCCATAACAGATGTAGATATATCAGGCCCTTTGATGGAATTGGTATAGCCTAAATAAATCCATGGCCATCGTAAGGTATGGGCAAGTTCAATTCCGGGAAGTCAATGAAAGAATAATCAAGCACATGGGTTGATGACACTAGCATGCAACCCTCTTGATTTGAGATATTGAGACAAAGGGATTATATTACACGGTAAGCGTTCGTAGGAGGTGACACATCATTACAACATTAACTTCTTTCTCTATGGGTGCCTTGGCGTGCTGCTAGATGCTAACCTTGGACTTTAGGCAGGCTCAGCCTAATGCCACTGAGAAAGAGGCCTAGAGGGTCACACACTAAGTGTGTCCATGTATCTTAGTTAAATATTAATTTAACAAGTTAAATAAATATTATTCCCGACTGTGGTTTAATAATTATTTAAGGATATCTGATCGCATTTATTTTGACACAAGTTATTCGAGAGAATATTCTGTGGATAAAATAATATATTTATTAGGGAGTAATGAATTTACATTTATTTAAGAAATAAATAGTCATTACTCAAGGTCTAATAAATGTGGTGGAGAAAAATGGAAAATAAAAGTACACGCCGTGTATATTAAATATACACGCTGTGTAGTTTTATGGAAAACAAGTACACGCTGTGTATTAATTATTACACGCCGTGTAGTTTTTCCAATTGGGATTTTGAGGATTTAATATTGTTTTATTAAATGATATTTATTATAATCAGTGTGGGCGCATGTCAAGGAATTAATAATTCGACATGGGGGTTTTCAATAAGAGTTAATGAAATAAATAAAACGCGCAACACATTTATTTATTGTCATAACTCTATTAACCTCAAACCTGATTATAAATATCCTCGCAACCCCAACATTTTTTTGAGCCATTGTTGTGCACAACGGATTTGGAAATACTCTCAAGCCGAGAGAGAATTCCCTTTCCACCAAGAACACCCTCAAGTTACGAGAGAAAGATCTTCCACCGGATCAAGGCGGTCGAAGGCGGACATCGCAAGCGAAGGTTCTTCCGCGCTAGCACCCGGAGATCTCTTCGGCGACATCCGGAGATACGTGACACACGTGTGGATCACCGCTAGAGGAATCCTACACTTGGATTCTACGACGCAACTACGGATCACCGGATCATGACCGGACACATCAACGAAGAAAGAATTCCAACGAGGTAATTCTTATGCATTAATTAAATTAATTATAATCAACATATGATGATCCTCCTCAAGGGTTCCGGGAATCATCTTTTCTTTTTGTTCTTCGTTCTATTCTGAAGATTCGGCGTTTTATATCGTGACGGATCTCAGATTGAACATTTTTTAACGAAAAATTAAGTTGGGCAAACCCACCAACACGCTTCCGCCGCGCCCGGAACCTACAAGTGGTATCAGAGGGGGTCACATCGTTGGTTATAATTATTTAGTTTTTTGTTGGTGATTTACGCATTTAATAATTTAGTTATTTCAATTCATGTTTAATCGTTCTGGAAATCTGAATATCGAGATCTGTTCCTCCTCTCTCGTTTTTTGTTCACCTCACAAAAACAGTTTTTTTTTAATTTTGATTAAAATAAAACAGAGGAACTCATCCAGAGGAGCCAAATGTTTCTGGCCGTATAACACCAGAATACACGACATGTATTCGGAAGTACACACCGTGTAGTCTAGGTTCAATGCATTGAATGATTCGCCAAATCAGGCCGTGTATTGGATTCTTTCTAAGAATTTAAGACACCGTGTGTTGACCAGAAACAGGTGGCACACGGTTTCTGGAATACATGTCGTGTGGTCCAATGAACAGGGCATGTAGTCCCTTCGGGTTAGGGTTGGGTCGTGTACTCCGTACATAGCATGCCCGGTTGGAAATCGTGTAACGCGGAAACTACACGGCGTGTGTACTACTGTACATGTCGTGTACTCCAAAAATTTCTGAAGTACATTAACACGCCCTATTCCCGGGCGTGTACTTCGGATGGACGGTGAAGAAAAAGTACACGCCGTGTAGTCAGAACTACACGCCGTGTACTCACCCAAATTACACAGATTTATTAAAATTTATTATTATATTATATAAACCCTTGAGACGTGTACCATGGTGCAGGCATAAAGCTGAGGCACAACACGTGATAGGTGTTTTATATATATGTGTTTAATTTAACATCTGCGTAATAAATGGGAATTCGTCGGGTTTCCTCCAAGGTACAAGTTGTGTACAAGGATAATTTTAAATGAATTTATTTGTTTAAAATTATGATGGATGAGAATCTCAAGGAAATTCAGAAAAGGGATTTAAGATAAAAGGATTGATTAATTAAAGATAATTAATTGATTTGAGCGTGATTTATCTTAAACAAGAATAATTAAAGAATTGAATGCTGGTTTTATTTATGCGTAAATATCATTTCATGTATGGATGGTCATGAGCTAGACCGAGAGCTTTGTATGTGAATGGTTTCTTTTAATTTATTTATTTAAATTAAATTTGTTGGCCTGCGAGCAATATCCTCATTAATATGTAGGGCCTGCGCGCCCAAGGATTCTTTTATGTAAAAACCCCTTTTTCCCCTCACCTGAATGTGAGATAAATGCATATGTAATTGAGGGAGCTCCCAAGCTAGTGGAGGTGGCTCAAGTCAGGAGCCAAGATGAAACCAATCCAAGGAGATACAAAGGTGGACAGGTGGAAAGCTGTAAACACGAACCCGAGAGGTTCAAGGTGTTTCTCCCCTAGGTCCTGGGTTAGTTTATCAACCGCTAGATAAACTAACCATTAGAAAAGCTCATGATCATACCATTTATTTTATTTCTGTCAGTTGCATGGTTTATTTATTGTGGGTGTGTTGTCACAATCACACAATTAATGAATTAAACGATCATGCAAGATGGAACTAAAATAAAATTGGCTTATACGTAAATATTATCTTAGACATGGTTAATCACTTAAGTATATCCCACTTAATATTAACAAGCATGTAATCAAAGATAATAAAATGGAAATTTACGTATAAGGATAAAATACCTCAAAATAAATATTAAGTCGGCATAGCCTTCCATAATATTGGTTAGAATTGAACCATAGTTCAAAGTGCTTGACCAACCCTAGTTGGGGTGCTTTCAATTATCGATGAATTCTAATTCATGGTTTTGGGTTGACTTGACTTGGTTCACATCAAGGGTTGACTGCCACAACAGGACTTGGTGTGACCAAGAGGCAAAGGTTGAGGAAATCCAAAAAGGATTTCAGGATTGGGGAGTCCAATCAGCGGATCAAGGAACTGCGAGTTAATGCAGTTGGCATTTGGAATGCCTAACTAAAACCCTTCAAGTTGCTTGACCAACCCTATTTGGGGTAATGCGAAGGGAAATATGGATCCTTGCCACTAGAATATTAACACAATAGAATATTCCGAAGTCAATGGTGAGGGCTATTGGATTTCGATAAAATAGTGGGATACTAAAAAGTATTAATTTATTTATTTGTCTCAATTTTTATAATAAAGTACTAAACCTTTGCTCATCTTAAATTGTAGAAACGGAAAGAAAATGACTTCAAACATATCATTTCACACCATAATCGAAAAAGAAAACCTTCTCACCGGCACCAATTTCCAAGAGTGGCAGAGGCGTTTACGCGTCGTCCTTCGCAACGAAAGGAAATTATATGTGCTGGAAGAGCCTATTCTAGTTGCGCCTGGGAAAGAGGCTAGTGATAAGGAATTATCTTTCTACATGAAACACATGGTTGATGCCACAGATGTCCAGTGTTTCATGCTATCGGCCATGTCTAATGAGATCTTGAAGCAACATGAAAACATAGATGCGTATAACATGATGTCTCACCATAAATATCTCTACCAAGAGAAGGCGAGACATGAGAGGTATGAGATCTCCAATGCTTTGTTTACCATGATTCTTGGAGAGTCTGCGCCAGCTGGGCCTCATGTGGTCAAGCTTATTGGCTACATTGAACGCTTGGACATCTTAGGGATTAAATTCCCAGATGAGTTGCGTACAGATCTCATCCTATCATCATTGCCCAAGGCCTTCTCTAGCTTCATTGTCAACTATAACACGAGCGGAAATGAGAAGAGTCTATCAGAGATTCTAACCTTGATTCGCCAGGTAGATAAGGACATGAGGCGTGACAAACCCGCGGTCCTTATGGTGAACAAGAAAAGGAAGGACAAGGCAAAGGGGACAAAGACTTATAAACGGTCTGAAGCCCCCGAGCACCGTCCCTCCAAGAAGAGGAAGATCCAGAGGCAGGTCAAGGAACGGGAAGGAGTGTGTTTTACATGTGGCAAGCAGGGCCACTGGAAGAGGAACTGCACCCAGAAGCGTGGGGACACTAAAGGTGCATTCGTTATTGAGTGCAATCTTTCTATTTCTACACATTGGGTATTAGATACAGCTTGTGGGGCTCACATCTGTATTCAAATGCAGGAACCAAGTAGATTTAGAAAGATTGACAGAGGAGATGTGGATCTTCGAGCTGCCAATGGCGTAAGGCTGGCTGTGTTGGCTATTGGCGACTATCACCTCTCATTGACAACTGGCATGATTTTGGTTTTACAAAACTGTTATTTTGTGCCTAGTGTTACCAAGAACATAATTTCTGTATCTTGTTTGGATATGGATGGATTTATTTTCAAGTTTGGAAATAAGGGTTTTCTCTTTTATAAGAACAACGTATGTTATGGTATGGCACATTTGAATAATGGTTTGTATGTATTAAATTATGAAAACCAAGTGTTGGAAATCGATAACGAAACAAACTCACATGACTCATACATCACCTAGTTATGGCATCACCACCTTGGTCATGTGAATGAGAAGCGCTTGAAAAAGCTTTTCCAAGATGGCTATTTAGACTCTACTGAGCTAAAACCACTTGATAGATGTCACACTTGTTTACAAGGAAAAATGACCAAGCCACCTTTTGGTGGACAAGGTGAAAGGGCCACATAGCTTCTAGGATTGGTACATAAAGATGTGTGTGGACCATTTCTAGTAGAAGCTAGAGGTGGATATTATTACTTTATTACTTTTACTGATGATTTGAGTAGATATGGCTATGTCTACTTAATGAGGTATAAGTCAGAGTCCTTAGAGAAATTAAAGGAATTCAAGAATGAAGTAGAGAATCAACTTGGTAAGAAGATAAAGAAGCTTCGATTGGATCGAGGTGGAGAATATCTGAACCAAGAGTTCATCGATCTTTTACGGGAGTCTGGGATTCTATCTCAGCTCACTCCTCCTTATACACTACAGTGGAATGGTGTTAGTGAAAAGGAGGAACCACACCTTGTTGGACATGGTGAGGTCTATGATGAGTCATGCGGATCTTCCATTATCCTTTTGGGGATATGCATTACAAACTGTAGCATACACATTAAACCGAGTACCAACTAAGGAAGAAAATGGAATTCCATAAGAGTTATGGAATGGAAGGAAACCCACTTTGTCGCACACACGTGTATGGGGATGCGAGGTGTTTGTTAAGGCCTTCTCAGGCAACAAACTAGCTCCCCGGGGCACGAAATGTATCTTTATAGGATATCCCAAGGAAACAAAAGGATATTACCTATATAACCCCCAAGACAAGAAAGTGACTGTCGCCAGACAAGCCGTCTTTCTTGAGAGGGAGCACATCCTCAAGAAGGATAGTGGGAGCAAGATTGAATTCGACGAAGTTGATGCTCAAGATACACAGGAGTTGGTACAGGAACAAGTTCCACAGGTCCCTGTGGAAGAGGTTCCAGAAACACAAGTACTGCGTAGGAGCTCAAGAGAGGTAAGGGAACCAGAGAGATTTGGTTTCCTAGTCACCGAGGATGGTGAATCATTATTGTTGGAAAATGATGAACCTCTCTCCTACAAGGAAGCAGTAGAAAGCTCAGAAGCTGCAAGATGGCTAGAAGCTATGAATTCTGAGATGGATTCCATGTATCAGAACCAAGTTTGGGTTCTGGTCGATGAGCCAGTTGATGTAAGGCCTGTTGGATGCAAATGGGTATTCAAAAGAAAGCTGTACATGGAAGGTCAAGTTAGAACCTATAAAGCAAGGCTAGTGGCTAAAGGATTCAAACAGCGTCAAGGAATTGACTATGATGAAACCTTCTCGTCAGTTTCCATGTTTAAATCCATAAGAATCATACTTGCCATAGTAGCTTACCATGACTACGAGATTTGGCAGATGGATGTCAAGACAGCATTCCTTAACGGGAACCTTCAGGAAGATGTCAATATGACAAAACCAGAAGGGTTTGTGACACCAGGTGAAGCCAAATGAGTTTTCAAGTTGCAGAAATCCATTTATGGATTAAAGCAAGCATCTAGGTCATGGAACATTTGATTTGATGAAGCCATAAAAGAATTTGGTTTCATTAAGAATGAATGTGAGCCATGTGTTTATAAGCGGTTTAATGGGAATGCGGTCGTCATCCTAGTGGTATATGTTGATGACATATTGCTTATTGGAAATGACGTACCAGCCTTACAGTCAGTTAAGGACTGGTTGAACAAGTGTTTCTCCATGAGGGAATTAGGAGAAGCAGCCTACATTATAGGGATCAAGATCATTCGTGATAGATCCAAGAGGCTGCTTGGACTATGTCAGGGTACATACATTGACCAGATACTAAAGAGATTTAGTATGGAAAAATCCAAGAGGGGATTGGTTCCAGTGTCACATGGCTTACATCTTTCTATGAAAATATGTCCCCAGACACAACAGGAGAAAGATAGGATGAGAAAGATCCCATACGCTTCGACTATAGGATCCATCATGTATGCCATGTTATGTACTAGGCTTGATGTTGCCTATGCACTGAGCATGGTCGGCAGATATCAAGCAGATCCAGGGGAACAGCATTGGACTGTTGTTAAGACTATCCTTAAGTATCTGAGAAGAACTAAGGATATGTTCCTGGTGTATGGAGGAGACGAGGAGCTTGTCATCAGAGGGTATGCTGATGCTGGTTTTCAAAGAGATCAGAATGATCTAAAGTCGCAATCTGGATATGTTTTCTGTCTCAATGGAGGAGCTGTGAGCAAGAAGAGTTCAAAGCATCCAGTTGTCGCCGATTCTACAGCGGAGTCCGAGTATATAGCAGCTTTTGATGCAGCCAAAGAAGCTATTTGGATTCGGAACTTTGTCCAGGAGCTTGATGTGGTGCCTAGAAGTAAAGATCCCATTACATTGTATTGTGATAATACTGCAGCGGTGGCTCTTGCAAAAGAACCAAGGTCACATCAACAGACAAAGAACATACTCTGGAAGTATCACCTCTTGAGGGATTTCTATCAAAGGGGTGATGTTGCAATGAGTAGAGTGTCACGGAAGAGAACGTGGCGGACCCCATGACTAAAGGCCTATCTCAGCAGAAGCATGAATATCATGTGAGAGCTAGCGGGTTAAAGGTTGTTAGCAGTTGGCTCTAGTCCAAGTGGGAGTCTGTTGGAGTTGGTGGTCTAGAACCAACTACTTTGTACTTTATTCATTAAATAAAAGCCTTATCACATCTTGATTTTTCTTCTGCGTGACATGTCATGTGATAATGTCCTAAGGACAGCTGTTTCATTAAAGGGTCGTAGCAGATCCCTGCTATGATGAGAACCCAAAAGTGCCATAACACTGTTCTTGAATGTATGTTCTATGGCCGGATGATATTATTTGAGGGACACAAATAATACATGTCATTAGGGGTGAGGACTCATAAAACGTTGAGGCCCCTTCTCATGGTGTGTGCTCTTGGTAATATCCAGGAGGATATTATGAGAACGAGACCCGCCAGTAGGAAATCCACATTTCATAGTGTCATTGGATATCCCTATATACGGACGTGTGTATTGATCCTTAGACTTTAAGATTATTATTAATGGGTATTACAACTCGCACACTTAGATGTATTGACGAAAACTATGATGACACACAGTTCTCAGCGAGGTAGGATACGTTGGGTGCGTCACGAGTAATACCGCATTAATAGATAATGCGAGAAAGGATTTGTCCCTTCCGTTCCATAACGGAAGTAGATATCTCAGGCCATTTTATGGAATTGATATAGCCTAAATAAATCCATGGCCATGGTAAGGAATGGGAAAGTTCAATTCCGGGAAGTCAAAGAAAGAATAATCATGCACATGGGTTGATGGCACTAGCATGCAACCCGCTTGATTAGAGATATCAAGACACATGGATTATATTACACGGTAAGAATTCGTAGGAGGTGACACTTCATTGCGGCATTAACTTCTTTATCTATGGGTGCCTTGGCATGTTGCTAGATGCTAACCTTGGACTTTAGGCAGGCTCAGCCTAATGCCACTGAGAAAGAGGCCTAGAGGGTCACACACTAAGTGTGTCCATGTATCTCAGTTAAATATTAATTTAACACGTTAAATAAATATTATTCCCGAATGTGGTTTAATAATTATTTAAGGATGTCTGATCGCATTTATTTTGACACTAGTTATTCGAGAGAATATACTGTGGATAAAATAATATATTTATTAGCGAGTAACGCAGTTACATTTATTTAAGAAATAAATAGTCATTACTCAAGGTCTAATAAATGTGGTGGAGAAAAATGGAAAATAAAATTACACGCCGTGCGTATTAAATATACACACTGTGTTGTTTTATGGAAAACAAGTACACGCCGTGTATTAATTATTACATGCCGTGTAGTTTTTCCAATTGGGATTTTGAGGATTTAATATTGTTTTATTAAATGATATTTATTATAATCAGCGTGGGCGCATGTCAAGGAATTAATAATTCAACATGGGGGTTTTCAATAAGAGTTAATGAAATAAATAAAACGTGTAACGCATTTATTTATTGTCATAACTCTATTAACCTCAAACCTGATTATAAATATCCTCGCAACGCCAACATTTTTTGTGAGCCATTGTTGTGCACAACGGATTTGGAAATACTCTCAAGCCAAGAGAGAATTCACTTTCCACCAAGAAGCCCTCAAGTTATGAGAGAAAGATCCTCCACCGGATCAAGGCGGTCGAAGGCGAACATCGCAAGCAAAGGTTCTTCCGCGCTAGCACCCAGAGATCTCTTCGGCGACGTCCAGAGATACGTGACACATGTGTGGATCACCGCAAGAGGAATCCTACACTTGGATTCTACAACGCAATGAAGGATCACTGAATCGTGACCGGACACATCAACGAAGAAAGAATTCCAACGAGGTAATTCTTATGCATTAATTAAATTAATTATAATCAACATATGATGATCCTCCTCAAGGGTTCCAGGACCCATCATTTCTTTTCGTTATTCATTCTATTCCTAAGATTCATCGTTTTATATCGTGACGGATCTTGGATTGAACATTGTTTAATGAAAAATTAAGTTGGGTAAACCCACCAACGTGCTTCTGCTGCGCCCAGAACCTACAGGTACCCTATGCGGATGTAAGGGCTCAAAAGAAGTTAGGATCTCATTATGGATATTAAATAAAGAAGTGTTTTTTAGCCCCATGTTTGGTGTTATACGTACCTATTCTTCCAAGACACTAGACATAACGATCCTTGTCTTGTACTCTAATGAGGAATTTTGTTTAAAATCATGAAATGTTATATGTAAAAGGCTTGGGTCACTATACATTTGATGGAAATAAAAATAATTAATTGAATATAAATAAATTAATATCCTTATTGATGTAATATGATCTATAGGAGAATAAATATCAAAATAATCAATCCCTTATTTTTTCATAAAAACCATTGGCAAATAATATAGCTATAAAAACATTAATGTTACCATTAAAATAATACGTATGTATGAAAAAACCATTCAAAACTAATATGTTTTGAACCTCTTGGTAAATCCATAATGACTGAAGTATTATTCCTCATTGATTAATCCACTATGTAATTTATTTGATCTTTCAAAAAAGAAACATCTCTATATTACTGTCATGACCTATCCCCCGGGGCCCGTGTCGTGACTACCATGAGCCCGCATTCCATAGGCAAGGGACTGGAAACTAGCACCAAAGGCATAATTCTCTAAAACTGGGAAGTCATTTCCTGTATAACTTGAAAAAACACACACATGCAAGCACATAGATGGATACAAAACACCAAGTAAAAATGTATATCAAAAGAGTGCTGAAAGTAAAAGGGGCCAAAATACAAGCCCAACTGGAAACTATAAGAACAACAGTGATACAATACAACTGAAGAAATGAGAAATTCAGCTACTGGGTCATCCTCCGATGTGCCTACCTGATGTGTAGGTACATATGGCCTCCTTAGAACTCTTCATCCATCAGTCTCCTCTGGGTACCAACTCGTCGTGAGGCCCACCTCCACGTATCGTCCAGTTCTAGTACTCTCATCCTCAGTCAGTGTTTTCCATCGTTTTCACCAAACACAATGAAGTGTGGGGATATCTCGTGTAGGGGTGAGTATAAAGATACTCAGTAGGGACCCCGAGACCCACAAGGACACACAAAATCCACTGATGATAAACCATGAAGTATGAAATCAAAATATAACCCTATAGAGGTGTATGCCCATACATATAAATAAGTTACCATGTAATCCATCTCAATCATGAGGAAAAAACAAAGGTACTGACGCATCTCATACCATGATTTATTCTAGAGGTAGTATCAAATAACATTCCCTGTCACAATGTCAGACACCTCGACTATTGGAGAACTCATCCTCTATTGAGTATAGTGGTCCTGCCAGGTCACACAGAGGCACTTCCAACTAACCATTTAATGCTGAGGTACTCCCCTTTTCATGTATCGTGGTTTTGTCATGTCACATAGAGGTGCTCCCCATTGTGGGTCTGCCACATCACACAGAGGTGCTTCCCCTAGTGGCCTGCTGAGGTACTCCTCCTGTCGAGTACCGTGGGTCTGCCGCGTCACAAAGGTGTTCCCCACTAGGCCTGTTGAGTCTCTCCGAGTCAAAATGGCCAGAATTCATCATGTCTCGTCTTGCCACAAGGTTCCTGTACTATACTCGCTCGTCTTCGGGAGGATCCACTACACAATATAACGGTCGATAAACCAATAGCCACTATGTACCATGAAGAAGTATCTCAATGGTCCACCATATCATAAGGGTCTCAATGCTACAGACGATGCATCAATAAGACGCTAGGTCTGTGAGTTATTAGCCTTAATGTCCCAGGGGCTCTATTGTAATTGTGCTCGATCCAGCCTGATCATTTCACAACTAAATCCAAAACTCAGTGGGGTATTACTCAAAGGGACTAACTGACTCCAAGGTTCCAAAATTCACAGACGGTTCATCTAATGGACATCACATGCCTATGTTATGTCCAAAAAATATAATTGGGTCATGGTGGGCTCGGGTCCGGTCCCACCCGGTTTGACCGACTCGGTCTGACCCATCATGGGATGGCCCGGTCCGGGTCGCCCCGACCCACTAGGTTCAGCCCGGCCTGCTGGGCAGCCCTGCCTGCTGGGTCCATCCCAGCAGGTCGCAAGCGGCCGCGAAGGGAAGTGGGTGGATGCGAGGCCAGAAAGGGTGTCGTGAGGCCGCGAGTCCATAGGATGACTCTTCCACGAATGACGGTTCAGCCGCGGGGCGGAGGTTCGGTCGTGGGGTGTTGGTCTTACCGCACGAGGTGGGGGTCCGGCCGTGGGGCGGCTCAGTCAGGGACGGTGGTTTGGCTGTGGGGCGGCTGTTCGGTCGCGGGGCGGCGGTTCGGCCGCGGGGATGGGGTCCTACCACACGGGGTGGCAGTCCAGCGGCAAGGCAGGGGTCTGGTCACGGGGCAACGTTCCATCCATGGGGCAGTGTTCCGGTTGTGGGGTGGTCATCCGGCAGCAGGGAACCGATCCGGCGGTGGGGCGGCGGCCCAGCTGCGGGGGGGGGGGTCTTCCATAGGGGGGTCCAGTCATGGGGCGGCGTTCAGGCCGCGGGGGGTGGTCCGGCTGCTGGGTGTCGGTCCGGTCGCGGGGCGGCAGCCTGACCCCATGGAGAATGTCTCGAAGTGAGGCAGCAGTCCCCCCTCGGGTGGCGGTCCGATCGTGGGCGGTGGTTCGGCCGTGGGTTGGTGGTCTGGTTGTGGGTTGGTGGGAAGGCCATGGGGGTGGTCCGACTGCGGGGCAACAGCCCAGTGGCGGGTGGTCTTGGCCACAGATGGCGGCTCGGTGGATGGTGGCGGCACATGGTGGTGGCACTCCGCGGATGGTGGTCATGCCCCGCGAACAACGGAAACACTTGGCAGATGGTGGCGGCGCTCGACAGGGATCGTGGGTGGTGGAGCCATGGGGCGGTGTCATTGCACCATCGCCATTGTCATGTTCAACACCGCATAATTTTTGGAAGGGTCGGGCCAAGTTGGTTTGGCCTGTACCCTCCATGTTATGACGGTAGCATAAGGCTCAACAAGAACATGAAATAATAACCTCAAGATTTACAACCTCCCACAACATTTCATTCCCAAACCGCAAAAGAAAAAGATGGGGTGTACATGGGAAGTGATAAACAAAAAGAAATAAAGCCCCTGGCTCGGGTTGTTCATTGACGGAGATCGTGAGGTAGGAGATGACTCATTGGGGAGGGAAATACGATCGTCTATTGAATATTTCCTACACTGGAGGATGTCCCGAGGAAGAATGTCGAAGTCAAAGTCGGCTTTCTTCATTCAAAGAAGAAGTTATTCGTTGGTGTGCTTTCTCCAAGAGCTCCTCCTCTCCCCAATTCCACCCAAATGAAATGATAGGCCACCAAATAATATATTATGATATGTATTATATTTTTTGGCATGAAAATCAAATTGGGATAATTAATTACTCTGCATAATTAAGAGGCAGAGGGTTGGAAAAATAAAATAAAGAGGGTTGGCACAATTAATGTGGAGGAAGATCAAGAGGCTCCTCCACATTAATAAGGGAGTTGAAGATATTTTGGCCTCGGGATGTCCCCACCACCATAACCTCTCTTTGTAGGTTATTCTCGGGTGGTCCCCACTGTAGAGACCCGTAGCCTGACTTACATGGACTTTACATTACTTTTGCGGAATACTTAGTACATAACAAAAACACACACACAAGGATCGTAATAGTTTAGTGTCTTTGGAAACTCGGAACGTAATCTTCTAATCCTGGTGAAAGATCTTCAAAATCTCCCACAAAGATCTTCCTTTTTTTTTACCTAAAACCTTTCTTTATATCCTGGGGAAATGAAAACATAAAAGGGTGAGCTCAAATGCTCAGTAAGGGTAAACAAAAGAAATATCAATCACATAATTTTCATAAGAACATAACATTTTTGGAAATCTTAACCTGCAAAAGAGAGCATAATTTCATAACATGGGATAAATCATAGTAGTGAAAATGAAACCATAACTTAAAACATTACTCATTGTGGCATACACACATAATCTTAGAGAATCATTTCTTGTTAGTCAAGACTCATTGCCAAGACTATCTTAGTGGACAAAGTCCCTTTCTGAATCGAGTAATCCTCGTTTCAGTCCTGTTTCACTGAACCGGTATAACCTACCATTCCAGCCATGTCTATCTCATGAGATATGAAATCTTTACCCAATGCATTGGAGGGAGATATAGGTCCCACCCATCTCTTAATGAATCCTTTCTTATGTGTGCCACAAAATCATAAATCATACATCATTGCATCACCCATGTAATACAAATGGGATTCTTAAACAACATGACATCATAAAACCATTCATATAAGATAAAGGAATTCATAAACATAATTCCATCACAACATAGTCAAATCAATGTAAAAATATGGATAGAAACAGAACCCTTTATTATCTTAGATGGAAAATAATTTTGATAAAACACTTGAAATGAATTCTTGAGGAAAATATCCTTTCTTCTTCAAAATAAATTTCTTTTCACAAAACATCATACAGTTTTAAAAGAAAGAGATTTTATTAAAAATAGTCATGAAATATTTTGGAGGAAGGTTCATGAAAATAAGGCTTTATAAAACCGTAAAAATCCGTTCGTGCCGTATAAGTTAAAAAAAACATTCTTCGTGCGTTTGTCGGAAAAGTCAAAAAGTACCTCGTACGGAAAAACGACAAAAGATTCCTTTCATATTCTTTACTAAAAACTCACCTAAGGGAAAAATTGGATTTAAACTATTGTAAGTGGATGGAAACAATATTACATATTGAGGGAACATGGATGTGGATGATAAAATACACCCCAGTAAATACTTACGAATAAACAATCTCGGATAAAAATGAGATTGTGATATTTCCCTTACCTTAGGTCCGACTTGCTTTGTAAGTGTCCGAACCTCCTGTATAATGGTTTAAATAATGTTATTGACTTATTCCAGAATCATACATATTGATATGAGATCATATATGGTCATATTATTAGCTTCTTGTTAGTAATATTTCATTGTTACTTGTTACTCGGGTCTTTATAACTTTTTGTTCTTATGCGTGTTTTGTCGAATAAATTCTTATTCTTATCTTTAGGTTATAGATAATTCATTTCCAGAAATTCATTTATATAATCATTATGAAATGAAGATCATGTAGAACGAGTCGCATCACATCGTGGAGACGGTATTCCGTACGTACGCACGAGTGATGATATCGTTCCTATGATCGTGGAATTGTATTGGAGTATATATATATATTATTTCAGTATCAATATTACTTAATAATAATAATATATAGTTACTGATTACACCATTATACCCATCCTTGTAAGGTGATGGTGGAAAATAGATTACACCACGGCGTGGAGACGGTATTCCGTACGTACGCACGCGCGGTGATTTCATTTTTCCGTAGGATGGATAGAAGGTGAATTAGGGTTGTTTCATATTTATAATAACATATCAGTATGTAAGTAATACTGATGTTATTACTTTATCATTAAACAACTAAAGAAGAAGAAGTTGAAGAAGAAAGAAATTGAAAAGATCGGTAATGGATATTACCTCTTCTTTGGAACGCCTTTTTGAATCCTCCACTTAAGGAACTAAGATTGGTATTTGGAGAAGACCAGGACCTCTAGGATTATTCTAGGGAAGTGGATAAGGGAAAATGGCAGGGGTTGGCCGAGCTTGAGTGCTCAAATTGGTGTGAGGAGGAGGGGGAGGAGGTGCCCTTTTATAAGGGAGGAGAGGGGCACCTTAGGAATATCTCAAAATATTATTTTATATTAAAGTCAAAATCGGTTTATAATGGTTCCAAAGGGTCTTATTTCGAAGCTAAAGTGGGGATGGGTCGAAATCATATCAACCAATAGAATTTAGACAAGTTTAGGATATTATTTTAACCTTATCAATTAAATTTAACTCTAAGTTAAATAATTTAACTTTTACCATGTCTTTTTGTTTTCTTTCACTATATGGTTAATACACTTACTATAACATGCCAAACGAACCCCAAATTGTTTATTATTAATATATATATCCTTATCTAAGTCATTTGGCCGAACCTTAGATTTTTAGGAATAAAATAACAATTAACAATATAATATTTTATTTAAAAACTATTTTGTGTCAATTTTGACACTATTTGATATATGATTTTTGTGAAAGTCATAATAGAATTAAATGTTCGAACCAAGTTGATTAAATCAACATTAATATATCATGGTAACCTAGAAAATTAGTGGAATTCATAAAAATTTTCAAATTATATTTATTTTGGTGTTTATAACATCAATTATGTCAATATTTCATTAATAAGATAATTATTGCATCATCGTTGTGTCATAAATAAATTAAATTATTTGATGTCTAAAAATTACAAATAAAATACCATCATGTAGGAAATCTTTTTAGATTTCTAATGAATATTTACAATCGAATTTAGCTTATGTATAACCCCATATTAAAAATTATTTACTTATTAATCTTTGATTTTTGCTATTTTAACCCTTCTTTAAATAAATTAATAATAAATGTCCTAATCTAATCCAAGTGGGCCTAAATGGTCATATTTTATTCCTAAGTTTGTTTTTGGTCGAATTACACTTGTCCAATAGAATTAGGACATGTGTTAAGGTAATAGTGATATCATATTTACCCTTAGTTACCCTATTTACTATTAACCGTGGTAAAAAAAGTAAAAAGTTACTATTCACCAAAAAATTATTTTCATCTCATTGAACCAAATTTTAGTCCTTGATATTAACCGTGTCTCTCGTATTTTCGAAATTCCATTCACAGAAGCGGTAAAATTAAGTTTTATGCAAAATTCAGTTTTTAACCTACCACTTAGTAGTTTCACTATTCATCAAAAATTGATGTTTTTCAGAACAATGCCAAAATTTCATCCCAAGCTATATTTCATATTCCGAATTCAAAAATGAATTCTATTTTACCAAATTCATAACATAAAAGTTGCATTAATTAATTTTATAATTAAATCCCGCTGTTAAAACAAATAGCGTGTTTTTAAGAAACAATATCTATCAAAAGATTGACACTTGTTTATGTCTGGTTTAAATGTGCAATTACATCCAATGACCAACATTGTATTAAATTGTAAAAATATATTCTAAATACACTTTAAAACCACTCAAATTAATGATTTATCACTATTAATTATTTCGATTAAAAAAGTTGTTTTTAATTATAATTTAGTAATTTTCACTATTCATCAGAATATGAAAGTTATCCGAAAAGTACCAAAATTTCACCTTAGGCTAAATTCGATACTCCGAATCCAAAAATGAAGTTCATTTTGAAAAATAAGATTTATAGAATTTTAAAAAGTGGTTATTACTATTCATAACGGCTAGTTTTAATAATATTTTAATAGCATATCGTTGTTTAATGAAACTCAGTATTGCGTATTACACACGCTATCGAGGAAGGTCGTGATTGCGTGTAATGCAAGGCAAGTCAAGGATGTGTGTTGTGCAAGCTCCTTTTGGTGTAGCGTACAACACAAGACATTAATAAAATTAAAAAGAATATATATTTTTTTTATAAAATCTTGGGCTGTTACATTCTACCCCCCTTAAAATGAATTTCGCCCTCGAAATTCGTCGGGGTAATAAATGGTTTACTATTTGAAAGTTTCTTTAATATAAACCCACATCGTAAAAGGGAATACCAAAACTTGTCTTTAAAAACTAAAGTATGAAATGTAACGATTACCCAAATAAACTAATCACTGGGTTTCCACATAGGTGTAAATATGGATAGGGAAGAGAAATCTATCCATCATGTTCTGATGGAGAGTGGTAGAGAACATGGCTATGGAAAAGCCAGTAATCACAAATCCATAGATTTGTGATGATATAAGGTACCATCTGATTCATCAGGTATAAGATCACTAGGACAACATTTTTTTTGGTTTTCAAGATCATTTCCCTAAAGTTGAAAATTTGCTTAGAATAAATACTTACTTTATTTTGGTACAATCTCACTTTTGTTCGTGCCTTGAACAATTTCTAATTCATCTCTTAAATAAATGAAGTTGAATTTGTTATTCGTGAAGTGTTAGCAGATCATGCGATAGAATGACGGGTCATTCCATCTGTCTCAAACAAAATGTTAGCAAAAGTTATTAAATATACATAAGTCATTCTATAGTGAGATTAATCATATATAGTTCCTAAAATGGGCTTATACTTCATATATCATACTTCTTAATATAATAAAACTAGTTTCTACTAAACAGGGACTTCCTGTAGGTCAGTGGTAGGCGATAAAGGCCAGTCGCACTTCGGTTGTGGGTTCGATTCCTACAGCCTTGTCCGAAGCGATGGGATGTCGCCCGTCCTGCAGGTTGTCCTTTTTATAAAACTATATTAATATAACATCCCATCAATAATATCGAAAAAACTTCTATCCTTAAACAATACTAACTTATGTCCAACATAATCCATTCTAATCTTTAGGCTTATCCATAATACTGCAGTCCACTCTCATAATATAGTGAAAACGATTACCAGAGATTTAATACCATCGTTTATCCCCATATATCATAAGATATGTTTTGTTGGTCACATTCTAAACATTCAAAGTCCTTAATCATGTATTCTCTTGAATACCCATTGAATCTTAGTGAAAACATGAATGTAGTTAAACGTTAACCCTTTCCACATACCAAAATCCTCAAAATTCTTTATAATCAAACCATGATATCACTTAGTCCTTATATCAATCATGAGATCATGCATACAATCAAACATATCATTATCGTCTTATCCCTTTATTAAGCGCATATCATCTACTTTCCAAAAATACTTGTACCATTCATCACATACTTTCAAAACTTAAGGAAAGACAACAATGTAACAATCCTTAGATGTCTATTTATCCCATAGTACCATGAGATTACTTATACAACATTACACTTAATAAACATGTAATCATTCCACTACATTCATTAACCATTGACCGAGCTTCAACAATTCTTTCATCTCACATATCATTTGTAGTCTCATCATCATCATCCACATAAATACTACCCATATGACCATACTTATTCTCTTCATGAGTCTTTCCCTTAGGGCATTTGTTTGCATAATGCCCATACATTCCACATTTAAAACACTTAACCATTTTTGATGTCGTAGCATTACCATTATCCTCATCCATGGTGTTAACCGACCCTTTTCCTTTGCACTTACTTGCTTTGTGTCCTTCTTTTCCACACCCAAAGCATCTTCCAGTTCCCTTGAAACATTCTCCTTGATGCCTCTTCCCACATGATTTACATAGGGGAAATTGAACTTTCTTTCCTCTATGACCATCATGGAACTCCATCTTTCTCTTATTAGTCGAGTCCGGAAACTTACCAAATTTTACTTTATTGATCATGTTGTGAGATTGCTGATTCGGCATAATAATGAATTTTGGACATCCAAATCCCATTTCATTGGGTTGCTCATGAAGAATATCATTCCATTGTCCATCATATCCTCCATTATTGTGAATCATCTTGTTTCCAGCCATTTTCTAAAACCCAAAAAGAATAGTGTGAGAGGCAAAAATCATGCTAGGGAAAACAACATAATAAAGGGGGAGTACCTTCAATATCTAACATCTTAGGTTTAATTCTATGATCGTTAGCGTAATTCTAGTACTATAACCTATACGTATACTTAACCTTAGGGACATCCCTAGACATACCTTAGAAATATCTCTAGGGATCTCACTAAAGTTCTCGCATCCTAGTTTCCAAAGGTTGACTAAACCTTTCCTCTGATACCAACTGTAGAGACCCATAGCCTGACTTACATGGACTTTACATTACTTTTGCGGAATACTTAGTACATAACAAAAACACACACACAAGGATCGTAATAGTTTAGTGTCTTTGGAAACTCGGAACGTAATCTTCTAATCCTGGTGAAAGATCTTCAAAATCTCCCACAAAGATCTTCCTTTTTTTTACCTAAAACCTTTCTTTATATCCTGGGGAAAAGAAAACATAAAAGGGTGAGCTCAAATGCTCAGTAAGGGTAAACAAAAGAAATATCAATCACATAATTTTCATAAGAACATAACATTTTTGGAAATCTTAACCTGCAAAAGAGAGCATAATTTCATAACATGGGATAAATCATAGTAGTGAAAATGAAACCATAACTTAAAACATTACTCATTGTGGCATACACACATAATCATAGAGAATCATTTCTTGTTAGTCAAGACTCATTGCCAAGACTATCTTAGTGGACAAAGTCCCTTTCTGAATCGAGTAATCCTCGTTTCAGTCCTGTTTCACTGAACCGGTATAAACTACCATTCCAGCCATGTCTATCTCATGAGATATGAAATCTTTACCCAATGCATTGGAGGGAGATATAGGTCCCACCCATCTCTTAATGAATCCTTTCTTATGTGTGCCACAAAATCATAAATCATACATCATTGCATCACCCATGTAATAAAAATGGGATTCTTAAACAACATGACATCATAAAACCATTCATATAAGATAAAGGAATTCATAAACATAATTCCATCACAACATAGTCAAATCAATGTAAAAATATGGATAGAAACAGAACCCTTTATTATCTTAGATGGAAAATAATTTTGATAAAACACTTGAAATGAATTCTTGAGGAAAATATCCTTTCTTCTTCAAAATCAATTTCTTTTCACAAAACATCATACAATTTTAAAAGAAAGAGATTTTATTAAAAATAGTCATGAAATATTTTGGAGGAAGGTTCATGAAAATAAGGCTTTATAAAACCGTAAAAATCCGTTCGTGCCGTATAAGTTAAAAAAAACATTCTTCGTACTTTTGTCGGAAAAGTCAAAAAGTACCTCGTACGGAAAAACGACAAAAGATTCCTTTCATATTCTTTACTAAAAACTCACCTAAGGGAAAAATTGGATTTAAACTATTGTAAGTGGATGGAAACAATATTACATATTGAGGGAACATGGATGTGGATGATAAAATACACCCCAGTAAATACTTACGAATAAACAATCTCGGATAAAAATGAGATTGTGATATTTCCCTTACCTTAGGTCCGACTTGCTTTGTAAGTGTCCGAACCTCCTGTATAATGGTTTAAATAATGTTATTGACTTATTCCAGAATCATACATATTGATATGAGATCATATATGGTCATATTATTAGCTTCTTGTTAGTAATATTTCATTGTTACTTGTTACTCGGGTCTTTATAACTTTTTGTTCTTATGCGTGTTTTGTCGAATAAATTCTTATTCTTATCTTTAGGTTATAGATAATTCATTTCCAGAAATTCATTTATATAATCATTATGAAATGAAGATCATGTAGAACGAGTCGCATCACATCGTGGAGACGGTATTCCGTACGTACGCACGAGTGATGATATCGTTCCTATAAACGTGGAATTGTATTGGAGTATATATATATATTATTTCAGTATCAATATTACTTAATAATAATAATATATAGTTACTGATTACACCATTATACCCATCCTTGTAAGGTGATGGTGGAAAATAGATTACACCACGGCGTGGAGACGGTATTCCGTACGTACGCACGCGCGGTGATTTCATTTTTCCGTAGGATGGATAGAAGGTGAATTAGGGTTGTTTCATATTTATAATAACATATCAGTATGTAAGTAATACTGATGTTATTACTTTATCATGAAACAACTAAAGAAGAAGAAGTTGAAGAAGAAAGAAATTGAAAAGATCGGTAATGGATATTACCTCTTCTTTGGAACGCCTTTTTGAATCCTCCACTTAAGGAACTAAGATTGGTATTTGGAGAAGACCAGGACCTCTAGGATTATTCTAGGGAAGTGGAGAAGGGAAAATGGCAGGGGTTGGCCGAGCTTGAGTGCTCAAATTGGTGTGAGGAGGAGGGGGAGGAGGTGCCCTTTTATAAGGGAGGAGAGGGGCACCTTAGGAATATCTCAAAATATTATTTTATATTAAAGTCAAAATCGGTTTATAATGGTTCCAAAGGGTCTTATTTCGAAGCTAAAGTGGGGATGGGTCGAAATCATATCAACCAATAGAATTTATACAAGTTTAGGATATTATTTTAACCTTATCAATTAAATTTAACTCTAAGTTAAATAATTTAACTTTTACCATGTCTTTTTGTTTTCTTTCACTATATGGTTAATACACTTACTATAACATGCCAAACGAACCCCAAATTGTTTATTATTAATATATATATCCTTATCTAAGTCATTTGGCCGAACCTTAGATTTTTAGGAATAAAATAACAATTAACAATATAATATTTTATTTAAAAACTATTTTGTGTCAATTTTGACACTATTTGATATATGATTTTTGTGAAAGTCATAACAGAATTAAATGTTCGAACCAAGTTGATTAAATCAACATTAATATATCATGGTAACCTAGAAAATTAGTGGAATTCATAAAAATTTTCAAATTATATTTATTTTGGTGTTTATAACATCAATTATGTCAATATTTCATTAATAAGATAATTACTGCATCATCGTTGTGTCATAAATAAATTAACTTATTTGATGTCTAAAAATTACAAATAAAATACCATCATGTAGGAAATCTTTTTATCTTTCTAATGAATATTTACAATCGAATTTATCTTATGTATAACCCCATATTAAAAATTATTTACTTATTAAACTTTGATTTTTGCTATTTTAACCCTTCTTTAAATAAATTAATAATAAATGTCCTAATCTAATCCAAGTGGGCCTAAATGGTCATATTTTATTCCTAAGTTTGTTTTTGGTCGAATTACACTTGTCCAATAGAATTAGGACATGTGTTAAGGTAATAGTGATATCATATTTACCCTTAGTTACCCTATTTACTATTAACCGTGGTAAAAAAAGTAAAAAGTTACTATTCACCAAAAAATTATTTTCATCTCATTGAACCACATTTTAGTCCTTGATATTAACCGTGTCTCTCGGATTTTCAAAATTCCATTCACAGAAGCGGTAAAATTATGTTTTATACAAAATTCAGTTTTTAACCTACCACTTAGTAGTTTCACTATTCATCAAAAATTGATGTTTTTCAGAACAATGCCAAAATTTCATCCCAAGCTATATTTCATATTCCGAATTCAAAAATGAAGTCTATTTTACCAAATTCATAACATAAAAGTTGCATTAATTAATTTTATAATTAAATCCCGCTGTTAAAACAAATAGCGTGTTTTTAAGAAACAATATCTATCAAAAGATTGACACTTGTTTATGTCTGGTTTAAATGTGCAATTACATCCAATGACCAACATTGTATTAAATTGTAAAAATATATTCTAAATACACTTTAAAACCACTCAAATTAATGATTTATCAATATTAATTATTTCGATTAAAAAAGTTGTTTTTAATTATAATTTAGTAATTTTCACTATTCATCAGAATATGAAAGTTATCCGAAAAGTACCAAAATTTCACCTTAGGCTAAATTCGATACTCCGAATCCAAAAATGAAGTTCATTTTGAAAAATAAGATTTATAGAATTTTAAAAAGTGGTTATTACTATTCATAACGGCTAGTTTTAATAATATTTTAATAGCATATCGTTGTTTAATGAAACTCAGTATTGCGTATTACACACGCTATCGAGGAAGGTCGCGATTGCGTGTAATGCAAGGCAAGTCAAGGATGTGTGTTGTGCAAGCTCCTTTTGGTGTAGCGTACAACACAAGACATTAATAAAATTAAAAAGAATATATATTTTTTTTATAAAATCTTGGGCTGTTACACCCACCACTATAACCTCTCATGGGAGGTTATTTTATAGCTTTCCCCACTTGCCAACTTTCATATGGAGATTTTAACAAGTAAAATAAAAATAAAATGTTATACAATTTTTTTATTATATTCTTTCATTTAAAAACTCAAAAACTAACTTCCACCCTCGACCAACTATCATCGAGGTGAATGTATCTTTAAGTGAATACCAGAACTGCAAGATCAATGATGCCCTTATATTTCAATTCTGAGCAACAGTTCAAAATTATGAAACACTCGATCAAACGTTTACTAAACGTACATGAAAAAAAGTTTAGAAATTCATTCTGGGCAGTCCGGGCCTCAGAATCACGTTTCATCAATTTTCGCAGACTCATAAAATTTACATTTATTAAAAAAATATAAATTCCAGGTCTTTACATTCTCCCCAGACCGAGGATCTATGTCCCCATAAGCCACAACACAAACTAGGTAAACATGTGGGGGTACTGAGCACACATATGAGCCTCCCACTTCCATGTGCTTTCCTAGAGGTTCCCAGGCTTCTAGAGAATGCGAAACAGAGGTATCGACCATCCACGAAGGACCCACTCTTGTTGATCCTCAATATCTACTAGAACATCCATAAATGTATCCCCATCGTCGACGTCCAGCTCACCATGGTCGATGAAGTGAGAAGGGTCATGCACATATCTACTCAGTTAGGACACGTGGAAGATGTCATACACTTAGTCCAACTAAGGTTGAATTGATAAATTGTATGCCACCTTGCCAACTCTACTGAGGTGCTGGAATGGTCCGATGAGTGTCAGAGATAATTTACCGCCTCAGCCATATCTTCGTAGTCCTCGCCGGTGTGAGATCCGTAAAAAGATATGTTTGCCATCCTCGAACTCCAGAGGTCTCCGTCTCCTATAAGCAAATGACTTCTTCATGATCTTTGTAGTCTTCATCTACTCTTGGATGATCTCCACCTTCTCTGTGGTATCTCTTACCCTATGTGGTCCCACTAGTGCTGACTCCCATGCGTCATCCCAACACAAAGGTGATCTGCCACATCGACCATATAATGCCTCCATAGGTTCCATCCCACTGGATGAGTGATAGCTGTTGTTTTATGCAAAATCCACCAAATATAAGTGATACTCCCAGCTATGATCAAAGTCGAGGACACATGCACGTATCAATTCCTCGAAGGTCTGAATGGTTCACTCAGTCTGGACATCCCTCTGAGGATGGAAGGTGATGCTCAAATGAAGTTTCATCCCAAAATCCTCCAGCAACCCCTTCTATAGTTAGGAAGTGAAATGTGTCTCATGATCAGAGACAATCATCGAGGGTAATCCATGTAACCGCACAATTCTCGGCACATAGAGGCATCCAAATCTCTCTACTAAACCCTGCTATCTTATTAGTAGGAATAGGGTTCACTTGGTGAGTCAATCGACGATAACTAAAATCAAGTCACATCCTCTAGATGTACTTGGAAGTCATGTCACAAAGTCCATGGATATACCATCCCACTTCCACTCTGTGACCTCTAAATGTTGAACCAAGCTGGTTGGTACCTAATGATCTTCCATTACTTAATGACAAGTGAGTCGCTGAGAAACAAACTATTCAACTACTTTATTCATTACCGGCCACCATTGGTGTCTTTGGAGATCCTGGTACATCATCTCCACTCCTAGATGTAATGCTAGAGGGGATGTGGGGAACTCCCACAACACATACATTGGAAGTGACACTGGTACAATGGTACGTCCTCCGAAGAGGATGATGTGCTCCCCACATTCATAAAATCCATCAGGTTCCTTTCCTATGGATATCTGATCACGTCGTGACTCACAGTCAGCATCCCAACGTTGTGCCTCCCTAAATCACTGGAGAGGTGGGGGAGTGACTGTAAGAGACTTTATAAAATCTTTTCCTTTTCTATCCACAATGGATATCTATAATGCGGCCGAATGATCCATCTCCTCACTTAGCAGCTGTATATCAGACCTCCTGCTGAGAGAATCTATAACAATATTCCCCTTCCAAGGAGTATAGACTATCACGAAGTCATAGTCTTGAGGTAACTCAAGCCAACATTGTTGTCTCGGGTTCATGTCCTTTTGGGAAAATATATACATGTGACTCTTGTGATCAGAGTACATGGTAAAATGATCACCCATCAGATAGTGTCACCACATATTCAATTTGAAGACCACTACTGCTAACTCCGTGTCATGGGTAGCGTAGTTCTGCTCGTGATGTCTCAGCTGTCGAGAACCATATGCAATCACTGCTCATTCTTGCATCAGGACACATCTGATCTTGGTCCTTGATGTGTCGTAGTAGACTACGTACCCTACACCTTCCTCTATAATCCTCAAAATGGGGGCACTAGTCAGCCTCTGCCTCAGCTCTTGAAAACTCTGCTGGAATTTCTCCAACCAAACGAAAGGTTTCCCCTTCTTCATCAATGCCGAATGTGGTGCTGAAACTCTAGAGAAGTCTGGAACAGACCTCTGATAATATCCAGCCAAACCCAGGACACTCCGTATATAAGGCCCCTGCCTTAAACCTTACTTAATCTTGAGTTATTACAAGATTACACATTGAGGATCTTTTCGGGTTTAGAGTTTTAGAGAATTAGATCATAAAACATGCATTACATTCCACATATAAACAAAGTGGTTACATAAAGATAGTATTCTTCATTCCCATCAATGTAAACATATTTAAAATAAACATGGATTCCTTCTTGACACTTCCTTGACACTATCATCATATCATGTACCTTTGCGTTGAACTGTGAAAAACATTTCAAAAAACATGGGATGAGCATAGAAAGCTCAGTAAGGGATATAAAAATATGGAAAGGAAACATGGGTACATATATACATAAGGATGAGATCATACTTTACCCCTAAAACATAAGAAATATAACATACCTCATCAAATCATGAATAATCATAGAAATCATAAGACATAAAGGTATCTTGAGGCATTCATAACATTCTTACGTAGGGAGTAACCCTCTTGGTTACGTTTGGAATACCCATCACAGTATATTCCCTAAATCTCTTCGGAGAAACCTTAATGTTTCACTCCATCGCGTTACCCAATGAATTGGAGAGCTATATCGGGCTCACCCTCCCTTAGTTTATCATGGAACCACCCGTTTTCATAATAATGCCCAAGAACCTCAACATAATCATATCACATAAAACATGCATAAAGGAAACATTACATTCCCACCTTTCAATCAGAAGATATCAATACATCACATTGATAAAAAAACATTATGAAAACCATTTTCGATACCAAAATAAATGAAAAGTAAAACATGGTATTTATTTTTCTTTTAAAAAGAAGGTATGGCTTGTAGAGGAAGTCGAAACTCAAATAACGGTCACGACGGCGGAGAAGTCCTTGTCGCCGCATAAGTAGGAAAAAAACATTCCCTTTTTTCATTTAGTAAACTCTTCGTATAAAAAAGATTCCTTTTGAATAAACGTAAACGTCAAAAAGGTTTATACACCGTATAAAAGAAGGTTGTGTATAAAACAAAATATGCCTCAATGAAAGGAGATTGAGACGAAGTCCCATACCTCGGGTCTGACTTGACTCGATCATTCATTAATGTCCTGAATAATAAACTTGAGTTAATTTCCACTTGTTTAAGAACCTTTTTCAAGTACATTATTCCTTTTATATCACTTATTGCCATGTCATGAACACTATGTAATTATTTAAGTTAATAACAGTCGTTTTAACGATCATTGGTACTTGAGTCAAAAATAAACCCTTTATAATTACAAGTTGTTCATGTATCCATTATATCCAGAATTATAATCATGATGTATATATCATATATATCGTATATATTCAGTATATACGTGCATTTATAATATTACATAATCATTTAGAGGTAAGAAATGAAATGCATCGTTCATGGAGACGGTAAGCTGTACGTACGCATGAACACTACTTTCATTTCTATTTAGTATTTTATAGAATGGAATCATAATGATATAAAAGTATATTATAATTCCAGTATAATAACATATATAATATCATTAACTTTATCCTTTACACATCCCACATATGGTATTAACGAATCAAATCACTTTCAGGGGGCGGTAGTCGCACTTCCTAAAATGAAGATATTGTGTTTACCCATAATGGAAACAATAATGGTATCCCATAAATGAAAAATACAGAAGATTAAGTAAATAATAAACATATTATATATCATATATAAAAATAGTGACATCATAATGGCCACCTTTTAAGGTGTTAAATGAGTAATGAACAATCGTCGTTTCGGGAGGCAGAATTTCGCCATCCATAGAAACCGTATGTTCTTTAACCATTTGATGTAGTTGTGTGAGAGTGTAGCTTGAATAAATCTTATAACAACATCCTAGTATATTTAATATACTGGTGTTGTTACAAAAGAAGTAAATAAAAAGAGTTTAGGGGTTGTAGAAGAAAAATAAAACAAATGAACATGAGAGAATGAATTACCTTTAAAAGTGTAACTCCTTTTGATTTGAGCCTAAAGGATTACTTTGAAAGGATTCTTCCCAAAGGGAATACTCTAGGATGAGGAGAGGGATGTGGAGAGAGTAAATGGGCAGGGTATGGCCGAGACAAAGGCTTTAGGAGTGTGTGAAATGAGGTAGAGGTGGGGGCCTTTTATAAGAGGAGATGAGGGGCACTTTTGGAAATCATGAAACTATTATTTTATTTTCAAAAGTGTTTCGAATTTTTAAGGTCCCACATTGATATATTTCTAATATAAGATGATAAGGCTTCGAAATATTCACATCCAATAGTTTTTGGACAAGTGTAGGTCTTATATTATATATTATCTTTTAATTTTATTTAAACTGTTCATTAATGAGGTCATTGTTGCATCATCATGATGTCATAATTAAATTAATTTATTTAATGTCTAAAAATTATAACAAAACTATCCTGATGTAGGAAATCTTTTTATCTTTCCAAATAGTATTTATAGACAAAAATATGATTAGTATAACCCCTTCTAAAAATTGTTTTAGTGAAACAATTTATGTTAGTGTCATTTTCACCTTTATTTAAAAAAAAGGCATTAAAGTCATTATCTCACCCAAGAGGCTCCATAGGGTCCCCTAAATCGACCCATGGGTTGTCTTGGTCGGCCATGACTCATCCAATAGGGGTAGGACAAGTGTCATGGTGTTTTCATATTTTTATAATATCATTTTTACCTTAAATTACACTAATTACCTCTAATCGCGATTAAAAACTTAATAAGTTACTATTCACCAAAAAATTATTTTAATCTCATTAAACCACATTTTACATCTTAATGACAACCATGTATGTTGGATTTTCAAAATTCAAAACACAATGATGGCAAAATTTCATTTAAACGGAAAATCAGTTTTTATAAGTACCACTTAGTGGTTTCACTATTCATCAAAAATTGAAGTTTTTCAGAAAATTTCCAAAAATTCACCCTAAGCTATATTTGATATTCCGAATTCAAAAATGAAGTCTATTTTACAAAATTAAAAAAATATAAGTCACATTAATTAATTTAATAATTAATTCCCGCTGTCATGATAAATAGCGGGTTTTTATGAAACAATAAGTATCAAAAGATTGACACTAGTTTAAGTACGATTTCAAAGTGAAAATGATTCCAATGACCACCATTGGATTAAATGGTAAAAATATATTCAGATTAAACATTAAGACCAATTCAAAAGAGAATATAATCATTTAAATAAATTATATTAAGAAGCAGTTTTGATGTAAAATGCAGTATTTTTCACTATTCAATGAAAAAATGAACATTGTCAGAAAAATACCAAAAATTCACACAAAGTAAATTTTGATGTCCCAATCATAAAGAATAAGTTTATTTTGAAAAACATAGCTTATAAAATTTTCAAAAGATATATTTAAAAATGGTTTTCCATCCTAAGCCAGTAAAACAATCTTTTAAAAATATTAGTGTATTCCATGCTTAAGATTGGATTTATTTTCATTTTAAGCCTCTAAAACACTATCTAGTTCATTAATAGACAAAGATAAAAATATCTATTATTCATTACTTACTTGGGATGTTACATCCTTCCCCCCTTTAGAAAATTGCGTCCCCGCAATTTATTTACTTATCGAATAAATGGGGGTACTTATCCCTCATTGCATTTTCAGATTCCCATGTTGCCTCTTCCATCATGTGGTTTTTCTACAAAACCTTTACCTGCTTAATCACCTTATTCTGTAACACTTGCTCCCTGTGGTCAAGAATCTGGACCGGTTGTTCCTCATAAGATAGGTTCTCTTCCAGCTGAACTACCTCTGGACTCAAAACATGAGATGGATCTGGAATATACTTTCTCAACATCGAAACGTGAAAAACATTGTGTACCTGAGTTAAAATCGGAGGTAAAGCCACCCGGTATGAAACTGATCCAACTCTCTCCAGAATTTCATATGGTCCAATAAACCTTGGACTCAGCTTTCCTTTCTTACCAAATCTCATCACACTTTTCCAAGGAGAAACCTTGAGAAAAACATGATCACCTACCTCGAAAGATAGATCCTTCCTCCGGTTATTTGCATAACTCTTCTGCCTGCTCTGAGCTATTCTCATGTGCTTCTGAATCAGCTGAACTTTTTCTGCCATCTCTTCCACCAATTCTGGTCCCATCAACTTCCTTTCGCCCAATTCATCACAGAAAGCTGGAGTTCGACACCACTTCCCATATAATTCTTGAAATGGTTCCATCTGTATACTGGAATGAAAATTGTTATTATATGAAAATTCAACCAAAGAAAGATGTTGGTCCCAACTTCCCTGATAATCCATAGAGCAAGAACGTAGCATATCCTCCAAGGTCTGAATTGTTCGTTCTGACTACCCATCTGATTGAGGATGAAAAGCTGTACTAAAATTTAATTCAGTACCCAACGACTTCTGAAGGCCTTTCCAAAAGTTAGAAGTGAACCTGGGATCACGATCAGATACAATGGAGAGGGGAACTCCAGGCAACCTGACTATCTCTTTAAGATACAAAAGGGAAAGTTGATCTAGGGAAAAATTATCTCGTATAGCAAGGAAATGAGTAGATTTAGTCAAGCGATCAACAATAACCCAGATTGCATTATTAGATCGAGATGTCTTCGGTAATCCCACAACAATGCCCATGGATATATTCTCCCATTTCCACTCTGGCACTGGTACACGCTGAAGCATCCCTTTCGGTAACTTCCGCTCTGCTTTAACCTGCTGACAAGTCAAACACTTCACAGTAAAATCAGCAATATCTCTTTTCATTCTATCCCACCAGTAATACTCCCTCAGATCTCTATACATCTTAGTACTTCCAGGATGAACTGAAAACGGAGAACTATGATCTTCACATAACAACTCTCTCTTCAACTGTGAATCACAAGGCACACACAATTTCTTTCCAAATCTCAAAACGCAATCATTATCAATGTTGAATTCAGGAAACATACCTTTCTGAACCAGCTCTACCTTTTTCTTCAACTCACTATATTGCTTCTATTCTTGCTTGATTCTATCTGATAGAGATGATCTCACTGATACCTGAAACAAAACAGAAGAACATCCTGCACCAAAAACTTCTATTCCAAATTTCATCAAATCCTTAACCAATGGATCATGTTCCAAATGCAACATTGCTAATGAAGCATTACTTTTTCGACTCAAAGCATCAACCACATTATTTGCTTTTCCTGGATGGTAATGAATTGTACAATCATAATCCTTGATTAATTCTAGCCATCTCCTTTGTCTCATGTTCAATTATTTCTAAGTGAATATATACTTTAAACTTTTGTGATCGGTATATATTTCACACTTTACTCCATACAAATGATGCCTCCAAATTTTTAAAGCAAAAAACAACAGCAGCTAATTCCAAATCATGTGTAGGGTAATTTACCTCATGAGTTTTAAACTGTCGTGAAGCATAAGGAATTACCTAATCATTCTGAATTAGGACACAACCAAGACCTTTCAATGAAGCATCACTGTATATAACAAACTCACCATTCCTGGAAGGTAGTGCCAAAACTAGAGCATTCACCAATCTTCTTTTCAATTCCTGAAAACAATCATCACATTCTTTTGTCCAGATAAACTTAACACCCTTCCGAGTTAGCTTAGTCATTGGACTAGATAACCGTGAAAAATTTCTAACAAACCTTCGGTAATAGCCTGCCAAACCAAGGAAGCTACGAATATCAGTTACATTTGTAGGTCTTGGTCAGTCTTCGACAACTTTTGTTTTTGCATGATCAACAGTTATCCCATCTTTAGAAACAATATGACAAAGGAAAGAAATTTTTTGCAACAAAAACTCACACTTTATGAAATTTCCATATAGTTTATTTTCTTTTAAGGTTTGCAAGATAACCCTTAAATGTCTTTCATTCTCCTCTTTACTTTTAGAAAACACCAAACTTATCCAAGAACTCATGGAAAATTCTATTCATTAAGTCCATGAATATAGCAGGTGCATTGGTTAGCCCAAAAGGCATTACTACAAATTCATAATGTCCATATCTCATACAGAACACGGTCTTCGGAATATCTTCCTCCTTTACCTTCAGCTGATGGTACCCCGATCTCAGGTCAATCTTTGAAAAATACTGAGCTCCCTGGAGCTGATCAAAAAAATCATCGATATGAGGCAAAGGATATTTGTTCTTAACAGTGATATTATTCAAGGCTCTATAATCAATGCAAAGTCTCATTGAACCATCTTTCTTTTTAACAAATAAAACAGTAGCACCCCATGGTGATGTGCTAGGTTGAATGAAACCTTTCTCTAATAAATCTTGCAATTGCTCCTTCAACTCTAAAAGTTCAATTTGAGCCATTCGATAAGGGGGTTTTGAAATTGGCTTAGCATCAGGAACTAAGTCAACAGTAAATTCAACTTCCCGATCTGGTATTATTCCAGGCAACTCATCAGGAAAAACATCAGGATACTCATTTACCACTGGCACATCATTAATCTGAACAGCTCCTTTATTTTCAACGATGTGTGCAAGGTAACATCCATTTCCATCTTTTACAAGTTTCTTGGCCTCTTGATAAGTTATCAAAAGTAAGGGTTCATTCTTGTACACAAACTGAAAGTATTTCTGAAAAGAAAATTCTTTAGATCTACAGTCAATCTTAGCATGGTAAATAGGGAGCCAATCCATACCCAGGATAACATCAAACTCTATTAGAGGTAAAACAATAAGGTTTTCAAGTAGGTTCTTTCCACAGATAAGGATAGGAAGATTCCTATAAATCCTTTTTGCCTCAACATTTCCCCCAGGTGTTTTTACCACAAGATCAGGAGTCATTTCTTGAGATGGTATTTCCATTTTACTAGAAAATTTTTCAGAGATGAAAGAATGTGTAGACCCCGAATCAAACAACACACTGGCATAATCTGAAAAAAAACAAACAAAGTACCTGATACAACTTCATTTGATGGCCCGATGTCTGCTGAAGTAGTTACAAAGGATTTCACCACCCCTTTCTGCTTGTAGTCTAACAGCTCCCCATCACTCAAGCTCTTTGTCGGACACTCATTTTCATAGTGACCCATCTCATTTCACTTATAACATTTCACTAATTGTAAATCTAATTTGGTCTTACCTTCACCTTGATCCTTTTTAGTACAATCAGGAGCCTTATGTCCCATCTTACCACATCGGTAGAACTTTCCAGAATTCAGAAGACATTCCCCAGCATGCCTTTTTCCGCATTTATCACAAACTGGAAACTTAGTTTTCTTACCATCATACTTTTTTGAATAATTCTTACCTTTCTCCTGCCACCTCGGTCTCTTCTTCTGTTGGTTGTTATAGAACACTTGTTCATCGGCAAACTCCATTTCCACCTTCTCAGCACATTGAACAAGATTTTCATAACTTTTAAACTCATGAGAAGCTAATGCCTTTCGATATTTTGGATTTAACCCTGAGTAAAAACTATTGATTTTACTATTAAGGTCTCAGATAAAATTTGGAGCATACCTTGACAATCGAGTGAACCTTTCTTCATAGGTAGCCACTGAGTCTTCCTCTTGCCTCAATTACATGAATTTCTTTTCCATCTTAAGTCAAACAGCCTTAGGAAAATACTTCTCAAGAAACATACCTTTGAATTCATCCCAGTCGAGAGCATCAATCTCATTAGCATCCCTGATATTTTTAACCATCGACCACCACAGATCTGCCTCACCCTCTAAACAGTAAATAGCAAGACTAACCTTTTGATTGTCTGAACACCCCATGACATCGAAAATCTTCTCCAGTGCTTTAATCCACCCTTCAGCTAGCACAGGGTCAGATGATCCTCTTAATTATGGGGGATGTTGCCTCATGAAATGTTTCACCACTGACATGTTCCTCTACGGTTAGTCTGGCTGATCTCGTGCATGGAAACCACCGCCATTTATCGCTTGAGTCAACTGTGCCTTTACTACAACAAACTGTTCAGTTCCAATTCCGACCATCTCAGGATGCTGATTCGGAAGGTTATTTCCTTCTGTATGCCTTCCTAGCACTGCTTCCCTATTTCCTCTGCGGAAAACCATTCTGAACAAACATGTCTTAGATGAAGCAACATGGTAATCTTCAAATGCTATATCACCTCAATTTGACCATAAAAAATATTTTTGGATAATCATTTAATATAATTCTTACTCCTAAAGTTATCTAAACCGACTTTTGATACCATCTATAAGGCCCCAGCCTTAAACCTTACTTAATCTTGAGTTATTACAAGATTACACATTGAGGATCTTTTCGGGTTTAGAGTTTTAGAGAATTAGATCATAAAACATGCATTACATTCCACATATAAACAAAGTGGTTACATAAAGATTGTATTCTTCATTCCCATCAATGGAAACATATTTAAAATAAACATGGATTCCTTCTTGACACTTCCTTGACACTATCATCATATCATGTACCTTTCCCTTGACCTGTGAAAAACATTTCAAAAAACATGGGATGAGCATAAAAAGCTCAGTAAGGGATATAAAAATATGGAAAGGAAAAATGGGTACATATATACATAAGGATGAGATCATACATTACCCATAAAACATAAGAACTTTAACATACCTCATCAAATCATGAATAATCATCGAAATCATAAGACATAAAGGTAACTTGAGGCATTCATAACATTCTTATATAGGGATTAACCATCTTGGTTACGTTTGGAATACCCATCACAGTATATTCCCTAAATCTCTTCGGAGAAACCTTAATGTTTCACTCCTTCACATTACCCAATGCATTGGAGAGATATATTGGGCTCACCCGCCCTTAGTTTATCACGGAACCACCCATTTTCATAATAATGCCCAAGAACCTCAACATAATCATATCACATAAAACATGCATAAAGGAAACATTACATTCCCACCTTTCAATCACAAGATATCAATACATCACATTGATATAAAAACATTATGAAAACCATTTTCGATACAAAAATAAAAGAAAAGTAAAACATGGTATTTATTTTTCTTTTAAAAAGAAGGTATGGCTTGTAGAGGAAGCCGAAATTCAAATAACGGTCACGATGGCGGAGAAGTCGTTGTCGCCACATACATAGGAAAAAAACATTCCCTTTTATAGTTTAGTAAACGCTTTGTATAAAAAATATTCATTTTGAATAAACGTAAAAGTCAAAGGGTTTTATACACCGTATAAAAGAAGGTTGTGTATAAAACAAAATATGCCTCAATGAAAGGAGATTGAGACGAAGTCCCATACCTCGGGTCCGACATGACTCAATAGTTCTTTAATGTCCTGAATAATAAACATGAGTTAATTTCTACTTTTTTAAGAACCTTTTCAGGTTCATTATTCCTTTTATATCACTTATTTCTATGTCATGAACACTGTAATTATTTAAGTTAATAACGGTCGTTTTAACGATCATTGGTACTTGAGTAAAAAATAAACCCTTTATAATTACAATTTTTTCATGTATCCATTATATCCATAATTATAATCATGATTTATATATCATATATATCGTATATATTCAGTATATACGTGCATTTATAATATTACATAATCATTTAGAGGTAAGAAATGAAATGCATCGTTCATGGAGACGGTAAGTCGTACGTACGCATGAACGCTACTTTCATTTCTATTTCATATTTTATAGAATGGAATCATAATGATATAAAGGTATATTATAATTCCAGTTTAATAAAATATATAATATCATTAACTTTATCCTTTACACATCCCACATATGGTATTAACGAATCAAATCACTTTCAGGGGGCGGTAGTCCACACTTCCTAAAATGAAGATATCGTGTTTACCCATAATGGAAACAATAATGGTATGCCATAAATGAAAAATACAGAAGCTTAAGGAAAGAATAAACATATTATATAACATATATAAAAACAGTGACATCATAATGGCCACCTTTGAAGGTGTTAAATGAGTATTGAACAATCATCGTTTCGGGAGGAAAAATTTTGCCATCCACGGAAACCATATGTTCTTTAACCATTTGATGTAGTTGTGTGAGAGTGTAGCTCGAATAAATCTTATAACAACATCCTAGTATATTGAAGATACTGGTGTTGTTACAAAATAAGTAAATAAAAAGAGTTTACGGGGTTGGAGAAACAAAATAAAACAAATGAGCATGAGAGAATGAATTACCTTTAAAAGTGTAACTCCTTTTGATTTGAGCCTAAAGGCTTCCTTTGAAAGGATTCTGCCCAAAGGGAATACTCTAGGATGAGGAGAGGGATTTCGAGAGAGCAAATGGCTAGGGGATGGCCGAGCCAAAGGCTTGAGGAGTGTGTGAAATGAGGTAGAGGTGGGGGCCTTTTATAAGAGGAGAGGAGGGGATCTTTTGGAAATCATGAAACTATTATTTTATTTTCAAAAGTGTTTCGAATTTTTAAGGTCCCACATTGATATATTTCTAAGATAAGATGATAAAGCTTCGAAATAATCCCATACAATAGTTTTTGGACAAGTGTGGGTCTTAGATTTTATATTATCTTTTCATTTTATTTAAACTGTTCATTAATGAGGTCATCGTTGCATCATCATGATGTCATAATTAAATTAATTTATTTAATGTCTAAAAATTATAACAAAAATATCCTGATATAGGAAATCTTTTTATCTTTCCAAAGAGTATTTATATACAAATATATGATTAGTATAACCCCTTCTAAAAATTGTTTTAGTAAAACAATTTGTGTTAGTGTCATATTCACCTTTATTTAAAAAAAGGCATTAAAGTCATTATCTCACCCAAGAGGCTCCATAGGGTCCCCTAAATCGACCCATGGGTTTTCTTGGTCGGCCATGACTCATCCAACAGGGGTTGGACAAGTTTCATGGTGTTTTCATATTTTTATAATATCATTTTTACCTTAAATTACACTAATTACCTCTAATCGTGATTAAAAACTTAATAAGTTACTATTCACCAAAAAATTATTTTAATCTCATTGAACCACATTTTACTTCTTAATGACAACCATGTATGTCGGATTTTTGAAATTCAAAACACAATGATGGAAAAATTTCATTTAAACGGAAAATCAGTTTTTATAAGTACCACCTAGTGGTTTCACTATTCATAAAAATTGAAGTTTTTCAGAAAATTACCAAAAATTCACCCTAAGCTATATTTGATATTCAGAATTCAAAAATGAAGCCTATTTTACAAAATTCAAAACATATAAGTCACATTAATTAATTTATTAATTAATTCCCGCTGTCATGACAAATAGAGGGGTTTTTTGAAATAATAAGTATCAAAAGATTGACACCAGTTTAAGTCCGATTTCAAAGTGAAATTGATTCCAATGACCACCATTGGATTAAATGGTAAAAATATATTCAGATTACACATTATGAACAATTCAAAAGATAATCTAATCATATAAATAAATTAGATTAAGAAGCAGTTTTGATGTAAAATGCAGTATTTTTCACTATTCATTGAAAAAAATGAACATTGTCAGAAAAATACCAAAAATTCACAGAAAGTAAATTTTGATGTCCCAATCATAAATAATAAGTTTATTTTGACAAACATAGCTTATAAAATTGTCAACATATAGATTTAAAAATGGTTTTCCATTAAAAGGCAGTAAAACAATCTTTTAAAAATATTAGTGTATTCCATGCTTAAGATTGGATTTATTTTCATTTTAAGCCTCTAAAACACTATCTAGTTCATTAATAGACATAGATAAAAATATTTATTATTCATTACTTACTTGGGATGTTACACCGTACCTTCTTCACACTCCTGGGTGGCTCCAAAAAAAGTACTGCCTCAATCATTGTTGGATATACTACATCTCCAGCCTCCGATATGACATGCCCCAAGAAGTGAATGCCTAAATCCAGAACTAGGACTTAAAGAGCTTACCATAATGTTGGTCATCATGGAATATGTCCAATACTACCTGCAAATGGTAGGCATGCTCCTCCTTAGTAGTCGAGTAGATCAGAATGTCATAAAAAAGACTACTAGCAAGACACCAAGTTATGTCTGAAAGAACATATTCATGAGTACCATGAACAATGCTAGAGTGTTGGTCATGCCGAATGGTATAACCGAGAACTCTTAATGGAAGTACGAACACCCGAAGGTGATCTTCTGCACATCCTATTCTCGTACTCTGAGATGGTGATAGCCTGATCTGATGTATATCTTTGAGAACCATCATGCTCTCATTTGCTGATCATAGAGGTCATCAATCCTTGAGAGTGGGTAATTATTCTTCATGGTCACCTGATTCAGGTGCCTATAGTCGAGATAAAGTCTCAATATCCCACACGCCTTTTTGGAGAACAGAATTGGGGCTGCCCAAGGAGAAACACTGGGCTATATGAATCTCTTCCCTTACAAGTCCTATAGCTATACCCGTAACTTGTGAGGCTCCGCAGGAGCCATCTGATTTGCTGGCATAGATATCAGTATCGTCCCAGGGAACAATTCAATGTAAAATTCCACCCTTCAATGAGGAGTTAGACCCAAAACATCACCAGGGAAAACATCCACGTACTGGTCCACGACTACAAGATATCTTGGACTCTCCACATCAACATCTTTCAGGGTATGGCTAGACAACTGATGAGTGATCGGTTGAACTCTCCTCTAGGTAAGTCTATCCTGCACTACAAAGGCTCCTTTCTCGCTGGTGAAGGTAAACCTGGTCCCATCCATGCGAACACACTAGACCTTGCGCCTAATACAGTCTATCTGAGCATGGACTTCAGATAACCACTCCATACCAAATATGGAGCCATAAGGCCTTGATGCCACTACTAAGAGATCCTAGCCAAAGCTCTCACCTCATAGACTAAGATTTCACGGGCAACACTAGTGCGTAATCATCAAATCAACTCATGTAGGAGTATCTTGATGTAAGGATCAAGATAATGACTCCGTCAAAATATATGAGCTCTGAACAAGGGTAGTGGAAATAAAAGAATGACTGGAACCTATGTCTATAAGTACTACAGTTATGGTGGAGTTGACACAGATCGAACCTCGTATAATCTTCGGAGCACCATGATCGTAGGGCTCATCTACCAGGAGATGAGCTCTCATCTGTCCACCTACTCCCTACGGTCGGGGTGGACCTCCTCATGGTGGTGTCTGTAACATCTCAAATCATCTTCCACTGCCAGCTACATGGCCAGCTCCTCTACCAATTCTGCCTTCTCCCTACAGACCTCCTCGGTCGAATCTCCGTCTCTACCTGGGCGGTCCTTCGACCACCTTCTGATCATCTATACGATGTTTTGGGAAGTCACAATCCATGTGACCCTACCAACCACATGCATAAAACTTCCCTCTCCTAGTATGACTGGCTCTGTCTCGAGTGCCATGCACACTGATCTTGTGTCATGTAGTCTTCAACCTGTAGGTCTGGTCCTCTTGGCCCTCTAAGACGTCTATCTATTTCCAGCTACAGAAGACACCGCTACGTGATGAATATTGGTGAATATCACTACTGGAGAATACTCAATAAGGAAACTCTCCACCAAGAGGGATCTTTCTATCACCCTCACCTACGTCGGGATGCTGAGTGATATCATCGAAGCCCTGATCTCCCACCTGAGTCCCTGCTCCAAGGTCCGGGCCCTAAAAAAAGGGTCCCGCACCATATCGGTGGTGTAACGTGAGAGTTCAGTGAACCTCACTGAGTACTGAGCCACATTCATGCTTCCCTACTGTAGATGATGAAGCTCCTGTATGGGCACTATGCAAAGAGTCACTGGGAAAAGCTCTGCCCGAAACATGCCCTCAAAGTCTGCCCAGAACAGTGTCACCTCATCGTGATCATGGAGCATCAAGCTTCACTATCTTCCTTCTATTGCATGTAGAAGGCTGGCGACAAGGATCACCAGGATATCTGCTGGTGTACCTACGAGTCATAATACTCTCACCACAGCCTCCAGCCAATCCTCAATCGCCTGCGGGTTGCTCTCTCTCATGAACCTGGGTGGCCTCTAGTGCCAGAACTCATGAAACACACTCAAGAAGTGTGCACTGTCTGCTTTTGGGGCTAGTGGCATCGAGGGTCCAACAAGGTGTGGAACTGCTGGTGCATCTACTTGAAAAGGGCCCTGCACCGAGGCATCGTTACTCAGTTAGCTATCAGTGTGTACAACTCTCAGAACCCTAGATGATTGTCTACGTGGAGTCATCCTGAAAAGAAACAGGTGCACCATGATTAAAAAGATAAACCTAGTGAGCTGAAATTTATACCTGGTGATATGAATCAAAATATCACAAAGAAATGTTTTGAAAACACACACGCAATTAGTGTTTTCATGCATTGTGTCGGATATCAGAAGTCATGGTCTTGGTGTATGGATATGTCTGCCGCCACACCAACACTGGACTCCCTGAACCGAAAACCGCACTCACTACACATAATACTACTGCTGTTTAAATGATAGGGTAGAGTACTATGTTCTACGGTAGAACTATCTCTTATGATACCAATTTGTCATGACCTATCCCCCGGGGTCCGTGTCGTGACAACCCCAAGCCCGCTTTCCATAGGCCAGGGGATGGAGACTAGCACCAAAGGAGTAATTACCTAAAAATGGGAAGTCATTTCCTTTATAACCTATAAACACACACACATGAAAGCACACAACTGGATACGAAAAACCTAGTACAACTGTATAAAAAAGAGTGTTGAAAGTAAAAGGGGATAGAATACTAGCCCAACTAGAATGTACAAGTACAATTGTGATACAATAAAACTGAAGAAATGGGAAAGTCATCTGTTGGGTCATCCTCTGAGGTCCCTAAATTAATGGAAGGTATAAATTTCCTCCTCTACATACCTCGTTCATCCGTCTCCTTCGTGTACCAACTCATCGTAATTTCCACCTCCAAGTACCGTCTAGTCCTGGTACTGTCGTCCTCTGTCAGCGTTGTCTGTCGTCTACACCAAACACAATGAAGTGCAGACATAGAACATGTCGGGGTGAGTATAAAGATACTCACTAGAGACCCCAAGACCCTCAAGGTCTCACAAAATCCACCAAGGATAAGACACCAAGTATGAATTCAATAGATAACCATACTTTGGTATATTCCCATACATATACCTAATTTATCAAGTAATCTATCTTAATCATGAGGAAATGACAGAGGTACTGACTAAACAGACACCCGGATTTATTCTAGGGGAAGTATCAAGTAATATTCCCTATCACAACATCAAACACCTCAGCTGCTGGAGAAATCCTCCTCTATCAAGAAAAGTGGGCATGCCGTGTCACATAGAGGAACATTCCACTAACCCTGGACTACTAGGGTACTCCTCCTGTCGAGTACCGTTTGTCTGTCGCGTCACACAGAGGCACTCCCCACCATGGGTCTACCACGTCACACTACGGTGCAACCCCTTGTGTCCGGATGATGTACTCCTCATGTCATGTATCGTTGATCATCCATGTCACTAAGGCATTCCCAATGGGCTTGTCGAGTCTCTCCGAGTGGAAACGGTTACCGGTCGTCAAGTCTCATCCAGCCACTAGGTTCTCATACTATGCTCGATCTTCTCCAAGAGGATCCACTCCACAAGCTACCGTTCGATACTCCCACTGCAATGAAGTCCCAGGATGAAGTATCTCAAATGTCTGCCACATCATAGGGGTCTCGATGCAATAGATGGTGCACCAATCGGACGCTCGGTCTGTGACTTATAAGCCTTTTAGTCTCGGGGCCCTTGTTGGATTTGTTCTTGGTCTAACCTAACCATTCCACAACATAATCCAAAACTCATTGGGGTATTACTCAAAGGGACCGACTCGCTCCAAGGTTACCAATTCCACTAGAGGTTTGTCTAGTGGACATCTGATGCCATAGTTATGGAAAAAAGAATGGAATTGGGTTGTAGTGGGCCTAGGTCTGGTCAGACTCGGTTGGACCTAATCGCCCTAACCCGTCCTTGTCTGACCCGGTCCACGTCAACCTGGCCGAACCCGCTGGGTCAGGCCCATCCAGTTGAATTTAGCCCGGCTGGCTGGGTGGCCCAGCCTGCTGGGTCCGGCACGGGAGGCCGTGGAGGGTGACGCGAGGGTGCGAGGATGTGGGGCAGCTCAGATGGGGATGACGCTTCAGCTGCGGGGCAGCCGTTCAGCCAGATGGTGGTGTTATGTCTGCATGGGGTGGCGGTCCGGCCACGAGGCGGTGGTCCAGCCGCAGGTTGGCAGTCAGGCCGTAGGTTAGTGCGGCCGTGAATGGTAGCTTGGTGAACGACGGATGACGGCGGCGACTCTTTGGATGGTATGGGTGCTCGGCGGATGGCAGGGGCAGCTAGGAAGATAGTGGTGGCACTCGGAAGATGGCGACGACGCTCGATGGATGGTGGTGGCGGCTCAACAGACGGCGGCGGTCGGGTGCGGCGTGGTGAGGCCACGGCTGGCGGAGCCACGCGGTGGGTCGTTGTGTTGTTGCGTTCAAGACCGCAAAATTTGCTGAAGGGTTGGACCATGTTGGTTTGGCATGTATCCTCTATGTTAGGGTGGTAGCATAAGGTTCAACAAGAACATGAAAGAAGAACATCAAGCTTTACAAACTCCCACAACATTTAATTCCCAAACTACAAAAGAAAAAGAAAGGGTGTACATGGGAATTGATAAAAAACCAACCTTATTTTGTTTGGTAACAGAGATCACGAGGGAGAAGACAACGTCATTGGGGTGGGAAAGACGTTCCACGATTGAAGATGTCCCTCTATGGAGGATGTCTCTAGGAATAATGTTGATGTCAAGGAGGTAGTTCTTCATTTGGAGAAGAAGTTTTTTATTGGCATTCTTCCTCCAAGAGATCCTCCTCTCCCCAATTCAACCTAAATAAAATGATAGCCCCACAAATAATAGATTATGATATTTGTTATGTTTTTTTGGCATAAAATTAAAATTGGGTTAATTAATTTCATAGAATAATTATGTACAGGTGGGTTGGCATAATAAATTAAAGAGAGTTGGAACAATTAATGTGGAGGAAGCTCCGGAGGCTCCTCCACATTAATGAGGTATTTGAAGAGGTTTAGGCCTCGGGTGGTCCCCACCTCCATATCCTCTCATGGGAGGTTATGGTTTTCCTGTCCCCACTTCCCAACTTCCATATCTAGGTTTAAAAATAAATTGCATATTGTAAAATTTTATTTTTATTCTATTCTTTCATGAAAAACCCAAAAACTAACTTCCAGACTCGACCATCTACTGTTGAGGTGAATGTATCTTGAAGATAATTTCAGTGCAGCGAGTTCAATAATGCCCTCATGTTTCAATTCTGAGCACCTTTTCAAATGTTATTAAAAACCCACTCACACATTTACTGAACGTACCTCTAAAAAACTGCATAAATTCATTCTGGGCACTATGGGCCTAGGAATCATGTGCCGTTAATTTTCAAGAACTCATAAAATTCCCATTTATTTTTAAAAAAATACATAGAAATTTCAGGTCATTAAAAATACATCGAATCTTTATATGTCTTTAGATCATCATTTATAGATATTACAATAGGATACCTATTTAGAAGATGATTATTTTGGTTTACTTCACTAAGGAAAACTATGGAATTGGGAGAAATAAAAGTTGGATCTCATTCTTAGGTCGTGTACTTAATTTAGGTTAAATTAAAAAATCATCAATATTATCCAGTGTTGTATTTGAAGTAGATAGAGTACATGATATAGGGGTACGAGGAATAACTTCCCCTATATCGACATTATAAAACATATTTAAAAAAACTCTATATCCTACGATTTAATAATTACATTAGCTTTCAAACAAATGATTCTATATGTGTTTCTATTGTCTGTATATCCAAAAGAACACCATTAATTACTATAGGTCCAATATTGGTTCTTTTAGGACCAGAAACTCTATAGTAATATAAACACCCCACACATTAAAATAAGAAATATTAGGTCGTTAACCACTCTATATTTTATAAGGTGATAACTTAGTTTCTTCTATAGGAAATCCTATTATGAATATGACATCCTACCAATAAATATTCTTCCCATTAATTTAAAGGTAACATAGATTTATGAATCATCCATTCACCATTTCAGCTAACATATTATTCTTTATTTCAGGTAATAAATTTTTATGAGGTGTATAAGGAGAAATATATTGGTAAATTATAAAATTCTCTTAAAAACACATTAAACTTGTTCATTATTTATTCACCACATATATCTAATCATAATACTGTAATCATTATTTTTAATTAGTATTCAACTTACTCATTATACTTATTAATTATATTAATGGATTCATCATTTTTTCAAAGAAGATTACTATTTAAATATCTACTGTATTCATAAAAAAGTAATAAATATATTTTCCCTCGATGAGATAATAAACCATTTAATTAAAAGATATAAGAATATACTAATTCTAATTTAACAAAATTACATTCAACACTATCAAAAGGGTTCCTATCTATATTAGAATCTATACAAGTTTCAAATTTATTAAATTCTTTTCCAATGATAGTTATGTTTTAATTATTCAATTATTTTAATGAAATATAATTAAAATGTGCTAAATGATCATGCCATAAATTACAGGACTCAAAAAATTAAGAAGAAGATCCAATCATCTTATTAATGGATAGTTAGTACATGCAATAAGTTGAGTAAAATTTCCCCATAAACATGCCTCCCTTAGATAGGATAACCATGTTGGATTCGAATGAAACCTGAAATCCATTCATACATAGAAGACAAATATAAAATAAATTCATTCAAATTTTAGTGACATAAAAAACATTCATAAGAGTCAACTTTTTACTAGAAGTAATGTCTATCCCCCTGACTCCATGTTTGTTGAAATTAATGCATGCATTATTTCCAAGAAGAACTACATTCGTGATAGTACAGTCATCAAAAAATTTGATCATCGAACAATCATTACACACATACACCGTTTCTCCATAATCAAGCCCCCATATCGTCTTCATAGAAATAATATTCACATTGGATATCATTGCAACTAGATTCTATTCAGTCTGCATATTTTTGACTAGTTTATAAACATTATTTCTATAGTGAATTACCTCTCAAAACACTTGGGTTTTACCTTGGAAAAACAATCTCCATTATTCATGGATGCATTTCCTTTGATCTTGAATTGTGGAATTTTCTTCTTTACATGAATAGAATAGTTTGTTTGTGTCTTTCCCTCAATGTTATTAATATTGTAATCAAATTGCGAATGCATAACCATTTCTGTCAATATGTATTCTTCTTCAATGCGATGAAGCTTTATCAATTTTTCCAAGGAAATATCTTCAATTTTTTAATGAGTGACTTAACTTAATCATTCCACATAGGTCGAAATATTGAAATAATTACACCAATATCGAATATTTCTGATATATTTATCATAGGGAATGTAGATTATTTGTTATAAGTTTAAGGTCATGAATATTCTCCAAAAATAACTTGTTATTAATCATCTTAATTTTTAGATAATTTTAATTAAGAAATTTAATAGTGTCTTATACATTGATATTTTATGTGTTCATAATTAAATTTTCTTCCTCATTCTCTAAATTTTCCTAACTTGAGTCACATCAATGGGTTTGTCCAGGGTATTTTGGGTAGGCTCATCCAGAATGAGAAGAAGATCTAGTTCCAGAATAAAAAGTCCTCAACACCGTAAGAAAAAGCATCATCTTGTCTTTCCACTATAGGAATATGTATTCCTTTAAACTGTCATGTTTGAACATGTTTGGGTTCATCACTTTTAAGGATTTAGAATCCATTTATAGTTTTTTTAGGTTTAAACCCATTATATTGCAGAAAAATAGGTTGGTAGTTGGAAAAGATAGATTGAATATCTAAAGGGTTCGATCCACCCCCAATTTGTTGGTGTAGGGTTCTGGATTGATGTTTTCCTCATGGATTTCAACAAGAGACCATGGAAATCGCAAACCAATTTTTGATGGCCTAGTAGGAATGATGTTTTGAAAAGTATTAGGATTTTTTTTGAATTGGAGAATAAATTAATTATAAGTTATCATGTAATCACATATTAATAGGTCTACAACACTGTGAATTACACTGATTGGATCCCACTATTTCTAGTAATGAATCCCTTTGTCTAATCGAAACATGAAAAATCATTGTGTGGGACACCCGTTAAGATTTCAAAATTCAACCGTTAAAATTAATCATGTTACTATCCATTTTTATAAAATATTTCACATTCGTTTTTCTTTTGTTTTGATATATATATATGTATATGTATATATATATATATATAACAAAACATTTATCATAAAATAAATATTTTAAATATATTTTTAAAGTATTTCAGAAAAATATATTTTTTTATTAATAAACCAATTCCAAATGCCACTTTTTATAATGGATAAGCTTTGAAAATTTTATCTACAAATCCATTGTGGTATTCCCAAAAAAACACCCACCTCATCAATAAAAACAATTCATTTTGAAAAATCAATACATTTTATTCTAATATTGATATTTTTGAATAAAATTATGACAACGTGCATGGAATTGAACGACAATTCTAAAGAATCCTGATCTGAAGGTGTTATTGAAGGGTTCAGATCTAGGTGAAAAGCATAATCATTATCCACTTTATTATCACATCCCACCAGATGATACCATTGACCATCCGGATAATTATTACATTATACTACAACAGATTCTTATTTGGGGGGGAAACCACCATAGAGGTATGGCTTGTAGCTGCTCTCAATAAGATAAACTACACATTTTTTCTTTCAGGGCAATTGTATGCTTTGTGATTTGTGGCAGTTGTCTATTATTGTTTTCCTCATTCTTTTTTCCCTTGTAATATGTGTATATTTGTAAGTAAATTTCAAGACCATGGGCTAGCACCCATGTTTCACGCTGTCTTGATATATATATATATGAATCTATTTCTATATTAAAAATAATAAATATATTAATGAAAAGTAATGTATGAAAACATTAAAAATGAATAAATTACTAAAATAGTAAATAATTAAATATTTAAAATGAATAAAATAAAAAAATGTTTAAAAAACTTATCATTATTAATGAATTAATAATGTTAAATAAATAAAGGTTAAAAACATTTGAAATTTAATGAATAGATGAATAGATTGAAAAATATTAAAAATGAATTATAGTTATTAGTTTTATAAATTTGATTTTTTATTTTTAACTAATAATTTAACAATTCTCATTTGACAGATATGTCAAGTAGAAAAACAAATGAAATTTATAAAAAAAATATTATAAAATATCTATATCTATCAACGCATCAATGTTTTTAGTTAATATTAATTTTAAATTAAAATATATAAAACATTTTTCATTAAATATAGGACTTATAAATTTTATTTATAATACATATTTAGTATTATATAAATAATATATAAGATATATAAATATATATATATTTATATATCAATAAATATTTCAATATAAACCAATATTTTTAACAAAATATAATTATTATTTTACATTCCATTTTTAACTAAATATATTAAATATCAAGTGTGAATGTATATTTAGTTAGATTAAAATCATATTTAAAAAAATTAATATATTTATATTAATATAAACAATAAAAAAATATTTATTATTTGGCATATCTGTCAAATAAAAAATTGACATTGATAAAACAGAATGTTATTAAATGTTGATAAATTTAATTAGTCTTAATTTTAAGTTAATATTAATTTTTAATTAAAATATATAAAATAATTTTCACTAGCTATATGACATATAAATATGATTTATTATAAATATTTATTATTATATAAATAATTTTGAAGAAAATTATGTATATATATATCAATATATATTTCTATATGAAATATGATTTTTAATAATATATAATATATATTTTATGTGGCATTTTTAATTAAATATATTATATATCAAGTGTGAATGAATATTGTGTTATATATAAATCATATTTAATAAAATATATTATATTTTTATTAATATAACTAATAATTAGAGATTTATTATTTGAATTATATGTAAACTATAAAAAAACACGATTGATAAAACAAAATGTAATTGAATGTCTATTAATATTAATTCGTTAACATTTTTAGTAAATATTAAATTTTAATTAAAATATAGGAAAAATATTTCAATAAATATGTGACATATAAATAAGATTTCTAAGATATATTTAGTATTATATAAATAATATGTACAAAATTTACATATATATACATCAAAATATATTTTTATATGAAAGATGTTTTTTAATAATATAATTTTTTTATATGCCATTTTTAGATAAATATCTTATATATCAATTGCGAATGTATATTTAGATATATATAATTCATGTATAATTAAAGATTTTATAGTTTTATTAATATAACTAATAATTAATTTTTTATTTTTTGAAATATTTGTTAAATTAAAAAAACAATGACATTGATATAAAAATGTTTTTAATTCTCTAATAATATTAATAAGTCATTATTTTCAGTTAATTATAATTTTTAATTATAATATATGAAGCATTTTTCACTAAATAAATTATGTATAAAATGATGTATAAAACACATTTAGTATTATATAAATAATATTTAAGAATATAAAATATATATATATATATCAATATATATTTCTATATGACATAATGATATAGAGATGGTGGCTAGGGTTTGGGTATGACAACTCTCTCTGTTCATCATTTTCGTCTATATTCCAGAGTATTCTCAATTATGGAAACTATGCTACAAGATTTCTATTTCCCCGAGTTACGTTTTATTCTCATTGAGTAGTGTCAACCGGTTCGTCTAGTTTGGGGGATGGATCCATCATTCCTTACACGGTGGGTGGTCATAGTGTGGTTGTATCTACATCAATTCTGTAAATAGGCAACAATTCTGATAAGATCCCTTTGTAAGATTCCATTGGTTATTGTTGTGGGGTCACTATCATTGTTATGTCCTATCTGTAATTTCCTAGTGTGGCATTAGATTCCATCTGCTTTAGTGAGGTTAAGAACACCCCAAAACATCTGAAAACCTCTCTCCTTGCGAGAAGAAGGTTTGATTCATTCAAACTTATTGATGATATAGGTGTTTCCCAATTATTTCATGGTTTGGCTACTGATCCAATTTTATCTGATGGGAATGAATGAGGTCGATCCTTTTGTATCTTCAAGGGATCATCTGCTAGTTGCTTACTCATAAGAGGTAATGTTGTTCACATTAAGGAAGATCTAGATATAGTCTTGGATCATATGAAATTAGGTGATTTATCCATTATTTCTCAACTAATATTATTATAGTGATTGAATTCATTGATGTTTGGGGATATTGGTTCATGTCTTTGTAAAATATGGAGCTTTTCTGATTGCAAATGTTATTCTTTGGGTCATTTATTTTACTAGCTCCGTTTCCCATCTAAAGAAAGGAAGACAAAGGCATGGGGATTTTCCTCGATCTCCCTCAAGCTTGTTTTGATTCATATATGTGAGTGGGATAGATCCTTAAATCCATTTAAGGTTAGAATGACTATTTTGCAGCATTGGATAAAATTTTTTGGTGTAAACTGGCTTCTCTATCCTTCTAAAATACTTCAAGACATTACGCTGTAAATTGCAATTCCTATAAAAATGGATTGGGACATTGAAATGGCCATATATAGACATTTTATGTGTTTTGTTTACGGATGTTGACCTCAATTATACTCTGGTTGGAAAAATTTTATCTTAATAAAGGATGATGATTTTAATCTAAAAGTTGAATATTATAATACTCTTTATTTTCACTCAATCTTTAAAACCAGGGGTCATGATTTTCCAAACTGCAGAAGATCACTTATATGTTCCCTATGTCCCAATCATGGACATGATAAAAATATCTTCTTCAAAATGATGAAGCAAATGCAACTCATTTCTATTCATCCGTAATAGAAAGAGGCCAAAATAAAACCTATGAATAGATGGAAAGAAGATAGAGGTAGATCTAAGAATAATTGTAGTCGGATTGATGCTAATATAGCTCACACTGATACTCACTCTCACTAACAGTCTGATGCATAGTCTAATGCTCAAGATGATGATATTGTTTGCACAAGAAATGGGTAACCAAGGTAGGAAGAATCCCATGCTTGTGATTAAAGAATTTATATGCGTGCTTCGTGTCAGAATTCGTGGTATACAATCATCATTGAAGAGGAAAACCCAGTGATGATGGTGATAATGTCAAATGCTTGTCTCCTAATTCTCAAGAAAATATGTATGAAGTTGATGTTCAAGAATTGGATGATCAAAATTTTATTATTCATCAAGGGATTGCATCAATATTTATAATGAGTTAGAAAAGTGGTGTTACATCTCATGGGAATCCTCAAAAAATACAAGAAAATTATCATGGAGGATGAGGGGTTCAAATGGCCCCTCCTCCGAAAACCATGTCAACTGATGATCAGGCAGTTGTCTCTCCGATAGAGGGCATCCCCTTGAAGGACATTATCAGTGCAGCAACATAAAAACTAGAAGGAGGATGGAAAAACAAAACCTAGGATGGGGAAGAGAACCAAAATCTCATGATGGAGATATGGACATGATGACTGGAATAGGACATGAGGTCTGATGACCACCAGGTCTTCCAGGACTCAACCCGAGCTAGATTAGGAAAGGCTTAATAAGATGTATTCTGCACATCTAAATAAAAAAAATCACCAGTCTGAATGAGAATTGGGTTATGGATTTTACTATGTTCATGGGGATATTCCTTTTTATTCGTTGTTTTGTATTTGAATGTGGGCTTGTATCAATGTTTGACCCTCTCCACCATCCTTTGTGATTGTTAATTTTTGTTGTTGTAATAAATGGTTAGACGTTTCTACTTCTCATTAAATCTTTTTTGTATGTTTCTATACGAGATAAGAATTTTAATAATATATAGTTTTTATTTTATATGTCATTTTAAAATAAATATCAGATATATCATGTGTGAATGTATATTTAGTTATATCTAAATCATATTTATTTAAATATATTATATTCATATTAATATAAATAATAATTATATATTTATTATTTTAAATATATGTCAAATAAAAAAAATGACATTGATAAAACAAAATTTTATTAAATGTGTATAAATTTTAATTAGTCAACATATTTAGTTAATAATATTTTTTAAATAAAATATCTAAAACATTTTTCAGTAAATATATGACATATAAATGTGATTTATAATACATATTTAGTTTTATATAACTAATATTTATTATAATTATAATTATATATATATATATCAGTATTTATTTCTAATTGAATTAATACTTTTAGTAATATAAAATTTTTATTTTTATATTTTATTTTAAATAAAATATTTTAAATATCAAGTGTGAATGTATATTTAGTTATAGGTAAATCATATTTAAAAAATTATATTTTATTTTTATGAATATAAAAAATAAACAAATCGTCATTATTTTACATATATGTCAAATAGAAAAAACAGATGGCATTAATAAAACAAAATGTTATTCAGTATTTATTAATATTAACTTGTCAAAATTAGTATTTAATAATATTTTTTAATTAAAATATATAAAACATTTTTCAGTAAATATATGACATATAAAAATTATTTATAGTAAATATTTAGTATTATATATATAATATTTTAGAAAATTATATATATATATTTATAGAAATATATATATATATATATTTCAATATATTTTACCTATATTAAATTTTATTTTTTATATTAAATAATTTGTATTTTATAATCTATTTTTAATTAAATATCTTATATATAAAGTGTGAATGAGTATTTAGTTATAGGTAAATTGTATTTAAAAAAATATATTTTATTATTATTATTATTATAAAAAATAAATAAATATATATATTTTTACATATATCTCAGAGAGAGAAAGAAAATAAAATTGATAAAATAAAAGGTCATAAAATGTCTTTAAATATTAATAATTATATATTTTTAGTGAGAATTAATTTTTTATTAAACTATAAAAAAATTCACTAAATATATAACATATAAATATGATTTTTAAAAAAAATTTAGTATTACATAAATAATATTTTAAAAAGTTATATATATATATATATCATTCTATATGAAATAAGATATTTGATTATATAATTGTTTTAATTTATATACCATTTTTAATTAAATGTCTTATATATCATGTGTGAATGTATATTTAGTTATATATAAATAATATTTAATAAAATATATTTTATTTTTATTATTATAAATAGTAATTAAATATTTATTACTTGACATATATGTCAAATAGAAAAAATAAATAATATTGATAAAACGAAATGTTACTAAATGTCTATTAATTTTTCTGAGTCATCATTTTTAGTTAATATTAATTTTTAAATAAAATATATAAACCATTTTCCGTTAAATATTTGACAAATAAATATGATTTATAATACATATTTAGTAATTATAAATAATATTTACAATATATATATATATATATATATTTATATATAAAATAATATTTTTAATAATACATTTTTTTATTTTCCATATTATATTAAATACATTATAAATCAACTATTATTGTACATTTAGTAATATGTAAATCATATTTAATAAAATTTATTAAATTTTTTGTTAATATAACTAATAAATAAATGGTTATTATTTGACATATATGTTCAATAGAAAACAAATGACATTGATAAAACAAATTATTATTCAATATATATTAATATTAACTAGTAAACATTTTTGGTTAATATTAATTTTTAATTAAAATATATAAATTTTTTTCACTAAAAATATGACATATAAATTTTTTTTATATTACATATTTAATATTATAAAAATAATATTTAACAAAATTATATATATATTTTTATATGAAATTATATTTTAAATATTATATAATTATTATTATATATTCAATTATTAATTAAATAACTTATATATCAAGTGTGAATGAATTTTTAGTTATATGTAAATCATATTTAATAAAATATTTTATATTATTATTACTATAAATAATAATTAAATATATATTATTTGACATATATTTCAAATAGAATAAATAAATAACATTAATAAAATAAAATTTTATTAAATTTCTATAGATATTACTTAGTCAACATTTTTAGTTAATAATAATTTTTAATTAAAACATATAAAACATTTTTTCACTAAATATATAACATATAAATACGATTTATAATACATTTGTAGTATTATATACATGATATTTTAAAAAATTATATCTGTGTGTGTGTGTCTGATTATATCTTTCTATAAGAAATTTGATATTTAATTATATAAATTATTTAATTTATATTTTATTTCTATTTAAATATTTTATATTTCAAGTGAGAAAGTATATTTAGTTATATTTAAATCATATTTAATAAAATATATTATATTTCTATTAATATTACTTATAATTATATATTTATTAGTTGACATATATGTCAAATACAAAAAACAAATGACATTGATAAAACTAGATGTTATTAAAAGATTTTAAATATTAATTATTCAACATTTTTAATTGATATTAATTTTTAAAGAAAATATAGAATACATTTTTTCACTAAATATATGGCATATAAAAAGTATTTATAATGCATATTTTGTATTATATAAATAATATTTAATATATATATATATATCAATATATCTTTCAAAATAAAATATGATTTTTAATAATATTTTTTTATTTTTTATTCAATTTTTAGTTAAATATCTTATGCATCACGTGTGAATATACATTTATTTATTTTTAAATGATATTTAATTAAATATATTATATTTTTATTAGAAAAATTGATAATTATATATTTATTATTTGACGAATATTTCAAATAGAAAAAACAAATGACATTGATAAATCAAAACTTTATAAAATTTCTATTAATATTAATTATTGAAAAAATATAGTCAGTATTAATTTTAATTAAAATATATAAAGCATTTTTAAAAAAAATATTTTATCAATAAATATTATTTTTAATACGCATTTATTATTATATAAATATTATTTAAGAAAATTATATATTTATATATAAATCCAAATATATTTCTTTATAAAAATGGATTTTTAATAATATATAATTTTGGTTTTATGTTCCATTATTAATTAATTATATTATATATCAAGTGTGAATATATAATTTGTAATATATAAATTGTATTTAATAAAACATATTGTATTATTATTAATATAAAAAATATAAAAATATTTATTATTTGAAAAATAATTATAATATAAAAAAAGATGACATTGATAATACACAATTTTATTAAATGGCTATTGAAATTAATTAGTCTACATTTTTAGTTAATAATAAATTTGAAATAAAATATATAAAACATTTTTAACTAAATATATAACATATAAATATGATTTATAATACATATTTAGTATTATATAAATAATATTATATATATATATGTCAATATATATTTCAATATGAAATAATACTTTTAATAATATATAATTTTTATAATATATTCCACATTCAAATATAACTACAAATTAAAATGTATTATTTGACATATATGTCAAATAGAAGAAAAAACAGATTACATTGATAAAAAATGTTATTAAATCTCTATTAATATTAATCGGTCAACATGTTTAGTTAATTTTTAATTTCTAAGTAAAATATATAAAACATTTTCCACTAAATATATTATATATAAATACGATTTATAATACATATTTATATTTTATAAATGACATATAAGAAATATATATATACATATATCTTTCTATATGAAATAAAACATTCAATAATATATAATTTTTATCTTATATAGAATTTTTAATTAATTATATTCTGTATAAAGTGAGAATTTATATTTAGTTGTTTGTAAATCATATTTAATAAAATATATTATATTTGTATTAGTATAACTAATAACTAATTATTTATTATTTGAAATATATATCATATAGAAAATACAAATGGAATTGATAAAAAAAATGGTTATTAAATGTCTATGAATATTAGTTAGTCATCCTTTTTAGTAAATATTAATTTTTAATTAAAATATATAAAACAATTTTAACGAAATATATGTTATATAAATATGATTTATAAAAATTATTTACTATTAAATAGATAATTTATAAGGAAATTTTATATGTATATATAATTATATATTTCAATATGAAATAGGATATTAAATAATCTATAATTTCCTTTTTTTGGCATTTTTTAATTAAATTACTTATATATCAAGTGTGAATGTATATTTAGGTATATAAAAATCATAGTAAATTGAATATATTTTATTTTTATTAGTATGAATAATTATTAAATATATATTATTTGACATATAATTCATATAGAATAAACAAATGGAATTGATAATACCAAATTTTATTAAATGTATCACAAATATAATTAATTAACATTTTTAGTTAATCTTAAATTTTTATTAAAATATATGAATAATTTTTTAGTAAATATATAAAATATAAATATGATTTATAATAAATATTCATTATTATATAAATAATATTTTAGATATATATATATATATATTTCTTTGTGAAAAAATATTATTAGTAGTATATAATTATTATTTTATATGCCAATTTTAATTTCAAATACTATATATCAAGTGTGAAGTTATATTTAGTTATATATATTAAACAATTTTAATAAAGTATATTATATTTTTATTAATAAAGATTATAATTAAATATTTGTTATTTGAGATATATGTCAAATAGAAAAAACAAATGTCATTGATAATACATAATATAATTAAATTTTTATTAATATTAATTATTAAAAAATTTGAATTAGTATAAATTTTTTATTAAAATATATAAAACAATTTTCACTAAATATATGGTATATAAATATGATTTATAATAGATATTTTATATTATATTATTATTATTTATGAATTTAAAATATATATATATATATATATCAATATTAATTTCTATATGAAATATGATTTCTAATAATATATAATATTTATTTCATATTCCATTTTTAATTAAATATCTTATATATCATGTGTGAATGTTTATTTACTTATATGTAAATCATATTTAATAAAATATATTATATTTTAGTTAATATAACTAATAATTAAATATTTATTATTTATAAATATGTCAAATAGAAAAAAATGATATTGATAAAAAAACTGTTATTAAATGTATATAAATATTAATTGTCCAACATTTTTAGCTAATAATTATTTTTAATTAAAAAATAGAAATCAATTTTCAATAAATATAGGACATATAAATATGATTTGTAATATATATTTAGTATTATATAAATAATACTTAATTGGATTATATATATATATCTATTTCTATATATTTCTATATGAAATATGATTTTTAATAATAGATAAATTTTATTTAATATAAATTTTTTAATTAAATATCTTATATATAAATTGTGAATGTATATTTAGTGGTATTCAAAAAATATTTATTAAAATATCTTATACTTTTATTAATATACTAATAATTAAATAATTAATATTTAACATAAATTTCACATAGAAAAATGAAACGACATTGATAAAAGAAATGTTATTAAATGTATATTGATATTAATTAGTCAACATTTTTTGTTAATAATAATTTTTAATTTAAATATATAAAACAGTTTTCACTAAATAAATAACATATAAAAATGATTTATGTTATATATTTAGTGTTATGTAGATAATAACTATGAAAATTATATATATATATATGAATATATATTTCTATATGAAATAATATTTTCAATAATATATAACTTTTATTTTATATTCAATTTTTAATTACATGTCTTATATATCAAGTATGAATATATATGTAGTTATATGTAAATCATATTTAATAAAATTTTGTTATATTTTTATTAATATAACTAATATTTATATATTTATTATTTCACATATATTTTAAATAGAAATAATAAAATACATTGATAAAAGAAAATGTTATTAAATGCATATTAATTTATATAGTTAACATTTTTAGTTATTATTATTTCTTAATTAAAATAATTAAAACATTTTTCATGATATATAATAAATATTAATATGATATAAAAGTAATAGTCCATTGAAATATAAATATTGATAAACTACAAAATTTGTTTCTATAATCATTCTATGTGACTATAAATGTGTATTATTATTATTATTATTATTATGTATGAATATACTGTATGCTTGAAACTTTCTGTAAAACTATTCAAGTGAAAATTAACAAATCATTTTAATCCATCATAATGTTCATCGGAGTCTAAATTCCAAAAAAGTTACAATTTTAATACTAAGTAATATTATATATAAATAATAAAATATGAACAATTAATGAAATTCAAATTGACTAATAAAGATGAAATATTTAAATTTAACTAATCTAATAGATCTATTAAATTTACAAATTTGATACTCAAACAATCTATCATTGTACATGCATAAATTTGTGATCATAGTTTAATATTTATAAAGGATTAGTTGCAGGTTTTTAATGAAACAAATATAATTGTATAGAAAAGTGAAGGGTGATTTCATAATATTTAAATTAAATAATATTTTAACACATGCAGATTAAATAATTTTTCTGAAAACATGAAATTGTAGTTTTCATTTCACAGTAAAAAAGGAAAATTAAATTTTCAAATCAAGCATCAAACTTAATCTCTTCATCCCACTGGGCCAGTACCCATATGAACTTTACCATGAGTAAAGAACCTACCATTACTAAACAGCTACCCTTCCTCCTTGTATCCATCACTATCCTCATCATACTACTCATCCACCTTCACATCCTAACACTGATGATACTCCATTTCCGAATCGTTCAAGCTTCTCTCCACCTATATGTGAAGCCTTGTGAATCAATTAATTAAAATCATGGCTACCCATCATTAATAATTTCATGGAAAACCCTACAATAAAAAAAATCAATAAAGGAATCAATATTTAAATATATAGTTCACACAAGAACATACATTTTTACAACTTCAGAAGGTTTTTTCTTTCCCTTTCTATATCATCCTCGATGCTTAATACACTCTCTCTAAGTGTCTTTCGGGAATTTGTTTTATCATCCAAACATTTTTAGTTCCCTTAATTTCATCCAATTGTAACTGCTTATATAGAAGCATAGTATTGTACCACATTTCTCTAGGAAAAAACTTATATGAAATAATTTGTATGTTACAATGATCATTTTTAAGATATAATATTATATAAAACCATTAGTTTTTGTTTCACAACACATAATAAAATGGCCTTTGAGAAGTATTTATTTTAGATAACATTATAAAACTGTTACAGATTATTTTTTGAAAGTGTTCTTCTAACACTTATCGTAAGGTGATAAATTTTATGCATTTTTATAGTTGTTTTCAAAAATTAGGTTAAACTTTTTGAGGAATATATATTACTCATATTAATGAAATGTACCTCAATTTCCATAAATACAAGTGACATGTCAAGTGCTTCAGCATGTTAAATTGGCCTGACTACACGGTGTCTACCTAAAGGCTACACACCCTGCATGTGCTTTCCATATTCCAGGTTGTCCCATTCAACAAGCGGTTTATAATAAAATCCCAATTTGTTTTTAGTTTCTCAGTGCATCTAGATACAATGCACATGGGTATACAACGTGTGCTCCAGAGAGACACTTTATAACCCAACATTACCAAACAGTGATGTGGAACATCTTAATGGAATCTTTGGTGATTCTAAATTTTTCTTAACTATAAAAGAAAAACATACACTTAAAAACATTATTAATATATTTATATAATGTTAATTAAAATAAAATTAAATAATTAAGAACATGAAATTAAAATCTAACCATGATTATGAAAATATCAATAATCAAATAAATTATTATAAATTTAAATGTGACAACTCTAATACCACTTTTGTGTTCCAGGAACAGTGGATGTATTGCATTAGAGGGTAGTATATTCAAATTTAATTTATAATGATTTCCCAAAACTAAGAGTGTAGATCTTGTAAATCAAATGAGTAATTTATTTATATAATATCTGATGAATTAAATACCTATGCGTATGTACTTTATTTTTTGATGATTTTTTATAGGCAAAAAAGCCCCTTATGGACTTCCTTTGTTATTATTTTGTGGATCCCAGGGTAGAATCCCTCTATCGGTGATCTACACATGTTCCAATAATCATAGAGAAATACTAGTCATTCTCTGGGTGCAATTATAATGTGTTGAATGTCTTGAATTTTTTGTTGTTGATTGCATGTTCTTCTATCTTAATTATATTATCTCTTGGGTTTCTCACTCTTGAGAGGGATATAGGATGATGGGTTGAGAGAGAATTCATTGTGTGGAATAGTTATCTATTCCAAAACATGGAATTGGTTTCGAATGAATGACACTATAGACATAGCCATTTATTTATAGAGCAAGGATCTCAGTTACAAAATTTAATTTCATAACATCCATAAAACATAATTATAACCATTAATGAAATCCCATTCCACAAAATAGTAATATAATTATTATTTTGTGGTGCGGCAACTTGCACAAAATGGATATAAAATATTTACTTTCTAAAAAATAATTATTTTATCCCCAGACAGAGTCTTTGTCCATTCGAACTCCTCTTGCTTTTATTGAAAACCTGAATGAATATTTTATTCTCTTATGTAAATATTTTATTCCAATAATAGTAAATAAATATTAATTAATTATTCGATAAAATAGAAAAACATATTTTATTCACAATCTGGTGAATCAATATTAATTTAATTTAAGTGATCAATATAAGTAGAAAACAAAATATTTATTGTTCGTGAGACTAATATTTATTCCATTAATTAAATTCAAATATAATACAATTCAGACCAACAAAAACACATAGTGTGTGAACCTCTATGATTTTATCTCATTGGTATTATGTTGGATTGCATAAAGACCAAGATTATTATATAGAAACAGGTCAAAAAAACCAATATAAATAACATAATTTCACAATGATGACAGCCACATATGAACGATCATTGTGTAATATAATCCATTTATCAGAATATAAAATCAAGCAGGTTGAACGATGGTCACATCACCTTGTATGCTCGATACATCAATATATTACAATATAAATTGAAATCATTGTTACAAAATAGTCATGAATCGTAGGGTGATGGTTCTATTTCAATCAAAGGGATGATATATCAACTTACCAAAAGATTTAAGGGAAAATCATTCCTTCACATATCTATTAATAATATGTCATTATTGATGCAACCAACATACCTACATCCCTTCAAAATATGATGTGGTTGTTTTAATCAGAAAATCAATGTATGTAACACATGACATAAATTTATGATAATATAAATGTCTAAGAACCATTACACATGCTCATAGATATGAATATTTGATGACACCAAAACATAAAAAATTCGAACTAGTGATTATGTTCTCACAATGTACCGTATTAGATATTATCAAGTAAAAACATCCTGAGAAGAAGTATAATATTCTTATGAGTACTCACACTTGACTGTCTATATACTATATGTCTTTTTAGAGCATGTTATCCAAAAAAATAACTTTATTACCACTATTTTTATAGCACTTTAATGTTCTCATCATATTGGGAACTACATTAACCTTATCAATGTGACAAAAAATCTAGGACATTTGTACATTAACTCTATGAAGAACATGTAACAATATGTAATATGTTGTCTAATTTAATATTTAATACACCAAATTTATATATAATCATTGTTAAACTAGTTGGTTCTAGGAACAAAAATATAACACGAACATGGGAAACTTTTTGAATATTAATCAATGTAACTAACATTTCATTAGAATGAACCCTCCTATGTTACAACACTAGGGTAGAATACACTATTATCCTTTTATACAATAAAAATAATATCATCTACATATAAAATTAAAAAATATTGATACATCCTTATCATATTTAATGGGGATGTTGTTTTTGACACTTCCATCATTATAAATTAATTTTATCAAGTATGTATCTAATATCAAATACCATTCTCTCATGTCTTATTCTAGCTCGTATAGACCCTTCATTAATTTTGATTATACCCATTTAAATAAACATTGATATATTTATATTTTAATATCTATTGATAATACATTTCAATTCCTTTAATAAAAGTGGGATTATTTTACCTCAAAACACACCTCGTTATGCCATGTGAGTGGAAGAATTTCTTGATTATTCAATTACAAACCGATTTGTGGATGATACAATAATATATTCATGTCTTGATCGTAAATTCAAGAGATGGTTTAATAGAAAATAATTATATTAAAAATTTATATTTAAAGAATTTCCTACTCGATATGTATGTTGGATTTGGAATGGTGAATAAAATGTTATTGAAAGTCAAAATAATAACAATACATTCAACGAAATACACTGTGACCCAATAGATGTGAATTAATTTAAACATTTTCTAATGTATGTGCTTGGTTTTCCAAATTAAAATGTACAATATTTTAAAAGATCAACATAACCATTATTTCATCCTGAGATGGTTAATCTTGATCCTTACATCACCGAAAAAAATCATTTTTATTAATTTTTCTAATATGGAAAAAAGAACAGTATGAAGGCTACTTTATGTTTTCAATGTTTTATAATATCTGCTTTCTTTTTGGATGTACTGAAAAATAAATTTCCTTGATTTTAGAGTTGCTTCATTATGCATTTAGTGAAGCTATGATATATGAATCATTATATGAGATGAATAAATTCATCAAAAAAGAAAGACTTGATTATAAAAGGATACATATGTGCCCTAATGAATGAACGATTTACTAGAGAAATGAGTATGATAAACAAGAATGCACAATATAAAATACATGTATTTAGAAGTCAATGAACAACAATTATAGTATAAATCAATGCAACCCTAGGAAGAAACATAAGAATTAAACTCCTATATAGTTGTTCCAATACATTCCTCTAAAACCACATTTTTAATGATTATTCTATCATCTAGGACTACATATGACATGAAGTGGCAGGAGTAGGATAGTAATGATTGATTTATAGGACATAACAAAATATTCAACATCATAGAAGATGTTAGATTCTCTATATCCAGACTTTTTTTCAGATCCTAGGAATACACATTTGGGATTAGTTTCTGATGGTTTTAACCCTTTTGTTACATTATGCACTAAATATAGAATTTGGCCAGTTGTTTTTATCTTATATATTATAAATCCATTTATTTATATTAAGATGAATTATTTCATTATATATATTTTTATTCATGGAAATAAAATTTATAGAAATGACAATGATGTGTACCTTCAACATTAAATCTATGAATTGCAAGAATTAGGGATGATGGCATGGAAACATATGTTGCTTCAAAGAGACAAATATCCAAAATGCATGCTACATTAATGTGGGAAATTAGTGACCCACCTGGATAAGGTAATTATCTAGTTGGAATATTCATACTATTTTGGATTCTTTAGTTTGTAATTCTGACATGAACCCCAATTATCCCCTCATAAGTTAAAATGGTGTTTTAGGTGTCATAATTAATTTCTTGATGCTTCTCATAAGAAAAAGTTTAATAGGACATGATAAAATATAGATATTAAAATGAGAAAATCACTGAAGGTGTTATCTAGTTCAAAAATCATGGGATAATTAGTGAATCTCACTAAAGAATTTGGAAGATATAATCAGTTTAAATAGGGGGAAAAGGTACGAGGTACAATATCCAAAAAAGCAGGAACAAAATATTAGAAATAAAAGATTATATTGTTCAAACAAACTTATTGGGTGTTTAATTTGACAGGTCATAATATTGATGTAATTCTTATTGATAAGATTATCTCCGAAAATGTAATTTTTTCAGCGCTTAATGTGTAGGGTTAATTGAAAAATCACCTTAATGATCATAATGAACTGGAGTCAATGAATGTAAATAATTATTTGTGGGAAAATTAAAATTACAAGTATACATCATCTATTTTTATAATGAAAAACCTAGATAAATATATATTCCTCCAAACATTAAAAATATTAATGTTGAAAATGGATATTCAAGTAAGATATCATTCTGCGTGGACTTAAAATGTAAAATGTTACATGGATTGAAACATCATGACTCATATATTTTGATGAAGTAGTTTTTCTATTATCTTCATGTAATACAATAGATGAATAAGTAAGTATGGTTCCAGTTGAGTTTTTTACATTTTCTTGAGAGGTTTTTGGAAAACACTAAATCCAACCAAGCATGAAAAACATTAAGAAATAATGGTTTTGAAACTATTTATTTTAGAGGTGTTATTTCCCCTTTCCTTTTTCACAGTCATGATTCATTTGAAGCTTCATTTGGTTGAATAAGATAATCTGTTTGGGCTAATACACTATCGATGGATGTATTGAATTGAGAGATTTGTGGATATATTTTTTTATTTACATTGGTGAATTAGATTTTATCAAAATCCCCATTTAGTTTTTTTAACGTGTTCCTTATTTTTTCCATTAGGTACTTATATCATTTGAAATCATATGTGAGGAATAACGGTCAACCAGAAGGCTCTATTTTTTATGTTTACATAGAGAAAGAGTTATTGAAATTATATTATAGGTCATTGTACGGGATTTAGACGAGATTTAATCATTGTATTTGTGATGATGAAATCTCTACCAATTCTCATTATGAAAATCAATCCTTTGTATTTCCCATTTTTGGATGACCAATTAGAATCAATTCAAATTTTACACAGACCGTGTTGTAGTATCTAAACGCACATAGATATGTGATAATCAAGAGAGTTATTAAATATCAATTTATCGATGAATTGAGACTAGAAAGAAAATTTGACGAAGGGGTTGAGAAAGAAATGTGTTGGAATTAACAAAATATATTTACAAGGATCTTTCCAAATGGTTAACCTATCATTTAGCTTTATACTCAAATTCACATTATTGATGTGCATTTATTTTTTCAATGTTAAAATTTACATCTTAAATGATTTTTTATAGTAAATATTTTTTGAAAATCGAACAAAAATATCAAATGATTTATAGTTTATGACGCCAGGTCCTCTAAGGAAATCTAAGATATTCGATGCCTACAATATTCATGGCATTAGGTTTTGTATAATTTATCATAATGATGGCTTGAAAACTTAGAATAGTGGTGTATTTACATATATATAGATGGGATACTAGGGAAATCTAAATGATATAATTTAATTACACTATCATGTCATGTCTATTGTATTCTTATTCAATTGAATGTGGGTAAACATTGATAGGATTATAATGAAATATTCATTAAATTTTACTTTTTTCAAAATCACTTATTTGATAGATACCAGTGTGAGTGGCAAACATGCCCTATTTATCTTGGCTTCATAAGTGATTATGGTTTATTTTGTGAAATATGAACTACATGAGGGTTGGAGTGTATTTTAGTCGCAATGAAGAGATACTTATATGGTATGGGTGAGGAAGATCAATTGGTGCTTTCTGATAGTGAAACTCATCACCAACATACCACTGATCAATTTTTTCCTCAATATATATAAAAAACTAAACTTATAATAGAAGGTTAAAATGAATAACTAGTCATAATAGAGGTTGATAAAATGATGATAATGAAGATGATGATAATTGAATTTATATACTAGTAATGAAAATATATTAATATTTATCATTGTAAACTATTTCATACATATATATGTTGTTCTTGTTTTTATTTTTTTGTACAGAAATTTAGGATTCCATTTTTATATATATTTAATACAACATAACCATTTGAAATGTAGGAATGATGAGAGTAAAAATATTAGGATCTAATTCGATCAATAGATCAGTGCATTCCACCACTACCATAATCTTCTGTGGATTCTCATCATTCTATTATTCCTAATACTACTAGCTAGCCAACTATTTCTCCATATGTCGTTCGTATCCCACTGCCTGATTGACCTCTCATGATGGAGTTGTTTGTCACTCCTTCATATAGTGTATATTGTTGAGTTATAATTATTGAAATATATTTCATTTCTCGGAAAAAAATATATTTTATGAATTGGTTAATGCATTTTTCAAAGAGACAATGACAACTATATAAGGGATCCAAATGTAAACAAAATAGATATACGAGAAGTAAAGGAATTCATGATTATAATTACATTTGATGAGTTTGGGGTGCATACCATTGATGTTGCTGAAATCTCTGAGAAGATTCTTGGGCAGTTTTCTAGTGAGATGGTAATATTTCCCATTAACTTTCCCCATGTTATATTTTTTTTTTTGATTTTTGTTAAAAATTTGTGAGAGACTAAATAAAAACCCACTTATAAGTACACAAAAGATGAAATATATAAACTATCACATACATGTAAAAATTTCCAATAAATGATTTTGACCATTAAATATATGGTTCCTTAATCAACAGCTACTATATAATGTTTTCATAGTTTAAACCATCTCCATTAGTACATAAATTTCAATATAGACAATATTTATTTTAGTGAATCTCTCATAATAGCTTCGAGCACCCAATTATGTTGATAACAGAACAGGATGCGACAATGAGGAAGACGAAGCATGAGGTTTGGTTTGATAGTATAAGGCATGATGGGAGGTGTGACGAGTAGGGTGTGAAACAATACACCAATGGGAATGGTGTCCAATATCATTAATTTTATTTATAATTCATTCCTTATACAATTATTAATTTAATATAATATTTAATGATTACAAAATCTGTAACAGGACAACAACCATATATTTATTTGTGAAATTTTAGAACTCATGGAACATCAATATGAGTTATGATTTTCCTTTGATGACAATAAATATGTCTTTATTATTCTCAAACACTAAAATTCAAATTTAATGATCCAAAAAATAAAAAATGATCTTGTATAGGTGTGAAATCATGGGACAAAAACATTTGACTTAATTTTTTGTTGTGTATACCCATAAAACATGTTATTATATTGTTCAGTGTGGTCAGAATGTATAAGCAACCTCATCTTAATGGTATAAAAACTATTAAAAACATGTGTCGCATGATCTAATCTTGAAAAAATGTCATATTACCCTGAAATCAGGGGATATAAACCATTTATTTATTTATTTAACGCTATATACGACAACATATCATTCCAAATGATGATTTTCCCATTATGGTCATAAATAAATTTTACTATTCTACATCACTAAATCATGTGTTGATTGGTTAAACCCATAAAAAATGGCCTCATATTGATTTTAAGTTATTTTAAAACCACTAATGAGTTATTTTTTATGTGTACGCATAGATAACACATCAATCAGACATGTGTTGTTGTTAGAATGACGTAATAAACACTTTTTAAATGTACAAATAGCATTAAAAACAAGTATTAATGTGGATAAAATCATGAAAAAAGACAATATATTTCCCCAAATTTATGGGACAATGACCGTATATTCAATTTTGAGATGTAGGAACTGAAAAAACATCATTTTGAATGATGACTTTCCCGTTATGGCCATAAACGTGTTTTATGTGATTTAATTTACTAAAATATTCATGGAATGGTCAAAAACAAAGAAAACGGCCTTATATTGACATGAAATAATTGGAACCCTAATAATATATAGTTTTTAATTTGTACACACAGACAATATATCAATCCAAAATGCGGTGGGGTCGGAATGAATCGGTAACAACTTCTTAAAGGTACATACCCCATTATAAACAAGTGTTGGCAGGTCAAAACTATGAAAAACATCATCCTTTACTAAAATTAAGGGAAAGTTACTGAGTATTTAATTTTAAAATGTAAAAATTGGAGACCTTTCATTCTAAATGACAATTTCTTAATTATGTCTATAAACATGTTTTTCGTGTTTTAAAATTCTAAAACATTCGTGGATTGGTAAAAAAATAAAAAATGATCTCATATTGAAGATAATTAATTCCAAAACCATGAAGAAGATATTTTTTATTTGTATGTGTAGATAACACATCAATCTGACATTTGGTGTGTTCAGAATGAGTTAGTAACCACTTTTTAAAGGTTAAAAAACAATTAAAACCCAGTGTTAGCGGGTTAGAACAAGGAAAAAGATGTCTGATTTCCCTGAAATCAGAGGAAAACAATCGTATAATTAATTTTGAAATGTAAAAACTAACAAAAAATAATTTTTTATGATAATTACTTATTATGGTTTTAAAAGAATTTTTTTGCGTTTGAAAAATAAAAAATGTGCACATAATGGTCAAAACCAAAGAGAAGGACCTCATATTTACTTCAAAAAAAATTGACCACCACCACTATGTTATTTCTGATGTTTAATAAAAGAAAAAAAGTCAATATGACATGAATTTGGTTGGAATGAATGATTAACCATTTCTTAATGTTACAATAACCATTAAAAACAATTTTCGTGGTGTCAAAACCTAACAAATTGTGTCAGATTTATCTATACTTTGGGAAAAATACACTTATAATTAATTTTTAAATTTAGGAATTGAAGACAAATCATTCCAAGTGATGTTCTTCCAATTATGGTCATAAACATGGATTAATGATTTAAAACACTTCAACAATAGTGGAATGGACAAAACAAAATAAAACAACCTCATATCCATTCATAATCATTGTAAAACTACCACTAAATAATTTGTTATGTTCACACACAAAAACAAATCAGTCCGACCTATAGTGTGGTGACCCACTAACATCTACTTAAATGTATAAAAACCTATAAATACAAGGGTTTGGGGGGTCAAAACCAAAAAAATCTCACATCTCTCTGAAATTTGTGGACATTGACCATAGATATAATTTTGAAATTTAGGAATTGATGAAATTTCATTCCAAATGATTGTTTTTTTAACTGTAAAGACGTTTATATTGTTTTAAAACACAAAAACATGCATGGAACAACAAAACCAATGAAAATGACCAAATATTATTGTCAAAACATTGAAAAAAACCACCATGTTATTTTCAAAATATATAAAATTCTTTGATATTAAAGGATTTAAATTTTATTAACAAGTGAATTTGAAACACATTTATTAACACCCAAACATTCCACAGTATGCTTCTCTTTGAATAATATAATATCTTGTGTTTTACACATCTTTGAGTTCAAACACACCACCATAACCAATCAAACTAGTCGTTATAAATCGTAATACCCAAGTTTTAATTTTATAAATTTTATTTCTCAAAATGGACTTCATTTTTGAATTCTTAATATTGAAATTAGCTTTGTGTGAATTTTTTGTATTTTTCTGTAAACATTCATTTTATGATGAATATTGAAAAATGCTAGGTGATTGTGAAAAACTGACATTTTATTTAAATTCATCTTAGGTCAAAATAGATACATAATAACAATATAAGTTCAATGTAATTCATTGGGGTCATTTTCTAATAAGTTTAGATGTAAAAAAATATATTGAACTTTTTACCGTCTGTTACCCACCTCCTAGAATCATTTGCAAATTTTAAATAAGCATATTTTTACTACTTTTGTGAATTGAATTTCAAAAAATCTAAGAGACATGTTTGATATTTGTAAGCAAAATGAGGTTCAATAAGATGAAAATAATTTTTGGTAAATAGTAACTTTTGACTATTATATACCTTGGTCAAAGGTAAATAGGGTAATTCAAGGTAATAATCATATTATAACAATATAAAATTACCTTAAAACATGTCCATATCTTATTGAATGATTCATTTTCTACCATTGGAATGCTTGGGTCTATTTTGGGACCTCATGAATCCAAATCAGAGTGATAATGACACTTTATATTAATTAATTTAAAATAGTGATAGAAATGACATAAACACATATACTTTAGTAAAAAATAATTTACATGGTGTAATTTAATTTATCTTTTCAAATTTAAATATTAATTATAAATATAAAAATATTTCGTAAAAAATGGTATTTTATTGATAATTTTTAGACAATAAATAATTAAATTAATTTAAGACAAAATGATGATGTAGTAATTATATTATTAAATTCATATTTAAAATAATTGATATTATAAAAACCCAATAAATGTATTTTAAGACTTTTTATGAAATAAAATATTTTTATAGGTTAATATGACTTGTTAGGGTCGATTAAAAGAATTATTTTTGAAGTAATAATGATTGTATTAACGTACCAAAAACAAAATACCAAATTGTGTCAAAATTGACATAAAAGAGTTTTTAAAACAAATATTATATTATTAATTGATATAATATTCCTAAAAATCTACGTTTCGGCCAAATGACATATATTAGATTATATATATTAATAGTTAACCACATTGGGTTCTCTTGGCTAGTTATTGTATGTTTATTAATCATATAATATAAAAATACAAAGTGACATGGTAAATGTCAAACTATTTAACTAAGAGTTAAATATAAACGATAAGGTTAATATGAGGCCCCAAACCCTGTCTAAAACCTATTTTTCGAGTGGATTTAGAACCATAACAACCTAATACTATAAATAAATCATTTTGGAGCCTTTAGAAATCAAAAATGATTTCATTATAAAATAATGTTTCAATCTTCCCCTAAGGTTCCCCCACCACTCTTATAAAAGGGCACTTCCCCCACTCTCAAATTCACTCTTCCAAAGCCAATTATCTCGGCCAACCCCTTCCCAAATATCATTAAACTATCCAAAATTCATCATAGAGGAATTATTTGGATCATTTATCTATCCTAGGGATCCCTTTTGATCAAATCAAAAGGAAGAACCCGAAGAGCAGGTAAATATCTCACCACCTCTTTCAAGTTATTTATTTCATCCACTTCCTTTTTATTTTTTGTTTCCATTATAAAATAATAACTCTAGTATATTCTATATACTGTGATGTTATTATAAAAATAGTAATACCATATTCCTTATTTTATCCATACTATGAATAACATGTCACCATACGTGCGTACGTACAGCTTACCGTCTCCACTTCACAGTTTAGTTGTTATTCAAAACATTTTTATTTGAATGGTTATAATAATGATGTATAATTGATGTAAATAATATATATAACATGTTAATCATTATGTATATATGATAAAACATCCATTTTCTAGTGATTTTAATATCAAAAAAATGATATTGTCGCTCGTGCGTACGTACGGATTACCGTCTCCACAAACACGATGAGATTCATTTCCCGTCGAAACCATTCAAGAATAATATTCATTTTCTGATTAAAAATAATGTTTAAATAACCTAATATCATTATTTATATGAATCAAATACATCCTCTCCATAACACATATGACTTATGTAACCATGTATATAAAGGAAAACAAATCTGTTAACACCCGAAACGACTATAATAGAAAAATATTATTAACAATGAAATATTAGAAGATCATATATGATATCAATATTATATATGTAGTTATTTTATATTTTATTAAAAATTATTTACCTATTATACATGAGGTTAATTTACCCTCAACCAAGGAAAAGTACATGGTAATGGTTAAATTCACAATCTCATTATTTTCCTAGGTTGTTTTTACGTAAGTATCTAATGGGACTTCTTTATCATCCACATCTGTGTTTTTATAAAAATGTATTTCAAAAAAATTACTATTTACAATACTATGGGATAAATCCATTTATACGCTTATTTTACCTTATATTTTTTGAAAGGGTTCGTTTCGTCATTTTCCAAACAAGGTATTTTATGACATTTTCGACAAAATTAAGTTAAGAATGTTTTTTAACTTATATGGATGGTGAAATATTTTATTCCATTAAAATACCTTAGAAGCTTCCATTATAAGCTTATATGAATATTTCCAAAATAATTTTTTTCTTTTAAATGGTTTCAAAATAGAATGATTTATTTCTTTCAAATAGTTTTCATTTCATCAATTTCAACATTCTTTGATGGATTTTAAACAATATTGAAGTTGATTTATAATGATACAGATATTCTATATTGTATAGATGGTTTTTTGATTTGTTTTATAGTGGATGTGTTATTTTTTTACCATTCATGGTTTATGGATAAATTATTGACATTTTGTGTACTAGTTTTAATATGAATGTTTATGTTATTTTTAAATCTTTTCATATGAGGTATGAATTGGACTCAGTAAGTGATGGGTGGAGCCTGCTATAGCTCATCGATGCATCAACAGGTCTCATTATACAAACTGGTGTCTTGGCACAAGGGCTTGAATAAATATTATTTATCGTCTTGGCACAATGCCTTGACTAAGTGGTTATGAAGTCTGGCATTATGCATTTAATCTATAGGAAATTGGCTATTGATATTTCATGTGATTATTAAACTAGTAGAATATCTATGTGAGTATGTAAGTGGAATTATTCTGATTTATATTTTCTATATTATGATGAAATATAAGTTTAAAAGGCTTTTGTTTTAGTTCTATACATTCCTTTAATTTTTATGCTTATTTATGAATGTTTCTTCTATATTGTTATCCTTACTGAGCATCTGAGCTCACCCCTTTATATTTTTTATTTTTCCAGGATGTGAAGAAGTATATTAGGACTGACCTACAAGAATATTCTAAGGAATCTTATTTTGGTCTATGGATATGAAAATGTAATAGTGTTTCATTTTATTATGTAATGTAAAACTTATGAATTTATCTAGTACATCCAAGGATACTAAACTAATTGGTCTTTCAAGACATGATATTTTGTGATCATGACAAGGTTATGTAATATTGCACCGAATCTGGGTAACTAGTGTTTGGGGGTTACAGTTGGTATTATAGGACACTTAATACGATCCTTGGAAACTAGATTTAGATATACTCTGATTAGAGAACCTTACCCTAAGATAGACTTTAAATATTACTATAGGATAACTTCTTAGATTTTTTTGTAATGTAGGGATTTTGTGTATTTTCTGAGCAATATATCCCTATTTGGATATGAGCAGGTTGAGGCAGATCTAGAACAGATGTACCTAGGAGTAAAAACTCTGACAAGGAGTTTTGGTGTTGACTCATGGTATCTTGGTACACGACAACCTGCCTTGCTGCACTCTTGGTTACAACAGTCCAGGGGGATATGCTTAGGATAATTTAAATTTTCTTCACAAAACATTATGAAGAATTTATGAATATCTTCCTCCTCAGAGGATATATATTTTATGATTATGGATTATATCCATAAACTGTTCAATTTATGTTAAGTGTTTTATAAGTTTGGAATTATGTATTTCGATTCATAAATTTATCTACTGTATGCCATTTTTTAGAAATGGTGCCTAGTGGAAGGAATGGAAACTGTATCAACGCACATACTCCATGTAGGGACTTCCCTCCTACTAAATATTATTATAGTGGAGCTGGTGACACAACTAGTGAAGATTATCTTATCACCATACTTGGACAACTCACTCATGTTATGAATAATAACCTTACTCGTATGGAGCTCCCTGATCCACAACACAGAGGATCAATGTTTGATAAATTAATGAGGAATCAATCACAAATGTTCAACCGGACTACAAATCAATTTTAGTTGAGAAAGAGATAAATTCATTAGAAATAATATTTCATGCTCTAGGGAGTAGGGAAAGGGAAATCGATGTCGTGGCGGTTTATCGCCACACGAGAGATGTAGATAAATGGTGGTTATTGATTCATAACACAATAGAAGATGAAGAAGTATAAAATATGGAATGGAGGGAGTTTAAATAGTATTTTTAGAAAAATACTTTCCTCATGACCATCGAGCAGATATGGAAAGACAATTTTTGAGTCTGAGGAAAAAGGAGGATGAGAATGTCACAAAATATGAGGCTAACTTTACAAGGTTAGCAAGGTATGCAGTAAGAATAATTTTCATTTGGTGACTAAAACTATTGTTTAAAGAACATAATATCATTCTGGATATGAATCAAATACATCCTATCAAAAACAAACAAGAATTATGTACCCATGTATATAAAGTAAAACGAATCAGTTAACACCCGAAACGATGATAATACTGAAATATTATTAACCAAGAAATATTAGAAAATCATATATTATATCATATTTATGTATAGGGCTCTTGTATAATTTAATAACAATGATTTATCTATTATATAAGACGTTAAAATACCCTTAAACCTAGAAAGTAAAAGGTAAGTGTTAAATTCACAATCACTTTATTATCCAAGGTTGTTTTTACGTAAGTATCTACTGGGACCTCTTTATCATCCACATCCGTGTTTTCTTAAAAATGTATTTCCAAACATTTTTACTATTTACTAGACTATGGGTTAAAGTCATTTATATCCTTATTTTAATTTATATGTTTTGAAAATAATATTTCCATCTTTTTCCAAACAAGAGACTTTTTGACCTTTTCAACAAAATTAAGGTATGAATGTTTTTTAACATATATGGAGGGGGTGGTATTTTACGCCATTATAACACCTTCTAAGATTCCCTTACTATATAATAAGAATATTTCCAAAATAATTTTTTTCATTTAAATGGTTTTAAAATAGATAGTGATATTTCTTTAAAATAATTTTTATTTAATCTATGTCAACATCCTTTGATGGATTTTAATCTTGTTTGAAGTTGATTTATTATTATAAAAATCTTACATATTGGATTTAAGGTTTTGTGATATATTTCATTGTGGATGTGTTATTTTTTTTATACCATTCATGGTTTATAGACAAATTATTGACATTTTTTATTCTAGTTTTAATATGAATGATTACGTTATGTTTAAACCTTTTTATATAAGGAATGAATTAGACATATTAATCAACTAGTGGAGCCCGCTATAGCTCCTTGATGCATCGATGGGTCTCATGAGAAAATATACTGTCTTGGCACAGGGCCTTAACAAAATCTTATTTTTAGACTTAGCACAAGTCCTTGACTAAGTGGTTGTGAAGTATGGCATTATTTATTCCATCCTTATGAAATTGGTTATTGATATTGCATGTGATTATTTGGCTAGTAGAATATCTATGTGAGTATGTAAATTGCATTATTCTGATTTATATTTTCTATATTATGATGATGTTTAAGATTAAAAGGCTTTTGTTTTAGTTCTACAAATTTCATTAAATGTCGATGCTTATTTAGGAAATTTTTTGCTATATTCTTATCCTTACAGAGCATCTAAGCTCACCCCTTTCTATGTTTTATTTTTCCAGGATGTGAAGACAAATATTATGACTGACCTATAGGGTTATTCTAAGGAATCAGAGTGTGGTATATGTAGACAATGTTGTAGAAGTTTTTTATTTTATTATGTAATGTAAAAATTATCAATGTATCTAGTACCTCCAAGGTTACTAATCTAATCAGTCATTCAATACTTGATCATTTGTGATCATGCCAATGTTATGTAATAATGAACAAAATCTGGGTTACTAGGGTCGGGGAGTTACACATTTCATGTCACATAAAAAATAAATTATAATATTTACTTATCCATTTTCTATAAACTGTTGCAAAATCAGTTTGGGGGTGCATCCTTTTGATTCACGCAAGATTGAAGAATAATGAGGTTTCCTCATCCATCCAAAATGCACATTTTTCTATTTCCCAAAATCATGAGGATTTTTAGAAGAAATATATAACATTATAAATTATCTATGAAAAAACTAAATTATTAATAGATAAAACTGATAAGGAAGTTATATTAAAAATATCAGATAAAATAAAGACTGAATTCAGTAAATTAGTAAGAGTTAACTTTTCAATTCAATTGTCGAAAAATATCATGGTAAATGCATCCTCAAAACTTGCATCACATTTTCGGTAGAATGGGATATCCTCATCCAAAAAAAAATAAACATGTTCTCTCTTTTATGTATTGATTCATATACTTGAAAGAAAAATATTTCTTCCCAAAATATCTCTAAATAAAAATAAATAAGTATTAGATATAAATGATATAGAAATTAACATTACAATACTAGATAGAATGATTAAAAATATACTAGATAAGTAATAGGAATTCACCTTTCCATTTAACAATTGAAAAAACCCTTGGAAGATTCATTCTTATGATTCAATTCACATTTTTGGCATTATGAGGTTTCCACATCAATCCAAAATGAATATGTTAACTTTTTATCTGGCATGTTGATGACAGTTTAAAGACAAACATTACATCCCAAATGATCTGTGAAAAAACTAAAAACGTATTTGATAAAAATGATAATGAAATGAACTTAAAAATAGTAAACAAAATGGTGAAAAAGTAAAAAATTTAATTTCAAGAATTCACCATTTCATGATGTCTGTATAAATTTTTTACCCAATTACTTATTAAAATCATCTTAGTTGTAGCATTGAAGTCAAATATTTCATGAGAAAGAGCATCTTCGAACAAACAATCCAAACTACAAAAACAATACACCCAAATAATAAAACAAAACTTATGTTATTAGTACTATAAAAAAATAAATTAAAAATAAAATGAAACAATACGTTATGAAAATATAAAATTTAAATAGTAACCACACAATATGACTCATACCAAGTACCCAATGTACCAAATTTATTTGTGGTTGATTCTTACATATTAAAAATGACTTATGGATCATTTTACTAACGTATCAATGTAACGCCCCGACCCCAGTTACCCGGAGTCTGTGCTTTATTTTAATATATTGGAATGAGTACAATGAATCAAGTCCTGAAGGACCGATCGGTTTAGCAATCTTGGATAATAGATTACATACATTAACATTACATTAAAATTTTTAACATAAAACACAACATAAATAGTTCATTGAGAATTAAATTATTCCCTTCAGCTTAACCCTGCATATCAATCATAATACACTTCTTAGAATCCTAGGAAACATAAAACATAGAAAGGGGTGAGCTCAAATGCTCAGTAAGGGTAAGTAATAATGCAGAAAATGACATAAATATTAAACATGGTGAATAATTGAAACCACATGCCTTTACCAATAATAAACATGAATACTTTTCTGGAAAGAATATGAGTTGAGTAAATAATGACATAATAAAACATAATCATGGGTATTCTACTAGTCGAATAACCACATGACCAATCAATATTATTTCCATAATGAGGGAATGTATAATGCCAGACATTTTAAAACATTTTGTCAAGGCCTTGGACAAGATGTCTAAAAATGATTAAGGCCTCATCCAAAACCATATATCAAAATGGGAAAGGGCCTCAGCCAACTCCACATCTAGTTGTCTCATGAGACCTACTGATGCATCGAGGAGCTATAGAGGGCTCCACACATCACTTACTATGTCTAATACATTCCTCATATAAAAAGGATGAAACTTAACATAAACATTCGTATAAGAACTAGGATAAAAAATGTAAATACTTTAACCATATACCATGAATGGTATAAAAATAACCCATCCACAGTCAAAATTATCACAAAACCTTCAACACAATATGGAAGATTTGTATCATGATAAATTAACTTCAAAAAAAGTTTAAAATTCATTAATGGATTTTGACGTTGATGAATATGATTTGTAAAACTCATTGAGAGAAATAACCCTTTTTCATGAAAACATTTAAAAGTCACACAATTTGGAAAAGAATTCATTTAATGAAATTTTTGAATCAAAGTGTCCCATACCACTTTGAAACATTTGAAAGAAATTAACAGTTTAAAAATATTCATGTCCATATAAATAAATCCTTAAAACCCATTTTGAAGTCATGGACATTAATGAGAAAGATTTAGAAGAATAAAAATTTAAAACATTTGAAATGATGTTTTAGTAAAAAGTCCCTTAAAATAATCACTTTGAAAACTCTTTCATAAACCATGGACATGGATAATAAATATGTCCCAGTAGATACTAACGCAAAAAACATCGGTTAATAAAGAGATTGTGAAATTAACCCTTACCAATTTGGTAACTTATGAAACATACATCCCATGAAAGAGGTATCATACAATGAATATGTAAATACATATAAATTAGATTTTATTACATAATTAATAAAATTATGGGCAGCACATATACCACACAAAAGGTAATAGTGGCAATATGGCATGAATCTCACAGGAAGAAAGAGTGAGATGAAAACCCCTTACATTGTACTTTTCCATTGTCAAGGGTAGGGTAATATCCTGTAGAATGGTCAAATTATTGTTATTAAATTATACAATAATAATATACATTAATATGATATCATATATGATCTTTTATCATTTCTTTGTTAATAATATCTTAGTATTATCATCGTTTCATGTGTTAACTAACTCGTTTTATTTAATATGTTTTGTTACATAAGATTGAATTTTTTTTGATAGGTTGTATCTTATACATATCCAGATTGATATCAGGTCCTTATACAATATTTTTAATCATAAAATGGGAATTAGACTTGAATGGATACTATGGGGAATGAATCTCATCGCGTTTGTGGAGACGGTAGTCCGTACGTACGCACGATCGCTACTTCCATTTCATTTTTCATTTTAAAAGGAATCAAAACCAAATAATACATCGGTATATTATGATTAAATTGTAATATAATATCTTATATGTGTTACTTAAGTTCATTAATACCATCTTTTATATGTTCCATATAATGTATAAACGAGTCATATCACTTTGAGGGGGCAGTATTCCACACGTCCTCAAATGAAATTATCAAGTAAATATATAAAACATGAAACCGATAATGGTATGACATAAAATGGAATTAAAGAAGCTTATATATAAAATAAATATAATCAATATCATATTTAATTATAGTTCCATCACATTGGCCACCATGGGAGGTGGTAGGAGATAATTGAACAATCATCATTTCGTGAGGCGTTTGGTTACCATCCACAAAAACATATGTTTTTCACCCATTATATGAAGGTGTGTGTAAGTGTAGTTCGAATAACTCTCATAAAAATATCATAGTATATCTAGGATACTGGTTTTTTACAAAAATAAAAGAATGAGAAGAGTTTAGGGGTTGGAGAAGTAAAATAAAAGAAAAGAAGCTAAGAGAAATCGTTACCTTTAATTCGAGTAACTCCCTTTGGTTTGAACCAAAAATGACTCTTGAAGTGACTTCTACCTAAGTTGAGGCTTCTAAAAGGTTTAGAGGGATTTAGGGAGATTAATTGTTCAGATTTTGGGTGATCCAAAAGGCTTGAGAGGTGTGAGGAATTGGTTATAAGTGGTGTCCTTTTATAAGGGGGAGGAGGGTCTCTTTAGGAAAAACATAAACTATTAATGTATAATAAAATCACATTCGGTTTATAATGGCTCCAAAGTGTATTATTCAATGTATATGGTGTGTATGGGTCGAAATACTTTCAACCAACAGATTTTAGATAGGTTTGGGTCATTTTATTAACCATATCGTTTAGTTTTAACTCTTGGTCAATTAGTTTGACACTTACCATGTCACTTTGTATTTTTATATTATATATTTAATAAACATACTATATACCTCCAACCGACCCCCAAGTGGTCCATTAATGATACACCTATCATGATAAAAGTCCTTTGGCCGAACATTAGATTTTTAGACATTTTATATCAATTAATAATATAATATTTTTTTCAAAAACTCTTTTATGACAATTTTGAAACTATTTGGTATTTTGTTTTTTTGAAAGTCATCACAACTTGATTACTTCAAAAATGATACATTGAATCAGCCCTAATATGTCATAGTCACCTAGAAAATTGTTGTTTGTCATAAATACTTTGAAATTATATTTATTTTAATATTTATATTACCATTTATTTGATTCTTTCATTAATAAGGTAATTACTACGTCATCATTGTGTAATAAATAAATTTAATTATTTAATTTATAAAAAATAAAATTAAAATACCATTATTTAGGAAATCGTTCTAGATTTCTAATGAATATTTATATTTGTATTTATCTTAGTTAAAACAATATATTAAAAAAGTTTAGTTATTACACTTTGATTTTAACTTTTTTAACTCTTCTTTGAATTAAATAATAATAAATGCCCTAATCTAATCCAAGTTGACCTAAAGGGTCATATTTTATTCCTATGCTTATTTTGGTCAAATTAAACTTATCCAATAGAATTAGGACATATTTTAGGGTAATAATAATATCATTTTTACCCTTAATTACCCTATTTACTTTTTACTGTGGTAAATAAAAGTAAAAAGTTACTATTCAGTAAAAATTATATTTTACTTATTGAACCACATTTTAATCCTTGATATTAACTGTGTCTCTTGGATTTTCTAAATTCCATTCAGAGATGTGGTAAATTTATGTTTTATGTGAATTTACAAATTCTCCTAGGAGGTGGGTAAAAGACGGTGAAAAAGTTAAATAAAATTTTTATATGTCTAAAATTATTATAAACTACCTAAAATTAATTAAATTAAATTTATATAGGTGTTATGTATATATTTTGACCTAAAATAAATTTAAATAACATAAATAATTATTTAAATAAAAAGTCGGTTTTAAACAGTAACTCGGTGTTTTTCACTATTCATCAAAAATTGAATGTTTTCAGAAAAATACCAAAAATTTACCCTAAGATAATTTTGATATTCCGAATTCAATAATGAAGTCTATTTTACCAAATTAAATCCATATATGTTTCATTTATTAATTTATAATAAATTCTCGTTGTTAAAAGAGAAAGTGTGTTTTTAAGAAACAATAACTATCAACAGGTTTCCACTTCTTTATGTCCGGTTTAAATGTGAAATTATGTCCAATGACCAACATTGGATTAAATAGTAAAAATATATTATAAATGTAATTTAAAACCACTAAAATTCATAATTTATCACTACTAATTATTTCAATTAAAAAAGTTGTTTTTAATTAGAATTTTGTAATTTTCACTATTCATCAAAATATGAAAGTTATCCGAAAAGTACTAAAATTTCACCCTAGGATAATTTCGAAATTCTATATCCAAAAATGAAGTCCATTTTGAGAGATAAAATGAATAAAATTTCAAAAAGTGGGTATTACTCTTCATAACGGCTACTTTGATTGGTCGTGGTGTGTGTTAGAACTCGAAGTTGCGTACAACACACAGTACTATATTAATCAAAGAGAAGCGTACCATGGATGATTGGAGTGTTACATTCTCCCCTCCTTCAATAAATTGAGTCCTCGCAATTTATGCACAGTATTGGAAACTTGGGGTTGACATTTCAAAAATATCTTAGTTGAAATCCCACATCGAAAAATGGATTAATGAGGCCTCTATTGAAAATAAAGAGTGGTAAGTATGAAGGTTACCGAAAATAATACATACTACGGTTCCATGTAAGAAAATATGGATATGGAAGAAAAATCTAACCATCAATATCTGATGGAGAGTGGTAGAGAACATGGCTATGAAAAGGCCAACAATCCCAAAGCCATAAATTTGTGATGATCTAAGGTATCATCAAGGACAACATTTTTTTTCTAAGTTCCTTTTCTTAATGATAAGGAATTTAATTATGAGATTGAATAAGATCATAACGAGATATACTTACATTATAATTATAGTTTTATCAATTAATAAATTTCTTCCACAAACTCATCTTTCACCCCAAAACATAATACAACTCAAAAAAACTCTATTTATCCTAATTGTATAGGGTTCCAAATATAATGAATTTATAATTCACATATCAAACCATTTAAAAAAGAAACTACATTATACCATCCAGGAACTTCACATAGTCCATTGGTAGGTGATAAATCCCAATTGCACTATGGTTATTGGTTCGATTCCCACAGCTTTATCTAACACGACGGGTCGTCACACGGTCTACGTGTTGTCCTTTTATAAAAATCCAAAAATAACGTTTCAATCCTAATCCCTTCCAACCATTAGACTTATCCAAAATACTTCTGTAAACTCTCAGTCCGAAATTTATATGAATGCTAAACATAATGTAGATCCTTTTTACCCCGTAATAACATGTGAATACCTTAATCATGTATTCTTTTAAAACACTGAAACATCCTGAATTACCATAAAACATTATTGATTAAATTCTTTCTCCCTTATTACTTATAGAATACTGGATATACTTCATCCATCCAAAAATGTTGTAAACTCCAACAATGATGGAATATACAAATATTTAATCAGTTTCAAGGCAGTCAAGAATATCTAATATAATTTACCCAAATCAACCATATCTTATTCCAAAATAAGTACCTCCATATTAGGACAATATTAAGGTTTATCTTTCCTTCATCCATGTAATTTCAAAAACATTTAACTCACTGGAGAGTCAATTTTCTTAGTACCATAAAATCTCAAATCCTTAATGAAATAGTATTGCAGTACAATCATTATTTATTTCCTGTACATCATTGATACAACACTTCAATTAAATAATTACAAAATAAAAACATAATTACACTAGTCATTCCTCTTCATCTGTGGTAGTATCATAACATGATTATTATCCTATAGCATAATTTGCGGCATAGTCTGATGACAGGGACATTGGTTCGCGTAGTGTCCAAACTCCATTCAGATGAAGCATTGTAAATTTCAAACCTTTTTCTTACCCTTGCAGTTACGTACGTGGTGTCCTTTTTCTCCAAACTTATATCATACTCCCATACCCTTCAAGAATTTTCCAAGGTGATTCTTTCTACAGTTATCACATATGGTAAAACCCTTCTTTACCTTATTCCCTTTATTTTTCCTTCTCTCTACCATCCTTTTCTTCTCTGGCTTCCCTTCAATGCCATTGGACTCCGAGAATTCATTACAAATCATATCAACACATGATACTATGTCTTCATATGATGATAATATGTGGGAGACTATTTCCCTTCTAAATTTTGGTTTAAGACCATGAATGATATGATCTTTCTTACTCTTTGGATCATGCGTATTACTGGAGTTCTCATTCCTTGTACTGGGCGCCATTTCTAAACAATGGCATACACTTGATTAGTTTACGAAAAGAAATACCTAATCCCAAACTTGTAAAACACTTGACATAAATTAAACAGTTTATGGTTATAATCCATAATCATAAAAATGTCTTCATTGAGAAAGTATATACTCATAAACCTGTCATAATGGTTTGTAAAGAAAATGAGAATTATCCTAACCATGTCCCCAGGGAGTGTCGTAACCATGAGTGTAGGAAGGCCTGTTTTCATGCTCCAGTTCCTGTTTGAGTCTATCTCAAAGCGGTGTTTTCGCGTTTTACCCCTAGGAACAATTGTGCCAGAGCTACCTCTACCTGTTCATATCCAAACAGGGATGTATTTCTCAGAAAAATCAAAAAATATATACAATATAAAAATTCTAGGAAGTTCTTCTATACTAATCCTCAAAGTCTATCTTAGGGCTATGTGCTCTAATCAGAGTTTATCTAAATATAGCCTTCAAGGTTATTTCTAAACTTCGTCTGATAGCAACTGTAATGCCCATACCCCAGTTACTCGGAGTTGGTGCATTATTTTAATACATTGTCATGAGTACAAGGAATCAAGTCACGAAGGACCGATAAATTTAGCAGTCTTGGAAAATAGATCACATACATTAACATTACATTACAATTTCAAACATAAAACATAGCATAAATAGTTAATTGATAACACCATTATTCGCTTTAGCTTAACCCTGTATATCAATCATAATACACTTCTTGGAATCCTGGTAAAAATAAAACATAGAAAGGGGTGAGCTCAAATGCTCAGTAAGGGTAATAAATAATGCGTAAAATGACATAATTATTAAGCATGGTGAATAATTGAAACCACATGCCTTTACTAATAAAAAACATGAATACTTTTATGGAAATAATATGAGTTATGTAAATAATTCCATAATAAAACATAATGATGGGTATTCTACTAGTCGAATAACGACATGAACCATCAATATTATTTCCATAATAAGGGAATGTATAATACCAGACATTCTAAAACATTTTTTAAAGCAATCGACCAAGACGTCTAAAAATGTTTAAGGCCTCAGCCAAAACCATATATCAAAATGGGAAGGGGCCTTGGCCAATTCCACATCTAGTTTTCTCATTAGACCTACTGATGCATCGAGGAGCTATAGCGGGCTCCACCCGTCACTTACATTGTCTAATATATTCCTCATATGAACATGATCAAACTTAACATAAACATTCGTATAAGAACTAAGATAAGAAATGACAATAATTTAACCATAAACCATGAATGGTATAAAAATAACACATCCACAGTCAAACACATCACAAAACCTTCAACACAATATGAAATATTTGTATCATGATAAATCAAATTCAAAACAAGTTTAAAATCCATTAAAGGATTTTGACGTTGATTTAAATGATTTGTAAAACACGGTGAAAGAAATACCCCTTTTTATGAAAACATTTATAAGTCACACAATTTGGAAAAGAAGTCATTTAAAGAAATTTTTTAATCAATGTGTCTCATACCACTTTGAAACTTTTTAAGGGAATTAACATTTTAAAAACATTCATGTCCATAAAAATAAATCATTAAATCCCATTTATATGACATGGACATTAATGAGAAAGATTTAGAAGAACAAATATTTAAAACATTTTAAATGATGTTTTAGTAAAATGTCCCTTAAAATAATCCCTTTGAAAACTCTTTCATAAAACATGGACATGGATAATAAATATTTCCCAGTAGATACTTACGTAAAAAACCTCAGATAATAAAGAGATTGTGAAATTAACCCTTACCAATTTGGTAACATACAAAACATACACCCCATGAAAGAGGTATCATATAATGAATATTTATATAAACATAAATTAAAGTGTATAACATAAATAATACAATTATGGGTAGTACATACACCACAAAAAATGTAATAGTGGCAATATGGCATGAATCTCACAAGAATAAGGATTGAGATGAAAATCTCGTACCTTGTACTTTTCCTTTGTAGAGGGTAGGTTAATCTCCTGTATAATGGTAGAATTATTTTTATTAAATTATAAAATAATAATATACATTAATATGATATCATATATGATCTTTTAACATTTCATTGTTAATAATATCTTAGTATTATCATCGGTTCGGGTGTTAACTTACTCGTTTTATTTTTTATGTTTTGTTACATAAGCCATGTTTGTTATGGATAGGTTGTATCTTATATATATCAAGAATTATAACAAGTCAGTAAACATTATTTTTTATCATAAAATTAGAATTATACTTGAATGGATACGATGGAAAATGAATCTCATCGCATTCGTGGAGACGGTAGTCCGTACGTAGGCACGAACGCTACTTCCATTTCATTTTTCATTTTAAATGGAATCAAAACCAAATAATAAATAGGTATATTATTATTACAATGTAGTATAATATCTTATATTTGTTACTTATGTTCATTAATACCATCCTTTATATGTTCCATGTATGGTATAAATGAGTCATATCACTTTGAGGGGGCGGTAGTCCGCACTTCCTCAAATGAAATTATCGTATATATATACAACATGAAATGAATAATGGTATGGAATAAAATGGAATTATACAAGCTTATATATAAAATAAATATAATAAATATCATATTTAATTATTGTTCCATCATAATGTCCAATATGAGAGGTGGTAGGAGATAATTGAACAATCATCGTTTCGTGAGGCGTTTGGTTTCAATCCACAGAAACATTATGTTCTTCACCCATTAGATGGAGGTGTGTGTAAGTGTAGTTCGAATACTTCTCAAAAAAATATCCTAGTAGATTTAGGATACTGTTTTTGTTACAAAAGAAAATAATGAGAAGATTTTAGGGGTTGGAGAAGTAAAATAAAAGAAAAGAAGCTAAGAGAAATCGTTACCATTAATTGGGGTAACTCCCTTTGGTTTGAACCGAAAAAGACTATTGAAGTTCCTTATGCCTAAGGTGAGGCTTCTAGGAGGAGGAGAGGGATGTAGTGAGATTAATTGGGCAGAGGTTGGACGTGTTAAAAGGCTTTATAGTTGTGATGAATTGGTTATAATTGGTGTCATTTTATAAGGGGGAGGAGGGGTCTTTATAAAAAACTTAAAGTATTAATTTATAATAAATTCAAATTATGTTTTTAATGGCCCCAAAGTAGATTAATCAAAGACTAAGGTGTGTATGGGTCTAAATAATTTCAACCAATAGATTTTATACAGGTTTGGGTCATTATATTAACCTTATCTTTTAGTTTTAACTCTTGTTTAATTAGTTAGACACTTTCCATGTCACTTTGTATTTTTATATTATATTGTTAAAAATCATACTATATACCTCAAAGAGTCCCCCAAGTGGTACATTAATGATAAAAATATCATGATAAATGTCCTTTTGGCAAACCATAAATTTTTCGGAATTTAATATCATTTAATAATATAATATTTGTTTTAAAAACTCTTTTAGGGAAATTTTGACACTATTTGGTATTTTGTTTTTTTGAAAGTCATAACAACTTTATTATTTCGAAAAAGATATATTGAATCAGCCCTAAAATGTCATAGTCACCTATAAAATACGTGGATGTCATAAAAAAATTGATATTATATTTATATTAATATTTATATTACGATTTATGTGATTCTTTCATTAATAAGGTAATTACTGCATCATCATTGTGTCATAAATAAATTTAAAAATTTAATGTCTAAAAATTATAATTAAAATACCATTATGTAGAAAATATTTTTATATTTCTAATTAATATTTATAATCGAATTTATCTTTTGTATAATGCTATATTAATTTTTTTTAGTTATTAATCTTGGATTTTAACTCTTTTAACTCTTATTTGAATTAAATAATAATAAATATCCTAATCTAATCCAAGTGGACATAAAGGGTCATTTTTTATTTTTAAGGTTGTTTTTGGTCAAATTATACTTATCCAATAGAATTAGGACTTGTGTTAAGGTAATAATATTATAATTTTTACCCATAATTACCATATTTACTTTTTACCGTGGTAAATAAAAGTAAAAAGATACAATTCACCAAAAATTATTTTTATCTTATTGAACTACATTTTACTACTTTATATTAACCGTGTCTCTTGGATTTTCTAAATTCCACTCACAGAAGCGGTAAAATTATGTTTTATGTGAATTTACAAATTCTCTTAGGAAGTGGATAAAAGACGGTGAAAAAGTTCAATAAAATTTATATATATATAAAATTATTATAAACTTCCTCGAATAAATTACATTGAATTTATATTGGTGTTATGTATCTATTTTACCTAAAATAAATTTAAATAATATAAATAATTATTTAAATAAAAGGCCAGTTTTAAACAGTAACTTAGTGTTTTCCAACATTCCTCAAAAAATGATAGTTTTCAGAAAAATACAAAAAATTTACCCTAAGCTAATTTTGATATTCCGAATTCAATAATGAAGTCTATTTTACCAAATTCAAAACATAAAAGTTTAATTTATTAATTTAAAATTAATTCCTGTTGTTAAAACAAAAAGCGTGTTTTTAAGAAACAATAACTATCAAAAGATTGACACTTGTTTATGTCCGGGTTAAATGTGAAATTATGTCAAATGACCAACATTGGAATAAATGGTAAAAATATATTATAAATATAATTTAAAACCACTCGAATTCATAATTTATCACTATTAAATATTTCAATTAAAAAAATTTGATTTTAATTAAAATTTAGGAATTTTTACTATTCATCAAAATATGAAAGTTATCCGAAAGGTACCAAAATTTCACCCTAGGATAATTTCGATATTCTGAATCAAAACATGAAGTCCATTTTATGAGATAAAATTTATAAAATTTCAAAAAGTGGGTATTACTAATCATAACGGCTACTTTGATTGGTCGTGGTGTGTGTTAGAACTCGAAGTTGTATACAACACACGCTACTGTATTATTCAAAGAGAAGATTACCGTGGAAGCTTTGGGTGTTACAATCAAATCCTTCTAAATGATAAATCTTTATTTTTAGTATATCACATGTATTTTTGTCTAAAATGTCATGTTTAAATAAAAAGATGCACTTTGAGCCATGTCAGCCACACTGTGCATCATATTTAGGTTTTGTTGATTCCCACATATTAAAAATCACTTTTAGATTATATTTCAAAATTATCAAAACAATATGAATGTGTTTTCTTAGTTTTCAGTATGTTGCATCTTTTTTTCTAGTAAAATTCAATTTTAAACTGAAAAAATGAACTTTGAGTCATACCAGTCAAATGATATGTATGTTTTACTTGATATTAATTTATACACATAATAAATGCCTTGTTAATAATTTTCCCCAATTATCACAACAATACAAGAATGATTTCATTGTTTTCAATAAGTGAAATATGTTTTGAACTAACAAGAAAATTTTAAACTGATATCAGACACTTTGAGTCATACATGGCACAATGTGTATCAAATTGAGGTTCAGCTAATTTCTAAAAACCATATAAATACATTTAAAATTCATGATTAATTATAAAATATTCTTTATTGAGTTCATCGTTGAAATCCAAAATGTTATCCTCATTTTAAAACATCATTGAAATCTAATTTATTAACATTTAAACCAACCATTTACACTTAAAATCACATTTACGTTAAAAAAACATCTGAATATTATCATAAATAATGATTAGGACACCTTTTATTAGATTTCAAATATTATTTTCACAATTTAAATTCATTTTTCCATTTATTTAAAGTCACTTTTTAACAAAATAATTTCTTATTAAAAAAATGAGGAAAAATTACACACCCAATTCATTTTCATAATATCTTAGAAACCACACTCACTATTTTCAAAATAAATCTCTTTCCATTTTGAACAAATATCTAAAACATTTAATGTCACACATCACTTAAATAATATTATCATTATATAATTGAAATAGACTAGAATCAATGAAATTCGGACACAAAATACAAGGATATTTATTGACCAAAATCAACTAGGCCAAATTGTTGAAAATCCAGGTTCCATTCACATTGGATTCATATGGAAATACATATAACTGTTTAAATGTTTTTCAAAAGGTTTTTCAAACTCTTTGATCTCATTTTGTGTAACCAATTTAACTCCTAATTCATCCCCAAAGATGAAAAAATTTATAAACTACACAAATAATCTTTAACTGATGATAATTAATCATCACTAAAAACTAAAGTACACAAAAAATATAAAGAAAACTAAAAATTCTAGAATCAACAAAACTTTTCATAGAATAATGATTTTTATAATGAGTAAGATCTCATGACACTTGAGTATGTTATTTTTGAATGTTATGGGTGTGTTTTGAGCATTAATTGTGGATTATTGAGGAAAAGTAAGTGTTCTTCTATTGAGATGGGGTTAGGATGGTATCAAGTGGAATGTAGTGGATATTCAAGTTCTCACAAAATACATAATAACATGCTTTATCTATGATGATGATCCATTCGTCGAGCATATCAATGAAGAGGGAGAGCTGTGACTATGATTAGGTGTCAAAAGAGCATGAAAAATGCTAGATAGGAGACTCTTTTAGGGTTAAATTTACAAGATATAGTAACTATTTTGTAAGTGATTTCATAAAAGCACTGAAAAAATCATTTTTATCAGTACTAGAATAGTAAGCGATGATAAAACTCCACTTCATCAGCACCTTTTATTGATGATAAAGGTAAATCCTTAAAAATGCTAAAAAAAATCACATAACGACATAATTGGGTTAATATAATAATTTAAAATAATAAATTTATGCGTATATAATTATAAATAAGTAAATTATTATTTATAAAAATTTATTATTATTTTATAATATTTAAATAAATATATATTTATATACAATTTCCATTATAGATAAATATATTTAAAAATATTTTGTATATAATTAAAAATTTAATTATATAATAATATCTACTTAGATAATTATATATATATTTGAATAGGTGTTGCAAAATCACATTTATTTGAAGTTAAGAAACAGAAAAATAGAGGATGGGGTTAGACACAAAAAAAATATCCTCATCAATAAGAAAAGTCAAAAACCTAATGTTTTATCAATATCAACTCGAATCCTACATTCCTTATCAATAACAACATTCCAATTGATTTTTTCACCCCAACATCCATGACCAATGTGATGATAGCCACTCCTCCAATTATTTATTTATTACTAAAGGCCTTATATTTCACTCTTCATAGAGTCACTTGAATTATTCATGTCACTCCTCCTACCATCTATCACTATCACTGCCTTCTTTGAATAATCATTAAACTTTATGTCCATGTTACCTTTTCACACCATTATGGGTTCTATGTCTCATCATGTTCCTATCTACCTCCATGATCATCACAATTTAGTGAGTAAAATACATTTAAGGAGTTGGATGAAGTCACCAATTCTATATTGGGTCTTGATTCATCAGAAGTGGTCCATGTCATAACATCCAATGCACCCACACCAAAATGAGTGTGGGAAGATATTTGACCATTGCTCAGTATTTTATTTTTAGATGGGGATCCAATAAGTACCTAATTAGTCCTGAAAATGGTGGCCACATCCTTCTTCTTTTCATCTTTCTGTATTGAATCCTTACTATTATAAATTTCTAGATGCATGAAATATTGACCTTCATATTGTTCTTGACTAGGAATCTTATCCAACACAGCAAAAATCTTAGAGTCATCAGCCCAATGTACCTAATAACCATTCTGCAAAAAGTAATATGTTGTCTTTGATGTATGAATCATGCCTTCCATAGGTATCCTAGGGTTTTTAGGTAAATAATTATTAGCTAGGAAAGGAGAAGAAACTCATCTACCTCCTTAATATTGGCCATTAGCAACATTTAAGGACTAATGATCCCCTATGAATAACCCTTTAAAATAGGTCTTCTTAACTAATTAAATCCCATCCATAACTCTAGCAGCATTAGTTTACAATATATGACTAAAAGATGATGTCTTTACTACCGAAAAGACACTAGCCAAATTGAAAGGTAAAATTTAACCCATCATGAATTTAATTAGAGGCGAAGAAAAATATATCCCATTGACTTTTTTTATCATAAACCGTCCTCAATTCTTACTAAATATCAAAATCAACCTCTACTTGAGTAGGTTCTTCATAATCTATTAGACATTCCAACGGGTCATCATCTCACTTTTCAAACCATACAATATTAATTAGAGCATCTTTATAAAATTAACTTGTATAGGGAAATCACCCACTGTCATATGCTTCCTCAACCATGTAATCCCATAAAATTCCATTTCTATAAAAATAATATGATGGAAATCCTATTTGAAATTGAAAATTCATACCATGATATCATACTAAAAATCCAATATCTTATTTATCATGTAGAGGGTCTCCATGTGTATCAGAATCAAAAAAAAGTTTTATCATGGTTTAGAGATTGACCATCAATCTTCTTCGGATGATACCCCGAGATTTTTAGTCATATAATGTATCTTAAATTTCAAAATAAAACACTCTTCTTAATGTTTATTACAATAGTAAGAAGCAGAAAAGTGGTTCCTTTGACATGTGGATCTTGTATTCCCAATCAACATGCTGTAAAAAATAAAGGGATCATTTTATACATGATTATCAAAGAGAATTCATCCTTACCCATTTAAAGGAAAAATTTTACAATGAATATAAAGAAAATATAAACTTCTAATAGCAGGTGAGAATATTGGATTAACTAGATTATCCTAGTCTCAAAATCCATTTTATTTAGGACTTTGATCATTGAATCGACACAAATTAAAATTTCTAGATGTATCATTTTCCAATTAAGGGCATACAATTTGATAGAAACCAATGAAGAAGAGTTCCTATCCCTAATAGGGATAAAGGTGGTATCTGTAATGTCCCAGATTTTTCCATGTATTATTTTAATATTATATGGGAATTAATACAAGACCAGGCTCTAAGACGGCGTGCAGTTCCGAGCCCCAGTGGGCCCGAAACAAATGTTTATATTTAATTTAATAACTAAACTGCGTGCACGTGAAGTTTTCCTGAAAAAGTCTAATAAATCTCAAATGGGTGCTTGGATCAAAAAATCCGATGGCACCGTTGCGTTCAGAGTAGCGGGTTTACTCAAGAAGAGACCTAACATCGGTCGGCATGGGTCGATGGTGAAATTTGTTTTTTTTTTCAATCGTAATAAAATATTTAGTTAAAATATTTTATTTAAATATTTGTTGCAATGAAATATCTCTTTTTCTTTTTTAAAAAATATATTTCGCGGGGGATCACGGTTACTTTTCTCATAAACCCGAATTCCCCTGGAGGCTCTGGAGAGCTCTGGAGAAAACCTCCCAACATGGAAATGGTGTTCTTGACGAGCTTTGCCGGCGACGACGATGCGGTGATCAGATCTTCACCAATGAACGCCGCGGATCTAGGTAGGATGTTTAAATTGTGATTTCATTCCCATTATTGATTTCTACGATGAACGCGAGCTAATCCACAAACAGGTTAGTCCTCGAATCAATCTTTCTTCCGGGGTGGGATTTTGTGGGGATTCAGGGAGATTAAATACTTGATTATTGTTCTGTTTTGGATCTTTTCTGCTCCGTTTAATTTTATTAATGGGAGTGGATCAACACTGTGACGAATGATGGCAGAGGTTTGTTCCTCATTTTGTTTCATTGGATTTCTCCCCTTCATCTCCTTCGTGTTCTTCACGTTATTCGCAAGGCGATGAAAAAAAGATCATTGTGCATCCGTTTTGCGACACAATGACCCAAGATTGTGGATCTAACCCCGGAGCGGTGTCACAGATGTGCGATGCCAGTTTCGGAAAGTGATTCGGAGTGGATAGGGAGATCAAGTTTTTGGGTGTTTTTCTTTGGATGGATTGTTCGATGTTTATGATCTGTTTTAGGATCCAAAAACACCCGTTATGATGTTAATGTGATGAAACGAACCAATCCCTGGAGTATCGGGACGAAGAGCCAAGGAACTGAGGATCCAGAGGTTCAGCCATGGCACGAGGAAGAAGACGGCATTTCTGGAAAAATCCCGACTACACGCCGTGTAGTATAGGATACACGGCGTGTGTTCATCAACAGAACACATGGCATGTACTCCGGGATTACACGGACACAGGCAAGGTACACGGACAAGGACACACCATGTATACCCCTCCCTGGCTAGACCCGGCCAGACCCGACCAGATACACGGGATACCCCGTGTACTGGTATACGGGCAGGCGACATAGACATGGCCATAGACCGTGTACGGTCACATTTCCAGCGTACACGGAGCGATCCCCAAGTGCTCGGACACAGCGTGTTAACTTTCTAAACTCCGTGTAGATGCTTTCTAACCAACAAGCTGAGTGACACGGGCCGTTTACACGGGCAGTACCCAGTGTCAGGACACTGTGTGTACTTTTCTACATGCCGTGTAGTTGGGTTTTCCACAGACCGGACAGACGACACAGGCTGTTTACACGGGCAGTACTCAGGGTCAAGGCACACGACATGTAATCATAGTACTCATCGTGTAATGATTTCTTCATGTTTTGAGCTACTTGCCTTCTGCGACTTGGACTATTTTTCTTAGGGTTCCTGTCCTTGGTCCTTTCCCTGAATGTTCTGGTATCATTTCCTTTACACAAGAGTATGATCCCTTCAGCAGAACTTACTGAATAGAGTTGTTGGAATCCCCTCTATGAGACTTAGAGCCAGATCCTCTATTCATTCCTGGATCCCTATGTAGAGTTGTTGGTATCGACGTGACCGACTTTACTCGGGCGCCGATCGTCTGCTTAGCGGATTAGCTCATACTAAGTTGTTGGAATCACCCCATGAATTGGCTGTGATACTCATCTAAGCATCTTGTTCCCTTAGTAGTTGCAGATTGTGTTCTCCCGATGTGAGTACTTCACATCTCTCTCTCTTCAGACCTAGGAGTGTGTTCTTCCTGTTATGTGCTTAGTGGAAATATTCAAGGTGGATCCTAGTGGTGGTATCACGATGGTCGTTTGTGTATGACTATATCTGGATATTCTTGTGATATGTTCTATAGACATATACTGTGTGGAGCTGATTGTATATTTCCATTTTGGTATTTTTCCCTTGTTGTATTCCTTTGTGGTTTCGGGGTGTCCTACTGGGTATTGTTATACTCACCCCTGCACGGGCTACGCCCGCACGTGTTGTGTCTTGTGCAGATGAGTGAGCCTTTGACAGGATTCTTGGTGGACCAGGAACAGACGGTACTCAGTGAGATCAGACAGGTTGAGGTGCGTCCCTACAGCTACACACTGCAGTCCCAACACTTTTGTTTACATGTTGGACTTTGTTACAGACTCTCTTTTGGTGGTCTTGTGCTTTTGGCCCAGGTTTTTACACCTATTGTACTTTACATTCCTTTCATACAATGTTGGTTTGGTTTTAGTGTATGCAAGAATCTTTTCCATTTTTAGTAGTTTTTAATTTTCAGCTTTGTGGTCTTGGAGATATGAGTGTGTGTGTGTACAAGTTTATAGGAAATGCCTCCCATGTTAGTAGCATGCATTCTCGGTGCTAGTCACCAGCCCCTAGCCTATTGGAGGTGGGCTTGGGGAGTTGCGGATCGGGCCCCACTGGGATGGGTCATGATAGAGTGGTATTAGAGGTGGTCAGTTCTACCATAGGACCGAGATTTTGTGTGTTGGTTTGGGGAAATAGTGGTAAGTGTTTCGAGTTTGGCATTCAGCCCAGGGATCCCAGCGTCGGTACGGGCGACCGACGTATCCATGCACCAGGACTCTGATAACTAGATTTTCGACTCAGAGCATGAGAACACTAGTTGCAGGGAAAAATAGTGGTACATGCATCATATAGGAATGGGTTGTGGTTTCCATGTCCTTCTTGAGTCAGCTCTCCAGATATACTCACTGAGTGAGATACATCTTGTTTCTTTATAGGATGCCTCCGCAACACGTACCCGCTAGGATCTACCAGCTCGATCACGAGGATGACCCCCTCAATGATGGAGCTTCGATATAGGGACAGGATCCCCCAGTTTTACCATCGGGTGGTGTGCCAGTTATCCTGCCACCTATGGAGCAGTGTTTAGTGCCTGCTGTACCAGTGGAGGAGGAGCGCAGGCTGAGCACACTCCACGATTTTCAGAGATAGATACCTCTCAGGTTTCAAGGATAGCCTGACCCTCAGGCAGTAGAGGACTGGCTTGAGTTAGTGTCCAGAGTCTTCCGTTTGGTCAGGACACCAGCAGACCAGATGGTGATCCTAGCAGCGAGCCTTCTGCAGGGATCGACATGAAGATAGTGGAGTTTGGTTATCCAGACTCATGATGAGGAGAATTTTGCATGTTCGGAGTTTCAGCGTCTCATCAGAGAGTAGTTTTCACCGGTTACCCTAATATAAGTACGCATACATGAGCTTCTTCAGCTCCAACAGGGAACCATGATGGTGGCTGGGTCTTCATCGAGTTTTACCGACCTCTCGTGGTACTCGATGGATAATTTAAGAGATCAGTACTTCAGATCTCGGAATTTTGAGCGGGGATTGCGCAGAGATATCTGAGCTAGAATCATCCCTATGAGCATCCCCACTTATGCTAGAGTGCTCGAGCGGGCATTGGTGGTCAAGAGATTCTTGGCAGAGTGGAGACAGCCGGCAGTTATCAGTAGTGGGCGAGCTGGAGTAGAAACCTCGGTAGTGGGGAGCTGACGTCTGGGACCCAGGAGTGGGAGATGATTCCATAGGAGATCCCAGGATAGGGGATCTATTGTACAGGGTTCGTAGGGCGCATCCAGCCAGCCTCGAGAGAGGCGATGCTATGCATGTGATAGCAGGGGACATCTCGCTCGAGATTGTCTGACCTGCCATACTACTGACATGGGGGTAGTGGATGGACCACCGAGGTAGAGTAAACGTGTGTAGTAGAAGGATCCGCGAGTCGTCAGATGTGGTAGAGGATCTAGGAGAGAAGCTGGAGGTGGTCGGTGTTTTGACGCTTTACCACCACAACCCCAGGAGGTCCACCCCGGGCTCAGGGGGGTGGTGGACAGAGGCAGGGATAGATGCAGGCGGTAGAGGCTTATGACCCAAGTACTCTCAGAATCATTAGAGGTACTATCTGTGTATTTTGTACTTTGGATGTCATACTGATAGGCACAGGTGCTAGTCATTCCTTTCTAGCTACTTATCTTGTTCGAGACATTGAGATTCATGTTGATCCATTGACTCGACCCTATTTCTTAGAAACACTGACTGGAGATGATTCAGAGATCACACACCTCTGTAGATAGTGTCACCTGACCCTTAGAGGTGAGAGTTTCGGCTAGAACCTCATTGTGGTAGCGTCGAGGCCTTATGATGTCATTCATTGTATGGAGTGGCTATCCAAAGTTCATGCCCAGATCAACTGTTTTAGGTGAAGGGTGTGGTGTGTACGCAGTGATGGAATGAGGTTCTCTTTTGTTGGTGAAAGAGAGACCTAGTCAACGCAGGATAGACTCGTGCATAGAAGGGAAAAATCTATTTCACATCAATTGGCTAGCCTAGCCCTTGGTGCAGTAGATGTTATGAGTTTCCAATTTCCAGCAGTTGTGTCTGAGTATGAAGATGTCTTTCCGGTGGATGTTCCTTTGCTACCTCCTCGTCTGGAGATAGATTTCTGTATTGAGTTGCAACCCGTAACGTCACCGATATCATCATCAGTATATCGGATGGCTCCTGCAGAGCTTCGTGTGCTGAGAGTGCAGCTGGACAACTTGCAGAAGAAGGGCTTTGTGAGACCCAGTGTTTCACCCTCGGCGTCCCTAGTGCTATTTTCCAAGAAGGCAAATGAGAGCTTGAGGCTATGTGTGGATTACCTGCACTTGAATCAAGTGACCGTGAAGAACCGATACCCACTACCAAGGATCGATGACCTATTCAACAAGTTGACTGGGGCATGATGGTTTTCCTAGATTGATGTAAGATCAGGCTATCACCAGTTGTGAGTACGAGATGAGGATATACCGAAGATGACATTTAGATGGTACTACAGTCACTATGAGTACTTGGTGATGCCCTTCGGCGTGACGAATTCCCCGGTATTGGTCATGGGACTCATGAACCGGATCATTCAGCCCTATCTAGGCCGGTTTGTGGTGGTCTTCATTGATGATATCCTTGTGTACTCTGCATCCCAGGAGGAGCCCGTGAGACACTTTAGGATGGTTCTGAATAGACTCTGAAAGCACCAATTTTATAGGAAACTCTCGAAGGGTCAATTCTGGTTACATGAGGTCCACTTTCTAGGACACATTATCTCAGAAGATGGTGTAGCATTGGAGCCAGCCACGGTGGAGACCATGCTACCATGGGAGACACCCCGGAGCATGACGGAGGTGCAGAATTTCCTTGGGTTGGTAGGCTACTATCGTACATTCATCCTTGATTTCTCCAGGATGCAGAACCCATGACAGCTTTGACCTGAAAAGGGCAGCCTTTTGTGTGGACCGAGAGATGCCAGCAGGCTTTCTAGCAGTTGAGACAAAGTTTGATGAGCGCCCCGATCTTGAGATTACCAGAGGAGGGTGTCGAGTACTTAGTGTTCTATAACGCATCAGGAACCGGTCTTGGTTGTGTCCTGATGTAGAGGCAAGTGGTTGTTGCCTAGGGCTCATGTCAGTTGAGGCCACGCGATCAGAACTACGCGACCCATGATATTGAGTTAGCAACGGCAATCAGCGCATTGAAGATGTGGTGGCACTACCTGATGGGTGGGCAGTTTACCGTCAAATCTGATCACAGGAGTCTCAGATATATCTTTTCTCAGAAGGATCTGAATTTGAGATAGAGGTGATGGATTGAGTTTCTCCAGGATTACATCTTTGATATCGTTTACACACTTGGGAAGGGGAACGTAGTGGCAGATGCTCTTAGCAGGAAATCCAGTTTGCAGTTGCTGGATGAGGAGACAAGGCAGCTGGCCTCTTTACAGTTATCCTTCGTGGATAGAGAAGAGGGAGCTTCCGTTTAGTCGATGGTTTTTACTCCCCCACTCTTACAATGAGTCAGGGAAGAACATCTCAAGGATGCTAGCTGTGAGACTCTACGTGGTCAGGTATCCACAGGCGTTGCTGTTGATGGATTTTCAGAAGGTGGGGAGCACGTTGCTCTTTTCAGAGGGCTTACAGTAGTACCAGTGGTGTTACAAGAGGAGGTTTTATGATATTTCCATATATCTCCTTTGGTGGTGCGTCCAGGCATGGAAAAGATGTGTTATGACCTCCGACGTCAGTACTGGTGGCCAGGAATGAAGAAGAGTCTGGCAGAGTTTGTTTCTCGGTGCCTAACTTGTCTGCAAGTAAAGGCTGAGCACCAGGTGCCAGCAGGTTTGACACAGCCCCTTGAGGTTCCAGTGTGGAAGTGGGATGAAATATCCATGGACGTAGTGACGGGTTTACCATGTACGTCCGGGGGACACGATGCCATCTGGGAGATCATTGATTGACTCACCATGTCGGCCCACTTCTTAGCCATACGGGAGAAGAGTTCAGTAGAGAGCTTAGGACGCCTCTACGTGCAAGAAATAGTTCGACATCATGGAGTGCCATCCACGATCGTTTTAGATCATGATGATTGTTTCACATCCCGGTTGTGGAATGTATTGCATGAAGCTTTTGGGACTTAGTTACACTTGAGCACTGCGTTTCATCCCCAGACTGATGGTCAGACAGAGCGGACCATCCAGGTCCTGGAGGATATGCTTCAAGCTTGCATAGTTGACTTCAGTCGTAGCTGGGGGATCACCTACCACTGGTGGAATTTTCTTATAACAACACTTATCATTCCACTATTGGTATGGAACCATTTGTGGCTCTGTACGGGAGACCTTGCAGGTCACCGCTTTGCTGGACTGACCCAGGAGAGTCAGAACTCATGGTCCCAGAGATGGTGAGAGATACTACAGAGAAGGTACAAGTCATCTAGGAGAAGATGAAGACTGCACAGAGTCAGAAATAGTCTTATTCCGACAGGAGTCGTAGGCCCTTGGAGTTTGAGGTGGGAGACCATGTGTTCCTTCGGGTCTCACCTCGATGGGGATTACAAAGATTTGGCTGAGGTGGAAAACTATCTCTGAGGATCGTTGGCCCTTTTTAGATTTTGAGTAGAGTTTGCGAGGTGGACTATCGTATGGCTCTACCTCCTCAAATGGACCGGGTACACAACCTCTTCCATGTGTTGCAGCTGCGGAGATACGTGCATGATCCATCACACGTTATCTACTAGGGCGAGTTGGACATCGATGATGTAACGACCATTGCTAAGTACCCAATGATGATCGAGGATCTATAGGAGAAGGTCCTTCATAGGCAAGATACTCCCTTGGTGCGTGTCTGGTGGTAGCACGAGAATCTCCAGGAGAGCACGTGGGTGCGGGAGGCTCAGATTCGCGTGCAGTACCCGCATCATTTTGAGTAGCCATTTTTTTGGATTTTCGGGGACGTAAATGCCCTAAGGTGGGTGTGATGTAATGTCGCAGATTTTTCCATGTTTTATTTTAATATTATATGGGAATTAATTTGAGACCAGGTTCTAAGACAGCATGCAGTTCTGAGGCCCAGCGGGCCCTGAACAAATGTTTAAATTTAATTTAATAATTAAATTGCACACAATGCAGTTTTCATGAAAAAGTGTAATAACTCCCGAATGGGTGCTCAGATCAAAAATCTAATGGCACTATTGCATTCAGAGTAGCATGTTTACCCTAGAAGAGACCTAACATCGGCTGGCACATGTCGGCAGTGAAATCTGTTTTTTTAGATGCAACCGTAATAAAATATTTAGTTTAAATATTTTATTTAAATCTTTGTTGCAGCGAAATATCACTTTTCCTTTAAAAAAACTGATTTCTCAGGGGATCATGGTTTCTTTTCTCATTACCCTGAATTCCCCTAGAGGCTCTGGAGAGCTCTGGAGAAAACCTTCTAACACGGAAAAGGTGTTCTTGACGAGCTTTGCCGACGACGACGACGCGGCGACTGGATCTTCGCCAACGAACGCCGCGGATCTAGGTAGGATGTTTAAATTGTTATTTCTTCCTCATTATTGATTTCTAAAATTAATGCAGGCTAATCCACGAACATATTATTCTACGAATCGATCGTTCTTGTGGGATGGGATTTTGTGGGGATTCTGGGAGATGAAATCCATGATGATTCATCTGTTTTTGATCTTTTCCACTCCATTTAATCCTATTAACGGGAGTAGATCAATTCCATGATTAATGACGGCGGAGGTTCGTTCCTCATTTTGTTTCATTGGATTTCTCCTGTTACTCTCTTTCGTGTTCTTCACATTCTTCACGGGGCGATGAGAAACGGATCATTGTGCATCCGTTCTGCAATGCAACGATCCGAGATTGTGGATCCAACCCCAGAGCGGTGTCGCGGAGGTACGAATATGGTTTCGGCATGTGATTCGGAGTGGATCGGGAGATACAAGTTTTCATGTGTTTTTCTTCGGATAGATCATTCGACGTTTATTGATCTGTTTTAAGAGATGAAAACACCCATTACGATGTTCGTGTGATGAAATAAACCAATACCTGGAGTATCAGGATGAATGGACAAGGAACCGAGGATCCGGTGGTTCAACCGCGGCACGAGGAAGAAGACGACGTTTCCGGAAAAATCTCGACTACACGTCGTGTAGTATGGGATACACGGCGTGTGTTCGTCGGCGGATCAGATGGCGTGTACTCCGGGTGTACACGGACACGGGCGGGGTACACGGCCAAGGAAACTCCGTGTATACCCCTCCCCGGCCAGACCCGGCAAGATACACATGATACCCTGTGTACTGGTACAGGGTTAGTCGACACGGACATGGGTATAGACCGTGTACGGGCACATGGACAACGTACACGGAGTGAACCCCAGGTGCTCGAACACGGTGTGTTATCTTTCTACATGCCGTGTAGTTGCTTTCTAACCGACAAGCTTATTGACACGGGCCATTTACAGAGGCAGCACCCAGAGTCAGGAACACAACGTGTACACATCTACATGCCGTGTTGTTGAGTTTTCAACAGACTGGACAGACGACACGAACTGTTTACACGGGCAGTACCCGGGGTCAAGGCACACTGCGTGTAATCATACTACATGCTATGTAATAATTTATTCAAGGCTTAAGATACTTTCCTTCTATGACTTGGACAAGTTTTCTTAGGGTTCTTGCCCTTGGTCCTTTCCCTGAAGGTTCTGGTATCATTCCCTTTACATAGGAGTATGATCCCTTCAGCAGAACTTCCTGAATAGAGTTGTTGGAATCCCCACTATGATACTTAGAGACATATCCTTTATTCATTCCTGGATCCCTAGGTAGAGTTCTTGGTATCGATGCGACCAACTTTACCTGGGCTCCGATCCTATCCTTAGCGGATTAGCTCAGATTGAGTTGTCGGAATCACCCTATGACTTGGCTGTGATCCTCATCTGAGCATCATGTCCTCTTAGTACTTGCAGATTGTGTTCTCACAGAGCGAGTACTTCGAGTCTCTCTCTCATGATACCTAGGAGTGTGTTCTCCCTGTTATGTGCTTAGTGGAAATCTTCAAGCTGGATCCTAGTGGAGGTATCACGATGGTCATTTGTGTATGAGTATATTTGGATATTATTGTTATTTTTTCTATAGACATATACTGTGTGGAGCTGACTGTATCTTTCCTTTGTGGTATTTTTCCCTTGTTGTTGTTCTTTGTGGTTTCGGGGTGTCCTGATGGGTATTGTTATACTCACCCCTACACAGGCATTTCCCGCACGTGTCGGGTCTTGTGCAGATAAGAAATCCTTTGACAGGATTCTAGACGGACCTGGACCGGAAGGTACTCAGTGAGATCAGACATGCCAAGGTGCGTCCCTACGGCTACAGACTACAGTCCCAACACATTTCTTTACAGGTTGGACTTTGTTATGGACTCTCATTTGGTGGGCTTGTGCTTTTGGCCTAGAGTTTTTCACTTGTTGAACTTTACTTTCCTGTCATACTCTATTGGTTGGGTTTTAGTGTATGCATGCATCTTTTCCATTTTTAGGAGTTTTTACTTTTCAGCTTTGTGGGCTTGGAGATATGTGTGTGTGTGTACAGGTTTATAGGCAATGCCTCCCATGTTAGTCGCATGCCTACTCGGTGCTAGTCACCAGCCCCTAGCCTATTGGAGGAGGGCTTAGGGAGTTGCGGCTTGGGCCCCACTGGGACGGGTCATGACAGTATCCCATTTTTAGAAATTTTGAAACACATGATTGAGGGATATATTACCAAATCCCCATGCCCTCATTTTCAGTTCCTTAGTGGGGAATACCAAGTGACTGAATCTCTATCCCTACAGCACACATCTGTAGTATTTAAATCCCCAAAATATTGATAACTGATTAACCAAGTCTTCAATCATCCATAGTTTATAACCCTTTGGAAGAATAAACTGAGAGGTGATAGAGATCATTCCATGTTCGATCCATTCTGTGATGGGCTCTTTTTTTCAACAACAACTTCAATAATTGATTTTTTTCAAAATCATATAAGAGTCCACATGCCTTGATCGAAAAAAATTATGCTTGGTTGATTCATTCATACCGATATTATTTATCATTTTCCCCCAAATCTCACTTCAAGAGACTACTAAAGGGCCTTGAATCCCTATCAATGATTTCTTATTCTATGGGACATCCGAAGAAGGCCCTATTGAAACCAGATTATGACCCAAGAAGCACGAGAAGCCATAAGAGCATAGAATCCATAATTGATTTTGATGTTTCCCTGGGAGACGTCCCCCACCCACTTCGCTAATTCCATTTATAGAATTGTAAAAATATTTATTAATTAATAAATATACAAAATTATAAATATAATCAATAAATATATTTATTATAATTTGTTAAATATATATATATATTTATAATTATATTTATGAATAGATATATAAATAAATATTTGAATTATAAATATATATATATATGTATATAACAATTATATTTATTATTTAGATATATTTATTATACTATTATAATTAAATATAAATATATATAGTTATAATGTAAAAATTAAATTTAAAAAGTATCAAAATATAATTATAAATATATTTATATAATTATATATATTTAAATATATTTATAACAATATATATTTATATAATTACAAATACAGAAAATATATTTTTTATTTTAAAAAATTTATAAAATTTGTATAATTATTTAAATATATATAATTATATTTATAATCATAAATAAAAATATTTATATATTTATATATAATTATATAATTAAATATATTTATTAATATTTAAAAAAAATATTTTTATAAATATTTTTATATTATTATATATATGTATACAAATATACTCACTCACACACACACACAAGATGAATGTGAGGTGGTCTTTGATGAGCCACCATGGATGCGAGGTAGTTTACTAGGTTTCTTTTCTAATTGGATCTTCTTCTGATTTGTTTCTTCCTGATGTTTTCATTTGTAAGAGGAGCTTCAACAACCATTTACCCCCTTTGGAATAAACAAAAGAGAAAAGGTCTCTCGTGATGGCTTCGGTATAGATGTCTGAAATTTATGCATATTCACATCATTGAAAGAAGGTTCTCTATATTTTATTGTTAGGAGAGATAGTACCCCCCATGGCATTTCGAATCAGGAATAAATCCTTAAATTCTATAAGATCTATGAATTTTCAATTACAATGTAGGTTATTCTTTTGGAAGGATGTATACAATGGAAGGTCGAAGAACTTTCATACCACGTTTTCTCGCTATGGGGCTTCAATAATTGGAATTGTGTATTAATGGGGCATGTGTATTAGCACGTCATCTTTCCTTAGGAGGATCTAAAAAATGTGGAATGGGGGAATGACTGAATTGATTTAGAGCTAGGATGTATGTGCATTAAATAATGGGATCCTTAACTCTCTCCAATACAAATAAAAAACACTCATGCGCACGTTTGGGTAAGTATATGTAGCCTCAACATGATTTTATGTCACTCAAAAATGCTTTTCGAAATTGACTTAGTGGTTGGTATTTCAATCAATATGGATAATGGTACTGAGGAAGATTGACAAGGATTTTTTTATCGATTTCTTATTGATGTGAATCTATATTGTTCATTAATTGGGGTATAGTTGTGTATTAATAATGATTCGTTGAGTCTGGATTTTTTATATGAAAATATTCATCTATTCTTTTCCAACAACTAGTCTATTGGTCACCCTAATGAGAAGTGCAGAATGAAATATTTCGGCATGGTTTTTTCTCAAAAATTTCATGAAAACTCTAAATTTTACAGGAATGGGGGACATAAAATGTTCCCTTGGAGTATTGAAGAAGCCCCATAGGTTCCTTTGACATGAACTGTACAGTTTCATGTTGGAGGGACTCAAACTAGTCATTGGTAAATGCAATTTTTTGAGAATCCTGTGGATTTGATTCCAATATGGGAGTTGAAAATAAGAGGAAGGATCATACATTGGATCAGTCACCACAGCATGGTGTGACTGATGAGTAGGCAACTGGTGGGAAAACTCTTAGGCTAGTGTAAGTGTGCTATCAGGGTAAGACACATAGCTTGTGGGATAATATGGTGGAGGTTTCCACTCAAACCATTAATGAGGATGACCAGAATGCACTCGAATTATAATGCGGGGTTTTCATAATGAATCCTAGCCCTGGTGATGGTTTCAAAAAATCGAATGCACTCGAATAGTAGATTTAGGCTAAATTAGATCTATGTATAATGTGTAAGGATAGGTTGATTGCATCTAGTGGTCACAAAGGGAAGATTATAATAGGGTATTCCCATTTATTCAGGGACTCCGTGATGTGTAATGTAAAGACATGCATTTAATTTCCATTTAAGAGTAATTCTTATAATGTAGACATGGATGGAAAAACTGTTATGGTTGGTGGTTCTTTATAAAAGAGCATGAGAGTAGGGGATGAGTTTTACTCTACTGTAACAGATGCTGACAGGTTGTAGGATGGGTCTAAAAAGGCTACCCATGACCCTATGGTGACAAAACTAGAATCCCGTAATAATAATTATAGTTTTTTAACACCCTTAACCAGTCTCAGTGATTGGTGGTTTATCAGGTGGAATTTGGAAACTCGCTTGGTCTAGAGAGCCCATATTTGTCAGGAGGACTGGATCCTCTCCCCCCTGAGGATATCAACTCACCGAATGACATGATTTATGTGGATGATAACACATATAAACAACCCAAGACCTAGAAGAGGGGTCTCTATCCTAGTGGTAGAGGTGGTCGACTATCACAATGATGACTTTATGTTCTATTTCTGAGACGATTTATACATCTCCCTTTGTGGATGTGGCATGTCATATTATTCTTTTTTATCTCCAATTTTACGCTATATTTCATTTATTTTCAATAAATTTTAGGGCCATGGAGTATAACCCATGGTCCACACTATCTTGAATTAATATATGTTTATATACGATTGGGGTGGGAAGTGGGATGGGGGATAGCTTCTTTTTGAGGGAGACGGTGACTAGGCTTTCTTCTTCTTATTCAAAGAAATCCCTCACTTCTTCAATTTCAATTTTCTCGACAAAGGTGAGAGGAACCTGATTCTAATGGGTATCACCTACAAAAATCTAAACTTGTATTCTCTGGATATGCACACATCAAAGTGAGATTTCAAGGTTCTAGACACATGGAAGTTTAATTCCTTCGATTATATATATCTCAAATCCTAAATTTCTTCTCAAGATAAAAAATATAGCCACTCCTTCACAAAGATAACTTATGAATGGGTTTTTTAAATTGGGAAGTAGTAGTGGAAATAAAATAGATGTGATATTACTCCATTTTAGCAAGTATCTTGCTTTTAAAAGGAGAGAGACCATGGGGATTTGATTTACCTGTCAAAAGGTAATCTATTGGATGTAGCTTTCTGGGATGGAGGTGTGTCCCATTAGGGTGTGAGGTTTATAATTTTCTATTTCTATATGGAGAACTAAAATTGATTTTTTGGGGATTCAAAACAATGAAATTGAACCCAGGAATCCTGAGAATTCACGAATTATACTTTTCCATTAATGAATTTAAAATTCATAACACCTGTGTTCATGTATGGGTAATAATTCTAGAGTTGAGTTGGATACCTTGGTATCCTCATATCCTTCATTTCATTGTATTATTTATTGGTTAAAAGATCAAGATGGATTAAAAAACATAAAAAATCAGATTTGACAATTTTTCAATATTTCTCAATGATTTTGATTGCAACAATATTCTGTTTAACCATGTAACTATATCAACTAACAACGATGGTGTAATTTTTAAAATAATTATAACTCACACCCAGAGTGTACACTTGTGGGTCACAGAAAGAGTGATTGTAGGAAAAATTTTCATCTTAACATCTACCTTATAAAGGTTCATATAAACATATAATGTAAAATTTTCAAGGATTAGGGGAATTTAACAACTTCGTAAAATGATTCTAGAAGGTATTAGGATAAGGAGAGCGCCACTATTGATAAGAAAAATGAACACACCTAAAATGTTTTTTACAATAATTTGGTTGACACTGTGAGTGATTATGGACTCATTCATGACCAATCATTGGTCCCTCATAAATCATGGGACCAATATAAACCCAATGGTTTAGAGGATAAGAAGATGATTCATTCAAAATTTTCCTTCAAATATTTTCTTTGCAATAGAACTATAAATGTTTCCAAAAATGAGGTCTATGATGATTATCAATATAAATGTGACCATTCTACGGAAGAGGATGTTGATATTGAACTTTGTGAGGAACCGATTATTACATATGAAGGAAAATAATAAAATGGTGGTGGAATCATCCAATAAATCAAAGAACCCAAATTCTAAACCTAGTCTGTCAAAGATTGTGTGTATCACTCGCAATCTTGTATATATGTATCTTAATTCTAAGAGTAAATATATCTTATTAGATGAAGAGGGGTTTCAACTAGTGATTAGTAAAAAACATTATCTAATAATAATTGTTAATATCTTTATATTCATTGTTCCAAAGTCCATAAACATTTTTTTAGTGCATTACATAAATAGAGCTTCATTTCTCATCTTAAATGCAATTAATATTTAAAATGTAAATTTGGGCCTAATCATTCATCTGTTTGTCGATTGCATTATATTCATTTTTTGAATTTGATATTTTGGGATATTATTTATCAATATATTTGGAACATATTATTTTTGAGGTCTGATGGATGAATCCTGAGGGAAGATGGATATTTTTTCTCCAGAATGCATAAATTTAATGGAAAAGCCAAATGGGCCTAAGGCCCATCAAACAAATGTGGGGACCCCAAAACAAGCCCAATGAAGCTAACATTTTTACATTATAACGATAATAATATGGGGATCATTTTACTAAACTGTGGCCGGAGCTAATTCTGATGTTTTCATGGAGATATATGGATCCGAAGTTTACACTTAAATGGTGGGATAGACATAAATGTACCTAAAGTCGTCCCACCATTTCAACCATAACTTCAAAACTGCTACTCCAAAGTTACTGAAATATTCACAGCTACTAGAAGACACGTGGACTAATATATTTTTCTTCTACGACTACTGATTATTCGACCATATTTAATGTCAAATTTGAACATCCAATTGGTGGACGAATCTGGACAGTTTTCCAGGTCAACTTCGAAACGCCAATTTCCTTTTGATTATTCACCCTCTTTTGACTCTCTTAATTGTTTGGGGCTAAATTTATTGTGGGGGGTGGAACTAAGGCTCAAAATATGAATATATAAGGAGATTTTGGTGAAGGTAATAAGCATATGATATTTTCCTTACAATTGTAGTTTTTTTCTTTCATTTTGTAATCGTATCATCAATTTTTCCCATGTAAGTTCTTCTTTCACGTTGAGTATATTAATAAAAGTTTATATTCTGCATTACTATTTATTTTCATTTTATTAACACATTGATACCATTTAATCTAGCTGTGAATTTATTCACACCAACACTTCGGAATTCCTCACACAACGGTGGAGTGTACGTTTTTCGTAATGTTTTTCTTCGCCAATCCCGCTTTTTTTATGTCGACTTCCCACTTCTATTGAGTGAATAGCACCAATGGAGGGATAAAATTCTATGGGTTGATCCTAGGGAGTTTCATGGGTTGTATTTAATGTTATTTTATGTTCTTAGACTCTTAAATTTGTTCTTGATTTTAATAGTTCCTTTCATTGATTTATCTTCTTCTTTGTCTTCACCAACATTAATGAGAAAACATTTTGAGTGCTAGTACGATCCAATTACTTGGAGTGATCATTTAAGTGATCCTCCAATTGAATTGGTGATTGGACTTGAAATTGTGTGTGGATTAAATCAGAGAATGTTATTGAGGAATTATTTCAGTTGATGGATACCACTTGAACAGATGAACATAAAATTCAATGAAAAACAAATACATCCAATCAATCCGTAGATAAAACATAGAATTATCTCATCTTAATTAAATTTTTTAATTCAAGTCAATTTGTTTGTTTTGTTCATTAATTAAAATCCCCATTTCTTTAAATCAATCAACACCAAAGTTGGCAACTTCATAGCCAATCACGCATCTAATCATAGTGTCTCAAGGTTACTTCTTTGGTCCCTATGGAGTCGATAACCCAATCCGTACTACAAGCGACCGATTACAACTTATAACTTGGGTAAATTTGGGAGCAACCAAATTTTGGCTCTATTGACGGGGACCAAAGTAAGTTTTCATAGACACCCACCTTCTATTCTCACCTAACTTCTCTTTTATCACCTATATTTCTCTTTTCTTTTCCCCTTTCTCTTTTCGTGTGTCCAATAAAAATCCAAATCCAAATTTCATTCAACTCCAATGGAGTATCAGCAACAATTTCCATTCATATACTCAAGCTGGAATCAAATAGAAAATCAACAATGGGAATCCCCTCACATAGAAAATTACATTAATCAAAACTTGAATGATTACCCCACACCCGATAACATGAACAATATTTGTGATGAGGAATGTCCAAATGATCAATTTCCATACCTATCAAGAATGATAGAAAAGATAAATATTGAAGAATTACATGATTTCCAAACATCTATCAATCCTAATCCTGAAACAATTCTAAAAAAATTGTGTGAACAAATGGAAAAAATGAATTCAGAGGTATCAATTTTGAGACTTGAACTACAATGTATTAAAACCTTTGTGGACCCCAATCCTACTCAAACCATACCTTCTTCAGTATTGATTAAAGAATATTGTAACACACAAACCACTCATGCCTTTATTGAAGAACCAACCTTAGGATTTGGGATATTTGGAGAGGATCGAGGAGTTTTTGATAGGTCAATAAATCAGAAAGAAATTGATTTTTTGGATTCCAAAGAGGAAAATTTGACATCATGGATTGAGTTTCCAGATTATAAATTTTCAGAAGCACCAATCATTGAACCACTTGGAAAGATCACAAAAATTGAGTCTATACCCATTCCTGACATTCAACTAGACAATATTAAGAAGGAATCACAACTTCAAAATGAACAGATTATTTCTAAAAAAGAAATTTATTTTTCAAATTTCCAATATTTTTTAGGAAAATTAAATCCACCCAACCTCAAAATTATGATGCTTTCGTCCCCACTAAATTATCTATTTATAGGGTACAAACAAGACCTTTCAGTTTTCATTCATCCATATCATGAAATCAATAATGTAGGAATGATCCTTGGTGTCTTAGGAAAGACTATAGAATCAACTCGATCAACCATTTTAGATATTCATTGGATTTTACCAATAATTGTAGAAAATAGGATTTCATATGAAACAAATTTCAAAAAAACAATCAATCTCAATCTTGTTGAAGTGGAGAGGGATGGGTTAATTAAAATTCTGAAATTTGGAATTGGATAAGTTGGGGGGTTCAAGTCAATCTAGCGACGTTAAACAAAAGTGCTGCCTGGGAGGCAACTCATAGTTTTCATGTTTCTAATCATTTTGAATCATTTTATTTTTCATATAATTAATTACCATTGACTGTTGACATATTCTTCTTTTATGAGTAAGGATGGGTATGAAAGGGGTGTACCATATTTATCTATGTCACGTGGTGTGATCTCTGAGTAATACCTTACCCAAAAATATAAAAAGAAGACAATGTATCATCACATTATTTTTTTTATGTTTTTATAGGTTAAAAAAATAAAAGCACATGTCGTAAGTCATAATGAAAATCCATTCACCACCATCCAAGCCGCTGAGACTCAAATCCAGGATTGAAGGGTGACTTTGGCATGTGCTATCATCGTCAACCACCAGGTGACTCTATTCCATGATTATCATTTTAAATTTACTCATTGAACAACTCCCACATACCCCCTTATATGTTTTCTTTAAACACTAGGGAATGTGTTATTCTATATTGGGGGGAGATGAAATAAAAAAATGATTTTTTTAAATAAGAACATGAATTGAAATAAAAATTCCATTAATCTTGAACATGATAACACACATTTCAAACTATTAAATTGGATATCAAATAATTTTGCATGCCTTTATTTTGATTTTAATGTATATTTAAGATCATGAGCATAGTTTTTGGAAATTGAGGTTGTCTGATTTGATTTTTCAAGGTTTAATTTTTCATCCTCTTAATAATAATGCCACAATGCATGTCTACTGGATCTTGGGTGTAAATTTGAGTTCTTGGGTCCCTTTAATTATAGCATAGGGTTCTGGGGTCACTTTTACATTAATTTGAGTATCAAAAAAAAAACAAAAAGACAACAAATTTTTTTTTTGGAAAAAATAAGACCACATAGAGAAAATTTTTGTCCAAATGAATGGCATCCATCACTTGGGTATTGTGACTCCATAGTTGTCTCTCCTAGAGTTAGGCTTTATATATCTATTTTAGAGTATGGAATTGACAATATGTGTGGCGTCCGACACTTGGTGAACGTGACTCCATATTTTTCTTGCCCAGAGTAAGTCTTTTCATATATATTGTGGTTAAAAAACAAACATAATATATTGGATACTCATCTTAAGGATTAATGTAATTCCCACCCATCGCTTCCATTTTTCTCCCCTTGAACAATAAAATGGGCCCCATATCATTTGTGATGCACAACACTTTATCATGCTTAATTGAAATTGGATGAAATGTGGCATTGAATATGAACAAAGGAATGGGCTTGGGCTTGGGATAGGCTTATGTACGTATCTTGTTTTAAATTATTTTGGTGGGTTTCATAATTTTTTGGTATGATATATTTGGGTGAGCAATGAGTATTAAAATGTTTTTGGAAAAGGGGATTCGAATTTCATATTTGCAATATATTTTGCTTGGGACTAGAAAAACTCAAGTTGGGGGTGTGATTAGTCACTAAAAGTGGATAATATTCATTATTAATATCTTTATATTCATTTTTCCAAAGTTCATAAATTTTTTTAGTGCATTACATAAATAGAACTTCATATCTCATCTTAAATGAAATTGATGTTTAAAATAAAAATTTGGCACCAATAATTCATCTGTTTGTGGATTTCATTATATTAATTTTCTGAATTTGATATTTTGGGATAGGAATAATCACTTTATTTGGAACATTTTATTTTTTATGTATGATGGATGAATCCCAAGGGATGATGGAGATTTTTTCTCTAGAATGTAGAAATTTACTGGAAAAAGCCTAATGGGCCTAAGGCCCATCAAACAAAGGGGGGCCCACAAACCAAGCCCAATGAAGATAAAATTTTTACATTAGAAATAGAATAATATAAGGATCATTTTATTCCACTGTTGACAGAGCTAATTACGATGTTCTCATAGAGATATATGGATCTGTAGTTTACATTTAAATGGTGGGCCCGGCATAAATGAACATAAAGTCGTCCCACCATTTTGACCATAACATCCAAACGACTACTACAAAGTTCCTGAAATATTTATAGATACTATAATTAACACAGAATAATATATTTTTCTTCTACGACCACTGATGATTCTGCCATATTTAATGATAAATTCGAACATCCAATTGGTGGACGAATCTGGACAGTTTTCCGGGTCAACATCGAAACTTAAATTTCCATTTGATTATTCACCCTCTATTGACTCTCTTAATTGATTGGGGGTGAATTTATTGTGGGGTGGACCTAAGGCTCTTAATATTCCAATATAAGGAGATTTCGGTGAAGGGAATAAGCATCTAATATTTTCCTTTCAATTCTAATTTGTTTCTCTCATTTTAAAATCGTATCGTCTATTTTTCCCATGTAAGTTCTTATTTCACATTGAGTATCTTAATAAAAGTATATATTATTCTTTACTATTTCTTTTTGTTTTATTAGCACGTTGATACCGTTGAATCTAGGTGTGAATGTATTCACACCAACACTTGCGAATTCCTCACACAACGGTGGAGTGTAGATTTTTCTTAATGTTTTTCTTTGTCAATCCCGCTTCATTAAGTCGGCTTCCTGCTTCCATTGAGAGAATAGCACCAATGGAGGGATAATATTTCATGGGTTGATCCTAGGGAGTTTAATGGGCTGGATTGAATATTATTTTATATTCTTAAACTCTTAAATTTGTTCTTCATTTTAAGAGATCCTTTCATTGATTTATCTTCTTCTCTGTCTTCACCGACTTTATTGACAACACATTTTGGGTGCTAGTATGATCCAATTACTTGGAGTGATCATTTAAATGATCTTCTAAGTGAAGTGGTTATTGGCCTTGAAATTGTGTGTGCATTAAATCGGAGAATGATATTGAGGAATTGTTTCATTTAATGGATACCACTTGAACCGATGAACATAAAATTCAAACAAAAACAAATACATCCAATCTAACCCTAGAGTAAACCTAGGATCATCTCATCTTAATTAAATGTTTTAATTCATGTCATTTTGTTTGTTTTGTTCCTTAAATCAAATCACCATTTCGTTAAATCAATCAACACCATAGTTGGAAAATTCATAGCCAATCCCGCATCTAATCATAGTGCCTCAAGGTTACTTCTTTGGTCCCTGTGGATTCGATAACCCATATCATACTAAAAACGACCACTTACACCTTATAACATGGGTAAATTTGGGCGCAACCAAATTTTGGCACCATTCCCGGGGACCGAAGTATGTTTTCTTAGACACCCACCTTCTATTCTCACCTAATATCTATTTTCTCACCGATATTTCTCTTTTCTTTTCCCCTTTCTGTTTTCATGTGTAAAAAAAATCCAAATCCAAATTTCATTCAACTCTAATGGAGTATCATCAACAATTTCCTTTCATATACTCGGGCTGGAATCAAATAGAACATCACCAATGGGAATCCCCTCACATAGAAAATTACTTTGATCAATAATTGAATGATTACCCCACAACCAATAACATGAACAATCTTTGTGATGATGAATGTTTAAAAGATAAATTTCCATACCTATCAAGAATGATTGAAAAGATAAATATTGAGGAAATAAATGATGTCCAAACATCAATCAACCATAATCCTGAAAAAATTCTTCAAAATTTTATGAACAAATGGAAAAAATGAATTAAAAGGTATCAAGTTTGAGACTAGAGCTACAAAGCATTAAAAATTGTGTGGAACCCATTCCCACTCAAACCATCCCTTCCTCAATATTGATTGAAGAATATTGTAACACACAAAACCCTCTTGCCTTTATTGACGAACAAACCTTAGGATTTTGGATAGTTGGAGTGGATTGAAGTGTTTTTGAAGGGTCAATAAATCAGAAAGAAATTGATTTTTTGGATTCCAAAGAGAACAATTTGACATCATAGATTGAGTTTCTGGATTATAACTTTTCAAAAGCACCAATCATTGAACCTCTAAGAGAGATCACAAAAATTGAGTCTATACCCATTCCTGACATTCAACTGGACAATATTCAGAAGGAATCAAAATTTCAAAATGAACAGATTATTTCTAAAGAAGAAAGTTATTTTTCAAATTTCCAATCTTTTTTAGGAAAATTAAATCAACCCAACCTCAAAATTATGATGCTTTCATCCTCATTAAATTATCTCTTTATAGGGTAAAAACATGACCTTTCAGTTTTCATTCATCCATATCAAGATATCTATAATGTAAGAATGATCCTTGGTGTCTTAGGAAAGACTATAGAAACAACTCGATCAACCATTTTAGATTTTCCTTGGATTTTACCAATCATTGTAAAAAATAGGATTTCATAAGAAACAAATTTAAAAAAAACAATCAATCTCAATCTTGTTGAAGTGGAGAAAGATGGGTTAATTAAAATTTTAAAAGTTGGAATTGGATATGTTGGGGGGTTCAAGTCGAGCTAACAACGTTAAACAAAAGTGCTGCATAAGAGGAAACCCATGGTTTTCATGTTCCTAATCATTTTGAATCATTTTCTTTTTCATATAATAAATTACCATAGACTGTTGACATGCTATTCTTTTATGAGTAAGAATGGGGTTGAAAGGAGAGTGCCATATTTATCCGTGTCACATGGTATGATCTCTGAGTAATACCTTACCCAGAAATATATAAAGAAGACAATGTATCGTCAGTTTATTTTTTTTTGTTTATTTTTATGTTTTTATAGGTTAAAAAAAATAAAAGGAAAAGTCATAAGTCAAAAAGAAAATCCATTCACCACTATCCAAGCTGCTGAGACTCAAATCTAGGATTTAAGGGAGACTGTGGCATGCACTATCATCATCAACCACTAGGTGACTTCATTCCATGATTATCATTTTAAATTTCCTCTTTGAACAACTCCCCCATACCTCCTTCTATGTTTTCTTTAATCATTGGGGATAGTTATATTCTATGTTGGGGGGAGATGAAATAAAAAAATGATTTCTTTTTATAAGAACATGCATGGAAAGATAAATTCCATTAATCATGAACATGATAACACACATTGAAAACTCTGAAATTGTATATCAAATAATTTTTCATGCCGTGATTTTGATTTTAATGCATGTTTAAGATCATGAGCATGGTATTTGGAAAGTGCGGCTGTCCGATTTGATTTTTCAAAGTTTACTTTTTCATCATCTTAATAAAAATTCCACAATGCACATCTACTAGATCTTGGGTTCAAATTTGAGTTCTTGGGTCCCTTTAATTATAGCATATGGTTCTGGGGTCACTTGTAATTTAATTTAAGTATCAAAAAACAACAAAAACAACATAAACATGAAAATTTGAAAAAAATAAGACCACATAGAGCAATGTTTTTTCAAAATTCATGGAATCCATCACTTGAAGATCGTGACTCCATAGTATTCTTGCAAAGATTTAGACATTATATCTCTATTTTAGAGTATGGAATTGACAATATGTGTGGCATCTGAAACTTGGGGATCGTGACTCCATTTTTGTCTTTGCCCAGAGTTATTCGTTTCATATCTATTATTGTTGAAAAAACAAACAAAAAAAATTGGATACTCATCTTAAGGATTAATGTGATTCCCACCTAGCGCTTCCATTTTTCTCCCCTTGAACATTAAAATGGGCCCCATTTCTTTTGTTGTGCACAACACTTTATCACGCTTAATTGAAATTGGATGAAATGTGTTGTTGAATTTGAAAAAAGGAATGATCTTGGGATTGGGATATGCTTATGGACCTAGCTTGTTTTAAATGATTTTTATGGGTTTCATAATTTTTTTGGTATGAGATATTTGGGTGAGCAATTTGTATTAAAATGTTTTTGGAAAAGGGGATTCGAATTTCATATTTGTAATATATTTTTCTTGGGACTAGAAAAACTCAAGTTGAGGGTGTGATTAGTCACTAAAAGTGGCTAATATTAATTATTTATATATTTATATTCATTGTTCCAAAGTCCATAAACATTGTTTTTAGTGCATTATATAAATAGATCTTCATTTCTCATCTAAAATGCAATTAATGTTTGAAATGAAAATTTGGGCCCAGTCATTCATCTGTTTGTGGATTTTATTATATTCATTTTCTGAATTTGATATTTTAGGATATGATTTATCACTTTATTTGGAACATTTTAATTTTTAGGTCCGATGGATGAATCCCAAGGAAAGATGGATAATTTTTCTCCAGAATGTAAAAATTTACTGGAAAAAGCCTAATGGGCCTAAGGCCCATCAAACAAATTTGGGGCCCACAAACAAATCCCAATGAAGCTCAAATTATTACATTATAAATTGAAAAATATGAGGATCATTTTATTCAACTGTGGACAGAGCAAATTATGATGTTTTCATGGAGATATATTGATCCAATGTTTACATTTAAATGGTGGGCCCGACATAAATGCGCATAAAGTCATCCCACCATTTCGACCATAACTTCTAAACGGACTCACCAAAGATCCTGAAATATTTAAAACTAATATAAGACACATGGAATAATATATTTTTCTTCTATGACCATTGATGATTCGGCCATATTTAATGTCAAATTCGAATGACAAAATGGTGGACAAATATGTACCATTTTCTGGGTCAACTTCGAAACGACAATTTCCTTTTGATTATTCACACTATTTTGACTCTCTTAATTTTTGGGGGGTGAACTGATTGTGGGGGGAGTACCTATGGCTCCTAATATTACTATATAAGGATATGTCGGTGAAGGGAATAATCTTATGATATTTTTCTTTCAATTTTAATTTTCTGCTTTCATTTTGTAATCATATAGGGATCACATATGATCAGTCATAAACCACTTGGGTAGGATAAGGAGCCAACAAAAATGATGTAGCGGGTAATCTACAAACTATTGATACACTAGGAGGGAAGGGAGTGAATGAGGAAGGTGTCATTTCCCAACCATAATATAGATCTAGCTCAAATAAATTCACATTGCTTGAAAATTTTAATAGATTTCGTAGTATAATGTTTTCCATGGAGAATTTGGAAACCATGTAGTTAAAGTACAATCCTCCAACATTGGACATTATGATCTTAATGTACCAGATAGGGATGAATTTTTCTTGAAGAATTTTTTCACTTGAATAATTTAACATCATGATGAGTAATGTGAACAACAAATCATGAACTATTAGGAAGTTACTTTGCATGCTTCTAAATAGAGGAAGATAGGTAGGCACTAGTGAGGTTGGTTTCGAAACCGGGCATGTGGCAACATATAGAATTGAATGAATTTCTTGTATGATCCTATTGACGGAATTATTAGTGCCACTTTGTTAACATTGTAAATCCAACATTCTCTAATTTGTACACTCATTTCAATAATAAAATTTTCAAGAATATGGATTTTAATCCATGGTTCTCACTATTCATATTATATATATTAATATATAATTATATATAATTATAAACATAATAGTTATATTTATAAAATTTATAAAATGATATATATTTATTTACAATTATATATATATTTTTATAATTATAAATATACATATATATATATATATATTTAATAAGTATTTATATATAATTATTATTATATTTATATAAATATATTTATTTATTTTTAATTATAAATATTTATATAATTATAAATAATTATTTAATTATATATATTTATTAATATATAATTATATAAAATTATAAATATGATAATTAGAGTTATTATTTAAATATCATTAATATAATTTTATGATTATTTGAATATAAATATTTGTTTGTAATTATAATTATAAATATATATATTTATAAATATTGGTATATATATATCAAGACTACATGAACCATTTTTCTAACCAATGGTCCCAAAATTTATTGAACATAAAATAACCACAATGTGAAAAAGAAAATTGGACTTGATGGACAATGGAAACAACTGTCAAAAAAGACAATGTAGTAACTCATTTATGGGAACAGCCACCACCTATACATCTTAAATGACTCCCCCACATCATGGTTTTGGGAAGTCTCCATGTATTTCCATCCACTGAAGAATCATACAATGGGATGAGATCCTCGTGAAATAGAAAATCATGTTCTCTTGCGAGAACTAAAATCTTCAAAGATACCTTCTCAAGGATTATACTTATTAATGTCTCAATAGAATGAGCATCAGAAAATTCATCACGGATGACATCCTTGGTATTAGATCAGTTCAATATGTCATGTGGTTTGAAGCTATTTTTACTATAATCTAGTAGAGTCGAGGGGGAACTCCATGCTCAATACCATGTTTTCCATTGGGGGTTCCAAGGAAGCCCTCTCCCCTTATTCTTGTGTTGGGCCAGACATAGGTGAATGGCTGAGTGAGATGGATTTCCTGTGGGTGACCATCAGGAAGATGACATCATCAATGAGGTTATATGTTCCCTTATTTCCTGTAATGATTGGCATATCCCCTTCTAGTATATAAGAACCAATATCTAAGGATTTATTAGGGACATATACCTCTATCTCGTTCATTACATCAGTTGTGGCATCGGGTAAAGAGAGCTCCTGACGTAATTATATATCCACTTGTTATTGTACATCATTCCTAAATATATATTGACCAACTTAAGCATCAAAATTTTTAGATAGTTCAATTGAAATATCTACTGATGATTTCTTATGACTTGATGGAAGCATATCACCATCTACGCATAATATCTATGTAACATAATGGTCATTCTTTTTAGAAATATTACAATCCAATAAAATCATCTATGAAGATAATTGTGAAGGATGAATATCCAGTTAAATTTTAATAGCTCCTTCCACTTATTCTGTAAAAGAGGGTATGCTGGTAACTATAGGTCCTCCAAAAACATTTTTAGTTTATGGGAATACATCCCTAGTAATGTTATTGTTATCTATAGGGTCTCTTTGGAACACTTTCCCCCAATATTCCCCTTCTCCACACACTTAAAATTGGAAACAATCGTATTCTAAGATATCTTAAGCATTTACAATTAGTATGTCCTCTAGCAGAGTTGAATGAACAAAATACAGACCTCCTATCAATAATATTATCATTCCCAATGTTCTTGTAGTCTGAAAAATTACATTGTATTTTTTCATACTCAATCCTGAACTCAAATTCCACACCTTCAGATGAAATAATCACTTAATATTCACGAGTTGATCTCAAATTTACTTCAACCAAAAAATGAGCATAATTCCCAAAACTATCCAATTCAGTATACCTATCAATTTTTATTGGAATACCAAATGATAGTGTGATATCATATAGTATTCATGGTTCCATATAATCCAATTTAAACCGTAAACATTCACCCACATTGGAATGAAGAAATTACCTACATCTGATAGGTTAAAGCTACAATCCCACTCCCAGACGCGAAGAACACCCGGCTTGAGGGAAACTGATCCAAAGAACCATACTTTAATATTTAAATACATAAAGGGGGAGAGAATATGGAAGAATCTACATCTAAGATAGATGCCTTTCTAGTTTGAAATACCCAAAATTCTTGAAATGTGTTCACCCAAACTGCCGAGTCTCCATGGTTTAGAACCTCTGGGTATGATAAGTCAAGAATCAATAGAATTTTTAAATAAATATATATATACACACACAAACACACACCGAGATACATAAATCTATACACATATAACAACTATATATACACAAGCACAGAACACAAACACACAAACATCATAATGCATACAAATATAAGCACATAGGCATTGATATAAATATATATGTTAAAATATCACATATAAACACTATGTAATTTATATTAATATAATATTTTGAATTATTAAAAATTATTTATTATTATATCATATTTATATTAATTATATAAAAGAATTATTTAATTACTTTATATAGATAAAAATTAAAATTTTAATATAAATATGATAATTTTATATATATCAATAATATTATTTATTACGATCTATTATCAGCATTGTGAAAAGCACTGATAAAGATTCACCATTATCAATTCCAAAAAACACTAATAAAATATAACTTTATCAGATTTTTTATCTAGAGCAGTTGAAGGTTACCATTTTATCATGATTTATTTTTAGCAATGAATAAACCCAATGCTCACAAAATCGTGATCAGTAGTATTGATATTGTATATATGGGGTTCAACAACACAAGAAATAACTATCATCTGTTCTAAAAAAGGGATAATGTGGCCAGTTCCTTTAAAATATCAAGATATTTGTTAACACCAAAAATTTCACGAATAAAAAGGAACTTTAACAATAATAAAAAATGGTGATAATTGAGGCCATTTATTAGGTATTTATGTATCACTAATAAAGGGAAAACATTTTTATTTTTTTAGTACTAAAAATGTTAATATTTATTAGATCTTTTTCTATCATTGATAAATTCTATGTTTTCACTGATGTGATGATAAATCACAGCACTTTGCATCGAAAATTACAAAATTTAATTTCAATTAAATTTATAGGAAAAATAGAGGGAAACAAAATATTTAAAAAAAAATTAAAGATTGGTTTTTATATATATACTGCTATTTAAATTTAATAAAAAAATTAATATATTCAAAAACAATTAATGTTACATTGTCAATAGCCCGCAACCCCCTCCCAAAAGAGTCTAATCATGATACCAGTGGCCAAAAAAACCACCCCAACTTGAGAAAAGGAGTGCACCTATAATAAATTAATATGTAATTAATAATATAAGAAAATATATTATATATAAATATGAAACAACACATTATTGAAATGTCCCTTTTAAATTGAAAACAAAAATTCCAGTCATACTGGGAAAACCATGAGTTAGAATAATCTGTGGTTAATTTCTATGCATTAAAAAAATATTTTTGGATACATGTCATAAAATATCAACATATTTCAATCATATTTTATGAGTTTTATATATGTGACTTTTGTTTTGAACTAAAGTATCAATTTAAAAATGAGAAAATATAATTTTACACATACCAAGCACAACATATTTTTAGATTAATAAGACACTGAATCCAAAACATAACTAATGTTTTATAGAACATTTTGAAAAAGTATCAAGACAATATGAGTTCATTTCCTTGAATTTAGGTATCTAGCATGCGTTTTGAACAAAAATGTTAATTTTAAATATAAAATACACATTGAGGTATTTTGGTAAAAACGTGCATCATATTGACATGTGATTTATTCCTACACATATAAAATTAATTAAGCATACTTTTCATAATGTATCAATATAATTCAAATGGGTTTTTGGGTTTTTAGTGTGATATATATTATTAAGAAAAATATAATATTTAAACTAGGAACACACACTTTGAGTATTTACAGTCACACTGTGTGTTACATTGAGGTTTGGATGATTCCAATAGATCCATAATGACATATATGGTTAATTTTACTAAATATTAATACAATCCTACTATGTTTTCTCACTTTTTAGTGAGGAACAAAAAAATTTAACTAAAATTTTATTTAAGATTGAAAAAAACATTTCTATTCATACAAGTTATGAATATCTTCTGATAATTGTCATAAGTTTATACACATCACAAATGAATTAAATATAGTTTTCATAAAGTATAAAAAATTTAATTTTTTTCTCTCTACTATTAGTAGGTCACATTGCTTTTATCTAAATTTAATTTCATACACTAAAATCAAACATTTTGATTCATAATTTTCACACCCAATATTGAATTTTGATATAAATGATTCATAAACATCAAAAATAATTTATAGATAAGTGTCATAATGTATCAAAATATTATGAATGCTTTTTCCGGGATTTGAGCTTGTGATGTGTTTTTTAAACTAAAATGTCAATTTCAATGAAAAACATACGCCTTGAGTTATACTGATCACATCATCCATTGGATTAACATGATTTTGTTTAAATCATATAAAAAATAACATTAGGATCATTTTACAAAAGTATCAAAACAATTAAAGAATGTTTTATAGGTTTACAATGAATAAAAGTTGTTTTTAACTAAAATGTCATTTTTAAACTGAAAACACAAAATTTGGTTCATATTGGTCATACCATGAGTTAGATTGACACGCATATGACTATTATGTTGAAAAAATATGTAAATATATATGAATATTGATGTATGTCACACTGGATTTGTTGTTCTGATTAATATATATATGCCAAATTAATTTGATTTTATTAATTCATTGTTTAATTTTTTTCCCTCAAACATTTAATTTATTTTTTTGTATTGTATATGTAGGGTGGTAATAAAAGAATATTGGATGGGTCAGATGGAGGTGTTTTTTAATGTTATATATCTTTTGTACAGTCAACTAGAACTCACTAATAGACTACATATTATGACAATTGTTGGATGTAGTTATTTACTCCTTCACATCACCAAAAATCATGCAATATAATTCATAAGCTTTTTTAGTGCTAAACAGAATTCAATGATAAAAGTGGAATTTTAACAATTCTAGATAAAAGTTATAGTGAAAAAAATTGTAAGGGTAAAAACATTGGCATTTCATTATAAAAATAACCGTGAGATTAAAAATATGTGAAAAATGAGGAAATAAAAAATTAACACTAGATGCAACATGTAAAAAAATAAAAAAATAAAAAAATATAGCACATGGGAAAATTGAAGGATAAAAAATGGTAAAAAAATGTTATAGACTCGCTATTAATTATAAGACGAAAACAATAAAGATATCCTCTCTGGAATAAATGGATAAAATTATAACAAATTACAACACTCAATGATAAATCTATGAGTTGATGATGATCTAAATACATATCATAAAATCATTTCTATTTTCAATGATGCTTCTCATGTCTCTATAAGGTTGCTCAATTATCTACACCATCTGAACATGTTAGATTTAATTACAATCAACAGGGAATCTACCACATTTCCTTTAATGAGAATTTTATCCGTATAAAACTTACTTCCACAACAACATCTTGAGAAAATTCATATTTTATGAGAATTTGAATTGTACTTCAATGAAAATATAGATTAATTTTAATGTGAAAGGTGCTTTAACTATAATAAAACAATGAAAACATCTCTTGTATTATCATGAGCTCCTCAGACAAAATATTCATAAATGTGGACTAAATTCATGCCAATAAAGCTACCTAGTAGTCTACCTTGGTTTTTTATAAGGGAAAAATTGATTATAATTTAGAAATACAACTTATAAATCATCTTGAAGTAGTAAATAGATACGTAGTAATCGATTTTCTCTGATCATATTTACAAGAAAAATATCAATTGATAGAGCCTTTGATAGTAAAATAAGATCCTGCACAACATAATATTGCATTTAAGGTCTCTTTGATGTATCGTAGGATTATCCTAATCATGTTCCAATGCCCCCATCTTGGATTTTTGATCTACTAAATATTAGTTCTCAATTCATATGCAATGTAAGGTCTGCTAAATATCATATCAAAAATAAAACTCCAAATAATGATATATATATTACACTTGATACTTTTCAATCCACTATAATTCACTACCATGACTCATCGTGGAGGTTAACATGAAATTAATTGGAAGAAGGTTATAGATCGGATTAATGTTTTTCATGTTGAAGCATTTCAAGAACTTCCAAAAGAAATTCCTCTGTGATATCCTGAAATTATTATTATTTTTATCTTAGTGGATCTATATCCAATGAATCATACTTGTAGGACCCATTTACTTCTTATCAAAAATCCCGATCCAACTATTCCTTATTCTCTCTTATTTGATCATTATTGGGGCCTACAGCCAACATCGCATGCACATATAATCGTATAATGATCAAATAATTATCATCAATGCCAATAAAATATACATAAGGATCCAAATTAATTCTATTTTCATATGAATAATTATATAAGACATAAATCACTTGTACCAACACCTCAGTTCCTGTTTGAGGTCATAAAGAGATTTCTTCAACCTATAAACCAATTTCCTTTTACCTTCATTGTAAAAACAATTATGTGGAGAAACTGGATTTCATCATCTTGATCACCATGTAGAAAAGATATTTTCAAATCCAACTACTCTAGATATAGAATTTATGCAGCAAATATCACCATAACTATCCAGGTTCTCATTGGTCTAACAATAGGAGAACTTATTTCATTGAAAACAGTGCATTCCTTTTGAACATATCCATTGACCACCATCCTCACATGATATCATTCCACTTGTTTTTTTCACCCCCTTGATATCCCATTTTACCAATTTCCATCCGTCTATGAGTTAATATAAAAATATCCAATTTCCTTTCTTGAGCAAGGCATCATGTTCATCCCACATTGCCTCCATCCATAAAGATACATCCATACTCTGTGACACCTCCAAAAAATAATATGGTTCTATATTCAATATCAATTAGATATATAGAAAATATATAACAATGAAAAAATATAAGTACAATGTCGGTCTTCACCTCTCTTAATTTGAACATCTTAGTCCATTATCATCGGGTACATGAATATTGTGCTCTGGATATACCTCATACAAAGCAATTTCTTCTATTATTTCTTCATCTACCTTGAATATTCTAGTTTTTGTACTCTCTCCATGTGATTATCAATCAACATTTTCATCCTTTATTCTTAATAAATAATATATATTTTGATGATAATTTTTAGGATTGTGTGATCCCACAAATGATACCCCTTCAAATCATCAGTGCATCCCAAAAAGATACATTCCCAGATCTTGGGTCCAACTTAGATATTTCTTAGTCATTAAATTATTCATATACAAGACGTCAAAAAGTCTGAAACAAAGAATAATAAATGGTTTTACCATTAAATATCTCAATCAGTGTCTCTATATAAATTTCTATTAAGGTGGACCAATTGATCATAATATAGGAAATATTCACTTCTTCTTCCTATAATGTCTTGGAAACTCCAACAGTTTTCGGAATCACTATTTATTTTTCCAACATGGTTCTATCCATCTACTTTACATGAAAATTATAATGATATGTGCATGAGAATGTGATCTATTGATGCCTTTAGGTTGAAAATATAATCAAACACCCCTCTTTTATAATCTTTATCACTATCATTCTTCAAACACAAGATCTCTTATTCAGATTCAAGATCCTTCTTCACATTGGATTATTTGAATAATTAAAATACATATACTTTTCTCTTTATTGGAAAAACCCAACATCAACTGGAATAGACTTAAATTTAACACCCAAAGTACCTTGATCATCCAATGGATAAAACAGGTTCTTTCCAAAAAATTTAATGGACCAAATCTAAGATCTCTTTATTCATCAACATTTAAGTTCCTAACATTAATATGTGTTTCTTACTCAAAAATGAGTTCTTAAAAAATGTTACGGATTCCTGCGTAATTCCATAAAACAAAATCCAATAACATATAATATTCAGGACTCATTAATACATATGACCAAGCATCTGATTCCATAATGTTTTCAACACATCAATTGAGGTTGTTGATGCAAAAAATATATTTTATTCATTATATATTTCAACCATAAGCACATACAAGTTCATTGATAAGTTCTCCATGTTCACCACCATAAGTGAACTCTTCAAAATCATCATCATCATCCGTTTTTTAGTGTGATTCCTACATCTAATATCATAAAATTAACCAAGGAAAAAAATTTCTTCTTTTAACTTTTCACATGGAACACTTCTTCAATGGTTCAAACTGTATTACCCTGAATCATTAGATTTATGATGTCAACTCCAATTATAATCACGGAATAATCATTCCCAATGAACAAAAATCCTTTAAAAGGTAGTTTTTTTAATAATTAAAGTGTTCTCTCTAAGTCATCATGTGATATGATTATCCAGTTTCAATAATCATTGCACAATCAAGATGTTTTCTACCTTTAGAAGTCACTAAAACATAACCAACTAGTACATATCCATTTCTAGAAGTACTCACCACATTTAATTTAGAGTTATTATAAATATCATTATATTTTTAATAATTTTTTATGATATTCCCCCTCTTACTAAAATGGTAAAATATGAAAATTTTCTTCTTTCTTCTTAAATTAGACCTAACTGGATTTTGGACCCCACTAGAACCATGCCCCAACATTCTTTATCATTCCATTGACAGAGCATTTCCATTGTGAGATGTTGACTATCATTATTACTTATTCCTTTGCTGACTATCTTCTTAAATAATTTTAGTTGCAATGTCATTGAATAGGAACATTCTATTATGTTTTTTTCGGTGAGGTTGATGATATGTTGGTCATGGGAAAATAAAAAATCTAGAGTATATTCTCCAAACATTCTTTATCTACTATTTTAAATCCCAATGAAATAATTTAAGAAAATAGTGTATTATGAATTTTGATATGGTGTTTCATTGATGATGAATCCATCATTAGAGGATTGTTTAATTTTCCCTTCATGAAAATTTTGTTGTGGAGTGACTTTTCCTCGTACAACTTTGTCATTGCACCCAAATTTCCCTCACTATCTTCAATTCAATGCTTCATATGAACCCATCCGTGAAATCCAAATGGACATTGTTAATATAATTCCCAATCCATTTCATTCCATTTCTTTTCTATCTCCCCTCCCTATTTTTTATCCAATATCCAATTGGAAATTATATCTCTATGTCACCTCTTGCATCATCAGTCTTCCAAATGAAAAATTATTTTCGTTGAACCTTTTGATGTTGATTTTTTCCACTATAGAGACATATTGTTGGTTTGAAATTTTCATGACCTAAAAACCCACCTTTTATACCACTTTTCAGGATACAAAATAAATATCCTTTTTTTGATCAATAATCTTTAGAAAAAACTATAGTGTAAAAATGAAAAAACTGAACACATGACATAATATGGAAAAATTACCAAATGAAAGGGGTAAAAAAGTCATTCAAATGGAAGTATATTACTTTGGTAAAATATAGGTACACTCCCACTATCAATTATAAAGAGAAAATATTCAAAATATTCTATGTTTAATAATTTGGGAAATACCCCAAAAAATACCACAAACAAACATGAAAATAAGAGATAACGTGTTACTTGAGAATCCAATGATGAAAAATGTTGAGGATATTCAATTTTATAGGCTTACCTGATACTCCTTTGGCCTCCCAAGAAATAAATACCTTTTACCAGATTAATTGTGTGGAAATAAAGATTGACATCCCCCCACATAGAATGAATTTAATGGGACGTCGTTACTTTTTCAGTCTCCCAAAAATTCTTCGAACAATAATGGTTCCACTTTATCAGTGCCTTTCATTTTAATGGAAAATAATTTTCATAAAATGATTACAAAAATAGAATCATATATTCAACATGTGATTTGAGTAATACATGAAAATTTACAATCTGAGAAAATGGAAGGTTGTACCAAATAAAGGAGAGATAAAAAATAATGTAAAAGAAGAAAAAAATGTAATTGTTAAATGCCTGTATTTTTTTGTGATGTCAAATGAATTCAAATAAATGCTCCCAATAATAATGAAACCATTTATTGAATTTATACTGTAATTAAGGAATTTTTAAATAGTTGAAATCATTTAAGGATTTTATATAGTATTATAAAAATTACATTTACTTTATTATATATATATATATATATATTTAAAAATATTCAAAATTATATTCTTTTATTCAGAATTAATATAATTAAAATAATTTCAAAATATAACTGAAAAAGAATTAGGGGACCCATTTCTTAAGGGAATGACAAATGACATATCTTCAAGATTTTCCATGTGAGATTTTGGTATCGATTTTCAACCATTGGCTAATAATTTATTATTAATAATAGTTTTTAAAAAATAATATATAAATAATGAAATAATTAATTAAAATATAATGATTAATGTAGATAAAAAATAATAATTTAAATAGTAATAACTTCTAATATGATTAATATAAATCAAATGATAGTTGATAATTGTTATTATAATCAATAATTAATAATATGAAAAATTAATAATCAATATTTAATAATGAAGCATTTATAACTTATAATCCATCTTATAAATAATATAATAACAATATAGTTAATGATTAATGACACATTTAATGATTAATACTATATTTAATTATGGTTAATTAATGATATAACTAATAATTAATTATTTTGGAATATAAAAGTCAAAAAACACGCACGTATGGATAACCTTGTTTCTCTGATGGTTGAGAGTTTTATCCTCTGGTATATTCGGGATGGATAAGTCCTAGGGTTTATAGGGAATAGTGGTGCGACACCAATATTATGATGTTTGGGGTTCCAGTTCGAACCCTCTTCAAATGATTCCCTTTTTTTATTTGGCCTGATACACGATTCAATGGAGTTTGAGCTAATAAATTGTTTGTAGAATCTAGGATTGAAAAAAATAATAATAAAAACTATTATGGCTAAAAAATATGTGGATTATTTTCTAAAGAATCAATTGTAATTCCTCATCATCAAAAAATTTATAATTAATTGAACATTCTCTCTGAAGCCCCAAAATAATATATTACAAAATTTACATCATTTGAATTATTGAGTGTCCATAAGAGAAATTAGAGTGGTCCATAAGATATTTGAATTTTTTAATATGAAGGGTAATTAGAAGGTACTCAATGGAACACAATGGTCTTTTGATAGCCATTTTATTTTAATGGAGGTCCTATGATGTGAAGAGGATATATAGAATACCTATTATTATAAAACACCCTTTGGTATTTTGATTAACAGAATCCAATTTTGTTGAAGATGAGAGTGTATTACGAATGAAGTTGGTGGACAAATCGATGAATTTGAGGAATGGGACTGATCATACACTATTTAATATGGATAAATTGAAACATTATGGTGTTAATTGATATTTTACTTCTAATAATGAGATGTTTTTCCAATATATAGATGAATTTATTGTCTGGATCTCATTTTACTATGAAAAGATACCAATTTTTTTCATATTCTATGCGTGTATTGGGAATACTGAGAAATAATGCAACTAAATGTCAATGGAAGGGGAATAATATATTATTTAAATTATATTCCTTATTTGTGAGTAAAATATCTTATGATTTATTTTATTACATATGTATAAAAAATATGGATAGTGATAGACTTTCGAACGCTCTAAGGGTGCAAGTAAATCTAGTTCATAAAGGAGTCATTTTTTTTGGTCCACCAGTATATTTTCTAGACCAGTGTGTTTATATGCGAGGGAAAGGTAGGGAGAACCAATCCATTGGATTTCTATCTCATGATAATTAAAATAACAATGAAACCCTATTTAAGGCCACTATGTTGAGGGATAATTTTTCTTTTGATATACTCACAACATTTGAGGGAAAAAATAAATCAACTTCAACCCCAAAGTGGTTATTCTCTGATACACCGAATCATTTTTTCTACATACCCTTGATTCCCCATTACCTTCCTCCTTTCATAGATATGATCCAATAAAACCTTCACTATCTGGGCATAAAAAATAGTGAATGTTGATATAGAAAGTGGTATGGGATAATGGAATTGATATATTCATAGTAAAACATGTAGTTACAAAAGATATATAGAGGGCCCACATGTTATTGAGAGGTACTCCAAAAGGTGTGATGATGTGGGGGTTTAACCTTTATTGAATACTTAGAGGTATAGGATAGACTAAGCCATGCACTACTATGTCAATGAAAAACTTATGCTATATATGCATTGGGCTTTAAAATCGATGGTCATTTGGGATGATCCAGTGCTAATGTTCTAAATGTAGCCCTGATATGGTTTCTTGTTTGAAACCATATAAAATTGTAATGACATTGTTAGTATTGAAAAAAAATTGTTTTAATAGATGTTTGATTATTTCAAGAAAAGACTACTCTTGTGGCTTTTTTCGTCATTAGTGGGATGACATGGACATTGTGGTTGAATCAATATCATATAATCGCATTTATACCTCCATCCACAAACAAATCATGCAAGACTATGATGTTGTAGGATTTTATAGATGTCCCTCACAGAGGAAAAAATGGATTTCTTAAAAGCTACTAATGACCTTATGTGAAAGCCTAATATTGCCTCTCCTTATTGGTGTATGATTTATTTAAATCTTTTCCCAACATGAGAAGAAAGGGTTTTCCAATAGGCCTCACATATTAATAATGGATTTTTATTAGGAAAAATATATAGTGGAACATTATGGTCTTTGTTATTCAGGTAACCTTTACATGTGGTTTTATTGATGATCTAGGAATACTAACACTGTCGAGCATCTGGATAGGTACTTCGGATTAAGTTAATGGACTGAAATTTTCTGCTTCTGTCACGTTTCTCACATTTCTCCAAACACATTAGATCACTACCGTATCCTCATTTACTTATCCCATGGGTAAATTAAAATGATACATGAAAGACTCTTTATATATGAAATCATTTGGGTGAAGGACAATGAATGTTAAGAAGTGATCTACTTATTCTAGAAGTTATGGGATCCCGATATAGGATAGAATATAACACATGTGTAAAAGAAGTTGAAACATTGGATTAACCATAAGTTTCATCAGCCAGACTCACATTGTCATAAAATTTAAAGGAAAAATAATGAGCTTTAAACTCTCCCTGTTAGATATATTTCATTAAGGTATTTCATTCACTGAAGTAGAACTAGTTGCAGCTCATAAAACTAAGGAATGTTTTTGGGCCTTACATGCACATGAAACCTATATCAACAAGAGTGACTCCAAAACATTATACACCCATGAAAATTCCTTTGAAATGTGTTCAAAGAACTACATAGATATTATAAAAAATGTAGAAGCTATAATTTTTTCCATTGATTGGGGGATCCATGATCTTATCAACCATTGTTTCTAGGATCTCATTATAGATGGGGAATTTATCATTTTTCTGATATTTCATCTTTTATTGAACATGTTATTATAGAAAAAATGAACCACCTTCATTCTTGAGACATAATTTATGATGAAATATCTATTACCCTAAAACAAATTCACTCAAATAAAGATCCATGGTTTCATTGGTTTCAATCATTATTTCATAAAACATTCTGGTACAATATTGGGCAAGATATATTAGGCGTCATAAAATACATATGGTCAGGTAATGAAAACATATATATATATATGGTATAAAATAATCATTAACCACATCCCAATGATAAAAAACATTCTTTATACCAAAATATAATCCCACAATCTTATACAATGTCATTTATAAAATTTTATAAGAGATTTTGGTTGACTGTCTATTTATGTTATTTATTTCTATTATTTTTAAAAATCAGAGTTCATTACTCCCCAAAAAAATTATATATGATAATTTGAATATGATCAATTAATTGTTTGAATCCATGATGGCATTATCAATTTTAAAAATAGGTATTATACCTTTGAATGTAGATATTAAAAATTCCTATGATAGGGTTTAGTGGCCCTTTCTTTAGTTTTTCTTAATAAAAATAGTATTATCCACTAAATAGAATGTGGTTACCATGAAATATGTCTCTTATGTATATATTATGATTAAAATTAATAGTTTCATCTCCCATATATATTCCCTAACTAGGGGTTTTCATTAGATGGACACTCCTTCCACTTCACTTTTTTATTTTGGTTACTAGAATTTTCACTAATATTATTTTAGTGGAAACAAATTATAACATTATTCATGGGGTGATGTTTTGATGATGAATCCCTTTAATTTACCATCTCTTTTTTTCAAATGATATATTTATTTTTTCAAGGTACAACCTTGAAGAATGAAATTATATTTTCCACTGGATTCATATGAATGAGAAGGAGTGAGAAAAATATTCCAACGTTGCTAAATCATAAATTCATTTTAGTTCACAATTCCCCATGGGAATAAATGAAGACTAAAAAATTCATCTAGTATTATGGTGGTTAAAAAAATAATGAATATATTGGGATACCCATAATTTTTTGAATTTTAAAGGATGATTCTTTTTAAAAAATCATGGATTTTGTGGAAAACAAAATCTTGGGATGGATTTTTCAGATGACCTCCTTAGTAATGAAGTAAACTCTCATCATAGAGGTGACACAACTATTACAAACCTATTATATATAATTTATTAAGATCCTTTCCTTTTTTATTAATCAAATCCACACCCCCTCACCAAATATGATGGGACATTCATAACATGTGAAAAAAATTAATTGATTGGCCTAGTACATGATTTTCTTACTAAAAGATTGAGGGGGAATGAGGATTTGAGATATATGATGCTTTAATGATGCAATATTGGTGAAGAAATGTGATTTAGATGTTGGAACACCATGAATAACAATGCATGTTAATCCCTTCAGATAAATAATTCCATCACATGGAATTTTTTTAAGAATTATTAGGCCCCTCCCCATCTATTTTTGAGAAGTATATGGGGATATATCGTGAATTTTAATTGTGAGATTTACTATCAAATCATAGATGGATCCACTTTCAAGATATAGAGGAACCATTGTATTATCGATGGAGACGGTCTGAAGGGTACCTAATCAATGGTTCATGGTTGGGAACATGCCACAATAGAATAATTATTTAATAATGTTGGCAATACTTAGTGTATCAAATATGTATAACTATAGCTCAATAAGAGACATAGAAGATTTATTTTGAGCATCCCTTGCTTGAAAGATATGGGTAGGATATAATATTATGGATTAAAGATAGATCAATAGGTTACTTTTTTAAATTAGTTTATAATGTGGTACTTGGGATGATAATTCCAGAGAATAATGTGTTTTGGATGCAACTGTGCTGTTTGGTAGTTCCACCAAAGGTCAAGTATTCTCTGAGCTAAATTTTTGTCATCATCATAAAATCAATGAAGTATCTCACATTTTAGGAAACATATGATGATCAAATATGTGCCATGTGCATGAAAACTCTAGAGTCTCCATTTCATGAAATTTATTCCTGCCTATGTGCAACAACCATCTATCATTTATTGGATTCTGATGAAAATCTCATAACAGATATAGTTCCCTAGCATACAATTCTTCTGATGAAATGATCATCCTATATCCCCATGGAGATAGTTCATTCAATTTTTATTGTGTCATGGATCATCTGGGTGAGAATGAATGACTTTTCTTTAACCAGATTTCGTGATCAACTTATTTCTTGGATCGAGTAGGTTGCTTCATGGTCGGATATTTTGAAAAAAAAGAGAAATAACTTGATAATCATAAAAAACTCCTTATATTGAATTTTCGATCCCTTCCCCAATGGATTAGTTTATGATTAATGTGATTGATTCAATATCTCAATAAGGATCTGCTAGTATTGGTATGACAGTTCATGACTCTCCCAAAAGAAATATTGCAGTCTAACATTAATCTTTTCATACCAATTAGTAATATAACACACATATAACACAACTAATTATAAGTGATTATTTATTTTAAAAAAATTAAACTAAATAACAATACATAATTTATAATTATTAATGAAAAACAATAAAACAATTGATTGGTAATTATTAATTCTTTTATTAATAAAGGGATACATTGGATGGTATTATTGATATACATGTTTGTTCAACATGAGTTTCTGAACTTTATATCATGTTGTTCTTTTAGGATTTTGATTTCTCTTTCAAAAGAATAATATTTTTTATTTGATTCAGAATATTTATTTTTTCATTTCTAAATAGTAATAAACAACTTATCAAATTGATTCCCAATCCATCATAACTGACTAAATTGATATTATACTTTCTTGAGGATATCTACAACACTGCTTCCTTAAACACAAAAAACTCAACACACCATATTTAAACCATTTTTGGGTTTGTGTGTGTCTGATTTAAAAAATTCCCCCCTTCGACTCAACCTATTATTTGTTTCTATGCGGGGTCTAGCCGTTGTTTGAGGCTCAAGCCCCCGCCCAAGAACATTGTTGGAATGTGTATATTCTCTTTTATTTATAATAATTCCCCCTACACAACTATTTTTAAATATGAATGATATGAAGCATATTAAATTCACATTAACCATATCTTATTTATATTTAAATACACTCTCTCTTCTCTTAAAATATGGGCCGAATTTTTTTAAATAAAAAACCAAATAGTTTCAAATAAATTTAGATTCAATGTTATTTAATTAAAAATAATAATTCCTTTCATAATTCTATCACAACATTCAAAAATTTACAGCAAATAATCAATGAATAATTTTTATATTTTGTAAATTTTTTTTATATTAATATTTACAACAAAAATGGAAAAAAATTTCTAAATAATTAAATATACTATAAAATAGATTATCTCTAATTTTTGTAAAAAAAATTTCATCTGATCAACTAATATATGAATTTCAAATATATTTTATTTAGGTTTTAGGGGTTTAGAACAAACCAAACCACACACACACACAATGGTACACCAATGGGTCTAGCCTCATCCCATACACAAGGATTGACAAGAACACACTATGACCATTGCAATTTTATAGTCCAGACCATGTGGCTTAAAACAACATTTTCTATGCTTAATGCTCATATTGATTTTTCCCATATGGCCCTCCGATTGAATATTGCTACTACAGTCCTCCTACTACAACATCTGTTATTGTACTTGTGCTGTAATCGTACCAGCTTGATCACTACTACTATATTCCTATAATCAATATGAAAAATAATCCAAAATATTGGGATGTTAGGGGTTGTGAAATATTTTGTAAATGTAATTATATATATAATATTAGAAAATTTATTATCAACTCTAAAAAATGGTTTGAAAAATTGAAATAATTTCTCTTCAAATATTGTTTGTTATTATTGAAATTTATTATTATTTACTATATGAGTTATATTATGTAAAAATATATATATATATATATATACCTGGGAAATATCATATTTTACTATACATAAAAAAATCATATAGAATAATTATATAAAAAAATTATCTGTTATAAAAACATAAAATTTTATAACTATTTAATGATTTTATAATTCTAGGACAAGGAAATTATAGTATATCAATATAAGGGCCATAAAAAGTTACATTGAATGGGGAAAATTTGATGATTACATCATATAAAATTATTTTATGTTTATAATGTCTACGGATTGACATTATAATTGAAATGTAAAACAATCGTTATCATAAAAATTAACAAACCTAAAAAAACCTTATCCAATGCAATAATACCTCATGAAAATTGGGAGAAACCATTGATTCCATTTAATTTACCTTTTTTTAAATCCTATAATTATTATAGAACATACCATACCTCCTAGATCATGCAATAAATTTTTTTATATTCTTCTCTTATGAAATATTCAATAAACTGAAATAAAGACACATTAACTGAACAAAGAATAATAACTTTTTAAGGAATCATAATGCATATATTACCAAATTACTTATCCATTAATCTTGTGACATATAGTATGTTTATAACTTGATCTACTTCCATTTTCAAATCCTCATTTATTTTCAAAAATATTTTATTGGCATTGTAGATCTTAGAGTCCATCTCTTTCAACACTAATTTCAATTTTGAATCCATTTATCTTGCAATGTTTTCAAAATAAAATGAGGACAGTGCTATGCATGAAGAGATAATAAAAGGATTAAAAAATAATACAATTTAAAATATTTCCAAGATTACAAAATCCCAATTAAAAACATCATAATGGAAATAATATCATGATTAACACTGTATATTATAGTTAAAGGAATTGGGGGAACCACCATATTTTGATTATTTTCAAAATAGGAGCTAACAATTATACTTTGAAAACCATTGTTTCCATTAAATAATGATAATTTTCATGATTTATTTTAAACAATACAATAATATAAACTTTTTACAATGATTAAAATTGACCCTATCAGTGCTAAAAATCACTCATAAACTACGCACCCTGAAAAGATCTTGGCCTTTATTAGTGCTAAAAACGAGATAATAATAGCCACATTTTCCTCCGTTGATAAAACTAAATTAATAACAATAATAATAATAATAATGAACCCTATCCTCCACACCACTTGAACATGACACCCCACCCCATTTATATATGTATTTTGTGACTCGACCATCTTACCAGTGCTTTTGACCCCCATTAAATTGTGTTATGCCCCATTCTCACCCACCATCTCCGGGAATGAATCAATATATAGGTCTAAATCTCCTAATTGACCACACTTACCACTGAACCATTAAATTTTCATCTATATATTGATATATATATATATTTCCACAAATCACGTTTACACGTGTAATTTTTATATAATTATATATATTTATATAACTATTTTTAATATATTTATATAATATTTTTATATACTTAGATATATACTCATATATATTTTCATGATATATATATATATCTCTATGTACATATATATTTATATTTACATATAAATTTTTCGTATTGTATTTTTAAAATGCATATTTATTATAAATACCATTATATACTATATTTCTTTAATCTCATTAAATACAGTAATTTCTTGTTTGATTATATAAATTTATATACATTTATGTTTTATATTTAAGGATATATTTATAGAAATACATTTATATGATGTATTTACCCAATACTCCAACACACATAGAAACATATTTATATATTTTTCTTATATATATAGTTATAAATAATTATAAAAGAATAAATAAAATTATAAATTATTATATATATATATATAATATATTTTTATAAATATATATTTATTTATATATATATATATTTAAATATATATATATATATATGTATTATGGATAATATTTTTTTCCTTTTGGTTAATATATTTACATTTAAATATATTTTATATGTAACAATGATTAAATATTTATTTATACAATTAATTTTTTTATATGTGAATATATAAAATTATGTATATACATATATGTATATATTTAATAATAATTTACCCTATAGTGTGAAAATGACAAAATTTGAACACCATAAAATCCACATGAATGTAATCCTTGGTAAGAAAAAATTCTACCCATTAAAAAATGACAAGAACACCATTATAAATGTGGATAGAATTCCATAAAATGAAAAAAATTGGGGTTACCATAATAAAAAATCAGTTTTAGAGGCCTCTTGTACCATTTTTTAGCACGCAATATCTATGTTTTCATTAGTGACTATGCCTTAAATATTTTCACATGCTTTGATTTAATTTGTGGAAGAGCACTAAAAGACACCCATGTGAAAATTTATGGATTATTGATGTTCAATTCATGTCTTTAAATTATCTTAGACTATTTAATAATTTATTGAATTTTAATGTAATCAGATTTTTATTAAATGACTATTATTCAATAATAATTTTTGATGTGTTAATTAATATTATTTTCTAATTATTTTATTAATCCAATTTTCACAAAATATCTTATATATTAAATGTAATTATTATTTAGTCTTATATATATAATATATAATAATATATATTATATTTTTGTTAATATTAAAATATTTATATATTAAAATATAATTTTAGTGATATAATATTTTTTTTATGAAATATAACATTTAGCAGTTCTAAAATAGTACTGATAGAGTTCACCATTTATTAGCATTACAAAAACCATTGACAAATCATCGCAATATTATCACTAAAAAAACACTGAGAAAGCGTCTCTTCTATCAGTTCTTTTTCAGTGCCACAGAAAAAGGTACCCCATTTATCAATGGTTTTAGCTACTATTGATAAATGTTAATGTTGAGTATCACGTGATCTGTTTCAGCAAAAAATGACAAATAGGGTGAAATCAAATATATATATATATATATATATATATATATATATATCCATTTTAAAGTCTAAAATCATTTCCCATGCCTCAATATTGGTAATTGAACATGTTTTTTTTGATTTAGTATTACAGAACCAACTATTTGAACTTGTAATATCATGTATATTTGAATATATTAATTTTAATTAAAAAATTAATACATCTTGTTATTTTTTTACACACATTTAATTTAATAATGTCCTAGAGTTTCAATCTCTTTGAAATGGTCATAAAAGATCACACTCTAAGGAGAATATTGAAATTTTATGAATATATGATAACATATATTTCTACATTTGAATAACATTCTATGATTATAAATATATAATTTTGACAATCTATTGTGACTACAAATAAGTAGATTTTAATTATTCTCTTCAAGTGTTCACATTGTATTCTACAATATAGGAGATTGTGAGAATAAACCCACCTGAATAAACACACCATGTTTATGTGTTATCAAATATTCCTATCTTTGAGTGTGTGTGATGGTCCTTAGATTATAAGCTTGTTATTAGTTCATGTCAAGACACACACCCTTGGATGTGTTATTGTAAACCATTAAGATAACAGTTCCTGGAAAAATATGGTTATTTTGGCTATATCACTGTTGAAATATAATTAATTACTAAGGGGATGAACTATTTATTCCTTCAATATTTATGGAATATTATATCTCATCCTTTTGACTAAAATGGTACTATCACATTAAATTCTACGACCATGGTGTAATGATGACTATATTTTAAATAGTGATAGAAAAATGTTTTAAGTATACATGTCGATGAAAATGATGTTAATGCATCTTAATTAAATATTGTTGGAAAAGGATTATATTACATAGTGAGCATACTCAACAACATTGTGATATTATGTTCTTTTTATTGGTTTCATTGAACAGTTTGTAGAATGTGATATTTTAAATTAGCCAAGCCCACCAAATACTAATGAGAGAGAATACTAGAGGTTCACACAATAAGTGTTCCAATTTATCTCAATTTATTTCTACCAGAAATAAATTAATGTAATAAATTATACTCTCAAGTTGAAGGAATAATTTTATTCATATTTTATTGATAATAAATAATAAATAAATATTTTTTCAACAAATATTGAATATAATATTTATTTTATTTGTCGAATTTTCTTAATATTTTTCCTCTAGAGTGTGATTAAAATATTTATATTTAATAAATACTTTATTGTGATATTCAGTAAATGAAGAGGAAGAAGATGAGTGGACCAATATAATGTCTGATGTTAATTATTAATTTAAAACCTGGTAAAATAATATTTATCATAGCATTAGTTAGGGCATGTCATAATATAATAATTATATGATTTATTATATGGAATGGGGATGGAAATGCATTATTATATGATTAAAGTTTTAGTTTATAATTAATTACATTTTAACCAAAACCCTAGCTCTATAAATATATGGTTATGTAAATTTTGTAGTGTTGAACAAGAATTGATAATTTTTTTACATGGTAGACTTCTCTCTCTAATTCTTCCTGACAACTTCTCAAGAATGATAAGACCTCCATCAAGCCCAATGGATCTTGATGTAATCAATATGAAAAATTCATGATGATTTATATTCTATGGTAGCACTCAATAATCAATATGTGACGTTCAATAATCAATCGAGCACATACAGATTACCACTGGATGGATTCTACACTTGGATCCTACAAGCACAATGACTATAATTCGAAATTGGTTTTTCAAAATATCAAAAAACATTATATTGAATAAATTTCATTATATGAGGTAGTATTTATTGTGATCGTATTTAAATAAATTATAAATTTAACATGAAAATACCCTCTCATTGTTACGTGTTTCTTTATAGCAATAATCTATGGAAAAAATTTCATTGGACATGATGTTTACATATACTACCATTGGATAGTGATACATCAAATTCAATAAAACAATTATGTTTATTAACTCACCAAGGTGATTCATCTATTCATAAAACCATCAATTGGAATCAAATGGATTACATTTTAAATTTATATGTATTTATTTGATTTTTGATCAATTTTTTCTCAATAGTGGTAAGATATTCCATTTCCAATGTATACATTATTTAATACAGTTTTTGATCAATTTTTTCTCAATAGTGGTAAGATATTCCATTTCCAATGTATACATTATTTAATACAGTTTTTAATTAACAAGATTTTGAAATATTAATTATCATCATTCAGGGTTAAATTTACTTAAATAACAATTTATAGATAAATAATCATCATAAATTTTATTGGTATGTTCCAATGATTTTGGCTGGTGAGACTAGGTTACACGACATGTAGCTAGAGTACACGTTGTCTGCCCAAATACACCACTCTTGGATGTGTCATGAGATACAAAACATGCCAAGAAGTAACTACACATGGTTAATTTAAGGAATACCACTATTAGAAGGGGTAAACATAGCACACAACATTTCATATTGCACAATGCATAGCTGATATACATATTGCATAGTCTATGTGGTTTGACACCAAAATTAATCCGAACCCTGGGGTAAGATACATGGTTAAACCACATGTGAGAATGAAATCCGAAATATTAATGAAATATGTGTCCTTTATCCATCATACATGGAATGTAGCTAATTAATTGCCTTTTTGAACTACACACTATGTAAAGAACCATTTTTTGAAGTAATATTTTTTTCATTATATGGGAATGTTATGAGTCCGCGAAAATTGACAGAAAGTGATTTTGAGGCCCTGTGTGCCTAGAATGATTTTCTGAACTATTTTTAAGTATGTTCAATAAATTTGAGAGTGGGTTTTTGTAACATTTAAACCAGTTATTGGGATTAAAATATGAGGGCACCGTTGAACTCATATCACCGATATTCACTTAAGGATACTTTCACCTTGACCGCAGTTGGACGAGGGTGAAAGTTAGTTTTCGTGTTTTTTGTGGAAATAAAAACAAAATAAAGAACAAAATTTATTTTATTTAAATACTCCCATTAGAATGTTAAGTGGTGGGGACCACCCAATCTAGAAAACCTCCCATTTGGAATTCATGGTTGTGGGGACCACACGATCCCCTCTTAATGTGGAGTTAACCCTTGTACTTCCTCCACATTAATTATTACAACATCAACTAAATTAATGGAAAACTCCAATTAATTAATAAAACATAATTTAATAAGTTGGAACTTATTTTGGGTGGGGATAGGAAAATTGTTGGCAAGGGAGTGCTTGGGAGAATTCTAGAGAAACATTCACTCAAACGAATAACTCTTCTCCTATGAAAAATAACTCTCAAAGGGAGAACTCCATCGAATGATCTCCAATGAGGAACATCGTCAACAACAACGAACTGAAAACTTTCTTTCCCTCATCACTGACATAAATGAACCTTTGAGGGTAGGGAATGTTGTTTTAAATACATCTTACCGTGTCCCTGTCATTCTTTTGGATCCACGAACTAATAAGCCACTTCCAACTGTTCTAACATGGAAGGTGCAAGAGAAACAAACATGGCCCAACCTCTCCACAACCGTTGGGGTTTTTGGTGGTCTTTAATAGAAGTAGACATCCTGAGATGAGGGCGGGAATTTACGGAATGAAGAATGGTCCACCGAGGTGCACCTAGTGACCCGAGGAACGTTGCTGGTGACCGGTTCTAGAATGGACATGAGGGGCGGTGGATGGAACACTGGCCAGCCGCGACAATTGTGGTGGCGCAACCATGCCATCGAAGACGAGTCGCGACCCATCAACCACGGCCGAGCATGGGCGACGACCGTCACATGGTTGTCCGCGTGAAGTTGGTGATGGTGGGCGTCCATGCAACCAGCGTATAGGGGTTGTGGCATGAGGCCGTGGAAGTGAATGGAGGGTGGTTGGATTGTTGCCGGCTACTGGTGGTGGTGCGGCCCGTGACCACACCGCGGATGAGGGCTGGACGTCGAACCAACCGGGGAGCCATGCAGGACCCATGGTCTTGCATGAAAATTTTCGGCACCACGTGGTGACGACCGGTCAACCACCCAACCCAAACAGACTAGTTGTTTGAGGTACCCATGATCCGCCTTCCCCTTGGGTGGCAGTTGGGGAGGACCCCACCAAAGAGCCACCCAAAAGCAGGCCCTCCACCGCGAGCTAGCGGGCCGCCCAGTGCATGATATTAGGCCACCCATCGTGGGACGAGTCATATTTAGGGTGGTAACCAGATGGGTTGGTTCAACCCGAACATGGTCCGGTCGGCCCAGGTCGAGTCGGTCTGACCAGGTCAGATCGAACCAGGACTAATTTCGACCAATTTCCACTCTTTCGACCATAACTTGAGATAGAAGCATCTATTTGACGAACCGTCTGTGGCACTAGAATCCTTGGATTGAGGAGGTACTTTTGGTATACCCCAATTGAATTTATGGTAAATATGGGGTATGACCAGGTTGGATCAAACACGAATCCAACCGTGCCCTCGGGACTAAAATGCCAATAACATACAAACCAGTCATCTAATTGATGCACTGTTTGTTTAATTGAGACCCATATTATGTGGAGTTCCTTTGGTATACTTATTTGGGTGACTTCATGTCAGTTTTAGTATTGACTAATTGCTTGAAGAGAGGACCCTCATAGAATCAAGTGAGCTTATTGCGTGAACCCAGCAGCAGGCTGTAATAAGAGAAAGGGATCCTATGTGGGTCTATGTTTTAGGATCGTATGTGGGCCTATGATAAAGGATCCCACATGGATCTGCTCTAGGAATCCACATTGGAATACTCTTGGATCCTACAAGGGTCTGCTGTACTTGGATCCTACGTGGGTCTGATGATTTAGGATCCTACGTGGGTCTACCTTTTAATAGGATAAGATGATTCAGTAGTTACATCGAATCATCCTTACTACCAAACCTATGTAATACCGGGTGTTAGATGAGTACTCACCTTTGTGGTGATACCTTCGTTGTATTCTTTTGTGTGGAGATAACTTTATGGTACTTATTTTCGTTGTGATACCTTTGTGGTATTATTATCTGTGGATTTACCTTTTTGGTACTTATCTTTGTGAAGATACATTCGTGGTATACCTTCAATTTTGGAACAGTTGAGCTTTTGGCTTCTGAGATGGACCCTATGATTTTTTCATGAATGAGGTGGGTTTACTTGATAACTTAGGTATATGTATGGGTGTATACTTATGTAGGTTTGTCAGTTGTTTTTCAGGCTTTGTTGTTTATCCTTTGTGGATTTTGGTAGACCTTTAAGGGTATATGGGTCCCAACTGAGTATCGTTATACTCACCCCTGCATGGGAAATGCCTGCACATTGTTGTGTTTGGTGTAGATGATGGACTGCGTTTACTAAGGAAGAGGGCACTCTGACTGGATGTAGCTCGGAGGTGGACTTTAGACGAGGCGTACCACAAAGATGATCATTTGAGAGTTTTACCTACCCTTCAGGTATGATCCTTGGTGGGTGTTCACAAGTGTTATTTCAGTTTACAAGTACATCCCAGTTTCACATGTACTTTTTAGTGTTCTTGTACTTTCAAGTTAGGCTTGTATTCTGGCCCCTTTTCTTACTATACAATCTCTTCTTACTGTATAGTTTACTTTTTTTGTATCTTGATGTGTGTTTGGTTGTGTGTGGTTATAGATTATAAAGGCAATTCCTTCCATGTTTTAGGGAATATGCCTTTTGGTGTGAGTCGCCATCCCCTAGCCTATGGAAGGCGGGCTTGGGGCAGTCATAGAACAGGACCCGGGGGATGGGTCATGACAAATTGAGCTGATGAGATTCATACATGACCCTTGACACATCATTTACCATGAAGAGGTGGACATCAATGATGGGGAAAACATTGCAGAGGTTCCAGTAGAGATTGACGATCTACAAGAGTAGGTCTTTCCAGGGTGGTCGATACCTTTGGTGTGCGTGCATTGGCTGCACAAGGACCTCCTAGAGAGCACGTGGGAGTGGGAGGCTCAGATTCATGCTCAATACAACCAATTTTTTCCTAGTTTTTGTGATGTGGCTTTCAGGGTCAGGAATCCATGAGGTGGGGAGAATGTAAAGACATAGATTTTTTCGTGATTTTTTTTTAATTATTTGGGAATTTTACAAGTCTGTGAAAATTGATGGCATGCGATTTCAAGTCCTGGTGTTCCTAGAAGAAATTTAAAAACATTTTTTATGTATGTTTAGTAAAGGTGCAAGCGGGTTTTTGTAACATTTGAACTGGTGCTCGGAATTGAAATATGAGGGCACAGCTGAACTATCAGTGTTGATATTAAATTGAGGAGACATTCACCTCTACCGCAGTAGGACAGAGGTGAAAATAAGTTTTCGTGTTTTTTGTGGAAATAAAAATAAAATAACAAACAACTTTTATTTTCTTTAAAACCTCCAATTTGAATATTCAGTGGTGGGGACCACCCGAGCTAGAAAACCTCCCATTTTGAATTCATGGTGGTGTGGACCAACCAAGCCCCTCTTAATATAGAGTTTACCCATGTACTTTTTCCACTTTAATGATTCCAATATCAACTTAATTAATGTACAAATCTAATTAAATTAATAAAACATAATTTAATAAGTTGTCACTTCTTTTGGGGGGGCATGAGAAAATTGTTGGCAAGGGAGAGCTTGGGAGAATTCATGAGAAACATTCTCTCCAACGAAGAAATCATATCCTTCGATGAATAATTCTCCATTGAATAACTCCTTCAATGGATCTCTAATGAGGAGAATCTTCAATTACAATGAAATGATGTCGGTATTTCCCTCCTCACTGACGGCAACACACCATCGAGGCAGGGAATGTGGTTTTGTATACCCCTTACCCAGTCCTTGTAAATCATCTTGATTTAAGAAAAAATAAGCCACTTGCTATTATTCTAATGCAGAGGGTGTTGGAAAAACGAAAATGGCCCAACCTCTCCAAAACAATTATGGTTTTTGGTGGTCTTGAATCGAAGGAGACGTCCAGAGACAAGTGCAGAAGTATATGGAATGAAGAACGGGACACCGGGGTGCGCCTGGTGACCCGAGGAACATCGTCGGTGATTGGGTCAGCGATCGACATCGTAATGTACTTGGGCATGGTGGTCGGAACTTCGGACGGCTGCGATGCTTCCAATTGTGAGACCTCACTGCCGGAGAAGGCCCGCAGCCCATCAGCCACAACAGAGTAGGGGTGGCGTCCGGCGCACGACCGACCTCATGAAGGGGGTGGCAGTGTGCGACTGCGTAGCCGGCGTACATGGGTTGCAGCATGTGGTTGATGCTGCAAAGGGAGGGCGGTTGGCTTGCTTCCAGCCACCGGAGTTAGTGTGGAGTGCAACCTCGCTGTGGAAGAGAGCTGGTCATCCGGCCAGCCGAGGAGCCGTGCTGGACCCCGGGTACCGCGTGCAAGCTGCTGAAGCCACATGGCATCACTCGATCAACCACCCAAAACAAATAGCATAGCCATTTTGGGTACCCAAGGGGCACCTTCCTTTTGTTTTGTGGCTAGAGAAGAACCCACCCCAAGGCCACCCAGCCGTGGGCCAACGAGCAGTGCAGTGCGGGCCAGCTGGCCACCCAGCGCGGGCCAGGGGGCCGCCCAGCGCGGGCCAGGTGGCCGCCCAGGGCAGGTCAGGGGGCCGCCCAGTGGGACAGCGGGCTGGGCCAGACCCAGCAGGCTGTATTGGATCTCGTCAGCTGGGGCGACCCTGGCCGAGTCAGGCCGGGTCCGTCCAGACCCTAACAAGTTTCAATCACTTTCCACTCTTTCGTCCATAACATGAGCTACATGCATCCATTTGATGAACCGTCTGCGGCGCCAAAACCTTATATCGAAATAGTCTTTCTTTATACCCAACTTGATTTTTGGATAAATTTGGGGTACGACTGGGTTGGATCAAACACGAATCCAATAAGGCCCTCAGGACTAAAAGGCCAATAACTTACAGGTCTGGGGTTCGATTGACTCATAGTCTGTTGAATTGAGACCCCTATTTCATGTAGGTCCTTTTGGATAAATTTATTTCTGACTTCATGGAAGATGGGGTATCGACCTATGGCTTAAGGAGTCGGCCCTAAAAGAATCAAGGGATCTTAGTGCGGGAACCATGTGGCTGGCTGTAACATGAGAAAGGGATCCTATGTGGGTATGTGCTTTGGGATCCTACATGGGTCTATGTTTTATGATCTCACATGGATCCGCTCTAGGAATCCACATGGGACTAATGTACGATCCTATGTGGGTCTTCTGTGCTAGGGTCCTATGTGGGTCAGATGATTTAGGATCCTACTTTGTTCTACCTCTTAACAGAGTAAGTTGATTCAGCAGTTACATCTAATCATCTTTACTATCATACCTATGTTATACCTGGTGTTAGGTGAGTACCCACCCTTATGGTGATATCGTTGTGGTATTATTCTATTTTGAGATACCTTTGTCGTACTTACCTTAGTGGTGATACTTTTTGGTATTCTTCTTTGGGGATTTACCATTGTGGAACTTATCTTTGTGATGTTACATTCATGGTATTCCTTCCTTTGTAGAACAGTTGAGATTTGGGATTTTGAGTTGGACCTTGTGTTTCCTCATGAATTAAATGGGTATATTTGATAACATGGTTATATGTTTGGGCATATACCTATTTAGAGCTATCAGTAGTTTTTCAGGCTTTTTAGTTTATCCTTGGTATATTTTGTGAGAACTTCGAGGGTCTCAGGGTCCCTACTATGTATCGTTATACTCACCTCGGCACACGATATGCCTGCACCTTGTTGTGTTTGGTGTAAATGTTGGAAAAAATTGACTGAGGACAATGGAACCCAGCTTGGAGGTAGCTCGGAGGTGAACTTTAGACGATTCATAACACATAGACGATCATTCGAGAGCTGTACCTACCCTTCATGTAGGATTATTGGTGGGTGTTCACATGAGCTATTTTTGTTTACTTGTACTTCCCAGTTTTACTTGTAATTTTCAATTTTCTTGTACTTTATAGTTGGTCTTGTATTCTGTCTGCTTTTTTTACTACACACACTCTTTTTACTATATAGTTTACTTGTGATCATATCTTACTGTTTGCTTGGTTGTGTGTGTTTACAAGTTATAAAGGCAGTGCCTTCCCGATTTTTGGGAACACTCCTTTCAGTGCCAGTAGCCATCCCATGGCCTATGGAAGGCGAGCATGGGGTAGTCACAGCACGGGCCCTGGGGGGTGGGTTGTGACACACTGAGTTATTTAGGAAGGGAGGAGAACAAATAGAATGAGGAAAACATTGTGTGTAGATAGAGTACACATCACGTTTTCCTGCATCCCAAGAACATGTCGAATCTTTCAGTGGGTAATGTATACACAAGAAAAGTGTTTTTAATTTTGTGTAGATGATTATTTCACATCATTTAGTTTTTATAAGGAATATATTGATGCCTCAATTACGTATCCCAAGCACTTGGTAAACAAGGTATATAGCGTGAATCTTGTAACTACATGTTGTGTAGTCTTTAAATAAAATATAGAATTGAAATACAATAAAATAACTAATTTTATAATTATAAACTAATCATACTATTTTATGTTTTTTTGTTTAACTATGTTATAATGATTTTATAAAATTAATAAATGATCATTTAAGATTCCATTATTATTTTTAATTTTTGTTCATATCATTTATTTTCCTTGAGTCCATTGATTATAGATATCTCTAACTTAATTCATATGGGAATGAAGATAAAATAAAATAAATTAATCAATCAATTATTTAATTAATTACATTATTCATTCACTTTTATCATATTGAGTAAGAATGAGTATAAATGAATGATAACTAATGAACTATTGGGTATTTGTTTCCAGTGTATCATTATTCATGAGACTAACAAGGACATGTGTATTCAGGGTTTTAATTAAATTTAATTTATTTCATGGATTTAAAATTTTTAATTATTAAATTAAATATGATGAACTTAGAGTCACCCCTCATTCCTTTATTATGTCTGAGTTGGGTTTCCATGGGGAGTTATGTAATTACCCTTAACCAATCCTTTAATTCAACTCAAATTCAAGTGAGTTATAAATAAATATAATAAAAAGTGTATTCCAAGGTGCATAGAGGTGGTTCAAGATGGTACCAAGATGAGAGCAACTTAGGTGATATGTAGGTGGATAGGTGGAATTCTACAATTTGTACTAAGAATATAATATCGATTTTCCCCTAGTTGATAGATTGTTTTATTATCATTTCAATAAATCAACCATTATATAAGATCATGATCATGTAATTTATTTATTTGTTTATTTTTTTCCTTATTCATTACTTATTTTAGGGATGAAATATATTGATAACATAAATAAATGGAATAATATAAAAATTTTACACTTAAATAAATGGATTAAACATAATTGTTTAATAAAAAAAATGGTGAATCAGTTATGTAAAGTCCACTTAATATTAACAGGACACATAGAGGATAAAAAATATTTAAACATAATAAAAATAATATCCCTATTGTCAAAATTATGTAATACTAAGTCTTCCGTTATTTGATCAGAAATGTAACCATAAATATAATGTTTATAAGGCCATAAAATAGATATTTTCATTAATAAGGTATTTATCATAAGGTTTTTTGGTTAACATAACCAAACCATTATTGAATTTAATAGACAAATTATGTTCAATACATATTTTGAAGAATGTGTGGTCGAAATTATTGTTATGATTATAGGATTGGGAAGTCACCTCAATGGATCAATGATCTCCAAGCCTACTATTGTCAAGGCCTCCAACCTGAATACCTTATAATATTTTTGAAGAATGTATGGTCGAAATTAATTTCATTATGTCACACATAAAGTAAAATCTTGTGAAATACTAAAAATATTATCTTTTATAATTTTAGATTAATGGAAATTTCACCATCCATATCATCAATTCTATAAATATTGGAAGGAATAATATATCTTTCCTTATATAACTTTCATAAATGGTTCAGAAACCATCATGTTTTGTTTCACCATGAGTAGAAATCTTAAAAAAATAGTCCCCTTTATCTGGCCTAACTGTAAAGGATGTGAGTGATGAAGAGTTCACTATTTATGATAAACAATAGAGATATATGATTTATGTTCATAGATTAATTCTATTATCCATGTCCAGTGAACTCATGATGTCTAATGAATTCATAGTTTCTTATAACATTAACCAACATCTCATTCCCTATATTAGTGGAGATCTAGATTGGAATAATTTGAGAATTCCATGTCTCCCTTTTAGAGTAATATTTTAAAATGTGTTCCATGTAATCCTAAAATTATCAAATTAACTAGAAATATTATGTTCCTAGGGGGTCCAGGGTTTATTGTTTCTGACGAACTATGCACCAATATCATTCGTTAACCACTCCCATGGAGCGTATTATGATTTTTTTAATATTATTTTGAACAACAGAGATAATTCACCTCTTGATCATCTTACATTGCATCACCGTGTTGAAAAGGCGATGAAGTGTAAAAATAATTTTACCCATATAGGGAAAAAAATAATGGTAATCAAAATATATCTAAATCCAAATGGCATTTGAAAATCTCTTCCATGAAGAAAATGATCATGGGAATGGAAAGTGAATATGATGTTGATTGTTTTAAATGGAGCCACATAAACCATTGGAAGAAAAAATTCAACCATTGAAAATAAGCATGGGAATGATTTCGGTGCATTTTTTATTGAGTGAAATTTATCTATTTCTATAAATAGTTATGAGATACATCATATGGTGCTCACATATTTCATCAAATATAGGAACCATGAAGATTCAACTAGAATTATTTAAGGGAGATATATCTAGGAGTAGTCAATAGAGCATGACATACTACTATAGCTATCAGAGAGTACCTCCCCACATTAATAATAATAATGATCTTGGTTTTAAAAAGATTTTATTATGTGACATCTATTTACAAAATCATTATTTAATTTTCTATACTTGATACTGCTGGATTTATTTTCAAATTTGGTAATAATTATGCTTATTTTTTATGGATAACATTTTCTATAGAATGAAACATTTAAATGATTGTCTTTATGTGGTGTATAACATAACCATAGTAATTGGAGCCGATAAAAAACAATTCTACACAACTTATACCACACTCAATATTGGAATCACCGTATAGTTTATCTAAATGAAAATCATTTGACAAAATTAGTTTAATATGGATATTAAGATTCATTTGAACTAAAACCTCTTGGTGTATGTAATAAAAGTTTAAAAGGTAAAATGAATAAATCCCAAATTACTGGAAAAGTTCAAAGGTCTAGAGAGATTCTTAAATATGTTCATACTAATGTCTATGAACCATTTGTAATTTAAGTAAGGGATATGTACTCAAACATTATAAATTTTACTAAGTAATTAAGTTGATATGGATATATCTACTTAATTATGTATAGGTTGTATTCCTTTGACAGTGTAGTGGAACACATAGATGAAGATGACAACCATATTGGTATCAAAATTATTAAACACCACATATACCATGCTGCAGAATAACATAATAAATACTTCATTGATTATATATAGGATTTTTATATTCTATCCAAAGCCCCTCCTCTATATACACCTCAAAGGTATGGTGTAAGTGAAATGATGAACCATATATTTTTTCATATGGTGAGATTGACGATAAGTCAAATGATTATTTCATTATCCCTTTGGGAATACATGTTATAAATAGAAACATTCATACTTAAACGAGTTCCAACTAATGCTGCAACTAACATTCTGTATTTTATTTGGTAATGATTTAGACACATGTGGTTTCATATATACATGAAGTGTTATGAATCTTTTGTGAAGCCAATTTATGTGAAATAACATGAACCCAAAGGAACTATGTGTATCTTGTTAGGGAATCCTATGGAACCTACATGATATTTCCTATATAAACTTATATATGTGAAAGTTGTGGTTAAAAAACATCCCAAATTTTGTGAAGGGGATCACATCTCTAAAAGAGATAGTCTGAGAATGATAGGCTTTGATAAAGTCTAGGATCAAGATAAAGAAGATGTAGCATCGAAAGATATTCCAAAAATTCTCAAAGAAGTGGATGTTCTAGAGGCCAAAGTATTATATAGGAGTAAAAATGAGGTTATAGAATTATAATAGTATGGTTATCTAGACACTTATAACAATGACCCATTATTAGTTGATAACAGTGATCCCGTAACCTACAAAGAAGCCATATGTGGTATAGATTTGGCCAAGTGGAAAGATATTATGAATTCTAAAATGGATTCCATATACAAAAACCAATTATGAATTTTGGATGATCCTTCAGTGTATGTAAATACTATTGGTTATAAATGGGGATTCAAGAATAAACTACACCTAGATGGAGAAGTTAGTATCTCTAAGGTTGGTCTGGTTGCAAAAGGGATCAAACATCTTCATGGAATATAAAATGATGAAACCTTTTCACCTATAGCTATGCTAAAATCCATTAGAATTCTAGTTTCCATTAAAACATTATCTGAAAATGAGATTTGAAAAATAAATGTCAAAATAACCATTATTAAAGGGTACCTTCAATAAGATTTTATATGACACAACCTCAATGTTTTGGGGCTCAGAAGGATTCTATCAAGGTAAGAATTGAAAAGATCAATTTATGGATTAAGGAAAAAATCCATGTCATAGAACATTCATATAAATGAATATATAACATAATTAGGGTTAATAATGAATTAATAGGATTATTGTCTCTATAAATGGTTTATTGGAGATAAAATCATTTTATTAATAGTATATTTGTCTTACAAACTGCTTAATGTAAATGAAAATTTATTATTACTTTCTGTGTAAGTCTGGTTGAATAAATGTTTCTCTATGAAAGACATAGGTGAAGTATCATATACTTTTTGGATCCAAATCCTTCTTAATGGATCCAAGAGGATTGATTGTCTTTTTCAAGGAATATATATAGGGATAAAACAAGGTTATAAATGTGACCTAATAGATATAAGTAATGATAGAGGATCTCAAGGATCTCATACACTTTATTGAATATTTCAACCATGTATATTATGAATTATGGTCAGATAGATGCCACATATTCTTTAGGCATTATAGGAACATATCCAGTTGATATAGGTCACAACCATCAGATGGTTATCAAGAATATAATTAATAATATAAGGAATACTAATTGTATTTTCCTAGTCTACAGAGGAGATATAGAAATAGTAATTATAGGACGTACAAATTCTAGATTAAAAATAGATCAAGAAGATATGAAATTGTTGATGATATATATATTAACTTTTAATATAGGTTATTTAGTCTAGAAGTGATCAAATAATGATCTGGATTTTTATGTATATTGCATCAGTTGAGGAATATAATGACGTATTTTAGATATGAATATTTTTGTAATATATTAACATGGTTCCTAAAATTACATATCCTATCACACCCTATTTTTATAATACTCCAATAGTGGCTGTCAAAAAATTGTCAAGGTCATATAAGTGGATGAAGCATATAATCTAGAAGTATCAACTCTTGAAAAAGTTTTCTGAAAGCAGTGAAGACAATGTGTGTAGAATATTCATGAATGAAAATGTGGTTGACCCCTTGAATAAATATTTAACTTACTAAAAACATGATCATCATATAAGGTCTAGAAGTCTGAAATTCATATGTAGTTGGATATATTCGATGTTATATTTTTTGGAGTTCGTGTTGTAGAGCCCACCTTTTGTACTTTGGATTACATGTACATTATAATATTTGAATATTTATAAACTATCATGTTATATATTTTTCTATTTTCTAAAGCAATTTAATGTAATTATTTTTAATAGTATTATTTTCCTCAAAATGGTAAAGTTTTATAATATAATGAGAACCTTGATATTACAAGACGTTATTCATAAAAATTGTTTTACAGTCAGATAAAATACAAGTGTTGGACGCATTGAATTTTGCCTATCAGGTGTGTGTACTTGTATGCCTATGGTATAGATTTTCATGACGTTCGCACTTAGTAATCTTTATGATGGGAGATTATGAGAAAGATCCTACCTATTATAATTTCATATACTTATATGTCATTAGATATTCTTATCTTTGGGCATGTGAAATTTTTCCTAGACCATAATATTTTTATTAATTCATCTCATGACTCACACGCTTATATGTATTTTCAAAAATGAAGAAAATAACAGTTAAAGAAAAATTTATGTACATTGGGTACACCATGAATTAAATGAAATTAATTAATAAGGCATGGAAATAAGATTACCATGAATCCTTATAGAATATTATATCTCAACACTTTTATTGAAATAGAACTGGTGCATTAAATTTAATGGTCATGGTTTAACAAAGAGCATACTTTAGACAGTAAAAGGATATATCATGAATATTTGTTGATGAAAAATAAGTTAATAATTCTTGATGATATATTGTGACAAAGGGATTATATTACACAGGGAGTGTTCATATTTGGTAGGAATCATTGTGACAATTTCTTCCTTCACATGGGAGCATGGACCCATTTCTAGAATGTAATCCTAGACTTGAACCAAGCCTTTCTAACGCTCATAACATAAAATCATAGAGGGTAACACACTATGTGTTTTTATTAATCATGATTAAATTATATTTGGATTTAATTAATGGAATATAAATTATTCACATGAAAAAATAAATAATTTTATTCATGCTTTATCGATCATATATATTAAATAAATATTTTTTCCACACTGTGAGCAGAATATTACTTTATATTGAATATTTAATAAATAATTATTCCTAGATTGTTAGTAAGATAGATATTTTAAGTAAATTAGTTAGTCAGGTATCCAAAAAATTATGAGAAATAATATGAGTAGACTAAGATCTTTTCTAGTGATAAATATTAATTTTTCATATGATAAAATAGTATTTATCATTGATGTAGTTAGCACATTCCAAATAATAATAATAAAAATATTATTATATGGAAAGGAAGCAGAAATGGTTTATTAATTTATTCGAAGGTCAATATGAAATTAAATAATATTTTGACCAAAACCACAACTATATATATATATGGGTTTTCACTATGTAGGGTTAATCAAGAATTGAGAATCATTGTGCACAACAAAATTATCACTCCAATTATTCCAAAAAACAACTAAATAACTATAAGAACTCCTTTAGTACTAAAAGATCTTGATGTGATCAATATTAATAAAACAATAAAACTGATCCATTGTGATAGCACTAGTAATGGATTATTGTCATTTGGACATCAAAGTGGAATGTTTATCTCATTTCTATATGGATTCTAAACATTATGTTTACAAGCATGATAACAATAATCTGGAAAAGGTCTTTTGGAGGATCAACAACATCGATATCAAAGAATGTTATTATTATGAGGTAATATATATTAGGAAAATATTTAAATTAATTAAAGAAATTGATAAAAAAAACCAATCCAGGTTTCAAGATTCTCTAAGACAAAATTTGATGGAAAAAAATTCATTGGTCATAACATTTAGGTCATGCACAATTGGTGAATGATCCATTGAATCAAAAAATACCATTATGGTTATTCTCCCTCAAATTTTTTTCTACTACACCCAGAACCATCATGTTTTTGGACATAAATGAATCTCCATACAACAAGCCACCACCACACACCAATTTGAATACATGTATAATGGTCTACAACAATAACAAAATCAAAGACATTACATTAACAAAAAGTTGGTCTAAATTTCTCGAAAAACTGAAACCCATTGAAATGAATCAATCAAATTTCTAATTCCCATTAATTAATACTTAATTAATGAAAATTTAATTTCATTTTGAACTATCTTTGTTGGTTTAGTGTCACTTGATTCTATAAGATTCCAAGTAGAATTGAAATAATCTGGAGAGAAAATTGTTATTAGAGAACCCAAAAACTGGAAAACTATCAAAAGAAAATATAAATATTCAATAAGAAAGTAATACTATGTGTCAAATAAAAGTATGGATAGATATGGTTGGAGTATAGAACAAGGAAAATATGTTATCGAACAAATTCCATGTTAATTGTATCGCTAAGGAAAAAATTCTTCAATGGTGGAAGTTCATTTGAAATTAGTGGATATATTTTTCAAGAAATATTCACCCTTCTCGAATTTAAGACATCTGATAGTGTCTTTTGGTTTTGAAACTAAGTGTTTTATATTGAAATTTATGTTGGTATTTATCCAGAATCGGACACATCATATGGTCAATTAATGAATATTTATGTTTGAATTTAAAATCATAAAATATTTATCACTAAATTAAATAATTAAAACTAATGTGATAAAAATTTTCTTTAATGATTTTAATGATTTCAATTAAAAAAATAGATGTTTTTTGCTTCTAAAAAACAATTACTTGTTAATAAAGAATTAATATTATAGTTCCCATTAATGATGGATATCTATTGGAAATAATGGATGTGTTGTTATTTCATTTCATCACATTTATAATGAGACTTGTAAAAAACTAATAAGATTTATTTTTCATCATATGATAGTTGAATGTGGTTTTTATAATTATAAATGTTGCAATAGTGAGAATAGATAGAGAAAAGAAAGAATTAATAAAATATTACATTATAATTGATATTAATATATCATAAAAAATTACATTATAAGTCTATTATCACCACTTAATCAGTGTTTGCACCATTTTAGATTCTCTAAGTGGAATTCATTATGAGACCTTCATTGGGGACACACCCAAAATTGTTATTGGAGCACGGGGAGGATGTCGGCAAGAACACTACTTGAGTGGATATTGCTATTACAACCATTGGATTCCATGGTTAAAGGTTTCTACTAGGACCTGAAGCATTTAAAAGGATGGTTGAGGATTTTATATAATAAATCCAGTTATACATTTCTTAAAATGATTCATAAATTTTGAGAATCTATATTATCCTATGAAAAAAACCTAATGTAATCGAGTTAGTGCAAAAATACCTTTAAAGAATGAATTGTAGTGTAGTGAATCTCATCTTTAAAAACCTAGATGGTTGGTTGAAAACCAAGAAATAACTCTTAGTGACCCAGTAGGAGGGGGTTTTTCATTAAAAAGTTAAATATGGCAGTAAGAGGATTTATTCTTCGACCAAATATTTGAGATATTTTGGAAGAGTCTTGAAGGGAAAGTTTTAGGATAAGATTATAATTATCCAGGATCCATAATCACTGATATAAATCCACCTAGACATTGATACATACTAAGAATATCAGGAAGATATAATAAAAAATATAATGTCTTGACCTTACCATGAGAAGCTAAATAATATCATGAATAAGTATGGATTATTTCCCTGAGTATAAAAGAATATCATAAATCAATCCATTATCATATTACATGGGAGGAATGTGGGACTTTAGTAATAGAACATGTCTCATGAGATCCAAATGAAAAGCTCAAGAAAGTAGAACACCTACTATATATTCCCATACAACAGAAAAAAAGAGACCAATTAATCATCCATCATTAGAATCGATGTCAAACATTGCGAAGACATGCCAGTAAGACATGTGATATAAAAAAACTAATACCATAGGAATTAAGGAAATGATTATCATAGATTTGTTTTAGTTGAACAATAGTGAATCCAATACCTCTATCCTAGCTATATCCATGAAAAATATAGTATATGGAAAACACATCCAATATGTGTTTGAAAATATTGAATAATCCTTATGTTATATTGTTAAATGGAACCTAGATAATCCATAGATGAATTGGCTGTATTACTTCAATATTATATAGTTTTAGTTGGTTTATAGTCATAGAACATAGATAGTGGACTCAATTTCATTGTATCTACCATTAGAGGTAATGTGGGGAAATTTTGAGATATGTTGTTAAGACACTCAATAGTGATTGTAACTATCCAATAATATGTTATATTCCCATTCAAGTTTATACCAGTAGTATCTTATTTTCTCAATCAAGAGTTTGTGGAAAATTTAATGGTGAATTGGGATAGATAATTGTTAGAATAATATAGAATAACATTAAACAAGATCCAAAACTATGAAATGTGTTATTTTGAATAATGAATTTGTGATTTTCATCATTTTTATTATGTTCATGGACTATGATATCACGGATATTCTCTAGATATTTTTATCATAAACTTATATAACTATGGAAAAAATAGTCCAACATGCCTTGAGAACTCTTCTTTATCAATGTTAAGGGATATATGATACTTTTGGAGTTCAACAAGAAACAATAAGGCATGTGATAAGAATCTAATAAATGGATTGGAATGTATTGAATGATGTACGATATATTCCCTATATGAGTTCTTCCTATTTCTCAATAGTTGAGCATTTTGTAGGATTATATGGGTGAGGAATGACCAAAACGGATCTTGAAAACTCCCAGAAAATATCATTAAAAACATAGGGTTATAAATAAAAGTATAAATTAAAGAGATAGTATATGATTTTCTGGAAAAAAAATATTCTGTAAATGGAAATCATTAAGTCGTCATTTAAGAAGAAATCCAGAATGATATAAGAGATATATTTGACAACATCGAATCCAGAAGGATATAAGATGGAACTTTAGGGAAAAATATGTGAGGTGTCCCAAATACCATAAAAGAAAATATTTATCCAGTTGTGATTATTATTTGTTATATGGGAAAAAAGGTCACAATGATGAAAATTTATCAGATTTAGATAGAATAATAAGTTGTCTTAATGAAATAATGATAGAATATTAATCATAAATATTATCTGGGAAAATAAAATGAAAAGATATATTCTCAGAGGATGAGAGTTTATATTCACTCTATTCAGAGTAATCATATGTGGAAGAATCCAACTCATATGAAGAATTATAAAATAACACCATGAAAATTTTTGAGCCATCTTCAAATAGCCATGATTTTGGTAGGGGATAGTGCCCCAGAATACACTCTTATTATAGTAAAGCTAGATGAAATGGAATGTGATTTATTTTATTATTTAACATCTATATTCCCTCTAGAATGAATGTATATTAAATAATAGAATATGCATATATTTGATTGGTCTATGGTATACCAAAAAACTTATATACCATATCATGAAATGGATATGATCTTTTATGTTGAAGGCATATACTGAGTATATAAATAATATATAGGATTATTTCTAATTCTTTATCTAATACAATAATGGTTCTATGAGGATATCTAAAAAATGAAATGCTTGTAAATTTTGTAATATTCTAAATTTTAGTAGATCCTCTTTTCAAAAATGGATAAGATCAAACAGTAATAATTTATAATGTATATGGAAGTTTATCTAATTTCTCTAACTCATTTATTGGATGGCCATGAATAAATATGAATCCAGGAGCATCATGGTTAATGGTGATCCTATTTTTTCATTTAGTGGTTATGGATTAAAGTAATAGTAAAATTCAAGAGGTAATGACTAATAGAAGGAACTTGTAAAAGACACCGTGTTGTCGATGTAATTACCCAATGTTTTATCAATGGAAATATCTTCTAATAATCATTCATAAAGTATAATCACATTAGGAAACACAATGAAATTATACTAAATACTATTTTACAATTGAACATTATTTTTCCACATTTATGTTTTGAATTTCAAAAAGATGTCATACACAGTTTTGATCAGTAAGATTTTTGGAGTACGATAATATAAACTTAATTTATGGTGATTAGTAACCTACCTTTATGAATAGTACCCTATGATTATGGATAGTAATAGGACCCTGATGAATAGTAAATTTTCCAAAATAATAGTAACCTCACCCGTGAATGATAAAATAATTTGTAGGCATCTTATATGTGAAAATTTGACAATAATAAAAATTATTGGTATTTATGTAAGTCATAAATAAATAATTATAATTTATTTATTTTCATAAAATGTTTTCACTAATTAAAAATTATGTTTTTTCTTGTTTTAAGGTAATTTTATGATACCTTATATACTTTTTTAAAGCATTATAAAATTCGATTTTATTGTAGAAACAATATTTTTCAAGTAAATTATGATTTTAATTAAAATATGAATTAATGATATATAAAAAAACTATTTTTGAAAAATGTACATCATTTTTGGATTCAATATGTTGGAAAATGGTTAGGGTAAATTATTTTTATTTTTTTTAAATACACAATTTTCTGGTGAATGGTAAAATACATTAATTTACCGTATAAATACATTATAATTTAATCACACAATTTCATATATCACAAGTGACGTAAGAACCCAACTCTCGAACACAAATTCCCTATTTACTATTCTTGGTCATGGAATCATGACTATTTCAAATTTTGGTGGAAATTAATAAACTAATGATTAAATATTAAGAAATCCCTTATCCCCTCGAGTATAAATATCAACCATCACACCCTAATTTCCCGACACCTCTCACACATCAAACCATGTCTAAATTATTACCAAACAACATACCAAGCCCCTCCCCCACTTCCAAGAGATTTTGGTCTCATAAACATTCCTTCACTAGGTTCTTTAAGGAGGATCTCGAGAAGATGAATCATGAGGTAATTCCTCTCTCTCTCTTTTCCTTTATTTTCCTTTCAATTTAATTTTCTATTATTAATCTCTCTCCACCTATCCTCATTCGCATGGTATGATAACTCTAGTATCTCATATATAATGGAATTATATGATACTAATGAGATAATATATCATCCAATCGCAAATTCCTCTTCTATTTATTATATCATATAATACATTGTTGGTAAGGTGTTAATTTATCACCATCAAAAACAACTTGTGTTATTTTTTCCTTTACTGCCATCAGATATTTTCATGAAACCATTTTTATGGTTGTAAAAGATTTTTTTTATGTATAATATCCTATATATTGTTCTGGAATTAACTTATGTACATATTACTAAATGATTAAAAGAACACATTCGTTGTGGTCCAAAAACTGTCTGAATTAACCCAAATGATCATCATTAAATTTTAACAAATGAATCATCATCATGGTATATAAAATAATTCATTTTAAGATAATTCAAATTCATGTAATATAATTACTAACTTGAAATATCAGTTCTGGACGTTTATCCATGTTCTACATGAACTTCCATTCCTGAATACAAGTGAGCCGTTCAAGAAAACCATAGAAATAGACATTCACGAATAATGGATTTAAACCCTATAACTCTTCCAAAATCCCATAAAATAACATAATAAAACCATAATAAACCATATTTTTTTAAAAAAAGGTTCTATAATTGTTAATTAATGAATCTAATATGTTTATACATGACTTTAATGTGATGAGAGCGTTTGAATACTGGGTAAGTGGAAATTCTCAAACCTAATTTTGTTTCTTCGGGTTCAACCTCTCTCACTCCATTATTTGGTATTATTACACTTTAAAAATATTTTTTTTGTCATTATATTATCTTTTATTGGATATAAATTTTTTCCATTGGACTTTATGTCAAAAAAATGTTTTCTAAAATAATTCTTTTTTTAGAAACACGCTGTTTAATTCTCACTCAAGGTAGATTGTTATTATATCAAGTATGTTACTCCCACATTATTTTGGGAACCCCATGTTTATCAATTTCCTATAGTGAGAATAAAACCCTTCATTTCCCAGTGTCATTTATGTTAATTTTTTATATTTTTCCTTTATGGAATGTATGATAATGATATTGTTATGATGTGATGGGTGCAACCTGAATTATATAGCGTAAAATAAATGTTATAATGTGATGGGTGTGCCCTTAATTATATATCACTCCAATGAATTGGGTAAAGTAATGAATCTCATTATATAATGTGTAATTATGTGTGAATAATATTATATATTTTTTCATAAATATGTGTTGTTGTTAACCACTAAGACATGATGTTTCATTTTTATGCATTTCCACATTTTATGTCTTTTATTAATTATTTATCTCATGTTCATGATCTTTTACCAATGTTATGATTTTTTAGACTAATTGTTATATTGTTCTTATCTACCCTATTTCTGGGATTTTAGATCACCCCTTTTTGATGTATATTCACAGGGTAATATGTGTACTAAAGGGATTACAAGGGACAATAAGAGGCTGGAGAAGAATGAATTAAATAAATGTTTATGATTAACATTGTAAATTTTATGTTTGGTCCTAGTCTGCCCAAGACTTTAAAATTATAGATCCTCATGGTGTAAAATTTTTTTTTATCATTATAATGATGTAATAATAATTAAAGAAATGTTAGTGTCTCTATAGATGGTATCAGATCAAAGTTTTAGTTAATATGGGAATTAGGGCTAGTGAACCCTAGAGAAATCCTCTGGTATGAGACTATGTAGAAATAAGAAAACAAGAATAGGGATCCTATAGGATGTTCATTTAGTGTAAATTTCACCAATTAATAAGTTATTTTTTCACGAATTAATGACTAATGTGTTGTTATATCCTGTTTGGTTATAGAAAATGTAGAGAACTAGGAGAAAGCAGGTCAACAACCTGTGCGAGGGCTAATGCAATGATTGACCGAACGACATCCCCAATGGTTTGAGAGGCAGATTTCAAAACATCATGTAAATTATTTCCCAACTATCTCATGTTATGAATAATAACTATAATAATGGGGAATTTTCTCCTTCACTAAAGAGGGATCAATTGGATATCAAGTGTCTTATGTGGAATCGACCATTGAAATTTACTGGATCTTTTGATCCACTAGTAGTTGAACAGTGTGTCAACTCTGTAGAGAAGATCATTTATGTGCTTCATAGTTTTGAGATGGAGAATGTGACAGTATCTGTTTATCTTCTAGATTGAGAGGTTGTTCAATGGTGTGGTTTTATTAAGAACACCAAGAAAAGAGAATAAATTAAAGTGGTTGATTGTGAAGAGTTTGAGATCATGTTTCATAACACGTATTTCCCCCGAACTCTTCATACAAAGATGATGAGATAATTTATAGAGCTCATTAAAAATGAGGGAGAATAAGGCACAACCTATGAAGTGAATTTGAAAGGGCATGAATGGTACAATTTTTGTTTTGTTAAAGATAATGATATAAAAATTTATAGATTATTTAGTGGGGTAAAACCACACCTTCTAACAGTTCTGGCAATTCGTGACCTTGGGTGTTTTGAAGAAGTTGTTCATTGTTCCCTCAAAGTGGTGATGGAGTTTGGAGAATGGTCCCATGGCTATGATGATAAAAAATGAAAGATGGAGTTTCAAGATAGAGTATGTACTGATAAAGGTGGGAAGAAAACTCAATGACTAACTTGCCAATAATGCTGGAAGTTGCACCATGGGGATTGCCTCGAAGGGATTGGGAAATTCTTCAAGTGTGGGAAAGAAGTACACCATGATCAAGAGTGTCGAAAATACATGAGAATGAAGGAAAATGTGGTCAAAGAACATAAAGAACCACCCATGGATAAATTCTAAAACTGTAGGGAGCAAGGATACTATTCATGAAAGTTCACTAAACCTTGAGTCCTCAAGGGTAATTAGCTTTAGGAGCCACCAATACCAAAGGATCAAGGGAAGGATTATTCCATCACTACTTTGGAAGTGGAGAAAGATAATGAAGTTGTAAAAGGTAAAACTACTATTCACTCAAGAATGGAAAAAAAATTATTTGACATTGGTTCTATGCTTTCCTTTATATCGTACTAGATTTCTAGAACTATAGAATCATATTCCGGAATCCTTGCAGTAGTGATATCTATAAAAACACTATGTGGTGAAATCATTTCACCCCAAGTGTTTGACTATTCTCTTTTTGGCGTTTGTGGGATGATTCTTCCAGCAAATCTCGTAACACATCTCTTCATGGATATCAATGCTATAATGGGAATTTCTTGGTCTTTCGTTATATAGAGCACATATGAACTGTCAGGAAAAGGAAATACCCTTTTATATTTCGAACCATCACATTCTCCTCTAAAGATTAAAGGATGATCATGAATATCCTTTGAAAAATCCTTCAATGGTGTGGGTTTTGATACCATTTGAATAAGAATACCTCACACAAATGGTTGAGCAAAAGGAATGTTCCAAACATTCAAAAATTCCCATCATGAGGTAATACAGTGATGTATTTCCCAAATAATTACTCGGACTTCCCCCGGATAGGGAGGTAGATTTATCAATATAACTCATACATAGAGATACTTATATCTCAAAACGTCCCCATAAGATGGATACTATTGAACTGTAGGAGTTATAGAAGTAGCTGCAAGAGCATTTGTACAAAGGGTTCATACGACCTAGTGCATCACCTTGGGGTGTTCCCATGCTCTTTTTGAAGAAGAATGATGGAATAATGTGACTATGTATTGGTTACTGGGATGTCAACCAAATCACCATAAAGAAAAAGTATCATCTTATAAGGATTGACAACATGTTCGATCAGTTAAGAGGAACTCAATACTTCTCAAAGATGGATCTTTGTTCAGGATACCATTAGCTAATGGTGAAAAAGGAAGATATTCAGAAGAACTCCTTCTGTACAATGTATGAAAATTATAAGTTTCTGGTGATTCCCTTCAGACATAATAATGCCCCTAAAATCTAAATGGATTTGACGAATAGTGTCTCTAAAATTCACATTGAAAAATTTATGGTAGTGTTTATGGATGATATTCTCATATAATCCAAGGGCAAGGAGGAACATGAAGAACATCTATGACCCCTATTGGCGACATTGAGAATGGAGAAGTTGTACGCCGAGATCATAAAGTTAGACTTTTGGATGATGAAAGTCACATTATTGGGACATGTGATCACAGGTGAGGGAATTTCTATGGACCCATAAAAAACAAAGGCGATAAATGATCACCCAGACCCTCTAGTGTCATATAAATATGCAGTTTTCTTGGATTAGCTATGTACTACTGACGTTTTGTGAGATATTTCACAATATTTCAAGCCTTATAACTATGTTTACAGGGAATGGGATAATTTATGTATGGATAGAAGAATTAAATTTAATATTAACCGATCTAAAGAGAATATCCATGAGCAGTACTTCCCGTTTCATGATCTAGAGATGGCAGCTATGATTTTTCCCTGAAAATTTTGTGGCACTAACATTTTGTTGAGAAGTGTGACATATAAACTAACCATAAGAGCCTAAAGTATATGTTCAAAAAAATTAGCTCAACATGTGTCAATAGATATGGATAGAGTTAATAAATTATTATGATTTCTCTATTCAATATCATCTTGGAATGGAGAAAACGGTTGATGATGCTCTATGAAAAAAAGAACCTACTACACTATCCATTTTATGGATTGATAAGGACCCAATCATCAAGGATATGAAAAATATGGATTTGGAAATCAAAATTAAATGGGATACATCCTAACTTTCCCAAATTATTGTGTACCCATCAATCTAATGGATTATTAAGGAGACACAAAGAGATGATTTGGAGTTACAAAAGAAGGTGAATGAAGTAAAGGAAGGGGAAGCTTCAAGAGTTCCATATTGACATTGATGGTGTGATTTAGTTTGGAATGCAGCTTTATGTGCCATCATCACCTAGGTTAAAGAATTATCTATTCGACAATGCACATAGCTCAACAATCACTATACATTCTGGTAGAACCAAGATGTACTATGATCTTTGACAACACATTTAGTGGGATAACATGAATAAAAAGATTTTAGAATATATATCAAGTTTCTTGGTATTCCAGCAAGTCAAATTTGAGTGAAAAAGTCCAAAGGGATGATAGAACCATTGCCTATTCCCATGTGGAAATGGTAGAATGACACTATGAACTTTATCATGGGTTTCTCAAAGATTTCAAAGGGAAATAATGCGACATGGGTCGTGATAGACCGACTTACCATGACTTTCCATTTTATCACTATTTAAGATAATCTATAACTTTAAAAGGTTGAAAAGATACATGTGAATGAAGTAGTGAGATATCATGGTGTTCCATTATATATTGTCTCTATTTGTGATCCAAGGATAAAATCTAAAATATGGAGGAGTCTTTAACATTATTTGTGTACTGAATTAAATTTCATCACAGCCTATCAGCCCCAAACTGATAGCCAATCAAAAAAGAATTTTCATACGCTTGAAGATATGCTAAGATCCTGCTCTATATATTTTAAAGGTATAAGGGATCACCATGTCACTTTGGTTGAGTTCTCATACATCAATAGCTTCTACTTGAGTATTCTGGTGGATCCATATGATGCTCTATATGGAAAACAATTTTGAACTCCAATCTTTTGCGATGAAGTTATTGAAAGAATGCTACATGAACCCGATTTTGTGCAAGAGATAATATAGAAGGTTCAAGTCATACAGAAACACATCAAATTTACTCAGATTTGGTAAAATATCTATGTTTAAAACCATCGATGGGACATAGAGTTTGATGTTGGAGATAAATTTTTCTTTCGAATTTCACCATAGAAGAGTGTCATGTGGTTTGGAAAGAAATGGATGCTAAGACAATGGTACATTGGACCCTTTGATATCCCTAACCACATAAGAGTTGTGGCCTATTGGCTTTCACTTCCACAAAATATGTATTATGTTCTTGATGTGTTTCACATATCACTCCTGAGAAAGTACAAACAAGATCCTTCATATGTACTGAACTGAAAGGTGGTATAGATGGATGATCATATCTCTTATGAGGTGCATCAGTGAAGATTCTAGACCTGATAGATAAGATTATATGAAACAAGGTAACCACCCATGTCAAAGTATTTAGGAGGAACTATATTACTGAATATGAAACATGGGAATTAGAGGAGGCAATGAAGGATAAGTACCCTCACTAGTGTATGTAAAACGAAACTTCGAGGGTGAAATTTCATATTGGGGGGGGGGAGAATGTGAAGACCAAAAGTTTTATAAATGTATATACGTTCTTATTTTCATTCACTAATGTATAATAATATTTGGAAACACAATGAAATGATACTAAATACTATGCGACCATTAAACATAATTTTACCACTTCGATGTTTTGAATCTTGAAAATCTGACATACACGATTACGATCAGTAAGATGTTTGGAGTCTCATTGAACAAAATTCATTTTTTGTGAATAGTAACCTACAATTATGAATAGTAACTTACCCTTATGAATATCAATATGAACCTTATGAATAGTAAATCATCTAAAATAATAGTAACATTACTCATGAATGATTAATTAAAATGTAGGCATCTTATAAGTGACAATTAGATAGTAGTAAAACTATTTGAATTTTGGTAATTGATAAATAATTAATTATAATTAATGTATTTTCCTAAATTGTGTTCATAAATTAAAAATTATATGCCTTCTAGTTTTATGATAATTTTATAAGTCCTTATGTGAATTTTTAAACCATTATAAAATCAGTTTTAAATTGAAAAACATTGTTTTTAATTTTAATTTTGATTATAGTTACCAATTAAATTAATCATATTTAGAAATTTATTTTTAGAAAATGGAATTCTTTTTTAGAATCTATATGATGAAAAATGGTTAGTATGAATTTTTGGGACTTTTCTAAAATACATGAATTTTTAGTGAATAGTAAAATACATTAATTTATCATATAGATTCATTATAATTTAAACCGACTCTTCCTGATATCACTAGTTATGTAAGCAACCAAATATCAAACTCACATGACCTATTTACTATTAAATTTAATGTAATAATCAAAATTTCTTATCTTGGTGGAAATTAATAAACTAATGATTAAAATATTGTGAAAACTCATCTCCCATTCATTATAAATACACCTATCACACCCTCATTTCCTCACACCTCTCATTTTATAATCTCTTCCCAAAAAACTTTCCTAGCCCCTCCTATACATCTAAGAGCTTATGGTATCATCCAAATTACAAACCTAGTTTCCTTAAAAATGATCTCAATAGGATGATTCAAGAGGTAATTCCTCTGTCTCTCTTTTGCTTTAATTTCTTTTCATTTTCATGTTCTTTTCTTAATCTCTCACCACCTACACTCATCCAAATGGGGTGGAAGCTCCCGTATATCACATATAATATAATTTTATGATACTAATGGGATAATATTTCATACAAACCCCTTCTCCAATTTTTTTATTTTATAAAAGAAAATGATGTCTGTGAGGTGTTAATTTATCACCTTCAAGGACAACATGTTTTCTTTTTTCAATTACCACCTTAAGATATTGTCTTGAAACCATTTTTAAGGTTGAATAAGATTTATTTGTATGTATTATATCATATTTAATTTTATTCATCTAACTTATGTACATATTACTAAATGATTAAACAAAAAAAGTTTGTTCTGGTTGAAAAACCGCCCGAATTAACCCAAAAAATCTTCATTAAATTTTTACTAATGATTCATCCACATTGTATATAACATAATTAATTATAAGATAATTTACATTAATGGAATATCATTAATAAATTGAAATATTTTTTCAAGATTTGTAACCATGTTTTGCATGAACTTTCATTTATGAATACAAGTTATCCGTTCAAGAAAACCATAAAAAAAAGACATTCCAAAACAATGGATTTAAAACCTATAACTCATACAAAGGCCAATAAAATAACATAATAAAACCATCATGAACAATGTTAATGTACACAGGTTTCTGAAATTGTTAATTAATGAATATAATGTGGTTATACAAAAATTTAAATTGAAGAAAAGGTTCAGATACAAGGTATGGGGAAATTCTCGAACCCCACATTATTTCTTTAGGTTCCCCCTCTTTGACACCATTTTTGTTATGGTCACTATTTAAAAATAATATGGTCATCATTATATTACCTTTTATGGGAGATAAATGTTTTTAACTTGGTTATCTGTCAAAAAAATGTTTTCCAAAAGAACACTTCATTCAAAATCACACCATTCACTTCACACTCAAGGTGGATGGTTCTTATATGCCTTATGTTATTCTCACATTCTTTTGGGAACCCAATGTTTATAAATTTATTCTTGGTATATGAGACCCATTCCTTCAGATTTTTTACTTATTTTTATTTTTTTATGTATGTTCATTATTCCATGAATCTTAATGATAATGTTATGACGTGATAGTTGCGCCCAGAATTATGTAGCGCAAAATGAATGTTATGATGTGATGGGTGCACTTATAATTATACATCACTCCAATGCATTAGGTAAAGTTATGAATCCAATATTTAATGTGAAATTATGGGTGAAGAATATTCTTTATTTGTTCAAAACTGTGTGTGGTTGTTAGCCACAAATACATGATGTTTCATTTTTACGCATTTCCACATTTTATGTATTTTATTAATGATTTCTATCATATTCAAGATCCTTTGACAATGTTATGATTATGCTCACAAATTTTTATATTGTTATTATCTATTATCTTACTAGGATTTTAGATCACCAGTTTTTTATGTATATCCTCGTGTGAAAATCTGATCTAATGAGATTACAAGGTACAATAAGAGGCTAGAGAAGAATGAATTAAATAAATGTTTATGATTAATGTTGTAAATATTATGTTTGGTCTAAGTTATCCCAATACACAAAACCTCTGTATTCTCCTGGTGTAATACTATAATGTTTTTTTAATCATTATAATGGTTTAATAGTAATTTATGAAAAGACAGGGTCGTTATAGTCTACTTTAAAAAGTTGTCTCAATGTAATTACTCCTCTTTATATAAATTACTATAATATTGGGAGAAAAACTCTATAAAATGGTGTAAAATATTTACACATCATTTCCATGAAGAGAAACATCAATCTGGGAAATTAAATCATTGGTGGTAATATTTAAGAGGATAACATTTCCCAGATAATGGGTTTCACCATATTCATAGGAATACAGAGTCTTCTACTTCTAGATGTAATTAAACATGTAAGAAATAGACTATTCATCTATGATATTATAGAGCGTGGAGATAATCATATATTAGAAGGATAATTATTATGCAGAATATATTTGAAAACAAAATATCTTAATTCAGAAATACATGAGAACCGTTTTTAAGAACCAAGTAACATAGTTAAAAAAGATGAATGTACATCAATAGAGGCACCGATAACATCACTTTCTTAAAGGATTACTAAAAAACAGGCATTTCCATTTCCTATCTAGGAGAATGTAAAATATCATATAGTTTAGATAAGATCTCTATTATTTGATGATAATGTATACTAGTGGGGTAAATTGTTAAAGATAAACATTGATAGAACGATATGCACTACTCTATTTGATATTGTATGTATCCTCTCATACTAAAGAATCTAGTTTTTATTAGTAACATGAAAATCCACAATGTTGAAAGTTATAGATGAAAAAATGCAATAGTTGTGATTCAAGAAGTAGAAATTAATATACAAATCAAAGTCAATTAAATAATATTTTTAGAGTATATGATTTATTTTATTCCCCAATTGAATGAAATATTCTTGATTGGAAATTAATTCCATAGAAAATATCTTCCTTAAAAGATATTTTTGATAAAAAAATTTCATTTTCTAATTATTTTATTCCAACTAATTTTGGAAAATATAGAATGCTTCTAGAAAAACTAAGTATCTACTATAAAATAGAAATATATTTAATATGGAAATGGAATTCCCTAGAAATATTTAATAGTTGAAAATATTAGTTAGATTAAATGTTCTAGAATCAATGAATAATAGGCATCATTGAAGATAGTATTTTATTTATCAGAAAATTGGTTATAAAATCATATAAAATTATAGCAGATGACAATATCAGAGGTTATAATAACCCTTAATGATCCTTGTATGGTGGTAAGAATAATGATACATTCCTATCTATATGGAATAGTTAATGATTCATAGAAAAATATTCTATAACTAATAAGTCATAGATTAATCTTCAATAAGGAAATTCCTCATAGGAGTGCGTCATTCATGGAAATTAATCATACAAAAAAAATTATGGTAAAACCAGAATGGTTTTCAATTACTGTGATCATAGTTGCGACACAAAGGATAATGACTATAATCTCCCTAATTTGAATGTGTTAAGAAGTATTCTTAGTAATTAAAGGCCAATTTAATATTCTATGTTTGATCTCAAGGTAGGATTTTAGCATATTATGTTCAAAGATGATGATATATCCTTAAAAATATAAAAAAATCAATTTTGTTTAATTGAAAATCTAGTTATGTTAATTTGAACCACCATTTCACCAAGAATATTCCATGGGAGAGTAGATAAGGAACACAATAGGTTATCAAATTTTATAAATGTTAATATTATTTATTTTCTTGTATTAATTAAACATATAGAAGAACATATTGAGAATTTATTATAGGTAGCTAAAGTTATAATAGAATAAGGGAAGATACTTCTAGAAAGTAACATCATTTGGATGAACCTAAATATAGAATTATAGGGATTGGAGTGAAATTATGTAAGAAGAAACATTAAATAAATATTGATTAGAAGCTACAAACTATCATTAATGAACATACAAATCATTAAAAGACACAATTGTTTTTTATTATATAAAGTTACATGATAGAATACATAATAGATTTAGAAAAAATAATAGTTCATATTTAGAAATAAATATATAGTAATATACCAATGAATTGGACAGAGGAATATTCAAAATTAATCTTCATTATGAAGAAGAAATATCAGGGCCTCCCAGAATTGGAGTATCCAGATTGGATTGAGGATAAACATATATTATAAATGAAGGAATTAGAATAATAATGTGGTTTTATCCTAGTGGTAATGAAAATAATTAATTAAAGGATTAATATATACTATATTGGGTTCCTTAATGTGAAAATGAAGAATATACTATTCTATTAATGTGAATATCATGCATCCCTAAAAGGAATTATGGATAATGATATTTTATTTGAAAAAACATTAAATATAAAAATATATAATTATTATATAACATTTTTCAATAAAATAAAACTAAAATGGTTTACCAAGGCATGATTAGTGTTGTGGATGAATAAAATGAAAAAATATAACATTAATGTAGAAAATATTAAAGGAAAATATAATTTCATTTTAGGTTCACTAATATGCTACATTAACTCTTATAGGTTCAATAGATAATTGTTACAGATCATGGTGATGTCTACTTTTCATTGATAATGTTTTTTAAAAGAATTTCATGTTATTAAAGAAATGAATGATATAATCCATAAATAAAAATGGATTTTACTTGATAATCTCCTTTAAAGCCACAATATTCACCTAATAATTGTCAATGATCATACTTCCCAAGTTCATTAACTAGAATGTATGAAAAATCAAAAATTGTTTCAAAAAATCCCCTGATATAAAAAATTAGGATAAAAGTAACATCTATTTATCTGTATATGGCCAAAACAGAAATTGCATCAGTCAATGTGTAGAAATTTTGAAAAACTATAAGGATCTGAAGAACCAAAGGATATAAATAGAGGGAATCCCTAAAAGAAAAAAGAATATTATTTCTATGTGATGTGATAGTCAAGTAGAAGGGGGGCATGAAAAGGAATAGAATGCTTATAAGAAACTTAATTAATATAACATTTAACCGGAATAAGATCGATAATGTCTGGATGATGATCTAGACGAAGAGACAAATCCAACAATGAAAAACTAGAAATATATACAATGAATTACAAATATTTCACAGAATAAATCTATATATATCTACATTAAAAAATATTATCATATATTACAAAGGGGTTTGAACTATGTGTTATAAATGTTTTAAGAATCAAGAGACATTATAGAAGATTATAATATGATATATTATGATTGATCAGTATGATCATTACTGATGATATCCAGTACATTATTCTAGTTTTTGGTCTTCTTGAAAAAGTGGAAAATATCAATGAAATATACATGGAAGAATATATAATCTCAAAATGGTTTTAATGAGTTTCATTAATAAGGATTACAAACCTCTATAATCCTGACATGGAATTAGAACTAGAATAGTTCAACTAGTTCGTGAATGATTCCAGAATAGTATTAGTAAAATTATTGGGATTTGTGAATATAAATTCCATATTCAATTTGGTATCGTAGATAGTGAAGATGGTTGTAAACAATTTATATCCAATTTTTCGATGGTGGATCACACATATAAAACCTATCATTTTGGATGAAATGTTGTCCATGGTGTGGAACATTTACCCATGGTAATATACTAAATGAACAATTAAAAAATATTTAAGGAATCATAGATTTGTGTGAAGGCTAAATATAGTATAGTTTGAATAAAATAATCTTTGAACATATTTTGATAATAGTTATTGTTTATCTAATTGAGTTAAAATTGATGAGAAAATCAAGTATGTTCTTTGCAGGAAACGTTGTGCTTGTGTCTATTAACTCATGAGACATAATCCATTTAGAAATGAGATAGCCAAAATATTTAATAATGTAATAATACATGATTATTAAACAACTCAAGATGTGTAAGAGATATAAATAATATATCTTTATTTTTAGATAAAAAATATAACAATTCCTCATAGAGTTTATGTAGTTGAAAGAATCAATGAATATTTTATTAGTTTTTAAGATGATTTTAAATTATTATGACATAGAAAAACTCTAGGCATTGATTCAAAAATAGATCATGTCTAGCATATATGATATAATGAAATAATATATTTTAATTATTATGTTTATTTTTGTGTTTTAATTTTTTATTTTATATTTCACAGTTGTGCACTTCACATTTTTATTCCTGCCTTTTCATTTTCAATTTCATTTTATTTATCTTACTCATAAGATAATGATGTAAGATTCTTCTTTATGTTGATTCATAAAATGTATTTTTAGTTATATTCACATAAAATATTATCATAGTGGCCTCTATAAGGCTTCTATAACCCATTTTTTAGGGTGATAAATTTGGAATTGAAATCAGTAGTATATGAAACTTTATCCCTCTAGTTTCCCTCTCAGCCATTATGTTCTTTATGTGAAGAAATTCAAAGTGTGATCCAACGTTTATAAGATATGAAATACCCCTATCTATTTTCAGGGATATTATTAGTCTTCTATTCTTTCATGCATTTTAGGAACCTTTTAGGATTAACTATGTTAGAGTCATTAGGAGACCACGTCGGTGACACACCCACTTGTGGTATAAGTGCATAGGGAGGAAGCCAGCTGAGCCATTACATTAGAGGGTTTAAAAGTGGGAAACCTTTGTATTCCATGGTTAAATGTATATATTATTATAATAGGTGATAAAAAGTTAGGATGAGGTTTTAAAAAAATAAATCTAGTAATATTTTTGAATGAAAGTATCAGTATATTAAATTATCCAAATTACCATATGAAAAAAATTTGAATTAATCAAGTGTGGGAAGAAGTCCCATGCCAATAATTATAATCTTTAATAGTTTAAGGTATAAATCAAGATGCTAAATCTAATTTTTGAAAAACCAAGTGGTTGGTCAAAAATGTAGAAAGAACTCTAGGAAATTCAAAAGAAAATTTTTTTTGCGTCAAAGTGTAAATTATGATAGGAAGATTATTTTCTCTTGGAACAAATATTCATGATATTCAGAAGAGGCTTGAAGGTAATGATTTGGGATAAGATTCTAATCATATTGGATCCACTGTCCCTGATATTAATCCACCCAAAGATAAAGAAAATAGAATTATATCAATATGATATACTATAGAATTTTATTCTTGGGCACTAGAAAGATAAACACAATAATATAAAAAATAAAACATAAATATTCCCTAGATACTTTTTGAATATCAAAAATATATCTAGGAAATTATTACGTATGTCAAATGAGTGATTTTAGATATAGAACATGTCTTCAAATACCAAAATTAAAATCTCCTGAAATTAAATGACCTACAAGACAAACTTGATGAAAAGGAGAAAAAGAAAGAGTCCACGTCATCTCAAAATGATGGAATTGGTTTAATGATTTAGGAATACAAGATATTATTGTTGGAGATCTTCTAAAAACAAATCATTTGGGAATAAAATAAATAATATTTCAATGATTTCTTTCATAAGATCAATAGGGATGTTAATCCATCATATCCAAACTATATTTAAGAATAATACATTCCATGGAAGTTATATATAGAATTCATTCCATAACATTGTACAATTCATTAAATATATTGTGAAAGGGATCCTAGAGAATTCGGAAATGAATGGAAACTAGTCCTTTGATATTATATGTTATTAGTTAGTTTATAGCCATTGATCATAGATTCCGCAAATTATTTCATAGAAGCTACCTTAAGGGGTAATTTGGGGTAATTATGGGAGTTACTGCTAAGACATTCAGAAGTGACACTAGCTAACCAAGAATATATCACATTCTCCATGAAGGAAATACCTGTTGTAAAATGTGTTAACAAACAAGATTTCATGACAAGTTCCCTGGTTGATCAGGATAGAGAATTAGTAGAAAAATCTATAACATCTTTAACTAAGATCCAACTATATAAAATTTGATTATTTAAATAATATACTTAGGTATTTTAGAATTGGTATCATCTTCTTGGAAAATGTGATCAAGAATATTTTCTACATTAATTTCTCCAAAAAATATGATGGTTTCTAGATTGAAGTATTTTAATAGACCTTGATGATATATCTTTCTCAATGTACGATTTTTTTCATTTTTTTAACACAATTTTAGGATGTAATTTTTGAACAAAAGACATCATATAAGAAAATATGGATAACATTTCTTAAAATGAATTCATCAAGTATAATATTAGGAATAAACATAGATAAATATAAATGAATTTTCATACCAAATAGAATCTATAATGGTATAAGAGAAATCCTTAAGGGAAAAAATAATAATAATAAAAGATTTCTAAATGTAAAATCATTTTATAATTGAGATTTTAGTAGGATATATAGGAAGAAAATGTCACAAAGCTAAAACATCACCAGAAATATAAATAAGAAGAGGTAGTCTCAAAGTAATAATGATGGATGATTAATTTGATATATTATTTGAGCCTACCTGGGGAGAATATATAGAATCAAAGGGTCGGTGTTGATATTAACTATATTTAGAATACTAAGATGTGTAGGAGCACAACACATATGATGAAGAAAGAAATAACCCTAACACAATTATGATACATCATTGAATAGACACTATTCAAGAAGGGGCTAGTGCACTAGAAGACTCTCCAAAGCTATTAATGTAAGAGGAAATGGAAGGAGATCCATTTCATTATTCAAAAAATTAAATCCCTTTAAAAATTAGATATTTTTAAGACCAATATGTGACTTCAGTTGACTGGTCTGATGTATACCAAAAATCATGGGTACCATATCAATAAATGGCATAATTATTTGCGGATGAAGAGACAACAGAAATCTATAAATTTTATAGAGTTTTATTTTAATTCATTTTCCAAAACATCATTGGGTTAGTTTAGCTATCTATAAAAAATCAGTGTATGTTCATTTTGGAATAATATTGATTAATATAGTACCTATTATCATAAAAGGACAATATCTGCTAGTCCAAATTGTAGTGGTATATGATATTTTTGATAATTTATCTATTGAATAATTAGGAAGAGCATGATAAAATTTTCATTTAGTAGATGCTGGGGTAAAAGAGATATTATATTTTAATGAACTTTTTTATGGATAAATGTATTCATAAAAATATAGAGGTAAATATCAACATGAGAAACTAGAAAAATATACTTGAATTTCCACCCAACATAATTTTAGTCTGACTAATTACTCATATTTATGTAAAGTTATATATTACTAGGAGAAATGATGTATGTAATGGTGTTAAAATAATTAGACATATTTTCAAATATGAATAAAATTATTTATAGTAATTAAACCATAGTTGGTAACCCCAATGTGGCTAACTTAACCCAGAGAAGGAGCACCACTAGATCTTGATGACATATAGAGGCATAATATTCTTGTTCTAGATCTCATTAAAATTTATGAAATAGACATATAATCATGGAGATATAGGAGAATGAATATGATATTAGATACAAATCATAGAGATAATTTATATTATATTTGAAACAGATGACCTCAAATTATAAATCTTGGTAGATTTCTAGGATATAATATTGAAAAGATGCATGTACATCAAAAGAAGAACCTAGAACATCAGTTTCATGAATGATATTTGGAAAAAGAACAATTATATTACTTATCTTTGATAATAAATAATATCATGAAGGATATGCAGTCTCTTTATTACTCAGTGAATAAACAAAAGAGTAGGATACATTGGTAATGCCAAGAATTAGAACAACGCCATGTACTATCCAAATTTTTATTGGATGTACCTTCCATTTCCAAAGAATTTTCCTTCTAGGAGTAAACTGGGAATCCTCAGAGTTTCTAGTTATAGTTGGAAACAATAAAATAGTTATGATCCAATACGAATGAATGGATGTTGAAATTGAACAAAATTGAAGAATATTTTTTGAGCAGATTAATTTATTTATTCCTTAATTTCTAAATGAATTCATAATTTAAAATTGATTCCATATATAATATCTATGTATAATGTTATTTTTATATTGAATGTCCTCCAGTAATTAGTTGATAAAAATAATTATTATAAAACAAAAATAATTCTCAAAAAAAGTGTTTACTTTCAAAGTGGGAAGTTATCTAGATGAGGATAAATAATACCATAAAAATATTAAATGTGTAAATAATTATTTTTATTGAATGTTTTGAATATAAATTAATAAGAGTCATTCACCTAGATAAGATATTATTTATCAGAATATTAGTTTGAGAACCCTGTGAAATTATTGAAGAACACAATTCCGGTGAATGAACCACCATTAAAGATCCTAGTATTGTTATCATGAGAAATTGAATTACCTATCTAGAGTAAATGGTTATGGAGTTTGGGAGATATATTATAGAAGTAATTATTAATGGATTAATTAGGCATAGTGAAATTCCACAATGGAGTGTGGCAGTCATGTTAATGAATCATACTAGTAAACAACATGTTAAAGCCAAAATGGTAATAGATTATCATGATATTAATTGTTCCAAAGATGATGATGGATATAATCTTCATAATTTGATGTATTTAAGAATTATTATTATGAATGAATGGTCAATGGTATATTTTATGTTTGATATAAATTTATGATATTTTTATATTAGTATTCAAAATGAGGTTATATTATTAACACCATTTACAACACCAGTTGGCATGTTTGATTTGATAGTTTTTCCATTTGGAATCAATAATATCCTAAGAATATTATAGAGGATATTGGAAATGGAATTCAATATATTATCATAGTTCTTGGGTGTTTATATTGATGTTGTTATTATATTTATTAAAAATTAAAGAGGAGAATATAGAGAATTTATAATAGGTCGTAGAAGTGCTCTGGGATGAAGGGATGATACTATCTAAAAGAACAATCATATGGATGAAACCAAAGATATAATTATTAGGATTGATTATCAAAAGAAGTATATTGAAACTTAAACCACATATTATAGAGAAAACAAAAACATTCCCCAATGAACGTACAAATCATATGCATTTACATGTTTTTTTTTGTATATTACGTAATTCTAGATAATTCATTACATATTTAGAAAAAATATCAGTTCCAATTTAAAAAATTTATCTATTACGATACCCAAAAATTAGATAGAGAATGATTATAAATTAACAATAATTCTGAAAAATAATACTCATAACCTCTTATAATTGTAGTGTCCAGATGGGTGTAAAGATCAACATATCTTTGAAATGAATGCATCCGACTCAACATGGGGTTGTATCCAAAATATATGGAAGAAGTAAGGAATGTATTAATAGAAACTATAGTAAAATTTTTAATGTGAAAAATAAGAACTACAATTTCCATGAATAAGAATAATTACAGTCCTAAAAGGTATTAGGGTAAATTCTATCTTCCTAGGAACATTTTCACTATAAGAATATATGGTTATTATATACTTAGTTTTATGAAAATAAAGATGAAATGATTTACCCAAACACGATTAATGTGGTTAAGGAATGAAATTGAAATATTATAAATTTAATAAATAAAATATTAAAGGAAAATATAATGTATTTTGATGAAATAACATGGTACTTTGAATATTTTAGTTTTAATGGAAGAAGGTTACAATTACTGTGATGTAAAATTTCCCTTGATAATCATCAGGTGAAAGAATACCCAGTTATCAAGGCAATGAATGATAAATCTATAAAATAAAAATGATTCTTGTAGATAGTCTCCTTGATAAAGAAGGATCTTTATCAAGTAAGGTTGAATGATCATACAACAAAGGCTCTTCAAATAGGTAGGTGAAAAATCATGATGTGTTTCTAAAATATGTCTGGAAAACAAATAAATGGATAACTATAATATCAAATTCTTTGTCTATGGTTAGAATGTCCATTACATAACTCAATGTCTAAAAAATCTGTTGATGATAAATAATTACAAGATCTAGAAGATTGAAATAGTGGGAATATGTAAAATATAATATAATACTATTTCTAAGAGTTGAGATTATCATATATAAGAAGAAATTGAAAGGTATAAATGGTTTATAAGAAAATTCCATGATATAATTTTTATTGGAAATAAGATCAAGAATGTTGGGATAATGAGCTGTGTGGGGAGCCAAATCCAATAATCGGAATCCATAAGTATATGAAAATAATTCCAAATTTTTCTATGAGTAAATCCGAATATATAGAAAATCTATTTTATAGTAATAAGGATAACTAGTTATTCAAGAGAGGTTAGAACCATGATTTAGGAATTCTTGAAATGTCTAGAAATAGTATGAAATATTAAAAAAATATAAGCTAGTATAGTATTAGGATGATCATTACTGAAGATACCCTTTTAAATTATAAAATTTATTGACTTATTAAAATATTTAAAAAGAGTGATGATATTGGTGTGGATGAATTTTTAGTCTGATACGATTTGAAAGATTTTAGGAATAGGGATTCCAAATCATCATATATCAAATAGAAAACTAAAAATATAGGAGTTATTTTTGTCTGAAATGTATTTCAGAATGGAACAAGTACAAATATTGGGATTTAAACAGGAAAATTACACAATCAATTGGGAATGAAATATGGGGAACATGGTTTAAAAAAATGAATCTCAATGTTTACTACAGTGGGTCTCACACATTGAACCTATCATATTGGAAGAAAATGTGGTCATGCTCTAGAAACTACTCCAAGGACACTAGACTAAAAGATCTATCAATACATAACTTTATGAATCTTATATTATTGATGAATACAGGGATTGAGTTTAGTCTTAATAAAATATATTATGAACAGATCCATATTCTATGGAGTATTAATGTAATAGTGTAAAAATTGATGACTAATGATTTTGTATTCATTGATGGATACAATTTTATAGTCTCTATCAACTCAAAAGACATGTAAAATGACAAAATGAAATTTCTAATAGATTTTGTTATACAATTTGACATGAATCTTGATGAAATCAATGAATATAAGGGTTATAAATAAGATATCTATATTTCAAGAAATAAGATCCAACATTCTGTCAATGAATTGATAAATATGAATGATTTAAACAAAGAAGTCATAGCCAGTGAGATTATTGATGCATTGTATGATTCAAACGAAATCTAGGAACTGATCCATAAGTCTATCATATCCATCAATATTGATCAAATCAAGTCAGTCTTGTTATTTATCTAGTTTTTATGTGTAATGTGTGTTTTGGAAACTTCATTGTTTGGTGATTAGCCTTTTTCATCTTATTTTGATATTCAATTTTTTTTTTATTTTTTTTTTGTTTTAGATTTTCATTTTTGGAACTGTGTGTTGTAGGAATACCTTTTATGTCATGTATTATAGTGTAATTTGAGTCATCATTTCAAGAAAACTGAGCCTATAATGATATATAAGGTATAACCAACCCATTGGTTTTGGGAGGTGAATTAGAAATAGAAATTTGTATGATTTTTGACATTAAATATCTAATTTCTCTCTCATCCTTTATGTTCATAGTGTGAAGTGATACCAAGTGAAATCATTTCATTCATAAATAGGTAATCCCTTAATCCATTTTTATAGATATTTTAGTGGTTACATTCTTGTATGTTTTTTATAGAATTTACAGATTCCCTGTGCATAATTCCCTAGGATTCCTTCAACAGAAACTCACCCATGAGTGTAATCATTGTGTATAATGGAATCTTGTTGCGTGAATACTTCAATGGATCTTGAAGTCTATAATGTCTCGATTCCATTGTTAAAGGTTTCTATTATGAGTTGAAACCATTAGAAAAAAGTTGAGGTATTATGAGAAAAAATTGTTCTAAATTTTTCTAATAAAGTATATTCAAATTATAGAATCCAGATTATCCTATAAAAATTACCATAACGTAATAAACTTAAGGGAGAAATAATACTCCATTCATGAGTATATTGATGAGTTGAAATAAGAAATTATAATTAATGAATTTTATCATTGAAAAGCATGGTGGTTCATTATAAAATATAGAAACAAATCTTGGAGATCCCATTTGAGAAGTTTGTTTTCAGGTAATAGTAAAATAAAGTAGGAATGTGATATGGTATTAGGATGAATAATAAATATGTTTGGAATAGACATGAAGGTAAATATTCAGAAGATAACTCCAATCAGTCAGGATCTACTATATCTGAAATGAATCCACCAAGACAAATTGACAGATCATTTATATCAGGATGATATAATTCATAAGATTATGCATGGAAATTAGTAGGATAAGCTGAATCATATCGAGAAGATGTCCGTAGAGACCCAAATCTTGACGTACATGGAAATTAAAATACTTTTTCTGAATACTTAATACATAACAAAAACGAACACTCAAGTATCGTAATAGTTTAGTGTCTTTGGAAACTCGGAACATAATCTTCTAATAATGGTGAAAGATCTTCAACATATCCCATAAAGATCATCCCCTTTGGTATTCTTACATAAAACATTTATTTATATTTTGGGGAAAAGAAAACATATAAAGGGTGATCTCAAATTCTCAGTAAGGTTAATCATAGAGAAAATAAAACAAACCATATACATTTGAACATAAAAACATGAACATAATGTTTAAACATCACAATCATGACCAATGAAATAAAAAATGGTAGAATTTAAGGAATAGATCATAACGGAACATCAATCATGATAAAATAGCATGGTAATAAAACATGTAATTGTGGAAAACCATTATACACATGATATGATTTCCATAGTTTCCAAGGCATTGCTTCCAAGACCATTTTACTGGGCAAAGTCCCTTTCTGAATCGAGTTCACTCCTCATTCCAGTACTGTATCACTGAACCAGATTATAATACCATTCCAGCCATGTCTATCTCATGAGATATAAATCTTTACCCAATTAATTATAGAGATATATAGGTCCCACCCATCTCATAATAAAATTATTCTTACTTTTCCCACAACATAAACATAAATCATTCATCATAACCCAAAGAATAAAAATGGGTTTCAAAAACATCATCCCATCATAACATAATCCATATAAAAAATGTATATCATTTCATCATAAGAAGAATCAAACCATGTAAATAATAAAGGAATTATACATAAAACATAATCATACTAAATAATTTCATCTTCGATGGAGAATATTTTTGACAAAACACTGGAAATGAAGTCCTGAGGAAAATATCCTTTCTTTTCAAAATCATTTTTTTTCTCAAAATGAAAGGAAATTTCAAAATATAAGGCTTTTGTTGAAAATAATAATGAAATATTGTAGAGGATGCTTCATAAAAATGAGGATTTATGAAACCGTAAAAATCCATTCACGCCGTATAAGTTAAAAATAACATTCTTCTAATAGTTTTATCGGAGAAGTCAAAAAGTTCATCGTGTGGTAAAAAAAAGTAAGATTACTTTAAAAACATGTGTTAAATTTCGAAAATGGATAAAAAGGACTTTAAATATACATGAATTGTTTTTATAAAACATGGGCATGGATGATAACAATAACCTCAAATACTTATGAATAAATAATCTCGGATAAAAACGAGATTGGAAAAGTTATCCCTTACCTTAGGTCCGATATTCTTCGTACATATCCGAACCTCCTCTATAATGATTTAAATAATATCATTTACCAATTACAGAATCATATTCATTGTTATGATATCATATATGCTTCAATTATGACTTTATATTACCCGTTCTATTGTAAATTCTTTGTTAAAGCAGAGTTTTGGATAAAATCGTTCCATTTATCGTACGTGTTTTGATTTGTTGTTTTTGATATTATTATTAATTATATCATGATAAAAATACTTCCCAAATTTAGTCATGATTTATATATCATATATATATTTAGTATATACATATATATAATAGACAGATGAATGAAATGAAATACACTGTTCCTGGAGACAGTTGGTCGTACGTACGCATGAACGCTGTTTTACTTTCCTTATTGATATGAATGGAAGTAAGTGTATGACATATATATATACATAAATCCAGTAGCATTATTATTTCATATATATCATTATTATTTATTATATATACTTTATAATTATTCATAAATTGTTAACATGGATAATGAATCTCATCGCGTCATGGAGACGGTAATCCGTACGTACGCACGAGCGATGATATCGTTCCCATAATTATATGAATGGAATTGGAGTTGATGATATAATATCTCAGAATCAGTATAATGTTATAATAATCGTATATAGTTATTCTTCACACCATTATACCCATCCAAGTATGGTGGTGGTGGAAAATAGATTACACCACGACGTGGAGACGGTATTCCGTACGTACGCACATGCGATTAATTCGTTTTCCATAGGATGGATAGAAGGTGTAATGGGGTTGTTTCATATTTATAATATCATATCAGTATATGATTCATACTGATTTTATTACTTTATAATGAAACAATTAAATAAGATGAAGTATAAGATGGATGAAACTTGAAAGAATCGTTAGAAGGGATTACCTCTTCCTCGACCTGCCTCCTTTGAACATCAACTTAAGGGACTAGAGTTGGTATTTTTAGAAGACCATAACCTCTAATAAGTTTCTATGGATTTTGAGAAGGGAAATGGTCAGGGTTTGGCCGAGCTTTAAGGCTCAAAGTTGTGTAAAATGGAGAGGGAGGAGGTTCCCTTTTATAAGGGAGTAGAGGGGCACCATTGGAAAGTGTGAAAATATTATTTTATTATAAACATATCTTCGGATTCAAAAGGTCAAAAAATCATTAAATATGAATATAATATGACTCATGGTCGAAATAAAATTATCCAATCATAATTGGACATGTTTTGGATAATATTTTAATAATTATAATCATATTTATTTAAATCATTTATTAATGAGGTAAATACTACATCATTATTCTGTCATTAATAATTTAATTAATTTGATGTCTAAAATTTAAAAACAAAATAGCTTCATGTAGGAAATATTTTTATCTTTCCAATAAATATTAATAGTGGAAATGATAATTTATATAACCCCTTATAAAAATTAATTACTAAATTGTTTTTGTTATGTCAATTTTGTCTTTACATTAAATTAATTAATCAAAATTGTCATTATCATTACCAAGTGGCTCAATGAGGTCCCAAAATAGACCCAATGATTTTCATGGAGAGACAATACTCATCCAATGAGTTTAGGACACGTTTTAAGGTAATTTTTAATTATTATAATATTCTTTTACCTTAAATTACCCTATTTACCATTAACCGCGGTAAATAAAAGTCAAAAGTTATTATTCATAAAAAAATATTTTCATCTTATTAAACCAAATTTTACTACATGATAACATCCATGTATGTAGTATTTTTTAAATTCAATTCACAGATGTGTTAAAATTTCATTTAAATGAAAGAGTCAGTTTTTAACTACCACTAAGTGGTTTCACTATTCATCAAAAATTGAAGTTTTTCCGAAAAATACCAAAACTTCAGTCGGAGCTATATTTGATATTATGAATTCAAAAACGATGACTATTTTGAAAAATTCAAAAAATATAAGTGGAATTAATTAATTTTAAAATTAATTCCCGTTATCAAAACAAATAGCGTGTTTTTATGAAACAAACACTATCAAAAGATCGACACTTGTTTATGTCCAATTTCAAAGTAAAATTAATTACAACGACCAACATTGGATTAAATGGTAAAAATATATTATAATTGCACTTTCAAACTAATTAAAAATAAAATATATCCATATAAATTATTGCGATGAAAAAAGTTGTTTTCAATTAAAATATAGCGTGTTTTTACTATTAATTAAAATATGAAAATTATCAGAATAATATGAAAAATTTATCCAAATTATATTTTTATATACTTATTCAAAGGAAGATTTTTATTTTGTAAAATTGAACATATAAACATGTGAAAAAAAATATTTAAATTGGGTGCGCCATCAAAAGGTGACAAAACTGCATTTTTTTTTTAAATACTGATTTTGCCCGAAAAATTTATTTTGTTCTCATACCATGTTCTAGAAAATGTGTAAGATGAATAATAATGTTCTAAAATTAAAAATATTGTTGATAATATTCTTAAGAGGTAGTTCATAATAATATTATAACCATATATCTTTGTTTAGTGAAACCCAGTATTGCGTACAACACACGCTATTGAGAAAGGTCTCGATTGTGTGTAATGAAATCCAAGTCAGGATTGCGTGTAGTGAAAGACTCTTTTGTTGTTGTGTATAACAAAATCCAACCATATTTCATTTATACATTGAATATATATATATATAGATACACTCAATATTGCGTAGAATAACTACTATCAAAAAAACTTGAAATTATGTGTAACACGATCCAAGATTAGTGTTGTATATACTGCAAGCTAATATGATGTTTTCTATAGTGAAAGATAATTTTTGTGTAGCATATAACAGAAGATATGAAAGAAATTAAAAAGGATATATCTTATAAAATCTCAGGGTGTTACATTCTACCCCCCTAAAAATGAATTTCACCCTCGAAATTTGTCGAGGATATAAATGGTATATTACATGAGAGTTTCTTCCATAGAAACCCAAATCGTAAAAAGGAATACCAAAACTTACTTTTAAAAATGAACGTTAGAAAAAAATGGATACCCAAAGTAACTCATCACTTGGGTTCCCACATAAGATATCATAGGTGAAAGTATGGATATGGAAGATAAATCTATCTGTCATGTTCTGATGGAGATTGGTAGAAAACATGGTTATGAAAATCCCAAAAATCACAAAGCCATAAATTTGTGATGATTTAAGGTACTAGCTAATTCATCAGATATAAGGACACTAGGACAACATTTTTGGTTTTCAAGATCATTTCCCTAATGTTGAAGAATTTGAATTAGAAGAAATACTTACTTTATTTTGATACAATCTCACCATTGTTTGAGCCTTGAAAATTTTCCACTTCATCTATTAATGAAATGAAGTTGAATTTGTCTTCTGTGAAGTGCTAGCGGATCATGCAATAGAATTATAAGTCATTCCATCTGTCTCAAACATAAAGTTATCAATAATTAAATACATAAGTCCATATATGGTGAGATTAATCGGATATGGTTCCAAAATGGACTTATACTTCATCTATCATCCTTTTTAATAAAATAAAACTAGATTCTACTAACCATGGACTTTTAATTGGCCAGTGGTAGGAGATAAAGGCCGGTCGCACATCAATTGTGGGTTTGATCCCCGCAACCTTTTCCGATGTGACAGGTTGTTGCCCGTCCTATGAATTGTCCTTTTTCTAAAACAATACTATTATAACATTCCAAAAATAATATAAAAATGTTATAGCCTTAAACAATACTATCTGATGTCTGAAATAATCCATTCCAGTCTTTAGACTTATCCAAAATACATCTGTCCAATCTCATAGTATAATGAAAACGATTACTATAAATGTCATTAACCAAGCATGTGAATACCATCATTTATCCCCCATATATCATAAGATATATCTTGTTGATCGCATTCCAAATGTGTGAATACTTTATTCTTTTATTCTCTTACAAAAAAAATTACCATAGAACCATAGTGAAAACAATAATGCTGTCAAAATGTAACTCTTTCCACATACCAAAATCCCAAAATTTCAATATACTTAAACCATGATATCTCTATGTCCATATATCATTCATGAGCTCTTTAATATTATTTCCTTTTTATCCCTTCATTATGAATATATCATCTGCTTTACAAAAATATTTCAATCCCTTTTCATGGTTACCGATAGCATATAATTACTGAAATCCAATACATAGATATTCCAAAATTCCACAATACCATAAATGAGACTCCATGATTCTATTTTGAAATCCCATTACATAAAAACTTAATCATTACACAACATCATTGTCATACTCAACATCACAAATAGTGATCGCATGTGACTTCTCTTTATCCTTTGCCTTAATAGGTTGCTCACGTTGATCATCATTAACCCTTGGATTAGGGCATTGATTAGCATAATTCCCCATTTACTTGCACTTGAAGCATTGAAGTGATGGTGGTGTGTTCTCTATAGTCTTTTCTTTATTCACATAATTATCAACACATTTTCCATTACATTGATACTCAGCTACTCGATGACCTTCTTTTCCAAACATAAACCATTTTCTAGTCCCTTTAAGACAATCTTCACCATGGTTCTTTCCACACATTGAGCATGAAGAAACATTCAGCTTCTTTTCACCATTATTCTGAGATTTCTCCTTGAACTCAATCTTTCATTTCTTTTCAAAACCATGTGAGCGATTTGTAACACCAACTTCCATTTATATCATGATAGCACAATGAACAATTTCTTCATAGCTACTAAAGTCTCTTATAGGTAATTCCCTTAAAATACATGGTTTTAAGCCACTAAAGAATCGATCAAATTTACTTTCAGGTTGGATGGTAATGCCAGATGAATACCTTGAAAGCCTTGAAAAATTCCCTTCTTATATACCAACAGATTCATCATCCTTTTTCTTAAGCTGAAGGAAATCATTTTCCATCTTTGTTCTAAGAATACGAGGGAAGTACATACTAAAAAAAAAGTTCTTGAACTCGTTCCATTCCATGGATTCAACTTCATCTTGGGCCTTGTATTCTTAATTAGAGTCCACCACTAGTCTGCTTCACCTTCTAAATGGTAAACACCTAAAATGAATTTTTCATGTTTTGAAGAGCGAATTATGGAAAATATCTTTTCAATGGAATTGATCCACTGTTCAGCAACAAGTGGATCATAGAACCCATTGAAAGACGGTGGATATTGCCTCATGAAGGACTCAATAGAATATTGTTCCCTTTTCTGATCATTTGGAAATCTAGAATGATTCATAGATTTTTCAAGTATAGAAATAAGATTTTTCACTCCATCTCCTATCACATTTGGTTTCTCGGGAGTACAATCATTTCATTTCCCATTACATTGATCAACACGATTCTTTCGGGTTCCAACCATCGTCTAAAACACAATAAGAATAGTGTGGGGGAAAAATCATGCTAGGAAAAGAACATAATAAACGGGGAGTACCTTCAATAACTAAAATCATAGGATTAATTCTAAAATCGTGACCATGATTCTAGGACTATAAACTATACTTATACTTAACCGTAGGGACATCCCAAGAAATTACTTATGAATATCTCTAGGGATCTCGCTAATGTTATCACATCCAAGTTTTCAAAGTTTGACTAAAACTTTCCTCTATTAACTACTATAGAGACCCAAAGCATGACGTACATAGACATTAGATTAATTTTTTGGAATACTTAATAAAAAAAAAACCAACACTCAAGGATCGTAGAAGTTTAGTGTATTTGGAAACTCAGAACATAATATTCTAATCACGGTGAAAGATCTTCAACATCTCCCATAAAGATGTTCCCCTTTTGTATTCTTAACTATAACATTTCTTTATATCCTGTGGAAAAGAAAACAAATAAGGGTGAGATCAAATGCTCAATAAGGGTAGGCATAGAAAAAATAAAACAAACCATATACATTTGAACATAAAAACATGAACATAATGTTTAAACATCAAAATCTTGACCAACAAAATAAAAACAGGTAGTACGTAAGGCATAGATCCTAATGGAACATCAATCATGATAAAATAGCATGGGAATAAAAAATGTAATTATAGAAAACAATTAAGCACCTTATATTATTTCCATAGTAGACACGACATTGCTGACAAGACCATCTTAGTGGACTAAGTCCCTTTCTGAATCGAGTTCACTCCTTGTTCCAGGCCAGTATCACTGAACCGGATTAACTTACCATTCCAGCCATGTCCATCTCATGAGATATAAATCATTACCCAATTAATTGGAGGGAGATATAGGTCCCAGCTATCTTATAATGAAATCATTATTACTTGTGCCACAACATAAGCATAAATCATTCATCGTAACCCAAAGAATAAAAATGGGTTTCATAAACATCATCCCATCCTAACATAATCCATATTACACAAATGTATATCATTTCATCATAATAAGAATAAAAACATGTAAATAATAGAGACATTATACCTAAAACATAATCTTATTAAATAATGTCATCTTAAATGGAAAATAGTTTTGACAAAACACTTGAAATGAATTCTTGAGGAAAATATCCTTTCTTTTCAAAATCATTTTATTTTCTCAAAATGACATGAAATTTTAAAAGAAAAGGATTTTATTGAAAATAATCATGGAATCATGTAAGGGAAGAATCATGAAAATGAGGTTTTATTAAAACGTAAAAATACTTTCTTACCGGATAAGTTAAAAACAACATTCTTCTCGTACTTTTGTCGGAAAAGTCCAAAAGTTTCTCGTCTGGTATACAAAAGTAAGGTTCCTTTCATAACATGTGGTAAATTTAAAAAATGGGTAAATAATACTTTATAAATACACGAAAACATTTTTATAGAACATGGGCATGGATGATAAAAAATAACCTCAAATACATACAAATAAACTATCTCGGATAGAAACGAGATTGGAAAAGTTATCCCTTACCTTAGGTCCGATATGCTTCGTACGTATCCGAACCTCCTGTATAATGATTTAAATAATTTAATTTACTTATTACAGAATCATATTCATTGTTATGATATCATATATGGTTCACATACGACTTTATATTACCCGTTATTTTGTAAATTCCATGTTAAATTAGTGGTTTGGATAAAATCATTTCATTTATCGTACGGGTTTCGATTTATTGTTCTGGATATTAGTATTAATTATATCATTATTTACATACTTAAAAAATATAAATCATGATTTATATGTCATATATATATTCAGTGTATACATATATATAATAGATAGATGAATGAAATGAAATATACCTTTCATGGAGATGGTAGGCCGTACGTACACATGAACGCTTTTTTCCTTTCCTTATTGACTTGAATGGAAGTAAGTGTATGAAATATATATATATATAAATAATTACAGTAGAATTATTAGGTCATATATATCATTATTATTTATTATATATACTTAATAATTATTCTCAAATGGTTTACATGGAGAATGAATCTCATCGAGTCGTGGAGATGGTAACCCGTACGTACGCATGAGCGATGATATCGTTCCGATAATTATATGAATGGAATTTGAGTTGATGATATAATATCTCATAATTAGTATCATGTTATAATAATCATATATAGTTATTATTTAAACCATTATAACCATCCATGTAAGGTGGTGGTGGAAAATAGATTACACCACGGCGGGGAGACGGTATTCCGTACGTACGGACACAAGGTGATTTTGTTTTCCATAGGATAGATAGAAGGTGAAATGGGTTTTTTTCAAATTTATAATATCATATCAGTATATTAGTCATACTGATGTTATTACATTAAAATTAATCAACCAAATAAGAGGTAGTAGAAGAATGAAGAAACTTGAAAAAATCGGTAGAAGTGATTACCTCTTTCTCGACGTGCCTCCTTTAATCTTCCGCTTAAGGGACTAGAGTCAGTATTTTGAGAAGACCAGAATCTCTAGAATTTTTCTCGATATTTTGAGAAGGGAAATGGGAAGGGTTTGGGTGAGGTTGAAGGATCAATGTTGAGTAAAGTGGAGAGGGAGTAGGTGCCCTTTTATAAGGGAGGAGACGGGCACCTTTGGAAGGTGTGAAAATATTATTTTATTATAAACTTATATTAGGTTTCATAAGGTCCAAAAATCATTAAAGATGAAGAGAAGATGACTCATGGTCAAAATAAAATTATCCAATCACAATTGGACATGTTTTGGACAATATTTTAATCATTATAATCTTATTTATTTAAATAATTTATTAATGAAGTAAATACTACATCATTATTGTGTCATAAATAATTTAATTTTTTTGATGTCTAAAAATTATAAAAAAATACCATCATGTTGGAAATAGTTTTATATTTCCATTGAATATTTATAGTCTAAATGATAATTTATATAACCCCGTATAAAAATTAATTACTAAAAGATTTTTGTTAATGTCAATTTTGCCTTCACATTAAATTAATTAATCCAAATTGTCATTATCACTACCAAATGGCTCAATGGGGTCCCAAAATCGACCCAAAGATGACCATGGATGAAAAATAAAAATCCAATATGGTTATGAAAAGTGTTAAGGTAATTTTGAATTATTATAATATTCTTTTAACGTTGAATTACTGTATTTACCTTTAACCGTAGTAAATAAAAGTCAATAGTTACTATTCACCAAAAAAATAGTTTCATCTTATTGAACCAAATTTTACTTCTTGATAACAACCATGTTTTTCGGATTTCTGAAATTTGATTTACAGAAGTGGTAAAATTTTATTTAAATGAATGAGTCGGTTTTTTAACTACCACTATGTGGTTTCACTATTCATTAAAAATTGATGTTTTTCAGAAAAATAGAACAAATTCAGCCTAAGCTATATTTGATATTCCGAATTCAAAAATGATGTCTATTTTAAAAATTTCAAAACATAGAAGTGTCATTAATTAATTTTAAAATTATTTCTTGTTATCAAAACAAATAGTGTGTTTTTAAGAAACACAAACTATCAAAAGATTGAAACTTTTTTATGTCCAATTTCAAAGTGAAATTAATTCCAATGACCAACATTAGATTAAATGGTAAAAATATATTATAATTAAAATTTAAAACCAATTAAAAAGATAATATTACCATATAAATTATTGCGATGAAAAAATGTTGTTTTTAATTAATATATAGCGTTCTTTTACTATTCATTAAAATATTTATGTTATTAGAATCATATGAAAAAAATATCAAAATTAATTTATTATATCCTGATTCCAAGGAAGAATTTTATTTTTTCAAATTGAACATATAAACATGTCAAAAACTAGATTTAAAGTAGGTGTGCCATCAAAAGGCCACAAAACTGCATTTATTGAAAAATACTTATTTTACCCAAAAAAATTATTTTTTTCTCATACCATGTTCTAGAAAATGTGAATGATGAATAATAATGTTATAAAATTCAAAATTTAGTTTATACTATTCATTATAACTAGTTCATAATAATATTATAACCATATATCATTGTTTAATGAAACCTGGCATTGCGTACAACACATGCTATCGAGGAAGGTCGCGATTGTATGTAATGAAAGCCATGTTAGGGTTGCGTGTAGTCCAAGACTCTTTTTTTGTTGCGTATAACCTAATCCAATCATATTTCATTTATACAAAGAATATATATATATATATACACTAAATTTTTCTTAGAATAACTACTATCAAACAAACTTGAAATTGTTTGTAACACGATCCATGATTAGAGTAGTATATACTGAAAGCTAATACGATGTTGTGTATAGCGCAAGATAATCTTGGTGTAGCATATAACAAAAGATATGAATGAAATTAAAAAGAATATATCTTATAAAATCTTGGGGTGTTACAATGTCTCAAGTATTCCCTAGAGTATCTACGAATATGAGAAATAGATCCACAATATTATTAATAAAGAGATGTGAGAGCATAGATATACGAATGTGTCTCCAAAGACCTAACTTATAATCTCATGAACATAAAATACCTAATATCCATTGTCCATGAAATAATTAAGAATAAATATATGATGTATTCTCCAAATAAAAGAATTATTGTAAATCCTTTCGGATAAAATCTGAAATTGTAGACAATATCTAGAATCTAATCCCTTAAGAATCAACAGAAAGGATATTTCAAGGATATTATTAAAAATGTCAATAGGTATGATAATAATTCATATACTATCGATATTCATGAAGAATATATTCCATGGAAGATGCATCCAGACGGTTCTGGACAACATTATATGATCTTTTACTAAGATTGTGCGAAGAATTAAAGAGTATCCATATAAGAATGAGCTCTAAAAAATTGACGTGGTATATTTTTAGTTGGATTGCACCCATTGACCATAGATATAAAAACTCATTTTCTGAATACCTACCTTTATAGGTAATTTTAGGTGATTTGGGGATATGATGTTAAGACACCTTGATGTGAGAGTGTTTATTCAATAATTTTACACATTCTGAAATGAGGTAATTGTTGTTCAAGTTGATTTCCACAAATAGGAGTAGGGAATTCATTGGTCAATTAGAATTGATAATTGGTAAAAAAGAAAGAATATCTTTAACCAATTTTCAAATATATGACATGTGTTAGTTTTAAGAACACCATTTCATGTTCCTACATTTGTATTATCTTCTAAGATCATATGATCAAGAATATTATCTCAATTTATTTATACACAAATATTCAAGCCACGGGCCAAAATAGTTCAACATGCCTTGAACACCCATATTTCTCAATGTGCATATTTCAATGATACTTTGGTAATATATCAAAGATAGAAAGGAATGTGATAAGAAACTATTTTATATAGATGCTTATCTTAAAGTATGTAATACATATTGTTAGGACCAAGTGTATGATGAAGGTATTTTATATTAAATGTTGATTTTTTTGTCACATAATTTTAAAATTAAAGGGAAATAAAACCAATTTTTATTTGGTGAAAAACACAATGACTATTTTTTTAAATAGAATTAGACACACCATTGATCCAGAATTGGAGAATCAGATTCATTACGACTATGATTAATTTGAAAGTAATTATGCTTTGATATTTTTGAAATATAAAAAATTATAAGTAAGTAGTAAAACTTATGATGCATTCTTGATGATGGAATGGGGGAGTGAATGTGATATTGTTTATCATGTTCTGATTCATCGGATCTGGATGAAATGGAATGGGTGTTGGTAAAATTATTCAATCCAAATTAATTCTGTAAAATTTTACTTAAGCTAAAGAAAAAAAATTTCATACTAAAGAATTAATACTTAGAATAATAATACCCATAATAATCAAACCTAGATGAATCATACCAAGGTGGATGATAAGAAATATATTTTTCCATCATATCCTATACAATCGTACTAAGAAGAATCATAAATAGAGAAATAATACTATGGAAAAATCGTACTCAAGAAGAGTTGAAAGGAATTTGGACCATCATACTGGGAATTTCATCATACACATTTATACTTGTTTTTTAAAATATACTGATGGAAAATGATTTCAGCTAACGTCAATGATAATTTTAATGAAAAAGTCCATTCAGTATTGTAAAAAACCATATGAGATATTGAATTAATTGCTGAAGGAAGAGATGGTTGATCTCTGGTCTGTTTTTCAAATGTCTTCATCAAGTGCGTCAAGAGTGGAATCACATATTTTTTGCTTCTATTGAATTTTAATGTGGGTCATGAGAAATGTGATTAAGTAAAAATGGTTCGAGAGAATAAAATAAATAGTTTTTTAGGATGTGATGTCAAAGTGGATTATGAATTTCAAATAGTATATTGATTTCGTCGGTTTCATATTCAACTGGTACAAAACATTATTTTAAATAAATAAAATTTAGAAAATCAAACTCATTAATTTAAATAATATTATCAATCGAAATGAAATTATGATGGATGGAATATTTTAAAAGAATCAAGAGGATTTGATAAGAGTTGATGAAGTGGAAAATAAACCTATGATTTAATGGGAAACTGTGATTTCGGTGAATTTTCTTGACCAAGAAGGAATTTGAGATTCCCACCAAAATTTACATGGGTCACCTATATAAGGAGAGTGTATAGTAAATTTTTTCTGACTGATTTACTATTTATTGTAGAAGATAGACAACCTCTGTGTTTCTAATTAGAAGATTAAGTTATCCTATTCACTTTGGTTGAAAAAGTTTTGATGGAGAATTGATAGAGAAGAGACAAGATCGGAACATTGTATTCAGATGATAATCATATTCAATGATTATAAAATTAAACTTTTTTACAGTATTCAACATATTATTCCTAGGTATTTGATCATCATATCGAGCTTATTTAATCAGGTCAATGATTTCTGTTTTCTAGTTTCCAGACTAAGGAAGAAGAAATTTTGAAATATCTCAATCATACACATCTAGTGAAATATCTTTTTGTATTGAGTTTTTTCATACATGGGAGAATCATAATGGGATGAATCATAAAAAGAATATTTGTTTTTGGTGAATATTACTCATAGAAATTAGACAGGAAAAAACATACTGGGAATATTGTACTATGTTTTCTTTATCAAACTCCATAATTTACTTAATATCTTCTTGTTAATAATTGAATAATTATTTTAAAAGGAATACATTTGTGAAATTGGAATTATATATAGGGAATATCCATTGTTACTAAAATATTATTTTACCATATTTTTTCTGAGAGGGTTCACACACACTTTTTGATTGTCAACATAGTGCTAAATAAGTGAGTGAGTATATCCATCTCATTGTAATCTATGAATAGTTTCACATGGATTGTGTGGTATTGGATCATTTCCATACCATACTAATGATGTGTCTATTTTTATTGAATGGTGATCATTTTAATCATTTTTGTTCATATGTTCGTGTGTATTGAATTGATTTTTATAGGTAAAGTTATGATTAATAATATGTGGACATTGTTTTAGTTGAATAAAAACATAAAAGATAAAACATATCACTTTTTCATCCCTGCCCCCCTCAGTGATAAAATTACACCAACTGGGAACTTTTAAGTGGTATCATATCTGAATTTTCCATTTTTTTATTCTTTACTGATGTAGAATATGAATTGTGTGAATAGTAAAGGTATACCAATTTTTTTTAAGAATTATCATATCTGGAAAGATAGAATTATACCTTATCTTAGGTCTATTAGATATGATGTTCTTAATGTAAAAACTAATGGGTTTTCTCTTATTGATTTTAATGATCCTCTTAGATCTTCTAAGAAGAAATTATTTTAGAATAATGGAATGGCTATGAATTTTATATTATCATCAGATTCAAAATGTGAATTCCTAAGCATGAAATGTGATTTAACAACTAAGGGTATATGGGTTTTGTTGAAAAATATATTTGAATTAAATAAAAATGTGAAGTAAGTAAAACATAAAATTTTAAGATTTATGTATAATGATATAATGATGAATGATCATGAATATGTTGGGGGATTCTTTAATAGGATAAATTAAATTGTAAATACTATCAAATGTCTAGGTGAAACATGGAAGGATTCTATAGTGGTTAAAAATATTCTCATAATCCTTCCCGACATGTTGGATAAAAATGGTTCTTCATTGGAAGATAGGGATCCTCATTCTTTATCTCTTGATAAATTTCATAGCACTCCAACTACAAATGAAATTATATGTGAGAAATATGTGAAGTGAAAAACAATGATTTATAGAAAAATTTATTTCAAGGATAAAAGAAGGAAAATTCAAAGAAGTTTCTTTTTGAAGATGATATTGGTTAATCCCAATGTGAAGATGAGGTATGTAAAAACTTTGAAGAAATTTCATTCTTGTTCTAAAAAAATGTAAATAGAGGAATAAGTATATTCAATGGGAAACATCCCTTGGAATGATTTCAATGTGGAGTTGTTGGTATTTTTTCAGCTCACTAACTTCAACAAAATGAATAAGAGGATAGTGATGAAGAAGAATGATTACCAAAAAGGTTATGGGATACAAAAAAAGGAAAATGAAATTTTTATTCCATGGGTAATGAAGTAAAATTATTTAAATTCAAAAGAAGAAGTTAATTGTCCAATGATTAGAAAGAAGATTGATGTGATGCTGAATCCAAAAAATATATTGAGTAGGGTGTTGAAAAAAACTATATTGCAACATTAAATGATAATGAATTTGGAGGAAGTAGTTTGGAAGAAGATTATAAAACACTACATGAATGTAATTTGAAAAAAGAGTTGAATGAATTTCTAACGAATATTAGAAGGTTTTAAAATAAAAAAAGGATAGAAGAAGAATGTTCCACAACAAAAAATCATGAATGTTTTTCTGATGAAAAATATGGGACAGAAAATGAAATTTATGCTTTGAATAAATCACATGGGGAATAAAAGAATCATAATTGGGATATATAATTAAAAGTAATAGAAAATTAATATTAGTTGTAAATTTTCAAAAAAAACATTTCAATTCTGATGAGTATGGTATAAATTATAAATAATATATATTTGCAGATAGTGAAAGTTCTCATGCTAAAAAATCTAAGAAGGATCAATGAATGATACCTTCAAATATTGAAAAGAATGATGGAATTAATTCTAAATATATGAAATATGGGAAAGCATTATATGTATCCAAGACCAAAATTTTTGAGAATTTAGAACTCTCAAAGAATCATGAGTGTGATTTTTTTTAAATAATATGAATCTAGAAAAGTTTCAAATACATCTAGTTATGATAATGTAGAAAAAAAGAAATGTCTTGATTGATAATGATAAGGATGGTGTCTCAAAAAATAATTAATATAAGATTTCTAATGAACATATTCACAATTATATCTAGTATATAAGTTTTAGAGTTAAATTATATTTTTATGGCTATTTCTATAATTGTGGTGGTTTTGGACATACATGAAACATGTGTTCATTCAAAAAATAAATTTAATATAATTATATACGTTATTAAAGTAGAATTTTTTGGTGAAGTCAATTTCCTCAAATAAATAAGTGAGAAAAATTTTATGTGGAGAAATATTAGAAAGTTAAAGTAAAGAAAAAAATAGGTTTTAACCATTATAAACTATTATGGATAGATTTGAATAACCTAGAAATCATGTGTAAGTAGGTCTTGTATTTTAACCATTATAGAAAAATATTCTTAACAATAAATAGATAATGAATATGAATAATGAAAAGGAAGAAACTGATCATTTTGTTGCAATTACATTGAATGCTAAAAATGAGAACAACCTTGGATTCTTGATAGTTATTTTTCTTCACATTTGATAGGAAATTATAAATTTTATTATACATGTGAAATATTTTAAATAAAGAACAACGAAATTTTGAAATAATAAATCTTGGAAATTTTAAGGTGTAGGATCATGTATCATTGGAAAAGTAAAGATGAAGTCCATTAAAACATTGTAAGTTGATGGGATGAAACCCTATTTTCTAGGTGTTTAAAAATTGTGGGACAAGGGTAATTAAATTATGTTAAGAAAATAGGGATTTATTGTCAAAATTGAAGAAGATGGAAAATTATTACGAGAGGTCAATATACTAATGGAAATTTTTTTATGCTTGGTGACATAAAAAACACATGTTACACATGTATGGTGGAAGATAATAATTGGTGGTAAAAAATATGGGACATATGTGTCAAGAAACATGAGAAAATATTAAAACCAAGATATTGTTCCAGACATCCTTTAATTTCTAAGAATAATAGTTTAGTTTCTCCCTATTTTTCAGAAAGGAAGGATTAAAAATGTTGTGCATAAGAATGTTCATATTTTTTCATGACAATCCCTGAATATGATTCATTCTGATATTCGTGGGATAATGAGAATATAGTAAAAAATTAGATAATTATTTCACCACATTCATTTATGATTTTACATTCATTACGCATTTAATATATTAAAAAAATACAATTCTTCAAAAATGTTGAAAAATGTCAAAAGGAAAGAGTGGAAATAATGATAGTATTCAGTGAAGAAGCTGAGAACAGACAATGGTGGTTAATACATATGTGAAGAATTTAAATGTTTTTGGGATAGGAATGTAATTCAAAAAGAGTTTAGATCTCCATATACTTATAAAAAATGGGGTTTCATAATGAATCAAATGAATTATGGTGGAAATGGGAAGAACTCTTTTACTTAAACATGGTCTTTCTCATTACTTTGGGAGGTATGCCATAAGTACTACTTCTTATATTTAGAACTATTTTTCCTATAGGTCTTATTCATACATGACTCATTATTAATTCTTTTAAAGATTAATTCCATGTTTTAAACTCATTAGTATTTTTAGGAGCCCTTATATGATAATGAATAAAGGTCGAAACTATGTTATGTATGAGCAGAAATGTGAAGATGAAATTTTTCAGGGATATACACTTGAAGTTAGTGGATATTGATGCTTCATCAATAAAATTGGATGAATTGTTGATCCTATTAATCTGAATTTAATTGAATGATCTATGGAATACAAAAATTATTAGGAAGACATGTAATTTGAGCATTTGGAAGAAAACAGGTCTTTTAAGGATATAGATAACTATATTCCTATTCATGACGAAAAATAAGAATCAGATAATACTAGTGGTGGGGAATACACTCTAAAGTCTCATACTAGGAAAAAAATAAAGTGGATGATCAAAATATAAGGGGATAAACATCATAAGTTTCATACAAGATGAAAAATAGCATTACATATATGTCATTTTATTAAAAAGTTGAGCAGAATGATGTGAAATAAGATTTTGAGTATCCAAAATAGGTTCAGGACATGATTGATGATTATAATAAAATTTAAATGAATGATAAATAGGAACTCATACCCAATCCAAAAAAACATTATTGGAACAAAATTGGTTTTCAGGAACAAAATGAATAAAGAATGTGAAGTAGTAAGAAACAATTCAAGAGAGCATGAAAATGGTATTCTCAAATTAAAGTTATTGACATTATTGAAACCTTAGCTTCAATTTTAAGATTCTAAACAATTATATTATTTTTTGTTGTTGATACACAATGAGGCTACAAAAACATTCAATATAATGTTAAATCCACATTCTTGAAAGGTAATCATGTTGAGGAAGACTAAATTGAACAACTGTGTGGATTATTGGTTGGGAAATATGATTGTTATGTTTGTAGATTGTAAAATTATTTTTGTGGTATAATATAAGAATTTAGGGTATGGAATTTGAAATTAGAATCATGTTTTAAGAAGATGAGTCTTAAGAAAGGAATAGTTGATAACAATCATTACATCCAAGAAAGACAATAGTATTCCCTCATTTTAATTGTCTATATTGATGAAATTATATTTTCTATGAATGATAAATGAATTTTTGAAAGGCTTTAAAAAGAAATGAAAAATGTATTTGAAATTTCAATAATATGGGAATGAAATACATTATTGGGATTCAAATATTACAAATGATGAATCATATTTTTCATTCTCAAGAAATGTATGCCAAAGAACATATTATGATTTTCAGAATGAAAAAATCAAAACCTATTTCCACACCAATTTTAGGGTGAGCAATTTTGAAAAATGATGGAGAAGGAAAATAAGTCAAGAAGAAATAATTTCAGATGTTGATTGGATGTTTTTTATATTTTACTACCTTATGACCTCAAATTTTTTATGTTGTAACTTTATGTTCTAGATTTTAGAGTGATATAAAAGAATAACATTTAATTGGTGGTAATAGAATTATCAAATAAATCAATGTCACAAATGATTATAGAATCAGATATGAAAGATCAGAATGTATTGATTTATTTAGGTATTTAGATGCAGTTTGGGCTAGAAAGGTTGATGATATAAGAACCATATCTGGGGGAGTATTCTTTATAGGAATGAATTGTCTTATATGGAATTCAAGGAAATAGAATTAAATAACTATTTGTATGCTTGAATCGATGTATGTTAGTTCCATTCAAGACACTACTCAACTTATGAGGATAAAAAGTCACTTGGACAATTTACTTATTAATGTAAAGTTACGGTTACTCTTGGTTTTTGAAAAACAATGCACAATCAATACCACCATGAATCTTATTAAATATTCTCATTCAAAACATATCGATATAAAATATCATTTAATCATATAGCATGTTTAAATAATTAATTTAAACTATAGAATGTCCCAGTAATAGGGTAATTAGCGAATATTTTCCAAAAACAATTTCCAAAGGAATATTTTTTAATATTGAGGTTTAATATGGTTGTCCAACCACATTTTCATCATGTTTTAGGTATGTGTTTTCTCACCTATCTCATTTTAACTTTGAATTATAATGTTAATGGGGTGAATAGATTCATAAATCCATCCTTTTATTACCTATCAAAAGATGGAGTTATGGGTCAGATATGAATTTATTATTGTATTGTGAGTGAACTATTACTACAATTTGTTGGAGTGGTTGTAGGAAATCATTTCTTTTGTATTATAGGAATTTGAGAACATGAGAAAGAAAGGATGAAGAAGTAAATATTTCGGAAGTCTTCATAATCACTTATTTTGGACAATATGATTTTTTAGTCACTGATTCTTGTTTCCTACAATGTGGAATCTCACATAGACATAGAATAATTTACAAGTAATCCATTACATAACACCAAAACGTTCAGTGATTTATGAAACATGGTTGAAAGCATGATCCAAAGGGGAGATTGTTTGAACAAAGATGATAAGGAAGGAATTTTATTTCCCATGTTGACTATTGTTTTCAAGGATGATTAAGATGAAAGGTAAATCACCTCACATTTTATTTAGTGAAAAATATAATAACCATTGATTTTAGAATAATTTCACTCACCATTGACCTGTAATTGGATATTAAATTTTAGTAAGAGTATTATTAATTTGAATGTGACAATGATTTTATATTTTAAAATTATCATAAATCATAATTATGTAGTAAATATTATGATCCAATATTGATGATAGATAGGGGGAGTGAAATAATGTTGTTGATCATTATCAGAATGATCAGATCTTCATAAAAAGGAAATGGTGTAGGTGATACCTTTCAGGATAAAGGAATTATGGATAATCGTAATCATGATTAGGGAGAAAGTTTTTTACTAAATAATTCATACCAAAATGAATTATACACATGTGGAAGAGAATAAAAAGTGTATACTATTATATATAGGCCAATTGTACACAAAATGTTCATATCCAAGGCAATTATACTCTGGATAATCATATACAAGATAAGATGAAAATCCTGTTGGTCCATCATACCCAGCATTACATCTCACTCATGATGAATTTTTTCTCAAGAGAGACCGATGGGAATGTATTTGAGCTCAACACGAAGAAAATCATAATAAAAACTACCAATAAAAAATGTAGTAAAACAAATAATATGGTTGATTAAATTTTAAAAGGAAGAGATATATTAACTCTAATTTGTTTCATCAAATAAAATCATCTAGTGGGTCAATAGATTAATTTTTTTATTTTTATCTTCTTGTATATTTTCATATAGGTCAAGAAAATAGGTGAATAATTAAAAATGATTTGATATAAGAGAAGAATGAGTTTTGTTGGATGTATTGTCGAGAGGGATCCTGAATTTCATAGAGTATTTGGATTTTTTAATTTACTATAAAACCGGAACACAGAATTTTCTTGAAGAAAGAAATTTCATAAAATCAGATAGTGTAATTGAAATTGGACTGTAAATTGAATTGATATTCGGAAGAAGGGTCGAAAATTATATAAAAACCAATAAGTTTCAAGAATAGTTGATGAAGATAATATACACCATAGATTTTAGGGTAAATTTAGATTTGGGTGAATTTGTGTGTGAAGAAAAGATTTTGGGATTCCCACCAGGACATCCAAGGGTAACCAATATAAAGAATGTTTTCATTGAAATATATTTGACTGATTTATTGTTCACTGCATAAGGGAGATAATCTCCTAGTTTTTTAAGGAATAATATGTTTTCAAAGTCAATTTTGTTGAATATTTTTTTATGTACAAATGATAGAGAAAACATAATAACACAATATTGTATTTAGAGGATAATTGTATTCAATGAATATCATATTTATTTGATTACCATATTCAGATTTTTAATCATATTCGGATGATCAACTTAACATACTAGATTAATTAGATTGCGGATTTTCGTATCGGTGTTTCTAGATTGAAGAAGAAGAAATTCGAAATAGTCTTGATCATTCTCAGCCAGTGATATATCATTTTGTAATGAGTTTTTTTAATACTTTGGAGAATTGTGCAAGAATGAATCACAGTGATTTAATTTTTTAGGAGAATCATACTCAAAGGAATCGGACTAGGGAAAACATAATGTGAAAATCAAACTGAGTTTTACCGAACAAATTATAGGTTATTTATACCATCTTCTTGGTAATAAATTGATGAATTTTTTTAATGGAATAAATTTGTTAAATTGAAATGAAGAACAAGTAACATGTGTTGTTACAAAAATATTGTTTTATCATATTTGAGAAAATATGGTGCACACACAAAATAGGATTGTTGAAATAGTGATACATGATTAAAAGGGAATATCCTACAAATTGTAATACAAGGATGTTATTCTACTGGTTTGTGTGGAATTGGATAATTTCTATACCATTTCATAGAAATTTCTATTATTATTGATAAGTGAGAATTTTAAATACTTTTGTTCCAATGGATGTGTGATTTGAAATTTTATTAGTATATAATAAAATATTTTATAGGAGATGAAGGATTTTTCAATTGAAAATAATCATAGAAGAGAAAATGTATCAAGGATTCACCCCCACAACATATAAGTTATAAAATTACAGAGACTGGGAACCTTCAAAGATGTCCAATTTGAGTTCTTCTTATTTCCCAATGGAAGTGGTTGTTGTAGGAAGATATGGGTGTCGTATGACTATGAAAGAGCTTGTAAAAACCAAAAACGATCATTACAAATATAGTGATAGGATGGAATGTGTGATCAAAATAGATCATACTATAAATTCTAGAAAATATTTGTTAAATGAAATCATCTAATATAATTTTAGGAATAATTAATGAAAAATCATAAAGACTTTTTAGACCAAATTAAATATTGAAGGATGTAATAGAAAATATTAAGGAAATAGATGGGAAGTATCCATGATTATCTAAAGGGAAAAAGTTATCTAGTTGTGATTATTATTGGATATATAGAAAGAAATGTCATAGAACTGATCGTTTCCTAGATGAAAATAGAACAATATGTTTTCTAATAGAAAAAATAATTCAAGATTCATTAAATTTATTATTTGAGACTATTTAGGGAGAATATATAGCATCATAAGATGATAGATTACATTCAATATATTTATAGTTTTTAGATTTGGAATTATCCAACTTAGATAAGGATAATGGAAATAACCCTGAGACAATTTTTATCTATCTTTGAATAATAATGAATCAATCATGGTTTAGTTCACAAGAAGACTCTATACGGATAGTAAAGAAAAGGGAACAAAAGGTAATCTAGTTCATTCATAAAAAACATAAATCCATTCATAATTTATATATTTTTATGAATTTAAGATGGATAGAGTTCATTGGATTGAGGTATTCTGAAAATAATGGCTATAATATAGATAAAGAGCCAAAATCATTGAGGATTAAAAGATAATTAACGTCCATAAAATAGATAGTGGATTATTTAAAATGCATTTTCTAAAACAATAAATAGTTATTATGGATATCCTGAAAAATTACCAGAATGAAAATTTTGGAATAATCTATGTTGGAATTCATCCATCTATTATAAAAAGAAAATACTTACCATTCTTGAATATATTGGTATATATTAGTTTAACTGACTTTTCTAATGCATTATTTGGAGGTGATCGAGAAAATCCACATAAAAGAGAATCATGATTAAGTGTGATCCAGGATTTATGTGTAGTGATTATGGGAAAAAGTAATAGTAGAATTATAGAGGTAAATGAAGATATAATTAAATAACCACAGACAATGAGATTTCCACCTAACAGATGTTGTGTTAGAGTAATTACTTGTCTTTATGTAAAGTTTTAATACTGGGAGACCATCTATATGGAACGTTGTGGAAAATTTATACATTTTTTATAAGATTATGTACCATCAAATAGATAAAGGATATTATAATTGGTACAACCTATGAATCTAACCTAACTTAGATAATGTGTTTCACCAAATCCAATGGAAAAGTAAACCTAGAAGCTACTTCATCTAGTTTTGAATAAACAATTTTGAAATAGAAATGTCATCTATGAGATCAATGAGGATGAAGATGATATTGGACCAGAATGATCAAGATCTGTTTGATTATATTTGAAAATATAATATCTCACATAATAAATAGTTGAGTACCCCTTGGATAATCCATGGATCTTAGTTGTAATCATGATGGTACTTTAGCAGTATTACCTATAATATTAGTTTCCATAAGGTTGGATGGAAAAAGGATAGTTTGACTACCTGTCTATGAGAATTATTATTCTCATATAGGATATATAGGTTCTTCAATACTCAATGATATAATAAAATATTCTGATATAATGGGAAATATAAGCATTTATGGGACGACATGTACAACCATAGTTGATAAAGGATATACTATATCTTAAATAACAATTCATTTTTAATGGGTAAACTTGGAATCCATAGATTGAGATGATATAGTTGGTAACAATACAAATGTTGTGATTCAATAAGTAGAAAAGGATATTTAGATCGATCTCTATGGAATATTATTTGTTGGAAAGATGTTTTTCTATATTCCTCACTATTTACAAGACTTATTGATTGGAAATAGGTTCCTTAAAAAATATCATCCTGTAATGATAATTTCAAAAGGAATTTTCCATAATAATTATATGATTCCAACTAATTTGGGAAAACCCGAATGGTTTCCGAATAACATGTAACATCTATTCAAGTGTAAATATATCTATATGAGGATTAATAATACAACAAAAATATTGAGTTGTCGAAATGATTAGTTTTATTGAGAGTTATAAGGATAAATTAAAAAGATAAATTTTCTAGGAGAAAAATTTATCTATCATAAAATTATTTAGAGAACCCTCTAAAATTATTGTACATTGTAATTACAAAGGCTAAAATCACTCATGAAGATCCTAATATTGGGAACAAATGAAAAGGAATTTCCTATCAATATGGAATTTTTTAGTACTTTTAGAAATTTATTTCAACACAAATTAATTCTGGATTTATCATACAAAGTGAAAGACCTCATAGGAGTACGATATTCTTGAAGAAAAACATAGTAAATCTATATTTGTTGTTGATTACCATGAACATAGTTGTACCATAATTGATAATGGATAAAATATTCAAAATCATGGGGATTTAAGAAGAAGTGTTTGGAATTAAATTCCAATGGTATATTATTTGTTTGATCTCATGTCATGATATTGGTAGATTATGATCTAATAGGATTCCATACCTATAACAACATTTACAACACTGGTTGTCTGGATTAAAAGGATCGTAAAGCCATTTGAACTCAAGAATGCCCTAGGAATATTAGAGAGGACAATAGAAATGGAATTCAGTATATTATCATAGTTTTGGAAGCCTATATTGATGATGTGCATGTGTTTTTTAAAAATATAGAAGAGAATATCAAGCATTTACAACATGTGTATAAGGTGTTCTATGAAGAAAATATGATGATTTTACCATGTATGATCATTTATTTTCAACAAATTATGTAATTTATAGGATTTATACTCTAAATAAGTAGAGGGACTATTATATTTCGTATTTTAGAGAAGCAATAAGCATTACCTAATTAACATAAATATCATAAAAAGATACAAGTGATTATTGGTATATTACATTATGTCGGATCGTACATCATGTATTTATAAAAAATATATCACTTCCAATACAAAAAAAACTATCTACTGAGATACAATGGAATTGGAATGAGGAAGATTCTAAGTGATCACCATTCAAAATAACGAAGCGTAGAACCTTCTAGATTTGGGCAATCTAAATGGTAGTGAAAATGAACTTATCTTATAAATGGATCCATCAAACTTATTATTGGTATGTATCATAAAGATATAGAAAACATTATTAATGTGAATGTAGATACTATATTATATTATTTATCGAGACAATGAAGAATTATCCTTTCCATGAATGAGAATTTATTGCAGTCCTTAATGGTATTTGGGATTACAATATTTTATTGGGAAAACCATTCATTATAAGAATAAATAGTTAATATATAACTTACTCCCTAAAAATAATACCAAAATGATTTTCCTATGAATGATAAGGGTAGTGGAGGAATCAATTTCAGTATTATTACTTTAATATAGAAATCGTTAAATGAATATATAATTTCAATATATATGATCTAACATGATACATTTACTCTTGGATGTGTAATAATAGCGGGTTTTCAATCAAGGAATTGTCTAATTTTCATAGATAATCATTTTTCTGTATAATTCCTAGGTATAAAGGAGTTGATACTATATAATACAGAAATGAAAAAATATCTTAATAGAGAATTTCATTCAAAAAGAAAGATATTTATCCAGTAAGTTTGAAATATTAGACTGCACATGTTCTTCTCTTCTGAAGTCTAAAAAATAGTAAGACATATAAATGGATCCCTTGATAGAGAAATTAAGGGTAAATCCATATTTAATACATTTTATGTGGTCATAACGGCTATTACAATACTCTATGTGTTGGAAATCTAATCGGTTGAAAGGATTGGATGAACTAATGGAGAGAAACAAATGGAATCACTATAATGAAAGAGAATATGGTTTTGTTGATTTTGACTGCTCGAGTAGAAGAAGAACATGAAAAGAACCAGAATGTATAGAAAGAAATTTATTAATATAATGTTTAGTTGGAACAAGAATGATAAAGGAACGAATATGTGACAGACAAGTATCCAAATCCATCAAAGGAAAACACAATTTTTTTAAAAATATTTCCAAATATTTTTATGAATAAATCCATTGCACTTAATAATCTAATCAGTAAAAATAAGGATGATAAAATATTCAAGAGGGGTATGAACTATGTTTTAGACATTCATGATGAATCCAAATACATAATGGAATATTATAAGAAGATATATTGGGATATAACTAGTAGGATAATTACCAAAGAGATCTGGTATAATATTAATGTTTATGGTATTATTAAAAATTTTAAGAAGATAAATGATGTTGATACTGAATAATATCTAGTACTAAAATTATTTAGAGGATTTAAAGATTAAAATTATTAATCTCTACATACCAAAAACTTCATTAGAACCAAAAGAGTTCATCGAGTGTAGAATTCATTCAAAATAGGATCCGTAAAATTCATGGTTATTAAGATGAGAAATTACACATTAAATTGGGTACCAAAAATGGTGAAGATGGTTCTATGCATTGATCATTAATGATTTACATGGTGGGTGATGGATGAAAAACTGACTAGATTAGTAGATAGCTTGGTCATGTTGTGGAACATGTATCTAGGACAATAGAGTAAAATACCTATCCATAATAAATTTGAGGAATAAAATTTATAAGAGACATTGTGATAGTCTATATAAAAATAAGAGATATGATAAATGAACAAATAGAACATATGATGGATCTTGTGGTGGAGTCAAACATGATTCACGAACAAATATATACGTATAAGTGACATAATGAATTTTTCATTTTTTTTACAGCAGACCCCAAACAGTATCAACGAATTTATAGAGATTGTAGATTTAGATAAATAAGTCTTACTTGATGAGATTGTTGATTTATACAACTTGGATGGATTCTAGGAATAGATCCAATCACAAGTCCTATCAAACATAGAAAATCAAATCAAATCGAACATGGTTTTTTATTGTTCTTTATATATATATAGTGTGTGGTCGAAGTTATGATATGGTGTATTCCACATTTTTCTTTTTCAATTTTTCTATTATTTTTGTTTTTTTGGATGTGTGAGCTCTTGTATTCCCATTTCTATCGATTGATATAGTATTAGTTATGTAAACCTCTCAAGAATTTAAATAAAAGATGCCCATAGAAGGGATCTCTGACCCATTCAATCATAGATATAAATTTGGAATAGAAATTAGTATATTTCTAGACATTATCTAAATATTTTACCCTATAATTTATGTTCTTCTTGAGAACAAATTCCAAATAAGATCATGTAAGATAATGAGAGTTAACTACCATATCTGTTTTTGTGGATATTATTGTGCTTCTAGGCTTGTGAGAATTTTGGATCCTTTATAGATGTCCAAGGTGGCTTTCTCTAGGAGGACTTCATCAATGACTGACCCACTAGTGCTAACACTATTGGGCGACCCATTGACAATGGTCTCCTAGGGACATACACAATGAAAATCTCAAACGGATGGAAAAATTATCCCATGAATAACATCACAACAACATCCCCAAAAAGGGATAAGGGGAATCCCATCATCAACCAACAATGTTGCACGTGGAATCACATAACCCAAAATGCAAGAAGTATGAGAGAGAAAAATGAGAGGGAATATTTGGAAACATACTGAATCTTATTCCAAATTTATCTCCCCACAAAATGGTTCAATGATCCCTTATATAGGCCTCTTTGCATAGCTTTCCCGAGAAGTTGACTCAAATTCCACTATAAGACTTAATAAAAAGGGGAATCCTGATATATATAATTATAACATATAAAAAAATGCGGGGAACACAAATATGAAACATCCACCACATACCTTACACATAAAAACAAACATGATAACATATATTTTTGACTTGATCTGATCATCGATGATGGATATATGGTGTGTCAGAATCAGTGACAAGAATCCTTCCATGTGATATATAGCATCAAATAAGTTTATGACAGAGTCTTTATTTTATGACTCTTTTATCTCAAACAATTCTTTAATGTCATGTAATAATTACTCAATAATAATATTGAAATATTCTTTTTTCCATTCCATGTATTGAGTTATTCAGAAATCTTTTCAGATTCCACAACTAAATATATAATATATTTTATTTATATCATATTCATGTCTATTGAGATGATATGGACTATCACATTGTCAATTTCAAATAATATACAATATTTGATCAATGATTTTGACACAACTAGATAATAAATCCATGATATATTGATACCATTATATTTTTATTTATTCTGAATTATCTTATGTTAGTCTTGATCACTAAACTATAATTCCATTAAGATTTTTTGGACATAACCTTTTTTAGTGTCATAGTTACAAGATATAGTTAATGATCCTTCTATTTTCTAATGTGATAGGTTTTATGCATGAAACCAACCATATAAAACAATGATATGAATTTTTTAGAACTGTATTTACAATAAATGGTACTCAATTTAATGTTGAATTTATATTTTTAAATTCCAAGTATTTTTCTACTCCCATTATGAAATATTTATTACACTCAATGAGGATTTATTGTTATAATTTTGTGTCAGGTATATGGTTATTTGAAATCCATATTCCTAATATCCTATAAATCCATTTTAGATCGAGATATTCTTCCAAAACAATTTCATTGATCTTTTTAACTTTGTCTAGAAGACTAGAAACTTGAACCTTGAGCTATATCTTTTCAAGAATGATCTTATAGACCATATCCCAATTTATATTATTATAATATTCCATAACGTCTTCATAATATTCGAGCATGTCTAAAACATGGTTTGGACCCCTCTGGAATATCAGATAATTCTTATATTTTTATTATATTATATACATATATGGATGTATTCTTGGAAATATTTGGATTTCATTTATGGTATTTATAGATTTCATTTTTAGTTGATTTGTATTTACATCTTTCTCATCATCAAAACTCTCTCAATATTATTTTTTCTGAAAATTTTATCAACGAATTTACTTATGAATATTACACTGTTTTAAAGTTATTCTTATTTTATATTTGACCATGTATTAGAAATATTATTCACTTTTATTTTATATATTTGTTATTTTTTTATCCTATGGTCCTTCTGAGCCAACTGGGTTCCCATATATTCTACACATTGGGTGTTGCAAAGTCCTTTCTGACCACATAAAAATAATTCAATATGTCTTTTATCTTTACAGTTGTTTTAAAGGGATATTTTTGAAAAAATTCTTCATTTTCAGCCTCCATTATTGATGAACCTATGTTGTTTGATATTTCAACCATATTAGACGAATATCCATTTTTCTTAATGAGATGATATGATATAATCCATTTTTCTTTTTTGATTATATCAATAATTGCCTTGATATCAATTATTCTTCTATAGAATGATTTTAATTGAAAACTAAACATCACCTAGATCATCTACCTTACTCCGTTGAACCTATACCATTCAATGTAACATGTTAGTGCATCTATAATGTAATTATATTTTCCATTATGATTTTATACATTAATGTTATCGTATATCTTTTCATTACTCTACCATACTAATAATTCATGGGTGAAAATTTTTAGTTTATTATTCATGAAAATATTTAAATAATAACAATCAATACTTATATTGAATTTTCTTCTAAATAAAATCCCATTTTCCTTGATAAATTTGGGTACAATAAGAAATTATCATTCATAGGAAAGATAATTTTTCTCTATTCTATTAAATGACACACTCCAATATATATGAATATGTTAATCTTGGATTTTATTTATTTTTATGATACATACCCATGTTGGTTCTAATGTATCCATTTCTTAGATAAACTGATTTTTCACTCCCATCTAGACACTATAACTATAGGAGGTTCATAGAATTTTATCTCTTGTATTACGACTATATCAAAATCTTCATCTATCATATTTTAGGGTATCTTACTAGATAATTTTTTTTTCTGAATTGGAAACTAGAGTTTTATCTAAATCAATGATACATTCTATCTCATAACATAATACACCATGACATTTTTTTTATCTTTTTTACAATACAAATGTTTATTCGTGAATGGTTCTAGCTTATTTACAATATGAGTTTTGATCTTCTAAATATATATATAGATCTAAAATAATAATATTTCATTCATTGGTTGCATAAAAATTTTATTTCTTTTTTAAATGTATCATCCCTTGTTCACTACACACATAATCTACTTTTTATAAAATTTTTATAGGCTATTCAATAATTTTACTATATAAGAGAAGATCGTCAATATAGACTACCTCAAATTGTAATAATCTACTAAATACTTTTTCTATTATCTTCTAGAATATTCCATCTTCATTCTAGATCCCAAATAGAATAAAAATAAATTCACACAACCAAACAAGAATTGTAAATGATGTTAATGGTATATCCTCCTCCTCAATCTTAATCCACCAATAAAATAACATGAGTTAAAACCTAGAATATACCATTGTACATTCAATAAAAAGTAAACTTTAATAATCTTCATGATTAGGAAGATAACATATGACGTTCTTTTTGGGAAAATCAATATTAACGTAATTGTTATCCATTCTAGATTTGCCAGATTTTTTATCAACATGATTCATTACCATTAATACCGCACACCTGTGAGGACATTAACTATGGTTGAGTAATCAATGAATAATTAGTTATAGAATATGTTTCACAAATACCATAACTGTTACATATAGATAATAAATTCCCTTATATACTATCACCATATGTAGATGTTTAAGAGTGATTATAGCTTCTAGGGTATCCTTATGCCACAATTTCAAAGGTCTCTATTTTCAATATTATGATAAATAATCTCATATCTTTGTGCATTACCCATTTACATTTATCCTTATAACAATAAATCCAACCAATTCTTTCCCCTGCTAAATCATCTATATTATTCTATATTCTCATCTAGATAACTTTCCACCCAAAATGTTGATACATTCTTTTTTGAAACTATTCATGTTTTTTCAAAATAAGTTGAAATAAAATAAATTTTTATGAATATTCCCTCATAAAATATCATTGTAGTATGATATTTTATATAGAATAAATTTCTAATGCATATTTCATATGGAAATTGAATAAACAAGAAAATCATAAACTATACAATTATTCGTCCATTGATTTTTAACTGAACATCCTTTTTGACTTATTGATTCAGAAATATTTCATTATTACCAACTATTACTTGAAACTATATGGATTCCTATGTTACTCTAGAAAAATATATTATCGTACAAGATTAATTATATCTTGTATCAATTTGGTAAGAACATAAATTAACCCAAATTCTTAGATTTTCTGGTGTATTACACTCCATTATCTTTTCAAAGATTAATAATGTTATTATATATAAAACATGATTTCAGAAATTCTCATCAATAGATAATTGAAATATCTTTCAACCAACTATAATTAGGGAGATTAATGTTTAAGGTTCATTTACTGAACAACGTTTGTATTTTCAAAATAAGATAATTGGATTATCAAAAGGGATTAAATTTATTTATAATTTTATATCTTATATTTTCCAATATAATCTACTTAATATTTATAGTTATGATATATGAACGTATTTATAATTTCTAAAATCATATATGAATAATCTATTCCTGATATATTTTACCACATCCGGAAGAAGTATATTTTTCTTTTATTCTTCCTTCGGATCTATTGAAACCAATTTTTTAGGCTTGGTTATCCTCTTAGGGTTTACCACAAATGGTGTCATTTCTAAAATTTATGTTCTTTTATATGGGAAAAGATGTGTAAATATTTCCACACCCTTCCTTTTAAATATAATTCTAGTATTAATGAACATTATAAAATGATGAGTAATAAAACTCACACATATTCTATCAGGTAGAAATCCCGATGTATTCTGCCTGTTCCTCGTGTTATAGTTTACCTCTATAGTTTTACTAATACTATTTTCCATAATCACTATATGAAAATATAGGTTCACATTAACAAATTACACTCCTACAAGTAAAATGTCACATGGTCCTCATAATAATCAATTAGATAAATTATCTAATCTACCATCTTCCACTGCAACATTAACTGGTAGATCATTTTCTTTTCATACAAGATGACATAATATGGGATTGATTATTTCAAAATTCAAATACACGGATGTTTCTTGGGATAACCATAATATAAAAAAAATCGAAAACACAATATAATAAATCATCTATCTATTTAATAAACTTAAATACCCTGACCTAAATAGCACATATTTTTTGATAAATTTAATAAATAAATTCTATATACAATGAATCAAATCCAAACGGACTAAACCATTAATTAGTCTTAGTATACTAGATATATACACATAACTCCAATGTTACATTTAGAATATAAAATAATACATTGTAAATTCTATGAAAACACCATTTAACCCTTTTTATATCCCTACATGTCAATCATAATCATCTTCCTAGAATCTGGGGAATGTTAAAAAAAGAAAGGGTTGAGATTAAATACTCAATAAGGGTATGAAAATAATAGAATTTGTCGTGAATATATAAGTAATAATCAATATTGACAGGTAAATAGCTTCAAATACAATCCATTTAATAATATATTGAGAATAATATGGTAGGAATATGTGGTGATTTAATAATTTTATATAAATAATCACATGTGCTAGAAACATATACATTAATATTATAACTTATTGAATAATCACATGGATATAAATAAATAATATCATAATGAGGGAACTAATGATGTTAGACATCAAAAACATATTATCAAGTCCTTCTTCCAGTGCATCTTATATAAATGGGAAAGGCCGCAACCATATATCCCTACAAGTTTGTCTCATGAGACTTATTGATGCATCAAATGGCTATAGAGATTCCTACCCATCACTTACTCCAAATATACTTTTTTTGAAATTTTTTATGTCCAATGAATTATACATTTGAATGGGGTAAAAATAATCAAAATAAGAATTTTAATATAAAAAACTAACATATATAATGTTAATTCAAACCCATATCAAAAAATATAATAATAATCCATCTGTATAAATATGGTCATTGGTAATAAAGTTTTAACTCCCCAGTAAAAATGATCATAAACCATCCTATGAATGAATATGGATGAAATCAATACAACATATCCATATTAGATATTCATTATAATGAAGGATTTATTTTATTCATGTATAGAAATATAACAATAATACCATTATGTCCATTCTTTATGAAAATATCCTTTTCACTTTGAAAACAAGATTTTAAAATAAAAATGTCACAAAACATTTTCAAAATAATCTAATTTGAAAACATCATTTGAGACATATAAAGGAATATTTAAAACAATATGTGTTCATGATGATAATAAATTCCATCCATTCCATAAATGTTTAAATTAAAATTCACTAATTTTTTTTAGAATCTAAAAAAACATTGTTTTGAAAAATCACGAACATTCCATTCATGTTTTTTATGTTTAACAAATAAAGAAAAAAATATATAATTAATAAATGATTTTATAATTCTAAAAAAATGTTTTAATTTTTTTCATAAAAAATTGATTTGGATGAAAAGTATTTTCCAAGTGAAAAGAGGAATATTGTTTCAATTTATTGAAACAATATTGTATATAATTCTATTTAAAAAGATTAAAAATTGATACTATTACATGAAAAGTTCATGAATAACCATATAAGAAGAAATTTGATTGCTATTAAGATTTATATGTCACAAAATTCTCCAAAGGGAGAGTTAAACAAATAAAATCCCAAATAATGATTATATTGTGAAATAAACACTTAACACTTTGGTTACTTTTGAATCGTAATCCGCATGAAAGAAAAAACATAAAATGGAACATTAATTATCATGAATAAAAATAGAATAAGGATATAACATACCAAATGGATAATATATATACCACAAAGAATAAATAAGTGGTTAACATTGGATATGTTACATGGAAGTTAAAGTGAGACAAGAAACCTTTTCCTCTGGTCAACAGTCTTTATATGTGTCCAAACTTATGGTGTTGGGGTACCCAGCGGATGTTGGTGGGCCATGTATTTTTAAACAAAATTAACATTGAGATGACAAGAATTTTCTTATCTGATGATGAGTGCCCCGGAACTGTCCCATTGATACATGTGAATCAAATGATTGCATAATTTAAAATTTATAACATACATTTTTTGATATGAAGACATGATAAACATCTACTTTTCATCGGTGATAAGTGCTTTAAGGATCCAAATCAATATCCCTCTAGATAATACACACATAATTAAAAACACTACTAAGTAATCAATTATCTAAATACGGGTTCTATAATCATGATTTGATGATGTCCTGATGATTCCAAAATCAATGTTCTTGTGATGCATGTGGAAGAACTCAATACAATCACTAATATCTAGAGCTACTATCTCTTGAAATCATGATAGGAGAGAGTAAATCTAAATAATTTGCAGTGAATTGTCTTTGTACAATATCCTCTCTCAACTATTTATAGTGGATTCTCAAATACAGTGAAGGGGTTGGTTAGACCCCATATGTTTAAAGGTGAATAAATATTCAATTCCGATGAACTAAAAGACATCAAAAATACTATTTATTTTAGCATATACCTATAAATATATTTATTATGTTCCTAATATTATTATTACATCAAACACACACACACACACACCACACACAAACATGCCAAAAAGAAAATCCACAGCCCCTCGAGGTAAGAACCGAACCATCAAGCCTTGTTTATTAATTTCATGAACAATAGGCGCATTGGGCATAATTCCCATTTTAATGCCCATATACCCACCATTTGATTGACTGAGGGCCTTTCTTCCAACCTACCTGAGTCACTGCATGACCATATCATGCCTACATTACTGCCAACTTAATGGATTAAAGGCCAAGTGTACCAAATGCCAAATAGAGACGAACAGTAGTACTAATACAGTAGATTGATATAGTACATGCTATACTTTAGTGCCACAGTGACACTACAATACCGCTATAGTAACTACAGAAATTTAGTCCTTTTCATATTTGAACTCGATAATTATGCAGGATTATAGGGAGCCTTTAACCCTAGTGTAATCCCCCAACTTCTCTTACACATATAATATATATTAAATATATAACATAATAAAACATAGAAATTTAACTCACCTTCATAATGCTCGCTAATATTAAACGAACCTGGAAAATTAAAATAATATTTCATTGAATAATATTACATCATATACAATAAATACCTTGGGGATAACATTAATAAATAAAATCAACACAATTATAATTTACATAAATATTAATGAATTTATTTATTCTTTAGTGATCGATGACTTGGACAACACTCAGGCACTGTTGTGGGGCCCACAATTTCCAATATATCCATTCCCCAAAATTTAATGGATTATTGAATATCTATTATTTGTGACCATCTAGGACCTTATCTCAATAGTAGTGAATAGTATTTACAAACTAAGAGCAGTGTCTAGAAACCCATCAAGGACTCTAAAAAAATAGATAGTCATAGTATTGATAACTAACATGGAAAATTTATTTTGTTTATTAATATCTTTGCATTTTGATATATCATAAACCAAGATGGACACTTGATTCATCATCCTTCAATGATTTATTATTTTTTGATCTAAAATGGAAAATTTACCATCAACTGCCTTGTCCAAAGACATATTAAGTTATTACCATCCTGATCAAAAAATCCTGAGATATATTATTTCCTCAACCCAGAAGTGACAAATCATTTCTTAACCATTCAACCAATGAAAAACCACAAATTATTCACCCAACACAAGATACCTCTACAAAATTTCATTATCATTATTTTTCCCTACATAAATGTAAAAGATAAAATGACACACTTTGGTACTGATTTCAATTCACCCGACAAATACACAAGTTCTTAAATAAGAACAATCAATGACACCGAAAACATGTGGTGTTCCAATTGGTGAGTATTTCCTAAAGATATCACTAATAGATATCATCATGTGCGAACTTCATGAGAATAATAATCACTGATTATGCTCCCTCAACAACTAATTTTCATAAATTAATTGTGTCTATTATGTATGATGTATCTAAACTATGGGACCTTTATTTAATATTAATTTCACAGTATCTATATGTTCTAATTATAGCTTCTGATCTTATACAACCTTTATATGTTGTAATAAATAGATATAAATTAACATTAGAAAGTGGATTTATAAAAATTATACACTATAATGGTAAGTGGACATCATGTATATCTAACATTATACATGATATGGTAATCAAAATTACTGTTCATGTTGGGTCTAGAGAACCCACTATTATAACACAACCCTTATATATAATAAATATATGATTAATATAAATCTATTATAGAAGAAAATTCTTATGTATCGTACTTAAAATGTTTTAGTTAAATTATTTTATAACCAATATATTAATAAATATTTTTTAAGATAACCATTTTAGGTGATAATTTATTTATTTTTCATATATGCTTGGTTTTGGTAGTTTCATTACTTTTACATTGATCATGATTCAATCACATATAATCAATTATAAATGATATAAATATCATATATATTCAATATAAATATTTATATCTTGTAATATATAAAATTTATAGATAGTAATTCATTTACATTATTCAAGGAGAGGTAAGTCACACGTACGTATGAATGTTGTTTCCATTTTAATGAATGATGTAATGAAATAAAATTAAATATTTATTAATCTTTATAGAATAATTATAATGTCATATAAATCATTTATATTAATAATATCCATCCTTATTATTGTCTAGGTAAAAATAAAATGAAAAACACTTCACATAACTATTTGGGGGCAGTAGTCCGCATGTTCAGATGATCAACGTTGTTGTTTTCCAAAAGACTGGTAGGTAAGAAGATACATATAATATTATATTTACATAAGTATATTTAGGTCATAAATATTATATATATTCATTAATTTAAACTTTACTACCTTTTTGGTCAAGTGTATGTGAAATACAAGTCACATCATTTCGTGAGGTTGTAATCTGCCACAAACACAAGCAATGTTATTGTATCCCCCACGGAATGGAAATCAAGAAAGTATACATGTTATCATAATTACATAAGTATAATAATTTCATAAATATCATATACATAGTATAATTCCATCGTTGTATCTATCCTATAAAGGTGGTTTTGGAAATCCAATTACAATGATTCAAGAGGTGTTTTTCAACGACACACATAATCATCGGTTTTGTTTTCATTTTGATGGAATTAGAGAAGGATATAGGGTATAAATTTAACATAATAAAATAATATTATATGGGATATATATTTTTTATTATATAATAACTATTTAAAGACATTTTAAAGAGGTTTAAGAAGAAATAATACAAAAATTCTCAATTAAGAATGATACATCTTCTTCATATAACCTCTTTATGTATGCATAATGCGCCTTCCTAGGTTGGATTTATGATTAGAAAAGTAATATAGGATATTTTTTGGGATTTAGGTAACCTATATGGGTAGGTATTGATTGAACCAAAGGTCTTTCGAAGTGGGAAGAGGGGTAGAGAATGGGTGACCATTTATATATGGGGGAGAGGATACACATACATTTATTTTAAAATGTCTACCCACATTTCTATAAATATATAAGAATACAAAATGAATAATTTAAGAACCTTTTAAGATATAAATTCTATATATGGACATAAAATTAGAGTTGAAAAAGTTCCTTGGTCATTTTAGCCCTCATTATTTATGTATGACACCCAAAAAATCCATTTTCACCTTAATAAGGGTAATTAATTTCGACTGAATAAACTATTTATTATGGAAAAAATAAAGTTGAAATTATAATATAATATTTATTATTAAGATTCCAAATATTTAACCCCTTTTTGAAAAATTCATTTCATATAAGTGGTGGAATTTAATATAAAATTAAACTTACAAATGTGATGAAAAAACTCTTTTCCAACGAAGAACATTTCATGTGCTTAAAAAGGTCTAACATAAAAATTCAATATAAAATTGAATAAAATTACCTAAATTTGATTAATAAATATAAAATTTTACATTTTTTTCTTTTAAATAATTCTTAATATAATTTGGAATATTTTAAATTTATTAAAAGAAATGAAAATTCTTAATAAAAACCATTATTTTTTACTATTCATCAAAAAAATTAACTTTCCAAAAAATTGTAAACAATTATCCTTATAATAATTTTGAATTGATTATTTAATTAAAATGATATTTATTTTATTTTTAAATAAATTTATATCCATTGAGATTGTGTAGAACTTATTTTTCAAAATTTAGTTTTTCCAATTCATACCCACCAACATAATATATATTTTATAACATTCACATTTAAATGAAAATATTTTAATAAAGTATCGTGTTTTATTTAAACATGGTGTTTCATGTCTCAGAATATATTACTGATATTTAATTTATTAATAAATAAATATATCTTAATGTATAAATGTTTAACATTATTATATTAGAATAGTTTTCAATGTATTATAATCTATAAAACCCAAAATTCTTGTTTTAAAATCATGGGTGTTACTATATACTTCATTTGTCACTTAATCCTAGAAAGTCATGGTCGTTTCTATATATGGTAACCAATAATTTTTTATACCTCATACTAATCCACTCTAGGAATATTAAATTCATGAAAATATATTCCGTTCAAATGTATTTTTATTTCTAAATAATAAAATATATCAGCTTCAATTTTCTCAATATTTACTAGAATTAGAGAGTATTTTGGTGCACTATCCCTTCATCAGATCATCGATATTCAAAGATGGCTCAAAATTGTGTTGGAGTTATTTTTTTATTCCCCATTCCAGTTGTATTCTTCCACATCTGAGTACTCAAAATAATGTTAATATAAAATCTCATCATATGCATTTATATCTTCTCCCAATATAGCCTCAAATCATATATCTGATGAATCTTCTATCAATATTTCATTGAGCATACCTACTAATATCTCATTATCTAGTCAATTGTCATATCTATGTCTATTTTTATCAAATAACTAACAAAAATAATAACTATATAAATACTTTCTTTTTGTATGTATAGGATACTTCGCTTATTTTTCATGAATGTTTCATCTTACATCCATCTGAATTTTATTTGGTTTATGATATCTCCTATATTTGTCTAGAATTAATCTTGAAATTATAACCAATGATTTATTTTTTCCATATATTTTATATACATTCTAGTACAATATATTTATTTCACACTTTCAATCCTAATAATAAATGTTTTAAAAACGTTTTTTGGATTTTCAAGATTCAACTTATTTTAACCACACATATATCTTACTACAACACCATGTACCATTTAGAAACATGTATAACTAATATAAGAAACATTTCATATATAATTAATGGAATTATACTCTATAAAACTGAGTTTTATGACCTAAATTATTGTTTTTTCTATAAATCCCATAGTATCCCTCAAATATACATTTTGAGAATGTTGATTCCGCAAGGCCTATTAAATTATTTCAGTCTAGTTAACTAGATGTTTATTTATAATGGAATATAGAGAATGTGGTTGATCTCATGGTCTAAAAACTTAATACCAATACTAAATCTCATAAATATATTCCTCAAAACAAGACATGTCATTTATTTGCATCAAGGTTAAAACTGTTCTTGTTTTATCTACAAATTCTCTATCCCAGTCGAACAGTGAATATCTCACAAACACATATTTGAGTATATAAACTATAAGTGGTAAAACATTAATTTAGAATGAAACATATCATTTGATAGATCTTTTCAATGATGAGTATCTTAACTGTATATCCTAAAATTCACTACATTGTATCTCAAGGTTGCTCATGTCAAATTGAGTGCACTATCTGTGGTCCATGACTGTAAACAATGTAAAACATTTAACATTGATGATCTAGAGCCAATTTTTATATGTATATAGGAGGATCATATTCACAATAAATATTAAGAAACATCCCATGTTTTGTAATACCTACTGGTTGTGTCTTCTATAGCCTATATTATTCATCAATGTAGTTATGATGTGATGGATTGAATTCCCTATTGATCTTCCTAAACAAATCATTTAAATAATTTTTTTTATTTCCAATGGACTAGTTTCTCATAGATTTCCTTCTATACTAGTCTTGATTCCAATGGATAAACATGAAGTCCATTGGTGGGAGATGAATTGGCCTCTGTATTATTATTATTCTATTCTTTATGTTGGTATTTTCGGTTTTCTACATTCTTCATATTTTCTTATAAGACTATGGTGAAATTTTGTATATCCCTAAAAACCAATTTCTCTGATGTAATAATATCATGGAGCTATTTCAGATATTCTTGGATACTCTATGTAAATCAATATAATTTATACTTATATTATTGATATTCTCCTGGTAATGGACAATCATTGTCATCTACTATATGTAATTGTGATATAATTTTTTCTCTATATATTTGGATGGATTTATATCATATATAATGACTCCAATATGATTTGTAGTTTCTATTAATGAATTCCCTTCCACCAACTTCTAATTATCTCAAATATTTTTCCAATTACAGATCCTCTTCCTAGCATGTTTTACTATTTGAAGGAAAAGACTTCTCATTCGGGATCTCCTAATATTATTTATTGGTTTCTTACCAACCATATATCTGTTCAAATATGATATTCAGTATACCTTATTTCTACCATCAACTATTAAATCTTGCTAGGAGTGTCTTGGGGCTTTATCCCTAATTCCATTAATTTGGGTTTGTTTTGATAGGCTAATCATGCTTTTGAAATTTTACATTTCACTCTATGATAAATATATCTGAATTATATTTAATAATACCTAAACCGGCCCTCTAAACACCTCTTATCATAATATATACATTTAAATATGGAATCTAGATGTTTTTATGTACAAAATGCACTAAAGTAGCATTATTGATGGTTCCCTCCTCATGCCCTGATACCACTAGTGGGTAAAAAGTATACATATATAATAAATATTAAAATATAAAAAATACATTTTATTACATTATAATTTGAATAATAAGAATCATATATTTTAAGTATGATTAAATCAAATTAAATAAGATTGGTTGATAGAAATATGTAAAAATAATTTAAAAAATCCAATGATTTGATAACTACAGGTCATGGGTAGCATAGTTCTGATAATGTTGTCTTGGTTGTGAAGATCCATATGTGATAACTTCTCACCCATGAATCTTTTCATATCTATGTCTGGTCCCTGTGATGTCGCAGTAGACTATGTACCCAATTCCCTCCTTTAGAAGCTTCAAAAGGGGGGCACTAGTCAGCCTCTACCTCAGATCCTGAAAATTCTGCTGGAATTTATCTGACCACATGAAGAGTTTCCCCATCTTCGTCAATGTTGATAAAAGTGCTGAAACTCTGGAGAAATTCAGCAGAAACTTACTGTAGTATCCATCCAATCCTAGAAATCATTATACCTCTGTCACACTCTTGGGTGGCTCCAAAGAAAGTTCCACCTCAATCTTCCCTGGATCCACTAGAAATCAATCCTCTGAGATGACATGTCCTAGAAAGTGAACCTCTCGGATCCATAATATGTAATTAGAGAAATTTCCATAATGTTGATGCCCTCGAAGTGTGTCCAGAACTAGCTGCATGTGATAGGCATGCCCCTCCTTAGTATCCGAGTAGATCATAATGTTGTCGATGAAGACTACTACAATCTGATCATGCTATGGTGGAAATATCTTATTCATGAGTCCCATGAACACTATTGGAGTCTTGTTCATGACGAATGGAATAACAAAGAACTCATAATGGTCGTACCAGTATTTGAAATCTATATTCTTCACATCCTCATCTCGCACTCTGTATGGGTGATGGCCTGATCTGAGGTTTATTTTCGAGAACCACTGTGATCCCTTCAGCTGATCAAATAGGTCACCAATCCATAGAAGTGGGTACTTGTTCTTCACAGTCACCTGAATCAGGCACCGATAGTCAACACAAATTCTGAAGCTCCCACCCGCCTTCTTAGAGAACAAAAGCGGAGCTACCCAAGGAGAAACACTTGGATGGATGAACCCCTTCCCCTGCAAGTCCTCCAACTATACCCGCAGCTCACGAAGCTTCGTGGGAGCCATATAACATTCTGTTCTTGGAATCAGTACTGTCATGTGGAATAAGTCAATGAAAAAGTCCACCTCTATGTGTGGAGGTATACCCAGAACATCATCAGGGAATACATCCCTGTACTAATCCACCACTATAGGATAACTCAGAATCTTCATATCAACCACTCTGAGGGTAAGGCTATCCAACTGATGAGTGATCACCTGCACTCTCCTTCAGTTAAGTCCAAACTATGCTACAAAGGTTCCATTCTTACCGGTGAAGTTCAACCTAGTCCCATCTGTGTGGACACACCGCACTTTGTTCATCACATAATTGATCTAGGAGTGGAATGTAGATAAAGCCCCGACGCTGCTACTAGGAGATCCCATCCGAATCTCTTTCCTCCTAGAGTAATCTCACACTACTGACACCAGTGTGTAATTTTCTAATGTTCTCTCGTAAGAGTCTCTAGCCATAAGGATCGAGCCAACGACTCCACCGGAATCTCCGATCTCCGAACGATGTCAGTGGGAATAAAAGAATGACTAGAACCTATTTTTATAAGTATAGTTTCTAAGGTAGAGTAGACACAGATTGTACCTCATATCATCTCCGGAGTGTCATGGTCATAAGACTCACCTTCTTGGAGCTGAGATTGCCCCTGTCCACCTGCTCTATGTGGTCGGTGTGGAACATCAGGTGGTGAAGGTGGTAACATCTTGAATCATCTCCCACCACTAGCAGCATGACCTGCTCCTCTACCACATCTGTCTGCTCCCTATGGATCTCCTCGATCAAACCTCTGTCTCCACCTGGGCAGTCCTTCGATCGTCTTCTGATCATCCATATGGCAGGTCGGGCAGTCACAATCCATGGGACCCTACCCGTTGGATGTGAAGCACTTCCTACTCCTCGCATGACTGGCTCTATCTCTGGTGCCCCTCACAACTGACCCTGAATCATGCGGTCATCCACCTTTTGGCCCAGAACTCTGTGATATCTATCTGCTACCAAATATAGGAGACTCCGCTACGTGATTCCCAGTGGTGGGTCTCACTGCTATTGAATTCTAAGTAAGAAAACAATCCACTAAGTGGGCTCTCTCTAACACCCCCTCCAACGTCAGGATGCTAAGAGAAATCATCGAATACATAATCTATCGCTTGATCCCCTGCTCAAAGGTCTGGGACTTTAAGAATGTTTCCTACACCATATCAGTGGAGTAGCACGAATGGTTAGTGAACCTCACTGAGTACTGAGCCACATTCATGTTGCCCTGCTGCTGATGAAGAAGCTCATGTATGCGCAGTACGGGGAGGGTTGCTAGGAAAAACACTACTCAAAACAAGCTCTCAATGTATTCCTAGAGAAGTGTCACCTCATCATGAACCTGGAGCATCAAACTCCACTATATGATTTATGCTTACTATAGAAGACCGACGACAAGGATCACCGTGAGATCAGTTGGTGTCCCTACCAGTCGGAAGACTCCCACCACAGCCTCTAGCCAATCCTCAACTGCCTGTGGGTCCGTCTCTCCCCTGAACCTTGGTGGCATCTGTCCCTGGAACTCATGCAACGTGATCAAGCAGCATGCAGCCTCTGATTCTAGGGCTGGGAGAATCGATGGCCCAATGGGTAAAGGTACCTTTAGTGCCTCCGTTGGTGCCTCAACTGAATTATGGCCCTACACCAAGGCCTCATTGCTCGATGGGATATCACCACATACTATACTTGAAACCTGATATGGCGGTCTTCGTGGAGGCATCTTGAAAATAAATAGGTGTGCCACAGTCAATAATTTATACATGGAGAGCTCACTCAAAAATATCACAATGAAAACTTTTCTATGTATACACGCAATCAGTGTTTTCATGCACTGGGTCAAATATCAGTAGTCAGGGACCTGGTGTATGGATACATCAGCCACCACGCCAACATCAGATTCCATAAACTAAAACCCCCACTCACTACACTCAACATTATTTCAATTAAAAAGATTAGAGTCCAATGTTGTAAGGTATAACTGACTGCTCTGGTACCAATTTTTCACGACCCATCCCCTGAGGCCCATGCTGTGACTACACCAAGTCCGCCTTCCATAGGCCAGGGGATGGAAACTAGCACGGAACGGCGTATCCCCTAAATCCAGGGAGGCATTGAATTTAAATCCTATAAACATAGACAACCAGGCACACAAAAAGATATGAACGCAAGTAAACTGTATAGAAAGAAGAGTGCTGAAAGTAAGAGGGGCTGGAATACAAGCCCAACATTAAAGATACAAGTACAACATGAAATATAATACAATTGAAGAAAGAGAAAGAAATCTAATGGCTTGTCCTATTAGTTTCCTACCTAAAGGGTAGGTGCAGATCACCTCCTCAGCACTCAATGTCTTCCCATGTCCTCTGCATACTGACACGCCATATGGTCCACATCAAGCCACCATCCGGTCTAGGTACTCATTGCCCTAATCAACGTTGTTCATTATCTATACTAAACACAACAAGGTGCTGGTGAAGCCAATATATGGGTGAGTAAAGCGATACTCAGTAGGGCTCCCGAGACTCTCAAGGTATCATAATATCCACAAAGGAAAAAAGCAAAAATCCTGTAAACCAGTGATAACCCTACTTAGGTTGATGCCCATACATATACCTAAGTTATCAAATGTTACCCATCTCATTCATGAGGAAACACAAGGCCCAACTCCTTATCCAAATTAAAACAATTCCATGAAGAAAGATAACCTCGAAGGTAAGTACCAAAAGTGTACACCACACAGAAGAATACCACAAAGGTTACATCATGAAGGTAAGTACCACATAGGTACACAACATAGAAGAATACCGAAAAAGTAACACCACGAAGGTAAGTACCACACATGTATGCCACACAGAAGAATACCACAATGGTAAAGACTCATCTCACACCAGGTATAACTTAGGTACAGTAGTAGAGATGATTAGATGTAGCTAATGAATCATAATACATTGGTAAGAGGCAGCCCCACATAGGATCCTAAATCATCAGTCCCACATAGGATCCTAGTACATCATCAGAACCACACAGTATCCTAGTACAACAGTCCCACACAAGATCCTAGTACATCATCTGACCCACAGAGGATCCTAGTACAGAAGACACACACAAGTTCCTAATACAACAGACCCACACAATATCCTATAGTAGTCACACATGGATTACTAGAGTGTATCCATGTGGGATCCTCGAGCACAGACCCACAAATGACCCCTTTCTAATGTTACAGCCAGCTATAGGGTTCCCCCACTAGATCTCTTGATTCCTAGAGGATCCACTCCTCAAGCCACAAGTCGATACTATAACCTCCATGATGTCCAAAAAATGAGTATCCTCGAGGACCTCCACATAAAAGGGGTCTCAGCACAACAGATAGTGCGTCAATCAGATGCTTGATTTGTAAGTTATTGGCCTTTTAGTCCCAAGGCCCCAGTTGGATTCATGTTTGATCAAATCCAGCGGTACTCCAACATTATCCAAAACTCAAGTGGGGTATACAGAAAGGTCTATCTCTCTCCATGGTTTCCTACTCTGATTACGATTCGTCAAATGGACACCAATAGATCATGATATGATCGAAAGGGAAAAAATAGTCGATGTTGGTCTGGGTCTAGTCCGACCTGGTCGGGCCGACCCGACCCGGGTCTTGCTGCGGAATCAAACCCATCCCTCGAGATCCGATCAAGTCTGCTAGGTCCAGACTAGCCCCTGCGTGGCCTGTGGTGTGGCAGCCCATGACGACCCATGGTGCGATCTACTAGAGCGGACTTCTTGGTCACCCCCAGTGGGCTGAATGGCCAGCTGCTCTACCACACGGCGTGGTCGCGCTTCACACCATTGCCAATGACTTGGAGAAAGTCGGCTGCCCTTTCCTCACCGCTATGGAACAAGTCCGCAATTCTTCTCTATCGGGAAACATGGACGTGTGCCGCCACCCTTCGCGTGGTCGGATGCCATTGGATTCCGCCCTTGCTCCGCCGAAGCTGACATGCCATGGATCTTCTCCGGTGGCGCGATTTTGTCACCACCTTCATCGCGGCCGGCCAAAGTGTGGTCCGCCTTTCCGAGCCACACCAGTGTCAGTCACCAACACCAATCATCGTCCTCCTCCATCGTATAGAACACAACAAAAATCATAAGGATTGCAGAGTGGTTGGTCCATGTTCATTTGTCCTGCACCCTCCGTGTTAGAGCAGATGCAAGAAGTTCATGGGGAGAGATTCAACGTAAAAGAAAAATCTACAATGTTTAATCAATAACAAACCCCTAATTTTAAAGTTCCAAATGAGGAGGTGCGATGAAGAAGATGAAGTCATTGGTGAACGTCGTCGTTCATTGTCTTCACAAGGTTCTTCTGATCCGGGCTCCGGGTTGGTTCCTCATTCTTCGTTTCGTGGTTCGAGGTCACTCTTTACCACCCGTCAGAACTGCTCCATCCTCAACGTGTCAGGCGTCATGGCACTTCACCAGAGCTTCATCACTTGGTGAAGTCATGCCAAATCCACCCCATGCTCAATATAAATAAGAGAGAGCGAGGGAATGTAATTATCATTGAATTTATGAAGGTGTATTTAATAGTAACATTTTTAAATTCCAACAACACAGTTACTTATTGTTTGATAGGATTAAATAATCAATTTACGTTGGCATAATTAAATTTTGACACATTTAATAAATTTTTACTGGATCCATTAACTAAATGGGGAGTTGAATAGTTTTCTCCCATTAAAGAGGGTTCAGGTGGTCCCCACCATTATAACCCATGTATAGAGGTTTCAATAAAAATAAAATAAAACTTGTTCTTTATTTTTTTATTTCCACATAAAACACAAAAACTAACTTTCACCCTTGACCTATTGCAATCAAGTTGAAGGTCTCCTTAAGTGAATAATGGAATTGTATGTTCAATAGTGTAATAATATTTCAATTATGAGCACCAGTTCATACGTTACAAAATCCCACTTGCACGTTTACTGAACATACCTGAAAAAAAGGTTAGAAATTCACTCCGGGCAAACCAGGCCTTGGAATCACGCATAGTAAATTTTCAAGGACTCATAAATTTCCCATACAATTAAAACAAATACATGGAATTTCTGAGTATTTACAAATGAAATGAAATTTATATCATATCTATCACATAGTATCATCGATTGATGTGATATTTACTCCTAAATTTCCAAAATGAATTATGGATCACTTTTCTAAAGTATAAATACAATCCAAAATTTCATCTAATTTTGCAGCGAATTAAACATGTTGTTAGCTAATATGTCATTTTTATACTAAAACCCCACATATCATGTAATACTAGTGCCACCATGTATGATATTGTGGTACAACTGATTCATACACATAACAAAGATCATATGGGTTGTTGTGTTAGAGTACCAGTACAATTTAAATAAATTTAATCATTTTTTAGTATGATATGTGTGTTATAAACAAACAATTCATTTTTAAATAAAAATCCACATTTTGAGACTTCCTAGTCACATCGTACATTAGAATGAAATATGGTTGACTCATACATGTCAAAAATAACATAATTATTATTTTCCAATTGTATAATGAACATTTAAATCTGTTTTCAAGGTTTTGAATGATGGAAACACCTTTTAACAAAAATGATATTCTTAAAAAGAAATTAATCACTTTGAGTCATACTGGTCACACTATGTATCATGATGTTGGGAGAATAACTCCTACACATCAAAAATGAATTATGGATAAATTTATAAAAGTATAAAGAAAATAAGAACATGTTTACTTTGTTTTTTAGTGAGGGACACAATATTTAACTAAAATATAAATTTTAAACTAAAAGAACTTCCATTAAGACATACCAATGAAACATTGTATCATATTGTGGTAGGGTTGATTCATACATGTCATGAATTAATTATAGATCCTTTAATTAAATATTAAAAATAATATGAATATGTTTTCACAATTTTGACTATGAAACATGTGTTTTTCTAAAAAAAATATCAATTATTGTAACGCCCCGACCCCAGTGACCCAGAGTCGGTACATTACTTCGTAACATTGGCATGATCACAAGAAAGATCAAATCTCGAAAGACTGATTGGTTTAGTATCCTTGGAAAAACTAGATATATTCACAAGGTTTACATTACATCATAAGGTGAAAAACTACTACAACAACATATTGTCTCCATAGTCCATAATATTTTCCCCTCATAATATCCCTGCAGGTCATTTATAATTTACTTCTTCACATCCGGGGAAAAATAATACATAGAAAAGGGGTGAGATCAAATGCCCAGTAAGGATAACAATATAGCAAAAACTTTCATAAATAAGAACAAACATTTAAGGAAATGTATAACTAAAACAAAAGCCTTTTAAACATGAACTTCAACATAGTATGGAAAAAATAAAATTAAATAAATCCATTTACATATACACATGGATATTCTACTAATCGAATAATCACATGCAATATCAATAACCACTTTCATAATGATGGAATGCATAATTCCAGACTATCATAAACACATAGCCAAGGCCTCGTGCCAAGACTACAAATAAGATTTTTCAAGGCCTTGTGCCAAGACACTAATTTGTCTCATGAGAACTACCGATGCATCGAGGAGCGATAGTGGGCTCCACCCGTCACATATTAAGTCCAATGCATTCCCATATGAAAAGGTTTAAACATAACATAATCATTCATATTAAAACTAGCATACGAAATGTCAATATTTTCACCATAAACCATGAATGGTATAAAAATAGCACATCCACAGTCAAACATATCACAAAACCTTCAATACAATATAGAAGTTTTGTATCATAATAAATCAACTTCAAATAACCTTAAAATCCATCAAAGGATGCTGACATAGATGAAATCAAAACTATTTGAGAGAAATATCTCTTTTCTCGAAATCATTGAAAAGTCACACATTTATAAAGAAAGTAATTTAAAAGAGATTTTTGAATAAAAGTGTCCCATACCACTTTGAAACTTTTGAAAAGAAATATCATTTCAAAACCTTCATGTCCATATAAATAAATCCTTAAAATCATTTTGAAATCATGGACATTAATTAAAAATATTTAGAATGACAAATCCTTAAAACATTTAAAATTATGATCTTGATAATGAGTACCCTTCAAAAATTCTTAAAATATTCATTTCGAAATCATTTAAAAGTCACATAATTATAAAATAAAACATTTACATTGAAAATATTCTTATAATCATTTAAGGTAATCTTTGACGATTTTATAATGGCGGTAAATAGCCGCACCCGCCATATAAGTTAAAAAAACATTCTTACCCTAAATTTGTCGAAAGGTAAAAAGTGCCTTGTTTGGAAAACGACGGAAAGATTCCCTTAAAAACACATAAGGGTATTAATGACTATAACCCATATTCTTTGTAAATAGTAAAAATGTTTTGAAATACATTTCGATTAAACATTGATGTGGTTGATAATGAAATCCTAGTAGATTATTACGTATAAAAAACCTCGGATAATGAAGAGATTGTGAACTAAACCCTTACCTTGTAATTTTCCTTGGTTTGGGTAGGTTAACCTCCTGTATAATGGTGAAATAATTTTTATTAAATTATACAATAATCATATACATTAATATGATATCATATATGATCTTTTAACATTGATTTGTTAATAATATCTTAGTATTATCGTTGTTTCGGTTGTTAACTTACTCGTTTTCTTTTATATGTTTTGTTACGTAAGCCATGTTTGTAATGGATAGGTTGTATCTTAATCATATACAGAATTATATCAAGTCCATAGATACTATTATTAATCATAATATGAGAATTATACTTGAATGGATACGATAGAGAATGAATCTCATCGCGTTCATGGAGATGGTAGTCTGTACGTACGCACGAGCGACAATATCATTCTTTTGATATTAAAATAATATATAATTGGATAGTATATAATATATAAATAATCATTATCATGTTATATTTATTATTTACATGAGTTACACATCATTTTTATACCCATCCAAATAATAATATATTGAATAACAATTACACCACGACGTGGAGACGGTAAGTCGTACGTACGCACGTATGGTGACATGTTATTCAAAGGGTGGATAGAATACTGAAAATAGTTGAACCATATTTATAATAATATCACAGTATATATAAGATACTGGAGTTATTATTTTAGAATGGTAATAACAAAGAAAGATAAGTGGAAGAAGAAATGAATTTGAAAAAGGGTGGTGAAAACATTACCTCTTCTTTGGGTTCTTCCTTTTGATTTGATCAAAAGGACTCCATAAGTTCGCTTTATGATCAAACTAAGGCCACTAGGTTGTAGTGAGGGAAGTTGAGAGAGTATTTGGGAAGATTTTGGCAGAACCAAAAGGATTTTAAGGTATGAATTAATCAGAAGGGGGAGTTCCCTTTTAGAAGAGGGGTGAGGGGAAACATTGGAAAAGCTAGAAATATTAATTTATAAAAAATTGATATTCGGTTTCTAATGGTTACAAAGATGATTATTAAAAGTTTAAGGTGGGGATTTGTCGAAAACCATTCAACCAATAGAATTTAGACAGGTTTGGGTTACTATATTAACCTTGTCTTTTAGTTTTAACGCTTTGTTAATTAGTTTGACAATTACCATGTCACTTTGTATTTTTATATTATATAGTTAATAAACTTACTTTATATATCCAAGAGACACCCAAGTGGTCCATTAATGATACAAATATCATGATATAAGTATCTTTTCCGAACCATATATTTTTATGAATATAATATCAATTAATAATATAATATTTGTTTTAAAAACTCTTTTATGTCAATTTTGACACTATTCAATAGTTGATCTTTGTGAAACTTATAACAGAATGATTACTTAGAACAAGGTCAATTAAATCAATACTAATATGTCATATTATCCCAGAAAATTAGTTTAATTCATTAAAAGTCTCAAATTATATTTATTTGGGTATTTATAATATCAATTATTTTAATTTGTCACTATTGTGGTAATTTCTGCATCATCATTGTGTCATAAATAAATTAACTTATTTAATGTTTAAAAATTATAAATAAATAATCATTACGTATGAAATCGTTTTATATTTCTAATGAATATTTATAGTCGAAAATCCAACATATATAACCCTATGTAAAAATTGTTTTTCTAAAAGATATATGCTTGTGTCATTTTTGTATTCATTTTATCTTAATTAAAATAAAGTGTCCATATCACTTAAAAGTGGAACCATGTGGTCACAAAATTGACCCAAAGATGCCCATTGTCGGAAATGTATCCACCAATAACGTTATAAAACATTTTAGGGTAATTCTTTATTATTATAATATTATTGTTTAACCCTTATTTATCAGATTTACCTTTTAACCATGGTAAATAAAATATTGACCCAAGTAATTATTCAAAATGTCTAAAAATAAAATTTACCTATTTACACAATTTGAATATCCTAATTCCAAATATGGAATCCATTTTTCTAAATTAAAAACATAGAAGTGGCAGAAATTAATTTAAAATTAATTCCCACTGTCAAAACAAAAAGCATGTTTTTAAGATATAATAATTATCAAAAGATTGATACTTTTTTATGTCCCGTTTAATTGTGAAATTATGTCCAATGACCACAATTGTATTAAATTGTAAAAATATATTCTAAATATACTTTGAAACCACTAAAATTCATAAATTATCAATATTAATTATTTTGATTAAAAAATATGTTTTTATTTAAAATTTAGTAATTTTCACTATTCATCAAAATATTAAAGTTATCCAAAAAGTACCAAAATTCACCTTAGGCTAAATTCGATACTCCCAATCCAAAAATTAAGTCCATTTTAAGAGATAAAATTTCTAAAATTTTAAAAAGTAGGTATTACTATTCATAACGGCTACTTTGATTGGTCGCGGTTTGTGTTAGAACTCGGAGTTGCGTACAACACACGCTACTGTATTATTCAAAGGAAAGCATACCGTGGAAGCTTGGGATGTTTCATTTTAAATTTTTGATGTCCTCATTTAGTCAAAAAGTTAAAAATATTTTATTTAAAAAGGGTTCACTATTAAAATTTGGTAAAAGTGCAATACTGAAAATGAATTTGTTCTTACATTATGTCTAAGAAACACATAATATGGATTCTAAAATTATAAGGATTATATAAAGTTTAAAATTTAGTTAATACTATTAATAAACTCTTTTGAACGGCTTGTTTGGTAAGTCATGGTGCGCTTGAACTCGGTGTTGCGTGTAGTGCAAGTTATTTAATTATATTGAAGAAATAACACATTATGAAATCTTGGGGTGTTACATTCTCCCCTCCTTCAATAAATTGCATCCTCGCAATTTGAAATTGTTCTTAGAAAATAAAAGGATGAAAATAGAAAATATCTTTGTGGTAAAACCCATTATCGAACATTGGGTTACTAAAATTTAGTCTTAATATGAGGAAAATAGAAATGAAAGGGTCACCACCAAATTATGATCTCAATTAGGAGAACATTGGTGGCAATTAGAGACATACAATTGGAGGAAAAACATAAATATTTATAGGTAGTGATTGAGGTCATCAATCACAAAAAATTTGAAAATTGAGGTCCTTAAATTCATCAATCTATGATGATTTGAAATACCATCGGTTCAACAAAACATAGGGTATTAGGATAACACATTTTTGGTTTTAGGATTCCATAAATAAAGTATAATAATTAATTTCTTCATAGAATAAGAGAAGATGAAAAATATATTCCTGACAAGTAGAGTTCTATCCTTTAACTAATTTCTACCACAAACTCATCTTTCACTCTAAAAGATAATAGAATGTAAAAAAGTTATTCTATTTATCCTATTCGTATAGGGTTAAAAAAAGAATTTATAATTCATCTACATTTTTTTTTAAAAAACTACATTATTTAATCCTAGACATCACCTGGGTCAGTGGTAGGTGATACACCCTTGTCGCCCTTCGGTTGTGGGTTCAAGTCTCGCGGCCATGCCGGACACGACGGGTTGCCGCCCGACCTCCGGGTTGTCCTTTTATGGCAATAAAAAATAATCCAAACTAGAACTATCCAAAATACTTCAGTCCTAAATTTTTAAGGAAGGTAAACACAATAAAGATCCTTTTTTCTGTGTAATAACATGTGAACACCTTCATCATGTATTATTTTAATACAATGAAACATCCTGAATTACCATAAAACCTTATTGATTACATTCATGATCCCTTATTCCTTAAAGAATAATAGATATACTCTTTCAATCCAAATGTGTTTTAAACCCCAAAAATGATGGAATATACAAATCATTAATCAGTTTCAAGGTAGTCAAGAATATCCAATATAATTTATCCAAATCAATCATGTATTATTCGAAAATCACTACCTCGGTATCAGAACTATATTATGGTTTATCATTCTCTCAACCATATATTTTCCAAAAATTTATCGTGCTATTGAGTCACTTTTCTTTGTTCCACAAAATCTCAAGTCCTTAATGAAATAGTACTGTAGTACAATCCTTATATTCTCCATAATTATTATAATAAGTACATTGTTGATAAAACACTCAAATGACATAATCAACATAAGAACCATAATCATTCCTCTTAATCTTTGGTAGTATCATAACTTGATTATTATCCAATAGCATTATTTGAAGCATAGTCTGATGACTGGGACATAGGTTCACGTAGTGTCCAAACTCCTTGCAAATGAAGCGTTGTACATTTGAAACCATTTTCTTACCCTTGCAGTCACGTACATTGTGCCCTTTTCCTCCACAATTATTACAAACTCCTATTCCTTTCAGGCAGGTTCTAGGGTGTTTCTTCCCACAGTTATCACATATGGGAGAATTCTTCACTTCCCTATTCCCATTATCCATCTTTCTCTCATCCATCCTTTTCTTATCTTGCTTCCCTTAAAATACATAGGACTAAGTAAACTATTTACTTATCTTATCAACACGTGATATTATTTCTTCATATGATGATAATACATGGGAGACTATTCCTCTTCTAAATTCTGGCTTAAGAACATGAAAGATATGATCATTCTTTCTCTTTGGATCATGTGCATTGCTGGAGTACTCAATCCTTCTACAGGGCGCCATTTCTAAACAATGTCATACACTAGATTAGTTTATGAATAACAATACTTAATCCCAAACTTGTAAAAAACATAACATAAATTAAATAGTTTATATATATAATCCATAATCATAAAAATGTCTCCTTTGAGGAAGTATATACTCATAAACCCTTCATAATGGTTTGTAAAGAAATTGAGAATTATCCTAAGCATATCCATCGGGAGTGTCGTAAACAAGAGTGCAGCAAGGCCTGTTGTCGTGCACCAGTTCCCGTTCGAGTCTAGCTCAAAGAGGGGTTTTCGGGTTTTACCCCTAGGTACATCTGTGCTAGAGCCGCCTCTACCTGCTCGTATCCAGACAGGGATGTATTGCTCAGAAAACTCACAAAATCTCTACAATACCAAAATCCTAGGAAGTTCTTCTATACTAATCCTCAAAGTTCATCTTAGGTCTACGTGCTCCAATCAGAGTTTATCTAAATCTATCTTCCACGGTTTGTACTAAACTTCCTCTGATACCAACTGTAACGCCCTGACCCCAGTGACACAGAGTCGGTGCATTACTTCATAACATTGGCATGACCACAAGAAAGATCAAATCTCGAAAGACCGATTGGTTTAGTAGCCTTGGAAACACTAGATATATTCATAAGGTTTACATTACATCATAAGGTGAAAAACTACTACAACAACATATTTTCTCCATAGTCCACAATATTATCCCCTCAGAATATCCCTGCAGGTCATTTATAATTTACTTCTTCACATCCTGGGAAAAATAAAACATAGAAAAGGGGTGAGCTCAAATGCCCAGTAAGGATAACAATATAGAGGAATATTTCATAAATAAGAATAATCATTTAAGTCAATGAATAACTAAAACAAAATCCTTTTAAACTTGAACTTCAACATAGTATGGAAAAAATAAAATGAAATAATTCCATTTACTTATTCACATGGATATTCTACTAATCGAATAATCACATTCAATATCAATAACCACTTTAATAATGATGGAATTCATAATGCCAGACTTTCATAACCACATAGCCAAGGCCTCGTGCCAAGACTACAAATAAGATTTTTCCAAGGCCTTGTGCCAAGACACAAATTTGTCTCATGAGACATACCAATGCATCGAGGAGCTATAGCGGGCTACACCCCTCACATATTAAGTCCAATGCATTCCCATATAAAAAGGTTTAAACATAACATAAACATTCATATTAAAACTAGCATACGAAATGTCAATATTTTCACCATAAACCATGAATGGTATAAAAATAGAACATCCACAGTCAAACATATCACAAAACCTTCAATACAATATAGAAGTTTTGTATCATAATAAATCAACTTCAAAAAACCTTAAAAACCATCAAAGGATGTTGACATAGATGAAATCAAAACTATTGGAGAGAAATATCTCTTTTCTCGAAATCATTTAAAAGTCACACATTTATAAAGGAAGTAATTTAAAAGAGACTTTTGAATCAATGTGTCCCATACCAATTTGAAACTTTTGAAAAGAAATATCATTTCAAAACCTTCATGTCCATATAAATAAATCCTTAAATTCATTTTGAAAACATGGACATTAATTAAAAATATTTAGAATGATAAATCATTAAAACATTTAAAATTATGATCTTGATAAAGAGTACCCTTCAAAAATTATTAAAAAAATCATTTGGAAATCATTTATAAGTCACATAATTATAAAATAAAACATTTACTTTTAAAATATTCTTATAAGCTTTTAATGGAAGCTTTGACGATTTTATAACGGCATTAAATAGCCGCACCAACCGTATAATTTAAAAAAACCATTCTTACCTTAAATTTGTCGAAAGGTAAAAAGTGCCTATTTTGGAAAATTACGGAAATATTCATTTAAAAACACATAAGGGAATAAATGACTTTTACCCATATTCTTTGTAAATAGTAAAAATGTTTTGAAATACATTTCGAAGAAACATGGATGTGGTTAATAATGAAATCCCAGTAGATTATTACGTATAAACAACCTCAGATAGTGAAGAGATTGTGAAATAAACCCTTACCTTGTACTTTTCCTTGATTGGGGTAGGTTAACCTCCTGTATAATGGTGAAATAATTGTTATTAAATTCTAAAAGAATCATATACATAAATATGATATCATATATGATCTTTTAACATTGATTTATTAATAATATCTTAGTATTATCGTTGTTTCGGGTGTTAACTTACTCGTTTCCTTTTATATGTTTTGTTACGTAAGACATGTTTGTAATGGATAGGTTGTATCATAATCATATACATAATTATATCAAGTCCTTATATACTATTATTAATCATAAAATGGGAATTATATTTGAATGGATACGATAGAGAATGAATCTCATCGCGTTGGTGGAGACAGTAGTCCGTACGTACGCACGAGCGAAAATATCATTCTTTTGATATTAAAATAATTTATAATTGGATAGTATATAATATATACAGAATCATTATCATGTTATATTTATTATTTACATGAGTTACACATCATTATTATACCCATTCAAATAATAATATATTGAATAACAATTACACCACGACGTGGAGACGGTAAGCCGTACGTACGCACGTATGGTGACATGTTATTCAAAGGGTGGATAGAATACTGAATATGGTTGTACCATATTTATAATAACATAACAGTATATATAAGATAATGGAGTTATTATTTTAGAATGGTAATAACAAATAAATAATAAGTCGAAGAAGAAATGAATTTGAAAAAGGGTGGTGAAAACATTACCTCTTCTTCGGGTTCTTTCTTTTGATTTGATCAAAAGGGATCCTTAGGTTGGCTTTCTGATCAAAATAAGACCACTAGGTTGTAGTGATGGAAGTTGAGAGAGTATTTGGACAGAGTTTGGCCGATCCAAAAGGCTTTTAAGGTGTGAAGTAATGAGAAGGGGGAGTGCCCTTTTATAAGAGGGGTGAGGGGCACCTTTGGAAAAGCTAGAAATATTAATTTATAATAAATTCATATTAAGTTTATAATGGTTACAAAGTTTAATATTCAAAGGTTGAGGTCTGGATAGGTCGAAAAACATTCAACCAATATAATTTAGACAGGTTTGGGTTACTATATTAACCTTATCTTTTAGTTTTAACTCTTAGTTAATTAGTTTGACATTTACCATGTCACATTGTATTTTATTTTATATAGTTAATAAACATACTATATACAACCAAGAGACCCCAAAGTGGTCCATTAATGATACACCTATCATTATATAAGTATCTTGTCCTAACATTAGATTTTTAGGAATTTAATATCAATTAATAATATAATATTTGTTTTAAAAACTTTTTTATGTCAATTTTGACACTATTCAATAGTTGATTTTTGTGAAACTTATAACAGAATTATTACTTCTAAAAAGGTCAATTAAATAAATCCTAATATGTCATAATATTCTATAAAATTAGTTTAATTCATTAAAAGTCTCAAATTATATTTATTTTGGTATTTATAATATCAATTATTTTAATTTGTCACTACTATGTTAATTTCTGCATCATCATTGCGTCATAAATAAATTAACATATTTAATGTCTATAAATTATAAATAAAATATAATTATGTATGAAATCTAGTTATCTTTCTAATGAATATTTATAATCTAAAATCCAACATATATAACCCTATGTAAAAAGTGTTTTTGTAAAAGATATATGCTTCTGTCAGTTTTGTATTTATTTTAACTTAATTAAAATAAAGTGTCCCTATCACTTACAAGTGGCACCATGTGGTCACCAAATCGACCCAAAGATGCCCATGGTCGGACATGTATCCACCAATAAGGTTAGGACACGTTTTAGGGTAATTTATTATTATTATAACATTATTTTTTAACCCTTATTTACTAGATTTTACCCTTTAACCATGGTAAATAAAATATTTACCGAAGTAATTATTCAAAATGTCTAAAAATAAAAGTTACCTATTTACACAATTTTAAATTCCTAATTCAAAATATGGAATCCATTTTTCAAAATTCAAAACATAGAAGTGGCAGAAATTAATTTAAAATTAATTTCCGCTGTCAAAACAAAAAGCGTGTTTTTAAGATATAATAACTATCAAAAGATTGCTACTTGTTTATGTGCGGTTTAGTTGTGAAATTATGTCCAATGACAAAAATTGTATTAAATTGTAAAAATATATTCTAAATATACTTTGAAACCACTAAAAATCATAATTTATCACTATTAATTATTTTGATTAAAAAAGTTGTTTTTAATTAAAATTTAGTAATTTTCACTATTCATCAAAATATTAAAGTTATCCGAAAAGTACCAAAATTTCACCTTAAGCTAAATTTGATACTCTGAATCCAATAATTAAGTCCATTTTGAGAGATAAAATTTCTAAAATTTTAAAAAGTATGCATTACTATTCATAACGGCTACTTTCATTGGTCGCGGTGTGTGTTAGAACTCAAAGTTGCGTACAACACACGCTACGGTATTATTCAAAGGAAAGCATACCGTGGAATCTCGGGATGTTTAATTTTAAATGTTTGATGTCCTCATTTAGTCAAATAGTTTAAAATATTGTATTTAAAAAGGGTTCACTATTAAAAGTTGGTAAAAGTGCAATACTGAAAATGAATTTGTTCTTACATTATGTATACGAAACACATAATATGGATTCTAAAATTATAAGGATTATATAATGTTTAAAATTTATTTAATACTATTCATAAACTCTTTTGAACGGATTGTTTGGTAAGTCATGGTGCGCTTGAACACGGTGTCGCGTGTAGTGCAAGTTATTGAATTATTTTGAAGAAATAACACACTATGAAATCTTGGGGTGTTACAATTATGAATACAAAACACACAATTTGAGTTTTACTGGTTAGACCGTGGATCAATTTGTTTCCAATCTATTCTTAAGCATTGAAAATGACAAAAGGTCTATTTTCATAAAGTATTATGACAATATAATCACGATTTCTTGGGTTTTCATAAATAAAACACATTTTTTCTTGAAATTTAATTTTCAAACTAAAAAAATCACATTTTCAATCATACCACTCACACCATTTGTTGAATTGGCATGATGATGGCTCCTACACATCACATAGGGATCATTTTTCTAATGAATCAAGATATTTTTCTCATGTTTTCCTAGTTTTTAAGTATTTCTATATTTTTTTACCAAAAATGTAAAATTTAAACATAAACCAAACATTTGGAGTCATAACAGTCACAACATGCACCATATTGAGGTAAGACTACTTCTAATATATCAAAAAATACATATAAATCATTTCCATGATGTAAAAAACTCAGGGGTTTTCCATGATTTTGAGGTTGTGATGTGTGTTTCGAAATAAAATGTCAATTTGAAATAAAAAACATTGAGTCATACAGGTCACATTGATTGATGGATTTATGAGAGGTTGATTCATAAAAATGATTTATTGACCATTTTACTAATTTATCAAGATAATAAGAGTTTTTTATATGATTTTAGTGATTAATAAATATTTTTAACTATAATAGAATTTTTAAACATAAAATACACGGTTTGAGTGATTTTTATCACAATGTGTTTCATATTATTGTGTGGTTGACTCCTACATGTCACGTATTAAATATGAATTTTTTTAATAATGTATGAAGTTCACAGAATATAATTTTTTCATTTTTTAGTGAGTGATATATGTTTTTTATCCAAAATGAATATTTTATACTTAAATGATACATTTCATGTCACATTGGTTACATTGTATATCATATTGTGGTACAACTGATTCCTTTAATAATGGCATGGAGAGAATATACTGAATTCATAATCATTAGGTAAAACCTAAAATGTGGGGAGACTTATGACAACTATAAAAAGGTTACTAACTCATTGTTATTATTTCATAAACAAATTGTGGATCTAAGACATTATAAGAACAATTTATTTTAGTGAATCATCATTTAAAATGGTGTATTTATATGGATATTAAAAAAATTTATAAGGTTATAGAAAATTACTTCTGGTGTTAAAGTATGAAATAAAAGATTACATATTATGTTTTAAATGTATAACATGTTAGTTGGTAAAGGATGAGAATAAACGACTGGATAACATGCTATAATTTATGCCAATACCTATATAAAAGTAAAGGAATATTTCCATGGATGTTTTTAATAGTCCACCTAGGATTATTTTCAAGCACAAATATATTTGGGTTTTTGTGGACTAACTAAGAAATTCAAAAACACATTATCCTAAATAGAGATTCCCACACAGTTTTGGATTTTCTAAATTTATATATAGATTAATTAGTCATGTTCCTAGGAGATACACATTTTTTCTTCACTAAAAATGATTCTAGAATCATTTCCCAATTCAGGTGATCATTGAAACAATATTTCAAAACTCAATCTACCCTGAGCACGATGCATCATCATATGATATATTGTATTTCTTAATGAAAAATTTAGATGTCGAAAGATTTTATCAGAGCATGGGTCATATATTTTGGTGGTGTTTCGATAGATATCAAGACTTTAATGGATATATCTTATAATAACAACTATTGGGTGATGATACTTATAAAACTATTTTTGTTATTATTTATTTCCTTATTTTTCTCCACTATGTTTTGTGGAAATATGAGAAACATCATATATTGGACATAGTCTCGTGTTATGATTATAGAGAAAATTTATAAGATTTGGATGCCGATGGGTATGGACAAAATACAATTGAATTCTCATTCAGATAGTAAATGTCAGTCCTTATCTTTCCATTTTAGTGATAGGGTGCTCATGAAATTCTAACACATGCATGGTAATCGAGTCTTGGGGAAGAAATAGAAGTTTATCTCCTGGTATGTTGGATTATTTGAGTTTATAGAAAGGACTGTAAATGTTGTATATTAGTTGGCCTTACTATCTATATTCTATGATGTCCATAATTTATTCAATGTCTCTCAAATGAAGAAGAATCATGTACAACCATGTCCTGTGATTTGTTGGGACCATGTTACTCTTGAACAAGATATTACCTTTATCCATGTAGTAGTTTGAAATTTGGATAGACATGAGAAAAAATTATGAGGGATATCTAATTCTCTTATAATAGCACTACATAAACATGGTATTATAAGTAATGAAACCTTGGAAAGGGATAAATTTATTATAGAGTAGTGGTTCAATAATTTAAATGTATTCAACGACCTCCAATAACCTATGGATGAAAATCCCTATCGTGGGGATAATGTAGCACATTTATATTGAGGTATTTCATTGTTTTATGCTTCTTATTTTAGTTTATAGTCATTGGGATAAATTATTATAAGAGTTTATAAGAATAAAAGGAAATAGAAGATTCAATCAATATATATGTACAAATCATGGAATTAATGTTCATTCACAATATGAATGTTTTTTGGGATGATTTAGTGAGTAACATTCGGAGTGTGACTGGGTTTCATTGGTATGCTTGGTAAGACTGTTCTTGATGTGATAATTTACTCACAGTGTAAATTGAATTGTATGAATATAAGTAGAGTCAATGAATTTTTTGTAATATATAGAAACATCAATATTAACAACATAAATCATTAATTCACATTATGAATATAGGGTGATCCTAGTATTTTTATATTAATTTTCATTCCCTATAATTCTCATAAGTCTCTCTCACTTTTCTCCTGGTCTCTAAGCCTCCATTAGTGATTTTAGAGTATGACATTGATCATTAATCAAGCTAAATCATATATTTAAACATTGATCCATGGAAATAAAAGGGTTAATAATGAATGGAAATTTTACCATGGATCAACCATTCAGGGTAGTTAGTTTATCACACATTGTAAATTTATTGGAACCTGAAGGAGTTATGTTTATCAAATATTTATCTTTATATTTTAAATGAAATCAACCCAATGAAACTCTACTAAATCTGTCTCTTACTATTTTGAATTTGAAACTCAGTAGGAGGAATTTCAAACTATATGATCGAGAAATTGAGAAAAACAGTTTTCATAAAAGAAAGATTCTTTGTACCTGTTTTATTAGCATATTTTTTTTGTCGGTTCTAAATGGAATGTAAAAGGATGTTTTGTGTTCATGATTTTCATTGTGTGAGGGACTATTTGTTTATATATGGTTTTATATGCTGGTTGAAAAGGAACATTATGGTTTTCTTCCATGAAATGACTTGGAGGAGGACACATCAACTCCTAGGTGCATAAGTATGTCATTTTTCATGAATTAGTGTGTGAGAACATAGACGAATAATCCATTTTGAATGAAACGAAATATTGTTTATTTTTAGAAAAGAATACTTTTCTTTATTTATATTTCTTTTATGAAATATGTTCATCAGTTTAATTGAATATTGGGAAAACTGTTAATTTTATTTTGATATTATTCTTTCCCATTTTTATATACGTTTTTTCAAACCTATTTCGTGTCAGAGTGGAATGTGGGGAAATCAAATTTTGGGGTCTCCTACTAGTTATGAATATTCACCCCTACATATGCACTTTGGTTTATAGGCCAATGTTGTTTTCTATGATATCCAAAATGAATCATTTTTTAACTACACTAGTAGGGTGTTGGGGTCGTGCCATATATCCAACTAATTTGTTCATTATGATATATATATATATTCAATAAAGTGAATATTAATTTAAATGTATTATAAAATAATGATTATTTTTCTATATATCTTGGATGTGATAATGTCCTCGGGTATCTGTTCCATGAAAATAGGACAGATTTTTTCCACACTATGATGAGAACCATGAGATACAATGAAGATATGTACTAAATAATACTCTCGTGGTTATATAAAATTTTATTATAATTTCTTATAGTTTGTTTCAATCTGTTGTTAGTCCCCATAAGTATATGAGGCTTCATCTCATTCAGATCACATTTATTAATCTCCTTGATGAGAGATTATGAGAATAGAACATATTATAGGAATTTTTCATGCTAATTGGAATTATACATTTCAATAAATGAGTCTGTTTCATGGTCCATATACTATATGATTTTGTTGTAATTATTTTCTTGGATCATCTATATTGATGTTATGTCCTTAACCGTGATGCCATACATTCTTGGGATGTGTGGTATACTGGGTGCATCATGAATGGAATGTTATTAAATAATTTAAGGAAGTATTTGTCCCATATATCTTTATGTAAGTTGATATATCATCTCTTCCATCAAAAAATATCATTTTCATTAAATTACATAGAAATTGTTTAATGTTGTTTAATTCAGATGGTCAATGAAAGTCGAATAAATCACATGTGTTGATTACATGTTTCTGCAACCAACATGATGATATATTATGAAAATGTGATTATATTACATAGTAAGAATTCATGTGTGGTTGTTGATTATGGGACATTAACTTTTTTTCTCATGGGTACCTTGACTCGTTGATAGATTGTAGTCTTAAAAATAGTCTATTCCACCTAATTCCAATAGGAAATAAGATTAGATTGCTAGAAACTAAGTGTTTCTATTGATCTTAAAAAACTCTCTTTGAGTATAATGATTAAAATAAATATTATTATGATTATTGAAGATTATTTTTTTTCAGTATTTATTGATCATATGTATTCATAGGGCAGTGAATAAATATTTATAAAATAATAAATAATTTATTTAATTACATGTAGATTTTATAATTTTTTCACTAGACAGTGAATGAAATATATATTTATTTTATTTAATATTTAATAAATAATTATTTTCCAAAGATTGAGTAATATAAATATTTATATATAAATAATTTATTAATATTTGTTTTTTTATTTGTCTAATTTCAAGGGGGATGAGCATACAATGATTACATCTAGTTATAAATATTAATTTAAAAACTATAGAAATAATATTTATCATTTCTCCAACTAGCGCCTGCTATAATATTTTAATATTACTAATATTACATGATGTGGTTTGAGAAAAGGATTACTATACTATTTAATGGATGTTCTGAAATAAAATAATATTATATCCTTAAATAGAACTATATAAATAGTTTTTATGTATATTATGTAGGGTTCATCAAGAATTGGGAATCGATAATCACGACACACATCTCCCTAGATATCACATTCTATCATCCTCTAAAAAATGCGAATATCAAGTGATAATCTGAGAATACCAAAGGAAATATAAGTGATGAATATGAACAACACAAATAAAATTGATCTTCCATGCTAGTACCCAACATTCCATCAGTGTTGTTCGAAGATCAAAGGGCTATATGTGGATAACTAGAAGAGGGTCTCTACATTGGATCCTCCCTATGAAGTTATATAAATATAAAAAGTTCTACATATGATCAAAAATAATGATGAATGATCCCGATATGATGAAGTATTTATTCAGATTTAATTTATAATTACTTCTAAATTTATCATGCATAAGATCCTCTTGAGTTTATAGTCATTCTATGTCAATATTAAATTTGAAAATTTCATTCGGTCATGACATTTTAAATTTGATCAATTGGTGAATGACCAAACAAATATAAAAAAACCTCAATGGTTATTCACCCAAAAGGATATTTCTCTATGTTTAGAACATTCAAGTGGTATCAAAGGTGTCTCATTTTGAATTTATTGTTATTTATTTGATTGTTGATCAATTATTCACAATAATTGATAGACCTTTTATTTACATAATTTTAATTCATAAATCTAATTTTTATGAAACATGGTTTTAATATTTTTATTTTTATACATCATCCTTGGTAATTTTCTTAAGGAATTAAAATAGAAGAATAATGACTAGAGTTGTCATTGAGTGGTGCCAATGTTTTTGGCTGGAAGATTGTGTTACATAGCATGCATCTAATGTACACAACACGTACCCAACTTCACTACACATAGAAAGGTGACATCAGACATGATGCACTGAGATGTTATCCCCATGATGGTAGTAACCTGTTAAAAATTCCATGGGAATCATTAAATTAATAAAATCCTAAGTACAAAAATAGAAACACAATGCATCTGTTTTACTTTATTCGCCACTAATAGATATTATGAGGCACATACAAAAAATGGTTTTCTATCATTCAAAAATCCCTTATTCCTCAAGAGTCAATATGGATTACAATTTATTATAAATGGAAACTCCCTTCTAGGCCAACTGCCTTTACTTAAATTTTAGGGATATAACCCTACCTCCCTCAGATCACTTACATCAACTCCACTTTTCCCAATTCATTGGGTGAATCCTTACTCAGTATATCAACATGATGTTCTCCTAAATATATTGTGAACATCATTATATTTACCTTATTATCATGAGAGACTAATTTCAACCTAGTCATGTATTTATGAAATTGAGTTCACTTTTCACTAAAAAAAGATCTTCAGCACAATCGATTGTGATGCTCCTAGTCTTCAAACCCTTCCCTTATTTCTTCAATTATTATTCATCCTTCATGAATATAAATTCTTTCATGAATAAATAATCCTTCAAGAATCTCCCAGACTTTATAGAACTCTAAAAAAATCATGAATCTATTAATCTTTATTAAACATCGTATTCTAAAATTCTAAACACTCAATTGATTATTTTCCATTCATTTTGTGATGATTATACTCATGAAGAATTCTATATGTGAAAATAATTCCATTGTCATATGACCTTTTGGAAATCTGATCAATTCACCTATTTCAAAAATTCTCTATGTTTATTCTGATAATTAGTGGCCAAATATTTATAGACATCACCTTTTGTGAATCATTAATTATTACCCCACCCTTTTTGAAAACCTCTTCATTCATGTTCACAAATATTCATTTCATCATGATGTTTTATTGAAAATATTCCATTCTTAAAGCTTCTTGTATCTGCACATCATAACATATTTTAATCTTGAATTATCCATTCACTGTGAAACCACATTAACAAAATTTTAAATTATCAATAAAATAGATTCCAATTCCTTCACGACACTCCACATATTCAGAAAACATCGATCTTCATAAAATCCATGCCTTTCCCATATGTGTAAATGGTAAATCATGAAAATATATATTTCATGATATGTTAGCCTACATATACATTATGATCTCCCAAAACATGGAAAACACTGGTAAATGACACCACTTTCAACATTGAAGCCTTGTACATCATAAGATAACATTCCATTTAAACTAACTAATCAACCCAATTTGAATTGAAATCAATTATAATAAACAATCCATTTAAAACTATGGAAATTTTTTTCCCAAAATCATTGACTAGTCCTGTGTATGTGTTGGTTCATTTTAATATAATATAGTTAATTTGTTAGGAAATTATTTAATAATAAATTAAATACAGTAGTTGAGAATTCAACCGTCCATATTTTATTATGGTGGAATTTAATGTCCATGTTTTTTTATTTAATTACCCCTAACCAATCCTTTGGTTCCACTTATATATAATTGAGTTAAATGCACATGGGTTTTTTCCCTTGGGTCATTGTTTTATTTATTATATGATCAATAAATCAATGATTAGTTAAGCTCATGTCCATGAAATTTATTTATTTATTTAATTATGTCTTGTGAATAATTTAATTTATGTATGAAATAATGTGATCAAATAAATAAATGGATTAATATGAAATGATGGAATTTAAATAAATTCATTATGTTCAAAAAAATTTATCTTTAAAAGGTTATTCACTAATGTAAAATCCACATAATATTAACAAGACAAGGTAAGGATAAAAGAAGAAATATTTTACGTATAATAAATAAAATACCTCAACTTAATATGAAGTCATACAAAGCCTTCCAGTACATGATTAAGAATTACAAGAAAAGAAATAACTATTTTCAAACCCTCATTGGTATAATTAATTTTAACATTGATTTATTATGAATTATTTGGATGGACATAACCAATTTTAGTCAAGAGATTCATCACTCACTAGACTTTATTATACAAGGAGGAAAGTGCTAACAGAATATGAGTCAATATTTCTAGATTTCCGGGTTAACTGAACTTATAAAGGATATATATGTTAGTATATAAGATATACAAGCTTACTTATATACCTTCATGTAATTTACCATGCTCTCACTTGGGTTATGGTAATGGTCATATGGTTCATCTCCATTTTAATTTCCAAGAAACAAAACATTCTGAGTTCAATGGTGATTATTGTTCATGAATTATAAAATAGTGAGAGACTTGATAAAATTAAAATTATTAGGCCACACATAATTTTTAATCATGTAAACCACTAATCCAATATTTGAAATATTGTCAAAAAAATGGAATTAGTAACTACAAAATGACTATGAAAATTTCATAGCGCAAGTTATGCCAATAAAAATAAAAATATTATGATATAGAACACCCATTAATGTGATGAATTATTATCATAAAATTTGTATTATGTATTGGAATGACATTTTCATATTCTTTCACCCCCAATTGGTGAGTTATTGTGAAAATGATTTCAATAAGGGATATGTAGAGGATGCTTTCCAAGTGGGTTGTATTATATTATAATTCAGTCTTGAGAGTCGATGATAGAAAATAATTACATGGATTATTACACCATAATATTTTATTTCTATTTTTTTATTATAAATAGATGTTTATTCATGAGATTAATTGGATTTCCAATACGCTATACATTCATAAAATATGGGAAAGGAATATAGGTAATGATCATGGATTTAAAATATTGGGGGTATATTGATTAGTTAGAAAAATTTCTCTTTCACATCATTTAGAAATTATCCAATAATTTTAATTTATTATCCTTACCAAAAATGGTATTCTTGTTTTCCAATTCCAGGATAATTGAAATGGGTATTTCTCCAAGGAAATTTTTTCCACTACTTCACTAAGAGGATAAGAATATTTTCAAACACATTTATGTATCCATTATGGTGAAAAGTATAAAAGCAATGGATGAATATCCCATGGATAATATAAATCCAAAAGATCCATTGTAACATCCATCAAAAAGATAAATGATTTATAGGAATAAAAATTAATATGAGATTAATTTCTTATAATGTTGACTGAATAGATATTGGAGTAGAAATTAAAATGAATTGAAGAAACATGTAGTTGAATCCATTTAGGTATATTCATGAAGTTTATATTGGCCACATCTATATTAAAACAAGATATACTTACAACATTCATGTATTTAAATACAAGAAATGAGAATCAATTGAAAGGTTATGGATTGAAATAAAAAATCATAGAAAGAAAGATTCCTCTGTCAACCAAGTGGAGATAAAATTAATTGATTCCTATTTTTAATATGTTTTAAATAAAATTATCTCAATTTCTATGTAGGCATACAATGAAGTTATTTTACATTTGGGAGAAATGTGGTTATATATCTTTAGTACTGATCTAAAGGCTAGATAACTCTTCACTCATTTATATCCATTGAAATTAAGGAATTAAATAAAATATAATAATATTAAATGGATTTTTAAAGATAATTATTTTTCAAATAAAAAATTTTAATTGAGTTATTTATACACATAAAGTGTTTTAGTCTAAATTGAGCGATGATATTAGATATACAAAAAAATTAAATATCATATATTAAATATAGAAATCATTAGAAATAATGGTGTTCCAAAAACATTATTATATTTGGTTCAACATAACCGCCTCAAAATTTCTAAATATAAAGGTAACATCATAAAAATTATGAGATTATGTTAAGAAATTTATAAATTCCTGGTAGAATAATAAAGTGAACTTGGTAAAGACTAATAATACCCAAGATGATTTGTAAGATAACATCATATTTAGTAAATCAATGATGATATATATGGAGTAATGGTTTCCCAAAATTCACATTTCTTTATATACGTAAAAAATCATGATGTTAGTAAAAGTAGATTCAATTGTCATTCTTATATATATTGAAAATATTCCAAAAATATCTTCCCAGAAATGTTTCTCAAATAGAACAAAAAAAACTAAACATATTCCAACGAAAATATCTAATATATATTGTATAAAATATTATTTGATATGAATCTATTACGATACTACAATAACTGTCTTTAAATGTTATTTTAAACTTGTGTTTAGCTAAAAATGAACATCAAACACTATGGTGCATCTAAGTTATTAATATTATTTCCATAATATGTATGAATGTATACTCAATAATTACTATATTTACATAATGTAATACTATATGATTGATGATAGTTGGGGCATACTTAAATTCAATGGGATAATGATTTTGATGCACATAGCTTGGAATATGAATGTTGGACTCCACTGAGCATAGTGGGATTTATTCCAAAAGGCACATAATGTGTCAGAATTTATAATTGAAGAGGTGGTTTATGGTGAATGTAGTGGGTGATACATATATTATTATGTAAAAATAATGACTCCTATAAAATCAAAATAATGGAAACATGTTAAGGTTGGCATGTATTAATTCAATTTATAAAATCCATGTTTAAAATTTGGTTTCTCTATATATTTAATGTATCAAATACATTGTACTATAAGTGGGCGTCTAAGGGAAAATAGACATAGATGATACATGATGGTTGAAATAATGTGGAATTTATTATTGAATGGTCTAGTATATAATGAAACCAATATAATAATATTCCTAAATAAAATCCAATTAATTATACCAAATAAAGGTACATCTATCATCATCATATTGGGTTGTTGATAGTAAATTCAACCTAATTTATAGGAATCAAAATGGAATATTTCTATATGGAATGACCAAAAAGAGGACCCAATTCGGAATGTAAACAAGGTAGAACTAGATAGGATTGGTGAACATCCATAAATTCAAATGGGAAATGAATATTTTACAAATGAATTTATGAATAAATTATACACATTGATAATATAATACACATTTTAATAGAATGAGTGAAATGTATCTCTAACTTAACTAGTAAGTGGGTGCACTATTAGTTTTGAAGATAGAACTTTTTATAACACATTGAATGTAAATGTCATGTATTACCAGTTTATTAAGACTAAGGAATTAATATCTCCAAGGTTGACGTAATGTAGAATCTTTATTCTAGTGAATAAGATCAAAAAAATAGATCCATGGGATTACTAAATATATTCATAATATATGTATATATTAAAAAAAATTTGAAAGGTAAAAATTGAATCATTTTAGGACAAAATTGTAGTTGGCATGTAATCATTATAGTAGAACCTACGTGGACATCAGTAAAGATTATTGAGATTAAAGTAATTCATCAAGATCAATTACATAGAATGTATACCATATACTATGATATGTATTGACATTTGATTTTTTTGATGTGTAATAAATGATAGAAAAATATCAAACTGATCCAATATAACTGCATCAACATGTAGTTAAAACTATTTGATAGAATGTTGAAAAGTACAAATGGATGAGTTCGTCGTGTCCATAGAATATAGAATACTATTAATCAAGGGAATTTAGCACTTGTTTAATTTAAACTAGTATCAAAAATAAGTCTACGGTAATATTTAAGAAAATATTATTTTAGCATGTAGCTACCATATATACAGTATTCGAGTTTTTTACAACTTCTGCTGTATCATAAGAAGAAGTTTAGAAATGTCTTATTCTGATACTGGGTTATACCAAAAGAATGAGTTTCATCATTATTATGATAAAATTCAACTATGGACTTAATCAATATGTAACGACTCTGACATGAGAACAAGATTTGGTTATTCAATTATATCACCTCATAATGGATTCTATTAAGGTGGTAATTTTTAGGTAGTATGATTCCCCACAACGACATGTGTATTTACCAGTCCCAGTTTTGGAAACATGATAGACTTACTAGATATATCCATACTCAGTAGAATAATTTGTATCATGTGAGGAAACATGAGTCATTAATAGTTAGGTTTAGTGAAAGTTGATGTCATATGGATTTGGTTCCCTAAACATACTACATTATACATTATATTACATTTATATTCAAATAATAGAATATTAATATAATGATAGATCATATACTGGTTTCTATTCAATATAAATCTGATGTGATACAATCCTATGGTGTATTTCATATCAAAATAGGATATAGTAGATCCCAACTATGTTAAGAACCATAAGATTATATCAAAATTCTGTTAATTATTAGTTATATGGCTTGATAATAGTGTATTATAAGTCTACATATTCTGTTGACTGTTAGGAGGGAGTACTCATAAGCATATGAAGCTTAATATCCTGAAGATCAAATTTAGTACTCTCCCAAACATGAAATTATAAGAATATTCCTTCCTTTGGGAATTATAAATGTTTACATGTCATAAGATATTTATATCTAAGAGATTATATAAAGTTCAATGTACATTTAGATTTTTATTAATGTGTTCCATGAATCATATAATCATATTTATTGAGAAAAATTGTGACTCTATATGTTTGTCAGAAAAAGGGTAATTTGGGTGAATCATGGTTAACATGTTTCTATTTAATAATTAGAGGAAGTATTTATCCATTTAATTATTAACGAAGTTTATATCTCAACCCTTTGATTAAAATATAACTATTGAATTAAATTTCTGGGACATTGTGTAGTGATGTTTATTTCAGACAATCAACGGAAGATGTATCAAGCACAATGGTTGAGGGCATGTGAGTGTGACCAGTTTGATGTGATATTGTGAGAAATGGATCATATTACACAATAAGAATTACTGTGTGGTTATCTATGTTGCAACATTAACTTCTTTCTCTTTGATTCCTTAAATTTTTACTTGATCTTAATTTTTGAAATTTGGAAATACCACCTAATTACAATAAGAATGATTTCTAGAGTGTCACACGGTAATTTTGTTTGATGATCTCAAATAAATTCTTTTTGAATTTAATTCATGGAATACTTATTATTCTAGCGATCAAGGAAAAGTTTAATTAATATTAATTGATCGGTAATAAATATTTATTAACTCAGTAAGAAAAAAATAATATAATTTCATAAATATTTAACAAATATTTATTCTTCACACTCTTAGTAATATTTTTATTTTATTTAATTATTATTTTATAAATATTTATAATACTGACCGTGAATAGAAAATTTATTTGTGAAAAAATATTTGATAAATATTTCTTTAGGAATATGATTAATGTTGTGGAGGTTGATCCAACAAAAATCATGCCCAGTGATAAATATTAATTTGCAAGCTAGTGATATAAAATATATCATTGTGCCAATTAGAACATTCCATAAAATAATAATAATATTATTAATATATATTTAATGGGGTCTTATATGGTTTATTATATTATTTTTGGATCATTCTTAAATTAAATAATATTTTAACCTTATCCTAACTCGATTAATATATTGTTATGTGTATTGTGTAGGGTAAATACACAATTGAGAATCAATGCACACAATACATTTATCTCTAGAGTTATCCTTCTCTCATCCTCTCAATTATGATCTATATAAATCATGAATACGTTGATATGATATAATTTTTTGACATTTTGGATAAAGGTGGGGGTATTATATTACATTTATAATAAACAAGTAAATAACTTAAAAGGGGTTTAAAACAAGAAATCACTATTTTATTGTCCTAAAAATTTGGTAGAATTATCATCGTCCCATTTGTGTAATATAAAATTAAATGTGGGTCATTTATAGGATCATATTTATTAATATGATTGAAAATACTATTGAACATTGAATATGTTTATTAACATGACATATATTTTTCATGGGGATCAAAACTGATCAAATGAATTCTGATGGAATTAGATAACCAAGAGAATATTCCCTACATTATTTATGATAAATTAAAATCCACAATTCATCAGTTCAATTCCCATATTTAATGGTACGATGAAGTGTATGATTTCATATTTTTAATAGTTTTTTATTATCGAAAAATCAGAGGTATATGTGTCCGAACAGAGAAAATGAGTTCATACTAACATGGAATCTTTGGAAAAAAACTATTTGTCACATATGATTTTTAATAATCATGTAAATGGTTGTCTGATAACTTAATTACTCAATATTATTGAATGTTTATTTTTTCATTTATATTTTTAGAAAAGTTAGAAATCATATATAAGGATTGAAAATATTAAAACTCAATAGGATTGGCATGAAAAATTCAAATAATTATTATCAAGTCATTTATGATTTGTTGGAATTAATCATCTGTCCATCGGATACTCTTATTTCTTAGTATATTCTAAAAAACCATTGATAAATGTATATGTTTATTAAAATTAATCATCTATCATCAGGGAGTCATAAATGGGAAAACAATTTCTTTTTGACTTGAAAATGTAAGAGAACATTACTCAAATCATTATTGATCTCTTAGAATTAACTGTGTTATATTTTTTGAAATTTGTTAATGATATTTGAAAAATGATTTTTATTGTTATGGGAAGAAAGGGAAGAAAATATACACAAATAAAAAACATATAAATTATTATTTTCTAATAATTAATAGAGGTTATAATAATATTTATTAAAATTTAAACCCAATATTTTGAAATGATAAATTCAAGATAATTTTGGGAGCTAGAACATTATATCTGGGAAGGAAATATGGTTTTTCCAAACTAGTTTGGATCTCATGTTGTAGGGTACATCCTTTTTCATTTCCATTGGGAGTTATTTTTATACTATAGACTACATCTCATTTAGTTCATAGAAATGAGACTACAATGTCTATGCATTATGTTAATATAATAGAAATAGATGATTCCAAAAAAGATGATAATGAATGTTTTTTCCATTTCATAGATGAGAGCCAGTAATCATACTTTTTCCAAATCATCACACTACTTTAGAAACATGGCATTTTCATCCTTTTTGATACAGTCTATCTATTAAAAAATGGATAGAAATTTTAAATCAGTTAGTCTTGTGACCTTTTCTTTATAAGACTATAATGACAAGTGGGAATCTGATTCATAAGCTGCAACAACAATTGCCAAATATAATTTTTATTTTCCTTTATATTTTGATAAAATATTTCACATTAAAATCATATAGTCAAAACATTATTGGATTAATATGTGAAAATATATATACTATATGATAAAATGGAATATTGTTACAAATTCAAGGTTAGAAAAACATAAAATTACCAAAACATAATAGGGAAAAAAATATAACTAAACCCCCAATCACTACGTCCTTATATAATTCAATGACCACTAAAATATCATATTGATTTTCCATGTGGGGTTATGGTTTCACTCTAAAAGTATTAAAGAATAATAAAACCCTCATGACTCGTACAACATGTTCATAGGGGGTGTAGTGGCTATTGTCTCGGGGTAATGCATTATGTAGGCCTCTCGATCTGGTCTAGTGGGTGTATATTAATCATTTGGGGTCATAATCACTTTCCTAGGTGATGAATTGTAGTTTTTAATGTCATCTATCATTTATAATAATTTCATTTCTAATTATTTTGATAAATTATTAAATATTAATTTTATTACTAATTAATTATTATATTATATATTATAACATTATGTGATATTAAATAAATGAATCATAAATCATTATAATTTACAATATCCATAATTTTTTAGTATTATATATAATTCATAATATATTATTAATCTAATGGTTATTGATGGAAAATTGAATCACACATTAAAAATATTTTAAAAAATTCAAATGGACCTTTATTTAGAAAAATATGTCCTCAAGGGGTACCCAATATTGGGCTATAGAGAAAGATGGGTTTTATCAGAACTAAATAAAAATTCCTGATAAAAGAGTAACCTTTATCAGATCTGGATAAAAGCACTGATAAAGGTAAATTTTATCATCGCAAAAAATTTCATTGATAAAAGTGCAACATTTATTAATGATTTTATTAGAACTGATATAAACTTTTAATAAAAATATTAATATTTAATATGAAATTATCATATTTATATTATAATATTAATGTTTATTTATATACATTAAAAAATGCATGTATATAATTAATATAGATATGATATATTGATATATATTTTAATAATTGAAAATTTTATATAAATATCAACGATGTATTTTTATTATGTGATATTTGAACTTGTATATTTATATAGATGTCTATGTAAATATATTTTTATGCATTATGTTGTATATATGTGTGTGTGTTTTATTCGTGTATATATGGATGGTGTACGTGTACCGAAGTATGTGGTGTTTGTATATTTATTTGCACGTGTACATGGGATGTACATATATACATATAACATGTGTCCACGTGCATATATGACTTGTATATAAATAGTTAATTATAAAATTATGAATATATAAACATTTTGATAAAGTATTAAAAAATTTATAAATTTATAAATATATAAATATATATTTGAATAATTATAAAATTATAAAATTATATTTTAACAATAAATATATTTTTTATATTAAAATATATTTATATTCTTATATATTATTACATATATATATAAGTATATATAATGTATAAATAACTATAAATATATAAAAATATTCATAAATATATAAAAATATTTATAAAAAATATTTCTTTATAATTACACTTGTAAATATATATATGAATTTAATTAATTTTGAAATTAGAGTAAATATATTATTATAATATATATTATTATTGTATTTATAGGTAGATATACCATTATATTAATTATTATATATATAATTATAATATTTGTATAAAAATTATATCAATACCCAGAACAACACAAACAGTCGATTAAAATTCATGGTCTGAGAAAATTTATAAATAAAAATAATGTACATAAAAGAGGAAAAAGGGAATATGTAGGGTAAAAAGTGGAAAAACCAAATCCACCAAAACAAATTTCATAGAAAAATTAAATTCTTTTAAGTATACCACCCCTTACGCTATTTCCATATTGACCTGTCAGATGTTCACCTCCCCAGAATGTTTTGGGAGACTTCTAATGATCATCCTGACCATTCATTCTAGATGCTTCATCTTCCTCATCATGAGGATCAGTGTCTTTCCCTTTATTGAGATCATTTTTTGTAATCATATTTTAGTATTCCACATCTGAAGCATCCTCCTTGGGCACATTATAAGGATACATATCTCCAAACATGTCTTGGTTGGCATATGTGGACTACAAACAGTAGGGATCATCCATATTAATATCATATTTGACACCGTGTACAGTATTCAAAATACGAAAAGATATATCAGTGTCAGGAAATATCATGTTTGTACCTTTCCTCTCAAGTCTCTTCATATAGAACGCATCAAATTCTATATTATTGATGGATTCTAGAATTTACAAAAGGATGGGTGGAGAAAATTGCATCCCCAAAGACTATAATATTTTGTCTAGAAAAAACATATTATGTGAGGGGGATCCCCTACCTCTATAACCTCTATCACTGGAAGACTACTCTATCACCCATCCCATGATTGTGCCCAAAAATCAAAATAACAACAACATCAACTTATGATCACTAATCAGGTACAAAATCCATAGTGTATGAAATATTATTCTATTTCCCATCATTTTCAATTTCATTATTCTCGAAAGAGTAAGCTCTTTTGGGATTTAATGTACTAGTCTCAATATTATTTTCAAACATACTCTATTATTTTCAGTTTTCTTATTTTTCAATTCACGATTAACTCATTTGTATCATATCTACACTTTAGAGTGATTTTTATTCTTAAGAATATATCCTCTTATGAATGAAACCTTATTCCAATACCATTTACTTTTATTCCCATTCCCATATTTTTCAACTATTGATAGACTTTATTGACTCCTTTTGATGTATGTCATTAATGAATGAGATTCTTGTGACTACACATAAAATATTTTTTCCTTCCATAAACTCTATATTTAAATCATAATTATATTCATCCTAATATTATAATATTTAATTTTGGATATATACCATTGCAATATATTCTTCTTTTATCACAAATAACTACATGATTCATCTATTGCAATGCATCATTCTGGTACACTTATTTTATCTTTATCCTTACAATGATTTTTTTAAATATATGGAATTAATTTTTTTTCATTTTTTTAATATATATTATCGATTGATAATATCTTCTTCCAAAATACAAAAAATTATAGCCTCGTATTTTCTTTATGATACACAGAAATGTTCATTAAATGATATTGGTATCTTACATTCAATGGATTTATAATGTTTTCTTTCCAATGTAACTAGAGTTTTCTTTCATGTGGATTTTATAAATATTACTTATGGTATTACTATAATGTATGTATTAATATATTTATTCATTTCTCTTCAATTATTGTTATTCCTACATACAATGATTATTATTTTTATAGTGTATGTACTTCCACTTATTATACTCTCAGAACACCCACATGTAGTACTTACACTTTAATATCTTTAATATTACTCAATACATTTTAACATATTTATTGAGTTTTCATTAATTATTTGTAATAAAATAAAAATATTTCATTGTCAAAATTCCCTGGGCCCTTCAATCTCCCCATATATCTAGTGATTATACATTAGGATGCCCTCAATGATCTGTTCGATCAGGCATTACTGTGTAAATCCACCACATAAGGACTCGTTCCAGATTCATTCTGTTGTCTCCCTTTCTTTTAGGTGTCATTTCAGCAACCTCTAAGTCATCGGATCATCGTCCTGTGTTCGTCGGTTGTTTCGGTGCTCACAATTTCATAGACAGTTGGCGATGGTTCAAACTAGACTAGTTTACGGTGCTAACTAATGCTGAGATCCTTCAGCTAGATTGTTTTGTGCTCTCATTGTTCCCTCTTCCATTTTGTCATGCTATTTTCATTCTAATTTTGTCAAGTTTTATGGAATCCAGGATGGTTTGGATGTTCATGTGGTTTTGAATTCCAGAAATTTCAAGTGAACTTATATTTGTTTTGGGGTTTAACTTACTCACTTCTACAATGGTGGACCACCTTGATCATGTTGCCTCACTTGTTTTGGTTCTCACTAATCCTCAATATGATTATTTTTGGGTTCTCACCCCCATATAGTTATTTATTTTAGAATACAAAAAAAAATGTTTTGGAGTTTCGGTTTCCAATTCCTATTCTCACCCATATAATGACATATTTTTTCCCCTATGATACACATATTAAAATGATCTCTGGTAAACATTATTTATTAAAAAAACAAAAGAGTTACATGAAATGATTAAAGGAATAATTAGTTCAAACTAGAGATTCTCAATTCACTTGAAAATAATTACTATTGTGAAATTTAAATGTAAAGGGAGTATAAAGAACCCTTCTACCGAGAAATTTAATGAGTTACATGTTCAATCTCTTTCTATTTTTACGTGGAGTGTTTTTCAATGCTCTTCCTATGTTTGAAATATCCGAATTGATAGTTTAATTTTTTATGAAGAAATTATTAGGTTGCAATGGAACCTAGTTCCATATATCTATATTAGATAGAGGCATGTCCTTTTACTGTATGGTTGAAACAGTGAATATTGAAACATCCTAGGTTTAAAAATATATATATAAATATATATATACATATTCAAAAAAATTAATACTATATTAACAGCATTTTCCCAAATATATAAAACATCATTAAACCTTACTAGTGAAATATGAAAACCGTTGAATGGAATAACTCATTATGAAATTTCCTGTGTATCATTATAAGGGAAAATAATATATATTCCCAAATAGTGCATATACAAGTATGATGGGAATGTAAATTAAATAAAACATTAAAGAAACAAAATTATTGAATAGATCACCAAGATCCACCGTGAAGATAATTTCTCTAAAGAGGATTATAGAGATATAGAAAATTAAAAGAATTATTAGAATCATTTGTGCAAGTGAAATAAACTTGTAGGAAGTGTTAGTATTTAGAAAAATATTACTATTTGATAGAACAAATATTTTCAATTAATTTATATTGAATATCACTGTTTTAAACTCACAAAAGTATTCCTCTAAGATGAATTGTTTCGTTTTTATGATTTTGGTGTTATTTTGAGCTGAATAGTAAAAATTGGCCAATTTGGATTTTTAACAGTTTTAACTTATTTCTGTAGTTTGGACATAACATTATCTACCTTGATCCGAATTGCAAAATTCTTTCTTTTAGAGATTCTACACATCCAGGGATTCATGTACTATTTTTGGACTAAAAGCTGAATCAGCCATATGGAAGTTTAAAAGAAGCTCACAAGTTGGATCAAGAAAACTGTTTTCAGTTCTTCCTAGTTTTTGTGTGGGATCCATAACTCATCCATTGTGGGCCCAACTCTAGCCAAATCCGGTGGGTGGACGCGCAAGGTTTCTTGGAGCATCTTTTTTTTAAGGAAGCACCGCGGGATTCGTCCGTTTGAGTGTCCATTAAAGCTGCCTAATCCGGGGTTTAACGTTTTGGAGATTCTGACTGGATAGAATAAATGATCAGAGTAAAAAGGCCATAAATCTAGGAATACCTGTCCAAATCTGCTGATAGTTTGAGGTGACACGGACAAGACAATTGTGAACAACATTTAAGAAGGGCTCAATGCGTGAAGAGGTCATTTATTGGGTCCAAAACGCGACAACATTCGGAGGACAGATATCTGGCTATAAAAGGAGGAGAGCTCATCCTCCTCAACACATCTCACTCTCCATCTCATTCCTTCTTGGACACCAAGGAGAAGAACTTCTCATATTTTTCTTTTATTTATTTTATTTTAAAATGTCTCTCCTCTCCCGCATTATCTCGCTTACCCCATCCATGGAGGGGTAATTTCATTTGAGTGATCGGAAAGAGGGGAGGCTGGACCTATGTGGTGTGCTTGAGATTTTGTGCTTGAAATGAATAAAATTTGTTCTTCTTTCTTCTTCTGGTTCCAATTCATAATTCAGTATTAAATTCCAAATTCGGTTGTGTTAAGGTTTTTATTCTGAAATTATTAATTGCTTTGGTCGATGATCACATCTCCCTCCACCCAATTCTAATCTGTATACGGTGGAACATGATTAGGGTTGGGTGGTGATTGCTCGACGGTTGTCAAGCACGTGTGTAGGATTGTATGTTGAAATCTTGGTTTATTAGGGAACAACAATTCCAGGTCTGTGATTTCTCTAATTAATCAAGAGACCTTCTGCAACCCTAATCACATTGGAAGGAGGATAGACCAATCTAAGGTTTTAGAAAGGAAAATTCTCATCACATCTCTCTTACCAGTTTAAGGAAGAATAAGATATAAAATTTGGAAACCATGATGGCACAACACTAAGTCTAGCCGAACCTAATCCGATCACCATCTTTATAATTTGTTAAAATCAATCAATTTCTGTTGTTTGTTTCTCTCATAGTCATTCTTATTAATTAAAACCAATCTTTTTAAGAAAACCAACAAAAAGTGACAACCTTGTTTTGTCTGCACTCCTCATCGGGAGACAGCCTAGGATCAACTGCTATACTATACTTAGGTAAATAAAATATTGGTTTTCCACGCCCCACGACAGGCGGGCGTCAAATTTGGCGTCGTTTCCGGGGAGGCAGTGCCTCAAAGCTTTTTTAAAAAAAAATCTCTTTTGAATGACCCGTAGTTCAAATAGAAATTTATTAGAATTCGATCTAGAAATTGAGCGCACAATAACCAAATTGAGAAATCAAAATCTTCCAAAAGATTTCGAAGAAATCAATCTCACTAATTCAAGTAATACCTTGAGTGGAGACTTTGATACTTTAATAATGGCTTTAAATCCCAACCGAACCCTACGTGACATCTGTGCACCTCAATTTGTCAATCAAAATTATCAACTTGCAATTCCTACCATAGAAAATGATTTTGAATTGCGAATTAACATGATCCAAGTGCTTCCTAAATTTCATAGTCTTGCAGGTGAAGACCCAAATCGACATATTCAAGAATTCACCTATGTCTGCTTCAGCTTCAAACCTCGAGCAGTCGCGGAAGAGCATGTGAAGTGGAGGACTTTCCCCTTCTCACTAGAGGGAGCAGCAAAGGAATGGTTGTACAATCTACAACCGGGGGAGATCAGTGACTGGGAAGATCTAAGAAAATGCTTTCTACAAAGATTCTTCCTAACATCTCGGAGCACTACAATAAAGAAGGAGATTTATGTCATCCATCAATCAACTAGAGAAACACTCTACGAATACTGGGAACGTTTCAAGAAGCTTTGTGAAAGTTGTCCACACCATGAAATAGAAGAGGACCAATTCCTTATGTGTTTCTACCAAGGATTTCTTGACAATGACAGGAATCTACTAGATGCCTCGTCGGGAGGAGACCTCATTGATAAATCACCTGTAGATATATGAATTCTGATTGAAAAGATTGCAAAAAAATTCACAGCAGTTTGGCACCTGAGGTACGATCACCAGAGGAATCCATGAGGTAAGAAGATCTGATTCAATAGATTTAATTAGGAATGAAATGGGTGAACTCACCAGGTTGGTGCGACAAATAGCTGTGAACCATGTGAAGGAACAACAAGGACCGAATCAGGTATGTGGTTTATGCTCTTCTAATTCACATTACACTGATCAATGTCCGGAATTGTAGGGGACAGAAAGTTGTGTTGCAGCCTATCAACAGAGGCAATACCAACCGCAAACCCAACCAGGGTATGGGTTTCAACAGAACCATGCCAGAGCACCTTTTCAGCAGCAATATCAGAACCCGATAGCATTCCAACAACCTTATCAGAAGCCCTTCCAACAACAAAAAACTTTTCAACCACCACCTTTCCAGCGGAAGAATTATGAGCAACCATCCACAAGTGCACCGACAAATGGAGACCAACAACTGAAGACAAGAGTTGCAGGAATAGAAGATAAGACGGACAAGCTAGCTGATCAATTTTCAAGCATTATGGATGCTTTCACCAAGAACCAAGGTAAGCTTCCTACACAAACAATTCCCAATCCAAAGGAGAATGTTAGTGCAATCACAACCCGAAGCGGGAAGGAGCTCAAACCACCAGAACAATATGAGGAGGATGAATCTAGGGAACCTGCTGAAGCTTGTCCTGTCCAACCAAAATATGGAGTCAACAACAAATTAGAAAGAACAAGGTTCAAGAAACAAAGACTAGAAACACCATTGCAGAAACAACAAAGGGAGAAAATGGATATTCCAGCACCATTCCCATCAGCATTGGTTGAGTCAAAGAAGGGAGAAGAAGAACGACTTCAACAGGAAATTTAGGAAACATTCCGAAAAGTTGAGATTAACATTCCACTACTGGATGCAATCAGGAAAATCCATAAATATGCAAAATTAATGAAGGAGCTATGTACTAAAAGAAAGAGGCTGGATGGAAATTAAAGAATCAACTTAGGAAGAAGCATCTCAGCATTGATCACACCACCGATACCGCAAAAATGTAATGATCCAGGGTCTTTCTCTATTCCCTGCACTATTGGTTCATTAAATTTTACTGGTGCACTATGTGATCTTGGAGCTTCGATAAATGTGATGGCTCACTCTGTGTTTTCATCTTTGCAGATCGGAGAACTAAAATCAACTCGGGTGGTGGTATAATTAGCAAACAGATCCACCGTTTTCCCAGTTGGAGTCGTTGAAGATGTACTTGTAGGAGTGAGAGGATTAAACTTTCCAGCTGACTTTTATATCCTTACCATGGAGGAAGACCGAGCACCATCCCAATCTCCCATCATCCTAGGGAGACCATTATTGAAAAAATCAAGGACAATCATCAACGTGCATGAAGGAACACTCACTATGGAGCTCGGAGATAGTACGGTACACTTCAATATTCTTGATACGATGAAACACCCATCCAGCAATCACTCACTTTATGAAATCTCCCATGATGAAGGTATAGAACCAATTGAAGACTCAGGTATGCTTCATGACTTTTTATCTTTGGGAGAACACTCTTCATTTGAATTTTATAACTCCCATGAACCTGAAAATTTTGATATCATGTTGGAGGATGAGGTAAAATCTGATTTTTTCAATGATTTGTTAAAAGGAAGTGATATTATTCCTTAGAACTCAACATTAGATGTAGGAAACATAAATTCAATATCATCCCTTGAACAACCCCCATGTTTAGAGCTGAAGCCTTTTCCATGTGACTTGAAGTATGCTTACATAATGGAAGGAGAGAAATTTCCATTAATCATTGCCAATAACCTATCCCATTCACAAGAACAAACATTGATTGTCTTTCTCAAAAGGAATGTAAAAGCTGTAGGATGGAGTTTAGGTGATATTCCTGGAATCAACCCTAAGGTATGCTCTCACCGGATATTTTTAGAAAGTGAATCTCGGCCAGTTAGAGAACCTCAAAGAAGACTCAATCCCACAATCATGGAGGTCATTAAGAAAGAGATTGAGAAATTGTTAGCAGCTGATATCATTTACCCAATCTCTGATTCTCAATGGGTCAGCCCAATTCATGTAGTCCCCAAGAAAACTGGCCTGACCACTGTTACAAATGAATGAAATGAACTGATCCCCATGGGAATACAAAACAGCTGGAGAGTGTGTATAGGTTACAGGAAGCTAAATCAAGTTACCAGAAAAGATCACTTTCCTATTCCATTCATTGATCAGATGCTTGAAAGGTTAGCTGAAAATACTCATTACTGTTTTTTAGATGGATTCTCGGGATATTTTCAGGTACCAATTGCACCAGAAGACCAGGAGAAGACAACCTTCACCTGCCCTTTTGGAACATTCGCCTACAAAAGGATGCCTTTCGGGCTATGCAATTCCCCAGGTACATTTCAACGGTGTATGGTGAGAATTTTCTCGGACCACATTGAGGATTGCTTGGAGGTGTTTCTTGATGATTTCACAGTTTTTGGAAATTCATTTGATCATTTCTTGGAAAATTTGGAAAAAGTTTTGAAAACATGCATTGAAAAGAACCTTGTCTTAAATTTTGAAAAATGACATTTCATGGTTGAAAAAGGGATAGTGTTGGGGCACATAATTTCAAAAAATGGGATTGAGGTTGATAAATCAAAAGTTGATGTAATAAATTCCTTACCATATCCAACTTGTGTCAAACATGTTAGATCCTTTTTAGGGCATGCATGATTTTACAGAAGATTCATCAAGGATTTCAGTAAGATTTCTCTCCCTCTCTCAAGATTACTTCTAAAGGATGCTAACTTTAATTTTGATTGTGCATGTAGGGAATAATTTGATGAATTAAAGGAAAGGCTGATAACACCACCAATAATTCAGCCACCCAATTGGGATTACCCTTTCGAGATACTTTGTGATGCATCCAACCAAGCAGTGGGAGCCGCTCTATCACAGAGAATTGACAGCAAGACTCAAGTCATCTCCTACGCATCAAGGACCTTGGATGAAACACAAATAAATTACACAACCACAGAGAAGGAGTTCCTTGCAGTCATTTTTGCACTAGATAAATTCCGATCATATCTTCTGGGCACTAAAGTTGTTGTTTTTTCTGATCATGCAGCTCTAAGGTACTTAATGAAAAAGGCGGATGCTAAACCACGGTTGGTGAGATGGATGCTACTCTTACAAGAGTTCAATTTGGAAATCAAAGATAAGAAGGGGACTGCAAATCAAGTGGCTCATCATCTGAGTCGACTACCCCACACCGCTGAAACAGAAATACCAAAGCAGAACCCACTTAATGATGAGCTTCTTGGAGAACAACTCTACATCATCAACAGTGAAGTACCATGGTATGCCAAAATTGTCAACTATTTGGTAACATCTCAGGTACCCTCTCATCTAACCTCTCATCAACAACATAAGCTTAAATCTGAATCAAGATTTTACATTTGGGAATATCCGTTTCTATGGAAAATTTGTAATGATCAAATCATAAGAATATGCTTGCCAAGAAGTGAAATTGAATCAGTGTTTGAATTTTGTCATAAATTATCATGTGGAGGCCACATTGGACCTCAGAGGACTGCCCGAAAAGTTTTAGAATCTGGACTCTACTGGCCCACCTTATTCAAGGATGCATATGAATTTTGTAAAAGATGTGAAAAATGCCAATTTTCTGGTAACATATCTAAACGACATGAAATGCCACAAAAAAAATAACCTTTTGTGAAATTTTTGAAGTTTGGGGCATAGATTTCATGGGACCATTCCCAATGCCATTTGGAAATTCATATATTCTTTTGGCTGTAGACTATGTTTCAAAATGGGTGGAAGAAAAAGCAACCAGAACTGATGATGCAAAAGTTGTTTGTGATTTTGTTAGGGCTAACATTTTCTGTAGGTTTGGCATGCCACAGGAAATCATCAGTGATCAGGGAACTCATTTCTGCAACAGGAAAAAGGAAGCATTGCTGAAGAAGTATGGGGTACATCATAAAACATCTTCCCCATACCATCCCCAAACAAATGGCCAAGCAAAAGTCTCTAATAGAGAAATCAAAGCCATTCTGGAGAAGACTGTTAAACCCAACCGGAAGGACTGGAGACAAAAGTTAGATGATACATTATGGGCATACAGAATGGCCTACAAAACACTGATAGGGATGAGTCCCTATAGATTGATCTATGGAAAGAGTTTCCACCTTCCTGTGGAGTTGGAGCATAGAGCCTACTGGGTGGTCAGAGAGATGAATCTGGACCTTGAGAAAGCTGGGAAAGAAAGAAGATTGCAGTTGCAGGAGTTAGAGGAAATTAGAAGGGAATCTTTTGAAAACTCAATGATCTATAAAGAGAGAACAAGGATGGTCCATGACAAGATAATTCAACCAAGAACCTTCAACCCTGGAGATCACGTGTTACTCTTCAAATCCAGACTTAAACTTATGCTAGGTAAACTTCGTTCCAGATGGGAAGGCCCCTTTACTGTTATTCATTTATATCCCTTTGGTGCTGTGCAGATTCAAAAGGAAGGAGGAGGAAACCCATTCACTATAAATGGGCAGAGGCTGAAGAAGTTCCATGGGACTGTACCTCAAGAACCAGTGGAGGAGATCACACTCCTTCATCTTGAATACAAATGAACACCTACCAGTCCATTAATGAAGAGGGTGTTGTGGGATTATACGTCGTGAATAAAAGGATCCATTTGAGAGGGGAGTGTGAGTTTCAATTCTATATTATCTGACTTTATTCCCTACATTTTTAGTATTTTAAAGAATTAATAAAAAAATGCATGCCCACGCTTGAATTCGTGTTTTACTTGACTTCTCTAGGAGACATGATTTTCATAGAAATACAGTGATTCTATGTTTTAGATTTCAATGTTAATGAGATTGAATGATTCAAATGGATAATTGGATGACTAAAGTGATGCAAGGATATTGAAATAAGGACTCGTGATTTAAGGGAATTAATTGTTTCATGTAAATGAAATTTCCCTTCCATTTTTCATTCTTTGAATTTCTGAAATTCATGTGAATTAATTTGTTATTATTAATCATGCCATAAGTCATTGTCCAATATCATATTCTCATTCCTGAACGGATTTCTAGACCAAATATTTCCTATTTTATCTTGAGCATATTTCTTGAGTGATCTTAGAACGTGTCACCTGCTAGAACTTGTATTGAAACTTGTCAAAGCTATGACTGTACAAAACCACATTTAAAATGATTGAAGCATCTCTTTGGCTAGCCACATTTTATCCTAAGACCCACCTTTACATTTATCCTTCGTAAGCCCTTAGATGCCATGAATTGCCTTATAGGTTTAAGCCACATTACAATCCAATTTTTCCTTACCTACCCGCACTTTTAGTATTTTTGCATGGTTATTTCAAGATTGAGTGTGGGGGGAGGGCCTTTCGTGTGCGTTCCTTGGGATATGTATCATTTTTGGTGGTGTAATGTGTGTGTCATCATTTTGGGCAATGTACTATTAGAAAATTGGGCATGAGTCATCATTTCATTATGCTTCTTTCATTTCATCCAGTTCTCCATAAAAAAATAAGAAAAAAATCAAAATAAAGCTGTGCCTTTTTGGATATTTACAAAAAAAAAAAGAAAACAAAGTTGTGCCTTTCTGGAGCTTTACAAAAAAACAGGGAGAACTTGGATGATATCATTCTTTGTAATCATTTATTGACTCATGACCCATGTCATTGAAAGGGGAGGGGTGTTGTGATTCACATTTCAAGGGGATTTGAGTGAGGTTCATCTTTTGTTTTCACTTGATTAATCATGCATTGTACTTAAGAGTCAAACCTCCTACTTCTGGCCTTAAATTATTTCAATCATTTACCCACCAACCCTTAGCCACAGAGTCATTTGAACCTTTATTGCAAGTCCTCATTATTTTATGTCTGTTTTGTCTTTACAAAGTGGAGAAAGTAGTTACTTTACAAGCCTATGGATAAGGAGAATGTTCTCATGATATGAGCATAACTCCACTATTAATTGTATCATGAGTGATGAGAGAAAATATTCAAAAGTTAGGTAGGTCATGATTTGGCATGTTTAATAAAAATAAATTGAGAAGCTTGAATGAATGAAAGGAGAAGGATCCTTATTTTTCAAAGGGGAAAAGTAAAATGCATGAATTGATTGTTTCATTGAAAAATGGGAAATTAAATTGGTATTTTTGTGGAACTGGAAAATTTGATTGGACATTGATAATCATTTGATTTTATTCCATTTGAAATATAAATATTGGTTCCATTGGTGTCCTTTGAATTCCATGTTGAGATTTTATGCTTAAGGACAATCATAATTTAAGTGTGGGGGAATTGATAGAACAAATATTTTCAATTAATTTATATTGAATATCACTTTTTTAAAATCACAAAAGTGTTCCTCTAAGATGAATTGTTTCATTTTTATGATTTTGGTGTTATTTTGAGCTGAATAGTAAAAATTGGCCATTTTGGATTTTTAACAGTTTTAACTTATTTCTGTAGTTTGGCAATAACATTATCTACCTTGATCCGAATTGAAAAATTCTTTCTTTTACAGATTCCTAGGGCTTCATTTACTAATTTTGGACTAAAAGCTGAATCGGCCATATGGAAGCTTAAAAGAAGCTCACAAGTTGGCTCAAGAAAACTGTTTTCAGTTCTGCCTAGTTTTGGTGTGGGATCCATAACACATCCATTGTGGGCCCAACACTAGCCAAATTCGGTGGGTGGACGCGCAAGGGGTTTTGGATCATCCTTTATTAAGGACGCACCGCAGGATTCTTCCGTTTGAGGGTCCATTAAAGCTTCTGAATCCGGGGTTTGACGTTTTGGAGATTCTGACTGGACAGAATAAATGATCAGAGTAAAAAGGCCATAACTCTCAGCATATCTGTCCAAAGCCGCTGATATGTTGCGGTGACACGGCCAATACATTTATGAACAACATTGAAGAAGGTCTCAACGCGTGAAGAGGTCATTTATTGGCTCCAAAACTCGACCACATTCGGAGGACAGAAATCTGGCTATAAAAGGAGGAGAGCTCCTCCTCCTCAACACATCTCACTCTCCATCCCGTTCCTTCTGGGACACCAAGGAGAAGAACTTCTCCGATTTTTCTTTTATTTCATTTATTTTAAAATGTCTCTCCTCTCCCGCATTATCTCTTTTACCCCATCCATGGAGGGGTAATTTCATTTGAGGGATCGGAAAGAGGGGAGGCTGGACCTATGTGGTGTGCTTGAGTTTTTGTGCTTGAAATGAATAAAATTTGTTCTTCTTTCTTCTTCTGGTTCCAATTCTTAATTCAGTATTAAATTCCAAATGCGGTTGTGTTAAGGTTTTTATTCTGAAATTATAAATTTCTTTGGTCGATGATCACATCTCCCTCCACCCAATTCGAATCTGTATACAGTGGAACATGATTAGGGTTGGGTGGTGATTGCTCGACGGTTGTCAAGCACGTGTGTAGGATTGTATGTTGAAATCTTGGTTTATTAGGGAACAAAAATTATAGGTCTGAGATTTCTCTAATTAATCAAGAGACCATATACAACCCTAAACACATTGGAAGTAGGATAGACCAATCTAAGGTTTTAGAAAGGAAAATTATCATCACATCTCTCTTACCAGTTTAAGGAAGAAGAAGATATAAAATTTGGAAACCATGATGGCACAACACTAATACTAGCCGAACCTAATCCGATAACCATCTTTCTAATTTGTTAAAATCAATCAATTTCTGTTGTTTGTTTCTCTCATAGTCATTCATATTAATTAAACCCAATATTGTTAAGAAAACCAACAAAAAGTGACAACCTTGTTTTGTGTGCACTCCTCTTCAGGAGACTACCTAGGATCAACTGCTATACTATACTTAGGTAAATAAAATATTGTTTTTCCACGCCCCATGACAGGCGGGCGCCACTATTTCATGAGATTGCAAAACTTTTATGAAACTATTATTTTAGAGGAAATCATGATTCAATCTTACCAACTAACAGATTAATTGTAGAGTAAATTTATTTAAAATATTAATTTTATAAAATTATTACATAAAATATTTTTTTAGAAATAGTAGTTAGATTGATGTTTTTTAAAAATTAAATGCTATTTGATGATCTCATATTGGTATATTGGTGTGGTTTGTTTAGTGATGTTTGGGTTATGTTGGATAATATAATGAGTTTGATAATCCTCTCCATCCAATATTCATAATTTTAGTAAATTGTTATGGAAAATTTTTATTTTACTCACATTGATGAATTTTTATAATTCGTTGTTTGAAATAATTTATTTCTTGTCAAAATAACCAATTTCTATGTTAAAAGTTATTGATTTTTTGTTTCCATCATTATGAATGTTTGTATTTCTTATTTAATTCATTTAAAAAATCAACCCCTTAATGAATGAAAATATTTTATTGGTTGATGTAGACATATAATGAAATAAATATTATTTTTATTGTATAAAAATTGATACAAATTATTGATATAGATTGATATTTTTGAAATATTGTATTAAATTCCATACATTTATCACATATATGTTTTGTTTTGATAGGGGAGAAGTCTCTTTTGGGACTTGAATTAGTTCAAGAGATGGTTTATTAGGTTCATATAATATAGAAAATATTAAGGTGACCCTTGTTTTTAAATTCATAAACACCAATAAATTAAGTTATGTCTTTAAAATCATAACAATTAAAAATATTTCCTTACAATAATATTTTAATCATAATATTAACTTTTTCTATGAAATGGTTTTTCTGATTTATTTTTTTGTTAAATATCAATATTATTGAATCAAATATGATGTATATGAATAATAAATTTATGGATTTGAATCATATGACAAAAGAGTATGAAGAAGGGGTGAAATAATTCTTCATGATTGCAAAAGATCATGTATATGACCTTTCTCAAATCCTTTTTTCATGTTTATACTGTTTTTTCATTATTAATTATTCGAGGAGAGTTGTAAGAACACATGATCTATCATAGAATATATTGAAGTTATAAATGTTATCCTAAACATAGTGAAAAATTAAAGTTCTTACTAAATAGGATAACACCTTATTTTTTGGATCATTTGATATAATTAAATGTGTGGAAAATGAAGATAAATGTATCGAGAATGTGATAATACTTGTGAATGATGATGAAGATCATATTTTGGAAATGATAATGAAATTTAATGATAAATATCATGATTGGTTGAATTTTTTTGAGAATTTAAGGTGTTGTGGGAAGATTTTATTGTATGCTAGTTGTACTAACTATACATCATTGTTATCCATACTGAATTAGTGTACTTTAAAATATGGAAACAGACGGAGTAATTCCATTTTTTCTGAACTACTTTTTATTGTGAATGATATGTTCCCAAATGATAATTTCATTCCTAGATAAACATATAATGCTAAAAAAATTCTATGTTTATTGGGTTTGGATTCTGAAATAAAACATGTTTTTTCAACTAATCATATAATATTTATCAAGGACCAAAAATCAATTAAAAAATTCCTAAATTTGAGTGTTTCTTTATACTAGAAATTTGAATCATTTCTTATGAATGCTATAATGTACATTCCAACCATTATAAGTTTTATGTTCCTATATGGAAGTGAGGAGAGTTCATGGAAATTAACATGATATGAAGAAACAAGAAAAAAATTCAGGAAACATCATCACTCTATAGACTCGCCTTAGTAGTATTGAATTGATCCTGATTATCTTGAATTTGGAAAAAATTCAAGAAACCATTATCTTGCACTATCTATCAACTGAGTTAATCATTTTGGTTTTAAAAAATCACTCTTTGTATATGGTCAGCTATGTTGGTAAATTAAGACATACCACAGTGGTTATGCATGAACCAAAAATTCATTTTTCTTATGTCATCTTATATTAGGATAAGAACAATTGGGTAATGATATTAATGTTTATTTGGCTCTATTGATAGATTATTTTAAATTATTATAGGATTCAGGTATTATGTAGTATTTTAATTAATGAAATTATGGTTTCATATTAAGAGAAATGTTGTATGGACTGATAAATTAAATTTTTACTTATAGAAAATATTCAAGATATTACATAAATTTAAGAATACCATGTCCTATTATTGAATATGTTACACCATAAATTATGTTGAAATATTCTTCCAATAATGTGTTTCTAGGACATCACATATTTCTACTCCATAGTCATAAGTATCAATATTAGATGAAATAATTATATAGGAGATCAGATGAACATAAAATACCATCTCTACTAATAAGTGATCAAATTTTTGAGAATGTAAAATACACAAACACATATTTTGGTAAACATTTATCAAATTACCTTACAAAATCCGATTAGAAAAAGTTATCATTTTTTGTAATCAAAATACTTGGATTGTTTGTCGATCGATTATTTTAATGATATTATTCATATTAAAAAAAATTATGTGATAGTGTCATTGACATGTTACTAAATGCACCTAGAAAAACAAAGGATAAAATTAAGGATACATTGGACATGATTGACATGGGAGTACAAGAAGAGTTTGGGCTAGAAAATATTGAAATATGTATTTTTTCATCAAGTTCCTTAAAGTCCTTTTTTGAAAGAGTGAAGTCCATTTTTGTCCTTATGAATTATGTAATGGTTCTATAGGGGTATTAATCAAATGTTAAAAATATCTTGTTAAGGATTGATTTAATTTTAAAGGGTATTAAATCACATGATTGTCATGTTTTGATACATAGACAATTTTTTTTTGTTTTTTGTTTCAATTTTTTCAATAATTTATATCATATATTAAACATGGTATGAGTTTTTCAATGATTTTCATCAAAAAGTTATTATCCTAATTATTTTTCCAACTATGGAAAAAAATTATATCATTTCTAAATGTTCATCCCAACGACATTCATTTATTTGATGGTTCACTTGAGGCTTTATATTGTAAGAGATATTTAACTATATGTTCTTGTATATTATAGAAGTATATACCCCATTTAATGTTGTATGATTATTTTGGAAGAGTATGAAAAAAATCATATTCAGACAAAAGGTCGTATTGAAGAGAAACATGTTGTTAAGGATGTAATTGAATTCTATACCGACTACCTATCTGATGTGGAAATAATTGTACTAACAAAATGCATCACACCGAGAAACTTGTGGGTGAAGAATGTTTTTGAATAGATGTTTTCAAAATTATTATTTCATATTGGGAGTAGGCCCACCATTACATTTTTTATTACGGTTTAGAGGACTCCCTATATATTGAAACTCAGAAAGAAATTTTTAGGCATTTGAATGCATCAAGGTATAAAATATTGATATAAAATACATATATCCAACAATTTATAGGATAGTATTAGGATATTATTTTAATAGATTTGTCAAAAATATGTATTCAATCTCATAATGGTTATAATGTTTATCCATAGGACAAGGTGTGCATGTATTATCATATAATGGTTATATAATTAATGGTTATATTTTATAAACAAATGTTCAGGATGAATGTCATACCATGTAAAATTGTGGGGTTAAACTTGTGGAAAGAGAGATATAGGTATCTAGTACACATATGGAAAACCAATTTATGAAAATATTCCATACATTGGAATCATAAAAAAATATTGGAGTGGGATTATAAAAAAAATTTCATGCCTATTTTTTAATGCTTTAGGGTTGGAAACACGTGTTATGTTAATATAGATTAATTGGGATTTGTGAAATCAAAATTGAGTAAGGAAGGGTACAAATAAGATCCATTTAAAATGGAATCACTAAGAGTATAAACATTTTATATTCTAGATCCTATAAACCAAATGTTTTCAACTATTTAATTATTGAACAAAACCATAAAAGGGTCAGATTAAAATTCAACCAAGTATAACCCATCCATTAGGATATAAAAATAATTTTGTAGTGGTACCAATGTACACAGTGTATTTTATGTCAAAGGAGACCACATTGAATGGATGTTGGCACTTGATATTGGCATCAAATACCTTCGTCCATTTTTAAAATAGACGTCAATTATTAAGATATACATTTTTTGTATTATAAATTATTTTATCTAATATTATTATTTTTACACTACTTTATTTAGGTAAAAAAATTAAATTTTCATCCACTTTTAAAGATAATGAATTATGCATGTTCTGATGCTCCAATCCTAAGGAAAAACAAGTTTCTCAACCTCCTGGTGCTTCCAATGAAATAAAAAAACATCATGCACATGATAATTCTACCAATCCATAGGAAAATCGTATTGATGATGTTCAATCCATGGAAAGAGTAGAAAATGGTCAACCGATTTCCCATAAAAAATAAGAGCATTCTATAGTGACGGTGTCAGAAAAAAATATTATGGTGATAAGAAAAAATATCAAATTCCATTTTTGATGGAATCCATGTATCCATGATGTTTAACCCTAAAAAGACATGTTTATTAGTTACATGGGACTCGCCACCTATAATCATGTGGTGATCAATATTGATTCCCAGAACAATTTTTTACCCGCACTTTAGATGCTGATTTGGGAAGATATTATCATAACATTAATGTATAATTTCATCATTAAACTAATAACAAAATAATGAAATTTTGAGTTACTCTTCATTATGTCTTTCATATTGCATTTATAGTATATGCATACTGAATGAAATTTTTGTTAATGATTTTTTTAAGGCTCATAGAGGCTTTAACACAATTATTATAATGTTTCATCTCAATAATCGGAAGGGGAAATAAATTCATACCCACTATATTTGTATGACAACCAAATAAGCTATAAATCATTCTATGAGTTTATTGGTCATCATGATGAGATATATTATTAGGTACATTATGACTAGTAATAATGTTTTTGACAATATGTGTACCACTCACTTTGATTATGAATTTTTAATTTACCAATGTGTATCTAGGTGATGAAAATAGGCAATGAGTTTCAAAACAAACGTACCCCTACAGTAAAGTAAGGATTGGGTATGTTTGACTTGAAAAATGGTATGCATTTTAAATATACAATAATACTATTATATGATATGAAACATAAATATAATTATGTCCCTATATTCATATATGGATTGGTGAATCGATACCGAAAGACACTTCCATCACACGTCATGTTCAATGGAAGATTCAAGTGTAAATAAATAAGGGTTACAAATAGATGAAAACACAAAAAATGTTTGGGAAGAATGTGTAATTATGAAATAATTTTTTTATTTATTTCAGTATTACATAATAATGTATTTTTATCTAAATTATATATAAGAATTATTATCTACTATACCCAATGAACAACTACTATCCAGGACATTGAAGCGGCCGTAATGGCATTGTTGTGTCAGTACTGAACATTTTCGGTATCACCTAGAAAATATTTTTGTGAAAAATAATGAACATGGTGATAGAGATAAGAAATTTAAAATATATTAGGTATGATATAATATTTATAAGAAAAAATAATAGGATGTCATAGTAGTTTTAAAATGTTATGGTAAAGAACTAAAGATAAAAAACACTATAAGTAAACCCCCAACCAGAATATCTTACCCAAACTAACTTTTCACGATTTGTTCCATTCAAAGGGTTATATTAAAATAGGTAATAAATATTTTCAAATTTTCTTATCTGAAATTTAAGTTGGATATTCATTTGTACCATTCTTGTATGAATATTCTATATGCATGAAAATGATTGTGGTTTATATTTATCAACACAAAGCCTTCACCTTTTTGTGAGAGGTGCCAAGTAAAATATCCAACAAGTTATTTATTGACACTCATTTTTCTCATGTGGATGAAAATATTTAAATGGAAAATATCTTAAAGAAATAGAATAAAGGAAATGAAGGAATCCAATCATCGAAAACCCCACCAATTGTGGTTCACCCAGGTACCCCTGAGTTGTGTCGGCACATAGGGTACTTGAGCGCTGACCTATACAACTGGTTAGGGAATCATCCACCATGGAAAACATGAGTGTTACCCCTGAAGAGCACACCTATGTGAAATAACCCCCACACCAAAACTTTTCTATTTCTTATAAATAGCAAATTTTGGTCTCCATTTTCATAGATAATAATTTATAAAGGAATTATGATCCTCAAATCCACCTAGTCCTTCACCCTCGCCCTTTTAATCCTACTAGGTGCTCCAAAAACCCTAAATAATAGGTAATTAAAAGTGGATAGTGAACGTAATTTCCTTCAAAGGCATAAAATAAGAAACCCTTATGTGAGTAACACAATCCCCCCGATCATGAATCATGTGAGATTAGAGTTTGATTGTGGTTTTGATATACAAATGATCCCATGACATTTGGGAACCATTCCAAGTGTAATCCTGTCACGACCCATCCTCAGGGCCCGTGTCGTGACTACCCCAAGCCCGCCTTCTATAGACATGGGGCTAGAGACCAGCACCAAGGGCATAAATCCCAACAAAAATGGGAATTCATTGCCTTTAGAAAGTAAACAACACCACAGAGTAAGCCAACATAAGTAAACCCTGAGTAAACTGTGTACAAGTAAGTGCGGAAAAGTAAGTGGGCCAGAATACCAACCCAAACTGAAAGTAAAGTACAATTGGAAAGGATGTACAACAACTGAAAAGTGAAGCAGCAACGCCGAGCCGTCCACTAGAAATCCCACCTGAAGGGAGGGTACATATAGCCTCCTCAGCTCCTTGGGTCCTGCCGTCCGCCCGGTATGCGTCCCGTCTAGTGGTCCACCTCCAGGTATCGACTCGCCGTGATATCCACCTCCGGGAACCGACTCGTCGTGGGCTCCTCCTCCCGGAACAGTCCAGCTCTACAACACTCAACCTCGATCAGTGATGTCCGTTGTCTGCAAACAACACAATGTAGTGTGGGCATAGCCTGTGCAGGGGTGAGTATACGCTACTCAGTAGGGACCCCGGGATCCCCGAAGGTATCCCAGAATCTACAAAGGATAATCCACAATGAATGATACAATCACGAAGTAACATCCAACACTACTTAGGTAAATGCCCATACATATACCTAAGTCATCAATTCAAGTTCGGCTCCAACATCCGAGACCAAGTTCGATCACGTCCACACAGGATAGCACAACCAATCCACCCAGGATAACACAACCCAATCCACATTGGAAATCAGTTCAATAATATCGAAGATAATGATTGAAAGTCAAGACTCAGCTCAAACCAAGATTTAATCATGATGTTGAATCCAAAGATTCTAGGAAACTCCTTCTCTATCGAGTACAGTGGGCCTGCCGCTACAACCAAGCGCTTCCCATTAAACATGGACTGCTATAGTACTCCACCTGTCGAGTACTGTGGGCCTGCTGCTACAACCAAACGCTTCCCACCATGGGTCTGCCGCTACAACCAAGCGCTCCCCCTCAGAGCCTCAAGAGGTACTCCTTCTATTGAGTCCTGCGGGTCTTCTGCTACAACCAAGCGGTCCTATGCCGTGGGTATGCTGCTACAACCAAGCGCTCCCCCTCATAGCCTCCAGAGGTATTCATTCTGTTGAGTACCACGAGTCGGCCACTACAACCAAGCGCTCTTCTACCGTGGGTCTGCCGCTACAACCAAGCGCTCCCCACTGGGCTATCTGAAACACACCGAGTCGATCGGTCAGTAGTCATCAAGTCTCAGCCAGCTCTAGGGTTTCATAATGATTGAAAGTGTCGTAGTCGTCACCACCAAACCCACGGAGGATTCTCGTACGGTAGTCATCGTCGTCACAAACGCAGCCAGCTCTAGGGTTTCCGCACACAACATGATCGTTCCGGGAGGGTCCAATCCACGACCCAAGAGTTCAATACATCAACTGACACGTTGTCTGGAGTTGATATATCTCAATGTTCCACCTCGTCAAAAGGAACACAACGCGACCGACAACGCGACAATCGGACGTCCGGTCCAAAAGTTATTCGCATTTTCGTCCTGGGGGCCCGGTTGGTTTTTAAGTCAAAACCAACCCGACTGCACTCCAACTACATCCAAACCTCGAGCGGAGTAATCCAAAAGATCCGTCTCACTAAGATGAAACCAGAAAAGTCGACGACATGTCAATCAGACGTCCAGAGCTCAAGTTATTAGCATTTTCGCTCCGAGGGCCCTGTTGGTTTCGTGTTCGAACCAACTTGTCCATACACAAAGTTCTCTGAAACATTGAGTGTAATATACCTAAACGACCGTCTTGATCCAAGGATCGCATCACAACTGACGGAGCGTCGATCGGGAGTCTGTAGCCCAAGATATGGGCAAATGACAGGAAATGGTCTGAAAATGGGGGGTCTGGGCTCGGTCCGACCCGGCCCCACCCTCCCTGGGTTGGCCCGAACCGGTTCCGGGTCCGGCCCGTTAGGGAGCGGCCCGGACCGTTGGGCATGGCTCGGCCTGGCGCGCTCGTGCGGCCCGCGTGGCCAGCTCGGCCCCGCCGAGCTGTGCGGAAAAGGGGGGGCGCGCTGCCCCCCTGATTGGGAACTCGCGGCCCCCACATGGGGGGGGGGGGGGGGGGGGGGCGCTCCTTCGGCCACCCGGGGGTTACGACCCCCGGTTTCGTGGAAGTCGGCTGGCCCGGTCCGGCCGGCCGGTGCTGCTACCGCGGGACCGCTGGGGTCCCGCCCCTTCGAGGTGCCGGTGGCCGGCAATTCCGGCCGCCCCACCTTGCACCGCCGCGACATTGAGCTGCGACCCTTTCCAACTGGCGCGACACGATGGTACCTTGCCCCTCCGCCCTGGCCCCGCTCCGGCCGCGATGTCTTCGTGGTTCTCCGACGTGGCGCGATGGTGTCGCGCCCCTTCGCTGCGGCCCGACTCCGGCTGCGGGTTCGTTTGGCCTCAATGGCACGGCGTGACGGCACCTCGCCTCTTCGCCAGTTTTTCCATGTTTCCGCGGGGTGCCATTGCACCGCGCCACCTTCTTTCAAACCGCAACAAACAAAATTATCAAAGGGGGAGGACGGTCAGCTGTGCTCGTGCGGTCCAACCTCCTCCCGTTATTACGATAACAGGCGGCCCAAATAGAAGTCGATGAATAGCAATGAAATAATTCACGGGTAAAAAAATTAACCCCTACCTCAAGGTGTTGTAGAACGAAGGTTCATCACGGGAAAGGGACGTCGCAGAAGACGACGTCGTGGAAGGAAGATCGTCTGCGTCTCGGTACACGACATCGCGGAAGGATGATCATCGGCGTCGCAGTACATGGCGTCGTGTCATCGATCTTTGAGGAATCAGTGTTTATTCATCGTCCTTCGTTGGAGGTCAGCGTTTTTCGTTGGAGAGGATATGATTTCCCCAAGTGTTGGGCGTCACAATACGTTACCAGCGCTTCGTTGCTTGGTGAAGCCGTCCCAAAACCTTCTCCCAAGCTCTCTATATATAGGAGAGGGGGAGAGGTATGTAACCATCGTTGAATTTAGGACAGTTCATTTATTTGGAACCTTCCTAAATTCCAACGATGCAATTACTTAATTTAAAAAGGGGGTCAGAGGAATTAAATTGCGTTGGCCTAATTTAAGAGGTGCGTTGGCACAACTTAAGAGTGAAGGATGCCAAGAAGTTTCCCCCACATAGCCTGCATCAAAACACATCACACAAATTAATTTTATGTTGAAACATAAAATTAAGTGACAAAAAGTAATTTCACATTGACACTTATAATTAACTCACAACAATTAGTTTTTACGTCGAACCATAAAATTAACTGACAGTAATTAATTTTACGTCAACTAATAAAATTAATTGAGAGCAATTAATTCTACGTCGACACATAAAATTAACTGACAACAATTAATTTTATGTCGACCCATAAAATTAATTGAAATCAATTAATTTTATGTCATCTCATAAAATTAATTGAGGGCAATTAATTCTACATTGACAGATAAAATTAACTGACAACAATTAATTTTACGTCGATCCATAACATTAATTGAGTGCAATTAATTTTACTTCGGCATATAAAATTAATTTATTGGGGGTTTGAGATGTTTCCTCTCCCTCCCCATTAAATGGGACATTAGGGTGTGGATGTTCCACCACCAACTCCCATGTGGAGCTTCTAACCACTTTATCTGCACTGTATGTGTTTAACAAAATAAAACAAATTATTCACTTATTTTATTTTATTAACCCACATAAAACCCCCAAAACTAACTTTCATAACCGATCATCCGCTATTTAGGTGAAAGTCATATTAAGAGAATATCGGCACTACGAGTTCAATGGTACCCTTAGAATTAGATTCTGAGGACCGGCTCTAATGTTATAAAACGCCGCTCGTACGTTTACTAAATGTACCTGAAAAAAAGTTTAGAAAATTATTATCACGCACCCTCGACCCACTGCGGTCAAGGCTAGGCTCTGCCTTGGAGAAATATGCTCCAAATAACTCAACGGTACTCTCGGATTTTCAATTCGAGTTACCATTTAGATGTTATGAATTTTACAAAAAAATAAATGTCACTTAAATATTATATTTACGACAAAAAACTAACTTTCTCAGGTGGCCCACACCGGCCAATGTTAGTATCTTCTTAAAGAAATCATACCCTCACAAGTTCAGCGGTGGTCTCATATTTTTAATTTGAGTTCCCGTTTGGGAGTTATAAGCATTTGGAAAATAAAATAACTTTATTTACATTTTTTATTTACGGTTATGCCATTTTCGGGTTTTTTCACATGTGGCCTGCACCGACTAAACTTAAGTCACGCCTAGGGTAAACCCTCCATTCTAAGCACAACGGTGCCCTCTAATTTCTGATCCAAGATACCATTTAAGATTTATTCATCTTTTTCAGGAAAACTGGGTATGCGTGTTAATTTAAGCTTAATAGAACTTTAGAAAAATATTACGGGCACACCGGGCATCAGAATCAAGTGCCGTCAGAAACTGCATACTCGTAAAATTTGAAAGAATTTATGAAAAAAAGTTTCCTTAAAATTTACATGTCTTTACATTACTCCAACCTCAGGGCTTTACGTCCCCATAAAGCTACAACACAAACTAGGGAAACTAAACGAGGTACCGAGCACGCATCGGAGCCTCACGCTCCCAAGTGCTCTCATGGAGGTTCCCGTGCTGCCAACGAACGCGCACTACAAGAATCGATCATGCACAAAGGACCCACTCCTATCGATCCTCAATCTCCACCAGAACCTCCGTGAAGGTTTCCCCGTCGTCGATGTCCATCTCCCCGTGATCGATGACGTGGGTCGGGTCGTGCACGTACCTCCTTAGCTGAGATACATGGAAAGACGTCAAGAACCTGGTCAAACTGAGGTGGAAGGGCCAGATGAAGTGCAGAGATAACTTACCACCCCGGACAAATATCCATAGTCCACGTCGAGGTGAGACCCGTAAGAAAACGTGGTCTCCATCCTCGAACTCCAGTGGTCTCCATCTCTTATCAACATTGGACTTCTGTCTGCATTTTGCAGTCTTCATCCAGTCATGGAAGATTTGCACCTTCTCCATCGTATCCTGCATCATCTCAGCTCTTTCAAGAGCTGCTTAGATTTCTCATTTGCCGAAAAAGATAAATCTTGTCTCATCCTCTAGATAAACCACATTCTTTGCCTAATACAGTCAATGCCGACATGGATGATACCAATCCATACCATGGATGACGTCGTAAGGCCTCGACGCTACTACCAAGAGATCCAAACGTTACTCTCGCCTCCAACGGTTGAGTCACAATGTTGGCATCAGTGTGTGGTAATTGGGTCTCCTCTAGTAGGTATCACAAAAGTGAGGGTCCGGTCAACAGTTTTAACCAGAACCTCTCAGTATCAACCACACAAAAGGGAAGGAAAGAAAATGTCACAATTACAAGTGTCTTTTATTACTGTAGCTCAAGTACAAATACACACAACAAAAACAAACAACAACATCAACAAAGCTAGAAGAAAAATGAACATAAGTCTCTACATCTAGATCTAGTCCTGCTTCAATCCATCTTCTCCCAAAGCTCCATGATCATGGGCCTCAGCTGACTGAAGCTGAGATCTCTCTTCTCCACCTGTTCGCTGCGGTCGGGGTGGCCTCCTTGGTGGTGGTGGTGGTAGGGCCTCAACGTTTCTTCCACCACCCGCTGCTCGGCCAGCTCCTCTGCCTCGCCCGTCTGCTCCCTGTGGACCGCCATGGTCGAACCTCTACCTCTTCTTGGGAGGTCCTTCGTTTATCTTATGATAATCTGTATGAAGGTTCGGACAGTCACGTGCCAGGTGAACAACCCCGCCGCAGGAGTAACACTATCCACTCATGGTAAGTCGTTCTCCACCCCGGGTGCCTCGCACAAACGATCATGTGTCATGCGGTCGACCACCTGTAGGTCTAGTCCTCTTGGACCTCTGCGTCATCTGTCTACTGCCTGCTGCAGTTGAATCTGCCGCATGCCGGCTAGTGGTGGGTCCTGCTGCTGGAGACTGCTCATCAAGGAAACTATCCACTAAGAGGGCTCCCTCCAACACCTCTGTCTGCGTCAGGATGCTGTGAGAAACAACTGAAGCTCTGATCTCTCGCTTGAGCCCCTGCTCAAAGTTTCGCGCACTGAAGAATGGGTCTCGTACCATGTCTGTGGAATAGCGTGAGAGATCGGTAAACCTCACCGAGTACTGGGCTACTGTCATGCTACCCTACCATAGATGTAGTAGGTCCTGGATGCGCACCACATAGAGGGTGGCTGGGACGAACTCTGACCGAAAGAGGCTATCAAAGTCTGTCCAATGAAGAGATGCCTCGTCGTACACCTAGAGCAACAAGCTCTACCATCTGCCTGCTGCCACGTGCAGGAGGCTCGCTACAAGGATCACCATGAGGTCATCTGGTGTCCCCACTAGCCTAAAAACTCTAACTATAGCCTCCACCCAATCCTCAGCTGCCTGTGGGTCCGTCTCTCCCCAGAACCTGGGTGGCCTCTGGCGATGGAACTTATACAGTGTGCTTAAGTGGTGTGCATTGCCTACTAATGGGGCCGGAGTCATCGGTGGCCCAACGGGTGATAGTACCGCTGCTACATCCACTGGTACCTCAGCTGGAAGAGGGACCTGTACTGAGGCCTCGTCGCTCGACATGCTGTCAGTACGTACAGAACTCGGAACCCTCGCTGGCTGCCATCATGGGGCCATCCTGAAAAGAAACAGGTGTGCCATGGTCAAAACACGACCTGGTGAGCTGACAGAAAGTAATCACAAAGAAAACCCTTGAAACACACATTCAATCAATGTTTTCGTGTATTGAGTCAGAATTCAGATGTCAGGGTCCTGGTGTACGGATACGTCGGCTGACGCACCAACACTGGACTCCCTGGACTGATAACCACACTCAATACCCTTAACTATATTTCTTCTCAAAGAAGAAAGATCAGAGTCCTGAGTTCTGCGGTAGAACCGAACTCCTCTTATACCAATTGTCACGACACGTCCTCAGGGCCCGTGCCGTGATTACCCCAAGCCCGCCTTACATAGGCCAGGGGATAGCGACCAGCACCAAAGGCGTAAATCCTGACAAAAAGGGGAAGGTATTGCCATTAGAAAGTAAACAACACCAGAGAGTAAGCCAATAGAAGTAATCACTAAGTAAACTGAGTACAAGTAAGTGTGGAAAATTAAGTGGCCCAGAATACATACCCAAACTGAAAGTAAAGTACAACTGGAAAGGATGTACAACAATTGAAAAGAAAATCAGCAATGCCGAGCTGTCCACTGGAAATCCCACCTCAAGGGTGGGTACAAATAGCCTCCTCAGCTCCTCAGGTCCTGTCGTCCATCCTGTATGCGTCACGTCTAGTGGTCCATCTCCAAGTACCGACTCACCATTATATCCACCTCCGGGCACCGACTCGTCCTGGGTTCCTCCTCTGGGAACCGTCCAACTCTACAAGCCTCAACCTCGATCAGTGATGTCCGATGTCTGCAACCAACACAACGTAGTGCGGGCGTAGCCCGTCCATGGGTGAGTATACGCTACTCAGTAGGGACCCAGAGACCATCGAATGTCTCCCATAATATATAAAGGATAATCCAAAAGGAAAGATACAATCACAATGTAACATCCAACACCACTTAGGTATTTGCCCATACATATACCTAAGTCATCAATTCCAGTTCGGGTCCAACATCTGAGCCCAAGTTCGATCACGTTCACACAGGATAGCACAACCAATCCACCAAGGATAACACAACCCAATCCACAAAGGAAAGAAATTCAATCATATCTAAGATAATTATTGAAGGTGAAGACTCCGCTCAAACCAGGATTTAATCATGATGTCAAAACAAAAGCTACTGGGAAACCCCTCCACTATCGAGTACAGTGGTACTGCCGCTACAACCAAACGCTTCCCATTAACCTTGGACTACTGTAGTACTCCACCTGTCGAGTACTGTGGGCCGGCTGCTACAACCAAGTGCTTCCCACCATGGGTCTGCCATTACAACCAAGAACTCCCCCTCATAGACTCCAGAGGCACTCCTTCTGTTGAGTACCGCGGGTCTGCCGCTACAACAAAGCGCTCCTCAACTGTGGGTCTGCCGCTACAACCAAGAGCTCCCCCTCATAGCCTCTAAAGGTACTACTTCTGTTGAGTACCGTGGGTCTTCCACTACAACCAACCGCTCCTCCGCCGTGGGTTTGCCGCTAGAACCACGTGCTCCCCACTGGGCTATCCGAAACACACCGAGTCGATTGGTCAGCAGTCATCATGTCTCAACCAGATCTAGAGTTTCATAATGATTTAAAGTTCCATAGTCATCACCACCATACCCACGAATAATTCCTGTACTATAGTCATCGTCGTCGCAGACGCGACCAGCTCTAGGGTTTCTGTACACAGCACCCTCATTCTGGGAGGGTCTACTCCACAAGCCAAGAGGTCAATACATCAACTGACACGTAGTCCATAGTTGATGTATCCCAAAGTTCCATCTCATCAAAAGGAACACAACGTGTCCGACGGCGCGTCAATCAGACGTCTGGTCCGAGAGTTATTGGCTTTTTCGTCCCAGGGGCCAGGTTGGTTTTTAAGTCAAAACCAACCCGACCGCACTCCAACGACATCCAAACATCAAGCGTAGTAAGCCAAAAGATATGTCTCACTAAGAGGAAACCAGCAAAGTCGACGACACGTCAATCGGGCATCCGGAGCTCATGTTATGAGAGTTTCCGCTCCGAGGGCCCGGTTGGTTTCAGGTTCGAACCAACCCGACCATACCCAATGTTCTCCGAAACCTTGAGTGTAATATACCAAAAAAACCACCTCGGTCCAAGGATTGCATCACAACTGACGGGGCGTCGATCGGAAGTCTGTAGCCCATGATATGTGAAAAAGACCGGAAATGGTCTGAAAATGGGGGGTCTGGGCTCGGTCTAACCCGACCCCACCCCCCTGAGTCGGGCCAAACCGGGTCCGGGTCCAGCCCGTTAAGGCGCAGCCCAGCCCAGTGGGCACGGCCCACGTGGCCAGCTTGGCCACGTTGAGCTGTGCAGAACAGGGGGGCGTGCTGCCCCCTGATTGGGAACCCACGGCCCCCACTAGGGGCCGCTCCTTCGGCCAGCCGGGGGATACGACCCCCGGTTTCATGGAAGCCGGCCGGCCCGGTCCGGCTGGACGGTGCTGCTGCCAAGGGACCGCCGGGGTCCCGCCCCTCCAAGGTGCCGACGGTTGGCGGTTCCGGCCGCCCCGCCTTGCACCGCGGTGGCTTCGAGCAGCGACCCTTTCCAACCGGCGCGGCGCGACGATGCCGCACCCCTCCCCCACAGTCTCGCTCCGGCCATAGTGTCTTCGTGGTTCTCCGGCGTGGTGCAACAGTGTCGCGGCCTTTCACTGCGTCCCGACTCTAGTCGTGGGTTCGTTTGTCCTCAACTGTGTGGCGTGACGGCTCCGGGCCTCTTCGCCACTTTTTCCCATGTTTCCGCGCGGCGCCGTTGCAGCACGCTGGCTTCTTTCCAACCACAACAAACATAATTATCAATTGGGGAGGATGGTCGGCCGTGTTCTTACGGTCCGACCTCCTACTTTTATTACGATAACAGGCGGCCCAAATAGAAGTCAATGAATGGAAAAAAATAATTCACGGGTAAAACAATTAACCCCTACCTCAAGCTGTCGTCGAACGAAGGTTCGTCGTGGGAAAGGGTCGTCGCGGAAGACGACATCGCGGAATGATGATTGTCGGCATCGTGGTACATGGCGTCGCGGAAGGAGGATCGTCGGCGTCACATTACATGGGGTCGTGTCGTCGATCTCCGAGGAATCAGCATTTATTCGTCATCCTTCGTCGGAGGTCAGCGTTCTTCGTTGGAGAGGATATGATTTCTCCAAGTGTTGGGCGTCACAATACTTTTCCAGCGCTTCGTCGCTTGGTGAAGCTGTCCCAAAACCTTTTTCCAAACTCTCTATATATAGGAGAGGGGGAGAGGTATGTAACCATCACAGAATTTATGAAGGTTCATTTATTTGGAACCTTCCTAAATTCCAATGATGCAGTTACTTAATTAAAAAAGGGGGTCGGGCGAATTAAATTGTGTTGGTGAAATTTAAGAGGTGCGTTGGCACAACTTAAGAGTGGGGGATGCCATGAAGTTTCCCCTACATAGCCTGCATCAAAACACATGACACGAATTAATTTTATGTTGACACATAAAATTAATTGAATGAAATTAATTTCACGTCGACACTTAAAATTAACTCACATCAATTAATATTTACGTCGAACAATAAAATTAACTTCCAGTAATTAATTTTACGTAAACTCATAAAATTAATTGAGAGCAATTAATTTTACGTCGACACATAAAATTAACTGACAAAAATTAATTTTACGTCGAAACATAAAATTATCTAAAAACAATTAATTTTATGTCAACTCATAAAATTAATTGAGAGCAATAAATTTTACGTCGACACATAAAATTAACTAACAACAATTAATTTTACATCAACCCATAAAATTAATTGAGTGAAATTAATTTTATGTCGACATATAAAATTAATTGATGGGGGGTTTGAGAGGTTTCCTCTCCCTCTCCATTAAATGGGATGTTAGGGTGTGGCGGTTCCACCACCAACTCCCAATTGGGGCTTCTAACCACATTATCTGCACTGCATGTGTTTAACAAAATAAATTAAATTATTCACATATTTTATTTTATTAACCCACATAAAACCCCAAAAACTATTTTTCATACTCGATCATCTGACATTTAGGTGAATGCCATCTTAAGAAAATATTGGCATTGCGAGTTCAACGGTGCCCTCAGAATTCGATTCCGAGCATCGGTTCAAAAGTTCTTAAACGTCGCTCGTACGTTTACTGAACATACCCAAACAAAAGTTCAGAAAATTACTATCTGGAACCCTCGACCCACTGCGGTCAAGGTTAGGCTCTTCCTTGGAGAAACACGCTCCAAATAACTCAACTGTACTCTCGGATTTTCAATTCGAGTTACCGTTTAAAAGTTATGAATTTTACAAAAAATTAACTGTCACTTAAATATTTTATTTACGACCAAAAACTAACTCTATCAGGTGGCCCGCGCTGGCCAAAGTTAGTATCTTCATAAATAAAGTATACCCTCACGAGTTCAACGGTGGTCTCAGATTTTTAATCCGAGTTGCCGTTTGTGAGTTATAAGCATTTGAAAAATAAAATAACTTTATTTAATTATTTTATTTACGGTTATACCATTTTTGGGTTTTTTTACAGGAGGCCTGCGCCGACTAAACTTAATTCACGTCTAAGGTAAACCCACCATTCTGAGCACAATGGTTCCCTCATATTTCTGATCCAAGTAACCATTTAATAGTAATTCCACTTTATCAGGAAAACTGCTTATGCTTGTTAATTTAAGCTTAATATAACTTTAGAAAAATATTCCGGGAACACCGGGCCTCGGAATCAGGTGCCGTAAAAAACTGCATACTCATAAAATTCCAAGGAATTTAAGAAAAAAAATTCCTTAAAATTTACAGGTCTTTACAAATCCCCAACCAAAAATAGGGCCTCCTACTTGGTATAAGCCCAATTGTTTTCACATCCATGGTAATCCTCATCAGGAGTAAGCCCCAATAAAAGTTATTCTATGGTAGTCAATCTAATGTGTAAGCCTCAATCATAACCCCCATTCATCAGGGAATTCTATTTAGATGTAATCCCGAACATAATCCTCTCAATGGGTAATACTCCCCTATAATAATAACCATCAAGGTCCTCTATTGGTGTAGTTTCTCACTACTAAACTATGTGGGATTTTATATCCATCCAAATGGGATATATAGGAAACCACTTTCAGGTTCAACCCCAACACCCCAAACCAATAGTATTATCTCTAGGAAAGATTCCATGTAGGGTCTTACTAAATATATAACTTCATATCCCTTCCAATTACACATCCCACTTCAGAATAAGTCCCACACCAAACATTGACAATGCACCTTCCACCTAGAGGTCATTTCCAGATGATGTTAAACTACATGTATTGGTACTTATCAAATGACCATTAAATGTATGGTGTTCCCCAGTAAGTGGCATTGAACTATGTGGGTTATTATTCCATTCATGACGATATTTTCTAGGACCATCACATGGTTTCAATCACAACATTAAAACAACCCCTAGCTCCATGGATGATTATACTCTTTAGAGTGCCCCAATATGTGTCTCAAAACAAGCATCATCATAAAACAACCAATGATTATGTAATTAGTACATAAGATGATACCACTGATGAAGATCCTATGATACAAACATATAACTCTATTAATGAAAAAAACAGAATACATATAGTTTACATTGTGTCCCATATATGCTAATAATTTATTGTTAATTCAATGGTGACCTATATCATAGTTGGGAATTAATGATTGATTCATGAACATATCATAAATAAATAAGAGATTCCTAGTGTAGGAAATCATTTTCCCCAAATAGGTATGATTAGACCAACCACCCACCTTTCATCCAATGAATGTTCTTATGTACCATTGGACAATTTTCCCAATATGTGCCTACCTTAAGAAACAAGTTATCCATGGATAAATAACTGTTGTTTGATTATGGTCCAATGAACATACGAGTCGAAAAACTATTCAAAAATAGGGAACTTGATATGAATGATTTAACAAGATTCATTCCCCTCTGAATCGACCATTAAGAAAACTAGAATATATCATGGGAAAAAATTAGTGAACCTAACATGAATCCTTAATAAAGATGACAATATCAACCACCAGTAGAACGCTTTTCACTATAAATGAATGTGTGACATACAAGACAATCAATCATGAATGTATTAATTCAAATTAAATTATTATATTATGTGGTTTTCTTGTTTGTGGTTTTATTGTTGTATGAGTACACTCTCATAGAACTAACTATGATCCAATGGTGTTGTACCAACTCTCACTGATGCATGCCCGGAATATTTCTGAGACTAGGTCCTCATCCATGTAGAGGAGGCCAAAACTAGAAAATCATATTCAATTATGTGTCCCAAAATCATTGGTCTAGGAATACCTTTAAAATGGTGAGATTTTGGCCTTAGAGGCCGCATTATAGGCTCTATAGCTCGCAAATCCCAACAATCATTCGACCCACAATGACTGGTGTCCCTGGAAAGGATGGGGCTGACAGCCATCTACAATAGTTTTGGTATCTTATCCACTAAGCAAGATAACTAGTCCCACTCTTATCTCATGGATGTTGATCAAGAGGCTGTATAGACCTCATCCAATGGACTCATGGGTCCTTCTAAATTGATCCTAACTATATTTCCTGCTACATACTCCATGAAGTAGTGAACCCTCAACATGTTGAGGGTTTTGTCCTTGAACAATCATCCCAGGTCGTCCAGAACTTGGAATTCATGAAGACACATTGTTGTAAGTGACCATGAAACATAGAGTATGGGCACACCCCTCTCCTTTTTGAAAAATCCCACTAATCAAACTTGGTGGACCACTACGAGAGACAACAAACACTCACCGATATTAATTCATTATGCCAACGTCCTCATCTGGAAGCTTCTATGGAAGCTAATTATTCAAATATGGTGGCATATCATGAGTAGGAACATACACTGACATGAACCAACTAAGGCCACAATCATACTCTTTTGGAATATCTGATGAAGACAACAAACATTGTTTATTGGCTTGAAAAAGAGCATTTTCAATCTTACATTCATCAATCCTACCTTTAGATCCATCTAGCAGCATCCAAGGAATTCAGTTGGAATGTCTATTAGAGAAATAGAGGCATGAACCAACTCTCTACCCCCACACATGTGTACTTTCAGTATCCATAGATAAGAAAGGGGACATGAGTGAGCACGTACACCTACCTAGATACAGAATCGACATATATGCCCATTCAAATTGCGGATGTCACAAAGAATATACTGGAAACGGGGAAAGAGAAAAAAAATCCCTACACACATCATACAGACTTATCTAGACATTATTATGGTGATTAAAGTAGTGAAAATTGTATGGAAACACAATTTTATCTCCATAAAATGGATAGATCATCATTATACCACCCTGGAGCAGACACACACCTTTTCTCCCATCCAGGAGGGTCATGGAGAAAACTCCCCATGATATATTGATAACTAGATCATGAAAGAAAAATAATCATTCCAATAAGTGGTAATTAGCCAATCCCAATGGCCACTGCAAGGTAGGAACAAACCCTAAAAATTGAAAAACACATCCCCCAACATGTGGTCCTTGTAGCTCGTATGGTGGAATCAAAAAAATAATCCTCCGCAAATATAACTAGAAAAGAAAGATCCAATCTACGATCATGTTCTACATAATTTTTGAATTTTTTATGCTCTTAGATGCTTATATTTGTGAACTCAAGATTCCATTCTCACATTAAAAATTATGGGAACACTAGTAGTGATTTTGATGGTCATATCTGAAAAATTCATCATAGAGGCCTACTTCATAATTACTATACAAGAAATAATGAGATACCATCTATAGATTAGAGTCATGAAAACCCCCACATTCCCAGAAGATCACGGAGAAAGAGGATTTACAACATTTTATAATCCACCATGTTGGTTCTCTCCATGATGGCACTCAATTCAAATATTCTCTTCATAATATTATTTCACATTATTTAGATAATCCTTCAGTTGGTAGTAAGGTGATTGGAAATCCATCCTAATGAATTTCACTTGAAAAAATAGTCCCATTTATGTATGATTTCCTCATTTTTAATCGGTTAAATCCATTCTCATCAAGAATACTTCCAGTGGAGATATCCATTCCCTAAATCACCATTGGCCTACCTACCTTCTGATTAAACAGAGGATGTCCCTACCTATATTTTTTCTTATTAAAATGTAGCAGAAGAGTTTTTTCAATGGTTATATTAGGTAAGGGGGCCTCTGAAAGATGATAAATTTGAAAATATAAATATTAGAAACAACTGGATAATGATTACATACCGATCACGTTTTTCCCTTTATCCACCCCTCAATATAGGTTTATGGATGCATTTTTGGAATATTGTGTGCATATCCTCTTCCTCAGCCTATATAAAAGTATGCATCACTTGAGAGTGAATATATTACCCTGTGACCATTATAATAAAAAATCATGGTAATAGAAGGGATGGAATTATAAATTGACTTAGCAAATCTCCTAGCTACAAGACATCTAGATTGAATGTAAGGGTCCCTTCAACACGCATTCCTTAGTGTAATAAAAAGCATGGAACAATTGATTACAAATGCCTTATCTATAGTTCATAGTAGAGGATGGGGAAGACATGGAGAATTATATTTCAATGCACTCCCAACAGATCCTACCAAAAGTGTTATTATAAAATTCTATAGATTTATAGTTGCTTCAAAAAATAGACCATAACCATAACCACTGATATGCTAAAAAGGAACTATAAAAATCCAACTCATGTCGGACCACAATAGAAAAGGCTATTAAATAAAATGGCCTCAGGCATCTGAAAAGACTGATAAAACCTCCAAATTAAGAGAATTCAACTAATAAGTAGAATATACTTTTAAAATAACACAATTTTCAATATAGATGAATGATTCATGTGTATACAAAATGATACACCCAACCTATGTTCATAAAAAAATCTGTTGAATCAGAAATGTTGTCATGGTAGTAGCATCCACAAAAATTCAAGAGAATCCCTAGCCCGTTTAGAAAAGGGGCTTTTTGACCCAACCCCCAAGGCCAGAAAAGTAAGCCCGATGAGTTGTAAAATTAAGACCGGACTAGCCCATCCCTCGTGGATGGGAGATTTTTAGCTCAATAATCACATTCTCAGTGGAAAAATGTATTCTCTTGATTAGGGACAACACCATAGAATAGATCCTCCCTGTTCATCCAATCTCACAATCTGGTACCATCATTATAATCACACATGACTAAAATATATTGAGATTCTAGTCGATAAACTATTTGTTTAAGAGTTTCTGGTGACTTAAAAAAGAAAATGATGAGGCCTCTTTGAAGGCATAGAAAGAGGATTTCTTGCAAATACATGAATAGAATGCACGAGATTCATTACGCATAAGTGATTTTCATTAATACCATCATTGAAAATACTATAGAATATGATTCCAATAGATAAGAGGATTTAGAAGTGGATTTTTGGGCACATAATGTGTTGCAAACTAAAACAACTGAAGTATGTGTAGGTATCTGAAACCAGAGTCTTTCCCAAAATCTATACACTCCCTCGATGAGTCCATAATTATCTCCTAAAAAAATACAACAAGGAAAAGTGTACATGTTAGATTGTGCATCACCTCTCCCTCTATGAGGTTCAACCCATTTCATTTGAAAAAATATTTCATCAACATATGGAAAAAAATTAAGGAATTGAGGAGACTCAATAAAAAACCACTCAATGGCATCCTTCATACTTGATGCACTCTCTAAAATGATCCTCAACAAACACCCCTAGTCAGAGTACCTCAAAAAATAGGGTTTTTTGTAGAAACCAATGTTGATATGGAATTCCCAATCAATGTAGGATATCAACCACAAATACGAGTAGACCCACCACATATGGCCCTACAAAGCACTACAATTGCCCAAGATATAACCCAACTAGACATTCCTAAAGGGATTATGAATTCTCTTGAGTTACTCATGGCACATTTAGATTCATGGGTGGAACGAAGAACAAAAATACACTAGAAAATAAACCATACCACAAATGTGTAAATCTGAACCCTCCCTTTAAAATCATTTGGAATCCATCATTTTTGAATATTTATGGAGTAAGAGACCCATAAGAGATAATTATTTATTTTTCATCTCACTATGATCTCATGATGGGGACCCATGAACAATAGGGGAAAATGAAGATCAAGGAATTTTTTAAATCACTATAGGGGCAACAATTGTATGGTACAAAAGATTGTATTCTAAGTTATGTACAAGTTGGGAAGACCACCATTAGATTTTTCTATTTCAGTTTAGCTCAATGTTATATAATACAATAGTATTCAATATCATAAATTGAAAATAGTGGTATAATTAAAGGGGAATGGATTTTATTACATGGCGGATAGGATTGACATGCTTCATTGAACATACCAATACCTCAAGAATTATTTCTTAGAGTCTGTATATAAAATCATTACATTGTGTTTTTCACCCACCCCCCCCCCCCCCAATTCAAATATAATATACAAGAGGGTTCTGAGACCTTTACATGATTTACAAAAGGGGGATGAATCTATTTCAGAGACTAAGGAAAAGTCCGAATAAATTCCATAAACTCAAGGAAATTGAACAAGAAATGAAGATGCTATTATAGTTACACTTAGTCATGACCATGTGCCCAATCCTACTTCATTGGTTTTAACATAACATTCAACCACACCACCTGATCATGAAAAAAATGACAAACTCAATTGGATGGCTAACAATAGAAAAGTAAAAAATAGTTTGACTATATGAAAAAAAAGTTTCCTTCTTTTTAAAATAATCAAGTCCATGACTACTTCATATATGCATTAGAAAACAATGTGACAATGTTTCAGTATTCCGTGAATCCCAACAAGGATAGGGACAAATATATCCCCAATTATGTCCCCTTCTATCATGTACTAGTTCATAACATCTATGTGTGTTTTTTTTTCAATGTAATATTACAATAAAATGGTGAGAGATGTGCAATTGAAGCTAAAAAACTACATTTGGAGGTGGCATGTGTCTCTTTCATTGAACCAAAGGAAGAAAAATTTGAAAAAAGTTAATAGTAAGGGTATTTGGTTGTTATGTAATTTTATTGTCATAAAAACGGACATCCAAAACCATGTTATCCTCTAAGAATAATTGAAGCATCTAACTAAGTCTATGTCCGCTCCTACTAGAACATTACCAAATTCATCGAAAACTCACTCCTCTAAATGACATTCCCAAAAAATATAACATGGCTTGGAGGATATTAATAATTAATTAGAATTTGATATCATTTAAAGGACAACGTTATCCTTGGAACCTGTGAAATTCATTACTAAAGTCCTAGAAGCGTGGGTACCACCCCACAAAATGGAATAAGAAATGTCCAAACACCATATGAAATCTATATCTATTGAAAAGTTGACCATTGGTTCTATTAATGCTATTCACATACTAGACACCTTCACAGATGATGATTATTATTAAGAAACGAAATTCCCTACACTTGATTGGGGATCATGGGGAGGAGTCCATCTAAATCAAGTGTATATGGGAGGACATAGTCATGCTAGGAATCCCAAATTTAGTCACACTACCATGAAAACAATATATGTGTTTGAAAAATGTGGGACAACACTTCATGGAAATCCACATGAATAAGGAGGGTTCCACCCACATGATAGTGCATTCCCTGATACGATCATCTTATAAAACAAATTAGAGGTCATTTTACATCCAAATCCACCTTATCACATCGGTATACCTAGAATTTCCAATAAAATAATAGAGGAAGTTCCATTAGCTCATATTATGATGAATGGTCCCTCAATATTAGTAATATAATACCATAAAGCACCTATGATATAACAAAGCCATGCTGGGAATCACATACATTTAAAAAATATTATGTATTGAAGAAATTATACTTGGTACATACTAGTGTTTTAATCCTGTATTCCAATAGTCTAACAAAATATACCTGTAAATAACTTATTGTGGCCTTTCCAAGCCCTTTGGATTTCGAGGTCAAGGTTATAACTTCACTGGTATATTGTTAAACGAATAATCCTACAAAATGACACATAATCTACTCTTTCACAAACCAGTGTGAGGAAGCCTTCATATAAGAACACCTAAAACCCTAGTATATCTTGGGCAGGATAAATGATGTTGAAGTCTGATGATCCCTCTTTGATAATAGCTCAAGATTCAAACTCATTCCAATATTAATAATCTAAATACTAAAAATAAATGAATATCATTTGTCCCATTATACCCTAATGATACAAGGTTATCATAAGAATGGGAAAAAAACCTCCTGGAAATATAAAAATCAGGACTCAGTTTGGGGATCTTTTTTCTAACTCATAATTCATTGTTTTTTTTGAAATATACAACATTTAACGTCCTGTTGGGAAGACCATGGATGCATAATCATTTTACCATTATCTTATCATTCCACCAATTCATAATCTATTGCATTGATAGAAAAATTGGGACATTTTATGGTGAAAAATCCCCATTAAAATACTACAAGTCATAGTACATTGACATATGATTCTACAATATGGAAGGTAGACAATACATAGATGGTAAAGTCACTCGAATCAATGCCCCAAATTATCTAAAGATGATTTTTTACAATCCATTCAATCATATTAGTGTATAGTATGTAATCCCCATGAACCAAATCTAAGAGATGGGCCCAAATGCGAGTGCACATTCAGTAACTTTAGTAATGTCTCTCGTGATATCTGAGCCCAATATCATTTTAGAAGGTGTCATCTCTCTATGATATAATGAAATCCTGGTGGAATATTTCTTTATCCCACCCCCTAATCTTCATAAATAACTGGTTCAGTTAGTTGGGTTGGTAGAAGTTGACATTCCAATAAAAAAAATTGAAGAGGGACACTCTTAGTTTCGTTCCCCCTTCGAATATCCCTAATGGTCTCATGGTATTGTTTAATCTAGAAATGATTTCGTTATCTTCTAGATGTCTAACTTTTGACTCACCTCCTCCCTCTAAAAAAAATGCTTCATCACCTACCTCCCATGTATGGACAAAAGTGGAATGGAATGGGAAATAGCATGAATATGAAGACCTTAGGGATGCCCCTCAAACATTTGAGTATGGAATCTCCAATACTTTTGTTGAGATCAAGAAGATAAATCTTGGTATATAAGAAGATACATGACCCATTTTTATTAGTGTACCCATTACTTTGAAGGGTCAATAAGTGTTTATTTCCTTCTAGATGAAATGATGAAATGTGTTTTCCTATAATTACATAGAAATTCTATGATTTAACAATGATTTTTATACCCATCACTTGGGTTTTCTAGAATACCAATGGGGGTACATGAAGACATCTAGAACTAAACACCCAACTCATATGTCCATAATTGGGCCAAATTTGGATAAAATCATAAATTTTGAATTCATATGGGAGGTATAATTTCATAAATAGTTTCCCAGAATTTTCCCTATGATGATAAAAATATACAAAATTAGTGTCTTTTTAACTTCTGTGATCTCAATCCACCCTGTCCAGAAGATAACTGTCCGGTTTCAATTACAGAACTCCCGATACATGCCACAAGTAGTTATCAATCCCTCTCATTCATGGGTGCCTATAAAGGATACAACCATATTTGTATGGATCTATAATATGATTAATCCACCACATTAAAATACCCTAGATAGTATTTTTATATCATGTAATACCCTTCACCATGATGAATGTTGATTCCACCTACCAACGTGTCATGCATCGCATAATAAAACCCTTTAGAGGGATGTTTTTTTGAATGTTATGTTGATGATTTAGTGCTAAAATAATAACAAAAATATCACTACATATCGAATCTATAATCCATATTAAATAAGTTAAAATGAAATAACCTCATTTTGAGCCCCTCAAAATGTTCTTTCATAGTAACTTTGGGGATGTATCTCACATTCGGTGTATGCCATCACATCATCAAATTTTACCCTCAGAAACCAAAGTCTATACATAGATTGTCACATTATCATATATTTAATGATTTGATAGGAAACCCAAGAAACTAGTCCAATATATGGAAATTCATGTTCAAACTAACATGCAGGTGTTTCCCCTTCACCAGAACGATGAAGAATGGGGTCAAGTATCAGTGGACCAGTGAATGATAGAAATTATTTTACACCCTTGATAAAGTGTATTCGATTCCGTCGATATTAATTCCAACTATTGAAGTGAACCCATTCATCCTAACATGATACCTCTAGAGAGATCATTAGGTGGATTCCTGGTGCAAACGAATGATTACTGGAATTAAAACATTTTCTATCACCTTAGTCGAACCATGCTAAATTTTGACACTCTAAATTCAGATAACAAGAAGGGATGCCTTTTATTGATCTGTATTGTAATGAAATTGAGGAACTACCTATATCACCACAAGATCCAATTGTTTTATCAAAATAAACTAATGAAATATATCTTCATCTATCCTATTTTGAATGGATTCCTTACATAATGGATAATCATTATATTAAAATTCGACATACTATTTGTGTGTCAGAAAGAAATGAATGGTCTGGTCTTAGTCGATTTCCTAACCGAAAACCCATCTATAGAAGAAACATCATTAAATACTAAAATACATTATGAATAAATATTATACTTTCATGGTGGCCCCCAAACATGAGAAATATATTTTTTTATGGCTCATCCAGGAGCCTAACAGTGAGGGTATTGGAAATACCTAAACTCTACAATGTCAAGTTAGGTATTCTGATCATTTCATTATTAAAATAAGTCCTATCATACTACATAATACAATTAAAAGATTATACCAAAAATTATGTTGAATATCCTTCCCTAATTGTAGTCCTTCAACTTGAACTCCAGACACTGGTGGACTACATGGATTTTTTTGGTGATTCATATTTGGTAATCAAATAGATAAATAGGGATTATGACATCATAAAAGAAGAGTTGATCCCCCTTCTAGATTATGTAAAAGTGATAATGGAATAATTACCATTTTAACCAACATTGTATCACATCCTAGTATTATTGAATTCCCAAGCCAGGGCATTTCCCAGTGCAACTATGAATCTAGAAGATCCAAATAAGGAAGAAGTAATCATCATCATTTCCCATCGACAAATGGTTGAACGTTTTTTCAAGGTAGAACATAGGAGATCAATGAAGTCAACCCTATCCCTATGTAATATGGTCCTACAGTGGGATGGATGATGCTGATAATATAATACCTCCTAAATGGATTACTTCAATTGAGCATAGTTGAGAAGTACAAAATCTAGTGCTGGGTAGTCAATTTCCCATTTTATGATGGTCCAAATCACCAAAAAAAATACTATAAATGTTGCTTTGAGGGAGTTTTTCATAGGTGTATTGATGGAGAAGAGACTATGGATATTGTGGGAGAAGTACATGTTGGATCTTATGGAGATAACATTTCCTCATATAAGCTTTCAAATAGAATCTAAAGACTTGGATTGTTTTGGGATTTGTTGAAACATGAATGAATATAATTAACCATGAAATTTAATTCATTCCATGTTCATTCTAAAGTCATCCATAATCCCCCAGAGTTAATACCTACAAGAAAATAATCATCAACATTTTATATATTGGGAATGGAAGTTGTGGGGCCACACTTGGTAGCTATGACCAACCACTTCAAATACATCTTAACTTCTACCAATTGCTTCTCCAAATGGGATGAAGTGATACCACTTTAATAAGTAGGTTCCAAAAGCATCATCAAATTCAATAATCCCACATTATTACTATATTAGGTGTCCCTCAAAAAATAAAGATTCACAGTGACATCAATTTCTACTCTGATATTGCATGAAATCATTACCAATAGTACAATATCAAATCCAACCATTCATCATACTATCATGTAGTGGATAATTGATAGATATAGACCTTCAAAAATACCCTATCAAAAATATTCTAGAAGATTTAGGATAAAGATAAAAATTTATGACACAACAAGATCTTCCATGCTTTATGCGCTCACTGGACTATGTCTTTTACAACCATGTGGGAAACCATGTACACACTAGTATATGTAATATAAGTAGTCTTGTCTATCGATGTCTAGATTCCTTCTCTCAATGTTTCCATCTATGACTAGTTAATGATGGATGTTAAATCCAAAAAATTATTAGAAAGACTTGATTTTATCAATGAGAAAATACTTCATACCTTGTATCACTTGGATGTTTATCAAAATCGGATAGCACAAAACATTAACAAGAAGGTCCACATCCACTAATTCCCCCAAGGAGAACTGGTATTCGTCCTCAGAACTGCAATAATATTATGATGGAAGCCTCTAAAGCATGAATAGAAATTGGAAGGACCTTACTCCATACATGAGATCCATTCAAATCTTATTTTCTGTTTCCAATGGATGGAGAGATAATTATGAAGTTGAATAATGAAATGTTACTGAAGAAACACATCAATTAATAACACGAATAATGTACAAGAGTAATGATTTTAAACTATGTAGGTAGTCTTTGTTCTATTTCCTTAAAAGGCATGACATAATGTATGTTCCAAAAATTAATAAACAACACAACATTATCATCATTTTCATGCGATGATAAACTATATAACATAAGGGCTTTGTCATACGCCTTAAAAATGAATGACACCATTCATCATCACTACATGACATTAAATTGTATGATTAACATCACTCTCATTCATCTTTAACAAATCCCCTTTAACCTGTGTATGAATCATTTATACATAGGTAAACGTTCATGAATGACTTGTGTCATGATTTTAATTCCAATAAAATAAGTAGTGATGCCCAAATTGTTAATCTTGGATCCATGAGTCACCAAATGAAATGTTCCCAACACATTGTGTATAGATAATACCTACACATGGAACCTTCTAAGAACTACATGTGATGAAATGGCCACCAATCATGGGCCTAGCCACAACACCCCTTTTCACGTTTGGAAGCATACTTCCTTTCTAGATGATGTTAAATAGTGCATACCTTTAATAAAAACATATGACTTGATTATCATTTAAATGAGATATGTAGTGATGACCAGATGTAAAATCATTTCCCAAGCTATTATATATTTTTTATTTCATGTTAGTTCCTCTTTTTCCTAACCCCATGAAGTTAAAATTCATGGTAACTTAAGAAAAATGTATGTAATGATTCTCATAGTAACAAGACACATATAAATTCATAAATAATATACCCTACCCAAGACACCATAAAATATAAATGCCCATGTTCATCACTAGTGTTACCTTTTTAACATTGGATAATCCTCTATAGGTCCTTATTTCTCAAAAAAAACATAGCTCACGTGGGATAAGGAGTTTTGGTAATGGGATTCCATGCGTAAGTAAGACTTATCAATTATCATTGGTGTTACCATGGTCCAGGATGCATGTTCTAAAAAGAAACCTACATATCGTAGTGGCATGACAATAATCTTCATGATAACCTCATAAACTATGTGTGGATTGATTCTCATTCCAATAAGGTATATAGTGTTGTTCAGATCACCAATAATAGGCCTATAAGAAACATAATATAAGGAATTATTCTACTCTCCCATGTATGAGTCAGATACACATGAGGGGATCTAATATGGGTTCTCATCCTATAAACAAACCTGTATTCAACCCCCACTTTTCCCATGCACATATATTAAATATTTTTGGGTGATCATTATTTCAGACCTAAGTGTGTCTTAATTATCATTACAATGAGATAAGTAGTGATTTCTATACCTCTTTTCTTAGTCCAAGCCACAAGGTAAAGAATATTATCCCCACTCCTATATACAAAAACAATTTATAAGAGATATTATATCTTGTCCCCTTAGTTGGTGGACCAATGAGGAAATAGAGATGTCCCCTTCTACTTATGATTTAGATCCATGCTAGGGATTCTATAAATCATGGATAATATCAATACAAAAATTTGATTTGTGCTCTTACATATTCCATCAAAATTCCATACTCATATTCTTGAATACTCTTGGAACTTCACAATCATTCTCTAAAACCTGATGATAGAATCCAAGATACCTAGGAACTCCTTTTCATTTCTATTTTGTAACACGCCCCATTAGGATTTTCATTAATTATCCCACAAAGAGGGCTCGTAATCAAAATGATGGCACTATTGAATATACTGTAATACTCCATAGTTTGTTTTTCATAATAGATCCCACAAAATGGGTTTTTTTCAGTCATCTATAATTTAGTAATTGGGAGAAGCCTCTTCTATACTGGTAAGGTTTGATAACATTACGTTGCAGTTGGAGAATCATATTTCATCTATGGTCATCACCTAAGTATTTGTACCACATCAATTTTATAAATCTAAAAACACACAAGACAATGGATTACAATTTCATCCATTTAGACTAAACTACATAGGAAATGTATTGGTATAGTTGGACACATATCACCCATCGGTTATATAATTCTTTGGCCCTTAGCATATGACCGAAAACTGCATGAAACATATTTCTCATGCCTCGGATAGACCAATATATGAAATATTATCCTCTAATTATCAGGTTATTATGAAATTAAATGATCATCCTGTATTTAAATAAATTCCTTCCATACCCCAATCCTTATGCCTAGGGGAATCTGAATCTCCATAAACAGCCATCAACTTTTAGAAATAGAATGTCGAAATTCATGAGACTTTTTTTGTTTGACTATGTTGTAATATACCCCATATTTCATTGCATAAAATAGCACAAAAAAAGTATTTTAGTCAAAGTATTCCACGATTTATTTGGTTGTAATGTGTCCCATCTGGTTTTTCATAAGACATCCCACAAAATAGATTTATCAATCAGTGGTAACATCATCCTCAGGAGCGGCATAATATATTAACATAAGTGTTTCTTTTCCACATACCACACAAAAGATCCATAGATCTCTATATCATAATGTACAATATTTTGTTAGTTATACCTTAATATGATGGTATGTCCCCAAACAGATTACATGAATGGTAGGATCATGAACCTTTTGGTAATATATAAGTACCTTTAATTATTTCCCATATAAATATTTACTAGATGTATTTTACCTACATAGCACAACACCCCAGTTACAACATGATAAAATGAATAACAACATCCTTTACATAAAACTTCAATGACACATTCAATTTCCAGTTGGAATGAAATTAATCTACATGATACTCCAACCCTTTATAGAGAGGTTGATTCCCCCTTACATGGTTTATTTGTAAAAAAGTCCCTCATCCACAAAAGATAAATATGTGGAGGGATAGCTTCCAATTCATGATTAGTGCTAATACATTTTCTCTTTTCATTCTCAAACATATTACCCTCACAAAACATCTTATCCTGGTCTTAATAAATCATAATATCTACAAGCATCCTTTATCCATGAGAAACAAAATGTCATAATTCATGAGAACTCCTTAAACTAACTGTGGTGTAACATGCTAAAGTTGAATTTTCATATGTCTCCCACAAAATGATTCCAGCATCATAAATATACAACTACTTGACTATGTAGTATACTCCCATGTTGGCCTTTCAAAAAAAATACCTCATAATGGGTTTGTTAGTTATTGGTAATTTATCTCATATGAGAGACCTCTTCTATTCATTAATATCATGGTTTAGATTTATAAACCACAAAATTGTGGCTCAAGATTCACCTTGGGAGGATTTAATGATTATTGGAACATTCCCAACTATCATGTATTTTTGAATTTTTTTTGAAAATTTTATGTTCAATTCTATTTGACCTAAAACACAAGACTTATTAGACCCAATTTCATGTCATTAAACTACACATGAAAAGAGATTAATTACTATCCATATAGGAAACCCACAAAGGCATTTCTTGAAAAAATTCGAGTATCGGGTCAGAAAAACTACACCACACATGGTTTAGTAATAAATCAAGAAATGAAAGGAAAAAAGAAAAAAATATGTTAGGCTTAAATCCCGAATATAATGGTCTAAGAAGAATCCAAATATATCCCTTTAATATCCATCATATTGGACATTGAAAAAAATAGGTGGATAAAAATACAAACAAAATTTATATGTCTATCCATACATCTATAGAATGTGTCAATCTATTCTTCTTAGACCCTATGGACTTGGAAAAAATTAGAGAATTTCTCTATCTCATCATTATGGTTAATACCATCTAGTGAAAAAAATTACAAAACAAATAATATTTAATGTCATATTACAACAATAAAATGAGAACAAGGATGAAGATATTGATGTTTAGAATGATAAATCTTTTCATTCTTGTAGAAAAACAAAATAGGAGAAGCATACATAATATGTAGTCTCTCTATGACAATTTATAAGATACCATCAAAAAATTTGTTTATTTTTTGAATGTCCTACCAAGCCTCATCAGCTACCAATTATAGCCTAGTAAACTGAATGGTTGTAGTCTCTTTAGGATGGTGATGTGCTTCTACTACAACATCAATAGTAGTTAACCCTTAATTTTGGGCTTCTTCTAATGATTGGTGGAGTTGTACATGCTCCCCCTGAGTGGAATATAATTCCTTCCTATAGTGTGATACATGGACAGTTTTATCATTAATATATTGTTTTCATTCCATCTGCTTTTTAGTATTGTTGGCCTCTACTTGGGATTATGCAGTATATAAATTATAAATGTTGATTATGATTTTCACTTTTATGAAGTTCAATGGAACCTTGTGCACTCTCTCCCATTTTCTATTGATTTCCTCCATGTCAATATGAATGATGTGGTAATCAAATCCTCTCTATCCCATGAATCTGATCTAGAATGAAGGTTTATTGATTTGAGAAGAAAAGTTTTTGAATGGTTTCTCCTAAATTATTCACCAGATATATCACCATGCCCCATGTGGTGTGATGTAAAGTGAATTCTATAGCTCTGACAATAATGTAGAGCTAATATTATATGGAGAAAAATAATCCTAGAATAGTTCACTTATTGAGGCACCCTTCCCCACTCTGTCCTAGTCAATAACAACATCGTGTTCTAGAAGTAATTGCCTTCTCACAAAATCTTCTCCCACAAACCCAACCACAAATTTTTATGATTATGGATGGTAGGAATGTTTCATTATTAACCTCAAAATGATAAAAACTGTGAAAAATAGGGGATAACTAAATCAATTAGTGACACTAACCTAGTAACGGGTCAATATAATGGAAGGATTTCGACCCAGAATCACACACATTAGTAGTTTGAAATGGAACCTCTTGAATAGGAACACTATCTAGAGTTTACCATGAATTCATAAAAAATTCTCAAGAATATTTTCGATTTTAAGATTCAATTGATTCACACCCACTCATCATTGGTAATCAGATTAACATTAATGTATTGTTCATGCACTACCACAAAAAAATATATCTGTGGATGGAGATACGCATTCCTATCAGTCCTGATCAAGGAATCAAACATAAAACAATTGGTTGAATAATAATCTAATGACTCATGTCCATTTGATTCCATTTTTAGTTTCTAAAATTCTTCTAAATTATTAGGATAATGAAGATGTTTTATTATTTCAACAATGTTCATGCTGATATATCTCATGGAATCTATTAACATCCTATGGCTTGTGGTAATCTAACCTGTAGAGATACTAAAAATATTTGGCTCGATACCTAGTACATCACCCTACATTGAGGACCTATGACCCTGGACACATTCCTTAGTGAAATCCACATGTTCATCATCAGTCAACATATGGTCCTCTGATATATGATATGGTCCTAAACTATCATTGGGATGAACATCATCGATCGAACTATGAAAACGTTGGATGTACCTTTGGAATTACATGAATACTACCCACCTCCCCCCAATACATTGGAATGGTTGGTAACAAGAATAGAGGAAGTATCCTCAAACCTCAACACTTTTTCTATCAACGTAATGAACTCACTAGTAGGGATCCGAGCATGGTCAATGTAACCATGTTTAGTTAATGGAGGATCATTTTTTTGTCCCTTATGGGAGGATAGGGAATGAAATAATGCAATCCAAGGAGGATAAGATATTCATTCTGAAAAAAATCATAGATTTATGGCACAATGATAACATACCCTACTTATGAGGAATTAGCTAAAGATTTTATCATCAAGTATTATTTATGATTCAATGGATAAGGGATATCATAAACCGCCTCAAAGATATGTATATAAGGGGAAATACGTATCCCCCACCATATTATCCTATCTCATTTAGAAGCCTCAAGATAGCTCACCCTGTTTTAGAGATGATTCATAAATTCAACGTGGGGTACTAGTTGGGAAATATTTCAGTGACAATACCTTAGTAGACTCACATTTCCCCTTTGTGAATAAAAATTATCTCATCCTTAGAAACAATTATTTTTCCCATACAAAACAATGGAATAATATAATAAGATATGAGAAAATAAGGGTATACATACTCAATATTGGTATAATCAATCCATTCTATATAATATGTGTGAGTAATCCCATTAAGACTGATATATCTCATCATTTCATCCTACCATCATTTGGTAGGGATCTAGTTATCAATTAAATAAATGAGAATATATAATTCTTGACTATAAATCCTCCCAATAGTAGGATTGTCCTCAAAGGGATGATTTGGCGAGGCATGAGCATCTTCTATCACTAAAATCCTTAGCCAAATATGAAGGAGTGTCCATATGATTTCAAAATCTGGGGATATGATATTATAGAGTAGTACTTTATATTTTTTTATGAATTGTAAGGTCATCCCTTTCTTCCATGAAGACAATTCAATAGCCTTGGATTTTATAGGCTTCCCAAACCTCTCTGTCATACATGATTGGTTGGAAAATGGAATTTGGTACTTTTCATGATGGTGATGACCAGAATTTATGGTCTCAACCTTAAGTGGTGTATCCCTCATGATTCTTTCCAACATATTGAACCTTTGATGATGTCATTTTAGTTAACTCATGACCTTATGATCACCATCATCTAAAGGGGGTAATGTATCCTCTAATGAAGAATAAACTTCTTCGGTGGGAGAAAAAGCCTTCCAACCCCACTTTCATGCTTGATTTTCCCCAAAACCGATATGAGGAATAGTTTTTTGACAATAATCCATTAAAATTTGATGTAATCCATGCCCCGATGTACTAGGATGTCAATCCACTGGTCAAATCCACTGGAGGTTGGTTGATTACCACCTTAGTCAACTCCAATGTTGTAAGAATCCATAAATGGAGGGATACCATAAGATGCTTTTGAGATCTGACATTCACTAGGGGAAATATGGTTATTTTATACAAGAACATTATGTGGTGCGAAAACCTATATGAAATGTATTCCTCAAATATGAATTTTCTATCAATGTGGGTCACCAACGTGCCATCCCAAAAGGAAATAATATACGATCTAGGTACACTTTTATTATTCTAGTCATCAGTGAATATCATAGTAGGTGGGTCCTCAAATGGGATGAAAATAAACTCTTTGAAAATGATCAATATCTACAAGGCCTCATTAAGATTTAGGGATAAAGGTGTAATACCATATTGAACCCGAATATGTGGTACGAATAGGATCATAGGAATCATAATCCCTCTCAACAAATAATAGGATCCAATGTGGGAGAAACACATATCCATAGTACCTAGAATGGTCCTAGAATTATGAATTGTGCCTTCCCCACATGGAAAATAAGTAGGCTTCGATGAATTTCTATCGCGGTTGGGATTTTCAACCCCACATGCTTCTTCTTGGATAGGTTAGTCACCACAATGAATGTCCCTTAACATTATCCACCATTGGAATCATAGTAAATAAATAGGTAAATTATTAAAAAAAATCTAAAAATCATATAAAATGTGTCTTCAATGTAATGTTGGACTTGGTCTTATACCCCTATTTTTCATACTTCCCCTTGTCCAATGTTGATAGTAATATACTGAGAGTTCTTCACATCGACATCTTGGGACACATAGTAGGAAATTATCAATTGGGGCCTTCCACCTCTCGCATCAGGAAGGTACTCAAACACACTTCAGGATGGATATCCTCTTTTAGGAGGGGGTATTGCTTTATAATATCCTGTTCTATTTTCAGTAGCTCATGTGCTAGAGGTCGTGTCCTTTCATCCTCATCCCACATCACCTTTGAAGGTAAGAACATCTCAAACATAGCCCCAAAGATCATATACTTAGAAACCTTTAGGATTTCAACAATGTTGATACCCAATTCCTCATTCATCAGGTGGATATAGTTTATTTTTGGGATCCATCGGCATCATATCTTAGGAATGAACTCAACACTTTTTCCTATGTAGGTCTGCCCTACCCAGACAAACTTATAGATGTGGATGTATTGCATCTCTTTTTTGAATTCTTTATATGTTTGTCATACCCAGTAGTCCTACATCCACTCTGTCCTAATACACCCCTCTTGGGGGAAAGTCTCAATATTTCCCCCAAACCATTAACTCATAAATCTAGGAATCATTAAAGGCATACAAATAACAGTGCAACATTAATTTGGTTGTGAGTGCCTTATAATTAGAAGCACGTTTTCTATGATGTATGGTACATGTTGGGGAATGCATTCCAATATTAATATATGCATCCAAATATGAAACACTTCAAATAGTGATGTTTATAAAACCTTGAATCGAAGAGAGGGGAGTATAAATATTCAATGCGAGCATGATGAACTTGTTTAGATCATTGTGGCTAGTGAGCATCATGCAAACATTCTCAGGGAACATTTGAAGATATTTCATCAAATTTGCCACATGATTAGGTGGATTTATATCATGAGTGTCATAATAGTCAAGATTTACAATGTTCACCATCTCCTCAATGTGATTCTTATCCTATTCATCAAAAACTATAGACATTTTCATTTCCATTAATCCGGTAATGAAAATCCAAAAAGATTTAGGATATGGAATTTATTATTTCAAAAAGTTCACAAATGATGAAAATTTGAAAACGACCTAAATTCGTATAGGGCACTCATATAGGTGACTCATGAAAGTGCCTCATGTAGGACCCTCAACCAAGGTCCCAACAAAAGGAACTCACCAAAGAATAAAAATCATGAAAATATATACACCCCTTATCAACATAAATTATAATTTTAGTAATGGATATTCAGCTGAGGGTATGTCCAAGATACTAACGTAAGGAGACATGAAATGAAAAGTCATGTGAGCCATGCATTTAAATAGCATCCCTTTTTATATGTGAGGAAAACCCTTTGATTGACTCACATATTCTTCCCACCTTCATTGTTAACCATGGTTGATGACCTTTGAGGATGAAATCAATGTTCCATCTACCTTATTAATCCATTACATTACGACCAGAAATTTTTCTTTCAATCAGATCCAATATTAAGGGGGGATATTTTTTTTAACACTATGTTTTTTCATGAGGCTAAAAATATTTCGAAGTGAAATGTATTAAATAATATAATATTGGAACTAAATGTAGACATGAAACGCAATCCCCAACAAAGGGTGTTCTCTCAAGAACTCCTAGGAAGCATTGGCGTGCATGGATCTTGCGTGGCATCCTATGCAACCGGAAGACCATCATCTCTATCCAGGTCACCTAGGAACAATAATCCATTTGAAAAGACTCCAATATTTTCCCATAAATATGATATTGTTGTCTTCATTTTCACAGATTAGAATTCATGATGACCTTCCAATTATCTGATCTCCCTATTCCTTCACACAAGCCCTATAAAACATTCTAGGTGCTCATAAAAACCCAAAAGTAGAGGGAATTAAATCGGGATAATGAATCTAAATTCCAAACATGGTTAAAAAGAGACATCAATTGCATGAGGCACTCACTCCCCTGTGGTTTACAAACACAATCACTGGTTTCTATTCCTTATATAGTGACCTCCTCAGGACATTTCCATGAAAACCATTGGAAACCCTTAATGACTTGAGCAAGAAATTACCAAAGCATCATTTCCCATGTGGTCCATCACCCAATATACCATAACCTCGGCTAGTCCCACCTGTTTGAACTCCTTGTCTCTCCCTAGAATACCCACATAATCTTTTGATTAGAACATCTTCTAAACCTCCTATGGCCAGACCAATCCATCTCCAGTTCCCTTATCTGAAAGGGATAGAAATGAAACCTCTATAAAGGCCATTAAATTTTCAATACCATGGAGAGAGAAATATAAGTGTGTCTCTCCATTGCATGGGTATTCCTATGTTTAAAGGTTTCCAAAACATTTCCTACAACATGGTGTTTATACTTGGGGTGCATGTCGATTTTTATCAACATAATCACTAGGACCACAACCCTAGGAATAGTTTTTGGATATTCTTGGTCTTGGGTACTAGGATCATGAAAATTTCATACCCTTGTCATCTCTAAGACCCATGGCATCTTCTTCTTGGCAATGAGGTTGAAGATAACAGTTGAATTTATTTTTTATAGGGAATGATGTCCTCCTAAATTTCTATAAGACCATTTTTTGGGAATTATTCAATGAGTAAGACCATAGCCTTTCTTGTAGGAGGTTGAATTCATGATCCCCTCCTTCTCCTAGCCACTAGTTTTGATAGGGGATAGGAACTAGAGAATTCTCTATTATCACATGCATCATTCATTCCTCAACCTCTATACACTGTACCTCGTCTTGGGTAAATTTGAGAGGATGAAGTGTCGTCACCCTATCCAGTTCCACCAATAGTGGAGAAGTGTGTGGTTTTTTTTATCTTCCTCTTCCTCATTTTCCATCTCATTCTATCATTTCTCATCCTGACTCATGTGGACACATTGGATATACACCATCATGGTATTCACAATATGAAATGGATTTTTTTTGTGAGACCAGCATTTGGATCATCCTATCACCTTCATCCAGAGTGCCTCCATATATGTGGTTCATCAGGTCCATGTATCCAACCTCAGTGAAAAGAAGATTGTGTGGTATCTAGATATTCTTTTTCCTTATATTTCTCACACCGAGAATGACTCACATTATCTTAGAGGTTGATAGTGGTCTTTTTATCCATTTGATCACAATCTTTATGGGCATCATTCCAATGTGTAATTTCTAAACCATTTCAGGGCCCCCAACATAGTATAAGCTACAATATATTCATCATTATGGGAAACCTTCATAGGATTAAGACCATAGAAAAACTAATATATTTGAATCCTTCAAAGAAGAAGGACTCAATCATAACCCCGTTCATCAAAGAAATTTATTCATATGCAAGAACAAATAGAATACTCTCAAAGGGTAATAGTACCTAATGAGACAATCCTTTTAGGGACTCCATTGGGGTAGGTCACCACCACCAAATTACATTGGATTTGATTCTGCTTCAATTTGTATAAGTAAGAATCCTCCCAGATGTTCCAAAACAACACCCCAAATCAACCCTATTATCTTTTGGCCATATTCCAGTAGGGTCTGACTCAAATTAGAAATTCACATCCCATGCAGGTTCCATGGGCCTCTTCAACAGAAGTCCAACAAAAAACAATGACTTGGAAACTTCTACATAGACGTCCTTGCAATATGATTTCAAACTATACGGTTTGGTCTGAATGAAATGAACTTAAAAGGTATGATGTTCATAAAAAAGTTTCACTAAACTGCGTGCGTTCTAATTACATTCATGAGTAAACATGTATATCCCATCACAAGGGTTTAATCGCAACATAAAAACATCTCAGGTATCACTTGATGAAGATACACCCTAGAGTGACCCACTGTGTGGCTAAAAAACTGGAATCCTCATAACAATGACCAAATAATCTATAATTATTACAAAAGAGTATACCGTCAATTGAGAACCTCAAATACATACATATATCTTTGTTGATAAAGAACCATGGTTAAATACATATGATTTTTTTTCTCATTGTTAATAATAATTGAATGTTAGTTCAAGGGTGACCTACATCATACATCTTAAATAATGGTTGATTCATGAATATATCATAAATCTAAAAGAGAGTCACAAAGTAGGCAGTAATTTCCCCTAAAAGGGTTTGATGAGTATGACCACACATCATATTGGAAAATATGTGTTCTTAAGCATCATTGGAAATTTTTTCCAAAGATATCATTCCTTTAAAATGCAGTTCTCCATGATAATAAACCACTGGGTTTATTTGGCTGCACGAACAAACCTATTGGAAAATATTCGAAATTAGTGAACCTGATATGAAGGATTGCACAAGATTCAAACCTACTACCACCAAATGTTGGGAAAACATGAATATATGTATGGAATAAACAATATTATAAACAAAAAACAACTTCCAATAAGTTATGTGAGATTAGTGATTAATGTATATCAAGAGATGAATGTTGATCTACCTATTACACTTCATCATTAATTTATTCCTTCGGTTAACAAATCTATTATATCATTCAATGAATGGTCGTTATATGTTTAAAAAACATCTCAACAAGGATTTATTAATTTCTAATTTATTTTTCATGTAATAAATTTATCAATTAATGAAAAAATGTATTAATTGATGAATGTTATTATAGAAAAAAATAGAATGATGGAGAAATGGATTGTCAAATAAAAACAATCAAAACATTCAACCAACGACCCAGAAATATATTCACAATGTACATATAGCCAACCCATTCAACTCCAAAATTTAGTAACATTAATGTTTCATGTGGATACAAGATTACAAATACGTATTATTTTCATAGTTTATTTTCAAGAAAAAATGTTTATAGAGGATATTATAGACTACATTGTTACTGGGAATGTAAATGGAATCTTAAATCATAAATAGATAGGAGCCTCAGTTGTAAATTTATAAATGGGGTGTGTTTTCATGATTTCCTTGTCCAAATAGAGGATCTAATATGTTATTTATGACTAATTACAATTCATATATTTTAAAGATGTATATATCAATAATATTTGAAGTGAAAACCCTATAGTAAAATATATAGACTCATTAGTCCTCATATCACTGATACATGAGAAATCCCTTTATAATCAAATATAATAGATGTAATAGTGGAAAAATATCCACAATGTTTAAATGAAAATTTACATATGATATACTTATTTTAATACTAATGATTCAGGGGTAAAACTATAAAATTTAATAATATGAAATATATTTTCTCTCATTTAATTAATTATTAAATTTTTAGGAAGCATTCGTTACACTTCGCAGTAAAGTTGGATACTATAAATGTTTATTTTCTCGATTCAATGCACGGACACACAAAAAAATGACCACATGTGATGACATTTCTCAATTTCTAATATAAAACATCCAATGAATTATAACTAAACATCAATGTTTATATTTTATTCAATTTTTAATGAAAATTTTGTTATGATAGGGAGGGGTTTAAATATTTAGAAAATCAATTCCTGAGGACATTACACCACCACAAGGACCTTGCTGACTTCTACAAGTGGATAAGAAATAGGGTATATATAATAATATTTTACTATCAAAACATATATCAATACAAATTATTATTATTTTCATTATTTATACAATGTCAAAAACATAATAATGGAAAAGATTATGGTTATTATGTTTTCCATGTTTCAAATGATATTATATTTCATTAATAAACCACCATCCCTGAAGATGTATTTTGAGGATAATTACAACTTCATTCAAAATATATATTAATACTTTGTTTATTTATATTATTTCAGTAATACATATACTATTGATAGTCCTTGTATTCTATATAGGAGATGATTTTTTTAGAAATGAATGGGTAACATAAATGGTGTCATAATGTACACATATATCCTAATGATATGACTTCCCGATACTTATTAAGATGATTTTCTAATCATTTTATCTACTTTTTTACTATGTTTTCTTATCATTTTAATCTGATACATATTTTTAGTTTTCATATAGATAGTGAAAAAATAACATTGTTAAAAAGGATATATTGTTCAAGTATTTTTATCATGTACTCAACAAAGATGATATACTCATGATGATACAATTTTCTTTTTATTCTTCAATGCATTAAACATTTTGGGTTATCAAACATCAATATTGTTAGATAACCCAGAATGTTGAATACATTATAGGGTAAAAATACATGGTGGAACCAATATTACCTCAATAAGATACATGATGTACCAGGTATGACTAAAATTGTGTGGTTTCAATTTAAAATTGACATTTTATTAATCTATTATTTCATATTTAGGTTTAATTTATTTTATAATTTTTTTACTAATATATTTTTTTTATTAAGGTAGATTAATTTTCATGATTTTTGATGGTTTTTTTGAAGATCCCCATGATTATGAGAGATTTTACTTTTAGGAAGAAATTGTGAAAATGGAAAAATGGAAATGGGTTAAGAATGTATAAAAAATAGTGAAAATGTGTGTTCCAAAAAATTATTTAGTTAAATTTTTCAACATTTTACCTACGATTTAAAAGATAATTTCCTTATCATTTTTATATAATATTTACATCATTTTTTGATGAATCTTTTACGAAGTCATATTTTTTTAAGATATATTCATCAAGCTAGAAAATAGAGAACTTGTTTCTTTTAAATGGAAGAGGAAACCCAATGATGCCCGAAACATGAAGTTTTTATGGTATAATGGGGTTTCCTCTTCTTTAAAAATGGATTGGGTTCACTAATTAATGAATGATGTAGATAGATAAAAGAAGAAAACACTTCACATAATCCATAATCTTCACCATAATCTAATACAATGTGTTATCAGTATGACATGAACTACATGTTTTTTTTATAATTGTATCATGCTAAAATTCTAAAAGAACAACATTTTATTAAATGGAGTGTACGAAATTTAAAACCAAGACTATAAAAGAATATATATTCAAATAAAATTGAAATATATGTAATATTATAAATAAATTCAATCTATGTTATAACTTTAAATTAATGAAACATTAGGCTAACATTTGATACATGTAATAACCTTTTTCTCACATAACTATTGTTACAAAGAAGATTGAGTTTTACCAAATACAATGTAAAATAAGAAATACCCCCTAGTTGTTAAATTTTTGGTCATTAATTTGATTGAATATATTATGAAAATATATTTTTGAACTATATTATTACTAATTATTTATTTATTAAAATAAAAACCAATTGAATATAAAGAAATATTTTTTTAAAGAACTGGTTTTTTATTCATGACGGAGATTTTTCTTAGTAATTAAAATTAACTACAATTAGTGAATTATTTTATTGAAATTTATATATTATATATTCAATAAAATATTTTTAAATTAATCCAATATATTTTATATGCATAATATAAGAACAAAACCAATTTAAACATAATAATATGTATTTTCTAGAAAGAAATATTACCGCCTTATAATGTAGAATGTGATATAAAACTAAAATTTTACACTTTTATAAATTTTTTATATTAAAATAAATATCATATATTAAATATTATATTTAAAATTATATTATTATTAATTTATGTTATTTTTTAAGAAGATTGATTTTATAATGAATTTTGAAAAATACTGAATTTAATTATATATATTATTAATCTATTAATCAGATTTATGTTATTGAAATAATTTCCATGGTGAATTTTGATATAAAAACATTTCAATCTTGTGAAAATATTAACATTAAAACCACTTTGTGTCATCAAGTATGTTGGATAAATTTTAAATTAAATTCATCCAATTCAATGAGTTCTATTTGAAGAAATGGATGTATTATTTAGAATAAGTATAAATAATAATTTTTAATAAGGAAAAACTAATTTCTTACCAAATTGGCTAGTGAATATATTAAATGTTAATCATAATGATTTTGGTACAAATGAGTTTACAAAGTGGTTAATTTTAAATGACATGGTATGGAAATGAGGAAACATGCGTCCTAAAAACATTTATGGATATATATTGACCAAATATTGTATTTAATCAAATATTGATCGTTATTGGAGGCACATTAAGTATAGAAAACATCATGATAGTGTTTACATTTTTATATTTACCAGAATTCCACTCCTCATCCACTATAAAATGAAACCTAGTCCATTCACTTATTGATACCTATCTCGCCATTTTTTTCATAAAAAATTTCCAAATTCACTTCCAAACATACCTCAACTAATACTAGAATCATTAAATTGTGTAGAAATCCATCCCATGTAGACATTTGCTGAAAACTAAAAAAAGAAACCTAAGGAAGTGGTAACATCTATCAAAAAATTATTTTGTTTTAATTCTTACTCAAAACCCATAAATTATTTTAATATCATTCTAATATAAAAAATATTTTCCAAAATATAATTTTATATTTTTTTGTTATGGTAAATACATAAAACATCACATTCTTTAATTTAATGGGTTATGAAATAATCATTCGTTTGTACGGTGGACTACCACCTCACGAATCGATGTCATTCGTTTTTTCCATTACCACTTATCATGGTTGTAAATAATTATGGAATATATATATATATAATCATTATATATGATTTATTTATGATTATTAAATTTCATTATAACTGATACTTTCTTTCATTTTATTCTGTGGGAATATTAAAATGTTGTTTTTATGTATGATAGATTACAGCCTCAGAAGGGGATGCGATTTGTTCACACATTACATTGAAGGTATTAAGGATGTATTTAATAAAAATATTATATACATATATGAAATAAAAATGATATTATAATCATAATATAAATATAAATAATTTACTCATTTTCCTTAATATTAAATGAAAGTGGATGTTGCGTTGTTACGTACGTACTACCTAATGTTGGCATGGATGTTGCATTTCATTTTCTACCACTAACAATTAGTTATTAATAAATATATATATATATATATATATATATATTAAATATTATATTTTCATCATTTTTTATATTCTAGATTTGTGGAAATAATTATAAAAATAAAAGGAATAAATATTAACATGTCAAAATAAATTCAAAATGCAAGACAATTAACACTCGAAACAGTGAAAATAATGAAATGTTATTAATGAAGAGGTGATAAGATTTTATAAGTGGATCATAGATGATTTTTTAAATATTAATATGGATTTTTTGTAACATAATAATATTTTAAATTCCATTATATATGTGGTTAAATATCATTCAACCAAAAAATAGCAAGGTAATGGATTTCATCTCAATTTACATCCATTAAGAATTATTTGTTATAATGAACCAATTCAATTTTTTGTGTTATATATACCACACCAATGGAATGTAATTTAATGAATAATAAATTATTGATGGTATTTTTAGGTTTTAATTTGAATGATTTAATCCAAGGGGATGTGATTTGTAAAATGATATATGTTATTGTGAAATCTCACTTTTTTTAATGATTACTAACATTCTCTTGAAACAACCACATAATTTAAATAATTTTTCATTGGAAAGTAAATTTATCATTAATATACATATTATTTGGTCCTAGATATATTTATTTCCTAAAAATTATTCCCTTTTTACATATGGTCATTACCTTGAAAGTTATTTTATTAATTAAGAATATATTGATAAATTTTATCATTTACACAATATGAATAATTTATAAGGCGAATTGTATAGGAATTAAATTTATTAATTGATATATGAGGAATAGTTGAGTTTGGATGTGATGGGAGGGCGTAAAAATTTGTATATCCCCTTTATTAATTGACATGTCTCATGACACAAATCAGTTGCCCAAATTAACCAGGTTACTAGCTATAGTTTTAAAATGTCTTTTGAAAGGTCTTGTTGGATTATATTTTCATGTTCCATCAAAATGAAATCCTATAATTATGAATTTCTATCATTGAAATTTTTTTATTCTTATTAATTATGAGATTTTTTAAATGACATTATCTAAGGGTTCATTTTGTTCTCAGTTTATTTATTAAATGATATGTGTTTCTATTATTCACCTTGTCATACTGATTATTCATTGTCCATATATTTTTTTGGAATGTGTGATTAGTAATATACATTAACATATTTACTATGCCTTATCTAGATATTCATCGGGCATGTGTGTTTAGTTATCTACCCATCCATGTTGATTATAATTAATGATTCATGATAGTTTCTTCAATACTTATCCCTTACTTAGCATTTGAAATCACCCTTATTTTGTTTCCTTTCCCTATATTATAAAGAGAAATACTTTTAATGTAATTTCAAGGATGACGTGATTTTTTTTTCTATAATATTATTCATATTCTATTCCCAATGTACAATGGGTTTCACATATGTTATCTGGTCTTCCAAAACTACTAAACATGTTAGTATTTTTATATTTACATCATGTTTTTTTATAAATGTAATAAAGTATGGTACTAACTATAGGATACCAGGGTAAGGGTCTTTACTATTGTTATAAAAGAAAGTTTAGTAGAAACCATGGAAATTTGATTAGGGACAACACAGATTTGGGAACATAACCATAAGATATAATATAAGGATATGTATAGAATAACATTATAATGTTTTCATAAGGTGATGATTATGTTGGTATTCACATTAAAAAATCTTTATCTAGATATTAAAATTTGATTTGGTTCTATCACATATGTAACTAGGGATAATATCACTAAAAATGTCACATCATGCATGATTGATGTGTAACATGGTACATGAAGATGGGGTTTATTATGCACCTATTTTTAAACTGCTAGAGGATATGCTAAGGATAAATATAATTTTTCTTACAAACCATTGTGATGGGTTTCAATGTAATGATTTCCCCAAAGAATCCATTTTTATGATTATGAGATTATTTATTGATAAATTTTAGAATTTATGAAGAGTATTTTTTTGTTATAATATATTACGTAACCTAATGTTATGATATAAACTACTATATGCCAAAATTTTTAAATAGAACCTTGGTGGAAGAATGGAATCAATAATCATGGACAATGTAGAGGTTACCTATTTAGAAAGATGATATAGCTTCTATTGGAACTAATCGAGTTATGGATATTTAATTGAAACTTATTCATGTTAAAAATATATATCCTTTTTAGATGAAGAATCTTATTCCACAACGTGATTATTTGATTAATGATCACATAATAAAAAATAACCACCCATAATTTTGTGTGACTATTGATACAATGGTAGATGAGGAATGGATTTTGTATTTTTAGAAGATATTTATGGCATTGGTATGTGATGTAAAGGAAATGGATACACTTTTTATGTATTGTCTCAATGATGATAGTGATCAATGGCGTCGTCAATCCAAATCACTCAGGAAGAATAAGAAATTTATCTCATGGAATGAAAATCTTTTATAGATACAATCATTGAAAGATATTTCCCTTGGGAGTAACAAACTGAGATGAAAATGAATTTGCTTAGCTGAACGAAAAAGGAAGAAGAAATTTTCTCCGATTATGAATTTACCTTTACAAGTATGGTTCAGATGAAATGGATTACAAACACAAAACAATATTCCATATTGAACCTTTCATTGAGTGGATTATACTATGTCTATAAAGTGAATCTATCAGTCAAAAATTTTCTTCATATGATTATATAGTTTTATGTGCCATCAAAATGGATGATTTAGCTAAATATTTGATATTCAAGGAATACCCAGAAGAATAAGGGACCATCTGAGCACCATGAAAAGGGGAAGAAATAAATAAAGAATAAGAAAATTAAATTTATTAAACCTTATGAAATATGTGCATAGAAGCACATTGTGAAATGATTGAAGGTATTATATTTTTATAATTGTGGAGATAGGGGTCACCAGGTTCATGAAGGAAAGGGTATGAAAAAATCATTTATGTCCAGTGCTACAATTATGTGGATATGTGGTACAAAAATGAATTCCCCAAGCATCAAGGGAATATTTATCAGAAGAAGCCAAGTGATCAAGGTCAAACATATGATATTGATACAAACGAAGTAGAATAATTAATATTTTTTTGTATTTCGATCTATGAAATATGTTGTATATGTTTTTTTATTAATGAATATCTCATCATAATAATTATGAAATATATAAGGATTGTGGAATTGAATTATCTCTAAAAGATTTGAAATTATGTATTCAATGGAACCATGATATGTGATTCAATGGAATGTTTTGATTCGTGGAAAACTCATGATTAATGACCTCAATATGTTCATGATGTCGAGGTAATGATGGTTGTATAAATAGGTGAATTATATGGTTAGATATGATAGTAGTGAATACTTTGGAATTCATTAATAATTTTCTGGAAAAGCGGTTATGCTGAAATCTACAACATTTTCTATTTGTGGAATATATCCAGTAATCTATGTTTTACTTATGGGAAAAGGAATAATTACATTTTTCGATAAGGTTTTATGGTTATTCATGTTATTAATATCTTTTAATACAACACATGATCGAGGTATTCACATGTTTGGTACATAAGGATTTATAGACAATTCATGTTGTTTAGATTAATTATAATTTTATTTTCCAAATTTAGTGACCTTATAAAGTTTTTGTTCGTAATATTTTTGAAGGTATATAAGGTTAAAAATTAATTAAATGGTTTACGTTGAACATTGGACATGTTTTTATAGATTAATGTAACACTACCACATGTGATGTAACATGTTCTAAGAGCTGATGTAGAAATAGTTAAAGGCACACAAAAAGATAATATTGTTCTTATGATTTAAAAATTAATGAGGTAATTATATTTATGTATATTTTTAATGAGTAAAATAATTCTTCAGCTATAGGAATAAGGTATCAAAACAATAATATGGTCCTATCAACATCATTTTGGTGATATTGATGACCTTTTTCACATGTTTGGTTTATGGAGTTTTTATCATTACCATTATCCTAAACATGATATTTATGGATCTCCCTCAATATTTTGGTGTTAGTTTTCCCTTTGATTTCCATCTTTTCATTTCCAACCTATGTTCTCCAAACAGGAAACCTAGTTATGTGATTATTCAAGAATACTTTTCTATTTCCATTTCAATGTTATTAAAGGAATATTCAATTAAGCATATATTTATGTGAGTTAAAAGAGTATTTTTAAAATATCAAAACCATGATTAATGAGATAATGTTTAAATTATATGAATACAATTTATTAATGGTGGGAAGAATTTATCACCCCAAAATTCTAAAAGAATAAATTTTTATTCAGTAGCATTTATGATAAGAAACACCAAAAATATAATGGAATATAACATCCTAATATTTTAAGATATCTTTACTATATTGAGTAAATTCAACCTATGATATAATTTATATTGAACACAATTCTGATTTTACTTGCATTACACACTACAATGACATTCTTCAAAAACATATGTTATAAGCAAGACCATGTTTTACAAAATACAATTTAAAATGAAAAGATTACCATATAAATTAATATTATTTTTCTTAATAGGATTATTTAACTTATGAAAATATATATCTCAATTCATTTGTTAAAAAATAATTAAAAATAAAAATAATAACAAATTGAATATAAAAGATGTGTTTTTATAAAGAACTATTTTTGTGCTCCAAAACAAGATATATCATAATAAAATAAATTAATTGCTATTATTGAATTATATTAATGGAATATATATATATATATTATTCACTAAAATAAATTTAAACTCACCATTTACATTTGATAAGAATAAGATAAGAATAAATCAAATTTTATGCATTGAACGCTGTACTTTTCAAAATGGCAATTTTTCTGCTTTTAATGGCATAATTATATTAAAGCTATATTTTGACATGTTTATTAAATATATATTAAAATGTGAAATTTATTTTTAAAATAGTAATTTAAAAATTATCTTCAAATTATTTATTGGTATTTCAATAAAAATTATCATTTTTTATGAATAGTAAGAAATAATAAATTTAATTGAAAACTGAATATTTATATAAACAATTTGTAATTTTAAATTTTATTTAAAATTATTTATAATTTCAAATTATAGAAACTATAAATTTATTTACCATATTTAGTTCCTTGAAATAAATTTCAAAAGGATATTTGATAAAAAACATCTCAATATTTTGATCATCTTTACTTTAAAAACCAAATTTCTCACATATATATTTGATATATTTTAAATGATATTAATAAACTTATGAGAGTTGAATTTGAAAAAAATTAATTACACATTTGGAATAAAAATAACTTTTAATTTCCAATAAAGTAAAAATAAATTTTTACCAAAGAGATTTGGCAAAATAGTTAATGTCAATCAGAACGATTAAGTTAAAAATTAGTTTATATATGGTTAATCATAAAGGATAAGGTGTGTAAATGACATTAAAATGTTCAAAATCCATTTTATAGACATATTTAGATAATATATGCTCAATTATTTAAAATGGTAGATTATTTGAAGCATTTTAGGTAAGGGAGACTCACTAATAGTGTCTACTTTTGGATATTTTAAAGAATGACACTCCTCCTCCACTATAAAAGGGCACTCAATCCCATCAGTTATTCACACCTGTCAAGCCATTTGGATCATCCAATCCCTATGAAACTTAATTTACAAAATCTATAACCTCATCCTAGAACCCTTAATTTTGGTATAAATCCAACCAATGAGGGACTTTGGTTCAAACCAAAATGGTATCCTTGAAGAAGAGGTATTATTCATTAGTGAACATTTTTGTGTTATTTCTTCTTCAAAACCCTTTAATTATTTTCAAATAAAAATTATATAATTACCATAGGATATTAAACATTATTATATTTTTTCCATATTTATGTTAAAATCCAAATACTCACACACATCCACCAAATGGGTTACAAAATCATCATTCGTGTGTACGGTGAACTATCGCCTTGCGAACTGATGACTTTCATTTATCCAATACCATCTACAAGGTTGAGATTAATTATTGAAATAATATTTATATATTAGATTTAAGAAATTTATTATTTCTTTATTCATTTATAATAATTATATTTTGTATGACATTATGTATTACATTTTGTGGGAACACGGTAATGTCGTTTTTGTGCTTGGTGAATTACCGTGACACAAAGAGATGTAATTCATTCACACAATAAATGGAATATATTACTGATGGTTTCAATAAACATATGTCATATATATGAAATATTCATGAATATAAAATTATAATATATAAATATATCATTTACCTTTTTTCATTAATAATATAAAAAAATTAAAGCATTGTTAATGCATACATATAGGATACCATCTCCATAAATAGTGAATTTCATTTCTTATCACTAAATTTTATTGATTAAATAAATTAAATATATAAATATAAACTGAATATATGTGATATTTACATAATTTATTAAATTATTTATATGATTATATCATGATCAACGTACAAGGAAAAAATATTGACATGTTAAAACGTACTTGGAATATAAGACAATTAACCCTGGAAACAATGAAAATAATTAATAATTATTAATAGATTGGTGATATAAGGTCATTGAAGGGTCACATATGATATTATATATGTATATATTAATATTGTTTAATTTTAATTTTATAACATTAATATAACCATTATACATCATATTAAAGTGATTTAAACCAAAAGGAATCATAATGCAAGGTATTTTTTTCTCAATCTACATTTCGTTGAGAAATATTTTTTATTAAGTACCAATTCACGTTAATGTAGTGTATGTACTGCCCCTATGACATGTAATATCATGAATAATTTATTATTCATGGTTTTTTATGTTTAATTTTGTTTTTTTTCATCCAATGTTATTTTATTTGAAATGTGATATATGCTATTTTGAAATATCACTTCCTTTTGTGATTGTTAACATTCTATTGAAAAAATCACATTATTACAATAATTTTTTATTAGAACATACATTTCTATTAAATATATATATTATTTCATGATGTATGTAATTATATCCTAAATAGTATACCATTTTTACAAACAATGTTTTCTTGAAATTTATTTAATCACTTGGGAAATATTGATAAATATGTATCATTTACTTAATAATGATATTTGATAAGGCATATTGTTCAGGAATTAAGCCAAATTTTTTATATATGATGTAGGATTGGAACTGGAATTGATGGGTGGCTCTCAAAGTTAATAAATCCCCTTAATTCATCAAAAAGACTCACAAGGAAAATCAACAGCCCAAATTAAACGTGTTTCTAACTATAGTTTTAAAATATCATTTGAAATGTATTAATGTTACTGGTTGTCAAGTGCATCAGAAATCACATCCAAAAATTAAGAATTTCATTCATTAAGAATTCAATTATTATTATTATCCATGATATTTTCTCTAGGAGATTATCTATGGATGCATTTCATTCTCATTTTATTGGTTAACTGTTATGAGTTTTAGTAATTTACAATTTCATATTGGTAGTGCCTTGTTCATAAATATATATCACATGGGAGTTCAATTATCTACCTTCCCATATTTTTTATGCCATATCTAGATATTTATGTTTCATGTTCATTTATTTATCTTCCATTCCATGTGGATTATGATTATTGTTTCATGCTTTCATCATTTGAACCTAACCATTATTGTGCATTTTAGATGCCCCTTATTTTGTTTCTTTCCAATTGGTTATGAAGAGGAATCCATATAATGAGTTATCAAGGATGCTGATATTTTATTTTGTGATGTTTTAGTTTTGATTTTATATTCTTAATTTGAAAATGGTTATCATGTATGAACACTGGTTTTCTAAAAGAACAAAACTATTTCATCCTTTAAGATTTGAATCATACATCAATGAAAATGGAAAAAAGTATGCCACTATTTTTGGGATACTGGGGATTGAGTTGTTATAATAATTTACATTTTTGTTCTAGACACACACCACATACTCAGAAATAATAATAAAATTAATATTTTTTGATACTTTATATAAATAATCCAAAATTCAGTTTTAATGTGTAGGAATAATTCAAACATCTATTTGACACACGGGTTGACCAGTATGACTCTAATGGTGTGTTTTTATTGAAAATATGCATTTTAATAAAATATATAATTTATATAATGAAAAAAACACATTTAGATTGGAATTTATACATTAGAAAAATTATCTATAATTATTTTTTTATATAGAAATCAATTACAGATAAATCAAATAAAAGTAGTGTCATATATTTGTAAATGTGTCCATTATGAGTCTGAAATTTAAATCTTAGATCAAAAAAATAATCAATCAGTGAAATATAATAAAAAACTCATATTTCCTTGGTAATTTCATAAAATTATTTATAATTAATTTTTGATGGGTGAGAATCAATCTCATGTAAAACTAATATATCACGTGACCGGTATGCCTCATAGTGCATGTTTATATATCAATGTTATATTTTAGTAAAAAAATTAATGTGGAATACTAAAAACATAACAAACACCTTCATCTTATTTTTATAATGTAGGAAAACAATCCAAAAATCATTTCTGATGTGTATGAATTAGCTGTACCTAAATATGATCCATGATGTGATTGGTATGAATTCATGCATGTCTTTATATTTTACATTGTCATTTTAGTAAAAAAAGAAATGTGACATAATCAAAACTCATTAAACACATTATAATTATATTTATAATTTATAAAAACGATGCTTAATAAAATTTTGAAATATAAGAAATAGTGGCACCAAAATTTGATACACAGTGTGCCCAAAGTGGCTCAAATGGTCTATTATAATTTTATAACTGTCATTTTAGTTTAAAATGTTTGTCGCACACTTAAACCTGAGGAAAAAATGTGATAATCAGTATAATTTAGGGAAAAAATAATAATCGATTTTTGACATATATGAATCAGTCCAAAATCAAATTGATACATGATGTGATTGGTTTGAATCAATGTGCATATTTTCAACTTAAAATTAAATTTTAGTAACAAAAACTCAAATGAATACAAAAAACTGAGAAAACACATTCTTATTGTTTAGATAATTTAATAAAATAATCCGTATGTCATTTTATATGTGGTATAATTAGCTATACCTCAATTAGACCGATGATGTGAATGGTGTGATTCATCATTCTTCATTTAAATTGAAATCAAAATTAAAAAAATTAAATAATAAAGAATAATAAAACTCATTCTTATTATATTTATGCTTTATGAAATTGATTCATAAGTCATTTTTAATGTATTGGAATTCACTGCACCTCAATCTGATGCATTGTGTGGCCAATGAGACTCAAAGTGCCTGTTGTAAGTTTAAAATTTAAATTACAGTTAAAAATGTATACCACTCACTAAAAACTATGAAAAAACAATTAATATGTTTATAATTTTTAAAAATAATTCATAAGTCATTTGTGATGTGTGGTAATCTACTCCATTTCAAACTAACCATTGATATGATTGGTATGACTCAATGTGCAAGTTTTCACATTAAAATGATATTTTAGTATAAAAATAAATGAACAACTCAAAACTGAGAAGATGAATTCATAATGTTATAATACATTAGTAAAACGATCCATATGATAATTGTGACATGTTGGAATCAGTCACACCTCAATTTGGTGTATGGTGTGACTAGGATGACCCAAAGTGTAAAATTTTATTCAAAAGTAAAATGTTATTAAATAAGACTCGTGACATGCTGAAATCTAAGAAAACACATTTATATTAATTGGAAATTTTATTTAAATAATCTATAAATCCTTTGTGATGGGTAGTAATCAATCTCACCTCAATCTAACAAATAGTGTGATCAGTATTGATCAATGTGTGAGTTCTTATTTGAAATTGAAATTTTTGTAAAAAGGACCAGTGAACTATTAAAAAGTGAGCAAACACATTCTGATAGTTTTTATAACTTCAAAAAACGATCCTTAAGTCAAATTTTAAGTATAGGAATCATCCTCAACTTAATCTGATACACGATGTTCCTATTATGATTTAAAGTGTATCTTATCAGTGTAAAATGGATTTTTTAGATCATAATATGTGTCAATCACTGAAAAATAATAAATTTTTTCTAATAATATTTATACATAAAAAATTGATTTATTAGTAATTTTTTGTATATAGGAATCTATATAAAATAAAACTGACATATTATGTTACCGGTATGACTCACAATGAATGTTTTTATTTTAAAATTACATTTCATTAAAAACACAAGTGACATATTGAAAACTATGAGAACATATTTTGATGGTTTTGATACATTAGTAAAAAGATAAATATGTTCCTTTTTTACATGATAGAATTATACTTACCTCAATCCAACACACAGTGTGACTAGCATGACTCAACGTGTGTCTTTTTATTTAAAATTTAAAATTTAGAATTAAATACATGTTACCCACTCAAACTATGAAAACCCATTTGAATTGTTTTGGTACTTTAGGAAACTGGTCCATTAGTCATTTTTGTTGTGTAATAATCAATTGAAAATCAAACCAATACATGTTTTGAATAATACGAAATAAAGTGATAGTTATTAGTAAACAATTTCCATTTTAGTTTATAACTTTTTCCACTCACTAAAAATTGATAAAACACACTTGAATTATCTTGATACATTATTAAGATGATTCATAACTCATTTTTGATGTGTAGGATTTATTCGCATCTCAAATCGACACATGAGGTTACATGTATGAGTCAAAGGTCATGTTTACAATATTAAATGTCATTTTAGTAAAAAAAAGAAATTATATACAAAAAAATGAGAAAAACCAATCAAATTGTTTTGATACAATAGGACAATGATCCATAAGTCAATTTTCACATGTAAGAATCAGTCCCACCTCAATCCGATGCCTAGCACAACTAGTATGACTGTCAGGGTCCCCTATTATTTAAAATTATTATTTAATTCTTGTATTGTTTCATATTAAGATTAATTTATTTCTTTATAATATTACTATCAAAAGAATTTTTTTCTTATACAGGTATATTTTTTCTCTTGATTTGAGACTGTTTTTTATAAACTTATAGAATGATCCTATTTTTTTATAGATGTTTGAGTGCCATAGTAAATGAATCATTTATGTTTTTTTAATTTTTTTCATAGTATTTTCTAATTTAATTTAAAATCATTATTTCATATGACAAGAATATAGTTATTTTGAACATATTAGGGACATAATTTTTATTTCATTTTAATTAAGAATTTTCTATTTGCAGGTTATGGATATAGTGTGTTGTAATTCAATAATCACACTAGAATAGTGGGGACTATATCAGTTCTATTTATAACATTATAAATGAAACCCCTTTACCAACACCTTCATTATCATCACAAATGAAAGAACAGATAAAGGGGGACGTTTATAAATGCTAAACTAGAATTGATAAAAGGATACCTACATGTGTTCTTTTTTTTCACAGATAAATGGTCACCCTTTTAACAGTGCTTAGGAGAATAAAATAGTTTTATATAATTCCCATTTTTTCCATTATTAATGAGATGATCTATTTTAGTGTTTAAATAATAATTGATATCTCCAAGAATTATTGATTAATAAATATATTATATCACATGTACATAGATTTTATGAAATAATTTAATGGAATTTTAATAGAGTCTCTAATTGAATATCTGATATCTTAGATGATTCTAGAACGTGGGGTTTACACTAGGTGTTCCATAAATTTGGTATTCATTGGACGAATGGTTGAGTATAACCCTTATAAAGTGAATTAAAATAATGAATTAAAGAATTAAATTAATTTATTTAACAAACCACAAACAAAATAATCCTTTAAAAATACATCATTATTGTGTATTTCTCGGTTTAACAAAATAACCATGAGTTAGATAGAGGAGATAATTTTCATCATTAGTAGATCATGACTGAATATCAACAACAAGAAGATCGATCAAAATCATGAGGCGAATGAAAAACAAACCATGAAATTCATCTCCACTTCAAGAAGATGTGTTCTTCACTAATGATTGATGAAAAATTTGAGGTAGAATGTTTCTTTCTAAAATTCATCCCCAATTGGCTCATTCATAATTAATTGTTTGATTAACATTATGATTTGAAAACCATATCACATGGTTTGTTTGATATATTTAATTGTGTTAAATTTATCATCTAATTACTGTCGGGGATAATCAAATTATTGAACTCCATATTTTCAATCATGTTTGTGTGAATCTATTATCTGATTGATCCTTAATATTTTTTCGTCTAGCCATTCATCCCCCCTCTATCTCACAAATACACACATATATATACTAATATCCTGAACGGATGCGGACCAATATAGGATTAGTGACTACCTTAGGGGGAAATAGATTTGGGAAAGTAGAGGGAGTCGGGTATGAGTGGTTTTCTAGATGTCGATGGTATGTGGATGTGTGAAAAATAGAAATAGGTTGATAGAATAGTATACAGAACCTAGTAGGAAATAGTTCTCAGTTTAAAATGGTGGTGACATCATTTCCCGAGTTGCCATGGTTCACTTGGAATAGGTGGTGGCATGGTTTCAGGATGTTGTTTGTGGGGAGGTTCCATGTGAATTTTTTGCATGAAGGATTCCCTGGTTGGTTTATGGTTTCCAAATTTTTAGTGAGATGACAATAATAGATGAGAAATTTTTAGATAAGTGTAGATTTATTTTAAAAAGGTAGTGGGTTAAAGGTATATGGAATATATAAGGAGTCTTTTACTATGTTTTTTGAAATAAAAATTGAAATCTATCTAGGTAATAAATTTGACTTTTGTATCAGAAAGGAAGAAGGGGTCCTACCACCTTACAGATTTATTGAAAGGTTTTAGAAAGTATGCCACATTTTCCAATCAATGACCTAGATCGATGACATGGAATAGGTTAGTGGTGGCTTGCTACCTTTCTCCTAAAATAAAATGAAAGTGGCATGATATTGGCCACCTTTCCACAAATTTAAAAAAGAATATAAGAACACCCTCCCACATTTCCCTTAAGTCCCTATAAAAGGAACCTTCCACTTGACATGAAAATTACCCCCCCTCTATAAGTTGAATACCCTCTCTCCAAATAAGAATCCTTCATTGTGCGTAGTGGTTCTGGTGACCTAGAAGAAGTTCCTTTTTTGTGAAGTATCATTTTGAGGTATTTTCTCTTATATAATTTATATTTATTTATTTTATTTATTGATTTATTTTTAGTTAGTTCTAAATATGTTATTTATTTAGTAGTTTAGTTTGTTATATATAGTTTATAAATAATATCAATTATTGGTAATGATTATATATATATATTAAATAATTAATAATATAGGATTAAATAATGAATGAATATAATTATTATTATATAATAATTAACTACTGAATATTATATGATTAAATAATTATTCTGTCATAATTAATTAAAGATTAAGTAACATTTAACTAATTATTTACTAATGCATAAAAATTATTAATGAGTGATTAAATAATGGTTAATTAATTATTATAGAATATTTAACTATGGTTTAACTAATGGTTCAACAAATATTTAGTAATGATTAAGTAATTATTATGTAATTATTAAGTTATAATTAATTTCTGATTAACTAATTATAAAATTTTGATATTTCCTAATGCTTGAAGACCATATGATATTGATACGTATAACAAATATATTGTATCAATCACGGAGACCAAAGTGTTTTAGGATGCAGAATGAGATGGATGAGAATCAATAATAAGGGAAATGCTTGAGATGCATCATATGTCATTATGACGTTTATAACCAGAAAAATTCCCTTAACATTACAAGAATGAGTTTAAACTCTCATCCTCAATGACATGTTTTCTCTTATTTTATCCTCTCATATTTTTAGTTATATAGTGTTAAAAATTAATATTTGTTTTCTAGAATTGTCTAACATTTCCTTACCTTTTACTTCTAAATTAAAATAAGACATTCATATTCACATTAAATGAAATATGAAATATTTATGTAGGGAAACATTAAAGCACAATCAAAATTTTCACAGATAAACCATAATGAATGGGCGTGAGAAAATAATCACAAATCAACCCATCATGTGAGAAATCATAAATAAAATAAAAATCACACCATTTTTTAATATACTTTAAGATAATGTAATAAATTTTTATTGATATATAAATTGATAAAACTATATATTAAATAAAACCATTTCCTCAGAAAAACATATCTAAAAACACTATAAAGATTTTATTTGTTGAGAATGAAGACTTGTACTTTTCTTTTTGTAAAATATCATCATAAAAAAGGAATAAAAATGTCATGTTTTGCATTCTACTTGTCATTACATTAATCTGACCATAATTTTATATTTACATCTTCAAATTAATAATTATTTTCTTTTTATTACAAAAGGAAAGGGGATAAATATACTACAAACTAGAAAGGATAGACATGTTTCTCATTCCATGTTAAAGCATCATATGGATTGATGGACATGGGTGTGTTGAGTACACCATCATCGTCCCATACTACATCCATCTTCCAGTATACTGTACTTTTTCTGTGCGAGCTTCTAAAACATTGTGGATTATCATTTCACATTTTTTTATCATTGTTTATTTTATTCCCTCCTCGATATATGGAGACTATAGGAACATACATTCAACTTGTCGAAGGGAGATATGACCATCAACCTGATCATGTGGAAGTCATGGTTGGTCTATCCTTCTGGGGGAATGCAGTTATTAGTTCCACCCATGCATACTAGCATGATCATGTATAGAGATTTCTAGGTGTGGAAATTTTTTCTGATGATGCTACTACATATAGCAGGGAGATATGTATGAGGTGGGATAAGAATCACTTTTCATATTCACCTAATGAAATTTAAGTGAATACTATCATGTTTCATGTTCATGCTTATATATTACAGATCATTGGAGGGAAATAGTTCACTTATCACTGAGGTATGCATGTTCACATGAGGTTTCATGGGTCACAATAGGATTTTGATCAGTACGGGACTTGTAGCTAGGGATCTGTGTGCATGGATAAAACTTATAAAGAATTATTCATGAGATGCCTCTCATATCGCATAGTTCACTGGGAATGTTTCGTCCTTATATAGAAGTGGAAAAGAGATCATATCCCCTCTATTTCCCCTTCTATTCCTAAATAGGTCCTGCCTATAGATGTGTTGTGTGATTCTCTGCATGGATAATGGTATAATAACTCTTTTAGAATTGTTTTTTCTTCTATTAATATTTATTAAATTTAGTTTGTTATTATTAATGTGTTTAGATGTCATATTTTATTGATGGACTCCAGCACACCACTTCATTAGTGCTTTAACACAACATTTGGGTGCATACAATTTATTGTTTGATAGTCTCCTACATGAAAATTTATTTATATAATATATTTCATTTACTAATAAAATTCACAATACCATAACTTTTTGTTTTTAGTGAGAATTGATTTTAAAAATATCTCATGTACTTTTAGATATTATGGCTACTATACTTGGCTTTATATGACCAGTTGATTACATAATTCACTATTGGACTTTTTTAGTCTACGACTATAGTGACTCTGAAACACTTTAATATTATTGAGTGGATCTACCCTGATAGATTCATGCATTAGTTTGAATTTGTTTAGCACATTCTATTTACACCTAGATAGTCACCAGCACTTCATCCTGTGAAGATGATGTGGCGGTCAGATGTTGACTAGCACTGATGGCATGATATGTTTATTTCCCTCTATAAAATTTGATCACCGCTTTATATCAAGGGTGTACATATGATGTGATTCCATATTTGGCAGCAACTTGAGTATGAACCATGCTATAGTCTGAATTCCAATCAGTATCTTATTCAACACAACACAGGGATTCAGAATATGATAATTCAATAAATTATCATTTGTTTGTTTATTGAACTATTTTATAACTCATTTTTATTATCATTACAACTTACTCAAATATAGATGATTATCATGAGGAGTGACCTAGAAGAGGAGGAGGTTTCTGGACTGGCAGTGATTTATGCTGCATCGAAGGGAAGTATGACATCTCATCGATTCATTTGTTAGTTATTCATGCGATGATGGATTATAAATTCATATTCATAATGAAGGTAATGGTATTGAGGTAGAATATTCAAGAATAATGATTTATATTTAGCTTCGACACATGGCATAGGCCTATGAGGTGATGCAGCTATGTGTTTTGAGAAAATTTCCTTTTTTTACTAGGTGTATATTTTTGGAAAATAAATAGTCTATCATGACTTTATTTTCACGAGGATCACAAAAAAAAGACCCATTCATCCATTAAAGGACATTTATTATGAAATATTGGTGAATTTGGGTTTTATATTTTTATACTGACAACAATAATAATTTGTCATTCCAACTTTTTTCAGACTACCGTTTGGTCCTATATGTAGTCTATCCCAAGTAGTTTTCTATATAGTTCATCATGGTCATACCCAATTTTAAATAATATATTTGAAGTTAGGTGTTACTTATGTGACACTTCTTTCAATTATGTTTTACCAATGATAGTGAGTGAGTTTCATAAGAGAGATTTAGGGGTTGTTACACCCCTATCACACCAAGGTTCATGTCCCCCCCCCCACAATCTTTAAAAAAGTACAGTTGGTACTCCCACATACCATAGAGGGAACAAGTCCTGTATATATACAGTTTTACAACTCAATCATTGATATCAATTGTGGGTGTGTCCTCCATCGGAGTTGGATCTAACATAGTTGTGGAGCACATTATTTAGGATAATACCCCTCCAGTTGGATTTTGGGAGTTTATGTGAGATGTATGGATATCAAATTATGATCCCTTATTTTTTTAGAGTTTTTTAGTGGTTTAGTCATTCCTCACATATTCTTTTGAGTTTCTGTATGATGTCATGCATCTCGGATGAACCACTATGATTGCATACTGACTCAGCATTCATAGCAGTGCTATAGAGATAGAGATCACAATTCTCTATTAATTGTGTCTTATGCAGTCAATAGATATATTAGAAATGATAATGGTATAACTAGTTCAAAATATCATATAACTACATGGAGTAATGGTCTATGATTAGAGGTTTGACTCTGGAATCTAGAGTTGGGCTCTCCCCCACTGCACTCTTTATTGTTATTCTCAATTTGGTATTTCCCAATGTATTTTCTGTTGGGAATGTATCTTGACCTTCGTAACATTTTTATTACACTATTTTAGACCAATATGTATATCCTATAGGTCATTTAGGAAATTTTTTTCACTATAGAAGCACATTTATTTAATTATACCTTTACACTATTACATTGATATGGTTGTGTGTGTGCATAAATAATCCTAAGGATAATGCCTCCCATTTAGTTTATTCCTTCTCAAATCATGTTCCCATACTTGGTATTACAATATGTTGTCTTGGGGTTGAAGTGGGTCTTCTCATCATCATCTAGGAAATACCCAGTGGGTGAAGCCATTACATTGTTTTATTAAATTTTCTCTTTTCCTGGGTAGGTGTTTGGAGTTTTGTACTTATTGTAAGGATTGGTTTATAAATGATGGGCTATAATGGTTGAGTGTATTGAGTATGAATCTTAGGAAAAGGAACCCAATGTTAGTGCATTTGTTGGTATATACATACACCAAGACTCTGACTACTTATTTGTTGACAAGGAATATTGAGACATCCGTTATAGTGAATCTAGTGGTATATTCATTATATTGGATGGAGTCCTTTTCATTTCATGTCTGTAATAATTCATCTATATAGATATAATCGTTTACTATAGTACATTTTCATAACAATAATGGTGCCCCTATGATGATTTCCGTCAAGGATTTCAAGACAATTCCAAGAAGATGACCAGTTTATTGATGATGACTCAGTTAAGGGACCCATTTATGGGGTATTTCCTCCAGGAGAGTATATTAAAGTTCTACCACATGTTAGGGAGTGTATAGATCTACCACTAGTGGGAAAAATGGCTGAATTATAACTTGATGATATTTGGATAGCTCAAGCAGGCCAGGAAAACTATACATGCATGTTTGTCATGTTGCACTAGTTCCTCTTATATGGATCACTGAGGTTTCACAATGATCCATACATCTAGGTAGAATATAATTTGAATGGGATAGTAGTTTGGGTTTTCATAGTGTTCACAACTAAATTTATTGGATGGTTGTGTTGGTCGCCTGTCTTCTTTATGGAGTAGAAGTTGTTTCTGGTAGTACCAATAGTTGATGCACCTGTGCTATGTTTCCATCATTATTTTCATAGATAGTGATTGCTAAATTTTTTGGGTGGTCCAGGACCCCTTCAAAGGTGGTGGGGAACTAGATTGAGTTTATAGTTCAAGTTTCCAACTTGGTTCAGACCCCAATTTGATATTGGTCCTTATAATGAGTCATTTCCTAGGAAACACAGATCATTGTTAGGGCTATGTTTTGGTGAAGTTATATGTAACATCCAACATGCAAAGAATATATTCACTTATTTTACTAAGATATGTTATTGTGAAACAATCTAAACCATGTGGTTGAGTCAATGTCGCCCAATGTGGATAGTGTTGAGGTGTTATAGACATCATCCATTGACTTCGGTGTTTTTAGGTTTTTGGTGTGCTAAGGTGTAAATTTATTTCCTAGTTGTGGGGAATATTTGGGGGAGGGTGTTGGTAGCTTCAGGTAGTGGGAGTTTTTTACTGGGTGTTTCGAGTGTTGTTTAAGTTACAACATGTGTCTTCACTCCATTAAATATAGTTCTAGTATAATTTTATAAGCCACATTCCATGAAACGTATCCCTTTTTCAAGGACTAGTGATTCTAATGGTGACCTTTTTTATAAATCATTACAATAGGAGGATCCTTTTGAGAAGGATCAGTGATCACACACTTCTACTAATTGTGAAACCTAACTATGAGAGTAAATGAATCCTTGTTTTGAACCTTTCCATAGTAGATGATGAGTCCCTATGATGTATTTTCTTTAGTATTGACCAGTTGTCTCTTATCCATTCTCATCATTGTTTTACTAGTATACATTGTAGTGTACCCATGTTTTTTAGATGGAATACTCATCTTTTGGTGAGAATTAATCCAATGTAGTTCTTTATGTTCTCATGTGTATAAGGATACACCTGAATTATAGTTGGAATGTGTGGCCCATGGAGAAGTGGATACTAAGATATTTTTGTTACTACATTGTTATAGGATTATAAGGAAATCCATAATAAGTATGTGTTATGTTTACCGTCCCTAATATTTTCCCTGTATATACATGAACTCAGGGAAACCTGATATCAGTGATAGCATATCATGTGACCCCACATTGCTCTGAGAGTTGATGGTTCAGTTGGAGGAATATGCAATGCATGGGATTGATAGAATCAATTTTTTTCTCTATGCAGCCCAGTATGTTCACCAAGGAGTTTGATGAGAGCTTAAGGATTTTTTTTGATTGAAGGCACATGAACAAGTAGATATTTGGGGAGTATTATTGACCCATGAGGGTTAATGTCTTCATTGACCAGTGGTTTTGGGAGAAGTGGTTCATCATGTTTGACCGATGGATGGGTCATAACCAGTTCTAGGTTCAAACGAAGATATATGAAGGGTGTATATCTGAAGCTAGTTTGGTTTCATTGAGTTATTTGTGACACACTTTGGGTTGTTTAATTCCCTAGTGGTTTTTTGGGAGTTATGAACCAAATCCTTAAGTTATCTTGGATTATTTCATGGTATTATTATTTGATGAAATCCTTGTGTACATGACATGTGTAGTGGAGATACACATGATAACGGTTTAAAATGTAATTTAATAGTGCTGGATTTATGGGGAACTCCCATAAATCTATTTCTAGTTTAAGGAGCCCCACTACCCGATATATGTATTCTCAAATATTGGAGTGATAGTGACCCCTAACATTGAGGTAGTGAAAGATTATGTTCAACAATAGTATAGTTATGGAGTCATATTCTCACAACAATGTTTCCCATCACTACTGTTGAAGGAAGTGATAGGGCACATGACCTCGTTATAATTAACATTATGAGTGAGGATGGGGTAGGATACCTCCATATGATTGTTGTTACCCATATTCTTATTTAGTGGGTGAGGGAGGTACTACTATGGGAAATTGATTATGAGATCATATGTGACTAGATATCCATTTGAAAATTTAAATAGATATTTTCTGAAGGTAGGGTGCATGTCGTCCTTATTCAATGATGGATGATGGAACCATTCATGATATGAGGGAAGGTGTTGGGTAGCTTTTATGCATTACCTTACCCATACATCCTCAAGTGGTGTATATTTCCTTATATTTAAGTATCATTACATTAGGAAGCCAAAGATGTTGTTTCATATTATTGATTTTGTCCCTTGTTATTTTTTCAATTAGTTGGTGAAGGCTGGAAGAGCTTATTATTGAGTTTTGGACACCTATACATGAATTATGTAGTCTGGATTTTGATAATTCCCATGGAAATAATTTTAGACCATAGTGCTCACATCTTGTAATGGTTATGGAAAGAATAAAGGAGTAATTTGGTAAAAAAAATATTTGAGATTAGTGTCTCTACCCAATAATGATGGATATGTGATGCATATCGTTCAGGTTCCCATGACCCTACCCTTATTGTTCATGTTAGTTTTTATTTATATATTACAGGGTCATCCACCATTAGTGGAGTTTGTGTAACATAATAGTTACCACTCTCCCATTGATGTATCACTATTTGAGGCCATGAACGGGAGACCCTAAAGGTCATTACTGTACTGGTTAGATCTATTGAGAGGAATAGATTATGGTCCTAGAGTTATTTACGGTGATGGCTGTGAAGCTATAGATTTTCTAAGGACAAATGAGGATTTAAAAGAGTATTATAGACTCCATTGTTAACCCACAACAAAATCCCTTTGAGTTTGACAATGGGATCATGTGTTCCAAGAGATCTCACCATGTCAAAGATTTCAGAGATCTAGATAAGGTGGTGGTCTATATAATAGGTTCATAGACCCTTTTTCCTATTTCTATTATTGGTTATCGATAGAGCATACCACTTGATACTTTGACCATAGTAAGACTAATTTATTAGTGATTTCCATATGTCATAGCTAGGGAGGCATGTGCATAACATAGTGAACTATGTCGACCATGATGATATAGAAGTCGGATTGGAGTTATCATTATGACGAGTTTGAGGAGCCTGATTGCATTTCATAACATTTGGTAGGTGACCCTTCCTAAGAAAGTGTCACTACTATAGATATGGACAATAAAATCATGAAAAAATGGAATTTCGAGTGACAGAAATGATGATAAATGATGTGTTTTTAAAATTGTGGGGGGGGGGATTTAATCCAATCCTAAAAATTGCTGATAAAGGCCCCTTTTATCAGTGCTAAAAAAATTTCTAATAAAATGGGTGTTTTATCAGTGCTAAAAAATATACTGCTAAATGGGTCTTCTTTCAACCTTTTTCATAGATCTTATAATAGCAAAAAAAATTAAATAAATTTCAACAAATCTAACGGTAGATGTAGACCCTTTTAATTGAGCTAGACCCATTTCTCTTGACCACGTGTGCCCCCCCCCCACGTTGTTGGGTCTCAAACTTACAACCTCCCCCTTATCCCTCACACATTTTCTACTCACATATACTCTTTTCTTCTATATATTATGGTATATATATATTGCTAATTTTTTACATATTTATATATTTATAGGAAAATATAATATTTTTTTGGGTGTCTGTGTGTTAATAAATAATATATATATATATATATACATATTTAGATATGTTATATATTAATGTTTATATACAGATATTAGAACATGTAGAGAAATATAAATATGTCTATCAATACATAGTCAAATATATATATATGAACAATATAAATATTAATAGTATAGGTATATATATATTGATACATTTGTATTTTAATGAAAATTGATATTATTTATTATTTCGATATGTCAAATATATTGAGAAATATATTTTATATGTATATATGTTTAAATATTTATTTATAAAATTAAATATGTTTTTCAGAAAATGTAAAACATCTTTATATATTGTCATAGATTTGAATATAAATAATAGTACATTATAAAAATACAATACAAAATCAAAGCCATAATATCAATATGAATGTAATCCATAAGAAAAAATTTAGTTCCCACTTAAAAAGGGAAAATCACCCCTTAAACCAGGATAAAATTCCTCCAAATGATAATCAATTTGTATATCCCAACTAAAAACACAGTTTTGGAATCTTTTGAGCCATTATATGGGTGAAATAACACATACATGAGCTCTATCATCTCATAACTTACTATTCTCATCATAGGGATCATTGTAGGTTTCAATTTGATAGGTGGTAAATCCCAACCGGACACACAAATCAAAATTTATGGCCTTTTGAAGTTCAAGTTATGTTTTGAACTTATAGTATAATTTTTATTAATTTTATTTATAATTTTATTTTTATTAGATGATTATTACTCAATATTAATTAGTAAATTAGTAAATAAAAATATTATTTTAAATTATCCATTTTTACTAAATATCATATATATCAAGTGTAAATGCATATTTACCTTATCTGAAACATATTTAAAATATATATATAATTTTAAATGGAATATTATTTCAAATACACCCCTTTATTAGTTGTAGTTAAAAAAATATGATAAACCCCCCTTTATACACCATACTAACAAAATTGCGGATATAGGGTGTCCCCTTAACAACACTAAGAATTGATGATAAAGCAGGGACCTTTATTGGTTCTATAAAAGTGATGATAATGGGGTAATTTTAGTATATATTTTTTTGCACTATATAAAGAACCTTTACAATCACTTTTTAATAGAATTTATAATGTTAACCCCATTATCAATTCTTATTTTTAAGGTGTTAAAGAGTGGAGTTGCATAAACATGTTCCTCTGTTAGTGATTTTTACTCTAGGTGTGTTTTTGTTGACACTAAGGGAACCTTCATGGGAGCTCATGGGAGTGGTAAACGCAGTTGAGAGATTGACGTCCTCACTCATGAGTAGAATTTCACTTTTTGAGACAAAAATATTTGAAGGTGTTGAGAATTTATGACTTTGTTTATTCCATGTAATACATTGGAATATTCTATGATATATTTTCATAGATTTGAAATGAGAAGATGAAAAATTCTGAGGCTCAGTGAGCCTGATATAAATATTTTAAATATATTATATAATGCTTGTGTGTTTTTGTTGAAATAATGTAATAACTCTAAAACAGAGTCATATATTGGAAATATGAGAACATGGATGATTAAATAATTCATGGTTTACCATAGCTATGATATAAAACCGGGTGTCATTGGATGTTTGGTTTTGGTTGGCCATTGGTGGGTGCAATAACGGAATGAATGAATGAATATAATTCATTTACCCTTAACTCAAATAATAATTTATATGTACTTCATTACGATGTATTTCTATGGATAACAACATAAACATTAGATAACATTAATAGAGAATTATCATCATTTGGGGATAGATACTTTGGATTGTTGATGAATGGATTGAGGTGAATCAAGAGGTTGATGATTAATGTAGCAGGATCTTTGTATCCATCGCTTGTGGAATCGTTCTTCACCAATGGTCGATCCAAAATGTGATGTAGGATTTTATTTGGTGCAATTTATAACCATTTTTCTCATTCATCATGAATTCAGTGATTATGTTTATTATATGAACATTATCTAACATGGTTTCATTGAGATGATAATTTTTTTCAATTTCTTTTTTATTTAAATCAGGAATAATAAATTCATTGAAGTTTACCTTTTCCTTTGTGATTGTCTGATCGACAATTGACATATTTTATTCTCATCGTTCAATCCCATCACTCTCTCCTCCATATATATATATATATATATATATTTGTTTACTTATAATCCTTATATTATTTCGGTAATGGAGCTACATTAAAAAGATACGCATGTAGTATAAAATGTCAAGATGTACAGGGAGAGACTCAAAATTGGGAGCTCGTTGAGACCCACATTGGAACCCACCACTTTGGTACACCCTATGGGATGTGTGTGTGTGTGTGTGTGTACGTGTCTGTCTATGTGTTTGTGTGTGTGGAAGGTACATCGACATAGCTATGTACGACTACAACATCTTGGGTCTGTGGATCATGGTGAGGAGTGTGAGTCTGGAATCCATGGAAGTTTAGAAAATGATGGAATGTGGTGGTGGACTGATAATTGGACATTGTAATAGGGGTGGGGGGTAACATCTAGTTAGTTACAGTGGACTATCTTATATATTATAGGTGGTGGTCGTTGGGTCACCTTGGTGCATGGGCTACAGTTGGTGAGATGGTTTGGGGATGTTGTGTGCGAGGAGGTGTTCAGTGAAGGTGTTGTGTAAGGGATTCACTGTGTTATTTAGGGTTTCAGAATATTGAGGTTGAAGATGATAAAAAATTGAGAATTATAAAATAAATGGTAATTTTATTTAATAAAGTATCAGGATTAATGTGAGTTGGGTTGCATGTTATTTCGTTAACATTGTTTTATATAATATTTATTTAAATGAATATATTTTAAACTAATACAATTGTAAAATATTATTATTATTACATTTTATTGGAGGCCTTGATTTTTTTTAATGCGAAGAAAAATTAATAATATGTGTCTGTAATCACAATCATGTTATTGAGGTCAAAAATTCATGATCAACAATTGATATTTAGTCCCTAATTTTAATTAGGGCTGATGAGGGGACAAACAAATGCATGATTAACTTTTTTTATTTTTTTCATCGATTGGGTATATTGCGAAAATATATTTCCCAACATGAGGGTTTTTCACTAAGGATCAAAAAAATAAGATCCATTTGGCCATTACTGGATGTTTTTTGTGACATATTGGTGGATTTATGTTTTAACATATCAGAACAACATTGTGCAACTTTCATTTGTTATTATTTTTTCATGACTTAGGATTAGGCCCCGAAATAGTCTATATTGATAAATTTTCTATAGAGGACATGATGGTGGCTTCCATTATTGAATCATATATACAACATGATGGGTTATGAGTATGGTTATACTTTAAATGATGCTTTAAAATGATAGTAAAAGAGGGAAATCAGAGAAATTTAGGGGTCTGTATGTAACACCCCAGGTAAATAAGGAATATGACATTTTCATATTTATCCATATTTGTGAATAAAATATTAATATGACTTTAAAGGGGACGCTATGCTCGATGGCGTACCCAACATGCAACAACGAGTTTCTTGGGAATCTTACGTTGCACTCTAATAATAAAATAATATTATTTTAAATGGTAGTTAACATGTAGCCATTGTAATGGCGGGAATGGATAGAAATAACTAAAATATGATTATATATGTTCTTAAATATTTTTACATTTATACAATAAAAGATAAAGGCTTAAAATACGGAAAGAATTTAATTTTAGGCGTATATGCCCTAGTTTTCACTAAAGGTTCACTTATCACCTTTTGATGGAGAACCATCATTAAATATAGTTTTGTTCACTCTTAAACATTCTTTTGGACCAAATAAAACTCTTATTAAGAATCGGGACATCAAAATTTACGTTGTGTAAATTTTTGGTATCGTTCCGATAAAGTTCATTTTTTAATGAATAGTGTAAAATGTTGTATTTTAATTCAAAACCACTTTTTAATCTAATTTATTTATATGATTAGATTATATTTTGAATTATTTTTAAAGTGAAATTTGAAAATATTTTTACCATTAAATCCAATAGTGGTCGTTGGAATCAATTTCACTTTGAAATCAGACTTAAACTAGTGTCAATCTTTTGATACTTATTGTTTCATAAAACACGCTATTTGTCATGACAGCGGGAATTATTTATTAAATTAATTAATGTGACTTATATGTTTTGAATTTTGTAAAACGGACTTCATTTTTGAATTCAGAATATCAAATATAGCTTAGGGTGAATTTTTGGGATTTTTCCGAAAAACTTCAATTTTTGATGAATAGTGAAACCACTAAGTGAAACTTATAATAACTGATTTTCTGTTTAAATGAAATTTTGCCATCATTGTGTTTTTATTTTCAAAAATCCGACATACATGGTTGTCATTATGAAGTAAAATGTGGTTCAATGAGATTAAAATAATTTTTTGGTGAATAGTAACTTATTAAGTTTTTAATCGCGATTAGTGGTAATTAGTGTAGTTTAAGGTAAAAATAATGCTTTAATAAAATAAGATGAGCTTGACACATGTCTTACCCTCATTGGTTGTATCATGGCCGACCAAGACAAGCCATGGGTCAACTTGGGGACCCCATGGATCCACTTTGGTTGGGAAATGACATAAATAACATTTTATTTAATGTAAAAGTAAAATTGACACAAACATGATATGTTTTACTAAAACAATTTTTAAGTGGGGTTATACAAGTCATCTTTTTGATTATAAATATTCATTGGAAAGATAAAAAGATTTCCTACATCATAGTATTTTTTTTTATTATTTTTAGACATTATCTAAATTAAATTATTTATGACATAATAATGATGCAGCGATGACATCATTATTTGACAATTTAAATAAAATGGAAAGATAATGTAAAATCTATGAACTAAACATGTCCAAAACTTATTGGATGAGTGTATTTCTAAGTCTTATCACCTTATACACGAATTATATCAATTTGGGACCTTTTGAAACCGAAACACATTTTCAAATAAAGTAATATTTCTTTACTTTCCAAAAGTGCCCCTCCTCTCCTCTTATAAAAGGCCCCCACCTCTACCTCATTTAACACACTCCTCAAGCCTTTTTCTCGGCCAACCCCTGCCCATTTACTCTCTCCACATCCCTCTCCTCATCCTAGAGGATTCCCTTTGGGCAGAATCCTTTCAAAGGAAGCCTTTAGGCTCAAATCAAAAAGAGTTACACTTTTAAAGGTAATTCATTCTCTCATGTTTATTTGTTTTATTTTGCTTCTCCAGCCCCCTAAACTCTTTTTATTTACTTATTTTGTATCAAAACCAGTATCTTCAATATACTAGGATGTTGTTATAAGATTTATTCGAGCTACACTCTCACACAACTACATCAAATGGTTAAAGAACATACTGTTTCTGTGGATGGTGAAATTCTGCCTCCCGAAACGATGATTGTTCAATACTCATTTAACACCTTCAAAGGTGGCCATTATGATGTCACTATTTTTATATATGATATATAATATGTTTATGTTTTATTTATTCTTCTGTATTTTTCATTTTTGTCTTACCTTTATGTCTTCCATTATGGGTACACGCGATATCTTCATTTAAGGAAGTGCGGACTACCGCCCCCTCAAAGTGATTTGATTCGTTAAATACCATATGTGGGATGTATAAAGGATGGAAATATGATATTATATATGATATTATACTGGAATTATAATATACCTTTATATCATTATTATTCCATTCTATAAAATACGAAATAGAAATGAAAGTAGCGTTCATGCGTACGTATGGCTTACCGTCTCCATGAACGGTGCATTTCATTTCTTACCTCTAAATGATTATGTAATGTTATAAATGCATGCATGTACTGGATATATATGAAATATATGATATCTACATAATGAATACAATTCGGGATATAATAAACATTTGGCCACACGAACAACATGTAATTGTAAGAAGTCCACTTTCGACTTAAGAACCAAATATCGGCAAAACAAAATATTATTAACTTAAATGATTACATAATGTTTTTGACATGGTAATAAGTGGTATAAAAGTAATAATGAACTTGAAAAAGGTTCTTAAGGAATTATAAATTAACTCATGTTTATTATTCAGGAGATTAAAGAACGATCGAGTCAAGTCGGACTCGAGGTAAGGGATCCTACAACTCTCTTCCTTTTTTAGTACACTCTTTTATGTCATTTATTTTAAGCTCATCTTTCTTATGATTGGGATGTTATTTTATATTACATTTACTGTAATTTTTATGTTCATGTGATGAGAGACCCTATTCTCTCTCATCAATCCATTTTGAAAGTTTTTATGTGGCGCCGTTAGGCTGCCGAGTTTTCGTAAAGGATTTTTTATCTCACTTTTATTCCTGTGAGATTTATGCTACATTTGCCACAAATTCCATTGAGTGGTGTATGTACTGCCCATTATTCTACTCTTTGTGTAATATAATTTCGTTTATGAGTATTTACATTAATTACCTATTGTCTTTCTTTCATGGGGTGTATGTTTTGAAAGATACCCAAGTCGGTAAGGGAACCTTTCACCCTCCTCTTTTTTTAAAAGACTTCTTTTATTGGGCCTTTTAATTTACATATTTTTATGTTGGGATATGTTCTCATACATCCTTATTGATGTGAATTTTATGTCCAAGTGATGAGATACACTTTTTATCTCTCATCAACTCATTTTGATGTGATGCCGTTAGGCTGTCAAGGGAACTTTTTAACCCAATTTCGATTTCTTTGGGTTCAACTTGTAGTCATTGAATATGTCATCCATTGAATATGTGTGAATGACCTTTTATTGTTTTAAACATAATATCCACTTATATTGGGTGTATATATATTTTTCACACATATTTTTTAGATTTATTTGTCCTTAATTTAAGGATACCTTCTTTATAAGGGATTTCATCACATTTGACATTTCTATTGAGGGTTCATTGTTGTTATGCACCAATTCACTCTTATATGCTGTATATACTATCCTTTGGAGTATTATATCATGAATCCTTTTATTCTCATGATATTATAATGTTCTGACTAAATGTTATTCCTCGATTATTGTATTCAAGTGTCTCTAATTTTGGTAAAACCCCTTTAACCAAAATATCATTTTAAATGTTTTAATTATTTGTTCTTATTAATATCAATGTTTTAAAAATGGTTTTAAGGATTTATTTATATGGATATTAATGGTTTAAAATGTTAAAAGCTTCAAGGTGGTATGGGACACATTGATTCAAAAATCCTTTTATTAAATGTTTTAAATGGTTTTGGAAATGGTTTCTTTTTGAATGGATTCATTATTTCAATATCCTAAAATGTTATATTGTGATTGAAATGTGGAAATGTTATGTTTCCTTTATTCATGTTTATGTGATACGATTATGTTATGGTTCTTGGGCATTGTTATGAAGAACGGGTGGTTCCGTGATAAACTAAGGGCGGGTGAGCCCGATATAGCTCTCCAATGCCTTGGGTAATGCGAAGGAGTGAAACGTTAAGGTTTCTCCGAAGAGATTTAGGGAATATACTGTGATGGGTATTCCAAACGTAACCAAGAGGGTTACTCCCTACGTAAGAATGTTATGAATGCCTCAAGTTACCTTTATGTCTTATGTTTTCTATGATTTATTCATGATTTGATATGCCTATGTTTTATGGGTAAAGTATGATTTCATTCTTATGTATATATGAACTCCTGTTTTCTTTCCATATTTTTATAACCCTTACTGAGCTTTTTATGCTCATCCCAAGTTTTTGAAATGCTTTTCACAGGTCAAGGGAAAGGTACATTATGTGACGATAGTGTCAAGGATGTGTCAAGAAAGAATCCGTGTTTTATTTTAAATAGGTTTCCATTGATGGGAAGAATGAATATTGTCTTTTATGTAACCACCTTGTTTAAATGTGGAATGTAATGCAATTTTCTTGATCTAATTCTCTAAAACTCTAAACCTGAAAAGATCCTAAATGTGTAATCTTGTAATAACTCAAGTTTAAGTAAGGTTTAAGGCTGGGGCCTTATAGTTGGTATTAGAGGTCGGTTTAGATAACTTTAGAGGTTAGGGTATTCTTTAAGCATAATTGACAATTACCATAATGGTTAGGATTTCAGAAAGAGTCTTAGTTTTAGATAAAGTGAATGAGTAAGTATATCTTATTGACTATCTTACTCATTAGTACATGATGGTTTTGTTGATATACTCACACTGACCTTTTTGGTTTTAGTAAATGGCTGGATCTAGCAGGCACCAAAGTAACAGTGGATGTGAAGGAAACTGTGACAGTTCTTTGAGCAAGAAACTGAATGATATGGGAGCTGCAATGAGAACTCTTTTGATTATCCTCAACCAACTATCTGGAGTCATGATTGACCACCTAAACCCTGGAGATTTCTCTAAGGCATCATATATGAAAGAAACAAATCCCTACAGAAGTACAGGTAATAATCATAAAGGTAAGTGTGTTCAAAAACCTATGTGTCAATGATGTGGAAAGAAACACCTAGGAAAATGTTTCAAAGGGACAGAAATATGCTATAGATGTGGAAATTAAGGTCATAAAGCAAGAACCTACCATGGAAAAAGGAAGCATCCAGTTGACTCGAGGAAAGGGAAAGAAGTTCTTTCTGAGGGATCAATTGAATGTTTTAAATGTGGTGTTCATGGTCATTATGCAAACACATGTCCTATGAAGAATTTTCATGAATGGGGTCGCCAAGAGCGTACCAATATTCGTTTACCAATACCTAATGCCATTCCGATTGAGGATGAAGAAACTGACAATGACCAATCAAAGGTATGTACTATTTCATGACTATTGTTTTCTTATTTTGGAATCTTAGGATATGATTCATGATTTTGTTTGTAGGAAAGAGGTATTTCGGAATAAGTTGGAAAGGAATGGATAATGGATCATGAAGAATGTTGAATGAGTAAGATGTCAACATATAAGGGCTTCAAGAGTTAGGGTAAAATTATTAAGAGTATTAAGTCTCTTTTGATGATGGGGTTACATTAGAAGACTTTTTATATTATGTGTAACCCTGATGTTTAATATTGGCAAATTTTATTCAAGTAATAGTTATCTTTTCTTTTGTGGACATAGTTATAAAGAACCATTTGGGTTTATATGATCCTTACTTTTGAGGTAATTATGGGTTACCATATGTTATGATTGAAGTGAAAGGCATGAGATAAAATTGAGGTTAAATTATGTTATGGTTATTTTTGATGATTTTATCCCTTTTTGGGTAATTATTTGAAAATTATATAGTTTTGGAAAAAGGACAACACGCAGACCGTGTGACAACCCGTCGCGTCGGACAATGCTGCGGGAATCGAACCCACAACCAAAGTGCGACTGGTATTTATCGCCTACCACTGGACTACGTGAAGTCCCTGGTTAGTTTGACTGATTCTTTTTAGTTATATGATTTTATGAATTAAGAGTAAGTTTATTTTGGAGGATATGTGATTAGGATAATTACTTTTCAATGTGAGACTTTAGGAGAAACTGATGTTGTTTGGAGATAAATGTTACGATTTAACTTGGAAGACTATGTGACTAAATCCTTCAAATATTTGGGTTTCAATCTTATATTGGTTTACTTTGAAGAATTTTATGAACAAATTGTTTATCAGATGGTCCTCGTTGAACTTTGGGTTTTATTGGACAAATTTTGGAGATTAAGAATAGATTTTCTTTTTATAAGGGGTTATCCTTTTCTGGATTATCTGATCTTCTACTAACCTTTTTGGTTTTGGTTAAAGCCTAAATACGTGGGATGTATATAGTTCTCTTTTGGGGATTAGGTGATTCTCTAGAAGTTGATTATAGTACTCTTAATTCGAACAAGTCTCCCTAAATACTTGTCTTTTGGAAAAAATATGAGTTTGACTAAGGTATCTAGTAAAAGTTGAAAGTCAACATGATAAGTGATTATGCTTCCTTATGAATAAATTCCTCAATAAAAAGTAACTTAAAACAAAAATGTTGTCTATTAACTTTTCCTACTGGGGAACCCAACACCGTTTAACCCATCACAAGTTTGTGATTTTCTTATTGTTAACTTTCTCCTAAACATGTTTTCTATCACTCTCCATCGGAACATGACCTTATGTTTTCTCCTCCATGTCCATATTTTCATACTTAGAATCCTAGTATGGGTTAACTCGGGTGACCTCTGTGCTTATCTTTCTTTATTTTAAAGTGATTGTTTTACCGACTCTTGTTCCGATGTGGGACGTTCAAGGATGTTTCCAAGCGCAATTTTAAAATTGCGAGGACGCAATTCCCAAAAGGGGGGAAGGATGTAACACCCCAGGTAAATAAGGAATATGACATTTTCATATTTATCCATATTTGTGAATAAAATATTAATATGACTTTAGAGGGGACGCTATGCTCGATGGCGTACCCAACATGCAACAACGAGTTTCTTGGGAATCTTACGTTGCACTCTAATAATAAAATAATATTATTTTAAATGGTAGTTAACATGTAGCCATTGTAATGGCGGGAATGGATAGAAATAACTAAAATATGATTATATATGTTCTTAAATATTTTTACATTTATACAATAAAAGATAAAGGCTTAAAATACGGAAAGAATTCAATTTTAGGCGTATATGCCCTAGTTTTCACTAAAGGTTCTCTTATCACCTTTTGATGGAGATACATCATTAAATATAGTTTTGTTCACTCTTAAACATTCTTTTGGACCAAATAAAACTCTTATTAAGAATCAGGACATCAAAATTTACGTTGTGTAATTATTTGGTATCGTTCCGATAAAGTTCATTTTTAATGAATAGTGTAAAATGTTGTATTTTAATTCAAAAACACTTTTTAATCTAATTTATTTATATGATTAGATTATATTTTGAATTAGTTTTAAAGTGAAATTTGAAAATATTTTTACCATTAAATCCAATAGTGGTCGTTGGAATCAATTTCACTTTGAAATCAGACTTAAACTAGTGTCAATCTTTTAATACTTATTGTTTCATAAAACACGCTATTTATCATGACAGCGGGAATTATTTATTAAATTAATTAATGTGACTTATATGTTTTGAATTTTTTAAAACGGACTTCATTTTTGAATTCAGAATATCAAATATAGCTTAGGGTGAATTTTTGGGATTTTTCCGAAAAACTTCAATTTTTGATGAATAGTGAAACCACTAAGTGGTACTTATAAAAACTGGTTTTCCATTTAAATGAATTTTTGCCATCATTGTGTTTTGATTTTCAAAAATCTGACATACATGGTTATCATTAAGAAGTAAAATGTGGTTCAATGAGATTAAAATAATTTTTTGGTGAATAGTAACTTATTAAGTTTTTAATCGCGATTAGTGGTAATTAGTGTAGTTTAAGGTAAAAATAATGCTTTAATAAAATAAGATGAGCTTGACACATGTCTTACCCTCATTGTTTGTATCATGGCCGACCAAGACAAGACATGGGTCAACTTGGGGACCCCATGGTTCCACATTGGTTGGGAAATGACATAAATAACATTTTATTTAATGTAAAAGTAAAATTGACACAAACATGATATGTTTTACTAAAACAATTTTTAAGTGGAGTTATACAAGTCATCTTTTTGATTATAAATATTCATTGGAAAGCTAAAAATATTTCCTAAATCATAGTATTTTTTTTTATAATTTTTAGCCATTAAATAAATTAAATTATTTATGACATAATAATGATGCAGCGATGACATCATTATTTGACGATTTAAATAAAATGGAATGATAATATAAACTCTATGAACTACACATGACCAAAACATATTGGATGAGTGGATTTCGAAGACTTATCACCTTATCCACGAATTATATCAATGTGGGACCTTTTGAAACCGAAACACATTTTCAAATAAAGTAATATTTCTTTACTTTCCAAAAGTGCCCCTCCTCTCCTCTTATAAAAGGCCCCCACCTCTACCTCATTTAACACACTCCTAAAGCCTTTTGCTCGGCCAACCCCTGCCCATTTACTCTCTCCACATCCCTCTCCTCATCCTAGAGGATTCTCTTTGGGAAGAATCCTTTCAAAGGAAGCCTTTAGGCTCAAATCAAAAAGAGTTACACTTTTAAAGGTAATTCATTCTCTCATGTTTATTTGTTTTATTTTGCTTCTCCAACCCCCTAAACTCTTTTTATTTACTTCTTTTGTATCAACACCAGTATCTTAAATATATTAGGATGTTGTTATAAGATTTATTCGAGCTACACTCTCACACAACTACATCAAATGGTTAAAGAACATACGGCTTCCGTGGATGGTGAAATTCTGCCTCCCGAAACGATGATTGTTCAATACTCATTTAACACCTTCAAAGGTGGCCATTATGATGTCACTATTTTTATATATGATATATAATATGTTTATGTTTTATTTATTCTTCTGTATTTTTCATTTTTGTCTTACCTTTATGGCTTCCATTATGGGTATACACGATATCATCATTTAAGGAAGTGCGGACTACCGCCCCCTCAAAGTGATTTGATTCGTTAAATACCATATGTGGGATGTATAAAGGATGGAAATATGATATTATATATGATATTATACTGGAATTATAATATACCTTTATATAATTATTATTCCATTCTATAAAATATGAAATAGAAATGAAAGTAGCGTTCATGCGTACGTATGGCTTACCGTCTCCATGAACGGTGCATTTCATTTCTTACCTCTAAATGATTATGTAATGTTATAAATGCATGAATTTACTGGATATATATGACATATATGATATCTACATAATGAATACAATTCTGGATATAATAAACATTTGGCCACACGAACAACATGTAATTGTAAGAAGTCCACTTTCGACTTAAGAACCAAATATCGGCAAAAAAAATATTATTAACTTAAATGATTACATAATGTTTATGACATGGTAATAAGTGGTATAAAAGTAATAATGAACTTGAAAAAGGTTCTTAAGGAATTATAAATTAACTCAAGTTTATTATTCAGGAGATTAAAGAACGATCGAGTCAAGTCGGACCCGAGGTAAGGGATCCTACAACTCTCTTCCTTTTTAAGTACACTCTTTTATGTCATTTATTTTAAGCTCATCTTTCTTATGATTGGGATGTTATTTTATATTACATTTACTGTAATTTTTATGTTCATGTGATGAGAGACCCTATTCTCTCTCATCAATCCATTTTGGATGTTTTTATGTGGCGCCGTTAGGCTGCCGAGTTTTCGTAAGGGATTTTTCATCTCACTTTTATTCCTGTGAGATTTATGCTACATTTGCCACAAATTCCATTGAGTGGTGTATGTACTGCCCATTATTCTACTCGTTGTGTAATATAATTTCGTTTATGAGTATTTACATCAATGACCTATTGTCGTTCTTTCATGGGGTGTATGTTTTGAAAGATACCCAAGTCGGTAAGGGAACCTTTCACCCTCCTCTTTTTTTAAAAGACTTCTTTTATTGGGTCTTTTAATTTACATATTTTTATGTTGGGATATGTTCTCATACATCCTTATTGATGTGAATTTTATGTCCAAGTGATGAGATACACTTTTTATCTCTCATCAACTCATTTTGATGTGATGCCGTTAGGCTGTCAAGGGAACTTTTTAACCCAATTTCGATTTCTTTGGGTTCAACTTGTAGTCATTGAATATGTCATCCATTGAATATGTGTGAATGACCTTTTATTGTTTTACACTTAATATCCACTTATATTGGGTGTATATATATTTGTCACACATATTTTTGAGATTTATTTGTCCTTAATTTAAGGATACCTTCTTTATAAGGGATTTCATCACATTTGACATTTCTATTGAGGGTTCATTGTTGTTATGCACCAATTCACTCTTATATGGTGTATATACTATCCTTTGGAGTATTATATCATGAATCCTTTTATTCTCATGATATTATAAAGTTCTGACTAAATGTTATTCCTCGATTATTGTATTGAAGTGTCTCTAATTTTGGTAAAACCCCTTTAACCAAAATATCGTTTTAAATGTTTTAATTATTTGTTCTTATTAATATCCATGTTTTCAAAATGGTTTTAAGGATTTATTTATATGGATATTAATGGTTTAGAATGTTAAAAGCTTCAAGGTGGTATGGGACACATTGATTCAAAAATCTCTTTATTAAATGTTTTAAATGGTTTTGGAAATGGTTTCTTTTTGAATGGATTCATTATTTCAATATCCTAAAATGTTATATTGTGATTGAAATGTGGAAATGTTATGTTTCCTTTATTCATGTTTATGTGATACGATTATGTTATGGTTCTTGGGCATTGTTATGAAGAACGGGTGGTTCTGTGATAAACTAAGGGCGGGTGAGCCCGATATAGCTCTCCAATGCATTGGGTAACGCGAAGGAGTGAAACGTTAAAGTTTCTCCGAAGAGATTTAGGGAATATACTGTGATGGGTATTCCAAACGTAACCAAGAGGGTTACTCCCTACGTAAGAATGTTATGAATGCCTCAAGTTACCTTTATGTCTTATGTTTTCTATGATTTATTCATGATTTGATATGCCTATGTTTTATGGGTAAAGTATGATTTCATTCTTATGTATATATGAACTCCTGTTTCCTTTCCATATTTTTATAACCCTTAATGAGCTTTTTATGCTCATCCCAAGTTTTTTAAATGCTTTTCACAGGTCAAGGGAAAGGTACATGATGTGACGATAGTGTCAAGGATGTGTCAAGAAAGAATCTGTGTTTTATTTTAAATAGGTTTCCATTAATGGGAAGAATTAATATTGCCTTTCATGTAACCACCTTGTTTAAATGTGGAATGTAATGCAATTTGCATGATCTAATTCTCTAAAACTCTAAACCTGAAAAGATCCTCAATGTGTAATCTTGTAATAACTCAAGTTTAAGTAAGGTTTAAGGCTGGGGCCTTATACTGTAAACCCTTATTGGACCAAGGAATGGTTCCCCCACACTCTTCAAAAGGGTACAGTCAGTACTCCCCCAACGTACCAAGGTTTCATGTCTTTTAGATATGATGTAGTATTACACTATCATCAAGATTTGGATTAGAGAATGTTCTTTGCAGGAGTTGGTGATCCCTCAAAAATTGATAATAATAAAAATGAATGTCACCCTACTCTATTATTAATTATAGATTATTTGAGATGCATGATTTTGATATTTCATCCCTCAGCTTCATAGAGTAGTGGTGAGCTTTGTGCCTTCCACGCTGTTTTTGGTGAGGTTGCATATGATGCTAGGCATCAGAGATGGTCCTTTGGAACTATTGGTTGAATCATCACTCTTAGATGGGATTCAATGATGGATATACCCATTCTATCATTGTTTATGATTCATTTTTATCATATTTGGGTTATTATTGTTCAGTATATTGTCTCATATTCTGGTTGACATTCCATGGTGGTGATGAAATGACTAATATATCTTTTGATGATTTACGTTAGGTGATTTTGGGGTGTCCTATTGAGTATGTATATACTGACCCCTACATGATAAATTACTCTATGTGTTGATAGACAGATTAGTGTTGACTATGGTTGACCTAGTTATGTGGATATTGGATGTATGTGGTGGTTTTGACCATGTACGGTGGTTGTACTATGGGATTGGGAGCTCGACACTCCCCCACTCCACTCATTACAGTTGTTGTTCGTTGGGTCTTTACCCCTTTTTTCCATGATGGGTCTATATTTTTCCTCCATATAATATATATATATCAATGTTATAATCTAATATGTATTTATTAGAGGTTATTTCTTACATTTTAAACACTCTTGATGCACTTTTATTTTGTTGTACTTCTGCACTATTGTATATATATGTTTGTGTCTCTGCATATAGGTACATAAAGCTAATTCCTCTAATTTTATTCTATCTCAACATTTTCCCTAGCCCCTAGCCTATTGGAGGTGGTCATGGGTTTATAGTGGCTTTTCTCATCACAAGCCATGTGGGCCCTGGCGGATTAGGTCATTACATTTGGTTAAATTGAAATATACACTATTACATATTTACGATTTAACAGTGCTATATATTACATTCATCATCAGTAAAAAAGCAGTAATATCATATGCACATTCAAAATCTATTGGATTTTTTAGTACTAACAATAGTGCATATAAAAGGTCCCATTATCATTGCTAAAAAATTATAATCAAGGGGATCCTTTAATGGTGATAGTTTAACGCTAATTAAGCAAGGGCCTTGTTAGGGATTTTTTGTGGAACTGTTAAAGTGGACACTTTATGATCACCTTTTTATCATTTATAAAGAGACTATTTATGAGGGATATTCCTAGTGCTGATAAAATCCATATTGTATCTAATGTACTAATAATTACTGCACAAAACAACAACAAATACAAAATTTAATTCCTATTAAATTTACATCCCAAATACGAGAAAAACACTATATTATAAACATTTTAAATATTGGTTTGTATAATTAATTTGGAACATACAATTTATGAAAGATTTCTACATATTCAAAAAACCATAATGTTCCATTTTCGTTTTCCCATGAACACCTCTCAATATATTCTGATTATATTACTAGTTTCCAAACAATCCACCCATACTTTAGATAAATAATGCACATATAAACAAATAATTATTATTTTCTTAATACTATAATGATATAAATTTATCATAAATATAAAACAATAATTTAATAAAATATTACATTTAAACTGAAAGGATACACTTCAAGTCATTAATAACACGTTATGTGTTATATTAATGTGTAGTTAATTTATACAAATCATAAATGATTTATGAAACGTTTCCCTAAAGTATCAAAATCATTCATGTGAATTTACATAGTTTTATAAATGTGATTTTTGTTTTTTACTAAAGTGTAAATTTTAAAATAAATGCATACACTTCAAATAATATTTAGCACACTGCGTGTTATATTAATTTGTGGTCGATTCCAAATAGACATAAATGATTTATGGATCACTGTCATAAAGTCTCCAAGTAATTTTCCAGAATTTTCTTGTTTTTAAATATTAATATTTTGTTTTGGAAAAAAAATTCTATGTAGAAAACACACATTAATTTATACAAATTAAAAACTGTGTCATATTTATTTTTGGTTGATATATATGTTTCAAATATGATTTAAGGGTCATTATCTTTATGTATCAAGATAATATGTGTATGTTTGTCATGTTGGATATTAAGAGTACATGTGTTGCATCATGACGGGGGGGGGGGGGGTGGATTGTATTTTTTATAATAAAAAATACAACTTTACAAAAAATCTAATAAAAAGTAATCAGACATAGAAACATACGAATATTAAATTAGAGTTTGAAATGTTTATAACAAACAGTATAGAATTTCATTAAAACATTCACACCATTATTAATTATCTTTTAAGAAAACACTTATAATAACTTTATACATAGGGAGTATTAAAAACATACAAAAAAATATATAAGAAGATCCAAATTATATCCGTATATAATATGGGAGTTAACCTAGACTCAATGTATCTATAATATTAACCTTACCCTAAAGGTCTCTCATTCTTAAACAAATAACTCATACAATATTATGATCAAATAAATTATTTTTTTCTATAACCCTAGTAGCCATCATTCAAAAGATCATAGAAAATATATTTATATAAACCCTAGGAGCCCCTGATGACACTATATAAGAGACAAAAACTAAAAAAATGTTCTGAAAATATTTATAGAATGTCCTCATTAAAATTTTTTATGAAAAGACTCTCTAACGATTACAATGGAGCGCTCGATATATAATAATATTTCCCAAACACTTCATATTTTTTTGATATATTGGGTTTAAAAAAATCTCTAATACTTTAGTAAATAATTAATTACAGGTTCACCCTAATAGTTATATTCCACCTATCTTAGGGGTAGTTATGATGACATTTGATGAAAACCTTCCCCGATTGAATTGTTAAACATAATATATTAACATTATGATTTACTTTTATTTAGACCACTATCATATATTATTAATCAATATAGTAAAATTTATTTTATAATCTGGTGGAATTTATGATGTTATTAATAAAAGTGAGTCTGAATATCATGTTTTTCTCTACCTGATGAAATATATTCTGTAGAATTATAAAAACATAATCAATCATAATTTATTATAAATTATTTTATATATTTTATAATCCAATCTATTTTAATCATTATATTCATCATCTTAATGCATAATTTACATGTATTTCAAGTTAATAAAGTTCAATTATATGGTAATGATCATTCAATGTTTGAGAAATCAACTTTCATACAAAACACATTCTTATGATCCTAAAAAATATAAATTCTATAAGTTTATTAACATTAATGGAAGATGATTTTTGATTTTTAAAATCATGGTTATAATGTTTTTAAATCTATCCTTTTGAAACAATAATCTCCCTATTTTTTAAAATCATGAAAAAAATTTAATGGGAATGAAATAATATTATATTTTTCTTAATAACATACTCCCCATTCTAATATATTTCTAATATTTACCTTTTTTTATAAAAAATATAACATTATTATTTACTCCCCCTATGATCGAATGTTCCATTTATCCCAAATATTCATATTATTTATCCCCAAACCTTTATCATTTCTTGTTAATGGTTTAGGACTTTCTCTAAACTTTTTCTCAAAATATCAAACACATTCTTCCCCTTCGAAATTTAGATAAGTTTTTATGGAGGTAGAAATGGGAACCTGAAATTTTAGGAGAAATTATACACGAAATAATATTAATGAAAATAAACAAGAAACAATGTATATTAAAAATACACTCTTCCAAAAGTGTTATAAAAAATATTCATCCATGTTTATTGAAAAAAAATTAATCCAAAAAATATAAGGGAGACCATAAATCCATGATATAAATCCAAACAATATTATTTTCGTTGTTATTGAAATTCAGGATTATGAAAAACTAAATACTTCAGCATAAAAATCTTTATAATCACTTTCGTCTTCTTTACATCCTCCTTGTACTTTATTGTTTCATAAAAAAATGGATTTCATTCTTGAAAATGTTTCTTCTAGGACTCCAATATTCTTGATATAATTATTATTCTTAGAGACATATTATTATAAGGACACAATATTATTCCCTTGGTTTTAAATCATCTAATTATGATGCATTATATGAGACTTAAAAACTGATGGAGCTTGCTAATTTTGAAACTATATTTTTTAATATTCTTATTTCATCAAGTTGATTATCATGAAAATTGATATCTCCTTAAATGTGTTTATCCACTTTGTCTAAATTTTCAAATTTCATGAGTCCAACATTTATTTCCCATTGAAATCCTTAAGCTTATATTCACTCTAAATATCTTTTGATATTTTTTTATATGGATTAATTTTTGCAACAAATTCTTTTTCATTTATTTATTTTTCCATGATTAAATATCTAAAAATAGATGCATTATACAATTGATTCTTTTGATGAAACCATTATAACAATTTTTTATAATATCAATTTTTATTATTCTTGTGGATGAATAATTACCGGTGTAATTACTAGAAACAATAAAAACATACAAAATAGTTCATCTTGATAATTATGGATCTTCTATTCATTCATCATGTTAATTTTAAAAAAAAATCCACTACATTAACATCATGATATGGTTCCTATTTAGGTTTCAATTTCATAGTTTATTCTTTTGTACAGTTTTATTTTTATGAAAAACCAACATTAAAAAATTGTTATATTTTGTAGATAAGGATTTTGATGTTTCATTTGAAAATGATTTCTAAATATGTTATTTTCTTCATCTCATTAGTTAACTCAAAATTTATTTCAACCAACCATTCAAAATATTTTCAAATCATTATCAACATTATATTGAACACCTTTTAACATAATATTATAAATAAAAACAATTTTCTTTATTTTTTAACATGAATAGAATGTACTAAGGATTTAACATGTTATATATTTAGTAGATCAGAAAGGGGATATTCTTATTTAATGGATAGAATAAATTTTCCCTTTGTTTCTACATAACCTTTTGATTTCATTTTTTCAATTAATTATAAGAAATATCTTTCAATCCTAGTTTTAATATATTTTTATTCATACCCATTATTCTATTCCTCTTCACATATATTTTGATAGGATTTCTCATTATATCTAAAGCCTCATCTAAAAGAAGGATTATTATTTGTCATCTCACATTTATTTTTGTGGAATTATTACAAAGAATCCCCAGAAAATTAATTTTACTTTATATTATTCATTGGTGGTGAAAATTGATCAAATTTACTATTCTCTATAATATTTATTATGATTTCAATCTCTAAAATGGATTCATCTTTGTCTTTTTTATCTGTAAACTTATTCAGATATTGAATACATACAAACATTATATTATTGATAGTCTCCTCATCAATATGGAATATCTTTTCCCTATTATGAGTTGCATCATTACTAATTATTTTATCTTACATAAGGTTTGAATAAATTTAAATGAAACACGTGTTGAGATACATCTTCAACATTAGAAAACCTAATATATCTACATTGATGCATCTAAAAAAATTCATTAACGTCAATATTCTCATGGTTAAATTGAAATAAAATAGATAAATGTCTTTAACATTAAGTGTTTCACTATCCCATTTTCAAGGAATAAGGATGTTCTATAACCATAATGAAACTATTCATGCATTAGGAGACATTTTATGAATTTTCCGCTCCATTTCATGTCTAGAAAAAACAAAAGAAAATGTTTTAGCCCATGATTTTTCAAAAAATCCATGTTTTTTTGAAAATTTATGAATTATTATATTTTATCCACATTAAAAATAATTGTTTTTCCAAATAATCTTCTAGTTTGATGCTCATTTGTTATGAGAATCCAAAAAAAGAAAATGCAACAACCTTTAGTCCATCAAATTCACTAAATTCACTAGATGTATAAATCACTCTTACTATCTCATTATAGTCGATGTTGATGTATATATAGAAAAATAAAGGTACTTTGGTCCCTAAAAGTTAATGTATGACATTAAAAAATAACCAAATATTCCATACCAAATTATCTCAATCACACTATCTTTAAAAGCCATTCTATTTGAGAAATAATTTGAGGATATCATCTTTTATAATTAGTATAACATGAATAATCGGACAAAAAAATATAAAATAATGATATTTAAATCATGTAGTTGAGAGCTATCTAATGAAGTCACTTTGATTTGAATATGTTGCGACCAATTTTTATTTAAATATTATTAAAGAGTGATATGGTTCATCTTCATTACATCCACCAACTTAGACTGAAACGCTTTTATAGATAAAAAATTGATAGAATTATTCAAAATAAGTAAACATATATTAAATATCGATGAATTTAAACTTTTTATATATGTTTTATTAGAGAAACATTTATTCCAATAAATATAAAATTTTGTAAAAAAATGAAATTATAGATTTTGTGAATGTTATTTTTCGAACCAAGGTAGTTCTTTACTATAGAAATTGTATGGTTTGTTATTGTTTTCATTCCTCCCAAAAAAGATGAAGGAGTTTTCATGTAATGAGATATATAATTCATGCATGATATAGTATTGATGTGTCTAGGATCAAAAAGGTAGATTTCTATAAATAAATCATATGGAAGAGGGAAAATTCATATGTTTCTCAAAGACTGGGATAAATATTGTGAAGATGTGGAGCATTGAAAAGAGTGATAGTGAACTCCATGATTATGAGAATATGAGCATCATGGAGGAGTAGAGGTTTTTATGGAATGTATAGTGATTACAAAAAGGATCAATATTGACATATTTCCATAGAGATTTCCGATAGTACTAGCACCTCAATGATATTTTTGAATGATCTAGAAAATGAGCTAAGAGGTGGGGGGAAAATTATGAATAGACATTACTATTAATATAATTCTATCCTACATTATTTTGAATGAGTTTTTCCTGGACAATACGTAATGTCTCTAATTTTTTAACCCTAGGGAATCCCCACAAATCTGGTTTTCTATGCAATCTTGAGAATCTATAAAATACTTTTTATTCTTGGATTACAACAATGATTAATAAAAAAGGATGATTTGTGATAATGAGGTATTCACCATTGAGTTAGATATATTTATAAAAGAGTTTGTTACGTGAAGAAGGGGTGCTTCATGAAGGATTGTGCTTTGGGAAGGACCTCTTTGAAATGTAGTTTTTAACCTCTAGTTTTTAGTGAATAGTTATTTTAAAGGGTAAAGATTCACGTCAGTTAAAAGAAACTACATTAATGAAAATACTTTGAAGAGACCATAAAGTTTATCAACTGAGTTAGTATTCTCTCAAATCAGTGGGGTAAGAGGAGATGTAAAAACCGTTCTGTTGGACACATTGTGATATCCCTAAAACCTTTTGAGGATAGTTTTCCTAGAATGATGTAACTATGTAAAAAATTATATATTATACATATAGTGATGATTAGTGGAATTATGTACGACAGACACAATATTGGAATTTTTATTTAGGTTATCCCTAAGTGGTGAACCAGGTAAAATAGATGTGTATTTATTCTGTGTGTGAATGTTTATATTACTATAAAATACATGTAGACAGTTATATAATGTTCCTACACACAAGGGATCATTTTATGTCACATTGATGAAAATATTTACACCCTGAATCACCCACCCTTCTTAAGGTGTTTTAATCTCTTTCAGTTATAAACAACATAAAATGTATTATAATAATTGATATAAAAATCTAGAAAAAAATATCTAGAAATTTCCCATCAGATAAAAAATTATAAAATTTATTTGGAATTTTTGTCTAGATATTTTAACTTCTTAGTTTTAAAAATTTATGTAAAAGATTTTAGTAATAAATTTTAGGACAATAATTGAATGAGATTATTTTGAATTTTTTTTTCAAAATAAATTTATTCAAAAAGTTTTATGAATATAATTTTATAGAAAATGTTTTTTGAAAATTTTTTAAGTAATATTTTTTTAGGAAAAATATGAAGGAAAAATTTTGTTTGAATTTTTTTAAATATATTTTTCTGAAAATATTTATGAAAAACATTATAAAAGTTATAAGAAAAATAATTCCATTCTATATTTTTCAAATCATAATAATTTGTCAAAAAATGGAATAAATATCTTCTCCCCTTTATTGAGGAGTTATTTAATCTAAGGATATAGTTTAATAAAATGTAGTCAAATGATATATATTTTGACAATTCCATGGTTTTTTATCATATTAAAATCTCTCAATGGATATGGGTTTTTATAAAAAAAATCAAGTATTTATTTTGTTATGATGAATATTAAAATGGTATCTCTTTTTTTTGTGATCCAAAAGGAAAAGGCATCTTATATCCACAATATAATCTCACAGTTGATGTGTTGGATTTTTTCTATGATATATAGAACTTATGTTACGACAAAAAAATGTTTTTTTTAAAATTCATGCAACTGTTCATTAATGTTTTCCTCATCAACAACACCTAAACAAAAAATGTCCTAGCTACTACAAATTCATGTTCAATAGTGGAATGTTCTACTGAGTGTTGTTTCTTACAAGACCAACACATGAAATCCTACCCTAATATAATAAAAGTCACATATATACATTTTATATCAATTTTACATCCTCCAATTTTATAATATGAAAAATGATTTAATTACATATCATTTCAAGAATAAAAAAATATTCTATGATCTATACCACCCATAATGTAATGAAAAAATCATTTTACAACTTCAATATGAGAAACTTTTATATATTCTAGAAATTTTTCACATAAACATACTTAAAACATTAAATATAGGTGACTAAATGTATGGTCTAGTAATCTACTAATTATTCCTATAATATCCATTTGATTAACTAGTTTACTATATTTATCAAGATCTATAGTTTTTTAGGTTCTGATATGAGTACTTATACTTTTATCTCTGTTTCATAAGAACCTTATATATGAATATTATATATACTTTTTTTGAGATATAAATGTTCCTTATTGTATTTGAGAAATGTGAAAACTAAGTGGAAATTATAATTCACCAAAAATGCTCATTTCATACTTATATTTCATAATATTTAAAAAGTAATCTCAATGTCATTTTTTAGTTCTAATAAAATGAATTTGACATGAGGCCCCCTTAACAGATTTTTTTTGTTAGAAAATTATAGTAAGTCTATGGTGCAAGGATCATGGTGTATGTCTATGTATTGAGGGAATTAGTATGTCTATAAACACCATCCAAAAGTTTTGTGTTTTCAAAATCAGATTATAGTTCTACATAAATTTCTTACTGAACATATCTATTAGGAAAATAACACTTCATATCCATTTCATAAAGGGTAAAATTTAAGAATTCAACATACAATAGATTTATATTAGTAGATTATAGTATACATACATGAGACAAAAAAATTCATGGTTTATTCATTCTTTTTGACAATTACCCATTTCAACAAGTCATTATTTATTTATAATAATAATTCCTTTTTCATCACATTTATTAGAAAACAAAAATATTAATCTAATTATTTGAAAATATATAGAACAATTTTACAATGTCCAAAATTAATTCCTAACAAATTTAGTGTGTTCATCCATCTTTAAATTTATCCAATATTTATAACTTAATGTCTCATTAGGGGTATCTTAGTCAAATTGTGATGAAAAGTCATAGTGTTTACATTCATTCATTGAGAAAATTATAGGTTGGTTTGTATGATCTACATTCCCAATTATAATATTAGTGGGATGGTTTCTAAGGGTAGTCAAATTTCTTAGGTATGTAAAACATTATTCTTCAAAAATAAAAAGATATTTTTGTAAAGGTATGACATCATAAAACTTTTATTTTGATTTTAATCATGTGATGAAATTTCAAACAGGGGTTGAAAAATATGTTTAAAAAATAATTAGAAGATGTGGTTTTAAAATTTTAAAAAACAAATGGATATGTTTCCTCTAATTTCATATCCACTGTGCTCTCAACAGTACATTTATTTTTTCTAAAAACATGAAGAGCCTTACCAGTTGAAGAATAATAATGAAAAATTACCTCATTGGCTTTTGGTGTAAATTTATGTAAATAATATTTAATATTCCAAATGAATACATTATATACAAAAAACATGATGTAATAAATATTTGGATTTCCTAAACCTTACAACTCATAAGGAGTTTTCTTAAAACTCATCCACCATGATCACTATGAACAGTTAAAAAAGGTATAATTTAAATATATTTAACACGGTATATAATGTATTTAAGAAGAAAGGCTTCTTCATTATTTACTGGATGATAAATCCATGTCTATATAGTATAGTCATCAAATAATGGAAATACATACTACATTCCACCAATAGTTTAGGTTTGTTTCGGAAGAAATAAAACCATGTGAACTTACTATAAATCATAAAAAGTTAAATAATCAATAATATATATTAAACATAACATCTGTTTCATTCCAAATTGACAAGGATCACATACTTTAGAATATTTAAATCGATGTTGCGATAAATCTAAAATAATTCTTTTCATAGAAAGTTTGGATAATGTTATAACATTAATGTTTCCTAAATTTTTATTCAATAAAAAAGATTGATCATTAACTACACCATGGAATGTTAGATGTTGGGTTTTAAGGAATATTATGTTTAGTGTGTTTACATTATCATGTCTATAAATAAAAAGAAAATATTTTCATTCTAAAAAATAAATATTACATTTATCATTCATGTTGTTCATAGGATATATTTCATCATATAATTGAATATTTCTAATTAATATGTTCTTATATTATAGAACATAAAAATCATTTGAAATTAATATATTACCAAGAATAATCTCATTAAAAATACTATTTATTTCTTTATGAGAATTATCTATGAAATTGTCATTTCCACCTTTTACCTTTAAGATCTTCTAAAATACATTCATGGATTCAATCATGTGTCTATAACATCACCTATCCTTGTTCTATATATTGTTGTGCATACTTTTATTATTTTTGATAAATAATATTGTTGTAGTTTGGGTTCAAACAAATCACTGATCTATCATTTTTGGATAATAAATCATTAAACATCTCCATTTTTCTAACATTCTTACGTTTTCTAGATTTAAATTCCATAGAAGTTTATGTTTTTAGAAACTAAACATTTCACCCCATTTTACGAAAATACGGTCTTCTAGTGTCTTAGAATTTAACAATTTTTTACAAATGTGGGAACTTTTAGGATCAAAATAATTATTTTGAAAATGAGTTATTGATGTTATAAAAAAATCGATAATTATTTCTTATAGGTTTTAACAATTTTTACATAGTGTCATTTTTTACTTCACAGAGGTAAAATTTGTTCATAATATCGTTATAATAAATATATCATAATTTAGTTCCCAAACCAAATATTTATTCTTATTATTTTATGTAAAATTATAACCCTCTTCAAACTATTTAGTAATATTTTAAATCTATTTACAATGTTTTGGAATTTTTAGATTTTCTTATGATATCTTTTCCTAAAATTTTTCATATGTTTTATATTTAACATTCAAATATTTTCTAATAAATTAGCATACCTAGATAATTCAACTAGTCTTGGTAAATTATCCACCTCATTAAATGAAATAAAATTGACTACATTGGAAGAAGTTGAGTATGTATTATTTTGGTTAAGATAATTATTTTCAATGATAAATTGGTTAAGGATTCAACAGATAATACAGCCATGTATCATTGATTGATTAATCAAATTTCATCATAAAAACAAATATTTTTCCAATATTCACTATTCTTATACAAATATCTAATCCACTACCTATACTCTAATTGTTAGAAACACTCACACATTTCCATATATTTTCATTTTTGAAATATATAGAATTTTTATCTCTCCATTATTCATTCATTAGTCTAGTAAAATCATGTATGAGGTTTCTATGATTCTTAAATTCATAAAACAGAATTTCTAAAGTTCTTTATTGTGACCTATAACAATTTAATTATTTTATTACTTATAAGAAGAATCCATTTTTCCAACTATCATTTTCATCCCTTTAGAAATATTTAAAATTTCATTCTCATTTTATTCAACTGAAATTATTTTAGTCTCAATGTTGAGTTTCTTATTATAAAATATTTACATATTTGTTTAGCTAATCAAACATTATTAACTGATTTAGAAGTTGAAGAAAAATACATTATATTCTTCTTATTTTTTCTTGGTATCTATTTTAAAGCAACCTACAAAATCTATGAGAGTACAAATGACAGCATCAACTATTAACTTTGTAAGATGTTTAGTAACATCATGACATGTTATATATTATTCACATTCACATGGGTTGATGTCAATAATTTTCTCAACTAGATTATCATCACTTAATTATTTTTCCTAGTGATTGTTGATAGATTATAATCATTACAAATATTTGAATCATTTTTTGAAACTATTTCACTTGTAATTAAAAAAAATGTTATATAATTTTATTTTATCATGGATCTTCTAGTTTCAGAAATTTTTCTTGTCCCAAAGTGAGTAACATCATTTTTAATCCATATATTGTTAGCAGTTTCACAAGAAGGAATATGACTATATATATTTAGATTCATTGAAAAAACATAGTATTTTTAATTTATTAGTTATGTTTATATTGTAAATTTTCTTTTTTAGAAAAAGTAGTTTCTCCTTTTTCATGATTTTGATATCATCTTGGAAATATATCAAAATTTTCAACACAAGGGTTGATGCAATTTTTTTATTTTATCTCTCTAGTATTTATATTCATCTCTAAAAAATAATGGTGGTTTGATTGGTTCTATATTTTCTAATGTCTAAATGAAAAAACTATCCTCTTATAAAAAAGATACTCTTTTATAAAAAAACACACCATTTCAACAGTTTGTAACAAGATGAACTTCATATGGTACCAATTGTAAGATGATAAGAGTGTGTTTTACTACAAACGGGAGGTGAGTTATAGTTTATAAAATAATTCTTACAATTTTACAAACCTCTTATGGAAATGTAATTTTTTTTAAAAAACATAAAAATATAAAACCATATTTATAAATGGTTATAAATAAATAAAAAATCACTAAAATATACAAAATAGAATTATGAAACTAGTAAAAAAAGTTATAAAAATCATATACAATAAAATGGAGAAAAAAATATATTAATATTTATAAACATATATACAAATTATACTTATGTGTTGAGGAGTTATTAACATGAATGAAGGTATCAACGCTATTCACCTTACAGTAATAGTCTATGTTTCATAAACCAAGAATGAATTAATACAAAGGATAAACAAACTCCTTTTTTCCATATCCTTTAGAACCCTCAATAATTAAATAAAAAACCTTTATCTCTCTAAAACAAGAGTGGAATCAATCACACAAGATCATACATAGAACTTTCCAATCACAAATGTTTTAGTGGAATTTATTAAAATTCCTCACACTTATGCCATAATAAAAGACTCTCTAACAATTAAAATGAGGTTCGCTCCATGTGACAAGATATCTCAAACTATTCATTGAAACTTAAGATATATATACTTTTAAGAGAGTCCCTTATCCTCAAATGTATATTTATTTGTCAATGCACTCCCAACTGTCATAGTTTGTCTTTATCAGTGGTGGTTACAATAACATTTGAAGAACACCTTCACTTGAATAGTTCAAAACAAAATATCCATAAGATGATTGTATTTTATTTACACAACTATTGTGTATAAAAATTTTATGCAGTTGAGATTCCCCTTATATTATAATGTATGAATTCATTCCTCTGGATGGTTTTATAAATATTTATACTAAAAGAATGTAGGACTCATCCTGATAAAGTATGTATCGTTGACTTAGAAAAATAATTTCCATTATAATTTATTATAATTTTTCTATAAGAATATATAAGGATCTATTTAGTGAATGTAATATCCAAGCATCTAATGTAAAAACTACATGTTCCGCTGGTTAAAGTAGTTTGTATTGATGATAATGATAAATTATTATATGGTAAAACAACTTTCTTACAAAATCATTGCTATGAAGTAGGGAAATTGAAATGATTGAATAGTATAATTTATTTATGGAAGTGAATTTTGATTTTAAAATGCCCGATCATAAATTATTGAATGTTATCTTTTCAATTCAATATGTTAGGCATTTAGTGTGTGGAACATGTTGTTAACAAAAATGTCATTTTGAAACTGAAAACACTCACCTTGATTCATACCAATCAAACTATATGTCATATTTACGAGAAGGAGATTCAAACATTTCAAAAACATATTATGGATTTTTTCCAAAGGTATAAAAAAATTAGAGTGTTTTTATAGTTTTTTGTGGGTAACTCATATTTTTGAAGAAAATATCATTTTTTGGCTGAAGCCACACATTTTAGTCGTATGAGTCACATTTTTTATCATATTTGCATATGAATGATTGTTATATATAAAAATGGCTTATGGATAATTATTCTAATGTTTTAAAAAATATGAATGTGTTTTCTTAGTTTTAATTCAAACACGCGCCTTTTTAATTAAAATAACATTTCTAACAAAAAAAACATTTTGAATCTTACCTTAAACACCGTACATAATATTGAGGTAAAAATATTTGTTAAATTTTTCTAATTACATATGGATACTTTACTTAAAATTTTAAAACATCATAATACTTTTATTGGTTTGGAGTATATGATGTGTGTTTTGAAAAAAAATGACAATTTCTAATAAAATCACACACCTAGAGTTATAGTGTCCATATAATGAGATTGAATGAAATGTGGTTGACTCCAAAACATCACTAATAATGCAAGGATCATTTTACTAAATTATCATGTGAAAAGGAGTGTGTATTATAGTTTTCCCGTGAGTGATAAATGTTTTTAACTGAAATGTTATTTTTAAACAGAAAACACTCTCTTGGAGTTATATTGGTCACATTGGGAATCAGATTCATGTGTGTTTGAGTCCAACTTGTCAGAAATAACACATGGATCATATCTATAAAGTATAATGAAAATTAGAGTGTTTTCATTATTTTTTAGTGAGTGATGCATGTTTTTAACAAAAAAATACTTTTAATCTTAAACCACGCATTACAAGTCATACTAGTCACATTTTGTATTATATTTATGTAATAATAATTATACACATCAATAATAAATTATGGATCATTTTCCTAAATAATCATGAAAAATCAATGTATTTTATCATTTTGGAGTATTTTACATGAGTTTTTAATAGAATATCAATTTTTATAAAAACACACACATTGAGTCATAAAATTCACAACAATCATAATATTTATATTTGGATGGTTCCCACACATCAAAAAAATTAAATTAGGATATTTTTAATAATTTATGAAGAAAAAAAATTTTGTATTGTAGGTTGTAGGGAGTGGCACACATTTGTTACAAAAAAATTATTTTTAAACAATAAACACACATTATGAGTCAAAAGATTCGCACCGTGATTCCAATTGATGTGAGAATGAATCATAAATGTCAAAAATGTCTTATGGATAATTTTTATACTGTTTGAATATTTTATATGTTGGATAGATCCATTTCAGTGGGTGACACATATTTTTAACTTAAATTCCAATTTCAATTTGAAACCAAACATTTTGAGACATACCGGTCCCACTATGTATAAAATTGATTTAAAATTGATTCATAAACATCACAAATTATTTATGGATAATTTTTCTCATGCTTTAAACGATATATATTTATTTTCGTTATTTTGAGTCTCTGGTGGGTGTTCTGAACTATGGTGCCAATTTCAAATAAAAATACACACTCTGAGACACATCAGTCACACTATGAATTGGATTGATGTGTGATTGATTTATAAACATTAAAAATGAAATAATAGTTATTTTCAAAAATTAAAAAGATATTAAAATTATGTTCTCTATATTTTTAATGAGTAACACAAATTTTTAACTGAAATGTCAATTTTTAAGCAAAACACACACACATTGAGTTATATTGGTCACAATGTCTGTTTATTGATGTGAAAGTTACTCCAACATGTCAAAAATGTATTATGGATAATTTTCCAAAAAAATTATTAAAATACAATAATTTATTTTTATTTTTTTTGTTAGTTAATACTAATTAATCTAAAATGTCATTATAAAACTGAAACCACACAATTATAGTTATATTATCCATAACAAGTATCAGATTGAGGTATGAATTATTCCTACAAGTCATAACTAAATGATGTATTATTTTACTAAAGTATAAAAATAAAATTAATTTGTTTAGTTTGTTTGGTTATGGGATTTTTTTGAATTAAAATGTTAATTTTATAAAAAAACACACACATTGAGATATACCAATCACACAATGTGTTATATTAACATGTGGTCGATTCCCAAACATCAAGAATGATAGTGGGTCCATTTTACTAATGTAATGAAATAATATGAGTATTTTTATATGTTTTTAGTATGTGAAACACCTTTTTGACTAAAATTCCAATTTAAACTAAAAACATACTATTTTTGTCACACCAGTAACATAATGTGTTCGATTGATGTTCATATGACTCTTATACATCTAAATGACTTAGAATTAATTTTACTAAAGTATAAAGACATCACATGAAAGTTTTCATAGTTTTTAGTGATTAGAATATGTTTTTTACTAAAATATCATTTTTAATTTGAAACCACAAATTTTTCATCCTACCGGTGACACCATGTATTATTTTGTGGTACAAATGACATATACATGTCACAAATAACTTATGGATTTTTTTTAAAAAAATGTAAAATAAATATGAAATTCATTTCTCATGTTTGTTTATGTGATGTTTTTTTGAACAAAAATAAAAATTTAAAAAAACACACACAATATGATCCATATCGGACACATTGTGCGTTAGATTGGAATATGGATGATTTTTAAATTAAAAAAATGACATAAGGTTGAATTTTGGAAAAAATCTAGAAAATATGAGTGTATTTTATTGGTTTTTAGTCAATGACATAGGGTTTTAAAAAATAGTAAATTTTAAACCTAAAACATGCACTTTGAGTAATACTTGACACATAATGTGTCAGATGTAAGTGTCGTTAACTCAAACACATCAAAAATAAATTTTGAATTATTTTTATAATGTATCTAAATAATATAAGGGTTTTTGTTAGTATTAAGTGAGAGACACCTTATTTAACAAAAAATCATTTTTAAACTGAAAACATACATTTTGAGTCATATCGTTCACAATTTGTATCATATTGAGTTATAAATGATTCCTTTGAAAAATGATACTATAGAGCATCATAATTAAATCATAATTAAGTCAAACGGAAATTGTAGGGATACTTTTTATGGATGTATTGTCGATGATAACTCATCGGTATTCATTCATAATCAAATTGTGGAACCTCAGTCATTACAAGAGAATCATTTTTTACAATTCGAAATGGGTTATCCTTATGGTTATTCAAAAAAGGTATAAGGATATTAAAACTCACTTTTTTTGTCATGTATGATATTCATGATTGTAGATTATTTTAGGAAATATCTAATTTTTCTATGGGTTAAGGATTGTCATTAATTATTAAATAGTATGTTGAAATCTATTCCTATAGAAAGTGGAAGTGGGAACATATTTACATGGAAATTTTCAAAATATAACTGAGGATATGTTGGACGTATTATTCTAATTGATTGATTGTGGATTGACTAACCATGTTCGGACACATTCCCCCCATTAGAGAGTCCAACACGTTATCAGATTTGAAAATGTTATTTATTCTAGAAGTGGTAAAGTTACATGGAATTAAAATTTTTATTGAATGATATAGAGATCATTGATTAAATTTTTGAAAATATATATATAGTTTTTAGAATATCTCAATACTAAATTGATCATGGTAATGACACATCATCCTATGATGTATGGTTAGTTTGAGTAAAGAATTCATACATAGAAAGATATGCTTAGATCTCAGGTCATAGATTCTCGTGGTTCACGGGATGATCAGATTCAATTGATAGAGTTATTGTATAATAAAAACTACTATGAAATGAAACATATGGCCCCATTCAAGAAATTATTTTTTCATCCTTATCATTATCCGCAATGTTCAGTTGAAAGTGGTGAAATATCAAATATTTTACCTAATCTAGACCTTGAGACTATGGAGAAAATTCAGATGATCCAAAAGTGAATGTCTATGGGTTAGAGTAGATAGAAATACTATGTACAAAATATAAATTGAATTTTATTTTTCAATGTGAACGATAATGCCTTCTTGAATGTATCGCTGAGACATATTTATCAATTCTTGGGGTAGCAAGAGACGTTTTCCCAATGGAAACATGGATCATTTGATATTTTATAATGGATTGAAAATATTTTTGTTTCAGTTCCCCATACCAACAATATTCCTTTCAATCTATACTATATTCTATATCTCTGAATTTAAGAAGTACCGCCCAGATCCTAGTGGCATGATCAGTTGATATTATGTTACTCTTAAATAGGTTGAAAAGTTTATCCACCTACCAGTTTGAATTCTAGATATAATGTATAAAAATCCTCTAGGGAGATATATTTATCATGAAAAGTAAAATTAAAGGATGTTAGTATCTATGAATAAACATCAAGAGTATAAAAATTTATAATGGAGTCGTCGCCTGATATTTTCCACATTAAGAAATTCATCAATCATTCCACAGACAAAAATCCCAATAGTGGGAAAAATGTTTCACTCCTAATATGAGGTATTGCATTGTTCTATGAATCTTCTTTATGTTTCAAGTGGTTAGGATAAATTCTTGTGATATCTGAGAGGAATAATTGATAAGGGAAGATGTAATGTGGCAATATGAATAAATCACCAAATGAATGGTCATTCACAATGTGAATGTTTTCAAGGATGATATCATGAGTTACATTCATATTGTAAATGGGTTTCATCCAGAGGATGGATGGGAATGTTTATGATGGGATATTTTATTCAAAGATTGAATGGAATTGTGTGATTTTTACTAGAGGATATAGGTTTTATTATATGTATATGGAAACACAAAAATTCACAATATGAATCATTAATTTACATTTAGAATTGGGGGAGTTCCCAGATGTTTTGTTTAAATTTAATATCACTATGATTCTCATAATTATATCTTCCTTTACACTGAAATTCTAATACTTCCATAGAAAAATCTAAGGTATCACTTTGATAAGGAAGCTACCTCCTTTGTAACGTCATGTTTTAATCCATCTGAATTAAAGGGTTGTTAATAGATTGGAATGGGAAGCATGGATAAACTATTCAATATAGGTGGTTTTCCCAATATTAAATTTTATTATAATGAAAATTATTTTAGGTTTCATAAATATTTATTTTCTACTTTTTAATTAAATCATATTTTTTAAACTTTTTTGAAGCTATCTATTACTATTTATATTTGGAAAACTGGGTTGTGTGTGTCTCACACAACGTGTCTATGAAATTGAACAAATATATTTTCATAAAATAAATATGGGTTTAACACATGTTCTTGCCATAACAATGCAGTGGGTGTCGATTGGAAAGACACATGGTCAGTGTGTGCTCACGATTTTTATTTTATGAGTCCTTTTTTTGAATAGACATGGTTCTCAGTGTCAATTAGAAAGGTCCATGTAGGATTTCTAAAAGTGATAGTTTGGTGGTAAAAATATCACCACCTAAGGAAATAAGGATTTTTTTGGAATGCAAGAGTGTGTTTGTGTGAACATGTATGATTATTCCAAGTTTAATTAAATTAACCATTTGTGATTCTTGGAGTTGATCACTGATCATTGGTTATTTTATTTTTAAAAAAAATTATTTATCTATTTAATTACATCTTGTGGAAAATAATTATCACCTTTTGATATTCTACCAACCAATTTCAATATAAATGTGATATAACCTTTTCCTTGTATTATTTTTATGTGGGGAAAGTCTTTTTGGGGGGTTTTCTACTTTTCATGATTATTATAACAACCCCGGTACATATAAAATATTTAGTTTCTATTAAGAAATTAAATAGATAAATTCATTTTAAACCTATAATGAAATAAGTGGTATTTAAATATAATAAGTAGTATATACAATTATAATTTCAAAACCACCTATGAAAGTATAAATAATGTTTATATATCTTATATGTTAAAATATGATAGATTTATATGATGGAATACGTAAATAGTTGTTTTAAAAATGATAAAATAATTATTAATATTTTTGAAAAGCAGAAATGATTATTTACAATTTTATTATAAATATAATGATATATAATATATTATATATATTCATAAAATATAGTGAAAAATTAATATTTTTCTTATGATTATATGATAATTCTAGGAGAACATAATTAATTTTTCCATGTGTTAAAAAGCAGTTATAATTTTAAAATTAGAATTTTTGAATAAATGATGATTTTAATTTAAAAATAAATCTCTCAAATTTAGAATTTTTTTGATAAAATGGATTCCATTTTTTATTCTAAACATTTTTAAATTTTCAGGGTGAATATGTGGTATATTTCTTAAATAGTTGACTTTTTGGTGAATAGTGATATACAGTAATTTATAGTATTTAAAAAATACATGAATTACTGAGTCATGGATGATGTGTGGCTTATGTAAACACATATCTATAAATATATTTCTTCCATTACTATATTTATTCATGGAAATAAAAAATAATCATAGTTTTCAGCCAAAATAAATAAATAATAAATTAAATAATCAAAAATACACTACTCTATGCCACTATAAATACCACCCATCACCACCACTTATCCTCACACATAAAAGCCTTGTATCTTGTTTAATTTCATCCCTATTCCCTTCCCAATCCTTTTCCCCACTTTCAAGAACTATTGATCTCAAAAAAATTCCCAAACCGAGTTCTATAAGGTGGTTCTAAGAAAGAATAAGTTCAAGATGTAAAATCCTCTTTTGTTTTTTACAACCTTTGTGGATGATAAGTTTTCATTTTTCTTTTACCACCATCAAGACGTTCAAAAACATAATTTTTTGGTAAAACCATAATTATTTATACATATTATCGGTTATAAATTGTTTCGGAACTATTAATTAAGAATGATATTAAATTAAATGATATAATTTCACGATGGTTATAAAAATGACCAAAATGAATTAAATCATGTTCATTAATGTTTTGTCAAATAAATCATCTTTATATTAGAAAAATTTTACATATTTTATCATTTAAAAATTTTAAATCATGTTAATTACATTTATTTCCATAAATTGAGTTTTCCTTCCATTCGACATGAAACCCCTTAACGAACAATCCATAGTACCCATGAAATAAATTCCCTTGAAACAATGAAAAATTACTAAATATTATCAATAAATGGGTTTTTAAGATTTAAAAAATATAAAATATTAAAATATGAATATAGTTCAATAATAAATTTTTAACACCATATAAACCATTATATAAGAGTTTTGAACACATTTTATGTATGTCACCTCCAAGGTATGAGACATTTATTTTAAATAAATCATTTAAATTTCTATTTTTAAAAAATTTAGAAGATGTATTTTTATGAAAGTAATCATGTTTTTGATAATGGTATGGTACTTCTGATTGTTTTCATGACAAATGGTGTGACCTATATCTCCCTCTAAATAATTAGGTATATTTTTGTTAGATGTAGACTGTAATGGTTATTCCAAGTGTAACTACGATGGTTACACCATTAGGTAGCCAAGAGGGTAACATGTTTATGGTCTATGAGGGTTACAATTCATATGGTAGCATTCATGGTCATAATTATAAGTAAGTAATGAATGAGGTTATCATTAAAATTTTATTTATGTTTTTTAGTTTTATGGAAATAACTTATTTTTTAAAAGTATATGATAATTTATTGGTGAGAATTATGTATTTGTGAAATTTATTTCATATGTTTAAAAGTAATCGGGGACTAGTGTTTTCCTTCCTTTTTTTACGTCCCTTTCTGAGCTTTTTGTTCTCACCCCATGTTATAATTTTTTATCAAAGTGTTTATTGATGGGTAAATGAAAAGAAGAATCCAAGATAAATATTATAAAGATTGATCATGAAATGATTTCATCTTTTATTAAAAACATTTGTATTTTGGAATAAATAGATACTATTTTTGTAGTAGAGACTTTGTATACTTGTGGGTTTATAGGTTTGAACAATTTCATAATTATCCAAAAATTATAACTAAAACTATCTTTGGAAATGTAATAATGTAAATTATTAAAGAATTTACTCGATTATGTATTATATATGGATGGGTTCTTCTTATTACTCACCCCCAAAAATACTCTTAGGTGAGTATGATGATGGAATTAGTGAAATTCTTGAATTTAATATCAAAGTAATGATGTCAGTTGTTTCTAAACCAACTCTATGAGTATGTGGGGTATATTTCTGGAATTGGTTTTACTAATGACCCACACCAAAAAAAAATTAAGAGTAGTTTTATCATCGGTTTTCAGTAGAAACAATGCCAAACACCAGGAAATAATTGATACATGACATTAGTTTTTCAAAAAATTGATGCTGAAAATAAATTTGAAAAAAAATTCCCATAATTTTTTAAAATAACTGATTCCTTTAATCCTATAATCAAGATATTTTGTCATAATATTTTATAAAAAATGATCCCATATATAAAAAAAATTTACGACATCAATTTTCTAGAATAACAATGTCGTATATTAAAAAACATATTTTTGGCGTGGGTTTTCTTAAAAACCAATGCTGAAAATATTTTTCAGACTCTTAGGCTTTGGTTTTATTAAAAACCAATGCCAAAAGTCTTTTAAAATTAGTTGATACTGTGAAGCCCTCATGTTTTTGAACTATTGAAATCTCAACCACGACAACACTTCTAGACTCACGATGACTTTGAAGGTATATTTGTGATCTCAACCCACTATTTTTATCGATTTTTTTTTATTTTCACAATATACATATGATTTATTTATTATCTCATTGTTTTTAATCTTATACGGGTTATTTTGTCTTTTGAAAAATATTTCCATCAACATTAAACTACTGTTTGATTTTAGTTTGTTGTTCATATTTATTTTTCTTTTCTACAATCATTTTTATAGATCTTGGAGTGTTTAATCTTCCAAATCATTCTATGGAGAAAATTTCTGATTTTGATATATTTTCATGTTAAACTATGAAGATGGTATGTTTTTTTTATTTATAAGATAATTTAGTAATCATTTAATTAGGTTTTTTATTTTCTTCAATTATTTGTGTATTGTTTATTATAAATTGGTTGAACATTGTTAATAATATCACTAAAATTGATCATCCCATACAAATTTACTCTATTTTTGTTTAATTTCATTTATTCTAAGATTGTTCAATTTCGTTCAAATCTGGTTGAGTATACTTAAGCCATGTAATATTGATTTTGTTCTATTCAATTTAATTCATCTCATTTAAAATCAAATGCATGGGCTTTTTATTTTTATGAGATATCTTATATATATATATATTCAAATCATTTTTTTCATTGTACTTCCATCATGAATGTATATCACATACTATCTGTTCACTATTATTTTGTTTATTTTAACACTCTTGAAATTATTAATTGCGTATTAACTCAATTGGTTTAATTCACAATATTCTTTTTCCATCAAAAAACAAAATTCACACTTCCAACAATACTATATCTCTATTTTTGTATGATGCATTCAAACACATAATAGTTTATCAACATCTCATACACTTTTAAAAGCACACACTCATTATACATGCTTCTCTCATGAAAAACCAATCAAACATAATATATTTTGTGAAATTCATAGTCTTGTGAAATATTCGTATAATCATTATGAATTTATATTGTATGTATCATTATTTAATTCATATTTTACATAGGATTTCCCATGATTTTACTTTAATGAGCTTATGAATATAATATCAAATTATTATACATTTATGTATGCATGAATTTATCCACTTATTGCTTCTTACAGACCCTTGCATGAATTATTCTATCTGAAAAAACACAACGACACAATGTATTCTTCCTTTAAATGATAATATCTCACACTACCGATTTAAATTGTAGTATGTGCACATAATTAAAAAAATATCTCTAAAAAAGAACATAGTCACCATTTATTACACAATAATATACTCACTATTAAAACCAATTCACATATATTTGGTTCTCTATTTGTAATGAAGATCCTAATACACATCAAATATTTTCACTGATTTGTTGATTATAAGAAATCAACACATAAAATCATGGGTATTCATAAGAATATAAAATTTCTGAATTACTTCACATAAATTAGTTCATCATGATGCTAAACTTCTGTGATAAACACACATATTTTTCTCACAATAGATTCTACTCCTTTGGTTTTATTATGATTGATTTTACATATAATATATACATTTACTGCAATTATTATTTCATATTACTTATAATAATTAATTGTTCATTCGTCTAAATTAATGAAATTTTCAAAAAATTTGACACATGAAACATCGAAATAATGCAACAAATATGTATATTTAACTAAAACATTTTAGAATATTGATATTATAATTAAATTACTATATCAATGCAACACATGTATTTAATATGAAAATAAAAAGTTAAATATATATAAATGTATTAAATATCTAATGATTTCTATCAAATTATCAATTTTTTTATTAAATGTGTTTCTATTTATAATTTTTATATATATATATTAATGTTTATATGTTTTAATACATTCACCAATTATATTGTTATATCAGGTATTGAATGGATTATAATTGGATATATTTATGAAGACTAACTAGTGACTATGAAAAATTAGTTGATGAATTCTTCGAATTTGATAAACGATATCATAAAAACATTGATTTGGATCTCGGTCCATGTGTAAAGTGTTTGAATATGAGAATGTAAGTCAATAGATATCAAGGATCATCTCATTTGTTATTGTTTTATCCTTAATTATTAATTTTGGATCATTCAAGGTAAAATAACTTAAAACTCAACATCAAATTTTGATGAAAAGATTTATAATGAGGCATAGGATTGTGTTAAAGAACTAATTCAAGATTTTTGTGTCGAAACCAATAAAAAAACATCAACAGTTGAAAAATTTTATGTAGATTATGAGAAACCATTATTCCCAGGTTATAGTAAATTTATAGTGTTTTCATTAGTTTGAGATTAGTTAACATAAAAGAAAAAAATGGGTGGAGTGATCAATCATTCTCTATCATAATTGAAATTTTAAAAGAGCCACCTATAGAAATAAATAAGCTTCTAGATTCCAATTATGATGTGGAGAAAATATTATTGCTAATGGGATTAGGGTATAAAAAGATATAGGCTTTCCCCAAGGATTGTGTACTATATAAAAAAAATATGAATATTTATCATGTTTTCCTACATGTGGGACATCACACTATTAGATAGATAGGAATTTAAACTCAGATTCATTCTTTGGTTTTGTCATATAACGTTATGGAAAATCCAATTTCTACATTCTAATGATATCATACAATATTATTTTAATAAAATTATGATAATTCAACTATGATTCATTCTTAGGTACCAGAATCAATAATCCTCCAAAATAAATTTGGTACCTTCCAAAAATTCTCTATTTGAAGCATCTATATGATAATACAATTGAACGAAAAAGGTTATGATGTAATTCAAAAGAGTGTATCTCAGATGGTAACATAGTTCACCATACCGAATCACCAAAGAGGAAATTATTTGACAAAAAAATCATGTTTTTGGATGTGGAGTTAGAAATTTTAGTATGTGATTGTGTACTGATGGAATGAATCCATATAAGAGACTCAATAGCCAACATAGATCATGGCCAGTTTTGCAGGTAGTTTAGATCTTTTCCCCACCTCTTTGTATTAAGAAAATATATTTTAGATTGAGCTTGATGATTTTTAGACCAAAACAATCGAGAAATGATATTTATGTGTATCTTTCACTATGGATTGATGATTTTAAACTATTATGGGAGGAAAGTGTTAATGTATTCGATTCATACAAGAAAGTGTATTTTCTATTCTATGATATGACAATGATCACTATAATGTAATTCTTGCAAATGGTAACTTATCTGGATATAATGTTAATGGAAATAATGTATGTCTAATTTTTGAAGAACACACTTTAGATTATCAATTTCAGAATAGAATAACGACAGTTTACATAAGACATTGATGATTTATTCGAATTGATAATCCTTATCGTTGATTGAAAAAATCATTTAATGGTTAAAAAGAATACGACCTTCCCCCTCATCCATTGTCACCTGAAGGAAATAATGACCTGGTGAAAAATATTGATTCGACATTTGGAAAGAAAAGAAGTTCTATTATTCTAATATATATCTGGAAGAAGCAGTATTTTTTTAACCACCTTATTAGAAATTTTTACAGAAAAATATATCATCAATGTTATGAATGTTGACAAAAACATATGTGATAGATTTTTTGGTACATTTTTAGACATAAATGAAATACAAAAGATGGATTAAATGATATATTGGACTTGATATTAATGAAAATATGTTTCCAGTTAGCTCCCACTATTAAAGGAAAAAAACATAATAACCTCTAACATGTCATAGATTAAGTATGATTGATAAGATAAAAAAATTTCATTGTCTTCACGGTATTAATGTTCCTAGTGGGTTTTATTCAAATGCGAATAATTGGTTATCATTAAAGGATATTAAATTAATATGTATGGAATATCATGATAGCCTTGTATTAATGCAACAAATTCTACCAGTTGCAGCGCGTGGTATACTGCCAATATCTGTAAGAAAGAATATCATCAGGTTATATACTTTTTTCAAATCCATTCATAGAAAGGATGTTGATCCAAATTTTATAGATGTGTTAGATAATGATGTAAATATTATTCTCTGTCAACATAGAATGTATTTCCCACCTATGTTTGTTGATATAATGGTTCATCTACAAATTAATTTGATGTGTGAGATAAGAATATGTGGGCCTGTTAATTTATGATGGATATATCCTTTTGAAATATATATGAAAATTTTGAAAGGATATGTTAAAAATACATTTCGACAAGGGTCATCTATTGATCAAAAATATTTATCAATATCTTTTATTGAGTTCTGTACTATTTATTTGTATTCGGTGGAGCATGTTAGTCTCCCTATATCTTGACATAAGACAGTTGATAGTGAAGATATATGGTTTTTAGGCTTAAGGTTAAAGTTCATTGCACGTGATGAAGTGATACAAGCACATTTATATATTCTAGACAATATAGATGTGGTACAATAATATATATCCTCACATATTTTTTAATAAAAGTTATGATATCAAAAAAGAAATGAATATTTGCTGATTATTAAGCATAAGAAGACATGTGTTTCATGGTTTAAAGAGAATGTCACCACAAATATATCTGCATCAGAATCATTGAAGTGGTTTGCAGGGTAACCATCTCGTAATGTGATCACAAGGTTTTTTTAGATATTAAGGGTTAAGCATTTTAAAAAATATAAAAATAGATGAAAATAGTATATTTTAGAATAGTGGTGTGATGGTTTTCACTAGAGAAGTGTATTTTATGAGTTTCAATGATAAAAAATCCATTTTATATATCGACTCCATATTTTGGAGTTCTTTAAGATGTATGGGAAATTGATTATTTTTAATTTTGGTTCACCATTTTTATGTGTAAATGGGTTGATAGTAAGAGTGGTGTGAAACATGTTGAATATGGGTTAAAAAGGATGCCTTTAAAATACTTAATTACCATGAGGAACCATTTATCATAGAGTCAAATGAAAAAAAGTATTTTATGTAACTGATCCATAGAATGATTAGTGGTCTATCGTTTTAATGTAAAATGATACAATTTTGATGATGAGGATAATGGAAATGATTTTATGTATTTACATGAACCTTTTTCATCTATTATACAATTTCCAAATGATTATAATGAGAATAAGACAAATATAGTGCATGAAATATGCAATGATGTGTTGAATGCATGTGAGAAAATAGTAAATTATTATCGTATTATTTCAGGTAAAAAATTATATTTTTTTTCTTTTTTGAAAACATAAATATGCATTCATCTTTTTTACTAATTTTTTATTTATTGTATCAAAATATTCAGTTTTCTAATGACATGCAGGTACAAAAAATGTCATTACACGTTCTAGTAGCAATGTCAGATATAGATAGAAATTAATAGTTTCCAAGGTATATCTATTTTTTCATATTATTAAATATTCAGTAATATACATATTTAATGAAAAAAATTGTTTATTTACAAATTTGTTTGAGAGGACTATAGATGACTCCATGGTAAAAGTGACTTCTCCTATTACTACTATAAAAAATTTCCCATGTTAGTAAATTTGGTATTGCATGTTTACCAAAAATATCACTTTCTCTTCATGATGATAGATTACACATCTATTTTGATGATAATAATAATGCAACTGAACCAAATTCAGTTCAGTTTATCAATTATATATTTATGTAGAGATAGTGCATGATTAATATTTTTTATGCTTATTATAAGTTAGTGGACAAGATGAAGAAACACTAACATTGAGAGGCTCGGAAGGTGAAATATCTTAATTGGTTTCTTTTGTCTCATTTTTTGAATATTAAATATTTTAAATGACATATTTAATTTATTCAATTATAGATTTCAGTCAATTTTTAAGAAAACATAAAATTAAAAAAAGACATATCACTTTTGTGGTAGTTTGACAGAGATATTTTTAAATAAAAATGATATAAAATTTGGTTTTTGGAAAGGGAAGGTTTGAAAACCCATGCTTAAAATATCATTTTGTTGATGAAGAAGCATTGATGTGATTTGTTGACAGTCATCATGATGAAAATTTTCATGTATGATAAATATTTGATATTATAAAATTTATTATATATTTTCCAATTTACTTAGTAGTTTATTTTTATATAATAGGCCTCTAAGAGATCTCATTAATTTATTTAGTTTAGAAATGTATACCCTCATACTTTATCGCATGGAGGTTATCTATACTTGGAGCCAAAATTGATTGATGAAAGATTTTAAGAATTAAGGGCTCGATCTAGTAGTGGTTCAAAAGAGGTTCAACATGGTCCTCCATCTCCTTCTAGCAACCTTGAAAAAAAAGAAATGTGAAATAAAAAATAAAAATGAACAGTATATTACAGAGGAAGCTAAGAAAGTAGCTGATAAAATTGAAATTAAATATTATTTACTTATCAAAAAAATTTATATTTTAAAATTTTTAAACACTAATATTACGTTTTCATTAAAATTCTAGAATGAAATTTTAGAGAAAGAGACATAGGGATATTTTATCCATGAGGGTATGATAAATATCCTAGAAACTAACTTATGAAAGGAATGACACTCTATATGTGTTAGAGGATATCAGTAAGGTGATATTATTTAGAATGTTTTTGGTCCGAGCAAGCGATCAAGAGACTCGGAAATAGAATCATTAAAATCCGAGATGAAAAATTTGAAACAGTCTATGGGTGATCAAATTAAAGTTGTAGTGTAGAAGTTTTTGTAAAAACACGTGGAAATATAGTCTCCATATACACACACTTCCTAGGTATATTATTTATTTGTCATCAATTTTCCTATTTTATAAATTCTAAAAAATAATATAACTTTTTCATTTTTCAGACTTCCTAGCCTACACACCCAGACTAACCAACCCCATCTTCCTACTCTTCCTTACATGAGAAGCCTACACAGGTATATTATTTATTTATCCTCAATTTCCCAATTTTATAAATTATAATTAGTAATATAACTATTTCTTTTTTCATCCTTCCCAACCTACTCACCCGGATTACCCTACCCCATCTACCTACCCTACACTATATGAGTAGCCTTCCCAGGTATATATTGTATTTTTCATCAAATATTCCATTTTATAAATTATAAACTCTAATATGAATTTTTCATTTTTCATCCTTCCCAACATTCTCACCCAGACAAACCCACCCCATTTGCTTAAATTTATCCTCCATTACCTCACTCGGACCAAAACATATATTGGGAGTTGTTTATTGGAGATCCTTATATAAAATATTTGTTTTAGGACACATGCATTTTTTTGCGGATTCTGTACATCACCTACCTATGTAGATGGTTCAAGATAGAGTATCAGTACAAGATATTAAAGATTATAATGCTCTACTACCATTTCCTACAGAGGATATCACTAGAGGTGGGGATTGTCGAGGTCAATTTTTACATTGGACAACTAGTTTTCTCCGTTATATTTCATATGACGTTTGTTATTTTTTTAATATTAATTAAAAATTATTCAACATTACTTATAATGTTTTCTAACATTTAACTTATATAGGATTATTAGAATGAAAATGAATCTACACAGATGAAACAAAATGTTTAGGAACAGTAAAATGTAGATACTTCAAATATTTCTTATGGGATAGAAATATTATCTCAGAAATATTATACATTGAATTATATCTATGAGTTTTAGATTATAGTTGATATATGCAGAAGATAATATCTATTGAGATTACTCAAAGAAGATATCATGCATCTATTTGATTTTGAAGAGCTCAGCCAGAATGGGGTGCAGTTGTTTTCCATGTATGTAAATTGACATTGGAATTTATATTTTTTTAACAAAATATGGGTTTTTATTAACTAACAATATTTATTTTTAAATTTGCTATCTATACATTCTTCTTCTAAAAATGAATGTACAGAAATTTATATTTTTGTATATCTAGAATTCATTTCCATAGAAGTTAAACATGTGAAGAATCCTAATAGAGTTGCATATATATGTGATAGATTATCACATATAATGATTAAGTGTTGCATTCTTGAATTTATTGATATGTAAGTATAGAAAAATAATTATGAGAAACTGATCATTATAAAGTGGTTAGTTTTTAACTTTTTAGATTGTATAGGCCATTTTATGATAGGCGTATTGTGCCCAAGTGAATTAACCTTATACTAGGTTTTCTCTTTATTAGGGAATTTTCATAAAATATTTTCCTCCTTATTAGAACGATATGGATTTCATTGTTATTTATAAGGTAATTATGATTAATTATCAATGTTTATAAATGTATTATTTGTTCATTTATATGAAACTAAAGTTCATGGAAAAAATTTACAATGAATACACATCGATAAAGACAGCGAATAAAATCAAATATGTGGAAGTACAAGTAATTTGTTTTTTTTAGAATTTATTTTGATATTTTGTTATATATTAAATTTTTTTAATTGTTTAATGTTTTATAACTATATTTTCTCCCTCCAAAAGGACATTTTAAATGCATTTATTATATTTTATTATTCATGTAAGAGATAATCACAACTGGGGAAAACTATTGAATTTGATAAGGTTATATGTATTAATTTTTATATATTTTATGCCAAATTATTCTAAATTTTTATGTCATTTTATTCAACGCTCTTGTAGGAATTCAATTATTCCCTATATAATTCTCAATTTTATCGTACCCATATTCAAACTATTTTTGTGAACTATTTGTTAAGTTTTATTTGGACTTGAGGTATGAAAATTTTAATATTTGTGAATAATATTACACATGGATTAAAAAAACTAACACTTTTGATATAATAGGTGTTTGAAAACACTGATAATCAACTGAATATTTCCACAATAACAAACAATGAGCATTTTGTAAATTTAAATTATGCATATTTTAATTCTACTTTTTAATACAAATTTGTTGATTGTATTTTGATTTACTAGATAAAAAACTGTAAGTTATAGATTTTAGGCCAATGAGAAATACTGTTTGATTTCTATATATTGTGTTTTTATTACATGGGATTCATTATTTTTTAGAATTGTAATATTTTCTATTGTATAAAAAAATTAACATTCAGCATTGATTTTTTATAAAGAGACATGGAAGGATTTAAAAAAAATTATTCAGTTTTTGGCCTCAATTTTATAAATAACCACTTCCAATGCTCTTATGCAAGATCATTTTAGTTGTCGGTTTTTGAAAAAATGTCGCGAAAAAATTATATTTTTTACATCACCTTTATAAACATCATTTAAAAACTGATGTTAATTCTAGGTTTTTCCCTAGTGTAGTGTTTTCTATGGTACGTGAAATGACCCAGTCTCTTAAACCACTAAGGGGAACTAGAGTTATCGACCTAGAACAAATTAGATTTCAATTTTATATTATATTTATATTTAAATAATTGAATATTAATTTAAATTAATTATCACACATTTAATATTCTCCTACATAAATATGACGTGATAATCTCTTAGGATATCTGACAAATAAAAATAGTTAATAATACTTTCCCACTATGATTAGAATCTTGAGTTATTGTGATGATATCACATAAATATTAGTTCAATGTCTGGATAAAATTATATGATAAAGAAATATAGTATGATGACTGTCAGGAGTTAGTATTTGTAACAATATGAGAGTTCATCTCATGAAGATAGCATTTGGTAATATTTAATCTGAGAGATTATGAGAATAGATCCCCATTTTAGAATTCCATTTTTTCATGTTTAATCTGATATTCCTATATTAAATCATGTGTAATGGTTCTTATATGTTAATATTATTACTAATTTTTTTCAAGACTCATGTATTTGATGTACTAACAAAATTTTTGATGCCAAATGTGTTGGAGTTGGTTCTCTAGAACCAAATTCTAAGAAACTTATGATTAAATGTATTCATGGTTTTTAATATTAAAAAATTACTCATCACATAATGATTGTTATTCTATGTGATATAATATGATATAATGTTCTACGATTTGTTGTTGCACAAAAATTTCATAGGTACTCCTCACCATGACGAGTAACCAGAAGTTCTAGGACACTATTCTTGAGTAAATTCTATATAGCTAGATGTTATCATATGAGGGACACAAATGATACACTCTATTAGGGGTGGAAACTCCTAGTAATTTGATTAACCTTCCCATGGTGTACACCCTTGGTAATATCCTAAAGGATATTACGAGAATGAGACCCACTAATAGGAAAACCACATTTATATGTGTCATTAGATATTCATATCCATTGATGCATGGATTGGTTCTTAGACAATTACATTATTAGTAATGAATACTATAAGTTATGTATTTTTATGTATTGATGAAAAAATGATGAAAAAGGATCTTGTTGAGTAAGGATATGTTGGGTGCCTCATGATTAATATTTTATTAATGAATAATGTGATAAATGATTTTCCTCTTATGTTCTTTAATAGATATTGATATCTCATGTCATTTGATGGAAATTATATAGCCTAAATAAATCTATACCCATTGTGTTCGATAAAAATTTTCAATTTTAGGGATGTGAAAGAAAGATAAATCTAGAACATAGGTTGATGACACTAGGATGCAGAATGATTGGTTAAAGATATCAATCAAAGAGGATTATATTACACTATATGAATCAGTATGTGGTAACATGTCATTGCAGCAATATTGTATTTATCAATGGAAATCAATGGAATGTTTTTAGATCCTAACATTGGACCCAATGCTTCCTCGCATAATTTCACCATGAAATGGACCATAATGGTAACACGCTATGTGTATCTATAATTCCAGTAAAAAAATATATCAGTATTTATTGTTTAAAAAGTTGAATAGAAATTATTCCTGAATATGGTTTAATAATTGTTCATGTTGGGTTGATCGAATATATCATGTCAGCATTTATTTAATATAATAAAATGTGAGTGGGAAATTTACTAAATATTTATTTTCTATTTAGATAATTTAATAGTTATTTATTTATTGGGGAATAATGTAGTGGTATTTATTTAATAAATATGTAGACATTAATCAATTCCCGATAAATATTATGGAAGAATGGTGGAATGAATTCAATGGTCTAGTGAGAAATAATAAATATTAAATTGTAATTATTTAAATAAACATAAATTTTAATTTTCATGTTATGCGCTTGTCAAGAAATTATAATATTATTACTATTTGACAAGGGGTTTTCTAATATTTAATAAATAATTAAATTAACTTATGAAAGTATTTCATTTCAGCCCTAGAAATATAAATACCAATTTATTTTATTATCTCAAAGAGATAATTCATTTTTCATTGTTGTGCACAGAAAGTTTGTACAATCTTATCAAGACTAGAAATCTCCCTTCTCTAATAATTCTCTCCTAAACTGAGAGAAATATTCCTCCAATGGATCATGGAGAATACTTTAGAAGCAGTTCTTGAAGCCATCAAAGGTGGAATATGTATGCTCTAGGATTGTCCATTCTATCTCATAAGGATTTATTTGGTGGTTTTAGGGTTTTTTGGAACATGTGTTGTTCATCTCTAGAGGGAATATACACTTAGTTTCTATAATGAAATGATGGTGGACCACATATCTATCACCAGATTAATAAGTGAAGAAACAATTCCTCAAAGTTAATTATTTATTTAATTAACTTAGTTATAAAAAATTTGTGTTGATCCTCACTCTAGTTCTAGTGTAATTATCCATTCTCAATTTCATTGATTCAATTCCATGTATCATGGAATTCATCTTCGTACAGTTCTCGAATTGATCATTGAATATGGAAAAACAATTTGGGAATAGCCCATCATAGGCTTCTTATGTACCTGAAACCTATATGTGGTATCTGAGGGAACACATAATTATTTATAATTACTGAAATTATCATTGGTGATTTAATCTATTATAATTTATTTTTAAAATTCATATTTAGTCATTATTTAAATCTGAAATATGATATTGACTTATTACTCCATCGTTTCTCATAGATATAATCAATATAATTAATTTTATAATTAAAATAAAATAAAGGATTCCATCCTCAGGTGATAAGAATTTTCAATAGATAACATAGGAGTACACAACATGTAATCAAAATTACATGCCATGTACATTTGTTTAATGAATCATGAACTAATTCAGAAATTAAGTCAAACTGTGTGCATTACTTACATGAGGTGTATTAAATACCTTAAACCATATGTTTAATGTCTAGGGTGCCTCACTATAAACCATATTACACATCATGTAACCCATTTACATAGCATATTGTCCCTTTGAGTCAATTACAAGCTTTTTATGTCAATACATGACTTACCTGAATGGTGACTATCTAGTTCAGAGATCACATGACGTGTGTCCCGTTGACATGCCATGTACTCTAGGTTCTATGGTATGATTTTCATGCAGTGTCCTTACGTGTGTACCATGGAGTGATGGTGACAATCATACATCACATGTTCTATAATGAGAACACCTTGTACTTGTACTAAAATAAACAGATTTAATATTTATTTATTATTATATCCAATCCTTGAGACATATTCTTGTGCATGTTCATTACATTGATAAGACATGCCATGTGATATGTTTTCAATATATATAAATATAAATAATTAATTAATATAAATATAATTTTTATATATTTGTATTATTTATTATTCAATTTACATATATTACACTACGTACACTGAAGCATAACACACAAAAAAATCATGTAATTCATGTAATTGTACAATACATGTGATATGTTGTTTATGCCATATATCACAAAAGTAAATATAAATACAATTATATTACATGTTAGGTATATATGAATGGGTATTCCCCATTTTTCTGAAGGTACATTTATGTATACAATTAATATTAAAAAAAATATATTTAGCTTCATTAAAATTTTAATGGATGAAATATCGAGGTTATTTAGATAAGAATAATGATTAAAAAATTGATTATTTAAAGATAATAATTAATTGATTCGATAATGATTTATGTTAACTAATACGGATCATGATTTGAATTATTGTTTAATTACATATTTAACACATTTCAAGCATGTTGATTATCATGAGCATGAAACAACCATTGAAATTCATTGGTTTTATTTTATTTATTATTAAATTAAACTATTAGAATGCATGAGTTCTCTCATCTTATTAAGGATGGCATGCATTCCCATGGTTTCTTTTATGTAAACCCCATTTTCCAATCAAATGTGTGAAATTAAAAAGAATATGTAATGGATAGTGGTACCGAACTATAACAGGTAGTGAATGTTGGGGGCTGAGGTGAGACCAATCCTAGGAGATATATAAGATGATGTGTGGAAAGCCTCAAACAAACTATAATTGGTTTGGTGTGTTTTCCCCTAGGTGAATGATTAGTTTTTCAACCACTAGATAAAATTATAACTATTGTAATCTCTTGATCATATAATTTTTTTATTATTATTTTGATGTTTCAATGTTATTTCACAGTGGCTGTTTTATCATGATCACGTAATTTAATTAATTTTATAATCATGCAAGATTAAACAATAATAAGTTATCTTATGAAAAAAATTACCTAATACATGTTTAATCACTTATGTAAAGAAAACACTTATTAGAAATAATTATATAATGATAATTATTGTTAAATTTTTCATAAAAGGATAAAATCCCTCCATAAAATTTTATATCAGTATAACCTTCTATTAATTTGGTTAAAATTAAACGAAAGTTTAAAGTACTTTACGACCCCAAGTTGGGGTGCTCTCAATTATCAAAGAATTTTACCATATTTGTTTGGTTGAAATAACTTATTTTTCATCCATTTTTGAATACCAAAACATGACTTGTTGTAAATGAGAGGAAAAGGATGAGGAAATCCAATTAAAGAATTTTAGGATTTGGGAAACCACTCAGTGGATCATGAAACTATGAGTTAATGTAGTAAGCATTTTGAACGCCTACCTGAAATCATTCACGATTCTTGACCAAAACAATTTGGGGTAATGAGAAGGGGAATACAGATCCCATATATTTGAATATAGAATAAATAGTATAATCTAAATCCAATGGAGGGGTTTTTGGGTTTCTATAAAATAGTTTGAGAATAATAAATATATTATTTTTTATTTTTCTAAATTTATCAGATAATGTATTGAAATAATCATTAAATTATGTTTATTAACAACAATAAAAATGAAATCAAATATATCATTGTGATGCATACTTAAGAAGAAAAAACTTCCCATCAGAACATACATCTATTAGTGTAAAAGGCACCAACATGTCATCCTTTTCCATCAAAGAATATTATATGTGCTATAATAACCTTTCCCACTTGCGCTTGATAATGGGGAATGTGATTAATAACTATCCCTCTATTAGAAACATATAAATGAAGATATAGATGTTAAATGTTTCATGGTATAATCTATGGTCATTGATCTTTTGGATAAAAATGAAGATATGGATGTTTATATAATGATGTCCCACCATTAGAATCTTTAACAAAGGAAGGTGATATAAAAGATGTGCAAGATATATAATGTTTTTAAAAAAAATAAACAAGGAGTGTTTGTGCCTGATGGGCCTCATGTAGTCAATATTATTGACTACATTGAGCACATAGACATCTTAGAGATTAAATTCCAAAATGAGTTGGATAAGGTTATCATACATGAATCATTTCTTAAGATCATCCCTTGTTTTATTTTTAATTACAATATGAGAGATAATGAGAAGAGTATTCTAAAACTAGTAACATTGATTATCCAAGTGGTTATGGACATGTGACACGATAATACCATAGTATTTATGGTGAATAAGAAATGGTAGAACAATGAAAAATGGTACCAAGAATTATAAACAGTCTAAATATTTTGAACACCATCCATCCAAGTAGAAGAATATCCATAGGTAGGGTTGGGAAAAGGTGCGGGTTTGTTTTTCATGTGGAAAGTAAGGCCACTGAAAGAAGAACTGCACATAGATGAAATGGAAATATAAATATGAGTTCATTTTCAATTGTAATATTAAAATATTTACACATTGGGAATTATATACATGTAGGAATCACATTTGTATCCAAATTCTTAGACCATGTAGATTTTGAAATTTTTCCAAAGGAGCGGAGGATATGAGAGTTGCTAATGGTGAGAGGTTGGCTCCTCTTTCCATTAATGACTACCACATATCATTTCCAATGAGAATGATTTTTGTTTTATAATACTATAATTATTTACCTATGGTTACTGAAAAAAAAATTTAATTATCATAACTAGATATTGATGTGTTTATTTTCATGTTTGTAAATAAAAGCTATGTCGTTATTAAGAATAACATATGTTACGGTATTGTACATTTATTTAAGGATATTTATGTAATTAATTACAATTTTTTTGGAAATCGGTAATGAATTATGATCATATGACTCATATAAGACCCAGTAAGTATTTTTATTCAGGGGATATAAACTAAATCACATTACTAATATTTTATTAGCCAAGAGGAAAGAAATTCTCTAAAATATCATCATTATATGGGGGTGTGTTTTCACAAAAATTATATTTTATAAGGTTAGTGGGTTTGTGTTCCTATATTTTTTTTACTTTTTTTAATATTTGAGTAATGTTAACCAGAAATATAAATTTTATTTTAATATATCTAATGAAATATCTAATTATTGTATTAATTTTCAAAAAATAATTTATGAATTAATAAATTTTATAAGTGTATATAATATTTTCTAGAGGGATGTAATATTATTTATTATTAAATAGAAAAATTATAAAATATATTCGGTATTTTTATCTATAATATTTCTTATTTCTTATATAGAACCTAAGATTTATTCCATATTCCAAGGAAAATTTATAATGTTCACAAAATTTTTATCATTAAACTAGGACTTTTAAAGGTTTATTTAACTCAATTTTCTAATAAAATATGAAATTAATAAACTTAAAATGATTCACATGGATCATTTTAATGTTAACAAACTATTAAAGGGTGTTAAAAGTCAACATATGGTTCATTATAGATTAAAATATAAAAAATATTAAAATCCATCAATAGCATAAGTTTCATATGGAAATTGTAATAGTTAACCAACTATATAAGTTTGAATGAGGAAATATGAAGGTTTCTTATATTATAATAAATGAGAAATTTATTGTTCCACATACATCAAAATGGAACTTTTTATATTCATATGAATAACTTTGATGTGTGTATATTTCACATAATCTTGTGGAATTAATGTCATGAAAAAGGAAAATATAATCATTAAGGTGAGTAATGCTATTATTATTGTTATGAAATAAAATATGGTTTGAAAAAAACATATTAATTTTATCACACTGTGAAACCATAAGATTTTATAAAGTTTACACACATTATGATAATTTGATGTTATATATTTAAGTAAAAAAAATTTCGACAATTTATTATTTGTTAATTTGTTTTTCAAATATGAAAACCAGTATGACATGTATTGATTTAAGATGTGATTGACGAATCAAAGGGAAATATACTATGATATGTTAGGGGATGTTGTGAAATGATTAATTTTGACATAAGTATTTTTATCCTGTAAGAATCTATAAATTTTGGAAGTATTTTTAAATAATCAGGGAGTTTTCTGGTATTTGGATAAAATAAGTACCATGAAACTACTTTTGAATTCAATATATATTTTTAATTGTATTTTAAAAATATTTTAAAGATGAATGAATGAAAAAAATATTTAATAGTATTTAATGATTATTATTATGATTCAGAAAATACTAGGGATATCTTATTTGAAAAAAATATAAATATTATTCATAAAATTAACTAAAAATATAAAATAAAAAAAAAATTGATTAAAATTGGATATCATGATTTTTTGTTGAGAATGTGAAACTTTTTTTAGTTATATATTTTGTGAATCAAAAAATGGCTGACCAGAGAATATAAGCATGTTCGTGCAACAACATCCATCATCTATGATGAAGAAAGATAATACTATTGATGATTATTTGCGGGATTATTATAGATCCTCATGATTTTAATTTTTTTTACATTAAATATATCATGTTTTCAATTTATTACCCCATACAAAACATCATTTTTAAAGGATATTGAAATATATTGTCAAAAATAAAATAAAAAATTATTGTGATTGTTAATAACTGGCCATTGAATTAGTGGTAATGAATAGAATTAAATGCATCGTGAAAAAATTATGGAAAAAAATAAAGGGTACTTAAAATTTGATTAAAATTCATTTCATATAAATAAAAAGAATATATATATATATATATATTTTTAGAATTTTGTTTTTAAAAAAAATTATATTAATTTCACCCGTAATAATTTTATGATTAATTTACAGTAATTAATATTGATATTATTATATATATATATATATATAAAAATTTTTAATACAAATTTTTAAATATTATTTAATAATATGAATAATAGATTTTCTTATTAAAAGAAATCTTCCATAGAAATTTTTGTTCATATATATTTTAAAAAAATTTAAAATGGAAAATTAGGTATTTCATAAGTTTAATTTATCATTATTTTTTAGTCATCATTTAATTAATTGTTTGAAAATATTTTAAAGTATTTTTAATAGAAAATTGATTTAAATATGAATAGTGAAATATACCATTCTTAAATTTTAATGATTGGTATATAAATGTTATATAAGTTTTAAATATTTTATCTTCAAAAACTATTCTAATATATTAAATTATAAATCAATATATATTTTTGATTACTACTAGTAGGTCCATCCAAAAGCTATGCTTCTAGATATTAATTAAATAAAATGAAAAAAATTAAAAGGTAGATGGGTGGGGACATAGAATGGGACTTGGGATCATCTTTCACGAACAACGTTATGGATCATAATAATACATATCATTATAATAATCAGAGTAATTAAAAATATCCTATTCAGATTGGGACATACCCTGATTGGGGATCTTATAAATATTTGAATTGAACTTGCACGATATCATTGATGATCGGGTAAAGAAAGCGTGAGGTGTGTTAGAATAGTCCTTCCCCAACGTTCTCATCAATGTATCAGGATTGTAGTCCAACCAATCATTAAACTTCCCTTTTAGAAAAGGAGTTCATGTTAGAATGATGTAGGACCACTGTTACTCTTGTTTTCTCATCCTCCTTTGAGGTGTCACCCCACATTTGATAAATCTTAGAGGATTTCAAAAGATTCTAGATTTTCTAATGAAAATTAATTTGTTGAGGTTCCCAAGAATTAAGAGTCAACTCATTAGTCTTAAAATGTAGCAAATATTCACTAGGACTATCATTCAAGAATATATTTGAGGGGTCAGTACAAGTAGGAGATCCAGAAATAGATATGTTTTCATTTTATCTATTTATCATTGTTCACATACGTATATCTACTATTTTAGAATGAAATTAAAATATTTCTGAATAAATTTTAGTACATTATATATTTATTATTTAAAATTTAATTTAATAAATTTTAAATATAATAAAATATAATTTATTTCAATTTTTGGAATCAGTAATAAAAATTATTTAATAATGAACATTTTATTATTATTCATAATTCGTAAATTTATTTAGTAAAAACCATTGACCAAGGTAAGTGTAAATTAATGTTAAAAGGGGTTATCCTAGTGAAAAGGATAAAATTTTAAAAAAACATGGTTGTTAATTGGATGTGGAGGATTTCATTGGCCTAATATCTTTATCACACCAATATTTCCTAATTCATTATTCAAATTCCTTGGGAGTGACATCCCGTTATTTAATTGATAAATTTATTTAAAAAGATTCCATCCCATATCACTAATAAAAAGGGCCTCTCACCACCCCTTTAAAACCAATGAAAATTTTATTTTTACTGATGAAACCCAGGAAACATATATCCAATTTAATATAATATTTATTCAATTAGATTATGTTCCTAGAATTTTATCATAATACTTCATGTTCTAAGAAATTACTAGAGGAAAACTCAAATATCTCAATGTGAGTTATTGTTTTTCTAAAACATCAAAAAAATTTATCATAATATTATATTTTTAATTATTGAATACCAATCATATGGAATAATTATTTTTTATGCAATTAATGTTATAATTTTATAGTATTCACAATTAACTACCAACACCCTCTTCCCTTAACAAGTATGACAAGGAATATTGTGTGTACTTGTAGAATACCACCCCCATGAACCAACGTGTTCATTTCCCATCACTACATATCATGGTTGGTCAAAAAATATAATTACTATTAATTATTTTATTTAAAATTATTTTATATTATATGATCAAAAAACATAATACCCTTTTATTGTTTCTAGAAAAATGAACACAACATCTGTTTGTCTTTGTTGAATATGACCAAAATGTAATGATGCATTCAATTATCCATTAGTAATGTTAATTTATGGTCCAAAAATTGAGTTTAATAGATAAATTTTATTTCAATGATATCAATAATGACTATTTGAATCAAACTAGAGGAAATAATAATGAAATTAAAAATAAATGATCACCATTATATAAATCATTTATAAAAAGAATACTATGGGAAAATATTTTTACCCATATCATATAATATTTTAATATCCATTTATTACTATACGTCTTGATAATTAATATATATAGTAATAATTAACATTAATTGAGATCATTATTTTTAGGTAATATTAATGGTACAACTAAACCACCATATAATAATCAATTCATCATGGGGTGTTCATGTTTTCATTGGTTTACGAACCTACTTGAACAATGCAACGAATTTATATCATGGATGAATATGTGAACATTTTTGTTGGTATAATATGATATAAATATGTAAATAATTAATTTTATTGTGTTTTAATTGTAAAATAATTTTTAAAAAACAATAATTTTGAAATCACCTATTGTTCAGTAAGGAACATAAAAAAAATTCATAATTAATTTCATCTCAATCGATTATAATCGAATCAATAATGGAATAAAATTATATCTTTACTAATATTATTGAAAATCTGTTACTAATGATTATATTTTTATCAAAAATGATTACCAACATCATTTTTATGAAACTAGTTTGAAATAATCGAGATTATATACAATAAATATTTGAAATAGTTAAAAACACACTAGAGTTAATATAGAAAATAATTATAAATGATGATTTTAAATTGAAAAATATATTTAATTTTTTGAAATAAATTATCAGTATTGATATTTTTCTATATGAAATTAGAGTGTGTTTTTGTAATATTATAAAAACCTATGGTCTTCTTGTCTCAGTTCTTACCCCTTTATTTATTATTATACAATATACTTTATATATAATGGAATATCATCATCCTAATTAATAGTTTCAACTATGATTATGTAACACCCGATGCTTCCACGGTACGCTTCTCTTTGAATAATACAATATTGTGTGTTGTACACAACTTCGAGTTCTTACACACCACAACCAATCAAACTAGAAATTATGAATACATATACCCAATTTTTTAAATTTTATAAATTTTAACTTTTAAAATGGAATTCATTTTTGGATTCTTAATATCGAAATTATATTAGGGTTAATTTATGGTATTTTTCTGAAAACTTTCAATTTTTGATGAATAGTGAAAAACACTGAGTTATAGTTTAAAAACGAATTTTTATTTACATATTTATTTTTTTTATTTTAATTTATTTTAGGTCAAAATTTAAACATAATACCTATATATGTTCAATGTAATTCATTGGATCCATTTTATAATAATTTTAGATGTATAAAAATTTTATTGAACTTTTTACCGTCTTTTACCCACCTCGTAAGAGCATTTACAAATTTACAAAAAACATAATTTTACTGCTTCTGTATGTTGAATTTCAAAACTCATAGTGACGCGGTTGATATTAGTAAGTAAATTGTGTTTCAATAAGATGAAAATAATTTTTGGTGAATGGTAGCCTTTTACTTTCATTGACCATGATTAAAAGTAAAAAAGGGTAATTAAGGGTTAAAATGATATTATTATTAACCTAACACATGTTTTAATTCTATTGGATGTGTATAATTCAACAAAAAAACCTTAGGATTAAAATATGAACCGTTTTGGTTCACTTGGATTAGATTTGGACATTTATTATTATTTTATTTAAGGAAGAGTTAAAAGTGTTAAATTCAATGTTTAATAACTAAACAATTTTTAATATGGGGTTACACATAGTATAAATTCGACTATAAATATTCATTAGAAATATAAAAATATTTCTTCTATAATGGTAATTTATTTATATTTTTTAGGCATTAAATAATAAAATTTATCTATGACACAATGATGATTCCGTAATTAATATATTAATGAAATATTAAAATAATTGATAATATTAGTATCGATATAAATCTAATTTGAGACTTTTTAAAGACTTAAAATAATTTTATAGGTTAATATTACATGTTAGGTTTAATTAAATGTATTTAGTTTTAAGTAATATTGTTTTTAGTACTTTAACAAAAATCAATTATTAAATAATGTCAAAATTTACAAAAATGAGTTTTTTTTAAAATACAATATTATTGGTTGATATAATAATCCTAAAAATATAAGAATCAGCCAAAATACTTATATAAAAATATATGTATCATTAAAGAACAACTTGGGGTTCTCATGGATGTTTACATTATGTTTATTAACAATATAATATAAAAATAAAAAGAGACATGGTAAATGTCAAACTGTTTAACTAAAAGTTAAATCTAAAAGATAAGGCTAATTTAGTGACCCAAACCTGTATAAAAAATATTGGTTGAAATATTTCAGACCCATACCCACCTTAGACTTTAACTAATTCATTTTCGGGCCATTAGAAACTGAAAAAGATTTTATTATGAAATAATATTTCTAGATTTTCTTAAGGTTCCCTCACCCTTCTTATAAAAGGGCACATCCCCTTCTCTCTTATTCTCACCATAAAAGTCATTTAGATCGGTCAAAATTGGCCCAAATAACCTATCAACTATCTTTCCTTCAACCTAGAGTCCTAACTTTAGTCATAAATCTAACCTAAGGATCCCTTTTGAACAAATGAAAAGGAAAATCCCGAAGAAGAGGTAAATATCTCACCACCTCTTTCTTGTTTTTTCATCTTCCACTTCATCTTTCCTTGTTGTTTCCATTATAAAATAATAACTCTAGTATCATATATATACTATTGTTTTATTATAAATATGGTACAACCATATTAATTATTCTATCCATCCTTTGAATGACAAGTCACCATACGTACATACGTACGACTAACCGTCTCCACGTCATGGTGAAGTTGTTATCGAATACATTATTATTTGGATGGGTATAATAATGATGCATAAATGATTTAAATAATAAATATAACATAATAGTGATTAATTATATATGATATACCATCCAATTATATACAATTATAATATCAAAATAATTATATTGTCGCTCGTGCGTACACACAGATTACTGTCTCCACGAACACGATGAGATTCATTCCCCATCGTATCCATTCGAGAATAATTTTCATTAAATGATTAAAAATAATTTTAAAGACTTAATAGAATTATGAATATGAATAACACACATCCTATACATAACAAACGTTACTTACATAAAAAAATATATAAAGTAAAGCGAATCAGTTAACACCTAAAACGACAATAATACTAAAATATTATAAAAAAAGCAACATTAAAAGAAAATATATGATATCATATTAATGTATATGATTCTCTTATAATTTAATAAAAATTATTTAACCATTATATTGGAGTTGAACCTACCCTCGACCAGGTAAATGTACAAGGTTAGGGTTAGTTTAACAATCTCATTATTATCTAAGGTTGTTTTTACGTAAGTATCTACTAGGGCCTCATTATCATCCATATCCATGTTTCTTAAAAATGTATTCCAAAACATTGTTACTATTTACTGGAATATAGTTTAAATTCATTTATACCCGTGTATAAATTTTTATAAAATGGTTTGAAAGGAATCTTTCTGTCATTTTCCAAACAAGGTACCTTATGACATTTTCGACAAAATTATGGTAAGAATGTTTTTTAACATATTTGGCGAGTGAGGCTATTTTATGCCTCTATAACATCATTGAATCTTCCCTTACAATATTATATGTATATTTTCAAAATTATTGTTTTCTTATATAATTAAATGACTTTTAAATGATTTCAAAATAGTAATAGATATTTCTCTAAAAATGATTTGATTTCATCTATGTCAACATCCTTTGATTGATTTTTTAGCTTAACTAAAGTTGACGTATTATGATACAAAACATCCACATTGTATTGAAATTTTTGTGATATGTTTGCCTATGGATGTGTTATTTTTACAAAATTCATGGATTATGGAGAAAGTATTGACATTTCGTATGCTAGTTTTAATACGATTGTTTATATTATGATTGAACCTTTTCATATGATGAATGCATTGGACTTAGTATGTGATGGGTGGAACCCACTATAGCTCCTCGATGAATCTTTAGGTATCATGACACAAACTAGTGTCTTGGCACAAGGCCTAGACAAAATCTTTTTTGTAGTCTTAGCACAAGGCCATGACTATGTGGTTATTATGTCTGGCATTAGGCATTCCATCATTATGAAAGTGGCAATTGATATTGCATCTGATTATTTGACTAGTATAATATCCATGTGAATAAGTAAATGGAATTATTTGATTTTTCCTTTGCCATATTATTCTAATGTTCATGTTTAAAAGTATTTTGTTATAGTCTTACATTGCCTTAAATGTTTATTCTTATTTATGAATGTTTCTACTATATTTTTATCCTTACTGAGCATATGAGCTCACCCATTTCTATGTTTTATTTTTTCTAGGATGCGAATAAGTATATTATGACTTTCCTGCAGGGATAGTCTAAGGGATATGAGTGTTTCCTATGGAGACTATGTTGTTTTAGTTTTTCATTTTATAATTTAATGGAAAACTTAGGAATGTATCTAGTATTTTTAAGGTTACTAAACTAATCGGTCTTTCAAGATTTGATCGTTTGTGATCATGCCAATGTTATGTAATAATGCACTGACATTGTGTAACTAGGTTTGGGGTGATATAGTTGGTATTATTGGAATTTTAGTACAAACCTGGGAATCTAGGTTTAGATAAACTCTGATTAGAGCCCATTATGCTAAGATAGACTTTGAGAATTAGTATAGAATAAATTCCTAGAATTTTTGTATTGCACAGATTTTGTGTGTTTCCCATGAAATGCATCCCTTTCTAGATACAATCAGGTAGAGGTGGCTCTGGAAGAGATGTACTTAGGGGTAAAACTTGAAAACACCACTTTGAGCTAGACGCGAACGGGAACTGGTGCACGACAACGGGCCTTGCTGCACACTTGGTTACGACACTTCTGAGGGATATGCTTAGGATAAGTCATATTTTCTTAACAAACCATTATGAAGAGTTTATGAGTATATAAATCACAAAAGAAAACATTTTTTTGATTATGTATTATATCCATAAACTATTCAATTTATGAAAACTATTTTATAAGTTTGGAATTATGTATTGTGATTCATAAACCAATTTAGTGTATTCCATTATTTAGAAATAGATCCTAGATGAAGGAATGGAAACTATATAAATTCCCGCAATCCATGTAAATATTTTCATCCAACCCAAGATAACTATTGTGGAGCTGATGAAGCAACTTGCGGTGATCAGCTTATCACTATACAGGGACATCTAACACAGGATATGAATAATAATATTACCTATATGGAGCACCCTGATCCGCAGTGTGGAGGATCAATGTTAGATCACTTCATGAGGCAACATCCACCAATATTAAATGGGGGTAAAAATCCATTAGTATCTGAGGAACGGATAAATTCCATAAAGAAAAATTTACATGCCTTTGGGAGTAGTGAAATTTAAAAAGTTTCCATGGCATTTTACCGCCTCATGGGAGATGCTGATCAATGGTGGTCATTGATTCAAAACACAAAGGACAATGATGAAGTATCATATATGGAATGGAGGGAGTTTTATGAAATTTTCGTAGAATAATACATTCCACATGACCATCGAGCAGATACAGAAAGACAATTTCTGAGTCTGCGGAAAATGGTGAAAGAGAATGTAGAAAAGTATGAAGCTAACTTTACAAGGTTAGATAGGCATGCTGCAGATTATATACATAACCCATGAAATAAGATTGATCATTTCATTAATGGGTTTAAACAATTTTTCCATTGAGCATTAGTCACAAAATCCTTCTTGTCGTATGAATATATTATATCATGTGCTATCAAGAGAGAAATAGAATTCTCTATGTTTACAACATTAAAGCAGAGAAAGAGAATAATATATCTGTTGAACACTTTGGAAATGTAAATAAGGGGAATATGGGAAATGTTTAATATCCATCTAGCAGTAAATGGGGGATGAAACTCCCCTGTACTTGCCTGATGGGATTGAGATTCTTTTATAAGTGTGGTGAAAAAGGCCACCAATCTCGTGATTGCAAGGGGAAGAAAGATGGTGTTAATATTTAATGATACAATTTTAGAGAAAGGGGGAATTATTCAAATGAATGTCTCAAGAACCAAGGAAACATACCTCAGAAAAGAACAAGGGAGCAAGGCCAAGTTTATGTGATCACTACTACTGATATTGAAGCTCTGAAAGACGTGGTGGATGGTAATTTAATGTTTTCCTCAAGATTAGCCAATGCTTTATTTGATTCTGGATCATCGCATTATTTTGTATATTCCCAGTTTTCTAAAAAAATTATATATTTTCAATTGGACATAACAAGGGAGTTTTCAGTCAAAATGCCTAAGGGAAATATCATCTCAACAATGTTTTATGAATCAGTTCTCATTAGCACATATAAATGTTCTTTATTTTCTGATCTCATCGTCATACCAATAAATGAATTTGATATAATCCTCAGAATTGATTGGCTTTCAGACCATGATGTGAAAATTTATTTTAGTAATAAAGAGGATACAATTTTCGATGATGATAAGGATTACCTTATCAATAGAGTAGAAACGTCACCACCTGATTCTTACCTATATCCACCCTTAGTAGCTCCACTAAATTTAATTATTTGGAAGGAAGAGAATGAAATGATTATGTGTGAGGAAAATTATGTTCAAATAAATGAAGTAACTATTATGAAAGAATATGAAGATGTGTTTCCAGAAGATTTACCTACACATCCTCCAAAACAAGAAATTGAGTTTTCCATTGATTTAATTCCAAGTTCAAGGCCCATATCGAAGACCCATTATAGAATGGCCACTGTGGAATTAATGGAACTAATGAAACAACTAGAGGAAATCAGTAATAAAGGATTTATACTCCCGAGTGTTTCTCTATGGGGACCCTGTTCTACTTGTTAAGAAGAAAGATGGATGTATGAGGTTGTGCATTGACTACAGGGAGATAAATGCTATAATAATAAAGAACAAGTATGCCCTACCTTGCATTGATGATTTATTCGACCAACTCCATACAGATCAATACTTTTCAAAGATTTTCCTTCTATCTGGATATCATTAGTTATGTGTGAAGAAGGATGACATTCTGAAAACAACATTTCGAACTAGGTACGGGCATTATGAGTTTACAGTAATGCCTTTTGGATTGACTAATGAACGCTCTGTCTTCATATATCTAATGAATAGAGTTTTCAAATAATATCTTGATGAATTTTTAGTGGTATTTAATGATGATATTTTTATATAATCCAAAATCTATGAAGATCATGAAATTCGTTTGTGCATTATTTTAAAGACTCTTAGAAGATATGAATTATATTGGATGTTTAACAAGTGTGAATTCTGGCTTCAAGAGATATATTTTCTTGTCTATATTTTCTTTAATAATAGAATCTCTGTCGCTCCTTATAAGATCAAGGTTATCAAAGAATTTCCAGTACCAATGAGTATAACCGAGGTACACAATTTTCTTGGTTTAACAGGTTATTATCGACGTTTCATCCAGAATTTTTCCCGATTGGCTACCCAAATAATGAATCTCACACGTAAAGGGGGTGAATTTGTTTGGAAAATAGTGTGTGAATAATGTTTTGAATAATTAAAGATAAGATTAGTTAATGGATCTATCTTGACTCTACCATCAAGGAATGATGGGTTTGTTTTTTATACTGATACATCAAATAACGGACTTGGTTGTGTCCTTATGCAGAATGATAGAGTTATTTCCTATGCATCATTACAGCTAAAAATTCATGGTAAAAAATATCCTACTCATGATCTTGAGTAAGCAGTTGTAATACAGTCTTTTAAGATATGGATACATTATCTCTATGGTGGAAAATGTGAGATATATACCAATCACAAGATTTGGAAGTATATTTTCTCATAGAAATAACTCAATATGATGCAAAGTCGAAGGCTTGAATTACTCAAGTATTGTGATTGAACAATACACTACAACATGGGTAAGGAAAATAAGGTGGCATATGATTTGATCTGAAATGATCATGGTGTTTTGAATATGATGAGAGTTGAAAGGGATCATATTTTCTTGGGTCTATTAAATATTGATATGGGAATAACGATGTAAGGTGAAACATCAAAACGTTTTCAAATGGTTTCCAAACCATCATTACTAGAAAGGATAATGATTTCTCTGATTGATGGGGAGGAGTTTCAAAAGATGATTTATGCTGTGAATGATGGGGGATTGAGTGACTTTGTGTATGAAGATGGAATTTTGAAATATGGGAAGAGACTTTGTGTTCCCGATATACCTGATCTAACAAGGGAATTATTGGGTGAATCTTATAGTTCCTATTTCTCTATAAACCCTGGTAGCACAAAGAGGCATAGAGATTTGAAGGAACATTTTTGGTGGTACAACATAAAGAGGGAGATTTCTGATTGTGTTTCAAGATGTATGATTTGTCAAAAAGTGAAAGTTGGAAGGCAATAGCCTAGAGAAGTCATGCAACCTCTTTCCTTACTTGAGTGGAAATTGGATAATATTAGGATGGAATTTATTATAGGACTACCAAAGACTTCTAGAAGGAATGAAGCAATATGGGTCATTTTTATCGTTATACCAAGTCACCACATTTTCTTGTTATAAGAGAAGATTTACCACTTGAACGTCTAGAAATATTATATATTAATGAAGTTGTGAGACTTCATGGACGAACTCTATTGACTGTTTTTTACCGTGATCCACATTTAACATCATGATTCTGGAATGCTCTTTAGAAATCCCCAGATACTGAACTTCGTTTGAGCACTGCCTACCACCACCAAAATGATGGACAATCAGAACATACTATTCAAACCTTAAAAGACGTGTTGAGATCATGCTCACTTAACTTTCTTGGTATGTGGGATCAATATTTACCACTGGTAGAATTTTTCTATAACAAAATCTTCCATTAAAGTATTCAATTGGCACCATATGAAGCATTATATGGAAAGAGATGTCGCACACAAAACTTTTGGGAAGATGTCGGTGAAATAAATCTCGTATGACCAGAACTTGTGGAGGAAACGATGGAAAAGGTTAAGGTAACACAAACCCACATCAAAGTAGCTCAAAGTAGGAAGAAGAGCTTTTCCAATTACCTAAGGAAGGATTTGGAATTTATGGAAGGATATCATGTTTTCTTGAAGGTATCTGCATAGAAGGGTGTTATATGTTTCTGTAAGAAGGTAAAATTATGTCCCAGGTACATTGGAACTTTGGAAATTCTAGAATTAATTGGGGATGTAGATTACCAATTAGAAATGCCGCCAAATCTCTCTAAAGTTCACGATGTGTTTTAGGTATCACTATTGAGAAAATACAAGCATGACTCAATGCCTGTACTCACCTATGATTAAGTAGAACTAGAACCTGATCTATCTTATTACAAAGATCATGTCAAGGATCTTGATATAAGAGAACAAGTATTGATAAACTGTGCGACTCATCTGGTAAATGTTCGATGGAGAAACCATAAGATGGAAGAGGCAACATGGGAACCCGAGGAACATATGATAAAGAACCTTCCTAGTCATTTTATGTAATGATATTTGAGAAATTTTGATGATGAAATAATTTGAATGAAGGGAGAATGTAACCCCCCAAGCCTCCACAATACGCTTCTCTTTGAATAATACAGTAGCGTGTGTTGTAGGAAACTTCGAGTTCTGACACACCACAACCAATCAAACTAGCCGTTATAAATAGTAATTCCCACTTTTTGAAATTTTATAAATTTTATCAATCAAAATGGACTTCATTTCTTGATTCGGAATATCAAAAAATAGCTTCGGGTGATGTTTTGGTACTTTTCTGAAAACAATCAATTCTTGATGACGAGTGAAAAACAGAGAGTTATTATTTTAAACCGAATTTTTTTTAAATAATAATTTAGTTTTTTTAAATTTATTTTAGGTCAAAATAGATACATAATACCTATATAGGTTCAATATAATTCATTGGAGTCAGTTTATATTAATTTTAGATACATATAACATTTATTGATCTTTTTACAGTCTTTTACCCACCTCTTAATAGCATTTGCAAATTTACATAAAACATAATTTCAAAACTACTATGAGTTGAATTTAAAAAAATCTAAGAGACACAGTTGATTATAGTAAGTAATATGTGGTTCAATAAGATGAATATAATTTTTGGTGAATAGTAACTTTCTACTTTCACTTACCACGATTAAAAGTAAATAGGGTAATAAAGGGTTTAAATGATATAATTAATAACCTATCAAATTTCCTAATTCTATAGTTTAAGTATAATTTGACTCAGAAACAAAATTAGGAATAATATTTGAACCTCTTTAGTCTACATGGATTAGATTAGGACATTTATTATTATTTTATTTAAAGAAGAGTTAAAAGAGTTAAATTCAATGTTTAATAACTAAACAATTTTTAATATCAGGGTACACACAATATATATTCGACTATAAATATTAATTAGAAAGATAAAAATATTTCTTAAATAAGTGTATAATATTTATAATTTTTTTAAATTAAATTTTTTTATTTATTTATGACACAATGATGATGCATTAATTTCCATATTAATGAAAGATTAAAATAATTGGTATTATAAATATTCAAATAAATACAATTTCTGACTTTAAATGAATTCTAATAATTTTATAGTTTAATATGACATTTTAGGGATGATTAAATGTATTTCGTTAGAAGTAATAATGTTTTTAGGAATTTATCAAAAATCAATTATTGAATAATGTCAAAATTTAAAAAAATGAGTTTTTAAAACACATACAATATTATTGGTTGATATAATAATCCTAAAAATCTGTGTTTTAGAAAAAAGACTTATATAATGATAGGTGTTTCATTAATGAACCACTTGGAGATCTCTTTATGGTTTATAGTATGTTATTAACCATATAATATAAAAATACAAAGAGACATGGAAAATGTCAAACTGTTTAACTAAGAGTTAAATCTAAAAGATAATGTCAATATAGTGACTCAAACTTATCTAAAACATATTTGTTTAGAGTTTTATGACCCATCCCCACCTTTTCATGTAAATAATTTATTTTTTAGATATTAGAAACTGAAGATGATTTTATTATAAAATAATATTTCAAACTTTTCCTAAGGTTCCCCTCACCCGTCTTATGAAAGGGTACTTCCACTTATCTCTAATTCACACTATCAAAGCCATTTTTCTTTACAAAACCCTACCCAAATACCCTATCAACAATCCTCCATTAATCCTTGATGACTTAATTTAGTCATAAAGCCAACCTATGGATCCCTTTTGATCAAATAAAAAAGAAGAACCTGAAGAAGAGGTAAATATCTCACCACCTCTTTCATGTTTTTTCTTCTTCCACATCATCATTATTTGTTGTTTACATTATAAAATAATAACTCCAGTATCTTATGTACACTATGATGTTATAATAAATAGGGTACAACAATATTCATTATTTTATCCATCCTTTGATTGAGATTCCACCATATGTGCGTACGTACGGTTTACCGTCTCCACGTCATTTTGTAGTTGTTATTCAATACATTATTATTTATATGGGTATAATATTTATGTATAAATGATGTAAATAATAAATATAAAATTGTAATTATTGTGTAAATATGATATAACATCCAACTATGTACGATTTTAATATCAAAAAATGATATTGTTTCTCGTGAGTACGTACAGATTAGCGTCTCCACGAACATGATGAGATTCATTCCCCATCATATCCATTCGAGACTAATTTTCATTAGATGATTAACAATAATGTTTAAAGACATAATATATCTCTATATATGAATAATATAATTCCTATCCAAAACAAACATTTCTTTCATAACAAACCATATAAAGGAAGACAAATCAGTTAACACCCTAAATGACGATAATACTAAAATATTATTAACAAAGTAAAATTAAAATATTGTATATAAACATTGTTTTTAGTGCATTACATAAATAGAACTTCATTTCTCATCTAAAATGCAATTCATGTTTAAAATGAAAATTTGGGCCAAATCATTTATTTGTTCGTGGAAAACATTATATTCATTTTCTAAATATTAAATTTTGGTATATGATTTATCACTTTATTTGGAACACTTTATCTTTTAGGTCCGATGGATTAATCCCAATGTACGATGGAGAATTTTGCGCCTGAAGGAAAAAACTTGCCGGAAAAAGCATAATGGGCCTAAGGCCCATAAAACAAATGTGGGGCCCATAAACCAAGCCCAATTAAGCTCAAATTTATAATTTAGAAAGATAAAAATATGAGGATCATTTTATTCAACTGTGGTCAGAGCTAATTCTGATGTTTTCATGATGATAAATGGATCTGAATTTGAGATTTAAATGGTGGACCTGACATTAATGCACAGAAATCCGTCCCACCATTTCGATTATAACATCCAAACGGCTAAGTTAAATTTCCTGAAATTTTTAAATCTAATAGAGGATAGATGGAAGAAGATATTTCCCTTGTACAAACCCTCCGGATTCGGCCTTATTCAATTACAAATTCACACGTCAATATGGTGGACGAATCTGGACAGTTTTCCGGGTCAAATTTGAAACATCAATTTCCTTTTGATTATTCACCCTCCTTTTGACTCTATTAATTTTTGGGGGTGAATTAATTGTTGTGGTATGGACCTAAGGCTCCTAATATTCCTATATATGAAGCTAGTGGTGAAGGTAACAGGGGTGGATATTTTTTTCTTATCATCTTTTGTTGTTTTTTTCATTGTAAGTTTATGCTTCCAAATTTCCTTTGTAATGTTTTCCATTTCCATGTAAGTTTCATTTTTGTATAATTATGTTCTTAATAAACTTATTTCTCTTATATATTTTCCATTTCTTTTATTAAAAATTTATTATCAAAAAGCACAGTGATATCCATGTGTTGTTGTGAATTAGTTCACATATAGGTGTGAATTTCATTCACACACACGAAGGAGTGCTCGTTGTTTCCACGATTTTAATTTCTTTAATCCAATTCATGTTAGCCATCTTCCGCCCACCATTAGGAGTATACCATAAATGGAGGGATAAACCTTTAATGGGTTAAGCTTATGAGGGTGAAAAGGCTGAATTGAATGTTATTTTATGAACGAATTGTTGTTAATTGGATAATTAATTTAAGACATCCATTCTCCAGTAATTTCTACTCTTCATATTTACTGTGTTTGAGAAAACTAAATTCAATTACTAAATGACCATATACCTCGGAGAGATCATGAATTTGGTTCGTTATGTGTATATGGGATTAGTAATTGTGTTTAGTAAGCACCAAACCAGAAAATGATTAAGGTAGTGTTATTTTTGATGAATGGATTCATCAAGAATTAATAAAACCAAAATTGTCTAAAGAAGTAAAATTCATTCAATCCACCCCGAGCATAATCCTAAGATCAACCCATTTTCTTTAAATTTAATTCACTTAGGTTTCTTAGTGTTATTTTGACCAACCAAAATCAATACCAATGTTGGCTACATCATAGCCCATCCTTCACCAAATCATAGCGTCTCAAGTATACTTCATCGGTCCCTGTGGATTCGACCCATACATGTACTACATCGACCGCTTTTACCAGTAGGGTAAATTTGGGCGCAACCAAATTTTGGCGCTATTGTCGGGGACCCAAGTAAGTAACATAGAAACTCATCTTCTTTTCTCACCCCAAATTCTCTATTCTCATCCTAATATCTCTTCTCTATTCCCCTTTCTTTTTCAACGTGTCCAATGAATCCCCAAAACAACTTTCAATCAACACCAATGGATTATCTTCAACAATACCCATTAATATACCAAGGTTATAATCAACTAGAAAATCAATATTTTGAATCACCTCACATAGAAAATTACATTGACTAATCCATGATTGAATACACCACACCAGATGAGATCTACAATCAATGGGATGCAGATTGTTTAAAGGATCAATTTCCATACCTCTCAAGGATGATTGAAGTGATCAAACATAACAAAGTTCATGATGTCCAAACATCTATCAATCCTAATTCTGAAAAACTTATTGAGCATTTTTGTGATAAAATGGATAAAATGAATTAAGAGGTTTCATCATTAAGAGTAGAACTACAAATCATTGAAATGGTTATGGAACCCATTCCCACTCAGGTTGTCTTCTCCTCATCACGAATACAAGAATATTGTCTCCCAGAAACCTCACATTAATTTATTGAAGAACCAACCATTTAATGTGGGATAGTTGAAGGTAATCAAGAAATTATTTATGGGTGCTTAAATCCAGATGAAATTAATTTTTTGGATTCACAAGGGGAAAATTTGTCTTCATGGATTGAGTGTTCAGAATATTGCTCCAATAACATTTTTTTAGAATCACTGATCATTGAACCATTGGGAGATATAAAGAATATTGAGTCTATACCCACTTATCAAATTCAAATGGGAAATTTTGGGGATGAATCATATTTTCAAAAGGAACCAATTCTTTCAAATTGTTTTTAAGAAGAAACAATTTTTGATTCAAAATTTCATTCTTCATTATGAAAATTCAATCTAACTGAACTCAATGATATGATACATCCTTACCAACTCAAGAACCCCTCCATTTATAATAACCTAGACCATTCAATTATCATCCATTTTCATCAAGATTCCAAAAAAAGTTGAATCACCCTAGAAATCTTAGGAAGGACTCTAGATGAAACTAAATCAACCATTACAAAAATTCCTTGGACTTTCACACTCATTGTTGAACATGGTATTTCAAATGTCACAAATTCTAAAAAAATAATTAATCTCAATCGTGTGGAAGTTGAGAAAAACTGGGTTCCTAAAAAATTATAAAGTTAGAATTGGGTAAGTTGGGGGGTCTAAGTCAAGCTAACGACATTAAATTAAGCGTTGCATGGGAGGTAAGACATGGTTTATCATGTTTCTAATAAAGTGAATAATCGTTTTTTATTTTATATTTTTCATTTAAAAATAATAATTACCATAGACTGTTGACCTGTTATTTTTTTATGAGTATGGATGGGAATGAAAGGGGAGAACCGTATTCATCTGTGTCACACGGTGTGATCCCTGAGTAATACCTTACCCAAAAAATATAAAGAAGACAATGTATCATCAGTTTGATTTTTAATATAAAATAAAAAATAAAAAAAACAATGAAAACCATAAAATTGATGATACATGGTATTAAAAAAATAATTGTGTTGTTTGTTTTGTCTTCTTTGTTCTTATTCTTTTTTCAGGAACTATTTTTGGTGATACATGTTCAATCAAGGAGGTTCTTACATCCCCCAAGAGATCAAAGGAGTAATCTGGAGCATCATGAAATTCAACATCAAAAACCAGGTGAATTTTTTCCATGTTAATCAATCTCAATTTCATATTTTAACTCCTCTCCTACCCCCTTCTAACTTTTCTTTTCTTTATACACTGGGGACAGTGTTATTCTAAGTTAGGGGGAGATAAAAAAGGATTTTTTTTTATTTTGTGAATAAAAACATGCATGAAAAGAAAAATTCCATTAACCATAAACATGATAACACACATTGAAAACTCTAAAATTGTATATCAAATAAATTTTACTTGCCTTGATTCTGATTTTAATTCAAGTTTAAGTTCATGAGCATAGTTTTTGGAAAGTGCGGTTTTCCGATGTGATTTTTCAATGTTTACATTTTCATCCTCTTAATAAAAATGCCACAATGCATGTTTACTGGACCTTGGGTGTAAATTTGAGTTCTTGGGTCCCTTTCATTATAGCATAGGGTTATAGGGTCACTTTTAGTTTAATTTGAGTATCCAAAGAAAAAAAACAAAAACAAAAAAACAAAAAACAAAAAAAATGACCATATAGAGAAATGTTTTGTCCAAATGTGTGGCGTCCGACATTTGGGGATCGTGACTCCATAGTTGTCTTTCCTAGAGTTAGTCTTTATATCTCTATTGTAAAGCATGAAATTGACAATATGTGTGGCGTTCGACACTTGGGGATCGTGACCCCATAGTTGTCTTGGCCAGATTTAGGCTTTTCATATCTATTGTGGATAATAAAATAAAATAAAAAAATTCAAAAAAATGGATACTCATCTTAAGGTTTAATGTGATTCCCACCTAGGGCTTCCATTTTTTGCCCTTGAACAATAATATGGGCCCCATATCTTTTATGTTGCACAACACTTTATCATGCTTAATTGGAATTGGATGAAATGTGGAAATGAATTTGAACAAAGGAATGGGATTGGGCATGGGATATACTTATGAACCTAGATTTTTTTAAATTATTTTTATGGGTTTCTTAATTTTTTGGTATGGGGTCTTTGGGTGAGAAATTTGTATTTAAATGTTTTAGGAAAATGGGATTTTAATTTCATATTTGTAATTTATTTTGCTCGGGACTAGGAAAACTCAAGTTTGGGGGTGTGATTAGTCACTGCAAGTTGCTAATATTAATTTTTAATATCTTTATATTCATTGTTCCAATGTCTATAAACATTGGAGTTAGTGCATTACATAAATAGAACTTCATTTCTCATCTAAAATGCAATTCATGTTTAAAATGAATATTTGGTCCCAATCATTAAATTGTTTGTGTAAAACATTATATTCATTTTCTAAATTTGAAATTTTGGGATATGATTGATCACTATTTTTGGAACACTTTATCTTTTATGTCTGATGGATGAATCCCAAATGAAGAAGGAGAATTTTTCACCTGAAGGCAGACTATTGAAGGAAAAAGCATAATGGGTCTAAGGCCCATCAAACAAATGTGGGGCCCATAAACGAAGCCCAATGAAGCTCAAATTTATACAGTAGAAAGATAAAAATATGAGGATCATTGTATTCAACTGTGGCCAGAGCTAATTCTGATGATTTCATGATGATAATGGGATCTGAAGTTGAGATTTAAATGGTGGACCCGACATTAATGCACAGAAATTTGTCCCTCCATTTCGACTATAACATCCAAACGGCTAAGAAAAATTTCCTGAATTTTTTACAGATCAAATAGGACAGTTGGACGAAGATATTTATCTTCTATAACCCCTTCAGATTCGGCGTTCTTCAATTACAAATTCACAGGTCAATATGGTGGAAGAATCTGGAATGTTTTCCGGGTCAAATTTAATACATCAATTTCTTTTTGATTATTCACCCTCCTTATGACTCTATTATTTTTTGGGGGGAAAATTAATTGTTGTGGGATAGACCTAAGGCTCCTAATATTCCTATATAAGGAGATAGTGGTGAAGGGAATAGGGGTGGATATTTTTTTCTTAGCATCTTTTGTTGCTTGTTTCATTGTAAGGTTATGCTCCTAAATTTCCTTTGTAATGTTTTCCATTTCCATGTAAGTTTCTTTTTTGTATCTTTATGTTCTTAATCAACTTCTTTCTCTTTTATATTTTCCATTTAATTTATTAAAACATTATTATCACAAAGAACAATGATATCTCTGTGTTTTTGTGAATTATTTCACACATAGTTTTGAATTTTATTCACACACACAGAGGAGTACTCGTTATTTCCGCGGTTTTAATTTCTTCAATCCAATTCTTGTTAGCCATCTTCCACCCACCATTGAGAGTATACAATCAATGGAGGGATAACCCTTTAATGGGTTGATATTAGGAGGATTCAAAGGTTGAATTGAATGTTATTTTATGAATGAATTGTTGTTAATTGGATAATTAATTTAAGACATCCATTCTTCATTAATTTCTACTCTTCATATTTACTTTGTTTGAGAAAATTAATTCAATTACTAAATGACCATATACCTCGGAGAGATCATGAATTTGGTTCTATAAGTGTATAGGGGATTATTAATTGTGTTTAGTAAGCACCAAACTAGAAAATGACGAAGGTAGTGTTTTTTTTATGAATGGATTCATCAAGAATTAATAAAACCAAAATTGTCTAAAGAAGTAAAATTCATTCAATCCACCCCAAGCATAATCATAAGATCAACACATTTTCTTTGAATTGAATTCACTTAGGTTTCTAAGTTTTATTTAAACCATCCAAAATCAAACCCAATGTTGGCTACTTCATAGCCCATCATTCACCAAATCATAGCGTCTCAAGGATACTTCTTCGGTCCCTATGGATTTGACCCCTACATGTACTACATCGACCGCTTTTACCAGTAGGGTAAATTTGGGCGCGACCAGTTAATTTCACAATCTCATCATTATCCAATGTTGTTTTTATGTACGTATCTATTGGGACCACTTTAAAACAACATCCATGTTTCTTAAAAACATATTCCAAATCATTTTTACTATATATTTGGATATGGGTTAAAGTCATTTATACCATTTTTTTACTTTTTATAAAATGGTTTGAAAGGAAACTTTCCGCCATTTTCCAAAAAAGGTACCATATGACCATTTCAACATAATTAAGGTAAGAGTTTTTTATTAACTTATACGGAAGGAGAGGCTATTTTTTTCCTTTATAACATCCTCAAATCATCCCTTACAAGAATATAATAATATTTTTAAATTAATGTTTTTCTTTTATAATTATATGACTTTTAAATTATTTCAAAATAGCAAGACATATTTCACGAAAAATGTTTTCATTTCATCTATGTCAACATCCGTTGATGGATTTTTTAGATTAATTGATGGTGATTTATTATGATACAAAATTTCATATTTTATTGAAATTTTTGTGATATTATTTTCTGTGGATGTTTTATTTTCACACCATTCATGGTTTATAGAGAAATTATTGACATTTCATATGAGAGTTTTAGTACGAATGTTTATGCTATGTTTTAACCATTTTATATAATGAATGAATTGGACTTATTAAGTGACGGGTGAAGAAAGATATATCTCCATGATTCATCAGTTGGTCTCAGGAGACAAACTAGTGTATTCACACAAGTCCATGACAAAATATTATTTTTAGTTTTGGAACAAGGCCTTGACTATGTGGTTAAGGAGTCTAGAATTATTCATTGCGTCATTATGAAAGTTGCTATTGATATTGCATGTGATTATTGGACTAGTATAATATCCATGTTAATAAGTAAAGGGAATTATTTGATTTTATCATTGACATATTATTCTGATGTTCTAGTTTAAAAAGATTTTATTCTAGTTCTACATTGCCTTAAATGATAAGGCTTATTTATGAAGGTTTCTATTATATTGTTATCCTTACTAAGCATCTGAGCTCACCCCATTCTATGTTTTATTTTTCCTAGGATCTGAAAATATATATTATGACTGACCTGTAGGGATAGTATAAGTGATATGAGTGTGTCCTATAGAGGTAATGTTTTTGTTTTATTTTTATTTTATAATTTAATGTAAACCTTATGAATGTATCTAGTATTTCCAAAGCTACTAAACTAATCATTATTTCAAGACATGATCTATTGTGATCATGACTATGCTATGTAATAATGCAACGACTCTAGGATACTAGGTTTGGGGTGTTATAGATTATATCATTATTAATGAAAATTAACATTTCAATTGAAATTATATCACTAAATGGAGTTTTTACTCAAATAATCCATTGTTGTAAGGGCCTTCTCAGTTACATTTCATAATCATTGATACATTATACATTTTGTGCACTATGTTTTATATTTATGAGGCATTTGATTATCATGTATGTATTATTTAAATAATTGTTTTTATATTTAGTGGGATATTCATGGAAAAATAATATTCCCATCTTTAATTGGTAATTAATTCAATTGTTACCCTATTAGTAATATTTAATTTTTACAGAACATTCGTTCTCTGAGCTTATGATCGTTCTATTGAACTTGTCTCACAGAAGTTGTTTATACTCTACCCAAGATTTTATTATGCACTATAATCTCATTTTTTATATTTATATAATTTCGTACCACATAAATCCTTCATAATTTTTTATTACCTTATGTAGTATGTTTGTCGTATGGAATATTGAGAGCTCAAATATCCTTTCATTGTGTTATAATGTAAAAAATTTAACATTGATCTTCTAGGATTGTGTTATCCAGTATTAATATTTTATTATTTGATATATTATAATCTATTATTGTAAAACGAATGTTTTAATACAATAAAATATTTATTAATCAATTTGGAATGTTTATTTTCAATAGAGGTAATTTCAATGTCATAGAAACATTCCTATACAAATAAAATATTTTATCATTTTCTATACAATTCATATAAGGAACATTAATTTATTATCAGATCTCAATTTTAATAATTATTTTTCAAATTATTTTTTAAAACATTTCACTATACCTTTTCCTTAGTAATGTTTTTAATTGATATGAAATTATTTATTTTCGGTCAATGATAAAAGTATTTTTCATAAGACACATTTTCTGTTCAACTCCATTTTCCGTTTGTTTTTCAAAAAACCTTTTAGTAAGGGGATTTATTTTCTATTATTTATCTTCTACTAATTATCTATATTAGTAATTTTTTATATTTAATAGGAATTATCCAACTATTTAATTAACAATGACTTCTCATAAAATATTATTTGAAAATTTCTTTTTCATGAAAGTTTTTAACTATTTAAACATCATTATGAGTTTCTATTATTTCACTAGAGATATGTTCTTTCTCATCCATCCAAATAAATTTTATAGGTGTGTTTTTAAATGTTCATTTTGATTAGTATAATGATCCATAACCTTTTTTGTCTCTCATATCCTTCCATTGTGTATAGGAAATATTTCTCATCAAATAAATTTCCCCTATTAACACCATATTTATTATTTAATTAAAGGTTATTCACTAGGATAAATATTAAATAGTTAATTGGTGGAATCTATTTTCAATACCCTATACACATTTTTATATAAGATGAAAGTTGAATGAAATTTAATATTAATTTTATTCTATTGACAAAGAAGTGTTTTTACACTTTGTATGTTTGTTATCAAAACATATATGATTATTAGAATAGTGAATTACAGAATTTTTACTCATTATATGTTATTATAAATGATTTGGACATAAAATAATGATATGTGGGGATTGAAAGTATATATATCATTAATAGATTAGTATGAATCATCAGAAAAACATTTAAGGGTATTTAATGGATTCATTACCCAATTTAGGATGTTGTGTAGACTAATACCTTGATGAAAAGAATGATGTCTTGGCTATGGCAAAGAAATTTTTTTTGAAAGAGGAAATAATGATAACATCCAGATGTTCTGTATTATATATTCTATCCTAAGGAACATATTTTTTTCTTCCATGTGATATATTAATTTTTATATATATTTTTAAAATATATTAATCTCTATGTTTCAACTGATTATGAATTTCTTTATTAGATATTTTGGCCATAATATTTGTTCTCATCATAGGTCAACTTTTCATAATTTATTATCATAACATATGTTTACCCATAAATAGTTTTTGGTATCATCACTTCTTCATTTTAAATTTAATTAGATTATTATGTAAATTAATATAGACTATTTGGCTGTCATAAACAGATTGATGGATTTTTACTTGAGATTTTATAGACTTATTATTTATTTTCTATTTTTTCTTATAGTGAAAATGTACACTTGATACAAATAACATTGATTTTAATTGTTATTTTTTTCATAATTATTTAAATATCTAAACCCAAAGATATCATTAAGATATATAAAATGTTATAACTAGGCATTTATAGATGGTATTGAAGAGTGTTTAAAAATTAAAATTTTATGGCACTAAGCTATGGACTATGGGAAAATGATTCCATAGTTATTCTCCTAGTAAGGATTATATAACATTATAGATATGGATGGATTTATGATAATTTAAGTGTTTATTAGTTCACGTTGACAATAATTTTGATGGTATAGATAACCCTTTGGAATTTTTTATAATTTAATTAAAATTTAATACTGATAATTTTATTCAGGTAATATGATATGATGACATTAGTAAAAATACAATGAAGAAATATAATTATAAGATGAAAACATTATATTTTGGTAATTTTTTTTGTATATTATTTTCCAAAAAATTACACCTTATAAAATGTATCATGTTTTTATGGCTATAATACAAATGAATCTAGGGTTAATCAACTACAAAAAGGATGAATTCAGATTGACTCAATCTTTTATCTTTGGAATGATGATTTGACTAGATACTAAACATCTAGATAGGACCACATTTGGCAATATTAATTAGTTGTTCATATGATATTTTAAAACCATAATAAATGATTGATTTCATATTTAATTGATTGTATTGGTTTACTGAGTTTTTTTAAACAATAAAAAATGGTAACTTATAGCGATCATAGAATGAAATAAGTTGAGTAATGGATGATATTTTTTGAATTAAGTGTTTCATTTATTGGAATAAATGAACTATTAGATAATATGATACTATAATAATATAGGATATCATGATTTTTTGTATTAATAATTATTTTATTATGATAATTGTATTTCATATTTATTAAAAACATTTTGATTTAGAAATTTTTGGAGGATGATGGAAACATGTTAACATTTTTTTTGAAGAAAAGTCATTGGTTTTATCAATAATCAGTCCATATAAATGGTCGATGTACTAAACTATTTAATGATTTTCCCAAAACAACTATCATGATCTCTAATTAAATATGTTTAACTAAATCAATTTCCATACACACCAACAATAAAAAGAAAATAGTCTCAAGGATGAAAATGAGATGAATAAAATTAAGAAAAGAAAAATAAAATTGCTTCATTAAAATGTTAGAAAAAGAATAATTATTTAAATTTACATAAATGGATATATATATATGTAATAATTGTAAATATTAATAGAATTAATCTCATATATGTATTGGAAATAGAGAATATCTAAAATTCTATTTGTTCATTTATAAGGGAGTTGGTAAATATGCAATTTAATGTTCCAATAAAAGGGAAAATGAGGGAAATAGTCACCAAAAATATTTAAAACAAGGAAAATCATATGAATCTTTTTCCGAAGTCATAGATTGTGATTTTATCACTCAATAGCTGTTGATGTCTTATATCATGAATTTTTTCAACAAATAAGTGAAATTGAGTTAAATTTTAAAACTCTCATTGGGATGAATATTATTAAATCACATTAAATTCATTTTAGGAGTTATTAAGTGTATAAATAGTTTTTATTCCTTTAGTAAAATTCTATTGGATATTAGGAAAGTGATAATATCCTTTATAAAGGACTTATATACATTTTTAATATATATATATATCGCGATCCACATCATAAATAAACCCATGATCATCTTATAGTGGATGGTTAATTAGATGTTATAAATTGGAATTACTTAGACCATATGATTCAAATATAAAGGACATGATTTATTCAAGTGGTGGGTAATGTAAAATATTGAGAAATTTAGATATTATTACTTTTAAATAAGGGAATTTTTTCAATATCTATATCAACACATAACAGTTAACCTAAAATAAAATTTAATATATTTAGATGAAATAAAAATATATATTCATGTCTGCTAAAACATAGTAGTTAAATTAGTAGGAATGAATATGAGTATATATTATTTGAAATATGAATAGATCTAAATTAAGAGATAATTTTATTAATAATTAAATTCAATATCTTTCACTAAAATGAAAAATAATATCATTTTAAGAAAAAAGTGTATTTTTCTAATATGTAAACCCTTTTGTGTTTTATTATTTTTATTATAAAAATGTATGACTAATTTTTGGTAAAATATATTAATATGAATAACTGGATTACACAAATTTTTCAATGATATGAATTATTAATAATAATATAATTTGGTTATAAAGAGTAGTTCTCCCGATAAAAAATGTTTTTCATTATATCGTAATTTTTTTTATAAAAGATAATTGATAATTTTTAAATTTTTTTAAAAAGAATTGGGAATTATTTTGGGATTCTTCATTGAATCGTTTGGTTGAAATTTATATTTTGGAATTATCTTGACAAGATTGATTTTAAGGTGAATAGTGAAATATTGTTGTATTTATATAATCCATAATTCAAAATTATGTCATCAAAATTTGAGAATCATTTGTCTACAAAAAATATTCATTTTATAATAGTAATTATGAATATAAAAATATTAATTATATTTTAATAACCTATATAGGATATTTTATAACATATATAATACTCTCTCAAGAACTATTTTATACATTATAAATTGATTAATCGAAAATTAATTTTTATCACTTTTAGAAATTTAATAAAATAATTTATAATTATAATTTTTTATCACTAGTTAAAAATAATTTAATATGGAATATGTTATTTTTATACATAAATATTAAATTACATAGGTAAAACATGTAATTATAGAGAGGGTATGTTATAGTTAAAGGTTTTAAACTTGTGAAAAGGATGAAAACATGCTAACAACATCTAGGATAATATGGTGTTGAGGCCCTGACAGAGATTATACGTAAAAAAATCAACTAAATCTAATTTTTTGAGAAACATTCGATGAGAGTGTCTTCCCATTATTAAACATTTATGAGCACTTAAAAAATTCCACCCCTTATCTATTATAAAAGGTTCCTCTCATAGATCATTTGGTACCATTAAAATTATTTAGTTTATACCTAAAAACATCCATATTCCATACCAATTAATCATATCATTAATCCCTTCTAATCATTTTATTTTACCAAAATCGATCCATTTATATGGAAATACCCATAAAAATTTCAATGTTCTCAATATGAGTAATAATCTTTTCTTCACATAATTCCTTTTTTTTATACATTTAAATTTTCTTCATTGAAATAAATAATTTATCAATTAGAAATAAATATATAATTACTGTTTCTATGTTAAGGTAAATACCCTAAAATCCCCATCCCCTATACCCATAAAGAAAAAAATATTTTTGTATGTCTGTGTAGACTACAACATCTATGAAGAAACATGTTTATTTTTTTAAATCTTATTTTGACTGCTCTAAAATGGTAAATTCATAAATAATTATTATATTTTTAAATTCATAGAGATTATTAATGGATAAAATTTATTTCAAATTATGTAATTTCTTTGAAAATAATTTGATCATATAGGGGTATATAAAAACTACCAGACTCATAAAATAATTCCTTCCGCATTTCATTACCAAATTTCCTAAACAAACCAAATAATGGGTTTAATGGAAAAATATCGATTTCATAATATAATTAAGTTTTTTATGTGAAAAACAAGAGAAACTATTTATGATATGATCAATAATTTATCATATTTAATTCAATCATTTCCAACTAGCATACTTTGAAAAAATATTTTAATTTATATTAGGTAGTATTTTCATATTAAATACACAAACATATAATTCCTTATAATTAGTATATATAAAAGTATTAAATATTAAATAATATCAAAAAATTCTTTAATAAGATTATAATAACCAAAACACAACATAACTGTCAATTAATCATGGTATTTTCATGTTTTGGTGGGTTTAACCACATATATGAATAATGCAATGAATTTGTATCTTTTATGACTATATGAACTCAAGATAGTCATATAAAATTATATAAATATGTAAATTTTGGTTTTTTGTACTTTAATTTTAAATTTCATATTGGAAACATTATTTTTTAAAACAACCTTTATATAAAATTTAACAAAAAACATGTTTTTTATTGATTTCAGAATCATGGATTATATCAATGACTTCCATAGAATTAAGTTACTCCATTATTAAAATCATGAAAAACCTATTCGTATACTATTAATGATGTTGAGTTTTTTATGTTTTTAATCATGTTAATACCAACACTAATTTTATGAAACTAGTTCAAATTGATCATGAATACTTAAACATGATATTGAAAATATATAATAAGTAACTAGTTTCCTATAAAAACATATTATATGTTAACATTATAATGGTAATTAATATGATTAATGTCTTCATATCAGTTATTATGATGTATATTTTTTATATGGGATTTAGAGTTCATTCATGGATGTCAAGATAAAATGTACGGATTTATTGTCTTAGTTTTCTAACATTGAGGCAGATTTCTTATCATACACCATGAATTAATATGAATGGTTTATATACGGACCTATAAATATTTGGTTCATTATTATATAATTATTGATGATATTTACTATTGAAAAAAAAAATTATTTTATTCATAGGGGATGTGATTTGAATGATTCTAAATTTTTAAGTAGTGTCCTCACCTTAATTTTGATTCATTGAGACATTATTCATTTTGCATTACATTTTTTCTTTGAAAAATTATTTTATGAACATGAATGTATTTTTATCTTATTTTTTTTATATTTTTCATGGGATATACTATGCTAATATATAAAATATTCTTCAAATGTTTAATGATTCAATTGGTAATATTTTTTCATAACTCAATATTCATTCATGGAGTTTCAATTATTCTCTTGTTGTTAATTCATATACATTGTGGATATTATATGAATAGTTGTATTATTTTTTATTATATAATCTTATTCAATATATGTTTATTTCAACCACTTCTGTATTTGTCCAATATTTCTTATATAATATATTATATTTCCAAAAAGGGATATTTATAGTTGAAATATTATTTCATTGAGTTTTATAGTTTTACATAGATCTTTGCTCTTTCATTCATGGGTTCTACCACACTAACCATTTATTACATCAAATATTGTAAAACATCATGTGGATAATATTATTTTTATAAAATGCAAGATATATTTTAATTTTTATATTGTGTGATTTTAATAAGGTAATTTCAATTTATTATAATGGTTCCTTTTATAATAATATGGTTTATCATGGATATTTATTTCACATAGAAAACATTAGTTCATTTTGAAGGGAAATTATTGGAATCAATTTTTTTAAATATTTCAATGATTTTTTATGTATGTAATTATCCACTTGAGTTTCAATTTTGACACTAGGGTATTCTATTTTATAAGAATCCTTTGAAAATTTATATAGATATTATAATGTTTACATTTATACAATATGAATGATATATCACTATTTTCCCACAATAATCCATCCATTATGTATAATCATTCTTTATGATCAAATTCCATTCTTATTTTAATATCCTATATATCATTTCATAAATATATGTTCTACTAGATTCATATACATTTATCAATTATGGTAAATTATAAACAAAACAGTATACCCATTTTTATATATGATGATAGTTTAAGGAAGATTAACAAGAAATATATTCAAATGAATGGGGAAAATTTTCACTCTATATGTTTTTAACCCAAAATAGATGATTATTGGAAAGGAATATTAATAATTTTGTACACAATACCTCTTAATATGAATACATTGGAAAATAATTTTTTATTGGTGCATGATATTATGTTATCCCTCAATTAATTGATAGGCCTCCTGATTCAAAAATTTTCATTTATTTGGAGGAAGCATACTCAATTGTGGATGATTTATTGAGTTCGGTGTTAATTGAAAGAATCTCTTATTATTTATTGACTTTATGGTGTGAATGATTCCTTACCTAAGGCCATGAAGTTAAGATGATGATTTTTAAAGATATTAATTTTAGCACCTTGAATTAAATTACTCTTATCCATGTTATATACTTATTTTCATTTCAATCCCTATATATGTTATTTTTTATGTTTTAGTTTATTATTGTTATAGCCCAAGATTTTATGAAAAATATTCTTTTTAATTTCACTAATGTCTTGTGTTGTACGCTACACCAAAAGGAGCTTGCACAACACGCATCCATGACTTGCCTTGCATTACACGCAATCGCGACCATCCTCGATAGCGTGTGTAATACGCAATAATGAGTTTCACTAAACAACAATATGCTATTAAAATATTATTAAAACTAACCATTATGAATAGTAATAACCACTTTTTTAAATTTTTTAAATTTTATTTTTCAAAATGGAATTCATTTTTGGATTCGGAATATCGAAATTAGCCTAGGGTGAAATTTTGGTATTTTGCTGAAAACTTTCAATTTTTGATGAATAGTAAAACCACTAAGTGGTAGTTAAAAAACTGAATTTTTCATAAAACTTAATTTTACCGCTTCTGTGAGTGGAATTTCAAAAATCCGAGAGACACGGTTAATATCAAGGACTAAAATGTGGTTCAATGAGATTAAAATAATTTTTGGTGAATAGTAACTTATTACTTTTTTTTACCACGGTAAAAAGTAAATAGGGTAATTAAGGGTAGAAATGATATTATTATTACCCTAACAATGTCCAAATTCTATTGGACAAGTGTAATTCGACCATAAACAAACATAGGAATAAAATATGACCATTTAGGACCACTTGGATTAGATTAGGACATTAATTATTAATTTATTTAAAGAAGGGTTAAAAGAGGTAAAATCAAAGTTTATTTACTAAGAAATTTTTAATATGGGGTTATACATAATATAAATTCGACTATAAATATCATTAGAAATCTAAAAATATTTCCTAGATAATGGTATTTTATTTGTAATTTTTAGACATTAAATAATTTAATTTATTTATGACACAACGATGATGAAGTAATTATCTTATTAATGAAATATTGACATAATCGATGTTATAAATACCCAAATAAATATAATTTGAGGCTTTTTATGAATTCCACTAATTTTATAGGTTAATATGACATGTTAGTATTGATTTAATTAACTTTTTTTGAACTTATAATTCTGTTATGATTTTCACAAAAATCAATTACTAAACAGTGTCAAAATTGACATAAAATATTTTTTAAAACAAATATTATATTATTAATTGTTATTTTATTCCTAAAAATCAATGGTTTGGCCAAATGACTTAGATAAGGTTATATATATTAATAATAAACAACTTGGGGTTCGTTTGGCTTCTTATAGTTTGTTTATTAACCTTATAGTGTAAGAACACAAGAATACACGGTAAAAGTACAATTATTTAACTTAATGTTAAATCTAAATGATAAGGTTAAAATAGGAACCTAAACTTGTCTAAATTCTATTGGATGAGAGGATTTCGACCCATACCCACCTTAGCTTCTAAATATATCAATTTGGAGCTATTTAAAACCGAACATGACTTTATAATAAAATAATATTTTTAGTTATTCCAAAGGTACCCCTCTCCTCCCTTATAAAAGGGCACCTCCTCCCTCTCCTCCTCACACCAATTTGAGCATTCAATCTCGTCCAACCCCTGCCAAAAGCTCTTCTCAACTTCCCTAGTATCATCCTAGAGGTCCTGGTCTTCTTCAAAGACCATCCTTAGTTCTTTAAGTGTAGGTTAAGTGAAGGCGCGTCAAAAAGAGGTAATATCCATTACCGATCTTTTTCAATTTCTTTCTTCTTCAACTTCTTCTTATTTAGATGATTCATGATAAAGTAATAACATCAGTATTTATTATATACTGATATGTTATTATAAATATGAAACAACTCTAATTAACCTTCTATCCATCCTACGGAAAAAGTAAATCATCGCGCGTGCGTACGTACGGAATACCGTCTCCACGCCGTGGTGTAATCTATTTTCTACCACCACCTTAATTGGATGGGTATAATGGTGTAATGAGTAACTATATATGATTATTATAAATTGGTATTGATACTGAAATAGTATACATACACATAAACACAAGTTCACGATCATGAGAACGATATCATCGCTTGTGCGTACGTACGGACTACCGTCTCCACGACGCGATGAGATTAATTCTCCATGTTAACCATTTAAGAATGATTATAAAGTATATACAAGCAATAATAATGAAATATATGACACTATAAAGCTACTGGATTTATGTATATATGTATTTCATTTAATTACTTCCATTCAAGACAATAAGGAAAGGAAAACAACGTTCATGCGTACGTACGGACTACCGTCTCCATGAACGGTGTGTTTCATTTCATTTATCTATCTATTATATATATATACTGAATATATATGATAAATAGATCATGTTTTATATTCTGGAAGTAAGTAAATCATGATATAAGTAATAATAATGTCAATAACAACAAGTCCAAACACCTACGATAAATGAAACAATTTTACCCAAAATGCTCTTTAACATGGAATTTACAAAAGAACGGGTAAAATAAAGTCATATGTGAACCATATATGAAATCATAACAATTAGTATGATTTTGGAATAAGTCAATGACATTATTTAAATCATTATACAGGAGTTTCAGATACTTATGAAGCAAATCGGACCTAAGGTAAGGGAAATATCACAATCTCATTTTTATCCGAGATGGTTTATACTTCGGTATTTATTGGGGTGTATTTTATCATCCACATCCATGTTTCCTCAATATGTAATATTATTTCCATCCACCTACAATTTTTTTAAATCCAATTTTACCCTTCGGTGAGTTTTTAGTAAAAGATATGAAAGGAATCTTTTGACGTTTTTCATACGAGGTACTTTTTGACTTTTTCGACAAAAGTACGAAGAATTTTTTTTAACTTATACGGAATGAATGGATTTTTAAAACAGTATTTCCAAGAAGATTCTATTACAAGTTTTCAAGTTTATTTTTAATCAACTTTTTTTAGTTTAAAATTGTATGACATGTTAAGAAAGGAAATTGTTTTTGAAGTAGAAAGGATATTTTCCTCAAGAATGGAGTTCAAGTGTTTTATCAAAATTATTTTCCATCTAAGATAATAAAGGGTTCTGTTTTATCCCTATTATTACATTGATTTGATTATGTTGTGATGGAATTATTATTTTTATGAATTCCTTTATCTTATATGAATTGTTTTATGATGTCATGATGTTTAAGAATCCCATTTTTATTACATGGGTTATGCAATGATGTATGATTTATGATTTTGTGGCACACATAAGAATGGTATAATTATGAGATGGGTGGAACCTATATCTCCCTCAAATGCATTGGGTAAAGATTTTATATCTCATGAGATATACATGGCTGGAACGGTAGGTTATACCGGTTCAGTGAAACCAGACTGAAACGAGGGTGACTCGGTTCAGAAAGGGACTTTCTCCACTAAGATAGTCTTGGCAATGAGTCTTGACTAACAAGAAATGATTCTCTATGATTGTGTGTGAATGCCACAAAGTTTCATGTTTTAAGTTATGATTATTGTGATTACATTTCACTGCCATGATTTACCCCATGTTATGAAATTATGATCTATTTTTCAGGTTAAGATTTCCAAAAGTTATGTGCTTATGTATATGATGTGATTGATATTTCTTTTGTTTACCCTTACTGAGAATTTGAGCTCACCCTTTTATGTTTTCTTTTCCCCAGGATATAAAGAAAGGTTTTAGGTAAAAAAAGGAAGATCTTTATGGGATATTTTGAAGATCTTTCACCACGATTAGAAGATTATATTCCGTCTAAAGACACTAAACTATTACGGTCCTTGTGTGTGTGTTTTTGTTATGTACTAAGTATTCCGCAAATGTAATGTAATGTCAATGTACGTCAAGCTTCGGGTCTCTACAGTTGGTATCAGAGCAAAGGTTTAGTCAACCTTTGGAAACTAGGATGCGAAAACGTTAGTGAGATCCCTAGAGATATTTCTAAGGTATGTCTAGGGATGTCCCTAAGGATAAGTATACGTATAGGATATAGTCCTAGAACTATGGTAACGAAATTAGATTAAACCAAAGATGTTAGATATTGAAGTTACTCCCCCTTTATTATGGTTTTTCCTCTCACACTATTCTTTTTGGGTTTTAGAAAATGGCTGGAAACAAGATGATTCACGATAATGGAGGATATGATGGACAATGGAATGATATTCTTCATGAGAAACCAAATGAAATGGGATTTGGAAGTCCAAACATCATTATTATGCCGAATCAACAATCTCATAATATGATCAATAAAGAAAAATTTGGTAAGTTTCCTGTCTCGGCTAATAAGATAAAGATGGAGTTTCATGATGATCATAGAGGAAAGAAAGTTCAATTTCCCCTATGTAAATCATGTGGGAAGAGGCATCGAGGAGAATGTTTCAAAGAAACTGGAAGATGCTTTGGGTGTGGAAAAGAAGGACACAAAGCCAGTAAGTGCAAAGGAAAAGGTTCAGCTAACACTAGGGATGATGATAATGGTATTGCTATGACATCAGCAATGGTTAAATGTTATAAATGTTGAATGTACGGGCATTATGCAAACCAATGCCCTAAGGGAAAGTCTAATGAAGAGAATCAGTATGGTCGTATGGGTGGTATTTATGTGGAGGATGATGAAGAGACTACAAATGATATGTGAGATGAAAGAATTGTTGAAGCTCGGTCAATGGTTTAAGAATGTAGTGGAATGATTACATGTTTATCATGTGTAATGTTGTATAAGTAATCTCATGCTACTATGGAATAAAGAGACATCTATTGATTGTTACACTGCTGTCTTTCCTTGAGTTTTGAAAGTGTATTATTAATGTTACCAGTATCCATGAAAGGTTATTCGGATATTTTTGGACTGTAGATGATATGCGCATAATGAAGGGATAAGGAGAAAATTAAATGTTTGATAGTATTCATGAGCTCATGACTGATATAATGGGATGGTTATATCATGGTTTGAGTATATAGAATTTTGGGATTTTGGTATGTGGAAAGAGTTAACTTTTGACAGCATTCATGTTTTCACTAAGGTTTAATGGGTATTCATTTTTCAAGAGAATGCATCATTAAGGTATTCACATGATTGGAATGTGACCAACAAGATATATGGGGGATACATGATGGTATTCACATGCTTGGTTGACTACATTTCAAGTAATCATTATCTTTATACTATGAGCTTGGACCGAATTGTTTTAGATAAGCCTAAAGATTAGAATGGATTATGTTGGACATAAGTTTGGATAAAATGTTTTTCGATATTATTGATGGGATGTTATAGTAATATAGCTTTAGAAAATGGACAACCTGCAGGACGGGTGACAGCCCATCGCGTCGGACAAGGCTGTGGGAATCGAACCCACAACCGAAGTGCGACTGGCCTTTATCGCCTACCACTCCCCTACAGGAAGTCCCTGTTTAGTAGAAACTAGTTTTATTATATTAAGCAGTATGATATATGAAGTATAAGTCCATTTTAGGAACCATATATGATTAATCTCACTATAGAATGACTTCTGTATATTTAATAACTTTTGCTAACCTTTTGTTTGAGACAGATGGAATGACCCGTCATTCTATCACATGATCTGCTAACACTTCACGAATAACAAATTCAACTTCATTTATTTAAGAGATGAAGTAGAAATTGTTCAAGGCATGAACAACAGTGAGATTGTACCAAAATAAAGTATTTATTTATTCTAATTCAAACTCTTCAACTTTAGGGAAACGATCTTGAAAATCAAAAATGTTGTCCTAGTGCTCTTATATCTGATTAATCAGATGGTACCTTAGATCGTCACAAATTTATGGATTTGTGATTGTTGGATTTTCCATTTCCATGTTCTCTACCACTCTCCATCAGAACATGATGGTTAGATTTTTCTTCCATATCAATATTTTCACCTATGTGGAAACCAAGTGATTAGTTTATTTGGGTAACCGTTACGTTTCATACTTTAGTTTTTAAAGATTGGTTTTGGTATTAATTTTCACGATGTGGGTTTCTATTAAAGAAACTTTCGAATAGTAAACCATTTATAACCCCGATGAATTTCGAGGGCGAAATTCATTTTAAGGGGGGTAGAATGTAACAGCCCAAGATGTTATGAAAAATATTCTTTTTAATTTCACTAATGTCTTGTGTTGTACGCTACACCAAAAGGAGCTTGCGCAACATGCATCCTTGACTTTCCTTGCATTACATGCAATCGCGACCTTCCTCGATAGCGTGTGTAGTACGCAATAACAAGTTTCACTAAACAACAATATGCTATTAAAATATTATTAAAACTAGCCGTTATGAATAGTAATAACCACTTTTTTAAATTTTATAAATTTTATTTTTCAAAATCGAATTCATTTTTGGATTCAGAATATCGAAATTAGCCTAGGGTGAAATTTTGGTATTTTTCTGAAAACTTTCAATTTTTGCTGAATAGTGAAACCACTAAGTGGTAGTTAAAAAACTGAATTTTTCATAAAACTTAATTTTACCACTTTTGTGAGTGGAATTTCGAAAATCCTAGAGACACGGTTAATATCAAGGACTAAAATGTGGTTCAATGACATGAAAATAATTTCTGGTGAATAGTAACTTTTTACTTTTTTTACCACGGTAAAAAGTAAATAGGGTAATTAAGGGTAGAAATGATATTATTATTACCCTAACACATGTCTTAATTCTATTGGACAAGTGTAATTCGACCAAAAACAAACATAGGAATAAAATATGACCATTTAGGCCCACTTGGATTAGATTAGGATATTTATTATTAATTTATTTAAAGAAGGGTAAAAAGAGGTAAAATCAAAGTAAATTTACTAAACCATTTTTAATATGGGGTTATACATAAGATAAATTAGACTATAAATATTAATTAGAAATCTAAAAATATTTCCTACATAATGGTATTTTATTTTTAATTTTTAGACATTAAATAATTTACATTATTTATGACACCATGATGATGCAGTAATTATCTTATTAATGAAATATTGACATAATTGATGTTATAAATACCCAAATAAATATAATTTGAGACTTTTTATGAATTACACTAATTTTCTAGGTTAATATGACATGTTATTATTGATTTAATTAACTTTTTTTGAACTTATAATTCTGTTATGATTTTTACAAAAATCAATTACTAAATAGTGTCAAAATTGATATAAAATAGTTTTTAAAACAAATATTATATTATTAATTGTTATTTTATTCCTAAAAATCTAAGGTTAGGCCAAATAACTTAGATAAAGTTATATATATTAATAATAAACAACTTGGGGTTCGTTTGGCTCCTTATAGTAAGTTTATTAACCTTATAGTGTAAGAACACAAGAAGACACGGTAAATGTACAATTATTTAACTTAATGTTAAATCTAAATGATAAGGTTAAAATAGGAACCTAAACTTGTCTAAATTCTATTTTATGAGAGGATTGCGACCCATACCCACCCTATCTTCGAAATATATCAATTTGGAGTTATTTAAAACCGAACTTGACTTTATAATAAAATAATATTTTTAGTTATTCCAAAGGTACCCCTCTCCTCCCTTATAAAAGGGAACCTCCCCCCTCATCTCCTCACACCAATTTGAGCATTAAAGCTCATCAAACCTCTGCCAAAATATCTTCTCCACTTCCCTAGTATCATCGTAGAGGTCCTGGTCTTCTTCAAAGACCATCCTTAGTTCTTTAAGTGGAGTTTAAGTGAAGGCGCGTCAAAAAGAGGTAATATCCATTACCGATCTTTTTCAATTTCTTTCTTCTTCAACTTCTTCTTCTTTAGTTGTTTCATGATAAATTAATAACCTCAGTATTTATTATATACTTATATGTTATTATAAATATGAAACAACTCTAATTAACCTTCTATCCATCCTACGGAAAAAGGAAATCACTGCGCGTGCGTACGTACGGAATACCGTCTCCACGTCGTGGTGTAATCTATTTTCTGCCACCAACTTAATTGGATGGGTATAATGGTGTAATGAGTAACTATATATAATTATTATAAAGTGATATTGATACTAAAATAGTATACATACACTTCAACACAAGTTCACGATCATGAGAACGATATCATCGCTCGTGCGTACGTACGGACTACCGTCTCCACGACGCAATGAGATTCATTCTCCATGTTATCCATTTAAGAATGATTATAAAGTATATACAAGCAATAATAATGAAATATATGACATTATAAAGCAACTGGATTTATGTATATATGTATGTCATCTTCTTAGTTCCATTCAAGACAATAAGGAAAGGAAAACAACGTTCATGCGTACGTACGGACTACCGTCTCCATGAACGGTGTGTTTCATTTCATTTATCTATCTATTATATATATATATATATACTGAATATATATGATATATAGATCATGTTTTATATTCTGGAAGTATGTAAATCATGATATAAGTAATAATAATGTCAAGAACAACAAGTCCAAACACCTACGATAAATGAAACAATTTTACCCAAAACGCTCTTTAACATGGAATTTACAAAAGAACGAGTAAAATAAAGTCATAAGTGAACCATATATGATATCATAACAATTAGTATGATTCTGGAATAAGTCAATGTCATTATTTAAATCATTATACAGGAGGTTCGGACACTTACGAAGCAAATCAGACCTAAGGTAAGGGAAATATCACAATCTCATTTTTATCCGAGATTGTTTATACTTTGGTATTTACTGGGGTGTATTTTATCATCCACATCCATGTTTCCTCAATATGTAATATTATTTCCATCCACCTACAATTTTTTTAAATCCAATTTTACCCTTTGGTGAGTTTTTAGTAAAAGATATGAAAGGAATCTTTTGTCGTTTTTCGAACGAGGTACTTTTTGACTTTTTCGACAAAAGTACGAAGAATGTTTTTTTAACATATATGGAATGAATGGATTTTTAAAACAGTATTTCCAAGAAGCTTCCATTACAAGTTTTCAAGTTTATTTTTAATCAACTTATTTTAGTTTAAAATTGTATGACATGTTAAGAAAGGAAAATGTTTTTGAAGTAGAAAGGATATTTTCCTCAAGAATGGAGTTCAAGTGTTTTATCAAAATTATTTTCCATCTAAGATAATAAAGGGTTCTGTTTTATCCCTATTATTACATTGATTTGATTATGTTGTGATGGAATTATTATTTTTATGAATTCCTTTATCTTAAATGAATTGTTTTATGATGTCATGATGTTTAAGAATCCCATTTTTATTACATGGGTTATGCAATGATGTATGATTAATGATTTTGTGGCACACATAAGAATGGTATCATTATGAGATGGGTGGAACCTATATCTCCCTCCAATGCATTGGGTAAAGATTTTATATCTAATGAGATAGACATGGCTGGAACGGTAGGTTATACCGGTTCAGTGAAACAGGACTGAAATGAGGGTGACTCGGTTCAGAAAGGGACTTTGTCCACTAAGATAGTCTTGGCAATGAGTCTTGACTAACAAGAAATGATTCTATATGATTATTTGTGAATACCACAATGTTTCATGTTTTACGTTATGATTATTGTGATTACATTTCACTGCCATGATTTACCCCATGTTAAGAAATTATGATCTCTTTTGCAGGTTATGATTTCCAAAAGTTATGTGCTTATGTATATGATGTGATTGATATTTCTTTTGTTTACCCTTACTGAGCATTTGAGCTCACCCTTTTATGTTTTCTTTTCCCCAGGATATAAAGAAAGGTTTTAGGTAAAAAAAGGAAGATCTTTAAGGGAGATTTTGAAGATCTTTCACCATGATTAGAAGATTATATTCCGAGTTTCCAAAGACACTAAACTATTACTGTCCTTGTGTGTGTGTTTTTGTTATGTACTAAGTATTCCGAAAATGTAATGTAATGTCAATGTACGTCAAGATTCGGGTCTCTACAGTTGGTATCAGAGGAAAGGTTTAGTCAACCTTTGGATACTAGGATGCGAAAACGTTAGTGAGATTCCTAGAGATATTTCTAAGGTATGTCTAGGGATGTCCCTATGGATAAGTATACGTATAGGATATAGTCCTAGAACTATGGTAACAAAATTATATTAAACCAAAGATGTTCGATATTGAAGTTACTCCCCCTTTATTATGATTTTTCCTCTCACACTATTCTTTTTGGGTTTTAGAAAATGGCTGGAAACAAGATGATTCACGATAATGGAGGATATGATGGACAGTGGAATGATATTCTTTATGAGCAACCAAATGAAATGGGATTTGGAAGTCCAAACATCATTATTATGCCGAATCAGCAATCTCATAATATGATCAATAAAGTAAAATTTGGTAAGTTTCCTGTCACGGCTAATAAGAGAATGATGGAGTTTCATGATGATCAAAGAGGATAGAAAGTTCAATTTCCCCTATGTAAATCATGTGGGAAGAGGCATCAAGGAGAATGTTTCAAATGAACTGGAAGATGCTTTGGGTGTGGAAAAGAAGGACACAAAGCCATTAAGTGCAAAGGAAAAGGTTTAGTTAACACCAGGGATGAGGATAATGGTATTGCTACGACATCAGCAATGGTTAAATCTTTTAAATGTGGAATGTACGGGCATTATGCAAACCAATGCCCTAAGGGAAAGTCTCATGAAGAGAATCAGTATGGTCGTATGGGTAGTATTTATTTGGATGATGATGAAGAGACTACAAATGATATGTGAGATGAATGAATTGTTGATTCTCGGTCAATGGTTTAAAAATGTAGTGGAATGATTACATGTTTATCATGAGTAATGTTGTATAAGTAATCTCATTCTACTATGGAATAAAGAGACATCTATGGATTGTTACACTGTTGTCTTTTCGTGAGTTTTGAAAGTGTATGATTAATGTTACCGGTATCCATGAAAGGTTATTCAGATATTTTTGAATGTAGATGATATGCGCATAATGAAGGGATAAGGAGAAAATAAAATGTTTAATAGTATTCATGAGCTCAGGACTGATATAAGGAGAAGGTTATATCATGGTTTGAGTATATAGAATTTTTGGATTTTGGTATGTGGAAAGAGTTAACTTTTGACAGCATTCATGTTTTTACTAAGGTTTAATGGGTATTCATTTTTCAAGAGAATACATCATTAAGGTATTCACATGATTGGAATGTGACCAATAAGATATATGGGGGATAAATGATGGTATTCACATGCTTGGTTGACGATATTTCAACTAATCATTTTTTTATACTATGAGCTTGGACCGAAGTATTTTAGATAAGCATAAAGATTAGAATGGATTATGTTGGACATATGTTTGGATAAAATGTTTTTCGATATTATTGATGGGATGTTATAGTAATATAGCTTTAGAAAAAGGAAAACCTGCAGGACGGGCGACAGCCCATCGCGTCGGACAAGGCTGTGGAAATCGAACCCACAACCGAAGTGCGACTAGCCTTTATCGCCTACCACTGGCCTACAGGAAGTCCCTGTTTAGAAGAAACTAGTTTTATTATATTAATCAGTATGATATATGAAGTATAAGTCCATTTTAGAAACCATATATGATTAATCTCACTATAGAATGACTTGTGTATATTTAATAACTTTTGATAACCTTTTGTTTGAGACAGATGGAATGACTCGTCATTCTATCACATGATCTTCTAACACTTCACGAATAAAAAATTCAAATTCATTTATTTAAGAGATGAAGTTGAAATTGTTCAAGGCACGAACAACAGTGAGATTGTACCAAAATAAAGTAAGTATTTATTCTAATTCAAACTCTTCAACTTTAGGGAAATGATCTTGAGAACCAAAAATGTTGTCCTAGGGCTCTTATATCTGATTAATCAGATGGTACCTTAGATCGTCACAAATTTATGGATTTGTTATTGTTGGCTTTTCCATAGCCATGTTCTCTACCACTCTCCATCAGAACATGATGGTTAGATTTTTCTTCCATATCCATATTTTAACCTATGTGGAAACCCAGTGATTAGTTTATTTGGGTAACCGTTACGTTCCATACTTTCGTTTTTAAAGATTGGTTTTGGTATTCATTTTTACTATGTGGGTTTCTATTAAAGAAACTTTCTAATAGTAAACCATTTATAACCCCGATGAATTTCGAGGGAGAAATTCATTTTAAGGGGGGTAGAATGTAACATCCCATGATTTTATGAAAAATATTCTTTTTAATTTCACTAATGTCTTTTGTTGTACGCTAGACCAAAAGGAGCTTGCACAACACGCATCCCTGACTTGCCTTGCATTACACGAAATCGCGACCTTCCTCGATAGCGTGTGTAGTACGCAATAACGAGTTTCACTAAACAACAATATGCTATTCAATTATTATTAAAACTAGCCATTATTAATAGTAATAACCACTTTTTGAAATTTTGTAAATTTTATTTTTCAAAATCGAATTCATTTTTGGATTCGGAATATCGAAGTTATCCTAGGGTGAAATTTTGGTATTTTTCTGAAAACTTTCAATTTTTGATGAATAGTGAAACCACTATGTGGTAGTTAAAAAACTGAATTTTTCATAAAACATAATTTTACCGCTTCTATGAGTGGAATTTCGAAAATCCGAGAGACACGGTTAATATCAAGGACTAAAATGTGGTTCAATGAGATGAAAATATTTTTTTGGTGAATAGTAACTTTTTACTTTTTTTACCACGGTAAAAAGTAAATAGGGTAATTAAAGATAGAAATGATATTATTATTACCCTAACACATGTCCTAATTCTATTGGACAAGTGTAATTCGACCAAAAACAAACATAGGAATAAAATATGACCATTTAGGCCCACTTGAATTAGATTAGGACATTTATTATTAATTTATTTAAAGAAGGGTTAAAAGAGGTAAAATCAAAGTTTATTTACTAAACCATTTTTAATATGGGGTTATACATAAGATAAATTCGACTATAAATATTCATTAGAAATCTAAAAAGATTTCCTACATAATGGTATTTTATTTTTAATTTTTAGACATTAAATAATTTAATTTATTTATGACACAACGATGATGTAGTAATTATCTTATTAATGAAATATTGACAAAATTGATGTTATAAATACCCAAATAAATATAATTTGAGACTTTTTATAAATTCCACTAATTTTATAGGTTAATATGACATGTTAGTATTGATTTAATTAATTTTTTTCGAACTTATAATTCTGTTATGTTTTTTACAAAAATCAATTACTAAATAGTGTCAAAATTGATATAAAATAGTTTTTAAAAAAATATTATATTATTAATTGTTATTTATTCTTAAAAATATAAGGTTCGGCCAAATGACTTAGATAAGGTTATATATATTAATAATAAAAAACTTGGGGTTCGTTTGGCTTCTTATAGTAAGTTTATTAACCTTATAGTGTAAGAACACAAGAAGACACGGTAAATGTACAATTATTTAACATAATGTTAAATCTAAATGATAAGGTTAAAATAGGAACCTAAACATGTCTAAATTCTATTGGATGAGAGGATTTCGACCCATACCCACCTTATCATCGAAATATATCAATTTGGATCTATTTAAAACCGAACATGACTTTATAATAAAATAATAGTTTTAGTTATTCCAAAGATACCCCTCTCCTCCCTTATAAAAGGGCACCTCCTCCCTCATCTCCTCACACCAATTTGAGCATTCAAGCTCGGCCAACCCCTAACAAAATCTCTTCTCCACTTCCCTAGTATCATCCTAGAGGTACTGGTATTCTTCAAAGACCATCCTTATTTCTTTAAGTGGAGGTTAAGTGAAGGCGCGTCAAAAAGAGGTAATATCCATTACCGATCTTTTTCAATTTCTTTCTTCTTAAACTTCTTCTTCTTTAGTTGTTTCATGATAAAGTAATAACATCAGTATTTCTTATATACTGATATGTTAATATAAATATGAAACAACTCTAATTAACCTTCTATCCATCCTACGGAAAAAGGAAATCACTGTGCGTGCGTACATACGGAATACCGTCTCCACGCCGTGGTGTAATCTATTTTCTACCACAACCTTAATTGGATGGGTATAATGATGTAATGAGTTACTATATATGATTATTATAAAGTGATATTTATACTGAAATAGTATACATACACTTCAACAAAAGTTCAAGATCATGAGAACGATATCATCGCTCGTGCGTACGTACGGACTACCGTCTCCACGACGCGATGAGATTCATTCTCCATGTTAACCATTTAAGAATGATTATAAAGTATATATAAGCAATAATAATGAAATATATGACATTATAAAGCTAATGGATTTATGTATATATGTATGTCATCTACTTACTTCCATTCAAGACAATAAGGAAAGGAAAACAACGTTCATGCGTACGTACGGACTACCGTCTCCATGAACGGTGTGTTTCATTTCATTTATCTATCTATTATATATATATATATACTGAATATATATGATATATAGATCATGTTTTATATTTTTAAGTATGTAAATCATGATATAAGTAATAATAATGTCAATAACAACAAGTCCAAACACCTACGATAAATGAAACAATTTTATCCAAAACGCTCTTTAACATGGAATTTACAAAAGAACGGGTAAAATAAAGTCATAAGTGAACCATATATGATATCATAACAATTAGTATGATTCTGGAATAAGTCAATGACATTATTTAAATCATTATACAGGAGGTTCAGACACTTACGAAGAAAATCGGACCTAAGGTAAGGGAAATATCACAATCTCATTTTTATCCGAGATTGTTTATAATTTAGTATTTACTGGGGTGTATTTTATCATCCACATCCATGTTTCCTCAATATGCAATATTATTTCCATCCACCTACAATTTTTTTAAATCCAATTTGACCCTTCGGTGAGTTTTTAGTAAAAGATATGAAAGGAATCTTTTGTCGTTTTTCGTACGAGGTACTTTTTGACTTTTTCGTCAAAAGTACGAAAATGTTTTTTTTAACTTATACGGCATGAATGGATTTTTAAAACAGTATTTCCAAGAAGCTTCCATTACAAATTTTCAAGTTTATTTTTAGTCAACTTCTTTTAGTTTAAAATTGTATGACATGTTAAGAAAGGAAAATGTTTTTGAAGTAGAAAGGATATTTTCTTCAAGAATGGAGTTCAAGTGTTTTATCAAAATTATTTTCCATCTAAGATAATAAAGGGTTCTATTTTATCCCTATTATTACATTGATTTGATTATGTTGTGATGGAATTTTTTTTATGAATTTCTTTATCTTATATGAATTGTTTTATGATGTCATGATGTTTAAGAATCCCATTTTTATTACATGGGTTATGCAATGATGTATGATTTATGAATTTGTGGCACACATAAGAATGGTATCATTATGAGATGGGTGGGACCTATATCTCCCTCCAATTCATTGGGTAAAGACTTTATATCTCATGAGATAGACATGGCTGGAACGGTAGGTTATACCGGTTCAGTGAAACAGGACTGAAACGAGGGTGACTCGGTTCAGAAAGGGACTTTGTCCACTAAGATAGTCTTGGCAATGAGTCTTGACTAACAAGAAATGATTCTATATGATTATGTGTGAATGCCACAAAGTTTCATGTTTTAAGTTATGATTATTGTGATTACATTTCACTGCCATGATTACCCCATGTAATGAAATTATGATCTCTTTTGCAGGTTAAGATTTCCAAAAGTTATGTGCTTATGTATATGATGTGATTGATATTTCTTTTGTTTACCCTTACTGAGCATTTGAGCTCACCCTTTTATGTTTTCTTTTCCCCAGGATATAGAGAAAGGTTTTAGGTAAAAAAAAAGGAAGATCTTTATGGGAGATTTTGAAGATCTTTCACCACAATTAGAAGATTATATTCCGAGTTTCCAAAGACACTAAACTATTACGGTCCTTGTGTGTGTGTTTTTGTTATGTACTAAGTATTCCGAAAATGTAATGTAATGTCAATGTACGTCAAGCTTCGGGTCTCGACAATTATTGAACAATTGATTATTATATATTCCTATTATAATATTTATACACAAATTGTTCTAAATTTTTATCATTTATTATCATTACTTATGTTTATCCTTGCTATGTGGTCGAGCTCAACCCCTTATATTTTACCTTTTCCCCATCTAATGATGATATGTATTACAAATGATATGTCTAATAGAAGATATTTTGTTGATAATTTTTGGGATATAATTACATATTATAGTTTATTACGTAGTTCATTTTGTAGCTTTAGATCAAATCCATTTAGTTGAGAATGGAATGAGATTTATTAGTTAATGTTATGTCCTGAAATTATAAATATCTATACTATAATGGTATAAGGAATATTTGTAATGAATAATTATCTTAATTTCATGAAATAATGGGATAATTATGTCTGGGAATCTATATTTGTTATCAAATCTAGTATATAAGGTCTGTGTTCCTGGCACGAGGTGTAGGTGTGAATGTTTGGGCATCACTCTATTTTTAAGGAAGAAGTATACAATGATGTGGGTGAGTTCATTCATGAACAAAATGATCTTTCTAAAGTCTAGAGAAAAAAGGATCAAAATAATGAAATACCATTGATACATATTTGTATTTCAAAGAACAATATTAATAAAGGATATATTTTTAGATATAGAGTCATTCATATACAAACAATACATAATGTTCATTTAAATAACAAGTTCGAGACCAGTGGTTATAGTGTAACCACTTCCCCCACTATTTTTGTCCTCATATTAGGATTTATGTATTAATATTTCTCTTATATAATACTAATAAAGGTAATTGTACATAAATGGTGGAAGGACACTTCCCTTCCCCATAGTAAAATGAATAATATAGTTATAATCATGGATTTAAAACTCATCATGAGCCCAAAAAGTATTGGGTACACACATTGGTACTGGAAATTTTTAAAAACATATATGCATTATAAATATTTACATTTATTTTATATCATGTGTGGGAGTGTTTCAATTCATTCATTATATCCCTAAAATATCAATATGGTTTATTTAGTGAATAATTTGTAAAATAAATACTATGGATTCATCCCCACATGTCTATGTGGTACATTTTCATTCATAGAAACCTCGACATTAACTATTTATATGTTATAATTTAATTTTAAAAAAATCATAGAATTTTTTATAAGTAAAACAAAATAATGAAATTTTAATATAAGTAAATATATAAAATTAGAAAAATTAATAAAAAAATATAGCTACATAAGAAAACTATATGTGTAAGAATAAACACTTGTATTGTAATGATAATTTATTAAAAAATATTAATTAATATTAATATTAATATTATATCATAGTTGATTTAATTTTTTAGGAAAAAATGTTTTAAAATATAAATATACATTGTAATTTAAAATCATGAAGGAAGATGTATTTAACATTTAAATATAAAATTTTAGAATGATGCTTTAAAAATTATATATTGAAATTATGAAAGGTCACATTCCACCCTCCCAACCCCCCCCCCCCCCCCACCCCCCAACAAGGAACTCCTCTTATGTATTGTACCAACCATAATCAAGTACAGGCAGTTTTTACTTTATTGTAGTATAATTATGTAAGTGACTGGGGGCGCCCACCTTTTCACCTCTATACGGGTCTGGGCTGCTTTTTATTTAATTTAAATAATTGTAGATGTTTCATTAAAATGTCACGTCGCTCTTTATAGAGGTGTTTGGGTTTCAAAATAATTAATTAAGGATTGGAAAAATGTAATAAAAGATTTAAAGAAGATTTAAAATAATGAAAGAAAGGATAAAAATAGATTCTAAAAAAAAGAGGGGGTTATGAGAAAAATGAAAATAATAAAAATGGGGGATTCCAACTTTTAATTATTTTAATTATTTTTCTTTTCCATGCTTTTTTTATTTTATCTTTTTCTTTTATTTCCTTTTTTATCTTTTATTTTAATCTTATTTTTCTTTTCTTATCTTTTTATTTCTTTTTTCTCTTTTCTTTTTTCATGTCCTTTCTCCATATCCCACTCATCATGTCGCACCCCTCAATCCCATCACACCGACCAGCATCCCATTAAGAAGGTTGTTGCTCCTCCTTCTGACATATGATTAATTCACCTTCAAGTGAGAAGTAAACCATAGGGAATGGCTAACATTGCGTAAGTGGAATCATTCAACTCTGTTGAGTATTCTGCGCCTAGTTTATCATGAAAGATTATTATCCTATTTTGTGGTTTTCCTAAAATCATTCATTTTCATTCATTTTAGGTCAAATAAAAGTCTACCGTGGATCGTAGAGAATCTTCAACTTTAAGGTAGGGTGTCTACACAATTTTCTTCTGCTTAGTTGTAATTTATAAAAAACGCACCATTGTGTCATTAGTCGGTGCCTAGCAACTTTGGGAAAATTTACCCATTTTAAATACAATAATGGTTCTGTTTAATTGTTGTAGCCTAAATCATCTTAAAGTAATTTGTTTTCATGGTTTCAATAAGATCGTACACCCCTTTCAGCGTGCTGACATACTCAGCGTATTTTTTTCATTAGTCGGGTTATTAATTTAATTAGTTACGGGTATTGCGCATCCTCTTTCTATTATAATTAAATTAAATGAATAGTTGTTTAAATATTGAAACAATTCTTGACAACCCATAGGGCATGCTGACCTGATCGATGTATTCTACCATTACCCTAGTTTATTATTTCTTTAATTGAATGTGTTGCGAAAAATCTTTTTATTGTAAATAAATTGAATAAATAGTTATTTGAACATGAACATAAATTGTGGGATCATTGGAACTTATTTTTCTGAATTGTTTATTATTTAAATATGAATTATCTATTGAGGTTTATATGATATGTATATTTCCTTGAATGTTTTTGTGTTGTACTATTAAATATACTCCTTGGGATGCATGGGTGTATCTGGGTAGTTTTCATGCTGCGAATTTATATGCTGATTATGTCATAATGTTTCTATGAAAACATTAATTAAATTTAGGGTGGGGAAACGAGGTAGGTCCCGTACTATGGCCCATGCTTAGATCCTCTGTTCATGACAGGTTACCTCTATGTGCCAGGGGCAGTGTCATTGGCTTTTCTCGAACAAGACTTCACTGAAAATTCTAATTCTTTTGAGTGATACCAGTTCCAAAAGGGCCCACTAGGACAGATCTATTGGCAATGTTTCTACGCAAGCCTTGGATGACACTCGACCCATTTTTGCAAGATCAAGACAGATTCATGGTAAATCCACGACTCGGGTGATACTTGGTCTTTCGAAATATTTCCTTGTACGGGCTCAATGGCATTGGATAAATTGATTGAAGTTCTGTAACGATACCTTAGAGATGGGCTCAGACTCCAACTCCCAACATTAAATTTAAATAATGATGCACTTAATCATTATTTTATTTCTAATTGAGTCTCTTTAGAAATGAGATATTTCTCCTGATATGTGGAAATTGTCTTGGTTGACACTGGACTTGAACCCCATGTTAAATCATAATCATGGGGTATACATTTTCCTGCTTTTACCTTGATATCTAGGATTAATATATAAATATATATATCTGTGTGTTCATGCATTTCTACTTACAGGTACCCTTGCAGACTACCAGCTTAGGCCGAAGCAGGTGACCAGGCAGGAGTGTCGTTTGGGACCCAGTCCAACTTATTCATTTCATTGCACTGCAATTAATTTATTTGAAATGGTTATGTAACGACACAATGCATTTTTTTTGCAAGAAATTTAATGGTTTAGAATTCATGGGTGATAGCCTTCTAGGATTTTATCTCACACCATACTCAGTCATCATCGACACCTGAGTAGATTACATGCTCATAGGTATTGATAAGGGGAAGTGTGCTCCTTTCGATGCTTGAATTCTCATTATTTCTTTGGATGAAGACTAGGGAAAAGGACCAGGCCTTACTCATGATGAATTTTCTAATTATGTCTTTTCATTTCATTGACTGTTTTTTTCAGTTCTATTTTCTGTACTTTCAATTTAGACTCATATCATCGCATGAAACCCTTTTGTGATTTTTTACTCTTGGTTTTTTATTGTCCAGTTGGATAATTTACATTTCTTCTGCTGTAGTTTATTTATTCACATGCTTCTGCTACATATTATTTTTTTGTGGTTTTCTTACACCTTGATATTATATATTACCTACGAGGGAATAGTCTCCCCCATTGATACAAAATAGGCCCTCACTGCTAGTCACCAGCCTCTGGTGTTTAGGGGGATGCGGTTGAGGATCTATGAAGCACCGGTCCGACCACCGTCTTAGAGGTGAGCTAGTTCGGGACATTACAAAGTGGTATAAAAGGCTGTTTTTCCTTTTTTATTACTATTTGGCTTAGACAGGAGACTATAATATAAATATTTGGGGATGTACTCTATTCTTGGATGTAGATAACCCATGTACAGGGGAAAAATCTAATTCCCAGGATGGGATTGCAGTTATTGATTATGTCAGTTACTGTTGATATGATTTCACCTTGGGTGACTAACTTGTATTATGATGTTATTGTACTGGTTTTATTGAATTAATGGGTTTACCATAACATCCATATGATATAATGGAAAAACATCACATGCATCATGATAGGCACTATAAGATTTAAACTCAATGCATATTGCCATGTCATATCTACTTCCAGTGTGTATTTTCCTGTTGCATGTGAGTAATGTTAAAAATAGTGGTAGAATTTTGGATTGTTGGTTTATTAAATATAAGTTTGTGTTAGTCTTTCATATGTTAGCATGAATCAACCTAAGAGTGGGTAGTATAATTGTTTAGTAATCCTTTTTAGTTGTCTCATCTATATCGAAACCCAACTCTTGTGGTGGGTTGTCTTCTATTTAGTGCTCAGATATTGGCTATATACCTAATGTCTTTTTCACCCTACTTGTTTTCTCACCATCTTTACTAACTCTATAAGGGTGTGTTTCGCTGTCATAGAAAAATGTCTTTGCGGCATCTATGGGTTGTGTCTCAAGAGAGTGGAAATGAGTTCATTCAATTAATGGTGGGTCCTTAACCATGAGTGGTTACTCTCGTAGGGATTCCTATGGAACTAACTCCTGTAGATCTTTCGAGGGAACCTAATGCCCAGTTTAGGGATAGCCTCCGCCGGTTTATGCAGTCGGTTCCAAATATTTCAAATCCTGACCCGTCTACTGAAGACCTTATGCATGACATTCTACAGTCACACCCTCCCACCTTCTCAGGGAGTGGCAGCCCTCATGCTGTATAATAATGGATAGAAGTTGTACAGTCTATCTTCGACCACCTTGAGACACCTCCGAAGATAAGGGTCAAGATTTTAGTCTAAATGCTTCATGAAACTGGTAAATTCTGGTGGGACTTTTTTTCTTTGGCTAAGCAAGCCAATGACATAGCTTGGGCTGATTTCTAAGAAGCCTTCTACCATTACTTTTTTCCACATAATATGAGAGATGATTGTGCATGGAAGTTCCTAAATCTTCAGTAGGGATCTATTATTATGTTAGAGTATTCTACTCATTTCATAGAACATCAGTTTTTTCCCCATCTCTGACTGACGACGTTCCACTACCCTTAGAAGGGAAACTCAGGGATGAGTTGTATTAAGGATGGGAGGTTGTAACATCTTGGCCTTAATCAGGTATAGAACATTTTTACGTTATTGGAGTCTAATTAATTTAGCGACCTAGGGCATGTGGCTTTCCACCTCACTACATGTCCCAGACAGCTTTTTATTTAATTTAAATAATTGCAAACATTTCATGAAAAATGTGGCATCGTGCTTTGGCATGATATTCGGGTTTTAAATAATTAATTAAGGATTGGAAATGAGTAATAAGATAATTAAAGATGATTTACATGAAATTAGTAAAGTATAAATAGAAATTATGAAATAAAATAAAGAAAGGGTTATGGGAAAATGAAAATCATTAAAATGGGGGATTCCCGTTTTTAATTATTTATATTATTTTCCTTTCCTTTCTTTTGTTTTATATTATCTTTTTCTTTTATTTAATTTTTTCCTTATCTTTTATATTTCTCTTATTTTTCTTTTCGTTTCTTTTTCTTCATTTTATCTCTTTTCTTTTTTCCTCTCCTCTCTCCCTCCCCCACTCATCACGTCGCTCCCCTCAATCCCGTCACACAAACCAACAGCCCCTTCAGAAGGATATTGCTCCTCTTCTTGATGTCTGATTCCTTTTCCATTAGGTGCACAGTAAACCTTATAAAAAAGATATCATTGAACAAGTGGAAACATTCAATTATATTGAGTATTCTTCACACAGATCATCATGAAAATTGTATACCCTATTTTGGGGTTTTTCTAAAATCCATCGTTTTCATCTTTTTTAGGTCAAATCAAAGTTTACCATGGATCATAGAGTCATCTAAGACTACAAGGTAGAGTTTATTCATCCTTTCCCTCTATTTAGTTCTCATTTATAAAAAACACAATGTTCTTCCGTTAGTTGGTGCCTATTGGCATTATGCAATTTTACCCATTTTAATTATTTTAATAGTTCTGTTTAATTATTGCAGCCTCAATCATCTTTAATTAATTTTTTTGAATGGTTGCAACATGATCGAACACCCCTTTGGGTGTGCTGACATTGTCAGCGTATTTTTTTCGTTACCCGAGTGATTAATTTAATTAACTGTGGGTAATGCACAACCACTTTTTATTGTATTTAAATAAAATGAATAGTTTTTTATATTATTACAACAAAGATGGACACCCCATTGGGTCTTCCAAAATGATAATTGTATTTTTCTATTAACCGAGTTTATTGATTGATTAATTTCATGTGTTTCCAAGTAACTTTTTATTGTAATTAAATAAAAAAAATAGTTGCTTGAACACGAACATAAATTATTATAACATTAGAACTTGTTTTGCAGAATAGATTATTATTTAAATATGCATTAACTACTGAGGTTGATAGGATATGTATATTTACTTGAATTATGTTGTATTGTACAATTAAATTTATTTCTTGTGATGCACGAGTGTGTCTAGATAGTTTTCAAGCTATGAAATTATAGTCTAATTATGTCATATATGCTCCTGTGAAAACATTAATTAATCTAATGGTGGGTAAATGTGGTAGATCTCGTATTGTGTTCCATGCTTAGATAATCCTTTCCTGATGGGTTACCATTATATGTTAGGGGTGGTGTCGTTTTCTTTTCCGGTCCGAGACTTCCCCAGATGTTCTAGCACTTTTGACAGATACAGGTTCCAAAAGGGCCCATTGGGATAGATCCATTGTAAATGTGTGTAAGCCTTCCTCGAATGACACTCAACCCCTATTGGTGAGATCAGGACTAACTCAGGGTAAAGCCATGCCTTAGGTGATACTGGGTCTTTTGAATGATTTCCTTGGACGGGCTCAGTGGCATTGGAAAGATTGAAAGATGTTCTGTTGTGATACCTTCGAGACGGGCTCAGACTCCAACTCTCAACTTGAGACTTAAATAATGATACACTTAAGTTTTATGTTATTGCTAATTGAGTCTCTTCAGAATTGATATATTTCCTCTCTTATGTGGAAGTGTTCCTGGTTGACATTGGACTTGAACCCGAAGTAAAATCTCAAGGATGGGGTATACATTTTCCAGGTTTTACCTTGCTTTCTGAGTTATATATATATATATATATATATACATGTTTGTGCATTTCTTCTAATAGGTACCCTTTCAGACTACCAACTTAGGCTGAAGTAGGTGACCAGGAATGAGTGCCATTTGGGACCCAGGCCAACTTATTTATTTCATTGCGCTGGAATTAATTTATTTGAAATGGTTATGTAATGGAACAATTGATTTTTTTATCATGAAATGGAAATGTTTAAACACCATAGGTTCCATCCTACTATGATTTTATCTCTCACCCCGCTCATCCATCCCTGACGCCTGAGTAGATTACATTCTCGCAGGTATTGACAAGGGGAAGCATGCTTTTTCTGATGCTGAAATGTTCATTATTTATTTGGATGGAGACTGGGGTAGAGGACCGGGCCTTTCTCACGATGCAGTTACTACTTGTATCTTTTCATTTAGATTTCTATGTGTTTGAGTTATGTTTTCTGTACTTTCTGTTTAGACTCATATCATGGCATGACACTCTTTTGTGAGTTTCTTCACTTTGATTTTTTATTATTTTGTTGTATTATTTACTTTGCTTCTACTATAGTTTATTTATTCACTTGCTTACGCAAAGTATTATTTGTTGTTGTTTACTTCCACTGGGATATTATTCGTTACCTATGATGGCATAGTCCCCCCCCCCTAATACAAAAAGTCCATCGTTACTAGTCATTAGCCTCTGCTTTTTGGGGAGATGGTCTTGAGGTTATGTGACGCACCGTTCCAACCACCATCTTAGAGGTTAGCCAAGACGGGACGTTACATCTTATTCCTTGAGTGAAAATGAGTGTAACCCCTAAGTACCTCATCCAATTTTTCCTTATATGAAAACATTAAATAAGTGTACAAAAAAATACAATTATTTTTAATTACCATCATATAACCTAGGAATGGATGAATAAAAACCCATCAATATAGTAATTTTAGAAATGAAATATCAAAATAATCCCATAATTCCTGAATAATTTTAGGAAAATACATGTCTCTAAATAAATTTAGAAATTAATACTCTAATATAGGGACTCGACATCCAATGATGTGATGCTATAAAATGATTCACAGCAAGGTCGCCAGACTCACCATTGGAATTGTTGAAAATTGATTGTATATATAATTATATATTGGGGGGAGACTAGAAAATATACTTAGTATGATCATAATCAACAACCCACAAGATAAATGTGGAATAACAATATTGATGCATCATATAAGAATCACCATATCCAAAAAGAACCAATTTGGTAATCTAACACAAAGACACTCTAAGAAAAACTAACCATGTATTATAACCAAGATAAATTATATTATATCGAGAATATATAAAATTAGTAACCCCATAAATACTTCGCCTAAATTTTCTTCTCTCACACCCCAACATTGAACATCATGTTCTCACAATATTGTATATCAACACATCATTAAAGAAATATATTCATAGTCGGTAAGCCCATCTCTTAACTTGCATTGATCACCCAATCACCAGCCATATAATCGCAGTTCACACCAAAACACCACATCTGTACCACACCTCATAACCTTATAATATATCCATCATAGTATAGTATCATAAAAAATGAAACCAACCTCATTCACTCCTCCTATAATTCATGACCCCCATGTTGTACCAATACCGACATAAATTATTCACAAACAAAAAACATGGATGTTTAGGTAGGAATATATCACCCTCAACAACTAGAATAATGAGGAATACTCCTGGATCATAATAGATTGGAGTGTCGGTAAGGTTATCCAACACGGTGGGTGTGAGAAATTAAATAAAAATAAAATATATTATATATACATATATCAAGAAGTATACAATCATAGAGGAATCGAAATGGTATGTCCTCTGAATAACCTGAATTCACCACTATAAACCCATTACCAGACACCGCCAATATTTAAAACTATTGAGACATAAACAAGAGAATTTAATCACATGAAAAACCACAAAATATATTACAAAAATTCAAAAAAAAAAATTTGTTATAACACCTCTAGATGTATCACTACAATTCATGTTCCATTCAATTATAAATAAAATTATAAATTTAACAACAATTAACATTTATCTAATATTAACCTAAAATACAACACATTCTTCTTTGTTAACAAGAATAAACATATGATACACAACCATGATTCAGTTTTCATCCTTACAACACCATTAAAAAATTAAATATTATAATTATAATATTTAACATTTCTATGGGGAATAAATAAAACAACCCAATATATCATACAATGACAACACCCCATGAAAAAAACTACATCAGTCTTTCTAACCAAGGAAGTGATACTATAACCCTATGGAAAAAATAAAACTAATAATCATATTATGTCAAATAAGAACTACATTACCATCCCATAATGTATCGATTTCAAACCATTAAAAACCTAACCCCCAATGAAAACCATCCAATTCATCTGAAATGATCCCTAATACACACACCATAACAACACATACATAAACACAAAAATGTAGAAAATAAATTATTATGTAATTCATTACATTGCATCAGATTTAACAATACCATAATTTACATTTCAATTTTATAAACATGCTTTCATGAAAAATTATTTTTCCCATGAAACAAGTTTATAAACATCATTAGGTTTTCATCTTGTTATGAATGAAGAATTCAAAATAAACAGATGGAACTATCACACATAGATCAACAATTATAATGATTTTCAATTTACAATCAATAATAGATTGAAGAATTTCAGGAATGTGTGTAAAAACATCATAATCACCCAACTCAAATCAATTACAATATTATAGCTTGTAATAATGTTTATATTCATACATATACCATTTAAAAAAATAATGTAATAATAATTACATAAGTAACATAAAATAATTGTTTTTTCTCATGATGTCCATTATATTCTGTCTCAAGAACCATGAAAACCCCTTAAAACGAACAATGAGACTATGTTTCACATGATTGATGACCCATTCCAATAAAATGTACTTTATAAGTAAAATCTCAGTAATGAAGATACATTATTCTATGATCCTAAGACTCTTATTGAGATCTAGTACTACAAGATAAAATTTCAGCACTAATAAAAAATTTTAACATATAAAATACTTCTAAAACATACATATATAAAACAATATAAATATAAAAAATATGTTTCAATTGGTTATTAAATTATAAACACCAAAAATATTATCATCCTCAGTAATCTGAAGAAAATATAAAGGGAAAATACCATAACCCACAATCTATGAGCCACGATGGGATTCATTTCAAATAGGTCAAATACAGTAGAAAAATCATTGAGGATATTGGCAATCAAATATAATATATATATATATAGGAAATTAATTCATCCAATAAAAACGATGTAAAAAATATTATTGATTAAATAAATTAGTATTCAAAACACATGGGTGTTTATTGATAATTCATTTGTGATTTTTTCCCTACTACACACTTCAATTCCAAAAGGACACCATAAAATAAAATCCAATGGAATAGATCACCCATGTAAAACCTTTTATAATGGTTCATGAATCTACACCATGTACACTAGAAATGTCATATGAACATAGAAATCTGACTCTCCCCCATTAATGATATCATAATCCCAATTATGATATTTCCGAATTTTCATCATATGGAAAACATTATAGACCCTAGACAATAATGGATGAAGAACTAACCATTACGATAGCCCTCTGACATGACGAATCTAATCAAATGGATTGAAAAAATTACTATGAAGAATAATCCCCTATCCAATCATATTCTTCCCATGATGAAGATAATCTGTGTAACGACCTTAAATTTCATTAATGGAAATCTCTCTTAAATGTCACATTATGTAAAATGTTTTGTGAACTTCTTTGGTTTTATTATTTGGATTTTTTAAAATACCATTAAAAATTGTGACCATTTCTAATATAGTCATTGAACAGTGATAATATGATTAGTATAAATATAGGGCTTTAACAAATCAAATTTACCTAGATAAAGGAAGTGATGGCCTCATACATAAGACTTGACTCGTATGAATCCCCTTTGTCGGAGCTCGGGAAGGAGGTGGCATCATTGGGCTTCGCTCTTGACCAAGCCTAAGCTGAGTTTCAACATGTTAATCTCGAATGGGACTACCTATCAGGGTAGTGGAAGTTGATAAATATTACCACCCGAGCAATGTTATCCGAGCCACTTCAAGAGTATGTCACTATCACACACCGTACTCTTCGGTCTTATGCAATTATTATAGGGGGTTATATAACAAGACCTTAGAACTATGAATATGTTCATTATATTTGTATATAATAATGAATATATATTCATTTTATTGTTACATGGTAAATAGTTTTTAAAGTACAAATAATATTTTTAGTTAAAATTGAACTAAGAAATATATTTTAATGAATTAAAGTATTTTTGAGTTAAAAAATATTTTAATACAATATTATTATTATTAAATTACTTTTTATTAAATATAAATGATCGTATAATTTTATGACTGCAATTGTAATTTTTTAAGTTTTGAAAGCCGTTTTTTCAAAACAGATGAATTTTTTATAAATATCGGTTTTTAATTTAAAAGTAAAAATTCAAATATATATAAAATTATATAGATAAAATGAATATTATATTTCAAATCAGGACATCTAAATTATCCAATGGTGAATTTTTCATAATTTTCTGAGACTATAAATTTTTTGGGTAAAAATTAAATATTGTTGAAATATATAATGTGTTTTATGACATACTAATGACCCAAAATTGAGATAATAAATGACTATAAACATTATCTTCGGCCAATATATGTTTTACCATTAAAATAATGTAAATCTATATTGGTTTGATTTATTTTACAAAACATTGGTGCACCTTCCAAGAGTTATAAAACATTTACACTTTTTAAATGACTTTCCATGAGTATGTTACTCACCTCAACGCAATCCAACCTATTATTATAGTAATCTATGCCAATTTCCTTGTAAAATATTTATTTCCACTCCCCTTTGGAAAATAACATGGTCAAAAACCATTTTATGGTTTGTGGAATTGGTTAATTTAATGTGTGGTGACCCAAACCCAAATATTAATGAATTCCCTCTCCTTTCCTATATCAACCTAGAAAATATCCACATCATCCTCACTAAAATACATTGAAGTAAATAAAACCTCTTCCCTCCTATTTTAAAATCCTCCCAAGGATCCCCAGGATCCCATGATGAATCTCTCAAGCCTCTCCCGAGTCATTGGCATTAAACATCTAAGGGATTTCTTCTTTTCTCCTTTCTATCTCAATTTCATTACTTTGTTATCACCTTTTAATTTCAATAAAAAAATATTAGGGTATGATTTTTCACCTCCCCCATACTTCTCTATTTATGTTTGAAATGATTATAGTCATCTTTCTCTCTCATTAATTTCTTCTGTATACACCCGTTACCATGCCAAAATTCCGTAAGGAAATTCTCTCTTCTCATTCACGTTCAAGAAATTATTTTGTATTATGAATATACTTTACATTAAATTTGTTGGTACATGTATCTATATGACCCCCTTACATTGCATTTAATGTAAATATTATGAGACATCCATTTCTCTCTCATCAACCATTATTATGAATTCTTATGTCACATCGTTACAATGCTGAAATTGCACCACAATTTTCCAAGCCAATGTCATTGTGTAGTGAATACCATGTCCGTTTCTATATTAAGGGTATTCACCTTTATGAAAATTTATGTATTTTTTATAGTGTTTCATGTATTAATTCTACATTTCCTTTATCGTGTAATAAATTATGAGGTTTAATGAATCAATGTTATATGATCCATGTGGCACATTTATGAATGAGATGAAATTATTAAAAAGGGTGCGCCCTAATAGCGCTCCAATGTGTTGGGTAAAGATTAGAATCCTTATACATCAAGTGAAATGTGGGTTTACACATGAGAATTCAATTGTAATGAGGTTTTACTCATTCTCTATGTGCAATGATCCTTGGCTCATGCTAAAATCATGTTAAATGTAGTTTCCACACTTCCATGTGATGTTCATCATGTTATATCATGACTTTATGTTCATGTTTCTATTATGATCTATTGATATGAATATTCTTTAACAAGTAAAATATTCCTCTTGTTATTACAGGTTTATTCCATTACTGTACTTTATATCCCACTGTTTTCTTATGTATATCCTCATGTTATCCCATGCAATGCAATGTACGAGTGAATATAGTGGTCAGGTAAAGTAGGTTTTCAATAAAGATATTGTATTTCATGTTTTAAGTTGTTATTTAATGATCATAATCCCCAAAGACAATAGTCCTTTTGATCATCATTATTGTATCATGTGAATATTATTTAAGAAATCGTGTTTAATTGTGTAATAAATAGTAGGGTTGTTATAGTTGGTACCAAAGGGATGTTTAGTTATTTTTTATATTAGGATTAAAAAACCCTAGTAAAACCTTAGAGACAAGGATATGTATTATAAACACATCCCAATGTTTGTGTGTGTATTGAGTAACTCGTTTATCAAGAAAATACATCTACGTCTGGATATGAGCAGGTAGAGGCGGCTCTGGTACATATGTACCTAGGGGTGAAAACCCCGACTAGGTGTTTCTGGCTTGACATGGGGGTATCCTGGTACATGAAAACGGTCCCTGATGCACTCTTGGTTATGACAATATTGCTGGATATTTTATTCTAAATTCCCAAGATTAGTATGAAACATTTTTAGGGTAATTAAAAAAATGCCCCTAAGAATATATATAAGATAGAAGACCATGAATAGAATAGATAGAATCCTATGGAATCATATGTTATAGAAATAAAAGTTATTTATAAGTCATCAATTCTGTCCTAGGTTTACCGTTTATATATTATCCTAACTATCCCTTTCTTCTAGCCAATGGGTTGTAATAAGAGGACATGGGCTAACAACCGATGTGAAGATCAATGTGATGACTATGCAAATTTGATCTCCAATATTATTGTAAAATGAATCATGAACATTGTCACGCTTCTCTATTAGTTAACTCAAGCTTTTAATTGAAACATGGGTCATGAGGATCATTCAACCCCCCTAAAAAAGAACACGTTACTAACGAGAGCTTTATGAGACAAAAGCCTCCTACTTTTAATGGATCATCTGATCCCTCCATCATCGAACAATGGATAAACTCCATTGAAATGATCTTCTCCATCCTTCAATGCTCCATGAAAGGGAAGGTTATCCTTTGTGATTATTGTATGGAGGGTGAATCTGATCTATGGTGGATGTTGATAACAAATACAAAGACTGTGGTGGAGATAGAGGCATTGGAATGGAAGGATTTCCATAAGATGTTTTTCGATAAATATTTTACATCCATCCTCCAACTTTAGATGGAAAGGGACTTCTTTTCCCTCAAACAAAAAGACGACAAATATGTCGGATCATATGATGAAAACATCACAAGGCTTGCATAAAATGCCTCCGACTTTGTCATTACCCTAGAATTAAAGGTTGAACCCTTATCTGGTGGGATGAAACCTAGCATGCAGAAAGCACTGGTGATTCATGACTTCGATAGCTATGAGGAAATTGTCTGATGTTCCCTCAAGGTCGAAATAGAGATCATGGAATCTCAAGGGTATCAAGGGGATAAGAAGTATAAGGTGGACATCAATTATGGAAGTCTGATGGATAAATCAAATGATGCTAAGAAGATCCATCACCCCAATTTCCAAAGGTGTGGAAAGAAGCACATTGGAAATTCCCTAAAGGGGACAAGGAAATGCTTTAGGTGTGGAAGAGAAGGGCACATGACTATTAATTTTCAGCAAGAAAATATTATGGTTGTGATAGATGAAAGGAATGCTCCACTAGACCCTCAAATCATAGTTAATTGCATAAACTACAATGAACCAGGGAACTTTGCAAAGAAGTTCTCTAAGAAAAGGGTTTTTAGCCAATCAATAACCTCCAATGTAGCAAGGGAGAGATTTTTCCATCACTACAACCAAAGTGAACCCCAAGAATGAAGTGGTGTTAGGTATGCTAGTTATTCATTCAAGAATAGGAAAATACTTTTTGATTCTATTTCTATGCATTCTTTTATATCCTGAAGGTTTAGTAGAACAATCATAGCCGCACCACAAATCATGGAAGTAAAGATTTCAGTGAGTATAGAAAATGGGGGAATCATTACATGAAATGAATATAACTCCTCCACTATCATAATTTGTGGACACAACTTCTTGGTGAACCTTGTCATACACCCTCTGGTAGAAATTGATTCAAACCTTGGCATGGATTTTCTTTCCCTATATAGAGACAACATAAATTTTTGTTAGAGGGAAATCACTCTCCATATAGAGAATCAACCACCTATTATGTACAAGTGTAATGAGGAAGATGAATATTCTTTAGCTCCCTCATCTCAAGAATGGATATTACTACCCAATGAGCATGCATATCTAGCTCATATGATTGAGTCCAAGGAGGAAACAATCCATGAATACATGCCTGTTGTGAGGGAATTTGCTGAAATGTTTCCTGAGAAATTATCTGGCCTTCCACCTAGATGAGATGTTGAATGCCTAATTGACCTTATATGTAGGGGTTTCCAATATCCAAGACTACGTATTGAATTGCTGTTGTGCAGCATGAGGAGATGAATAATGTACAATAAGAGAATCTGGATAAGGGGTTTATACACCAAAGTGCTTCACCATGTGGTACACCGGTCCTATTCATCAAGAAAAAAGATGGATCAATGTGCATTTGCATCGATTATCGTGAGCTTCACAAAATCATGGTAAAGAACAAGTATCATCTCCCATGAATTGATGACTTGTTAGATCAGCTGTTTGGAGAATAATACTTCTCCAAGGTGGATTTTTGGTCAAGATATTATCATGTTAGGGTGAAGAAGGAAGATATCCACCAAGACTACTTTTCAAACATGATACGGGCACTATGAATTCATAGTAATGCCATTTGGACTCACTAATTCTACAAAATTCTTCATGGACTTGATGAATAGAGTATTCTGATATTACTAGGACATTTTTTGGTAGTCTTTATATATAATATTATGATATACATTAAAACCAAATAGGATTAGGTGGAAAATCATAGAATTGTACTAGACACCTTGCGGAAGGAGAAGATGTATGCAATGTTCAACAAATATGAGTTCTTGGGGAAGGAGGTCTCATTCTTGGATCATATCATCACAAATAATGTGATATCAGGGATACCTCAATGGTAGATTCAATAGAGGTATGGCCAAGGCCAACATCGGTAATGGATATCCATAGATTTTTGGGGTTAGGTGGATATTATTGATGATTTGTGATAAATTTCTCACAATTATACAACCCTCTTATGAAGCTAAATTAGAAAGGAGTAATTTTTTTTGAGAGTGATGAATGAAATGAAATCTTCAAGGAGTTTAAAATTAGTCTTATAACTACACTGGTGCTCCCATTACCCACAGGCGGTGAACGTTTTTTAGTATTTAATGATGCTTTGAATAAGGGACTGGGATGTGTGTTGAAGAAAAATGGAAAATTCCTTTCCTATGATTTAGGGAAATTGAATGTTCATGAGAAGAATTATCCATGACGTGATCTCGAGTTGGCTGCGGTGATCTTCACATTAAAAATTTGGGGGCATTATCTCTCTAGGGAGAACATGGAAATATATACACACCACAAAATCCTCATGTATATATTCACATAGAAAGAGTTGAACATGCGCCAATGAAGATGGTTAAAGCTGATAAAAGACTATGATTTCTCAATCCATTACCACCCTGAGAAATCAAATAAGGTAGAAGATGATATAAGTTGAAAGGACCAAATGATTTTATAATTGATGAGAATTGAGAGGGATATGATCTTTTTATATTTGATGAATATGGAATGGGAATCATAAAAATAGATCATCAACAATCCTTTCACAAATTATTGATCAACCGTCTCTTTTGGAAAGGTTAAAGGGTGCTCAAAAGGATGATGTGGTAATTCAGAAGAAATTGGATGCTATCAGAAGAGGGAAATTCTCAGTGTTCAATGTTAATGAAGAAGGAATTATGAGATTTTGGAAAAGACTATGTGTGCCATCAAGTTCATAGATGAAGAATGAACTTTTGGATGATGCACACAGTTCAAAATTCACTATTCACCCAAGAAATACAAAGATGTATCGAGATCTCCAAGAGCATTATTGGTGGGATAATATGAAGAAGGAGATTGAAAAATTTAATTCAATGTTCCGGGTGTGTCATCAAGTGAAAGATGAAAGACAGAGGTCTAAGGGGATTATGAAACCATTACCCATACCATCATGGAAATGGGAGAACATCACCATGGACTGTGTAACCAGACATCCGAAGACATCAAAATGAAACAATACAATTAGGTTTGTTGTGGATCATCTTAAAATTTTGACAAACTTTATTACAGTTTGGGAGGATTTATCATTGGATCAGCTGGTATAAAAATATATCATGGAAGTTGTAAGGCCACATAGAGTACCATTATCCATTATATCTGATCGAGATCCAAGATTCACCTATATGTTTTGGAAGAGTCTTCAAAATGCTCTAGATATTAAATTGAACTACTTTACGGCCTATCATCCTTAAACTAATGGCCAATCTGAGTAAACTATTTAGACAGTAGAAGATATGTTAAGATCATGTTCTATGGACTTAAAAGGAAGGTGGTACCAGCATCTACCATTGTTTGAATTCTCTTACAATAATAGTTTTCACTTGAGAATCCAAATGGAACTTTATAAAGCCTTGTATGGGAATAGGTTCATAACACAAACATGTTGGGATGAAGTCAGTGACAGTAAGATGTTAGGACCAGAAATTGTCGAATAAATGGTGGAGAAGGTGAAAATCATTCAGCATCATATCAAGACAGCCCAGAGTCGAGAGAAGAGTTATGCAGATAACCATTGATGATACATTGAGATTAATTTTGGAGACATGGTATTTCTACGTATATCTCTATTGAATAAGTTCATGAGGTTTCTAATGAATGGAAAGTTAAGTCCTAGGTACATCAGACGCTTTGAGATTCAGGATCATGTTAGGGTTGTGGCCTATCTACTGGCACTTCCACCGACCATGGACAAAGTACATGATGTATTTCAGACCTTTTGAATGTACTCTCTTCAGATGTAGTATAGTTTGAGGATGATCATTCTTACAAGGAGAAAACAGTGAAGATCTTATATCGTAGAGAAAAAGTTCCAAGAAATAATACAATGCCCCTCATCAAGGTTTTTTTGTGAAAGAACTTGTTTGAATAAGCGATGTGGGAATCGAAGGAAGTAATGAATTAGAGTTTACCACATATATTTTAGTGTGGGAAAAGGAAATTTCGGGGGTTAAATTTCTTAAGGGGGGAATATTGTAATGACCCAAACATTTATTAATTGAAATCCCTCATAAATATCTCATTATGAGAAATGTTTTGTAAACTTCTTTCATTTTATGTTTTGGATTTTAAAAATACCATTAAGAATTGTAACCATTTCTAATATAGCTGTTTAATAGTAATCACATAATTAGAATAAATATATGGCTTTAACAAATCCAATTTAGTAGGAAAAAGGAAGTGATGACATCATCCAGTAGACATTCCCCATATAAAGCCAATTTGTTAGAGATGATAAAGGAGGTGGCTTCACTGGGCTTCGTTCATGACCAAGCCCAAGTCGAGCATCAACATTTTAATCTCGAACAGAACCTCCTACGAGAGATGTGGATGTTGATATTGATTTCCACATAAGCAATGTTATTGTAGCCACCCCAAGAGTATGTCACCATTACAAACCTTACTCTTTTGTCTTATGTGGGGTGTTATAAGGGGTTATGTAACAAAACCTTAGAACTATGAATATGTTCATTATTTTTGTATATAATAATGAATACATATTCATTTAATTAGTTCTTATTAAATTGTTTTTAAAGAACAAATAGTATTATTAGTTAATATTCAAATAATAAATCTATTTTTATGAATTAAAGGATTTTTAAATTAAATAATATTTTAATAAAATTGTATTATTATTAAATTATTTTTTTATTAAATATTAATGATTTTATAATTTTATGAATGCAATCGTAATGTTTTATTAAGGTTTGAAACCCATTTTTGTCAAAACCCATGAATATTTGATAAATATCTGTTTTTATTTAAAATGTTAAAATCCACATATTTAGAAAATTATTTACATAAAATGAATATTATTTTTTGAATCATGATGTCAAAATTATCCAATGGTCAATTTTTCAAAATATTCTGAGACTATCTAATTTTTGGGTAAAAATTAAATACTGTTTAAATATATAATGTGTTTTATGACATCAAAATGACCCAATAGTTATGTAATAAAATACTATAAACATTATGTTCATAAAATATATATTTTACCATTAAAATAATGTTATTTTATATTTGTTTGATTTATGTTACAAAACATTAGTGGACACTCCAGGATTTATAAATAATTTTTACTTTTTAAATGAATTTCCTTGAGAGTGTGACTCACCTCCACATAAGCCATACTATTATTTTAAAATGTTCCGAAATTGGCCTCATATAATATTTATTTCCACTCCCCTTTGGAAAAAACCATTGGAAATAACCATGATTGGTTTGTGGTATTGATTAGTTTAATGTGTGGTGACCCAAACCCAAATAATAAAAAATTCTCTCTATTTTCCTATATAAACCCACCCAAGCTCCCATTTCCTATTCACTAAAAAGCATTTGGAGTTCATCCAAACTCTTCCCTCTTATCTCTATAATTCTCCAAAGGCACCCCATGCTCCCATCAAGCCTCTCTCAAGCCTCTTCCAATACTTTTGGATCAAACTTCCATGTAAGGGATATCCTATTTTCTCATTTTTGTCTCAATCTCATTATGTTTTTATCCCGTTTTAATTTCAATTAAAATTTTTTGGTTATGATTTTGAACTTATTCCACCCTTACCTCTTTATGTTTTAAATTATTATATACCTCTTTCTCTCTCCTTAATGCCTTTTATGTAGACACTTTCAAGAAATTGTTAGGTATTATGAATCTAATTTCGTTTTCATCTGTTGGGACTTGTATCTATGTGAAACCTTACTTTCCATTTCATGTACATATGTGGAGAAAATCATTTCTCTCTCATAAACCATTTTTATGAATTCTTAGGCCACATCATTACGCTGTCGAAATTGCACCGTGGTTTTCCAAGCCAATGTCATTGTGTAGTGAATACCATACACATTTCTCAATCAAGGGTATTCAAATTAATGCATATTTACGTATTGTTTATAGTGTTTCATGTATGAATTCCACATTTTGTTTGTCATGGAATAAATGAATTTGTTTAATCAATCCATGTTATATGATCCATGTGGCACATTTATGCATGAAAAGAAATTTTTAATAAGGGTGCACCCTGAATGTGCTCCAATACATAGGATAAAGATTAGTATCATGATACATCAAGTGAAATGAGGGTTTACTCAATGGGCATTGGATAATTCTAAAATAATGTTAAATGTTGTTTCCACATTTCAATGTTATGTTATTCATGTTATATCAAGCCTTTATGTTCATGTGTCTCTTCTACTCTGTTGATATGACTATTTTATAACATGTACTATATTCCTCATGTTATTCCATGTGTATTCCTTTACTGTGATTTATAGATCACCCTTTTAATAGACATATCCTCAGGTTATCCTATGCAATGATAGTTATGAGGGAATGTTGTGGCCATGTAAAAGATGTTTTTAATAAATATGTTGTATTTCATATTTTAAGTTTTTATGTAAGGATCTTAATCCCCAAAGACACTAGATCTTTCAATATTTTTTGTTGTATCAAGTGAAGTTTATGTAATAAATCATCTATAAATGTGTAATAAAGAGCAGGGTTGTTATAATATGTCATGTAAAATTTTTCAAAAACCTAAATTACTATAGGTATCCTATTAAAATACACATAAAGAATATAAATATAAATATTTAATGTATTGTTAATATATTAATAGTTTTTATTTAATTAAAATTATAATTTAAAATTATTTACCTTTTCTAATTTTTAACTAATATAAATAATTGAATCATTAAGGATGGGACCCCAAAAGGATGTATTTAGGAGATGGAATGGGGTGAAATTTGTGTCTAGTGGTTTTTGTTGGAACTGAATCAGGCCCCAGTTTTCTAGGATGTATCCTATATATAGATTTCATACAACAACTATTATGTGGGTTAAAAATGGGTAAAAATCCCATTTTCCCATTGAATTTTTATATGGGAAACCACCTCATATTCTTATATTGGTGCACATAGAATGTTGACCACACCCTATCCTCCCTTCTTATCCCTTAGTTTAGGGGGTGTTCTTATGTTATTTGGATAATGATGAAAGGTTTTCTCTCCTATCCTTTTTGTTATATATTCTATCTCTATCAAAATAATCCATATTTTTTTCATTTTAATATGAAGTAGTATTTTAACTATATTATGATAAATTTTCCTAATTTTGATAGGAAATTCATGCATACTAGAAATAGAATGACCTAAGACAATTCATTAATATTGTCCTTCATTTTTTATTAAATGATATGTCATGTTGTAGAGCTAAATAATTTTTTCCATTTAAAATTAATTAAATTAATATTTTTTTGGTTTCATCACATAGGGTTTGGACTTTTGTTGGTGTTGGGGGTCCTCAAAATATTTCCATTGGTTTTTTTTCAATCATCAAACGTAATGGGTTTCTTGGGGACTTAATACACAATTATGTAATTTTTATATTAAATTTTTAGAATGTTATAAATGTTATGATTAAATATTTATTCATTTTTAGCTTAATTTATGAGGATGATATATTAATAGGTTCTTTGTTGATCAAGGATGAGGATTTACGGGCATGGGTGGGACATTCCAGTGGATACAGACCCTAGTAAATAAATTAGAAAAATGAAAATATGGAAAGATGCCTCATACAATACCACTACTATTATTTTTTTATATGTAATGAGATGTGTGCAATTTCTATATTAGGATGATACCTTCTATTATATTATAATAATTACTTGAATAAAAATTTAAAATTTCAATATCATATTAATAGAATGACATGAACAATAAAAATGAGTTCATATTCCATGGTTTTCCAAGGGCACTAACATGACTCATTTTCTATCAAGGGAAAATGATTTAAAATGAGAAATTTGTACCCCCAAGAGGTGTTTCCTTAGGTGTAATTGAATAATTATTACATAATGGTCAATTATTAGAATTATTTTTCCACTTCTACATATAGGTGTAATTACTTGAGTTGGAAAACTCTAGTAATATGCATGTATATCACTAAGACATGATTATCTTATGTGGATACACTATATTCCAAGGAAATTGGTTGGTATGTATTCTGATAAAGAGTGGACTTGATAATTTATATGGTTCACGTTCCATATTATGGATATTTTACTTCTAAAAGGCCCCTTGTATTTTTTATGTCCAAACTAATTTTTTGATAGTTTCATGGGACAGAATGTCGTGTGATACCAGGTGGTGATCATAGATCTAGTTAAGACGATGAAGAAATGTATGGGTTCTTATGTGGTACAATAACTTTGGGTAACTTAAGGTATTACCTATTTTTAAAAATTCCATGAGTGGGTATGTGTGGGATTTTATAGTGATGGTTATGGGTGTAACCATAGAAATTGAACCAATCTATATTTCCAATGGTTAACTGATGAAATTAGTGTGTTTATTGATTTTAACTATCCTTGTTATGTGATTCTATTAGTAATGGGTATATTTAATTTCCTAGGATAAATATGAATCAAATATTTAATCTAGAACTGATAGTATTTTCCATGATTCATTGTAATTACATATTTATAAGGTTGACACATATGTAAGATAGATATGTTTGGGATATTGTCTCAATGTATACTGGGTCTGCATTCCTAAATCGGTTAGTTCTAGTGATATGGATGATGTAAGAACTGATTTCTAGTGGTATTATTTATGATCTATATTTAGAGATAATTTATTTTCTACATACAAAAGTCCAGTATGGATCAGATTACAACGACATAGTGATATAATTGTGATTTCAAAGGTGTTAATATTCAAATGGTGATTCCTTTAGGGAATCTATCATGACTATGTTTAGAATGGATATTCGATCTATTATATATCTGTATATCCCCAGGAATGAATGTTGGACATGTAGAGGGAAACTATTAGATCCCATAAATTGATGCAAAATATTTCCCCTAGTATTGGGAGGACACATCATAGATTTTATGACTGAGGACCCATGTGATATTGGATACCAAGAAATTAACAATGAGATATAGGGACGTTTTTTCATATGATTCCCAATATTACCTAGTAATAAGACACACCTGGACATATATTATTTCTTATGACCTCCCCTTTTTTAGAATCTGACATCAGATTGACATTAATAATTCCTAGGTTGTAATGTGTGGTTCAACATGTGGGATTTTGGATGTGGGATTCCTAGTGTTTCTATAGGATTCACTATTCATAGAGATATATGTGTGATCATGGGATCCCCATTTACTGGATAGAGGTTCCCCAAAGGTTTGGTTATTTCATAGATTCATTCCATCAAAGGAAGAAGTAGGTATGATCTATCAAGGATGTGGACATAAGGATCAACAATGGTTCTCATAAATAGCCCAAGATATTGGTCTAAAATCATGGTGTAGTGGTGAAACATCAGAGGGGTGTTCATTATTATGTGATTACATATACTTTAATTTTAGGATCAATCATGTATTATGGTAGTTTATTCATTTATTTATATATGTTCCCTAGTTTATTCATTCAATATCATTGTGTGTGTCACATACACATATCAAAACATATTCTAGTTAGTATGGGGTAATATTTGTGGTGTTAAACTATGTTTTTACTTACACCTTGATTCCAATCCATTTAAAATGATTAACTAAGAGTCTCTCACATGGGTATTGCATGAACATTTTTTAGGCCCTGGAGTTTAGATTGAGAGGGATTGGGTTAGGTAAGATATAGATATTCGGACCTTGTATAGATATAAGTGGAAGATAGAACATTGTTCATTTATTTTATTCATTAATTCCATTTGTATATATCGATCAAACAAGTTAGTAGAAAGTCGTATATTTTGTCATGATATTTTGTGAATTTATTATAATTCATTCACTATCAATATTTTTTATAATTATTATTTTATTGGATGACAATTTGTTAATTAATGTTATATTTTACACTATGATGTTGGGTTTATAGACTAACAAAAATTATTCTTTAGAACAAGTTATCTTGTTCATAGCCACATATAATTGAGTATTCATGATTACAGACACATAATGAATTGGTCTAACTACATTTTACTTAGTGAGTTGGGCTGGGACAAACAATGTTATATTGATGGGTTGTTTTTATCATGACAATTTTTTTAGTGGACTAGAGAAATTGGGATATATTAGATACTGTGATGGAACCTACAATGGTCCACTGTTAACACCATTACATTTTTATGTTTAGTATACCATTTATATGTGATTGTATTCTTGGATATAGTTTTTATTGTTATTTTTATTTTCGCATAGTATGACACACATGTGATTTGATATTAATGATTTCAAGTTATTGTATTTTTTACATCAACCAATTGATATGAATCCCATCATTGATTTAGGAACTTTACCTGTAGATGTATGAAGCATCTCATGTAATATAAAAAAAACATTTGATTCATTTGATATATAGGCCTGTTAGTGTGTCTACTTTATTTTATCTCTAAGTATAATCTTTTTAAGGTGTTATAGAAATCTCATAAGACATTCTTTCTTATATGTACATAGGAACAATATAATCAGTTGTACCAACATATAAATATATGTTTTATTCTAGTGGAAAGTATTATAGATCCTATTGTTTGATTATCAATGGTTATAATATTAATAAAATACATTCAGTGAGAGATGAGTAGATACCTTAGGGGGGAAATATTGAATTGGTTTTGTAATTTAATGACTTATTGATATGTTATACATTTTTTTCTACAATATATTGGAATGAAATTATATATTACTAAAAATCTTAATATGGTACCTTGAAATAGATGATATTAGAAGATTCAGTTGGCAATGGCTGAGGGGAACCAATAATTACAAACATAAATATGTTGTAATTTCATATTAATATTCAATACATAAAAAATTCATCCATGTTATAAAAATATTAATTTTTAGTGATTTTATAAGATATATATATTAAAAATATTATTTAATTTTGGATCTTCTAATGTCATATAAAGTTATTTTATCTTAGGCAATTACTTATATATGGCCAATATAAACCCATTATTTAAATACATAGTGAGAATGATAACAAATGAAATAGTGAGCTTTGATTCTGAGTATGGGTAAACATGTGAGATTAAATGAATGTTTATAATGTATAACAAGTGTATAAGAGCACTCTTATAATATAATAAAGTGATACCCAATCAACTAAATATAAATAATAATGTTTCATCGAATAAAAAAAATTTAGAAAAAAATAAAATGTTAATAATAGTCTGAAACCATTATCATTCATTTAATAAATATAAAAGAAAATCTTAATCATTAGAATGATGAAAAAGTACAATATTATCATATTTTGAACATCTATAATTGGTAATATGATCATTTAATAATTTATGGAAATGAAATAATGTACTCACCTAAACTTATGAATTTGAATCATGGTTGATTTGTAAGAATATGACCATGAAATTTGGTCTATGAATAAACATTTAAAAATGGATGAAAAATATTATTAACAAGGTGAACACAATATTGGGTATTCAAAAAATTATTATCTATATCATTTTATATAATATAAATTTAATAATATTATTATTACTTGAAAATTACATGAAGAACCATATAAAAATAAAATATATATGGTCTAATGGTAGTGACAAATATAATATTCCTAATGAGAAATTTGGCACATATACATCAAAATTTAAATTTTATTGTAGAATAAAATGTTACATCATGTCTCAAAATGATACATTGCTTTCATCCCTCCTATTAATAAAAACCTATTTATAGAAAATATATTAAAAATACATATTAATATATTTAATTAAATAATTAATTTACTTATAACATCATAACACTTTTTTAATAAAATTTATTTATTAAAATCATAGATTCATGTGATAATTATATCTTCCTTTATACATGTCTTGATTCAGATGTTCTAGTCATTACAAATTTATCATGGTTCAATAATAGGTATATTTTAAATAATTTAATAATTATCATATTTAATCATTACATAAAATTTATTGTATATACATTTAATATGGATATGAAAATTAATTCGATCACTTTAAGGAGACAATGATTTGTATATATATATGGGTGTTAATTATACTGTTAGAGGGATGTAATGAAAGAATTAAAAACCTTACTTCTCCTTTATGAAATTTGTATTATATCATAAATATCATATATATTAATTAAATATATCTTTATTATCAGACAGTTATAAGTGTAATTAAAAACCAATGATATCGCTTCGTGGGGGGTGGTGGTATACTCTTACAGTCGAGCGATGTTATCATCTTAAAACATACTGGAAGTTAAAAAGGTAGAAAATATATTATAATTATGGAATAATAATTATGTCTTAAATATCATATATATATATATAGTGAATATAGAATAATAACCTTCCATTAATGTGGTTTATGTAAAATATATCATATCTCTAGGTGGAACATATAGTCCACACACACACATACAAGTGATACAATAATTTCTCATTTTATGAAATATAGGATGAATTATGCTTTAACAGTATGCATAATAAAATATTCATATATGGGTGGTTTTTTTATGTTACATCATCAAGTTTAGAAGATAATTAATAGAGGTATAAGAAGAAATAAAATGAAAGCACTTGGTTTTGATCTATACCTCTTCTTTGGAAAATAAACCATTGGATTACATAGTATTCTATATAAGAATGGTATTTTGATCAAAAAAATACAACTATATCATGTCCATGGATGTATGAAATTGAATTTTTTGGACTAGATTTTATGGATGGAAAAATAATTATATTGAATAGTGGATTGGATGTGTATATTTATAAGGGATGGAGATGAAACAGATGAACATTTTGAAAATAATAAAATATATTAATGTCTTACTAATTACATGGAAAAAAAATTAAATATATTACAATATAGTAAGACATAAGATAAAAATATATAGATAAATTATGATTTATAAATGTTTTAATTCCATATTAACCATAATATTTTTAGAATAATTCCCATTCTAATCTATCATGTCATTTATCGTAGTAATAATTTTTTACCTTGTTTACTTTTCAATTAGGAAAAAATTATATTTCCCTAATTACCAAAATTTTAAAAGATTATTCCAACTATTAATTTAATTTTATAAAATTCAGTTATTATAAGTGTAAATATTAAATATAAAAACAAATCTAAAAAATATGATGAATGATTAGGTTTAAATATTTAAAAAAATTACTAAAAACTAAAGTATATTAGAAATTACAATATAATGAGTTTATTTTTTCTAAATAAATGAGTATTATGTTACATTATAATCAAATTAAATATAGTTTGATACTTTTAAACATCGTGATTTGCTAAATAAAATGAAAATTTTACAATAATAAATATTTTTGCACTATTCAATTCAATAATAAAACCATATTGAAATAATATAAAAATATAAAGTAATATATTATAGAAAAAATTATTTCATAAATAATATTATTATTCCAAAATAAAATTTAAAATGTGTAAATTAAATTTAATTGAACATAAAAAATGAAATAAAAAACATTTTTTTAATAAAAAATATTTTTGAAGCATAAAAAGGAATTATGAAGAATGAGTAAAAATTTCTTTTATAATAAACATTATAATTTTTTTCATTATATGGTTAATACTATTCAATCCCACCCTTAAACTACTAGGTTATTGTATAATATTATATCATCGTTTTTGCATCATGGTTTCATGTAAATCAAGCTATCAAATACCTCATTCTTATTTTAAAGGAAAAAATGTATAAAATATATGGGTATCACAATACACCCCCCATAGTATGAAATTTTAAATGGAAATTATGTCTGTATTATACGAAAAATGAGGACATTTAAACATCATCATATATTCATATTCCTATATATATTTCTAAAATTTATTATTTCTCCAAATAAAATTAACATGGTTATTGGTCTTGTTCTCTAAAACAATATCTCTTTGATTAAAAATATCAATTAATTTTTTTCTCCTAAGATAGATAAATCTATATTTGTTATTAACATGAGAGATATTTGGTCGATGTCCCGGGAGATAATTAACTCTATTGAAATGATTAAATATTTAAAATATTATTAATATAAAGAGATCAACATTCAATTATTTCCCATTAGCATAACCATATTATAACTTTATATATATAGAAATATACTTTCACCACATTTTATTCCAGATCTCACTTATGATTTTTAGCATAACATAATTATCGATTATAATATTCCCTGATATGATGGTCAATCGATGTAACCATATATGATATATCATCATCTTCCCTTGGTCCTAATAGAATTCTTAAACCAAAAAGATCACAGTACATTGTATTTTTTCACTTTATATCACAGAGGAATCCTTATTTATGCAGATGAATTATTTTGTGAAATCTATTATAGTATGATAACACAATATGATAATGTTGTTTAATGCAACTACCATTTAAATACACATATATTTATCTAAGTATATATTCTATTATTTGAATTATCCTTTTTGGACTAAACAAATAACTATGTTTGTTATATATTGATATGGTTCAACACGATATAAAAATATTACTAAATACTTCTCTATATCATTAATGTTAACCTCATACCCTAATTAGATACAATTATATGTGACACTCTAGGTAAACTTACAACATCTTATATATATATATATCTTGTAGATATAATGATGTGATAAATCTTTTCCTGTTGCAATGAATTGTATTGAATTATTAAGGCGATTGACGGTAACCCATATAGTGACATCCCCTTTAGATGTTTTGGGGGGTCTAATGATTATATAAATACTACTGTTTTATCATTTTAATTATGGTATATGTTATGTTTGTAAAATACCTTTATAATTATTTATATTAGTCTTAATTTTATTATATATAATGAATTGAGATGGATAATTTTGATTTTCAAATTTTGTGTTATCCCACCAGAAATACACATTCATATCACTATACATCTTCATACATATAGGATGAATAGATAATGATTAACATTGAGATTCATCCAATAACTTATTATTAAATTATAGTATTAAAAGGAAACATTTATTGTTTTTGAACCTTATAATTAATCATAGACATGGTTGGAAAAAAGAACATTTAACACATTCATTTGTAATTCCAACTCATCCTCTGATGCCTCTTTAATCTTCTCATTTATGGATGTATAGAAAATAATTTGCTAAATATATGATCTACCCCATTCCACATAATTTCATGATTTATTTTTAGTAAATTCATAAATATAATATCTCTTGGAATAATTATCATGAAAAAATAGTAAGGTGTTTCCAACTTATTTATCATCCACTATGTTTGACCACCCATGGTGGTAATTTATTGAGAAACGATTATCATTGATCAACTACAATTTACTTACTTAGTCTATTTAAAATAATTTTTTATAAATACATATTTCATGACTCTATGATCAATATATATCATAACATTCACTATATATATATTATACCACAATATATTCAAAGAAAATATTAGGACTATCTACTCCAAGCCATGTGTCATGTAATTTATCTAATTAATTTTAAATTATCTAGAGTCCAAATATAAAACCAAATCAATATACATGTGGGTTCATCATTGTCTGTTCTACAATGAATAAATATAAATAAAAAACCCTTCTATACTATAATGGCGAATAATAATAATTGTGATGACCAATCGTCTCTTTAGTTCCTTGATATTTACACATTCATCTTTGCAAAAAAACAAGGATCCCTTAGACATAAACATTATTATTAGTTTTCATATATTTGAATAATTTATAAAAAATTAATAAATATTGTCCTTCCAACATAAGAAAACTATATATCCTTGTCACCATATTTATTCTAGGTCATATTTTAATTACATATTATTTTAAGGATCCACTATTATACCCTCACATTAATTTATATGACCCATGAATGAGACTCTTTATAATGAAAATTAATATTTTCTATATATGTAATAAAACATATCTATACTCATGATTTTAAATACATTCTTCAAATAATCTAATTATTATTCCTTTCCCTTGAAATATATAACAATATCACTTATATATACTACCACAAAATAATCTATGTAATCATTAAAGACTATTTACATTAAATCCATGAAGATTATGGGGGAATTGTTTTGTGAAAATTGAATCAAAATAAATTCATAATGCGCATATCTCACACAAAAGGATGTCTTATGTATATACTTTTATGGTACACTTAATTGATGATATCCAAAACAAAATTCACTCTTGGAAAAGTATTGAGATCCAGGTAGGTGATGAAGTAACTCATCATATGGGGAAAAATAATACATTTTATTTATAGTAATTTATTGTGTTCTTAGTAATCAATGTAAATATATATAGAGCTATATTTATTTTTAATGAAAATTATAGGTGAAACCTGTGGGTCTGTACTTGGAAATATTAGTATCTTAAATATATTCTCTTCGAATTTCAACTTCAATTCATGAAACTCACTTTTTAACGTTCCATATAATGTTTCAAATTTTTTTTCCACTTTGTCTAAGAACTATTTAAAACTCAATATCATGATTAATGGGAAAGAATAAGAAAATATTCAAAAAATACATCAAAATAATCATAGAAAATATGAATTTTATCATTGGTGGGGTTTTCCCCCCAACAATTTTCTATAAATATAGCCCATTATTATCAATTTTGTCGCATAAAATTGAAGTTAATCCCCGTTATCTTTTTTTACATCATCTCACCGACAGGAATCCACTGGTCATTTTAGGAAATATAATTTTATTTATTTTATCCAGAAAATATGGAGGGATATATATAGAGATATATAATTAATCCTAGAAATCACATCAAATAACACTAAATGAAGAATAAAAATATTTACTTATTATATATTTTTAAAAAATGTAAAAAAAATTCCTAACCCTATAATTTAGGATATGTTTACTCAAATAATAATTACTAACATTAATAATTAACAATGAAAAGAGAATACCATGCTATATAATTTAATGTTGGGTTAGTGTGTCAACTCTGAAAATTCCCAATTAACCTTGACATAATTCAAATCATTTTTTTGGGTTCCCTTATAAGAAATAAATTTACCTATATTAAACTCTTTTGTTTTCATTTAAAATTAATTTTATTATTCAATTATTTTCTACATATATATTTTTTCTAATTAATTCTATGTATTTATAAAAGTGCATCATGAAAATTTACGAACATATTAAATGATGGATCATACATCCACTATGGTCTTATTCAATTGAACTTTAAATAAACTCCATTTAACTATTTTTTGGGGTTCTATGATACTCACAAAGAATGACGTAATTTATCATAAATTAATATAAAATGTTATAAATAGAAATATTTTTTTAGAATAGAGCTCCCAAATCATTTAAATTAAAAGGTGGATATTGATTTCATAATATGTTATATTATTTTCATTATATAATTTCTCTTTGTTCCTACCACTGACTATGAAAAAAAAATTAATATATTGTCAGTATCAAACATAAATAACCACATTAAAATTCATTTGATTATAGAAGACATGTATATGATACCCTAAATTATGACACATTCTATAATCTCATCAACCATATGTATTACCTATATAAGACAAGGACATCATTTTTTCGAATCCATTATAATGATTTATAGTTAAAATTTAAATTAACACAACCATATACCATAGGAGTGTATAACTAGGAATTCAGTCTTTTCACAATGCAGCAATGATGATGGTGTAGTCACCAAATCTTCCACTTTCAGAGTTATAAACTCTAAGTGCATCAGTACATGACCACGTCAACTAACCAGTCTTCATAAAGAGAAATTTTTTTTGGAAAACCAAACAATGAATTAATTAACAAAGCATAAGGATGTTATACTATATATAAACATATATTTTTTGTTTTCAGTTGAGTTTTCTTATCCTAATCATTAAAAATAATAAATCACATCTCTGATGCCTGTTTATGTGTCCTGATCATAACATACATCAATATAGCATCATTTTAATTGAATAAATGAAACATAACATATATATGAACAAGCCAAAATTATAATGGTTTAGTATATTTGGATACTTGATAAAAAAACATATTATTTCATAGAGTATATTCATATATACCAAAATATTTTTATCATATTACATTCCATTACAATAACTTACCTATTAGTTCTAGTAATTTGGCAAAAATGTAAATATAATAAATGGTGAGAATAAATATTTACATGATTAAATATAGAAGATATTAATTAATTATATTCATTATGAATAATGAAATGAGCACATGATCATTACATAAGAGAGGCATTCCTAATAATTTATATTCCATTAATCATGAATCATTGTATATATATGTATTTTATAATAATAGAGAAAATTTATATTAGGATGAAACTATCCATAGTCTATCATGAGGCATGATAACATATGAAAAATACAAGAATTTAGAAAAATAATAATCTTATAACATATTTGAAACACACACACACAGATATATATATATATATATATATTAGGTTCGCTCCATATATTATGGAAATGAAAATATATCCTAGAATATCAATTTGGAAATGAAACTATGTCTATGTATAAACATATTAACATGAAATAGAAATATTACTCTCCAAATATGAAGTAATGTATTATTTTCTTAAAACTTTTTCATGATCATTATATGTACCATAGAGAGAAAAATTCAATAATTAATTGAAAATTCCATGAGAAACCTTAGGGTTAGAAAATATATAGGGTGAAAATGATATGAATTATATAATTTACCTCAGGTAAATTTTATGATATACAATCTTGAAATGAAATGATATTGTAACATAAACCCCTAACTCAAGTATCAACCCAGATCATATGAATTCAAACCTTCAATATTATAAATATATATATTTTTTATAAATATATTATAGAACCATATTAATAGATATCATAAATGAATTGATTTTTTATAGATTCATATCACATGTTGATTAACAATTCTTTATAATTTCGTTGTTATGGGTGATAACTATTTCATTTTTCATAAATGGTTATAATTATCTAGTTATGATCCCTAAAATATTATCTTGATTGTGTAATATAAATAAAATAAGTCATGTCTTAATTATCATATGTAATCATTTTATACACTTTTATAACTATTCTTATAAATTTATGATGAAAAATCTATTAAATAACTTCATGTATAAAATAATCTGCATGCACACATGGGTGATTTCTCAACTTTTAAGTCATCGAAAAAGGAGGGTTCATAATAATTAATAATTACAGAATCACTATTATATAATAAATATCATATAAACACTCATTAATATATTTATATGACAATCCATGTAATATTGAAATGAAAAAATAATCGCATCACTTTAGGGAGGTAGTTTTCCACATATATAAAAGGGTGGGGTTATAGTTTCCCTATTGATGGGAGTCTAACAAGGTAGAAAAGATCATTTAATTATATATGTTTAATTATTTTATAGATATAATTTATAAAAATGAAATATATTATAATAACAAACAAAGAGATAGTGTGATGACAAATGTATCATATCGTTATGTGGAGGTGTTAGTTCACAAATAAACACGAGCGATACCTTAATTTCCCATTGAATTGAAAATGATATGAAAATAGGTTGTGAAATTGAAATAATAAGACATAATTATATTTTGTATACTTTTGTTTCTATATCATCATGGATTGAATATAATTGAAGTTTGTAAAATAAGAGATAAAATGAAAACACTCACTTAGGAGATTTACCACTAATGTGGAAAATCATCATTTAGATTAAAAAATAAGATTTATAACGTTTTTATTATGATCAATGCATAGCCTCTTCATTATAAAGAGGGAATTAAGATAATATTTTATCTTTTATTAATTTATATAGAGGGATCATGAATTGTTATTATATTATTTGAAGTGGTTTTTTTATAAAAGATGAATTGGAAAACATTAAAATTTTAAAAATCCATAAAATATATAAATGTATTTAGAAATACACAAGGAAAAAAATATATAATATTATAAAGGTGGAAGATAGTTGTCCAAAATACAGATATCCAATAAGATTTCAAATATTTTTATGTCATTTTATCCCATATATTTTTATTTTCAAACCTCCATTAATCCAGTTTATCCTTTTCCATTGTTTAAATGTTTACCTCTATAAATATACATTATGACAAAAAATTATAGTGGAAACATAGTCAAATTTTTACATGATTTTTCCATTTATGTATTGATTTTATAAAATTAAATTTATATAACTGATATATATAATTTTTTAAAAATCCACAACTCCTGATAAGAAAAACATATTATCAATATATGGGTTTTTTTTAAAAAATGATCTTAAAAAATTATGTGTAATGGTAAAAAAATTGTAATTATTTAGATTATATCAAATTAAAAGTTACTATTGTTTCACTATGATCAAATTTATATCATGATGATACTTTTATATTACTTAAATTAATGATAGAAATTATATATTTACAAAAATAATTATTTTACTATATTTGTTTAAAAATAAATCATTACATAAAAATATACAAAATTAAACCTAAGATAATAATTTAATGATGATATAAATATTGATATTAATTTACTCAAATAATTTTTCAATAAATTATAAAATTTTATTACAATTGTCATCCAAAAAATGGAATAAAAGCGATTTCTGAAGATAATATATTTTTGAAGAAAAAATTTACCTTACTAAAGATTGTGTACATATTCCTCCAAATACATTTTTTCATATTCCAAATAAACTACTTTAGGGTGAGTGGTAACCTCACAATCCTTAATAAAAAATTTCCAAAAAACCACAAATCATTAACGGCCTAGAACATCAAAATCTAACCCATCACATAAAAAAAATTCAAAATTCAAATTTAGAATAGAACATAGCATTCAAAAAAGCCACCTGTCAACACCTCGGGATGTGAACCACCTCGTGCCACATCCCTGAATTGCAACCTGATTCACAATCATTACTCCATCATCATCGGCATCAACGGTGAACAGATACCATCAGAACAGAACACATCACCATTGGAAAAATTGAAAACCATAAAAATGAAGAGGTGGTACAACATGAGATCATTGTTCACGACAGTGTGAGTGAAAAAATATCCCACGAACTAGTAAACAGTTCATCCGAAGACTAGAAACATACAAAATCAACATCACTAAGACAGCGAGCTCCTATAACACCTTCGACCACTCATACTCACCTCTCAAGACACATTGAAAGCCACCACATGGATATGACTGGGAGGAGAGTGGTGAAATCATGGAGCAAGAGCAGAGTATGAATGGATGCTAGTGAGATGAAAATTCAACACCTGAAACCTTTGAAATTTTTGATGATGATATCCATAAAAAAAACAAAATGCAAAAAACTGAACAAAAATTGTTACTGAAGAAAAACACCATGATCAAAAGTCCTCAAAAGAAAGAAAAGACCAAAATGCAACAAATGAAGGAGACTGAAACCATAGGGAAGGAGAAAAACTATAAGAACTGCGACTCCTAGATCACCGATGAGGACTCAGTAAACACATCCCAAACCCCCCATGAGAGCCACTACAATAGACCAAAATGGATTCCAATGTAGTAGATCTGGGAGAAAGAGCAGTGATTGAGGCTAGCCAGGCACCAGCAGCAAGACGTGGTCGTAGAGAGAAAGAAAACGCCTACCAGGATGGGTGGAAAGAGAGAGGAGAAAATCAGTGATGGAACACGTGAAGAGAGAGGCTCTAGATAAGAACCATTTTGCTAGAGAGAAACCCGTCCGCAAAGGTGAATTGAGACTGAAGGCAAAATATGCAAATGAGATAGCGGACGAAACACTAGAAGGAGCAGCCCGCTCATGTGAGCTGCCCCGGGAGGGACATGAGCCATCTCTTTTGTTTTTTATCCAGTTATGATTGTGTATATATTTATTATTCATTAACCATTACAATATTTTTCATTAATTAGAAAGTCATATTTATTCTGACCTTCCTAATAACATGATTATAATATTATTCACAATCACTATTCTTCAGACTAAAGAATGCATGGATAAAAACAATAATATCTATCATGTTTATTTAATAAAAAATACATATAACAAAGGTGGGAGTTTTAATTTTATTATGTTATTAATTTTCTTGTGGAATTCCTCTATAAGGATTCATGGTGAGAATTAAATTTTTGGTAGGATTCAATTTGAGCATCCAATGTTTCTGCATGGATGAGACTATTTGAGAGGTCATTGGTTGGTGATAAATTATGTGGGTATGGGTAGGAACTCTATGGTATTCCCTATGAGTGATATAATTTTCCAGATAATGGTAATGGGGTATTTTAGAGGCCTAATGTTCAATTAAATAAGGATTGGTTTTTAGTGAGACAAATCATTTTGATGAATGTGTTAAACTGATGGTTATGTCTAGCTATTGTTTTTTATCCTTATAGGATATAAGAATATGTTAGTGTTTGTAATTAGGGTGATACCAGATTCTTTCACTACGTAAATGATCTATTAATGATGATTTTTGAGTTTTCAGGAGGATTTTATTATATGAAATAGTTCCTTAGATTTTCATCTAAGAATGGTGGGTGGTCAGGTAGATTACCATGAATTAAAATGTTGTTGAATGGTCAGTAAGTGTATTATTGTTCGTACATGGTCATAAATTCATGCCATTATATAATATAATCTTGGTTATTATATTCTTAATGAGTTGATATATCATTGATCATTTTTAGACATTAATGATTTCATATTACTCAAAATAGTTCCAGTAGAGAGATAGATCATGTGTTATAATATTATACACCAATTGTGTAGAATGAGATGGAAATGGCCCACACCATTTGTTTGTGGTACATGAATAGATTTTTTATTTTGGTATCCTGGAGTTGTTCAAGTATATATGAAAATCATGTTCATATTCCTATGTGTGTGCTGACCAACATAACTGATGTAAATAAATGGGAAACTTCATGAGTGACATGTATATGTTGAGGATAAGTCATATTGAGATATAGAGGAGGAGCAGTATAAAGTAGTCCATATTTTGGGAGTTAAAAAACAACTATCATAGGGAGAATAAATCATTATTGTTGAAATATTTCCAATTTATATGGGTTCTATTATATGAAATATGGAAAATGAGTTAATTTATTTCTTAATACCACTCATATTTGAGTGTCTTTTCCCAACCCAGTCATCATTTATGTTATGGATAGAGTGTGGGATACTATGATCAACGTTTTTACCTAATGATGTAATGATAAGGACACTCTGATGATGGAGAGTTTGAAATTTTTGTTTTGTTCCATGATCCTCTTGATAATGGTTTTTGTTTGTATGGAATTTTTCAATTGATGATTATGTTTTAAATAGGGATCTTTTTAATGAAGGTTGTTTTGTACATTATAATTCCACATTGAATTCCAAATAAAATTTTATTTATGATATATAGTGGAGTATGAGCATGAGAATTAGAATCTAGCTCTTGTATATAGACCACATATATAAGATTTGGAATTTATTAGTTCTTACTACAATCACTATATGGGTATATTTAACTGATGAAGTATTCATGGAGATCACATCGGGTGTCAGTATGAACACCATTGTGGGGACTTGTAGGATCACGGGATGACTCTATGATTTTATTCATCAAGACATGGTGTTTTAATAACATGTAAGCAGTTAAATAATTCATTTTGTGAATAAGGGTCACCCATTGGAGGTTTTATTGGAGGCATTGAATGAAAATGGATGTAGTGTGTTTTGAACCACATTACATTTTTTGTTTTGTATACAACAATTTTGATTCAAAACTTGTTGTCGGATTTGTGAGGTAATGCCAGTATTCATGTATTAGGCATACATGAGGGAGGATATCTTTTCTATTTTAACCCACTAAAATTAAGAGAGGTGTAAATGTTGGACTAGTGGTTTCCAAAATGTTCAGGTACATTAGGGAATAAACTTAGAAAGACGTGTTATTGGAATGTGTGTACAATATTATGATGGGAAATTACAATGGTGTGGGTGATAAATCCTTAGAATTTGATGTTATGCGCTATATAATATTATGGGGAGGGCTATAGAACTGGGAAATAATTACTACATGATATGATCCTGATTTGGAATGGAAAAAAATTCCATATGTAGATTCATTTTTTTAGTAATGGATACCAGTATTATCTCATGGTTTAGTGATTTACGTACCGTGGAATTATAGTTTTACAGTAAGTTCATGCTCACCATTCAAAATTATAATGTTTCAATTTTAGTCGGGTTTGACGATAAAAGAGGGCCATTTAGTATTATTATAAAACCACCATGAATTAATGATAATTTTATGTGTTATAGTGGTGAGTGTTGTTTTGTGTCTAAAAATCATTTTGGAATTTAAGGAGAATTTGAATTTTAAATTAGTGATCCAATAGAATATTATTCCAGTAATAAAAAATTAATTACCAAGGTTAGTAACCATAAAAAAGGTATCTAATTTGAGTAATGGGGTAAACTAGTGTCATGGGGTATTGATATAGAGTCATAGTAGGAAATAAAAATCCAATCATCAATATGGATATACTTGGAGGAACTGGTTAGATGAAGACCATACAATAGGTCCCATGGTACAAGGATCATGCCGACTTGCAAGTGGTAGGGTACCACCTAACCCATGTAATTAAAATAGGTAAAATATCTATTTTTACCGAAATTTTTTATAGGTATAACTCCTTTAACATTACACTGATGGTGTATATGGACAATAAACACTCTCCCCTATTCCCATTTATAATCATGTTGAATAGTATGTTAATCTCTTGTGATTTTAATGTTGAAAGATGTTCGAAGTTCCTCACTTTTCTTCATTCCTTATCCTTTCTCTTCTAAAAAATGTTCAATGACTCAATTTATGTAAGAAAAGGTTATTTCATATGAGTTTTGATAAATTTTCTAATTTTGATGGATAGTTCTTGTGGCATAGGAATAAGACATCCTATGATGAAATCTAACAATCATAAATATTTATTTCATCAATTTTATTGCACAAAATATAATTATTTAAGGTTATTCTATTAATATTAAATAAATTATTAATGTATTTGGTTATGATGTAGAGATTTTTGTTTGAATTGATTCCAAGTGTCCCTAGATGACCTCTTTTGAGCTTTGGTCATGAATGTAATAAGATATTTTTACCAAAGAGTTAAAAATAAATTATTATTATTTAATTAAATAGTTTATTTAAATATAATTCTCATTATTAATTAATTATTGATGTTTGAATTGAGTTAGTTAACCATGTTTATGATATGATTTTGGTTGAGAATGGACAATGCTGGATGGGTTTGGGAAGTCCTTTGAAGTTGTTGTAGGAGATTAAAATTTAACTGTAAAAGAACCAAAATATTATAGGTGGAATTCTCCACAAACCATATGTTTGTATGATTTCATAATATGGAATGATGTGGAAAATCCCAATCCTATATTAATTTTCTTTTGGTTAAATTTGAATACTTAATAAAAGTAAATGTGTAAAATATAATTACCATATAAATTAATTCCTTGAGAAAATGATAAACACATTGGCTATAATGCTCCTATGTAATTAACATGACTCCCATAATACTAATGCCTAAGTACTTGACCTAAGACATTCAGACCCCCTTATGGGATTTTCATACAAGGAATTTAATGAGCATGAACTAGTATCCCTTGAGTATGAGTGTTTGGACACCTCCATATGGTAGTATAGTGATATGAAATGGACCACTATTGTTGGAAAAGTCTTTACACTTGTGATGCACTTACCATATGTGGATAGACCATAGGCCATGGACATAGGGTAACTGAATAGGATAACATAGAGTAACCTTGAGTTTTGATATGGGCCATGTTTGAGCTCTAGGATATCATCCACATGATGAATCCTATGTAACCGTGATGTTTGTGAAACCCCATTGACCAAGAAGTGGGATTTCACATCCATAGAATTTTGGATGTCAAACCAATTACATCATATAATTTTTCACTTATGTGAGGGTAAATATTCTACATTATGACATAGAATACTCTAAGGTTTTTATCTATTGATATAATTTCACTAAGAGTGTAAGTGTGGGATTTGGTATTGATGGTTATGACTCACCTAAGAACATGTACTAACAAATATTCCCAATGGGGCTTTGATGATAGTGGAAGTCCTGTGCATTCTGACCACCCTGGTTTTGATTTATATTGTTTTTTATTATGAAATTTAACTTATCTAGATACTTTTTAAACAAATTTTTTTAATTCCCCTATTTTATAATCATGTGGTGCCTGATAGTTTTTTTTTAAATGGATGAGACTTCAAGATTTCTTCTATGATTTTTATACATTCTTTAGGTATACTAGGGTTGGAATCCATTATTTACTAACATCCTAAGATATGGATAATTTAGGAGTTGAAGCATATAGGTAAACCATATGACCCAAAATTAAATAATAGAAATTATGTGAATATAGGAACATTGGGTTGGGAGGAATTCCTTTAACATATTAATTCCATATGAAATTTCTAGGTGTCATGTTATGAATAGATATTCCAGTTGACAACTAAAAATTCAGACATACCAATGATTAAAATAGTGGTATGAGGTGTTGGGTGAGCATATATAATTGAAAATTAATATTGGATATCCAACGGTTGACAATTGGATGACCTTAAATTGATGCTGAGGAAACCCCCATGGATAGTATTGAAACACCGCATATTTTTTTCTGAGGCATTGTGATATAGTGGATTCCATGGAAAATGGCCATGGGATCTCTGTAGGGTATTTTAACTAATTTCATGGGTCACTATATAATTTTCCAAGAATTGAGGTATAGAATATCATATTTCCACATGATTTTATGAAAAAGATATTTCTCTAACATTCAAAATTCCTAGGTTTTGAAATGGGGTTCATCCTAAGGATTTGAGGATAAGGTATGTCTATTGATTCCCAATGATATGTTATTTATCATGAAAAAGGATTTATTATATAATAGATAATGGGTGTAAATCAGTCCTTATATGGTGATGTTGTTGCTCAAAGCTACTCTAGAATATGCTAATGTAGGTGTTTTCTATTAGCTTCATGTACCTAGGATTGATGATAGGTATTTCAAATGGCATTATTTTTTGCGTATTCTAATGTGGTGGTGCTGATACTATAGAGGCTCTTTCATCAATATGTTCACCACGATTCTATAGCATCCAAAAGATATAACTGTTGTGGTGGCTTAGTTACTTATTTTTTATACTAAAATATTTATTAATTTTTTATCGTAGTTTGAATCACATGAACATATCATGAAATTATTTTGTTAATAGATAACTGTGTTTCATTCATAATATGTTTTGTATTCACTCTATACTCAGGATTCTATTGCACATTTTTACCTGAGCTTCTCTCACATGGTTATTCTAGTAACCTGATTAGTTGTGATCCTATATTTAGGTAAAAAATGATTAGATAGAATTGGATATGGAGCATTATATTTTCTATGGATCACAGTTGCAGCGAACCTCATGTACATTCATTAAATTATTTTATTCCATTTTTTATATGTTGATCATCCTAGTTGATGTTTAGTTTTATGTATTGGCCAGAATACTTCAGAGTTTACTACTTTAAATTTACTTTCCATATTGTTTATAATTGCTTTTTTATTTATTCAGTTTTTATTATGTATGATATTTTATATCTTATATTCTATTTTTCACTTTGATATAGGGGATATAGACTCCTCTTGGTACCTCATTAGACAACCAATGATAGTTTTCATCCTCTTATGTTTGGGTTGGCATGGTAAACAGGTCTGGTTAGTATTTATAAAATATGTTGGGTTAATATGTAACATAATATTAATTAATAATTTCCCACAATAATAAAATCTTATTAGGAATTCTCTAAACTGCACCAGATCTAAGGACAATGGACCCATAGACTATTATCCATCAAGAAGAGAGATATCAATAGTTTCGCACGCCACCCCTTGAATGGAATATTTCTAATGAATGAAATAAGGTTTTTTAATATAAAATATTATTATGAGAATAATTAATGATCTATTGAAATCTAGGATCAAACAACACAACATATCCTCTAGAAACATGATGGTATGCTCTGTAATCCCCTATATATATGTGTTTTCTGGGTATTGGTAAGGAATAAATGAGAGCCAATATCATTCTACAATCCATTCTACACACAAATGGTAGAATTATTATTTTTCTAATAAATTAGTGTCATCTATACCTCTAGAATCTGAACATTATTATCCACATACCAGATCATAAGAGCATTTGTAACAACTAACTATTGAATCAATATGACATTGGCTAACTTTTTTAGTATATCCTTACTTAATGATATATAATCAAATACTTATGGGGTCCATGATATGAAACTGATTAAATACATCAATATATCCTCTGAATTCCACTCAGGAAGAACCAATGGATATAAGAAACCACAAGATACATTATATAGAAACCTCACTTGACAAAAAAACTAAGAACTATTGGATAAATTATGTAATTTATATCATTATCCAGTGACACTAGATATAAACCATCAATGCATGATACAAAAAGGACACACTAAGAAGAAATAATAACCCATAGATATGGAAACCATTATGAATCATTTTATGCACTTATGATGTCATCAAAAACAATCCAAAAAAATCACTTAATTTTGATCACCATTTGATCTTTCATTTAGAGAAAAAATATTGATTATTTGATCAGACATGAACTATACCTCCATATCTCCCTAATGATTGAACACTTACCCACTATGTCAAGGGTGATCTCCTGGTTATATATAAAATAAAAACCACTACCCCATCCACCTCTACATATAGAATAGTTTCCATAGGATCCTTCATGAACTTCAATGCCTCTCTTATCTCCCAAGAAAAATCTCTTATCAATTTCATACTCTTCTCATCTTCACCTATATTCCACATCCCTATTTTTGAGGATATAATCATATAAAATCATAGGGTAAAATCTATACACCTCCACATTAATAGATCCAAATATATTTAAAATAAAAATTTCCATATGATTTTATGATTTTTGATGACCAAAAAACACTCAATGATAATGTAAATCATTAACAACATTACATAAAACCCCATAACCACCAATTCTATATCATGGGTATCATAATTATTCTAATTAGGATGGTACAACCTATATTGATATTTTAAGAACCCATGCATTTATAGAATATTTTTTTAATATTCTCATTATTCTTGGATTAAATGCAAAAATTCCATAATGATATTAATTATTATAATAAATATTTTATTATATGGATATTTATGTAAAACATTAATTTACAAAATATAGAATTTAAATTTTCATAACAAATTTCATTTATCTATTCTGAATTTTTTCATTATTTTATTTATGAATTTTATTGAATTCTGTGAAGAAGATTAATCTTTAATGAATAGAGATAAATATTGCATTTTTCTTCAAAACTAATTTCTTTTATATATTATTCATTCTATTAAATTCAAATATTAATTGTTTTTAAATTGTAATTAAATCACGTTTTTTTCATTTAATCTAATTTAAGTTATTAGAATCAATTTCACATTGAAACATTATATAATAACATTACAAATTGTTAAACATTTTTACATAAATATTCTAGTTTATCGATATGTCAATAGTATCAATTTTAAATTATATTTGAAAAATTAATTTAATTGAATTATTAAAAATGGAAATACATGGTTTTAATTAGTATGAAATTTCGGATCTAATTGGAACAACTTAACATTTAGTGAGAAGTAACTTTAGTATTATTTTTACCATAGTGATGGGTAAATACATTAATTAAGGGTAAAAAAAGTATTTTCATTATAAAATTAGTATAATAGTTGTCTTAATTTAATTAGATGACTGTTTCTCAACCGAAATTATACATGTTCTGATTATAGGACAACTTAGAAACACTTGGATTAGTTTAATGTGTTTATAGTATTTTATTCAAAGAAAAGAATATTGAACAAATTAAAGATGTTTTCTTGACATGATATATGAAACTATACAACATTAATGAATATAAATGATTTCAATGAACCAGAATAATTTATTTTAACAATGGTAAATTATTTTTTATTTCTATATATGAAATAATTGACATTAATGAATGTCCAACGCTGATACAGTGCTTTAGAAAGCATAAGAAAAATAAATAAAAAATTTATTAAAATTATAAGAATTATTAAATGACCCAAATATTGGATAAAAAAATTAATATATAAAAATGATATCCATTATCAACTTCTTACACTAATTTGGGACAATTGGGACACACTTAAATATCTTTATGCCCTTTATAATATTTCAATTTAAAGTAAATCAAGTTATTCATAGTACAAATTTTAGTATGTATAATATTTTAATTATAGGTTTAACAGATTATTTTTTCAAATAAGAATAGTATTTTAAAATATAATAAAATTTTATTTTTTAATATTTTTTTATTTTTTAAATATAGGGAATCAATAATTACTTTAATGGCTTGAAGAATTTGGAGGTAGCAATTATTTGTAAATTAATAAATCAACTGAATGAAATATAAATTATTAAAATAAATATAATTTTATATTTTTTAGGTTAATTTATAAATTTTCTAGATTAATATGATGTTTATTTTATACAATTAAAAATTTTATTCTAATTTGAAACATTTTTTTGATATGATTAAATTCATAGTTATGAATAGTATGTAATTTGACATAAAATATTTTTTAGGAATAAAATATTTTATAATATTATTTAAAAATACAAAAAATAATTAATATTGAAAAATGGGATATAATAGTGTCAAAAATGTAACCCCATTTAGTTTTTGGGCATTTTTGGAAATATAAAATAGTATAATAGATTTAATTTCTTTAAAAAAAATATTAATTCATATGTTACAACCTGTGTCAATTATTAAAAAGGACACATTCATTAACATATTTAATCAACATAATCCATATTATTATGATAATATCTAAAATATATAATTATCCTAATCCCATTCCTCATTATAGAGCTTATAAAATCATAGAAATACTATTCCTAGATTCTAGAAGAGGTATCCAAGATGAAATTTTAAAGAGGTAATATTTTTTTCTTCTATTTTAAATTAATTTTCACTTCTACCTTTTCACCCATCCTATCCAATGGTCCATGTATACATAATAATAATATATATACTATAATATTTTTTTATGGTATATTCATATGAAAATCTCAAATATTTTCCCATTTATTCTAAAAAAAATAGAACATCATCTGTGATGTGTCAATTTACCGCCATCATGGATAATACACCATCATTTTCCATTACCTCCTTCAAGGATAGTCATAAAACCATTATTATGGTTAAATAATAAATTATCACACAAATTAAAAGTTATATAATGTTCTGGATGAAATATATGTATATGATATTAAATGAGATGTTATATGTTCATGATAATATTAAAAACCACCAAAATAAATTAAATCATATTCATTAATGGTTTATCTAATGAATCATAATAATATTAGAAAAAATTTCATATGATACCATTTAATATTATAGAAACATGTTAATGCCATTTCATTCCACATATAGAGTTTTCGATCCATTCAACAAGTTATCCATAACGAACCGACTATGGAAATCAAACAAAAAAACACACTGAAAGAATATAAATAAAACAAAATTATTAAAAAATGGGTGAAAAAATTAATAATTAGATAATTTAAGGTATTATAAACATATTTATAGTTCATTAATAAATTAATAACACTCTTTAATCCATTATAAAATTGTTTTTAACAAGGTTCAAGTATGAATAACCCGATGTAAGGGAATTCTTAACATAATCTCATTATTTGGGTCACCTTTCTACTTCATTGATTCTTGTCATGATAAGAATATTTATGAAATGTTTTTTCATTATATTGTTATGTATTTTTTTTATTCATATTAAATATACATATTCCTTCAATTTGATAAATTCCTACATCAATGATATTATATTTGTAAGACTATCTTAATCTGAAAGATTGTTTTTTAATTATTTTAAAGAATTATTCTCTTATTGAATGTCCATGTCTTCAAAGTGATATTTATAATTATAATTATATCAAAATAAATGTTTCATAATTTTAATTTTATTAAATTTTTTGATTTTTTATTATGAAAATTACATGGTTATTTCAAACAAATTTTTTTCCATTTTTATGGTGTAATATTCATTTATTAATTGATTTTTTTTATATGGAATGATTTTTATAATGTAAGTAAACATGATATATGATTCTATTATATATCTCTTGAGATATTTATTATGATGGCTGGGAAATATATTTACCTCAAATATATTGTATATGTTTTACATAGAGTTTGGTTGTATGGTTACTACTAGTGTAACTGTAATGGTTACACAATAATGTAGTTGGCATGGTTACATTTTATGGTGTCAGTGAGGGTTACAAATTATCAGGTAGTCATGAGGATTAAAATATTATGTAATTAATTCCATAATTTCACATAGGATTTATTTATGTTTTTCTATGTTCTATGTAAATAAATAGTGTTTTACAAATATGTATATGATACATTATTGGTGAAAAGTATGTCATTTTGGTAATGATTTCATATTCTTATAAGTATATTTGGAATAATTTTTTCTTTTCTTATTTATATAAATTGCACTGATCGTTCATTTCTAATACTGAGTTTCAAAATTTATTTCATGGGGTATAAGGATGTGTATTAGTAAGAAAGATTTCTAGTAAGATGTTATGAGTAATTTTATGAAAGGGAATCCATGTTTTATTTTTCAAATGTCTTATTTTGAAAAAATGGATATTATTTCTATAATATCATCATTATATGAATTTGTTATGTTATGTATGTATCATGTACCATTTCTATAAAATACTAAACATGAAAATATCATTAATGTGTATGATTTTATACTCTTGACTAAAACACATGTTTATGTAATGTGATAAGGCTGGGTACTTATAGTTCGCATCAAAAGACATTTTAGATAACTATAGTTGTTAGGATGTAGTTAATAGAATAACATAAATGATGTTTACTCTAGATAAATTTAAATAATATATTATTTTAATATCACCATGTTGATTCATATAATATATGTCTATTAAAAATTATTTTCCATAGAAGAAATATGAAAACTGATGTAGTAAGTAACCAAGAGGCACATATATTTCTGATTCTATAGCATAGAATGGTACGGATTGTAATCGTGCAGTTTTTGATAGTAATGGCACAACTGAAACGAGAATAAATGATACTTTCATCCTGACATGTGAACAACCAGAACAACCACATTTTTACAGTATGATAGTGGAAACTTTTATGAGGCAACAACTTTATGCTTTCATTTAATCTTCTAAAAGAGTAGCAATAGAAGGATGGATTAAATCCCTCGAATATATATTTAATGTCATGGGGGGTTTAGGTAATAAAAATTCTACTCTTTCTATATAAAATTCTGATGGTGTAGCCAACAAGTGCTAGTTAATGGTCATGAATATCAAATAATGAATGATATTGATCACTTATAATGCAATGAATTTAATAATATTTTCCATGAGAAATATTTTCATATGTTTCTTCCATATAGTATTGAAAAGAAATTTCTTGAATTGAAACAAAAGGAGGAATAATTAGTGGACATGTATGAAGAAAACTTCACCTAATTGGCAATTTTTTCATCAAATCTTATTCAGGATATTAATTCCAAAATAAATCATTTTAAATTGGGATTGAAGACCATATATTGAAGGTACTTGTCCTCTAATTAATTCAAAATATATGAGAAAATTCTTCAATATAATGAGATTGAAGAAATTGAGTTTTCTAGTGATTGTGTTTACATTAAAAATAAGTAGATGAAAGGGTCTAGATGGAATGTAATGTGTAATAATCAATAAAATAAATTAGAAGTGTTGAAGATTCAGTTTATAGAATAGGGGATCTGAAATAAAAAGAACCCTAGGGAATTTCATAACAAAATTTGGAAGTGTTTTCGATGTGGTATGTCTGGTCAAATGAAATAATATTTCAAAGAAAATGTTCATGTTATTAATTTTAATAAGAAATCTGTAAGGTGTTTCAATTTTATAAAAATGGGGAATTATTAAAATACCTACACAAATAAATATATAAATGAAGGGATTCTATAAGAATGCACGAAGAAAGGTGTTGTGAAATCCTTTGTGTCTAATTCAGTTTTTGTTTGTCCAACCAATTACATTCTATTTGGTAGTTTGTTTTTTTACTCAAGTATTGGTAATGTGTTTTTGGATATAGGGTCGACATATTCCATAATTTCTATAAAACATTCATGTAAATTGGAAATTTCCCCTTAGGAAATGAAATTAACACTTATGGTGAAAACACTAGAAGGAAATAATAAGTCAAATAGCATTATAAGAATCATATTATGGTTGTATTTAGAAAGAAATTACATTCATAAATTTTTCTATTGCCCTTAGTATATTTTGATGTTATTCTAGGTATGTAATGGATTTCTACTAACCATGATACTATTTATATTTGAGATGAAGAAGTAGTTTTTTTGAAAGAGTTTTAGTTTTTATTCATGAATTATCTCATTCCATTGATCACATATTAGGAATATGAGAGATTGTTAAAATATGGGAATGAATGTTATATTTCACATGTGGTTGTAAATAAAATAAATGATCATATAAATTACATTCAAGTGGTAAAATAATAAATTTATCTTTTTCTGGATGTGTTACATAGTGTTATACCTTATTGGGATGTTAAATATACTAATTGATTTACATCCTCAAGCTAAGACAATTTCAAAACCCCCTTATTGAATGGATCAAGTGGAACTTATTGAATTGGAAATGTTGTCGTATAAGTTTCATAATAAAATATTCATTAATTGTAGAACATATCTTTGGGGTGATCCTATTTTTTCAATTAAAAAGAACTATTTTTTCGTTGGACCTTTAATTAATTATAGAGCATTGAATAACATTAATGTTAGGAATATATATCCATTTCCTCATATCATTGACTTATTTGATCAGTAGTAGTGAGCTCAATATTTTTACAAGATTAAATTGAAATCTAGGTACCATCAACTAATTTTGATGGAGGATTACAACCCAAAAATAGAATTTCATACTAGATATGGGAATTACGAGTTTGTTATTATTCACTTTTATTTAAAAAACTCTATTGTTGTATTAAGGGGTCTTATAAATATAATATTCTGTTCATATTTATATAAGTATGGTTTTTATTTTTATTGATGTTATTGGTGTGTTTTCCAGACGTAATTGTGTTCATGAAACACATTTATTTATTTTCATTAAAAATCTCAATTAAAATAAGTTATATTGGAAATTTAAAAAATGTTATTTTTTCTTGAAATAGAAGTTTTTTCCCAGGAAAATTTTAATTAAGGACAGAAAAAAGTTGATCCTTCAAAAAAAATTATGAAAGGATAGGACATCAAAATATTACATAGATTCGTAGTTTTTTTAGAACTACATGGATATTACTGAGGTTTTTTTGGAACATCTCATGATTATCTATCCCGCAAACTATGTTAAAATGAAAAAAAGGTAAATTTATTTTGACAATAGAATGTAATTTTTTTTCATAAGCATAAAATAAGATTATGGAATGCTCCAGTTTTGGCCTAACCTTCCTGAAATGGTGATTTTTTCATCTATAGAGTCACATTATTGAATGGAATTGGTTGTATTCTGATGCGGAATGTTCAGGTAATTTCTTATGCTTCAAGAAAAATGAATCCCAATGAGTTAAACTACCCCACTCATGATATGGAATTATCTGTTTTGGTTTGTGATTTAAAAATATAGATGAATAATTTATATAGAGAAAAATGTAAAATATATATTGACCATAAATTTTTGAATTATATATTTACACAGATGGAATTGAAAATGGAGCAGAGAAGTTGGCTTTAATTGATAAAGGATTATGATTGTACAATCAATTACCATCCCAAAAAATACAACATAGTGGAGGATTCCTTGAACTGAAAACATCTTCCAACATTAAACAAGATATTTTTAGAACATGAACCATTGATTAATGATTTGATGAATTTTATATTAGAATTTATTATTGTAGTAAATTTCTTTATTTTGATTCAGGGGACATTGCAATCATCTATATTAGATATAACTAAGCATTCATATAAACATGATAGTGAGTTTCAGAAAAGTTACAATTGGTTCAGAATGGTTAATTTTCTAAATTTAATGGTGATAAATATTCTGTTTTATGATTTTAGAAGAAATTATGTGTCTATTGTGATTCTTAATAGAATAAATCATTGTTATATGAAGCTCATAGTTCTATTTTTCAATTCATCCTTACTGCACAAAGATGTATAGAGAGATTCGGATGTATTATTAGTAAGTTGGAAGGAACAAAGATGTTGCTAATTTTACAATGAAATATTTGGCATCTAAACATGTTAATGAAGAGAGATAACTACCAAAGATGATGATTCAGCCTTTTCCAGGGCCATATTGGAAAATGAATAATATATCTATGGACTTTTTTGTGGGACTAAAAGATAATTCCCTAAGTAACAATGATATTTGGGTTATTTTTGACCGGATGATAAAATTTAAACATTTCATTTCTGTTAAAGAAAATGTTTATCTAGATAATATTTTAAAATTATACCTCAAATATTTTATCATGTTTTATATAGTTTCTCTCTATATTTTATTAGACCATGACATCGGGTTCCCTATTCACTTGTGGAATGGCCTTAAAAATTCATTAGTATCAAAATTAAATTTACACACTCCATTTCATCATCAATTTGATAGCTAGAATGAGTGAAAAATTCAATAATTTTATGAAATTATTCAAGCTTATTAAATGTATCACCATGGTTTTTGGGATCAACATATCTCATTACATGAGTTTTTTTATAATAAATGTTTCCATTCTAGTATATCTATGGTTCCTTTTTAAGAAATATATTGATTGTGGTGTCAGACTCCATCATTTTGGGATGAATTAAGGAAAATAAAGTATATGGGACTAGAATTAGTATATGAGGTAGATGATAAAGAAATGATGATCCAGCAATACAAGAGGATAGCTAAGTGCAATCAGACAAGTTATACAGATATTAGAAGGAAAGACCAATCCGTTGAGGTAACTGATAATGATTTCCAAAAAAATATCCTTAGAAATGTGTTATGTGTTTTCATAATAGTTTAAATCTATGCCCATGTGTAATCATCCTTTTTAATTCATAGATAATGTTGGACCAATTTTTTATTGAGCAGCTTTGCCTCTGATTTTATCTTAGGTTTGCAATGTTTTTCATGTTTTGATGATAAAAAAGTATGTGCTAGATCCATCACATGTTTTGAACCCATAACTATATTAATTATAAGATAAACCCTCTTATAAAGATAATACTATTCATATTCTTGATCATAGATATAATGAATTTCAAAACAAGGTAATTCACCAGGATAAGGTTTCATGGAGAAAAAACATGGTAGAAGAAGCAACATGGGAATATAAACATTATTTGATGAAACAATATCCTCAATAATTTAATAACAGAATAAAAAAATGTGGGGATGATATTTCTTGAATATGGGGAGAATTTAGCAACCTAGGATTTTATAATTTTTTTTAATATTTACTTATATACATGAAATAAATGGGAAAATTCATTATGTTATTAATTTCATAAAATAGATAATTTATTATATGGTTTATATTTAAAAATTAATTTTCAAGTTATGGTATTTTAATTTGAGAAAACTAATTTCAATTTTTAATTTAAAATGTTGATATTATATTTGTATGATTTTTTATGAGTTTTTTAAAATAGTTTAATTTTTAATAAATGTTTAGAAATACATTGTTTTAGATAAAAACTACTTTCTCAAATAAAATTTTTATATTGTTAGGGTAAAATTATATTTATGTTTTAATGTATAATTCATTTATGTTTTTCTCTGTTAATCCAATTTAGGTCATTGTGATCAAATTCACATTTAAATTGAATATGAAAACGTTATAAATTTTTTGACTTTTTTAATTTAATAAAATGTTGTTTTCTTAATTCATTAATGAGATAATATTTATGTTAATTTTAATAAATTATGATAATTAAATTTTTTAAAAATTACATACAAGGTTGTTATTTTTATGAATTTTTTGTTCTAACATATACAACAAAATTTTTGTGGAATAGTAATATTAGATTTTTTTCCATGGTAAAGGGTGAATCAAGAAATTCATGGTAAATGTTATATTATAAGAATTATAAAATTACCCTAAAAGTTTTTATAATTTCATTAGATGAGTGTGCTTCCAAAAAATCATCCATTGTTCGATTTTAGGTCAACTTGGACGCACATGAATTTGTATAATACATTTATGTTATTTAATTCAATGAAAATCCAATTTATCAAATTAAAAAAGTTTTAATTAAAATGATATAATTTATTATACATTATTATCAAATATAAATTATTATTTTGGACATAAATAAAATTTTGTCCTTATAGTAATTTTTTTATACACAAAATAGTTCACATTAATTCATATGAAATGCTGATGCAGTGATTTTGAAAACATAAGAAAAATAAATAAAATGATTTTATTAAAATTATTATAATAAATAATTGAACCCAAATTTGTTTAAGAAATTTTATAAAATACAATTAAAACCATTATCATTTTATTCTAACTTGGTAAATTTTAGACCCAAATGAAGCACTTTAAGCCCTCTATAATATTTAATTTAGAAGTAAATCATGTTGTCCATACTATAAATATTAGTTTTTATAATATTTTAATATTATTTTTTCTAAAAGAGTTTTTATTAAAATAAAATTCTTTTGAAATATAAAAAAATTATATTGGTCATAAAATTTTATTTGTAAATTCTAGGGAATAAATAATTACATTGATGGTTTTACAATTAGGTTAGAGTAATTATTAGGTTAATGAATAATTAAAATTCATGATATTAAAAAAATTTAATTTTATATTTTAATGATAATTGATTATTTAACTAGATTTATATGATATGTATTTAATATAACATAAAATTTGATTCAATTTATAATTTTTTTATATGCATAAATCCATACTTATGGATTTTTTGTAATTTGAAATGAATTAATTTTCATGAATAAAATATTTTATTAGGTTATTTAAAAATTCCAAAAAAATTTAATAAAGATAAATGGGATAACATTATGTCTCAAATGTAATACCCTTTCTTTTATAGGCAATTTTTGAAGTCTTACATGTTGGATCTGAATCAACAGATTATACACAAGAGGGGGGTGAATTGTGTCCTTTGAAATTTTTTCAATAACTCTTCTCTTGAATGAGTTCTGTCCTTTATACTTTATCAGATTTGATCATGCAGCGGAAAATGTAAAATTAAGAACACAAAGATGAATAGTGGTTCGGGGAACAGAAAGGCCCTATTCCACTCCACTAACGCTCTACTCCACAAGCATGGTGATTTTCACTATCTGGTCCTCTTTTCCACAGACCAATTCACAACTAAGTACAGGCAGTTGACACCTTTACAATCCAAGGAAAAACAAATCCTTCTTGTTCAAACACGAACCTACACACCTTAGAACGATAATCCGGTTACTCAAGAATAAAAATAATTTCAGAAAGAAATTTCTAGTTGATCTTCACAATTGCAACAGAATGAAATTGACAGCAGATGGATTGAAGTCTCTTGAAATATTGATCTTCAAGACGAAGCAGTTCTGAGTTGATCCAGTTGTAGTAGATATAGAGATATAGTTCACAACCTCAGTAGTAGTATATCCACAGTAGATATTCGATGTAGAATAGGTGAATCTTCTGTCGAGTTCTTTCTTCTTGAACAAACATAGGTTTTACGCTCCTGTTGAATCAGTAGATCAATCGTGAATAGTTGTAATCTATGTTTTCCACCTGTTTTTATAATAGATCGATCACACCGCCTTTTACCTGGTCTTTCAGAGAGAGAATATATAATAAAGCATATCTCCTACACATTTAGATCCATAAAAGTCGCCTTCTGATTCACGATATTCAAAAATTTGAATTTACGGAGAAGTCATAACTTACCTTAAGACTCGGCATAAAAAGCTCCTTTTAATTCGATCTTAAGTCCATTAATAAAACGAATTTGAATCATTCATAGTCGTAATTTAAAAAAGTCATTAAATCCAGCTTGAAATCCACCCTGAAATTAGCTTACTGATCGTTGTACATAAATACCGTCTACCAAAATTTCCGACGCAAAACATAAGGTTGATGACGTGGCCTCCAAATGTAGGGTTAATAACACAGTCTTCATACGTAGGGTTGACAACGTAAGGTTGATAAAAAATGTTGGGTTGATCATCCATAATTTTTCTTCAACATTCAAACGTACAGTAAAATATCCATACTTTTACTTGATCCATACTTTTCCCAGAACGAATGGTTGTTTACAAAAGTAAGGTTGATGAACCATACTTTTGAGAAATAAACTTAACCTTTAGAATTTACATACGGTTCTCCTTCCATACTTTACTGATAACCAAAAACGTAGGGTTCCTTCCTAACGTAAGTTTCTTCTTCCATAATTTGATAATAACCAAAAACATAGGGTTCCTTCCTAACATTGGTTCTTCTTCCATACATTTTTGAAAACGTATGGTTTTTTAACCATACTTTCCTCTTATCTAAAAAAGTATACATGCTTTTCATCCTTACGCTACGTTTATCCATGTAGGGTATGAACAGTAATTCTAGAATGTGCTAAAATAGATTCCACACTATATTCATCTACGTAAGATGTGAACAATGTTTCTAGACTGTGCTAAACAGATTCTGCGCTAAGTAATAAATTCTCGTTATTTCAAGAGTAAAATAAATTAATAAACTCCTACAAAATACTTAGTAAAATAATTAGAAAATAACTAAGGGTGTTTGTGAGCATCAAAATTATCATAAAGATACAGAGTATTATTTTCAAAAATCTCCCCCTATAAATAACATTAATACTCATTGTTGAAAACAATAGATTCACAACATTACACCCTATAATTCATTTATTATATTTTAATAATTTGAGAAATTCCTAAGTTTCCAGTCACCATAAATATTAAATGTTACTTATTCCATGACAAGTTTAATCACATCAAGACATATTATTTAGATAAACTCTACCAATATCCTTTATACTCATCTATTTCAACATTATATATATTCTAGTCTGAAAAAAGTCCACTTCCATGAGGATTGAGGATGTTCTCAAGGAGAAATTTTGAAGAGCTTCGAATTTTGTTCTTCTATATTAAATTCATCTTCCCTTCAACCTTATCCCCATCATATAAAATGATGTATGAAAAATATATTATAATATATATACATTAACATGGTTGTTTTTATGATATATTTATCATAAAACCTCTAATGTTTTCCATTATATTCTAAAAATGAGAATACAATCCGTGATGTATCGATTTACCACCATCAAGGACGTTACACCATCATTTTCTATTATCACCTCCAATTCTGGTGATAAAAAATTATTACAGTTACATTATAATGAATAATAAATATATTATTTTTTATAATATTCTCTACCCAATATATGAACCTGATATTAAATGAGATTTTATATGTTCATGATGGTCTCAAAAACCACTGGAATAAATTAAAACATTTTCAATAATGTTTTCTCCAATGACTCATCATAGTTTTTTAAAAAATGATATATTTTGTAATTTTCTATTTTGGATATATTTTAATATCATTTAAATTAAATATTTGAGATTTTATACTATTGGAAAATAAAATCTATAATGAACCGACCACCAAAACCATTAATGAAATGCACCGAAACCGTGTATGTAAATAATCATTGTCAATAAAAGAATTAAAAATATTATAATGTGATTATGTATGGAATTATAAACATGATTATATATAATTATTAAATTAATAACACTCTTTAAACTATTATACATGAGTTTTAAACAATCTTGAAGAAAGACATACCCAAGGCAAGGTAATTCACAACCCAACATCCATACTTTGGTTTACCTTTCGATATCATTGATTTTGTTGTTATAGGATTATTTATAAATTTTTTATTATATTAGGTTACATTATTTGAATTCATAGTCAATATACATATTCCTTCCCTTTGATTAATTATTTCTTAAATGATATGATATTTATAAGGGAATCTTAATCTAAAACATTTTTTAATGTTTTGAAGAATTATTCCACTATTTATTGTCCATGTTTTCAATTTGTTATTAATTATTATATTTCTATTTGGAAATAATTTTTTTAATTTATGTTATATAAATGTTTTTATATTTTATTTATACAATTACATTTTTATTTATAATGAATTTTTTTTCCATTTGTATGTTTATAGTATTCCTTTAATGCGTTATTAGTTTCTCAAGTAATGATTTTTATGATGCAAGTATTCATGTTTTATGATTATGTTCTTCTTGTTGGGAATCTTTTATTATAAAATTTGGGGCCTATATTTCCCTCCAATTCAATGGGTATATTTATATTGGAGGTCGGTTTTATATTAACCCCAATTGTAACTATGATGGCTGCAAAATAAGGTATCCATAAAGGGTTATATATTAAGGTATTTGGGAGAGTTAAAATCATAAGTTATTCATGAAGGTTAAAATAATAATTAATTAATTCCCCAAGTTACCTATATAGTTTATTTTTTGTAATGTTTTATAAAAGACTTAGGTTTATTTCAATAATATAACGATAATTGTTGGGTGAAAATTATTTCTTTTTAGAAATGTTTTAATATATTAAAAAAAATTATGGACTAACTATTTACTGTCTTTTTTTATATCCCTTAATATGATTTTTTTCTCATCCCATTTTTTTAAAATGTTTTTCATAGGGTATAATGATAGGGAATATGAAGAAGTAAGTCATGTTGGATGTAAGTAATAATTTAATGAAAGGGAATCCATATTTAATATGACAAAAAAATTATTGTGAGGAAAATTGATATTGTTTTCATATTATCCTAATTTTATGCATTTGGTATGTTATGAATGTATTATGTCATTATTATATTAAACACTAAACCTGAATCATTCTTCAATGTGTATGAATATATGTTCTTAACTAAAACTCAGAGGTATGTAATTATTTAAGTATTTGACTTATAATTTTTATTAAATGATGGATTAGATAACATTAAGGGTTATGATGATTTTAGTAGAATAATATAAGTGATTAATATTTTATGGTTAATTAGAAATGATATAGATATTTTTTATAACCATTTATCCTCATCTAATATATTTATTTTTGGAATGGTATTTCATAAAAGAAATAGGGAAGTTGAAGTAGGAAGTCACTAGGAGGTTGATATCATCTGGAATCCACAACCTAGAATGTTAGGTATTGGATATGAGTAGTTTTTTGTAGTAATGGAACATATAGAATAGGTAAGAAATGGAGGTGTAATACATGAAATAGTACAACCAAAACTACTACAAGATAACATTATTATAGTGGATCAATTTATGAGTCGGCACCCTCATTCTTTCAGTGGTAATTCTAACTTTGTACTGGCTAATGGATGGATTACATCTCATGAAAAGATATTTTTTGTCATGGGGTGATCAAATAATCAAAATTATAGTCCTTCTAATCATTATTTTTTTGGTAAAGATGAATAGTAGTGGTTAATGGTAAAGAATATTATACATAAAGATGATATTGATTCGTTTTAATGAGAGGAATTTTTGAATAACATCCGTGAAAAGTTTTCCCTAATATGGATAAATATAAGATATAAAATAAATTCATTGAATTGAAACAAAACAACAAAGATTAAGTGGTAGTTCATGATGAAAATTTCACCAGATTGGTTAGGTGTGTTCCAAATATTATTCCGGATCTCAATAGAAACATAAACCATTTTTACTCTAGATTAATTTTGATGTATCAAAGGACATTATCCTCCCATGAATTCAAAAGAAATGGGGAACTTATTTGATTTGATTAGAGTAGAAATGGTGTTTTGGATGATCACATGTGCTTTGACAAAAAGAAAAAGAAAATGTTCAGAAGGCAAGAAATGTGTAAAAATAAGTCAATGAAATAAGTGGAAAAGAAGATAGAATTTATAGTTTGTGGGAATTATGGTAAAAATAATCATTGAAAATTCCTTAACAAAACTTGGAAGTGTTTGTCATATGGTATGTTTAGAAAATGGACCAACTTCACAAATTAGATGATCTTATTATTAATTATGAAAGGAAAAATATAAAGTGTTTTAAATGTAAAAAAATAATTAATTATGAAAATACCTACCCAAATAAATAACTAAATGATGGGAAGCATCCAGACTAAAAGAAAAAATGTTTAGTGAAATAATTTGTGACCACTTCAGCAGATTTTGGTTCATGAAATGAAGTGGTGTTAGGTACTTTTTTGTCTACTTGAATTTTTCTAATGTCGTATTTGATATGAGGTTTCCAAAATCAATTATTTATATGAAAATTTCTATTAAATTGGAAATTTCAACTAGATAAATGAAACTATAACTTATGGTGAAAACACTAAGGGGGTATTAAGGGGAATTTTCATTATAGAATTATTCATATTGTTTAATGTGGAAATTAATTATCTAAAAACCTTTTTGATTTACTCATAGAATATTCTGATGTTATTCTTGTAATATATTGGATTTTATTTACCATGTTTTGATTGACAATAGAGAAAAATAATTTTTTTAGAAATAGTTTTTGTATGTATACAAGATTGAAACCATACAATATATCACATGTTATGAATCTAAGTAACTATGTAAAGATGTGAATAAAATTTATCTTGCACATATTTTGGAAAATAACGGAACTATTTAAATTAATTACGTGCTAGTGGTAAATTAAAACCACATATGTTTTTCATGATGAGTTACTTGGTGTTATACCGAATCAGGAAGTTGAATTTTCTATATACAAAGTTCTTTATCCTAAGATAATATCAAAACCCCTTATTGAATGTATCAAGTGGAACATATTGAAAGAGTAGTTTCATTATTTTCTTCATATAGGATTCATTCATTATTAAACTACACCATTTGGTGCTCGAGTTTTTTTATTAAAACAAAATTTGGTTCCATGAGACTTTTCATTGATTATAGAGATTTGTATAACATTCTTGTAAATAAAAATTATCCATTTCTTCATATTGATTTCTTATTTGATCAACTCTAGAGAGCTCATAATTTTTCCAATATTTAATGATATCTTGGTACCATTAGCTGAAGGTGAGGGATTAAGTCATCCCAAAAATATATTTCCACCCTATATAAGGGTATTAAGATTTTGTTTTTATTCCCTTGGGATTGAAAATTTCCCCTAATGCATTGAAGGATATTATGAAAAAAATAATATTTAAATATTTTTATATGTTTTTTTGTTTTTATTAAGGATATTTTTGTTTCTTTTAAGTGAATTGAATATCATAAAAACATTTAAGTATTTTCCTACAAACTCTCAAAGAAATGATGTTATATGGTTAATTTAAAAAATGAGATTTTTTCTTGCAATAGATTTATTTTCTTAGGCAGATTGTAAATAAGGCTGGAATAATAGTTGATATATGAAAAAAAAAGTTGTTGATGAATGGACAAGAACTAAAAATATTATAAGGATTCATTGTTTTCATGGATTTGAAGGCAATTAATGACTGTTTTTTATAAATTTTACATGGTTATACATCCCACTAAATAATTTTACATGAAATAGGATTTAATTTATTTTAATAGAAGAGTGTAATGTATTTTTTTAGTAACTGAATAAAATATTATTTAATAATACAGTTTTGGCTATTCCTTTTAGAAATTGTGATTTTATCAATTATATTGATGCTGCATTGAAGGGACATGGTTGCGTTCTGATGAAAAATGATCGTGTAATTTATTATACATTAATACAACTAAAACCACAACAGTTAAATTATCCCACTCATGATCGAGAATTTGTAGTTGTGGTATTTTCTTTAAAAGTTGGGAGGAATAATTTATACGGATCAAAATGTGAAAAATATAATGACCATAAATTTTTGAAATATATATTTACTCAAAATTAAGTAATCATGAGAATGAAAATATATAATCAGTTGATAAAGGATTAATATTTCATAATCAATTACCATCCTGTAAAATCAAACAAAATGGAAGATGCATTGAGTTGAAAACATCATGATACATTGACCATGTTATATTGGGGATATAAAACTACAGTTAATGATTTGATTAATTTTGGATTGGAAGTTGTTGGTGCATGATTTTCCTCTATTTTGTTTCAAGTTTCATTTACATTGTCTCCATTAAACACAATTAAATAGTCACCGAAGAAAGATCGTGAGTTTTAGAAAATTATAGAATCTGTTAATAAATGTAAATTTCCAGAAATTAATGATGATAAAGATTGTGTTTTATGATTTGAGAAAATATTTTTTGTGCCTTATGATTATTGGATGAAGAAGTAATTATTATTTTAAGCTCATAGTTCTCTATTTTAAGTTCATTTGGGTAGTGCTAAGATATACCGAGACCATAAACAGTATTACTAGTGGGAAGGACCGAAAAGAGATATTTCTAATTTTACCATGAAATTTTTGACATGTTAATAGTTTAAATATGAGTGAAAACAACCAGTGTGGATGATTCAATATTTTCCAATAATAGAGTGGAAATGTTAATACATATCCATGGAATGCATGGTGGGACTTCTAAAGTCTTATCAAGGTAACAATGTGATATTGGTTATTATTGATCGGCTAACTAAATCTGTGAAATTCCTTCACATTCGAGACACTCCTTCTATAGATAATATTTTTTAAACGTATCTAAAATATATTTAAATGTTTTATGAAGTTCATGTATCCATTAAATCTGATCATGAACTTCCGTTCACTTATAACATTTTTTAAGTTCTTCAAAATTTGATGAGAATAGAATTAAATTTCCGCACTACATTAATTTTCAGTATGATGGACAGTCTAAGAGAACAATTAATAAATTGGAGGACATTTATTGAGCTTTTTCAATGGATCACAATAGATGTTGAGATAATCATTTATCATTAGTTTAGTTTTTTTATAATACCATTTTCCATTCCAGTATAAATATATAGCTTTTTGATGGATTATATGGAATGATGTGAAAGACATTATCATTTTGGGATGTTGTTAGAGAAAGTATGTTGATGGGAAAATAATTATTATAAAAGGATGATGAAAATTGAAGATGATCCAGCATTACATGAGGATATCTCAGAGCAGGAAGAAATGTTTTGAAGATAATAGGGGAAAAGAACTTTTTTTGAGGTTGGTGATCATGTTTTATTTTAAATATATCTTTAGAAAAGTGTCACATGTTTTGATAATAAAGTAATGTTAAGCCCACAATTTAATGTCCTAGACTTCTCTAGAGCATTATTTTTCTAGAATCTGGTGTCTTAGATGTTCTGGGAGGTCAAGGTGACTTATCCTCAACACTTTTCCTAATTTCCAATTCTGTGAATAGTTCCATAGGTAAACATTTCCAACAGTAGACTGCGGTGAATAGTGAAATGGTAACCTTATATGAACAGTTCAATGGTAACCTTACGTGAATAGTGTCATTAGTTTCCTTATGTTAATAATTCCAATGGTATCCTTATGTTAATAGTGCAGCGATAACCTTATTTGAATTGTGTCATCGATAGGATTATGTGAATAGTGCAACAGTGAGGTCCAACGGTAGCCTCTTTCCTTTTCCAAATCTAGAGATCATGAATAGTGTTTCCAGAATGTTGAGGTTCAAATGGTAGCTTCTTTCCTCTGAAAAATTTTGATTTCATGAAATCTATTTCCAAAATGGTGAGGTTCTAATGGCAGCCTCTTTCCATTTCAAAATTTCAGGTACATGAACAATGTTTCTAGAACGATGAGGTTCCAACGATAGCCTCTATCCATTGCCAAATTTTGAGTTCATTAATAGTGTTTCCTGAATGGTGACATCGAACAGTAGCCTCTATTTAATTTTCCCACTTTTTAGTTCACGGACAGTGTTTTTAGAACGGTAAGGTGCAATGGTAACCTCTATCTCCTTTTCCAAATTTCAGGTTCATGAACAGTGTTTCCAAAATGGTGAGGTTCCAATGGTAGCCTCTTTCCTTTGCCAAATTTTCAGGATCATTAACAGCCCTTCAAGAATGGTGTGGTTCCAACGGTATCCTATTTCACATTCTAAATTTTGAGTTCATGAATAGTGTTTCTAGAATAATGAGGTTCCAATGGTAGCATCATTCATTTGCAAATTTTTCAGGTTCATGATTAGTGTTTCCAGAATGGTGGAGTTCCAATGGTAGCCTCTTCCCTTTTCCACATTTTGTGTTCATGAATAGTGTTTCCATCTTCTTACAGTTTCACCCCTTGGACGATTGCTTTGACATATAACGCATTTAAATACTTGTTTGAAGGACTCAAATGATGATTCAAAATCCATAACTCATACATTATTATTCCTAAAGATTAGGATGATTTTACATTGTAACATCCCATGTAAATAAAGAATAATACATTTGATTTTTAATTAATATTTGTAAATTAAATATGAACTTTACTTTAAAGGGGATTCTATGTTCGATAGCGTACCCGATACGCAACAGTGGGTTTATTTGATATATTACATTGCAAACTAAAAATATAATATTATTATTTTAAAGGGTAGTTAACGCATAGCCATTGTATTGGCGGAAATTAAAAAAACTAACTTCAATATGATTATAGATTTTTTCTGAATATTTTTACATTTATCCAATAAAAGATAGATGCTTAAAATAAGTAATGAATTCGATTTGAAGCATAAATACTATAATATTCACTAAAAGGTTGATTTACCGCCTTATAATGGTGAACCCTATTTAAATATTGTTTTGGCAACTTTTATAAGTTCTATTTGATAAAATGAAAATTATTCTTTAGAATCCAGAAAAAAATTTACTTTGGTTGAAATATTGGCATTTTTCTGATAATGTTCATTTTTTAATGAATAGGGAAAAATACTGTATTTTAATTCAAAAGTTCATTTTAATCTAATTTATTTATATGGTCATATTATGATTTTAGTAATTTTAAAGTGTAATTAGAATATATTTTTACCATTGAATCTAATTTATTTCATTGGAATTTATTTCATTTTGAAATTGGACATAATCAAGTGTCAATCTTTTGATAGTTATTATTTTTTTAAAACACGCTAATTGTTTTAACAGTGGAAATTAATTTTAAATTAATTTCTTCCACTTCTGTGTTTTGAATTTTGAAAAATGGATTACATATTTGAAATCAGTAGGTCCAAATTGTGTAAATAGGTATCTTTTAGTTTTAGACATTTTAAATATTTACTTGAGTAAATATTTTATTTACCATGATTAAACGGTAAATATAGTATATAATGGTAAAATATAATATTATAATAATATAAAATTTCCCTAAAATATATCTTAATCCTATTAGATGATACATATCCTTCAATGGGAATAATTTTGTTGACTTTGGGACCCCATGGAGTCACATGGGAGTAATAATGACACTTTATATTAATTAATTTAATGTAAAGACAAAAATGACATAAACAAATATCTTTTTGTAAATAAATTTGTACATGGGGCTATATAAGTTATCATTTCAATTATAAATATTCTATGAAAATCTAAAAATATTTCCTACTTGATGGTAATTTATTTTAAAAAATTTGTGGACATCAAATAAATTAAATTATTTATGACACAATAATGATGCAATATTTACCACATTAATAAATGATTTAAATAAATAAGATTATAAATATTAAAAAAATATATAAAACCTATCCAATTCATATTGGATTATTTTATTTCAACCATTAGTCATCTTAAAATTGATATTAATGTATAGTTGACCTTTTGAAACTGATGATGAGTTTATAATAAATTAATTGTTTCAAACATTCCTAATGTGCCACTCTTCTCCCTTATAAAAATCCCTCATATATAACCCATTTCTCACAATTATAAATCCGTTGACTCAGCCAAACTCTTCTATAATAATCTCCCAAGATCCTTATCTTCATCCTAGAAGCCTTTTCTTTTCCAGAAATCACATTTAGAGATCCATTTAGTTCAAACCAAGGGGAGTTACCCAATTTAATGGTAATGTATTCTCTTAAGTTCCTTTGTTTTATTTTACTTCTCCAACCCCATAAACTATTTTTATTCTTTTATTTTCTAAAAAACACTTGTATACTCAATATAGTAGAATGTTTTTATGAGAATTATTCAAACTACCCTTATACACACCTCCATAAAATGGGTAAAGAACATAATGTTTCAGTGGATGGAAAAATAAAGACTCCTGAAACGATGATTGATCAATTATCTCCTACCGCCTCTCATGGTGGCCATTATGATGGAACTGTATTTATATATGATTTATATTATGTTTATGTTTTCTTTATGCTTCTGTATTTTTGATTTATTTATACCTTCACGGTTTCCATAATGGGTAAACGTGATAATTTCGTTTTAGGAAGTGTAGACTATCACCCCCTCAATGTGATAAGAATCGTTAATGCCTTATGTGGGATGTATAAAGGTTGGAGTTAATGATATTACTTAAGACTTTATAATATAATTATAATATAAATATGTATCATTATTTCTTCATTCAATTAAAATAATAAATGGAAATGAAAGTAGTGTTCATGCGTATGTACGACTTACCGTCTCCATGAACGGTGCATTTCATTTCTTACCTCGAATCGTTATGTAATAATATAAATACATATATATAATATATATATATGATATATATTATATCTACAACATTAATATCATTCTGAAGATAATATATATTTGGCCACATGGACAACTTGTAATTATAAGGTTTTCATTTTTACTCAATACCAAATATCGATGAAATTGTTGTTCGTAACGTAAATGATTACATAATTTTTATAACATAGTAATAAGTGATATAAAAGGAATAATAAACTTGAAATAGGTTTTTAAGAAATTATGAATTATAATTAGTTTATTATTTAAGGAATTAAAGAACGATCGGGTCAAGTCAGATACGAGGTAAGGGAATTCGCCTCAATCTCGTTTCATTAACGAATATTTTGTTTTATTCTCAACTTTCTTTTTTATGGTGAATAAATACCTTTGACATTTCATTTAATTCCATGGTATTATTTTCCTATGATGCATTTTACTAAACGAAAAAAAAATTTCTTTTTAACATTAGTGGTGACAACGACATTTTCTGCCACCGTGAGTATTATTTAATCCTTAACTTCTTTAACAAGCTGAAAAGTTTTTTAAAAGAAAACTAAATACCATATACTCTTTTATGTATTTTGTTGTTGAATATTTTTTTAATATGGAATTGTTTTATCAATATATTTAACTGATATATTGTGATTAGAATGTGAAAATATTATCATTTCATTATGTTTATTTTATGTTGTATGAATATGTTATGTGCCTTGGGAATTGATTACGTATACAGATGGTTCCATGATGAACCTAAGGCGGGTGAGCCCAAGATAGTTCTCCAATGAATTAGGGAATGTGTAGGAGGTAAACGTGAATGTTCCTCCTAAGAGATTTAGGGAATATACTATGATGGGTATTCGAAATGTAACTCCCTATATAGTTGTTATAGATACAATTTATGCATGATATGGATTCCACAAGTTACCTTTATGATTTTTGTTTCTATGTGTGATTAGTAAATATTATTATTTCACGAGGTATGTTAAAGTGCATATGTTTTATATGTAATGATGAACTAAGGTTTTCATTCATTTTTTATAACCCTTACTGAGATTTTTTATACTCATCCCATGTTTTGAAATTTATTTCATAGGACTTAATGATGAATAGAATCAATGATGGGATCAAGGAAAATTAATGCTGTCTAAAACATGGAACTAGACATGAAATTGTTTTTCAAGAGTTTTTAATTTGTGAAAAAAATTAATCTCAGTAAAAATGTCTACATAGTAATATTTTGAGATTTAATAGTTATGTCCAAATTCTCTAAAACTCTAAACATAAAAAGATCATCATTTAGAATTATTCATTTAATTCAATATTATGTAATGTTTTAATGTTGGGTCCTTATAGTTGGTTTCAAAGGTCAGTTTAGATAACTTTATGAGTTAGGGTATTGTTAAATTAATATCCATAAATTAATTTATGTTAGTATTGAAATAATATAGCATTTACAGTTTACCATGTTGCTTTGCCTATGATATTTCTGTGTTCGGAATGGTTTTCTATAGAGGAAGAAGGGAAGATATGTTGGGGAAAATTTAGGAGGAAGAAAACCTTCCAAATCAGCAACCTGAGATGATCAGAATCGGAACTGACCAGTTTTTTGCAGTGATGGAAAAGTTGACTCAGGCTATAAATGGTGGTGGTATCCAAGCATGTGATCATCCAGATCAACCACATAGGAACATGTCAGTGGTAGAGAACTTCATGAGGAAACATCCCCCATTATTTAGAGGATTATATGACCATGTTCTAGTGGAAGGGTGGATTAAAGCACTGGAGAAAATTTATTATGTCATGGGGTGCTCAGAACACCAAAAGGTTAGTCTTGCTGTTTATCGTTTTAAAGGTGAAGCATATCAATGGTGGTCGATGGTGAAATATATCAGGGATAGTGAGGTGATTGATGCTATTTATTGGGATTAACTCAAAGGTATGTTCCTTGAGAAATACTTTCCTATGGTTGTTCGACTTAAGATGGAAAAACAATTCCTATAATCTATGAAGGAGGATGACTCAGTGGATGCCTAGGAAGAAAATTTCACTTGACTCGCAAGGTATTCTATGAATTTCATACAAGATCTTGATAGTAAAATCATCAATTTTTACTCAGAATTAAATCCAAGTATCAAAGGGATTTAGCTTCTCGTGAATTCAAAATTTATGAAAAACCTGTTCGTTGTGCAGAGAAGGTGGAAATGGAGTTTTCGGATGATCAAGTTTTCTTTGACAAATGACATAATAAGAGGTCGATGTGGTTGGAGAAAGGGAAGAAATATTCAAAAAAGTCTGATGGTAAGAAGCTTAGGTTTACAGTTTGTGAAAATTGTGGTAAAAATCCTGATAAGGAATGACTTTTTAATTCTGGTATGTTCTAACGATGTGGTAAAATGGGAAATAAGGCTCGTAATTGCACTATAAAACATGGTAATGGAAATAAAAAATATTCTTTATAGTCAGTAAAATGTTTTATGTGAAATGAAATGGGTCATTATTCAAATTAGTGTCCAATGAAGAACTCAACTGAGGGAAAGCATCCAGACTACAAGCAGAGAGGGGTGGTGAAATCATTTTCAACTACTTCATCAGATGTTGGGCCATCAAATGAATTAGTATTCGCTACACTGTTTGTTTGTTCAAATTATGCTAATGTGTTTTTTGATTTAGGTTTTACACACTCTTTCATTTCAGAGAAGTTTTCTAGTAAATTGGGAATTCCATCTCAATATATGAATAATGAACTTATGGTAAAAACACCTAGAGGAAATATTGAGACAAAAAGAAAAAATAAAATCCTTCTTGTCCTTGTGTGGAGAAAGAATCTACATGAAAGCCTTATTGTTTGGCCTCTAGTTGAGTTTGATGTTGTTTTGGGTATGGATTGGATTTATGTTTATCATAATAAGATTGACTTGAGAGCTAAAGAGGTTTCTTTTCAGAAATATTTTTAGTTTTTGTTCAATAATGAACCCTTAAATTTGATAACATTTCAAGAAGATGAGAAACTAGTAAAAGATGGAAATGAATGTTACCTTTCTTATATTGTTGAAAGTAAAGAAAGTGTTGAGATTAATTATGTGTTAGTGGTTAATGATTACCTTGATGTTTTTATTGATGATCTTCCTGGTATTATACTAGATTGTGAAGTTGAAATTACTATTGACATAATGTCGGATGCGAAACCAATTTCAAAACCCCCTTATCGAATTTCTCAAATAGAACATTTAGAGTTAATGAATAAATTTCAGGCGTTATTAGATAAACGTTTCATTCGACCTAGCACATCACCATGGGTTGATCCTATCTTATTTGTAAAAAAATGATGGTTCAATGAGACTTTTCATTGATTATAGTTCATTGAATAACATTACTGTTAATAATAAGTATCATTTACTTCATATTGATGATTTGTTTGATCAGCTCCAGGGAGCTCAGTATTTTTCAATGATTGATCTGAGGTAGGGGTACCATCAGTTGAAAGTAATGGAATAAGATATTCTAAAGACTGCGTTTCATACTAGATATGGATATTATGAATTTGTAGATATGCCTTTTGGGTTAACCAATGCACCTCCTATATTCATGGATCTTATGAATAGAATTTTCCATAAGTTCTTGGATAAGTTTATGGTTGTGTTCATTGATGATATTTTGGTTTTTTCTAAAAGTAAATAGGTACATGGAAGTAATTTGAGGGTTGTCTTGAAAAAAATTAAAAAAAGAAACTGTATGGGAAAATCAGAAAGTGTGAGTTTTGGATACAACAAATTTCATTCTTGGGTCACATTGTTTCAAAAAATGGCATAACTGTTGATCCTTCTAAAACAAAAGTTATAAAATTATTTCCAAGACCCACAAATATAACTGATATTCGTAGTTTTATTGATTTGGAAGGTTATTACCGAAGGTTTGTTAAACAAATTCATGGTAATCTAGTTTAGGGACTTCGTTAACTCGAAAAGGTGTTAAGTTCATTTGGAAAAACGATTGTGATGATTGTTTTCAATAATTGAAAATAAGATTGGTGAATGCTCTATTTTTGGCACTGCCTTCTAGAAATGGTGAGTTTTTTATCTAATGTGATTCTTCATTGAACGGAATTGGTTGGGTCTTTATGTAGAATGATCAGGTAATTGATTATGCTTCATGTCAGTTGAAACCCAAAGAGTTAAATTACCCTACACATGATTTGTAATTATCTTATGTTGCTTTTGATTTAAAAATTTGGAGGCATCATTTGTATGGAGTGAAATTTAAAATATATACTAACCAAAAAAGTTTTAAGTATATATTTACTCAAAAATAAATGAACATGAGACATAGGTGATTGTTGGAATTAATCAAGGATTAAGATTTCATGATCCATTACCATCTAGTAATGGAAAATAAAGTGGATGATGTTTGGAGTCGAAAAAGTAATACTTTGTTAACCATGTTACATTTGGAATGGGATCCTTTGGTTTTTGATTTTCTGAATTTTGGAATAGAAGTTTTTGTTAAAGGAAATTATTCTGTTTTGTTTCAGGTGTTAGTGGAATCATCTCTCATAGAAAGAATTAAGCAAGCACAAAAGAAAGATAGTGAGTTGCAGAAAAAGGTAGAGTCGGTTCATAAGGGTTTTTTTCCTTAATGTAACATTGATAATGATTGTGTTTTGAGGTTTAGGAAAACATTATATGTTCATTATGATTCACAGTTGAAGAATGAGTTGTTATGTGAATCTCATAGTTCCATGTTTTCAGTTCATCCTATTAGTACTGTGATGTACAGAGAACATCGAGAGTATTACTGGTGGGATGCAATGAAAAGAGATATTGTTGATTTTGCTATGATTTTTTTGACTTGTCAGCAGGTTGAAGTAGAGCCACAGTTACCTAAAGGGATGCTTCATTCTTTACCAGTCCTAGAGTGGAAATGGGGAAATATATCCATGGACTTCGTTGTGGGATTAACAATGACATCTAGAGGTAATAATGAAATCTGGGTTATTTTTGATCAATTTACTAAATCTACTCGTTTCCTTCCTATTAAAGATACTTTGTATCTAGATCAACATTCTCGTTTGTATGTTAAATAGATAATCAGGTTTCATGGTGTTCCCCTATCCATTGCATATGATCATGATCCCAGGTTTACTTCTAACTATTATAAAGGCCTTCAGAAGTCGTTGGGTACTGAATTAAATTTTAGTACCACTTTTCATCCTCAATTAGACGAGCAATCAGAATGATGAATTCAGAACTTGGAAGATATGCTATGATCTTGTTCACTAGATTAACAGGGAATTTTGGACCAACACATTTCTTTGATTTAATTTTAATATAATAATAGGTTTCATTCCTGTATACAGATGGATCCATCTGAGGAATTATATAAAAATCATTGTCGAACTCCATCATTTTGGGATGAAGTTGGTGAATGAATGCTGATGGGACTAGAATTGGTAGAAGAGATCGTAGAAAAAGATCAGTTGATTCAAATGAACATGAGAACAGCACAGAATAGGAAGAAAAGCTATGTGGATAATCGGAGTAAGGATTTATCATTTGAGGTATGTCACCATGTCTTTCTCAATGTTTCTCTCTGGAAAAGTGTGATGTGTTTTGTTAAGAAGATAAATTTGAGTGTGAGGTTCATTGGACCTTATGAAATCCTGGAGAAATTAGGATTTGTTGCGTACAGAGTGGGTTTACCCACAATTTTATCTCAGGTACACAATGTTTTTCATTTTTCAATGTTGAGAAATTTTTTGTCAGATCAATCTCATGGTTTTAGCCCACATGTATTTCAGTTTGAAGAGAATCTCTATAATGTGGAAAAACCAGTCCAGATTCTTGAACGTAGAGAGAAATTATTGCAGAATATGTTAATTTTACAAGTGAAGGTTTTGTGGAAAAAACATAGGGTTGAAGAGGTAATGTTGGAATCTGAAAATGTTATAAGGGATAAATACTGCCACTTATTTGATCTGTGAATAAAAATTGTGAGGACGTAATTCCCAAAAGGGAAAAAGGATGTAACATACCAAGTAAATAAAGAATAATACATCATAATTTTTATTAATATTTTTGAATTAATTATTATTTTTACTTTAAAGGGGATTCTATGTTCGATAGCGTACCCGATACGCAACAGCGGGTTTCTTTGAAATCTTATGTTGTACACTAATAATATAATATTTTTATTTTAAATGGTAGTTAACGCCTGTCCATTGTATTGGTAAGAATAAATATAACTATCTAAAATATGATTATACATTTCTGTTGGATAATTATACATTTTTTCAATAAAATTTAGAGGCCTAAAATAACTAAAGAATTAGATTTTAAGCATAAATACTATATTATTCACTAAAAGGTCAATTTACCGATTTTTAATTGAGAACCCTCATTATATTTAGTTTTTTTCACTTTTATATGTTCTATTTGACAAAATAATTTTTTTTTGAATCAGGACACCAAAATTTACTTTGGTTGAAATTTGTGTATTTTTCTGATAATGTTATTTTTTTAATGAATAGTGAAAAATATGGTATTTTAATTCAAAAGTGACTTTTAATATAATTCATTTATATCATTATATTATATTTTTAATTGTCTTTAAAGTGTAATTAGAATATATTTTTAAAATTTAATCTCATTTTGGTAATTGGAATTAATTTCACATTGAAATTGGGAATAAACAAGTGTCAATCTTTTGATAGTTATTATTTCTAAAAAACACGCTAATTGTTTTAACATTGGTAATTAATATTAAATTAATTTCTCCCACTTTTCTGTTTTGAATTAGGAAAAATGGATTCTTTTTTTGGAATCAGTTGGTCCAAATTGTGTAAATGGATAAATTTTATTTTTAGACATTTTAAATATTTACTTGAGTGAATATTTTATTTACCATGATTAAAGGGTAAAATATAATATTATAACTATATTAAATTACCCTAAAATGTGTCCTAATACTATTAGATTATAAAAATCCTTCCATTGGCATCCTTGGGTTGAATTTGGGACCCCATAGTGCCACATGGTTGTAATAATGACACTTTATATTAAATAATTTAAAGTAAATAAAAAAATGACATAAACAAATATCTTTTAGTAAATAAATTTTTACATGTTGTTTTTAAAGTTATATTTTCTATTATAAATTTTATTTTGAATTATATAAATACTTTCTACATCATGGTATTTTTTTATAATTTTTGTACATCAAATAAATTAAATTATTTATGACACAATAATGATGCAATATTTTCCTCATTAATAAATGATTTAAATAAATAATATTTTAAATATTAAAAAAATATCAAATACCTATACAATTCATATTGGATTATTTTATTTCGACCATGAGTCTTCTTAACTTTGATATTAATGAATTGTTGACCTTTTTATACCTATGATGAGGTTATAATTATATAATTGTTTCAAACATTCCTAAAGTGCCCCTCCTCTCCCTTGTAAAAAGATCTCACTTCTACCACATTTTTAACACTTCTCAACCATTTGGATCATCCAAACTATAATCTCATAAGCTCCCAAGATAACTCTTTTTATTTTACTAGATTTACCTTTATCATTAGTCACCTTATGAAACCCAATTGGTGAGTTACCCGATTTAATGGTAACATCTTATCTTAAGTTCTTTTGTTTTATTTTACATATCCAACCCCCTAAACTCATGTTATTCCTTTTTTTATAACAAAACAAGTATCCAAAATATACTAAGATGTTTTTATGAGAATTATTCGAACTACACTTACACACACCCACATCTAATAGATAATGAACTTAATGTTTCTCTGGATGGAAAGCTAACACCTCACAAAACATTGATTGATCAATTATCTCCTACCGCCTCTCATGGTGGAAATTATGATGGAACTTTATTTATATACAATATATATTGTGTTTATGTTTTCTTTATGATTCTGTATTTTTCATTTATATCATACCATTATGGTTTCCATAATGGGTAAACACTATAATTGCATTTTAGGAAGTGCAGACTACCGCCCCCTCAAATGATATGACTCATAATTACTGTATGTGGGACATATAAATTATGGATTTAATGTTATTATTTATGATATTGTACATTAATTATAATATATATTTCTATCATTATGTTTTCATTCCATTAAAATACAAAATGGAAATAAAAGTAGTGTTCATGCGTACGTATGGTTTACCGTCTCCATGAACGGTGCATTTCATTTCTTACATACAAATGTTATGATATAATATAAATACGTGTATATACTAGATATATATGATATATATGATTTCAACATCATTAATATCAATATGAATATAATTGATATTTGACCACATGGACAACTTGTAATTATAAGGTGTTCATTTTTACTCAAAACCAAATATCAATGAAACCATCGTTAGTAACTTAAATGATTACATAATGTTTATAACATTTTAATAAGTGATATAAAATGAATAATAGACTTGAATATTTTTCTTAATCATCGAAAAATTAAGATTTGTTTATTATTCCGGAGATTAAAGAACGATCGGGTCATGTCGGACACGAGGTAAAGGACTTCGTCTCAATCTCTTTTCATTGAGGCGTATTTTGTTTTATTCTCAACTTTATTTTATATGGTGTAATAATACCTTTGACATTACATTTCATTCAAAGGGAATATTTTCCTATGATTCATTTTACTGAATGACAAAAAAGAATATTTCTTTTTAACGTAAGCGGTGACAACGTCCTTTTTTGCCGCCGTGATTATTATTTTATCATTGGCATCCTTAACAAGACAAAATGGTTTTTAAAAGGAAAATAAATACCATATACTCCTTTATGTATTTTGGTATTGAATATGGTTTTGATAATGTATTTGTTATGTCAATATATTTAAATGATATATTTTGATTAGAAGGTGGAAATTTTATCTTTTCCTTATGTTTATTTTATGTGTTTTTAATATGTTATGGTTATTGGGAATTTTTTTACGCATACGGATGGTTCTGTGACAAACCTAAGGCGGGTGAGCTTGAGATAGCTCTCCAATGCATTGGGTAATGTGACAGAGGAAAACATGAATGTTTATCTAAATAGATTTAGGGAAATACTGTGATGGGTATTCCAAATGTAACTCTCTACATAGTTGTGATAGCTACCATGTAAGTATCATATAGATTCCAAATGTTACCTTTATGATTTATGTTTCTATGGGTTATTAATAAATCTTATGATTTAATGAGGTATTTTAAAGAGCTTATGTTATGTATGTAATATTGAACAAATGTTTTCATTCTTTTTTTTATAACCCTTACCGAGTTTTTTATGATCATCCCTTGTTTTGAAATTTTTTTCACATGACTGAAAGATGAATAGGGTCAAGGATCGGATCAAGGAAATGTCCTGCTATCTAAATCATTGAACTAGACATGTATCTTTATTCATGTGCTTTTATTTTGTGAAAAAATGGAAACTCTATAGAAGTTTCTACTTTTTAATCTTTTGAGATGTAATAGTTATTTCGTAATTCTCAAAAACTCATAACCTAATATGATCCTCAATTTGAATTATTCATTTAATTCAATATTATCCAATGTTTTATGGCCAGGTCCTTACATACTTGGTCAAACAACATGGTTTAATACAGTCATCTTTTAATGGAAAATCCCATATATCTCAGATCGGTGCTCCTTTAAATCTTCTAAAAGGATAAGATACCTACCTCCCTAGTTCATCCTCCTTGTTCTCGGTTGTGAGACACTCGAACATTCCATTCCTTCTTGTAGTAGTTGTGCGATCAAACTCTCCTCCTTCGATAGGTTCTCCTCTATTTTTGATGAAACCAAGTAGAATCAATCATTCTTCGATATGAGGAATGATCTATCATTATTCTTTAAGTGGTCATCTCCTTTTGTTTTTCCATTCCCTTTTATGGAATTCTATCCCCATGTTCTTGGTGGACTTTTCTTGGGTTTTGACTGGTGTGGTGGTGTCTCTGTATCCTCGGTGGATAATGTTTTCGTAGGGGGAGGAGATCATAACCAGTAGTGTGGCTCATTATATTCAATGATTTCCAAGAACCATATGAGTTTGGGGATTCATTTCTTCTCTTTTCTTTTATGTGAAATAATAGTGATATCATATTTTATCCGACTGGATCACAATGGAGAAGACATAATAAATTTCAGAACAGGATAAATATATTGATATCGATTGTATGTTATTTCCACTTGTGTTACTAGATAGATTGATATCTATTATTTCTTCATTTAGATTTTCATTCTTGATAGAAATTGGTAAATAAAGTAATGTCTGAATTAATTGATAGTTCTTTGGCTAATGATAAAGAGACATGTGAATGAATCCGATTGTTGTTGGTATATTTTTATGTTAACTAAATTGATGCAATAAACTTGTATAATAAATTTTTTATATCTTATTAATTAGGATTCCCGAATTTGGAACCTATAAATAATAAATTGGTTAATCCAAGATGGATTAAAGAACATTTTGATTGACAACAGAAAATTATTTATTGGGTTTTGAGTTACCCTCTTACTTGTTTAAGGGCCAAGAACCCAATTGATATGATGTTTGTTTTCTAGCTACATGTGTTTTGATGTGATCCATTAAGGCTATTGTAATATATGGGGTAAGGGAGGCCTATTTTTTGTTGTAGCAGCTAACACCTAGAGTGGCATGATAAATCCGTTTTTGCATGTGGGTGTCAGGAAGGACACCAGGGATGATGAAACAAGTTTGATGTGATTTCTTGGATGCTTATTGATCTTGTTGGTTTCATATCTACCTTAATTTCCCCAATTTTCAAGGAATCTATTATTTCTTTTCTTTCCTCCGAAAGGGGAAAACACGCACGAGGAATTCCACTTTCTTTATGGTTTTATCTTCTCATGGGAGGATGGGTCCATGATCTTGCTATAGGCGTCAATGACTCGATCGGTAGTTCATCTACTCACTTTGTTTTCCCCCCTTGTGTTTAGTAGCATAGAATGTTTTTCTATAATTCCATAGAATATGGTAAAGTACTGTTGTAAATAAATAATATAATAAATGATGTTAAACCATGGAGTCAGATTTTGCTGAGGTACAATGCTGAAGTAGTAATATAAAAAATTAGTAAATTATGGTGTGATGTTAATGAAATAAAATGTGGAAATTATTAATTATTTATTAATGTTTAATGAATTAATTAACCTAATTTGAAACTAATGAAAAGGGAAAGAAGTAATGTTTTGAATCTATTTAAATGGTAGTGTTCGTATAGGATACCTAGTGTTAAAAGTGGCAGCCAAGAGTCCGAGAAACGTTAGATGATCTTGAGTCTAAGACTAGGTAATTCCCAAAGTCTGGATGTTAGTTATAGTATATACTACACTTTTTTTGTTTCTATACGCTACTCCACCCTGTCAATTAGGGAAACTGACACCCCAGGGATTCTGATCCCTATAGGGGGTGTTTTCTCCAACATTCTGGTGGGACGATGGATGGGTGACTACCCCCATTGGCCATGCTATATTCTCTTGGAAGTTACTTGTGAAGGTACCCATAGTATTTAGTTTTCCCTATATATGTTTGTAGATGGCATTAATGTCTTGTGGTTATTCAAAAACATATATTCAAGATATATTTGTTTTCTGGACTACTATAGGTGTAACGTGTATAGGCTTTGATGGCTTGAGGATCCTTACTCTGTGTGTGGGCTATAATGGATTGAGGTATAATAACCTTCATATGATACACATTATGTGTGCTGGGGTGCCTCCTAGAAACACCCTAGTTGCAATTCTTATGTGTAAGTGGTGGTTTTGTTGCACGAGGTGCATGTTGTGGTTCTTCTCCTAGGTGTATGCGAGAAATCCTTTTTGGATAGAGATGTTTAGGGCGTGCGATGTTGGGGGAAAGAAGAAAACCAGTGGGGAAGTAGTAGGTGTCCCCTAGATAATCTATATTATATTATATCCTCTTGTATGCGATACTATGTGAGCGTAGCCATGGTGGCAATGGGATCATATGATACCTATTTATTTGATGTGTTAGTTTAACTTATTGTTCATTGTGCCTTAACATTCTTTCTTTACTTTTCCATGAGAGGAACTGGGGAGGATCCTACTGAGTATACTGTTATACTCACCTTATGTATATATAAACCTTTTTTAGGTCACTTGGAGTAGGTTAAAGATCAGGCTGGTATCTACTAGCATGGGGTTGCATTAGGTGTTTGGGCTTCGTGGTTGTTGTTGTTTTTACTTTTATTTGGTACATGTAGTTTTCCCCTTACATTTATGTAGTTTTCATGACATTACATATGTGTACTTTGGGTTTATTTTATTTTTCTATCTGATTTGGAGTTTGTTGGTGTTTTTATTATCTCTATCATTTTCATGTCTTCTCTTAGAGGGTAATGTCTCCCATTTGTGTGTTTACAGTACCCTTAATTCTTATCACCAGCCTAGCGCCTAATAGTGGTGGGACTCGGGGGTAATTATCTCCCTTCTCACATTTTCGGCCTAGGAGGGGTGTACCTTATGGGGAGGGGGCATTGCAAAGTGGTATCAGAGGGGGGTTGAGAGATAAGATGGAGTTTGGTGTTAGGCACATGTGATGTTTCATGGGTTGGAAGGAAAACAATGTCAGTCAAGTTGATAATGTGATGTAAACACTGGAGACCGACTGAGACATAATCATTTAAGGCCCCTATGATCTGATGTACAAAAATTTAATTTAACATTGGATACTAAACTAAGTGATACTAGTTGGAGGTTAGAGACCTAGGAAAAGATCGTTCATCATTGATCATTATGTCTGTGTTTGAATGGGTAGACGTTGGGATAGGTTAACCTAAAATTAATAAAATAAAAAAATTAAATTAATGCTTAGTCTTCCATATTCCAGGTTTATGAGCTCAAATTATTTTTTTGCAGGTATGGCTTTAGGCTGACATCCTCGTCAGGATCTCATAGAAGATTTCCAGTAGACTATTCCAGTAGATCGATGTCGTGCAAAGTATGATGATGACGACACTAGGAGGAGGACACTGTAAGAGTTTCAGCGCCACAGTCTGCAGAAGTATGAGGGCTCCGTTTTAGATGTAGGCACAAAATATATGTTGGAGGGGGCGAAGATAGGCATCAGTTCGATCTGTGGTCAAAAGGAGAACTGGGTGTCCTGGGTAGTGACGATGCTTCATGGAGCAGCAAGACAGTGGTGGTTCTTATTTCTCATGGATCACGATGAGTTAGAGATCTCATGGGAGGGGTTCCGAGAAAACTTTAGAGTTGAGTTTTTTTCCTTGACCATAAAGGCTTCCAGTATCTAGGATATTCTAACCCTTCGACAGAGGAGCTCTAATGTGTGAGAGTTTGGAATCCATTTCAGGAACCTTTTACGATATTCATTGTACATTTTTATATATGTTAAGGCTATGGAGAGGAATTTTGAGGTGGCTTTGCATCCATAGATCCAATGCCAGGTCCCCCCAATTATGTTGTAGACATATCTTGAGGTATTGGAAAGGAATATGTCATCGAGAGGACATTTTCCAGAACAATATCATCATGAGAGGGGTGTCATCATGATTACTCATGAAGCAGAACTATCGTCCGGGGTTCCTAGTTTAATGGGAAGAAGACTTTTCATTTGGTTGGGGGTAGGTCCCAGCCCTCAACATCTCATTTCTCCAAGGTGTAAAAGCTTTTAGGTCTATGACTAGGGATCAGGCACTTGTTTTCCTTTGGGTGGACGAGGTTATCAACAATGAACGTGTCTGAACATTCAGATCATTCATCGTGAACCAGGTGTTCTACGTCAGGTTCCTCCGTTGAGGCAGTTCCCATCGAGGAACCAGCAGTAGGTTGCACCAGCTTTGGACTAGTAGAGGGTTGATGGGGCAGGCAGAGGATATCCTCGTGATTCCCCCCAACCTTAGAGAGAAGAGTGCATCCATGTTGGTGGTTGTCATCAGGGTCATAGAGGCCATGGAAAGGGTCATGGTCAAATTCCAGCTTTAGCGTTGCCAACGCCAGTCCAACCAAACATCGTTCGAGGAACCATTTTATAATTTTATACCATGGTGTATACCTTGTTTTATTCAGTAATGACAGACTACTTAATATCACCTACCCTTCTCCATGCTTTGGGACATGAGGTAGAAAGGCTTCTAGTGCCCATGGCATCGACAATGCCTGTTGGAAGTCGATCTGACTTGTTTGATGTATGTAGAAATTGTGAGCTAGTGTTGGGGTAGCACCTCTCTTGGAGATATTTCCTCAGTTTATGAAGACAAAAGTATGATTTCTTCCTTGGCATGGATTGGTTGTATTCATTGAAGGGTATCGTTGATTATTTCAGGAGTTAGGTTGTGTTCATCAATGTGGATGGGGAGCCAGATGTGTTCATTTGTGAGTGAGACCCTCAGATGGGTCAGAGGTGTGTTTCGTCCTTATCATCCATGATGGCTGATCTCATGTTGAGTTCTTCAAAGGTTCAGCAGTTTGTGTTTCCTAGGGTAGTAGAAGAGTACCATAATGTATTTCCAAAATAGGTAGTACTATTACCCCCCTCATTGAGATATCATGTTTAGGATCGATCTACAACTAGGAGCATCTCATATCTCAATGTCTCTATATAGGATTCCCCATTTTGAGTTACGAGAGGTACATATATATCATGATGATATATTACTCTGTTGTTTTGTTCAGTAGAGTGTGTCATTGTGGGGTGCATTAGTTTTGTTCATGAAGAAGGATGATGGAAGTTAACGGGTGTGTGTTGATTATTGTCACTTAAACAAAGTGACATTGAAGAGTGGATATCCTCTTTAGAGGATTGATGATTTATTCGATCAACTGAAGGGTGAAAGGGGGTTGTCAATGATTGACTTGTGGTAAAGATAACATTAGATGTGCGTGAAGGTTGAGGATATCCCAAAGACTACATTCTGTTGTTGTCCTGGGCATTATGAGTTTGTTGTAATGCCGTTTGGCATGATGAACGCTCTTTCTGTGTTCCTGGGATTAATGAACGTTGTGTACTGTGAGTTCCTCGACATGTTCTTGGTGGTTTTAATTGATGACATCATGGTGTACTCTACTTCTGAGGAGGATCATATATAGCATCTCCACTCTATTTTGGGAGTTCTTCACCGACATCAGCTTTATGGGAAGCTGTCGAAGTGTGTGTTTTCGGTCCGAGAAGTCTTTTTCACTGGGCATGTTGTGTCACTGAAGGTAGTAGAAGTAGATCCATAGAAGATAGAGGTAGTTATATATTTTTTATCCCCCAAGATAGTGTCAGATGTGAGAAGCTTTCTTGGTCTTGTAGGCTACTATAGGTGGTTCGTAGCCAATTTATCTCAATTTTTGGATCTTCTGAAAACATTAACCAGGAAGGATCAGGAATTTGTATAGACTAATCAGTTTCAAGCATCATTGGAGTATCTAATGGACAAGTTATAAAGTGCTCTAGTTCTTTTTCTTCCAGCAGAGGATGTTTTTTTATATTTTCTATGATGATTTTAATCTTGTTTTGGGTTGTGTTGTGATGCAGCAATGATCAGTTGTATATTATGGGTCTCGGTATTTGCATCCCCATGAACACAACTATGCCACGCACGATCATGAGTTGGAAGTCGTGGTGTTTGCTCAGATGTTGTGGATATATTACCTCATTATCGAGTGCTTTGTGGTTTTCACTGATCATAAGTGCCAGAGGTATGTTTTCTCCTAGTGTGACTTGAACTTACTCTAGTTTTAGTGGATGGATTACTCACAAGTACATGACATCGAAATATCATATACACCTGGAAAGGGGAATATTGTAGCCAATGCGCTGAGTCGGATGTCACGAAGTGATGAAGTGAATGAATCTGGTGACTCTTGGACGGTAATAGAAGAACTGTCAACATCACATCTCGATATGAGAGAATTTGGGGCATAGGTTTCCTTTTTCAGTTGACATTGCAGTCATCACTAGTGCAGAAGGTGGAAGAGTCATAGTTAGAGGATAAAGAGGTGGAGGTCTAGATAGACCGAGTTGTTTGTGGTGAGGCCCTTAATGGTTGGTCAAAAGATGAAAAAACAACGAGTTTTGTATCGAAAAATGTTATTTATTCCTTTAACGGTGCATGAGATGGTTCTGAATGAGTTCCATAGTTCCCCTTTAGTAGTGTATCCCGGTTCGGCAACGATGTACAAATATTTGAGGAGTTAGTTTTTGTGGCATGGGCTAAAGTATATAGTTGTAGAGTTTTTGTCTCGATGTTTTGTCTATAAGAAGTTTAAGGATGAACAATTTGTTTTTGGTTTTCTACTCTAGCCATTAGATGTTCCTTAATGGATGTGGGAGGAAATCTCAATGGACATTGTAACTATTTTATATTGAGCATTGAGAGAAGATGATTCTATTTTAGTGGTAGTGGATCGTTTAACAGAATCATCCCACTTCATAGAGATCAAGGAGTCGAGCTTAGTTGTTGTTTTTGTCAAGGAAATATCTGCAGGAAGTGGTGAGACTCCACAGAGTCCTGAGGATGATCATTTTTTTATCAGGATATTTTTTTTAACACTAGGGTATAGAGAGTTATACAATATAATTTTGGTTCCCAGTTGTGCCATAGGACTGCTTTTCATCCTCAGACGGATTGTCATACCGAGTGAACTATCCAGACTCTTAATGACATGTAATGCTCTTGTGTTTTGGAATTTGTATGTTATTTGATGAGGAACTTACACTTAGTGGAGTTCTATTAGAGAAATAGTTTTCACTCCACCATCGGTATGGTTCCGTTTGAGGCCTTGTATGACTGGCCTTTCTATTCTCTGTTGTGCTGAACTATGGTTAGAGAGTCAGCAATTCTCAAACCCAAACTAGTGCAGAATACAATAGAGATGGTTCAGGTGATTCTTGAGAGGATGAAGACAGTGCCAGATCATCAGAAATCATATGCCGATCAAATATGGAGACCCATAGAGTTTCATTTTAGGGATCATGTTTTTTTGAAGATGACTCCCCATCGTGGGCAGTGAAGGTTTGGTCATAAGAGTAAGCTTTATCCTCGGCTTTATGGTAATTTCATGGTGTTAGCTCATGTTGGAGCTATGGCGTATCGAGTAGTACTTCCCCCACAGATAATCTAGATACATGATGTTTTCCATGTATCATAGCTCTATCGTTTTCATCATGATAACTCGCACGTCATCGACTAGGGAGAGATCTATGTTGATAATGATGCGACCTTCAAGGAGTAGCCTGTGGAGATCCAAGACTACAAAGAGAAGGTGTTTCATGGGTGTTATATCACCTTGGTTCGTGTCTTGTGGTGACACAGTGGTGTGGAGGAGAGTACTTGGGAATGTGAGTCGTAGATATGTTCATAATACCCAGATTTTTTGAGGTTTAACTATTTTTATGTAACGATGTCCCCTTTGTGGTTATATACCTTTTTTATTTATAATGCGGCTTTCATTGGACTCTTCTTGTAGCTTGCTCTCTTTTGACAGGTATCTTGATGGGTGGTTGATTGAAATTCTTCTCTCTTTCCTTTTTGGATGGTTTTGAATTCTCAAGAAAAATAATGTTTTGAGAGGTTTCTGATGTAATGGCCCAGATCACTCTGGTCCATTCCTTTCCGAAAATATGGTGTATGAGGTGTTCCAGGAGGTCAAGGTGACTTATCCTCAACACTTTTCCAAATTTCCAATTTTGTGAACAATTTCATCGATGAACAGTTCCAATGATAGACCTCTGTGAAAAATTCAATGGTGATTTTATGTGAACAGTGCAACGGTAACCTTATGTGAATAGTGTCCTTGGTATCCTTATGTGAACAGTTCCAACGATAACCTTATGTGAACAGTGAAACGGTAACCTTATGTGAATAGTTTCATCAGTAGTCTTATGTGAATAGTGCAATAGTGAGTCCCAATGGTAGCCTCTTTCCTTTTCCAAATTTTTAGTCCATGAATAGTGTTTCCAGAATGGTGAGGTTCTAACAGTAGCCTCTTTCCTTTGCCAAATTTTGAGTGCATGAACATTGTTTCCAAAATAGTGAGGTTCCAATGCTAGTCTCTTTCTTTTTCAAAATTGTAGGTTCATGAATAGTGTTTAAAGAATGGTGATGTTCCAATGGTAGCCGTTTTCCTTTGCCAAATTTTGAGTTTATGAATAGTGTTTCCACAATGGTTAGGTCCAACGGTTGCCTCTATTTCCTTTACAACATTTTGAGTTCATGAACAATAGTTCCAGAATGGTGAGGTCCAATGATATCCTATATTGCCTTTTCCTAATTTCAGTTTCATGAACAGTGTTTCCTGAAAGGTGTAGTTGCAACTATATCCTCTTTTCTTTGACAAATTTTTAGGTTCATGAACAGTGTTTCTAGAATGGTGAGGTTCAAAAAGTAGCCTCTTTACTTTGAAAAATTTTGAGTTTATGAACAGTGTTTCCTGGACGGTGAGGTTCCAACAATACACTCTTCTGTTTCCAAATTTTCATGATCAGGAACAGTGTTTCCAGAATGATGAGGTTTCAATTGTAGCTTCTTTCCTTTTCGAAATTTCTTATTAATGAACAGATTTTCTAGATTCCTATAGTTTTACCCCTTTCACATTTCTTTTCACAAAAAATGAATTTCAAGCCTTGTTTTAAGGACTCTAAGGCCGATTCAAAAGCCATAACTCCTATATTAATCTTCATAATGCTCGAGATGGTTTTACATGGTCAAACCTTGTGGTTTAATGTGATCTTCTTTAAATGGAAAATCTAGCATATCTTAAACTGGTTCTCCATTTAATCTTCTAAAATGATGAGATATCTTCCTCCATAGTTCTTTCTCCTTGTTCTTGGGTGTTAGACTCTAAAGAATTCCATTCCTTCCTGTAGGAGTTGTGCAATCAATGTTTCCTCCATCGACTGGTTCCCCTATGTTTTTGATGCAACCAAGCAGTATTAGTCATTCTTCGATATTATGTATGATCTATCTTTATTAATTTAGGGTTCATCTCCTTATGTTTCACCTTTCCCTTTTATAGAATTATATCCCCATGTTCCTGATGAATTTCTCTTGGGTGTTGACTAGTGTGGTGGTTTCTCTTCATCCTCAGGTGCATACAGTTGGCATGGGGGGGATGAGATCATAACCCGTTGTGTGGCTTGTTTTGTTCAATGAACGTGAAGAACCATTTGAGGTAGGGGATTCATTGTTTCTCTTTTATTTTATGTAAAAATGTAGAGTTAGCATATTTTATACCAGTAGATCATAATGGAGTTGAAATAATAAATATTTTAACAGTTTAAATAAATTTATATCAATCATATTTTATTGCCTCTTTTTTGCTAGATAGTGTGATATCTATGCTTACATTTTTTATCTTTTCGTTCTTGATGGAAATCGGTAAATAATGTAATTTTGGAATTAATTGATAATTGTTTGGGTAAAGATAAAGAGGCAGGTGAATGAATTTGAATGTATTTGTTATAATTTGATGATGATAAAATTGATGTCGTAAGCATGTTTAATCAATTTTTTATGGCTTACTATTTAGGTTTCCCGGAGTTAGAACCTAGGAATAATAAATCAGTAAATCCATGATGGAATAAAGAACTGTTTTTTATAAAAGAAAATTCATTATAGGGTTCTAAGTTACCCTCTTTCTTGTTTAAGGTCCAAGATCCCAATTTATATGATGTTTGTTTTCCTGCTAAATGTGTTGAGATTGATCCTAGAAGGCTGCTATGATATGTGGGGGGTATAGAGGACTATTTATTGCAGAAGAAGATAATGACTAGAGTGGCAAGATGCCATTGTTTATTCAAGTGGGTGTCAGGATGGACACCGGGGATGATGAAATGTGTTGGATGTAAATTCTTGGAAGGTTTCTAATATTGTTGGTTGTTTATCTAATTTTCATTCCCCACTTCTCAAGGTAACTGGTATTTCTTACCATTCTTCCAAAAGGGGAGATGACGTGATGGGTATGCCACATGATTTCAATGTTTATCATCTCATGGGAGGATGGGTCTATGTTTTTTCTATAGGTGGAAAAGACTCGATGGGTTGTTCATCTACTCACTATGTTGATACCTCTTGTGTTTCGTATAATAGATTGTTTCTCTAGAATGCCTGGGAATATGGGAATGTAATGCTGTAAAGAAATAATTATAAAATTGATGTTAACCCAAGGGGTTGCAGATTGATGGGGTGCAATGCTGAGGTTGTAATTTAAAGGAACAATGATTTTTGGGTGAGATGCTAATGAAATAAAATGTGGAAATTATTGATGGTTAATTAATGTTTAAATAATTAGTTAAGGTAATGTGAAACTGATAAAAAGGGAATGATGTAATGTTTTAAATATCATTAAATATTTTGGTGCTTATAGGATACATAGTCTTATATGTGGAATTCATGAGCCTGACAGAAGTTAGATGAAGTTGAGTCAAAGACAATGTTATGAACATACTGTCATTGTGTGCTATAGTATATTCTTTACTTTTTGTATTTCTATATGCTACTCCACCCCATAAGTTAAGGCAACTAACACCCCGAGGATTCTGAGGTCTGGTGGGTCTTTTCCCCAACATTCTGGTGGGGGATGGATTGATGACTACCCACTTTGGCCCTTTTCTCTTCTCTTGGTAGTTACTTCTACTGGTAGGCACAACAGTTAGTTTTCCCCATATATGTGCATAGAGGGCTCTAATGTCTTGTGGTTATTAACACACATATATTATGGATATAGTTTTTTATGGAATGTTATAGGTGTAATGTGTATAGGCTATGATGTCTTGAGGATCCTTACTCACTGTATAGGATATAATAGCTTGAGGTTTAATACCCGACGTATGATACACATAATGCAAGCTATGGTGGCTCCTAGAAACTACATGGTTACATTGAATAAGTGGACTGGGTGGTTTCGTTTAATGAGGTGCATGTTGTGGTGCTTCACCCAGGTGTCTACATGAAATATTTTTTGGAGAGAGATTCTTAGGACATGCGACATTGGTGAAAACCGGCAAACCAGTGGGGAAGTAGTAGTGGGGTACCCTTAATATTGATTATTATATTATATACTCTTGTATACGATAAGATTCTTTCTTTACTTCTTCACGTGTGGATCTGAGGAGGATCCTATTGAGTGTACTATTATACTCACCATATGTATATATAAACTGTTTTTAGGTCACCTTGAGTAGGACGGAGATTAGGATTGTATATACTAGCTTTGGGTTGTAGGAGATGTTTGGGCTTTGCGGTTTCTGATATTTTTACTTTCCTTTCATACTTGCAGTTTTCCCATTTCAGTTGTTCTAGTTTTTATGACATTATATATCTGTACTTGGTATTTATTTTATTTTTCTATTTGAGTTGGAGATGGTTGGTTTCTGTCTTATCTCTCTCTTTCACACGTGTTCGCATTGAGGGAAATTCCTCCAATTTGTGTGTTTACTATACCCTCGGTGCTGGTCGCCAACCCATGGCCTACTAGAGGAGGGACTCGGGGGGTCATTTTCTATCTCCCCACATTTCCAACCCAGGAGGGTTACACCATGCGGGGATGGTTTTGTGACACACAATTCATTTCTCCTTTGAATTATGAGAGAATGATGGACCATTTTTCTACCATGTTGCTTTCCCTCAATGTTTATATCAAACACAGAATTTTATTCATGTTTCAATGCTAATGATTTATGATATATATCAATATCATGTTTTTAGAATAGAAGTAGTTCATCTAGAAGTGAAAATTTCTTATAAAGAGACACATTTTCATATTATTGGTCATAAAAACATTTAATGCAAAATAAGGTAATTTACTATATATGGTTTTGTGGAGAAACCAGAAAAATAAAGAAAAATGGGAATCTAGAAATGAAATGAGGGAAAGGTATACTCAATTATATGTATGTGAATAAATACTATTAGGATAACATTTCAAGACAACGATGAGAATTTTAGAACCAACGTATATATAATAACTAGTTTTTATATTAATTGTTATTCTTGAATTAAATGGTTAAATTCATTATCCATGTAATTCATGAAATAAATAATTTATTATATGATTAGTTTCTTAAGAAATTAGTTTTCAAATTATTTAATTTTAATTTGAATAAAAAATTAAATTTTTTCTATTTAGAATGTTGATATTTTCTTTTTATGAATTTTTTCGAATTTGCGGAAAACATATAATTTTTAATGATTAGTGAGAAATACTACATTTTAGTTTAAAATAATTATTTTACTAATCTTTTTATATCATTTGATAAATATAATAATCGTGTTAAAAGTATAATTTTGTCAATTTCTTATCATTTATTCCAATTTAGGTCATTTGAATCCAATTTACAATAAAATGGGATATAAAAACATTATGAATTTTTTAATGTTTTTACATTAAAAATAGAATTTTCTCGATCTATCAATGGAATTAATATAAAACTAATTTTAACAAGTTATTATAATTGAATTTTTAGAAATGGACTTGAAAGTTAGTAATTGTTATGAAATTTGTTGTCTAATAATAAAAACAAAATCTTTTTTGAGTTGTAACTTTAGTATTTTATACCACAGTAAAGGGTACATTAGTTAATTGAGGATAAAATAATATTAAAAGAATTAAAAAATCACTCTAAATTATTTTTTAATTTCATTGGATTAGTTTTTATGACCAAAATCATAGATGGGTAGATTTTAGGACCACTTGAAGACACTTGAATTGGCTTAATCAATTTATACTATATTATTCAACGAAAAATGAAATTGAAAAACTAATGAATTTTTCTTGACATGCATATAAGTAAATATAAAAGATTGACCAATATAGATAATTATTTTGACCAAAAGTAATTTATTTTATAAATGGAATTTTATTTTTAATTTTTATATATTAAATAATTAACATTAATTAATGTGAAATGGTGATGAAATTCTGGTGGAATCATAAGATAAATAAATATATATTTTTTAATTTATAAGAACTATTAAATTTCCTAAATATTGGATACAATAAATTATATAAGAAAATTCCAACCATTATCTTGTTTTTATTAAAATTTGGAATATTTTGGACCCACATGATGCACCATAGTCTCATAATAATATTTAATTTAAATGAAAATATTGTTATTCACAGTATATGTGATAGTTTTTATAATATTTTAATATGTAGTTTTACAGAATTAATTTTCAATCATTATAATTATTTGGAAATATACTAAATTTATCATTGTCATATATATTTATTTTAAAATCTTTGTTAATAAAAAATTACCAAAATTACTTGAACAATTAGGCTACATTAATTATTTGACTAATGAATTAATCAATTTAATGATATTAAAGATTATAAAATAAATATATTTTTATATTTTTATTCTTATTTCTGATTTGAATAAAATTATAAGATATGTATTTTATATAATTAAAATTTGATTCTAATTTTAATTTTTGTTTTTACATGATTGAAGTCATAATAAATAATTGTGTGTAATTTAAAATAAATTATTTTTATGAATAATATTTTCTATTAAATTATTAAAAAATTTGAAAAATCATCAATAAGTTCATATAGGATACTATTGTGTCTAATATGTTACCCCCATTATTATTTATTAATTTTTGGATGTCTTAAACCCTATAATATAATTAATATAATTTAGTAATTTGACAAATCCAAAAATTATGCCTCACCTCAATTAAAAAGGGACTATATCCTTCAAATATTTCATCACACTAAGACATATTTTTTAAATGAAATATAACTATATCCCTTATAATTATCCGTTTTTTCATTATTGATCTTCTAGTCTCACAAAAATCCACTTCTAAGATCCCGAACGAGGCTCTTAGGGATAAATATTCTGTAGATAAGATTATCATTTCTTCTCTTTTAAATTCATTTTTCAATTATTCATTTTACACCATCCTATCCATTTATTCACGAAAAATGAAGTATAAAATATATTCTATAATTTTTATTATTATTATTTTATATGAATCCTAAAAACACTCATTCATTCCAATTTATTCTACAAAACAGAACATCATCTGTGATGTGTCGATTTACTGTCATCATAGATGATACACCATCATTTCCCATTAACACCTTCAAGGTTGTTCATAAAAAAATTATTATGGTTAAATAATAATTTATCATATTTATTATATATTATAAAATGTTCAGGAAACAATATATGAACATGATATTAAATATGATGTTTTTTAGTTTTAATGATCTTTAAATCCACCAAAATAAATTTAATCCTTCTGAATAATGTTTTTTTCTAATGAATCACCCTCATATCAGAATAAATCATATATGGAATCATATAATATTATTGAAACATTATAATACCATTTCATTCCAATTATTTGGTCTTTCGTCCATTTGAAAAGAAATACCTTAACGAAACTATCATGCAATTCATGAAAAGTGTGCACTGAAACTAAGGAAATAACTAAATATTGTTAATAAATGTCTAGAAAATGTTATAAGAAGATAATTTAAGGTATTATATAGATGATTGTAGTTATATAATAAATTATTAACACTATTAATACCATTATACAGGATTTTTTAATAAGTTTGAAGTAAGACGAATGTGGGGTAAGGGAATTTATAACCAAATTTCAATTTTCTAGGTTAAAATTCGACTTAATTGATTTTTTGGTGATAATATTATTTGTGAAAAGTATTTTGATTATATTATGATGATTAATTTGTATTAATAGTTAATATAAATACTCCTTCTATTTTATTAATTATTTCTTCAATGATATGATATTTTTAAGGGACTCTAAATGTCACGACTCATTCCCCAGGACCCGTGCCGTGACTACCCCAAGCCCACCTTCCATAGGACAGGGGCTGGATACTAGCACGAAATGTGAAAATCGCTAAAAACCGGGAAGGAATTACCTTTATAAACTGTAAACACACACAACAGTGTACGATTTAGAAGTAAACACTAAGTAAAAACTGTATACAAAAAGAGTGATGGAGAGTAAAAAGGTCCTGAAATACAAGCCCAACTGTAAAGTACAAGTTCATCTGAAAATGGGACAAAACAGTTGAATGGTGAATGAAACTCCTAAATCGTCTACCACAGATAAAAACTGAAGGGTAGGTACAGATGGACTCCTCATCACTCCACGCCTGTCAAACGCCTCTGTGTACTGTCTCGTCGTAAGGTCCACCTCCGGGTATCGTCCAGTCCTGGAACCCTCATCCACCATCAGCATTGTCTGTCTTCTACATCCCACACAACAAGGTGCATGAATATCCCATGTAGGAGTGAGTATAAAAATACTCAGTAGGGACCCCGAGACTCTCAAGGTTTCACCTACAAGGATAAACCAAATAGTATTAAATTAGCAGATAGATCCACTTACGTATATGCCCATACATATAACTAAGTTATCAAGTAATCCATCTCGTTCACATGGAAACACAAGAGTTCCTAACTCAACACACATAGGTATAAAACTTTTTTAGAGTGATAGAGATTATCAAATGTAGTAACTGATTCATCTAAGCTATCAGACCCACACAAGATCCAGGACCAGCAGTTGGAACTGTCGGACTCACACACGATCTAGGAATAGTAGTCGGAGCTGTCGAAACCACATAGGATCCAAGACCAACAGTTGGAACTATAGGACCCACACAAGAACTATTAATAGTAGTTGGAGCTCTAAAACATGGAGTGATGAGGAGGACATCAATACATACCCTTCAAGTAGGATCTGTGGTGTACGATCTAGAAGCTGCATTCACCATTCAGCTATTTTTTTCCTTTTTTTCAATTGTACTTGTACTTTAGAGTTGGGCTACTATTTCCAGCCCTTTTTTAATTTCGAGCACTCTTTTTGTAAAAATTTTTTACAGTGTTTACTTCCAACTCGTACTCGATTGTGTGTGTTTTCAGTTTATAAAGGCAATTCCTTCCCAATTATTAGTGATTTTCTCCTTCGATGCTAGTTTTCAGCCCCAGGCCTAAGGAAAGCGGGCTTGGTGTAGCCAAGACATAGGTCTCGGGGAACATGTCGTGGAAAATTAGTATCATAGGTGTCGGTTCTACCACAAAACATATGACTCTAACCTTTATTTCTTTTAATTAATAGTGTTAAGGGTTCTAAGTGTTGTTTTCAGTTCATGGAGACCAGTATTGGTGTGGGTGGCAGACGTATACATACACCAGGACCCTAACTACTGATTTCTGACTCAGTTCACGAATACACTAATTTAATGTGTGTTTCAAGGGTTTTCTTTTTGATATATTTGATTCCTCTCATAAAGTATAATCTTTTGACCGTGGTGCACCTGTTTCTTTTCAAGATTCCTCCACGCAGACAGCCAGCCAGTGTTCTGAGAGTTGTACGAGATGGAAGCCCACCATGCAATGAGGGCTCGGTGCAAGGCCCCATTATAGCTGAGGCACCAATAGTACCACTCCCCTTTGGGCCACCGATGCCACCAGTTCCAGCAGCAGATTATGCACACCACTTGAGCAAGTTGCGTGAGTTCCAGTGCCAGAGGCCTCCAACGATCAGGGGAGAGAAAGACCTGCAGGCAGGTGAAGATTGGTTGGAGGATTTGGTGAGAGTCCTCAGGCTATTAGGGACACCAGTAGAATTTATGGTGATCCTTGCTGAGAGTCTCCTTCAGGAAGCAACAGGTAGATGGTGGAACCTGATAATCCATGTGAATGATGAGGCGACAGTACTCTGGGATGACTTCGAGAGCCTTTTTCAGGTGGAGACTGTCCCATCCATCCTTCATGAGGTGTGGATCCAAGAGCTACTGTATCTACAATAGGGTAGCATGAGAGTGGCACAGTACTCATCAAGGTTCACTGATCTGTCATGTTACTCCACAGATAGGGTGTGTGACCCATTCTTCAGGGCCCAGACTTTCGAGCAGGGTCTCAGAAGAGAGATCAGAGAGTCGATGATCTCACTTAGCATCCAGAAACAGGTGCGGATGTTAGAGAGATCCCTCCTAGTAGATATTTTCATTTTTTAGTAGTAACAAGTAGTGGGAACCACCACCGTAAATCTTGTAATAGAGTCTTCTGTAGTAGGCAACAGACAGATGTCACAGAGGTCCATTTGAACTAGACCATCTGGTGGCCAACCTCAGGACATGGGTTTGGCTGTGCGGGGCACACAAGACAGAGACAGTCATCTGAGGAACATGTAGTGTTTCACATGTGGCAGGGAGGGTCACATGGCTCATGAATGTCTGACCCACTGTATTGATGATCATCAGACAGTTGAGGGACCACCCAGGCAGAGGTAGAGAGTCAATCGAGGTGGTCCACAGGGAGCCGAAGGATTTGGTAGAAGAGATTGTCAAGCAGCAAGTGGTGGGTGACGTTTTGAGGTGTTGTCGCCACCACCACACAGAGGTCCACCATGACCTCATGGAGCAGGTGGACAGTGGAGAGCTCAGCTATAGGAAGCTGATGCATACAAACATGGTTCTCCAAAGATGATTCGAGATACGATATGTGTCTACTCCACCATAGCTATAGATCTTATAGACACAGGTTCCAGTCACACTTTCATCGCCACTGCCATTGTTTGTAGCGCAGAGATTCTGATGGAGATGTTGGCTCGATCCTTATGGCTAGAGACTTATATAGGAGAAGGCTCGACAATTACACACTGGTGCTAGTAGTGTGAGCTTACTCTAGGAGACGAGAGCTTCGGCTGGAATCTCCCAGTAGCATTTTCAAGGCCTTACGACGTCATCATGAGTATGGACTTGTTATCTATAGTCCATGCTCAGATTTACCATCTTTGGCGCAACGTGAGATGTATCAGTGAGGATGGGACTAGGTTCACCTTTACCGGAAATAAGGGAGCCTTTCCAGCGCAGGACGGACTTACTCAGAAGAGGTTCCAGCCGATCACTCCTCAGTTCTCCTGCCTTACCCTCAGAGCAGTTGATGTGGATAGTCTGAGCTATACTGTAGTGGTAGACCAGTACGTGGATGTATTCCCAGATGATGTTCCAGGATTTCCTGCTCACAGAGAGGTAGACATATACATTTACTTGTACCTTAGGATGACACTGATATCAAAATTAGCATATTAGATTTCTCCCATAGAGCTTCGTGAGCTACGGGTACAGCTAGAGGACTTGCAGGGGAAGGGATTCATTCGACCCAGTGTTTCTCCCTAGGAAGCTCCGATTCCATTCTCCAAGAAAGTGGATGGGAGTTTGAGGCTTTTTTTCCACTAACGTCGCCTGAACCAGGTGTCCGTGAAGAAAAAGTACCAACTCCGAATGATTGACGGCCTCTTTGATCAGCTAAAGCGGTCGTGGTGGTTCTCAAAGATAGGCCTCTGATCAGGCTATCACTAGCTCAGAGATTAAGATGAGGATGTACAAAAGACGACCATCAGATGTTGGTACGACCACTATGAGTTCTTGGATATGCCTTTCAGCATATACAACGCTCCAGTAGTGTCCATGTGTCCCATAAACAGGATCTTCCAGCCTTTCCTTGATCGCTCTGTCATAGTCTTCATCAACGATATTCTGATTTACTTGACTACTAAGGAGGTTGATGCCTAACATTTATAGGTATTACTATCACAATCCAAGAGCACCATCTTTATGATATGCTCTCAAAGTGCCAGTTCTGGATTCGAGAGGTTCACTTCTTGGGGCATGTCATCTCGGAGGCTTGAGTTGTAGTAGATCCATCGAATATTTAGGCGGTATTTTCTTGGGAGCCACCCAGGGGTGTGACAGAGATACGAAGTTTCCTGGGTTTGGCTGGATACTACTGGAGATTCGTTCCAGACTTCTGTAGAGTTGCAGCACCACTATCATCCTTGAAGAAGAAGGGGGAACCCTTTGTACGGTCGGAGAGATGCCGGCAAATCTTTCATAAGCTGAGGCGGAGGTTGACTAGTGCCCCCATCTTGAGGCTTCTAGAGAAAGGACTTGGGTACATAGTTTACTATGACGCATCAGGGATCAGACTTGGGTGTGTTATGATGCATGAGAGAGCTGTGATTATGTATGGTTCATGGCAGCTGAGGCAGCATGAGCAGAACTATGATACCCATGACCTGAAGTTAGAAGCAGTGGTCTTTGCCTTGGTGATGTGGAAACACTATCTGATGGATGAATGTTTTACTATGTACTCTGATCACAAGAGTCTTAGGTATATCTTCTCTCAGAAGAACCTGCACCTGAGACAACAACATTGTCTTGAGTTCCTCCTGGACTATGACTTCGAGATTTTCTATAATAATTGGAAGGGGAATGTTGTTACGGATGAACTTAGCAAGAGATCCAGTATACAGTTGCTTGGAGAGGCAATAGAGCAGCTTACTGCCTTACAGATATCCTTTGTTGATAGGGATAGAGCAGCCTATCTACAATCTCCTACAGTCACTCCTCCACTTATTCAGTGAGTAAGAGAGGCACAGTGTGGGGATGCTGACTGTGAGACACAACGTGTTCAGTTATCCACAGGGGGGAACTTAATTGATTTTCTGAAGGCGGGGAGCACATTATTCTCTACAGAGGACGTAATATGGTGCCAATGTCACTTCAGGAGGATGTGTTGAGGGAGTTTCACATGTCCCCTCTAGCGGCACACCCAAGAGTGGTGAATATATACCAAGACCTTCGACGACAACACTGGTGGCCAGGTATGAAGAAGGTTGTAGTGGATTTTGTCTCTCGGTGCCTAACTTGTCAGCAAGTGAAGGCGGAGCACCAGGTACCAGCAAGCATGGTTCAACCTTTAGAGGTCCCATAGTGGAAGTGGGATGGGATATCCATGGACATCATGATGGGTCTTCCACATACATCTAGGTGTCACGAATCGATTTGGGTGATCATCAACGGACTCACCAAGTCGGACAACTTCCTACTAATCGGAGAACAGAGTTTAGTAGAGATCTTAGGATGCCTCTACATGTAGGAGATTATGTGGCTACATAGAGTACCTTCTTCTATTATCTCTGACAGTGATGCATGGTTTACTTCCTCACTATGGAATGGGTTACAGGAGGCTTTTAGGCTGCAGCTACGTTTGTGCACGACCTTCCATCCTCAGATAGATGGTCATACTAAAAAGATCATTCAGACCATCGAGGACATTCTTCATGCATGTGTCCTCAAATTCGGTCATAGATGGGAGGATCACTTGCCTTTGGTGGATATTACTTACAACAATAGCTATCACTCCACTATAGAGATGGAACCTTTGGAGGCCTTTTACGGGTGACCTTGCAGATCAACCTTATGCTGGACTAAACCTTGGGAGGTAGCACTAGTGGGAGCAGAGATGGTATGAGCTACTATGGAAAAGGTGAAGATCATCCAGGAGAGGATTAAGACTACATAGAGTAGGTAGAAGTCATATGTTGACAGGAGATGGAGACCTCTGGAGTTTGAGGATGGTGACCACGTCTTTCTACGGGTCTCACCTCGACGAGATCTATGGAGATTTGGCTGAGGGGGAATTTTACCTTCGAGATTTGTCAGACCTTTCATTTTCCTCAGCAGAGTAGGTGAGGTGGCTTACCACTTAGCTCTTCCACTTCAGTTGCACCGGGTGCACGATGTCTTCCACATATCCCAGCTGAGGAGACACATGCACGACCCTTCCCACATCATCGACCTTGGAAAGATAGACTTCGACGATGAGGAAACTTTTACGGAGGTTCTGGTGGAGATTGAGGATTGACAAGTGAAATTCCAACGTTGACAGTCGATAACTTTGGAGCGCATTCGCTGGCAGCACGAGAACCTCCAGGAGAGTACATGGGAGCGGGAGGCTCAGATGCAGGCTCAGTACCCTCATTTGTTCCCTAAGTTTGAGTTGTAGCTTACGGTGACGTAATTACTTGAGGTGGGGAGAATGTAAAGAATTGAGAATCTAGTGAATTTTTTAAAAAAAAAATCATTGGAATTTTACGTGTCCGCAAAAATTTACGGTGCTTGATTCCGAGGACCGGTGTGCCCGCAGTCAATTTCTGATGTTTTGGTCATGTACGTTCAGTAAACGTACGAGAGGGATTTTATAACTTTTGAACCGGTGCTTGAAATTGAAATCTGAAGGCACCGTTAAACTTTTAGCACCAGTATTCGCTTAAGAAGACTTTCACCTCGATGGAAGTTGGTCGAGAATAAATGTTAGTATTTGGGTTTTAAAGAATATATTAAATAAAAATAATGTGTGTAGCTTATTTTTATTTGGTGGTTAAAATGTCCAAGTGGATGTTGGGGGTGGGGGCCAGCACACCTTAACCTCCCATGAGAGGTTTTGGTGGTGGGGCCCACCCGAACATATCCTCCCTTGGGAGGATAAATTTTTGTGGGGACCACCTGAGCTTTTTAACCCCTTTAACTCCAGTTTAAGTGGAGAGAACCCTTGATCTTCCCCCACTAATTAATTGAGCCAACTCCACCCCATTAATAATGTGAGTTATCTCATTTAATTAAACACCACATTTTTAATTCATGCCAACAATTAAAATAATATAAAATCTATTATTTCAATTGGTTGGCATCATTTTTTTGTTGGAAGGGATAATTGAGGAGCTCTTGGAGATATAACGCCAAGGAAGAAAGAACTCCCCAATGATGAAGGACCACTGAAGAACAACATACACCTTCTTCCTTCATCAACCAAAACAATGGAGGGAGCGCCGTCCTTGTAGAACGCCGAAGACTCCATTCTCAGCTTCTTCATTTTTTACATCAATGAATCGATGTCTGCCTTTCCGCGACATCGCCAATGAACAATGATACGCGTAGGAGATTTGAATCAATAATTGTTCTCAATCTATCTTGTTCTATCATGTTTTGTTATTTTACAATTGTTATCATCATAAAGTGGAGGGTGTGGGATGCATGAACCCCCTTTGTTTTTCTTCTCTTATTGACGAGGGTGGCATCAGAATAGCACCACCGGATGACCGAACTGCGACAAGTGAGCCGCGATGGAGCAACATTGGCGGGCGTCATACTGGCCACGAAGAAACCGGCAACATAGGGCCTCCGGGTCACAGGAACGACACAGTGCCGTTCTGCTGCACAAATGAAGAGGTTGTGTCCCTTGGACGTGGAGGAACACAAAGGTGGCTGTTAGGCCACCAAAGGGGTGCGGCACCATCGTGCTGCGCTGAGGAAGAAGTCACGGCCCCCTGGCCGTGGAGGTGGAGAAAAGGCTGCCGGTTGGGCTGAGCACCAGCGGAGAAAACCTGTTGGCCGCTCGGCCAGCTAGACAAGGCGGGACCCTCTTAGGTCCTGTAGGTTACTGAACCAGAATCTAGTGTCGATTCCATTCGGGAGAGCGGGGGAATGCCCCCCCCCCCCCTTATGCGGCTAGGGCAGGACCCGTAGAGTGCCGCCAGCCGCTGGCCAGCCAGGACACGCAGGCCGCCGGGCCAGACCCTGCAGGGGATGGACCCCACGCAGGCTGAGCCAAGTGCGGGCTGGACCCAGCGCAAGCCATGCCACCCCTTTGGGTTGGTCTTCCCCCTTAGACTAGGTTGGACCCTTGGGCCGGGTCGGACCCTAGTCTGGACCCGTTAGTTCCTAAATCACCATTTCACCCATACCATGGGCTGTAGGTGTCCGATTAAAGAACTGTCTGCGGTGAAGGAATGCTTGGAATTATATAGTTATTTTGGCAGAAACCACTTGAGGATTGGTCACATTTGGGGTATGGTCAGGTAGGATTGAACCTAAATCCAACCGGGCCCTCATAACGGAAATGCCAATAACATTCAGACCAGGCATCCGATTGACGCACCGTGTGTCGTGTTGTCATCCTCTTGACAAGATGAAACATAGCGATACATCAACTTAGGACAATGTGGCAATTTATGTAACGAATATTGTCTTGAGGAGTGAACCCTCTCAGAATCAAGCATACTTTTGAAAAAACCTGCAGCTGGTTGTGCTCTGACGAGAGTTCTTACCTCTGTTCCTAGATCCTGTGTAGGTCTGACAGAATAGCTGGTCCTGGATCCTGTGTGGGTCTGACAGTTCGCTGGTCCTCGATCATGTGTGGGTCTGACAGCTCTGACGACTATTCCTGGATCCTATGTGGGTCTAATAGTTCCAACTGCTGGTCCTAGATCCTATGTGGGTCTGACAGCTCCGACTACGGTTACTGGATCCTGTGTGGGTCTGAAAGTTCCAACAGCTGGTCCTAGATCTTATGTTGGTCTGACAGCTCTGACTACTATTCCATGATCATGTGTGGGTCCAATAGTCCCAACTGTTGGTCCTGGATCCTGCGTCAGCCAGACACCTTAGATGAATCATTTACTACATCTGATCACCTCTATCACTTGACAAAAGTTGTATAACTGTGTGACATGATTCAGCAATTCTAGTGTTTCCATGTGAACATGATGGATTACTTGATAACTTAGGTATATGTATGGGCATATACCTAAGTGGGGATATCTTTCGATTTCATAATTTGTTGTTTATCCATGTTGGTGAGACCTTGAGAGTCTCATGGTCACTACTATGTATCAGTATACTCACCCTTGCACATGCTATGCATGCACCTCGTTGTCATGGATGCAGATGACGGACAACGCTGATGGAGGCTGAGAGTTCCAGGATTGGACGGTACATGGAGATAATCCTTATGACGAGACAGTACATAGAGGAGTTTAATAGATGTGGAGGGTGGAGGAGGCCATATGTACCTACCCTTTAGGTAGGATCTGTGGTGGACAGTCCAGGAGCTTCTTTCACTATTCATTTGTGTTGTCCCTTTTCAGTTGTTCTTGTACTTTACATTTGGGCTTGTATTTCCAGCCCTTTTACATTCCAACACTCTTTTTGTATACAGTTTTTACTTTGTTGTTTACTTCCATCTCATACTCTCTTGTGTGTGTTTGATGTTTATAAAGTAAATTCCGTCCCAGTTATTAGGGATTTTCTCCTTTGGTGATAGTCGCTAGCCCCTGGCCTATGGAATGCGGGCTTGGTGTAGTGACGGCACGAGTCATGAAATTTAAACTAAAACATTGTTTTTAAATGTTTTAATGAATTATTATTCTATTTAATATCCATGTTTTCAATATTTAATTTAGTATAATAATTATATTGAAATAAATGTTTGAAATATTGAAATTTAATATATGTTTTAATGTTTAATTTACACTATTAAATTATTACTTCCAATGAAAATGATTTCATTTGTATGTCTGTACTATTCATTTTATAAGTGATTTGTTTTTGTAACACCCCGACCCCAGTTACCCAGAGTTGGTGAATTATTACATAACATTGGCATGATCAGAAGAAAGATCATGTTTTGAAAGACCGATTAGTTTAGCAGCCTTGGAAACACTAGATATATTCATAAGTCTTACATTACATCATAAAAATGAAAACTGCAACAACATATTTTCTTCATAGTCAACACCTATATCCCCACATACTATCCCTGCAGGTCATTCATAAATTACTTCTTCACATCCTGGGGAAAATACAACATAGAAAAAGGGTGAGCTAAAATGCCCAGTAAGGATAACAATACAGCGGAAACTTTCATAAATAAGAATAAACATTTAAGGCAATGTATAACTAAAACAAAATCCTTTTAAACATGAACTTCAACATAGTTTGGAAAAAATAAAATGAAATAATTCCATTTACTTATTCAAATGGATATTCTACTAATCGAATAATGACATGCAATTTCAATATTCACATTCATAATGATGTAATTCATAATGCCAGACTATCATAACAACATATCCCAAGCCTCGTTCCAAGACTTCAAATAAAATTTTTCAAGGCCTTGTGCCAAGACACTAGTTTGTCTCATGAGACCTACCGATACATCGAGGAGCTATAACGGGCTCCACCTGTCACTTACTAAGTCCAATGCATTCCTCATATGTACATGTTTAAACATAAGATAAACATTCATATTATACTAGCATACGAAATGTCAATACATCAACCTCAAACCATGAATGGTATAAAAATAGCACATCCACAGTCAAACATAACTCATTCGATACAATATGGAAGATTGTATTGTATCATATTAACCTCAATCGATAATAATGAATGATATTGACATAGATGAAAATAACCATTAAAACTATTTGAGAGAAATACCCCCCTTTTCTTGAAAACATTTAAATGTCACACTCTATGTCAAAAAGCTATTTAAAAATAGATTTTTGAATCAAAGTGTCCCATACAACTTTGAAACATTTAAAAGGAGTTTTAATTTTAAATATTTAATGTCCGTATAAATAATTCCTCAAACCCATTTTTTAAAACATGGACATTAATGAGCAAGATTTAGGAGAATAAGTCTTCAAGACTATTAAAAATGGTATTTTAGTTAGAGTTTCTAACCAAAAGAGAGACACTTTAATACAAATAATTATGGTAATAAAAACATTGTAATATCATGAGAATAAAGGTATTCGTGATATACATTGTCAAAGTACATTATATACTCCACATAAAATTGATTTGGTGTATAGAAACAAATAAGTCTCAATGGAATGTAAATTGAGATGAAATATCTCATAAAGGCAGTATCTTTAGGTTAAGGATAAATCAATGACATAGTTATGTGTGGAAAATATAAATACACTAAATATGATTGGATATTCATTGTAAAATAATAAAAGGACATTCACACATAATCTTGTAAAAACAACACCAATGAATTGGATGTTTAACTCAACAAATGGAGAATGAGATAAATTACTCGTATCAAATTCATATCGATGACTTGAGAAATTATCAATGGAGTGATTATGTGTATCAAAATTATATCCATAGAAATGGTGAGTAGAAATTATGACATAATCAAATTAATAGTGATTCCACACATAATCTCGGAGTAAAATAATCAATGAAGTTTCCATAAAGCCGAATAAAAGGAAATTGAAATTTCAAATTTCCTTATCGATTTGGTAACTTACGAAACATACACCCATGAAAGAAGGATAAAACAATGATGATGTAAATATGCATAAATTAAGGTATATTACACAATGAATACAATCGTGGGAAGTACACACACCACATGCAATAAATAAATGGTGAACAATGGAATTCTCACAGAATTAAAAGTGAGATAAGAAACCCCTTACTTTGTACTTTTTCCTTGGTCGACGGTAGTTTAACCTCCTGTATAATGGTGATATAATTGTTATTGAATTATAAAATAATAATTTACATTAATATGATATCATATATGATCTTTTAACATTGATTTGTTAATAATATCTTAGTATTATCATCATTTTGGGTGTTAACTTACTCATTTTCCATTATATTCTTTGTTACATAAGCCATGTGTGTTATGGATAGGTTGTATCATATTCATATACAAAATTAAATCAAGTCCCTAAATATTATTTTTAATCATAAAATGATAATTATACTTGAATGGATAAAATGGAGAATGAATCTCATCGCGTTCGTGGAGACGGTAGTCCGTACGTATGCACGAGTGACAATATCATTCTTTTGATGTTAAAATAATATATAATTGGATGTTATAAAATATAAACAGAATAAGTATCATGTTTTATTTGTTATTTACACGAATTACACATCTTTATTATACCCATCCAAATAATAATTTATTGAATGACAATTACACCACGACATGGAGACGGTAAGCCATACGTACACATGTATGGTGACATGTCATTCAAAGGATAGATAGAATACTGAATATGGTTGTATCATATTTATAATAACATCACAGTATATAGAAGATACTGCAGTTATTACTTTAGAATAGAAATAACAAAGAAAGAAGAAGTGGAAGAAGAAAGGAACTTGAAAAAGGGTGGTGAAATTATTTTTCTTCTTCGGGTTCTTCCTTTTGATTTGATCAAAAGGGATCCTTAGGTTGGCTTTATGACTAAAGAATGCCTCTAGGATAAAGTGAGGGAATTTGATATAGTATTTGGTCAGGTGTTGTCCAAACCAAAAGGCTTTGATGGTGTGAATTAATGAGAAGGAGGAGTGCCCTTTTATAAGAGGGGTGAGGGGCACCTTTGGAAAAGCTAGAAATATTATTTTATAAAAAATCATATTCGGTTTCTAATGGCTCCAAAGTGGATTTTTTAAAGGTAAAGGTGGGTATAGGTCGACAAAAACTCAACCAATAAGATTTAGACGGGTTTGGGTTACTATATAGACCTTATCATTAAGTATTAACTCTTAGTTAATTAGTTTGACACTTACCATGTCACTTTGTATTTTTATATTATATAGTTAATAAACATACTATATAGATACAAGAGACCCCCAAGTGGTCTATTAATGATACACCTATCATGATATAAGTCTCTTGGCCGATCCTTAGATTTTTAAGAATTTAATATCAATTAATAATATAATTTTGTTTAAAAAACTCTTTTATGTCTATTTTGACACTATTCAATAGTTGATTTTTGTAAAAATCATAACAGATTTATTACTTATAAAAATGTTAATTAAATAAATCCTAGAATGTCATATTAACCTAGAAAATTATTTTAATTCATAAAAAGGCTCAAATTATATTTATTTGGGTATTTATAATATCAATTATTTTAATTTTTCACTATTATGGTAATTACCGCATCATCATTGTGTTATAAATAAATTACAATATTTAAAGTCCAAAAATTATAAATAAAATATCATTATGTATGAAATATGTTTATATTTCTAATGAATATATATAGTCGAATATCAAACATATATAACCCTATGTAATAATGTTTTTCTAAAAGATATATGCTTATGTCATTTTTGTATATATTTTAACTTAATTAAAATAAAGTGTCCCTACCACCTACAAGTGGCTCCATGGGGTCCCAAAATCGACCCAAAGATTCCCATGGTCAGACATGTATCCACCAATAATATTAGGACACATTTTAGGTTAATTTAGTATTATTATAATATTATTTTTTAACCCTTATTTACCAGATTTACCCTTAACCATGGTAAATTAAATATTTAACGAAATAATTATTCAAAATGTATAAAAATAAAACTTACCTATTTACACAATTTTGACATACTGATTCCAAATATTGAATCCATTTTTCCAAATTCAAAACACATAAGTGGCAGAAATTTATTTAAAATTAATTCCCGTTGTTAAAACAAAAAGCGTGTTTTTAGGAGATAATAAATATCAAAAGATTGGCACTTGTTTATGTCTGGTTTAATTGTGAAATTATGTATAATGACAAACATTTAATTAAATGATAAAATTATATTCTAAATATACTTTAAATCTACTCAAATTCAAAATTTATCAATATTAATTATTTCGATTAAAAAAGTTGTTTTTAATTAAAATTTAGTAATTTTCACTATTCATCAAAATATGAAAGTTAACCGAAAAGTGCCAAAATTTCACCCTAGGCTAATTTCGATATTCTGAATCCAAAAATGAAGTTCATCTTGAGATATATAATTTATAAAATTTCAAAAAGTAGGTATTTCTATTCATAACGGCTAGTTTGATTGGTTGTGGTGTGTTAGAATCTCGAAGTTGCGTACAATGAACAACATTGCATTATTCAAAGGGAAACATACCGTGGAAGCTTGGGGTGTTACAGGTTTTCATGGGAATTTTTTTATGATGTATTTATTCATGATTATGTATTATTTTCTGGTTCATGGTGATTATTTATTATGAATGTTGGCACCTATATTCCCATCAAATTCATTGGGAATTCTTATATTGGAGGTCATCCATGTGTTTACCCCATGTGTAAATGTGATGGTTAAACCATATGGTAGTTTTGATTCTTACATTATAAGGTATCCCTAAGGGTTACAAATCAAAAGGTATCCTTGAGTGTACAATATTAAGTATTTAATTCCCTTTGTTACACATATGGTTTATTTATGTTTTTATATGTTGTATGGAAATATCATGTTTTTCACAAGTATGTATATGATACAATATGGGTGAAAATTATGCCCTTGTGGAGATGATTTCATATACTTATACATATTTATGGATTAATGATATCTTTTATTTTTTGTATATCCATTACTGTGGTTTTTGACCTCATCCAAAGATATAATATGGGTTTCACAGTGTATAAGGAAGGGAAAGAGGTTGAAGGAAGTAATGTTTGATGTTATGAATAATTTCATGAAAAGGAATACATGTTTTATTTTAAAAAAAATTTATTTTTAATTAAACAGATACTTTTTTCATAGTTTCCTCCTTGTGTAATTTTTGTATATTACGTATGTATTATGCACTAATTCTCTTAAACTATAAAACATAAATGATCCTCAATGTGTATGAATTCATGTTCTTTACAAAAACTAATGGTTTTGAAATTTTTTAAGCCTAAGACATTATAGATATGATATCGTGGATTTCTTAGACATAATAAAATTACCCGAAGTAAAATTATTATTCCATATAACACGTCATTCATCAATCCCCCCACTAGAAACAAAATCACAAAATAATGATTCAACCTCCCCATTATGTTGTCAAAAGTTACTGGACACTGACTAGTCAATCATACCATTATTCCATTATTATCCTTTGATATCAATGGGGAAATTATCCAAGAGAAGTTCTGCATGAATCAATGATAATAACCGAAGAGACTAAGGGAACTATAGAACTCAAATATGTTTATGGATTATTCTTTAGATATAATGGGATTGATGTTCAATTTCTCTATGCCATTCCCTACCAAGGCATCAGATATCCAAATAACATCCCCACTCACGTCATGAAAATACACTAGTACATCATCCCATAATATTATTGGTGTTAGATTATTTTAGATTTACCATTAGTTACATTGAACTCTCCTCTTATAACATCAATTATATATGGATTTTAGTGATGAAACATAACACACATTAATCTGAAAATTCCTGAAAAATGGATCTCAAGGGTTCACTGAACACAAATGGAGAGTTCATGAAATTGAACAAAATGACCATTAACTCAAAGATACAATAATGATAAAAAAATTAGTCATCAAAATATTTTTCTCTTTTAATCATGTCTAGTAATATCCATACAACATATAAATACTACAATTATTTTCACCCATTCAACATCTAGATCAAATGGAACATCCTTATATGAAAGAATCTTTTTATTACTACTATTTGATTCATTATATGGTAGTATATATGGATCCTCAAATGATAATATTATTTAATTATAGACCAAACTATCACACACCATGAAGACATTATAGTCTGGAAAAATTCCACCCTCATAAAATAATTAACATAAATAAAAAACTCCTAAAACAATGAATTATCTATTTGATATGGACCCATCAAAATCAATGCGATAGTTGGATTAAACAATAAAAACAACATTATTTCATGTTGAGGGGATAATTATATAAAATATAAATATCCAGCATCATTAAACTCTTATATGAATTAAGGGATCTCCATTTCTTGTACCTCTACTGGATATAAGGGAATAGATGAATGCTGAAAAAAATAACAAATCCGAGTATCTTTGATTCATATAAAGCACCAGATCACCAATGAATACTACAAACTAGTCCTAATCAGTTAAAAACAATAACACTCTAAAAAATAAATAAAGAATATCACATATGTAATAAAACCTATTTATGATCATAATGGAATTGAATGATTGTGCATTGTATTGAATGAAATCATCTAATGATCATTCCTACCACATTTCTATCTCACTACCATGAAATAATCCAGTAGGCTTATATAATCTACAATTGGTGTAGTATACATGATGTATGTTGTATACTAATCTACATTGAGATTGTAGTAACAGACTAAGGATGTTAAAATAAATTACTGTTATTCTCTAAAATTAAATAAAAATAAATCTGTGATATGGGGAGGACATATAATGCCTAAAAATATCAGTGGTGCCTATGGATTCCAAATATCCATTGAAAATTTATGTCTATGACCATCTCCCCTACATCACTACAAATATAATATTTTTTTGGAAACACTATGATATATGACCCTATAGGATAGGTATATCATGTTGATTACCTCTTCTAGTTATATATCCAATTGATAGAATAAGGGATTTTGGACACTACTATTGTTAATTCCTTTTAGAAAATATTTATTTCTAAGGATGAAAAGGGATGATTATACCAATATAAAAATAGAATTCATGAATTTTTAAAGACTATATCTAATGGTTTTGAAAATTTCCATATAAAAAACATACTAGCATGTTTCTCTTATTGGGTTTACAGATGTTACTTTCTATAAGAAAATGAGATGTTAGAAACTATCAATACTAAATCTAATACAACTAAAACATCAATGGTCTAGTTTCTTGGAATTACCCAATTTACTTCTACAATCCATGAGAAATTAAAATTGATCCCAGCTTGATATTACGGTGGTTGAACACTAAATCCCATGACCCATCATCTATAACAATATTTTCAAAGGGAATTTAAATTCTACGACTGCATATCACGTAACTGGGCGTAGTGTCCCACATGAGAAATAATATGTTGACTACTCATATTGGAGAGGACTCATAGAAAATAAATTGATATCATTGAAACTAATTTTTAACTCATACATACTAATCCACCCCAAATAAAAAGAGAGAATCTCATGCCTCTTTATTAACCTCATCATCTTTGATATAATATTTTCTAAAAACTGTAATAGAAATTATTCAAATAAAAGATCATTCTTCTCCATTCTCTGAAGACATAACATCTACAAATGCTATTTTTCTCTAAAAATATAATTTAGGGTCAAACTAACTAGATTATAAACCCTATCTTAGATTAAAAAAAATTATCTGTAAAGACTCGTAAATTTCAAGGAAATTTTTTTCATAAATTCTATGGGATTTTACGAGTACGCAGTTTCTAACAGCACCTAATTCCAAGGCACGGAGTGTTTGGAATCAATTTCTGATGTTTAGCTCAGGTACATTCAGTGAACGAATGAGTGGGTTTTTCTATCTTTTGAACCGGTGCATGGAATTGAAATACGAGGGCACCGATGATCTCGCAGCGTCGATATTTTCTTAATATGACTTTTACCGTTGATGTGTTTGCTTGGGAGAAGAAGTTAAATTTTGTGGTTTAAGTGAGAAGTAAATAATATTGTGTACAATTTTGTATTATTATCCTTGGAAGTTACACTCTCTCATGGGATGTTGTTGGTGGGGCCCACAACAACCCAACATCCCATGTGTGGTTATGAGGGATGTGGGGCCCACACGAGCCCTCATCTTTTCACATTCCATAACCCTTAACCCCTTTGAACTCCCATGATAAATACATGGAAACTTCCCATTAATTTTTGGTATCCTTTAATTTTGTAACTCTCTTCTCTCTCCTCTTTAATCTGGCCAACACACCTTTTCAATTAATTGATCTAGTGTTTTGAAATTTTGAATTTTGAAAGGCATGGGAATGTAAAATATAACAAGGAGAACCTTAATTTATGTTGGATAGCTTGTGGTGTTGGGGATTGGAGTATAGAGAGCTCTAGTTTTTGAAGAACTTCATCTTCCCGTGAAGAACATCTCCACTTCAAAAACTAATGCTAATTCACCAACAAAGAACGTCAACTCAGAGGTTCCGATTTTCTCCATCCTCTTCTTCCATCGCGATAAGGGAAGAGACGTCGACGACGACGGGAACGACGCCATCATCCACGATGCTTGACAACCATGAAATTCTTTCGAGGTAGGGGTTATCTTCGTTCATGTTTAATTTAACATTCTTCAATGATTATTTTGGCCGCATGATATTGACATAACAGGAGGAGATCGGACCGCACAAACACGGCCAATCCTCCTCCCCTTTTCTTGTTGATCCTCATTAATCATTGCGGCAAAGGAAACGGGGTGCCATTGCACTGCGCGGGAATGAAGAGGACCACTGCTGGAGCGGGCCGCGGCGAAGGGGCGCGGCGCCGTCGCACCACGCCGGAGAGACCAAAGGAGGCCGCATCCATGAGCGGGCCGCGAAGGAGGGGTGTGGCACCGTCGCGCTGCCGCGGAAATTCGAGGGGGGCCGCGGCCGTGGTGGGCCATGGCGGAGGGACACATCACTGTTTTGCCTCACCAGTCAGACAGAAGCTGCGTCCTATGGCCGCAAAAAGTTTTCAAAGGGGCGGCCGGCTGAGCCTGCCGCTGGCTCCACCTAGAGGAGGGACCCCCTCAGGTCCCTTGGGTGTACAAGGCCGGCCATTAAGGCCTTCCGTTTCGGAAAAAGGGGGTGCCCCCCCCCCCCTTCGCACCTCGCTCGGCAGAGTCCCGAGCTGCTGCCAGCTTCCAAGCTGGGCTGCAGGCCAGGTGGTTCGGGTTGACCGCGCTGGGTCGTGCCGCTAGCGCCGGGCCTGGCCACGCCCAATCGGGCCGAACCCGGACCCGGGTCGGACCAGACCCAAACCCCTATTTTCGGAGCACATTCATTCAAACACCCATATCATGAGGTACATACCTCCAATTGACAAAATGTAAGTTGCATTGGGATCCTTGGATCGAGACAGTCATTTCGGTATATTAGACTCAAGCTTTCGGTAAAGTTTTGGTACGGCCGTGTTGGTTCAAACTAAAAACCAACCGGGCCCTTGGAGCGGAAACGCTTATAACTTAACGACCGGACATCCGAATGATGTGTCATTGATCACATTGAATTACACTTAGTGAGAAGGTTATTTTGCCTTACTCCACATGAGGTTTGGACATAGCTGGAGTATGGTCGGGTTGGTTTTAGCTTAAAAACAAAACGGGGCCCTAGGACGAAAAAGCCTATAACTCTCAGACCGGGCATCTGATAGACGCGCCGTCTGTTGCGTTGAGTTCCTTTTGATGACATGGAACTTTATCATACATCAACTCTAGACTCTGTGAATGTTGATGTATCGAACCCCTTTGCTCGTGGAGCGGACCCTCCCGGAATCGAGCGTGTTGTGTGCGGGAAACCTAGATCTGGCTGCGACTGCGACGACTACAGTGTTGGGATCCTCCATGGGTTCGATGACGATGGAAACTGTACTTGGATCCAATGTGGGTTCGGTAGCAAGGACGACTGTACTTGGATCCTACTTGGGTTTGATAGCGATGCCGGCTGTACTTGGATCCTATGAGGGTTCGGCAACGATGATTAATATACTTGGATCCTACGTGGGTTCGGTAGCGATGACTTCTGTACTTGGATCCTACCTGGGTTTGGTAGAGGAGGTGATTCAAAGACTACATCTAATCATCTTCACCCCTCTTCGTGAGTAGTATACTTGTGTGAGCTGAGTCGTGACTTTCAATCATTATCTACGGTATGATTGACTTAATTCCCTTTGTGGATTGGGTTGTTCTTTCCTGTGTGGATTGGGTTGTGCTTTCCTATGAGGATTGGGTTGTGGTTTCCTATGTGGACTGAGTTTTACATGGGCTCGTGAGCTGGGGTCGAACTAGAATTGATGACTTAGGTATATGTATGGGCATATACCTAAGTAGGGTTAGTTGAATTCTTCGTGTTTATATCCTTCCTTTGTGGTTTATCCTTTCTGGATTCTGGGAGACCTTTAGTGGTCTCCGTGTCCCAACTGAGTATCGTATAATCACCCCTGCACGGGCTATGCCCGCACTATGTTGTATTGGTTACAGATGACAGACAACGCTGATCGTAGTTGAGGCATGTGGAGTTGGATGGTAAATTGAGGTGGACTATCAGGCGGAACATACATGTTGTGGCCAGACGAACTAGAGGAGCTAAGGAGACCATCTGAACCCACCCTTTAGGTGGGGTTTCCAGAGGACGTCTCAACAGTTGATGTTTTACTTTTCAGCTGTTGTACATTCTTTTCTTAATTGTACTGTACTTTTAGTTGGGTTTGTATATTGGCCCATTTATATTCATGCACACAATTTTGTACTCAGTTTAGTTAGTGTTTACTTCATCTTGCATACTCTGTTGAATTGTTTACTTGTATAAAGGAAATACCTTCACTTTCTATCGGGATTTACGCCTTTGGTGCTAGTCACCTACCCCTGGCCTATGGAAGGCGGGCTTGGGGTAGTCACGGCACGGCCCCCGAGGATGGGTCATGACAAATTGGTATCAGAGTATTCGGTTCTACCGCGGAACTCACGACTCTGATATTTTCTTCTACATGAAGAAATAGTGTAAAGGGTATTGAGTGTGGTTATCAGTCCAGGGAGTCTAGTGTTGGTACAGTGGCCGACGTATCCATACACCAATACCCTGACTTCTGATTTCCAACTTAATGCATGAAAACATTGAATGCATGTGTCTTTCAAATATTTTCTTCGTGATTACTTGTTTTTAGCACACCAGGTATACTGTATTAATTGTGGCGCACCTATTTCTTTTAAGGATGGCCCCACGATGGTAGCCAACTAGGGTTCTGAGCATTGTGTGAGATGGCAGCCCACCGAGTGACGAGGCCTCTGTGCAGGGCCCCATTACAGCGAAGGCACCGTCGGTACCTCTACTCGCTGAGCCACCGATGCCACCAACCCAAGTAGCTGAGAGTGGACGTCGCCTGAGGGCACTGCATGAGTTTCAGCGTCAGAGACTGCCCAGGTTCCATGGGGAGACATACCCTCAAGTAGTCAAGGATTGACTGGAGGCTATGGTTCGAGTATTCAGATTAGTAGGGACACTAGCTGACCTCATGGTGATCCTTGTGGTGAGTCTCCTGCATGCACTAACAGGTAGATAGTGGAGCCTAATTCTCTAGGTGCACGACGAGGCATCTCTTCTTTGGTTGGACTTTGGGAGCCTGTTCTTCTCGAAGTTCATTCCATCCAGCCACTATGCGGTGCACATTCAAGAGTTTCTACAGCTGTGGCATGGCAGCATGATAGTACCCCAGTACTCGGTGATGTTTACAAATCTCTCGTACTACTCCATGGACAAGGTACGAGACCCATTCACCCGGGCCCGGACCTTCGAGAAGGGACTGAGGCATGAGATCAGGGCATCGATAATCTCCCTCAGTATTCCGACGCATGCAGGAGTACTGGAGCAAGCCCTTCTTGTGGAGATCTTTCTTGGTGAGTCTTCACCAGTAGCGAGACGTACTGCAGGGCGGCATGTAACAGAGTCTTCTGCGGTCGGCAGTAGACAGACATCACAGAAGTCCAAGCAGACCAGACCATCAGGTGGAAGACCTTAGGATACTGGTTCGGAGGTGTAGGGTACACGCAGCAGAGCCAGTCATTCGAGAGGCAGACAATGTTATGCATGCGGCGTGCAGGTTCACATGGCTCGTGACTGCCCGACCTGCCATGCAGAGGAGCAGCAGATGGTTGAGGGACCACCCAGGCAGAGGAAGAGGTTTGACTGTGGTGGTCCACAGGGAGAAGGCGGACGAGGTAGAGGAGCTGCCCGAGCAGCAGGTGGTGGATGATGCTTTGAGGCTCTACCACCACCACCACCAGAAAGTCCACCCTGCCACAGGGAGCTAGAGGGCAGAGGCATGCTCAGCTTTAAGTAGTCGAGGCCTACGACCACAGCACACCTGTGATGATTTGAGTTACTATTTATGTCCACTCCACCCTTGATACAGTTCTTATAGACACAGAAGTGAGTCGTTATTTCATTATTGCTGCCCTTGTTCGGAGCTCGAAGATTCCAACAGAGCCGTTGGATCGATCCTTCTTGCTAGAGACTCCTATGAGAGAAAACTCAACGATTACGCACTAGTACTGGTAGTGTGAGTTTACTCTATGAGGTGAGAGCTTCGGCTGAGATCTTCTTGTAGTGGCATCGAGGCCTTAAGTCGTCATCTTGGGCATTGATTTGTTATCTACTGTCCATGCTCAGATCGACTGTATTAGGCTCAAGGTGTGGTGTGTCCACACTGATGGGAGTAGGTTCACCTTCACTATTGAGAAGGGATCCTTTGTAGCACAGGATAGACTCACACAGAGGAGAGGAAATTTGATCACTCATCAGTTGGCTACTCTCATCCTAGGAGCAGTTGATGTGCGGGGTCCGAGTTTTCCTGTAGTGGTGGATCAGTATGCAGACGTTTTTCCTAATGACATTCCAGGACTACCTCCTCGTAGAGAGATAAACTTATATATTTACATGTACCTCGAGACAGCCCCGATAACTACACTATCATATCATATGGCTCCCGCTGATCTTTGAGAGCTATGGGTACAGCTGGAGGACTTGCAAGGCAAGGGATTCATCTGACCCAGTGTTTCACCCTCGGCTTCCCGGATTTTGTACACCAAGAAGGCAGAAGGGATCTTGCGACTATGTGTCGATTACCATCACCTGAATCAGGTGACTGTAAAGAACAAGTATCCACTTCCAAGGATTGACTACCTCTTCGATCAGATCAAGGGGGGATGATGGTTCTCGAATATAGAAATCAGGTCAGAATATCATTGGCTCAGAGTTCGAGATGAGGATGTGCAGAAGACGGCCTTCAGGTGTTGGTATGGGCACTATGAGTTCTTGGTTATCCCATTTGGCATAACCAATGCTCCAATAGTGTTCATTTGTCTAATGAACAAGATCTTCCAACCTTAACTCGATTGATTTGTCGTAGTCTTCATCGATGACATATTGATTTACTCGACTACTGAGGAGGAGCACACATACCACTTTCGTGTTGTACTGGATACACTCCAAGAGCACCAGAATTATGGTAATCTCTCGAAGTGTCAGTTCTGGATTCAAGAGTTCCACTTCTTGGGGCACGTAATATCTGAGGTGGGAGTTGCGGTGGATCCTGTGAAGATCAAGGGAGTTCTATCTTGGGAGAAACCTAGGAGCATGACGGAGGTGTGGAGTTTCCTAGGTCTGGCTGGGTACTATCAGAGATTTGTGCCAGACTTCTCCAGAGTTTCATCAACACTTTAGGCATTGAAAAAAAGGGGGAAACCCTTCATATGGTTAGATAGATGTCAGCAGAGCTTCCAAGAGCTGAGGCAGAGATTGACTAGTGCACCAATATTGAGGCTACAGGAGGAGGGAGTAGGGTACGTAGTTTACTGTGATGCATCAGGGACTGGACTCGGGTGTGTCCTGATGCAGGAGCGGGTAGTGATCGCCTATGGATCATGATAGTTGAGGGAGAAAGAGAAGAACTACGCTACCCATGACCTAGATTTAGTAGCAGTGGTGTTCACCATGACGATGTGGCGACACTATCTGATGGGAAAGTGCTTTACAGTCTACTATGACCACCAGAGTCTCAGGTACATCTTCTCGCAGAAGGACCTGAACCTGAGATAGTAGTGATGGCTTGATTACCTCAAGGACTATGACTTTTAGATAGTCTATACACCTAGTAAGGGGAACATAGTAGCTGATGCTCTCAGTAGGAGGATGGGCATTCAGCTACCTGGAGAGGCGATAGAGCAGTTAGCCGCATTGCAGCTATCCATCGTGGATAGATATGGGGCAGCCTTTCTAAAGTCAGTCACAGTCACTCCTCCCACAACCTCAGTGGGTCAGAGAGGCACAACGTGGGGTCATTGATTGTGAGACATGACGTGCTCAGATTTCCACATGGTAGGCACCTTATGGATTCTATATAGGAGGAGAGCACATCATCCTTTTTAGATGACGTACCATTGTACCATCTTCTTTATAGGAAGAAGTACTGTGAAAGTTTCACAATTCCCCATTGGCGGTACATCTGGGAGTGGAAAAGATGTTCCACGATCTCAGACGATAGCCTTGGTGGCTGGGTAGGAATAAGGTTGTGGCAGAGTTCATTTCATGATGCATCACCTTCCAGTAGGTGAAGGCAGAGCACAAGGTACCGGCAGGTTTGGTATATCCCCTAGAGGTCCCGGAGTAGAATTGGGATGGGATATCTATGAATTCTGTTACGAGACATCCACATACTTCCAGAGGAAACGACTCCATCTGGGTGATCGTAAACCAACTCACCATGTCGGCCCACATTCTACCTATCAGAGAGAAGGGCTCAGGGGAGATCTTGGGATGCCTCTATGTTCAGGAGATCATACGGCTTCATGGTGTTCCATAGTCTATCGTCTCTGATCAAGATGATCGCTTTACTTCCCGACTTTGGAAGGGGTTGAAGGAGGCATTTGGGACACAACTATGCCTGAGCACCACCTTTCACCCTCAGACGGATGGTATGACGGAGAGGACCATTCTGACTCTCGAGGACATGCTCCATGCATGTGTCCTTGACTTTGGTAATAGCTGGGAGGATCACATACCCTTGGTGGAGTTTGTGTACAACAACAGCTATAACTCCAACATCGGGATGGCACCATATGAGGCATTGTACGACCAACCTTGCATATCACCTCTGTGCTGGACAGACCCTGGGGAGTCAGCACTCGTAGGACTAGAGATGGTCCAGGCCAGGACGGAGAAGGTACAGATAATTTAGGAGTGGATGAGGACTACTCAGAGCCGACAGAAGTCCTATGTTGACAGGAGGCGGAGACCACTAGAGTTCGAGGATAGAGACCACATTTTCATACAGATCTCACCTCGAAGTGGATTACAGAGATTTGGCCGAGGCGGCAAGTTATCTTTTCTCTTCATCGGACCATTCCAGGTTCTCAGTAGGATAGGTGAGGTTGCTTATTACATGTCTCTTCTACCTTAGTTGCACCGAGTGCACGATGTCTTCCACGTATCTCAGCTGATGAGACACGTGCCACACCCCAACGCATATTACTGATCACGGGGAGCTGGACATTGATGACGTGACAACTTTGGTGGAGGTCCTAGTGGAGGTCAAGGATCGACAGGAGCGAGTCTTACTTGGAAGGTCAATTCCTCTAGTGCGCATCTAGTGGCAGCACGGGAACCTCTAGGAGAGCACATTGGAGCAGGAGGCTCAGATGAATGCTCAGTACCCTCATTTTTCCCCTAGTTTGTGATGTATCTTTACGGGGAATTAAAGACCTGAGGTGGGAGTAATGTATATACCAGTAAATTTCAAGGAAATTTTTTTATTAAATTCTTTGAAATTTTACAAGTACGCAGTTTCTAACGGCACCTGATTTTGAGGCCCGGAGTGCCCGGAATCAATTTCTGAAGATTAGCTCGGGTTTGTTCAGTGAACGAACGAGTGGGTTTTTCCATCTTTTGAACCGGTTCTCAGAATTAACATATGGGGTACCGATGAACTCAATGTGCCAGTATTTTCTAATGATGAATTTTACCGTAGATGCGTTTTCTTGGGAGAAGAAGTTAAATTTTGGTGTTTAAGTGAGAAGTAAATAAAATTGTGTACAATTTTATTTTATTATCAATGGAAGTTAAACTCTCTCATGGGAAGTTTTTGGTGGGGCCCACAACCACCCAACTTCCCATGTGTGGTTATGAGGGAGGTGGGTCCCGCACGAGCCCTCATCTTTTCACATTCCATAATCCTTAACCCCTTTGAACACCCATGATAAATAAATGGCAACACCCAATTAATTTTTGGTATCCTTTAATTGTGTAACTCTCCCCTCTCTCCTCTTTAATCCTACCAACACACCTCTTCAATTAGATGATCAACTGTTTTGAAATTTTAAATTTTGAAAGTCTTGGCAAAGAAAAATAAAATAAGGAGAACCTTATTTTATTTTGGTTAGCTTGTGGTGTTGGGGATTGGAGGAGAGAGACCTCTAGTTTTTGAAGAAATTCATCTTCCCGCGAAGAACATATTCACCTCAACAAAGAATTCTAATTCTCTAATGAAAAATTCCGACTCATTGGTTCCGGTTTTCTCCATACTCTTCTTCCTTCGCGACAAGGGAAGAGGCGTCGACGCCAATGGGAATGATGCCATCATCCGCGGCGCTTGACAACCACGAAATTCCTTCGAGGTATGGGTTATCTTCGTTCAAGTTTAATTTAACATTCTTCATTGATTATTTTGGCCGATTGATATCAATATAACAGGAGGAGATCATACCGCACAAACACGACTGATCCTCCTCCCCATTTTTTGTTGATCCTCGTTAATCATTGCGGCGAAGGCGGCGCGGTGCCGTTGCACTGTGTGGGAATGAAGAGGACCGTGGCCGGAGCGGGCCGTAGCGACGGTGCGCGGCGCCGTCGCACAATGCCGTTGAGACCGAAGGAGACCGCGTCTAGGAGCGGTCCATGGTGGAGGGGCACGGCGCCATCGTGTCGCGACGGAACATCGAGTGGGGCCACGTTCGGGGCGGGCCACGGCAGAGGGGCACTGCACCGTCATGCCGTGCTGGACAGACAGAAGCTGGGGCCTAAGGCCGAAGAGGTTTTTCAAAGGGGTGGACGGCGGAGCCGGCTGCCGGCGCCACCTAGAGGTGGGACCCCCTTGGGTCCCGTGGGTCAGGTCGACCTAGTTTGGGCCAAACCAAGTTGTATTGTGTCGGGTCGGACTGAGCCCAAACCCCCTATTTTCGGACCACGTTCGTTCAAATGCCCATATCGTGGGATACAGAACTCTGATCGACACACCATTAGTTGTGTTGCGATCCTAGGATCGAGAAGGTCATTTCAATATATGACAATCAAGATTTCGGTAAATTTTGTGTATGGACGGGTTGGTTTAAACCCGAAACCAACCGGGACCTTGGAGCGGAAATGCATATAACTTAACGACCGGACGTCCGAATGATGTGTCGTCGATCACGTTGAATTCCTCTTAGTAATACGGTTCTTTTGGCTTACTTCTCGTGTGGTTTGGACGCAGCTGGAGTACGTTCAGGTTGTTTTTAGTTTAAAAACCAATCGGGGCTTTGGGACGAAAAAGACAATAACTCTCAGACCGAGCATCCAATTGGAACACCTTCTATCATGATGAGTTCCTTTTGAAGAGATGGAACATTGTGGTACATCAACTCTAGACTTTGTGACAGTTGATGAATCGAACCCCTTTGCTCGTGGAGTGGACCCTCATGGAATCAAGCGTGCTGTGTGCGGGAATGCTAGAGCTGGATGCGACTGCAATGACTACCGTTTTGGGATCCTCTGTGGGTTCGATGACAATGGTGACTGTACTTGGATACTATGAGGGTTTGGAAGTGAGGACAACTGTACATGGATCCTCCGTGGGTTCGACAGTGATGAAGACTGTACATGGATCCTACGTGGGTTCGGCAGCAATGGTTACTGTACTTGGTTCCTACATGGGTTCGGCAGCGACGAATTTTGTACATGGATCCTATGTGGGTTCGAGAGAGGAGGTGATTCAAAGGCTAAATCTAATCATCTTCACCCCTCTTCGTGATTAGCATACCAGTGTGAGATGAGTCTTGAATTTCTATCAGTGTCTACGGTATGATTGACTAGCTTCCCTGTGTGGATTGGGTTGTTCTTTCCTGTGTGGATTGAGTTGTGCTTTCCTGTGTGGATTGGGTTGTGATTTCCTATGTGGACTGGGTTTTACATGGGCTCGTGAGCTGGGGCTGAACTGGAAATGACGACTTAGGTATATGTATGGGCATATACCTAAGTAGGGTTAGTTGAATTCTTCATGTTTGTATCCTTCTTTTTTGGTTTATCCTTTGTCTATTTTAGGAGAATTTCGGGGGTCTCGGGGTCCCTAATGAGTTTCGTATTCTTACCCCTGCACGGGCTATGCCTGCACTACGTTGTGTTAGTTGCAGATGACGGACAGTGCTGATCGTAGTTCAGGCTTGTGGAGCAGGATGGTAACTGGAGGTGGACTATCAGGTGGAACATACACGATGGGGACGGACAGACTCGAGGAGCTGAGAAGACCATATGCACCCACCCTTCATGTGGGGTTTCTGGAGGACTTCATGGTGATTAATGCTTTACTTTTCTGATATTGTACATTCTTTTCTCAGTTGTACTGTACTTTCAGTTGGGTTTGTATACTGGCCCATTTACATTCCACCACTTACTTTTGTACTCAGTTTACTAAGTGTTTACTTCAGCTTGTGTAATCTATTGTATTGTTTATTAGTATAACGGAAATGACTTACCTTTTTATCGGGATTTACGCTTTTGGTGCTAGTCACCAGCCCCTGGCCTATGGATGTCGGGCTTGGGGTAGTCACGACACGAGCTCCGAGGATGGGATGTGACATTATCATTCTCCAAAATTCTGTGATCTATAATTAAATAAGGTAAAATCCACTAATACTAATCTTTCTTGAAATATAAAAACTCTCACAAATTCAACCTCTAATAATCCACCTCTATAGAATTGTTATCTATGTGATGATCAATCACATCATCCAACACCTTACAAAACTAGAGTATATGTGGTAAACAACCATCAAGAATCTCTAAAAGAAATAACCCAAATCACTAGTAATATGAAACCTATTAAATTAAATTCATTTAATAAATTTAATTTAATTTTTCCCACAACACAAAATAATAAACATAAGTGAAATAAATAATGATTAAGGTACCATTAATAGGTCTCTATCCAATAAGTAGTACATATTTTCCCAGACCCACAGTCTAGAATCTGGTTCTAAAAAGGAATTATTTAAATACTATTTTTGATACAAGCTATAATGCCACAAAATCACAATAATCTAAATAACTTTATTTAAATCAAATATTTCATTATATAAATTTCCATTAACATTTAATTTTACTATTTTAGTTTATTATTATAAATAAGTAACTAAAAGACCATGTCATTTTTTAAAAATATATAATTTCACCACTATTCAAAATACTAATTTATACATAACAATTTCTTAAAATTTCCCAAATATTACACACACAATATACACTTTAATATACATCATAAGTTTTATTTTTCACCATAAAATATTTAAATGGAAACATAAAAGGGTGATCTTAGTGTCTTATTATGATAGAACATATTTTATATTAATCAAGGATCAAAAGAGGTCATAAAATGATCATATGTGTACAATCAATATATATATATATAATAAAAAACACAAAACCATAGATTATAAAATATTATTCATTGAATATAGTAAGGTATAACATAAGAAATAACTGAATTTAATTTGAAATAAGGAGTCAATAAACATGATCCATGAGAGGAAAAACTATTCAAAATAAAATGTACAAGACTCCTTTTTAAAAATTATTATTATATTTAATTATATTGTGACAACACTAATGGAGTACTATGATTTAGTTAGTGATAATTCCCTATATGACTTCAACATTAGATTATGGCCATATCCTATAATGATTAAAATTCTTTTTTTGAGTATATTGGATTAGTTTTTCTAATTATTTTTGGAGAATATAAAATAAATCTCAATAAATATTATATCATATGATCTAAAACTATAACCAAAACATTTTAGGGTGATTTAATTCCCCACACATCATCTTCTATACATATGAGTTCCTTTTAAAATCAATTAATTTTTTATATAATAAAACATCCACAAAAATAAAACGGGCTTTGCGTCCTTTAAAAAAGGAACGATGTAACCATTTTATTAATAATTAAATTAATAATCATAAAATTATTTACATATAGAAAATAAGTTTTTATCCAGAGATATTCAGTAAAAATCATGTTAAATTACCTTTAATAAAGACAGTAACTCATATGGTATTGAAAAATATAGATAAATGATATATGGATATAATAATAATATCAACAATCAACCAATTTATGGAATATTGGTTACAAATCATCATTAAATGGATGGAAATATATATTGTTCTCCGAGGAATGGCATTGAATGAAAAATATAAGACATTAAATTTCTATGATCAATATAGGATGTATGGTATTTCCATGATTTCAATACTCCATAATAGTATTAGTGAACATAGAATATAATTCGTGAAATTAAATTTACATCAATATAAATAATTATTTATAATTTAGAAAATGTAAATGAAAATGTAAAGTTATTTTTAGAAGAAATTATTAACATTTAAAAAAAGATGTTACAAGACATATTAAAAAGTCAATTTCAAGAAGATAAATTGAAAACATTGGAAAAAATTAATTTTCAAGATTAATATCAATTATAGATCCTTGAAAATTCATAAAAGAAATCATTAATTATTTTAGAGTTCATTAAAATCTATATGATTTTGACAGGATAGAAAAAAAATTATTAATTCAGTTTTCAAAACCTAGATTATAAAAAGAGATAAAAAATAATAATTTTATTAATATAAGAACATAAATTGTAAGTTCAAATGAATTAATCAATTATTAGGCTTTCAAATATAATCAATAATAATAGTGGGAAGGAAAATATAGAAAACAAAAAAAACATCCTTAATTGGAATTAGAATTATTGTTAATAATGATATTCTTATTACATGAAAGATATTCATCAAGGAGGAATATTTGAATCATAAATTTCATTTTTACAATAGTGAAAAAAAATATAAAATAAAATAAAATAATAGTATGTAGGAAACTGATCATAGAGGAAACATGTTACAAAATAAGAATCAGAACTCAAAAAAGGATGTTGGGTTAACAAAACCCATTCCGAAAATGTTATATATTAATCAAAATACACATAAATAATGAAATTGAAATTACACTTGAAAATTTATAAACTACATTAATCGGGAATAATACATTCATTCGGTATAAATAACTCCATATATAATAAATGATAATGATCAATATCCAACATGTCTTAATGATTCAAAATAAGACACTGAAACCCTTATGATATTTTTATTTATATTAATGAATACCCCTTAAATATTATATTTCAATGTGAAAAATTAAATTAAATTAATAATGAGAAAACCATTATAAATAATTAATGTGGAACAAAATAAAAAATTCACTAGAATACAATTTATATATTAAGAAATAGGTCAAAAAATTAATATTTGAAACATGAAAGTATTAATCTGGCCAAGATTAAATTTTTCAAGCACCTAGCATTGTAAATAAAAATATTAAAAATTTTAGATAACATATTATGAAACAAATTCATTAAAAAATAATTTAATGAAGTCCATTTATTTTTTAATAAAATATAGATATTGTTTCCTTTTTTAGCGGGAAAATAAAAGTACTGGTTGATTATTTTTGTTTAATTAGTGATCAAGGATGAGATATTAATAATTATTATTATATATAATTTAATTTAATTATAACAATAGGAAACAAATATTTTCTTATCATTTTATATTTATATTAGTATTTTTGATCATATAGACATCTATAATTGAGTTTTACCACAAAGGGCATTTCAGTGGTTAAACTGACCGAAATCGGAACCCTTTTTAACTTTATTGGTGATTATGGTTAAGGAAGTATAAAATATAATTATAAGAGAATAATATTTATAATAATTTTCTTTTTTTATATAATCATTTTTTTATTATTTTTCATGATGAATTTAAATCCATATGAAAATAGAGAAGTTATTATTCAATAGAGGCAATTGTCTGAACATCTCATTATATATGTCATTTTGTTTTTCTATTTTTTTAAGGAAAACATAATAGATTTCCATTATATAATTAAATATATATAATAATGATACTTGTTTCATTATATAATAATTATTAGGATATTTTTGAAGGATAAAGGTTTAGAAGCAATGAATAATAAGTACTACTCATGTTGTGACCATTAAATTTTCTTCAATGTCTCTGTAGAAATAAAAGTAATATGATAATAATTGGGGAAAGAGATATTTCATATTATTGATTAATCTTGGAGGATAGTTCTATATTGATTTAGATTAATATTACATGGAATTCTATGGAATTAAGGGGTGTACATGTCCCTTGTTATATGTTAATAAAAGTGATCTTTTCTAAATTATAATTATATTTCAAAAACTGAATAACCCTATTCAAGGGTTAATGGTTGAAAAAGTAATAAATAATGGATCTTTGGGTAATAATATTTTAACCAATCCCAAACCAATAATTTCAACATATATTTTCATCATGTTTAAATTCATGTACTGTTATATTTTCTACTTTTACCTGTATTACCGAAATAACTTGTTTTTACCCAATGATCACATGTTTTATTAAAATTATAAAGTTTCACATATTAAAAAAATGGGGAATTAAAAAAGCTAAATTTAATTCCAATTTAATATAATTAAATATAAAATTAAGTACAATCCACTTTTAATTTATTATATTATAAATATCAAATACTAATTTTAAGAAAAACAATTTCAGAATTATGTTTTATTAATATTTTATAGTATTAATAAACAATTGAATGAGTTTTAATGTATTTATATATAGGTTAAATATTTTTACTAATGTTATCTTTTATCAGATATTTATTTTTGTTATCAAATAGATATTACATAATATTAATACAATAATTCTGGGAAAATAATAACTTTAAATTTGCCATGGTCGTTAACATTAATCATAGTATACAAACATTTATATGAAGAATATATATTGAATATATTAGATAAGATGATAATTTATATATTAAATATTAATTCCACTTAGAAATATTGTATCCCTAAAATTTATTAAAACTAATTTTTTATATAAATGAATAAAAATAGTTTTTAGGGGAAAATAACACTCATTGTTTAAAAATAATGATCATGGTTTTTTAAATTTAAACATAGTATTTTAAATTATTTATACTAAATATTAATTATCTATATTTTTAAAAAAAATTATCATAATCACTATATTCATAATTTAGTGATGATGATTTCAATAAACTAACATTTCTTAGTAAAATCTCTATTTTTATTATTAACCTAAAAGAAGAATATTTTAAAAAAACTCACAAATACCATATCTAATATTTAAATGATTAATAAAAAAAGAAAGTAAAATTATTCAAATTAACATTATAATTTTTAAAAAATATATTTTAAATATAAATATAACAAATGAATGAAAATAACGTTTGTTGAAAATCACCCAATTAAAACCTAAAGTATTCTTAATAATATTTTATCATCATTTATAGTTGAATAAATTATTATTTTGAACAATATATTAAATTATTATTTTTATTTTCTCATATACTATGTCTTGGATTTTTTCATTATAGTTTTGTGTGTCAAATAAGCTATCATTGTGGTTTTTATTTAAGTGACAAATTATATAGAAAATTATTGGGTCATTAAAATCTCACACATAACTAAATTAGAACCTCGCAATTTGAATTATTACTCATTGGAGAAATTTGGTTTGGGAATTCATATCATATTTATCATTTGGTTTTTATCTCCCAAAATGATATCTACCTTACCAATTAAATCATTGCTAATTAACTTAACCATATACATTAAAAACATTAATCATTCATAGAATATTATTCTAAAGTATATGTATACTCAAATCTTATATTCCCAAATTATTAATTATCAAAATCCATCAAAATCTAAAAGATATTAAACCTCAATAATATCATTTATTTCTCTATTGATAAAATATATATTTAACCCTTAGTTTTAGTAACCACTACTTAATAATGTGACACACATGTTATAATTTTACATAATCTCATAAATGACATAGACTTCACCAAAAATAACTTGGATAACATTATCATTAAATAAGTAATTAGTTTTATTTTAATTGATAATGTAGAAGTAAAATTTCATAACATCAATCAACCCAATATTACTTCATCATAAATAATATATTAAACTATATACATATATATACATCAATCATGTATCATCAAGAATTTGTCCCCAAAAATATTTCATTGTCATAAAATCATATATAAGTGTTATAAATACCATTGGATAGATATTTCAAAAAAAATAAAGTATAACTATAGAAGAAAAAATCTTAGATATTTCACATGATAATCATAAATTTAATTACATACTAGAATATAATTAACAAATATCACTCACTTTTGAGAATAATTATGTGTAGTATGATTTATGCTATATCATTATATAATCCTAAATATTATAGGTAATTCAAGGAAACTCACTTTATTAATTATAAATTTAATATATTACGATCATAAATCATTTAAACATTTTCACATTTTTAGTTATCAGGCATAGTTGTTTCTAAATAAATACCATTAATTTCATTGTTTTCAGGATCAGGATTCAAAATAAAACTAAAACCAGAGTTATTATTATTATATAGAATATATAAATACAAATGAATTAATCTAAATTTATATTCCACTATGAAACATTTATTTTACTATATGATACTTTCGATTCATCCTAAGACTCTTAATTTTTTTTATTTTTGATGGTGATTTTTATATTAGGTTATGCAAACTAATTAGTTAATATGATTCTAAATTCATTTTTATTATTTCATTAAATAGAATTTTAATTGATCATATTATATCCCATGTTACTGTCAAACTAGGTATGCAGTTAGGCATCTTTGTGATTTTAGAGGTGACGATTTAGTTAATAGAAAGTACACCATTTTAAAGGGTACAAACCATATGTACATATGTGATAGTTCCACATTAACATGTAGTATATTGACTAGGATGTCATTAATAGGAAAACAACACTGTAAAAATAATTAAAAAAACTAGGATGTCAAATTTCACAAAGACTAATCCAATGTGATTTAATTAATCTTATCTTATCTTAATCATTAATGTATTTTGTATGACCTAAAATAAACTAAAGGTATTTATATACCTTTAATGTTACAATCAAAATTTACTTATCAATGCTTATCACATTTTAAACTCTTTAATTATCTACTAGTAACATGTTATCCTCTAATATTTTCATGAAAATTCTCTTATACAAACTAATGAATCCCATGCCACCTATAAAGAAATGACACAGGAAACCCTCCAAAAAATGCACATAAACTAATTTTTTATTGACCTGAAAACTGTTCCTGATCCCCTTAGGATAGTGACTATCACCCATAAATTATAAAACAACCAACAGAAGATTTTTTTTTCATAACCAGAAGCATGATTTATAGAATATATATAGAGAGAGCAACGAAATAAATAGAGAAATACATTTCATAAATAAGAGAAAATGGTATTAATATATCCCAAATGAAAACAATAATATAAAACGCTTGGTACATTCAAAATAACAAAATGGTAAAATAAAATAGGACACCACTACTCTATGTGATATTTTGCCAATCGCCTCACCATATCACCACCAACAACCCATACCAATAGATATAAAACCCACTACCTCATTGTGTGACAATTCTTATTTCCCATCATTACAAAAAATCAGTTCTACACATTCTCAAGGGAATATGAATTTTTTTATCTAATAGTTTTAGTATGATGTTACTATGGCATTCTATGAAAAATCTCTATACAACAATCCCAATATTTCAAATTATACTAAAACATGGAATGATATGAAGATAAGTTGTTTTTTATAAAAAACATGTTAAATAGTATTTATTTTTCCATAGTTTGAAAACAAATCTTGGAAAAATTGTATCTATGAATAATATCCATAAATATATTATATTTATAAATTACCGATATATCAATAAAAAAGTAGTTTGAATCCAATTAATAATTGAAAAAACATTAATGATTACATATAATTACGCTATCTATGTCACAAAAAAATAATGATGAATACACACTATAATGCCCTAGATACAATGAATAATGGTGTTGTGAATAGTGGAAGACCCATAAATGTAAAAAATCCAACAATGTCATGAAATTCTTAGATATAAAGTCCTCTAAATCTTGAAATACAAGGCCTCTCTAGAATGTGAGCCACCTTAAAATACCAAAGGATGAGCCTTAATATTACACTCTTTTCTAATATACCAAATGATTTCATGTGAAAGATTTATAAAATAATTTCAATGGTCTTAAATAGTTGAAAATAAAATTTTAGAAGACCTTTTCTATCAAAACCTTAATTGAAATAAAACTTTTAAATCAATTTTATAATTCTTCGAAAAGCACATTCATTTTACCAAAAAAGGGGAAAACCGTATTTTCATAAACAAACAATTTACTAACACAGATCAATCAATCTAGTGACAAAACAAACTATTTATAAAATGATTTATAAGAAATATAAAAATTATCGTTCATAAAATATTGGATGGAGACGAAATTACCTACCTAAAAATCTAGTTTTACACATCCCACAGCCGGATATAAACACATCATGAGTAGAAAGGAAATTAAAGAGCATTGAAATGAGTCCACTAATGTCAATTATCCCCTCAAAAAATTTATTTCCATGAATAAAATGGCTTACATAGTGGTTAGATCAACCCATACAATAGAAAACACAATGCCACACCATAACCAAAACCATATCCAACCTTCAGGAGATGATCACACACAAAAATCTTAAATGGATGGATGTTGCTTCACCAAATGATTATAAATAATAGAAATTAATCCTAACACCAAATATAATCTTGAAAAATGAATACAATAAAAAATAAAGAAACAAACATTTCGAATGAGATGCAATAACACCAATGGAGATTGAGTTCCAAATATATGGAGTCAAGAGAAAGGATACCACTAAAAAGATATCAGAGAGAGGGTTATAATTTTATAGATTGTGGAGGTAACTAAATAATAGTATATATAGTCATGTAGCTTGATAAAAATAAATCGGTTGTATTTGTTCATGTCAAAAATAACATCTTCATGATATGAATCTCATGGGGGACATGTATACCAAAAATAATCATGCGAGTCAAAAAAATACATAAGATGAAGTCACACGATTAATAGAATTAATGTCTTCAATATTTTTCATATCTGTATCTAGAATATCAGTATTATCTCAAAAATAGTTTAATATATTAGTTAACAATTACTAAATAATCTTTTTCAATTGTCGGTTCTTGAAAGAAGCTCTATAAAAAACTCTATGTTCATCTATAATTCCCATTTATCAATGAGTAACACACTCTTAAAACATAATAGAGAGTGCACATTGTACAATGAATTTACACCCATAATAAATTATCTTCTACAAACAAACGTTCTTTAAACATTTTCTTTGATACATACGATGACACCCCTTGTGTAGTGACCCGACCCGAGTAATATGATTCCACAATATAATTTTTTATATTACAATATGATATAAGGAATGCTATCATATATGAATGAAACGTTTAGTAGTCTTGGTAAAAAATATAAATATAAAAAATTATAATTACAACATAAAATATAAAATACAAAAAAAAAATTAATTGAGAAATTAATTATTACCAAAACTATATCCATGTATATAGAAAAAAACACTTCATGTTATCCTGAAGAAAATAATACATATGAAAGGGGTGAGATAATATTCAATATAAGGGTAGGAATAAATAATAATATGTAAATATATATTTTATAATCAATATGGGATGGTAAAAAAATCAAAAAAAATCCATTTAACTAATAACATTAACATAATATGTATTGAATAAATAATCATAATTCAATTCCATATAAATAATCACATGAGCTAGAAATGTAACAACGAATATTATCACAATTCAAATTATCTCATGGAAAATCAATAACTAAATTTTTAATTATGGAATCCATAATGCTGAATATCTAAATAATACCTTCGAGTCCTTTTCAAATACATCTAATACCATTGAGGACTTATGTCAAGACATTTATATAATTGTGTAAGGACATGAGAAAACTGAAATCTATTTTGTCACATGAGACCAACTGATGAATCTAGGATCTCTATTGGGAACCAACCATTACATACAATGTTCATTTAATTCCACATATTAATTTTTCAAAACTTATCCATTATAAATAATCATATAATAAACTAACATATGAAATGTTATTGGTTAGCCTAATCAATAAACACATTCATAAACAATATATATAAATAATAATAGAATAAAACTAATACATCCAATGTAAAAATAATCATAAAACATACAAATAAAGAATGAGTATGATATTAATATAACATATTACTATTAGATCATATTTAAAATGATGTTTTTGTATCATTGATGAATAAAAATACCATAAAATATCCTTAAAACATAATTGAGTAAAATAATATTTTCATTTTGAAAATCACATTTAAAAAAATTCACTAAAAAAATTAGAAAATAGTATTCATTTAAAATAAATAGATATTTTTTGTAATATATGTCTTCAAAATTTGAGTGGGCAGGATGGTAGAACTCTGGATCAAGAAATACACATCAAAAATGATATTCCTTAAACATTTTTTTGTAAAATCCGGATTGTGATTGTTTTAAAATGACATAATGATTCAATTTCAAATATCATTTAATAGAAAAAATTATTAAAAACGTATTTAATAAATCATTATTATATATATATATATAAATTTGCGAAATCATTTTTTGAAAAAATGTGTTTTTATGAAAAAGGGTTTCTCACTAAAGAGAGAAATAATGTTGTATATTGATAATTACATTTTCTCAATCATTTTAAGTACCAATGGGTGAAAAAATGGAACTATTAGTTGAAAATATTCGTTAATAACAATATGTGAAGAAAATAAATTTATTTTATGATAAAAAAATCAAATAATTATCCTAATGGATACATAAAAAGCATGTTTTAATAATGATGAGAGTGTCAAATAAACCCTTACAAATTTTGAAACTCTCCTACCATATTCCCAATAAAAAAATAACATTAAATGATACATTAATATCCATGAAGATAAATCATTTCATTATATAAAATATCGAGGATACTCTATAAACCATAGAATAGAAATAATTTGTGAAAATGGAATATGTATCATGCATGTAAAATTGAGATAAGAAACCCATAACTTGAGTCTGAACCATCACTTGTATGATTTATCTTCCTCAATAACAATCATATGTTAATTATTTTCTTTCATAAGATTCATTTTTAAATTTATTATTAAACTTATTTTACTCATTACCACTGAATTTCATTCATACACATTTAAAACATAAAAGTTTCCTAATTTTGTTATTAAGATTCAAATCTCCCAACATGTTTGCAATATTATAATGATAATTTTAAATAAAAGTATTTTAGTAGATTATCACATTTAGTTCAAACATGGTATTGTGTCAATTAAAATATATTGAATTTATTTAATTTAAAAAAATAGAATTTATTATGGGGTTACATTTTATAAAATTATTTTTGTTTTTTTCCATATATAAAAACAAATATTATGTTCATATTTTAAAATATATTGGGCTTACATTCTACCCACATAAAAAATATCATCATCACAAATTAATATTGATATCCATAATAATGGTTTCTCATATGGAAATATCTTTTTGGGAATCCCATATCATGATAATGGTTAATAAAAATTCTTATTGATAAGAGATATGGTATGTACAACGGTCTTACATAGTAAAACATAACTATATTTCTAAGTAGAACATTTCTAGGATGTAAATATATGGAAATGGATGAAAATATTAAATAATTATATGGAGTTATAGTTCTCATTGATCACAATAAATTTAATGATCAATGGAATGTTAATGAAATTATTACTATAAATTTGTGATGATTTAAAAGGTTATCATTTCAATATAAAATATGCTAATCGGTTAAAATTTTGTTTTAATATCCTTCTTTCTGGGTTTGAAGAATTAATTTATCTTCTAGGATGAACATTAAAATATACATTCATGATATATTTCTATTTTATAGGTTAAATTTCATCTGTTTGTTTTTCTTCGATTAATTTCCAATTCAACCCTTAATCCAAGAATATAATATCAAAAAATGATTATTTTTTCTGAATCACTGAAAAAAACATTTAAGGGATCATAGGATCGATAATTTATTCACCAATCATTACTTCTATCTCATGTTATTTTTATTAAAAAATTTATATTACATGTAATACAATGTGCATAAATAATCATAAATAAAAGTAATATATTATTCTCTAAAACCACATCCATAGTTAATCATAATATACTTCATAAATGGTTATCATTTTGACCCTCTTAAATTATTATGACCTAAAACTTTATAAAGAAGCTCAATAAATTTCAAAAATTAACTTATCATAAATCCCCAACACCAAATGAAGTATCTCTTAATCATCACATCATAAGTAATTATATTCCTTCATCATATATTCTGTTGAATCATGGTAATAACAAAAATTATCAAAAAAACATATTCAAAACATCCAATGCTCCTTATTACATAAATAAAAAATATATTATTTAGAAAAATCCTTTAAATAAAAAATTCCATTTAACTCAATCCACTATAGAATAAACCAAGTAATCAAAAAATTATTAATCAATTCTAAGGTATTCATTACTAACCAATTTAAATTATCCATATTTGTAATCTCTTTATCCCAACATCATTTTCATAATAGAAGGAACGTATTAATGGTTATACAACCCACAATAATGACTTTTTCAATAAGTAAAACTAGACAATGATTCACAATATGGGGTCATCAACACCATTAAACATATTCATTCAAATAATTTTGAAACACATATTTTGGAATAATACATAAAACATATTATGTATATTATAACTAGGATATTATTGATTAAAAAAGTATTATAAATTAATTATTAAATCCAAATACAAGACTGTTAATTATTTCACTTTATATATAATAATAAAGAATGATATACCCGAATCCCAAATCTTTTTTTGAGGTTTTAGTCCTCAAAGAAAAAAATGCTCTAGAGTTGGTCCCCATCTCCTTACAATTGTAGAATTTGTTTTTTTATGATTTGGTCATTTCATTTATATCCAAATAATTTTGTTTCATTTTCACCACAAATAATGAAATCATAATTTAGTTTTATGCATGTATCATGGTATTTTTTCCCCATATATTACATGTTGAAGAGTATTGGTTTCCCTTCTTCCATTAATCCATCATTTTATCTATCATCCTCTTCTTATGATTCCTCCTATCAAAGTCAAAATACATGAAAAATTATTTATCTATCATGATTTCTCATGATACTATATCATCATATAATGAAAAGTGTTTGGAAACTATTAATATTTTGTGGATTGGATTAATCTCATTAATTAAATGATCAATCCAGATCTTTTGATTGTGTATTTAGTATTCATCATTCCTTGATAAGCTTTTAATGTTTGCTTAATACATATAAATTTTTTCAAATTATTTATGTCATAGATTTAATAACTATGTTTCCATATATTCTAATTACTAATGAGGAAAATATTGTTCCAACAATGGAACCTTAATATCATTCCACTCCACCATTACAAATTATCCCTCACCCATTATGTACTGAATTAATGACCACAATTAATAAACATATTCTAATAGATAATAAATTTACATGATATTTTTCCTTAAAACACATCAGATAAGGATAAATTTCCTCTCCAAGTAACTTATCCACTTCTTATCTAAAATTAGATATGTAATCCCATTAAATGATGGAGGTCTCCAATGCATGATGCAATATTACATCATCAAACCAAGTGGTCGATCTGTAGGCTACTCCACAGGAAATTGTATTACTAATAGATAGATTGAACTGCCCAGATATGGTTATAATTTGATTATTAATTGCTGCATCTCGAGCACCATCTTCATTATCATTCAACGGATTGAAATACGTAAATAGAGTATGTTAATTGATATTATTCCCAAAACATCCATTAAACTATATATTTAAACAATTAAATAAACTATATTATATCAAAGAAATATAAAATTTAAATATAATACCAAAACTAGTGAAACACTTAACATAAGTTTTGAATATTATGAAAAGATAATATCATAATAGAAAATAAGTTATCTATGTGATTTTCATTATTTACAAATATGTCTTAATATTTTGTAAACAGAATGTGAATTATCATAAGAATATCACCTATGAGTTTAAATCTATCTATATAGTAAGGCGAGCAATTTTTCACTAGGGGTGATTATGTCAATCCAAATGTTCCATTTTCAAAGTAATACCCCTATGTACATCTATTCCAGATCCATGTCCACATATGGTATATATGAAGGGATACATTTCATTTGAAAAGCCACATAATATATTCAATACCAAAATATTAAGATGTTATTCTATACATATCATGAATTTATACCATAGGGTTATGTTACATAATATTTGTTTCCTAAATCTAATTCCTATATTTTTGACAAAACATCCTCTGATACCCACTACAGTTACTTGACCCGAGTTGCGTACATACAATTTCAACAATTTTTAATTAGAATAAAATATAAGGGATAATTTCCTAGAGGACAAAATAGTTTTGTAGTCATGGTAAACTACATAGATATATAAAATTATTTTATAATTGAATACATAAAATAAATAAATATTTTCTCTAGGAGTGACATTATTCCCATTATCTTGACTATGAATATCAATCATAAAACAAATCTCGATGTCCTACAGGAAATAAAATAGAAGAAATTGGTGAGATTATATACTTAATAATGGAATGTTTAGAGTATAATATATGAATTAATAAGGAATAATAAATATATAAAGGTATGTGAATGAAAAAAATCAATTTAATCAATAACATTAGCCTAATATTTTAGAAAAAAATAATTATCAAATAATTCAATATAAATAATTTCATCATCTTGAAACCTAACCATGTATATTTTAACTAATCATATAATCTAAAAGAATATAAATAAAATAATTCATAGTGATGGAATGAATAATACGAGATATTTGTCACATACTGTCAAGGTCTGATGTGAAGATATATAATTCCATCAAGGCCTTATTACAAGGAATCTGTAAAAATTGGTGTGGCCTAATCCAAAACACAATCTAGTTTTTCTCATGAGACATACTATTTCTTTGAGGTTATATTGAGGGACCCGCACATTATTTAAAAATTTTAATGTATTCCCCATATTAAAAGGGTGAAACATTATCCACATACATATCCGTATTGAAAAACTAGCATATTAAATGATTATAATTTCTCTAATCAATAAGAATAAAAATGATTGTACAAAGTAATTTGAATAGTATCTTACTAGTACATCCCTAGTCAAACTAATAATAAAACATCCAAAGGAATAATAATGATTAAATCAATATAACAGATGGGTAGTAGATGATATATACAATTAACGGCTGATTTCAATAATGAATATTAATATAACAATAAATCAATAAAAAATTTAGTAAAATAAACTTTTAATTTATCAAATACACATTAAAAAAATTCACAACAAATTATGAAAATAATGAAATTTTAATATTACTTTTATTACATGTATAATATGTTTTGATACATTGGGTCTTCAAGAGGGCATAAAATTTCATTCATTTCATAGACATTGAATGAAATATTCCCATAACATATACAGTAAAATAAAAATAGGTATTAATTTTTAAGTGGGAGGAATATTCCATTAAATTCATTATTAATAGAATAAAAATGGGTAATAATGTTTTTAATAAATAAATTTTATAAGGTATGATTTTCTAAATTTTTTCAAAGAAAACATTTTTGATAAAAAAGGATTTTTGAATGAAGAGAGATATAAATACTAATTTTCTTAAAAACATTATATCAATCGTATTAAGTATAATGACATGAAAATTTTCTTTTGGTGTTGAAGATGTTATTGGATAATCATAGGTGATGAAAATAGATTTATTTCAAGATATAAATATCAAATAATTCACCGAAGGGAGACATAAACAAAAAAATCAAGAAAAATTATAATATTTTGTAATAAAAAATTACCACATTGGTAATTAATGATTGAAAATACCCAAGAATTATATAATATTAAATTAAACATAAATATCATGAAGATAAATAAATTAATTATATACGAAACAAAAATCGTAGGTCATACACCATAAAAAAATAAAATTGTGCTAAATATGGAATATATAACATAGAATTAAAAGTTATATAAGAAATCCTTACCTTGAATCCAATTCACTATGTATGTTCTTTATCTTCCTAGGTAACAAATATCTACTTATTAATTATTTTCTTATGAAAATTTTAAATTTTTATTTTTCCTTTAATTTCACTTATTTGTATTTAATTTATTTTCAATATTATGAATTCATAAAAATTTTATAATTATTTTCTAAAATAATTAGCATCCCACATAATGGCTTTGATAAAATAGTCATATATACTATCAAATATGATGATCATATGTTAATTTTTTGTGGTATTACCCCATGCGCATGATTGTCTCAATTAAATTACTTAAATAAATGAATTCTTTATATAAATCTAAAATAAATAATAGTTTTGAGTTTTATAAAAATAAGAAATAATATTTACTAAAAAAACATGTATTTTTAAATAACATTTCATTTTATCAAATATATAAGAGACCAAGAAATCAATAAAAATTATTAAATACCACTAAGAAATACACAATTAATAAAATTATCAACACATCATACATTTTTATATCTAATAAGTCTCAAAATATATTATTTCATGAGTTATATATCATAATTCAATGAATTGGAGAGAGATATAGAATCAATTTTTTCATTATCCATATGTATCATTTCCACTTAAACTAAATTATACATTCTATAAAAATAAAAAATGGAAATAAAATTTGTATCATATCATTTTTAAATGGACTCAATTAATGAAATCATTCATAATTCCATCAAAATTCATAACATGAGTTATTTATGAAATATAAATTGGTATTTATAGATGTTGACAATCCTTCTCGGTAAATACCATTTAATATTATTACTGGAGAATATTTTATAGATAATTTATATATAATAGATATATAGTTATGTCAGTAGTATCTGTAACTAGAGGATTTATAAAAGTCTTGGAAAAACCATTCAGCAAACTGAAGGAAATACTAGGTGTTGTTAGAATAAATTCAGTGGAGGTAAAATAAAAATAAATCAATGAATATTAAATAAAATAGATTTAATGGATTTTCCTAATTTTAATCTCACAAAATAATGTAATAGAATTTATAATGTAATTTATGATAGAAAATTTTCAGGGAAATGAATATTTTTGAGATTAAATGTATAATGTAAACGAAACTAGAAATGAATTTTTAAAAACATGTTTATGATTTTCTTAGAAGAAGAAGTTATAGATTGCATTCAGAATTCAATTTCAAAAAGTTAATGTGAAAAAATTGGTAACATTAATTTTTAAAAATAAAAATAAATAATTTATCATAGGAAATACATAAATAAAATATAAAAATGTAGTGTAAAGAAAAAATATTTTATCATGAAGGATAGAAATGCACTTCTTTATTTTTAAATAATTTTATTGAATACACACATCAAAATTATTATTAAAAATGTTTGAAAATTAAAATGACATAGATATGACATTCACATGAGTTAATACATAATTAGGTTTCCAAATATAAAGGATTACATCGGTGGGAAGGAAAATTTGGGCATGGATAAAAATTAATAGTTTACAATAATTAGAGTTATTTACAGCAATGATATTCTTTTTATGAAGATGAAACTCATTAATGATGTATATTTGAATCAAAATTTTCATATTAACTAAATGGAAAATAAAATATGATGTAATAAAATCATATATTTGAATCATGTAATCATGGAATTGATATGTACATGATGAATTATAATAACTCAATAAAAGGTACATGAGTTGAAAAAACCCTTTCAACATTTTTCATTATTTGAAAAGAATGAATTTTCAATGTTGACAAATATATGTATCTTATGACACCATTAATCACATGAATATTTTAAATTAATAACATTATCCTTAAATTAAACTATATAATATAAATGACTATCTATAATAAAACATGTCTCATTGATTTGACAATAAGATTATGAAACACATACCACATTTGATGATTTCATATGAAAACTACATAAATGATATGATATAAAATTTAACCTTACAGAACATGAATAATGAGAGGATCATGATAAAAAGTATTAAAAGGTTATTATATACATAATTTGATATAAAAAATATGTATAATAAATAACATATCACAAGAAATTAGATTTGTGACAAGAATCCCTTAATGTGGCCCTGATTGAATTTGTTCATATACCTAGAATTTTTGAATAAAAAAATTATATTATTATATACCTTATTATGAACCCTTTTCAATTATATTATATTTTAAAATACCATTTATTTTTATATTTATTTTTCTTATTATATATTTCAATTAATGTTTATTATTTTGAGTAATAATTGAATCAGTGCCAACTTATTTTTTGTAATTTTAGCGATGATATATGATATTTTAATAATATGTTAAATACATAATATATACATTCTATAAATATAGAAAAATAAATATTTTATTATATAATTATAACAATTTTATCATTTAAGATTCAATAATCATTCATTATATAGTTTTATAGTGTAGATCATGTTTGTGGTTAAACTAACCCAAACTGCAACACATTATAACTCAATGAGTGAGTATTATAAAGGATGTGTATGATATATTTTTAATAAAAAAGAAAAATTTTTTTTGGGAATCATACTTGATGTGTTTTGGATAAATAATTGAAATAAAAATGAAACATAAAAAATGTTATTTCTTCAAGGTGGTAGAATTTACAATGCATGATCAACTTTTTTATGATTTTATAAGATAGTGGGAAGTAATAATTAAAATATTTTCCGTTAATTTAATTACACATTAGGTTAATAATGATTATTATTTCATTATGTAATTATGTTTTAGGTATTATTGGAACAGAACTATAAATAAAAAATGAATAAGGATTATTTAATACTCATGTTGGGACCTTTCTATTTCTCTTGAACATATTCCTCAAACAAATGATATTAGTAATAATAATTGAGAATATGGGATTATTAAAATTTTAGAGGATATGGGAGGAGAAAAATATAAGTGTTTCATGATGAAATTTGATGAAATAGGTATGGCCTGAAGGGTTGGATATTTTCCCTTTTTATAAGCGAAGAAAATAAAAACAATTTAGACACCCATTACTTAACAATATTTAAAGGACACTTTTCAAGGGATAGTGGTTCCAAAAGTGAATTACAAATGATTTATTGGTGATTTCTGGTGTGTAAATCTTAGAAATAATAATTGTAAAACATGTCATAATTCATTTACTCGTATATTTTTACTTTGAGATTTTTTATATTTTTATCAGAAATTATAGTTTTTGTAACTTCCTATGTCCTGCTAGAATAATTGTTTTTATATTTTATTGTTACTCTAAAATTATGTAGTTATATTCATTATAAATATATCAACTAATTCAAAAAATCAAAAAGGAAATGACTTAATTAGCTTAATTATTCAGAATTTTTTATTTGAATTTTAAATATAAACATTATATTATTTTAATTTTCAAAAATAAAAATCATTTCTAAAATTATCATTTCAAAAAAAATATCATTGGATAATTTTTTATGATTTTTTTCAAAATATTTATTTTTGATGTAATTGATAAAAGGAATATTTTTATGTAAAATTTTATTTTAATTTAATGCATATAAAAGGTGAAATTATCTTAAATTTTATATTTAAATTTTATAATAAATTATTTTTATTTTAAATAATATAATTACATTTAATAAATGAAATTTAAATATTAATTTTGAATAAATAATTTTTATACCTTAAAGGGTAATTTTTCAAAAAAATAGTTTTTTCATTATGTTTTGAAATATTAATTAAATTTATTTTAAAAATTTATAGGTTCTGAAATTTTTTAAAATTCTTCCATATTTTGAATTATTTCTATCAAATTTAAAATATATGTCCCTTTTATTTCTATACAATAAGAATAGTAAATGTTGTAATTTTTGTTACCATAGTAAACGGAAAATCCTATAATTAAGTTTAAAATAGAAAATTATAAGAACAATCAAATGACCCAAACACATACATAATATTTATTATACGAGTATATATCAGCCATAACCATATAAAAGGGTACTTTTTTGACATTTTAGGTACAATTGGATTATATTATGTCAATTTTAGTATTTTATTTAAATTTATATCAAATGGTTCACAGTAATTTTTTTAATACAGGTAATAGTTATAAAATTATGTTTCCAGGTGATATGTTTTACTATAAATAGTAATTTGTAATATAAATTATTCAACATCATTATGATATTATATTATATGTTTTTAGAATGGTAATTTTTAACATAAAATATTTAACATCTCTAATGCATTAATTATTTAATTAATGCAAATATAAAATAATTTGTATTAAAAATACTAAAAGAAATATAATATTATATACATAATGTGATCAATGAATTTTGTAGCTAACCATGACATGGTAGTGATATGAAAAAATATTTTCTTTTCAAAATTTTAATGTTTTCTTATATAAATAATTTAAATTTAAGGAACAGTTTAAAAAATTTACATTACATATATTTTATTGTAAATTTGTTTTTCATAAATGATATAAATTCAAAAAAAATAATTAATTCAGAAACCTGATTACGATATTGTCTAAAATTTAAATCATGTTCCATTTATGGGTTTTGTTTCATTTCACAATATCCCAAACATTATGGCGATGTCACATACTCATTCGATGGTATTATATTGCCATCTTTTTTGTTATTCCTTATCGGGGTTTTTTACTTTGGATTGTTTTAGGTTAAATTGGATAAATTTTGAACACCATGGAATTTTTCCTTGTTACTGTATTGTAAGGTAAAACCATGAAGCTTTCCCTAGGAAGATGTGTGTCATATTTGGGTGATTCAAGAGGTGGCACAATGTTAGAACATTTTTTGTCCTAACTATGTGACATCCATCTGAAACCGCGCATCCTCGAAATTGAGTGGATATTCATGGTTTGTATATTAATATGTTTTGGGTTTACATTCATTCTCATATCTTTCTCTTATATTTTGAAAGTATGATTTCCTATAGTGGCGATTGGTTTTGATCTAGATTTTGATGGATCAGGTTTCATTGGATCTTGATCCAAAATTTTGGTAATAGATTATTCATGTTATTGAGACCTTGATCATTTGACATCAATTATGTGATTTTGATTCAGAAAAAAATCATTAATGAAATTGAGGTAAGTGGAATAATTGTTAATTACCATATTTTTTATTATAATTAATTATATTTAATTGTGAAATCACAATTTAACCAATGGAAAATTGCATTCTAAATTCAATTTAATAATTGAAATCGTAGTTGATAATGAAATTGGTGAATAATGTTGATATGGAATTAGTTAATTAATGTTATTTTGAATCTAATAGCGACCTATTGGTTTATTAATATATGATTGATCTCATGAATTAAAAATTAATCATGAATTATTAAATTAATTTCTGTAATTGGATGACTGATAAATTATGAAAATGATTGGAAAATTGTTGAGAATGTGGAATCTTGTTACATGATGATATAACTGTTTTATGGGAAAGTGACTACTACTCCAAATATGCATCGCGTTCCAAATAGTCACTCAAGGACCAACATGTGTGTGTGTGTGTGTGTGTCTGCATGTGTGTGTGTATTTCATGTTATCACTGAGTTTTTGGATAAAGACTTCTTCTCCAAATATGCACGAAGTTCCATACTGCTTCTCATCAACCCCATTGATTGAATATGAAATTAAGATTAAGTTAATAATGGAATCCTATGGTGAGATAAAATGTGTTACCCTGGTTGATGAATCAGACTCCATCATGGTCCGAATGACGTATTGATGGTTCCAGTGAAATCATGAACCCATGGATTTCAATGGATGATAAAAGAATAACATAATGTGAAAACTATTTACATATATTTGTAAATTATTATATATACAACTATACACACTATTATAGATTGGATATTGTTTCCGATTCTATTGGTGATGTCCTACTAAGTGGTAATCACTCTCTACATAAGATTCCAGATCTTTACATGAATATAATTCAATTTTAGAATTCATTGGTAGGGAACAAGCCCTGTATTAGATTGATGAGTTTGGATGTAGCATGGATTAGGGAACCAAACTAGATGTCGAGACCCACATGGAAGTTGCCAATGTCTATATTTTGGTTTCACATTTGGCCTATGATAGTTATTATGGAATGGAATCATTACCAATTTGGTTTGGATATTGTTTCTTTTTATTGGATTTTCATGTGATGTTGGTTATTATCTTATATGGTATAATTCTAGATATTAAATGTTATTATAGTGACATTGGTTAATTATTTCCTCTATTATGAAAATTGTTTTTGGAGGATATAATATCCAACATTATATATAAGATCCTTTCTATTAGTCATAAACAAATAACATAATGTATGGCACACATGAGGTCATGTAACAAACTAGCATGGGGAATCGATATGTGAACGATGTGTTATGACATTACAACATGTAATCTGAGGGTTTTTTATTTTATTTTCTCTTTTCATACAACTGGGAATGGTAAACAGTATGCTGGAATGACTCTGTCATTATTCATGAGCTCGTGCATGGGAGTAGGTATACCATGAGTTGGGGAAAACCTAGGAACCCATGGTAGGATTGATATTCATGGTTTTTTTAGAATAGTTGAATGTTATTTTACCTACAGTGATGCACTAATTTTATGATGTTATCTCTTTTTTAGATTTTACTCATGGCCTAGTATAGAAGTACATTTGTTTATAGATTTATCATTCTGTGAAATATGGATTTGTTTTCATATGAATAATTATAGGCAAGGACAGAAAAGCATGTTTTGGGTGAGTTGTTAAAATACAATTTTTTTTCTTGTTTGAGTAATTCATGAAAAAAAAAATTATAATATAAAATGAAAAATTTTAAATGATGTCAAATGTGTTAAATTGAAATGGATAAATGGGTGTATATTGATAAACATGACTAATGAATATTTTCTTACCTAAGTTATCTATGACCCAAATGAAAAATTGCTAAAGGTGGTGATAATGACTCGGTTCTGACTATGTGGTTGGGTTTGGAGGATAACATGTTTTGAATATATGTGAATCCATCTTACATAATTGTGTAAATGAGGAATTATGTGTCATAGTATTTTGGATTTACATTGTATAAATATTCCATGATGAAGACACCTCTTTAGGGGATGACATGAGGATATGAATGGAAGTGATCCTCTTGTAGTGTAACCTGATGTTCTGTTAATTACGGGCGAAGGATTCCGAGTGATGTTTTGTGAGAAATGTTCTCAGATTATAAATTTTAGGGATAAATTCATAGGTTTGGTTGTGTGGAGTATGAAAAACATGACACAAGAGTTCCAATTGTATCACCCTTAGATTTCCAAAAGAGATTGTGGTCTTGATATAGATTAATTATGTTTTCAGTCTGTCCCAATGATGCTTGAGTATTTGGAATCTCTTTTCGAGAATAGTCTCATGTTGGTGGGTTATATGATAGTAGTCCAAGATTAGCGTTGATGGGAAATTCAAGCACAAGATGGGATGTTAGAGAATATAGAGTAGAAGGAAATCTAGTAGAAGTTATTACATCAATTTTACAATAATACACATATACACGAGAGAGACTAAATTGTTTTTTGATAAACTGTGGATGTATGTATGTGACGAAATATTCTGATATCTTTATTGATTTGTAGTTATTTGGTCTAACATTGTAAGGTTATGAGGATAATGAATTAAATAATATTATTCATGGGTTTAAATCCAATATAGTGTATCAGGTTAACATATTTTTATTAAAGTGGTTTTTTGAAGATGTAAATCTAGAAATCATTTTCGAGGGGAACCTAAATGAGGCTTCCAATGGAATAAAGGTGGTTTCTACTTGACGAGCATGAGGAATGTCTTCCTAGAGAGTGAATAATTGTTATGATAATGTAAATCTGGGAAATAACAACCATATTGTCATAGGGGAGAGGATCCGTTTCATAGTGAAATAAAAGAATATATTTTTCGCAATCTGGTATATGAAGAAACATTCAAAGTCATTTTCCCAGACCACCAGTGGAGTTTAGAGATCATGATTTGATGGTTTTCCAACATATGTATTGGTTGAATCCTCAACTAATGGGTTGTGAAAAGGGACTAAGACAAAATAATAGTGCTCTAAGGGTTTCTTCTACACTATATCTATCAGGGAGATGAAGTTCTTAATTAGGTGGTGGTCGAGGTGGTGGACAGGGTTCATTAGTTCTAGAGCACCTGTATTAGCAGAGTGGTGCAGCATAAGGGTATAAGGCTGTATAACAAGGACTAGGGGCATGAAAGTTGAATGTAATTCAACCTATACGTGGGTATAGAGGATATGGTCTATCTACAGTCATAGGTACTATTCCTGAAGCATATATTCATTATAGTGCCTTACATGACAAAATATACTGTCATTATTTTATATCACAACAAATTGTGAACTATTTTATTATGATAGTGGATTTTGTGTGTGGGGTTTTGATGATTGACACACTATTAGACTACGAATATGGGGAATCTACTTCTTTAAGGGGTGTGCTCTCGAGTTTGCGGAGTATAATTTCTATTGACACCATTATATGCTTGACATTTTAGGGTTATAATTAATACTGGATATGGATTGGTCAGTTGCATACTGATTCCACATTGATTTTCTACATATAATAATAAAATTCATGTATCCTAAGAGTAACAATTATATTCATCATGGGGAGTGTGATATCTAGGTTATCCATGCATGGCCAGTTTATAAAAAACAAGGGGAGCTGACCACCCATGATGAACGTCTTTTTTTTCGGTTGAAGGGGTTGTGAAATAAGATGTCATCCAACCTATACTCTACCTATTCTAGTATGTGTTCCCAAAATAATTTTTAGGGCTTCCTCCAAATATGGATTTTGGGTTTAAAATTTATCTCATTCCTATAGATGAACAATTTTCATTTCCTCACAATGAAATTATACTAACTGTCCTTCAGGATCATAATAATTTTCTAGAGGACTTAATGGATAAGATATTTCTTTATCCAAGTTAATCAAATTGGGGTCATCCAATCTTATTTTCTAAGAATTATGATAGGACCAAGTGCTTATATGTTTATTATCAAAAGTTGAACCACTAGAAAATGAAGAACCATTATCCCTTTCCACATATTAATGTCCTCTATGAACTTTTGAGGGGTGCAATTGTATTTTTTTACATTTACATGAGGTTGGGGTACTATAAATTGAGTGTTAGACCTAACGATATAATACAGATAGATTTTAGAGGCATTAATGTCTTATATAATTATATTTTGATTTCTTTCGGGTAGATGATTGATCAAAATATTCTTATAGACATAATGAAAGAAATCTTTCACTTGTACCAAAATCATTTTGGGCTTATTTTCTGTGAATGGATTCCTAGTGTACTCTAAGATTTATGATGATCATTACTAAAAACATTAAATCCTTTAATGTACATTTAGATAGAATCTTCAATATTTTTAGCTATCAAAATGTCAATTTTAGATTTATTAGGTATATTTAATGGGTGACAGCATCTTCGAGGAAGTTTTGGAAGTAGACTTAAATAATGTTCACGATGGGGTTTCATGGGAGAATCCAAAGAATGTTTTTCACATCTAAAACAATATAGAATTTACTAGTTTTTATCACAGAGTAATCCAAGACTCCTTCCTCATAGTTGGACCACTTTGGGGCCTGAACATTAATGGGATTATGTTTTAATGGTTGGTTGCATGTGATGATTCATTACAATAGTTGAAGAAGAATCTCACTACCACAATAATTTTGATCCTACCTAATCCGAGTGACGATTATACTTTGTGTTCTGAAACATCTAATATTTTACATGGTGGAATATTAATTCAAGAAAATAATGTTATGGGGTATGATTCTAGAAAGTTGATGCCATACAAATTGAATTACACGACAAATGATCTCAAATTTCATTTTCTAGTTTATTCTTTGAAGTATTGGAAATATTTTGTATTTGTAGAAAATTTTAATGTGTATACTAACTATAAGTGATTAATTTTTTTATTTCCTTAAGGTGTTATGAATCACATAAAATATATTTGGGATTAGTATATGAAATACTTTTACTTTGATCCATCATATTATCCTTGAAAGGGAATTAGTTTTTCAGATACATTAATATAGAGAATATATATTCAAGGAGTACATGAGTCTAGTTTTGAGTGGAAGATGGTGGCACTATTAGATGTGATGAATATTTTTGGTTGAGGGGGCCAAGAGAAGATGAAACTCATATATGTATCAGTGGGGTCAACACTTTGGGGATGAATAAAGGATAGATGGTACAAGTATAAAGATTTTTTTTTCGTGTGGGATCCCATGAAGTTGGGGAGTCAACTTCAAATAAGATGATAGTTGTGGATAAAATCGTCTATATCTATAACCACATTGTTGTGTCTATGAGTATGAGATAAGATATTATGTGAGTGTTTCATGATTTTAATTGGGATGTTTGTCCTTGTTTGACTAAAATATTCCATGAATTACATACATAGTATTGGTGGCTGGGTATGAATAAAGTGATTGTACAGTTTGTGACTTGATTCTACACATTAGTATGTGAAGTCTAAGAATCAATGGGCCAGTTATTTACTATATAATTTCCCATTAATGAATGGAAATTCAATTATGAAAGTATTTATTTAACGGTGAGTCTTCAAATTATTTATTCGAAGAATGATTCTATTTTGGAGATTGGGGACTGATTGAAGAATGTATCCCATTTCATTCATATATGGGATACATTCTCTATAGATCATTGGGGAAACATGTATGATTAAGAGGTAGAATAGCTTCACAAGGTTCCATATCATATAGTTTCATAACATGACTCATTATCCACTTCATGCTTATAGAAAGGATTATTAATTGTACTTGAAATTCAAGTACTTTTTAATATGGACATACACTAGAAAACATATGGGGATTCAAAATTTTCAATATTTATATTAGAGGATAAGCCATGTGTGTGAATCCTATACTTTTATTGGTATTGGGAGAAGCACTTAGCAGTTCATGTGTTCTCCTATAACAACATTTATCCTGAGACTATTCATTTGGAACCATGTGAGGCACTTAATGGTGGGCCATGTAACAGACCGACTCGTTTTCCAGGGTATGAATCCTTAGTTTTATTTTTAATTTCATTAATGGTCCTATTGAAGTATACTACTCATGATATGGAGAACATAAGAGAATCTGAGGCACTTCCAGAACCCAGAGCACCAAAAAAGGGTTTAGTAAGATGGGCCGCACTATGAGAAGAAACCGTACAAGCCCAGACGCATGATAGTGAGACCTGCTGCAAAGAGTTGTAAGTGTTTTAGAACTGTTTTTCATAGTGTGTACACAATCTAGTAAACCATTCATTGGGTCCACATAAGCTTTCTATAAGGGAACTAAACCTTACCCATGATTGATTCAGATTTTTGGGAAATTTTTTTATTTTCCCATTAATTCCATTTAAGCTTCTTTCTTCTTTATCATGTGCTCAATGTGAACATCATATCTTCATTTTCATGGGTTCCATGATTCAATATCTTTCAATATCTAGATAATCCCCTATTTAGAGACCATTTCATGATCCGTCAAAACCACTGGATCACCCTCAATAAGGCTAACCTATTGTTCCCCTCTTTCTTTGATGGATAATGTCATCTGTTGTACAATTTAGATACATGATCATTTACCCTTTTGGGATTTGGATGGAAACTCATTTATACTCCATCCTTATCTGAATATGAGTCTAATAGTTAGTGGTTCATCATCTACAGCCCTAAGGTAGGAGTTCACATAGTTTTCCATTTGAGATTTGGTCATTTTGTATTTAATCTTATTATTCTACAATCCAGCCTTACTGAGCTCCTTTAATGTGTTGATTTATTCATGTATAATTTACTCTTGAGTTATGAAATTGGATAATTTACTTTTGATTATGGTAATAGGGATCACCATTGTACTATATGGATTCCCATGGGGTATTCCACCAAAATTGTCCATTTGGGACAAATTTCTCAAAATGAGGAATTAGGGTTCTTGGATCTAGGATAGGTATTTAAATGAATTGGCCTTTTTCATGGGTTTATATTGACTAAAACAAGACACTACATTGGTGTTTGGACGCATATGGATTTAAATTTCAATTTTTACCTTATGACTATTAGATATATCATTTTCTTATGATTTGAGCCTTGTAAATGGATTTCCTTTTAAATCAAATTAAATGGGTATCTTGTGTGGGAAGTATGCATTATAGCCCAACTATATTTTGTTAAATTTTTCCGGTAGTTATTACTGCCTAGATCTATTCTACAAAATATGGGTTGACGGAATTATAGACCTGATCCATTCTGTAAAATGTGGTCGGTAGGCATTACATCTCTGTGTCATTGCCCCACATGTGGGAGGTAGGAAATATATCCCCTACCATTTATATAAATGTGTAAATATAATAGGTAACATACTTATACATGCTATCAGTTAGCTCAAAGAGGTTGACCCTCATGTGTCCTTCAGAACATTAATAGGTAGTTAGTTATTTATTTTGTATTTCTTTACATTCCTACTATTAGCTGCACAATGTTCACATACTATAACACCCCAGGTAAATAAGGAATATGACATTTTCATATTTATCCATATTTGTTAATAAAATATTAATATGACTTTAAAGGGGACGCTATGCTCGATGGCGTACCCAACACGCAACAACGAGTTTCTTGGGAATCTTACGTTGCACTCTAATAATAAAATAATATTATTTTAAATGGTAGTTAACATGTAGCCGTTGTAATGGTGGGAATAGATAGAAATAACTAAAATATGATTATATATGTTCTTAAATATTTTTACATTTATACAATAAAAGATAAATGCTTAAAATACGAAAAGAATTCAATTTTAGGCGTATATGCCCTAGTTTTCACTAAAGGTTCACTTATCACCTTTTGATGGAGAACCGTCATTAAATATATTTTTGTTCACTCTTAAACATTCTTTTGGACCAAATAAAACTCTTATTAAGAATCGGGACATCAAAATTTACTTTGTGTAAATTTTTGGTATCTTTCCGATAAAGTTCTTTTTTTTAATGAATAGTGTAAAATGTTGTATTTTAATTCAAAACCACTTTTTAATATAATTTATTTATATGATTAGATTATATTTTTAATTGGTTTTAAAGTGAAATTAGAAAATATTTTTACCATTAAATCCAATAGTGTTCGTTGGAATCAATTTCACTTTGAAATCAGACTTAAACTAGTGTCAATCTTTTGATACTTATTGTTTCATAAAACACACTATTTGACATGACAGCGGGAATTAATTATTAAATTAATTAATGTGACTTATATGTTTGGAATTTTGTAAAATGGACTTCATTTTTGAATTCAGAATATCAAATATATCTTAGGGTGAATTTTTGGGATTTTTCTGAAAAACTTCAATTTTTGATGAATAGTGAAACCACTAAGTGGTACTTATAAAAACTGATTTTCCGTTTAAATGAAATTTTGCCATCATTGTGTTTTTATTTTCAAAAATCCGATATACATGGTTTTCATTAAGAATTAAAATGTGGTTCAATGAGATTAAAATAATTTTTTGGTGAATTGTAACTTATTAAGTTTTTAATCGCGATTAGTGGTAATTAGTGTAGTTTAAGGTAAAAATAATGCTTTAATAAAATGAGATGATCTTGACACATGTCTTACCCTCATTGGTTGTATCATGGCCGACCAAGAAAATCCATGGGTCAACTTGGGGACCCCATGGATCCACTTTGGTTGGGAAATGACATAAATAACATTTTATTTAATGTAAAAGTAAAATTGACACAAACATGATATGTTTTACTAAAACAATTTTTAAGTGGGGTTATACAAGTCATAGTTTTGATTATAAATATTCATTGGAAATATAAAAATATTTCCTACATCATAGTATTTTTTTATAATTTTTAGACATTAAATATATTAAATTATTTATGACATAATAATGATGCAGTGATGACATCATTATTTGACGATTTAAATAAAATGGAAAGATAATGTAAAATCTATGAACTACACATGTCCAAAACTTATTGGATGAGTGGATTTCGACGACTTATCACCTTATCCACGAATTATATCAATGTGGGACATTTTGAAACCGAAACACATTTTCAAATAAAGTAATATTTCTTTACTTTCCAAAAGTGCCCCTCCTCTCCTCTTATAAAAGGCCCCCACCTCTACCTCATTTAACACACTCCTCAAGCCTTTTTCTCGGCCAACCCCTGCCCATTTACTCTCTCCACATCCCTCTCCTCATCCTAGAGGATTCCTTTTGGGCATAATCCTTTCAAAGGAAGCCTTTAGGCTCAAATCAAAAGGAGTTACACTTTTAAAGGTAATTCACTCTCTCATGTTCATTTGTTTTATTTTGCTTCTCCAACCCCCTAAACTCTTTTTATTTACTTATTTTGTATCAACACCAGTATCTTCAATATACTAGGATGTTGTTATAAGATTTATTCGAGCTACACTCTCACACAACTACATCAAATGGTTAAAGAACATACGGTTTCCGTGGATGGTGAAATTCTGCCTCCCGAAACGATGATTGTTCAATACTCATTTAACACCTACAAAGGTGGCCATTATGATGTAACTATTTTTATATATGATATATAATATGTTTATGTTTTATTTATTCTTCTGTATTTTTCATTTTTGTCTTACCTTTATGGATTCCATTATGGGTATACGCGATATCTTCATTTAAGGAAGTGCGGACTACCACCCCCTCAAAGTGATTTGATTCGTTAAATACCATATGTGGGATGTATAAAGGATTGAAATATAATAATATATATGATATTATACTGGAATTATAATATACCTTTATATCATTATTATTCCATTCTATAAAATACGAAATAGAAATGAAAGTAGCATTCATGCGTACGTACGGCTTACCGTCTCCATGAACGGTGAATTTCATTTCTTACCTCTAAATGATTATGTAATGTTATAAATGCATGCATGTACTGGATATATATATAAAATATCTGATATCTAAATAATGAATACAATTCTGGATATAATAAACATTTGGCCACACGAACAACATGTAACTGTAAGAAGTCCACTTTCGACATAAGAACCAAATATCGACAAAAAAAATATTATTAACTTAAATGATTACATAATGTTTATGACATGGTAATAAGTGGTATAAAAGTAATAATGAACTTGAAAAAGTTTCTTAAGGAATTAAAAATTAACTCAAGTTTATTATTCAGGATGTTAAAGAACGATCGAGTCAAGTCGGACCCGAGGTAAGGGATCCTACTCCTCTCTTTCTTTTTAAGTACACACTTTTATGTCATTCCTTTTAAAGCTCATCTATCTTGTTATTGGGATGATATTTTATATTACCCTTACTGTAATTATTATGTTCATGTGATGAGAGACCCTATTCTCTCTCATCAATCCATTTTGTAAGTTTTGAGTGGCGCCGTTAGGCTGCCGAACTTTCGTAAGAGATCTAACCTCTCTCTTTCTTTTTAAGTACTCTCCTTTATGTCACTTATTTTAAGCTCCTATTTGTAATGTTGGGGGATGTTCTTTTATATTCCTATTTCTGTACATTTTATTTTAATTTTATGAGATACCCTATTTGATCTCATCAATCCATATTCGGAAGTTTTATGTGGCGCTGTTAGGCTGCCGAGTTTTCGTAAGGGATCTTTCATCTCACTTTTATTCCCGTGAGATTTATGCTACATTTTCCACAAATTCCATTGAGTGGTGTATGTACTGCCCATTATTCTAATAATTGTGTAATATACTTTCGTTTATGAGTATTTACATCAATTACCTATTGTCTTTCTTTCATGGGGTGTATGTTTTGAAAGATACCCAAGTCGGTAAGGGAACCTTTCACCCTCCTCTTTTTTAAAAGACTTCTTTTATTGAGTCTTTTAATTTACATATTTTTATGTTAGGATATGTTCTCATACATCCTTATTGATGTAAATTTTATGTCAAAGTGATGAGATACTCTTTTTATCTCTCATCAACCCTTTTTTATGTGATGCCGTTAGGCTGTCAAGGGAACTTTTTAACCCAATTTCGATTTCTTTGGGTTCAACATGTAGTCATTGAATATGTCGTCCATTGAATATGTGTGAATAACCTTTTTAAACTTAATATCCACAAATATTGGGTGTATTTATATTTTTCACACATATTTTTGAGATTGATTTGTCCTTAATTTAAGGATACCTTCTTTATAAGGGATTTCATCACATTTGACATTTCTATTGAGGGTTCATTGTTGTTATGCACCAATTCACTCTTATATGGTGTATATACTGTCCTTTGGATTATTATATCATGAATCCATTTATTCTCATGATATTATAAAGCTTGACTAAATGTTATTCCTTAACTATTGTATTCAAGTGTCTCTAATTTTGGTAAAACCCCGTTAACCAAAATATCGTTTTAAATGTTTTAATTATTTGTTCTTATTAATATCCATGTTTTCAAAATGGTTTTAATGATTTATTTATATGGATATTAATGGTTTAAAATTTTAAGCTTCAAGGTGGTATGGGACACTTTGATTCAAAAATCTCTTTATTAAATGTTTTAAATGGTTTTGGAAATGGTTTCTTTTTGAATGGATTCAATATTTCAATATACTAAAATGTTATATTGTGATTGAAATGTGAAAATGTTATGTTTCCTTTATGCATGTTTTATTTGACACATTTATGTTATGGTTCTTGGGCATTGTTATGAAAACGGGTGGTTCCGTGATAAACTAAGGGCGGGTGAGCCCGTTATAGCTCTCCAATGCATTGGGTAACGCGAAGGAGTGAAACGTTAAGGTTTCTCCGAAGAGATTTAGGGAATATACTGTGATGGGTATTCCAAACGTAACCAAGAGGGTTACTCCCCACGTAAGAATGTTATGAATGCATCAAGTTACCTTTATGTCTTATGTTTTCTATGATTTATTCATGGTTTGATGAGGTATGTTAATGTGCCTATGTTTTATGGGTAAAGTATGATTTCATTATTATGTATATATGAACTCATGTTTCCTTTCCATATTTTTATAACCCTTACTGGGATTTTTATGCTCATCCCAAGTATTTTGAAATGTTTTTCATAGGTCAAGGGAAAGTTACATGATGTGATGATAGTGTCAAGGATGTTTCAAGAAAGAATCCGTGTTATATTTTAAATATGTTTCCGCTGGTGGGAAGAATGAATACTGTATTTTATGTAACCACTTTGTTTAAATGTGGAATGTAATGCAAGTTTCATGATCTAATTCTCTAAAACACTAAACCTGAAAAGATTCTCAATGTGTAATCTTGTAATAACTCAAGATTAAGTAAGGTTTAAGGCTGGGGCCTTATAGTTGGTATCAGAGGTCGGTTTAGATAACTTTAGAGGTTAGGGTATTCTTTAAGCATAATTGACAATTACCATAATGGTTAGGATTTCAGAAAGAGTCTTAGTTTTAGATAAAGTGAATGAGTAAGTATATCTTATTGTCTATCTTACTCATTAGTACATGATGGTTTTGTTGATATACTCACACTGACCTTTTTGGTTTTAGTAAATGGCTGGATCTAGCAGGAACCAAAGTAACAGTGGATGTGAAGGAAACTGTGACAGTTCTATGAAAAGGAAACTGAATGATATGGGAGCTGCAATGAGAACTCTTTTGATTATCCTCAACCAACTATCTGGAGTCATGATTGACCACCTAAACCCTGGAGATTTCTCTAAGGCATCATATATGCAAGAAACAAATCCCTAAAGAAGTAATGGTAATAATCATAAAGGTAAGTGTGTTCAAAAACCTATGTGTCAATGATGTGGAAAGAAACACCTAGGAAAATGTTTCAAAGGGACAGAAATATGCTATAGATGTGTAAATGAAGCTCATAAAGCAAGAACCTGCCATGGAAAAAGGAAGCATCCAGTTGACTCGAGGAAAGGGAAAGAAGTTCTTTCTGATGGATCAATTGAATGTTTTAAATGTGGTGTGCATGGTCATTATGCAAACACATGTCCTATGAAGAAGTTTCATGAATGGGGTCACCAAGAGCGTACCAATATTCGTTTACCAATACCTAATGCCATTCCGATTGAGGATGAAGAAACTGACAATGACCAATCAAAGGTATGTACTATTTCATGACTATTGTTTTCTTATTTTGGAATCTTAGGATATGATTCATGATTTTGTTTGTAGGAAAGAGGTATTTCGGAATAAGTTGGAAAGGAATGGATAATGGATCATGAAGAATGTTGAATGAGTAAGATATCAACATATAAGGGCTTCAAGAGTTAGGGTAAAATTCTTAAGAGTATTAAGTCTCTTTTGATGATGGGGTTACATTAGAAGACTTTTTATATTATGTGTAACCCTGATGTTTAATATAGGCAAATTTTATTCAAGTAATAGTTATCTTTTCTTTTGTGGACATAGTTATAAAGAACCATTTGGGTTTATATGATCCTTACTTTTGAGGTAATTATGGGTTACCATATGTTATGATTGAAGTGAAAGGCATGAGATAAAATTGAGGTTAAATTATGTTATGGTTATTTTTGATTATTTTATCCCTTTTTGGGTAATGATTTGAAAATTATATAGTTTTGGAAAAAGGACAACACGCAGACCGTGTGACAACCCGTCGCGTCGGACAATGCTGCGGGAATCGAACCCACAACCAAAGTGCGACTGGTATTTATCGCCTACCACTGGACTACGTGAAGTCCCTGGTTAGTTTGACTGATTCTGTTTAGTTATATGATTTTATGAATTAAGAGTAAGTTGATTTTGGAGGGTATGTGATTAGGATAATTACTTTTCAATGTGAGACTTTAGGAGCAACTGATGTTGTTTGGAGATAAATGTTACGATTTAACTTGGAAGACTATGTGACTAAATCCTTCAAATATTTGGGTTTCAATCTTATATTGGTTTACTTTGAAGAATTTTATGAACAAATTGTTTATCGGATGGTCCTCATTGAGCTTTTGGTTTTGTTGGACAAATTTTGGAGATTAAGAATATATTTTCTTTTTATAAGGGGTTATCCATTTCTGGATTATCTGATCTTCTACTAACCTTTTTGGTTTTGGTTAAATCCTAAATATGTGGGATTTATATAGTTCTCTTTTGGGGATTAGGTGATTCTCTAGAATTTGATTATAGTACTCTTAATTCGAACAAGTCTCCCTAAATACTCGTCTTTTGGAAAAAATATGAGTTTGACTAAGGAATCTAGTAAAAGTTGAAAGTCAACATGATAAGTGATTATGCTTCCTTATGAATAAATTCCCCAATAAAAAGTAACTTAAAACAAAAATGTTGTCTATTAACTTTTCCTACTGGGGAACCCAACACCGTTTAACCCATCACAAGTTTGTGATTTTCTTATTGTTAACTTTCTCCTAAACATGTTTTCTATCACTCTCCATCAGAACATGACCCTATGTTTTCTCCTCCATGTCCATATTTTAATACTTATAATCCTAGTATGGGTTAACTCGAGTGACCTCTGTGCTTATCTTTCTTTATTTTAAAGTGATTGTTTTACCGACTCTTGTTCCGATGTGGGACATTCAAGGATTTTTCCAAGCGCAATTTTAAAATTGCGAGGACGCAATTCCCAAAAGGGGGGAAGGATGTAACACCCCAGGTAAATAAGGAATATGGCATTTTCATATTTATCCATATTTGTGAATAAAATATTAATATGACTTCAAAGGGGATGCTATGCTCGATGGCGTACCCAACACGCAACAACGAGTTTCTTGGGAATCTTACGTTGCACTCTAATAATACAATAATATTATTTTAAATGGTAGTTAACATGTAGCCGTTGTAATGGCAGGAATGGATAGAAATAACTAAAATATGATTATATATGTTCTTAAATATTTTTACATTTATACAATAAAAGATAAAGGCTTAAAATACGAAAAGAATTCAATTTTAGGCGTATATGCCCTAGTTTTCACTAAAGGTTCACTTATCACCTTTTGATGGAGAACCGTCATTAAATATATTTTTGTTCACTCTTAAACATTCTTTTGGACCAAATAAAACTCTTATTAAGAATCGGGACATCAAAATTTACTTTGTGTAAATTTTTGGTATCTTTCCGATAAAGTTCTTTTTTTAATGAATAGTGTAAAATGTTGTATTTTAATTCAAAACCACTTTTTAATCTAATTTATTTATATGATTAGATTATATTGTGAATTGGTTTTAAAGTAAAATTATAAAATATTTTTACCATTAAATCCAATAGTGTTCGTTGGAATCAATTTCACTTTGAAATCAGACTTAAACTTGTGTCAATCTTTTGATACGTATTGTTTCATAAAACATGCTATTTGACATGACAGCGGGAATTAATTATTAAATTAATTAATGTGACTTATATGTTTTGAATTTTGTAAAATGGACTTCATTTTTGAATTCAGAATATCAAATATAGCTTAGGGTGAATTTTTGGGATTTTTCTGAAAAACGTCAATTTTCGATGAATAGTGAAACCACTAAGTGGTACTTATAAAAACTGATTTTCCGTTTAAATTAAATTTTTCCATCATTGTGTTTTGATTTTCAAAAATCCGACATAAATGGTTTTCATTAAGAAGTAAAATGTGGTTCAATGAGATTAAAATAATTTTTTGGTGAATAGTAACTTATTAAGTTTTTAATCGCGATTAGTGGTAATTAGTGTAGTTTAAGGTAAAAATAATGCTTTAATAAAATGAGATGAGCTTGAAACATGTCTTACCCTCATTGGTTGTATCATGGCCGACCAATAAAATCCATGGGTCAACTTGGGGACCCCATGGATCCACTTTGGTTGGGAAATGACATAAATAACATTTTATTTAATGTAAAAGTAAAATTGACACAAACATGATATGTTTTACTAAAACAATTTTTAAGTGGGGTTATACAAGTCATCATTTTTATTACAAATATTAATTGGAAAGCTAAAAAGATTTCTTACATCATAGTATTTTTTTTATAATTTTTAGACATTAAATGAATTTAATTATTTATGACATAATAATGATGCAGCGATGACATCATTATTTGACGATTTAAATAAAATGAAAAGATAATGTAAAATATATGAACTAAACATGTCCAAAACTTATTGGATGAGTGTATTTCGAAGACTTATCACCTTATCCACGAATTATTTCAATGTGGGACCTTTTGAAGCCGAAAAACAGTTTCAAATAAAGTAATATTTCTTTACTTTCCAAAAGTGCCCCTCATCTCCTCTTATAAAAGGCCCCCACCTATACCTCATTTAACACACTCCTCAAGCCTTTTTCTCGGCCAACCCCTGCCCATTTACTCTCTCCACATCCCTCTCCTCATCCTAGAGGATTCCCTTTGGGCAGAATCCTTTCAAAGGAAGCCTTTAGGCTCAAATCAAAAGGAGTTACACTTTTAAAGGTAATTCACTCTCTCATGTTCATTTGTTTTATTTTGCTTCTCCAACCCCCTAAACTCTTTTTATTTACTTATTTTGTATCAACACCAGTATCTTCAATATACTAGGATGTTGTTATAAGATTTATTCGAGCTAAACTCTCACACAACTACATCAAATGGTTAAAGAACATACGGTTTCCGTGGATGGTGAAATTCTGCCTCCCGAAACGATGATTGTTCAAAACTCATTTAACACCTTCAAAGGTGGCCATTATGATGTCACTATTTTTATATATGATATATAATATGTTTATGTTTTATTTATTCTTCTGTATTTTTCATTTTTGTCTTACCTTTATGGCTTCCATTATGGGTATACGCGATATCTTCATTTAAGGAAGTGCGGACTACCGCCCCCTCAAAGTGATTTGATTCGTTAAATACCATATGTGGGATGTATAAAGGATGGAAATATGATATTATATATGATATTATAATGGAATTATAATATACCTTTATATCATTATTATTCCATTCTATAAAATACGAAATAGAAATGAAAGTAGCGTTCATGCGTACGTACGGCTTACCGTCTCCATGAACGGTGCATTTCATTTCTTACCTCTAAATGATTATGTAATGTTATAAATGCATGAATGTACTGGATATATATGACATATATGATATCTACATAATGAATACAATTCTGGATATAATAAACATTTGGCCACACGAACAACATGTAATTGTAAGAAGTCCACTTTCGACTTAAGAACCAAATATCGGCAAAAAAATATTATTAACTTAAATGATTACATAATGTTTATGACATGGTAATAAGTGGTATAAAAGTAATAATGAACTTGAAAAAGGTTCTTAAGGAATTATAAATTAACTCAAGTTTATTATTCAGGATGTTAAAGAACGATCGAGTCAAGTCAGACCCGAGGTAAGGGATCCTACTCCTCTCTTTCTTTTTAAGTACACACTTTTATGTCATTCCTTTTAAAGCTCATCATTCTTGTTATTGGGATGATATTTTATATTAAACATACTGTAATTATTATGTTCATGTGATGAGAGACTCTATTCTCTCTCATCAATCCATTTTGTAAGTTTTGAGTGGCGCCGTTAGGCTGCCGAACTTTTGTAAGAGATCTAACCTCTCTCTTTCTTTTTAAGTACTCTCCTTTATGTCACTTCTTTTAAGATCCTATTTGTAATGTTGGGGGATGTTCTTTTATATTCCTATTTCTGTACATTTTATTTTAATTTGATGAGATACCCTATTTGATCTCATCAATCCATATTCGGAAGTTTTATGTGGCGCCGTTAGGCTGCCGAGTTTTCGTAAGGGATTCTTCATCTCACTTTTATTCCCGTGAGATTTATGCTACATTTGCCACAAATTCCATTGAGTGGTGTATGTACTGCCCATTATTCTAATCATTGTGTAATATACTTTTGTTTATGAGTATTTACATCAATGACCTATTGTCTTTCTTTCATGGGGTGTATGTTTTGAAAGATACCCAAGTCGGTAAGGGAACCTTTCACCCTCCTCTTTTTTTAAAAGAATTCTTTTATTGAGTCTTTTAATTTACATATTTTTATGTTGGGATATGTTCTCATACATCCTTATTGATGTAAATTTTATGTCCAAGTGATGAGATACTCTTTTTATCTCTCATCAACTCTTTTTGATGTGATGCCGTTAGGCTGTGAAGGGAACTTTTTAACCCAATTTCGATTTCTTTGGGTTCAACATGTAGTCATTGAATATGTCGTCCATTGAATATGTGTGAATGACCTTTTTACACTTAATATCCACTTATATTGGGTGTATTTATATTTCTCACACATATTTTTTAGATTGATTTGTCCTTAATTTAAGGATACCTTCTTTATAAGGGATTTCATCACATTTGACATTTCTATTGAGGGTTCATTGTTGTTATGCACCAATTCACTCTTATATGGTGTATATACTGTCCTTTGGAGTATTATATCATGAATCCATTTATTCTCATGATATTACAAAGTTTGACTAAATGTTATTCCTCAACTATTGTATTCAGGTGTCTCTAATTTTGGTAAAACCCCTTTAACCAAAATATCGTTTTAAATGTTTTAATTATTTGTTCTTATTAATATCCATGTTTTCAAAATGGTTTTAAGGATTTATTTATATGGATATTAATGGTTTAAAATTTTAAGCTTCAAGGTGGTATGGGACACTTTGATTCAAAAATCACTTTATTAAATGTTTTAAATGGTTTTGGAAATGGTTTCTTTTTGAATGGATTCAATATTTCAATATACTGAAATGTTATATTGTGATTTAAATGTGAAAATGTTATGTTTCCTTTATGCATGTTTTATGTGACACATTTATGTTATGGTTCTTGGGCATTGTTATGAAAACGGGTGGTTCCGTGATAAACTAAGGTCGGGTGAGCCCGTTATAGCTCTCCAATGCATTGGGTAACGCGAAGAAGTGAAACGTTAAGGTTTCTCCGAATAGATTTAGGGAATATACTGTGATGGGTATTCCAAATGTAACCAAGTGGGTTACTCCCCACGTAAGAATGTTATGAATGCCTCAAGTTACCTTTATGTCTTATGTTTTCTATGAGTTATTCATGGTTTGATGAGGTATGTTAATGTTCCTATGTTTTATGGGTAAAGTATGATTTCATTCTTATGTATATATGAACTCATGTTTCCTTTCCATATTTTTATAACCCTTACTGAGCTTTTTATGCTCATCCCAAGTTTTTTGAAATGTTTTTCACAGGTCAAGGGAAAGTTACATGATGTTATGATAGTGTCAAGGATGTTTCAAGAAAGAATCCGTGTTATATTTTAAATATGTTTCCGCTGATGGGAAGAATGAATACTGTCTTTTATGTAACCACTTTGTTTAAATGTGGAATGTAATGCAAGTTTCATGATCTAATTCTCTAAAACTCTAAACCTTAAAAGATCCTCAATGTGTAATCTTGTAATAACTCAAGATTAAGTAAGGTTTAAAGCTGGGGCCTTATACATACAAAAGCCTATTTGATTACATGTCAACAATGTTGGTGTTGTATTACTAAGATTTAAATCACATCATATTTGGGCCACCTTTGGTACCTGATAAGAGTGTTTTATTGTAAGTATGGATTAAGGCAATCACCCCTCTTCTAGTTGTTGACTCCATTACTAAGGTGGGACTTAGGAGTAGAGCACATGGCTTGGGCTCAAGTTTCTATAGATACACTTTTGATTTTTGTTTACTTTTGTAATATTTTTCCATGTATATCTTCTTCCATTATTATGTTCCCTCATATTTATGGCATTCCATACATTCATGTTTGTATCAGAAATAGCCTATGAGGCTTTTTGTTATACTTTCAATCTCCCTTTATTTCTATTATTATTCTACAGTTTACTTCATCTATATGATTATTTATGATTATACAATTAATTATTATTTCTACTACACCAATTTGTACTCTAATATTATGAAATTTATCCCCAATGATTTTACCATTACACCCCCGCAGCTGGTCTACATCCCTTGGCTTATGGGGAGAAGCACCAGGGGTCATGTGGAAAACTAGGCTCGGGCACAGGTTACGTAGAAGCTGGGTCAGTGACATCACAATGTGGTATCATAGGATTATTACTTACTTGATTTACTATTTGGTGATAATATATTTTATATATATAACCTTTTGGAATTGGATACAAGTATTGATTTGGATCTATTAAGAAATGTATGGGGTAATGACCAAGTTAAATAATTTATTACTGTTATTCATTTTCCTATAACTAATCATATCAATTCACCATTTGGTGATTCATATGTTTTGTATTGTTATTAACATTACTGATATTAGGAATTGTGATTTAAGTGTTTGACTTAATCAAATGAGAGTTATGTGTATAATATTCACCATGATTGGAACAATATGAAAGGGTCATGTTTTTTTTCATGTCACTTTTAAACTTTCAGCGATCATTTTCTGTTGCATATTTTTTTTTCTTGTATTAGATTAATGAAATTTTGATGACACTTTTCTACAAGATTTATATCATTTTTTGTGTGAGTTTTATGGGTGTTAATATTTGATTCATAAGGTGTATGTGCCCTTATGGATCATAAAATTTTACTCTAAATAGTTCAACCATATGAGAAACAAAATAATCATATGTATATGAACAATATAATATTTTAATGACAATCTAGTTAGAGTCATCTTCTGAGTCATAAGGTGGATTTGACCATATGGGATGAAGAATTAACTATCATTTGATTAAGCATGTTAAAATGACTTATAACATGAGACAACCTTTTTATATTCCTAACAAAGAACCATAAACCAAACCAATCCATAGTAGTGGGTAGTGGGTGTTCATTATTCTTATGGAAAGTTACGGTCAGTTCCAATGTCTTGTCCTGGATTTAGAAGTACGTTTAGGGGTATGTTTGATCATTTATGAAGGCTTGTATACATGTCCTAGATTCTTAAATAATTTTTCTTGAATTGATTAAATCTCTTATGAGACATTCTATTGGAATTATAGCATTATTCCCCCATGATTTCCTCCATTGATTCACCATGAAGGTGATAACAATTATGTTCCTTGGGGGAGGGTCCTGAGCTTCCAATTCTTCTTCCAGATGAGCCACATGTGGTTCCTCCTCCAATACCAAAAATGGGTTCTAATAACCATTTTCTAGGGGATTATTTTTCATGAAGAAAAATATTCATGGAGGAGTGTGACCTACCCCAATCATGGCAGAGTTGACTTGTGAGTTTTAGCAGTAGCATCGTACCATTTTCTCGAGTGATAGAGGACCCTTTCCAGTAGATTCTTAGATCAACGAGATCCTTTCTATCATCAAGAGCATAGAGAAACCTCCAGAGAAGAGGGTTAAGATAGATTGTAATATTCTATATGACTCAGTGAAGATGTTATGGGATACCAGCTCCCAGGCAGGCCAATATTATAGAGATGCTTTGGGATGACTTCCATCATGTGTTCTATGACTACTCCATTCCAAGACTCACTGAGATGACTAAACTATGGAGTTTAAGAATCTGTAATAGTGGACCATGTTAGACATGGAGTACTCAAACCCTTTCATTGAGCTGAAAAATATGTCCCCTTCTATATCAAATGGTTACCTTATAGTTGTTAGGGGATTCGAATGTCGGATGTGTTATGCCGTCTAGTTAGAGGGAATTCACCATTGTCAGAACATCCCCCTTGATATAGGTGGTTACCATTTCAAATGGAACCAATATGTTCTCGATATGAGATGTTTTTTTGTAATCTGTGGGAAGAACTGGATAGTTCCTTATATAGAACATATTGATTACGATTGTCATAGGTTGATGTTTACATCACTAGCAGGTGATAGGAACATGCATAATGGAGAAAGGGATGTTTGTGAGACATGAGTAGGACTGACTAGTAGAGGTTGGGTAGTGTTACAACATAGGTTTCCAGTCTTTACCTCGATGATCTGGGGTTGAAGCCTGAATTTTTTCCTCCTATAGTGGATCACATAAGTGATGTTTTTCGGATGTCTTATCTGTTCTACAATGGGTATGTGAGGTTGAGTCTACTACTGAGCCTTTTCTAGTAGTGGAACCCATGGAAATTCCTCCATATAGGATGGAACCTATAAATATGTTGGAGTAACAATATAAAATAGAGGATATAGAGTTAAATGGTTTTATATTTTACAACACTTATCCTTTAGGTTCACCAGTCCTATTTGCTAAGAAGGTAGATGGTACCATTAGGATTTTTATTTATTACCATCGTTTGAATCAGCTACATATCAGGAACCTAAAGCCTTAGACTATAATAGAAAACCTCTTTGATCAGATTCCAAGAGTGAATATGTTTTCTTATATAGATATGAGTTTGGTCTATCATTACGTGTGTGTCAGTACTTTAGACACACTACACACAACTTTTATGAGAATTTATGGTCTTTATGAGTACCTGGTCATGTCATTCGAACATACAAGCGCAACTATTGTCTTTTTGGATATTAGGAATCGTTTTTTCCACCCATATCTATATTCATTTTTTATTTTCTTTGTATATGATATCTTGGTGTATTCACACCTAAATAATTACAATTAAACCCATCTTGAGATCATTTTGAATATTTTGAGAGAGCATCAACATTAAAATAAGCTTAGTAAATTTCACATGTAGATCAATAATGTTCACTTATTGGGTCATATCATATCATAGTCAAGAGTTTCAGTTGATAAAGTGATTTTTAGGGTTGTGGTTCCTTGGTAGAATCCAAATAATGTTTTTATATTAGGATTTTCTTGGGTATTTTTTTGATACTACAGGCTCTTACTTCATGATTTGTCATGGTGTGCAGCACCACTTACACGTTTGAAGAAAAATTTTGTGAATTTTAAATGGTCAAGAGATTGTGATTCAATATTTTAGGTGCTAATGGAAATACTTACTTCAAACCCAATACTAATTTTTCTAGTTCCAAGCATGGATTAAACAGTTTATTGTGACATATACAGTGTCAGGTTTGGAGTAGTTCTAATGCTGAATGAGTGAGTCATTCCATATTGTTGTAGTCAATTAAGGCCTCATGAGCAGAATTATGAAACACATGACCTTGAACAAGCTTCTATGGTTCATGAACTATGATATTGGAAACACTGTTTTATGGGATATCATTTTTTTTTGTATTCATTGGGAAAAATTTCATCTAATACATCATCGCTCAGCATGATATAAATCTCAAATAGCATAGGTGGGTCAAGTACCTAAAATCATTCTATTTCTAACTTGCATACACACAAGGGAAAAGGAATTCAGTAGATGATGCACTAAGATGATAGTTTAAGACTATAGAATTTAAAGAGTCCCATGATCAACGTAATCTTAAAACCTTATTGTTTAAGATGCATATTGAGGTTTTGGGGGACCATGGTTAGACTATTAACTCATCCTTAGTAGTGAAAACTACTCTTCAATAATGAGTATAGTTGATACAATTATATGATCCTGATGGACTAGTCTGATGGGAAAGTGTCTTATATGATGATTCATATTTTGGTTTTATTGTTGATAGATATGATAATCTTTTGTTCCATGGGAATGTATATGTCCTATTGGGCATTAGAGAGGAGCTGATGAGTGATTTACGTGCCTCGGCATGGGCGGTTCACCCTGGTGTCACCAAGATGTACTGAGATCTACAACACCAATATTGGTGGCCCATCATTTACCATGGGTATCTGGTTTCATTGTGTGTTGTTCTATATACAATTAGGTGAAGGAAAAATATCAGAATTCAGAAGGGATTCTTTAGTGGTTGTGCATTCTCGAGTTGAAATGGGATGATGTTGCAATGGAATTCATAACTAGTTTACCTAGAACACCTCATGGAAACTATGTACAGTGGATTGTTATTGATCATATGATAATGTTTGTACACTTTTTACCTATGCGAAAGACATTTTCAATTGATAAGTTAAGATGTATGTACATCAAGCAGGTTGTACATATATATGGGTCACTTTGTTATGTTGCTTTTGACAATGACACACATTTTATGTCACAATTTTGCAATGGGTTTTTGAAGGACTTGGGTAACTGATACATTTGAGTACGACCTACTACCCTCAGAAGAATGGAAAAATATACCATAAAATATAAGTGCTTAAGGATATGCATCTTGTGGTCACTCACAACATTATGGGTTCTTGGGAGAGACATATTCCCCTGGTTGATTTTTCTTATAACAATAGCTACTTGTATACCATTAAGAAGTCTCCCTATGATTCCTTTTATGGTATGACTCGTCTCTGTCCACTGTATTGGTTGAAGGTAGTGTAAGTAGTTGTCCTTGGGCCTCATCTTGGGTATGAGACATTAGATAAGGTCTAGTTGATTCATAAACATATGTTGAAAGATCAGTCCAGACAATAGTCTTATGAAAAAAAAATCGATGACCTCTAGAGTTTGATACCAGAGACAGAGTATTTTTGAATGTCTTGCCTATGTTAGTGAATGGATATATTCAGAATTATGGTAAGATATCAATGAGATTCTTTAGATCCTTTGAGGTTGTGAAGTAAATTGGGCCAGTGGGAAAAAATATGGCACTTAATCAGAGATATCAGTCCATACATGACATATTTTATATATCATTGATTCACTGATATTATCTAGAATCATCTCACATATTTTATCCAGATGTGGTTGAGCTGTATATGGATGCTTCCATTTAAGGGTATCCAATTCGTATTGTTGATTGGAGCGTGGAGACACTATGAGGTTGGTCTGTTACTATTGTTCTTGAGTTGTGGTAGAAATTCCAGGTATAGGATGAGACCTAGGAGCATTAAGAATATGTGTGATCGAAATGGAATAATATTTTTACAATAAAAAAACATTACCCTCAGAAGGGTAACTTGGGGATGAGTTTCATAAAGGAGGGAAGTTTTTAACAACCTGATTCATTGACCATGGTATGGATCATTAGTTTTTTTAATGTATAAAATGGTTCTAGTAAAGTCTTCTAATTGTGATATGGAGGTCACAGGAGAATTCAGAGAACTTCTATATCTGAAGCCCCCAAAAAAGGGGAAGAGGGTAGGTTCCAAGGATAATAGAAACCATGAAGGCCATGATGCACGACCATGTGTCCTACTACATAGAGTTTTAGAAGTTGTAGATCCATTTCACAATGTTTGTAAATGGTTTGGGAAATCGTACGGGCTAACTGTAAGTGGAAAAATCCTTATGCACTGTGTGTGCAATGTTTCCCAAACTGTGTGTAGAAATTGGGCATGTAATATTTTATGGAAAATTTACCATTATCCTCGAAATTATGTATAGGTGTCTTTCTTACTTAACCCTTTCTCTATGTACACAACAACACAACATATCACATGGGTTTCCAATCATCCATCTCATTGGATCTCTTACTTCTCCTCTATCTAGTGACAATTTAATAATCTATCAAAAGCCTTGGATCACCCTCGGTAAGGCTAACCTATTGTTACTCTCTTTATGCACTAAATCCTGACATTGGTTATACTATTTAGATACAGGATCATTCACACTATTTTTTGGGTGATGGATGGAAACTCATATATACTCCAACCTGCTCCAAATTTTAAGACTATACTCAAAAATTCATCATCTACATCCCTAAGATAGGTGTTTACATAGTTTTCCATTTGAGTTTTCATCGTTTCATATCTAATATCATTGTTCCATGATACACCCCTTGCTGAGCTCATTTAATGTGTTTAATTCATCATATCTAATTGACTATTGAATGATGGCATAGGTTAATTGACTCTGAGTTTTGGGATTAGAGATATCCCTTATAATATATGGATGCCCAAGGGTTCATAAAAATGACTATTTTATGCCAATTTCTATAAATGGGGATTTAGGGTTCACAGATCCAAACATGGTATTTAAATGAATTTCCATTTATTACACATGTATTTTGACTAATACAAGACACACCATGGGCGTAGTGACCTGTATGGATTAAAATTTCCAATTTCACCCTATGAAAATCTGATATTTCCAATTAAATTGACTTAATCCTTTTAAATGTAATTTACTATCAAATAAAATAAAAATGGTGACATTTATGGAAGTTTGACATTATTTCCATGATCCATTCTATAAAATATGGGTGTTAGGCATTATAGCCCCAAGCCATTCTATAAAATCTGTGTGATAGGTGGTATAGATCTGTTCTATTTCCTCACATATGGGTGGTTGGTAATATTAACTCTCTCTATTTATATAAATATGCTGATACAATAGGTGACATACTCAACATGTCAGAATTGAGCTGAATAAGGTAGACCCATCAGGTGTCCTTCAAAACGTAAGAGGGACGTTATTTGTTTATTTTTTATTTCTTTTGTTTCCTACCATTAGCTAGAAAATATTTACATATGTGTGTCTCTCATTTTAAACATAGATATACTTGGTTATGGCTTACTGAGATTTATCTCACACCATATTTAGAGAACCTTTGGAACTCAATAAGATATTTTTCCAATAGTTATGGATAGTGGAAAGCACCACTCGTCTGGTTGCTGACTATTTTTCTATGGTGAAGCTTATGAGAAAAGGACTGGGCTCTGGCTTTATATTATATGTTGAAAAGTTTTACATTGATAAAAAATTTTAGTATGGTTCCATGTATGTCTAATTCCTACATTTTGTACTTTTTTTACATGCATTCCATGCATGAATATCTATATCAGAATTTTCCTATGCGGAATTTTGATATATTATCAGTCTTCCATTGTTTATGTTATTCTTCTATTTTTTACATCATCTCAATGATTGTTTATGATTCCACTAATACTTATTGTTTCCATTACATGTTTTTGTACTCCAATAAGAGGGTTAAGTCTCCCCATTGATTTTAGAGTTACACAACAATTGCTAGTCAGTAACACCTGACTAGTGGGGAGACATTCTAGGGGTCATGTGGCTAACTGGGATCGGGCACGAGTTACATGGAATATTGGTCTAGGACATCACATAACATTAATATAAAACTTATGTGGGATAAAGTCTTGTGATTATTTGTTGTTGGGACTATGTCCCATATAGGAAACTTCATATGAGGTTCAACTAATTCAAAAATGTATGGATAAAAATCAGATTAGGTAGAAGTCGTATTTTGATTAACATTGATTACCAATTATTTTTATTGTGGGTAATTGTGTATTCCATTAGGTTTCAAATAGATTGGTTCACCATAGGATTTGGTTCTAAGGGATGTTGGGATACCTATTTTTTGATGTTTTGAGATGATTGAGTGAGTCAGTCTGTGGAATTCCAATTGGCACAACAACATTGATATATTTATACTTATGTTGCGTTTCATGTGTCAGAACATCTACATTATCACCTTGATGCATCTAATGTGATAAATGATGATGACTTCCATATTGTGGTCACTGTATCCTTTTAGAATAATTTAATTCATGTTGTGGATTGTTGTGAGAAAGTATTACAGTGAGAGACTGTGCTTATAGTTTGAGTTTCCTGGATACATGGATGTATATAACTTGAAACTTGGGAGAGGGATGTAGATATGCAAGCTCATTATACCAAAATTTTTACCACATAATCATATATCTTATTGGTTTTATAGCTCAGGGATGAGATGTTATATAGTGCATATATTGTATGATCCTAACAATAATTGAAATTCCTCATGTACATTATAAATTACCCTTTTACCATTTTTGTGTTATACTCTAGTTGTTTTTTTAATTTGAGTACTTTTCGGTAAAATTGTTGATATTGGGAAGCCCCTGGGGCTATACACTATTAGAAAAATATTTGGATAAACCATGTGTTTTCCCTCATAAATTGTTTTTCTTATTTTGGTGAGATAAGAGGTGGCACATAGTCGACACACTATTTGGCAAAACCATGTGGCCTCCCTCCTAATCCAGCCATCCTAAAACTATGGGGATGTCAATTTTTAGTGCATGATTATCCAAATAATTCACTTCTTAGTAGATATCGTGGACAACCAATTTAGAGGCACATGGTTAAGGCACACGTGTGGTGAGACTATGCACCTCCACCTAAAAAACCCTACACATGAGCTCTAAATCCCCATACAAATTTTTAAAAAATATTTAACCCTTGGTTATTATCCCTAAACACTATATTTCAACTATTGATGAATTAATTAAATTTCAGATGCACCTAGAATAATTCCAAGCCTCCTGTAAACCTTTTCCTTTTGAATCAAATATCATATTTATGGATCGACACCTTTTATGGTTTGTAATCTCTTATTCTTTGGTTTTCATTACATCTATCCCATTATTATATCATATTTTGAATGATTATTTTTTCTATTTACAAGTAGTTTAGATTTAGGTTTTTATGGATCATTTTTAATGTATTTTGATCCTTGGGTTTTATTAAAAATCATATACACCATTGAAATCTTTATCATTCAACATCAATTTAGGAAACTTTGTTTTGGAAAACATCATTCAACAGTCATGAGGGAGGTGGTAAAAATTTAAAATTCAATTATTTTATTAATAATTATGTGTATATAATTGTTAAATCATTATTTTCATACTGGTAAATTTCATGCTAAATTGAATTATTATATTTAAATCCCACGTGATAATGAAATGAGAGAATAATGTGATTAATGAGTTAATTGATTGCTATTATTGTGAAATTAATAGTGACAAATACGGTGTAATTATATGATTGATTTAATGACCTATAAATCAAGATTTTCTTCCAAAAGAAATTTATATAATGAGTTTGATAATGCATTAATGACTATGTTTTGGGGCATGAACTTATTCTAAATATACCAATGAGGTTCTAGAAGGATTCCCTCGTACCACAATATATATATGTATTCCATGTGATCACTAAGATGAGGGAAAATGACTATGTCCCCAAACACCCATGGGTGCCAGACTACTGATCTAGGACCATATAGTTTGAATGTGAAATTGAGATTAAATTAATAATGGAATCCCATAGTAGAATATAATGTGATATCCCATAGTGGAGGGTTCAAATTTTGGCCTAGGATAAAGCTGGTATTGTTGGTTATTGAGTAATCATCAACCAATGGATTTGTGTGATTTGTTAAAGAATAATTTAATGTTAAAACTATTTACATATATTTTTACTCTATATATTATTCAACTATATACACTGTAATAGACTATGTATTATTTTATATTTCATTGGTGGTGGCCTATTATGTCGTAAAAAGACCCTACATGTGCTACATGATCAGTACCCAAATAGAATTCATGTTTATAAGATATGACAAGTGAAATAGCCCTTTGAAAATTTATATATTGGAACAGATCATGCATATGGGAACAATACAAGATGTCGGGACCCACATGGGAGATGTCAGTGTCTTTAATTTGGGGTTTCATTTTGCACATACCACTAATTATGGAATGATATATTTACAACATTTATATGGATAATATTTCCTATTTTGGGATTATCACATGATATTGGTTTAAATTGGCTATGGTATTGTTCTAGTTGTTTTTTGTTATTATTTAACTATTGTTTATTTATTTCCACTGTACTTCTTCTATGATAAAGATTGTATAATCTTCACATACTGCATATTAGATCCTCATTTCTAGTCATCATCATCTTGTATACTGAGAGGCACACCTATGTTCGTGCAACCAAACAAAAATGGGAACTATGTTGTTTCACCTGGTTTGGGATGTTGCACATTTTATTGTATCTATATTAACCCTTAATATGTACAAATTAATTTTGTTATTGTAAGAGATAAAATGAATAAATATGGTATAAAACAAAAATATTAGGCTAAAAATATAGTCAAACCATGTATAGATTTTATTATATGGGGTAATTAATACCCACTATAAAATTATATTTTATATAACTAACATGGGTGTAATATTTAATTAAAATTTAAATTATTTTAATTTAATATTTTTAGAAATTCCCAGAGTGCCCCACCCCTCTCTTATAAAAGGATAATTCTTCATAAAATTTATTCACACTTCACACCACATATAGTTCATCCAATAAATAATGTTATACCATCTAGTATTCGATATTCTCATTATAGAGGTGTTGGTTTAGGAATAATAGAAATTTTGTAGGTCTTATGTTTTTTATGGGTGGTTTTCCGAAGAAGGTATAGTTCTTAACAACCTGTTGTTTTATCTTATTATACATAACAAAAACCATATAAAATCAGGATAAAATAATAAATCCAGTATACATAATATTCATAGATGTTATTATTTTAGAGTAATGAACTATTTTCTTTATCATCTTCAGTAAATGTAAAAATAAAACATCATTTGTGTGTATAACATACAACTAGATCATGAATCTATGTATTTTATTTCCATCACAATCGATAATGACTTGTTATAATGATGGAATTAAGTCCTAAATTGTGCTTCCAATATATTTTTATCATTTTTAAAATATAATATATCATTTTACATCTTACCATTCCATCCATAGAAACTTGATAATTTCATTCATGCGAACCTATGGATTACTATATACACAATGAAATTTGATTCATGTTTCATCACCACATCACATGGATGACATATATATATATATATATTATGATATATATTAGACTAATATCATTATATAAATGTAAAATAATAGTTATCTTCTTTCCACAGTGATATTTTAAAATGGAAACATTATTCATCGGTACATATAGAATATTGTCTTCATGATTGTCATATAGATCATTATACATAACCATATTTAATAGATGTATTTAAAATTATAATTGATATATAATAAATATTATTAAATAAATATTATTATTTCATAAATGATTGAATGCTCATTTTTTGACCAAAGTCGACTTATGAAAACTATTTGGACTTATGAAATGAATATCATCAAAATAATGGATGTGAATTTATTTAATTAAATAATGAAATATATCATGGTTATTGTTAATATTATAGTAATAGAAAATATTATAATGTTAATATTCATGTATATTATTAACCTAATATTACTATTGAGAAAGATAAAGAACAAAAATAACGATCCATGCTCAAGGAAAGAGACATTATTTTAAAATTCATCTCATAATGTCTCACTGGAAACTCTATTTTTCATACATATCTATATTATTTTTTACTGAAAATGATTTAAATAGATTTTTTAACATTATCCTATGATTTTTGAATTTAAATTTATACTTGCATTCTAATTTTAAAAAATGGTTTGAAACTAAGTTTTTATCATTCTTCAAACGAGATACTTTTTCACTTTTTTGACAACAATATGAATGTTATATTTTTAAAACATATAAAAATGATAATATTTTCGTGAAACTATAAATAATATTTATCTTGGATATTATTTTATATTTTTAAATTGTTATTTTGAATGAAATATTAATCTTTTTTATGCGTGTAGTTTTCTATAAAGAAGTGACATCAAAATGGAAAGTTAAATTTAATAGAGAGAATATTTATGATGCAAGCTTTCATGATTTATGATTTTGTAATGGTTCTTGGGAATTTTCATGATGGTCAGTGGTTCTATTAAAAACCACGTTCTGGTGGTCAAGGTTGTTCTATTATTATCCAAGGACATGTGATTATGTTGTAACATCTAATAAGTTTGGTGTAGAAGTCAACTGTATGGTTATTACATATATGAGATGGATATAGTAGATTAGATTTATGCTGAGAGATAATGGGACTATATTGAGATGGTAATTCCCTAATTATCTTCACTTTTTAATCATGAGTAGTCTTTACCATTACTTAATGGTAATGTAAAAAATATAACAGTGAATATATTCTATGAGTATATATGGTTGTTACTCTAATGACACCTCTAGTTTCCATCATGTTTTATATATGTTTGTTATGGGTTTTAAAATTTTACACTTTTAAATGTCTATTATGATAGACTATATTAACTAAAAATCTTGATGAAATTTTTTTTAAATGTATATATATTATAGATATGCAATTGTTTTACTAGATTAATAGTTTTATTTAATTTTATTCCCATTACTGATATTTTGGTGCTCATGGTAAGTAGTAAAAATATTTTTTACATGGTTGATGGATGTGTAAATTAAAATAAGAATCCATGTTCAATGATGGAATATTTTTTAGGAAAAAATGTTTTTAGGCATTATATTCTATAAATGATAGATATCGAGTTGAACTGTATATATTAAAATATATGAGTTGATATATATGTGTTATGAACAAATTATCTAAACCGATAAACCAGAGATACCCTCATTATTAAAATAATGTGGATTCTTGTTAAATGACATTATAATATTTTATTATTAAGGGTGGGTACTTATATTTGGTATCAGAGAATGTTTTGGATGACTCTGGATATTTATATGTTTTAAAGTGAGGTTTTCATAAGAGTTTTAGAAACTAGCATTGTTTTATATGTTTAAGGTTTATTATATGATCAAAGTATTTTAAATCAATTTTTTTCTTTTAAGTAGTGCATTTGGAAGGGAGTAATGATAATATTGGAGATGGTATTTAGATGTGTAATCAAATTAGGTATATTGGATTTTATGTTTAATGAATTTTGAAATTTGTGAGGGTAATTTAATTTCCAGGACCATTTTCATTTTTACATTGAATAATTCATTTATTCTCTAATGATTTTATTTTGTTTAGATTTATAATAATTTACCAAGATTGAAGGAAATAAATCCTTCACGAACATATTATCCATTATAGATTATTTTATAATCAATAATAATAAAAATTATGTTGAAATTCTTTTCACTGTATTTAGAGTATTGAAATAAACTATAAGGAATTGTTTAAAATTTCTAACTCTTTTTTATTGGATAAAAAATTTTATAGGTTCTATTATTATTGTCATTTGATTTTAAAATATCAAATGTACAAAAAGATTCAAAAAGGTATATTCCACAAAGTAAATTATCATTTACATTTTCAATGATGGTCATAATGTCGAAATAAAATTTCTATTTCAATGATAACATGGTGTCTAAATTTAAATAATGTTGTATTATTGAATAAGTTATTGGGGCATGTTTAAATGTTTCTTAACGAAGTTAAATTAAGTATGAATTTATGTATCAATATTTCAAAAATATGATATATAGGTATTTTATAAATATTGTAAAAATCATGAAACATAAATTTATTTTTAGATATTATATTTTGAAACATATGATAGATTTAATTGATACATTAGATAATTATTTTCGTCAAAAGGTGATAATTTTAAAGAGAAATTTATTAATCATTGATAAATTTTTTAGGTACCTGTAACCCAAGTTTCTTTATTTAAATAGTGTATTTTATAGAAAATGGACATTATTTTTGTTTAAATAAATTTAAATGTATTGGTAATCATTATGGTTTATATTACCTTTGATTGTGTTGTAATTATATTATATTGAAATTTTGGATCATATGTATTATCAAAAATTGATATTGTATCCAATTTTATTTTTTTAATTATATTATACATGTAACGCCCCGACCCCAGCTACCCAGAGCTGGTGCGTTACTTCGTAACATTGGCATGATCACAAAAGATCAAGTCTCGAAAGATCGATTAGTTTAGTAGCCTTGGAATCACTAGATACATTCATAAATGTTACATTACATCACAAAGTTAAAAACTATAATAACATAGTCTCCATAGTCCACACTTCTATCCTCTTCTGACTATCCCTGCAGGTCATTCATAAAATACTTCTTCACATCCTGGAAAACATTAAAACATTGAAAGGGGTGAGCTCAGATGCTCAGTAAGGATAACAATATTGCGGAAACTTTCATAAATAATCAGTGATATTTAAGGCAATGTATAACTAAAACAAAAGCCTTTTTAAACTTGACCTTTAGCATAATATGGCAAAAATAAAATGAGATAATTCCATTTACTTACTCACATGGATATTCTACTAATCGAATAATCCCATGCAACATCAATAACCATTTTCATAATGATGGAATGCATAATGCCAGACTATCATAACCACGTAGCCAAGTCCTCGTGCCAAGACCAAAAATAAAATTTTGTCAAGGCCTCGTGCCAAGACACTAGTTTGTCTCATGAGACCTGCTGATGCATCGAGGAGCTATAGCGGGCTCCACCCGTCACTTATTAAGTCCAATGCATTCCTCATATGAATAGGTTTAAACATATTATAAACCATAACATAATCATATCACATAAAACATGCATAAAGGAAACATAACATTTCCACATTTCAATCACAAGATATAAATACAACACATTGATATAATAAAAATGCTTTCAAACCCATTTTCAATACCAAAATAAAATAATGTTAAAACTTTGTATTTATTTTTCATTAAAAAAAATGATGGCTTGTAGAGGAAGCCGAATCTCAAATAATGGTCACGGCGGCGGAGAAGTCGTTGTCTCTACATAAGTACGGAAAGAAAAACATTCCCTTTTGTCATTTAGTGAAACTCTTCGTTTAAAAAAGATTCCGTTTGAATAAACGTAAAAGTCAAAGGGGTTTATACACCGTATGAAAGAAAGTTGTGTATAAAACCAAATATGCCTCAATGAAAGGGGATTGAGACAAAGTCCTTAAAAAGATCATTTTTTTAAATAAAGTACATATATAATGTGTATTCACTATAAGTACACATAAATAATGTACAAATACAATATAGGACATAATAATATCATGACATAATTTGAAAGTAGGAGATTAACCCAAAGAATGGAAGTTGGGTTAAGAAATTCCCTTACCTTGCGTCTTGTCCTGACTCGACCGTTCTTTAACCTCCTGAATAATAAACTAGAGTTAATTTATATTTACTTAAGAACCTTTTTCATGTTCATTATTCCATTTATATCACTTATTTCCATGTTATTAACATTATTTAATTATTTAAGTTAATAACGGTCGTTTTGTCGATCTTTGGTACTTGAGTCAAAAATAAACTTCGTATAATTACAAGTTGTTCATGTGGTGAAATATCCATTATATCCAGAATTATATTCATGATGTAGATATCATATATATCATATATATACATTATATACATTCATTCACAATGTCACGTAACATTTAGAGGTAAGAAACGAAATGCACCGTTCATGGAGACGGTAAGCCGTACGTACGCATGAACGCTACTTTCATTTCTATTTCGTATTTAATGGAATGAAATCATAATGATATAAATTTATAATATAATTCCAGTATAATATAGTGTATAATACCATTTACTCCATCCTTTATACATCCCACATATGGCATTAACGATTCAAATCACTTTGAGGGGGCAGTAGTCCGCACTTCCTAAAATGAAATTATCACGTTTACCCATAATGGAAATCATAAAGTATGCCATAAATGAGAAATACAGAAGCATAAGTAAAACATAAACATATTATATATCATATATAAAAATATTTACATCTTAATGGCCACCTTTGAAGGTGTTATATGAGTGTTGAACAATCATCGTTTCGTGAGGCAGAAATTCGCCATCCACAGAAACCGTATGTTCTTTAACCATTAAGTGTAAGTGTGTGTAAGTGTAGATATAATCCTTCTTATAACAACATCCTTGTATATTGAGGATACTGGTGTTGTTACAAAAGAAATGAATAAAAAGATTTATTGGGTTGGAGAAGAAAGATGAAACAAAACAACATTAGAGAAGACATTACCTCAAAATCGGGTAACTCTTTTTGATTTGAGCCAAAAACTTCCTTGGGAAGAGTTCATCCCAAAGTGAGGCTTCTAGGAGTAAGAGGGGGATGTTGGGAGAGTATTTGGGCAGAGGTTGGCCGAGCCAAATGGCTTGAAAGTGTAAATGAGGTGGGAGAGGTGGGGCCTTTTATAAGTGGAGAGGAGGGGCTCTTTTGTAAAGATTGAAATGTTACATTATTACACAATGCTTTTAGGATTATAAAGGTCCCACACTTATATAATTCGTGCCTAAGGTGATAAGTGTTCGAAATCTACCCATCCAATAGTCTTTGGACAAGTGTAAGCCTTGGATTTTACATTATCGTTTCATTTTATTAAAATCGTTAAATAATGAGTTCATCGCTGCATCATAATGATGTCATAAATAATTTAATTTATTTAATGTCTAAAAATTATAAAAAAAATACTATGATGTAGGAAATCTTTTTATCTTTCTAAGGAATATTTATAATCAAAATGTGGACTTGTGTAACCCCACTTAAAAACTGTTTTAGTAAAGAAACTCATGTTTGTGTCATTTTTTACTTTAACATTAAATAAAAGGTATATATGTCATTTTCCAACAAAAGTGGCTCCATGGGGTCCCCATGTTGACCCATGGATTGTCTTGGTCGTCCATGACTCATCCAATAGGAGTATGACAAGTGTCAAGCTCATATCATATTATTAAAACATTATTTTTACCTTAAACTACACTAATTACCTCTAATCGCGATTAAGAACTTAAAAGTTACTATTCACCAAAAAATTATTTTAATCTCATTGAAACAAATTTTACTTCTTAATGACAACCATTTATGTCGGATTTTTGAAAATCAAATCACAGAAGTGGTAATTTTTCATTTTAACGAAAAATCAGTTTTTAACAACCACTTAGTGGTTTCACTATTCATCAAAAATTGAAGTTTTTCAGAATAAGGCCAAAACTTCACCCTAAGCTATAGTTGATATTCCGAATTCAAAAATGATGTCTATTTTACAAAATTACAAACATATAACTTGCATTAATTAATTTTATAATTAATTCCCGATGTTACAACAAATAGCGTGTTTTTAAGAAACAATTTATATCAAAAGATTGGCAATTGTTTATGTCCAATTTCAATGTTAAATTAATTATAATGACCACCATTGGATAAAATGATAAAAATATATTCTAATTATACGTTAAAACCACTAAACAGTATAATTTATCACTATAAATTATTTTGATTAAAAAAGTTGTTTTTAAGTATTTTTCACTATTCATAAAAAATTAGAAGTTCTCAGAAAAATACCAAAATTTCAACATAGGCTAATTTCGATATTCCGAATCCAAAAATGAAGTCCATTTTTAAATATAAAATTTCTATAATTTTAAAAATTGGTTATTACTATTCATAACGGCTACTTTTATTAGTCGCGGTGTTTTAGAACTCGATGTTGCGTACAATGCAAGCTATTGCATTATTGAATGAGAAGCGTATCATGGAAGCTCGGGGTGTTACAATAAAATTGGATTTTATTAGATAAAGAATGGTTGAATTATATTTAGTAAAAAAATATGATCCTAATATTTCTTTATGGATATTCACGTGATTCATCAAAATGATTAGAATAAAATAAAGATTTTGTTAGTAGGGAAATTCTGATTTTGTATGAGACTTTAACAGTTATTAATATTATTTGGAGATAAATTTTTTATTTTTCATGTATGTCTATGTGATCAAATTCGTACAATTTTTGTGTTTCAAACATAGTCTAAAATATTTATGAAAATGATTTAGTTTATAAATTTTCTGAATGACCAAAGTTGAATTTTGGGTATTACTGTTGGATTTTGCAAATTGGATGGAGTTTTCATTTTGTCTGATGGGTCATACTCATTGGAATTATCTTATTTGTTTTCTAAATATTTTTCTTATAGTTAATGTATACATTAAATTGGAATATACATTTAATATTTCAATGATTTTTTATCCATTTTAGTTTAATATTTTTCTTTATGTATGAAAAACTCATCCTAAATACTCATCATTGGATGGAGATGATGAGATTATTGTGGAAATTTATTAAAGGATAAAACATTACTTGTCATAATATTATATTACATATGTTAATACTCAATGTATTAATATAATTAAATTACTCAAGGATATATATTTTTGAAGGAAAATGATATCCATTTATTTTTCTTATTGGAAAATTAGTGGCCTTTTAACCCATCATATATTCTTAGTTTTACGTGGGATATATTTCTCATTACCAAGTTGTTTATCACTCTCTATGAATATGTTGGAATTAGTCTTCACTAGTATATACATGCATTCAAGTCCAACATATGTAATCTAATTTTGAAACTAACTATGTATTATTCTAATTGACCATCATACATTTCTTTCTCTTAATTCAACAAGACATTTTACTAATGCAATTTATTATGTGGGATTTAAAAACATGTATTTTTAAAAGGAAAACCTTTTTTTCAACTTCGAAATAATAATTCTAGGTATAGTTTCCAATGTGGGAAAAATTTAAAAACTTAAGTGATGATATAAAAATATATTAAAATTTATTATTATTCATAAATTATGTTCTTTTATAGGATAGAAATATATTTAATAATACATAAAATCCAAAAGGAAATTGATATATTATACTAATTTATTTTATGATTTTATTTAATAGTATAATTTTAAAATCTTAGATTTTAGGTACTAAAAATTGAAATTCATATATACAAAAAAACATTTCAAAATAAATTTTTGTTGAATATTTTAAAATTGTCTTAAATAAATTATTTTTCAAGTATTAGTGAAAAATACTGATTTTTATTCAAAAATAAATTTTATTTCAATATTTTTTAAATTTTATAATTATATTTTAGATTATTTTTAAAAATTAATTAGTAAATTTTGAATTAATATAATGAAATTATAGTTTTGGGGAGGAATTTTATACTATAATTTGGTATAAAAATATTTATATTTATAGGGGAATTATTCCAGAAAATAAGGTTTCATAGCCTTTTTAAGATAAATGGTAATTTTAATTTTATAAACCCTTTCTTTTGATTATTAAAAAATAGATATCATAATTATAATCAGTGGGTACACATTTATAATATATTTCCCTTTTTTTGAAAACTATGAATAATAATCATAATTATTTATTTAATGCGGTAAAGGGTTAATTGAGTGATTTATGTCAAAAAAATTTAAATGTTATGAACCATTAAATGAATAAAAACATTAATAAATAATATTAAATTAGAATATATCCACCATAATAATCCAGTGGATTAATTTATGATATTTTGGGTCTACTTGGATTATATTATGACCATTATTGTGTTTTATTTAATCACATTTCAAACAAGTTAAACTCTTGTTTTTTATAAGCTCAATATTTATAAAATGGTGTTAAACAAAGGATATTATCAGAACCCACCTTCTCCAAGAAGAGAGAAGTAATAGAAAATATACAGTCCCTTCCTTCATCAAAATAATTTATAGATAATGGCCCAAGAGTACTACCTTCAATAGGACCTTGAGTGGTGACTAGAACCAAGGCTATAAAATGTCACACATAAGTCAAAGGTATTAACCTTTTATATAGAAAATGATCACGAGATATGATAGTAAAACCAAGAAAACACAAAATAAAATAGTAAAATAAAAGGAAAAATCCATCCCCACATTAATGAGAGAAATTAATGTTGATAGAATATACAACAAAACTCCATAGTAAAGTACCTAATGAAAAGTGTCTAAGAAAAAACAATAACTAATCCCAAAGCCTTATCTAGTAAAGTCTATAACAGTCCTCAATGTCCTATTAGAAACCTGAAAACATTTTTATATATGTTGGGTGAGTATACACGTATAACCAGTAAGAAATATATAATGCCACATGTGCACAACTGACGGAACACACTAATGTCCATGTGAGAATATAATAGAACATCAAAGTAACTACCAAGGAATACTAATCATTCTCACCTCACCAAGTCACACTCACCAAAAAATGCATGCCATGTAATGCAATTATTTATTCACATAAATAGTTGGGTACCCCGAACCACTTGCTCATTTGGTAACAGCTCAATCCTAATGGATAATGTTTTGACACTTCCACACTTCCCATATGCAGTCCCACTACAACAACCTAACTACACACACTTGGTCCTCAACCAAACATAATCTTGCACCCAAGAACCTAAGTCATGAAAACCACACCTCTCACCTAAAGACACCTGGGCCTTACCCCGGAGACACTTGGGAAAATAAACCAGGCCAACAAACACCTAGGGCTATCATCTAAAAATATCATTTCCCAAAGAATCATGGACTATGGTAATCATCGAGCCATTATATCATTTTGATTTATTATGGAGAAGTACGAAATTGGAAGAGGGTGTGAGGAAGAAAGTAAGTAACTAGTCATCCATCATCCCATTGGGATCTTGGTAAAGACACCCTACCTTATAAAATAGAGGTGTTAAACACATAGTTATCAACAAGGGTGGGGTGCATATATAAATCACAAGATAATACAATATATTTGTAGTTAAAAAATAATCATCCCATCCTATGGGTTTCCAACATGAAACAGGCCCACACAAATCACATTTTTTGTTACCCCTATATGCAGAACCACATGAAAAGTCACAATAAAACACTAACCTAACCCCATTCCATTTATCAATTAATGTGTTCACTTTAATTTTTATGGGCACTACCTAGGGAACTAACAAGAACAACATCTATAACCACTATAAAAGGTGAAGTTTTTGGTTAACTAAACATAGAGTAACCAACCTACATTCCACAATCATTCTTCAAAAAACTACCACACAAACCTTCTCCCACAACCCAGCTCCATAGCCATACTTCCCAAAAACATTACTAATGTAGTCCCACTACATAGAAAATCCATATCCACAACTTATTCCTACTACCCGACGCTGATCCATGAACACCTAAAAACAAAGGAGGTTTTGTTTCCTACAAGTTTATCCATTCTGTAATCAATAAATGATTAAGACTAAAAAGCCAAATCAAAACTTGTAAAACCCCATGTACAAATCCCAGAGTATCTACCATTAACACTATCCCCACTACACCCTCATTAAAAACTATTATCACTATTCCCACTACTCATTCCAACCATGTACCCACAATCATTCTCCCAATAGTATCACCACACAACTCTCACAATGATACAAAAACTCCACATAACACAGCACTCAACCAAACCTATCAATATGAAGTGCATAAATTCAGATTTTTTTAGTAGTGGTTCTTTAATTCCACCTAATTATAACTGGGCCAATCACAATAGAGGCTTGATTCTGGTAGAATCCATTTATTTAACAAGTATATGTGATTAAGTAGCTTTAACATTACAGTCCTTTATTCAAGCATCTCAACAAAATAGAACAACACTAGTGTGCATGTAATGACCGCCATTGCTCATGATTTTCAAAAGGCTTTATAGCTATACCAAAACCTAATATCAACAAAAATATTAAAATAAAACCTATGATGAAACATCAGACCACTCCCTTCCCATTATTTTTTTACTCGTCATTTATTTTTATATTTTTCAATTCCTACTTTTTTTCTTGATTGAAAAAATGGATTCATCCATTCATTATAAGTAACACTTAGTACACTAACCCCACATGATGTACAATTAAAAAAAGTCAGATTAAATCCTTTTTGGATGTCCAGAGAATCTATGTTATTCCTTCCACCAAGAAAAGGGGTTGCATGAGCAGCATAGGATAACTCTAAGAAAAGCATTGTCTTAGGTGCATGACTCGTTTAGGGAAGATGTCTCTAGGAACACTACATGAATAAAAAAGGAATAAATAATGAATAGAGATCAGTTTATGAAATGTTGAGATCCTAATAATCATGGAGACGATTTCTACATTCATGAAAATAATATCATGGTTTGACCATGTGGAATTGTGGTTTCTAGGTAGGTGGAACATTATGAGATATGAGGAATTTAATAATTCCACTCTAAATTGGTGGAGGAAACCTAATGCACCACTGTGAGTTGATAGGCTACAATTTCATGGAGCGAAACACATAACGGGCGCAAAACTATAAAACCAAAGGGAACCTGAAAATGGGTCACCAATGGGTGAGTCTTAAAATCTAATCCAGTGATGGGTGAGCTATCGACATGACCTACTGATGCTTATCCACCGACACTGAGCTACCGATGCAACAAGTCACCAACACCTATTCCCCTAACTCACCGATGCCTAAACCTATGGATGCACTGGCCTACAGATGCTGAATCCCTCAACTCACTGATACCATTACCCAAGACCTACCAATGATGATTCCCTCATCTCCCAGACACCAACACCCTCGACCCACCGATGTGGACACACTGACATGCCGACAAAAAAACTGGAAATTTGGAAAACAATTGAAATGAGCCCTTATTTCCACCCAAAACACCATAAAAACAGGATTATCCCAAAGGAAGGTCCTAAGGATGTTAGAGATACTACTTATGATACCTCTCAAACTATTCTCATCCCTAAGAATTTGAAATTTGATCCCGAAGGAAAGGATGTCCCAACAACCATCCCATAAGATACCTCTCAGGGCTAAAGAACCTTGTGTCATTCTAATGTTTGAGTGAAAATATCAACATCCCTAAACACCTTATTATCATATATATCTTATAAAACTATAGATACACAACCAGTCCACTTCCTCAAGAAACCACACAAACCCTAAATGTCACAATGTCCAGATAAATGGATTAGGTATCTCTTTCCTCTATGTCAAGATACTATCTACTATGGGCTGCATTGTCTTAGCCGCCTGGGTTTAATCACATCTGTATTAATGCACCTTTATTAAGAATTAAGATCTCCACTTCCCATAGTCATGACTTTTTACACAAAATAGAGAATAGAGAAATGAATTAAAACAAAACAAAGAAGGTCATAAATTGCATTGTAAGCAATGTACAAAACAAAACACAAGATAAACTCAGAGAAATTATGGGTACTATGTATGCATATGTGCCTTCTTTTCCCATGTACTCACCATGAGCCCCCCATGCCTCTATAACTCATGAAAAAATAGAATGGTCCATCCATGGAACACCTTCTCCTCACGATCTTCTATTATTACTGGTTGGTCCATGATCATTGCGTCGTCTTTGATATCAATTTCTCCCTAGTCCATGACATGGGATTCAACCTATAGACACCAATGGAGTTGATCCATGTGGAAGACATTGTGGATCCTCTCCAAATTTGGTGGAAATTCCAGCTGATATGCCACCTCATGAACTCCTTCGAACAACTCAATAATTCTAATGAACCTTGGATAAATCTTGCTTCCTTGGCCAATCCTCCATAGTTTTCACTAAGGGAAGACCCTTAAGAACATGTGGTCCCCAACATCGAACTACAAAGGCCTATTCCAATTATTATTATACCACTTCTACAATTCTTGAGCTTCCTTCATCCACTCACTCACAAGTTGATCCTTCTTCATCATGCTATGGAGTACCTTGAGTCTTAGAAGGATGCCTCTCCTATATCTATACAACATAAGGGTGACTAACACAGTCTTTCGTACATGGTTTTGAATGGTGTCATTCAAATGGTATATTTATTGATATTGTTGTAAGAATACTCTAATAGGGAAAAGTTTCATTTCCATATTCCCCAGAAGTCTAAGACGCATGCCCGATTCATGTCCTCCAATGTATGAATGGTCCTCTTTGTCTGCCCATCTATCTGAGGGTGGAAGGCAGTGCTAAGATATAACTACATGCCAAAACTATACTCTAATCCCCTCAATACCCATGAGTAAAACTGTGCATCTCTATAGGAGGAAAAGGATCTTGTAACTCCATGTAGAAACACTAATTCACCTATGTACCTCTGTGTTAAGGCATCCGCTACGATCGACTCCTTGATTTTGAGGAAGTGAGCTGATTTTGTTAATCTATCCATCACAACCAAAAGACCATTTCATCATACTTATGATCTATGTAAATCTATGAATAAATCCATCGATATGTCATACCATTTACATTTAGAAAAATCCAATGGCTACAAAAAATTGTCGAGATCATGTTGCTCGGCCTTCACCTACTGACACACTAGGAATCTTTCAACAAAATCTTCCACATCACACATTACCTTGCGGTACCAAAATTTTTCTTGAAGGCCTCATTAAATCTTATAGAATCCTTGATGTACCACCTAGTATGATCTATATAACTCATAGAGAAATCCCTCTTGCATTGCCACTGGGATAAACAGCTTCCAATGGAACATCATCTGATTATGGCTATCCTCTGAGCATCCATCCAGAGCATCACTATTTCCAACGCTTTCTCCGGGGTGCACGCATCTGTCTGCATGGATGCGACAAACGCGACTTTTGTTTTTTACCACATTCCCGCTTTCCTAAGTCAGGCGGCATCCACTCCTTATTCAGGGACGTCTTCTCCTTGATCAAAACCAGGATGATGGGATGTCGGTTCTTCCTTCCGTGGATTCCTCCTCGGAACTCGTCACCGGGTCCGGGTCTCCCTCATAGATTTAATACATTGTTCGTGAAACACTTCCCAGTGCCATGTTCGCATGGGTTCCGGTTAATTAAACTACTTCCTTCAGGACATTCCAAAGGGTCCGGTCAGGGAAGCAACCATCAGTCAGGGGAGTAGTCATGTCGAGGCATCAGTAACATGTCTGAACGCTGGGGAATTGGCGTGTCTATCTTTTTTACCTTGTTATAGGGATTCTCGAGGGCACAGAATCCTGAGGCATCCCACATCGAGCATGGGGAATCATATTCCATAGGCATGTATCTGAGGTTTTCCTCAGCTTCCTACATTTAACACAGGGTATGCCACATGTTTTACGTCCAGCAAAGATGGATAGGCCTGATCAGAACACTAGCTGGAGTGGATCAGATTGAAGAATCCCCCTTGAAGGAATGCTGATATCGGGGCCAGCCTATGGGCGGCATCCAGAATGCTATGGAGTTGAATGGGATGTCATGATCTCACTGGGATGTGGAGGCCAGTGTAAGAATCATGGTGGATGATGGAGAATTGCATGGATGTGGTCTAAACGACTAGGTGGTGGGCTTGAACCACGTGAGGCTTCCTACATACCATGCCTTGGCATGGATCAAAGTCTGCATAGTTCAAGAAGAGGGGTGTTATACTGACATGAAGGGGTGTCAGAACAACTAGACGGTAGGGTCACAATGTCTTACCGCTGGATTGGGATGCGGTTTAACGTCATGCGGGTTGGGGGCACATCGTAGAACCGATGTGAAAAAGTACCTGTGTCCAGGTGGATTGTGGGATTGAACCTCGTGAGGCTTCCTACGTACCATGCCTTGACATGGATCAAAGACGTTATAGTTCATAATGGTGTGTTGGATAACTAACGCGAGTGAGGACCTTGGTCCAGATGATGTGGGGCTAACACACTAGGCTACCCAGGTGTTGGTGAACCGATGTGAAGAAATGACCTTGGTCCGATGGGTGATGGGCTTGATCCTCGGGGAGGCTTCTTGTGTACCGTTCCCTGACATGGATCAAAGTCCTCGTAGTTCATGAAGGTATTTGTCAGTGTATCGACGTGAAGGTGAACCCGTGGGTCCACTGGTGGTGGGCTTGAACCTCGTGAGGCTTCCTACGTACCATGCCTTGACATGGATCAAAGTCCTCGTACTTCGGGATAGTCACAACGGCTAACTGTCAGACTGGAATGTAGTTTAACTTCATACGGGATGAGGGTGGAACCTGACGTGAAGAAATGATGGGTGGTGGGATTGAACCTCATGGAGGCTTCCTACGTACCATGCCTTGACATGGATCAAAGACCTCGTAGTTCAAAATGGATGTACAGTTTAATGTCATGCGGGGCAGCATACAGTTTAACGTCATGCTGGATGGCGGCATACCATTTAACGTCATGCTGGACGAGGGCATTGCCATGGTCGATGCTTACTCTAAGCCCACATGAGTCATGCTCGGTGTGAGAAACAAGAGGCAGTAGAGACCTGACGATCATGTCGCGGAGGGTGCATCCGTGAAAAGCGAAGAGGGGCTTACACATTAGGAGGCCCATGGAGCTAGGACTTACACCAGGATGGAGGCCCGAAGTGCGATAAAGCACAACGGGAGAGGGATTTGGGACCAAATATGGAAGGTGCCTCGTTCCCTATCACGACCTCCACTAGCCTTGGCAGTGGGGATGTACGGAGGTGCATGGGTGATACCTTCCGCAAGAGGTGCTAAGGGGCTTACACCAAGGTGGTTTCCCTTCTCATGTGGACATACGCCACTCCGATGAGAAGGATATCATCCCATGTGTGGGTGATTCCATTCCCGTGGAGATGAGAAGCCTAAAGAATGACCGAGCTAGGGGGACCCTGTGTGCGAGGCACCAGGTCAGGTCACAGTTTAACGTCATGTGTTGAGGATGAGGTGCTTGTAAGTTTAACGTCCTATAGCTTGGACGAGGTGGGTTTACACCCCACCCATAGGACTTATATGATCGGTACCCTCTTCCCCTTGGGGGAGGTAAGGTACCGCAAATGCCATGGTAAAGGGGGGGGGGTCCCAGATCGAACCACCGAGGGGTCCACGTTAGTGTGGCTATGCAAAGAAGAAATAGCTGTTAGCATGCCTATACGAAGATGCATTTGGAGAAGCAATGCTACGGGTGGTGTCGTCCATGGGACTTTGAAATCACATCGTGCAAACCTGGAGGGTTGCACGGGATGAGTAATTTCCAAGGAAAGGGGTGTTTTTTGCGAAGTTGAGTGCCTTGGCGTTAGCATGGGGAAGAAGTACGAGTGGGAGGTGCTTCACGATGTGGAAGGGTGTTCACGGAGCATTTCCTCACGAAGTAGAGGTGCCTCACGAAGCTAGGTGCTGTGAAGCAGTGTGCTTCACGAAGTACAGTGACCTTGCCTTGGCATGTGGATCACTTGTATATGATGGGGGTTTCATGAAACATAAACTCTGTGCACCAGCCCGGGTTCCCTTGGGAATCCCCTTCCTTCTCAAATTCCCTTCGGATTCTTGAAGGGAATCCCACTAGAAAGATGGGCTCAAAACGAGACAAGGCGAAGGCATCTCGCGAAGAAAACATACCTCATGGAGATCATTATTCCCGAGGCAAAGGGAGATTTGCGATTCGGGAGCTGAGAAACTGAAAGGTCAGATTGTCTGCTTGGAGAGCTCAGGGGGAGCTTGGTATTTATAAGCAAGGGGCTCCGCGGAGCAAAACTCATGTGTCACGAAGGTGGCCTCAGTGGCTTCGCAGAGGGGCGCGAACGTCAACTGGTTTCGCAGATGGATCCTGCCTCCTCTGCTTCGTGGAGGGCCGAGAACGTCATGCCCTTCGCGGAGAAATACCGCCCATAGGGCATCGCGGTGGGTCGTGAAGGTCAGGACATTTGCAGAGCATTACCACCTCTGGGGCTTCACGGCGGGCTGCGAACATCAGGCTGTTCGAGGAGCACTACTACCTCCAGGGCTTCGCGGTGGGCGCAGAGCTCGCAGGGGGGGCCTCACGTTGGGGCATCGTGAGGTAGCGCACAAAGCCTCTTTTTCTTTTCCACTTTCATCGAATATTTTTGGTGCCAACAAATGCCCCCCTCAGACTTGGAGATGCCGAGGGACAAAGGGTTGATGTATGAGGGAAAATCGCCAAAATTATCAGTAGTTCACGGTGTGGACTCGCGAAGAGAGCGTGCGGGGCGGACAGCGGACGCGCGGTTCGGACGCGCCACTAGGCTCCACGCGGGCAGGACGCACCGCGAATGTAACACCCTGAGATTTAATGAAAAATATTCCTTTTAATTTCATTAATGTCGGGTGTTGTATGCTGCACCAAAAGGATCTTGTGCAACATGCATCCTTGACTTGCCTTTCATTACATGCTATCGCAACCTTCCTTGATAGTGTGTGTAGTACGTAATACCGAGTTTCACTAAACAGCGATATGCTATTATTTAAACTAGCCGTTATGAATAGTAATAACCACTTTTTGAAATTTTATAAATTTTATCTTTCAAAATGGACTTCATTTTTGGATTCGGAATATCAAAATTAGCATAGGGTGAAATTTTGGTACTTTTCGGATAGCTTTCATATTCTGTTGAATAGTGAAAATTACTAAATTTTAATTAAAAATAACTTTTTTAATCAAAATAATTAATAGGGATGTGTTATTAATTTGAGTGGTTTTAAAGTATATTTAGAATATATTTTTACAATTTAATACAATGTTGGTCATTGGATATAATTTCAAATTTAAACCAGACATAAACAAATGTTAATCTTTTGATATTTATTATCTCTTAAGAACATGCTATTTGTTTTGACGATGGAAACTAATTTTTAAATTAATTAATGCAACTAATATGATTTGAATTTGGTAAAATAGACATCATTTTTGAATTTATAATATCAAATATAGTTTAGGCCTAATTTTTTGTATTTTTCTGGAAACTTTCTTTTTTTGATGAATAGTGAAACCACTAAGTGGTAGTTAAAAAAACTGAATTTTTCATAAAACATAATTTTACCGCTTCTGTGAGTGGAATTTTGAAAATCTGAGAGACACGGTTAATATCTAAGACTAAAATGTGGTTCAATGAGATGAAAATAATTTTTGGTGAATAGTTTTTTTTTTTACTTTTTTTACCACTGTTAAAAGTAAATAGGGTAATTAGGGGTAACAATGATATTATTATTACCTTAACACATGTCCTAATTCTATTGGATAAGTGTAATTCGACCAAAAACAACCTTATGAATAAAATATGACCATTTAGGCCCACTTGGATTAGATTAGAACATTTATTATTAATTTATTTAAAGAAGGGTTAAAATAGTTAAAATCAAAGTTTAATAAGTAAATATTTTTTAATATAGGGTTATACATAAAATAAATTCGACTATAAATATTAATTAGAAATCTAAAAATATTTTCTACATAATAGTATTTTATTTGTAATTTTTAGACATTAAATAATTTAATTTATTTATGACACTACAATGATACAATAATTATCCTATTAATGAAATATTGACATAATTGATGTTATAAATAACCAAATAAATATAATTTGAGACTTTTTATGAATTACACTAATTTTATAGGTCAATTTGACATGTTATTATTGATTTAATTAACTTTTTTCGAAATAATATTTCTGTTATGATTTTCACAAAAATCAATTACTAAATAGTGTCAAAATTGACATAAAATAGTTTTTTTTTAAATATTATATTATTAATTGTTATTTTATTCCTAAAAATCTACGGTTCGGCCAAATTACTTAGATAAGGTTATATATATTAATAATAAATAACTCGGGGTTCGTTTGTCTTGTTATAGTAAGTTTATTAACCTTATTGTTTAAGAACACAAGAAGACACAGTAAAAGTAAAATTATTTAACTTAATGTTAAATCTAAATGATAAGGTTAAAATTGGAACCTAAACATGTCTAAATTCTATTGGATGAGATAATTTAGACCCATTCCCACCTTAGATTCTAAATAAATCAATTTGGGGCTATTTAAAACAGAATTTGGCTTTATAATAAATTAATATTTTTAGTTTTTCCAAAGGAGCCCCTCTCCTTCCTTATAAAAGGGCACCTCCTCCCCCTCTTCCTCACACTACATTGAGCCTTCAATCTCGTCCAACCCCTGCCAATTTCTTCTCTCCACTTCCCTAGGGACATCCTAGAGGTCCTGGTCTTCTTAAAATACCAATTTTAGTGCCCTAAAAGGAGGTCTCAAAGAAGCGCTTCAAAGAAGAGGTAATGTCTGTTACCGATTCTTTCATCTTTATGTCTTCTTCCACTTCTTCTTATTTAGTTGTTTCATTATGAAGTAATAACATCAGTATCTCTCATATACGGATATGTTATTATAAGTATGAAACAAACCTATTTCACCATCTATCCATCCTACAGAAAATGAAATCACCGCGCGAGCGTACGTACGGAATACCGTCTCCACGCCGTGGTGTAATCTATTTTCCACCACCACCTTACTTGGATGGGTATAATGGTGTAAAGAATAAATATATATGATTATTGTAAAGTGATATTGATTCTGAAATAGTATACATACACTCCAATACAATTCCATGATCATGAGAATGATATCACCGCTCGTGCGTACGTACGTACTACCGTCTCCATGACGCGATGAGATTCATTCTCCACGTTAACCATTCATGAATGATTATAAAGTATATATAATAAGTTATCATTAAATATATGAAAAACTAATGATACTGGATTTTTGTGTATATATATGTATGTCATCTACTTAATTCCATTCAACTCAATAAGGAAACGAAAACAGCGTTCATGCGTACGTACGACCTACCGTCTCTATGAACGGTGTATTTCTTTCCATTTACTGATCTATTATATAGATGTATATTCTGAATATATATTATATATAAATCATGTCTTATATTCTGGAATTAAGTAATCATGATCTACGTAATCATATGAATAATTAAAAGTCAAAACACGGACGACAAATGAAACGATTTTACCCAAAACACTATTTAACATGGAATTTACAAATGAACAGGTAATATAAAGTCATAAGTGAACCATATATAATATCATAACAATGATTATGATTCTGTAATAAGTCAATGACATTATTTAAATAATTATATAGGAGGTTCAGACACTTACGAAGCAAATCGGACCTAAGGTAACGGAAAATCTCGCAATCTCAATTTTTATCCAAGATTGTTTATACTTCAAAATTTACTGGGGAATATTTATCATCCACATCCATGTTTCCTAAATATGTAATATTTATATCCTTCTACAATATTTTATATCCAATTTTACCCTTCGGTGAGTTTTTAGTAAAAGATATGAATGGAATCTTTTGTCGTTTTTCGTACGAAGTACTTTTTGACTTTTCCGACAAAAGCACGAGAGGAATGTTTTTTTAACTTATACGGCGTGAATGGATTTTTAAAAAATTATTTCCAAGAAGCTTCCTTTACAAGTTTTCATGTTTATTTTTAATCAACTTATTTTTGTTTAAAATTGTATGACATGTTAAGAAAGGAAAAAACATGTTTTTGAAGTAGAAAGGATATTTTCCTCAAGAATAGAGTTCAAGTGTTTTATCAAAATTATTTTCCATCTAAGATAATATAGGGTTCTGTTTCTATACCTACTATTACATTGATTAGATTCTGTTGTGATGGAATTATTTTTATGAATTCCTTTATCTTATATTAACTGTTTTATGATGTCATGATGTTTAAGAATCTGATTTTTATTACATGGGTTATGCTATGATGTATGGTTTATGATTTTGTGGCACACATAAGAATGGTATAATTATGAGATGGGCAGGACCTATATCTCCCTCCAATACATTGGGTAAAGATAATATATATCATGAGATAGACATGTCTGGAACGGTAGGTTAAACCGGTTCAGTGAAACAGGTCTGAAACGAGGAGTGAACTCGATTCAGAAATGGACTTTGTCCACTAAGATAGTCTTGGCCATGAGTCATGACTAATAAGAAATGATTCTCTATGATTATGTGTGTATTACACAAAGTTTCATGTTTTATGTTATTATTATTGGGATTACATTTCACTACTATGATTTATCCCATGTGATGATATTATGATCTCTTTTGCAGGATAAGATTTCCAAAATGTTATGTTCTTATGAATATGATGTGATTGATATTTTTTTTTGTTTACCCTTACTGGGCATTTGAGCTCACCATTTTATGTTTTCTTTTTTCCCCAGGATATAAAGAAAGGTTTTAGGTAAGAAAAAAAGGGAAGATCATTAGGGTAGATGTTGAAGATCCTTCACCACGATTAGAAGATTATATTCCGAGTTTCCAAAGACACTAATCTATTACGGTCCTTGTGTGTGTGTTTTTGTAATGTACTATGTATTCCGCAAAATTAATGTAATGTCCATGTACGTCATGCTTTGGGTCTCTACAGTTGGTATCAGAGGAAAGGTTTAGTCAAACTTTGGAAACTAGGACGCGAGAACTTTAATGAGATCCCTAGAGATATTTCTAAGGTATTTATAGGGATGTCCCTAAGGTTAAGTATACGTATAGGTTAAAGTCCTAGAATTACACTAAAAATATTATAATTAAACCAAACATGTTAGATATTGAAGGTACTACCCCGTTATTATGTTGTTTTCCCTTGCATGATTTTTACCTCTCACACTATTCTATTTGGGTTTTAGAAAATGGCTGGAAATAGGAAGATTCATGATAATGGAGGATATGAAGGACAATGGAATGATATTCTTCATGAGAAATAAAATGAAATGGGATTTGGAAGTCAAAACATCGTTGTTATGCCTAATCAGCAATCTCATAATATGATCAATAATCTCAACTTTGGTAAGTTTCTCGACTCAGATAATAAGAGAAAGATGGAGTTTCATGATGATAATAGAGGAAATAAAGTTCAATTTCCTTCATGTAAATCATGTGGGAAGAGGCATCGGGGAGATTTTTTCAAGGGAACTGGAAGATGCTTTGGGTGTGGAAAAGAAGGACAAAAGCCAGTAAGTGCAAAGGAAATGTTCAGTTAACACCATGGATGAGGATAATCGTATTGCTACGACATCAACAATGGTTAAATGTTTTAAATGTGGAATGCACAGGCATTATGAAAACCAATTCCCTAAGGGAATGTCTCATGAAGAGAATTTGTACGGTCGTATGGGTAGTATTTATGTTGATGATGATGAAGATACTACAAATGATATGTGAGATAAAAGAATTGTTGAAGATCGGACAATGGTTTAAGAAGGTAGTCGAATGATTACATGTTTATCAAGTGTAATGTTGTATAAGTAATCTCATGGTACTATGAAATAAAGAGACATCTAAGGATTGTTACACTGTTGTCTTTCCTTTAGTTTTGAAAGTGTATGATTAATGGTACCAGTATCGAGGAAAGGTTTTTCAGATATTTTTGGAATGTAGATGATATGCGCACAATGAAGGGATAAGGAGAAAATTAAATGTTTGATAGTATTCATGAGCTCATGACTGATATAAGGAGAAGGTTATATCATGGTTTGAGTATATAGAATTTTTTGATTTTGGTATGAGGAAAGAGTTAACTTTTGACAGAATTCATGTTTTCACTATGGTTTAATGGGTATTCATTCTTCATGAGTATACATGATTAAGGTATTCACAGGATTGGAATGTGACCAACAAGATATATGGGGGATAAATGATGGTATTCACATGCTTGGTTGATAACATTTCAAGTAATCGTTTTCTTTATACTATGAGCTTGGACCGAAGTGTTTTAGATAAGCCTAAAGATTGTAATGGATTATGTTGGACATAAGTTAGTATTGTTTAAGGATATTACTTTTTTTTTGATATTATTTATGGGATGTTATAGTAATATAGCATTAGAAAAAGGACAACTTGCAGGACGGGAGACAGCCCATCGCGTCGGACAAGGCTATGGGAATCGAACCCACAACCGAAGTGTGACTGGCCTTTATCACCTACCACTGGCCTACAGGATGTCCCTATTTAGTATAAACTAGTTTTATTATATTAAGCAGTATGATATATGAAGTATAAGTCAATTTTAGGAACCATATATGAATAATCTCACCGTAGATGGACTTATGTATTTTTTGATAACTTTTCTAACCTTTTGTTTGAGACAGATGGAATGACCCATCATTCTATCACATGTTCTGCTAACACATCACAAATGACAAATTAAACTTTATTTCTTTAAGAGATTAAGTGGAAATTGTCCAAATAATGACCAACGATGAGACTATACCAAAATCGCGAAAGTATTTCTTCTAATTTCATCAATTTTAAGGAAATGATCTTGAAAACAAAAATGTTGTCCTAGTGCTCTTATATCTAATGAATGAGATGTTACCTTAGATCGTCACAAATTTATGGCTTTGTGATTTCTGGCTTTTCTGTAGCCATGTTCTCTACCACTCTCCATCAGAACATGGTGGTTAGATTTCTCTTCTATATCCATATTTTCACCTATGTGGAAACCCAGTGATTAGTTTATTTGGGTAACCGTTAGGTTTCATAATTTTGTTTTTACAGATTGTTTTTGGTATTCATTTTTACGATGTGGGTTTCTATTAAAGAAACATTCTAGTAGTAAACCATTTATAACCCTGACGAATTTCGAGGGCGAAATTCATTTTAAGGGGGGTAGAATGTAACACCCTGAGATTTTATGAAAAATATTTTTTTTAATTTCATTAATGTCTTGTGTTGTATGCTACACCAAAAGGAGATTTACCAACACAAATCCTTGACTTTCCTTGCATTACACGCAATCACGACCTTCCTTGATAGCGTGTGTAGTACGTAATATCGAGTTTCATTAAACAACGATATGCTATTTTTTAAACTAGCCGTTATGAATAGTAATAACCACTTTTTGAAATTTTATATATTTTATCTTTCAAAATGGACTTCATTTTTGGATTTGGAATATCTAAATTATCTTAGTGTGAAATTTTGGTACTTTTCGGATAGCTTTCATATTCTGATGAATAGTGGAAATTACTAAATTTTAATTAAAAACAACTTTTTTAATCGAAATAATTAATAGTGATGAGTTATTAATTTGAGTGGTTTTAAAGGATATTTAGAATATATTTTTACAATTTAATACAATGTTGGTCATTGGATGTAATTTCAAATTTAAACCAGACATAAACAAGTGTCAATCTTTTGATAGTTATTTTCTCTTAAGAACACGCTATTTGTTTTGACGATGGGAACTAATTTTTAAATTAATTAATGCAACTGATATGTTTTGAATTTGGTAAAATAGACATAGTTTTTGAATTCATAATATCAAATCTAGCTTAGGCCTAATTTTTGGTATTTTTCTGGAAACGTTCTTTTTTTGATGAATAGTGAAACCACTAAGTGGTAGTTAAAAGAACTGAATTTTTCATAAAACATAATTTTACCACTTCTGTGAGTGGAATTTCGAAAATCCGAGAGACATAGTTAATATCAAGTACTAAAATGTGGTTCAATGAGATAAAAATAATTTTTGGTGAATAGTAACTTTTTACTTTTTTTTACCACGGTTAAAACTAAATAGGGTAATTAAGATTAAAAATGATATTATTATTACCTTAACACATGACCTAATTCTATTTTCTAAGTTTAATTAGACCAAAAACAACCTTAGGAATAATATATGACCATTTACACCCACATCGATTTGATTAGGACATTTATTATTAATTTATTTAAAGAAGTGTTAAAATAGTTAAAATTAATGTTTAATAAGAAAATAATTTTTAATATAGGGTTATACATAAGATAAATTCGACTATAAATATTCATTATAAAGCTAAAAAGATTTCTTACCTAATGGTATTTTATTTTTAATTTTTAGACATTAAATAACTTAATTTATATATGACACAACGATGATGGAGTAATTAACTTATTAATGAAATATTTACATAATTGATGTTATAAATACCCAAATAAATGTAATTTGAGACTTTTTATGAATTCAACTAATTTTATAGATTAATATAACAAGTAAGTATTGATTTAATTAACTTGGTTAGAACTAATCATTCTGTTATGAGTTTCACAAAAATCAATTACTAAATAGTTTCAAAATTGACATAAAATAGTTTTTTAAACAAATATTATATTATTAATTGTTATTTTATTCCTAAAAATCTAATGTTTTGCCAAATGACTTAGGTAAAGTTATATATTGTAATAATAAACAACTTGGGGTTCGTTTTTCTTGTTATAGTAAGTTTATTAACCTTATAGTGTAAGAACACAAGAAGACACGGTTAAAGTGAAATTATTTAACTTAATGTTAAATCTAAATGATAAGGTTAAAATAGGAACCTAAACTTGTCTAAATTCTATTGGATGAGATAATTTAGACCCATCCCCACCTTAGCTTCTAAATTAATCAATTTGGAGCTATTTAAAACCGAATTTGGCTTTATAATAAAATAATATTTTTAGTTTTTCCATAGGAGCCCCTCTCCTCCCTTATAAAAGGGCACCTCCTCCCCCTATTTCTCACACCACTTTGAGCCTTCAAGATCATCCAACCCCTGAAAATTTCTTCTTACACTTCTCTAGTTACATCCTAGAGGTTCTGGATTTCTTCAAATACCAATTTTAGTGCCTTAAAGGAGGTCTCAAAGAAGCGCTTCAAAGAAGAGGAATGTCTGTTACCGATTCTTCCATCTTTATTTCTTCTTCCACTTATTCTTATTTAGTTTTTTCATTATGAAGTAATAACATCAGTATCTCTCATATACTGATATGTTATTATAAGTATGAAACAACCCTATTTCACCATCTATCCATCCTACGGAAAATGAAATCACCGCGCGTGTGTACGTACGGAATACCATCTCCACGCCGTGGTGTAATCAATTTTCCACCACCACCTTACTTGAATGAGTATAATGGTGTAAAGAATGAATATATATGATTATTTTAAAGTGATATTGATTCTGAAATAGTATACATACACTCCAATACAATTCCATGATCATGAGAACGATATCATCGCTCGTGCGTACGTACGGACTACTGTCTCCACGACGCGATAAGATTCATTCTCCACGTTAACCATTCATGAATGATTATAAAGTATATATAATAAGTAATAATGAAATATATGACATAATAATGATACTGGATTTATGTGTATATATATGTATGTCATCTACTTAATTCCATTCAACTCAATAAGGAAACGAAAACAGCGTTCCTGCGTACGTACGGCCTACCGTCTCCATCAACGGTGTATTTCTTTCCATTTACAGATCTATTATATATATGTATATTATGAATATATATTATATATAAATCATGTTTTATATTCTAGAATTATGTAATCATGATATAAGTAATCATATGAATAATTACAATTCAAAACACGGACGACAAATGAAATGATTTTACCCAAAACACACTTTAACATGGAATTTACAAAAGAACAGGTAATATAAAGTCATAAGTGAACCATATATAATATCATAACAATGAGTATGATTCTGGAATAAGTCAATGACATTATTTAAATCATTATACAGGAGGTTCAGACACTTACTAAGCAAATCGGACCTATGGTAAGGGAAAATCTCGCAATCTCAATTTTTATCCGAGATTGTTTATACTTCAGAATTTACTGGGGAATATTTATCATCCACCTACATGTTTCCTCAATATTTAATATTTATATCCTTCTACAATAGTTTATATCCAATTTTACCCTTCGGTGAGTTTTTAGTAAATGATATGAAAGGAATCTTTTGTCATTTTTCATACGAATTACTTTTTGACTTTTCCGACAAAAGTACGAGAAGAATGTTTTTTTTAACTTATACAACATGAATGGATTTTTAAAAAATTATTTCCAAGAAGTTTCCTTTACAAGTTTTCATGTTTATTTTTAATCACATTCTTTTAGTTTTAAATTGTATGACATGTTAAGAAAGGAAAAAAATGTTTTTGAAGTAGAAAGAATATTTTCCTCAAGAATGGAGGTCAAGTGTTTTATCAAAATTATTTTCCATATAAGATAATATAGGGTTCTGTTTTTATACCAATTATTACATTGATTTGATTATGTTGTGATAGAATTATTTTTATGAATTCTTTTATCTTATATTAATTGTTTTATGATGTCACGATATTTAAGAATCCCATTTTTATTACATGGGTTATGCTATGATGTATGGTTTATGATTTTGTGGCACACATAAGAATGGTATCATTATGAGATGGGTGGGACCTATATCTCCCTCCAATGCATTGGGTAAATATTTTATATATCATGAGACAGGCATGGATGGAACGGTAGGTTAAACCGGTTCAGTGAAACAGGACTGAAACGAGGAGTGAACTCGGTTCAGAAATTGACTTTGTCCACTAAGATAGTCTTGGTCATGAGTCTTGACTAATAAGAAATGATTCTATATGATTATGTGTGTATGCCACAAAGTTTCATGTTTTATGTTATGATTATTGGGATTACATTTCACTACTATGATTTATCCCATGTTATGATATTATGATCTCTTTTGCAGGATAAGATTTCCAAAATGTTATGTTCTTATGAATATGATGTGATTGATATTTCTTTCGTTTACCCTTACTGAGCATTTGAGATCACCGTTTTATGTTTTTTTTCAGGATATAAAGAAAGGTTTTAGGTAAGAAAAAAAAGGGAAGATCATTAGGGGAGATGTTGAAGATCCTTCACCACGATTAGAAGATTATATTCCGAGTTTTCAAAGACAATAAAATATTACGGTCCTTGTGTGTGTGTTTTTGTAATGTACTAAGTATTCCGCAAAAGTAATGTAATGTCCATGTACGTCACGCTTTGGGTCTCTAGAGCGAAGCTCCGTGGTCACCACCTATAAATACGAGGGACCTCTCTTTTGTCCTCTCACGACTTTTTTCTTTTGCACTCTCGACTTCACGAAGCTCCACGTACACCACGTTTTCTCACCGCAACTTGATCCTCGCGGTGAATCATTAGTCTCCGACTCCAAGACTGCGCCAAGGGAACTTCTTCTTGCAAGACGAGGCCAGGCTCCGCGTCTTGGCTTTGCACCTGAACTTCGTGAGAGACCTCCGCGAACAACCTCTGCAACCCGACCCAATTTTTTTTCCGAGTTCTAAAACCGTAATGGGCCATCAAGAAGTTGTGGGGGGTGCTTGCAGATGACACCCGGGGGATGAGATGGCCAACCGTCTGGGCCATGGAGAGATGGTCTGAAGTCACTTAGACCATAATTCTTTGATAGACCTCCTATCAGAAATCCAAAAGAACTATTCGCTATGCAAGAAGCTGTCCATGTATGGATTAGGGCTGAGGGATGATGGCTTCATTCCTGAGGAGAGTAGGGACGAACCAGCTTTCTAGTTCTGTAGCACGCCATGCCATCGCCAATGGTTCAGGATGGCCTATGGTCATGCATGAAAGGACTTCACACCTGTCACTATCGACTGTCTGTACAACCATCTGAACAACATCGACAGGGAGCCACTGCAACTGGTGACGTCCCCTCCCATGTACCACACCATACGGAAGGTGCCTCTGCAGGATCTAAAAAAGGGGTGGTCCGACGAGTGGGACCTGCACCAAGGCAGTAACTTCGCCAACAACTAGGCACGGGCCTACTGGGTAGGTGCCTCAAGCGTGGAGATTGGGGACGAGCTGAGGAGAGTGGGCCAATACGAGGCGGCATGGGCCTTCCAATTCCACATTTATCAACCGAAATAGCTGATGTCGGAGTTGCTGAGCAGATGGTCATCTAGGATCAACACTTTTCACCTGCACCATGGGGAGGTGCGCATCAGTCTGTGGGATGTCCATCAGATTTCGGGGGTCCCGATCATATGGGCTATGTATGATGAGTTCCTCCCCGTCATGAGCACGTGGGAGGATCCAGAGCAGATGTCGTGACTGGCGTCGGCACTGATGGCACTGGTCCCTAGAGAGGACAAGGAGGTGGTGAGAGATTTCCACTTTAAGAAGTGGTTCATGCGGTTCCTGAACTTCCCCGAGGATTGAGAGTTCCCTCCAAGGCCTCGAACTTGTTCGAAAAGGGGCTCAACGGGGAAAGGATCACTCGTATTGGGGCCTCTTGGAGGACAACCAATGGAAGACTTGGGGTTTCAGTGTCGGCAATAAACAGCAGCTGATAGTCAGGCTAGCGGTGTTCATCGCGTCCCACATCTGCGGTTTAATCCTACCAGTGAGGGATACCAACATGGGGGTGCGGCCCAGCTCGTTCATCATGGGATCCAAGATGGCCATGGAAAGGCGGGTCAATATAGGGATTCTGATGCTCACGAGATTATACAGTATGATGCGGCATGTTAGCGAGGACAAGAATCCACCAAGGATATGCTAGCCCTTCCACATTTTGTATGGGTGGATTGCGGCACACATCAGGGGGGTTTATGAATACCCAAACCCTATTTCGCCTCCATGATCAAACTTCTGCCATTCCATTCTGAATGCAGCTGGGAGCTTCTCAGTCAAATTAACCATACAGATGGTACTGACGCAGGTGTGGAAGGTAGACAAGTTTAACTTCCGCCCATTTCCATTGCTGACGGGGGTACTCACTGAAGATGGGTAGGGAACGGAAGAGCACTGGGTTTATCTTCTGGCCTTTCGAGATGGTGTTTTTGTGGCACGAGTTGACCGTGAGCCGCTCTGTAAGTCATACAACCCGCATGGATTTGCGAGGAAATTCCGGTGCCAGTAGTAGCTGACCCCACATGTCTACTGGGAGGTGCATCATGAAGAGTACCTGTGTGTAATGAGGCAGTTGTGGATCATGTTCACATGGGAGGATGGGAAAATGCAAATTACATTGCCTCCGTCCACCGATGCTTTTGGATTGGTTAAGGAGTATGCCATCAGCTAAGAGGCAGCTTATCCTGGGGAAATGTTGAAATGACCAAACATTTGAGGAGGTGACAGTGGCCCTCCTCTGTCCCGAGGTTAGGGTCAGAGGGCAGCAAGGGCCTCTTACGGTGGTAGGGCTGCCATGGTGGTGAGACCTGCACCAACTGAGGATGCGGCAGCAGCGGCGGATCCAACAGTGGTAGTGGACCTGGTGGTTCTGGAAGAGCAGCACCATCTGGAGGGGCGGTCATTGAGGGGGTTTCGAAGGATATCAACTCAGGCTCCGGGGAAGCGGATGCGCCATATTGACATGCCAGAGAATGATTTTTTCCCGGAGGCTTGGGACATTTGGGACGTCAACTGGCAATTCCTCAGTCCACCCAAGATGTTGGCACACTTGAATCATCTCGTGATGGAGTTACCAGTAATAGGCCCAGTCCGGGCTAGTTTCATGGCATCTCTGGCGGAGGCGGAGAAATACTTGGATGAGATAGAGGACTATGTTCACTTCAGTGGTGTCCCATGCCCAATGACTGCCCGGGTGAGGGTAATGCGGGATCGGATGGTTCCCCAATAGCTGTCAGCCACCGATCTGAGGGAGCGCTTCCCTCGGTCGGAAGAATCAGACGAATCCTCTTGGGAGGATGAGGCCAGCAGAGGGAGCACGTTGGAGGAACGAGAAGTTGGAGATCAAGACTCGGATTCCGACGATTTTGTAGTGGTTCTCGAGGTAGCATTCCAAATCACTTTCCTCAGGGTCCACTATCAGGGCATTATGGGCCTCTTACAAATATTTGAACCATGCAGGAGGACCTTGTACGCAGACCCCGCTCTCGCACCTTGGTGGGTGATGATGCATGTCCTTCATAACCCACGCCTATGGCTGCGTCCAGTTCTTTATCTGGCGGGGCTACAGCATCTGAGGTGGCTCCTCCAGAATTTCCAGACCTTCCAACAGTATTCAGAGGGCCACGCCTCGGGGTCGCGTCAGCATCGACCCCAGTGCAGCCTCAGGAGTTCTATCTCCGTAAGTTTTCCCCACTGGATTCATTGCTGTCATATGTAGATTGTGACAACTGATGTTCTTTCCCTTCTCTGTTGTACAGTTCTCCGACTGGCATGGGCTGTTGCGGCAAGACTGGTATGGATGTCTGGTGGCATCCCTCCTAGGGGAATGCTGATGATTGTGGAGATAGTTCCCCCATATACCTGACCCGCAGCACTCCCTATTATTGGAAAGACCACCAGCAGGGTTGTGCTGGAGGATATTGAGGTGGAGTTCGATGATGAGGACCAACCGGAAGACCGAAGCCCCGCCACGCCTATTCCGGCGCTATATGTCACACTGGATTCAATGCCAGACGTAGATCCTGCCGAAGATTTACTAAGGGTGTATCCTGCATACGAGCCTGCCAATCGCACGGACTAGGACTAGATGGCCACTGATGATGAGGACAACAAAATAGTCCATAACCGATCATGGAAGCTAATCATGCGCTTCATCAATGACACCCCCCAAGCGCTATGGCTCAATGAAATGAACATACTTCGCTCGCAGATGCGCGAACTGTGCGCTGGGGGAGTGGATGCCCAGCATACCTATATTCTCATCTAAGATCTCATGGTAGAGAATATCTGGGAATACAATCACGGGCTCAACATTGGATGGAAGCGGAGGAAGGTGACGAATGTTATGAAGCTCCAGGAGGAAGAAAACGAGGTATAACATCTGCAAGCCCAGGTGGATGAGTACTCAACATCTCATAATGCACAATATGAGTTGATCTCGCGGTTGAAGGCCTAGCTGGTATGGGAAGAATAGTGTATGAGGTAGGCTTCAAGTGTTATGGCTACTATTCAGGCTGGCATAGAGAGGGCCCAAGCCGAGGCTAACGAACTGCGCCCCGTCGCTGCTGAGGAGGATCGGGAGCTGAGTCAGCGGCCACAATTCCTGGACGCCACTAGTCAAAGGGTGGCGGAGCTACAACGCTCTTTTGATGGGGTCAATATGTCCATGGGGTGAGTCGAACCTCGGGTACTGTAAAAACTACAAACCTTTTAATGGTACTCTCATGCTTCAATTTTATCCTTTCTTTGAATGCCGTAGCATGCACGATTTCCACTGTTTGCACCGGTTCATTGCATCCTTACAATGTTTGTGGGACGTCCGGTGAGAATTCCCTAAGCTCACGTGTGTCAGGCCCAATGTGAGAAACAAGAGATAGTTGCCTCATCATCCCACCCAACATAGGAGTGTAAACCAGACCTCGGGCATCCGGGGTTTGGATAACCGGTCCATATTTCCGGGAAGTAGTAGAGACCCGACCGGAGAACTAAGTTCTCAGAATATCCAAACTACAGTTTTATTCACTGTACTCTTATGTACGAATGGTGCAATTCCAGGGTCACTGAAATTGGTCCAAATAGATAGAAATTGGAAGTGTGAATCACGATACCCAAGATTCGGAACACTGTCGGGATGGCATGGCAATAAAGGGTAACTGTTAACCGTGGTGGAGAAACGATACCCTTAATGCGTTATCCTGAAATGGGGACAAAAAATGAGGGTAAAAAATTGACCATTTTCGAAACATGGGACCATGTCACAAATGCTTTCAATAAATCCTTCGGGACGTTGGCCCAGGACAGTAGGCGGACCATAGGTCGAGCATCCATACTGTTAGGGGGTCCTTGCAAACATGACCAGTCTTCCAGAACATTGGACCAGGATAGCAGGTGAGCCGATGCGGCATAGTAACAAGCCGTTAGGGGATCCCTTTAGACATGAAAGAGGATGGGGATCCGAATAACGGGCACACAAATCATGGAATGTGGAGTGTTCGTTTGTCCGAACAGAATCCAACACTCATCTAATCACATCACCGTGGTGGGAGTACGCCAGATGGGCGCATCAGTTTGATCATGGATCACCCCTTCTTTCATACGAGGCCTCTCTAGATAGGGGGTCTATCACTTCCCAATGTAATCTTGGGGAATCCTGAACTTGTTCATGGTAGAGCCATAGTTACGCGGTCTTCTACCAGGGGTCCGGTAGGGGGCCGAAAAGGGAAAGAACATGATTAATGATTCCAACAGGCTGGACCCTAAGAAAAATACCAAGGTGTCCCTATATATCCCATGAGGATGAGAATCAAGCCACGTGTAGTTCTGGAAGCATAGTGTAGTCATAGACCAACACTGATAGGTGAAATTCCCTCTGGTAGAGGCTCTGGTGCATCCCATGATTAAGATGGGGCATCCTGAACTTGTTTAGGGTAGAATTTCATTTTAGTGTCATGCGTTGAGGACATATGGACTCCCTTAGTTTAGCGTCATATAATAGGATGTGGAGTGAAAGGGAAGAGACCAGGGAGCATATGGTGTGGTTGTTATGAAACTGACGTGAATGAGGACTTGAAGTCCAAATCACACCACATACCCATGGAGGAAACTCTTCAGGTCGAGGGACCAAGAGTGAGAATTAGGCAGGTCCCGAAGAAGAGTGGTCATACATTCTTACGTACCCCATGAAGATGGGAATAAAGCCATAGTAGTTCTGAGATCGTAGTTTAACTTCATGTGGGACGATGAGAAGCCTGGCCGTGTTGGTACACATCCTACCATAACTACTAAGTCCATGTGAATCGTGCTCAGTGTGGGAAACAAGCAGTAGTGGTGGGACTTTCCCGACATATAAAGGGGCAGGTAAGGGAGAAGGGATGCTCAGTGAATACTGGACCAATGACACTATCATGACCATGTGGCGCACCAAGATGTACGATGAGAAAAAGCTGAGGATGTTGGAATTCCACTTGAACATGAGGAAGTGGAAATATGTGAATCATGACGTTCACGATTTGCACCACCATGATGGCGGTGTGATGATGGAGGATAACTATTGACCATGATAGAAACGTAGCATCCATATCGCGTTAGCCTAGAATGGGGACAGAAAAATGAGGGTCGACTATTGACCATGTTCGAAATATGGGACCATGTCGCAAATGTCGCCAAAGATCCTTAGGGACGTTGCCCCGAAATGATAGGAGAGCCCTTAGGCCCAACATCTAGGGAGAGCCCTTAAGCCTAGCATCCATGTCATCTTAAGGGTCCTTTTGGATGTGGAAGAGGATGAGGATACAAATAGCGATCACATGAAGCTTGGTCATGGGACGAGGGGAATGTCCCCATGAAAATCCCACACTTCGGGCTCTATGTCAAAACACATCTGAATATGACAACAAGACGTATTAGATAGAGGGATCTGAGTCCTTTACAATTGGGAGATCTTATTTTAGGGTCGTAGAATTCGGACCATGGGTGGGAGGAAACACAAGAGGCACACGGTGGGGTAACTCAGACACCTGACTTGAATGGGAACTGGGGTTCTGACCATCATGTGCTTCTCAGAAAGTTTTAGGTCGAGGGACCAGAGATGAGAGTTGGTCTAGGACCACGGGAATGTGCTCGGGTGGTCCTATGTATCTCATAAGGATGGGAATCAAGCCACATGTAGTTCATTAAGGTGGCACGGTAAGGTACCAGTTCCAGGAAAAGGGGGAGTGCGGAGGTGGCCCTTGAACTAAAAGAAGCGGAATATGATAAATCTCTTTTGTCCTTTAAGTTGAGTGGTTTTTTTGTGTGAAGAAACAGGCCTTGGGTAGGAAGCCTTGTTGTTTCCACAAGAATCAACCTGTGATAGGCTTTGACAAATGGCATGGAATGAGACCAATACCCAATGTGATGTCCTCCACAACGAGGTCATCACAATGCAGTGCCATTTTTCATAGTGCAACCAGGACGATAATGTCACAGTTTAGGGTCAGGTGATAGGACTAAGCATGCATTTTAACATCATGTAGCGCAAACGTAGCAGAGATGATGCTAGACAGGGGATGTGTATGGTATTGTGTGACATAACCGACATGAATGGGGACATAATCCCACATTATACTTTACGAAATCCCGAGATAGGAAACACGGGCCTAGGGGCCCAAATATAGGTGAGAGGTGAAGGGAGAGAGATTAGCTCCCAAATGAGCTGGACCCAACAATGAGATGTTTGGGCGGTCCTATGTATCCCATGAGGATAGGAATCAATCCATACGTAGTTCTTTATGGTCCCCTTTAATGTCGTGCGGGACAAGAAATATGAGGGATAATTCTGAGAACTGGGTGTGCGTGGTGTGGCTATTGCAAACCCAACGTGGATGAGGACCTGATCTCAAATCACACCACGTAGTCCCGTAGTCAGGGTCCTGAAGGTGGGACAGAAGACACAAATTAGCTGAACTCAAGCTTGACCCAAAGATAGGAGGTCTGGGCATTTCTACGTATCCCATAAGGTTGGGAATCAAGTCAGATGTAGTTCATAGGAGATCATAGTTTATGGTCTTAGAGCTTGGTCCATGGGTGGATGACAACTTTTCAGGTGAGCACAGACCTCAACCCAATCCCTAAGCCCACGTGAGTTAAAATCGGTGTGGGAAACAAGGGGGAAGACCCTTATCGTAATACCCGAAACATCCATCGAGGGGAATTCAGTGAAGAGCCCTAAAGGACGCCTCTAACATGGCTTTGTTCCCCTAATGTGAAGATGTGCACCGAGGAATAGTACCAAGAGTTTCGAAACTCTACTTGGAAAATGGTAAGAATGGAGAAGGATGTGAATCATGTAACTAGCATTTTGGGCTTAATGGGGTTGGCATGGCGATGGAGGATAACTGTTAACCATGGTGGAAAAACATTCTCCATGTCACGTTAGCCTGAGGTGCAAACAACAAACGAGCATCGACCGCTGACCATATTCAAAGCGTGGGATTTTTATCAATTTGTTGTCCAAAACCCTCGTGGGCTTTGGCCCGTAATGGTAGGAGGTCCCTTGGGCGTTGTATGAAGGCTGTTCTTGGGGGTCCCTCCAGGTGTGAAAGATGATGGAAGCCCGATTGAAGGGAAACACGAAGCATGAAAAGCTGGTGCATATGTGTCCGAGTAGAATTTGACATTCCAGGTAACTTAAACTAGAGTACCATTAGGCATATCGGTGAACCACAAAAAAGGGTCACCAAAGTGGCTCAGGAAAGGTAGTCCAAGGGGCCAATGTGGGACGGAGATTTTCGGATGATGGGGATGGACCCGAAGCTTAGACCTCTGGGTGGTCCTAAGTATCCCATAAGTACATGAATCAAGCCACACATAGTTATAGAAGGTACCTCGGGGGGCGGAATACCCTCATGAGGAGGTGTATGGCGCGGCGAGTAATGAGGACATAATCCCGCACCACACCACACATTCATGTAGGAAAGTACCTCGGTCAGGGGGCCTGAAAAGGCCAAGAGGCATGATAGTTGGGTTTTTGGTCAGGAAGACCTAGCCTACTGGCAGTTTTACGGATTTCAGTGAGGACGATGATCAGGGAATAGGAGTCCCTGGACTGATGTGTTGTACGGTATGGCAAACAAACCGACGTGAATGTAGACATAATCCCTCACCACAAAATACACTCTAGGTAAGAACATGGGCTAGGGCCCGAAAAGGCCAAAAGGCCTGAGTCTGGGCCTCAGTAAGGGAATGTGTATGACATGGCTGGTAGCCCGACATGAATGAGGACATAATCCCACACCACACCATACACTCCTTATAAAATAACAAGGGTCAGGCACCCAACCGTTGGAACAACCCAGAGGTAAGTTTTTTGCTGCGGTATGTGGCAGAATGAATCACTTCAATCGATGTTTTGGACATCTTGGGGTGCACCCGAAGATCCGGGACGGTGACCTGACATGGGAGCAACAAATGAGTGTTGAACGCTGACCACGTTCGAAACGCATGACTTGTATCGGGTTGTTGCTCGACATCCCCGAGGGAGTTGGCCCGAAGTGGTAAGAGGTCCCTTAGGTCGAGCATCCATACCATTCAGGGGCCCTTCCGGATGAGGAATGTGATGGAATCCCAGTCATGGATTGGGTGAAGAATAGTTGTACCCATCTATGAGAGAGGTGAACATCTCCAGGGGAGGGGATGTACAGCTGGGTCGAGGCTTGATAGAAGTGAGTTGGGGAAAAAGTGTGCACCCTTCCATATGTCTTAACCCGAGGGGGAGATTTTGGCTTTTGGGTAGGGCCAACAGACAAAATGTCCGGGCGTTCCTACGTATCCCATGAGGATGGTAATAAAGCCATACGTAGTTCTTGAAATTCATGTAGTTTAACGTCGTGTGGTAAAGACATAGGAGGATAGAAGAATTGGAATGTCATATCATGTAACCATTATAATCCTCATATGAGTGTGGATAAGGAAGCCTACTCCTAATCAGCCAAGGACCCCCTGGGAAAACTATACCCAGGGGGGACAGTCAAAGAGAAAATCTCGGGGCTGGGCTCAAGACGAGATGTCTGAGTGTTCCTACGTATCCTATTAGGATGGGAATCAAGCCATAAGTAGTTCTTGAAGAACATTTTAACATCGTGTTGGATGACATATGCATCTCATCTGGTGGCATGTATAGTTTGGCGGGTAACCCAACGTGAATGAGGACGTAATGTAAAGCCCTGACCTTAGTTACCCAGTGTCAGTGCATTAATTCATAACATTGGCATGATCACAAAAGATAAAGTCTCGAAAGGCCGATTAGTTTAGTATACTTGGCAACACTAGATACATTCATAAATGTTACATTTCATGATAAAGTGAAAAACTACAATAACATAGTCTCCATTTTCCACACTCATATCCCCTTCAGACTATCCCTACAGGTCATTCCTAAAATACTTCTTCACATCCTGAAAAAAATTAAAACATTCAAAGGGGTGAGATCAGATGCTCAATAAGGAATACAAATATAGCGGATGCTTTCATAAATAAACATAACATTTAAGGCAATGTATAACTAAAACAAAAGCCTTTTAAACTTGAACTTTAGCATAATATGGGAAAAGTAAAATGAAATAATTCCATTTACTTATTCACATGTATATTCTACTGGTCGAATAATCACATGCAATATCAATAAACACTTTCATAATGATGGAATGCATAATGCCAGACTATCATAACCACGTAGCCAAGGCCTCATGCCAAGACCACAAATAATATTTTTTCAAGGCCTCGTTCCAAGACACTAGTTTTTCTCATGAGACCTGTCGATGCATCGAGGAGTTATAGCGGGCTCCACCCATCACTTATTAAGTCCAATGCATTCCTCATATGAACCGGTTTAAACATATCATAAACCACAACATAATCGTATCAGATAAAACATGAATAAAGGAAACATAAAATTTCCACATTTCAATCACAAGATATCAATACAACACATTGATATATTAAAACATTATCAAAACAATTTTTGATACCAAAATAAATGAATGTTAAAACTTGGTTTTTATTTTTCATTTAAAAAAAGTTATGGCTTGTAGGGGGAGCCGAAACTCGAATAATGGTTATGGTGGCAGAGAAGTCATTGTCGCCGCATACGTACGACAAGAAAAACATTCCTTTTTGTCGTTTAGTAAAACGCTTCGTATAAAAAGATTTCTTTTGAATAACCGTAAAAGTCAAAGGGGTTTATACACCGTATAAAAGAAATTTGTATATAAAACAAAATATGCCTCAATGAATGGAGATTGAGACGAAGTCCCTTAAAAATTTAATTATTAAATAAAATATATCTATTATGTGTATTCACTATATGTACACATAAAGAAAGTATAAATACAAGATAGGACAAAATAATATCATTACATAATTTGAAAATAAGAGATTAACCCAAAGAATGGAAATTGGTTTAAGAAGTTCCCTTACAAAGATAATTTTTAAATAAAATAGATCTATTATGTGTATTCACTATAAGCACACATAAAGAATTTATAAATACAAGATAAGATATAAAAATTCATTTCTCACATAATCAAAGAACAACATAAATAATAAAGACAAGTTCAACCCAATGAATGGGAATTGGGTTAAGAAATTACATTACAAAGAGCATTTTTTAAATAAAATATATATATTATGTGTATTCACTATATTTACACATTAATAATGTATAAATACCATATAGGACATAATAATATCATGACATAATTTGAAATTAGGAGATTAACCCAAAGAATGGAAATTGGGTTAAGAAGTTCCCTTACCCCGTGTCCGACTTGACTCGATCATTATTTAATCTAATGAATAATAAACTAGAGTTAATTTATATTTTCATAAGAACATTTTTCATTTTCATTATTCCTTTTATATCACTTATTACCATGTTATGAACATTATGTAATTATTTAGGTTAATAACGGTCATTTTGTCGATCTTTGGTACTTGAGTCAAAAATGAACTTCTTATAATTACAACTTGTTCATGTTGTGAAATATAAATTATATCCAGAATTATATTCATTATTTAGATATCATATATATAATATATATCCAGTATATAAATTAATTTATAATATTACATAACATTTAGAGGTAAGAAATGAAATGCACCGTTCATGGAGATAGTAAGCCATACGTACGCATGAACACAATTTTCATTTATATTTCATATTTAATGGAATTAAATCATAATGATATAAAGGTATATTATAATTCCCGTATAATATCTTATGTAATATCATTTACTCCATCCTTTATACATCCCACATATTGCATTAACGATTCAAATCACTTTGAGGGGGCGGTAGTCCGCACTTTCTAAAATTAAATTATCGCGTTTACCCATAATGGAAATCATAATGGTGTGCCATAAATGAAAAAATACAGAATCATAAGGAAAACATAAACATAATATATCTCATATATAAAAAATATTTTCATCATAATGGCCACCATGAGAGGTGTTAAATGATGTTTGAAACAATCATCATTTCGTGAGGCAGTAATTCTCCACCCACAGAAACAGAATGTTCATTAACCATTAGACGAAGGTGTGTGTAAGTGTAAATAAAATCCTTCTCATAAAAATATCCTAGTATATTAAAGATACTGGTGTTGTTACAAAAGAAAAGAATAAAAATATTTTAGGGGGTTGGAGATGCAAAATAAAAAAACAACATTAGAGAAAACATTACCTTAAAATTGGGTAACTCTTTTTTATTTGAGCCAAAGGCTTCCTTGGGAAGACTTCTGCCCAAATTGAGGCTTCTAGGAGTAAGAGAGTAAAGTTGGGAGAGTATTTGGGTAGAGGTTGGTTGATCCAATTGGCTTGATGGTGTTAATAAGGTGGTAGAGGTGGGGGCCTCTTATAAGAGGAGAGGAGGGGCACTCTTGGAAAGATTGAAATGTTACATTATTATGAAATGCTTTTAGGATTATAATGGTCCCACAATGATATATTTCGAGGATAAGGTGATAAGGGTTTAAAATATTCTCATCCAATAGGTTTTTGACAAGTATATGACTTAGATTTTACATTTTCTTTTCATTTTTTTAAAATCGTTAATTAATGAGGTAATCGCTACATCATCATTATGTCATAAAAAATTTAATTTATTTAATTTATAAAAATTATAAAACAAATATCATGATGTAGGAAATATTTTTATATTTCTAATGAATATTTATAGTCAAAAATATGACTTGTATAAGCCCATTAAAAAATTGTTTTAGTAAAACAACTCATGTTTGTGACAATTTTATTTTAACATTAAATAAAAAGTTTTTAATGTCATTTTCCTACCAAAGTGGCTCCATGGGGTCCACAAGTTGACCCATGGATTGTCTTGGTCGGACATGAATCATCCAATATGGGCAGGACAAGTGTAAAGGTATTTTCTTATTTTTATAATATCATTTTTACCTTAAATTTCACTAATTACCTTTAATCGCGATTAATTAAACATAAAAGTTACTATTCATAAAAAATTATTTTAATCCAATTGAACCAAATTTTACTTACTAATGACAACCATTTATGTCAGATTTTTGAAAATCAAATCACAGAAGTGGTAATGTTTCATTTAAACGAAAAATCAGTTTTTTAACTACCACTTAGTGGTTTCACTATTCATCAAAAATTGAAGTTTTTCAGAACAAGGCCAAAATTTCACCCTAAGCTATAATTTATATTCCGAATACAAAAATGAAGTCAATTTTGAAATATAAAATATATATAATTTCAAAAACTGGGTATTACTATTCATAATGGCTATTTTTATTGGTCGCGGTGTGTTAGAATCTCGAACTTGCGTACAATGCAAACTATTGCATTATTGAAAGAGAAGCGTATTGTGGAAGCTCTGGGTGTTACATTCTCCCCTCCTTCAATAAATTGTGTCCTTGCAATTTAAAATTTTTCTTTGAAAATAAAAGGTTGAAAATAGAAAATACCTTTGTGGAAAACCCACATCAGAAATAAAATTTTATAAAAATATAACATTAAAAGAAAGAAAGATAAGTACAAAGGTCACCCGAGACAGCCCATACTATGATTCTATGAAAATATTGATATGGAAGAAAAACAAACCAGCAATGACTGATGGAGAGTTGTTGAAAATAGGATTAGGAGAAAGATAACTATAAGAAAATCACAAACTCGTGATTGGTTAAACGGTCATTGAATCCCCAGTTGGAAAAGATTACCGACAACATTTTTGTTTTAAGTAACATTTCATAATGTTGAGAAATTTATTTAAGACATTTACTAAGAACGTAAGGAAATATACTTACTTGTCATGTAGACTTTCATTCTTTAATAAATTTTTACCACAAACCCATCTTTCACTCCAAATGGTAACAGAACTCAAAAATATTCTTTTTATCCTAATTGTATAAGGTTCCAAATATTAACACATACCATTTAGATTAGGAAAACTATTTTGTAATAACCAGGGACTTCCTGTAGGATAATGGTAGGTAATAAAAGCCTATCGCACTATAGTTGTGGGTTCCATTCATACAGCTTTGTCCGACGTGAAGGGTTATCCCCCAACCTATAGGTTGTCCTTTTCCTAAAACTATAGTATTATAATATTCCAAAAATAATCTTCATAAATGTTGTAACCTTAAACAATACTACCGAAAGTTCAACTTAATCCATTCCAACCTTTATAGTTATCCAAAATACTTCTGTCCAACTCACAATCCAAATTTTATAAGGAAGCTAAACATAATGAAGAACTTTTTTTCGTGTAACAACATGTGAACACCTTCATCGTGTATTCTTTTAAAACACTGCAACATCTTGAATTACCATGATCCCTTATTCCTTATAGAATAATAGATATACTCATTCTATCAGAAAATGTATACAAATCCTTAACCAGTTTCAAGAAAGTCAAGAATATCCAATATAATTTATCCAAATCAATCACGTATTATTACAAAATCACTATCTCGGTATCAGAATCACATTATGGTTTATCATTCTCTCAACCATATATTTTCCAAAACTATAACCTGCTATGGAGTCACTTTTCTTGGTTCCACACAATCTCAAGTCCTTGATGAAATAGTACTGCAGTACAATCCTTATATACTCCATAATTATTATAACTAGTACATCATTGATACAACACTCAAATGAAAAAATTCTTTAATAACAACATAATAACACTAATCATTTCTCTTCATCTGTGGTAGTATCATAACATGATTATTATCCAATAACATCATTTTGGGAATACTCTGATGATTTGGACATTGGTTTGCGTAGTGTCCCCACTCCTTGCAGTTGAAGCATTGTACATTTGAAACATTTTTCTTACCCTTGTAGTCATGCACTTGGTGTCCTTTTTCTTTACATGTATAACAAACTCCCATTCCCTTTAGGAAAGTTCCAAGGTGTTTCTTCCCATAGTTATCACATATTGGGAAATTGTTCTTTTCCCTCGTCCCTTTATCCATCATTCTCTCTTCCATCCTTTACTTCTCTTTCTTCCCTTAAAATCCATAAGACTCATAAAATTCATTACTTATCTTATTAACACATGATACTATCTCTTCATATGTTGAGAACACATGGGATACTATTTACATTCTAAATGTTGGATTAATACCATTAAAGATATGATCCTTCTTACTCTTTGGATCATACGTATTGATGGAGTCCACATTCCATCTACTGGGCGCCATTTCTATACAATGGCATAAACAAGGTTAGTTTATGAATTGCAATGAATAATTACAAACTTGTAAAATACTTAATGTAAATTGAATGGTTTATGTATATAATCCATAATCATAAAAAAAATTCTTTGAGGAAGTATATACTCATAAACCCTTCATAATGGTTTGTAAAAAAATGAGAATTATCCTAAGCATATCCCCCGGGAGTGTCATAGCCAAGAGTGCAGCAAGGCCCATTGTCGTGCACCAGTTCCCATTCGAGTCTAGCTCAAAGCGGTGTTTTTGGGTTTTACCCCTAGGTACATCTGTGCCAGATCCACCCCTACCTGCTCGTATCTAGACAGGGATGTATTGCTCGGAAAACTCATAAAATCACTATAATACCAAAATTATAGGAAGTTATTCTATACTAATCCTCAAAGTCTATCTTAGGGCTATGTGATCTAATCAAAGTTTATCTAAATATAGCCTCCAAGGTTAGTACTAAACCGCCTCTGATACCAACTGTAACGCCCCGAACTCAGTTACCCAGAGTCGGTGCATTAATTCGTAACATTGGCATGATCACAAAAGATCAAGTCTCGAAAGACCGATTAGTTTAGTAGCCTTGGAAACACTAGATAAATTCATCAATGTTACATTACATCATAAATTGAAAAACTACAATAACATAGTCTCCATTTTACACACTCATATCCCCTTCAGACTATCCCTGCAGGTCATTCCTAAAATACTTCTTCGCATCCTGAAAAAAAGTAAAACATTGAAAGGGGTGAGCTCAGATTCTTAGTACGGAATAAAAATATATCATATGCTTTCATAAATAAACATAACATTTAAGGCAATGTATAACTAAAACAAAATCCTTTTAAACTTGAACTTTAGCATAATATGGCAAAAGTAAAATGAAATAATTCCATTTAATTATTCACATGGATATTCTACTGGTCGAATAATCAAATGCAATATCAATAACAACTTTCATAATTATGGAATGAATTATGCCAGACTATCATAACCATGTATCCATGGCCTAGTGCCAAGACCACAAATAAGATTTTGTCAAGGCCTCGTTCCAAGACACTAGTTTGTCTCATGAGACCTGCTGATGCATCGAGGATCTATAGCGGGCTCCACCCGTCACTTATTAAGTCCAATGCATTCCTCATATGAACAGCTTTAAACATATCATAATCCATAAGATAAGCGTATCACATAAAACACGAATAAAGGAAACATAACATTTCCACATGTCAATCACAAGATATCAATACAACACATTGATATATTAAAACATTATCAAAACAATTTTTGATACCAAAATAAATGAATGTTAAAACTTGGTTTTTATTTTTCATTTTAAAAAAGTTATGGTTTGTAGGGGAAGCTGAAACTCGAATAATGGTCACGGCGGCAGAGAAGTCATTGTCGTCGCAGATGTATGACAAGAAAAACATTCATTTTTGTCATTTATTAAAACGCTTCGTATAAAAATATTCCTTTTTAATAAACGTAAAAGTCAAAGGGGTTTATACACCGTATAAAAGAAATTTGTGTATAAAAAAATATGCCTCAATGAATGGAGATTGAGACGAAGTCCCTTAAAAAGATCATTTTTAATTAATATATATCTGGTATGTGTATTCACTATATGTACACATAAAGAAAGTATAAATACAAGATAGGAAATAATATTATCATTACATAATTTGAAAGTAAGAGATTAAACCAAAAAATGTAAATTGTGTTAAGAAGTTCCCTTACAAAGATAATTTTTAAAATAAAATAGATCTATTATGTGTATTCACTATAAGTACATATAAAGAAAGTATAAATACATGATAAGATATAAAAATTCATTTCTCACATAATTAAAGAACAACATAAATAAGAAAGATAAGTTCAACCCAAAGAATGGGAATTGGGTTAATAAATTCCCTTACAAAGATCATTTTTTAAATAAAATAGATCTATTATGTGTATTCACTATATTTACACATAAATAAAGTATAAATACCAGATATGACATAATAATATCATGACATAGTTTGAAAGTAGGAGATTAACCCAATGAATGGAAATTGGTTTAAGAAGTTCCCTTACCTCGTGTCCTACTTGACTCGATCGTTCTTTAATCTACTGAATAATAAACTAGAGTTAATTTCTATTTTCTTAAGAACATTTTTCATGTTAATTATTCCTTTTATATCACTTATTACCATGTTATTAACATTATGTAATTACGTATGTTAATAACGGTCATTTTGTCGATCTTTGGTACTTGAGTCAAAAAGAAACTTCTTATAATTACAAGTTGTTCATGTGGTGAAATATCCATTATATCCACAATTATATTCATGATGTAGATATCATATATATCATATATTTCCAGTATATACATTCATTTATAATATTACATAACATTTAGAGGTAAGAAATGAAATGCACCTTTAATGGAGATGGTAAGCCGTACGTACGCATGAACGCTACTTTCATTTATATTTCATATTTAATGGAATTAAATCATAATAATATAAAGGTATATTTCAATTCCCATATAATATATTATATAATATCATTTACTCCATTCTTTATACATCCCACATATGGCATTAACGATTCAAATCACTTTGAGGGGGCGGTAGTCCGCGCTTCCTAAAATGAAATTATCGCATTTACCCATAATGGAAATCATAAAGGTGTGCCATAAATTAAAAATAAATAAGGATAAGGAAAAAATAAACATATTATATGTCATATATAAAAAATAGTGTCATCATAATGGCCACCATGAGAGGTGTTAAAAGAAGTTTGAACAATCGTCGTTTCGTGAGGTAGTAATTCGCCACCCACAGAAACAAAATGTTCTTTAACCAATAGATGAAGTTTTTTGTAAGTTTAAATCAAATACTTTTCATAAAAATATCCTACTATATTGAATATTCTGGATTTGTTACAAAATAATAGATTAAAATGAGTTTAGGGGGATGGAGAAGCAAAATAGAACAAAACAAAATTAGAGAAGACATTACCTTAAAATTGGGTAACTCTTTTTGATTTGATCCAAAGGCTTCCTTGGGAAGACTTCTGCCCAAAGTGAGGATTCTAGGAGTGATAGAAGGAATTTGGGAGAGTATTTAAATTGAGTTTGGCCGAGCCAAATGGCTTTATTGTGTGAATAAGGTGGTAGAGGTGGGGGCCTTTTATAAGAGGAGAGGAGGGGCACTCATGGAATGATTGAAATGTTACATTATTATGAAATGATTTTCGGATTATAAAGGTCCCAAAATGAAATATTTCGAGTCTAAGGTGATAAGGGTTTTAAATATGCTCATCCAATAGGTTTTTGACAAGTATAAGACTTAGATTTTACATTTTCTTTTTATTTTATTCAATTCATTAATTAATGAGGTAATCGATGCATCATCATGGTTTCATACATAATTTAATTTATATGATGTCTAAAAATTATAATAAAAATATCATGATGTAGGTAATATTTTTATCATTCTAATTAATATTTATAGTAAAAAATATGACTTTTATAACCCCATTTAAAAATTGTTTTAGTAAAATAACTCATGTTTGTGACATTTTTATTTTAACATTAAATAAAAAGTTTCCAATGTCATTTTCCTACCAATGTGGCTCCATGTGGTCCCCAAGTTGACCCATAGATTTTTTTGGTCGGCCATGACTCATCCAACAAGGGTAGGACAAGTGTAAAGGTATTTTTTATATTTATAATCTCATTTTTACCTTAAATTTCACTAATTACCTTTAATCACGATTAATTAAACTTAAAAGTTACTATTCACCAAAAAATTATTTTAATCCCATTGAACCACATTTTACATCCTAATTAAAACCATGTATGTCGTATTTTTGAAAATCAAATCACAGAAGTGGTAATGTTTCATTTAATCGAAAAATCAGTTTTTTAACTACCACTTAGTGGTTTCACTATTCATCAAAAATTGAAGTTTTTCAGAACAATGCCAAAATTTCACCCTAAGCTATAATTGATATTCCGAATACAAAAATTAAGTCCATTTTGAAATATAAAATTTATATAATTTTAAAAAGTAGGTATTACTGTTCATAATGGCTATTTTATTGGTCGCGGTGTGTTAGAATCTCGAACTTGCGTACAATGCAAGCTATTGCATTATTGAAAGAGAAGCGTATCGTGGAAGCTCGGGGTGTTACACGTAATCCCACACCACACCGTACGATCCCATAAGAGATCCTGAGTCAACGAAGGACAAGGGGCCTGAGGCTGAGCCTCGGTCTGGAAGGCCTGACTGACTTGCATTTTAACGTCTTACAGTAAGAACGGGGACCAGGGGCTGGAAGAGGCCAAAGGGCATGAGGCTAATCCTCGGTCAAGAAGGCCTGACTGTCTTGTATTTTAATGGCTTACAGTAAGTACGATGGATATCTTAGTTTAAGGTCATAGAGCTTAGACCATTTTGCAGCTTATCGTCTTGCAGGACGATATCGCAGTTTTAATGTCATGCAGGACGGTGGTGCAGTTTAGGGTCATGTGGGACCGTATAGTTTAAGGTCATGCATAAACAAGGGGCTCAGGAAAAGTACTGCTTGAGGAACATGGCGTTGGTGGGAGGAGTTATGCGCTCACCATCCGTGGTCACCAAAGAGTATGCTCAGTTGGGGTAAACCTTATGGATGATGTAAGGTCCTTCCCATTTGGGATCATGATTGGGCAGTTTCCTACCGGGAATCAGTGGCGCTCAAAGGGCCAACACTAGGTCACCTTGCAGAAAAGAGTGAAGGTGAACCTTGTTGTTGATGGCTCTAGCTATCTTATTCTGATTTCTTTCTATATTGTGTAGGGCACAAAGCCTGTTCTTGTCCAGTGCTTCCAATTCAGCTAGACAGATTTCGTCCACCTTATCTAGTGCCCGCTGGTCATAGACTGCAGTGTGTAACGATGGCAGCTGGATCTCAATGGGTAGGACGACCTCATCCCCATACACTAGAGAATATGGGTTTACCTGGGTGGAATTGTGAGTCGTCGTCTGATAAGCCCAGAGGGAGTTGGTTATCTTGTCCGGCCAACTTTTCTTGTTCTTACAAACCATTTTCTGCAGAATGTTAGAGATAGTTTTGCTGAATTCCTTGATCTGTCCATTCGTCGGTGCATGATATCCAGAGGTATGTTTTGAACAGATATTTTACTTGGCGTACAATTTCATCAGCTCAGCTGCTCGAAAGTTGGTGTCGTTATCGGTGAGGACAGCGTGAGGGACTCCAAACTGGTGGATGATATTAGAGCTCACGAAGTCAATCATGGAACAAGCCTTGACCTCTCTGATTGGAACTCCCTCCGCCCACTTGTAGAATAAATCTGTAGCAGTTAGGATGAACCTACACTGGCAAGCTGTCGCCGGTGGATATGGTCCCATGACATCGAGTCCCCACACCGCAAATAGCCAAGAATATGTGGTGGAGTGGAGAGGATCTGGCGGCCGATGCAGGAAGTTAGCGGGAACATGGCATGCGTGGCATCTATTGGAAAACTCGATGCAATCATGGATCATAGAGGAACAGATGTACCCCATCCTACGGATTTGATGGGATAACTTGGGCCCAGCTTGGTGGGAATCATAGGAATCGGCATGAACCTCTTGCATAACCTGAGAAATATCAACTCCTTGATTGCAATGGAGGATAACATCATCGAAGCTCCGCTTATAGAGGATACACACTAGACTGGAACCACTCTGGAGGGCAAATTTCAGTGTGCAGCGTCGGATTTTCTCGTGCTTTCCCCAATCATCTCGGAGGCAACCATTTTTTAGATACTCAACAAAAGGTTCTCTCCAGTCGGGAGTGGCCTCAACCACTATGTCGGACGAACCTGGGACCCATGACATAGAAGGTCCGATGGTAAGGTGACTTACCCATAGTCCGTCGTTGTCCTCTGGGGTGACGGGGGTAATGACTCTCTGGTGTGCCACATGTATGATCAAATCATATTGCTCGGGTTCTGCGAGGGACACAGCTAAGCCAACCAAAGCGTCTGCTTGCCCGTTCTGTGACCGATGGACATGGGTAACCTCTGGTCGAGAGGAGAACTAGGCCATTAGATAGAGGGTGCACTCCAGTAATGGTACAAGCTTTGACTTCTTGATGACATAATCTCCATAGACCTGCTTGATGACTAGTTTGGAATCCCCTTTCACATGTAGATGGGGCACATCAATCTCAAGGGCCAGCTCGAGACCAATGATGAGAGCCTGATACTCTGCCTCGTTGTTGGTGCAACCTTCTGACAACAGTAATGAGTATGGCAGAATGGCTTGTGTCGGGGTGATGAAGATGATACCTAGGCTCACTCTGTTGAGCTTAGGATCATTGAACCTCCTACTGGTGGGGCTCCGGGAGGCACCGTCGAAGTGCATTTTCCAACATGAGATGGAATGATCGACTGAGAGGATCACCTCATCAAGAAAATACAGATCTAGTGATTGATCTGTGGAGGTTGGATGACCAGCTAAGAAGTCTGCAAATGCCTGTCCCTTGATGGCCTTCTGAAGCATGAACCTGATGTCAAACTACTGGAGGATCACTGCCCACCACACTAGTCATCCAGTTTACATAGAGCGGTTCAGGATATACATCAGTGGGTCTACCCGAGAGACCAACTTTACCTCATGGTGCTGCATGTAATGTCGCAACTTCTATATGGAAAACACAAGCACAAGGAATCTCTTTTCGATAGGGGAGTATCTGATCTCCGTATCGAGGAGCATGCGACTGAGATAGTAGAGGTTGTTCTATGTCCCCTCATGTTTCTTCTGGGTGAGAATCACACTGAGGGACCATTCCTGGGTTGTCACGTAAAGGACCAGCGGATTTCTAGAGACAGGTGGCATTATGACCGGAGGATGGAGTAGATACTGCTTGATTTCGTCGAAGGCAGTCCGACACTCCTCATCCCATTCATAGGCGGCACCTTTCTTCATGTGCCGGGAAAAGGGATTATACTTTCCAGCTAAATTCGCAATGAATCTGCGTATATAGGCTAAGTGGCCTTGTAGACCTCGAATCTCCCCAATATTTCTCGAGGGAGGCATATGGCTGATGGCCTTGATCTTCTCTGGGTCGAGATCAATGCCTCGGTATCTAACAACAAAGCCAAGAAATTTCCTAGAGGTGACCCCGAAGGAACACTTTAACGGGTTCATATTCAGGTGGTAGGAACATAGGAATCTGAACACTTTCTCAATGTCCATGAGATGGTCTTGGCATTGGTGAGATTTTACCACAAGATCATCCATGTATCATTCCACTATCGTCCCAAGAATCGGCTGGAATATGTGATGCATGGCCCGCTAATAGGTGGCACCTGCATTTTTTAGGCCGATGGGCATAACCTGGTAAAAAAAAGTACCTTGGGGAGCCCTGAAGGTAGTGGACTCCATGTCCTCAGGGGCCATCCGGATTCGGTTGTACCCAGAATACACATCCATGAAGGAGAGGGCTTGGAACCCAGTCGTGGCATCAATCAACAACTCTGTCACTGGGAGGGGAAAATCATCTTTCGGGCAGTGGTCATTGAGATCACAGAAGTCGATGAAGACACTGATCTGCCCATTCTTCTTCTTGACTAGCACAATTTTGGCAAGACACCTTGAGTACTGGACTTCCTGGATGAAGCTGGCTTTGCTAAGCTTGTCAACTTCAGCCTCAACCATGGCACCGGGAGAAGGGTGCATCTTTCTCGGTGGTTGCGTAAACTCGCGATGGTTTGTCGGGAGACTAAGGCGGTGGATGGATACTGGGGTATCTACTCATTTCATCTCATCATAACTCTAGGAAAACACATCATGGTGTTGTTTGAGAAATTCCACGTACTCTTTCTGCTCCTTGAGGGGCACGGAATCACTAATAAATGTGAGTCTTAGATCTGCCTCGCTACCAAGGTTCACCTGTACCAGTTCATCAACTATTGTAGAGACGCCTTCTTCAAAGGTGGGGGAGAATACTCTAGATACTCCTCTCCACCCGTGGATGGATTTCCTACAGGGGGAGTTTCATCTGAGTTATCATACCATGATGGGAAGCTGGTGCCGACCTGGGCAGCAGTAGTCATCATATTAGTAGACCCATGAACCCCCGAGACCATAGCAATGAAGGCAGTCGATCCTATCCCATCTAGCCTTCGGCCCAAGGGGCCACGTTTGATGACATCAATGGAGTAGTGTCACGTCGGCCTAAGCTGGTTTATTCCAGCCCGGCGGAAGAGACACGTATAATGTACCGACATTGCCATAAGCCTGACATTCCGATACCGCACAGGGGTAGGAGGTTCTAGGATCACCTAATCCTGGTTGGTGTAGGAGTACGAAGTGATTTTCCACTGTTTCTTGGACATAGGAACATGCCTTCCTCTTGTCCCCGAAACAACAAAACTCTACCCCATGTCGGGGGTCGTGGCCTCCAACTGATGGATTGGGAAGATGTAGGCTTCATCCAGGCCTTCCCAGGGATCACTTGCGACTGGGGCGGGTTCATCCTCACATCCTAGGAATTGCTTATCCTTTCTCTTGTAATAGTCAGCATCCAGATAGTGGGCTTCAAAAGAGGAGAAAGGAGACGCATCTCCATGGAGCATGCCTACTCAACCACTGAGGGAGTACTTGAGGCATTGATGATATGACGAAGGGACTGCTGCATGCAGATGGAGTGATTGCCTGTCCATCAATGCATTGTATGTGGTGTCTTAGGAGAAAACCATGAACTCAGTGCTAGGAATTAGGCCACCAAACTATGTCTTCAAGAGGATCTTGCTGACCGGGGATTGTTCGGTCCTGTCGTCTCCCTAGATTCTGAGGTCGGAGGGAGTTAAATCATTCTCAAACAAACCCATCTTTTGCAGTGTCCGAGTTGGGACATGGTTAATCCCAGAACCCGTGTCAACAAGACAGCGGCAGACTTCCACGCTATTGAACTGGACAGTGACGTACAGTGGGAAAATATGCCCATGTATGGGAGGGTATTCGTCTTCACCAGAGAATGAGATAACTGCCTCGCATTCAGCGTTCCCAATTTCCTCAGCATGGAAGGCTTATGCAGCTTCTACCTCCGTCTCAAACTGTAGGGGGCTCCTTAGGGCCTCGGAAAGTGCTTCATGCATTTTAGACAATAGGAGAAGAGCCTCAAGAATAGAAATCCTTGCTTGAATTCCATCCAGGTGCATTAGGACATCAAACTTTCGCGCCAAATGCGAACCTCTACTTACAAGAGGTCGTTCTGTAGTTGGAGGCATAGCAGGCCCTACTAGCTAGACCGATGGCTAGCTGGTACTGGGTACATCCTACTGCCTTCTAGTGGATGGCTGAAGAGTAGCTGCTGAATGAGGACTGCACAACTAAGATTCAGAAGTATCCAGGCAAGAGTGGTCGCGGTACAGATGAGGCAGCTCTGCCTGATCTAGTATCACAAATGGCGGTGGAGGTAGATCTGAGGGCACCAGATGAGGTTGTGCATGCTGAGATCTGCGCTAGGCCTGCTGTCTGGTTTCAGTAGCGTGCACGGCCTGACGGAAAGTGCTCGCTGCCATGCCTCGACGACCCATGTCGTTTCGGTTCCGCTGACGTTGACGTCAGCTGGGGATGTTGGGGAGGTTCACTGGGCATTCCCCCTCGGAGGGAGTCGTATAAGGATTTACCAGCTCCACGGTATTAACCGAAGCATACCCCTGACCGTCGCTTGAAGAATCATCCACCACTGGGAGGATTCTGGGAGGAATCCCCATCTCAGGTGGCATGAAATCACCGAGAGTACAGGATGGTGATGGTAGTGGTGGAGAGTTTTGCTTCTTCTTGCGTCGTCACTGCTTGCCCTTTTGGGAAGAGGTCGATAGTGATGATGATGCAGTGGTACTGGTCTGACCTTCTGAAGGCTCTAGCTGATTCAAGCATGCCCGAATGATTCCATGGGAATGGGCGACGTTTTTATGTGCCATCCATTCATCGTACTTATGGGGCCCACGGTTGGGAGCCTGCTGCCACTTGCCTTCGTCGTCACTACTGATTTCTGACCCTACAGAGACACCTGCTACTTTTGTCGGGGCCGAGCCCAACCTGACTATGTTGTTGTCGACCTGGTCATGATGCCAGTCTTTAAACACATAGCACTGCTTGAGGGTGTGCCCCAGAATCCGATGATAGGGGAAGTAGTTGGGGCGATCGGTGAGATTCACCTCTGCCGGCCTTCTGCACTCGGGTAACCGCACAATACCTTGCTCTAGAGAACTTCGAAAGTAGCCTGAGACATGATTCTCGTTGAACAAGTATGTCTGGTGCCTTCGTTCCAGATTGGGGACCCTGGGAGCCTGGCCCTAACTTGGGGCCAGAGGAGCCTACCGAGGAGGCGGAGCCTGATTGTCCCGCTTAGGTGGTGGTGGCCCATTGCGCGAGGGAAAATGTCAGTTCTGAGGCGGTCGCTGCTGGGCAGGAGCCTACGCTTGAGGTGGAGGGCCTCTGCGGGGTTGTAGGTCCGGTGCCACTGGTAGTAATTCTAGCTGCCTGGGGGCTTCTATTTGGGCCACCATGGTGGGTTTGGCTCTGGAAGCCCTCCTGGCTGGGATCACAGGGGGCATCAGACATGCCTAAATAGTTTGTTGCATAACTTCCTCGAGGCTCTAAGCCTTATTGGAAAAATCCGGGAACCCTCCGGGGTAGTTCTGGGTGATCAGGGAAGGAACCAGTTCTGTTTTAACATTACCTACACACATCGTCAGTAATTGCTCCTAAGTCAGTGGCATGTCGAGTGAGTATGTAAGCCCCTTCCACCGGGTGATGAAGTCCGTGACTCGCTCATGAGGACTTTGTTTTCACTTTAAGAGGTCTGCGATGCAGGTCTTTTGCGTGGTGGAGCTGAACTGTTATATGAGCTGTCGGAGGAGATCCTCCCAGACGGTCACCGATCCGATAGCGAGATTGCTATACTAGAAAAATGCAGGGCCCTCCAATGTCTACCCAAAACATCGGAGCTTGGCAGCTTCCTGCTGTGCCGGGGTCCCCAATATGGGGCCACACCTGGAAGAAAAATTGGCCAAGTGATGCGGTGGGTCCCGAGTCCCGTTAAAGGGTGAGAAAGTGGGGTTTTCAAAACCTGGGGGTGGGGCATATCATCCAACCACGCGGGATATGGCTTTCCATCTAGTGTGACTGCCACCTTCCACGTTTCCAATGCCTCAAGGCGGGTGATGTGTGCGGCCATATGATCATCTGGGTGGGGGTCCCTATCTTAATGGGGATCCCTAACTACGAGTGTGTTACCAAGATTTTCGACATGGTAAACAGATTAAATGGCTCATGGAGCCACTAGCGGAGTGGCCCTCTGGGCGACTGGGGGAACCCGGGATGGATTACTCAAATTGCCTCACCGTTAGGAGGGTTTGGCGAGATGTATCGTGTCCTCTTGTCGTGAGTTCTAGCCTCTGCCCTATATGTAAGAGTAGCATGATCAGGGTTTCCTGGAGGCATCTCGCTGGGGGGGGGGGTTTCCTGCCCTGGCCTAGGATCACCGTAGTCGGGTCGCCTCTCGATAGAACATTCGGCTAAGAGTTCTTCAACCAGCCTTTCTGCTCAACAAGCTGTTGGCGTAACGTGGCCTTCTCGGGGTCTTCGTCTGTCTTCTGTACAGAGGTGGACGGGTTGGAGTGCTTGATGGTTCTGACAAGCTCTTTACCCTTACCGGAATTTCGGATGAGTACCAGCGACTCGGTGGGTGCAGGGAGGCCTAGAAGGTTATTCTACTGATGAGTAATCCTCCCTAATGGGTCCAAAAATGGTGGTACATCCTCAGGAGTTATGTCTCTATCGAGGAACTCCAACTCGTCCACTTTTTCCACTATTTAATCCATGTAGACCGTAACCCTTCTTGGGGGAATGTCCTCAATGTCTCATAGAGAATCGGGCTTCCATCGGATAGGACTAAAGAGGAGGGCGACATACTATCCCCATCCATGGACTACCACATGGGGGTAGCTTCCCTAATGATTTTTTCGAGTACCTTGAAACTCTGGATGCATTTTTGTTGGAGGGCGCTCTGGCAACCTGGTGACTCAGGGCGTTGGGCCACAGGGAGTGAAACCAAATCGACCAGACAACATTGATCGCCGATTTACTCAAAGTGCACTTGAATCCTAGGGTACAGTACTCTCTGATAGCGAAGATGAAAGTGTGCCTCCCATAGGGTTTGATGGAATCACTCGACTTCCCCCGGGGAGAGGGATTCCGGCGCACAGATGTTCGGCATTGCCACTGACCAGAACTTCTCCGGGAAGTGGTATGCTGCGAGAATGTTCCAGAAACTCCTGGGATCGGATTCAAGGTCTGGCCCCGTATTTCCCCACTTATCAACCAGGGGTGGCTGAGGGACCGGTATAGGTACTGAGGCGGACCGCTGGGATAGTAAACTGGGTGGCGGAGAATACGGCGAATGAGCTGACTGGCCACTGAATTCCGGGCCATCCTCCAAAGATTGAGACGACCTGACCACAATGTCACGATACGATGGGCTGATATCCATAGCCTCTAGAGCAAGAATTTCGGTTACCGGTGATGGGTCCCCTTGTCTCTTAACCAGCATCGTTCCCCAAAATAGCTCTCTATGATCTCTATTTGAGGTAGAGGGCGCTTCTGGTGATGACGGTGGTGATTGTACGGTCGGATCCCGCAGGATTCCCACAATTTCCTCCTCCTAGATGTATCTGCGAAGAGAAGCGGGAATCTAGTGGACCTCGAATTCTGGAAGGATGAGGCTGACACGCCCGGTTCCTGCACCGGTCCTTAATTCAGGGGAACGGGGGGAGGGTTCCGATTCCGAGTCGCATTCTACTTCTGAATCCGAGAAGTGGGCCGGTTTGATCTCCATCTGGGTTTTCCCAGGATTCTTCTTGTGGCGACGACCCACCCTACTGCCTTTAGATGACACTTTGGGACAAGTCTGATTCCCGACGTGTTGTACTGGGGCCGTGCTGATGTCGTGGCGGAGGGGACTTCAGCTTGAGACAGCCAGAGTTCGAGGGTAACCGGGGAAAATGTTGAATAGAACATGGGGAGGACCTCTATGGACAGTACCTGAGTGGGAAAAACCTCCGTTAGAACCAGAGGGAGCATGGGGAGGACCTCCATGCTTGGTGCTGGTGGAGTGAGGTTGACCTTCACCCCTCTGGTTTCCAGGGTGAGGAGGACCTTCTCTAGTTTCAAAAAGAACGTAGGGAGGATCCCCACATTGTAGAGGGGCCGGATGGTCAATACCTTCACATCGACGGTCGGGGGTAGGAGGAGGAATTCCATACCCAGTGCGATGGGCATGCGAAAGACATCCACACTGAGTGTTACTGTCGTGAGGCAGGTCTTCATTTGGGTTTGGGGTATCACGGGGCATACCTCCATGACAAACATCGGAGCGGGGAAGTCCCATGCTCTATGGATTGGTGGTACGGGGAGGACCTCCGTACGGAGTGATACTATTGTGGGCTGGTTCGCGACGATCACCACTCGGGCCAGCAGCCCGGGGAGTCGACCCAACCTGCCCGTGGGGTGGCTGGGGCCTCGACCTCAGTCGGGCATAGGGCTGTTCCTACTCTGTGCGTGAAGGGGCTTCTTGATATACGTCTGTGGTGGCTCAGGCCATAGTAGCTGTTGATGTCGACGCCCCTTGGCAGGTTCCCTCAGTTCGGGCCCAACGCTGACGTCGGTTCATGAGAGCTGGTGCAGGTGGTGTACGGGCATAGCCTACCTGCTCCTCTGGCAAGGCCGGACGGCGGCGCTGACGCGGCCGGGTTAGGGCCCTTGAATGGAGTCCTTGGATTAGGACTCTGACCAGGCTGAGCTGGACATCACCCACCTCATCAGCGTAAGGCGAGGAGTCGTTGAGGCGTTCCGGGGACTGGATCCCAAAACGATTGAACATTGGGTTGGGGAGCAGGGGCTCCCTGCATGGCCCTCGAGGGCGGAGTTGATGGAGGGGCTTGGACGCCTCCATGTCTAGGCGGTCCATATCCTGAGTTGGTATTATTCCCTCCTCAACGTAACAACATACGATGTCGTTAATCACCCTTCGTTGGATGACTTCTGATGGGGAGAGGGTGTGGGGGCACCCCACACTCGTGGATGCAGACGTCGTTGTAGTAGCAGTGGAGCCACGCAGAGTGGCTGTGCTGGTATTGCCCCTGCTCCGGCATAGGCGGGTGGGTGGCGATCGTGTCCTTGTAGCAGCAACCTGGTTCCTGAGAAGCAGGGAAATTAACTCATCAGCACTGCAAAGAAAAGAGATCGAAAACCAGTGCCCCAATGTCATTCTATCTTCTGTGGTTGGAAAGAGGGATCCACACAGACAACATTGCAGAACAGAATGCCCCACGTTCTACTTCCCCACCTTCTGTTGAGTTTCACGCCAGGCCTGCTATTTTCTTGGTAAGACCCAGCTCTAGATATCTGGATCTGGTGACACGTCAATCTACTTATGTTTAGAACGCTACTATTCTCCACATTATAGAGAAGAGTTCAGGTCGGGTTCACCATTTCTGTTTCTGATGCTTTCGTTGTGGCGCATGCATCTGTCTGGATGGATGAGATAGGCGCAGATTTTGTGTTTCCCCGCATTCCCGCTTTCCAAAGGTGGGCAACATCGACTCCTTATTCAGGGATGTCTGCTTCTTGATCAAAACCGGGATGATGGAATGTCGTTTTTTCCTTCCATGGATTCCTCCTCGGAAGTCGTCACCTAGTACTGGTCTCCCTCATAGATTTAATACGTTGTTCATGAAACTCTTCCTAGTGCCATGTTTCCATGGGCACCGGTTAATTACAATGATTCTGTCAGGACATTCCAAAGGGTCCGGTCAGGGAATCAACCTTTAGTCGGGGGAGTAGTCATGTCGAGGCATTAGTAACGTGTCTGAACATTGGGGAATTGGTGTATCTTTCTTTGGTCTCTTATTATAGGGATTTTTGAGGGTGCGGAAGCTTGAGGAATCCCACATCGAGTGCAGGGAATCATATTCCATAGGCATGTATCTAAGGTTTTCCTCATCTTCCTATCTTTGACACAGTGTATACCCCAAGTTTAACATCCACTGGAGACGGATCGGCCTGATCAGAACACTATTTGGAGTGGATCAAATTGAATAACCCCCCTTGAGGGAATGCCGATATCGGGGCCAGCCCATGGGAGACTTCCAAATAGATGTTGAGGGGAATGGGGTGTCATGATATCACTGGGATGTGGTGTCCTGGGTAAGAATCTGGGTGGATGATGGAGAATTGCATGGATGTGGTCGAAACGACTAGGTGGTGGGCTTGAACCTCATGAGGCTTCCTACATACCATGCCTTGGCAAGGATCAATGTCCGCGTAGTTTGAGAAGAGTGTTGTTATATTTACATGAAGGGGTGTCATAACAACTGGACGGTAGGGTCACAACGGCTTACCACTGGATTGGGATGCGGTTTAACATCATGCGGGATGGGGGAGCGTCAGAGAACCGGCATGAAAAAGGACCTTTCTCCTGGTGGATGGTGGGATTGAACCTCGTGAGTCTTCCTACGTACCATGCCTTGACAAGCATCAAAGACCATGTAGTACATAATGGTGTGTTGGCGAACCGACGCGAGTGAGGACCTTGGTCCAGATGGTGTGGGGCTGACACACTAGGCTGCCCAAGTGTTGGTGAACCGATGTGAAGAAAGGACCTTGGTCTGATGGGTGATAGGCTTAAACCGCGACAAGGATTCCTATGTACCGTGCCTTGACATGGATCAAAGTCCTTGTAGTTTTGCGAAGGGTTTTATCAGTGAACCGTCCTAAAGTTGAACCCGGGGGTCCGCTAATGGTGGGCTTGAACCTCGTGAGGCTTCCTACGTACCATGTCTTGACATGGATCCAAGACCCCGTAGTTCAGGTTGGTGCGCCGGAGGACCGACGTAAAGGTGGACCTTGGTTAGATGGTGGTGGGATTGATCCTCGTGAGGATTCCTACGTACCATGCCTTGACATGGATCAAAGTCCTCATAGTTTGGGATAGTCATAATGGCTTACCGTTGGACTGGAATGCAGTTTAACGTCATGCGGGACGAGGGGGGAACCTGACGTGATGAAATGACAGGCGGTGGGCTTGAAACTCGTGGAGTCTTCCTATGTACCATGCCTTGACATGGATCACAGACCTCGTAGTTGAAAATGGATGTACAATTTAATGTCATGCGGGACAACATACATTTTAATGTCATGCTGGACGGTGGCATGCAGTTTAACAACATGTTGGACGAGGTAATTTCCATGGTCGATGCTTATTCTAAGCCCACTTGAGTCATGCTCGGTGTGAGAAACAGGAGGCAGCAGAGACCTAACGATCACGTCATGGAGGCTGCGTCCATGATAAGTGAAGAGGGTCTTACGCATTAGGCGGCCCATGATGCTAGGACATACTCAATGATGGATGCCTGAAGTGCAGCATAGCGTAGTAGGATAGGGATTTGGGACCAAAGATGGAAGGTTCCTCGTTCCCAATCATTCCCTCCACTGGCATTGGTAGTGGGGAAGTACGGAGGTTTGTGGGTGCTACATTCCGCAAGAGGGGATAAGGGGCTTACGCCAAGGTGGATTCCCTTCTCCCGTGGATATACGCCACTCTAATGAGGAGGATATCATCCCATGTGTGGGTGATTCCATTCCTGTGGAGATGAGGGCGTAAAGAATTTCTGATCTGGGGGGACCCTGCGTGCGAGGCACGGGGTCAGGTCACAGTTTAACGTCATATGTTGAGGACGAGGTGCTTGGAAGTTTGACATCCTGCAGCTCAGATGAGGTGGGTTTACTCTGCAACCCTAGGACTTACATGACCGGTACCCTCTGCCCCTTGGGGGAGGAAAGGTACCGACAATGCCGTGGTAAAGGGGGTCACAAAGTGAACCATTGAGGGGTCCACATTAGAATGGCTATGCGAAGAAGAAATAGCTATTAGTGTGCCTATGCGTAGAAGCATTAGGCGAAGCAACGCTACGGGTGGTGTCGTCCATGGGGATTTGAAATCACATCGTGCAAACTTGGAGGGTCGCATGGGAAGAGGAATTGCCAAGAAAAGGGGTCTGCTTCGTGAAGTGGAGTGCCCTGGCCTTATCATGGGAAGAAGTACGAGTGGGAGGTGCTTCACAAAGTGGAAGGGTGTTCACAGAGTATTTCCTCATTAAGCAGAGGTGACTTGCAAAGAAAGGTGCTGTGAAGTCGTGTGCTTCGTGAAGTATAGTGACCATGCCTTGGCATGTGGATCACTTGTACAGGATGCGGGCTTCATGAAGCATAAACGCTCCACAGTTTCACGGGTTCCCTTTGGAATCCCCTTCCTTCATGAATTCCCTTATGTTTCACGAAGGGCATCCATCTCGAAAGAGGGGCTCAAAATGAGACAATGCGAAGGCATCTCGCGAATCAAAAATACCTCGCGGAGCTCATGATCCCGAGACGAAGGGTGCTTCGCGATTCAGGAGCTGAGAAGTCGAAAGGTCGGATTTTCCATCTGGAGGGCTCAGGGGGAGCTCAGTATTTATAGGCAAGGGGTGCCGTGGAGCAGAACTCACACAGCATGAAAGGGGCCTCGGTGGCTTCGCGACGGGGTGCGAACGTCAAACGAATTTTCGGAGGTGTCCTGCCTCCTTTGCTTCGTGGTGGGGCACAAACGTTAGGACATTCGTAGAGAGTTACCACCCCTGGGGCTTAGTTTCGGTCCATGAACGTCATGCTGTTCTTAGAGCATTGCCGCCTCTGGGGCTTCGTGGCAGGCCATGAACATCAGGCCGTTCGCGGAGCTTTACTGTCTTTGGGGCATCACGGTGGGCGTGGAGCTCGCGGGGGGGGGGGGGGGGGGGGGGGGGTACTTATCGAGGCTTCGTGAGGCAGCTTTCAGAGCCTCTTTTTCTTTTCCCCATTCTTCGAATATTTTTGGCGCCAACAGTCACCTTGGAGAACACAATCACACATCACTTTGGACTCTAAGTCACCCCACCAAGACACCTCTACTATCAGACCAAGGATGAATCTATTTTCATTTGAAATAGATATCATCATCCAGTATACTCCCCAGTGTCTATGAACAAGCTTGACAACTCCTCTATTGACTTCCAATAATTCGTGGATTCCCAAACTACCTCACTCTATGACTTCTTGCTCATGGAATCGGCTACCGTGTTCCCCATTCCTAGGGTGTAAGATATATCGAATTCCTAATCCTAGAGAATCTCTATCCACATTCATTATCACTAGTTGAATTCTCATTGAGAAAAGATATACCTAAATCTCTTTTGATCCGTGAATAAAACAAAGCTCACACCAATGAGGTAATTCCGTAAAATCCTCAGCATGAATATGATCGTTGCAATCTCTAGATCATGGGTGAGATAATTACATTCATGTGGATGTAAATTCCTAAAAACATTAAAAATTACTCCTCTCTTTTGCATCATCACGCATCCTGAGACTATGATGAAAGAGTCACAGAACACCTCGGCCATCACCCCTTCCTTTAGTAAACTATGCACTTGGGCACTTATTACCTCCCCCTTCAGATAGCTGAATGAAACCTAACAGTTCTCATTCTATATAAACACTTGTTCTTTTCTTGTTAAATCAGTCAATGGAGCTACAACTCGAGATAATTCATCTATGAACCTTTGGAAATAGTCTACCATACGTAGGATACTGTGATCCTCTTCCTCATTCATGGGTGCTATCCAAGAAACAACCCCTTATACCTTTAATCAGGCCACCTCTATCCCTTTTCAATACACCGCATGTCTGTGTAATTGTACTTCTCGTATCCAGAACATGAAAATGGAAAACATTTTGTAGAGATGGTGGTGCCAGAGGACCTCCAAGACAGTCCTGAGATTCCATGCATGCTCCTCCATTTTCCTTGAGTAGATTAGAATATTTTCGATGAACAATATGATTAATCAGTCCATATAATCCCCAAAAGTAGAGTTCATGATCTCCATGAACACGACTGGTGCATTTATGAAACCGAAGGGCATGACCACGAACCTGAAGTTCCGAACCTACACCTGAAATCAGTCCCTGGGATGTAACCCTCCATTACCCCCAACTAGTGAAGTTTAGACCACATGAAGATCTTATAGAACAAACATTCACCCATTAATAAGTAAAAAAGATCATCACTCCTTCGAATAGGGTAACGATCCTTGACCGTCACCTGATTTAGACACCGTTAGTCTATGTATAATCTAAGACCATCATCTGCCTTCTTCACTAACAATACTAGATCACCCCATGTTGACACACATGGATAGCTAAAAACCTTCTTCATTAGGTTTTCAACCGGAATACCCTAATCCCATGACGTAGAAGTTTCCATCTAATAGGTAGTCATTAAAATAAGACAGGCATCGTGTTGCAAGTATATCCCAAACTCAACGTAGAATCAAGGGGTATAATCACTACTACTTTGAGGAAGACATGCCAAAATTCAATGACAACCCGCAAAACATCCACTATCACTACATCTATATATCCCACTGACAGATCAGCGAACAAGGAAATAAGAGGCTCCACATGCTGGCTTCCCTCCCGAAAAATATGACTGCCAATGAAAGCTACACACTTGCCACCCACATATGAGAACACGAATCTTATATGGAAGAAATCAATAACTACATGCACAGAAAAAACCATTCAATTCCTATAATGACATTTTATGGCTACATATATAGAATAATAAGGTCCTTAATGAACTGGTGTGGCCCCAAAATTAGTTTACATCCTCAAAAACAATCAAACAGACTGGTCTGGCCACCAACTGGATTACTTAACACCATAGGGATGGAATGTCTCTCTACAACTAACCCTAGAGCATGGGCTAGACTGGGTGTAATAAAGGACTGTGAATCTCATAAATCAAACAAAGAACATTCAAGAGTACTAAACAGATTGATCGTACCTTAAACAACCTCTAGATCTACAAGAACTGCTTCTTATGTGGCATGTAACTTCCAACACCCTACTCCTCTACCTCTCTGTTATTGATATCATTCCCAAGAATGCCATGGTTGAGGTACCAAAGGAGCACCATGATTTCAGCATCCTTTTTCACTGTTTACCCTCAGTGTATCAGAAGATGACTGTTGTTGGTACTAGAAGGGCCTAACTGAAAACTACTATTGCAGAGGTGGGTGATGAGTCATCCCACCCCCACTGTATGGTGCTCAAACTAGGCACTGGTTATGAATATTCCCAAAACCTGCACAGATAAATTACCTTGGTCCTGGTCCCAAAAGGAAAGTGCAAGGACCCAGACATCAGAACTAGAACTGCTGAGGCATACACCACTTTTGTAGAAACCTTGAAGGACCTGTTCCCAGAGACCTACTACAGATGGATTTCCACTTTTATGAACTCATATGGCTCCCATATCTTAGCAAAACTCCCAGCGATTGCATCCTTTACACTAATTTGGCTTTCTTCTGATCCACTAAATACATACTTAGATTGAAAGGAGTAACAACATACTAAAATGATGGTCGGAGTGCCTCCTCAAGGCAGCTCACTCGGGACTCCTCATCCAAGAAGAGATCTGCTGTGAAGTGCCTGAGGTCAATGAACTTGATCCCCAGGTTCCTTACCAACATATTCCCACACTGAAGGGAGAGTATCTCATGCATTTTTTCAAACTTCATCATGTTAGAAAATAATTCTTCCTAGAACTCCCTTTCATTTTCATCCCACGAGACTGAAGATTCCTTCCACTCTCGGGGGTAAAGAATCCCTCACTGACACACTACTCCTCACATATGGCTCAGATCCATAGGAAACCAGTACCTGTCAAATCCTGAATCAAGGTTAAAGTGATCACAAACTCCTTGAGCCATCTTTCTATCCCCATTTCTGATTCATTTCCATTGAACGTCCCTAGTGTCTATTGTTATAAGGCACAAAGCATATTTTTTCCATTGGTCATCTTCCTCTTCTCAATCAGCCCTCTACTGATCAACTGGGTCAACCTATTGGGCCTCAACTACTCATACCACATGGGGTACATGGTTGGGTGACATAGACGAAAAGAAAACAATGAAGTCCTAAGCTTGAGTAGTGTGGTAAATTTATTTTAAATTTGTTTTAACAATTCATTAATTTTATATTCCCAAAATACCCAAGACAAAAAATAAAATATTTCATTATGATGAATGGACCATTCCTTGTGTCTCAACCCTACAATCAGTGAAGCCTCACTTGGTCAATCATTAGTTCAATCATCCTTTCATTAGATCATGGGGGCCATAAAATCTAGTGTCCTAGCTAGTCTTCCCTAGACAATATCATGCACTAGGATTTCCTTACACAATTTACCTACCGTCCCATGAAATCATTACTGTGCCTAAATATGAACTCCATCTTATCTCTCAAACTCCCAAACCTCCCTTTGATAACATTTTTTAATTGCCCACCTTCTCCAAGATGATGGACTGAACAGATAGATGGCAGACCATTTCTTCCTCAAGATGATGGAGAGATAATGACCCCCCAAGTCCCACATTCAATAGGCCCTAGATTGGAATCTAGCACCAAGGGTATAGAATCTCACATAGAAATAGAAGGAATTATCCTTTTTATAGAAGAATATACAAGGATAAGATGGTAAATCCCAAAAAACATCAAATACTAAAAGTAAAAGTGAGTCCAAAATCCATTCCCACATGCATGTTCAAAAGTTACGCTGATACAAGGTACAAAATATCTTAAATTTAATGAACCAATAGAAAAGAGTCTAAGTGGAAACAACAACTATTCCCAATGCCCGAGCAAATAAATTCCAGTATAATCCTCAATTTCCTCCTAGAACCCAAAAAATAGTATCATAAAAATAAGGTGAGTATACAAGTATACCAATTTGAAAATAATAAACCCACCCAAGGTCTCGTGAGGGAACATAATAATGTCCCTATAAGAAAACAACATATCCTCAAATCACCGACCAAGGAATACTAACCTTCCTAGCCTCACCAAGGAACAGTCAGCAAATAATGCATGTCAGGTAAAGTAATAGTATACGCACATCGGTAGTTGGGTAAACAACACCACTTTCCCAAAGGTTATCTACTCATCCAGATGGATAGTGTCTTGAGGATACAACTAATCCCATATATTGTTCCACTCCCACTACTGTATTACACACACATGGGTCTCAAGAACACACAATCCCCATTAGATACACCTAGGCCACAACAACCACACCTCTCTTCCAATGTCACATGGGCTTCATCCCGAAGACACTTGAAAAAAACTGGCCCCACTAACACATATTCCACCCATATACAACAAATCCTAGCTCGATGAATCTTGAAATTCTGTAATCCTCAAGCCATTACATCTTTCCTAGATACCCTCGAGCAGTAAGAACCCAAAAGAGGGTGTGAGGAAGAATGTTAGTAACTATCCATCCATCCTTCTAGAGGGATTTTGGGAAACACACCCAACCCCATGAAATTGAATTTTTCAACACATAGTTCCCAACAAGGGTGGTTTTTGTATAGAAATAACATGAAAATACAATGTATATATATGTGTAAAAAACACTCATCCCACCCAATGGGATTCCATCATTCAACCACCCATAGAAACCTCCTTTGCTGCTACCCCTATATACATAACAACACCAATAGTCACAATAAATCACAAGTCTATCCCATTTTCCCTTACCACTTTCCATTTACTAACTAATCTGTTCACTATAATTTGTTCAGAAAATACTTGGGGAAACTAACAAGAAAAACATCTCTAAACACCTTAGAAGGTGAAGAGTCTGGGGAACTAAACACAGAGTAACCAACCTACTGCCAACTATCATTCATCAAAACTATACCACACATACCATCCATCACAACCTAGTTCTATAGCCCTACTACCCAAACAATTTCCCAATACAGTCATTCTACACTATAAGTCCATATCCACATAGCAGTACCACTGCCGGACATCACTCCACGACCACAACAGAACAATGTAAGTTCAACTACCTACAAGTTCATCCATTCTACAATCAACTAATATCATAGACTAAGAATCCAACTCACCACCTATACCACCCCACACACAAATCCCAAACTAACAACCAATAACCGCATACCCTTTTAACACTCATACCACACCATTCTCACTAAGCCCAATCATATTCCCAACTTTGAACCCACAACCATAATCCCAACATCAACACCACACAACACACTCAAGGTTATAGAACTCCACAGAACACACTACTCATCCACACCTATCAACCAGATGTGCATATATTCAGATTTTACTAGCCTAGGTTCTATTATTCCCCAAAATTATGACAGGTGTAATCATACAATAGACTATATCAAGGGGAATCCATTGATTTGTCCATTTTATGTGATTACATAGATTTAATGTCACAGTCATTCATCTATGTATCTCAACAAAATAAAACATCAATAATATGTAAGAAAAGGCCACCAACAATAATGAATTTTAGAAGGATTTATAGCCACATCAAATCATAGTATCAACATGGATAATAATATATAATATAATTTCAAACAACAAACCATGCCCTACCCATTATTTGATTTACCTATTTTATCTTATTATCATATTTACTTGTTATTTATTTTTCATTTTATGAAATTTACTCAATAGTTCTTCACTAGGAATCATTAGTACACCCACCCCGCATGATTCATAATTAATTTGAGATAAAAAATCTAGAAAAGATGATCAAAGTATCAATGTTCCTCTTTAAACTAAGAACTTGGGTTACACGAGCGGTAGGAAATATCTCCAAGAAAACTAGGCTAGAGGACTCTAGCATAGGCACATGATTCGTCTAGGTTAGAAGGATATAGGCACACAATGATAAATGAACAAGAAGAAATAAAAATAGATAACATGGTTTGTGAAAGGGAGATATCCTAAAAATCATGGAGACAATTTCAATGTTATTGAAAATCAAATCATCGTTTAACCCTGTGGCTTGGTGGTCCCAATGCTGGTGGAATGTTACGAGATATGAAGAATTTAATAATTCCCCTAAAAATAGTGGATACAACCCAACACACTACTATGAGTTGATAGGTTACCATTTTAAGTAGAGAAACACGTAACATGGGGGAAAATCGAAAAACTACGGAAAATGGAAAATGGGTCACCGACGCTGAGCCACCAATAGGTGAGCTACCGACGCAACCTATTGATGGTTAGCCATCAATGCTGAGCTACTGATGAAAAGAATCACCGAACCTGATTCCCCTGACTCACTAAAGCATTAACCTATGAATTCCTTGACCTACTAATACTGATTCCCTCATCGCAATGAAATTGAAAACCTCTACATACCAATGTTAACACCCTTGAATCCCGGAAACTAGTACACTTGACCAACCGTTGCAGACAATCTTGAATCACTGAAACCAACACCCTCGACCTTCCAATGTCGATTCATTGACATACTGACACACTCACATGATGTCACACTGACATGATGATGAAAAAATTGGAAATTTGGAAAACTCGTTAAATGAGCCACTATTGCCTCCCAGAACACCCTAAAGACTGTATTTTCACAAAGGAAGGGCTTGACAAAATCCTGGTTATTATAGATATGATAGAAAATAATATATATTTTTGAATATAATGTAATTATAATAATTATAGACTTTTATTTTAAATTTTTAGTAAATCAATATTTGTCATTAATTTTTTCACAATGATGATGTAGTGATTATTTAATTAATTAGAAAAATAGATTATATTATAAATTATGAAATAAATTTGATTTTTCATACAAAATGTGAAAAAATAATTATATAGATTAAAATGACATGTTAGGGACATCAAATATAATATTTTCTTAATTTCATATTTTATATAGATGTTAATAATTTCAATGTAATGATTAGTTCTAAAAATTTACATTATAGATATTTTAAAGTAAATTATAATTTAGTAAATGATATAAAACAAATTAAAAACTCCAATTCAGTCTCATGATTATGATGAGATTTAAAATATAAATATTTATTAATTTATGGGTACTGTTTCATTTTTTTGAAACTATACTAACCCTCAATGTGTAAATATTCATGTTGACATGGTAAGAGTTAAAGAGGTCAAATATGTTTTAAAACCAAAATATCATGGTATAAATAGAGTAAAAATTGCCTAAATTTTATATTATGATTAAATTAAAACACATAATCATATTATATATTTAATAACTCACTTTTGAATCATTTTTAATTGAATATAAATTTATATTAATATAATATTTTGAGAAATTCCAAGAGTTCCCCTACCCTCTCACACAAATGGTTACATTTTAATGATATTCCCCACACATAAAAACGAAATTTTCTATCCATTAACTAATAACATATCTTAAAATAATCCTTATTATCTTTATATATTTATTTTTTTAGTCATATTTATAATCCAAAACATCATAAGGTGCTATGTAATGGATGTTCTGTAATGAAGAGGTATAATTTTTGGCATCGTTTTTTAGTTTTGTTTCATCTTCCACATTCATAAAACAATATTAAACCATGATAAAATAATTACTCAAGTATATTTAATATGAAAATATTTTTTATGTTACTATAATTACCTATAATCATATCCTATTCCATTATGTGGGAAATGAATTCATCATTCTTGTGTACGATATACTATTGCCTCACAAATTGATGTAATTTAGTTTCTATCACCATCTCAAGCGATTAGTTATAATGATTTAATTAATGATTATATATGATATTCGAGACATGTTTTTCATTTCATAAAATATAAAATATTATTTAACATTTTACCATTCCATGTAGAGAAAAATAATAACGACGCTCATGTGCACATGTGGAATTCCACCACCATGAAGCGATGTGATTATTTTAATAATCAAACCACACAGACGATTTATATATATGTATATATAAATAAATAATATGGTATTTTTTATTATATGTAAATTTTTAATGAAAAAATTATATTAAACTTCTTTAAAAATTTATCTTTGAAAAATGTAAACGTTGCTCATGTGTATGTATGGCATACTGTCTCAATGTTTGTAACATAGTTATTTTTAATATCCATGTATAATAGATATATTTAAAATTAAAATTTCTGTATAATAATAATAATTATGTCATGATAATTATTCTATATATGATGTAATACTGTCAATTCTTTCCATCTTCGGCTTACTAAATCCTTTTGGGACTTATGAAACAAATATCACCAAAACAACCGATGTGAATGTATTTAATTAAATAATTAAAATTATCATGGAATGAGAATAAACAAAAGGAATAATTAAAATGAAACGTTTCCTTAAAATTTGAACATTTACAATATGTTTATTATTCAGGAATATAATGATTATATGTGATGATTTCCACTCAATGTAAGGAAATAAATTTTAAATCAACTTCTAGTGATTCCGTAAAAACACTATTTGTCATCCATATCGATAAGAAAGTTTTATAATATTGTTAAATATGGTCTATAAAATTATACAAAGATTTTTTAATGTCAATTTTACCAATGTTTTTTGTTTTCAAAAATAGTTTGAAAGGAACAATTTATTGTCTAAACGACGTACTTTGTGACATTATCGTTCAAAAATACCTAATGGTTGATTTTTTAAAAATATATAGAATGACATTATTCTCTAACCTTATTGAATAAAAATTTAACTGAACAATCATTTACTGGTTTACATGGTTATTTTTAGAGAAATATACTTTTTATTTTTATGTCAATTATATATTTATAAATAATTTATTTCCAAATAAAAATATTAATTGCATTAAGATTTTTATTATGAAAAATGAGTTCCTAATTAAATAGTATGTTATAGTTCTATAGAATTATTATGATGATGGTTAGTTCTATTAATAACAATGTATTTGTGGTTATTTTATTTTCTAGTGAATGATGGTTCTAGGATATCCCTAGTATGAGTGGTTAAGTTATAACCTCCAATGAAATGGATATGGAATTCGACTGTCTGGTTATTCTATATATGATATAGAGTTAACTAATTAGGTTTATCCTAAAAGATAATATAAATATAATACAAGGATTATTTCATGTGTAAATATATTTTTTAATCATTAGTGGTTATGATGGTTACTCTGTGTTAATGTATATAATTTAACCATGATGTTATTACTTGAGTGGCTATGGTGATTACTTCAATAATGAACCAAGTTTCTATCATTGTTATATATATATGTTTCCAATCATTTTTAGAATATTTCATTGAGAAAAATGCATTTTCTAATATAAGAGATTTTTTATAAATTATTAGACAATTATGTGATAATGTTTTGTATATTATTGAATTTAATTATTTTTCACTTAACTAATAGTTTTAAGTCTTGTTTATGTCCATTAATGATAATTTATTTCTCATATAATATTTTAAATTTTTTTTTCATATGGTTAGAGGATGGGAAGAAGAAATTAAGAAGACATTTTTGAAATTTTGATGATTTATCTTGAAAATAAACCATGTTTCTTTTAAATGTTTCATATTATAAAAAAATGGTTATTTGGGAGAAGTTTATACATCGTAATATATAAGGTTTTAGGTATGGGTTATGACCTAATTCTCAAATACCCTAAAATAAAAAGATAATCCTAATTGAAATCATCTGAATTGTAGTTCAAAGACACTAGAATATGTAATTTATAAGGCCATGACCTTACATTTTTTACCTAAGTAACATATGTTCATATTATAATTACTAATTAAACATATTATTAAATGTTGGTTTCTTAATCCTAAATTTAATCCATATATAATATTTTTCAATTTATTAATATAAGAAAATTATGTTTTACATTAAAAAATGTATTATATAAAAAATATTTTATAGAAGGAATTTTGTATTCACCATTATGTGTTCATAATCATATTTTTTAATGATCTACAATTGATAAACTAATTATACTTTTTTATATATTATTAAATCTCATATTTTAAAAATTTATAATGTATATAAATATTTTTTTAGAAAAAAATGTCACAATATTAATAAAATGATTCTTTTAAAATAATACTTTTACTATTTCCATTATCATTATATTTAATGTTAGCAATCATATTTTTACACCAATTAAATAAAATTTTCCAAAATACATAATATTAAAACATTCTCCAAAAATAAGAAATCCATCTTTTTTAATTTAGTTTCTACTTGTGTTTAAAACCATGTTTTAATATTACAGAGTAAATAATATTTTTACACAAATTATTCGACATGCTTCAAACACAATAAACATGGAATTTTTAAATTAAGCATACTATTTTTAAATTATTTAAATTAATTATTAAAATGTTATATTTTATATTAAAAATGGTTAATAAATTTTTAAACGAATAATGTTTGGGGAAAATTTTATAAAACTGATAGTTTTTCAAAAAATTAGTATTCTCACTATTCACCTAAAAATCATATATTTTATAAAACAACCAAAATTTCATCTTATGTTGAAATTGACATTATTAATCCCAAAAAAATATTCTTCCAAATAATTATTATAAAATTTTTAAATTTATATTTTAAATAATTTGAAAATTTCTAAATTAAAAATTACTCTCGTAAAATACTCCGTCTTAAAATATTATATATTATTAGTCTGACTGGAAATGGCCTTACAATATATGGAAATGTTTTTATATTAATATTTTTATTATAGTCATGATATTCATATATAATATTCATTTGATTGTTTTAGTCTAGTTTTGTATTTGGAACAATGTATAATATGTTTTTTTATCAAATGAATAAAATTACAATCTAAAATCATGGGTTGTTCGAAGTAACATTTTAGTTGTTCATTTGGAATACTCAAGATCCTTTTTTAGATCATGGGGGAACTAAAATTTCTCTTCAAATTTAGACTCCATATTATACATATTATATAAATCTCAACTGTTATTGTTTCTCTACAATCAAATTTACTCCTAATCGTTCCTTACTCTAATAACAATTTTAACTCCTAAAAAACATTGATACAACTCTATCACAATATACTGGTAATTGAAACCCCTAGTAGGCCTATTATAGGGATAAGAGTCACACCCAAGTACCTCCACTCATATAGCATTGGTTGTAAACCTAAATGGAGTGAATAAAACATATAAATAAGAGGCATTACCCCTATTTAAACCTAGAATGCATAAATAAACCACCCATTAAAAACAATATGTATATAATCAAAGGAAAATAATTTTCCCAAATTGAATGAATAATGTGAAAAATATGAATGTATCTAAAAAAAGTAATAATATAATCTCTTAAGGAATAACTTCATAGCTTACCATAAGCTCAATTCAGGTAATACATATCTTCTTAACAAAAACATTTCTAGAAACCATAAATCATTTTATATATAAACATATTTTTATTTATATTAGGGTAAAAATAATAGGTGTAATAAGTTATATTACTTTAAATACTGTTCTTTAATCATGTGGATGAATCATACAATGCATTAGTGAATAGAAAACATAATCATCAAGAACATATTAGGCCAACATCCACTCAACCTCACCATGTTTCAGTAAATGAGTATCATTTAAATTTTTGATAACCTAATATATTGAATATATTGATATAGGAAACCATAAATAATTTATCCACTAATTTTGCACTATCATGAGAAAATATAACATATAGTATTCCAAATCTCTTCCAAACCCTTTAATACCCAAAACTAAATCATAAAAACCTGAAATACCAACTGTAATACAGTATCAATCATTCCATCACCAATATACTATCACATTTTACAATAAAACAACACATCTCCACCTTACATCATTCCATATAACATATCTATATTTTTTGGGTATAATGAATATTAATTTTATTGACCTTATTCCCTATTTATACAATAAATGTCCCCAACAAACTAATAAGTCGACTATGATCTACACTCTAAGGGATAAAGAGTAAAAGTGGGAAGAAGTGAAATTCCCTCAACAACCTATAAATTGTGGAAAATTCAGTTAAAAAATTTATTTTATCCAAAAATAATTAATAATCATATGTTATGATGGGATTTATAAATTTGGGAGTTAATCACTCCAAAATCAACATCATCCACCATTGGTGATAATAATCCGAGAATTTGAATGACCATATTGTCCCCAATTCAATAATCAAAAAATTTAACAAATAATCCTCCACTTGATTTATATCTGTATAAGAATTAAAAACAATCTAATTTCTATTATAAACTTGAATAATACATTCAATTCAATGAGTTTGGATCATCCATGGAATATATCTAGTTTATCACATCATGAATTTATAAAATTTATTATAATAACATTAAAATAAATTTTTTATCATAATAATTTAACATTAAATGCTATTATATTAAAGGAATCTGAAAAAGTAAATGATTAATGAGAATTATGAAAATATAATTTCAATGTAGTATATAGATTTGAAAAAGATTATTATGAGAGGCATTGGGTTACCCCACTTCAACATTGGATCAAAATAAAATTATAGAAATTATAGTATTAATATGGATGAAAATTCATAGATGATTTAAATTTATTTTTAAGAAAAAAATGTATCAAATAAAGAAGAAGATAGAGACTTAAAATCCTAAAAATCTTATTGAGATTCCAACTCTAGAAGATTCATATTATTTTAATTAAGGGGTTATTTGGAAACCAAAATTAATTGGGGTAGTTGGATGAGAACTCTAGATATGGATTACAAAAGATATTTTTCATGATATATAATTTTAATGTAAGTAGAATGTCTTAAAGGATGGATTCTTATATAAGTAGGGGTATTTTAGAATAATGTATTGAATATTTTATTTTTTTAGTTTAATAACATTGAATACTACTCATTCATGTTATATTTATTGGTATATTATTAAATAATAGTGGTTTATTTTAGATTATAACTTTTATACAACTAAACCAAATCCTGTAAACACTTAATTAATGGTAATTAATAAAAAAGTTTTTTATTAGAATAAAATACAACCTATGATTCAAAAATTAAAATATGGTTTTATTAATTACTCATAGTATTTTTAAATTAGTTATTTTTTCGCCAAAAAATTATTTTTGTACGTGAGATAAATTGATAATGTATTGAGTTATATTTATTTAATTATGATGCTTTAAATCAGAAGTCAATCATAATAACTATTGTTTTACTATACACCTAAAATAATATTTTGAGAAAAAAGCCTCTAGAATCACTTAAAAATAATTTTTTCTTGATGATTCAAAAACATTGATTAGATATTTTGAAATAAAAGATATAAATTGCATAAATGTTTCATTAAAATAAAATCATCTAATATATAGAAAGCATATTTTTTTGAATAACTTTTTTCCATTTATTAAGAATGACTATATTTTTCATATTAAATTATAATTATTAAAATAATTATAATTTATGTTTAATAAAATTCAAAAAATATATATTTTTTGAATCCATTTAAAATTAATAGTTAATAAGAATTTTAATATACATATTTTTTATGAAATATTTATTATATAATATTTTTAAAGTGTTTCTTTGATAAATATTCTATATTTATTATGTTATCCATATTAAGTATAAAATTTATAATAGTTTTATAATATATCTAGGAGTTTTAATTGTTTTCAAGTAAAAATAATAAAAATTCATATTTGGATTTTATCATAAAATATATTAAATCTTCATTTTAGTATGATAAATTTAAACTAATTAAACATGTACATAGAATAACCTAAAAAAAATTGATAATTCAATGTAAAATTATTTTAATTATAAATTCATGATCAAATATTATGTTATTGTAACATAGATATTTATCCATTGGTTTTATAATATTATGAATAAAAATGATATTATGTTCAATAGTTATATTTCATCAAATTGTTACTATAAAAGTATGTATAATTCTAGTTAATAATTAAATTAAAATAAATGGTACTATAATATAAGGATAAAATAAAGATAAAAGGTTTTATAAAATAAATTTACTTATAAAATAAAAAAATTTGTAGAGAATTAATCCTGAATAGACTAATGTAATTTTATAAGAAAATTTTAATAAACAATTAATATTTATATATTCCTTTATACATGAATTAGAATTGTGATGAAAAACATGAATTCAAATATAAATATAAACTCTAATTTTTATCACATTATTAAATTCATATAACAGTAACCTATTAAAAATTAGAATGGACATTTTGAAAAATATATATATTTAAAATGTAGGACGTTATATCACAAAGAAGCACCTACTATACTATAGTGCATGATTAGAAACACTAATTGTTACATCAAACCAACTTCATCTGGTGATGTTCTAATACTGAATCATTTAACCAAGATACCAATGGTGGACATTATATTCACTTATTATTTTCCCTAAACCGATAGAGAATCATTGGCCTTCACCATGCTTCCATGAAAAAGAAAAATTTGGCACCACTCCCAACAAAGAAATGATAATTATGTTTTTATATATTTAAAAAACCTTTTAAGCATAATAATAATGGCTACAATAACAGATACTAATGTTTGAACTATAACCCATGGTGTAATTATACAAAAATATTAAACTATACATTATGGTTGGAATTATATGAATCCAAATATCGAATATTTTTCCATGTTTGGTATTATACCAAATAAAATATCTAAATATATGTTAATGATGACATTACAAACACCACATATCACACAATACATTGAGGTTCTTATTAAACCTAACCACATATTAAAAAATACATCAAGGTTGGAATTACAATTTTTTAAATCTCATATAATACATTGATGTTCTCATTATAAATAACCACATATTAAAAACTAACGCATGGTTGGTATTACTTCCAATGGAAAATTAGGAAATGAAATATGGTAAAAATTACAAAAAACTACATATCAACTAGTACCATAATGTTATAATTACGGAAAACCATATACTAAAAAATAACTAATGGTTTGAATTAAACCTAACTGTATATAACATAATTAATAATGCTCATAATAATTTAAAACTATTATAAAATCATCCTTGTATAAATCAAATTTGAATCATCATAATAAACCATACTCAAAGAAATTAAATCCCAACTAGCACTCTCCATTAATATTACAACCTAATTTTCACTCATTACCTTTGGAAGATGTGGTGGGACGTTACTATGCCTTATTTGACATCACCATGAAAGTAAATGATGGAAATAAATTACAAAGTCCCTTGAAAATTTGGTGAATTATTTTCCATTTAATGATAAAATACTAAACAAGGATAACATGACTAACCAAACCTCTATATGAATAACGTTTATAAATATAAAATAAAATAGTAATGAAATAAAATGAATATTAGCATAGTACAAGTTGAAACAATGTGATATAACTAATAAAAAATGAAAAACCAAAAAGACAACAACGGGAAACTCTAAAACTTCTACAAGATCCAAATCCCCACTCCCAAACCAGGGTATCAAGAACTATATATAAATAACAAGGATACCATTACTATACATGTGTCACTATAGATAACGTTTAAAAACACAAAATAATTACATGAATTGAAGAGTATAAAAATAGTATGATATCCCCAATTTCCTCCAACATATTACACTAAGATAAAACCTATTACAATATTGATATTTAATATTTAAAAACAATTCAATGCAACATACAAAAAAGGCATGCAGTTTTCCCAATGAAAACTATTTTAAAAAAAAATTAGTTTTCAAAATAGAAGATGTTTTCCATGAAAAGAAATAATATAATCCTTTAATACAATTACTAAATCCATTTTAAATACCAGTTACAGACATCCACACATACATTCCCCTATGATAATTTCATACTCATGAGATGTCCCCCATTGATCTAATAGGTCATCACAAGGTTACCAGAACTAAATGTACCAAGGATACAAGAAGCTTTCATATAGTCACATAGAACCAAAATAAACTCATGCCAGGTATTTATTCCAAATACCCCACAAAACAAATCATTCAAGGAAACATTGTTTTCCAAAACTATTCATTTTTCAGCACATTCACTAAAGGTTCTCAATAATAATATTAGAATAATAACATAATTAATTTAAAAGATATTTCATCTGTATATTATTTATTATTAAATTTTTATGTTGAATTATTTTTATTTTTTATGTATTTGTTTCGGGGTCGGTCTCGAAACGCCCAATGGTTCTGTATCCAATGGAATGTGGACCTGCTTTCCAAAAGCAGGCGTTCACTGGATGGTCTGTCCAGCGATGCATAATAAATCACATTGGTTGAGAGGATGGGAATTTGGGTTCATCTCACCCTTTTGGGGGGAATTATTGCATATTTCATGACTCTCTTATAGATTTAAAATGTATTCATATGTTCGTGAATCTTGGGTTTATAACCAAGAATAGTATCCACGGATTTCTCCTGGTTGGAAATGGTCAGCTGAACATAGGGGTTCGGAATCATTTAGGCCTGAGGATTACCATCCCTCGTTGGATTAATGACCCCGAGGAGATGGGACTCATTAAGGTGGTACTAGGAGTGGCGCGGTGAACCGATGTGAATATAGTAGGATCGACCGGTTGTTTGGATTGAACCTCATAGAGGCTTCCCACGTACCCTGACTTGAAGACAGGGATCAAAGTCCACATAGTCCGAATGGGAGCGTCGGAGATCCGACGTGAAGGTGGACCCGGGCATCCACTGGTGATGGGACTTGATCCTCATGGAGGCTTCCTATGTATCCCTGTGGTAGAAAATCAAAGTCCTCGTAGTTCTCATTGGCTTGGAACTTAAACTTTGAGGCAACCTAGAGTGATGGGTTGGGGCTTACACTCTGAGGAGGCCCATAAGAGTATGTCATGGTCGATGCTTACTCTAAGCCCACGTGAGTCTTTCTCGTTGTGAGAAACAAGAGGAAGTAGGGACCATTGCATAACGACGTGAAAGGTGCTTCCGTGAGAAGTGGAGTGGGGCTTACGCATGAGGGTGGCAATAAGGTTGGGGATTACTCCGAGATGGATGCCCATAGCGACAAAGCGCAACGGGAGAGGGAAAGAGGTGATCCTGCGCCTGTCACCTCTCTTGTTCCCTAGGGAAGAACCGAAGTGCATGGGGATTCCTTCTAATGGGTATTTTACTACCCTCCGAAGAAGAGATAAGTACCCCATCCCCAACAAGTGGAGGGTCAGAAATAGGACTCACGAGCTCAGACTCCACATTACCGTGGGAATGTGAACCCAGAAATGCTTTGAGAATCTGCTCAAGGGTTCAGGAAACCCCTTCGCCCTACTTTCCATGGTTATGTGAACTCAAAATGGCGTGCTGATGCACCTGAGGATTACACTACAAGGATCTGGTGGCTATGGTGGAGGCCTCGACTCGAGGCTGATGAGTAGGCCACTGAGTGAGTCACAAGGGATTAGGCCGGATTTGATGGATTTTATGTGGATCGGGGAATAGGAACTTCGATGGATTTGGCAGGCCACAAAGGGGTATGGGTGGTGACGCCCTTCGCGTAGGGAAGTGCTACGCGGTTGGATAATCCGTCCATGGACCAAGGTGGTCCGCAAACTTATGGGCATCTCCAAAACCAAGGTGGTTCACAGCTTCGGGATTGATCCACGAACTAGGGTGGTCCGTAGAGGGTTCCATGCGGGTAGCGGCGGCCAAGGGCAGCACCTTCTAGGGGATTGGCGGTCAGTGATTCACCCGCATAGGAGGGTGCTACGCGGTGTGGCGGATCGGAAAAGAGGTATAAATTCCCTGACCCATGGGGAGTGCATCCATGGAGGTACCATGGTTCATGGTTTTCACTTCTTTGTTATTTTAGGTTCTCAATTCACAACGTTATTATGCGTTTTTGCTTCCTTATTAGTTTGTTCCCAGGTTCATACCTTCTATGGTTCACGAACTGGAACTTCCCAAATCATAAGACTTCCTTCGAAATCCTTCCACCCGAATCTGATTGATCTCCTCTTCGTTATTCATTTTTTCTCTTCCCCTTGGTCTCTTTTTATAGTGCAGGGGAAAACGATGTATCTATGGTCATGTGGCAACTTTTGTGGGGGCCCTTGACCAAAAACCTGATTCACGGATGACTCGGTCAATTCGCAACTCGTGGGGGGCATTGAGCGCATCTCTCCCGCAAACCAAACGATCTCCCCTGAGAACCAAATGTGCTCGGAGAGTGCATCGTAGTCACGGAGGTTTCCGCCTCCATTCCATGAATGACAGCGAATGCGGGTTTAGCTGGTCAATGCAGTTCGTGACAGGGACAGTCCATGATGGTGGACCAGCTCGGCGCCTGTCCTGCTTTGCGCCTGCAGAGGATCTCCACCTCCATCTCGCGAATGAGGCTGGTCCACGGAGGGGAACAGTTCGCTGAACCGACCACGTAACACTCGGCCCGGTACGCGGACCGGTTGGTCCTCTGACAATTTTGAGTATTGGCCTCCTTCCTTTTCCCAATTCGTTGAACGGAATTGGGTAAAAATATTCTCTCGAATGAAAGTGATTATTATCTTAATTTGTAGATTTTTTAGGACCTTACAGATGCCCCCCATCGGAATGCGGTCCGATCGGCACGAAGTGGAGGCTATTCCAATGTAATGTGGTCCTGAAACATGGATGGTTTTCGGTAGAAAGGTGGACCCAGTAGGGGACCATGACCATAAATATGTGGGGCCCTTCATTTGTCCTTTATCATATTCTTCGCGAAACCAGTGTTTCTTGCGTTTCTATCTAGGCGTGTTCGTTCCTTCGCGAGACACTTTTTTCACGAAACAACTTCTGTCTTCCGCGAACCATTCCTCCTCCACGGTTTCCTTCACCCGCGGACCAATCTCCCAACTACAAACCAATACTTTTAATTAATTATAAAGTATGTCACGATGGGCCACAGAGGAACTCGCTTCGCGGTATTGATGGCTCGTGGACCAGAATGATCCAAAATTTGAAAAATATATTATGTCCAAACTTAAACGCTTAATGCTTGGAGCTGAGGTTCCGCGAGGCAGCCTGGTTCGCGGTTTTTTAGCCAATGCTCCACAGGCCAAGGTACTGTGGATGAATTCCACGTAAGGTTGGTTCGCGGGATGCTGTCATCGCAAATCAACCGATGGGGCCACCTTGCGGATTTCATTATGAGTCATGGATGTAATAATTTTTAAATACATGTATTTTGTCCAGGTTTTATTATTTTGGACTTACCATTTCCATGATTTCCATGGGGCATGGAGAAGATAAATATGGTTCCTCCTCGTCCTACAACTAGGCCCGCTGGTTGGCCTCTCCCAATTGGTTCAAGTAGACGTATAGCAATGATTTTCAGAGAAGAAAACATTAAAGAGGACCCTAGTCAGTCCATCATTCTTGATGATGGTGTCTGGAAAGACTTACTCTCTCTTGAGCTCTTGGGTTATCCAATATGAAACCGGCTTCCGCTTTACGGCTTCGGTCTTCAAGATAACCTCCCTATCCCCCCTACTTTCTCGGGTCATCCATCTCCTTTCTTGGAAGTGCTACCAAAGTGCGTTTAGGCGAGCCTTACCCCATTGGGGGAGATGATCACTGATCCTGATTCGAAAGATACCTTCATTTTGAGAGGCTCTGTCTGGACCCAAAGTGATGAGAACACACAATACTTCTCTCAAGAATATGTCCTGAAGAATTACCCTTCAATTATTAACCTTGCTCGAATAGATCCTGATGCAGGGTGGATTCCTAGGTGGGATCTTCGGTTCAGTGGGCTCTTCGCAAATGACTAGTCCTGGGCCTTCTGGGTCCATCATCATTGTTGGGAATCTCCCGAGTCACTAGAAGCAGTCAATTTGTACTCCATAGTATGGGCCTCCCAGTTTTCTATTTACCCACCATCCTTGATCCTTCCTGACCTACTCAGTCACTGGTGTTCAAGCACTTATACTTTCCACTTTTCCCATGGTGAAGTTGGCATTAGTTTGTGGGACATATATTAATTTTGAAGGCTCCTGATTATCAGTGAGATGTATGAAGAGTTCTTGCCCACTCTTAGTGTGTGGGATGACGTCAAACAAGTGCCTTTGTTGTCGAAGGATCTGCTGGTTGTGGTGGAGCAATCACTGGTTCAGGCCTTCTGTGCCCACTCTCTTATTCCCTATAGCACCTGGATATGGTTATTTCTGAACACCACTGGTACTGTGTTGAAGATCAAGCGCCCTAGGACTCATCCTTCTCAATAGTCACAAACCACCTCTGGTTCCTACTGGGCAGTTCTGGAGGCGGGTGACTACCTATCATGGGGTTACGAGGTGTGCCGCTGTGTGCCGCCTATGCTATGGAAGGCGGGTTTGTTTTCTATGTTTCTGAGGGGTTGGATATTCCTTTCTCGGGATATCAACCCGGGTGCTAGAGAATGTACCTTGATGACGGTTGTCGAGTTGGCAGAGGGTCTCCAGGTGAACTTAGTCATGCCCAATTTGGACCATATTTACAAACTTCTGAGTCACATGCAGGAGGGCGGGTCACCCTACCATCTGAGTTGGCCATTTTAGTTCTTATACGGCTGAATAGTGAATCGCTTCCACTGTTATGAGTATTGTCATAACACGGTCATCCCGTATCCTACTCTTCAGCCTACCCTTCTTGATATTGTTGGGGTTCATCTACAGCCCCTCAGTTCTGTCGAAGTCATTGTGCTTCTGAGTAATTTCTCCAAGTTTTCCTTCAATCCCCACCCCACCCCTTCTGGCATCATGGTTGGCAACCGCAGGGGGAGCCTTGAAGAACGTTCTTACATGATTTCACTGCAGCATGGGTTCTTGTCTGCGCGGATTGACGGAATTTATATATTCATTTTGTATGCCCCACATCATTTTTCCCACTAGTTTGTGTGTATGCAACTCCAAGTTTCCCTTCCTCCTCCCCAGGCTCGAGTACTGCACCCTGCCACTCTTCGTCAATGGTGGTTAATGCTGACGCGGGAGGGATCTGATACAGGAATTCTCTTTCCTAGTATGGGAGTGGCTTCTAGCCTATTCTTGTAGTATGCAAGGATATGGGTAATACATTACCCCAATGGAATCCTGGGGAAGGCTATTCGGATGTTTCCCCAGTCAAGAGTCATTGCGGCTGATATCCCTACCGCACCTTCCTCATCGTCTCTGAGGAAGGACCGAATGATGGATCATCCGTCAAAGCGACTCAGGAGATTTCCCCCCCCCATCCCCTACGCGGTCAAAGTTCAAACAGACCCAATATTATTGGATATGGCTGAGGATCACCCTGTGGATTTGGGTCCCATCGAGATAATTCTTGAAGTTTTGTCGACAGATACCAGTCTTAGAATCTTGACACCCAATCCCGAATCAGTGTTAGAAGCTTCAGGTCTTCCAGCTTCAGAACCATCGCCTAGCGTGAACATGCCTGCATGAGTTGCAATACGAGACTTCGCTCTCATGCCGTCTAGTGAGGATACCAATGATCCTCATGTCATGGTGGATCACCGAGTAGTTCGCAGGTGGTCCTGGCCCTAGATTCACAAGATTGTCACCAAAACTCCACTGGACGAAATTTCAACTAAAACTGAAGCACTCGAACAACTCTTCCTGGGTTTTGGGTCAGGTGGCATTGACTATCGGCAGTTTCATTTTATCGCCTTACAGGTTGTCATTTCCCATGAGGATGTTGCTACTAGTCAGTGCAAACTTGCTCATGTCACTGCTTCTCATTGCGGGACCCGAGCCTTGGAGGGAGCCATGATAAAACTCCATCAACTGATAGCACATGAGGCGAGGTCTCGAGATCAGGTGACCGTCCTATCTTCCGAGTTGCATGAATGTGAAGAACGGACAACGATGCTGAGGGATCAATTATCAAATGTGACTAGTCGCCATGAATCCACAAGAAAAGGGATCAACAATCTCCAAACAACAGTGGAGCATATTCATTCGGTGGCTGAGGTTGAGGCCAGGGAGAAGGTCGTGTCAGAGCAGACATGAAACGACCTCCACCGCACGGTCGCTGATCTGGTGGAGAGAGAGAGTCAGGCTCCTTTATTATTATTAGAGTCATTCATGAACACTCTGTTTTAATTACCCCACTTTTTTGTGAGGGAGAGACCCCAGCTTGTGGACGTCCTCCCTTTTTGTTTATGTCAATCTCTTGTCGCTGTAAAATTTGATTGTTACTAGAACAATTGTTGTGTAAATAAAAACTCACTGAATCAGAATTAATCAAAACACTGGAAAACAAACTCTATCTTTTTCTTAGGCTATGGGGTCCAGTGAGCATAGTTTGACTATTTCTAGGGTTCTGTTAGAAAAAACGCACAAACTTTTTCTCTCTTTTTAATGCCCTATTTTTTCCTAGGCTCATTTAGTGTGAACCCAGATGGTATGACCCGACTTTTTCTTAGGTCTCCCTTTTTGGGTTTTCGGCCTACCAGGCTTTATGCCACTTTTATTGGGCGGTTTAATGTACTTACAACAATACTATCATTACTGATGTTTTAGGTCGAATAGCTTTGACCAAATATAGTAGGTCAAGGGACCCAATGAGGTTTGGTTGGTTAAAATATGTCTCAATATCCTTTATATGCATGTGGAGGGAGTATGTTTAGATTTGAATGACACACAAGGAATGTCTCAAGGCTTGGGAGTCGTATCTGCGTGTAGAGGTGGGATCAGCATCACCTAAGGAAATCGTGCCTTTAGAAGACATGCCAAGGGCTATCAATATGCAGAGCCACTGAGGGCATGGTATGCATAGTCATGCAAAGGAGTCCTTAAGTCAATGACTCTCCATTTTTGATGGTCATAGGACTTCATGAAAGTCCGACTTATGGAAACCACCATGGGTGGCTTGGAGGATTCTGAAAACCACGAGATGTGTCTTGGAAAGGGCATGTGATGTCTGAACAGTTTTGAGAACATCTATATCAATCAGGAGTGTGGAATCAAGGTTCATGTCCTACGCATTTATCTAGCGTAAAGGACAGTTGGGGCAAGGTGCTGTTGAAAGTCATGCATCTGAAACATCATCTAAAATGGAATGTCTTCTCTTGGTCCTCAGTAATCTTTTCAGAGACGTTCCACCATATTCAGGCAGGGTTTTGAAAGGGGATAGTAAACTGCATCTCAAAGGGTTTCCGAATTGATATGGGGGCTCAAAGGCCAGAAAGCGTTTAGAGAGAGGCATTTCCTAACGAAATCTTGCCTTTGGTAGACATGCCTGGGGCGATCAATATAGAGAGATGATGTGGGCATGGTATGCATAGTTGTGCAATGGTGTCCTTAGGACTATGATTGTATTCTTCCAATAGCTGAGAAACATCAGGGAAGTTGAGATTCGGGACCACCAGGGGTGTCTTACAAGGGTTTGACTCTTTCTAGGTGTAGAGTATGGTTTATGAAAAGAGGATGCATGGACACGTGAGAAACGTCCTAGCTAAATTTCTGAGAATGGGTAATGTCGTCCCTCCCCACGCTGATTTGAGGCGATAGTTTGTGCAGTTTTGGCCATTACACAGAGGAAGGGAGGAAAACCCCTATTCCTAGCTGGGCTCATGAAGAGTTTGACCGTGCAGTTTGATGTCATGCTGTAAAGACAGAGTCCGCTCATTTTAAAGTGAAATGGTTAGATGAAGTACTGTTAGTTTAATGTTCATATAACTCGTACCATTGGGCGAATATTTCTAGAATCACTCCAAGGAAAGTTTATTTAGGATGATCTGGAATGCTCTGAAAAAGTGTGTTGGAATGAAGGTATAAACTGTAACTCTGGGGTTTCCCAGATCTGGAGAGATGATATGGGGGCTCTGAGGCTGGTAAGTGTACGGGACTAGGAAGAGTATCACCTTATAAAATCATGCCTTTGATGGATGAGTCAGGGGCTATCATTATGCAGATCCACTAAGGGCATGGTATGCATAGTTATACAAAGGTGTCCACGGGTCGATAACTTTCCACCTCTGATGGCCATGAGTTGTTATGGAGGTCCGCAATTATCCGGGTTATGGAGTCTGGTGTATGAAGAGGATGCATCCAAATTCCCAAGGATTATTCCTTTACCATTTCACGGTATATCTTGGGTGGGTCTCGACAAAGGCCGTGCAGTTTAATGTCTTGCGGTAAGGATGAACTCCAAGAAGTTTAACGTCATGCGGTGAGGATGAAGGTGACCCGATGTGAAAGGAATGGGGGGGTCTGTGCAGTTTAACATTGTGCGGTAAGGATGAACTCCCATGAATTTTAATGTCATGCGGTAAGACGGAGATCAATTTTAATGGATGTTGTGCAGTTTTACATCATGCAGCGAGGACGAGGGCATTTTAAACCAGTGAAAATGCTTGTAGTTGAAGGTATTTTCCGAGACAGTTATTGCTTGGTCTCTGTAGTTTTATGCCAAGCGGCCGAGATGTTCCATGCAGTTTAATGTCATCCGGTAAGGACGTAATGGAAAAGGACACTCATCATCAGAATGCAACTGGGATCGAACATATCGGCACACCCAGACATGGATAGGGGTTTATTGTTGTAAATCGTGGTTCCGGGGCTTCATGAATCAGGAGAAGAGATATGGGGATCCTGAGGCCGGTAAGCGTACAGAACTAGTAAGAGTGTCTCCTGTGGAAATCATGCCTTTGGTAGATGTGCCAGGGTCTATTAATATGTACATCCGATGAGGGCATGTTATACATAGTCATGGAAAGGTGTCCAAGGGTCAATAAATTTCCACTTCCGATGGCTGTGAGTGGTTATGAGGATCCGCAATTATTCGGGCCACGAAGTCTGTCATTTGGGAAGGAAATGTCTGGACATGTCGAGCATACTCAACCCTGGTTGCTGTTAAAGCTCAGAGAAATCACCAAGCTGATTTATTCTGCACGAGGGGGTGTACTTTCACTCCATGCTGTTTAACATCATGCGGTAACAATGAAGTACTCCTAGTTTAGCGGTCATAGAGCTCGTACCACTGGGTGACTATAGTTGCAGTCACTCGAAGGACAACTGAGTTAACATGATCTAATATACTCGGAACATGGTGGGGGATGAAGGTTATAAATTGAAACTCTGAGGTTTCCTAGATCTAGAGATGTGGTGTGGGGGCTCAACGGCCGGTAAGTGTTTGCAGGTAGGAAGAGTACTGCCCATGGAAAGCATGCCTTTGATGGACGAGCCAGGGGATATCATTATGTAGAGCCGCTAAGGGCATGGTATGCATAGTTGTAAAATGGTATCCTTGGGTCGATAACATTCCACTTCTGATGGCCATGAATGATTATGAAAATCCAAGATTGCTTGCAGTACAGAGTTTGGCTTTTGGGGATAATGGTGTCCGAGCATACAAGAAACATATTCACTACAATGGTCCATTGAGTCAGAATAGCCTAGTCCTGGCTTGATGTTCCTAGTTGCAAGTCGTCATGTGAACCACGAGTAGATACATAGGCTAACCGCGTAGGGATACCCTGATGATTTTGGATGTGAAAAGGGGAAGAACTTGTAAACAACTACACCATAAACTTCTAGATCTGGAGGTATGGTATGGTGCTCTGAGGCCTGTAAGCGTACGGATCTAGGAAGAGTGTCGCCTGTGGAAATTTTGCCTTTGGTAGATGGGCCAGGGGATATCAATATGCAGAGCTGCTGAGGGAATGGTATGCATAGTCATTCAATGGTGTCCACAGGTCAATGACATTCCACTTCCGATGGCCATGAATGGTTATGAAAATCCATAATTATCCAAGCCATTGAGTCTGGTGTATGAAGAGGATTCTTCCAAATGTGCAATGAGTATTTTCACCTCGTTGTTTCATATATCTTAGGTGGTTGGTGATGAAATACGTGTTTTTTAACGTCGTGGGGTGAGGACGAAAAACACACCCCGTGCAGGTCCTGTGCATACACAGGGGAATGGGGAATTTTTAACTTTCATTATCCATGGAGTTTAACGTCGCGTGGAGAGAAAGTAAAAAAATACACCCCCGACAGGTCTATCCCACACACGAGGGAAAGGGGGAATTTTTAAACCTTGCTATCCATGCAGTTTAATGTCGTACTGTAAGGAAGAGGAGTACACGACGTGCCGGTCTGGTCCCTACACTGGGGGGCAATTTTATCTTATATTCGGGGGGGGGGGCTGGCCCAGGATAGGGAACCCTGGCGTCACTACGTATCCTATGAGGGCGTGAATCAAGCCGTACGTAGTTCTCTGGAAGAATTACACCCCATGCAGGGATGGTCCGTACATGGTGGAATGGGACATTGTTTAACTTTTATTTTATTTCATTTTGGAGTGGCTGGGCTAGGATGGGATCCTGGCATCGTTACGTATCCTCCGAAGGCAAGAATCAAACAGGACATAGTACTCGGCCAAATACACCCCATGTAGGTCTGGTTCGTACATGGGGGAATGGAGCTTTTTTTTGAGATGTGGCTAGGCCAGGACGAGGAACCCTAGTGTCACTACGTATACTATGAGGGTAGGAATCAAGCCATACATAGTTCTCTGAAATATAATACACCCCGTGTATGTCTGGTCTATACATGGGGGTAGGGGGCATTATTTTACTTTTATTTTATTTCATTTCAGAGTGGCTGGACCAGGACCGGATCCCGGCATCGCTACATATCATGTGAAGTCAAGAATCAAGCCGGTCATAGTTCTATGAAATATGTGAAGTTTAACGTCATGCGGTAAAGATGAAGGATACACCCCAAGAAGGTCTTGTCCGTACCCAGGGGAAAAGGGAATTTTTAAACCTCCCTTTTATTGGGGGATGGTTGGGCTAGGATTGGGGTCCCTGGTGTCACTTCGTATCCTGCAAGGGCAGTAATCAAGCCGTACGTAGCTCTCTAGAATGAGTACACCCCGTGCAGGTCTGGCCCATACACGGGGGAGAGCACATTTTTAAAACTTCTTGTTCGTGCAGTTTAACGTCATGTTGTGTGGAAGAAATTCTCTTAGATTAAGGTCCTAGAGTTTGGACCGTCGGGTGCTTGGAAGTTTAACATCATGCAGCTCGGACGAAGAATACACCCCATACAGGTCTGGTCCATACACGAGGGGAAGGGGGAATTTTTAATTTTCATTATCCCTTATTATCTGTGCATTTTAACGTCATACAGTAAGGAAAAAGTATACACATGGTCTCTATATGAAATACTACATCAGGAATATCACTTTGGTAGGAGTCGTGGTAAATTGCATGCCCATGGAGATCAGGGTATATGATCCATTGGAGTAGAAATTATGCACAATGTACGGTCCCTCTCACTTGGGCTTCAGCTTTGGATGTTTTCTTCCAGGTATCATTGGGGTCCAGAGGAAAAATACCAATTCTCATTCCATGAAAGACCAGAGACGGACTTTTTATTGAAGGCTTATGCAATCCGATTCTTGTATATTTCCAAATGGTGCAAAGTGTACAGCCGCTTGTCGTCCAACTATTCCAATTCACTCATCCGCTTTTCTGATATCTCATCGTCAGATAATTGATCACATATGGGAACACGGAGTGAGGGAAGTTGGAGTTCAATGGTCCGGACCGCCTCTATACTGTATAACAATGTTTATGGGGTAGCCTGAGTAGCAGTGCAGATTGTGGTTCGATAAGCCCACAATGCATGGAGGAGTTTATCCGGCCATGACATCTTGTCTTTTTCCACCATTTTCTGGAGAATGTTGGACATGGTCTTCTTGAAAGCCTCTATCTATCCGCTGGCCGACGCATGGTAGCGGGATGAGTGGTCAGTCGTGATACTATACTCTTGGTATAGTTTCTCCAGCTCAGCAGAGCATAAGTTGGTGCAGTTATCTGTCAGTACGGTATGAGGGACACTAAATCTAGTAATGATATTGGTTTTCACGAAGCTGAAAATGCTTCTTGCCCCGAATTCCTTAATGGGTACGGCTTATTCCCATTTGGAAAAGAAGTTGGTTTCTGTGAGGATATACTTCAGTTGTTTGGCTGTGGTGGGGGGATATGTTCCCACAACGTCCTTTCCCTAGACGGAAAATGGCCAGGAGTACTTGGCCTGATGAAGTAACTTCGGGGGATGGTGTATGAAGTTGGCATGTATTTGGAACGAGTGGAATTTTGTGGTAAAACACTCACATTCTCAGGCCACTGTGGGCTAATAGTACCCGAGCCTCTACACCTGATGGGAAAACATGGTGCCTGGATGATGTGCTCCACATACTCCGTCATGAACTTCAGTCATGACGGTGGTGGTCTCTTCTGCATCAATGTATCTGAGGAGGATTCCGTCGATGCCTCATTTATAGATGACTTATTGCTGACACATGCCGCCATATAAGACAAAATTGATTTCCCTTCTCCGTATTTTCTCTCGTTCAGCCCTGTCTAATGGAAGATCTCCCCATTGAAGGTAGTTTACCAAGGGGGTCATCTAACTGGTGGTGGGAGAACATGGCTCAGAGACGGGACTGACTTAATGGATTTCCTCTATATTGGTTCGAACATATGGCAAGACCATTCAGCGGTGAGAAATAATGATGACTGTTTCATCCCGGTCTGGGTCAGCCAGGGTTGTGACCGCATTGGCCAATTAATCATCCTAAGCATTCTGGGACTGGGGAATACTGGTCAATGTCGGTTCTGTAGAGAATTCTTCCATTAAACCTCGAACAAGGTCAAATAGGGGAATCATCTCCTTTTTGATAGCATATCCCCCATTGACTTGATTGATGACCAGTATTGAGTCACCTTTCACCTTAAGGTGTTTGACTTGTTCCTAGAGTGCGAGTTCCATGCCTGCAATGAGGGTTTGATATTCTACTTCATTGTTCGTACATCCTTCTGATAGGATGAATGAATATGGAAAGACATCCTTTTTTGGGGACATGAGTATTATCCCTAAACCCACATTGTTAAAATTGGGTTCTTCCATACTCTTCTCGGTTGGGCTTCGGGAGGTGCCGTCTAAGTACATTTACCATGTTGGGAGCTCCTATTCAACCACGAAGACGTATTCATCGGGTAGCTCAACGTCTGGTACGGCGGTCCCTTCTAAGGGGTGCTCTGAAATAAAGTCTGCTAATGCCTGACCCTTAATGTCATTCTGAGGCACAAACTAGATGTCAAACTGTTTTAGGATGACTGCCCATCGGGATAGGTGCTCGGTTAGCATTGGGTGGCTGAGGATGTACTTGAGCGGGTTATTACGTGAGACCAAATTGACTTCATGATGCTGCAGATAATGTCGCAACTTTTGAACTGCGAAGACCAAGTCCAAATAGATCTTCTCGATGATTGAGTATCGAGTCTCAACATCGCTCATGGTTCAGCTGAGGTAATAGAGACTGTTTTCACTACCGACGTCATTCTTTTGTGCGAGGAAGTCTCTGAGTGACCGCTCTAGGGCCGTCACGTATAGGAGGAGAGGTATTCCTTCAACTGGGGGAATGAGCACCAGTGGGCTTAAGAGGCACCTCTTTAGGCTGTCAAACACCTCTTGGCAGTCATCTGTCCATTGGTATGTGACTCTCTTTTTCATTAACCTGGTGAAGGGAAAACATTTTCCTTATAGGTAGGCTATGAATCGCCTGATATAGGCTAGGTGTCCTTGAAATCCTCTCAACTCAGTGAGATTGTGGGGAGGAGGAAGTTCAAGGATAGCCTTTGTCTTTTCAGGGTCAACTTTGATGTTGTGATGGCGTACAACGAAGGCAAGGAATTTCCCTAAGGTAACCCCGAAGGCGCACTTCAAGGGGTTCATCATCAGGCTATACTATTGAAGTTTGTTGAAGATGGTCTCAAGGTCTGACAGGTGATCTGAGCGCTATCTTTATTTTACCACCAAGTAATCTACATAACATTCGACAAAATTCCCCAAGAATGGCTTGAAAATACGATGCATGGTGTGCAGATATGTGGCGCCAGCTTTCTTGAGACCAAAGGGCATAACCCTGTTAAAGAATATTCCTTGCAGGGCTCCAAAGGCAGTGGATTCTTCGTCTTCTCAGGCCATCCTGATTTGATTATATCCAGAATTTTCATCCATGATGGATAGATCCTTGTACCCGACCGTCTCATCGATTAATAACTCAGTGATCGGGACCGGGAAATCATCTTTCGGACAATGCCGATTGAGACTCTAAAGTCGATGTAGACATGGATTTTCCCATTATTTTTCTTGAAAGGTATGATGTTGGCCAACCAGATGGGGTATATGACCTCTCAATTAAATCCTACATTAATGAGCTTATCGACTTCACCCTCTATTTTGGCAGCATGCGAGGGATGTGTACTTATGGCGGCCTGTTTATAGCCTCAGTGGTCTTTTGGATGACCCAGGTCACACGTCGCCACTTCGGGATCGAGTCCTGGCATTTTTGTGTAATTCTAGGAAAAAACATCCCGATGTGGCTTCAAGAAAGAGGTATATACCTCGTGATCCTTGAGGGAAATTGCTGCACTAATGAGTGTAGGCCTCAGATCTTCGTCTGTACCCAGGTTTATTTCCCTGAGCTCGTCCACCATGGTGGAGATACCTTCCTCAAATGTGGGAGGTGCATCCTTGAGATCTTCCCACACAATTTATCCCAAGTCTTCATCTTCTTGATCAGACGAGGGGTGACTTTCTAGTGTAATCCTTCATGTGTTTGTGGGAGAGGCATCGTGTGCATCCCCGCTTGAGTATTCGTCCCCAGATCAAGGTTTGGGGGATGTTATCAAATCGTCATGCTCTGTCGTCGTGGCAAAATTCATGAAGATAACTGAGTGTGTGTCCGGACTTGAACCCCTGCTCTCAATATGGTTGATGGACAGTACGTAGTCTTTACCAAGCTGCATGAGGAGGTTGTCAAGAACCACTTCCAGACCATTTGGAGTTGGGATCTAGTCAACATAATCAGAAAAAGGACTCTTCCTCTTTTGCTCATAAAATCCAGCGTCAATGTAGTGTGACTCAGAGAGCTCGAAAGGGGACTTGTCGGCGTACAATTTCCCACATTTCCCATTGACGTAGTACTTAATACACTGGTGTTATGATAAAGGAGTGAACATGTTCTTATAGTGCCACGACCTTCACATCAGGGCATTGAATGTTGTGCTCTGTCGAACCACCAAGAATTCTAAGTAGACCAAAAGGTCACCAAAAATGGTCTTTATCCTGATTTGTCCGATCGGCATCTCCTCGATATTGTCGTAACCTAGAAGACTGGTGGCTGAGGGTATTAAAATAACCTCACTGTTGCCCAACTTATGGAGTGTCTGTAGGGGAAGGAGGTAAACTCCAGAGTCGTTGTCAATGAAGTCTTTACGGATCACAACATCATTCAGTGTGCCGAACACATAAAGTGGTTTAATGTGTCCTTGCATGATTGCATCTTCGTCCTAATCGGTGAAGGAAATCGCTGCATTGTATTCATTCGGGCCAGTCTCCATCCGGTAAACCTCAACGGCATCTACCTTGGCTTGAAACTCCTGGGGGCTGAGAAAGGCTTCAATAAGCGCCTCCCTGAGGTTGGCTAATAGACTCAGGGCATCCAGGATTGACAACATGGCTGGTACTGATGCCAGCTGATTAAGGATGTCGTACTTTTGTTCCAACGACCGATGATTTTCCACTAGAGGGAGAGTTCTAGCAGGTGTCTTGGGAGTTGGAGTATGTGATGAGGAGGGACCCGCAATGGGGTCTGATGTCGACGATGTTCCCATGTTCTAGGGACTCAGCCCGACCGGTCTATTTGTGCACACTAGGCGGCTAGGCTCTTGTTCCTCCTCTGATGGGAATCGCAGAATAACAAGGCCAGGGTGGCCGCTTGTGGATGTGGAGGGATGTTATTTCTCCTGCTGAGTTGGTTGAAGGGCTCTCCCACGGTTTTTCGTGATATTAACGGTTCAGGCCGGGTTCCAACTGTAGGGTTGGTTTTGGCTGCGACTTCATCTCCCCTAGTATCCCCTACCTCTGCGATTCCTCCTCTCGGGCCCTTGTGTTTGGAACTCAGGTACATAATCATACCCTTCGTTAGGGGAAGATTCCATATGATGGATGACGTTAATGGAACCAAATATTGGATCTTCATCCTCTAATAGGTCAACCAGGTCGGTTGTCCCTAATGGTGTTGTTCGGTGGGTCGGTGCCCGTGGGGCCAAGTTCGAGGGCATATAATCCATCAGGTTCGGGATTATCTTTGGCCCCATTGCGGACTACTCCTATTGTCATTGTTTCCTCCCTTTTCGATTACCCCTGGATGACCGACTCGTGGAGGGTTGTGAGGCCGATATTGTCGGTTGTGGGGCATCTGGGGTTGTTGGCGGTAGTACTGGATGTCGTAGCTCAGCTCGGAGTATGCCCCGGGCTCGATTGATAGTCTTCTGAGTCATCTAGTTATCAAACTTCTGCCCCTTCTTGCTGGTGACTTCTTGTCACCCCTCCCATTTGTTAGAGTCAGTGGTGGAAATATATGTCACATGTGTTGTGGGGGGTCCCAGCTCAACCTGCCCTGAGCCTACCATCCTTTGAAGGAGGTATTTGAAGATGAATCATTACCGAATATTGTGCCCCAACATTCGGTGGTAGGGATAGTAATCTAGCCTATCATCGGGCCGACTTCTTTGGGTTTCCTCAGCTCTGGGAGGCGGAGCAAGTTGCATTTCTAGGCGGCGATAAAGTATCCGCGGACTTGGTCCTCTCAAAAATAGTATACTTGGTTACTTTGTTCCACAAACTAGTTCTGCTTCGATAATCTCTGATCGTCCCGCCTAGGTGGAGGTGGCCGCTGATGCACATGGGGCCCCTGACGATTTGGTGGAGGCCTAAGCGGTGGAGCAGCTAGAGGGGCTGGCATGAGCATGACAGAGGACGGTTCAGCTCTGGATGCTCTCTTTGCAGGAGCCTGTGAGGATATTCAGGACTTCAAATTGGTCCGCTGCATGGATTCCTCAATTCTCTGGGCAATGGCCGAGAGATGGTGGAAGCCAGTGGTGCACTCCACTGGTATGAGTGGTGTCCACAGCTCATCTCAATGATTGTCGATGCATATAGGAAGAAACTCATCTTGAGGCATTGGCATGATCAGAGACTAAGTCACAACTTTCCATATAGTGATGAAATCTGAGACCCTCTCGTTCTCCCTTTGATTGTAGTTCATGAGGTCGCTGACTATTGTTTTGGGCAACGTCGAGCTGAATTGGAACAAGAACTACTGCCGATGGTCTTCCTAGATTTTTATTGACTGTGTTGGTAGACTCGTATACCATACGAAGGTTGATACTTACAATGTCTGCATGAAGCATCTGAGTTTCACGGCTTCTTGTTGTTTCGGAGTTCCCATCATAGGGTCTCAATAGGATGTTTAGTGCATCAAATGATGTTCAGGATCGCCTGATCCATTGATGCTAGGGAATAAAGGGCTCCCAAAATTGGGTGTAGGTTGTGTGTTGCTCACCCAATCTGGGTAGGGTTTCCGCTCTCACTGTATCAGAGCACATTGACCATACATCGCTTCCAATCGATCCGTTAGTTCCTCGATGGTGTTGGTAAGACCCTGATTTACATCCTATTGGTCTCAGTCCTGAGCAGGTGTAGCCTGAGGCATTTCTCGAGGATCCAACCCAGCCAGTACCAAGGGTGAATATTCTGTTCGGGGCACCCTTGGAGGGTTCAGGCGTACATGCTCTAGTTTCGTCTTATATAGAGGTAAGTCTTAGTATTCATCCGGATCTGCATTTAGGTAGTTGGATGGACCAGGTGTCTCATTGGGCAGGGTAAGCCTGGGTCTTTGTGGTGCACTTACTAGGAGTGTGAGATGTGGATACTCTTGGGACACATTTTCAATAAGAGGGTTCCTCTAGAGTAGCTCAGTGTTAAGCTGCCTCAGTTCTTTCATTTCCTCTTCCCATCGAGCGAACCATTCTTCGAGCTTGAGTGACTCGCTTTTGTCGAGAGAAGGGGACCGTTTAAAGGTAACCAGTCCTTTGTTCTTATCCTTGTTGGAAGATCTCAGGGTAAGTGGAGGGGGTTATCTGAAGGGGCGGCCATATTTAGGGTGGCCCCCTGGTTCTGGGTATTCACACCTGGTGGCTCGTCGTGAGTCACTACATGACCGGAACTATCGTCTCCCGATCCCTCCTAATTTGCATCATCTCAAGTGTCACCCATGAGGTTAACCTCTATGTCATTGATAGGTGCATATCACGGGGTGGAGAGGAGGTCATCTTCCAAATAGGAAGAGGATCTCCTAAATCTCTTGCTAGCCTTCTCTTTCATGACCTAGGATTGCCTTCGGACTTCTTGACGAAGGGTGACGTGGATAGTTCTTCGATGCGACCATACGGTGTTCCTTCCTCTCGGAGGGGGTGATGATTCAAATGAAGGGATAGGACGGGAACCTCCTCTTCTGGTTGTCCTACCTATACAAGAGAATACTGACTCTGGTGGGGGGGGGGGGTTGTTGTGGGGGTAATAATGCCCCATCCCTAAGGGATGGGGTTGGCTTAGTTCCTTGGAAATCGAGTCTCTTCCCATTATTATTGGTCTTACGGGGGCATTTGTTGTTAAAAATTCCTCCAGCCCTACAGGTTGGAGTTGACCCTGGACTGCGGTAGTGGCTCCTACTATTTCTACCTACCTGATCTTGCGTACCTCTATTCAGGGGTGAACTGGGTTTGGTGTTGAGTTCTTATATGAACCTATCCCTTCTGTGGAGGCAGGAAAAAAGTGTTGATTGGCCTCTCTTAGGTGAGAGGCATGTTGTATGCTCTTAGTGTCCTGATTCATGAGTTCATGAATAGATTGTTCCCGTCGGGCCTGATGATTCTGGGACTTTCTCAAGGACCAGATCTGGTGGGTGTGTTTCCTTTCATGAACAGGGAGACCATTCGATTGATGTATTGATGTGATGACGTTTCAAGACACCATGCCGAACGGGTTGTTCTGGGCGGGGAGCAGAGTGAAATGCAGAGCTCCATGTTCTCCCCATCCCCTGATATGGACTCCTATCGGGGTGTCACCAATGAGGCGGCACAGCTGGTGCAGCGTACAGAGGAAAGACATCTCCATGTTCCCTTTTCACCTCTCAGGTCGCTGTCACCATGCCAACGGAATAGCATCCAGGTCTATGTGACGCTGGAGGTCTCCTATTGTCTTGAAATGGTCTACATACCCATCGTAGGGTAGGAAGCGGGATTTCATCTGGTGGAGGGTTGTCCATATATGATGGCGTATGTCATGCACGCATTCTTCCAACAACTCTCTGGGTATGTCGAACTGAGAGGTGGTCGTAGGACAAAACATAACTGGTATATCATCCTTAGCCAATCGTTCCTCAGGTGCAACATGTCATCGTACTCCTCCTCTAGTGATTCCTCTACCTGGTTGGCCCAACTACGATGCTCCTTGTTAGTGTGGTCGGAGGGAGTGGGGCCGGTAGGTATTGAATAATCATGTGGGTGATTATGAGGTGGTTCAGAAGATGAACGTGGCCCCAGGACATCTCTTGATTTAAGAAGGATTTCGTTGGTGACTAGATGGGAATATGACATGCTTGATCTCGTCCTTCTAAGTGCCTATTTATATGAAGGATTTTCTGTCCTTGATTCAGTAGGGGGAGGGCCTTCCTTTCAAGATGATATGTCATTGATGGGAGGACCTTTACAATGGAGGTGGCAACGGCGAGGACTACCATCACAGCGTGGTGCCTCACTGCCTAGAGGACTTTTGTAGTGCATACCCGGGGGATGACCTCCAAGGCATGTCGCAGCAAGGGGAGGTCCTTATGGCTGCATAGCATTGTTATGGGGAGGGCCTTCACAACAACATCCATCATGGTGAGGATGACCATCATGGTTTGATGATCGGTGTGCATCCTATGGAGGACCTTCAAGGAACATTGTGACAAGGGGAGGACCATCTTGTTGCTTGGGGCCACTGTGGGGAGGACCTTTGAAATAGCGGCCACAATGGAGAGGAATACCATCACATCTGCTGTAATGGAGAGGAATACCATTACATCTACCGGAGGGAGAATATCTGTGAGGAACTACCTAGGTAGGGCCTTCATAATGTACCGTAATGAGAGTAGGTCCTTCTCTTTACTTAATGTCTCTATGGGGAGGACCTCCATTATTAGGGTGGCGAGGACTACCACTGTGATCTGATGCCCAGATGCGCGGAGTTTGTTGCAGCGTAACCCCTGGGGAGGACCTTCAGGGTAGGCCACGACAAGGGGAGGACCTACTTGTCGTGGTGAGACGCCACTGCAGGGAAGGCCTCCGTAGTTGCGACTATGATTGCGGGGACTACTATCATAATATGCGGTCCCACTGCATTGAGAGTGTTTGCAGCATATACCCTAGGGAGGACCTTCAGGGTGGACCGCATCAAGTGGAGGGCCTTATTACTGCCCAATATTATGGCCACATGGAGGGTTTCCATGACTCTCATCAATATAGGAGCTCCCATGATCGATCGTTATATGCCCGTGGGGAAGGCCCCCACTGGTGCTCTAGGGAGGACCTTCATAGCTACTGGTAGCAACATTTCAGGGAGGAACTTTACAACTGCTACTGCTGCTCCCATAATATACTAATGGGTGGGTAGGGTTATGAGACTACATCGTGTGCTTAGAGGCCTTGGGAACCCCAGCTTCCAGTAGAGCGGAGTGATGAACCCGCTCATTATTTTTCAGCTGCCTTCGGCGCGTCCAGGGCGCTTTCTTGCGGGAAGCGGGGAACGTCTGCTGCTGAAAATGGCCATCAACTTTGGGTCCCGGTCTAATTGGTTTTCGTGATGCTTCCGAGATAGGCCGAAAAACATCTTGACTTTTAGCAGGGATATATGCCTTCTCTGGAGCATCCATCGTGATGGAAGACTGTCCCCCAGTTTAAACGAGTGAAGTTGATCGATCCGACTGCCCTTGCGTCGCGGAATATAGTCGAAGACCCTCTTGGGCGGGAGTAGGGATGAATATCTACTCTGAGGCAGCTATCTCGTCTCTTGTAAGAGTCGCCTCAATTGGGGAGACGGGCTCACGGGCCCGAATCCTTGTTGTTTCCACTGATGCAATTACATTCTAGAAAGTGTGAAAGATATGATCTGGGATCGATACCTACTTCTCCATAATTTACAGGATATACAAAGAGACATATTTGTCTGGAACAGGTATTAAGGTCCATTCCATTATCGGAGTAGGAATATCTTACTCTGATCCTCCAGTAGTCAGTGGGTACTGACAATTCTCCGGTGTCGGGGCAGGTGAACGAATCTGCCCCTATACTGGGATATGTCGGTTTATCTCTATGTTTCCACCACATCGGGATGGCGGACATTACTTGAATCCGTAGGGAGATGGCTCGACTTATAATGGTTTCCCATCACATCGAGTCAGTGGCCTTTTTTGGTGGGTAGACGTTCCCGCCTATGATTTTCTGCCACATCTGGGTGGCGGGCTTTGTTGATCGCCACCATATCGGGATGGTGGGTGTTAGGAGCATCAGCTAAGAGCTGGTCCTGTAAGTATAGGGTCAACACCACGTCAGTTTGGTGGGCTTCACGACCCCGGGCAGGGAGAGGTTCCTACCGGGCATGTGTCGTCTGTGTGAGCGACGGGCATGACGGAGCTCGGCGGGGATGTGCACCGGCTCGTATGATGCCGCCATGTTTGGATGGTAGGCCTTGGAATAACGAAAAGGTGTATGTTCCTGTTCATAATGCGTCTCTGTGACTAGGCAACAGATCTCCTTCTCAGGGACAAGTGTGATAACCGGTCCCCAGTTGTAAGTTTTCTGCCCTCGTTGGGCGGTCTGAGGGGTCGGAACTCGGGGAGAGTGTGCCTGAATCCTCGTGGATACATCATCCTGAGCATGAGGATGTTGAGTCACGGCGTGACCGCGATGACGTCTTCCGGAGGGGGCCTTGGAGAAGAACCCCCATTCAACAGGTATGAATTCCTCAATGTCGACCTCATATGCCTCCCTCTGATAGGGGAGGTGCGCATTGTCCCGTTCGGAGGATAGACTCCCAAAACGGTTGGAGACACAACAAGGGCTGTTTGGATCTTCCTTTGCGGCTGCTTCTGGGCAAGAGACCAGTGAATCTTGATGGGTTGGAGGGTGTGCATGGCCGCCTCCACTATTGGTAGAGTACCATTCACGTGGTACTCTCGGATCAGTGCGTCCGAGACCCAGCGTTGAAGATGTTGGGTGGGTGACGGGGTCCTCCATTGGTGAGGATGCCCAGTCGTCGTGTAGCCTGAAGTGCGCACTTGCGAGTTTATTCATGATGCCATTGGATCGAATGGAGTTCCGTGTAGTATCTGTAATACATTTTAACAAATACAAACAACAAACCCGTCAAAGTAGCATCTCATGATCCCATGCGTAATTGAAGATCATGCTTGTCCCTCCTTGTGAGTAAAAGGGGGTATATGGTGGGATTAGGTTAAATCCGTCATGCTTGGTTAATGATTCACGTCAGGTTCACCATTTTTGTTTTGGGGTCAGTCTCGAAACTCCCAACAGTTCCGTATCAGAGGGAAGATGGACCTGCTTTCCAAAGGCAGGAGTTTGCTGGATGGTCAATCCATTGATGCTTAAGAACTCACATTGGTCGACAGGATGGGAAGTCGGGCTCATCCCACCCTTTTGGGGGGAATTATTGCATGTTCCAGGACCCTCCTATAGATTTATGATTTATTCATATGTTCACAAATCATAGGTTTATTCACAAGCATAGTATCCACAGATTTATCCTAGTTGGCAATTGTCAGCTAAAGGAATGGGTTCAGAATCATTTATGCCCAAGGATTACTATCCCTCGTTGGATTAATGACCCCGAGGAGTCATGACTCATTGTGTTGGTACTAGGAGTGGCACGGTGAACCGATGTGAATATAGTCAGATCGACCGGTTCTTGGGATTGATCCTCATGGAGAATTCTTACGTACCCTGCCTAGGAGACAGGGATCAAAGTCCATGAAGTTCAAATGGGAGCGTCGGAGAACCGACATGAAGGTGGAACCCGGGGTCCGCTAGTGATCAGGCATGAACCTCATGGAGGATTCCTACATATCCCTGTGGTAGGGAATCAAAGTCTTCGTAGTTTTCATTGTCTTGGGACATATGCTCTGAAGCAGCCCAGAGTGATGAATTGGGGCTTACCCTTTGAGGAGTCCCATAAGAGGATGTCATGGTTGATGCTTACTCTAAGCCCATGTGATTCATGCTCGGTGTGAGAAAAAAGGGGCAGTAGGGACCAGAGGATCACATCGTGAAAGGTGTGTACATGAGAAGTGGAGTAGGGATTACGCATGAGGGCGGCCCATAAGGTCGGGGATTACACTGAGATAGATGCCCATGGTGACAAAGCGTAGAGAAAGAGAGGAAAAGAGGTGCTCTTGTACCCATCACCTCTCTAGTTCCCGTGGGAAGTACCGAAGTGCATGGGGGATTCCTTATAATGGGAATTTTCTACCCTCCGACGAAGGGACAAGTACCCCAGCCCCAAGAAGTGGAGGGTCAGAAAGGGGACTCCTGAGATCAGACTCCACAATACCGTGGGAATGTGAACCCAGGAATGCTTCGGGAATCTACTCAAGGGTCGGGGAAATCCCTTATCCCCTGCTTACCATGGGTATGTTAACTCAAAATGGCGCACTAATGCACATGAGGGTTACACCACATGGATCTGGTGGACCAGGTGGAGGCCTTGGCTCGGGGCTGATGAGTAGGCCAGTGAGGGAGTCATGGAGGATCTGGCAAGATCAAAAGTATTTTATGTGGCTCGGGGAATAGGAACTCCGAAGGATTCAGTAGGCCACAGAGGGGTATGGGTGGTGACGCCCTTCACGTAGGGAAGTGTTACGTGGTTGGAGAAGGTATTCGCGGACCAGGGTGGTACGCGGACTGATGGGAATCCCGTGAACCAAGGTGGTTCGTGGCTTTGGGTTCGATCCGTTAACCAGGGTGGTCTGCAGAGGGTTCCATGCGAGCAGTGGTGGCCAAGGGTGGCGCCAGCCGAAGGCTCATCGGTTGGGGCTTCACCCGCGTAGGAGGGTGCTACACGGTGTCGTGGATCGGAAACGAGGCATAAATTCCCGGGTCCACGGGGAGTGCCTCCGCCGAGGGATCGTGTTTCGCGATTCTCACTTCTTTTTTATTTTAGGTTCGTGGTTCACCACGTTATTATGCATTTTTCGTTCCTTATTAGTTCATTCCCAGGTTCATACCTGCTCTGGTTCGCGAACTGTAACTTCCGAAATCTTAAGCCTTCCTTCAAAATCCTTCCTCCCAAATTTGATTGATATCCTCTCCGTTCTCCCTTTTTTCTCTTCCCCTCAGTCTCCTTTTATAGATCGGGGGAAAAGGATGTATCTATCGTTATACGACACCTTTTGTGGAAGCCCATGGCTGAAAACCCAATTCATAGATGACTCGGTCAATTCACAACTCACGGGGGGAATTGAGCTTATCTCCCCCGCGAACCAAATGATCTCCCCCGCGAACCAAACGAGCTCGGGGAGTCCTTCGCGGCCGCGGAGGGTTCCACCTCCATTCCATGAATGACAGCGGATCCAGCTTGATCCGGTCGCCACAATTAATGGCAGGGGGGTTCGTGATGGTGGACCAGCTCGGCGTCTGTCCTGCTTCGCGCCCGCGGAGGATCTCTGCCTCCATTTCGTGAATGAGGATGGTCTGTGGAGGGGAACAGTTCACTGAACCGGCTGCGTAACACTCAGGACGGTTCACGGACCCGTTGGTCCTTTGCCAATTTTGAGTATTGGCCTCCTTTCTTTGCCCAATTCTATGAAGGGAATTGGGTAAAAATCTTCTCTCGAATGAAGGGGATTATTATCTTCATTTGCGGATTTTTCAGGACCCTACAATGTTATATTGTCTAGTTTATACATTTTCGGAGTTTTAGTTTTACTGTTTCATACATGGTTAACTTGAGTATATTTATGTATATTCAAATAAAAAAAATAGTACAACAGAAGGGAAGTGATATGGTATTAATGAAAATATAGAATTTTAAATGGTACTATAAATATTATTATTTATATAATGAGTATTATTAATTTAATAAAATGATAATGATAATTTTTTAGATTATTTTGGTGGTCTCTCCAGGCATCATATACATGTTTTATTTTATATTATATATATATATATATAAATATGTGTTCCAGAACATTAAAAAATTTATAAAATACCTATAAAATGTTATTTAATTATAATAATAATTTTATGGCCAACCACGAATGCACTAATATAAAATGAAAATTCATTATTCATAGAGATGGTTAATCACTATAATTTGGAAAACTTTTTTTCATTACTTTGAATAAGAGGATATGAATAATGGGTAGGATAGAATATATCCATGAGATAGATAAATCTTTATATATGAAATGATATTGGAGTAAAAATTATTTGATGGATTGAGGTGGTGAGGAGAAGGTAAAAGGAGAAATGAAATTAAGAGAAGTGGTTTGAAAAAAATGACATCTTGATTATCACCTCCTTGAAAGACCCCTTGTTGAACATATAATTGGCAATTAGGTGAGACTAATAGCCCTTGTAAATGGGGATAGTGGGGAGGATTGTTTTCGGTAGATATTTGGAGATCCTGAAGGTTTAAAATATATGAAGAGGATGGGTTGGGAGCTATGTTATTTATAAGGGGACGAGCAGGATATTTTTATAATTATATTAATTAGTTATAATATCGGGTCACAGTTATCAATAATATTGATTTTTGTTACTGTAAATGTTAATTTGTGCATGTGACGTTGAGATAATATATTCTTACAATATCGATGACTCAAAATTTCATATATTCGGCTTTTAATGTTAAATACCATAAAATATCATATTTCACTATACAAAAAAAATCTTTTTATTTAGAAAAATCCAAAAAAAACATGCTAATAATTTTCTAAATTATAGATTCCAATAATTTAATCTATTCGATTTTAATAATTTTTCAATTATGAGAATTTTTATTTTATTATTAAATCATCATTTACTGGAAAAATACTAATTTTAAAATTACAATTGATTTTATAACCCTTTTAAATAGAACACATAGTCTCATAAAATTATATTATAATTTTAATAAAAAATATCCTTAATATTTTAATTAATTTTATTTAAAAAAATTTACATTAAATCATTACATTCTTTATAATATTGAAAATAAAATATAGCTATTAAAAAATATGAACACCTACTATTTCAATTTTTAACTTTTATATTCATATAATTTTTTTTAATAAATTTATTTTTCATTTTATATAATATATAAATATTATTTTAAATTTACAGAGGTGATATTACAACTATAATGGACATATTACTTTTTATAATGGTCAATTACTTTATAAATAGTCCAGTTACTATTACAACGGTATGATTTATTTTAAAATAGTTAGATTTATTGTAGTCATATGGGTTCTCTAAATACAATAAATACAACTTCATTATTTCATCATTTATCCACTTATATTTTCTCTCATTTTTAAATAATCTTTCATCATCAAACTGAATATTATATGGTAAAAATTTTGATTTGTTTCTATAAATTTGTTCAGAAGTGTAGTCATTCTCGTGGATCAATCAGATCAAATGTAACCTATTATGATTCACTGATTTTCTAGTTATTTACTCTATATAATATTTTTCATAAATATTAGTATATTTTTTACATAATCTATCATTATTCATTAATGATTTTAATGTTTTTTAGTTTTTCTATGGGTTGTTTGTTTTTTATTCTACATATCATAATTATTAGAAGGTAATTTCCGTTGATAAACTAATATTATATTATAATTAAAAAAACCTTTCAAAAAATATTTATTAACACTATTTAAAAAATATACATCACATATAGGGGTATACTTAATGGGATGTATGGTTAGGGAAATCTCTGAGTCCTCTATTAGGCAATGAAATGCCCTACAATGTTTAATCCAATGGTGTATCCCATGAAACATGGTTTCTACTAACTATGAGGCTAGGTTCCCTTTTCAAAAAGTGGGTTTCCAAGTTATGAAATATTTCCCAGAGACTTTTTATCCTCTAAAACCAAATTAGGCATCTATATTTGGTTAAAAGAAGGAAATTAATCTATAAATAAAAAGTCTTCCCGCGTTTTTGAAAATTCATTTTCTTATAATATTTCCCCTAGGAGAAATATGTCAATGAATTTCAACTCCAAGGGTGGTTAGGAATATTCTGATAATAACACTAGATATTACATACATACATCAGCCTAACATTATTAATTCTTGTTTGGTATATTGTTTGCATTCCAAAATGCACATACTAGTAGAACTAAGTGGCCTCAACAAACCTCATTCTATGATCAACAATACAGATAGGAAGATCCTCAAATGATTCATCTAGGTCTAATGGAACTTTATCAAGATGAAAAATTTGTGAATGATAATATTGATATGAATGATGCTATAAAAATTGGATAAAATTTTGCATTCGATAGTACCACTAGGATAATAAGAACCCATATGCTACCTGACTGACCCTCTTGAAAATCTCAATGTTCCTAGTGAATGAGAAGATAAAATATATTATTTTTGAATCTATATATACTGATGTCTAGGTGTAACTCCTAAGAAAACCCAATTCACCACCTCAAACATTAGTGATATATGATGATGATCGATCTATGAATTCATTCATGAATGATATAGATACATATATTGCATTATCATTTTAATATACTCTAATGTCTCATGAATGAGATGATCACCCATTAGCATTGACTCTCCTACCCCTAAGTAGTATATATGAGAATGACAGAACCGACTTTGTTGGGAATGGTTAAGGATATATCAGTATGGATGTATATAGGCAAAAATTATAAGGGAACCTAGTGAGATGTATGCTCTTCTACAAAGAACCTCTATAATAATTTAAATATTCTCGAATCATTTCCTCTAAATCATATATTTTATTATCTTAATATTCATTAGTTAGTGGGCGATATATTGTATATAGAAATACTTGATAACCAAATTCTATCTACAACCTCTACTAGAAACATGACATGAATAGTATTAACCACATTTTGAAATTTTATAAATGTCACTCTTCAGAAATTTCTACTTTTTTGAATTTGGAATATCAAAACTACCTTAGGAAGAAATTGTGTAAATTTTCTTAAAAGATTCAATTTTTGATTAATAATGAAACATACTAAATTTTAATTCAACACTCCCTTTTCATATAAATTATTTATATAGATATATTGAATTTTAATTTTTCTTAAAGTGTAATTGGATTAATATTTTATCATTTACACAAATTATGGTCTATATATGTAATTTAACATTTAAATTGTATATAAACACTTGTCAACATTTTTATTGTTTTTACTTCATCAAATCATGTTTTCTGGTTTTAACGATGGGAATTTATATTAAATTAATTAATGAAACATCTATTTTTTGAATTTGTAAAAATTTATTTCATATTTGGAATCATATTTCCCAAATTTATTAAATATACACCTTTTATATCTGGATAGTAAGAATAATAACATTTGTAATTATTTATATTTACCATGGTTATAGGGAAATCCGGTAAATAATAGTAAAAATAATATTATAATAATATTAAATTACCCTAACATATATCCTAATGAAATTTTATGATATATTGATGACATGAGACATCCTTGAGAAGATTTGGGGACCACATGGACCCACATGGGTGTCATAATAACATGTTATAATAATTAATTTAATTTGATGAGAAATACAACATAATCATGTATCATTTAATAATTTTTTTAACATAGTGTAATATAATTGATATATTTTACTATAAATTGTCATTATAAATATAAATCAATTTTCTACATCATGGAAATTTATTTGTAATTTTTAGACATTATGTAAATAAATTTATTTATGACACAATAATGATGTAGTGATTACCTTACTAATGAACAATTTAGATAAATGATATTATAAATATTATAATAAATTAAATTTGAACTTTTAGATATTATCATTGAATTTTATGGATGATATTGAGATATTATCTTTGACTTCATGCCTTTTTTGAAGGAATCATGTTTTCATTAATTTAACAAAAATCAATTACTAAATAATGTCAAAATTGAAAAAAATGAGTTTCTACTACAAATACTATTTTATTTCATGATATAAAAGTCCTAAAAATCATAGATTCAACCAAACATCAAATATAATGTTAAAATGTCATTAATTATCCTCTTTTGGTTGTATTTTAATTTTATAATAACTATAGAAACCCTATATTATTAAAATACAAGAAGACCTTGTAAGATTTAATGTTTTTAACTGAGGGTTAAAGCTAAAAGATAAGGTTTGTGAACTAATCTTTCATAAAACCTATTTGTTGAGAGTATTAATACCCATTATACTTATACCCTAGAAATATATCTTTTTTAAAAAATTATAATTCAAAAATTATTTTATAATAAAATAATATTTCAAGACATTCATAAAGTGCCCCTCCTCCCACTTATAAAATGCTACCACCACTACCCACATACTCAAATATCTAAAGAGGATTGGATCATCCAAAATCTGATAAAATAATCACTAAAAATCCCTCCCATCCTCTTATAATCCTTAACATGGGTATAATGAATCTATGAATATGTTTTGGCTCAAATCAAAAGAAGTAGCCTTGATTTAGAGGTAATGTGTTTTCTTAAGTTACATTTCGTTATTTTTTCTCCACTCCCTATGCTCTTATGATTAAATGAATACATAAAAAACCTAGTATCCTAAATAAAATAAGACGTTTTTTATGAGATGTATTCTAAATACACTTACATACACCTCCATCTAATGGATACGAACTTACCATTTCTGTGTAAGGCAATCTAATGCCTCATGAAACGTTGATTATTCAATTTTCTCCTAGCTCCAATCATGGTGGAAATTATAATGGAAGTATATTTATAAATGATATATATTATATTTATATTGTATCTATGATTATTTAATTAATATTTACAACATAACTTTATTCTTTTCATAATGTGTAAACACGATGATTTCATTTGTGGATGTGCGGACTACAGCTCCCTCAATATGATATGATTCGTTCATTCCATACATGGAATGTATAAACGATGGATTTAATGAAATTATGTAACATATATAACATATATTATATACTATATTTAAAACATACCTATGTGTCATTTTTTTATTCCATTAATAATATAATGAAATGAAAGTAACATTCATTCGTATGTACGGCCTACCATCTACATGAATATTGCATTTCATATGTCATCTTCAAATGTTATGGACTATTATAAATATGTATATACTTATTATATATGATATTTACATAATTAATAATGCTATTTAGGTAAGTTAATTAATACAACATGGAAAGTTGACAATACAACAAGTTCATTTTTGACTCAAGTACTGAACATCTACAAAATGTATGATATGAATATAAATAATTATATGATTGTTATAACATGGTGATAAGTAAAAGGTTTACTCATTCAATATGGTTATTTTATAATTCATATAATTTATTTTGTTTATTCGATATGATAAATACATTGGAGTAATAATGACGGGTGAATACCATACATTATATAGCTCCTCAATGCATCGACAGGTTTTGATGAGACAAATAAGTTGGGTAAATGGGTTTCTATCCCTAGTTATAAACCTTCATGTGAAAAGTATTAATAGTAATAGATATTTATATGCTTTAGACATGGAATCCTTAAATAATATATTTCCCTCATTTAATTTTAGTTATTATTTATCCATGATATTTTTCAATGACATATCTATAGAAGTAGTTCATTCATAGTTTATTGGTTTATGGCATAAGATTTGGTTTCTCAGTTTTAATATTATTTTTTCCTTATCTAGTTATTAAGATGGAAAGTTTGTTCTCTTTTATTACCTTTCCATATAGATTGAATCATTATTTATTTTGTTATATGTACCCTTACTGAGAAATCGAGCTCACCCTTATTGGGTTTCCCTCCCCAGGTGATGAAGAAGAAAACATTGAATATATTTCAAGGATGCAATTCATTTCAATTATTTTGTTGCATGTTTTTTTCCAATGTATTATTGGTATTATTTATATAATCTGGATTTCCAAGACTGTTAATGTGTACAGTCCTTCAGGATTTGTTTTCATGTAATAATGCCAATGAAATGTAATAATACACAGGTTTTTGGTTATTTGAGTTCAGGGCATTACAGTTGGTTTCAGAGAGAGTTTATCAATATCCATGGAAACTATATTTAAAAAACATATATTATGGAACATAAACTAATTTAGTCATTGGGGATAAAAAAATGATAATTCATCCAAAGTAATATATGATTATGATTTATGATGTATACTTTTTTTATTTATTTTGAGTGTTTTACCATATTTAAAACTCATAATTTTATGATCTAATATGAAATGTGTCATTTTATAGAAATGGAACCATGAAGGATGAATATTATCAATACTGAAGGAAATTGTATGGGTTTCCTAGTAGAGGAAACAAATATAACTAGTATTAGAATAGAGTAAATTATGGCGATATTGGGGAAACATAATTAGGTAATAAAGAATAACCATTTCTGAATGGAACCTACCATTACATATAGGGAATGACCTATTCTATATCTCTTTATGCTAAAAAATCATCCTTAATTTAGTGGGACTACTAATGAAGTTGTATCTGAGTTGTGGATTAAGTCTCTAGAAAACTATTTTTGGACATGGGATGTAGTGAAAAAGAAAAGGTCACTTTTGTGGTCTGTTATCTCAAAGATGATGTTGATCAATGGTATAAATTGTTCCAAAATACTAGACAGGAATATTAAATGGAACATATGGAATTGAGGAATTTTAAGGATCATTCTTCGATAAATTCTTTCCTTGTGATGAACAAATTAAGTTAAAGAGAAAGTTACAAATATTAAACCAAAAGGAAGAAGATAATTTTCTAGATTATGAATATATATTTACAAGGTTATACTGGTTTTCTAATGATTATATACAGAAAACAGAGTGAATGATAGATCACTTATTTTAAGAGCATAATAAAAATCTCCAAAGGGAACTAGTTTCACAGAATTTTTCATCATATGATGAAATAGTTCTATGTGTTGTCAAGATAGAGAAGAAATTTTTTATGACTTATATATTCAAAGAAAACAAGATAAGAAGATTCCATCTAATGGCCATGAAAAAGGAAACGAATAAAATAATAATAAGAATTTTAAACAATATTCATCTTGTGAAAATGCCAAAAAAATATAGTAAGAATTGTTTTAAGTGATTGGTAGTTTTTAAAGAGTGTAGAGATATGGGACACCAAGCTCATGAATGGAAAGGGAAGAAGGAAATCAATGATATCCAGTACTATAATTATATAGATATGGGACACTTTGTAAATAAATTCCCCAAACGTCAAGGGAATGTACCATAGAATAGGTTGATGTGAGATTTCCAAGATTTTGTGATCCCAACTAACGAGGTTGAAGTTCCTCATGATGGTTTGGTTGGAACATTAAATAATTTCTCAAATTTAACTAATGATTTATTTGATTATTAATCACGAATTCCTTTATATCTTCCCAGTTTTCTTTTAAAATTAGATATTTTTAATTCATCCTAATAAAATAATTATCAGTCAGAATTCATAGTGGGATCCTTATTACAACAAAAATGTGTGTACATGTTCCTATTATGGAATATAAATGTGCCCTAATTGTTAATTTTGTTTTCATACCTATTATTGATTTTGATATAATCATTAGTATGTATTTTTTTTCAAAATATTATGTAAAAATATATTGCAATAACAATGAATTTTTGATCTAGAAGGAAGATATAGAATCTGTTATCTTTAGAGCAGAAACTTCATTAACTGGTTCTCATAAAAATCTACACCCAATAGTTATACTGAATGAGATTTTTGAGTAGTAAGAGTAAAAAAAATATAATAATTAAGGAGTTAAAATTCAAATTTATTATGTATTTATTATAAAGGAATGCATTGATGTTTTCCATAAACATTTAACTAGACACCCCTAGATAATGAAGTTGAGTTTTGTATAGATTTAATCCCTAATGAAAGAATTATTTCAAAATCGCGTTATAGAATGACCATGACCAAAATGTATAACCATGGTACACAGTATTATTGGTTTAGTAGGTTACTATAAGTGTTTCATCTAGAATTTCACCCAATTAGCTTACCCATTAACAATACTCACATTTAAAGGGGTTAAATTTGTTCAGAGAAAATATTGTGAAGAATATTTTGTTGAATTGAAGAGAATATTAGTCAATTATTTTATCTTGAATTTACCATCTGAGAATGATGGGTTAATTATTTATAGTGATGATCCATGGAATAGACTTGGTTATATAATTATATAGAATAACAGGGTTATTGCATATGCATCGAGGTTATTAAAAACCCATGAAAAAAACTATACAACTCATGACCTTGAGTTAAATATTTTAATATTTTCTCTAAAGATATGGAGACACTATCTACATGGTAGAAAATGTGGGATATATACTGATCTAAATAGTTTGAAATATATTTTCTCACAAAAAGAACTCAATATGAGATAAAGGAAATATCTTGAGCTACTCAACTATTATGATTACAGAATAAACTACCACATAGGGAATTCAAAAAGGAGGTGAATGCCTTTAATATAATGAACCATGAATTTCTGAACAAGATGTGAGTTTAAATGGATCCCATGTTCATGGATCTAGTAAAGATGTATATGGGAGTCATCATAGAGGTTTAAACATCAATAAACATTCACATGGTTGTCGAACCATCATTACTAGAATGGAAAAAAATTCCTCATACTCATGATGTGATGTTTCAAAAAAAAATACTGGTCTGAATAATGGTAGATTGATTGATTTTGTATTTGAAGAAGATATTTTGAAATTTGTGAAGAGGCTTTTTTCTCCTACTATACCTTATCTAAAAATAGAATTGTTGGATAATGTAAATTGCTCCATTTTATCTATACACCCAGGTGGCACTATTATGTGTCAATATATGAAGGACCATTTTTATTGGGAAAAAAAATGAGGGAGATTTCTTATTATGTTTAAAAATGTTTGGTTTTTCAATATGAGAAGGATGGAATACAACATCCTAGAGGATTCATGTAATATCTTTTTATACCTAAGTGGAAATGGGATGGTATTATTGTAACGTCCCAATTCTGGAAGCCACCCAAAGGCTCCCCATACCCAGTTGGTCACATGTCATCAAACGAATTTCCCCAAATTCTAGAGGTTGTCAACTAGCACCGAGGACCATGGGTGTTATAATGGGGAAACTATACCCTCATTGGCAGAGTACACATCAGACGTAAAAAGATATACAATAGGGGAAGCAATAATAAATACAAATAACAGTAACTGTGGAAGACTGATAAAGAAACTACTAGAGAATATATATATATATATATATCATGATGCATGATACATATATGTCTAGGAATGTTTCCAAACAAAGCACAATGCTGAAATATAGTACTACACCATGTACAAATGAAAAAAAAAATCCATATACTCAGCATCACAAGCCTATGATTGGTATCGTCCTCTCCAGATCCATATCATGTCAAGTACCTGAAATAGAAGGGTGCTTGCCCTTATCTATACCAGCAATAATATAATCTTTTTGGGCCGAATAGCATGGCCCAAACAGGGTGCGAGAATAATCCCATCAGGCAACCACCCTGAGATCTGTGCCTAACATTCAATGAGTATATGGTAGGCAAAAGTATAGAAAGCAGTAAAAAGGAAGGTACTCAAAATTAAACAATCCATAGTTCAGTATCCATAAATAACTAACAAGAAGGTAAACAACAGGTAACCCTCTGGGAAGAAATCTCACTCTAACCCCTCTGGTTCTACCTAACAAGTACAAGCAACCCTCTAGCTAGTACACTCAGTCCAACCCCTCTGGTTCAGCTTATGCATAGACTCTCTGAGGAAGCACTCACCTTCAATTCCCCCTATAGTCTTGTATCATAACTAAAGGTGTTATAGGTAAGCACTTACATCACATTCCCTATGTGTCCCACATTGAGGAACTACAGAAAATCTGAGGAAGCACTCAACGTCAATTCCCCCAGTGGTCTCTCATCGTAAAATATAAAGACACTCTAGAGAAGCCCTCAACATCCATTCTCCTTATGGTCTATACAACAGGTTCTCACCACCCCGTGTAACTCAAGAATGTGTAGCAGTGCGTATCGTCCAAGGTAAACCTCAAGAACTACTTGGAAAGAATTCTACAAAATAACAACATAACAGAACAACAATCACATCATCCTAGAATACCAGGCATGTGAAAGTAAATAGTATCCTAACAGGTAATCACGACCCAAAGGTCCAAATAAGAAAAAACATGCATGGGAAAAACATCCAAAGCACAAAAATTCACACTATTCACAAACAATAATCATCTACTCAGGGATGCAGCATAGCAGAGAAACAATAGGGCTAAATCGGTAAACGTTCAATAACCCGTTCATGGGTATTGGGTAATTTTGCACATATAACTCAAATACCTTCAACTAAAAGGCACAATACACCTACCTTAGTGTTGGTAGATCATGATAATTGAACCACAAGCCTTGAATCTTCTTACAAAGTATTATATCTACGAAAATGTATAAAAAGTTCAACCTACGATAACTCACTAAAGAAGAGAAATCATGAAATGAAGCTCAAGCAGAAGAGAGAACTCGCCGATGCAATTCCAACGCAACCAATGGTGTTCGATTCAGAGGACATATAGAGGCTCAGGGGTTCATCAACGATCTGCAGCCGTATGGACTATCTTAGATGAATAAGACATAGAAGATGAGTGTTATGTCCGTCAGACGTGACCCCATTGCGTTTAATGAAAAAAACAAAATACACGCCTTCTAATTTTGGAGTACATGGTGTGTACTTGAATTTTCTGTACTCTGCTTTAAGCAGCCTCTAGATCATCCCACATAGCTATGTGCAAGGACGCTACATGGCTAGCACATGGCTACCCATGGTAATTGAGTACATGGCGTGTACCCATAAAGTACACGGTGTGTACATAAAAAATTTCCAGAAACTCCTCTTTTCTCAAAAAATCAAGGGAAAAGAAAAACATAGATGAAAATAAGATCCTGGTTCATAAAAACTTCAACCCTTAATGAAATTTGTCTCAGAATTTTCCTAGTAAGGTGGCGTAGAAGAAGAAACCCTAAACAACTCTGGACACTGGTCTTGTATATCGGTCACCCTCTACGTGCAAGATATAGTTAAACTTCTTGATGTCCCTTCGATGATAGTCTCAGACCGAGACGCCCACTTTACATCCAAGTTGTGGAAAGGATTGTAGGAGGCCTTTGGGACATAGATACACTTGAGAACAGTGTTCCATCCACTGACCGATGGTTAGACGGAGAGGACCATTCAGGTTCTGGAGGATATGATACGAGCCTGTATCTTGAACTTTGGTCGCAGTTGGTATGACTACCTACAACTGGTAGAGTTTTCATAAAATAAAATTTACCACACCACCATTGGTATGGAACCTTTTGAGGCATTGTATGAGAGACCCTTCTGGTCACCCCTTTGTTGGACCGACCCCGGAGAGTCAGCACTCATGGGATCAGAGCTGGTGCGAGCCACCACCGAGAAGGTGCAAATCATCCAGGAGGGAATGAAGACTGCATAGATCCTGAAAATGTATTATGATGATTGATGACGGAGACCTCTGGAGTTCGAGGAGGGAGAAAACATCTTTCTTCGTGTCTCACCTCGACAAGGGTTACAGATATTTGGACGGGGCGAAAATCTATCTCTGAGGTTCATCAGACCATTTCAGATATTATGCAGAGTCGGCGAGGTGGCATACCACCTAGCTCTACCACCGTAGTTGTATCGGGTCCATGATGTCTTCCACATATCACAGCCGAGGAGGTACGTGAATAACCTACCACACATCATCGACTGGGGAGAGCTGGACATCAAGGATGGAGTGACCTTTTTTGAGTACCTGGTGGAGATCGAGGATTGGCAGGAGAGGATCCCTCATGGGCGATCAATTCCCTTGATGCATGTTCGGTGGTAGCATGGTAATCTTTAGAAATGCACATGGGAGCGGGGGGATCAGATCCGTGCCCAGTACCCCCATCTTTTTGTGTATTCTTGTTTTGGATATTCGGGGATGTTAAGCCCTATGGTGCGGAGAATGTAATGTCTCAGATTTTTCCATGTATTATTATTTTTAAATATTATATAGAATAATTACGAGACTAGGCACAGAGACGAAAAATCATTTTGAGGCCCGCTGAGCCCAGAATGGTGGTTTGAAGCTTTTTATGTTATGTGAGTCGGCACATGTGCACAGTTGTGGGAGTTTCCAAACGGATTCCTAGATTAAAAATATGAGGGCACTGTTGTGTCCAGAATGATGACTTTACCTACGAAAAGATCTAACCTCGACCAGTGCGGGTAGATGGAAAAAGTTAATTTTTGGAGTTTTTAGAAAAATAAAAATAAAATAAATTCACAAATTTATTTTATTTTATTTTGTGGAAACATCCACTAGAACACAACAACATGGTAATTGTTTCAATATTAAATTTCATGTCATAATGACTCAGAAATAACAACACTGACCCATTAATTCCATAGAGTAATGGAATGTCAAACATTTTACCCTTTTTATTGGGATGTCCCTAATTAAAAAGGATTGGTAGAAAACTCTGGATAATCTGTGGAGCCTTGGAGAAAACATTCGGTGAATAACGAAGACAAATCGAGGATGTGAATCACTGCACCAAAAAAATTGAAGGATCTTGACGACAATGGCAGTGCAAAACATTTTTCTATGATTGATCATTTCTTAAAAGGTAGGGATTTTTATTTCATTCCTCTTTCCCTGTTTTTTTATTTTAAACGAAAAATGCGGATGAACCATGAACAAGGTGATTCGTGGATTCGTACGTTCTTGCGGGAGGGTTATATTGGGATGATTATGGGGAATTAGTCCATGTTGATTATTATTGTTGACTTCTGCTCCATTTAATTCTACTAGTGGGAGCGGATCAATACTATGACTAATAAAGATGGATGTTTGTTCCTCAATTTTTTTTATTGAATTCATTTTCCCCTTTCCATGTCACGTGTTCTTCACATTCTTCACGGGGTGACGAAAAATAGATCATTGTGCACCCGTCTTGCAACACAACGATCCCAAACTGGAGATCTGACATCACAACAACACTATGGAGGTGCGATGACCATGAAGGATGACGAATCATCTTGGATCAGAATAGGATGTTCTTTGAGCGTTCTTCACGTGGGAGGATCAAAACATATTTTCGGAGCGATCAAAGGTCCAAAAAACACTGCATTCTACTTCGTGGCATCGGGGTGACCAAAAACTGGGAGTTCCATGGAGATTGGATTACCAGATCAATGAAAGGGGAACCACTGGAGGCACGACGGTAGAGGTTCATGTCTCTAGAAATTTTCATAATACACGGCGTGTATCTCCAAAGAACACGTCGTGTGGACCAGATCATCAGAAGCTAGAGTTTTGGGCGTCAGACGGGAATCACATGGCATTTGACCCCGGTTGCACGGTGTGTGGCACCTTCCCGGGGTCTAGGCGTGTATCCAGGGGGTACATGGACAAGGGGTGTAGTACATGGCTATGTACTACACCACACAGCCAGGTGAGGCCAGTAGCGCATTAAACCCCATTTACCGACCACACTGGCTGGCGTACTTGGGTTGAGGTCGTCTACGGGAACACGACCATTGTACACTGAGCCGACCCTAGTGACTCGGACACGACCTGTAATACCCACCACACACTGTGTACTGACTTTCTCTATATGACCGACCTTACGACATAGGTTGTTGTACACAGGTAGTACCCAGGGTCATAGGAAACAGTGTGTAACTCTTCTACATGCCATGTATATTTTGGAAAATGGTTTGTTTTTCATGTCCACCACATGTTAGACATGTTTTGTTTGGGTTTTTACACTTTCTTCTCATTCCCCTTAAATGTAGTCATCATTTAATTTTTATAGAAGTATGATTCCTTTAGCAGGACATTCTTTGATAGAGTCAGGCATCCCTCCGAGAGGCCTAAAGCGAGATCCTCTATCCATTCCTAACCCTAGGAAGAGTCAGGCATCGACATGACCAACTCTACCAAGCGTTGATCCTCTACCTAGCGGGTAAATCCGAATGAGTCGTGACATCCTCCATGGCCCTGACAGTGATTCTCATATGTGTATCATGATCCTTCCCCACTCATGAGTGTGTCTCTCGTAAGGACTGTATCTATCTATCGTGATCACCCCACTTAGGAGTGTGTTGCCCATAATGTGTGTATCTACCTCTTGTGGAATTTCCCGATGAATAGTACTTCTCAGATGGACGTCATCAAAGTTACCAGGCTTGTGGAGTGTGTTCTACAAGAACGAATGCTTCATGGGATCTTCAAACAGAATTCCTAGATGGGGTATGCTATTGTGTGACTTACATCTAGACCGCGGGTCTGGGTTTCGGTTATATCTGAACTGTGTTTCAGTTGCTATAGGTTTTGTATAAATATACTGTGTATGGATTACTATACTTTTACTTTTGTGTATTTCTTTGTGGTTTTCGGGGTCCTCTACTGAGTATTGTTATACTCACCCCTGCACGGGTTTTGACTGCACATGTTGTGTCTTGTGCAGATGAGCAACCTTTTGATAGAGTCCTGGGCAGACCAGGACAAGATCGAGCTTTCTGAGTTCCTCACCAGGTGGGGTATTCCTACGGCTACGAGTAGCTATCCCAGTACCACTTTCTATTCACAGGTTGGATATTGCAGTTTTCAGACTTCTATTTGGTAGGCTTGTATTTTGGCCCAGTTTACTTTCGGCACTGTTTTTGCCTACACGTGTTATGTCTTGTGTAGACGAGAAGCCTTTTGACAGAGTCCATGGTAGACTAGAATAGGATCGAGATTTCTGAGTTCCTCACCAGCCAGTGTATTCCTATGGCTATAAGCAGAAGTCCCAGTACCACTATGTGTTCACAGGTTGGACATTGCAGTTTTCAGACTCCTCTTTTGGCGGGCTTGTATTTTGGCCCAGTTTACTTTCAGCAAATTATCTCCCATTTTACATGGGTGGTTGGGTTTAGTTGTATGCATGAATTTTGTTCCTTAACGGGTTTATTCACATTTTAGCATTTGTGGACTTGGAGATTTGTGTGTGTGTAAATGTACTTAGGAAATGTCTCCCATGTGAGGAATATGCCTACTCAGTGCTAGTCACCATCACCTGACCTATTGGAGGAGGTCTTGGGCAGTCGGGCAGACCAGGACAGGATCAAGATTTCTGAGATCCTCAATGGATGGGGTGTTCCTACGGCTAAGAGAAGTAGTCCCAGTACCACTTTGTGTACACAGGTTGGACTTTTCAGTTTTCAGACTCTTGTTTTGGTGGGCCTATACTTTGGCGCAGTTTACATTCAGCACTTTACCTCCTGTTGTACTCTGGTGGTTGGGTTTAATTGTATACATACATTTTGTTCCTAAGGGTTTTTTTTTGCATTTTAGCATTTGTAGACATGGAGATGTGTGTGTGTACATGTACATAGAAAATTCCTCCCATTTTAGTAATATTCTTACTCAGTGCCAGTCACCAGCCCCTGGTCTATTGGAGGTGGGATTGGGGAGTCTTGGAGTGGGCCCCACTGGAACGGAATGTGAAAACTGGGCCCCGGTGATAACACAGCCACCCTGCCTTAACATGGTCATCGGGTTTTGGCCCATCAGGTACCCCCAGTTTCCCCGTAGAGATGTGGTCCCCCCAAGGGGCCCACCCACATGCCTGAACGGGTCATCTGAATAATGATTGTCCCCACAAGACAACACATTTCCTTTCTAATGTGTTTTTTCCTCACTCACACACACCCTGGAAATCTTCCCAGAAGGTAACCCATCTTGATCCCTACTCCATGCCAAGCACGCTTAACTGTGGTGTTCAAATTAGACAGGCTCACCAAAATGAAGGTGCACCTTATTGACATGAGTCATATCATTTATCTATTTAACCCTTTATCATTTGGGTGTGTTACAATTATTATGGAATTTTTCTTAGGGATACTAAAGACTCCCAAAAATAATGATGTGAGATGAGTTATTATTGATCTTCTTACCAAGTAAAAACATTTTCTTTCTATAATAATATATTAACCACTTGAACATTTAGGAATAGAATATATTAATGATGTTTTAAGACTATATGGTGTACCTCTATAGATTTTTTCTTATTGTGATCCCCATTTTACATCAACATTATGGAAAAGCCTTTAGAGGTCCCTAGATACAGAACATCATTTGAGAATTGCATTCCACCCTCAAACTAATAGAATATCAGAACATACTATTACATATTTCGAAGACATGTTGAGATCCTACCCACATGACATTCATGGTATGTTGGATCATTATTTAGCTCTACTAGAATTTTTCTATAATAATATCTTCCATTTAAGCATTCCTATGGCACTATATAAAGCATTGTATGATAAGAGATTTCGTACACCCACTTGTTGGGATGTTGTTGTTGAATGAAACCTTATAGATCTATAACATGTTGAAGAAACATTGGATAAAGAAAAGATTATCCAAATCCATATCAAAATTGTAGAGACCCATACTTTAAATACATTGTTATTACATCAAAATTGAAGCATAGTTATTACAACATATAACAATACCATTATAGGACTGTATAGGTACAATGTCTTTAGAAACTAGGTATCATAAACAACTGGTTCATAAATCATCTACATTTTCTCCCATTTATCATTTCTAGAGTCCCTTTTGGCATATCCTACTTAATACCTTTCTTCCTAAACCGTGGAAAATAAAACATACAAAGGGTGAGCTCAAATTCATAGTAATGGAAAAAAATGGAAATACCAATCATATCATATTTATAAGAGCATAACATTATGAAAATATTATCCTGAAAAAAAGATCATAATATCATGACATGGGATAAATAATTGTAGTGAAATGTAATCCCAATATTCATAACATAAGACATGAAACTTTATGGAATACACAAATAGTCATATAAAATCATTTTATATTAGTCAAGACTCATTACCAAGAGTATTATAGCGAACAAAGTCCATTATTGAACCGAGTTTACTCCTCGTTCCAGTCCTATATCACTGAAACAGATTAACTTGATGTTCCAGCCATGTATATCTCATGAGATATAAATCTTTACCCAATGTATTGGAGGGATATATAGGTCCCACCCATCTCATAATGAAATCATTCTTATGTGTACCACAAAATCATAAATCATACATCATAGCATAACCCATCTAATAAAAATAGGAATCTTAAACATCATGCCATCATAACATATGTTATATAAGATAAAAGGAATTCATAAAAATAATTCCATCATAGCATAATCAAATCAATGTAATAATAGGTATTGAAAAAGAAACCTATATTATCTTATATGGAAAATAATTTTGATAAAACACCTGAACTCCATTCTTGAGGAAAATATCCTTTATACTTCAAAAACAATTTCCATTATCAACATGTCACAAAATTTAAAAATAAAAGAAGATAATTAAAAATAAACATGAAAACATATAAAGGAATCTACATGGAAATAATGTTCTATGAAATCATAAAAAACCATTCATTCGGTATAAGTTATAAAATCATTCTTCTCGTACTTTGGACGAAAAAGTCAAAAAGTATCTCGTACTGAAAATGACAAAGGATTGCATTCATATATTTTTATAAAAATTCACCATTAGGTAAAATTGGATTTAAACAATTGTATTAGGATAGAAATGATATTAAATATTGAAGAAAATGGTTGTGGATGATAAATATTTCCCATTACATTCTGAAGTATAAACAATCTCAGATAAAAATGATATTGCGAGATTTTCTCTTACTTTAGGTCTCATATGCTCTGTCCATATCTCAAAATCTTGTAAAATGATTTAAATAATGTCATTTCTTTATTACAGAATCATATATATCGTTATGATATCATATATGGTTATATTTTTATATTCTTTTTAGTAATATTTCACTGCTACTTGTTATTCGGGTGTTCATATCTTTATGTTCTTATGCATGTTTTTTCTAATAATTTCTTATTAATTTTTTAGGATATAGCAAAATAATTTACAGAATGGTATTAGTATAATATATATCATATTTATTCATTCAATTCTTTTATATAGTCATGGTTTAATGAAGATCATGTAGAACGAATCATATCGCACCGTGGAGACGGTAAGCCGTATGTACGTACGAGTGACAACATAATTCCCATAATTATTGAACGGTATTGGAGTGGATGATAGAATATCTCAGAATTAGTATCATTTTATAATAATTAATATATATCTTTTCTTTACACCATTATACTAATCCATGTAAGGTGGTGGTGGAAAACAGATTACACCACGACGAGGAGACGGTATTCCGTACATACAAACATGCGATGATTTTGTTTCCATAGGATGAATAGAAAGTGAAATATGGTTGTTTAATATTTATAATAAAATATCAGTATATGAGTGATACTGATGTTATCACTTTATAATTAATCAAATAAATAAGAGGAAGTAGAATAAGAAATAATTTTGAAGTAATCGGTAAATGATATTACCTCTTCTTCAATGTTCTTCTTCTAAACCTCCTCTCAGGGCACTAAAGATTGTCTTTGAAGAAGACAAGGACCTATAGAATGTTTGTAGGGAAGTGGAGAAGAGAAATTTACATGGTTTTACCGAGCTTGGAGGCTCAAAATGTTTTCAGGAGGTGAGGGAGGAGGTGACCTTTTATAAGAGAGGAGAGGGGTACTTTTTGAAACTTCTAAAATATTAATTTATAATAAACTGAAACACCACATAAAAACCACCAAAAATGACTCAAATACAAATATTAGATGAGATAGGGTTGTAATATCATCATAAATTAAAATTTTGACATGTTGGGAATTTATTTTGAACCATATCTACTTGATTTATCCTTATTTAATCAATTTAATTTTATTTGTGGTAGTAATATTCTAAATTTTAAATAATAAGTTATGTGTGGTGAATTGTCCATAATTGGATACATTATGAAATTTTAGACCATATAAATTTTAATTTATAATTTTTAAATTTTTGTGTGATTTTTAAACAATTTTATAATATGTTATTTTTGTAAAACAACAATATTGTCAATTTTGACACTATTCATTTATTTGAATTTAAATATATTCCAAACTAAGGATAAATAAAAAAAATATTTAATAGATTCATAACATTTCATATTCATCTAAAAAATTTGTGGAAAATATTAATTCGTTCATATAATAATTATTTTAATATTTTTGAAACCATTTATTTCATATTTCAATCAATAAAATAATTTCTACATTACTATTGTGTCATCATTAATGATAATTCTTGAATCCCTAAAAATTATAAATAAATTCTCATGATGTATATAATTTTATTAGATTTCAGGAGACTATTTATATTTGATGTTTTAAGAGTTTTATCACTAAATTAAAATTATTATTCTTATAAGATATAAGAGAGTGACATGATGTCACTTTCTTTGGTTTTAATAATAATTATATCATTTTCATCGTCAAAAGTCCATGAAATGAATCTATTCCGACCCTTTAGTGATATGGGTCAACTTTTATTTATCCAATATAATTTTGGCAGGTCTTAGGGTAATTTTATAATCTTATTTTTACCCTTAATTACATGATTTACCTTTAACTATGGTAGATAAAAATTACCGTAGTTACTATTCATAATATCAAAAGAATAAAATTAACCTATTAACATAATTTGAACCCACTGAATCCAAATATGGAATCCATTTTTGAGAATTCAAAACACAGAAGTTGTAGTATTTATTTTGAAATTAATCCCGCAGTTGAGAAGATGGGTTTTAAAAGTTAAAACATTACAAAAGATTGAAATGTTTTTACCTATTAATTCAAAGAAAAATTAATGATAATGACTTTAATTATATTAAATATTAAAAATATATTCTATTTATACTTTAAAACCATTAAATATTGTAATTTAACCAAATAAATTATCTTGATGGAAAAAGTTGTTTTTAATTTAAATTTATCTTATTTTTACTATTCATCAAAATATGAATGTTAAAAGAAAAATATTAAAAAATTATCCAATGTAAATTTTTATATTATTGTTATAATTAATAAGTATATTTTGTCAAATTGAACTCATAACCATGTCAAAAAAATAGATTTAATGTGGGTGCGCCATCAAAAGGTGGCAAAACTGCATTTTTAAAAAAATTCATATTTTACCCAAAAAAATTATTTTGTTCTCATACCATGTTCTAGATAATGTGTAAGATGAATGATAATGTTATAAAATTAAAAATTTGGTTAATAAAATTCATAATTTATAGTTCATATTAATATTATAACAATATATCATTGTTTAGTGAAACTCAGTATTGCGTAAAACACAAGCTATCGAGGATGGTTACCCTTGCGTGTAACGCAAGCCAAGCCAATGTAGTGTGTAGTGAAGATTCCTTTGGTGTTTCATATAAAATAAGACATGAAAAATATATTTCTCATAAAATCTCAGGGTGTTACATTCTACCCCCCTTAAAATGAATTTTTCCCTCGAAATTCATCACTTCGTAACTAACAGATGATGATACCTCTCCCTCATCATATCCTAAAGTTCCCATGTAGCTTCTTTTAATTAGTGGTTCCTCCATAAAACATTAACCAAGAGAGTTGTCTTGTTTTATATAACTTTTTTTCTATGATCTAGAATCTCTATCCGCTTTTCTTCATAAGAAAGTTCTTGCTCCAGTGATACAACTTCTAAGCTTAGTAAATTTGAATGATCAAGTATGTACATTCTCAGGAGAGATACATAGAAAACATTATGAAGTTGAGAGTGATTTGGTGGAAGTGTTAATTGGTAAGCTACCTTCCTAACAAGGTCTATCATTTCGATAGGACCGATATACATAGGTTTCAACTTTCCCTACTTTCCAAATCTCATTACTCTCTTCCAAGGAGATATTCGTAAGAACACATTATCACCCACTTCAAACTCTAGGTATTTTCTTAGGTTGTTGGCATAACTTTTTTGTCGACTCTGAGCTACTCTTATGTGTTTTTTACTAGATATGACCTTTTCTTTCATATCTTCAACAAGATCAAGTCCTAATAGCTTTCTTTCCCCAACATTATCCCATCAAGTTGGTGTTCTGAATTTATTTTCATAGAGAGCATAATAAAGAGTCGTCTAAATATTGGAGTGGAAGATTTTTTTATAATAAAATTCCACCAAAGGTAGGTTTTGATCCCAACCACCTTTGTAATCCATAGATCAATCTCTCAACATGTCTTCCAAAGATTGAATTTTCCTCTCAGACTGTCTGTCTGTCTGAGGATGATAGGCAGTGCTGAAACTTAACTCTGTATCTAGATCATGTTGAAGACTTAACCAAAACTTCGAGGTAAACCTCAGATCCCAATCAGATATAATGGAAAGTGGTACTCCATGAAATTTTACAACTTCTTTTACATATATCATAGCAGGATGATCAAGAAATAAAACCTCTCTAATAGCAATGAAGTGTGCTGATTTCATAAGATGATCAAATATAACTCAGATAGCATTATTGCCTTTGGATGTTTTGAGAAGTCTGATAAAAAATTCCATATTGATGTTTTCCCATTTTCATTCTGGTATGGGTAATAGTTGTAACATACCTTTAGGCTTTTATCTCTCATCATTAACTTACTGACAAACCAAGCATCGAAAGACATATTCAGCAATATCCCTGTTAATTCCATCCCACCCAAAGTACTCATTCACGTCCCTGCACATCTTTGTACTTCCAGGATGAATAGAGAATGAATAACTATGAGCCTCATCAAATAACTCCTTCAATTATTGTATGGTAGGAATACAGTCACAGTTCCTGAACCTTATTATCCCATCATAATCAAGGTTAAGTTATGGAACATTTCTCACCTTTTTTGAAGCTCAACATCCTCCTTCTATACTTCTTAAATATTCACTTGTATACATGGTTGAACATTCATTTGAGAAAGATAAGATATATCCACTTTTAGTAAAATTCCAAGATCCATCCTTTATAATTCCATAAATATTGGATCCTCTGTAATCCTAATCATTGATATGCTAGCATGGTCTTGTCAACTTAATGCATCTTCCACCTTGTTTTCTTTCTCAGGGTGGTAATGAATTGAGCAGTCGTAATCCTTAATCAGCTCCAACCATCTTTTTTGGCGCATATTCTGCTCCATTTGTGTTAAAATAAACTTTAAAATTTTATTATTAGTATAATTATTACACCATTCATAATAAAGATAATGCCTCCAAATATTTAATAAAAATATTACGGCAGCTAACTCCAAATCATGAGTTGGGTAATTTTGCTCATGGATTTTCAACTATCTTGAGGCATAATCTATCACCATATCATTTTTCATGAGAACACACCCCAACCCCTTCTTGGATGCATCACTATAGATCACAAACCTTTCTCCACTACAAGGAAGTGTGAGCACAAGTGCAGTGGCTAACCTTCATTTTAGCTCTTTGTAATTCTCTTCACATTACTTCGTCCAAACAAACATAACTCCTTTCTGAGTCAATTTTATGAGTGGGTTAGAAAATATTGAAAATTATTTCACAAAACGTCAACAATACCCAGCTAAACCAAGAAAACTTCAAATTTCAGTTACTGTTTTTGGTCCCGACCATCTTTCAATAACCTCCATTTTTTCTGGATCCATATATATCCCTTCTTTTGGGATTATGTGACCCAAAAATGAATCTTTTTGAAACCAAAATTTACACTTGTTAAATTTGGCATAAAGCTTCTCCATTCATGGGGTCTGCAGTACAATTCTTTAGTGATATTCATGTTCATCCTTTCTCTTTGAATAAAAAAGAATATCGTTTACAAAGACTACCACAAACTGATCAAGATAGTCTCTAAAGACACTATTCATTAGATCTATGAAGATAGAAGGGGCATTAGTAAGGCCAAATGGAATCAGTATAAATTCATAGTGTCCAAACCTTGTATGGAATGCTGTCTTTGGTATATCCCTTTTTTTGACCCTTAATTGTTGATACCCTGAATGAAGATCCATGATGGAAAATTATTGAGCTCCGCATAGTTGGTCAAATAAGTAATCAATGTATGGGAGAGGATATTTTTTCTTGATAGTGATCTTGTTAAGTTCTCGATAATCAATGCAGAGTCCCATTGAACCATCTTTCTTTTTAACAAACAGAACAGGTGATCCCCAAGGTGACACACTAGGGTGTATGAATCCCTTATTAGGATTCTCTTGGAGTTTCTTATTCAATTCCTGCCACTCAATTGGGGTCATTCTATAAGGTGTCTTTGAAATGGGGATAGCACCTGGTATGAGTTCTATTGAAATCTCAACTCCACAAATTTGTGGAAGACCTGAAAATACCTCTATAAATACATCATTAAACTCTTGTACAATGGGATTATTCTTAATCATGAGTTTCTCTCCAACCATTTGATAGAAATAACCATCATTTATTAGAATCAAGACCCATAATATGGAATAAATTTCCACTAGAAGGTTATAATCATCCTTGCATCGATAGATGATCATAGATTGATCAGGAATATGAAATGTGACTTCCCTTCATTGGAAATTGTTATGATCTCCATATAAATAAAGCCAATCCATGCCAAGAATCACATCAAATTTTACTATAGGAAGGATCACAAGATATATAGGAAGCACATTCCCACAAAATTCATTCGTAGAAGAATTGTAAACTTTTGATGTGACTATTATTCCAATAGGAGTTTTCACAGCTAACTCAACAGCTAATTGTTGTGGTAGTATGGCGATAATCTTAGAAAATTTTTCAGAAATAAAAGAGTGGGTGGATCCAGAATCAAATAAAACATTTTCTACTTTAGAGTGGATGGTAAGTGTACCTTTCACCACTTCGTTATCATACTCCACATCACTGATAGAAATTCCATGTGACTTTCCTTTTCCTTTGGCCTTAAGAGTTTTTTAACGTCGATCAAAATCAACAACCCATGGATTAGGGAATTTATTGGAATAATGACCCATTTCCTAGCACTCATAACATTGTAGTGTATGAGGTGCATTCTCTGTAGCCTTTTCTTTGTTCGCATCACTAGACATATTTTTCCCATCATTGCAACATTCAATTACCCAATGACTGTCTTTTCCACACTTAAAACATTAACTTGTCCCTTTATGTTATTTCCCTCTATTTTTCTTTATACAATTTTAGAATAAGGGAAAACATATATTCTTTTTAGTGTGGTCTTTATATTATCCTTTGAATTCCATTTTCCTCTTCTTATCAAACCCATATGACTGATGGGTTACTCTAATCTCCATCTCAACCTTGAATGGACCTCGAAAATTTCCATGTAGCTATTATAGTCCCTTATAGCTAATTCCCATCGGAGGATTGGTTTTAATACACTAAAGAATCGATCAATCTTAATCTCTGGTTGGATAATAATCCCAAAAGCGTACCTTGAAAGCATTGTAAAATTTTCTTTGTAGGTACCAACAGATTCATCATACTTTTGTTCAAGTTCAAGAAACTCTTTCTCCATATTTGTTCGAAGAATACAAGGGAATTACTTATTGAAAAATATGTTCTTGAACTCATCCCATTCCATGAACTCAATTTCATCTCTTTTCCTTGTATTCTTGACAAGATTCTACCATTGATCAGATTCGCCTTCCAAATGATATACTGCTAAAATGAAGTTATCATGTTCATAACATTGATGGACTAAAAATATCTTTTCAGTGGTACTGATCCATAGTTCAGCCACTAATGGATCAGAAGAACCGACGAATGAAGGTGGAAACTGCCTCATGAAGGATTCAACTGAATGTTTCTCCCTCCTCTGATCATTTGGAATTCCTTCATGATTCATAGCTTAAAAAAGTTGTGTGAGCATGACTACAAGACATTACATTACATCTCTCATATTGTTTGGTTGTTCAGGGGGAAAATCATTGCATTGCTCGTCACATTCAGCATTAACACGATTCCTTCAGGTTCCAGCCATTGACTAAAACCAAGAAGCATAGTCTGAGAAACACTAATTAAAACAGGAAAACCACAAAATTAGAAATAAAATTTAACACTTTAGGTCTTATAATAGGTTATTCATATCCATTTCTAAAACACTAATATTTTGATCTATTCTTAGACATATCCTTAGGGTTCTTACTAAGGCTTTCACATCCTAGTTTCCAAATGATGACTATAAATTTCCTTTGATACCAACTGTAGAGACCCATACATTACATACATTGTTATTACATCAGAATTGAAGAATACTTATTCCAACATATAACAAAACCATAATAGGACTGTATAGGTATATTGTCTTTAGAAACTGGGAAACATAAAAAAACTCGTTCATAAATCATCTACATTATCTCCCAATTATCATATCTAGAGTCCCTTTTGTCTTATACTACTTAATACCCTTTTTCCTGACCTAGGGAAAAGAAAACATATAAAAGGGTGAGATCAAATGATCAATAATGGAAACAAAGGAAATATCAATCATATCATATTCAGAAGAACATAACATTCTGAAAATCTAATCCTGCAAAATAGATCATAATATCATGACATGGGATAAATCATAGTACTGAAATGTAATCCCAAAATTCATAACATAAGACACAAAACATTTTTGTATACACACATAATCATAGAAAATCATTTAATATTATTCAAGACTCATTTCCAAGACTATCATAGTGGACAACGTCCATTACTGAATCGAGTTCACTCCTCATTCTAGTCATGTATCTCTGAACCAGATTCATATGTCGTTCCGACCATGTCAATCTCATGAGATATAAATCATTACCCAATTCATCAGATGTAGAAATAGGTCCCACCCATCTCATAATGAAACCATTATTATTTGTGCCACAAAATCATAAATCATACATCATAGCATAACCCATGTAATAAATATGGGATTATTAAACATCATACCATCATAACATAATCCATATAAGATAAAAGGACTTCATTAATAAAATTCACTCACAACATAATAAAATCAATGTAATGATAGGTATAGACACATAACCCTATATTATCTTAGATGGAAAATAATTTTCATAAAACACTTGAACTCCATTTTTAAAGAAAATATCCTTTCTACTTCAAAAACATTTTTCATTTCTCAACATGTCATTCAATTTTAATCTAAAAGAAGTTAATTGAAAATAAAAATTAAAACATGTAAAGGAATATTTATGGACATAATGTTCTATGAAATCATAAAAAGCCATTAATTCCATATAAGTTGAAAAACATTCTTCTAGTAATTTGGCCAGAAAAGTCAAAAAGTATCTTATACTGAAAACGACAAAAGATTCCTCTCATATCTTTTACAAAAAAAAGTCACCAATAGGTAAAATTGTATTTAAAAAATTTTAGGAGGATATAAAGTATATTACATATTGAGAAAAATGTATGTGGAAGATAAATATACCCCAGTAAATTCTGAAGTATAAACAATCTCGGATAAAAAATGAGACTATGAGATTTTTCCTTACCTTAGGTTCGATATGCTCTGTACGTATCTGAACCTCCTGTATAATGATTTAAATAATGTAATTGAATTATTCAAGAATCATATATATTTTTATGATATCATATATGGTTATATTTATATCTCTTTATTAGTAATATTTCATTGGTACTTGTTATTTGGGTGTTCATTGCTTTATGTTCTTATGAGTGTTCTGTCGAATAAATTCGTATTCCTATTTTTAAGTTATAGATAAATCATTTAAATAATAGTATTAGTATAATATATATCAAATTTATTCATTCAATTTGTTTATATAATCATGTATTAATGTAGATCATTTCAATAAAATTACATCCACCGTTGAGATGATAAGCCGTACGTACACACGAGCGACGATATCGTACCCATAATTGTCGAATGGTACTGGAGTGGATGATAGAATATCTCATAATTAGTATCATTTTATAATAATCATATATAGTTATTCTTTACACCATTATACCCATCCATGTAAGGTGGTGGTGGAAAACAGTTTACACAAGGGCGTAGAGACGATATTCTGTACGTATGCATGCATGGTGATTTCATTTTCCATTGGATGGATAGAAGGTAAAATAGGGTTGTTTAATATTTATAATAACATATAAGTATATGATTTATACTTATGTTATTACTTTATAATGATACAAATAAATAAGAGTAAGTAGAATAAGAAATAATTTTGAAAGAATTAGTAAAGTATATTACCTCTTCTTCGATGCGCCTCTTCTAAACCTCCACTTAGGGCACTGAATTTGGTCTTTAAAGAAGACCAAGACCACTATAATTTTTCTAGGGAATTGGATAAGATAAATGGAAAGGGTTTGTTGGAGATTGTAGGCTCAAAATGTTTTGAGGAGTATAGGGAGGAGGTTCCCTTTTATAAGAGAGGAGAGGGGCACTTTTTGAAACCTCTAAACTTTTAATTTATAATAAACTCAAAAACCACTTAAAAACCTCAAAAAATGAATCAAATAATAATATTACATGATATAGGGTTTTAATATTATCTTACATTAAAATTTAGACATGGTGGGAATTAATTTTAAACCTTATCAAATCGATTTATCCTTAGTTAATCTATTTAATTCTATTTGTGGTAATAATTTTCTAAATTTTAAATAAATTCATATGTGTTGTGAACTGTCCATAATTGGATACTTTATGAATTATTAGACCATATAAATTTTATTTTCTAATTTTTAAATTTTTTTTTTTGATTTTTAAATAATTTTATAATATTCTATTTTTATAAAATAACAATAGTTCCAATTTTGACACTATTCATTTATTTGAATTTAAATAAAATCCACACAAAGGATATATTCAAAAAATATATTTAATATATTCATAACATGTAATATGCATCTAGAAAATTTGTGGAGAACATTAGTTAGTCTATATAATATTTATTTTAATATTTTTAAAACCATTAATTTGATATTTCAATCAATAAAATAATTTCTCTAGCACTGTTGTGTCATCATTAATGATAATTATTTAATTCCTAAAAATTCAAAATAAATTCTCATGATGTAGATTATTTTATTATATTTCTTTAGAATATTTATAATCGATTTTTTATGAGGTTTATCACTGAATAAAAATTATTACACTTATACCATATAAGAGAGTGACATGTTGTCACTTTCTTCGGTTTTAATAACAATGATATCATTTCACGGCCAAAAGTCCATGAAATGAATCTATTTTGACCCTATAGTAATAGGGGTCGACTTTTATTAATCCAATTGATTTTTGAAGGTCTTAGGATAATTTTATAATCTTATTTTTACCCTTAATTACACGATTTACCTTTAATTATAGTAAATACAAATTACCGTAGTTACTATTCCTAATATCAAAAAAATAAAGGTATCCTATTAATAAAATTTGGACCCACTGAATCTAAATATGAAATCCATTTTTCAAAATTCAAAACACATAAGTTTTTGTATTTAATTTCATATTAATCTGGCTATTGAGATAATGGGTTTTAAAAGTTAAAACATTGCAAAAGATTGAAATGTTTTTACCTATGAATTCAATGTAAAATTAATGATATTGACTTTAATTATCTTGAAAGGTAAAAATATAATCTATTTAGACTTTAAAACCATTTATTATTGTAATTTAACCATATAAATTATCTTTATGAAAAAAGTTGTTTTTAATTAAAATTTATCGTATTATTACTATTCACCCACATATGAAAGTTAACAGGAAAATATTAAAAAATTATCCAAAGTAAATTTTTATATAATTATTGAAATGAATAAGTTTATTTGGTCAAACTAAACTCATAAACATGTCAAAAACTAGATTTAATGTGGGTATGCCATCAAATGGCTGCAAAACTACATTTTTTAAAAATACTTATTTTACCTGAAAGATTTATTTTGTTCTCATACCATGTTCTAGATAATATTTAAGATGAATGAAAATGTTATAAAATTAAAAAAAATTATAATAATATTTATAATGGCTTGTTCATAATAATATTATAACAATATATCATTGTTTAGTGAAACTCGGTAATACGTACAACGCAAGCTATCAAGGAAGGTTTCTCTTGCATGTAATGAAAGCCATGCCGATGCTTTATGTAGTGAAATAATCCTTTGGTGCTGTGTATTACATTAGACATAAATAAATATATTTGTCATAAAATCTCAGGGTGTTACAAAAAATTCTCTAAGTAGGCAAAACAGCTATGCCGATAACCAATGGAAGGATTTTGAATTTCATATAGGAGATCATGTTTTCTTGAAGGTAGTTATACAATTTGTTATGAAGTTTAAATTAACTCCTAGATACATCATACCTTCTAAAATTATAGAATGAATTGTAGATGTAGCCTACCATTTGAAAATCCTCCATGTCTCTCGAAAGTTCAAGATGCGTTCCACATGTCACTGTTAAAGAAAATAATTGAGAGACCCAACACATGTTCTCATATATGAAGGAATTGAAATGGAACCAGATATGTCTTATTTTGAAGAGCCTATCAAGATTCATGAAACCAGAGGACATGTGTTGGGAAATCAGACAACTCGTATGGTAAATGTTTTTCGGTAAAAAATAAAATGGAAAAGGCGGTATGGGAACCTGAAGAACATATAATTAAAAACCACCCAACTCTTTTTTTCATGATATTATTGAAATTTCCTGGAAACAATTATTTGAAGGAGGGAATAACATAACACCCCAAGCGTCCACAGTACACTTTATTTTATAATTCAGTGGCTTGTGTTTTATGTAACATCGAGTTCAATCACATTACGAACTATCAAAGTAGCTATTTAAAAACATGTTTTGAATAGTATTCATATTTTTTAGAAATTATATAATTTTAATTTTTCAAAGGAGACTTTATTTTAGAATTCATAATATAAAAATTATCTTATGGTGATATTTTTTTATGTTTTTGATATGTTTAAATTTTTTATGAATAGTGAAAAATAATACATTTTAATTTAAAACAACGTTTTCATCTTATTAATTTACACAGTTATATTTTCTTATATACTGGTTTTATATTTTAATTTTATTAATATTTTATCATTTAATCTAATTTTGGTAATTGGAATTAATTATACATTTAAATTGTACATAAACTCATGTTAATATTTTTATAGTTTTAACATCTTAATAACTGGCTTTCTGGTTTTGAAAATAAGAATTAATGTTAAATTAATTAGTAAAAATTATATGTTATGAAATTAGAAAAATGGATACCATATTTGGAATAATAAGGTCAACTTTTTTTAAATAGTTATCTTTTATTTTTGGAAATTTTGAATAGTAACTTCAGTAATTATTTTTAACGTAAAGAGAAATATACCATAAACATGATTCTTTTACTAAAAAAATTTAATATAGTGTTATATAACTAATCTCCATGACTATAAATAGTAATTAGTTAAGTTATATAATTTAATAAATCAAGGTATTTAATTTATATTTTAGGTATTAGATATATAAATTTTTTTTATTACACAATGATGATGTAGTGATTACCTTCTTAATGAAAGATTCAAATAAATGGTATTATAAATATTAAAAAGAAATAAGTAAGAATTTTTTTATTCCATCCACAAATTTTATGGATGATATTGACATATTTTATTTTTTTTAATTCGTTTGGTTCTAAGGAATCAATTATTTATGACTTTAACAAAATTCAATTAGTAACGAGTGTCAAAATTGATATAAATGAATTTTTAAACAAGAACTATTTTATTAACTAATATATTAGTTATTAAATATATGATTCAAAAAAATTAATTATACAATGTTAAAAATGTCATTAGTGAAACACTTTTGGTTCGATTGGCATTTTATAGTTAATATAGTAACCAAATATTATGAAAATTCAAGAAGACATTGAAAGAGTTAATGTTTTTAATTAAGGGTTAATGATAACAGATATGGTTAATTTGTGACCTAAAATTACCAAAAACCTATTTTTTAGAGGAATTATATCCATTATCATATTATCCGAAAAATATATAACTTTTTAACAATTATAATTCGAATATAATTTTATAAATACACAATATTTCAAGTCTTTCATAATGTTACCCTCCCTCTTATAAATGGCCACCACCTCTACCAACTTTATCAAACCTCATATGACCCTTGGATTATATAAATAGTGATAAAATAAGCTCCCAAAATCCTTAACTTCCTCATATAATCCTTCACATGGGAAAAAAGAAATTTAAGAAGTCTTTTTTTCAAATAAAAAGAAGTTACCTGATTTAGAAGTAACATCTTCTCTCAAGTTCCTTTCTATTATTTACCTTTTCCACTCCCTATGATCTTCTTATTATAGGAATATATATAAAAATAATATCCTCAATTTAATAGGATTTTTTATCAGAATGATTCTCAATACACTTTCAATCACCTCCATATAATGGATATGAACATACTGTTTCTTTGTACGTTGATCTACTACCTCACGAAATGATGAATTTTCAATTTTCTCATACCACCTAACATGGTGAAACTTTTTATGGAAGTATATTTATATATGATTTATATTATATTTACATTTTCTATATTCTCTTACAATTTATATTTATAACATACCTTTATGCTTTCCGTGCTGTTTAAATAGGATAATTTCATTTGACAACGTGCAGACTAACGCCTCCTCAACGTGATTTGAATCATTCATGCCATACATGGTACGTATAAAGGATGAAATTAATGAAATTATGTAACATATATGACATATATACTATACTGAAATTATAACATATCTATGTATCATTTAGTTTTCATTCCCTTAATATGACAATGAAATGAATGTAGCATTAATGGGTACATTCGACCTACCTTCTCCATGAATGATGAATTTCATTTCTTATCTCCAAATGTTATAGACTATTATAAATAAATATGTGCTGAATATATATGATATTAAAATAATGAATACTTTGTGGAGGTAATGGACATAAGAAAACATGGAAAAGTTACATGAAAACAAGTTCATTTTTGACTCCACTACCAAACATCATCAAAATGTCGGATATGAACATAAATAGTTAAGTAATTGTTATAAAATGGTAATAAGAGATATAAAAGGAATAGAAATCATGAAAATGTTTCTAAAAAAAGAATAAATTAACTTAAGATTATTATTCATGAATAAAAAGGTACATGCATAATGAGTCAGACTCATGGTTAAGGATTTCGTCTCAATTTCATTTCATTAAGGCATATTGTAATTCTATGAACCTAGTAACTTTTATAAAGATTATATTATAACTTTTCAATTATAATCATGAATCTAATTATTTTCATGATATTATATTATTTCCTTCATGAGAATTATTTATAGATCAATATTACTCATTCAATATGACTATTTGATAAGGCAAATTATTTATTTTGGTTACTAAATTTGAGAAATACTTTTGAAAAAAAATAAAGTGTTTATCCCAAACTTTATACAACTCTTCTATGCATCAATAGGTTCTTAGGAGATGAATAAGTTAGAAAAATTGGTTTCTACACTTTGTTTAAAAACATATTGTGAATTTTTTTGATGGTAACAGGTTTCCTTGTGCCTGGGACACGACGTCCTTAAATAAAGTATTTCCCTCATTTAATTTCAGTTATTATCTATCCATGATATATTTCATTAACATATCTATATAATTAGTTCATTATTATTTTATTAATTTGTGGAATATTATTTAGTTTCTTACTTTCCATATTATTTGTGGCTTATATAGTTATGTAAATGGAATGTGTGTTCAGTTATGTTACCTTTCAATATTAATTGATTTATTATTGATTCTCTTTTACATAACCATACTTATCATTAGAGCTTTACCTTATTATGTTCCTTTCCCTAGGTTGTGAAGAAAATAACTTTTATTAATCTTTCAAGTATACTGTTCATTTAAATTATTGTGTGGTATGTTTTATTTTGTTTTCCCAGTGTATAATTGGTATCATGTATATAATATGGATTATTAAGACTACTAAACTGTATAGTCCATCGATATTTCGTTCCTTGTAAAAATTCCAATGAAATATAATAATGCACCAACATTAGGTTATTTGAATCTAGGGCATTATAGAGCATCATAGCTTGATATGAAAGAACATGGATGGCCATGGATGTGTATGATCTAATGAATTTAGGGCCTCCTAAGATCATATACTAGAGGAGTGTCCTATTAATGAATAAAATGGTTGAATGGTGTCAATATGTCTATGATAACACATATAAAATCTCTTTACTGAGGTGATCTAGGCAATCACATCAAGAAATCTGTGGCGATTTTCTACCAATTCCACTATGTAATAAGAAAGAACTAAAAAATCACATCTGATCCTCGGTGTTCAACCTTCACCTTATAAATGGTGGTATATTGAGTAATTAACCCAACTATCTCATACTTCAACCTCTGCCACCAGTACTGATGAAACAAGCCATGATATATCATGGAAATAATAGGACACACAATCAATATACTAGAATTACACTTTTGAATCAACCCCACATTGAAATATTTCAGAACCCATATGAATACATTAATGTGAAATATCACATTCTTATAAGACACTCAAACTATAGGTGGGTTATCTCTTACTATACCCTCTTGTAGGACCAAACCATTAGAATATGACAACTCCCTCATCCTCACCCTATCCAGCATAGTGGATGACACAACTATAAATGTGGGAAAATATTATATATGGCTCTACAACACCTCCTTGTGAATATCCTAATGTAATTACACAATCTACCACAAACTAAAATCCTCTTCAATAGCCTGTTTCTCAGTCATCCTTCTCAGAGAATCGGCATCTTTACCTTCCCTAATTGGTGTATAATAAAGCTTAATATTGATAGAATTAGTGAATTAAACTGAGATTTATTTCCTAAAATTGAATTAACACCATGTGAATATGTACATGAGGATTTTTTAGTCTTTATGGACCACAAAATTTTCTCCTAGTAAATAATTCCTCCAACATTACATGGAGTTAACAACTATGAATAGGTCAATATTTTCCATTAGGTAGTTCTTATAATGTTGACTCAATTGATTATATTGGAAAACCATGACATGATTATACAATATCTAAATAGATACTTGATGATATATTATTTACCATAATATATTTTATAAAATTTTTTGACACTAGATGAATTAGGATTAGTGCTAATATAAATCTCCCTTTCACCTCCCGAAAGGATGTTTCAATGGAATTTCACCATATAAAAATAAAACCCATCTCTGTCAAGAATTTAATAGGTTATGATACGCGTGATAAATCATATATGAAGTGATGTTAAAAATGATATTTCCCCAAGAAACTATGTATATGAAATATTTTCACTAGACTTTACCAGGAAACTATAGCTTTATCATTATCTAGGTCAACCAATACTCATTTATTTGAAATAATATGACCATGGTAGTGAGTTTTAACTATCCAAAAGTATTAATTTGTTATATAATTATATAAATAATTCCATTATAGTCTACCTAAAGTGTTCTCAATATGTTTTTCATAGTCATGTCGAGTGTGATAATACACCAAGATATCATCAATGAATAGAACCAAAAACAAATCATGATTTGATTTGAAATCTCAGTTCATTAGTGCCATGAAATCTTTATGTGAATTTGTGATAGAGGAAAACGTGACCAAATAATAATAAATGATATTCCTTCTATGAAAATATGTATGAGGTATGTATGATGGTCGAACAATCACTTGATAATAATTTAATCTCGAATAAATATTCAAAAATACCCTATCTCCATTGAGTTGGTTGAAGATATCAAATATCAAACGAAAATGATACCATTTCCGAATCATCAACAATTTCAATTTTAGATCATCCAAATAGATAGAAAGGTTTAGACCACCCTAATAGGTAAAAACTACTAGAAAACCCATTGGAGAAATATGGGGTTATAAATAATAATTCTCTTCAATGACCTCATGATTCTTCTTAAGCTTCTGTAACATAGTAGTATCCATCCAATGAAGCAGAATTGATTATGGTGCAGGTCGTAGAAATATATTAATTAAAAAATAAACATCTATATTAAGATTTAATGATGAAAATAATCGTGTACAACAACCCCAAAAAGATCTACCACTAGAGTGAAATCAAAATAACATGTTCCCTGATCATCCAGATACAAGCTAGAATTCACGACTATCATCCCACCCATCTCGTGATTCTCTGGTAGAGATCAGCAGTCATGGAATTATCTTTCACCATTCTGACTAAATACCTCACCATCTAGAGATGTTATAGTCATCCTTCAATTATATAAATTTATGTAATCTTGACAAGGAACCAACTAGTCCATCCTGAGAATGAAATCAAACCCCATCATCTTATGGGTAATGAGGTCCCATACAACATGATGCCCGTAAATATCATGGTGGAACACCCTCCACCTGTTTAAAATCTCCTATCATATCCAAAATTTAGATTATTTGTCATCATTACAAAATAAAACTAATGATTAATCCTATGGATCTCATCTATAGTCCAAACTATTAAAGAATGGGATGAAATGTTCTTCAAAGAGTAGATTATAATGTTAAGCATTCTAGAATAGTTACACTCACATTAAAAGTCATAACACTCTAATAATCATGTATTAGTTTCATGTTATAAATCTGTCTTGAACAAAGACCCTAAGATATATCATGTATAGCATGAGTAGGTCCACATATTAGGCGTTGTTGGTCTAGCGTATTTCTTCCCCATCCATAACCACCTCCCCCTACTGATCAATCAATTGAACTCATGATCCCTTTCTGATGAGAAGCTACCAATCATGCTACTAAATATGGAGTCAGTTAAAACACTCTCTAACAGTCTACTAGATTAATGGTCTAGAAAAACGACCATAGATAACCTATCATTCCACAAGATCGATACTATATTGGGTCTAAATCTCACCAGCTCATTATATGTTAATCTCTCCCACACTGATGAAAAAAGGTAAAACTTTCAACACCCATACAATGGTTGTTATTCAACTCACAATAGGCCTCAAACATCTTTTACATCCACATGACACTAATATACTAGGTTGAGGAGTGGATTTAATCTCCTATGATCCTTTATTTTCTCTTAGGTAATTATCCGTAATTAGCATCTGATTTACAGTTTCAAATATTTTTCTAAGATAATCAACATTCACATAAGATCATATTTCATACATGAGACCATCATAAATTATCCAAGAACTCAATAATTAATCTCCTATTATAAATAGAGATAAAAAATGTATCCCATTACAATGGACTGAATTATCAATGGCTTCTAGACACCCCACCCCAGATGCATATACTCACTACCTATATCAACCCTCTATGTCCCAAGATAAATAAATCATATAAAGATATAATAAATTCCCCCAAATATATATAATGATGATAATAAATATGTTTAATCACATCCCAAAATATCTAGGAAAAATCAATATAATATTTATATCCATCTTTTTTCTCCAAATGATCTGTACTTATATATTCTAAAAAAAATTATTTCACTACCTATAGCAATGAATTTGTAGCCTTTATTCATCCATCCCTTGAAAGAATTGGTGGATTATTGTAACATCCCAAGTAAGTAATTAATAATAGATATTTTTATCTATGTCTATTTATGAATTAGATAGTGTTTTAGAGGCTTAAAATGAGAATATATCCAATCTTGAGCATGGAATACACTAATATTTTTAAAAGATTGTATTACTGCCTTTTGATGGAAAACCATTTATAAAAAAAACTTTTGAAAATTTTATAAGCTCTATTTTTTAAAATATACATATTATTTATGATTGGGACATCTATATTTACATTGGATAATTTTTTGATATTTTTCTGACAATGTTCATTTTTTAATGAATAGTAAAAAATACTGCATTTTACATCAAAAATGATTTTTCATCTAATATAATTATATGGTTAGATTATCTTTTTAATTGGTTTTAGAGTGTAATTATAATATATTTTTACCATTTAATCCAATGGTGGTCATTAGTATTAATTTCACTTTGGAATTGGGCATAAACAAGTTCCAAACGTTTCATAGATATTGTTTCTAAAAAACCTGCTATTTGTTTTGACAACGGGAATTATATTTAAATTAATTATTGAAATTTATGTGTTTGGAATTTTTTAAAATGGATTAAATATTTTTAATCATAAGTTCCAAATTATGTAATGAAGACTCTTTTGTTTTTGGACATTATGAATAGTAACGATGGAAGTATCTTTAATTATCTTGATTAATTAGTAATCGGGTAGTTAAGGATAATAAAATAAAATCATAATAATAACGAATGACCCCAATATGTGTACTAATGATACTGGTTGTGTCATGGACGACCATGGGATGCCTTGTGCCAAACATAGGGACCCCATGGAATCACTTTTGTGTGATAATAACTTTTTATCTTTTTATATTTTAAAGAAAGTTAAATATAACAAAGAATGTATCGCAAGAGTAAAACTTTTTTAATTTTGTCTAAATAAATGATATATTGGGATATAAATATTAATTGTAAATATAAAAATATTTACTACATCATATTAATTTTCTATAATTTTTATACATTAAAAAAATTAAATTATATACGACATCATGATGTTGCAACAATTACCTCCTTAATGAACGATTTATGTAAAATGAAAAGATAATGTAAAATCTAGGAATTACACTGGTCAAAGACCTATTGGATGAGTATATTTCAAACCGTTATCACCTTATCCTCAAAATAAATTAATGTGGGACCTTGAAAATCTGAAACTCATTTGAAAATAATGTAACATTTTATACCTTTTGAAGAGTGCCCCTCCTCCCCTCTTATAAAAGGCCCCCACCTCTACCTCCTTACCCACACTTATCAGTCCATTGGCTCGGCCAATAACTACTCATTGTATCTCTACACATCTCTCTCTTCATCCTAGAAGCCTTAACTTAGGCAGAAAGCTCATCAAGAAACCCTTTTGGTTCTAACCAAGAGGAGTTACCCGATTTAAAGGTAAAGACTTCTCTAATGTTCTTTTGTTTTCTTTTGCTTCTCTAACCCCCTAAAAACATTTTATTCATTTATTTTGTAACAACACCAGTATTTTAAATATACTAGGATATTTTTATAAGAATTATTCTAGCTGAAATTACACACACCTACATCTAATGGATAAAGAACATACTCTTTCCGTGGAGGGTGAATTTCTACCTCACGAAATGATGATTGTTCAGTATTCTTATAACACCTTCAAAGGTGGCCATTAAAATGTCACTATATTTATATATGATATATAATATGTTTATATTTTCCTTAAGCTTCTGTATTTTTTTAATTTATGGAATACCTTTATGGATTCCATTATGGGTATAAGTGATATCATCATTTTAGGATGTGCGGAAAACCGCCCCCTCAAAGTGATTTGATTCGTTAATGACATATGTGGGACGTATAAAGGATGGAATTAATGAAATTATATATGATATTATACTGGAATTATAACATACCATTATATAATTATTATTCCATTCCATAAAATACGAAATAGAAATGAAAGTAGCGTTCATGCGTACGTACAACTTACCGTCTCCATGAATGGTGAATTTCATTTCATACCTCTACATGTTATGTAATATTATAAATGCATGTACATACTGGATATATATGACATATATGATATCTAAATCATGAATATAATTCTTGTATATAATGGATATTTTTCCACATGAAAAACTTGTAATTATAAAGAGTTTATTTTTTACTCAAGTACTATTGAGTGACAAAATGACCATCATTAACTCAAATAATTACATAGTGTTCATAACATGGTAATAAGTGATATAAAAGGAATAATGAACTTGAAAAAGGTTATTAAGAAATTATAAATTAACTCAAGTTTATTATTCAGGACGTTATAGAACGATCGAGTGAAGTCGGACCCGAGGTATGGGACTACGTCTCAATCTCCTTTCATTGAGGCATATTATGTTTTATACACAACTTTAATTTATACGGTATATAAACCCATTTTACTTTTACATTTATTCAAAAGGAATATTTTTTATATGACTCATTTACTAAATGGAAAAAGGGAATTTTTTTTTCGTATGTATGCAGCGACAACGACTTCTCCGCCGCTGCGACCATTATTTGAGCTTTGGCCTCCTCTACAAGCCATAACGTTTTTAGAAAATGAAAAAAATAAATACCATGGTTTACTTTTCTTTTATTTTGGTATTGAAAATGGTTTTTATAATGTTTTTATAAGAATGTGTTGTATTGATATCTTATGATTGAAAAGTGGAAATGTTATGTTTCCATTATTCATGTTTTATGTGATATGATTTTGTTATGGTTCTTGGACATTGTTATGAAGATGGGTGGTTCCGTGATAAACTAAGGGCCGGTGAGCCCGATATAGCTCTCCAATGCATTGGGTAACACGAAGGGGTTAAACGTTAAGGTTTCTCCGAAGAAATTTAGGGAATATACTTTGATGGGTATTTCAAACATAACCATGAGGGTTACTCCCTACATAAGAATGTTATGAATGCCTCAAGTTACCTTTATGTCTTATGATTTCTATGATTTATTAATGATTTGATGAGATATGTTAAAATGTTTATGTTTTATGAGTAATGTATGATTTCATACATGGAATAATGTTTTCATTTTGTACTTTTATATCCCTTACTGAGCTTTTTATCCTCATCCCATGTTTTTGAAATGTTTTTCACAGGTCAAGGGAAAGGTACATGATGTGATGATAGGGTCAAGGAAGTGTCATGAATGAATCCATGTTTTGATTTAAATATGTTTCCGTTAATGGGAAAAAAATTAATACAATCTTTTATGTAACCACTTTTTTTAAATTTGGAATGTAATGCATGATTTATGATCTAAATCCCTAAAACTCTAAACATGAAAAGTTACTTAATGTGTAATATTGTAATAACTCAAGATTAAGTAATGTTTAAGGATGGGTCCATATAGTTGTTATCAAATTTTGGTTTAGATAACATCAGGAGTTGGAATTCTATTAAATGATTTTCCAAAAATAAATTTCTATAGTAAAATTGAAATGATATAGCATTAGAAGATCACCATGTTGCTTCATCTAAGATTCATTTGTTCAGAATGGTTTTCCGTAGAGGAAACAGAGAAGAAGTGTTCGGAAGGAATACAGAAGGAAATAAACTTCCAAATCAGCATCCTGAGATGGTCGGAATTGGAACTGAACAGTTTGTTGCAGTAATGGAGCAGTTGACTCAAGCGATAAATGGGGGTGGTAACCTTGCATGAGATCAGCCAGATCAACTGCAGAGGAACATGTTAGTGGTGAACATTTCATGAGGCAACATCCCCCATCATTCAGAGGATCATCTGACCTTGTGCTAGCTGAAGGGTGGATTAAAGCACTGGAGAAGATTTTCGATGTCATGAGGTGTTCAGACAGTCAAAAGGTTAGTCTTTCTATTTACCGTTTGGATGTTTAAGAAGATCAGTGGTTTCGATGGTTAAAAATATCAGGGACACTGATGAGATTGATGCTCTCAACTGGGATGAATTCAAAGGTATGTTTCTTGAGAAGTATATTCCTAAGGCTGTTCAACGTAGGATGGAAAAACAATTCCTAGAATTGAGGCAAGAGGATGACTCAGTGGCTGCCTATGAAGAAAGGTTCATTCGACTGGAAAGGTATGCTCCAAATTTAATCCAAGACCTTGATAGTAAAATCAATCGTTTCTACTCAGGATTAAAGCCAAAATATCAAATGGATTTAGCTTCTCGCGAGTTCAAGAGTTATGAAAAGCTTGTTCGATGGGCTGAGAAGGTGGAAATAGAGTTTGCCGATGATCATGTGTTCTATAACAACCAGCAGAATAAGAGACCGAGGTGGTAGGAGAAAGGAAAGAATTCTTTAAAAAGGTCTGACGATAAGAAAACTATGTTTCCAGTTTGTGATAAATGTGGTAAAAGGCATGCTGGGGAATGTCTTCTGAATTCAGGAAAGTGCTACCGATGTGGTAAGATGGGACATAAGGCTCGTGATTGTACTGAAAAAGATTAGGGTGATGGTAAGACCAAATTTGATTTACAGTTTGTGAAATGTTTTAAGTGCAATGAGATGGGTCACTATGCAAACGAGTGTCCTACAAAGAGCTTGAGTGATGGGAAGTAGTTAGACTACAAGTAGAAAGGGATGGTGAAATTCTTTGCAACTACTTCAGCAGATGTCAGGCCATCAAATGTAGTTTTATTAGGTACTTTGTTTGTATTTTCAGATTATGCCAGTGTGTTGTTTTATTCGGGGTCTACACATTCTTTCATCTCTGAAAACTTTTCTAGTAAAATCGGAATACCATCTCAAGAAATGACTCCTAAACTTGTGTTAAAAATACCTGGGGAAAATTTTGAGGCAAAAAGAATTTATAAGAATCTTCCTATCCTTATCCGTGGAAAGAACCTACTTTCAAACCTTATTGTTTTACCTCTAGTAGAGTTTCATGTTATCTTGGGTATGGATTGGCTCTCTATTTACCATGATAAGATTGACTATAGAGCTAAAGAAATTTCTTTTCAGAAAAACTTTCAGATTGTGTAAAAGAATGAACCCTTACTACTGATAACATATCAAGAGGCCGAGAAACTTTTAAAACATGGAAATGAATGTTACCTTGCACATATCATTGAAAATAAGGGAACTTTTCAGATTAATGATGTTCCAGTGGTAAATGAGTATCCTGATGTTTTTCCTGACGATTTTCCTGGAATAATACTAGATCGGGAAGTTGAATTTACCGTTGACATAGTTCCTAATGCTAATCCAATTCCAAAACCCCCTTATCTAATGTCTCAAATTGAACTTTTAGAGTTGAAGGAGCAATTGCAAGATTTATTCGAAAAAGGTTTCATTCGACCTAGAACATCACCATGGTGTGCTCCTATTTTATTTTTTAAAAATAAAGATGGTTCAATGAGAATTTTCATTGATTATAGAGCCTTGACTAACATTACTATTATGAAAAAATATCCTTTGCCTCATATCGATGATTTATTTGATCAGCTACAGGGAGCTCAGTTTTTTTCAAAGATTGACCTGAGATCGGGGTACCATCAGTTGAAGGTAAAGGAAGCTGATATTAGAAAGACCAAATTCCATACAAGATATGGCCATTATGAATTTTTAGTTATGACTTTTGGGATAACCAATGCACCTGCTATATTCATGGACCTTATGAATATAATTTTCCATGAGTTCATGGATAAGTTTGTGGTTGTTTTCATTGATGATATTTTGGTGTTTTTTGAAAGTAAGGAGGAGCATGAAAGACATTTAAGGGTTATTTTTCAAACCTTAATAGAAAAGAAATTGTATGGTAAATTCAGCAAGTGTGAGTTTTGGTTGCAAAAAATTTCTTTCCTTGGTCACATTATTTCTAAAGATGGGATAACTGTTGATCCTGCAAAAACAAAGGTTGGTGAAGAACGGACAAGACCCACAAATGTAACTGAGATTCATAGTTTTCTTGGGTTGGAAGGCTATTACCGAAGGTTTGTTAGAAAGCATTCCCTGTTATCTAGTCCAATTACTAAGCTAACTCGGAAGGGTGTTATGTTTATCTGGACAAAAGAATGTGATGATTTTTTTTTAGGAATTGAAAAGAAGATTGGTGAATGCTCCTGTTTTGGCACTACCTTCTAGGAATGGGGAGTTTGTTATCTATAGTGATGCTTCATTTAAAGGACTTGGTTGCGTCCTAATGCATAATGATCAGGTAATTGCTTATGCTTCACGACAGTTGAAAACTAATGAGGTAAATTACCCTACACATGATTTGGAATTAACTGCTGTTGTTTTCACTTTAAAATTTGGAGGCATCATTTGTATGGAGTAAATTGTGAAATATATAATGATCACAAAAGTTTAAAGTATATATTCACTCAGAAAGAACTGAACATGAGACAGAGGAGATGGCTAGAATTAATCAAGGATTATGATTGTACAATTCATTACCATCCAGGAAAAGAAAATAAAGTGGCTGATGCTTTGAGTCGAAAAAGTAATGCTTCATTAACAATGTTGCATTTGGAACGTGATCCTTTGGTTAAGGATTTGATGAACATTGGCATAGAAGTTGTTGGTTCAGGATTTTATTCTATTTTGTTTCAGGTATCAGTGAAATCTTCTCTATAAGATAGAATTAAGCAAGCACAGAAGCAAGACAATGAGTTGCAGAAAAAGGTAGAGCTGGTTCAGAAGGGTAAGTTGACTGAATTCAACATTGATAATGATTGTTTTTTGAGATTTGTGAAGAGATTGTGTTTGCCGTGTGATTCCAAGTTGAATAGAGAGTTGTTATGTGAAGCTCATAGTTCTCCGTTTTCAGTTCGTCTAGGTAGTACTAAGATGTATAGAGATCTTTGAGAGTATCACTGGTGGGACGGAATGAAAAGAGACATTGCTGATTTTACTGTGAAGTGTTTGACTTTTCAACAGGTTAAAGCAGAGCGACAGTTACCGAATGGGATGCTTCAGCATTTACCAGTGCCAGAGTGGAAATGAGAGAATATATTTATGGACTTCGTTTTGGGATTGCAAAAGACACCTCAAGGTAATAATGAATACTGGGTTATTATTGATCGCATGACTAAATCTACTCATTTCCTTTCTATACAAGATAATTTGTCCCTAGATCAACTTTCCCGTTTGTATCTTCTAGAGATAGTCAGGTTACATGGAGTTCATCTCTCCATTGTATCTGACCGTGATCCCAGATTCACTTCTAACTTTTGGAAAGGCCTTTAGATGTCTTTGTGTACTAAATTAAATTTTAGTACGGCTTTTCATCCTCAATCAGATGGGCAATTAGAACGAACAATTCAGACTTTAGAGGATATTCTATGTGCTTGTTCGATGGATTATCATGGATGTTGGGACCAATATATTTCTTTGTTTGAGTTTTCTTATAATAATAGTTTTCATACCAGTATATAGATGGCTCCATTTGAGGCATTATATGGGAAGCGGTGTCAAACTCTAGCTTTCTAGGATGAAGTGGGTGAAGGGAAGTTGATGGGACCAGAATTAGTATAAGAGTTGGTAGAAAAAGTTCAACTGATACAGAAACACATGAGAACAGCTCAGAGTAGGCAGAAGAGTTACACCGACAATAGGAGGAAGGATCTCTCTTTTGAGGTGGGTGATCATGTTTTTCTCAAAGGTTCACCATGGAAAAGTGTGTTACGATTTGGTAAGAAAGGAAAGCTGAGTCCAATGTTCATTGGACCATATGAAATTCTGGAGAGAGTTGGATCAGTTTCATACCGAGTGGCTTTACCTCTGATTTTATCTCAGGTACACAATGTGTTTCATGTTTCAATGTTAAGGAAGTACATGCCAGATCCATCTCATGTTTTGAGTCCAAAGGTAGTTCAGCTGGAAGAGAATCTATCTCATGAGGAACAACCGGTCTAGATTCTTGAGCACAGGGAGAAAGTGTTGAGGAATAAGTTGATTCATCAAGTAAAGGTTTTGTGGAAAAACCACAAGATTGAAGAGGCAACATGGGAATCTGAAAATGCAATGATGGATAAATACCACCACTTATTCGTTAAGTAAATAAATTATGGGGACGCAATTTTCTAAAGGGGGGAAAGATGTAACATCCCAAGTATGTAATGAATAATATATATTTTTATCTATGTCTATTTATGAATCAGATAGTGTTTTAGAGGCTTAAAATGAGAAAACAAATCCAATCTTAAGCATGGAATACACTAATATTTTTAAAAGATTGGTTTACTGCTTTTTGATGGCAAAACATTTTTAAATTAAACTTTTGAAAATTTTATAAGCTTTATTTTTCAAAATAAACATATTATTTATGATTGGGACATTGATATTTTCATTGTATAATTTTTTGGTATTTTTCGGAGAATGTTCGTTTTTTAATGAATAGTGAAAAATACTTTATTTTACATCAAAACTGCTTTTTCATCTAATTTAATTATATGGTTAGATTATATTTTTAATTTGTTTTAAAGTTTAATTAGAATATATTTTTACAATTTAATCCAATGGTGGTCATTAGGATTAATTTAAATTTGTAATTGGGAATAAACAAGTGCCAATCTTTTCATAGATATTGTTTCTAAAAAACCTGCTATTTGTTTTGACAATGAAAATTATTTTTAAAAAAATTATTGAAATTTATGTGTTTGTAAATTGGTAAAATGGATTATATATTTTTAATCAGAAGTTACAAATTATGTAATCATGACTCTTTAGTTTTTGGACATTATTAATTGTAACGACGATAATTATCTTTAATTATCTTGATTAATTAGTAATCGGGTAGTTAAAGATAATAAAATAATATCATAATAATAAAAAATGACCCCAATATGTGTCATAATACTATTGGTTCTGTCATGGACGACAGTGGGATTCCGTTTTCCAAACTTAGGGACCCCATGGAATCACGTTTGTGTCACAATGACTTTTTATCTTTTTATTTTTTAAAGAAAGTTAAATATAACAAAGAATGTATCACCTGAGTAAGAAATTTTTAATTTTGACTACATAAAAGATATATTAGACTATAAATATTAATTTAAAAGATAAAATTATTTCCTACATCATATTATTTTTTTATAATTTTTTTAAATTAAATAAATTAAATTATATTTGACATCATGATTATGCAGCGATTATCTCATTAACAAAGGATTTAAATAAAATGAAAAGATAATGTACAATATAAGACTTAAACTTGTCAAAGACCTATTGGATGAGTAAATTTCGAACCCTTATCACCTTATCCTAGAAATAAATCAATGTGTAACCATTAAAATCTGAAACTCATTTGAAAATAAAGTAACATTTTATACCTTTCCATGAGTACCCCTCCTCTCCTCTTATAAAAGGCCACCACCTCTACCTCCTTACCCACGCTTCCAAGCCATTGGATCGGCCAAGCTCTGCTCATTTTATCTCTCCACATCACTCTATTCATCCTAGAAGCCTTACCTTAGGCATAATTCTCTTCAAGAAACCCTTTTGGTTCTAACCAAGAGGAGTTTCAGGATTTAAAGGTAAAGACTTCTCTAATGTTCTTTTGTTTTATTTTACTTCTCCAACCACCTAAACTATTTTTATTCATTACTTTTGTAACAAAAAAAGTATTTAAAATATACTAGGATGTTGTTATAAGTATTATTAGAGCTACACTTACACACACCTACATCTAATGGTTAAAGAACATTCTCTTTCTGTGGATGGTGAATTTCTGCCTCACGAAACGATGATTGTTCAATATTATTATAACACATTAAAAGGTGGAAATTAAGATTTCAATATATATATATATATGATATATGATATTTTTATGTTTTCCTTAATATTCTGTATTTTTTCATTTATGGCATACCTTAATGGCTTCCATTATGGGTATACGCGATATCTTCATTTTAGGAAGTGCGGACTACTTCCCCCTCAAAGTGATTTGATTCATTAATACCATATGTGGGATGTATAAAGGATGGAATTAATGACATTATATATGATATATACTGGAATTATAATATATCTTTATATCATTATGATTCCATTCCATAAAATATGAAATAGAAATTAAAGTAGCATTCATGCGTACGTACGGCTTACCGTCTCCATGAACGGTGCATTTCATTTCTTACCTCTAAATGTAATGTAATATTGTAAATGCATGTATATACTGGATATATTTGACATATATGATATCTATATCATGAATATAATTCTTTATATAATGGATATTTTACCACATGAACAACTTTCAATTATAAAGTGTTTATTTTTGACTCAAGTACCAATGATCGACAAAATGACCATCATTAACTTAAATAATTACATAGTGTTCATAACAAGGTAATTAGTGATATAAAAGTAATAATGAACTTGAAAAAGGTTCTTAATCAAGTAGAAATTAAATCAAATTTATTATTCAGGATGTTAAAGAATGATCGAGTCAAGTCGGACTCGAGGTATGGGACTTCGTCTCAATCTCCTTTCATTGAGGCATATTGTGTTTTATACACAACTTTATTTTATACAGTGTATAAACCCCTTTTAACTTTACGTTTATTCAAAAGGAATCTTTTTTATATTAAGCATTTACTAAATGACAAAAGAGAATTTATTTTGTCGTACGTATAAGTAGACAACGACTTCTCCACCACTGGGACCATTATTTGAGCTTCGACTTCCTCTACAAGCCATAAACATTTAAAAAATGAAAAAAATATCATGTTTTACATTTCTTTTATTTTGGGTAACGCGAAGGGGTTAAACGTTAAGGTTTCTCCGAAGAGATTTAGGGAATATACTGTTATGGGTATTCTAAACGTAATCATGAGGGTTACTCCCTACGCAAGAATGTTATGAATGCCTCAAGTTACCTTTATGTCTTATGATTTCTATGATTTATTCATGATTTGATGAGGTATGTTAAAATGCTTATGTTATATGAGTAATTTATGATTTCATACATGGACTAAGGTTTTCATTTCGTACTTTTATATCCCTTACTGTGTTTTTATGCTTATCCAAAGTTTTTGAAATGTTTTTCACAGGTTAAGGGAATGATAGATGATGTGATGATAGGGTCAAGTAAGTGTCAAGAAATAATCAATGTTTTGTTTTAAATATATTTCCGTTTATAGAAAAAAATGATTATTATCTTTTATGTAACAACTTTTTTTAAATGTGGAATGTAATGCATGATTTATGATCTAATTCTCTAAAACTCTAAACCTGAAAAAATCATCAATGTGTAATCTTGTAATAACTCATGATTAAGTGATGTTTAAGGCTGGGGCCTTATAATTATGCAGTAGAAACACATCAATCAAAACTTCCATATTTGGGGTTGGTTAGGGTCCTCTCTAAGAATTATGTATGAATCATTGAAAACCATCTTGAAATTTGGCCTCAACACCCATATAATGTATAATAGTAATTGTTGCAAGTGGAAGTATATCAGGTTATATATGTGTCCATGGACCCAACAATTATATCGAATAGTTGTCACCACCCTCCTAGTGCAAAATTGGAGGTCTTCATGGTGTCATATCTCTAAAAATTCATATCCCACACCTCATACAAGATTCAATAACAAATGGATAACATATATATGAACATAAATTATTAAATCCATACTAATCCTGATTACCACCCCTCAACATGCTCCTTAATCAATATTTTGGTCACATATATATCATAAGATAAGAAAGAGACACTTTTTATTACACCTGTTAATAGAAGGATAGGGTCAAGTTATCTTATATTATATAAAGGTTCTAGTATACAGAGATTCAATTACTATTTAAATAGGAAACACTGAATAAATTGAAAATGGTATCCCCATTTTATAGTAGTAATTTATTTTTAACTAATTTTCACTTATATTCATTCTTAGCTATATATAAATTCTCATAAAATAGATGAAATATATGGATAACCATTTCCAACAAATAAGGGAATGTACACCCTATGAATTGAAGTGTAGAATCCATTAAATTAAAACTAGTTCTTTATTAATTCCTCGAATGAATGGTTTGAACAATTTTAGGGACATAGAAATAAACTAATAAACACATTCTTGAAGCAATTCATGTAGTAATATAAACCTAGAATTTCCTATGCATGACATATAAATCCAAATGTTCTTATGAGGATAGATGATAAAATAGTTACTTTCATAATCATCCATGTGTAAAAATACATAGTCATTGGGAAGAAGAAACATCAAGTGTGTCACAAAATAGTTCTTTAAAATCAATGTTAACACTATTTAATTATAATATCATATCCCATAATAATAAAATTGGTTTTTCCCTTACATGGGTTAGCTACTCCCTGAAACATCACATTACAAAACTCTGACACAATCCTAATATCTATTATATATTCCAAAATGATAAGACAAAAGGAATGAAAAAAACTTTTTAAACACATTGTGATATCCCAATACGGGTTCACTTAATGATAATAGATACTAGTTTGTCACATGGCCCCAAGAGAACCACCCTGTACACATCAGGAATCCGACTAGAAATATGGGTAGATGGTGGAACAATATTGAGAATATAGCCACGTTATTATAGATTAACACAATGGTATAATCAAAACCATTAATAGCATAAGCATATGAGATAACAAAATAGGTGATGAATTAAAAAATATTATATAATTAAATATGAAAAATAATTAAATAGAGTCATACACAGTTGAAGATCACTGTATTATATAAAAAAGATAGTAAATACATATAAATAGGCATCCAATACAACACATGTATGATAACTATTAAAATAAGAAAACATAAAATATTCTAATATTGTATCAAAAACCATAGCTTGATCCTATTCTCATGTGCTGTTATTCCATAGTCAATCAAGAATATACATGTGGGCACATTCTCCTTCCCTAACTATATACAAGAAGTCTTTTCAGTACCCAATTTCATAAAAAATAGGGTTTGATATAACACATAGTAGGCCACCAACAACAATGTTTATAAAGACTCTAGACCATGAATATAAGTTGATTTTTATTTAAAGATATATGATTTTAATAAATAAAAAATGTATAAGAGATATTTCTCATACTATCAGGTCACACCATGATCAAGAAACTAAATCATAAGTGTTGTCTATAATGCATGTCAATAATAATAAATGGACACTAATTTGTAAACATGTATCAATCGTACAGTTTCTAGGTTCTAAGGAGTAGTAATGTCAAAGAAAACGACGTAAGATAATTAAAATAATATAAAATTACCTAAGGATTATAATTTAACATAGAATCAAACTAGGTTTTATCAAAGAATTAGAAATTTCTATAGAATCATATTATGATGATTAGACAAGATAAACAAGATCATTCATGTAGGATTTCCATGTAATCTTTTAAGAAAGCTCCTTGAAGTATAGGTGTCCAAAGAATCCAGGTAATTAGAGTACATTTGATCTAAGGAGTAGTAATATCCAATTCATCCAAATATGCCTTCAAATATAAGAAATAATAATTTTGAAGGAATCCTATCATATTAAGTAAATCTGGTAATAAGATCCAAGGAGTGGAAATTTAAATGGAATTAGAATAATTTATTTATATGGGATCCAAGTAGGGTAAAAGTAAAATTAATCCTTATATGTTTTTCATATAAGAAGAGATGAAATGTCCAAGAAATACTATGTAAATCAGATCCATGGAGTAGAAATTTACATGAAATCTAAGCGAGTTTTTAGTTCCATATCAGGAATCCTACAACGTTATCATATCCAATTCAAACAATACTTCATAAAACATTCATTTATCTATTTAACTAATACATTAATAATCATAATAATTCTAAGGGATTGACTATTTCCAACATTTCACCTACAAATGAATAGCTTCTATAATATTCTTATAACATTTAATTATTATCTTAAATACCATATTTAATTATCAATTATACAATGTGAGATCAATACACCGAAGGGGGGGACTAAACATGGTAATATTATATAATTAACCCTATTAGAGGCACCTGTTAAGGTCAAAACCCTCCACCCCCATATATGGTTTCCACAACATTTCTGAGATCTGAATTTAGAATTTAACTCAAGGATTATTTAATTTAGAATGAATTACATGGAAGGTCTAGTGTGGGTCCCAATGAGAAAAAGTTATAAATAAAAATCTGTTTATGGAAAAGTTATAGACAAATAATTTTTAAAATGTACAATAATAATCATCCAGAATCAACCTCTAAATTTTCGTGGATTGGATTAAAATAGATGAACTAATGAGTGCCAAAATGATAGGGCATTAGAGCCTACACAAAATTTCACCACCAATATCAAGAAAATATTGAAAGGTTTATATAAAATAAAGATCTCACAAGTGGATATATAATCGGAAAATGGATATTGATTAAGATTTTAGATATAGTTAGATCAAATACAATGTTGAAGGATTCACGAGATCAATGAGATAATAAAGAGTATACACTAGAGAAAAAATAGAATGAATCAAAAGGGTTAAAACATTAATGAACGAGGAAAAAATGGACATTTCAATTTTGAAAATATATTTGGATGGTTTTCCATTATGATTATTGAAACCATGCACTAATTGTGTAAATCTCTCTTCATCAAGACCCCCCATTAATGGATTTTATGCACAATAGAACAAAACAATGCACTACCCATGCATTTCCATTCTTTAAAAAATATTGTAACACACGAACAGGAGTGCGGCCTGGGTCCCATAGTTTGGGAACACTAGGAACCATATATTCATTCATTGAAATATACCTCACAGTTTAATCACTAAATGTTTCATGGGATACATGGTTTTTTCAAACCATGAGGCCCATCATCTATTTCCAAAAATAGGTATTTGAGCAGCAAAAAATCACTACACATCATTTTTTCCGCTATAGCCTCACTAGGAAACCATATATGATCAGAAACATGGAATTAGCACATATATAAAATGGTTTTTTTATTAAATATAATTTTAGGGTCTTACATTATAAATGAATTGTTAGTAAATTTTCAAATGTTCTTAGTCTATATGGTAAATTAATTACTCATATTTTTGGAAATTTCCATGAAATTGTTTTTATATCATTACCTTCAAATCTAATGTATAAATTTTATTATTAAAACTTATTTAGTTATTGATATTGCCATCACTTAATTATGATCATTTTTCCATATAACTCCCCAAAATCATTTGGAAATTATTTACTTTCATGTTTATATTATCAATCCCACTAATGATTTCTTAGTTGGAAACATTTTTATTCTTCATGATCTTCATATTTCAATTTTCCTCTTCTGATGAGGATGTTTTATTAAAAAAAAATTGATAATAGATTTCAAAAATGGTACTTATGTATAGTAGAAAATTTATTACCAACATCCAATTCAAATTCTGAGGATACAATTTATTAAATGGGGTGAATGTAACACACATAGATTTTTAAAAAAGATCATTATGTTCGACATTGTAAATGAAACAAATAACTAAGCTTTAAAAACCCATGAAATATTTATTCTAATAATACTATTATAACAAAGCCATTATATTGAATGGTATGAATATGATAAACCACATTATGAAATATTTTTAAAATTCTCATAATCAATAAAAAATTAATTATTAATTAATAGGAAAAAGGAAATAATTTATTTGAAAAGACATTTATTCTTCAAAAATACATTTTATTCAAAAATGGATTTTTTTATTTATTGTTAAATAATATTATAATAGACTTCTGAAATTTTCAGAAATAATATTTTGTAAAAGGATAACATTTTTAAATTAGCATATAAAAATTATGTTATGGCTAAAATTATATAGTTTTATGAAATGATTAATTTTTTCGAATATATAGTAAAATAATATCAATTTATATTGGAAATTTATTTCATATTAAATTATTTATAAATTCAAATAATATTTTGGATTAGTTTTATAATTTAATTAGTTCGTTTTCATTCATTAAAATGAAACTTTTAGTTCTTTGTGTTCATACATTAATTTATTAATTAATATTTTTATACTTAAAAAGTAAGTCAAAAAATAGATTGTAATTATATTTTAAAGGTTTAATTTTCTTGTAAATTCATCAACATAAAATATTTAATAATATAAAATAGGATAAATATTTAGATATAGAGGTCCAAATTTGGTAAATGATTCCCATGTATTTTTTTACATTATAAAAATCATTCTTAGTAAATTTTTGTTACATTGGTAAGGGTAAATTGTGTAATTAATGTTTATATTAAAATGATAAAAAATCAAAAAATACAATAAAATATTCCTTAATAACATTTAATTATTTTATTATATCCATAATAATTCAAATTTTAAATTTATATATTTTTTTCTCTTCGTTGTGATTTTAACGTTTATATTATTTTATAGAAAGAATAAAAAAATGTTATTTCTATTTGATTTATTATATTTTAAAATTTTAAATGTGGAAAAATAGATACCATATTCATTTCTAGAAAATAAATTGAATGATCAAATATATTATTATCATAATTTATTTATAATTATTTTTGTTGAATTAATTTCTATAAGTTCTTTCATAGAGTTCATACAATGGTTATCCAATAAATAGAAAATTATGAAAAATTATTTTTAAAATATTTTAAGGAATATAAATTGAAATAAATATTATTTTTCCTGAATTTTTTAGATAAATATAACATTTTAATGATTTTATGAAAATAATATACTTTCATTAATTTTCTTTCAGGTTATTTTAATTTTCAAATTGAAGGCATAGGATCAAAAAATATGTTAATGATATTTTATAGAAATTAATATTTTATTAATTGATAGAGAATTAATATGATTCATATCATGGAGAAAATAAATATTATATGACTTTTTATGTCAACCATTGTCCACTTATTGTCCATTTTTTATTATGTTGAAGCTATATTGACCCCTAAAGTGTATACAGCATTGTTTCGCAGTAATAGATAAAATGGATTATGGGGGTTAAAAAACATATAATGGTGAAAATCACCTATAAATTTCTTATTTATTGTTACATGAGAGGATTTATAATCATAATAAACTTATAATAGATTGATGTTACTTTTGAGTGATTAAAAATGAATATTAATTTATATAAATTTAACATTTTAATAAATTTCAATAATGCTCCCCCACTCTCAAATAAAAAGGGACCTATATCAGCTTTTTATAACACATGAAAATTTATTTGGCTTTTAAATAACCAAACGATATTTAAAACCAACAACCATCTCCACATCCTATAATAATTTTTATGATAATTAAATCATACTACAATTTCTATTAGTTTAAGAATTAATTTGTTTTCTGATGTGGATGTATAGTTCAAAACCTTGATTTTTGTTTTATTACTCATTCTATATCTGAGAAAACCCCTTTAAAATATGAAAATAATTAAAAAATAATATAAAATATAATTATTTGTTATTATTTTAATGGAATAACCTATACCCATCACCTCATCCATCAAGTTGGAAGTGAAACCATGGTTCGTGTTTACGAAAGCCTACTGCCTTGCAAATCTTTGTGATTAATCATCCATCATAACCACTGAAAATGACTATAATGATGGAATTAATTTTTATATATTAAATTAATGAAATATTTAACATTTTTAGAAAATTATATACCATAAAAATTATTAACATTCCATATATTGAAATATAAAAATGTTATTTGTGCATACGTGTGGACTACCCACTCTATAATGCAATGGGATTGTGTTTTAATAAAAAATCACAAGGATTCCATATACTGGTGTTTATAAATTTTTAATATGATATTAATTAAATTATTATCATTATATATGGATAAAATAATACTTTTATTATTTCTATAATCATTGTATAAAAAATGGAAACGTTACTCATGCATGTGAACAACCTACCATTTCAATGATTATAAGATAGTTAATTTTTCATAACCCTAAATCCAGATTTATATTAAATGTATAAATAATGAATATAAATGATAATTATTTTATGTCTATTATTTTATAGATGATGGAACACTGAAACCTTTTATCTTACTCAACCTACCAGTGGCATTTTTGACATATGATATGAATACTATCAAAATATATGGTGTGAATTTAATTAATTATGTAATTGTATATAAATTGATATTTAATAATTTACATATTATGAACTTCAAACTATTATTATGAAATTAAATAAAATTAATATTTTTTTCTACTTCTGATGATAAAGAATATACGTGTTGATTGAGACTCAAAATGAGGGACATTATTTTAAAAATACTCTTTTATATTCTCAATTCAATCTATTTTTCCCTTTTCCATATTTTTAAAATAAATTATTAATTTTCTTATACTGAAATTGACTAATTATGAATGAAATATTTTGTCACTTTTGAATTTATTTCTAATTTATTCAAAAGGATTATTTTTATATAATGTTTCAACAGTCATTAAAAATCAAAAAAGAAATGTTCCTATTTAATCTATGCATTAATAATGACTTTTGTCACTACTTTAACCAATATTTGGTATTCTTATTACATTTTTATTTTTATATGTATTTAATATAAAACCATTTATTATATTCCTTCTAGATATTTATTATTGGAAAATTGGTTATGAAAATAAATTATTTTTCAATATTTCAAAGTGGATTTCATATGTGTCAAAAAAATATTTTAGAGAGTTTTAAAATAAAATTATTCATGAATAAAATGTTTATTCATGATATGGTTGATTTAAATTATTTCCAATAATTTGAGCCTAATAGAGATCATGATTTTGGGTGAGTTAAATATAATATATATATTGGTTACATCCAAATTTCTCCCAATGCATTTGGTAATAATATTATATAGTAACAGTATAATAATTCCAATTTGTAAGGGTATTTAAGGGTTATATGAAGTTAATTTCCAAATAATACTACATGAATTTTCACTGAATACTTTTAATTTTTCAAGGAAATCATTTGATTTGAAATGGTATGAAATGACTATTCCGCCTTTTTGTTAAATGTGATATTTTTAAGAACATATATTTTCATTGTTTCATTAAATTTGTTAAAATAGCATGAGATTGTGATTTTTACTTATTGATTTATTATAAGTTTATTCATTTAAAAAATTGGTTAAGAAATATAAATTCAATGGTATATAAGTTATTTTTTGATATTATGTTTTATTCTAGGAAATCAAGCTTATTATTTTATATCCTCATTTAAAAAAGGACTAATGAGTTTATTTCTTCATTTTATGTCACTTAAATTTTTTTTTATTCAACCTATGTTTTAAAATCATTTTCACAAGGTTTAAGGTAGGTTAATATCAATAAATATATAATACTTAAATTCATAATGACTTGTAAGTAAATAAAGCCTGATTCATATTTTAACGGTATTCTATTCTAGAAAATTTGGAAGGATATTAGTAGTGTATATTTGTTAACATATTGGATTTTTATGTATGTTTAATGAAATAATTATCCAAAATAAAGAAACTAAATATTAATTGGGAATGAAAAATTTGTATTTTTGTCCAAATTCAATATATTTTTTATTGATTTAGACCATGTCCTTATGAACTAACATTCGTCGATATACATAATCACTGACAAAAACATAAAACAATATGTTGTTAACATATATAAGAAAATTATCACAACCAGAAAAGATTATATTTATCTTTCTGATAGCCTTTAAATGCATTTACTAATTTAAAATTAAAACTAAAAAATAATATATCATGATTGGTGATGTATACCAACTATTCATATTCACATGGACACAAGTTAATAGTATTATAGAAATCCCTTCAGTGGATATAACCACATAATACAAAAAAACATCATAAACAATATCAACTAAAGATCCCAAAATAATAAAATATTTAATTACAACAGTGAGAAAACTATACTTATACCAGCAAAGAAATTAATAGAAAATAATAACACATTATATTAACATAATATAGGGCCCATATTTAATAAGTTGTGTGAATAAATAATTGATTAATAAAAGGAATACATAAAATAACACCTTCCCCCATACCAACTACTCACCACATAGGGACATAAAGAATAATATAGAACCACTATGATGATAGAAACCCTCATACTGGATGATATTTTCAAATCATCGTGCCTGTAAAGAATATTATTTGATGATATGATTAAGTTAAAATAAAATATTTTATCTACATTGTATCACTACCTCAACACCATGCCCAAGGATTGTGTATTACACATCATTTTTGAATACAATTAGATGTGAGATTGATATAGATGTTAAACTGTATAGAAAAAAATGGATTAATGATTCAATGTCTTTGTTTCAATCATGTGAAAAGTAAAGTTTCCTAAAACATGTTTTATGTGGATATAATTAAATGAATTATGATAATAAAATTAATTCACATTAAGAGGATAACAGTCAAAGGGTTTAATTATCAACAAGGTAATTCAATGGTGTAAACACACATCCAGAGATTAATTTAGACATGTATAATAAAAGAAAAATTTCACCAGCTGAAAATTGTCATTCATTAATGAATAGAGGTACTTTTCATAAAAATAATATTTGAACATCACCCAAAAAACAACCAACTAATCACACATCTATGTGAACAAGAACCTTCAAAATCGAGCTACCCACACTATATCATCAAAATAAATGAAACATGGGGCTTACTCTAACCATAATCAAAACTGAAGGAAATAACTACTACCTAAAAATATATCTTTATCCCATTATAATAAATGAATCTATTTGATTTTATATACATTGGAACTAAAAATCATAGATTATCCCCCCAATCATTTTCATTATCATTCTCTACACTATTACTATATGATTAAAGATATTAATTTATTTATTTAGCATGAACCTTATGGGGTATTTTATTTAGATCCACTCATAAAAAATAAAATATTCATGGTACTTAATTCATGGAAAAAATATATATATTAATAAATTGTTTATTTTTTAATTTTTATCATACTCCATTTATCTACCTTGTTAAATCAAAGACTCACACATGCATGATGTTGGATACATAACTAGTTCTTTACACCAAAATTATCATAACAATTGTCTGGATTTCATGAAAAATCGATATTCATCGAGTAAAATCATAGGAGTGCCTAAATTTCAAGGTCATTCATTTTCTCTCTTGTTTGAAAAATATAATAAACCAAGATGTTACTGTTTTGCTTTCAAAAAATACATCGTCACTAGTGTATAACTATAAACTCTTTATTGTCTACAATTATTCACTTACATAAAAAAATGTCATTTCCTTATTCCTCCAAAGGTATCTATTCTTTGTTGTAAATTAATAAGGAGAGATATTTTTTTCTTAAATGCAAAATCTAAATGTCCATTAGATGGAGAATAAAACGGATGGTATATAATGACACACATGATAGGAATTACACCAATAATGATATGATATGTATGATATAATATGTAAAACCCATGAAAATAATGCATCACATATTAATAGAATAAGAAATCATAATATATGATTTGATGTCATAAATGACTAGATATAATATAAATATACGCCAAAAAGTGAAAAATCATTACCAACAATAACAAAGCTCAAATAGATCTCCAATAAATTATCAAACTAGTAATTGCTTACTCCATCACCAACTATCTATTTTGAAAAAAATAGTTTATTAATTTATAGGGTGAGAATAACATGGATATTAAGTAGATCTTCCATAAAATATATCTTGTAAAAGTTGAGTGAATCAGACTAAATAATGCTGTATAGATATGTGTATCTAAATTGTCTCCTAAATTTGATTTCAATTCCTCTCCCCTTCTCATTATTGATCAATTTTGAAATATTCCATAAATATACAACCACGTTATTAATTACATATATATATGGGTACCCCCACAACCAAATACAGATAATTTTTCACTCTATCAACCCAGTGTAGATATATTAAGCTACCATCCAATCCATATATATCACTCCCAAAAACACTTGGTCAAATCTAACAATTCAATCCTAAAAACACACGAGGATTGATATCATACCGTGAACTCCATGCATCATGGAATTATATCCATGTCCCTAATATATTATCAAATATTATGTCCAGAATCTATCACAGATTGTGTATTACATAACACCCCACAATCTATGACAACTCATATATAACACATCTATATAAAATAATAGGTACATAATATTGATTACATTCATATTAATGACCTCAATCCATCCAATCCCATATCACATATTTATTATAAATCACCACCATGCACACCCTCATGTAAAACTAAAACAGAAAATAAAGGACAATGAAGTGGTAGTTTGGAATATATATTATCACTCACTTGGATAATAAGGGAAAACCAAAAATCATTAGTTATTTGTTTCCCATCCAAAAAGGGATGGATATTTATTAAATAAAAAACAATAAAAATAGATATATCTCATAACTGAACTAATTAAAGATATATAATATCAGAATCATCCAAATATATCATCAAAAAATCACTTGTCTATCACTACTAAGGTCAATATATCAAAATAGAATACATGAATAATGTTAAATATTAATTAATTCATTATTCAATAATTAATTTTTTCCATTTTCATTACAAAATACACATTTTTACCTTCTAATTAATGTGAATATTGAAAAATTATTTCTTTTCATCTATTTTGAAGAATTACATCATTGTATGTGATCACCAAGGACTAAATTATATATATATTAAATTCATTACTGATTTCATAATTATATGGTTAATCTATGAATCTTCATAATCTACCCTAAAATATTTATTCATAGTGTATAGAATCAGAATGTATCCCACTGAAAAAAATATTAATATAAATAGCTTCTTTCTATTAACCAACATGTAATAATGAAACGTGGAGTCAAATTTAGTGATAAATATCTACTCTAAACTCATATTCAATAGCCCTATTACCCACACCATTTTATATAAAATAACATGTAACATAACATTCCATCATATTCATCAATTCTAACTCCTCATTCCACCATCATCATTATTACTGTCATATAATTACACAACCATAATATTAATTGGAACCGTATGAGACTAAAAACATTATAACTAACACCAAACAACATCACTTATTTGGGTATCCTAGTTAGTAACTCATAATCTGAATAATTATATTATGTTATCAATCATTAACATCAATGGTCCATTTTCTAATATATGTCAAATTTATTTTTCCCATATAGAATAGTAAAGGTAACTATGACCATAATAATAAGGTGTTATAACCACCCAAAATCAATAATATAATTTAACATCCAAAAAACTTTACTCTGAAAATATTCATCATTATTATATCATGAAATAACCATTTTATTCTCAAAAGTTTTTCTTTATAAGGAATTACAACATTTTACCTGTTAAACTCTACATTTAACAAAACATTATTCTTGAAAATTTTCAATCCTTAAACAATTCCGTGATGATATGTAATTATTATAATTAAGCGTATTTATTTTAATAAATAATATCCACTTAGTTTATATATTTTATCCATTTCATGAATTTAACCATGATAAAAAAATAATAGTAAAATTTATCAATAAATATTACAAACTATTCAGTAAATATCATTAAGAAATGATAAAAATATCCAATAAAAGTTCCCAAAAAATAGTTTAATCTGAATATACTAAAATATTAATTTATATAAACATCTGATAATTTCCATTTCAATTATCTAATTTTTGCAATTTTAAAAAAAATTATCATAAAAAATTATTATGTAGTTTGACATCGTGACATTTTATAATTTTAATTTTATCAAATAATAATTACACATCGTCATGTGAACATTTATTTTTTCTCTCATTGATAAGTTCCTAAATAATAAGAATTATATTACAAAAGTTAATTTTTTATTTATAATTTTTTTGGTAATATAATTCCTAATTACAAACAATTATCTACATCATGTGATAAATCATGAAATTATATTATTGAAATTAATAAAAAAAATATAAAATAAATATTTCTACATGTGATTTCCATAATATAATATAATTATAATTATCCACAAAATAAAATATTTTTTTAATTAAAGTATATAATTAAACAAAATAACGGGTTAACCCTAATATATATACAATAAAAATATATTTAATTACTAGAAATAATAATAACAAATCAATGAAATTATACTTCCTACAACTCTATATTCATAAAAATAAATATATTTGACTTTCAAATTCAATTAACACATTCAATTAAATTTATTGTCCATGGAAATGAAATATCATTATGGAATATTTATTAATATTTATAAGATATTTCTGGTTCATTATCCAATATTCATGATTCTCATGTGATACTATATTCCATATCACCAGTTTTTTTTGGAAATTTAAAATAATTCTTTATAGTTTCTAGAATGTGATAATCTTCCTCAATATAATTTTATTAATTATTATTACAAAAAATTAAATATTAATGACCATTAATTTATTTTGTTTACATTATCAAACTAAATCATTTAAATTTCATACTTTTATGAATATAAAAAAACTATACTATAAAATTTCAACCTTTATTTTGATTCATTGAGGAATGATATTTCATTTAAAGTAATACATTACATTATCTTCTCAACCATATAATAAAATTATAGATTATTATATAATATTTCATAATAGGTTTGTTTAAGGATTATTATCCTAATATTGTTACTACTATCCATTTATACGTAGTATTCTAATGAGGATTAAATCACATATTCATAGTTAAAAATTAAGAGAAGTATTAAATAACTTACATGAAAATTTCAATGTCACACTATAGAATAGTAAAGAAGATAGTGGGAATTAATCTTCATTAAAGTCAATGGTTTTTCATGTGAGGATGAAACATGGATCAATTGTTTATCGATAAAAAACATCAATATGGAGTCTTTGTGATCTCATATACTCGAAAAATAAAGAAAATATAAAAATGGTGAAATATGGTATTTTAATATATAAATTCATTGGTTCACTGTAGATATTAAATCCCCATAAAATTCATATTAAGTTCATTAGAATTTCAATTCTTTTGATGAATCATTTTAAAATTCGTCAATATTTTTTAAGGTAAAATAATATATATAAATCAATTATGATATTCCATAAAATTTGGTTTCTCCATTTTATTATTTATTTTATTTAAAAATTACAACATTTAACAAAATTATATATAAATACACTAATTTTAAAAATATATTTATACCCCTACATGATTCCCCTATGTTAGAAAAACACATTATGTATGTGTAAGAGGGGTTTACCTTTATATAGGTATAAACTGTTATATTGGATTTGTAATTCATGAAGGAACCATTTATGAGATTTAGAATTAGTGAAATAATGTTACAAAATCCTATAAATACACTTAAATGGATAGTGAATAGAGGAATCTACACATAAATATCATTTGGAAACTCATAACAAACCATACATAAGTAAAGGATTTCCATCAGGTGAAAAAACTAAATATGGTTCTACGATTCTGTGAGATTTATATTACCCTAATATTGGTATCAGAATACATATATGTCATTTAATGAAACTAAAATATACCTTTAAATGTCACATATATTCCATACTATGATTTTGTATCCTATATATGGTGTAATATACATTTTTGTACATATAAGAAAAATGGGATTAACCTTACTAATCCCATGAATATAAAGGCTCACCCGTACAAAATAATAATAAAATCAACCTAACCATTATGTAGGTTAATATGAACCATTACATAGTATGAATAAACATAACATTACCATTATACACAACTTTTTAAAACAACAATTCCCCTTATGCATAAGTAAGTCCATGTAGAAGGGTGAAAACAACATTAAAAATTATAATTAATTTACATATATAAAAACATGTATATAATTTATGATATTGATTTATTATTTTTTTTAAAACCAAACACACTTATAATATAATAAAATTATAATACAAACAATCCATTTTTTTTCTATGAACTTATAATCATTTACAAAAATTTCATAAATTTCAAAACCATTTTAAAACAACTTATTAAAACATGAAAAATATTATGCAGTATTCAAAACAAAAGAATGACCATGGATGTATTTTGAATAATGAATAAATTTATATAATCCCAACATGTCATTGATGAATGTGATTAACATTTTAGTACATGTGATGATAAAAACAAATATCGTTATGATATATAAAGTTAAACTAAAATCATTTATTTATTTGAAATTCATGACCACCTATATGAAATATTTACTATTGAGTTCAAAATAAAAAAAATATTTACTTTTAAATAAATTTTTTATTATAGATTTTTAAAAACAATTTTATAAAATAAAACAAATGGAAAATAATAATTCATAAATGTCTCATGAAAAATATGAAAAAATTACAATCAAATATAACTACTCAATTTTATAATATCATAAATTACTTTTTATTTTAATAGTATAATTTATATTTAATATAAATTCAAAATATATCCTAAAAAATAATCAAAAACATTATCATATAATATAACTAATGTAAATGTAATTAATCCTATTGAAATTAATAACTAATTTAACAATTATAGAATACATAATTATGTACATCATAATCATTCTAGAAAGTCCTTATGCTAAGAAATTATTCATAAATCAGTAAGTAATGTACTAATTTTTCAAGTTAGTTTATCTCATGATACCTACTAGTTCATTGTGGGGATATTTATTAGCATGACCACCCATTTACATACTATATCAAATGAATTTTTTAGAAATAAATGAATAACAAAACAATACAGTATCAAAATAATCATTCATTCTGAATGAAAAAAATACAAAATGTCACTTTCATTACACAACATAAATAGAGAAAAATGATATAAAACCATCTATATATGTAATATTGATGGTATCATTGTAGTATAGTCTTAATGAAAGATTTTGATTCTAAAAAATGATAACCTAGAAGTTGAATATTTATATTAAGACATTAGAAACTCACATTGAAAAATGGAATAAATATTCTTTTTATTAGGAAACTACAAAAACTATAAATTCAATAAATAAATGGAAGAAATAATATTTTATAACATTTTTAAACTACTATTGCATTCTTCATAATGAACAGTGACTATGATGCTAATATAGTGCCATTATCTAGTATATCATAAAAATAAATATAATAATATTTTATAAAAATAAGTTAAATAACTCATTTATGGATCATTATAATGATTCCAATTTAATAATCCAAAAAAATTTAAAAAATTTGAATATTACAGTTAAAAATCATTTAATACAATGTAATATATTTAATAGAACATATAAATTATAATGTACATAAATTAATGTTTTTTGAAAGAAAAAATATAAAATAATATCTCAATGAAAAACAACATAAAATTTTATAACATTAAAATAAATACAAAATTTAATAATATATCCTGAAAAGGATAAGAAATGACATTAATTATGGGAATGTATTATTAAAAAAAATCCATAAGATAGTTTATGAACAACATAATGTAAAAGATGTGGTGAAGACATAATAGGTATTAATGAAGGTAAATTTAAATTAGATATCAATTACCCTTTTCCTCAAATCATTTTCCATTCTTATAAATATTATATAATCATATTATATTGGTTTTAAAATTTATTTAGAATATACTAAATTCTCAAAGAGTTTTTATTATTCATTTGAGTTTATTTTTTACGAAGATTAATTTGGTTACAATGTCATTTATTTCAAGGTTATGCAGTTTATAATCTCCACAATAACATTACTGAAGAGAATTGGTGAATATTGTATTGAATGAAAATCAATATAATATTATTGATTTTATAATAATCAATTTTAAAAATTAAATATAATTTTATATCCATGTATTTATGGTCAATATCAAAAATTAATTACATCATTTATGGTCAACAGTAGTCTGCACGGATGCATCATAGAGGATTCCATTTTTTAATGGTTGAATGGTAAATGAAATACATAATGATTTTCTTGATCATAACCAAAATAATATTATTTATATCATATTTATTAATTTGAAAAATTCCTTTTAACTTTAATTTAAAACATAAATGATAAAATTCATCCCTTTGGGGAGGTATTCAACCACACATAGAGACGCACAAAACATTCTTTATTTATGTTGTATTTTTTGGTAAAAAGGTAAGTAATAGTTTATAATTATAGAATGAAAAATAAATAATTAGTATAATTTAAATTCAGTAAATAAATCATAATAATCATCCATGTGGGGTGGTGATGAAAAAAATACATCGCTTCGTGGTGGTGATAGTCCACATATATGAACAAGATAAATGTTCATTTCTCCTATGATAAAAAATGAGATTAAAATTGTTATTCCTTCAAAATAATAAAATTTAGTTATATATAAAACATTTATTTAATCATAAAATATTGGTTATAATATATTTTTATAATGTAAACAAGGAAATAAACCTGAGAAATCTTTTTTTAAGAGTTTTGACTGTCATTTGAAAACCAGTCTTTGTATAAGACAGTAATCATTCTAGGATTGAATTTTGGAGAGACGAAGAACACTAAAAAATGAAGATGGATGTTTTAAATGTGTTAGAGTGTGAATTATTCGTGATATAAGGCTCTATATTGTATTATGAATAGAGGAGAGGATGTTACTTTTAATAATTAATCATTCTGTTAATCATGTAATTACTTTAAATATTAATATAAAATAAATTTATTTTTTCGGAAATGTTTCCCTAAATTGTCATATTTTCAATGATAATATAGTAATGTTATAAATTTAACAATAAAATAATATTTAACGTTGTTAAATGATAAATATTCCCTTATATAATAGCATAACTCCTTCGTTAACATATTAAACCCTTACTTTTGAGATAAATTTGTAACATGGTTACTGGTCATTTTTGAAAAAATATAGGATAAATTTACTATGTACTATTAATTAAGATTATAATAAAATTTGTGCTATCTAACAATATTCTATTCATATAATCATGATAAACTGTTGTGAATATATGATTGTAAAACTCAATTAAACCACATTTAATGGAAATTTTTTGGTCATAAGAATAAAAAATATTTTACATTAAATTCATTTATGATGTTGTATAATAGGTATTGATTTTAATTAGGATTTATAACTGTATAATAAAATAAAATTCTATAAAGAGACTGAAATTAACCATATGAAGACATTATTAAAATATAATATCTCAAAATATTTTTATTTGAATAAATACGTTACCTATATTTCAAAATGTTCTAACATTGATTTATAAAGATAATAATTACATTTCAAAATGTATCAAATTACATATTAAATAAATATATTTTCTCTCATAAATAATTTATAAACATTTAGTAAATTAATTTATCATTATAATATCATATAAGTGAAATTATTTTTTAAATATATAATTTTTACTACTCAATCAAAAAATATATATTTTTATAAAATACCAAAAATTTACTCTAATATAATTTATATATAATTAAACAAAAAACTAAATAATATTTATGTAAATAAATTGATAAATGTTATAATTTTATAAATTATAATAAAATATAAATTACAAAAAAATGCACTTTTATAAAAATTACCCCTTTTAAGTGTTCTTAACAAAATATGATTTATTTTGTATAATTAAAAATTGATAACATACATCAAATTAATTAGTTAATAAAAATTAATTTAGAAACCCATTATTTATATATTTAATAATTTGATTGCTCCTATTGAAACTTTCTAACAAAATTGATAGGTTACCAAAGTTATATTTAAATATTAATATTTATATATTATATCATAACTCATTTTATCTCAGTATTGCATATTATATATGATATCAATCATAGTTTTAAATTAAATGAGCACTATATAATGAAATATCATGGTGAAATATTCTCCTAAAATTAGAAAATTCATTCCCTCTTAACTGGATAATTTCCCACCCAAATAGTGGTTTTTATATAGACATAAAATCAAAGATATATATTTTATCATCATTATTATTTTATATGTTACAAAAACTAAATACCCTATAACATAATTATTTCAAAAGTCTCATAAGTATAATTAAATTATTCATTTTTTGGAATATGATTCCAATAGTATAGCTTGATGAATGCTAATTATTATCCAGATAAGACTGAATATATTAAACTTCTATATGTTCTAAATTAGAAATTATTGATTCATAAATATTGAAAAGGATGAAACATACATTAATTTTTTCCCATTACATATGTAAAATATCATCATATAGTTCTCCTTTTGATTAGTGTCACTCATCTTCTTCATCTAATATTTTAAAGGATAAATAAGTATAATGAATTTTTCATTCCTGATAAACTAAAATTAACCTTAATGGGTTATAAGATCCACCAATTGTTGAGAAATTATTCCTCATGTTTCTATCAACATATAAGAAACCAAATGTTTAGAATTTGATCGGATTATATCAAATATTAATAAAATAGAAAATGAATATATAATTTATTAATCTCAAAATACTCAACAATAACACCCAATGTTCTTTAAAAATAATTCAATTAATTAAGAAACATGAAACTCTTCAAAAATATTCCAAATTAAATTAAAATGAAAATATCAGAGTCATTGGATCAAAAATTATTCTTATACAATATTAAAATTTATATCTATGAAAAATTGATAACTCATATAGTGTAATAGAAATAATTTATATTCCCTAGAAATACATTTTATATTATGAACAAATCATTTACCAATATAACACAAATAACTATAAAACTAAAAAAATCACGTATGCTTCTACAAGTTAACTCAATATCAATTCTAAGAATAAAATCAATCACTTTTACATAAAATACGATTACAGAAAAAATCTATTTTATACATCATTATATTATAGTTTCTCAAATATGTAGAGAATATATTTGATAATACCAATCATCATAGTGATTGAGTTAATAATATTAGACATTATTAACATAAAATCAAATATTCATTCCCTGAAATCATATATATATGTATACCGACTATTCCAATACCCAATTTAGTTTGTCATATTATATATATATATAAGCATATGTGGGGTTTTATTAGTCACCACCCATCACACAATATCTATAATCAATTCATCATATGAAAGTTGATAATAAAAATTCAACATATAATAATCATAATTAATCATATTGAAAAACTAGAATAAAAAATGTAAATATTTCTCTAATCAAACAAATAAAATAACTAATGTAGAATTATTGATAATTATATTAATACATAATATTCCCAGAATATTATAACAAAAACATAGTGTAATTGTCATTTATGATTTTAAATATCATAAAAATTTCATTGAAAACATTCATGATGAAATTTCCACTTGAACATTGAAAATGGCATTTTAAAAAATTCCAAAATATTAGAAAAACATATTATTTGAGAATAACCATTTAAAATTATAAATTAAGCCTCCAATTGTTATGTTTTAATGATAGTGGGAAATTATTTTCTTTCTTCATAATTTAAAAACATTCTTTTCACTCTTTTATAAGAAAGGTAAACAAGTAAATTTTTTAATAAAATGATAGGAATATTAATTCTAAAACATTTTAAAACATATATGATTGATATAAATTCATTCAAAAATGGATCATTTGAAAAATATGTTTAATATAATTTAATGAATACAAGGATATCAATGATGAATTTTCCTAAATTTGATGAAAAATAATGAAACATTTCGTAAAAAAATCAGATTCGTTAATTGATAAAGAGAGTGAAATGATTGGAATTTTCTTTAATTTATCTAAATAACCATAGGATAATAAAATATATTAGGTTTATGAGAGTGGTTTTAAATAATTTCCTTAATAGAGTTGTTATAATAAACAATCCCAAATAATGATGAGATTGTGAAATATACCCCTACAACATTGGTAAATTTTTTATCATAACCCCATTGAAAGGAATAATAAGAAATGTAAAAAAACAAGGAATTTAAATGAAATAATTTTATATCATATAAAAGAATAATTATTTACAACAAAATAAAGGAAAAAGTGTTGAATTTGGAATATATCTCAACAAAACATAAGTGATATGAGAAAACCAACACAACCATAGTACCGTTGAAGTTATAATTAATCCTTAAAATGATTAAGAGTAAAAAATTTAAATCCAAAAATCCAAATTTTAAATAAAACATAAAATAATTGTATTTTATTATACATATAATCATGGAATTACATTGAAAAATTAATAAGTAATATAGCCGATGGAAGGAAATTTAGTTATTGAAGTTGTTACCACTTGGTATCATTAATGTCAAATCCTATTTGATGAAATATTTTTAATTAAAGCAAAAAATATTTCTTACTATGAATTATTTCAGATATACCATGTAAATGTAACACTATATACAGTATTTAATATAAATTATTCTTTAATTTGGAAATATGCCTCTATGTAAAGAAATTGAAATGAGAATAATTGCCCTAGGTCTAAATCATCGCATATATTTTGTATCATTCTGAATAATATATTTTCATTTAATTATTTATAAGAGTAATAAGAATTTAAATTTTTTATATTCCTTTTCATTTAATTAATACCATTATATTTTAATTACATAATCAATTTAGTTTACATTGTCCATTTTGTTGATATTCAGCTTCTAAGTTAAAAATTATTTTGGGAAGGATAACTATGCTCAATGGGTTCATTATTTCAGTATGTAACGAAAAGAATAATAATATAATTATAAAACCCACCATTAACTATGGATTTGGTAAATGAATAGTTTTACAATCAATAAGTAGTTAGGTTGTACGTATATACGAGTAACATTTCCTTTTCTCAATGATCATGATTGGAGGCATTTTTATATTACTGTATCTAATATTAATGATTATTGTATAATAAATAAAATTTTAGTTCTTTAAATAAATAAATATTGATATTTATATATATCTTATTTATTATTTAGTGATGAAAAATTAATCACATCACTTTGAGCAGGTGGTTGTCTACACATACGCACTAACAACATTATTATTTTCTAATGAATGGAATTTTTAGAAAATATGTGTTGACTTTTCATAAAATAATGATATATATGTATTTAATATCCCATTTATAAATTAATTCCATTATTTTAGCTAGAAAATAGAGTTGGTTATGTAAAAGGAATTGCCTTAGTTTACAAGGCGATAGTCCACTATAAACATGAATTATGGAATCTTTTAGTACATGATAGATTTTTGATCTATATGTAAATTATAAAAAAAAATAATAACATATCAATAATATTAGTATAAATATTTCATTATTTCCTAATATATAAAAAATATCTGAAGGATGTGGAGGAAAAAATAAAACAAAAACAATTATTTAAGAATAATACATCTTTTTCCGATAACATATTTAGGTTTAAAGAAAAACACATCATATGAGGGTTTTGTAATGGAATACAATACTCGTTGAAATTTTAATTTAAGAATGGAAGGGATTCGTTAAGGTCATAGATAAACCATAATAATTTTTAAGTTATTGGAAATGAAAATTGAGATTTTCTTTTATTTGTGAGGAGAGGGGAACTCTATGAATTTCAGAAAGTATTTAATTTGTATAAATAAATTATCATGAAAAAATGTAATAAAGAAAATATATTTATAATATATGAGGATTATAGTTCAAAATAATTTCATCCAATAAATTTTTGACATGTTTAGATAATTTTTGACATCCTAGTATTTTGGATTCAACACATGTTAACTCTTTTTGACGATTAATGTTTTAATAAGATTGTGTACACATTATTTTTAATAATATTTACCATAAATAATAGTTTAACAATAAATAAACATGGATGATATTTTAAAACATATACCTATTAATTTTTAAAATATAGTATATTTATTTACTTTAAAGAATTTAATAAATTATTCATCATTGTAAAATATGAATAATTTAAATTTTAGATTAGTTTATTTAATTAGAATAGTAAAACTACAAGATATAAAAGTATTGGAATATAATAATTTAACAAAACACTAATTTTAAATATTTATCTTATAATGACCTTTAAAATAATAATTAATTCATATTATTCTCTTTTATTATTTTTTAATCATTAATTAACTTTTCTATTAGATAAATTAATATTGTATTACTGTAACTTACGAATTTACTCTCAATATCTCATTAATAGAATTTATAAATATATTTTCATGATAAAAAATCATTTAAAATTAATATATCTATATATAACTGAATATAGGTTGTGATCACTATTAAAAAATATTATTTTTATTATAATAATTAATGTGATATTTTTTCATTATTTATTAGTTAAATATTATAAAGTTAAAGATCAAATAAATATTGCACCAAATAGACATAAATTTGAGAAATTGAGAAAAATATAAAAATAATACTCATTAAATAAGATAAATATTTGTGATATGTTCAATTATTAGTGATTATGATATTATTTAAACTTTAATTACCAGATTTACCCTTAATGGGGTTATATTTATTTACTTTGGATGTTGTCGATAATGAAAAATATATTACGTAAATATTCACTAAATTTTTTCATCAATTTTCCAAGCATGTAATTTATTTTTAAAGAATAAATTCCTAAATTTTATAGGATATAATTTAAATTTAATCCTACAAAACACAAAATTTTGTTTTTCAAAATAATTGCATTTATGTATAAAAATGTTTTAATAATAAATTAACGAATGAAATTTCATTCATGAAATTTAATTGTAATGAATTTAATCATAAATAATTAATTAAATTTTAAAACTAAAAAAAATATTATGTACATATAAAAAAATTTGTTTAAAAGATAGGTTTCAATAACATTTGGTATTTTTCAGTATTCATTAAAAAATAAAACATTTCAAAAAAATATTAAAATTTCACAAGAAGCTAATTTTGTTATTGTGATTTATGAAATTATAACCCCTTAATTAAATATCATTTTTATTGTAGAATTAACTGTGTTTTGATGTCCTCTGTAAAAAGTAATAAAAAGGTTTTTTGAAGGAAAATGTTTCTTGAACCATAATAGGGATACCAAAAATTGACTTCTTATTACTTATGAGGTAATGAATAAATTTTTTGAGTAGGGTATTAATATATAATTTATAATTGGTTATTTCTATTATTTCCTACCAATTCAATATCTAGGTTATAACATTCAAATTAAAATAGTAATATTTTGTGTTTTTTTATTCTTGGTGTTATGAATTGTATACACTAACAAACCTAATATTATTATTTTAAAATCCCATATTGTATAGGAACTCACATTGGGCCGAGTGACCAACCTATTAAAGTGTCATGGAGACGTTATCATGGGTTGGTTCACTAATATATTTTTCAGTTAGAGATTTTTTTACTGAGAAAATTCAAGAAAGGGTAGAAACTACAGTGAGTCAGAAAGAATAAAATATTTCTCAAAAAAATTTCTCTTTTTTGTAATGTCATTATAAAAACCCCGAATACAAAGGAAATCAATGAAAATTTCCATTGTAGGAACCTCCTGATGATGATGATAATAATGGGGGTATTCCAAATGGTTATAGTGTACCTAGTCTATATTATTATCATAGATTACCTGAAGGGTCTCTAATACCAGAGATTGATTTTCAATAGTTAGTAGATAGATCTTCTCTCTGTCCTATAGTGCACATAATTATGGATAAAAATTTTAGGCCAAAACTATACTAAATTTGAAGATGAACCAAGTGAAGGCAATATGGTAGATCCTCTTTGATCTACCTATAAAAATCTGTTAAATTTTTATGAATAAGAATCTATTGAAAAATAATAAGATCGTTTATTATGACTATAACATATTGATTTTGATGGTGATATGGATAGTAGGTAGTTTTCCTTTAATCCATCTACACATATTCATTCTTTTTCCCCTATAAATACTTTGTATTTTAGAAACATTTTAATGTATTCAAAGGATATTGATGTGTGTTATGAATATATTTTTTATTAGTTTGGTGGATATAGTGGAACCCATTTGATAAGATAAAATATCAATGGTAATCACTCATTTCATATTTCATTTTCAACCAATGATTCCTTACATGATATATCATTTTGAAAATTAAATTTATAATTTAAGAAGGTAGTTCATTGAATCAATAATATATCATCAATATGTGATTCTAATGATGAAAAAGAGGTTTTATAATGTTGTTATTAAACCTTCAACATCAGAACATCTTTCTATATAAAATTTATTTTCAACACTTGCTCCTATAAATGGTTCTATTAATAAAGATAATATCAAAATTCTTATGATAGATTTTTTGAGAGTGATCTAGTTTTATATTAATAAGACCATTGAAATCATGTTTAACAGCATTCAAACACATGATGGGATATAATTAGAACTATTTAGGTGGGACGTTAAGAAATTTTAATGAGATAAAGATTAAATTAGAAGGGATATTTATTTATTTATCTCAATTGGATATTTACTATATTTGATCTAGATACTATGTTCATATAATTATACAATGATAATAGGATTACCCCTCTAAATCAGAACATTATAACACATGTGGATAAACTAATATTTATAAGGCCTATATAGGAATCTATTTTAGAGAAAATGGAAGAATATTTTCAATCCATATACTATGGTTCTATAGCGATGAATTAATTCATGGCAGTATTAAAATTCTCACATTATACTTCCAATACATCCATTATGGTAAACAATAAATTACATATTTCTCTAACCCCTACTATTACAACTTCTTCCACAATCCTTTTGTACTACCTTTTAGATATTTATTTCATTATCATCAACATGTTTTTATTTGTGTGGTTATTCAAGAAAAATCATTACTAAATTCATTGTAAACTATATCTCCAATGATAGCCCCTATATAAACAAGAAAGGCAATTATTGTCCCTTATGAAATCAGAGGTGTTGTGTTAGATTCTTATACATATTTAAGTATCCATCATATACATTTTTCTACAATTTTTTAGACGTCAATGGAATAATTTATTTCCATTATCTATTTACCATTATAAATTTATTGATTTTATTTAATAATTTCATTTATGATTATTATTATTTCCTTTTACCTCTCTATATACCTCCATTATAATTTTTGAATGTACCAATAGTGTAGAAAAAACTATGTTTCAATTCATTCCATATAATCTATAATTATTTTTATCATAAAAAGTTGAAACTTGTAGGATTAATCCACAAAATCCTTTTTTAATGATCAAAATTCATGTTTCTAATGATTTTAATGAAATGTAAGTTTTATTATATTAAAATATTTTTATGACTAAAAATATGAAAAATGGATATATTTTTTGAAAAGTAAATATCTACTTACTATATAATTAATAATGAAACATTGAAGGCCATGTAACTATCTTTACATATAAAAAATATTTTATATTTGGACAAATAAAAAATATGTAACCATAAATATGATATCAAGTTGTAGTCCATGCGATGTGAATATATAAAATTAACAACATGAAAATCACAATGTCATGTGACTAAGTCACGTGACCATAAGCAAGGGACAATATCATGTAGCTACAAGAAAATGACAATGCAAAGTGATTGATAATATTTAAATTGATTCAATTGACTAAAATCTAGTGACCATGTCAAGTAACCGTAGGCACGGGACCGTATTAGATGAATGGAAGATGAAGTGATCAAACGATCATGTGATAATATGATAACGTAATTACAAGAAAAATTAACCTAGTATTATTAAATTATAAGTGACCATGTCTAACTTAATTAGGTAAATAAATTTATGTCAGGAATCTAAATTTCAATAAATTAATTTTTGATATTTTACCGATTGATTGATGGATCAAATCACTGACAATGTGTTTCAATTCAAGGCCACACATTCTTGAAATTAATTTTTCAAATATATTCAATATATTAAAATCATGAACTTGCTGTTTTTTTTTTGAAAAAATGGAATTAATACCGAATGGGGTCCATAGATTAAAATTATAAGGAAACCATTTAATTAAAATTTTCGTTTCTACCTTAGGTGTGATATAAGCTTTATTTTCTTTGAATGTCTGTGAAAAAGTTTTCAAGGGTAGAAAATTAATAAAAAAAATTAGTTAATTGAAATATTTTATATTCTATTATTATAAAAAACATACATTTTATTTAAACATCGGTATCCTACAACCATACCATTTTCTACATTAACTAGTAATGAGAGTATTCCATGGATGGGAGTATATAGAGGATCATTTGTGGATGAATCAAATCATGTAAGAATGAGGATCGTGCACAAATGAATTTCATGGATATCATTTATGCTGGAAACAGAAAACTAATCTTCATCAATGATCTCATAAAAAAAATTGGACATTTGATTTTTTTTACATCCCATTCATTAGACCCAATTTGAGGTGTATTATTTCAATGATCAAGAATTTATTTTCCCATCAATGATAGATTTATTTGAGATGTTTTTTTCTAGTTCATTGGTTCTTTTCCACATCATTAATCTTTTTTTAAGAAAATGATCATGGTCAAATGAACAAAGGTTGATAATTATTCCTTTTATATTGTGGATTATAGTTTTCTACACATTTAGCTTTTCACATACATGATGAGTATTTTCTTTGTCACGTGGTATGATTCTTACATAGTAATTGATCATTGCATGACAATTCATCACTATAATGGATCAATATCACATATGTAGTTTATGATCGAGGGTGTCACTAATGTACAATGACAATAGAGGATGATAATAGGTGTATAATAATGGATTGGAGTTATTTTTCATATTGGTTTGGATGGTTTTTCTATAGAATAAAAATGGGAGAATTTAATGAGTAAATTCAATTATCATAATCTAGATCTCTTGAAATGGGAGTATTGAATTTTCTAAAATCTACCATCTCCTGTGAGGATGTTAGTGATGGTGAAGTGGAGGATTATTATGTTAAGATAAAGAATTATCTAGAAATTTTTGGGTTACATGGTGTGTTATACGAGATCACACACTATTGTGGAAGGGTTTCCACAAAGAGATAAAAATCTAAATTTGTCTGACCCTACTACACATTGTGTAATATCTACTTAGTAAATCAGAGTGTGACTTGGAGGTTACACGGGCATTGGTATGGAGAAGTATATAGACACAACCAAAGTATATAAACACATTAATGATTATATGGGAACAATAGGATAACATGGTTATAGTTCTTGAAAATCTAATAATGATGTGTACTATTCCTGCACACCATGTAAGAGGATATTTACATGTCGTGTGAGGAAGCACCATATGGGAAGACTATGGGTTTGTTGTATGTAACATGTAAAAATATATAGATTCCATGTACCCCATTTGAGGGTGATTTTAGCCTAATGATTTATTAGTATGGAATATTATAAGTTGATTTTTTCCATTGGTACATTCCCTTGATGTTATGGTGTGGTATTACATACACATCTCAGGATTGTGATCCCTTATAGAGAATGAGTCATGGGTAGAGTTTGTGGTGTCCTTATATGAGAATAGAAAAAGAACTAATATCATTTTACAACATAGGGGGGGTTATTTTAATAAGCACAACTTCCATGAGAAAGGCAGTGAGCCTCATTATAGTAGGATATTTCTGTGCAGTTCATCATATAGACTAAATATGACCCCATATTGAGGGGATTGATCCAGATTCGATTTTTGGTGTCCCTAGTAGTCCTAGGTGTAATAACTTATCTATTTTCTTGCTTCTTCTAAGATCAGTGAGATTTCATTTGTGATGGCCAATGATCATGAACACTTAAATGAGTGTCTCTAATGTTTCCATAGCATGGGGGGTGGATTCTCTATAAATGAAAATTTATTTGAGAAGTATCCTTTGGCTATAAATTCGGTTTTTACCACATGGATGTGCAATTTAATTATTTTTTATATCAAGGTTTTTATTGTATGAATTGATTAATGTATCATTGTTTTGATATAAATATTTAGGATTCATAGTGTTTAATGTAGTTGAGGTTTTCTACTGAAAATTTATATACTCAATAAAGAAAGAGATATTCCCCATGTGTCATGTCTTATGTAGATGATGGTCCATTTAACAGTGTCTAGGTATGAATGGGAGATGGTGGGGGATGAAATGATCTTGAAAGACTGCTGATTATTTATAGGTGGTTGTGTCTTATCATAATCTTCACCCTTAGAGAAGTTTGGACATTCAAAAATTTTTAGTTGGCCTTTTGGTATACTTTTTTTTCACTTTCATTACTTTACAATCATACTTCAATTGTGGGATCATTTATGTATGAATTGATTGGTTTTAGTTGATTTACAATTCAATAATTCAGGTTCCAAATTGTATTTGTGATTGTATCAGTAATTTTGGAAAATAACCCCCTTGTGTGTGATATAACCACTCAACACTAGTCACCATCCCCTGGCATATTAGAGGACAGCTTAGGGTGGTCATTTCTCAGGCACTGTTGGTCCAGGTTGTGACAAAGTGTAATATGAGGAGTTATTACTATATTAGGAATGGATTCTTCTAGATTGGTTTTGGGATTTATGGAATCAATTTTTAATGTTTTGAAAGAATATTTCTAGTCATGGAATGTAGTGTTGATGTGGTGGAAAACGTGTCTATACACTAAGCATGTAATATCATTCCATTGGAATTGTTACCTTTAAATATCGGTTATAGGGAAAACATTTATACATGAATCATATAGTATTGGTCTATGGTTTTTATGTTATTTTTTAATTATCATCTCAGATATAATCTTTGATTGTGGTACATCATATTTATTTCACAGTGCCTCTATAAAGATAGCCATACAGGATTCCACATGTTGTCATGGGGATTATTTTCCTTATGATGAGGCTTTAGTATATGGGAATTACCAGAGACAATGCCTCCAGGCTGTTTACTAACTATGCCACCACCTAATCCACAATACGTAGTGATGGAGATTACATTTATAGATCCACACATGCTATGTGAACTGCATAAGTCACAAATGTTGTTAAATTTATTGTCTTGATGCCAGATCGACCATTGGTGGATGAGGACTAGAAAGAGGATCTCAATCGAGTTTTTCTCCACATGAGGATTCCTGAAGATCATATGGATATCATTCTAGTGAGACGTCACCATAGATATAATAGGTAATGGTTGATTATAATGACATAGTCACTCAATAAGACCACTCTATCCTAGACATACATTGAGTGTCTCTTAAAAGAGTTTTTTATCTACCCACGTTGTGATTAGTGTATATCAAGGAGCTTTTTCATCTATATTTAATATGTATGAGTGTGGGGGTATATTTAGAAATTTTTTCAGATTTTTTATGATAATCCATGGATATAATATCCATTAATCATAGGATATACCATTTTTAAGGGATTACATTAAAAGAATAGGTACAAAGTGATAATTTAAAACATGCTCAGTTATGATGGGTTTTATTGAGAGAGCCTTTGTGGTAGAGAGATTCCTTACAGAGTAGGTGTCGATAGAGGGTGTTGTATGTTGGAAACTAGTAGCCGTGAACTCATTGGAATGAAGTAGATGAGAGTATTAATAATTTTATAATGACATATTAATTTGGGTATGATCCTAGGATAGTGTATTTGTAGTTTAGGGATCTCATGATGTCTTGAATCTTCTAAAGGAGTGGCAGTGATTCTTCTATAATGGTTTGTGAAAACATTAACAGGATTTCCAAACCCATCGTACATTTGTTTGATAGATGATCTAAGGACCTCTATGTCATAGATAGAGGTAGTAGAATGGTTATACGAATTATATAAGATGTGATAGATGAGATGATAGATTATAAAGAGGTTGTGGGAGGATTTATTTATTATCACCACTGCATGTAGGTTGTACACATGAGGATGAGTGAGTTGGTGTCATAGGTGAGGATAAAATCCAACTATGTATGCCTATGACTCTAAGGATCTAAGTTATAAAAAAGGTGTCATATATTTCCATTATACATTAGATTCAGTATTGATATGCACATGTGTGAATCAATCATTTATTTCTGCATCTATGTCTCAATACGTAGAGATTCTAGTTGATCATTTTTCAAGACATTTCACATAGAGACTCTGATAGGAGGAAACTTAGGGATCTATCACTTCTATAAATTGTGTGATACGACACTTGGAGGTGATATTTTTTTATGAGATCTATTTTTACCAATGAGAAATCATTATTTGATCATATTAGTAATGATATAGATATCAACATTTCTTCCAAATTAAATATTTTTGGTGAAGGATGTAGTGTTTATGTAGTGATGAGTTGATGTTTTCAAATATCGGTGGAATAGTATCCATGGAGGATCAAGAAGAGATTAGGCATATGAGAGTTTATCCAATTACTCACTAGTTAGATATCACAACTCTGCATATAGAGGATTCTATAGTATACTAGTTTTCTATGGTTGTCACGAAGTATGAGGATGTATTTCCATTGGATATACCAGGCTTATCTCTTTCCTAGATTTGAGGAATTATTTTACAATATAGACTAATAAAAAATGATATATATTATAACTAATGGATTAATTTTATACGTTAATAAAATTTAACAAAAATCACTTTTTTATCTAAATTATTAGTATTACTATTGAAATTTTCATGTCTAATGAATAAACATACTGTTAAATCAAATCACATAATACACAAAAGGATTAATATAAATTCCACATTTCTATAGATATTTTCCAGAACAAAAATTGATATAAAATTATATAATAGTATCCCAAAATTAATAATCCTTCATATAATAAAATAATACATTAATATTCAAAATGTAAAAATAAAATAGAAGGTTTAAAAATTTTCAATCTATATACAAATAACCTTATGCCACAAATTACCATCATAACCTCATTATACATGTTTATTTTAACCTCAATGGCTATATCATACCTTTTAGCATAGATCCCAAAAATATTTATTATAAATGTTTTTTAATAATATATTTCATTGAACAACATGATTCACCTATGGGATAATTTAACATTAATGTAAAAAAATATTCCCTATTATTTCATTGATTATCTAAATATTACAAAGCATAAAACCTCAAAACGTATATTCAATAGAATGAACATATTCTCAATCTTAAACATATAACCCAATGATGGAATCTGTAACACCCCAGGTAAATAAAGAATATGACATTTTCATATTTATCCATATTTGTGAATAAAATATTAATATTACTTTAAAGGGGATGCTATGCTCGATGGCGTACCCAATACACAACAACGAGTTTCTTGGGAATCTTACGTTGCACTCTAATAATAAAATAATATTATTTTAAATGGTAGTTAACGCCTAGCCGTTGTAATGGCAGGAATGAACAGAACTAACTAATAAAATGATTATATATGTTTGTCAAATATTTTTACTCTTTACAATAAATGTTAGAGGATTAAAAATGAAAATGAATCCAGTTTTTAAGCGTAAACATTCTAATATTCTTTAAAAGATCAATTAACTGCCTTTTGATGGAAAAACCCCTTTTAAATCCACATTTTGAAAATTTTATTAGCTCTATTTTCCAAAATAAAAATATTAATTATGATTGGGTCATTGAAAATTTACTTTTGGTTAATTTTTGGTATGTTTCCGATAAAGTTCATTTTTAATGAATAGTGTAAAATGTTATATTTTAATCCAAAACCACTTTTTAATATAATTTATTTATATGATTAGATTATCTTTTAAATTGGTTTTAAAGTGAAATTAGAATATATTTATACCATTTAATTTAATAGTGGTCGTTGGAATTAATTTCACTTTGAAATCGGACTTAAACTAGTGTCTATCTTTTGATACTTATCGTTTCATAAGAACACGCTATTTGTCATGACATCGAGAATTAATTATTATATTAATTAATGTGACTTATATGTTTTTAATTTTGTAAAATACTCTTCTTTTTTGAATTCTGAATATCAAATATAGATTAGGGTGAATTTTTGGTATTTTTCTGAAAAACTTCAATTTTTGATGAATAGTGAAACCACTAAGTGGTACTTATAAAAACTGATTTTTGGTTTATATAAAATTTTACCACTTCTGTGTTTTGAATTTCAAAAATCGGACATACATGTTTTTCATTAAGAAGTAAAATTTGGTTCAATGGGATTAATTTTTTTTTGGTGAATAGCAACTTATTAACTTTTTAATCGCGATTAGAGGTAATTAGTGCAATTTAAGGCAAAAATGATATTATAATAAAATGAAAATACCTTGACACATGTCCTACCCTTATTGGATGTGTCATGGACGATCAAGCCAAGACATGGGTCAACTTGGGGACCCCATGGAGCCACATTGGTTGGGAAATGACATAAATAGCTTTTTATTTAATGTTAAAGTAAAAATGACACACACATGAGGTGTTTTACTAAAACAATTTTTACATAGGGTTATACAAGTCAGATTTTTGACTATAAATATTCATTAGAAAGATAAAAAGATTTCATACATCATAGTTGTTTTTATAATATTTATACATTAAATAAATTAAATTATTTATGACATCATGATGATGTAGTGATGACCTCATTATTTAACGATTTAAATAAAATGGAATGAAAATGTAGAATCTAAGACCTAAACATGGACAAAACCTATTGTATGGGTGGATTTCGAACTCTTATCACCTTATCCTCGAAAAACATCAATGTGGGACCTCTTAAATCCGAATACCATTTTAAAATAAAGTGACGTTTCTTTACCTTCCAAGAGTGCCCCTCCTCTCCTCTTATAAAAGGCCCCCACCTCTACCTCCTTACCCACACTCCCAAAGCCTTTGGCTAGGCCATCCCCTGCCCATTTTGGCTCTCCACTTCCCTATATTACTCCTTGAAGCCTCTCTTTGGGCAGAAGTCTTCCCAAGTAAGCCTTTGAGCTCAAACAAAAGGGAGTTACCCGATTTTAAGGTAATGTCTTCACTTGATTCCATTTGTTTTATTTTGCTTCTCCAACCCCCTAAACTATTCTTATTCATTTATTTTGTAACGAATCCAGTATCTTCTGTATTATAGGATGTTTTTATAAGAAGTATTATAGCTACACTTACACACACCTACATCTAAAGGTTAATGAACATACTGTTTCTGTGGACGGAGAATTTCTGCCTCATGAAACGATGATTGTTCAACATTCTTCTAACACCTTCAAAGTTGGCCATTATGATGACGATATATTTATATATGATATATAATATGTTTATGTTTTACTTAAGCTTCTGTATTTTTCATTTATGGCATACCTTTATGCTTTCCATTATGGGTAAACGCGATATCTTCATTTAAGGAAGTGCGGACTACCGACCCCTCAAAGTGATTTGATTCGTTAATACCATATGTGGTACATATAAAGGATATATTTAATGATATTATATATGATACCATAGTAGAATTGAAATACTATTATGTATGATTATGTTTTAATTCCATTAAATATGAAATAGAAATGGAAGTAGCGTTCATGCGTACGTACAACTCACCGTCTCCATGAATGATACATTTCATTTCTTATCTCAAAATGTTATATACTATTATAAGTACATATATATAATGGATATATATGTAATATATTACATATAAATGATGGATATCATTCTGGAATTATAACATATATATACATCTCTCATTTTGTTTTAATTCTATTAATATGACAAAAAATGGAAGTAGCGTTCATGCGTACGTACAGCCTACCGTCTCCATGAACGGTGCTTTTAATTTTTATCTCCAAATGCTATGGAATAATATAAAATGAATATATACTGGATATATATGATATTTAAAACATCAATACTATTCTGGATATTATGTACCTATAACTACATGGAAAATTATTTTCCAACAAGTTCAATTTTTGACTCATGTACTAAACATCAACAAAAACGTCTGATATGAAATCATATTATTAACCAATTATTATAACATTAAAATATGTGATATGAACTGAATAATAATCTTTATAGGAGGTCCTTAATAAATTATAAATTGACCAAAGTTTATTATTCAGGAATATAAAGAAACGAACAAGACAAGTTGGACTTGAGGTAAGGGATCCTACTCCTCTCTTTCTTTTTAAGTATGCTCTTTTATGTCATTCCTTTTAAAGCTCATATTGCTTGTTATTGGGGTGTTCTTTTATATTACTCTTACTGTAATTTTTATTGTTCATATGATTAGAGACCCTATTCTCTCTCATCACTCCATTTTTGGAGTTTTGGGTGGCACCGTTAAGCTGCCGAATTTTTGTAAGAGATCTAACCTCTCTCTTCCTTTTTAAGTACCATCCTTTTTGTCACTTATTTTAAGATCCTCTTTGTTATGATGGGGGATGTTCTTTTATAATCCCCTTTCTTTAAACTTTATGTTAATATAATGATAGACCCTACTTTCTCTCATCAATCCATTTTGGAAGTTTTAAGTGGCGCCGTTAGGTTGCCGAGTTTTCGTAAGGGATTTTCATCTAACTTTTATTCCTGTGAGATTTATGCTACATTTGCCACAATTTAATTTGAGTGGTGTAAGTACTTCCAATTATTCTACTATTTTTGTAATATACTTTCGTTTATGAGTATTTACATCAATGATGTATTGTCTTTCTTTCATGGGGTGTATGTTTCGAAAGATACCCAAGTCGGTAAGGGAACCTTTCACCCTTCTCTTTTTAAAAGACTTCTTTTGTTGGGTATTTTAATTCACATATTGTTATGTTGGGATATGTTCTAATATATCCTTATTGATGTAAATTTTATGTCCAAGTGATGAGATACCCTTTTTTTATCTCTCATCAACTCTTTTTCTGAATTTTGAAGTGACGCCGTTAGGCTATCAAATTTTTGCAAGGGAACTTCTTAACCCAAATTTGATTCTTTGGGATAAACTTGTACTCCTTGAATATGGTGTTCTATGAATATGTGTGAATTACCTTTGATTGTTTTATACTTAATATCAACTTATATTTGGTGTATTCTTTGTCACACATAATTATGCAATTGATTTATCCTTAAATCAAGGATACCGTCTTTGTAAGGGTCTTCGTCTCAATCTCCATTCATTGAGGCATATTTTGTTTTATACACAACCTTCTTTTATATGGTGTATAAACCCCTTTAAATTTTATGTTTATTCAAAAGGAATATTTTTTCTACGAATCGTTTTACTAAATGATAAAAAGGAATGTTTCTTTTTTATGTACGCGGTGACAATGACATTTTCCGCCACCGCGAGTATTATTTGATATTTGGATTCCTCAACAAGCCGTAATGTTTTTAAAATAAAAGAAATACCATATACTTTTTTTTGTATTTTGGTATTAAAAATGGTTTTGATAAAGGATTTTATTATGTCAATATATTTAAATGATATATTATGATTGAAATGTGGAAATGTTATCATTACTTTATGTTGGTTTTATGTGTTATAATTTTATAATGGTACTTGGACATTTTACGGGTGGTTACGTGATAAACCATATGACGGGTGGTGTCGTGAATACCAGTATGGGTGGGTACGTTATAACCTCCAATGCATTGGGTATGGAAGTCGGCCGTATGGCTATTCCATTAAGTATGTATGGATGTCGGCCGAATGGCTATTCCATTAAGTGATATGTGTGGAAGTCGACCTTATGGTTATTCCACTTAAGTATGTTTATGTCCCAAGTTACCTGTATATCTTATGTGATCATTATATGGGATTTATGGTAATATTTTTGTTATAGAATGGTAAGTAATGAACTATTATTCAGTAAATATTTTTTTACTACTTCGAAAAGGGGAAAAGTATTACTTTGTTAAAGTATACATGGTTTACTTGTTGTTTTGAAAAAACTAACATTTTTCATTCTTTGTGTATCCCTTACTGAGCTTTTTATGCTCATCCCAAGTTTTTGAAATGTTTTCAAAGGACTTAACGTGGAATAGGGTCAAGGATGGGATCAAGGGAAAGCCATGCTACCAAAAACATGGAACTAGACATGTTTCGTTTTAAGAGTTTTTATTTTATGGAAACTTAGTAGAAGTTTCTACATTGTAATCTTTTGAGATGTAATAGTTATGTCCAAATTATCTAAAACTCTGAACCTGAAAATATCCTCAATGTGAATTATTAATTTAATTCAATATTAAGTAAGGTTTAATGCCAAGGCCTTATAGAATCCATAAAAATTTAAATAACAACATATAACAAAATATTTATCTTCTATGATGTATAAAATCTTATTTAATACTATTAATACTATTTTATGGCATGTACTCTTGTATAGGGTTATAAAAGCATAATATTTACATTATTGGTATGATAAAAATAAATATGACCAAATTTTAACCTTCTTTAACATAAAAAATCATCTGTAAATATTGGATAAATTATATAACCAATAAAATTTTATATTTTTTATTTCAGTTAATTAGTAGAAAATATTACATAACAACATTGATATATATTCAAATATATTTCGTCTTTATCTGAGATAATAAAAACGTGTAAAATCTATAGGAAAAATACATAAAAAAATAATTTACATTTGAGGGAAATAGAAAACATGATTAGAGTGATCTCAAACATGTAATAAGGTTAAATATAATAATATATAATTGAATTCTATCATCATATGATCGTATGGGTATGATGATATTATAAATGTTAATGAGAATGACATATATAATTGATACACATTAACACATGGATCAAAAAAATGTTGTAGTGGAAAAAATATTTATCAATGAAATGATTCATGGGATTCAATAATAGTGATTTATATGATAAAATTATTTATCCAAGTATGAATTAAAAATTATAATGTGCATAAAGAAAACATGTTGGTATCTATGAAAATAAAATAGTCATCTTTTAATTACCTAATAATAAATCTCCAATACCTATTTAGGATAACATATAACTTATAAACTCCATGAAATTATAAGAGTAACATGATTTTTTTAAACTCTTCCTCACTACCCAATTTGTTGGAGTTATACAATCGACCTACCGATGATTGGTTTATAACATCACCTCTCATCTGTGGTTTTTAAAGGAAACACCCTTCCTTACTTTATAATAGAAAAAATCTTTAATTATAAGGGAACCACTCATCTATATAAATAATGTATAAGAATAAAAATAGGATTAATGAACAATAATCATTAATTTCATAAAAATAATTACAAAATAAACCATTATTCATTTCATAACATGATTTAACAAAGGAAACTAAATGATTTCTGTGAAAATATTCTATAAAAATCATAATCCATCCATATGATGATTTTAAATAGTTTCATTAAAAAATATTTATAGTAAATCTTTATTAACACCAAGGGTTTCATTCATTATGAAAAAAATCATTTAAAAAATCATTAAAAACATGCCTAAAGAAAATATACATTCCATATTAAAAATAATATTTAAAAATTTAAAATTCCCAATGTATTGTGGAAATAATGTTCATTTAAAATACTAATAAACATATAAGGGATGGTCAATGTGGATGTGGTTATTATGTAAGGAATATAATTTCATGTTATAAATTATTCAAACAAAATTTCTTTTCAAACATTTTTTACAGAAATTCATAATATTCTCATATAGAAAATGATATGTTATATACTTTCAGCACATTTTAAAAGAAGGTAAATGATAAATTAAAATAGATTCATGAAATTATTTATTATTTAGAAAGAAAATAATTAAAATCATTTTCTAATGCATATATATAGAAGAGAATGATTTATGATCTTACATAATATTCAAGATTGATAAAACATACATGTAAAGTTCATATTCATTATTTACTCAATAAGGAAAAAAATAAAAAATAAACATTTAAAAAAGAAATAACTATTAGAGAAGAAAAAAATATTAATTTAAATAATATATGCACTTATTTTTTCCCATAAATGAACTTTGATAATAATAATATTGAACAAAATGATATTTATGAAATATTTCCTTTACCTCTGTGGTAATTATATTAAAAAAAAGTCACCAAAGTAAAAATAATTATTTGGATGTATAAATACTATTAATTTCATGATTTATTATTTCAAATTTTATTCATGTTTTATTAAAAACACCATACAATGATATAATTGTTTACAATAAGAAACAAGTCTTAATAAAATGAGATTGAGAGAAATAAAACCCCAATAATGATACTGAATTTTGAGGTTATAATATAGTAATTTATAATAAGAAAATATTTAAATAAATGGAATTTATTTTTTAAAATATAAAAAATAATCATGTCAGAATAATATTAATGAAGTATAATAATAACCCAATTTATGGATATTTAGTTAAAAACATCTTAACTCATTGTAAATGTCATGTGAAACACCTTTAGATGAAATAAATTGAATTAAAACATAGAAAAACATGAATTATGAATGATTAATGATATATAATTTTAATGGTATGTATATAGACAGTTTATATTAAATTAGTCATATGATATTAAAATATTACGCAATGAGAATAATTTACGATGAAATCTATTACCGTGAATACAAAGCATTTATGTATATCCTTTAACTCCAGTTTAATTAATAAAAGCTGTTTAAAAATATGATAAACATTTTCATTAATATTAAATTATAGTTAAACCATTTTTTAATTTATATCAATAATATGTTGAATTACATTTTTGGTTAATCCAATATTGTTTATTTTGAGGACATTGCATTCACAATTTCAAAAATAATTCGGTGTGGCAACTATAGTAAAAAAGGTTAAAGATAAATCATATAAAGAATAATAATCGTGAGAAAATTATTATTTTTTAATAATATATAATTTTAAAACCTTCCATAAAATGTGATTATGATAAAGATACTGCGTTCCAATCATTGATATTGTATGTTTTATGTACACATGAGAAATATTTAAATTTTTCAATGAATATGACCGAGGAAAGGTATTGATTATTTTATATTTAATTAATTATTGAAATATCAAAAATATCATATTATATATCTGAATATAAGTATATATATAATACATGATATGTGGTAATGAAAAGATTAATCACATCACTTCATGGATATGGTAAACCAAAAAAATTTTTTAATGCTGTTATATTTTTTCAGTGGATAAAATGGTAAATATTTGAAACCCTGTTTTTTATCACAAAATCATGTTAATTATGTTATTACTGACTTTTTGTGTCATAACGTAATTTAATAATACAAATAAAATATTTTAAATTTTTATAAGTGTTAAAAACACCTACCATCAGTGATAATTCACTCCCAAAATGGAATGTTTGTTAAGTGTTAAAAACAAATACCATAATATACATGTCACAAATAGAATGAAAATATAAATTTTTTTTTAAAATTACTTCTAGCAGGGATAAGTCACAGAGAAAACAATAATTTTTCTATTTTTTAGAGGAACATTCATGATATTTTTTAATGTGATGAGATGACTCACCATTGAGAAAATTCACCAGTGGCATGACTCACCATAAACCCAAGTCACTAATAGTTTTCTCACAATTAAGAATAATCAATTCCACTATTTATGTTACATTAAAATTATAAATTTCTAATGTTTATATTATGTAATTATATTATGAGATATATATTAATGATTTGTCAAAATTTATTCCAGGGATGCATTAAGGTTTGTGTCATTCAATCCATATGTAGATCAGATGATGTAGATGATTCAACCAATATATTGTTAATATATTAGAAAGATGAATCCCAAAAAAATTATATATATTGAATATATGGGATAAAGGAGAGATATAACAATGTTAGAAAGAACCCAATAAATATTTTTTAAGAATTCCATAAATGAACCATCCTTACTTGTGATCAACTATGGAATGTTTTTTCACATTAAGCATAATTTTCCATCAATTATTGTAGTTACATTAATGAGATCATAGGATGAAATATTTTTTCTACAACATTATGATAAATGACATGAGATCCAATTCAAGGTATTTATATAGATTCTTAATATTCACATAACACATGACCATTAAAAACTCTCATCTTTATATATTTATTGTATATTTATTTTTATTTTTTTATATTAGAAAAAAAAATTATTTACTTTATATATTTCATATGCACATTTTCTCTTATACATTAATTGTAATATAGTCGATACATTCCAAAATCAATTTACCTTTATTTAACCATTTGTTTTGTAAGAGTTCCTTATGTGACTTGTGAATTTTTATTCCCATGGATGTTTTGGAAGATTTTCATGAGCTTCCTAGACAATTGGTATGCTCTTATATACTGATCATAGTTGTTGATCCATATTACTTTATATAATCGACGTGGATGTAATTGATTTAAAAATAAAATAAGATTATGTCTCAGCATGAGTCAGAACCTCTAGATTTTTTTATGATTTGTGTTTTTTATTTCCATTAAACTTAATCTATTTTAAACTATAAAAAAACATTAGTTTGATAGTTGGTATTTATTAGTGTTTATATATTTTTTTGATTAATTAAATTTATAACAAAAGTTAATGTATTTTACATATATTATTTTTACTTGATATGAATCATTCATTGAGAAATATTTTTAAAGATTATAATGTTAATATATATGTTGTTTTTATTAATAGTTATGTTTTTAATTATTTGGGGGATTTTATTTGATATTTTTTTAAAATAAAGTTTTACGGGGTAATCAATTCACCTGCCTCTTGAGATAACCACTCAATTAAAACTTCGGTATCAATTTTTTATCCATAAAATCAATTGGGATTTTTTTTCTTGATATCATAAATTTCAATAATTTCAAAGTTTAGTTTATTTAATAGTCAATGGATAATAAGGATATTCTACCAACAAATATTCCATTTATTATAGAACTATATTTTCATAATGGGATATAAAAACGAAAATTCATATTGAATGTATGGATTTTGAAATTTGGTATCCTATAAAGTATTAGTTTTTGTTACCTAAATTTTCTATGAATACATGGTATAATTATACTAAAAATTATAAAATATAAATTCATTTTCCATGAATTCTTTTTATGTTCCTGGAGATGTCGAATAAAATAGGATATCTACTAGTAAATTTTTTATTAGAATTTTGTAAACATTAGATATTTGTCGATAAGGAACTATTAATGGTAATGAAATGATATTGAACACTTATACAATTAAAAATGAAACCCCTAAGAAGAAAAATGAGAAGTATACTTTTGATACTTATCTCATTTTCAATGTGATTTGGAAAAAATTAGTTCTATGGTAAATCCAATGTCATACAAAGATCAAATTATGTAACTAATAAATTTTTTATATATATTGAGAGGGACTTCTATTTTAAAATGAGAATTATGTTACATTATAAGGCTAAATTTACTATAATTGACTGGGTAGTTTATGATCTATGAGGAATGGATTGAGGTTACTCTCGATCAGGATGATAAACCTAATAAAAAAATTATTTTAAAGACTAATGAATCAATATAGAAATAAAATAAAAAATTTAAATATTTAATCTCCCATAATGAAGAATCACCAGCCGATAATGATAAGGAAATGGCCAATCTTGCTAGATGGTTTATGAAATTCTATAATAAGAAAAAAAATATTTAGAAAATAAAGTTATTAATAAAGGTATGATAGTATAGGATATTAGAAAAATGATTGGAAAAGATACGAGAATAAAAACTATATTACCTAATATGAGTGTAAGAGAAAAGGGAACTTTATAGTTTTATCTCATATGGTGAATTACAAGTAGAAGTATGAGTTCTGATTTAGGATATATATTAAATCCATGAAATCCACATAGAGTTCCATTGAGAATAATTCAATTGAATCAAACTAAACACATGAATAAAATACTGATAGAGAAAATATGTGATTCATGAAAAATATATATATGACGTACTGATTGTATCTCAAGTACATAATTATGATGATCTTGAAAATGAATTTTTTTTATGATATGTGAAAAGAATAAATTTTTAATTACTGATATATTATTGAATATACCTTTAATGAACTTAAATAGAAATAAACAATTACGAATAAACAAAATGTTCTTTCTACTAGTGTTAGAATTGATATCACTATATAGAAAGAGATAAATTCTCAAATTTTAAAAGACAACAATGAACTGAAATTGTCAAATGAGAAATTAAATATGGAATTTTAAATAGTTATAATTGGAATATAAACACTAAATCTTGTATTAGGAAAAAATTATAATAAATATATAACTATTTTTTGGTATGAACATATAAAAATGAATAATTGATAAGAGTACTTTTGTTCCTAAATAAACTTCAATAAATTATTCTTCTAATTTTATTAAAGTGTACATAATAATTAATTTATCTAAAAAAGATTACAATATGATTATATAAAACCAATCAATAAAATATAGGCTCTTAAATCCTTAATTACTAATATCTATGGACCCAATAATATATGGTTAGGAAAATCATTATTGGTATATTAAATGATTTTTTTGGAAAAATGGATAATGATCATATATATAAATCCATGGTATATTGAAATTGGATTTTCCAGGAATATAAAATGACATTAATCGAGCATTAAAAAATTAACACTCATTAGTAGGGGTCTTTTTTCCCAAGGTAAAAATTATAAATGAAATGTTATTAGCCTTAGACAAATTGGTAACACAAAATCAATGTTAATATGTGAAATAATTTTGGTTAATTATTTAAAATACAACTCGATTATAATATCATAACTATTTGATGAATGATTTCATGTGTAATTTTAAAACAATTATTTTAATATTTTTTAATTCCAATTTTTTTAGTATTTAATTATTTGAGAAATGATATTATGTATATTGTTAATCTTGATTATTTAATTTAAAAAAATGTTTCTATATTAATTTACTTTTATAGATAATGTAGGATTTGTAATATGACACTAGGTCACTAACCAATTCACTCACTTATAATGCTTACAAGGAATACTTTAGTTCAGGATCCACTTGATCATGAATTCCAGAACAATAATTATGTAACCCCTATCAAAAAAGGGAAATGATATATGATGTCATTTAAATTAAATAAATAAATTTCTACACTTGAATCTAAGGGGTTGGTTTAGATTAATATTTTTGGACCATCTATAAATTATTGTTTAATTATAAAGAACTATGTTTATCTACATTTATTTGAATTATATTGGTATACATTGGTATTATTTTTATTAAACTAGAGTGAATATTATTCTTATTTTACCTTGTATTCTAAATCTATAGATAAACTATGTGAATATAGAATTAAGAACTTAATATGTGACTATTTTCATGAGTATAAAATTCAATAATATAAATCTCTTTTTACATATTGGATATAACTAGAACTTCTCTACTTTTATGACCCCATAAGAATGGAGTTATAGAAATAAGAAATAGAAAACATCAAGTGGTATCTAAACAAATGATTAGTGAATATAAATTCACTCTCTAGTTTTGGTAAAATGTTGTTAAATAAATATAATATATACTTAATTGAGTATTAATTAGACCTATATTTAAGGAAAATACATTTTAACACTAGAATAAATGGAAGGCTATTATTAATTACATTAATTGTTTAGGTAAAAAATTATTTATTCTTAAAACTAAGGGTAATGACAAAATGATGTCATTCAAAATTATTAAAGGAATCTTCCATTAATATTCAACTACAAGTAGTTCCTATAGTGTATTTTATTAAAGAACGTTGAATTTAGATGATCCTAGCCAGGTCATGATTTATGAGACATATCTATGTGAACCTAAGAATCATTTATAAAACCATAACGATGATTTATTCACTATGAAAAAATTTCCCAAATTTATAATTCTACGATACTTAGTGATGAAAATTAGTTAGTTCATAGAAACATCTAAAACTGAAACCTATAGAAGACCATGGGGTGAATAAACTTTATTTTTATAGAACCTTTATGAATCATAAAACCCATTTATTATATAATATTTTTGGGGATATAGATAGTGCTACACAATCTAGAGCTTCTCTTAAAACCTAGTCGAACATCATGAATTTGTATTACAACTTGAATCTAAGAACATTAACGATTAAATTAATGATGAATTTTGGGTAATGGATATGAAAGTAAAACACATTAAATTTCAATGAAATAATTAGTGGGAATTTTTTGATAGTTCAAAAGATACTGTAACTATTAGAAAAAAATCGGTATTTATAAACAATTTTGTTGAATTTAGAAATATAGTAGGGAATAAGGATAGACATTTTTGAAAGAAATATAGTCAATTAGAGGTCATGGGAAATGAAGAAACCATTACACATATATCCATACAAGAATACATTAGAATTCTACTTGCCTATATAAGACATATTTATTTCGATCTATATAAAATGGATGTAAGAAGTGAATTATAGAATGGCTATATAGTTAGAGATGTTATTTTGAACAACCCCTTGGATTTCAAAATACTACTGATCCAACTCATGTTTTCAAGTTAAAGAATGGATAATATGGTAGAAAACAACATCCTAGATCTTTGTATGATATTATTAGATCATTTTTTATTTCAAAAGGATGCTAAAAATGAATATTTGATCCTACCATATTTATAAAATTAATTTTCCATGTTTTCTAGATATTCAAATATATTTGGTTGATATGTTGTTTGGAACTTATAAAAAGAATTTATGTGATGAATAACAAGAAATGTTGTGAAATGAATATTTAATGAGTATAATGGGTGAAATGAAATTCCTTCAAAGTATTAATATTATTCAAACTAAAGAAGGAATTATTTTAAATCAAAGTAAATATACTAATGACATTTTAAATCAATTCAGTTTGTATAAAATTTTGATTAGTGATAATCCTATGAGTACAACCAATCAGTTGGATATTGATGTATCCATGAAATCAGTGCATAAAACAAGTTATAAGGGTATGGTTGGAAGCCTTCTGTACTTAACAACTATATAACCTAGAATTATGAATAATGTTTTTGTGTGTTACCATACAATAAAATACTAAAAATTGGCACACATATTTTCATGAAAATTATTTTAAAAAAACATAAAATATACAAACAATTTTAAAATTTTCAATCTGATAAAAGAATAATTTGACTTTTTTAGTTCATTATATGTTGATATTAGTGGTTGAAATTTATATAAAAATATATCCTTTTTAAATTTTCACATTTTGGATAGGTCTATAGTTTCTTAGTGTAGTAATAAATAAAATTATGTTGCATTGCTTACTATAGAAGCTGTTTGCATACCGTCATGTATATTCTACACAAATTTTGTAGATGAAACACACTTTTCATGACTATGGATACCAATTCAAAAATGTACATTTAAATTGTGAAATTACAAGTGCTATAGAAATTTCTAAAAATTTCTATATCTAAAAAAAATTATCTAATACATCACTTTTTGATAAATTAATTTCAATGGGATGATGTAACTCTTGAATACATTGGTACGTGACTTCAAAATGTTTAAATTATTACAATTCCATTGAATTTTGAGATATTGATATACAAAAAACATAAATGAGGCTTTATTATTATTAGTTAAACATAATTTTTTGGGAAGCACCATTTGTGTTTCATGCACCATTATAGTTTTCCACAATTGGAGTTTTTCCATTGTTTGAGTTTTACCCATCATTGATGCTTTACCCACCATCTGATTTTTACTCACCGTTGTGGTTTTACCCACTATTGTATTTTTATTGACCATTCTTGTATTACACACAATTGAATTATACAAACTGTTTGGTTTTACCATTAATTTTTTTATTACCAAAAATTGATTTTTACCCATAATTGTTATTTACTCTCCATTTTTAAATGGAACACTATTTTCATTTATGCCAGAGTTGAAAATTTATCCTTAATATTAATTTTATTAATTTAGTTCAGAAGTTATATAAAATTTTATCTTAAAAATATAAAAATATTTAATTTATATAAATTCTAAATTTGAATTACTATAATTCTTAATTCCTCATGTATTACTCTTCATCCTTGTCGTGACCCATTCTTTCCAAAGCATCAGACTTCCTCCACCATTTCAAAATACATTCCAGATAATATCTATGTTTATATTTAAGAGAGTTGCTGAATATTATTAGGATGAGTCATATATTACACATATTCATAAAGGAGATTCCTGTTATTCTACAATTGGTCATGTTAACTGATATCTTATGAAGATAATTTCGTTACCAAAAAAATAATTTCTATTTTAATGGTTTATGTAATGAAATTCATTAGTTACAATAGTTATACAAGACTAGGGATGGGTAGATAGGTTTTTTTCTAATTGGAGGTTCTTATATCACATGTTAGTACAACTGTTCTTTTAGTATGTTAACTTCATCATTCAGGAAAATGATGATTGGGTATGATGCCTGATAAATGGATGCAATGTTATATTCTCTTCATGTCAAAAGGCTAGATGATTGAGATTTCACCAGGAAGGAGTTACAAATTACTATCAACTAACTGTTCCAAGTGGGAGTGTTAAATTTGTTAATGTGGATGCCTTGGCAGGGTTATGTTGAGATGGAATAGTAAGAATACTACATTCTACTAAGATTGATGGTGAATGAAAAATTATTTTCAAGTTTATCCAACATATGTTATGCCCGAGGAAATGTGACATTTCTAAAATGATTTATCAAAATATTTATCATTTTTTATTATTAAATGTTGATAAATATCAGTCTTTACATATACATAATGAATAATATGTTGGAGAATTTCAAACCATCTTCATATAAATGACCATAACATACCCCAAGTTTATTTCGGCCATGATAGTGTCCAACTGGTATATTAATAATGGATAATAAATAAAATAAAGTTGTGTAGGTTTTTTCATTACAAGGTTCAATTAAAAAAGAATGAAGACAATTTGGATCCACCAGAAGAAACAATAGATTGATGATGATGACATGAAGTGTGATGATTTCAATCGGGTCGATCACCCTTCCAGACTAATGGATCTTGTGGATACCATCTTCATTCCAGAAAATATGGTTGATTATTAAGAAGAAGAGGAGTAAGTATCTATTGAGGGGATAGAATACCAAAGTCTAGATAGTCACCTGGTTGACCATGATATTTTTGTGACTTCATTGGTTGATTTTTCCAAAATCACATAGTAGTTAAATTGTTAATTCGATAGACCCAATTCATGATAAATGGTATAAGATTCAGGAATATTCTACACTAGACCTGGAATAAAATAATATAGATAAAATTTTAATTATAAAAATAAATTGGGAAATTTTTATTTGAGATTCAATAGATCCCAAGGGATTAATGGTAAATCTGATTGATGCTACTAGAATGTTGAAGAGATTTTATTCAGATAAGCATATCAAATTTGAGTCTATAGTTCCATATACCATTGATAGAGTTATTATATCTTTACCTACTCATATCATTCCCCTAATTCCACTATATTGTTTTCCACCAAGGTGATATATAATCATTCAATGAAAAGTTTCACAATGATTTTGGTCTGTTGTGGCTTGAAAAATCACTATTGGTTACATTGGTTAGGGATAAAGATGAAAGAAATATTCTAGGTCATGTGATTCAGCACATCTATCCTAAAATGAAACATCACATATGAGAAGTGGAGGTAGTAAAGAGAATTATATAAAATGAGATGGAAATTTTGAGGTTGGTTCTATAAGATGTGATATATTATTTTGTAGGTTTAAAGGATTATTTAATAGAGAGGGTGTAGAATCATTATTGTATTGATTCTAAGTCTATTGAAAGTCATTTATCCCTTATTTTTTATTCGATCAAGTTAGTGATTAGAGAAGAGCTTCATGGAACATTACGTGGTGTACCTGACCTACTATAAGAATTTTTTAAAGAAATACAGACTAACATGGATCATGTATATATGATGGTTAGAGAGTATATGAAGGATAAAAAATATGATATAGATACAAATACCATGGAAATAAATTATTATTTGTATTAAATTTATACTAACCATGAAATCAATTATCATTTCAAGATCATGGTTGAGAAACTAATAATTCTTTTAGTTAATAAACACAATAATTAAAAAGTCAATAAATTCAGGGAGATGGAAACAGTGATCAAGATATTTATAGAAGAGAAAATGGATATTTATGGGGCTATATAAAGGGGAGGAGTGATTATTGTGGAAATTATAAATTTTATGGAACCTTTCATTCATTTTTATAGAATCCCAGAAGAGGCTCATGATTCTATTACATTTACTACTCATCTCACTCCTCCATCTTCTTATCGATAGTTTTTCAGACTAGTTGTATCTTGAGATTCAAATGCACCATTAACTTCTTGTTTTAAACTATTTATCATTACTCCCAGATAACTAGTCTAGGATATTAGGCCTATCATTATTATAGAGACTCCCTCTTTACCGACTATTCCTATATATATCCCTATAGTTACCTCGGCCAAATTTACTGAGACTTCTGTTTATGATATATGGAAGGTAAAAGGCGCCACTTGTTCCTCGTACCCAGCCGAAAATGAATTGAGATTAAACATTTTTAATTAGATGATGATTTTGTGTATATTTTTCTTTTATCTTTTTTGGTTTTATGTTAATTTATTTTTCAAATGGGAACTCTATTATTATTCTATTTTATGCTATTTCATATTTTTCTTTTCACTTTTTCCTAATAAAATTAGTGAGAAAGACACAATAAAATATAAATATTGTTTATATTTATATATTATTGATATTTATAATACCATATTTCCATTGATACTATATTTTTAATTATCTTTGATAATGTTTCCTATATCACTATCCTTAATATCATATATACTTAAATTTATTTCAATGACTAAATAATATTTTTGATACAATTATGATAAAACACATGTTTTATATTTTCAAACAACTATGATGATATATTTTGAATCCTTAGTTTACTATGTACATGGTATATTAAATTCAATTATTCTTTATCATAAAAATAGGGATATTATTGGAACCCTTGTTTCAATGATAAAAAATTCATGATAATTGTGTTATTAGTGATATTTATGTTTTATGATAGAATTTTACAATATATTGTATATTGGACAAAATTTGGATAATTTTTCATAACACCTACCATCAGAGATGAGGCACCATAAAAATATAAATTTAGTGATATGGTCAAAACACATATCGCTAGAGATGAGTAACCAGAAGAATGAAAAAATGGTTAATTGTTGAAAAAACCTACCATTAGAGACATGTTTTTATTAGAATTAGAATATGACTATATATGGAAAAATCATACCAATAGAGAGAAGTCATTTTGGATGTTGACCGACCATAAAAAAAATACTACTAAGAAACATGGAAATGCGTTGATGTGACACACTATTGTGAAAAGTCACAGTTTACATGACTCACATCCATCTCAAGTCACCAATGGAGTTGTCAGACCATTAAAAAGTGTCACTACCATGATTTTTTTCAATTTTAATTAACAATTTATAACATTTATAATATCAAATATAATTATTAGACTTATTTTTATGATTGTTCATAATGTAATTTAGGGATTCGTTAATGATTATTTTTAGTCAATTAGTATGATGATTAGAGGATCTATATGATTCTTACAACATTTCTCTGGTATATTAAGATGAATAATCCTTCAAGCATGAAATATATATAATATACATGAAAAATATGAGATAGAATAGTTCTATAAAGAACTAAAGATAGTGATTCGATGTGTTCCTAACATGAATCATATCTAACGGTGATCAATTGAAGAATATTGAATCACGTCAAACATCTTGTTCCATCTCTTCTTAAAGTCCCCAAAAAAATACAATGCTCTATTATTCTATATCTTTCTGAGAAATGACTCAAGATCAACCTCAAACTACTACCAAATATTCATAACCTTTAGAGACAATCAAACTGAGAAACTCTATGATATTTATAATTCTATTCTCAAAATCTAGTTATTATTCTCTCAATATGAGTAGTGCGTAATTTAATCTATATATTAATCTCACACACTATCTCTTGAACAATAATTGGAATCTACTTCATATCATCTCAACTATGATTAACTTTATTTAACCATGTTTTATGGATTATGTCTATGTGTGTTCTGTGTTAATTTTATTACCAAAACTATTCTGGAATAGGTTCCTATGTGGATGACATAGATTGATTTATATTGTATACCTTATCTAGTTTGTGGATCAACATTATTTGATATATTATTCCTCAAAGAAGGTGAATTCCAATGGGAGGAGATTATGTCTCAACATCAGACCATACCTCAATTTTTTTTTTCTATCGTGTGTTTTGTCTTTTTATTTTTGTACAATAAACTGAATATGTTTTAATCAATAAAAAAATTCAATACATTTATATTTAGTATTAATTATTATTTATATGAGGTTTCGATTATTTTATTTCATTTAAACAGTTTAATTAATTTTAATATATTATTTTTTCTGAGACATAATCAGTCATAATGAAATATTTTTAGATATAATTACACATATCAATATGGTATTTAGATTAAATAGAATGTTTTTAATTAATTTGTGGATTTTATATAAATGTGTTTTGAAAAAAAAATTATTTTGTACTCAATTACCCACCCCCCGAAGAACTCACTCCGACCAATAGTAAAATCACTATTATATATTATCTTTAAAAACATATAATTATGTCTCTAATATAATAAATATTCACTAAATATATAATTATAATATTTTAAGATGTGTGTTTATGGAAAATGAATTATAGAATTTCACAAGTAGTTAGTTCATCATACAGATGAATGATGGAATCGATTAATAGTTGACGCATGAATGGGATGAATATAAGTTATTCCATTAATTCAAAATCATCTAATTATTTATAATGTAAAGTTTTTATTATCTTAATGTTTGGATATGATTTTATGGATGTAGAAGATGAAACAAAACAAAAACATTCTATTAAAATATACATCACTTCTTCAGCAAATATTCATTGCTTTATATATATAAACCCATAAGGATTGAATTATCCTCAAATTAATTTCTATATGTTATGAGGAGAGATATTTATAATGGTATATAGGAGTATTTATTGTAATTTTGATTTCTCAAAAGTGTCAATAAAATAGGACAGGAGGTTTACATTTAAAAGTGAGGGGAGGGTTGTTCTTGGACATTAATAAATTATTTAATTAATATTGATTAATTTATAAGTTGAAGTGGCTGAATATTGATATAATTATAATATAGGATGATAATGAGTTTAAATAAACATATATTATTATTATTTTATAATTTTTATTTATGTAATTCTTATCTCTTAGTTTTAACCACCGTTATCAATTTTTTCAATTACCAGAATATCATTGTTTTTTACTATTTAAGGGTTATGAAGGTTACTATAAATGGAAAAATAAATGTAAATGGAAAATAGATGATATTATTAACTCTATCCATTTAAATTTAACTAATAGAGGATTATAATATATTTTAAATCATTTAACAAAATATTGATTACCATAAAATTTCTTTATCCCATTCTTGGATATTCATGAAATATTATTATACAATATGTATCTTTCTCTTGTAAAAATGGTCCAAAATGACATGGATTATTATAAAAAGATTATTTCATTTATAATAAATAATAAAATAATAATTATTTGGTTTTGGGTATTTTTTGGACTTTTTCTTTTATTTAACCCCATTGTCATGAAATTATATTTTTAAATGTGGTAATGAATTCTTCAATAATAAGTGTTATAATATTTCTTATATGAAAAAAATTATCTATAAATTTAAATTTTAATCAATAATTAACCATTTAAAATTTTATGTTTTCTTCATGTATTTTTTTAAAACATTTAATAAAATATTATTTAATATAAAATGTCCATAATGTATTTTTGACGCTATCCATTTTATTTATTATTAAATAAATTAATATAGTATTTTAATTAAATTATTAATCAATAAAATTGCCCTTAAATTGTTATATTTATATATAAAATTCAATCAACACAATAATAAATCCAAAAAATATAACTTTCTGTGAATATAAAATAAAATCTACAGTTATTTTAATACATTCACAATCATTGTGTTGTGGTTGAGTATTACTTTATTGAAATTATTTAATCAATAAAAAATCAAAATAAATTACAATGAGAAAAATAATTTCACATTAAAATATATAATTATAAATTAAAATTCCTCCTTTTTATCCCTATAGTAACATATTATAGATATTTATAGTGAGAGAGTGACATTTTCTACACAATATTTAAAAAAATATTATAAATTCAATAATCTAAAGTATTTTCTACTAAATTGATCAATTTTAGATATATTAATTATATGCATCATATATAATCATAAAAGTAAATATAGGTAGTTTTTGGGTTGATTTTGAGACTGTATAATAATATTATTAACTTAGTTACATAATACCTTTATTGTAGTAACAAATATTTAATATGGATTCATAATTATTAAAAATAAAAGGTTCTCATTTACAAAAAAAGTTAAACAACTAACTAAAAATAAAAAATCCAAATATCAATATTTATTTCCAATAATTATTAAAATTTAATTAACAATACAAATGAAAAACAAAGGAAACAACTGTTCTTAGAAAAATGTGTTTCAATCCGTAAAACTAAACATCCTCCAAAAAAATAATATAGATGATAATTATGTAAATAATTTATATTATTTATATATAAAGCATATATAATTTAATTTATCCAAATATTTAAATAATATTGTGAAAATTTAAATGAAATAACCGAGAATTTTATACCTAATATTATTTTCACCATTCACTGAAAAATACATTTTTTTAGAACAACTTGAAAATTTTACCCTATTTTTATTTAGATTTTATGATTTAAAAAATTAAATTTTTAACATAATAAAATTTACCAATGTTTATTTAATTAGTTATAATGTTATCTTTTATAATTCAATGAAATTATTATTTAGAAAACACATTTTTAATGAATTTCGTGAATTTATATTTAAAATTGTGTTCCTATTTACTAATAATTATTCATAACATTATTTTTTATCATGAACATTGTATATATTTAATAATATTTTTATTTATATTCATTCATTTAATTTAATGGATAAGTTATAACTTTAACATTTAAATATTTATATTTCATTGTTTTTTATGCTCGGTGTTACGTGTTACATATGCTATTGAATTAAATGTTATTATTAAAATATCGTTTTGTTGAAAGAAGTTTATAACCATATAATTATGTATTCTATCTCTCATAAAAGAAAGTATATGCATCATGAATCCAAGTGCATCCCCTAAATTACAATGATCAGTAGTTTGGGTAAAGAATGATATATATTTCTCTTTTATAATAATAACACATTGTCATCTATACTGAGTTGTTTCTCTTATTATGTTATTTCATAGAATCTAGAATTATCTCAATTTTTATGCACATCATATCATGACATAACTATAATTGTTGAATTTTTCTCCATCATGAAAATAATTCTTCAGAATATATTTATATGGAAGCATTGGCATCTTCTAACTCTCTCTCTAATGTGCACTTCATGTCTATTTAAACAAATATAATTTTATCAGTTCTCACAATAACCAAATCATCATTATTCTTCAATGAATATTTATTCAAAAATTCCATTTAAATAATACTCCATCATGTCCTTTCTTCTTTTTTGGACTCTATTATAAAATAATACATATATATATTTTCCAAATTTTAATTCTCCAAAAGGCATAGATATACGTGTTCAAAAACTAATGATCCTTCACATTATAACCAATAAATTAACCACATATCAAAAATGTATTTAAATAATGTAATAAAATTATAGAATTACTATTCTTAATTATATGGATATAATCTATCCGTTAATATGTATATATATATATATTTATAAATATTTACGATAATATTAATTTATTTTCTAGATTGGATTAGTTGAATAATTACACGAATCAGAATCCTTTATTTTGAAATATTTCTTAACGATGAGAACATCACATGGAATTGTTAGAATTAACATTACATAGAGGGAACGTTACATTTATAATGATTATAAACATCCTTTATCTTGGCTAGAAATACCATTACATAAGTGGTGAATAACTCAAATAAACATCACACATAATTTAATAGATAAACATTCTATAAAATCCAATTTATTATCGGGACACATCTTGAAGTTCAATTACATAAAAACTAATAGTAGTTACTATATAATTGATGGACATGTTGAAACATAAATTTTCATTTACATAATGATCATGTAACCACTATGTTTCCTGTATATATATTGCCGTTAAATAAAATTTAATTTACCATTAGAAACTGAATGTTGATTCTTGATGACCGTTATGTATCATCCTTTTAAATATATTTATAGTTACATGCATAGTGTAATTTTAGGTTGACCATTATGTAGGGAAATAACATCAATTGATATGATCTATAAACATTTGCTATAATGTGGTAGTCCTCATGTTATAAATTTATTGTTTCCTCCTTCTAAAAACTAAATCCTTAATTTTCATCAAAATCGATACAATATTTCACCATAGATTAGATGAGGTGCTCATTAAATAAAACAGAATATATTCAAAAAATCATTGTGATATACCAGTGTATAGAAAATCTATGATTTCTTCCTTCCTAGAGAACCACTTTGAATATTTCAAATGGGATACATTGTGTGATGACCTAAAATAATGTAACTTGGAGTCAAATTGAAGATTAAAATACAACACTGCGATCTAAAGTCCTATATTTACACCAAAAGAGTCTAGATTTATTCAAAATGCCTTTAAATTTACTAGAACGTATTGAAATTACATTAAATTTCTGAGTGTCCTTGACCTAAAAAAAATTATGATATATTAACTTATTTTTAAATTTTTTTTATGTTCAATTAAAATAGAAGGAATAAAATCATAATAAAATCAATAATATATAAATTCACTTAATAAATTATAAAAAATTTCTAACATCCTCATTGCTAGATAAATGATAATTCGTGAACATATTTGGATATTCTATCCTTATTATTCTCCAGATGTTATTAACACCTTGTTGTGATGGTGGATTTTTTTTGTCCTTTTCAAGTCATAGTATCAATTCTTCTCCTCTTGATTGGAAAAAAAGTTTCTTTGATTTATCCAACTGAACAATATCAACATCAAACAGATCATTCTATAAGACTTAATAACTCTTCCCATAGGCCTCATATTCTCAAATAAAACTAGACACAATAATAGAATTCCATTTTAGTTATCTAACAACTTTTTGTTTAATGAATTTTTTAATGATGATCAGAATCTCATATTAATCTCTCTTAAATTTTGATATATAATTTGATTAACTTTTTCCAAAATCGATTCTAGATGTTTTATTAGAGCATCTAACATTCATGGAATTCCATTAATGGTTTTGTTTAAACCACATTAATCTTGGATCTAGGATTAAACCAAGTAAACATCATGATGTTTCTTTCATTTGATGAATATGTTGGATTCGAATAATTTCTCTAAATATGTCAATGTCATTTCCACCTTCATGAAGAAAACAGTCTGCACTTTTCACTAATTTTTAGTCTATCATGACATTATGAAAATACAAACACCAATTTTGTACTCAAGATCATCTTATTATCTTAGGTATCTATGATATATTCTCATCAAATAGTGATTCTTATGATCATATTCATACATGAATTATATAATCTAAAACCTATTCTGATTATATCAATGTAAAAAAGTCTTCCAAGAGAAATTATAACCATCAATGATTTCTTAAAACATAACAAGACTATGTTGCACCATATTAAAAGTCTTATATAACAAAAAAAATCAACTAAAGAATTTTATAATCAAATTATAGATTATATTTCCCTCCATGATTAGTATACTATTGACCATTACCACAAATACATTGATGATACCATTCTTCATTTTTGAAAATAAAATCCCCAAATAAAAAATATTATATCTATTGATTATTAATCTACTAGTTTCACATTTCGACCAAGCATGGGAAATTTTAATTTATTAATAAATAAATATGTGGAGGTTTATACACACTTGATTTTAGTATATATCCCTTTTAATGAAACACTTTATTGAATAGATTTATTAAAAAATGTCAAAATAAATAAAACAATCCAAGAAACATTTGACAAAAATGAATAAAATAAATGGTAAATGTTAATAAAATATGATAAAAGTAAATATAATATTTAATTAAATAAAATTATTATCAGTATATATATATACATTCTTATTGCTCATGCATTATTCTTTATATTTTATTCTAAAAAAATTGGTTGGATATATTTATAAGAGAAAATGAAATAATAATATTTCCAAGGCATTGAAATTTTTTACTAATTATTATTAATGATGATATTAATCTTGTAGAATTAGTAATAATATCATTTATTAATAAGATAAATTTTTTTAATATAAATATATATATATATATATATATTAAATAAATAAACATTGTTAATTTTTTTTTCAATGTTTATAATATATATAATAAAATAAATTTAATATAATCTAAATATTTTCATGTGGTAGGAAATATTAAAAAAAATTCACACTTTAAATAAAATAATATGTTATGCTTTCTTATATTAAAAATAATAATGATTTTTCTATAAAATTATTTTTTACAGAAAAGTATAATATTTTTATTTATAATATTATTATTAGGTAATTTAGAAAAATTTAAAATTTTGAACATAACAAAGATATAGATTTTAATTTTAATTACCTTTATAATTATAAGATGTTTATTTGAATATATCTAATTTTAAATGTTATTGAATAATTCTTGGTAAACTAAATTATGTTTTCATCATTTAAATAATGAATTTAATATAATTACCATTTAAAATAATATATATTCACAATAAAATAATTTTATATTTCAATTAAATTATTCTACGAAAACATAATATTTTTAAAGAAATTTTTCTTCAAAAAATAGCTTTACATTTAATATATATTTAAATTTAAATGTTAGTTTTTTATTATTTAAAATTACAATTTTATAAAATAGAGTCCAAATATATAATATTAATTTATAACTTAGTAATAGGGTCTATTATATTTTTATAATGAAAAAATAATGGCCATGTTAATTTTTAATAATTGTTATGAAGTGTAGGTGAGTAACATGAAGTGGCTAAAAATTTGACTAAATTAACTTCCAGAAAACAAATATAAGAACTTATTTTATTTATGAAGTTATAAAAACGTGTATCACCAAATTATACTCAAATAACTAAAATATATTCCTTGATATACAATTGTTACCCCTCACATAAAATTCAAATTCAAGGGAAAATTACTCTATTTCTCTTTTCAATGGACATCCCAAACACCCAATTAAGAAAATACATAATGTTATAATTATACATTAAATACCATAAATTATACATGTATTAGAATAAAATTACACTTTATTTAAACCTTGGGTAATATAATGTTCCTAAATCTTTAAAATTCTATGATTTATTTTCAGACAATACTTTCTAATGTCCCAACCTTAAATATCACAAATTCTTGTATCTTAAAATAATAAATAATATTCTTTTTTTCAATAATATATTTTTTATTTAGAGTTTTTTTTTTAATTTTGGGAAAATAATAACATGTAAACCTAGATATTTAATGTGAAAACTAACACTTAGTATCCAATTATCCCTAATATAAAAGCATTAAAAAGAAACTTCTTTTATATTCATGAAAAATCATAATGTTTTTCAACATTAATTCTTCTTCATTCATTCTAACCCTCAAACCCTGTAATTGTTTTTTATAAAATCTAGGATGATATGAAAAGTCATAGTATGTTATATAAATTTATTAAATGAAACCATTAATTCATTATTACATATAAAAAAATTGTGTTTTCAAATTAAACATTATGTAAAAAACTATTTTTCTTACCCAAGAAATGTACATCTATTCCAAAAAAAATTATATAAAATATCATTTAAAATATATATGGTAAATTAAAATCACTACAGATTCTTTTCAAATATGAAAATGAAATGAATTTTGTTCACAAGGATAGAATTTTAACTCCAAAAAAAGAATAACAGTTTTGTATATAAATGTAGTAAACAATAAATTTACAGTTGTATTAACCATCATAAAAAATTGTGGAGAAACCATAAAAAAATACTAATAGAAGAACATCACAATTAACTTCTGGATAATAATTTATAGAAAAATAATTGTTAAAATGGAATAACCATCATATTTTATATTGTAATTACCATTAAATTAATTTTACAATCATTATGTAATGCATTGATTTTCTATAAATGGTATCACCATATGTATAAGTTGCATCAATCCCACTGATGAGATATAATGGGGTTCTAAAATTCATAAATATTTCCCAAGGAACACATCATGAATAAAACACATGAAAATTATTTTAATCCCATGTTAAAAATAGTTTGAGAAATCAACATACATTTTTTTATAAAATATATATTTACAGTCTAAATAAAGTACACATTAAAACGAAACCATCTCATTGGAAATATTTTATAACGTATAAAAGGAAATATGAATGAATTAATCCATAAATATAGAATAAAATTATAGTCATTTCTTTTATGTTAACAAAAATTCCTTTTTAACATTGGTATAAAAATTTGATAGGGTATTTTTATGGACAATTTAAAAGAATATCCCTTACATCGAGTACAATTCATCACTTATGTCCATTATCATCATGAATAATAAATTTATTTTAAAATTATTATTCTTTGAGAAAAAATATCATTTTCACTAATCCCATTATATTAATTATTTCTATGTTATACAGAATTACTAAAAAGTTTATATTCATATAAGATGATATGATGAAATTATGTAATTTTGTCTAAAATGACATTGTTATCTTCACCATGGCCAATGTTGTCATCATTACATCATCTCCAGAATAATAATAATGAAAAAAATTAACATTTTTTTCATAAATTTTTATATTAGAATCATTACATGTATATGTATTTAAAATATGCACTATGTTATAAAAATAGAGACTCTATGTCATACGTAAGAATGCGATAAGTTTCGATATTTCCATGATCATTATAGAAAGAAGGAAAGTGTTATTTTCACTTTATATAATGATAAAAAACATTTATATCATATAAATTTTTTAAAATGATCTCATATATATCATCCATGTGATGTGGAGATGAAATAATGATCACATTGCTTTGTGGAGGTGGTCGTCCACACCTAGGCATGAATGATGATATCATGTTTATCTGCATAGAATGATAAGATAATAATTGAAATTTCATCTATTTTATTATTATTAATAATTTTATAAATATAATATATAAACATAAATTCTATCATTATAACCAATCTCTACTGATGGTTATGTAAAACAAATCACATTAATTCATGAGGAGTCATACCATCATACACACGAATGAGGATTTGTTTACAATTTGATAAAAGAGGATAAGGAAACAAGTCATTTTACAAAAATAAAACATCTTTAATAAGGGGAAGTAATATAGGATGAAATTTTGGTTGGAATTATATGAAATAAAATGGTTTTAATGCACGAATAAATGAGAACAAGTGGATACATTTTATAAGATATGGGTGGGGAACCATTCGAATTTATCAAAATATTAAAATATTATAAGAATTTTCTACATACATTCTCATAAAAATTAACTATAAATTCACTAGGGATGAAATTTATTACCATTTTTTTTCCACTTTATAACTATGCACTATTTTTTATGATTTTTAATTAATTAAATAAAATATTAATCCTGTAGAATTTTTTTTAATATTGTTACTATTCATTACATTAAAAATAAATACATCAAAAAACCAGTAAAATTAAAACCAAATGTTTTATTATATCTTAAATATTACATGTTCAATTATTACATTCATGGATGACCATAAATATATGAATGTATTTTAACTATAAATTTTTTATTATCATTAGTTTTCTTCTTTCATTAATTGAATAGAAACTAAATTAGTGCTTTAAAATTATTTAATGTAATTATTTGGTCCCTAAAATTAATATAAAATAAAATAAATAATTTAATTTTTTTAATTTTAAAAATAAAATTTATATTCAAACATATACTAAGGATAACACCATATTAAAAATAGTGCACTTAATAAAAAAGGGGTTTCATGTGTTCACTATTTCTTTAATTAAATACAATAATACTCATAATCTCATCCAAGTGTCCTCAACAGAAAATAAATTATTCACATAGATGATAATGGTTGAGTTATACTAATAATATAATATTTTTCTAACACTTTTTGGAAATATATAATTATTATCAATTTATTTTTAATCTAAATTACTCAATTTGACCATTACAATAGTAGCCAAATTATAGAAGTTAATATTCATATTTAGAAATAAAGGAATGTATATAAAGATGAAATTTAGAAACACTGATTTCAAATATAAAATCTATATTTAATAAAGTAAAAAATGAATGTTTCATTATATAATCTAAAATTAAATATGTTATATTCAATGAAAAATATTTTTTTTGAAAAAAATCCAATTCAAATATGGAATTATTTTAAGTAGAAAATAAAGTACAATGTACGTTTAAAAAAATATTTGTATAATTTTCATAAAAATTAACTAATAATAATTTGAAACTAATAGAAAATGTAATTTTACCATGGAAATAATTTAAAATAAATACAATTTTTCAATAAAAATAATTTTTCCAATTTTCCTTCAAAAATTAAAATATTCAAAAAGTTATCAAAATCATTTCGAAAGATAATATTGAAATTTTGAAATATAAATTGAAATTTATTTCTTCAAAATAAATGTTCTATAATTTCCCAGAATTTTTTATTATAATAATTCGTAAAAATAAATACAATATTTAATAAAAAATTAATTTTTTAAGAATTATATTATTATAATTCAAATATTATACATTAAGTATAATTAAAAAATAAATTAGAAATTATTTGGATAATTATATATTTCCTGATACTATTAATTTTATTTATTCCTATTAATTTAATGTATGATGCATAATGGGCCCATTTAAATTATAATTTTTCATTATTCATTTAATATTAGTGTTGAATATCATGTATGTTATTGAACATAATACTTTATTGAATATAGGGAGCTCACAGTCTCCACACATTATAATTTCATCCATCACAATTTTAACTCTGGATGAAATAGTAGGAGTTTAGATATTAAAAATATCATCGTTGAAAACCCACATCATTAATAGAATCAATAATGATTACATTGGAAATGATTGAATGGAATGAATGAAGGTCGAATAAGATAACAAATACAAGGTTACTGGGTTTAAAATTGTACAGAGAAGAGAAAATGTTATGCCAAATGATAGATATAGAGTGATTGTGAAAATAGCCATTAGTGTTAACCATCACAAACACGTATATTTCTTATGGGATAAAATTCCATTGATAACATTGTATATAAATAAAATAAATGAAATATTTGTTTTAAAAATAATTTTCAAAATGATAAAAAAATATATTAATATCAATACTAATTACAAAAGGAAATATAATTACATTAATAGTATATTTTTTTCCTTCAATAAATTTCCACCACAAAGTCACGTTTTTCTCCCAATGATGAGTATTGAAGACGTATTTTTCATTCATGATGCACTAGATACAACATATATTGAACAAAACATACAGAAAGTAACAACTAAATATTCTTCCAATAAATAGATGTTAATTGTAAACACAGTAATTGTTATAGGAAAATATAATTTATCCAAAAATAATAATCCATTATGTGAAAAAAATCACTAATATCTGAATGTCAATATTAATACCCAATGTCCAATATAGATCATTCCAAAAAATAACTATCTTTATAAATAATAAAAACATTCTATACTAACTTTGAAAACTAATAATCAGAATGATTGTATTACATAAAATACAATGATGATTTTAATATTTATCAATAAATAACATAAATTAATATTAATTTATCATAAAAAATGTTATAGCTTAAATAATATAATACACAAGATATGATATCCATTTAAATAAATAACATAAATCACCATAAATAAAAAAATCATATATTTTTTCAAATGATAATTCAACTTTTATTCCTAAAATTCAATCCCATTGTGTATATTTTTATATAATCTATTAAAAAATATAGTAAAATTCTTCTAAAATAACATTAATCACTTAATAACCAACTGTATTCCCAACCACATGGTTTTTTATTCAATAATTTTTTCCCATATTTAACTTATTATTTATCAATAAAATATTTAAATATAATGAAAATTTCATACTCATAGGTACTTCAACTATGATAGTGGTTTGTGATTCACCCTTGTGTGACCTAACCTATGAATTATCATTTTTTCAAATGTTATATTATTATAAGTTTTAACATAAATAATTTGAAGAAACATCTAAAAATATTAAAAATGTCACAAAAAATATCATTAGACACTGAAAAATTTCATAATCAAAATCATAAAAAAGGGTTTTCATACACTTTTATCATATGATTAAATTGACACATATAAAACTATAATTGGTCATATAAATCATAATTCAACTTCATCTGAATATATCCTAATCTCCCAAATTGTATAAACCCTCCTATGATACCAAATTTTTGGACAAGACCTTAAAAATAATAAAATATAACATCCGAAAATGAGAATTTGTATTATTTCATTTAGGAGGATCTTTTATATTTATTATTTTAGGGAATTATTTTAGAATCTTACTGTGTAAACCCATAAATTAAAAGTGGGAACTTGAAATCAGTATTAATTTTTTCCTTTAATATAAAAATTTTATTAATAAACATGTTTTATATTCATGAATAATTTTAATGTATTTCAATATGAATTAATATATTTTCATAAAACTTAATAAACTATGTGGTTTTTATTAACATATTGGGATTAGAAGAAAATTACTAAATAAGGTTCATAAAAATAATGAATAAAACCAATATACTATGACTAATTATAAAAAATATACCTTTTTCAAAATTATCATTGTGTTCGAAATAAACCCTTTTGGAATCCTATAAAGTCAAATAATATAGAAAAAAATATCATACATAATTTCATTTCAAATCATGATGGTAAAATATACTCATATATTTTTCTCTACAACCATGAAAATACTACGATTTTTTTTCAAAAAAATATTATTTTCAGTCTTAAAGACAATTATTTTTATAAATGGATTATCCACCACAGATATAATTTAATTAACATTCATATATATATTTTGAGTAAAAATCACAAATAATAATGTAAAACTTTCATGTATCACTTCTGAAAATTACTTTAGAGAAACCATCACAGTTACTCAAAGAATAACCATCATAGTTAATATTTGAATTACACTCATGGTGAACCTAAATACATTAGGAAAATGCATTCGTGAGATATATTGTGTACCACCCTTGATAATAGATATTTTCGGCTCCCCCATGATCTATAATGTTTCCCAGAACATTTTAATAATATCCAAGGAAAATATTAAAAGAAAATAACTAAAAATGGTTTAAAACCCATCGAAAAACACTTTTTAATATCAATCTACCTTGTTTTAAAAATAAAAATTAAAAAACTAAAGATATAATAAAGAATCCATTTCATTGAAAAGATGCTTAACATTTGAAATAAGAATCATCATATTATTTTAGAATCATGATTGTTGGAAATTATTTTCATTTCGTATATGTTAAATAAATCCCTTCTGAATTTAGAAATATGATTTGAAAGGGAAACTTTTTAAAGAGGATTTAAAATAATGTGCCTCACCTCAAGTATGATTCATCACATATATTATTTATCATCTGGAATAAAAAAATTAATTAAATTTTATAATTCATTGAGAACTATTATCACATTCATTAATCCTATTACATCTCTTATTACTATGTTATATGCATATAATTATATATTTATGTTCAATTCTTATATTTTGATGATTTTTGGTACTATTGTCAGGAATTACATTAGTATGTTGTCAATGGTCAAAGAGGTTATCATTGAATCATATCATGAATAATAATATTAATATAATTATGATATTTGTATCTAAATTTTTATTTTAAACCCATAAAATAAATATAGTTATGAAAAAAGAAATATATTACATGCATGGAGATGGTAGTCCATACGTACGCAAGAGTAAAATTTCCCTTTTTATAATGTTCTTTATAGAAAAAAGGTAAGTATTATTTTATATTTATATAACTATAATAAAAAAAATTATAAATTCCTCACATATGCATACATAAATCATCCATGTGTTGTATTGATGAAAAATGAACCAGATCGCTTCATGGAGGTGGTAGTCCAAACATACCACGATTGGTGTTATCTTAATTCTATACAAGTATGAATGGATTTAATGAATTCATTTTTTATTTTTGATAACCCCCATTTTATCGGTTGAAGGGGAACCCAAAAATTAAATTCCCCATAGGCTTGGATACATTATAGGACCCATAGGTCGTAAGAAAATCATATAGGACATGACTAATTTAAACTACCACTCTGCATCATCTGTATCAGGTTCAACTCTCCACCATTGGATGGATTTTTGGCTAACTATCCTATATAGAGATGCACATGGCTGGTACAGATGGTAATGTAATTGGCTCACATTCTTCTAAATCTATTATCCCAACTCTCATGAATGCTCCCAACTCTTGAATCATCCCCTGTAGGTGGTTCCTTGTAGAATCAGTCTCAGAATCTGCACATCATGTGGCCCAATGGGATTGATTTGGCCCGACGACCTTGAGGTGAGCCAAAGGCCTTAAAGGTGTCCTTAAGTCCGTACTGACCGAAGGCCTATGTGTCTCAAAGGCCTTATAGACTCAAAGCCCAAACCAGTGGCCCATGTTTAATAGTCCTGATAATTAATGTCACGAACAGTGCCTGCTACAGTACCTGCACATTATCCACACTATGATGCTACAGTACCTGATACAATGCTGCTACAATACTGTTAGAGCACCAATAATTATGCCTCCACATAGTTTCAAACATGGGTCTTGTGGATGAACATATAGATACCTCACCAACTATAAACTAAGTAAATTTATAATACTTTATTTTTTTAGTTTTTCATGGTTTAATATTATTTAAGGGATGTGGTAGAATAATAAAACTGAAATTGTTGATTAAAAATGATTCATCTTATTTGGAAAATCTGTTTTAGTAATCACGTTATGATCACAGAGGATTATTTTCAGCAAAAAAACATCTTGAATTAGTTGAGGAATTCTTATATTTAATTTTTTTAGGTATTTTCCATTCAATATGGTGTTGAATTGTGAAATAATTAGATGAAGAGGATCATTTTTAAGAGAATGGAGGGGAACTCCTAGAATTTCTAAAAAAGTTAAATTTAATTAAACTATTATTATCCAAATTATTCTAAATGGATGATAAATTCATATGGAATGAAATTTTAGACTATATATAATCCATTTTCACATTATTTAATATTTTTTGGGATATATAATTAATTTTTTAAATTATTGATCCCATAAAATATCAGTATTTCTAATATTGATAATATTCATTACTATGACATTAAATATCTAAAAAATTAAAAAATAAATAATATTATATCATTATCAAATCTTGATTATCTATATAACTCATGGATTACATTAAATATCTCAAATTATATATATTTTAATATTTTAATATTATTTATTTGATTTTTTCTATAAATTAAATTGATAATACATCAGTGTTATAGAAGCATTTAATGTAATTATTTTCCCTTATAATTAAAAATAAATTTCCCTGAGGAAGAATATTATTTTAATTTTATGAACACTTTATAGAATAACATATCTTCTAGATTACCCCATATTAAAAATAGTATACTGAAGGAAAACAATATTATGACATGTTTGGAGTTTTGTTAAATATAATACTATAAAGGACATAATCTCCTCTATTTATCCCTAAATTGTCTTACATTCTACACATGGATGGTTATGGTCATGGAATAATCATAAAATAATATTTAGGTAGGTGTTTGGGTCATTTAAAGGGGAGAATAATTTTATATTTAACCAAAATTACCATATTTACCATTTACTATTGTAACCTAAATTACAAAATTTACAATTCTCATTTTTAAAAAATAATGAAAAATTATTTTATAAATTTTGAACCACTAATTCTAAATATTAAATAAATATCAAAAAATAAAAAACACTCAACTTTTATAATTTTATTTAATATTTTACCTAAAAAAATTCAACAAATTATTTTTGAAAGCATTCCTTTGTAAATATAAATGTTTGTATACCAAATTCATATATAAAATCTATTTATAAAAATATATGTACTAATTAATAAAAAATTAATTTAAAAATATTAAATTTATTCCTCCAAATAATAATTCTATGTAAATAAAGAAATAAAATATAGTTCTCAATTAAAATATGTTTTGTCACTATTCTATGAGAAATCAATATATTCGGAACATTCTAAAAATTGAGCCTAAATTTTTTAATTCAAAAAGGAAATTGATTTTTTAAAATAAAATTTGCAAATTTTTTTAAAATTATATATTATAATTATACAAAAGAATAAATTATAATAAATTTTGATGAAATTTATTTTTGGAGAAAAAAATTAATTTAATAACATTAAATTACATATTTTAAAATAATTTAATAGTACATTGTAAAGGATTATAGCTATCATATATTACATAATTTGATGAATATTATTAATTACCACCAATTTAGTTGATTTTTTATAATACTTACATTTAAATATTTATATTCCTCTACTCATTTAATCCCAGTGTTGCGTATATTATGTGCTATCAAACATAGAATTTTCTAAATTATTTGGATGTTATAAGAAACAATTCCTAAACATGGGTATTATGCACTCCAAATCATTTATTATTTATAATTGTCTTTCATTATCCTTTAAAACAATTCTAAAAATATTAATACATTGTTATATTTTTCATTTTATATAAAAATGTTATTATATTCATTATAAAACCACTATATATTTTCTTATTATATAATTACATAATTATAACATCACTCATTCATATAATAAGATTTCCACCTCAATGGATGACGCATTTAATTTTTATAAACTAGTATTAATTGATTTAAATATCAATATATTTAATAATTAAATATTTTACCTATGATTTAGTAATCATATTTTAATGATAAATAATGATTTAATTCTTATTCTTTATTTTTTAAAATTAAAACGGGGCTAGGAATTTGTTCTTTCTACTGCAAATATGGAACTGGTGTTTCATTTTTCATAAAATATTTGCATTCATGGTTCTAAAAATATATTTGATAAATATAAAAAGAAATAATGGATTAAGGTATTTACTAAATATTATTCTTAAAGGATAAAACAAATACCATGGACCATTATACATTAATATATTGATATAAATTTACTACCCAAAGCTTGTATGATATTGATATAATCACTTGAAATCATGACTATAAATCTCATGGATGGAAATTTTTACACTGTAAATCATTAATGGTATTATATTATATTAAATTATATTATCTTGTAATTATGGAATTTATATCAATGTATGTGGATATGAAATGAAATTAAAATACCATAAGAAGTAATAAAAGTCACAAACATCAGGTGGTAAAAATAAAAAATAACCAACTAATAACTGTGTAAATAATGATAATAATAATTACAGTATAGAAAAGTTATTAGATATTAATAATGACTTTTAATTGGATATTAATATTTTCATGTTTTTTATAATGGAGGTTAAGGATCTTATTTAGAATATGAGTGTCTATATAGGGCTTTTTTGTCACAGTTTCCCTATATTAAATAATTTTTTTATTAATATAATATTTTATTTATATAGTTAAATTACTACTACGTATGGATTATATTACAATTATTTTTTTATTTTATATTTTGTGCATGTGTTTTTATGAATCCCTCATTTAAATTACCTTGATTAAATTTTCATCATAATTTTGATGGTTTTTATCAAAAATTTTATCTTATTAAACATATACCATTATAACAAACTATTTATTTTTATGTGGTTTATGTAATTTCATATTGAGGACTTTTTTCATATATTGTGTTAATGTATTGGTATTTAAAAATCTATTACATTCTCTATTTTTCAAGAGTATTAGATTTATGTGTTATTAATACCTTCTTTATTTTTTTTAACTCAATTTGTATCCATTGAGTGATGACAAGTGTTCATCTTGATACATTGGTGTTCAGTAAAACAAAACCCAATGATGGAATTGTATTTCTCTTCATATCAAATTTTTGAGGTTTTACATTTCCTTCTCATTAACTCCTTTTTGAAATGTTTTTATCATAATTATTCTTCATCCATTGAATTATTTCATTAAAAAATGAAATAATATTATGAATAATCTAAAACCTCTTTTACTTTTTTTTCTTCAATAAAAATATTATTTATTTATACAATTGATTTCATATATATATTTTTAAACCGTAATATGAATTATTTGGTATGATTTTATTTTTATCATAAACTATTTGAAAAATATTTTTTTATTATCCTTTTTAAGTTATGTGATTCGATAGAGTATTTTCAAAATATTAATTTTTCCATTTCATAATCATTTGATATATTTTCTACTCCAAATTTACTCTAAATAATCTTTTACATCAATTATTTTATTTTATTTTAAATTAACTTTTTTTATTAATTTTTAGTTGACTATTTCACAAATTTATTATCATATTTAGTAACAATTTCAACTTTTATGATGTTTTTATAAGAATTTTCTAAATAATAATTTATTTTTTACATCCATTTACCACATTATGTAAATTATATTTTTCCCAAGAAATTTTTTTCCCTAAATTACCCATTAAACCAACTTATACTAATATTATTTTTTAGAATTAATAAATGGGTATAAAATAATTAACTACTTAATCTCTCATAATATTATATTATTTAATATTTTAATAAAATGGTGTTTTTCAAATTTTCAAAATATTAATTTATTCTTATGTTACCTGGTGAATATTTTTTTATCCAGCATCCACTTTTTTTCTAAATGACATATGAAATGTTCAATGTATGTTTTATTTACATTTGTCTCAATAACATGGGTTAATTATTTGATTTTCAAATATTACTCTTTTCATATTATTGAGGAACACATATATATGTCCTTCATTGAGTGATAGGTGGGATATTTAAACCTGCAAACATATGATACATGAACACTACATATAATTAGATGAATATTAATTGAATCAAATAACATTCCATGAAAAAATAATTTAAGTCTTATGCATTTTAAAAAATGGTCATATAAACAATTTCTCCATGTGTGGGATATATCATCTCCCACTACGTTCTTCCTAACATAATCCTTTCATAGATTTATCTTATGTAATACTATTCTTAATTGCCTAGTGGTTTGAAATATAAGAAAGGGATATCTTGTATGCTTAGTAAAGGTAAATAAGGAAGTTATCAATATATCGTAAGCCCAAGTGTATGAGAAGATGAGAATAATATTTTAAAAACACACCATATATATGATAGATAATAAAAAATTTCATTACATGAATCAAGGAATTTTATAAGATATAAATCTTTATTTAGCTAAGTAACAACAAATTTGAGAACTTAAAATGAGCAAGTTGAGTATATTTTTTGGATAAAACAGAAGTATAAATAATCATTACCATAGTAGTCAAGGATTATTTCCAAGTTTTTTATAGCGAATGGGTTCACTCCATAACCCATTATAGTAGTCATGGTTCACTCCCATGACTATAATAGTTGAATATTTTCTATAATAAACTAGTTTCACTCTATATTACATCCCTATTTATCTAATCATATATCAATATTTAACTAATTAAATGGAAGGATGTATAGGTCCCACCCATCACATAATAAAAATTATATAAATGTGTTCCACAAGATCATAAACATTTAATCATATCAGAGACCATGAAAAGAAATAAATTTCCCAATAACTAAATAATAAAATTTCCCCTAAAAAATAATTATTTTTAATTTACATTTTATTATGTACTCATAAAATTATATTTTCAAAATATAGTTGTTTTCATAATAATTTTATCATTTTATAACCTTAATAAAATAAATGGGTTTTATAAACAATTTATTATTATATAATCCAAAGATAAGAAATGGGTTTCATAAAAATCATGTTATCATAAACATCAACCATTCATAGATAGAATAAAAAGGGTATACATGGATAATATCCTAAATAAAGAATATGTACCATAAGTATAGAACATCATAGATGGAAATTGATTTTGAAAATACACTTACACCATTTTGTTAGTAAAATGACTTTTATTTGAAAACTAATTTTTTTAAAAAATATTAATAAATTATTATAGAAACCCATTAATGTAAAATAAATTTGGATGCACATTAACAAATATTTAAAAAATTATGCGCTAATTAATATAAGTAATTATGTATATTTCGTACATGTTAATTATTTATTATTTTCAATATTTTGGTAAAACCCAAAAAAAATTAAAAATTAAACATTCCTTTAAAAATATTAAAAATAAAAACATGCATAAAAATTTATTTAATAATTCATTTTAATAATGATAAAAATTTGATGATATTTTTAGAAATCATGGTTTCTCAATAAAATGGTGTCTCGACAAAAGATTGAAATAAAGATGATTCTTCAAAAAAAAAATATTTTTTACTCATGGGTACATAAAGAGATGAAAATGAATGGAAAGTATTTATTTTTATGAAATAACAATTTTGGATGAAAAATCATTAGTTTATTTAGATATTCATCATAATATTTTATCATTAGAAACATAATCATGAACAATTCCAGTAAATGATGAGATTATATCAAAAACCCCTTATGAAATTGGTTATTGTGAATCCTAAGCCCTAATTAAAGAATAAAATAAAATCATTATAATAAATATATTCATTATATTAAATTTAAACGGGGATTAATATACATTTCATAAAAGAAGATAAGTTCATAACATAACATATCTCTCAAAAAAATAAAAACAAAAATCCCTAAACTCTCTGGTAAAATTAAAACCATAATTACAATAAAGCGGAAATCAAAAAAATTAACTTGTAACCCCCCATATTTTTTAAGAGTAGTAAAAAAATACAATCATGGGTATTACATATAACAAATAAAAAATTGGCTAATATGGAAGGTGTCTTGATGAAAACAAAATTGGGAAGGAAATGCCTTACCTAAAGTCTCAAAATCTATGAAACACTTTTGAACCTCATTTATAATAGATATAATAACATTATACATCTATTAATGAACCATAATTATGTATTTCATACAATGTATGATATAAATATTTCACTTTAGTACACATTAATTATCAATAACATGTTATTGTGATGTTTTAGGTATTAACTATATTTTTTTGTATGTTTTGATTCGGATTTATTATTACTGTAACATTGATCATGGTAATGTCACCTACATATTCATAATGATGATATTAAAATCATATATATTCTCTATATATTTATTTAGTGTAATATAAAAAATGAAAAGATATAAAGTAAAAAATACACATTTAATGGAAATGGTAGGTTTTATATATACATGAAATATATTTCCATTATCTAGATAAAATGGAAAACATTGGTCAATATAATATGTTAACATTAAAAAATAATTTTTATGTGATTTACAGAACATAATTTTATAACAAATTTCATTATTATGCACTATGTAACACTTGAATGAATCACATCACATTAAATGGTAGTTACCCACCATACAATTGACTGATCCTATATTATTCACAAAAATGAAAAAATGATGTTATACATGTTTTAATAATTATATACGATTAATAATATAATAAATATCATATATCATCATTTTATAAATTTTAATATCTAACTATTAGATGTGGTGATGGAAAATGAATACCATCGGATCATGAGGTGGTAACCTTCCAAACAAAAGATCAATGATCTTTTTTGCCAATTGATATAGGCGGACATAGATATAGGATATTACATTAGCATAATAAAATAAGAGAATATATTATATACTAGGAAAGTTCAGGACTCGAGCGAGATCAGTCCTAAAAATTTATTTAATAAAATATAAAATCAACAATACATAAATGTGACATAAGCACCATGACACAACAAAATCGACAAAATGTCACCAAAAAACCAAAGGCCCCAAAGACAATAAATTATAAACCCACAATGCATCAGCAAATGATGACAACTCCATAAAAGATTAAAGCCCCCACCATGAATCTCACATCACAAATCCATACAAAATTTAAACAGAAAATAACAGTCCAGAACACCATCTGCAGTGGTCCCAATCCGATACAGCATGAAACAGCCTGTGGCCAGCCAAAGTCAACTCGCAGCATCCCAAGATAGCCATCTTTAAAAAACCATCCCACTCACAATGTCAAAGATGTCCAAATCCTTTACAGTCGATACTGGACCAGAGATTCCGGTTTGAGATCATCGTCGGTCGCTGGTTGACTATGTCGCTCCCCCATATCGCAAGGTCCTCCCCACAAGTGTTATAGATCCACCACAGTCCGAGGTCATATCCACACCTCCTCTCTGGAACAAGGCGTAACCCATCTCTCCCTAGAAGCTAGTGAACAACAAGATCCCACCACCAGAATCCCAGATCCACTCACCGCCAGGACCCTGCGCCGCAAACAAGATAGACCCGCATCACCGCTCATGCCTCCACAGCCCTTATCTCACTCACGCCATACCACTGATCCAACCTCCTCTGGCTGAAACCCTCACATTCCACCACTACATGATCCACCATGCCTCACCTCTCCATCGGCTTCCAGACCCATAAACTCTTCCAGGCCTCGCCGCTCTACCAATCCTCCACCAGACCTCGCCTCTCCAGCGTCGTCCCTCATCGCTTCGTTGGTCACCAGACTCACAAACCCCCGTGTCACCGCCAGGCCTTTCCTCCCAGGTGTTCCCTCTCCATTGCCTCTCTTCTTGTGTCCATCGACCACTAGACCCATGGACCCCCATGTTATAACAGCTCTCATAAGAATTACACAGATCGACATCAACCAAAATCAGTGCACGCCCACACCGCCCTCTATTCACCGTCGAATCCTCGAGACCTTTTATCTATGAAAAGATTTCATCAGTTTCCTCTTCAAAAGAACTGCAAAGGGATCATGATTTTCTGCAAGAAACAAACATCTGATAGTGGGTAACAATCTCATCATATTAATTTAAATTTATAATATTTTATGTATTTTTTATAATAATTAAAAAAAATCATAGTTTAAAATATTTCTTATTCTTCATATAACACCTTTAGGTTTATCCTATATCTTTCCTAGATTAAATTTTTGTTCTATAAAGGAATATAGGATGTGTTTGGATTTAATAAATATATTTTGGAATTTATTATCCAAACTAATGGTTAATGGATATGTGTACAGGAGATGATATATGTGGCCTTTTATAGGTGAAGTGAGTGTCACACTTTTAACTTTTGTAAAAAAGGCATAACCATGTTTTTCATATTCCAAAGGATCTATAATAGTCAATTATTAATCTTGTGGGTTTATTATGTATATATAAGACCATATAATGGGTGGTGTACATGTTTCTAGGTCATTTTATTCATTATGGTTTTGGTTTAACTCCTCCGAAAATGCATTTTAACCATAACATCGATGATTAATTTTTACACTTTTTAGTATTTATTATTATCAAAAATTATTAAGAAATTATATGATAATATATAATATCATTATCTTAAATATTTATAATTTTTCTTAAAATCTGATTACATAAATTAATATTTTTATTTTATATTTAACCTCACAAATGCAATGAAAAAATTTTTTTCCAAAGAGAAATGTTTCAAATGTTTAAAAGGGTTTTATTCCAAAATTTGATATTAAATTGATTAAAATTACCAAAAAAAAAATTTGTAAATAAAATTTAACTAATTTGATTTTTTAAAATACAATATAATTTTTTTTAAAATTTTAAATTATTTAAATGAAATGAAAATTCGGAATAAAAACTATTATTTTTCCATATTGATGGAAAAAACATTATTTTTAGAAAATTACTTTATATTAGCACGAATATAATTTTGAAATTATGATTTAAAAAATAAAATCATATTTTCATATATTTTTTTAAATGTGACAACAAATTAATTTAAAATAAATGCACAAAATTCGACAAAATAATTTTCATATAAAAACACAGTTCTTATGCCTAAAATTTTATTTATTCATATCTCATGTCTAAAAAACATACAATATGAGTGTTTAATATTTTATTGAACAAATAATATATAAATTACAATTAAATAATTTTCCACAAATTATAAATCATATTATTTCAATTAAAATATCTTATTACTCATAAAAATTATTTCCCAAAAAAATATTTCATTTATATTATATTCTTATTTATTTTCATTTTAATTAATTGGTTGTCAAGGAATTCATTATATATAAATGATTAAAAGAATAATTTTTTATATTGTTAATAATACTTATACCCTATATTATTATGTCATTGTATTGAATATGAAAATAAATAATAACTTTTTTATAATTTTTTTTGTGCCATTAAAACTCTGTGTAATGTGTAACACTAAATAATCATAGCGTTTCATATAAAGCATGCTATCAAGAAATTTTTACATAGTTCAAAAAAATAATTCAACAAAATAGGGATTAAATAATTATAACCCATTTACAATTAATTTATCTATTAAAATTCATCATTGTGATGAAAAAATGATGATACTTCAGTATTGTAGATACCCAATGTTTGACATACATGGACATTACATTACTTTTGTAGAATACTTAATACATAACATAAAGAAACCAATACTCAAAGACCATAATAGTTTAGTGTCTTTGGAAACTTGTAACATATTGATCTAATCATGGTAAAATATCTTCAACATCTCCCATAAAGATCTTCCCCTTTTGTATTCTTAATTAAAACATTTCTTTATATTCTGGGGAAATGAAAACATATAAAGGGTGAGCTCAAATTTTCAGTAAGGGTAAGAATATATAAAATTAAACAAACCATATACATTTTAACTTTAAAACATGTCCATAATGTTTAAACATGAAAATATTGAGCAATGAGATAAAAAGTGGAAGTACATAAGGAATAGATCATAATGGAACATCAATCATGATAAAATAGCATGGAAATAAAACTTGTAATTGTGGTAAAAAATTAAGCACATGATATCATTTCCATAGTAGGCAAGGCATTGCTTCCAAGACCATCTTAGTGGACAAAGTCCCTTACTGAACCGGGTTTACTTGTCGTTCAAGCCCTTTATTACTAAACCAGATCTAATTTTTGTTTAGCCATGTCAATCTCATGAGATATAAATATTTACCCAATGAATTGGAGGGAGATATAGTTCCCACCCATCTCATAATTAAATCATTCTTACTTGTGCCACAAAATAATCATAAAAAAATCATCATAACCCAAAGAATAAAATGGGTTTCAAAAACATCATCCCATCATCACATAATAAATATAAAACAAATGGATATTTAATCATAAGAAAATTGAAACCATGTAAATCATAGAGACATTATATTTGAAACATACACATATGAAGTAATGTCATCATACATGGAAAATGGTTTTGATAAAACATTTGAAATGAATTCTTGAGGAAAATATTCTTTCTTCTTCAAAATGATTTTCTTTTTACAAAATTCCAAGATATTTTAAAAGAAAATTATTTTTTTGAAAATAGTAATATAATCTTGTAGAGTAATCTTCATGATAATGAGGTGTTATGAAACCGTAAAAATATGTTCACTTCGTATAAGTTAAAAATAACATTCTTCACGTACTTTTGTCGGAAAAGTTAAAAACAATCCTTGTATGGTAAACAATAGAAATATTCATTTCATAACATGTTTTAAATGTCAAAAATGGGTAAAAAGGAATTTAAACATACATAAATTTTTTTTAGAAAACATGATCTTTGATTATAATAATAACCCAGTAGATACTTACGAATAAACAATCTCGGATAAAAATGTGATTGGAAAAGTTATCCCTTACAAGGATCATTTTGAAAATAAAATAGATCACTTATGTGTATTCACTGTAAGGTCCTATAGAAAAATTATAAATTCAGGATAAGATATTAAAATTCGTTTCTCACATAATCAATGAACAATATAAACAAGAAAGAGATGATCAACCCAAAGAATGGAAATTGGGTTAAGAAGTTACCTTACCAAGTGTCTGACTTGAATCGATCGTTCTTTAATCTCATAAATAATAAAACAAAGTTAATTTGTACTTTCTTAAGAACATTTTTCAAATTTATTATTCCTTTTATATCACTTATTTCCATGTTATAAACATTATGTAACCATTTCATTTAATAATGTTCGTTTTGTCGATATTTGGTACTTGAGTAAAAATGGACTTCTTATAATTAAATGTTGTTCATGTGGTCAAAGTTTCCTTATATCCAGAATCATATTCATGATTTATATATCATATATATCATATATATACAGAATATACATGTATTTATAATTTTACATAACATATGGAGGTAAGAAATGAAATGCACCGTTCATGGAGACGGTAAGCCGTACATACACATGAACTCTACTTTCATTTATATTTCTTATTTTAATGGAATTAAAACATAATGATACATAGGTATATTATAATTCCAGTATAATATCATATATAATATCATTAGCTACATCCTTTATACATCCCACATAAGGCATTAACAAATCACATCACTTTGAGGGGGCAGTAGTCTGCACTTCCTCAAATGAGATTATCATATTTACCCGCTATGGAAACCATAAAGTCTTGTTATAATGTTGAATCAAAGAAGCATAAGGAAATCATGAACATAATATGTATTATATATAAATAAATTTCCATCATAATGGCCACCATGAGAGGCAGTAGGAGAAAATCGAACAATCATCGTTTCGTGAGGCGTTAGTTTGCCATCCACAAAACATTATGTTCTCCATCCATTAGATGGAGGTGTGTGTAAGTGTAGTTAGAATAATTCTCATAACAACATCCTAGTATATTTTGGATACTCGTGTTTTTACAAAAGAAAGGATTATAAAGATTTTAGGGGTTGGATATGTAGAATAAAAGAAAATAACTTCAGAGAAACCATTACCTTTAATTTGGAGAACTTCCTTTGGTTTGAACCAAAAAGACTTCTTGAACTTCCTTCTACCTAATGTAAGGCTTCTACGGGGATTAGAGGGATGTAGGGAGCTTAATTGGGAAGAGTTTGGACGAGCCAAATGGCTTGAGTGGTGTGAGTAATTGGATAGAAATGGTCTTCTTTTATAAGGGGGAGGAGGGGCTCTTTTGGAAAGTGTGAAAATATTATTTTATTATAAACTTATTTCCGGTTTTAAAAGGTCCAAAAATAATTAAATATGATTATAAGATGACTCATGGTCTATATAAAATCATCAAATTATAATTGGACATGTTTTGGATAAAAGTTTAATCATTATAATCTTATTTATTTAAATTATTTATTAATGATGTAAATACTGTATCATTATTGTGTCATAATTAATTTAATTTATCTGATGTCTAAAAATCATGAAACAAATACCATGATATAGGAAATCGTTTTATATTTCCAATTAATATTTATAGTCTAAAATATGAATTATAAAACACCATATAAAAATTAATTTACTAAAATATTTTTGTTAATGTAAATTTTGACTTTACATTAAGTTAATTAATCTAATGTGTCATTGTCTTCCATAAGTGGCTCCATGGGGTCCCAAAATCAACCCATGGATGTGCATGGTTGGTAATTAATCATCCAATAAGGATTGGACAAGTGTTAATGTAATTTTAAATTATTATAATATTCATTTAACCTTGAATTACCCTATTTTCTTTTAACCGTGGTAAATAAAAGTGAAACGTTACTATTCACCAAAGAATATTTATCTTATTAAACCGCACATTACTCCTTGATATTAACAGCGTCTCTTGGATTTTCAAAATTCAACTCACAGAAGCAGTAAAATTAAGTTTTACAAACAATTTCAAAATCTCTTAGGAGGTGGGTAAAAGACAGTGAAAAGTTCAATACAATTTTTATAAATCTAAAATTATTATAAAATGACTCCAATGAATTTCATTGAACTTATATAAGTATAATGTATCAATTTTGACGTAAAATAAATTTAAATTTAATAAATTATTATTTAAATAAAAATTTGGATTCAACCAAAAACATAGTGTTTTCATTATTCATCAAAAATTGAAGTTTTTCAGAAAAATAACAAAAATTCAGCTTAATATATATTAGATTTTCCGAATATAAGAATTCTGTCTATTTTTTTCAAATTATAATAATAGAAGTAGAATTAATTAATTTTAAAAGTAATTCTCGTTATCAAAAAAAATAGTGTGTTCTTAAGAAACAATAACTATCAAAAGATCGACACTTGTTTATGTCCAAATTCAAAGTGAAATTAATTCCAATGACCAACATTGGATTAAAGGGTAAAAATATATTCTAATTACACTTTAAAACCAATTAAAAAGATAATATAACCATATAAATTATTTACGATGAAAAATGTTGTTTTTAATTAAAATATAGCGTGTTTTTACTATTCATCAAAATATGAAAGTTATCAGAATAAAATGAAAAATTTATCCAAAGTAAATTTTTATATCCTGATTCTAAATAATAATTTTATTTTTTCAAATTGAACTTATAAACATGTAAAAAACTATATTTAAAGTTTGTGTTCCATCAAAAGGTGGCAAAAATGCATTTTTTAAAAAAATAGTTATTTTACCAAAAAAAATTATTTTTTCCTCATACCATTTCTAGAAAAAATGTAGGATGAATAATAATTTTATAAAATTAAAAATGTGGTTAATAATATTTATAACGGCTAGTCCATAATAATATTATAACTATATATCGTTGTTTAGTGAAACCCGGTATTGCCTATTACACTCGCTATCGAGGAAGGTTGTGATTGTGGGTAATGCAAGCCAAGTCAGGGTTGCGTGTTGTGCAAAACTCCTTTGTTGTTTCTTATAACAGAATCCAACCATATTTCATTTATAAATTGAATATATATATATATATAGACACACTCAATGCTGCTTAGAATGACAACTCTCAAAAGAACTTGAAATTGTGTGTAACACAATCCAAGAATAGTGTTGCGTATACTGCAAGCTAATACAGTGTTGTGTATATCACAAGATAATCTTGGTGTATCATAAAACACATGACATCAAATAAATTAAAAAGAATACTAATCATAAAATCTTGGGGTGTTACATTCTACCCCCCTTAAAATGAATTTCTCCCTTGAAATTCGCAGGGGTTATAAATGGTTTAATAATTGAAAGTTTATTTAATAGAAACCTGCATTGTAAAAAGCAATACCAAAACATAACATTAAAAAATAAATTATGAAACGTAATTTTTACCCAAAGTAACTCATCACTGGGTTTCCACATAAGAGAACATAAGTGAAAATATGGATATGGAAGAAAAATCTAACCATCATGTTCTGATGGAGAGTGGTAGATAACATGGCTATGAAAAAGCCAACAATCACAAAGCCCATAATTTTTGATGATCTAAGATACCATCTGATTCAACAAATATAAGAGAACTAGGAAAAATTTTTGTTTTCAATATCATTTCCTAAAGTTGAAGAATTTGAATTAGAAGAAATACTAACTTTATTTTGGTACATTCTCACTTGTGTTTGTGCCTTGAACAATTTCCACTTCATCCCTTAAATAAATGAAGTTGAATTTGTCATTTTTGAAGTGTTAGCAGATCATGTGATAGAATGATGGGTCATTCCAACTATCTCAAAGAAAAGGTTAAAAAAGTTATCGAATACATAAGTCCATGTATGGTGAAGTTAGTCATATATGATTCCAAAAATGGACTTATAATTCATCTATCATACTGCTTAATAAAATAAAACTAGTTTTTATTAACCAGGGACTTCCTGTTGGCCAGTGGTAGGCGATAAAGGCCTATCGCACTTTGGTTGTGTGTTCGATTCCCACAGACTTGTCCGACGCGACGGGTTGTCGCCCGTCTTGAAAATTGTCCCTTTTTCTGAAACTACATTATAATAAAATTTCTATAATAATATTGAAAAAAATTTCTTACCTTAAACAATACTATCTTATGTCTAACTTAATTCATTCCAACCCTTAGGCTTATACAAAATACATCTGTCCAATCTCATAGTATACAGAAAATGATTACTGGAAAGGTCACATAACAAGAACGTGAATAACATCATTTATCATACAATATATCTTGTTGGTCAGATTCCAAACATGTAAATTGCTTAATCATGTATTCTATTGAAACATGAATTACCATAGAACCTTAGTTGAAAACATGAATGCTATCAAAATTTGTCTCTTTCTACATTCCAAATTCCCAAAAATTCTTTATACTCAAACCATGATATCACTTTGTCCTTATATTAGTCATGAGCTCATTAATACTATCAAACATCTCATTATCTCCTTATCCCTTCATTATAGGCACATCATATATTTTACAAAAATATCTGAATAACCTTTCATGGTTACTGGTACCATTCATCACATACTTTCGAAACTCAAGCAAAGGCAATATTGTAACAATCCTTAGATTTTTCTTTATTCCATAGTACCATACATTATTTTTGATAAACATATAATCATTACACTACCTTCTTAAACCACTAACTGAGCTTCATCATTTCTGCCATATCATATATCATTTGTAGTCTCTTCATCATCATCCACATAAATACTACCCATATGACCATGGAGATTATCTTTATGAGATTTTGCCTTAGGGCATTAGTTTGCATAATTCCCTTACATTCCACATGTAGAATACTTAACTGTTGTCGATGTCTTAGAAATACCATTATCCTTGTCCATGGTGTTAACTGAACCTTTTCCTTTACAATTAATAGCTTTGTTTCTTTCTTTTCCACACCCAAAGATTCTTCCAGTTCCATTGAAACATTCTCCTTGAAGCCTCTTCCCACATGACTTACATTAGGGAAATTGAAGTTTCTTTTCTATATGATCATCATGAAACTCCATCTTTATCTTATTAGATCAGTCAGGAAACTTACCAAAGTTGAGATTATTGATCATATGTTGAGATTGCTGATTAGGCATAATAACGATGTTTTGCCTTCCAAATCCCATTTCATTTGCTTGATCATGAAGAATATCATTCCATTGTCCATTTTATTCTCCATTATCGTGAATCTTCCTGTTTCTAGCCATTTTTTAAAACCCAAAAAGAATAGTGTGAGAGGAAAAAATCATGATAGGTAAAAAATAATAATAAAGGTGGAGTAACTTTAATATCTAACATCTTAGGTTTAATTCTAAGATCGTTACCGTAATTCTAGGACTATAACCTATACTTATACTTAACCTTAGGGACATCCCTAGACATACCTTAGAAATATCTCTACAGAATTCACTAAAGTTTTTGCATCCTTGTTTCCAAAGGTTGACTAAACCTTTCCTCTGATACCAACTGTATAGACCCAAAGGTTAACTTACATGGACATTAAATTACTTTTTCTGAATACTTAATACATAACAAAAAATCCAACACTCAAGGACTGTAATAGTTTAATGTCTTTGGAAACATGGAACATATTCTTCTAATCATGGTGAAAGAGCTTCAACATATCCCATAAATATCTTCCCCTTTTGTTTTCTTACCAAAAACCATTATTTATATCCTGAGGAAAAGAAAACAAATAAAGGGTGAGCTCAAATGCTCAGTAAGGGTATGCATGGATAAAATAAAACAAACGGTATACATTTGAACTTAAAAACATGTCCATAATGTTTAAACCTGAAATTCTTGAGCAATGAGATAAAACATGGAAGTACATAAGGCATAGATCATAATGCGACATCAATCATGATAAAATAGCATGGGAATAAATCTTTTAGTTGTGGAAAAAACATTAATCACATGATATGATTTCCATAGTAGGCAAGGCATTGCTGCCAAGACCATCTTAGTGGACAAAGTCCCTTACTGAACTAGGTTTACATACTGTTCCAGCCCTATATTACTAAACTAGATTTACTTTTCATTTCATCCATGTATATCTCATTAGATATAAATATTTACCAAATTCATTGGAGGGAGATATTGTTCCCACCAATCTCATAATGAAATAATTCTTACGTTTCCCACAAAATAAACATAAAACATTCATGATAACCCAATGAATAAAATGGGTTTCATAAACATCATCCCATCATCACATATTCCATATAAAACAAATGGATATTTAATCATACGAAAAGTGAAACCATGTAAATCATAGAGACATTATATTTTAAACAAACACATATGAAATAATGTCATCTTATATGGAAAATGGTTTTAATAAAACACTTGAAATGAATTCTTGAGGAAAATATCCTTTCATCTTCAAAATCATTTTCATTTCACAAAATTCCATGAAATTTTATAAGAAAAGTATTTTTTTGAAAATAGTCATAAAATCTTGTAGAGTAAGCTTCATGAAAATGAGGCGTTATGAAACCGTAAAAAACTGTTCACACCGTATAAGTTAAAAATAACATTCTTCTCGTACTTTTGTCGGAAAAGTCAAAAAAAAATCCTCGTATGGTAAAAAATAGAAATATTCATTTCATAACATGTGTTAAAATTAAAAAATGGGTACAAAGGACTTTAAACATACATAAAAATATTTTTAGAAAACATGGGCTTGGATGATAACAATAACCCTAGTAAATACTTACGAATAAACAATCTCGGATAAAAACGAGATTGGAAAAGTTATCCCTTACAACGATCTTTTTGAAAATAAAATAGATCACTTATGTGTATTCACAGTAAGGTAATATAAAGAAAGTATAAATTCATGATAAGATATAAAAATTCATTTCTCACATAATCAAAGAACGACATAAATAAGAAAGAGAAGATCAACCCAATGAACGGAAATTGGGTTAAGAAGTTCCCTTACCTCGTGTCCGACTTGAATCGATCATTCATTAATCTCATGAATAATAAATCAAATTTAATTTCAACTTTATTAAGAACCTTTTCAATATTATTATTCCTTTTATATAACTTATTAACATGTTATAAATATTATGTAACCATTTATGTTAATAATGTTTGTTTTGTGGATATTTGGTACTAGAGTCAAAAATGGACATCTTATAATTACATGTTGTTCATGTGGTCAAAGGTTCGTTATATATAGAATTATATTAATGATTTAAATATCATATATATCATATATATCCTGTATATACATGTATTTATAATATTACATAACATATGGAGGTAAGAAAAGAAATGCACCGTTCATGGAGACGGTAAGTCGTACGTACACATGAACGCTACTTTAATTTATATTTATTATTTTAATGGAATTAAAACATAATGTTACATAAGTATATTATAATTCCAGTATAATATAATATATAATATCATTAACTATATCCTTTATACATCCCACATAAGGCATTAACGAATCACATCACTTTGAGGGGGCGATAATCTGCATTTCCTCACATGAGATTATCATATTTACCCACTATGGAAAGCATACAGGATTGATATAATTGGGAAGTAAAAAAGCATAAGGAAATCATAAAAATAATATGTATTATATATAAATACAGTTCCATCATAATGGACACCATGAGAGGTGGTAGGAGAAAATCGAACAATCATCGTTTCGTGAGGTGTTAGTTTTCCATCCACAAAAACATTATGTTCTTCATCCATTATATCGAGGTGTGTGTAAGTGTAGTTCAAATACATCTCATAAAAACATCCTAGTATATTTATGATACTGTAGTTGTTACAAAATAAAGGATTAAAAAGAGTTTAGGGGTTGGAGAAGTAGAATAAAAGAAAACAACTTAAGAGAAACCATTAACTTTAATTTCGGTAACTTCCTTTGGTTTGAACCAAAAGGACTTATTGAAGTGCCTTCTACATAATTTAAGGCTTCTAAGGGTAGGAGAGGTATGTAAGGAGCTTAATTGAGCAGAGGTTGGACGAGAAAAATGGCTTGAGAGGTGTGAGGAATTTGATAGAAATGGTCTCCTTTTATAAGGGGGGGGAGGGGCTCTTTTGGAATGTGTGAAAATATTATTTTATTATAAACTTATCTTCGGTTTAAAAAGGACCAAAAATCATTAAATACGATGATAGGATGACTAAAGGTCGAAATAAAATCATCCAATCAGAATTGGACATTTTTTTGGATAATATTTTAATCATTATAATCTTATTTATTTAGATCATTTATTAATGAGGTAAATACTACATCATTATTGTGTCATAATTAATTTAATTCATCTGATGTGTAAAAATTGTGAAAAAACTATCATGATTTAATAAATCGTTTTATATTTCTAATGAACTTTTATAGTCTAATATATGACTTATATAACACCATATAAAAATTAATTTACTAAAATATTTTTGTTAATGTAAATTGTGTCTTTACATTAAATTAATTAATCTAATGTGTCATTATCTTTCATAAGTGGCTCCATGTGGTCCCAAAATCGACCCAAGGATTCCCATGGTCAGACATTACACATTCAATATGTTTTGCAAAAGTGTTAAGGTAATTTTGAATTATTATAATATTCGTTTAACCTTGAATTACCCTATTTACTTTTAACTGTGGTAAATAAAAGTAAAAAGTTACTATTCACTAAAAATTATTTTTATCTTATTGAACCACATTTAACTCCTTGATATTAACTGTGTCTCTTTGATTTTCAAAATTCGACTCACAGAAGCAGTAAAATTACGTTTTATAAACAATTGCAAAAGCACTTAGGAGGTGGGTAAAAGACGGTGAAAAGTTCAATATAATTTTAATAAATATAAAATTATTATAAAATGACTCCAATTAATTCATTGAACTTATATAAGTACTATTTATCTTCTTTGACTTAAAATAAATTTAAATCTAATAAATGATTATTTAAATAAAAAGTCGGTTTTAACCAAAAAACTCAGTGTTTTCACTATTCATCAAAAATTGATGTTTTTCAGAAAAATACCAAAAATTCACCCTAAGCTATATTTGATATTCCGAATTCAAAAGTGATGTCTATATTTACAAATTCAAATCATAGAAGTGTCATTAATTATTTTTAGATGTAATTCCTGTTATCAAAACAAATAGCGTGTTTTTAAGAAACAATAAATATCAAAAGGTCGACAGTTGTTTATGCCCAAATTCAAAGTGAAATTAATTCCAATGAATAGAATTGGATTTAATGGTAAAAATATATTCTAATTACACATTAAAACCAATTAAAAATATTATCTATCCATATAAATTATTACGATGAAAAAAGTTGTTTTTAATTAAAATTTACCGTGTTTTTACTATTCCTCAAAATATGAATGTTATCATAATAATATGAAAATTTAATCTAAAGTAAAATTTTATATCCTGATTACAAAAAATAATATTATTTTGTCAAATTGAACTTATAAACATGTCAAAAACAAGATTTATTGTGGGTGCGCCATCAAAAGGCGCAAAAACTTCAATTTTTGAAAAATAATTATTTTACCCGAAAATTTTATTTTTTTCTCATACCTTGTTCTAGAAAATATGTAAGATGAATAATAATGTTATAAAATTCAAAACTTTGTTAATAATATTTATAATGGCTAGTCCATAATAATATTATAACAATATATCATTGTTTAGTGAAACCCGGTATTGCGTACTACACATGCTATCGAGGAAGGTCGTGATTGCGTGTAATGCAAGCCATGTCAGGGTTGCATGTTTTGCAAGATTCCATTGTTGTTTCATATAACTGAATCCAACCATATTTCATTTATACATTGAATATATATATATATATATATACAAACAATGTTGAGTATAATGACTACTATCAAAGGAACTTGAAATTGTCTGTAACACAACCCAAGAATATTGTTGCGTATACTATAAGCTAATACAGTGTTGCGTATAGAACAAGATAATATTTGTGTAGCATAAAATACATGACATCAAATAAATTAAAAAGAATTCCTATCATAAAATCGTGGGTTGTTACATGTATCATTACTTCTTTATGTTCTAACGTATCTTTTTTATACTGGTTAGTCTACTAGAATAACTTGATTAGTTAAGTTGTATAGTTTTGAAGAAAATTATTTGAACTATCCATGATATTTAATAATTGATCATAGTAATAATTATAATTTTCCACTAGTACATCCTTTGGGATCATCATATATGATACATCTGGTTTGTAATACCTTAGGGTAGACACAAGGAACATATTATGCACTCGAGGGAGGTTCGACAGAAGCTCTAATTGATGGGACACCATATCAAAATGGTCAGGAACATAAAAGAACAATATAAACCCATAAATTAGTTTTCATTTGTATCATCTAAAAAATTTCATATATTTTTGTCTTCTAATCAATTATCACTCCATCTTTTACTCGATGAAATAAAGATGAATTTGTTATTCTTGAAGAACTAAAAGTTCACAAGATTCATAATAAAAAAGTTAATCCATTATATCTATAATTATTATAAAAAAATTGATATCATTTGTAATCCAATATTACTGAATCATTGTATAGTGTCGTAGAACATTTATATCAAAAACATCATCAAGAAGTTAACATAAAACATTACATTAATTTTTTACCTTATAACCCTTCCAAAAATAAATATTTTATAAAGAATATCAATAAAAACCATTAATAAACATAATTTTAGTCCACAAAATTCAAATAAGTATACCTTAATGTCACATACAACATATTTGATTATGAGGATCATATATTCTCTTAAGGAATGGTAATACCAATAATATCAATAAAACCACAATGAGAAAACATTGTTCCTCATTTGACAAACACATATTATTGGAAAATTTTCATACATCCAAAAATTATGTAAAATTCATTCGTTATAATATAAAAAATGTTATAAAATAATTAATAATTTCTTATAGAATCAATTTTATCCATTTATTTTAACAAAACCAATCATCTCTATATTTAAACTATATACAAATTTTTCAATGCTAGGAACATATTTTGGGTTACATTCACATAATAATGTTTTTCAATAACATATTAGTATGTCATTAAATAAAATTTATATTTAATTAGTTGTATTACAAATATTATAAAAAATAATCTATTCAATACTTCATCAGAAAAATTGATTTATATATATCATGATTCACATAAATAATGAATTCTAAGGCATTAACACTTCAATCATTCCACCCCCTTCCAAAACTAATAAATAGGATTCATTTTTTTCCTTGATTATTAATTTATACTGAATAATAAATGAATCATTTATTAATGTTCATTAATGTCAATATAATCATGCTTCTCATATTTGAAATAAATAATACAGTTAGAATAATTATTACCTTTCAAATGTCAATCATAGACCCTGTATCATAATTTTTATAACTATTACTCATACAACCTTGTTGATTATCATAAATATATATATCCATAGGCCATATATTCATGTAATTACCCATACTTTATTTAGTTATAACATTCAACCATTAATGATTCCATAGTGGATGCATTTTTTTATCTATTGTTTTAATTAAAATTTTCATTTTTCCGTACTAATAACATACTATATGCCCTTCTTTTGAACACAAAAAAACTTGTTCTTATTCCTCGTAGAAATTTACAGTTTTTTTTCTTTGAACATTATTTACATATTGGTAGTGGAGTCTCCATTATTCTATATCCTCCTCCAACCAATATCTATGAAAACACTATCATTTCCATCCTTGGGGAGTCTGGTAGTTAGTTTATGTTCACGTTGGTAATCATATAACTTGATAAATAATTAGGTATAATAAACATATAACATTCTCCTATAATAACAATTTTTGTTTCATAGAAAAACATTATCTATCATATTTAATGTAAACCTAGTTCCATTTGTTTCACATCATTGACTAAAACCAAAATACATAATATGGGAAAAATATTTTTTGGGGAAACATAAGTAACCCTAAAAAACAACTAATAAGATCTATATATCATGAAACATAATTATCAATATACGACACAATATGTTTAGACATGGTAATAAATGGTAATCATAAATTTAAATATTCCATGATTTTTAATAAATTGTTTGTGAAGTTCTAATGTGTATCCCTTAAGAGTGTCAAACTAGTTGAGAAAACATGGCCCATTTTCTTATACCATATGACAATAAATTCCAAATAAATGCTCCCTTTTTGGAGTTATAACCCATTATTACCACTATTTTAGAGACACATCAAATCATATTAAACCAATAGGGATGAAATTTAATGGAAACCTATTAATCTATCCTTTACCAAAATTCACATACATTTTCCTGTACACTGCATCATCCTTTAACTCATACTTAGACATATCATTGAGGATGACACCAAATATTTCTCATCCTATCTTCCAAATAATAACTAATCATTACTCTAATACCTACTATAGATCCCCAAATTTCATGTAAAAAAATACATCAGATTATATAATTGTTTATTAGCTAAAATAACAATCTACACTAGAATAATCTTAGTCTGCTAAATTTGGAAATGTGGAAACATAAAAAACATATACATAAGTGAGCTACATCATCTCCCACTATGTTCTTGATAACTAATGCGCTTCTTAGACATATCAGAAATATTACATTTCTTTAAACATTTAGTAAAGTTAGTATGATAAATAATGAGATTAGATTATTTGAAATGTTAAATAAGGGGTATATAAATGTACTATTATCATAAGGGTATGATATCAAGATAATTACAATAGAAAACTTTGTCTTTATATATTTTTGGTCATCTACATTAGCCATGGTATAAATAATAATATATAATCGACAAGAATAACAATATATTTATAGAATATTGGAAATAAGAACATAATATTGGAATAAGGAACATATTTTTTACATATAAATAATTTTAAAAATAATTTCTTTTGTTATCGATGTTTATTTCCAAGGATATTACTGTGTAAGGTGTTCACTCTCTAAACCGTTGTAGATGTTATGTTTCACTATCAAGAATATTATAATGGAAATATTCCCATACTAAATGTGGTTCAAAACCCATTAAATTTCTATTTATCTCATGTGATATAATTCATCAAAAAATTAGTTATATAGAGATACCGATCACATCTGTAAAAAAATCATTATATCTAAACAATGAAAATAAATGGATTTCATAAGTATTATATAGTAAAATAAACAATGAAATTAAATTTATTTCATAAACATTTCATCATTTAATTTTATCATAACCCCTAAAAAACAAGCATGTTTCATAATAATTTTATCATGGAATAACTTGTTGAAATAAAATGGGATTCACGAACATTTTATCTAACCATATCACATAGAAATTAAATTGGATTCATAAAAATAATTTCATCATAATTATAAATCATTAATTAAAATAATAATATTTTTTCTTTCGATCATATCCCTAGTAAATCATAAGTTACATCAATATATTTCATATTAGATTAATAATTATGATGAAGGGACACATGGAAAATTTATTGAGGAATATAAATTCTCTTTAAAATTCAATTTCTAAATAAATAATGTCATTATATATTTTTGTAATTTGATTCATTTAAAATGTATTATAAATACCTTAAAGAAACATTTAAACATTTCTTTTTAGGATGGAAAAAAATTCCATACATGTTGTATATGTTAAAACAAATATGAGTTCTTCATTTTAATAAACATCGAACATTTCATTTCATGAATATATCATGATCATTCTTTTAAAAAATTATATAAAAATTAAGATATCTATAAAAATTTCATTAGTAAATCATTTTGATAATTTTGAAATAATTTTTTAATTTTTATAAGAAAACATGTTTTTGGAATAGAAGTTGGTTTAAATCAAAGGGGGAAATAATAATGATATTTCATAAAACCCATATTTTGAACACATTAGTAAATATTGATTTTAAAATGAATAGAAGATATTTTTTATCATAAAAACCCATTGGATTATAGAATAAATTATTTTCCAGATATATTGATCGAAGTATCTCTTCATCATAAACATGTTTCTAAACAATCCCTATAAACGATGATATTTTATCATAAAAACCATACCACATAAATAAAACTAAATCCTAATCCCCAATTAAAATATAAAATAAATGAAACATAAAAATTCAAAAGAATAAAATAATTCATTATATAAATTTCCATGGGGTTGAATATATATGTCATAAAATAAGTTAGGTGTGTAACATAACACGTATCGCAAAGGTGGAAAAGGGAAGTAAAAAATCCCATATTGCTTTGATAAAATTAAAACCATATACCCCCATGAAATAGATATCATAAAATTGATATCTAAATCCCAATAATTATAATTATTATAATAATAAAATTCATTCATGATAAGTACGTACAATACATAAATTAATCATTTTTTGAATATTTCATATGTCATATAATAAATAAGAGTGAGACAGAAATCCCTTATTGTAAGTATGAACTTCCATCCAACACTTTTATATGTCATATATAATAAATATAAATTTCCTAAAAATATATTGTATAACCATATATATTTTACCAAATATAAGAATTAGATTTGATATTTTATTACAGGTATATTAACAATTATAAAATAATATCACGTTTTGGGTAATAACATCTTTTTTCACATATGTTGTGATTTTTTATTTACATGATATAAATTTGATAATTATTACATCATCTATAGAATTTTAAACATGATATTAATAAAAAAAATCATTTTATTTCATTTATAATAATCCATTAATGCTGGGTATATAAAATGAAATACCTGATTAATTGAGATAGTATGTCGTACATATCCATGAATATTGATTCCATTTTCTCAATGGAAGAAATGAAATTAGGGTGGATAATATATTATTATTATAGATTATTTTTAACTATATATATCAAGTATTTTTATATAATCTCAGCCTTATTACCTTTCATTTGAATCATGAATGAATCACATCACATCATGAGATAGTAGTCAGTTGTACACACGAGTGATATTATCACATTCCCAAATAAAGGAATGTAAGAAAGTATATTTGTTATAACAATATTAAATTTATAATAAAATCAAATATATAATATATAAAATTTTAATCCATTATTGTCTTAATCCATGAGAGGTGGTGATGTAAATTGAATAGCAATGGTTCTCTAGGTGGTAGTCTATGGTACTCACGATTGACGGTCTCATTTCCCATTTTATGGAGGTAGATATTGATATTAGTTATAAAATTAACATAATAACATATATGTATAGTAATGATACATTTTTTATTAAATAATTTTTATTGAATAATAATTTAAGGATTTATAATAACGAGTAGAATAAAATAACATCGTTTAAAAAGTTATCATTTTTTTAGAAAACATCTTTACGTTTTAACTAAAGACTTCTACGATTTGATTTCAGATCACACCAAGGACACATGGATCCGGGGAGGTCTGTATGAATCATATTAATCAAGTTATTTTCCAAAAAATGGTTATATGTGTGTTAATAGGATAAAACAATTGGTATACTTTTATAAGTCAGGTGACTGGAACACTTGTAAATTATGAGATGAAAATTGTGTACTGATGTTTTCCACATCCCAAAATAATAAAAAATTAATACATTATAAATAAATAAAGGTGATAAGATAAAAATAAATACTATAAATTAATTTTTAAAAATTTCATTTGCCAATTTAACCTTTATTTCGTTAGTTAAACACTCAGGTAAACCCATGTTAACCTTAAATGTAATACTTTATTTGCACACATTTAAATAATAATTATGGGAAAATATAATGTAAAAATATTAGATAATATAAAATATAATGATTACAAATATTTATTCAATTTATTTTTATTACATTTATATAATTTGAAAAATAAATTCCAAAATTACTCATATAGATGTGACAAAAAAATGTTGTCTAAAGAGAAAAGTTTCAAAAGATATATAGGGTTGTATATAAAAAGATAATATTAAATAAATTATAATAACCAAAATATGATTAAATTATTTATAATTGAAGTAATTTTATGTAACGCCCCGACCCCATTTACCCAGAGTCGGTGCATTATTACATAACATTGTCATGATCGCAAAAAGGATCAAATCTCGAAAGACCGATTGATTTAGTAGCCTTGGAAATAATAGATATATTCATAAGTATTACATTACATCATAAAAATGAAAACTACAACAACATATTCTCTTCATATTCCACACTCATATCCCCACATACTATCCCTACAGGTCATTCATAATTTACTTCTTCATACCCTGGGAAAAAATAAAACATAGAAAATGGGTGAGCTCAAATGCCCAGTAAGGATAACAATATAGCGGAAACTTTCATAAATAAGAATAAACATTTAAGGAAATGTATAACTAAAACAAAAGCCTTTTAAACTTCAACTTAAACATAGTAAGGAAAAAATAAAATGAAATAATGCCATTTAATTATTCACATGGATATTCTACTAATCGAATAATCACATGCAATATCAATAACCACTTTCATAATGATGGAATGCATAATGCCAGACTGTCATAACCACATAGACAAGGCCTCATGCCAAGACTAGAAATAAGATTCTATCAAGGCCTTGTGCCAAGACACTAGCTTGTCTCATGAGACCTACCGATGCATCGAGGAGCTATAGCCGGCTCCACCCGTCACATATTAAGTCCAGTGCATTCTCATATGAAAAGGTTTAAACATACATAAACATTCGTATTAAAACTAACATATGTAATGTCAATACGTTCACCATAAACTATGAATGGTATAAAAATAGCACATCAACAGTCAAACATATCAAAAAACATTCAATATAATATATAAGTTTTGTATCATAATAAATCAACTTCAAATAAGCATAAAATCCATCAATGGATGTTGACATAGATGAAATCAATACTCTTTTTAGAGAAATATCTCTTCCTATTTTTGAAATCATTTAAGAGTCATATAATTATAAAATAAAACATTTTCTTTGAAAATATTCTTATAAGCATTAAGGGAAGCTTAGACGATTTTATAACGGCGTAAAATAACCGCACCCTCCGTATAAGTAAAAAAAACATTTTTACCTTAATTCTGTCAAAAAGGTTAATAGCACCTTGTTTGGTAAACGACAGAAACATTCCTTTATAAACAACTTATAAAAAGTCAAACAAGGGTATAAATGACTTTAACCCATATTATTTTAAATAGTAAAATCTTTTTGAAATACATTTTGAAGAAACATGGATGTGGATGATAAAGAAATCCTCATAGATAATTACGTATAAAAAACCTCGAATAATGAAAAGATTGCGAAATAAACCTTACCTTGTAATTTTCCTTGGTTGGGTTAGGATAACCTCCTGTATAATGGTGAAATAATTGTTATTAAATTATACAATAATCATATACATTAATATGATATCATATATGATCTTTTAACATTGATTTGTTAATAATATCTTACTATTATCGTTGTTTCGGGTGTTAACTTACTCGTTTCCTTTTATTTGTTTTGTTACGTAAGCCATGTTCTTAATGGATAGGTTTTATATTATTCATATCCATAATGATATCAAGTCCTTAAATATCATTTTTAAACCATGAAATGATAATTATACTAGAATGGATACGTTGGAGAATGAATCGCATCACGTTCGTGGAGACGGTAGTCCGTACGTACGCACGAGCGATAATATCATTCTTTTGATAATAAAATAATATATAAATGGATGGTATATCATATATACAGAATAATTAACATGTTATATTTATTATTTACATGAGTTACTCATCATTATTATACCCATCCAAATAATAATATATTGAATAACAATTACACCACGACGTGGAGACGGTAAGTCGTACGTACGCACGTATGGTGACATGTTATTCAAAGGGTGGATAGAATACTGAATATGGTTGTACCATATTTATAATAACATCACATTATATATAAGATACTGGTGTTATTATTTTATAACGGTAATAACAAAGAAGGAAGAAGTGGAAGAAGAAAGGAACTTGGAAAAGGGTGGTGAAATCATTACCTCTTCTTCGGTTTCTTCCTTTTGATTTGATCAAAAGGGCTCATAGTTTAGATTTATGACTAAAAGAAGGCCTCTAGGATGATTTTAGTGAAGTTGAGAGAGTATTTGGCCAGATTTTGGCCTAACCAAAAGGCTTTGAAGGTGTGATTTAATGAGAAGGGAGAGTGCCCTTTTATAAGAGGGGTGAGGGGTACCTTTGGGAAAGCTAGAAATATTAATTTATAATAAATTCATATTCGGTTTATAATGGCTCCAAAGTTGATTATTCAAAATTTAAGGTGGGTATAGGTCTAAAACCATTCAACCAATAGAATTTAGTCAGGTTTGGGTTACTATATTAACCTTATCTTTTAGTTTTAACTCTTAGTTAATTAGATTGACATTTACCATATCACTTTGTATTTTTATATCATATAGTTAATAAACATACTATATACATCCAAGCGACCCCCAAGTGGACCATTAATGATAAAACAATCATTATATAAGTCTATTATCCTAACATTATATTTTTTTGAATTTAATATCAATTAATAATATAATATGTTTTTTAAAAACTCTTTTATGTCAATTTTGACACTATTCAATAGCTGATTTTTGTGAAACTTATAACAACATTATTACTTCGAAAAAAGTTAATTAATTCAATCCTAATATGTCATATTATCATATAAAATTAGTTTAAGTCATTAAAAGTCTAAATGATATTTATTTGGGTATTTATGATATCAATTATTTTAATTTGTCACAATTATGGTAATTACTGCATCATAATTGTGTCATAAATAAATTAAATTATTTAAAGTCTAAAAATTATAAATAAAATATCATTATGTAGGAAATAGTTTTATCTTTCTAATGAATATTTATAGTCGAAAATAAAACATATATATCCCTATGTAAAAATTGTTTTTCTAAAAGATATATGCTTATGTCATTTTTGTACTTATTTTAACTTAATTAAAATTAAGTGTCCCTATCACCTACAAGTGGATCCATGGGGTCCCCAAATCAACCCAAAGATGCCTATGGTCGAACCTGTATCAACAAATAAGTCTAGGACACATTTTAGGGTAATTTATTATTATTATAATATTATTTTTTAACCCTTTTTTACCGGATTTACCCTTAACCATGGTAAATAAAATATTTATCGAAATAATTATTCAAAATGTCTAAAAATAAAAGTTATCTATTTACACAATTTGAACATCCTGATTACAAATATGGAATCCATTTTTCCAAATTCAAAACACATAATTGGCAGAGATTAATTTAAAATTAATTTCCGTTATTAAAACAAAAAGTGTGTTTTTAAGAGATAATAACTATCAAAAGATTGACACTTGTTTATGTCTGGTTTAATTGGAAAATTATGTCCAATGACCAACATTGTATTAAAAGGTAAAAATATATTCTAAATATACTTTAAAACCACTCAAATTCATAATTTATCACTATTAATTATTTTGATTAAAAAAGTTGATTTTAATTAAAATTTAGTAATTTTCACTATTCATCAAAATATTAAAGTTATCCGAAAAGTACCAAAATTTCACCTTAGGCTAAATTCGATATTCCAAATCCAAAAATGAAGTCCATTTTGAAATATAAAATATATATAATTTCCAAAAGTAGGTATTACTATTCATAACGGCTAGTTTGATTGGTTACGGTGTGTTAGAACTCGGTGTTGCGTACAACACACGCTATCACATTCTTCAAAGAGAAGCGTACCGTAGAAGCATGGGGTGTTACATTCTCCTCTCCTTCAAATAATTTCGTCCTCGAAATTTCTAGAATACTTATCACATGAAAAGACTCAGGTGGTTCTTCATCATAATTTCCTCGGGTTCCCACGTTGCCTCTTCCATCTTATGGTTTATCCACAAAACTTTTACCAGAAGCGTCGTCCGGTTTCTCAGTACTTGTTCTCTCATATCAAGAATCCTGACAGGGTCTTCACAATAAGGCAGATTGGGTTCCAGTTCTAATTCTTCATAGGTGAGTACATGCGTTGGGTAAGGCATGTATTTCCTCAACAGAGATACGTGGAACACATCGTGAACTTTGGAGAGACTTGGCGGCATTGCCAATCAGTAAGCTACAGCCCCAATTCATTCTATAATTTCGAAAGGTCCCATGTACCTATGACTCAATTTACCTTTCTTACCAAAACGTATGACTCCCTTCCATGGAGATACCTTCAGGAAAACATGATCACCGACTTGAAATTCCAAATCCTTCCTTCGATTATCGGCATAGCTCTTATGCCTACTTTGAGCTCCTTTGATGTGATTTTGGATTACCTTCACCTTTTCCATCGTTTCCTCCACCAGTTCTAGACCTACATGTTTTTTCTTTCACCAACGTCATCCCAACATGTTGGTGTGTGACATCTCTTTCCGTATAACGCATCATATTGTTCCATCTGAATACTCGAATAGAAGCTATTATTATAGGAAAATTCTATCAGAGGTAAATACTGATCCCACATACCTTGAAAGTCAAGTGAGAAGGATCTCAACATGTCTTCTAAGGTTTGAATAGTACATTCTGATTGTCTGTCTGTCTGAGGGTGGTAGGCAGTTCTCAAATAAAGTTCAGTATCCTGGGATTTCTGAAGACACTTTCATAATCTTGAAGTAAAACGGCGATCACGATCCAAAACAATAGATAGGGGTACTCCATGAAGTCTCACAACTTCATTAATATATAGTCTTTCTAGACGTTCCAGTGGTAGATCTTCTCTTATAGCAAGAAAATGTGCTGACTTGGTAAGACGATCAATAATAACCCATATTGCATCATTCCTTCTAGGAGTCTTTGGTAGTCCCATGACAATGTCTATCGTAATATTGTCCCATTTCCACTCCGGTATGGGTAGAGGTTTCATGACTCCTCCAGGGTGTTTCCATCCAGCTTTCACTTGTTGAGAAACCATACATCTTGACACAAAATCAGCTATCTCCCTCTTCATATTGTCCCACCAAAAATGTTCCTTCAAATATCTATACATTTTGGTGCTCCCAGGGTGTATAAAGAAATTGGAACTAGGAGCATCATCCAGCAATTCCCTTTTTAGATCAGGTATATCGGGAACACAAAGACTCTTCTGGAATTTCAAAATTCCATATTCATACACAAAGTCTCTCAGTCTCCCATCATTCACAACATTAATCTTATTTTGAAATTCTTCATCATCGGTCTGAGAACTCTTAATCCATTATAGAAATGATTGTTTGGCAACCATTTGAAAAAGCATTGATGTTTCTCCTTCCCTGTTTATTCCCATGTCCATCTTCACTAGATTAATGAAAATTGGATCCCTTTCAATTCTCATATTGTTCAAAACTCCATGATCTTTTCTGCACAAAGCATATGCCACCTTGTTTTCCTTCCCTGGGTGGTAGTGTATCGTGCAATCATAATCCTTGAGTAATTCAAGCAATCTCCTTTTCCTCATGTTGAGTTCTTTTTGTGAGAAAATATACATCAAACTCTTGTGATCAGTATAAATCTCACATTTTTCACCATAGAGGTAGTGCCTCCATATCTTCAAAGAAAAGATCCCAGCTGCTAACTCGAGATCATGAGTAGGATAGTTTTGTTCCTGAATTTTCAACTGTCATGATGTATAGGAAATAACTCTATCATTCTGCATAAGGACACAACCAAGTCCTTTCTTCGATGCATCCCTATAAATAACGAACCCATCATTCCCTGATGGTAGAGTCAATATAGGAGCATTGACTAATCTTCTCTTCATTTTTTCAAAACATTATTCACACTCTTTTGTCCAAAAAATTTAACCCCTTTATATATGAGATTCGTTAATGGGTTAGCCAATCGGGAAAAATTCTTTAAGAAACGTCGATAATAACCTGCCAAACCAATAAAACTACATACCTCAGTTATACTCATAGGTGCTGGCCATTCTTGGATTTCCTTGGTCATAGAAGGATCGACAGAGATTTCAACTTTAGAGACAATATGGCCAAGAAAAGAAATCTCTTGAAGCTAGAATTCACACTTGCTAAACTTCCCATATAATTCATGCCTTCTCAGAGTCTTCAAGATAATGCGCAAGTGATTTTCATGATCTTCGTAGCTTTTTGAGTATACCAAGATATCATCAATAAATACCACCACAAATTCATCGAGATACTCCTTGAAAAATCTATTCCTCAGATCCATGAATACAGAGGGTGCATTATTCAATCCAAAAGGCAATACAGTAAACTCATAATTCCCATACCTGGTTCGAAAATCTGTCTTCGGAATGTCTTCCTTCTTCACACACAACTGATGGTATCCAGATCGAAGGTAAATCTTTGAAAAGTATTGAGCTCCATGCAGTTGGTCAAATAAATCATCAATGCGTGGTAGGAGATACTTGTTCTTTATTGTTATAGCATTGATCTCCCTGTAGTCGATACATAACCTCATAGATATGTATTTATTTTTAACAAAAATAACAGGGGCTCCCCATGAAGAAACAATATGGCGAATAAATCCCTTATTACTCAATTCCTCTAGTTGTTTCTTTAGTTCAACTAATTATACAGTGGCCATTCTATAAGGGGTCTTTGATATAGGCGTTGATCCAGTAATTAAATCAATGGAAAACTCAACTTCTCGTTCTGGAGGATGTCCAGGTAAATCTTCTGGAAATACATTTACAAATTCTTTCACAACAGGTACATCCTCTATTTGAACATTCCTTTCCTCACCCACAGTTATTTCATTCTCTTCCTCCCCAATAATTGAATTTAGTTGAGCTACTAGGGGTGGATCTTGATAAGAATTAGGTGGTGACGATTCTACTCTAAAGATAAGGTGTTCCTTATCATCATCATAAAGAATCGTAACCTCTTTTTTCTTACAATAAATCTTCGCATCATAGTCCGAAAGCCAATCCATATCGATGATTATATCAAACTCAATAATATTTATGACGACGATATCAACATATAAAGAACATTTATGTGCTCTAATGGGGACTGATTCACAAAACTTTGTTGTAATGATACTTCCCTTACGAGTTTTAACTAACAACTCCTTCATTAAATCAAATTGGAAATATCTAATTTTCTTAGCAAACTGGGAAGATATGAAACAATGAGATGATCCAGAATCAAATAATGCATTTTCTAAACTTGAGGAAACCATTAAATGACATGCCACCACGTCTTTCGGAGCTTCTACCTCAGCAGTATTGATAGCATAAGCTTGGCCTTGATCCCTTGGCCTTTTCTGAGGTAAGTTCTCCTGACGCTTAGGAAATTCATTTTCATAATTCCCCATCTGCCTGTAATTGTAGCACTGAACATTGATAGCTTTCTTCTTCCCCTTGAAATCACGAGCATGCTGGCCTTTTTAACCACACTTGTAACAGACTCATGTTCCCTTCAAAAAAGTACCGGGGTGTTTCTAACCACATTTACCATAGGATGGATATTCAACGTTTCCCTTCTTCCCCTTATTTCCATTTCCAGATTGATCAACATGTCTCTTCTTCTCTTTATTTGCTTTAAAGTCATAAGACTTAGAGAATTCAATTTCGGTCTTGATAGCACATGAGGTAATGTCTTCGTACGATGAAAAGGATTGTGCGACTAATGCTCGACAGAGAAATGGTTTTAACCCAACAAAGAAACGATCAGTCTTACTTCTTGGGTTACGTATATAATCTCCAACATACCTTTCTAACCTTGTAAAGTTATCCTCATACTTTGCGACATTCTCATCCTCCTTTTGTATCAGACTCAGAAACTGCCTTTCCATATCAGCTCGGTGGTCACGAGGAAAGTATTTTTCTAAAAATAGATCTTTGAACTCCCTCCATTCCATATTTGATACTTCATCATCTTCCTTCGTATTTTGAATCAATGACCACCATTGATCAGCATCTCCAGTGAGGCGGTAAACTTCCATGATAACTTTTTCCCTTTCACTACTCCGCAAAGCCTGAAATATTTTCTCTAGGGAAAATATCCATTGCTCAGCTACTAAGGGATTTGTACTCCCATTGAATGTTAGTGGTTGTTTCCTCATGAATCGATCTAACAATGACCCTCCACGCTATGGATCAGGGTGCTCCATACGGGTAAGGTTATTATTCATAACCTGAGTGAGTTTTCCCAGTATGGTGGTTAGCTGGTCGCCACCAGTTGCATCACCAGCTCCACTATAATTATCTTAAGGAGGAGGGAAATCCCTACATGGAGTGCGTGCATTGATACAGTTTCCATTTCTTCCACTAGGCGCCATTTCTAAACAATGGCATAAACTAGATCAGTTTATGAATTAAAATACATAATCACATACTTATAAAACACTTAACATAAATTGAACTATTTATGGAAATAATCCATAATCATAAAAATTTCTCCTTTGAGGAAGTGAATACTCATAAACCCTTCATAATGGTTTGTAATGAAAATTAGAATTATCCTAAGCATATCCCCCGGGAGTGTCGTAACCAAGAGTGCAGGAAGGCCCGTTGTCGTGCACCAGTTCCCATTCGATTCTAGCTCAAAGCGGTGTTTTCAGGTTTTACCCCTAGGTACATCTGTGCCAGAGCGGCCTCTACCTGCTCGTATCCAGACATGAATGTATTGCTCGGAAAACTCACAAAATCTATACAATACCAAAATTCTAGGATGTTCTTCTATAGTAATCCTAAAAGTTCATCTTAGGTCTACGTGTTCTAATCAAAGTTTATCTAAATCTAGCTTCCAATGTTTGTACTAAACTTCCTCTGATACCAACTGTAATGCCCCGACCCTAGTTACCTAGAGTCGGTGCATTATTACATAACATTGGCATGATCACAAGAAGGATCAAATCTCGAAAGACCGATTGGTTTAATAGCCTTGGAAAAACTAGATATATTCATAAGTCTTACATTACATCATAAAAATGAAAACTACATCAACATCATTTCTTCATATTCCACACTCATATCCCCACATACTATCCCTGCAGGTCATTAATAATTTACTTCTTCATACCCTGGGAAAAAATAAAACATAGAAAAGGGGTGATCTCAAATGCCCAGTAAGGATAACAATATTGCGGAAACTTTCATAAATAAGAATAAACATTTAAGGAAATGTATAACTAAAACAAAAGACTTTTAAACATGAACTTAAACATATTATGGAAAAAATAAAATGAAATAATTCCATTTAATTATTTACATGGATATTCTACTAATAGAATAATCACATGCAATATCAATAACCACATTCATAATGATGGAATGCATAATGCTAGACTATCATAACCACATAGCCAAGGCCTCGTGCAAAGACTACAAATAAGATTTTGTCAAGGCCTTGTGCCAAGACACTAGTTTGTCTCATGAGACCTACTGATGCATCGAGGAGCTATAGCGGGCTCCACCCGTAACATATTAAGTCCAATGCATTCCCATATGAAATGGTTTAAACATAACATAAACATTCGTATTAAAACTAGCATACGTAATGTCAATACTTTCACCATAAACTATGAATGGTATAAAAATAGCACATCCATAGTCAAACAGATCACAAAACCTTCAATACAATATAGAAGTTAGGTATCATAATAAATCAACTTCAAATAAGTGTAAAATCCATCAAAGGATGTTGACATAGATGAAATCAAAATTCTTTTTAGAGAAATATCTCTTTCTATTTTTTAAATCATTAAAGAGTCATATATTTATAAAATAAAACATTTTCTTTGAAAATATTCTTATAATATTGTAAGGGAAGCTTCGACGATTTTATAACAGCGGAAAATAACTGCACCCGCCGTATAAGTTATAAAAAACATTCTTACCTTAATTCTGTCAAAAAGGATAAAAGCACCTTGTTTGGAAAATGACGGAAAGATTCCTTTATAAACCTCTTATAAAAAGTCAAAAAAGGGTATAAATGACTTTAACCCATATTATTTTAAATAGTAAAATCTTTTGGAAATACATTTTGATGATACATGGATGTGGATGATAAAGAAATCCCAGTAGATAATTACGTATAAAAAACCTCGGATAATAAAGAGATTTCGAAATAACCCTTACCTTGTAATTTTCCTTGGTTGGGGTAGGTTAACCTCCTGTATAATGGTGAAATAACTGTTATTAAATTATACAATAATTATATACATTAATATCATATCATATATGATCTTTTAACATTGATTTGTTAATAATATCTTAGTATTATCATTTTTTCGGGTGTTAACTTACTCGTTTCCTTTTATATGTTTTGTTACGTAAGCCATGATTGTATTGGATAGGTTGTATATTATTCATATACATAATGATATCATGTCCTTAAACATCATTTTTAAATCATCAAATGATAATTATACTTGAATGGATACGATGGAGAATGAATCTCATCGCGTTCGTGGAGACGGTAGTCCGTACGTACGCACGAGGGACAATATCATTCTTTTGATATTAAAATAATATATAAATGGATTGTATATCATATATACAGAATAATTAACATGTTATATTTATTATTTAAATGAGTTACAGATCATTATTATACTCATCCAAATAATAATATATTGAATAACAATTACACCACGACGTGGAGACGGTAAGCCATACGTACGCACGTATGGTGACATGTTATTCAAAGGGTGGATAGAATAATGAATATGGTTGTACCAAATTTATAATAACATTACAGTATATATAAGATACTAGGGTTATTATTTTAGAGTGGTAATAACAATGAAGGAAGAAGTGGAAGAAGAAAGGAACTTGGAAAGGGTGGTGAAATCATTACCTCTTCTTCGGGTTCTTCCTTTTGATTTGATCAAAAGGGCTCTTAGGTTGGCTTTATGACTAAAGGAAGGCCTCTAGGATGAAGTGAGGGATGTTGAGAGAGTATTTGGGCAGAGTTTTGACGAACCAAAAGGCTTTGAAGGTGTGAGTTAATGAGAAGGGAGAGTGCCCTTTTATAAGCGGGGTGAGGGGCACCTTTGGAAAAGCTAGAAATATTAATTTACAATAAATTCATATTCGGTTAATAATGGATCAAAAGTTTATTATTCAGAGTTTATGGTGGGGATAGGTCAAAAACCATTCAACAAATAGAATTTAGACAGGTTTGGGTTACTATATTAACCTTATCTTTTAGTTTTAACTCTTAGTTAATTAGTTTGACATTTACTATTTCACTTTGTATTTTTATATTATATAGTTAATAAACTTACTATATACATACAAGAGACCCCCAAGTGGTCCATTAATGATAAAAATATCATTATATAAGTCTCTTGTACTAACATTATATTTTTAGGAATTTATATCAATTAATAATATAATATTTGTTTTAAAAACTGTTTTATATCAATTTTGACACTATTCAATAGTTGATTTTTGTGAAACTCATAATAGAATTATTACTTCAAAAAAATTCAATTAAATCACTACTAAGATGTCATATTATCCTGGAAAATTAGGTTAATTCATTAAAATTCTCAAATTATATTTATTTGGGTATTTATGATATCAATTATTTTAATTTGTCAATATTATGGTAATTACTGCATCATAATTGTGTCATAAATAAATTAAATTATTTAAAGTCTAAAAATTATAAATAAAATATAATTATGTAGTAAATATTTTTATCCTTCTAATTAATATTTATAGTCGAAAATCCAACATATATAAACCTATGTAAAAATTGTTTTTCTAAAAGATATATGCTCATGTCATTTTTGTACTTATTTTAACTTAATTAAAATTAAGTGTCCCTATCACTTACAAGTGGCTCCATGGGGTCCCAAAATCGACCCAAAGATGCCTATGGTCGAACATGTATCAACCAATAACGCTAGGACACGTTTTAGGGTAATTTATTATTATTATAATATTATTATTTTAACCCTTATTTACCGGATTTACCCTTAACCATGGTAAATAAAATTTTTACCGAAGTAATTATTCAAAATGTCTAAAAATAAAAGTTACTTATTTACACAATTTGAAAATCCTGATTACAAATAGAGAATCCATTTTTCCAAATTCAAAACACAGAAGTGGTACAAATTAATTTAAAATTAATTCCCGTTGTTAAAACAAAAAGCGTGTTTTTAAGAGATAATAATTATCAAAAGATTGACACTTGTTTATGTCCGGTTTAATTGTAAAATTATTTCCAATGACAAAAATTTTATTAAATGTTAAAAATATATTATAAATATACTTTAAAACCACTCAAATTCATAATTTATCACTATTAATTATTTTGATTAAAAAAGTTGTTTTTAATTAAAATTTAGTAATTTTCACTATTCATCAAAATATTAAAGTTATCTGAAAAGTACCAAAATTTCACCTTAGACTAAATTCGATATTCCGAATCCAAAAATGAAGTCCATTTTGAAATATAAAATATATATAATTTCAAAAAATAGGTATTACTATTCATAACAGCTAGTTTGATTGGTTATGGTGTGTTAGAACTTGGTGTTGCGTACAACACACGCTATCGCATTATTCAAAAAGAAGTGTACTGTAGAAGATTGGGGTGTTACTTTTTAATTTTAAACCAATCATAAAATAATGTATATTTTTCTAAAATCTTCAAATGAAATTAATATTCACAATCTAAATAAGCATTTTTCACTAATCATCCCAAGATTTATTTTCTGATAAAATTATACCAAATTCTCTCAAAGTTAATTTAGACATTCTTTTTTAAAATGTGAATAATATTTTTTCAATTAAATTTTTTAAATGTTAAAATATAAAATTTTAAAATATGTGTTCAAACATAGGCATAATAACTTTTTTAGAAATAATTATTTTTTATTCCGAAAATTGTAAATATTCTTGTATTTTATTCTAGAAAATAAATAAGATAAATGTTAAATATTTCATTCAATATAAATTTTAAAAATATAATTGAAATAAATAATGAGAAAATATTTATCAATTTTTTCGAGATAATAAATGTTTTAGAGCTTAAAAATAATTTTTCTTAAAATGATTGATTTAATTTTCAAATGATAATTATATTCTTTTGAAATAAATTAGTCACCAATAATTTCATTTTTAATGACTCAATAAAACATATTAATTCAAAATTTAGTTATTAATATTTATACCTTCTATTCTATTGGCTATCCAATAACTGTAAAATAAACTAATAATATTTTAATTGAATTTTACACTTCATTAAAACATTGTGTTGTGTGTTACACATTATAAACATTGTGTACTATGAAACACAATCCTTCGAGATATATATATTTATTAAAAATATATATTTTTCATAAAATATCAATATTTTAGAAGATAAGAATTATATACCCCTATAATTAATTGATAATGTGTTATCTCTTGATAGGAGTTTTAATACAGGAAACCCTACATGATCTTATAAAAACATTATCATGAAAATAATCACACAATGTGCACACTATAACAATAAAATTGAAATTTATTTATGTTTATTAGTTAAATTTATAAATTTTAGAATTTATATTTGTCAAAAATGAATAAATTTATAATTCAACATTAATATATTATTCTATAGTGATCGTTTAATATTATTATAAAATAAATTAATTTTATCTGAATAGTGAGAAAATATTTTGTACAAATATTTCAGAGTTCAGTAATATAAAGAATATATATATATATAAGATTAATATTTAATGAAAAGTTCCCATTATAAATGACTACTTATGGATTAACAATTAATATTTATAAATAGTATTATTAATCTAGAACACCTATATTTAAAATTTTATAAACAAAAGAAATATTTTTAAATAAAAGACATTATTTTTATTATTTTCTTTTAAATAAATATTATTTTTATAAAATAAGGTCTTATAACTGTTTTAATGAAAAAAAAAATTTATAACAAAAATTTTTCTATTATGAAATTTTTAATCATTGACAATTTTATAATCATGCTATATTTCAAAAATAATAAATATTCTTTTTCTAAAAATGGGGTTTCACTTGTAATATCTATTAATGATAAAATTAATTATGATTTCAAATAAATATATTATTTAGTAAAATATATCTCATTTTTATAATCATTAGGTAAATCATATTTAAATAATCATATTATTTTATTTTTCCTAAAATGTAAACAAAATGTAAAATATTAATTACTATGATAAAAAAAAATTGAAAAATTGTAAAATCTAAGAGTAAAAGAATTGAAAATGTTTCAAAAAAATGTCTATAAATGAATAATTGAGTCATTATAAACATTATGTCAGGAAAAAATACATTATTTACACAATTTTAGCCATTTACCCTTGAATAAAATATTTATCATCATTGAGAATGTACTTGGTAAATAAAAAAATGTGATTTCTGTAAGAACCTAGTATTTTCTGCGGAAGACTTTGGAATATTCTTGATGATATTCCAAAGCAACGCCTTCAAACGGTGTGCAATTTCGATCCCCTGTGTGGCCGGAATTAAATTTTCAGTTCATTCATACTGGAAACTCTGAATAAATGAGATAAATCCTAAACGGTGATCCAGATCGGAGATCTGAGTGTACAGATGGGTCCGGAATGGGGTGTTTACCCTAGGAACGACATAAAACTTGTCGGCGCGGGATGTTTGGACCCCTCGCTCGCTTTCGGAATGTTAAACGGATAAATTAATTAATTAATTAATTCGTTTAATGGTGAATCTCAGGTATCTCTTAAACAGTTACTCGTATTGGAAAACCGATGGAACCATTGAGTTCGGAGCGTTCCATTTACCTTAGGAGAGGTATATGTTTCGCGGGGCGTGGGCCGTCTGTGGAAAATGTCCCCAGGGGCATTTTTATAATTTAGCGGCTTCAGACGTTAAATTTTATAACTTCCCAACAGAAACTCTGAATCAAATTCCGAGACCATCATTTTTCTCAAGAGGTGGTGTTTACCCTAGGGGAGGCTTAACCTCGACCCCGTCGGGCGTTTCGGGTGCGGGTCAAAATTGAGGATTAAATTAATTAAAATTTAATTAATTTAATTTTCCTTTTAAAACATAAACCACCCCTCCCTCTCCTCTGTTTCCCTGGAAGAAGCTCCCAAGGAGGAAAAGATCCTCTTCTCCTCCTCGTCTCTAGTGAGGAAGCTCCAGCAAGGCGACGGTGCAGCGGCGGATCGTCCGTGAAGCGTCGGGCGAATCCCAACAAGGTAGGATCATACGTTTCATTTTTAGTTTCCCGCACCTACTTTAAGCTCGATTTTCACTGTCTATTCCTTGTCAAAACATTGATCAAAGCCCATGAATGCGTAGTAGAGTTTTTTCCATTTCTGACTCTTCTTTAAGAAACAATATCCGAGCTCGGAGGAGGCTGGGGTTGATCGTCGAAGTTTGCGGGTTTTGAAGGTGATCCCGGCCGGTTTGGGGTGCTCCAGCGGTCCGAGGCGCGGCAGTGCGGGCGAAGGGCGGTGGAGGTTCCCCTTGGAGGCGGCGGCTTCTCGTCCAGGCGGCGGGGAGCGGGACTCTGGCGGCTGGCGCGACGTCTGTTAGTGGGGCGAGGCAGAGCTCACCGGGGCGGAGCGCAGGGGAGCACCGGGAGGCAGCGAGCGCCGGTGGGGGGCGTGAGGTCGTGGAAGACCGGGGTCGCTGACCTCGGCCGGCAGACAGCGGACCCGCTTTTGGGGGTCTACATGTGGAAGAGAGACCAGCCTTCGGGCCAGTCCGGTTTGGTGGACCGCGGTCCATGCAGGTGAGCCGCAGACAGCGGCGGCTCAGCCGGCTGAGCCGCGGGCCGGCCGGCTTGAGCCGGTCCAGGGGGTGTGGATCGGCCAGACCGGTCCGGACCACCCCCACTTACATCCGGTGACGTTTAAAAATGCCGCAACATCCAAACGGCACCTCCGTTTGACGCGCCGTCTGCGGCAATAGATCCATATAGACGAGTCGGACTTTTTGAGATGGTTTTGGGAATTTTTAATTCCCGAAACGAGCGGCTTTGGTAGCACGACTCGTGCGTTAAGTAAGTTTGTCATTTTTCTGGGGGTATTTGTTTTGGACGGCGCGGACGCGTCCGTCATCCGATTTAAGCGTCGTCAGTGGATTTGGGACCCTGGCACCGAGGCGGAGCTTTCCAAGGTGGTTTCAGGCGTCGTGGCCGAAGTTGAGTCACGGGCCCCACGACCCATCTTTTGAGCTGCGTGCATCTTTTAGCGACTTTTTCCTCAGACGTCCGTTCGGGGCATGAGAGCAGTCGATGATGGGTGTTTTTTCCGAGGGCATCGCGTTGGCGCAGTCTGCCCGCTGTAATTCCGCACGATGGTGCGGGGCCCACGAGGGCCGTTTGGGCGTCGATGGTGATTTTCCATCTTTATCACCCGGCGAACGTTTTGGAAAAGTGAATAGTCCATCTTGTATGCTTTTTCAACAGGATCACAATGGTGCGATCCGTTCGTTGAGTTTCATGACCGGGTTGTGGGTCCCACAAAGCACCGCTCGTGTGCGATGCGCTGGAATGCATCTTTTTCTCCAGATATCCGTTGCACTTAATTGAGTAGTGCTTTTGATGTGTTTTCCCGAGGGGATCGCAAGGGTGCAATTCGCCCATTTGTTTTCGGGGTTGAGGCTCGGGATCACGGGACGTCGTTCGGGTGTGAGGCGGTGTTGGCGACTTTTCCGTTGGATATCCGTTGGAGGCGAGTAAGTAGTCAATCTCGCATGTTTTTCCGCGAGTATTACAACGGTGCGATCCGTTTGGTTGTACGGAGCCTCTTCCAGGATCTTGTTAAATGTGGAAATGTGGAGGTGCCCCATTGGCGGTCCTTCTACCGTGTTTGTAGCGGACCTTTGGCGAGTGATCGCATGCACTCCCATGTGAGTGATGTAAATTCTTGAAGTGATGTGGATGGTTGTTCCTCAGCCGATGTGGTGGAAGGTTGGAAAAGTTACATTTATGCCCTTCATGTTGACATTGGGGTGCCATTTGCACAATAGCCTTAGGGCTGGAGATGCGGTATACTCTGAGAGTATACAAGAGCGCTTGGAGGCACGTGTGGTTTGTAGATGAGAATGTTTGTGCGCTTGGTTGGGGTTGACTTGGGGCCACACGTCGTGTGGTCCCCATGTGCGTGTCGTGTTCTGCTTTGCATGCTTTCACCTCTCGTGACATAGAGGGTCCCTTTGTGCTCGTTTTTTGACTAGAAGGGTGGGGTTTTCCTCTAGCTATGTGCTCGTTTGTTTGACCAGAAAGGTTGAGTGGTCTTCCCCTGGTTTCATTCTCGATGGATCGGCCGGTAGTGGTGCTAGTGACACCCAGTTATGGAGCAGGCCCTGAACCTCTTTTGGGTGAGTTGTTCTGGAGTTGGGTGGCTACGCGATACCCACTCTGTGTTCTGTTGGACAGTGTTGTACCATCCAGTAGAGATGGATAGAGTAGTTCTTAGTTTTACCCTCCAGCGGGGCTGGGCAGTGGAATACTCATCGACTTATTCGGGTTTACCCTCCAACAGGGCTGGGTAGTGGGTTGCTCACTGACTTCTAGGGTTGACCTCTAGTAGAGACTGGGCAGTGGGTCACCCGATGCACCTAGGGTCTACCCTCCAGCAGAGAATGGGAAGTGGGTCACACGACGACCTCTTAGGGTCTACTCTCCAGCAGGGCTGGGTAGTGGGTCGCCCGTCGTCTAGTTCCAGGTCTACCCACCAGCACGACTGGGCAGTGGGTCACCTGTCGACTTATTCCATGTTTACCCTCTAGAGGGGCTGGGCAGTGGGTTTCCTGATGATGTGTTAAGGTATACCCTCCAGCGGGGCTAGGTAGTGGGTCGCCTGATGATGTCTTATGGTTTAGCCTCCAGCAGGGCAGGGCAGTGGGTCACCCGATATCTGGTTATGAATTACCCTACAGCAAGGCTTGGCAGTGGGACACCTGTTGGATTTCCAGGTTCAGTCCTTTCTATTAGGCTAGTTTGTGGCTTTCCTCTGTGATCACCAGAGCGGGACCCTTGGTTGTACGGGTCAGTGATGGAACGACTTTGACTTTGAGGAGACCTCTCGACTGCTGGGCTGTGAAGAGGTGTAGTTTCACTTAACCCGGAACTCTCAAGTACGAGGGGTGCTTTCCCCACCGATACGTATCCTTGTGATGCGATCTAAAACGGTGCGGGTGAGTCAGTGCCACCAAAATCGGATGGTGTTGAGGTGTGGTGATTGAGCCCTTTGCATGCGGTTCGAGGCAGACGTGCGGGATTCTGGGTATCGATGGAGTTTACTTCTGGGACTGTTGGTGACTCATTTCTTTGGCAGATCTATGGGATGGAGATTCCCTTATGACGTTGTTCAGGCTCCTTGCTGAGCATAAGGATATGTATATACCTTGTTCCAGTACCCACTACTTGGGCATGGTTACTCTCCCTCAAGGAGAGGTGAAGACGAGCAGCGAATGCTACCTGCTCTCGGTGTCTAGCTTCTTGCGGTGGTGCAGGTATACTCTCCTGCTATAGGTAGGAAAGACTCGACGAGAAGTTCATCTTCTCACCATTTCCAGCTCCTTGTGTCTGGATGAGTCTACTTCTTTTCTCCTTTTGGGTTGAGCTGGACTCCCTACTGTTACTCTTCTGCACTCTCAGTTGTGCTCCTTTACTTTTCCTGTTCGCTCTACTGCTCACCCTTCGGTACATCCTCTGTTGCTCCCTCGAGCCTTCGGGGTATCCTACTGAGTATTTTTATACTCACCCCTTCTTGGGATTTGCCCGCAGATGGTGTGCCCTTGCAGACGACGAACAGGTTGGTCGTGACTTTAGAGGAGCTTAGGAGTTAGGGAGCTTAGACAGCATGCGGTGGTCATAGTCGGGTTCCAAGTGGGAGACCCGTCAGCCGTTTCTTTTTGTTTACCTATTGCCGGGTTGTGACACCTTTTCGGGTTTGGCACGTGTTTTCCCCTTTTCCCTTTTCAGCACTTTACTTGTACTATTTAGAGGTCGATGCACTTTTGTGGTATATATATTGTAGTTGTCCTTTTATTTACTTACCTTTACTTTACATTGCACTTTTGCATTGAGTGTGCTGCATGTGTGTGTACAGGTACTTAGGCAAAGGCCTCCCCGAGTTGTTGTGCCTTCGGCGCTGGTCGCCAGCCCCTGGCCTAAGGAGGAGGGCTTGGGGTAGTTTCGGCTCGAGGCCGGGTAGGGTCGGGTCGTGATAAAGTGGTATCAGAGGTGGTTCGTTCCTTGGGACGCTGTTCAGACGTCCCTAAAATAAAAGGAATTGGTTGGGATATAGGGCAACAGTTTTAATGTGTCTCGAGAGTATCTCTCAGGCCAGGGAGTCCAGTGATAGTGCGGCGGCTGATGTATCCATTCAACAGGACCTTGATAACCCGCTTGTCAACTCGACATGTTGAGACACTTCTTACAGGGAACAAATTTTTGTGCATCACATATGATTGAGTCTTTGACTGTCCTTCTTGAGTCAGCTCCCCATTGTTGTTATTGGTATATACATATATGCCCATCTGACCGCAGAACTCCTTGATAATATTCAAGATGTCTCCTTGAGGACATCCAGCCAGGATACCAACTTTGGTTCGTGACGACGACCATGTGAGCAACGAGGCCACAGTCCATGACCCATTATGCGAGCCCCTTTCTCTAGGTGGACTGGTAGCAGCACCCCCACCTGTTAAGCAGCAGGCAGTTCCAGCAGAGTAGGATGAGCTTGAGCGCAGGTTGAGCGCGCTCCGTGAGTTCCAGCGGCAGAGACCGCTGAGGTTCAGTGGTGAGCCAGTCTCTCAGGAAGCAGAGGTTTGGCTAGAGGTGGTGGTTAGCCTTTTCAGGCCTGTGCAGATGCCGATAGATCAGAGAGTGGATTTGGAAGCCAGCCTCTTCCGTGGATCAGCTTGGCGTTTGTGGAGTCTGGTGACTCGGTTTCTTGATGAGTCGTCACATTCATTGGTAAACTTTCAGTTGTTGTTTCATGAGGAGTTTTTCCCCTCCTACTTGCGCTCCGTTCGGATTCAGGAGCTCCTTCAGTTTCAGTAGGGAGGGATGACTGTGGCCGAGTACGGGGCTAGTTTTTCAGACAGTGCATGCTTTTACCCAGACTTGTCCATGACGAAAATCTCCGAGTGCAGAAGTTTGAGCAGGGTCTCCGTCGAGATATTCGTGCTGTCATAGTACTCTTGAGAATTTCCGTATATGTCGAAGTGATGGAGCAGGCACTGGTGACAGAGGGCTTCCTATCATGTTTTAGAGTTGGTGGTGGCAGCAGGCACGTTGGAGCCAAGACGTCTGTCGCAGCTAGTGGGTGTCGGCAAGCAGAACCTCGACGTTGGTGGCTTCCTGATGACGGGACTCAGGGGCATGGTCGTACACCACAGTGGCGCCGGAGGGCACCAGTGCAGCTCGGAGAGAGTCGGTTCTATGCTTGTGATGGACGAGGTCACTTGGCACGAGACTGCCCGACCCGTGTTGCGGAGAGCATCGGGCAGGCAGCGGGTGCACCATCATGACGGAGGCAACATCGTGATCGGAGTAGCTCCCAGAGAGGTGGTGCTAGAAGAGGAACAAGAGGAATTGGTAGTAGAGGACGACCATACGAGTTCTTCCCATCACCATTAGGTGGTCCACGTCAGGCTCTGGGAGCTGACAGTTGGGACCATGGATAGTTGCGGGCTTTGGATGTCTACGATCCTGTGGAGCAAGGGGTGGTAAGAGGTACTCTACAGCTCTCCTACTTTGTGAAGTAGAGTTGGTTGACGCTGTGTGTGAAATTCTTTACTTCCTGCTCCTTTCTTGAAGTTTTACTAGGGTGATGCGTGGCGTCGAGTGTAACCCTGTGTTGGTAAGGTAAAAAGGCATGAGACATTTTCCTCTAGTTGACCGTGTCGACTCCTTCGCTTTCCAAGCATGTATGAGATTCAGGATTGTGGGACATCGATTGTGAAATCTTGTGTGATCAGATATCCTTGGTTGTTTCACCATATTGATATTCTGAAGGAGGGAATCACCGGGCCTTGTTCCAGGTGTGAGTGGTGATTCCAGCCACGGCGTGCGATGTAAGGGTTCAGTCGGGGAGGTGAGCTACCCCTGAGAGCCTTCGGGCAGTTTGAAACTGTTCAAAGGGATGGCGAGGTACCCTACCACCTTGCCCCAAGTCCCAAAGTCTAGAGTGGGTGCACGACATCGACAAGGGCCAATCTTGCATGAACGGATCAATCCTTTGGTCTGTGTGCGGTGACGCAGAGTTGTGCGTGGGTTCTTTTGGGTATTGGAAATCCAGGTGTGGGCTTCGTACCCTGTGTTGCACCCTAGTTTTGCTTTTCAGGGACGAACATCTTGAAGGAGGGAATGATGTAAGAACCCAGTTTTTTCTGTGGAAGACTTTGTAATATTCTTGAGGATATTCCAGAGCAGCGCCTTCAAACGACTTGCGATTCTGAGCCCCGGTGTGGCCGGAATTAAATTTTCAGTGCGTTCACACTGGAAACACCGAATAAATGCGATAACACCTAAACGGTGATCTGGATAGGAGATCCGAGTGAATGGATGGGTCCGGAATTGGTCGTTTACCCTAGGAACGACAAAAAACCTGTCGGCGCGGGATGTTTGGACCCCTCGCTCGCTTTCGGAACGTTAAACGGATAAATTTATTTATTTATTTATTCGTTTAATGGTGAAACACAGGTATCTCTTAAACAGTGGCTTGGGTTGAAAAACTGAGGGCACCATTGATTTCGGAGCGTGCCGTTTACCCTAGGAGGTGTATAAGTTTCGCGGGCGCGGACCATCTGTGGAAAATGGCCCCAGGGGCGTTTTGGTAATTTAGCGGCTTCGGACGTTAAATTTTATAACTTCCCAACGGAAGCTCGGAATAAAATTCCAAGACCTCCGTTGTGCTCAGGAGGTGGTGTTTACCCTAGGGGAGGCTTAACCTCGACCCTGTCGGGCGTTTCGGGTGCGGGTCAAAATGGAGGATTAAATTAATTAAAATTTAATTAATTTAATTTTCTTTTTAAAAATTAAACCACACCTCCCTCTCCTTCGTTTCCCTGGCAAGAGCTCCCAAGGTGGAGAAGCTCCTCCTCTTCTCCTCCTCTCTGACGAGGAAGCTCCGGCAAGGCGACGGCGTGGCAGAGGATCGTCCGTGAAGCGTCGGGCGAAGCCCAACAAGGTAGGATCATAAGTTTCGTTTTTAGATTCCCTCACCTACATTGAGCTCGGTTTTCACTGTCTATTCGTTTTCAAAACATCGATCAAAGCCAATGAATGCGTATTAGTGTTTTTTCCCTTTCCAACGCTTCTTTCAGAATCAATATCCGAGCTCGGATGAGGCCGTGGTTGATCTCCGAAGTTTGCGGGTTTTGAAGGTGATCCCAGCCGGTATGGGGAGCTCTGGCGGTCCGAGGTGCGGCGGCGCGGGCGAAGGGCGGTGGCAGTTCCCCTTGGCGGCAGCGGCTTCTCGTCCAGGCAGCGACTTCTCATCGAGGCGGTGGGGCGTGCGACTCTGGTGGCTGGCGCGGCCTCTGTCGGCAGGGCGAGGCGGAGCTCACTGGGGCGGAGCGCAGGGGAGTGCCAGGAGGCAGCGAGTCCCGGTGGGGGGTGCGAGGTCGCGGAAGACCGGGGTCGCTGACCCCGACCGGTAGACAACGGACCCGCTTTTGCGAGTCTGCGCGTGGAAGAGAGACCGGCCTTCGGGCCGGTCCGGTTTGGTGGACCGTGGTCCGCGCAGGTGAGTCGCGGACCGCGGCGGCACAGCCGGCTGAGCCGCGGGCTGGCCGGCTTGGGCCGGTCTAGAGGGTGTGGACCGGCCGGACCAGTTCGGACCACCCCCTCTTACGTCCGGTGATGTTCAAAAATGCCGCAACATCCAAACGGCGCGTCCGTTTGACACGCCGTCTGTGGTAGTAGATCTGTATCAACGAGACCGAATTTTGGATATGGTTTTGGGAATTTTTAATTCCCGAAACGAGGGGCTTTGGTAGCACGACTCGTGCATTAAGTAAGTTTGTCGTTTTTCTGGGGGAACTTGTTTTGGACGGCGCGAACATGTCCGATGTGCGATTTAAGCGCCTTTAGTGGCGTTGGGACCCTGGCACCGAGGCAGAGATTTCCAGGGTGGTTTCAGGCGTTGAGGTCGAAGTTGAGGCGCTGTCCCCACGACCCGTCTTTTGAGCTGCGTACAGCTTTTAGCGACTTTTTCCTCAGACTTCCATTTGAGACATTGCGAGCAGTCGATGTTGGTTGCTTTTCCGAGGGCATCACGTTGGCGCAGTCTGCCCACTATAATTCCGCACGATGGTGCATGGCCCACGAGGGTCGTTTGAGGGTCGATGGTGATTTTCCATCTTTATCATCAGACAACCGTTTTGGACAACTGAATTGTCCATCTTGTGTGATTTTTCGAGAGGATCTCAATGGTGTGATCCGTTCGTTGAGTTTTGGGACAGGGTTGCGGGTCCCATGAAGCACCGCTCGTGTGCGGTGCGCCGGAATGCATCTTTTTCTCCGGATATCCGTTGCACTCAAGTGAGTAGTGCTTTTGATGTGTTTTCCCAAGGGGATCGCAATTGTGCGATGCGCCCGTCTATTTTTGGGGCCGAGGCTCTAGATCATGGGACGCCGTTCAGGCGTGAGGCGGTGTTGGCGACTTTTCCGTCAGATATCTGTTGGAGGTGAGTAAGTAGTCAATCTCGCATGTTTTTCTATGAGGATTACAACGGTGCGATTCGTTTGGTTATACGGATCCTTTTTCAAGATCTTGTTAAATGTGGAAATGTGGAGGTGCCCCGGTGGCGGTCCATATACCGTGTTTGTAGTCGACCTTTGGTGAGTGATTGTGTGCACTCCCGTGTGAGTGATGTAAATGCTTTAAGTGATGTGGATGGTTGTGCATCAGCCGATGAGGTGGTAGGTTGGAAAAGTTACATTTACACCCTTCGTGTTGATGTTGGGGTGCCATGTGCACGATAGCCTTAGGGCTGGAGATGCGGTATACTCCGGGAGTATAAAAGAGAGATTGGAGGTACGTGTGGTTTGTAGGTGAGAATGTATGTGCGTTTGGTTGGGGTTGACTTGGGGCCACGCGTCGTGTGCGCCCCATGTGCGTGCCATTTTCTGCTTTGCGTGATTTGACTTCTCGCGATGTAGAGGGTCCCTCTGTGCTCGATTGTTTGACTAGCAGGGTGGAGTTTTCCCCTGGATCTCTGCTCATTTGTTTGACCAGCAAGGTTGAGTGGTCTTCCCCTGGTTTCATTCTCGATGGATCAGCCGGTAGCGGTGCTACTGACACCCAGTTATGGAGCAAGCGCTGAACCTCTTTTTGGTGAGTTGTTCTGGAGTTGGGTGGCTGCGCGATACCCACTCTGTGTTCGATTGGCCAGTGTTGTACCATCTAGTAGAGATGGCCATAGAAGTTCTGAGTTTTACCCTCCAGTGGGGCTGGACAGTGGGTTACTCATCGACTTCTTCAGGTTTACCCTCCAGCAGGGCTGGGCAGTGGGTTGCTCACTAACTTCTAGGGTTTACCCTCCAGTAGAGACTGGGAAGTGGGTCACCCGATGCACTTAGGGTCTACCCTCCAGCAGAGACTGGGTAGTCGGTCACCCGACGACCTCTTAGGGTCTAACCTCTAGCAGGGCTGGGCAGTGGGTCACCCGGCGTCTAGTTCCAGGTCTACCCTCCAGCACGGCTGGGCAGTGGGTCTCCTGTCGACTTATTCCATGTCTAACCTCTAGCGGGGCTGGGCAGTGGGTCGCTTGATGATGTGTTAAGGTCAACACTCTAGCAGGGCTGGGTAGTGGGTCGCCTGATGATGTCTTATGGTTTACCATCCAATAGTGCTGGGCAGTGGGTCACCCGATATCTGGTTATGAATTACCCTCCAGCAGGGCTGGGCAGTGGGACACCTGTTGGCTTTCCAGGCTCAGTCCTTTATACTAGGCTAGTCTGTGGCTTTCCTCCGTGATCACCGGAGTAGGACCATTGGTTGTACGGGTCAGTGATGGAACGACTTTGACTTTGAGGAGACCTCTCGACTGCGGGGCAATGACGAGGTGTAGTTTGACTTAACCCGGAAATCTCAAGTACGAGGGGCACTATCCCCACCGAGACGCGTCCTTGTGACGCGATCTAAAACCATGCAGGCGAGTCAGTGCCGCCCAAAGAGGATAGTGTCGAGGTGTGGTGATTGAGACCTTGGCTTGCGGTTCGGGGCAGACGTGCGGGATGCTGGGCATCTATGGAGTTTACTTCTGGGACTATTGGCGACTCATTTCTTGGGCGGAGCTACGGGATGGAGATTCCCTTACGACGTTGTTCGGTCTCCTTTCTGAGCATAAGGATATGTATATACCTTTTTCCAGTACCCACTTCTTGGTATTGGTTACTCTCCCTCCAGGAGAGGAGAAGACACACAGGGTATGCCACGTGCTTTCCGTGTCTATCTTCTTGCAGTGGGACTGGTCTACTATCCTGCTATAGGTAGCGAAGACTCGACGAGAAGTTCATCTTCTCACTGTTTCCATATCATTGTGTCTGGACAAGTCTACTTCTTTTCTTTTGTTGGGTTGAGCTGGACTCCCTACTGTTACTCTTCTGCACTCTTATTTGTGCTCCTTTACTTTTCATGTTCTCTCTACTGTTCACCCTTCGGTACCTCCTCTCTTGCTCCCTAGAGCCTTCAGGGTATCCTACTGAGTATTTTTATACTCACCCCTGCTTGGGATCTTCCCGCACTTAGTGTGCCCTTGCAGACGACAAACAGGTTGGTCATGACTTCACAAGAGCTTAGGAGTTCGGGAGCTTGGACCGTGTGCAGTGGTTGTAGCCGGGTTCCGGGTGGGAGACCCGTCAGCCGTTTCTTTTTTTTTACCTGTTTCCGAGTTATGGTACCTTTTCGGGTTGGGTGCGTGTTTTGCCCCTATTCCCTTTTCAGTACTTTACTTGTACAATTTAGTCGCCAATGCACTTTTGTGGTATATATAGCAGTTTCCCTTTTCTTCACTTAACTTTACTTTACTCTGCACTTTTTCATTGAGTGTGCTGTGTGTGTGTGTACAGGTACTTAGGCAAAGGACTCTCTGAGTTATTGTGCCTTCGGCGCTGCTGGCCAGCCCCTGGCCTATGGAGGCAGGCTTTGGGTAGTTGCGGCTCGAGCCCGGGTAGGGTCGGGTCATGATAATTTCCTTCAATTTTAAAATAGGATCACATGCACTACATAATGCTACAACGAATATTTCTAATTTCCTTCTAAAAATATATAAAATATATCATAATAGAGGAACCAATGTCTTAAATAATTATATGGTATCAAATAATTATACTATTTTTTAATATCATGTAATTTTAAAAGGAAATACAATGTTCAATAGAGTACAAGATACACAAAAATTAGCTTAAATGATCTATGAGATAATAATATATGCATGTGATAATTATAAAATGGTAATAAATTGGCCGGAATAAATTTTATTAACATCATTAATAAATATATAATGTTTTTAATCCTTTATAATTTATTAATTAATTATTTGTATATAATCTCCCAATTTTCAGTAAATTCATTCTATTATTCAAAAAAATAATTTCACCCCAAAATGAGATTTCTTGATTTTTATGTTCGAATTTTATATTTAGTTTTGTAAACATTTATAAATTTTTTTAAAAAATGAATTTTAATATTTTTTCATTATTTCAAAATTATTTTAGGATGCCATTTTTAAAATATTATGAAAATATAGATTTCTGCAATGACTAGTGAAAATTAAATATTTTTATTAAAAACAATATTTTTTTATGTAATTTCAATTTAAAATAAAATTTTTTATTAGTTATAAAACTAAATTTATTCATTTGGTAAGACAACTATATTTTTAAAATTATTTTATAATTTATTTATATAAAAAAAATTTATATTTTAAAACGTATATTTTTCAAAACAAATGTTTTTTCATAGTTTATTCAAATTTTTTAAATGTAATTTCCAAAATTGATAGATTTAATTTTTCTAAATTTTTAATAAATATTATAAAAGTTCAATACCAATTTTGTTAATATGCCCCTTTAATTTCTTCCATTACAAATAGTAACCATAGTCATTTTTCTTACTATACTAAAATGTAAAAAAAATTATTAATGTTAAAAAAGAAATTATAAGGATGATAAAATGACAATAAAATTATCTTATAATGTTACTATATGGGTCAATTTCAACCATAATGATTCAATATTAGGTTAATTTTCAACTGTTTCCAATGGGATGGTATTATACCTTTATCCAGTTTTATTTAATGAAATGTCAGTAATTTCACACTATTATTTTAATTAACTATTATAATTTTAAAAATGAAGATAAAATGGGGATATGAGAGGTTATAAATATTCATTTTAATTATAAATCATTTTTATTCAACATGGTGTGTTATTTTTAATTTTTAGTTATGTTATAATTACCTTAAATATTTACACAATGAGAAGACAAAAAAAATTAAATTAATTTAAATACAAAATAAATGATAAAGAAATTTTAAAAATATTATAATATGAGGTAATTTTGTGATAAAATAATATTCATGACTAAAAATATATTTTTGGTGATTTTGAAACATTTTATTCTAATATTACTTGTTTTACTGATGTTATTAACATAAATTTAATGAATTGTTAAAACAATTTACATTTATCATAAATTATAATAAATAATATATTGTTAAATGATTTAAAATTTATAAAAACATTATATTGATAGAAAATATGTTTAATTTTAGATAATATCACCCATGGTCAATTTATGGGTCTTTTTTACAGTTTTATTTACTATATTGACCCTCAAAGAGTAAAACAACACGTTGTAACTATAAGAGTAAAAGGGGTTGGTAAGGGGTAAAAATTAAATTACAAGGGTAAAAAAGGTGTCCTAAACATATCCAAATACAATTTCATGAGATTATTTTCAACCATACTCATCCTATATATGAAATAAATTAGTTATGAGAAATTCTTAATTGAAAATTATTTTAATATTATTTAATTTTTTGTTATATTCTAAGTGTTCCACTCCTATCTTTTATAAAACAGTATTTTTCCATCCACCGAATTCACACATGAAACCCAATTCAGATCAGAAAATACTAACCTAAAACCCACTCTAATACTTAGTCAATAATAATAGAGTTATTTTCAGTCTTAATTCAAATAAAAGAGTTCTTATAGTATTAAAAAAAGGGGCTTTTACAAAGAAGAGGTATAGTTTCAAAATGCATGTTTTAGGTGTGTTTGTTTTTCCATGTCCTTCAATAATTTTTCAAATATGCTAAAATTATATCACCAATATAGTATATATACTATAAAATTATTATTTTAATGTAATAATCTATATTGTTCTCCAACCAGCATCAAACATGAAAGGATTTCATCATTCGTGTGTATAAAAGACTACATCCTTTTAAACCAATATAGTTCATTTTCGATCACAATCTTAACACATGTTATAATGATGTATTTAATGTTTAAATATGATATTGATGACATATTTATAATTTAGTAATGTTAAAATGATATTTATATTTATTACCTTTTCATACACTAGAAAATGTTAATGTTTTTCTTGTGTATGTTTGGACTACCACCACTTTGTAGTAATGTGATATTCTTTTCATCAAAAAATAATATGACTGACATATATAATTGTATATAAAAAATTATTATGATATTTATGATAATATTATAACCTTATTTTCATAAAATAAAACTTAATTTCATTTCATAATTATCTCTTGAAAATTCACATGTTACACATGTATACACAGGACTTACTATCTCAAAGATTGTAACATTGTTCGTTTCTACTAACCATATTTAATGGTCAGATTTTAAATTATAATTTGTGGACAAAGGAGAAAACTATTTTTTATTATTATTATGGATATGGTGGAGTAGTGACCACTTTTACCATTGTTAATATAACCATGTAATTATTTACTTATGACCCAAAAATCGTAAAAACATCCGATAAGAATTTAATTGATTAAATTTTTAAATATGAAATTTTAGGAGATAAAATATTTTTATAATTAACATGTTAAAATATCATAACCAAAAAAATAAATAATATAGGGTTTATTACTTATGATGATAAATAACATGTGGTATGTGTCAGACTCAAGGTAAGGAATATTCATTTAAAACACATGTTCAAAAGTTTCCATAAAAAACTATATATTTCATTCATATAAATATTATATAAATATATATGAAATATAGTTTTGTTCTATTATATCATGATTTTTTAAAGTTAAAATTTATCATGTTTTACTCTTTTTTAAAATAGTTATAAATGATTTTTTATCAAATAATGTACATTGTGACATTTCTAAAAATTTATGAAATGTATTTTTTTAAATTTATATTGATTGAGAAAATTATGATTCTATAATGAATAATATTTTCAATAATCGATCATTCAAATTTTTGTAATATTATTCCATATTAAAATGATTTTATTATTATTGTTGTGTATTATTAAAATACTTGATTATAAAATTAATATGTTATATTCCATAATAATGTCATAATTTCATTTTCCTAATAGAAAAGACATATTTCCATATTTCTTTATAATTTTTGATAGAAATAGTATTTTTTATTCAAAAATATATTGAAATATCTGAAAGGTATTTTCATATAGATTCAATGGTGTTTTTTAAATTTTTATGATTAAAGGTTATAAGAATAATTTTTTTATTAATGATATAGTATATTATAATTATATAAGTAATTAGGGAGCTTAATTGGGATTATATAAATGGTTTATCCCCATAATGTCTCGCTATTGGGTCAAATATAGTGAATACAATGTGTTAAGACCCATTATAGCTAATGAAAATTTGGTGAGACTAATATAGCTTATATAAAGGGTGATCACCATTATTACTTCCTAATTCATTAGGTAATGATTATGTTTTCTGAAGAATTATATTAGAACCCATCCATATAGTTATTACAATTTCAAGGTGTTTTAATGGGTTTTGAGAATATGATGCACTATGTTGAAAATTTGTTTTTTTTCAATTGGATTTAATGGGTTTTTATGAGAAATTTTTTTTACATGTAGAATTTTTTTTCTTATACACTCTATGATATTTAAGAGAAAATGTTAAAAATATATGGTTTTATTTTTTTAATTGGAACGATAGATTTTTTTTAATGTGCCTTTTTGTTCACTTTCTTCTCATTCAACATCATAAAATTATTTTAAGAGGTTTGAAGGACGATAAAAGCAATGTAATAAGTAATAATTAAGTTATGAGGATATTTCATGATAATAAATATTGTTTTATTTTAATTGTTTTTTATTATTTAGAACATTGTAACTGATATGATGTTTCAAATTTGAATAAAATGGTTTTTCTATGTAAGATTTATGATTAAACATGATGAAACTAAAAATCTCAAATATTTTTGCTAGAAGTATCCGAAATTTAGAGTAATAACACTATATTATTTAGTAGTTATTATGTGGACCTTATATTTGTTATAAGAGCACGTTTTTGATTAAATTAATGGTCATTATATTATTTTATCACAGGTAAAAAATCATTTTACCCACAATTTTTTTTATGTTAGGTAGAATAATTGTATTTTTATAAATTAATGGTGTTTTAAATAACTTGAATAAGGATAAATCACTGTTTACCCTCCTTATAAGATTGAATATAAATATTTTATTGATATGTACACTCTATCATTTATATATTTAGTAAATAGCTATATATGAAATTTTCCAAAGTGATAGTTGATGTGAAGGAAAATACTGTTGTTGTTTGAATGATTGACCAAACAGAATGGGTTATGTAGTGATAAACTTTGTGGTTATTCTTATAAAAATTTCACATGTAATGATTTACAAACAAGAACATTAGTTATCTTTCTAATACATCAAATATATGGGACATTATGTTATGTAGATTTTTAAGAGATAAATTAAATAAATCTAGATATATTCCACAACCTATTTTTCTTAAATAATGAAAGAAGAACCGTGAAATATTTCTTAAAAGAATGGGAAATTTTTTTATATGTGATGGAGTAGGTCATAATGAAATAATCCACCAAGGAGTAATGAACTGTTCTGTTATCTTAATGAAGGGAAATAAAATACTTCATGGGGTATTAATTGAATGTTTTTAATGGGGGGAGAACAGTCATTGTGCTCATAAATTTCCTATGGGAAGGATCATAAATAGAATTAGATAGAACACCGAAATATATGTTTTTAAATACCTAATATCACTATAATTGAATATTATGAAACTAAAAATGGTAGATGAATGGTGTTGATTATTTCATAGATCATTTTTTGACATTATTGAGTCCTTTGGCATGATTAATAATTTTTATATGAATGATATAATAAATAATATGATAAATAAGCACGGTAAAGGGATTATTAATAATTTATATATATTAAGGTGTATACTTTCAAGAGTTATGACATCTTGTTATATTTTAGGAGTACTGTAGTTATAAATGTATTAACACTCTTTTATTGATTAGAGTACAATTGGAGATTATTATTGGTTTTTGAATAATTTTTATTATATATGTATCTCGGGATTTCACAATTGGTGAAAGATATTTGAGAATGAATTATATTTCCATTTAATGGGAATATGATTAATGGTATGGGATTCCATTAATATTAATTTGATAATTGATTTTGTGTTAATAATGGGTCAATATTTTTTGGATTGAAAAATGAAAAACATTAGAAATCCATTGAGTTCGAAACATTTCATTAATATCTAATATATTAATTTAATTTTTTTTGATCATTATCACGTTTGTATGACTGTTATAAGGAATACATTTTACCAAAATGACAACCAGCTGGCTAGAGGAAACTTCTCAAATATGGAAATACCACGAGGATTGAAAATATGATTGAAGGGTGGAATGGATTAATTTTTTACCACTGGTCTAAATGATTTAATGTCCAGTATAAATTATATTTCATTATTTTAACAATATGAATTATGAGGGTTATTTTCATTTTTTAAAATATTTTTTCATATAAAGATCCAGGGGATTGTGAATTGTTTTTTTTATATATTTTTTTTGTATTATAATCACTATAATTTTGGGTATCATTATATGATTAAAGTAAAGATAATATTGCGGGATACTATTTTACAAATAATGGTAGAATTATATTCCAATGAATATATGGTTCAAGGTACCATTATGTCGGTATAACAAATATTTTGAAATGACCAAAATATTTTGTTGATTATGCGATTAGAGAAAAAAAAATTGGTCTGATAAGTTACTAATGATTATTGTTATTTGGAAATAAATTTTAAATATTTCTTAGAAGACTTTGTTTTAAAATAATTCTAATTTCTAGGTTTCAATCATAATTTGGAATATTTTTGTGGAATTTGAATTTTTTTTTATTTTTTTTAATTGTTTTCATTGAACATTGGGTATTATTATTAAATTTTATATATTAATATAGTTTTCATCATATGATGTTTTATTATAATTGGTAATTATATGTCATAATTCTATCCTTTATTTTGTATATTACCAAAAGAAATTGGAATTTTCTTTGGATTTTTCAATGCATATTAGCTAATTGTAGTTTATCAATGAATAAAAATTCATGTTGAATACACACCATTTAAAAAAAGTTTATATTATGGTGGAAGTTGATTAAAGTATGAAACAATACATGTAATATAACTATATTACATTATGATAATGGTCTATAAAGTAAAATAAATCTTCATAATTTGGAAAAGGACTTTTAAATTTAGGTTTTTTAACATTAAATTTCATATTGAGTAATTAATGGCCCTATAACCCATCCACGATTTAGGGTTTATTGATGGTTGACATTTATCATGATCAGGATATCAATATCTCTTTAATAGTCTTTAGATGTTAGGTATTTCTTCCATATCCATGTTTGTGCATCCAAGTAACATTCTCCTACATGAAATCTTACTATCTGTTACATTAGATGATCATCTTACTACCCTTTATATCTTATCAAGAATATGTTTTGTTGACCATTTTAGATGTGGGTTTTAAAACATGTATTTTGATAAACCAAACCCTAGTTATCGATGATAAATTAAAATTTGAAGGATGAATTTCTAAAATTAAAAGATATTTCAATATATAATTATTTAAAAGTAAATACCATGTTCAACAATGAACAAGATATGTAACAACATTTTTAAATAAATAAAAAATTATTACTATTTGAATTTAAATATAAAAAATAGTTTTAAAATTTGTTGGAGTTATATTTATTAACTCAATTCTGGAATATATAATGTATTTACTCATATTTAATGTAATAGTGAATGATTTTTAAATATTGTATTTATTTTTAGTGAAATCACTTTATTCTTTAAAAATAATATTTCTTCACAAACTCAAATTCTTGTTATTTGTGAGAAAATATTACAATTTAATTTGTAAATTTGAAAAAATTTATTTGAATAACTAAATATAAATTTTTTAATTTATCATGCAAAAATTTCCAAATGAATATTTTTTGAAAATTTTCAAGAAATATTGATTTTTTAGGAATATTGAAAATTTTGATTTTTATAGAAGATATAATATTACTTTAATTAATATAAAAATTATAATTATATTTTAAATTTTATTTAAAATTAGGTATGTTCCTTTTAATAATCAATATATAGTTTTTTAAATGGATATTATACATGAATTTTTACTAAAAACATTTTATATTTAAAATGATGAGTATTCTAAAAAAAATATTTTTTGTTGTGTTTTATCTATTTAAATTTAAATTTTACTATATAATTTCTATATATTTAATTATTAAAAATTCAATAAATACTTATAATTAGAAATTACATATATTTTAAATAGTTCTCTTTTAGTTTTTGTCAATAAAAATAATAAATGTATATATTTTTGTTACCATAGTAAATGGTAAATAGAGTAATTATTATTAAAAATAAAATGATAAATACTATAAAATTGCCATAATAGTTTCCATAATTCTATTTTATTGATACATTTCATCCATAATAATCAATTATTATCTTATATGGCATTTTTCCATTAGGGTGGGATTATGAAATTATAATATTTTCTTTATAGAAAATTCAAAACAATAACACTCTTTATTTCAATTACTATAATATTTTTAACATGGGGATAACTAGATGATATGTTTAATTATAAATAGTAATTTAAAATAAAAAAGTTCTATATTCATCTTTTTAAATTATATTTATATTCTATACATGGAATTTTTTACAAAAAAATTTACAAATTGATGGAATAATAATTACCAAATTAATAGATGAATCAAATAAATGATATTTAAATTTTAAAATAATATACCATGAAATAATTAATATGAACGTCCTAATTTCTATACTAACATGAAATTTTAAGATGTATTTAAAAAAATCGTTCTAATTTTATTTATTCTACTGATGTTTTTAATATCATGGTGAGTAATAGTTCTAAATATTTAAATAAATGGGATATTATAATAACTATAATTTTACTAAAAGATATAAAATTATCAACATACTATACCAACAAAATTGAGTATGATTTTTATGATAATATATTCCACACTCTATTAATTGGATGTTTTTTCATTTACTGAATATATATTGACCCACAAACTGCAAAATCCATATTGTCATAGAATGGGTGAAAAGGGTTAATGAGGGGTTAAAACTAAATGATAAGAAAGGACATGTTTATGACGTTATCATAAAATAATAATATTACAGTGTTTTTTCCAAAACATAACATATCATTTAAATGAATCAGTTGTATTCCATTTGGATTTGAGAATTGATTTATATTAAAATAATATTTTTAGAAATTCAAATAGTGCCCCATCCTTTAAAAAGATTATTTATTATACACCTTACATGAAAATTAAAAACCAATTTATATATTCAATAAAATACCAAAATTACTAAATATAATGCCTTTATTCATTCTTATAGGCATTATATTTTTCAAAAAACCAATCCTAAAAGTCTTTATTTTACGAAAAGTAGGGTTTCCAAATAAGAGGTATAGTTTCCAACTGCACGTTTTGGTTTTTATTCTTCAATAAAATAAATATTTCTTAATCAATGATAAAATTATAGCATAGTACCATAAATGTATATATTTTTATTATTTTAAGGTAATGGCCCACATGTGTCTCCATCTATAGTCAAATTGGAGAGTAATTCATCATTCGTGTGTGTGATGGACTACTGCATCACAAACCGATCGTATTTATTTTCCATCAAAGAATTAAATACATGTTTTAATTAATGAATTAATTTTTATATATGATATTAATGACATATTTATCATTATTTATTGATATTAGAATGCATATTTTCTTAACATTATATACAATGGAAAATGAAAATGTCGTTCATGTGTACGTGTGCACTAACACCTCTATGATGCTAAGTGTTTTTTATACCCACATAAAATGGATCACATATATAAGTATATTTATGGTATTAATAATATATTTATAATATTATTAATAATATATAATTATTGAATAATAAATAATTTCTTTCCATAATTATTATTGAAAATTTGAAATGATACATAACTGTATATACAACCTACCTTATACATTATTATAATATAGAAAATTTATCATTATAATATTTAATGGCTGGGTTAAAAATTATATTTTATATTTTATATTTTATAATTTTTTCATCATAATTTTTTCTTTTACAGTGTATTAATGTCCACCTTGACCATAGTCCACATTACAAAGTCATTTTGGACTTATGAACTAAATATTATCAGAACTTCCAATGTCAATTTAATTGATTATGTAACTCACTATAGAATTGTAAGAGAAATAGAAAATTAAATAATAATAATTAAAAGGTTCTTAATAATGTAAATACCTATCCTATTTTTATTATTCATGATGATCAAAAAACATAATTGATGGGTTGTACACATGGTTAAGGTCTTTCTTTTAAAAATAATCTTATAATGTTTCCATTAAAACACTATTTTTTATGCATATACATATCATCTAAAAATATTTTTATGATTTTTTTATTATGATACAATGATTGAGTACATTGAATTTTACACTTTTTAACATTTTACAGAATGGTTTGAAATGAATCTTTTTTTAATTTTCTTAATAAGGTACATTGATATTTTAAAAAAAAGAGTAAAAGCAATGTTTTGTTTTCATATACGGCCTGAGGTGATTTTTATACCATGTTGAAAAATATTAGATTAAATATTCGATTTTATGTTTTCAGGGTTATTTTCCAATGGAAAAACATTCCATTATAATTTTCCAGTATTTATATAATATGTGTTATCAAAATGGAAATGTAATTTTCTTCAAGAATGTTTTTAATGATCTATTATTCAATAAAAATCATATATTCCCATTTTGAGTGTATTATTGTGAGGAAAATGGGTATTTTAAAGAAATTTTAATTTGATGTCATGATGATTTTTCCAGAGAACATTGAAATTTTACCATGTTTTTAATTTGATTTCATGATGATTTTTCCTAAGAATAAATCATGTTTTATGTTATATATTTTATACTATGGGAATAATAGATATAGTTCATATATTTAGACTTTCTAAAATATAATTTTTTTATGTATGTGTAATGAAATTTTTATCAGAAACTCTAAAGATGAAATATACTAGATAAAAATAAGTAAATTATGGTAAAACTACAGTATATTATGTGAGGTTTATGGATGGGTCCTTGTATAAGGCCTCTAATAACTAAGCGATATCTAAGGTATATCATTTTATCAATGTGATTATTTATTATACCTTATACATTTATTATTATTCTTATCTCGCAATCCTTTTTGAAACACAGTAATATGATGAAATAATATTTATTATAATAATTAAATTTTATTTTATACCATTATTCTATCAGATACATCCACTAAGAAAAACATAATAGCATTGATCATGCAGTCATGTGGACTATTATCACCAAAATGTGACGTGGTTCAGTTTTCATTATCTACTATTTTGGTACGTAACAAGGATAGATTTAATAAAAAATTATGTTTCAAATGTATGAGTTATTATTAAGAAATTAAACATTATTATATATCCTCATTACATTAAATTCATTTTGAATTTGGAACGTTAATCATATAAACATGCCTCTTATGGACTCTATGAACATCAAGTTGAATTCATCATAAACACCCATCATGGATAGTTATAAGAACTAATTTAATAAATATATATTATATTTATAAAATTTTATGTTTTAAAAAAAGTTATATTTTCATTACAAAAACACAACACCTTACACATTAAATCATTCTCACACTATACAGTTTTGGTAATTTTTACCACCTACATAATGATATCATAATTTTTATATGAGAAATGAAGAATTTATAATAATTTTTTATGGTGTAGTTGAAAATTTTTTTCAATGTCTCCATTATAAATGGATTAAGTGACATGAATGCATTTCCAATCCCGCCTCCCTTGTCAGTAGGGGTGGGGGAGGGTAGTGTTCCATCCTTGGTCTATCATTAACAAGTCCCCCACTTCACTAACCCATTATGTCTCCCCATTATTCCAAAGGTCATCATTTTACCAAATGTTACATTGCAAGAAGTTTGTGTTCCCTAGATTCTAATCTCATTTCTGGATTTTACCAACATATCCTTTCATCATTATCTCTCTTTAATATATCGATTTAGAAAGGGGACTCCATTGGCATATGTCTTTAACTGATACAACCTCATATCAGGGGGATTTAGTGAGAAAGAGATTATAGGATCATTGGACCATTATCAATTTTCTTATTCATATTGTGGTTGAAGAAGTGAATATCTCAGCATGGGATTTCACTCCATACTCTCTCTGTCTCTCTCGATCTTCCACTTTTAAATATTTCATTGTTTTTCAAGTTTTACATGAAATTGGATCTCTCATTGTACCTAATCTAGTTTACATTTTCCATCTTAGATCTTTTATTTTAGAATATGAAAATTATAATGTCGATTGGTAACATGGTTTGATGTTTATTGTATTTAAATCACTGCACTCAGGATTTATGACACCAAATTACTATATGGATTTATATTGGAGTTTATTTCTTCAAGGATCTGGTCGACAAAATTAGATTTGAAATTGTGGGGGATATTTTCTAGACCAACAAGGTATTCTTCTAATGTTGGGTCTATTTATGTCCTCTATAGAATCATCTAGGTCGTCATAATTATGACTTCTATCATGGGGTGAAATATGATCTTGAAATGGGCCTATCAATATGGATCTCAAAATTATTTGGTAATGTCAACGATGAGGCTCCTAAAAAGGGGTTGATTCCATAGTAATTAGATCATATGGTAGACGGAATAATTTCTGGACTAATCAATGACCTAAAAGTATTTTTGATGGTTTAATTATCCTTTAATGAGTAGCGGATGATGCCAATGACCATTTTGTCATCCAATTTTTTGAAAATGTCTTCTGATCATGGGTGTAAACATAAGGAGTTACACGTTCATCAAAAAAATTCATGATAGGAGAAAAAATTGATGTTTATTTTTCTATTGGACATCATTTCCATAGGTTGGTGTGTCATGTGGATCTTTAGATATTTTTTTGAAAATCAATTTGGGTGAATTTTTCCATATGATCATTCTAATCCAAGTGAAAGACCATTTCCTCCACCTGAGGATCTTGAGAGGCATGCTTCCACTGCATTGGATCTAATCCTAGGAGTTATCAAAGAACATGTTTTTCTTATATAGAAAGAATCCCCCATTTTAAAGACATGGGGAAGCTCAATATGACAAAAAAATAATCTATATCATAAGGTATAATTGGATGCGTGTGTAATAAAATATATAGTGAATAATTATAATTATAAATCATGTACCTAATATATTTTTCTTCACTCCAATAAATATATTCTATAGGATAACTATTTAATCAATGTATCAAGAGGGAATGGTTCAAAAAATTTCTAACATATGTTTCTAGAGGATCTCAATGATGATCAAGATCATTGGAAATATAAATATAATCGTATATCATTTCATGGAATAAATGAGAGGAAAATATTTTTAGCGGAAAGAACATTGATCTCAGATAATATTTCATACCAATAAGAGGATCTCATCATAGGTGGTCTAGGTATAAATTTATAGTCTATTTAATGGAAACTATATTAAGTGTCGAATTCCACCATATTATGTTTTTTATCGATGTATTTGGTAAACTATTTCATTGTTTAACGTTATGACTTTTCAATCACATTTTGGGTTATAAATCATCTCTTAGATGTTTTTTTGAAATAAAAATTTTATTTTCTTGTCAATATTAATTAATGATAAAGTCATTTAATGATGACGTATTTATTATTTTTTCATTATTTTTGAAGGCTTTTATTAATATTTTATATATTTATTAGCATATTCCCTTTTATTCATTAAACATATTTAATGTAATTCATCAAAATATATAATTTCTCAAAATCATATCCATGTTAATCCACTTATAAAAATGGTAAAAATTGAATCATTAAATATTTTATTCTATTTCCAATAATCAAACAGTGATAAACCCTAAATCCATTAAAATATATCAAGATCTCATATACATAGATTTTATAGAACAAACATTTTATGTTTATAATTTTTTATGATGAGAAAGCTATAAAAAACTGATATATTTGTAATAAATGAATATAAATGAAGTTTCAAACTATGTACATAGTTATTAAAATAAGTGATTAATGTATTTATTTTGATTTTTCTAGAGATTCTATCACATTCATGGATTTTAATAAGTATAAAAGGGTTTATGAATCTTCTTTTCTTCATTGTGATATGACTTTAATTCAACAAATAATTCCCTTATGTTTTGTATATATTTCCATAGATATATTTATTTCATATTCTAGATGAGAAATTAGGTATTTACTAGTCTTAATCACTATCTATTTCCCATGATCTTATAACAATATAGTTACAAAAAAACATAATGAAAAAAAATCTTATCCATATTAGTAAAACATAATAATGTTTAGGTAATGTAAATGTAAATGTTTTTTCCCAAAAATTACATCTCAAAATGGATATTGGAATACTTATTTTTATTTATAATTGATAAACCTAGTGGTAAAAAATTTAAATCATATGGTTATATACAAACTAGATCATCAATAATTGTATGATCTGTGGGAGTAACAATTCACACCTGATTAGAAACTCCATCGATATATGATTCAGATAAATCAAATAATAAAACAAAAAATAGGGATTTATTTCTATACCATTACAAGATTCTTCAATAAATAATCAATATTGTTCATAATTACTATCCTCTAATGAAATCACAACACATTTAAAGTACACATCAACAACACCTTATTTTAATTCCTTTAATAAGAGAACATTAAATTACATTGTAAATGTTATTATTCATTAATATTAAACCAGTGACCCACATAATATTATTGAAATAAGAAATTTTTATAATTCATAAAACTCATACTTCTATATTGTTAAATATTTTTTTACTCAACCATGATTATTGATGAGGTTCCCAATAGAGTATATAGAAATGTAATCATTAACCACGAACATAGTATTTATTAATGAGTTAAGGTCATGTTATCATTTTTTATAATGTCTAAAAGTATTGATGTTCGATATTTGTTATTACAATATGGATGTTTAGTATGGATTTTTTTTGTAAATGATATTTCTAGTCATATTCATCAAACGGTGAAAATGATGGAGATTAAAAATTGATGGGTGAGGAATGTGATTATATATCCCCTCGATGCATTGGTTTTTCTCATGATAAAAATGGTTTTGGAATTTGTTTTATTCTAACTCAATTCAATATTACTGTATTTTGTAGGGCCTTTATGATAAAAATTATTATCATGTTTAGATGTAATGTCTCGGATTTTTTCGTATATTATTTCTGTATTATATAGGAATTATTTGGAGACCAGGCTTTGAGACGGATAGTACTTCCGAGGCCTGGTGAGCCTGGAACAAATGTTTGAATATAATTAAATAATTAAATTACATGTGTGTGTAGTATTCCTAAAAAATTGGAATAACACCTGAATGGGTGCTCAGATTAGAAATCCAAGGGCACCGTTGAGTCCAGAGCAGTGAGTTTACCTTAGGCGAGACCTAACATCTGCTGGCGCAGGTCGGTGGTGAAATATAGGTTTTGGATGTAACTGTAATAAAATATTTGATAAAAATATTTTAATAAATCTTTCTCTAGTGAAGTATTTTAATCCTTTAAATTAAATATTTCACAGGGGATCATGGATACAGATCTCATAATATTGAATTTCCTCTGGGGACATTAAGAAGCTATGGAGAAAACCTCCCAACGCGGCGATGACGATCTTGACGAGTTTCACCAGTGACGATAACACATCAACTGGATCTTCACCAATGAACACTGCGGATCCAGGTAGGACGTTTGATATTGGTTTCTTTTCACATTCTTGAAGACCTATGATGAAGGAAGACTAATCTACGAACCGATTAGCCCATGGATCGATCATTATGTGGGGCAGGTGTGATTTGGGAATTTTATCAGGAGATCCAGACATCCATGTTTTAAATCCTTTGATTTTTTTTGGTTTGATCTAACGGCGAAGAACCTAGATCGTCACGAACAACGATCGTGGTTCATCCCTCTTGTTTGTGGCTGAGCCTTGTTCCCCATTCTTTGTGGGGACTTCTTGTTCCTCCTCGAATTAACCTTTTATTGAGGAATCAATAATTTCGAATCATATTTTTTGCACAACGATCTTGGATTAATGATCCGACATCGAGACGACCTAGCAGAGGTTCGACGGCGATGTCAGTGAATGAATCGATACGGTTTGGGAGTTCCTGTTCTTCGATTATTTTTGTGCCGGTGAATCGGGATGCATTATCAAGGGTGATCGGAAGCCCAAAACTGACTCAATTGGCTTCATAAAGGCTTGATGACCTCAAATCCCGAGTTCCATGATTATTGGACGGCCAGATCTAGAACCAGAGATCAAGACATGGCGTGCGGAGGAAGAAGACGATTCTGGAGAAATCTCGACTACACTGAGTGTAGTATTGGCAACACGGCATGTGTTCGTCGGTGGACCGCCTGGAGTGTACTCTGGGAGTGCACTGACACGGGTTGGGTACATATCCAAGGACACGACAAATATACCCTTCCCCCACCAGACCCGGCTAGATACATGAGATACCCCGTGTACTGGTATACGGGCAGGGCGACGCGGGTTGAGGCCGTGTACGAGCACCTGGCCAACGTACACAGAGTGAACCCCTGACACTCGTACATGGTGTGTAATCCTTCTACAAATTGTGTAGTTACTTTTTATATGAAAATCCTTAAGACATAGGCCGTTTTACACGGGCAGTACCCCAAGTCAAGGAACACGGCGTATGACCCTACTACACGCCGTGAAAACTATTTTACATGGATTGAGACATTTGTCTTCTGTGACTTGGGCTAGCTTTCTTGTGGTTCGTACCCTTGGTCTTTCCCCTAAATCTTTCTGGTATCATTTCATACGTATAGGATTATGATCCATTCAGCAGTACATCCTGAATAGATTTGTTGGAATCCCCTCTGTGAGACTTAGAGCCGGATCATCTATGCCTTCCTGGTACCCAAGGTAGAGTTCTCGGTATCGACGTGACCTACCATAACCTGGTGTTGATCCTATGCGTAGCGGATTAGCTCAATCTAGGTTATTGGAATCACGCTATAGTTGTTAGTTGTGATCCTCATCTCAGCATCATATTCATAAGTACTTTTGGAGTGAGTTCCCCCAAAATTAGTGCTTCACGTCTCTCTCTTAATAAATATGAGCTTGTTCTCACTATTACATGCTTAGTGGAATCTTCGAGATTGATCTTAGCGGTGTTTTCACGATAGTAGATCATATATGAGAATATCTGGATATTCTTGTTATATTTTCTGTAAATATATACTATGTAGAGTTGACAGTATCATTCCTTTTTGGTATTTCCTTTGTTGTATTCCTTTGTGGTTTTGGGGTATCCAACTGGGTATTATTATACTCACCCCTGCACGGGCTTTGCCCTCATGTGTCGTGTCTTTTGCAGATGAGAGAGCGTTTGACAGGATTCTAGGTGGACCAGGACTAGACGGTGCTCAGTGAGATCAGGTAGGCCGAGGTGTGTTCCTACGACTACAGATTGCAGTCCCATTACCTTTCATTACATATTGGTCATTATTGAAGAAATTCTTTTGGTGGGCTTGTACTTTTGGCCCAGGGTTTTACATTACTGAACTTTACTTTCCTGTCGTACTCTGTTGGTTGGGGATTTAGTGTATGCATGCATTTCCATTTTTAGTAGTTTTTACTTTTCATCTTTTTGGGCATGGAGATGTGTGTGTGTGTGTGTGTGTGTAAAGGTTTATAGGAAATGCCTCCCATGTTAGTGACATGCCTAATCTGTGCAAGTCACCCGACCCTGGCCTATATGAGGTGGGGTTGGGGAGTTATGGCATGGGCCCCACTGGGACGGGTCATGATAGAGTGGTATCAGATGTGGTCAGTTCTATCTTAGGACCAAGAGTCTGTGAGTTAGTTTTGGGAAACAATGTTAAGTGTTTCGAGTTCAGCTTTCCTGCCAAGGATCCCAGTGTTGGTACGGGAGGCTAACGTATCCACACACCCGGACATTGATAACTTGACTTTATACTCGGAACATGAGAACACTAGTTACAAGGGAAAATAATGGTACATGCATAATATAGCAATGGGTTGTGGTTTCTATGTCCTTCTTGAGTCAGCTCTCCAGTTATACTCACTGATGGTGATACATCTTGTTTTTTTATAGGATGCCTCTGTGACGCGCACCTACTAGGATCCAGAAACTCGATCACGAGAATGACCACATCAGTGATGAATCCTCGATACAAGGACTAGATCCCCCGGTTATTCCTTCGAGTGGTGTTCCATCTATTCCACCACCTGTGGAGCAGTGTTTAGTTCATACTGTACCAGTAGTGGAGGAACACAGGATGAGCACACTCCACGAGTTTCAAAGATAGAGACCCCTCAGGTTTTGAGGTGAGCCTGACCCTCGGGAAGTTGAGGACTGGCTTGAGGCAGTGGCTAGAGACTTCCGTTTGGTCAGGACACAAGCAGACCAGAGGGTGATCCTGGCAGCAAGCCTTATGTAGGGCTTGGCAGGGCGATGATGTAGTTTGATTATTCATACTCACAATGATGCAACTCTTTCATGGTCATAGTTTGAGAATCTCTTCTGGGAGGAGTTTTCACCGGTTACCCTGAGAGAAGTACGTATACAAGAGCTTCTTCAGCTATAGTAGGGAACCGTGATGGTGGATGACTATTCGTCGAGGCTTACTGACCTCTCACGGTACTCGATTGATATAGTCAGGGATCAATACATCAGAGCTCAGACTTTTGAGATGGTATTGCGCAGATACATTCAAACTATCATCATCTCTTTGAGAATTCCTACTTATATGGGGGTGCTCAAGCGGGCTTTGGTGGTCGAGAGCTTCTTGGCAGGGTAGAGATAGCCAGCAGTTGTTAGTAGTGATCAAGCTGGAGCAGAGACCTCATCAGCAGGGAGCCTACATCATGGATGCAGCATGGGAGATGTTTTTAGTGGAGATCCCAGGACAGAGGATCTGCCGTACAGGGTTCGCATGGCGCATCCTTCCATCCTCGAGAGAGATGATGCAACTCATGTGATGGCAGGGGACATCTCACTCGAGAATGTCTGACCCGTCATAATACTAACATGGGATCAGTGGATGGACCACCAAGGCAGAGGAAACGTGTGGAGCGAAAAGACCCATGGGGCGGCAGACGCGGTAGAGGAGATGGGAGAGCAGCTGGAGGTGGTTGGTGTTTTGACCCTTTACCACCACCACCCCCAGGAGGTCCACCCCAGTCTTAGGGAGTTGGTGGACGAAGGCAGGGACAACTATAGGCAGCAAAGTCTTATGACCCTGGTACTCCTGGAATGATTAGAGGTAAAATCTGTGTCTTTTATACTTTGGTTGTCGTACTGATATACACAGGTTGTAGTCATTCTTTTCTAGCTGCTTATCTTGTTTGAGACCTTGAGATTCTAGTTGAGCCATTGACTCGACCATTACGCTTAAAACACCAACTGGAGAAGATTCAGAGATCACAAACCTTTGTAGACAGTGTGACGAGACCCTTGGAGGCGAGAGTTTCGGTTGGAACCTCTTGGTGGCAGTGTCAAGGCCTTACGATGTGATTCTTGGTATGGATTAGCTATCCACAGTTCATTCCTAGATTGACTGTTTTAGGAGAAGGGTGAGGTGTGTCTGCAGTGAAGGAATGATGTTCTCCATTATTGGTGAAAAGGAGACCCAGACAGCGCAGGATGGACTCGTGCTTCGGAAGGTATAGCCGATTTAACATCAGTTTGATAGCCTATCCCTTGGCGCATCATATGTTATGACATTAGAATTTCCATAAGCAGTTGCTGAGTACAAGGAAGTCTTTCTCGAGGATGTCCCCAGACTACCTCCCTGTTGGGAGATAGATTTCATCATTGAGTTTCAACCCATGATGACACCAATATCAGCATCAGCATATCGTATGGATCCTACAGAGCATTGTGATCAAAGAGTGCATCTAGAAGACTAGCAAAGGAAGGGCTTCGGGAGACCTATTGTTTCACCCTGTCCGGGGCCAGTGTTGTTTTCCAAGAAGGCAGATGGGAGCTTGAGGCTATGTGTGGATTACCAGCACTTTAATTAGGTGACTGTGAAGAACCTGTATCCACTAACGAGGATCGATGACCTCTACGACTAGTTAAGAGGGGCATGATGGTTAACAAAGGTTGATCTACGATCAGGATGTCACCAGTTGCGAGTACAGGATGAGGATATACAGAAGATAGATTTCAGATGTTTCTACGGTCACTATGTGTACTTAGGGATGCCCATCGGCGTGACGAATTCCCTGACAGTGTTTATGGGACTCATGAATCAGTTATTTCATCAATATCTAGATCAGTTCGTGGTGGTCTTCATCGATAATATCCTTGTGTACTCTGCGTCCGAGGAGGAGCAAGTGAGGCACCTAAGGATGGTTTTGGACACACTCTGAGAGCACCAGTTGTACGTGAAACTCTTGAAGTGTCAATTCTGGATACAGGAGGTACACTTTTGGGGACACGTTATCTCAGCAGATGGGGAAGTAGTAGACCCAGCCAAGGTAGAGGCATTGTTAGCATGGGAGCCACCCTAGAGCATAACGGAGGTGCGGAGTTTCCTGTGTTTGGCAGGCTACTATCGGAGATTCATTCCTAATTTCTCTTGGGTTTCATCACCCATGATATCTTTGACCTGAAAGGGGAAGCCTCTCATGTGGTCCGTGAGATGACAACAGGCTTTTCAGTAGTTGAGACAGAGTCTGATGAGTGCCCCGATCTTAGGACTACCCAAAGAGGGTGTCGAGTACGTAGTGTTCTGCGATGCATCAAGAACCTAGCTTGGTTGTGTCCTGATGCAATTTCATGCAATTATTTCCTATGGTTCACGTTAGTTGAGGCCACACAAGCAGAACTACGTGACCCATGATCTGGAGTTGGGAGCAATAGTCTTCGCATTGAAGATGTGGTGGCACTACCTGATGGGAAAATGGTTTATCATCTACTCTGATCACAAGAGTCTTAGATATATCTTTTATCATAAGGATTTGAGATTGAGATAGAGGTGGTGTCTTGAGTTCCTCTAGGATTACGACTTTGAGATCATTTATACTCATGTGAAGGGTAACATTGTGGCAGATTCTCTCAGCAGGAAATCCAATTCCTAGTTGATGGATGAGGTGATGAGGCAATTGGCCTTTTTATAGTTATCCTTCATGGATATAGATAAGGGATCTTACATTCATTAGATGGTTATTACCCCTCCAATCTTACAATGATTCAAGGAATCAAATCTCGAGAATGCTATCTGTGAGACACTACGTGATCAGATATCAAGAGGTGATGCTGCTGATGGATATTCAAATGGTTGGGAGCATGTTGTTCTTTTCAGAGGGTGCACAGTAGTACTGGTGACGTTATGGGAGGAGGTTCTGTGGGAGTTCCATACATCTCCTTTGGTGGTGCATCCAGGTTTGGAAAAGATGTTCCATGACCTCTGATGTCAGTTCTGGTGGACAGGAATGAAGAAGTGTGTTGTAGATTTTGTTTTTCGGTGCCTTAATTGTCATCATGTAAAGGCTGAGAACCAGGTTCCAGCAGGTTTGACTCAGCCCCTTGAGGTGCCAGAGTAAAAGTGGGATGAGATATCCATGGACTTCGTGGCGGGTTTACCACATACTTCCAGGGGACACGATGCCATCTGGGTGATCATTGAACGACTCACCAAGTTGGCCCACGTCCTAGCCATACGGGAGCAGAGTTCAGTAGAGAGAGTGGGATGCCACTATGTGTAGAAGATAGTTCGACTTCATGGAGTGACATCTACGATCGTCTCAGATCGTGATGTTTGTTTCACATCTCATTTGTGGAAGGGATTGTAGGAAGCTTGTGGGACTCAGTTACACTTCAGCATAGCGGTTCATCCTCAGACGGATGGTTAGATAGAGCGGACCATCCATGTTCTAGAGGATATGATACGAGTTTGCATACTTGACTTCATTCGTAGCCGTGAGGATCACCTACAATTGGTGGAATATGCTTATAACAACAGTTATCATTCCACTATTTGTATCGGACCATTCGAGGCTTTTTACGGGAGACCTTGCAGGTCACCACTTTGTTGGACATACCTAGGATTGTCTGTACTCATGGGCCCCGAGATGGTGCGAGCTACTACAGAGAAGGTGCAGCTCATCCAGGAGTGGATTAAGACTACACAAAGTTGGAAAAAGTATTATGCCGACAGGAGAAGGAGGCCGTTGGAGTTCGAGGAGGGAGACAATGTGTTCCTCTAGGTCTCACCCCGACGGGGATCGCCATGATTTATCCGAGGTGGCAAGCTATCTCTAAGGTTCATCAGATATTTTTAGATTTTAAGAAGAGTTGGCGAGGTGGCATACTTCTTGTTTCTACCTCCTCAGATAGACAGGGTACACAACGTCTTCCATGTGTCATAGCTACGGAGGTACGTGCATGATTCATCGCACGTTATCGACTCCGACGACCTGGACATTGATGATGGAGCGACCTTTTCTGATTACCCAATAGTGATCAAGGATCGGCAGGAAAAGATCCTTCATGGGTGATCGATTCACTTGGTACATGTCCGGTGGCAGCACAATAATCTCCATGAGAGCATGTGGGAGTGGGAGGCTCAGATCCATGCACAATACCCACATCTTTTTGAGTAGCCTTTGTTTTGGCTTTTCCTGGATGTAAATCCCTAAGGTGGGGAGGATGTAATGTCTTAGAGTTATTCATATATTATTTTAGTATTATATAGGAATTGTTTCAAGACCAGTCTTTGAGATGGCATATAGTTCCGAGGCCCGGTGAACCCGAAACAAATGTTTGAATTTAATTAAATAATTAAATTACACATGTGTGTGGTTTTCCTGAAAAAAGTTGAATAACTATTGAATGGGTGCTTGGATCATAAATCTGAGGGCACCGTTGCATCCAGAGCATAGTGTTTACATTAAGAGAGACATAACATCGGCTGGCGCAGGTCGGTGGTGAAATCTAGTTTTTGGATGTAACCGTAATAAATTATTTAATTAAAATATTTATTAAATATTTCTACAAAGATGTCTTTTAATCATTTAAATTAAATATTTAATAGGGGATCCGGGTTATGGATTTTATAACCATGAATTTCCCATGGAGATGCTCGTAAGCTCTAGAGAAAACCTCCCAACGCGGTGATGATGTTCTTGACGAGTTTCACTGGCGATGACGACGTGACGACCGGTTCTTCACCAACGAACTCCGCAGATCTAGGTAGGATGTTTGATATTGTTTTCTTTTCCCATTCTTGATGTCCTATGATTAACGCAGACTAATCTACAAACCAATTAGCCCGCAGATCAATCGATATGTGGGGCGGGTGTGATTTGGGAATTTTATCAGGAGATCCAAACATCCATGACTGTAAATCTGTTGATTTGTTTTGGTTTGATCTAATGGAGATGAACCAATATCGTCACGAACAAAGATCGAGGTTCATCCCTCTTTTTGGTGGCTGATATTTGTTCCCCGTTATTCATGGTGACTTCCCGTTCCTCCCGTGTTAAGATTTTCATGAGGAATCGATCGTTGAATATCTGATTGTTGGCGCAATGATCTGGGATCAAAGATCGAACATCGATAAGACCTATTAGAGGTGTCATAGCGATGGCAGTGGACACATCGATACAGTTCGGGAGTTCCAGTTCTTTCATCATTTGTGTGCGGGTGAATCCGGATTCGTTATCAAGGCCGATTGGAAGCCCGAAACTGATGGAATCGATTTCGTAAAGGCTAGGGACCTCAAATCCAGTGTTCCCAGATGATCGGATGGCTAGATCTAGATCAGAAGATCAAGCCGTGTTGCGCGGAGGAAAAATACTAATCTATAGAAATCCCGACTACACAACATGTAGTATGGGCTACACGACATGTGTTCGCTGGTGGACCACCTGGCATGTACTCCGGGAGTACACAAACATGGGGTGGGTACACAGCCAAGGACACAGCATGTATACCCTTCCCTGACCAGACCCGGCCAGATACACGAGATACACCGTGTACTGGTTCACAAGCAGGGCAACACGGGTTGAGGCCGTGTACAGGCACATTGCCAACGTACATGGAGCGAACTCCAAACACTCAGACACGACGTGTAATCCTTTTACATGCTGTGTAGTTACTTTTTATATGACATTCCTTAATACATGGTCCATTTTACATGGGTAGTACCCTGAGTCAAGGAACACGGTTTGTGACCCTACTACAAGCCATGTAACCTGTTTTACATGGCCTGAGCCATTTTCCTTTCATTACATGGGCTATCTTTCTTAGGGTTTGTACCCTTGGTCTTTCCCCTAAAGGTTTCTGGTATCATTTCCTATGTAAAAGAGTATGATCCCTTCATTAGGACTTTCTAAATAGAGTTGTTGGAATCTCCTAAGTGGGACTTAGAGTTGGATCCTCTATTCCTTTTTGGTGCCTTAGGTAGTGTTCTTGGTATCGACGTGACCTACCTTACCTAGGAATCGATCCTCTAATTAGAATATTACCTCAGACTGAGTTGTTGGAATCACCCCATATCTATTGGTTGTGATCCTCATCTGAGTATCATATTCTTAAGTACATGTGGAGTGAGTTCTCCCGGAACGAGTACTTCGCATCTCTCTCTTCATACCAAGGAGTGTGTTCTCCCTGTTACGTGCTTAGTGGAATCTTCGAGTTGGATATTAGTGGTGGTTTTCCGATAGTCGATCATGTATGAGTATATCTGGATATTCTTGTTATATGTTCTGTAAACATATACTATGTAGAGATGACTATATCATTCCTTTGAGGTATTTTCTTTGTTGTATTTCTTTGTGGTTTTCACGGTGTCTTACTGGGTATTATTATATTCACCCCTTCAAGAGCTTTACCTGCACATGTCATGTCTTTGGTAGAAGAGCCTTTGACATGATTCTAGGTGGACCAGGACCGGACGGTGCTCATTGAGATCTGGTAGGCCGAGGTGTGTTTCTACGGCTATGGATTGTAGTCCCAATACCATTATTTATAGGTTGTACTTTGTTGCAGACTTTGTTTTGGTGGGATTGTACTTTTGGCCCAGGGTTTTACATTATTGTACTTTACTTTCTTGTCGTCCTCTGTTGGTTGGGATTTTAGTGTATGCATTCATTTAAAATTTTGGTAGTTTTTAATTTTCAGCATTGTGGGCTTGGAGATGTGTGTTTGTGTGTACAGGTTTATAATAAATGCCTCCCATGTAAGTGACATGCCTACTCGGTGCTAGTCACCATCCTCGAGCCTATTGAAGGTGGCCTTGGGGAGTTGTGTCATGGGCCCCAATAGGATGGGTCATGACATTAGACCATATGGTATGAATAATTTCTTGGATAAGTATATTAAAATAAAGATCAAGATAACCAACAATATTCCATTAATGAAAATGTATTCATTTATTTTATCCATATGATTATTTTAATTTTTCTGTCACATATGAATATTTTTAATTCTCATGATGTTGATTAAATGGAATGTCTATTTATTATTCATCATTTCATAATGGGTATTTAGGTGATGATAGCATCTATTATACTAGTACATGTACTGATTATTTGATCAGAACATTTTTATTTTTTAAAGCCCGAGTAAAAAATTAATTGAACACTTAATAAATTCAATGTTGAAATATATAGAATAAGAAATAACTAATAATATTTTATGCAATATTTTTATATTCAAATGTAATATAAAAATCATGTATCTATATAGTCATATGGAACTATTAAAATATCAATTTCTTTGTGATGACATCTCCTGTAACATGTTACAATGTAATAATGTTACTACTAACTCATTGTAACTAGATTTTGTTAGTAATAACTGGTATCAAAGGATGTTTTATAGAAACCATGGGAACTAAATTTTATAATAACATATATATCACATGAATTTAGAAAAAAAAATTCGATTCGTAAAAAAATTTCAAAAACATTGGATTTTTATGGATTAATATTACTAATGGTATGAGGTAATTATTTATAAACCATTTATTTAGATAACACCTAATTAGAGGAAGATGAATCAATATTATTACCCTCAATAAATGTAGGGTTATTGTTCTATTGAATTTAACCATGGATGGTGTTGGAAATGAGTTGAATATGGTTATATTTTGATAGTTTATTCAAATTATCACTATTAACTCTATCCATATTGAGAAACATTTAAGTCCAAAACATGGTTCGATAATGCTGTATCTAATCATTGGAAAGAAAATTCCATAATTAAATGAAACCACATATCCATTATCAAATGATGAATGGATCATTTCCATAATAAATATGTTTATCACCTAGATATGTATTAAGATTGAGAATTTTTTTCATTGGGGTCTATCAAATTACAGGACAGATTGAACAATGATGGATATTAATTATAACTACTTAAAATAATGAAGAGATAAAAAAGTTATTGGAATACTATCAATGTCATATTCATGGTTAAATACTTTCATTCATAGAAATCATATGGATTGAAAAGAAAATTGAGAATTTGGTATAATATATTTAAGGAGAGAATTATTGAGTTTGAAGATGAGTATAAATGATTTTATAGGAATTTTACCAACATCATATATAAAATAGAATGTAGAATCGACCATTTCACATAAGGTCTTAAACTGATCCACCTAAGGGAACTGGTATCTTAGATATTTTTTCTTATGATGATATATTAACATGTTTCACTAGGAAAGAAAAAGAAACATCGAAGTATAAAAATTTCAAATGATATATTGATAATAATATGTTGTATGAGAACCATGGGAAGATAACTATGAAGATAAAGACGAATGGAAATATGGGACATCCAACCTGTTATAATTATATAAAGAATCAACATAGTACATGCATAAAGGTGTGAACATTTTTAAAATTATAAAGATATGTGTTACACCATAACCCAAGACATCAGGTCTGATTCGTGTTCCACATGACCAAATTCATGCCTCCTAGTATGAAAGAGGTTACTGGATAATAGAAACAATATATTACCAGTAGTATAGAGTATATACCCTATGTATAATTTCATTGTGCAAAATAATTAATCAATAATTATTATTATTAATCAGAGGATAAATGGGGAATCTAAATAAGGGACATCAATAAACAAACATATCCAAATGCGGTATTTTTATCCAATTTATATGAACTAGATAATAAATTATAAGTTAATAAACAAAAATCTATGGTCCTCATTAGTCTTTACTGATCTTCCCTAGTTTTATGCTCTCTACTGAATTTTCCACCATTGGTCCCTTTCCAATTATCAGATATCTAGTCATAAAACCAACAAGGATGTAAAAATTCTTGGGTAGGGTGTGAGTACAAGGCTCAGAAGGAATCAAAACATTCTTCCTTACAATAAGAGAACAATTTATATTTATGTGTATACTATTAAATAGGAAACTTATCAGTGAAAAAATAATATATGTTGAGTCATCATGTGCCGAAAAAGCCACTATGAACACCGGCCCCATCGATTTCATCTAATTTCCATAAAAGATGTCAAAAAAGTAAAAAACCTCAATCAATGTAACATATCCCATCACATCTAGTAAGTGGTTTCCATAATATTTCCACATTATTTTCCATTCCATCAACCCACCCAATTTGGATTGTGGTTGTGATTGGTATGCCACACACTCCTCCATGTCAATCGCCAAATAGCTTGACCATTTAATCACACGTCGCCCAATCCTATAATATTCCATGATTATTGTTTATCTTCTAAAAACTATGATTCTCCCCCAAAAACAATACCACTCCCACCATATAGGATAATACCACTGTGTTAGTTCAGCTAACTGTACAATGTTTATTTTCCCACTATAGGGATATTCACAACTACCATTAATGATGTCAAAACCATATAACTCTTAACCTAAAGGCCCCACCGGAATATCTTAGTCCCTGAAGAATGATTAAAAAGTATACAAAACACTAAAAAAATCCATTTGACAACATGGAATTATAAGGCACACCACGATCATTTTCATGAAAAAAATATAATTAAAAAGTCCTAGTAATGAATACCCATGTGCACTCACACAACCACCTAAAAATCATATATATAATGGTATTTTCCAACATAATCATCATATATACATGGCCCATAATTGTAAGGAACCACCATTATAATTTTTTTGATGTTTATAGACAATTTTTGAAGGTCTCGACATTTAATATGCATTTACACACCAACAGGATTACAATTCCATGACATGTACACCTATAACAAAAACAATAAATTTTATTTCTCAACTAAATTAAATGTTAAATGTTATGACACATTACCTCTACTAGATTATTTTTTAGTTATAATTTTAGGACAATTAATAAGTTATCAATATTACATAAAAAAATATTTATAAACCCCATTTGATAATGATACATCCCTCATGAATAGGCTAGGATCACATATTATTGTTCTTTATAATTACAATTTTATAGAAGAATATATTTATCCATGATAATTTTCCTATTTTACCATTATAGTTTTTAAAATATCATCTCTTAATAATTTGATATAATATTATTTTGACACTTTCATATAAACTATTCATTAATAATTTATTATAAAAAAAATTAAAATCACAAAAAATAATAATGAAATAAATTTGGAAAAGATATCCTAATTAGTTTTAAAATAAACAGTACACATAGATTATACTAACTGAGATGAAACCAATCATGATAATAGAGAATCAATCTTATAAGAATTATATTTAATATAAATTTCATATGTTTTGATAAAAAAGAAAATAAACAAAAACAAAATAAAATAAATATATGATAGAGGAAAATAGATGAGAGATATATGTGGAATCGAAGGATATTTTGCACATGTGCGCATTAGTTCCTACTCAACCTCCATTTTAAATTTTTCTCATTAATCACTTGAAATCATTCAATTAAATTATTTCATTCATTAACCATGTTTTCTATCTCTCCACTTATAATACCATGTGTAACAGCACATTAAATTCTTATAAATTTTCAAACTATTTTATAAATATTTTAATAAATTTATGAAAAATACTCAAATACATACATTTATATTTATACGAACAGATATATAAATATGTGTAAATATGTATATATATATATATATATTACCAATATATATATATGTTAAATATATATATATAAATATATATTCAAATATAAATTTTCCAATATGTATATATAAACATAGACAAGTATGTTTCTCCCAAATATATTAACACATTATTTATATACACATAGAAATGTTATTTTCCAAAATTATTATTAATGATATTATCAAAATTAATAATAATAACAATTAATTACCACCCTCCACATCCACCATTAATATTTTATACACAAAATTCATTAAATCCTCATGATATGTAATAAATTAATATTAACCTCATATTTTCATTTATTTAGAAAATGGTAATAATATGACCTTCATTAACTAAAATCACATTTCTATTCTCCATTGAAAAAATGTATCTCATCAATTAATGTTATTTAATTAAAAATTTAATTTCTATTTAATTTCTTCAATACAAATAATAATAATATTACTATAATTACACTTATGTTTGATTTAACACAACACCACCCACACGTGATGGTTATGTTGTACCTATGTTATAATTCAAATTTTAGGTATAATGGTGGTCTCATATTTATCATATTATACATATTTTCAAAGATATATAATTTTTTTGATACAAAAATTAAAAAATATCATATAAATCACCTTCACATTTGATATTAGCAATCACCCAACACACATAAATTTTATGTTTATCCTTGGGTGAACCCCACATAATAGACATAACGGTGGTTGTAGAAATATAATTTGATATATAGTTAATGAGATATTCCATTATTTTATAAAAATAAAATTTATTTATTACGATATGATTAATACTTTTATTATTTTAGGGTTGATGCACTACAAGCCCTTAGATCTTATGAAAACTATTCTCTAAACCCCATAAATATTCCATAGAATATTAAAATGTGAAAAATATTACTTTAGCTTTATGGAAAGAGTTTCAGCCGTTTATTATTTATTTTAATTGAATCATTACATTATCACATAAAAATACTCATAAGTTATTATCAAAGAGGGTTTTTTATAACATTATAAATATAGGATTTTATAATTATCCCTTAATATCCCCTTAAAACCTAGGATAATTAAAATTTTCATCCCTGATCATACATATCTGTCCACTGAGCTAGAATATTAGACCCATTCTCATTCGTCTCCTCTTGGATCCATCCATGTACCACCAAATTTGGATGACTGGTACAATATTCCATCTGGGTATTTTTCAATCTTTTCTAACATGTGAAGGATCATGAATGTATTTTTTAAATAGAGAAAAAACCATTCATGCCTCTATAATGAGGATAAATATCAGTAGGTATTCCACTATTTCTACTAATTCAGTGATGTCAATGTTTCCCACAAAATATTGTGGTAGCTTTCCCTTATTCCATAGATGTGGGTTCCCCAACAGAGGAGTAACTAACACAACTGATATTATCACCCATGAGGAACTCCAAATTAATCTTATTATGATTTAAATATGATCCTTTTATTCATTGAGTAGAGAAATTCTCATTTTTTTTAGCTCCATTCTCTCAGATGTATCTAATAAAAAACTCATACCCATAACTTCTACCTCACCTACCTCATGGAATTAAGGTATTGAATGAAACAACAACCCATAATTATACTCATACTAACTTAAATAATTGTGATCATTCCATGATCCACTATATTCCACTGTGTGAGGTCCACTCCTATCCTCTTGTATTCATATAGTTCAAACGAGCTATCTGTTTTTGAGAGGATTGTATGGCAGGAAAAATAGTAACTGATTCCCTAGGGCCTCGTGCATGTATTAGGAAAACTATAATAAAAAATTTCCATATATGCCTAAAAAATCATTAAGGTAAAACCAAATGATCATACAACCTCGAAAATTTATATACATTCTAGTTACAATACTATTCCTATCTCTCTAATTGAAAACAAAAGTGGGATGGTTTAGTTAGTTGATTGAAAGTCACTTACAATGTATCACAAGTCCTCCAAGTCATACATAACCCCATTAAAATTTCTACAATGATTTCCCCTCATATAGTGATATTGAATTCCCTCGTAAGTATCTCAATGATGAATTCACTGAAGACCACTCTCACTTTCATTAGTCTTATACATCATCAGTCAACAATATATTCAGCGAGAGATACTTCAAGGAAAAAACATTTCTAGTCAGTTATGTCCAAACACAGATCATACCAATAATAGAATACAACTATTTTGTGAGTTAAAAAATCAAAATTTTGTGTTTAATAATATAAGTTATACAATAACAATTTCCTCATCACCATTTTATAGAGATTAATCCATGTTGTATACATTCGTTACCTCACATCTTGAAGAATCTCAGAGATTCATCATTGTTTAGGTTATTATATTCTTATTAAGAGGATTTCCAAACATCATATGAAAGACCATTTTAAAAATTCATTAATGTTTTATACTCATGTTAAAATAATTAAACTCCCTGAACAGCTTACTATAAGTTCTTTAATAATGATCCCTTATCATACTGTTGGAACAAAAAATATCTTATAGAGGACACTGAAGAATTCATGTTTTGATAGGACATGTTGTCACTCTTTTCAAATAACTCTAACATCTCTATTAAAAATATAATATAAACCCCAATGGAAGTGAGAGAATTCTCTTTCACTATTAATCCAAAGGTAGTATGTCAGAGTAATACTCTGCCTTGTTATATTGATTTCTGAATGGTTATGGCCTTATAAAGAATCTATGAGCATGTCATCAATTGAAATAACCAAATCTAATGTATGAGATCTATCCAAAGTCCAATATCAAAAATTCTAACCACATACACCTTTTTACTATCAAAATTTTGAAAAGGGGACATAGTTTGATGAACTAAGAAGTCTATTCATAAATAGAAATAGTACCCTATCAGAACACCATGAACTCCTTAAAATATACCAGTTTGATTTAGGAATGTACTACTCTGAAAAAAATTATGTTCATCTAAGTAAGCCATACTCATATCCCATCCAAACTCATCATTGTCTACTATCTACCAGAGGGTCCTTTGTAGATAAAGTTATATATAATAATACTCCCATCCTCTAGATTCTGTAAAAAAATTAATTACACTTGATGATGTCTATCTAATTATATTTATCATATGTGCCACTAATTACATGGAATTATAAAGGATGCATAAGATAAAAATCCCAAACATGGTTAGTTATAGTCTTCTGAGTGACATCACCATGAACAAGAACTATTTGAAAGTGACCCAACTAAATGGGATATATATCGTAGATCATTTGTGTTATTACATGATTATCTTGAGGAGAATCATCTATAACAAGATCTGTCGGCAATATGATAAACTAGGATTCCTTATCATGATGTATAATAGAATGTATTTGAGGATGAATCTTCTACAAATGAAAGAAAAATAAGAAAATTAAAAGATTTTTAATAGTATATCGGATCACATAGAGTATTTTTTAGGAGCCTAACTTTAAAAAGGTTTTCTAATATATATATATACATTATAAATATTCATAATGTTTAATGAAAATAAAAACCATTACTGATAATAATTCATGAGTATTTTTATATGAAAATTTAAAAATTAAAAAACAAATAAAATAAAAAAGGATTTAATTAATTTGTGTTAGGTTAAAATCCCATTTTACAGCATTTAATATTCAATGGAATATTTATTGAGTTGTAAATTAATTTAGCAGGTTATTTCTATTCCCATTGAGAATCATCACGGTTTGAATAAAAATTTTAAATATATTTTATTATGAATGAGCTATTTTTATCCATATAATGGAATATATAAATAATAGTTTGTCATCTGAAAAATTTGAGACTACCATTAATTATAAGATGAGGGTTTTACAACATGAGTTATATACCATTTTTCACAATGGGTTTTTTGTAACATTACATGGGATTGTAATAATATTTAATTCTTTTTTATAATTTTATTTAAAAAAATTGAATTATTTCTCAAATAGCCTATAAATTAAGAAATATGGTACCTGTTTTAGGGGAGAAAGTTTTGTTTTACCCTACACACGACATAAAATTAATGCGTTTTTGGTGTTGGGTTAAATCACAACGAAGGGTAATAATAACTATATTATTATTACAATTATTTTCAATGAAATACAATGGAATTAACATCTGTAATTAAATTCTATTAACATATCGTCAACATTTCACCATGAGTGAATATTTATTAGGGTGTTGGGTAATTATGGTAATATTAATACCATGTTCTAAATAAATACGAAAGTATACATAATACTAATTAAATAACTATAATGGAAATTTAATTAATATTGTACCTTAAATAATAATGGTGGAAATAAAATGGGGTATTTAATAATAATAACAATAATAATAGATAATTGGTACTATTATTAATATAAAATTTGGAAAATAATATTAGTGTGTGTGTATGTATAATGTGTATATATATATGAAAAATATATTTTTTTAAGTATGCTTGTGGGAGTGAATATATTTGTATATGGAAGAGAATTTATGTAATGTGTATATATAGATAATCTATATATTTATATATGTGATCATATAAATATATATAGATATATGTAAAAGTTTCAATGAAAGATTTTAATTTTTTTAAAATATGTTAAAAACACATAATAATATATTGGGGTGTGGTGCATAAAATTGTGATAGAATATAAGGAGAAATATAGTAAATGAAAGATATAATTTATTAAATTATTTAATTAGATTTAATAGAATAATGTGTAAAAGGGTTTATGGAAAGGTTCTAAGGAACAAAGGGGGAAGTATGTCCTTCTATTTCATAACTATCTGTCATCCACTATTCGATCTCTTATATATTTTAAAATTATTTTTTTATATTTAGTAATTTTTAATATCTATCTTTGACATATCCTTAGATACTGATATCATTGACATCCCTTCTATGGCGTTTGTTTCTTCTCAATGAGTAGAATCTATGACCGAAATGAATTTTTGTATACTATAAGGAATTTTTTCATGATATATTTTAATATGATTTTTCAAATTTTACCTATAGATTTTATAAGATATTATCAATTAATAATTTATTAAATATATAATTGTATAAAATTATCAAGGGATGATCTTTCTAAAATTATCAAGGAATAATTAAGATAATTTTCAATGATAAATATAAGGTTTTTTCAAAGAATAATTATAATTAAAAACAAAATTTATTCACAGACTTATCATTAGATATTTTTTAATATCAAATGCGATTTTATAATTATTCTCAGGAAGGAAATTTTGAATGAATTTATTTTCCAAAAATAAAAATTTCAAATATTATTCTCGGAAAAAAGTACCATTGTATGAAATATTTTATTTATTTTATAAATAAATTCACTAATTTTGTTTTTAGGAGTCTGTGACATGATATCATACCATGTTTGGTGTATGAACACAGTAGTGGTAATGACACATCCAAGAGAAATATTGTTGACCACCTTGAATTTTATGTAAGTGTTTCCATGCCAATATGGGTTATGTATATATGATGATTATCATGATGCTATTTTTATGTTGGACTATCCTATTATTGACAGGTGTTTCATGTGGGTTCAAGAGTTTCCATGGGATTGCATTATTATGAATTTCTGATATTTTTTAAGCCATGAAATTAATCATGGTATTCATTATCTTTTTGTGCTAAAATATTTATTTGTTTATTAGTTGTATATCATGAATAATCAGGTTTCAGGGATAAATATTTTTACAAGGTTACTAGAGGTTGTGGGTGATGAAGTACTAACATCCTTAAATGTGGGTGTGGCAATAACTATTGAGAAAAAATTGTATTACCCCCAGTTTCTGGTATGTAACCGTTACATGTTGCTTTTCTTGTGGTATATGTAAAAGGTGCCATTTGGGAGAGTCGGGAGATCCTGGATTGAAGTTTGAAGTAAATAGGAAGGCGCACGGTTAGCACACGGTTAGTCTAAATCGTGCGGCCAAACCATGCGTGTATGACTGGGGAGGTAGGGGCTTCCACACGGTAGCTGCATAGTTTATCTAACCGTGCAACCAAACCGTGCGTGAAGGATGGCTGAGGCAGAATATAACGCACGGTTAGCACACTGTTTGTCAAACCGTGCGGACTAACCCTACAGGCACTTAAAGTTAGATCCTAAATTTGTGGATCTAACTTTTTTTTCCTTTAATTTCTTTGTTTAAAGCTTTTATGCGGACCTAACTCTGGATTACTCTCCCTTGAAGGTTAGAGGACTTCTCCCAGGTGTTCCAGAGGCGATTTAAAGGGTTCTCTTGGCGAATCGAAGACAGAGTCTTAAGGTATGTGATCCTTCCTAATCGTTTCATAGATCTACTTAGATCTACTTCTCCTCTTCTCTTGTTTTATTGGATATACGCCTGTTATGGGTAGATCCAAGGGTTTGGATGCCAAATATGACACGATTTGTTCTTGGCTGTATTAGGAGAAGATATCTAAGGAGGATTCTTGGAGTTTTGACCCGTCGTTCTGGATCATTCTTCGTCCGTTGCATGGTTTCGCCCTTTTTGTTGAGGTAGGTGGCTTTAATCTCGACCTCTCTTGCTATAATTGGTTGGATTAGATTTCAATTGGTTTATTTGAATGAAATTGATTGTTGAAATCATGAAATAAATATTCTCTAGTGATGATTTATGTTTTGGGTAAAATTTTGAAATTTTGGTGAATTGTTGTGCAAAGTGATATGGCTTCATGAATTTAAAATGTTGATTTTAAATTGTGGGTTTTCTGAAATTGGAAATGGTTTGATGAAAATGGGGTTTTCAATAAAAATAGGTATATTGAAATGGTTTGAGATTGAAATGATTTTGATGAAATTGGTTTCCAATAAAAGGGTGGTTTTACTGAAATGGTTTGAGATTGAAATGGTTTTGATGAAATTGGTCTTAAATAAAATGGTGGATTTATTCAAATGGTTTGAATGGGTTGAACACACATGGTTTGATGGAAATGGTTTTCAATAAAAGGTGTTTTATTGAAAGGTTGGTTTAGGCATGATTGTTGGTATTGTGCGGTGTGTGTTCATATTGCATTGTACCAGGCTTGGTTGAAATAGGACATTGTACTCGGTGCCAAAATTTTAATGGCACATGTTGACTTTATGTACGAGTCATGGTTGAAATTTGACCTTGTGCTCGGTGCCATAGGTGTAATGGCACATGGGGAACAATTACCTTGTAATGACCTGGTAGATCGACGACAGACCGCTCATGAGTATGGAATTTTCATAACGAAGCATGCATGGTTGATTTCACGGGTTTGTGAAATGGTTGGAAATTCCAAAAAAGTATGTTTTTGAAATGGTTTTAAATCTTATTTGGTTATTTTTCTGGAAAAATAACTTGTTGGGAAAATTGGTTTTGATTTTTCTTGGAATGCCTTTGGTGGTGAATGGTTTGGGAACTTGTTTATATTTAGTTTTAAACTGGTTTTGGGAAAATGTTTTATATATACTATTTTTATATAAATATTTCTAACACTTCTATCCTAGTGGCATGAGTGGGGAAGTAATTGAGGAAACCTACTGAGTTTTATACTCACCCCTGCCTTGGCACTTTGGTGCTTTTGCAGATGCTGTTTTTTGGGACACAGGTAAAGGTAAAGTATCTCATTACTAGTGGTTGGTGGTGATGCCTAGGAGATGTTATGGAGCTTGATGTTTTTGGATCACAGAGTTGTGGAGTCTCTTGAGAGCCTTGGGTTGTTTATCTGCTATGCATTTTTTACTTTGTTCAGTCTACCTTTGTTGTGTACTTTGATGTGGTTATTAGAAATGAAGTTGTTGTTGTTTTATCTCATTTATTCATGCATCATGTAGTTATGTTGAGTTTTGGTTGGTTGGTTTATGGGATATCTATTAATGGGTAAATCATCCCCCACTTGTATTTGAAACCATTTGGCATTTATTTCCAACCTTTGGCACCTTGGGGATGTCTCTTAAGGACAAGTAAGGAATCATTGAGCTCTCAGGCCAATTAGAATTGGCGGGTCATTATAAATGGTATCAGTTTGGTCCTTCCATTGAGGTACAAATGGCCTTTGAGTTGAAATTAATTCTCATAAATTCCTTGGGTTGGAATCTTAGATAGGAGTAGGATTGTCATAACTTGAAAGGTATAACATAAAAGGACTTAGCAAACCCCTTTATGCTGAACTTCAAGTTACCAGGGTGTGGATACAAAAGTGTTTTTGATACACTTCAAGAAATTTGGAAATCTCATTATCATGGGTTTAGCCAATGAGATGAGCATAACATGATTTTTAGAGGAATGAATTCCCACTAGGATTGCATAACTCATGATGAGGAATGAGTTATGATTTTGTGCAAAGATGTAAATTTTTTAAAAATACAGAATTGATTTTCAAATGAATGATTTTGAAAAGTGGATATTTGGTGTATTTTGAAAAATGGTTTAATTATCAAAAGCATGCGAAATGTTTTAAAAAATGGTTAAACATGGAAAAAGGTTATTTTGAGAACAATTTTGTGATAGTTTATGTGATAGAATTTGAAATTCTAAGACAACAATTGCTAGGGAGTGAGAATGACGGATTTTGTGGTTGGTTTAGAAAATGGCACCCGGTAGGCGTCGTCGAAACCAACCCAAAGAAGCGGCAGAGAATGTGGTCATACCAGAACCACGCATGAACCAAGAGCTGGTTTACAGTATTGTCCAAGATTTTCAAGCTGTAGATACGCGTAACCGGAGGAATGAACCAAGGCATGCGGATCACACCATCCGGTTCATGAAGCATAATACATCTAACGTTCGGGGTGATGTTGAACGTGAAAAGGTGGAGGTGTGGCTAAGCAAGATGAATCAAATCATCGATTTCATCGGCACACCTATGGAGCTGAAATTAAAAATCGCGACCTATATGCTCGAGGATCTTGCACATCAGTGGTGGGATTTAGCGGTGCAGGCTAAATTGGATGAAGTACTTACAAGGGATTATTTTTAGGAATTGTTCAACAACCAATTCTATCCTCACACGTTCAAGATCCAGAAAACAACATACGTTTTCAGCTTAAAATAAAAGAACCTTTCTGTCACAGAGTATGCACCCAAATTCATGTATTTAGTCCGTTTTTCACCAGAGGTTTTGGAGAGTGTGTCGTTAAAGGCATGCATCTTCGAATCGGGGCTAAGGCAGGAGATTCGATCGAAGATTGCGGTGCTCTGTATCCTGGATTATACAGAAATGTTGAACAAAGCTATGGTTGGGGAACGTGATATCTCGGGATTGATAGGATGAATCATGATCATACCCAAAGGAATGTGTGGGAACTCTAATTCTAGGAACAAGAGAAAAAGGGACACCTACTTCCAAAGTGGGAGTTTCAATCAGAACAAGATGACGAGATCAGTAAACCTTCCTCCACAACCCTATGGCAAAGATGGTTGTTTTCAATGTGACTCTTTTGATCACGTGAAACGAGAATGTACAGCACCACCGAGATCATGACACAATTGCAACAAGATGGGGCATCTTCAGTGATACTGTCGCAGTGCTCCAAGGTTGGGTGTTTGGGATAATTCTCAGGTATCACAAGAATTTTATGCTTCGACAGGACGAGGATAGCATAATCAGTCTCATCATTATAACAGAGATGGCCATGGTGAATCCAGGAATACCATGACTCCTCAACCTGGGAAATCACAGCAAGGCAACAAGGAGAACAGTGAAACAATGAAGCAATTTTATGTAGCTAAACAGATAATGGTAGATGATCAGGCTGGACCATCTACGGTGAGAGGTACAATTCTTTTGAATTCTACCCTTGTGAAAGAGTTTTTTGATACTGGTGCATCACATTCCTTCATTTCTTCCTGTGATGCTGACTTTCTATGATTAAAACTCAAAATGATGCCTTCTGTCTTGAAACTGCAAACTCCACTTGGTGAACGAGAATGTCAAGCCTTGGTGTGTAGATCATGTGCTATAATTGTTGATGGAGTTGAGCTGAAATGGGATTTTTCTGTGCTGGAGATAAATTACTATGACATAATCCTGGTTATGGATTAGTTGACAAGTTTTAAGGATCACTTCGACTGTTATAGGAGAACGGTTAGTTTCACGACCGAGGACAGCATGGAACATCTCTTCAAAGGAGAGAGGATAGTAAAGAAAGGTGAAAAGAGCTTGTTGGAACCAATGACGGGAAAACTTTTGTTCTAATTAGCAGTGTTGACTTTGGTATCATTGGAAGGGATCACGGAAAATAGTTTTCCACCTATGGTGGATCAATTTCCTAATGTTTTTCCTGAAAACATCTCAGGGTTACCACCTGTAAGTTAAGTGGGGTTTATGATTGATCTCCTTATGGGGACTAGTCCTATCCCACTTCCATCTTATAGGATTCCACCAACACAGTTAAAGGAATTCAAGGTGCAGTAGAGGAGCTGGAATTCAAGGGTTTCATTCAGCCAAGTGTGTCCTCGTGGGCAGCACGAGTTTTGTTTATAAAGAAAGCAGATGGAACTTTAAGGTTATGTGTGGATTATCGTAAACCTAACCATGTTACGATAAAGAATAGATATCCACTTCTACACATTGATGACCTATTCGATCAATTAAAGGGAGCTCAGTGGTTTTCCAATATTGACTTGCAATCAGGATATCAGAAGTTGTGGGTTCGGAAGGAGGATATTCTGAAGACAGCCTTTAGAAGCAGATATGGCCACTACGAATATGTATTCCTACCTTTTGGTCTTACGAATGCACCAGCGATTTTCATGGATTTGATGAATTGGATATTTAAGCCATATTTGGATTAGTTTTTTGGGGTGTTTGTGGACGATATATTGGTGTACTCAAGAAAAAGGGTTGAGCATGAGAAACAATTGGTGACAGTTTTACAAATCTTGAGATACCATCAGTTGTATGCCAAATTATCAAAGTTTGATTTTTGGATACAAGAGTAATGCTTTCTGTTCCATGTTGTTTCTGAGAAAGGCGTTTCTGTTGATCCTGAAAAGATAGAAGCTATTCTTTCTTGGTAACCACTGAAGAGTGTCTTTGAAATTTGAAGTTTTCTTAGTCTTGCTGGTTATTACCGATGCTTTGTCCATGACTTCTCATGACTAGCATCGCCTATGACAGCATTGACAAAGAAGAACATCTCATTTCAATGGACTGAGGAATATCAGAGATCTTTTCAAAAGTTGAAATTTTGGCTTTCATCGACACCTATCTTGATCTTTCCAGAATCAGGACAGGGGTATGTACTGTATTGTGACGCTTCAGGATCAGGGTTGGGTTGTGTTCTCATGCAAAGGTATAATGTTGTTGCTTATCGCTCAAGGCAGTTGAGGGTGCATGAGAAGAATTACCCAACACATGATTTGGAGTTGGCTGCAGTAATCCATGATTTGAAGACATGGATACATTATCTCTTTTGTGAGAAATTCATTGTGTTTAGAGATCACAAAATCTTGAAACACATTTTCTCACGATGTGATTTGAAACTGAGGAGAGGAGATGGATGGAGTATCTTCCAATGTTCGACTTCGACTGGATGTATACACCGGGTGAAGGAAATTTGTTGGCCAATGCATTAAGTAGGAATTTGTATGCTCAGTTGGCAAAGGAATCTTCAGATGAATGGCAGTTGATGTCGGTCTTAGCCGACATGCATGTGGAATGTGATAACCGAAGTGATGTCCCAGTTTTCTTTTCAGCAATGCTTGTTCCTGATTTGGTGGAGAGAGTAAAGGAGGCACATGCATCTGATCTGGACTATGTTGCAGTGGGTTCAAAACACAATGGTGGGGAGACCATTAAGGGATGGAAGCTGGATGGAAGTTCAGCTCTCCGGTTTCTAGATCTGATAGTTGTACCTTTAACTACTCAGGAACAACTCCTTCATGCTTACCACCATCCTCGATGGGATGTACATCTAGATACAAAAAATATGTACAAGGCATTGAAGATACAATTTTGGTGGATGGGCATGAAAAGGAAGGTGGTCGAGTTCATCTCACAATGCTTAACTTTTCAACAAGTTAATGTAGAGCATTGGAGACCAGATGGTATGTTGCAGTCCTTACCTTTCCCAGAGTGGAAATGGGAGCAGATAGCAATGGATTTTGTTATAGGTATTACAATAATGGTCTAGAAACATGATGCTATTTGGGTGATAGTGGATCGTCTACCCAAGCCGGCCCATTTCATCCCAATTTGTGAAACTCATATGATGGAAGATCTTTCAAAAATCTATATCCGGGAAGTGGTAAAGAGACATGGTGTACCAGTGTCTATCGTCTCACATAGAGATCCGAGGTTCACATCTCATTTCTGGAAATCTTTATAGCAAGCCCTTGGGACTCAGTTGACGATGAGTACGGCATATTATTCTTAGAAAGATGGTCAATTTGAGCGGACGATACAAACTTTTGAAGACATGTTGCAGTCTTGTGTAGTGGATTTTGGTGGCTCATGGGAGGAGAATATACCCTTAGTAGAGTTCTCATACAATAACAAATATCAAGATTCGATACGCATGGCTCCCTTTGAATCATTGTATGGGTGCCCTTGTCGTTCCCCACTATACTGGGTGGAAACAGTTGAGACTTCACTAGTCGGGCCGAGCCTCACCAAAGGTGTAATGGAAAATGGGGAATGATTAACTTGTGACTACTTGGTAGATCGACGAGAGACCACTTGTGAGTATAGAACTGTTATAATGAAGCATGCATGGATGAATTCAAGGGTTTGTGAAATTGTTGAAATACCAAAAAGGGATGTTTGTGAAATGGTTTTAAAGCTTATTTAGTTATTTTTCTCAAAAAATAACTTGTTGGAAAATTTGGTTTTGATTACTCTTGGAATGACTTTGGTGGTGAATGGTTTTGGAACTTGTTTATATTTAGTTCTAATCTACTTTTGTGAAAAAAATGTATATAAACTATTTTTATATAAATATTTCTAACTCTTCTATCCTAGTGGAAAGAGTAGGGAAGTCATTGGGGAAACCGACTGAGTTTTATACTCACCCCTGCCTTGGAACATTGGTGCTTTTGTAGATGTTGTTTTCTGGGACACAGGTAAAGGCAAATCATCTCATTACTAGTGGTTGTTGGTGATGCTTGGGAGATGTCGTGGAGCTTGGAGTTTATGGATCACGGAGTCCTGGAGTCTCTTGAGAGTCTTGGGTTGTTTATCTGCTGTGCATTTTTTAATTTGTTCAGTCTTCCGTTGTGGTGTACTTTTATGTGGTTGTTATAAATGAAGTTGTTGTTGTTGTCTCTCATTTATTCATGCATCATGTAGATATTTTGAGTTTTGTTTGGTTGGTTTATGGGTTATCTCTTAAAGGTTAAATCGTCCCCCCTTGTATTCAAAACCCTTCGGCATTTATTGCCAGCCTTTGGAGCCTTGGCGATGTCGCTTAAGGCCAAGTAATGACTTGTTGAGATCTCAAGACAATGAGAATTGGCTGGTCATTACAAAAATCATTAGGTAATGTTCATCTAATGAGACAATGCAGTAGAGTTTTAGAAGTCGACTTTTTGAAGTGGTGGGGTCGATGGTTTCTGCCTACATTACGACAACGGTTTTTTTAGATCTAGTATATAGGTTGGTGTCCCCTTCATATTTGGTGAGATTGTTCTAGGTTTTCATCATGGTGTAGTATGAATGGATGATTTGATGAAACCTTTGTTTCCAGATGTTGTTTTTTGGCATTAAATAGGTGAGTTTTGTGATGTAGGTGCCTTATGATTCCTGGTGAAAGATAAATCAATATTTTGGGTTTCGATTTTGAGGCTTTTTGTAGTAATGAGGTTCAGTCTGGTGATGATGTGGGACATGGATGGTGATGACCGTGATAAGAGGGCTGGATAGGATCTCAGTTATGGATTTTGGTGGCCTATGTACATAGTTATTGCGATGACATTGGAATGACTATTGGTGGTATGTTTGACCTCAGGATACATTAGTGACTGAAATCGTGAATGAACATATTTCTTTAGGTTCATGATGTACCGTCTAATGTGGTGTTTGTGGCCCTATGATGGGATAGTGTTTTTTATTCCATGATGCTTGATACTGCAGGGAAACCAGTGGTGGTATGGGATTACATCTACTGTGATGTTCTCACATTCCATTGGCTATCGGTGGTATAAGACACTGACAATGTGATCTACTGTAGATGACATCAAGAATACCACATCAAATTATGAACTTCATGGGTGAAAACGGTAATGAGTGATGATGCTGAAGGCAATAAATGGCATCCCAGGGTGATCATTTTTCATTCAAGATTTCTTCTTCGGTTTTGTTTTTCTAACCAACCACCTCGAGGTGGTCGGGTTCACGGGTTCTTCAATGTTGGTGGCTCAAAGATGATATCATGGGTTTTTTGTCTTTATGTGTGATTCTGGTCCTTTTTTCATTATGATGATGGGAACATATATTTTCTAAATGTGGTCTTATTGGACATGGTTTTTTTCAACTTATACCTTTAATTTTTAATAAACAATTCTGGATCATGGGTTTTAGTTACCAAATTACTAATTACTGTAATTATTTTAATTTCATTTATAGGATTTCCCATGAATAGTTTGGTTTTGAAAAATGGTATCAGATCAAATAACAAACCAAAAGTGAAATGGAAGTACTTGGGGTTTTGTGGACAGTTCGCAACTTTGAGACTATTCTATAAGGTGTTGGAGATTGTAACACTCATAAAAATTATTTATTTAGAGTTTAAACATTATTAACATGTAAAAAAATGTGAACTTATATTTATGGGATCATATAAGATTATAAATAGATAGTTAAGTATTCCTGGTCTACACTAGTGATCAGGATGGGTAACCTCTTGTGATGTTTTATATTATGATTGTAAATATAGAAAAAACAAAATGAAGATCATTTCTTCCTATTGGGAAAATTATTAGAATAATAAGTGACACTAGTTCATATTATCAAATGGTGTACTAGAATAGAAACCATTCTATTATAGGTGATCCATGGGGTCATTTGACTAGGTTCATGGCCTAATATATGGTGATTGTGATAATAATGTTTTTCTATATCATGATTTCAAGTGAAATAAGTATTCCACTAATATCTATATCATTAAATATAATGAAATGAGTTACTACTCAGACAAATTCGATAATTTTAAAAGGAATCCACCTTAGAAGAGTCCTGGGTGGAAATACCATGTTAATTCGACTACAACAGGTGAAGAGAATGTTCTAAAATGTGTGATACCTGGTACAATAATCATAAACTCAATTATAGATAATACATTATTGTATTCATGACACTAAAACATTGTTATATTAGTCCTACATTATGATAATGTGATGACTTTACCACATTTCAGTAGAAATGGAATGGAAATCAAGACAAATAGTGTATATTTTTTTTTCAATAATGGTATTTATTATGTCCTAATTGTGAGGAATGTACACACCCAACATGAAAACTCTATTTTCTTACATTGGTTTGATTTGAAAAAAATCAAGGCATTTTTTGGATTTTTTTATATAATGAAAACATTTATTTCAATGATAAATATATAATCAATCATGATGTGGGATTGGAGTTCTTTATTTTCTAATTTTATGCCTCATTTATAAGTCATACCTAGATCCACCTCATGTATTCCACCATAGTTAAATTACTTAAGAAGAAATAAATATTCAACCTATATATGGAAAGGAAAACATATGAATGGAGGATGTTCATATTGTGAATCAATACATTGATCCGTGTACTAAATAATTATCTATTCATTCCAATAATCATGAAGTAGATTTTTCAATCAAACGTATCACTTAATAAAAATATATATAAATGAATCCATATAGCATGTAAGCCTTGGAATTTCTAGATATATTATAAAAATATAAGATTATTGTGATACAAGACTCACCAACACAAGTTTTTTACCTTAACATGCCCTTATTAATTTATTAAGAAGAAGGATAAGTGTATAAGATTATGCATCAGTTATAGTGCGATATATATCCTTACTCAAAATATTATCTATCCTATCCCATAGATTTATGAATTTTATGACCAAATACAATGAGATCAATATTATTAAATGATTGATCTTGGATCTATTTATCAATAATAATTGATGAGGAATGTTGATATATCATAAATGAAGTTTTTTTTAATGAATGAACAGCATGTGTTTATAGTGACTCGCTTTGGAATAAAAATACCACCATCTATGATTACAGATAATAGAAATAGAGTAATCATGGATTATCTTATTGATTTCATATTGGTTTTCATTAATGATATATTGATATTTTGTAATGTGTAATGAGAGAATGATAATTTTTTTAGATTAAATCATGAATGTCTAGATGAATTGGAATTGATGTATAATTTTAGTAAGTGTGAATTTTGGCTGAAATATATTTCATATCATGGCTATATTTTCTCTGAAGAGAGAATATATGATGATCCCAAATTGCCTATTGATATTATTTAATCTATAATAATGTTTAATGTAATCGAGGTACATAGTTTCCTAGATTATTAGGTTATTATTTCTAAATTTTGTAGATAAAATCTTGTTTAGCCATCCTTAAATATATATCGACACATACAAGGGTAAAATTTAGAATATCAAATTAATTTTATGTTTTTTGGTAGATATAAAGATGGTATTGGTCAATGAATTGATAATGACTCTAATATCAAGAATGATATGATCTATAATATATATTGTTGCATAGAATAACATTCTAGGTTGTTTCCTTATGTAAAATGATAGAGTTATTCCTTACAGATCATTTATATTTAATATTAATGGATATAATTTTCCACCTAGTTAAATTTTGTTAAAAATTTTTATCTTTTATATAATGATATGTTGATGCTACCATTATGGTGAGAGATATGAGATATATATGGGTAATAATATTTTGATATCAATCTATTCAAGGAGGTGGTCAACATGAGACAAGTTAGATTCCTATTAATTCTCATAGAATATTTTTATCATAATACAATTAATACATTTGAAATTTATGTATTTTATTTGGTTGTTATGCTGGACACTGTGGTTTCTCACATTCCTTGCAATGTGATTAGATAATCAAATAAAAAAATAATTTTCAGTCAGTCATTTGAAATTAATCAAGATACATGAAACCATATCTTGGAAATATCATAATGTTCTAAATTTGTTTTGATAAACAAGGATCATATAATCATGGGGTTAGTAAAGATATATGGGTGTATCATTAATGAAGAAAAATCGTCACCCCGTTTTCAAAATGATTTCCAAATCATGATCACTATATAATATAGTGATGTTTCTTCATGAATATGATAGTTCATAAAATATAATTAAATACACGTGTAATCGGAGGTTAACAGACGATTTCTATGAAGATGGAGTGTTAATGAATTGAAATAGACTATGTGTTCCATACATATGTGAGATACAAATGAAATCACTAGATGATTCACATAGCTCAAATTTATCAATACACCCTGGTAAAAAAAGATGTATAGGTATATAAGTGAACATTTTTTAAGGGATTATGTATATTAGGAAATTGTAATCTATGTTCCTAGATTATTAGTATTCTTGTAGGTAAATGCTGAAAGAAAGTATCCTAACATTGTAATGAATCCTCTACATATACTAATATTAAATTTTGATAATATAAATATTTCCTTTTTCAATGGTGTTATGATAATATTAAAGGTAATAATTCTAAAAGGGAGCATTTTTTATCATGTTACAATGTCTACACATTTTATAAAAATATTAAAATACATAACCTTTCAATACCTATAACAAATATTTATCAATTATGCATTAATACATCATGCTGAAAATATATCAATTGAATATGAACATGACTGTTGATTCACTTTGATATTTTAGATGATCAATTAGGAGGAACTCAACATCAAGATATATTTCAACACCACCTGTCACTGTCAAAACCTATGGGCAATATTAAGGTGGTATTTAGAAATTAAATGATATGATGGTGTTTTCATTTCATCACGTTTATGGTGCATGCGACCAATATATACCATTAATAATAATTTAATGTAATAATATATTCAACTCAGTTTTTTGGATGGATTTTTTTGAATAATTTTTTGTGAATCAATATCATATTCCATCTTATTTTGTTGAAATTGGAGAGATAAATATATCCTGATTAAAATGAGTTGTAGGGAAGACATTGAATGCGAGAATTATTCAAAATCATATTATTATTTTATGATTTAGATAAATAAGAAATGAATATAATCAAATAAAGGATTTAGATCATTTCATCATAAAGGTATTCCAAGGAAGGTATCAATATGATTTGTGGTGATGGAGAAACTAAATCCTAATCGCATTTGTACTTTTGATTTTTTTAATTGGAGTTTTGGCCTACCATCTCACAAATCCACCCCAACCCTATATAGTGTACAACATTTTAAATTATAAATTATTTTGGCAGTACCTATCAGAACCAAAATATTTAATCACAAATTAGGGTATTGAATTAAAACCTAACTTTCTATATATTGACTATAATATCATAATTCATGCAACTAGAGGTAATGAGTTATGGATTCAGATAATTTGATTATTAAATTTTCTTTGATGAAATCACATGTTAGATTAAGAAACATCTGAAATGGATGATTGAATGATGAATAGTTATAGAAAATATTTTATCAGTTTATTTATATATAACTTTGAGATAAAATTATTTAATGGGGGGTAATATAACAAGTAAGACCCAATAAAAGATGGTGAACACAATATTCAGTTTATTATCACAAAATGTACACTCTGTTATAGTTTAAATTTTATTTATTAATCTTTATAATAGAAAATTTGAAATTCATGAATTTATATTGGATAAAAAATATTAAATTTTCAAATTCATGTTGATAATTATATCAGTGGATGAATTTATAGAATTTTTATTAAAAAATGATGTCTATATGAATAGATGAAACCCAATTTTCTCAAAAACCATATCTTTTATAAATATTCCAAGAAATGAATCATAAATACATAAGGAAACATTATATGATCAATGAAAACATTATGGAGTAAAACTATTAATTTTAGAATATCACTATGAATTAAAAATACCTATTATTAATATCTAATAATCTGTTTTTTTATTTTACAATCAATGTAACCATTTTTAAACATTTCATATGAATTAATATTATTATAGAATTATTTTAAAATTCCATAATAGAAAAATAAATATCATTATATAAAAATTTATGTTATGTGATTTAAAAAAATATAATTTTATTTAAAATAGTCTATGATGTCTCACCATATTACTTATTTTGATTGGGAAGTAAAGGTATTTAGATAAGGCTTTAAAAGTGTTCATTTTAGTTGGAACCAATATTTTTCTTCATTAAGGGGTTCATCAGGTGAATGTGTATTCATGTCATGAGATTTTGACTCAAATCATTGAGGATCATGATTAATGGATACATTTTCATATGGGGGAATTGTGTTTAATTAACTCGTGACTATAAGTAATTTTTTTCTGATGTGTATTAATTCATCCTTAATTCATAATGAAAATTGAGATATGTCCATCGTGTTATAATATTGAAGAGTTCATGGATTGATATTTATATAATGAAAGAAATGTAGGCCCGAAATAATATCCCATGATGTCAATATGTTATTCATGAAAAAATTTAGAGAGTTTTATCAATTTATAAATTTCAAGGAACAACCATATTATCGTGTTCTTATCTCATTTACATCAATTCTTGGAAAAAATGGTGTTTTGGGGGATCTTCCAACCTATTTCATCGTAATTTTTTTTCTCCCTTAAATATATTTATAACTGGAAATTTGGGGTGGGTTTTTGTCTTTATCCCCTTATTTCCTTTTATTAAACTTTTGAGGATTCACAAAAGTATTGATAATTTGATCAAGTTGAGTTACAGTTATCATTTTAATGGTCTCTTAGTGGGATTTAGGGGGATCCAAGGTTTTCATATGTGGTCGTGGTTTGTGGTAAATTTATTCTTCTCCCTTCTATTTATAGAGAATCAGAAATATCATTTAAGGTATGGGGTCCACATTCTATACCTATTTGAATTTATGTCTAGATATTTCTAAAAATTTCAATATAATGAATGGATAGAAATTCATTACATAACATAGAATATAAATTTCATAATCAAAAATTAAATTTAATGAGTATAAATTTTATGTTTTACTAATTTGTTGACATTGGAGATGAGTTTATAATTCCCTTTTAACATATCATAAAATAATGGCTTTTGGGAAACATTTTTATATTGATATATATATATATATATATATATATAAATGATACCCTTACATTGTTTAATTTTTTTGATGAAACCATAAATAAAAGTATAAAAACATATAGGTGGATAATAAATTTTATACAAATGGAAATCAAGTTGTTTTGTGATAACAACAATTTTAAATAATTTAGTAAATTTTTAGAGGAGCTTGAACCTAAATTTTAGAAATTGAGATGTTATTTTATTTGTGGTTTTTTTTATCACATTGTGTGATGTGGGATGTTTTTGGTGATGTTAGGGACCTCGTAGATTGTGAAGTCATTGTAGAAATCATGTGATGGTACTATGAAATGTGATTTGATGTGGTAAGTGAAAGGATTCATTAGTGTATAATATCCTTTAACTTAATAGTATTTTTTTTACCCTTTTTGAGGTTATCCCATTAAATTAAATATGAAATAAATTCATCAAATAATGACATGAATAACTATAGAAATTAAAAACCTTGCACTGTATGGATTATTATTCATATTTAATAGTTGTAAAATGTTTTGATAAATATCACATATGTGGGAAACACAAGAATAACGCATATATAGTGTATCCTTATTTTGAACAACATCACATAACATTCGAGTGAGATCCTATTTTTTCTCCCTGATAGGCTAATACACCATGCATAGATGAGTAATATGATGGGGCTTCCAGTCCAAGGATTTTTGTAAAATCATCCAAACTCAAATCTGTACCCCATCAATCATATGTCTATACTAAATGTATATATAAATAAATTAGAAAATTTAAGGGGATTTTGTATTTATTAATTCATTTATGTAAAATGAATAAATATGGATTCCTCTAACTCATTCATTTAATGCATGCATAAAACCTAAATGATTCAACTCTAAATGTAGTAATATAAATGATAGTTTATAATGGTAAAAAAAATTAACTATTTATCATGATACAAAAATCTATAATTATCTAATAATATACCATATGTATGAAAACCATAGATTTCATGAAATATATATAAAAATATAAATATATATTGATTTTGGGAATATCTCACTCAGTTTCCCACTCACACTAAACCCTAATAGGCTATTTTCCATATCACCTTATATGTTTCATTTATAATAACTCATGAAAACCAATCCAAAAATACATTTTCATATCTATCAATAATACTTTTGGAAAGAAAAAATTTAACATTACAATTTATCACATCGTATGAAATACCATGTGAATAAAAATTCAAAACAACTATGAATTTAATATATGACAATATTATAGTATCTCATTGAGTCAAACTCAATCCATATTCACTCAAAAAAATGTATAACCACATGAAAAATTTATATTGTTGAAAATAAATATAAATCTCCAAATCCATTTAAGTACGTAAAGAGAGTCCTTTAATAAATCATTAGTTCTACACAAGCTATAAAGGTTTATGTCCTGATCTTTATCAAACATATACATCTCTATACCAATGTTCACTAGTCTATATCATACATAAAATGATTTATAATTTTTTTTGTCCAATACATTGAGTGACCTAAGAGGTATATCGTGTTAGCCCCATGTTTCCAAATCATTTTTAGTGGTTATCTATTTTAATCTGGACTTATTCATTGAATATAACAATTTTCAATCAACCTTTTAGATAAAAACACTACATATCCTTTATTTTTATACACATACTATATCTATGTGTCGATGCACACTCCCGTAATATATCTCAATGAAGGGAAATGGTGTCGTAGTCATCATACTCAATGAAACATTTCATCTTGGTTAAGCTCAAACTAATGACATTATTAGAATCATAACCAACCACCCACAGATTATCTATGATTATATGCTTACTATTCTATGTAGGGTATCAATGTTTGAAGTTTCTCATGCAATGTATATTTCTATCTATAATATCCAAAGAAATCTAGAAATTATTTATTACAAATATTTTATTATTAAATGGATTGATTCATATTTAAACCACTCTTATATATATACATTAATAGAAATATTGTTTTAAAAAATTAAATGATTTTCAATGAATAACATATATATTTTTTAATAACTTTATTCAACCGAATAATGTTATAAAAACACTAAATTTTATATATTTGTATTATTTCTGAAGAAATTATATGGATTGATTTATATTAATGTTACAATTATATTCTAGAATTGATACTTAACCATAATTTTTTTTTTAAATAAAATTGATGATATTTAAAATATAGTCAATATATTAACTTTTTAAATATAAAATATTTAATGGTGATGAATTAATAAATATTAATTTTATTATAATAATGAATATAAGAAATGTATTAAAAATTTATATATGTAATAAACTAATTTTAAAAAATACATATGGTAAACGATAAATATAATATAATAATTTACTAATCTATGAAATAATATTTGAATAATGTAAATAAAAATATAAGTAAAATAATAATTTGATGTTAGTACATTAATTTTTTAAAAATAATACATCATATATCAAGAAAATAAAAATTATAAATTTTCAATTGAATATAATTACAAGAAGATATAAATAAATATAAAATTAATCATTTTCTTATTAATATTATTTTTATTAAAGTAAATTATATTATTAAATTCATATCATGAAATAATATTATCGTCATTAACATAAAATTATTTACATTAAACATAAGAAACATATTTTGTATTGAAAAATGGAATTTATTAATGTTAATTGATTATACATTTTTTAATATAATTATAATTATGGAATTTAATGCATAAAATTTCATTCTCCAAAAAAATAATTTATAAAAGGATAATTTTACGTTGAAAGTCATGTATAAATGTAATTTTAATTTTATAAAACGGTATATTAATTATTTACCCACTTGTATAGAAATATTTTACTCATATAAGGGTATGTTTTGTTGGAATAAGGCGTGTCTATGCTCGCATAAAGGTATCACCAACTTCATATGGGTATCACATTATATAGGTAAAGTTATACACAAGATATTATAGTGTAATCAAATTTATATATAGAGTATGTAACAAAATATTTGTTCACATAATGGAATCTAGAAAAATACATAAGGGTTAAAAAGAATTTAAAATTCCACATAAATCATGAAAAAAAGTTAAATGTACACATATAGATTTAATCCTACCATTATTTCATCTTATTCCTCATGCGAGAAACTGTAGATAAAATGAAAGAATACATATTTGATATATTATTATAAAATTGGCAGACAAGATAATATTCATTATATAGAAGACCAAGTTGGATTAACATTACATGAATATAAACATCCTTATTTATTAAACAACCTTTATAACTCCTCAAGAAAGATAAAAGTATCCATATTCACTCTAAATGAGTTGAAACATTAATATTCTTATTTAGAGATTTATTGATTATTAATAAGATATAATTATGAGTTTAAGATCTCATCATGAAAATGGATTTCGATATATTATAGTAAAAAATTGCCTCCTTGAAATAGAGATTAGGAATTGGAAAATAGATATTAACAGATTTTATATTTTCTACAAATGTGTTGATAAATGTGATTTTATAGAATATCCTCAATTTAGTGAATTAAGAAATGGAACTATTATATATTTAATGTTTAAATATAAATATATAAATAATGAATCATATTTAATATTAACTATTCATTCAGCTTTTATATTATCCTTGTGCCACATTATTCTATCTATATAGTGTCAATAGAAAGGTTGTGTCTGAAAAGACAAAGGAATGTTTCAAATTTAATTCCGTAGTGATCCACAAAATTGATCCTTAAAAAAGAATTATATACATTTTTTCTACTATAATGTCGGGGAGTTATTTTTAAAAAAGATGTGTTTTTTTGTTTTCAAGGAGTAGTATTATTGAAAGAAAAATATTTTGATCTGATAACTTTTCTATTATTAAAGTTCTCTATATTTTTTAAGAATTTTGCATTCTGTTTAATGATGTAATGTTATTTTTTTAATAAGTAAAATTTTAATGATGTAATATCCCTTTTTGTATGCTAATAGAGTTTTGATCTTTTATTTTGAATAGTTCTAGTGTTTTAATTGTATATATAAAAATTATATCTTAATGTTCATGGATTTCATTCAGGATTAGGCATATTCTATGTCCATGTACTATAGTTGTCATTTATATTCCATATATTTTATGATAATCATTTTTTATGTTTAATTTAAATTTTTTAAGCTTTATATTTTAATTAATTATAATACCTATGAATAAAAAAATACTTTTAGAGAAAATTTTATATGTTTATTACCTATAATATAATTTTACTATTTGAAAATAAATTACATAATTGTGATTTTGAGAGTTATTTTAGAGTATTTAAAATGAGAATGGATGTTTTCTTAGAAATTATATATTTTAAATTTGGAACATTGGTATCGGTCAAGATAATGGGGTATGCAGAGTAAACCCATTAACTCAAGGATAATGTTTCCTAAATGTTATGTTTTGATATTAAATATTCCATGAGGACATGAGGTTTTCATAATCTTTGACAAGTATCATTTCATTTCATAATTTTATATTTTTTTCAATATTAATGTTCTCATTTATCAAAAGATTAATTTATATTTTTATCAAAGGATGTTGTATTATTACTGTAAATTTATATTCAACAAAATAGTCCACGTAAAATTATTTATAATAAATTCATATGCATTTTCCAAACCAATAACTATTTTTAGGGAAATTTTTTTATTATGTCAAAATATTTATATTTTATATAAAACTAAAATGTTTTCAAAAGACCATTTATATGATTTTAAAAGTGAAATTACATCTCTACTAGTTTTAAAAAACCTTATTGAATAATATTATTCCCACTCCATGATTTAAAATTACTTTCTTAGATATAGTGATGGGAAGATGATCAATAAGAAGTGGTCTCAATTATGAATATAGAATGATTTATTCCAGAAAATAATTTATTGATTTTTATTATAAAAATTGATATGTTTTAAGGCTTCTTAATCCACAAAACAATTGACCTATATTATACATAGTCATGTAAATTTCCCATTGGTTTATATTGATGTTATATGTTTTTATGAGTTTATATTATGACATATTTATTGATTTCAAATCCATAAATATTTGAATGCCGTTTTTTTACATTTTATTAAAGAGTGTAGGTCATGGGTTATCACACCAATTTATGGTAGAGGGGAAAAAATATTAACAATGCACCCATAAAATGTGAAATACATTTCTGTATTACAGTCTATGTGTTATAATTAATAGGTCCTCCAGTCTACCAAAAAAAAATCAAATCCCCTATCTTGTACCGCATGAAAATATTTTATATAATTGTAAAATAATATGTCCCATTCTATAATTTTTATTTATTAATAACATATAACAATCCATGATGAAAATTAGATAGGTATAAACTCAAATTCATACATTGAGAAGTAAATTATCATTTGGCATCATGAAATGGATATCATTATATATATTTCTGAATCCAATATTAACAAATGATAAATTGGAGGATCAATTTTATATGGTATATTTTAATATTATGAACCTCCTTAATAATATTAAAATAATAGATTCTAAATTCATAAACTCTTGTCAGAATATTAATCCAATATATCATAATCATAAGAATTTCAAGTCAAATAAGAAAAAGTTCAAGATAAGCCTTATCATTGCTAAACATTCTATGTTTCTTTACCTAATTACATCACATGTAATACACATCCCAACACCATGCGACCATATAATAAAACCCTCTTAGTAAACACTTTCTCAAGACACATCTATGAAGTAATTATTTTTGAATAATGGAATGACCGAGGAGTTATATTCCTCATTTAACAAATTATAGAACATATTTAATATTCTTATGTTCACAACATCCAATATTTTTATTTCATATTCATTTTTATACATATAAAAAATTATATGGTCATTATCAGTATCCTTTGTACCACATCCCATTAAAAAATTCCTTGAAACAGTTTAACTACTTAAAATACTTTTTATATGTCATCTTAAACTGATTTCTAATAAAGTAACAATATCAATAGTACAATAAATAAATAAAAATTAAACATTATTCATTATCATATCATACCAAACTATTTTTGGATAATGTGATAACAAATTGCTTAAATAAATAATTAATATAATTAAATTTTTATTTACCACCATACCCCCACACTCTTTTAGCATATCAATTGAAATTCATGCTGCATTTTGACTGGTACAATCCCTCAATAAATACTAACCTTACATATTAGGATAAAAAATGAAACTATTAAAATATTTTATTTTTATCACTTATCATAAACTATTTATAACAAATATTGAATAAAAAATTATTCTTAAACATTTATATTTCAATATGAATTAGTGATATTCTCTTTTGAAATGCTAACTTAATTTAATACAATACATTTTTATTTTACATCAAATACCTATATATTTTACGATATTAATGGGAAAATATTGTATAAATTTATATCATTTTTATAATTTACCTATAAATTATTAACTTCCCTATTTCCATACATAATCACACAAGCCTCTTAGATACATTACTATATTCATAATAACTTGCTATATTACCCAAACTATTTTTTGTTAGGAATTATCATTTATCTATTTTTATTAGTAAAATATTACACATAAATATTTATTTCCATATCATGTAGTTTTATATATGTGTTTTTAAATCTTAACACAAAATTTTGAATTAATTTAGATTTAAAATAGATGGATGCATGGTACACATTCAAAATTTTTTAACAAATACTTTGATAAACACTGGATCCCATGATAAACCCCTTTTACTGAATCAAAATCTCAAAACCTATTATAATTGTTGATTTATCATCAAAAATATATATATAATTATTCTTATCATTCATGTTTTAACAATCTTCTTGTTTGTAAGATGATTCTCTTATCGAAGAAGGGAAATGAGATGAAGATACATATAATTTACCAATACCCATTTGATCTTCACATTATCCTTTATATTCAGATGTAGAAACTCATTTCTACATGAATGAAAACTATAATGCCCAATAATTATTCAGTTTATTTTGAACTCTAGAATAGTTTTAAAATATTAGAAAATATTTTGAAAGTATCACAGACCCTTCAATATTTAATAATTCATTTATATAACATGCATACATATGATTATCTTTCTATAAAGGTTCATAAATTCCATCAGTTATATATTTTATAATCCAATAAAATTTAATAGTTAATATTACATACATAAAACAGTAGTTTTCACTGAATTTTATTGAATTTCAATAAAAACATTGTTGAACATTTACAAGAACATTTATCCATCTAGTTTAGACGTTTACCCACTTGTAAATCCCATAAAATACTAGGATCGGGACATCAAATATCATGTTCAAACATTTTCAATATGTTGAGAATATTAAATAAAAATATTTTTTTATTAAATTATATTATCATAACCTCTATATTGATGATAATTTTATTAGTTCCATATCTATAGCAATCCAATTTTACTCTCCATATTTTTGTTAGATACTTATAAATATTATATACCATGTGAGTTAAAAACACCAATCTCATTTCATACAAAGAGATATTGTATTTATTATCTTATCAATATGAAAATGACACAATACACACATAATATTATGATTTAATACAATCATGGATTATTTTAGTTATTTATATAATAACTAAATTTCCATAATTTTTTCAAAAAACTCACAATGAAAAATTAGTTAGGTTTTTCCTAATAGTTTGTTATTGGGGGTTTAATTTACTAAAAATTCATTAATATCGGGCAAAACTTGTTGTAATTAATTAAAAAAACTGACCCCTCTCACATCCATAACTGTGTATAGACCAAGATTCTAAATGTATGTAGTATTTTGGGGTTTTAGACCCAACAACACTGAGGAGCACACATTGGTCTAGTTGATGGGAGGTCAGGATGATCACACTCTATTAGGAGGAATTTTTTCCTACATTTGTAAACACATTTAGATTTGAAATATATTTGATAATGTCTTACTAATCCAAATGATATAACATTTAACATAAAAACGATCATATGATAAGTCTCTTTATATTAAAAGATATAGGTTCTTGTTTTTAAATCATCTATATGTATATGAGGTTATTCATCCATTTAAAAAAAATTAGAAGCTTATATGATGGTGATTTATTACTAGGAAATCTTAAGTGTTTTGTTATCTAGGGAGGTAGTTAATATTTTAAAGATGAGATTGAGCCCTTACGAGGCATCTTGTGTATCCTGTTTGATAACTGGAATCAAAACCAACAATGTTCATTTATCATGTGTTTTTTAATGTCATATGGAAGGAAAATATATAGCTTCATTGGAAAACCTAATATATGATATTGGTCCATAGGGATGTGTCCTATATATTATGGTTATAGAAGAAATGAGAGTATTTGTATATCAATCAAGCCCTTAGAATTTAAACCATGTAGAGACCCATGTTTGATGGGTAATTGTATCATACCAATGATCAGAGATTATATAATAAGGGTTCCCTAGTGTCACGACCCGTCCTCAGGGCCCATGTCGTGACTACCCCAAGCCCGCCTTCCATAGGCCAGGGGCTGGCGACTAGCACCAAGGCGTAAATCCCGGAAAAAAGGGAAGGCATTGCCTTTGTAAAGTGAACCAAAAACACTACAGAGAAAGAAGGAAAAAGTAAACACTAAGTAAAAACTGGTACAACTGTAAGTGTGGAAAAGTAAGTGTGCCAGTATACAAACCCAAACTGAAAGTAAAGTACAACTAGAAAGGGAAAAGAGCAACTGAAAAGTAAAGCCGCAACGTTGAGTTGTCCACTGGATATCCCACATGAAGGGTGGGTACAGATAGGCTCCACTGCTCCTCGGGTCAAGCTGACCGCTCCGAGTACGTCCCGCCCAGTGGTCCACCTTCAGGTACCGTCCTACTCCGCAAACCTCAACCACGATCAGCATTGTCCGTCGTCTGCAACCAACACAATGTAGTGCGGGCATCTCCCGTGTAGGGGTGAGTATAAGCTACTTAGTAGGGACCCCCGAGACCCCCAAAGGTCACCCAGAATACACAAAGGATAATCCACAAAGGAAAGATACAATCACGAAGTAACATCCGACAATGCTTATGTATATGCCCATACATATACCTAAGTCATCAATTCTCGTTCGGCTCCAACATCCAAGCCCATGTACAACCCAGTCCAAACAGGAAAGAAAAACTTAAATCCACACAAGATAGCACAACATAATTCACATAGGAAAGCAAAACAGGATTCAGCTCACAGAGGTTTACTTCTTCGTATGACGATAGAGATGATCAGATATATCCACTGATTCATCTAAGCCGTCAGAACCAGAAACAAACGATAGGTACAAACCCTCACAATGACCCACAATGGATCTGACCCACAAAGGATTGATAGGTATCTAACCCCCGCAAAGACCCACACAGGATCGGACCCACACAGGATATGTAGGCGCCGGCTCACACAGAACCGCTGAGCGCTGACCCGCAGAGGATCGGACCCACACAGGATCGGTAGCACTGATCTACATAGGATCGCTGAGTACTGTAGTCGTCTCCATCGAATCCACTGAGGATCTTTGTAATGTTGTCGTAGTAGTAGTAGTCGCAGCAAGCTCTAGGGTTCCCGCACACAGCAAGCTCGTTCGGGAGGGTCCGCTCCATGAGCCGAGAGGCTGATACATCAACTGATACATAGTCCATAGTAGATGTATCCAAAAGTTCCTTATCGTTAATAGGAACTGAACGTCCTAGACGGCGCGTCAATCGGACGCCCGGTCTGAGAGTTATTGGCTTTTTCGTCCTAGGGGCCCAGTTGGTTTTTAAGCCAAAAATAACCCGACCGTACTCCACCTGCGTCCAAACCTCGGGTGGAGTAAGCCAAAAGATCTTTCTCACTAAGAGGAATCCAACAAAGTCGACAGCACGTCAATCGGACGTCTAGAGCTCATGTTATGAGCGTTTCCGCTCCGAGGGCCCGGTTGGTTTCATGTACGAACCAACTCGGCCAAACCCAAAGTATTCTGAAACCGTGAGTGTGATATGTTGAAACGACCGTCTCGATACAATGATCGCATCTCCGCTGACGGTGCGTCGATCAGAGGTCTGTAGCCCATGATATGGGCAAAAGACCAGAGAGGGTCCAAAAACGGGGGTTTCGGGCCCGGACCGACCCGGCCCAAGACCCCCTGGGTCGGCCCGAACCGGGTCGGCCCGACTGGGTGCAGCCCGGCCCGTCCTGGCCAGCCGGTTCTTACTCCACGGGACCGGCGTCGGCCGATCCCCTCCCTGCTCCGACGCCGGCGGCCCGTCTCCGGCCGCCGGTCACCCTACTTCGCCACGGCCCGGAACCGGCCGCGACCTTGGTCGTCTGGTGCGGCGCGACGACGCCGTGCTCTTCCACCGCGGCCCCGCTCCGGCCATGCTGTCTTCGAGTTTCTCTGACGCGACGCAACGGTGTCATGTTCTTGTTTGTTTCCACGGTGCGGCGTGACGGTGCCGCACATTCCTTGTCGCACGATGACACGCGGTGTGATGGCACCGCGCCATTCTCGTTTCAAATCACAAAGAAAACAAACACATGGATAAGGGAGGAGGGTCGGCCGTGTTTGTGTGGTCTGGCTCCCTCTCATTAATCAATATAATTTGGTCGGATTTTCACGAAGAACGACAAGGTGGTAAACACGAACAAAAAATTAAATAACCCCTACTTGAGCGTAGCTAGAACGGGGGTTCGCCGCGGAAAACGACGTCACGAGGTGAAGCTGCGTATGTTGACGGAGAACGCCCGAGGAAGAAGTGGCGTCTCCTTTTATTTGACACGGGAAGAAGATCGAAAGAGGGTGCATCGTCGATCATCAGAAAAAGGGGTCACACACCGGCTACGGAGAGGAGAAGAGACGGCACGTCGATCTCTTCTTACGGTGATGGCGTTCTTCGTCGAAGTCTTGGTGTTCTTCGTGATGAAGATGAAAACACCCAAGAGATCTCTCCTCAATTTTCCACACAAAACATCCAAACAAAATAAAATAAGGCTCATCCTTATTTTATTAACTCATTCCACAATTCAAAAATTCAAAACTTAATTTAATTAATTGAATTGATGTTTTGGCATACTTAAATAGAGAAGAGGAAAAGTCACCCAAATAAAGGGAAGATTAAAAGTTAAAAGTGTTACACAACATAAGTTGGGGGGGTTAAGAGGTTTTAGGGAGTTAAGGGAATTGAAAAGGTGGGGCTTGTGTGGGCCCCACCTCACCTTTAATCCATTCAAGAGAACTAACAATCAGTGGGTCCCACCCTAACTCTTACACTTAGGTTCTAACTCATGGAGAAGAGAAATAAAATTCTTAATGAAATTCTATTTCACTCACACTTAATCCAAAAAATTAAACAACTCATATCAGGCAAACGCAACTCCAGAACATGCGTTCTTAAGCAATTACAGGCGCTGCGGTTCCATCGGTGACCTCGGAATTCGATTCCGAGCACCGGTTCAAAAGATAGGAAATCCCGCTCGTTCGTTCACTGAACGTACCCAAGCTAAACATCAGATAGAAATTCCGGGCACACCGGGCCTTGGAATCAAGTTCCATCAGAAACTGCGTTCTTGTAAAAACCCAAAGAAAATTAAGAAAAAATTTCCCTTGAATTTTACTGGTCTTTACATTACTCCCACCTCAGGGCTTTACGTCCCCGTAAAGATACATCATAAGCTAGGGAAATAAAAGTTGGTACTGATCACGCATCTGAGCCTCCCGCTCCCAAGTGCTCTCCTAGAGGTTCCTGTGCTTCCATCTGATGTGTACCAGAGGAATCGACCATCCACGTAGGACCCGCTCCTGTCGATCCTCGATTTCCACCAGGACCTCCGCGAAAGTCGCCCCTTCATAAACGTCAAGATCCCCATGGTCAATGATATGCGTCGGGTCGTGCACGTATCTCTTCACTTGAGATACGTGGAAGACGTTGTGCACCCGGTGCAACTGAGGTGGTAGAGCAAGGCGATAAGCCACCTCGCCAATCCTGCTGAGGACCTGGAATGGTCCGATGAAGCGTGGAGACAACTTTCCGACCCGACCAAATCCTCATAACCCACATCGAGGTGAGACATGCAAGAAGACGTGGTCGCCATCCTCGAACTCTAGTGGCCTCCTCCTCCTATCAGCATATGACTTCTGCCGGCTCTGAGCTGTCCTACTACAGCTGAAGAAGCTCATGGATGCACACCGCACAGAGGGTGGCTGGGAAAAACTCCGAGTGAAAGAGGCTCTCAAAGTCCATCCAGAGGAGGGATGCCTCATCGTGCACCAGGAGCATCATGCTCCACCATCTGCCTACTGCTGCGTGCAGTAGGCTCACTGCGAGGATCACTATGAGGTCTGCTGGAGTCCTCACTAACCTGAAAACTCTCACCACTGCCTACAGCCAGTCCTCGGCTGCCTGGGGGTCCGTCTCCCCACGGAACCTGGGCAGTCGCTGGCACTGGAACTCATGCAGTTCACTAAGGTGACGTGCATCGTCAGCAGCTGGGGCGGGAAGCATCAGTGGCTCGGCGGGTAGAGCTACCGCCGGTGCCTCAGCAGTCAAAGGGCCCTGCACCGAGGCCTCGTCGATCAGTGGGATGTCGTCACGCACAACTCTCGAAACCCTAGCTGGCTGCCATCGTGGGGACATCCTGAAAAGGAAACCGGTGCGCGACGGTTAGAACAGTATACCTGGTGAGCTGATACAATGTAAACATAAAGAAAACCTGAAACACACATGCAATCAATGTATTCATGCATTAAGTCGGAAGTCAGAAGTCAGGGTCCTATTGTATGGATATGTCGTCCGCCGCACCAACATTGGACTCCTGGAACTGATAACCACACCCAGTACACTTAACAATATTGATTCACGTAGAAATAGATCAGAGTCCAAGTTCTGCGGTAGAACCGAACTCCTCCGATACCAATTTGTCACGACCCGTCCTCGGGGCCCGTGTCGTGACTACCCCATGCCCACCTTCCATAGGCCAGGGGCTGGCGACTAGCACCAAGGCGTAAATATCGGTAAAAAGGGAAGGCATTTCCTTTGTAAAGTAAACCACAAACACCACAGAGCAAGCAGGCAGAAGTAAACACTAAGTAAAAACTGGTACAACGGTAACTGCGGAAAAGTAAGTGGGCAGTATACAAACCCAAACTGAAAGTAATGGACAACTGGAAAGGGAAAAAACAACTGAAAAGTAAAGCCGCGACATTGAGCTTTCCACTGGATATCCCACCTGAAGGGTTGGTACATATAGCCTCCACTGCTCCTCGGGTCTAGCCGACCGCTCCGAGTACGTCCCGCCTAGTGGTCCACCTCCAGGTACCGTCCTACTCCGCAAACCTCAACCACGATCAGCGCTGTCTTTCATCTGCAACCAACACAACGTATTGCGAGCATAACCCGTGCAGGGGTGAGTATAAGCTACTCATTAGGGACCCCGAGACCCCCGAAGGTCTCTCAGAATCCACAAAGGATAATCTACAAAGGAATGATACAATCACGAAGTAACATCCGACACTGCTTATGTATATGACCATACATATACCTAAGTCATCAATTCTCATTCGGCTCCAACATCTGAGCCCAAGTACAACCCAGTCCACACAGGAAAGTAAAACATAAATCCACACAGGATAGCACAACACAATCCACATAGGAAAGCAAAACCGGATTCAGCTCACACAGGTTTACTTCTTCGTATGACGATAGAGATGATTAGATATATCCACTGATTCACCTAAGCTATCAGACCCACAAAGGATCGATAGGTAATAACCCCCACAATGAACCACAAAGGATCTGACCCACACTGGTTCGATAGGTAACTAACCCCCGCAAAGACCCACACAGGATCAGACCCACACAGGATCTGTAGGCACTAGCTCACACAAAACCACGGAGCGCTGACCCACACAGGATCAGACCAACACAGGATCGGTAACACTGATCCACATAGGATCGCTGAGTGTTGTAGTCGTCGTCGTCGAATCCACTTAGGATCTCTGTACAGTCGTCATAGTAGTAGTAGTCTCAGCCATCTCTAGGGTTCCCGCTCACAGCAAGCACGTTCGGGAGGGTCCGATCCATGAGCCGAGAGGCTGATACATCAACTGACACATATTCCAGATTTGATGTATCCAAAAGTTCTGTATTGTTAATAGGAACTCTACTTCGCAGATGGTGCGTCAATCGGACGCCTGGTCTGAGAGTTATTGGCATTTTCGTCCTAGGGGACCAGTTGGTTTTTAAAGAAAACCTAACCCGACCATACTCCACCTACATCCAAACCTCAGGCAGGGTAAGCGAGAAGATCTATCTCACTAAGAAAAATCCAACAAAGTCGACGGCACGTCAATCGGACGTCCAGAGCTCAAGTTATGAGCATTTCCGCTCCGAGGGCCCGGTTGGTTTCGTGTACGAACCAACTCGGCCAAACCCAAAGTATTCTGAAACCTTGAGTGCGATATGTCGAAACGACCGTCTCGATCCAAGTATCGCATCGCTGCTGAAAGTGCGTCTATCAAAGGTCTGTAGCCCTTGATATGGGAAAAAGACCAGAGAGGGTCCGAAAAAGGGGGTTTCGGGCCCGGACCGACCCGACCCGAGACCCCATGGGTCGGCCCAGCTGGGCGCGGCCCGGCGGCCTGGCACGAGGTGCCAGCTGGCTCGGCCGAACGGCCGAGCCGTTCGGTTATGTGGGGCGGGGGGTGCTTCCCCCCGCCGTTCGGAAACCGCGGCCGCAATTAAGGGGCCGCTCAGCTGGCCAGCCGGGGGTTTTGACCCCCGGCTCTTCCCCTGTCCGTCTGGCCCGTCCTGGCTAGCCGATTCATACTCCACGGGACCGGCGTCGGCCGGTCCCCTCCCTTCTCTGACGCCGGTGGCCCGTCTTCGGCCGCCGGTCACCTTGCATCGCCGCGGCCTGGAACCTACAGTGGCCTTGGTCTTCTGGTGCGGCGCGACGACCCCGTGCTCTTCCACCGCGGCCCTGCTCTGGCTACGGTGTCTTTAGAATTATCCGACGCGGTGCGACAGCGTCATGTCCTTGTTCGTTTCCACAGTGCGGCGCGACGGCGCCGCGCATTCCTTGTCGCACGATCACACGCGGTGCGACAGCACCATGCCATTCTCGTTTTAAACCACAAAGAAAACAAACACACGCATAATGGAGGAGGTTCGGCCGTGTTTGTGCGGTCCAGACCCCTCTCGTTACTCGATAGCATTTGGTCGGATTTTCAAGAAGAACGACAAGGTGGTAAACACGAACCCAAAATTAAATAACCCCTATTTGAGCGTAGCTAGAACGGGTGTTCGCCGTGGAAAACGACATCGCGAGGTGAAGCTCCGTATGTTGACGGAGAATGCCCAAGGAGGAAGTGGCGTCTCCTTTTCTTTGACACGGGAAGAAGATCGAAGGAGGGTGCATTGTCGATCTTCGGAAAAAGGGGTCACACACCGGCTGCGGAGAGGAGAAGAGACGATACGTCGATCTCTTCTTATGGTGACAGCGTTCTTCGTCGAAGTCTTGGTGTTCTTTGTGATGAAGATGAAAACACCCAAGAGCTCTCTCCTTAATTGTCCACACACAACATCCAAACTAAATAAAATAAGTCTCATCCTTATTTTATTAACTCGTTCCACAATTCAAAAATTCAAAACTTAATTTAATTAATTGAATTGGTGTGTTGGCATACATAAAGAGAGGAGAGGAAAAGTCACCAAAATAAAGGGAAGTTTAAAAGTTAAAAGTGTTACAAAACTTAAGTGGGGGGGGTTAAGAGGAGTTAGGGAGTTAAGGAAATTGAAAAGGTAGGGCTCGTGTGGGCCCCACATCACCTATAATCCATTCAAGAGAAACTAAAAATCAGTGGGTCTCACACTAACTCCTACACTGAGGTTCTTACTCATGGAGAAGAGAAATAAAATTCTTAACGAAATTTTATTTCACTCACACTTAATCCACAAAATTAAACAACTTATATCGCGCAAATGAAACTCCATAAAAGGAATTCCTAAGAAATTACCAGAGCTAAGGTTCCATCGGTGACCTCGGAAATCGATTCCGAGCACCGGTTCAAAAGATAATAATTCGCGCTCGTTCGTTCACTGAACTTACCCGAGCTATACTTCGGATAGAAATTTCGGGCACACCGGGCCTCGGAATCAAGTGCCGTCAGAAACTGTGTTCTTGTAAAATCCCAAAGTAAATTAAGAAAACATTTTCCTTGAATTTTACGCGTCTTTACACCTAGATTATGTGGATTCATTATGAAAATTATTAGATCATTGTGACTCCCTATGCACATATCATCTATGATATTTTTGAGAAACAAGTGATAGAATTTAATCAGTGTCATTTCATATAGATGTGAGGTTTAAATGCTTAGAATACCCATTAGAAGAATAAAGTATGGGTAAAACCATTGTAATGTATCTTACATATCCTAGATATGGTTGAAATTATATTCAAATTAGTTATGTTGGTTCGGGCATACACATTGTGGTTGTCCTTTCTGAATTATATGATCACTACAATCTATTATGGCCACATGTGGTAATGTCACTATAGGAAAAAGGGATGGAAAATGACCAGGTTCACAACATGTGTATGTAGGAAATATATACCGGGACATCACATTTGATGTTTATTAATGATCATGGACCTTAAGAAGGCATCATATATAACATTCTTAAAGCAGTAATAAATGTAATTATAGTTTAATGGGTTAGGTCTTACACAATGAGGTGACCCACAATAGTGGATATACAATGTTTTCACATCCTAGAATGCCTGCATGAACTGGCTATTTTGTTTGTTTGACATAAATTTGTTTTCTTCTTCGTATGACTTTTTTTTCAACTTCACATGTTAGAGGGTGCCTACATGGCATGTCCTAAGAAATTCATGGGATATATTTGACTTGTTTATGGTACATTAAATAATCTAGATGGAATGTTTGAAGGCATTCACATGAAGAAGGATGAAGTTTATGGAGGAAATTACAACATCTAGCTGGACGATCTTGGAATCCATCACATGATCTCATATGACATTCTTAGAGGACGTCACATGATCCATATTACATTCCCTATAATCATTATGAATGATCAGTGACACAAATAGAAGGAATCATGTAATCTATCTGACATTCCGTGGTGTAATTTTGAAAGATGTATAACATGATAGGATTGTTTCCATATAGTTATACTGACATTGTTGGATCCTTCATCATGTATATAATGAATTCGTTAGGTTTCATCGCAAAAGTCAGACGACTTGTATAGAGGACATCATAGTATTTTTCTAGTCTGTATGTAAGACATCATGTGGTCTTTATTTATTTTCTATAGTTTTTGTGAGATATAGTTGAAATACCTAGGTACTACAATGAGACTAATCTGACATTTAATTATGTATCTATATTATTTGGGAGTGATATATAAGGTAAATCTCATGGTCTGGCTAGCGATATGGGAAGGTTTGTTGAGACTTGGGTGGCATGCTTGGGGTGTCCTATGAAACTTTTTCTAACATGTTCATGGGTCATAAAATGATTCAAATTATATACCAAAGGAACATAAGGTGATATGTTTCACATTTCATGGTTCTATCATGTGACATACGTGGTTCACGTGAACGACATGAGTATCCATGTATATGTTCTTCCTAAAATTCTCTAATCTTTTTGGTCTTATTTACATTATTTTATTTCATAATATATATAATTATTTTAGTATATTCCTATTTTTGTCTCATGAAACTGATCAATTATGTGGTTTTTCATTGACCTAACCCACCAAAATCCCTTCATGTGATGTATGATGGGTCATGTGAAGTGCATATTTATGTCTCATGGTCTTCATAGGGGTTTCCCTGTATTTTACATGTGGGAAAACCATTCCAATTGTTAGATCAACCAATTGAATAAATCTAGTCTGATTCCTGAGTGTCTTAGTGTAAGAATTCAAGGATGCATTTTTTGATGTTTTGGTGGGGAATTTAAAATCCTTCCCACAAAAATTATTTATAGATCATAATGGGGAATATCGAAATTATCCAATATGGATTAGGAAAAGTTGTTTGATGTTATACATTTCAAAATATCCTATTGTAGGTAATTTAGAGGGAATCACCTAATTATTTACAACTATAAGATGATCCCATCAACTCCACATTTATTGAATTATATCCAATTATTGTGGTATTTACTAATCATGTAGACATAGAAAGTGGAATTCATATTATTTGGACAGTATGTCCAATTACCATCTTGATATTTAGATTTATATTGAAAAAAATTCACATGCACTGTGGTGGAATGTTTATGATATTCCACCAGTAAACAATGGCTTTTTGAGGGGGCCTCACAAGATTAGGATGTCATACAGAAGAAATTTTTTGGTAGTCTTTCTGAGTGGATGGGTGCATCACATGAATGTTATGTCCCATAAAGGCTCCCATTCATTCTTTTATTTTCCAATTTCTTGGGATCATGAGATCCTTCTATAGTGTTGTTGAATAGAATAACTCTACAAATTAGTGATGCATCAAATGAACAACAAAGGCTAATGCGGTGATGTAGAGAATGTCATGGAAAGAACCTTTTGTGTGACTTAAAGAGATAGAGGGGGAGCACAAGACCCCATGGACATGTCCAAAACACATTTCATGGTGATGGTTACATGATAGGGGGTTCTCATGTGGTGATGTAGATATGTCTCTAGCGATTCATGATATATTATATACTATATGGGACTTGTCACATGGTGTTTACGACCACAATAGAGTTCCTCCTTTTACACTTATCATTTCTCTATTTATTTTATAAAGTCCTAAGGTCTCATGATTTTTCATCAATGTTTTCAAAGACAACCAATCATTCCATTAGTGGTACTTTTTTTCACCAACAGTGGTTCTTTTGGTGATGTGCAATCACTGTCATGGGAAAACCATTTAGATTGTATTTCAAGATGAACTGGGAGTGAAGGATCACTAAGACATGTCTGAGGCCATTTGTATGATGAGGGTGACATGCCAATGGGATCTCACATGGTGAGGTGTACATGTGACTTGGTTTTATTTTTTGTCACAGTAGCTATATCGATGTGTCACATAATTTCTAAATTATCAAGGGGATTGAGACATTCAAATATTTTTCTCCCGGCTTTCCCCAGATTTTTGGAAGGCTTGTTAGGCATAAACATTATGAAAATTTCTGTGACCATAGGGTTCTCTTCTGACAGCATCTATGTGAATGGAGATTGTCTATTATTCCTTACCAATAAAATAAGGTCTTATCAAAGGTTATGAATGGTAAATTTCATAGGTTATGTGTTGTGAATTTTTTCTTTTCATGACAATCTTCAGGTCTCACGATCATGTGTCTCTTAGAGGCTTATGTGATCCGCGTGTTCTGTAAACTATGTACTCCACTGATTTGTAGCGAAAATAACACACATATTTAGGGATTTCAACGATTTTTTTATCATAATTCTCATTTGGGGGTTTCAATAAATCTCACCCCACATTAAGAGTGATGCCTATAGTGACAAGGGATCACTTCTGAGGAATGGAATCTGTACCCAAGCCTTTGGCACTATTTCCAATTTGTATCTTTGGTGAAACTCAGTATTCTGGGTAGAATTTCAAATTAAACTACATGCCCTATAAATATGGTATATGTGATTTGTTCATTCACAAGCTTCCCAATTCTCAGAGCTCCTTATCCTTATATATTTCTAGTAATCCTTTCACAAGACCCAACTCTGAAAACTAATCATAAGATCTATTACTAAAACATTCCCATGATTACTGCAATACATGATCCATATTTTATAGGTTATTTATCTTATTAATGTATAACTAAATATTTTTAATTACATGAACTATCAACATATGGACACATACATACATTCTAATGTTTTTTGGGATCTGTTATCCTAATCAAATGATCACTTTTAGCTATTTTATATCTCTTTTGACCATGTCATGGTCACACGATCATGTGTTTTATGATACTTCATATACTTTTTGGTGTTTTGTGATTTTATTTTTTTCGTTATATCATCATGAACATAGATAATCATGAATAATTTATGTGATCAATAATTACCTTAAGATTCATTTAATGATAATTAAGCTATTGTAATGTTATGTATTTCTTTTGATAAGATATTATGTTTATCTTCTTGAAATATTTGGAATAATGTTTTTCCTATGGAAGAAATATCTCATCATAGTTTATCTTATCATTTAATCAATATTCCAGGATTTATATAAATATAATTTATAACCCTCAATTTCATGTGAATTCAAAAACTATGGATTTGAAATGAATTATTCCATTCGTCCTCCAAAATTATCCATAATCAAATTGGTTTCCTCTATATTGGATATTCATGTTGGATAATTTTTTAATTACATATTTAGATTAAAATATTCCATCCTATTGGGTGTCAACTTATATGGAATTTATTCATGTGATAATTTTCATAGATGAATTACTAGTAACAGATCAATCTCAATGGTTGTCTTATATGCTGGAAAACTCCCCATTTAGTCTAGAAAAATGTAATTTCACTCACTGTCACATAACTTGGAGATATTTGATTATATTTTCATCTTCCTTGAAACACCTGGATAGTGGATAGAGCACAAAAAATGGGTCTACATCCGAGTGGTATATTTTTGCATGAATGGGCATCTCTATTCTGGGTTAGGAAAAGCTACATTGTGTTTGTTGACTGGAAATATGATTTATATATTCATGAAGAAGTATGGATTTCCCAATTTATTGTTTTTTATCAATATGATATTCTCAATGAATTAGTAATTTGATGGTTTATGGGGCCAACATGTTTCATTTGACCTATCGTTTGGTAGGAATTCATCTCTAGGATGTCTATCAACTTGGTGTGATACCCATTCCCAAGGATATGTACAATGAATTCATTCCAGAAAAAGATGTCTGGGATGACCCATTGAAAACTATTTTTTTGGTGAAGGGACATTATCATCATTATGAAAAAAAAATTGAGAAATGAGTTTACTATAATATCAAATACCACCATCAATTACTAGATCCACATTTTCGTTTATCATATTAGAGCTCGGGAAAATGCTATGAGCCCCATCAAATAGATTCCCCATAGGTTTGGGACCGTTCTGGTTTGTATTGGACCATTTTGGAAGATGGTGATCCTACTTAATGGTGATGCCGAATGAATCCAATGATCTCTCTAATCTTTAGGCTTGATAGATTAATGTCCATGTTCATGAACGAGTATATTTTATTAGATGGGGATACATGTTAAGTAATATAGTTTTTTATGCTTGTTATGGAAGTGCCAGTAGTGGATGGATGACATCCCAATCTACTATTATGGAACCTTATACCCCTTTACCAACTCATGGGAAACATTTAGTTTGGAATAATACCCTATAGGATTACATGTCCTTTCTATTTTTATTTGGATAGATAAGGGATAATTTTTATTACTATGAATACTACAATACCACCAGGATCCCCAGTGCCTTATCTCAACCAATGTTTCAAAACATATCCATGATTGGGGCTATATCACATGGGTCTGATGAGGTTACCAATGTTTTTAGTTGATCTGATAGCTTTTATTTCCTCCCTTATCCTACACTAAATAGGCAAATCATTAGTAGTGTTGGCAGCTCTCTCAACCATTGTTCATAAATATAATCCTTATGGATGGGGTTCTTGTAGCCTGGATGGATGATTTGATGATTTTTTATCCATTCACTCCTTATTAGTTTTCACATACATTGGGATACACCCTATGGGTCTCTCATACTATTTTGGAATGCATGAGAGGATAGTGAAACCCTGGTATTATAATAGTTTTTGAGGATGTTGGAACTTGAGGACACTGATTATGAGATCGTCCATCTATTTGTTGAGGCTCATATATTTCTTTCTCAGAATTATGACTATTATTTTTAAGTAGGCTACATGGGTGGTGTGTTAAACTAACTAGTTCAACATTTAGGAAAACAATTTTCCTCACTAATACCAGTATATGTATCAATTATGGAGGTGATCATGACCTGGGAAAGACATTAACAATGTTCCCCCTCTATATAGTGGACCATCACGATAGTGATGCAAGTTTTTTTGAATAATATCATCTTTATGTGTATGTTTAAGATTATTAACTTATTTAGGGAAGAATAAATGAGGATTCTTATCTCATTTCCATACCAACTTAGCCAGATGTTCCTCCTTTTTCTCCCACATCAGAATCCCCAAAATCTTAGAGACATCATAGGTTGATATGGATATAGATTAATGCCTTGATTACTAAGACTTCTCTGGAAATGATTAATGCCAAAAGGAACACCTTCTTCTCCTATTAACTGACTTTAGGATCATGGATTTTATTATAACCATTATATGAAATCATGCAATAAATTGGACTAAGTATAAATTATTTGGACACCACATAGAGGGGTTTACATGATCATTATATAATTCTTCACAATCCATTCATATTAAGGATCCCTTGGAGGAATTAAAGGAGAGGCACTGATTTATATCTAATTTTCATGCCCAAATAGATGTCTAGACCACGTAGATATTGATATTTGGGGAAATCATTACTTATATGAGGTCTGAACTCTCATCATAATCTTACTCATTGTAATCATCTCAAATAAGAGTGGAGGACCTAACTATTATAATCTAGATCTATATCATAGGAAAGAAGTTGTATAGGTGGGTCTATTGACACTTCATCGTTCAATTGATACTTATTTCAAAAAGCATTCAAACATTCCAGATATTCTAATTGAATCTTTTTGTAGTGATATAGTTGGAATGTATTTTTTGGATGAATTAGTTGGAGGGGAACTAAAATTTTGAGATTCCTCCTTTTTCGTGTAATCAATGAATGGATTTTATGAGCATTATATTTTGTTTTCCATTCATCATTTTCCCTTATATTCATGTTATTTTACTGACATAATATTGTATCAATCTTCAATGATACCAATAATTTACAAAACATTTTGTAAACATAAATTCCATGACATTATGTTTATAATTATAATATATTCTTATTGATAAATTCTCATTAATTCCACAAACATGATATGCTTCATTGATATGTATATTTTATCTATATTGTGATTACTTGATTCATACAAGGATGATTTGTATAGAATACATATCCCAAAGTGATGGTGCTATATTTTTTTTATGAAGCTGATATTCTTGGGCATCATAAATTTATTTTTTACGAGGCCATATGAATGGACTTACAAGGTTTTCCATTATTTTAGACTAATTTGATTATGCTTTAGTGTATGGTATCTTATCTCATACATTCTATCATTGTAATCGAGGGTCATTTATCTTGGACCTTGTATTGAATTAGTTTAGGGTATTTTAGCTCATACAGTATATAATTTTTGTTTTATGGTCTTTTATCTCATAGTTTCTATTTTTATAGTTTATTAGATTTTAGGTATGATGTTCTATTGATATAGATTAGGGTATTTTAGATCATACCTTAAGATTCCATGAATTTTAATGTGTTTCTAGGAGGACTTGATTGATGATCCAAGAATGTGGTGCAGACATGCCATGAATGACCAAAATCAGTCTAGGGTGTTGAGTTTATATATAGTGTTTCCAAGGATCATGTAGATTATAGATTCTTTGTGGCAAGGAGTATATTCCTCCAATTTGTAGTTCAAAGCCATTATGTATCAATATCATGATCAATCATAGTTGTGTCTATCCTTATCCAAGGGGCATGGAATATTTTTGTGGGTATTATTGGTTAAGGATGAAATATTAGGGAATATTGGCCCCTAATGATGGTTTGAATATGGGTTATGTTAGTCATGTTCCTGTGATGTTGAATCCATTGATAATGGATTAGGGAATACATACGAGAGATGACCAAATATACTATAAGGACTGTAGTTCAATCATGATATCACTAAGACTTGGGATGATTGTAGATCCTCTGATACACATATGGGTCACCTATGGTTTATTGATCCTATAACACCTCAAACTTCCACAGTACGCTTCTTTTTAAATGATATAATATGTTGTTCTACACACAACACGGAGTTCCAGAACACCACAACCAATCAAACTAACCATTTGAAAGGAGTTTATGAATATTATTAAACACATATTTAATTTTATATATTACATATAATTTTAATATTCATATTATGTGTTTCATAGACATAATATAAGAACAAATTCAATTTTTCAGATAAAAGAAGTATTTTTCGAAATGTGATTTTACCGCATTTTAAAAGAAAACCGTTTTTTAAAATAAATATTTGACACTTTTATATATTCAATATATAAAAATAGAATTCTTATTTAGAACTATTACATAAATATTTATTTTTGATAAATATTTGGTATTTTTATGATAAATTACATATTTTAATGAATAGTGAAAATGCTATTTTTTAATTCAAAACTTCTTTTTCATAGAAATTATTTATATAGATATATTATCTTATTAATTAGTTTTAAAGAGTAACTGTATTATATTTTTATAATTTAATCCAATTTTGATCATTTAACAAATTTCACATTTAAACGGGACATGAAAAGATTTAAATCTTTTGATGTTTTTACTTCTTAAAACTCTACTTTCTAGTATTGACAATGGGAGTTATTTTTCAATTAATTAATGCAACTAATGTATTTTGAATTTCAAAAAATGCAATATATATTTTTAATTATAATGAAAAAATTTATGTAAATAAGTATATTTTATTTTTGGGCATTATGAATATTAACTTAAGTAATTATTTTTATTGAAAATGGTTAAGGGTAAATCTGGTAATTTAGTGTTCAAATAATATAATAAATTTACAATAAAACATGTCATAATTGGATGAGATAGTTTAAAACTTCCCATATAATCTTGTGTAATAGATAAAGTGTCCCAATGAATCTGGTTTGAAGCATCTTATATAATCTTGTTTATTTAAATGTATAATGCTTCCCATGGAAGATATATAAATGCTTCTTATAGAAGCTTGTTAAATTATGAGAACAAAGATTCCCATAGAAGCCATTTTAAATCTTATCATAGAATATTAAATAATTAAATTTACAATGATTCTTAGGAAATCTAGTTCAATGATCCTTTTGAAAGCTTCATTAATTAGAATTACATGCTTCCCATGGGAGCCAGTTTTAAGCTTCTCTAACTAGAATGTATTTAATAAGTATTACATTTTTAACATAAGGATTATATAAGTGATATATTAAACTATAAATGTTTATTAGAAATATAAATTTTTTTAAAACATCATGGTATTTTATTTATAATTTTTATCCATTAAATAAATTTATTTATTTATGACACAATTATTATATAGTGATTATATTATTTATAAAATAATCAACTTAATGATATTATAAATTTAAAAATAAATACTATTTGACATATTTTAATCCATAAAAGAACTTTATGAATTCGTATGACATTCTAAAGATGATTTAATGATTTTTTTTAAGAAATAATGTTTTTTTGACTTTAAAAAAATTTATTACTAAATAGTGTCAAAATTGACAAAAATGAGCTTTTAAAACAAACACTATCTTATTAAATGATATAATAGTCATAAAAAAGTATGATTCGTCAAAATAAATTATATAGTGTTAAATAATTAATTAAATATCCTCTTTAGGTTCTCTTGAATTTTTATAGTAACTATATTAACCATATATTAGAAAAATACAAGACATTGTAAGAGTTAACTTATTTTACTATGGGTTAAAGATAAAATAAAAGTTTAATTTTTTTACCTACAAATGTATAAAACCTATTGGTATAGATTATTGAGACCCATACTCATCTTAGAATATATATAAATAAATCTCTATACATTATAATCCAAAAATTAATTTATAATAAATTTATATTTGAAAACTTTCTTAAAGTGCCCCTAACCCCTCCTATAAAAGGACAGTTCTCCTTATTTTTTATTCACACATCCAAATCCATTTTTCTCAGAAAACTCCTACTTAATTATACTCTAAAAGTATCTCACATAGTCATAGTTTCTCCAAATTGGGCATAAAAGCATCATAATGTGTCCTTTTGTTCAAATCAAAAGGAGACACACAAAGAAGAGGTTATCAGTTTATCACCTATTTTAGAGTTTATTTCATCTTATAGATCATATATATATGTTGCTTCCATATCAAAATAATAAATCCAATATAATATATATACTTATATATTATTATAATTATGGTACAACTTTATACCTTCTTTTATCTATCCTACAAATTACAATATCACCATGCGTGCATACGTATAACTTATCGTCTCCATGCCATGGTGTACTTTCTTATTCCGCTAAAATTTATTCGGATGGACATAATGATGAATATATTCACTTTAAATAATAAATATAACATGATAATTACTCTTTATTATCAATATACCTTCAAAATAAATACCATTTAACTATCAGGGAATGATATCGTCCCTCGGGAAAACGTAGGGTATATCATCTCCATGACAAGGTGAGATTTATTATCCACATTAACCAGTAAATAATTAATAGAAAATTTAAATTATGAGTATAATAAATAATAATGAACATAATTACATTCTAGATAATAATAAAACACATCTTATTCATAAGAAACATCACTTACATAATGAGACATTCATAAGAAAAATGAAGCAGTTAACACTCAAAAAATGGTAATAATGAAATATTATTAAGAAAAAGATATAATAGGATGATATATGATATAATAAATATATATATTTTAATTGATAATTTATCAAAAATCATTAATCATTATATAATAGTTTAACACACCCTCATCTAATTTAAATTACAATGTAAGGGTTAATTTCAAAATGACAATATTATCTGAGATTGTTTATGCGTAAAAAATTACTAGGACACATTTATCATCCATATACTTTTTTCTAATTTTTTTTAAAAGGTATCATTTTAATATTTTATGTAAGGGAATCTCTAACTAAAACATCATTTCAAATGTTTTAATGATTTATTCTTCTAAATATTTCTCATCAATGGCCATGTTCTCAAAATGGTTTTAAAGGTTTATTTATATGGACATGACTATTTTATAATGATAATTACGTTAATAATATTCACTTTGGTATAGAAAAAATTAATAATTTTTTTTTGAATGTATTCTTCAACAGACTACATGACTATTTAATGTTTTCAAAGATTAAAGGGATATTTTTGTCAATCAGTTTAATGATTTTATTAGATTATTTACATCTATTTAAATGTACATTGATGGATTTTATGCTTCATTGAGGTTTAATTATTATGATAGATTCTACAATATTTTATTTAATGGTTTATTATATTATTGACTATGAATGTGATATTTTTTTACCATTCATGTTTTATGGTCAATGAATTAAAATTTAGTATGCTAGTTTCAATATGAATGTTTATGTAATGTTTCACCCTTTCTTAAGAGGAATGTATTGGACTTAATAAGTGATGGGTGAGAGCCACTCTAGACCCTCGATGCATCAATAGGTCTCATGAGACAAACTAGTGTTTTGGAACACGTCTATGATAATATATTTGTGTATGGTCATAGTATGAGGCCTTGATATAGTGTTTATAATGCCTAGTATTATGAATTATATCATTATGAGATTATTTATAAACTCAATATGTGATTATTAAATTTGTATAATTTCCTTGTGAATGATTAAATAGAATTATTTGATTTATTCATTCCATATTATGCTGAAAATAATTCTATAAATGACTTTTGTTTTTGTTTTGTTCATTTCCTTAACATTTTTTTTATTTTGATTGCTTCTGTAAAATTTTTTATCCTCACTGATTATATAATCTCACCCCCTTTCTTATTTTTTATTTTTCCAAGATGTGAAGAAGTGTTTTATGATTGATATGTAGGTTTAATTTCAGGGAATAATGGCATTATAAAAGGATTTTCTAAGTTGTAATTTTTTTTTTCAGAAAGTGTAATTTACTATTGAAGTATATAATATATTTTACAAGAATGCTAAATTGATCCGTCCTTTAGGACATGATTCCTAATAATCATGCTAATGTATTAAAATAATGCACTGAATCTAGGTAAATGGTGTCATGGTGTTATTTTTTGTATCAGCGGATTTTTATAATCACCAATGGAAATAGATTTAGAGAACATTGATAAGGGATCATAATCTTAAGAATAACTATGATGATATGTATATAGTAACCCCCTATAATTTTGGTAATGTATAGATTAAATTGATACTCCAAGAAATACATCCATTTTTGGATACTACAAGTGGATATGGTTCTTTCATAGATGTACCTAGGGTTGAAAACTCTGACAAGGTGTTCCAACCTTGGCTCAGGGTAACCTAGTATAGGACAATGATCCTTACAACTCACCTAGATTGACACTCCATTAAGATAGTCTTAGGATAATCCATATTTTCTTTATAAATCATTATGTAATGTTTAAGATTAACTAGGTCATCAAAGGAACCGTATTTGTTATCATGGATTAGATATGAATAAAACATTCAACTTATGTTATGTATTTTAATAGTTTGAAATTATGAATTATGATTCATAACCTGATATAGTGTATACCATTTTTTAGAATTGGAACCTTGTGGAAGAAATGGATATTATACCAATTAATTTAATACATATATGGATTTACCTATAATTGAAGATAATTATAAAGGATATGGAAATGAAACTGGTGCTGAATAACATATAATCGTACAACGATAGTTGACTCGTTTTATACATAACATCCTTCCTCGTATGGAGAACCTGAATACACATTGTAAAGAATAAATGTTAGACTGATTCATGAGAAAAATACCACCAACAATCAATTGGAATACAATTATATTTTTATATAAGTAATGGATAAGATCCTTAGAGAAATACTTTCCTCGTGAACAGAGAGCTGATACAGAATGAAAATTTTTGTGTCCAAGTCCAAAGGAGGATGGAAATGTTGTAAATTATGATTATAACTTCAAAATGTAAGTTTTGAACTTTTAAGACTACATATGTAACCCAAGAAGTAATATTGTTTGATTCTTTGATTGGTTAAAACCATTCCTCTGATGGGAATTGGTCTCACTGTCATTATCATCGTATAAATATATAGTCTCATGTGCTGTCGAGATGAAAAAGGAATTATCTATGTCTTATGAAATTAATATAAATCAATATAAAAATAGAATAATGGTGAAAGAGATATATAAAGGGAAAAGGAAAATATGGATTTTCCATTATGTGATAATTCTAGGAAGAAATGCCTTGTTACTTGTCTAAAATGAATGGAAGTTTGTAAAAAATTTTGAGAAAAAGGTCATCAGGCTCATGATTGTATGAGAAAAAAAGAAACTATGAAATTATATAATTGTAACTATATGTGATATTATGGAATTTTTTTCCCAAATCATGAAGGAAATATAACTCAGACGAAGCAACTGGATCATGGTTATGCTTATATTGTTACAACGGTTGAAGTACAAAAATTAATGTATTCTTGTTTTTAGATTCATGAATTATATTTTGGTTAGAAGATGAATGTGATATATATATATATAAGGATTTTACTAAAGTACATTTGGTTTTCATTAATGATTTAATGTGATGCAAGTAATCATATATGAAGTATGTTACAATAAGAGAAACGTTATGTTATTTTGGTAATATGATGTTACAATGGATTTTGGAAATTTAGAGACCTTTTAGACAGATTTTGTACATATGTATTTTGGATAACTATAAAGGTTGGAATAGATTAAGTTGAAATATGGATAGTATTGTTTAAGGTTAAAAAATTATTAGAGTTATTTTTTGAATATTATAATAATATTGTTTTATTAAAATTATAACATCTCGGTTGGGCAATAACTTGTCGCTTTCAGCAAGGTTGTGATATTTAAACCCACAACTGAAGGGAAAAAATGGTGCATCACCAACCACTAGCCCATTGGATGTCCTGAACTACATAACATTTTTTTTAAATGGTATGACATGTGAAGTATAAGATTATTTTTGGAACCCTATACGATTAAGATAAATAGAATATTTCTGAATTTTATTATATTTTTTAGAGAATGATGAGTTTATTGTAGATATTAGATAAATGATGAAACTCTACATGTAAATAAATTATTATTAAATATGTTATTAATATATGAATTAAATTAATTCTTCAACTTGATAGAAAATATTATAAAACCAAAAAAAATCATAGTATGTTCTTTTATGATGAATTAAATGGCCCCTATATCAACACAGATTTATATCATTGTGGTTCTTAACCATTTACTTATCATGTTCTCTATATTTCTCCATTATAAAATTATGGTTATATATTCATTCATTTCCATGTTTTCCTACATCGAACCCTTTTATGTGTTGTCTCTAGTAACCTTCTTATTTCCATTTAATTATTTTAATGTGGTTGTTTTATCGACCATTTTTTCAATGTGGGATTCCAATAAAGTTATTTTGAAATATCAAACCATATTTACCGTACCCAAATTAAAAAATTATGAGGATAAAATTTATTTATTGATATTAAAATGTAACACACCAAACTTCCACAATAATCTTTTATATAAATAATTCAATTGCACATGTTACATGCAATAATGAGTTCGAGCACAACACGAACCATCAAACTATCCTTCTGAAAAGTGGTTGTTAATAGTATTAACCATATTTTGAATTTTAATTATTCCATATAATTTTTAAATAGTATTCTGTGTTTTTCATACATAATATAAGAACAAATTCAACTTTTTAGTTAAATGAAGTATTTTCCAAATAATGAAGTTATACAACCTTTTAATAGTGAACCCATTACTTAAAACAAATATTTGAGACTTTTATATATTCAATTTGAAAAAATAATCTTCTTCTATAGAATAGGGAAAGATAAATTTAGTTTGGGTAAAATTTAGATTCTTTCATTATAACATTCACATTTTAATGAATAGTGAAAATAAGACATTTTAATTAAAAATAATTTTTCATATAAATTTTTTATATAGTTAGATAATATTATTAAATATTTAAAAGTGTTATTTTATTGTGTTTTTATCATTTAATACAATTGGGATCATTGGAATAAATTTCTCATTTGAATGGGACATAAACACATATCAATATATTGATGATTTTTACTTCATAAAACCCTGCATTCTAGATTTGAAAACGGTAATTAGTTTTAAATTAATTAATGAATTTTGTATGTTTTGAATTTGAAAAAATGGGTTGAATATTTTTAATCAATAGATCCAAAAATTTAAAAAAAATCTTTTATTTTTTTGCATTAGTAATAGTAACTTCAGTAATGAGTTTTATTTACTGTAGTTAAGGGTAATTAAGGGTACAAATAAAATTATAAAATTACTCAAACACATGTCCTCATTGGATGAGATAGTTTAAATCTTCTCATAGGATCTTTTGTAATTGATAATTATTCCCATAGATGTTGGTATAAAGCTTCTCATAGAAACTTCATTAATTAAAAGTATAAAGCTTTCATGGAATCTATTATAAACCTTCTCATAGAATCTTTTTTAAGTTAATAGATCAAATCTTCCCTTGGAAAGAATTTTAAAACATATCAACGAAGCTTATTTAATTAAATATACAATTATTCCCATTGAATCTGTTTTAATTCTTCTTATAGAGGATTATTTAATTGGAAGGACAATGCTTCCCATGTAATCTAGTTTAAATATTCTCTCACACTCATATTTTTAATAAGTATCACAATTTTTTATATGGAAAATATTAGTGATAACTTAAACTATAAATTGTCATTGGAAATTTAAAAAGATTTCCTACATCTTGGTATTTTATTTATATTTATTAAACATTAAATAAATAAATTCATTTTTGAAATAATGATGTTATAGTGGTAACCTTATGAATAAAAGAATCAAATAAATGACATTATAAAGATTAAAATAAATATTATTTGAATGAGTGGTCAAATATGATGTGCATCATAAATAACAAGATATTTGGACTGAATCAGACATAAAAAACTATTATCGCTGCTCTAAATTTAAAAAAGAGGAATGTTCCATGGAAGCTCCTGCCTTATTGGGTTGAATGTATTAGGCTCATTGCTCAACTTAACATACATATCACGCATGTGTATAGGGAGTCCATCCATTTGGCATATGCCTTTGAGAAGAGAGCGTTTCTGGAATCAACCTCATTGTGGATGTTCAAAACCCTTTATTATTGTACTGAACTGGTTTATGATGAAATTTATGGGGTTTCCCACACCTGGATGTGGAATTTCCTTTTAATGTCTGATATGGTACACTTTTAATTTTTTCATAATAAATTTCTACGATAGGGCTTGCCCGAGCTCTAGACCATTCCTTGCTAAATATTTTTTAAAATATTTCAATCCATTGAAAAATTTTCAGATGACTATATCATGTTAGATATGTGATAATTTTTTTAAGGAATAAATATGTTATGGCTCTAAAAAAATCTATTACTGTATTTTGTCAAAATTGACATAAATAAGTTTTAAAAAAACACTATTTTATAAAATGATATAATAGTCATAAAAATCTAATATAAGGCCAAATGACTTAGATAGTGTAATAAATTTCATTAATGATCCACTTGAAGATCCCTTGTCTTATTATAGTAACTATATTAACCATATATTATAAAATTACATGAAGACAATGTATGTGTTAACTTATTTTAGTAAGGGTTAAATCCAAAAGATAAGGTTAATTTTAAGACATACACAAGTATAAAACCAATTGTTTGAGATGATTTCAACCCATACGCATCTTATAATCTAAATAAATTAAAATGGATCCATTAAATCCCGAAATTAAATTTATAATAAATTAATATTTCATCATATCCTAAAGTGCCCCTCACGTCTCCAAAGAAAGACACATAATATCTCATTTATTCACACCTACATATCCCTTTAACTAATAAAAAACATTCACATATCTCTTAAAAAATTCCCTCACTTCATCCTAGAGTCTACACATTGGTCAGAAAACTAACTTACTGAGTCCTTTTGTGATAATCAGAATGAGACAGCAGAAATAGACGTAATTGTTTGGTCACCGCATTAAAAGTAATTTTCTTCTTCTTCATCCTTTTTATAGGTTGTTTCCATATCAAAATAATAAATCTGGTATCATCTATATACTGAGATGTAATTATAATTATAATACAACCTTATACCTCCTCTTATTCATCCTATTAATAACAATATCACCATGCATCCATACGTATGGCATACCATCTCCACGTCATGGTGTACTTTGTTATTCCACTCTAATTTATTTGGATGGATATAATGATGAATATAATGGATTAAAATCATCAATAGAAAATTATAATTATTTTGTATAATTAATATTCAATTCAATTTTATACCATATAACTATCAGAGGAATTATATCGTCGGTCATGCATACGTACAGCCTACCATCTCCATGACATAGTGTGATTCATTCACCATATACACCATTCAATAATTATTATGAAATTAAATTATAAGTAAAAATAATAATGATGAACATTATATCATTCTCTATATGAATGAAATATGTCCAATACATAAGAAACATGACTTGCATGATGGATCATGCATAGGAAAATGAAATAGTTAACACCTGAAACAATGTTAATACCGAAACATTATTAACAAGATGTTATAAGAGAATCATATATGATATAATAAATATGGTTTTGGTTATTTTATAATTTAATAAAATAATTTATTCTCTATACATGATTTTAACACACCCTTGACTAATAGAAAGTACAAGGTAATTGTTAATTTCACAATCACATTATTATTTGAGATTATTTAAGTGTAAGTATTTACTGGGACATTTAAATCATCCATTTACATGTTTCATAAACAAAATTCAAATTGAAATATCTTGATGTTTAATGTAAGGTAATAATTATCTAAAAAAATATTTCCAGTTTTTTTAAAGATTTTTATTCTAAATCATTCTCATTGATGACCATTTTTTGAAAATGGTTTTAAGGGGTTATTTATATGGACCTGAATGTTTTAAAATGATAATTCCATTAAAAGGTATTAAATTCATATGGCACAATGTGATTCAAAAATCACTTTTAAATTAATTCTTTTATAAATTGTATGAATGTTTAATGTTTTCAAAGTAAAAAAGGGATATTTTTGTCAAATATTTTAATGATTTAATTATATTATTTTCATATATGTCCAAATATTTTGTTACATTTTTTGCTTAATTGAGGTTGACTTATTATGATATAATCTTCAATATTGTAATGAATGGTTTATGAAATGGTTGACTATGGATGTGAATTTTTTTAACAATTCTTGGTTTAGGGTTAAAGTATTATCATTCTATATTATAGTTTAATACGAATGTTTGTGTTCTGTTTTACACTCTCATAAAAGGAATGCATTGGACATAGAAAGTGATGAGTGGGTCCCACTATATCCCCTCGATGCATCGGTAGGTTTCGTGAGACAAACTAGTGTCTTGGTATATGGCCTTGCTAGAATTTTTGTGTAAATTCTTGGAACAAGTCCTTGACGTAGTTGTTATGATGTCTGGAATTATGCATTACCTCATTATGAGATTAGTTATTGATTTTATATGTGATTATTCAACTAGTATACTATCTATGTGAATGTTTAAATGAAATTATATGATTTATTATTGAATTTTTATATGGAATAATATGATTTAAAAGTTTTTTGGTATAGTTTTTAATATTTCACTTAAATTTTATGCTTATTTTTTTATATCTTTCAATATATTTTTTATCCTTAGTATGCATCTGAGCTCACCCCTTTATTATGTTTTATTTCCCAATGATTCCAAGAAGTGTTTTATTATTATATGCATGGTTATGCTTTGGGAGTAATGGAATTCTAATAATATTATCTATTCTATGTTTTATGTTTTAAATAGTAATGTAATCATTATGTATGTAATTTATTTTCCAAGACTGTTAAACTGATTTTTCCTTCGGTACTTTATTCCCTATAATCATGACATGGTATATAAATAATTAACTGGATACGGGTAACAATTTTTGGGGAATTAAATGTTTATTCTCTTTATGCATTGATAGAATGGTCAAACATATGTATTCATTCTCTCTTCCAAGGGAGACATATTGTTTGAGAAGTATCAAGTGTCTAGAAAATATATTAATATATGATGGAAAGCAATTTACGAAGGGATATGTAACCCTTTTTTAATTTATATTGTAATTTAAAAGGTTGCACCCCTATGAAAAGAGGTTTAGGGGTTTTTTTATATTGGATATCAACGTTTAGGGTATTTATAATTGCATTCCTTCTTAGAGAAATGGTACAAAACATAGTGACATAAAATTGGGGATGTGAAATCATTTTGATTTTTTTTGTTTTGGCAATTTTAAATAATGTTTTAATGTTCCCAAGTAATGGCGATTAAGAGAATATTTTATCTTAAAGGGGGTATGTGAAAAATCATTATTCAAATTTTTTACTGAGTTAAGATGTCTTTAGAGCATATCATGTCCATTACTTGTGCTACAATGTAGATATATTAATTCTTTATGTATTATTTATCTATTCCCTAATTATTTCCTAAACTCTGGATATGTATAGATTAGAGAGTAAAGACTTTTATTTTTCTAAGTCCACTCAATTCATCTATCAACCTGAAATGTTTTGTATCTCTTTATCTAATAGTCATGGTCTTCAAATTTACATCATTATAGGCTACAATTTATAGTCATACAAATTTGACCAAATATCAAACAGTTGAATGTTGTCTTTCAAATGGACATGTTGTTAGGTATCTTAAAAAAGATCATGATTAGGACACCCATATTCAAAAGAACATTGGCGTCTTTATGAGTGGGAGATGAAAATTTTCTAAATCAAGGCTCAAGGTTCTCGGGTCATGTGTAATGATATGGGAGAATCATACTACGGATGGACCAGACCACCCTCTTGTTATATGTTCCACCACAATGACATCACACACAAGATGAATAGAAATACCTCCTTATAGAGACATGATTTTTATGGTTGGTAAGTCTGATCCCTTATGTATTGATATCATGGTCATATAGAGATATCTCATTTCCTTTATAATGATCATGAATGTTTTTTTATAAAAATTTGGTTCTTAGGACATAAAGATTGATTTTTTTAATTAAAGTTATTACAAGATGGTGGAACCACCTGATACTCAGGTTGATAGACGTATGGTTCTTGTGGACCGTTGATAATGGATTATAATGAATCATGGTTGACATAGTTAATTTTCATGTAGTACGAATGTACATTATTCAGTGTATTTTAACAACAAGCGGTATGAAAATTTTCCCAAAATTTTAAGGTTATACGAAAATGATGTCTGAACTGACATGAAACATTTAGCAAGATATATTATATGCACAAGCTGGAAAACATATATTCGATTTTTTAAAAGTAAAAATGTTCAAGCGTGGATCAACCCAACTGTAGTTGCAATGAAACATTTTTATTCCTTGTTGCAGTCAGGAGCAGGATTGGGGATCGAAGTGTCACTAAATATCCTATGATGATTGGAATCAAGCCCCACATTGTTATTGAACTGAAAAATATCTATATATGTCTAATACATACACATATATGGGAATTTTTTCTGTTGATTATTGTATTTGGTCTAGGATTATATATCTGGGTGTCACTACGTATCCTGTGAGGAGAGTAGTTAAGCCAGACGTGGTTCTCAAGAAACCGTGTAGTTTAAATTCTTGCAGAAAGGATGAAGTATTACCAATATGAAAAGAGGAATTATGGATAGACCCAATTATGGATATCTAGCTATAAATATGTATTCTATGGTAATTAGATTCAAGAAATAAGATATTTATGAAGATGATTCATCCCTTTAAGGTCTAAACCTATATGTTCGGAATGGGAATTTATATGATTATTTGTTGTGACTGGGCCTGGGGAATAATATTTCAGAATCCCTACATATCCTTTGATTTTGGGAATAAAGTCACATGTAGTTATTGAATCGTTGTAATTTATGAGACTAATCACCAAAAATAGTGTTACTATCTAGAATCATCCATAGGAATGTGAAATTTTATTTCATCCAAGGGATATCAATAGAGCTATTTAATTTTATGAAAAAAGGACTCATAATAAACCATTAAAGCTCTTGAATTTTAGACCATGATGATCCTTTCATGAGATGTAATGAATTTTTCTTATCAGAATCCCTTAATTAAATTCATATATTCACTTGACGTATGGTTGGTACAAGAAACACGGAATGGAAAGGGGTTCTACCACTGTGAAAATAATATTAGGTATACGACATGAGAATTTTTGTACTATGTGGTGGCTAGACTAGGATACAAGATCAAGGTTTCTCAATGTATATTATATGAAGGATAACCATGTTGTACTATCTTATAGGAACTTATTTAGTTAGTTGTAATGTATAATGCCCATAAACCTTTTAGATTAACATCTCAAGATAACTATGAGGGAGACTCACGTGAAAGAGTAAGAATATTATGGTTGGAGCATAGAATGATTTTTTGGGTGTCACTAGGTATCCTATGTTGGTAGGTTACAATATACAAATATATATTGGGAAATGTGTTTTTTTGATTCTTGTGGAGATAAAATAATCAAACAATTTATACATATTACGATGATTATGAGGATCACCCAATGAAAAAGGGTACTAAAACGAATGATTGTCCACGAAATAGAGTTTCAGACCTCACTATGTATCTCATGATTGTAAGAATTGGGCCACACATAATTATAAATAATGGATTACTTATGTGAATATTACTCACACGAAAAGATGAGGCATTTCCTCCACTTTTCTCACTAATATGTCTCATATGTGGTTAGTCATTAGTGACATGGTTCTTCACATACATTTTAACATCATGCTGTGAGGACATCTTTTGTGAATATTGACATATTATGGTATATTCTTTTTGCATAATCTATAAAATCATGTAGTCAGAATGTGATATTTTCTATATTTTAATGTCTTACTTCTAAGAAAATGTTATCTTCATATGAATGAAGATGAACCATTGGGTAATCTATGCAATTTTACATTATCCAGTGTGTAAATGTTCCTTAATGTTTAGAATAAGTTGTTAGGAAGTGCACATGAAATTTAAATTCAAATGACAAGGAAATATTTTTGTATTTTAATAATATAAAACCAAGACAATTACATATATTTAAACATCATATGTGAAAGACATGATTTTCTATGCATTCTAAATCCTTTATCTATATACCTGATGCATGATGAAAGACATATAAATTTTTTCTTAAGAGAACAAGAATGGGTGGGGTGGTAGAATATTCCCCATTTATTATGTCCAATGAGTTGGAACCATATTTATCGACCTTATGAATGAAATAAGGACCTTTTGATTTGGGTCCAATAATTGAAGTATTCTTCCAAAATATCATTCGGTTTCTGAGATCCAACACCAATTCCCCTTAGTAGAATGATGTAATGTGGAACTTTTTATTAAAGTCAAGTGTGATCTGATTCTGATAGACTTCAAGGATGTACTGTATATGAAACACATTCTCATGAAGGCATTCTATCTAATGAAATATTTTTTTTTATTTCTATACATTTCAATTTTTTCAAAAAATGGCCATTAGATGTTAGAGAAGTTGTACTTCTATGGGCAATACTACCTCTGTCTCATACACTAATGTGCATGGAGTTTCTTGGGTATAAGTATGAGTGGAGGTACTGTTGGCCTATAAACCATGGAGTAGTTTATATATCCATAAATTCTTTCATTTATTCATCAAATTTTGGATTCTGTTTGAAAAGGTCATATCTAAGGAAAATATTTTTCAATTTTCCACTACATATTAACGGGACAAGTGATTGGTCTCGATGCTATACTCATTTTACAATTTCATCAATTCCAAAGAACAATAGTTAGTTTTTTTCTATAATTATTTTTTGAGGAATCCCGAGCATAGGGATTATACAAGACATTATATTGATGATAATATTCTTTTTAGCTATTTACTAGAGGGATATTTCTTCGGACAATTTGTAGAAGAAGTCGGTAGTTTTAGGGATATACATGAACTACAAAGCTATTGCGGGGGGATGTAGAGAAACAAATTTAATTCCCTGGATAGAAAATTGATAGAAATATTTAGTTATGATTATAAATTCTACGGGATGATGGATTATATTTTCTTGGATTTTTTATGTATGACATTTCCTAGTGAATTATACAAAGTCATGTATTTTTGGTTTTGGGTTATAATCATGCCTCTAGATTTGCTGAGAGAGCCTAGTCCCTAACTGATGAGAACTATAGGAGACTATATGGACTACTTCTATGATGTCATGAATCTACCTTTCATCTATTAATTTTATGATGATTCTATAAAATACTCTTTTTTAGATGTTTTTTCAATTAGGTCATCCCGTATAGGTAATGTTGGCTGCATGGATTTGGATCGTGTCCCTTTCGACCCGATCTGTTTGGAAAATCTCATCTCAGAGATAAATGATTGTTGGATTCATCCATCTAGGGGAGGAAATAAATTCATCAAGCTTTGGGTAGGTGTTTACCAGATTTATTTCACCCATATCATAGAAAATATCAAAATATGTTTCCTCGATACAAGATATAGAATATTTGATCCTCCTAATTAGGCTACTCTTTGTATATGGATTTATTGTCGTATGCTTCATCCAGAACATTATGTGTTCTAGGAACATGATTTAATGTGGGATCAAAAGTGAATTTCATCATTAGTCCCCTAACATAGCCTTTATGAATGGCCAATTATTTTTTATTTATAGAATATTCTCTAATGATCCACATTATCGGTAGCTCTAAATACCATTTCATATATAGGTAAGACATCTATATCTATAGGGATAATTACAAGAATTAAATTAGGGCTTATAATTTCTCCCCATTATTCATTTATCAATCATATAGAGTTAAATATTAGATAAATATTTATTTTCCTATAGAACGAAACATAATCTCAAAGTTGACCCAATTCATTTTATATTTTCTATAATTTTACTAATAAGGCTTTGCTAAGCATCAAAAAAATACATCTACCATGTATGGGGAGTGTCATGGGAAAATAAAATCTCAACATATATGATTTCGGTGTCTAGTAGTCTAATTTAAAGGGTAGGATGTTCCATGAGGAAATCATATAGGGATTTCCTTTTCACTGCATACTCTTATTAGAGTTGGATGTCATATTATTTCAGAATGACCATCCATCAGGTCTTCTCCACAATAACTACTACGGATGATGAAATTACTGAGCTAACCAATTGATCAAACTAGATGGACTTTTTGGTTAAATAGGAAATTCCTCTTCTTTTTCACTGAAAATATTAGTAATGAGGTAGTTATTCTCAACATCCATGTATTGAGTCTCTATCACTTGCATTGTTCGGTTAAGTTAATATAGATTATTCTAACACCAAAATTAATATTTTGTATTAGGAGGGCACAAAGTGGGTATTCCATTGAAAGAACATATAAGATCTGTGGATTCCCTTCCACTAGTGGGATCTATATTTGTGGGTCAATATATACTACTTATGAATATCATAATTTCTTGGATGTTCTCCTCCTATTAGTAAAGAATTCCCTTCATCATTATCCTTATGAAGGGGATATATTCTTAATCAATGTTGGATATGAAACAATTAATGTTTGAAGGGTTCTCGTGGTGTCCTCTAAGATATTTCATATTTATAGGGGTGAAATTTTGGAAATTGAAATAGTCTTTTCCTGATCAAACTCAACGAAATAGTAGCATACCCTAAAGCCATGAAACTTGCCTTATGTTAACTCAATAGTGAATTTTAGTGGATTCATCTTCAGACTATGTTGTCATAGCTTCTCAAAGAATATTTGAGGAAACCTAAAGTGTTTACATTCCAATCAGGAGGTTTCAACTAGGTCATCAATGTAAAATTTGGTTATCTGTTCCAATATAGGATTAATGATATGATATATGGAATGTCGATATGTTATTACACCATTCATTAATCCAAAGGGCTTAACCCGAAAGAAAAATATCCCTTAAGGTGCTTTGAAGGAAGTGACTCCTTCATCTACAGGGGATTTTTTATAACTTATTGTACCATAAATACACATTCATGAAAAAATGGTACTTTAATAAAATATTCACATCGATCAAGAGTTCTATAATTAGAAATTGGAACTCGTACTTTTCATAAATAATGATTAGGATCTCTAAAATCAATGCATACCCTAATCATCCCATTATTTTTTATTATGGGAAAAATATTGGAAATCCATCAGTGGTATTTAACATCTCAAAAAAGTTGGCTTTGATCAATTGGTAATCTTTCACCTCTATATTGGTATACGAAAAGGGGTTCTTCCACCTAAATACCTTTTTGAAGCCTCTATGGTCATCAGGTAAGTTGGGATGGTGCATAGCCACATTTGGATTCAGTATGGACATTTCGGTATAGTTCCAAGTGAACACATATCTATATTGATTATGAAATTTGAAATAAATCTATTTCTCATATTTTGGAATGGTATCGCTAATTAGTGAAGGATATGGTTCTTCTAATGATCCTAGATATTCCTACAAAATCACATCAATGGTGGTGGAGATGTATTCTATGAATGATGCAGGGTCATTTAGGGAGTAATATTCTTCTTATTTCAACCTTTGAATCTATAGTGTATATTTTAGATGAACCCGTTAATCTAAGGGACTCTATATTAATATCATGGTGAGTGATTCCATTATAAAATAAACTATCATCTCCCATTATCAAAGTCCTTGTAGAGGGATTCCAAATATGATTTCCAATTAAACTTTCCCTATGGAGAAAAGTTTATTGTACATTTTTTATGAGGTTTATTCATTCTTTTAGAATTATTAGGAACACATAGTCTCTATTGTGAATACTACAATAATTTTCATGGGTGGTCCCCAATCTGTTGGGTGTCTCATCTTGTATATCATCATCCACCATTGGTTTTTTGTCTTCCCTCTCATAGAAACATGTTTCCACATTATGGATTCACAAGTCTCTCTGTGGGTGCGATCACCATGTAAAATGTCAACCAATCCATCAATGAGTTATTTTATAAATTAATTTAATGTTGAAGGTACCACCATGTGATAATAGAGAAACATCCTTCCAAGGAGAGCATTGTGTGCAATGTATTTCCAGATAACCATAAAATCAGTGACACATGTGATTTCCACAAACTGATCATTGAGTCCATTCTTCTAGAGATGTCTTCTATCATGATTATCAAAACCTTGAAGATTTATTTTTGAGACTTATAAATCCCCAAGCAATACCCACATCATTAGATTTTTCTAATTGGGATGAAATTGGTCCCTGACCCATTTTAATTCAAATCCATTTAAATTTCAGGATTATTGAGTCATTGTGAGACATATAGGGGGTCTATTGTATCCCATTATAGACTCTCCTTGATCCTACTAATTAATTAGATGGATACATATCATTCTTTTAGAATGGAAACCAATCGATAGAACTCAATTATAATGACTTCTGTCTCAATCTCTTGTGGGATACAGAGGGGTTCATTGGGTACCCCCTATTTACTTTTTAATGGTGGAAACATCTAGGAATAAGATCTTATCTGAGAAAATTACCATAATTTTAAAAATATTTTACCTTTGAACCACATGTTATTTCTTTATGTGGTTGGGTTGTTCCTTGAAATGTGGTATAATAACTATGTAAATTCAGGTAGAGGTTTATGAGGCTTGTGCAGTGGTCCTAGGAGTTTCTTCTACAAGTTGTTTTGGTCATGCTAGCATTCCACATATTCTAGGTGGATAAGGTAATAGAACCTTCATTTGGAGGCCATGTATAAAAACTGGATGGTAACAAACACTATATGGTTCTGAGACACATCCATGTCTTTCCTAGGATTGGGTTATTTTTTCATGGTAAGGATCTTAATATATATCCTTTTTTGGGATGTTTCCAATTTATTATGCTAGACCCCACATGTTTTGTCCCTTGTATTCTAGGTTTCTACTCATCTATCCTTCTGTCCCATTTTTAGAAAAGAGAACTCATACTCATAGGCATATTCACCATTGTAGAAGTTTTATTCCTATATTATCTCTTCTATAGAACCAAATATGAGATCATCATTCTGTGGAGCTTCCATTTGATAGGGAATTTCCGAAGATTTAGATGTTAAAGAGACTAAGTCTACAATAGTCATATTTTGAGTTTGAGCATAATATGACTCTTTGAATTCGAATTCATCATATTTATAATTATCATGTCCACATTTATAATAAATTTATGTTTTCAAATCTCTAGGTTTTGGACTATTTTCAGTTTATGGAGAAGTTATATTTGGCTAGAATGAGATTTTCCAACTGTCTATGAGTCATATAACTATTGAACATCTTCCCATACCAAGACAGAACATCCTCCCAATCACCTTCTTATTCTTATTGGGATATGGTTATGAAATACACATGATATAGAGAGTTATCTAGAATCAAAATCTCAAAATCAACCTTTCCCTTGTGAATTTACATGAAGATCTGGAAATTTAGGATATTATTTCTTTGTCTCTTATGAAAAGGGAGGTAATATGGATATCAGTAACATTAAACTCATTAGGATTACAAGGATTTGGTATCTTGACTAGGTTATTTTATATGGATTCCATTAACTAAACATGGAAATTTTTTTAGAAATAGTTTTATTTATTCATTTGTTCCTCAAAATCTAGGATACCCTGATTAATTTGTGATTCTGGAGGAGGGAGATGTTGTGGTTGTTCCCATTTCGAATGAGGTTATGGGAGGTTTGGTAACTACATTGGTGATAGAATAGCAACTATTATTGGTTTGATTATAATAAAAATTGTGTCTACCCTTTGGGAACTTTTTTTGATTTTCTAAATGAATGGTTTGAGTTTTAGCTTAGGTTCATATAGTGGAATCCTGAAAACATTGGTCCATTTACTAAAAATCACTAAAAACACCTAGATACTTAATTGGGATTAGAGGTGTCTCTATCTCATCTTAGATATTATCAACACAGTGTTGCATCAATATATTCTATGTCAGATGGAAGATGAGTGAATATGTTAGAGCTATCCATATGGATATTAAGTCAGACATCCAATAATTTTCTAATTTTTTCCATTTCATCAGGTCAATGATTTTCTTTTTCCATTGTGTTGAGCTAATCTAATAAATGAATTAACAATGAAGGTATTTACATCATGTAACTGGTCCTATTAGAAGGTTGATGTACCAAAAATATAATGGACCTACAATATTCTATACAAAACAAATCATATTTTTTTCCTCATGTCAATCTTGTGGTCCCATCACGTTATTACATCAAGATACAAAGTGTTTGAGATTATGTTAAGGGTCTCCCACACCACCAAATGTGAAGAAGGGTAGATTTCCAAAATTGGGTGTATGGAAAGCGTAGTCCACCAAATCATAATATAGTTTCATCATATAATAAATAGTTTCACATCACCCTTTCATTGAATATATTAAAGTATCCATGGATTGAATGTTGTTGAGTGATTATATAGGTATATCTATTTGTAGAACCTATCGTCTATAGGGAACAGGCGTGGCTTTCCAATGTGGTCTCATTTTTGTCTCCAGAGGATTCTCAACCCATGCATAGAAAATGTGATTACATTGTTGGGGTGAGGTTGTCTACATAATTAAGGGATGTCATGATGAATTTTGACTTCCACACTTATGTAGAAATCATACCAAGATTTAGACACAGTATGATTCCCAAATATTTCTCTTTCTAGTATATCAGCTCTTATAGGAGTAGTAAAATTCTCCCTAACTTGAAGATGATACCCTATGGGAATATTTCCCTTATGTCGATCCTTATTGAGTTGTCTGGTAGTTTGTATATCATTCTCAGATTGTGAATATTTTTCCTATATGGAAGTACCTTCGTCTCTTCTAGGCAGTGATTAGGATACAGTCACAACTCTAACATTATCTATGGAAGTGTTCCAATGAGAGGTGAAACATGATATTTGGTGGTTTTATATTTTGAATCTTCCTTAGGTTCCCGGTTTGTGCATCCTGAATTCTGTATCTGAATGAACCTTCTATTAGTGATTGTTTTTAATGTTTAAACCCTTTGCATCAATATTTTATACCACAAAATCTATTGTTTTGAAAATAAATAAATTAATATAGTTATATTAGGCAATGGTGGTTGGACTATTACTTTCATCATATCATGATGATTCTGAAATACCTATATTAGTGTCATTTGTCAAATCCTTGTCCATATTGGTTCATTTTAGCTTTCTACGTGATGGAGATTGATTGCTTTATCAATATACTGATCTCATCTCAGTTTGTGGTTAATTACCTCGAGAGAGACTCTAGTCATTATTTTCAAATAGGCCCAAAATAGTAGTGGTTTTTATTGTAGTGGTAGGAATTTATGGGATGCTGACTGTTAATTTTTTCCTCCCAGCCTAGAGTAGAATGATTTACTATTTGGTGATGGTGATTATTAAAATACCATAATCCCTATCGGGTGTGGGTTATCTAGGGAAAAAAATAGTATTGGATGATCTTTTTGCTGAGCATATGATGTTCCTAATCAATAATTTAATGATTTATGGGATGGGTACTGATATATAATTTTCCTTCCCAGTGGGATTTCATTGATCTGGAATTGTTATTGATTACCAAAGGATTGTATCGAGGGACGAGGAACCTAGTGATAGGGATTGAGATATAAATTACCCCATCCATGTGCAGAGTGATTTGTTCACATTGGCTTCTAAAATGTCATGAATCCCATCATAAATTAATGCTCACATGGTTGGGGTGGTAAATATTCCCTCAACCAGGTGGGATGGATTTTCACCTAGACGGTTGTTATGCTATCTGATACTGCATTACAATTGGTATGGAATAGTTATGATCATATATAAGTTGGATGAAATAGAATCCATGACGAGAGTCATTTTCTATATGATGATGCCATGTTGATAAAATCCATTGATTAGATAAGTGAAATGCATTTTCATTTCATTAATGGAAATATTTCAATGTATTGTCAGATATATGACTCCTCCCAAATGATGTATTAGCACCCATTAAATCTATGTAATTATATTATAACTACCAAATGACATGAGAATTACATGGTCTCCTAATATATTCAGAAGTTAATTCGTTATAGGATACCGAATATGAGAGGTTCCTTGGTTCTATGGGTTTGGTGAAGTGTAACACTTTATAATTTAACCATATTACAATACAGATACATGATGTGTATTTGGATATTATTTTATGAAGAGCATTGATTCAATGAAAGAAACAGCATTTCATGTTTTCACTGTGCTTTTCCATTTTTGGATCTCTGGGAACATAGATAATATCATTGTCTTGCTGACAATAGAGTATCCAGATGTTTTGAAGGTGTCATATTTTTTTATTCACTACTTATCTAGATCATGTAGGATCTCATAATCAAAATTGGACGGAGTCTAGAACATGATGTGGAGTTTTTTTGGGATAACTCTCTCTATATGTCAATGTTGGATTTCCCTTTATTATAATAACATTCATCAATATAATCATACCATAAAAGGTACTTCTTGGGGACTCCTGATGATGAAGGTGAGTGTTTCTAGTAGTTGATGGGGGTTGTGTATGTTTTAAATATATGTTTCAATCACCTATATTTTATTAACCGGAAAATTCTCATTGTATTTTGAGTACAGTGTGTCATTACAAGGAATTAAGTGACATCCCTAAGATGCCAAAGGATATCAATAAATACCAAAGGGTTTAAACATAAAGTGGAGGATGATTTACCCTTTAGAAATAAAAAACTATCTCATAACCATAACCATAAAACAAATAAATTTTTCCTTAACAAAAAAAACTCAACTAATTTATTCATATAAAAACACTCCAATGTGTGAAACAACAGATTACCAAACAACTATCAATGTAAATAGCTAAAAGAACTATATAATACAAGAAGACCACAACACTCCTTGTTCCACAATCTCAATGCTCCAACAACCCCAAATAGTCCATGTGTCACTAGGTGGTGCTAAATACATGGGATACTTTACCTTTTACCATGTCTCAGAAGATAGCATATGAAAAAAGCACCATAGTTACAAAGAAGGGATATGTATAAAACATAGTAGGATTTCTCCAATGACTTCCCTACTCATTCCACTATGATTGAAATTTTAGCAACATTTATATAAAATAGTTTATATAAATCAATTTTCCAAAATAGATTATAACTAACTAAAAAAATATTCAAATCCATTTAAACCAAAAGTGAACAACTGATCTTCCAACCATTTTTCTACAAGTCATACTTTTAAAATAAAATCCAGAAAATAATTTAAACCATTTATCATTTAGTATTTTTCAATAACTATTACATAGTTTGCAAAAAACACACCAATTCCTTCTTTGTTTGATAGTTCCATAATCACGAGCTCTTTCTCATCCAATTATCTTGTTTCCCAATATCACATGACCCCGATATAGGGTCACACACATTGTTCCCCAGTGGTACATGTCCCTTATTCTTGGTCACAACCAATAAGAACTCACACAACCCATATATGTAAAACCTTTAAAAACCCATTGAAACCATTTTAAAAACCCTTTTTTATTAAAACCCATAATAAAAATTAATTCCAACCAACCATTCAATTTCAAAAAAAACCAGCCATCTATTGAATTTTTTTAATAAAAACTAATCCTACATATCCAAAAAATTACATATTTTAAAATCCACAATTTAAATTCAAGCATCAAACACATTAACCCAAAGAAACAATTTTCCTGATTTTCACCAATATCTCGAACCATCAAAAAATAAGGATTCACAATAATTCAAAATATCATATTCACAATCAATTCATCACATAGATGTCAATTTTAAAGCATGAAAATAAATTCTACTAAAATTAGTTGAGAGTGAAGCCACCTACCTCGATGCTTTTGACGAATGGCGAAAATTACAATGAATGATCACTCGACAAGGTTGATTCACTACTAAACCAAATTAAATAACTTAACCTACTAACAACAAGGAAAAATATCATCAAATTTGGCATAAAAATCTTAGATCTACCCATTACATACATATATATGAGAATCCAAGAGTATAGGAGAACTATATCTAAGTAGATCTAATAAGACGTGATAAGGATAATGAAGAACATTATTTACACAAGAATCGAGCTTGAAATATCCAAGGGAGGGAACACTATCAAATTAGGGTCGTTTGGGATAAAAACGAGCATGTAAGAGAAAAATGAGTAACATCCAAAAAATTGGATGTTATGTTTTCCCTGTGCATGCTTATTATACATGTTTAGAGAAATCCTGCACTAATCATGCATTAGCTACTTATTTAAGGGGGAACATCATATGACGTCCTAGCATGGTCTCTCTAACAATGCATACATTATGCTGAAGTTATTATCCAAAATATAAAACATTATATGGTTTATACCTGGCTTACTGCATGGTTTTTACAAACCATGTGCAGCCCATGCGCATCTCCTTTAGCCCCAAAAACATTTGCAACGCTCACCCAACTCCCTTATCCTTCACACTTAAATATTATTACTGCAAAAAAGAATTAGGTTAGGGTTACATACTATAGTCCAGAGGTACTACATTATCCCCACCATTGGTTTTTCTGTCGTCGGAAATTAGAAAACAATTAGTGTCTAGAAATATTTTCTAACATTGATCTTTCATTTCCTTCTCATGTTCCCAAGTCTCTTACTGAATCTGACCATTCTTCCTTAAAAAAACTCACTCGATCGATGCACATTCCATGAAAAACTTTCTCTTACCTATCCTCTATCCATGATAGAATATATAACAATGAATAATCCAACTCTAGGTCAATGTGATCCCATATGATCACATGGTCAGGATTAGGATGATACTATTTCAACTGAGATACATGGAACAAATTATGCCCAAAACTAAACTATTGTGGTAATTCTAGCCAATATGAACCCTCTAAAACCCATTCCAACATATAGAAAGGCCATATTCCTCGAGGATATAAATTTTTCCAATATTCCAAAATGATGACATCAAATCCTTGGATAAATCCTTATGAACATTTTATCACTCACTGTGAAAGACAATGCTCTTCACCAATGATCCTCAAATGATTTATAATTACTCTGAGCCATCTCCATTCTCTTTCTGTTCAACTGAATCTTCTCCATCATTTCTTAGACAGTGTTTGATCCAACTAGTGAAGTCTCACCTATTACCACCCAACATAGTATAAAATGATAAGGACACCCATTCAACTCTTTAAACGGAGACATATGTATTGATGATTGATAGCTGTTATTATAACATAACTCCAATAAGGGTATATGATCATCCCATGAGCCACTCATATCGATTACGCAAGCCCAAAATATGTCTTCCTTTATTTGTATCATCCTTTAGGAATTTCATTCTATTAGAGGATTATACGTCGTACCCATTTTTAACTGAGCCCCAAGTTATTTCTGTATGGATTTCTAGAAATGTGACGACATATTTGGATATCTGTCTAAAATGATTGAAATGGGTACATTGTGTATCTTTACCACTTTATAGATATATATTAGTCTAATACTCCACCGTATGAGTCTCACAAATAGGAATAAAATTGTCCAACTTAGTGAGCCAATCCACTATCAACCATATAGAATCAAGTTCCGAGACCATTATTGGGAGAACTATAACAAAATCCATCTCACTCTAATCCCATTTATACACTGGAATCTATAAAGACTGTAACATTCATACTGGTCAATGATGCTATTCCTTAACATGCTCAAAACTTAAGAATGTTAACAAACTCATCCACTTTACTTTTCATGTCACTCAACCAAAACTATGCCTTCAACAACTTATACATATTTTGTATTCTATGGTGTACAACCCATCTCGAATTTTGGTAAGCATGAAGATGTTTCTTCTAAATAGACATAGCTATATCCATCCAACATCTTAAACACAAAACCGAACTCCAATCCATTTTCCAGCACTAAATGGTCTCCCCAACATTGATTTTTCACCTCATTAGAATGAATTCTTCATCAGATGTTTTTCAATCATTAACCATCCATAACTGATAATTAACCATATAAATTTAAAGAAAAACTAAAAAATCTCCTAATTCTTCACATTCTACATGAATTTCTTCTAGGACTTAAATCAACTACCTTTTATCTGAATCATCATTCTCCAACAAGGGATATGAATTTATTATTAATGAAGAATCCAAAAAATTACATTTTCTTGGTGTATAAATTATGTCAAAGATAAATTTTTTTAGAATTTCCATCCATTCCCTATACCACATATTCGAATCACATTGTTATAAAACATGGTTCAAGCTCTTGTGGTCTCTGAATACAGTAAATTTAGAGCCAACGTAATAATGATTCCATGCCTTCAAGGCATGGATTACTGAAGCCAAATCCAAATTTTGTGTTGGTTAATTCTTTTCATGAACTCTCAACAACCCTGAACCATATTCAACAACATGGTATTCTTGCATGAGAACACATCCAAACCCATATCCTAAAGCATTATAGTACACAATGTACCCTTGTCCTGATTCCAACAAAAATCAATATAGGCGTTGTTCTAAGATAAACTATAAACTCCTACAAGGACTTATAAAATTCCTCAGTCTATTTGAGTGGATCATTATTCTTTTTTAGAGCTCTCATTGGTGATTCTTTTCATGAGAATTCACACCAAAATGGTTAGTAGTATCCAACTAGACAAAGAAAACATTTTATGTCAAAAACATTTTTTTAGTTGTTTCCATGACATAACAGCTTCTATGTTTTCAAGATCCATTGAGAAAGCTTTTTATTATTTTACATGGCCAGGAAGGAATACCTCTTATATCCAAAAATTACACTTAGATAACTTTTCATAAAAAATATAATCTCTCAAGATCCCCAACATTGTTTCCAAGTGTCGTTCATGTTCATCCCTTGTCCTCAAATACACAAAGATGTCATCCACAAAAACCACAACAATAGAATCCAGATATCATTGAAATATTTAATTCATTAATCCATGAATATATCGTGTGAATTACTTAGGCTAAAAGACGTGATTACATATATTTAGTGGCTATATCATCTTTTTAAGGATGTAATTGGAATATCATCCTTCTAAACTCATAATTGGTGATGTCTTGATCACAATTCAATTTTTGAAAACCATTAGCACCCATCAATTGATCAAAAAAGTAATCAATGTGATGAAGTGGATACTTTTTCCTCATAATATCATGGTTATTCTTATGATAATCAACACACAACCAAATATTTCTATCTACTTTTTTCATGGACAAAAACGGTGCTTCCCACAGAGACATACTTGGGAATATGAAACCTTTTCTTTCACAGCTCCCCTAACAAAATATTTAATTCTCATAACTCTATTCTCACTATCCTATAAGATAGAAGGGAAATTGGACTAGTCCCCTAAAGTAGATAAATCCTAATCTCCACTTCCCTTATAGGAAGTAACCCTAGGATGTTGTTCGTAAATACATATGTAAATCTATCAATTTCTACTATAAAACATATATCATTAATCTCTTCTATTGATGACAAAGTCAATGGTTCCTACTGATGGGTGATTGGTTCCACCACTAGTGCCAACAATCTCGTTGAACCTGCCTTCATAACCCTTAATCCTAAAAAGAGATGCTCAACATTTTCCTCAGTCGTGAAATTAACTATCTGTATATAAAAATAAATGAGAGCCTTTAATGCATTCAACCAATCCATACCCAAGATTATATCCTAAACATTAATCTCCAACAATGAGAAGTTCCACTTTCTCTCAACTCCATCGAATGTTATAGAACATGCTATACACTCAAAGGATCAACAATCTCTTTCACCAAGAGGAGTTTGAAGTTTTATCACAAAAATAATAACCTCATATTTTAAAACAAGAAATTCAATATCCCGACTAGCAATGAAGGAATATTATGCATTAGTTTCAAACAAAACATATATAAGGGTAGAATTAAAATGAATCGTACCACTCACCATAGATGGTTTTACCTGATAATCCAAAATCATCTGCTCAGTTCCATATAACTACTTCGTCATTTCACTGTGCTCCTTGTTTCCTTGTTGAAATAACCCTTACTAAAAATTCATTGTATTATAAAAATCATAATGGATAGATCTAGTCTTTTGACAATACTGAGTCTTCTTCCCTCGTCCTTTCAAAGAATACATTGCTTGTGACACCTATGAAGTGTTTCGTGCACCTAGACTTAGAGTATAATGGAAATAGAGCTGATGATGACCCATCTTCTTGTAATTATGGAATGCTATAGGATTTTCATACACTCTCACATTATGTTGCTCAATGAAACTCATTGAAAATATATTACTATTATCTTGCGTAGTGGAAGAAGGTTCACTGATCCAGCCATCTCTTTCTGAGTCACACTCCCGCCTTGGAAATCGGTGTCCCTCTTACAATTTATCCCAGAATTGGAGTTCCCACCATTTCCTATAGTTATCATCATTATTATTCATCCCATATCTCTTAAGATATTATAAAAATCCTCTATTTCTATGTTCATTGTCTCTGTATAATCTATAATATAGAGCACTATGATCTTCAAGTGAATCACTTTCCATATCCCCAATTAGAAGATGAATGCCTTCAAGGATGTAGTTGCTGCAAATTCTAGTGAAAATAACACTAAATGCACAAATTTATCCGCATATTATGTGACAGAGAGATTATCCAGCTTCAGGATAAAGATGTTTGTCATCACATTGAACCTCAATGTGTCAAGATAGAATTTTTTGATAATTTTTTTTAAATCTAGCCCACATATGCCTTAAACCCCTTTATCATGGAACACTAGTTCCTACCATTGACATGAAATATCCTTGAGCATGTATATGGCCAACTTGAGTTTAAGATCCAATGGTGGGTCAATGAAATAATAGTTACGACTCATCTTGTCAAGCCACACCTTTGCCTTTTCAGGTTTTAAATTACCATGAATGATGAGTGGATTCTACTTCATGAACTGAATGGAATGATACACATGTCTTCGCTCATCCCTCAGGTTCCCTGTATCCACATTTTGAAACGATTGAATGATACATTGAACCATCACATGGTTCACTAGTTGTGTAGGTGAAACCACATTCTCCGTAGCTTCTTTCGATTGGTTTCTATGATGCCTACCATGTGAAATTTTCTAAGAAACCACAAATTCGTAAGCCTATCTCCCTTGAAACAAATGGCTTAAAATTTCAAATTCTATCATACCAATATTCATAATATTTTTTTTGTAAAAAAAACAATTTCCACATTAAAGATTTTTTGAAAAATCAATTTTTAGTTTTTAAAATCAAACCATTTTCAAAATACATCTATCATGTACATTCCAAAATCATTCATTTAAAAACGAAATATTCATTTTTCAAAAAAATCACCTTGGAAAAAATCATAAATCATATATACAAATGATGGATCAAATCATAGTGGGAACTCATTCTTCAACAATGCATTCCATTCCCATCTCATTGGATAATACTATGAAAATGAGATTCCAAAATCATATAAGTGTCTCAATAACACTTGGGAACCTAACTCCCTTGACACATGAAGATAAACATAAACGGGTTAGCAATGACTTTTTACTCTATAAATTTCATTTTCAGACAAACCTACTCCTTTCTAATATCCCAAGATAAGGAATAGTCCAAAATTAATTCAACTCCAAGAATAAGTAGTTGAAGACTTCTTGTTAGGAAAGGATCGAACAATCCGGTACCATTTGTGTTGACCCGCTATTTATCATTAGCTTGAGAGTATATTTATTTTTCACTTGGACTTAAGAAACATCCCCATGAATCTATAGCCTGGATATATATGTTGATGGGTTTCAAATTCAAGTGGGGGAAGATTTTGACATTAGTAATCAAAAACTATCTCAAGACTATTACCAAACCACTACTAAATGTTGCATGGATAAAAGAAATACCACCCACCCTCATTATTTGTATCAAAACCACTCCAATTTGTGAAATAGTGGAATAGAAAACATTTATCAAATTAAATAGAGGAAAAAAATAAAGACTCCCAGAAGAACAAAATACTTTGTGCTCTACAAAATCTACTCTCCAACATCACCCAATTGTCCATGTATCATGATGTTGTGCTAAATACGTATGATAATTTACCTTTCACCATGCCATGGAAGATAGAATCTGTAAAAGTAGCAAAGTTCCAAAGTAGGGGTGAGTGTAAAATCTATTTGTCTTTACCCATGGACTTACCTACTAACACCACTAGGATTGAAATTGTAGATACATTTTTATAAACCATTTTATAAAAAAACAATTTCCCTAAATTGATTACAAATAAATATAAACAAACATTAAAACCATTCCAAAAAGGAGAAAAAGTGTTACTTGAACCATTTTACATCAATTCTTACTTCCAAAAAAACAAAAAAATTTCTAAAACCATTTTTCATTTATCATTTCGGAATTCCCAATCCATAGTTCACAACATTCCCTCCCACACGGGCTTCGATTGAATGTTCCGTACTCATCAGTGGTCTCTCCTCCAATTACCCTGTTTCCCAATGACATGTGCCCCCCAATCTCGGGTCACACACCATGCCCCCCAATGGTACACATTCCTTATTCACGGGCACTCCAAATATGATGTCACACAACCCATATAATCCAAACCATTTAAATAACCAAATTCAAACCAATTCAATAAATCTGTTCTTTTACTAAAAACTACTTTACAAATAAATCCCAACAATACATTCCCTTTCAAAAAAACCATTCCTTTTTTTGAAAACCATTAATTCAATACTATTCCCACAATTCTAGAAATTTTTTTATTTTAAAATCCCTATTTTAAAAACATTCATCAACCACTTTAACTAAAATAATAGTTTTCCAAATCATCCCCAATCTACACAAACATCACTAAAGAATAATTACCAACAATTAAAAATAGCCAATTCACAATCATTTCATCTCTAAGAAATCAATTTGAAAACAATACAATTAGTTTTACTAAGAGGACTTAAGAGTAAATCCACCTACATCAAATGTTTTGACGAAAAAATGGATAAAGAAGACTAATGAAACTGAGTCAATTCTCTTTGAAACCACCTTAGATCTATTCAACTACCAACAACAAGGAAAAATATCCTCATATTATTCATCCTCAGTATTATATCTACCCATCAAGGGAATGGATCTTAGAAAACAATAATAGAGGATATGTAGATCTATGTAGATATAAGAAGACGTGACATCGATGATTAAGAATGTCACTTACCGCAAGAATCGGGCAAAAAAACTGTAAGGGAGGGCTCTATATTGTTTCCAAATCCCATGAGAGAGGTTCTACTACTTTTAATAGAGAGGAATCAATAATTTGGGATGTTTAGGAGTAAAATGAGAATTCATGAGAAAAAGTGAGAATGATCCTAAAAATATTGGATCCTACTTTTTCTTGTCGCACGGTTAGTCTCCATGGTTAGACAAAACATGATATAACCACACGATATCTACTAATTTTCGGGGAATATTTTACAACATCATAGCATGGACTCTCTAAATATGTGTATACTATGCTGAATCTATTGTCCAACTTATTTCACTTCACATAGTTTCTACTAGTCTTAGAGCATGGTTTTAAAAAACTATGTGTAGCATGTGTGTTTCTCCATTAGGCCAAAATTATCTTTAATGGTCACCCAACTCTCCCATATATCACCCTTACACTTTATAACCATAAAATGAATCATGTAATTCTTATATACCACAAATTGAGGGCACTAAATCTATATAAAATTTAATCTGAGTTTTTAACACGTCTCTATATAGAGGTGTTTGGGAAAGAGGATAACATCTCGGTCCGTGGGAGATATCACCATGGGGTGGTTAAAACGGATGGATGTAATGATTAGAGTCCATTCAATACATCTCAACAATCAAAAACGGAGTACTATCATTTTAATGAACTTCTTATAGTTCAATTAAATAGTTGATGGACCCCTGGGGTATGGAGAATGTGTGTTGAAAAATTTCAAGGACACTGGAATTGAGAAGACTTAGAATATAAACCTCATTATTTATCATGGCCCAAATATCCCGACATGCCTTATAAAATTTTATGGGGAAATGATCCAATCATATGATTATTTTTTGACATTTTTTAAAATCAACTATTTATGTCAGAGTGTGAGCCCATCGGTGAGAATGTTTTGGAATATTCTAATGAGATGCATCATTATTGATAGAAATTTGAGTGTGTTTGAAGACATGTTTTGTTCTCACATGGAGAGCCTTGACTAGTATGGGAGTTTGAGACTAATCTAGAGCCTTTGGAATATGGTACTGGTCTTTTATAGTTGGAATATGGGCCTAAAATTAAGGTTGTTACACTCTCACAAGGGGATTCTTTGTTGGAATAGGAATATTATCCCAGTCCAAATATGAATTCCTATACAAAATAACAGACCTATGGAATGGGAATTAGAATATAAGCCTCTTTATGTATTGACTCTGAAGGATGTTGTTGTAGTTGTTCATTGATATAAGTAAGAATAAGTTCAATCCATCCTTAATGTTCTATAATATTCCACGAAACGTCACTTCCATGAATATGAGCATGTGTAGATTCATTTTCAAATCTCACTTAGTGAGCCATTTCCCGAAAGGTGAAATGATCCTAATCTTCGGAATTTTTGGTATTCCACTAATCTTATTCAATAGAAGTATGAGCATATCCCCATGCATTTTCCTTTCTAACATTATGATACCCATCATAAAAAGGGATATGATCCTAACTATAGGGATTTATAATATGGAACTATATTTTTACAACATTGATTTGAGCATGTCCTGAGGAATGTTCCACTTCTACTTGGTGAGCCTCAGATGGAAAGGGGATAAGGGCCTGACTTGATGTCCTATACATTACTAAAATATATTGATAATCCACTTGGAGCGGAGAAAAACGATTCTATTTATCCTAATAATCCACTTGTGTATAATTACCATACTTTTGAGCTACCATGGCCTTAAGGATCGCAATATACACTTTTTCCTGTTTCTATAACACTTTCATGATATGTTGATTGAGTATATGATATTTAATAAAATGTAATGTCATTTATGAATGAGTCTCTAGGGATAAAATACTTCAGAATTTTCTTATCCACGATATATAGGAATATTTATTCAATTAAATCTAGGATATGTTCCCACTTCTATACTCTTTCTGCCACCATAATATGCCAACGTTCATAAAGAATGAGGATTTGTATATGAACCTCCCATATTATTTCATCAGGTATACTCCCAAAAACATGTTCCAAGTGAGAATTGATAAAAATATTCTCATTTGATACTACTAAAATAAGCAATTAGAAATCATCATAAGGAGAATGGATGTTATCCTACTCATGATTATATAGGGTCTCCCAAGCCTGATGCGTCTTCCTCATTTTCTATTCATGGGTGTTAGAGGTGGAAGTGTGTTGGGTCGTAACCATAAAATGCGAATTATAGTCACCAAAGTCATAACGATGCATGAACAGATTCCTCATTAGTGTCCCTTGATCAAGAAGGATGTTGTAGTAGTCTCCTTGGTTAACCATCATGAAATATTGAAGGTGGTGATTTTTTATCTCAAGTGATAATCATATACTGTGGTTGGATGTGGAAATGAGAGCCACATGTTTTTCTATATCATTCTTTGGTTGGTATAGACTCAAAAGTTTTAGTACATAAATACCATCATGTTCATCCTCTCTAGTCGGGATCGCACCATGTCAATTGTATTCCTGGACAATTTCACTCAGTAAAAAACACTGAATATATTGGAAGGGTTAGGTCATTCTGGCGCATAGAGGGGTTACAGTTCCAAATAATTTTCCCAAATGTTCTCTTTATTAAGACATGTTGTTTCTGGGTTTTGTTATAGATATTAGTTTATACATTTAAAAATACAACAATTAATAATGTCACAAATCATTTTACAATCATATGCATGATATGTATTCATTTGGATATGAATTGTTAACAAAATTTTCCATTTATTCCTCATTCAAAAATTATACACATGTGGAATTCCTAAAGATGGTATTGAATTACGTCAAAAGAACCATAGAAATACAGTACCATCCATAATATCATTTTAATAGTCATCCAATCATCTTTCAATTTTAGTGTTTTACATCCTATATGTAAGAATCCATTTTTTGCTGTGAAAGACTTTAGAATATTTCTTGATGTTATTCCAGAGCAGCGCCTTCAGACGGTGTGCGATTCCGAGCCCTGGTGTGGCCGAAATTAAATTTTCAGTGTGTTCACACTGGAAACGCCAAGTAGATGAGATAAATCCTATAAGGTGCTTCGGGTCCAAAATCTGACTGTATGGATGGGTCCGTAATGGGGTGTTTAACCTAGGAAAGACATAAAACAAGTCAGCACGTGATGTTTGGATCCCTCGCTCGCTTTCAGAACGTTAAATGATTTAATTAATTAATTAATTTATTCGTTTAATGGTGAAACTCAAGTATCTCTTAAACGGTGGCTCGTAATGGAAAACTGAGGGCACCGTTGAGTCCGGAACGTGCCGTTTACCATAGGAGTGGTGTAAGTTTCACGAGTGCGGGCCGTCGGTGAAAAATTCCCCCAGGGGCGTTTTCGAAATTTAGCGGTTTCGGACGTTAAATTTTTATAAATTTTTAACGGGGCCTCAGATTAAAAGTCCGAAATCGCTGTTGTGCTCGGGAGGTGGTTTTTACCCTACGCATGACCTATATTTGACTGCGTTTGGGGTTTTAGACGCGGATTCAAATTGGGATGAGTTTTAATTAATTAAGGGTATAATTCATTTTTTTTATCCTTATTTAATCCCTTCATCCCTTATCTTTCCCCATTTCCTTCCCCTGGTAGAACCACCTCCTCTCCCTCAATCCCTTATCCTCTCCTCCTCCTCTCCTCTTCAAGGTGTTTCGGGCGGCAGGTGGATCGTCGCTAAGTGACGGGCTACACCCAAGAGGTAGGGTTTTGTTGCGTTTTCAATTCCTACATACCTCTTTGAATTGCTTATTTTGCGTCGAATCTCTACTAAGCCTTCGAAAAAATCTCATAAACGCGTATTAGATTTTATATGGTTTCCGATGCATATTTCAGATCGAAATTATGAGCTCTGAGTTGATCGCAGATGTCCGCCGAAGGTGAGCAGATTTTCGAATGTTTTTCCGGAAAAATAAAACCAGTGTTTCGGGGGGTTTTGGTCAGTGCCGGTCATAGGGGTCCTCTGGGCGAGCAAGAAGCACAGTGAAGGCGGTAGCGGCTCGCGGCGGCCATCCTATGGTCGATCGGTGGTCCAGGCGATAGTGTGCGGCGGCTCACGGCGGCTCACAGGCTCCCTGGTTGCAGGTCAGGCGAGGCCAGTTCTACAGCGGACCAGGGGCAGCGGCAAACCGGTCTGCTGCGGCGGCTTTGGGTGAGCCCATGCGAGGGCAGTGCCGCGCCATTGAGCCGGTGTGATAGGATTTATAGGGAGGAGGTGATCTTAGGGAGGAAGATGATAGGATAGAAAATGAAAATAAAAAAACAAGAGGAAAGTGGGGAGGAGTTGACCCGCGTGGGGAGACAAATGAGTTCTCCCCTAATTGGAGAGAGAAGGTTACAACAAATGAAATAAAATTAAAAAAAATTATAAAAAATGATTTTTAATAATTATAATAATGTTATAATTATTTAAAAATTTAATTGCGCATAACTTCCCCGTGTGGCGCCCAATGCATGTGCCGTCAGCGGCAGTGTAACTCTATCATCGATACGGTCCTTTTAAGACCAATGTTGGGTACCTTTCACTGACTCGTGGAGTGGGTCATTAAAACGACCTAAAAATAATAATTTTATTATTATTTTTCAAATGCTGATTCGAACGTAACTTCTACATGGAGCGTCCGATTAATGTGCCGTTTATGGTTGCGTGTCCATGACCTTGAGACAATTATTTCGAGCCCAATCTTGGATACTTAATTTGGGCTCGTGGCTCGGTTACCCGGAACACCCAAGTATAATAATAATAATATAATTATAATTATTTGAGGGACTCTTGTATCGGACTGTACGTCTGCATTCGACATCTGATTGACGCGCCGTCAGCGACATCGCGACCGTAAAGTTGAGGCGTGGGCCCCACGGCCCGTCTTTTGAGCTGCGACCAGCGTTTAGAGACTTTCTCATCGGGCATCCGTTTGGGGCATGTGAATAGTCGATTTTGGATGTTATTCCGAGGGGATTGCGATGGTGCAATCTGCCTGCCCTGATTCCGCATGATGGTGCGGGCCCCCCAAAGGTCGTTTGAGTGTTGACGGTGACTTTCCATCTCTACCACCTGACGACCGTTTTGGACAAGTACATAGTCCATCTTGTATACTTTTTCGAGAGGATCGCAACGGTGTGATCCGTTATTTGTGTTTCGGGACCGGGATGCGGGTGCCACGTAGCACCGCTCATGCGCGGTAAGCTGGAATGTATCTTTTCTCCGGATATCCGTTCCACTCATGTGAGTAGTGCATTTGACATGTTTTCCAGAGAGAATGGGGATATCACAGTACGCCCGACCTTTTTTCGAGGACATTGTGTGGGTCCCACCCGACTCGGCTATGGTGAATAGTTCCTTTTTCACCGGGGTGTCCATTTTGGTAGATTTAATAGTCAATCCTGTGTGTTTTTTCGAGGGGATCGTAGTGGCGTGATCCGTTTGTTCAGCTTCGGGATCTTGGGGTGGGCCCCGCACAGGTTGGTCATGGTGAATAGTACCTTTTTCACCGGTTGACTGTTTCGGGCGAGTAAGTAGTCTACCTCGCGTGTTTTTTCATGGGAATTACAACGGTGTAATCTGTTCAGGTGAGCAGAGCCTCATACGCGATCTTATTAAATGTGGAAATATGAAAGGTGCCCCGGTGGTGGATCATCTACCATGTTTGTAGCGGATCCTTGGCTTGTGATTGCGTGCACTCCTGGGAGAGTGATGTTGGTGGTTAAAGAGATGTGGTTGGTCATGCCTCAGCCGTTGAGGTGGAAAGTTCGAGTTGTTACGTTTACGCCTTCACGTTGAAGATGGGTGTCGTGTTCACGTTAGCCTTTTTTGCTGGAGACGTGTCATACTCTCGGAGTATACATGAATGCTCGGAGGTACGTGTGGATGTTGGTACCTATGAATGTTTGTGCGCTTGGTTGGGGTTAACATGGGGCCACACGTTGTGTGGGACCCATATGTGAGCAGTGTTCTGCTTTGTGTACCTTTGACCTCTCTCGACATAGAGGGTCCCTCAGTTATCATTTGTTGACTAGCGGGGTTGAGTTTTTCCTCCGGCTCTATGCTCGATGGTTTAGATCAGCAGGGTTGAGTGGTTTCCCCTGGACTTGTGCTGGAGTCAGATGGTTGCGTGATACCCACTCCGTGTTCGGTTGGCTAGTGTTGTATCATTCAGTAGAGATGGCCAGAGTAGTTCTGGGTTTACCCTCCTGCAGGGCTGGGCAGTGGGTCGCTCATCGTCTTCTTTCAGGTCTACCCTCCAACAGGACTGGGAAGTGGGTTGCATGTCGACTTGTTCAGGGTTTACCCTCTAGTAGAGTCTAGGCAGGCTCTACCCTCTAGCAGGACTAGGTAGTGGGTCGCTCGTCCTCTTGTTCGAGGCTTACCCTCTAGTAGAGCTGGGTAGTGGGTCACTCGTTGACCTCTTCCAGGTCTACCCTCCAGCAAGGCTGGGCAGTGGGTCTCCTGACGGCTTATTCCAGGTCTACCCTCCAACATGGCTGGGCAGTGGGTCGCCAAATGATGTATTATGGTTTACGCTCCAGCAGGGCTGGGCAGTGGGACACCCATTGATATTCCAGACTCAGTCCTTCCTACTAGGCTAGTCTGTGGGTTTCCTCCGTGATTACTGGAGCGGGACCCTTGGTTGTATGGGTTAGTGATGGAACAACCTTGTCTTTTAGAAGCCCTCTCGACTACAGGGCAATGACGAGTTGGGGTTTGACATTCCCCCAGAACTTTCAAGTATGAGGAGCACTTTCCCCACCGAGACGTGTCCTTGTGACGTGGCCAAAAACCATGCAGGTGAGTCAGTGTCACCCAAAGCGGATAGTGTCAAGGTGCAGTGATTGAGCCCTTGACATGTAGTTTGGGCCAGACGTGCGGGATGCTTGGCATCGATGGTGTTTCTTCTAGGACATTTGGATACTCTTTTCTTGGGATTAGCTACGAGATGATGATTCCCTTACGGTCTTGTTCGGGCTTCTTGACAGAGCATATGAATTTGTATATACCTTTTTCCCATACCCACTTCTTGGGTATGGTTGCTCTCCTTCTAGGAGGGGCGAAGATGTGCGGGGTATGCCATGTGCTTTCCGCGTCTAGCTTCTCATAGTTGGACGAGTCTACTATCCTTCTTTAGGTAGAAAAAGCTCGATGAGAAGTTCACCTTCTCACGGTTCCTATCTCATTGTGCTAGGATGAGTCTTCTACCTTTCTCTTATTGGGTTGAGGTGGAATCTCTACTGTACTCTTCACTGCACTCCTTGTTGTACTCCTTCACTTTCCCCTATTTGATCTACTGCTCACCCTTTGGTGCCTCCTTTGTTTCTCCCTCGAGCTTTCCGGTTATCCTACTGAGTATTATTATACTCACCCCTGCTTGGGCTTTGCCCGCACTTAGTGTGCCCTTACAGACGATGGACGGGTTGGTCGTGACATCAGAGGAGCTTAGGAGTCCAAGAGCTTAGACCACCTGCGGTGGTCATAGCCGGGTTCCATGTGGGAGACCCGTTAGCTATTTCTTTTTATTTACCTGTTGCCGGGTTGTGGCACCTTTTCTGGTTCGGCGCGTGTTTTGCCCCTTTTCCTTTTCAGCACTTTACTTGTACTGTTTAGAGGTCGATGCACTCTTGTGGTTTATTTATAGTAGTTTCCCTTTACATTTATTTTTTACTCTGCACTTTTGCATTGAGTGTGCTGCATGTGTGTGTACATGTTCTTAGGCAAATGCCTCCCCGAGTTGTTGTGCCTTCGGCGCTGGTCGCCAGCCCCTGGCTTATGGAGGCGGGCTTGGGGTAGATGCGGCTCGATCCCGGGTAGGGTTGGGTCGTGACAAAGTGGTATCAAAGGTGGTTCGTTCCTTGGGACACTGTTCGTACGTCCCTAAAATAAGAGGAATTGGTTGGGATATAGGGAAACAATGTTATTGTGTCTCGAGAGTGGCTCTCAGGCCGGGGAGTCCAGTGATGGTGTGGCAGCCGGCATATCCATTCACCAGGACCCTGATATCCCGCTTGTCGACACAGAATTCTAAGACACTTTTTGTAGGGAAAATTGGTTTGTGCATCACATAGGATTGAGTCTTTGACTGTCCTTCTTGAGTAAGCTCCCCATCGTTGATATTGGTATATACAAATATGCTCATCTGACCGCGGAACTCCTTGATAATATTCAGGATGTACCCGCGAAGACAGACAGCTAGGATACCAGCTTTGGTTTGTGACGACGACCCTGTGAGCTATGAGGAAACAGTCCAGAACCCATCATGTGAGACCCTTTTTCTGGGTGGGCCGATAGCAGCACCCCCGCCTGTTGAACAACAGACAGCTTCATCAGAGCAGGTTGAGTTTGAGCACAGGTTGAGTGCGCTCCATGAGTTCCAGCGGCAGAGACCGCTGAGGTTCAGTGGTGAGCCAGACCCTGAGGCAACAGAGGTTTGGCTAGAGACAGTGGTTCGTCTTTTCAGGCTTGTGCAGACGCGGAAAGATCAGAGAGTGGTTTTGGCAGCCATCCTTTTTCGTGGAGCATCTTGGTGTTGGTAGATTCTGGTGACTCAGTTTCTTGACGAGTTTTCGCTTTCGTGGGGCGACATTCTGTTATTGTTTCGTGAGGGGTTTTTCCCCTCCTGCTTACACTCTTTTCGGATTCAGGAGCTCCTGTAGTTTCATCAGGGAGGGATGATGGTGGCCGAGTACGCAGCTAGTTTTGCAGACCGTGCACGCTTTTACCCGGACATGGTCCATGACAACAACATCCGAGCGCGGAAGTTTGAGCAGGGTCTCCGCCGAGAGATTTGTGCTGTCATAGTACCCTTGGGAATTTCCACATATGTCAGGGTTCTAGAGTAGGCATTGGTGACAGAGAGCTTCCTGTCACGTTCTAGAGTTGGTGGTTGTAGCAGGCACGTTGGAGACGAGACGTCTGTCGCAGCTAGTGGGCGTCGGCAAGCGGAATTTCGACGTAGGTGGATTTCCGATAATCGGACTCAGGGGTGTGGTTGTACACCACAGTGGTGCCTGAGGGCACCAGTGCACCCCGAAGAGATTTGGTTCTATTCTTGCGATGGGCGAGGTCACCTGGCACGGGACTTCCCGACCAGGCATGCAGAGAGCATCAGGCAGGCAGCCGGTGCACCACCGCGGCAAAGGCAGTGCAGTGATCAGAGTAGCGCCCTGAGAGATGGTTCTAGAAGAGGAGCGGGGAGGGGGAGCTAGTAGTGGGGGATGGCTTTACGAGGCCTTCCCATCACCACTAGGCAGTCCACATCAGGCTCCGGGAGCTGACAGTTGGGACCACAGACAGCCATGAGCTTTTGATGTCTTCGATCCTGCAGAGCATGATGTGATAAGAGGTAAGCTCTACAACTCTTCAACTTTTTGTAGTAGAATTGTTAGACATTGTGTGTGGAATGCTTTTCTCCCTGCTCATTTTTTGAGGTGTTACCAGGGTGATGCCGGGCGTTGGGTGTAACCCTGTGTTGGTTGAGTAAAAGGTGTGTAACCTTACTCTTTAGCCGATGGAGTTGACTACATCACTCTCCGAGTGTGTAAGAGAGTCTTGGGTGAGAGACAACGATGTGGAATCTTGCGTGACCATATATCTTTGGGTGTTTCACCATATGGATATTCTGAAGAGGGAATCACCAGGCCTTGTTCCAAGTGTGGGTGATGATTCCAGTCGCGTCATGCGACGTAGGGGTTCTGTCAGGGAGGTGAGTTCCCCCCTAAGGGCCTTCGGGTCATTTGAGACTGTGCGAAGGGATGTCAAGGTTGTCTACCACCTTTCCCTAACCCTAAAGTCTGGAGTGGGTTCACGACATCTGTAAGGGCCGACCTGGAACGAACAGATCAATACTTTGGTCTGTGTGCGGTGGCGCAGAGCTGTGCGAGAGTCCTTTTGGGTACGGAAGAGCCGGGTGTAGTCTTAGTACCCTGAGTTGTTCCCTGTTTTTTCTTTTCGGGGGCGAAAATCTTGAAGGATGGAATGATTTAAGAACCTAGTTTTTTCTACGAAATACTTTAGAATATTTCACTATGTTATTCTAGAGCAGCGCCTTCAGATGACGTGCGATTCCAAGCACCGGTGTGGCCGGAAATAAATTTTCAGTGTGTTCACACTGGAAACGCCAAGTAAATGCGATAACTTCTAAATGGTGATTTGGATCCTAAATCTAACTATACAGATGGGTCCAAAATGAGGTGTTTACCCTATGAACAACATAAACGAAGTCAGCGCGGGATGTTTGGACCCCTCGCTCGCTTTCAGAATGTTAACCGGATAAATTAAATACTTAATTTATATTTTTAATGGTGAAAATCAATTATCTATTAAACAGTGGGTCAGAATGGAAAACCGAGGGCACCGTTGAGTCCGTAACGTGCCGTTTACCCTAAGAGGGGTGTATGTTTCACGGGCGTGGGCCGTCTGTGAAAAATGGCCCCAGGGGCGTTTTCATAATTTAGCGGCTTCAGACGTTAAATTCTTATAACTTTTGAACGGGGCCTTAGATTAAAATTCTGAGACTGCTGTTGTGCTCGGGAGGTGGTGTTTACCCAAGGCATGGCCTAAATTTGACTGTGTTTGGTGTTTCAGACGCAGATTTAAATTGGGATGAGTTTCAATTAATTAAGGGTATAATTAATTTTTTTATCCTTATTTAATCCCTTCATCACTTCTCCTTCCCCATTTCCTCCCCCTGGCAGAACCACCTCCTCTCCCTCAAGCCCTTCTCCTATCCTCCTCTTCTCTTTTCCAAGGTGTTGCGGGCGGCTGGCGGATCGTCACGAAGCGACGGGTTACGCCCAAGAGGTAGGGTTTTAATGCGTTTTCAATTCCTATATACATCTTTGAATAGATTATTTTGCGTCGAATCTCTGTTGAGCCTTCGAACAAATCCCATAAATGCGTGTTAGATTTTATATGGTTTCTGACGCTTATTTCGGATCGAAATTCTGAGCTCCGAGTTGATCGCAGATGTCCGGCGAAGGTGAACAGATTTTGGAATGTTTTTCAGGCCAAAAAAATACCAGTGTTTCGAGGGGTTCTGGTCGGTGCCGGTCACATGGGTCCTATGGGCGAGCAAGAAGAACGGTGAAGGCGATAGCGACTCGCGGAGGCCAACCTAGGGTCGAGCAGTGGTCCGGGCGATGGTGTGTGGCGGCTCGCGGCGGCTCACAGGCTCCCAGGCGGCAGCTTAGGCAAGGCCGGTTCTGCAGTGGACCAGGGGCAGTAGCGGACCGGTGTGCGGCGGCGGTTCCGGGTGAGCCCATGCGAGGGCAGTGCCGCACCGTTGAGCCGGCGTGATAGGATTTGCAGGGAGGGTGTGAGCTTGGGGAGGAAGATGATAGGATTGAAAAAAAAACAAGAGGAAAGTGGGGAGGAGTTGACCCACGTGGGGAGACAAATGAGTTCTCGTCTAATTGGAGAAAGAAGGTTACACCAAATGAAAAAAAAATTAACAAAAAATTTATAAAAAAAAGTTTTTTAATAATTATAATAATGTTATAATTATTAAAACATTTAATTGGGTGTAACTTCCCCGTGCGGCGCCCAATGCATGTGCCGTCAGCGGCAGTGTAACTCTATCTTCGATACGAACTTCTTAAGACCAATGATGGGTACCTTTCGCTGACTTGTGGAGTGGGTCATTAAAACACCCTAAAAATAATAATTTTATTGTTATTTTTCAAACGCTGATTCGAACATATCTTCTACATGGAGCGTCTGATTAACGTGTCGTTTATGGTTGCGTGTCCATGACCTTGAGACAGTTATTTTGAGTCCAATCTTGGATACTTAATTTGGGCTCGTGGCTCGGTTACCCGGAACACCCAAGTATTATAATAATAATATAATTATTATTATTTGAGGGAATCTTGTATCGGACTGTACGTCTGCATTCGACAGCTGATTGACGCGCCGTCAGCAGCATCACAACCCTGAAGTTGAGGTGTGGGCCCCACGACCCGTCTTTTGAGCTGCGAGCAGCGTTTAGCGACTTTCTCATCGGGCGTCCATTCGGGGCGTGCGAACAGTCGATTCTGGATGTTTTTCTGAGGGGATTGTGATGGTGCAATCCGCCCACCCTGATTCCGCATGATGGTGTGGGCCCCCCCAAGGGTCGTTTTGGCGTTGACGGTGATTTTCCATCTCTATCACCGGGCGACCGTTTTGGACATGTACATAGTCCATCTTGTGTACTTTTTCGAGAGGATCACAACGGTGCGATCCGTTAGTTGTGTTTCGGGACCGGGATGCAGGTCCCACGTAGCACCACTCGTGCGCGGTAAGCTGGAATGTATCTTTTTCTTCGGATATCCATTCCACTCAAGTGAGTAGAGCTTTTGACGTGTTTTTCCGGGAGCATGGTGAAGACACAGTACGCCCGACCATTTTTTCGGGACGTGGTGTGGGTCCCACCCGACCTGGCTATGGTGAATAGTACCTTCTTCACCGTGTGTCCTTTTTAGGTGATTCAGTAGTAAATCCCGTGTGTTTTTACGAGGGGATCACAGTGGCGTGATCCATTTGTTCAGCTTTGGGATCTTGGGGTGGGCCCCACACGGGTTGGTCAAGGTGAATAGTACCTTTTTCACCAGTTGACCGTTTCGGGCGAGTAAGTAGTCTACCTCGCGTGTTTTTTCATGGGGATTACAAAGGTGTAATCTGTTCAGGTGAGCAGAGCCTCATACGTGATCTTATTAAATGTGGAAATATGACAGGTGCCCCGGTGGCGGATCTTCCACCGTGTTTGTAGCGAATCCTTGGCGTGTGACCGCGTGCACTCATGGGAGAGTGATGTTGGTGGTTAAAGAGATGTGGTTGGTCGTGCCTTAGCCATTGAGGTGGAAAGTTGGAGTTTTTACGTTTACGCCTTCACGTTGAAGATTGGTGCTGTGTGCACGTCAGCCTTTTTGGCTGGAGACGCGGCATTCTCTGGGAGTATACGGGAATCCTCAAAGGTACGTGTGGATGTTTATACCTGAGAATGTTTGTGCGCTAGGTGGGGTTAACATGGGGCCACACGTCGTGTGGGCCCCATGTGCGTGTCGTGTTCTTCTTTGCGTACATTTGACCTCTCACGACATAGAGGGTCCCTCGGTTCTCGTTTGTTGACTAGCGAGGTTGAGTTTTTCCTCCGGCTCTATGATCTATGTTTTAGATTAGCAAGGTTGAGTGGTTTCCCATGGTCTTGTTCCGGAGTCAGATGGTTGTGTGATACCCACTCCGTGTTCGGTTGGCCAGTGTTGTATCATCCAGTAGAGATGGCCAGAGCAGTTCTGGGTTTACCCCCCAGCAGGGCTGGGCAGTGGGTCGCCCTTCGTCTTCTTTCAGGTCTACCCTCCAGTAGGGCTGGGCAGTGGGTCACCTTTCGACTTGTTCAGGGTTTACCCTCTAGCAGAGACTAGGCAGTGGGTCACCCGACGACTCTTGAGGGTCTACCCTCCACCAGTGCTGGGCAGTGGGTCGCCCATCATCTTGTTCTAGGTTTACCCACCAGTAGGGCTGGGCAGTTGGTCACTCGTTGACCTCTTCCAAGTTTACCCTCCAGGAAGGCTGCGCAGTGGGTCGCCTGATGGCTTATTCCATGTCTACCCTCCAGCAGGGCCGGGAAATGGGACACTCGTTGATATTACAGACTCACTCCTTTCTACGATGTTAGTCTTTGTATTTCCTCTGTGATTACCGGAGCGGTACACTTGGTTGTATGAGTCAGTGATGGAACGGCCTTGTCTTTGAGAAGACCTCTCGACTGCAGGGCAGTGACAAGTTGGGGTTTAACGTTCCCCTAGAACTCTCAAGTATGAGGAGCGCTTTCCCCACTGAGACGTGTCCTTGTGACGCGACCCAAAACCGTGCGGGCGAGTCGGTGTCGCCCAACTTGGATTGTGTCGAGGTGCGGTGATTGAGCCCTTGACTTGTAGTTCGGGGCAGACCTGTGGGATGATGGGCATAGATGGTGTGTCTTCTGGGACTGTTGGCTACTCTTTTCTTGGGCTGAGCTACAGGATGGAGATTTCCTTACGGTATTTTTCGGGCTTCTTGATAGAGCATATGGATTTTTATATAACTTATTCTGGTACCCACTTCTTAGGTTTGGTTTCTCTCCTTCCAGGAGGGGTGATGTCGCGCGGGGTATGCCACGTGCTTTCCGCATCTAGCTTCTCGTAGTTGGACGAGTCTACTCTCCTGCTTTAGGTAGTAAAATATCGACGAGAAGTTCATCTTCTCACCGTTCCCAGCTCCTTGTGCTAGGAAGAGTCTTCTACCTTTCTATTATTGGGTTGAGATGGACTCTCTACTGTACTCTTCACTGCACTCCTTGTTGAACTCCTTCACTTTCCCCTGTTCGATCTACTTCTCACCTTTCAGTGCATATTTTGTTGCTCCCTCGAGCCTTCGGGGCATCCTACTGAGTATTTTTATACTCACCCCTTCTTGGGCTTTTCCTGCACTTGGTGTTCCCTTTCTGACGATGGACAGGTTGTTCATGACTTCAGAGGAGCTTAGGAGTCCGTGAGCGTAGACCGCGTGAGGTGGTCATAGACGGGTTTTAGGTGGGAGATCCGTCAGCTGTTTCTTTTTGTTTAACTGTTACTGGGTTGTGTCACATTTTTTGGTTGGGCACGTGTTTTTTCCATTTTCCTTTTCAGCACTTTACTTGTACTGTTTTGAGGTTGATGCACTCTTGTGGTTTATTTATAGTAGTTTCCCTTTACTTTTCTTTTTACTCTGCACTTTTTCATTGAGTGTGCTGCAAGTGTGTGTGTATAGGTGCTTTGGCAAAGGCCTCCCCGAGTTGTTGTGCCTTCGGCACTGGTCTCCAGCCCCTGGCTTATGGAGGCAGGCTTGGGGTAGTTGTGGCTCGAGCCCGGGTAGGGTCGGGTCCTGACACTATATTTTTTTTGTTGGTAGAAGTAACACAACAAAAAATGACTTTAGTTTTTCGAGATATTTGATTGTAGAGGGATAAATATATTTCACAGTGTTTGACATCAGATCACAATTTTTGTGCTTCATAGAAACTCTTAAAATCATCCATATCCATAAATGGGTAGATACATTCTTCTCATAGTTTGGTGTTCTTTTTGGGATTCAGAACCAACAACTATTAAGATCTCACAATGGTCGATAGGATGGTAGGTTGGGCTCATCACACCCTTTTGCATGGAATTGTTTCATACTCTAGAAAAATTCTATAGATTTATGGTATATTCAATAATATACTACTAATTCTAAGATGTGATTGGAAACCCTTAAAACAATCAAAGGCAAAGTATCTTTATATAAAAAGAGATGTGTTTTTTTGTTGCAAATCCATTTATATGTATATGAGTTTCTTCATCCATTTTTTATTAATGGTAGCTAATTATTTGTTTGAGTCATATGATCAGGTACTTTAGAGTTTTTTATTATCCATGGAGGTAGTTAATATTTCACTAATGGGATTAATCCATTATGATATGTCTGATAAAAACTTTTTTATAACTAGAATCAAAAACCAAATATTTCTATTAACCCCTGATGTTTAATGACATGAAGAAAGAGAATATATGAGGGAATTGAGGAACCATATATTTGAGCTCAAGCCTTGAGTATGTGTCCTATTAATCATGGATATAATAGTAACTAGAGTAATTATTATTCAATAATTCCCATAGGATTGATGTCATTATATATTCCCATGGCTAAATAGTAATTATATCACAACACTGATCCTAGAGTATACACTGAGATTTCCCTAGCTGATAAAGAATCATGATACCAATAAGGTGATCATTGGGACTCCATAAGACCTTGTGAGCTATTTTTTGGTGAGAGAAAAAATGGATAGAATGTAACCGGCCTCATTTCATATGGATGTGAGGATTATGTTCACAAATAACCCTTTATATGCTTAACATAGGTATAAAACATTTGGATGATGTTCAACATATAATTTTTATGGATAGAATTAGAGTCAAGATAGTTCAGTGGGTCATAGAACACACACTAAGGCTTATCTTTGTGAATTATATGATTATTTCAATTTCCAATGCCAATTTGAGATATATTTTGTGTGTGAATCAAGGGATGGGAAATGAACAGTATCACTACTTGTGGTTGTGGAAATTATGTGATGGTACTTCCCTTTGTATGTTTATTATGGAGGTCGGGCCTTAGGAAGGTGTCACACATATCCTCGTTTTTATATGAATTAGGGTAATTGTAGTTCAATGGGTTGGGGAAGGCACATGAAGGCCATCCTTTATGGTGGTTTAACATCTATATCAAGTCCAAGGATGCCCACTTGACATGTCCTAATTCTATACCTAAAATACAATGATTCGAAGCTGACAATTCTTGATTGTCTGCTTAAAATGTTAGAGGATGAATTCCTGACACTTCTATGGAAAATTGTGTAATCCATTTGACTTGTATGTGGGACATCACACAACCTATGTGGCATGTATGAAGGGAGTCATATGACAATGGATGACTTTATGGATGATATCTTGTGATTTGGAAGGTTAATCATAGAATCGATGACATGATATTGATTAACATTCATGGAGGGAATTTCATGAACCAAAAAACATTACCTGATGTCAGCATGAAAATTATATGACAGAAATAAAGGGCATCACATGATTCAACTAACTTATCCTACTTTCATCTAAACGATGAATGACATGCTTCAGGGTATCATGATAGTTACTATGACATGTCTGGAGGGTGCTTCATGACTTAGATGACTTTATCAGTTTTCAACAGAAATGCTGATTAAAATGTCAAGAGGACATATTAAGATCTGTCATGTTAGTCTGTAGGACCTCACAAGGTCTAGATAGATCATCTGAAGGACATCACAAGAGAAAGTAAACATACCCTAGAATATTTTTAAGACTTCTCTAACATGTAATAGTACCCCTTTAAGATTTTGGGGACATGTATGAGGGACATCCCAAGGTCTATATGGAAATCTTGGAGGGTTTTCAAATACTTGAGTGGAACACACATGGGGCATTGTGAGTATATCTAAAATGTACAAGGGACTTCACATGATCATAATGGAAACCCAAAGAATCATCATGTGACCCGTGACACATGTACTGGTGTTTTCATGTGTCATAGGTTGTTCATGTAATGTGAATGAGGATCAATGTATATGTTCTTCAAATAATTTCCCTATATTTTTAGTCTTACTTGCAACCTCTAAGTTCATATGCCATTGATTTTTTAAGTACTAAATTTTTTAAGTCTCATGTGACTGATCACGTATGTAGTATCTCAATTATATAACACTCCTGAAGTCCAACACATGATCTATGAGTGATCATGTGATGGTAATTTGATAGTTTCATGATATTATTAGGTGGTATAACATATTTTACAAGTTGGAATACCCTTCCAATAATTAAATCAGCAACTCTGAGAAATCCGCACTGATTCCTAAGTGATTTGGTGGAAGGATACAAGGATGAATATTTAGATGTTGGGGTGGGGATTTATAAACATCACCACACCAATTATTATTCTATTTCCATGGAACGTATTCCACAATATCATATGGAGACAATTGAGGGATTTGATGTAATTAATTTCATGAGATCCTTATATAGGACATTCTGAGCACATCACGTAATTTATAGCAACCATGATATCATCCCATCAAGGCCCAATTTGTTTTATTATATCCAATTAATAGGGTCTTTCATAATCACATGGAAATGTCAGGGGGGGTTTCATTTTATAGGGCCGATAAGTCCATGGGACTCTATATGATCGGAATGTTTTATTGAATGGAATTATAATGATAAATGGTGGCATGTCTAGGATATTCCATTATACAGGTATGTCTTGACTAGTATCCTTTTTGAGATTTTGAAATAATGTTGAAGGGATTTTTTCATGTCTTTTTGAGTGCATGGGTGCATCACATGATGTTAATGGCCACACGAGGATCCCTCCTTTTCACATTGATTTTGTAATTTTATTTTTCCAAACCATGGGGATATTTTGAAATTGAATATGTATTGTTGATGTCAATAAATATAACCATATATGATGTGTTGTTTGACTAACAATGGGTCATATGGTGTCACATAGTCATTTTTGGGAAAAACCCTTCTATTTTGTTTATGGGTCTAGAGGGGTTAGACTTGACTGATTTGAAATGTCTAAATCCATTTATATAAGGAGGGTGATATTCTAGTAGGCTCTCGAGTGATGAGGTGAAAACTTCACCTTGGTGTTGATGTGCCTCATGAACAATATGGTGAAATCACATTATGTGTATAACTACAAGAGGATCTTACATATTATACTTTTTTCGTTGTTTATTTTAATAGGGCTTGGGGTGTTGAATATTTTCATGAAAATTGTCAAATAAAATCATTCTATAAATGGTACAATGTGGGAAAAATAATTATTATTATAGTGATGAGTGAAAATTATCACAAGAAAACCCTTCTATTCGTCTTTTTAGTGATAGTGGACAACATGACCACCTAGACATATTTGAGGCCCTTCACATGACAAGGCAGACATTTCATGGGGATCTAACGTGGTGAGGTGGAAATTCCATTTTGAAACCCTTAGTGTCTCATTGGTTTAATGGGATACATCATATTAGTTTCATGACCACAATAGGCTTCTATCCTTTTGGATATTTTCTCCCAACATTCTGTGTATTTTTTGGTGCCTTTCCAAGAACCTACTTTCTAATGATTCACTTGACCAAGGGGTGATACTCTCACAGCAGTTATGTGATCATCGATGGTCTGGGATGGATCAAAAAAGAAAAAGGACATACAAATGGGGATATATGGGATCTTTCACAGGTTAAGTGTTTCCCATGTCTCCTGCTTGGGACATTATTTAAGTCTCGCAATTGCATGTCGCCCAGAGTTTTCGGTGACCAATAAGTTGTAAAAAACATTTCTTAATTTGTTATTCATTGAAAATAATACCCATATTCATGTATTTTTTCCATTAAGAATTTTAGGATGCTCATTTAGCAGGCATCTACATCAATATTATTTGAAAAAAATATTGTTACATTATTTTCATACAATTTCCACATATATATTTACAAAACATTATAACTCATTCAATTGATATCTTATATCAAGTATAATAATTGAATTAATTTATATAACCATTATATCATTAAATAAACCATTAATAATTTATAAGATGTATCCTTTTAAAACGTAAATGATTCAGTCAATGCTTCTATAAGTGCAAAGTTTAATTAATTTAATGACATCAACACTTCATTACTAAGGAATGAAATATTATAAAACATATAATTTTTTTAGTATTCTGAAATTAAAAATCTATCATCATATCATTTCATAGGTAATTACTCATGGGATATTCATACATTAAGTTTATACAATTCCAAGATTTACAATAATGTTTAGATTAATGATGATGGTTGTGATATTATCTATAACAAAATATTTAATCAAGTGATTATCATGTATTCTAAACCATTTAACAAGAACATTTATTAAATGTAATATTACTCATATAATGACCCCTTTTATAAGTTAATAAGAATAATTAGATGCACAATATCAATATTTTACTATCCAATGAGTCCCCATTGTCGTTTATGTTACCACTTATTTATTTAAGAAGACAATCATACCAATCATAACATATACTAATAATGGATATTAAAGTGGAAAAATATTTTTCAAATCCATAATATGTGTATATTAAACTATAATCCTCTATTAACATAATCATTTCATTGTTTTATAGCTAGTTTAATCAAAAATAAAATTCCAAAAACATATAACAAGGGAAAATACATGGTAACCAAACATTAGCATGGCCCAAACAAACGGAAAATCCAAAGTCAGTTATTACTTGCGTTACATACACATGATAATCTAAGTGAACCTAGATATAGATTTAACTACATAGTTGGGTGACTGAGGTCTTGGAAAGTTATACATTTCATGGAATATCAGACATAGTTATTGAAATATATTTTAATCTCGCCATTTAATCTCATGCTATTCTGTTTTAAGAATTCATGATTCTATTAAATTATTTTTAAACATATTACATCCATTAGATCAATATCTTCAAAGAATATTAATGTGTATCTCTTTACACAATCCCAATTTTTTTTATCTACCCAAAATAAGAAGTCATATATATTCATACATATTTAAATGAATCCTATGCATAATGTGTGTGAAAAAATAATTTAAATAAATACTCTAATCTATATAATGAAGTTGCCTATTCTGGATGGTTGAACCACTAAGAGGGGGAGGTGTTAAATCAGTGATTGATTTTCATGTATTTTTCTTTATAATTAAACCAACATTCTCCACCTATTAAACATTACATTCCCTATTGTAAACAATTTAAACACAAATCCACTTGAACATAAGTATTTAAAAGGTTGACTATTCAATAATAATAGCTACGTCAATGGTATTGTATGGAAATGATCAAATTCCACAAAATCCATTAGAAAACTATCCTTGGATTACTACGAGTAGGATATACAACTTCACTCATGTGGGACTATGTACAAAACATAGTAGTGTGTGGTAACCCCCTTATCAAAAATAGGGTCATAATTTTTTCAACAACTCATGTTACCACTGATTCATTTCAATCCAACCAATATATTCAATTGAAAACACTTCTTCAATTTCATACATTGAATAAGTTAATAACTTCTGGGACTTATTTATGAAAATTCATTCCAATATTCTCAGTCTATTTCCTCTGAGTATGATTATTCTTGTCTGATAATTAACAGGATGATTATTCCATGTAAGATTCTCTAATTTTCTAGAAATATCAGTAAAAAAATACCAAATCTTATTATCCATTGAAATATGATGATTAATCAAATATTATTGAGAAGACAAATATGGTATTTATCTGAGTATGATGATCACTGAGTACGATGACCAGCTAAATATGATGTTGTGATCTTATCTCTTCTCTTTCACTTCTCCATAATAACTTCTTAAAAAGAATAAAGAAACTTCATTATTATCTCTAATACTCAAAGATTCTATCTCATCAATATTACATCAGTCAGCTGAGAAGTAGAATTTACTGTTATTATTTAATAGGTTTCCCATAGTGTTGGTTTGGTGGGAATCTAAAAAATATTCCATCTTAATCAAATTCACAACAATCTCAATATCCCATAAAATTTAAGGTTCATTTTAACTTTATCAACTCTTTTCGAAGCATCTCAATTATTCTACAATATTCACTTATTATTCAAACTTTCTTATCAATTACTACTCTATTTTCAATTGATGATTCAGATTTTCTAATTGTGATTTCTTCAATAAAAATATATGTATCAATTGAAATAAAAGTATGATGAAATGGATATGATTTTGAAAATTCAATACAATCATTATTTGGAATTTCAATCCCCCCATGATAGAACATCCATCAAAATCCTTCTCTATTTCTCTTGAACCAGTTGAGATACAAAACATCTTCTTCTCCCATTCACTTGACCCATTTGGAAATATAAAACAATTTAACTCTTGTTAAAATGGTTCTTGACACAACTGAAACATTCAATGTAATTGAAAACTTTTTTAATGGTCGAATATACTGTTTATAGATTTTTTTCTTAATAATTTTCATTGGTCTCATCTTATGTTCATTAGATTCCTTCGTTCAAAACCCCTTTCATGTATAATGACTTTCCTTATGACTTGAAATTCATTTCAGACTAGATTCAACATCATTAGTATCATAACATTCCATTCGATCCAAATTATATATTTACTTCATATAATAAATATAATTATTCTGTATATGAACATTCTGGGTATGATCATTTTGGGTACAATATCTCGGAATATGACTAGACTGATTTTTTTTTGGGTACGACCCCTTTTTGATAACTAACAATTTTTTATTCTCTTCCACCAATATACTGTAAAGCTGGGTATGAATTTGAATAAATATTTCCCCTTTTCATCCATCAATCATGCATAATATCTTCTTCAATCAACCTATGATTTGTGAGATACAAATAAGAAAAGAACTATCACATTTAAATTAATCATACTCATAGAGACTCTAATTATCCATCAAAACTACCACTTCATTCATGCTGAATTCAATGTGAATCCAATGACCATTTAAATTAGGAAAAATAGATTCCCCTTATGACTAATTCTCTCATTCTTGATAATGATAAATTCCTCATTATGATATTCTCCCATTACAGATCTAAGGATATTCTCATCAAAATAATTTCATTTGTATAAATTATTCTTCTTACGATGGACAAACTGAGTCTGATTGTTTTAAACATGCGAGTCCGATATTTTTGAAAAAAATGGTCTATATAATTTACACCAAATACTATGTAAGGTTATTTCCCTTTCAACTTTCATCTTTAGTATTCTTGACAACAAAATAAAACATTTTAAAACAAACACCAACCTCATCATCTTGGACTTAAAAATATCCCCATTTGGATTTTTTTGTCAAACACCTTTCATAAATAACTAAACATGGTTTCCTGAAGAAATGGATTACTTATCAGTATTTATAATCCAAGGTGATTTAAATCACTATTTGAAATAAGTATCATGGATGGAAAAACCATGATATCCAAATTTAAAGATTATAACAAACTTTTTCATTTTCATTTATTTTCTCTTCTTCAACATCACTAGAATAAAAAACAATTTAATTTCATACTACCACTCTAAAATATAGTTATAATAGTTTACTCATAGTTTAAATAGTTCTTTCATAAAATAATATGAAATTCACAGCTTACCCACAACACTTTATTTTTAAAATATATTCTATAATTTTTTTAAAAATTGTCCCCTTTGAAAATACAATCCAATGGTAAGATGAGAGAGGGGATAGAAAAAATTACCTCAACCGTGATGAAAAATTGGTTGTAGATCCATGTTCAAACCCAATAATAAAAATGATTCCATTCGTAAAGGTTTTGTAAATATGTCAGCAACTTATTCCAATAATTGAACATATTCTAGTTTCAATTCATTCTTCTCCATATGCACTTTGATGAATTGATAATTGATATCAATATGATTTGAATGATAATATTGAACTAGATTTCATTTGATATTGGTTGTACTTTTATTATAAAAACCCAAGAGAAAGGGTAACGTCACTTCAACATGTAAATCATCCAATTGAGATTTCATCCATAAAAGTTTAGCAGTGGACTATGTTGTGTATACATAATCACCTATAACTGTACTGAGAGTTACTGAATTTTTTTATTTTAATGGTAACTAACATAGTTATTTACAAGAAAGAATACTAAACTATATTTGGATCATTTATCATCATCATTTCATTCCCAATTAGCATCAGAACACCCATACATATCAGTACTATTATAGATACTATACCTAATTCTAAATTCGGTTATGCCTTTGATGTATCTAAGATATCATATTCCATCATGTAAATGTGATTATTTTGGATCACTCTAAAATTATTCACATAAGGGAACAACAAAAGAAATATCAGGTCTTTAGGTAGAAAAATACAACAAACTTCTAATTAAAATTCAGAATTCATTCTAATCATCTTCATTACCATATCCATATTTTGAAATATTTGTTCTCAATAAAATAGGGGTAAAAAAAAGTTTTTAATTTTCCATGTTAAACCTCTTAGGATTCTCCTTAGCATAATTTTCGTGAGAAATAAAAATGGGTTTCTCCATTTATATTATTTGTAACCAAAGATATTATTTCATTTCCCCCAGCATGGACATATAAAAAACCCTTTTCCCTTCTTTCGAAAACCATTCACAATTTATTTCATCATTCCTAAAAAATATGATTTCATCAACAGAAATGCTCACTATAGGGAGAAAATCATGAATTTCTATGATGTATAAAATATTTTCCACTCTTCCTTTGTAAAATTCATCTTACTTAAGAAAGTATCTAATTTAGAATATAATTCCCTTACAACTTATTTTACACTATAAAATAAAATTTTCAATCTATAAGCATACAGTACAAAATAATCAGCTTTTTTCAATAGGGGTATATTTGTTGGAAAAAGTGCATTTTTGTTGGTATAACGTTTTACGAACAAAAATTGTCTTGTCACTAAACTATCGGTAAAAACTCTATCACAAAATTTTATTGTGAAAGTTAAAATAGTTTTTTGAATTAAAATATTACTAAAAAATAATATATATGTTCTTCAATGTGTTTAGGAATAGGTTCATATAAAAAATATATATTTTGGTAATAATATTACCAACATTTATTTTATATTTATAAATTACATTTAAATATAAATTATAAAATTTTATTTCTATTAATATTTCATATTATATTTATTACTTTATCATATATTATATATAAGTAATAGAATATTTTGAAACATTTTCAAACATAGAAAAAGATTAATTATATTAATAATGGAATTTAATATAAAATTAAACAATACTAAAATACCCTCAATAGGATCCAACCCTACGCTGGATCCCCCACGGTGACCCAGCTCCAAATACCAATGATCATCATGTAAGGATCCTCCACCAGTGACCCAGTATCAAATACTAGCGACCCAACTCCATCTCCATCTCTAGAAAGTAAGGATACCCCCAGTGACCCAGATCCAAATACCAGTGACCCAGTTCTATCTCTATCTCTGGTAAGATCTCAATCTCCATCTCCAACATGTATGGATCCCCCCAGCGACCCAACTCCAAATTCCAGGGAACTAGCTCCATATTCATCTCTAACATGCATGCTCCAGTGGATCACCCTTCTATGTTTGATGCATCACATGTCTCAACTCCAATCAAAAGAAACAATTGTCTATTTTAGAAACGTACCATTATGGGAAACTGATCAAAAAAACAAAACAATCATCAAATGGTTTTCATTTAAATGCAGAATATAAAAATAATATAACATGATATGAAAATATCAATAGGATTATCTAACAGGTGAAGACAATAAACTCCATGAATCTTCACTTCATCATAGTTTATCAAACCAGTGGAAACATTCACTTCCATGAGTCTTCACTTAATCACGTTTAACATGTTCCAAAAATTTTAGTAGGTGGTTTAATTGGTTTGCTCGATTCTGGTTTTTACCAGTACACACTTATGATGCTTCTGTATATATTTGTTATGTTTCAACATCACTGTTCATTTAGTTTGTTCCATTTTATACTGAATTGATAAAGGGATGTGATCGTATTATAATGAAGTCATTCACCACTCTGATCCAGTGCTGATGAATCAATTTATACCCCATTATTCAGATCTCATCTCAAAAATAACATTGTCTTGATCGATTCAACTGATTAAAACATTACAACCGAATATATTCTTGTCATTTATATATTTTCTTGACTCTCCAACCTCTAGAGTCTTAATGTTCATCTCAAGATTCCGGTCAACATCAAAGGTCCCAAGTTGATTTTTTTAAATCATCAATTTTTCTGCGATATATGATCTCTTATAACCAGTGGAAACAATAACCATAAGATGATATAACTAAATACCAGAACAACCATAAGATAATTCATCTAGTGTCCACAATAAGAATATAAAACCAATAACCAAAAAAATAGAAAAATGACTAAAATACTGCAATGAATATATTACAAGTTACAACATTTACAATAGATAACTATTTACCACAAAAACTAAAAATAACAACGCATGATATAAAAATAACAATAATATTATAAATCAAGTTACCATAAATCATTGATAAAAAAAATTTCAATTAAGAGTGACACAGAACTCAAAATTATTTAATCTAGTAACACTACATTAAATCCCATAATCTATTGATGCTACTTTATATTGAAAATGTCACTACATTTCAATTGATAATGACTCCTAATTAAATTTCTAATAACAAATTTAGTGCAATGAAAAACCATATGATTAAAGGATAGAGATACAAATATAATCTTGAAGGATGTTTTCAAATATTATGAATATAACAAGGAATATATTTTATCTTGATAGTTTGTTTGAGTTTAAAGTAAACACACATGATTATATTAATAGATTGCTAGACAGTGTAAATTTGGATGAGTTTGTGGAGGTATTTTTCTAGAACAGGAAAATAAAAGAGGACCCCAAAATGAAAATTCCCTAAGTAAAGATCAACGATGATAAGGAAACATAAAGAGAATGTGTGATTCACTTGTTACATTATTGAAGGAACCATTATTTAGTTTCTTTATACAGACATATGATGGAAAACCTATTTAACTAGGTTGTAATACTCCCATGTTAGTGACACAATCCATATTTGAGAAAAATAGTGATAAATTCGATGAAAAACAAGTGGAAAAAAGATATAAAGAAAATTAATTAAACAAATTTTTCATGGATAGGGTGGTTGAGAGGATAAATATATGTTTATTATTGCTACCATTAACTTTTTCTATATGTCTACTACTAATAAAGAATGATATGATTTAAATCTATTTTTAGATTAAGAAATATACATTGAATTGAAATGTGTAAGGCTTTGTAGTGTTGACACCATCATGGTTTGTGATAATAATATTTAAGAGTATTGTCCTAGTGAAGTTCAAGGATAGAAAATATGGAGAAGTAAATATAGTTATCGAACGGGTGATGGATAAGTTGGAGGAAGGTTTATGTGAGCATGGATGACGGGAGTGTCAATAATATGATAGTTTAGAACGTGGATGCTGAGGCTACCTAGCTACATAAGTTCAGCAATGAGCTAGTGGAAAACGTGTAAATTAAGAACCAAAAGTAAATGTTCGCACAAATGATTATAATGATTTGTTTGATGTAGGTATTCAAATCCTTACACATTTATATTTCAATTATGACCCTAAAAACAATAAATGTATTCAGGATATTTTGTTTTTATTTTATTCTCTTGATTTTTTATTATTAACAATGGAAAGTAGTTCAACTAGAACTATTAAAACCCTCTTAGAGGGAGAACATGGTCACAAAATTTTCATACTGTAGTAACATAACATGTTATTTGTAAGAACCGGGTTCTTATTCTTGAGGTACATGTTTCTTATTTTATCTTTTCATTAATTGTTTTTGAGAAAATAAGGAAAATGGGGGAAAATCATAAATTTCGTGACTACACGTTGTGTACTTTCCCACATGGCATTTACTTTGGTTGTGAGGAAGGAGTACATAGGGCGTGTAGGCCGGTCGACAATGATGGGTGTAAAAACTGACTACATGCCGTGTAGTGGGTATTTACATGTCGTGTAGTCAGTCAGCAGGTGAATAGTAAGGTGGTGGCCAGCCGCGGGACAGTACACACCGTGTAATCATGAATACACGTCGCGTATTCATGTCAACAGATAAACAGTGCCACATTGGTGAGAAGCCGTTGAAGGAATAGTTAAAAAATGAAAACTACACACCGTGTACCCAATAGTATGCACCGAGTAGTTTTTTTTTCTTAAAATGGGCAGTAGCCTCCCCTGTTCATAGGTAAGTCTTAGAACCAGAGGAGAAGTTGGGAGGGACAGCCAGAACTTTGGATTTCACCCAATGAAGCACCAGGAATCTGATTCCCCCTCCATCAATCTTGTTGGAACCATACAGGTAAGCCCTCCCCTCTACTTGAACCGTTTGGCCAAATATTCCTTTAAAGGGAGTTATTTAAATTTGGATGAGTTTTCATTTACCTCAAATATACGTTGTTCTAGGAAGATTTGATGAGCGTCGTTCACATATATCGATCAGGGGTGATCGAGGTAGGTGGTCTAGTGTTTATTTCCAACTATTGTGGTGAATTTGTGTACCATTGTGATACATGCCCATGAATGGGGTGTCTTATGGCTGAGGTAATGCATAATTAAATACCTAGAATTGCATAGATAGTTTAATGAAAATGTATAACTATTGTTTGGGATCGCTTCTTGGATCCAGGAGCACCCTTGGGGTGTGTTCCTCTGTTTAGCCGTTTGGCCAGGTTACCCGAGGGTACACCGTGATTTTTTTAGCATGTCTTAAATTTCCTTGAGAGTAATTGTATATAAATTGCGTGTTTATAAGTTGGGCATGGCCCGATTACTGGTTTAGCCTGAGGGTAGCGTTTTTATTAGCATGTGGGCAGTACTCTATTTATCCTGAGGGCAACTTCTTTCATGCCTGTGGGCAGTAGATTCTATGCCTGTCGGCGACACCTCATAAGCATGTGGGAATTGTTTGATATGTCTATGGGAATATTATTGTGGGTTTATATTTTCTTTACATGAGGGTATGTGTTTACGTGCCTGAGGAAACTGATTTTTTACTTAGAAATACACTCTGGCGTTTTCCTACTATTGAATGATTAAATGAATATTAAAATGGCAATATGACTGGAAAAGTTAGAAACTTTTGAGTACTTCTTAGTTTATTGCATTTATTCCAACACGTTGTTGTTGCACATTTACACTGATAGTTAGGCATGGATCTTTGGTGGGTGCCTACTGGGATTCATTTCTCACACCCTATTTGGGTAGTGTTTTCAGCCCAAACTGACTATATTGCTGCAGGTGTGGATAAGGGAAAGGGTCCCTATACAGGTACTTGACTGGTGCTGAGGTGTAGGGGAGAATGGGACCAAGATCAGGCTCATGATGCTGTCGGCTATTCTATTTTTTATATTGTACATGTACTTTCCACTTATTGTATTATTGTATAACATGTTCTGGCTGTTTTATTAAAACTAGATACATGTTGCATCATTATCTATATAGCAGTTGGTTATCTTTTTTTTCAGTTGTTCATTTATGTTATGTATGATTCTCTTCTTCCGATGTTGCTGTAAGTTTTGTTCTTGTATTCCGCTACACTACACTTTGAAAAATGAGGGAATAGTTTCCCCACTATCAGACCTGGGCCCTCACTGCTTGTCGACAGCCTCTGGCATTTGGGGAAATGTGCATGAGGTCACGTGGCGAACCAGGTTCGGGGCACCCGTGGAGTGGTACCCAGATCCGGGATGTTAAAAAGATATATCAGAGGGCATTCTTTTCATTGAATTATTTTTTGGAGCCTTAGTCTGGGATAGGATGGAAATAGTAGTTGGTAATATGTTGTGCCAGCGAGTAGTTAACCCGCGTACAGGGAAAATCCAATTTACCTCATATTTCATTTTTTTTTGATATTTCAATTTACAGTTGATCTGATTTTCAGTGTTCTGTGATGCACTTTTAGTTGTTCTATTTATATGTTATTATTGTGTTCTACTTAGTTGCAACCCGATGAGATGAGGGTGTTCCATCTCATGCATCATTTAAGAACATGCTAGAAATCACATTCCATGTATAGTTACATTCCATTAGGCGCATTAGAAATTTCATGTTGTTGTGATAGTTGTTCTACTAGAAAATAATGCTGTTGTGATAGCTTCTTTGACAAATACCCACAATTTGATAGAGTAACGCTGTGTGAGGTGTTGAAGAATGAATGCCAAACTTTGGTTTTTGGGGAGTATGGTCCCTCAATGACCAGAATTTGGTAGATCATTGACATGTTTACTTGTGTATAACAGGTATTAGATTCCAAACATTGATTCGCGAGGAGTATGGGCCCTCACAGATCAAAATTTTGCACTTAGGTGTTTTCTTCAGTATTTTTTGGGATTCAGAGTAGTTTCAGAGGCTTACTGTCCAGAAAACCCATGATACATGCCATGTAGTTCCTCGGACACACGCCGTGTGTTCTTCCATTCAGGAAGAAATGAAAAAAATTTAAGTACACATCGTGTACCCTCAGTACACGCCGTGTAGTCTCTTATCATGTCATAAACTGTGTGGGCGGGGACACGGGGTAGGCGAATGTTTTGGGAATAAAACGTGTTGTGTACCGAATGTACACACCGTGTAGTATTGACCTGGAGTCTGCCCTTGTAGCTAAAAACACAGATAGAGGGGACCTTGAGTCATACACACTGTGTCCACCATGGAAAACGCCATGTAGTCTGACCCGGGGACCCGGCCGTGTAGCTAACAAACATGGGTTGATGTTACCTCTCCTTGAACACGCCGTGTACCTAAGGGACACGACGTGTAGTCCTTACCCATGAGAGACCATGTGGACTTGGCCGTGTGGCATGGTTAAGGGGTAGTGTACACGCCGTGTGTGGGTATCACACGCCGTGTGGTGTCATCCGAGTAGTCGACCGTGTCATGAACGACACATGAAATTGAAAATTAAACCATACATGTCGTGTAGAGGCCATGAACACTATTTAGTCTTGTTCGAGTGAGCCGTGTGGATTAGACATATAGAAGGACTCGAGCAGGGAAAAATGATTCAAGTACACACCATGTATTTAAAAGGCAAGTCGTCTGTTTGGGGTGTTACACGGCCAGTTTATGCTGGGGTACATGCCCATGTGAATGCTTGCGAGAACACATCATGTAGTTATGTACACGTCGTGTAGTCAAATTTTGTAAATTTTCAAAACATTAATTCTCCATCTTCTTATTTTCGGTCTCTGATAAGCTTGTTCTAAGGTGTGAATTTGACCTGGTAGAGTCATGTCACCCATAAAATGATGAGTTGTTCGCCAGGAGAGCGGCAACGATTATACTCCAGAGATGGTAGGCCATGGGCTACCAGTGGATCCTCAAGCAGAGCCAGATGCGGTGTCAGTCGTTATATCAGGAACTGGCGCGGATGCATAGTTCTATGAAGGCTTCATGCGGTTCATATAGACCTTTCAGGGAGCACCATCGGATTCTACATCTATGGTAGAGCTGACTCGAATCTTCCAGCAGCAGTAGCCACCTACATTTTCAGGGGATGGAAGACCACAGGCTGGTGATTCTTGGCTGGATTCATTGCAGACTATTTTCATGCATCTTGATACGCCTCTAGGGCGGAGGGTCATGCTCGCGATATATATGTTGCGTGATTCATCTAAGAGGTGGTGGGATGTTACCAAACAGGTAGAGAATCACCGAGACATGGTGTGGGAAGATTTTTAGACAACATTGTATGTCTTCTTCTTCCTAGAGACACTGATGGAATCTAGAGCTCGAGATTTGATCAATCTGTAGTAGGGTTCTACGATATTGATGGATTATTCTTCTCGTTTCACCAAGATTCATCGTTTTTCACCCATTCTGGTGAGTGATGTGACGTTGAGGGCTAGTCTCATTGAGGATGGTCTTCGATATGACATCTCTGCTCTGGTGCCTTTTTCAGGTTGCCTATCATATATGCTATTGTGCGCCAGTCACTGATTTCCGAGTAGAATCTGTGGGAAGCTAGTGGTGTGGGATAGGGCGGTTCAAAAAAAGTTTCTTGCACTATTTCTACTGGAAAGAGGAACAAACAGATGGACTTCTCTCATGGTGGAAGTACCATCCAGAAGAAATTTTTAGGTGGCCAGGTCATGTGCTACTAGTGTGGTAAAGAGGGGCACAAGAGACCATAGTGTCCACGTGACCCAGTGGAATGTTGATTTTGTGGCAGGATGGGGCATCTGCAGCGCTTTTGCAGTGTGTTTCCACTAGTGGCTAGTGAGAGGGGATCTATGTAGACTCCGCGTGTGGGACCAAGACCAGAAGCTTCTTACCAGTCGAGAAACTGGAATACATCAGGGAGTGCAGGCAGGGATGGTGGTCGTGGTCCTAGTAGCCAGACACCAGGATCTCATAGGCAGTAGGGAGGGATAGCTCAGGGTAGCCAGGTTGTTTCATAGGGCAGCGACACTGGGCGTGCATATGCTGTGCAACAGACCCAACAAAATCAGGATCCCAGACCTTCTACTATCATAAGTAATATTCTAGTAGCATTTGTCTTATCTTCAGTACTTTTCGATACAGGTGCTACACATAGATTTTTATCTGTTCCTATCATGGAGAGCCTTGGGCTCTGTGTTTCTTCTTCTTCTAATGTTATGATTCTAGACACTCTGTTGGAGACTAGAATGGCTGGTGTGCATCATTGCAAGAAGTGCCCCCTTATGGTTGGTGGGTGTCACTTCCTTTGGGACCTCTATGTCTTGCAGATGACGATCTATGATATCATTCTCAGGATGGACTAGTTGGTTCCCTTCAAGACTTTGTAGACTTCTATCATCCGAGGGTGTGTTTCACGTCACCAGAGGGCAGAGAGTTTCTATACAAAGGTGAGTGGGATGTTCTGTCGAGTCGATCTAGACTAGAGTATCGTGGGAGAGGTGGAGTCACAACCCAGATTGTGAGTTTATATTTGGATGATCAGGGGACTTGTCAGAAGGATTTTCCTCTAGTGGTTGATCATTTCCAGGATGTCTTCCCGGACAACTTTTCAGGTCTACCTCCAGAGCGTGAGGTGGATTTCTCTATTGATCTTGTGCCAGGAGCGGCACCGGTATCTATTCTTCCTTATAAGATGGTTACACCTAAGTTACAAGATCTCAAGAGACAGTTAGGGGAGTTATAATCAAAGGGTTTTATCCAACCCAATACTTCTCCTTGGGGTTCTCCAGTCCTTTTTACGAAGAAGGCGGATGGTACCCTCAGACTCTGTTTGGAATATCGGAAGCTGAACTAGTTGATGGTCATGAAACGATATTCCTTACAAAGGATTGATGATATTTTTTTTCAACTTCAAGGTGCATGCGGGTTCTCAAAGATTGAATTGAGATCCATATATCATCAGTTGCGCGTTAGACCATATTATATACCTCTCACATCCTTCAGGAGTAGGTATGGTCTATATGAGTATTTGGTTATGCCGTTTGGACTCACGAACATGCCATTAGTTTTTATGGCTCTAATGAATCGTGTGTTCCATCTTTATCTGGATTCTTTTATGGTAGTATTCATGGATGATATCTTGGTTTACACTCAGACTCGATATGACCATGCCACCCATTTTGAGATCATATTGAGTACACTAAGAGAGTATCAGCTATATACTAATCTCTCAAAGTGCCACTTTTGGATGGACCAGATACACTTCCTGGGCCATATCATCTCAGAGTTAAGAGTTTTGTTAGACCCAGAGAATGTGAGAGTAGTAGTTTCCTAGGAGCATCCTAAGAACGTGTTTGAGATATGGAGTTTCTTGGGGATGGATGGTTACAATAGGCATGTTATACATGACTTCTCCCGCTTTGTAGCGTAGTTGATGGGTTTGAATAAGAAGGGTGTGAAGTTCGTTTGGTCAAAAGCTTGTGAGGCAACCTTTCAAGATATGAAGGGGTAGTTGACATCAGCACTAATCCTGATTCTCCCAGAGCTAGAAAAGTTCTATACATTTTACTGTGATGCATTAGATATTGGGCTGGGATCTTTGTTGATGTAGGGAAATTGAGTTTTTGCGTACGAGTCTCGGTAGTTGATGCCACATGAGAGGAACTACATGAGGCGTGACCTCGAGTTGGCTACAGTTGTTTATGTGTTACGCTGTTGGAGACACAATCTATTGGGAGAGCATTTTGTGGTTTTCACCGACCAAAAATGTATCAAGTATATTTTTACCTAGCGTGACTTGAATATGAGACCGTGAAGGTGGGTTGAATACCTTCAGTCCTTCAATTTTGAGCTAGCATATACACCAAGAAAGGGTAATGTAGTTGTTGATGCACTGTGCAGGAAGACTCAGAAACAGGCAGTTCACGAGGCCAGTGGTGAGTGGCTGCTTATGGCTTTGTTCTCTGAGATGAATTTGGAGGTGCATGACAGTCAGGGACAAACCTATCTTTCATCTTTAGCTGTGACTTCTACCATCCTGGATAAAGTGAGGATGAGACAACTATTTGATTTAGAAGGACTAGTTCTACGGGAGTCAGTGGCAAACAAGGACCCTCATTCTGGTTAGCCGATAGGCAATGATGAAATTCTATGGATCTGTGGATGAGTGTGGGTTCTAGGGGATATACGCGAAGAGTTGATGCGGGAGTTCCATGCTTCATCTTGGGTAGTTCATCCCGGAAAAACCAAGATGTACTGTAACTTGAGACAACAGTACTGGTGGCCAGGTATGAAGAGAGAAGTAGCTGTTTTTATTACAAGATGTTCCACATGTTAGCAGGCGAAGGCTGAACATCAAAGGCTAGATGGACTGTTACAACATTTACCCATTCCAAAGGGGAAATGGGATGATGTCACAATGGAATTCGTGACTGGGTTGCTGAGGTCACCTCGAGGTAATGATGTCGTGTGGGTTTTTGTGGACAGACTCACGAGGGTAGCTCACTTTTTGCCGATCAAATAGACTTTTGGTGTTTACAAGCTCAGAAATCTGTATATCTGATAGGTTGTACATATTTATGGGGTTCCTCGTTCTATCGTTTCAAATAGGGATGCTCATTTTAGATCTCATTTATGGTATAGTTTTCAGAGGGAACTGGGTACACAGGTGCTTCTGAGCACAACTTACCTCCTTCAGGCCGATGGCCTGTCAGAGCCTATGATACAAGTTCTAGAGGACATGTTGCATTCATGCATCCTAGACATTGGGGGCTCTTGGTAGATGCATATACGCATGTTCTAGTTTTCCTATAATAATAGTTCTCCAGAAACTATTGAGATGGCACCTTACATGGCTTTATATGGTAGGCCATGCTGATCACCTTTGTGCTGGGTGGAGGTAGGTGAGGCAGCTTTACTGGGACCACATCTCGTTCATGATACTTCTGAGCAGGTCCAGCTGATTCAGATACAGATGGCTACTGCATAGTCTCATCAGAAATATTACGTTGACCACCGCAGACGACCCTTGGAGTTCGTGGTCGAGGATCATGTTTTCTTGCATGTTTCACCGAGGATGGGACACATGCAGATCAGGATACAGGGTAAACATTCAATGAGGTATGTGGGGCCATTTTATATTCTGGAGAGAGTCGGGATGGTTGCCTATCGGTTGCAGTTACCGCAGAGGTACCGTGCCATTCACTACATCTTCCATGTATCTCAGTTACGTCGCTATCATTCAGACCCATCTCACATCTTTCAACTATAGGAGGTTGAGCTTTATATAGATGCATCCTTTGACGAGCATCTAATTGTTATTTTAGATAGTAGGAAAATGGTTCTCCGAGGCTGGTCGGTTCCTCTCGTATGGGTGCTATGGCAGCATGTCCGAGTGTAGGATAAAACCTAGGAGTAGGAGACCGACATACGTGCTCAATGGCCAGATTTATTTTGAGTGTTATCTTCACCACCTTTGGAAGGGAAATTCAGGGACAAATTGCTTTATGGGGGAAAGATTGTAAGAACCCAGTTCTTATTCTTGAGGTATGAGTTTCTTCTTTTCCATTTTTACTTAATTTTTTTTGAGAAAATAAAGAAAATGGGGGAAAATCCTAAATTTTGTTACTAAATTCCATGTAATTTTCCACAAGTCGTGTACTTTGGATGTGCGGAAGGAGTACACAGTGCGTGTTTCCCGGTCAACAATGATGGGTTTAAAAACCGACTACACGCCATGTAGTGGGAATTTTGCTTGCTGTGTAGTCAGTCGGCAGGCGAATAGTATGGAAGTGGCTAGATGAGTGATAGTACACGCTGTGTACTCAAGATACACGTCGTGTAGTCATGTCGATAGATGAACAATGCCACGCTAGCGAGAAGCCGCCGAAGGAACAGTTAAAAAAATGAAAACTACATGCCGTGTACCCAATAGTACATGCAGTGTAGTCTATTTTTTCTCTAAAAATGGGCAGTAGCCTCCCATGTTCACAGGGAATCCTTAGAACCGGAGGAGATCTCTGAAGGGATGGCCGAAACATTGGAGATCACCCGATCAATAAGCAGGAATTTGATTCCGCCTCCGTCGATCTCGTTGGAACCGTATAGGTAAGCCCTCCCGTCTCCTTCAACCGTTCTTGCCGATTATTCATATAAATGGAGTTATTTTCGTTTTAACAAGTTTTCTTTTACCTCAAATCTACGTCGTTCTTGGACGTTTCGAGGAGTGTCATTCATGTATATCGATCAGGGGTGATTGAGGTCAGTGGTCTAGTGTTTATTTCCAACTGCTGTGGTGAATTTATGTACCATTGTGATTTGATCCCATTAATGGGGTGTCGTACGGCTATGGCCTTGAATAATTAAATACCTATAATTGCATTGGTATTTTAATGAACATGTATAATTATTGTTTAGGATCGCTACTTGCATCCAGGACCACCCCTGGGGTGTGTTCCTCTATTTAGCCATTTGGTCCGGTTACCCATGTGTATACCATGATTTTTCTTAGCATGTATTAAATTGTCTTGAGTGGAATTGTATATAAATTTCTTGTTTATATGTTGTGCATGATCCAGTTACTTGTTTAGATTGAGGGAAGTGATGTGATTAGCCTATGGGCAGTGCTCTATTTAGCCTGAGGGAAACATCTTTTGTGCCTGTGGGCAGTAGATTCTGTGCCTATGGGTGACACCTTGTAAGCATTTGAGCATTGTTAGATATGACTATGGGATGATTCCTGTGGGTTTGGATTCTCTTTACTTGAGGGTAATGGTTTACATGCCTGAGGACACTTATTGTTAACATAGAAATACACTATGGCGTTTTCCTTCTATAGAATAATTAAATGAATATTAAAATGGAAATATGACTGGTAAAGTTAGTTACATTTTTAGTACTTCTTAGTTTATTTCATTTACTCCTGCACACTGCTGTTGCAAATTTACACTGACAGTTGAGCACGGATCAATGGTGGGTGCCTATTAGGACTCATTTCTCACACCCTGTTTGGGTCATTTCTTTAGCCTAAACAGACTATATTGCTGCAGGTGTGGATAAGGGAAAGTGTCCCTATATAGGTACTTTATTATTGCTAAGCTGTGAGGGAGCATGGGACCGAGCCCAGGCTTGTATGCTACTAGATATTTTGTTTTGTTTGTTGTACCAGAACTTTCCAGTGTATTGTATTATTGTATAACAGGTTCTGGATATTTTCTTAGAACTAGAGACATGTTGCATCATTATCTATATAGAAGATGGTTATCATTTACTGCAGTTTTTCATTTAAGTTATGTATGTTTCACTTCTTCCTCTATTTTTTATGTTTTGTTATTATATTCTACTACGCAACACTTTGACAAATGAGGGCATATTTTCCCCAGTATCATACCTGGGCCCTCGCTGCTAGTCTGCAGCCTCAGGAATTTGGGGAAATGCGCATGAGGTCAAATGGAGAATTGGGTTCGGGGCACCCGTGGAGTGGTACCCGGATCTGGGATGTTACATTATTATAGGAAACATAGTCTTATTAAAGATCATGCATATGAAAAATATGATGATCAAAAACAACACAAGTTAGGGGTACATTATTTTTAGTGATGACAATTTAATTTTTTTCGATTTTGGTTCTTGTTCATGATTTTTTTTGTTTAATGTTGTTGAATATTTACTAGAGGTTGTGATGTTCATAGAGGGTTAGATTGTTTTAGTTGGTTTGAAGGGATATTGGTTCCTTAATTCCTAGATCATAAGGCATCTGATCATTAAAACATGGTCTATGTATGATGTCAGTGTGGATAAGATTTACATGTTTGAATGGAATATGATATGGGGGGTACATCATAGCATATAAGTTGGTGGTGAATTTCCTCTCTATTTAGGTTATGCATGAGTAGTGATCTATTATAGGCCTTAGATAATAAATATTAGGACATCCATATTTCTTTGGATCTTCTAACAATAAATCATATTTGGGGTTTTTCTATATGTATGAAATATTCTTCCATTGATCTTTGTATTTGAGTAAAGTTGTCCTTTATTTACATAGTGTTTTTATGTGAATGGTTGATAGAAAGAATAAATCACATCTATACCTCTTATAATTTACCCCAAAATGATATTTTCTTGGTCACTAATATTAGGCAAAATTTATATGCTATTTTGAAAACTGCTCATTATAATGGGATGATTATTGATAATGGAGTGGTATTTGATCCTCTTAATACCACTCCTAAAGATAAGGATGCTCTTCGAAGCCCCAATATTGGTGAAAAGTATACTATGGATCGGTAAATTAATAATATAGGATGCTCATGTTCTAACTTCACAAAAGGATTTTTTTTATTGATGAATCAAAGGATAGTAATGATGGTTTCACTGAAAGTGATTTATCTATTCATTAGAAAGAGAGTAAAATTTGATTTAACACATATATTTTCATTCAGTTTTTAGAATGGAAAATGTTCACCTAGCCGGGCTGAATGTTGGGGGGACCAGTACAAGATGTGCTTTCAATTTCCTAGATTAGAGAAGGGAATCCCTCAAATTAGATGAGCAGAATATGTCGATGGTCGAGGATGGAAGGAATCATTTATCAACTACATGAGAATGATTTCATAACTCTTTTATTCTACACAAATTACTCAATGTCAAAATAGTATTTATAAACATTATATACATTATTTCTTATAGTCATTTCTAAGAATTAGATTATTTTTACAAGAAAAAATTGTTTTAGGTACCCTAAAAGGATCTCCAATCCCTTAATGCATACCAAGAATATCTATTCTATTGATGATTATTTTAAAATAATAATCCAATGTGGTGTAAATTAGATCCATACATAGCATACTAGATCCCATGGAATCTTATTATCCATTTTAGCGCACATTACGGTATTATATCCTGCCAAAGACATGTTTAAACAATGAAAGCGATGATTTGATGATGCAGATTTAGGGTGGAACATAAATGGATTAGACACAAGTAGTGAGCTCCTAAACAAGACTCCTCAACCACTCTGGATTACAGAACAAATCAACCAAAACAATCATTTGAAGCCTCACCTCCTGTTAATGATGATTCACCATATGGAATCACACTTTAATTCCCTAAAAATCAATTAAAAAAATATAAAATAATTTTCCCAATAAATAATCTATAAAAACCTATGAAAAATAGCTTGAATAATCAATACACAAAATTAGAACCTATAACATAATATCCACTAATATCCAGGATTGAAAGAGTATGATGTGTATTTTCATCCAAATCCAATGAACCTGAAGCATTATTGTTTACCTACAACAATGGTAAATATTTTTAAGGAATCACTTAATATAATATTCATTTGCTACACATCTTTATATCTCATGCATGATAAATGATGAAAATTAAAAAATCATCCAAAAAAATCTTATATGTCTTTAATTTCACAAAATATACAAAATGAAGTCACAATATAGAATTTTGCAACATTAAACCTATATGAATTGAATTGAAGAAAATATATTCTGAATAGAATAATTAAATATAATACTCTACATATTTAAACAAATAGATCAAGTATCAAAAGAGGGGGCACACAAATGTTTAATAATTACAAAAATGAACAAGAGGCAATGACATGAATCATATGGATTAAAATCATTAGACATGAGCTATGTATCTTGAGAAAAAACTATCATAGTGTCTAAGGATTTCATGATACCATATAGGGTGGAATCGTTTATTATGGCATGGGATGCCCAAGGTGATGATTATGGAACGTTGGTGGATTGAGGCAGAGAGGTGAATCTGAACAAATACACCCACAATGAATTAATGAATTTGGGAGATGTATCTTGTGCATGGGTTAATGAAAGAAGAGAAGTGAAGACATGGTGGGGGAGGAAACCGATGGATTGAAGCCACTTCTCAAGACCAAATCTCAACGGATCAAGGCGGTGTGTGGGTAGAAAGTGTGGACCAACATAATTAAATAAATATGTCAAATAATCAATATAATATATAAAAATATATTATAAAATTATTAACATAAAAATATTATATATAAAATATTAATTTTGTAATTCAAAATTATAATTAACAGTTTATAAATATATATGTACATACAATAATTATTTTTTTGTAAAATTAAATATATGTAATATATAATAACATATAATATAAAAAATCATAAATACCCATTAAAAATTAGTTAATTTATTGTTATATAATGAAATTAAAATTTTAAAAAAATATAGTATTATTGTTTAATAATATAAAATAAATTTTGAATATGTAGATATCAATTACTAAATAATTATATTTCAATTATAATTATTTTTTTATTGATTAAAAATGTTTTTTATTTATTATTTTTATTAAAATAAAATATTTGATGATTTTTTTATAAAAATTATTTTAATGTTTGTTAAATAATAAACTTTGAAAAATATAAATATAATTAATGAGGTGTTTTAAATAAAACCACTAAAATTGTATATTGACTTTGGTCAAAAAAATAATAATCTATACAAAAAATTTGGTTTCTCTTAAGGGGTTGTTATCATTCAATGATTTAATTGAACATATTTTAATAATGATAACGGATTTAGTGGTAAAATATATTATTAATAATAGATTTAATTGTTGGTAAAAACCTGTAGGCATTAGTATGATCAAGCAATAGATTAAACTTTTGGAAAAATATTAGTTGGTGTTAAAATATCAATACCAACAGATGTACCCATTGGTAAAAAACCGTTCGTATTTAAAATCAATAGCAATAAAACGAAACATATATTGGAATTAATGATTTTTACTAACAAATAAATCATATGTTGATAAATTTATATTGGTATAATTCTATTTTTTTCAGTGATAAAATTCAACCTTTCAAACAATAAAAAGACAAGCTTGTTCAATAAAACTTCCTCTTTAATATCACCATTCTAAAATGTGGATTTAACATCAATTCAAATGATCTTATCGCCTTGTTGTGCAGAAACTGTAAGAAAGATCCTGATTGTTCCATGTCTTGCCACTAGAGAAATGGTTCATCATAATCAATACCCTGTGTTTTTGAAAACCCTTTTCAGAAAAATCTTGATTTGTTTCTCATCACTTCACCTTATTCATTTAGCTTCTTATAAAAAACCCACACTATTCCAATAGTTATTTTTTTAAGATTGGGTTTGAGTTACATTGAATCATTATTTTTAATCTGATCCAACTCTTAAATCGTGCCCTCAACCAATTTATGAGACTCAATATCTTCTTTCACATCATTCAGATCAACTTTTGAACACAAAGTAGTATTTATAGTAGCATTTGTTCTTATTCTAGTTTATATATTTTTATGTTGATAGAAAATTATTTTCTGAACTTCCACTTTCTTCATCATCCAAGGATGATATTTTTGATTATTTTTCTCATCGGTGGAAATAGTTTTGTATAATTATTCTTCTTGAGTAGGAATACAATTGTCAATATCTATATCATAATTTTTTTCTTCAACTTTATCAACTTTTTTTTGTTTCAATATGTTTTTCTTTCTCACATCATTAAATAAATTTCACATCAATATAACCAACATTTATTTTTGTATCTTTGTTAAGGCATCTATATACTCTTCCTTCTAAAGTATAGCCATGAATGATTCCATAGTCACCTTCCTTCTCAAAATTTCCATAGTTTCAACCTTTCTTTATTATAATGGATGGACCCCTAAACACATTAAAATGTTTCGAACATGGATTATTAATATATGAAAATTCATATGGATTCATATCTGAATAAGGTCTATAAAAACAATGGTTCTGAATATAAATACCATAACTCATGGAATGCCTCCAAAATTAAGGGGTGAGGTTTTGTTTAGGTTACATGGTTTTTACCATTTATAATATTCTTCTATTCTTTCTTTTAGTAGTCCCATTATGTTGATGAGTGTATGGTGAACTACAATACATTTTTATTTAGATAAATTTAAAATTCATCACTTCTGTATTCACCAAAATTTTATATTCTCACCTTCTATTCTAAATACTGACAGTATTTCTATGATTTCCATATTAACCTTATAAACATTATCAAATAATATGATTCATATTTCATATAAACTATAGAATTAATGTGATTAAAATCATCAATAAATATGATTAATTATTTATCCCAATTTATTAACTATTTTCTCATTAACCCACATATATCATAATGAATCAGCTCCATGGGTTGTTTAGAACAAATCTCGAAATTCCTATGAACGACATTTGTAATATGTCTATTATGAAAAATAGTGAAACACCAATATCTTATTCCTAGAAAATTATAAATCTCTCTAGTAGTATCTCATTTAGATAACATGATCATGAATCTTTGAAACACATGTCCCATCCTTTTATTCCCAAATTTTTTTACTTCCACCATACTCTTGTAATAAGTGTTTTTTATTTCACCAATATAAAGATAGTTTTCCTTTTGTATGTTGGCCACTTTTAACAATATATCAATATTATTCACTTTCCACAACAAATCCATCTTTTACAAAGATAACATTTTTACCGTCATCACAAAATTGTGAAACACTTAGCTGATTTTGTTTCCGTCGATGAACATACAAGGTTTTCATGGATTTCATCTATTCTTTCCCAATTATGGCTGACCAAACACTATTTCTTTTCCAGGATTTATCATTTACAAATTTCACTACTCATTATTTAAAATATTTTACATTCTTCCATAATTTCAAATCTCTTTTCATATATGATGAACACCCACTATCAAGGATCCAAATTTTTTCTCCTTTTATATATTTCAATGCAGTTTCCAAAACAAGATATCTTACCTAATCCCTTTATTTATTAACCTTCAGATATTAAAAATTATTAAGAATATGTTGGTGTGACAGAATAAAAACATGACATCCTTTTTTTATGGTGTCTTGGTTTTTCACATCACTCACAAATTGTTTCCAAATGTTAGAACCTATTTTTATTTTTACTCCACCTTTATCAACCTTCTCGGAATTATAATTTTGAGGTAATTGAATCCCCCTAAACTTATTCCTTACGTAACCTATGTAATAATCATAATGTTGTTTGTTTATCCAACACATATTTCTTGTATGTCTGAATCCACCACAATACTAGTAATAGTCATAGAAGGATTATTTTCCACTGAAACATGTATATTGATTGGATCTTTGAATTTTTTTCTCGACCACCTTTTTATATTTATTATCTATGCCACAAACCATTATATTATCAATTAGAGTATTCATTTTTTTAAGCTCTATCAAAACTATTTGTTTTAAATACATTACATGACACATAATGTTTCAAAACATTTTCAGACTCACAATTCTTTGAGACTTTTGAATTCATGACTTTATTGTTGTTGGAAACATACATGACTTTTACATATTTATTCTTTGAAAACTCAATTTCATCATTCTTTTCATCCTTCAAAGGTATCTATTATTGATCCATATCGGGTTACTCATTATGAGATCTTTCATCAACATCAGTGATAATGTTTGGGAAACTAGTATTTCCCAATTCATCTTTTGAGAGTTTGTTTGGGAAAAGTTCCAACTCTCCTTCTATTTCCTTTAGCTTGACCTCAAGATATTCATTGTGTTTCATTTTATCTTCATGAAATTTCTTCAAATAATCATTTTCATTAACCAACATTGATTTCTCATCAGTAAAAAATAATGGATATCTTGTTGAGGACATTCATCTCCCAAAATTTGGTTTTTATTTTTGATCCTTCTAATCATTCTCAAAAATTAATTCAATTATTTTTTTCATATGATTTTTAGTTTGAGTTTATTATTCTTCCAAACTGCTACATCCAAATTCTTCATCATTCACGTGTGTAATAAAAGTATTTTCAATACTATTCTCAAATGATTTTTCAGATTCAACATCCCATCATTCTTCCTCATTATCATTAAAATAGAAGTTTCATATTTTGGAATTGATGAAATTACTACCATTCATGATGGATTATGATTTTCCATTGTCATGTTTTTTCTTCTATGACATTCTGGGAATTCATTCTTCTTCATCAGTATCCTATTATTTTTTTCTTCTTGGAAAATTTATAGAAAAGTGACCAACACATCCAAATTTAAAACATTTAAACAGAATACATTTTTACATTTACCAATATATTATTTCTCATTTTTAGAAAACATAGACAAAATATTATCATGTTTATTACATACCTCATTTTCATATTTGGAATCACTAGCTTCATATTTAACAATATCCTCATTAACTTTTCTCACTTGGATGCCTTGAAATACATTTTTCTATACGTTTTTATTTTTTTTTTCAACATAGATTTACCTATTCTAATTTCATAAGTGATATGAGTTCTATGAAAATAATCAATATATAATGTTTTAGGATCTCTCTCTTCGAATAAAGAGACTCTTTCACCAAACATGTTTGGAAGGATTCTCAATATCATTTCAACAAATTTAGAGTCATCCAACTTTTTACAATGACATATGATAGTACTCACAATTTGATTTACCCTATTAATGAAGTCCCCAATAGATTCATACTCACCCATCTTCATTCCTTCATACTTAAATCATTTGATTTGTTGTTTTTCATATTCACTTATGTATAGCCTTTGTATTTATTTTTCAGTTTATGTCATATCCACTTTCCTATTGAAACACCACTCTCCCTTTTGAATTCAATTTTATATTGTGATGAAAATATTACACTCTTGGACCTTCTATCACTCTCCACATTCTTCATTTGAATTGATGTAAGGGTAGTTTTAAAATCAATAGGAAGAAATCCATAATTTTCTGCTTGAAGAACATTATATCAAATAGACATTAGATAAAGAAACAATATATATTTCTAGATATGATAACTATTTCCATAAAAAATAGTAATTATTTTACTGTTTACACAATTTATTAGCAAATAATAAGTAAAGGGATCCTCTATATGATACCAATTCATAGTGCCCAATCAGAATGATTGTATCCCTGAGAGGGGGAGTTGTAAATCAATGATATTTTTTATTTTATGTTTCATTCAAATTGAAATGACCTTCACCTCATATTAAATATTATATTCCATACTAAAAACAACTCAAACACACATCCACAGGAACACAACTATTTACCATGTACACTATTCAATATGAATAACTACATCCTTGGTATGGCTGGTAAATGATCCTGTACCACACAATCCACTAGAAAATAATACTTTAATTACAATGAGTAGTCTATAACATTTCACTCATGTAGCACTATGTAAAAAATTCAGTAGTTCATGTGTACCCACTTAGAACAAATTGGTTAATAAAAACATGATGAAACAAATCATGTAACCTGTGATTCTTTTAAATTACAAAAATATATTCAATTGGAAATATTCTAAAATTTCATACCTAGATGATTGTATGACCTTTTTGAACATTTTTGTGAAAAATCAGTCTTATTTTCCTAGTTTGTTTCCTCCAAATAAGATTCTTCTAGTCCGACACTTCTCGGTATGATTCTTCTAGGTATGATTCTCCCTCAGTATATAAATCATAGTATGATGATCCCATATTCACTTGTCCATCCTGATACGATGATTAACTAAATATGATTCACAAGACGAATGCAGTAATCATCTAATTATGATAATCACTGAGTATAATGAAAAGTTAAATACTACGATGTGATCTTATCTCTTATCTTTCACTTCATCATAAGAACTTCTTTTGTAAAAATGAATATAGAATCTTATTTCATTTCTCTAAAAACATAGATTATATCTCATAAACAATACGTCTATCAGCTAATAAGTACAATTTACTTTATTACATTCTATGGTGTCTCTCGAGTGGATTGGTGGGAATCCCAAAAAACATCATTCTTTATCAAATTCACCCTAATCCAAATTTCCCCTAAAATCTCAGTTTCATTTTTTACTTAATCAACTCTTCTGGATGATTCATGATTCTTATTCAATCTTCACTAATTCTTTAGACATTCATTTTGATGACCAGTCTGATTTCAATTCATGAATCATATTTTCTAAACTTGTTTAATTCAATACAAAGATCTATATAAATTGAATGAAAATGTATGAAGAAATTGATAACATTTTGAATGATGAATATAATTATTCACTTGAATTTCATGATCCCCCTTGACAACACATCTAGAAAAAAATTTTACAATTTCTCTTGACTTATTTGAGAAAAAATACATCTTCTTCCCTTCTTCACTTTCCCTAGTTAAAAATATAAAACAATTTTACTCTCAAAAAATTGCTCTTGAGCCAACTGATACCTATAAATCAATTCAATTCATTTTTAATGGTTGAATATGGTGTTTATTATTTTTTGTCATGAATGTTTTCAATGGCCTCATCTCATCTTTAGTAAGCTCTATCATTCATGAACCTATCCATGTATTATGACTTTCATCGTGACATTAAATTCAATTGAGACTAGATTTAGTATCATTAGTATGATAACATTCTATTAATTTTAGCCTATTTCATTTATTCACACCCTTATTAAAATCATTCTAGGTATGATCATTCTGAGTATGAACATTATTGGTATTATTTCACTAAATATGATCTAGATGATTATAATTTATCTTGGTAGGATCACTTCTCTATAGGTAGTGTGTCTTTATTCTCTTCCACCTAGATAAAATTAATCTAGAAATGATTTGGAATAATTTGTAGAAACATGTGTTTTGAATAGGACTTACAGTATGGATGTTTTTGAACATTTTTGTTTACTAAATTAGTTGTTTTTAAAATTGAGCTTCAGAAACTAACGCTGAGTTTTGGAACACATATACATGTTTTTTGGACATTGGTGAAGTCCTAATAAGTCTTCTGAGTGGCCTGAGAATTTTTGAGAGTGTCATACCTGAAAAACATCATGTATTAAAATAAAGAATAGGGAGAATGATTTTCTCACAACCTTCTAAGTCGTGCGGCCCATGGTAGGTAACAGTGCAGCCCTATTTTAAATTGGACAATTTCTTCTTCACGGATTGCGCACAGTTTCCTAGACCATTCACCTAAGTGATATAGGGTGTGTCTTGATGGTAGTGGGTACCACACAGTTGGTGCACAGTTTTCCAAAAAATGCAGCTTAACCATCCATGAAAACCTATTTTTGGTTTTTAATTATTTTAAAATTTAATTAAAATAAAAACCTGAAACTAAAATACCCCAACTTTATTTGTCCCTCATAACGTGACGCACTAGGGGGGGTCCCCTTTGAGTATCCCATGTAACCCATACTTAGCCTCCTCTCCTCACTTCGATTCTGGAAGGTTTTTATAATTCCCTGACCTCAGTTACCCAGAGTCAGTTCATTATTTTAATACATTGATGTGATTATAAGAAATAATGTTCCGAAGGACTGATTGGTTTAACAGTCTTAGAAAATAGATTACTTACAAGAATGTTACATTACACTTTATAACATACAAAAAATAAAAAATAATCCTTTTTGAACAGCATTATTCCCTTGTCATAACCCTGCATATCAATCACAATACACTTCTTCGAATCTTGGGAAAAATAAAACATAGAAAGGGGTGGGCTCAAATGCTCCGTAAGGATAACATACAGTAGAAACATTCATAAATAAGCATAAACATTTAAGGCAATGCATAACTAAAACAACATCCTTTTAAAATTGAACTTCATCATAATGTGGAACAGAATAAAATGAAGTAATTCCATTCACTTATTCACATGGATATTATAATAGTCGAATAATAACATATAATAGATAATTTCATAATTAGGGAATTCCCAACACCGGACATCATTACCACATAGTCAAGGCCTAATGCCAAGACTACGAATAATTTTTTTTTCAAGGCCTTGTCCCAAGACACTATTTTCTCTCATGCCACTTATTGATGCATCGTGGTGCTATAGTGGGATCCACCCGTCACTTACTATGTCAAATGCATTTCTCATATGAAAAGGATTAAACATAACATAAACATTCATATTAAAACTATCATCTGAAATGTCGATACATTATCCAAAAACCATGAATGGTGTAAAAATATCACATCCATAGTCAAACATATCACAAAACCCTCAATAAAATATGGAAGTTTTGTATCATAATAAATCAACTTCAAATGATCTTAATTCCATCAATGTAAGTTGACATAGATGAAAATGTTTTGTAAAAATTATTGATAGAAATATCCCTTTTTTATGAAAATAGTTAAAAGTTACAAAATTAAGAAAGGAAGACATTTAAAGACATATTTTAATCAAAGTGTCCCATACCACTTTGAATCTTTTGAATGGAATTAACATTTTTAAAACATTCATATCCATTAAAATAAATCTTTAAAAACCATTTTGAAAACATGGACATTTATGAGAAAGATTTAGAAGAATAAATATTTAAATCATTTAAAATGAAATTTTAGTAAAATGTCCATTAAAAATAATCCCTTCTAAAACACTTTTATGAAACATTGACACGAATAATGAATATGTCCCAGTAGATACTTATGTAAAAACAACCACGGATAATAAAAATATTCTGAAATTAACCCTTACCAATTTCGTAACCTACGAAACATACACCCCATGAAAGAGGTATCATACAATGAATATGTAAATACACATAAATTAAAGTGTAGTACACAAAGAATACAATTATGGTCCGTATACACACCACACAAAAGTTAATAGTGGCAATATGGCATGAATCTCATGGAAATAAGGAGTGAGATGAAAACCCCTTACATTGCACTTTCCTTTAGTCGAGGATACGTTTAGCCTCCTGTATGAAGACTATAGTATGTTGTTAAATTATACCAGAACCATATATGTATTTATAATATCATGAATTATTCGTTTATGACTTTATACTACCCATTTAATAATAATTTCCATGTTATATTAATATTTCGGGTAATAATCACTTTCTTTATCATACATGTTTTAACTTGTTACTCTTTCTTGTATGAAATAGATCATGATTTAAATACTTCAAGAATATAAAAAATAATCTATATATCATATATATTTTGAATATAAATATTTATAAAAGGCATATATATGAAATGAAAAACACCATTTATGGAGACGGTAGTCCGTACGTATGCATAAACGTTGTTTTTGTTTTCATACAGTATTGAACAGAAGTAAGTGAATCAGATATATATAAGTACATAAATACATATATATATAAATACATATATATCCAGTAGAATTATTATGTCATATATTACATACTTATTAGTATTGTATATTTTCATAATCGTTGATAAATGGTGAACTTGGAAATGAATCTCATCGTGTCGTGGAGATGGTAATCCGTATGCACGAGTGAAAATATCATTATTTTGATATTAAAATAATAAATAATTGGATGTTATATCATAAATACAGAATACTTATCATTTTATATTTATTATTTACATCAAATACACATCATTATTATACCCATCCAAATAATACTGTATTGAATAACAATTACACCACGATGTGGAGACGGTAATCCGAACGTACGCACTTATGATGAAATGTCATTCAAAGGGTGGATATAATAATGAATTTGGTTGAACCATAATTAATAAAATATCATAGTATATAGAAGATACTGGAGTTATTATTTTATAATGTTAACAACAAAGAAAAACGAAGAGGAAGAAGAAAGAAACTTGAAAGAGGGTGGTGAAATCATTACCTCTTCTTCAGGTTCTTCCTTTTGATTTGATCAAAAGGGCTCCTTAGGTTGGATTTCTGATCAAACTAAGGCCCTTAGGTTGAAGTGAGGGACATTGGAAGGATATTTGGTCAGGGTTTGGCCGATCCAAAAGGCTTTGAAGTTATGAATAATTGGTTTGAAGTGATGTCCTTTTATAAGGGGGATAAAGGGGTCTTTAGGAAAAACTTAAAGTATTATTTTATAATAAATTTATATTTTGTTTATAATGAAACAAAATGAATTTATTTCAAGCCTTAGGTGGTTATGGGTAGAAATATTCTCAACAAATATATTTTAGATAAGTTTAGGTTACCATTTTAACATTATCTTTTCGATTTAACTCTTAGTTAAATAGTTTAACTTTTATCGTGTCTTCTTGTATTATTACTCTATATGGTTAATAAACTTACTCTAAACATATAAGAGAACCTCAAGTGGATCATTAATGACATATATAATATTACTTATTCTTTTTTTCCAAACCATACATTTTTAGGAATATTATACTAAACAATAATATAGTATTTGTTTTAAATATTAAATTATTTCAATTTTGACACTATTTGGTATTTTGTTTTTGTGAAAGTCATCACAACTTGATTAGTTAGAAAAAGATATATTGAATCATCCCTAAGAAGTACTATTCACCAAAAAATTTTGGATGTCATAAAAAATTTAAAATTCTACTTATATTAAAATTTATAATACAATTTATTTGATTCTTTCATTAATAAGGTAATTTACTGCATCATCATTGTATCATTAATAAATTAAATTATTTAATCTATAAAAATTATATATAAAATACCATTATGTAGGAAATATATTTATATTTCTAATTAATATTTATAGTCGAATTTATCTTATGTGTAACCCTATATTAAAAATGTTTTACTTATTAAACTTTTAATTTAACACTTTTAACTCTTCATTGAATTAAATAATAATAAATGTCATAATCTAATTCAAGTTGACCAAAGAGGTTCATATTTTATTCTAAGGTTGTTTTTAGTAGAATTACACTTAACCAATATAATTAAGACAAGTGTTAGGGTAATAATGACATCATTTTTACCCTTAATTACCCTATTTACTTTTAACCGTGGTAAATAAAAATAAAAAGATACTATTCACCAAAAATTATTTTCATCTTATTGAACCAAATTTTACTCCTTGATATTAACCATTTCTCTCGTATTGTCGAAATTCAACTCATAGAAGCGGTAAAATTATGTTTTATATGGATTTGAAAATTCTCAAATGAGATGGGTAAAAGACGGTGAAAAGTTAAATAAAATTTTTATGTATCTAAAATTAATATAAAATGACTCCAATGAATTACACTGAACTTATATAGATATTATGTATCTATTTTTACCTAAAATATATTTAAATAAAATGAATAATTATTTAAATAAAAATTAGAATTTAATCTATAACTCAGTGTTTTTCACGATTCATCAAACATTTACAGTATTCAGAAAAATACCGAAAATTCACCCTAAGCTAATTTTGATATTTCAAATTCAAAAAAAGTATATTTTACCAAATTCAAAACATATAAGTTTAATTAATTAATTTAAAATTAGTTTCCGTTGTCAAAACCAAAAGGCGTATTTTGAAGAAATAATAAATATCAAAAGTTTGACACTTGTTTACGTCCAATTTCAAATTGAAATTATTTACAATAACCAGCATTGGATTAAATGGTAAAAATATACTCTATTAATACTTCCAAACCTTTAAAATGTATAATTTAACACTATAAAATATTTTGATTAAAAATGTTGTCTGTAGATAAAATATATTATTTTTCACTATCCACCCAAATATGAAAGTTATCAGAAAAATAGCAAAAATTTATTGAAACTAAATTCTTATATCCTGATTCTAAAGAAAAAGTTTATTTTGTAAAATTTAATATATAAAAGTTTCAAATATTGTATTTAAAAAGGCTTCTTAATTAAAAGGTGGTAAAATTTCATTTTTTTAAAAATACTTCTTTTATCTGAAAAAATGTATCCGTTCTTACGTTGTGTCTAAGAAACTCATAATATTGATTATAAAATTATAAGTATTACATAATGTTCAAAATTCAGTTAATACTATTGATAACCGCTTTTGAATGACTAGTTTGCTAAGTCATGGTGCGCTAAAACTTGGTGTACGTGTAGTGCATGTTATTGAATTACATTGAAGAAATAACATACTATGAAATATTGGGGTGTTACATTCTTCCCTCATTCAATAAATTGTGACCACGTAATTTGAAATTTCTCTTCAAAAATAAAAGGTTGAAAACAGAAAATACCTTTGTGGGAAAACCGACATCGTAAAATTGGGTTAATAAAATTTAGTCTTAATAAGAGGAAAGGGGTAATGAAAACGTCGCCACCAAATTGTGATCTAGATTAGAAGAACATTGGTGGAAATTAGAGACACATAATTGGAGGAATAACTTTTATATTTATTGGATGTGATTCTGGTCATCAGTCACAAATAATTGTAGAATTGTGGGCCTCAAAGCCACCAATCTATGATGATTTAAAATAACATCGGTTCAACAAAATGTAAGGTATTAAGATAACACATTTTTTGTTTTGAGATCCCTTCCATAAAGTTTAATATTTTATTTATCTATAAAATAAGAGGGAAATATATATATATATATATATATATATATATATATCTGTGTGTGTGTGTGTGTTTCTACATGAGAAGTAGAGTTTCATCCTACCACAAACCCATCTTTCACTCTAAAATATTTCAATATATATATATTTATTTATTTATATTCTATTTTTCCTAATCGTCTAGGGTTCCAAAAATTATGAATTTATAATTCACAAATCTGACCCTCTAAAAACGGCATTATTCAATCCAGCATATCACATGGATCAATGATAGGTGATACACCCTTGACTCCCTTCGGTTGCAGGTTCAAGTCTAGCGGCCTTGCCGAACGCTGCTGGTTGTCGCCTTACCTCTGGGATGTCCTTTTTATGACAATCCAAAAATCACCTTAACAACTGTATCCATAATCCATTGCAACAATTAAACTTATCCAAAATTCTTCTATCCAAACTCATAGTCCAAAATTTATAAGGAAGTTAAACACAGCGAAGATCCTTTTTTCCACGTAATAACATGTGAACACCTTCATCATGTATTCTTTTAAAACATGGTAACATCTTGAATTACCATAAATCCTTATTGATTACATTCATGATCCCTTATTACGTATATAATATTGGATATACTCCTTATATCCAAAAATTTTATAAACTCCAACAATGTTGGAATATAATAATCATTAATCAGTTTCATGGTATTCAAGAATATCCAATATAATTTATCCAAATCAATCATATATTATTCCAAAATAACTACCTCGGTATCAGAACCATATTATGGTTTATCTTCCAATTAACCATATATTTTCCAAAAATTTATCCTGCTATTGAGTCACTTTTCTTGGTTCCACACAATCTTAAGTCCTTAATGAAATATTACTTCAATAAAATCCTTTTATACTCCATAATTATTGTAACCAGTACATTGTTGATACAACACTCAAATGACATAATTATCTAATAACAACATAAGAACTCTAATCATTCCTCCTCATCTATGGTAGTATCTTAACGTGATTATTATCCAATAGAATCATTTTTGGTATACTCTGATGACTGTGACATTGATTTTCATAGTGTCTCAATTCCTTATAGATGAAGCATTTAACATTTGAAAAAAAAAATTTACCCTTGCAATCACAGACTTGATGTCCTTTTTCTCCACACATATAAAAACTCTCATTCCCTTCAAGAATTTACCAAGGTGATTCATTCCACATTTATCACATATTAGAAAATCCATCTTTCCCTAGTTCCCTTTCTCCATCTTTCTTTCTACCATCCTTTTCTTCTCTGGCATCCCTTCAAAGCCATAGGATTCAAAGAATTAATTACCGATCTTATTAATACATGCTACTATTTATTCATATGATGAGAATACATGGGAGAATATTTTTCATCTAAAGGTTGGCTTAATACCGTGAAAGATATGATCCTTATTACTCTATGGATCGTAGGTATTACTAGAGTTCACATTACTTCTACAGGGTGCCATTTCTATACAATTTGATACACTAGGTCAGTTTATGAATCACAATTCATAATTCCAAACATCTAAAATACCTAATGTAAATTGAATAGTTTATGCATATAATACATAATCACGAAAATGTTTTCATTAATGAGATATATACTCATAAACCCATCATAGTGGTTTGTATAGAAAATGAGAATTATCCTAATAAAATCCCCTGGGAGTGTCATAACCAAGTGTGCAGTAGGGCCCATTGTCGTGCACTAGTTCCCGTTTGAGTCTAGCTCAAAGCGGTGTTTTCAGGTTTTACCCCAAGGTACATATGTTGCAGATCCACGTCTACATGCTCATATCCAGACAATAATGTATTTTCTTGGAAAACTCACAAAATATTTACATTAGCAAAATTCAAGGATGTTCTTCTATATTAATCTTCAAACTCTATCTTACAGTAATGTTCTCTAATCAGAGTTTATCTAAATCTAGTTTCCAAGGTTATTTCTAAACATCCTCTGATGCCAAATATAATTCCCCGACCCTATTTACCCAGAGTCGGTGCATTATTTTAATACATTGGCATGATTACATGATATCAAGTCCCGAAGGACCGATCGGTTTAGCAGTCTTTGAAAATAGATTACATACAAGAATGTTACATTACAATTTATAAAATAAAAAACAAAATAAATAATACTTTATGAATGCCATTATTCCTTTGTCTTAAGCCTTCATATCAATCACAGTACACTTCTTCGAATCTTGGGAACAATAAAACATAGAAAGGGGTGAGCTCAGATGCTGAGTAAGGATAACAATACAACAGAAAAATTCATAAATAAGCATAAACATTTAAGGAAATGTATAACTAAAACAAAATCATTTTAAACATGAATTTCAACATATTATGGAATAGAATAAAATGAAGTAATTTCATTCAATTATTCCCATTGATATTCTACTAGTCGAATAATCACATGCAATATCACTAAACACTTTCATAATGTTGGAATGCATAATGTCGGACTATCACAACCACATAGTCAAGACCTCGTGCTAAGACTAAAAATAAGATTTTTTCAAGGCCTCGTTCCAAGACACTAGTTTTTCTCATAAGACCTACCGATGCATCGAGGAGCTATAGCGGGCTCCACCTGTCACTTACTAAGTCCAATTCATTCCTCATATGAAAAGGTTTAAACATAACATAATCATTCGTATTAAAACTATCATAAAAAATGTCGACACTTTATCCATAAACCATTAATGGTGTAAAAAAAGCACAACCACAGTAAAAAATATCACAAAACCCTCAATAAAATATGTTAGTTTTGTATCATAATAAATAAAATTCAAATAATCTTAAATCTATCAAAGGATGTTGACATAGATGAAAATGTTTTGTAAAACTCTTTGAGAGAAATATCTCATTTTCATGAAAACATTTAAAAGTTACAATATTTATAAAGGAAGACATTTAATGACATTTTTGAATCAAATATTCCAATACCACTTTGAAACTTTTGAATGTAATTAACATTTTAAAAACATTCATGTCCATACAAATAAATCCTTAAAAATCATTTTCAAATCATGGACATTAATGAGAATGATTTAAATGAATAGATATTTAAAACATTTAAAATGATGTTTTAGTAAAAATTCCCTTAAAAATTATTCCATTGAAAACAATTTTATGAAACATGGACATGCATAATAAATATGTCCCAGTATATAATTATGTAAAAACAAACTCAGATAATAACGAGATTGTGAAATTAACCCTTGCAAATTTGGTAACTTACGAAACATACACCCCATGAAAGAGGTATCATGAAATGAATATGTAAATACACATAAATTAAATTGTATTACACATATAATACAATTATGGGCAGTAAACACACCACACAAAAGGTAATAGTGGAAATATGGCATGAATCTTACGGGAATAAGGAATGAGATGAAAACTCCTTACCTTGCACTTTCCTTTAGACGAGGATACGTTTAACCTCTTGTATGAAGACTGTAGTATGTTATTAAATTATACCAGAACCATTTTAATATTTATAACATCATACATTATTTATTTATGACTTTATACTACCCATTTAATAATAATTTCCATCTTATATAAATATTTCGGGTAATAATCGATTTCTTTATCGTACGTGTTTTTACTTGTTACTCTTGATTGTATCACTTAGATCATGATTTAAATACTTTCAGAATAAAACAATGATCTATATATCATATATATTTATAATATAAATATTTATAATAGACATATATATGAAATGGAAATCACCGTTTATGGAGACGGTAGTCCGTACGTACGCATAAACGCTGTTTCTATTTTCATACAGTATTGAACGGAACTAAGTGAATCAGATATAAGTAAGTACATAAATACTTATATATATAAATACATATATCTCCAGTAGAATTATTATTCCATATATTACATAATTATTAGTTATATATATTTTTATAATCGTCAATGAATTGTGAACTTGGAAATGAATCTCATCGCGTCGTGGAGACGGTAATCCGTACACACGAGCGAAAATATCATTTTCTAATATTAAAATAATATATAATTAGATGTTATATCATAAATACATAAACCTTATCATGTTATATTTATTATTTACATCAAATACACATCATTATTATACCCATCAAAATACTAATTTATTGAATAACAATTACACCACGATGAGAAGACGGTAAGCTGTACGTACGCACGTATAATGACATTTCATTCAAAGGGTGGATAGAATAATGAATTTGGTTGTACCATAATTTTAATAACATAACATTATATAGGAGATACTGGAGTTATTATATTATAATGGAACTAACAAAGAAAAATAAAGTAGAAGAAGAATGGAACTTGAAAGAGGGTGGTGAAATCATTGCCTCTTCTTCGGGTTCTTCCTTTTGATTTGAAAAAAAGGGCTCCTTAGGTTGGATTTATGATCAAAATAAGGCCTCTAAGTTTAAGTGAGAGAAGTTGGGAGGATATTTTGGCAGGGTATTTCCAATCCAAAAGGCATTGAAGGTATGAATAATTGGTTAGAAGTGATGTCTTTTTATAAAGTGGGGGAGGGGCTCTTTAGGAAAAACATAAAGTATTATTTTATAATAAATTTATATTCGTTTTATAATAGATACAAATGTATTTATTTCAAGCCTTAGGTGGTCATGGGTCGAAATATTTTCAACCAACAGATTTTAAACAAGTTTAGGTTACCATTTTATCCTTATCTTTTAGATTTAATTCTTAGTTAAATAGTTTAACTTTTACCGTGTCTTCTTGTATTCTTACTCTATATGGTTAATAAACTTACTCTAAACTTATAAAAGAACCTCAAGTGGATCATTAATGACATATATAATATTATTTAAGATATTTTTCCTAACCATACATTTTTAGGAATATTATATCAACAAATAATATAGTATTTGTTCTAAATATTAATTAATGTCAATTTTTACACTATTTGGTATTTTATTATTGTGAAAGTACTGACAACTTGATTAATTCAAACAAGATACATTGAATCATCGCTAAAATTTCCTATTCACTTATAAAATTCGTGTATGTCATAAAAACTTTGAAATTATATTTATTTTAATATTTATAATACCATTTATTTGATTCTTTCATTAATAAAGTAATTTACTGCATCATTATTGTATCATTAATAAATTTAATTAATTATTTTCTAAAATTTATAAGTAAAATACCATTATGTAGGAAATATTTTTATATTTCTAATGAATATTTGTAGTTTAATTTATCTTATGTGTAACCCTATATTAAAAATTATTTAGTTATTAAACTTTGAATTTAACACTTTTAACTCTTCTTTGAATTAAATAATAATAAATGTCCTAATATAATTCAAATGGACCAAATAGGTTCATATTTTATTCTAAGGTTGTTTTTAGTCGAATTAAACTTGACCAAAAGAATTAAGACATTTTTTAGGGTAATAATGACATCATTTTTACCCTTAATTACCCTATTTACTTTTAATCGTGGTAAATAAAAGTAAAAAGTTACTATTCACCAAAAATTATTTTCATCTTATTGAGCCACATTTTACTCCTTGATATTTAACATGTCTCCCGGATTTTCAAAATTTCACTCATAGAAGTGGTAAAATTACGTTTTATATGAATTTTCAAATTCTCCTAGGAGATGTGTAAAAGACGGTGAAAAGTTCAATAAAATTTTTATATATCTAAAATTAATATAAAATAATTCCAATGAATAACACTGAAATTATATAGGTATTATGTATCTATTTTGACCTAAAATATATTTAAATAAAATAAATAATTATTTAAATAAAAATTTGGTTTTAATCTATAACTTAGTGTTTTTCACTGTTAATCAAAAATTGAATGTTTTCAGAAAAATTCCAAAAATTCACCGTAAGCTAATTTTGATATTCCGAATTAAAAAATGAAGTCTATTTTAACAAATTAAAAACATATAAGTAGAATTTATTAATTTAAAATAAATTCCCACTGTCAAAACCAAAAGTCGTATTTTTAAGAAATAATAAATATCAAAAGTTTGACAATTGTTTATGTCCAATTTCAAATTGAAATTACATACAATGACCAGCATTGGATTAAATTCTAAAAATATAATCTATTTATACTTCCAAACCTTAAAAATTTATAATTTAACAACATGAAATATTTTTATTAAAAAAGTTGTTTTTAGTTAAAATATAGTATTTTTCACTATTCACCCAAATATGAAAGTTATCAGAAAAACACCAAAAGTTTATTGAAACTAAATTATTATGTCTTGATTCTATAGATTAAGTTTTTTTTAAATTGAATATATAAAAGTTTCAAGTATTTGATTTAAAAAGGCTTCACCATTAAAAGGTAGTAAAATTGTATTTTTTTTTAAAATACTTCTTTTATCTGCAGAAAATTTATTTGTTCTTACATTATGTCTAAGAAACTCGTAATATTGATTCTAAAATTATATGGATTACATAAAGTTAACAATTTAGTTAATAATATTGATAACCACTTTTGAAATACTAGTGTGGTAAGTCATGGTGCACTAAAACATGGTGTTGCGTGTAGTGCATGTTATTGAATTACTTTAAAGAAATAAAATACTATGAAATCATGGGGTGTTATTGTTTTTCTCCCATTTAATCACATGATCCATCACAATTAGTCCTCTCCACCCTTCTCTTTTCTTTTTATGGATTTTCTTCGACCTAATCTACGTCGGGTGTGAACTAGTCAAACCCTATGGTTGTGGTGTAATATAGTTTTTCTGTTCTCTCTTTCTCTAGGTTGGTGAGAATGGTCTCTTAAGACATGTGGGTGTATGTTATGATAATCACCCCCAAATTCAAGGTGGATCAGGTGGTTTTGATCCATCATCAATGTTTTTGGTAAGTTTTACACCATATTCCTTGTTTTCCACCTCTTTAATTAAGGATTTTATGTGTTTTTGACTCCCTATTAATTTATCTGTAGGGTGTTGAGCACCATTTTGTGGTTTGGCTCTATTTAGGTTCATCACTGATGTGGATGTCTTTATTGCACCCTAAGGTAGCGTCCCTTTCCAAGTCCTCTAATTCTACAAATGCGTCATTTATGTTACTTACTGCACTTTTGTTATGAATTAATTCATGCAATGAATTGTTATGCCCAATGCTTGTGAAGTGAGAATTTTAGCATGTTCATGATTTGAATTCTAAATGTATTATATTCTTTTTGATTATCAATATCATGTTTTTATAATAAAACCAATCCAATGGTTGTGTGCTTCCTTCAAGCTAAAATGTAGTGTGTAGAACATGCTTGATGAATTTTCATGTTTATAATCATTATGCTTGATGTTATACTGAGATAAGGCACGCCTAGGAAATGACCCTAATGAAATTAGAAACATTCAGTTTACTTTTTTTAAATGATTAAAGTACTAAAGCCCCATCTAATTGTTTGTTCTAGTTTTGGATTGGAATTACGCATGTCGATAATTTCCCTAGTGTATGGATCCTTGGAGACCTTTAAATGCAATTCACATGTTTGGTAAATAGAATGATTTGAGTCAAATTAATGGTTAATGATTAATGATTGACACTCAAAACAATTTACCAAATTATTTTCAAATGTTTTGAATACTAATAAAACCTTGGGTGACTTGTGGGTTCCCAAGTAGGATTGTCATGATGTACTCAATGGGTTTTCATGCTTATACCTTGGGTGATACATGGATTCCCATGTAGTAATTCTATGGATGGACCTGGTTTCTTAAGAAAATGATTGGTTCCTTGTTCGTGGAGACCCTTACCAAACTAAGGTAAGGTAGTGGTGTGGACCTTTCTTTTGAAATTCCCTTAATGGTTTTTACTAAATGGTTACAATTCTACTTAACCTTTCAAAACAAATTGAAGGCAAGGTTTTAACCAATCAATAAATGGTTGCAATGCTACTTGAAAATTCAAAACTAATGGAAGGAAATGCTTGAACTAATAAATAATGGTTTCAACTCTACACGACCTATACACACTAATGCAAGTAATGAATTGAACCAGATGAATCATTACATGACTTCTTTATCAAATAGGAATGGAATGAATCGATCTCACCTCAGATTCTAAGAGGTGAATACCTTTGGTCTTAGGAACCCCAATCCAATTCAAGGATAAGGTTTTCTTTGGTTGATACCCACCTAAACTCTAGTTCTTGTCTTATCCTTGGATGTATGTTATACTACCGTTGGGTCCCTTCGGATTCCTTGGATACACTCCTTGGATCCAGAATTTAGTAGTAGGTTCCATGGTTAAAGACCATTGAGACCTGTATTTTCATACCCCCTTTTTACCTTGATCAATCACTTTGGACTTAGTCGGTGATTTATTGCGCAATTCCTTGGTTTGAACTCCTTGGATAAAACTATGACCCCTTATCTTGACTGAGATACTACTGAGTTAGCTTTCCATGAGTTTATGTTCCCTTTTTTTACCTTGAAACTCCCTCACTTGATATCTTTTCCAGATTTCCATGTTATGTCTTAGAACCTTCACTACTTATACTATCACAAGATGCCTTGGGTACACTCCTTGGGTCTTGTATTGACAATTAGGTGACATGGTTAAAGCCCATCAGGCCGAGTCATTGCATAGCCCCATTTTACCTTAGAGGAAACTCCATGGACTTAGTAGGAAACCTAATCACATGTGACTTCTAAATAAATTGGTAATAATAAATTCATGATCTAATTGCATATCGAAAATATAGTATAGGGCTGAATAAGGTACTTGGTTATTTAGTTGCATCGTACTTCTTACTTTATTCATTCATGCTTACACCCTATTTATTTCATATTACACTGTTGGGACTGGTTTAGACACCTGTGATGTCAGCCTACTAAGTTTTATCTCTCACACCCTACTCGGGCCACCATTGCACTTGGGTACTCGAGCAGTCTTTCTTATTCACATGGCCTTAGACCTTGCTTGTTGTTGTATTGCTTGTACATAGAGTTGGATGAAAGGACTGGGCTGGAGATTAGGATGCTCAAGGATATTACCGATTGGGATTTTATATCATTCTTTATTTTTGTATTGTATTGAAAATAATGTTGTACTATTGAATTCTTTTTATCATGTATTAATACAATGTCATGCATTAATATGTTATATAACTAGCATTTCCCACCCTTGTTCATTTATATGTAGTATGTCTTTATCCACTTGTTAATTATGTGTCACTTCTTCCATTGTTGATTGTTATTTACTATGAAATTACCCTTGTGCAACTCTAATAAGAGGGTATATTCTCCCCACTAACTATCCTAATAGCCCCACTACTTATCGATAGCCTCCAGCATACGGGGAGGCACGTTGGAGGTAATGTGGTGACTGGAATGACCATTGACTTAGTGGTGAGCCAGGTCGAGATGTTAAAAAGTGGTATCAGAGGTGGGTTTTCAATTTTTCATACTATTTTGGGTTAGTAGATATGAGACTAAGAAAGTGTCGGGGCTTGGTTAATTGTCAAACTTGGGACTGATCACCCCATATATGAGGAATGGCCAAGTGGTCAAGGCTAGAGTTGTTGTTTATGCTGTTCATTCTTACAATTGATATGATTTCTCCAAGAGTGATTGGTGTACATTACTCTGCTTATGATTTATGGAATTATGAATATTACCCTTGTCATGTTATGGAAGGGATGGAATATACATGCATCATATTTGGCACTTAAAAATTCTCAAGCCACGCATATATGCCTGGCCATGTAGTTTCATTTGAAGGTTTCCTGCTATGTATGATTTGGTGCTTTATTTTATATTCCATTATTAGATTTATACCTGTTTGGGTGATACAATAGCTTCTCTTACATGATTACTTCTTGTTATATCATTCTCATATGATTAAAGTTCCATGCACTTGTGATTTAAGCTTCTTTCTCTGTGTCAGATGTTTGTAGTGACATTCTAGCTTACATGATTTATGTAAATTGTTGGGGTTATGCTAGGAACTAGGATTCAGTTGTAAGGTGTATGGTTACATTATAGCTGGCAAAACGTATCCCGTGTAATGGAACCATTGTGAAAATGACTAATAAATTCATTTGTTAAGTGATGTTGGGTTTGACTAAGGGAGCCAAATGCCAAACTTTCTAGTGTATGGGAAATTTTCAGGTTCGTATATCGCCAGCAATATAATTGGACCATTATGTTTGAGCATGTTAAATTTTGAATGGAAATTCGTATCGATTAATGGGATCCATGTATGAATCCATGGAGTGTATGGGTGCTTTATGAATTGAGATATGGCAAACCATGTTCAATGTGATGATAAGATTCTTTATGAAATGCTTATAAATGTGAAATATGTTTACAGTTGATCTAAAATAAAAATGGTTAGTTTTAAAAATTCAACTGTACCCATGTAGGATAGTTGGGAAATGTTTTTATGAGATGACCCATTTGGGTGTTTGTATTTTTGATGATTTTTGGAAACTTCTATTGGGTTACATGATAATGAACACAATTTGGTTAAAAAAAGGACCCTCAGAGGATTCTTTATCTGCTTAAAAGAAATTCATTTTAATAAGTTTCCTGAAAATTATGGGATCTCAACTAACGTAAAATGATAAAAAGTATGTTTTATAAAACTTGCCAGTTTTTTTCCTTAGGGTTTTAATGAATATCAATTAACTTTTGATATGTGTTGAAAATGGCACTTTGATGTTTTGATTAAATCTTTTGATGATAAAGATTAAATGTGATTAAATATAAGAGGCTTGGAAATGGAACCTATAGTGATTTCCATGGTTTAAAAACCACATATAAGGGTAGTTCGGACTTCTCTTTTGCATCCTTGGAACAAAAGCATGAGTGAATTCCATAGGCATTCATTTCCTTATCAATGGATTTATGATCAGATTTTGAGCCTAGTGACTTTTATTGACGTGACCCAGTTTTAGGTTTGACTCCTGATCTTCATAAGGGGCTAACCCGTGGTAGGTAGTGCCCTCAAAACGTAATTTCTTACTATTGTGGTGACCATTATCACTCTTAAAGTTCTATTTGAGTGTCATTGTCTCATGTTGTGCTTTTAGTTTTAATGTGGCACCCTTGTTCAGAAAGTTGGTCATGATATTCGTGGTATTTTTATAGACTCTAGCATCGAGTGACACTCTTTTCATCTGGCTAGACATTCCTCAGGCATGGTTGGAAGCTGTGTAGGTTGTTTTACCCTTTCTTCTTTTTAGCAATGGATGAATTGGTATGGAATCATGTAGGATGATGATCGTATGAGGCAATATAACTCCAAAATAATTCTTCTTGTACTATTGATTACGGTCTCAGTTCACCTCCCAGTGGAGTGCATTGAGGATTAAAGAATCAGTTCCATTTCAATACGTGGACTGGATTTCAAAAGACTCGGGTTTTGTGACAATCCAATCTTGTTGTTTTAAATATAACATGCTTTTGAGTGGTTATTCCTCCTTCATTTTATAGATAGGACACTCCTAAGGTGGGTAGTGTCTTTTTAAACATTGTAAATACAACATTCCATGTACAAGGAACACACCCTAAGGAGACCATAGGGAACTTTTCGGGTTTCATGAATGCCTTTGAGGCTTTCTGTGGGTGTTTTATGTTAGTTCTTGCTATGCAGAATGACTTTGATCTAGTCTGACTATTTATTCTTATAGTTTCTGGTTGTGTTTGACTAGAAACCCCATCTTAAATTCTGTTATTCTACTCTTCTTAAGAGATGAGCATGTCCCCTATTTTGATGTCATCCTAAATGCACTAAGAGTTCATCGGTCTTATGATGTGCCAAATATTTAAAAGTTGTTGAGCTTGTTGGATGATCATTGTCAGTGTTTCATGCTATATGTGGTTCTCCTCGAGGCTTGGAATGTCTGGAGTGATTCTTGGATTCCCATGTAGGAATGCCTTGTTCTAACTAAAGGACTCTAGCCATTAATTTTTAATTTATCTATAATCCTAAGTTATACTTCTACGAGATACGTCATACAATTGGATAAACTCATTCTTTTTCTTTTAGTTATATGTTTACTATTGCTGATCGGGACATTTTGAGGTACCTTTCTAGGTGAACAAAAGTGTAGTATCAGGATCAATAGTGTCTCATGAGAGAAATTTCTTGATTAATTTTATTAGATTGATCAAAATTTGATTGTTTATTTTTAACTAAATCATTATAGGAGTGTCGTAAGAACACTTATAGTTGTTATTTGTACAACAATTCCAATGGTGGAGGTATCATGCCTTGTAATTGTCCCCTTATTAGGTTAATACATATGGTAGGAAGGACCATCTGTTGAATTTCTATCGAGATGATTACGTGACTGCGTCTCTTTTTTAACAGACTCGAGTAAGCTTCATTTGGGTGTTTAATTTAAACATTGAGTGCTAGATCCGGATGAAAAGGCTAAAGTACATACCGCATTTGAAATACATAAGGTTATTTTGGAGATGGTAGCACAATGAAACCATTTAAATGAAACTTCACAACCCTTGTATGTCGGGTGGTGTTTATTTTTTTTCTGAAGGCTTCTCAGTGACAAATTTTTTTAAGGTGGATAGATTGTAGAAACCTATGTTTTGAACCAGACCTAACGTTAAAAAGTTTATTAACTTTTTCATTTACTAAATGCGTCATTTTTTAATCTGAGCATTGAAACATAACTCTGAGTGTTGGAAAACTTGTATATGTTGTTTTGGACGTGGGTGAAGGCCCATGATGTCTCCCAAGTGGCTCGAGATGTTTCCGGAGTGTTGGACTCGATAAACGTCATGTTTTTAAAGATAGTAGTGGAGGCGCAGTTTCCTAAACCGTGCACCTAGGTCATGCTGGGTGTGTCTTGAAGGTAGTGGAGTACCCCACGTTTGGTGAATAGTTTTAAAAACCATGCTTATTAACCATGCATGGAACACTTTTTGGGGTTTTTATTTATATTAAAATTTAATTAAAAATAAATCCTCAAACTAAAATACCCCAACTCCCTCCCTCCTCACATCACGATGCACCAGGGGGTATCCCATTATAGTCGCCCATGCAACCCCTCCTCCGCCTCCTCTCCTCACTTTGATTCCAGTTGGTTTTCGTCTGTTTCATAACGTGATCCATCATGGTGAGTCCTCTCCTCCCTTCTCCTTCCATATTCTGGCTTCTCTTTGACATAATCGGTGCTCGGTGAGAATCGGCTGAACCTTAGGATTTTGGGGTAATCTGATTTTTTCAGTTCTATCTTGCTTTAAGATGGTGTGAATGGTCTATTAGGACTCATGGGTGTATGTTTCGGTAAACTGTTTCAAAGGCGAGGTGGCTCGGGTGGTTTTGGTCCGCCAATAATGTTATGGGGTAAGGTTTATACCTTCTTCCCTCTTTCTCACCTACTAAATTAAGGCCCTTTTGTTTTTCTTGACTCCCTATTAATTAATCAGTATGTAGTTGATCTCTGTCATATCGTTTGGCTTCATTAAGTTCATCACTGATGCAGACGGCTTGGATCCACCCTAAGGTAGGGTCAGTTTCCAAGTCCTCTATTTCTATATAATTCATTATTTATTTTTCTTACTAATTTTTTTTATAAATTAATTCATGAAATGATGTATTATGTCCACTACTTGTGATATGTGAATATTATCATGATCATGATTTGAATCCTAAATGTATTAAATGATTTTTTGATTAACAATATCAGGTTTTTATAATAAAACTGCTCCAATGGAGGTGCACTACCTTAAAGCTAAAAAGTAGTGGGTAGAACTTGCTTCCTTTACTTGTTATGTTTATAATCTTCAGGCATGATGTTATGTTGATATGCGGCATGCTTAGGAAATGGACCAAATGAAATTAGAAACACTGAGTTTCCTTTTTTTAATTATAAAAGGAATGGAGCACCATCAAAGTATTTAGTCCTGTTTTGTATTAGAATTAACTATGTAGGTAATTGCCCTTTTGTATGGATCCTTGGATCCCTTTAAATTTAATTGACTTGTTTTGTAAAAGAATGATTTGAAACAAAATAATGGTTAATACTTAATTATTGACCCTCAAAACAAGGTACCAAGTTGTTTTCAAATTTTTTGAATACTAATAAAACCTTGGGTGACATGTGGGTTCCCAAGTAGAAATTCCATGATTGACTCAATTGGTTTTTATGCTCATTCCTTTGGTGATACTTAGATTCCCATGTAGGAATTCCCTGAATAGACCCAGTTTTATGAGACATCGATAGGTTCCATGTCCATAGTAACCCTTACCATGCTAAGTGAAGGTAGTGGTGTGGACTATGCCTTTGAAAATTTGTTAATGGTTTTTACTAAATGGATTCAATGCCACATAACATTTCCAAACTAAGGGAAGGAAAGTCATGAATCAATAAATAAATGGTTGCAATGCTACTTTACTATTACACACTAATGGAAGGAAAGGCACACAACAATAATTAATGATTTCAACTCTACTTGACCTATCCACACTAATTGAAGGAAAGACATGAACCAGATGAATGATTACATGATTTCGTTATCAAATAGGAATGGAATGACTCGAGCTCGCCTTGGATTCTGGGAGGAGAATACTATAGGTCTCAAAAACCCCATTCCGATTCAAGGATACTGTTTTCTTAGGTTGATACCCACCTAGACATCGGTTCTTGTCTATTCCATGGATTCTCGGTATACTACTGTTGGGTCCCTACTTCTTATAGGATACATCGGATACACTCCTTGGATTTAACATTGACTTGTAGGTGACATGGTTAACGCCCATTGCGCTATGTCTTTTCATAGAGCTGTTATACCATGGTCAATCACCTTGGACTTTTTAGGCGAATTATTGTGGAATGCCTTGGATTTCACTCCTTTTATTACACTCTTACCCATTAGGTAGGCTCATATACTACTGAGTTAGATTTCTGTGGGTTTATGTAACTTTTGTTATTACCCTGGAACTCCCTTAATGGATATATTTTCCATGTTTCCTTATTACATCTTGGAACCTTAAATGCATATACTATCACATGATTCCTTGGATACACACATATTTTATAACATTTACAAGTAGGTGCCATGCTTAAAGCCTGTCGGGCCCTACCATTGCTTATCGCAGTTTTACCTTGGAGGAAACTACTTAGACTTGATAAGAGACCTAATCACATCTGACTTATGAATAATTTGGTAATAATCTATTATGGAACTGATTGCATGTCCAAAAACAAGTTGAGTACTAAATAAGGTACTTGGGTTTTTAGTTACATCATACTTCTTACTTAATTAATGCATGCTTACACCTTGTTTATTTCATATTACACTGTCTGGATTAAGTTAGACACCAGTGGTATCGGCCTACTAAGATTTATATCTCACACCCCACTCGGGCCTCCACTGTAATGGGGTACCCTCGTAGAAATTCTTGTTCAAAGGACCTTAGACCATTCATGTTGCTGTATTTCTTGTATCTGGAGTCAGAGTAAAGGACTGAGGTGGAGCTTGGGATGCTCTAGGAGATTTCCCTTGGGGATTTTCTATCCTTTAAATATTTTTTTATTGTATTGAAATGCATTTTGTACTATTTAATTCTTTCCTTCATGTATCAATACCATATCATGCATTCATTTGTTATATAACTGGCATTGGCCACTCATATTCATTTAAGTGAAATATGTCTTCAACTGTTTTACAATTATGTATTACTGCTTCAATTGTTTATTTTTATTTACTCTAAAATGACTTTTTTATAGCTCTGATAAGAGGGTATAGTCTCCCCCCTTACTATCCTTACACCCTTGCTACTAGTCGATATACTCTGGCATACATGGAGGCGCACCTGAGGTCATGTGGCAATCGATCTGAACACTATCTTACTGTTGATCTGGGTAGGTAAGTTACATTATTATATTTCATTATCTTCAATTATAATTTCATAATATGTTCTTCAGTAATTCTGTAAATTATGAGATATGAATCAGTAAATAATTTTCACATTTATGTTAATCATATCCATGGATACTCTGATTCTCCCTCAAAATATCCCCTTATTTTACATATAATTCAATGTGAATATGATGACCATTTACATTCATCAATATACATTCTATATTTTAAAGATTCTCTAATTATAAATAAAGATCAATTCCCCATTATGATCTACTCTCATTCTGAACCTAAGTCATGACCGACTGAAACCTTTTCTATCAAAGAACACCTTCTTGTTACGATAGAAAAATTGAATTTGATTCATTTAAAAGCATGAGTCATATCTTTTTGAAAAAATATATTAATATTATTTTCACCAAATACTAAGTAAGTTGATTTAAATTACATTTTTTATATTCAACATTATTTAAAACAAAATACAATATTTGAAAAAAAAGTCCTTCCTCATCAGCTCTGTCTAAACAAATACATATACCTAAAGTGATATATAGCCAACAACATTCATTATCCTAGACAAGGAATAATCCTCTAGGATGTTATCGATTCCATAACCCAGTCCCTCTACTAAATAATAAATTACACATAATATAATTAAATTAATTATAATTATAATAATTAGTATATATAAACTATATCAAACTACTAAATTTTTTATAAAAATATCTATTATAAATAGAGGAAAATATGGATGAAAAACTAAATTCATTATAGATTGAGTCAAAGAATGTATTTAAAGTCTCTATCAAAGAGTAATTTTAACATTTTAAACTAATTTATACATAGTATTAATATTTATATGAAAAAATATTTAACGTGAATATTACCAATAATAACCTTTAAATAAGTGAAAAAATCAAATATTTAAACCTGGGATAAAAATTTATAAATAATTCATATATAAAATCTTATTATATAATTTTTTATAATTTTTATTTTCAATAGATTGGGAATTACAATTTATTTGTATATTTACATTATATATTCATTTAAATGTTATACCATTCATATTTATCATTATATGTATTTTCAATTATTAATATATAATATTATATGAACAATAAACTATATATATTCCAATTTATATTATGTACACAATATATATAATATTAATATCATATAAATTTAATTATGTAACTCATGAACAGATTATTTTCGAAAACACATTATATGTGGCTTAAATAATAACAAAATAAGACCACATTTTATTTTGAATATTCAAAATAATTTATTCTTAAAATTTCATAATTAAGTGTTATAATTTTATAAATTATCATTATTTTATAATTCATAAATGACCATAAACTATTTCAAATTATTTATAAATAATCCCATTTAATTCTATATCATAATAATTTTATAAAATATTCTTAAAAACAATTAATATTTAATAATAAAATGTTTCATAAAATTTCAATAATTATTAAAATTTTAAATTTTTTTATTTTATAAATCTTATCTAAATTATAATATCACAAATTTATTTTATTAGGATTGGTAAAAACCAAATAAACAATTGAAATTATTTCATGTTTGTAAAATAGAATTTTTTACAAAAAATGGTTCCCTAAGAATTGGAAACCATTCATGAATAACGATATCCTTCATTTATCTTTACACAAACACACTTCTCATTTGTATAAAGGTTTGAGATCATTTTTATAACAGGATAACACTATGGACCTTATGTAGAACCACATTTTAAAGGTAATAATCCATCTACCATTATATATATTTTTTACATAAGGGTTGATTCCCATTATAATAACATCACATAAGGGTAAATATCTTTTTATCATTACATAAATGATTCACATTTAGATGAGGATCAATTCACCTTTAAAAAATCTCTAGTTACTTCTATGAAAGTGCACTACCTTCACACTCTCTTTTTTAGAAACATAACAATGATTTTACACTTTTGTAGACCTTATGTTTAAGGATTTTCTCTTTATGTATCCATATTGTGTGTAAGGGTATTCAAATAGTTATCCTTATATGAACGTATGAAGAACTTTCTTACACTTACTTACTAATGAGATAATTCCCTTAAAACCCCATTTAAAACCCTTATTATCCTTATTTTATTATACTATGCATTAGGGTAAAATCAGTGACTCTTACATTGATTTATCTATATATGGGTAATGATTTTTTTTACCCTTACGCATATTAGTTACATAAGGTTGGGGCCTCAGTTACATTTATTCATCCTTACTTCATAAGTGTAAAACTAATTTTCTGGATTTTCATAAAACATGGAAAACATTGAACATTATTTTATTTTCCTTCTAAAATTCATTGCAAGATTAATAATACCTAGGAATGGATTTCTTTAATACCACTGAATGTTCTCATAAGAGTCTAATAACATTTATGAGAATATATGGAAACTATTTATTCAAATTTTCAAGGATCTACAATGATGAAAATATGAAACTAGTGTATAAAATACATAAATGAAGAACACTATAGATATTGTACATTTAAAATAGGTATTCTTATACATATTGTTTCACTATGACACAGATTGATAAAAATAAAATTCCCAGAAACAAATGAATCGAATCATAAAGGTGAATCTATAGATTTCACCTCAACTTGTTAAAATTTAATAGGGAACATAATTTTATCTATGATATTATAGAACCTCACATTAAAAGGTGAAATATGTGAGATCATTGGTTTTATAGAAATTTTTGTTAAGTAATCGGATATCAAATACACACCCTTATCCATTTTATGGTAATATATACATATATACTATTATTAGACCTCAATATTTATAAATGAATTTAAAATAGAGGAGTTTATTTTGATTCATTGAACCCATGCATCTATTTCATGTATTACTCACAAACTCTTCATGGCATGAAATTTTATAGAAAATGATAGGTTAGGTGGGTAAAATATATCCTGATAACTACATATCAGTTTTCATGAAACTTTATATTTTCTAAAAATATACCACATTCATGAAAATACAAATTTTCGGGAAATATGTGCACATAATATATGTATATATAGGTAATATCTCATTTAGGTGGGTTTATAAATATGTTATGTGCATTGGTTGTGTTCATCAAAGATGGAGACATGTAGTTGGTGCGATGAAATGTCCTTACAGATTTTTTATTGTGGTGATAGTGGATCTGAGGAGGGAATTTTTTTATAAGGTTTCGTTGTGTTATTTATATAGTTATCCATGGAATAAATTGTAATTATGAAAGAAATGTCTTGTGTTTTTAATGAATAAAAATGTTATAGAAATTATTTTTTGTAATTGGATTAAATTAATTGATTGATAAAAAGATGTGATGCGTTATTGAGAATGAAATGGAATTATATATGTCTGTTAGTTTAACCTCATTAAAATATATGAAATGGTAGAACTAATAACTAAATATTTAATTATATGGATTTTGAATGGTGTTATTCATTTAGTGGTGGTATTTTTTCAGGTTGATTTTGTACGGTGAAATGGTGGGGATTTGGTGTAAATGATTGTAGTTTCGTTAAATCCCTATATTGGGTACTATATTAATTCCTTATATCGAGTTTCTTAGGATATTTAATTATTCACCCGGACTAAGTTTTATATCCATACTATTTAGAAATTTTTTATAGGATTAGGGTTTATTTCCTTACCTACAGGTTGATAGTGATATGGAAGGCTAATTAACTATCTTTCCTGCTCTTCCTTCAATAGTTATAACACCAATTGGTTTTGGAGATAAACCCATAATGACAAAAAAAATTCATGATTACCATATGGTGATATGTATGTCATATGTGGTCTGAGTTATACATTGTGGGGGGAGGGAATGAGGATGGTTTCTTTTTATTCATAACAACCTACTTTGTTGGATATATGATGAGTTTGCGCAGATTGATAAGTTTGTGATCTAACGATGAATGATTCTAGAACAAGATGTTGCAACATTTTAGAGGATAGGATATGTAGGAATGTGTCCCAAGACACATTAGAAAGGGCTGGTTATGTGACTTGATATCTATAGAAGGGATGGGGCACATTAAATTTGACATTGTGGTATGAGAGTGAAAAATTAATAGGGATTTGGCTACAATTATACTTTTATTTATAGTAATTTTATACTATAATACCATATTGGATACATGATTTGGCGACTATTCCTGGGAAAGGCATTGATTTTTCATGTTTCTTAATTATATGCATTTTGGTATTACTATTTAATCACTACATCAATTGTTAATATTCTTATATTCTCACATTATAGAATGGGTTTGATCTTACGAAGCACACATTTTTTCTTATCCCTACATATATAAAAAAAATCTTGTTTCTATATAGAATTTTTTTGACAAGATAGAAATTACTACATTCGGTTTTGCACTGCTATTGAGTAATTACTATATGACTTCTTTTTTTGTATTGACATGAACAAATTTATTTCTTATTTTTTGACATCACTTATTCATTATGGGATAGTTTTTTACTTATATATTTTTTTGTGGAGTTTCATTGTTGGTGATTTATCCTATATTTCAATCATATATTTATATAAAGTTTAATGCCTTATATATTTGATATTTTTATACACCTCGTTGATATGGCCAAACATGGGCCTACGTGAGGTTCAACATCAGGTTCTTTATCTCTTTTACTTCATTGTTGACATAGGATGTGTACAATTGGAAGGGGGTAATGAAATTGTTATATAAATTTCTTTATAGAGAGGATGATTTATTGTGTTAGGAACGATGATGATTCCATGGGTTGGTATGGAAATAGTGTTAGTTGATCTAGGTTATGACATAGGCCCAACAAACTAGCTAAGAGATAAAATTATGTTTCCCATTCTTACTAGATTCACGTACTCAATGATCATTTAATTATCAAGTAATCTAGAACTATTTTCAGTTAAATACCTAGCACTTTTACTTGCATCGGGATTCCCTATGTTCAAGTTTTGATGTAATTATTTTCATAAATTAAAATTAATTACGAAAATAACATTTTATAAAATATTATTCTATCAAGATCATTATTTATGTCAACATTTTAGGAATTCCATGTAATCATCATGCATGAGAATCTTAGGTTGAAGAGTTTTACTAGGATTTTATTGTTAATCCATGGAGGATCGACTCAATAGAAGAGAATGAGGCATCATAGTAGTCATTATGTTCTTTTCAATAAAGGATCTTGTGGAAGTATGATGGGAATAATTTATAATATGGAGATAGAGAACTTTTATAAGGAGCTTGAAAACACATAAATTTTAATTCTTGATCGGGATGTATTTTGGGTTTCCCTTAGAGATAATCATATAATGGGATTTTTAAACCATTGGTGGAAACTATATATTGGAAACCATAATGATAAATATGTGCTTTGTATTTAATTTCATAATGTGTTTCATTCGGATTTCCATTATTCTGTGATGAATGAAGTCAAGAGGGTTGGGTGATTCTGGATTATCTAATGAATTTCAACCATTTTCTAGTGATCTATGTCTTTGGTGTATTGGATTTCATTCAGAGTTAGTCAATGGATTATTTTGGTGCATGGGTCTGAAGGGAATTTCATCATTCATTTTACATCATGGGTGTTAAGGGGATTGTATGATGCTTTTGGCTCTCAAAATCACCTTAGAAAATATTTTCACCCCGATATAAATAGGTAGATGTAGTATAAAATCCAAAAACTATAGTATATATTGGGGGCTTCATTTTTATATTTTGTAATTACATGGGTAATGAATAAAAATTTGGTTCAGTTTTCTTCTAACATAAATTATCACATGTCTATTGAAATGGATATATTTGATGTGTTATATGGGAAGATGTTTCATTATTGGTTGTGTTGGATAATGGTTAAGGATTTAGTGGCTCTTTATCTTGATTCTATTTAAAGAATGAAAGATAATGTTCAATTGGTCGAAGGAAGGATGCGGGTGGCCCAAGACCATCAGCAAGACAATGATGGTCATAGTTGGATACCGAAATAGTTTGATGTTATAAACCACATATTCTCTAGGGTTTCCCTTATGAAAAACATTATCTGTATGAAAAAAATAAATTCATGGTTTACTACATTGTATGACACATATAATAACCTATAACATTGATATGTCTATTTTATTTGGGATTTCGGTTCCTAAAATATCAACATGATCATGGGATATGACAACATTATTGAAAACAAATTTATTATTCTTCTTAAATTCCGTAGCTTTTAAAACACCATGAGACAACCTGGGTACATATATAATAATGGGGTGAGCTATAATGCCAAGGTAAAAAACCAGAATAATGTTTTATGATTTTGACAATAATAATTTTAATGGATCATTAAAAGGGTTTATAATAACAAACACCGAAAAATAGAAACGATACAACATGATACCATAAATGAAACATGGAAATGTGGATACAACATTAAACATGAAGTCATAAAAACATGTTAAGGATAACTACCAAGATAAAATAAAATTCTGAAAAATGTCATGTTCTAGATTAATCTCACCCTCCAATCCCAAGAACGAAATCTCAAGAGGAGAAAAAATTACCTAATGCATTGATGACCTATATAATTATGGGCACACCCATCACTTTCATATCATGTTCATGCATAGTTGTTCCACATAGAATTTTCAAAATATGATCATATTTCACAATATATTATTCCAAAATCTTGGAGTGTAGAATAAATACTTCTATTTAAAAAATAAATGGATTATAGGTATATATAGGTGAAGAAACATGAGTGGAAATGAATATGGTATTCACAATAAAAAAATTTATTTGAAAGGAAAAATCACAATAAAATTTTAGTAAAATAACGATAGCACAAAAAGATTCATAAAATTGATTAATTAGAGATAAATGGGTATCTAATAGTTTTTATATAAAATAGATAGTTATATTGATAAAGAATATAATATATCAACTTATTAAATACTAAATAAATAGAATAAAATGATGAAGACACTTGAACCAAGGGAGAAGGAATGGATCTCTAACAAAATTTTGGCATTCTCAAAAGATAGATAAAATCAATAACGAGTGGGGATAAATGATCTATCATTTTTCTGAACTAAAATTGATAGTATAGGAAAGTTAATATATTTAGTAAAACATAACTAGTTGATATTAAAAGTATTTATATATAATAAATGTGGTTGAATTGAATAGAATATAAGGAGGTCTCATACTAAATTGTTTTGTGGTAACGGGGGTAAGTAATGAATCATCAGAGAGATTAATGATATTAAATGGGTTATATAATCACATGGAAACAAAATTTAATGTATTAGGGATTAATAAAAAATAACCTAAATAAGAAAAAATAGAAATTAATATGAAAAATCTAAAAAAGGTGCTTGAAAAAGAAGAAGAGAGTGAGATACCTCACATTGAGAGGGGGATTCTAAAAATCGTAAGAGGAGATTCTTGAGAAATTGGGACACCGTTGGGAAAGGGATAGTAGATTATGGACTAATTTAGTGGTTTTATAGTGATGATTAATGGGTGTTTGGGTGGTTTTATATTTTAAATAAGAAAGGAGTTCTTTAATATTTCTTAAACACAGGATTTGGACTCTATACAATAAAATAATCAAACCTACAAACCATTACATGGAAACTTTCCATAGATAACACCAAATAGAGATTTTTTTATTATTTTATAAGTCCAAGGTCTGAATATCACGAAATACTTCTCTAATTATTTGGAATTGAATCCTATTTATAGAGAAATGATTTTAAAACCACACAATATTATCTAATTTTTTGGGGATTCATAGTGGATTTATAAAGTAAACCAAATAACATAAAAAATTATTTAGGAATAGAATTATAATGGTTGTTTTATAAAATATATATTATATATTTTATCACTATTTGGTCATTAATTTTTAATAATATAGACTATATAATTATATGATATTTAAATTTTACTCCAAAATTCATGTGTCTAAGAAAATTATGACAACATTACTATTGGATAATTTGGATGTGGTGATTCCAAAAATGATATATATTTTATCAAAATCATCCTAAAAATATGGGAAATTAAAAAATTTGACTAAATTCACCATTTAATGAAATATATTATTTTTTTGACAATAAACATTTTTTCCATAATAAAATTATATTTTAACAATGTAAAATTATTTATATATAATATATAATATATAGTAATACTAATTTTTAAAATAATATTTATTTCAAAAAGTATATAATTAATAAAAAAAGTTTTTTCTTCATTAAAACATCATTTTAATCTAAATTCTAATTATTTTATAACGTATAAAAAATACTATTTTTATCAAAATCAATATTTATTTATTTATAAATTAATAAAATCTTCATTAATATTTATAAATTAAAATATTTATATTCATATAATTTTGGTCAATTTGTTTATAGTCATTGTTAAAATTTTTTCCCTTAATTAAACTATTTGCATTTTACCACGGTAATAAATATTTACTATGATTACTACTAATTTTTGTTCAAAAATTAATTTCACTCTATCACCTAATAGTAATAAAGATGAATCAAAAATGGAATCAATTTTTTTGTAAATTTATTAATAGAGGTGGAATAATTTAATTTAAAATAAAACACACAAGAGTGATGGAATGCAATTTTCTCAAAGATGCATTTTTTCAAGGCAGTGATGGTTGTACTATAAATCTATAATAAGTAATATTCATTATATGAATTTGAATATATAATAATATATATAATATAATGTTTTAACTTAAACAATTTCTCATTTGTGGTTATTTTAATTAATTATAATGGTGAAACATTATGCATTTTTAAATTGTATTCAGAAATATAGGATTTTAATCCTAATATTGAAATTATAGTCAAATATGGTATAAATATGATTGAAATGTTACTAATTGAATTAAATATAACTAAATAATTTTTTGGTTTCTATTAAATTAAATAAAAATAATATTTTTAATCTTATATTACTTAATTTATGAAAAGAAATGAATGTTTACTGAAAATTAGTTTTTTCACCATTAAAAAAACAATATATATTTTCTAGAAAATCACACTATTTAACAATAAGATAATTTTGATATGATGATTTAAAAAATTGAGTTTGTTTTATCGAACAAATTTCCTAATTTTTTTGGAAATTAATCTTTTTTTTTTGACAAAATGTAATAAAAAACATTTTGAAGAAAAAATGGTTTGGAGAATAAAATAACAATATTACAAATTGTGTAATTAATAAATATGAATTTATCAATATATTATTTTTAGTAAGAAATATATATATATAAATTATTTCATTATTTATTAAATACATTTCATATCTTAAATTTAATGCCTCTGGTAAAATGATCATATTTAAATAATCATTGTTTGTTTGGGTTAATTATTATATATTGTATACACTATAAAAAATATTTTCTGTTTTAAAAATTGGGGTTCTTACATCCCTCATTGTGGTAACCATAAGTTTGGTAGGTGGAGTAGTATTTTATCATAATTCATTATACCTAATGAGGTGTTAGGTATTGATGGCGAGGTAGAACTTCTATTATAACATCTATATTAATGGACGTGATCCACAAAATCTTCCACATGTACAATATTCATCGATATCTACACCATTACTCCCACGTCACTTTTTTATAAGAGTTTGTTATTGATTGAGATATATTTTTCACGTATAATCTTGTAGATATCATGGATCATTAAGATAAAGTGTTGTATGAAAAAATCATCCCCTTGTTTCGTATACCATGGAGGCATGGTGACCTGGAGGGGTGTAAATGAATAAATTGGATGTAGATGTATTCCCAGTACCCTGGGGTATTTAAATTTTTTAATCTCTCTATTTTTTATTGATATAATGTCTGAAATTTTTCATTTCAATAGTTTTATTATTTGTTTTCATTTTCTAGTTATGTGTTTTATGTCTTAGAGTATACATAGTGGGGGAAAATCCTTTTTAATAATAATATTATGTTTAATTAATGATTTATAGTCATTTTTTACGTTCAATTTGAAGGAAAATCAAACATTATATTGTTATAGAGGGTGATTTTCTGTGATCTGTGTGTCTGGGGTAGTTTTGTGTGATGTTTTAAGTGGTTTTTGTATTGGATTAAGCACTGGTCAAAATATTAATTCGTGTGAACATGGAAAATATAGGTGTATTGTAGTACACCTGAGATGATGTGGTGTTGTTCCTAGTGGGGGATGGGGATGTAGATGTAAAGGATGTTTAGAGTATTTTTGGACTATACTCAATATTTATAGTTGTTGGTACTATTTAGAGTGTAATAAGATACCTTAGTGGTATCTTGTGGGGTGGTTTTTTTAGACCTATCAGTTTTTTACTATAACGCCCGAGACTTTTATGAGAAATATTATGTTTTTATCAAAGAAATCTTTCACTACACACAACACTAGCTTGGCTTGCTTTACACGCAACCGCGACCTTCGTCAATAGCTTGCGTCGTACGCAGTACTGAGTTTCACTAAACAACAATGTGCTATTAAAATATTAATAAAACTAGCCGTTATTAATAGTAATAACCACTTTTTGAAATTTTATAAATTTTATTTTTCAAAATGGACTTCATTTTTTGGATTCGGAATTTCGAAATTAGCCTAGGGTGAAATTTTCGTATTTTTCTGAAAACTTTCAATTTTTGATTAATAGTGAAACCACTAAGTGGTTGTTAAAAAAACTAAAAATTTCATAAAACTTAATTTTACAGCTTCTGTGAGTGGAATTTTGAAAATCCTAGAGACACTGTTACTATCAAGGACTAAAATGTGGTTCAATGAGATGAAAATAATTTTTGGTGAATAGTAACTTTTTACTTTTTTTACCACGGTTAATAGTAAATAGGGTAATTAAGGGTAAAAGTGTTATTATTATTACCCTAACACATGTACTAATTCTATTGGATAAATGTAATTCGACCAGAAACAACCTTAGGAATAAAATATGACCATTTAGGCCCAGTTGGATTAGATTAGGACATTTATTATTAATTTATTTAAAGAAGGGTTAAAATAGTTAAAATCAAAGATTAATAAGTAAATCATTTTTAATATGGGGTAATAAATAAGATAAATTCGACTATAAATATTAATTAGAAATATAAAAAGATTTCCTACGTAATGGTATTTTATTTGTAATTTTTAGACATTAAATAATTTAATTTATTTATGACACAATGATGATGCAGTAATTATCTTATTAATGAAATATTGACATAATTTATGTTATAAATACCCAAATAAATGTAATATTAGACTTTTTATGAATTAAACTATTTTTCTAGGTTATTATGACATGTTATAATTGCTTTAATTTACATGGTTCGAACTAATCATTCTGTTATGATTTTCACAAAAATCAATTACTAAATAGTGTCAAAATTGACATAAAATAGTTTTTAAAACAAATATTATGTTATTAATTGTTATTTTATTCCTAAAAATCTAAGGTTCGGCCCAATGACTTTTATATGGTTATATATATTAATAATAAACAACTTGGGGTTCTTTTGTCTTGATAGAGTATGTTTATTAACCGTATAGTGTAAGAAAACAAGAAGACACGGTAAAAGTTAAATTATCTAACTTGAAGTTAAATCTAAATGATAAGGTTTAAATTGATACCTAAACTTGTCTAAATTCTATTTTATGAGAGGCTTTCTACCCATACCTACCTTAGCTTAGAAATATATCAATTTGGAGCTATTAAAAACCGAATTTGACTTTATAATAAAATAATATTTTTTGTTATTCCAAAGGTGCCCCTCTCCTCCCTTATAAAAGGGCACCTCCTCCCTCTCTTCCTCACACCACATTGAGCATTAAATCTTGTCCAACCCCTGCCAATTTCTTCTATACACTTCCCTAGATACATCCTAGAGGTCCTGGTTTTCTTCAATGACCAATTTTAGTGCCCTAAAAGGAGGTCTCAAAGAAGCGCTTCATAGAATAGGTAATGTCTGTTACCGATTATTTCATCTTTATTTCTTCTTCCACTTATTCTTCTTTATCTGTTTAATTATGAAGTAATAACATCAATATCACTCATATACTGATATGTTATTATAATTATGAAACAAACCTATTTCACCATCTATCCATCCTACGGAAAATGAAATCATCGCGCGTGCGTACGTACGGAATACCATCTCCACGTCGTGGTGTAATCTATTTTCCACCACCACCATAATTGGATGGGTATAATGGTGTAAATAATGACTATATATTATTATTGTAAAGTGATATTTATTATGAAATAGTATATATACACTCCAATACAATTTCACAATCATGGGAACGATATCATCGCTCGTGCGTCGGTATGGAATATCGTCTCCACGATGTGATGTGACTCATTCTACATGATCTTCACTGAATAATGATTATATAAATGAATTAAATGAATTAATATGATATATATTACACAAATAACATTCTGGGAATGTGGTATCTATAACCTAAAATGAAAAATAAGATTTTATTCGACAAAATACGCATAAGAACAAAAATTAATAAACACCCGAATAACAAGTAGTAATGAAATATTACTAATAATAATCTAAGTATATGACCATATATGATATCATAAAAATATATATGATTCTCGAATAAGTCAATAACATTATTTAAATCATTATACAGGTGGTTCAGACACCTACGAAGAAAATTGGACCTAAGGTAAGGGAAATATCACAATCTCATCTTTATCCGAGATTGTTTATACTTTGGTATTTATTGGGGTGTATTTTATCATCCACATCCATGTTTCCTCAATATGTAATATTTACATCCTTCTACAACAGTTTATATCCAATTTTACCTTTTGGTGAGTTTTTAGTAAAAGAAATGAAATGAATATTTTGACGTTTTTCGTACGAGGTACTTTTTGACTTTTCCGACAAAAGTACGAGAAGAATGTTTTTTTAACTTATACGGCATGAATGGATTTTTAAAACATTATTTCCAAGAAGATTCCCTTACAAGTTTTCAATTTTATTTTTAATCAAATTCTTTTATTTTAAAATTGTATGACATGTTAAGAACGGAAAAAAAATTTGAAGTAGAAAGGATATTTTCCTCAAGAATGGAGTTCAACTATTTTATCAAAATTATTTTCCATAATAAAGGGTTTTTGTTTCTATCCCTATTATTACATTGATTTGATTATGTTGTGATGGAATTATTTTTATGAATTCCTTTATCTTATATGAATGTTTTATGATTTCATGATGTTTATGAATCCCATTTTTATTATATGGGTTATGCTATGATTTTTGGTTTATGATTTTGTGGAACATATAAGAATGGTATCATTATGAGATGGGTGGGACCTATATCTCCCTCCAATGAATTAGGTAAAGATTCTATATCTCATTAGATAGACATGGCTAGAACGGCAGGTTAAACCGGTTCAGTGAAATAGGACTGAAACGAGGATTGAACTCGGTTCAGAAATGGACTTTGTCCACCAAGATAGTCTTGGGAATGGGTCATGACTAATAAGAAATGATTCTCTATGATTATGTGTGTATGACACAAAGATTCATGTTTTATTTTATGATTATTTGGATTACATTTCACTTCTATGATTTATCCCATGTTATGATCTTTTTTGCAGGATAAGATTTTCAAAATGTTATGTTCTTATAAATATGATATGTTTGATATTTCTTTTGTTTACCCTTACTGAGCATTTGAGCTCACCCTTTTGTATGTTTTCTTTCCCTAGGCCAGGAAGAAGTTTATTAAGTAAGATATGCCAAAAGGGACTATATATATGATGAAATAAATGGGAGACAGTGTAGACGCTTTATGAACCAGTTGTTTATGTTTCCCAGTTTCTAAAGACACTATACCTATACGGTCATTTCCTGGTTTTGATATATGTTGTAATAAGTGTGCTTCAATTTTGATGTAATAACAATGTATGTAAAGTATGGGTCATTTTAGTTGGTATCAGAGGAAAGGTATAGTCATCCTTTGGAAACTAGGATGTGAAAGCCTTAGTAAGAACCCTAAGGATAAGTCTAAGCATAGAACACAATCTTAGTGTTTTAGAAATGGCCATGAATAACCTTGGATAAGACCTTAAGTGTGAAATTTTATTCCTGATTATGTGGTTTTCCTATTATAATTAGGGTTTCTCACACTATTCTTCTTTGTTTTAGTCAATGGCTGGAACCCGAAGGAACCGTGTTAATGCGGAATGCGACGGGCAATGAAATGATTGTCCCCCTGAGCAACCAAACGTTATGGGAGCTGGAATGAATAATCTTGTAGCCATGCTCACATAACTTTCTCAAGCTATGAATCATGTAGGACTTCCAAACGAGAAAAGGAAGGAGCAACATTATGTTGAATCCTTCATGAGGCAGCATCCACCTTCATTCAGCAGGTCTACTGATCCTTTAATTTCTGAACAATGGATTAGTACTACTGAAAATATATTTTCAGTTATTCAATGTTCTGAACATGATAAATTCATCCTAGCAGTGTATTGTTTGGAAGGAGATGCTGATCAATGGTGGAATTTTATCAAGAATACGAGACAAAGATCTGAAATTGAGTCCATGGAATGGGACAAGTTTAAGAACTTATTTTTCAATAAGTACTTCCCTCGTATTCTCCGAACAAATATGGAGAAAGAGTTTCTTGAACTAATGAAAAAGGATGATGAATCTGTTGGTACCTATGAAGCAAATTTTACAAGACTTGCAAGGTACGCTTCTGGTATTATTATCCAACCTGAGAGTAAGACCGATCGATTCATTAGTGGCTTAAAACCAAGTCTTCAATGGGCCTTAGCCATAAGGGACTTCAATAGCTATGAGGAAATCGTTCGATGTGCTCTCAAAGTTGAGATAGAGATTAGAGTAACCCATCAGTCATATGGGTTTGATAAGAAGAGGAAAATGGAATTCAAAGGAAAATATAAAGAGTACACTGAAAGGAAGATGAGCTTTCCCTTATGCTCAAAGTGTGGAAAGAAACATGGAGGGAGTTGTCTTAAAGGGGCAAGTAAATGTTTCAAATGTGGAAAGGAAGGTCATCAGGAATTTTAATGCTGCAATGATGGGAATAAGATGTCTAATGATGCAAACAAAGGAAGGGACACACAGAATGAACCTACTACACTTCAATGTTTCAAGTGCAAGGAGATGGGGAATTATGCTAATAAATGCCCTAATCCAAGGGTTGTTGATGATGATCGACATCAACAAAATCATAAGGCTAAAGACAAAGGAAAGTCACATGAAATTTCTATCAGCGATGTGGAGTACGATAACGATGTGGTGAAAGGTACACTTACCATCCACTCTAAAGTAGAAAATGTTTTATTTGATTCTGGATCCACCCAATCTTTTATTTTTGAAGATTATTCTAAGGGTATCACTGTATTACCTCAACAATTTGATGTTGAGTTAGCTGTGACAACACCTAATGGCACAACAGTCGAATCAAAAGTTTATAAATCTTCCCCGATTGAAGTTTGTAGGAAAGTGCTTCCTACAAATCTTGTGATCCTTCCTATAGTGGAATTTGATGTGATTCTTGGCATTGATTGGATTTCATTATATTGAGCTCATATCAATTTCCAAATAAGGGATGTCACATTTCATATTCCAGATCAATCTATGATCGTCTATCGATGCAAGGATGAACATAACCTTCCAGTGGAAATTGCTTCCATCTTATGGGTCTTGATTCCACTAAATGGGGGTTATTTATCTCAAATGTTTAGTGAGAAACTCACGATTAATAATATGCCCATTTTACAGGAGTTTGATGATGTCTTTCTGGAGGAATTTTCGGGTCTTCCACCAAATCGTGAAGTTGAGTTTTCAATATAACTCGTACCGGGTGCATTGCCTATTTCAAAGACACCTTATAGAATGGCCCCAATTGAGTTGCAGGAATTGAAGAAGCAACTCCAAGAAAATCTTGATAAGGGATTCATATGCCCTAGTGCATCTCCTTGGGGAGCACCAGTTCTGTTTGTTAAGAAGAAAGATGGATCAATGAGACTCTGCATTGATTATCGAGAACTTAACAAGATCACTATCAATAACAAATATCCTCTCCTGCGCATTGATGACTTATTTGACCAACTACGGGGATCTCAATACTTTTCCAAGTTTGATCTTCGTTCAGGGTATCATCAATTAAGGGTCAAAAGGGAGGATATACCAAAGACGGATTTCCGTACAAGGTATGGACACTATGAATTTATAGTGATTCCATTTGGTCTTACTAATGCCCCTACTATCTTCATGGATCTGATGAATAGATTCGTTAGAGACTATCTTGATCAGTTTGTGGTAGTATTTATAGATGATATTCTTGTCTATTCAAAGAGCAAAGAAGAACATGAAGATTACTTGAGAATTATATTGAAGACCCTGAAAAAGGAGAAGCTTTATGCCAAATTTACCAAGTGTGAATTTTGGCTTCAAAGAGTTTCATTTTTGGGTCACATAATCTCAAAAGAGGGGATATCTGTGGATCCAGCAAAAACAGAGGTTATCGAAAGATGGTCGAGACCAAAAAAAGTAGCTGAGATCCGATGTTTTCTTGGTTTGGATGGATATTATCGACGTTTTGTGAAATATTTTTCATGATTATCTAATCCAATCATCAGGTTGACTCGAAAAGGAGTTAAGTTTGTTTGGATGGAGGAATGTGAAGAGAATTTCAAGGAGTTGAAAAGAAGGTTATCCAGTGCAACTGTGCTCACACTACCTTGTAGTGGAGAAAGGTTTGTGATCTACAGTGATGCATCCAAGAAGGGGATGGGGTGTGTTCTTATTCAAAATGATATGGTGATAGCTTATGCCTCACGACAGTTGAAAATCCATGAGAAAAATTACCCAACACATGATTTGGAGTTAACTGCGGTAATCAATGCATTAAAGATTTGGAGGCATTACCTTTATGGTGAAATGTGTGACATTTATACTGATCATAAAAGTTTAAAGTATATTTTCACACAAAAGGAGATGAATATGTGCCAAAGAAGATGGTTGGAGCTGATTAAGGATTACGACTGCTCAATTCATTACCACCATGTGAAAGCAAACAAGGTGGAAGATTCATTAAGTCGACAAGACCATGCCAGTTTATCCATGATGAGGATCACAAAAGATCCAATATTTATGGATTTACAAAGGATGGATCTTGGAATTATAATGGAAAGGAAAAAATCGTATCTTTCTCAAATGAATGTTCAACCATCTATTCATGTGAAGATTAAAGAGGCACAGAATGAAGATGTAGTGTTACAAAAGAAGGTGAGAAATATTCCTGAATTCAACCTTGATTGTGATGGGATAATAATGTTCAGGAATCGGGTTTGTGTTCCTCCCTTCCCCGAATTAAAGATGGAGCTGCTGGATGAGACTCACAGTTCTTCATTCTCTATTTATCCTGTAAGCACAAAGATTTGTAGGGACCTGAAAGAGTACTTCTGGTGGGATGGTATTAAAAGAGATGTTGCTAAATATGTCTCTCGATGCTTGGTTTGTCAGCAAGTTAAAGCTGAGAGACAGAAGTCTAAGGGGATGTTACAACCATTACCCATACCCGAATGGAAATGGGAAAACATCACTATGGACTTTGTCACAGGACTTCCTAAAACATCCAAAGGAAATAATGCTATCTGGGTCATAGTTGATCATCTTACAAAGTCTGCAAACTTCATTGATATCAGAGAGGATCTAGATCAGCATGCGAGGATATATGTAAAGGAAGTGGTAAGAATGCACGGAGTACCACTTTCTATTATATCTGATCGGGATCCGAGATTACCTCGAAGTTCTGGCTAAGTCTTCATCATACTCTGTATACAGAGTTGAGTTTCAGCACAGCTTATAATCCTCAGACAGACGGTCAGTCTGAGAGAACAATTCAAACTCTAGAAGATATGTTGAGAGCTTGCTCTATGGATTTCAAAGGTGGTTGGGATCAACACCTACCTTTGGTGGAATTTTTATATAATAATAGCTTTCACTCCAGTATTTAGATGGATCCTTATGAAGCTCTCTATAGAAAGAAATGCAGGACTCCAACTTGCTGGGATGAAGTTGGGGAAAGAAAGCTATTAGGACCTTATCTTGTTGATGAGAGGACAGAAAAGGTCCAATCTATTCAACAACACATAAAAGCAGCTCAGAGTCGACAGAAAAGTTATGCCGACATCAAAAGAAAAGACCTAGAGTTTGAATTGGGTGATAAAGTGTTCTTACGCATATCTCCCTGGAATAGGGTCATGAGATTTGGAAAGAAGGGGAAGTTGAGCCCTAGATATATCGGTCCATTCGAAATACCGGATCGTGTTGGAAAGGTATCTTACCGATTGGCACTTCCACCGAATCTCTCTCATTTTCATAATGTGTTCCATGTATCTCTCCTGAGAAAGTACATACCTGATCCTTCACATGTACTCAGCTCAGAAGTTGTACCGCTGGAGCTAGATTTTTCTTATGAAGAACTGCCGATAGAGATTCTGGATCGTAGTGATAATGTCCTACGAAACAAGACCACTCGATTGGTGAAAGTTTTATGGAGGAACCACCAATTAGAAGAAGCTACATGGGAGCTTGAGGATATGATGAGGGAGAGGTATCTTCATCTTTTTTTTACAAAGTGATTAATTTCGATGGCGAAATTCATTTTAAGGGGGGTAGAATGTAACGCCTGAGACTTTTATGAGAAATATTTTGTTTTTACTAAAGGAATCTTTCACTACACAGAAAACTAGCTTGTCTTTCTTTACATTCAATCACGACCTTCCTTAATAGCTTGCGTCGTACGCAATACCAAGTTTCACTAAACAACGTTATGCTATTAAAATATTAATAAAACTAGCTGTTATGAATAGTAATAACCAATTTATTAAATTTTATAGATTTTATTTTTCAAAATGGACTTCATTTTTGGACTCGGAATATCGAAATTAGCCTAGGGTGAAATTTTGGTATTTTTCTGAAAACTTTCAATTTTTGATGAATAGTGAAGCCACTAAGTGGTAGTTAAAAAAACTGAATTTTTCATAAAACATAAATTTACCGCATCTTTGAATGGAATTTCCAAATTCCGATAGACACAGTTAATATCAAAGACTAAAATGTGGTTCAATGAGATGAAAATAATTTTTGTTGAATAGTAACTTTTTACTTTTTTTACCACGGTTAAAAGTAAATAGGGTTATTAAGGGTAAAAGTGTTATTATTATTACCATAACACATGTCTTAATTCTATTGGATAAATGTAATTCGACCAAAAACAACCTTAGGAATAAAATATGACCATTTAGGCCCACTTGGATTAGATTAGGACATTTATTATTAATTTATTTAAAGAAGGGATAATATAGATAAAATCAAGGTTTAATAAGTAATTCTATTTTAATATGGGGTAATACATAAGATAAATTCGACTATAAATATTCATTAGAAATATAAAAACGTTTCCTACATAGTGATATTTTATTTGTAATTTTTAGACATTAAATAATTTAATTTATTTATGACACAACAATGATGCAATAATTATCTTATTAATGAAATATTCACATAATTGATGTTATAAATACCCAAATAAATGTAATTTGAGACTTTTTATGAATTACACTAATTTTATAGGTTAATATGACAAGTTATTATTTATTTAATTAACTTTGTTCGAACTAATAAATCGGTTATGATTTTCACAAAAATAAATTACTAAATACTGTCAATGTTGACATAAAATAGTTTTTAAAACAAATATTATATTATTAATTGTTATTTTATTCCTAAAAATCTATGGTTCGGCCAAATGACATATATAAGGTTATATATATATAATAAACAACTTGGTGTTCTTTTGGCTTGATATAGTATGTTTATTAACCTTATAGTGTAAGAAAACAAGAAGACACGGTAAAAGTTAAATTATCTAACTTAAAGATAAATCTAAATGATAAGGTTAACATTGATACCTACACTTGCCTAAATTCTATAGGATGAAAATATATAGACCCGTACCCACCTTATCTTCGAAATATATCAATTTGGAGCTATTAATAACCGAATTTGACTTTATAATAAAATAATATTTTTAGTTATTCCAAAGGTGCCCCTCTCCTCCCATATAAAAGGGCACCTCCTCTCTCTCTTCCTAACACCACATTGAGCCTTCAAGCTCGGCCAAACCCTGCAAATTTCTTCTCTCCACTTCCATAGAGACATCCTAGAGGTTCTTGTCTTCTTCAATGTCCAATTTTAGTTCCCTAAAAGGAGGTCTCAAGGAAGCACTTCAAAGAAGAGGTAATGTTCGTTACCGATTCTTTCATCTTTATTTCTTCTTCCACTTATTCTTTTTTAGTTGTTTCATTATTAAGTAATAACATCAGTATCACTAATACAATGATATGTTATTATAAGTGTGAAACAACCCTATTTCACCATCTATCCATCCTAAGGAAAACAAAATCACCGCGCGTGCGTACATACGGAATACCGTCTCCACGCCGTGGTGTAATCTATTTTCCACCACCACCTTACTTGGATCGGTATAATGGTGTAAATAATGACTATATATGATAATTGTAATGTGATATTGTTTATTAAATAGTATATATACCCTCCAACACAATTCCACCATCATGGGAACGATATCATCGCTCGTGCGTACGTACGGAATACCGTCTCCACGATGTGATGCGAGTCGTTCTACATGACCGTCATTGAATAATGATTATATAAATGAATTTAATGAATTAATATGATATGTATTACACTAATACCATTATGTAAATGAGGTATCTATAACTTAAAAACCAAAATAAGAATTTATTCGACAAAACACGCATAAGAAAAAAAAGTAATAAACACCCGAATAACAAGTAGTAATGAAATATTACAAATAAGAATCTAAGAATATGACCATATATGATATCATAAAAATAATTATTATTCCGGAATATGTCAATAACATTATTTAAATCATTATACAAGAGTTTCGGACACTTACGAAGCAAATTGGACCTAAGGTAAGGGAAATATCACAATCTCATTTTTATCCGAGATTGTTTATACTTTGGTATTTACTGGGGTGTATTTTATCATCCTCATCCTTGTTACCTCAATATGTAATATTTAAATACTTCTACAATATTTTATATCCAATTTTACCCTTCGGTTAGTTTTTAGTAAAAGATATGAAATGAATCTTTTGTGATTTTTCGTACGAGGTACTTTTTGACTTTTCCGACAAAAGTACGAGAAGAATGTTTTCTTTTAACTTATACGGAATGAATGGATTTTTAAAAGATTATTTCCAAGAAGCTTCCATTACAAGTTTTCAAGTTTATTTTTAATCAAATTCTTTTATTTTAAAATGGTATGACATGTTAAGAAAGGGAAAAAAAGTTTGAAGTAGAAATGATATTTTCCTCAAGAATGGAGGTCAAGTGTTTTATCAAAATTATTTTCCATAATAAAGGGATCCGTTTCTATCCCTATTATTACATTTATTTGATTATGTTGTGGTAGAATTATTTTTATGAATTCATTTATCTTATATGAATTGTTTTATGATTTCATGATGTTTAAGATTCCAATTTTTATTATATGGGTTATGCTATAATGTATGGTTTATGATTTTGTGGCACACATAAGAATGGTATCATTATGAGATGGGTGGAACCTATATCTCCCTCCAATTCATTGGGTAAAGATTATATATCTCATGAGATACACATGGATGGAACGGAAGGTTAAACCGGTTCAGTGAAACTGGACTGAAACGAGGAATTAACTCGGTTCAGCAATGGACTTTGTCCACCAAGATAGTCTTGGCAATGGGTCGTGACTAATAAGAAAGGATTCTCTATGATTATGTGTGTATTCCACAAAGCTTAATGTTTTAAGTTATTATTATTGGGATTACATTTCACTTCTATGATTTATCCCATGTTATGATCTCTTTTGCAGGATAACATTTTCAAAATGTTATGTTCTTATAAATATAATATGTTTGATATTTCTTTTGTTTACCCTTACTGAGCATTTGAGCTCACCCTTTTGTATGTTTTCTTTCCCCAGGACAGAAAGAAGGTTATTAAGTAAGATATTCCCAAAGAGACTATAGATATGATGAAATAAATGGGAGATAGTGTAGAAGCTTTTTGAACGAGTTGTTTATGTTTCCCAGTTTCTAAAGACACTATACCTATACGTTCCTTTCCTGGTTTTGTTATATGTTGTAATAAGTGTGCATCAATTTTGAAGTAATAACAATGTATGTAAATTATAGGTTGTTTTATTTACTTTGGGTTTTTTATTCTTGAGGATAATAATAATTATATAAACATATAATGTAATGAATATTTACTTATTATACCATTAATTATTAGGATTGGAGTTAGCGGTGTTTAGAGGTGATGTTAGAAGGGTTTAGTGGAGTTGGAGTTTCATCTTTTTTGAGATAGGTGATTAAAGATGTGAAAATTTATTCACTTCATTATAGTATTATACTTTCCCTATAGGCCATTGATTCAAGGGAAAAATATTTATTTCGGTTCTATGATTAAATAAATCAGGTTATAGAAGAATTTTCCACACCAATAATGAAATACAATATGAAATGATATGGAAATAGGAGGGTTTTTCATCAGGTATGATGATTCAAGAGTTCATAGATTATAAAATATTTATGGATTTAAGGGATGGCCTCATTGAAAATCGTGATGTGAATATATTATTCATGATGTGAATATGGATATTTCTAGTTTTTTAATAAATATCTACTGATTTTGGGGTATGATTTTCATGTTCCCTTTATTTTCCTTAGGTTGATTAAATCATTCTTTATGTGATTTATATTATCTATTTTTTCACATATCTATATTTTTCACAGTGAATCAAAAAGATCTATTGATGTATGGGATTATTGTTCACTAACTATTTATGTGATTTGTGGGGGAAAATATTTTTCCTTCAATTTGGTTAATAATAAGGTTTTTTCATAATAAGATATTGAAATAGGTTAATCTAAAACATATAGAAGTTGGGAACATTTTATTTTATATTTCATAATATTACTAATTGTTTTATGGATACTTGTTTCTAATTCAAAAAAACATGGTTATATAGATTATCTATTATGTTGTAATTGATATGTATTTGAGAACCTTTCTATGTTGATTGTTTCATTTCACATTAAATATAATTCTATTAATTTTTATATGGAATGATAATTTCATTCCTTTGGAAATCCTAAATTTATATAATAAAACCCTTGATAAAATTATGATTTAATATAATATATGTCCCAATTTTTTTTAATTTAGTATGTGATGTTATGTGTGGTTGTAATTTTTTCTATCCCCTAATGTGATGTGGGACATTATTTAGTGATGGAAATGATGTGATGGTACATAAAATTCATGGGGTGGTGACGTATTATTAGTTGGTTTAAATGGTATTCATTTTCAAAGGATGTGTGATGGTATTCGTGGGTAGTGGTTGTGTTGTCCAGTGTTTTAGGTTGGTGGTTTTTGAAAAGATATATCGTGTATCAGGTGGTGATTACTTGATGGTTGATGTGTGATTTGTGAGTTGTTCTATTTTGTGGTTTTGTAGTTTCATTATTAAACAAAAATGAAATTATAATTCTGAATGAAATTAATTGGGTTGGTAAATAAATAATAATTTCCTAGAATTCATATGTCTTAATTGGATTAAATGAATTTAAATTTTAAAAAAATGGTTTTGTTAATATAAATTTAATGAAATGGTTAATTAATGAAAGTATAAAATTATTTAAATACAGAATACGGTGGAACATATACCTAATAATCTAATTAGATGGAAATTCCTTTTGGTCATGTGGTTTGAAACATATTGTCGTGGTAGTGATTTTGGTGGATGTTTTAGGTTTTAGTGGTGGTGATGTGGTGTATAATAGTGATGTTGATAAGGGACCCCTAATTATGTATTGAGTGCTATCTATGTATTTTTTTATTTCTATACATTCCACACTTATGTTCAAGAACCCCACCAATTACCATATGTGATGTGTTCCCATTGTTTCCCAATCATCCATATTGGTGGTGGTACAAATGGTTTTTACCCCTTATTTGACTTAATTTGACATATAGTGATGATATAAGTTATTGTTTGATATTAATCATTGATGATACATGATACTGTTAATATTAAGTTATGTTGATGAAGATATGCTAGTTTTTTTGGGGTCATGAATGTTTGGTTGAGGGAATGTGGTTGAATTACTTCACGTTCATAATAACTCACTGCCCTAGACAATTATTGAGGATGTGATATGTGATTGGGTTGTGATGTGATGATTATTTAATATAACAAGATATGTTATACCCTATAGTTGTTGAGGTTTTTAGTGTTTCATATTATCCCAAATCAAGTACGGATATTTTTTTGACTTTATATGCATAGAAGTGATGGGACAACATGATGGTTGATGTTGGGAGTGAGAGTGAAAATAAGCGGGGAAGTAGCTATGATGAACATTTCTATTGTATTATTTTTACTATCTATTAAAATCTGGGAATCCTGATTTGGTTATAATTTCGTGGGGAGGATGGGATTTTGTTAGTCCATCGTTTATGGTGTATGCGGATTTTATTGATTTTTCAATGGTTCTTCAGTATGCTATTTTCGCACACACACTTGAGACATCATGTATGATCGCACATAGAATATATGGTAAAATGACCAAAAATATATAAAATATTTTTTTTCATTCAAGGAATCCATTTGATAATGTGGTGGGATTATAAGCTTGGGTTTTGGATGTATTAGTGAGTAACTTCTATTGGACTTGTCTTCTGGTATTCAAATGTAGACTTTTATTTCTTGATATTTTTCATTAATTGTGGGATGATTATGCTTTAATTTTATATTTTATGATATATTTTATATATGGATTACTTTTTGAATATCATGATATAATATTATTATATAGTTCAATTACTTCAATATGATGTATTGTTATACAATGAGTGATTGTTTAAACAATGGGACATACTGGAGGTGGTAATTTAGGTTAATTATCCCCGAACCTACACTAATGACACACGAGGGGTAAAATTATGATGATAGGGTCTTGAATTAATATTATAAGTGTTTCTCTTAAGAGATATGAAGGATTATAAATTTACTAACTACGTGGAGTGTATGGGTTGTTAGGAAAACTATTCCAGATAACTTAGTCCCTTACATAGGCCAAGAAGACAGACTAGGACATTAGATTCCCCCCCATGATCCAATGTTGGGACTCTGAGATTATTGAATGACCAAGTGATGTAAACATATTTATAGGGTAAATAACTTTGATAGGTATATCCATCATGATTGACTAGGTTCATGTATGAATTGAATGATTTTGGGAAATTTAAATGAATTAATTAGATAAACATTTATAAAAATACACGTTACTAGGGAAACGATTTCTCTATGATTTTTAGTAATGGATCATGATCGATATCAATGATACTTTGAAGACATGGAGTTTAACGAATATTATCTAGTTAATCATCATATCTTCTTCATGATAAAATATGATATGATATCATAGTTGGATTTTCCATACATTCAGTGGAAAAGATTTGGAATGAACGAGGGGATCATATCTGATCATGAGTCCAAGTTCTATTTGGAGAGGATGAACATTTTCTTCAGTCAATTCGAGGTCGATATGAGTTCTTTATAAAATTTTAATTTTTTATATTCATGAGCTATTCAACTATGGTGGATTATATATCATATAGACAACTAGGAGGAAAACATGTTGTGCATAGAATTTCAAAAAAACTTATATTTGAAATTCTTGTAATAGATGATGTCGAAAACAAAGATGACGGATATTATGCTCTTTTAGTATGGAATCATGAAATTATAGGTGCATTATAGCTTATTCAAGGATGATAACATCTTTTTCACTAGTGGATTTCAATATATAAATTCTGATTTTCGATTTCTAGAGGAGGTGAATCACCCACCGATCGTTTATCCAATCACCCCATTTCTAGTTTATATGTACCGAGAAGTGTATAAGAAGCCAGTAGTGATCAAAAGGATGATTCATATGGGACGTGAGACTTGATAGAGTTTACATTATGGTGACTTAAGGAGAATATATTCATTAATCATCTCATATAAATTTAGACTATCGGGGTTACAACCAATGGGGATCCAACCACGGAAGACCACGTATCATTATTTTGAGGAAGAAGAATTGTATACTTGTGGATCCTAGTTTTTATTTTAATTAATAGTTTCATTGAACACCCATAATCATAGGGTCTAACCACCTTGTGAGTTTATATTAATATATAAAATCATGCACCTTTTTATATTAGAATCAATTTCCTCTAAGGGAATTTCTACAACATGGGCCACTAGTTCTTTTCTAGTAGTTGAGTGTAGATGTACATAGAAGGGTCAAACATTGTGGATTTGTCTACAAATAGTGGAAAATGTTATAGTGTAATTATATTGGAAAATATAGTATATATGGAGGTTATGGTATTTTTTATATTGATGTGATAGAGGTGGAAACTCTAGTTGGTCCATAGGAAATTTGATGTATGATCTTTTTATCATCTACCCTTGTTTGTGTGTTGTTTGATTCAGGTGAATGACACTCCATTGACTCCCCTTATTTATTTTTTTACAGTTAATTTATTTTGATATAATTTACATATCCATGGTCATATAAAATCATGTATTAGGTCATTCTAAATTTATTATGAGTTCTAAGTATGTAGAATGATGACGGGGCAACACCATTCAATTTTATATTTATTCTTTCCACATATACAACCATAAAATGAGATCATTGGAATGGATTTTTCAATTTCCATTCATGTAGACATTGATTTATTATAAATGATTATTTCATTCGATAATTTTTTGGGATATATCGTGGAACATTTTGGTGACTACAGTTATTAGATGGGTGGTAGGAAAAGGAATATGCATTAACATTAGCTGGTGAAACATTTAGTGGAAGTCCCAACAAAGGATGTTCCTAGGGTTGTGGTAGTTTTTCTGGATGTTTCCTTGATGAAGATATTATAAAACCCTCTAAATATGAAATCAAATTTTGGATAGAGTTGAAAAAATGATTGTATCCAATTTTGATGGATCGTTATCGAATAGTACCTATAAGGTTATGTTAGATGAGGATACAAGTGGATGATTTCATGCAATAGGATTTCATGTTACCTAATGTGTCTCTATGGTTGTTTTATGTGTTTTGAAAATATAATGTGAATGATTGTATTAGTTAGTTCATATAATACCTGTTGAATAAAGATACAACTAAGAACCATTATCCGCATTGAGGATGGATGGTCAATTTGTCCAGTTGAAGGGGCCTAGTTAGTTTTTAAATATTCATTTGATATATTCATATCATAATATATTCATCAAAGATGAATATGTGATATGGAATGAAGTTATTTTATTTTATGGGTATATTTATTCCCTAGTTATTTCTTTTGGTGTCCTGCACATACCATATTTTTTCATGGGGATCATGAACCCCATATACCTTGAGTTTGAAGACCAATTTGTAATTGTGTCCATTAATGATATTTTTATTTACTCAGTACATTTGTGGAATAATTATGAATATATAATATATTTATTGAATATAATTTAATAAAAAATTATATAAATATATATTCATGTGCATGTTCTAGATGTTATAGGTTCATTTTCATGGACAAGTTGTGTCTCGGCAGGGTGTGTTCATGCACTGGTTGAGGATTGAGGTTGTTGTCTCAAAAAAAATAATCATGAACATGGAATTACTTAAAATTTTAATTAGAAAAGAAGGATATTATTCGAGTATTTATTCATGATTTATCTAGGTTTGTAGTACTGATGATAGATTTCAAAACAATGTACTATTATTTGGTTTCAAATGATCTATTAATGGAAATATATAATCACCTGATAGAAAATTTGATTAGTTCTCTAGTGCTTCCGTTTAGAGAGAAATGGGTATCCTATGAGGTTTTTTGTGATGATTATGATGTAGTTTTATTGTGTTTATACATACAAGATATAAAAGTGACCTATTTTTTACATTAAAAGTTATATCATAGGATCATAACTAATCCACCCTTCATATAGAGTTAAAAAAATCTATAGTTTTTCTTATGTTATTATGGAATTAAATCAATAACATATTCATAGTGGTTTTTGATAACCTAAATAGCCTAATATATATTTTATCTCATTAGGATTTGAATCTATAAAAGCATATGTTTATGGTGTATTTTCAGTTTTACTATTTTGAGATCTCTTACAGTATAATAATGAGGAATTTTGTTTCCCATTTATAAAGCCATAATTCTCTAAGAGATGTGGTTTGAGAATATATAAGTGTTTGGAAAGGGATTTATGATATTGCAGTGATTCATAATTATATGGAGGAATCAATTTTCTGAGGTTATATTTATCATTTGAAAATGAAATAACCATTGAGTCCATAAGAATAGTATTCTTAGAGGGGAGAACAAGGGGAAGAGATAATGCATGAATGTGTTGTCCATGTTGATGATCCAGAGGGAAAGACAATGGATTTCATCAACCATCTATTGTATCTGGGTTGGTTATTTCTATAGTTAATGAGTATTAATGGTGTTATATCTTAATTTTACAACTCTGTATTAGTGTTACAAACTAACACGGAAAATATGTATAATGGATTTGGGAAATAGCCTTCTCTGTTGTGGATAAAATGACTAGATTAAGTGTTTATGGTGATGTATTTGGTTTTCTAATAAGTAAATGCATAATATAGTCTTTTTATTTGTTTTCTAGAACACATGGAAGTTCCTAAGTGAATATGGGAGGGCATATCAATTTATATCATCATTGGGTTTTCCCTTGTATAGGGATGATTTTATATATTTTGGATGACACAAGAATAGCTACTGAAGTCATCTCATTTTATAGAAATATTTTAATAAAGTGTAGTTTATTTCGTTTAAATTTTGTATATGGATGATTTGGTTACACTTCACAAGGTACTGAGGTCTATGATCTCTGTTCAAGATCATTGTTTTACCTTGTGTTTCTAGAGGTGATTTGTATCATTCTTTTGGTACTAAATTGGGATTCATTATTATTCTCAATAATTATAATGAGATGGATTGAACCATATAGACATTGTAGGATATAATAAAATATTATGTCATAGTATTTGAAACATCATGGGTAAATCCCTAGAATTTGTGAGAGTATACATATAATAAAATCCATAAAAAATTTGTCAACATGTGTCTATTTTATGGGTTGTATAGGTGGTTACATAATTATCCTTTGTGTTAGATGGAGGTTCGAGAGTCAGAAGTCGAAGTTAATGATTTGGTAAAATCACCATAGAGAAGGTATATTTTGTCAAATAAAGAATGAGGGAATTCCAAGAACATTATAATTCTAATGATTATCATAGTTATTTTCTGTAGAGTATAAGTTTGGAGACCACATGTTCTTGAGGGTATCCCTTCATTAAGGGAAAATGATATTTGGTTGGGGGAGTAATATTTCACCCCATTTAGTTGTGTCTTTCGAGATGTTATCCTATGTTGGAAAGGTGTGTATCGGTTGGTATTTCTGTAACACCCCAAGATTTCAAAGTACGTTATTTCTTAAAAATAATTCAATAACATTCACTACACACAACACCGAGTTCAAGCGCACCACAAGTTACCAATCTAGCCGTTCAAAATCAGTTATGAATAATATTAACTAAATTTTGAACTATATATATTACTTATAATTTTAGAATCCATATTATGAGTTTCTTAGATACAATTTAAGAACTAATTCATTTTTTTCAGATAAAAGAAGTATTTTTAAAAAATGCACTTTTACCGCCTTTTAATGATGAACATGTTTTAAATTCAATATTTAAAACATTTATATATTAAATTTGTAAAAATAAACTTTTTCTTTAGAACTGGGAAATAATAATTTAGTTTTAATAAATAATTGGTGTTTTTCTGATTACTTTCATATTTCGGTGAATAGTGAAAAAATACTATATTTTAACTGAAAAAAACTTTTTTAATCATAATAATTTATAGTGAGAAATTATTAATTTTTATGATTTGGAAGTAGAAATAGATTATATTTTTACCATTTAATCCAATGGTTGTAATTTTAAGTAATTTCACTTTGATATTAGACATAAAGAAGTGTCAATCGTTGGATATATATTGTTTCTTAAAAATACACTTTTAGGGTTTGACAATAGAAATTAATTTTAAATTAATAAATAAATCTTTTATGTTTTGAATTTGGTAAAATATACATCATTTTTGGATTCATAATATCGAAATTATCCTAGGGTGAATTTTTGGTATTTTTCTAAAAACGTACAATTTTTGATGAATAGTAAAAAAACATTGAGTTATTGTTTAAAAAAGAATTTTTATTTAAATAATTATTTATTTTATTTAAATTTATTTTCGTTCAAAATAGATACATAATACCAATATAAGTTCAATTTAATTCATTGGAGTCGATTTACAAAAATTTTAGATATATAAACATTTTATTGAACTTTTTCCCATCTTTTACCCGCCTCCTAGGAGAATTTGCAAATTTACATAAAACATAATTTAACAACTTCTGTGAGTTGAATTTCAAAACTAAGAGAGATATGGTTAATATCGAGGAGTAAAATGTGATTCAATATGATAAAAATAATTTTTGGTGAATAGTAACTTTTTACTTTTATTTACCATGGTTAAATGAAAATATTGTAATTATGGGTAAAAATGATATATTTGATGTGTTATATGGGAAGATGTTTCATTATTGGTTGTGTTGGATAATGGTTAAGGATTTAGTGGCTCTTTATCTTGATGCTATTTAAATAATGAAAGATAATGTTCAATTTGTCGAAGGAAGGATGCGGGTGGCCCAAGACCATCAGCAAGACAATGATGGTCATAGTTGGATACCCAAATAGTTTGATGTTATAAACCACATATTCTCTAGGGCTTCCCTTATGAAAAACATTATCTGTATGAAAAAAATAAATTCATGGTTTACTACATTGTATGACACATATAATAACCTATAACATTGATATGTCTATTTTATTTGGGATTTCGGTTCCTAAAATATCAACATGAACATGGGATATGACAACATTATTGAAAACAAATTTATTATTCTTCTTAAATTCCGTAGCTTTTAAAACACCATGAGACAACCTGGGTACATATATAATAATGGGGTGAGCTATAATGCCAAGGTAAAAAACCAGAATAATGTTTTATGATTTTGACAATAATAATTTTAATGGATCATTAAAAGGGTTTATAATAACAAACACCGAAAAATAGAAACGATACAACATGATACCATAAATGAAACATGGAAATGTGGATACAACATTAAACATGAAGTCATAAAAACATGTTAAGGATAACTACCAAGATAAAATAAAATTCTGAAAAATGTCATGTTCTAGATTAATCTCACCCTCCAATCCCAAGAACGAAATCTCAAAAGGAGAAAAAATTACCTAATGCATTGATGACCTATATAATTATGGGCACACCCATCACTTTCATATCATGTTCATGCATAGTTGTGCCACATAGAATATTCAAAATATGATCATATTTCACAATATATTATTCCAAAATCTTGGAGTGTAGAATAAATACTTCTATTTAAAAAATAAATGGATTATAGGTATATATAGGTGAAGAAACATGAGTGGAAATGAATATGGTATTCACAATAAAAAAATTTATTTGAAAGGAAAAATCACAATAAAATTTTAGTAAAATAACGATAGCACAAAAAGATTCATAAAATTGATTAATTAGAGATAAATGGGTATCTAATAGTTTTTATATAAAATAGATAGTTATATTGATAAAGAATATAATATATCAACTTATTAAATACTAAATAAATAGAATAAAATGATGAAGACACTTGAACCAAGGGAGAAGGAATGGATCTCTAACAAAATTTTGGCATTCTCAAAAGATAGATAAAATCAATAACGAGTGGGGATAAATGATCTATCATTTTTCTGAACTAAAATTGATAGTATAGGAAAGTTAATATATTTAGTAAAACATAACTAGTTGATATTAAAAGTATTTATATATAATAAATGTGGTTGAATTGAATAGAATATAAGGAGGTCTCATACTAAATTGTTTTGTGGTAACGGGGGTAAGTAATGAATCATCAGAGAGATTAATGATATTAAATGGGTTATATAATCACATGGAAACAAAATTTAATGTATTAGGGATTAATAAAAAATAACCTAAATAAGAAAAAATAGAAATTAATATGAAAAATCTAAAAAAGGTGCTTGAAAAAGAAGAAGAGAGTGAGATACCTCACATTGAGAGGGGGATTCTAAAAATCGTAAGAGGAGATTATTGAGAAATTGGGACACCGTTGGGAAAGGGATAGTAGATTATGGACTAATTTAGTGGTTTTATAGTGATGATTAATGGGTGTTTGGGTGGTTTTATATTGTAAATAAGAAAGGAGTTCTTTAATATTTCTTAAACACAGGATTTGGACTCTATACAATAAAATAATCAAACCTACAAACCATTACATGGAAACTTTCCATAGATAACACCAAATAGAGATTTTTTTATTATTTTATAAGTCCAAGGTCTGAATATCACGAAATACTTCTCTAATTATTTGGAATTGAATCCTATTTATAGAGAAATGTTTTTAAAACCACACAATATTATCTAATTTTTTGGGGATTCATAGTGGATTTATAAAGTAAACCAAATAACATAAAAAATTATTTAGGAATAGAATTATAATGGTTGTTTTATAAAATATATATTATATATTTTATCACTATTTGGTCATTAATTTTTAATAATATAGACTATATAATTATATGATATTTAAATTTTACTCCAAAATTCATGTGTCTAAGAAAATTATGAAAACATTACTATTGGATAATTTGGATGTGGTGATTCCAAAAATGATATATATTTTATCAAAATCATCCTAAAAATATGGGAAATTAAAAAATTTGACTAAATTCACCATTTAATGAAATATATTATTTTTTTGACAATAAACATTTTTTCCATAATAAAATTATATTTTAACAATGTAAAATTATTTATATATAATATATAATATATAGTAATACTAATTTTTAAAATAATATTTATTTAAAAAAGTATATAATTAATAAAAAAAGTTTTTTCTTCATTAAAACATCATTTTAATCTAAATTCTAATTATTTTATAACGTATAAAAAATACTATTTTTTATCAAAATCAATATTTATTTATTTATAAATTAATAAAATCTTCATTAATATTTATAAATTAAAATATTTATATTCATATAATTTTGGTCAATTTGTTTATAGTCATTGTTAAATTTTTTTCCCTTAATTAAACTATTTGCATTTTACCACGGTAATAAATATTTACTATGATTACTACTAATTTTTGTTCAAAAATTAATTTCACTCTATCACCTAATAGTAATAAAGATGAATCAAAAATGGAATCAATTTTTTTGTAAATTTATTAATAGAGGTGGAATAATTTAATTTAAAATAAAACACACAAGAGTGATGGAATGCAATTTTCTCAAAGATGCATTTTTTCAAGGCAATGATGGTTGTACTATAAATCTATAATAAGTAATATTCATTATATGAATTTGAATATATAATAATATATATAATATAATGTTTTAACTTAAACAATTTCTCATTTGTGGTTATTTTAATTAACTATAATGGTGAAACATTATGCATTTTTAAATTGTATTCAGAAATATAGGATTTTAATCCTAATATTGAAATTACAGTCAAATATGGTATAAATATGATTGAAATGTTACTAATTGAATTAAATATAACTAAATAATTTTTTGGTTTCTATTAAATTAAATAAAAATAAAATTTTTAATCTTATATTACTTAATTTATGAAAAGAAATGAATGTTTACTGAAAATTAGTTTTTTCACCATTAAAAAAACAATATATATTTTCTAGAAAATCACACTATTTAACAATAAGATAATTTTGATATGATGATTTAAAAAATTGAGTTTGTTTTATCGAACAAATTTCCTAATTTTTTTGGAAATTAATCTTTTATTTTTTGACAAAATGTAATAAAAACATTTTGAAGAAAAAATGGTTTGGAGAATAAAATAACAATATTAAAAATTGTGTAATTAATAAATATGAATTTATCAATATATTATTTTTAGTAGGAAATATATATATATATAAATTATTTCATTCTTTATTAAATACATTTCATATCTTAAATTTAATGCCTCTGGTAAAATGATCATATTTAAATAATCATTGTTTGTTTGGGTTAATTATTATATATTGTATACACTATAAAAAATATTTTCTATTTTAAAAATTGGGGTTATTACATCCCTCATTGTGGTAACCCTAAGTTTGGTAGGTGGAGTAGTATTTTATCATAATTCATTATACCTAATGAGGTGTTAGTTATTGATGGCGAGGTAGAACTTCTATTCTAACATCTATATTAATGGACGTGATCCACAAAATCTTCCACATGTACAATATTCATCGATATCTACACCATTACTCCCACGTCACTTTTTTATAAGAGTTTGTTATTGATTGATATATATTTTTCACGTATAATCTTGTAGATATCTTGGATCATTAAGATAAAGTGTTGTATGGAAAAATCTTCCCCTTGTTTCGTATACCATGGAGGCATGGTGACCTGGAGGGGTGTAAATGAATAAATTGGATGTAGATGTATTCCCAGTACCCTGGGGTATTTAAATTTTTTAATCTCTCTATTTTTTATTGATATAATGTCTGAAATTTTTCATTTCAATAGTTTTATTATTTATTTTCATTGTCTAGTTATGTGTTTTATGTCTTAGAGTATACATTGTGGGGGAAAATCCTTTTTAATAATAATATTATGTTTAATTAATGATTTATAGTCATTTTTTACGTTCAATTTGAAGGAAAATCAAACATTATATTGTTATAGAGGGTGATTTTCTGTGATCTGTGTGTCTGGGGTAGTTTTGTGTGATGTTTTAAGTGGTTTTTGTATTGGATTAAGCACTGGTCAAAATATTTATTCGTGTGAACAGGGAAAATATAGGTGTATTGTAGTACACCTGAGATGATGTGGTGTTGTTCCTAGTGGGGGATGGGGATGTAGATGTAAAGGATTTTTAGAGTATTTTTGGACTATACTCAATATTTATAGTTGTTGGTACTATTTAGAGTGTAATAAGATACCTTAGTGGTATCTTGTGGGGTGGTTTTTTTAGACCTATCAGTTTTTTACTATAACGCCCGAGACTTTTATGAGAAATATTATGTTTTTATCAAAGAAATATTTCACTACACACAACACTAGCTTGGCTTGCTTTACACGCAACCGCGGCCTTCGTCAATAGCTTGCGTCGTACGCAGTACTGAGTTTCACTAAACAACAATGTGCTATTAAAATATTAATAAAACTAGCCGTTATTAATAGTAATAACCACTTTTTGAAATTTTATAAATTTTATTTTTCAAAATGGACTTCATTTTTTGGATTCGGAATATCGAAATTAGCCTAGGGTGAAATTTTCGTATTTTTCTGAAAACTTTCAATTTTTGATTAATAGTGAAACCACTAAGTGGTTGTTAAAAAAACTAAATTTTTCATAAAACTTAATTTTACAGCTTCTGTGAGTGGAATTTTGAAAATCCTAGAGACACGGTTACTATCAAGGACTAAAATGTGGTTCAATGAGATGAAAATAATTTTTGGTGAATAGTAACTTTTTACTTTTTTTACCACGGTTAAAAGTAAATAGGGTAATTAAGGGTAAAATTGTTATTATTATTACCCTAACACATGTACTAATTCTATTGGATAAGTGTAATTCGACCAGAAACAACCTTAGGAATAAAATATGACCATTTAGGCCCAGTTGGATTAGATTAGGACATTTATTATTAATTTATTTAAAGAAGGGTTAAAATAGTTAAAATCAAAGATTAATAAGTTAATCCTTTTTAATATGGGGTTATAAATAAGATAAATTCGACTATAAATATTAATTAGAAAGATAAAAAGATTTCCTACGTAATGGTATTTTATTTGTAATTTTTAGACATGAAATAATTTAATTTATTTATGACACAATGATGATGCAGTAATTATCTTATTAATGAAATATTGACATAATTTATGTTATAAATACCCAAATAAATGTAATATTAGACTTTTTATGAATTAAACTAATTTTATAGGTTATTATGACATGTTATAATTGCTTTAATTTACATGGTTCGAACTAATCATTCTGTTATGATTTTCACAAAAATCAATTACTAAATAGTGTCAAAATTGACATAAAATAGTTTTTAAAACAAATATTATGTTATTAATTGTTATTTTATTCCTAAAAATCTAATGTTCGGCCAAATGACTTTGATATGGTTATATATATTAATAATAAACAACTTGGGGTTCGTTTGTCTTGATATAGTATGTTTATTAACCGTATAGTGTAAGAAAACAAGAAGACACGGTAAAAGTTAAATTATCTAACTTGAAGTTAAATCTAAATGATAAGGTTTAAATTGATACCTAAACTTGTCTAAATTCTATTTTATGAGAGGCTTTCTACCCATACCTACCTTAGCTTAGAAATATATCAATTTGGAGCTATTAAAAACCGAATTTGACTTTATAATAAAATAATATTTTTTGTTATTCCAAAGGTTCCCCTCTCCTCCCTTATAAAAGGGCACCTCCTCCCTCTCTTCCTCACACCACATTGAGCATTAAATCTTGTCCAACCCCTGCCAATTTCTTCTCTACACTTCCCTAGAGACATCCTAGAGGTCCTGGTTTTCTTCAATGACCAATTTTAGTGCCCTAAAAGGAGGTCTCAAAGAAGCGCTTCATAGAATAGGTAATGTCTGTTACCGATTATTTCATCTTTATTTCTTCTTCCACTTATTCTTCTTTAGCTGTTTAATTATGAAGTAATAACATCAATATCACTCATATACTGATATGTTATTATAAGTATGAAACAAACCTATTTCACCATCTATCCATCCTACGGAAAATGAAATCATCGCGCGTGCGTACGTACGGAATACCGTCTCCACGTCGTGGTGTAATCTATTTTCCACCACCACCATAATTGGATGGGTATAATGGTGTCAATAATGACTATATATTATTATTGTAAAGTGATATTTATTATGAAATAGTATATATACACTCCAATACAATTTCACAATCATGGGAACGATATCATCGCTCGTGCGTCGGTATGGAATATCGTCTCCACGATGTGATGCGACTCATTCTACATGATCTTCATTGAATAATGATTATATAAATGAATTAAATGAATGAATATGATATATATTACACTAATTCCATTCTGGGAATGTGGTATTTATAACCTAAAAAGAAAAATAAGATTTTATTCGACAAAACACGCATAAGAACAAAAATTAATAAACACCCGAATAACAAGTAGTAATGAAATATTACTAATAAGAATCTAAGTATATGACCATATATGATATCATAAAAATATATATGATTCTGGAATAAGTCAATAACATTATTTAAATCATTATACAGGTGGTTCAGACAACTACGAAGAAAATTGGACCTAAGGTAAGGGAAATATCACAATCTCATCTTTATCCGAGATTGTTTATACTTTGGTATTTATTGGGGTGTATTTTATCATCCACATCCATGTTTCCTCAATATGTAATATTTACATCCTTCTACAACAGTTTATATCCAATTTTACCTTTCGGTGAGTTTTTAGTAAAAGAAATGAAATGAATCTTTTGACGTTTTTCGTACGAGGTACTTTTTGACTTTTCCGACAAAAGTACGAGAAGAATGTTTTTTTAACTTATACGGCATGAATGGATTTTTAAAACATTATTTCCAAGAAGCTTCCCTTACAAGTTTTAAATTTTATTTTTAATCAAATTCTTTTATTTTAAAATTGTATGACATGTTAAGAACGGAAAAAAAAATTTGAAGTAGAAAGGATATTTTCCTCAAGAATGGAGTTCAACTATTTTATCAAAATTATTTTCCATAATAAAGGGTTTTTGTTTCTATCCCTATTATTACATTGATTTGATTATGTTGTGATGTAATTATTTTTATGAATTACTTTATCTTATATGAATGTTTTATGATTTCATGATGTTTATGAATCCCATTTTTATTATATGGGTTATGCTATGATGTTTGGTTTATGATTTTGTGGCACATATAAGAATGGTATCATTATGAGATGGGTGGGACCTATATCTCCCTCCAATGAATTGGGTAAAGATTCTATATCTCATTAGATAGACATGGCTGGAACGGCAGGTTAAACCGGTTCAGTGAAATAGGACTGAAACGAGGATTGAACTCGGTTCAGAAATGGACTTTGTCCACCAAGATAGTCTTGGGAATGGGTCATGACTAATAAGAAATGATTCTCTATGATTATGTGTGTATGACACAAAGATTCATGTTTTATTTTATGATTATTTGGATTACATTTCACTTCTATGATTTATCCCATGTTATGATCTCTTTTGCAGGATAAGATTTTCAAAATGTTATGTTCTTATAAATATGATATGTTTGATATTTCTTTTGTTTACCCTTACTGAGCATTTGAGCTCACCCTTTTGTATGTTTTCTTTCCCCAGGCCAGGAAGAAGTTTATTAAGTAAGATATGCCAAAAGGGACTATATATATGATGAAATAAATGGGAGACAGTGTAGACGCTTTATGAACCAGTTGTTTATGTTTCCCAGTTTCTAAAGACACTATACCTATACGGTCATTTCCTGGTTTTGATATATGTTGTAATAAGTGTGCTTCAATTTTGATGTAATAACAATGTATATAATGTATGGGTCGTTTTAGTTGGTATCAGAGGAAAGGTATAGTCATCCTTTGGAAACTAGGATGTGAAAGCCTTAGTACGAACCCTAAGGATAAGTCTAAGCATAGAACACAATCTTAGTGTTTTAGAAATGGCCATGAATAACCTTGGATAAGACCTTAAGTGTGAAATTTTATTCCTGATTATGTGGTTTTCCTATTATAATTAGGGTTTCTCGCACTATTCTTCTTGGTTTTAGTCATTGGCTGGAACCCGAAGGAACCGTGTTAATGCGGAATACGACGGGCAATGAAATGATTGTCCCCCTGAGGAACCAAACGTTATGGGAGCTGGAATGAATAATCTTGTAGCCATGCTCACATAACTTTCTCAAGCTATGAATCATGCAGGACTTCCAAACGAGAAAAGGAAGGAGCAACATTATGTTGAATCCTTCATGAGGCAGCGTCCACCTTCATTCAGCAGGTCTACTGATCCTTTAATTTCTGAACAATGGATTAGTACTACTGAAAATATATTTTCAGTTATTCAATGTTCTGAACATGATAAATTCATCCTAGCAGTGTATTGTTTGGAAGGAGATGCTGATCAATGGTGGAATTTTATCAAGAATACGAGGCAAAGATCTGAAATTGAGTCCATGGAATGGGACAAGTTTAAGAACTTATTTTTCAATAAGTACTTCCCTCGTATTCTCCGAACAAATATGGAGAAAGAGTTTCTTGAACTAATGAAAAAGGATGATGAATCTGTTGGTACCTATGAAGCAAATTTTACAAGACTTGCAAGGTACGCTTCTGGTATTATTATCCAACCTGAGAGTAAGATCGATCGATTCATTAGTGGCTTAAAACCAAGTCTTCAATGGGCCTTAGCCATAAGGGACTTCAATAGCTATGAGGAAATCGTTCGATGTGCTCTCAAAGTTGAGATAGAGATTAGAGTAACCCATCAGTCATATGGGTTTGATAAGAAGAGGAAAATGGAATTCAAAGGAAAATATAAAGGGTACACTGAAAGGAAGATGAGCTTTCCCTTATGCTCAAAGTGTGGAAAGAAACATGGAGGGAGTTGTCTTAAAGGGGCAAGTAAATGTTTCAAATGTGGAAAGGAAGGTCATCAGGCATTTTAATGCTGCAATGATGGGAATGAGATGTCTAATGATGCAAACAAAGGAAGGGACACACAGAATGAACCTACTACACTTCAATGTTTCAAGTGCAAGGAGATGGGGAATTATGCTAATAAATGCCCTAATCCAAGGGTTGTTGATGATGATCGACATCAACAAAATCATAAGGCTATAGGCAAAGGAAAGTCACATGAAATTTCTATCAGCGATGTGGAGTACGATAACGATGTGGTGAAAGGTACACATACCATCCACTCTAAAGTAGAAAATGTTTTATTTGATTCTGGATCCACCCAATCTTTTATTTTTGAAGATTATTCTAAGGGTATCACTGTATTACCTCAACAATTAGATGTTGAGTTAGCTGTGACAACACCTAATGGCACAACAGTCGAATCAAAAGTTTATAATTCTTCCCCGATTGAAGTTTGTAGGAAAGTGCTTCCTACAAATCTTGTGATCCTTCCTATAGTGGAATTTGATGTGATTCTTGGCATTGATTGGATTTCATTATATTGAGCTCATATGAATTGCCAAATAAGGGATGTCACATTTCATATTCCAGATCAATCTATGATCGTCTATCGATGCAAGGATGAACATAACCTTCCAGTGGAAATTGCTTCCATCTTATGGGTCTTGATTCCACTAAATGGGGGTTATTTATCTCAAATGTTTAGTGAGAAACTCACGATTAATAATATGCCCATTGTACAGGAGTTTGATGATGTCTTTCTGGAGGAATTTTCGGGTCTTCCACCAAATCGTGAAGTTGAGTTTTCAATATAACTCGTACCGGGTGCATTGCCTATTTCAAAGACACCTTATAGAATGGCCCCAATTGAGTTGCAGGAATTAAAGAAGCAACTCCAAGAAAATCTTGATAAGGGATTCATATGCCCTAGTGCATCTCCTTGGGGAGCACCAGTTCTGTTTGTTAAGAAGAAAGATGGATCAATGAGACTCTGCATTGATTATCGAGAACTTAACAAGATCACTATCAATAACAAATATCCTCTCCTGCGCATTGATGACTTATTTGACCAACTACGGGGATCTCAATACTTTTCCAAGTTTGATCTTCGTTCAGGGTATCATCAATTAAGGGTCAAAAGGGAGGATATACCAAAGACGGATTTCCGTACAAGGTATGGACACTATGAATTTATAGTGATTCCATTTGGTCTTACTAATGCCCCTACTATCTTCATGGATCTGATGAATAGATTCGTTAGAGACTATCTTTATCAGTTTGTGGTAGTATTTATAGATGATATTCTTGCCTATTCAAAGAGCAAAGAAGAACATGAAGATTACTTGAGAATTATATTGAAGACCCTGAAAAATGAGAAGCTTTATGCCAAATTTACCAAGTGTGAATTTTGGCTTCAAAGAGTTTCATTTTTGGGTCACATAATCTCAAAAGATGGGATATCTGTGGATCCAGCAAAAACAGAGGTTATCGAAAGATGGTCGAGACCAACAAAAGTAGCTGAGATCCGATGTTTTCTTGGTTTGGATGGATATTATCGACGTTTTGTGAAATATTTTTCATGATTATCTAATCCAATCATCAGGTTGACTCGAAAAGGAGTTAAGTTTGTTTGGATGGAGGAATGTGAAGAGAATTTCAAGGATTTGAAAAGAAGGTTATCCAGTGCAACTGTGCTCACACTACCTTGTAGTGGAGAAAGGTTTGTGATCTACAGTGATGCATCCAAGAAGGGGCTGGGGTGTGTTCTTATTCAAAATGATATGGTGATAGCTTATACCTCACGACAGTTGAAAATCCATGAGAAAAATTACCCAACACATGATTTGGAGTTAACTGCGGTAATCATTGCATTAAAGATTTGGAGGCATTACCTTTATGGTGAAAGGTGTGACATTTATACTGATCATAAAAGTTTAAAGTATATTTTCACACAAAAGGAGATGAATATGCGCCAAAGAAGATGGTTGGATCTGATTAAGGATTACGACTGCTCAATTCATTACCACCATGTGAAAGCAAACAAGGTGGAAGATGCATTAAGTCGACAAGACCATGCCAGTTTATCCATGATGAGGATCACAAAAGATCCAATATTTATGGATTTACAAAAGATGGATCTTGGAATTATAATGGAAAGGAAAAAATCGTATCTTTCTCAAATGAATGTTCAACCATCTATTCATGTGAAGATTAAAGAGGCACAGAATGAAGATGTAGTGTTACAAAAGAAGGTGAGAAATATTCCTGAATTCAACCTTGATTGTGATGGGATAATAATGTTCAGGAATCGGGTTTGTGTTCCTCCCTTCCCCGAATTAAAGAAGGAGCTGCTGGATGAGACTCACAGTTCTTCATTCTCTATTTATCCTGTAAGCACAAAGATTTGTAGGGACCTGAAAGAGTACTTCTGGTGGGATGGTATTAAAAGAGATGTTGCTAAATATGTCTCTCGATGCTTGGTTTGTCAGCAAGTTAAAGCTGAGAGACAGAAGTCTAAGGGGATGTTACAACCATTACCCATACCCGAATGGAAATGGGAAAACATCACTATGGACTTTGTCACAGGACTTCCTAAAACATCCAAAGGAAATAATGCTATCTGGGTCATAGTTGATCATCTTACAAAGTCTGCAAACTTCATTGCTATCAGAGAGGATCTAGATCAGCTTGCGAGGATATATGTAAAGGAAGTGGTAAGAATGCACAGAGTACCACTTTCTATTATATCTGATCGGGATCCGAGATTACCTCGAAGTTCTGGCTAAGTCTTCATCATACTCTGTATACAGAGTTGAGTTTCAGCACAGCTTATAATCCTCAGACAGACGGTCAGTCTGAGAGAACAATTCAAACTCTAGAAGATATGTTGAGAGCTTGCTCTATGGATTTCAAAGGTGGTTGGGATCAACACCTACCTTTGGTGGAATTTTTATATAATAATATCTTTCACTCCAGTATTTAGATGGCTCCTTATGAAGCTCTCTATAGAAAGAAATGCAGGACTCCAACTTGCTGGGATGAAGTTGGGGAAAGAAAGCTATTAGGACCTGATCTTGTTGATGAGAGGACAGAAAAGGTCCAATCTATTCAACAACACATAAAAGTAGAGCAGAGTCGACAGAAAAGTTATGCCGACAACAAAAGAAAAGACCTAGAGTTTGAAGTGGGTGATAAAGTGTTCTTACGCATATCTCCCTGGAAGAGGGTCATGAGATTTGGAAAGAAGGGGAAGTTGAGCCCTAGATATATCGGTCTATTCGAAATACCGGATCGTGTTGGAAAGGTAGCTTACTGATTGGCACTTCCACCGAATCTCTCTCATTTTCATAATGTGTTCCATGTATCTCTCCTGAGAAAGTACATACATGATCCTTCACATGTACTCAGCTCAGAAGTTGTACCGCTGGAGCTAGATCTTTCTTATGAAGAACTGCCGATAGAGATTCTGGATCGTAGTGATAATGTCCTACGAAACAAGACCACTCGATTGGTGAAAGTTTTATGGAGGAACCACCAATTAGAAGAAGCTACATGGGAGCTTGAGGATATGATGAGGGAGAGGTATCTTCATCTTTTTTTTACAAAGTGATGAATTTCGATGGCGAAATTCATTTTAAGGGGGGTAGAATGTAACACCTGAGACTTTTATGAGAAATATTTTGTTTTTATCAAAGGAATCTTTCACTACACAGAAAACTAGCTTGTCTTTCTTTACATTCAATCACGACCTTCCTTAATAGCTTGCGTCGTACGCAATACCAAGTTTCACTAAAAAACGATATGCTATTAAAATATTAATAAAACTAGCTGTTATGAATAGTAATAACCAATTTATTAAAGTTTATAGATTTTATTTTTCAAAATGGACTTCATTTTTGGACTCGGAATATCGAAATTAGCCTAGGGTGAAATTTTGGTATTTTTCTGAAAACTTTCAATTTTTGATGAATAGTGAAGCCACTAAGTGGTAGTTAAAAAAACTGAATTTTTCATAAAACATAAATTTACAGCATCTGTGAATGGAATTTCCAAATTCCGATAGATACAGTTAATATCAAAGACTAAAATGTGGTTCAATGAGATGAAAATAATTTTTGTTGAATAGTAACTTTTTACTTTTTTTTACCACAGTTAAAAGTAAATAGGGTTATTAAGGGTAAAAGTGTTATTATTATTACCATAACACATGTCTTAATTCTATTGGATAAATGTAATTCGACCAAAAACAACCTTAGGAATAAAATATGACCATTTAGGCCCACTTGGATTAGATTAGGACATTTATTATTAATTTATTTAAAGAAGGGATAAAATAGATAAAATCAAGGTTTAATAAGTAATTCTATTTTAATATGGGGTAATACATAAGATAAATTAGACTATAAATATTCATTAGAAATATAAAAACGTTTCCTACATATTGATATTTTATTTGTAATTTTTAGACATTAAATAATTTAATTTATTTATGACACAACAATGATGCAATAATTATCTTATTAATGAAATATTCACATAATTGATGTTATAAATACCCAAATAAATGTAATTTGAGACTTTTTATGAATTACACTAATTTTATAGGTTAATATGACAAGTTATTATTTATTTAATTAACTTTGTTCGAACTAATAAATCTGTTATGATTTTCATAAAAATAAATTACTAAATACTGTCAATGTTGACATAAAATAGTTTTTAAAACAAATATTATATTATTAATTGTTATTTTATTCCTAAAAATCTATGGTTCGGCCAAATGACATATATAAGGTTATATATATATATAATAAACAACTTGGTGTTCTTTTGGCTTGATATAGTATGTTTATTAACCTTATAGTGTAAGAAAACAAGAAGACACGGTAAAAGTTAAATTATCTAACTTAAAGATAAATCTAAATGATAAGGTTAACATTGATACCTAAACTTGTCTAAATTATATAGGATGAAAATATATAGACCCGTACCCACCTTATCTTCGAAATATATCAATTTGGAGCTATTAATAACTGAATTTGACTTTATAATAAAATAATATTTTTAGTTATTCCAAAGGTGCCCCTCTCCTCCCATATAAAAGGGCACCTCCTCTCTCTCTTCCTAACACCACATTGAGCCTTCAAGCTCGGCCAAACCCTGCCAATTTCTTCTCTCCACTTCCATAGAGACATCCTAGAGGTTCTTGTCTTCTTCAAAGTCCAATTTTAGTTCCCTAAAAGGAGGTCTCAAGGAAGCACTTCAAAGAAGAGGTAATGTTCGTTACCGATTCTTTCATCGTTATTTCTTCTTCCACTTATTCTTCTTTAGTTGTTTCATTATTAAGTAATAACATCAGTATCACTAATACAATGATATGTTATTATAAGTGTGAAACAACCCTATTTCACCATCTATCCATCCTAAGGAAAACAAAATCACCGCGCGTGCGTACATACGGAATACCGTCTCCACACCGTGGTGTAATCTATTTTCCACCACCACCTTACTTGGATCGGTATAATGGTGTAAATAATTACTATATATGATAATTGTAATGTGATATTGTTTATTAAATAGTATATATACCCTCCAACACAATTCCACCATCATGGGAATGATATCATCGCTCGTGCGTACGTACGGAATACCGTCTCCACGATGTGATGCGAGTCGTTCTACATGACCGTCATTGAATAATGATTATATAAATGAATTTAATGAATTAATATGATATGTATTACACTAATACCATTATGTAAATGAGGTATCTATAACTAAAAAACCAAAATAAGAATTTATTCGACAAAACACGCATAAGAAAAAAAAGTAATAAACACCCGAATAACAAGTAGTAATGAAATATTACAAATAAGAATCTAAGAATATGACCATATATGATATCATAAAAATAATTATTATTCTGGAATATGTTAATAACATTATTTAAATCATTATACAAGAGTTTCGGACACTTACGAAGCAAATTGGACCTAAGGTAAGGGAAATATCACAATCTCATTTTTATCCGAGATTGTTTATACTTTGGTATTTACTGGGGTGTATTTTATCATCCTCATCCTTGTTACCTCAATATGTAATATTTAAATACTTCTACAATATTTTATATCCAATTTTACCCTTCGGTTAGTTTTTAGTAAAAGATATGAAATGAATCTTTTGTGATTTTTTGTACGAGGTACTTTTTGACTTTTCCGACAAAAGTACGAGAAGAATGTTTTCTTTTAACTTATACGGAATGAATGGATTTTTAAAAGATTATTTCCAAGAAGCTTCCATTACAAGTTTTCAAGTTTATTTTTAATCAAATTCTTTTATTTTAAAATGTTATGACATGTTAAGAAAGGGAAAAAAAGTTTGAAGTAGAAATGATATTTTCCTCAAGAATGGAGGTCAAGTGTTTTATCAAAATTATTTTCCATAATAAAGGGATCCGTTTCTATCCCTATTATTACATTTATTTGATTATGTTGTGGTAGAATTATTTTTATGAATTCCTTTATCTTATATGAATTGTTTTATGATTTCATGATGTTTAAGATTCCAATTTTTATTATATGGGTTATGCTATAATGTATGGTTTATGATTTTGTGGCACACATAAGAATGGTATCATTATGAGATGGGTGGAACCTATATCTACCTCCCATTCATTGGGTAAAGATTATATATCTCATGAGATACACATGGATGGAACGGAAGGTTAAACCGGTTCAGTGAAACTGGACTGAAACGAGGAATTAACTCGGTTCAGCAATGGACTTTGTCCACCAAGATAGTCTTGGCAATGGGTCGTGACTAATAAGAAAGGATTCTCTATGATTATGTGTGTATTCCACAAAGCTTAATGTTTTAAGTTATTATTATTGGGATTACATTTCACTTCTATGATTTATCCCATGTTATGATCTCTTTTGCAGGATAACATTTTCAAAATGTTATGTTCTTATAAATATAATATGTTTGATATTTCTTTTGTTTACCCTTACTGAGCATTTGAGCTCACCATTTTGTATGTTTTCTTTCCCCAGGTCAGGAAGAAGGTTATTAAGTAAGATATTCCCAAAGAGACTATAGATATGATGAAATAAATGGGAGATAGTGTAGAAGCTTTTTGAACGAGTTGTTTATGTTTCCCAGTTTCTAAAGACACTATACATATACGTTCCTTTCCTGGTTTTGTTATATGTTGTAATAAGTGTGCATCAATTTTGAAGTAATAACAATGTATGTAAATTATAGGTTGTTTTATTTACTTTGGGTTTTTTATTCTTGAGGATAATAATAATTATATAAACATATAATGTAATGAATATTTACTTATTATACCATTAATTATTAGGATTGGAGTTAGCGGTGTTTAGAGGTGATGTTAGAAGGGTTTAGTGGAGTTGGAGTTTCATCTTTTTTGAGATAGGTGATTAAAGATGTGAAAATTTATTCACTTCATTATAGTATTATAATTTCCCTATAGGCCATTGATTCAAGGGAAAAATATTTATTTCGGTTCTATGATTAAATAAATCAGGTTATAGAAGAATTTTCCACACCAATAATGAAATACAATATGAAATGATATGGAAATAGGAGGGTTTTTCATCAGGTATGATGATTCAAGAGTTCATAGATTATAAAATATTTATGGATTTAAGGGATGGCCTCATTGAAAATCGTGATGTGAATATATTATTCATGATGTGAATATGGATATTTCTAGTTTTTTAATAAATATCTACTGATTTTGGGGTATGATTTTCATGTTCCCTTTATTTTCTTTAGGTTGATTAAATCATTCTTTATGTGATTTATATTATCTATTTTTTCACATATCTATATTTTTCATAGTGAATCAAAAAGATCTATTGATGTATGGGATTATTGTTCACTAACTATTTATGTGATTTGTGGGGGAAAATATTTTTCCTTCAATTTGGTTAATAATAAGGTTTTTTCATAATAAGATATTGAAATAGGTTAATCTAAAACTTATAGAATTTGGGAACATTTTATTTTATATTTCATAATATAACTAATTGTTTTATGGATACTTGTTTCTAATTCAAAAAAACATGGTTATATAGATCATCTATTATGTTGTAATTGATATGTATTTGAGAACCTTTCTATGTTGATTGTTTCATTTCACATTAAATATAATTCTATTATTTTTTATATGGAATGATAATTTCATTCCTTTGGAAATCCTAAATTTATATAATAAAACCCTTGATAAAATTATGATTTAATATAATATATGTCCCAATTTGTTTTAATTTAGTATGTGATTTTATGTGTGGTTGTAATTTTTTCTATCCCCTAATGTGATGTGGGACATTATTTACTGACGGAAATGATGTGATGGTACATAAAATTCATGGGGTGGTGACGTATTATTAGTTGGTTTAAATGGTATTCATTTTCAAAGGATGTGTGATGGTATTCGTGGGTAGTGGTTGTGTTGTCCAGTGTTTTAGGTTGGTGGTTTTTGAAAAGATATATCCTGTATGAGGTGGTGATTACTTGATGGTTGATGTGTGATTTGTGAGTTGTTCTATTTTGTGGTTTTGTAGTTTCATTATTAAACACAAATGAAATTATAATTCTGAATGAAATTAATTGGGTTGGTAAATAAATAATAATTTCCTAGAATTCATATGTCTTAATTGGATTAAATGAATTTAAATTTTAAAAAAATGGTTTTGTTAATATAAATTTAATGAAATGGTTAATTAATGAAAGTATAAAATTATTTAAATACAAAATACGATGGAACATATACCTAATAATCTAATTAGATGGAAATTCCTTTTGGTCATGTGGTTTGAAACATATTGTCGTGGTAGTGATTTTGGTGGATGTTTTAGGTTTTAGTGGTGGTGATGTGGTGTATAATAGTGATGTTGATAAGGGACCCCTAATTATGTATTGAGTGCTATCTATGTATTTTTTTATTTCTATACATTCCACACTTATGTTCAAGAACCCCACCAATTACCATATGTGATGTGTTCCCATTGTTTCCCAATCATCCATATTGGTGGTGGTACAAATGGTTTTTACCCCTTATTTGACTTAATTTGACATATAGTGATGATATAAGTTATTGTTTGATATTAATCATTGATGATACATGATACTGTTAATATTAACTTATGTTGATGAAGATATGCTAGTTTTTTTGGGGTCATGAATGTTTGGTTGAGGGAATGTGGTTGAATTACTTCACGTTCATAATAACTCACTGCCCTAGACAATTATTGAGGATGTGATATGTGATGGGGTTGTGATGTGATGATTATTTAATATAACAAGATATGTTAGACCCTATAGTTGTTGAGGTTTTTAGTGTTTCATATTATCCCAAATCAAGTACGGATATTTTTTTGACTTTATATGCATAGAAGTGATGGGACAACATGATGGTTGATGTTGGGAGTGAGAGTGAAAATAAGCGGGGAAGTAGCTATGATGAACATTTCTATTGTATTATTTTTACTATCTATTAAAATCTGGGAATCCTGATTTGGTTATAATTTCGTGGGGAGGATGGGATTTTGTTAGTCCATCGTTTATGGTGTATGCGGATTTTATTGATTTTTCAATGGTTCTTCAGTATGCTATTTTCGCACACACACTTGAGACATCATGTATGATCGCACATAGTATATATGGTAAAATGACCAAAAATATATAAAATATTTTTTTTCATTCAAGGAATCCATTTGATAAAGTGGTGGGATTATAAGCTTGGGTTTTGGATGTATTAGTGAGTAACTTCTATTGGACTTGTCTTCTGGTATTCAAATGTAGACTTTTATTTCTTGATATTTTTCATTAATTGTGGGATGATTATGGTTTAATTTTATATTTTATGATATATTTTATATATGGATTAATTTTTGAATATCATGATATAATATTATTATATAGTTCAATTACTTCAATATGATGTATTGTTATACAATGAGTTATTGTTTAAACAATGGGACATACTGGAGGTGGTAATTTAGGTTAATTATCCCCGAACCTACACTAATGACACACGAGGGGTAAAATTATGATGATAGGGTCTTGAATTAATATTATAAGTGTTTCTCTTAAGAGATATGACGGATTATAAATTTAGTAACTACGTGGAGTGTATGGGTTGTTAGGAAAACTATTCCAGATAACTTAGTCCCTTACATAGGCCAAGAAGACAGACTAGGACATTAGATTCCCCCCCATGATCCAATGTTGGGACTCTGAGATTATTGAATGACCAAGTGATGTAAACATATTTATAGGGTAAATAACTTTTATAGGTATATCCATCATGATTGACTAGGTTCATGTATGAATTGAATGATTTTGGGAAATTAAAATGAATTAATTAGATAAACATTTATAAAAATACACGTTACTAGGGAAACGATTTCTCTATGATTTTTAGTAATGGATCATGATCGATATCAATGATACTTTGAAGACATGGAGTTTAACTAATATTATCTAGTTAATCATCATATCTTCTTCATGATAAAATATGATATGATATCATAGTTGGATTTTCCATACATTCAGTGGAAAAGATTTGGAATGAACGAGGGGATCATATCTGATCATGAGTCCAAGTTCTATTTGGAGAGGATGAACATTTTCTTCAGTCAATTCGAGGTCGATATGAGTTCTTTATAAAATTTTAATTTTTTTTATTCATGAGCTATTCAACTATGGTGGATTATATATCATATAGACAACTAGGAGGAAAACATGTTGTGCATAGAATTTCAAAAAAACTTATATTTGAAATTCTTGTAATAGATGATGTCGAAAACAAAGATGATGGATATTATGCTCTTTTAGTATGGAATCATGAAATTATAGGTGCATTATAGCTTATTCAAGGATGATAACATCTTTTTCACTAGTGGATTTCAATATATAAATTCTGATTTTCGATTTCTAGAGGAGGTGAATCACCCAACGATCGTTTATCCAATCACCCCATTTCTAGTTTATATGTACCGAGAAGTGTATAAGAAGCCAGTAGTGATCAAAAGGATGATTCATATGGGACGTGAGACTTGATAGAGTTTCCATTATGGTGACTTAAGGAGAATATATTCATTAATCATCTCATATATATTTAGACTATCGGGGTTACAACCAATGGGGTTCCAACCACGGAAGACCACGTATCATTATTTTGAGGAAGAAGAATTGTATACTTGTGGATCGTAGTTTTTATTTTAATTAATAGTTTCATTGAACACCCATAATCATAGGGTCTAACCACCTTGTGAGGTTATATTAATATGTAAAATCATGCACCTTTTTATATTAGAATAAATTTCCTCTAAGGGAATTTCTACAACATGGGCCACTAGTTCTTTTCTAGTAGTTGAGTGTAGATGTACATAGAAGGGTCAAACATTGTGGATTTGTCTACAAATAGTGGAAAATGTTATAGTGTAATTATATTGGAAAATATAGTATATATGGAGGTTATGGTATTTTTTATATTGATGTGATAGAGGTGGAAACTCTAGTTGGTCCATAGGAAATTTGATGTATGATCTTTTTATCATCTACCCTTGTTTGTGTGTTGTTTGATTCAGGTGAATGACACTCCATTGACTCCCCTTATTTATTTTTTTACAGTTAATTTATTTTGATATAATTTACATATCCATGGTCATATAAAATCATGTATTAGGTCATTCTAAATTTATTATGAGTTCTAAGTATGTAGAATGATGACGGGGCAACACTATTCAATTTTATATTTATTCTTTCCACATATACAACCATAAAATGAGATCATTGGAATGGATTTTTCAATTTCCATTCATGTAGACATTGATTTATTATAAATGATTATTTCATTTGCTAATTTTTTGGGATATATCGTGGAACATTTTGGTGACTATAGTTATTAGATGGGTGGTAGGAAAAGAAATATGCATTAACATTAGCTGGTGAAACATTTAGTGGAAGTCCCAACAAAGGATGTTCCTAGGGTTGTGGTAGTTTTTCTGGATGTTTCCTTGATGAAGATATTATAAAACCCTCTAAATATGAAATCAAATTTTGGATAGAGTTGAAAAAATGATTGTATCAAATTTTGATGGATCGTTATCGAATAGTACCTATAAGGTTATGATAGACGAGGATACAAGTGGATGATTTCATGCAATAGGATTTCATGTTACCTAATGTGTCTCTATGGTTGTTTTATGTGTTTTGAAAATATAATGTGAATGATTGTATTAGTTAATTCATATAATACCTGTTGAATAAAGATACAACTAAGAACCATTATCCGCGTTGAGGATGGATGGTCAATTTGTCCAGTTGAAGGGGCCTAGTAAGTTTTTAAATATTCATTTGATATATTCATATCATAATATATTCATCAAAGATGAATATGTGATATGAAATGAAGTTATTTTATTTTATGGGTATATTTATTCCCTAGTTATTTCTTTTGGTTTCCTGCACATACCATATTTTTTCATGGGGATCATGAAACCCATATACCTTGAGTTTGAAGACCAATTTGTAATTGTGTCCATTAATGATATTTTTATTTACTCAATACATTTGTGGAATAATTATGAATATATAATATATTTATTGAATATAATTTAATAAAAAATTATATAAATATATATTCATGTGCATGTTCTAGATGTTATAGGTTCATTTTCATGGACAAGTTGTGTCTCGGCAGGGTGTGTTCATGCACTGGTTGAGGATTGAGGTTGTTGTCTCAAAAAAAAATAATCATGAACATGGAATTACTTAAAATTTTAATTAGAAAAGAAGGATATTATTAGAGTATTTATTCATGATTTATCTAGATTTGTAGTACTGATGATAGATTTCAAAACAATGTACTATTATTTGGTTTCAAATGATCTATTAATGGAAATATATAATCACCTGATAGAAAATTTGATTAGTTCTCTAGTGCTTCTGTTTAGAGAGAAATGGGTATCCTATGAGGTTTTTTGTGATGATTATGATGTAGTTTTATTGTGTTTATACATACAAGATATAAAAGTGACCTATTTTTTACATTAAAAGTTATATCATAGGATCATAACTAATCCACCCTTCATATAGAGTTAAAAAAATCTATAGTTTTGCTTATGTTATTATGGAATTAAATCAATAACATATTCATAGTGGTTTTTGATAACCTAAATAGCCTAATATATATTTTCTCTCATTAGGATTTGAATCTATAAAAGCATATGTTTATGATGTATTTTCAGTTTTACTATTTTGAGATCTCTTACAGTATAATAATGATGAATTTTGTTTCCCATTTAGAAAGTCATAATTCTCTAAGAGATGTGGTTTGAGAATATATAAGTGTTTGGAAAGGGATTTATGATATTGCAGTGATTCATAATTATATGGAGGAATCAATTTTCTGAGGTTATATTTATCATTTGAAAATGAAATAACCATTGAGTCCATAAGAATAGTATTCTTAGAGGGGAGAACAAGGGGAAGAGATAATGCATGAATGTGTTGTCCATGTTGATGATCCAGAGGGAAAGACAATGGATTTCATCAACCATCTATTGTATCTGGGTTGGTTATTTCTATAGTTGATGAGTTTTAATGGTGTTATATCTTAATTTTACAACTCTGTATTAGTGTTACATACTAACACGGAAAATATGTATAATGGATTTGGGAAATAGCCTTGTCTGTTGTGGACAAAATGACTAGATTAAGTGTTTATGGTGATGTATTTGGTTTTCCAATAAGTAAATGCATAATATAGTCTTTTTATTTGTTTTCTAGAACACATGGAAGTTCCTAAGTGAATATGGGAGGGCATATCAATTTATATCATCATTGGGTTTTCCCTTGTATAGGGATGATTTTATATATTTTGGATGACACAAGAATAGCTACTGAAGTCATCTCATTTTCTAGAAATATTTTAATAAAGTGTAGTTTATTTCGTTTGAATTTTGTATATGGATGATTTGGTTACACTTCACAAGGTACTGAGGTCTATGATCTCTGTTCAAGATCATTGTTTTACCTTGTGTCTCTAGAGGTGATTTGTATCATTCTTTTGGTACTAAATTGGGATTCATTATTATTCTCAATAATTATAATGAGATGGATTGAACCATATAGACATTGTAGGATATAATAAAATATTATGTCATAGTATTTGAAACATCATGGGTAAATCCCTAGAATTTGTGAGAGTATACATATAATAAAATCCATAAAAAATTTGTCAACATGTGTCTATTTTATGGGTTGTATGGGTGGTTACATAATTACCCTTTGTGTTAGATGGAGGTTCGAGAGTCAGAAGTCGAAGTTAATGATTTGGTAAAATAACCATAGAGAAGGTATATTTTTTCAAATAAAGAATGAGGGAATTCCAAGAACATTATAATTCTAATGATTATCATAGTTATTTTCTGTAGAGTATAAGTTTGGAGACCACATGTTCTTGAGGGTATCCCTTCATTAAGGGAAAATGATATTTGGTTGGGGGAGTAATATTTCACCCCATTTAGTTGTGTCTTTCGAGATGTTATCCTATGTTGGAAAGGTGTGTATCGGTTGGTATTTCTGTAACACCCCAAGATTTCAAAGTACGTTATTTCTTAAAAATAATTCAATAACATTCACTACACATAACACCGAGTTCAAGCGCACCACAAGTTACCAATCTAGCCGTTCAAAATCAGTTATGAATAATATTAACTAAATTTTGAACTATATATATTACTTATAATTTTAGAATCCATATTATGAGTTTCTTAGACACAATTTAAGAACTAATTCATTTTTTTCAGATAAAAGAAGTATTTTTAAAAAATGCACTTTTACCGCCTTTTAATGATGAACATGTTTTAAATTCAATATTTAAAACATTTATATATTAAATTTGTAAAAATAAACTTTTTGTTTAGAACTGGGAAATAATAATTTAGTTTTAATAAATAATTGGTGTTTTTCTGATTACTTTCATATTTCGGTGAATAGTGAAAAAATACTATATTTTAACTGAAAAAAAATTTTTTTAATCATAATAATTTATAGTGAGAAATTATTATTTTTAATGATTTGGAAGTATAAATAGATTATATTTTTACCATTTAATCCAATGGTTGTAATTTTAAGTAATTTCACTTTGATATTAGACATAAAGAAGTGTCAATCGTTGGATATATATTGTTTCTTAAAAATACACCTTTAGGGTTTGACAATAGAAATTAATTTTAAATTAATAAATAAATCTTTTATGTTTTGAATTTGGTAAAATATACATCATTTTTGGATTCATAATATCGAAATTATCCTAGGGTGAATTTTTGGTATTTTTCTAAAAACGTACAATTTTTGATGAATAGTAAAAAAACATTGAGTTATTGTTTAAAAAAGAATTTTTATTTAAATAATTATTTATTTTATTTAAATTTATTTTCGTTCAAAATAGATACATAATACAAATATAAGTTCAATTTAATTCATTGGAGTCGATTTACAAAAATTTTAGATATATAAAAATTTTATTGAACTTTTTCCCATCTTTTACCCGCCTCCTAAGAGAATTTGCAAATTTACATAAAACATAATTTAACAACTTCTGTGAGTTTAATTTCAAAACTAAGAGAGACATGGTTAATATCGAGGAGTAAAATGTGATTCAATATGATAAAAATAATTTTTGGTGAATAGTAACTTTTTACTTTTATTTACCATGGTTAAATGAAAATATTGTAATTAAGGGTAAAAATGATATTAATATTACCTTAACAGATGTAATATTTCTATTGGACAAGTTTATATCGACTAAAAACAACCTTATTCATAAACGATTATCATTTAGGTCCACTTGGATTAGATTAGGACATTAATTATTATTTAATTCAAAGAAGAGTTAAAAGTGTTAACATCAATGTTTAATAAATAAAACATTTTTAATATAGGTATATTCATAAGATAAATTCAATTATAAATATTCATTAGAAATATAAATACATTTCCTACATCATGGTATTATATTTTTAATTTTTATACATTATATAAATAAATTTATTTTAGACACAATGATGATGCAATAATTTCATTATTCATGAATGAATCAAATAAATGGTATTATAAATATTAAAATAAATATAATTTCAAAGTTTTTATTACATATACGAATTTTATAGGTGAATATGACATGATGGGGATGATTCAATGTATCGTTTTTGAAGTCATAAAGTTGTGATGACTTTCACAAAAACAATATACCAAATTGTGTCAAAATTGACATAAATTAATATTTAAAAAAATACTATATTATTGGTTGATATAATATTCTTAAAAATGTAAGGTTCGTCCAAAAGGCTTAAATAATATTATATATGTCATTAATGATCTAATTGAGGTTCTCTTGGATGTTTAGAGTATGTTTATTAACCATATAGAGTAAGAATACAAGAAGACACGGTAAAAGTTAAACTATTTAACTAAGAGTTAAATCTAAAAGATAAGGTTAAAATGGTAACCTATATTTGTATAAAACCTATTGGTTGAGATAATTTCGACCCATAACCACCTAAGTCTCGAAATAAATTCATTTGGAACCATTATAAACCGAATATGATTGTATAATAAATTAATACTTTAATCTTTTCCTAAAGTGACCCTCACCCCTCTTATAAAATGGAACTTCCCCTTATCTCAAATTCACACCTCCAAAGCCATTTTTCTTGGCAAAAACCTGAACAAATATCCTCCAAACTTCCCTCACTTGATCCGAGAGGCCTTATTTTGATAAGAAATATTACTTAAAAATACCTTTTGATCAAATCGAAAAGAAGATCCCGAAGAAGAGGTAATTATTCACCACCCTCTTTCAAGTTCCATTATTCTTCCACTTCAATTTTCATGTTTTCGTCCATTCTAAAATAATAAATCCACTATATTATATATAATTTTATGTTATTATAATTATGATACAACCAAATTAATTTTTCTATCCACCCTATGAATGACATGTCACCATACATGCGTACATACGGCTTACCGTCTCAACGTCGTGGTGTAATTGTTATTCAATACATTATTATTTGGAGGGTTATAATAATGATGTGTATTTTATGTAAATAATAAATATAACATGATAATTATTCTGTATATATTATACACCATCCAATTATATATTAGTTTAATATCAAAAGAATGATATTTTCACTCGTGCGTACGTACGGATTACCGTCTCCACGATGCGATGAGATTCATTTAAAAGTACACCATTAATCGATGATTATAAAAATATATATTACTAATAAGTATATAATATATGACATAATAATGCTACTGGAGATATATATATTTATATAAGTATTTATGTACTTATATATATCTTATTCACATACTTCTATTCAATACTATATGAAAATGGAAACTGCGTTTATGCATACGTACGGACTGCCGTCCCAATAAACGGTGTTCTCCAATTCATATAAAAGTCTATTTTAAATATTTTTATTATAAATATATATGATATATAAATCATGTTTTATATTCTGTAAGTATTTAAATCATGATCTAAGTGATACAATCAAGAGATACAAGTTAAAACACATACGATAAAAAAAGCGATTATTACCCAAAATATTAATATAACATTGAAATTATTATTAAATGGGTAGTATAAAGTCATAAATGAATAATTTATGATATAATAAATATCAATATGGTTCTGGTATAATTTAATAACATACTATAGTCTTCATGCAGGAGGTTAAACGTACTCTCGACTAATGGAAAGTGCAAGGTAAGGGGTTTTCATCTCACTCTTTATTCCCGTGAGACTCGTGCCATAATGCCACTATTAACTTTTTTGTGGTGAATGTAGTGCACATAATTGTATTCTTTGTGTAATACACTTTAATTTATATGTATTTAAATATTAATTGAATGATACATCTTTCATGGGGTGTATGTTTCCAAATTGGGTAGGGTTAATTCCTCAATCTCATTGTTATCCAAGATTGTTTATGTGTATGTATTTACTGGGACATTTTTATCATCCATGTCCATTTTCATAAAAATGATATCACAATAACTATTTTAAGGATTTTTGGAAGTTACTCTTTATCAAGATTAGAATTTTAAATGTTTTAAAGATTTATATTTCTAAATATTTTTAATTAATGTCCATGTTTTCAAAATGATTTTAAGGATTTATTTATATGGACATGAATATTTTGAAATGATAATTATTTTCAAAAGTTTCAAAGTGGTATAGGAAACTCTGATTCAAAAATATATTCTAAATTAATTACTTTATAAATGTGTGAGTTTTAAATTATTTTACAAAAATTATATTTCTCTCCAAATTTTTTACTCATCGTTTTTAACTAGGACATCATCCTTTACTGGATATTATTTTTGATTGAGGTTGATTTTTTATAATACAATTTTCCATATTGTATTGAATGAGTTATGATATGTTTGACTATGGATTTTATATTTTTATACCATTCATGGTTTATGGTTAATATATTGACATTTCATATGCTAGTTTTAATACGAATGTTTTTGTAATATTTCTACTATTCAGATGGGGAATGCAGTGGACATAGTAAGTGACAGGTAGAGCCCGCTATATCTCCTCGATGCATCGGTAGGTCTCATGAGACAAAATAGTGTCTTGGAAAAAGGTTTTGACAAAAATTTTAATTGTAGTCTTGTCATGAGGCCTTGACTATGTGTTAATGATGTCCGACGTTAGGCATTCCCTCATTATGAAACTAATTATTACATGTGATTAATCGACTAGTAGAATATCCATGTGCATGTTTATATGGTAATTTTTGATTAATTTTTTCCATATTATGTTCAAGTTTATGTTTAAAAAGGATTTTGTTTTTATCACACATCTTGCCTTAAAATTTTATAGCTTCCACTAAAGTATTTACCCTTATTGAGCATCTGAGCTCACCCCTTTCTTATGTTTTATTTTCCCAGGAGTCCAAGTAGTGTATTATGATTGATAAGAATGGTTATGCTTGGGGATTAATGGCACTCTCAATGGATCATTTATGTTGTGTTTTATTTTCTAAATGTGTAATGTAACGTTCATGTATGTAATATATTTTACAAGACTGCTAAACTAATCAGTCCTTTGGGACTTGATTCCCTGTAATCTTGCCAATGTATTAAAATAATGCACTGACTCTAGGTAACTGGGGTTGGGGCGTTATTGTTGGTATCAGAGGAAGTTTGAAAATAACCTTCGAAACAAGATTTAGATATGCTCTGATTATAGAACACTACCCTAAGATATACTATTCAGAATAGAATAAAAGAACTTCCTATAATTTTTGTAATGTAGAGATTTTGTGAGTTTTCCAAGAAAATACATCTCTGCCTGGATATGAGCAGGTAGAGGTGGCTTTGGCACAGATGTACCTTGGGGTAAAACTCAAAAATGTTGCATTGATCTAGACTCAAATGGGAAGTGGTGCACGATAACGGACCTTGCTACACTCTTGGTTACGACACTCCAGGGGGACATGCTTTGGATAATTCTTATTTTCATTACAAATTATTATGTAGAATTTATGAGTATATATCTCCTTAAAGAAAATATTTTTATGGATTATATCCATAAACTGTTTAATTTATGTTAGGTATTTTACATGTTTGTAATTATTCATTATAATTCATAAACTGACCTATTCTATCCCATTTTATAGAAATGGAGCCCAGTTGAAGGAATGTGAACTCCAACAATATGTATGATCCAAAGAGTAAGAAGGATCATATCTTTCATAGTATTAAGACAATATTTAGAATGGAAATAGACTACCATGTATTCTAAAATTATTAAGAAATAGTATCTTGTGTTAATAAGATAAGTAAAGAATTCTATGATTCCTATGGATTTGAAGGGAAGTAAGAGAAGAAAATGATGGAAGAGAGAAATATGGATAAAGGGAAGATGGAAAAAAAGGATTTTACAATATGGGATAAATGGGAAATGAATCAACTTGGTAAATTCTTGAAGGTAATGGGAGTTTTTTATAAGTGCAGAGAAAAAGGACACCAAGTATGTGATTTCAATGGTAATAAAAAATTTCAAATTTAAAATGCTTCATCTGAAAGGCGTTGAGACACTACGAAAATCAATGTCCCAATCATAAGAATATACCGCAAATGATGTTATTGGAAAATAATCAAATTCTGATACTACCTCAAATGAAGAGGAATGACTATTGTTTTTATGTTGTTATTATATAATTATTTCATTTGAGTGTTGTATCAATAGTATACTGGTTACATGAATTATGGAGATAAATAAGGATTGTACTGTAGTACTATTTTATTGAGGATTTGAGATTATATGGTTCTTAGAAATGTGACTTAATAGTAATCTACACTTTTTGGAAAATACATGGTTTAAAGAAAGGTAATCCTTAATATGGTCCTGATAATGAGGTAGTGATTTTGGAATAAGAGATGGTTGGTTTTGGAAATTTAGCATGTTGTGGGGTTGCAAAAGAATACACGATGAAGGCCTTCACATGTTATTACCTGGAAAAAAGGATACTCATTATGTTTAACATCCTTATATATTTTGGTCTGAGAGTTTGTATATAATTATTTTGTATAATTCTAATGGCTGGAATTGATTAATATTGAAATTGGATACTATTGTTATGATTATTTTTGGATTTGCATAAAAAGGACAACTCAGAGGTCTGGCGGTAACCCGTCAAGTCCAGCAAGGCCGCGAGACATGAACCCGCAACTTAAGGGAGACAAAGTTGTATCACCTATCACGGACCAACGTGATTTCCTGGATTGAATAATGTAGATTTTTTTAGGGTCTGTTAGATGAATTATAAATTCATTTTTTAACCCTAAATGAATAGGATAAATAGAATATTTTTTTAAGTTCTATTATATTTTAGAGTGAAAGATGAGTTTGTGGTAGAAATTAGTTGAAGGATGAAATTCTACTTTTCAAGTATATATATACATATAAATATATATATATTCCTATTATTTTATGGATTAATTAATTATTAAACTTTAGGGAAGGGATCTTAAAATCAAAAATATGTTATCCTAGTACCTTACGTTTTGTTGAACCGATGATATTTTAAATCATCATAGATTGGTGGCTCTACGGCCCAAAATTCTACAATTGTTTGTGATTGATGAACTCAATCACTCCCTATAAATATTTATGTTTTCTCTCTAATTATGTGTCTCTAATTTCCACCAATGTTATTCTAATCGAGATCATAATTTGGTGGTGACTTTTTAATTCCCCTTTTCCTCTTATTAAGACTAAATTTTATTAACCCAATTTCTGATGTGGGTTTTCCCACAATGGAATTTTATATTTTTAAACTTTTATTTTCAAAGAAAAATTTCAAATTGTGAGGATGCAATTTATTTAAGGAGGGAATAATGTAACTCCCTAAGATTTCAAAGTACGTTATTTTTTTCAAAATAATTCAATATCTTGCACTACAAGCAACACCGCGTTCAAGCGCACCACAACATACCAATCTAGCCGTTCAAAAGAAGTTATGAATAGTATTAACTAAATTTTTAACTATATATAATCCTTATATGAATACATATTATAAGTTTCATAGACATAATGTAAGAACTAATTCATTTTTTTCAGATAATAGAAGTATTTTTCAAAAAATGCACTTTTACCTCCTTTTAATGGTGAACCCTTTTTAAATCCAATATTGGAAACATTTATATATTAAATTTGACTAATAAAATTTTTATGTAGAACCGAGACATAAAAATTTAGTTTCAATAAATTTTCATGTTTTTCGGATAACTTTCATATTTAGGTGGACAGTGGAATATACTATATTTTAATTGAAAAAAAAACTTTTTTAATCAAAATAATTTATATAGTTAAATTATAAATTTTAATGGTTTGGAAGTATAAATATATAATATTTTTACCATTGAATCCAATGATTGTAATTTTATGTAATTGCACATTCAGATTAGACATAAAGAAGTGTCAATCTTTTGATAAATATTGTTTCTTAAATATACGCCTTTTGGTTTTGACAATGGTAATTAATTTTAAATTAACAAATGCAGCTATTATTTTTCAAATTTGGTAAAATAGTCTACATTTTTTGTTTCAGAATATCGAAATTAGCCTATGGTGAATTTTTTGTATTTTTCTGAAAACGTTCAATTTTTGATGAATAGTGAAAAAACACTGAGTTATTATTTCAAAACGAATTTTTATTTAAATTTTTATTTATTTTATTTAAATTTATTTTAGTTCAAAATTGATACATAATACCTATATAAGTTCAATGTAATTCATTGGAGTTGATTTATAATAATTTTTGATATATAAAAATTTTATTGAACTTTTCTCCATCTTTTACCCACCTCCTTTGAGAATTTGCAAATTTATTTAAGACATCATTTTACAGCTTCTGTGAGTTCAATTTCAAAAATCCAAGAGACATGGTTAATATCAAAGAGTAAAATGTGGTTAAATAAGATAAAAATAATTTTTGGTGGATAGTATCTCTTTACTTTTATTAACTACGGTTAAAAGAATATAGGGTAATTAAGGGTAAAAATGATATTAATATTACTATAACACATGTACTAATTCTATTGGAAAAGTGTATATAGACCAAAAACAACCTTAGGAATAAAATATTATCATTTTGGTCCACTTGGATTAGATTAGGACATTTATTAATATTTAATTCAAATAAGAGTTAAAAGAGTTAAAATCAAAGATTAATAACTAAAACATTTTTAATATTTGGTTATTCAAGAGATAAATTCGATTATAAATATTCATTATAAATCTAAAAATATTTCCTAAATAATAGTATTTTATTTATAATTTTTAGACATTAAATAAATAAATTTATTTATGACACAATGATGATCCAGTAATTACCTTATTCATGAAAGAATCAAAGAAACGGTATTATAAATATTAAAATAAATATAATTTCAAAGTTTTTATGACAGAAACGAATTTTAAAGATGTATATTACATGATAGGGATGATTAAATTTATCATTTTTGATGTTATAAAGTTGTGATTACTTTCACAAAAACAAAATACCAAATAGTGTCAAAATTGACATAAATTAATATTTAAAACAAATTCTATATTATTGGTTGATAAAAAATTCTTAAAAATGTACAGTTCAGAAAAAGGGCTAAAATAATATTATATATGTCATTAATGAGCCACTTGAGGTTCTCTTGTATGTTTAGAGTACGTTTATTAACCATATATAGTAACAATACAAGAAGACACGGTAAAAGTTAATCTATTTAACTAAGAGTTAAATGTAAAAGATAAGGTTAAAATTGTAACCTAAACTTCTCTAAAAACTATTAGTTGAGAGTATTTAGACCCATAACCACCTAAGTATCTAAATAAATTCATTTCTAATCATTATAAATAGAATATGATTGTATAATAAATTAATACTTTAATCTTTTCCTAAAGTGGCCCTCACCCCTCTTATAAAAGGTCACTTTCCCTTCTCTCAAATTCACACGTCCAAAGCCATTTGGCTCAGCCTAACCCTGACCAAATAACCTATAAACGTCCCTCACTTTATCCTAGATTCCTTAGTTTGATCAGAAATCTATCATATGGAGCCTTTTTGATCAAATCAAAAGGAAGAACCCGAAAAAGAGGTAATGATTTCTCCCCCCTCTTTCAAGTTCCTTTTTTCTTCCACTTCCTTTTTATTTGTGGTTTCCATTATAAGATAATAAATCTAGTATATTATATATAATGTGATGTTATTATAATTATGGTACAACCAAATTCATTATTCTATCCACCCTTTGAATGATATGTCACCATACGTGTGTATGTACGGCTTACCGTCTCCACGTCGTGGTGTAATTGTTATTCAATACATTATTAGTTGGATGTGTATAATAATGATGTGTATTAGATGTAAATCATAAATATAACATAATAATTATTCTGTATATATCATATACCATTCAATTATATATTATTTTAATATCAAAAGAATGATATTTTCGCTCGTGCATACGTACGGATTACCGTCTCCACGACACGATGAGATTCATTTCCAAGTTCACCATTCCTTGACTTTTATAAATATATATTACTAATAAGTATATAATATATGACATAATAATTCTAATGTAGAAAAATATATTTATATAATTATTTATGTACTTACATATATCATATTCACTTACTTCCTTACAATACTATAAGAATACATAAACAACGATTATGCGTACGTACGGACAACCGTCTCCATAAACGGTGTTTTCCATTTCATATATAAGTCTATTATACAGATTTATATTCCAAATATATATGATATATAAATCATGTTTTATATTATGGAAGTATTTAAATCATTATCTATGTGATACAATCAAGAGTAACAAGTTAAAACATGTACGATAAAGAAAGCGATGATTACATGAAATATTAATATAACATGAAAATTATTATTAAATGGGTATTATAAGGTCATAAATGTATAATTTATGACATAATAAAAATTAATATGGTTCTGTTATAATTTAAAAACATTCTATAGTCTTCATAAAAGATGTTAAACGTACCCTCGACTAAAGGAAAGTGCAAGGTAAGGGGTCTTCATCTCACTCTTTATTCCCTTGAGATACGTGCCATATTGACACTATTAACTTTTGTGTGGTGTATGTAGTACACATAATTGTATTGTTTGTGTAATACACATTAATTTATGTGTATTTAAATATTCATTGTATGATACCTCTTTGATGGGGTGTATGTTTCGTAAGTTACCAAATTTGTAATGGTTAGTTACTCAATCTCATTATTATCCGAGATTTTTTATGTGTAAGTATTTACTTGGAAATTTTTATCATCCATGTCCATTTTCATAAAAATGATTTGAAAATGAATATTTTAAGGATTTGTGAAAGGTACTCTTTATAAAGATCAGAATTTTAAAAGTTTCTAATATTTATCTTTCTAAATCATCTTAATTAATGCCCATGTTTTCAAAATGATTTTAAGGATTTTTTTATATGGACATGAATATTTTGAAATGATAATTCCTTTCAAAAGATTCAAATTGGTAAGGGAAACATTGATTCAAAAATATATTCTGAATTACTTACATTATAAATGTGTGATTTTTTAGTGATTTTACAAAAAGTGTATTTCTCTCAAAAAGTTTTACTCATCATTTTTAACTATGGAAGCATCCTTTACTGGATATTATTTTTGATTGAAGTTGATTATTATAATACAATATTTCATATTGTATTTAATTAGTTATGATAATTTTGAATTTGGATGTTCTATTTTTATACCATTCATGTTTTATGGTTAATGGATTAACATTTATTATGCTAGTTTTAATACGAATGTTTGTGTTATGTTTCAACTATTCATATGAGTAATGTAGTGGACTCAGTAAGTGACGGGTTGAGCCCGCTATAGCTCCTCGATGCATCGGTAGGTCTCATGTGTCAAAATAGTTTCTTGGAACAAGGCCTTGACAAAACTTTTATTTGTATTCTTGGCACGAGGCCTTGAATACGTGGTAATGATGTCTAGTGTTAAAAATTCCCTCATTATGAAACTAGTTATTACATGTGATTATTCGACTAGTAGAATATACATGTGAATGTTTATATGGTAATGTTTGATTTATTTTTTCCATAATATTTTAAAGTTTATGTTTAAAAAGGATATTGTTTTTATCACAAATCTTGCCTTAAAATTTTATATCTTTCACTAAATTATTTACCCTTACTGATCATCTGAGCTCACCCATTTCTTATGTTTTATTTTCCAAGGAGTCCAAGAAGTGTATTATGATTGATTATCAGTTTTATGCTTGGGGATTAATGGAGTTCTCAATGGATCATTTTGGTTGTGTTTTATATTCTAAATGTGTAATGTAATGTTCATTATGTAATAAATTTTCCAAGATTGATAAAATGATCGGTGCTTCGGGACATGATTCCTTGTAATATTTCCAATGCATTAAATTAATGCACCGAATTTGGGTAACTGGGGTCGGGGAGTTACAGTTGGTTTCAGAGGAAGTTTAAAAATAAACATGGAAACTAGATTTAGATAAACTCTAATTATAGAACATTACCCTAAGATATATATTGGGGATTAGTATAGAATAACTTCCTTAAATTTTGGTAAGGTAGAGATTTTGTGAGTTTTCCAAGAAAATACATCCATGTCTGGATACGATCTGGTAGAGGCGGATCTGGAACAGATGTACCTAGGGGTAAAACTTGAAAACATTTTTTGAGCTAGACTCGAACGAGAACTGGTGCACAACAATGGGCCTTATTGCACTCTTGGTTACAACACTCATGGGGGATATGCTTTGGATAATTCTAATTTTTATTACAACTTATTATAAAGGATTTATGAGTATATATCTCCTTAAAGAAAATATTTTTATGAATTATATCCATAAACAGTTCAATTTATGTTATGTATTTTACATGTTTGGAATTATTCATTGTAATTCATAAACTGGCCTATTGTATTCCATTGTATAGAAATGGTGATTGGTAGAAGGAATATGAACTCCAGCAATACGTATGATCCAAAGAGTAAGAAGGATCATATCTTTCATAGTATTAAGCCAACATTTAGAAGGGAAATACTCTACCATGTATTCTCAAAATATGAAGAAATAGTATATTGTGTTAATAATATATGTAAAGAATTTTCTGAGTCATATGGATTTGAATATAATCAAGAGAATAAATGGATGGAAGAGAGAAAGATGGATAATGGGACGCAGAAAAAGAAGGATTTTACAATATGCGATAAATGTGAAATGAATAACCTTGGTAAATGCTTGAAGGGAATGGGAGTTTGATATAATTGTGGAGAAAGAGGACACCAAGTATGTGATTTCAAGGGTAAGAAAATGTTTTCAAATGTAAAATGCTTCATCTAAAAGGCGTTGAGACACTAAGCAAATCAATGTCCCATTCATAAGAATATACCGTAAATGATGTTATTGTATAATAATCAAGTATTGATACTACCTCAGATGAAGAGGAATGACTATTTTTCTTATGATGTAATTATAGAATTATTTCATTTGAGTGTTCTATCAATAGTATACTGGTTACATGAATTATGGAGATAAATAAGGATTGTACTGCAGAAATATTTTATTAAGGATTTGAGATTATATGGTTCAATGAAAAGTGACTTAATAGTAAGCTACAATTTCAGGGAAATACATGGTTGATGGAAAGGTAATCCCTAATATCATCCTAATAAAGAGTTTGTGATTTTGGAATAAGTGATTGTTGATTTTGTCCATTTAGGATGTTGTGGTGTTGTAAATGAGTACATGATGAAGGCGTTCACATGTTATTACCTGGAAAAAAGAATCCTCATTCTGTTTAACTTCCTTATATATTTTGGACTAAGAGTTTGGATATAATTATTTTGGATAATTCTAAAGGATATAATGGATTATGTTTGAAATTGGATACTATTGTTATGATTATTTTTGGATTTCCATAAAAAAAGAAAACTCGGAGGTCGGTCGGCAACCCGTCACGTCCGGTAAAGCAGTGAGACTTGAACCCGTATCCAAAGGGACAAAAAGGTGTATCATCTATCACTGATCCATGTGATGTCCTGGATTTTATAATGTGGTTTTTTTAAAGGTTCTGGTAGATGAATTATAAATTAATTTTTTTTAACCCTAAATGAATAGGGTAAATATAATATTTTTTAAGTTCTATTATCATTTATAATGAAATATGAGTTTGTGGTAGAAATTAGTTAAAGGATGAAACTCTACCTATCAAGTATATATATACATATATATATATATTCCTATTATTTTATGGATAAATTAATTATTAAACTTTAGGTAAGTGATCTTAAAACCAAAAATGTGTTATCCTAATACTTTACATTTTGTTGAACCGATGGTATTTTAAATCATCATAGATTGGTGGCTTTGAGGCCCACAATTTTACAATTGTTTGTGATTGATGACCTCAATAACTCCCTATAAATATTTACATTTTCCCTCTAATTATGTGTCTTATATTTCCACCAATGTTCTTCTAATCGAGATCATAATTTGGTGGTGACTTTTTCTTTCCCCTTTTCCTCTTATTAAGATTAATTTTATTAACCCAATTTTCGATGTGGGTTTTCCCACAAAGGTATTTCCTATTTTCAACCTCTTATTTTCAAAGAACAATTTCTAATTGAAAGGACACATTTTATTGAAGGAGGGAATAATTTAACACCCCATGATTTCAAAGTACGTTATTTCTTCAAAATAATTCAATAACTTGAACTACATGCAACACCGAGTTCAAGTGCACCACAACTTACCAATATAGCCGTTCAAAAGCAGTTATGAATATTATTAACTAAATTTTTAACTATATATAACCCTTATAATTTTAGAATACATATTATGAGCTTCTTAGACATAATGTAAGAACTAATTCATTTTTTCAAATAAAAGAAGTGTTTTTCAAAAAATGCACGTTTACCACCTTTTAATGGTGAACTCTTTTTAAATAAAATATTTTAAACATTTATATATTAAATTTTACAAAATAAAATACTTCTTTATAATCGGGACATAAGAATTTAGTTTCAATAAATTTTTGGTTTTTTCTGATAACTTTCATATTTGGGTGAATAGTAAAATATACTATATTTTAACTGAAAAAAACTTTTTTAATCAAAATATATTATAGTGTTAAATTATAAATTTTAGTGGTTTGGAATTATAAATAGATTATATTTTAAACATTTAATACATTTCTGGTAATTTTATGCAATTTCACTTTCAGATTAGACATAAAGAAGTGTCAATCTTTTCATATATATTGTTTCTTAAAAATACACCTTTTGGTTTTGACAACGAAAATTAATTTTAAAATAATAAATGAAACATCTATGTATATAATTTGGTAAAATATACTTCATTTTTGGATTCAAAATATCTAAATAATCCTAGGGTGAATTTTGTGATTTTTCTGAAAACGTTCAATTTCTGATGAATAGTGAAAAACCACTATGTTATTGTTTAAAAACGAATTTTTATTTAAATAATTTTTTATTTTATTTAAATTTATGTTAGGTCAAAATAGTTACATAATACCTATATAAGTTCAATGTAATTCATTGGATTCACTTTAAAATAATTTTAGATATATAAAAATTTTATTGAACTTTTCACCGTCTTTTACCCACCTCCAAGGAGAAATTGAAAATTTACATTAAACTTAATTTTACCGCTTCTGTGAGTTGAATTTCAAAAATTTTAGAGACATGGTTAATATCAAGGAGTAAAATTTGGTTCAATAAGATAAAAGAAAATAGGGTAATTAAGGGTAAAAATGATATTAATATTACCCTAACACAAGTCATAATTCTATTGGACAAGTGTATCTCGACCAAAAAAAACTTTTTGAATAAAATATTATCCTTTAGGTCCACATGGATTAGATTAGGACATTTATTATTATTTAATTCAAAGAAGAGTTAAAGGAGTTAAAATAAAATTTTAATAAATATAACATTTTTAATATAGAATTATTCATAAGATAAATTCGATTATAAATATTCATTAGAAATATAAAAATATTTCCAACATCATGGTATTTTATTTATAATTTTTATACATTAAATAAATAAATTTATTTATGACACAATGATAATGCAGTAATTACCTTATTCATGAAAGAATCAAATAAATGGTATTATAAATATTATAATAAATATAATTTAAAAGTTTTTATGAAATCCACGAATATTATAGGTGAATATGACATGATAGGGATGATTCAATGTATCTTGTTTGACGTTTTCAAGTTGGGATGACTTTTCCAAAAACAAAATACAAAATAGTGTAAAAATTGACATAAATTAATATTTAAAACAGATACTATATTATTGGTTGATATAATATTCCTAAGAATGTAAGTTTAGGACAAAGGTCTTAAATAATATTATATATGTCATCAATGAGCCACATTAGGTTCTCTGGGATGTTTAGAGTAATTTTATTAACCATATAGAGTAAGAATACAAGAAGACACGGTAAAAGATAAACTATTTAACTAAGAGTTAAATCTAAATGTTATGGTTAAAATGGAAACCTAAGCATGTCTAAAACCTATTGGTTGAGATAATTTAGAACCATAACCACCTAATTTTATATGTAAATTATTTTTAAACCATTATAAACTGAATGTGATTGTATAATAAATTAATACATTAATCTTTTGCTAAAGTGACCCTCACCCCTCTTATAAAAGGTCACTTACCCTTCTCTCAAATTCACACCTCAAAAGCCATTTTTCCCACCCAACCCCTGCCCAAATATCCTCCCAAATTCCCTAACTTGATCCTAGTGGCCTTATTTTGATCAGAAATCTAACATAAGAAGCCCTTTTGGTCAAATCAAAAGGAAGAACCCGAAGAAGAGGTAATGATTTTACCACCCTCATTCAAGTTCCTTTCTTCTTCCACTTCCTTTTTCATTGTTGTTTCCATTCTAAAATAATAACTCCAGAATATTATTTATAATGAAATGTTATTATAATTATTGTAAAACCAAATTCATTATTCTATCCACCCTTTGAATGAAATGTCACCATACGTGCGTACGTACAGATTACCATCTCCACATAGTGGTGTAATTGTTATTCAATACATTATTATTTGGATTGGTATAATAATGATGTGTATTTGATGTAAATAATAAATATAACATGATAATTATTCTGTATATATGATATACCATCCAATTATATATTAGTTTAATATCCAAGGAATGATATTTTAACTCATGCGTACGTACGGATTATCGTCTCCACGACGCGATGAGATTCATTTCCAAGTTCACCATTCATCAACGATTTTAAAAATATGTATTACTAATAAGCATATAATATATGAAATAATAATGACACTGGAGATATATATATTTAAATAATTATTTATGTACTTACATATATCATTTTCACTTACTTCCGTTTAATACTATATGAAAATGGAAACAACGTTTATGTGTACGTATGGACTACCGTCTCTATAAACGGTGTTTTCCATTTCTTATATAAGTCTATTATACATATTTATATTCTAAATATATATGATATATAAATCATGTTTTATATTATGGATGTATTTAAATCATGATCTAAGTGATACAATCAAGAGTAACAAGATAAAACACGTACGATAATGAAAGAGATTATTACCCGAAATATTAATATAACATTGAAATTATTATTAAATGGGTTGTATAAAGTCATAAATGAATAATGTATGATATAATATATATTAATATGGTTCTGGTATAATTTAATAACATACTATAGTCTTCTTTTAGGAGGTTAAATGTACCCTCAACTAAAGGAAAGTGCAAGGTAAGGGCTTTTCATCTCACTCTTTATTCCCGTGAGATTCATGCCATATTGCCACTATTACCTTTTGTGTGGTGTATGTAATGCCCAAAATTATATTATTTGTGTAATACACTTTATTTTATGTTTATTTACATATTCATTGTATGATACCTCTTTCAGGGGGGTGTACTTTTTGTAAGTTACCAAATTGGTAAGGGTTAATTCCCCATTCTCATTGTTATCTGAGATTGTTTATGAGTATGTATTTACTGGGACATTTTTATCATCCATATCCATTTTCATAAAAATGATTTCAAAATTAATATTTTAAGGATTTGTGATATGTAATCTTTATCAAGATCAGAATTTTAAATGTTTTAAAGATTTATCTTTCTAAATCTTTTTAATTAATGTCCATGTTTTCAAAATGATTTTAAGGATTTATTTATTTGGACACGATTATTTTGAAATGATAATTATTTTCAAAAGATTAAAAGTGGTATGAGAAACTTTGATTCAAAAATGTATTCTAAATTACTTACTTTATAAATGTGTGAATTTTAAATGATTTTACAAAATGGATATTTCTCTCAAAAAGTTTTACTCATCATTTTTAACTATGCCAGCATCCTTTACTGGATATTATTTTTGATTGAGGTTGATTTATTATAATAAAATATTCCATATTGTATTGAATGAGTTATGATATGTTGGACTGTGGATGATCTATTTTTATAACATTCATTGTTTATCGTTAATGTATTGACATTTCGTATGCTAGTTTTAATACGAATGTTTATGTTATGTTTCAACTATTCATATGAGGAATACAATGGACTTAGTATGTGATGGGTGGAGCCCTCTATAGCTCCTTGATGCATCGGTAGGTATCATTAGACAAAATAGTGTCTTGGCACAAGGCCTTGACAAAAACATTATTTGTAGTCTTGGCATGAGGCCTTCACTATGTGGTAATGATGTCCGGTGTTAGGCATTGCTTCATTATGAAATTAGTTATTACATGTTATTATTCGACTAGTATAATATCCATGTGCATGTTTATATGGTAATGTTTGATTTATTTTTTCTATATTATGTTCATATTTATGTTTAAAAATGCTTTTTTTTATCACACATGTTGCCTTAAATTTTTATAGCATTCGCTATATTATTTACCCATAATGAGCATCTAAGCTAACCCCTTTCTTATATTTTATTTTCCCAGGAGTCCAAGAAGTGTATTATGATTGATAAGCAGGGTTAAGCTTGGGGATTAACGGAATTATCAATGGATCATTTATGTTGTGATTTATTTTGTAAATTTGTAATGTAACGTTCATGTATGTAGTCTATTTTCCAAGACTGCTAAACTGATATGTCCTTCAGGACTTGATTCCTTGTAATCTTGCCAATGTAATAAAATAATGCAACGACTCTGGGTAACTGGGGTCGGGGTGTTACGATTTCCAACATGGATGTATATGATGTATGATGTATTACAATTGTTCTATATTTTTCAGTGTCTTTTTGATGACTCCCACATCATGGGTTGGATAGAGTTGGTTATCATTGTCAATATGATGTTCAGTGAGTAACATGTTGTGTTCTAGGATCATCACGAGAAATTATTTAATGTAATAACTGTATCCAATGTTTTTGGAAAGTGGAGGCATGGTTACATAGAGGATAGGTTTTTGTTTATGATATTTTTATGTATTAGTATTTCATAGAGTTGTTTTCTTTTTCTACTTTATTTATTTTTCATTTATGATGTGATTCTTTAAGTATACTAATTTAAGAGTTATATTGTTTTTCTATGTTAGTTATGAGTGTTAAATAATTTATGATATTATTAGGGTAAAAAAACAATCTAATCATTATTTTTTATTCAAAAAATATGTTCCAAAAAAATGAGTCTCAATTACATCCATGAAAATTGGGAAATATCATGGTATTGATTGAAAGTTTCATTGAATTGTATACTTATAGTTGTGTTTTTTGATGTTTGGGGTGATTGTTGGATTGAGTTTTATATAGGTTGAAATGGAAGTAAATATGGATATTTTTAAAATAGGTTTACTATAGTTTATATGATATTATGTGTAGTTGTTCTTAGAGGGATATGGTTTTAGTTTTCAGGGTGTTTAGTATAAATTTTAACTTGTCTCAATGTCTTTGGTTTGTGGTAGTGTTTAGAGTGAAATGTGATCCCTCTGAGGTATCTCACTTGGTGTTTGTTCAAACCCTACCCATTATAATTTGTTTTGGTTTTGATTATTTATGAATATAATTTTTTTATAGGTATCTAGTGTTGTGGTTAATGCCTTCATAGCCTCTTACTATTTCAGTTTGGAAGTTTGAGGTATTCAAAGGAGGATGGATGAGGGTTTATTGGAGTTTTAGCTAAAATTTTTCTATATAAGGTGGTTCATGATGTGAATATGTATTCACATCATGAAGTGTTTATTCATATATTAGAGTTCAAGGATTCATGGCTAATTTTTTGAATCGAGTTTCATTGATAAATGAACTCATGATGTGAAGGAATTTTTCATGACATAAACTATTTCAAAATTAAGGCTCAATAAAATTTTGTAGATGTTAATTTTGTTTGTTGTTTTCTGAGATAATTTCCTAAACTATATTTACCACATTAATTATAGTGACTCACAAATTCTCACCACATGAATATGTTATTCAAAATGAAAATTCACTATGTTTTTTCTTTTTTATGAATATTATGAATCAAAAAGATTCATTTTTATTCTATAATTTCTATTAAAACCATGGGAGAAACATAGTAATCATTATTAAATCTTCCAAAACCATTAATCCTGAATTGGTCCTTGGAATATAGATGTTGATTTTTGAAAATATGATAAGGGTATTCCTCATTGTGCTCTTATTTACATTCATTTTTAATTTAGGGTTTCAAAATGGTGATGATATTTTAATTAGGTTGAGTTTGGGATCATATTTCATTGATCCTATAGTTTTGTTTTAGATTATTCAAGGTTTTCTTATGTGGTTATCTATTGATGATTGCTTCTTCTCTACCATGTTTTGAACAGTGAATCTAAAATATCATTTCAGGTAGGGGTCCCTATTCTCCACGTATTTATCTGACTGTGCGGTACTATCATTATTTTATTCCATTGGTTCAATATTAATTATTTTAATAATATATATAATTAAGTTTAATAATATAATACTAATGGGAATGGAATGAAATATTATGTAATACTCTTTGGATGGTAATGATGAAACGTTTATGAAACATTGTTTCCATTAATAAACATAATAATAGTTGGGAGCCATTCTTGGGATCTCGTTGATATGTTTGTGAGACCATTACTATGGTGATTATTTGATATCAGCCTAAATAATAGTTTGTGAGTTTTTAAATAGATAATAAATTTGGTCCACATAAAAATTGGGATATTTTTTTAATTATGAAGAAAAAAATAATGATGTAATGTAATGTAAGCTATCAAACATAAATTGTGGATGTCAATATGTCATTCTATGTGTCGTAGTCATTGTTCTTCTACCATATGTTTTGTGGATGTTGTGAAATGATGGTTTTGAATGGATGGGAAGGTAAATGATTGGGGAGTTATGAAATGGTTTGTTGGATTCAAATGGGATATGGATGATGTTGTGATTATAGTGATGTATAATGGTTGTGTTGTGTGGATATTGAAACATGAGGTTGTCGTGTTGAGATGAATTGGATGATATGTTGTTCTCTCAATTATTTAACTGATATGGACAAGCTTCTGAATTCTATGGTTGTGTGCGTTTCTTGGATAACAACTGAATAAATTAAAATGATGAATGTAATGAAATGGGTTGCAAAATGATTAAGAATGATCCTGAATTCATGTGTTGTAATTGGATTAAAAGAATTAAATGGAAAATTAATGTGTTGTGTTAATGTGAATAAAATAGATATGTAAATGGGATATTTTTTTATAAAAACTAAATTATAGAGAATGGGGAAACCTATAATTTAAAGTTATATTGTGTATCTATGTGTGGTGGATGTGTTATAACTATCCATCACGTTTGTTTGGTAAAGTTCTCATGTACACCAGATGAGTTGGATAACCGTACCAATTCCAAAATGTATTTGGTTTCAGGTTCCATACACAACATCCAAATTCTTCATGATAGAGATGTATATCTTCCCCCTATTCCCCAAAAATAATTTAAATCTAATTATATGGGTTAGTTTTTGAGATTACCCAGTGCTTATTTAAGTTAGTGTTTGATATTATTAAGAACTGAATAAGGTTGATGTACTTTTCATTTATTATACCCTGGAACAAAAAATATGTGATGAGTTTGTAACATGTGATGAGGTTGTCATGTGATGATTAATATTTAAATTACCATATTCCAAATTCATTAAGTTGTTTTAATAGGAAGTAATGTTTCATGATCAACATCAATGGTGATATCTTATGTGATGTGACATTTATGGAAGGGATGGTAGCATAGTACATTTGATTTTGGGGTGTGAGGGTGGAATATAATTGGGAAATTACATGTTTTTTCTTATTTTTATTTGGATACTATTATACTATATTGGGAATTTGATTTGGTGAGCATGTTATAGTGATGTTGGTATTGGTTATTTATCCAATTTCGGTTCATTTTGGTACTATTTTTTATTAACTTGAACGTTATTACACTCTGTTCACATGATCACTAGAGGCCTTGGGTTTGATATTATATAGTAAACATGTTATACCCACTAAAAAGTTATAAATTGTTTTCTTGTTTTTAAGTAGACTTTGGAGGCTCAGTTTTACATTACTAGATTTGGTTTTAGAGACTCTACTCAATAATAACTCTATGACTTGTCTTTTCATATTCCCATTGTCTTTTTTTTTTGAGATTTTTCATATATTGTGGAATGGTTTGGATTTTATTTATTATTTATTTATTGAGTTTGTTTTTTGAGGATTTATCAATTCTAATGATATTTTATAATTATAGAGTGTAAATACTTTTATATGTTATATTTGTATGTCATTGTTTCATGTCACCATTGTAGGTCATAATGGAGGTGGGACTATAGGTTTACAACCAACATTCCATTAATTCTAACATAGGAGTTTTATCAGTGAATGGTGGGAGTTTTTAAAATATCCAACACAAAAACATTAGGCATAAAAATATATATTCTTTGAAAAAAATAGTTTTCACGTGTTACAAGTACTAATATTAAAAATAATATTTCTTATATAAAGAAATAATTTTTTGATAAAATAGATATAGTATTTAGAATAACATAGTCTAAAATTTTTAATAAGGATATCTTTATTTTTACTCATTAAATATAAACTACACTATAAAATATTTATTACCATGTTAGAATAAAAAAATAGTAAATGTGAAAAATGTAAGAGTAAAAGTATTGAATCATATTTGACATACATGAAAAAATTAAAGGTATAATCTTGGTAAAACTTATCTCCCCTATAACATCATTATTTCCAACTTAAGAGAAATAAATCCTCAATTTTGTAAATCAAATTTAAAAATATAAAAACTGCTTACAAAATTATATTTTCATCATATAAAAAAGTGGATCACATCCACAACATTACAATGAAAATAGTAATTATATTTTAGTTTAGAAAATATAAAATTTTTATCCAGATAGAATCCATATGAGTTTTATATGAAAATGGTGCAATTTAGTTGTCCTAAGTCCCCCATTATAAAGGATAATAATATGAGAAATCTAAATTTCTGATCATGATAATTTATTACTCGATACTTTTTTTATAATGTTACTATTTTAAACACATTCAAGCAACTATAGTATAATTTAATTGGTGTTTTTAATAGTTTTAAATGATATTACATTATATTAGAAACCATTATTTACTCAATTCATTTAACTAATAATCAATAGACAACATCAATCATGGATATGGGAAGTCTACAACCACCAGGAAGTGATGTCATTTTTTTTTCATCAACACCAGTGAGATATAGAAAAAAATACTAATTTGATGAATTACTATATTTCCTATTTCAAAAATATCAGTATTAAATGATAATATTCCATATACAATCATTCAATCCCATTCATTGAGATGTGTAAACATCAATTGTATGAACATTCATGACCAGTAAGTCTTTTACAACATTTACACATTCCCGAGTGGATGTGGAATGACGTCACGATTGATTTCATGACTGGTTTGCTGAGATCGCCTTGAGGAAATAACATGGTATGGGTTGTCATTGACAGACTCACGATGGTTTCTCAGTTCTTTCCAATCATGAATACCTTCAACATTTATGATCTGGGATGGTTGTACATCCGAGAGATTTTACGTCTACATGGAGTTCCACACTCCATCATTTTAGACAGGGACACACATTTTACTTCTCAGGTTTGGCAGGGGCTCCAAAAGTCTTTGGGTACACAGGTACTACTGAGTACAGCTTACCATCCCCAGACAGATTTCCAGTCTGAGCGCACAATTCAGGTGCTTGAGGACATGATCCGAACATGCATACTTGATTTTGGAGGTTCTTGGGAGAAGCATATACCTTTTGTGGAATTTTCCTACAATAATAGTATTCAAGAAACTATTCAGATGGAACCTTATAAGGCATTGTATGGTAGGCCATGCCGATCACCCCTAGGTTGGCGAGAAGTAGGAGAGGAAGCTATGATGGGACCTCATCTTGTCTAGGAGACCACATATCATATTGAGTTGATTCAGAAGAGGATGGCTACAACGCAGTATCATCGGAAGTCTTATGCAGATCAGCGGAGATGACCTCTGAAATTCGAGGTCAGTGATCAGGTTTTCCTATGTGTCGCACAGAGGTTGGGGAACAGAAGGATTAGGAGACAGGGTAAGCTTTCGCTGAGGTACATCTGGTCATTTGAGGTGTTGGAGATAGTCAGGTTGGATGCCTATCGGTTTCTGTTACCTCAGAGGTACCAGGATATGCACGACGTCTTCCACGTTTCACAGTTTCAATGCTACTTTTCAGAGCCGTCTTGTGTATTTCAACCTGATGAGGTTGAGCTCGAAGGGGATGCGTCGTTTGAGGAGCATCCTATCCAGATTTTTGATCACAGTACAAAGGTTCTCTGTGGCTGGTCTGTTCCTTTGGTACTAGTGCTATGGTAGCATGTGCGAGTACAGGATGAGACTTGGGAGAGGGAGGCTGATGTATGAGCTCAGTGGCTGGAGCTGTTTGGGGTTTATTATTCTATGCCATGCTAGGGAATTTTGGGGAATGTATTTATTTAATGGGGGGATATGGTAAGAACCTGGACCTTATTTTCAGGTATGTTTCTCTTTTTTTGTTCTTTGTTAAGAAAAAGTGGAATTTTTGGAAGAAAACTTTTAAAGTCATAGAGGATGTCCAGTGGCGCACGGTTGGTGCATGGTTTGTTCAAACCGTGCGGCCAGACCAGGAAAATGTGCACCCTTGATAGTGGGATCCACATGAGAGGTGCACAGTTTGTCAAACCATGTGGGAAAACCATGCGAAGTTCCTAGAGGAGACAGTGGGCTCCCCACGGTCGGTGCACGATTTGTCAAACCATGCGGGTAGGTCATGTAATGTCTTTGGAAGAGAAAGTGGCAACTTCACGTTTGGATCACGGTTTTCCAAACCATTTTGGGACACCATGTGGCCACATAAAATTAGGTTTTAAAGCCCCAGGGCTGCTCGGGATTCCTCATTTCCTCTCCAAACTCTATACCACTCGAGCAGGTTTTTGGGTTCTCATAGGTTGAAGGTGCTCCCCCACTCATTTTGGAGGAAAATCGAAGGGGTTTCTTGGAGAATCATAGCTGGTTCTTCTCGTGTAAGTCTCTCCTCCTGGTTCCATTGAGTTTCCCTCTAGATATACATCTCGTTATCCACCTTTTTTCTATATCTACACCCATTTTGTGTAGTTCTAGTGTTGTTTTTTCCTTGGCTGTTGATTCATAGACTTGTGGATGCTAGGGAACGAGGTTTAGACCATTTCCGGTGGTGCGTTTTCCAGTTTGGAGGAGGTGGAATAGCTTTTGTATTGTTTTCTCCGGAATCCTAAACGTAGGTGGTTTGTACCTTTCGGTTTAAGGTCCTTGAATTTTACGTGAAATTGCGACAATACCCTTGAACGGGGTATTGTGCGTTTACTATCATACCCATGTGTTTTTACTGCCATACTTGTATGCTCATGCATATTTTATTTGGATGTAAATATAATTGATTAACATGCTTGAATGTTTTTCCATGCATGTTCTATTTATGACTGTTTGGTCCTATTTTTCCTGTTTTCTCATTCCTGGTGATTATAGGATGGAGTGTTGTATTTTATGACATGTTGAGATGCTATAGACTGTTTATCCAAGTAGTAATGTAAGTTTACTTGCACCTTATATCATTGTTATGCGTTGATTTAAATGGGGTCGTGAGAACCTGGTGTAGTATACTATAAGAGGATAGTCCGAGAGGGCTTCCTTAGAGAGTATTTGTTTACTTTGCTTTACCATGAACAACTTGGGCTATAAGGGGAATTGACCGAGTGAGCTTCCTTAGAGATTCCTATACCATGGGGCTATTAGATAAATTGATGTGTGAGCTTCCTCAGAAAGTCCTTGACTACCCTAGACTATATGGGGAATGGACTGCATGAGCTTCCTCAAAGCGTCTTTCTTTACATAGACTATACGGGGAATGACTGTGTGAGCTTCGTCAGAGAGTCTTGCTTTACTTAGAATATACGGTGAATAATTGTGTGAGCTTCCTCATAGATTCTTATTTTGCCTTGAATATAAGGGGATTGACTGTGAGCGCTTCCCCATAGAGTTTTACTAAATTCATATACAGAACCAGAGGGTATAGACCGAATATTCTTCCCAGAGGGTTGTCTGTACTTCCTAGGTAGGAACCGAGGGGGTGGCTGTGAGTACATCCTATAGGGGTTCTTGTTTAAGACTTAGTTTTTTGTTTCACTATTGCTTGATTTGAAACTGTGGATTGTTTACTATTTTGTGCATTCCTATTTAATGCTTTATATACTCTACCTTCCATATATTCACTAACTGTTAGGCACATATCCTATTTTGGTTGCTTATTGGGATTCGTCTCACACCCTATTTGGGCCCTTCTTTTGGGCCCAAACTGATTATGTTGTTGTAGGTATAGATAAGGTCAAGCGCCCTTTTACTTCAGGTACTTGACTGCATTGGAGCATGAGAACATGGGACCAAGCTGAGGCTTGCGATGCTGAGGAGTTTCTTATCTGTATTTCTTTTGTACTTTGGTCTAGTATTGTATTTAGCATTGTGACTTGTTTGGGTGATTTCCTAGACATATGTATCATGCATCATTTTACATATATATGTGATCTAGTTGTTTATTGTTTTAGTCTTCCACTATTTATATTGTTGGATATTTATTGTTTTCACTATTGTATGTACTTGTGTACTTCCGCTATGTACTCTTCCAATGAGGGCATAGTTTCCGCACTATCACACCCAAGGCCCTCGCTACTAGTCAGCAGCCTCTAGCATTCGGTAAAATGTGCTTTGAGGCCATGTGACCTACAAGGTATGGGGCGCCTCCAGGTGGCTTTGTAAACCGAGATGTTACATAGCTACAGACACATTGTGATTCATTATTAGGGACTGATATTTCTTCTACAAGGTGAACACTTCTTATTCACTTGATTTGGAATCACCTTCAAATAAATTTAATATCTTTTAAAGCTGGGAATAATTTTACATATATGACATGAACTTTATATATAGTGTGTTAGATAATGTTCTTCCTTTTTCATTGATTCCTTTAGAATTTTCATCTAGTTCTATTACGGATTCTTATTATAGAAATCTACTATCCATGGTATGAAAAATTCCAAACATCACAGATATAAATAAACAAATACCTAATGATAGGAATCAGTGCTTCATCTGATTCTACTATATCTAAAAAAAATTTCCATATAAAATAAAAAATCCAATGTTATTAAAAACATCAATTAAATAAATTGTGATAGAGACACTGATTTTATCATTTCTTAATTATATGAATTTTTATTCCAACTAGCTTTAGTACAGTGATGTGGGAGTCAATAAGGGTATGACATATATAAATGAATCCCCCAATTGATCTTGTTTCATAATTAACAAAACACACATCTCTCCCATTCAAGTATAAATATATGATCAAAAATGATATACTCATCAATACACAGAAATATGACATGGTTCATCCGCATGATCTATATAAAAGGAACATAACATGGAAATATGCATATATACTAACTCTATTAAATAAAATAGTTGATGAAGTGTTCAAAATATAATCATTAAATATCCTAGTTTATAGTAAATGTTAATTTGAATGCTCACTATTTTCTCCGCTAATGTCTGTATAATTCTTTTTTAGAGGATTCTTATGTTGGTAAAAAGCACCTCATAATTTTTTTTCGCACATATATGAGGGTCCATTTAATCTATGTTTTCTCCATGTATATGATATTCAATTCACCTTATATTATTTTATTTTTAGAATTCACTTCATGAACTAATTTTAATTATTCATGTACATCCATTCAAAAAAGTCCTTACACCACATAGTGAGTGATTTGTGAAATTATTTTCCACCTTCAAAAAATTATGGCCAAATAGCCCCTTGAACATTGATATCTACAGTGCCTTGTAAATGAACCTCCTCCAAGAATTAATCATGTACGTTCTACCTCATTTGTGTACCACTTCGTTTGAGGAATACCTCTTTCTCGAATAAATTTCAATGTCTTGCCAATTTTTTAATGTGATAATTTTATCTAATTATTATATCATTTTTATTGATGATATTGGGTGTCATGTATAAAGGCATAGAAATCCACATATCCCACTGATCATAATTATTAAAAAATACATTTTAGATGATATATTTCTGAATACAGAACTCACTATATAGTTCATATAGTGAACTAATACCTTGTGGAAGCATCTATTTCACCACTAACTCATACAAATGACATTCCCATTGTGTTGACATTAGCTCACTATCATCGATATAAAAAAATGTTTTCCCACAAACTGATTTTTCAATGTGGTTTTAATGTCACATAAACCCTTTTTGGTGAACTATGAAGCATCACCATCTCTAATTTTGCTTCATGGTTCAATAAAAATCATTTGTATTTTGAATAGATAAAATCCTAAGAAGTCCATACCAACAGACATTATTTTAGATTCTATGTTGGCTATTGGTTCGTTTATTTAAATATCCTTCCATCTCGATAAAATAAATCCTTATTATAAGGCATAAAAATATTGAAAACCCTAAGAATGTATTCGATTATCAAAAAACAGTTCTTAAAAAACAACCATGATAGAATTTTATCAACTGACTTTGTCAAAAAATAATACAAACAACCTAAAAACACTACACAGTTACATATAGGGATTTATTCCAAAAACCTTTACAAAATTTTTAATCACCGTTTGAAAATAAAAAATCAACGTGATGTCTTCTTTATATTTTTTTCATCGTTTAGATTGATATGTGTATTAATGTATTATCCACCAAAAACACAATATGGTTGGATTTATTTTTTCCCTACATTTTAATGAATATTTTCATAATATAAATAAAATGAACATCAAATTCATTTTTCGATGAATTTTATCACATAATATAAAAAATACATATAATGTGGTTTTGTTCCACTCATTTATTATGAACTTATTTAAATTACATATGAAACTAAAATTTGAAATATAAAATTTTTGGTCTAATAAAAACATTTGAATTGTTTAACTTGAAAATACTAACATTTTTATTACATCCAAACTCAACTACAATGTTCTAAAATATTTCTATGATTATATTTATTATAAGTATGTTATTTCATCAAATATTCCACTAACACTATTATTCATTAGATTATTGTAGGATATTAAAATTTAAGTTTTTAATCTTATCCAAATTCATGTTATTAACCTACATTAATTAAATAAATAGATATTAGGTTACTTGTTTAGCCATCCAATATTCCCAAGATCTCAATCACATGTTCAAAATAAAATTAATACTACAAAATAATTAATGTACATGTGTTCCTGGAATGCCTAATGAAAAATGAATACATACAACTTTTAATGAAAAATATTGATACAAACTGATTCCCTTGAACATCCAATCTACACATGTCCAATTATGTCTCTGATAATTCAAAATAGTCATTATATAATGATCCAATACTCTCCCATGGTTACATTATATATTTTCACCATATAATGAGATTATTTTTCATATAGGTATATATTTTTTAAATTTTTTTTCCTTCAAATATATTCTTTGTATATATATAATTTTCATAGGACACAATATTTTAATATTTAGATACATAATCATGAAAATTATATATATTGTTTCCCCTCTTGTTATAAAAATTCTACTCCTTTGTAGTTTCTAACCCATCAAAATATGGTTTGTTATCAATTGTTATATCATATGATGTTTTGTCACTATTATGATTGAAAATTATATTTTTTATCACATGTTATTATATATATTAGTATTAAAAATTAAAATATGTTTTAGAAAACTAAAATTATTTCTTCAAACAACATTTTGAGTTAGTTTAGGGTTGTGACAATATTTAATATTTCTTTTCATTTTTGATACAAATAATGAATTTCAAGAATTAATAGACATATACATAGAGTAATATTTATTTTTTTATAACACCTTAATATAATGTATCTATATTATTTTATGTTTTACACCCCATGTATTATATCTGTCAACATATTAAGGAACCACCATCAAATGATTTTAGAAATATTAAATTAATTGGGGAGGGGGTGACTGCGACATCAACTGAATGATGATTCTAGATGGCCTTGCTGAATCAACCTAGTATTTTTAACTTTTTGAAATTCATTCATAGTGGGTCTAATACTATAAAACATGTTTATAATTCATTTTATATTCTCTCTATTGGTTTCCATAACATTCAAGTCTTTGAAACCATCTCTGTAGTGAGGTGAATCCCAATTGCAAATGATTCTTATTTTTAATAAATATCAATGATTCTTTATCTATGTATCCTTATATATTAGAGGCGGATTAAAATATGATTAATCTTTTTCCAGTTATGGTGATTGTAAATCCCATAAGTTATGATTCTTGTATATCCTCATATATTTCAACTTGAGTCAAGACATACTTTCTTGTTGCCGTAGAGCATTTCATGAAATTCAATTACACTTTTCTCTATATTGGTTAATCTTATATCATAATATTATATGATTTTACTTTATTTACAGGATACATTATATTATTATTATAGTATAAATTCTTGGTACATGTTTTCTTTGCTTCACCTTTATCCTATAAATCATTAATTTTATTTAGAAACATAATAGGTTATCTCTGATTATGAATTTTATTCTTATTTCATATAATAATATATTAATTTTTTTTAAATCATTGTTTCTTGACCTATTAAGATCTCAAGACATGATTACATGGTTAATGAAAATAATATATCTCGTATACTAAGTAATTATTTCACAATGTAATTTCATTAGATATGTATTTTTTTGGAAGATATTTTTACACGAAACATCGATAAAACAAAACCGTAGAACATTACATTACTTTTGATAAGTATCAATTGAATTTGAGGTAATATAAAGAGTTAATTGAATTTTTAAATAGTAATTTAAATAAAAATAAATTCAATTTTTAAAAAATATTATTGATGATATAAAAATAATATAGCCAAATGTCAAATGATATCATGTTGTGTCTAAATTATATTTTCTAATAAAATTTCATTTCAATGCACTGTGATGTTTATTATATTAAGGTATAATAACAAGTTAAATGGGAATAAATGATATATATATATATATACATATAACTAAATAAGTTCATATCCAAACCATAGTTGTTATTAGTAAAGTTGTAAAAAATATTATCTAATTATTTGATAAATATTTCATAAAATTATTTTTATGCACTTATATTGATTTCATTTTAATTTTTAATATTGAATCACAAAAAATTAATTTAATATTTTTATTCATAATTGTAAATTAAATAATGGGATAAATATTATTTTTATTCATAAAATTAATTTACTATGATAAATATTAGTTACTGTGGTAAAGAACTAATATTTCTAGGGATACGACATTTGAAAATAATTTGATTTTAAGTTAATTTTTCTAATTTAAATGAAAAATATAATATGATTTTTAAAAATATATACATAGAAATTTACACTAATTTATATAGTTATAAATGATTAATAATATTAATAACACTGAATGGTAAAAATAAAATTAAAAAAATCATTACATTATATGATTTAATTTAAATTTTATTTTATTATATTTAGAAAGTGAATTATAAAAATGGATTCCAAATTATGAATCAAATGGTTCAAATTTTGTGTAAAGGTTTATATTATATTTCAGTGATAAAATAATTACTAGTGAAAATTTTTAATCATGATTAATTACTGTTATAATGTCGAATTTAATGTAGAACAGTTTTTATAATATCAATATGAAACATGGACCTTAATGAATTCTTTTTTAGGTTATAAATTCATAAATAATATCTCACCCACATTTCCGCATATAAATCTTCTATCCCTCATTTAATTAAATTATTATCCATTCTCATACATTATTTTTAAATTATTTTTCCTCTTTTAACCAATAAATGGAGCCTCCTCCCATCCACATCAAGAAAAATCACTCGTTTGAAATTATTATGAGATAATAACCAATATAAATCTTTCATATAATATGATTATTGTTTTCGACCAATATCATCATCAACTATCCTTATGTCCTTTATTTCCAAAATATACATCTAAATAATATCAAAATTTTAAACATAAGTATTTCATAACATTTAATTACACTATTTATCCTTCTCACACAACTTCGTACAAAAAATAAGAGCCATATGAAAATAATTATATAAATGTAAATAATATAAAAAATGTTATTATATTTATTATAGAACAATTATATATTCCCCTCCCATTGAATTGGAGAAATAAAAACATTACTACTCTGTGTTTGTAGACTACAACCTCCATGAATGTCAATCCTCATTTTTCAGAAAGACATTTCATGGATCATTAGTGAAATGGGATTAATGAATTACAATTATTTATCATGCCATTTATATTAATTAAATATAAACTAATAATTATTTCAATATAATAAAACAAGTAATCATTGTTAAAATAACCACTTGAAATAAACACAACAAGAATAAAAGAAAATTAATTTTAACATATAACATCTATTTCAATAACCAAAATATTATAAAACATATAAAATATAATTAATCATGTTAATAAAATATAAATAATAACATAATAATTTTATATAAATGACATTATAATAGAATAATTGATTCTATAACTATACTCACACATAGAATGTTGCACATTTTTGTTCGGAATGATTAACCACCTACATGAAAAATAATACAATCTTCTATATTGTATAGATTAGGAAAAAAAATAATAGATAATGATTTTTTTTAAAAATACTCGTTTTTTTATTATGGAATAAAAATATAAACATTTGACTAATTAATTATGACTACACCATCAGTTAATTATAAACTACTAGAAAAAAATCATCAATAAATTCATAATCATATATAATAACGAAAGTACCTTTGAAATGAAATAATAAAATTAGAAATAATTATAAAGAATCATTTTAATGGACATTTTTGAGATGGTGATTGTGAAATTTCGGAGAAGAATGAATAAGAAAATGATTATTACAAAACTAGTTAAAAATGATCAAATATTACTCACACCCAACATTATAAATATATAATAACTAACTAATTTAAATATAGAAAATAATTATACAAGTTTTATTATTAGTATAATAACCTAATACTTTTATGATGTAATTTTAAACATAAAAATACAATAAAAATAACCCAAAAAATGAGAGGTTGAGTGACATTGTAAAACTAATTACATTAGACATAAAAAAGAATGAAAAATAAAACATATTTATATTAATCACAATAATGATATCCTCAATACCATTATGTTATACAAACATCCTAAGACAACATGGAAATATATAAACATTTTATTATGCTATAATGAATTGTATGGGAATAATCTTGGTATCAAATAATAACATATGCACCCAGAGGCCTAACATGATTTCATAAAAAAAGTCTCTTAAATGATGATATAGGGGAATAACATAAAAAAATATTATCATAAAAACATGTAATCAAAGTTATGCGAAAAAAAACTTTACATAAGCACTAATCAATGATATCTTCCCAATAAAACATGTAATATTGTATAGAGACCCATCGGGGATTAGGTTTACTACCTCATCACATTAATATAATATTTAGAGATAAAAACAGCATAAAATGAATTTGATCACTACATAGGCACACAAATCATAACATAAATATGTATAATGGATCTTTATTATTAACATAGTAGGCATTAACATATTTACTTTCCCGGGAATGAGATGGGTTACATTATTGTAACTTTTTACATAACCAATTGGACTTATATAATTGTTTCCATGAAAAAAGGGATTAATGAATTATTGGATATTTATATTTTGGAAAAAATAATATTACAGTATAAATTATTTCCATTTTAAGAATTTTTTTTTTAAAATATTAGAGAAATATTTTTTTCAAAGTGCCTTTAGGGTAGGGTTTTATGGGAAGGGGTAAAGAGTATTTAAAGGGGGATATCGAGTACTAATTTCTGAAAAATATATAATGAACTAAAAATGGTTTTGAAATATAAAATGGAGAATATTTGAAAACATGGAAGGTTTAAAAAATTTATGGAGTGGTATATTAAATTGTTTATGAGAAAGAGGAGATCACTCTTATCAGTTTTTCTTACCAAATACAATTTAGTCTAGAAGCATTAAAATAGTAATATACCCATCTAGAAAATATTATTTTATAATTACATATATGTATTCAACATATATAAAAATTGTATATGATGAAAATTGGATGATTAGAGGGAAATAATTAGAAAAAGGGATGAATTAATTACACCCATAGAAAATATTTTTTTTCACTGGGATTTATTACATTATGTTCTAGAACAATTATACACCTGAACTTAAAATCATTGAAATTAATATTTCAATCATAAAATAATTAATTTAGATAAAATTTCATCTATATGTAATATATTATAATTCTATTATATCAATTTAAAATCATTTCATTGAGAAGTAATGTTTGATTTGTTTTGTTTCTAGGGCTTCGATGTTATTGTTACATGGTTGGACCACTTGTGGATAATTATTTAAGATCTTATAAAATGGGGGTAAAATCCATGAAGATACCACATGGTATTATTTAATATATATAAATTAAAACTTTCCCCAATAACCATATTTTTTGACATCAGTATGCTTTATATTATATATACATTAAATATATATGGTTTGTTAGTTTAATTTATTTTTTAAAAAATTAGGAACTAGATTTATTTTGTATTATATTATGAATATATATTAGTTGAAAAATATGTTAAAATATATACTATAAATTTTATTCAATTTTATATCATTAAAATTGAATTTATAAATTCTATGACTATCATAATGAAAAATGAAATCTCATCATCCATAGAGGCTATGAACAAATATAATATAGATAATGGACCCATTTGATAGAATAAGAGGATAGAATATAAGGTTTGATGATATAAATTAAATAATAAAAATAAAAATACACCACATATACTACACTATAATTATTATATCATTTTTAATGAGGTTGGTGAGGATGATGTATATGAAAAAATATTTCAAAAGACAATATTTCAGAAAATTACCTCTTGAATGCCATCTCTTGAAATACAATATAAGGAATATTGGGACTGAAACTTTTATATGAAAAAGGAATCTTTGGACATGGATAGATAGGTGGGGATGAGTTTGGTAATAAATTATCCAATATACAGGGATTAAATGATGTAAGGAGAAACGACATTATTTATATGAGTGGAGGGGGTTTATTTTTATTTTTATATTCGTTAGTTTATTATTTCTACACTATAATAACAAAAGTGATGAAACTTATGAAAATATAAATAAAATTGTATATATTATTATCAAATATTCAATAATTTTATCAACTCATGTACGATTAACCATCATTATAAATTATAAGGTCAAATACTATATTTTACAAAATTTCACTATCAAAAAATATTGTATTGTTTTATTGAAAATATAAAAAATCCCGCTAACAATTTTATGTTTTTTAAATTAGAATACTAGAATCCATTTTATGAAACTATTTTTTATATTTTATTATTTAAATTTATATATAGAATCATTGTTTATTTGGAAAAAAAAATTATATTATGATAAATATGTAAACCTCTAAAAATATATTTTATCCCATATAAAACTGAATTATATTTAAAATAAAACATAATATTAATTTATCAAACCATTTTCTAAATATAACATTTCTTTTGAACTTTTAATTTTTTTAATGTTGTGTAAACTATTTTTATAAAATTATAATCACTTATTTTATAATTTTTAATTAAAATTAATTACTTTTATCATGATAGAAATTTATATACATTTATAAGGTACCTAAATATTATATTATATTTCCATTTGTGAGGTTATTACTCACACTACCATTATATTATTTCATAGAGTTATCTTACTATTCCAATGGCTAGAATACTATTTCAACAATAATTTAGGACTTATTCCTTTCATAAAGACCTTATATTATTTTCATTAATAATTGAAATTCGTTTTATCAAAAGGTAATATGTATTTCATTTTTATGAATACTGAATTTATTATATTGAGATTCATTTCTAAAGTGACTCTTATATGTGGAGTATTTCGAGAGGATCGAAAAGATCAAAAAATTTATATTTTTATTACCTTATTTAGTATTATTTATCCCATTGGAATATTTCGTATTATTATGAACATATTTATTCTCTAAATGTAATCTCCCATTAAATATAATAAAAACATTCATGGTTTCATTATGTGTTTCATGTGATTTATATAATACTATATTATGAAATATTTATCATTAATATAAGATGAGATATTCCAATCAAAAATATTCTAGTTCATTACAATTCTCCACTAGATGAAATATTTTCCTTGATATTTTTTATACATAGTATGTTGAAAAAATTGATTGTAATTAATCATCATTTGAATCTCCTTGTTCCTCTTTCGTATCAAATTACTTTGGGTTCCACCATAGTATTTTGGATAGGTGACTTTTCATTTTTCATAGAAATTTGTCTCTACGCTCAAAGATATGTAATTTATTCCCATAATAAGAGAGTCCATTTTATAGATATACCATCACTAAATTAATTATAATTGAGGAATATAGAATTTATATCATCAAAATGGATTCAAAAAAAATATATTACATACTATATATTAAGTTGGTCTTAGTGATAGTCAATAAGAAACTACTCTAATGTGATAAAAAATCTCAATGATAGTAATGAACATGGGACATAGATTTCCATTCTTCCTCAATCTCATATCTCTCTTATATAGATATATATCGAAAAACACTTAATCTCTAACATCAATTTCAATGTATACACAATGGTTATCATCTGCTCTCTTTTGTTAACAGTAAACTAGTCTGATATGCTATTTAATAATGTTGATATAGTAAACAATATTTCTAAAAATTTCATTTCCCGATATATTTTGTTCACCAACCACATCCCAATAAGAAATTGATCAATACCACATCCCATAAATAGTATTATTTGGAGCCAGTTAAATTCTTGAGTTAGTTTTTTTTTATTTTAATAGAACTCTACTTATGGAATATAATGATATCTCCCACCATTAAATTCTATAATGGAAGATTTCAACATGTATTCAAGTGTCTTCATAGTCTACTCATAATAGACACATGTTTTAGGGAAATATTACATACAAAAGTTCAAATCAATTCTAAATTGATGACATAAAATCTTCAATAACATGGAGTAAAATCTAATATCATTATTAGATAAAATTTGTAGTGGTGTTCCAGGAAGCCTCACCACTTCTCAAATGTAAATCTATTTAATTTTATCAACTGATAAGTCCTCTCTAAATAAAATGAATTTATAATTATTTATAATATTATCAATGATAACCCATATAAAATTATTTCATATTGATGTATTCAAATACCAGTGAAAATTCCCGTGTTGATTAACTCTAATATAAATTTAGGTCATAATAATTATTACATCATCTGATTCAACATTTTTTCATTCTTTCAAGACTTTTTTATCTAACAGGATCCTTTTTGTATATTATGTGATCCCCTCCTTCATATTTTCCTAACAATAGTGCTTCCAGATATCATAATAGATCATTGGGATCCTGGGTTTGATGTAGATAGTTGAGCATGCATAAGTTAAAACTAATTCTTTATCACATGATTTTATGGCAGATATATTCATGACCAAAATATTACAACTCTTTTTAAAAAAATTAACATTCATGATTTACCACTATATATTACTTTATCCTTCTTATGTATATCCAAATAACCATATTTTGTATCATTTATATGATTTAGATGGGATTATTTTGAAATAATATGATAATGTAATAACAATATTCCTTATTGTATGACATCCATGTCCATCATTTGTATATTAATGATGATAATATCCTTCTTGATTCATGTCATGGATAAGGTTTCATGACAATTTATACTTATATCTTTTGTTATATTATTTTCCATCCAATATAGTACTATATTGGGAAGTCATTGTTCTTGATAAATTTTATTTAATTTGTACGTTAATATTAAGAACTTTATCTATAAATAAATATTTTTGGATCTTTTGATATGAATATATTTTCTATATCTCTAAATAAGTCTAGTGCAGACATATATATATTTCCATGATCAATAAAGAAATAACCAGATCATGTGGTGGGTAGTTATTACCACGAAATGTTAATTAACAAGAGTCATAGGCTATTGAATTATCATTATGTATTCGTACAAATCCCAATCCTCAAATTTTAGCATCAATGTATATGATAATATTTTCCCCTCTTAGGTGTCAAATAAGAATTTGTGTAGTGATAATCCACTTTTTCATTTCAATTAATCACACATCATATTCTTTATTCTGAACATACCTTCCTATATTTCAATAAATCATAGTTACTGGGATTTATAATCTGATGCTTTTTCTCAAAAATCATTGGTAATGCCCACATTGTCTAAGGAAACTAATGTTCTCCAATTGTATTCTTGTTGAGACCATTCCCCAATCCCCTATTTCCTATAATATCTTACACATAACTTGTTTTGGGTATAACATTTCCAAAAATGATACTAACTCCATCTATAAATCAAATATACTTCACATTACATATAGATTATCATATTTCACTGTCCTCAATATAGTATTCAAATGCTCATCATCTACCTCTATAAGTTTGTGGTATATTATAATATCATATTTAAAGACTATTGTAAATTAATTGAGGTAATGTCTAATAACATTATTCATTATATCCAATATTAGTTTTGGGATAATTAGTGATTCCAAATGGAATCACTATGAATTCATATTTTATATATCTTTCTTGGATGGAATTATTGTGAATATCATCCTTGTTCATAATTAATTAGTAATATCATGTTCATCAATACACCAGAAATAAATAATGGTACATAAATAGACTGTCAAACAAGTAATCAACTTTCATAGTGGAGGCCTATTCTTTTTCATTATTTTTTGGTTCTTTAACATCAATATAGAGTTTCATTGAGCTATTAATCTTATAAATTAAAAGGAATGGTGAATACTATGGTGAGAACATGGGAAAATAAAACCAATTTCAAGACACTCTTGTATAATCATCTTTATTTCTTCCAACTGAATTGATGTTATTCTGTAAGGAACCATGGATATAGGAAAATATAATGGAATGCGTTTAATTGATAACTCAACCACATGGTTATGGGAATATATGGGAATGTATTCAAAAAATAAATTAATATACTTCCCCACAATTTTGATGTATTCAAGTATGACTCTATACATACTCTCATTCATTTTTGGTTTATATTCTTATACATTAGGTAATATTATTTAGATGAAAATTAAAATGGGGATTTGTTCACCTAGATACACTTACACGCAATTATAAGATGACTTGGGATGTGAAGTTTGATATCCATCTCTGAAAAATTTATATTTCCTTTTCTTAATAACAACCAATACATTCTCAATATAGGTTTAAATTCTACCAAATAACATATAGTGATATTTTATAGGAGGATCAATCTATAAAAATTTTAGTCTGAGAAGATATATACATTAGATGAAAATATTTATTGTTTTTTTATTTTAATGAACGATTAACCCCAATTCTATGATGTGGTGTTTGAAAGGGTTTTAGTAATTTTTTTATAAATTAATAAATGTCTAGAACTAAAATAAAATAGTAAATTAACGATTCCTGAATGAATAACTAGTATACCAATCACTATATTGTTTTTGGGATCCATATTAACAGTTGGGAAAACATTTTTCCATAATTACTCTCCAAGACATAGAGGTTATTATCATTGATAATGATTAAAAACAGTTTTCTTAGGTCACATGGTTTCATAATGACATTTTTTCTTGAAGATGAAACAATATAATGTAGGCTAGGTGTTAATCTGGACATTCTTCACTTCTATCAAATTATTGGTATTATTCATATCACTTGAGCATTAATTAGCCTAATTCACCTACTTCCTCATTTTATGAATCTCTTAGATCCCTTGAGGTAGATTCTAGTATTCTTCTTTACCCACATTTTTCATATGTGTGTTTTAATTTTTTTTCCTCCATTACATTTAAACATTGATCCCCAGGGATAAAAATATAATTCATACATTTTATATATAGATCCATGAGACCACTCAGAGTCACCGATATTTAACTTTTCCTTAAGGACAGAATGATCAATGTGTTTTTGTCTTCCAATGACATTTACATCCATATAATTTTTAATATTTTAAATCAATGAAATAAATAAATAATCCAACCTAATTTCTGTTTTGCTGAAAAATCTATAGGAATTCTATACATTCCTTTTCATATTTTTTTAATACACCCTGATATATTCATAAATTTTATTTATTTAGTTTAAGCTACTGCATCACCATTTTATGATAGATAATTTGGGGAAATTTTTTTAGAAAATTATTTTCTATAACACTTCCCATTCTATGGAATCTATTTCTTCATTAGGCTGGCTATTCTTGATCATTTTAAACTACATACATGATTCATCCTCAAAGCAATAAATGAACAATAAAATGTTTTATTGATCTAATCATTGGAGGGGATATAAAATATTATAAATACAGTTATTAAATTTTTCAATTTTGAATGGATTAAAATATTAATTAAGGGTAACAATTTATTTTCACAAAAATAACCTGATAGGACTACCCATTTTCTTCAGAGAAGGTGGTTTTCACATAATATTATTCTTATTATACATAATGTGAGTCAATGAACCTAGTACTTCTATGATGTTATCTTCTCATTCTACCATCAGTTTAGGATAATCATTTTGGAAATCAACACATTTTATATCACATAGGTTATTTTCATAGTTTGTCTCATTTACTAAAATTCAATATAATAAATGATATAATATTATGGATGAGTATACTCAAAAAAAACATATAAAATGGAAAATATGATCATAGAAGGAACAACTTTTAATTGAAAACTATATCCTAACTTATGTTTCCATAAGTTTAAAACTAGTTTAACTATTAAAATTTTCATATTAGTGTTTATAATGTAAAAATATATTAAATAAATAATAAACTAATTTTTTTAAATCTTTCGCTGAAAATAAATATTACTACCCATGACATTTATTCATATTAGAACATAATTGTTAACATAAATAACCAATAAATGAATCCCAATGACTAAAATATATAGTGTCTTTGGTAGAATTAGTACACAATAAATGAATATGAAACTAAATAATTTTTTTTATATTATTCACCAGAGTGTGACCTTAAATCATGTTTATCTCATACAAAAATATACAATAACAAAAAGAATATATAAAAACATTTATTGAACTATAAAACCTTATAACAGAATAAACAAAATAATTAAGAATATCATATGAATCCAGATGCAATCATTATATCATAAAAGACAAGGATCATGATTAATAATATAGGATCATTACATATTGAACATAGAGTCATGAAATAACAGCATCAATGTAATTTTAAAGCAATATAAAACATGTAATAAGTATAATTCATGGATAAATTCTAAAGAAACATCACATAGTGGGATGTGTCGCACATTCTATTATGTTTACTCCAAAATCCCATAAATATCATCTAAGTGGGAAAATAAAATTATTTAAGGAATTGAAGCTGAATCTAGGTACACACATCAGAAAAGTTATTTCATATGTGTTAAGTATAATCAAATCAATCATAGGTCGTAATTATAAAGTTTAAACATGGAAACAAATGTGTCGTGTAGTATTTACTTAATGTATAACCATGTAAGATTTTATAATGGATTCCATGAAATAAGGGATTAATGAATAAGTGGATATAAATTATTTTGAAATGAAAATATTCATCGAAAATTTATTTCAATGTTATGTGAATACATGATAAGTAGTATAGAAATTATATCTGGATGTTTCATTTTGTATGATATTTTAGTGAAAAGGATGAATCATGTATAATGAGAGGAAATAAAATATTCATTGATATAAAATCATTAATTACCCAATAAGGTTTCTAATAAGGTAATCATAAATGTTAGAAAAAATGTATGTTTTAAAAAATTATATGTATTGGATAATATAAGTGGCTAATATTCAGTTTTGTTAAATTTTATCAGTCTTTCTTATATGGTTGCATTTTGATGGGAAACGTTAAAATATGAATATAACTATTATGGAATGTTTCATTAATATTGGTATATATTTTTGGGACATACATAAAGAATATATATTTCATATATGAGTTTTTTTAGATATAAATAGTGGGGATTATGTACAGAAAGCATAACTCTAAAAAATTAGGGATGTTGATTGATATATCTTACCTTATGTTAAGGAAAATTGTACACATTGTATTAAAATCATGGATAATATAAGTAGAATAAAAAATTAATTAATTAAACACACTAACATCTATATTTTATTTACTATCATTATATTATGTTCATAGTCCACAATTTCATTGAGATAAAATGTATTTTTCATTTTCTGAGGGAATTTATTTCATAGAACCAATGTTATATAACATTGGGTAATTTTTAAACTTCTTGTAAAATGGAAATAAAATTATATAAGGGTGATGAATTTGAATTCATGAGCCTTAATAAATAAAAATTTCCACTAATATATTTATGTGTTCCAACACTAGGATGATTCAATCAGTTAAAATATTATTGTTTTGTGTTTAGATCATTTAGGTTGTTTTACAGACCGTCAAGGAATTGTATATTTTTATTTAATATAATTTCTATAAATTCATTATATATTGTGATTCAATATATATTATATATATTATGTCACATTATGCAATCATTAATTAAATATAAACCTACCATGTAGGTTGTAATGGAAAATTAAAACAAATCATCCCTTGACGGAGTGAACTGACATAATATGGATGATGTTTTATTTTTTAGATTAATATAGGAAGATAAGAGAATATATTATATCTATTTCATTAATAAAATAATATTATATAATTTTTAGGAAACTGGAGTTATTATCCAATTTTGAATAAAGGATGTGTTGAAAAATTATTAGATGAAAATAATTCAGAATATATTGTTTGAGAATATTATATATATTTTTAGTCACTTTAAATACTATGCATGAAACCTTGGGATTTGAAATTTTAGATGATAATGGGTTACTAGGGTCTATGTGGAGAGAGATATGGAGTGTTTTGGGATGAAATTTCTCATGTTATGTTGCTTATATAATTTGAGTGAATGGGGTGGTATTTATAAATGGAGGACATGGGTGTTTCTAAATATTACATTCATCAGTTTATTATTAGGATTCAAGAATATTCCAAGTATTGAATGTTGTGATAAAATATAATAAATTAATAATTTTATTTCAAAATAATTTATTCTTACATCAACCCATATGTAATAAAGAATTAAAATATTTATCATTAATAAATATCTTATTTCACTATTCATGAAAAAATCAATTATATTGGAAAAATATCAATAACAAACCCACTCAATTGTTAAATATAAATATTATTAAAACTAAATATATTTTATTAAAATAATTATCTAAATACATAATCATATTTTTTAAATAAAATCCTCATTTATTCATAATTATAAAAATTTAATATTATAATAAAATTTCAACTAATTGTAATATTTACAAAAGGTCTAAAAAAATTAAATTATATTTATAGTGACAAATAATATTAATCTATTATAAAATATTCTAAAAATAAAACATCTTTAAATTGTTATATTTTTTATAAAAAGTTATTCAATATATATATTATTGATAAATTTTTAAAAATAATCATCAATTTGGTAACATTTATTTTCGTATATTATGCTGTTAATATGTGATATTTTAATTTTATAGGAGACCAATATATTATATTACATTTCCATAGGTGATGATACTATTCTAATGGTCATATTACTATTTTTAATAGTCATATTACTATTCATTTAGTCAAATTAGAATTATAATTCTCATATTGTTTCCATAAGTTTTATAAATGACTCATATTTCATTTCGTATTTGTGGAATTTTTTCCCTATTATTTTTATATAGACATTAAATTTAATGGGGAATATTAAATCCCTAACATTAAACTTTTTTCTAAGGTGTTCTAATTTGTGATATTATTCTGGTGGATCTAGGAGATCCAAATTTTCATATTTAATTTAACTTATTTTTAATTTTGTTATTTGATTGAAATATTTTTATTTTGTTTGGCATTTTTTTTCCAAATGTGTTTTCTAGGTAAATATAAAAGATTTTATGTTGTTTTCATTAGGTGTGGCATTTTACAAATATAATTTTTTATTACTATATATTACAAATCTGTATAACAAGGGAAATTATATTTTAAAAAATACATTTCACAACAATAATAGCTTACAGAGATGAATAAGTTTCTGAAATATGAAATTATGATATTAATTTTGGTTTACAACTTCTCAGAGTGAATTCGAATAAGAGTGGAGTCAATGTAAGGACATCATTCCTCAAATGCTCACCCCTCATGAAATATTTCTTATCATACACCATGATTTATTTGGAATTGTGTATCTATTTTTTAGAAAATAATTTTACCAAATTCATTTAATTATAGGGTTTTAAAATTTAAGGCAATTAACTCTCTATAAATTTCTTCTTATTCAAAATGTTACAAACCTGAATGTGCTTTCTTAACTCAATTACAAATATTGAATTTTAATACATTATGTTGATACTATATAATAAAAGGTTATATTTATCCTCTTTAATTGTTTATATCAGGTTTTATTGTCTTATATTATAGAGGAATAAGACCCTTTAATATATATCACATACCTTGATAAAATTACATTCCCAGAAAGTATCACTTTATTGAGAATAATTAACACTATCTTTAATAAAAATTTACCCTCCTTTTCTGTATTTCTCATTCCTAATTTTGTTTTAATTTATAATAAGAAAACAAATTATTTATTTATCATGTGGCCTATATATTTTTATTCTACTTAATTAAAATGGTATTTTGTAAAACTTTTTATGTTGTTGGTTTTTAAAAGGGAAATTTATAAACCTAGTAAAGGTCTCCATATATTCAGATGAATTGATTATCCTTCCACCCAACATTCCTTTTTATATCCTTTATAACATTTAAAAATCATTAACTAATTTTTATTATATAAATGAAACTATTTTATATTTTTTTACATGAAAATTTAAAAAATAGATTTCTTAAGTGACACCAATATATGACTTTTATGGTTGACATATAAAATATCTTTTTAACATTTTTTATATTAAAATTCATATTTCTTCCACCACTCCAATTTTATATACTAAATTCTCTCTATAATTTCATGGTTTTGGAAAGATATCAATTTTCCCCTAGATTTATAAAAAAATTATTTTAAAAATATTTTTTCCATTTCATTCAATGAGGTTTTTTTTCATTGGGATCAACATTATTAGACTAGTGACAATATTTATGATACATATTTCTACATTGAATGTGTAGATGACATTATCGATCAGGGTTGATGAGGATGACACCATTTTTTGGAATGTGATTATTGGATGTTTGATCTTCCTTAAATGGATCACTCCATAGATTGATTCTTCTACTGTATGTCTCAAATACAAATAAAATACTTGTCAATGAATATCATTTTCATCACCAAATATTGATGGAAACCAGTTAATTACCCCCTTACTATTGTGATATGGTGGATAATAGTATTTATAGATAATTATATCATTATATTTGACGATAATCTAGAAAATACATCCTCATTACATATATTGAGGGAAAATGATGATCCTAAAATACAGTTTTTTAGGTAAAAATATTTCATCATCACATGGTTTACATGAGGTAAATTTCATTCAGTTCCTATGGGAGCCAATGAATTTTATCTCAAGAATCATGTACTCATGACAAAAGGATTCACACTATCATCATGCGATGAATCTGGTATTCTTCATGCCTGGAATCTTATGTTCATCCCATAATAATTTCTATTTTTATCTCCTAGGGTATCCCACAGTCATCAAAATTGGTAAAAAATGGGATCATCACCTATCAAAAAGGCAAATAGATAATATTACCATCACATAGGCTTCGTATTAACATAAAATAAGTAATCTCATGCTTATTTAATTTGGTAAAATATGGATCATCACCTAAAAATAGTTGTAAAAGATCGCATTCACATCACATATACTTATTTGGGCCATCATATAAGGAATACATGTCTCAATACAATAGGGATGGTTTCAGATTCACTAGGAGGGGTAATAAGTTATTGGTGATTAAAGGAATTCATATATTAAAATTACACTAGGTGAAAGTACCATATAATCTCATCCCATACCCATGTAAGAATAAAAGGGGGAAATAATGTTATCAATCATTGTAAATCCCTACTTTCATAAATCATTGTATTTATGCACGGTTTTTACCTAGATACTTGAATACCATTTTGGAAATTTTTGAAAAGAATGGTAGATTTTTTTTATATGAGGAAGGAAATGTAGGACTTCAAATATTTTTAAATTAGAATAGGATTCTTGATTTGGTAAACACTGGTAATCTTTTTACTTTGTGAAATAAAATATAGTGATATTCTATAATTTTAATTAGACTTGAAAGATGTTTATGTAACCTTAATGAAATTGGCAATATCTTGGATTATAGTTTATATACTTACATCTGTTAGTTTCAAATCAGAATCCATTTCTTCTTGAAAACTAATTTGGGACCACTCTTGAATGGAGTTTTTTATTTTCTAAATTTTTTTTCAACATATTGGAATTAGTGCATTTAATCATGATTCCAGGTGGACTCTGGTGTTCTACCTTCATATAGTTATTGTTATCAATGAACTCTAGAGACTTAATGTGGACATAATTAGTATTAATAATAGACAAGAGAACCCAGACTCTAAAATTCAAGGTTTTCCAAAGGAAATTAAGGTTCATGATATGTGGACATACACTAAATGGGATGATAGAGTTTTCACTTTCATCTCTCAAAAGAAAAATATCATTGAGGATGTTCACATAGATTATGAACAAGTAACTAGATAATGATCTAAAAACAAATGGATTAGGGAGTGATATACAAAATGGTTTATTTTCATGCTTTCCATAGGGTGAAAAAATTCAATGGTAAAGATAACTTCATGCTACATGTTGGTTCTTAGTCTAATGATGTTGATATAAATGTCCCATGATGATTATAATTTCTATGAACTCATTGTGGGTTTGATTTTTTGTTTAAGTGGTGTGTCTTAGTTGTCTAATCAGAATAATGTGTTTTCGAGAAATGATCTATGGTCAATTGATGATTATAAAAACCACTCAATGACTATGATAACATAATATGGGGATGTTCTGGAGGACATTAAAATCCTAAATATAAATATTTCTCCAAGACCTGATAGATTTACTAGCTCCATCATCTTTTCTTTTGGGAGCTAATTAATTGTAATGTCATTTCTAAAAAAGCGATAATTTTAGAAGGAATATCCTCACAAAGTTGTGCTTCCATTATATTAGTCCTTACTCCTATGTTCAATAATCATAGAAATTTTGGTCAAATGTGACATATTCTTCTTTCCAATATTTCTAAAACAATTTGCGGCCATTCATGAAAACATTTATTTTCACATTAGATATTTTATTTATAATAAATAACATGCAATCCTAGAAAGTAGGAACATTGAAGGATCCACTAGCTTAGATGATGAGGTGATATTTTATTTTCTAATGGGGGTGTTTAGATCCAAAATCCAGATTTAAATTTATATTGAAAATTCATATGAAACAATGGAGTGGTGTTTTATTTTAATGGTACTTACAAAATGTGGCATCTCTAAATGGGTGTGTGAAATTTTTTCAAATAATTTTCATCCTATTCATTCAAAATTTATTTAACACGGAGGATAATTGGATTTATCAAATATAACATGGGATTCAGTCAAGGGGATACCCTTTCTATGACCCTTTTTATCCTTTCTCAAGATGTTTATATCAGGATTGTTAACATATGTATTAATGATCGACTTGTATATCCAATCAATGCTAATACAAGTTTCAAAAGAATAAATCACTTATTATTTGATTATGATATTATTTTATGTATTAATGGTGGACATAATACCACATACAATTTCAATTGAATACTTAATTCATACATCATAAAATGTGGAAAAGATGTCATTTCACAAAAGAGTAGGGTATACTTTTCCAAATAATTTTCAGTATGTATTATGAATGAATAGAGGATATACATGGAATATTTATGTATGGATTATATAGAAGCCTAAATTTACAATATAGTAATTCAAATTTATCAATTGTATGGTATATGAAATTTAATAGCCAATTGAATTATTAAATTAAATAGTAATTTCATCTCTTTTTTAGGGGCAATTTCTCTGATTAATTGTGTCTTAACATATAATCTATTGCATATTTTTTTATTTTGAAAATATTGCAAGGCAGTGTTTAGATGAATTTATAAAAATATCAATAATTTTTTCCAGGATGAAAATCATGAAATAAAAATACCACATGGAAGTTGGTATAGGCCAATAAGGTATTTTCCTGAATTGGGAATTGTTTTTACATTCATAAATGAATCTATTTTTTAGATTTTCGATAGAAATTATTAGGAGGTTGTCTCATGAAATTATCACTAGGATAATTTATTTAACAAAAAATATTGTTCATTTACTGACCATTATCAAGAGGTAAATGTGGGATCCCATATGTGGTGTGGGATCCAACAAATCAAAAGATCCATTCTTGATAACAATCACTAGATTATTAGATATGGAGAAACTTGTTTGTTTTTTGATAACTGGTCTAGTTCTATTATTTATTTTATACGAAATCTAATTCCTGAAATCATACCTAAAGAGGCCCAATCTTATACTCGTCTCATGGATAATAATCTCAGTGACCGTAATAAAAAATTTATAGCAATATTTATCTAGAAGATAGTATGAACATTCTCATCTACACACCCTCATATTTAGGTGAGTTTAACTAATCAAAATTTCATGATATTATCCATTCCAAAAAATATATTGGTACCAATTCTATTCCTTTATTGAATTAGAAATTACCTATAATGATGAATTTTGTTTATTTTTAAACTCTTTGACAAAGTCCATTCCACTAATTATGATGTCCGTAATAAGGCTGTTACTCTCATTTCCAAATGTCTAAAATGCAACTCCCCTAGGACTGAGTCCATATTTCATCTATTTCTGAAATGGGATTTTTCCCTTATATATGGTCTATTCTGGGTGGAAACATATGGTCATAGTATATAGATGGATTCTTTTCCCATTGTTCCCCTCCCTTAAAGGTGGTGATTTGAATGATATTGGGTGCAAAATTCTATTCATGGTTGGGTGTTTAGTTATTTTGAATGTTCACAATGGTGAAAGCCACCATGAACAAAAGACCAATAAAATCTATATAGATGCCCATTTATTATATGATATTCAGTCTCTGTTACACATTTTCAAAGGATCCACCATTCACATAAGTATTATTATATTTCTTTCTATGTTCTAGGAGGTCGGGATAATCATTTATAGTGATAAGTGTTTATGGTTATGTTGGATTCCTTATAGTTCCACTACTAAACATATCACTAATATTTCCAAAATATAAGGGAAAATGTGATAAGGTGGGATCGTCATTGATGCATGTTTCCTAACCATCCTTGACTTCTAGACTTTTTAATGTGAGTGGTCTTCTCATCACATAGAGTATTATTCCATACTCATCGTCCATTTATTTTTATGGTCCCATAACATTACTCAATCTTCTACTAAATATTATTCCTCTATTTTTGTTAATTATCTTATAGGATTCCACCCAATTCATTAGAGTATTATTTATTCTATTGGGAGTGGTATGAGCTTATAACCTATGGACATTGGTATAATTATTATATGGATGGAGGGGAATAAGAATACTGAATTAGCCACATCAAAGGGTATACTATATATTAGTGTTAGAAAAATATCATGCATATGTTTAATTTCTATGGATTATAGTAATATCATTCAAGGGGATTCAGTTGGTCTTTATAAAATTAGGCTGTTTTCATATTTCCTTCTTTTTTCATTTTTAATTTTCTTTTTGAATAATAAAAACTAAATTATCAGTTTGGGAACTGATGTTTAATATAATATAGGGGATGTTCACAGATATAATTTCATGTTTATGGATGATTCCTATATATTCTCATCAAATAGTAGAATGATAACATGTTATCATCCTGTGGTGAAGAAAAAAACTATGGGGACATTGAATTTATGCTGAGAGGTTAATTATATTCCAGAACAATGGTTCAGATTTATTGTTTCGATTTCCATAAGTGGAGGTGTCAAAAAATTTATATTATTATTATATATAATTTATATCCATCTACAACTCACACCCCTATAATGGGTGAAAATATTTTTGGGATAATGGTATTGATCCCTATAGAGTCATCCTAAGCACCCTGATAGGAGGTAGGTATCAAAATCCACATATTTTTATTTCTTAGTTTATTGTCATGATACAGAATGATATGATTTCATTTGATGTTATATGGTAAGGAAACATAAATTGGAAAAGTAGTTTTGATTATTGATATTATGGGTCTTAGGCATATATTCTTTTGGGAGGATATGGGATCCTACCATGCTCTTCTCATATGGTATCTCATGGTCATCGCCTAAGGTATCCAGTTCTCATAACATATAGAATCCAAATCATGAAACATATTGTAAGGAAATATTTTAATGTATTTCAATGTGGTTATTGTCTTACTTTTCATCATCATGTGACAAGAAGAATGTGTTTGGAAAATTAATGTATTTTAGCTTATACATTTTCATTTCCAAAAGAAACATGAAATGGGGGGTGAAATGGAATAAATCATATAGAAACATGATGATACAAGTTTGTATACAAAGATGTTTGTAGTGATTATATAGGTTTGATGATAAAATAGTGGAAATAATATTATACTTATCACTTAAGAGAACTTGCGCTCATTACATAGTGAATCTTGATACCATCACTCAGGGAAATCTATGTTCATATCATAGATTAAGGTATTATTTTAATTGTTTAATAGAGGATATTACAATTAATTTTAAAATCACATGTCTATTACATCATCTCTATTAATTTTAATGTCTATAATCTTCTATGTACCCATGGACTACAAGTAATGATACTCATTCATAATTTATGTGGGAGAAGAGAAGGATCTAGGGATACTATATATTCTCTAGTGGGTAAATGGATGGTTTATCATAATGAGTTCATGGATTTGAATTACATATCCACTATGTTGGTTCACATGGATAGTTAGAGGAATATACACTTCCTATTTTAGGGACTACGTGGGATTCAATTAATGAGACTACCTATTCATGGGAGAAAATGGATACAATGATACCCAACCCATGCAGGGTGTGTAGGTTTTAGAAATTATGTTCTATCATACTAGTTGTTTTTTTATATTATCATGAGAAAAAAATTATTGAATGGGTATGCATCCCTTGAGAACTCAACATGCATGCACATTCATTTTGCGGTAGGAGGTATCAAATATTGAAACATGAGGTTCAATCCCATGACACTGGGGTTGTGAGATGATGTACAGTTATGTGAACCATTTGATTTAGAAACAAGGGGAAATTTAATTTCAAGTAATATCTTCATGTTACATATGGTGTTTCATAAATATTAATGTTTCATGAATGGTTATCATCCAATGTGAACCCTAGTTTTTATCATGTAGAGTGTTTATAAATCCTCTCAAACATAATCTAGGGATTTTTAAGACACGTCTAAGGTTTTTAATGAAAAATATTCAAACATTGGATCCTAGGGTAATAAAGTTTTTAATTAAATCCTTATAGAAAAAGTGGTGAGATATATCTATACAAATCCTCAAATCATGGATGTTTTCCGAAAATAATGGTGTAATCTCTATTTATAGGAATATGTTCATTCTAAAGGAACTATTTCATGAATACTTGGACCTCTAATGAAACTTAACCCATGGGGTGTAACATTACATGTGACCCTTAATCTTTTCTATCTAGATATTTCTTCAGTTGTGTGTAATCCCCACCATTTCAAATTAAATATATCATGAAACCTAATTGTGTGATATTTTTTGACCTCTAGGCACTATCAAAATGTTGTGCAGCCCAATAAACATTATCGTTTATGGAATTATTATTATCCCTGGAGAATATATCATTTAGTGTAACCTTCATTATTCAAGTGTGTTGCATGCTAGTTTTTCAAATATTTCCAAACAATGGAAATATTCCATAAAAAACACAAATTCCTTTAGTATCAAACCATTTTATTTTTTTAATTATTTTATAATGGTTGTACATTGTGAGTTTGGGAAAAATACCTGGACCTCAATAAATACCCCTAATTAGAATGGGAACTGATTAGGAAAGGGAGGGATAGATTTAAAATAATACACAAATGAATGTAAATGTTATGGTCATTTCACTCAACCATCACCTACATCAATAAAATGTGGTCATGGTATTGCAGACTTGTTTAGAACATAATGTTACATGGTTCAAATGGTATCTATAAATATGGGATCATGTCCCTTAGTATATATATTATACATCATTGAGATAATGAATTATTTCCTTTTCATGGAACTCTACTCATGCATGGACATCCAAATCTCCATGAATTATTGTTCACTCAACATGTTTCACTTCATGATAAATGTCCTATGATGATACATGCATGACTTATACATTTTAAATAAATCACCATGATATTGTGAATAATTGGAATATGTCTCATGAAGCATTTATAAATTAACGAAATGGATTAATGTTATTGGATTTATACTTAGGGAACTCTTCAAACACCCCAATAACACTAAAATTGACTATTGATGATTATAGGATTAATCATGCTATCAATGGAAAATAAGTAAATCTATCTATATAAGATGCTAAAATCAGAGAAACATGTGTTTTTAATTTTTTAAAGTAGTTTTTGAATGAATATTTGATTAGAATTTTGTTACCTATTAATAAATTTTGTATAATGGATTTCACCATCACACCTTTAATAGACATTGATTCCCCAAGGTGTTAGTACATAATCCATATTGAGCTCCACTAATAGAGTGTTGTGATCACTAGTCATGCATTTATAAAAATAATCACACAACTATTCATACCCTCATTAACTGAAAACATGTCTTTATCATAGGAATATCAATGTATAAGGTATTTCTACTGTATTAATTTACTATTGTCAAGGAAAACATATTCGATGACCATGAATGATGGTATAATGATTGGTACCAATTTTCATGATGAAGATTCATGGATAAATGGGTTTAGACTACTAGGTATACTACACATGTGTGGAGTTTGTTCTTTCGCTAAGAATCCTAGCATTATACGATGTTTTATGGGTATTGTAGTGACATGGATATCACAATCAAGATATGTTGTCGTAACTGTTGGAAAGGTGGAAACAATTCACAAAGATGTTCCATATTCACCATAAGGAGGTTGAAATCTTATTTTAAAAAATTACCATATCAATGGGTTTCCACTCATAGGATTTTTAATATGTCTAGTTTCTCCCAATTTCCATTTCTTGGGAGAAATAGATCATAAACTAATAGTATCAAGTATTCAATATTATAATTTTTTTACTAATACTAGTACATTATCAAACCCAACACCAAAATATATAATCATGTAATGGAAATTAATTTCTCTAAATGATAATGGGTATATTTTCTAGGAGTTTTGACAATTCTCCCTAGTTTTAATAATCACTGATATATGGGTTTGAGATGTATTCCCCTAGGTAAATATTACATCCAACAGTTTGGGGTAGAATGTATAAAATAGCACCGAGATGTTTATTTTGAAAATATTTCAACTAGTTTATTGAGTATATGTATATTACCCATGATGGATGAATACATGGGGGTGCTATTATATACAATGTTTAATGGAGTTATATTTTCATTATGAAATTGGGTAACCCTAGAATCCCTATCTCTATCTTGTATCTACTACAAACTGTCTCATGTTCATTGATGGGACATGCCCAGGTACATCATTATCCCTTTAAAATTTCTCCATGGATTTGTTATACTGGACATTTGGGGGAATGAGTTCCTAAATCAAATAACCTTATGAAAACCATCTACATACTGACTCTTTTGGATATTTTTGGAGTATAATTTATAAAAATCAATGATACCACGGTGATGGAATACATAATAATGATAATGAAAAAGCCATTGGTCCATTCAATTTTCCAACTATGAAATTTGTGAAAAATAATAGATGGGATTGATGAATTGAGGAAATATTTTCTAACCATTAGAGATAAATTATTGGCTATAGGGTTCATTATTGAAATATATTGTGATAAAAAACTATAGAAATATTTACCAATCAGTTTGGCTATATTCAATGATTTATACTATATATATACACGATAGATCATTTAGAGATGTTTTTATATGTCATACACAAACTACCATGGGTTTCAATAAAATAGGGTTCTAGAAGGAGAATAATGTTTGTCAAACCTATGTTACAATTGTCCTGAAGTAGTTCTATTCCCAAAAATTGGTGAAAAAATATCATGATGTGGTATTATGATTATGGGTATTTTGGTTCATTCTATTATAGCAGGCCAAGGGTCATTAGGGAATTATGTGGGAAGCCATCAAGGGAGCCCACCTTGTACAATGAAGGACCTATGATGGAGAAAAGACTATTACCATGTGATCATGGTGGTATTCCACCTCTCATCCATTAGTTGGTTCCTCAAGAATACATACATCGCAGTTAGTGGGGCAGTAATGGATGATACCATAGTATAAAATATGAATGTTTGAGAACCATGGTTTTTGGTCAGGATAGGTTCTGAGGAAGCATTTTTTATAATTGGTATACGGTGAAAATGAAGTGATTTACCTTGAAATATCAGTGCCATGGTATATGTTGAAATTATCCCACATGATTCATAATCTATGGATGTGGATCATAAGAGATAGATTATAGCATCATGATGTTAGGAACTGTAGTATTTACATCAGTTTTGACAATCATTATATGTTTTAGTACAACTCCATGATGGATACTTTGGTACAATAGTGTATAACATGTTATTAATAAGATGATTTGGTGTATTTAATTATTGGGGAAAACATGATGAGAAAATGATAGTGGATATTCCAACTCATATTGCGTTTTTTATTTTCATCTATTTAATGTATTACCAAAATGGAGATTTATGTTCCCATACATCCAAGTGGGATTGTTCATATGAGAGTGAAGAAATCACTAAAGAGGCTGGAATGAATGGAACTATATTTGATGTTGCATGTTCCAAATATATGAGATCAATAATACTGCTATTATATAAGAATTACTAATTAATGGTTTTCAATATGTGTAGGGACTATTGAGTAGGGACTTAGATTCTACTATAGAAGATGGTGAGGGAACCTATGATGATAATGAAGAGGGAACATTTGAGTTTATATAATAAAAATAGATGGGAATGTCCATGGAGAAAACAATGATAGAATCATCCATAACCACACCCTAAAATTCATATAGATTAGGCCACTCCAGGGTATAATGAGGTTACACAATCTTTGAGGAAGACTCATCTTCGAAGGTTAATTATCACTCAAGTACATCTTCTCTCATAGGTAAATGATGATTCATTTCCAAATTTTATTTAATATTGTGAATTTGATTTGACATTTTTAGACATAATTAATTGTCATTTTAACATATCCATGGAATTAAAACATGGAATACTATATGGAATCATTGTTGGTGACTTATGGATTCAAGGTATATTAGATGAGAGACCTGTCCATTGATATTTTATTATTCGACATATAAATCAAGGTGAAACATCCCCTCACATTATGTTCGATGGGTTAATGGAAATTGAAATCATTAGGGAATTAATTAATTATATATACATAAAATTTGTATTTATATTAAATTTTACTACTATTATGTTCCATTCTAAACATCATTCACTTTGTTATATTGTATGAATGTGTTTCTCCCTAGACAGAACCTGTTCAGAATGATCTTGGTTCTCCGACTATTGGTCTGGTAACTAATACATCAGTTTCTTGATACGAAGCATCAATTGTTGATGGAAGAGAGAATTCTATTGTCTCAAAGGATAGTTCTGGTTTTTAAAATTAAAATACTAAGAGGGGGAACCGTAGTCTATGAGGAATGGTCTACCACATATGTTGAGGTAGTTGAGGGGTTGTAAAATGAAGATTTAGGGCTGAAAATGGTTTTTCAAATGCAATACCTCCTCTTGACATGGACCTCATCCCTTCAGAAAGGATATAGGAGGAGGAACACACTAAAAAGTTGATCACGACATTCATATAGTACCATCTGATGTCATTGATAGTACATAATATCTATCAGTCAAATCACATCATGGAGAATTAAGTTGTCTGGCATAGGTCATGGAGTGGAATCTATAACATTATCTCCAATTCCACATAATTTGATTTATAAGGTAATAATAGATCATGTCACCTTCTGATGGTGAACAAATGATCTAATAGAGTGGATTACAACACCCATTATGCACTAGACTGAGACTCTTTGGAAAACATGGTATGTTTTGATTGGACTTTGTTCCACACCACTCAATATGATTAAAATTATATAGGAATTAAGCAACATAGTGGATATGAATAAGAGTTAACTAGATAGTGGAGGAGTTTGGAATGAACATGTATATTTTAAAAATAATTGTAGAAACCATAATGAAATTACGGGAGTGATTGATAGCGGATAAGGATGAGATAGTTGAGGTTGTCTCTCTAGTATTAAATGGGATATATGATCAATGGTTCATGAAAATATTGGATAATGAGGATCACCCCACCCCCCATAGATAGATGTAGAGACATTGGGGTTATAAAAAAACACAGTGCCTTAAAATAAACACAATAAATAAAGGATTGTATAGTGTGGTCTATTTAAATATAGAATAAATAGAGATATTTTTATATTGAGGGGGAGTCACAAATAACTTGATGATCATCAGCCTTTTTTATTAGTAGTAAATTAAATCACCACTTGTTTCCATTATTAATGTTAAATTTGTATCCCCATCATACTAAAGTGTCATCCAACTGAAAATATAAAAACACATGATTCATATTTTCTTTGAGAAAAAATAGGCACATATAATATTATTCAATCAAGTGAGTTTATTACAAAAGGTTGAAGAAGGTTTGTGATTGGATTTCTACATTGATAACTATTTCAAACCCACAGGGATGAGGAACCTGGTGTATGTGATTTCCTAAGTCTGATTGGAAAAATGATTTTAAATATTGTAGAATTAATAATAAAATTATTATGATAATTAATTATGAGAAAATTATATATGGGAATTAGAAAATAATGAATCCACGAGTTATCGTTGATGAGTAAAACTGGTAAATAATTAAAGGATATCCATTGAAGACATTGAAAAACTGATTCTATTGTCATATAAATGAAATCGTATATTACCAGAGAAGTCCCCTAGATGGGAGAAAATACAATTTCTTCCATGATTCATATTCTCATAGAATTTCTTTTAAAGTTGTGGATCTTTCCCATATGTGTGTACCCTATATAGGATGTATGAACTTTGAGAATTTTTCCATCACTATAGGGGATCTCATTTGTGTGTGATGAATAATTATTAATCCAAACCTAGGAGGGACATCTTATGTCGATGGATGGTAGAGATTCAAAAAAAGAGCTTGAGATAATTATTTACTAGTACGACATACACTCAATATATTGAAAATGCATACTAATCACATTGGAATCTTATGGCCTATCTAAGAAAATGCAAAGGCTAACAGGGTTGAAGGCATGATAATGATACTTGATCATCCAATAATATTGTTATTAGTTATATACAAGGATTATTATGTTCAATTCACTTATATTTAAACAACGGGAATTTAGTTTATGGTTATGAAAATAAGAACCATGGATGTTGATGATTATGATCATAAAACATTGACTGGGGGGTATTGCAATTAGGGGTGTGAAATAAGAACCATGGAAAGGATTATGAAATATTTTCAACTATCAAAAATGAATCCAATATGAATGGATGGTTCAAAAGACCAATTACCACAAATATTGTATCAATTATAGATAATAATTCATTATTATGCACATGGTAATGGATATAGGTGTCATTACATATCTAGTGTAATAGGAATCAATCCAAATTTACTTATACATGAAATGTGGTTTATGATCGTCACAAAATGTGGTAAATGGGAAGATTCTAAAATGATATTATATATGAATAATGGAGAGAGGATATGATTCAATGTAGGATAATGTAACATAATATGGAAATATCATTCAGTTTAAGGTTTTTTGGTTAGTATGTTGAAGAAATAGCTTAATGTCACGTGATGAGGTAAATATACCATGATATTGAATGTTATACAACTACGTCCAAGGGTGGATGGGTATAAGTATTGGATCTATAATTTTCCTAAAATAGTGGGTTATTAGGGAATAACCAAGATTTTCTAAATATTAATTCTGAGTCTAAAATTATTTTTACTTTTTCCATTAAGGCCTATCGTTTTTTCTCATTCATTGGGTGTGACTTGGGTAACATAGGTACAGATTATTCTAATCTTCCCTTAATATATTTTCAACCCAATGTTAATTTTTTATTGTTTCCATATGTAGTTTATATTTATTCCATAAATATATTATTATGAGAGAGTTTTATGTTTTATTTCGTTATCTAGTGGGATGATTTTAGATTGAGATTGTGCATAATTGACATTAATGTGAGAGGGGATATGACAGTTTTATAGTGAAGGAAAAACAAACCATATATGAATAAAATGAGAAAAGGGTTTGAAAGGATATTATATATAATCATACCCTTAATTTTGGAATATAATTTATATTCTTCATACTGGAACTATGAACTTCTCTTTACATGTAGAACTTATGTATGGATGAAAGGAGGACAATCCCAGTGGTGGGCCATGTCAGGGATCAACTTGAGTTTGATAAGGATTATGAAATTTAAGGATGAGAAGAAATTTCTTTTTTGTGGGATGACAATAAGAAGGTTGTCTGGATGTTACTATGGATCCCATAAATTGATAATTAAGACATATATAGTTCTATTAGTGTATGTGGTTAGGAACAAGTTCCACTCTAAAGAGGGAAACATTCATGTTGGTGTGGATATGTGGTATCATATAGGTTTATGTAATGTTTTGGGTTAAACCCTTACATTTCAATGTCTTTCTTTGAGTATGAATGAATGATATGGTGAGGTAATTTTCATATAAGAGATTCAAAAAAACCACAGTACTCATAGTTTAATGTATTGATTTTAGGAAAAAGGGATTAATCTGGAAATCTAACTATTATAGAGAAAATCCAACATTTATATAACGAATTAAAGAAACAAAACATTCTCGTTTCTAGGATACGTCATCCCAAATATAATAGGTGACATAGTTTATGCTAATGATTCTTGAAAAAATTAACACCATTATCCTTAGAAACTAGATAACTTAGTCATATACTAATGTAATCAATAAAAAATTCTAATACGACATCAGCCCTTATTACTGTGTAAAAAAAGGACATGAAGAAATAATGCCACTAAAGAGTGTGGTTTATGGGGGGATGAGTTAGGGTTGGAATAATACATTAACCATCTGAGAAATCTCTCTAACTAAGAAGATGGGTGGTGTAATTCCATCAATGATTTAATTTCATCATTGGCACGTGTAGGTTAATGAGTAAGGTAAAAATGAGGGAATTAAATTTTACCTAAATGTAGGAAATGTCATTGAAGTAAAAAATTAATTTGTATATTGGGATAAAAAATTTGAATGAAAAATGGATAAAGGATGAATAATGACTATTTAATCAAAACACAAGTCCCATAAATTCACCATTAAGGATAGGGAGACGTTTTTTAACATTAATAGTTGAAAAATATTTAAACATGGGAACCATCACTTGTCACTATAATTATTACATGGGATGAAATATTTTTGGGAAGGATACTAATTTATTAAACACACTCACCACATAGGGGCCTATTGGATGATGATATATAATAAGGATTTAAATTAAAAGTTAATTGAAGCACAAGGTTGAATATGAGGGTATATTTTGCTATAATTAAACAATCAATGATTTTTTTACACCAATAATTTAGTTATGGTGTTGATCCATACTAATAAATATTAGTGAAAATCATGTCTCTTGAATGGGAGATCTCCTTGGTTCCATGTGAGAGAAATGAACCCAATAGAAGGGTATTTATCACTACAGAAAGGAGGTGATGACAGTATGCATAGGAAAATGGGTATATTAGTGTCTAATAAAATATATTGAGACCTATGTTTCACTATATATCCCATAAAATAATAATTATTCATACAATTATTTCTCATAGGAAGTGTAGTAATTCAATGGATTCCCAATGGAGGGGTCTATACTCTTAGGAAAGGATGGTGAGTAAATTATTTTTTTCAAAAACATCATAGAGAAATACAATAGCTACACAATATAATATCTTACAACAATGATATTTTTTTTAGTTTTACATCATAGGATAAGGACAATAAACATGTTTTTTAACATCATATGATGTGAAATGATTTTCAAATAATTGAACATCATGTGGAAAGAATGAATGTAGAACCTTTTAAAATCATGTGACATGTTCATAAAATTTATTTATATAATGTTTTTATAGATCATACCTCATTGAATAGTTATATTCCATGTGACTATGAAATTAATAGGATATGAATTCATTTCAATGTGCCACCTAAAGAATGTTGAATTAGTGGAATTTGTGATAATTCACATTAATTTCAATGAATCAGCAAATCAACCCCCCAAATCCCACATGATTATAACCCTATGAGTGAAATAAGGGGTCATATATGATATTTGGCATTAAATGAGGGATCATGATGGGGAATAATGGTTTTGGAACCAGAGTGTTAAACCCATCATAAAAGGGAACCAGTGGAAGTGGGGTATTAAAGATATGTGATTCATAAGATTGAATCACCAAGCCAATGTGTGAGAATGTTGAAAAGTAGTATATGGATGGTATTTAAATTTGGATGACCTTATGAAGGGGAATATTTTCAAAACCAGTGGACCATACATTTTTTTATCGATTTCGTTAATCATGAACATATATACTATGTCTTGGCCTCAATGTGAAACCATACATGATTTGTTCATTTCCCACATTATGTTCTATATTTTACCCAAGCTATAGAATTTTTTAATTTTGGGGAGAGTTCCTTCTTCTAAACATTCAACCTTTGACGATTGACAACAGGATAAAAACAATTTCTAATTTCCTATGTATTTTTTGGGTTATTAACGTTAAACTATTAAGAGGATGGATTTTAGGTTCAAGAAAAACTGATTATTGATGTATCTGTCACATTAAGGTCATGGGTCTTGGATCCCCACACACAGTTCAATGTCACATGTAATATAAAATTTAGAGTGTGTGTTTTAAGGTCATGGAACTAGGACTAATAATTTTAATGACAGATATAATGAATTCAAATCTTAAAATTCTCTAGATATAAATAGAAGTTGGGAGTGGACATGTTCAGAAAAATCCTTTTGGATGGGATGCACATAGAATAAGTTCTTGATGTTTTGATCATCGATGTCACTATGAGTTTATCGTTATAGAGCACGAGGAAGGTGGTTTAATTGGGATCAACTTTTGGAATAAATGATATTATAAACACAACATTATTAGTATAAGGCCCCAGCCTTAAACCTTACTTAATCTTGAATTATTACAAGATTACACATTGAGGATCTTTTCAGGTGTAGTGTTTTAGGGAATTAGATCATAAAACATGCATTACATTCCACATTTAAACAAAGTGGTTACATAAAAGATAGTATTCATTTTTCCCATCAACGGAAACATATTTAAAATAAACATGGATTCTTTCTTGACACTTCATCGACAGTATCATCATATCATGTACCATTCCCTTGACCTGTGAAAAAAACATTTCAAAAACCTCGGATGAGCATAATAAGCTCAGTAAGGGTTATAAAAAAAATATGAACTGAAAACATTAGTCCATGCCTGAAATCATAAGTTACTCATAAAACATAATCACATACCTCATCAAGTCATGAATAAATCATAGAAATCATAAGACATAAAGGTAACTTGAGACATTCATAACATTCTTACGTAGGGAGTAACCCTCTTGGTTACATTTGGAATACCCATCAAAGTATATTCCCTAAATATCTTCAGAGAAACCTTAACGTTTAACTCCTTCGCGTTACCCAATGCATTGAAGAGCTATATCGGGCTCACCCGCCCTTATTTTATCACGGAACCACCCGTCTTCATAACAATGCCTAAGAACCATAACAAAATCGTATCACATAAAACATGCATAAAAGAAACATAACATTTCCACTTTTCAATCACAAGATATCAATACAACACAATGATATAAAAAAATTATGAAAATTATTTTGAATACCAAAATAAATTAAAAGTAAAACATGGTATTTATTTTTCATTCAAAAAAGTTATGGCTTGTAGAGGAAGCCGAAACTCAAATAATCGTCACAACGGCGGAGAAGTCGTTGTCGCCACATACATACGACAATAAAAACATTACCTTTTTTCATTTATTAAAGGAATAATATATAAATATTTTATTTCAATAAACGTAAAAGTCAAAGGGGTTTATACACTGTATAAAAGAAAGTTGTGTATAAAACAAAATATGCCTCAATGAAAGGAGATTGATACGAAATCCCTTACCTCGGGTCTGACATGACTCGATCATTTTTTAATCTCCTGAATAATAAACATGAATTAATTTCTACTTTCTTAAGAACCTTTTTCACGTTCATTATTAGTTTTATATCACTTATTACCATGTCATGAACACTATGTAATTATTTAAGTTAATAACGGTCGTTTTAACGATCATTGGTACTTGAGTAAAAAATAAACTCTTTATAATTACAGGTTTTTCATGTATCCATTATATCCAAAGTTATAATCATGATGTAGATATCATATATATAATATATATCCATTATATACATTCATTTATAATATTACATAATGTTTAGAAGTAAAAAATAAAATGCACCGTTCATGGAGACGGTAAGCCGTACGTACGCATGAACGCTACTTTAATTTCTATTTCATATTTTATGGAATGGAATCATAATGATATAAAGTTATATTATAATTCCAGTATAATATCATATATAATATAATAATTAAATCCTTTATACTTCCCACATAGGGCATTAATGAATCAAATCACTTTGAGAGGGCGGTAGTCCGCACTTCCTAAAATGAAGATATCGCGTTTACCCATAATGGTAACCATAAAGGTATGCCATAAATGAAAAATACAGAAGCTTAAGTAAAACATAAACATATCATATATAACATATAAATATAGTGCTATCTTAATGTCCACCTTGGAAGGTGTTAAAACAATATTGAATAATCATCATTTCGTGAGGCAGAAATTCGCCATCCACGGAAATAGTATGTTCTTTAACCATTAGATGTAGGTGTGTGTAAGTGTAGCTCGAATCATTCTTATAAAAAATCCTAGTATATGGATGATACTGGTGTTTTTACAAAAGAAATTAATAAAAAGAGTTTAGGGGGATGGAGAAGAAAAATAAAACATAAGAACACAAGAGAAGACACTACCTTTAAATCGGGTAACTCATTTTGATTTGAGCTCAAAGGCTTCCTTGGAAAGACTTATGCCCAAAGTTAGGCTTATAAGAGTTATATAAGGATGTAGAGAGACAAAATGGGCTGGGTTTTTCCAAGCCAACGGCTTTGGATGTGTGGGTAAGGTGGTAGAGGTGGGGGCCTTTTATAAGAGGAGAGGAGGGGCACTCTTGGAAAGTTATAAAAGGTTACTTTATCATAAAATGCTTTTCAGATATAAAAGGTCCCAAAATTATATATTTCTAGGATAAGGTGATAGGAGTTAGAAATATACTAATCCAATAGGTTTTTGACATGTGTATTTCTAAGAGTTTACATTATCTTTTCATTTTATTTAAATCATTAAATAATGAGGTAATCGCTGCATCATCATGATGTCATAAATAATTTAATTTATTTAATGTCAAAAAATTATAAAACAAATATCATTATATAGTAAATCTTATTATCTTTCTAATTAATATTTATAGTAAAAAATATGACTTGTATAAACCCATTTAAAAATTGTTTTAGAAAAACAACTCATGTTTGTGACATTTTTACTTTAACATTAAATAAAAAGATATTAATGTCATTTTCCATCCAAATTGGATCCATAGGGTCCACAAGATGACCCATGGATATTCTTGGTCGGTCATGACACATCCAATAAGGGTAGGACATGTGTCAAGTTCAATTCATACTATTAAAACATTATTCTTCCCTTAAATTATACTAATTACTTCTAATCGCGATTAAAAACTTAAAAGTTACTATTCACCAAAAAATTATTTTAATCCCATTGATCCACATTTAACTTCATAATGACAACCATGTTTGTCGGATTTTTTAAATTAAAAACATAGAGGTGGTAAAATTTCATTTAAACGAAAAATCAGTTTTTTTAAGTACCACTTAGTGGTTTCACTATTCATAAAAAATTGAAGTTTTTCAGAAAAATCCCAAAACTTCACCCTAAGATATATTTAATATTCCGAATTCAAAAATGATGTATATTTTACAAAATAAAAACATATAAGTTACAATAATTAATTTAATAATTAATTCTCGTTGTCAGAACAAATAGTCTGTTTTTTATGAAACAATATATATCAAAATATTGACACTAGTTTAAGTCCAATTTCAAAGTGAAATTAATTCCACGACCACTATTGGATTAAATGGTAAAAATATATTCTAATTTCAATTTTATACCAGTTCAAAAGATAATATAATCATATAAATAAATTAGTCTAAAAAGGGGTTTTGAATTAAAATACAACATTTTTCACTATTCATAAAAAAATGAACTTTATCGGAAAAATACCACAAATTTACCCAAAGTAAATTTAAATGTCCCAATAATAAAGAATAAGTTTATTTTGACAAATAGATCTTATAAAATTGTAAAAAGTTTTATTTAAAAATGGTTTTCCATCAAAAGGCAGTAAAACAGTCTTTTAAAAATATTAGTGTATTACATGCTTAAGATTGGATTTATTCACATTTTAAGCCGCTAAAACACTATCTAATTCATTAATAGACATAGATAAAAATATATATTATTCATTACTTACTTGGGATGTTACATCCTTCCCCCATTTAGAAAATTGCATCCCCGCAATTTATTACTTATCGAATAAGTGGGGGTATTTAGCCCTCATTGCATTTTAAGATTCCCATGTTGCCTCGTCAATCATGTGGTTTATCCAAAAAACCTTTACTTGATGAATCACCTTATTCCGTAACACATGCTCCCTGTGGTCAAGAATCTGGGCCGGTAGATCCTCATAAGATAGGTTCTCTTCCAGCTAAACTACCTCTGGACTCAAAACATGAGATGAATCTGGCATGTACTTCATTAACATTGAAACATGAAAAACATTGTGTACCTGAGATAAACTCGTAGGTAAAGCCACAAGGTAAGTAACTGATCCAACTCTCTCCAGAATTTCATATGGTCCAATGAACCTTGGACTCAGCTTTCCTTTCTTACCAAATCGCATCACACTTTTCCATGGTGAGACTTTAAGAAAAACATGATCACCTACCTCGAAAGATAGATCCTTCCTCCTGTTGTCTGCATAACTCTTCTGCCTACTCTGAGCTGTTCTCATGTGTTTCTGTATCAGCTAATCTTTTTCTGCCAACTCTTCTACCAATTCTAATCCCATTATCTTCCTTTCACCCACTTCATCCCAGAAAGCTGGAGTTCAACACCGCTTCCCATATAACGCCTCAAATGGTTCCATCTGTATACAGGAATGAAAACCGTTATTATATGAAAATTCACCAAATGAATGATATTGGTCCCAAATTCCATGATAATCCATCGAACAAGCATGTATCATATTTTTCAAAGTCTGAATTTTTCGTTCTGACTGCCCATCTAATTGAGGATGAAATGCTGTACTAAAATTTAATTCAGTACCCAACAACTTCTGAAGGCCTTTCAAAAATTTAGAAGTAAACCTGGGATCACGATCATATACAATGGAGAGAGGAAATCCATGTAACCTGACTATCTATTTAAGATATAAACGGGAAATTTGATCTAGGGAAAAAGTATCTCGTATAGCAAGGAAATGATCAGATTTAGTCAAGCGATCAACAATAACCCAGATTGCATTATTACCTCGAGGTGCCTTCGACAATCCCACAACGATGTCCACAAATATATTCTCCCATTTCCATTCTGGTACTGGTAAAGGCTGAAGCATACCTTTCGGTAACTACCACTCTGCTTTAACCTATTGACAAGTCAAACACTTCACTGTAAAATCAGCAATATCTCTTTTCATTCCATCCCACAACTAATACTCCGACAGATCTCTGTACATATTAGTATTACCAGGATGAACTGAAAACGGAGAACTCTGATCTCTACATAATAACTATCTCTTAAACTGTGAATCACAAGGCACACAAAATATCTTCCGAAATCCCAAAACACAATCATTATCAATGTTGAATTCAGGAAACTTACCCTTCTGAACCCGCTCTACATTTTTCTGCAACTCACTGCCTTACTTCTGTGCATGCTTGATTCTGTCTGATAGAGAAGATTTCACTGATACCTGAAACAAAACAGAAGAACATCCTGCACTAAAAACTTCTATGCCAATGTTAGTCAAATCCTTAACCAAAGTACCACATTCCAAACGCAACATTGTTAATGAAGCATTACATTTTCAACTCAAAGCATCAGCCACTTTATTTTCTTTTCCTAGATGGTAATGAATTGTACAATCATAATCCTTGATTAATTCTAGCCATCTCCTCTATCTCATTTACAATTCTTTTTGAGTGAATATATACTTTAAACTTTTGTGATCGGTATATATTTCACACTTTACTCCATACAAATGATGCCTCTAAATTTTTAAAGTGAAAAATAGCAGCAAATTTCAAATCATGTGTAGGGTAATTTACCTCATGAGTTTTCAACAATCGTGAAGCATAAGAAATTATCCGATCATTCTGTATTATGACACAACCAAGTCCTTTCAATGAAGCATCACTGTAGATAACAAACTCACCATTTCTGGATGGTAGTGCCAAAACTGGAGCATTCTCCAATCTTCGTTTCAATTCCTGAAAACAATCATCACATTCTTTTGTCCAGATAAACATAACACCCTTCTGAGTTAGCTTAGTCATTGGACAAGATAACCGTAAAACATTTCTAACAAAACCTCTGTAAAAGCCTTCCAAAACAAGGAAACTATGAATCTCATTTACATTTGTGGGTCTTGGCCATTATTAAACAACCTTTATTTTGTAGGATCAGCAGTTATCCCATTTTTATAAACAATATGACCAAGGAATGAAATTTGTTGCAACCAAAAATCACACTTGCTTAATTTCCCATACAATTTCTTTTATTTTAAGGTTTGAAAAATAACCCTTAATTTTTTTTCATGCTCCTCTTTACTTTTATAAAACACCAAAATATCATCAATGAAAACCACCACAAAATTATCCAAGAACTCATGGAAAATTCTATTCAATAGTCCATGAATACAGAAGGTGCACTGGTTAGCCCAAAAGGCATTACTACAAATTCATAATGGCCATATCGTGTACAAAACACAGTCATCAGAACATCTGCTTCCTTTACCTTCAGCTGATGGTACCCCGATCTCAGGTCAATCTTTGAAAAATACTGAGCTCGCTGTAGCAGATCAAACAAATCATCGATATGAGGCAAAGGATATTTGTTCTTAACAGTGATGTTATTCAAGCCTCTATAATCAATGCAAAGTCTCATTGGACCATATTTCTTTTTAACAAAAAAAATAGGAGCACCCCATGTTGATGTGCTAGGTCGAATGAAGCCTTTCTCTAATAAATCTTGCAATTGCTCCTTCAACTCTAAAAGTTCAGTTTGAGCCATTCGATAAGGGGGTTTTGAAATTGGCTTCGCATCAGGAACTAAGTCAACAGTAAATTCAACTTCCCGATCTGGTATTCATCCATGCAACTCATCAGGATAAACATCAGGATACTCATTTACCACTGGCACATCATTAATCTAAACAGTTACCTTGTTTTCAATGATATGTGCAAGGTAACATTAATTTCCATATTTTACAAGTTTATCGGCCTCTTGATAAGTTATCAACAGTAAGGGTTCATTCATGTACACAAACAAAAAGTCTTTCTGAAAAGAAACTTCCTTAGCTCTACAATCAATCTTAGCATGGTAAATAGAGATCCAATCCATACCCAGGATAACGTCAAACTATACTAGAGGTAAAGCAATAAGGTTCGCAAGTAGGTTCTTTCCACGGATAAGAATAGAAAGATTCTTATAAATTCTTTTTGACTCAAAATTTCACCCATGTGTTTTTACCACAAGTTCAGGAGTCATTTCTTGAGATGGTATTTCCATTTTACTAGAAACGTTTTCAGAGATGAAAGAATGTGTAGACCTCGAATCAAACAACACACTGACATAATCTGAAAAAACAAATAAAGTACCGGATACAACTTCATTTGATTTCCCGACATCTACTGAAGTAGTTGCAAAGTATTTCACCACCCCTTTTTGCTTGTAGTCTAACTACTTCCCATCACTCGAGCTCTTTGTTGGACACTCATTTTCATAGTGACACATGTCATTGCACTTAAACCATTTCACTAACTGTAAATAAAATTTGGTCTTACCATCACCTTGATCCTTTTCAATGCAATCACGAGCCTTATGTCACATCTTACCGCATCGGTAGCACTTTACAGATTTCAAAAGACATTCCCCAGCATGCCTTTTACAACATTTATCACAAACTGGATACTTAGTTTTCTTACCGTCAGAGCTTTTTGAATAATTCTTTCCTTTCTCCTTCCACCTCGGTCTCTTCTTCTGCTGGTTGTTATAGAACACTTCATCATCAGCAAACTCCATTTCCACCTTCTTAGCACATCGAACAATATTTTCATAACTTTTTAACTCACGGGAAGCTAAAGCCCTTTGATATTTTGGATTTAATCCGGGGTAAAAACCATTGATTTTACTATCAAGGTCTCGGATAAAATTTGGAGCATACCTTTCCAATCGAGTGAACATTTCTTCATGGGCAGCCACTGAGTCCTCCTCTTGCCCCAATTACAGGAATTGTTTTTCCATCCTAATTTGGACAACCTTAGGAAAATACTTCTCATGAAAAATACCTTTGAATTCATCTTAGTCGAGATCATCAATATAATCAGCATCACTGATATATTTTACCATCGACCACTACTGATCTGCTTCACCCTCCAAACGGTAAATAGTAAGACTAACCTTTTGATTGTCTGAACACCCCATGACATCGAAAATCTTCTCCAGTGCTTTAATCCACCCTTCAGCTAGCACATAGTTAGATGATCATCTGAATGATGGGGGATGTTGCCTCATGAAATGTTCCACCACTGACATGTTCCTCTGCGGTTGATCTGGTTGATCTCGTGCATGGATATTGCCACCATTTATTGCTTGAGTCAACTACTCCATTACTGCAACAAACTGTTCAGTTCCAATTCCGACCATCTCAGGATGCGGATTCGGAAGGTTATTTCCTTCTATATGCCTTCCTAGCACTGCTTCTCTGTTTCCTCTGCGGAAAACCATTCTGAACAAACATGTCTTAGATGAAGCAACATGGTGATCTTCTTATGCTATATCATTTCAATTTGACCATAAAAAAATATTTTTGGATAATAATTTAATAAAATTCTAACTCAAAAAGTTATCTAAACTGACCTCTGATACCAACTATAAGCCCCAGCCTTGAACCTTACATAATCATGAGTTATTACAAGATTACACATTGAGGATATTTTCATCTTTAGAGTTTTAGAGAATTATATCATAAAACTTGCATTACATTACACATTTAAACAAAGTGGTTACATAAAAGATAGTATTCATTTTTCCCATCAACAGAAACATATTTAAAATTAAACATGGATTATTTCTTAACACTTCCTTGACACTATCATCATATCATGTATCATTCCCTTGACTATTGAAAAAACCATTTCAAAAACATGGGATGAGCATAATAAGTTCAGTAAGGGTTATAAAAAAAATATGAACTGAAAACATTAGTCCATGTAAGAAATCATACTTTACTCATAAAACATAATCACATACCTCATCAAGTCATGAATAAATCATATAAATCATAAGACATAAAGATAACTTGAGGCATTTATAACGTTCTTACGTAGGGAGTAACCCTCTTGGTTACATTTGGAATACCCATCACATTATATTCCCTAAATCTCTTCGGAGAAACCTTAACGTTTAACTCCTTCACGTTACCCAATGCATTGGAGAGCTATATCAGGCTCACCCACCCTTAGTTTATCATGGAACCACCCGTCTTCATAATAATTCCCAAGAACCATAACATAATCATATCACAGAAAACATGCATAAAGGAAACATAACATTTCCACTTTTCAATCACAAGATATCAATACAACACATTGATATAAAAACATTATAAAAACTATTTTCAATACCAAAATAAAAGAAAAGTAAAACCTTGTATTTATTTTCCATTCAAAAATGTTATGTCTTGTAGAGGAAGCTGAAACTCAAATAATCGTCACAGCAGTGGAGAAGTCGTTGTCTCCGCATACGTATGACAAAAAAACATTCCCTTTTTTCATTTATTAAAGGATTCATATAAAAATATTCCTTTTGAATAAATGTAAAAGTAAAAGGGGTTTATACACCGTATAAAAGAATTTTGTGTATAAAACAAAATATGCCTCAATGAAAGGAGATTGAGACGAAATCCCTTACCTCGGGTCCGACATAACTCAATAGTTCTTTAATCTCTTGAATAATAAACATGAGTTAAATTCTACTTTCTTAATAAAATTTTTCACGTTCATTATTCCTTTTATATCACTTATTACCATGTCATGAACACTATGTAATTATTAAAGTTAATAACGGTCGTTTTAACAATCATTGGTACTTGAGTCAAAAATAAACTCTTTATAATTACAAGTTTTTCATGTATCCATTATATCCAGAGTTATAATCATGATGTAGATAAAATATATATCATATATATCCATTATATTCATGCATTTATAATATTACATAACGTTTAGAGGTAAAAAATGAAATGCACCGTTCATGGAGACGGTAAGCCGTACGTACGCATGAACGCTACTTTAATTTGTATTTCGTATTTTATGGAATGGAATCATAATGATATAGAGGTATATTATAATTCCATTATAATATCATATATAATATCATTAATTAATTCCTTTATACGTCCCACATATGGCATTGACGAATCAAATCACTTTTAGGGGGCAGTAGTCCGCACTTCCGAAAATGAAGATATCGCGTTTACCCATAATAGTAACCATAAAGGTATAACATAAATGAAAAATACAGAATCATAAGTAAAAAATAAACATATTATATATCATATATAAATATAGTGTCATCTTAATGTCCACCATTGAAGGTGTTAAAAGAATATTGAACAATCATCGTTTCGTGAGGCAGAAATTCGCCATTCACGGAAACAGTATGTTCTTTAACCATTAGATGTAGGTGTGTGTAAGTGTAGCTCTAATAATTAATATATGAACATCCTAGTATATTGAATATACTGGTGTTGTTACAAAATAAATTAATAAAAAGAGTTTAGGGGGTTGGAAATGCAAAATAAAACATAAGAACACAAGAGAAGACACTACATTTAAATCGGGTAACTCGTTTTGATTGGAGCTCAAAGGCTTTATTGAGAAGACTTATGCCCAATGTGAGGCTTATAAGAGTTAGATAGAGATGTGGAGAGACAAAATGGTCAGGGTTTGGTGGATCCAAAGGCTTTGGCAGTGTTGGTAAGGTTGTATAGGTGGGGGCCTTTTATAAGAGGAGAGGAGGGGCACTCTTGGAAAGTTATAAAAGGTTACATTATCATAAAATGATTTTCGGATTTAAAAGGTCCCAAAATAATATATTTCAAGGATAAGGTGATAGGAGTTCGAAATATACTCATCCAATAGGTTTTTTTCATGTTTAGGTTTTAGTTTTTACATTATATTTTCATTTTATTTAAATCGTTAAATAATGAGGTAATCACTGCATCATCATGATGTCATTAATAATTTAATTTATATAATGTCTAAAAATTATAAAAAAACTATCATGATGTAGGAAATCTTTTTAGATTTATAATTAATATTTATAGTCAAATATATGACGTGTATAACCCCATTTAAATTTTTTTAGTAAAACAACTCATGTTTGTGACATTTTTACTTTAACATTAAATAAAAAGATATTAATGTCATTTTCCATCCAAAGTGGATCCATGGGGTCCCCAAGTTTACCCATGGATTTTCTTGGTCTTCCATGACACATCAAACAAGTTTAGGACATGTGTCAAGTTCATTTCATGTTATTAAAACATTATTCTTACATTAAATTACACTAATTACCTCTAATCGCGATTAAAAACTTAAAAGTTACTATTCAACAAAAAATTATTTTAATCCCATTGAACCAGATTTTACTTCTTAATGACAACCATGTATGTTAGATATTTTAAATTCAAAGCACAAAGGTGGAAAAATTTCATTTAAATGAAAAAATAGTTTTTTAAGTACCACTTAGTGGTTTCACTATTCATCAAAAATTGATGTTTTTCAAAAAAATACCAAAACTTCACCCTAAGCTATATTTGATATTCCGAATTCAAAAATGATGTCTATTTTAAAAAATAAGAAACATATTAGATACAATAATTAATTTAATACTTAATTCCCGCTGTCAGAATAAATAGCATGTTTTTTATGAAACAATATATATCAAAAGATTGACACTAGTTTAAGTCCAATTTCAAAGTGAAATTAATTCCACGACCACTATTGGATTAAATGGTAAAAATAAATTCTAATTTCACATTACATCCAATTCAAATGATAATATAATCATATAAATAAATTATACTAAAAATTGGTATTGAATTAAAATACAACAGTTTTCACTATTCATAAAAAATGATCTTTATCGGAAAAATAAAAACAATTTACCCAAAGTAAATTTCAAAGTCCCAATCATAAAGAATAAGTTTATTTTGAAAAATAGAGCTTATAAATTTTTCATAAGTTTGATTTAAAAATAGTTTTCCATCAAAAGGAAGTAAAATAATCTTTTAAAAATATTAGTGTATTCCATGCTTAAGATTGGATTTATTCTCATTTTAAGCCTCTAAAACACTATATAATTCATTAATAGACATAGATAAAAATATCTATTATTCATTACATACTTGGGATGTTACAATTAGAGGCAAAACGCGGTATTGGGATTGAAAAAATTATTCATAATGGATGAAAAAATATTAATATTTCGATTCTTAGAGAAGTGTGGGTATTATATTAGGGAGAATTTATTCATCTAAATAATGTTGGGGTAAATATTTAATATTACTAATCCAACATGAGTCATGTTTTATGGGTGAAACAATTAGTGATGGGATTTATTCCATTTAAATTGAGTGAATTCCAATTCATAATATAAAATGTTTCTCATGATAGTTCTTGTAAGAACGACATGGTTTGTATATGTGCTTGGATATATAAAGTTGTAACATCAATGGTATTAAAAATCTAATAAAATAGATAATGGTGGATAGGATGTCAATAATGAATTCTATTTTTTGAACTATATTGGGGTTGTTATATGGATGAGGGATGGTTGATGAACATTTCATCAAAAAATCTCCAACAAACAATATAGTTAAGGTTGGGATGATAAAATATACATCAACAAATGAAATTATTTTTAGAAACTATTATAATTTGATTTATATATCTAATATTACATTTGGGAATGTTCCCTATGTGGGAGTGAGGTTATTTTTTCCATTATATAAAACTTAATGGGATCCTTTTCATGTGTAGAAGATGATGATGATCCATGTTAATGAAGACCTAGAGTGTGAATGTGTTCATGGAGAGATATACCAAGAGAGTTCAACACTCTCGGTGTCATACCCTAATACCCTAATCTTCATTGATAGGGTGTATTGGTATGAATAATAGAAACTCATTCGCATAGAGGAAGCCCAAAATATATTAGTGGTTGGGCTTTGGTTGAGATATCTATGAGTCTCTATATATCCCATCCAATAAGTCTCAAGTCACGTATAGTCCAATATAGAAATTTGGTATATATATAACATTAGAAGATGAAGTCCTCCTAGGAGGGGAAAAATGTATCAGAGAGTATTATGTCATGTGATTTCTATGATTTCATTAGTTTTAACATCAAACATAAATGACCATAGGTTTTTTGTTTAATGACATATGTTTTTCAAAAAAGACATTAAAATTTAACATCCTACTCGAAGGACTTTTGATATAAAATTTAATTTCATATGGTGAGGATGAAAACCATTCATGTTAATATCTTATGTAAAAGAATTTGGACATGAATTTCTACATAATACAGTTAATGTAGAGTTCATCAAGCCTATCATATTATGGAATTGATGTTATAAATGATAATTTATATAATTTAGTGAGAACTAATAACATGAATTTAAATGTCCTGATGAAATGAGGTTGGACACAATGTATAATTTTATAAAATGAGGATGATAACCATTTTTTTAATTTCATATTGAATGTATGAGAGCCCTGATAATATTATACAAAGTACCATTTGAGGAATCTTGCAGTAGTGGGAGGTGTGGTACTACCACCAACCATGGGAATTAATGGCTATGCACAGTTGGAGTAATTCTTATATATAAATAAATATCCCTCCCACATATACTATAGATTTGGTTGCATCCTTGTGGTATAATTGGTCTATAAATACTAGTACAATGTTTTACGTAATAATTTAGAATTGGAGGACAACTTATTTTAGTATTGGGATACTATGTTCTAATAGAATTTGAGGTTTTGCGATAAGTGGAACATTCTCTCATCGACGAATTCCAACTCACCTAATTGGACATCATTAATTTTTTATGGTATAATATAATGGTAAATATTTTTTTGAGTGATATAAGCTTGATATCTATGGGTAATAATACATATATCTCATGTAAGAGGGAGTATGGGGTCACCTAGTTTGAATTATGGGATATCATTTGATATTACCATATGTCATTAGATATATTGTCGGGAAAAGTGTTCTTATTTTGATCAAAAATATTTTCTATAATACTAATGTGGGAATTGATAAATCCTTTAATATATTAATTTTCTTATGCATAGTAGTGGTAAGTTTGATGGGAAATGATTTTGTACTAGTAATAAAGCTTCTCTAGATCATCAACCCAAAAATTCTTATCATATTATATTAGAATGTTATGAGGATCCTTGATTAAATGGATGAAGTTTGATTTTAAAAACATGATCATATATTAGGGCTTGACATATTTGGAAAGGATTTCTTCTTCTACATCATGAAGATGTCTATAAAGTCAATAATGTAACTGCAATGTTGATATGACATTAGTGGATATGGACCACAATATAAAGTCAACAAAATGTTATAGTCCTGGAGTACCTGGTGGAAGGATGTTGGTCTGGTGGGTGATGAATGTTGTTGGGATTGTTCTACACATACGACCCTTCTTATTGAATTATATATAGTCATCAAACATGCTTGAAAAAATTCCAAAACCCATTATATATAAAGAGAGAGATTAAAACATACATCATAGTCTTTTCGTGATCCCGGATTGAACCCTTGTAGAACTAGAGGTACCTCCTTCTATATGATAAAAATAGAAGGATTAGTTCAATTACATTCCATAATGTGAAATATATTGAGTTAGGGATATCCAGGACTATAAAATTCATAGAATATTATGGGTTTTTATTACACCTGGATATTTATAATTAGAGGGTCCCATTATTGATGTACAAGAGTAGATGATTAATCTATTAAATTATTCGTCCATTATAAGGGGTTATAATGGGGCTTTTGGGGCTTTTTGTTGTGAAATTATGGTTTATATGAAGGTACTTCTCATCATAATTGATAAAGGAAATGACATTATAATGCACTAAATCAATGAGCTTGTCATCTGGGTTCAACATAGTGAGGGATGAAAATATGATTTTTGAAGTACCCTCATTGAAATTATAAGAATATGGGACATGATTCACCTTCATACTAGAAGAATATGGGTTATAAGAACATAAATCCACTCATTAAATGTGATGAGATCGTGATGTTTTTATGATTTAGTCATCTTGGACCTACATGATAACGATATATAATTCATCCTTTACATGTAATTGGGGAATATAAAACATTATATCCATAACAAGAACACTGATAAGGGTTAGGTACATAGATTCATTGTTCATATATCAATCAATAAATATGATTGAGTATGGAATGAAGCCACATGAGGAGTGATGAAAATAATCATAATATCAACACTATTTATTTTGGGGTTGCGAAGTCATCCCTCATTCATACTCTTGTGGGAAATACCAAAGTGAAGCTTCAAATATATTTTTCCCTAATCAATATATATGATTTATTTATTTGGTAATTGAGGATCTGTAGAAATATCTTTAGTGGTTGGATTCACATAAATAAAATCTTCCAATTCATGGACATTTCAATTTTTCTAGGAAATGAACCTGTTGTTGAATTACTATTTGATTTCTTCCCACCATAAAAATCATAAACTCACAATGGGATATTTGGGGATATATTTTAATTGGTCAATATGGGATAAAAATTGTGTATCTTGTGAAATTTAAGATAATGTCACATATTTTGAACCATAAATACCACCGTGAGGAAACACTTATTAATGGGACAATATTTGGTATCACTGTGAAAAAATAAATTTCATATATTATACACAATGTTCCACTTTCATATAATGTTCTTATGGGACAAAATTATTTTTGATAGATCATTCTATGTTGGTCACCAAAATGACCAGAGGCATCCCCAATATGGGAGACATCATAACTTTAGGATATAAAAAACTTCACTTAATCTCCATTAAAATAATACAATGTTCTATATCCCACTAATAATAAACTCTTTACAACCTAATATTTTAAATGGGATAACATTTTTAGTTAATTTTTGAGATAAATTTATTGATAGGGATGATATCCCATAATTCCAAAAAAAATTGGGATTTCATAGTGGATGTTTTTTTAGGGAAAGAATATTATTTTTGTCAACCTTAGTCAATACATACATTACAAAAAACATGATAACTTCTCAATGTTAATCCTAAATGTATAAATCATGGGTGTAATCTATAATTATTATGAATAAATAATTTATAAATCCTTTTATTGATATTTGATATGGTCTTAGAGTTTGTCTAATTTCACTATCAAGTCATCTACATAACACTCCACCAGTGTTCCAAGGAGTAGCTCAAAGATGCGATGTGTAAACACTGATAAGATGATCCTTCATTCTATAAAACCAAGGGCCTCACTTGGATATGGAATGTTCACTATGGTACCATAATGGTGATTTATTTTTCATCTTTGGATTCCATCCAGATTTGATTATTCCCTGAACACTCATCCATGAATGATATGACTTAAAATTTTATAGTAACTTTAATATGAAGTTCATTAACCTGGACAAGAATATGTTCCTTTGTATTATGGTGGGTGTGGTCCGAAAAGTTGTTTTAGAATTAAATATATCTTTTATTCTACTGAAACTATTGAATTTTGTGAAACCATTTAGGTTATTGTACTTCTGTAATGAAATTTTCATTGATAAAATTATTAACATCATCCTCAACCATATAACCATTGGATAGATTAATCTTCTTGGGAAAATAATTAATTCCATGGTGGAAATAGATAGTCTATGATAATTTAAAATAACATAGTGTTTAATTATAATAATTTCATTTTATTTATTCATAAAACATCATAGTATCATTTTTGTAATTTTACATATATATTTTTTCATAGGAAACATAATGACTCTAACCGGTATTACCCTTAGTTCTTTATCACTATTGATATTTGATTATGTTAATTAATTGACATTAGGGAGACCAATTTCTCAATGAAATGATTTTATTCATCTAAAATCACTTCATCACAAAAAAATACAAAATAATGGAAAAAGATTAATCACCAGTAATATGTGTCTATCAGGCATCACTATCTCTTAGTTATTCTAGGGAATATTCTTTAGTAGTGGACTCTTTCCCACAAAGAATAATTAATTCCATGGTAATAAAAGATAATAATCCTATACTACATGGTATGTGATAGTTGATCCACATTTAATATTGAAAAAATTATGATGGTTCATCTTCAATTAGTTAAATCATACAAAATAAAAGACACAGTGATGGAAGATATCAATGAAAAATGTATGTATCTACTCGTATATAGAGAATGTTGAAAATTTTGGACCAAATGGTTCTTCCCCTTTAAATAAGTTCAATATTTTATAAGATAAAAGTAGTATATTAGTGATAAAGAAATATATCTCAAGGGAGAATCTTATTTTCTTCTTTTTAGTAGTTTAGTAGGATAAAAATGTTCTTCAAATATTTTGAGGTATGTTTTAATGTGGCCTTAAAATCATTATAAAAATGATGTCCTTATCCTTTTAAATTTAAAGATATAACCCTTATCTTTTATAATTCCCCCCCCCCAAATAGCGGTGTTTAAAATATTTGTAGATGATGAATCATCATTGGGAACCACTAACCAATCATTAAGGGTGTATTTTAGGCAACGATTTTATGAATCGATGACCAACACATGCATGTGATGTAAATATTCCATTAACACATGTCATATAATTATATATTAATTTATATTGATTCAAATATATCTTAATGATTCCCAGTTTGAAGATTATATCAAATAGGATAATAGAGATCCTAAAAATAGTGTTTACCAAGAATCAATGGATTTTAATTCCATTTAATCGTCATGTGACATAGAATGGGTGTATTCTCCCATGAATTATGGAACACTAATCATCCCTAGTGATGGAAAATATAGAATGGAACACATTCTATACATATTCTTTCACATCATAATCCTTAATAGAAACTACCAGAGATTCAACATGGAGATGAATCTCTAGGCCGTCTATGGATGCTTCATGAAACTCCATTAATATGAAGAGTGCATCATATATATAAATATTCCTTAAAATATTTTATATTATTTATAACATAATATTTTATATATTAAGGTATATTCAAGCACCATAATGTTTGGTCCTTGATATGAAGTGTGGTATGTTCTGTTAGTTTGTTTGCTGAGGCAAAACTAATTCATTTTACCTTCAACTATTGGATAGATGGCAGATGTTGAGTATAGGATAGTTGTGGTCAAGACATGAATTGTTATGACTAATCCCTGTAATAACTGTAGGAGACATATTATTGACAATCCAAATATATCATAGTAGTATACCTGGGGAAGTGGTGTGATACCATTGTGCTGGATTATCCATGATTAACTCATATTATCTTTTTTCAATGTAATGGAACAATTGTCGTTAGGTATTCCCTTAATAATTAATCATTAAATGTGATATATTCCCATTCAATGGTATCATTTACTAAATTTTTTTGTGTGATATGGTTAAAATACATCCCCAATGAATTCATCATAATGATAAACTAATGTAAGGGTGTTTTAAAAAGCTTTAATAAATTCACTGTTCGTGGAGAGTCCCTCAATCAGATGGATTATTTGTCCTTCCACAAATACAGAAAGTATAAAATAACTGGGATTGTAAAATAGTTTTGTAACTATTGGTGTATGGATAATTCCATTCAATTGTTCGTGATGGTTCATTGAACACTTGGAAGGTAGTGGGGTCGATTGGGAAAAATGAGGAGGATGAGGCCACCATAGGAGGTTTTGGTTGGTTAAACTAGTCATGGATAATTATATGGTCAAAAGGACTATAATTAGGTCCTTCCTACAATTAAACATATGTACAATAGGACTTGGTCTATGTTTCTACTCACCAAAATATCCATCATCTCAAATGTTGGTGGTAGAGATAAACATCACTTATACTGGGGAATCATCCAAATCAACCGTGTTCTTGTATTTGTAGTCCGAATTTATACCCACAAAGAAAATTTTATCTTTTATTTTATTCCCAAGGATCAAATGTTAGTGAATGTATTTAGAAAAATTTTATAACCCCATATCATGTGTAATTTAGATTTTTAGAAATGAAAAATAGATCTTTTTTTAATAATCAAAGTAACTAATGAGTTTCTAAACATTAAAAGAGTATACATAGTTATGTTACTATGAAAATGTATCTGTAGGAATTTGTTTCTATTTTCTACCTTTTAAATCAATCTCATAAAAATATTAAACATAGGGATATCTTCTGGATAGTGCCTCTTGAAGTCAGGATGTATGAGGAGGCATAATTTGAACAATAACAATCATATCTTCTCTCATAGGCTTATGCAATGAATATTATGGATGTTTTTGGAGTGACTACATTATGTTATGATACATGGATGATTCGATGAATTATTCTCTTTCGGTCAATTATAAAAATCTACCAAGGTATTAAAAGTTTATTATGGTAAGGAAACCCATATCATAAACATTATCAAAACAAATCATCCATCAACTTATCTTGATGAAGTGTCAAATTAAGGGAATATTTTATCCCCTTACATTGAGAAATGAAGTTATGAACATATTAATTATATCACTTATTTAATATAGATGTGTTAGCAAGCCATGTTCCTCACACGATGGAGATGGATTGGTAAAGTAATTACATACCAAGAGCATACAACTTTTGACGGATATTGGGGCCAACTAAATATAATAATAAATGTGGAAAATTACATTTTATAGGAAAAAAACCTGATACATTTATATTTTTGTTTATGTAGATTTCCAAATATAATGAAACACTGGGAGGAAAATAGTCATAATGTGTCTCATGATTTCATATAGCATTATATGATGATAAATAAATGTGACCTAAATATAGGTTTTTAATAGTATGATACACCCATGTTGGATGAGACACTATTTATTATATGACTAAGGTTTTTTGTGTCCCCATATCCTTAATATGTGTTTTGATAGAACATATAACCTCATTAGGGAAGTTTAGTATGTGTCTTCTCACTAGTTGGAATGTTATATACTGATGAAAAATGACATTGTTCCAAGCATTAGATGTCACAATGATTGAATAGAAAATAACATTTTAGTAAGACTAGAATATGGCTTGGTTTGGTGGAGATACCAGCCTCCATCATTTTAGGATGGGTAGGACTACCTACATCGGCCTTGGGTTATTACAAAAATAGGGTTGGTTGTTAGGATTCCCCTAAATTAATGATGGGATCCTTAATGAAATCCTCTAGCATTGGGTTCCATTATACAAGGAGTTTAGTAGTGGGACTCTAATATTTTTTACTCTCATAGTGTAGGGGATCAATTTTGGGATCTACCATAGATTCTAACATGGTTTCTGATAGAATGATGGGTTTAGTGATTCATTTACCCTTGTAATGAAGCTTTTTAGAAAGTAGTATAACTTTTCAAAAATCATAAGGCCTCATGTAAGCCTCATAGAGTTAGTTTTAGAATACAATCAGTTATTTCCATAAAACTGAGGATCTGCATGAGTTTATTTTTATTACTCTTGGTCCCCATAATTTTTCTCACAGTCATGGTCTTCTAGATGATTGACCATGACTAAATTCATAGTGGTAGTGGTTGTTTGATTATAACATCCACAAGTGATGTATCAATTAGCCTAAGGGGCTTACAGTCATAATGAGATATGGATAAATTAGTGGGAAACATACTACCCCAATCCACTAATTTTTACATATGTATATTAATATTCCATTATTTGTTGAATCATAATGTAGATCCTAGTACGAATTCACTAAAAACTCTAGAGGTACCAAGATAAATCAATTTGTTGAGATGTTGGAAGTGTTGTAATGTTCAGTCTTTGGCGTTACTAGTAGTGATCCGAATTTTTGTTTGATACTTGAATATGTTAGTTGAAGGTCTCTATATTTTTTCCTCATCACTATCTTGTTCTTGTGGATTTATGTTGTCTGATCTTCAATAAAAAACTCTATGGTAGTTATGTGTAGTGTTGTACATGGCTATAACTCAATTAGTAACTATTTTGTGGCCACTATCCTATATAAACTAGCATCATCATATTCATTTCAGATATGGTAATCTTAATATTGTTCACCCATGATTCAGTTTTAAATGGCTGAAATTTTTAGTAATATGTGAAACATATTTTTTCAAATATGGATTTTCCTAAAGAATTGGCATCAAATGAGCCAAAATTCCCTAAATTGAAGGAGTAATTCAGGGATATGACATAATAATATTAACCATACCCATGATAGATGGGTAATACAAGGCCTTTGGATGGTAATAAAATCTATCAAGTGCATCGGGTTTGAGGGGTGTCTTCCTTTATCATAATGTTCCATACTAGACCTTAATCATGGGGATGTTCATCCTCAGTTGATGGACCTCTACCCCAATATCTTTTACTAGAGGTAGAAAATTTGCAATTTAATCATTGATTTCATCAGATTCACTGAGGTCAAGTGTAAACCATAATTTATCCCATTATCTCTATCTTCATTGATGATGTAGGATAACCACAAGAACAAGCCCCTTAGGTTCAAAGGGGCCTCTTCCTTTAACATTATAGTCACCTACTAGAGTAAGCCATCCATGGTAGCTATCATTCAGCCTTAATAGAGAAGTGAATATTGGGCATTATGGTATTCAACATAGAGGGAACTCTATGGTAGTTGATGAAATTATGAGGAGGACACTTAGGGTGTGACTTTTCAGTATTGGTTATGACTTAATTATGTGTCTTAGTTGTTCCCAAGGCTATGAGTGTTGATCCATCCCCCATATGGGATGTTCAGTATTTGATGCAAGTCAATAAATTAAATACCATTTTGTTATATTGATTATTTCAAATGGAGTAGTGGTGGTAGGGTTCACTGGATCATTAAAAGTGGAATATTGTTAGGTAGGGATAAAAACATTACATTTTCATGATTAGAAAACGTTTTGGAAAAATATAGGTGGAGTAGGTATGGTTCTATAATAATCCAAAACATCCATACCCCCCTTTTTTTGTTGATTTTCAGCTCCATGATACCTCCTGGAAAAATATCAGGTCTGACCATAGTATGTGGATCCATAACATCTCATAAATCATTTCCATAATTATGATTTTTTTTGAATTTCATGGTGAGGCTCCAAAAACATTTTTTCATAGTAATGGGGTTGGGGGAATAACCCCATCAATTTTCAACATGTATGATGGTGGTGGAAGTAAATGTCAACCTCTTATTGTAAAACATCCATCACTAAGTGTGGATGACTCCATCGTCCCAACATTGATGAACGAGGGTGGTGATTACCTTATGATTGAAAATACCAATTGAGTGATGGTGTGAGGATTACTAGAAGAGGTGGGATAGGTGTTAATAGAGGAAGATTATTTATTATAAAGGAATGGCACACAATCGACATTTTTTTAAAGACAGTTGAAGGATATTATTGTGTATAGATTGTGGTGGTTGTCTTAGGTGACTTACAAAGGTAACTCAGAGTACATTTATAGAAAATATGAATCCCATGTTTCACATTGTTTTTCATCCTCTCCAAGGTAGTGGAGAATTATTTCATGCTAATGAATTATAGAACCATTGATACTCAATTTTTCTCATGTTACCCTTTGTACATGAGAATATATTTACATTCCTCCCACCTATCTATTTTTTATTATTCAACCTATAAATACTTTCATATCATGATCTTTGTCCAAGGATTATCCTAGATACTCATTCCCTTCATTCCCACATTACAATAGATTTGATATTTTACCACCATGGTTGAATATTTTTATCTAATGATTAGAATAATATATAGCTATTTTCACTCTTAAATCCATGAATATCTCCTGGGAGTTTTTCACCAAGTATAAGCCTCTCATACAGATAAAATACATGTTCATTAATAATGATCCTTATAAAGACCAAAATATTAATCTATATAAATTCTATTCTTATAATAATTTCATATTGTATAAACACATAATAGAACAAAACAAAAGATTTAAAAATGATGAAAGAATGAAATAAGAAGAGATTATAGATGTTATGGAACCTATACCGATGAAATTGTAACATGATCTTTGGAATAGTAATGTAACCCTTTTTAATAGTAAAACAAAGAATTGAAAAATAACTTTAACAATGAATGTATAAATAACATTTATCAATATTATAAGTGACAATATGATATAAGTGGTCTGGGCCGAAGCCTAAATTTATTATTAAAGAAAATACCTCTTTAGGGGGTAGAGGAAGACTCAATACACAGCGCGAAGACCCAAGGCCAAGTGGCCCGAATACAATGCTTGGAAGCCCATTTTTTTCTAAAGGACCATCTATGAACAGTACTACTACAGTACACCACGCAGCTACAATACCTTCTATATTACTCGTCGCCACTACAGTATCCTACAACAGTTCCTTCGCCGCTACAGTGCTGCCGCCGCTACAGTTCCACCACTGCTGCAGTGCCCCGCTACAGTACCCCGGAAATTCAAGTGTTGGAATTATTGTAAGTCATAAATATTAAATTTCAATTTTAGGAACAATTTACCAATTTAAAAAAAGAATTTATTATCAAAAAATGTATTAATAAATGATTTTTTTGATGTCTTATAATTGTATGATAATTTTATGAGGCCTTATTTAATTTTTTATAGTGATATAAAATCAGTTATAATTTTAAAATTTTTATTTTTTGAGTATATTACATTTTTAGTTAAAAATTAAATTTCCAAAATTTGGAAATTTATTTTCATAAAAAGGAGGTCTTTTTAGTATTCTACATGTCAAAAGAATTTAGGGTTAATTTGATGGATTTTTCTCAGATACCTGAATTTTTAGTGAATAGTGAAATTGAGAAATTTAATGTATATATCTTTATAAGTTAAATACAATATTCATTGAGTAATGGACGATGTAAGACCAATTTATTTTCACTCAAATGCTATATTTTTTTTAATTTATTCTCATGAATCAAAACTATTGAGTGTCTTGATAAAAATAATAAAATAATTAATTAGAACATGTGAAAACACCCCTCTCCTTCACTATAAATACCACCTCTTCTCCTCACACCTCTTATGCCTTGAGACATGATAAAATTATTCCAAATACACTTACCATACATCTTACTCAAATCCAAGATATTTTCATCTCAATAATAGACAAAAAATTTCCATTGAGGTGGTTCTAAAAAAGAACGAATCTTGAGGTAAAACCCACTTCCATTTTCATTAAATTTCTATTCAGGTTCCTTTCCTTTAATATCTTCTCCTCACTTCACATTGTTATAGTGTAATAAATCCTCTAGTATTATTTATATAAAATAATTTTTCCATGATTATGGAATAATTATTCATCAATTCTATTCTCTTATATATATATTTTTTGAGAAGGAAAACATCGTCCTTGGGGCACCATATACCACCATCATGAACGACATGCTTTCATCTTTTGATTATATCATTTTTGATGGTCATAATACCCTTTCTATGGGTGAAAATAGTATAATATTTGTAATATATTTTATTTAATGTTTTTTTAATCATTTTTTATACTTCTTTGATGGTCATAATACCCTTTTTAAATGTTTCCCTACACAATTCTTCTCGATATGTAAGTCTAATTTAATGGAACTTCCGGAATTCTTACACATTTTTTTACTATAATACATATTTGTTTCAAGAATAAAATTTCTATATTAAATCAATCCTTTCATTAGTATAACCTTCATGCTTCACTTTTTATTATATATAAATTCTTATTTACTTTTTTTAAATTATCATTAATAGTTACATTATGCCACATTAAACAATTTTAATTCTAACATTTCTTAAATAATCATCTTAAATGTTATCACTTCATATTGACATCAATAATAGTGATCTATGACTATTATTCATTATAAACGTACAATTATGATTTAATTATTTTATTTCATGGGAACATTTATGAAACACGCAAATATTATGCGTTTGACCTGATTATGATACCCAATTAATTCCATGGGTAAAAATTATGGTTATGAATGATTACATATGTGTGATTTTATTATATGGAAAGAAAATGCATGATCATGTTATGATGGATGGATCCTGATATCTATCCAATTAATATTATAATTGTTAGTCTCATGAGATGTTATGTACAATGGCCTTGGTCATTAGCCTTGACTTGTGCTCCTCTATTTACAACAATCCTTGAATCACGATCCTCTATGTGTAATGAGCCTAAACTCATAATAATGACATATTTTATTTCCTTTACACATTAATATAAATACAAGATTATATGAACCCATTTTATGGTTCCTTATGTTTAATCATGCTCTATTTATTTTTATATACTTATGCGATGCTTTTCAACCCATGTCTAAGGCTTATTTTAATCTTTACTCCCTTACATGGATTTTTTTCTCATCCATGCATTCATGTTATCACCCTGTTATCCAATATAGATTTCGTGGATCAAAGGATGTAATATCTCATAGTGGATAATAAATAAATAATGTTTTTATTTAGTCACATTCTTTCAGATATATATACCTAGTCTTCCAAGACACTAGTCTTTACGACCCATAGCTAATAATTTTATGCTTATATAGGCTTAAAACCATGTAATGATATGTGTAATAGAATTAGGTCACTATAGTTTGTATCAGAGGAAACTTTTAGATACATTTTGAGACTAGGAATTAATCACTTTAGTAAGAACCCTAGGGATATGAGTATATATGACAAAACATCCCTCAATTTTTGTTAGTATAGAGAAACTGGTTTATCAAACAAATAAATCATTGTCAAGATACTACAAGAGGACGTCTTTCATGATTTGATGTAATTAAGAGTAACAACTCTATCAAGGTGTTATGGGCCTAACTCAGGGTAACCTGGTACATGAAAAAGAGCCTTATTGGACATCTTTTTTAACACTCTTAGAGACGTGCTATCATAAATTCATATGTTCATTACAAACCATTATTAAGAAAAATAAAACGCCCCATAAGAATATATGTTATGAAATATTTCATAGATAACCTATATTTAAAAATAAGGAATCGTAAAATAGAATATACTTCTCCTTTAAAAGTTTATCCTTATATTTTTAATGATTCTTCATTATTATTTTTAGCTATGTATTCAATCGCCCTAATTTTAGTATATTTTTAATAGTTAATGGACTAAAATATAACATGCTCCTACCATCAATGTGTTAGTTAATGTCATGATTTCTCTAATGATATTCCAAATATGATTATAATGGGCCCCCAAAAAATCTTGTATTACATTCTAAAATAGATCATGTTATGATTAATAACTTGAATCTTTTGGAATTACCACATTCTCCTAAGATAGATAATGTTTCAAACAAATCCTTCATACGGAAAAGGAAATCATTGATTAGTGGATATTCTGATTCCATCTTCATGGAATAGTGTATTAACTCAATTGAAAAGATATTATACATCCTTTAGTGCTCATAAAAATTGAAAATTGTTCTGGAAGACCATAATTTGGATGGAGAATATTATCTTTGGTGGACACTGATCAAGGATATGAGGTCCAAGGAGAACATTTAATGCATTGATTTGGAGAAATTCATGAAATTTTTTTCTATAATTTTTTTTCCGGAACTCTTTATATAAAAATTGAATAAGAGTTCATATTGAATAAGAAAAAGTGGGATGACTTTACCAAGGTGTATGAATAATACATTACAGTTCTTGTAATATGAACCTCTAGCTTTTCATGAACACTGAAATCGAGGTGGATCACTTCTTTAGCAGACTAATGCCAGATTTATAAAAATTATTTGTGATTAGAGACTATGATAGTAATGGTAATATTGATTGTTATGTTGTAAAGGATAAAATGGATATCAGAGAACCTCAATGACCTCATGGACCTAGTGGAAAAAAGTGGAAAATGGAATCTAATATTGGTGGATGAGCAAATAAATCCCCTAATGGAAAGAAAACCAAATATCCCACATGTCAAAATGGTGGGAAGAATAATCCATTGAACTATCTAAAGGGAACAAATATATTCTTCAAATATGGATGAATGAGGTACCTAAATAATAACTACGTAAGGATTATAAAGAATCCCCAAACATGGAATAAGAAACAATGGTTCATATCAATACTCAGTCAGTAGGGTAGTGTTTTATCTGAATAGAACATGGGATTTTTTCAATCCAATTCCCTACTTCTACATTTTTGAGAGGCAATAAAAAACCTCCTAGGAAAAAAGGAAGAGATTATGCAGTCACTACTTCTGATGTGGTGAGAGGTATATTGACTATTCATTTAGGAATAGTGAATATACTATATGATTCTAGTTCTAAAAATTCATTCATATAATTTATGTTTATAAGAATTATTCAAACACCATGGAAAAGTATGTTGTTAAGTTATATGTGAGAACAACTGATTGGGAAATTATTGAATCAAAAGTATATAACTCTACCCAGTTAATGTATTTCGAATTAACCTTATATAAAATTCTATATTACTTCCTTAGGTGTATTTTAATGTTATTTAAGTTAGGGATTGGATATAATTATACAAAGTTAAAATAAATATTCGGGATAGGGATATCACTCTTTAAATCCCAAAAAATCCTTCAATTCATTATAGGTTTATGTGGAATGATGAATTTCCTAAATAATGATCATGTTATGTGTGGATATTTCTTATTTATGACAAATAGAATCTCACTAAAATGATTTAAATAAAAGAGATGATCACTCTCAATGAAATTTCAATCATGAGGGATTACACATGTGTATTACTTGAAGAGTTTCTAGGTCTTCCACCTAATCAAGAGTTTGAGTTCCCAGTTGAACATATTAATAGATCTCTTCCTATTTCAAGAACACCATATAAAATAACCATCGTTGGGCTATAAGAATCAATAAACCAGTTATTGGAGAATTTGGACAAGGGTTTTATATTCCTGAGTGAACACCGTAGAGTGCACCTATACACATCATTGAAAAGAATAATGGATCAATGTTCCTCTTAATGAATTATTATGAACCCAAATAACTCACAATAAATATCATGTATCCATTACCATGGACATATGACTTGATTAATCAGAAACTTGTGGCTATTTATTTCTCTATGTTGGACCTACAAGTGGGATATCCCCAATTAACAGTGAAGAAGGAAGATAATCCAAAGAATACCTTTTTACTGAAGTATGGACACTATGAGTACATATTGATGCCCTTTTGAATAGGTAATTCTCTTTAAATTTTCATTGAATTAATGAATATAATATTTAGAGATTACCTGGATACATTTTTTGTAGTATTTATTGATTATATTATGATATACTCCAAGATAAAGGAGGAAAATGAGGAGAGTTTGAGTATCATGCTGGAAGCATTTCAAAGGGATAATCTGTATGCAATGTATAGTAAATTTGAGTTCTGGATGGAGGATGTATCATTAATAGAGAATGTTATCACCAGATGTGGAATATTTTTGGAACATTTGAAGACAAAAGAAATCGAAGAGACTCCAAGGACAACATATGTAATGAAGATCCATATCATTCATGGTCTATCTGTGTATTTCTAATGATTTTTGATGTTCTTGTCCTTATTGTAAATGAAAATAACCACAATGAACTAGAACGGAGTGAAGTTTTTATAGACTCAAAAATGTGAGTAAATATTTAAGGAGCACAAATATAGGCTTATCACTACACCAGTACTCACACTCCTAAAAACTAGAGAACATGATGTGGTGTACAAAGATACCTCAATGAATGTTATAGTATATTTAATGATGAAAAATGATAAATTGATATACTACACCTAAAGGATATAGAAAATTCACGACAAAAAAATCATACGCATGATCTAGAGTTGGAAACTGTGAACTATGTGTTCAAAATCTAGGGGAATTATTTATATATTGGTAGAAGTGTGAGATATGTACTAATATGAATAGTATCAAATATATATTCAAATAGAAGGTGGTTAATATACCACAACAAGATGGTTAGAGCTCAACAAGGATTATCACTTCTCAATCCACTACCATTGTTGTAAGGAAATAATGGGTGGGTGATCTATGTAGAAAGTATCCTGTATATTTAATGATCTTGGTAATTAAGAAGCATCCAAACATATTAAACATACAATGGATGGACATCAGAATCATTATTAAAGGAATATTGTTAATTATTTCTTTAATGATTTCTCAATCATCCCTTGTGTAAAAAATAAAAGATTCTCAACTTCATGATATGTTTATTCTGAAAATGGTGGAATATATTTGAAAAGGGAAATCCAATGATTTCAAAATTTTTGAGGATGAAGTCCTAATATTTGGGTAACAACTATTTCTACCATCCAATCTAGGGATAATGGAAGAGCCACTGAATGAATAACATGCTACTGGTTTCTCTATTTAGCCATTGAAAAAAAGTTGTATTGAGATGTTTAGGAGATATTTTGGTTGGAAAATATGAAAGAGGATATCTATTAATATTTATTAATGCGACTGATATGTTATTAAGTGAAGGATGTATGGGAAAATGTCTAAAGGGATGATGAAACCATTACCCATTACAACATGGAAATGGGAAAACACAACCATGGACTTCTTCCAGGGAATTCCAAATACATCAAGATGAAATAATGATATATGGGTCGTTTTTATCATCTTACAAAGATAGACCAATATATCACATTTCAAGTGGACTTATCAATGGATAACATGCATAGATATACATCAAAGAAGTTGTAAGGTTGAAAAGAGTACCACAATCTATTGTATCCGATTGAGATGTGAGATTCAGATCAATGTTCTTGAATTGTCTCAAACATTCTCTAATAATTTTGATGAAAATTATCACGAACTTACATCCTAAAAATAATAGAAAATCTATGAGTACTATTCAGAAGATGGAATAAATGTTGATAATATATTCATTGGACTTCAATGGAGGATGGGACCGACAACTTCCATTGGTCGAAATACCACCCCTCACCACCTCTTCCATTCACACCTCTCACGCCATTATCCTTGAATAAATTAAGGCCAATTAACTTCCCAACCCTAATCCCCATGTCCATAAGCTTTTTTTCTCAAAAAAATTCAAAAAACAATCCCATAAGATGGTTCTCAAGATGAATGAATCAAGAGGTAAAACCCTCTTCCATTATCATTAAATTTTGTTTCATGTTCCATTATTTTCTTACCTTCTCCTAACATCCCCATGTTCAACTGGAATGAAAAATAGAGAGTTCTATATATATATATTATTTTCATCATGTTGGTGGAATAATTATTCATCAATTATATACCTCTATCTCTTTTATTTTTATAATGAAAACATCATCTCTAGGTTCCAATCTACCATCTTCTAGGATTATGTGATTTCATCTTTCAATTCTATCTTTAAGGCCATTCATGAATCCATTTATATATTTTAACCTATCTATAATATTTTAATTATATCTTTTTTAATGATTTATATTCTTTTTTAGACATGATATTAATTTATAAATGAAAATTAGGTCATTGTGATTAAAAACACTAAATTAATCTAAATAATTATGAATATTTATTTATCTAATGGATCATCATCAATTATTAAAAAATGGTATTTCATTATTATATGTTCATTAATAATGTATATGTTTACTTTAAGAAATCTGTCCTCATTCTACATGATTTCCCATTAACATTTTTCATGAAAATCAACCATTAAAACCCTCAATAGCAATGATCCCAAATGATGAAATTGAATCACTCAGCCTGAAAAATAGGCCATAAATTAAAATAATAAGTTTATAATAATTAAAATAAATTGATAAATGGTTATTGAATTAATAAATAATGAATATAATTTTATTATTCCTTTCATTATGATCAAGTGCATAATCATTTCAAACTAAAGGTAAGGGATTCTACCAGAACCTCCTTTATTCTTTTGGGTTATTCTTTCTCTCTTTTTACCTAAATGAAATTATATTTTATTTTATGAAAATATTCTAAATTATCTTTATATGTTCCAAACACATGTTTCAATACCCATTATTCCTTTATTTTTTAGAATATACTTCTTTCTAAAAGGTTCTCTACACAATTTTTTCGGTTAAGCAACACTGATTTAAAAAAACCTCCTAAATTCATACCAAATATAAAGTGAAATACATAATATTTTTTAATCTAAAATTATTTTTATAATTTTAGTCATTTTATTATGAAAACATTTTTGTTTCAATTCTTTTTGTATATAAAATATTATTCCATTTACTACTTTAAATTCTCCTAACTACAATCCTTAAACAACATAGAAATGTTTTAATTATAATGATTCTTAAATACTGTTATTACAATTTATAATTTTAGATTGACATCACTAATCATGATCTAAAACTATTATCCTTTATGAATTTCAAATAATGATATTTATCATTTCTTTCGTAGAAACTTTTATTATAGACCCATTTATTTTCCTTTAAACATGATTGTGATACCCGATTCCTTCTACAGGGAACCCTTATATTTATGTTGGACTACTAATGTATGACTAATAATATAGAAATACTATTCATGATCATGTTATGATGGGTGCACCCAGATTTTTATCCATGAAATTGGGTAATGTTTAGTTTCATGAGAATTTTTTTGGAACAGTCTTGGTGGGAGTCCTTGAATTATTATCCTCTATGTGAAATAATCCTTAAATCATGCTCCTCTATGTGAAATGAGCCTTGAATCATGATAAAGTCATGTTTTATGTTTAATCCAAATTACAATGAATCCATTATTATATTATCCCATGATGTGGTTTCATATCATTAATCATGTTCCATGCTTTTTTTATATCATTATATTTTGCCTTCTTACCCATGGGATAAAATTTATTTTAATGTTTACTCCCTTACTAAGATTTTTTGCTTATCTTTTCATTCATAATATCCCTTGGTTATTCAATGAAGATGTAAGGGCTTAATGGAACTTATGATATCATAATGGATGATAAATAATGAAACGATTAATTTAGTCCCGTGTTTTTAGTTATATGTACCTACTCTTCTAAGACACCGGACTTTACCATCTTTATCTTGTAATTTGATGTTTATTTATACTTAAAATCATGAGATGGTGTGTATAAAAGACTATGGTTTCAATATTTCTAGTTTTATATTAACATGTTATCTAGTTAATAAATTCTTCTACTTCATTGATTGGTATAATACATGTGCATGGAGATAATGATGATGTTGGGTGTGTTTGTCATATTTAAAAATTGTCCTAATTCGATGTAGTGAGGGCATCATATACATGTGGCATAACACATTATATTTATAGAACACAAGGAGTATCATGATCTACACGATGAAACATACATTCAGTATATAAGGAATCAAAGGATCTTCTCCTTGGGAAATGAGTTGTCCAAATATATTTTTTCTCACAGCCGACATTTGAGGAATCTGATTTTTTTTCACACCAAAAAAATTATTCTAATCAAATAGGGAACCCAAGGTAAATATACTAAGGAATATAATTATATTTATAATGGATAATAAAATATTATCATTCCTAAATGAAATGTGAATTATATGTTTTTCTCATCACCTAGGATTCATATGATCATCTCATAAGGTAACTCAAATCAACAAATAATACTGAATTTAGATACATCAACTGAGTAGAGGGAGAAAATATAATATTCTCATCAGAAAATTGTTTTTATTAATTTCATCTAACCCTCCCTACGCTCCTCACTAATGTCAAGGTTTGTGATGTACCAGGACTAGTCACATGTTTAAATCTAAATGACGGAACACATTTATTAAATGTGTATTGGTTGACTATTCCATATATAATTTTCATATATAGTACTAAGAGAAATTTTATACCGACTTAAGGTTCTCATGTTTTATATTATTCATGGTGAAACTCATAGTTTTAGTGAAGAGTATATATATTCATCATATATTTTCTCATCAAATAATAGGCCAAGAAAATGTTACTATCCTTTATAGATGACTAAATCTAAGTGGAAATTGGATTTATGGTGGTAGTTTTAGTGTTACACTGAATGATGATCAGAATTCATGGTTTTCGACTCTCTATGAGATGGTGCGGTGGAGTAGAGATTCTTATTTTGGAGATGGTAGAGTCATCTCTAACTCACCACCAATAAATGGGATACTTGAATATTGGGAAATTTTTATATATCCTCAAAGTGGTATTTCATATACCCTATAATGAGGAAAGGTTCAAAAACCACATTGGTTCAGTTCACAATTTAGGGTCATATAATTGGACCATTCAGTGAAGTTTAATGTCATGTGTGACAGAGTTTTTCATCAAAAATGAGTTACAATAACGTATGGTGTATGGTTTTAGATATAGTGTTTTCTCATTTCCATCATATAAGGAATTCTATACTTCTCACCAAAGGATTCTAGATCAATAAAAATATGGAATCCCATGACCACCACATAGGGTAAGATTTCGGATTAATTAATTTTTTATGGATGTTATCATTCTCTTTATCCCCATGTGACTAGGAGGTTGTGATATGATTATTATTTTAATGAATATTGGTAATAGTTTTAATAGATATTTTAAAAAAATTGAGGGATTTTTTTATGATTCATTACACTAATTGGTACTAAATGTGATGAGTGGTATTTTTTTGGTGATTAAAAAAGTGTAATTTAAAAGTAGTGGAAATAAACATGTGATCATAATATTTGAAATATTTTTATCATTTAATATGCAATCATATTCTCCTCACACAAGGAATGTTATTTTCATCAAAATGGAAATGTGATTAATGGCCTATCCAAATTATGATTACTATTAGTTTCCACCACATGAATAGAAAATTGGTGCTATATAATTAATTTATTTCATATTAGGAAATATTGGGGATTTTTTATAATGATTTCTAGTCAGTATTAGTATATGAGGTGTTATGATTTAAGGGATTATACGTATTCAAAATGAGGGTGAAAACTTTCAATGTTCAATGATTATTTCAAGGTACAAAATTATTTATCCAGTGTTAAAGTTATCTTGGAGATAAAGTGTCATAGGAATTATCTATTTTGTTAAGAAAATTTTATTTTTAACCTAAGAACTCCATTATATAAGAAAAAAATCCAATGAGACGTCCTCGACCAAGCCTAGAGTGAATTATATGGGAATTTCATTACCTCATTCTAGATATTTGAATGGTGTTTTCATGAGAAAGACAACTTTTAATGAGAATAGGTTCCACAATCACCCATCTTGTGTAAAGATATGCTTCTTAGAAGTTGGAATCGTATATGGAACCCAAATGAAATTTCCTAGAATAATATGTTTGTGTGAAGAATTATATTTTCATTAATAATGATCAAAAACACATGTCGGTGCTTGATATTTCATGTATATATTTTTAGAATCTTTTTGTGTTGTGTGATGTTTGGTGTCTGGTGAACATCAATAATTATAAGAAATCATTGACAGTCATTTTGGAATATTTAACAAAATCAACTCTAACATAGTCCATATTTATTTGAGACACATGTGATGTTTTATTTAATGTTTTCCTCCCACATAAATCCATGGGAGTCTCCCATCATGCGACATTATGAAACAAAGAGTCGCATGATCTAGGATCCCCTATCATTGAAATCTATAGGTCTATCTTATGAAAATGGGGGGATTATATAAATATAATAATTTTTCCTTAGTGGAGGTGTTTTATCATATAACATAATCCATGTAATTAAACATCACTAGTGGGGAACAATATTACACATTATCATGGACTATGGTTATTTAGGGATAATGAAAATGGCATGGAAAACCAACAATTTGACACCATCATTCCTATGAAACCTAATTGAATGACAATATAGTAGTTATATGAATTAAAAAAATTGTGAACCCATTAAATATTTATTTTACTTGTCTCCTATTATATGTGGAACATCATTTAGTTGTTGTCTCATTTCTAATGAAACTCATATATATGATGTTTTCATCTATTGTGCGCACTACTGATTTTTTTTCATAAGTCACCCCGTTGATTCAGTATCATCAGAGGATATTTTTTCCATATTAGTTCATCATGGATGAGAATTAAACGTTTGTGTTATTCCCTTTTTAGCATCTAAAACAATTTCATTTCAATGAGGATATTTCATTATTTTGAAATCCATTTCCCTAAAATTCCTAAAATGTTTTTAATCCAAATAATTATTCAATGATATATCTCATAATTGAAGAAGGGAATTCATAAAATTATTTAATCAAAATTATTTATATGGTTGTATTATGCAATGTATTTCCCTTTAAGAGGAAGGATACATCACATCCCTTGTGTTTTATAATCAACCACAATGTATAAATATGTGTTATCTTCTAATTTTTTTCAATTGTGAAATGTAGATATTTAATTATTATTATTGTAGGACGTTTAACATGATATAGTACACCGATTTACTTGGGATATTTCTAAAAAAATTATAACATTTATATATATTGTGTCAATACCAAATGATTTATAAAGTTGATATAATTATACTAAACGTGAATGTTATTGCATATCTTTGGAAACCTAGTTATTTTCCAAGGGTTTCACTTATTAGGATTTCATTATATCATTCCATTTTAAATGTATATTAAACAGATTTTATTTCAAAGGGTTCATTATTATATATAATGTGAATGATTTAAATTTTATTTTTTACGAAAATAATTTTATTTATGTGGGTTAATTATGAAATGATACTATAAATTATTTATTTTAGGTTTCACTCATATCTATGGATGATGATATGTGGGGTATTATATCTCCTTCTACTGAATTTGTTATGTATTTTTATCTAATGATATATGGATGTTATTCATTTAATTTAATAATTTTTATATATTTTTTCATAGACATTTTTTATCAAAACAGGAAAAATGGATATGTTTTATTCAGAACATGTAGCTTGATTATTATTATTTTTATGACAATGTTATAATTTATATATGATAATGTCTATTTGAATGATCTCTATTTCATTTTCATGTTACATATCTATTCTATATGACCCTGACTATACTTTATGGATATTGTTTTTTTTCTCTTTACTCCATACATTATTTCCATAGTATATGTTTTTTCATTTGAGTACACAAGTACTTCCATAATTACATTACAAAAAAAATATTATTCGATTACCATTTAAATAATAATTTCACCCTTAACATGTTTTCTCAGATAATAGGATTTAACCCGTTATTACATGTTGATGTTTTTTTCCCTTTCTGGTAATCTCATCTCACCATGATATATTGTTTCGTTTTAACCAATAATTTTTTTGGTGTATATTTAGAGAAATAATCAATGTAGGTATGGTTTGTAAAGTATGTCTAAGAAATAATAAGAAAATATCCATGTCATGTAAGAAATTCTGTTTTTTTGGATGATAAAGATAAGGGAGATAATTAAAAAATACACTAAACATTCCATTCCTAGAATTATGTGACTGTTGTGGGATTTAATGTTCATATACGTGTAATGTTTTAAATAAAGGGAAGTTTATCTCAATTAGTGTAAATGAATGTTTTTTACAAATGTTTTTTTAGAACCAAACATTGATTATTAATAAATTTTGTTGTGAAATTTTATCAATTTAATATCATACAATAATACTCATGTAAAAACATTTATTTTAATAATGGATTATCCTTAAAGGATTCATGTTACCGAAAAATTCCTCTTATAATGTTGAGATTTTCCCAAACATGAACCTAACTAGAAAAGCGCGGGATTTAGAATTGTTATGATTATTCTAAACATGATAACTTGAATAATGATTAACAATATGAAATGATATGAGTTTCCTATCATACTAATGCAAATAATGATCAATTCTTATAGATAATTCAATTATGAAGATGAGGACTGAAAGAAGATTAAATTTTTATGATTTTAGAAATGTTGTAATAATTACCATAGGTAATAAGTTAAATAATCAATGATGTGTATTGTGTCTATAATGGTGGGGGGATAATTAATTTAATTATTTAATAAAAGTGAATATTTTTTTTCAAAACTTTGAAATAGTATAAATTTCTTGTAGAGTTACCAGTAATAGTTCAATGAAACTAATTTGGGAAGAATGAGAAAACAAAATTGAATGCCTAAATCAAAGGAGAGATGATGAATATATGAATAAAACATTTCAAAGACCAATAGGACAAGGGAACTATTATGAATCCCTAACTAATGAAGTAATCTATGAAAATGATATGGGTTGAAATACACTAATAATATACATAAGATCAATCTAAAATGTAATTACATAATGGTCAACCAACATCATTGTCTCTATTTTTTTAATAACTTCAACTCACCACATGGATGACATGATATTGATTTATAAAAAAAACCCTATTTGTAAAATTTGTATATATTATTTATATTACACCTCTTTAACAGTTGAATTTTTTTATTATGCTTCTTATAAACCATGGTGTCCTTAACTTAGTAAAATTTATTTCAATAATAATTCGTGAGTGTCTATCTTGAAAATTATAATTTCCAATGTGGGAAATTTAAATTTAAAATTCAACACATTATAACCCATTAATACAAGGTAGACTGTACATTATCTATGATATATTTACGATATTATATAAGCCTATTTTGCAAAAAATTGAGAGGAAAAATTTCAATATTTGTTATATTCCAGTTAAGATTGAAAAGATGAGTTGACCAGTCAATCCATGGGTAATGAGGATAAAACCTACATATATATTTAAACTTAGAGACAAGTATAACATATGGAAACCCTGAACTATTCTAATAGTAAATAATAAAAATTAAAATTTTGATTTTTAAATTTATTTTTGAGTGTCAGGAATGTATTGATCCATGATTTACTTATGTATTTACCATAAATAAATAATATTTTCGATAAAATGATTCACATGAAATGTTAACACAAAATGAACCATCGAACAATACATAACTGCTGAAATGATGTTGTTGAAATTGATGGTAAATATAGTTGCATATGAATAATGAATCTTTTGAAGAAATAATATTAAATTTTATCTCTTAAATACTAATTTAGTGGTAAATTTTAATTTCTATAACCAAATAAGAAATAGAATCATGTCAGACATAAAATATATTTTCATAAAAATATAAATTTTCAAGCACTGTGAAGCCATTTAAATTATTTTTAAATAATGAGTTAAATTATATGTATTGATTATATATTCCAAAAAAAATGAATATCAATCTAATAGATATTATTAGGAAAATAATAAATTTATTTTATACTAAAAATAAACAGTTTTCATAGAATTGTTATTAAAAATAAAAAATATTTTTTTGTCAATTGTAATATTTTAATTATATAAAATGAATTCGTTATTTTTAATAATAAACTTTTAATAAATAATTATGTTAAATTTTATTTTAGACATATAATTAATTTATCATGATAAATATTTGTTACCCTAGAGAAAATGTTACTTTTCAAGGAATATTACTTATTAAAATTTTAGGATTTTAAATTCAATTAAAAGGTATTAATATAAATAATATTGTATGATGTTTAAAAATATATAAAAATAAAATTACACTTGTTTAATTTTCAATCAATTTCATATAATATTGAGGACACATACTGATTAAAATAGATATTTCTATTTAAACTGATTTTCAAAATTATATATGGTTTAATTTAAAATATTTTTTATCCTTTATAGAAATTGAATTATATTAATTGGGGCCCAAATTTAGATTCATCACAACATGACTTTTAATGAATGGTTTTCATATATTTTTAGTTATGAATTAATTATCATATTTTAATTTTATATATTATTAATAAGTATAAAAATAATAAATATAGTGTTAAAATAATATTACTAAATCATTTAGACACAGAGACATTTGATAATATCTATTTAGGTTGTAAATTAAAAACCCGCATGTCTCACCCTAATTTATATTCCTAAATCATAAACAAATAATGTAGGTTCATTCATTTATGATACCAAATTTTCTTTTCTAATGATTACTCCCTCTTTTTGACCAATAAAAGGGACCCATTTTTATACACATCAACAGAACCCTTAGTTCATGATTCCCATTAAAATGTACCCAATATACTTCATATATATCCCCTTTAAACATTTGGATTCCCCAATCCCCAATATATTTCCTCACATATTTCATTTCCAAAAAATACATCATGAGACCCTTAAAGGTCTGAACATAAGTAGTACATACCGTTTTTCTTCATTTCCCAATCATTTTCATCCAGTATCCTCAAAAACAATTTAAATGTATTTATATAATAACAATTGTATAAATAATATTAATAAAGTTTATTTATATATTTAATATAATGAGGATATATTTCCTTGAAATTTAATCAAAAGAATTTTTTTCACATCTGTTTGTACAGAATACTGCACCCACGAATGACACAATTCATTTTTCCTCACCACTAATAAATTATAGTTATAAAAAGGTTCCTAGTGAATATAAATTTAATTTAAATAAATATTTATATTCTAGAAATATAAACTTTGTGTTATATAATTAATATAATAAATAAGTGATCATCGTAAAATTGACATCACTAAAAAACATACCTAGAGGAAATACATTTTATTTATAAGAGATAACACCATTTTAATATATGTTAATCTTATATCTCTTATTGATTATGATTAATTAATTTAATAACATCTATGAAAGGAATTTATAGTTAGTTTATAATAATATTATAATAATTAAATATCCTATATTTTCATATATTCTAATTGATTTTTCAAATATTCTTATTTGGTCTGATTAATAACCTATATGGACAATGAAATAAATTTCATTCAATTACGAATTTGAACTCATTATATATATATTTTGGATTTATAATATATAAATTTAAATATTTAATTTATTCAACACCATCTTTGTTGGGAAAAATCCCTCAAGGTATCATGGAAGCATTTTTTAGGTGATTTTGATTGATGACAGAGTGGGCCCCTTTTTTGTGTTTGTTGACAAAGTAGACCACAATGATCAACATGACTATAAATAGAGGGCTAACCCTCTCCATTTTAAGGCAGTTCAACACCTAGGGAAAATTAGAGCCGCATTTGCGTAGGTGGTTCGGGAGAGCAAGTGGTGGTGTGGGAACTCAAGTATAAGATTATTCAGAAGATGTGTGCCAATTGATAGTTGCATGAAAATATTGGTTTGGGTATAAAAGGGCATGTTTTCCCAAGTTTTGAGTTGAGGAAGTGGGTGTCAGGAAAGTTCTTTGGTGTCACTTATGCGCCAGGCTTAGAGAAGCTTTCCAAAGCATAGAGAAGCGTGTCGGGAATTAGTAAAGCACACCAATAATAAGTAATAGTGAGAGTTATTATAGCATTTTGTGAATGTTTTAAGATTTACCAGAACATATAGTGTAAAGTTTTATTCATCAGTGGATGAAAATTGAACTTCAATGGAGCATCTACATACAGAGGATGATGCATTCATTTGTGATTATAATGGGACCTAAACGTCTTTAAATTGTGAGTGGATATTCTGAAAAATAATTAAACACGTTGTGGTTGGGAGAGTAGGGAGCTTTCATATTGTGAGTTGATTTAAACTAGGAGGGATAGTGAGTCCGCTCAAAACTTTTTAAACAGTAGTGCACTTATATTGGATTTTGTACATTGGTGCATCAATGGTGTATGCTCCATGGATGTAGCCCTGTAAGGGTAAACCAAGTAAAATTTTTTGTGTCATGTGCGTGATTTAATTTTTTTATACTTTTCTACATGAACAAGAGAGAAGATAGTTTTTGTTAATAGTCAAAAAAGATCAATAGGGGTAGTTGTTTTAATCTATCATACCCTGATTCACCCCTCCCCCTTAGAGTCTCTAACCTAGTGGACCTTACAATTGGTGTTAGAGGGAAAGGTTAATATTAGTGGTTCTCTCTAAAATGGAGGTCACCAATCATAAGGGGATTCCAATCTTTGACGATAATAATTTTCAGCTGTGGAAGAATTGGATACATCATTAATTCCTATCTTTGGGAATGGATATGTTCCCAATAGCGATGCATGGTAAAACATCTGATATTAATAGTGGTGCATTATCAAAAGCTGAGCGAAGAGAATTGGATGTTGACACCATGGGAATCAAGGCTTTAGAGGGAGCACTATCCAATACGATCTATATGAAGGTGATGTCATGAAAAACATCACATGCCATTTGGGAAAAACTTTTGAACATATATGAAGGATATTCAAAGGAAATAGATGCAAAGCTGCAAGTGTTGTGGAACAAGAATGAATATCTTATAATGAACCCAAATGAGTCTATTGATGCATTCTTTGATAGAGTAAATGTGGTCATGGAAGACATGAGAGGTATTGGTAATGTCATTTATGACATAAATATTGTTAAGCGCATCCTGAGGAAAATTCCACCTTGCTTCAATACAAATGTTTCAGTCTTGGAAGATAAGGATATGAAAGAGCTGACACTGGATAACTTGAATAGTACCTGTGTAGCATATAAAATGAGAAATGATGATACTGATGCCGTTGAAAAGGGTAGATCCAAAAAGGTGGAATTAAAGGCCGTGAAGAAGATCACTACTGAAGATACTCAAGAATAAGAAGATACTGTTCAGGTGATGTCATTCCTTTCTTCAAATATTCAAAAAGTAAAAGGAAAGTTTAAAGGGAAACATCCAGTGGCTTTTTTTCAATGTGGAAGGGTTGGACATCTTATAGAAAGGTGCCCCCTGATGTTCCATAATATGATGAGGTTAAATATGAAAATCTCATGATTAAGTCTTTAGCCATTGTGAAAGGAAAGAAACAATTCAAGGAAGTTTTTTTAATAAAAAGAATCTTCTTTCACAAGAATGTGATAGTTCAGATGAGTCTGAAGTTAAAGAGGGTGAAGAGATAGAGAACAAAAAAGATCATCGAAAATATCTACGGTGGCAGTTTTCAGTAGTTTTTAGAAAAAGGTTGAAACTGATGCTGAGGAAGAGGAAGAATAAATTGAAGGATGAGTCGAGATGGAGGATAAATTAAAAGAAGATCTTGAAGAGATAGATATTTGGAGAGAAAAAACAGAGAAATCAAACAAATTGGTTCATGATGAAAAACTCAACATGTTGCAGCAGGATGAAGAGAAGTCTAAGTTCATGGATGAGATGGATAATGTCATGTCTTATTGTCTTATTTGGAAAAGGACTCAAGAACACTGAGTTATCATGAAATCATTGTTGAAGAACATAAAATATAGATTATTGGACTTAATATCAAATTAAAAGAACAAATCAATCTCATTTCAGAACTTAAAGAAGAAGTTGTCAGACTATGAAAAAAAGTTACGGATAAAGAAATACTATTGACTCCAGGTGAGACATCTGGAAAGTAGATCGTTTAGAAGGTGAAAAAAATGATGTGGTGCATAGAGGTCCAATATAACAAGAGAGAAAACCAAATCCAAGTTATAACAATAGCATGGGGCTTGATAAAAATTTAAAATAGTCATGTTGAAAGTCAGACCACAAGCACCTTCTTCGAGATTGAAAGTTGATTTGGGTATGAAGAAGAATTAGAAGATTCATAGAACCCAAGGGACAACCAGTAGTGTAGAAGTGACGCACTAGAATGAACCTTACATCATGTTATATTTTTTTGGAAAGATGGGACATTCATATTATGTGTGTTCCATAGCTAAGAGGTAAAGAAGAGAACAAGAGAAACAATAGTATCCAAATAGAACATGATACTCAAGAATATCTTTAAAAGGAAATTGATTGTGGTGTGGTTGATTTGGACTTGTGGCAAGTTACTATACATCGAGCATGAAGAGGAATGTTCCAAAGCAGAACCAAACAAATCACAAGCAGTAGATCAATGAACCAGTTGGTGAGATGGAAATACGGAATAGATTTTCAACTTTTAAAAATGAAGATGGACCATCATAATCTATGAAATATCATAGGTCTCAATCTATGCTGAGTGTGAAGACAAAAATATGGACCAAGAAGAAGGGAGTAGAGAAGGCAGTGGTTGCTGAAATCTCCCTTAAAGAATCATACTCTTCTAGTGTACGGATTCTTGACAGTGGTTTCATGTCTCACATGATAGGAAATAAAGATCTTGTTATAGAAATAAAATATGAAAAATAAAGAGATTTCATGTTTGGAAATGATGAAGGCCTGAAGATAATTGGATCGAGAATGGCCATGTTTTGTGGAAATGAAATAAGACGTTCTGATGTCTTTGTTATAGAAGGTCTCAGTCACAATTTTCTCAGGTTTATTCAACTGTGTGATTCAGGGAATACTATATGGTTTACAAAGAAGACATGTGTCATCATGGGAAGATATGGTATAGTGATCCTATAGGGAAAAAGAACAAAAGGGAATTTATACCTAGTATGTGGGGAAGAATATATGTTTAGTTTATCAAGAGTGTAATAAAAAAAGTTGTGGCATATGTGACTTTGTCATTTTTTCTAACCATCCATGGAAGATATGGTTAAATTTGATTCATCTAGAGACCTATCTAATCTGTCACTTGATCATAAACATACATGAAATTCTTTTCAACAAGTTAAGATCATTAGAAGGATGTAAAAAGAAAATGAAAAGAAGTCAACATGAGTACTTAAAATGGTGCATACTAATGGGTGTAGACCTATCTCACCAAGATCCACTAACGGGAAGAGATATTATGTTATTTTCATTGATGATTATAGTAGAATGGAATGGGTATTCGTCATTTCCCAAAAGTATGATGTGTTTAGTTTCCTAAAATAGAACCAGAGCGATTCTGGTAGGATGGTTGGACATAAAATTCTGATATTTTGTACTGAAAATGGCATGTAATTTACAAACATTTTGGTGGAAGACTATCTCGAGAAACATGGGATAAGTCATCAAGTTACTTTACTGAGAACTTCCCAGCAGAATGGATTATTTGAGAGAAGAAATTTGATGATCAAAAACCGCGCCAGAATTATGCTTATAGAAAAATCTATACCAGAAAAATTTTGTAAGGAAGTAGTATTGATATAGGTCTATATTTCTAATATGGCTCTATTGTGTTCGAAGGAAGGAAAAACTATGTATGCTATGTGGTATGGGAAGAACCCAATAGTGAATTACTTTCAAATCTTGGGATGTGAGTGCTTTATACTCAACAAAGAAAAACATCGGAAATATGAGTCATGTAGAGATGAGGGAATATTCCTTGGCTACTTAGAAAAAATCAAAGCATATAAATTCTTTAATAAAAGGCCAGGAAAGGTAGTTGGGATCAATTATGTCACTATTATAGAAAATTAAAGGAATACACAACATCATAGTGAACAGTTTCTTGATGAATGTGATGAAGAGGAATGTAACACAAGAGGCGTAGAAGTAGCAGATAGTGAATTAGAATAGGTTACAAATTGTGAATAAGAAACATTCAATTTTGTATATACAATGAAGCCAAGGTGTTCAGTTGATATTGACAGAAAAAATATCATTAGTGATCAGTCATATCTTGTTCAGATAGGAAGAATGAAATCAATGCAGCAAACAACTCTCTTATCTTTGTTAGAGCCTAAATATTATTCTGATGTAGCTTAAGATGAAAATTGGATTCACTAAATGAATTATGAGTTAGATCTTATTGAAAAGAATCAGATGTGGGAGATTATTTCAAGCCCCGCAGATAACAATGTCATCAGGATTTAATGGGTATATCACAATAATATGAATGCGGATGGCACAGTGATTCGACACAAAACATGACTCGTGTACCAAGGATGCTCCCAAATAGTGGGTATATATATTGATGGGGCATTTTTACCTCTTTCAAGGCTGGATAGAATCAAACTATCCTATCCTTTTCCATGCAACAGAAATTCAATGTGTTCTAGATGGATGTCAAATATATTTTTTTGAATGGGGTTCTGGAAGAAGATGTGTATATCAAGAATCCCGATGGTTTATTAATTCATAAAAATGATAACAAGGTTTTTCAGCAATAGAAGGCATTATATGGGCTGAAGTAAGAACCAATATCATGGTACTCAAAGCTTGATCAGTATTTGAAGAAATGTGGTTTCCAACTTAATAGAGATGATTACAATATATATTTCAACAATGACGATAATCAATGTATGATGGTGTTGGTTTATGTCAATGACATAATATTAGTAGGATTAGGTGAATCTTAGTGCAAACATTTTTTTGAATTCATGAAAAGAGAGTTCGAAATGTCAATTACTGGAGAGATGAAATTTTTCCTTGGTTTACAGGTGTCACAAGGAATGAATGGCACTTTCATTTATTAATACAAAAAATCCAAAAAAGGTTCGGAGATGATTTGGAATGGAAAATTACAAGTAGATAAAGACTCTGGTTCTACTCAGACAAAATTATCAAAATATGATAATGGAAAAGTAGTTAATATCACAGAATACATATAGATTATTGGGAGTTTACTATACTTGACAATGACGATACCTGATATTGTTTCTTCCACATGCCAATCAGTGAGATATAAAATCAATCCCAATGAAATCCACAAGCTTGTAGTGAAAACCATACTTCATTACACTAAAGGAACAATGGATTTCTGTTTTATGTATAATGAAAAATCTTAACAAAAGATGTTGGGGTATACAGATGCAGATTGGTCCGGTTCAGCTAATGATAGGAATCAATGATAGGAGGTGCTTTATATCTTTTTAGTTTGTGTATTTAATGGCTAATCAAGAATAAGGATTTCAGTTCTTTGAGAACTGCGAAAGATAATTATATTTCAGCCACTTGAGCATACACATAGTTATTATGGATGAAGCAGAAACATGAAGATATGGGAGTTCTAGTGAAGTCTCTGATCGGAATCCAGTGTGATAACTAAATTGCTATAAATCTCTGCAAAAATCCCCTCCATTACTCGAGGAAAAAGCACATTTATATAATGTATCACTTTATCAAGGTGAAGGTTGAGCAGGGAATCATAAAGATGGAGTATATGCCTATAAAGATATAGGTTGTAAACATTCTGACAAAGGTCGTACCCAAGGAATCTTTTGATCGGCATCGACTGGCTATGGGTGTTCAATCGACTCCGCACACTTGAAAATGTGTGTATGTTCCCCCCACCCTCCCCGAAGTATGGTATCTTTTTATCTAATGTGTTAATCTATGTTTTTCAAATTTTTTAGACAAAAATTGAGTGACCTTTGGGTTCGTTAACAAAGGGGGAGAAATAGTGACTTCTAAAGGGGAGAAACTGTGGCTGGGGAAGGTAGAAAATGTCTTAGTCAAAGACACAAGGAGAAGATGATAGCTGAAGTAATGAGATAGAGGGAGTGTTATGAATGTTATGATGCTAGAAGTGATCGATCAATGACTGGATTTCATGACAGCTGAGGATTGTGATAAAATCAGAAGAGGGACATTGGAATGGTGTATGACGGTTTCTAGCGATCAGCTATTGGTATCAGTTTGGTATCAATAATTATTGTTATAACTTAATAGAATCATTGATTAACTTTTCATTTACTATTGATTCCCACAATGAGAATTTCCCATGTGGGATTAGAGTATGTGTTGACTGAATCCATGATCGCTATCAGAATAGCAAGAGGTGAATGGTGGTTAAAGTTTTAATGCAGTAACATTTTATGAGAGTGTTTTCAACAAACCCAAAGGGGAGATTATTGGGAAAAAATCCCTCAAGGTATCATTGAAGCATTTTTTAGTTTATTGGTTTTGATGATAGAGTGGGCCTCCGTGTTGTGTTTTTTGACAAAGCAGACCATGATGATCAATTTGTTGAAAATGGGGTTTTCTATGGTGGGTTTTCAAGTTCAATAGATGTTATTGAAAATAATTTATTGGAAGAAGAACCTTTACAAAGGAATGAACGATCTGGATATGGTACAGAAAGAGAAGATACATGGTGGTGTTTTTTGTAGTGTTTTCCAAATTTTGGGGCCTCAAAATCAACAAATGGAGAAAAGATTTTTGGAAAAGGGACTTGCATGCTGGTGTCTTAGAGGTATGGAAAGTTGCCAAAAAAATATGTTTTTCAAGATAAAAACATCAAAATATGGAAAAGGAAAGAGTGGAACCCATGTTTTGGTTTGGGCGTGCAAGGTGACTAAGGAGACAGAGGCTAAGGCGGCTGGACTTGCGCACCGGGAGGAGAGTTACGCGCCGTTGCACAGTGTGACCAAAATGTCTATAAATACAGAGTTACCCCACCTCATTTTTAAGGCAGTTCAACACATAGAGAAAATTATAGCTCCAGTCGCACAGGTGGTATGGGCGCGCTAGTGGTGGTGTGGGTGGGCATGTATAAGTTTATTTAAAAGTTGTGCACCAATTGATAGTTTCATTCCAATATTGGGTTTTGAATAAAAGGGAGTGAGTTGCCTATGTTTTGTGTTGATAAAGTTGGTGTCATGTAATTGGATTGGTGTCATGTGCACGCTAGGCTTGGAGAAGCATGCCAAGTCATAGAGACTCATGAAAGGAATTAGAATAGCTCCCCAAGCATTGGGAAGCACACCTGTTATTCTAGGGTTGTACGAAAGTTGGATGATTTCTCGATACATCTGTGGTAATGTTGTATTCATCAGTGGATGAATGTATAACTTCAATAGAGAATCTACATAAAGAGGAAGATAAATTCATTTTTTATAAAAAAAGGGACCTACAAGTCATTAAACTGTGAGTAGATCTTCTGAAGATGTAGTGAGCACGCTTCAGTTGAGAGATTAGTGAGATTTCATATTGTGAGTGATTGTAAACCAGGAGGGACAATGAGTCTACTCCGAACATTGTAAACAGTCATGTGCTTATAGGGGATTTGGAACATTGACACATTGTTGGTGTATGCTCCTTGAAAGTTTCCTAGTGAAGGTGAACCAAGTAAAAATTGTTGTTTCATGTGCCTAATTTAATATTTGTTTATACTTTTCTATAGGAATGAGAGAGAAGAGAGTTTTTCTTAACAAAAAAACACGATCAATAGGGTCAGTTGTTTTAATTTATTATACCCTGATCCACCGCCCACCTCTCTAGGCATCTAAACTACTGAACCTAATAATCTATTTGTTATAAATAACCAAAACAATCTGTTCACCTACATCGACATCATTAATAATAACTAAAATACATATGAAATGAATTTTAAAACATTATAAACTATCCTAAATAGACAATTTGTATAAATTTTATGATATATTAAAGATTAAATTTAAATTATTAATGGATTACCACACTATAATTATGAAACAATTTTAGAAGATCCAATATTACCCACACTTTATATTCGAAGTAAATAATAACATATTAATATAAATGTAGATAATAATTATAAACGATGTTTATTTAAGGATATAAATATAAAAAGGGATATAAAATTGAAAATTAATATATTTATTTATATTTTATAGGATTTATGATTTCATTTTATTATGCATGAGACATATTTCCTTATATAAACCTTCCACTCTATAAAAAATAATAATAATGATTTTTTCATAACATATTAATTTAATTCATGGGGTTTATATATATACATCATGTTGTATATTTAAACGGATTCCAATTCAATTTATATAAATGTTGTAATTGTTTTGTTACCTGAACTCCCTCCATTGAGTTATGATGTATCATATTGATCTTCATTATTCCATGATTTATTTCTTCAATCATAAGAGTTTATTTATAAATACATCCTCTTCTAATATGGTAAATATTTTCATTTTAATTATGTTATTTTACATTGAAAAATTTTTATTTCCCAAAGCTATCACATAGTTGATAATAATTTCAGGCCCCTTTAATGACATTTCCTAGTTCTTATAAGAAAATAATTTCCCATAAACATTATCCATTATAATCGGTAATATAATTCTATTTAATCTCATGTGAACTAAATGTTTTACTTGTCCTCTATTTAAAGTTATGTTTTTATACATTTCTTGATTCATATTTATGATAATAATATTTCTAAAGTGTATTAATTTTATTTCTATACACTCCAATAAAATATATTATCTTTCACCACAAATCACGTTTGAAAACATTATTACATTTCAAGAGACTATTATCTAAATTCATATTTGAAAACTAAATTTTCATCAATGATTTTAATAAACCATTTTGAAAACAACCTTTAAAAGTAAGGCATATATTTTCAATTTAGGAATACCTTATAATATATATTTTTGATAGTTCTATATGGGAACACATCACTCAACCACCTATATCATATTATATGTAAAATGTTATATAAATTATAATGTTTTCTAATATAAATTAACTTTATCCTATAATTATATAAAATTTATTTTATTATTTTTTGACTATACCAAGGATATTTCATTCTTAAAAAGTGGTATTTATAAAAACCAAAAGAATAATTTTTAATCTATGAAATTTTTCATTGATATATCATATACATGGTTGAATAAATTCATTAAATTATAGTATCCTCCTTATTTCCCTTGATGGACTATTTAATATCCTTATATTTTGGAGTAAGGATCCTCCACTTCTAGTTACCTAATTATCCATTGTGTTAAAATTAGATATGTATTCCATTGTTGTTCCTTCATGAACACTCTATGTTTCCTTCCTTTAATTTTAATGTGTTAAATTATATTTCATATATATATTTATTTGGAATATTAATGATATAACAAAAAAATTCAATATATGATGTAGATAAAATATTCTTATCAGGATTGAAAATTATTTATAATGAATTTTACATACTATATTAGGAAACATATTTCTTTTCCATTGTTTTGTCATGTAATTATTTTTTTATATAATTCTATTTTAATACTAATTTTTTTTTAAATTTTATGGTTTATTTATTCTATAATTTTTATTTTATTTTCATTTGAATTTTTTTTAAATGTCTTTTATTTACATTGGATCACTATGATGTGATAAGATACGTGATTTATTTCACATATCACTCATATATATGGATGCTGTTAGGTGGGTTTTATTATCTGCCTACAACAAATTAGATAAGAATATGTATCTAATAATATAATTATGTTACACCTATTTATTGGGTTTGTTCACAACATGATGTGTGCACAATTTGTTTTTACCAAAAAGGATACATGAATTTATTTTTTTCAAGATAATATTTGTAAACATTTTGATTGTTGAAAATGATATGATTTAGATATAGTCATATTTTTTCATAGTTACAGGTTATATATTTCATCTGCATGTTACATACCCACTCTAAAATCTTATGATTTTTCTTTGTGGGTCATACTAATTATCTATCAAATCCTTATATTTTCTACATGGTATATGATTATTCATTTGAGAACACATGTCCTTCCATTAGGACATGTGTTAAAATACCATTTCTCAATATTTATATTAATATAAAATATCTCTAAGGACAAGACATATCTTATGATTATGATCCTACCATTAATGGCTTATTGATGAGATTTTCCCATACAGAGTGTTTAAATTAGAAAATATTATTTGTTTCATTTTTCCCTATATTTTTTTCAATAGGACTATATTTATAAGAAAATATTAAGCTAATATTATTTTTGGGATATGAAAAAGATATAAAAAGTAAATATTAGTATAGGGGAAGAACCATCCTTTTTGAATGATAATGACATGAAAGGCAATACATAAAGAAATCATATCTTTTTTTGTTATTATTGTTTTATTACTATAACATTAAATGTTTAACATATTGTAATGTTATAAATATAGGACGGTTTGCCGCAATTTTTATCAAATAAAACATTAACAAAATGTTTTTTAGAATAATATATAAGAGTTCGGGCATGGTTCACTTCATCTCAAATATAAATAAAACATATTTATTTAATTCTAACCCTTTCTCTAGCTGAAACCATCCATATTATACAATTTATGAATTGGTCTTATAGACACACATACTGTTTTAACACATTTTGAGATAAATGTTTAATGTAATGGGTACCTTCTTAGTAGACAATTTTTGAAAAAAAATTAAAATGCCATATTAATATAATGTTTCAATATTTTAAAATTTATTTATTTTACTTATTGAGGTGTCAATGGGATGGATAATTTTTTTATTAGTAAATTTAAGTATCTAATCATGATTTATGATTTTAACAAACATATCAATCATATTAGTATCAATAACCTTAAAATATTATGTATATTCCAGTATGAATTGGATTCTTTCTCCAAGATTAGTATTTTGTGGTTTTATACATGAATTTAAATTATTTTTATGGAAATTTTCAATCCAATTTCTCATGACAATTCATCATGTACATAAATCTTTCATTCAACTTTTCTCTCATATATATTATGTAAAAAATAAGGATAGATGCACTCTATTAATATTTTCATTCACCAAGAAATGATCTTTAATAAATGACTGATTATATTCATGCATAACAACCCTTTAATCAGCCTCTTACTATCAGAATTACTTCCCTTTTCTTGTGAAAATAATGTCATCTACATTGTCTTCCTGATATTTTTGTAACTTCCTCACTAGAGTTTTAGTTATTTATCAACACTTTGAGAGAGAGGGAGATAGATATTTAATTTTTTTTCTTACATGATTTAAGATAACCATGTCAGATTCAGATAATAATACAGACTAATAATTTATTACCGTAGTGGGAGAGTCAATACTATTGTTAGTATTCAACATATTATTCTTCACAATATTTAGTTTGTGTGTAATGGAATTATAATTAATTTAAATTCAGTTATTTATCATTATTACTAGCTATTTTATGATCTTTAAAAAAATATATTATATAAAAATAATTCAAATTCATCCACATGTTGTTGAAAATGTTAGGTAATATATCTTCTTTAAAACATACTCTTACTATTAATATTTTAATATATTCTATATATATGAATTAATATCTATATTCCATTGATCAATCTCATACACCATTCCCTGATGACATAGAGGAATAATTCCTTGTTGGAAAATATTCTAATTTACTATATCATCTTCATTGAAGTATATAATTAACTCCTTTTCTGTCTATAAATTTTGGTACCATTAAACAATGATATCCTTATCACTTCAACAAAATGTGAGACAAATATAAAATAGTAAACATCCTAAAAATCACATTACAGTTCATTTCCGTTCATATAACCCCTTGAAAAAATATTGACATAAAATACCCATTGTGTGGGATGAATCTAGGTGTGGAAATATTTATTCATTACTTTTATTTGATCATTTAGCTAAATAAAATTTTCCCATTTGTTAAGAGGAACATGTTTGATCTATTTCTATCTGAATCCTCTCACCATGAATATAAAATAAATTTTGAATGTAATCCAAGAGCATATAAATATTTTACATCATCCACAATAATGGGATAATCCAAGGATAATACATAAAATATAATGTTAGTGTATAATTATATAAAATTACACATTATACATGTTACAAAAGCAACAATTTTTTTTAATAATAATATAGGGGAACTCAATCTTCATATATATCAATACAAATCATTACGACAGTCCAAAAAAATTACAATCATGAAGGTATTCTTCTATAGTTTATAGATATCAAGTTCTATCACTATTTTTTATTAGTTAATGAAATAACCTACTCCATAATCACAAGGAATAATATCTATTAGGGTTCACATCGAGTGTTCCATCATTCAACCTATCCGAATGAGATTAATACCTTGATGTATTGGTTAAACATTTTATCTTATATAAGTAAGATAATAATAACTTATCCTATATAGTATGATTAATTGAACATAGAATATTCCTAATGTATATTATCATTTTCAACATGATCGTGTAATGGAAATAACTACAGAATTTTACTAAGCCACATTACCTCAAACATATATATACAAAAAAATTATTTTTTTCTAAAGATATCTTCCAAATTTATATAAACTATAATTTCATTTGTGACTATATTACTTCTTAAATTATAGAAAAAAAATGAATATTGAATTTTGTTGTCTTTTTTAGAACTCTAATGATTATTTTATAAGAACTTATGTTTTTTACTCCTTTTCTATCAATGGTAAAGATCAGAAATTGTTCCTATTATTTTAATTATGTCATCATGTGTACCACATGATTTTAAGTATGGTAAAACATATCCCATTAAAATTAATAACTACCCATGATATTTTTTTATTTACTCATTTGAATAAAAATGGTTCATTTATTTTCACTAGGCATTGGAAATCCATTACATGGTAACAATCAAAACAATAATTTATTTCTAAAGTTCAACATACCAGTCATGAAGGTCATGTCACATTCTCAGAAAATCACTATTTTTGAAACCATTTTAAAACATGAATTTTACAAGCTCTTATGTATTTCAATGATTACTTTATCACAATTATCTTCTATGAGAAAAAATATCCCACATGGTTTGATCCACACATACTTATCAAATTCGTCACCAAAACATGAAATCTTATTGTTGAACACCTTCATCTCCATGACATTGTCTCCTTAAACTGGTTGTTTTGACTATTCTTTTTATTTGGTAAACTACTAAATATAATCTCAACAAATCTAAGTGGGAGAGGGTTTTTCTTTGTATCCAAGAGACCTAGTATCAAATCGGGGTGGGGTGGATTTTTGGGTTACTATAGTATTACTATAGAAAGTATTGTTTGCTACTTTATCATCTGACACTATTCACCAGATTTGGTCCTTTGGGATATCGTTTTAGGAATACAGGTCTCATGGTCTTTAGGCCATGAATGGCATTTGGGACATAGGGCATTTGGGCAACAAAAAGGCCAAGAAGAATGGGAATACGACACAAGAGCCCACCCATATAAGGATTCAGACAAAAAAATAGCAACCATTAGAGCATAGCTAACTAGAATGAATGAATTAGAGGGTATGGAAACAGTCATCAGGATTAGACACCCTGAAAATCTTCATAGGGAAATGATATGCAATTATCCATGTGATGTGGGGAGTTAGGAAAGTTCAATATGCAGATGATGAGGATGGTATATTTCATGTTTTTCAGTTCATGAGAATTTAAGGTCGTGTATTAGGTTTTGTATGGGCCATGTTCCTTAGGCCTACAGGTTATTTAAGGGTTCCCCATAAACACATGAAACAGGTATTATCTAGAATTACTAAAAATAATGCCTTTGAGCCATTTGGACCACATCATGAATGTTTTCATTCACCATTTTCACTGAAATATCCATAAATCAAAAACACAATCTATTAAACATAGTTATCCATCTATTTCATATTTTGACACATCAAAAAACTTCGTAATTTATCATTTTATACCAACCCAAAGATCCTTGAAATGGTGAGAATATACTCACTATTTTGGAACCACAAATGCATGACATTTATTCTTATTATATTATTATATACTTTGATTCCATCATAATGTTCTAACATCTACATGAGTTACTCTAATTTTTTTCATCTCCTGCGTTATAAATTCTCATTATCTGGTATCTTATTGGAAAAATGTACATCATCATGAATGATGGTTTTCCTCTTATTTTACTACAACACACTATGAAAACTATCTCCTCTAAAAGTATTGGTACACGTAGACTATAATCACGTTTTCCATGAATTTCATAGTAAAATATATTCTTCCATTTTATACAATTCCATTCTATGTGGCGAAAACTATTTCACATTCCAACATCCTCGGGTTGTAGGATACTTCAATGATTTATTTTTTTCAATTATTTATATATATTATATATTTTTGTATACTCTGATTCTGGATTTCCATTGACAATAACCACTATAAATTAAACTTGATAACTGGGGAATGATAATATATTCCATTAAAATATATTAGATTCCCATTTTAAAACAATGGTAAAATTATATTTAAACACTCCACTCTAACTATTTTCATTTTCATTACAAATTATACATACTCTCCAAAACATGGTGTATTCTATTTAGAAGTAATCATTTAAAAATTTTCATTTATTAATATTTATGTAATTCATTGTATTACTTTACTCTATTTAACGTAAGAATGTTCTTAAATATTTATATGAGACAATATTTTTTACATTAACACTATATCCACAAAAAATTATATTATACATGGTAATAACATGATTCCTTCAACATTGGGCGATAAATAAAATATAGTGGTTGATAATAATTTCATTTAAAAATAATCCTCCTTCCATGTGAACAGTTTTCTCATTCCACCAATGAACATATTATAATAATTATATTTAATGAAATTCATTACTAAACATATTTTTGTGTCAAAATATTAATATTAATATTTATATAATGAATGGTTTCAATATAATTTTAATTATTTTGTATTATATTATTCTTTACAAATAGTTGTGTTTAAGAGTATATAAAGAGTGGATGAGAGTAAATCTAATCTGTCTTGTTCTTCCACTATTAGTGTATAACTCTAATATTTCATATGTACTTCAAGGGTGTGTTATTCAACATTGTCGATTGGATGTGGGAATTCTATATTCCCAATCAACTTTTTCATCCAAAATTAATTTTTACTACATATTTCATCTAAATTTGTTTTATATGTGGTTTAATATTCTTCATGATAACACTTTTATTTTTCTTTCTACATTCATATGAAAATAAATTTTAGGTATTATTTATAATATAATGTGTTTTGTTTTTCAAAAATAATTATCATAATCAGTATATCTTTAAATTTAATTGAGGATATTGATTAATTCTTGTAAATAATAAAATAATTGTAATAATATATTCTTTGTTAATTTATAAAAGAGTTTATAAACACATTAAGAATAATTTATATTATAATTAAACATTCTACAATTATATTTTTGTATGTTATGCGTATTTTAATAGAATGAATTTTATAAATTCTTATATTTTTAATCATCTATTTCTAAATATGTGTTTCTCAGATCTCCCCAATCTTGATATCATCTAAAATAACAGATGATAAGAGGTGAGTTATGTGTACAAATATTTATCTAATACATAATATATCCTTAAAAGTTAAAACTCATTCACATTAATTTATGATTTCGCATTTATTTTTGTTTTTATAAACCCATTGGGTGAAGTGAATCATTAATCATTAGGGATCTATATAATAAATTTACATAATACTATATTTTATAATTGTTACAATATGAAAGAAGTTAATGTTGAATCTTATTATCCATCTATTCAACTAGACATTATAAAATTGATTGTAGATAATTCATATATATGTATGATATTACTAATTCAATGTATAAAAAAATTAACTAATTTAGAAATAGTATATTTTTTGATGAGGTATTGAATATTTTGACATATTGTGTAAATAATTTCAAACATAGAAAAATCAATTGAAAATAATAGAGGAAAATTAATTTTTTTTGTTTAATCCTTTATATAATGACTTTATTAATTAATAATTGCTAAAAACGTTGTTATTTGATTTTTTATTTCATAAAAAATTATATATACAAATATATTCATGATTTAATTTAGAAGGATTAGGATAAAAGGATAGATTTATGTAATTAATCCTTTATTAGAATCTAGTGTAGGGCACTTGAACCGACATTTATTTCCGGATTTTATCATTTGTCTAGGATAATGGGAAATTAAATTTGATATTAAGGAAGCATAAATATAATTTAGTAATTATATTCTAAATAAAATAAATAATATGTCCATGCACACTCTCTTTTAATACTTTAAATATTGAAATATTTACTATATCGTCATAATAATAGTGAAAAAATATATAAATACTCCAATTAAATAAACTTCATTGGTTTATTTACATTTAATGTTTGAAGTGAAATGTAAATTATATAACTAAATGAATATTTCTACTAAATCCCAATAATTAAATATTTCAAATTATTTTCCTTTTACATTATAATTTTTACTATAATGTTTATGATAAAGATTTAATTTTTTTTTGAAATATTCAAAATAATTTTAATTAAATTTTATATTAATGTTATATGGTATAATTAAATTATATAAATATATACATTTGTCCAATATTCTAATTAATGAATCAATTATTTTTATTTTCATATATTTATTCCCACTTTGATAACATAAAAAAAATTAGTAAATGGAACATTGTATAATAATGTTTAATATACAACCATTTTTATAATCTTTTTGGTTTTTAGATCATAAAAATTTAGGATACATTTAGATGAATTTATTGTTCTTTTTATATTCCAAATAAATATTTGGTTTTATTCTTTTATGATCATCTATTTTAGTTACTATTGATTCGTATTATATGTGACATGATAAAATATTTCATTAATTAAATTATTTTAAATTTAATAATTTATAATTTATAAAATCTTTATTCATATAATAGAACTCAACCACAAGGTGAAAATTTTGTTTTGGATGATTTTGGTTATATTATTGCAATGTAAAAATCGTCCATTTCGGTGAAATGTAATTAAAAGAATCATGTTCACTCTTTTTAGTTATTTATTATCATGATATTATAGTTATTAATGATTGATAATAAAATGTAGAACTTCTAGAATCTATGAAATGTGAAGATAATTTCATATAATAATAAAATAGGTTTGTTTAGTCTCATAATGTAAGATTAACTATATATATATATATTTAATCATACATATAAATCTGAATTTAGGATTTGCTAATACAAATATTTGAGATGTATATTGTTTACCATATATTTGTTTAAACATGAATTTAATCTCATAATATTATTTATGATACCATTTTAATCAAATATTAATTCTAAGTTTCATGTTTGATCTCATAAAAGTATATCTCTATAGGACTCTCTCTTCACACGTGTATTTATTATATACTATAATTTATTTATATGATGTAATATATTATTTTAAATTTATATATTATATTTTTTTTTTCAAATGAGATCTTTGACCAAATATTTCATTGGTGATATGAATGAATTTTTTATAACATGTCATTGATAATTATTCTTTTTTTTAAATTATTTGAAAAATTGGATGATATGTTCTTTTAACAATTATTTATTTTTATTAATTTTAAAGAAAGATACATATAATCATTTTTATCATTTTATTGAAAAATATAATCCTTATTGATTTTTTTAGCTTTAATTAACATTATGGTAATTAATTATTATTTAATTTCTTAACAAAATTCTATTATAACATTTGAATTTACATCCACGATCAGATTTTATTTTCAAAATTTATATCCTTTAGGAAAATCAAATTTTTAGAAGTATTTTATTTTATACTATTAATAATGTGCATACTATTTGTATATTATGTTGGTTTATGGATAATAGCTTCTTTTGAAGTAATGATACATAAAGAAGTTCTTAATTGTTTTGTTATATTTGGTTATAAGTAACTATACTCAGTTGTTATGATCCCGAGATGAAATTATCTTGTAATTAATTTCTTAAAACCAACATTTTTCATATTTTGAGAGGCGAATAGTTTTGAGAAAACTATAAAAAATTATGTATCATATACATGAATGAATAATTGAATTTTTGAATATATTTAAATTAAATTCCATATTGAAAAAAAATTATGAATTATTAGTAAGACCTGACACACTGGGGACCCAGCTATATCAAAAGAAAGTAAATGGAGTGACACCCCAATCTATCCTTATGTAGTCTAATAAATTGTGACTAGTTCCACGTAGTCATATCATATTCATGGGAGGCCTTATCCTAGTGAATATTAAACACACATAGACAACACATAGTAAATTTGAACCACATAGAATAAATAAAATGGTATCACCCTAATAAGAAACATTTGTAGGTACTAGGGCCTGCAGTTAATGTTGGTGGGATGAGGATTTATTCATTTTATGGAAGAGATGACAGAACTTGTCATCTCTGATGATATGATCTCTGGTATGGTATGTAGATATCGAGTAAATTAAAAAGTAGAAAAATAAAACTGTGTACATACCTTTAACGATATGAAGGAATGGTCAACAACAACTTATAATCAGTGATTGTGGAAAGAAGTATCCATAATATAAACCCCCTAGATAATCCACATGTGATTCAAAAATATATAGGAGAGCCAATCGTCAGATTCAAGGTGCTATCACGGTGATCCGATGAAATATTGAACCTCCAGGTGATCATTGTGATCCTTTGCCATCGATGCTTGAAGGAATTCTTTAATAAACTATTAAGAGGGAGATACTAACTCTTTATAAATCTGGAGGATTTAAGAGCTCTAATTCTTAATGATCAAATTGTTTATTAGTATAGAACCTCTCTCTCTCTATTTATAATGGAGGTTCCAAATACTCGGTTGGGTTTACTGACCCCTATTTATTTAAAATCCACTAAATAAATAATTATGACGAACTAAAATGTTTCAATATTATTTAAAATTTTATCACATGCATGTAATATATTAAAAAAATTACATGATAAACTCAAGTCATTTAACTCAACTCATTATTCTCGATTAACATTAAACAAAACAAGAATATTAAAATAATATTCATTTGATTAATATTTTACTATATTTACATAAAATTTAAATACAATAAATAAATTCATATTAATTATTGATAAAATGATTAATAATGAATTTATTTATAACATTGGTGATTGATACCTTTGAAAACACTTGGATCCCATGATAGGGAACACCTTGTTCAATATATATATTTAATTTGATATGGTGGATTCTTGAATATGCTATTGTGTGTGACCCTCTATCCCATTATCATAAGATTAGTAAATAAAATTCACATACCAATAGAAAATTCTAGTAACCCATAAAGGTCCCTAAAGAGATAATTATTGACATATCAACGACAACCAACCTACGATCATGTAGTGTGTTCTAAAATCACATTGCCTTTAAATATCTCATAAAGAGGGGCAAACACTTTTTTCACTGCCCTTTTATTGCTTTATTATTTTTTGATCTATCGGGATGTTATTACCTTTCAACTAATTTGTCCAAATACTTAAAAGGTTGCACCATATCGATCAACATTTCTTGAGATATATAACATCTTTATCTTGTAATCAAAAAATAATTTCGGGTCCATTCAACCAATTTCATACCCCCAATGATGCACCCAACATAAGCTACCTCACAATGATTCCATTAATATGGTTTTTTTATTGAATAAAAGTACACAATGAAATGATAAAAAATGGTAATTATATCATTCAAGGATACCAATACACATTTTCTATAGATAGGAACATCCAATGACACTAAAATCATGTGGTGTTCCTATTGGCGGGGTAATCCATATGATCTCCCTACTAGAGATCACCAAATGAAATCTTCATGAGAAAAAGTATTAATTCTTAAGATCCCCCAACACCTTATAGTTAGACCTCTATTGTGTCTAGTAAATAAGATATATTTAGACCATGTGTATTTTATTTATGATTAGTGTCATAGTATCCAGAAGTTTTCATTTTAGCGTGGGAAATGCATAACCTTTTAATATGAAAATTAATCTATTGACATTACATTCAAATAGTGGATTAATAAATATCTTCACAATAATGGTATGTGTACACCATGTATATCTAACTATATACATGATATGGAAATCAAATTCACTATATAGTTGGGTCAAGGGAACCCTTTATTTCAACACTCCAACATTCACTAGATCTGACTTGCTAACCACAATTGTTAGATACCCATATGATGAAGATCATGTATCTGTAGAGTAATAGTTTAGCTGTTGTAATTTCCATGTTTCGACCATAGGGACATTCTTATATATGTGACCTAATCTCCTTGAGAAAATATCTAAAGATGTGTTAACTCTAGGTACATTAAATTTGTAAACATTCATAACATGACATGTTTTCTTGTATGAAAAACATAATTTACATTATCATAATACATTACTTACTAGGTGTGATTCCAAGTACTAGAACCAATCATTGTAGTTAATAACTGATTCTTATCAACCTCATGAGCTACAACATACTCAGTATTTATAGGTATGGTTACCAAATTCTCATATAAGCTTTCCTCCCTCAACACCTCAGACTAACTCTAATACATGATCAAATTTAAACAAAGGCTTGTTTGTGTCCCACCATAACTATCATCCATCTCCACTTACCAGGTACATATAATTTGTACTTCTACAAGTATAATAAGATTGTGCTATTAATTTTACATGATTTTATCCTAGATATAATTCATATTCACCTACTATAAAGTATATATTGTCAGTACTAATTAACATACATATCATCGCATATGTGATTGATCTGTCGCTAAAGCGTGTCGAACTCAATTCACCACATAATATAATCATATTCCTTTTCATGTTATCTTGGAGGTATTATTCCACGATACATTAGTAACAATTATTACATTTCATTGCTCTGAATTTTATTTTTCAATACAATGACTCTATATGTATGATTTACTAGGTCAACCAACCATTACATCTACATCCATAGATCCTATATCATATAACATACATTGTCACAATAATTCAATAATTTTAGAATAACTTTTATTTTGGTGTTAACTAACTATAAGACCAATATCTGTTTTCCATATGTTTCTGAACATATTTCTCTTGGAAAACTATGGTTCTCCCACTTAACTCTATTAGACACATGGAAAAGATTCGTTTCCTTAGAATTCTCTAAGATCATGTTTCTTACTTTTATCCTGACCTAGATATCAGTAACTGGTAATCATTATTGATATCCAATGATTTCATCATCTATTTCTGGTTGTTTCATATAGATACTTTCCATGAATCTTTATATTGACTTCCAATGTCCAATTAAATGATCCATGATGTTATCTATGACAAGTAAAATTTGAATATATTTAGGCATACCAACTCAGTATAACCAATCATGTCTTATTGGTACTTATCTTGTACAACCCATGTATCATATCTCATGAGTATCAACCACAATATTCAAAATAACATGACTCTTTTAAATTAGATACATGTTATACATTATTGAAATTTAATTAACCTTGTCGATTTTTGAGAATTACAATATATTGCTTGTTTTTATGTATTATTATTCGTAATTATTAATGTATCACTTTCCATGGTGAACACAAAATGTTCACCATGCTTTTCCACCATCCTATACAATATGTGTCTCTACAACATTCCTCTTCCTCAAGTATTTGTAGAACTTGTTCTAATGTGATCCATTTTTGCATCTGGAGCATTAACTAGACCCCAGTAAATCTTGTTCCCACTATCTATAATAGAGACGTGAACCCTTATATTGGAAATTAGTCTAGAAATTGAATAACACTTTTATATATTAGGGATTCATATAATATTTTAAGATACTATTAAGATAATTACTTTGATGCACTGTGTGTTTATCTTCATGCTAGTTTGATTATTTTCAAACAAAATAATTTAAACTACACACATGCCCAATGACATAATGGACATCCATCATTCCATGAATTGTATTATATCCCTTTTTTATTTTAGTGGGAATATTAGTTAATGGATTTTTTTTGTTATTTTCAATGCACGTCTTGAAATTTAATGGACGTTTTGGTATATTTTACCATTTATGTAACTTTAATCGTATCATTAATGTATAAAATGAGACTTTAGAAATTTCCCCACACTACATTTTGTTGATAAATGTTAACATGTAAGAATCCTCATTGATTCTCATTATTAGAATGAATATTTTGATTTTGATAAGGTAATGTGTGTTTAAGTATTTATCCACACTAGATTATCATGGTCGATGAATGCTTTGTCAAAATAATCTTCGGCATGCCAATATAAAGTAACATATATCTTCTGGCCATTCTTATACTTCACATTCAAATTACTTAATAATGCAAAATAATTTTATAAAATATCATTGCCACTATCATTCCCATTAAATAGTTCTCCCTCACATGTTGATATAATTCCAATAAATTCATAGAATCAATTTATTACTAAAGGTTTCTTTTTACAAAAAAAATATTTAAGTCAAAAATACCTAAAGTTGCATAGCTCTACCAAGCTTAAATAACAAACTGGGTATACACATGACTTCTACTTTTAGTTTTTCTTAACAAAAAATTATCTTTCCTCAAATGGGTAAATAAGACTTATATTTTTATATTAATCACTTATTTCCTATGATTATTTTATCACTGAAATAATTGATGAGTATGAGAAACCATAAGAAAAAATTATTCTTAAACATGTAAAAATATCTCCTCACTTCCAAAGTCCATATGAGATAAATTTTTTAGTTATAGTTAAAAACTTGATCAAGAATAATGATTCACTTAAAAATTATAAAATATATGTTTCTCACCATAGACATAGGAACCCCCTTTTATCAAGTGCATGGAGAAAACACGCTACTTATAATAATGTTTCTATAGTAACATGGTTACTATATTTGAATAAAAATATTTGAAAGTAATTTTGTATTAAATACACCAACAATATTTCAAAAGAATACTTTATTTTATTTATATATACTGAACAAGAAGTAGGATCTTACATATTCAATTTGGTTCATTAATTTTTAAACTTCCATATATTTATTTCATATTATGGGATGAAAATAACCTCATGTTAAATAACTAGTATCTTCTCTTTGAAAGAATGTATGAAGAATCATTTGATGTATCATTCCATTGGTCTTTTCACCTTGTCTTAAAACTTGTTCTCTGTATGAATTAAAGATTAAAATTTCTTTCAAATTATTATTGTTTAGAGAACCTTTCCTTAATAGATAATGAATTTTCTACTCCATCCTATTCATTTGTAACCTAAAATGTAACTGGATTAATTGGTTGTAAGAATGGTATTCCTAAAAGGATTGTTATCCATCCTTCAATTTACACAATTATAGTGTAATCATCGCATTATAATCCTTATTCACTTTCTCCTCGCAAATATCTTGTATTTGAGACTACAAGTGATATCATCCATGATCCGATGTTGAATCCATGACAAACATCAGTCATTAATGACATCATTATGACAAACCCATCATATTCTTACTACATGAGTCTCCTATATGAAATTTCACTCCCATGCTTTTTGAGGTAGCTAAATGGGTATAGGAATACCAAAACATTTAATTTTCAATATTTTATTAATGTGTGCATGTTCCTATACTACACATAGAAATTCATGCTAGTTTGGAAAATTAACATTGTCTAATATTTATCATAGTTTCTCTTGGGGTATTTCATTCCATTTAATATAAAAACAAATCTACTGCAGATTAGTACTCTTATGTTGATTATCAAATTAAACATTAATGATTAATTTAATCATTAAATGTCACCAAATCTTTTGTCAAATTCTAGGAACACTATGTACTAGAATCAGAGAACATTGTCTCTTGAGTATTCTAGTGAAAAAGATTCATGAACCTCGTCTCAATGTCTATAATCTATGTCTATGCCCTTACTCGGATTGTTCAAGGTATACATTGGGCTGGTCAACCCCATTAACGCCTGGATTATTAATATGTTAAGTGAATTACTAGCTTCTAAAATTATAACATGATTTACTCAATGATTTCCTATAAAATGATGGAATGTTATCTATGGATAATCTTGTAAGAACCCAGACCTTCTTATCAGGTATGTTTTTCCTTTTTCTAGAGTTGTTTTTGAGAGAAAGAGGAGAATATGGAAATTTTCAAAATACACACCGTGTACTTTAGAAGTACACATCATGTACTTTGATGCTGCACAAGGTCGTGTGATGGTCGTGTCTGGACACACACATGGTGTGTAGGGTAAATGTGGAAGCTTCTTAAAGTGGAGTACAGAGAAGCCTAGTACACGTTGTGTACTCCAAAAGTACACGCCGTGTATTTTCATTTCTTTCATTAAATTCACCGGGGTCACGTCTGATCAACTTAAACAACTTCTTCTAGGTCTCTTTCGACCGAGAGAAGTCGTACGGCACCGAGACATCTCTGAGCCCCCGAACCTCTGTATGTTCTCCAAATCAACTGTTGTTGATTACGTTGGAACTACAACGGTGAGTTCTTCCTTCTTCTTGAGTTTCATTCCATGATTTTCCCTCTTCCTCAAGATATCGTGGGTTGATGGTTTTGGACGTTTTATCAGATATTTGAAGTTCTAAGGAGATTCAAGCCTCTTGGTTCAATTATATCAGTCTCCTAGAATCAAGGTAGGTGTTTTGTGTCTTTCCGTTCAATGTATTTGAGTATTTTGTGCAATTTCCACCAATACCCTTGAACGGGGTATTGGGTGTTTACTATTTTCTCCTGTTGTGTTCCTTACATTCTTGTATTCATGTGTTGGGGTAAATTTCGGTTATATATAAGGTTAATTGTTGTGGTTGGATGTTTTTCCCATTCTTGTTCTGTTTATAACCTTTGGTCTTGTTCTGCCTTTGGTTGTTGTACCTACATTCCATGCCTTGCGACCATAGGATGGAGCCCTATTTCCTAATATGCTTGTTATGCTATAGATTGGTTAGCCATGTACCTATGTGGGTTCACTTTGGCCATATAGAATTATTATGAACTGATTTTCATGGGGTCGTGATAACCTGATGCTATAGACAATAAGAGGATAGACCGAGTGAGATTACTCAAAGAGTCTTGGACATTATAGTCTATAGGGGATAGACCGAGTGAGCTTCCCAGAGAGTCCTAGATATCTTAGATCATAGGAGTATAGATAGAGTGATCTACCTTAGAGATTATTCAGCTTTATAGACCATACAGGGTAGACTGAGTGAGCTTCCTTAGAGAGTATTTGTTTTGTTTTAATTCCTTAAACCATTCCAGTCTATAGAAAGAATTGACCGAGTGAGCTTCCTTAGAGAGTCTGTGATAGACCTGAGGCAATAGGATGAATTGATCGAGTGAGCTTCCTAAGAGAGTCTCTAGACCATGTGGCTATAAGGGGATTAGACCACGTGATCTTCCTCAGAGATTCCCTGACTACCTTAGACTATAAGGGGAATTTACTAACCATGCTTCCTCAGAGAGTCTTATAATTTCGTATGACAAATCCAGAGGGGTTAGGCTGAGTGTACTACCTAGAGGGTTGTTGGTACTATTTGGATAGAACCAGAGGGGGTGAATATGACTACTTCTCATAGGGTTTCCTATTTGTGGTTAGCTATTTGCTTCACTGCTGCTTGTTGAATTTTGTGGATTGTTTACTGCTGTCTATTGTTGGTTACTGGTTATTATTTTCTGTTACTATAATTTACCTACCATATACTCACTGACTGTTAGGTACAGATCTTCAGGTGGTTTCCAATTGGTATTTAGTCTCATACCCTATTTGGGTCATGATTTTGGGAGCAAACATATTATATTGTTGCAGGTATAGACAAGGGTAAGCTCCCTTCTACTTCAGGTACTAGACTTTCATTGGAGCAAGATAGCATGGGACAAAGCTGAGGCTTGCGATGCTGAGGAGTTTCTTATTTGTTTTTCTTTTGTACTTTGGTTTAGTACTATATTCATCATTGTGACTTGTTTGGCTACTTTTCTAGACATATGTATCATGCATTATTTTATATATATATATATATATGTGTGTGTGTGCTCCAGTTGTTTATTTTTTAGTCTTCCAATGTTCACATGTGTATGGTTTTTTACTACTTCCCTTATTATTTAGTATTTTTTTTTTCCGATGTGTACTCTGCAAATGAGTGCATAGTTTCCCCATTATCACACCATGTCCCTTGCTTCTAGTTGGCAGCCTCTGGCATTCGGGGAAATCCACTTGTGGCCATGTGACCAACCGGGTACGGGCTGCCTCTGGGTGGCTTCTGGAACTGGGACATTACAAAGTGGTATTAGAGGAGGTTCTTTTCTCTTGACTAACTATTTGAAGCCATTAGCCAGGGATAGGATGGAATATGTACTTGGTAATAAATTGTGCCTGGGAGTAGCTAACCCATGTATAGGGAATATCCAATCTACCTCGCTTATTTCAGTTTCCAGTTTTTCTATGTTACAGTTGATTTGATTTCCCATAGAGTGATTCACATGTTTTGTGAAGTTACCACTGTTGTTATTGCGGTTCTATTTCTGTCGCAACCCGATGAGATGAGGGTATGTCATCTCATGCATCATATTAGCACTTATTAGGAATCACATGCCATGAATTCTTTCCATGTGATCTAGGATGCATTAGAGATTTCATGATGTTGTGATAGATGTTGTGTAGATTATGCATGCTGTTTTGATAGATGTTTTGGTCAAATATCTTTTGGTTGATAGACAATTTGTTTATATAGAGATTTACGGGAATGAATGGCAAACTTTGATTCTTGAGGTGTTATGGGCCCTCATGAATCGGAACGTGGTGGATCATTGACTTGATTCCCTTGTATATGATATGTAGAAGATGCCATGATTTGATTAGCGGGGAGTATGGGCCCTCACAGATCGGAATATGGAACAATCATGCTTGTTTTCTGGGTTTTTCTGGACTGCAGAGTAGTTTCTAAGCTACTTCCTCAAAAAAACCCATAATAAACTGTATTTACTTATGAATACACGTCGTGTAGTTTTCAAACCATGTGGCCGACTGTGTGGGCAGAAACACAGGGTTGTGAAACTCCTCAGGAACACACCGTGTACGGTAGGTACATGTCATGTTGTAGAGACCATGTGTCTACCCGTGTGACTAACGACACGAATGGATGAAACCTTGAATTTACACACTATGTCCTATTTTCACATGTCGTGCCATGTAACCTAAGTACTCAGTCATGTCATGAACAAAACGGGTTGGGTAAAACTGTCAAGTACACACCGTGTTCCCACGGAGCACGTTGTGTAGAGGGAACCATGTAGCAGGCTATGTAACTAACAACACGGGTCATTGAAACCTTGTCTAGTACATGCTATGTAGAGGTCATACACACCGTGTAGTCTAGGATTAAGAGGACCGTGTGGGTTAGCCGTGTAGGGAGACATGGAAATGTGAATAGAGTTCAAGTACACGTCGTGTGTGGGGACAACACGCCGTGTGGTTGGGGCATTACACGACCAGTTGTGGAAGATGTACATGCCCATTTGAATGGCTTCAAACAACACGTCGTGTAGTTTTTATACATGTCGTGTAGTTGTGTTTTGTAAAACATGAATGTTTCCCTCTTCTGTTTCCCTCTTGTACTCTTGTGTTTGGTCTTTGATAATCTTGATCTAAGGCATGATTTTGACCTTTCAGAGTTATGCCATCGAGACATCCTCCAGTTATACATCAATTGCAAGATGGTTATTAGACACTGTATATGGCTGATCAGGGACCTCCTACAGATCCTCTTATTGTGCCAGCCTTGGCACCAGCAGTTATACTAGTTACGGGCATCAATGCGAAGTTCAGGGAGGGTTTCCTTAGGATGATGCAGACCTTCCTGGGAGCACCATCTCCTGCCCCATTGATGGCTGAGTTGACGTGGGTTTTCCAGCACTAGCATCCTCCTACATTCTCAGGGGATGGGGGACCTCAGGCTACAGAGTCGTGGCTCGAATCCACACTGACTATCTTCGAGCATATGGAGATACCTCCAGAGAATAGGGTGAGGCTTGTGACCTATATGCTCCAAGACTCCACCAAGAGGTGGTGGGAGGGGATCTCACAGTCAGGATGCCAGCAGGGTATGACATGGTACATGTTTTGGAACATCTTCTACGCTTACTATTACCCAGAGACCTTGAGGGATGATCGAGCCCATGAGTTTATGAGTCTGGAGCAGGGTACTCTTTATGTTATGGAGTACTCATCTCACTTTACTGAGTTACAACGATTCAAACCTATTCCAGGAGGTGATGATTTTTTCATTAAGCATATGATCGAGGGTGGTCTGAGGCATGACATCCACTCATAGGTGAAGATCTTTAGGTTGACTTTTATATTATCTATCCTCAACCTGTAGTTGATCATAGAGTGCAATCTGAGGGATTCTGGGGTAGTGATCCAGGGCGGTTCGACCTCCAGAGCTAGTGTTCCTCCTTCTGATAGCAGGAAGCTACACATGGAGCTGTCTCAAAGTGATTAGAGTCGATGGAGTGAATCTTCTGGTAGCCAGGTAGTATGCTACCAGTGCGGGAGGAGTGGGCATACTAGGCCTCAGTTCCAGAGAGACCCGATGGAGTGCCAATCTTGCGGCATGATGGGCCATCTACAACGTTTTTTGTCAGATCTTCTCACCTACGGCTGGTGGTAGGGGCTCTTCTATGACCTCGTGGGCAGGAGATGCATCGCCAGTTTCCCACCAGTCTAGGAAATAAAGATCTTCCGGCTGTTCGGGCTGAGGTGGAGGTCGTGACCGTGGTGGTCAGTCACTAGGATACCAACGACAGCAATGTGTATTAGCTCAGGGTAGTCAGCCATGGTCGCAGGGCCGCAGTACATGCCAAACATTTGCTGTGGAGCAGACCCATCAGGATCAGGATCTCAGACCTTCTACGATTCGAGGTACGATCGTAGAAGCTTCTGTTTTATCATCATCCCTTTTCGATACTGATGTTAGGCATTAGCTTTATCTCTGTTTCTGTTGTGGAGTGCCTTGGGCTCTATATCTTTTCCTCTACCAGTACTTTGACTCTAGACACAATGTTGGAGATCAGAGTAGTTGGCGTACATCAATGCAGAGAGTGTCCTCTTGAGGTTGCAGTGTGTCATTTTTTATGGGATCTCCATGCCCTAGAGATGATGAGCAATGATGTAATTATCGAAATGGACTAGCTAGTTCCCTTCTGGGAATTTTTTGACTATTATCGCCATAGAGTGAGTTTCGTATCACCATAGGGTGAATCCTTTCTTCATAGAGGTGAGTGGGATGTCCAGGCAAGTCGAGCAGGACCCGAGCATCAAGGTCTAGGAGGAATTACAACCTATATTGCTAGTCTATATCTGGATGACCGGAGGACATCAAAGTTAGAATTTCCTCCAGTTGTGGACCATTTCAGAGACGTCTTTCCAGAGGACTTTTCAGGTTTTTTCTTTAGAGCATGAGGTTGACTTCTCGATTGAACTCATTCCAGGAGCGGCACCAATGTCCATTCCTCCTTATAGGATGGCTACACCAAAGTTTTTGGAGCTCAAGAAGCAGTTGGAGGAGTTATAGGTAAAGGGTTTCATCTGAACCTATAATTCTCCTTGGGGTTCGCCGGTCCTTTTTGCGAATAAGGCAGACGATACACTTCAGTTTTCTATGGATAATCGGAAGTTGAACTAATTGAAGGTCAAGAACTGATATCCCTTATTGAGGATCGATGATCTCTTTGATCATCTTCTAGGATATTGAGTGTTCTCGAAGATTGAATTGAGATTCAGCTATCATCAGTTGCATGTTAGACCATCTGATATACCTCTTACAGATCTCAGGAGTAGGTATGGTCTGTACAAGAATATGGTTATGTCGTTCAGTCTCATGAACACGCCAGCAGTTTTCATGGTGCTAATGAATTGAGTTTTCCATCCATACATGGATTCCTTCAAGGTAGTTTTTGTGGAAAACATCTTGGTGTACTCTCATACTCGACACGACCATGATACCCATCTTGAGATTGTTTTGAGTACACTGAAAGAGCATCATCTTTATGCTAAACTCTCGAAGTTCCACTTTTGGATGGATCAGATTCACTTCTTTGGTCATGTCATCTCAGAGACAGGAGTATCAGTAGACCTAGAGAATGTGAGAGTTGTAGTTTCTTGGGAGCATCCAAAGAACGTCTTTGAGGTGCGGAGTCTTCTAGGGCTGGATGGATACTATAGATGATTCATTCAGGATATTTCATGCCTAGAAGCACCACTGACAGGTCTGACCAAGAAAGGGACTAATTTGTTATGGTTAGATTCTTGTGAGTCAGCCTTTCATGAGCTGAAAGGGAGGTAGACGTCAGCACCGATACTAGTATTCCCAGAGCCGGGTAAGAGCTATCACGATTACTGTGATTCTTCGGGTATAAGGCTGGGAGATGCCCTTATGTAGGGAGACGGAGTTGTTGCGTACAGGTCTCGGTAGTTAAGGCCACAAGAGAGGAACTACCTGATGCATGATCTAGAGTTAGCAGTTGTTGTTCATGCATTACGCTATTGGAGACACTACCTTATAGGAGAGCACTTTGTGGTTTTTACCGAACACAAACGTCTCAAAAACATATTCACCCATCAGGACCTGAATCTGAGACAGCGCAGGTGGGTCCAGTATCTTCAGTACTTTGACTTTGAGCTAGCCTATACGCTTGGAAAGGGAAATGCAGTTACTGATGCACTGAGTAAGAGAACGTAGATACAGGCAGCTTAGGAGGCCAGCTGTGAGTGGAAACTTATGGACATGTTCTTTGAGATGCATTTGGAGGTGCACGACAGACAGGGACAAACTTTTCTATCTTCTGTAGGTGTTACCTCTACACTTCTTGATCGGGTACAGATGAGATAACTATCAGACTCAGAAGGCCTAGTCCTGTGGGACAGTGTGTCAAGAGAGGACCCTCCTCATGGATGGATAGTGGGTGAGGATGAGATCTGGCCTTTCCAGGGATGAATATGGGTTCCAGCAAACATATTTGAGGAGCTGATGTGGGATTTTCATTCCTAAGTTTGTCCAGTTCATCCTGGTGTCAGCAAGATGTATCAGGATCTTCATCGCCAATATTGGTGGCCAGGTATGAAGAGAGAGATGTTTCTGGTTTTTTTATGAGATGTTCTACTTGTCAGTAGGTGAAATAGGAGCATCAACAACCAGAATGTCTTTTTTAGAAGTTACCAATTCCTTAGTGGAAATGGAATTATGTTTCTATGGACTTCGTGACTTGGTTTTCGAGGTCACCTCGAGGGAATGATGTTATTTGGGTATTCATCGATAGACTTATGAATGTTTCTCACTTACTACCGATCAAGGAGACCTCCAGTGTTGATGATCTTGAATGGTTGTACATCCATAAGATTTTACAAATACATGGAGTTCCATACTCCATTGTTTCAAACAGGGATGCACGTTTTACTTCTCGGTTCTGGCAGGGGATTCCGAAGGCTTTGGGTACATAGGTACTTTTATGTACATCATACCATCCCCAGATAAATGGCCAGTCCAAGCGCACAATTCAGGTGCTTGAGGATATGCTCAGAGCTTGCATTCTGGACTTTGGTGGTTCTTGGGAGAAGCATATACCTTTTGTATAGTTCTCCTATAACAATAATTTTCAGGCAACTATTCAAATGGCACCTTAAGAGGCCTTGTACGGTAGGCCATGCCGATCACCTTTATGATGGCTGGAGGTAGGAGAGGTAGCTTTGTTTTTACCTCGTCTTGTTCAAGAGACCTCAGAGCATATAGAGTTGATTCAAAAGAGGATGGCTATAGAACAGTCTCTACAGAAGTCTTATGCTGATCAGCGGAGACAACCTCTGGAGTTTGAGGTCAAGGATTAGGTTTTCCTTCATGTAGCACCAAGGTTAAGAAACAAGAGGATTCAGAGACAGGGTATGCTTTCACCACGGTACGTCGGACCATTTTAGGTGTTGGACAGAGTTGGACTGGTATCCTGTCATTTGTAGTTACCTCAGAGGTACTGGGCTATGCATGACGTCTTCCACGTTTCTCAGCTCCGACATTACTTTTCAGACTCATCTCATGTCTTTCAACCTAAGGAGGTTGAGCTCGAGGCGGATGCATCGTTTGAGGAGCATCCTATCTAGATTGTTGATCATAGTATGAAGGTTCTCTGTGGCCAGTATGTTCCTCTGGTACGGGTGTTATGGAAGCACAGGCGAGTACAGGACAAGACTTGGGAGAGGGAGGCTGATGTACAATAGGAGCGGTTGGAGCTGTTTGGGGTTTTTTTCCATGCCGCACTAGGGATATTTGGAGATGAATTTCTTTAAGGGGCGATGTTTCTAAGAACCCGAACCTTATTATCAGGTATGTTTTCTCTTTTTCTATTGTTTTTATGAGAAGAAGAGGATAATATAGAAATTTTTAATATACACCCTGTGTACTTTATAAGTGCACTCCGTGTACTTTGATGTCGCGTGAGGACATGTGATGGCCGTGTCCGGGCCACACACATGGTGTGTATGGGCAACGTGGAGGCTGCATAAAGTGATGTACAGAAAATCCTAGTACACGCCATGTACTTCAAAAGTACACACCGTGTATTTTATTTTTATTTCATTAAATGTACCGGGTCACGTCTGGTGATCCTAAATGTCTTCTTCTAGGTCTCATTCGACCAAGAGAAGTCGTACGATGCTGAGACTTCTCTGAGCCCCCGAACCTCCATCCTTTCTCCGAATCGACCATTTTCGATTGCGTTGGAACTGTAGAGATGGTTTATTCCTTCTTCTTGAGTTTCATTCCATGATTTTCCCTTTTCCTCATGATATCATGGGTTTATTGTTTTGGACATTTTATCAAATATTCGATGTTTTAAGGAGATTCAAGCCTCGTTGTTCAAGTATATCGATCTCCTAGCATCAAGGTAGGTGGTTTGTGCCTTTCCGTTCGAATTCTTTGAGTATTATGTGCAATTTCCACTAATACCCTTGAATGAGGTATTGCGTGTTTACTATTTTTCCATTGTTGTGTTCCTGCCTTGCTTGTATGCTTGTGTAGGGGTAAATTTCGGTTATATATAAGGATAATTGTAGTGCTTGGATGTTTTTCCCATTCTTGTTCTATTTAAAATTTTTTGTCTTGTTCTGCCTTTGGCTATTGTACCTACTTTCCATGCCTTGTGACTGTATGATGGACCCTTGTTTCTTGATATGCTTGTTATGCTATAGACTGGTTATCCAAGTATCTCTCTAGGTTTACTTTATCCATATAGAATTATTATGCACTGAATTGCACGAGGCCGTGAGAACCTAGTGATATAGAAAATAAGGGGATAGACCGAGTGAGCTTTCAAGAGAGTCATGGATATTATAGACCATAGGAGGATAGACCGAGTGAGCTTCCTCAGAGAGTCTTGAGATTTATTGACTATATGGGGTAGAATGAGTGAGATTCCTTGGAGAGTGTTTGTTTTGTTTGAATTCCTAAAACCATTCCAGGCTATAGAAGGAATTGACCGAGTGAGCTTCCTTAGAGAGTATGTGATAGACCTGAGGCTATAGGAGGAATTGGATGAGTGAGATTCCTCATAGATTCTCTAGACCTTGGGGATATAAGGGGATCAGACCATGTGATCTTCCTTAGAGAGTCCCTCAATACCTTAGACTATAATGGGAATTCACTGAGCGTGATTCCTCAAAGATTGTTATAATTTTGTATGACCAATACAGAGGGGTTAGGCTGAGTGTACTGCCCAAAGGGTTGTTGGTAAATTTTGGATAGGACCACAGGGTATGGGTGTGAGTACTTCCTAGAGGGTTTCATATTTTTGGATAGCTGTTTGACTCATTGATGCTTGTTGATTTTTGTGGATTGTTTACTGCTGTGTATTGATGCTTATTGCTTATTGATTAATGTTACTGGACTTTATGTTCCATATACTCACTGACTATTAAACCAAGATCTTTGGGTGGTTTCCTATGGGTATTTAGTCTCACACCCTTTTTGGGTCATGATTTTGGTCACAAACAGATTATATTGTTGTAGGTAAAGACAAGGGCAAGCGTCATTCTACTTCAGGTACTTGAATTGCATTAGAGCAGAAGAGAATGGGACCAAGCCGGGCCTTGCGATGCTGAGGAGTTGCTTATCTGTTTTTCTTTTGTACTTTGGTTTAGTATTGCATTCATAATTGTGACGTGTTTGGATGATTTCCTAGACATATGTATCACACATTATTTCATATATATATGTGCTGCAATTATTTATTGTTTTAGTCTTCTGATGTTCACTTGTGTATGATTTGTTTACTTCTTTCGTTATTGTTTATTATTTCTCTTTTCTGATGTGTACTCTGCCAATGAGAGAATAGTTTCCCCATTATCACCCCTAAGGCCCTCACTGCTAGTCAGCAGCCTCTGGCATTCGGGGAAGTTCGCTTGAGGCCATGTGACCAACCGAGTACGGGGCACCTCTGGGTGGCTTCCGGAACTAGGACGTTACAAATCCTTACTACCACTTTAGTTAATTCGACATACCACTCTCATAATAACTCTTTAATAGTAAGATTCACCCTCAAAAAATGGAATTATTGGAACCCCAAACACCTAGTTTTGTTCAAATTTTAATGATGGAAGGTAGTTAATAATTCATATTTCATTGATGGTTTTTGGGTTTTCTCAATGAATGTAATCCATTTATATTAATCATGTTCATCTATAATGGCGTGCTCGCAATTGAACATTAATAAAAAATACATGGATTATTTATGAATTTTATTATTTATTATTTTATGTATTATTCATGTTGTTATAAAATTAATAAAACAATAAATAAATGTATAAAGGTACACTACAACCCAACTAGTCTTGAGAATCTAAAATGACCTAGGGGCATCATACATGAGTCATAGATTGACTCTTTATTCAGCTCACCCCCATCTTGTATTCTCTATTCTAATTTTGAGTATGACCCCATCTTAGAAGAGTCCAAATAACATCTTTGAGTACCACCTCATATTGGTGGGGTCCACATCATGTTTTCTGTTGTCATGGTCATTGTTCACTACCTCCATCCAATATAAAAAAATACTCATGCACAAGACTAGTATGTGGGTAAAAGTAAAGGGTGATAAGAATTAAATTGCATTAAAAATGTATGATGGAATCTTAATTAAATAAATGAATTAAATAATTCAAATAATTTATTTAATCTTAGGTACCATCGTTAATTTAATTTTTATTACATAAAATAAACCAATTAATTAATTTAATTTATAACAAAAATTAAATTAATGATATCATTATGTACTAAATTAATAAATAAACCACAAATAATTGATTTAATATAATTTAATAGTGTAATTAAATTAATTAATTAATTTTTTTAATTAATAATATTCTTATGCCCTAAATAAATGCTCATTTTAAAACGGGGTTGTGTCATGCTTGCGCAAACCCATTTTTTGGTCAACAGAAGCTCGTACTAGGCTACTATGGGCCAGACAGGTTTTCCCAAACCCATTTTGGTTTAGACAGACCCCTAGACCACTTTTTTAGTATAGTTAGTCTTTGTGGAGTTACCTTATGTCGCCTGAGGGTTTCTTGGTGATGGTATACATCAGATGATTCTCTGTCATGGCCAAACGTTCATCACACTCAGATCCACAGTAGCCTGAAACAGGCCCTCGGATTCATACCAAGGGCCGATGATTGATGGATCTGTAGATCTGGTTTGGGCATACTGGTTAATGATAGGAGCACCCAAAATAGTGGCTTCCAATGAGAGGTACCAGTGGCGACACCCATGGGGGGGATCTATGGTGCACTATAGGCAAAACAGGTGGTACAGAGTAGGGCTCCCTATAGTAAGGTGTGGACCAGAGGTGACGTGATAATGGTGGAGGAGCAACCATAGGGATGCTCCACTAGAGCTCAAGAGGAATTATTGACCATGGAGGAGGTCGACCAGAGGGGAGTAGAAGGGGGAACCAGGAGGTACCTTTGAGGGTATATCCTAAACGGGTGATATATGGTCGGCACAGCTTGGTCCGACGAGAAGGAGGGGTGGTCGGCCGATGCTGGTACTGCTGTGCGAAGGGGATGAGGCTGCGGGCCAACCCAGATGGGTGCTGGGTGGTGGCCCTCTTGACAGGAGGTAGGGGATAGCGGGACCGAGATCCCCCTTTCCGTTTACCTTTTTTTTGACTTTTCATCAAACACCCCACCCCTCTACCACCTATTTTTGTCACTTTGTATTTCCACAACCACCTATCTCTAATTTATTTTTCTCAAAAAAATCTCTTGTATAACTTCATTTCCTATTAATAAAATAATTATAAACATTACAGTAATAAAAAAATTATGAATATTATAATTTCTGTGTAATTATATTTTTATAAAATTATAATTATAATCTCATCAAAATTGGTATTATATCTGGTGAACGATAACTGGTGAGATCTTGTCCAGATCTTCAGGGTTCACCAAAAAAACATGAACATATATTGGGTGTTCATAATTTTTTTACCCATTAATCGAACGATTTTTATCAGGAATTAGTTTTGGATGGCCATAACATGAACATTTTACCTCATATCGAATCACGGTCGGATCTGTTGGGATCGAATTCGAAGCCATTGTATAATTTAATGAAAATGAATTTAAATTTGGACTAGAAAATTTTCACATCCCTCCAATACCAATTTTAGATACTACGTCAAGCATCAGAAGCTAGTTGCCTGGTGATTTCACAATTTTCATCAAAGAGGTGACAGAACCAATCGTTGCTAACTATCTAAGCCCCAGTATGGTCAAAGGAGCCCACATAAATTAAAAGAGAAGAATAATAAAATTATAAACATAATTTTATAGATCAGAGGGCATGTTCATTTAACCTTTTCCTTAGTGATCATTTCTTGGTGGATCTATAACAGAATCCCTCTATATCATTCACATGCACTTCAGAAATTTGTGTGAGTGACTATCGTCGAACATTGGGTGTCTTCATGATGATCTAACGATATCTTCAAAATCCCAATGATCAACGTGATTTTATACCTTCGATGCTTGAAGGTGTTCATTGATCACCTCTTATGAGGGAGAGAATCTATCGCAAGAAAGTGGGAGGAGGGAGATTCTCTCATTCTAAATGAATGAATAGTTTGTTGGGAGAGATCCTCTCTGTCTATTTAAAGTGGAGGTTCTAAATACCTGGTTGGGTCCCCCAACCCATATTAATTTAACACACACTAAATAAATAATTATGATGATCTAAATACGTCAATATTATTTATTATTTTATCACATTATAGTAATATATTTATAAATATATTAAATGATAATACCAAGACATTTAACCTGACTCGTTATTCGTACTTAATGTTAAATGAACTGTGAATATTAAAATAACATTTGTTAGATAAATATTTTCTCTTCTTTACATAACATGTAAATACAATTAATCAAATTCAACTAAATAATTGATAACATGAATAATAATGGAATTTTTTTTGGTGCATAATACCTTTGACAACACTCATATCAATTGTTGGGCCCACCATGTCCAATATACCTATTCAACATAATAAATAGAATTCTTGAATACACTATTGTGTGTGACCCTCTAACCCTTATCTTGGTAGAAGTGAATAATATCCACAGACCATGAGTGGATTCTAGAAACCCATCAAGGCCCCCAAATTGATAAGGTTTGTCATAGCAATAATTACAAACCTATAAACATGTACTATTTATTATAATCTATTTTCATTAAATATCACATAAAGAAGGATAAACACTCATTTCATTGACCTTTTTCATACATTATTATTTGTTGATTTTTTTAGATGGTTTTACCTTTTGATTGATCTGGACAAAGACTTATAACAGCAACACCATCTTGCTCAACTAGGCATGAGATAAATAACTTCCTTAACTTGGAAGTGAGAAATCCTCTCTTGACTATTCAACTAGTGTCATACCACCAATGACGCACCCAACACATGATTACTCAAATCGATTTCATTATAACATTTTTTTTCTGGCATCACTGTATGAAATCAAATTCCACATAGTAGTAATGATCTCATGTCAGAATACTAATACACATTTCTATATCCATGAACCACCAATGATCCCAAAACATGTGGTGTTCTTATTGGTAGGCAAGAACTCACAATCTTACTACTAATGATCACCAGGTAAGAACATCATGAGAAGATATATCAATGCTTATAATCCCCCATGACCTGATAATCAAATATCTACTGTGTGTAGTTAGTAAGATGTATCTATACCATAGGAATTTTGTTTAAGATTAATGACACAGTATCTAGAGGTTCCAGTTATAGCCTGGGATATGCTATATTAATTTTATACAAAACTTAACCTATGAACATTACCATAAAATAGTGGATATAGAAATAGAAACACTATATTTGTAAATGTACATCATGTATATGTCATTTTATACATGATATGGTAATCAAAAGTACTGCATAGTTGGGTCTAGGGAACCTATTATTTCATGAACTATCTAATGTAATAACCCCTATAACATCATAACTGTAGAAATAAAAATATACTTGAGGTATGTGGTTGAAAAATTTCCAAATAGAAAATAATTTTTTTCCAAACATAAATACTGATGTGGAGTAAGGGGCTACTTGTAATGATACCTATAGAACAACACCTATAGTTTACTTCACTGTGTATTGTTATGATCAAACAACACCAAGACCACCAAGGTCATCATATAACTCATAGATGTGTGTTTAAGAACTAACAAATATAGGAAATTCTCATAAAAGTTCGAGTATATACATTCTTAATAGAACACCAAAAAACTAAATGAGAAATCAATTGAAATTCATATCTAGTTAAACCTGGAAGTCATAATGTGGAAATAAACTGAACTTTAGATATCATCATAATAGTGACTAAAAGAGGTGGGAGAGATAAATATATTTTTATATATAGGAATCTCAAAATTTTCATAACCATCTAAGGATGATAATATTCTCCACATCTCCAAGAGATAATGATTTCATGAAACCAATTCCCTCTAAATTCTTCACTAGATATGAGTTCCCATTACATGGCGATGGAACATCATAACCAAATAGGTGGTGACCATAAGAATGTGATAGAATCATGCCTCATTTATCCATGATTAATTTGGTTTCAACTACATTGAATAAATTCCCAATAATCGCGGTTTATTGATGATGTTTACAATCATACTATTTTATAAAATGGTCCACTGATTCCCTTACCATTGCATGTCATATTGGGGAGGGGTGTATCCAACCTCAATTCTAATTAGGAGATCACACTGAAGTCTCAACATCATCAAAATATGATTGAGATTTTTTACCACTTGGACAAAATTGATAAGTGTATAAAATTTGGAATAAATTTTCTCAATACCATACTACACATAATTAAAATATGGAAGGGCTACTCGTGAATCCAATAAAATGTACTAATGATGGGGATGTTCGAGTATATTATTTGAAATAATATATAAAATGTATTCCATTGTGTATAAGTGGTGCATTCCAATGTCATCACCTTGTCATGTTAGGATTCCCAACATGGTGTATGAGAAACCATATACATGGCATTCAATTCTTGGAAAAAAGAGTGTGAGACCACCTGGGTCCCTACTATAGTTTTTATGGACACGAATCAGTTGGCCTTGTTGAGTCACATGTCATGTGGTCTTAGTAAAAATCCATTTCATATTTTAATTAGCTAGAAACCCGATATGATATATAATTTAGGTATTGTGGATAGTTTCCTTCTAGGACACCTAATGTGTAATCCAAAAGTTCCAAAATTGTGACATCTTCTTCCCTAGATCTTCACACATCTATTGAATTTATCGCTAATCTAACCCAATTCACCTTCTAGGGGCCCAATATCAAATAATTCACCTCAAATCATATGTGTTTTCCCTTTAGTAGTTGGAAATTGATACTTCTATCAATATATATAGTTTTTTTATTCCTTTTAGTCCTCATTCATCATTTGAGTATTCTCCCACCGCCATTCACTTGAATCCACAATGGAAAATCATTTCTTCCAAAAAAATATCATTTCTATTTTCAAATGCACAAAACAAAATGAATCTAGGTTTTAATCATCTTATGATCTAGATTGGTCATAAAATCACTAGAGTACTATGGGAACAAGATTATCATGTGAAAAAATAAGGGATAAAGTGGTAGTAAATGAGGTAAAATCGTAAATGGACATAGAAAACTCAGATAATGATAAATATAATAGAAACTGATGAAATAGGATTATAAAAATTAACATGAATAATATAAAAAGTGTTAAAAATGATTAAATTTCTATTACCATATTAGAACAACATGTTGGAAATTAGGTAGATATCAATACTCAAAAATAATCAATAATATTTTGTTTAAAATTCCTAAATTAACAATCCCACCTCGTATATTAATCAACATATGACAGGGAATGTATATATCGCACTGTTCATTGTGAACCTCTTTGATTATGTTCATTGATATACGAATTCTTATTTGGTTCCAAATCGTATGTTCAACCAATGATTCATCTCTCACCAATCAAGGTTATGTGTATTACACTATAATAAATCTATAAAAGTGTTTTATGTAGACCATATTTGTGATAAAATAATTAATTTTTCATTTAACTAAATAATAAACATTAATATTTAATATGTACCCACAATAGATCATTTACCCAATGTCTTATGTGAACAAACATTATGTCACACCTTATATAAAACCTGAATTCCAAAATCAATGGATGTCTTGATTTCCTAGTTTTATATTTTATTAGATATGATATTACTTCTTTAAATAATGTTTCATATGTGAGGACTAATAAATATAATATTTTTTTAAATTAACAAGGTCCTATGACACCTATAACACTACCCTAACTGGCCATAAAAATATAAAATATAAAAAAATTTACAAATGATCCGTAGATGAAAATAAGATTCCTTAAAATCTCTTTAATACTAAGGATTTTCACAATTTAAAAAAAACACAACTCAATGAGGTGAGGGTAATGATCCCACAACTGGATCTCCTGATCCATTAAGCTATCCTAGAGGTTCTAGTGCATCCAATAAACTCATATTAGTGGGATGGTTCACTCATGAGGGGTCCTCGCCTAATTATCCTTGATATACATCATGTAAAACATAATGGTGGATCCACTATAGGTATCATGATCACTCAAGAAAGAAACTATGATGGTGTGTCCATGTATCATCTCAACCATGACACAGTGAATGTATCATATACTCAAACCAACTATGAGTGTAAATAAAAATAGTAACTACATTGGAAACCCTATGAAGTTCCTAGAATAAACCAATGAATATTTCAGATAAGATGTTACCCCAATATAACCTCCAAAATAATCATCATGAGGATGATATTAGGAAGACATGGCCTTTCTTATCTAACTCAAATGACCTTCAACATCATTATTCTTATGTTATAAATCAAATATGAGTGGTCTTACGTTACTCCTCTATCACATGAACATTAACTATCATTTTCCACACAATCACTTATCCCAAAAATGATGGGTCATCTATCTCAATAGAATATAAGGTTAAAAATTTTTGTCTCACATATAGAGCATCTAATGGATAAAAGGATATAGGGGAGTGATATCTCTTATTACCAAAAAACACCAAAAATGGTATATTATCCTTAAATATTTGACTGAATTCCACCATAGAGGCTCTCAACATATCTTCCCAAATAAGGATAATACATTCTATGAGGCTATTTGTTTGGAGGTGGAATGCTATTCTCATTCATAAATTGACCCTCGAAGGCTTCCTTCACACCTCACCACTACCCTATCTTGAATGGAGAATCATATTTTTTTTAATCGTCAAGGGTTCCCCATGATATTGGATAGTCTAATACAAATACCTTTCTCCATAAAATATACGCAAATAGTTCTCCTAGAAGGTGTGAAAGTGAACCAACCTAGAAAATTGATCAACAATCACATAGATATTGTTGTTTCTTTTCAATTTCAATGTCATTACCTCACATAATAAATATATATGCAAAACCAATTATACATTTATATATCAATACGTTACATGGAAAATATAGGAAAATGATGCCCTTCCTTCAATTATTGATAAATGATGCATCAGGAAACAAATATTATAACACTCTTCATAATGACTACCCACCAAAACAATCACTGATAGTCCATGTACGATATCCTAATTTCAGGATGTACCAATGTTGGAGAGGTATATAAATTCAATAATAACCAAACACAAAATATCATTGGATCCATTATCCATCATTTGTAGAAGAATAATTCCCACCATTATTTGGAAATCTCTCCCATAGATCTCTTAATGATATTTGATTATATAGGGCTTCATAAAAAATGTACCCCAAATGATCCTAGGTATAATACAAAAAAACAAGTAGATTAATTACAATATTTTATATATATGTTTCCCCTATATCCCCCAAATAGTTTAGGTGTAAATAATTAAACTATCTAATACTACCTCCACCAAGAGAGATCATGATTTTCTAGTTGGTGAATTTACCACCACATTACCCTAACTTTGATTATTTATTATTATGGATTCATATTCCAATGTTAAATATGTTTAACGTATCTCTATCAACTTGATTTGTCTTTAGTAAAATATATTCCTATGACTTTGGTGGTCCATGTAAACTAAAAACCACTCACCAAAAATATAATGCATCCTCTTCTCCAATAAATATATAATTTTTTACAAATCTATGTCAAGTATTTATTAGATTATATTAACGAGTATTGATTTCCTAGAACCAAAAGGAATAAATTATTGCACCTTCATTGATACACACATAATATGATCTCCAAAATAATTATAAAGAACATTTTACATAGGTCCATCCTTTGGGAGCCTCTAAATAAGACCAGTGGTCGACCTCTATCATAACTCCTTAAATTATCTATTACACATCATAGTTTATATAAGTATATACAATTAAAATTTCATTCTAGTCAAAGGGGATAAAATCATAGAAATCAGTTATAGATACCAATAATGGTATCCATAAAAATATAAATAACTCCACAACTAAGAAATACTATTGGGTGGGTCCTAAGATAGTGATTCCTAGATATTTTCATGTTCCATAACTACACTATGTTCAAATATGTAATTGAATTTTAATATAGACTCCCTAAAACAGTATACAATCTTTGAGAGAATACTGAATAAATGGGGTTTTGATGTATGTCTAGGACCATCTTCAAGGTCTCTATGTTCTCTTATTTAGATGAAAAGTATGTGAAAATGATGTAAATGAAACAACCACTAATGATTCTAAGAATGTTTGAATGATCCAATATATAATTCATAGTAGTTAAGGAGGGAATTCACTAAATGAATGAGAACCACTATGAAATCATATTTCCCATAACAGATTCAAAATCCATTATTTTTAATTTCATCATCATTAACATGGAAATAATGGTATTTGAAACTAAAATAAATCTTCAAGAATCTTCTCACACATTTTAGGTGGATGAAGATGTATTAAATACTAGGAAATAGTATCATTTCTTGATTATTACATAGTTAATGAAATGATAATCAATTCATAAACTCATTCTCCTATAATCCATGTTAGTAAAAACTATATAATGAAACTATTCCCCAATAGGTCCTCCAACTAAAACATCATCTCTCTGAGATCAAACGGGGATATATGATATTAAATGTATGTTTTTAGTATCATCATATGGGACATTTCAATAAATAATTTGATCTCAATTTGTGGGGGTAGACCTAGAATATCCTCATGATATCTATCAATGTATTTCAACACTATTGAATGATTCCAGGTAAGTAAATACCACATATACCCAAGGGATATTCCCTCTATCTTGTGGTAATTATCATTCATATTCTATAGCATGATATGTACTTGTATTTCAATAAAAACATTCATTAAAATGAAATGTACTCTCACACCATGCACATTTAGGAAACTATATAACATAACTTGTAAGTATATCTGATCACATACAATGGATAGATACTCTATATCTATAATGATGTCATATAGGTTCATAATAAATATCAACATGTTAAATTTCAATCTCTCTCCACTGATCATTAAATCACGTTTTGTGTGTGTGAGATAAATGAATATATCTAGGTAGGAATATCCATCTACAAAAGATGAGTTAAAGGACCCATATAAATATAAAGCTCCAAGAGAAGGGACACTATTATAAAATAATTACTCACATCTATGTCAAAAATTATATTTTATAATTTAGAGAAGAAATGGTTTTTACCATCATCCATATCACACACAGCTGAATCATATCCCTTAAAAGACTAAAAATGACCATTTCTTCACCCATAATCCATCTAAACCAAGTGAATAACGCTCATTGTTGGTAGTGACTAGGATGGGGGTGTGGTCTTTTCATTTTAATCTTCAAAATATTTTTCATCGTATTGATTTTCTTTTCCTTTTATTAGCACTTTATCTCTTGTGTCAATGCTTTCCACCCCTAGGATATCCCTGATAATGAAATTACTCTTCTATAGAGGTCCAAAACTATCAAGACACCAACTCTATGATTCTAGATCAGATAATTGTTTGTGATGTTCTCATTCTCTATTGAAGAGTATCAACATCAATCTCCCAATTGACTAAATCCATTGTAAGATCCTTGCGCTACTAATCCATACGAATGGGAACACATAAATGGATTACAATAGAGATATGATCCTCAAGTATTTTATTTATACGTTTTAGAATATTATAACACTACAAGATGTCCATTTATAGGTAAAAATATCATGAAATCATTTTTTACAAAGATATTTGTCACCAAGGCCCGCACTAGAACCCTGTTGAAATTTTGAATGCATAGAGAGACCACACATAATGACATTTTTTTTGTAGAGGCCCTAATTGATCAAAGATACTAGAAATTATCCACATATTAGAAAAAAACAATATCACATGACATTGGTGAACCTTGATGCATAATATAAAATAGAAATGTCACCCAAATACAACTCTAGAAGCTCATGATTCTTTATAAAGAATATGGTCAAAGATAGTGAACATCAGGGAACATGTAATGACAATCCTCCGATGATACATTAAAATTTTCATGGGCCTAGGTAACCTAAATCCACCTATTACCATATTCTCTATAAATAATAATGGTCCTGAGTGCAACCATCCAATAAATCAGAGATCAAAAAATCCAAAAATATTTGGCCATTTTGGTAAGATGATATATAGTTTCACTACTAAAAAAATATCCTATACGAATGGTTTGGAACCGTTGGTATAGGCCTCCAAACCGTTGGTATGGCCTATACCAACTGTTTGGATAACCATTTCCATGTACGTTGTGGGGATAGGTCTATACCCATAGTTTTGGGGAAACCATTGGTATAGACCTATACCAATGATTTTGCAAACCGTTTGTATAAGTAATATGAAAATCTATACCAATGATTCCATAAAACTGTTGGTATATGTAATTCAAAAAATAATCATTATGTTGATTTTGATCCCAACACCTCCCATTTGTGATTGAACGACCTAACCACTAACCTAACATACTTTTATGAAAATAATTTCATAAGTATATATTTGTATTATCATATGTATTTTAAATTTTTATTTATTTTATGTCCTCTGTAAAAGATTCCATTTAAAATACATGTACCTATACCAACGGTTCTCAAAACCATTGGTATAGGTCTATACAATTTGTTTTGAGAACCGTTGGTTTAGGTTCGTTGATTTTGGGACCTATACCAACGGTTTTGGTCAACGCATTGGTATAGGGGGGCTTATACCAACGGTTTGGCCAAACCGTTGGTATAGGGTCCTATTGGTATAGGTCTATTATAGAGACCCTATACCAACAGTTTGGCCAAACCATTCATAAATCCCCCCCCCCCTATACCAACAATTTTCCCAAAACCGCTTGTATAAATCATTTTTCCAGTAGTGTTTCTTAATTGTCGCTTTGAAAATGAAACATGACAATGAAGTTCCACTAATACTCATATAGAACACATATCTTTCATGAATTATATTCCAAGGTGAGTAGAAAAATCTTCTCCCCATCATATTAATGAAAATCATCCTGAACATATGAAGGTGGGTCTGTATATCACTCATTGGGTGGAATTACTACTTTATGTATGAATGGAGGGTACACTATAGGAATATTACAATGTAGTAAGGCCTAAGACCATAAAAAATAAACATCATGACTATGTTTTTAAATACATGATGGCTGTCATTTTTGTGGAATATTTCGTGCTAACAATATGTACCATGGTTATTTGAGAATATATTGAGATATGACTCAAGAAAAACATGGATTTCAATGACCTATTCTATAATGAGCCATATAATAATAGTTTCCCTACGACTAATGTCTCAATATCAAAATTTGACACGAAGGATATTAGATTCATGGTGTGTGGATTTTCTAGTTATCAAAACATCAATGGGATCTGTATCCTAAATGAATTAATCGAGACACCTTAACAGTACTTCCCTGAGTTCCCATAATAATCCTAATAACACTAATAATTCTATATACCATCTTATAAAAAACCTATTTTATATAAATATATCTCACAACATGACTCTTTGGGGAACCACAAGGGTTGGAGGTAAGCCAAGAGTGACCCTCTATGACCATATCTAATAGGAATGGGGAAAAACAAGTACTAAGTAATAATAAACCACCTATGGGAGACTACATCCCAATGAACCTATACCCACAAAGACTCTTCTAAATACATTACAATAGTACAGGATAAACAAAATGGTAATTCCCAAATTTAAAAATTAATAAAATAACTAATGGAAAACTATAGGGAAGAAACATAAATATAACCATGATATGAATGGGAAAAATAAACATCCCACCAACAAATAAATGGACTCCCAATCTAAAACATGAATGGAGGAATTGAATACTCTTGAACATTGTTACCATCATCCTCCTAAATGTATTATGCCAAAAACCATTCTAAGATCAATCAAAAATAGGCTCATAAATTTCATTATCTACATTTATCTCATCAACATAAGATAATTTTTTTATGAAAACCCCACATAGTTTTTAGTTAATAAATATCTAGTATAATTACACCAAACCTAATGAATGCGGTAATATAAATAAAAAATCATCTAAACCCATAAGGAAATATATGTAATGAAACCCAAAAATGGATATGATAATAAGGGTAACTATTTATAGAGATAGATAAGATGCTCATGATATTCATAGATAGATGAGTCTTTTTTCTATCCATAGATATAAGAGTTAGTGAAGTCATGATTCTGTTATCCCAACATATTCATCAATAGATATGGGGTACCCACTTCAAATTGATAATGTATTACGGTATTTAGCTTTCAAACTAAAAGTGATCTGATGATCCATTCCTCATCTATACCAAATAAAGAGGGTGTATAACCCAAATAATAGAAGACCCACTCTCTATGGTGTGTATGGGGGGATTAAAATCCATCCATCATTAGAAATAATGGGACTTATGTCGTTTATTATATGTTCCCTTAGTGTGGGGGGGTTCAAACCCCGATACCAATCTAAAGATCACAGTCAAGTAGCAATGTCTGATAACCATGCCAGAAGAAGAAGAAGATAATTACTCATGAAAACTCTTATTATATACCTAATTCTTAAAAAATGATATATATAACATCATATATGTAATATTTTCAAGATATACTAAACATCGGTTTAATATCAAGTCCTAATGAACGATATTCTAGAAGAAAAACATTCAATGTTTTGTATAAGAGGTTACCACATGAGAAAATAAAATTTACTCCCAATTCCTCTCATATACATATACCACATACTGAAATATATTTTTAAAATTCAGAGATATAGTATTCCTTCTTATTCCCATGGTGTAAAAGAACACCTAGGATCTATGTTGTGTAATCCCCACACAATGCTCAGTTGGCATGGGAGGGTCACATTACATGTGGGGATACCACACTGCTATGTGATATTGAACTCATCCCAAAAACAACTATTCCTCATATAGCAGTCTTGGTTCATTGAGAACACATGGTATGTAGGCGGTAAATACTATAAAGTTAAAACTTCTTTACTAGATCTTTACATGTCCACAAATGTTTTGGCTAATCTTATTGTCGATAATTTCTAACCTCCAGTTGCTGAAACAGAATTTTTTCATGTAAGCACATGATGTTCATCAAGATTATTAAGAATTTATAAATGGATAGGGGTTTAATAAATTTCAATCATCCAAAATCCACTATAGATTATCACAGATTCAGTAATTCATCTACAAAATAATCTAACAAAGAAACATACATGTATCATGGTATTAAATTTGTCTCAAACCATATAACTCGTAAAATCATTGACCTTCTACATTACTATGATGAGAATGAAATTAAAGAATAGATAATGGACTAAAAATTAATATGAAATTGTTTATGTCCACAATTGGACATTTCCATTCATCATTATTATAGAAACAAAATAAATTTAAATTTAATATATTGATTTTAAAGGTATTTGGTAAAATGTGGTTTCAAGAATTCAAGAAGTTATTAATATATTCTAAAAACCTGTTATAAAAGGATTATATTATAAAATATAACATTCCATAAATTATATTAGGATTTATAGTTGATGAATAATAGATCAATGCCACTATAATAAGAGATCCCCATAGAATTTTTTTGATCCATTATCTCCTCATTAATTACACATCATATTTTTGCTTAGGGGTATATTTCTCAATTATCAAGGTAATAATTATAACCCTACAATATTTCTTAAGAGTTATTATAATAGATCATGTCTTATTTCAAATTATTAATTAATTATTTAATCAAACATTTAACTGCATTCCTTAATAACACCAGCAATAGAATTTCAGCATCAGTTCTGATATGAATGATACTTATATAACACCTAGGTTGAAACTCAAATTTTAGATCCAAAGTTAGTCTTCTTTTCCACATTTAAGATATAGATTACTATGAAAACCATTATTTATATAAATATGTGCACATGTGGATTAATGTTTATATATAATTAGGGGTCCTATGAAACCCATAACGATGTGGTAGCACTATATAAAAATCCATAAATATATATAGAGGAACGTGAAGGTTCTAGGAACAAAATTTAGTGTGATTAAATTGTTGAGAAATTGATATTAAAGTGTTATTTTATAGATCGTCTGATCTATTTGACACATTATAAGGATAATAAAATATTGGTAAAAAATGTAATAATTGTCATGTTAATATATTAGTTTTGGGTAATAAAAATTATGAAACATTCAAATACACTAAGTGATACCTTGGAAATAAAAGACCCCCAAATAAGTAACCATTTGTAATCACAATATTTTAATTTTGGATGCCTAATAGGCTACTTTGTGAAGAAATTTCCCAAAAGTCCTAATATGAAATTTGGTAGAAGCCCAGTAGGCCCATAAAATATATCATTATGGCCCATTTTGATGTGTAGTTCTCCACAATTAAGTTACACACCAGTTATATTTCACAAATTTTGTAGTACATTCAATAGTTCATGTTATGATACATTTCCTTATAATCCACAAATGCTTCTATGGTTCTTACTATAGTACTTGGATGCTATAGTATGTCATTACTTGGTAGATTCATTCCATATAAGCCTTGAAAATACATCATTTATTGGTTACATATGATATTAAATCCTTAACCTCAACCATTCCAAACACCCAAATATGATTAACACTATAATGTTTTATTTTATTTATAATTATATGTGACATTTGTACACGAAAAAATAAAATATAATGAATAAAATAGTTTTTAATCACTGATATTTTAAAAAACCCATCATTATGTGTCTTTTGTAACAAACCAAGATTTTAATATATATTATATATATAAATATTAGCTTCATATGAAAAAACACTAAATTAAATGAATCATCACACACTAGATTACAAATATTAAATAAATTTAAAATAAAAAAAATTAATCTCTAGTAATAAAAATATAATAACCATTTATATATAATTATGTTTAGAGTATAAATAACTAATATGCATGAATAATATCAAAAGGATAGTTCTCTCTCAAATAAATATTTAATGTGTTAAATTATCCAATTGTAATTGATTAATATTATAATATATGATATTAAAAAAAGGAAAAAATATACTAACATGTATTAAAGTATAAATTGTTGTGGAATAATATCATTCACAATTATTATTCATAAATTATATTTCTCAATAGAAGAAGTTTCCTATGTATTATACAATTTTATATGAAATCTAAATTTAAAAAGTTTATAATTTTAATTAGATTAATGGAGAATTTTTTATTTATAATGTCAAAAATTAAACTCCTATTATTTTCTTATATTTATCTAAAATAATTTATATTTGGTTAAATAGTTAACAATATAGTTTTTATTAATGTAATTATGTATTTGAATATATTAAGATGTAAGTATAACATAACAATCATATGAAAATTATTCATGATCACATATGTTTTAATCTCGTAAAACTATACATTTATAAATAATATTATGAATTTAAAAAACCAATTTTTAAAATCATATGTTAAATTTTATAATAAGAAGTAATTTAGACTTCTATAGTAATAAAATATTATTTTTCTAAAATTGATTTTTTGGGTATTTTAAATACCTCATAAAATTTGTTTTTTTGATAATAATAAAAATTATAATTGTAATATCAAATAAATTATTAATTTTTTCAAACATATTAAAGGTAACCAGAAAAGTACTCATATCAAAATATGTGGTGTATTACATTACATGTGCTAATGTTAAAAATAAATTTTTATTAGAATATAAATTTTATATAATAAATAAAATTATTATTTCTTTTAATTATTAACAAATTATTGAATAATTTATACATAATTTTTTTTCTCTAAAGTTATTAACATAGATAAAAATATGTATCAATGAAAATTCCAAAAAATAGTTATTCTTAGTTGTTAGAATTTTATATTTGAATGTCATGTTTATAAAAGATAAAATTGATGTTTTTGTATTCATTTAGGGAAAAAATAATTTCATGATATTCAAAATTATATGAAGAGATAGAATATTGGGAGGGATTATAATGAATAAGAACATAAATAAAAATAACTATATGATTTTTTTCGGTAAAATTCTTATTCATTACACGAGTGATTATTTTTCTGTTTTAGTACTATGGAGAATTCACACATATTCAATAGTAAATAAGTTATATATTACTATTCATTTTTATTATATAATCAAATCATGTTAAGGATGATAATTATTATCTCATTAATATACATGACGATTATTTAAATAGTTTATATATTATTCAATATAATATATTATAGACATTCTATATTACTAGTCATTAATATACATTGATTGTTGTATCTATAATAGTTATTTTCATGGAATTCATAGTCTAATGTTTGTAGATTATTCCATGGGAATAATTTTTGAGTTTGAGAACTTCAACTTAACCATAATTTGTTTATTTGTTTTATTTATTATATGTGCGAGAAATTTATCATGGAGGTAATTCAATCTAATAATAAATATATGTAAATTTTAATAGAAGTCACAAATTTAAAATATTAATTTTTTTATATGATTCACCCCACATATTAAGAAAAAAAATTATATTTTTTTCATTTCATGTTATATTATAGTACTAAATATTTCCACCATTGATCAAGATGATTGATGTTTTGTACTATGATAATTTTAAAAACAAACACTTTTTGAGTTTATCTCTATAATTAAAAATTGATATAGTATCTATATTTTCTCATTAAAGGAGTTTAGTGATTTTAGAAATGGGATATATAATTTTATATCAATTGTGGATAATATCAATTTTTTTAATAATAGTTGAGTTCCCATATTCAATGAGGCAAAATAAAATGCTTAGAATAAGTGATTGTTACCCATTATAATTTCATTGTGTATTCATATTTTAGGTATTGTGATTCCTAATAAAGAGAATCATTAACTAAAGAAGATATAATGAATTTTTATATCTATTTGAATTTATAAAATTCCATCTTATCATTGATTTTATGAAATAGTATTTGGATTTTTATAAGGATCAATATAGTATTGTGAATCATTCACAAGATAAAAAATAACAATGATAGAAGACTTAAAGTTAATAAGGTTAAATTAAATATTTTGGGATTAAATATAAATATGTGTGTCCATATAATAGATATTCTATTTAAAAATTCTATATATGGGATAATTAGGGGGTACTTAATGGATATATTAAGAGTATTAATTATTTATTAGTGTTCTGGAAGATAATTTATAATTTACTAAACACATCTAATGATATTTTTTTGGACTTCAAAGGAACGTGATCTTTAAATAATTCTATTTAATAACATACATATAATCGTGGTATAATATGATATAATAAAAGAATGTAATTTTAAAATGAATAGTTTGGATGAGATGGAAATATTTCTTAAATCAATGATGGTTGATATTTATTTAATGAAAATTATTAAATTAGATGAAGATAAATTTAAATTACCATATTATTATTCATATATTGAATTGAGGTTTGATAATATCATGAAACTAAGATAAATTATTGTTTAAATATAAATAGTTACATTTCATGGCATGATACATTTGATGATTCTTTACATTTCAAGGATTCGAAATTTATATGAAAATTATCTAATACAAGAAGCGGTTAAAAGTGATTATGATGGTGAGTCATCTCAATATTATTTAATCATGATTTCCAAGAATGTTTAGTAATGGAATTTTCAATAAATTATTTCAAGAAATAATTATTATTCCACTAAAAAGGGAATTTATTTACCTAGAAATGTAGATACATCATCTTAAAGGAGTGAGATTGGGTTTCCATTAAGTGTTATATGTGAAAAGTCATTCAAGGTAATAATGGATTCCAAGGAGTCAATAAGAGAATAAGAATCAATAAAACTGAATATGTATCATCGTGTAGTGATGAAGAGTAATGTGAATTTCGATTAGGTTTTATTTTTGGCAAGTAAATTGGTAATAGTATCTCTAGGGTTACTAAGTTATTGAATAACAAATAGAGAATTATGAAGGATTCTATTATGGTTGAATTATATAATGGTAATTATAGATTAATGAAAGATGAGTTTCTCTTAAATATTGACGATGTAAGAGACATACTCCCCAAAGAGAATTTGAAACTTTAATTATTGGAATTGAAGTTTCAAATATAGTATACAGAATGTAAATATTTTAATGTGGTATTTTTTCAGAAAGAATATTTTATAAAACATTTAATTTTTAATTTTTAAATTCCAAACATGATGTGAGGTAATTCTCAAAGAATGAGATGTGAATCATTATTTATTTGATATATATATATATATATATTGTTTAAATAAAAAACTATTTGAACAATTAATTTTTAATGTCCATAAATCAATAAAGAAATTATTTAGTCCAAATATAAGTCATAAAATTGAACATAACCACATAAAAAATGAAAATTCAAAATCTATTATTTTATAGAAGGCTAAATTTGAATTTAAAATTTATAATATATATGAGAAATAATAATTGGAAAATATATACAATAAATAGTAACTTGTGTAGTGTTTCCTGAGGGTATGATTTATCAAAATGTGTTAATAAATTCAACCAAAAATTTTATTTTCAATAAATTAAGAAACCTAGAAATGATGGAATATTATGAGGATAATTTGTTTCCTATGGTAAAGGTTGGTTTTACAGAGGACACCTGCTTATTATGAGATTATTTGAGTAGAATTAATGTCTATTATGAGTGATAGTTGGTACACATTTTTTAATATAAACCCATTCAAAATAATAAAAGTGAAAAAAAATCTATCAAATAATATATTTTGAGATTTACCAACCAATTTAGATACTAGAATAGTTTTTTTGATAGATTTTATTAATATAGTCATAACACTGATGTGATTCAAATTATCTTATTGATTGAGTAGATGAAAAATATACAATCTTACCTGATTTGATACATTAGAAAAGTACAATTAATGCTAAAATGAATATTATTCCATGAAAGGGTAACAAGTAATATATTGATAATCTATTAATGATTATTGAATATAAAAAGTGTGGATGAATAATAATACTCAATAATAATGATATAGTAGTGTAATAAATATAATAACCATATAACACGATATAAAAATAAGATGATATTATTGGGATAACAATTCCATTGTTTTGAAAGTTATTTTTATGTTAATTGTATCATGATAAATGATTATTTGATGTGTAGCACAGACGAATTGATTAACAAGACTAGTTCATAGAATATGAATTAAATTTTGTGGATGTTTATAGATGATCAATGGGTATTATTTCCAAAAGTGGATTCAAATACCATGAAATGGGTTCTAAAGAAAAAACATGGTCTTTAATCATAAAATTATATTATATATTGATTATATCCTCTATAAAAAAATTCATTAGATGCATGGTTTCAAATGTAATTAAAGACAATATAAATCCATTTTATTTGTCACGTAATGTATTTAAAAGCTAGATGAAGGAAACAAATTAGTGTGGAATTGAAAGAAATTGTTTTATCCTTATAATAAAGAGACCAATTTTAAAGAGAATATAAATTGTTATAGTCTTTAAAAAGTAAAAGTATTGTAGTTTTCAATTTATTTAATGATTTTTGAGATTTATAAAAAATTTAGATATGGTTTTTATGATGGGAATAAGAACCTGTTAAAAATATGTTCATATAATATATTTATGATGTAAAATAATATTGTTTTTTCTTGAAAATGATCTATCATTGTTTCACATTCTGTGATGAAGTTAATGTATTCTATGTTAATGGAAAACATTCTATTTTTATTCAATTTTATTGTTTTCTATATACTTTCCTCTCACATTAACTTATAATTATTGAATGTCTATTTTGATCTATGTTTGATATGTTTGAAAAGTGGTATGTCGTCAATGGTTCTAAATATAATACAAATGGGGAGTTTTTTAGAACATGAAATTGTATTGTAATAATTTGATATTTTTTGTTTTTTCCATCATGATTTGTTTACTAACACCCCACGGAAGTTTTCTAAGAGATCAAGTGTTGAAGAAAAATCCATTTCATTATTATTCTATATCAAAGTGATGAATAATTTAAAGAGAATAATTGGATATTTTTTTCAAGTAGTATTTTTCATTCAATGTGTTAATAATTCTGAAAAAAGTTAATTTTTAGATCAAGGGAGTTAATAATTTTTATGCATGGATGTGTTTTAATGATGTTTAGACATGTTTGGATGATCATTTGTAATTGTTTCTACTAGAAAGTCTGGTTTGGATAAAACTGTTCAATCTATAAATAAATAAATGTTACTCAGATATATAAGGGTTAAAGAATTTCCACAATGATACTTAAAGAAACTATGATATATATATATATATATATAATAGGGTTACAATAATAAATAATCCTTACTGAAATTTTCCTTTTATTACATTTTTCATACTAGTTGATATATAAGGATATGTTAGGGATACTCTGTCACATCAAAAAAAGCTTCATAATATCAATCTAAAATATAGTAATATGAATCGTATACTAAATATGTATAGTTAAAACTAGTCTTATCAAAATATTAGCATTGATGGATTGGGGAAGAAATTAAAAAGTTACTATAGATAATATACATCATTATTATTTGGATGACTTAGTGGGTATAAAATATTATCATTGGAGACTATTAAATTTATAATAAATAAAAAATAAATATGCTGTGATCAGAACTAATATCTTTGTATAATAATAAGATGAATAATTATAATTTAATGTATTTGTTTTAATTATGAAATTGAAAGTCAAATTTAATGATTAAAAATTATATTCTATTACGTAATACTAGTGGAATATGATTATCAGGTTTTGTGAACATTGAAGAAGAGAAAAAAGCATGTAAGTCATTATAATTGAAGATGAAGATGATGAAAATTTACTTAAGGTCCGTACCTGATTCAATATATGAGAAAAGTGTCAGAATAGTTGATCAGATGACATCAAACATGCCTCCCTATATGCTAAAGGCTTCCAACTTGTGGAGGGAGGTCTATGATGGTATTTTTGGATATTATCCCCCCTAAAGAGTTAAAAATACTAAAGAATAACCAAAAACCATATACATTAGTAAATAATCCAAATATGAATCAATAAATAAAAACCCAACTAATAATAAATAAAATGTAGTAAGGACCAAATTGAACTGTCATACATATAGTAACATCCCACTATTTTGGTCACATATACAAAAGAAAAGAAAACTAAAATAAAGATGATATATCCCCAAATACCTTGGTATTACCATGTACTAATATCTTTGTAAAATATCAAATAAATCTCTATCAATCATGCTAAACATAGAATCTTCACAACCCTCTGTCTATAACCAATTTAACGAATTCTTTAGAATAAAAGTGTTGTGGTGTACCGAGAAGTGTGTGTGTTTAAAATTTAATTGGGAACCCAGAATAAATTCCCAAAATAGCTATAAATATTGTGATATGATCATGTCACATTCCTAACTAAAAAAATCAACATTGAAAAAAATAATAAACAAAATATTATCCCTATCATTTTGACCCTTGTGGACCAAACTATATTTCGTTATTTATAGGTTTTCATTGAGGACATATTGAATACATTGAATCCAATGTAACATGTATGTTATAAATCAATAGTATCACTAATCAGTCCATAATGATCTATACACCCATCACACAATTTTTCTATCATATGAAATTCTAATCCAAGGATTCTCAAAAAAAATCCTCACGACTCCAATGAGGTAACCCATGATGTTTTAATCATTTGAGTTCTTAATAATAATGATGCTCCTATCAATATTCTAAGCGGTCCAATGACCCAACACATATAAGTCCTATAATATGAACCCTAAATCAATTTATGAAATTTATAGTGTAATTATGGTATCAAAATATATATAATCCCATTATATACACTGATATTCTAATCTATGGAAGCTCAAAACACCAATCTCCATGTACATGGTAGATTCATCAGTACCTAACTCCAATATCTGGAAGAAAATCTATATAAATGGACCCATAAATATTTATTCCAGAAAATATGATATTTTCCTTGAGGGAGCATTCTACTTTACAACAATAATAAAATAAAACATAAGGGATATCCAAACTCTGATTCCCCACACCAACATTCACAACCTCTTAGGATCACCGGTCTAGTGTGGATTCCATGGTGAATCCAAGTAAAATCTAAGATACACCTAATAAGGGTCTTTCTGCCAATAATGAAAATTTAGGTTCCTATATGTCTTAGAACTAAGAATTCACCCTCACCTAAGATGAAATTATCATTAATATTATCCGTATAACTATTAACACACTAAGACATTGTGTCACATAACATCATCAATTGAGTAGAATGATATAGCTAGATGCACAAGTCTAAACTCCTAGAAAATATTCATCAAATGGACTATGACCTTTCTCAGTTTATAGGGTCACTCATGGTCGGAACATTCACACTACATAATCTGGTATAGCCTAATGTCTTATTACCTAGGCCCCATCTCAATGGATGATAGAGGATTTTCCATCCGTCACTCATTTCATTAAGAATTACTAAATCAAAATATGAATATTAGGTCCTTTAAGGACTGCAATGCCTAAAATCTATAATTCCAATCTATCCTTACACGTAGTGAACCCCTGATACACTATAAATGGGCTTCAGATTCTTAGTTGGTATGTCTAAACATCATAGACAGTACAAAGGCCACTCATCATGTCAATAGTTTTGGCCTTATCCATCAGTGACTAGAGAAAAATATAGTTCCCTAGGAATGTACACGAGCCTTAGTGAGCGTTCATTTTAATTTTACCATTTAATTTAATCAATATATCCATTTTACATAAATTAAATTATGGATATCAATATCGGTGGAATGACGGAGAATACGAGACCATGTATCCCCAAATAATCTATCTACTATTTTCTCAAAGGACATGATACAAATTCCAGGGCCTATCCAAGCTCATCCATCCTAGTCCATGAATAAAATATTCAATTTTCAATGTCATGATACCCTATTTCATGTTAAACAAATATAATTTCTAGATTATAACTTTTATAATTTCTTGAATAATTCAACATCAACTCTCCATAAATCTTGATATCTCTCTAGGTTGCCACACAACACAAGAAGAATGTCATATAGTAACCTAAAGGGCTATCTCACACCCCCTAACCGAATTTGGGTAAAATAACCAAAAAAATTCCAAATAAAATGTAATTTCAATATATATTTAATTAGACACCGATTAAACATATATAGATGAACATACCTTAACAAAAATTATGACCCACTACATGTTTTTGGATTCATGGTCCACCCTTTCCTATGTATAGTGAAAGCCACATTGAGCTCAGATTATTCTAATATGGATTGGTGAAAAAATAACATTAACCCTTTCTAGTAAAATAAAAAAATGTGAAATAATTCGTATATGAATAATGAGAGATAATGGAGTAAAGGGAGTATATCTAACATTAAAAAATCAATATGAAAATCCTCCCTAAACAATAAGGGAAGGATATATCAATAGATATTGATGAGGTATTTCTCTTTTATGAGATGTGGAAGAATAAAGGGAGAGTTACCATAAAAATTACATTGGTAATAATTGTAAAAATAATCAATTAATGAATCACATGGTTTGGACATATAGATTCCAAAAATGTGAACAAACAGTGTGGTTTCCACAAAACCAAACTATATAATCTGCATGGTTTTTCTATGCGGTTTGCCGAATTGTGTGATAATAGTGTCGGTGGATCTTAAATTAATGATCAACTCTCAAATAATTCTCCTTTCAAAAAAATATTTTGAACCTTACCATGTTATAATAATTCTATCCATCTATGAAATGAATGAAAAGTAAAAATAGTATAAGTGTGTTGGGTTCCACATTGTTTCCCCAAAACTATGGACCCCAGACCATAATCCTTCAAATAATTTCTATAAAACTATCATCTCCTAAAAAAATCTCCTAAGTTTCACATAATTACCTAAAATTCATTTTAATAATAATTACTCATCGAAAAACACCACATTAATACATATAAATCATTAGATTCCATTTTGAATCTCCAATCAAAATTTTACCCTTCCGGTATTTGAAGATTTAAAATCATCATGAATTACAAATGTCTCTATATAATTGGTGTTTTAAAAAACTCCCCAACATATTAATTATCTTCTTTATAAATATTTATTGACCATCCATTCTAACACCCCAACCACCATCACTCTTGAATTTTCAATCAGACCATGGTGGTACACCTCCGAACATCCAAATCTCTTCGAAATCGCAATTTTAAAATGTGGTTGAAAAAACACCAAATCATGAGAAAACAAGCACATAAAATTCCATAACACTGATATGAAATATACTAAGTGCTTTCAATATAGAAACATGATCATACAATAACACAATGAATCAGAAGATACATATTACTATATATCATAAAACTTTGCTTGTGAATACCAATTTCGAGTCATGGTGCCACCACTACTAGAATTTCCTACCTAACATTCCTCTTGAATCCTAACTACACTCATTACATGGTTACCCACCATGAATAATATAATATAGATAAAGAAATTTCTATATTATCAATTATAATCTATGTTGGGTGAATCCAAATTGACCATTCTTTGAATATTGTATCAATAAATGATCATTGAAAATCCAAAACTAATTGCTATATAACATCCCTAAGGTATAAAATGTCATTCCTGATGTAATTCTAAACCAATAACATTAAATTTTAATGTATAATGATATATGATACTCCTCTATCCAAATTCTCCAAAACAATGCTTGACTTCAACCATTGATACACCATCAAATACCCAATCATGTTAGAGTTCCTTGTAAATGAAACTTGTAACCATATAAGATCCTATAATGTTGTTTTTTGAAGAAAATTGGTGTGACAACTAAGTAGAGACCTCACTAGGCCAAACAGATCACCATTCTATACAATAACATGATACTAATTGACCTCAATCCAACTCATCTATATCATCATAAACCAACATGATATCAAATCTTATACTAATACTCCACCTAAATCATCACCCAAAATCCAAAATGACACTCCACTGATTTTTATTTTATTCCTATGTCCCTTCTTATTTGAGGGTCACACACTCCCAACAAACATCCCACTCTCCACCTTAATAGACCCCATTAGTACAAAAACCAAATAAGAATGTGATCATCATGTCTTATACCCCATCCATCACTTGGTAAAACAAGTAGAATTATCAAATACACTCACTCAAAAAATAAAACCCACATCAATTTCTATTAGTATAAACATGTTACTCCTCCTAATTAAAGATAATTATGTTTTATCCATGCATATATAGGAATAAACTCAATTAGTCAATCCATTACAATTAATCCAATAATGATGTCTCCTATGCCACTGGAGTGGAATTATTAATTTCATTTATGCTCCTAGATTCTATGCATGTATTAATTTAACCGATCCCATCAGAATGAATCATACCAAGGATAAAAACCATTTCATACATCAATTTCACCACATATAAATAGTGTGTTATGAAAATTTTCTCCAAAACATTAATTGGAGTATGCTCATGTGCTACAAAATAATATTAATTTATTCACACTCCATTTATTCATGTTCTTGTAAAGTCATTTTTAACATGCATCAAGACACACCATTAAATTAATAAAAATTCACGTTAAACACCGCCGTAAAATTTTCTAGTCACAAGAATCCACTATTTCACTATATAGAATAATAAAATGACAAATTATTTAATTAGGTTAGGCATCCGTGTAGTCCTTCCTATCAAATATTGTATCAATGCACCTGAAATCATGGTGCCTACTCAAAAATAAACTATATAATCCTTCCAATTACACAAAACATAAAACCTCTCAAGCATTAGTCTTAGTCTCCAATGCACCTATGTATGATTTTTCATCTTAAAACCCCCAAAAAAGATATCCCCAATGATGGTTCACTATTGATCATAAAAGCCATTGATTAAATAGTGTCTTAGATGAATCTATGGGTCTCTATGTTTCCCACCTAGCTCTTCTGGTGATTTATCTCATCACGGACTCCATGTAAAACCCCACATCCAAAGCTCAATCCTAATAAAGGTTATATTTTATGACATCCAGCATGCACAAACCATAACTAAAGGGTTCTCACATAAGATTGCTTCACCTTCCAAAATCCCCTCTTATAACCTAGGTACTCATCCTCATGGATCATCTTCACCATAGACTTCTTCTAAAATAATATTGTCTCAATGGTAAAATATTTCAATTACCCAAAAGATACATTTGAGAAAAATAAACACATGATAATTATAGAGATCGAAATCCATTCTATGCTATATGGGTAAATGTTGTTTATGTTGTTAAAACACCATAAATAACAAAACCTAAAAACCCACAAGTGGTTCAGTTTATGGAATCAATGTTTTTATCATAACCCCACAGGGCTTACAACACCTCCTACGAACATGGGCTATTTCATTTCCCTCATTTTCTGAGGACTCATAAAAAATCCACAAGACCTTCTATCATTAGGAAATCCATATGCAGGTTGACCTAGTGGAGTGTATTGTGACCCAGTGCCTATATGAGAAATCACTATATAACCTTTTCTGGACATATTAAATAATTGATCCTCAATAATCAGTGTAATCGTTCACAATAATACATATATGTTCTTAACATGATGCATATGATTTTTCTTACCTACACATGGCATGAGTAAATATCAAATCACTAGAATACTTCCAATGTTTAAAATTTAATAAATATATAAGAAATCATAAAATACAATCAATATATGGATCAATAGATGAAAATATTTATACTACTATAATATTGAAAATAAAAATAAGAAACCCAAGATCCATAGAAATATAGACTTCCTAATAGAATAGATGTTAAAAACACACATGTATAAATTCAATATTAGGACCTACCATATTACTACATTTGTAATATACCTGAAGTGATTACAGTGATGAAAAATCGAAATTTTCTCTAGTACCACTCTGTATCATCCTTTTCACATTGCTCATTGATTTGAAATGAGACTGTTTTTTTACATGACCTCATCTACACAACCATATATTACAAGAGATTAAAACTAGAAATGTGTGCTATGATATGGTATTGTGGGATGAATATATCCCCATAATTTTATTTACTACAATAAAAAATAATCAAACAACATCCAAAACAGTAAATAATATAGAAGGCGAATAAATAAATATAAATGAAACTAATAATAAATGTTATGAAATGAGGATAAATTGTTATATTGTATACAAATTTACTACCCACATGGCCTGTTATATATATATATATATTGTAGTTGGGTTTTGGCTTAGTGGTAAGAACCCCTAAAATCAAAATGAGAAATGGGGGTTCAAAACCCATGGGGCGCAGGGTACTGTAGCAGTAATGTAGCGCACTGTAGTAGTAGCGACACTATAGCAACGGCGGGTACTGTAGTAGCAGCAGGACACTGTAGCGGCGGAAGAGAATTGTAGCAGCGGTGGGTAATATGCAGTATTGTAGCAGTGCAGGTACTGTAGCAGTACTATTCACCAAATGAGCTTTGATCCAAAAAAATGGGCCTACGGGCCATGTAATGGGATAAATGCCTACTGGGCCTTCAGGCTATGTAATGGGTCTCCCTCTACCCAGTTAAAAGAGGTCTTTTCATTGCTTTAATAATAAATGAAGCTTTGGCCCCATCCTTTTAAAATATATATATATATATATACTAGAAAAAAATAACGATACTAGATACAGGATCTCCCTGATGAATACAACATATGTTGATCTATCTACTAATTCAAGCCATCTCTCCCAATCATGGTAATATGAGCCTCATCCCAAAACATTTCCTATATCAAATTTAATTTCTGATCAAGTACCTAAGTGAAATGGTGTATCGGGGAGGTTTTGAAAATAAAAATCAATAGGTATCTAACAATTAAATCATATACTAGTTCGTAATGTGGGGATATATACATGTGAATTTCATAGTTAAATGAATAACTACTAAAAAATAAAAAATTATAAAATATCAATCTATAGGTGTCCGAAACTGATCATCCATAACAGATTCGACTAGTGTCAAGCTGTCTGTGAGAACATATATAAGATAATACAACCAAATTGGGATGTAAGATGAATTTATACCGTATCCCCGACCGATCATCAAGACTTTTGAGACCCATGAAACTCTATTTATAACAACCAAGCTCCTCATCATGGAGTCCAAAAAACATATCCTCATTACTATAGGGTTAAAAATCATGGTTGTCCTATTATACACCATGATAATCCACGTAATTACATACCAATATTCTCATGCCTCTAAGGATTTATCATTTTGATGTCATGTAATTTGAGGTCCATGTCCGTGGATGCTCAAAATATTGCATTCTAGTCTCAAAATCTATGAAATCACCAACCATATACCACCCTCCTCAGATAAAGAGGCTCCAAAAATGAATCTCCCATTCCATGATATCTTCATCCATATCAACCTATAGAAATTTGGAGACCTAGCCATATATTAGGTCACATGACAATGATATCTCATCCATATAACATTTATTGTAATTGGTGATTCCATAACATGCCATCATTAAAATAAAAACCCAAGTCTTCCAATAACCAAGGCCCAACGACAACATCCATAGATCCTTAGGCTCACCGTTATAGTATGGGATACACATTGACACTAGATATAATCATAGATACACCCAATAAGGTCTGTTCATTTAAGAGGGATCCATAAGGGTCGTATATGTCTCAAAATTTAGTAAGGACCATCACATGGGTCTCTAGTCAAATAAATGTTCTTAGTTAGAAACCCAAAAAATATATAAATCAAATCCTTTGATTAATTGAACTAGGAATCATGACCACACCTGCTATATAGGTCTCACTATATAGGAAACAATAATGAGATGGTCAATAACCCATTGTAGTCATCATGGTCTATTTGGTTCATCTTGGATATCGAACCTAACACTAATTATGCTATGGTCTACATACATAGGCATTATCATAATTTTTGGTTGAGCGTTTCCAATTCATCATTAATCCTGAAAATCATAAATGGCTTAAAATCTCCACTGGGAGGCCATATAAGACCTAGAAATACTAGGAAATATTTTTTCACCATAACCTCTAAAATTAATGTCTCTAGATCCCCTATGCATGGGATCTGGAGGATAACCTCCTCTAGCATCAAATCCAAGGGTTTTGGAGAACACACGATTTTGAAATAGTCCTATAAACATACATAAGTGGTCTATATGAAAAAATTACAAACAAGATTTTCTTATGACCCATAATAAAGATTCATTTTTTTATGAATCTTAAAAAATAATTAATCCATTCATTTTACTAAAATATACTTGGTGAATAACTATCTAAGTCATTCCCAATAATTCACAAGAAAAAAAAATAAGGACACTATCTATATGGATAGTACCTGATACCACCTACCTCAATAAAATCACACAACATTTACCTCAATAGTCCTATAGAAGATACTAAGGTCTGTCATGTTTGGTCCAGCCTCTTCCAAAATCAACCATGTCAGTCCCAAAATACTGATTCCCTAACTCAAGAAAAATTACAATAATTATGTTATAATAAAAATTATTATTAATTAATTAATTTAAAACCAACGATTTATAAAATTGGATATATCATCGTGTTGTCACACTACACCGTAAACTTATCCAATGTCACCATAATGGATTATCTCACAAACTACAGATTAATATAGAGATAAAAAACCCAAAATCAAATTCCACATCAATAGTTTTTTTCATAAGGATCTTATTTAAAAACATTTTTAACATTTTGTACGTAATACACCTCCACTAAAATTATTTTAATGTATATTATGACAACATCTCAGCTCTCGCTTTTCCTAGTTAGTGGAAAATCTTGGTCACGGTTGGCTGACTCCACTATGAAACTGCAAAATCATTACAAAAATTTTAATACGGTAAAACCCAAATTTGAGAGAAAAAGATTAGAATATAAATGGGAACCGACACTATCAAGAACATACCTCAAATCTCTAAGAATATACCTCAAAATCCAACCGAAACCAATGTAAAAGAATTTACCAATTGAGAGATAAAAGATATATTAAAGAAATAATTTACGGAATAATAAAGGATGGATCACTCTTAAAAATATAAATTTCTAGAATCATAAAACCACCATTTATTAAACCTCATGGCTAGGAAAAAAAATTCCCAACCATGAACCAAATGTGTGTTTGGCACTACATTATACATTCAAGAAGACATTGTTTGTTTGTATGGATTTATAAACAGTGACCCATCCATTCAAGGGGATCATTAATTTAATATATTTTTTTTACTGTTAATCATTAAATTATATAAACAAAACAATCTCACATAACCATGCTTCAAGGAATCAAAATTTAAAAATAAAAAATTTCTAGGGTTCCTTATGGTCCCCCATAAACCATGTTCCCCAAAACATGATACCTAGTATGATTTATAAAAAATTATCCAAACCTAACCCAATGATTGTGAGGCTCACCAAAGTATTAAAACTACAATGCAATAATCATTCATGATTTAAATAATTAAATTATGAAATTCTATATGTTTAAATTTGAATTCAGTTCTCTGATAAAAAACAAAATAATAGAGTAATGAAATTATATATTTTTATTTAATTTGAATATTTTTTATGGATAATGGATTTTAAAATGAGTAAACATAATTTTTTTCAATAGTTTCCATTAGTAAATTTTTTATGTATTGGATAAATATGTCTGTATGATGTCATTGTAGTTATACATTTAGGAATTCTAAGAGAATAATACATTGTTAGGTCAAAATCAAATCAAAGGCGGAATTATAAATCAAAACTCTTAAAAGTAGAATACATTCATTCCACTTTTTATGATACTTGATAGGATGCAACCATATTTTCATTGTCAGATTATGATTCATGGATGTACCATACTTATTTTATCCATAGTACTACTCCTACTGAATTGTACGATTATAGATTGTTTTTCAAATCATGTTGAGGATGTATATTCTGATTTTCATTGTGAAACTATTTGATTTGGAGTCTATTATTATTTTTTCCATGGTATATGAGAAACATTTTACTGATATCGTTTTACTATAGATAGTAAAATTAGGTTTTTATGAAATAAAAAAAATAGAAATAAAATATTGTTCACCTACTGTCCACTTCCTAGTGAATCAAAACCATATTTTTATGATGTTATAGATTCATTTCAAAATGTCTTGAAAAAATAACATGTAATATGTTAGATCAAACAATATTATTATTTTCTAAATATAATTTTTGGATTGAGAGAATTGTTGATATCATGATTTACCCAAATCATATCAAAATTTCTCTCTAATTAAATTTCCTAGGAAATTATATACTATCAATTAATAAAATGTTCAAAAATGCATAAATAATCATACATTATAATATATGTTTCAGCTAAATTAATCTATGGTAGGGGACCCTCTCTTTACTATGGTATGTGGGTTGGTCAAGAAATTACCAACCATATTGGGTGGGAAACTCTTAATAAATGATAATTATAATGATCATATGAAATTTGATAACCTGGAAAGATTATTTTCACCATACCTTATGTAGTAATTCCTTGCCCCATTAGTTATGTGGGAGTCCAAACCCTTGTTGTGTGGGTAGAAATCATAGGGTTACCTTGCTGCAAGATTGAAATAGAGGATAAAATTCATTTTCATTGAGGTAGTACTATACAAAATGATATATGATGTGGTACCATCCTATAAATGTATTTGGGTGTTAGTGTAGTAGAAGATTGTGCTCCCACTCAAGAAATAATACCCACAATCAATCCCTATTAGATATAGTGGTGGAGTACATAAAAGTCCATAAAAATTGTTAAATGAAATGTAATTAAAAATTGGACCCTATAATTGATATATAATAAATAAAGAAAAATAATATATATATATATAACTATAAAAATCAAGAAAAAAATATGGAAAAACAAATAAAGTGGGTGTACCACGCCATGTGTAGGGAATAAGAGTATACCACACAGAATTATAATGAATTGTGAATTCAATGGTGAATGTATCAACCAAAATATTGATAGGGGATAATTCATGTATTTCAAAATAACCCCATATATGGTTTCTTAGTTACGAGTAAAATAGTCTAGAAACAGCCTTTCCTAATGATCAACTGGGATACTATATAAGAGCCCCACCTATGTTCTTGTTAACGTCCCACACTAGTACAGGTTATGTTGGAGGGATCTACATATATTTCCTCTCTTAACTACCATTTCTGTGTTTAAGAACCCTAAAAAATTACCCAACTAACAAGAAAAAAACCTTGACTTAAGTGGGTGATGTGTTTGTGCAGGGCCCACTAGTTAGCCTATTCCCACCAACTTCACTTATAACTACAACATAGTGGAATGATCCTCAAAATATACATGATATATCTAATGGAAAAAATTATCTACTAGTTTACACAACCTTGAAAACCCTGACAATTATATTACACTAATTCCAATATTAACTGAAACCTCAAATAACCTCCAACAACATGTTCCCTATGTTCCCTTTAATATGACACCTATGCCCAAAGCCATACTGCCTGATTTTCAATAACCAAAATCCTATATCAATAATATGTTGAAAAAAATAACCTATATCATTGCATGATTGATCAATTTCGATAAAATTATTCCACTTTCATCATTTTACCCATGATTTTACCCACTTTCCTCAATAATACCACTAACCACTATGATTTTTGGTGGTTATCATGATCATTCCATATATAAACATTGATGAGGAAGAAAGAACCTTGTGCATGGAGTTGGGGATTTTTGTGATATATAAGGTGGTATGATAGAACCGTGTTACTCACTAGTATCCCACCCTAGTAACACTAATATATTATATCATACGATGTGGGATGGTGAGGGAATTTGTGGCTAAAAGGGATCTCGCTAATAAATCCTCTTACTCATTATAGATATTAATTGATATGAAAATTAAAAATAATTAACAGATTTGATATTAAAAAAATGACTAAAAAATGACTCATTTTCATGTAATAATCATTCATAAAAATTTATATAATAAATATATAAATTCATAAGATATAACTAACATTTAGAATACAATAGTGAGTTTTTAATTACTCACATATATTGATAAAAATCTACCACCCCTATATTGAATTCTCTGATGCAACTTATATGTGAATATGAAACCATAATATACATTAGTAAATGTGTCCTAGATGATTAATCAAATCATTATAGAGATATTTTTTAATTTAAAACAAAAATAGGACCATAACAGGGCATTAAATGATATAAAAAATTATAGTACTCATAGCTAAAATCTAACATTTTTAGAAATTTAATGATGAAAGAGTATTTCATAAGAACTCAATTTAGTATGAACTGATAATTTATATTTTTCACAAGTGCATGTTAATAATATTAAATTTCATGTTCAAAAAAATACTTTTAGAGTTCCCATGACCAGTGAATATATATTTAAGCTACCTAAGAATATCATTAATTTTTTTTAAATATTTAAATAATTTTGATGAAAAATATTGGTCCTTGTAATTCACTTTTACATTAAAATCATTTTTTAGAGGAAGTGAGGTCATAAGAGGAAGTAATTTTTGACCATCTTTGGTATAACATAATATTAACATTGATATATAGATTTATTCTAAATGGTATAATTGGTAAAACATTTAAATGTATAATGAACTTAATTTTGATAAAGAACATTATATTTGGATGGAGTAAATGATCATTTTAATTCATATTATTTGGTCTATTTTCATGACTGGATTCAAATTGTGGTCAGTTTTGTTCATGGAGTACTGTAGTAGTGGTGCACAATATATTTTTAACAAATTTATTTAACTATATTTAATATTATTTGGTTTTATAAAAATTTTCATGTTAAATATTTATCAACATTTATTTATCAATAGATTAATAAAAAAACATATATTAATTTAGAGAAATACATTATCAGAGGGAATGAATTGATGCTTATTAACATGCTGTTATACTCTCCTGATTTCTTAGATAATGAAGAGTGTCTATATAATTTCATAAAGATATAATTTTCACCTAGGATCCAACAATATGATAGTCTATTTTTATAGAAAACAATTCTAAGGTGATGAACAAGGTATAGAAGAATATTTTGACAATTGAAGGAACTAGTAATATCATACATTATGTAGGATTATTGCGTATTGTATTCATTGGAGGTGAATATGTGGACTGTACAATCTTAGGAAACATAGGACAAGAGTGTGGCACTAATTTTTCTTGATTCATTATAGTCAGATATCCATAATCCTTATACTTGAGAGGTTATGAAGTATGTTTTTCATGTAGAGGCTGATGAATAAAATAGTTTATTGTTTCATCATAACAGGGAGCGCCTCATATATTAGATTATATATTGATGGTAGATAGACTATACCATTAACCACAATAATATATTTGATTATTTCACCCCTAAAGTATATCAATTTGAAATTCTGCCTATATAGTATAATTATAATAAAGTCCAAACCAAAAACATTCCATAACCACTGTGATAAGGGAATAACATGAGGTTAGTGGGTAGGAATGTATGGATGTTAGGTAGATGAGTTTTCCATGGTCAAGATCATATGATAGAGTTCTATAAACAATATAGAACTAAGATAGTCATATGTATAATATATCTAATCTATTATCATTTGTTGATTTTATATTATTATATATTATTTCATTCATTTATTAAAAATTGGTTAGAAATGGAATTAGAGTTATTTACTAGGGAACATCATACAAAACCTGAAATGCCTATTATAAATGGATATCATACAATTTTATTATTGTAACATGTTTAAGTGAGTAAATATTACATGAATAAATAATATCCAATGTATTTATATTGAAAATGAAACCTTAGTATTTATTTCATGGAATGAACTATTTCTATATTATATGTAGTTATAATAATTGTCAATTGAGGATGGTGACATTCTCCCATGGGATTGTAGATCATATTTATTTTATGGGAAAGAAAGATCAAAAGAATATGTTTTCACACATTAAACCAAAATGAATTAAAACCAAATTAATAGGGGTAATGTATTGATCATCTATGTTATAAGTGATATAATTTATGATTTTAGTTATAGATTTCACTATTAATTATTTTATGTGGATTATAAGGTTGTCTCCAAGTCTGAATGTAATTTTTTAGAGAAAATCATCCTTGTATTGCATATATATGTGTAGAATCTTATTGAATCACACACACATATATGAAAAGTTAAAATTTAAAAAATTTATAAGTTTTAGATGGGTTTTTGTTCACCATAATATCTCTATCAGGTTTTCTATTGTGTTATTTAAAAGATGGTTGTTTGTTTAATATAAATTTAAATTACTAATAAATATTGTAGGTATTGGAAATAAATTGTTACCACTTACATGAAATTTGTTAATATTTTTTATCTTATAAGAGAAATAAAATGGTTTTCAATAAAAAAATTATTTAGTGTCATATGGTATGAGTTTAAGAGATGGTGGTATTTAAAATTATTCATTAATTTTTAGATTTTTATCGTGAACATTACAGACACTAATATACCTAATGTTTTTATGGGTCTATTGTATTATGTATCCAATCAATGTCATGGTCATTTTTATCTAGGTATTAATTGAAAATTTATTAGTATAGTTTAGGAATAAGTAGAACCATCATGATCATTTATTATATGTTTTTAAATTATATCATTATTATCATATATATGGAATGTTTTTTATTTTTTTTCATATGGGTCTGGAAAATCATTTAATAATTTTTTTCATCATTTAATAGTTATTGAACCATTTTATATTGATGTAATATTTTACATTGTTGTGCTTCATTCACCTATTTAGATATTAGAAGATAATTTTATCTGATTTCTCTCATATTTTAGTACCCTAATTATGTATGACCATGAAGGGTCTGTTTTTCATTTAGATTTAAAAATTTATGTGGATGATGGAGATTATGAGTTGTCCACATATCTATTACCTAGAATAATATGTAATAATTATTACTAATTATAGTGATTCTTCACATTATTTAATAAATTATTCTTTGTTAAATAATTTTATGTAATGCAATACTGATCTATGTTGTTGTAATATCATGAGATGAACTTTGATTCCTTTATCCTTGAGTTAGTACCCATGGTCCTTTATTATGAATCTATGGAGACATCACATTCATTTGGAGTTAATTTTGTACATTTCTTTACACAATTACTTCCACTACATAATCTTTGTAATATATTTGGATCTTATTACATATATATGGGTCATATTTACTTACCAATATGATTTAAATATTTTATAAAACTTTTGTAATTGAAAAATATTGAGGGATTAATGAATTAATATGTGTAATGTTTTATTTTTCATTAAGAGGTGATGAGTAGATGATTATGAAGTAGATTGTATCATTTTATTTGGACATGCATAATGTTTTATCTATGGATGTTTATATTACATGACATTGTAATATCTGTTATTTTAAGATGTTTTTGAATCTTAATTTTATATCCTTGAATATGTTGTTAAAATATGACATATTTATATATTATTTTTTTAATAACTAGTATAATTATAAATAACATATGAATTTTTCTCATGGGTAGATGTTAATTCTTACAGAAATATGAGGGGATGAGTTTTATAGATCAATTATATCTACAAATCTATGTATTTCCATAATGAATGAATCATTTATGGGATTGTTTTGGTTTGTTAGTATGAAATTTATTATGAATTAATTCATATAATATGTTCTTTTTTAATTTTTTATTGATGAACTATTATATCTAGCTTTTCTATTGTAGCCTATAATGATTCCACAATTGTAAATTGAGGATATAATTTTATATTTTTTTGAATAGTTTATTCATAATATGTGATAATCCAATTATATTTCAATTATTATAAATTAAATTATAAATTCATACCATTTTTTAGTCATTGATGAATATTGTATAGTTCTACTCATTTCTGGATAATAATGAGAGGGGTTGGTAAAGAATTATATCATTCTGATGATGATTATTTTTATAGAGATCATCATGTTACAATGAGGATATTGAAGATATTACTATATGATTATATCTATTATTTGTTACATAGATAATATTTATTCTCTATAAATAAGTGAATACATTTATGAATAAACAGACATTGGAGGATCTAATATGGTATTAAGAAACTGATTTTAGAATATATTGGGTAAAGTATTTACGTTTCAATGTTCTTTACTCAGACTATTATAATTATATTTCTATTAGAATTAAACATTTGGAGACATTTTATTAAAACATATACAAAAACTATTTTCCATGATTGAGGATATAGTGGTACCAGTTATTAGTCTAGTTATTATGTAGGATAAAACATAGAACATACACTTTGTATTAGAGTGGATAATAAAAATTAAATACTATATATATAATATGGATAAATTCACTATACCATTATACATTGAGTATAATAGTTATGTGATTATATCATCCACCTCTCATTATAAGAAATAACGGATTATTTTTCGTAGTAATAATTTTCAATAGTTTATTAGAATTTTTACATTATTGCACTGAATTATTATAGTAACATAGTTGTTGGAACTAACACCCTAGTTAGAAAGAGTATGGATGTTTTCAATACATTATATCTATATTGGTTTCTTCATTATAATACCCATACCATCACATATAGTCATTTATACAACAAAAATAATGAACATAGTTAAACAAAGACTTGTTGGGACACAAGATCTCCAAGATAAAGTGTATCTTGAAATAATAATTAAAATAATAAATGTATTTTAGGGGAATGGTATCTTATAATGATCAATATATAATTTAGTGTCTTATTTTCAATTTGGTATCCAAAAGTAAATTATTTATCTCATTAATCATGAATTTTTATCTATTTTATGATGGTATAAATTATATATTTATTTTATATTTTTGTGAAAAATTGTCTTTTCATAATTTAAATATTTTTATTTGAGATGATTTTTATGATATTTTAGGTTCCCTAGATCATTTATTTTCATTTTGATTGGGATTCGATTACTAATTAGATAAATTATTTAAGTGGAATCTAATGTAAAAATAAATATTTTCATAATCCTATACATTATTATTTTATGGTTTAATTGTTTAGAAAGTGAGTTTGGTGGTGTTATCAGGTGAAAAAACCCATTTTCAATGATTTTGAACATACCATGTTGTAGTGGTTTCGCAACTATGCTTTAGTGACGTTATGGTTGGTCATGGTAAATCTAGGATTATGGTAGAGTCACCAATTTATTAGGCTGGTAATGTAGTGAAACAATATATCTATTTTAATGGAACATTATGCCATGGTATGAAATTTTGAAATAATGGAACATATCATGGTAGTTATGGGTCAATATTTATTTTTATGATTTTTTTTTCTTTATAGGGATCATGTAAGTTCTCTTTGTAGGATATTTGGTAAATTATTTCCTGAATTGGTGATAATTTACAATTTGTTTTTCATGTGAGATTTAGGATAATAATGAGTCTAGTATATGTTATTCAATAGTGATTTACAGTTTGATATGGAATATTGATGGACTATATGTGTTTATATATGGGGTATATCATGGTGAATGTCCAAAAAAAATTTCAAATAAGAAACATTGATGTGATTATTGAAGATGATTCCCTATTGATGGATGAGTTTTCTGGATGAGGGTTGATAAACATCAACACCACATCATTCGTATCTCACCATTTAATTTGTTAGTCACCACATATTAATATATTACATGAATCATCTTCAATCCCTTTTATTCACTCACAAGAAATATCTTGTATATTATGTGTCATGAGACTCAGTTTTAATTGTATTTCACATCATTAGTGGTCTCTTTATACCATGATTAATATGGTATATTCCTTGAGATTCAAAGTTCATTTTTATCCTCCTTCAATAATAGTACAATATTTCTCTTCTATTGTGGATGTTTCCAAAGCAGTTATGTTCTACTTTCATAGATTTTGGTCAGGTGGTTAAAAAAATCATTTTTATTATTTATTTTTATAGAATTTATAATAATTTAATTAAAACCAATATTTGGTTTAATCTAACATCTTTGAATATTTTTTATCAAAGAAACATTATAGAAGGGGATTGAGAAATTTTTTTATCGATATAATTTTATTGTGATGGATAAATTATCATCAATTCTTGTTTCACTTAAAAATAAATGAAAATAATTATTAAATTTAATTACGACATAGATAATGAAAATTTACATCATGAAATGAAATTATAAATAGAATAATTATAACATTGAACTAAAAGTGGAATGATAACGTGAAAAGGTAGTAATGATGGAATATTTATTTTTATTATAGTTAATTACATGATATTGATTAATATTGTTTTTTACTACATTGAAAATTATAATTATGATGATCTTTGTTGTAATATTTTATATTATTATTATTAAAGATATATGATGTTATTAATTTTTAAATATTGAAACTAGTGGGTATTATAGGATTATTGATAGATGGATTAATAATTACATAGTGGTATGAAAATGTTTATATGAATGACCTGTTAGAAGGGAAATTATTATGTCGATTTAATTATTGTCATTTGATATAATATCTATATGAAATTGTTTTATATGAAGTTTATAATATATTTTTAATTAATCTATTAATGTTCAATAGACTATTTTGTGAGAAGGGTATTGTGGTGTTCTCTAATGATAACATACTATATGGGATGTGGTATTCTAATAGAATGTGAAAGAATATGTATGATTTATTCCCAAAATATATATAGATTTTATTGTAACTATATCCACGCGTTGTTTCTTTTTGACAAGGTTTTTATTTCCCATTTATAAAATATATTTTTTGTTGTTAGATGTATTATCACTAGGGTAAAAGAAAGATTATGGTAATTTTTTAACATGGAATGAAAACATAGTGATACATTATTGTATATTACTTTATTTACCCATGTAATTTTCTTATACTTATTTAATTAATTTATAATTATAGATGTCATTAATCTAAGAATAATTAAGAATATTCAATTTATGTAGGTGAGTTTGGTGGGGGATCCTACATAGTATGATTTTTTAAAACACAATTGTTAAATTATTTTCCATAATTTTGTGATTTTTTCTAGTGTGGTGATAGGAATTAACATTTTGGGATAGGGTTTACATAGTAACAAGTATGTATAAAAATATATTGGTGTTATTCATATAGTCAAATACAAGTATCATTGGTTGGCATGATATAATATATTCAAAAATAAATTTTTAATTTTATTTATTTATAATATGTTCATTGTATTTTGAGTTGATGTTAATATTTTGAATTAGGTTATTAATATTAAAATTGGCTAGTGACACACATTTTTTTAATTCCCTTAGTCTTACTCTATACCACATGATCAGTTATGGTTTAGTTTGGGGGACATCATTTATTTTTTTGAAACCCTGGATGAGACATTGTGGGGTTGATTCTTATAAAAAAAATCATTCTAAAAATTATATATATCATATAAAAATTCACATCTATTAGAAATGTTAGTTAATGTTTATTTATCTCATACACCACTATATTCAATGGTCATGACATACATCTATATGTAAAATTGTATCATTTCCATAAGTAGTTTATGTTTATTTCTGTTATGGATGTAATAAAATTACCATATTCTATTAGGTATTATAGGTAACATGTATCACTAAAATGAATTATTTATTTGGGAGGTAATTTTTTTAAAAAAATAATTCCACTATTCTAATAAATTATTGATTTCATCCCAAGAAACTTCATTCAATCAAAAGACCTTATATTTGTATTCTCATTTTTAAATCCCAAATTTTATAAAGGTGGGCCAATGTAATTATTCTATATGCATTATTCTAATATATTTATACATACTAAAAAAGGATTCTTGTTTTTCATGGTGATAGCCTCTTTTATATGTACCATCACATAAAAACAATAGTTAATCTTTATGGCATTTGAAATTTAAAAATATAAATTTATACTATATAATGGATGTATATAAACTGATATAAATAATATACTTAAGTATTATTAATGATCATTTGAATGATGTTCTAAGCGTCATCATTGAGGTATTATATGAAATGCAGGATTCGAAATTTTATTTTTATATTGTATTGTTTGATAAAAAAATAAAAAAAAAATTATTATTCTAAAAATATAATAACAGAATCAATATATATGATATTTTGTTAAATTAAATTATAAAAAAATTGAAATTTCAAATTTTACTATGAATAAATATAAACCCAGATTTTAAATTCTATTTGATGAATAGTTTTTTTTGATTAAAATGATATTATATATGAAAATAAAAATAATTATTATTAAAATAATGTTAAAAACCTTAATATAAAAAATATATGAATTCATTTCTATTTTTAGGAATACATGTCTTATAATAACTTTTTTAATGAATGAATTATATCACATGACTTATGATTTGTTATATTGGGTGTAAACTCATTAATAAAACTAATGATATATATTAATAAAAAGAAACAATTTTATTATGATTAATTGGGTCATAAATTATATATATTGATGTATAAAACAATAATAACAATATCATTTTAAAACTATTTTGAATAATAATAAAATATATATTGCTAAAAAAATACATCATATAAAAATTAGAAGAAATTATGATAACCACTTTTTAGAAGGACTAAATATACAATTTCATTCATTTTCATGTAACTTATCACTCTCACACGTACACGAGAATCTTAAACAACACCTTTCAAATTAATAAATTTGAGTTAAAAATTCATCATCATACTCAACTATATATTTATAATTTATTAATGATTAAGTCACATATGTATCCTTTTCATTGTGAATTCAATTTACAAGTTAAAAATCATTGGTTTTAATTTGATCAGATGATTCAATGTATCATATTTAGCCAAAAACCATTTTATAATGATAAAAAAACCATAAAATATTATATATTTGTCAAACATATAATAACAATTAAATAAATAGTCCATTCAAATTAATATCCTGAATTATATCCTAGAATCATGAAATCATGGGAGTTGTTAGAAAACTCTTAATTCCAATCTAAACTGATTTGGATACTACATAGTTTATTCCCACTTGAAAAGTAAAGGTTATGTATAGTGAAACATGGGATATCAAACACAAATCATATAAAAAAATAGTCATTATTAGTAACAATATGAAACTAATAAAAAAATTATCAATAAAAATAACATATGCGTCTACGTTAAAATAAATTAATATAAATCATAAATTAACTATATTTCATTAATATATAATGATATCATATACGAGGTTATGGGACGGCTAAGATATTCTAAATCAATCTTAATTATTTTTGAAAATGTTTTCGTGTTCATTAATCTATACCTAGAACATTTGGAATGAATCTATTACATTTTAATATCATTGTATCAACTCCAAAAAATCAAGAACCAAAACTAATTAAACAACATATATATAATACTATTTTACAATAATATTGTACCTTGGAATTCTAAATGTGATACACCTAAAAAACCTGTGATGATTGATACAGTGTAATTATAAACTTAGTACATCATTCTCTTCATTAAGATCACTTTTTGGATTGGAAAATTGATATTTTTATCCTAAAATAGAGTTCATATTTGATGTAAATTTTTATTTTACACATTATAATGATTTATATAGGGAATAAATAAATGAAAACCATAGATATATTTCACATATGTATATAAATGTATAAATAATTATATTACAAATTATAACCATAATATTTTTATATGAATTGATGAATTATAAATTGCAGGGTATTATACCACTCTCTGTGCCACTGAATCAATATAAATTTTGAAATATCTAGGAAAATGTTAACATTATAATATATTTATTGTATAAAAAGAGGGAAAATTATATATACAATATTATTATATTGATTTCATATCAATAAATTAGTATCCCAATTTTCAATTTTTATGTAAATATACTATAACACAAGAAGCATTGATTTCTAATTTCCATTAGTAGTTTTTAAGAGAAAATTCTATTTCAGATGTGTTAGAGGTCAAGAATTCCTAATGAACACAATTTCAAAATAAGGATGAAAATTTACCATGGATATGTTCAAACTAAAATATATTTTCATGATTTTTTTGATTAGTTTTTTATTTTTAAAAACCATCGGATCCAATTTTCGGCACAGGTTTCAGAAAATCGTTCACACAGAAAATTACAGTCATATATAAAAATACTAATATATTTTAGATACGTGATTTAATTTTATAATAATATTTTCTATTTTTTAGGATCATTATTAATATAAAATAATTTTTAAAATATTAAGAGAGTTATTATGTGGTCTTGAATGGATTTCCATATCTAGTTACAAGTATTTTTTAGGAATGCATATGGTGATACAACACTAAAGGTAAAAAATTATGAATATGAAATGTATATCCTTATCTTCCTTTTTTATGTTATGGTAACTCTATATCATAAAGTTTTATCATTAAGAAGTTTGATCTCAGATCTAATTAGAGGAATATAAAATTTTATAAATTAATTATTGGATCAACAATGAGATTTTTGAATTAATATTCATAACATTATATAATTCTTATTTAGGATTTATGGATTCAATAATTTCCCAATTCTTTTCATATCAATAAATGTGTTATTGATTCATATTTTATCAAATTAAATTTCTAATATTATAAATTTATTTATTTAATAATTTATAACTCTAAATTAATTTGAGAAATTACTTTTTATGGATGAAAAAAATATTTCATTTATAAAAATTGAATGGAAGTTTTATATTATTGGCATTGAATATAATGTAAATTGATTATCAAGATCATTAAATTTGGGGAAAATCATGTAATTTTTTAAATGCTAATTTCATGAAAATATAGTAAATAAATTTAATTTATAATGAAATAGGTGCTAACAATTTTAACAAATATGTGATTTAGAAAACATTTTAATTAATAACTACTATTTTTTTAAAATTAAACAAGTTTTAGTATATGGTAATATAGTGAAAATTATTAAAATATGTATAAATTTATCAATGAAATAAAAAATAAATATCATGCTTTGTAAGTTTCATAATGACCATCATATAAATTAGATGAACTATGAAGATGAAAAATTAGATTGACAAGGACGTAATATTTATGAAATTATGATCTTATGTGAATGTTGAATCAATATTAATTTCATTTGAAACTAATTTTGAATATTTTTTTAGGATTTCTGTGTGTCAAAGCGTGATCAGATTCAGTTTCCCCATAATCCCCAAATCCAATTTTTGTTGGAATTATTCTCATTCATCAATGAAATCTTCTGATTAATAAAAATAAGGATATGTGATACCTATTTATCCATCAATAGATTCCCCTTAAATATACTTTCATAGTCTTGTTCTCCCCCAAATATTATGTCATTAGAGAGAAAATCATTCTTAATTCTATATCTATATTGAAGACTATTAACTATGATGCTTCTTTCTTGATAGGTCAGTAACCATCAGTCAGAAGAGTTGTCGTGCTGGAAATCTAAGGCAATGTCTATAAATTAAGAACATTAGTGGTGTGTAAATATTCTACTTTCTAGGGAATCTCAAGTGAGGAAATATTGTTTGGAATCCCAAGGCATCCCATATTATTTATGTAGTAATTTATGGAAGGGGAATAAGTAATCCAATGATTTTTTTCTCAGTAATACCTTGTTTATTATTTCGTGTGGGGATTATGATTCATGTCCTAAGTTCTACGTCTTGTGGAGATAGATCATAATGTCATGTTGAGAAGGATTCGGGGTTGAGCTTCACGTCCTGTTGAGATGGGCATATGGTTAGTGTCATCTGGGTACATGGGGGTGGATATGAATTCCCTATTATGTTGGATTTAAGAGGTGGGTCCATAGGTGGGAATCATTCTCACATAGGATTACCATTTCTAGGATCTGAACGCCCTATTAAGGCAATTCTGTGAGGATTATCTTTAAGAGGTAAGATGTAACACCTGAGTTTACCATTTTTCATATCATAATGAACTATTTATGTGGATCTAAAAAGAGATTCCCTAATAGGGAATATGATAGACATGGGGTTTACCATTGTTGGGATCATAATTCCATGTTGAGGGAAATCTGGATTGTACATCACTAAGAAGGATGTTGTCACATATTAGATTACCATTTTTGGGATGAGAAATCACTATTGATGTGGATACAAGAGGTGTGTTCATAGGAGTGAATATGCCACACCTAGTACCATTGTTGGGATTAACCCATTTGGAATATACTTTATCTTCTCTTGGTTAATCTCACAACTGATATATCTTATAACGAATTCGAGATACATTCCAGGGGTGACCCCAAATCCACACATTAAGGGGTTTATTTTCAAATATTCTAAGTATTTGAAGATGATAAAATTATTAAGTACATGATATGGTTCTGATACTGGTAATAATTGATCATCAATCCCTCCATATATAATTTCCCCAATATCTTGATAATTGGTTTGAATAAGTGGTGCATGGCCAGACGATAACTAGCTTGTGCATTTTTAAATATGAAGGCATCAATAGTTATAAGAAAATTTCATATGTTTCTCGTAGGTGGTTGAATCCTTGTCATAGGGTGATGTTGGGATCTTATTATAAATGTTGTATCCATCAATAAAGAACTGGTCCAAGAACCATGTTGTGGAATGAAATGATAACATTATCACTAGAAAGGGAAATGTTTCCTTCAGTCAATGGTGGTTAGGGTATTGAATGTTGGTAGTTAAATAGATCATACCATTCCAATTCTTAAATCATATGATGTTGTCTATTCATCTAGGGTATTTGAATTTCTAGTTATGGATAGAGTTTATAGAACTATCAACATCAACCTTGACCGTAGGACCATGAGAGGGTTGTTTCTTTATTAGAGTCTGGTTATTCCCAAGGATGAATCACTAAGAGCTGATGCTAATGAATGGTGACATGATGATACATCCAAATCATCTCATTATATAACATATAATGGAAGTAATGGTCTATTTTCTAGATAGACATTGACTTCTTTTTCTCCTATAGAGACAAAGTTTCACTAATCCGTGTCAACCTGATATCTTCCTTAGTACCAAGTTTTACCCAAATTAACTTCTCATTGGTGATGGTTACACCCTCATTAAATGTAGTAGGTTCATCTAATAAGTCATATTTTTCATTAGATATAGGTGGATCAATTTTATAATGTGGTTCTCCCATGTCATCTTACTTGGGGGGGGGTCATTTGTTCCTCCATGGTTGGACACAGAAACTCCATTGAGGGTCTCCATCTCTTCTGAGATGGTTATTCTAGATATTGTAAATCCAATTATGTTTTTCCTATGATCATTTCATAAATTTTTTATTTCAATGAAATGGTAGTGATCTGGCTTCCATCAGGTCCCACTTACCCTATAAAACAGGAAGGAATTCTAAGGAAATGGTGGCTATAGTTTCAGCTTCTAAATTTATCATAGCATTAGGGGATTTTGGTATCATCCGGAACTATCTAGTGTAGGATCATGAGGTAATATATGTGTTCTTACTTTTATTTGTGATTTTAAAATCCTTTTTCTTTGAGACATTTAAGAAACCTCTTTTGTAGGTTGTTTTGGCCTCTAACCAAATAATCGTGAGATTAAATATTTCATCAAACTCTTCACACATATTTTTTGTCGTGTCTATCATATCATCATTATAATTTATTCACTCAATAAAATTATTCTAAACATACTTCACCCCTCTCTTAGAATTCCCATCATCTAGATTGGGGTATTTATAACAGTCAATATGGGATGCAACACCCTGGAGAACCCATACTCGACCATTAAGGGGGAATTTTAGGAACTAGTGATATGAGGTGGGGACTGATAAATGAAAATGAATCCATGGCATAATATGTAGCACATTTTATGTGGTATCTTGTAATAATATGGTGACATTTATTCAAGATATCATGCCACCAATCTAAGGCTTTAATTTAAAAATTTTGCATGGTTACTTATCACTATTATAATAACCATGAATTGTCATGTTGGAGGGGGTCATATCATATTTGTATAATCAAACCTTATGTAGTGTTCAATTTGGGGTGAGGTTGATCTTGAAACTCATGTCCTCCATGAAATAGTTGTTTTCCACTCCCTTAAACATGCATGTATTTTATAGACAGTATATATGCCCCTACTTGAGGATTCCCTTATCAAATTTATAGAATGTTATGATGTATTTTCAGTATCCTTGCTCTATATACTATTCATATAAGGCTTATACATATGGTACCTCGATGATGAAATGGATGGGTATTTCTATGGATTCTTCACATGCCTCAGGAATTCCTTTTGAAAAGTGTAGAGCCTCATGAATCAAATGTTTTTAGGATATGATGAAAATGTTCTTTAACTAGAATAACATCTTTAATAAGGGAATTCATTTTCAAATAGTTGGTCTCTAATTGGAAGGAGACAAAATAGATGTAGGTTCATAAACTAGTGGGTTCTAACTAGTGCTAAGAATATTCTACTACTAAATAGAGGTCATACACTGATCCACTGTAAGCTAACTATTTGTTGGCTAAGGTCAGAACTTTCCAGATTCCATTATCATAGTGTGGTCACCAATGAGATACTTGGTCAACTAACATATTTTTCCAAAGAATCATTCCTTGTAAAACATGATGGTAGGAAAATTCATGATAATTTCAACACAATTATTTCTTCTTAGTCTCAGTAGTAGGTATGGGCCTACTTGAGGAACTATTCTGATAATTTTTTACATTACCACGTCCTTGAATATTCCATCAAATGATTCAGATGGAGGTACTCATGGGGGTTTACATGGAATCACATACTATCAAGAATGAATAAGTACTATGTTTACATGAAAATATTATTATAGAAATAAAATTTCTCATCATTAGAGAGATCATAAAATACTTGGTGGACCCTCAGTGCATCTCCCAAATCATGAGAAATGAAACTACATATTCTAAAAGATGGATTTAGAACTATTGTGGGACATTGTTTTTTATGTTGTTGGATTCTATTCATTTAGAACATGGATCTATTTGACATGGATGCAGAAGCACTAATAAGAGTGTTAGTGGATACTAAATTTGATTATGTTGTACCTTGGATGTAATGGATCAATCCAAGGGTGCATGTGACTTACTTTACATAAAACCAGACATTATATTTCTATATCTCATGACGGGAAGCTACCTTCCATTCACGGGGCCCTCCACTATCAGCATTGGGGTCATTAGAGACATGGTCCACCTATATCATAACATCACCTAACATGACCAAACCAAAATCCACCATGTCTTGGAGATATTATTTTCACATGTAGAGTTCTTTTGTGGTGTGTCCAAGGATCCTTTGGGATGGGAAATGATCTTGGTGGCCAGTGAGTTTAGCCACCAAGGGAGGCTTGTAATCTAGAAAATTCATATTTCCCTTCCCTTAGGATGATATGAATAATGTGGGTACATATGAATCCCTAAAATAATAATTTCAATTCCATCAATATTTAATTGTAATTATGGGATCCTGGACTAGATATGCATCTAGAGACCCATTTTCTCAACTGGGTAGTTGAGATGGGCATCTAGGTTCCAGATGAGGATATAAATGGTGAGGCTCCACCTATTAGGGATACCCTCAGAGAGGATGTTTTTTAAAAGTGTCCAATAATTCTATGAGATGTGGGACTCTACATGCACTATGGTACCAATATCTTCTTTTTCATGTATTCTCACTGGAGTTCAAATAGGCCATGGGGATTAATGATGTAAATATTACTATAGGGATTCCTCTAGACACTCACATATTCAAAGAACACCTAGAATAGAAATTTTTAGTTTTGAGTGATGAATTTTGAAACAATCTCACCTTTGATGTTTCTTAGGGACATCGTTTGTAGCTACTATTGAGACAATGGTATTTTTATTGAATTTTTGGGGCCTTTACACAAGGTGAAAAAACATATGACTCACTTATCAATGATTTTATCCCTTTTTATGATTTAAAAAATCATGTATTGCACCTAGTGGAGTTGAAATAGTATATGAATATATTCTAAGGTACCTCACATGCAGCAATAGACCCTATGGAAAGTTGGATATACATTACGAATTTATGATATTCGAGTTTCTGAACAAAAATAAAGAATCTTGGTGGTCTATTCATATTTTGGACTCCAAAAAAGAGGTTAAAGAATTTAAATAAAGTGTATTGTTGATATGTAAGGTCAACCATTCTTTGGAATGGGTGAATCAGGGATTTCCAAACTCTATTTTTTCACAGCTATTTCCTACCCACACCAGGTATGACTTGTTGTCAGGCGGGATTTCCTCCAATGGTCTCCAGCGGTCCTTAGGGTGAGTTGTTATATTAGAAATCAAATAATATTATCAATGATATCTATCCAAAAATGATTTTATAGCCTCAAAAAATTATGGATTCTGTTCATCAACTAATAGGGTGTCACAACCTGGATCCTGAGGTGGATAACTGCACTGCTTGAGCAGCATTGGAGACTATAACACAAAAACATATAGTATAATTGATATTGTTCTATTACTAGATTATTTCGACCACCGAGATAGAGTGGAGGTTCTTGGATGAGAATTACTAGGTTCCCTAGTAAGGGATAGATAGTTTCTTGTAGGGAATTTCAATAATTTGGGTGCCTACTGGTGACAAAATAGTGGTTAACACATTAAATTCATCATCCTTCTATATTATGGAGGCTACCAAGGGCAATGCGCCTAAATTTTCTACAACCTCAATTGGTTTATGGGGATAAATTTATCCCTTTTCACTTACCATGATGCAGATATATTGGAAACAATTACTCATTGGGGGGACATCTATGTCCACATGACTAACTTTGATGATGAGTGAGGATACCTATATGATGTTCTGATTGGTACTATGATACCACATGAGGTGGATCTTCCCATTGATTCCATGTATCAGTTCCCCTATTCCATTGATCCTTTAATAGCTTATTTGCATCCATATTAACCATGGCTGTCACTAGAGGGTAATTATCATCTTTGGTAGATAGACGGAACTATTCCATTATAGGTCTCAAATAGAGAGTTTCATACTTTCCCCAACCAATAATTTGTATGGTCAAAGATACTTCATCGAGTAATAAGTAGAGAATTATGAGGATATTTATGGATAACTATTAATTTATCTAATTGTAATCATAAAAATCTAGGCGCTGAGCCAATGGGTGTGATGGGATCTCAACCCATAGATAATGTTTTTCAATGGACTTATGGTAATAAAAATATCATGTGTAGACCAACTTATGATTAAAGGGGTAGTGTAATTTCTCCAAAATAATTTTTAAGAAAGAAAAATTATGTCCCTTATTAAGGGTTTATGGGATTTAATATTATGAAGGTATAAGATTACATAACACCCCAAATATTTCTTAGAGAGATAGAGCTTCTTATATGATTTGTCTCTCAGAATTAGTGTCCTATTATTGGTCATCCAAGTCCCTAATTGGTGTACGAAATGGTATGGGTGGTGTCAAATTTATAGACCATATCTATTTCTAGTGTACTGGGAGAAGAGTAATTTCATGATCTAAATGTTCTTTGAATAATGGGAAGTCTCTTGTGGGATGTTCTAACTACATAATCACATCCATGTAGGATGGGGTGTTCACTCCTGCTTTGTGTGAAAGCGAGGTATTGTACATCGATAGCTCATCAAAGTGATCACCATATGAACATAACTATCCTGACCTTGAAATATCTCCAAATTTTCAGTTATAGGTGTAGAGGATGGAATCTAGCAGTAATGAAGGAAAATGAACTATGAAATCCTCGAACAGAGCCATTATATACTACACTAGGAGAAACATGTGAAGGGATCTAGGGATGTTATGGACCTCGACATCTTGGATATTGAATATCAATTATCTATCTCAAACCCTATACAATGTAAGTTGGGTTGAAGACACCATAATCAAATCATTCGTCACCTTGGAATCTGAGACATCAATGAGGACAACTTCAACATAGTGCTACATAGGGTTTCAACTCTGATGTAGTGTGTTCATCCTTTTCCCCTAGGATGGTTCCATAGGGTAGGGTATGTTTTTGGAATTTGGAAAACCATGTTGGGGGGTTGGTTTTATTATGGAAAATAACTTTTCATAGGATATTGTGATAATGTTGATGATATATACAATTATTTGTTTTGAAACAACTAGTACATCAATGTTTAGATGCACGAGTATGAGGAGGGTCTTTATATTGACTATTGATGGATAGGGAGGACATATTCCCTAAATAGTAGGATCAGGAGATGGTATCATATAATAAATGGTGATGGAGTGTGGAGTAACTACACTCTAATTGGTATGATCATGTGGGATCCTCTGTGTTGATGGATAGTATAGTGGGGAGGACCTTAACATGGGTTGGTGTAAGAGTGGGAGGACTGTTGCATTGTCTAGTAGAGGCATGGGAAGGACCTGTAATGACCCAAATCTGGAGCAACATAACTGGTGCCCCATACCCGGTTCGCCGCATAACCTCAATCGTGTTTCCCCAAATGCTAGAGGCCACCAACTAGCAGCGAGGGACTTGGTGAGTCAGTGGGGAAACTATGCCCCCATTTGGTAAGGTATGCAGTGGAAGAATAAAGATAATCAATAGCAGAAGTAATAAATAGCATGGAACAACTGAACTAAAAGTAGAATAAATGTCTGATATAATAATGATGTATAATGGTACATGTATCTATGGAAAGCAGTAAACAAAACAATATGATGAAATAAAATTGAAACCAAAGTACTAAATGTAAACAGTAACTCCAGCAGCATCGCGGGCCAAATCTCGATCCCATGCTCTCCAGCTCCAACCAGAAATCAAGTAGCTGATGTAGAAGGGCCACAATCCCTACCTATACCTGCAACCATTTAATCTGTTTGGGCTGAAAAGAAAGACCCAAACAGGGTGTGAGACTAATCCTAGTAGGCAGCCACTATATGATTTGTTCCCTACTATCAGTGAGTGATATAACAAAAGTAAAGGTAAATAAATACAGTAATGAACTAGGAGTACACTAGTAATAATCCTACCAATTACCATTCACATTAATTTAATTAAACAACCATGAAGAACTAGTAAACCCTTCTATTCCAAGGTATAGCAAGTAACATAGCAGGCATCTAAAATGACTACCTAAACGCAAGTAGTACAAAACCCAAGATTGTTCTTTGGCTTGGTGGGCTCGTCACAAACAACCAACAAAATTTCACACCGAATCTCTGGGTGGCTCAAACTAGCAGACCCCTATAGTCCAGTAATCAAACAAGGCACAGACACTCTGGGAAGCTCTCACGTCAATTCCCATATGGTCTTGTAAGGATAGCTACAAACTCTCTAAGGAAGCACTTACGCCTAATTCCTCATGTGGTATTGATGCGTGGGTAAACTAAGAACACTATTGGTAAGCACAAAGTACTATTCTCGTAGGTCCAACTAATAGACCCTCTAGGGAAGCACTTAATCCTCTATTCCCTCTTTGATCCCCTACACCAGGTTCTCACAGCCCTGAGCAGTCCAGTCGTGCATAATCGATTTTCAGCAGCCCTAAGTAAGTTCACCAACTACTTGGATAATAGCTACCATGCAACAAAAGCTTTTAAATAGCAACAAACACATGAAATCAGTGATAAAAATTAAACTAACAAATTGAAATAGGGTTTTCCTCATAGGAAAACGGTGCCAAACGAAATTAAACAACCAAACAGGGGGAGAAACACCCGTGGGGTTATCCTCAATCATGCAACCAAGCATATATTAGCAACAGTTAAACATAAGCTAACAAGAAATCTAGGGAAAATAAACAATATGATCAAAATAATTAACCTAGGATACCTGATACATGTGTATCAGGCACTTTTGCAACCAAAACGCAATGATCTTCACTGTAGGGTAACAAACCACCTACCTGGATCCTCGAATATTGATATACTTGAACCTCGGCCCGTGAATCGTCCTAGAACAGAGTAGATCTAAAAAAACGTCTAAAATGTTCAACCTCAGATAACTCACATGAGAGAAGGAAACAGGAAACGTGGCCAAAGAAGAACCAAGAACTCACGGCTGCGATTCTTCTCCAAACGACGGAGTTCGATTCGGACAACCGGTGACGGATCGGTGGCTCAGAGAAGAATCGGCCTCCTCAGATGCTCTGGATGGAATTAGGTGGAGAATAAGATGTTAATGATTATTAGGCGCGACCCTAGTCTGATTAATGAAATAGAAAAAAGTACATGTCGTGTACTTTAAAGGTACACAGCGTGTAGTGGGCTTTTCTGTACTCCGCCAAAATCGGCCTCCACGTCACCCCTACATAGCGTGTGGGTGGCCCAGACACGGCCAACACATGTCTTCGGCCATGAAAAGGGTACACAATATGTAATCAGAAAGTAAACGGCGTGTACTTAGAAAATTTATAGAAACTTGGTTTTTTCCTTAAAAAGCACATTAACAAGATCCGTATCTGAATCTAATGCTCTGGGTTCTTACAAACTCCCCCCCCCCCTAAAGAAATTCGTCCCCGAGTTTCCCTAACAAGGCGTAATAGAAGAATCCTCGAACAACTCTGGCCACTACGATCAAACATCGGCCTCCCTTTCTCAGGTTTCGCCCTGCACTCGCCTGTGCTGCCATAACACCCATACTGGAGGAACAGACCAGCCACTGGGAACATTCGTACTGCGATTGGAAATCCTGATAGGATGATCCTCGAAAGATGCATCCTGCTCCAGCTCAACCTCCTCGGGTTGAAGAACAAGAGACGGGTCTGAGAAATACCATCAATGCTGAGAAACATGGAAGACGTCCTACATGGCCTGGTACCTCTGAGGTAACTGCAACCTGTAAGCAACCAGCCCGAATCTCTCTAGAACCTCAAACGGCCCAATGTATCTCGGTGAGAGTTTCCCCTGTCTCATAATCATCTTATGTCCCAACCTTGGGGTAACTTGCAGGAAAACCTAATCTCCAACCTTGAACTCCAAAGGTCGTCTCCGCTGATCAACATAAGACTTCTGTCAAGACTGTGTTGTAGCCATCCTCTTCCGAATCAACTATATCTGCTATAAGGTCTCCAGTACAAGACGAGGTCCTAGAAAAGCTGTCTGTCCTGCCTCTAGCCATCATAAAGTTGAACGGCATGGCCTGCCGTACAAAGCCTCATAAGGTGCCATATGAATGGTTGCCTGAAAACTATTGTTGTAGGCGAACTCCACCAGACAGATTTTCTTCTCCCAAGTACCGCTAAAGTCTAGAATGCATGCATGGAGCATATCCTCATGCCCCTGGATTGTACAGTCCGACTGGACATCAGTCTAGGGATGGTATGTTGTACTCAGAAGTACCTTTGTACCCAAATCCCTCTGTAGCCCCTTCTAGAAGTGCGAAGTAAAACACAAATCTCTGTCTGAAACAATGGAGTTGGAACTCCATGCAGACGTACAATCTCACGGATGTATAACCATTCCAGCTCATCAACACTGAAGGTCTCCTTGATCGGCATGAAGTGTGCAACCTTCGTGAGCCTGTCCACTACCACCCAAACTGCATCATTTCCTCGAGGCGATCTCAGTAAACCTATCATGAAGCCCATCGGGAAATCATTCCATTTCCACTCAAGAATGGGTAACTGCTGTAAAATCCCTGCTGGTTGCTGATGCTCTCCCTTCACCAGCTGAGAGGTGGAACACCACATAGAAAAACCATCCACATCCCTCTTCATTCTTGGCCACCAATACTGACGACGTAACTCTCGGTACATTTTGGTGACACCCGGATGGACTGCCCAAAATGAAGCATGAAACTCCCGCATCAGCTCCTCACGTATGTCTGCTAAAACCCATACATGGCCATGAAAATGTCGCACCTATTCATTTCCCAGTGTTCACCTCGGAGAAGGGTCTCCTTCTGACACACCCTCCCGTAGGACTAGGCCCCCTGGGTTTGATAGCTGCCTCATTCGAACTCGATCTAAAAGAGTAGAGATAACAGCTACAGAAGAAAGTATTGTCTATCCCAGTCTATCGTGTACCTACAAATTCATCTCAGAGAATAGAGACAAGAGTTTCCACTCACTGCTGGCCTCCTGAACTGCCTGAATGTGAGTCATCCTGCTCAGTCTATCTGCCACAGCATTTCCTTTCCAAGGCATATAAGCAAGCTCGATGTCGAAAGATTGTAGGTACTCGACCAACCTCCATTATCTCATATTCAAGTCACACTACGTGAAGATATACTTGAGACTCTTGTGGTTAGTATGTACAACAAAATGCTCTCCCATGAGATAGTGCCTCTAACAACGCAAAGCATGAACAACAGCAGCCAACTCCAGGTCGTGCGTAGGATAGTTCTTCTCATGGGGCCTCAACTGTCGAGATCTGTATGCAACAACATGATCTTCCAACATAAGCACTGCTCCAAGACCGATTCCAAATACATCACATAAAACTATATAACTTTTGCCCGGCTCTGGCAGCACTAGAATCGGTGTTGAAGATAATCTCCCCTTTAGCTCTAGGAAGGCTGAGTCGCAAGCTTCTGACCAAGTGTACTTCACAACCTTCTTATTCAACTCCATCAACGGCGCTGCTAGGAATGAGAAGTCCTGTATAAACCATCTGTAGTAACCAGATAGTCCCAAAAAACTCTGTACCTCGAAGACATTCTTCAGCATCTCCCAGGTAACTACTACTCTCACCTTCTCTAGGTATACTGATACTCCTATCTCTAAGATGACATGGCCTAGGAAGTGAATATCGTTCATCCAGAAGTGGCACTTTGAGGGCTTAGAATATAAATTATGCTATCTCAGTGTACTCAACATTATCTCAAGATAGGTAGCATGGTCGTGTCGAGTGTGAGTGTAAACCAAGATATCATCCACAAAGTCAATGACCAATGTTTCCATGTAAAAATGGATAACTCTATTCATTAGTGCCATAAAAACTGCAGGCGCGTTCATGAGACCGAATGGCATAACAAGATACTCGTATAGACCATACCTGCTTCCGAAGACTGTGAGATGTATATCAGATGGTCTGACCCACAAATAATGATAGCCAGATCTCAAGTCGATCTTCAAGAACACCCTGGCTCCTCGAAGGTGATCAAAAAGAACATCAATCCTCAACAAAGGATATCGGTTCTTGACCGTCAACTGGTTCAGCTTTCGATAGTCCGCACAAAGCCATATGGTTTCATCTTCCTTCTTCGAAAACAAAATAGTAGAACCCCACTATGAAGTAATGGGTCGGATGAAACCCTTATCCTACAAATCCTCTAACTTATTCTTGAGCTCTTGAAACTCATTTTTAGCCATCCTATAAGGAGGTACGGATACCGGTGCTACTCCTGGCATAAGCTCAATAGATATGTCTACTTCATGCTCTAGAGGAAACCCTGAAAAGCCTTCTGAAAAGACATCTGTAAAATGGTAAACTACCAGAGGGAAGTCCATCTGAGAGGTCCCCTGATCATCCAGATATAAAATAGTAATCTGTTCTATAACACTACCCAACCCATGATGCCCTGGTCTAGTTCTGCTTGCCTGGATAACCCATTCGGCCTTGTGAAGAAAGGACCCACCCTCTGGTGACGTGAAACTCACCTTGTGGAGATAACAATAGACAAATGCATGAAATGGTGCTAGCCAGTCCATTCCTAGAATGACATCATAACCCATCATCTCAAGGACATAAATATCCCACAAGAAGTGACACCCACCAACCTCAAGGGGGAACTCCTTGCCCTGACGCACACTAGTAGTTCTATTTCCCAAAGGGGTGTCTAGTGCCAAAGTATCCTTAGAAGTAAAGATAGTAATTCTAAAGCTCTCAATAGTGTGAACAGAAATAAAGCTATGAGATGCTCCGGTATCGAAAAGTGTGGAAGATAAACCTGAGGCTACTAAGATCGTACCTCGAACTGTGGAAGGTCCAGGATCCTACTCTCAATGAATGATCTCTACTGCAAAAGTCTGTCCAGTACCGCCTCCCTATGTAGTGGCCTAATATCCCTGACCTGATCCTCCCTCAGCCTGACCACCGCATATGTGACCTCTACCCTGGCCTAAACGACCTGAATAACTACAACCCCCAATCTGTTGTGGAACTGGTAATCCTTCTCCTGCATGAGGAGTTGAAACTGACCCTCCTTCACTACATACTAGAAGAAGAACCCTTCAAAAACGCTGTAGATGACCCATTTTGCAGCAAGCTCGACACTCCACTGGATCTCTCGGACACTGAGGCTTCTTATGCCTGGTCTTTCCACACTAATAGCACGCCACCATCTTTTCAGAAGGAAGATCATGTATTCAAGAAGAATTACCTCGCTTCCTCGAGTCACCTTGAGTAGACTCTTGGTGGCGTTTCCCGCTGTTAGTATACATTGAAGTAGTATTTGATATTGAACCGCCCTGGTCAACATCTCCAGTCTCTCTCAGATTCAGTTTAGTGATCAGTGCCTGGTTGACTTTCAGATTAATAGAAGTAAACTGGAAGACGTTTACATGTGATCTGATCTATGGTTTGAAGCCTTCCTCAAAATTCTTTTCCAAAAACAGCTCGTCATTTCCCGGAACGGGAGGTAAACGTTATAACTCGGTGAAACGGGAGGAATACTCTATAACCTAAAGAGTACCCTACTGCAGTTTCATGAACTCTCTAGCTCTGTCGGCCCTCAGCGTTTCCAGATAGAAGTAGTCATAGAATGTACGCTGGAACTCATCCTAAACGATAGTCAGTTGGCGCCCTTCCTGCGAGACCACATCCCACCATCTCTTGGAAGAATCTCACAACATGTAAGTCGTGAGCTTCACTCTTCATTCTGGGGTGTCTGCAGATGATCAAAGATGGAAAGCATGGTTTCTATCCATGACTTTGCAGCCTGAGGTCCTCCCTCCCCTGTGAAAGTGGGAGGATGCTGCTACTGGAAGACCCTCGTCAGCTCTTCCATAGATGGGGAAAGATGCTGATCTCCATGGAAGGTCTGTATGAACCTCATGAAACCCTCTCTGAACTGAGCATCAACACCAGTTTCTAGAATCACCACAAGTGCCATGTCAGGAATGATCGGCGGAACTAATGGTTGTCCCTAGTCTGTCGTATTAGGCGTACAGTCACTCCCTGGTTCCTAACGTGCAACGGGAGGACGTCATGGTGCCATAGCCTTGAAAGGCCAAAATCACACCTCAGATTTAGGATTAACAAGGACAGAAAACACAAGAGTACAAAACGGGGACACGAGAGAGAAACACTTAAGTTTGAAAAACTGGACTACACGACATGTATTTAAACTACATGGCGTGTTTGTTAAATCCATTTACCTGGGTGTGTACTTCCGCCACCGCCAGTCGTGTAACATCCTAAACTACATGTATTGTTGTCCCAAAACATGGTGTGTACTTGAATTATACTCCCCTACCTGAGTCTATTTACACATCTAACATACACGGTCCTCCAAATCCTAAACTACACGTCGTGTGCACTAAATACACGGCGTCTACTAGGCAGGTTTCAGTGGCCCTTGTAGTGGTTACACACCCGGCAACACAACTGACTTCTACACGGCGTGTTCCAAACAAACACGGCATGTATAATGATAGATCACACCGACCCGTGTTGTTCATGACACAGCCGGGTACCAAGGAGAAAACTACATGGCGTGTTCTTATAACACATGACATGTACTAGACACGCTCAGCGACCCGTGTAGAAAGTTACATGGCCGACTACACCACTGACCCCTACATGGCATTTTTTGAACAAACATGGCATGTATAAGGATAGATAACACCGACCCGTGTTGTTCGTGACACAACCGGGTACCCAGAAGAAAACTACATGGCGTTTTCTTATAACACGCGGCGTGTACTACATGAGTTTCCCTGACCCGTGTTGTTAGTGACACGACCGGGTACACGGTTGACTATCACACTGCGTGTACATAAGGTACACGGCGTGTCCCCTAAGAATCTCCAAAACCCAGTGTTTTTGTTCACACAGTCAGTAACACGGTTTAAAACTACAGGGAATCTATTGATAAAGTACACACCGTGTATTCTGGGTTTTTCCGGGCAGTAGCTCAGAAACTGCATCGAACGGCAGAAACATTGAAAAAAACATCTATCTCCCAAATTCTGATCAGTGGGGGGCCATACTCCCTGCGAATCAAAGCATGGAATCATAAAAATGCATATATCAAGTAAAACAACATAGCAAGTATGTCCGTCATAGAAACTATCACAACAACATGCATAATTTACCACATCATCTATCACAACAGCATGAACTTCTAATGCACCCTAGATGGCATGGTAAAATGAATGACATGTGATTTACTACTCAGTGATTATATGATTCATGAGATGGAACACTCTCATCTCATCGGGTTTCAACAAAATAGAACCACAATCATATAAACGGTAACAACACAAAACATGTGTATCACCCAATAGTGAACTATAATAAATTGTAACACTTGCAAAAACTGAAAATTTCAATTACGAGGTAATATAGATTTTCCCTGTACACAGGTTAATTACTCCTGGGCATAGTTAATTACTAACTACCCATTTCTCCATATCCCATTCTATTGTCACAAAACATTAAGGCAATAGAAAAGAAGAAAACTTTCCTCTGATAGCACTTTGTAACGACCCAAATACAGAGCCACATAACTGGTTCTCCGTACCTGGTTCACCACATAACCTCAAGGGTGTTTCTCTAAATGCCAGAGGCTGCCGACTAGCAGTGAGGGCCTTGGTGAGTCAGTGGGGAAACTATGCCCTCATTAGGTAAGGTATGCAGTAGAAGAATAACGATAATCAATAGCGGAAGCAGTAAATAGCATGCAACAGCTGAACTAAAAGTAGAAGCAATTTATGATATAATAATGATGCATAATGGTACACGTATCTATGTAAAGTAGTAAATAAAACAATGTGCTGAAATAGAACTAAAACCAAAGTACTAAATGTAAACAGCAACTCCAACAGCATCGCGGGCTAAAGCCCAGTCCCATGCTCTACAGCTCCAACCAGAAATCAAGTACCTGAGTTAGAAGTGCCACAATACCTACCTATACCTGCAACCATATAATCTATTTGGGATGAAAAGTAGGACCCAAACAGGGTGTGAGACTAATCCCAGTATGCATCCACCCCATGATTTGTTCCCTATTGTCAATGAGGGATATAGAAAAAGTAAAGGTAAATAAATACAGTAATGAACTAGGAGTACACCAGTTAATAATACTACCAATTACCATTCACATTCATTGAATTAAAAAACTAGGAAGAACTAGTAAATCCTTCTATTCCAAGGTAAACCAAGTAAAACAGTAGGCATCTAAAAAGACTAACTAAGCACAAGCAGAAGAAAACCCAAGCTTGTTCTTTGGCTTGGTGGGCTCATCACAACCAACCATAAAAATTTCACACTGACTCTATGGGTGGATCAAACTAGCAGACCGCTATAGTCCAGTAATCAAACAAGGCACAGACACTCCGGGATGCTCTCACGTTAATTCCCCTATAGTCTTGCGATGATAGCTACACACTCTCTGAGGAAGAACTTACGTCTAATTCATCATGTGGTCTCAATTCATGGGTAAACTAAGAACACTATTGGGAAGCACAAAGTCCTATTCCCGTAGGTCCTACTTATGAAACTAAAACCAACAGACCCTCTAGGGAATCACTTAATCGTTTATTCCCTCTTTGATCTCCTTCACCAGGTTCTCACAGCCCTATGCAGTCTAGTCATGCGTAATCGACTGTCAGCAGCCCTAAGTAAGTTCAACAACTACTTGGCTAATAGCTACCATGAATCCAAATCGTTTAAACAACAGGAAACACATGCAATCAGTGATAACTATTAAACTAACAAATTTCAACAGGGTTTGCCTCACAGACAAATGGTGCCAAACGGCAATAAACATCCAAACAAGGGGAGAAACACCCGTGGGGTGATCCTAAATCATGCAACCAAGTATATATTAGCAAAAATTAAACATAAGCTAATAGGAAATCTAGTTCAAATAAACAATAGGATCAAAATCCTCAACTCGGGATACCCGATACATGGGTATCCGGCACTTTTGCAACCAAAACTCAAAGAACTTCAACGTAGAGCAACAAACCACCTACCTCGATCCTCGAAGATCGATATACTTGAACCTCGGCCTGTGAATTGGCCTAGAATGGAGTAGAGCTGCAAAAATTACTAAAACATTCAACCTCAGATAACTCACATGAGAGAATGAAATAGGAAACAAGGCCAAAGAAGAACCAAGAACTCACCGCTGTGATTCTTCTGCAACCGACGGAGTTCGATTCGGAAAACTGGTGATGGATCAGTGGCTCAGAGAAGAATCGGCCTCCTCAGATGCTCTGGAAAGAATTAGAGGGAGAATAATACATTAATGATCATTAGGCGTGACCTCGGTCCGATTAATGAAATAACAAAAAGTACACAGGATGTAGTGGGTTTTTCCATACTCTGCCAAAATCGGCCTCCACGCCACCCATACACCCCATGTGTGTGGCCCCAACATGGCCAGCACATGGCTTCAGGTGGGAAAAGAGTACATGGCATGTACTCAGAAAGCACACAGCATGTTGTTCAAAAATTTCCAAAAAATTTGTTTTTCCTTAAAAAGACCATAAATGAGATCCTTACCTGAAACTGAAGCTTCTGGTTCTTACAGGACCATTCTAATATAAATTTGGAGAGAAGATAGGAACTACATATTGGATGTCAATATAATAAAGATGAGCTCCACACTGGTCGGTGATTGTTGGAGGATGACCCCCACACTGATTCACCTCATTACTAGATGGACAGTAATGACTATTAGTGGTTCCTATGATGGGAAGAGTCAACCCATCTTGTCTATGAGGCTAATGGGGTCTCAATTTCAATTAGGAAATGTTATATCCAAATTATCTCATTGTAAGTATTTTTTTACATATTCCTATGGTTGAAGTGGAATAAGAGCTGTAGATGTCACGACCCGTCCTTGGGGATCTTGACGTGACTACCCCAATCCTACCTTCCATAGGCCAGGGGCTGTCGACTAGTACCAAAGGTGAAAATCTAGTTAAAAGGGAAGGAATTTCTTTTGTATTAGAAAAAAACACAATAGAGTACGCAAGATGATGTAAAAACTAATAAACTGAGTACAAAAGTAAGTGCTGGAAAGTAAATGACAACCGTCGAGACGTCCTCTGGAATCCCCACCTGAAGGATGGGTACAGATTTCCTCCTCAGCTCCTCGAATTCGTCTGTCCACTCCATGTAAGTCCCACCTGATTGTCCAGCTCCAGATACAGTCCCGCTCCATAAGCCTTAACCACAATCATCGCTGTCGTCGTCTGCATCCAACACAACGTAGTGCGGGCATAGACCATGCAGGGGTGAGTATACGATACCCAGTAAGGACCCCGAGACCCCCGAAGGTCTCCCAAAATCCAAAAACGATAATCCAAAGGTAAGATACAAACACGAAGTACCAACTGTCTCTACATAGGTATATGCCCATACATATACCTAAGTCATCAATTATGGTTCGGCTCCAGCTCATGAGCCCAAGTACAACCCAGTCCACACAGGAAAGCACAACCCAGTCCACACAGGAAAGAAAGTAAATTATATCGAAGATAATGATTGAAAGTCAAGACTCATCTCACACAGGTATACTACTCAAGAAGAGGGGTGGAGATGATATGTGTAGTCTTTGAATCATCTCCCCTGCCGAACCCACGTAGGATCCATGTACAGAAGTCATTGCTTCCGAACCCACATAGGATCCTAGTACAGTAACCATCACTGCCAAAACCACATAGGATCCTAGTACAGTCGTCATCACTGCCGAACCCACTTAGGATCCAAGTACATTGGTCCTCACTTCTGAACCCACGTAGGATCTAAGTACAGTCGTCATCATCGTCGCAGTCGCAGCCAGCTCTAGGGTCCCCGCACACAGCACGCTCGATTCTGTGAGGGTCTGCTCCATGAGCCAAGAGGGGGCCGACACATCAACTGTCACAAATTATAGAGTTGATGTATCCCAATTTTCAGTCTCTTCAAAAGGAACTCAACACGATAGACGACGCGTCAATCAGACGCCTGATCGGAGAGATAAATGTTTTTCCGTCCTAGGGGCCCGGTTGGTTTTTAAGATAAAACCAACGGACCATACTCCAGTTGTGTCCAATCCATGATTGGAGTAAGCCAAAAGAATTGTCTCACTGAGAGAAATTCAATTTATTTGACGGCACACCATTCGGACGTCCGGTCCTTATGTTATAAGTGTTTCCGTTCCAAGGACCCGATTGGTTTCGAGTTCGAACCAACACGACCATACCAAAACTTCGCCGAAACCTTGAGTGTAATAAACCGAATCGACCTCCTTGATCCAAGAATCCCTACGCAACTTATGGTACGTTGATCGGAGGTCCATAGACCATGATATGAGCGTTTGAACGAACATGGTCTGAAAATAAGGGGTCTGGGGCTGGTCTGACCCAGCACAATACCCCCTGGGTCGGCCCCACCAGGTTGACCCAACCCGAGTCTAGCCCAGTTGGGTGTGGCCCGGCCCGGCAGGGTGCAGCCCGACCTGGCTGGGTGTGACCGGCCCAGCTTGTGTAGCCTGCAGCATGGCTCGGAAGCCGGTCGTGGCCCGACACTGGCCGAACGGGACACAAAGGGGTGCACCACATTTGTTTTGGAAACGGTGGACCTCATGGGGTTTGACCTAAAAACCTATTGGGGGGGTACACCCCCCCGGTTTCCTGGTAACGGCCGCCCTTTATGACCTACCGGTTGTGAGCCATTGTGGGACCTATAAGGGTCTTACCTCTAAGAAACGCTGGCGGCCCGTTGGTCGGACGCACCTGCCTGGTCCACCACAGCCTAAGGCCGCATCTCATATCACCGGCATGGTGCGACGGCGCTGCGCATCACCACCGTGGCATGCTCCTTGCTGCAGCCTCCTTCGGCCTCACCAGCGCGGTGCGACGATGCCGCACACCACCACCATGGACCGTTCCAGCCGCGGTGCTCTTCTTCCTCGCACGGTGAAACGACACCATGCCACCTTCACCTCAAATTACAATGAAGATGATAATGAGAAAGGGGAGGAGAATCGGCCGTGTTTTGTGGTAAGATCTCTTCCCATTACAATGGTATCAAGTGGCCAATACTTAAGCAACAAAAAACATTGATTAAAACTTGAAAAATAATAACCCCTACCTCGTGACGTGATCTATGGAGAGGTGGTGTCATTCGTTGTCGTCAGAAGGTGACATCACTTGTTCGATCATTGGAAGAGGAGATCCCTTGGTGGTGAAACAATGGTGGAAAAAGGAAGTATATGAATTGAGGAGGAGAAGAGGAAGAGGGGAGGTTTTCTCTAGTGGATTCCCCCTCATATAATAAGCACTTCCATTATTTAATTAAGGGAGGAGTTTCATTGAATTAATGTCGGTGGTGGGACCCCAAATTCATTTAAACAAATTTAAAATTCATAAAGAATGAATAAAAATAAAATACATTTTATTTTTATTCCATGAAGTCCAAAAAATTAACTTCCACACCGCCCCGACTGTATTCGAGGTGAAGGTCCTCTTAATAAAATGTCGACGCTGCGAGTTCAACAGTGCCCTCAGAATTTAATTCCGAGCACCGGTTCAGTAGTTACCAAAACCTTCTTGTTCATTCACTGAATGTACCTGAGCTAAACTTTGGAAATTGATTCCGGGCACACCATGTCGCGGAATCAGGTGCCGTCAGAAACTGCGTACTCATAAAATCCCAAATATTTAAGAAAAATAATTTCGTTGAAATCTACAGGTTTTTAAATTACTACCACCTTAGGGATTTATGTCCCCGTAAAGATACATCATGAACTATGGAAACAAATGAGGGTACGGTGAAAGCATCTGAGCCTCCCACTCCCATTTTCTCTCCTGGTGGTTCTCATACTGCCACCTGATGTGCACCAGAGGAATCGACCATCCACGTAGGAACCACTTCTGTCGATCCCCGATATCGACCGGGACCTCCGTAAAAGTATCCCCGTCATCGATGTCCAGCTCCCCATGGTCGATGATATACATCGGGTCGTGCACGTATCTACTCAGCTGAGATACGTGGAAATGTCGTGATCCTGGTACAACTGAGGTGGAAGGGCCAGGTGATAAGCTACCTTGACTACCCTGCTGAGGACCGGGAATGGTCCGATGAAGCACGGAGATAACTTGACCCACGGCCAAATCTCCATAGTCCACGTCTAGTTGAGACCCATAAGAAAACATGGTCGCCATCCTTGAACACTAGTGGTCTCTACATCCTATCAGAATAGGACTTCTGTCGGCTTTGTGCAGTTCTCATCTGCTCCTGGATGATCTGCACCTTCTCTATCATGGCCTGGATCATCTCTAGTCCTACATGTGCTGACTCCCCAAGGTCTGTCCCAAACAGAGGTGATATGCAAGGTCGACCATACAGTGCCTCATATGGTGCCATCCCAATGGTGGAGTTGTAACTATTGTTGTACGCAAACTCTACCAGGGGTAGGCGATCCTCCCAGCTACGACCAAAGTCAAGGACATATGTACGGAGCAAGTCCTCAAGAGTATGAATGGTCCTCTCCATCTGGCCATCTATATGAGGATGAAAGGCGGTGCTCAAGCATAGGTGTGTCCCAAATGCCTCTTGTAACCCCTTCCAAAGCCAGGAAGTAATGCGAGCATCTCGATTGGAGATGATAGTCGATGGCACACCATGAGGCCATACAATCTCCTGAACGTAGAGGTGTCCCAAGATCTCCCCTGAGATCTGCTCTCTGATATGTAGGAAGTGGGCCGACTTAGTAAGTTGGTCGACAATCACCCAGATGGAGTCATGTCCTCTGGAAGTACGTGGAATCCCTCTCACAAAATCCATGGATATACCATCCAACTTCCACTCCGGGACATCTAGGGGTTGTACTAAACCTGCTGGTACCTGGTGCTCCAACTTCACCTGCTGGTAGCCGAGGAATCATGAAAAAAAACTCTACCATAGCCTTCTTCATAACTGGCCACCAGTGCTGTTGTATGAGATCTTGGTACATATTCTCTACTCCTGGATGTACCGCCAATGGGTAAGTGTGAAACTACCTCAACACCTCCTCCTGCAATGAAACTGGTACCATGGTACGTCCTCTGAAAAGGATGGAGTGCTCTCCTCCTTCATAAAATCCATCAGGTGCATGACCTATGGATATCTATGCACATCGCATCTCATAGTCAATGTCCCCACGTTGTTCCTCTCTGAACCGCTGAAATAGTGGAGGAGTGACTGTGAGTGAGTGTAGAAAGGCTACTCCATCTCTATCCACAAAGGATATCTTCAAAGAGGAAAATTGATCTGTTGCCACTCCAAGTTGATGAATGGCCAATATCCTTACGAGAGAATCACCTACTACATTCCCCTTCCCATGAATATATACTATCTCAAATTAATAGTCCTGGAGGAACTCGAGCCATCGTCATTGTCTGAGGTTCTATTCCTTCTACTAGAAGATGTACCTGAGACTCTGGTGGTCAGAGTATACTTTGTAGCGCTTTCCCATCAGATAGTGCCACCACATCTAAAGGAAAAGACCACTGCTAATAACTCCAGGTCATGGGTAGCGTAGTTCTACTCGTGCTGCCTCAACTATCGTGAACCATAAGTGATCACTTCCCGCTCCTACATCAGGACACACCCGAGTCTAGTCCCTGATGCAATGCAGTAAACTACATACCCTACGCCCACCTCCGGTAGCCTCAAGATGGGTGCACTGGTCAATCTCTGTCTCAGCTCCTAAAATCGTTACTGATATCTATCTGACCAGATGAAGGGTTTTCTCTTCTTCATCAAAGCTGAATGCAGTGCTACAACTCTGGAGAAGTCTGGCACAAATATCCGATAGTACCCAGCCAGACCTATCAAACTCTGCACCTCCATCACGCTCCTGGGTGGCTCCCAATCTGTTACTGCCTCGATCTTCACATGATCCACCACAACTCCCACACCAGAGATGATGTGCCCCATGAAGTGGACCTCTCGAATCCAAAACTGATACTTTGAGAGCCTTCCACAAAGCTGGTGCTCTCAGAGTGTGTCCAGTACAACCTATATGTGGTAGGCGTGCTCTTTCTCACAAGTCGAGTAAATCAATATGTCGTCAATGAAGACTATGACAAAGCGATCGAGGAAGGAATGGAAGATCATTTTCATGAGACTCATGAACACTGCAAGAGCATTGGATATGTCGAAAGGCATAACCAAGAACACATAGAGGCCATACCGACACCTGAAGGCCATCTTATGCACATCCTCGTCTCGAACTCTGAGCTAATGATAACCTAACCTAAAGTCTATCTTCGAGAACCAGTGTGCTCCCTTGAGCTGATAAAAGTGGTCTTTAATACTCGGAAGTGGATACTTGTTCTTCACGGCCACATGGTTCAGGCTACGGTAGTTGACACACAGTCACAAGCTCCCATCCACCTTCATGGCGAACAAAATCGGGGAAGCCCAGGGTGAAACACTGGGTTGAATGAATCATTTACCCTACAAGTCCTCCAACTGTACCCGCAGCTCAAGAAGCTCAATGGGAGACATCCGATATACTGGTGTAGATATCGGTGTTTTCTCGGGGTACATATAAATATAGAATTCTACCTCTCTATGAGGAGGTAGTCCTAGAACATTGTCAGGAAAAACGTCCGCATACTGATCCAACACAACATGAAAACATGGACTCCACACATCAACTGCTCCTAGGATGAGACTAGCCAACTGATGGGTGATCGGATGTCCTCTCCTCTGTGTGAGTCCATCATGTGCTGCAAATTCTCCCTTCTCACTGGTGAAGGTGAACCGGCTCCCATCTGTACGGACACACCGCACCTGCACCTAATACAGTCGATCTGAGCATGGACTGTAGATAACCAATCCATTCCCAAGATAACGTTGTAAGGCCTCGATGCCGCTACAAGATGATCCCAGCCGAAACTCTCACATCCTAGAGTAATCTCACACTACCGGAACCAGTGTGTAATTGTCAAATTTTCACCCGTAGGAGTCTCTAGCTGTAAGGATCGAGCCAATGGATCTATCAAAATCTCTGAGCTCTGAACAAGGGCAGCATCAATGAAATAATTACTCGCTACTGTGTCTATAAGAATGGAAACACAGGTGTAGTAGACACAGATAGTTCCTCGAATCATCTCCGGTGCGTCGTGGTCATAAGCCTCCACTACCTGAATCTGAGTTTGCCTATGTCTGCCAGCTCCCTGTGGTTGGGGTGGACCTCCTAGTGGTGGTGGTGGTAGAGCCTCGAAGCATCGTCCACCACCTGCTGCTCAGACAGCTCCTCTTCCTCATTTGCCTGCTCCCTGCAGTCTACCATGGTCGAACCTCTACCTTTTCTTGGGTGGTCCCTCAACCGTCTGCTGCTCCTCTGCATGGCAGTTCGGGCAATCACGAGCCATGTGGCCCTACCCGCCGCATGCATAGCACTGCCTGCCTCTCATATGATTGGCTCAGTTGCATGTGCCCCACACATCAAAACTAGTATTTTGAGGTCGCCCACCTGATTTTTTGGTCTACTTGGTCCTCTATGACATCTGTCTACTACCACCTGTAGAAGACTCTGCTACATTTCACCCTGTGGTAGGCCTCGATGTAGGTGTAGGCTCAGCAAGAAATCACTCTACAAGAAGGGCTCACTCCAGTACTTCTTCTTGCGTCGGAATGCTGAGGGAGATCATTGAAGCTCTGATCTCATGCCTTAGTCCCTACTTGATGATCCGGGCATGGAAGAGTGAATCTCATACCATGTCCGTGGAGTAGCGTAAGAGATCAGTAAATCTCACCGAGTACTGTGCTACTGACTTGTTTCCCTGCCGTAGTTGTAGTGACTTTTAAATGCACACCACACGGAGGGTGGCTGGAATGAACACCGAGCGGAAGAGGCTCTCAAAGTCCATACAATGTAATGATGCCTCGTCGTGCACGTGGAGCATCAGGATCAACCATCTACATGCTGCTGCGTGTAGGAGACTCGTCGTAAGGATCACCATGAGGTAAGCTGGTGTCCCTACTAATATGAAGACTAGGAAAATAGCCTCTATCCAGTCCCCGGCTGCCTAAGGGTCCGTCTCTCTGCGGAACCTGGGTGGCCCCTGATGCTAAAACTTGTGTAGCACACTCAGGCGACGTGCACTCTCAGCTGCTGGGGCTGGTGGCATCAGTGGGTCATCGGGTAGAGGTACTGCCAGTGCCTCTGTTGTAATGGGGCCCTGCACTGAGGCCTCATCGCTCAGTGGGATTCCATCTTACACAAAACTCAGGACCCTAGATGGCTGCCATCATGGGGCCATCCTGAAAAGAAATAGGTGTGCCACGGTTAATACAATATACCTGGTGAGCTGACACAAAGTAATAAAAAATAAAACTTTTATAACGCACATGCAATCAATGTTTTCAGGCACTGATTCGCTAATCAGAAGTCAGGGTCCTAGTGTAAGGATAAGTCTGCCACCGCACCAACACTGGACTCCCTGGACTGATTACCACACTCAATACCCTTAACATTATTGCTTCACAGAGATGAAATTATTAGAGTCCTATGTTCTGTAGTAGAACCAACTTCTTTGATACCAATTTGTCACGACCCGTCCTTAGGGCCCATACCGTGACTACCCCAAGCCCTCATTCCATAGGCCAGGGGCTGGCGACTAGTACCAAAGGCGAAAATCCCATTAAAAGGGAAGTCATTTCCTTTTTATAAGAAAACAAACACAACAGAGTACGCAAGTTGAAGTAAACACTAAGAAAAATGAGTAAAAAAGTAAGTGCTGGAAAGTAAATGGAAACCACCGAGACGTCCTTTGGAATCCCCACCTGAAGGGTGGGTACAGATGGCCTCCTCAGCTCCTCAGATCTATCTGTCTGCTCCGTGTAAGTCCCACCTGATTGTCAACCTCCAGATACCTTCCCGCTCCACAAGACTTAACCGCGATCAGCTCTGTCAGTCGTCTGCATCCAACACAACGTAGTGTGGGCATAGCATGTTCATGGGTGAGTATACGATACCTAGTAGGGACTTAAGGACCCCCTAAGGTCTCCCAAATCCACAAAGGATAAACCAATAGTAAGATACAAACATGGAGTATGAACAGTCTATACTTAGGTATATACCCATACATATACCTAAGTCATCAATTCTAGTTCTGCTCCAACTCATGAGCCCATGTACAACCCAGTCCACACAGTAAAGCACAACCCATTCAACACTGGAATGAAAGTCAATCATTTCAAAGATAATGATTGAAAGTCATGACTCAGCTCACACAGGTATACTACTCATGAAGAGGAGTGGAGATGATAGGTGTAGTCTCTAAATCAATCCCCTATCGAACCCATGTAGGATCCAAGTATAGAAGTCATCACTACCGAACCCACATAGGATCCTAGTATAGTAACCATCGCTACTGAACCCACTTAGGATCCTAGTACAGTCGTCATCACTGTCGAACCCACGTAGGATCCAAGTACAGTCATCATCACCGTCGAACCCAAGTAGGATCCAAGTACAGTCTTCATCATCATCACAGTCGCAGCCAGCTCTAGGGTCCCCACACACAACACAGTCGATTCTAGGAGGGTCCGCTCCACGATCCAAGAGGGGGTCGATACATCAATTGTCACAAATTCCGGAGCTGATGTATCCCAAAGTTCTGTCCCATCAATAGGAACTCAACACGACAGACGGCGCGTCAATCGGACGCCCAATCTGAGAGATAAAGGCTTTTCCGTCCCAGGGGCACGGTTGGTTTTTAAGCTTAATCCAACCCGACCATACTCCAGCTATGTCCAAAACATGAGTGGAGTAAGCCAAAAAAACTATTTCACTAAGTGGAATTCAACGTATTTGACGGCACGTTATTCAGACGTCTGGTCCTTATGTTATAAGCGTTTCTGTTCCAAGGGCCCGGGTGGTTTCGTGTTCAAAACAACCCGGCCATACCCAAATTTAGCCAAAACCTTGAGTGTAATATAATGAAATGACTGTCTTGATCCATGGATCCCTATACAATTGACTTTGTATCCATCGGAGGTCTGTATCCCAAGATATGAGCGTTTGAACGAACCAGGTCCAAAAATAGGGGGTCTGGGGCCGGTCCAACCCGGCCCAATACCCCCTGGGTCAGACCGAACAGGGTCGACCCGACCGGGTGTATCCCGGTTGGGTGTGGTGTGGCCCGGCCCGGCTCAGAAGCTGGCCGCGGCTCGGTGCTGGCTGAGCAGGACACAAAGAGGTGTGACCCCTTTTTTTGGAAATGGCGGACCTCGTGGGGTCCGCCCAAAAAAACTGTTGGGGGGAGGTTCCACCCCCCCCCCCGGTTTCCGGGTAATAGTCGTCCTTTATGGATAGCCGGTTGTCAGCCACCGCGGGACCCAGAAGGGTCCCACCTTGTAGAAACGGCGGCCGCCGGTAGGGCGGCCGCCCCTGCCTGGCCTACTGTGGCCCAACGCCGCGACTCATCTCACCGGTGTGGTGCGATAGCACCACGCACCACCACCGCGGCCTGCTTCGGCCGTGGTCCTATTCTTCCCTGCACGGTGCAACGACACCACGCCGCCTTCACCTCAAACATCAACGAAGATCAAACAGAGAGAGGGGAGGAGAATCGACTATGTTTCTGTAGTCAGATCTCCTCCCGTTATGACAGTATCAAGTGGCCAATACTTAAGCACTGAAGAACGTTGATTAAAACTTGAAACATAATAACCCCTACCTCGTGACGTGATTTGCGGAGAGGTGGCGTCATTCATTTTCATCGGAAGGTGATGTCTCTTGTTCGATCATCAGAAGGGGAGATCCCTGGGTGGGGCAACAATGGTGGAAAAAGGAAGTAGAGGAAGGGAGGAGGAGAAGAGAAAGAGTGGAGGGTTTCTCTAGCGGATGCCCCATAATATAATAAGATCCTCCCTTGTTTAATTGAGGGAGGAGTTTCATTGAATTAATGTGGGTGGTGGGACCCCACATTAATTTAAACAAATTAAAAATTAAAAAAAATGAATAAAAATAAAATAAATTTTATTTGTATTCCATAAAGTCCGAAAAACTAACTTCCACACCGCCCCGACTGAATTTTAGGTGAAGGTCCCCTTAAAAAAATGTTGATGCTACGAGTTCCATGGTACCCTCAGAATTCGATTCCGAGCACCGGTTTAGAAGTTACCAAAACCCACTTCTTCGTTCACTAAACTTACCCGAGCTAAACTTTAGAAATTGATTCTGGGCACATCGTGCCTCAGAATCATGTGCCGTCAGAAACTGCGTACTTGTAAAATCCCATAGAATTTAAGAAAAAAAAGTCCTTGAAATTTATGGGTATTTATAGTGCAAGATTCCCCATTCCGGGAAACATCATGACACTTTCCCCAATATCATCATAGGGTTCTTTGTACTATAGTAGTAAGAGTGTGGATTATATACACATTGCTGTCAGCCTTTCTGATGGGACAGTTTTGGAATTAATGGAGCTTGGTGGGAGACCTATGTGGCAGATCATGGGAGGTAGTAATGGCCTATGAGACTCAAAACATCACATTCCTTAGGGGTATAATAGATTTAGTTACTACAACACTTCAAGGAGAGGCTCCCAAAGCAACTCATCATTTGAATTTGGATGGGTTCCCATTTTATGTTTTAGGTGGGAAATGATGTCGATGAGGAACTTATCCCACCGTGTAATAGTGGTCCATATACAACATGTTAATGACAACCTCCAGTATGTACCTTTTTACCAAGGTGTCAATTAACATCATTTAGATGATCTTATATGGTGATATGGGGAGTGGGTTCTTGGTAGTTGATTTAATGTAAGATTTCATGGTAGAGTCATGGTTGTGAGTGATTTCCACATCAATGTTTGTCCTTATCGAGCTTCGGTAGCTGCAGAGTTGATGGTTTCTGATATATTGAGCCGTGTAAGTAATTCTAGTTAATCCATCAATATATCAAAATGAAAATAGATTCACAATGAATTAACATTTTCCAACCATATGTAGAAGAAAAGTATCCATGTTAACGATGTCACATACTAAGGATTTAGAACACTAATATCCCCAATGTTCATATGAGTTTCATGATGGGTCCACAACATTCATAGTAAGGCCTAGTTATGAATGTTTCAATCTAGTGACATGCCAATCTATTGATTACCTAAATGTGACTGGTTCCCATAGTTAGAGGATAATACATTCACATCAAGTTAAAAAGTTTTTTACAATGATTTCACTAGGGATTACTACATGTCAATGCACACTCGGCTTCCAATTTCCCAAATTCATACTTTTTAATACTGGGTGAAATTCATCAATAGTTTTGGTTATGTCTTCTACATGATCAAAATAGGATGTAGACACATCATTTCCTCCATCCATTTATTCGTTTAATGAGATTATAGCCTAGTTTGGGTCTCCATCAATGATTAATTCCTAAATTTCTAAGTCATTCATGACGCTGTCTTTTTGTGGATTATAGTTAATTACACAACTTGTATCTCAATAGGGAGGAAAATTTCACCCCTGGGGGTAGTCACGTTTGGTATCTTTGGGCATGTCTGAACATTGGGTACATTATTCACTTATAAATAATCATCTTTAGAGGGAATCTCATATGATTTATCACAGTAATAGAATCCATGGAATCCAATGTCCATCATATGTTAATTGATGCAACTGTAATATTTCCTCCAAGTAATTATAACTCTGATATCTAGTATTTATTGTATAGGGAATGGATTCTGAGTTAGGACACATGTTCTAAAACCTATGGTGATTGATCAAAATTTCATATTGGTAAAGATATATTCATGAGCATAACATCATTTTATATGTGCATATTGTTAGTGTCTTGTTGGGAAATTTTGGTGGATCATAATGACCTATTTAGGTGGATCAATGAAGAGCGTCCCTAGGGGGAAGATATCACACCAGAGTTTACCATTTTTAGGGTCATAATGCCCTATTTAGGTAGATTCTGTTGGTGATACCCAATTAAGGAATATGTTACACATGGTTGTACCATTTTTGGAATCAAAACGACATATTCATACAAATCTATGTGGAGAATCTCTAGGAGTGATGATGTCACACAAATGATTTTCCATTATTGAGAACAATATAACCTATTTAGGGGATCCATGTGGTGAATCCCTATGATAGAATATGTGACACTATGGATTACCATTATCTAGATCATAATTCCATATTAATGTTTCATTATGATGAATGTTCATATGGGGGAATATGTCACACCTAGTTTTACAATTTTTGGGATAGAAGGTTTAAGTGGTGTCTTATGTACAATATTTTGAGACATAGATCAAACCCCACATAGATCAATGTTGTAGTTTAAGGTCATTTTGTAGGACTGATCCATGTATTTTAACATCATGTTGTAAGTATTCTCATGTTTTGAATAGAGTGTTGATGAAATATCATGTTTCTTACCACTAAAAGACCCCCTTCATAAGTGTATCACTCTTGGGGGAATAGTGTGGATATTACATGAGGAGGATTCCCATGATGGGTACCACATACAATAGTCATGAATGATAGCGTGGGTATTCTTCATTGAACATACCTAAAGCATATGTCACTACCTTTGTGGAAGAGTATGTGTTATCCCATGGGATTCGAACATTGGGTATCCAATATTTATTTCATAATGTAAGTGGTGTGGATTCATTGCATGTCAATAATACCCAAGTAATTATTCTTTTATCAAATAGTGTATGGTTAATATTTTATGTAATTTTCTAAGGATGTTTTCATTTAGTTTAACATCATATTACTATTATTTGGAGAAAGGTAGTTTTATGTCACGCAACTTGGACATGTAAGAGATCTGTCCAAAAGAGGGGTGATGTGAAGGAGAATTTAAGATCTAGAATAAGGACCCCAAACCAACATCTGTTCAATGTTAACATAAAAAATTCCACTTATAGGGATTACGTGAAATCTTCTCATGTACCACTTGGCATTAAATGGTTTTGGATCATCCATGGTGAAGTGGAAATCAAGGGGGAAACGTTAGGTTATATATTCATAGAATAGAAAGGAATTGAGGAAAATATTTTTAAAATGTATATGTAGACTAGATACATAGTCCCAAGACATATTTTTACTGAAGTGGGAAGAGATATTATTGGGTGGTACCGGTCACACTTGAATCTATGGTGCAACTAGACTAGTTCTTGGTTGGTATGTGGACTTGAGAAAATCAAAAACTATGAAGGTGTGGTTGTAGAAAGGAGGATCCATGTAGGTTTCTGGGAGAGGTTATTTAAAAATCCTATGTCCTCATGAAGGGTTGTTACATTATTTTCATGTGACTTGTGGAGGATTGGGATCTTAAGATGTAGTGTTCTTTTCAAAACATGGTGACCCTTCAGTGGAGTGAATTCCTAGTTCCAATATAATTGTCTTCATGAAGGATAGATACTGCGTGAATCACCAAATGAAAAATTGAATTCTTATCACATTAATATCATGAATATTTGTGAATGGAATAGTTTTTCATGTGTAGGCCTTCATTAACATAATATGGGGGAATGTTTTTTATGAATATATATAATGGAGCATCTATTATTTCATTCAATCATGAAGATCAATAGGTTCTAGACCTGGTAGTATTTGTTAGGATTTGAAAGGTATTTATTTCACTAATTATTAGAACATAAGAGGATTTATATGGTGTGGGTTTTGTGAATATTGGATCCATTCATGAATAACTATAGGATTCAATAATGGGAGGGGCTCTACAAGTCTAAATGATATAGTGCAGATGTTATAGAAAATAATTTACACTTTCATTAAGCATTATGTGAATTGTTATTGATGTGATGTGAATGTTACCTCGAGATATTCATACTATGATTCTCTTCATGAGATTAGGAAATTCTCAATGGTGGTGAGAATTTTAAAAGAAACCCTTTATGGGATATTTATTCCATTTTGGCCTAGATTCTCACAGAACCGGTCATGCCTTCATCAACAACTCCCATGACCCACATTTTTCTTCATCACGAGAGACCATAAAAAATAATACATGTGATGAGAAATAATTTAATATTATATATTTTGATGCTATTTTTTTGATAAATTATATATAAAGTTGGGTTGTGTTAATTATATTATGAAAACCCATTGTTAAAAGTAATTATTTTTCATTACATCGTAATACAATTTTTGTTACATCTCATTATTAAATATTTTCAATCCTTATTTAAATGATATTTTATTACAATTTTAAGAATGATTTGAAAATTTTATGGATGCTAGTGAACAGGGGTCATGTTTTTGGAGGAGTGGGGAGGCCTTTTGGGCCATATTGGTGGATGTATGGGGTCATTGGACTAACTTTGGAATTCTAGAAGAATTTAATTGCAATTTGAATTCCATCGTACAACAAAAGTGACAACAAATGGTGAATAAATTCATTTTGATACCTCTATATAGATAGTTGATTTAATATTGTGAATTTTAATAGGTTATATTTAGTCATTATACCCATTGAGACCCATGTTTAATATTTTTTATCACTCCCTTCATCCTTAATTTGTCATTAATGAATCCAATGAATCTTTATTTTTTGTGTGATCTCACTCCACCTCATCTAAATGATAATTTTTTCTCCAAATGGTTGGTTTTCTAGATTTTGTTATGTTTATTCATTATATAATCATTTAAACCATTTATATTTCAATTGGTATCAATCTTGGGATTCATTTAATTTATATATTGGTCATTTTATAATGTTTTTTCAAACACTTCTTTATGCCTCATGTGATTGTCTTATGAAGGCTATATCTTTGTTCAATTGTCACGTGACACATGTAATTATCTAGGTAAGTATATATCTAGCTTATTCAATTTAATATTTTTATAGTTACAAAATTCTATGATTTTTTAATTGATATTAAGGTACTTCTATCATTTTCTAATGTGTTCTATTTCCTTCTATTGGGTGGACTCTATCATGGTATCCATACAACCAATATTTGAGGTAGGGGTTTTCATATATAACCTATATTTTATAATCCATGGATCATCTTGAATTTATAAATTCTCTCATAAATTAATTTTAAGAATTCATAAATTGATTGATAAGAATGTGTAAATGGGTTTTAGAAAAAAATATGTCTTTTCATTATATTTGTTTAAAGGGAATGAGTTTATAATGTATTTTGAAAAGGAATCTCAAAATGGTTTTAAATGATTGTTTTTTAGAATATTTTTTGGAATGAGTTTTCATATGTGATAATCCCTTTTATATTTATTTTCCATATTCCACACAAGGGTTTCCTGGGTAACTCGGTGGAGGGTTCTGTATGAGACCTTTTCCATTAGAATTATAAGGGTTCACTTTTAAGACTATTTATTAATTTATAGATCATAGATAATCTAAAAACACTCCTATGAAAATATAATTGGATCACTTTATATGGTGTTCTTATATTCCAATATTTTGGATGTGTTTTGTGAAGGGATATAATTGAGAACTAGTTGTTGTATGTCATTGAGGTGAGACTAAACTAGATAAACTGACCATTTTCATCATAATAAATTTTACTATATTTCATTGGTGATGTAAGATATTGTATTATATACTATAAAATTATTTATATGATAAATATATAATATTAATGGAAATGATTCATTGAAATTATATTAGCTAGTTTTGTTAATGATTTAGAAAATGTGTATTTTTTACCCTGAATTTGATATAAAATATTGTAAATAAGTATAATTACCTACTCTATTTTATGTTGAGAATATTGGTATTATCTAAAAAGTAATATTTTTATAGAACACATTGGTGGTATAATAATACACCATTTTATCTCAAACACTATGGACTTCATAAAGGGTGTGTATAACTTGATATATATAAAGCTACAATGGAATATGTGATGTAGTGAGGTGGTGATGATTTTTGTTATATGGGTACTGGTTTTTGGTGGCGAGAAAGTGGGTTTTCTCCCATGTATCACTTACTGTAGTAGTGAATAATTTTATGGGTTTCATTTATTTTTGTTTTTTTGTGAGCATATATACTATTATTTTATGTTTCTTCCATGGTTGTATCACTACCATTGTCAGTATTTTAGTAATGGATTATTTAATTTATTGTTTGATTTCAATATATAAGTCATTGAAATTATTATATGTTATTTAAATAATTCCATTTTGATATTATGGGATACTCAGGTGCTGGTATAAATCCTATTATGATTAGTAATTACCATTGGGAATTGTATTAGTCCGTATCATATCTCTATTATAGGGGTTTTATGGGATTATAAGTGAAAATTTCATATAAAATAACAATTAGACTCAATCTTGGGAATATTTTAAGAATGTGATAAGAATTGTAGGGCGTGAGTGGTATGTTTTGACCAATTTTTTTGTCTATATCTCAACATAATAAACATTATGTTTCAATAAGATGTTGGTTGTGTGTATCATGTGTTGGGTTTTGACCTCAATCTTAGTTTTTTTACATTATTTTGGTTTAAAGAAAGATTATATTCATTGTGTTGTAGTTAATTTGTTTTGGTCTGTAGAAATATATTTTTTTAGACATCCTTCATGAGTTCATGAAGGGGACGTAGTTAGAGAATCTCCTCAGGAGAATCCCATACTAGAAAAAAAATCATAGAGGATATCATGTTGAAATTGTATCTATTGAATATAATGTAATGTATGTTACGGGCTATGTTGTTGAGAAAGAACAATTATATGGAGAATATGGGGATCCTATCTAATAGGTTCAATTTGAGAATCACATCTCCTTTAATATAATTAATGTACCCCATGAGGTGGAGGTATAGAACGAGAAGATTAGTAATTTCATTGACTTCATGGAGACATATGAGTCTATCATGGTGAAGAACAGATTTTTAATGCTAAATAATTTTAGAAATAGATAGTGGTATTCTATAGAACAAGTGAAATTACATGAGGCATATAGTGTAAGTGTTTGAGGAAACTTTTATTTAATTACTTGTACCTAGAATCAAATAAAATAGAGAAGTCATTAGTGTAAATCTCTTTACAGAATGGAGAAAATTTGATATTGGACTACAAAATCCTTTTTGGGATGATGTTTCGTTTCCATCATTAGGTGGTTCTAAATGATCTGATATGGTATATAAAATACATATATGAACTTCAACAAGCAGTCTAATCGTAGGTATATTTTTTGAAGCATAACTCATATACAATCATGGTCAATTTTACAATGATGTAATAAATGGATATATAAGCAATGATTGAGTTCTATTATCTTCACCTCTACCCACATGAAGCTTCAATGGAGCATAAATAATGTAGAACAAGAGGTGTGATAATTTCAATGGTGGTGGAGGGGGTTTATAGTATCATGAAATCTGTGAACCATCATGATAAGAAACTAGTGTTTTCCGATCTATTATCATTGTGGAAGGTAGGGCTCACCCGATAGAGTTATAGTACACCCATGAATAATTTCAGTTTTTATGAAAATACCAATTGTATATACTATTCTCGGATTTTTTTATTCCCTAATATGTTTATTGGTCTTCAAATCAAAAGGAAACTACATCATAAAATAAGCTTTAAAATCAAGAAGCATCTAACCAAAGGCCTTAGGAGTGAAGAATCATCAAGTAGTGTATGAGTTTCCAATTTATGATGACATGGGACCATATAAAATTAGAAGTACATATTATTTTCATATCCTGGAAAAAAATAATTTCTTGATATTGGTTACATGCACACTTTTATATTTTCCCATTTTATCAATGTAATGAAACTTCGATTGAGATAATTTCCTCTATTATTGATCTAGACACACATCCTTGGAATAAGAAATGGATATGGTTTCATTTTTTATCATGTTATTATTTCATATATGATGTGGAATTATTATAGAATCTATTAGTTCTCAAACATTATATTTTTGACATCATCATCATAATATATTGGATGGTTCATCACTTTTTTGAGGTTGATTTTCATCAATTCCATGTTCAGTTATTTATTACCGATGAAAAATCTGAGATGTTCTAGGAAGATTTGTATCCATGGTCCACTCATGTGATATATCACCACCCATTAATCTGGAATTTATTTTCTACCATTATGGATTATCCTAATGATCATTCTTTTTTAAAAAAAATTACATCATTTTTTCAATATTTCCCTTAATTTTTCCTTCTATATTATCTGTTCATACTATTGAGAATGAAATAGTGTTATAGATTTATTTTTTGTCATTTATGCATCTAATTAATATTACATTTTACTATACGGAACATACTAATATGCAAGATATCAAGATTTAGTTGTATTCTCTACTAAGGGAGGGATTTGTTATCATTTGTTCCTCACCACAGGCATCCCCTATGATATTTTAATGGATGTTTAATGATAATTTGAAATATTTTGTGCATATATAGAATATGAACATGAAATTAATTAGTAATTTTACCCTTATCCTTTATTGGATGCCCAATTTTTTATTTCAATTTTTATAACTAGTTTCCAAAAAAAGATCTCCGACTAGGATATCATTGGATTTGGGTTTGAGAGCATAATATCCAAAAGATCGCATTTAAAACAATATGTAGAAATTATTAATACTTTTTAATTATTATTTTTCATTATGAATATCCTTGTTGTAGTTAGATATTTCATTAAATGGAAATTTAATTATTATATACAAATTATTTTTATGATGCTTATTGGTGAAATTGTGACGACCCCTATCATAGTTTCTTGATGCCAGTGCCTTAAATTAATACATTTTCATAGATAAAAGAAATTAATACCAAAATAAAGACTAGTTTATAAATTTTTGAAGTCATATTATATAGATTAACATTTCATTACATATTGAAATGAAAAAAACATAGAAACTCAATTTGAAACATCCATAAACTCCTAGATTATCCCTACATGTCATTCATAATATAAAACATTGCATTCTACGTCCAATTAAAATATAAAAAATGGTTGTGATTAGATGATTAATAATTATATACAATATATTGGAAGCTACCATAAATAAATTAGAACGTTAAGGCATGGTGAATGACTAAAAAACACATTCCTTTAAACATAAACTTGATTTTAATATGTATGGAATAAAAGTTGTCTAAATATATCAATATGGTCATATAAGAATGTAACATAACCATTAATATTATTATATTCAATTAATCAAATGGATTATTATTACTAATATAATAATTAAGGAATGAAAAATACTTGATATCATGAACATATGGTCAAGGTATCATCCAAGATACTGTATTTAATTTATAAAACCCGGTCTACCATGTCTCGTGAGACCAACTAATGCATCAAGGTGCTATACCCAACCCCACCAATCACCTACTAAGTCTAATTAATTTAATATATGAATTTTCTAAAACATTAAAAACACACACACACATATATATATATATATCAAATGGAATTCCATTCCTAATTCTCTAAAAATAATCACTTCCCATTATGAGTATTTTGGTGAATGGTGTTATAATAGAACATCTATTGTCATATTGGCCATAAAAAATAAATAAAATTTGGTAGGTGATAATAATAAGTTTTAAATATCCAGAAATCATAATATTAACTAGATATTGTGATATTGATTAAAATACACTAAAAAATTCATAGAGAAGTTTTGGTGAGAAATACACTTTTTACTTTCCTATAAAGAACTATTTTGGAAAGTTATTTTTAATTATCATATTTATTTATATAAAAAATACAAAAAAAAATTTATTTTTAATTTAAAAATTATAAATTTTTTAAATTTATTTATGTGTTAATATATATTATGGATTATAATTTAAGATGGGTAAGAAATCTAAATGTTCCCTTAAACCAGGTTTGCTTATCAAGAAGAAGTTATAAGGGGGCCTTATAAAATAGGTATTTCTCCATAAAATAAATATTAACTGATATTGATATATGGTTTTGGATGATATAATTATAATTTATAAAAATTATAGAAAATAATTATGTTTTAAACTGGTGTAAAGAGGGAGAAACTTAACTTGAATGAAAAATAGGGGTTTAGGATGAATCCATTACCTAATGTTTGAAAGTGTTCTTCACTTTTAGTTAAACATCCGGACAATGAAATTTTAATTGTTAATAATTTAATTCATAACCAATTAATCATGTTTTTGATTTATTATAATTTTATTGTGTTAAATTATATTTTTTTGATGAGTTATAAGTATCAATTTCATCATTCTGAGAGCATTAAATCCCTTGGTTTTCATTATCGGTTTACTTGTATACATGTATGAAATAACATGTAAAATGGGAATAGCTATAAAAATTTAAAATTATTTTTTACCAATAAAAATATGAAATATTTAGTGTTTCTAAAACTATTTTCATTATTTTTTTAAGGATGAATCAATAGATAAGATGTGAGTGATAATCATTTAAATTAGTTTGGCAGTTTTTCAATCATAACAAACTAGTTTGGATTTATTAATTATGATCATTTATATAATGGTTATATAACATTAAATAGGCTATAATAATTTAATAATATCACGGTTTAACAAAATAAATTGTTTTATGACCATCTATGAAGTCTTGATTGGAAATTGAGATCTCTTCATCTTTGAATTCGATAAATCAACACATCACAAATGCTGTTTTAATTTTCAGAATAAAAGGAGTGGTAATAGAATTTATAATGGATTATTCCCAAAAAATAAAATTATTATATATAAAATATAATTATAATATAATTTCACATAGAGATAGACAGGTTTGGAGAAGATATGAAAATAAAAGAACTTGAAAAGAAATTAAAATAAAACGAAAGATCTTTTTTACATATTAGTTTTCTCCTCCATTAAAAACCTCATTAAGGAAAAGGGATTGGACTTTTGATGAGTAAAAGGGATTACTGACTTGGTAGAAGGACTTTGGAAGTTTATTTGGCATAAATTGATCATGGATCAAATATTAGATGTTGTTAGGAGAAGAGGTGGTGAGGGGAGGTATTTATAGTGGAGATGCTGACTAATTTTTTAAATATTTTATTCATTTGTTTATTATTTTGTCTTAGTACTATGAATTGATTTAAAATTACAACCATATATATTAAATTAATTATTTATATTTAAATATTATGGTCTTAAATTATCAATATATCATCTATAACATAAAATTAATATTTTTGTTAAATATCGTAAATTATTGTAGTTCACTATTGGCCGAAAATTCAACTATTTTAGAAAAATTTGAAAACGTCACCCTAACCATTTTTATATTTGTAGAATTCATAAATTTACTCCATTTTATGAAATTGATTTTCTATATATGATAAATTTAATTTTAATTAAAAATACCAATTTTAAATTTATAAGTCATTTTATAACCCTTTGAAAAACTAAATAAGGTCTCATTAAATTATAATATAATCATATGAAATAAAAATTAGAATTTATAATTCTATTTTATGAAAAAATAATTATATTATAAATCACTATATAAATTGAAAAAATGTAAATAAACATTTCTTCTTATAAAAATCTACACACTTAATTTATCATTTTCAAAATATTTATTTACATACACAGTGATATAATTATATCATATTTAAATTTATAAAAAGAGGTTTTTTGTATAATTTCATTATTGATGATACTATTCAAATCATAAATATATTATTAATATAATGAAAATCATAATTTTATAGAAATCATTATTTTTCACTAATCATTAAAAAGTAAATATTTTTAGAAAGATATCAAAATCTCTCCCTGACATAATTTTGGCATTTCAAATTTAAAAATAAAATTAATTTCTATAAATATAGTTTACAAAATTTTAAACATTTATTTTGAAATAAATTATTCCATTTAATGGTGGTAAAACTATTTTTAGAAAAATGTAGACTTTTAATGCATAAAATTGTATTCATTCATACATGATACCTATAAAATAATTTCGATAAATGAAAATACATTTTATTAAATATATAATATATAATTTTCATTAATAAAATTCATTCCCTTCATTTTAACTACTAGGTAATATCAGTCATGTAATAATATTTAATTGTATATCAATTTTCATTTAATATTTTATTTGTTTGAAACCTATGTAGTTGATTAAATTAAATTCAAATAATATATATACAATAAATCCTTGTGGTGTGACATTATCCTCACTTTCAATAAATTGTGTTATTTCAATTTGAAATCGTAATTTGAGAAATAAAATTTTGATACTTATTAATTAATTTTTTATAAACCCACATCAAAAGTAGGGTTAATAAAACATTCTATTAATAAGAGGGATATGTAAATGTAGATGTCACCATTAAACTATGTATTCAAATATGATAACATTACTATGATGTGAAGATATGGACATAGAGGAATAATCTAACCATCGTGTTCTATGGACATTGATATAGAAGGTGGTCCTTAAAAGGTTATCCATCATAGACCTAGAAATTTTGTGATCGACTAAAATACCATTAAGTTTCGAGAAAGAAAATTAAATGGTTAACATTTTTTTCCATAATATTTTCATTAGAGTAGAGGGATTATTTTAATATAATTAATTTACATTTCATAATCATTATCTAATCCTTTTGTGGTTCTTTTATCTATTTTCCCATCATCACTTACACCTGTAGATGAATGTTGAAAATGGATTTTTCACGATTAATGCAATTTTAGGAATAATAAGATCCACTCGTCATTCCTTCAAATAGTAAATGTTTAGTGAAACCAAAATGGTTATGACATGTTGTAAAATATGATAAATCATACATTAATCTTAATAAATAATATTTTTAATCCATTTCATAAGTAGTTAACTTGAAGAATCTTCCAAAATATGTTTGTCCAAATTAAAATACTAATATTTTTTAAGAAAGGATACTTAAAATCATATTACCTAGAAAACTACCAAATTTTTAACTAATTTTCACATTCCAAATATATTATTACCTTTATCACCATTAAACCGTTATTAAATATTAATGCTTATGATAGTAAAATCTACGGTTTTTGAATATCTTCCATGAATCCAAATATTAGATAATTCCAACATAATGTTATTAATTAGTTCATTAACAACCCTCATGGTCACCAATACGATCCCATAACCATATATTTTTTATTATCTCAATCATCAAGAACATATTTAGGGTTAAATTTCCCAAGTCACGTGTTTTCAAGAATATCAGAATACAATATATTCACTTATCTTGATTTTTATTGTTAGTCATCACATGTTTCAAATTCCTTATATAAGTTGTTCTATAGTATAATCCTTATATATATCATAATTTTTATAGCTAAATAATTATAGATATAAATATAAATATAACATAATTATTGAATTCAAATATATTAATATTAATCATTAATCTCAGTTTGTTGTAGTATAATAATGTTGAAAATGATCCATTATCTTATTTTTGTATATATTCCTTTGACTATAGATATATCGATTTTCATAGTGTCTAAAATATTTTTTGTTGATCCTCTGATCATTGGAAAATTCTTTCCTTTCTTTAAAATCATCAGAATAGTGGTATTTTTATCCACACATGTACAAAAATATTTCTTCTCTTAAGCATATACCATGGTGTTTCATTCCACAATTATCACATGTGAATAAATACATATTTACTTTCTTCCCTTTTCTTATATACTTAGATGCTTACCTATTCTTCTATTTCTTCCCTTCGAATCAATAAGACATTGATGATTAATTTTCTATCTTCTTTTGACATGATATAATATCCATGTATGATGAGAATATTTGGTAGACTACTTCCCTTTAAAATACTGGCTAAAACCATTAATGAAACTATCATTCATACTCTTTGGGTTTTGTACATTGATGTTGTTCCCATTTGTTCTGTTATGCACCATTTGTAAATAATGTTATACTCTAGATTAGATCATAATGTTATGAAATATATTGTATAATCCCAAAAATATTAAAATACTTAACAGAAATTGAAAAATTTATGCGTATCTAATATCATCACTATAAACATGGTTTCTTTGGGATCATATTTACCATTAAATCCTTTATAATGGTTTGTAATGAAAATGTGAATTATATTAAGAATCTCCCTAGGGACTTTCAATCTCTGTGAATAGTAAGGTCCTTTTTGAGAACCAGGTTACCTAGAATATAAACCATGAGATATTTTTGGATTTTTCACCCCTACGTACATCTCCTCCAGAATAAAATCCACAGGTAGTATCCAGGAAGGTATTTTTTTGGAAATTCCAAAAAATATCGACCATATCAAAGTTATAGTTTTTTTATTCTTATATTAAGATTCTATATTAATTTTATGTTCCCTGATATATTTTTTTAAATTATAGTTTCCATGGTTTCTACAAAACATTCTCTCATACAAACTATAAAGACTCTGATTGTAGTAGATTGGAGAAGGTTCCATAATTCAGTTAATTAATATATTTAGAAGACTCAAATCCCATATTATAGATAATTTTAGTATGTTTGTATTTTATATTACATGAATTAACTTTACATTATACCTTTAAGGTAAAACAACATAAAAATCCATTAGAAACACCCGTAAACTCCATGAATTTCCTTGAAAGTCATTTATAATACACATATTTTCTTCCTTGGAAAAAATATATGAAATTTGTGATATTAGATACCAATAAAGTGTATTATATAAAGTGGAATCTATTATAAATAAACATAATCAATAAGGAATGGTGAAAATCTTAAAAACACAAGCCTTTAGACATCATCTTGAGTGTAATATAGGAGGAATAAAATATTACTAAAAAATTATATATAATCATATTATAATGAAAATTAACCATTAATATTTTAATATTTTAATAATTTTATGGTTTATAAATTAATAATATTATAATGATGGAATTAATAATGATAGACATCAAAAACATAACATTAAGGAATCAACCAAAACACCATACATAATGGCTGATAACCTAGTTTAGTTTATCTCATGAGACCCACTAATGCATCAAGGGGCTATAGAGAGTGCCACATATCACTTATTATGAACAATTACTTCTTCATATAAATGTGATGATACATAAACTAAATATAAATATGAAATTAAAATAATATTCCCCAATATATAAACATAAAACCTAACTATTTTCATTACTACGGTGAATAGTTTCAAGATAGAACATCCAAAGTCAAACTAGTAAAAAAAATTAAAAAAATATGGACGTTGATAATAATAATATATCAATATCAATAAATCAAAATATTCTACAAATGTTTTGAAATTTATTAATAATATCTAATAAATTAATTGAGCAATTCTTGAAATAAATACCATTTTTTTCTTTGCAAAGAAGAATTATTTGAGAGAATAATTTTTATTTGTAATATTTTTTTTGTATAAAATGATAAATGAAAAAATATATAATTTTTTAATAAAAAAACCTTTATTTTAGAAAACATTATGTTTTTTTGGAAATTTATTATGTATAATACTTCAAATTTTGTATGAAATCAAGAAGTTCCCCTTAACCATGTTTTCTTATCAGGAAGAATTGAGAAGAGAACATTGTAAAACATGTATTTTCCCATAAAATAATGATGAATTTATCTTGATATATGCTTATGGAACATATTAACACAATATAGAATTATTAGATAAAAATAATGAAGAGTTTAACTGGGTTAAAGAGATATAAAAATTAATATGAATTAAAATGGAGGTTTAGGAAGAATCCCTTATCACATGTCTAAAAGTGTTATTCACATGAATTTAATATCCTGGATAATGAAATTATATTCAATGATATTATAATTCAGAACCTATTAAATATTTATTTTATTTATTATAATTTTATTAAGTTAATTTATGGTCTTTTTATGAGTTATGAGATTCAAATTTGTCATTCTAGGAGAGTTTGTTCTTTGGTTTTCATTATCTGTTTACATAAAAGGTGTAAAAAGGAACATTTAAATTGGGAATATTTATACCCAATTAATATTATATGTTATTAATGAAAATATAAAAATCTAAATGGTTATATAATTCATTTGGTTATTTTAGGTTACGATAAATCATAAGATTATATGTTAGTGTTAATCGTTAGGATTATTTTGGATGGTTTTCGATCATCACACCCTAGTATAATTTTATTACTTAAAATCATGTATATATAATTACTTTATAATATTAAATATGATGTAATAATTATATTAAAATAATTTATAACCATTAAAATAGTTTCATGACTAGAATTTAAGTATTTAAACTAAATTAAAAATGTATTATCCTTGAATGCAACTCATCAACACATCATGGATGATGTTTAAATTTTTAGAAAAAAATGACAGGGAAGTGAATTGATATTGGATTATTACCAAAAAATAGTAACATTATAGTATTTAAAATATATTGGATATATTTTTTCACTTTAGGATATGGAGGTGAGGATAATATATGTAAATAAAAGAACTCAAAAATAAATTAAAAGAAATAGAAATAGTTTTGTACCAATTGATCTTATCCTCCTTGAGATCCGCTTTAGGGAAAATGGTTTTTGTATTTTGAGTATACAAATGGATAATAGATATTGGGGAGGGGATTTGGGATAGTATTTGAAAGAAACTAGGTTAGTCTCATAGAATGTATATTGTGAGGAGAGGAGGTGGTGAGAGGTTTTAGTTTTAGAGGAGTAGAGGAGTGTTTTATTATTTTCTTTATTCATTTTTTTGTTACTTTTTCTCAATACAATTAATTGATTGAGAATTATCACCATATATATTAAAATAATAATGGAGTGTTTGAGATTACGTTCATAGATCATCTATAAATCATCTATGACTCAATAATTCATAATTTTTAAATACCTTAAATTATTGTATATCACTATTCATAGAAAATTATAGTATTTTAGATAAATATAAAATTTTACCTTAACCATTTTTTAATGCATAATTAAAAAAATGACTCCATTTTTAGAAAATAAATTCCTCAAAATCTTACAAATAATTTCTCAGTAAAAATTAAAATTTTAAATTATAATTGTTTTAACACGTTGAAATTTTAATTATTGTCTCATAAAATTATCTTATAAAAATTAAATATAAAATGATTAATCTATTATTCCATTTTATGAATATAAATATTCTTTTAAATTATTATAGTAACTAAAAAATTTAAATAAAAATTTATGTTTTATATAAATACCAAAACATAATTTTTAATTTTTGAATATTTATTTAGATATAATATGATATAATTATATCATATTTTCATTTATAAGATTGAAAAATTTCGTGAATAATTTCATAGGTGAGGTTACTATTCATATCAGCAATTAATTATTAATTTAATTCAAAAAAATGTTTTTTAGATGTCTCATTTTTTTACTATTCACTGAAAAATAACAATATTTAGAAAGATACCTAAATTACAACTTTAGATAATTTTTACATTACTATTTTAAAAATAAAATTTATTTCATTTAATAGAATTTATAAAAGTTTAAATGTTTTTAAGAAAATGATCCATTAAAAACAATAAAACTCCCTTTAGAAAAATATATCCTATTAATGTGTAAAAGTGGATTCATTATTATTTAATGCCTATAAATTCATTTGAATGAATTATTTTGTTTATTAAATATATAATATATAAACTTCATTAATAAAACTCTTTCCAACCAAATTAAAATCATGGAGATAATGGTCAATTTAAAATAATGATATTTAATTGTATATAATTTTTTGTTTCAGCTCGATGTTCTATGAAACCTATGTTGTCGAAAATATTATATTAAAAAATATACCCACCATAAAATCATTGGATGTTACATAAATCATGGTTTTATGTTCGTATATTCATGATCATGAGAACCATATGAATTTTGTTTTGGAAATCTCAAGGAGTCATTAACTTTATGGGATGCTACTGAAATATTATTCTTGATTTTATTTGGTTAATTTATTATCTTGTAAGATTTTAGAACATATAATTTCAGTTGAAAATATAAATATAAATGATTTATTTTCATGGGAAAAACCATGTAATGTCTTCTAGATACATATCTTACAAGGAATGCCTATAAATTAGAAGCAACTCAACATGGATTTCTCAATGTTGACATCACATTTCACTTATAATACCTAAAAATGGGTGATATTTAATTAGGATTGTAAATGTTATTCTTCATTGGATGAATTTAGTAAACTTATGTTGTATGCTATAATTTGGAGAATATTATAATATGGTAAGGTATACATGGTATTTTATTCTTTTTGTTAAATTCCATGTTGTGTACTAATGAAATATGATTAGGTTATGGCCTATAACCCTTGTCTACTTCAACTTCATGAGAAAAAATTAACCAACTCAGGGTTTGAATCATTTCCCATTAATTCATGTGTTTTTGTATTGGAAGAAATTATCCTTGGGGATAAGTTCCGGATAACTCTTAATCTAAAGTGCCCGGCTATATATTTTTCATAAAGATATGAACCTAAACTTTTTGAGATGGGTGGAATATCTCTATAAATTCATCATTGAAAAAAACTATAATTAATGGAAGTTGAACACTACTACTAGACCTCTTAGTAGGAATTTTCCTTCTCAACTTGTCTTTAAATATAAATAGTAGTGGAATCCAATGGGGGTTTTCTTCTTAGATACATAAGGACAAGTATGATGATGATTTATATAGACCTTTTTCCACTGTTAATTTAAATAATTCAAAATTTAATATATTCTATGGTACCAATATCAAGATATTGAGTTCATAGAGATTGTACAAACCTCTTATGATTTGGAGATAGTTTCTAACTGGTCTCTTCCACATAATGTGATTTTACACTTCCGAAATTGTTTTTTATCCCATCCTTCAATAGTAATATAATATTTATTGATTATCATAGTTATTCATTTATTTTCACCCAATAAATTTAAATAAGTCTTATGATAGGATAAAATGTTCTTGTTGATAGGATATGATGTGTTATATTATTGACATTGGGCCCTGATTTCACACCTATTTGCTGATAAAGGTAGCGAACATGAATCCTTCTGGTATAATCCACACTCCACTAGTAGTCGTTTTTATCTCGAAATGGTGTCCATAAAATATATTATTGGATTAAAAACCCCGAGGAAATAAATCTATATTCCTTGTAATTTACAAATTTATGATATCACACCTTTTTATTATGATTAGTGACCCCTCCATGTTTCAAGATTTGGGAATGTTATTCATAAAATTTCATGGCATGGAATTACTATTTTCATTTTAGGAAATTTATTTCATTACTTAATAATTAATTAATTTATTGGTTTCTTGTGTCCTAATAGTTTCCAATTAGGTATTATTTATAAATTAAATTAATTTAATCTTGAAGATGTAACCTTGGGATGATAACTAGTGGAAATTTATTCCTTTTTATTTGGTCAACCATTACAACTATGTTTTGCAAACCATGTACCCATTCCATAGAAATAATGTAGGGCCTAAGGGAATAATATAACATAACTCTCATTTTCTTTTCATGGTAAACATAACCATGAAGAATCATCAAGAAATTTATATTTTATTTATATAGAGAGGCATTTATACATTGTCTCAACATGATTAAATAGCCTTTGTAGACGTTCCCAAAAATATGAAACCCAAAAAATATTTAACAGATCAAACATCGTGGTTGGATCATGGTTAAACAAATAGTGTTACTAAACTGTGAACGAATATATAGAAATCTATCTACCTTCCAACAACCCCCAAAACTACCATTTAATAATGTATTAGGACCACTAGGAATACATGAACATTAGGGTTAGAGGATTAATGATATCAGTACATATTCTAGGGTATAAATCATATTGGGGATAAATTTGGTCTTGAGGAGTGATCTCAAAACTCATTCTAGGATTATTCAAGAGATATATCTTTAAGGATGATTTTTTATTCCCTTATCCATTGTTGAATTGAACACTTGAGGTAATAAAAAAAATTTCATCTTTTTTTATCATGAGTAATGAAATCTATATCATCATGGGGGTTGTTGATGTTGATGAATAACCTTTTTTGTCATTAATTTTTTATTGTGTTTTTCATTTTAGAATTTACAAATTTAGCCTATTTTTATCAATTAATTTCATCTATTAGTTCATATTGTATTAAGAATGATTTTTATAGTGTTATGTAAGGTAATTATACTGAATAATCCCTTGTCTGTTAGTCGAATTCAACATCTCTAAGAGAAATTTATTTCATAAAAAATTTGATAAATTAAATATCATAACATGAAGTTGATATATTTTTTGAATTTAAAGAAATAAAAATATACCAAGTTGTTTTTTACATAATTTATTGACAATTTGTTTTAGGAATAAAAAGACACATAATTTATTTTCATTGGCCTCCATCTTTCTTTTTATTATTGGAACATTTCCATTATCAAGTTATAAATTTCTATCTATTATTTAATTTAATGTGACCTAATATTTAAAGGTCATTATAATTGTATAAATGTTATCCCAAAAAACCATAGATAAACATAAATACATGAATTTAAATTGAGCTAAAATAGTAAATATATACATAAAAACTCACTTAAATAGACACTCGATGATTCCTCAGGGATGGAACCCATACGATAATTAAACTTATTATAATGTTGAGAAATAGAAAAATTGGGCAATCAAATTCTTCCATTTCTCTATAATAACACCCAATTATTATTTCATTTCGAGGAAATCATTGTATAATGATACATTAATTTGTGTTTGGGTTGATTAAATTGAATAAAAGTTAAACAATTCAAAAACTAGTTTTCATAATCCCATTAATATTTTTTATTTTTTTCAATTTTTTTTATTTGTATGGTGTATTTCAAGACCATATTTTCATGATCCATCATATAAAATGATCAATATGTGTTGAGTTATAATAAACACTTTGGTTATCCATGAAATTAAATGAATGATTTTCTAGTTATAATTAGCACTTATGGGAGAGAAACTAAAAAACAATTCCCTAAAAATATGGATGTGGAATACTACCATGTTTTCCATATTGTTAGAAAATATTTTTTTTCGTTAGGGAAATAAAAAATAGATTCCAATTGATGGTGAAAAAAATAAACACACTTTGGATCCTTTTTGTGTGTATATTCTAAGAATTCATATATGGCAACTAGATCAGTTACTGATTGGATATGTGAAACAATTACCACAATAATATCATTCATAAGGCATATAGTAATATGTTCCTTAACATCAAAAAATTTAATTCCTATATGAGATGAATGATATGTGACAACCTCTTAATGAACTATTCCACCACATATTACTCTTATGGAAGTCAGAATTCCCTCAATTCAAGGATCATATATTGGAATTGTGAGGAAACTAGGGCATACACAACACTATATAATTATTCATACCGTCATGAAGTTCATTCATAATACAGATTAGTTTGGATGATCATAAATTGAAGATCCAAATGCTCATAATTCAAATTTTAATAGATATATAATAGGTTATATTACAAGAAATTTTCAAATGTTTCCACTAGAATCCATATCATTCAATTTTAATTGAGGAATAAGGCCAATGGAAAGATCAATCAGATTCAAAAAGATTTTATACTAATGGAAAGGGTGTTTTATACAAGGTTTCATGGAAAAATACAATCTTCCATCGAAGATGGTTACAATGAGGAATGAAATCAAATACTTATAGCATCATGAGACAGAATCCATGTTGGAATAAAGGGGTAACATCAAGGAAATGTTAAGAAAATGTCATTACCAGGTAATTTCTTTATGAATTGATGTTGAAACAGTTTCTGATGATCAAATAGAAAAAAGATAATCTGTAGTGGTGAAATAGTTGTAGTTATTATATTGAAATAATTGCTTGAATAATTTTTTGATCTAGTGGAGGTTATATCAGTGAATGATATCTAGTGTAATTCTTAGTGGGGAACACAAAAAGATAAATATATAATTTATATTCCTCTAATATTATCACTGCTCTATTACTCAGAATTTAAATTAATGTTATCCCACATAAGGTTCATTCAGGACCTCATGTTCAATTAATTAAACATCTTCTATGCGGTGAGTGTTGTGATGACCATGTCATGGGTGAATATCCTAGAATTAGTATTATACCAAATATATGAGGTTTGAGTTATGTATCTCAAAATCAAGTATTAATCACATTTAATAAATATTAGAATAAAATTTCAAGAATAAAAAAATATTTTGGGCTTCATGGAAGAAAGGCCTTCAAACCAGATCATAGAAACCTTCTGACTATAGGAAACAACAATATTAGAATCATTATCCAAGATAAGAATAAGAAAAAAATAACTATATGGTATTTATAAATGACATGGGTATCAAAACCCTTATATAGGAATACCCCCTCATAAACACTAATAACAACATCTGACTTCACAAAACCACTATAAGAACCAAATTTTTAATTAGAATATATGAAATAAATGTTTATAACAACTATTGTGATAGTTTTATAGTATCTATAGGGATTCATTTAATTCATTTCCAACTATATTAGGTAGCTCTTAAATCATATCTTTGTATTTTGTTTGGGTATATCATTTTACTCTAAAAAACCTCGGGGAGGAAAATCGGAATATAACATTAATAAGTTGTAAAGAACTCTTGAATGAAACAAAAATTAAAGAATAGTGTTGGAGAATGAAAAAAAAGAAGAATCTTTTCAACAAGTTAAATAAGGGGTAAACATAATTTTATGTCATTAAAAAAATCAAATGTATATTACATAATTCAAGGATAAAATAAATAGTTCATGAAATCTTATGTCCTGTAATTTTCCTTTCTGGAGAAGTTGATTCAATGAATTCTAGATCATCTATTGGGAAATTCTAGGAGTTATTATGAAAAAATCACATAAAAATTAACCTTTATGGATAATTAAATCATGTTCCTCTTATGTAAATTTCAAGATTAAAATTTATTCAACAAAATAAAATTTAGATTATTCATGTATAATTCCTCTAAACATGGAGTTATATATAGTGGTCGATCATTTGACCCCATATAGGCTTCATGATCTTGGAAGATTTTCTATCCCATGATTGATCGACTCTTTCGATTTTGTTAAATATTATCCTGACTTGGGATCCTACGTCAACATGATTCCATTTAGATAAGTCCTAAATTTGGGACTAATGAATTAATTCTGACCCATGTGGTGCAGCTATTAGATTAGAGTACAATAAAATAACCCAATGTTATATTATAATATGTGCCATTTATTGATTGAAAATTTATTCTTCTAAAAAAATTTACTCAACATAGAGGATGATGCATAGGAAGTGCTAATTTTAGGAAGAATATTTTTAACTACTGAAATATTCAAGATTTTTTTATCATGGGGAATATATTTTTCATGCTGGATATGAAAATGTTTTATAAAATGTTATCATGGATATAATGAAATCATCGCATGTGATATATGATGATTTTTTCACTATATCAACTTTAGAAAGCTATTCAAATTAGACAAATAATTAAATGAATTGATCTTAATTAATAAATGTGTAGTATATTGTAGAATTATAGCACAATCATAAATCATATAGACTATAGTATGTTTCTAACTAGGGTAGTCCTTGTTGAAAATAAAAAAATCCGTAATTTCTTGGAAATAGAAATGAATAAAAACTAGATTGTATTGGTTTTTAATTTAGCATATTTGGAAATAAATCTTCTCCCATTCTCACTTCGTTATGGTGATTCGGGTGATAAGGATACCCCGCCAATTATTCATAACTCAAATCTCATAAGAGATGATGAAATATTATTTTTACAAGTTCTCAAAAGAAGGAGGAAAAATATTTTATGGATGATGACATATCATAAAGGGGTTATTCTTTTGATTTCCACACATTTAATAATATTTGATGATGGAAAAAATGAAAAATCCCCAGCCAGAATGAAGACTCAATATTTTGATAAAATAATTTATCAATAAGGAGGTGATTAACCTCTTGGATTATATATTTATTTAACCAATCTCAGATATCTAATGTGTGGGTCCATTAAAAATAGTTCCAATGAATGTTGGAATCATGTATGTATCAATTTATTTTAATGTGATTATTATAATGATGACATTTAAATGGCAGAGAGAATATATAGATTTCAGTATCTTAGATGCTTCAACATAAAAAGGCTATAATCCAATTTCTTTTTTGGATTAGATGTTTTAATGACTATATAATAATTATTTATAAATTTATATTGACTTTTATACTAGGTATAACTATATTTCTATAACACATAAATATTTGGAAAACATCACGTTCACATTCCCATACTGTAGAAGTGTGTATCATATCTTCTATTTAGGTAAGTGTAATGATATTGATAAAATTTAGTGATGTATGATGGAAATTGTTCATGAAATTGTTGAGTGGATTATGGAGGTGTTCATGGGTTCTTAGTAAATCTATATAATGTCATTCAACACAAAATTGTGGAATTTAAATCATGTTTTGGAATGGTGTTAAGAGATATTATTGATCTTAATATTTTAGAAGTTTAATTTCATTATAGAACATTATATTTTTATAGGCAATAAGATCCTTAAATGGGGAATTTGAAGTTTAAACCATGACGATTTATGTGACAGCTAACTATCCCATCTATACATCATTCAGGGATATCTAAATGTTCTTTGAGGATTGAATAATTTATCACCAGTTTTTAGGGGGTTTTCAAATATATTCTAATCCATTTGAAAATATATAATAGAATAATGATAATTAGAATTTGATAAATCTCTCAAAGGTGAATTTAATTTATTTATATTATGGTTAGCTGAATCCAAAATTATGATTATCTAATATAAAAATAAATTTTTTTAATTAATGTCAGAATCAAATGATTTTGTTGTGGGAGTAGTCCTTAAAAACCTATTAATCATATACATAAGACAATATACTATGAATTTAGTTTATTTAATGAACCTAAAAAAACTAAATAACTATAAAAAATAAATTTTATTTATTTTTTTACAATTAATTTATTTGATATTATTTTTTCTTGACAAGGTTGTGGTCTACATGGATAATGTGGCTCTTAAATACCTCTTTACTAAGAGGCATTTAAATACAAGGTTGATTGGATGGGTTCTCATTATCCAAAAAATAAATATTGAAATTCATGATAAGAAGGGTAGTGGAAATAATGTTCCTAATCACCCATCTAACTGAGCGCATCCCTAACATGATGTATATGAGGATCAAGAATTTTGGGGGGGTTTCTAAAATGAAAAAAATATTTTTAGCTATAGAAACACAAATTTAATGGGTCACTGATTTACAATTTTACCTAGGAATTAGGATGCTTCACTCTAACATCATGTTTCAATGGATGATGATATTGATTTTAAAGGTAAAACATTATATTTTAAATGACTTTTGGATACTCAGAACTTATAGAGATTGTTTTATTCTACTTTGTGTGCCAAAAATATATGTTTTGGGAATTGTATCATATTTCCATTCTTCACTATCTAAAGGAAACCATTTCATAGATATCACTACTCATAAGGTGTTATAATATGATTAATTGGTCTGAAATTCCATTAGTATTAATGATTTTTTTGATGTGATTAATACCAATGTAATCATTAGATACATAGAAGAAATACCACAATTAAATACACATGATGTGATGCTATTTTTATGAATAGTGTTACTATATAATGGAATAATTCCCATCTTCCAATGTAATGAACAAAATTATAGTGTGTGTTTATTACATCTCAATGTGGGTGGAAGTCATTGAAACTACACAAAATTTAGTATAAATCATCAATTATTTTGTTATGAATGTTTTCAATGACTTTCATGGTTCTGATAGTTCTTATCAGTGAAAATGGCTGTCATTTGAACAACTCAATGTCTTGGAACACACTAAAGGAGTTTGTGGTGAGGTAAAATATCAATACCCTTACCATCTGAAATATATTTTGATTGTGGAAGTGTATAATTAGGATATGATGATGATTATAGAGGTTATTGTTAGTGAACCATTTAATTATTGAGTAATGATGTTCGATGATGTGTTTTGGTTATACCGAATAACATATAAAACTTTTATTAGAATGTCATGCATCAAATTGTTTTATGGGAAGACATGAAACATTGTAGTTGAGTTAGTATATGAGGAATACTATAATTTAAAATAAATTAATATTCACATAAAATAATTCACGGAGAAACGTAATTTTACAATACTTTAATATTATTAATTTAGATGAGAGGAAAATGAAAAAAGATTGGTGTACATGAAAAGATATATATAATCCTTGATCGCATGATTTCATGGAATTAATATCAATTCAGAGATCATATATCTATAATTTATTGTAAATTAATAATTTTTATATGTATTTTGATGTATCATTGGTCAAAAACATTTAATCTACTTCAAGTATTCAATCAGTGTGTGGGGGATATTAGGGGTGAAAAAGGGAAACCATTCATAGTGAAAATAAATCTCTTAAAATATAATTATCATATAAATGGCGATCTAATAATTGTATTAAAAATTCTATTTGACTAAATAATAGGACTAGTAATGTCAATATGGTGACATAAATCATTTTCCTAACTGGTAGGTAACATGTTTTTCCTAAAAATCTTAGATTATATTTTGATATTGTATTTTATTGGGATCCTTATTAGTGTTTTTTAATATTTTTGTATAACCATTATAGATTAATTTAGATATGATGAATTTAAATTTTAATTCCTATTATTTTGGAATTTATATATTCTATAGTATCATAATAATATTTTATAAAATAATTGAGAAACATTTTATTTCATTTAAGGGGATGAAGTATTTTTTAAAATAGACGGAATCAAACATTTAAAATATTGACAGAAATGAAATTTTATCACAAGATTAAACAACACATACAACATAATAATATGGTTTGAAATATATTTTATATGTTAACCACATAGGTTCTACATGGATAAATAGTCCACGTGTATCCATTATTAAATGGGGAGTCACATTCCCAAGGAATATGTATGACTACAACATTTTTTAACAATATATGCATGGTAACAACATGACATTTAAAAATCCAATTAATTTTAAAAAATCCGAGAAAAATTGAATATTTTAAACCTTATAGTCACTCCACATCACCCACATACCATGTTATCATCTCTACCCTCTTATCTACCTTCCCATATCTCATCATCACCCATATATTATTCCATTAATAGAGAGAATCACCTAATAATGTTTCTCTTCTTATTCTTCCTCAAACTCATCCTTCATCTTCATATACTCTCTATTTTTTTTATTATTCATCCCTGACGATATAAAACCCTTCATTTTCCAATCCCTATTTTTTTATCTGATTTTTTATTTCATTATTACTTTATTATTATAATAATTTTCATGTTACCTTCTTTTAAAACATCTTCAAACATTCATTACACACTCAATTTTTCCAAAACACCGATTTTTCATCATCCAATTCAATAAATATAATAATAATATAGAATTTACATAATAATTTAATAAATTAAATTAATTTATATTTTCATTAAATTAGCATCAACTTTATATATTGTTACAATTATTATTGAATAGAATCCCCAAATTTTATAGGATCCCCCTTTAAGAATTTATGTTTTTTATGACAAAAAAAACTTCCCTTTCAATAGAATTTTTTTACAATACATAATAGAATCAATGATAACATTTGATTAAAACTCTGGATATCATCCCCATATTATTTTTTTGTTCACAAATTCATTACAGTTGTTGTTATTAATGATAAGTCTCATAAAATATTTGCAACTAGTAACCTTAAAATAACTCTAACCATGTTTATCCATGTATAAATTGTTATTTTTTCTAAAATTTTAATAAAATAATTCACTATATTAATTTCCATTCCACTAATGTTAATGTGAAGATAATTGAGGCCAAATGTGATTTCACATTCTACCTCATCAAATAATGTAATAAATTTGAATCTGGTTGTTTTCAACATTTTCTTACATCTATGATAATGATTTGGAAAACATCATCAATTATGTAAAGGATACCTTGACATGGAACCCAAATGTTACAAGTGAATTTTGGGAAATAATATCATTTCCAAGGCTAAAATATATTCCCTAAACTACTATATACCAAAAAGTAATAAATATTTGAAATTACATTCCCTATAATGTCTCCCCCCAATTTCTTCTATACCCACTCAGGTAATGGGGGAAATATGAATAACATGGATCAATTTCTTCATTATTCCAGGATTTCATAGAATCTTATAAATTTGAAATATGCTTTAAACCAATGTTTTATGTACATTATTACTAAACCACGAATATATATTTCAGGAGGGTCCTATATTATGCTCTTCAATGATAATCTTAGACTATATTTTGATATAGAGGCATTCAATAAGATTAATCCACCCCTCATGTTTGATATCATTGTTATATGGTATAAGTGAATTCTAGAATACCATTTATAATTATACCATTCAATTTGATTCATGGAGGATCCCATGGAAAATCCTTAATTCAACCCTCCTCTTAAGGATGGGAACCACACTCTATCCTACAATACCACCACAACCCCCCATCCATCAATCCGAGACACATCCATTGTTACACCATCTTATAAACATTAATCCACCTTATATAATATTGTTGACACCCCATTTACTTACCCGAACCCACAATGGAATCATTATTTGGACTTTCATGTTATGTTTCACATGTATGTCGTGTTTAATTAAACCAAATAATGGTAACCTACACAACAAACCTCCCATCCAGTGACCATTACTAACCCATAGATGACTGTTCCCCTATTTACTATATTTAGAATAGTCACTACTCCCATATGGGTTCATCAAATTTTTCATTTATAGTATTTTAAAAATGGATATAGGAGTTATAGAGAGTTCTCAGGAAGCTATTTTGATGCCTAAGGTCATGGAATACAGGACAACAATGATATATCTAACATGCGATGAAGTTTTAAATATAATGTTCCATGAAACCTTTGGTATATTCCCTCCCAATTTGTTACACTAATATATTTATTCCTTTTCAGTTCCTTGTTTCGACTCATGCACAATAAAAATTATAATAATTGTAATTTTTTTTTGGATGGATATTTTTCTATTTGTTTTGTATTATTCCATTGTTTTATTTTTTTTATATTCCTCTATGATACTAAAATAATTTTATTTATCATCATTTTTTTTATTTTAATTTTCTGTGAAAAAAGGTATACTTTTTCTTTCTATCAAGGGAGACTCTCACGCTTGATACCCTCTCATAAACAATATTGCAACCATTTTCTCATCCTTAATCATAAGGATCATTGTTTTCATAGATTTTATCATTAATATTTTTCATTAGTTATACTTCCCATTTCATTTATTTACCTTCCATCCATTCACCTCAATAATATAATCATAGGGGGACCATGCATGTGTTTATATGTGAGGGAGGGAACCTATATTTTGATAACCCATTTCTTCATTTCCACAGCCTTTCCAATGGTGAAATGTTTTTATTAGTAACTATTTAAGGATACATATATATGTATGATGTTAAAATTAATAATATTATGTATGTATTTTGTTTAATAATTATAAAATTATTCATATGTTTTTATTGATAAGCCTATTTTTTGTATGTGAATTATAATTATAATTCCCAAAGAGAAATATATAAATTTTCATTCTTTAATAGTAGTGTTTAATGAAATATTTTTTGATGAAGTATTATAAATTATTGAAGCTCATGAAATGGAATTAAATTTATAAATAACAGGAGTCAATTCATTGAAATTTATTAATCCAAAAACATGTTTATTATGAAGATATAATCCATAACATATTGACATACTCGAATAATCAATTGTTTTTGAAAAATAATTTAATTGAATCCCATTCCCTGCATATCACGTTGATGAAAATTCAATATATGAAAAATAAATACCCAATATTATGAGGATCTATTATTTCACATTAATGTTCTATGTAAATGAGGTAGAGTTACCTAGAAACGTTATAACATACCCTTTTATTTGAATGAGATATAGACCTATCCTACCCCAAGCATTTGATGAGAAAGAAATATGGTACAAGAAAAAATTAAATTAAATGTAATATTCTAGATATAAATTAACAAAAATTAAATATTAAAAATTGGAAACTCTAAATTTATCCTACACTATTAGTTATATCTACTAATTTTTGTATATATAATGTTTTATGTTTTATTTTCAATAATTCAAAATTCAAAATTAACATTCATTTGGTTGATATAAAATATCAAATTTTTACAAATTTCATTGATGGTGACAATTGGAAGATATGTCTATTTAATTTTTAAACACAAACAATTGATCTATTATTGGGGATATTGATACACTATAGTGAATGGGTTAGTTAAATTTTTTACCCCTCTTAAAAATGATTTAATTGTTGAATTTGGATATTTTTTAATTGTATATTTGTGTCTATATAGTGTATAGTTAGTTTTATAATTGATAATAGAATAATTTTTTCTCAAACCAGTCATTTTAGAGGAAAATATGTGTAATTTTGATGGATTTTTCATTTTCCTAGTTTCAACTAAGTAAAAAATAATTCACCCTAAACTAGTAAACCATGATGGGCATGATAATTATAGGAAAAAATACTATCATGGTATCCACATGGTTTAAATACTATAGGGAATCTAAATGATAACATCCAAAGAGGATTCATGAATAAATGTTTTTCTACACTATAAAAATAAAGTTAAATAGACCATGTAGACATGCCAAAGAATTATAGTTGGGGTTTGGCTTAGTGGTAAAAAACCTATAATTCTACTTGAAAAATGGGGGTTCAAAACCCATTGGGTGCAGGGGGTACTGTAGCAGTGGAAAAACTATAGAAACAATGGGCACTGTAGCGGTGGCAGGTCACTATAGCAGCGGCAGAGCCCTGTAGTGGTGGTGGGAACTATGTGGTACTGTTACAGCAGTACTGTAGAAATACTATTCACATAATGGGCCTTGTGCAAAAAAATTGGGCCTACGGGCCATGTAATGGGCTAAATGCCCACTAGGCCTTCGGGATATGTAATGGGTCTCCCTCTACCAAGTTAAAGAGGTATTTGCTTTGATTTAATAATAAATGAGGCCTCGACCACAAAATTTTATTAAAACATGCCCAAAAACTATGTAGCATAAAATTTTTGGATGAGATCGAACATCATGACTGGAACATTGGTAAAAACAGTCTCCATAACAATTCACTAATTGAAATAAAACCACCCACCTAACATATACCACATAACCACCCATTGATATTATATTATGAACCATAACAACACCCTGACATTTGAGTTCATATAATTAATGATCATTGAATTTATTAAGAGGATTCAATCATCTGGTAGAAAATAAATAGAAAAATAATAGTTCTTAAATGTCATTCATTGTATTTTAAGAGATTTTTCATGACGGTACATTTTAAATTTCCCCACCTTTTTATTCTAATGAACTCCAACAGTAGTAAGGACAATTTTACCACCATATTTTTCTTGAGTAAACTAATATTTTTTTTGTTAATGTTATATAAGTTAACTACGAATCTTTTTAGTAATTGATTTTTTATCTATATATATATATGTTGTTTATTTTATCCATTAATAATCCAGATGCGTTTTATCGTGTATATTAAATGGTTACACTATATCATATAGATAATGGAATCAATGGGGATCTCGATATATATTTTGATGAATAATCCCAATACCATTGTATTCATTCATTATCTATAATGTATTTATATTTATAAAATATATCAATAATTACTTTTCATAAAAATAAGTTGATTTTTTGTGAAAATAAAAAAACCAAACAGAATAAGGTGGTTTCAATGAAATTGCATCTCGAACAAGTGATTTACTATAAATGATCTGGAACAAATTTTAAACTAATTTTTAGTATATTAGACCATATTTTAGAGAACCCATTTATTTCTATTATTAGGTTTTAAAACTATTTTTGTGATATTATTGTTTAAATTATTGAAATAATTTTTGATATTTTAAACAACATTATCTATGATCCGAAAAAATTAATTAAAAAATAGATAATTTTTTTAATATTATTTAATATTAAATTAGTTAATAGATAACTCATTTCAATAAACACCCCATGTTTTCTCATTGATTGACCATATACTCTCACTATAATCATTCTAGAATTTGGAAAAAATTAATTTTGACCATAAAAAAGTAAACCAAATTCTAGAAAAACAATGGTAATATGTTTGTTTGGGTGATTGTAAGCATTAATGTAATTTTTGAAACCATTTACTTTAAAAGGAATCCTTGTTATACATACGAATTTTGTATGATTCACCATTATTTGATAGGTAATCAAGTTAAATTGAGTAAATCATATTATCTGCAGGTGGGTGTCCATATTGAGTGAATTATTTAAATTAAAGAGGATATAATTTTTTTCGAATCATTATTTTTTTGGATCGTCAGATATCCATCTCATACTGGTCAAGATTCAATATAATAATAGTTAGCATTCATTGATCAGTACGGCTCACTCTAATTCCTTTTATGGTCATCCTTGTATGTGATCTCATTATTTTTTAGTGGTCGGTGAGACATATTTTTAGGGCCCAAATATTGTTCAGGGAATTTCGAAAGGGATCCATGACATACGAATATAGATTCTTATAAATCAATGTCATATGAAATCATATGAATGGTGTCAATGCTATCATTTGGGCTTTTCAATTTATGATCGGGTTTTATTTAATGGTTTTCATCAGTTTGGTCACCATCAGCATGGGAAATTGGGAATGTAGGATCCAAGATATATCTAACTATTTTAAAACACTGAGTTGGTTGGAAATGTTTCTAAATGGCTGGAATTAAATTTTAATTTATAATTATTCAAGATGTATTCAACAAATCTTAGATCATGTATTTTTACCACTATAATTCTCATGTTCCTTATTAGTCGCAGATTGACTTAAAGTTAGATGATTCTATTTTAGGAAAACTAATAGATGTTATGTAATCTCAAATTAAACTCTTATATGGAAATTATATTATAGTGGTTAAATTTTAATGTTTTCACAATTTATATTATTCTAAAAATTTGGATCTAGAATCATTGGTGTTGGAGAAGTGGACTTACCTATTTCAAAATAATACATATTAGATATGAAACTATATGTATATAAAGTCCTATTGCAGAGATAATTATAACATCTAACCTTAAATAAATTATGAGTCCCTAAGTAGATGTTTTTATTATTCCAATTTACCGATATTTTGAAACATGTGTAGCTATTAAAGAGTTGGTTTTAGGTATTTAGGGGAGTGGGGAGGCCATAGAGGACTTATTGTTAGTTATTGGGGTCAACTACCTAGGTAGTAGATTTTAACTACTCGCTGATTCTATCATGATAGAATTTTATTCCTATATCAATTCCACAAGATATATATTTAGGTCCCACCCAAAATTCTTTTTTATCCCACTAATCAGTCTATGTTACTCCCAATAGTGCATAAATTTTATATATTTCCACTATGAAACATGTGATATTGAGCTATGATGAGATAATTAGAGGCTGTTTAGTCAATAAACCCCTCATAACCCCTATTTATTCTTTTAAATAGCTCATGTTAACCACAGTCAATTTATTATTAATCCAGAGACTCTCTAGGATCATTTTTAGCACTATACACCTACATTACATAGAGACTTGATATCTACTTAGTTCGATTATTCTATATTGGATATATTGACCATTTTATTATCATTTATCCCATTTCTTATTGAAATGGTTGTTATTATGGGATTTGATTCATTGTCAAATTAAAAATTATAATAATGTTTTATAACCCCATCTAAATACCTTGTGAAATTCTATTTTGATGGTCTGTAAACATATTAGTTATGTGGTATAACATGTAATTCATGAGGTATATATTAATCTACTATTTTTTTTTAATTTTTCCTCATGAAACGTTATTCCATGTTGTTGGAACCATTATTTAGGTCATCTAATAATCTTTTTTAGTCCCTTTGATTCTAGTTTGTGGATTTTGTTATCGCTCGCATGAAACCTCATATTGAGTTAGGTGGTTCAATATCTGACATGTTTTCAATGAACTATTATTTTTATTGAATTTATGAATGTTTTATAAATAAAGTTTTTTGGTCAATGAATTTATAAATATTTTTATGTAATTGGGATTTTTATAAATTATTATATTTATAGTAATTTTGGTAAAATAATGTTATTTTCAATGGATTGGTAATTGTATTTTAAAATTTTTATTCAAATAATATTTTTGAAAAAATGTTTTTCTAGAATTGTATTTAATATTTTTTTATCCATTTGAAATTGAATTTAAATATTCCAAATATCATTGTCTTTGGTACCTAATTGTAGGGTTTTTTATTTGGAATTATCCATTGATATTAAATGAGTGTTCAAAAATTAGGGTGTTCCTCTGTTCACATATCATATATTCCTTGGGTATAAGAACATTCTAATTGTATTATTTGTAGTTCTAATTCTGAGGTGTTCTTCCATCACTATATTTTGGATGAATTGGATATAAGGACTTAATTTTTCACTATTCATCATTATTTTTTTGGTATGAGTGACCTAGCTTGTAATACATTTGTCATTCTAGTGGTGGTTAACATTATACTTTGTCATTGTAATATTTTGAATTGTATATGAAACAATACATACATTGATAAAATTAAATTGTTTATAGAAATGATGTGTTGAAATTTTATTATAACAATCCAGTGTTAACATATATAGACATCACATAACTTTCATAGAATACATAAAACATTATCCGAATAAACACTTAATGAATGTATTATTTTTATGACATTGGAAACATTTAAAGATAAAAAACAATACATGAGTGATCATCATTATCTAGCACTATATTATTCATAAATATAACCCTTATTTTAAAGTAATAATGTCATAAAGATTGGATGTTCAAAAGGCATGAATCATAAGAAAGATCATTCCATGCATATAAATGATCATAAACAGTAATCATGACATAAATATTGAATTTTAATAGGACATTAACCATAATGAAATAAAGAACATAAGCAATGAGTTCATAACTATAGAATAAGATATTGAATTTTGGAAAACACATAAGTATATAATATAATTTCCATAGTAGCCAATGAATCACTTCCAAGACAATCATAGTAGTATTGGTTCACTCTCAATAAATATATGGAAGTTATATATCACTCCCATGGACATCATAGTACAATGATTTCAAGCATCATACCATCTTAGTAGTCTTGGTTCACTACCACACCCATCTTAGTAGTCATGTTTCAATCCCATGACCATCTTTGTTTATATCATGAGTTATAAATCTTCACCAAATGAAATAGGGGAGATATAGGTCTCACCCATCATATAATGAGATTATACACACATGTTCCACAAGATGATAAAAAATAATATCATTACCCATGAAATGAAATGGGTAACACAAACATGTAATCATACATTATCCAATGGAAAAAATATGATTCACAAACATTTTATCAATAAATAACATGTGAAATGAATTTGGTTTCATAATCATATAACATGTGATAGATAAATGGGATTCATAAACATATAACACATAAAAGATAAATGAGTTTCATAAACATCAATATATCAAACCAAAACCCATTCAAGGAAATTATATGAATGGAACCCTTGAATAATTTCCACATAAGGGAATGGTTTTCACAAATGGAAGTAATCATATATGGAAATATATTTTTTAATATCTTTTAAAAAAATCTTTTATGAAAATATTGTTTCTTTTTGGAAATTTTTTTTAATACATAAAATATTTGGAAAAAATGTTCTTAAAAATATAAAAGAAAATTATAAAGAAAGATTAAAAAAATTTTGAAACACATTTTTCTTGAAAACATATAAAATAATCATGATATCATTCTGAAAACAATTTTTTTGAAAACTTATAAAATAATTTTGAAAACATTTTAAAATCTGTTTTTCATTCAAATATATAAAAGAATATATAAAGTATTCTAAAAAAATTTCTTAAAAAATATATTGAGAAATTATAATGAATGCATTAAAATGTTTTAAAAACATTCATTTTAAAACAAATTTAAGAATATAAATAACCTTTGAATTTTTTTGAAAACAATTTCATTTAGAATGCATTTAAAAAATATAATGAAATATTTGCAATTTTTTGAAAAACATATTCCTTGAAAACATATAAAAATTTTAAAAAACAATTTGAATTTTTTTTTCATTGAATATAATTTGAAACAATGTGTTTTTAGAATATTGTTAAAACATATGATTTATTAAAAAATTTACTTTATTATCTTGAAATAGAATATTAAATGGAATTTCGTTCATAAAGGTGGATAAGTCTATATATATCCAACATTCCTTTTTCACGTAAAAAATATGATAAAGCTACCCCAAGTAGAAAAATACCAGAAAATAAATTATTAAAACCCCATTTATATTAGAAAGATAAAATATAGGTAAAATTTTAATTTAAATATAATATTAAAATAATATAATATTTTTTGAAACCAGTTAGAGTACATGGATTAGAAGGATTATAGATTTATGACTGAAGAGGGGGTAAGGTCAGGCTTTCCTAAAAACAACTTATTAACTATCTTATGTACCAGTGAGTTAAAAAATGAAACCAATAAAATAATATATCCTGATTAACGATAGGATAAGAAACACAATAATATTTTTAGGAGATGGGTTATAATATTTAATCCACAAAAGAATAATCATAAATAATTTTGAAAAGTAATGAGATTACTTCAATAAACTCTTACCACTTGGTAACTTTGAACCATAATCTCATTGTAATAAATGAAAATTATGTAAAAATATAATATCATAAAAATAATGAGATTAATTATATAAAATATCAATGTATGTGTAAACACATACTAATAAAATATGGGTTTATAACATGGAATATGTCTCAATGATGTTAAATTAAGACAAACTTATTCTACTGATTTGGAAACAATTGAAACATAACCCTCATGAAAGAAAAATCATAAATTAGCTATTTAAATACCCATAAATTTAAATATATGAATAATATAATTCATCCATGGGGAGTATACAATGCATAATAAATTAATGTGTAGTGAATTAATAATGTATCTATCAAAAGAAAAGTGAGATGAAATTCCCTTATCTTATGTCTTATCATAGTTCGTACTCAAAGAAGATTCTTGTATAATAAATTATAGATTATTATACATATTTTAAAGAATAATATTAATCATTCGAATTTTATATTTTTTTATTATTATGAAATTGTGAAAAAAGTTGGTTAGCAATTTTATGTTAGGGTTTCACTTCAGGGAATATTCGCATTGTTTTTTTCTACAGTCGTAATTTGTTATATCTTTGGTCCTTATCGACATATCACAATTTCCATAAAGTAAATAAATTATAAAAATATTATTCATATTTATTATATGTGATTTATTATAATCAATATAATATAGAAATATGAAATGGAATACACTGTTTAAGAAGATATTTGGTCGTACATATGTATGAACATTGTGTTCATTTAATTTTCGTATTAAAATAAAAAGAGTGAATTAAAAATATGTATATGTATATATATACATATATATATATATATATTTAAATAGAATTATTATTTTATATATACTGTATGTATTCACTAAATCCATTATTAATAATTTTGATGTATTCTCTGGATGAATCACATCGATTTGGGGGGTGCTAGTCGACACATCCTCAAACAAAATTGTTGTATTTACACAAAAATTGAAAGTATAAAGATATGTTTTGTAAAAGTTTTAAAAAAGATTAAATTCATAATAACTATGTTATATAAAATATATAAACATATTTTTCATCATATTTTTCACCATGATATGTGGTAAAGGAAAAAATGAACAATTATTATTTCGTGAGGCGGTAGTTCGCTATACATGTAAGGTGTATGTTCATTACACATTACATGGATGATTATCTAAGTGTAGGTTGAACACATATCATACTATAGTCCTTATATATTTTGGATAATGGTTTTTTATACAGTAATTTAATATGATTAGGTGAGAGAGTTTATAATTGAAATAATATAAATGAACTTGAGGAATAATGTTACCTCTTATTTGGGAAACTCCTTTTGGTTTTCACCAAAGGAATTACTTGGAATGACTTATGAAAAAGGGATGGATTATATCATTATAAAAGGTTTGTTTAGGATATAGTTGGTTAGATAATGGTTGATCCAATGTTTCCTTAGTTCTGTTTATAAGTTGGAGGATAGGAGGCCTTTTTTAAAGGAGGAGGAGTTGTACTGTTTGAAATTTCGGGAATGGGAATTCAACCCATTTTTTACCATGGAATTTGGTTCAAAAAATGGTAAATAAATGTAAAATGTGATTATAGGGTAGAAATATGGATGTAAACTTGCTTTTAATAACTTTCTATGTCATTTATCTCCTTATGTTTAAGGTTTAGTCCTTAGTTAACCATAATTTTACCTTATTTGATGTACATAATTTTGACTATATTCACAATTTGTTTTTAAAAAATAAATTAAAATTTCTATAAATTAGAAATTATATTTTTTAAAAATATTTAATATATTTTTCCAAATTAAAATAAAATAATAGAATGAAATTATGTTAAATTTAATCATGTTGTTGGGTTGACAATGCAAGTTTTTAAAGTAAAAGAATTCAATGTTTTGCTATGATTTTATAGTCAATTTCAATGTGAAATTTGTTCTAATGGACTGAATTGATTTTAATGATAAAAATATAATTTAATTAAACTATTAAACCAATATAAAATTTAATTTTACCTTATAAATAAATTATATTACAAAGTAGTTTTGAACCAAAATTATGTACATTAAACTATTCAATAAAAATAAAAAATCACAAAACAAAAAAATAATATACCGTAATATAATTAATGTTTTATTATTTAAATTATTAAGTTCATAATGAAATATTAAATATATAAATCTAATAAAAATATGATTTAAAATGGGTTCTCATTTTGAAGACTGTAAAAATGCCTTAATAAAAATATAGGTATAAAGAATAAAATTTGGTTTGTTCTTATCTTATGTGTGTAAGATATATTGGACGAATATCACAAATATATTATTGAATATATTACATAATAATATATATATATTACAATAATATAAATCACTAATTGTATTTAAATTAACTTATTAGGGTAAAAATACATTTTGACCATAATAATAATAATATTCTTCATTATACACAATCAGTTTTCAAATTCACTTATAATTATTTAGTAACCTATGAATTCGATTATATGTTTGTTAATGGCAAAAAATTAAATTTAATGGTTATTTTATATCTTATTAACAAAGGTTTCTTAATTTTATGTTCCTCTAATAGAAACCCACAATATAAAAATGAATATTAAAGCCTCTAAAAAAATGATGTTGGAACCATAAAGGCTACCCAGCGAAACCCATAGCTGGGTTTCCACATAGAAGAATATAGGAGGAATATGAAAACATAGACATAGAAGTGAGATATAACTATCATTTTCTATAAGAGAGTGATAGAGAATATTGTCAAGATTATGATACGTATTATAAATCTATAAGACTATGATTATTTCAGGAGCAATTTTATTATTTGGATAAGAAGTACTAAGATAACCATTTTGGTTTCATTATTTGTTCCCTAAGGTTGAATAATTTTATTGAGAAGTTATAGTTTCATGATTCCATTCCATTTAAATATAAAAATAAAACCCTTTAGTCATGTATTTACCAATATCCACTATACATATTTTTCTAAAATTGGAAGGTGGATTATTCATTCTAGATGCACTTATTGATCATTAGAGCCCTGATAATTCATCCCATATCTCTTTAGTAACCAATGACACAAAATTATAAAAGCATGTTATCTAATATGCATAAATAATTATTTCTTGGGGTTATACATCATTATTACAAAAATCGTCTCATGTTTAACATAAAAATCCCATAAATGATTAACCATGTAACCCTTCCAAAATATGTAAATCCAAAACATTAGAATTTAAGTCATGAAATTTGTATAAATTGTTCCCCTATGTATCAAAATTTATCTACTGGTTTTCACATTCCAAACATGTGAATACACTCATAAAAAATCCTATTGATTCATACTAATAACATAAATTAATAATGATAATTATGGAAAAATGAATGCTTTATTATTTCAATGAAAACTATATATATTTGTTAAATACAAGAAGTTATAGACATAAGAAATTATGACATATGTCACTTTTCAAACAACTCCTTAAAGGGTTATCTGTTCAATGATAATTTCCAGTTTATTTTATTCAAAAAAATTATCAATTATTCCATACAAAACACAATTTCCCTATATCTTTAACATATTAATAGTTAAATTTCCTTATTCAAATTATCACCTTATCAATAATCCACTATTTTTGTCCCTCATAATTATTATTCATAATATTTTAAATCCTTACTGGAAAACATAAATTGGACAATCCTTGTATACATTACTACCGTATAACATAATTATCAATACCAAAAACATATATTCACTTAGTATTCAACATCATCCACAATCCATATTGAGGATACATCAGACTATTTTTTAATACCTCATTCATTTTAAATTTAATATATAGTAACATCATTATCATCAACATTACAATTATTGTTTCCACCACGATGCTTTTCATTCTTGATATTTCTAATTGGAACATTTATTTTCATAATGATCATTAATTCCAATATTAAATCATTAAAACTTGAATAATTTTATAGGGAGAATAATATTTCAATACAATTTGTTAGCCGAACATTCCATTTTTTCCTCTATAGTTACTTTCTTTGTTTATTACTTTTCTAATGGTAAAACACCTTCTTGTTCATCATAGAAGTTCACATAGGTGACTCTTTCCACATTTTTGACATAAATAAAGTTGATTCTTCTTTCATCCATGGTCTAAATTACCCAAAATTTCAGTGAACTCCATCCTTATCTTCCTTGGTGAGTACGACAGTTGGTTAAGGTACATGTTTTTAATCATGTTCTATGAATAACAACTATCCATGATCACAAAATTCATCACTCCTATGATCATAAATTTTAATTTATTATCAACAATTGACTAATCGTATTCACCATTAACATTGTTCTTTCTAGTTTAATTCATTTAATAGAAATATAATTCATAGTTTTAAAAACACTTTTCTTAGTGGAAATCATTTAATCACAACAAATTAATTACTTATAGGATTTATAAAATATGACACCATCCTTAAAATATGAAACTTAATTTTTATCCTAAGTTATTCACAACCGAAATAAATTTAAACTCTTCATTATGGTTCATGATGAGTTTGTGAATTCCCATAGCATATACCCTAGCAAACTAGTTATGCCATAAGGCTCGTTTTTGTATACCCAATTACCTCGAGTCCGGTCAAGCCATCTTGTGAGATTTTTTACCCCTAGGTTCATTTTTTTTATAGCCACATAGACATGTAGCATACAAATAGTTAATTATTTTGTAGAAACCACTTACTCTATCCATGACCAACATTCCAGGACATATTATTAAAAATTTTCCTTATCCATATACATATCCATAGACATGTCATTAGGGTTATCAATAATATTTTTTCATCCATTCTTCCAAAGGATTACTATACTACTTCTCTGATACCAACTATAATGACCCAATGTTAACGAATATAGAGATTACACAACTTTTATAGAATACTTAAAACATTATACAAACACACAACCATAGATTTTATTAGTTTAGTTTCTTTGGAAACATGGAAACCAAAAAATCTATATATAAGAGAGATATATTATCTCTCACTAGTTTCATCATGACTAGAACCCTTATTTGATACATCATACTCAATATATATATTCATTACATGAGGAAGTTACCATAAAAAAGGGTGAGATCATATTCTGGGTAAGGGTAAATGAATGATATATGTAAGCATAAACACAACCATTATGTTATTAGAATATGATCATGTAAATATAAGATCACCCATACATATAAAATATAATATATAAAAATCCTTCCATAAATATTGTTAATACATAAGACATGAATCATATGAAAATGAAAATCATAATCCTTGAAATCATAACATAGGACTAAGACATGGAATTTTTGTAAACACATAATATTATAATATGATTTCCATAGTAGCCAATGCTTCACTTCCAATCCCATATTAGTTGAGTAGGTTCAATCTCCATAGTATATTGGAAGTCATTATTCACTCCCATGGACATTGTTTTAACATGATTTCATAGCTAATTCAATCTCGGTAGTCGTGGTTCAATCCAATGGCCATCCTTGTAGTGAAGTTAAACTCACAAGAACACATTATTCTATATCATGATATATAAATATATAACCAATTAATTGGAGGTGTATATAGGTCCCTCCCAATACAATTAAATCACACATACATGTTCTACATGATCATAAATAATCATATCATAACCTAAGAAATGAAATGGGTGTCAAAAACATTTAACCATATCTTGACCTATGTAAAATGATATGTTTTTCATAATTATTTCATTAGATAATTTTCCATGAATGGAATTAGGACTCATAACAATATAACCAATGAAAAAGAAATGGTATAAATAAATACAAAAACGATGAAGGGGAAACATGATTCAAAAACCATTCAGAGAAATAATATGAATAGAACAATTGAATCATTTCCCCATAATGGAATGAGTAACACCAATGGATGTAATCTAAGATGGAAAAAAATTTGAAATGAATTTTAGAAAATAATTCATGAAAATAACCTCTATTGTATTAAAATTTATTTTTAAAATATAAAACCTTCTCAAAAACATTTTCTTAAAAATAAACATGAAATATTATAAGGAAATTACGTATTTTATTTAGAAAAAAAATATATTTTTAAGAATTAGAAAAGAATATTTAATACACTTTGATATCCATTTTTCTTCAAAAATTATAAATTAATCTTAAAAAAATTATAACCATTTTTCTTGAAATATTATAAATTAGTCTTAAAACTTTTTGAAAATCATTATCCTAGAATATACTATGAAATCTTATTAAGAAATATTCAAACCATTTTTAAACCATTTCATCTAAAATACATTTAATAATTATAAATAAATCATTATTACATTTTGAAAACCATTTCATTTCGAATACATTGAATACCTATAAATAATACTAAAAACCTTTTGAAATCCATTTCATTTAAAATACTTTTAAAACTTATAATGAAATCACAAAAATGTTTTTGAAATTCGTTTTTCTTAAAATCATATAAAATATCATTAAAATGTTTTGAAAAACATTTCATTTAAAAATATATTGAAACAACCAACCTCTAGAATATTAGGAAAACAATTAAAATCATAAAAAATAAAAGTAACATTTTAATCACATTATGTATTATTTAAGGTAATGTTACTCATTAATGTGAATAGATCTATACATGTTATATATTCTCTTTACATCATAGGATGTTTAGAACAATTCCTTGACCAGAAAAGAAAAAGGATACTCTTTGTTAAATTTTGATTAGAATATTAAAAAATTGTGAAAAATTAGTTTTAAATGTCATATGAGAATAATAGAATATTCTTATAATCCTTTTAAAAGACATGGTTCTGAAGAAGCATAGAATTATGACCGGTGAGAGGGTAATGTTGAGATATCTTCAAAACGCCTTCTTTATAATCCTATGTCTAAAATATTTGAATAATGGTACCAATAAATGAACATATCATGATTAACTAGAGTAAAATAAATTTTATGGGGTTTCCTAATAAGTGGATCAGAATATTTCATCAATGAAATTATAATCATGAAAAATTTCAAAAATTATGGTCATTATTTAAATAATTTCATACAACATTGTAACATTGAACCATACTAACATGTAATAAAATTTAATTAAATAAAGATTAAAATATCATGAATATAATGACATTCATTATATAACATTTCAAAGTTATTATATACCCCTTAGGTAAAAATATGATTCCATTACATGGCATGAGTCTCAAAGAAGGAAAATTGAGAAAAATTAAGATTACTGATTTTCTAACTATTAAAAAATAAACCCTGTGTAATAAATATAATAAAATATATATTTAAATAACCATAAAGTTAAATATAATAATATTATAATTAATCCATTTTTACTATACACATCACATAAAAGTAAGGGGTGGTGAATAAATCACGTGTCTCATAGAAATAAAATGTTAGATTAAATTCCATTAACATTTGTCTTGACACTCTTCATATTTGAAAAACATCCTATATAATAATTTTAAGTTTATTATAAACGTTTTATATAATAATATTCTCATATATATTACCATATACGTTTTTATTATGACATTATATTACCCTTTTTTTAACAATTTTTCTTAGGGTTTCATTTTGGGTAATATTCACATTGTTGTTCTCATGTGTCATAACTATTTTATATATTTTGTCATTATACATATATCATGATTTCATGAATTAAAAAATTATATAATTATAATTTATATTCAGTTTATTTTTAATATAATAATTTATATAATATATAATAATGAAATGTAATAACCATCAAATAGAGATGATAGTCCATTCGTACGCAAGAACATTTTTTCTATTTTTTTGTATTGAATGGAATATAGTAAATTGAATAAATACATATTAATATATATATATGTATATTTTATTGATTATATAATATATATTTCCTAATTTCACTAAAATAATCCTTAATAATTTTCATACTGTGTGTGAACAAATCAAATCGCTCTATGGGGGTCATTGTCAACACCTCCTAAAAAGAAATTATCATATATACAACAATGTAAAATTCTAAATATATGTGTTTTAAAAGGAGTATGGAAGATTAAATAAAAAACTATAATATATAACATATATAAATAGAGGTTCTATCATTATTTCCCCCATGGGAGGTGGTAAAGGACAAATGAATAATTATCATTTCTCAGCATAGTAGTTCACCGTACAATTAAATTTTATATTCATTACCCATTAGATAGAACTTTGTGTAATTATAGTTCAAAAACATATCATAATAATTATAATTATAATTATCATATTGGGTATTTTATACGAAAATTTAATAATAGAAATTTAGGTTGTGTATAATTGAAATAAAATAAAAAAACATGAGGAAAAATGTAACCTCTTATTTGGTTAACTCCTTTTGTTTCACACCAAGAAGATTCCTTGGATTGATGTCTGCCCAAGGTGGGGATTCTATTATTATTTGAGAGCCTTTTAGGATCTATTTTGTTAGTTATTTTTAGAATTTTGTTTTTGTGGTGTGTATAAGTGGGATGAGATATGGCCTCTTTATAGTGGAGGAGGACTGACACACTTGTATCTTTTGAGAGTTGGAATTCCACCCAATTTTTTTATTAGAAAGTAGATTAATCAATGATAAAAATAAAATAAAATTGATTATAAGGTGGAAAAATTACTATTCAATGGATATTGACAAGTTTATTGATAGTTTAAGACCTTGTGTTTAAGGTTTAGTCCTTAGTTAAGGTAAATGTTAACTTCATTGATGTAATTAATTTTAAAAAAATTATTTAATATTTTTGGTAAAAAAATATTTAAACTTATTATACCATATAAATTATTATTATTACATAATTTTAATCTATTTTTAAAAATTACAATCATATATGTGGCAAAAATTAATTTAAATTTAATCCTACGGTCAAGCCGATACTGTCGGTTGATAAAGTAAAAATGTTCAAAAGTATGATATGTTTTTATATTCAATTTCCAAATGAAATTTATTAAAATAAAATAAATAGGTTTGATTGAAACAAATAATATCTAATTAAACTTTGAAAACAATTTAAAATTTTATTTATCCTTATAACTAAATTTGTTGAAAAGGGAGTTATGACCTAAAATTCAGAATTTTTCTCTATTCGTGAAAAAATAAAACTTCAAAGAAGAAAATAAAAAATTTACCATAACATATTTGTTACTTTATTAATTAAAATATGAAGTTTAATTTGACCTATTAAATCCATAAATATGCCAAATATCTAATTCAAAATGGGTTCTCTAGATAAAGGCTGTAAAAATGCGTTAGTAAAAATGTAGGCTTTTAAGCATAAAATTTGGTTTCTTTTTATCTTTTCTTGATATAATATATTGTATTAATGTAAAAAATATTTTATTTAATAATATATATATATATTACATTTAAATAACTGTCTAATTTTTTAAAAATTTAATTTATTAGGGTAAAACGCTTCTTCACCATAAAAACAACAATTCATTCCTTTATATTCGATCAGTTTTCATATTAATTTATAATTAACTGGTAACATATGAATTAAACTATATTTTATTTATTTATAAAATATTAAATGTCATATTTATATTATATCTAATTAAATAATAATAAGTTAATAAGTAATCATTGTTTGGTAACACTTGGTCATATGTGTTATGAAAGCTGTCAAGGAAAGTTAGTCATACATGTTACAAAAGCTAACCTTGTTGTTATGTGTAGAGGAGAAAAAAAATTTATATATTATATACTGTACGGTTAAATTGGAAATTCATATAATGAAATATAGGCATAAAAATGTAATATAAAATAAACCATTTTTATTGTTTTTTGAAATCAAAAATATCAAAAAGATTAAATTAATTTGAAAAAATAATTTACAAAATCTCTGGTTTTTGCATTTATTACCCAGTTTTGTGAATGATTTTGGAAAAAAGAAATTTTACTACACTTTTTATATAAAAAAATATTTTTTTAATATTTTTTTAAAATTGAATGTATTTAGAGTAACAAAAAGAGTCTTGTTATAGAAAACCTAGGAGGGATCCAATTGTGTCTTTTCTATCTCACACCATAAATACTCTGTTAGGGATTTTAGACATTATTATGTCTTATCTCGGAAAGGTAAAGTAGTAGCATTGAGGTGGTGATATTTTTATTTGGAAGGTAAAAATTTGCTAGTGGTGAGATATTGGTATATTTACCACATGTATTATGTTGTAGTAATGGATAGTTTAATGGGTTTTGATTCCTCGTGGTCTTTATGTGGACATGTACCTTGAAATTATCTTTATTCAATTTTTGTATCACTATGATTATAAATTTTATGGTTAATAAATATTTAAATTGTAATTTTATATATATATATATATATATGTTCCATGCATCTTTTTTTAGGTTGGTAAAATCATTGCTTTTGGTTATTTTTGGATACTCATGTTCTAGTTGCTATCCCATAGGGATTGAGAACACCATTAGTGTATTTTGTAATCTATATCTAATCCTAGTTAGATGCGTTTTCTTGGAAAATGCATGATAGTTTTTTCTATAAGGATCATGGTTTCGTTATCAAAAAATAATTTTTTTAATTTTTATTTATTTTAATAAAATACATTTACCCATGTTTAGAGTAATTATTCATTGGAACAAATTACAGTCTTTTTGGAATCTAATTAGTTTATGTTTTACATTTACAAACATGGATATATCATTTCAAATATATGAATTATTTTTTATTTTATAGGAAAATGAATGAAATCATCTCTCATCAATGATGAACCATAAGATATAACAATGTATGGTTAGATATTTATTTCAAAAATAGTATGAAATATAATTATTTGAACCATATATGGAGTATATGTCTGATTATTCTATTCACATATTATTCTTTTCCTGATGCATGGTTTGAATTATTTCAACTACATTTATGTTTAACATTGATGGTTATTTTAAAAAATTGATATTAATAAATCATTAGTTTGATAAGGATTCATTGATTTATTTTTAGGGATAAGTATTTAATAAAATATTATCTATATGTATCAAATATATTTATATTACACTGATGATCCAGGAGTGAGTTTAATTGTTTTTATAGAACCTTCTATATTTCTGATGTCTCGACATCGTGGTGGATGTGTTAAAATATGGTATTGATCAATAATTGAGTATAATATTTGAAAATCAATGTTTTTTGTTGACATATAAATATAGAATCATGAAATAAACCTATAAATTGTGTATCATAACTTTTCATACTATAGCTTGATTTATTTTTGTTATCATGTATGAAAACCAGATTAGAGACTCTATTTGATTACATTTTTTAGTATACCATATAGGTGTCTATTACCACTATAGGTTGAGATGTGATATCTGGTAATGAATTACTATAAACCTTTTTAAATATATCATTAGATATAAATAATTTTTTTCCAGAACTTATTTCATTAAATGGGAATGCTTTTGAACTATACTTTTTTCTATTACCATTTATAAATTAATTTATAAATTAATAAAGTAGAATTTTTTAGATATTAATATCATATTATTCATAAAAAACGTATTTTTTATGAAACCATCAATTGAAATGGAAAACATACACATAAATAAAAAAAATATGTAAAAAATATAATAATATGACAATATATTTTTCAAGAACAAATTTTTTTTATCTTGAAATTATGTGATTAATATGTTATTATTAATCAACAGTTTAATAAATATTAAGCTTGCAATGTAAGATTAACTCATAAAAGGAAAACTATTTTTAATACATATCTACAAAAATATGACATGTTTTGGAGATATTGGGTTTTTATCTTATAAAATCCATTGAATTAAATAAGTAAATATCCAATATATATTAATATATGTACATCAACTTTTAGTTTTTCAGATGAAATATTATTAAATATTTTTAGTCTAATTAATTGGTGATAGAAATTTATTATTGGATATATTATATTGACCATATAATAATTAATCATTATAAATTTATATTTTTGTGTATATTTTTTTCTTCAATGTTTGAGGTATAAAATTTTAAAAAATGGGATATGATGAAAATAATAATGAATTTTCAAGATCTCACACATGTAAGATTTTAGATTTAATTTAGTAAGTACTTATACTTGAATATTGTTAAAAAACAAGAATGATCAATTGTAATTATATTTAGTCTTGGGAATAATTCATTTCATATAGTACATATAAAATTTCACATAACATTATTACTTTTTAACACATAAGATGAATAATAATGTAAATGGAAGTTGATTAAAAATTTAATGTTTATTAGAGTTAAAGGATAATATAGTTTTTTCAAAACCCATATTCATCATGGTAAAAAATAAAACAATATAGAAAGCTACCATGGAAATGGATTATAGTGTGTGGAAATTTTATTAAAAACCTGATGGTAGTATTAATTATTATAGTTTTATTAGAGGATATGAGATACCATATAGCATATATATATTTAACAGAAATTCATGCATTTTTTAAATTTTTCTAAGAGAATTTTAAAATGGTGCTAGTAGTTTAGCAGCATTAAAATCATCAAATATAGATATTATAACCATTTTCCATGATTGGGATATCTAATGAAGTATTTTGTAAAAAAAATTACATGGGAATATATTATATTATATTCTTACTAAATACAATGAAAAATGATTCTTGGTATGAATAGAACACATTATAGTGTAAGATATCACGTGGAGATAGGTTTTCAACATTGTCAGTTATACACAATAAAAAATTATTCATTGTTTTTCAGTACTTTTCATTCAGTAAATGAGTTTGACACATGGTATAAGATAATATGAGGTAAATTAATAGTTATACCTTACATGATTACTATAATATTTTATTTATGTAAATGATTTTAATTAATATTTTAAATATTACTAGATCACCAATTTCTTCAAGTGATTAGGTATTTGATATGTAATCATATTATCTATTCATTGTAATTGATTAGGTTTTGAAATGAAGGCACATATTGTCTTTAATATTCTAATGTTTTCATTAATTTTAATATATGGTAGGATACAAATTTTTTTAGTTGAGTGATATATTAAAATAAAAAATAAAACCATTATTTTATAAGATCATAAATTTCTATATCATTATTTTTCATGTTTAGTTCCTGGAATAATAAAACTCATGTAAAAATTTATTCATAAAGTAATGGTAGAAATTTATTACCCTTTTGTCAAAGAATAATTCATTAGACATCCATTCAAAAGGAACATAGATGTCTAAAACATATTTTTTTCTAGATCATGTCCAATAAACATCTCGTATTATTATAAGAATCATTTTTATTCTAATGAATTGAAGGTCAAATAATATTTTATATCAAATTATATATTTTCTCATTGCAGTTTCACCTTATAAAATATTATAATTCCTTTTTGTAGAATTCAGATGATATCATTTGGTTATTCATTGATTATCAAAAGTTGAATTAATTAGTAGTAAAGAATAACTGAGTTATACAATATATTTAAATCAAATCAACCAATATGAGGGTGTGAAATAGTTTTAAGATATTTAATTGGGAATATTATACCTTCAGTATATATAATTTCTTTATACAATAAAAATATAAAAAAAATACAAAATCATATTAATTTTCATTTTTGGTTTTAAATTATCCACGATTCTTTATTATTTTTATTAATTATATATTACTAAATATTTCAACTATTTATTATTATTTTTTCCAAGATATATTATATAATTTATTTTTAGTATAAAATCATATAACAAACCATCATAGTATTTTAGATACACTTTATGAACAAAATTAGTATGACATGTTCCATAAAATCCATTTTTAATTATAGAGGTGATTTTTATGGGGAATATTATATCTAGGAGGGACTAATTATTATTTTAAAAAATTTAAGCCCATGATGATTTTTAGAATCCATATAACATATTTATATTATGATATATTCTGGGTTACATCGATACTATAAATAATTTAGCAATTTTATCATGATGTTGTAGTCACCAACTATTCCAAACTAAAAGGGTGTAAATTTTTATTGTAATTGGAATTTGGAATTAATAAATTAATTAATTGAAAAGAATAACTACAATAACTATAGTTCTTATATTATTAGAAATATATTAAAAATATTTAGTTTACAATGATACAATATTAGTTGGTTATCAATGAATTATCATTAAAAGTGATTATATATCAACATATGGATTAATATAATTGAACCCTCATCTTATGAGTTGTAGTAAAAAATATAAATAAGTATATGTGGGGTTCTTTCATTGAATAGTTAGTGAAAATAATTCATCTTCGAATATTCCAATATGGTATCAGATCATATAATACTGAAATATATTCTCCCTATATGGGATTAACAGATGATGAATTATAGATGATAGAAATACATTTCATATTTGTAATTTTTATTATACTGAAATTAATGAATATTTAATTTTAAAAATTATTCTATGAGTTGGATCTCTCAAAGTCAGTTTTTTGGAAAATGAGATCCAATGGTTCTTCATGAAATTTTTCAAAAAATTATCTATTTTTTTAAATTAATGGAAATTTTATTTCAATGTCATGTAAGGATAATAGTTCAATTAGTTTTTATTAGTTGAAGTATGGTAAACATATAATTTTATTAGTGAAATTTTATTTTCAAGAGATGATTAAAAACTTCCAAAATATAATGGGTAAAAACCAAAAAAGTCAATTTTTATATAATGGAATTCATTGGTCATTTGAAAATAGGAAAACTATGGAAGAACTCTATGACGATCTAGAATAAGATAACAACCCCTTTTACATGAACCAATCCCTCAAAATGTCTAAATAATAATCCCTATTACCATGTCTATAGAAAATTGTTGTTTACATTGAATATAATAATTTTAAAGGGTTTCACCATTTATATATCAAAAAATATATATATTACACTGAAAAATATGACAAGGTATATCATTTTATTTTATAGTAATGGAAATAATAAAATAGTTTTAATAAAAAGAGTTAATCAACATAGGGTATAAGGTAATGATACTATTTAAATATCTAATCATCACTTCATAATGTTAATATATGGTGATATAAAAATATAAAAATATAGATGAATATGAAAAATAATGATAAATATGTAGTTTCTCAACTATTTATCGATAAAAAAGTATATATCCACATGTAAATTAGAAATTTGTCACCAAAATTCCACACATAATGAACATTAGTCGCCATTAACCACAACCCCATACTTTTTAACAGAATCATATATGTGTACCCATAATTGACATAACTTATTTACTTTAAAAAAAAAATAATTACTATTTTAAATACATTAATTGGAAAAAAATTAGAATATGGAAAAATTCTAGTGGTATATAACCATTAACATATATAATAACATTCAATTCCTGAATTCATAGATCAAATTTGAAAAAAAAAATAGGATCAACAATTTCTTCTTAATAAAATATGATTTTATACATTAATTCATAATTTATTTTTATAGTTGAATACCAATTTTTTTAAGGAGAGTATAACATTGAATATATAAAATTATACTATTAGAAATGAATTATAGGAATCATAAAAAATGATCTGTTGATGAGTAAAATACAAAAAATGTTATTTAGACAATATTCATAAAAAATGAATTACATTTCATCAATAATTTTAGTCATAGAAGAATGAATAAATGTGTAATAAGAGACCTCCCTAATGGGAAATATAAAGACTCGTTATTAACAATATCGAAACCCAACATCATATTAACCCCTTACCCATGTTTTGTAAAAATTCCATATCACGTTAATTATAAGAACCCGAATCTTCCTTTTATGTATGTTTTCCTTTTCTAGTTGTTTTTTAGAAAAAAGAGAAATTTATTAGATATTTTTGAACTACACACCATGTACTTTATGAGTACACGTTGTGTACTTGGTTGCTGCAGGAAGTCGTGTGCTGGCCGTGTAAGGGGTGCACAAACGACCATGTGGGAGTGACCTGGAGGCCGCTGAATGCGGGGTACGGAAGTGGAAAGTACACTCCATGTACTTCCAAAGTACACGCCATGTATTTTTTTCATTAAACTTACAGGGGTCACGTCTAATAGAATGAATGCCCTATTTATCAACCTAGTTCGTCAGAGAGGGAACTGTATGACAGTGAATCTTCTCCAAGCCCCTGAGCTGCTATCCATTATCTGAATTGACTACCTTTGATTGCTTTGGTACTGCCTTGGTAAACATTGACTTTTTCTATAGCTTCATTTCATGATTCCTCCTCTTTCTCAGGTTATCCTCAGTTGATCATTTGGAGAATTTTTTTTGATATACCATGTTCTTTGGCGACTCAATTCTTGAGGTTCATGTATAGTGATCTCCCAACATCGAGGTAGGTGGTTTGTGCCTTTCTGTTGAAAGTATTTGAGTTATATGTGCAAAATCACCAATACCCATGAACAGGGTATTGCATGTTTATTGTTTCATCCCTATTGTTTTCTTGTTATGATTGTATGCTTGATTAGAGGTTAATTGAATGTTAATAGGTTCAATTGCAATGCTTTAGAGGTGTTTTCCCATTAATGTTTTCTTATTTTGACCGTTGGGTCTAGTTTTCCTATTAGGCTTCTCTTTACCATCCATGCCTAGTATTTTAAGATTGGGTGTTTGTTTCCTTGCATGTTGTTATGATGTAGACTAATATCAATGTAATTATTGAGGTTTACTTTGGTCGACATGTGTTTTTGTACCTAGTTTACTTACAAAGGGCTGTGATAACCTGATGTAGTAGACCATAGGGAGAATGGATGTAAGGGCTTCTCAAGAGTTTCTTTTTTACTTACGATGCGAGATCATAGGCGGAATTGATGTATGTTCTTTCTCAGAGGGTCTTTATCTCTTCAACGTAGGCCACAGAGGGAATGTGACATAAGTGCTTCCCTAGAGCACCTTTGGTTACCGATATGAGACTATAAGGGTAATTGACAGTGAGTTCTTCCTCAGAGAGTCTTTGATTAAGCTGAACCAGAGAGGTTAGACTGTGTGTACATCCTAGAGGGTTACTTGTGTTTCTAGGTAGGACCATAGGGGATAGGTTGTGAGTACATCTTAGAGGGTTACCTTTTGTTTTTAGTTGATTGTTTGTGTTGCAAGGTAGGACCAGAGGGGATGGGCTATGAATACCTCCCAGAGGGTTTTCTGTTGGTGATTACCTATTTGTGATTACCTATTTTTATTAGTTGTTGCTTTATATATGAAACTAAATGCATTGAAACTATGGATTGTTTACTGTTGAGTACTTCCATGTTTTCTAATTTCAGTACTTATTACCTGAAAAAAATTCACTAACTGTTAGGCATAGATCTTGTGGTGGTTGCCTATTAGGATTTAGTCTCACACCCTATTTGGGACATGCTTTTAGGCCCAAACAGATTATATTTTTGTAGGTATAGATAAGGGAAAGCGCCATTCTACTTTAGGTACTTGATTGTTGTGGAGATAGAGAGCATGGGACTAGCTATGTCTTGCGATGTTGAGGATTTATTTACTTGATTTCTTTTATACATTGGTTTAGTGATGTTACATTCTATCATTTTTATTTGTTTGTCTGCTTTACTATACATATGTGTCATGAATCATTCATAAATATATGTGTGCTCTGGTTTATTATTTCTAGTCTTCCACTGTTTACTTTTGAATGGATTATTCTTTCTTCCACTATTGATATTTGTTTTACATCCACTGTGTTACTCTACTAATGAGGGAATAGTTTCCCCACTATCACACCCAAGGCCTTGGCATCTAGTCGGCAATGTCTAGCATTCAAGGGAATGTGCTTGATGCCATGTGAGCAACCGAGTACAGGGCACCTCTGGGTGGCTTATGGAACCAGGACATTACAAAGTGGTATCAGAGGGATGTTTTGATCCTCCGACCTATGGGTTATAGGCCCACATGAATCAGAAATTGGTGGATCTTTGACTTTTTTCCTTGTTATGAAATGTATAAGATTCTATGCTTTGATTCATGGGGAGTATGGGCCCTCACATATCGAAATTTGGCACTTTGAGGATTGTTCTAGTGTTTTTCTGGGTTTCAGAGTAGTTTCTGAGGCTTACTGTCCCAAAAAACACAGAATATATGGAATGTAATGTTAACTACACACCATGTGTTCTTCTATTCGGGAAGAAACTGTTTTTCTTAAGTACGGACCGTGTATAGTATGTACATTTAGTGCAGTATATAACTCTGTCTCAGACTCTACGGGCGGGGACACATGGTTTGGAATTGTTGGTAAGACACGATGTGTAAATATTTGACATGACGTGTTGTAGAACTATGTAACCATCCATGTCACTAACAAAAAAGCTCAAAAAAATCTTCTTAGTACACGCCATGTTCGTTTGGAACACACGGTGTGGTGTAACCCATGTACACAGGTTTGTAACTAACAACACAGGTCAGTGTTATCCTTTCTTGTACATGTCATGTCTGCCTAGAACACAGCTTGTAGTGTGAGCCGTTTAAATGTCCGTGTATCTAACAAAATGGGTAAGTGAGGTTCGTCTAGTACAGGACGAGTTTGGCACTAACACACCGTGTAATCTCATTCTATGGAGAACCAGGTGGCTTAGTCGTGTAGAAGGACTCCAGCAGGAGAAGTGGATTCAAGTACACACCGTGTATTAGGTGAACATGCCGTGTGTATGGGTTGTTACATGGCTAGTTCTGGTAGGAGTACACACCCATGTGAATGGATGAAGGGAACACGCTATGTAGGGGTTATACACGCCGTGTATTCATGTTCTGAAAAAACATGAATGCTTTATTTCTTCTATTCCCTTCTTACGCTTTCAGTTTAGTGTCCTTAATAATCTTGATCTAAGGTGTGTGCTTGACCTTGAAGAGTAATACCACCAAGAAGTTTTCTGGTTGTACGACAGTTGTTGGGTAGTGATCAGACACCAGATATGGGTGATCAGGGACTACCTATAGATTCTTCCGTTGTGCCAGTCTTGGTACCAGCCGTTATAATAGATGCAGGTGCTGATTCACAGTTCAGAGAAGGCTTTATGAGGATGATTCAGACCTTTCAAGGAGCACCACCTCCTACCCCGTCGATGGAAAAATTGACACTGGTCTTTCAAAAACAGCATCCTCCAACTTTCTCAGGGGATGGAGGACCCCAAGCTGCAGAGTCATGGCAAGAAACCTTGTTGACGATCTTTGAGCATCTAGAGACACCTCCAGAGAGGTTGGTCAAGCTCTCTACATATATTCTTTGGGATTCCACCAAGAGATGGTGGGATGCAATCTCACAGTAAGGACACTATCATGTCATGACTTGGGAGGTGTTATAGCGTATCTTCTATGACAACTTCTACCTGGAGACTTTCAGGGCCGATTGATCCCGATAGTTTATGAGTCTGGAGAAGGGTACTCTTTCAGTTAGGAATTATTCCTATCGATTTACCAAGCTACAACATTTCACGCCTATTCCAGGAGGTGATCAATTATTCATGGCAAGGAAGTTTGAGGATGGTCTGTGGCATGACATCTGATCGCTGGTGAATATCATCATGTTAACTTCTATCACATATGTCTCCAACCTGATGCTGATTAAGGAGTGAAATATAAGATATTATGGAGTTGTGATCTAGGGATGCTCGACATCTAGAGTGTGTATTCCTCCTACTGACATTAGGCAGAATCATAGGGAGTCTACGCGCATAGATCTAAGAAGGCAAGATACATCTTCTGGAAGTTAGGTGTTGTGCTACCAGTGCGGGAAGAGTATGCATACAAGGCCAGACAACCCGAGAGACCCAATGGAGTGCCGATATTTTAGCAAGATGGGTCATCTTTAGCACTTATGTCGGATATTCTCACCATCAGCTGGTGAAAGGGGTTCATCTATGACTCCTCATTCAAGAACAGCAGCAACCATTTCTCACCTGTCTAGGAACTGGAGTTCTTCTAGCAATTTATTCTAATGTGGAGGTTGTTTCCATGGAAACCAGTTGCTCGGTTTTCAGATACAATAGGGTGGATCAGCTCAGGGTGACCAGGAAGGGTCATAGGGCTACGGTGCAGGTCATACATTTGTAGTGGAGCAGACCCAATAAGAGCTAGATCCCAAAACCACTACAGTGTGAGGTATGATCATTGTATCCTTAGTTTTGGATTCTTCTCTTTTCAATACAGGGTCTTCCCACAGCTTTACATCTATTGCGGTTGTGTAGAGCCTTGCGCTCTGCATATTTTCTTTTGCTGATATCTTGACACTAGACACTCTGTTTGGGACTAGAATGGTGAGTGTACGTCAGTACAAAGAGTGCCCCATAGAGGTTAGTGATTGTCACTTTTTATGGACCTTTATGTCCTAGAGATGACAGGCCATGATGTCATTCTTAAAATGGACTACCTAGTTCCCTTCTAAGCAGTCATCGACTGATATCTCCACAAGGTGAGTTTCATATCACCAGAGGGTAGATCTTTTTTTCATAAGGGCGAGTGGTATGTCCAGGCGAGCATAGCAGGACCCGAGCATCATGGATTGGGAAGAGATACAACCCAGATTGCTATTCTATATCTGGATGACCATGGGAATTCATAGTTAGACTTTCTCCAATGGTGGATTGTTTCATTGATATCTTTACATAGAACATTTCAGGATTTCCTCCAGAGAAAGAGGTGGAATTTCTTGTTGATCATGTCTCAAAAGAAGCAACTATGTCCATTCATCCTTATAGGATTTCTACTCTATTGTAACAGAATCACAAGAAGCAGTTTGAGGAGTTGTAGGCAAAGGGTTTCATCCGACCCAGTACTTCTACTAGGGGTTCACCTGTCCTTTTTGCGAATAAGGAATACGGTACCCACATGCTTTGTGTGGATTATCAGAATTTTAACCAATAGACTGTTAAAAACTGATATCCATTATCAAGGATTGATGATCTCTTTGATCATATTCGAGGAGCCCAGGTGTTCTTAAAGATTTAAATGAGGTATGGCTACCATCATTTGTGCGTTAGACCATCAAATATACCTATTATAGCCTCTCAGAGTAGGTATAGTCTATATGAGTATATGGTTATACCATTCGGTATCACGAACACGCCTACAGTTTTCATGGCACTGATGAACTGAGTGTTCCATCCATTATTGGATTCCTTCTTGGTGGTTTTCATGGATGATATCTTGGTGTACTCTCACACTCGACACAACCATTCCACACATCATGAGATCATTTCTAGTACACTTAGAGAGCTTCATTTATATGATACGCTCTCAAAATTCCACTTTTGGATGGATCAGATTCACTTCATGGGTGATGTTATCTCTAAGATAGGAGGGTCAGTAGACCCAAAAAAAGTGGGAGTAGTAGTTTTCAAGGAGCATCCGAAGAACATCTTTGAGGTATAGAGTTTTATAGGGAGTATGGTTACTAAAGATGATTCATTCACAACATTTCATGCTTAGCAGCACCACTGACAGGTCTGACTAAGAAGGGTGTAATGTTCTTGTGGTCCTATTCTTGTGAGTCAGCCATTCAGTAGCTGAAAGGGAGGTTGACTTCAACGTCGATACTAGTGTTTCCAGAGCCGGGAAAGAGCTATACAATGTACTTTGATGCTTCAGGTATCAGGCTGGGAGATGTGCTTATGCAAGGAGAATGAGTCATTGTGTACGGGTCTCTATAGTTGAGACCAGAAGAGAGGAATTACCTGACGCCAGATCACGAGTTGGCTGCAATTGTTCCTGTCTTACACTATTTAAGGCATTACCTTCTAGGAGATCATTTTATGGTTTTCACTGACAAAAATAGTCCCATGTATATGTTCACTCAGAGTGATCTAAATTTGAGACAACGAAGGTGGGTTGAGTACCTTTTGTCTTTTGACATTGAGCTTGCCTATACGCCTAGAAAAGGCAATGAAGTGGCTGATGCGTTGAGCAAGAGGACTCAGATACACGAAGTTCAAGAGGCCACCAGTGAGTGGCAACTTATGGATATATTCTCTGAGATGCATTTTGAGGTGCACGAATGATAGGGGTAGACGTTTCTTTCTTCTGTACCCGTTACCTCTACTCTACTTGATCGAGTTCAAATGAGGAAGCTATGAGATTTTAAAGGCCTAGTTATATGGTAATGTGTGTCAGGAGAGGACCCTATTCTTAGATGGACCATAGGCGAGGATGAGATCTTGCATTTTTAGGGGCACGTAATGGTGCCTGAAGACATACGCGAGGAGATGAAGTGGGACTTTCATTCCTTACTTTTGGTAGATAATCCTAGTGTCACCAAGATGTATTGTGATCTAAACTGTCAGTACTGGTGGCCAGGTATGACGAGAGATGTTGCTAGTTTTGTTATGAGGTGTTCAACCTGTCAGTTGGTAATGGTAGAGAATCAGCAACTAGCAGGGCTTTTACAACAATTACCCATTCCCAAGTGGATGTGGAATGATGTCGCGATTTATTTTGTGACAGGTTTTCTGAGGTCGCCGCGAGGGAATGATGTAGTTTGGGTTGTCATTGACAGACTCATGATGGTTTCCCACTTTTTACCGATCAGGTTGACCTTCAGTGTTGATGAGCAGGGACGGTTGTACATCCATGAGATTGTGTGCATACAAGGAGTTCTACCCTCCATCGTTTGAGACATAGATATACCTTTTACTTCTTGGGTCTGGAAGGGGATTTAGATGGCTTTGGGTACACCGGTACTTTTGAGAACAGCTTACCACCCCTAGATTGAGGACATGCTCTGACCATGATTCCTAGATTTTGGAGGTTCCTAGGAGAATCACATTACCCTTGTGGAGTTTTACAAAAACAATAGTTTTCAAGAGACTATTCAGATGGCTCCTTATGAGTGTTTTTTTGGTAGGCCATGTCGATCACCCTTATGTTGGCTCGAGGCAGGAGAGGCAGCTATACTAAGACCTTGTCTTGTCCAAGAGACCATAGAGCAGATAGAGTTGACTCGGAAGAGGATGGATACTGTATATTCTCGACAGAAGATTTATATTGATCGACAGAGATGACCTCTAGAGTTTGAGGTTGGGGATCAGGTGTTTCTATGTGTCACACCACGGTTGTAACACAAGAGGATTATGAGAAAGGGTAAACTTTCATCGAGGTACATATTTCCATTGATGTTTTCGAGATATTTTGGCCGGTTGCCTACCGATTGCAGTTACCTCGAAGGTACTAGGCTATGCACGACGTCTTCCATGTTTCTCCGCTTCGACATTACTTTTCAGACTCGTCTCCTGTCTTCCAACCCGAGGAGGTTGAGTTGGAAGTGGATGAATCATTCAAGGATCATCCTATCTAGATTGTCGGTTAATGTAAAAAAGAATCCATGTTCCCGGTATGTTCATCTTGTATGAGTGCTATGGAAGCACGGGCAAGTACATGATGAGACTTGGGAGAGGGAGGCAGACGTACGATCATAGTGGCAGGAGCTATTCAGGATTTCTTATTCTATGCAGCCTTGCTAGGGAAATTTGGGGAAGAAATTCTTTGAGGGGGGAAGTTTATAAGAACCTGGATCTTCCTTTCAGGTATTTTTTCCTTTTCTAATTATTTTTGAGGAAAAGAGGAATTTCTAGAAATTTTTGAAGTACACGTTGTGTACTTTATGAGTACACATCATGTACTTGGTTACCACATGAAGCCGTGTACTGGGCGTGTAATGGCCCCACACACAGCCATGTGGGGGTGACCTAGAGGCCACCTAATGCGAGATATAGAAATGGAAAGTACACGCCGGGTACTCCCAATGTACATGCCATGTATTTTCTTTTTCTTATTAAAATTACTGGGGTCATGAATGACAGAAAGAATGCATTACTTCTCGACCTAGTTCCTCCGAGAGAGAACCATACAACTGCAAATCTTCTCTGAGTCCCCAATCCACCATCCGTTCAACGAATCGACCGTCATTGATTGTGTTGGGACTTACTCGGTAAGATCTTTGTTTTAATAGATCATCATTTCATGATTCATACTCTTTCTCATGTTATCCTCGGTTGAACATTTTGAGAAATTTTGTATATCTACCATGTTATTGGGATATTCAAGGCTTGAGGTTCATGTATAGTGATCTCCCAACACCGAGGTAGGTGGTTTGTACCTTTCTGTTGAAAGTCTTTGAGTTATATGTGAAAAACACCAATACCCACGAATAGGGTATTGCACGTTCACTATTTTAGCTCTGTTGTTTTCCTGCTATGATTTTATGCTTGAGTAGAGGTTAATTTAATGTGAATAGGTTCATTTTCAATGCTTTGGATGTGTTTCCTCAGGCATTTTTTCCTCTTTTGACCGTTGGTTCTAGTTTGCCTATTAGGCTGCTATTAACCATCCATTCCTAATATATTAGGATGGGGTGTTTGTATCCTTACTTACCATTATGTTTTAGAGTGCTATCCAAGTAGTTATTGAGGTTTAATTTGGACGATACATATTTCTATACCTGCTTGACTTACACAGGGCCATGAGAACCTGGTGTAGATGATCATAGGGGGAATGGATGTATGGGGTTCTCTAGAGTGTATGTTTTTCTTACAATGTGAGTCCATAGTGAGAATTGATGTAAGTTCTTTATTAGAGTGTTTGTAGTTATTCGACGTGGGCAACATTGGGAATGTGACATAAGTGCTTCCCTAGATCACCTTTAGTTACCGATACGAGACTATAGGAGGAATTGATGGTGAGTGATTCCGTAGAGAGTCTATGCTTAAGCTGAACCAGAGGGGTTATAATGAGTGTACTGCCCAAGGGTTTATTGTGTTTCTAGGTAGGACCATAGGGGATAGGCTGTGATTACTTTACATAGGGTTACCTTTTGTGTTTAACTGCTTGCTTGTGTTTCTAGGAAGGACCAGAGGGGATAGTCTTTGAGTACTTCCCAGAGGGTTACCTGTTTGTGATTACCTATTTTGATTAGTTGTTTCTTGATATATCAAACTTAATGTGTTGAAACTGTGGATTGTTTAGTGTTGAGTACTTCCTTGTTTAATGCTTTATGTACTTATTACCTGCCATATATTCACTGACTATTAGGTACAGATATTGTGGTGGTTGCCTACTGAGATTTAGTCTCACAGCCTATTTGGGCGATGCTTTTGGGCCCAAATTGATTATATTGTTGCAGGTATAGATAAGGGAAACTGTCCTTATACTTCAGTTAATTGATTGCTATGGAGCTGGAGAGTATGGGAACAAGCTATGTCTTCCAATGCAGAGGATTTGTTTACTTTATTTCTTTTTTACTTTTGATTAGTGATGTTTTATTCCCACATTGTGACTTTTTTGGCTGATTTCATAGACATATGTGTCATGCATCATTCATATATATATGTGTGTGTTCTCCAGTTTATTATTTCTGGTCTTCGGTTGTTCACTTTTTTATGTATTATTCAGGCTTCCACTATTGCTATTTGTTTTACTTCCACTGTGTTACTCTGCCAATGAGGGCATAGTTTCCCCACTATCACACCCAATGCCCTCACTGCTAGTCTGTAGCCTTTGGCGTTCAGGGAAATATGCTTGAGGCCATGTGACCAACCGGGTATGGGGAACCTCTGGGTGGCTTCTAGAACCGGGATGTTATAGTAATGAACATCACTAAGGGTACTATACAATAAGCGCTGTATACAAATGTATCAAAAATTCTTAATACCCTAAAATGTAGTTAGTGTTTTCCCAGAACAAATAATGAATAAAAAATATTATAACATGGATAAAATCACATATATAAATATCAAGAATCAACTCCATTTCACAAGGCCATGTTTATAACAAAATAAATATCATCAACATGAAATACCCACATATAAACGTATCAATTTTAATGAAATAATCCCTAACAATAAAACAATCTTAATATATATATTACAATTTAAATTCAAAACAATATTTGAAAATATATTTTGACTCAAATTATAAAATGAATCCATTTATCATATTCTGTAAAATAATATGAGTAGTTTTAGAGATAAAAACATACAAGTTTAATGGAAACAAAACGACACTATCCAACCCCTTACCATAAATGAATAATTAAAAGTATAAAAAGGTATTTAATCACTTATTTAAATTGTGTGGAAGTAAGATTCATTAGATTACATCAGAACTAAATATGTTTCAATGTATTGGTCATTATTTATATACAACCATCATGAATTCATTAAAACCTTTTATACTTAATTAAACGTAAAAACAATAGAGATATTATTATCTACATGAATTTTATGTGTAAAAAACATATTCTATGCCATCCCTAAACATATATCGGGTCCCCATGTAAAACTTGGTAATTAAGAAAAATGAAAATGAGAATAAAAATTGATTAGAGGAATGTAGAGATAATAAAATATAGATAAATTAGGTGGACCATTTAATAGATACATAATATTTAATGTTATAATAATGAGTTATATTTCTTGAGGTGATCCATGGTTTCCAGGAATTCATTTAAGGGGTTGAAAATGGATGGTTGAAGGGAAAAGAGACTATAATTCAAAAAGTATATAATGTTTGACAATTTCTTTAATATTTTTAAGAAGGATTCATAGATTAATGAAACAATTATGAAAACTATATACAATCCTAATATTTTCAATTGGGATGAAATTAAACTAGGTATGGGTATACAACATGGATACCTCTAACCCTGTAAAAACCATGAACCGTTCTCTTATATAGTGTAGAAATCATCCTATGAAGACTAGAATAATATGGTTACTCAAAATCATGAAGAATAAAATAAATTATAGTGTTTTTTTATATTTTTTTGAATACATTGAAATCCTATTTGGAGAACCATAAACATACCATAAATACCTGTATATAAATCCTCACTCCAGTACCAAGGAATACGTTTGCAGTTATCACATGGATTGTGAATATTATATACCAAATAACCCATTTCAGTTTTATATACTTCCTAAAAAAAATATAGAAAATATAAAAGAAAATATAAAGTATCATATGCAATAAAAAACTGAATTAATATCCAAGTTAATGGATTGAGAAAATTCACCCCACAACACCACATTCTACAAGAAGACATTACTTTTCTCTTTTAGCATATAAAAAAGAAAGACCACTTGAATATCATCAAAAGTACAAGTTTCATTTTTTAATGGATATCTTTTCCAAGATACCATATAACATAATGTATTGTAATATATTTACCCCACCATAGATTATGAATGTGTTACATAATATGTATTGGTTACTCAACATAAGTTGTGTTAGGTTATAAATCAATATCCTCCCACTCAATCAGATGAGATATATCAAAATAATAATTATTTCATAATTATATGTGAAATAAATCATCAATATAAATCACAAATTACATTAATGACCATGGTTTTCCCACATTATCAGGATTCTACACTAACTCAAATGGACTAACATATCACGATGATGGCCTACTTTGTTTACCTAGAGGATGATTTCCAAGTCATGGTGATGTTTTTTGAAACATATGATATCTAATGGAATTTTCTGGAGTACACATTAAACCATACTCATCAACAGTTTAATAAATATCAATGATGATATTGTTATTTTTATGGAAAATATAAATAATTTTATCAACTACCGACTTTATCCCATGACAATAATATTAATACATGAGGTTATATAATAAACTATCAATTCAGGGGAATGTTATCCAACTTGAATAATGAACATATATTACTCATATTCCCACATGTTAAATGGAACACCATACATGTAACACCCAGAGATTTTATATTCTTTTAATTTCATTAATGTCTTTAGTTGTATGTTACACCAAGATTACCTTGCGCTATACGCAACACCTTATTAGCTTGCAGTATACGCAACACTATTCTTGGATCGTGTTACACATAATTTTGATAATAGTTATTCTACACAACATTGAGTATATATATATATATATATTCAATGTATAAATGAAATATGGTTGGATTATGTTATATGAAACAACGAAGGATTCTTTCACAACACGCAACCCTGACTTGGCTTGCATTACACGCAATCGCGACCTTCCTCGATAGCGTGTGTTGTACGCAATACCGGGTTTTACTAAACAACGATATATTATTATAATATTATTATAAACTAGCCGTTATGAATAGTATTAACTAAATTTTAAATTTTATAACATTATTATTCATCTTACATATTTTCTTGAACATGGTATAAGAACAAAATAAATTTTTCTGGTAAAATTAGTATTTTTCAAAAAATGCAGTTTTGCCGCCTTTTGATGGCACACCCACATTAAATATAGTTTTTTACATATTTATAAGTTCAATTTGACACAATAAAATTCTTCTTTGTAATCAAGAAATAAAAATTTACTTTGGATAAATTTTTCATATTATTCTGGTAACTTTCATATTTTGATGAATAGTAAAAACACGCTATATTTTATTTAAAAACAACTTTTTTCATCACAGTAATATATATGGTTAAATTATAATATTTAATGGTTTTAAAGTATAAATAGAATTTATTTTTACCATTTAATATAATGTATGTCATTATCATTGATTTTACCTTAAATTCGTAGGTTAAATCAATTCAATCTTTTGCAATGTTTTAAAGAAAAACCCATTCTCTTTCGACAACGAGATTAATTTTGATTTAATTTCTGGAACTTCTGTGTATAGAATTTGGAAAAATGGGTTCCATATTTGGAATCAGTGGCTCCAAATTATATTAATAGACTACTTTTTATTTTTGGGCATTATGAATAGTAACTACGGTAAATTTTTTTACCATAGTTAAAGGTAAATCGAGTAATTAAGGGTAAATATAAGATTATAAAATTACCCTAACACATTTCAAAATCCTATTGGATGACTAAAAGTCGACCCATATCACCTAAGGGTCGGATTAGATTCATTTAATGGACTTTTTTCCATGAAAATAATTTAATTATTATTAAAACCAAAGAACATCACAACATGTCACTTTCTTAAATCTTATAAGTATAATAATTTTAATTTGGTGATAAACATAATGAAACTTCGAACATTAATAGTCTACAGAAATCAAATACAATTATCTACATCATAGTAATTTATTTAGAATTTTTAGGGATTAAATAATTATCATTAATCATGACACAATAGTGATGTTGAAATTATTTTATTAATTAAAATATCAAATAAATTATTTTACAAATATTAAAATAAATATTATATGAACTATTTAATGTTCTATACTAATTTTCTAGATACATATGACATTTTTTTAATCTATTGAAGCTTTTATTTCAAACAAATATTCTGTATATAGTTTATGTAAATTCAAATAAATGAATAGTGTCAAAATTGACACTATTGTTATTTTATAAAAATAACATATTATAAAATGTTTTCAAAATCAAATAAATGTTTAAAAATTATAAATTAAAATTTATATGGTCGAAAATGTCATAAAGTGTCAAATTATGGAAAATTCAAAACACATATGTAATTATTTATAATAATTTAAAATTTAGAATATTATTACCACAAATAAAATTAAATTGATAAATAAGGATAAATCAAGTTGATAATGTTTAAAATAAATTCCTAGCATGTCTAAATTTTATTGTTTGATTAAATTACAACCCTATCTCATCTAATCTACGGATATGAGTCATTTTTAAAGTTTTTAAGTGGGGTTGGGATTTAATATAAACTAATATTTCTTATATTTCCAAAGGTTCCCCTCTCCTCCCTTATAAAAGAGAACCTCCTCCCTCTCTTTCACACACCACATTGAGCCTTCAATATCTGTACAACCCTGCCCAATTCTCTTCTACACTTACCTATAAATATCCTAGAGGTACTGGTCTTCTTCAAAGACCAATTTTAGTGCCCTAAGAGGAGGTCTCAAAGAGGCGCTTCAAAGAAGAGGTAATTTTCATTACCGATTCTTTCTCCTTTATTTCCTCATCTACTACCTCTTCTTTAGTTGTTTCATTATGAGGTAATAAAATCAGAATCACTTATATACTGATATGTTATTATAAATATAAAACAACCCTATTTCACCTCTTATCCATCCTACGGAAAACGAAATCACCGCGCGTGCGTACGTACGGAATACCGTCTCCACGTCGTGGTGTAATCTATTTTCCACCACCACATTACTTGGATGGGTATAAGGGTGAAAGTAATGAATATATATGATTATTTTAAATTGGTATTGATTTTGAAATAGTATACATACACTCCAATACAATTCCACGATCATGGGAATGATATCATCGCTCGTGCATACGTACGGAATATTGTCTCTACGATGTGATGTGATTCGTTCTACATGATCTTAATTGAATAATGATTATATAAATGAATTGAATGAATGAATATTATATATATTACACTAATACCATTCTGGAAATGAGGTATCTATAACCTAAAGAGAAGAATAAGAATTTATTTGACAAACACGAATAAGAACAAAAAGTAATAAACACCCGAATAACAAGTAGTAAAATATTACTAATAAGAAGCTAAGAATATGACCATATATGATATCATAACAATAATTATGATTCTGTAATAAGTCAATAACATTATTTAAATCATTATACAGGAGGTTCGGACACTTACGAAGCAAATCGGACCTAAGGTAAGGGAAATATCACAATCTCATTTTTATCCGAGATTGTTTATACTTTGGAATATACTGGGGTGTATTTTATCATCCACATCTATGTTTTATCAATATATAATATTATTTCGATACACCTACAATTTTTTAAATCCAATTTTACCCTTCGGTGTGTTTTTAGTAAAAGATATGAAAGGAATCTTTTTTCGTTTTTTCGTATGATATACTTTTTGACTTTTCTGGCAAAAGTACGAGAAGAATGTTTTTTTAACTTATACAGCACGAACAGATTTTTACGGTTTTATAAAGCCTTATTTTCATTAATCTTTTTCCAAAATATTTCATGAATATTTTCAACAAAATCTCTTTCTTTTTAAATTTCATGAGGTTTTGTGAAAAGAAATTGATTTTGAAGAAGAAATGATATTTTCCTCAAGAATTCATTTGAAGTGTTTTATGAAAACCATTTTTCATCTAAGATGACATTATTTCATATGTGTATGTTTCAAGTATAAGGTCTTTATGATTTACATGGTTTCACTTTTCATATGATGAAATGATATCCATTTGTTTTATTTGGATTATGAATTGATGGGATGATGTTTATAAAACCCATTTTATTCGTTGGGTTATTATGAATGATTTATGTTAATTTTTGTGGCACAAGTAAGAATGATTTAATTATGAGATTGGTGGGACCTATATCTCCCTCCAATAAATTTGGTAATGATTTATATCTCATGAGATAGACATGGATGGAATGGCAAGTTAAACCGGTTCAGTAATACAGGACTGGAATGAGGAGTGAACTCGATTCAGAAAAGGGACTTTGTCCACAAAGATGGTATTGGCACCAATGCCATGGCTTCTATGGAAATCATATCATGTGCTTAATGGTTTCCACAATTACATGTTTTATTCCCATGCTATTTTATCATTCTTAATTTTTCTTTATGATCTATTCCATACGTACTTCCATGTTTTATGTCATTTCTCAAGCTTCTGATGTTTAAACATTATGTTCATGTTTTTATGTTCAAATGTATATGGTATGTTTTATTTTATCCTTTCTTACCCTTACTGAGCATTTGAGCTCACCCTTTTTATGTTTTCTTTTCCCCGGGATATAAAGAAAGGTTTTAGGTAAGAAAAAAAGGGGATGATCTTTATGGGAGATGTTGAAGATCTTTCACCACGATTAGATGATTACGTTCCACGTTTCCAAAGACACTAAACTATTATGGTCCTTGTGTGTCTATTTTTGTTATGTATTAAGTATTCCACTAAAGTAATGTAATGTCCATGTACGTCAAGCTTCAGGTCTCTATAGTTGGTATCAGAGGAAAGGTTTAGTCAACCTTTGGAAACTAGGATGCGAGAACTTTAGAGAGATCCCTAGAGATATTTATAAGGTATGTATAGGGATGTCCCTAAAGTTAAGTATATGTATAGGTTATAGTACTATAATTATGGTAACGATCTTAGAATTAAACCTAAGATGTTAGATATTGAAGGTACTCCCCCTTTATTATGTTGTTTTCCCAAGCATGATTTTTGCCTCTCACACTATTCTTTTCGGGTTTTAGAAGATGGCTGGAATCCGAAGGAACCGTGTTGATCAATGCAATGCACAATGCAATGATTTTCCTCCTGAACAAACAAATGTTATGGGATATGGAGTGAAAAATCTTATTTCTATACTTACACAAGCTATGAAACATTCTGGACTTCCAAATGAGCAAAGAAGGGAACAATATTCTATTGAGTCCTTCATGAGGCAACGTCCACCTTATTTCAGTGGGTCTTCTGATCCACTTGTTTCTGAACAATGGATCCGTACCACTAAGAAGATATTTTCAGTTTTTCAATGTTCTGAACATGATAATGTCATCTTAGCAATATATCGTTTGGAAGGTGAAGCTGGTCAATGGTGGAATATTATCAAGAATATGAGGCAAAGAGATGAAATTGAGTCCATGGAATGGGACAAGTTCAAGAACGTATTTTTCAATAAGTACTTCCCTCGTATTCTTCGAACAAAGATGGAGAAGGAGTTTCTTGAACTAAAGAAAAAGGATGGTAAATCAGTTGGTGTATACGAAGTGAATTTTACAAGGCTTGCAAGGTATGCATCTGGCTTTATCATCCAACCTAAAAGTAATGTTGATCGATTATTCAGTGGCTTAAAACCAAATCTTCGAAGGGAATTATCTATAAGAGACTTCAGTAGCTATGAAGAAATTGTGCATTGTGCTATCAAGATAGAAATGGAAGTTGGTGTTACTTATCCATCTCATAGTTTTGACAAGAAATGAAAGATGGAGTTTAAGAAGAAATCTCAGAATAATGGTGAAAAGAAGATGAATGTTTCCTTATGCTCAAAGTGTGGAAAGAAGCATGGTGGAGATTGTCTTAAAGGGACTATAAAATGTTTTATGTGTGGAAAAGAAGGTCATCGAGCAACTGAGTGTTGAAGTAATAGAAAAAGGGTTTCTAATGATGTGAATAAAGAAAAGACTACAGAGAACGAACCACCAACAATTCAATGCTTCAAGTGCAAGGAAATGGGGCATTATGCTAATAAATGACCTAATCCAAGGGTTAGTGATGATCGACATGAGCAACCACTTAAGGCAAAGGACAAAGGGAAGTCACATGCGATCACTATTGGCGATGTTGAATATGAAAACGATGTGGTAGAATGATTAAGTGTTTATGTAATGGGATTCCAAAATGATGTTGTATATAGTATCGTGAAATATTGGAATATTTATGTATTGGTCTATTGTGGTTATCAATAATTTTATGGTACCGGTAACAATGGAAAGTGATTGAGATATTTTTAGAAAAAAGATCATATTTTCATAATGAGGGGATAAAGAGAAAATGAAATGTCTGAAATTATTCATGAGTTCATGACTGATATAAGGAAATAGTTATACCATAGTTTGATGTTTTGGTATGTGAAAAGAGTTAACTTTTGACAGCACTCATGTTTTCGCTAAAATTCAATGGGTATTCATTTTTCAAGAGAATACATGATTAAGGCCTTCGAATGTTTGGAATGTGACCAACAAGACATATCTCATGATATATGGGGATCAAGGATGGTATTAACATGATTTTTATATGAACTCATTGATAATCGGTTTCACTATAATATGAGATTGGACATCAGTATTTTGGATAAGCCTAAAGATTGGAAAGGATTATGTTGGACATAAGTTAGTATTGATTAAGGATAGAACTTTTTTCAATATTATTGATGGGATGTTATTGTAATGTAGTTTTAGAAAAAGGACAACCTGCGGGACGAGCGACATCCCATCGTGTCGGACAAGGATGTGGGAATCGAACCCACAACCGATGTGTGACTGGCCTTTATCGCCTACCACTGGCCTACAGGAAGTCCCTGGTTAGTAGAAACTAGTTTTATTTTATTAAGTTGTATGATATATGAAGAATAAGTTCATTTATGGAACCATATACGATTAATCTAACCATAAGATGGACTTATAACTTTTTCCAACCTTTTGTTTGAAAAAGATGGAATGACCCATCATTCTATCACATAATCTTCTAACACATCACTAATAACAAATTCAACTTCATTTCTTTAAAGGATGAAGTGGAAATTGTTCAATTCACGAGAAACAGTGAGATTGTACCAAAATCATGTAAGTGTTTCTTTTAATTCAACAACTTTAGGGAAATGATCTTGAAAACCAAAAATGATGTTCTAGTTCTCTTATCTCCGATGAATCAGATGGTACCTTAGATCACCACAAATATATGGCTTTGTGATTTATGGCTTTTTCATAGCCATTTTCTCTACCACTCTCCATCAGAACATGATGGTTAGATTTCTCTTCCATATCCATATTTTCACCTATGTAGAAACAAAGTAATTAGTTTATTTGGGTAACCGTTACGTTTCATACTTTTGTTTTTAAAGGTTGGTTTTGGTATTCCTTTTTACGATGTGGGTTTCTATTAAAGAAACTTTCGAGTAGTAAACCATTTATAACCCCGACGAATTTCAAGGGTGAAATTCATTTTAAGGGGGGTAGAATGTAACACCCCGAGGTTTTATATTCTTTTAATCTCATTAATTTATTGTATTTTATGCTACACCAAGATTAACTTTCACTATACGCAACACCGTATTAGCTTGCAGTATACGCAATACTATTCTTGGATCGTGTTACACAGAATTTTGATAATAGTTATTCTACCCAACATTGAGTATATATATATATATATTCAATGTATAAATGAAATATGGTTGGATTATGTTATACGAAACAATGAAGGATTGTTTCACAACACGCAACCCTGACTTGGCTTGCATTACACGCAATCACGACCTTCCTCGATAGCGTGTGTCGTACGCAATACCGGGTTTTACTAAACAACGATATATTATTATAATATTATTATGAATTAGCCGTTATGAATAGTATTAACTAAATTTTGAATTTTATAACATTATTATTCATCTTACACATTTTCTAGAACATGGTATAAGAACAAAATAAATATTTCGGGTAAAATAAGTATTTTTCGAGAAATGCAGTTTTGCCACCTTTTGATGGCGCACCCACTTTAAATATAGTTTTTGACATCATTATAAGTTCAATTTTAAAAAATAAAATTCTTCTTTGTAATAAAGAAAGAAAAATTTACTTTGGTTAAATTTTTCATATTATTCTGGTAACTTTCATATTTTGATGAATAGTAAAAACACGCTATATTTTAATTAAAAACAACTTTTTCATCACAATAATTTATATGGTTAAATTATAATATTTAATGGTTTTAAAGTATAAATAGAATATATTTTTACCATTTAATATAATTTATGTCATTATCATTTATTTTACCTTAAATTCGTAGGTTAAATCAATTCAATCTTTTGCAATGTTTTAAAGAAGAACCTGTTTTCTTTATACAACGGGATTAATTTTGATATAATTTCTGAAACTTTTGTTCATTGAATTTGGAAAAATGGATTCCATATTTGGAATCAGTGGGTCTAAATTATATTAATTGACTATTTTTTATTTTTGGGCATTATGAATAGTAACTACAGTAAATTTTATTTACCATAGTTAAAGGTAAATCGGGTAATTAAAAGTAAATATAAGATTATAAAATTACCCTAACACATGAAAAAATCCTATTGGATGACTAAAAGTCCACCCATATCACCTAAGGGTCGGATTAGATTAATTTAATGGACTTTTTTCCATGAAAATAATTTAATTATTATTAAAACCAAAGAATGTGACAACATGTCACTTTCATAAATCTTATACATAAAATAATTTTAATTTGGTGATAATATTAATGAAACTTCGAACATGAATAGTCTCAAGAAATATAATACAATTATCTACATCATAGGAATTTATTTAGAATTTTTAGGGATTATATAATTATCATTAATTATGACACAATAGTGATGTTGAAATTATTTTATTGATTAAAATATCAAATAAATTGTTTTAAAAATATTAAAATAAATATTATATGAACTATTTAATGTGCTATACTAATTTTATAGATACATATGACATTTTATGAATCTATTAAATCTGATAGTTCGAACATATATTCTATATATATTTTATTTAAATTCAAATAAATGAATAGTGTCAAAATCGACACTGTTGTTATTTTATAAAAATAACATATTATAAATTTTTTTAAAAATCAAAAAAATGTTTAAAAATTATAAATTAAAATTTATATGGTCGACAATGTCATAAAGTGTCAAATTATGGAAAATTAAAAACACATATGTAAATATTTAAAATAATTTAAAATTTAGAATATTATTACCACAAATAAAATTCAATTGATAAATATGGATAAATCAAGTTTAAAAAGTTAAAAATAAATTCCTAACATGTCTAAATTTTATTGGTGGATGATATTACACCACTATCTAATCTAATATTCGGATATGAGTCATTTTGGAAGTTTTTATGTGGGGTTGGGATTTAATATAAACTAATATTTCTTATATTTCCAAAGGTGCCCCTCTCCTCCCTTATAAAAGGGCACCTCCTCCCTCTCTTCCACACACCACTTTGAGCCTTCAAGCTTGAAAAAACCCTGCCCAATTCTCTTCTACACTTCCCTAGAAACATCCTATAGGTACTGGTCTTCTTCAAAGACCAATTTTAGTTCCCTAAGAGGAGGTCTCAAAAAGGCGCTTCAAGGAAGAGGTAATTTCCGTTACCGATTCATTCACCTTTATTTCTTCTTCTACTAACTCTTCTTTAGCTGTTTCATTATGAGGTAATAACATCAGCATCACATATATACTGATATGTTATTATAAATATTAAACAACCCTATTTCACCTCTTATCCATCCTACGGAAAACGAAATCACCGCGCGTGCGTACGTACGGAATACCGTCCCCACACCATGGTGTAATCTATTTTCCACCACCACCTTACTTGGATGGGTATAAGGGTGAAATTAATGAATATATATGATTATTGTTAAGTGGTATTGATTCTTAAAGAGTATACATACACTTCAATATAATTCCACAATCATGGGAACGATATCATCGCTCGTGCGTACGTACGGAATACCGTCTCCACGATGTGATGTGATTCGTTCTACATGATCTTCATTTCATAATGATTACATAAATGAATTGAATGAATGAATATGATATATATTTTACTAATACCATTCTGGAAATGAGGTATCTATAACCTAAAGAGAAGAATAATAATTTATTCGACAAACACGCAAAAGAACAAAAAGTAATAAACACACAAATAACAAGTAGTAAACTATTAATAATAATAAGCTAAGAATATGACCATATATGATATCATAAAAATAAGTATGATTTTTTTATAAGTCAATAACATTATTTAAATCATTATACAGGAGGTTTGGACACTTACTAAGCAAATTGGACCTAAGGTAAGGGAAATATCACAATCTCATTTTTATTCGAGATTGTTTATACTTTGAAATTTAATGGGGTGTATTTTATCATCCACATCCAAGTTTCATCAATATGTAATTTTATTTCCATCCACCTACAATTGTTTAAATCCAATTATTCCCTTCAGTGAGTTTTTAGTAAAAGATATGAATGGAATCTTTTGTCGTTTTTTCATACGAGGTACTTTTTGACTTTTCTGGAAAAAGTACGAGATGAATGTTTTTTTTATCTTATATGGAATGAACGGATTTTTACGGTTTTATAAAGCCTTATTTTCAGGAAGCTTCTTCCATAAGATTTCATGACTATTTTCAAAAAAAATCTCTTTCTTTTTAAATTTCATGAGGTTTGGTGAAAAGAAATTGATTTTGAAGAAGAAAGGATATTTTCCTCAAGAATTCATTTCAAGTGTTTTATCAAAACCATTTTTCATCTAAGGTGAAATTACTTCATATGTGTATGTTTTAAGTATAATGTCTCTATTATTTACATGGATTCACATTTCTTATGATGAAATGATATCCATTTGTTTTATTTGGATTATGAAATGACGGGATGATGTTTACGAAACCCATTTTATTCGTTGGGTTATTATGAATGATTTATGTTTATTTTTGTGGCACAGGTAAAAATGATTTCATTATGAGATTGGTGGGACCTATATCTCCCTCTAATTCATTGGGTAAAGATTTATATCTCATGAGATTGACATGGCTGGAATGGAAAGTAAAACCGGTTCAGTAAAACAGGACTGGAATGAGGAGTAAACTCGATTCAGAAAGGGACTTTGTCCACAAAGATGGTCTTGGTAGCAATGCCTTGGATACTATGGAAATCATATCATGTGCTTAATGGTTTCCACAATTACATGTTTTATTCCCATGCTATTTTATCATTCTTAATGTTTCTTTATGATCTATTCCTTACGTACTTCCATGTTTTATGTCATTTCTCAAGCTTTTGAAGTTTAAACATTATGTTCATGTTTTTAAGTTCAAATGTATATGGTATGTTTTATTTTATCCATGATTAACCTTACTGGGCATTTGAGCTCACCCTTTTAGGTTTTCTTTTCCCCAGGATATAAAGAAAGGTTTTAGGTAAGAAAAAAAGGGGAAGATCTTTATGGGAGATGTTGAAGATCTTTCACCACGATTAGAAGATTACGTTCCAAGATTCCAAAGACACTAAACTATTACGGTCCTTGTGTGTCTGTTTTTGTTATGTATTAAGTATTCCGCTAATATAATGTAATGTCCATGTAAGTCATGCTTCGGGTCTCTATAGTTGGTATCAGAGGAAAGGTTTAGTCAACCTTTGGAAACTAAGATTCAAGAACTTTAGAGAGATCCCTAGAGATATTCTAAGCTATGTCTGGGGATGACCCTAAGGTTAAGTATAAGTATAGGTTATAGTCCTATAATTACAGTAACGATCTTAGAATTAAACCTATGATGTAAGATATTGAAGGCACTCCCCCTTTATTATGTTGTTTTCCCTAGCATGATTTTTGCCTCTCACACTATTCTTTTTGGGTTTTATATGATGGCTGGAACCCAAAGGAACCATGTTGATCAATGCAATGGACAATGCAATGATTGTCCTCCTGAACAAAAAAATGTTATGGGAGATGGAGTGCAAAAGTTTATTGATATACTTACACAAGCTATGAATCATTATGCACTTCCAAATGAGCAGAGAAGGGAACAATATTCTATTGATTCCTTCATGAGGCAATGTCCACCTTCTTTCAGTGGGTCTTCTGATCCACTTGTTTCTCAACAATGGATCAGTACCACTGAAAAGATATTTTCAGTTCATCAATGTTCTGAACATTATAAAGTCATCTTAGCAATATATGAAAAGGTCCAGCCAGAGACAAAGTCTCTGGCCATTTATTAAAATAACCAAAAAGTACAGAAGCCAGTTTAAGGGGTATCCGGTTCCCGAAGACCGCGAATTCAAAATTCAAAAGCTAAACATCATCATCACCCTTCAACTCGATTCACGTGCCTGCCTCGAAGCGGACGCCCATCGCATCGGCGTCAGATCCATCCGCCACCCATCATCACAGCACCGGAAAGCCAATCTCGCCGTCGTCACCGGCGTGCCCATCCCGGAGCCCGTCGTCGCCGAAGTAACACCATCCTCCCATCCTCTATCCTCAAAGAGACCGCATCCCTCAACCACCAGCTCAGAAACTGGTCGGAAACACCATTTCACCAGAAAACAGCCACGTTCATAAACCAAAACCCATCCATTTTCATCCGTGAAACCAATAAATGCTCGCAAAGCAGATTGCGAGAGGGTGAACATCACCAGCAAACCAGAAATCACTCAAAAGAGAAAATCAAAACGAACCAACATTAGAGAGAATCAACAATCTCAGGAAAAAACCATCCTTAAATGAACACACATCAAACTCCAAGATCCAGAGTTTGACACACATCAAACTCCAAGAACCAGAGTTCGACTGATCAATGGTGGAATCTTATCAAGAATACGAGGCAAATAGTTGAAATTGATTCCATAGAATGGGACGAGTTCAAGAACTTATTTTTCAATAAGTACTTCCCTCGTATTCTTCGAACAAAGTTGGAGAAAGAGTTTCTTTAACTAAAGAAAAAGGATGATGAATCTGCTGGTGTATACGAAGAGAATTTTACAAGGCTTGCATGGTATGAATCTGGCTTTATCATCCATCCTGAAAGTAAAGTTGATCGATTCTTCAGTGGCTTAAAACCAAATCTTCGAAGGGCATTAGCTATAAGAGGCTTCAGTAGCTATGAAGAAATTGTGTGTTGTGCTATCAAGATAGAAATTGAAGTTGGTGCTACTTATCCATCTCATAGTTTTGACAAGAAACGAAAGAGGGAGTTTAAGAATAAATCTTTGAATAATGGTGAAAAGATGATGAATGTTTCCTTATGCCCAAAGTGTGGAAGGAAGCATGGTGGAGATTGTCTTAAAGGGACTAGAAAATGTTTTAAGTGTGGAAAAGAAGGTCATCGAGCAGCTGAGTGTCGAAGTAATGGAAAAAGGGTTTCTAATGATGTGAAGAAAGAAAGACTGCAAAGAATGCACCACCAACACTTCAACGCTTCAAGTGCAAGGAAATGGGGAATTATGCTAATAAATTCCCTAATCCAAGGGTTAGTGATGATCGACATGAGCAACCACTTAAGGAAAAGGACAAAGGGAAGTCACATGCGATCACTATTGGCGATGTTTAATATGACAATAATGTGGTGGAATGATTAAGTGTTTATGTAATGGGATTCCAAAATAATGTTGTATATAGTATAGTGGAATATTGGAATATTTATGTATTGGTCTATTTTGGTTTTCAATAATTTGATGGTACCGGTAACCATGGAATGTGATTGAGATATTTTTGGAAAAAAGATGAAATGTTCATAATGAAGGGATAAGGAGAAAATGAAATGTCTGAAAGTATTCATGAGCTCATGACTGATATAAAGAAATAGTTATACCATGGTTTGAGGTATTGGTATGTGAAAAGAGTTAACTTTTGACAGCACTCATGTTTTCACTAAGATTCAATGGGTATTCATTTTTCAAGAGAATACATGATTAAGGCCTTCAAATGTTTGGAATGTGACCAACAAGACATATCTCATGATATATGTGGATCAAGGATGGTATTAACATGATTGTTATATGAACTCTTTGATAATCGGTTTCACTATAATATGAGATTGGACAGCAGTATTTTGGATAAGCCTAAAGATTGGAAAGGATTATGTTGGCCATAAGTTAGTATTGCTTAAAGATAGAACTTTTTTCTATATTTTTGATGGGATGTTATAGTAATGTAGTTTTAGAAAAAGTACAACCTCCAGGATGAGAGACATCCCATTGCGTCAAACAAGGCTGTGGGAATCGAACCCACAACCGAAGTGCGACTGGCCTTTATCACCTACCATTGGCCTATAGGAAGTCCCTGGTTAGTAGAAACTAGTTTTATTTTATTAAGCGGTATGATATATGAAGGATAAGTTCATTTTTGGAACCATATACGATTAATCTAACCATATGATGGGCTTATAACTTTTTCCAACCTTTTGTTTGAAAAAGATGGAATGACCCATCATTCTATCACATGATCTGCTAACACATCACGAATAACAAATTCAACTTCATTTCCTTAAGGGATGAAGTGGAAATTGTTCAATTCAAGAGAAACAGTGAGATTGTACCAAAATCATGTAAGTATTTCTTTTAATTCATCAACTTTAGGGAAATGATCTTGAAAACCAATAATGTTGTTCTAGTTCTCTTATATTCGATGAATCAGATGGTACCTTAGATCATCACAAATCTATGTCTTTGTGATTGATTGCTTTTTCATAGCCATGTTCTCTACCACTCTCCATCAGAACATGATGGTTAGATTTCTCTTCCATATCCATATTTTCACCTATGTGGAAACCAAGTAATTAGTTTATTTGGGTAACCGTTATGTTTCATACTTTTGTTTTTAAATATTGGTTTTGGTATTCCTTTTTACGATGTGGGTTTCTATTAAAGAAACTTTCGAGTAGTAAACCATTTATAACCCCGATAAATTTCGAGGGCGAACTTCATTTTAAGGGGGGTAGAATGTAACACCCTGAGATTTTATATTCTTTTAATTTCATTAATTTCTTTTGTTGTACGCTACACCAAGATTACCTTGCGCTATACTCAACATCGTATTAGCTTACAGTATACGCAACACTATTCTTGGATCGTGTTACACACAATTTTGATAATAGTTATTCTACGCAACATTGAGTATATATATATATATATATATATATATATTAAATGTATAAATGAAATATGGTTGGATTATGTTATACAAAACAAAGAAGTATTGTTGCAAAACATGCAACCCTGACTTGGCTTGCATTACACGCAATTGCGACCTTCCTCGATAGCGTGTGTTGTACGCAATACTGGGTTTTACTAAACAACGATATATTATTATAATATTAATATGAATTAGCCATTATGAATAGTATTAACTAAATTTTGAATTTTATAACATTATTATTCATCTTACACATTTTCTAGAACATGTTATAAGAAAAAAAATAAATTTTTCGGGTAAAATAAGTATTTTTCAAAAAATGTAGTTTTGCCGCCTTTTGATGGCGCACCCACTTTAAATATAGATTTTGACATCATTACAAGTTAAATTTAACAAAATAAAATTATTCTTTTTAATCAAGAAATATAAATTTATTTTGGATAAATTTTTCATATTATTCTGGTAACTTCCATATTTTGATGAATAGTAAAAACACGCTATATTTTAATTAAAAACAACTTTATCATCTCAATAATTTATATGGTTAAATTATAATATTGAATGGTTTTAAAGTATAAATAGAATATATTTTTACCATTTAATATAATGTATGTCATTAGCATTGATTTTACCTTAAATTCGTAGGTTAAATCAGTTCAATCTTTTGCAAAGTTTTAAAGAAAAACCTGTTTTCTTTTGACAACGGGATTAATTTTGATTTAATTTCTGAAACTGTTTTGTATTGAATTTGGAAAAATGGATTCCATATTTGGAATCAGTTGGTCCAAATTATATTAGTAGACTATTTTTTTGGGCATTATGAATAGTAACTATGGTAAATTTTATTTACCATTGTTAAAGATAAATCGGGTAATTAAGGGTAAATATAAGATTATAAAATTACCCTAACACATGCCAAAATCTTATTGGATGACTAAAGGTCGACCCATATCACCTAAGGGTCGTATTAGATTCATTCAAAGGACTTTTGTCCATGAAAATAATTTAATTATTATTAAAACCAAAGAATGTGACAACATGTCACTTTCTTAAATCTTATAAGTAAAATAATTTTAATTTTCTGATATTCTTAATGAAACTTCGAACATGAATAGTATCTAGAAAGATAATACAATTATATACATCATAGGAATTTATTTAGAATTTTTAGGGATTAAATAATTATCATTAATTATGACATAATAGTGATGTTGAAATTATTGTATTAATTAAAATATCAAATAAATTGTTTTAAAAATTTTAAAATAAATAATATATGAACTATTTAATGTGCTATACTAATTTTCTAGATACATATGAAATTTTATGAATCTATTAAACCTTTTAGTTCGAACATATCTTCTATATATATTTTATTTAAATTAAAATAAATGAATAGTGTCAAAATTGACACTATTGTTATTTTATAAATATAACATATTATAAATTTTTTTAAAAATTAAAAAACTGTTTAAAATTTATACATTAAAATTTATATGGTCGAAAATGTCATAAAGTGTCAAATTATGGAAAATTCACCACACATATGTAATTATTTATAATAATTTAAAATTTAGAATATTATTTCCACAAATAAATTTAAATTGATAAATAATGTTAAATCAAGTTGATAATGTTTAAAATAAATTCCTAACATGTCTAAATTTTATTGGCTGATGAGATTTCAACCCTATCTCATCTAAGCTTTGTATATGAGTCATTTTGGAAGTTTTTATGTGGGTTTGGGATTTAATATAAACTAATATTTCTTATATTTCCAAAGGTGCCCCTCTCCTCTCTTATAAAAGGGCACCTCCTCCCTCTCTTTCACACACCACTTTGAGCCTTCAAGCTCGGAAAACCCCTGCCCAATTCTCTTCTACACTTCCCTAGAAACATCCTAGAGGTACTGGTCTTCTTCAAAGAACAATTTTAGTTCCCTAAGAGGAGGTCTCAAAGAGGCGCTTCAAAGAAGAGGTAATTCTCGTTACCGATTCTTTCACCATTATTTCATCTTCTACTACCTATTATTTAGTTGTTTAATTATGAGGTAATAACATCAGCATCACTTATATACTGATATGTTATTATAAATATTAAACAACCCTATTTCACCTCTTATCCATCCTACAGAAAACAAAATCACCAAGTGCGCGTACATATGGAATGCCGTCTCCACGCCGTGGTGTAATCTATTTTCCACCACCACCTTACTTGGATGGGTATAAGGGTGAATGTAATAAATATATATGATTATTTTAAAGTGGTATTGATTCTCAAATAGTATACATACACTCCAATACAATTCCACGATAATGGAAATGATATCATCGCTCGTGCGTACGTACGGAATACCATCTCCACGATGTGATGTGATTCGTTCTACATGATATTCATTGCATAATGATTATATAAATGAATTGAATGAATGAATATGATATATATTACACTAATACCATTCTGGAAATAAGGTATCTATAACCTAAAGAGAAGAATAAGAATTTATTCGAAAAACACGCATAAGAACAAAAAGTAATAAACACCCGAATAAAAAGTAGTAAAATATTACTAATAAGAATCGAAGAATATGACCATATTTGATATCATAAAAATAAGTATGATTCATTAATAAGTCAATAAAATTATTTAAATCATTATACAAGAGGTTCGGACACTTATGAAGCAAATCAGACCTAAGGTAAGGCAAATATCACAATCTCATTTTTATCCGAGATTGTTTATACATTGGAGTTTACTGGGGTGTATTTTATCATCCACATCCATGTTTCATCAATATGTAATATTATTTCCATCCACATAAAATTTTTTAAATCCAATTTTTCCCTTCGGTGAGTTTTTAGTAAAAGATATGAAAGGAATCTTTTGTCGTTTTTTCATACGAGGTACTTTTTTACTTTTCTGGCAAAAGTACGAGAAGAATTTTTTTTTAACTTATACGGCACGAACGGATTTTTACGGTTTTATAAAGCCTTATTTTCATGAAGCTTCTTCCAAAATATTTCATGACTATTTTCAACAAAATCTCTTTCTTTTTAAATTTCATGAGGTTTTGTGAAAAGAAATTGATTTTGAAGAAGAAAGGATATTTTCCTCAAGAATTCATTTCAAGTGTTTTATCAAAACCATTTTTCATCTAAGATGACATTATTTCATATGTGTATGGTTCATGTATAATGTATCTATGATTTACATGGTTTCACTTTTCTTATGATGAAATGATATCCATTTGTTTTATTTGGATTATGAAATGATGGGATGATGTTTATGAAACCCATTTTATTCGTTGGGTTATTATGAATGATTTATGTTTATTTTTGTAGAACAAGTAAGAATGATTTCATTATGAGATTGGTGGGACCTATATCTACCTCCAATGCATTGGGTAAAGATTTATATCTCATGAGATAGACATAGCTGGAGCGGCAAGTTAAACCGGTTCAGTAATACAGGACTGGAATGAGGAGTGAACTCGATTCAGAAAGGGACTTTGTCCACAAATATGGTCTTGGAAACAATGCCTTGGCTACTATGGAAATCATATCATGTGATCAATCGTTACAACAATTACATGTTTTATTCCCATGCTATTTTATCATTCTTAATGTTTCTTTATGATCTATTCCTTACGTACTTCCATGTTTTATGTCATTTCTGAAGCTTTTGATGTTTAAACATTATGTTCATGTTTTTATATTCAAATGTATATGGTATGTTTTATTTTATCCATGCTTACCCTTACTGAGCATTTGAGCTCACCCTTTTATGTTTTCCTTTCCCCAGGATATAAAGAATGTTTTTAGGGAAGAAAAAAAAGGGGAAGATCTTTATGGGAGATGTTGAAGATCTTTTACCACGATTAGAAGATTCCGTTCCAAGTTTCCAAATACACTAAACTATTACGGTCCTTGTGTGTTTGTTTTTGTTATGTATTAAGTATTCCGCTAAAGTAATGTAATGTCCATGTACGTCAAGCTTCGGGTCTCTATAGTTGGTATCAGAGTAAAGGTTTATTCAACCATTGGAAACTAGGATGCGAGAAATTTAGAGAGATCCCTAGAGATATTTCTATGGTATGTCTATGGATGTCCCTAAGGTTAAGTATAAGTATAGGTTATAGTCCTATAATTACGGTAACGATCTTAGAATTAAACCTAAGATGTTAGATATTGAAGGTACTCCCCCTTTATTATGTTGTTTTCCCTAGCATGAGTTTTGCCTCTCACACTATTCTTTTTGGGTTTTAGACGATGGATAGAACCCGAAGGATCCGTGTTGATCAATGCAATGGACAATGCAATGATTGTCCTCCTGAACAAACAAATGTTCTGGGAGATGGAGTGAAAAATCTTATTGATACACTTACACAAGCTATGAATCATTCTGGACTTCCAAATGAGCAGAGAAGGAAATAATATTCTATTGAGTCCTTCATGAGTCAACGTCTACCTTCCTTCAGTAGGTCTTCTGATCCACTTGTTGCTGAACAATGGATCAGTACCACTAAAAAGATATTTTCAGTTCTTCAATGTTCTGAACATGATAAAGTCATCTTAGCAATATATCTTTTGGAAGGTGAAGCTGATCAATGGTGGAATCTTATCAAGAATAAGAGGCAAAGAGATGAAATTGAGTCCATGGAATTGGACGAGTTCAAGAACTTATTTTTCAATAAGCACTTCCGTCGTATTCTTCAAACAAAGATGGAGAAGGATATTCGTGAACTAAAGCAAAAGTATGATGAATTTGCTGTTGTATACGAAGCGAATTGTACATGGCATGCAAGGTATGCATCTGGATTTATCATCCAACCTGAAAGTAAAGTTGATTGATTCTTCAGTGTCTTAAAACCAAATCTTAGAAGGGAATTAGCTATAAGAGACTTTATTAGCTATGAAGAAATTGTGCGTTGTGCTATCAAGGTAGAAATGGAAGTTAGTGTTACTTATCCATCTCATACTTTTGACAAGAAATGAAAGATAGAGTTTAAGAAGAAATCTCAGAATAATGGTGAAAAGAAGATGAATGTTTCCTTATGCTCAATGTGTGGAATGAAGCATGGTAGAGATTGTCTTAAAGGGACTAGAAAATATTTTAAGTGTGGAAAAGAAGGTCATCAAGCAGCTGAGTGTCGAAGTAATGGAAAAAGGGTTTCTAATTATGTGAATAAAGAAAAGACTGTAGAGAATGCACCACCAACACTTCAATTCTTCATGTGAAAGGAAATGGGGCATTATGCTAATAAATGCCCTAATCCAAGGGTTAGTGATGATCGACATGTGCAACCACTTAAGGAAAAGGACAAAGGGAAGTCACATGCTATCACTATTGGCGATGTTGAATATGGAAACGATGTGGTGGAATGATTAAGTGTTTATGTAATGGGATTCCAAAATAATGTTGTATATAGTATGGTGGAATATTGGAATATTTATGTATTGGTCTATTGTGGTTTTCAATAATTTTATGGTACTGGTAACCATGGAAAGTGATTGAGATATTTTTGGAAAAAAGATGATATGTTCATAATGAAGGGATAAAGAGAAAATGAAATGTCTTACAGTATTCATGAGCTCATGACTGATATAAGAAAATAGTTATACCATGGTTTGAGGTTTTGGTATGTGAAAATAGTTAACTTTTGACAGCACTCATGTTTTCGCTAAGATTCAATGGGTATTCATTTTTTAAGAGAATACATGATTAAGGCCTTCGAATGTTTGGAATGTGACCAACAAGACATATCTCATGATATATGGGGATCAAGGATGGTATTAACATGATTGTTATATGAACTCTTTGATAATCGGTTTCACTATAATATGAGATTGGACAACAGTATTTTGGATAAGACTAAAGATTGGAAAGGATTATGTTGGACATAAGTTAGTATTGATTAAGGATAGAACTTTTTTCGATATTATTGATGGGATGTTATAGTAATGTAGTTTTAGAAAAAGGACAACCTGCAGGACGAGTGGCAGCCCATCGCGTCGGACAAGGCTGTGGGAATCGAACCCACAACCGAAGTGCGACTGGCCTTTATCACCTACCACTGGCCTACATGAAGTCCGTGGTTAGTAGAAACTAGTTTTATTTTATTAAGCGGTATGATAAATGAAGTATAAGTTCATTTTTGGAACCATATACGATTAATCTAACCATAAGATGGACTTATAAAATTTTCCAACCTTTTGTTTGAAAAAGATGGAATGACCCATCATTCTATCACATGATCTGCTAACACATCACTAATAACAAATTCAACTTCATTTCTTTAAGGGATGAAGTGGAAATTGTTCAATTCATGAGCAACAGTGAGATTTTACCAAAATCATGTAAGTATTTATTTTAATTCATCAACTTTAGGGAAATGATCTTGAAAACCAAAAATGTTGTCCTAGTTCTCTTATATCCGATGAATCATATGGTACCTTAGATCATCACAAATCTATGGCATTGTGATTGATGGCTTTTTTATAGCCATGTTCTCTACCACTCTCCATCAGAACATGGTGGTTAGATTTATCTTCCATATCCATATTTTCACCTATGTGGAAACCAAGTAATTAGTTTATTTGGGTAACCGTTACGTTTCATACTTTTGTTTTTAAATATTGCTTTTGGTATTCCTTTTTACGATGAGGTTTTCTATTAAAGAAACTTTCGAGTAGTAAACCATTTATAACCGCGACGAATTTCGAGGGAAAAATTTATTTTAAGGGGGTAGAATGTAACACCCCAAGATTTTATATTCTTTTAATTTCATTAATGTCTTGTGATGTATGCTACACCAAGATTACCTTGCGCTATACGCAACATCGTATTAGCTTGAATTATATTCAACACTATTCTTGGATCATGTTACACACAATATTGATAATAGTTATTCTACGCAACACTGAGTATATATATATATATATTCAATGTATAAATGAAATATGGTTGGATTATGTTATATGAAACAACGAAGGATTCTTGCACAACACGCAACCCTGACTTGGCTTGCATTACACGCAATCGTGACCTTCCTCGATAGCGTGTGTCGTACGGAATACCGGGTTTTACTAAACAACAATTTATTATTATAATATTATTATGAATTAGCCTTTATGAATAGTATTAACTATCTTTTGAATTGTATAACATTATTATTCATCTTACACATTTTCTAGAACATGGTATAAGAACAAAATAATTTTTTCGGGTAAAATAAGTATTTTTCAAAAAATGCAGTTTTACCGCCTTTTGATGGAGCACCAACTTTAAATATAGTTTTTGACATCTTTATAAGTTTAATTTGACAAAATAATATTCTTATTTGTAATCAAGAAATAAAAATTTACTTTGGATAAATTTTTATATTATTCTGGTCACTTTCATATTTTGATGAATAGTAAAAACACGCTATATTTTAATTAAAAACAACTTCTTTCATCGCAATAATTTATATGGTTAAATTATAATATTTAATGGTTTTAAAGTATAAATAGAATATATTTTTACCATTTAATATAATTTATGTCATTATAATTGATTTTACTTTAAATTCGTAGGTTAAATCAATTCAATCTTTTGCAATGTTTTAAAGAAAAACATGTTTTCTTTCTATAACGGGATTAATTTTGATTTAATTTCTGAAACTGTTGTGTATTGAATTTGGAAAAATGTATTCCATATTTTGAATCAGTGGGTCCAAATTATATTAATAGACTACTTTTTATTTTTGGGTATTATGAATAGTAACTACGGTAAATTTTATTTACCATAGTTAAAGGTAAATCGGGTAATTAAGGGTAAATATAAGAATTTAAAATTACCCTAACACATGCCAAAATCCTATTGGATGACTAAAAGTCGACCCATATCACCTAAGGGTCGGATTAGATTCATTTAAGGTACTTTTTTCCATGAAAATAATTTAATTATTATTAAAACCAAAGATTGTGACAACATGTCACTTTCTTAAATCTTATAAGTAAAATAATTTTGAATTGATGATAAACTTAATGAAACTTAGAACATGAATAGTATCCAGAAAGATAACACAATTATATACATCATAGGAATTTATTTAGAATTTTTAGGGTTAAATAATTATCAATAATTATAACACAATAGTGATGTTGAAATTATTTTATTAATTAAAATATCAAATAAATCGTCTTAAAAATATTAAAATAAATATTATATGATCTATTTAATGTGCTATACTAATTTTCTAGATACATATGACATTTGATGAATCTATTAAAGCTTTTAGTTCGAAAATATCTTCTGTATATATTTTATTTAAATTCAAATAAATGAATAGTGTCAAAATTGACACTATTGTTATTTTATAAAAATAACATATTATAAAATTGTTTAAAAATCACAAAAATGTTTAAAAATAATAAATTAAAATTTATATGGTCGAAAATGTCATTATATGTCAAATTATGTAAAATCCACAACACATATGTAATTATATATAATAATTAAAATTTAGAATATTATTACCACAAATAAAGTTAAATTGATTAATAAGGAAAAATCAAGTTGTTAATGTTTAAAATAAATTCCTAACATGTCTAAATTTTATTGGTTGATGAGATTACAACCATATCTCATCTAAGCTTAATATATGAGTCATTTTGGAAGTTTTTAAGTGGGGCTTGGATTTAATATAAACTAATATTTCTTATATTTCCAAAGGTGCCCCTCTTCTCCCTTATAAAAGGGCACCTCCTCCCTCTCTTCCACATACCACTTTAAGCCTTCAAGCTCGGAAAACCCCAGCCCAATTCTCTTCTAAACATCCCTAGAGACATCCTAGAGGTACTGGTATTCTTCAAAGACAAATTTTAGTGCCCTAAGAGGAGGTCTCAAAGAGGCGCTTCAAAGAAGAGATAATTTCCGTTACCGATTCTTTCACCTTTATTTCTACTTATACTACCTCTTATTTAGTTTTTTCATTATGAGGTAATAATATAAGTATCACTTATATACTTATATGTTATTATAAATATGACACAACCCTATTTCACCTCTTATCCATCCTACGGAAAACGAAATCACCGCGTGTGCGTACGTACTGAATACCGTCTCCACGCCGTGGTGTAATCTATTTTCCACCACCACCTTACATGGATGTGTATAAGAGTGAAAGTAATAAATATATATGATTATTTTAAAGTGGTATTGATTCTTAAATAGTATACATACAATCCAATACAATTCCACGATCATGGGAACGATATCATCGCTCGTGCGTACGGATGGAATACCGTCTCCACGATGTGATGTGATTCGTTTTACATGATGTTCATTGCATAATGATTATATAACAGAATTGAATGAATGAATATGATATATATTAAAATAATACCATTCTGGAAATGAGGTATCTATAACCTAAAGATAAGAATAATAATTTATTTGACAAACACGCATACGAACAAAAAGTAATAAACACCCGAGTAACAAGTAGTAAAATATTACTAATAAGAAGCTAAGAATATGACCATATATGATATCATAACAATATGTATGATTATTTAATAAGTCAATAACATTATTTAAATCATTATACAAGAGGTTCGGACACTTACGAAGCAAATCGGACCTAAGGTAAGTGAAATATCACAATCTCATTTTTATCAGAGATTGTTTATACTTTGGAATTTACTGGGGTGTATTTTATCATCCACATCCATGTTTATTCAATATGTAATATTATTTCCATCCACCAACAATTGTTTAAATACAAATTTACCCTTTGGTGAGTTTTTAGTAAAAGATATAAAAGGAATATTTTGTCGTTTTTTCGTACGAGGTACTTTTTGACTTTTCCGTCAAAAGTACGAGAAGAATGTTTTTTTAACTTATACGGAACGAACAGATTTTTACGGTTTTATAAAGCCTTATTTTCATGAAGCTTCCTCCAAAATATTTCCTGAATATTTTCAACAAAATTTCTTTCTTTTTAAATTTCATGAGGTTTTGTGAAAAGAAATTTATTTTGAAGAAGAAAGGATATTTTCCTCAAGAATTCATTTCAAGTGTTTTATCAAAACCATTTTTCATCTAATATGACATTATTTCATATGTGTATGTTTCAAGTATAATATCTCTATGATTTACATGGTTTCACTTTTCTTATGATGAAATGATATCCATTTGTTTTATTTGGATTATTAAATGATGGGATGATGTTTATGAAACCCATTTTATTCGTTGGGTTATTATGAATGATTTATGTTTATTTTTGTGGCAAAAGTAAGAATGATTTCATTATGAGATTAGTGGGACCTATATCTCCCTCCAATTCATTGGGTAAAATTTATATCCCATGAGATAGACATGGCTGGAATGAAATGTTAAACCGGTTCAGTAATACAGGACTGGAACGAGGAGTGAACTCGATTCAGAAAGGGACTTTATCCACTAAGATGGTCTTGGTAGAAATGCCTTGGCTAATATAGAAATCATATCATGTTATTAATGGTTTCCACAATTACATGTTTTATTCCCATGCTATTTTATCATTCTTAATGTTTCTTTATGATCTATGCCTCATGTACTTCCATGTTTTATGTCATTTCTCATGCTTTTGATGTTTAAACATTATGTTCATGTTTTTAAGTTCAAATGTATATGGTATGTTTTATTTTATCCATGCTTACCCTTACTGAGCATTTGAGCTCACCCTTTTTATGTTTTATTTTCCCCAGGATATAAAGAAAGGTTTTAGGTAAGAAAAAAAAGTGTAAGATCTTTATGGGAGATGTTGAAGATCTTTCACCACGATTAGAAGATTACGTTCCATGTTTCCAAAGACACTAAACTATTACGGTCCTTGTGTGTATATTTTTGTTATGTATTAAGTATTCCATTAAAGTAATGTAATGTCCATGTACGTCAAGCATCGGGTCTCTACAATACATATTATTTTCTTTAATAAAAATGTCATAACATAGAGGAAATTCTTGAATAAAAGTGAAATAGAGAGGATCCCTTATCATAAGTCAAATGGTGATCTCTACTTGATCTTAATGACCTGAATAATCAAATTAGGTTCATTAATTAATAATTCCAGAACCTAAAATACTTTTTATTGGTGTATTATAACCTTAATAAGTCCATTGACGTTTTTTTGATGAGTTAAGTAGTTCAATTTCATTGTTTGAGAGAATTTTATTCCATCGTTTTAATGATTAGTTCAATTATACTCATATTCGGATAAACATGTAAGATGATAATGGTGGTTTAGAATTAAAGTAATCTGAAATTAGTGAACAACCAAAAAATTATATTTTTATAAAATTCATTTGGTTGTTTTACGGGAAATTAAATCATTTTATAAACCATTAATGATAAAGGATTGGATTAAAGAAGGCGATTTTTCTCATAATTAATTTGTTTTGAATTATTATTTTTCCAAAAGGGTAAAAAAGGATTGTAGAACATCACATAACATAAATAATATATTTAATAGTCTATTTTGACCATAAAATTTTTTTTCATGATTAGAATGGAAGATGGTAATATAATATGATAATCTATCATCCTTGATTGTGATAAATTAACACATCCCAATTGGTGTATTTTTTTTCGTATAAAAGTAGGGGAATGGATAGATGACAATGAATTATCCTATTAGCATAACAAAATTAAAAAAAATTACTGGATTTTCCATTACATTTAGATTATAAGAGGTTAGGAATGAAAATAGTACAAAGGAACATAAAAATAAAATGAAAGAAAAAAAAGAGGAATTTACCTCTTGATTTAATCATCCTTGAGAGCCTCTTTAGGGGAGAGGATATAGTCTTTTTAGGAGACCATTGGCGGGTATATAGGGGGTGGATATTAGAGAGATATTTATGAAAATTTAAGGTAAGTATCAATTATTTAGTGGAGTGAAGAGAATACGGGAGTGTGGCTAGTTTCTTATAGGGTAAGGGAGTAGGGTTTCTTAATTTTTTAATTATTAGTTTATTATTTTCCCTTATGACAAGAAATAATAATTATTCTTGTCACCAAATATTGTAATATGTGCATGTTAGTTTGAACCAATGGACATTTACGTCATCCATGACACAATCATGATGTAGTAATTTTATTTTTATCATTTATTGGTAATTATCGTAATTTACTATTAATAAAAAATTCATGTATTTTAAAAAATCCCAAAACTAAAACATACAAATTTTTTGATATATAGATTCCAAAAATGAACTCCATTTTTCAAAAATAGTTTTCTAAATAGTAATAATTTAGTTTTAAATTAACTACATAATTTACGTGAAAAATACATACTTTAAATCTATAATTGATTTTATAATGCTTTCAAAAATTACTTAAGGTCTTATAAAATAATATTCTGACAAGAAGATATATTATTTTTAATTAATGTAAACACTATAGGAAAATAAATTTTATTTAAATTTTATTCATTAATTATAATTATTTATTTATGACTTTCAAAAATACCGATACTTTTACTATAGTCATATTATCACATATAATATGCCTAAATTTTATTTATACATTCAAGGGTGAGGTTACTATTCTTTTAGACAATTTACTATTCACAAGGGTCATGTTACAATTCATACGGGTATGTTAAAATTCATAAGGGTAGGTTACTACTCAATAAAAATTATTATTTTTCCATCAAACCCCAAAAATCCACCAGAATGCAACCGTGTATGTCAGATTTTTGAAATTCAAAACATAAAATTGAAATTATTATGATTAAAGGTCACATAGTACATAGTATGTCATTGTGTTGTGATTTAATGTTATTATATGACATATTTATAAGAATATAATTTCCATTTATAAAACATTGGGTAATTAAAAATCTCATGGATATGAAATAACATGTAACCATCATGTTCTGATGGAGAGTTATAGAGAACATTATTAAGATAATGTTCTAAATCTGAAAGCTATAAATCAGTAATGATCCATGAGACCATTTGATTCATCACAAAATAAATTACTAGTAAAACATTTTTTGTTTTATTAAACTTTCCCTAGTGTTGAAGAATTAATTTAATTCATTGATTAAGAACATAAGGATGAATACTTAATTTACATGTATAGTTTCATCCTTTATCTAATTTCTACAACAAACGGATATTTCTCTCCAAAAGATAATAAAACTAAATTTTACCCTATTTATCATAATAGTATATGGTTCCAAATATAATAATATACCATTTTAAAAAACAAAATTCTATAAAATAGGACATTAGGTATTTCAGTGGTAGGTGATGAACCATTATCACGCTTTAGTTGTAGGTTCAAGTCTGGCAGCCTTGCAGGACAAGACGACATATTACCAAACATACGGGTTGTGAATTTATCAAAAAAATATTATTATGAAATTCCAAAAATAATCCTAAGAAGTGTTTTCACCTTAATAACTACAATAAAATTTTGAACATAAGCCATTCTAACTATTACAGTTATCTACAATACTTCTATCCAAACTCTTTCTAAAAGGACTCTAAATATCCAAAATCCATTGTAACATCAGATTCCCCAAACAATGTAATGTTTCTATTATTTTCCAATAATGAATATATTATTTCTTTCATTATATTATAATCTTTTTGAAAATAATTAATATATTAAAATCCTTATATATATATATCATATTCTTCTTATAACCAACATATAATTCATGAATCAAAAAACACATATATATTATTTATTCCACTTCAACTATAGTAACAACATAATATTTACCTTGGTTTTTCATTCTTCTGAGCCATATATCCTTGATGTTTTGGACAATAATTTGAACAATGTCCTATATATATAATTATAGCCTTGCACAACCTCTATCTTTTCCATACAATCACAATCCTAGTGACCATTTTCTCCATATTTTCTATAAACTCCTACTCCATTCATGAATGTACCAGGGTGTTTCTTCACATGATTATTTCATAATGTGAAATCTTTCTTTCCCTTCTTCCCATTATATTTATCTTGATACACCATTCTATTCTTCTCTTTCATTACATTAATTTTTTATGACTTATATAATTCTTTCCCCATATTGATAGAACATGAGACTATATCTTCATAATATGAGAAATATTTTTAGACTAGTTCCCATTAGAGGAATGGTTTTACCCCATCAAAGAATCTATCAATATTACTTATTGGGTTATTTATGTAGTGTACAACTTGCCTTGATAACCTTTTGATGTTATCCTCATACATTGCAACATTCTGATCCTCTCTTTTCATCCAACTCAGAAATTTCCTTTCCATATCAGCTTGCTTTTCATGAGGAATGTATTTAACTCGGAAAAGTTATTTAAACTCCCTGGATTCCCTTTTTTCCAATTCTTCATCCTCCTTACTATTTTGAAATAATAACCACTGTAAGAACCCGGTTCTTCTCTTTGAGGTGCAGGCTTCTTCTTTTCTCTTTTCCTTATGTGTTTTTAATAAAATATGTAAAATGGGGAAAAATCCCAAATTTTGGAACTACACGTCGTGTACTTTTTTCCACACACTATGTACTTCTGGCCATTTTGGGATGAGTACACAGGGCGTGTAGCCTTTCTGGCAACAAAGGGTGTTGGAACCAACTACACGCCATGTAGTGGTCCTTTAAACGCCGTGTAGTCAGTCGGAAGGTCAAAAAGTAAGGTGGTGGAGCAGCCACCAGCTAGGCAGCATTACATGCCATGTACTCAAGAGTACATGCTGTGTACTCTTGTCGGCAGGTGAACAGTGTCACGCTAGCGGAAAGCTGCCTGGTGAACAGTTAAATGAAAGGAGTACACACCGTGTACTTTGAATTACACGCCGTGTACTTTGTTTGTTGGCTTAAAACAGGAAGTAGCCTCCTCATTTGGAAGAGGAGACACTTGAGCCGATTTGGAGACAAAGGAGGAGGTTGGACCTTTGAAGATCCACTGGGTGTTCATCTGGAATCCGATTCGGCTTGGGACGATCTCTTTGGAACCCCATGGGTAAGCCCTCTCCTATCCTGGAACCGTTCTTACCAATTATTTCCCGAGGGGAATTTATTTACGTTTGAATGGGTTTTGTTCTTCGTCATATCTACATCATTCTTGGGTGTTTCTGGAATCGTTGTTCGGGTATAACGTTCGTTGGCATATAAGGTAGGTGGCTTGGTGATTAGTTTTCCAACTGCAGTGCATTTTTGTGCGTTTTTGGGCCACGAACCCATTTTGGGGTGTCATGTGGCTGAGGCCGTTTCTATATTAAACACCTAAAATTTATTAGGTATCTATTTATGATATTAAAATGCGGTTTGGGATCGTTGCTTGGATCTGGAACCACCCCGGGACTATGTTCCACAATTTAGCCGTTTCGCCAGGATACCCAAGGGTATGCCATTAAAGTAGTAGTTATAGAATTTCCTTAAGAGGGATTTCTTGTTTACTGCTTGTTTACCTATTGGGCATGGCCCGGTTACCTATTTAGCCTGAGGGCATTGTTGTGATTTGCCTGTGGGAACTGTACTGTATTAGCCCGAGGGAATGACTGTTTTAGCCTGAGGGATCTCGTTATTCAGCCTGAGGGAAACCTTTCGTGCATAATGGATTGACTTTTGTGCCTGAGGGTGACACTTCCTATGCCTCAGGGAAATTTTTGTTATGCCTGAGGGCAATACCTACGGGTTATATGCTGTATAGCCTATGGGCATGGTTCACTATATTAGCCTGAGGGAAAGATACTGGTTGGCCTGAGGGCTTGGTGCTGTTGAGCACAAAACGATACTAAATTTAATGGATTAAATGAATAATAATATGTAAATTTAATTGTTAAGGTAGTTACTTTTTAGTACTTATTACTTTATTGCATTTTACTATTGCATATTGTTGTTGCATGCTCACATGCAGTTGGGAAGGGGCCTTTGGTGGGTGCCTACTGAGATATATTTATCACACCCTGTTTGGGTCACGATTTTCGGCCCAAACAGATTACGTTTCTGCTGGTGTAGATAGGGGAAAGATTTTCTATACAGGTACATGATTGCTGCTGTGGAATGGGAGGGCATGGAACCGAGCCTAGGCTCACGATTCCGCTGCCAGCTGTTTTGCTTAGTTTTTCCGTACTCTGATTTGGGTTGTATTGAATTGATGTATAACATGTTCTGGCTGTTTTCTAAGAACTTGAGACATGTAGCATCGTCATTTATATACTGTTGGTTATATCTACTAATGTTGTTTATTTCAGTTGTTTGGTTTACTACTTCTGCTATTCGTTGTATGTTTTAATTTGTATTCCGATGCGCCACACTTTGACAAACGAGGGAATATTTTCCCCACTATCAGACATGGGCCCTCGCTGCTAGTCAGTAGCCTCTGGCATTTGGGGAAATGCGCTTGAGGTCACATGGCGAACCAGATTCGGGGCACCCGTTGCGTGGCACCCGGGTTCGGGATGTTACAAAGTGGTATCAAAGGAAGGTTTCTTTTCTTTGACTTACTATTTGGAGTCGTAGTCAGAGATAGGACGAATGGAAGTTGGTAATAAGCTATGCTCGGGCGTAGCTAACCGATGTACAGGGAAAGCCCAGTCTACCTCGTATTTTGAAATTTTTCTGATTTTGAAAATTTTACTGTTGATATGATTTCACCGTTGGGTGACGCATTTGCATTGTTCTGTTTATAATTTATCTATGGATTCTCTTGAGTTTCAACCTGATGAGATGAGGGTATGTCGTCTCATGCATCATATAGGCACATGCTAGATATCACATTCCATACATAGATTCCATACCATGTAGGTTCATTAGAATTTTCATGTTGTTTTGATAGTTGTTGTGCTAATAAAGCATGTTGTTGTGATAGCTGGTTGATAAATACCTGGCCTGTGATATGGTATTTTTGTTTGATCTTGTTTATAGAATGGAAGCCAAACATTAGTTTTTGGGGAGTATGGGCCCCCATTGACCGGAATTTGGTGGATCATTGACTGTATATTAGTTATGTCATAGATAAGATGTCAAATATTGATTCGTGGGGAGTATGGGCCCTATGGGTCGGAATTTGACCCTTTGGTGTTTTTTTCAGGGTTTTCTGGGTTCCGGGGATGTTTCAGAGGCATACTGTCCAGAAACCCAGTATAAACGCCGTGTAGTATTTTTACACACGCCGTGTATGGCCTTCTGTTTGGGAATAAAAATGAAATTTTTAAGTGCCCACCGTGTACTCTGAGTACATGCCGTGTAGTCTCTTCACGTGTCACAAACTGTGTGGGCGGCGACATGGGTTAGTGATGTTCTTGGGTAAAACATGCCGTGAACCTAGTGCACACGCCGTGTAGTGTGACCTGGAGTCTGGTCGTGTAACTAACAACACGGGTTGGTGAACTCCTTGACAGAACACGCTGTGTAAATGATGGACATGTCGTGTAGTGCGACCTGGAGACTCGGCCGTGTAACTAACAACACAGGCTGATGTCACCTCTCCCTGATCATTTCGTGTACCTATGGGACACACTGTGTAGTCTTGTCCGAGGACAGACCGTGTGGATTCAGCCGTGTGGCGTGGAAACGGGGTTTTTGACACGCCGTGTGCGGGTGTAACACACCATGTAGTGTCAAGATGAGTAGTCGGTCGTGCCACAGACGACACAGGCAGTTGGAAATAACACCATACATGCCGTGTATATGAAATACACGCCGTGTAGTGTATTTCAAATGGGGTCTGTGTGGATTAGCCGTGCAGAAGGACTCGGGCAGGGGAAGGGAAGTCATGTACACGCCGTGTAGTCAGTGTACACGCCATGTAGTCTTGTTTTGAAAATTTTAAATTCCTTGTTCCTCATGTTTCCTTTTGGATTTCTTCATCTTCAGTCTTTGATAATCTTGAATCTGAGGCATGCTTTTGACCTTGTAGTTTCATACCGCCTAGACGACCGCGATTTGTTTGCTAGGAGAGCGGTGACGATTATACTTCAGAGATGGTGGGCCATGGGCTACCAGTTGATCCTCCAGCAGAGCCAGATGCGGCGCCAGCTGTTATACCAGACACAGGCGCAGAGGCATATTTCTGTGAAGGCTTTATGTTGTTCATGAAGACCTTTCAGGGAGCACCGTAGGCTGCTACATCTATGGCCGAGATGATGCATATTTTTTAGCAGAAGCATCCGCCTACATGTTCAGTGGACGGTGGACCACAGGCTGAAGAGTCCTGGCTGGGGTCGATGCAGACTATTTCCAAGCATCTAGAGTCGCCTCCAAGGTGTAGGGTCAATCTCGAGATATACATGTTGCGTGATTCCGCCAAGAGGTGGTGGGATGTTACCACCCAGTCAGAGCATCACATGGACATGGCATGGGAAGAGTTTCAGGAAGTCTTGTATGACTTCTTCTATCCCGAGACACTGAGGGAAAATAGAGGTCGAGTGTTCATGAATCTGCAGTAGGAAGCTATGTTAGTGATAGACTATTCTGCTCGTTTTACGGCTCTTCAGCGCTTTTCACCCATGCTGGTGGGTGATGAGACGCTGAGAGCCAGACATTTTGAGGATGGTATTTGGTATGACATCTGCGCGGTGGTGAATGTTTTCAGGTTGCCTACTATACATGCTATTGTGAACCAGGCTTTGATCATAGATAGGAACCTTCAAGAATCTATAGGTGTGGACCAGGGCGGTTCAGCACCAGTTACTGGTACTTTTTTTGCTGGCAAGAGGAGGAGACGGATGGACTTCTCTCAGGGTGGAAGTACCATCCAGGCAGTCTCTCCAGGTGGCCCAATCAGGTGCTACTAGTGTGGAAGAGAGGGGAACAAGTGACCGCAGTGTCCACGAGACCCAGTGGAGTGACGAGCTTGTGGCAAGATGGGTCATCTCCAGCGCTTCTGCAGGGGGTTTCTACCAGTGGCTAGTGAGAGGGGTTCTGTACAGACTCCGCGTGCGGGAACAGGACCAGCTGCTTCTTACCAGTCTGGAAACTGGAATACGTCTAGGCGTGCAGGCAGAGATGGTGGTCGTGGCCGTGGTATCCAGACTCCAGGATCTCAGTGTCACTAGGGCGGGACAGCTCAGGGTAGCCAGGATGTGTCGCAGTGCCCCGACACTGGGCAGGCATATGCAGTGCAACAGACCCAGCAGGACCAGGATCTCGGACCTTCAACAGTCATAGGTACTATTTTAGTAGATTCTGTCTTATCTTCCGTACTTTTCGATACTGGTACTACACATAGTTTCATATATGTACCTCTTGTGGAGAGACTTGGGCTCTGTTTTTCTCTATCTTCTGTTATCATGACGCTAGACACTCTGTTGGGGACTAGAACAGCTAGTGTGTGTCACTGCAAAGAGTGCCCCCTTGAGGTTGGTGGGTGTCACTTCTTTTGGGACCTCTATGTCCTAGAGATGACAAGCTGTGACTTCATTATCGGGTTGGACTGGTTGGTTCCCTTTTGAGCCTTTGTAGACTGTTATCATCGCAGGGTGCATTTCACGTCACTAGAGGGTCGAGAGTTTCTATACAAGGGAGAATGAGATGTTCAGGCGAGTCGAGATGGACCAGAGCATCGAGGGAAAGGTGGAGTCATATCCCAGATTGCGAGCTATTATCTGAATGACCAGGGGACTTTTCAAGAGTATTTCCCTCCTGTTGTTAATTATTTCAGGGATGTCTTCCGAGATGAATTTTTGGGTCTACCTCCGGAGAGAGGTGGATTTCTCAATTGAGCTTGTTCCAGGAGCAGCACCGGTGTCCATTCCTCCTTATAGGATGGCCACGCCTGAGTTGTAGGATCTCAAGAGGCAGTTAGAGTAGTTACAGGAAAAGGGATTTATTCGACCCAATACATCTCCTTGGGGTTCTCCGGTCCTTTTGTGAAAAAGGCAGATGGTACCCTCAGACTTTGCTGGATTATCGGAAGCTGAACCAGTTGACGGTTAAGAAATGATATCCCTTGCTGAGGATTGATGATCTGTTTGATCAGCTTTGTGGAGCACGAGTGTTCTCAATGATTGACTTGAGATACAGATATCATCATCTACTCGTTAGACCATATGATATTCCTCTCACAGCTTTCAATAGTAGGTATGGTCTATATGAGTATATGGTTATGTTGTTCGGACTTACGAATGCGCCAGTAGTTTTCATGGCTCTGATGAATCGTGTGTTCCATCCGTATCTTGATTCATTTGTGGTAGTATTCATGGATGACATCTTGGTGTACCCTCACACTCGACACGACCATGTCACCCATCTTGTGATCGTATTGAGTACACTGAGGTAGCTTCGGCTATATGCTAAGCTCTCAAAGTGCCACTTTGGATGGACCAGATTCACTTACTGGGTCATATCATCTCAGAGGCAGGAGTTTCAGTAGACCCAGAGAAGGTGAGAGAAGTAGTTTCCTGGGAGCATCCTAAGAACGTGTTTGAGATACAGAGTTTTTTAGGGCTGGCTGGATACTATAGGCGTTTTATACAGGACATCTACCGCTTAGCTGCGCTGTTGACGGTCTTGACTAAGAAGGGTGTGAAGTTCGTTTGGTCGGAACCTTGCGAGGTATGTTTTCAGGACCTGAAGGAAAGGTTGACATCATCACTGATCCTAATACTCCCAGAGCAGGGGAAGAGCTATACAGTTTAATTTTATGCATAAAGTATTGGGTTAGGAGCAGTGTTGATGTAGGGCGATTGAGTTGTTGCGTACGGGTCTCGGCAGTTGAGGCCACATGAGAGGAATTACCTGAATCATGATCTCGAGTTGGCAGCAGTTTTTCATTCGTTGTGCTATTGGAGACATTATCTATTGGGGGAGAATTTTGTGGTTTTCACTGACCACAAAACCTTCAAGTACATATTTACACGGTATGACCGGAATCTGAGGCAGCGAAGGTGGGTCGAATACCTTCAGTCCTTCGATTTTGAGCATGCCTATACACTCGGTAATGGTAATGAAGTAGTTGATGCACTGAGCTGGAGGACTCAAATACAGGCAGTGTAGGAGGCCAGTGGTGAGTGGAAGCTCATGTCTTTGTTCTCTGAAATGCATCTGGAGGTGCATGATAGTCAGGGGAAGACATATATTTCATCGTTAGCTGTGACATCTACCCTCCTGGACAGAGTGAGGATGAGATAACTATCAGATTCAGAAGGCCTAGTTCTACGGGTGTCGGTGGCAAGTGAGGACCCTCCTCTCGGTTGGATGATAGGTGATGATGAGGATTTTCATTTCCATGGATAAGTATGGGTTCCAGGGGATATATGTGACGAGCTAATGTGGGAGTTTCATGCTTCGGTTTGGACAGTTCATCTCGGGGTTACCAATATGTACCATGACATGAGGCGTCAGTACTGGTGGTCGGGTATGAAGAGAGAGATAACTGGTTTTGTTACGAGGTGTTCCACCTGTCAGCAGGTGAAGGCAGAGCACCAGTGGCCAGCTGGGCTGTTATAGCATTTTCCCATTCCAGAGTGGAAATGGGATGATGTCGTGATGGATTTTGTGACGGGATTTGTGAGGTCACCTCGAGCCAATGACGTCATGTGGGTTTTTGTGGAAAGACTCATTAATGTAGCTCACTTCTTGCCAATTAAGGAGACCTTCTGTGTTGATGAGCTTGGACGGCTGTATATCTGAGATATCGTCTGTCTTCATGGGGTCCCACGTTCTATCGTTTCAGATAGGGATGCCCGTTTTACGTCTCCTTTCAGGAAGAGTTTTCAGAGGGTGCTGGGTACACAGGTGCTTCTGAGCACAACATACCACCCTCAGACCGATGGCCAGTTAGAGAGGACGATACATGTGCTAGAGGACATGCTGCATGCATGCGTCCTAGACTTTGGGGGCTCTTGGGAGAAGCATATACCCTTATTCGATTTTTCCTATAACAATAGATTCTATGAGACTATTGAGATGGAACCATATGAGTATTTATATGGTAGGTCATGCCGATCACCTTTGTGCTGGTTAGAGGAAGGTGAGGCAGCTTTACTGGGACCATGTCTCGTACAAGAGACATCTGAGCAAGTCCAGTTGATTCAGAAGTGGATGGCTACTCCACAGTCTCGTCAGAAGTCTTATGTTGATCGTTGTAGACCACATTTGGAGTTCATGGTCAGGGATCAGGTTTTCTTGCGTGTTTCTCCGAGGCTGGGACACAAGCAGATCAGGAGACAGGGTAAACTTTCACCGCGGTATGTGGGACCATTTGAGATTCTTGAGAGAGTCGGGCTGGTTGCCTATCGGTTGCAGTTACCGCAGTGGTACCGAGCCATGCACAACGTCTTCCACGTATCTCAGTTATGTCACTATCATTCAGACCCATATCACACCTTTCAGCCAGAGGAGGTTGAGCTGGAGGCAGATGTGTCCTTTGAGGAGCATCTGATTCGTATCGTTGACAGAAGCACTAAGGTTCTCCTAGGCCAGTAAGTTCCTCTCGTATGGGTGCTATGGCAGCATGGACGAGTGCAGGATGAGACTTGGGAGTGGGAGGCCGACGTACGTGCTCAGTGGCCGGGGTTGTTCACAGCTATGTCTTCTCCACCCTTGGAAGGGAAATTCGGGATGAATTTCTATAAGGGGGGAAGTTTGTAAGAACCTAGTTCTTCTCTTTGAGGTTCGGGCTTCTTCTTTTCTATTTTCTTTAAGTGTTTTTAATGAAATATGGAAAATGTAGAAAAATCCCAAAATTTGGAACTACACGCCATGTACTTTTTTCCACAGGTCGTGTACTTCTGGGCGTATTGGGATGAGTACACAGGGCGTGTACCCTTGCCGGGGAAAAATGGTGTAGGAACTGACTACACACCATGTAGTGGTCCTTTACACGCCTTGTACATAGTCGGAAGGTGAAAAAGTAAGGCGGTGGAGCAGCCGCCAGCTGGGCAACAGTACACGCCGTGTAGTCAGGAGTACATGCCGTGTACACTTGTCGGCATGTGAACAGTGCCGTGTTGGCGGAAAGCCACTTGGTGAATAGTTAAATGAAAGGAGTCCAAACCATGTTCTTTGAAGTACACGTCGTGTACTTTGTTTTTTGGTCTTAAAAGAGGAATTAGCCTCCTCATTTTGTAGAGGAGACACTTGAGCTGATTTGGAGCCAAAGGAGGATGCCTGACCTTTGAAGATCAACTGAGTGTTCGTCTGGAATCCGATTTGGCTTTGGAAAATCTCATTGTTACTGCACGAGTAAGCCCTCTCCTCTCCTAGTACCGTTCTTACCAATTCTTCCCCATGGGGAAGTTATTTATGTTTGAATGGGTTTTGTTCTTCGTCATATCTACGCCGTTCTTGGGCGTTCCTTGAATCGGCGTTTGGGTAAAATGTTTGTTGTTGTTTAACGTAAGAGGTTTGGTGTTTAGTTTTCCAACTGTTGTGCGTTTTTGTGCATTTTTGGGCCACGAACCCATGTTGGGGTGTCATGTGGCTGAGGTCGTTGCTATATTAAAAACCTAAAATTGATTAGGTATCTATTTATGATATTAAAATGAGGGTTGGGATCGTTGCTTGGATCCGGAACTACCCCAGGGGTGTATTCCACTGTTTAGCTGTTTGTCCAGGATACCTAAGGGTTTGGATTTATAGTAGTAATTGTAGATTTTCCTTGAGAGGAATTGCTTGTTTACTGCTTGTTTACCTATTGGGAATGGCCCGGTTACCTGTTTATCCAGAGGGCATTGTTGTGATTAGCCTGTGGGCACTGTACTGTATTAGCCTGAGGGCGTGACTGTTTTAGCCCGAGGGTTGTCGTTATTCTGCTTTAGGGAAACCTTTATTGCCTAAGGGCTTGACTTCTATGCCTGAGGGCGACACTTCCTACACATGAGGGAAATTTCTGTTACACCTTATGGCAATACCTGCGGGTTGGATTCTGTATAGCCTGAGGGTGTGGTTCACTATATTAGCCTAAGGGAAAGATACTGGTTGGCCTGAGATGTTGGTGCTATTGAGCACAGAACGATACGTAATTTAATGCATTAAATGAAAAATAAAATGGCAATTTAATTGTTAATGTAGTTACTTTTTAGTACTTCTTACTTTATTGCATTTTACTATTGCACACTATTGTTTCATGTTCACATGTAGTTGGGCACGGGCCTTTGGTGGGTGCCTACTGAGATATATTTCTCACACCCTGTTTGGGTCACCCTTTTCGGCCTAAACAGATTACATTGATTCTTGTGTATATATGGGCAAGAGTCCCTATATAGGTACATGATTTCTGCGGAGGAATGGGAGGGCATGGGACCGAGCCTAGGCTCGCGATGCCGCTGCCAGCTGTTTTGCATAGTTTTGTCGTACTTTGCTTTTGGTTGTATCATACTGATTTATAAAATGTTCTGGTTGTTTTATTAGAACTTGTGACATATAGCATCATCATTTATATACTGTTGGTTATATCCACTGCTGTTGCTTATTAAAATTGTATATGGTTTACTGCTTCCACTATTCGTTGTATGTTTTAATTTGTATTCCACTGCGCTACACTTTGACAAATGAGGGCATAGTTTCCCCACTATCAGACCTAGGCCCTCGCTTCTAGTCAGCAGCCTCTAGTGTTTGGGGAAATGCGCTTGAGGTCATGTGGTGAACCAGATTCGGGGCACCCGTTGCGTGGAACTCGGGTCTGGGACGTTACAAACACCATTGATCGAAATCTATTGAGAGACGATAAACTAAAATGACAACATTTTCCCATTCAATACTACCCAATGCAAGAAATATTTTCTCTAATAAACTTATCCACTTATTAGCTAATAAATGATTTATAGTACCATTGTATTTTTTTGATCTTTGTCTTGTGATGTGGTATAACATTGATCCTCCATGTTGTGTCTTCGGATGATTCATATGTGTAAGTTTACTATTCATAAGCACATTCGGTTGTATTGGTATGGTTATAGCCTATTTATCACCAGCTTCATCACCAGCTCCACTATAATGACTTCTATAATAGAGAAATACATATATGGATTAAGTGTGTTGATACGGTTTCCAATAATTCAACTAGGCTCCATTCCAAAACAATATTATAAACTACCTTATGTTATGAATCATAATTCATAATTCCAAACAAGTAATATATTTATCCTAAATTGAATATTTTTTCCATATATTGTCCATAAACATAAATATGGTTCAATTGAGAAATTATTTACTGATAAATCCTTTATAATGGTTTGTAAAGAAAATATGAATTATCCTAGGAATATCCTCTATGAGTGTCAAACTAGGTGCATAGTAAAGCCCATTGTCGTTTACTTGGTTACCCCATGGCAAGACTGAGAATTCTTTTTAGTGTTTTTACCCCTAGGTACATCTGTTCTAGAACTGCGTACACATTTAGTATCCATACAGTGTGGTATTTCATAGAATACCCATATTATATCTACATTACCAAAATTCTAGGTAGTTTTTCAATACTTATCCACAATGTCTATCATAGGTTCATGATCCCTAATTTATTTTTTTTAAATGTACTTCCAATATTTTTGAAAAACTCCCTCTAATACAAATTATAACACTCAACCGTAGTTACCGAGAGCTGGTCCATTATTTGAATACATTTCCCTGATTATAAATAATTAATTACCAAAGAACTGATCAGTTTAGCAATCTCGAAAAATATATTACATACAATAACATCACATTACAATTTATAACATAAAATAAAGAACGTATAATACTTGAGAATTCCATTTTTCCACTAGATTAACCACGCATATCAATAATAAAACAATTCATGGCATCCTGGGAAAATAAAACATAAGAAAGGGGTGAGATAATAATCTCATTAAGGATAAAAAATATTTCATAAGCTATCAAAAATAATAATAATATTTTAAGGTAATTTTCAAAACTAAATCATAGGACTTTTAAAATATTATCTTCATCAAAATATGGAAGGAATAAATAAAATAATTACATTTAAACATTCCCATAGATATTCTACTAGTTGAATAATCACACGTAGAATCATTAACTAATCTCACAATGAGGGAATGAATAATGTTGGACATCATAACCAATACATGAAGGCTTCATGCCAAGACCATAGAGAAATATTCTATCAAGGACTTGTGTTTATAAACTAGTTTGACTTCTGAGACCTACCAATTCATCGAGGGTCTATAGTGTGCCCCACCTATTACTTACTAAGTCCAATGCAATCCTCTTATGAAATGGTGAACCATAATAATGATTTTTGTTTAAAACTAGCATATGAAATGTTAATACATTATCCATAAAACATTAATAGTAAAAAATAGAACTTTCATAGTCAATCATATCATAAAAAGTTAAATACAATATGAAATTTTTTATTATAATATGTCAACCACAATTAAGAATAAAATCCAACAAATGATGTTGACATAGATGAAAATAATCTACTAAAATAATTAATCTCTTTCAAATAAATATAAATTTTTACTTTGAAAACATAAAAAATCCATGTGGGTTATAGAATAATACATTTAAAATAAATTTCTCAATAAAACTGTTATATACCACTTTAGAACGTTTGAAATTAATTATCATTTTAAAACATTCATGTCCATATAAATAAACCCTTAAAACCATTTTGAAAACATGGACATAAATGAGAATGATTTAGAAGAAAAATTCATTAAAGCATTTGAAATGATGTCTTAGTTAAATATAATCATACATAAATCATTAAAATTGCTCCATTTGAATTTTTTTCATAAACATGGACATGGATGATAAATATTTCCCTGTAAATACTTACGTATAAAAAATCTCAGATACTAATGAGATTTTGAAATTGACTCTTACCTTTTACTTTCTATTAGTCAAAGGTGTGTTAACAACCTAAATAATTATTAATGTGTGTTATTAAATAAAAATAAACATATCCATATTTATTGTGTCATATATTATCCTTTTATATCACTTTGTTATTAATATTTTTGTATTACCATTGTTTCATGTGAAAACTGCTTCAGTATTTATGCATGTTTCATCATGTAGGTTATGTTTCATAGGAATAAGATGTATTTTATTATTATCCAGAATAATAATATGTTCATAATTATTATTTTTACTCATCATAAAAAATTTATATTCATTCTAGAATGGTTTACGTAGAGAATGAATCTCACTAAATTTTCAAGACAGTAGATCGTTCGTACGCAAAAGAGACAATATCATTCCTTTGATGGATAAATGGTATAAAAATGAATTTTATATTAATTATAAATAATAATTATCATCTTATACGTATGATTTAAATCTATTATATTCGTCATTATATCCATCCAAATAAATTAGAGTAGAATAAAATAGTACATTGTGGCATGGAGATGGTAAGTCATACACACACACACATGGTGATATTACTATTCATAGGATGGATAAAAGGATGTATAAGGTTGTAATGTAATTATAATAACATATATGTATATGGTTGATACTTGATTTATTATTTTTAAATGGATTTTACATAGAAATAAGATGTGTAATAAGAAAAGAACTTTGAAATAGGTTCCAATATGGTTACCTCTTCTTCAAGTGTCTCCTTTTGATTTGCACAAAAGGACTCTTTAAGGTGGTTTAATTCCCCAATTTTGGCCTCTAGGATAGATTTTGGGAAGTTTGTAGGAGATTTTTGTAGGGTTTGGTAGAGCCAATGGGCATTGGATGTGTGAATAAAAGATAAGGATAATTGCTCATTTATAGGAGAGGTTAGGGGCACTTTAAGAATGTATTGAAATATTAATTTATAAAAAATTGGATTTCAGTTTCTAATGACACTAATGTGATTTATTTTGAGTATAAGATGATTTTGGGTCTAAAACCTCTCAACGAACAGGTTTTAGACATTTTTAGGTAATAAAATTAACATTATCTTTTAGATTTAACCCTTAGTAAAATAAGTTAACTCTTATCATGTCTTCTTGTATTTTTATACAATAAGATTAATAAATATATTGTAAAAATAAAAGAGAATTTCATGTTAATAATTATGGAAATATTTAACACTATATATGTCATTTTACCAAGTCATATATTTTTATGACCATTATATCATTTAATGAAATAGTTTTGGTTTTAAAATCTCATTTATGTCAATTTTAACACTATTTATAAATTTTTTTCAGTTAAAATTGTAACAAATTGATTACTTAAGAAAAAATGTTTTAAATAATCCCTAATATTTAATTATAATCCATACAATTTATGGAAGGCATTAAATATTTAATAACATATATAGTGTCATATTTATAATATCCATTATTAGATTATTTTATTAATAAAGTAATCTCTACATCATCATTGTGTCCTTAATTTATTTATTTATATGATGTATAAAAATTATAAATAAAATACCATTATATATGGAGTCTTTTTATGTTTATAATTACTATTTACAGTCTAAGATATAACTTATATAACCAATAATAAATAAATTTAATACTTATTAAAAACATGAGTGTGAGAAAAGATATAATCTAGCTTCCAAGGTAAGATTTATCCTTTAAATTAAAGAAGGAACCCTGGGAAACGTTAAACTAGATTCTATGGTAAGATTTGTGCATTTAATTATTGATGATTATATGATATGGTTTAAAATTTCTTCATTGGGAAGCGTTGTTCTCTTAATTTAATAATCTTCAATGAGAATCATTATAATAGTTTCTATGGGAATATTTATAATTTTAATTAAATATTATTCTATGAGAAGCTTTATACCATCTTAAAAGGGATGATTTATCATTAAAACAAGATTATATGAGAAAAAATATACTAGATAATTCAATTATGACACTTGTTAGGGTAATTTTATAATTCAGTTTGTACCTTAAATTACATGATTTACCCTTAACAGTGAAAAATAAAAATAATTACGAAAGAACATTTCATAATTCCAAAAAATAAAATATTCCTATTTAAATTATTTGGTAATTTTTATTCTTAATATATAATCCATTTTTTAAAAAATCCAAACACATAATTTTCACAGATTAATTCAAAATTATCTCATTTTCAAAACAAAAAAAGTGGGCTTTTATGATGTAAAAAATTATCAAAAATATGACTTGTGTGTATGTCCTATTTATATATGAAATTTATTAAAATGATAAAAATTAGATTCAATGATGAAAATATAATCAAATTTCACTTTAAAAATAATTAAAACTATAATCCAACTATATAAAAAATTTATATAAAATGGATTTGTGAATTAAAATGCAGTATTTTTCACTATTCGTTAAAATATGAATATCATCACAAAAACACCAAACATTTATCATAACTAAATTTTTATGTCCCACTACTAAAAAGGAAGATTATTTTTTCAAATTTAATATATAAAAGTTTAAAATATTTCATTTAAAAATTTGTCTCCATTAAAAGGTGGTAAAACTACTTTTTTGGAAAATACTTATTTTAGCAGAAAAATATAATTTGTTCCTAATTATGTTTTGGAAACATCTAAGGTGAATTTTAAAATTATATAGAAAATAAAAAATTCACAATGTGGTTAATTATATTCAAAAAATATTCTCAAATTTTATGTTTGATAGGTCATGGTGTGTTGGAACTCGGTGTTGTGTGTAGTGCAATCGATTGAACTATTTAAAACGAAGCATACCATGAAATCTTGAGGTGTCAAATAAGCCCTATATTTTTTACATGAGAACCCCAAATAAAAGGCTTTAGACGGTCTAAATATCCATCCCATTTCATTGTAAGATAAAAAAATAAAAAAATAGAAATTGAATGTGAAGGCCACATTTCAATTATAATCACTAAACACATTCCTTTCTACTATTACGCACATGAGTCAAAATTTCATAAATCATAAATCACATAATAATTGGATTAAATCATGGTAAAATGATGAAAATTGTAAAATAGTGAAATAGTAACATCAATACCATCTGTATTATTGTCAAAAAAACTCATTCATGGGTTTTCTATTTTGATAAATATGTGTTGTACGATGGTTCAAAAATGCTATATCTCCTAACAATGACCATATATAGATGGAGAAAAAAATGATCTGAAACCACTTTTTAAAATCCCCATATAGGTTCAATATTGATAATAAATGGACTAAAATACAAATATACCTCATGTGAACCTCACCATGTTCCAATGGTTACTATATAAAATCATAAGTTTAAGGTGGCATTTTGGGGATACTATACAAGCAGATCATAGTGAAAAAACATTCAAAGGAAAAAAAGATACATCCTTATAGAGGAATGTAATAATCATATTTTAAGGTAAAAAATAAATAAATACCCCATGTTATATCAAAATTAATAATATAAATATTAAATGGTTACACAATAACATATCATATTTATTAACATCACAAGAATAAAAATATAATGAAATTGAATGACCCGTAAATTTTTTTCTAGTTTCATAAAGTATTAAAACATTCACATACTCTATTATAACATTCCAAATCAGGATTCTATCATTTGTAATATCAATTATCTATTCATGAACAAATGATATCTTCTCCGATAAAAAATCATTTGTTGAGTAATGTCTAAGTACAACTGAATTGTCCACCACCACCAACATTCACTAACATATCTAATTTGTGTAAGTACATGTCGATGTGAACATTTTCTGTAGCAATTTTTATCTATAGTGGAATATAAATAATTAAAAATAATGTATCCTTATGTTTTTTATTGACACTCAAAATCTGCTATAATTGTAGTAGACATTGTTGGATTTATCTAAATTATAAAATTCCAATTAAAGAAAAACTTCATATACTGAGGATCATAATACCTTACATGGAAATATACCATCTCCATATATAATTTCACCCCATAAGAATTACCTCAGTCCAGGATAAAAACACACACATTAAGAAATAAACATATTTTAGAATTATTATCACACTTTATGAAAGATAAAAATCACAGAATAATAATTAAAAGCATGGAAATATTCTCCTCTAAGAACATTTATCGCAATAGGGGAAATATAGATATACCAGAATAATTCTCACACCCGTTTAAATATACCCATCGTAGAATAATAGTGAACCCAAAAGGAAATAGGCATATAAAACCATTTATGATATATCCTATGGAAACACCATACTTATAACCATTACCCAATTGTAATCAGATTAAAATATTAACTATCACATCATGTTCATCACATTTCATTAAAATCCATTTCTTAAAAAAGAAAAACACAGGATAAAACAACAACTTTTTCCAATTAAACTAGAAATCCACATTCACCAATATGACATCATTTTTTCCGCTTTCGATTATCACCATTATTTATTTTATAAATTTTTATCTTCTATTTATTGTTCACATAAAAATAGATTTTGTTAATCCCTATGTCTATCATTTTATGTGAAAAAAATTAATTTCAAGGAATCATAGTTGACTGCCTTCCAAATAAGGGTTTATTTAACATTATTAGTGTTTAATATTAGAATAATATCAATGTATTCAAAATATATAAATAAATTATTGTAAAAACAAATGGTAAACCAGCATGAAAACACAACATCAGAACTAATAAATAAAGTAACACATCTAGGATAATTTGTAGACCAGCTACATTTAAATCATTTTATTCAATTGTTATCTCATGATCATATAGATATAGGCACCCGTTTATAAATTTTTAATCAATACTAAATAATACATATCCAGAAATGACTCAATCCATTAATTCATTCATTAATGCCTCGGTCAAGGGTTTATCAAAAGAAGAAAATATGGAAAATTGGAAAAAGTAAAAAGAATCCAAATTATTAATCACTATAGTCCAATTATTCATAACTTTAGTGACATAATAACTCATTATCTAGGAAACAAAACTAATTCCATAGCCCAATTTCATTTCATGTTCTAAGGCACACCTCCCCATACAATAATGGGTTCCAACTAGAAGTCAGTTCCCATGTGGATATTGTAGGGAGAATATGTCCCCCATATTAGATTGAAACATCATACATAGCCATAAATAATTAATCAATATAGACATACATCATGGAATACAGAATAATTAATCAAGAATAAAATATATATGAAAAATTACACCAAAAATAAAAATACAATACTCCCATATAAAACAATAGAGTTAAGGTTCTATGAATACCACATCCCAATACACTAACCATTAGATATATATTATTTGATCAAGTAATACTAGTTTTCTGACATAACTTCAACTACAACAATGAGAAATCATCCCAGGTACTCAAGTATTATGTTCACCTGAGCATAATCTGAGTGCATGAATCATTGGGGCACCACAGACTAGATTATGTACTATATATGTAATTCAATGCTCTTTGTATGTGAAATTCCATGAAATATAAACAACATCAATAAAAAATAATAAAATTCAACACCCAATAATAAATATTTTGGTATGATTCAAGAATTTATCTCAGAACATCTTGATGACATGAAAACTATTGTATCACAACTTCCCCATGTTTATAACCACGTATTACTTAAACTAGTACTAATAACCACTATCCATAAATATTTATTAGACCTTGATTGACCATAACTAGTTTATCAAGTTTTGTGGTATCTCCAAGAATAATTATCACCTATGGGTTACCTCTGTCTAATCCCTAGAGATCTCATGCTCACAAATCCAACATGATGAGTGGTAAAACCAGTGTTATCACCACAAATACCTCATTTTCAATCCATTATGGTTATCCTTGTGGTAGTATATGGTTTTTCTTTAATTGTAGATTGACACCTAATTCCTAGGAGGGGGACATATATAGAAAGTCGTATATGTCAAGGAAAAATTGATTTTGGGGAAACCTACGAAATCTAAAGTAATAACCTCATGGATATTTTGATCAATCTTCCAAGAATAAAATTCTAGTGGTACATCATCCATACCTAAACTAGTACATCAATCTTATCATATTGGATATCTGAGGCATTAACAGTGGGGTTTCAATAGTAACCGTCTAGTTGTAAAACATACTTTTTTGGGGATATACACCCCACTATAACAAATAATGACTTCTAAATCCTAATGGTTTAGGAATTAATAATGTTTTAATGGTATCTATAATTATTTATAATTTTCTTTGAGAATTCATAATGGTATCACAATGTCTGTGGAATCCTATGAATAATAGGTGTTTTTTTATCCATTCCATCACTAGTTTCAATGCTAGATCCCTTGAGCCACCACTAGTAATCTTGACTACAACATCCACAGACACAAAAACATATTTCTAGTCAAATAATGAATACAAACCATTTATACTGTAATACTGGATATCAAAAATATTATTTATATTATGGTTTTATAATTCTCAATATGAGATTCTGAACTATGTCTATCAATCACATTAATTCCCAAAAAAGGTGATTCACAAGAATCGTTGGAATTTAGATATCATAACTAATTAAGTTAATTATTCCAATTTGGGTCTTAAAGAAATTTCATTTTCATCACTACTATATAATACACCTATATATCAAACAATTTTTATGGGTTATTTGGGACCAAATTCAATCATCCATATTCAATTCTAAATACAATAATCCAATGTGGGTGATCCAATAGGGATATAGAGGGGGTATCTGAAGTCATGAAAGGGTTATAACCCCCAAAAGGGATCCTTATGACTCATCAAACCACTATGGTCAACACCCATGGTGATGGGGAAACAATTCCCTCACACTAGTCCTAATGAAGAAATTAACAAATTTCCCAACTAGGGTACTCTTGAAGGCATCCCCCTAAATTGCTTGGGTAATCACTCCATGAACTCCATGATTGATGATTTTAGTCACTTACCCATCCTATTTGAATTTTAAAAATAGTTCCAATATGTATTAAGGTCCAATCATGAGCTACGTAGGTTCTCCACTTATTTTATTCCACACCTCTACCTAGAGGAGGCTGAAGGTTCCCGCATAGGTCAACTGGGGCACAATAACCAAATGAACACCCCTTAACCATTCAGATTCCATATAGAATACCATAAAAATTCATGGAATTACCCTTCACCAGCTAAGGGAATTTAATAGTACACAACACAAGTATATCCACAACCCCTCATTACCTATATCATAGGGAATCCCATTTAAATTAAACATCTTATTTTAATTGAAAATACATATAATGAATAAATTGAAATGATGATCTTGAGGTAATTATCACATATCAAAAGTATCATAAATAACTATCCTTAATCCATATGGAATGTACTAATGTTCACCAGCCTCACCTTGATGTTTTTAAATTTATTTTTCTAATGATCAACAGTTGATTTCATGGACTATGTGGCCTCTCCCATGAAAAAATAAACTGATATTAATGTCATAATATTTTAAATGGAATAAATAAACCCATAATAATTAATTATATCAAATTATAAATAATAAATGATATTATAAAAAAATCACAAAAAACTCTCTATAAAGTTCAATCACATACAAACTACCACAACAAACATACATGAGGTCAATAACGAACCACTGAGACTATCCTAGAAAAATCACTATCATAATACACCAATTATTTCATTAAAATATTTTAATTTCAAATTAAAACCATTATAAAATTTATATAATTATTTACCTCATCCAAACAAGAAAATTAAACCATGCAGACGACATCTCAGGATGCCATCTAGAGAGGTTGCACAAAGACCTCATCTAAATAATCAACATCCACATTTTTCCAATGAAATAAAAACCAATATTCAAAATAAGAACCCCATGAATAATAAAAAATGCATTAAGAATCATTTACAAGGATATCCATTACAATAAGATACTTTAGGATCAATTGAATCATTACTCCAGTAAGAAAGATGATCATAGGATCCTTGAGAAGCCAAAAAAATCCCAACGACATGATATGAATGATAAGAGGTAGAAAAGGGGGTTTAAAATGATTTTATTGTTTTAAAAAACTACAAAAACATCTTAGTTGTAATTGACTATGTGAAATATATTTTCATAGTGTGGTGAATCAAGATGATACCCCATTAAAATCAATCTCAAATATTCCATGTGTGACAATATTTTTTCTAGTTTGACATACTCCATATAGATCCTAATAGTTATCAGTTCCTACCAATCATATTGTTCCCACTCTTGATCAACCCTGACCCCACCAATGACTCAAAAATCATATATAATTTTTTTTATTCTTTCAAAATGTCAGTTTCCAACTACGAGATGTAGTTCATGTAATAATCCATATCACAATAGAAACATTCATTATCCTTCCAAAATTCTCCAACCGATATAAAAAGGGTATTACATAATCATAAAAATAAAACTTCTAATCCAATATAATTCCCTAAACATATCCTACCCCAATATATTACATAATTTGGGAATTTATTCTCATTTAAATGGATGCATTCAATCATTGAATGACTAATGTACTCTTGTAAAATTGCTCAATCCTGAATCAAACTAGATACCCTGGTACCCTAGCACTTAAGCTAGCACTATAACACAAAGTTCATTCTATATCTTCATGGGTAGGTTACTAGCACTTTTCATCATACATGATCGATGTGGGGGGACTTTTTAAAAAAAAATTGAAGATAAATGAAATAAGTCTATATGATCAACTATGGAATGGGAGTAAGTACAAAAGAATAACCCATAAAATAGTACCCAAACAGAAATAAAAAACATACCAAGATAATGAATCACCAAATGGAAATTATAAAAATGATAGAAGAATAAAAATATCATATGTACCAACTATTCAACACATCCACTTATCACCAATGTCAGTACACAGTCGCAAGGATCATGAACATACAATGCCTCTAATTAGATCTTTCCCTATGCTTATAACTTCTATAATAAAATATATAATCATCTAAATTAAAACGTCACATGTGGAATATATGTTCAAGTAGTTTCTCATTAAAATTTCTATAATCATGCTCATAAAAAATAAAATAACATTATCTTCAATTTAAATAAACAAGTAACATTATATCATTGACATATATAAATCAATAACATGATTTCACACTAAAATATGTGGAAGATATATGAAGGCGAGATGAAAATAAAATTTTTATATAAATCCCATATATTAAGTAGGTGTACTAAATAGAACTATTCTATAAAAATATTCATGTATTATAAATTAAAAAAAATCATAAAACCATATTCAAAATTCATACTATATACTAGTTGAGGGTATATGATCCTCATTCATCTCAATAGTGATCATGGTAGATGATAAGTGTTTACATATGAAACAATCTACACCCCAAATGTGGAATCTTCACAGGCCTTCTAAACCATTATATGGGAAACCCCAAGTTGAACATTCTATAATTTTTAGTAACATTTATCATCACCAAAATATTTCTAGGTTTTCAAGGCCTTATCATGATTTTCATAGTTACCACTAAATACCCAGGCTGACATGTGCTTCAAAAAAATCAATGAATCAATCGTGGAAAAATCATTCATTACAAATCAAATCAATTATTAATTTCCTATTTTTCATTTTTCAACATGACATTATCATTTCAAAAGATAAATATAGGTTTTCTCAAGTCGTTATATTCAAAATCATCATTAACATTAATTCATTTTTCATAGGGATCAAAAAACGTAAATTCATTAATTAAATTTAAATATGCATAAATTTCATAACATTTTCTCCAAAATTACATTCAAATAAAATTGGGATTTTTTAAACATTTCATGCTATTCCAAATCAAACTTCAAATCCATTCAAATCAGTGTTTCTATATAAATAAAAATCCCATTTCAATTTATTGAATCATTTTAAAGTTTCTATCATAAATAAATGCATCATGTAACTAGCTCCCTTTAATCATGGGATCGAAGATAACAATAACTTTGGGATCACTAATGAAGAAAGATACACCATAGATCAAAAACACAGACCTATAAGAAATAAACCAAAACTTAGTTTACATCAATCAAAAACAAAATGATCGATCAAAGACTAATGAGGAGAGAAAAAGGGGAAAAACTACATGATAGTATATACACATAGATGGTGGAGAGAAAACACAATTATAGGAGAATTTAAATTTTATAAAAATGGTTTGAGGAATCAAAATCGCCTCTTAAGATCCATCGAAGACATGGTATTCAATTTTGGCTCTAAATATGGTCATTATGTGTAAAAATGGAGGGTTTCATTATTTTATTCCATTTTTTGTGTAATTAAACCCCTCAAATAATATTTTCTTGATAAAAATCCATGGTTATAAAAAAATAGGTTCCTTAACCAGGAACCCATGCTGACAGGATGCTCAACCTTTCTTAATAGGGCACAAAATTTTCCTTAGAATGTGAAAATTATGAAACCCCTTATAGTATAATTATACATGGTTTGGAGAGGCTTTACATGTGGTTCAAAAACATGGTTCACCCAGTTTTATTGCCTCAAAACTGGGAACATGATATTATAGTCTATTCTACATGGTTTTCCCTAACCATTCACTTGTAGTACATAACCCCTTAGACTTATAATGTTCTCTAAAATCTCTCGAAAAGAACCCCAAACAAGATAAAAATCAATGGAGATAATATTAAATGTATATAAATTCTTAAAATAGTGTAGCATAGTTTTATAGAGGCACCACCATAAAAACATTTATATACCCATAAATCCTATTCAATAATGATCCATATCAACTAATTGTGTCCACTTCCCTCTCATCAAAGCCTTATACTCCCATGTACCATGTGAATCGTAACCATGTTGTCATAACACATTGATAAAATGATTCATACTCCAATGAAGAACAACTACATCAGAATCAATGATCCTAACTAGAGGCTCAATCAAAGTTAAATCAGTCCCAATATCAAGATCCTATTACATAACGACATGATATGGAATAGAAAGATAATAATAAACATATGATATAAGGAACACACTATGAACCAATTACAAATTTTATGGATGTGAGAAATAATAATCTAGTCTTTGAACCTTAACAACAACATGAATGTATCCCACAAACAATGATGAAGGCATACCCATTTTACCAAGACATCGATGATCCATACACATTGAAAGTCTAAAAAAACTAGGTCACCAATAGAAAACTACATATGTTTTTTATAATAGTCACCATTATATTTTTAAAAAATAGGTGTCTTCAACAATATCTAACAAATAAATTATATATTTATCATTTTATATTTGACCATTGTTAATAAATCTTAAAAATCCCTATAAATCATTAACCATCATTAAAATTATTTACAAGACCTCCATATAATACTTATGAAGTAACCACACAACATGTAGATTGGTAACGATTTTTATATTAAAACAAAACCAGTCCCAAATGGATTTCACTATATATAAAAATATCTAGAGTTAAAAAACAAAACATGTCTAAAGAATTTGAAAAGACAATTCATCATGGCCCCCCATCTATGGATGCAATCTCATGCTAAAAAACAATTGAGTTCCTAGTGTCTCTTAGAGGCCTCTCAAAAATTAAGAAGCATAACGTGGTTCCCTGTTAGATACTATATTATTAGATACACAATGAAATATAAAATATTTTAAATATATATATGTAACAAATAATTATATTAGGTTGTATCATTAAAGGATATAAAGTGAGATAATTTTTTCATCTGAATGATTATAAAAAATATTTTATTTTTTTGGTGGGTTATGTAGTAACCGGACAATGAATTCAGTAGTGATTTTTCCAACATCCAAGATTGAAATTGATGTGGCTGAAGAAAACATGATGTTCTTTAGACTTCATCTATAAATATATTCTATGTATAATAGTGAGAAACATAATATGAGATATATCCTATCATACATGGCCACCAAATTTATCACCATATATAATAAAATAAATTTGTGTCTATATAATGATATGATATCAATGAATTACACACATGAACCATTAAAGGCATACATATGGGAAAATTTACATAAACAAATACTTAAAAAATTGAATTCTATTAGAATAGAACATTAATGTAGTGATAGTCTTCCAAACATCAAGAGTGTCCCTATTACTACAGAACTCATCATCAAGATGCTACTCCTGAAGAATCATCCTGAGAATAGTCGATGTCAATTAAAAACTTACCAAGACAACCAAAACCTACTCTTTCTACACCCCCATATGCAGATGAGCATAAAAATACATCAATTCCCACTCATCTGAGGATTTCTTCACATCATGGGTCAAAACATTACTTCTCAATGTAATAGAAATGGAATTCCAATTCCATGTGGTGTAGGTAATATCAAAACAAAAACATTATAGGTATTCCACCCAACACCTCTATATATGTTTCAAATCATCTGATGAGAATTTTTCACTACTGATTTTTTTGTTAGAATAAATGGTAGACCTTTCTCCAAAATGAGAATTCTTCTAACACTTAAAAGAATGAATCACTACTACAAGTTTGAGATCATATGTTAGATAATTATTATCATATGGACTATGATTTATTGACCTATAGGGTATGATATGATCATCCTAAATAAAAACACAAACCATAACCAAACATGATGTATTATAGAAGATTATATAGTAATTTCTAGACTATAGAACCGTCAACACTAGTGCATAAGTCAAAAGATGTTTTAGAAAAAAATGGAATCAATCATTTTTTCATGTCAAACAAACATGAATCCCTTTACTATGATACAAAAATTATAAAATCTTTATTCAAGAAATATTCACACATAATATACACTTCAATGACCAGAAATCTATGTATCTAAAAAATACAACGTAGTTTTTCTAAAGACATAACGGCCCTCACCTTCTCAATATAGAAAAATATCCATGTTCTAAAACCACTTATCCGAAGAACATGAATTCCAATATCCAAAAATTACATTTTTGAAATATTAATATACATTTCATGGTCTTTCATGATTTCTTAGACATCTCAAAAATGATGTAGTGGATCCTCTTTAGTTTTGGAGTAAACCAAATCATCATCTAAAAATAATAGTACAAAAAATTTGAGATACTTTTGGAATATAATTTTAATTAAATACATAAAAATTGTAGGTGAATTGGTTAGACCAAATGGAATAAAAAGATAATCAAAATGGTTTATTCATGCATAAAGGTGGTCATAAAATTATAATATTATTTTATTCTCGACTGGTGATAACCAAATCAAAGATAAATCTTCAAGAACCTCATTGACCCTTTCTTGCTTCAAAATATATCATTAATCTATGGTCAAAAATACATGACCAATATCATAACTTGATCGAGGGTTCTGTAATTATAAATGAGGTGTAGTGTTCTATAAACCATGATTTAAATGAACATAGGTGAAAATAAATTTAACAAACATGAGTGTGTGAATCCATTATTTATTAGATCACGAAAAAAATATTGTATCACTTTTATCATGTCAATCCCCATTTGTTGTAAAATAGAAGATGGAATCATCCATGATCAATGAGGGGATACTTTTTCTACATAACATTAAATGTTGAATGAAATAAATCAGTATTCTCAACACTTTAGAGGGAGAGGGTACCTAAAAAATTAAGTTCTACATTTTTCCCAGGAAGAATGGTAAGAATCAAAAGAAAAAAATATCCAAATGATAATAGTAAACTAAATAAAAGACTCATAATATTCTATGTTAGAAAGTAAAAATAGAACCACTGATCACCACCATCACTTAAAGGTCCCAAGGACCATGTAAATCTACCCCCACCGTGTGGCACATTCCCTTTTCATGGACCTTGATTTAGAATATATTGAAAATTTTAATGTCAATGGTAGGTTGTGACATTAAAATCCAAATAGGGTTTCACCATGTGTTCCTTAATCTATTCTGTAACTAATAAAACAACTATTATTTCAACTAAAAAACAAGGAATGGTATATCATTAACATATTTTAAAAAAACATTATTTCACACTAAAATAGAGAGAAGATATTTAAAAATGGGATGAAATGAATATTTTTATATAAAATTGTTATATAGTGTAGTTTGAATATGAAAAATAGTTCAATTATAATTACAATGTACAATCATGTAGATAAATTATAAAACCATATTAAAACCTCATGATATATTGTTTTGTGTAATATAATCACCAAACATCACAATAATAATATTTTCTCATGATTGGAATGTACAAATAGAATATTCTATACCCCACATTGGGAACCCTCATAGGTCATCTAAACCCCCAAAGGGGAACCTTATGAGGCATCCATGTTATAATATTTTTGTAACTATTTTCATTTTCATTCCATTAGGAGGGATTGGAGTTCCTAGAGTGTTTGTCTTAGTTATAATAAACAACCCAAGAAAACATGTGATTCAAAAGAAAAATCAATTAATCATGGGAAAATGAAAAATTTATAATCAATCCAAACTATAATTTCCATGATTCTAGTTTTTAGCATGCATTTTTTTAATGAAAATATAGGTTTACATAAATTCATACCATTTCAAATTTTTATTCAAATTATTCCATTTTTCTCAAGGTTAAAATAAAAAGGAATTGGTCAACTCAATTTGAATATCACTTCATGAATTTCAATGAATACACCCCAAATTTTAATTCAATTAAAAATTGTATTTCCCTAAAACATCCATTCAATTATAAATGACACAAAAAAAACATTTAAAATAGGGGTTCTAAATCATTTAAAGACTAGTTTTATTTTTTTCAATAAATTTAAGGTTTCAATAATATTTAAAAGAATCATCTAACCAAAAACCATTAATAATATATAAACAATAACAAATTAAATGAGATCACCAATGATGAAGAAGGTGAAGAAGATCAGAAGACACAACCAAGAATAAAGATATATCAAAACCATGTTTTTTAATCAATAAAATTATGATCTATTAAATTATAAATAATACACAATGAGATATTTGAATAAACCACTAGAGGGGAGATCCACATAACCAGAGCAGATTTAACACAATAATTTGGTATTCAATACTCCCTGAAAATTATATAGAGGAAAAAAATGCTTTATGGGATACACAAAGACCAATAATTTGAATTAGGGTTGAATTTGGTTGATTAGGGGATGAAATAGAGGGTTGAAATATTTTAAATAAAATTCATGGGAATTACCACCCATTCAGATGGGTTTTAGGGTAGGAATTTAATTTTAATAAACTCTACACCATAACCATGTTCCACTTCTAGTAAGGTACATGCTCTCATTAAATAAGGTGCATGGTTTTTGAAACCTTTACCCAACAGATAATACATTCATAGTCTAAGGATACAACGTTTGGAGGGGCTAAAATAAAAAATGGGGAAAAATCAGGCTCCTCTTTCTAGGGGATCATAAAAGGGTACACTATTTTCTATTCCAAACCACATGTCTTTCCATAAATGTAGTTCTACATTGAAAACCCCCTTGGGAATCCAATTTGCTCCAATTTATCCAAAAAAGAACCAAAAATAGGTCCCTACTCAAATGTGTTCGAAAAATGGGTATAGGTGTTACCATTAATAAGAGAGTAGGAGATTACGACCTCCACACCATAGAAACAATTTCTCCCCATAATTTCTATCAATGAATCTATTTATTTAGGAGGTGATGCCACTAATCATTCATTAGTTCCATATTCTGCAAAATTTCATGTGAAATATAACCATGTTGTGATACCATTCATACTAAAGGTAATATCCTCCCACAAAGAAACTTTTCCCCAGAATCAACAATACTAAATAGAATGTCAATCATAAAAATATCAGGATCAACATCGAGATAATCATATACCAAGACATGAAATGTATTATAGAGATACATACAAATCTACAATACTTGGAACACGCTATTTATCGATATCAACTACGGTGTATGATTTAAATAGAAATAATCTATTCCATCATTTTCAACAACCTCAATTGGTCCCCAAATATAGGTGCATTTCACCCCTATTTTTCAATAATTCAGTAACCCAAATTATGGTAAAACTCTCAAAAACAATAGTCCAAAAAATGAATACTCCAACGGTCATCTATGAATAAAACCATAAGATTTGAACTAAATCTGTTTCATCAACATTATTGGTTTAATTAATAGAATCCTTTTCATTATATTTTGGATCAACCACTCTCTAATTTTGGAGTCTTAACAAATTTGAATCCAACACAATGGATATTTTTAATTCCTACCATACTTGGCCTCAAAAGTATCAATGTAAATTTTTTACATGTAACTCCTATTATAATAAAACTAAAAAATTACCATATGGATGTCCCAATCCACACCAATTCTAGTAACTCAAGTGCATAACACGTCCTCAATAATCATTATTGACATTTCATTCATTCCATATATCTACAAGTAATATTACATAATCAAATATACCAATGTTCTTTATTCCTCCATGAGATGTATACAAAAGAAATAAGTAAAATGGGGATCATTTTTAGAGACACTAGAAGAATGTAAACTATGTAATTTAATAATTTCAAACAAATACAGACAATTGAATACCTTAACATTATTTGTATCATGAACAGATATAATTTGAAAATATTGTTTAATTAAATCTAATATAACCCATAAAAAATTATTCTTAATAGAGGTATGTGTTTCTCAAATGTAGAATTCCTTAGCTATATCACATCACTTCCACATTGGCACTAAAAGTGGATGATGTTACCCTAAAGTTCATTGGTGCTCATATTTGACCTGTTGAGAGGTATAACAGTGTGAAAAAATGTTAGTGATGTATCATATCAATATCAGACAATTTAAAAACCACGAAATATAATAAAAACACCATTATTATATGGTTCTCTACCCAGTAGTAATTATGGAAATCCACCATTAGGAACATCCATATGGGAAAAGGTACCACAAACTGATTTTGAAAACAACAGATACCTTAGGAAGAGAACATTTAAATACTAATAGTCTCCCCATGAAAAATTGAGTAAATAATTATATGGAATTATTTATCAAAATTTTTCTCCTAATGAATCATCTCAAAAAGAGGAGACGTCAAATGAAAACTATCCAAGACATCCATGACCTCTTATTCCAAGACCCCCAGATGAAATTGATAAAAAAGATCCATCATGTCCAAATATATTGATGATTTTTTCATGTTTGGGGTGAGAAATGTTTTAATAAAACAATCAGAAATTAGATTCACAATCAATCAAGTGTAAGAAATTATAAAATAAATAAACTATATTTACTCCACCTAAGTCCTATGTTAGAGGTTTAAATCATTTCTTAGGAGCAATAAATCACTATTTTTGAAAACAATAACTGGTAAACCATTATTCAAAAAGGTAATTCTAATAAAACATATTAAAATGCATCATAACATTGACTTTGAGATCATGGGTTAGATAATACATCTCATATTTCCTTATATATATTGATCTATAGACTACCATGTGACCACCCCACCTCAAAACACAACCCATACCTGAATGAGATGCATCACAGAATACTAAATAACCATACCTAGCCTATTGATATGTCAACACAAGAACATTATAAAATTCAAATATATTCTCAATAAAAAAAATTTAATTTATTAATCGCAAAATAACCCAATTTCCTTCCCAGAGGTAGATTTAATTTGAAAATCCAACTTTGAAAAATATTTAATGAACCTTCAGTAAAACCACACATATACAAAGAAGTTTCTTATCTCAAAAACAATTTGTGTATGATATCATGTAATAATTTTCATCAGCTTATTAGGATCAATTGAGATTCCTTTCTCTCACACCACTATTCCCATTATCTTTACATATCTTAATAATAATTTACATTTTGAATACTTTATATAATTATTGTGATCTCTTGTGATTTCTATGAATTCTCTCAAATAACATACACGATCCTCCTCGGTCATGGAGAAAACAAAAATCTCAACCACCAAGTCTATCATGAATAAGTATATGTACTCATGGAAAATCATAGTCATTAGTGATATTAAACTATAGGAGCATTGGTCAGACCAAATGGAATTAAAAGATAATAATAATTTACATACATACTCATGATGGATGTAATATTATTGCTATATTATAATTTTATCAACTGGTTATAACCAATATTAAGACAAACTATTGAGATCCACTATACCACATTCAACTAGTCAAACATATCATCAATATATGGAAACAAATAGAGATCTTTTTGGAAATTGAGTTTTCCATAATCAACAATGTGGTGAAGTGTTTTCTTAGCATTCATTAGAAGAAATAGTCACCTCCCAAGGATATACACCTAACAATATGAAACATTTCCTAATAAGATAATCTATTTTGGTTATTAATTATTCAATCATTTCTGCTCCCCATGTGTTGATGACTAACACCATACATTATACATGACCAAAGAGGGAATGATTTAACCAAAAATTAGTGGATGATAAAAGATAGAATTCAAAATTTGAATCAATTTAATGGGAGAAAACTCTAAAAATATTAGGTAAAATATTACCCAAATTGAAATGGTAAACATCCCAAGATAAATCACTAAGAATGAAAAGTAGAAAAATAGACATTAAACTCAAAATATATTACATAACAAGTGTATAGAATCTCCAATGGTCAACATCATCTCAATAAGGTCCCAAGGATCATGAACATCCTCCACCATCATGTATCACCCTCCCTATTTTTTTACATATTATAAAAAACTACAAACACTAGATGCCAATGTTTGGGTGGGATCTTTAAAGACCAGTAGTGTCTCAGCAAGTGATCCATTATTAATTAGATAACAAATAACTGAATATGTTTTAAATTTCTATAAAAAATGCATTGTAGATCATTATAAAATTTTAAATAAAATCATATTTGTCACTAAATGCGATAGAAGATATATATATATAAGTGGGATTGAAGTTTCATTATTATATACAATTTTAGGTATAAATAAAAAATATAAAAAACCATTTCTATGTATAATCAAGAAAAAAATAAAAGAACAACATAACAAATTCCCATGATATGTTATTTTATATAATAGTATCATCATGGATCATAAAAATTATCTTGTCTCATGATAGGTGTGTGCAAAGAAAAAAATATACACCAAAAATAGAGAATCATCATTCGCTATCGACATCCCCAAAGGGGAAACCTCTTAAGTGTTTATGTTATTGTTTTGTAATATCAAATACCATTATAAATTTATAAATATGGTTTCATGGTCATAGATTTCTTATAAATGTTACCAATTACTACCAATGATAACATATGATTTAAAAAATCTATCAATAAAGTATTTCAACCCAAATCAATTTATTATTTCTATATTTTCAAATTTAATCATGTGTTTCTAATCTTAAAAAAATATAGGTTTTCATTACATCATTCCATTTCAAAAAAATCACTTTGAGAAATTGTTCTTAATGATTTTCAACAAATAAATTGACAAAATCTATTTCAAAACCAAGAAATAAATTTCGTATATTACACCCCACATATAAATTCTATTCAAATGTTTATTTATCATAAATTTATATGAAATTTTAAATGACATATAAAATCATTTTATATAAGGGTTATTTATTATTAAAAACAAAATTTTAATTTGATCATGAAATTTATGATTTCATTCATGGGTAAATTCATCATAAAACCAGTAACCTTTAATCACATGGTTAAATACAAAATTGTCAATGGGATTTCCAATGAATAATGAGTCAAAAAAGTTAAAAACACAACCTAAAATTATAATTTAACAAAACACAATATATATCCATACATAACATAATTATCAATCAAAAAAAATATATAAAATATTTTTACATTTGAAAAAACAACATCGGATTAGATCCACGTATCCTTATGAAATTGAATAAAATCACAGGTGCTTTTAACTTCCATGAAAATGGTTTGGATGAGTAAAAATAACCTCTTAGGAACCATCAATGTCCTTGGATTAGATTTAGTGTTGAAATTAGGTGATTAGGGGTAAAAGCAGAGGGTTTTTTGATTTTAATTAAACTTGTAATGAAATTAAAAGGGGTGTTCATAGTTTTTCGGGTAGGGTCACATTGTTCAAAAACCCGTACAACCTAACTTTAAACCCTTAATAGTAGGGTACAAGGTTTATCCTATGAGGGTGTATATTTTTTAAAATTCTGACCCATCCATAAAAATCATTGGGATTTTGGGAAGAATGGTTTTGAGGGTCTAATTGCATAGTTTGGAGAAATGGTGTCCCCCACCTAATGGCCCAAAATAGGGACCATGGTTTGCTAAGACAAATCGTGTAGTTTTATACAACCATTTTCCAACCATGCATGGCCCCATGATCTTCCAATGTTTCCAAATCTTATTTTGACGACCCCAAAACATGGCCTACCAAAATGAGACAAAGTAAAATTCAAGGAATTCATCAAAAAATTTAAGATATATTACAACCACCCCACCATAAAAAAATTTCCACAGGAGGCCTATGATGAATGTTCCATATCAAATTAGTGAAGAAACTACTCTCTCTTTAGAGCATCATGCTCCCGCATATCATGCAAGTTAAAACCATGATTTTATAGCACATGTGCCAAAGAGATAGTCTTCCAGTGAAGACATTTGTCTCAAAATCAACAACTCAAACTAGATATTTAGTCATTGAAAAATCATGCAGAATATCAGGATACTCCTAGCTGAAGACATGATATGGGTCATAGAGATACTTCTATATCAATGATACATAGTACAAAATATGTATTTGTGTCATCAATGGTGGAATTTATAATTATTAATCCACTCATCCCACCTACTCAAAATCATAAAAGGGTACCAAAAAACATGGTAAATATTTCACTATATTCACAGTCATAGATGACCCAACATAGGTTACAATATACAAAAAACAGTTCACCAAATAAAAACCCTAAATGTAAAATATGATGATCAGAATAGGATTTTTATTGGATCGGTTCCATCAAAATTCTCTAAAAAATCAGCCGAATTTTTTCATCGTCTCTTAGAACAAACCTTATCAAACTATAGAATAATAACTAATCTATGGCTAGAAAAATGGTAATTTATAAGGTATACCATTCACCACCAAAAAAGGATCCATATTAATTTCATAATGGTACATTTTTTGATAATAATACTCATGTAATCATAAATGGATGTCCCACTCTCTACCAAAGTTGATATCACAATCACATAATATATCCTTATGAATAAGTATAACTCATTTAGTCTAACGATAAATATGTTAATGATATGATGTAATGATATATATTTAATAACCTAGTGCCTCATAGAAGCCTCTATAAAAGTTGGATATAAAATGGGGATCCATCTCATATACTATAGAATAAGGGATGCCATGCAATATGAAAATATTATTCATATAGATACATCCAAAATAATAAACAATTATTGTGTCACAAATGGAGATAAAGTGAACCAGTTTGGTCAGTTAATTAATTAAAACCCATATGTAATTATTTGTAAGATTTTTATATTAAAACCCAATCTTGATATCAATAGAGGATATCAACCCACATACAGGTCAACACTAGATGTGGTTGATGAAAACCTGAAGGACTCTGGTTGTTATCATTGACAATATAATATGTATAGTAATGAGAAATATCATGTGATGTCTCGTACCATTCCTCAACACCATTATCATCTTAATAAATAATAATAATATTTTTGTTTATTGGGTTTATCAATGACATGTAATTATGTAAATTCTATATTAGAGCATTTCGTACTGCAAAATGATAATAAATACAAATTTTGAAACCCCATGATTTCCTAGGAAATGAATGCCCACTAATCAATGGTCTGCCATGAATAAAGATAATTCATAATGAAATTGAATTCATCATAAAGATACTGATCCCAAAGTATCACCTAAATAATAGTAGAGTCCAATTGAACACTTTCCAAGAAATCCATGACCTCTAATTCCTAGACCTAGGGACAAAACTAAAAAATTTCCATCATTTACCACTACATTGAGTTTACATTAATGGCACATGTTATAAATTAAATTCTCATATTATATACAATTTCATTACCTTACCCAATTTTTATGAAATTTTTAAATAAAAAAATCATGTACTCTAACTGACACCTTTTTCGTAGGTTGAAATACTTTTGGGAAATGATTTAACTCATAATTTTATATGTTAAATAAATGGTAAAACATTCTCTAAAAATGTACTACTAGTAAAAAATAAGTTCTTGAATCACAACCATGAGTTCGATATGATGGTTCCAATAGTTATTCTCATGTTGAATATTCTTGCTGGAGATATATATTACCATGTTATCACCCACCAAAATATAATAACCCCAACCCATACCTTATCTTTCTTAGAAGACCACAGAGCCTTTACCACCCTCTAGAATAGTAAAAACAATACTGTAATTCAAATGAGTTTTTAGATGAACAAATAAAATAAGAAATTTATCATCTCAAATGTACTTCAGTCCATTCCATGTGAGTTTATTCCTTAGGGTATCCACCATCATGTAATATTTAATGAAACTTGGATAAGACCTCACCAAGCCCAAGAATATATATATATATATATCAACAATAGTAAATTAGAAAATGTTCAGTAAAATGACATACAATTTTGGTAATGGATAGAGTAAGTTATTTAAAATAAATAAATCCTTATTTGAAAAATAAAAGTGTATGTGACTCTAAACTAGATGTACCTAGGGGTAACAACTCTAACAATGTGCGTCAGACCTGACTTAGTGTAACCTGGTATATGATAATAGGCCTTGATTTTCACTTAGTTTGACACTCTGAGGGGATACGATTTGGGAATTAAAAAAAATGATACATACCATCATAATGGATTTAAATAGGGCTTGATATAAATAACGTACGATAAACCTAATGTGTCCTTGATTAAAGATGTAGGCTTCATGATTCAAAAATCCTACAAATAATTATTTTTCCTGATATGTGGTTTTATTCAATGATATGTGTTTCTCATCATGTGTATTATTATTTTATTGAATATAGAGAAGTAGAAGGAACGTGGTTATCATTGAATGTTTTAGATGTGGATAGTATTGTATTTATGAAAATTAATTTCTGTCGTGTAAATATCATAAATAGAATCATGTTGGTGGTATGACTATTTTTTATACATTTGAATACAAGGAGACCACAAACCACATGTGAAAGGTATGTGATGTTCTTTGTGTATTGTTTATATTATTCACAGACTCATCAATAGATTAAGGTTGAAAACCCTTCATATATTATTGATATTAATATTCATAGAAAGATGTATTATAGAATACATTAATGAAGCCTATGTAATGGTTTAAAAATAATGCTGGCTGAATGAAGTATTAATGTTTTGTAATTCAAATGTTATGTTATATGGATCATGAAATATATAAGTATTTTCAATTTATGTTTTCATTAAATATTGAAAAGGAAATGCTTATTGGTGATGAGGAAATCAAAAATTGGTATTTTGATTATGGTAAGGTTATCCAAAAAAAATCTGAATGGTGAGATGATGATGTGTTGATAATTAAATGTTAGACATAAAAAAGTAAATTGAAATCTAAATATTAATCTAGAACTAATTATTGAAAATGTGGAATATTCCAGGAAGGACGAGGTTTATGACTTATTTTATTTAATGAATTTATATTCTAATCAGTGGAAAAAATAATCTTTATTGTTTTCCAAAAAAAAAATTTGTAATTAAGCTTATTTCAATGATTCAAAGAAATATTTGATGAGGGTATTCCCATGTTATGAATGTGGAATCCAATTGATACATTGCAATATATGGGGATCAATGTTAATATTATTTCATTAATTTCATTATATTGTATTGTATTTGTCATCTTTAACAAGGTTTACAAGGTTAACTAGTCATGAATTATTAATGTTAAACATCATAGGAAGTATTTATGTATTGATATTGTATTCAAAACCATGGTTAAAATGCTATAGTGTGATTAAACATATTAAAAAGAAGACCATATTATTTATTTTGGAAATTATATTACTGTAATTTTATAAAAGGGAATCATGTAAATCGGGTGACAACCAATCACGTCTGAAAAGGCCATCGGTCTTATTCTCATGAATGAAGAAAGATAAGGGTTACATCCCTACTATAGGCATATATGATGTCCTAGTAAATGTGTAATTATTTTTAATGAATAAAAAGTAATAATAAACAATTAAATTTAGTTTTTATTTTTATAGATTAATTTATTAACCATACTAATTTATAAGAATAGTTAGAGAAAAAAGGTATAATTTTCATTCTTTTATTGGCATTATGATATATTAAATGTGTATTTCAGTACTTCCGGGAATAAAGATAATTTTTTGAAATCGATTTCATGAATTAATAAAGAATTAGAAAAAGGTAAAAAAAAGAATGAATTTTGTATATATAAATATATAATGAATATATATTTCTTTATATTCCTGTTCAATAAAATAATTACTCAACATTCGGATAATGATTAAAAAAAGTTTATATAATACATTAATTTTTTTTGAACTTACGACCTCTTAAATCATCATAGATTTATGAATTTATGGAACTAAACATTTCATTGATCATTGTAATATTTATTAATGACTACCTCAATTAATCCCTATAAATATTTATGTTTCTCTTCCATGTCCAATCTTCACTCTCATCCAATGATCTCATATAATGAAACCTAGTTATATGTTAAATTGTGTAGCCATTATGATTCAATATTTTCCCTTTTTAGGGATGTTTTATTATTCATTTTTATGATATGTTTTACATGAAATTAATCTCTCAAATATTAGAAATTTGTAAACAAAGAAGAATTATCAGTAAAAAATACATTTTAATCCAGTAGAATGATACACCCTATGAGTTTCTGAATTAATTTATTAAATTAATTTAATATTTTTAATATTTTTTACTTCAAAAAATACAAACAATATTTTCTTTTATATTAAATAATTATGTTTATATCTCCATGAATGAAAAATAAAGTTAATCATGGACTACACACAACATCAACTTTAGCTTGCTAAACATAAACAAAAATATTAGCATTTCGTACAAATAACAATGACTTTCCCCGATATCTTATGCAACATGCAATACCAAACTTTAACGAACACTAATATACTATTAAAATATTATTATTTAACATAATATGACATAACCTAGATTTTAAATTAGAAATTATGAATATTATTAAATAAATTATAAAAACATATGGTTTACACAAATATAAGATGAATTCATAGGCTACTAATTAATTAGAAATAGAAATATAAGAACTAATATAATGTAAAGGAATTATTTTTATTTTTTTGATTCTAATGGTGTTTTATCAGATTAAATTAAATTAAATTTAAATTATTTAGTGATATCAATGTAATATATATTTCTAATATTCAATAATTTTTTTTATTCATCCAATATATTTTATAGACAAGGGATAATAACAAACAATTTTTATGCATAAAAACAAGTATTTTTATAAATGTAGTTTCACTACCTTTTAAGGAAGAACACATTTTAAATAAAATTATTTTCACTTTTGTAGATTTAATTTTTGAAAAAGAAAACATAATATTTGAATGAAAACTAAAATAATTTTGTTAAGATAATTTGTTGTATTTTTTTATAAGGATTTATTCTTAATGAAAATGTTAAACATACTGAATTTTAATTCAAAATTTATTTTCCATATAATTTATTTATAAGGTTAAAATATATTTAAAATTATTTTAAATTATGAATTAGATCTTATTATTAAAAATTAATCAAATTTGGGTCACTGTAATCAGTTTCACGTTGAAATTGGGTAAAAAAACCAAGCCAACTTTTGGACATTTTTACTTGAAAACCCAACATTTTCGTCTCATATGTAGGATTAAATTAAAATTAATTCATTACTCTTATGTAATAGTAATTTGGAAAATTTTATTCCATATTTGGAATAAAAATAATTTATAATGTATAATATGTTCATATTAGTTCTTTTCCAAAAATATTGGCAAGATTAATTAAAAGTATTTAGAATGATTAAAGAAAAATTAATGATAAAAAGGAATAAAAATTAATATTATTGTTATAAATGACCTATAAAATTATATAATATCAATTAGATGTAAATATATAAAACATATACTACACTTTATTTAATTTTTACTATTATTGGCTTCACATTCCATTGAAAAATGTTGGTATGATTATTATTCAAATAATTTATAAGTGTGTCACTCCTCCTCCCCTATAAAAGGGCATCCTCTCATCCCAATTCCTCACACCTCAAAAGAAACATTATACCGATGAGGATCTGAAAACAAAATCTCATGAAAATCCCTCCCATAATCCTATAATCGTTTTATTTTCCAAATGGAATCAATTGATGCCTTTTTGTGCAAACCAAAAGTTGTTACCTGAATTTGACGTAACATCATGCCCTATGAACATTATATTTACTTTCATTATCCACTCCCTAAAATCTTATTATTACACAATTTAATAAAAAACCTATATAATAAATACACTATTATGTTTTTATGCTAAGGGTTTTACCTATAATTATAGAAAAATTATTCTAATGGTTAAAAAACATACAATCTATATGTATGATGAACTACTACCTCACAAAATGATGATTGTTCAGTTTTTATTTACCACATCTCATGGTATAAATTGTGATCGAAAATATATTTGTATATGATTTATATGATATTTATAACTTCTTTATTCTTATGTAATTTTTATTTATGAAATACCATTATACATTACATCTTATGTAAATAGGATAATTTTGTTCAAGTAAGCGTGGACTTCTACCCCCTCAAAAAGATGTGATTTGTACACATACTACATGGATGGTATTAAGGATTTTTAGTGAAAATATATTATATATATGAAATAATAATTATAAATTATTGTTATTAAATATATGTATACATATATGCAATTTTATTTCCTTCATTCAATGCAGTAATAAATTGGATAAAATGTTCCTGTGTATATACGACCTACCATCTCCATAAATTGTGAATTCACTTTTCATTCATATATATTATATATATTATTATAATTAACATATAATGAAAATAAATGGTTCATATATCTTGGTTTAAATTATGTAAATTATGATATAAGTATATGGAAAAACAATACAAAACAATAACACACATGTGAATAACAAAGAGAATATTACATGAAGTGATTCCTTATCATAGAAATGTTAACAAAAAAATATAGTCATAATGAATCCATATATGGAATTAGTTATAAAAATGTTGTTTTGTGATATATATATATATATATTAATCATATATTTTTCATATAGGATATATGAATGAGTACAATGATTTTTGGGACAAGAGGTAAGGGGATTTCAACACACATTTTTTCCCATGAGGTATATGCCTTAATCACCACACATTTAATTTTTGTTGTGCATATACATAAAATGGATGTATTAAATGAATATTATTCTTAAATTTTTCGGTATTTAAATACGAATTCTATAATATTTATTTCATGCAGTTTATGTTTCAAAAGGTACCAAATCATTAGGATAATTTTGTCTCAATTTTCATTCTTTGAGAAACATGTTTAATTATAAACCTACACTATTTTTTCAATGTGTATTAGACATGTTATATCATTAATATACATCCTTTAGTGAAATTTAAATATGAAATTATATTTAATTTTTTATATGATTATTATGACTCAATGTTACCAAATTATAAGTGTTAAGGAAGTGTTGTTTTAAAAAATACATAATGTTTTTATTTAAAGGGGGAGTTTTTTGGGAACAATACTCTATCTCTTTATGATAATTTTGATGTTCACAAATAACATTAATTATTTTCTAATGATTTTATTTGTTAATTATATTTTAAGAATTTATTATTTATTATATTTTTATTTCTAGACAAAATATTTAAGATCCTGAAGAATGATGATTAATTACAAAAGTATTCACTTTAGCATGTTCTGGAAGCACTGTTCATAGTCTATATATTCAAGTTCTAGTTAAGGATGAAATGCTGTGTATACTTTATGAGTTATAAAAAATGTATGGAAGATTAACCCTACTTTAGGAAGGAACCCTACATTTGGGTTATTGAAAATGTATGGAAGAAGAACCATATGTACGTTTTAAATTTTATGTTTGTTTCTCAAAAGTATGGTTCATCAACCATACTTTTTTAAACAACCATACATTCTTTGAAAAGAATGGATCAAGTACCTTTCGTTTGAAATCTTATAAAAGTATGGATCTTTTTTCATACATTTGAAAGTTGAAGAGAAAAAATATGGATGGAAAACCCTATGTTTGTGATCAACCATACGTTTCCAACCCTACGTTTATAATCAAACATACAATGACAACCTTAAGTTTGAAGGCTACTTCAGCAATCTTACGTTTATTATCTACGTTATGTTCAGAGTATGCATATTGTATAACTCAACCTTAAATTTGGTGTTGGAGAGTTTAATGTTGATATTATTATCCAACGGTCAGTAAGCTGTTTATTAGGATGATTTCATGCAAGGTTAAAAGATTATTTTGAAACGTGTTTTTGACATGTTCATATCCATTTAAGGATTTCATTAAAAAGAATATTTTCTTGGCGAATGTCAAGGGATGTTACCACTACTCTATAAATTCAATTATTTGAATATCATGAGTCAGAAGGCGACTTTTGTGGATCTAAATTTACAGGAGAAGTGATCGACGTTATATAGATATGGTATTTTTTTAATTTTATCAATCGATCATATTCATAAAAAGGAAGAAAAATAGAGACTATCAATAACACATATCTGCTGATTCAAAAGAACGACAAAGCTCTGTTTATTGAAGAAGAAGATTCATGATATAAGATTCACCAGTTCTATATTGTAGATCATTTGTGAATCTGCTACTGCTGATGTTGTGAATTATATTTCTATATCTACTGCAACAGGATCGACTCAAAATGACTCTTTTTTGAAAAACATTATTTCTGAAGGCGACGATTCATCTACTGTCAATTGCATTCTGTTGCAATTGTAAAGAACAACTGGAAATTATATTCAAAAGTACAGATTCGTTTCTTTTCTATTATTGAGTTACCAGATTCACGTAAAAGTGGTATAGGTTCTGTGAGTGAACTAGAAGGCTTTGTTTTTCCATAGATTGTAAAGGTGTCAACTGACTATACTCAATTGTGAAACAGTATGTGGAAACGAGGACCAGATAGTGAAAATCACCAAGCTTGTGGAGTAGAGAAATGGTGGAGTGGAATAGGGGCCTTCTGTTCCCTGAACAAATATATATCTTGTGTCTCTGATATTTAAATTTTTGTTGAATTAATTCACCTGATTAAAGATAAAGGGCATAACATGATCTCGCAAAGATTTATGAAAAGACACAATTCACCACCTCATGTGTATATTTAGTATAATCTGATTCAAAAATTGGTATCAAAGGTTGAGCTTTTTGATAAACCATTAACAAGATGAAAGTGATTATACATAGAGCAAGATGACTGATACAAGATGGGGAATGTCTATGGTCATAGCACCGTACTTCAATTGAGAAAACTATGGATGCTAGAAGTCGCGAATGATTATCTATATGAAAACCTTGGATACAGAGTATATTCTAAGATTCTGACTCCATATGAAATACTCGAAAAACTTCAAACAAGGAGTGCAGTTACTAAAGAAGAATATGATATGAACATGAAGGAAATGAATGAAATTATATGTGTTCAAGGACCTGATAAATTTAGAACAGTATCTCAATACACGACAGCATATAAAATTTGGAAAACTATTTCTTTTACTTATGAAGGAACTAACAATATCAACGAAATGTGATATTCTACTTCTAAGCATAAATTTGATACATTCAGATTTGTTGAAGGTGAAAGTATTACTCAAATTAATGAAATATTGACAGAGATTTTCAGTAAATAACTGCCTTGGGATATCCCATTAAACAAGATGATCAAGCATTAAATGTACTGAGTGTACTGCCTACAAGATGGAAGGGAATCTCTGTTGTAATTCGACAGTCGACACCTATCAAAGGCATAACCATGAGAGAAATTATTTGATAACTAATGATGCATGAAGTTGAGATGCAAGATGAAGAAAATGAACATAAAGTGCTTATCAAGAGAGATGACATTGACTTGAAAGTGTCATCATAGAGAAAAAACAGAAAGATGAAGAAAAGCATAAAAGTTAAATCAAAAAGTTCTAATTTATCAAATTCTGATGTGGAACTGGCTCATCTAGCCAGAAAATTTACTAAATTCTGTAGAAAGAACAAGGGCGTCAAAAAACCCTTCAAAAAGGATGACAAGGAATCAGATGTTATGAGTGCAAGAAAATGGGGCATATCAGACCTGATAGCCCTCAGCTAAAAGAATACAAGAAAAATAAATTCTTTAAATGAAATGATTATGAGAATAAAGAAAAGAAAGTAATGAAAGATACATGGTTTGTATCTGAAGACTCCAGTAGCACTTCCAAATCAGACTTAGAGAAGGAGATGTAAATCTGAAATCCAACATGTGTTTTGTGGAAAAAACAGATGAGGTACAATCTTACCACTATTCTGACTCTAGTTCAGAATCTAGTTACTCTAATTAAAAACATATAGCCTACTAAAATATTCTTGAAGAAAAATATGATTTTCTATTTAAGAAGAATAAGTATTTAAAGAATAGTCATAATGAAATTTTTTGATGAAAGAGATACAATACTGAAACAACATAAAGAGTTAACTGAAGATTTTAACTCAATTAACACTAACACTATAGATTATGAATCAAAGATAAAAACACTACAAACTGAAGTGGAAACTTATAAAAATACATCCCTTGTTTTTACTAAAGGATAAAATACTTCAAATTAAATTCTCATAAAAATGTAATTAAAAAGGAAATATTTGGAATTGGTAGTAAAGGTGAAAAACCTAAGCTGCACAAGATTTATTTTATTCCAAGTACAAAAAGATTAAATTGTAATTACTATGGAACAAGGGGACATATTTCTAAAAACTTTATATTAAGACAACCCCAAATAAGTGTTATTAAGAAAGATTTTGTAACAAATAATATATTTAAATCTTATGTAATTAGAAAATCAAAGAATGTATGGAATCCCAGGACTTTGGTGGATAACATCGTTGTACCCAACAGAATATGGGTATCAAAAAAAATTGTTGAAATGAATTTGTAGGGATAAGGTCACAAAAACAAAAATAAAATATGGTATATGGATAGTGGCTACTTAAGGAATATGATTGGAAACTCATCGAATTTCTCTACACTCACTCAAAAAGATGGTGGACTTGTCACTTTTAGTGACAATTCCAAAGGGAAAATCATTGGTATTGGAATAGTTTGAGATCCAGAAGCTGTATCAATCAACAAAGTACTTTATTTACAAGTATTGAAACACAATATGATAAGTATCTCTCAAATATGTGATGATGGTTATGCTGTTGATTTTTATAACAATTTATTCTCTATTTTCAAAAATAAACTACTTAAATTTAGAGCACCTAGAACAGACAATGTGTATACCCTAGATTTAAATTTCTTGTGTAAACAACAAGTAAACTGTCTAACTGCTAAAATAAATGAATCCTGGATCTGGCATAGAAGACTTGGACAATGTAATGTATTTTTTTAAATAAATTATCTATGAAACTATTAGTTTCTGATTTTCCTAGTCTTAGATTTGAAAGTGACAGATTTTGTGATGCATGTCAATGTGGAAATCAACACAAATCATTTTCAAATCTATTAACAAAATTGTTACATCTAAACCTCTATAAATTATACATATGGATTTTTTTGGACCTTCAATAGTAGAAGGAATGTCTGTTAAATTATATAAATATTTTTTAGTTGATGAATATTATAGATTTACATGGATTTTATTTTTAAAATTTAAAAAATATTCTTTTAATTTGTTTGAATGTTTTTGTAAATCTCTTAAAAATGAAAAATGTTTTAGAATAATTTCATTAAGAAGTGATCATGATGGAAAATTTGAGAATCTAGAACATAATTCCTTTTTCTCAAATAAGGGTATTAAACACACCTTCTCTGCACCAAGAACGACTCAAAAAAATGGAATTGTTGAAAAAATATATAGGGCTATTTAGGAAACGGTTAGGACTATTCTAAATGAATCTAGTCTTCCTACATATTTTTTTGGAAGAAGCTATAAGCACAACCTTCTGTATAATAAATAGAGTTTTAATTAGACCAATTCTGAAAAAGACACCCTATGAACTCCAGAATAATAGAAAACCTAAAGCAAGTAACTTTAAAATTTTTGGATGCAAGGTTTACACCTTAAACACCAAATACAATCTTGGTAGGTTTGATCCAAAATCCGATGAAGGCATTTTCTTAGGATATTTTGATACTTTCAAATCTTATAGCGTCTATAATAAGAAGTCAAGGATTTTTGAAGAATCAGTTCATGTGAAATTTGATGAATCTGATCCTTTTGATAAAAGGACAGATAAAATGGATGAATCTGACTCTAATGACAACATGAGACTTGATAACATGGAAAATGATTTTGAAAAAGATATAAATGAAATGCAGTCTAGTTTAGAAGAACATGACACTGAAGAACCTATAAGTGTACTTCCTAGACAGACTAAAACCCTTAAGAATCACCCTTTAGAAACTATAATAGGTGACTTAGACACGAGAATAAAAACTAGAAGGAATATAGGAAATCTTGCAAAATTCACCACATTTCTTTCCCAATTAGAACCCAAGTCTATAGAATAAACATTAGATGATGAAAGGTGGATCATAGCAGTGGAAGAAGAATTAAACCAGTTCAAAGGAAATGAAGTCTAGGAATTAGTTGAAAGACCATAGAATAATCCAGTGATAGGAACCAAATGGGTCTTTAGAAAAAAACTTGACGATCAATGAATAATAACTAGATATAAAGCAAGAATTTTTGCTAAAGGATATAATCAGGAAGAAGGTATAGATTATTATGAAACCTTTTCACCTGTAGCTAAATGAGAAGCCATTAGAATCCTTTTACCTTATGTATCTTATATAATCTTTAAATTATTTCAGATCAATTTTAATTCTGCCTTTTTAAATTGTTATTTAGTGGAGGAAGATTATGTTGAGCAACCTCCTGGTTTTGAAAATTCAGAAAAACCAGATTCTGTTTTTAAACATACTAAAGATATTTATGGCATTAAATATATACCTAGAGCTTGGTATGAATGATTAAGCTCTTTTCTATTAAAAAATGATATTACTATTGAAATGGAAGATCCAACACATTTAAAGAAAACTGTAAATTCTAATATTTTATTGGTTCAAATTTATGTTGATGATGTCATTTTAGGATCAACTAATAAATCCCTTTTTCATGAGTTTTCAAATCTAGTACAAAAATAATTTTAAATGAGTATAATGGGTGAATTAAATTTCATTTGAGGACGTCAAATTTATCAAAAAGATTTTGAAAATGTTTTAAATCAAAGAAAAATCATTACTGATTTACTGAATAAATGTGGACTTGAAAATAGAATGAAATATACAACACCTATATATACTAATATAAGAATTTATTTGGATAAAGTTATAAAATCAGTTGACAATAAGTTATATAGAGGTATGATTGGTAGTTTGTTATATCTTACTATTAGTAGGCCAGATATAATATATTTAGTATTTCATTGTGAAATATTTCAATAAAATCCTAAATAATCTCATTTAACTACGGTTAAAAGAATTTTTAGATATTTAAAAGGAACTATTTTTCAATCACTTATTTATCCCAAAACGTCTGATTTTAATTTAATTTCATATTCAGATGCCAAATTTGTAAGTTGTTGATTAGATAGAAAAAAAACTTCAGGAACTTATCACTTTTTAGGGAAATCCATAGTGTCATGGTAATTTAAGAATCAATATTCAGTTTCCCTATCAACAACTGAGGAAGAATTTGTTTTTGCTAGCAGTTGTTGTGCACAAGTGTTGTGGATGAAAAACACGCTTATGGACTTTGGACTAGATTTTAATAATACTCCAATTTTATTTGATAATAATAGTACAATTAATATTTCAAAAAATCATATTAATCATTCTATGACTAAGCATATTTATATCAGACATCATTTTCTAAGAGATCATGTTCGTAAAAAGGATATATCTTTGGAATTTGTAAGTACTGAAATTTATTTAGCTGATATTTTTATTAAACCACTTCCCATTGCAAGGTATGATTTTATTATGGGGGAGCTCGGATTATTTAATTTTAAATAATATTTTATTCTATTATGTGGTTTCTTGATCATAATACTGTTTTAAATAAACAAGTTTTTTGTATTTCGAATAGAATAAGTTTTTTTTCTGCGTAATCAATTTTATTCATTTTTAAAACCTATGTAATAATTATTGATGACATAAAAATCAAGGCTATCAGAAACCTTTCGAATTATGAATCATTTCACTTCCACCAGAAAACATGTCGCACTCACGGCGCTTTACCGCTCTTTGTCCATTCAAACCTAAAAACCTTTGAAACCCTAATCTTATTTTGACCCTTCAAATATTTCTCGTAGAAATCACCAAAACCAAGAGAACCGATGAGTCTGAGACCATCACCGTCAAGAAACAGCACTCCGAAGAACGAAAAAAATTTCATGGAAAGGTCAGAGACCGGGAATAGCTATATCAGACGAATCTTCTGTTGAAATAATCTCTCGCTTTCCAAAATCTAGAGAAAAACATCAGTGGTGAGAAGTCTAAGTTTTTGTATGTAGTATAACTGAAATATTTCTTTATGTCTATAAAATTTAGTCTGGGAGATGATGAGGATACTATGGTATCTAAGATAGAAGATTGAGATGTCTCGATATCCTCTGTGGAGATTGGTTAGATTCTAAACTGCCCTCATGAGGGAGTTTTTCATTTTGATTTGAAAAATATAGGAGATTACGTGAATAAGTCTGAAGATATCATGTCCTTTCTTTTTTTTTCTACTCATATAAAGAGGATTTTCAAAAAGGACCTGGAGCCAGATCATAAAATTCTAGTAAAATTTATTCAAACAGGGATTGCACCGACGATGTCTGAGTTGGATAAAATATTTTATCCAGATATGTATATAATGTTTCAGTTAATGAGTGATATAAGGGTAGACTTTACTAGGTACATGATAATGTATCTTCATTACTATTGTCAAAGTGATTCTAGGATGAATTTTTATACATTTGGTAGATTCATCTCAAAAAATTTGTTCAAAAAGGATATGGTGAGTCTAGTGGAATCCAGAGTTAGATTCCATCACAGTAACACCTTTGGTGTCGGGACCCTGAGAAAAATTGGTTATTTATGGAGCACATTAAAAGGGATACTTTTACCAGTATGTGATGAGGAAGAAGCAGATAGTGCTCAAGCTCATTTTGCTAAGTCCAAAGTGGGATAGACTGAATCGAGAGTAAGCACAGCTGCAAGAAGAATAAGATTAGAAACTAAAGACACTCAAGAAGAAACAGGTCTGGAAGGACATTAGACTCAATGAAAAAGAATTGTTCATGAGTAACTTTTTTCCCTTGTGATAACAACAATAGATTTACTCTCTTACTATTTTGTCTGAGAAAAAGCTGTTGAGAAGCCACAGGAAGAGGATACTGCTCAAATTAATGTGACTCCACATGTTCAAACTGAAATTGAACCGCAATTTGTAACTAAAGCTAAAGTTACACTTCATCATGAAAAAGATTCATAGCCTAGTGAGTAAGTGGCCAGTCCTCAAGAAAATCCAAGGGATATTATTTTAGAAAATCCAATGGAAGAACAGATTACTGATGTTTATTATGAGAATGTTTTTGAAGTTCAAACTGAAGTAATTAATGAGTATTTTTCTGTAGAATATTTCAGAAAAGACTCTGATGATAAATATGTGGATCAACCAGCTCAAGATAAGGAAAAAGAAAAATCTGATGCAGATTTACTGCCTTTTGTACTACTGCATCATATTGAAACTGAGAATGAGAATCAAGCATAGGGTGCCTCTGATGTAGTGAATAAGGAAGTAGAAGAGCTGTATAAAATGTTGTCTAATTTGGAATATGAAAATGTTACTCTGTGGAGAGCCTTATAAATAGAATAGTTGAAATTTCAGAGACTTAAGGGAAGTACCATTTCACGACAAGAAGTTGAAAATTTTAAGCAAGAGATGTTGACAGAGGTATAGAAGCTGAAATCAGAAATGGTAAAGAAGTCAGATCTGTGAGATTTTAATGAAATTCTAGAGACATAATTTCCATCTTTCGGGACTAGTGCTGCTAGTGGATCAGGTACTTCACCTAATTTAATCAAAAGGTTTCAAGCTATCACAGATTCCATGAGCCATATGAATGATGGATTTCACGATAATTATTGTAACAATGCTCCTTTATCAGTCTTGTTATATAATTAGAAATTTTTTGTTGATTAGTTTTCCTGAAGTGAACCAAATAATAGAATTGTGCTAACTCAATTCACAGAAAATATGTCCTTGTTTATGGAAAAGGAAGAAGGATTTCATGAATTTTTCAGAGTAAACCTCATAAAAGACATTCATATGGCTCAAGTGACTAGGGATCTTATTGTTAGTCTTGGTGATGGAATGATGAAAAGGCTGAAAGAGCATTTGATAGAAATCAAGTTCATAGTTCAGATGAGATAGACCCTATCTCATACCCTAACCAAACCTTTATTCATGTGTTCATCATGATTGTATATATTCCATGTTCTCAATGAAAATTTGGATTTTTTTTATTATTTGTTTTATTATCCTTGTTTCAATATTCTAGTAATCCAGATTTAATTATTGAAAAACAATTAATAATATAACAGTTACTTAAGTGTGGTGCTATATTAAATGTGTTCTATTCTATATTATATGATTCTTTTTGATATCACAAAAGGGTGAGAAATTTGGATAAACATAACATTTTATTTTAATTGTTTCATATTATATACTTTAAATGTTTTTTTCACTTTATTGTGGGAGAAATTAATATAAATCTAATATTGTATTTATCTTTTCAAAATTCAAAACTATATGTAATTAATTTTGTAAGTTAATATCATTGGTTACTTTATGGGTTTTTTGATCATCAAAATGGGGTAGATTTTTGAGCAAGTGTTTTTTTAAATGATACAAAATGTTTTTATTTAAAGGGGGAGTTTGTTGATAACAATACTCTATCTTCTTGTGATAATTATAAAGTTCACAAATACCCTTAATTATTTTCTAATGATTTTATTTGTTAAGTATATTGCATGAAAAGTATCATTCATTATATTTTTATTTCTGTAAAAAATATTTAAGTTATTGAACAATGAGGATTAATTATTAAAGTATTCGCTTTAGCATGTTTTGGAAACACTATTCATGCTCTACATATTCGAGACCTACTTAAGTGTGTTCTATAAACATTGTTCATAACCTACGTGGAGAAACATATTGTAAGGATGAAATGTAGTGTATTCTTTATGAGTAATCAGAAAAGTATGGAAGAGGAACCCTATGTTAGGAAGGAACCCTATGTTTGGGTTATTGGAAAAGTATGGATAAAGAATCATACGTATGTTTTAAACATTACATTTTTTTCTCAAAATTATGGTTCATCAACCTTACTTTTGTAAACAACCATACTTTCTTAAACAATTATGGATCAAGTACATTTCATTTGAAAGCTTATAAAAGTATGGATCTTTTATCATACATTTGAAAGTTGAAGAGAAAAAGTATGGATGGCCAACCCTAAGTTTGTGATCAACCATATGTTGCCAACCCTACATTTGTGATCAACCATACATTGAAAAACTTACGTTTGAAGGTTACATCATCAATATTATATTTATTATCTACGTTAAGTTCAGAGGATTCATAATTTACAACTCAACCTTACGTTTCGCGTTGGAGAGTTTAAATTCGATATTATTATGCAATGGTCAACATGATATTTATTAGGATGATTTCATGAAGGATTAAAAGCTGATTTTAAAATTTGTTTTTGACCAGTTCAGATCCATTTAATGATCGAATTAAAAGGAGCTTTTCTTGGAGAATTTCAAGGGAGGTTATGACTACTCTGTAAATTCAAAGGTTTGAATATCACAAGTCAGAAGGTGACTTTTGTGGATCTAAATTTACTATATAAGTGCTCAAAGTTATATAGATGTGATATTTTTAGAACTGTATCAATAATAATATTCATAAAAAGGAAGAAAAACAGAGACTATCAAAAACACAGATCTACTAATTCAAAATAATGACAAAGCTCTGTTTATTGAAGAAGAAGAATCACGATAGAAGATTCACTCGTTCTATATCGAAGATAATTTGTGAATCATATACTACTATAGTTGTGAATTATATTTCCATATCTACTGCAACATGATCGACTCAGAACGACTCTTATTTTAAGATTGTTATTTCAGAAGGTGGCGATCCATCTACTGTCTATTTCATTCTATTGCAATTGTGAATAACAGTGGGAAATTATTTTCAAAAGTGATGATAATTTTCTTTTCTATTATTTTGTGACTGAATTCACGTACTGATGTATATAGGTTCTGTGAGTGAACCAGAAGGCTTTGTTTTCCTTAGATTGTAAATGTGTCAGCTGCCTATACTCAGTTGTGAAATAGTATGTGGAAACAAGTACCAAATAGTGAAAATCACCAAGATCATGGAGTAGAGCATTGGTGGAGTGGATTAGGGACCTTATGTTCCCTAAACCACTATATATCTTGTGTATCTACTATTTAAATTTCCACTGCATTAATTAATCTGATTAAAATTAAAGGGAAAAACACAATCTCACAAAGATTTCTAAAAAGACTCAATTCACCCCCATCTTGTGTATATTTAGTATAATCTGATCCAACAATAAGATCATTATCGAAAAAATCACATCCTTTATCGAGATTATTTATGATTATTCTTCCATTGATAAAATCATATGATCCATCTATCAAAAACCACCATAAAATTTTGTAACCATTTTTTTTTAATTTTATATCCATGTAATGGTACTATTTTTAACATTTATTTAATGAAGAAAATTTTGAAAATGTGGCTATATCTTTCCTTTCAGTTGGCAATTTGTGTTCTGTTAAAACTATAATATCTAAAAAAATTCAATAGTGTTTTACTTTTATCCTACAATATTAAAGGAAATTTTTACCCATGTTTTACCTATTACAAATTTATATTATAAGTAATATTTTTTCATTTTTCAATCAATACAATGTTCTAAAAATTTAGGGTAACAAGGAATGTTCGGAATGTACAGACATACCCATTATCATGATCTTCGTTTCCTTGATGATTCCATTATAAGTTAACCATGTATATTTTTACAGGAAAAATAATTTTTCTAATATATAGAACATTAATTTTTTGAAAAAATTGTATTCACAGAAAATGTTTTTAAAAATTATTTTGTTAAAATTATATTTAAATAATTTTGAAGCATTATTTATATGCTTTCAATGTACTTTAAATGAAATGTTTTTTTATAAAAAATCAATATATCATTATTATTTTTCAAAATAAATGGTTTCATAATTGTATTCAAATATTTATTTATAGATTTTAATGTTTATTTTTTATGAAAATGGGATTAATAAGGTTTAAATTCTAGAGAGTTCCTTTCAAAGAATAAAGGATACATTTTCACAAGAAATATTTATAAAATATATTTCAAAATTATTTTTAATATAATATGGAATCCATTAATGTTACTCATTCATTTATAGGATATTATTCTAAAATTTCCTTTCAGGTTAATTCATTGAATGGTTTTTGTATATATGGAATGGAATATATAAAACTCATTTATCTTTCATGAGTTATGGGTTCATGAAAACCATCTATCCTTCATGAGTTATATGATTATTAAACACATACATTTTTATGGGTTATGCATTGAGGAAATGGAAATGATTTTTTTTCATAATTAGTTATATTAATAAATATTAATGATACCCATCTAAATTCATGGGTTATGACTTAATGATAACAAAACCCATATTATTTAATTGGCCATTATATGATAAATATATTATGAAAAATGTATTTAAAATGTTATATTGTAATGTCTGGGAGATTTATCTCTCTACAATGCATTGGTTAATGATAAATGGTATATGAGATCATAAGGTATATGGGATATATCCCAAGCCCAAAAAAGGTTCATAGGTTGTATCACATGCCCAAAAACAAAATAATACACAATTTATAGCCCAATTGTGAAAATAAGTAGGTGCACAGGTTGTTTTCCAAGCCTAAAAGCAATAGGATTCAGAGGTTGTAGCCCAATAACAAAATTGATATGGCACACGGGTTGTTAGCCTAAGCCCGAAGTAGGTACACATGTTTTATACCAAGACTATCATTTTATCAAGGTATTGGTAGGTACTATTAACATATGATTTTCTATGATTATGTGTATGAAAAACATCCATGTATCATTCGTATTTTATGATTTCGTGGCTTATTTTCATTATTTCCCCATAATTAATTTTTCAGGAACTAATATTTTTATGAAAAGATTCATGTTTATTATATTTGATATATAGGGATTGATCTGTTTTTATCATTCACTCATACCCATATTATCATGATTATATTTATATATCTTCTTCATTTACCCTTATCATCTAAGATTAACCATTTTTATGTTCACATTCCTCCATGTTATGAAGATATGTCTTATGATTAACGGGTCCTAGAAGAGTTGTTTTCATAAATAACATACTTGGGGGATATTATATTTTTCTTAAGTACCAATGTTTATGTTTCCCTGTTTCCATGGTTACTAATCTAATACAGTCCTTGTGCATCTATTTTCGAAATATTTTATGTATTCCCCAAAAATTATGTAATGTCTATGTATCTGAATACTAGGTTACTATTTCTTCTATCAGTGAAAAGGATTATTCATAATTTACAATATATAATGAGAATAAATTATTTATATCTCTTGGTATATATATAAGTATATATATAGGAATTTATCTAATGATATTTATAAGGATTATTTAATATTTAGGAAGATGTCTACGAATTTTTGTAAATGATAGAGTGAGTGGTTTCATTGAAATAAATCCATTTCTTGATAATAAAAGTCTATGTGGCTCTATAATATAAGTACTTAGGGGTAACATCTCTGACATGGTGTGTCCAACCTGACTCAGCATAAGATGCTATATGACAACGATCCCTACTACACACATGGTTTTACACTTTAGGGGGATATTCTTTGGGAATTCAAAAACACATTGTAAACCATCATGATGGGTTAATATGGAAGATGAATATGAATAATATAGGATAATCGTAAAGTGTTATATATTAAATAATTACTTCTCATGATTTATACAACCAATAAGTAATTCATTTTCATTATTATGTGGTTTCTAATATGATAAGTGTTTCTCGCCAAGTTCTTTCTGGTTTATGTCAATGAAGTTAACTAGAAGGAACAAGTTTGACATTGAATGTTTTAGATGTATAAAATATATACATTATGTAAATACATTTCCCAAGGGGAAATCTCATCAAGTGAATCATGAAGGGGGTACGAGTATTGGTAATAAATCTGAAGAAAACAAGACCACAAACTACATGTGAAAGGTATGTGATTTTCTTCCATAAATGAATAAATTATTCATAAAAAGCATGAATATAATAAGATTTAGAAACCTTAAAAAATTATTCATATTTCATATTACATGAAAATGGTACTCAAAAATATATTTATGAAGCATGATTAATTGTTTAATAATATATTTAGATGAATAGTGTATTTAGGTTTTGTAATTCAATGATTATGTTACATTAATCCTGAAATATATAAGTATTATCAGTTTATGTTTTAATTAAAAAATTGATAATGTTATTTTGAATGGTGATGAAGACATAAAGAAGTTATATTTTTTATAGGGTACGGATACCCATAATTAAAGCATGATTTTTGTTGAATGATGGATGGATAATGATATGTTGGATATGAATAACAAAATTAAAAGGTATAGATTACCCATGAACTGATAATGGAAAAAGTGGTCTATGTCATAAAGGATGAAGTTTACAGCTTCTTGGATTTAAAAAATGTATCCATAATCATTTGAATAAGAAATAATGAAATTTTTCCAAAATGATTTATGTTAATTAATGTTATTACAATTTTTTATATAGATATTCGATGAGGTTATTCACATTTTGGAATGTGACAACCATGTGGTACTTTGTGATATATGGGGTATCAATGATAAGATAATTTCATGACCATATTTATAATGTTTTATATTTTTAATATTTTGAAGGGTTATAAAGTGTAACATTCATGAAATGTTTATCTCAAACATTGGAGGATGTATTTACGTATATATATTGTATTAAAAACATGGGTTTAAGGGGTATATAGTGATTAACCTTATTCTAAGGATTTACAACTTATATATTATTAAAATTATATTAGTGTGGTTTTAGAAAAGGGAATTGTGTATGGTGGGTAACAACCAATCATGCCCAATAAGGTCATGGGTCCTGAACCCATGACTGAATGATGATAATGGTTTCATTCCAACCATAGGCTTACACGATGTCTTGGTTAATGCATAACTATTATTATTTTTTTGAATAAAGAGTAATGATGAACCAGTAGAGTCAATTATTATGTTTATATATTAATATATTAACCATATTGGTTTTGAATAATACTTATAGTCAAATATTTATACATATCATTTGTTTATGGGAATTATTAACTTCTAAAAGCATATTTTAGTACTTCATGTGTCATTGTTAATTTCTATAAATCTGTTTCATGATGTAGTGGATGAATTTTAAATAAATAAAAGAACAAATACAGAATGAATTTTTTTTATAGTAATATATAATGTAATCAAATTTCATTATATTAATGTTGAATAATGAATTACTCATCATTAGGATACTGATAAATAGATTTTATTTTTTCATTATACCAAATTTTTTATTGAACCAACAAACTTTTAAAATAATAAAATATTTATGACATTAAGGCCCACAACATTTCATTGATCATTAAATGTTTATGATTGTTGACCTCAATCACTACCTATATATATTTACACTTCTATTCTATGCCCGATCTTAAATCTCAACCTATGTTCTATAATGTGGAATCCTTGTAATATGTAACTTTTGATAACCTTTATGGTTACAACATTCTCTTTTAAGGGATGTTTTAGTACACTTTTTTATGATGTGGGTTTATAGGAATGAAACTTTCATGTATTAAACCTTTGATATCCCAAAAACAATTATTGGTGAAATTATTTTTAAGTGGGAATAGAATGTTACACCCTATGATTTTTGGAATTATTATTATTTGATTAATTTAAATTATTTGATATTTTTTTATATCACACAACACTAAAGATAGTTTATTTTATATTAATGGAGTATTTTTTGGCTTGAAATATATGGAAAAACCAAATTATTCAAGAACTATACATGACATAAATTTTAGCTTTATCCACACGGAACACTAATGTTACCTTTTTTTATACATAACAATTTCATTCCTTGATGGCATGTGTAACACACAATGTCGATTTTTAATAAATAATAATACTACATTAAAATATTGTTATTTAAAATAATTTGATATAAACATGATGTTGAATTTCTGGTTTTTAATATTAAAAACTATCCTATTAAAGTATATGGTTTTGAAAAATATAAGATGAATTCATAGGTTACTAATTAATTAGAAATGAAAATATACGAACAAATTAAATATAATGGATTTATTTTTATTTTAATGCACCCAATGGTGTTTTGTATTAATAAATTAAATTAATAAAAATTGGTTAGTGATATTAATGTAATATATTTTTTATATATTCATTAAAATAATTTTGATATTAATCCAATTTATTTGATAGACATAAGATAATACAAAACCCAAATTTGTGCTTAAAACCTGATATTTTTATAAATTCTGATTAGGAAATTTTTAAGGAGAATATATTTTAAATCCAATTTTTTGAAATGTTATTAATTTAATATGTAAAATTAAACTTTATATTTTAATTAAAATAGGAAATTTTTTTCAGGATAATTTATTTATATTTTCTGGAATGGTTTCTTTTTTAATGAATAATTTAAAATTCCTAATTTCAATTCAAAACTTATTTTTTATTTAATTTATATATAAAGTAAAATTTTAATTTGAAATAAAATACATGATTAATTAGATCATATTTTTAATCATTAATCCAATGTGGGTTATGGGAATCAATTTGACTTTTTTAATTGGGTATAAAACATAGAAAACTTTTGGATGTTTTAACTTTAAAACTCACATTATCATCCAATCTGTGGGATTAAATTTAAATTAATTTCTTCCGTTTCTATTTTTTTAATATTTAAAAATGGATTCAAATTTTGAATCAACATAAATTATAAAATCTAAAAAGTTCAACACATATTTTTTCAAAAAATATTAATGAGAATAATTAAAGTTAATTATAATGATTAAGAAAAAGGATTTACCTGATTAAGAGGTAATATCTTTCCTTAATCTATTTTCTTTTATCTCTTTTACCAACTTTTTCAACTCACCTTATGATTTTATTTTATAAAAACAACTATTATAAATATAATAGTATTGTTTTATGATATGTATTTGACCTAAACACACACTCACTTTCATCTAATATCTAACGAATGTACTATTTATGTTAATGGGTAACTACCCCCTCACAAAATGATGATTGTTCATTTTTCATTACCGCATATCAGTGTGTACATTATTATGGAAAATTTATTTATATATAATATTTATGATACCAATAATGTCTTTATTTCATTGAATGTTTTAATTATAACATTCCCTCATTCTTTCTATCTTGTGTAAGTATGATAATTTTGTTTGAGGAAGTTTGGACTACCACCCCCGGAAAGTCATGTGATTTATTCACACACTACTTGAAATGTATTAATAATTAATTTAGTGAAATGATATAATATATATGAAATAATAAAGATAATATATGTTTATTTTATACATATATACATATATTTCATTTCATTTCATTCCTTCAATACAACTATGAAACAGAAACAACGTTTATGCGTTCATACAACCCACCCTCTCCATGAATGGTGTATTAGATTTTAAAGAATCTATATTATATATATTTTCATAACACAAAACTACTAAATATAAATGATATTTATATCATATTTTAAATTTTTGATTTCATGCTATAAATATAAAAAACAAATATGCAAAAAATTAAGACAGATGATAAAAACAATGTGAATAATACATGAAGTAAAACCATAACATCGATATATTAATAATAGGGAAATATAGAGTCATAATCAAACAATATATGATATTAAATATAAGAACATGGTTCACAGATTGATGTATAAAAAAATTATATTTAATATATATTATGATTAAATGAGAACGATGAGAGCCAAAACACAAGGTAAGGGGGTTTTATCTCACCTTTTAATTCCATTAGATTCATGCCTTAATCATCAATAATTTAATTTGTGTGTTACTTATACATCACATGGATGTATTATATGAATATTATTTAAAAATTTACGGTTATTTACATAACCATTATATAATCATTCATTCCTGGAGGTTATTTTTCAAAAGTTACCAAATCAATAATATAATTGTGTCTCAATTTTCATTCTTTGAGAATTTTATTTTACAATACACCAAAATGGTTATTTCAAGGTGTATTTGAGATGTTATATCATTAATATCCTTAATTTAATGATAATTTAAACTTCATTTTATTTAATTTTTCTACATTAGAATCGTTAATCAATGTCATGAGGTGATAATATATTTATTAAAACAATATAATCATTTATCAATATTGTTTACGATTCTACTTCCATTGATGAAATCATATGAACCATCTCTCAAAAACTCTCCAGAATATTCTTAATTATAGGATATGCATGTTATATCCATGTATCAGTACCATTTCTATAGTATTGGGTAGTTTTGATAATCAATAATAAGTTTTCATAAAAATGTTCTTATATCATTCCATTTAGTTGGAAATCAGTGTCCATTAAAAATAATGATTACTAAAAATTATTTCAAAAATTTTTTACATATATATGATGATGTTAATGGTCATCTTTAATGTGTTTTTCCTTTTAAAAATGATTTTATAAGGAATATTCTTATATTTTTCCTATCAAATAAATTTTATGAAAATTAAGGTGAAAACAAATGTTCCACATGTATAAACATACCCACCATCATTATTGAAATTTCCTAGAATATTCCATTACTAGTTTATATGTTTATTATTTAGGGAAAGAATGTTTCTTTATTTTTTCAAATTCATTATATTTAAAGTGGGATTCGCTAAAAAATGTTTTCAAAAATGTCTTATCAATATAAATTCTTTCAATAATTTTATTCAAAGTTATTTTATAATGGAAATTGTTTTCAAATATATTTTATAACCAAAAAGGTATTTCAAATGTTTTTAATAATATTTATATGTTTTTAAAGTATTTTAAAACAAATTGTTCCCAAAACGTTTCTGTGATCTATTTATATATTTTCAAATTAACAGGATTCCAAAATATTTTTATATATTCATTTATATTATTTCATGTATATTTTTCTGAAAATGGTATTCAAAATGTTTTTTGTTTTAGATATTCTATTTAAAATAAGATTCGATATTTTTCAAAATAAATTTTTTCAAATGATAGTTTTAAAATATTTTCCATCTAAGAAGACATCCATTGATTTTACCTATGACCTTATAAGAAATAATTTAAATGATCCATTAATATTCATTCTATGAATGGTTTATTTTTTGATGGAATGATGTATATGAAAAACATTTTAGTTTAACAAGTTATATGTTTTTGAAACCCATTTCTCCTTCATAAGATATATGCATATGAATCCCACAACTTTTTTGGGTTATTTTATAATTTAATGGTTATATAAAATATATTTTTTTCCATAGGATATGATGTGATGTTATTTTAATGATACCTATTCTATTTCATGGATAATTATTTCATGTTTTTAAAATCCATCTCTTTTCATCGGTTTGATATGATGAATATTTTGGGGCACATGTATTCATGATTTTATTTTGGGATGTGTGGGACTTATATCCCCCTTTAATGTATTGTTTATCAATAAATGATTTGTGAGATCAAATGGTACATGGGTTATAAACCATTCCTAATAATAGGAATGTACTAATGTCATGTTTTAATTTTGATGAAAAAAAGGTACACACAATGTAGGACAAGCCAAAAAATAACCAAGTTCATGGGTTAGTACACAAGATTGAAAATAACAGGGTATATGGGTTATAGAACAATCCTGAGATTAAGAGGGTATAGTGTTTGTTAGAATAATCTTGAAGTAGGTACATGGGTTGTATACCAAGACTATCAAGCTATGAATGTCTTGGTAGGTAGTCTTTACATAGGTTTTTCTATGATTATTTGTATTCTAAACTAACAAGTCTCATTCATATTTTATTCTTTCATTTCCTATGTTTTTTTTCCTATTATTAATGTCTTATGAACATCAAGGTTTTATGACATGATTCATGTTTTTTATCATTGATATTATTGTATTTATCATATTTTTTACCATGTTCTCATACCCTTATTCTAATCATTATGTTTACATATCTCCTTCATTCACCCTTACTGAGCATCTAAGGTCACCCATTTTTATGATTACATTCCCCTAGGTTATAATGATATGTATTATGATTCATGGTTCTTAGGAGGGTTCCATTGAAGAGGATCCTAGTGGGAGATAATATATCTCATTTATGTACCATTTTTCATGATTCCCTATTTTGAAAGTCACTAAACTAAATTAGTCATTGAGTGTCTCTTTTGTAATTTTTTAAGTATTAAAAATAATATATTAATATATATGTATATATAGACATGGTTTTTATAGGGGATTCTTTAGTGGATTCCATCCTAATGTATTATTTTTTCTATTTTCTCTATAGATCCCCATATAATTATCATTTTCTAGTTTTAATCCTCTCATATTCCATATTATGGATCTGTGTGGCATAATCTTATGATTTGGGATGAAAATTGGGGTTTCATCACAATCTGATTATTATCTATTCCAGAAAACCCAAGTAAATGACATGTGATTCAGGGAACACATACCATGTATTATTTTTATTTGGGTAGGAAAATTTTATCAAAATATAATAAATGTACTTGGATGTACACACCATGTTCTGGTACTCGACCATTTATCTGATTACTTGGAAAATTTTCTTGTGTAAAAGATCATGTCCATCTAGAGTACATGGGAATACCTCATGTGGGTCACATGCCATGTAGAAGTACATGACCATTCCAAAGTACATGAGTATTCTGTGTGAGGGACATATTAAGGTTCCATGTGTAGGGTTAAACACCATGTACCTTTCCTACAATCCATGTACATGGGAGTTTACATGTCATGTCTTGTAAAAGTTCTCATCCCATTTGGGATTTGGGAGTACATGCCATGTACTCATAGAGACACCCACGTACTTCCTCCCTTGTAACCATTTTTTTGGTTTTTCTAGTGATTTCACCCCTAAATTAGAATTTGACCCATCAGTAGTCCATTCTGGGTGTCATTTAGAATATATCATGATGGTATGGCATGAGATGTTTTTTTATGGATTCGTGTGTCTAATTTCAAGAATGGATGGGTTCATCCTATAGTTATCATGTATGTTGTCTCTCAGTGAGACCTGTTATGAGATGATTCATGATCTATCTCTATTGAACTGATTCCTTTGTATATCTTTTCATTGAGGTAATATCCTTGGTGATATGTTACCATATTTCCTATGAGTACTTGAGATTAGTTTTTACTTCGATCCCACTTATTATTCATCTATTTACTATATCACATAGTGGATCCTATGTTGGATACCTCTATCTTTATTTTGTACTAAGGATCTCGTGAGGTGTTCCTTTCCTTATAACTGACATAGGAAATCCATCATATGATCCCTTAGCTATAACGATATTGAGGATCACGTGTTGGGTGCATATTCTTTATTTTATGGCAATATAGGGTCCCCTATAGGATTACATCCGCTAAATATTGTTATGATGATCCATTGTAGAATGCCTCTATCAACTTACTAGTAAGGGATCCCAAGTAAGATGTATCCTTTATTTTCAGCTAAGGATCCAATGCAGGATTCATTCTATTTTTATAGATTGTGAGGATCCCATGTTGGATGAATCTATGTTTTTTACTAGGGAAACCTAGTTAATGTCTTGTTATTTTACTGAACCTATGTTAATATGTCACGTTTGGGTAGTGATTATAGAGGGTATAAACATTAAACCCATGCTGAACTAGTAATCCAATGGGTCTATGGATATAATTTTGGGTTTATCCATTCAGATACCCTCACTATTTTCTATTTTCTTCCACATGTATATTTCCAATGGACTGATGATTACCATATGTGATTACTGGTTACTAACTATTAATCTCATCAAGATGCGCCTTTGATTCCCATTAGGATGCCTAGACGTTCTTCCATGGATCTGTCTTATAGGCCATGTTATTTTCATTTATTTACAAGTATACCCAGAGGTACTACTAGGTATCTGGATATTGGGCCTGTATATATGGTTATTATATTATTGATATTTCAATATGTTTACTGATGGTATCCATCTCTTGAAACAATGAATATTATATACAACCTTATTATCTATATTTATGATTCTTATGGATTATTCCACTCACCCGAGTGATGAGGATGATTATTCTATAATTGTATCATGGGTTAAATGTGAATTATTACACTGTCTTCAACCTAAAGATGTTGTTGGATGATTATACTCTCCTAATTTTCAGTTATATAGAGGATGATCACACTATCCTCGACCAAATAGTTTATGGATGATGACTATTCTCTCTGTAACGCCCGAGACTTTTATGAGAAATATTTAGTTACACATAACACTAGCTTGTCTTGCTTTACACACATCTGTGGCCTTCCTCAATAGCTTGTGTCGTACGCAATACCGAGTTTCACTAAACAACGATATGCTATTAAAATATTAATAAAAATAGACGTTATGAATAGTAATAACCACTTTTTGAAATTTTATAAATTTTATTTTTCAAAACGGACTTCATTTTTGGATTCGGAATATCGAAATTAGCCTAGGGTGAAATTTTGGTATTTTTCTGAAAACTTTCAATTTTTGATGAATAGTGAAACCACTAAGTGGTAGTTAAAAAACTGAATTTTTCAAAAAAATTTATTTTACCGCTTCTGTGAGTGTAATTTCGAAAATCCGAGAGACAAGTTTAATATCATGGACTAAAATGTGGTTTAGTGAGATGAAAATAATTTTTGGTGAATAGTAACTTTTTACTTTTTTTACCACGGTTAATAGTAAATAGGGTATTTAAGGGTAAAAGTGTTACTATTATTACCCTAACACATGTCCTAATTCTATTGGATAAGTTTAATTCGACCGAAAACAACCTTAGGAATAAAATATGACTATTTAGGCCCACTTGGATTAGATTAGGACATTTATTATTAATTTATTTAAAGAAGGGTTAAAATAGTTAAAATCAAAGTTTAATAAGTAAATAATTTTTAATATGGGGTTATACATAAGATAAATTCGAATATAAATATTCATTAGAAATATAAAAAACATTTCCTACATAATCGTATTTTATTTTTAATTTTTAGACATTAAATAATTTAATTTATTTATGACACAACGATGATGCAGTAATTATCTTATTAATGAAATATTGACATAATTGATGTTATTAATTCCCAAATAAATGTAATTTGAGACTTTTTTATAATTAAAATAATTTTATAGGTTAATATGACATGTTATTATTGATTTAATTACCTTGGTTTGAACTAATAATTCTGTTATGAGTTTCACAAAAATCAATTACTAAATAGTATCAAAATTTACATAAAATAGTTTTTAAAACAAATAGTATATTATTAATTGTTATTTTATTCTTAAAAATCTATGGTTTGGACAAATGACCTATATAAGGTTATATATATTAATAATAAACAACTTGGGGTTATTTTGGCTTGATATAGTAAGTTTATTAACCTTATATTGTAAGAAAACAAGCAGACACGGTAAAAGTTAAATTATCTAATGTAAAGTTAAATCTAAATGATAAGGTTAAAATTGATACCTAAACTTGTATAAATTCTATTGGATGAGAGGATTTCGACCCATACCCACCTTATCTTCGAAATATATCAATTTGGAGCTATTAATAAGCGAATTTGACTTTATAATAAAATAATATTTTTAGTTATTCCAAAGGTGCCCCTCTCCTCCCTTATAATAGGGAACCTCCTCCCTCTCTTCCTCACACCACTTTGGGCCTTCAAGATCGGCCAACCCCTTCCAATTTCTTCTCTCCACTTCCCTAGAGACATCCTAGAGGTCCTAGTATTCTTCAAAGACCAAATTTAGTTCCCTAAAAGGAGTTCTCAAAGAAGCGCTTCAAAGAAGAGGTAATGTCCGTTTCCGATTCTTTCATCCTTATTTCTTCTTCCACTTCGTCTTACTTAGTTGTTTCATTATGAAGTAATAACATAAGTATAACTCATATACTGATATGTTATTATAATTATGAAACAACCCTATTTCACCATCTATCCATCCTACGGAAAACGAAATCACTGCGCGTGCATACGTACGGAATACCGTCTCCACACCGTGGTGTAATCTATTTTCCACCACCACCTTACTTGGATGGTTATAATGGTATAAATAATGACTATATATGATTATTGTAAAGTGATATTGATTTTGAAATAGTATATATACACTCCAATACAATTCCACAATCATGGGAATGATATCATCGCTCGTGCATACGTACGGAATACCTTCTCCACGATGTGATGCGACTCGTTCTACATGATCTTCATTGAATAATGATTATATAAATGAATTGAATTAATTAATATGATATATATTACACTAATACCATCCTGGAAATGAGTTATCTATAAACTAAAAAGAAAATTAAGAATTTATTTGACAAAACACGCATAAAAACAAAAAGTAATAAACACCCGAATAACAAGTAGTAATGAAATATTACTAATAAGAAGCTATGAATATGACCATATATGATATCATAAAAATAAGTATGATTCTGGAATAAGTCAATAACATTATTTAAATCATTATAAAGGAGGTTTGGACACTTACGAAGCAAATTAGACCTAAGGTAAGGGAAATCTCGCAATCACATTTTTTATCTGAGATTATTTCTACTTTAGAATTTACTGGGGAATATTTTATCATCCACATCTATGTTTCCTCAACATGTAATATTGTTTCCATCCACCTAAAATTGTTTAAATCCAATTTTACCCTTCGCTGAGTTTTTAGTAAAGGATATGAAAGGAATCTTTTGTCGTTTTTCGTACGAAGTACTTTTTGACTTTTCAGAAAAAAGTACGAGAAGAATGTTTTTTTAACTTATACGGCATGAATGGATTTTTAAAACATTATTTACAAGAAGCTTCCTTTACAAGTTTTCATGTTTATTTTTAATCAACTTCTTTAAGTTTAAAATTGTATTACATGTTAAGAAAGGAAGAATGTTTTTGAAGTAGAAAGGATATTTTCCTCAAGAATGGAGTTCAAGTGTTTTATCAAAATTATTTTCCATCTAAGATAATATAGGGTTCTGTTTTTGTCCCTATTATTACATTGATTATATTGTGATGGAAATATTTTATGAATTCCTTTATCTTATATGAATTGTTTTATGATTTCATGATGTTTAAGATTCCAATTTTTATTACATGGGTTATACTATGATGTATGGTTTATGATTTTTTGGCACACATAAGAATGGTATCATTATGATATGGGTGGGACCTATATCTCCCTCCAATGCATTGGGTAAAGATTTTATATCTCATGAGATATACATGGTTGGAATGGAAGGTTAAACCGATTCAGTGAAATAGGACTGAAACGAGGAATGAACTCGGTTCAGAAATGGACTTTGTCCACCAAGATAATCTTGGAAATGGGTCATGACTAATAAGAAATGATTATCTATGATTATGTGTGTATGACACAAATATTCATGTTTTAAGTTATGATTATTGGGATTTCATTTCACTTCTATGATTTATCCCATGTTATGAAATTTTGATCTCTTTTTCAGGGTAAGATTTCCAAAAGGTTATGTTTTTATTTGGATGTGATTGATATTTCTTTTGTTTACCCTTACTGAGCATTTGAGCTCACCCTTTTGAATTTTTTCTTTCCCCTGGTCAGGAAGAAGATTATTAAGTAAGATATGCCAAAAGGGACTATATATATAATGAAATAAATGGAAGACAGTGTAGATTCTTTATGAACCAGTTGTTTATGTTTCCCAGTTTCTAAAGACACTACACCTATACGGTCCTTTAATGGTTTTGTTATATATTGTAAGAAGAATGATTCAATTCTGATGTAATAACAATGTATGTAAATTATGGGTTGATATAGTTGGTATCAGAGGAAAGGTATAGTCAACCTTTGGAAACGTGGATGTGAAATCCTTAGTAAGAACCCTAAGGATAAGTCTAAGCATAGAACACAATCTTAGTGTTTTAGAAATGGCCATGAATAAACTAGGATAAGACCTTATGTGTGAAATTTTATTCTTGATTATGTGGCTTTCCTTTTATAATTAGTGATTCTCACACTATTCATCTTAGTTTTAGTCAATGGATGGAACCCGAAGGAACCGTGTTAATGCGGGATGTGACGGGCAATGCAATGATTGTCCCCCTGAGCAACCAAACGTTATGGGAGCTGGAATGAAAAATCTTGTAGCCATGCTCACACAACTTTATCAAGATATGAATCATTCAATACTTCCAAACGAGCAAACGAAGGAGAAAAATTCTATTGAATCCTTCATGAGGCAGCATCAACCTTCATTCAGCGGGTCTACAGATCCAATAATTGCTGAATAATGGATTAGTACTACTGAAAAGATATTTTCAGTTCTTCAATGTTCTGAACATGATAAAGTCATCCTAGCAGTGTATCGTTTGGAAGGATATGATGATCAATGGTGGAATCTTATTAAGAATATGACGCAAAGTGATGAAATTGAGTCCATGGAATGGGACGAGTTCAAGAACTTATTTTTCAATAAGTACTTCCCTCGTATTCTCCGAACAAAGATGGAGAAAGTGTTTCTTGAACTAAAGCAAAAAGATGATGAATCTGTTGGTACCTATGAAGCAATTTTTACAAGACTTGCAATGTACGCTACTGGTATTATCATCCAACCAGAGAGTAAGATCGATCGATTCTTTAGTGGCTTAAACCCATGTCTTCGAAGGGCCTTAGCCATAAGGGACTTCAATAGCTACGAGGAAATCATTCGATGTGATCTCAAAGTTTAGATGGAGATTGGTGTAACCCATCAGTAATATTGGTTTGATAAGAAGAGGAAAATGGAATTCAAAGGAAAATCTAAAGAGCACACTGAAAATAAGATGATCTTTCCCTTATGCTCAAAGTGTGGAAAGAAACATGGAGGGAGTGGTCTTAAAGGGACAAGTAAATGTTTCAAATGTGGAAAGGAAGGTTATCGGGCATTTGAATGCCGCAATGATGGGAAGAATATGTCTAATGATGCAAACAAAGGAAGGGACACACAGAATGAACCTAAAACACCTCAATGTTTCAAGTGCAAGGAGATGGGGCATTATGCCAATAAATTCCCTAATCCAAGGGTTGTGGATGATGATCGACATCAACAAAATCTTAAGGCTAAATACAAAGGAAAGTCACATGAAATTTCTATCAGCGATGTGGAGTACGATAACGATGTGGTGAAAGGTACACTTACCATCCACTCTAAAGTAGCAAATGTTTTATTTGATTCTTGATCCACCCACTCCTTTATTTTTGAAGATTTTTCTAAGGGTATCACCATATTACCTCAACAATTAGATGTTGAGTAAGCTATGACAACACCTAATGGAACAACAGTCGCATCAAACGTTTATAATTCTTCCCTGATTGATTTTTGTGGGAAAGTGCTTCCTGCAAATCTTGTGATCCTTCCTATAGTGGAATTTTATATGATTCTTGGCATGGATTGGCTTTCTTTATGTGGAGCTCATATCAATTTCCAAAGAAGTGAAGTCACATTTCATATTCCAGATCAATCTATGATCGTCTATCGATGCAAGGATGAACATAACCTTCCAGTGGAAATTTATTCCATCTTATGGGTCTTGATTCCACTTAATGAAGGTTATTTATCTCAAATGGTTGGTGAGAAACTCACAATTAAGTATATTCCCATTGTACGGGAGTTTGATAATGTCTTTCCGGAGGAATTTTCGGGTCTTCCACCAAATCGTGAAGTTGAGTTTTCAATAGAACTCATACCAGGTGCTTTGCCTATTTAAAAGACACCTTATAGAATGGCACCAATTGAGTTGCTGGAATTAAAGAAGCAACTCCAAGAGAATCATGATAAGGGATTCATACACCCTAGTGCATCACCTTGGGGAGCACCTGTTATATTTGTTAAAAAGAAAGATGGATCAATGAGACTCTACATTGATTATCGAGAACTTAACAAGATCACTGTCAAGAACAAACATCCTCTCCCACGCATTGATGACTTATTTGACCAACTATGCCGAGCTCAATACTTTTCCAAGATTGTTCTCCGTTTAGGGTATCATCAATTAAGGGTCAAAAGGGAGGATATACCAAAGATGGCTTCCCATACAAGGTATGGACACTATGAATTTATAGTGATGCAATTTGGTCTTACTAATTCCCCTGCTATCTTCATGGATCTGATGAATAGAGTCTTTAGAGACTATCTTGATCAATTTGTGTTAGTCTTTATAGACAATATTCTTGTCTATTCAAAGAGCAAGGAAGAACATGAAGATCACTTGAGAATTATATTGAAGACCCTGAGAAAGGAGAAGATTTCTTCCAAATTTACCAAGTGTGAATTTTGGCTTCAAAGAGTTTCATTTTTGGGTCACATAATCTCAAAAGAGGGGATATCTGTGGATCCAGAAAAAACAGAGGTTATCGAAAGATGGTCGAGACCAACAACAGTAACTAAGATCTGAAGTTTTCTTGGTTTGGATGGATATTATCGACGTTTTGTGAAAGATTTTTCACGATTATCTAATCCACTCACCAGGTTGACTTGAAAAGGATTTAAGTTTGTTTGGATGGAGGAATGTGAAGAGAATTTCAAGGAGTTGAAAAGAAGGTTATTCAGTGCACCTGTGCTCAAACTGCCTTATAGTGGAGAATGGTTTGTGATCTATAGTGATGCATCCAAGAAGGGGCTGGGGTGTTTTCTTATGCAAAATGATATGGTGATAGATTATCCCTCACGATAGTTGAAAATCCATGAGAAAAATTACCCAACACATGATTTGGAGTTAGTTGCGGTAATATTTTCATTAAAGATTTGGAGGCATTATATTTATGGAGAAAGGTGTGACATTTATACTGATCATAAAAGTTAAAATTATATTTTCAAACAAAAGGAGATGAATATGCGCCAAAGAAGATGGATGGAGCTGATTAAGGATTACGACTGCTCAATTCATTACCACCCTGGGAAAGCCAACAAGGTGGCAGATGCATTAAGTCGACAAGACCATGCCAGTTTATCAATGATGAGGATCACAAAAGATCAAATATTTAGGGATTTACAAAGGATAGATATTGGAATTATAATAGAATGGGGAAAATGGTATCTTTCTCGAATGAATGTTCAACCATCTATACATGTGAAGATTAAAGAGGCGCAGAAAGAAGATGTAGAGTTACAAAAGAAGGTGAGAAATATTCCTGAATTCAACCTTGATTGTGATGGGATAATAAAGTTCAGGAATCAGGTTTGTGTTCCTCCCATCCCCGAATTAAATAAGGAGCTGCTGGATGAGGCTCACAGTTCTTCATTCTCTATTCATCCCGGAAGCATGAAGATGTATAGGGACCTGAAAGAGTACATCTGGTGGGATGGCATGAAAAGAGATGTTGTTGAATATGTCTCTCGATGCTTGGTTTTTCTGCAAGTTAATGTTGAGAGACAGATGTCTAAGGGGATGTTACAACCATTACCCATACCTGAATGGAAACGGGAAAAGATCACTATTGAATTTGTCACAGGACTTCCTAAAACATCTAAAGGCAATAATGCTATCTGGGTCATAGTGGATCGTCTTACAAAGTCTGCACACTTCATTGCTATTTGAGAGGATTTCTCTCTGGATCATCTTTCCAGGATATATGTGAAGGATGTGGTAAGATTGCATGGAGTACCACTTTCTATTATATCTGATCAGGATCTGAGATTTACCTCAATGTTCTGGCAAATTCTTCAGCATACTCTGGATACAGAGTTGAGTTTCAGCATTGCTTATCATCCTCAGACAGACGGTTAGTCAGAGAGAACAATTCAAACTCTAGAAGATATGTTGAGAGCTTGCTCTATGGATTTCAAAGGCTGTTGGGATCAACACCTACCTTTGGTGAAAGTTTCTTATAATAATAGCTTGCACTCCAGTATTTAGATGGCTCGTTATGAAGATCTCTATGGAAAGAAATGCAGGACTCCAACTTGCTGGGATGAATTTGGGGAAAGAAAGCTATTAGGACCTGATCTTGTTGATAAGATGGCCGAAAAGGTCAGATCTATTCAACAACACATAAGAGCAGCTCAGAGTCGACAGAAAATTTATGCCGACAACCGAAGAAAAGACTTAGAGTTTGAAGTGGGTGATAAAGTGTTCTTACGAATATCTCCCTGGAAGAGGGTCATGAGATTTGGAACGAAGGGGATGTTGAGCCCTAGATATATCGGTCCTTTCAAAATAATGGATCGTGTTGGAAAGGTTGCTTACCGATTGGCGCTTCCACCGAATCTCTCTCAAGTTCACAATGTGTTCCATGTATCTCTCCTGAGAAAGTACATACCTGATCCTTCACATGTACTCAGCTCAAAAGTTGTACCATTGGAGCAAGATCTTTCTTATGAAGAACAGCTGATAGAGATTCTAGATCGTAGAGAAAATGTCCTACGAAACAACACCACTCGATTGGTGAAAGTTTTATGGAGGAACCACCAATTAGAAGAAGCTACATGGGAACTTGAGGATATGATGAGGGAGAGGTATCCTCATCTTTTTGTTACAAAGTTACGAATTTCGAGGGCGAAATTCAATTTAAGGTGGGTAGAATGTAACGCCCGAGACTTTTATGAGAAATATTTTGTTACACACAACACTAGATTTGCTTGCTTTACACGCAACTGCGGCCTTCCTCAATAGCTTGCATCGTACGCAATACCGAGTTTCACTAAACAACGATATGCTATTAAAATATTAATAAAACTTGCCGTTATGAATACTAATAACCACTTTTTGAAATTTTATAAATTTTATTTTTCAAAATGGACTTCATTTTTGGATTCGGAATATCGAAATTAGCCTAGGGTGAAATTTTGGTATTTTTCTGAAAACTTTCAATTTTTGTTGAATAGTGAAACCACTAAGTGGTAGTTAAAAAACTGAATTCTTCATAAAACTTAATTTTACCACTTCTGTGAGTGGAATTTCAAAAATCCGAGAGACACGGTTAATATCAAGGACTAAAATGTTGTTCAATGAGATGAAAATAATTTTTGGTGAATAGTAACTTTTTACTTTTTTTACCACAGTTAATAGTAAATAGAATAATTAAGGGTAAAAGTGTTATTATTATTACCCTAACATATGATCTAATTCTATTGGATAAGTTTAATTCAACCAAAAACAACCTTAGGAATAAAATATGACCATTTTTGCCCACTTTCATTAGATTAGGACATTTATTATTAATTTATTTAAAGAAGGGTTAAAATAGTTAAAATCAATGTTTAATAAGTAATTCATTTTTAATATGGGGTTATACATAAGATAAATTCTACTATAAATATTCATTATAAATATAAAAAAATATTCCTACATAATTGTATTTTTTTTGTAATTTTTAGACATTAAATAATTTAATTTATTTATGACACAACGATGATGCACTAATTATCTTATTAATGAAATATTGACATAATTGATGTTATAAATACCCAAATAAATTTAATTTGAGACTTTTTATAATTACACTAATTTTATAGGTTAATATGACATGTTAGTATTGATTTAATTAACATGGTTCGAACTAATCATTCTGTTATAATTTTCACAAAAATCAATTACTAAATAGTGTCAAAATTGACATAAAATAGTTTTTAAAACAAATATTATATTATTAATTGTTATTTTATTCCTAAAAACCTAAGGTTAGGCCAAATGACTTAGATAAGGTTATATATATTAATAATAGACAACTTGGGGTTAGTTTGTCTTGATATAGTAAGTTTACTAACCTTATAGTGTAAGAAAACAAGAAGACACGGTAAAAGATAAATTATCTAACTTAAAGTTAAATCTAAATGATAAGGTTTAAATTGATACCTAAACTTGTCTAAATTCTATTGTATCAAGGGATTTCGACCCATACCCACCTTATCTTAGAAATATATTAATTTGGAGCTATTAAAATCCGAATTTGACTTTATAATAAAATAATATTTTTTGTTATTCCAAAGGTGCCCCTCTCCTCCCTTATAAAAGGGCACCTCCTCCCTCTCTTCCTCACACCACTTTGAGCCTTCAAGCTCGGCCAACCCCTGCCAATTTTTTCTCTCCACTTCCCTAGAGACATCCTAGAGGTCCTGGTTTTCTTAAAAGACCAATTTTAGTGCCCTAAAAAGGTCTCAAATAAGCGCTTCAAAGAAGAGGTAATGTCTCTTACCGATTCTTTCATCTTTATTTCTTCTTCCACTTCTTCTTCTTTAGTTGTTTCATTATGAAGTAATAACATCAGTATAACTCGTATACTGATATGTTATTATAAGTATGAAACAACCCTATTTCACCATCTATCCATCCTACGGAAAACGAAATCACCGTTCGTGCGTACGTACGGAATACCGTCTCCACGCCGTGGTGTAATCTATATTCCACCACCACCTTACTTGGATGGGTATAATGGTGTAAATAATGACTATATATGATTATTTTAAAGTGATATTGATTCTTAAATAGTATATATACTCTCCAATACAATTACACAATCATGGGAATGATATCATCGCTCGTGCATATGGACTAAATACCGTCTCCACGATGTGATGTGACTCGTTCTACGTGATATTCATTGAATAATGACTATATAAATGAATTGAATGAATGAATATGATATATATTACACTAATAAAATTCTGGAAATGAGGTATCTATAACCTAAAAAGAAAAATAAGAATTTATTCGAAAAAACACGCATAAGAACAAAAAGTAATAAACACCCGAATAACAAGTAATAATGAAATATTACTAATAAGATGCTATGAATATGACCATATATGATATCATAAAAATAAGTATGATTATGGAATAAGTCAATAACATTATTTAAATCATTATACAGGAGGTTCGAACACTTACAAAGCAAATTGGACCTAAGGTAAGGGAAATCTCACAATCTCATTATTTATCCGAGATTGTTTAAACTTCAGAATTTACTGGAGAATACTTTATCATCCACAGCCATGTTTCCTCAATATGTAATATTGTTTCCATCCACCTAAATTTTTTTAAATCCAATCTTACCCTTCAGTGAGTTTTTAGTAATGGATATGAAAGGAATCTTTTGTCGTTTTTCGTACGAAGTACTTTTTGACTTTTTCGACAAAAGTACGAGAAGAATGTTTTTTTAACTTATATGGCATGAATGGATTTTTAAAACATCATTTACAAGAAGAATCCTTTACAAGTTTTCAAGGTTATTTTTAATCAACTACTTTTAGTTTAAAATTGTATGACATGTTAAGAAAGGAAAAATGTTTTTGATGTAGAAAGGATATTTTCTTCAAGAATGGAGTTCAAGTGTTTTATCGAAAATATTTTCCATCTAAGATAATATAGGGTTCTGTTTATGTCCCTATTATTACATTGATTATGTTGTGATGGAAATATTTTATGAATTACTTTATCTTATATAAATTTTTTTATGATGTCATGATGTTTAAGATTCCCATTTTTATTACATGGGTTATGCTATGATGTATGGTTTATGATTTTGTGGCACACATATGAATGGTATCATTATGACATGGGTGGGACCTATATCTCCCTCCAATTCATTGGGTAAAGACTTTATATCTCATGAGATAGACATGGCTGGAACGACAGGTTAAACCGGTTCAGTGAAACAGGACTGAAACGAGGAATGAAATCGGTTCAGAAATGGACTTTTTCCACTAAGATAGTCTTGGCAATGAGTCTTGACTAATAAGAAATGATTATCTATGATTATGTGTGTATGCCACAAAGTTTCATGTTTTATGTTATGATTATTGGGATTACATTTCACTACTATGATTTATCCCATGTTATGAAATTATGATCTATTTTGCAGGGTATGATTTCAAAAAGGTTATGTTTTTATTTTGATGTGATTGATATTTCTTTTGTTTACCCTTACTGAGCATTTGAGCTCACCCTTTTGAATGTTTTCTTTCCCTAGGCCAGGAAGAAGGTTATTAAGTAAGATATTCCAAAAGGGACTACAGATATGATGAAATTAATGGGAGACAATGTAGACGCTTTATGAACCAGTTGTTTATGTTTCCTAGTTTCTAAAGACACTATACCTATACAGTCCTTTAATGGTTTGGTTATATGTTGTAATAAGTATTCTTCAATTCTGATGTAATAACAATGTATGTAAAGTATGGTTTGTTATACTCTCCTTGTTTTTTCAGAAAATGATGATCTATAAATGTAATCTTAGGGACCAAGCTTATGAGCCTATACTTTCTTAGAGTGGTTGAGCATGGTGTATCACACCTATGACTAACATTAACATTTTGATATTAAGGGGTGGGAAAGATGTCCCACTAGTGATATCCCCTTATAGATCTACTAAGGGATAGAACTATTGGGTTCATCATAATCATAATGATGTGACCACCTATGAACCGGGACCTAAGGCCCAGACATTGGACTGGATTTACAAGGAATGAGAAAAATTGTCGCTACCACAAGGCCAATTACAATATTTCTAGATGTAATTATCTAAATTCCTTCATTACATTAATTAGAGGAAAGTATAGGTGAACACAAGTGTTAGACAAGTATCCCCATATGGTTGTGTAGCTTTCTCAGAGTTATTTCTAGTGATGTACATGAAGGTACATTTCAATTATGATTACATATACATATATTGACTTAATGATACACATCTTGAATGACATGATGTCTATAATAATTTACATTCCTAGTATTTCCATGTGATGAGTATTATAGACACAAGGATCAATATTTATTGGGATTTATGTTATTTTATTCACTTTACACATTAATAATCATATTTGTTAATATATGTATAGGTATGGTACAATAAATGTATACAATTATAGATAAGGAAATCCATGGGAACACCTACCCAGTTTCTCTAGATTATAGACCTGGTGTTTGACTGTGGTTTAATGTTTATTCATTTTAATTTTAATTTTAGTTTAAACTGTATTATGCTAAGATTTTAATTTACATGTAATTATAATAATGATTTTAATGGTTTCTCATTAGGGTGTCCTATTGAGTCTTTTTCTCACCCATGCATGTTCCCCTCAGTGTATGTGTAGACGTTATGTCTTGTTTTTAGGTTAATCAAAATTGCTTGGAGGATAGGGTTGAGTCCCCAATATTGGTAATCAAGAGGATCTCATTATATGGGTTCTTATTATTAGGGTAGTATAGTTTGAATGTGTTTGGAGACTGGGTATGTGGTTTGGGTTAGAGTTAGTAGTAGATCATTGTACATTTATTTATGTTTCATTTATACTCATGTATCTGTAATGTCATCCTAGTGGGTGATCATGATTGTGTATATAACATAACTGTTAAGGATTTCATAGAATTTTCATTTATCATTATAGAATTCTATATTTAATTTTATTTACTACATTCAAAAAATATTTATTTACTACTATGTTTGATTCATTGTTATTTCAACTATTTTATTACTACAATATAAGGGAATAGTCTCTTTACTATAACACCTTATGACTTCACTGTAATCTTAACATCCTCTAGAATATGATAGCGTGATTGAGTCCTTGTAACCAATAATATTGGAGCCCCATTTTATTGGCATATGGGTTGAGATATTACAATGTTATATCAATGGTGTTCCTTTCATTAGATTTAAAATTTTGGATATGTTAGGCAAGAGTATTAGGAATGTGTTAGAATCTATGATGGATATTAAACTAGTTCATCAAGAACACATATTCCAATTGGATATTCTAGTTTCCAAGTGTATGTGATTTTTTTCAAATCTACGATGTTAAAGTTGTATATTATTTTTTCCTTGAGAGACACAAATTTTGTCTGTATCTTATGATTTACACTAGATCTATGGATCTGGTCAATTAGTAATAGTCTACTGATGGATTATTATAATTGGCCACAAATGGAGGAGTCATGTCATTCATCATATTTGAAATGTTGGATTCACATTATATGGGAATACCTTTGTCTAATTTTAGAGAAAAATATTCCTTTTCATTTGGGACTACTAAAATATATATATACTTCTAAGGGAATGATACGTGGATCTATATTGAGGTGTTTCTCTCCTTGTGATGACTTAATAAACACGCATAAGAGATGTAATAACCATAGTATGTTGATATGGAACATGATTCCCATCAGTTATACCATTTGTAGGGTGTTGTTTCTTATGTCATGGTTATCTAGTAGGATATATATTTATTATTCAATGGATACCTAGACTTTTTTATTTGAATTGTACCTCCAAGTGTATTATCATAAAAAGATGATTGGTGAGTGTCATTTTATTCTCTCTTCTTCACTGGTATTGTGACCTCCAAAGAGTTGTTCATTATGGGGTTTCTTGATAAGGATCAGTTCCCTATAATGTGTGTTTTCAGTTTTAACACTTGTAGATAATTGTGATCATTACTTAATATAGGTATTTTTTATCATTTTGTTTATGTGTTTATAAATCGTGATGATGTTGTGAGACATGATATATAAGGATATGTGGGAGAATTACAGACCCTTAGTTATGACTCTGATCCCTGTATGGTTTCACTTTTTTTGATTAGAGGCAACCTTTTTAAGAGAGTTTTTGCAGTGTTTTTAGTTTCCATTTTAGGAAGTGATCATGTTTTTATGTTAATTTTGAGATTTATGCATGGTAGGTGATTGAGTTTTAATTTATTGGAATGTTAATGCCTTCAGTTTTTGAGTAGAACCTTTGTGTGTTTTGATATCATTACTGATTTTGAAGGGCATGACTATTTGGGTGCATGTTCTGTTTGATCATTTTTTCTGTTGTTTGTAATTCAGTCAAAGAACATGTAGATGATCGTGACTAGACATACGTTGGATGATGATCTTCCTTTGTGTAAATTGTAGAATAGGCATGTTGATTGATTTTGAATATGAGTTTCAAGGGAGATTGTGGGATAATGAGACTGAAAGTGTATATATCACAGTCATCTTAGCTTTATAATAGTTGATTCTATGGTGTATAATTATGCGATAAGGTACATGTCGGTTGTGTGTGGTACCATTCAGTTACAAATTGGTGAGTAGTTTTGTTTGAGCCGAGGGTAGAGGTTGTGATTATTATCCATAGTAATGGATTCTCTAGAGTGTAGTTAAGTGATGAATGTCCTTCCGTGGCAGAGTAGGAATTGTGTTTGGACCTAGTCATTAATTTTTAAAAGAAATGGTGTTCGGTGCGGGTTGAAGTAAGGTTAGAAATTTGTTTTTAGTGTGTCTCATTGGGAGTTATAGACTCCCTTTTTTAAAATTTTAGGATTATCCTATTAGAGATGATAATTATTTATCATGAAATTGTCTTGTGTATGATGAGAGAGTTTTGTCCCTACACCACAAATTTTTCATTTTTAAATTTCTTGCTGGTTTGTTATGGAATACTACTAATGTAGTGCTCAAGGATCCTTGTAAGGAATGAAAAATTGTGGGGAGTGAACTACTAGCTGTTTGAGGGTGGTAAACCATTATTAAGTTTAAATTATTCATTTTTAATATATTTTGAGTACAATGATTTTTTTAGAAACGATAAGGGTATATTAATGTCTAGGATTACCAAATCAGTCATAGTTCAATGCCTCATATGTAGGAGGCAGCTATTGATGCTTTGAGACCAGCTGTTAGATAGTATAAGTAGATCATTCTTAAATATTTTTGGGTTAATATCATGAATTTTGGATTTATCTCTAGGATTATCATGAATTAGAAAGATTATGATGGGGTATTTTTATGAACCATTTTTTTCCTTATTGGAGTTTTGAGTATAAATTTGAATTTCTGGTAGCATATGCTTGAAAGGGATAAAATTTTAACTTTTTTCCTATCAGATTATCTGGGATAATTTTTATGACCACTCCACTTCTCTCATAATAAGTTTTTTATATTATTAATTGAGTTTATTTTAAATATGAGTCCTCAAAATTTTAAAGAATATTTATTATTTAATATTCAATTAAATAAATATTAAATTATTCATGTAGGTTCATTTGGAGATATATTTTGAATGGATATTCATATTAAAATTCATTCACCATCGATGGGTATGGAATGGGGTGTTTTACCTATATAATTCATAATGACATATTGGGAATCGGGGACATCTTGATCCCCCTTTTCTTTTTCTTTTTCTTTTTCATTTTCATCATTTTCCTCATATTATTTTTATATTATTTTTCCCACCTAGCTTCTCATGTACACACTTGTGGATTCCATTTCATGTGATGGATACAGAGTATATGTATATGGAAAAATATAATGATATATATAGTGTGAGAGGTAATTTGTAAAGCTTGGGATGTGGTGAATCAACATGCAACACCCTTGAAGTATGAAAAAAGTTGATGTTTTGGAAGATTCTACCCAAATGTAGGCCTTTTATGTTTTAAACATTGATTTCCATAAATTTATATTTTTCTAGTTTTATTCCAATTATATATTTAATTATGGTATCTTTTCCCTAAACAAGTATATTTAAGGGTAAAAACATGGGTTTTAAGGAGATTCAGGGGTTTTCTATATGGAAAAAAAACATTTACAAACTGTTTGGTTCATGGAACACAAGACATGTGTTAATCCATTTATGGGAATTTAATGTCTTCTATGTACACTCTATGTACTAGGCTGAAAAATATATTTAATGGTACTCCGTATTGTAGCTGAGTACCCAAAAAAGATGCCCATCTAGAGTACATGGCCAGACCCCATGTGGGTCACACTATCTCTAGAAGTACATGGATATATAGATGTACATTGTCTGGTTGGGTACTGGACACATGAATATACCACCTATAGGGTACAAACTAGGTATCCATCTTACCAACAATGTATATGGGTGTTTAAAATCCATGTTCAGCTAGAGTGCACACCCATATGGGGCTTTAGGAATACACAACTTGTACTCATTGAGACAAGTCGTGTATTGCCCACATTGTAACCCTCTATAGTTTCTTTTTTTCTATTCACCAATGAGTAAGAATTGGTCCCATTAGTATTCCATCATTAGTATATTTTCACATTTATTTTTATGGTAAGACCCATGTGGTGCTCTAAGGAGTCTTAGAGGAATTTATCAAACATATAATTTCTTATTCAAGTAATAATATCCACTATCTCTTGGGAGTCATACCAATTATGAGATGTCCATGAACTATCTACTTTGACCTGATGCATTTTTATCTTTTAACTAGAGGAATTGTCACTTGCGATATATTATCATATAGGAAATCAAGCTGAGAAAATAGTTTTCTTGATGATGCCGTGTAGAAATACTCTATTTACATTTGAAATTAGAGGACCTCGTCTAGGTTGAATCATCATTATTAATATGACATGTACCCCACAAGGGATTTAATTTCAATCAAAATATCATTGGGAATAATTTTTAGGATCCCCTAAATGTATGCCATTCTAAGGATCCCATGTAGAATGCATCTTCCCTAATATATGGTAATAGAGGGTCCCTATAGGAAACCTTCCCCTATGCATTATTCTAAGGATAACTTGTAGGATTCCTATATTGATGTTCCATTGGTGGATCCTAATTAGGATTCATCCTTCAAATTTTTAACTATGGATCACAAGTAGGATTCCTTCTATTGTTTTTAGACACTGATAATCCCATGTAAGATACCTCTCTCTGTTTGACTTGAGGGACCTAGTTGGTGCTTCGTTGCTTGAACAAACATGAGTTAATAATTTTGGTTTGGGTAGAGAGGGTAGTGTGTGTCCCCATAAAACATATTCCGATGTATTAAGACCATGTTGAAATGGAAAAAAAATTTTGATGTGATTTAACACCTTGGATCTATTTTTCCATATTTCACATGTTTATTTCTAATGTAAAGATGATTACCATATGTTATTCTTTATTAGTGGTACTTGAGCCTTACACAATGAATCTTTCTTCCCATTTGGGATACTTGAAAATTCATCCCTGGATTTGGATTCTAATCCATTTTATTTTGTTTATATTCATACCCATAGGTAAAACCTTTGATATGGATGTTATGCCTATATATTTTATTATTATATTATTGGGATTTCCGAATTTGTTTCCTAGTATCCAACTGTTGAGGATATGATTATGATATATGGTCATAACATCCCATGTAATGAATCTTTTGAATGATTCAAATCTCTAGAGTGATGAGGAAGATATATTATCATCACCTAATCAGTTAATTGAGGAATATTACTCTCTTTCCAACCCATGGAATTTGTTTGATGACTATGCTCTCCTCGACATGTTTTCCCTAGAGTATGATTATGCTTTTGTCGAAAAATTGATTACGAAGGACGATTATACTCTCAAGTATTTTTCATAATATGAGGATCTCCAACTGTGCTCCCTCTGATCAAGTATCCTTTAGATTTTCTTGGTGGGTCAGAACATGAATCTCACACCTTTGTTTGAAATTCACATTTGGATCTGAGGTGGTTGGAATGATGTGTCACTAGTGAACTCTCCTTCCAGCTCACATATGTGTTATACCCTTAGGGGTCATCTAAGCCACAAAACTATAATTTCATATAGACCATGACCTAGGTCTCATATATTGAACACAATTTAAATAGAATGAGCTATATAGTGTTTATTTCTTATCCATTTATAGGATGACTTTATGTACTTCCCTTATGACCTTATTTTTATTGATTGGATGTGAGTACAAGTGAACCCATGTGTTAGATGTGTATCCACCTATGGAGATGTAGATTGATCAGAGGTATTTATAGCATTAGCCGAAGAAGTTACATATAGATTGGGATTATGGACCCAGATTTCCTCTTAATGATGCAGAACTTGAGTGACACAACTTCTAGCTCAATTACCTTGCAGAACATGCCCATACAATAGGGATTATGGACTGAAGGATCGGCTCCTATTTAGTTTTATGTTATTTATTTAACATTAAACATAAATATTAATATATATATATGTATAGGTATGAAACCATAAATTTATACATGTATATATTTGGATATCCATGGTGTAACTTTCCTAGTTGATCGAGATTAAGGACCTACGGTTCGATTATGATTTCATTTTTTTCATTTTATTATAATTTAAGTTTAATCTTGTATATGACGCGATTTATATTTGAATAAACATTTATTATTTTTTATAAGTTCTTCATTTCGGTGGATTACTAAGATTATTTCTCACCCATGAACATTCACCTCGTTGTACATGTTGAACTTATGTCTGATTTTCTAGTTGAGCATAGTTTCTTGGTGGATAGTGTTGAGGACTAGAGATCCATGATCAAGCAAAGCTTCTCATTTGGGTTCTTCTGATTAGGTTGGTGTAGTTTGACTGTGTTTAGAGATAAGGTAACTGGTATTGGTTACAGATACTAGTATATCCTTATACATTTATTTTATTTTTTTTAGACTATTGTGTCTGTATGGTTGACAAAGTGGGCGATTAGTGTTGTATCCATGACTAAGCTATTCAAGTTTTTACATAATTTTCATTTATTATTAAATCATTTTCAATTTTTGTTTATGTAGTACGTCAGATATAAATTTATTTAATTATTTTTATTATACATAGTTATTTTCCCTATTTTCTTACTCTTATATGAGGTCATTGTCTCCCCACTATCACACCCTATGCCCTCGTTACAGGTCATCAACCTCAATTATATAGGTAGGTGCGCTTGAGGTCTCACAACTAACCTTCATAAGGCACTGATTTAGTGTCCTCCATGTCCAGATGTTACAATAAGTCATAACTAAAGGAATGTGTTATCTATCATCTTTGATTACAAACTGAACCAAAATAGTATACATCTCTCCCTCTCAAGGATCAAATGTAATATCTCTCCCTAATAATGTTATAAAAATGCAAACAAATTTACTTTTTATTCTAAATATAAAATAATAGAAACATTGTACCATCTTCTATAGAATTTATAAGAATTTTCATCCAAAATATTGATTATTTAAAGTTCACCAGACGATTCACCGCATAAATTAGAAGAAAAATTGGTTGAACCTCTAAAACGTGTCATGAATAACTAGTAAAACCCCTCAAACACATAAAAATACTTCATTTCCCAAAACTCCATCTCACTAACTAGGGTTCACTCGTAAACCATATCACACATCATGATTTACCAAAAAAAATAACAAGCATGCTTTACTAAAAACATATTAAGCCTATAATAAAATCACATTCACTATCCATCATCATATATAATTATCTAATCTGGTATTTAAAAGGAATTGGATAAAAATTTATTCATTAAATCATATAATTTATCAAATGACTGGTCCTAGTATTCCCATTACCCTCACAACATGGGGTCATTGAATTGTGGTTCACACATCATCCATTATGGAATGAAATGGTAGGGTATTCCTATTTTTATCATAATTGTGTGAAAACATCAAATAATAATTACATCCAATTCAAATATTAAAAAACGCATCCTAAAAAGGATAAATTTCAATCCTAATGAGGTTATTTACTGCAAATATGTAATTTCTCTATCTCGAATATGTAGCTTGACATAAAAAACTACTATAAAACCGTTAAAATATGTTAAACTATCAAATAGAGGACATTCTACCTATTCCACTATCCTAGCCCTACTAATTTTTAAGAATGATCAACAAATATTGGACATGCCACCAATACAGATTTGTAACACCATTAGATTTTATGGGAAAAAAATCAATTAATTTAATAATTTTAATATTCTTTACTTCATGAAACACTGAATATAGATTGTGTTATATAAATGCGCCATGTTATTCTTACATTGTACAGAACTATGTTTCACTACATCAAAAAATTAGTTTAGTTTTTTTTCAATAGAACATTGTATTTATCTTCTTTTGCAAAAAATATTGAGTCCCTTAAATAACATGTTTTACATGAAAGACCATGTCCTACTAAACTACAACATAGTATTAATATTACAGTGTAAAAATTATTATATTTTATATATAGCTGCAAGAATGTAATTTGTAAATATATTTAAATAACATATGAAAATATAACATAAAAATGTGTATAAAAAGAATACATTATTTCTCAATTATTAAGAAATTAATTTAATAATTGTTTCAAAATAATGAAATTCATTTCCTAAGAATACTATATTTATATGTACAATCCCCATTATATCTCAGTAAACTAAAAAAAACCAATTTTGATGTTTTTTAATAAAATTTATATATTACATATTAAAAAAATGATAGTCTTCTGATATATTTGAAAAGAATAAGATAAGAATAAATCCAATTTTATGAATACAATTATATATTTTTGAAACGAATAATTTTACCACTTTTTAATGGAAGCCCCATTTTAAATATAATTTTTAATTAGAAATTTTATATTTTTTATATGAAAAAATAAAATTTATTTTTAAAATCATGACATAAAAATTTACATTGAGTGATTTTTTGGTATTTTTTGAGAATTTTCTTATCTTTATGAATAATGAGGAATACAAAATTTCATTGTCAAATTGGTAACTCATATAACTTATTTATATAGTTAAATTAAATATTAATTTATTTTTAAATAATAATTAAATCACATATACATAAATAAATCCAATTAGGTTGATTGTAACCAATTTCACATTGAAATTGTTTATAAATGTTTTCAAACATTTGGACTTTTTCCCATTAAAAACACGTCATCTTATCTCGTCTACTAAATTAATTTTAATTTAATTTATTCCAATTTTTTTATTATAATTTGTAAATATATATTCCATATTTGGAATAAGAATAATATATATTGTCTTTTTAGTTAAAAATATTTCTTAACAAAAATATTTGCGAACGTTATTAAAATCAATTACACTGAAGAAGGTAAACATAAGTATAATTATTGACTATAAATATAAAAAAAGATGTAAAAATTATCCTAAAATAGTATAAATATTATTATCTACAAATATATAACTCATTAAACCTAGAGGGATCTATTATTGTAAATGCTTTACCCTTTATGAAAATTCAATCCTGGGGAGCACTCAAATATTTTCAAGAATACCAAATATTTCATTTTCCCCACATATAAAAGGCATCATCTCCTCCATATATCTTTACCATAATTATTAATTTGTTTCACCACAAAAACAAACTTAAATATCATATAAAAATCCCTCACATCATCCAATATTCCTCATTTAATTATTAAAACTAAACAATTATTCCCTTTGATGCCAACCAAAATGAGTTACCCGAAGAAGTGGTAACATCCTGTCACAAACTCTTTTGTTTTATTTTCATTATCCACCCCTAAACTATTATTATTGCCTGGTTAAATAATAAAATAAGTATATTAAATATATTGATATGTTTTTATATTAATTTTTTAAGATATAAAAACACACAATTCAAGAAAATGGGATACGCAGTCATTATTTGTCTGTACGGCAGACTACTGACACACAAAGTAATGTCATTAATTCTATCATTTACACCTTTCATGGTTCATAATAATGATGTAAATTATATATTAACATCATTTATATTATATTTATTATGGATCTTTTCTTATGAAATTATTATATAACAAATAAAATCATTCTTTCCAGTTTGTTTAAATATGATAACTTTTTTTGTGGACTACCGACTCCCCAAAGTGATGTGATTCATTTACAATTTGCATGGAATGTATTAAGGGTGTGTCTAGTATGGGTATATGATATATTTGAAATATTTATTCCACTATAACAGTAATATATATATGTGTGTGTGTGTGTGTGTTTGTGTGTGTTATTTACATTATTTCTTTAAACACGATAAGAAAATGGAGACAATTTCCTTTCATACATAAGGCATACCGTCTCCATAACGGGTGTATTCCTTTTCATTATTTATATTTTATATATTATTATAAATATTAATATATTTAATATATATTACATTTAACATTTGTTTTACATTCTGTAAATAAGTAAATTAGGATTAATGTAAGGGGATCAATAATAATTATTCAAAACATATATGAAAAACAAAGCGATTAATACCTAAAACATAAAATTATCATGAAATTATATATAAAAACGTAATACAAAGTTAAAAGATAATAATATTTCCATACTTTATATTTATATTAATCATATATTTATTATAAATGAGTTTTCAAAGTGTATAAATAAAGTGATGTCTTATGGTAAGGGTTTTTTCATCTCAATTTAATATTCTTGAGACTTATTACATATTCACCACTCATTTATTTTTTGTATTGTATTTACATACTATTAATGTATTATATGTTTATTTGAAACATCCAAACCCCAGTTACCCAAAGGCCAGTGCATTATTTTAATGCATTGGCATGATTACAAGGAATCCATCCCTGAAGGAACGATCAGTTTAGTAGTTTTAGAAACAAGATACATACATAATTTCAACATTACAACTTGAAAAGAAAAAAAACACTAATTTATTCCCTATGAAACATCCAAGCCTCCTAGATTATGCCTAGAAGTCACTCATAACTAACTCCTTCATATCCTAGGAAAATAGAACATAAGAAAAGTGTGAGCTCAAATGCTCATTAAGTGTAAGCAATACAGCGGAATATAACATAAATATTAAGCATGGTGAATAGTTGAAAACTCTTGACTTAATGAACAATAAACATGAGAAATTTATGGCAGGAATATGAGCTGAGTAAAAATTTCCATTATAAAATAGTAATGGGTGTTCTATTAGTTGAATAACCACATGAAATATCAATATCTAATCTCATAATGATGGAATTCATAAAGCCGGACATCATAACCATATAGTGAAGGCCTCGTTCTAAGACTACAAATACGATTTTGTCAAGGCGTTATTCCAAGACACTAGTTCGTCTCGTGAGACTGACCAATGCATGTAGGAGCTATAGTAGGCTCCACCTATCACATACTAAGTCCAATGAATTCCTCATATGAAAATTATGAAACACAACATAAACATTCATGTTAAACTAGCATAAGAAATGACAATAGTTTAACCATAAACCATGAATGGTATTAAAATAGCACATCCACAGTCAAACATAAATCATTGAATACAATATGGAAGATTGTATTATAATAAATTTTCTTCAATCTATATTAATGAAGGATATTAACATATATTAAAATAATAATCAACGATATTTGAGATAAATATCCCCCTTTTTCATGAAAACATTTAAAATTCACATTATTTATCAAGAAGACATTTAAAATAGATTTTTGAATCAAAGTGTCCCATACCACTTTGAATTTTTTTAAAAGAATTAACATTTTAAAACATTAATTTCCAAATAAATAAATCCTTAAAACCATTTTTAGAGAATGGACATTATTGATAAAGATTTAGAAGAATAAAAGTTTTACAACATTTAAAATGATATTTTAGTTAGAGTTCCTAGCCAAATGAGAGATGCTTGAATAAAAATAATTGAGTTAATAAGACCTTAATAATATCCTGAGAATAAAATTAGTCTTGATATATTATGTCAATGTAAAATATATACACCAAATAAAAGTGAATTGATGCATAACAACAAAGAAGTGTCAATAGAATGTAAGTTGACATGAAATCAATTATAAAGACCGTATCCATAGGTTAAGCATAAATCAATGACATAATTATGTGTGAAAAATATAAATACACATAATATGGTTGGATATTTAGTGAAAATAAATCATTGTAAATTCACACATATTTTTGTAAAAACAACACCAATGACTTGGATGTTTAACTCAATGAATGGAAATTCAGTTAAGATTACTCTTTTAAAGTTCATATCAAGGGATTGAGAGATAATAAATGGAGTTTTTATGTGTATCAAAAGTATATACACACAAAGGGGACTGGGAATTACTACCTAAATAATAAATAGTGATTCCACACATAATCATAGAATAAAATAATAAATGAATTATGCGTAAAGCACAATGAGTGGAAATTGAAATTTGAAATTCCCTTTCTGATTTGGAAACTCACGAGACATGCACCTCATGAAAGAAGGATTAGTCAATTGAGTTTTAAATATACATATATTAAATTATATTACACAATTAATTCAATCATGGCCAGTATATACACCACACAGATGGATATAGTGGAAATACATCATGAATCTCACAGGAATAAGAATTGAGATGAAATCCCCTTACCACATTGTAATCAATCAATTTGTATGACCAAAATTTAATAACCACAAAACGATTCAAATATTACTATAAATATAAATAGAATCATGGCAATATATATCAAATGGTTGTACACAATACACCACATGCAATAAATAAGTATTGAACAAATCTCACAAAATTAATAGTGAGATAAGAAACCCCTTACATTGTACTTTTCCTTGCTCGAGGATAGGTTATCCCTGTTATAATGGTGAAATAATTATTATTAAATTATAAAATAACCATATACATTAATATGATATCATATATGATCTTCTAATATTGCTTTGTTAATGATATTTCAGTGGTACCATTGTTTCGGGTGTTAACTGATTTGTTTTCCTTTATATGCTTTATTACATTAGTATTATTTGTTATGGATAGGATGTATCTTATTCATATACATAATAATATTAAGTCTTTTAACATTATTTTTAATCATAAAATAAAAATTATTCTTGAATGGATATGATGGGTAATGAATCTCATCATGTTTGTGGAGACGGTAATCCATACGTACGCACGAGCGACAATATCAATATTTGGATATTAAAATTATATATAATTGGATGGTATATCATATAAACATAATAATTATCATGTTTTATTTATTATTTAAATCATTTATTCCAATTATTATACCCATCTAAATGATAATGTATTTGAATAACAAACCACACCACGACGTGGAGACGGTAATCCGTACGTACACACATATGGTGAATTTATCATTTATAGGGTGGATAGAATAATAAATATGGTTGTACCATTTTTATAATAACATTACATTATAATTTATATAATGGATTTATTTTTTTATAATAGAAACAACGAAGAAAGAGGAAGTGGAAGAAGAAAAGAACTTCAAAGAGGTGATGAAATATTTACCTATTTTTCGTGTTATTCCTTTTGATTTGATCAAAAGGGATCCTTATGTTGGATTTATGAATAAAGGAAGGCCTCTAAGATAAAGGGGGGATATTTTGGAGTATATTTTGGCAGATTTTGGCCAAGAAAAATGGATTTTAAGGTGTAAATTTGAGAGTTGCGGAAGTGCCTTTTTATAAGAGGGGTGAGGGGCACCTTAGGAAGAGATTGAAATATTATTTTATAATAAAATATTTTTCGGTTTCTAATGGCTCAAAAATGAATTATTTAACGGATATGGTCGGTATGGGTTGAAAACCACTCATTCAATAGGTTTTATATAGGTTTCAGTCTCTATATTATCCTTATATTTTAGATTTAACTCTTAGTTAAATAGTTTGACATTTACCTTGCATCATTGTACTTTTATATTATATGGTTAATAAAAATACTGTAAACTTCCAAGAGAACCACATGTAGTTAATTAATGATAAAAATATAATTATATAACTCTTCTGGATGAACCTTATATTTTTAGGATTATTATATCAACCATTAATATTGTATCTATTTTAAAAACACATTTATGTCAATTTTGAAATTATTTAATAATTTATTTTTTTAAAGTCTTAACAACATTATTAATTCAAACTAATTACATTTAATAAACCCTAACATGTCATAGTCACCGATAAAATTTTTTTATGGCATCAAAACATTCAAATTACATTTCTTTTAGTATTTATAGTATTATTTATTTGATTGTTTCATTAATACAGAAAATAAATCATCATTATTGTGTCATATATAAATATATTTATTTTATATCTAAAAATTAGAAATTAAATATTCTGAGGTTGGAAATTTTTTTATATTTCGAATTATTATTTATAGTCTAATTGAGAAATTATATATCCTCATAGAAAAAATGTTTTACTAAAAGATATTTGATTTTGTTATTTTTTTCTTTACATTAGATTATTTAATATAAAATGTCATTATCACTTACATGTGGCTCCATGGGGTCCAAAAACCGACCCAAGGATTCCCATGGTCAAACATGTACTGGAAAATAGGGTTAGGACACGTGTTAGGTTAATTTAATATTATTATAATATTATTTTTTATCCTTATTTACTGGATTTACCCCTTTAACCATGGTAAAAAAATATTTACTGAAGTAATTATTCCTAATGTCTAAAAATAAAAGTTACCTATTTACAAAATTTAGACCTCCTGATTCCAAATATGGAATACATTTTTCCAAATTCAAACCAAATAAGTGGAAGAAATTAATCTAAAATTAATTCATGTTGACAAACCAAAAAGCATGTTTTTATGAAATAATAACTATCAAAAGATTGCCACTTGTTTTTGTCCAGTTTAGTCATAAGATTACATCCAATGACTTAGATTATATTAAATGGTAAAAATATAATCTAATGATACTTAAAAATATTCAAATGTATAATTTAACACTATAAATTATTTCAATTAAATAAGTTGTTTTTAATTAAAATTTAGTATTTCCACTATTCATCAAAAATTGAATGTTTTCAGAAAAATACCAAAAATTCACTCTAAACTAATTTAGATATTTTGAATCAAAAAATTATATCTATTTTGAAAGTTAAAATTTATAAAATTTTAAAAATTGGCTATTATTATTCATAACAGCTAGTTTGATTTGTCCCGCTGTGTTAGAATCTCGAAGTTGCGTATAATGAAAGCTATTACATAATTAAAAGGGATATGTACTATGGAATCTTGGGGTGTTAAATTATTCCCCCTTTTATAAATTTAATCCTATAAAAATTGTAAAATTGGTCTTGGGAACATAATTAAAAGTCCCACATCAGAAAATGAGTCAATATAACTATCACTTTAAAATAAAGAAAGAGAAGTACAAAGGTCACCCGAGATAACCCGTACATGGATTCCATGTAGGAAAATATGGATATGGAAGATAAAATAACTATCAAGTTCTTATGAAGTTGGATATAGGGCATGATCATGAGAATGTTAACAACAAAAAAACCACAAACTTTTGATGGAAAAAACGGTCATTAGTTTCCTAGTAGGAAAAGTGAACAGACAAAGATTTTGTTTTGTTTTAAGTTAAATTTAATGAAGATTACGAATTTATTTATGAGATTGATTAAGAACATAAAAATATATACATACTTTTTAATTATACCTTCATTCTTTAATAAATTTATACCACTAAGTCATTTTTCTTTTTCAAATGACGTGTATTCAAGAAGGCTTGGTCACACTGGAAGAGATATAATCCACTTTTAGAGAATCACGTGATCCACAAAGTATAAACAATATATTTTCCTTATCTTTAGAGAATAATCAAAACCAAAATGGTTACTACATGATCTGTTGATCCCCAAAAAGGATAATCCTTTAGAGAAAGAAACAATAATCTTAATTTCTAAAATTAAACCAACAATATCCCTAAGTTAAATAAATACTGTTCAATAAAAAATTTCCTTAAATCATTCAATATAATACAAAACTAATATTGAAACCCAAAACATAGAATAATTTTGTTATGTAGTATTCCACGTCAAATTTTATCTCCAAAAGACATCGATTACTCTTAATGTCACAAACTTAGAAGAAATTAACCTAATCACATATTCTCTTTTTTAGGTTAATCATTTCCATAAATAACCCAAATATGTATAAATCCACAATAAGAACATAGATAAAAATACACCACTATTCCTCGAATGAAATACCATAGTATTCTATTTTCCATAGGCATATAGTGTTCCCAACATAGTAAACGTCTTACAAAATAACAATGATCACTTAATCACCAAATCATTTTCCCTTACTAAGGGTATTCATTTGATAATACATGAGATCCCAAATCAACTTATTATTGATCAGTAAATGCATTTAACTAAAAATAATTAGTCACACTAACCAGGGACTTCACATAGTCTAGTGGTAGGTGATAAATCCCAATCGCACTCTGGTTGTTGGTTTTATCCACACAGCTTTGTCTCACGCGATGGGTTGTCACACAGTCTGCGTGTTGTCCTTTTTTCAAAAACTTTATTTTATAACATTACCAAAATGAGATTAATTTCTCAAAATAACCATAGCATAATTTAACCACAAATGTTATCTCATACCTTTCATTTTCATCCCAAAATATAATAACTTTTAATTACCACAAACTCAATGATCATATAAAACCAAATGGTTGATTATACCTATATCCACAAGAGAAAAGATAATTCTTCCTCAAATATCATTTTAACATGACAAACGGCTGGGTTACAAATACAAGAAAAAATTATTCCAAGGTAATTCCATCAACAAAGACCACTAATACTTTTAAACATTTCTCCAACCATTTATTTCCACATAGATTCTTCTTTGACCAAGATAATATTCTATAGAATAGGGCATTCACTCGGGTAATGACCAGGTCCCCTACATTTATGAAAAATGACTGTAAATGGATTCTTGGGACCATTTTTATTTTCTTCCATAGTACACTTCATTTTTCCTGGACAATTCTTTACTCTATGTCCTTCTATACCACATGTAAAGAATTTATTTTTTCCATTGAGACACTTTCATGGGTGTCTCTTTACACATTTCCTGCATGATGGAAATTGAGGATTGTTTTCTCCATGGTCTCCACTGCTGGATCTCTTATCATTCATCACCATTCTATTTTTTATTGAGTCTGAGAGTTGGTTAATATATATGTTATCAATCATAATTTTTGAATACTGATTTCGCATGAACATGATATCTTTTACACCTATCAACATTCCATTTTGATGCTCATTTCCACCACTGTTCCCACCTTGTACATCATGCTCAATGTTACTATGACTTCCTTGGAATCTAGACATTGACTAAAACCGGAAATCATTGTGTGAGTAACAATAGTTGTAAAATAATTTAGAGAATATCTTAACACCATGTTTTCAATATGAAACACCTTAGGACTTACCAAGGTCATTTATTATCATATTATTTTAAAGTCCTTCAAATCGGGTTGTAATGAAAATATAAATTATCCTAAGCATATCCCCAGGGAGTGTCGTAACCAAGAGTGCAACAGGGCCCGTTGTGATGCACCAATTCCCTTTCGAGTCTTGCTTTAAGCGGTGTTTTTGGGTTTTACCCCTAAGTACATTTGTGCCAGGTCTGTACCTGCTCATATCCTGCCATGGATGTATTTCTTGGAAAACTCACAAAATTTATACAGTATAAAAATTCTAGGAGGTTCTTCTATACTAATCCTCAAAATCTATCTTAGGATAATGTGCTCTAATCAGTGTTTATCTAAATCTAGTTTCTGTGGTTTGTACTAAACTTCCACTGATACCAACTATAATGCCCCGACCCCATTTACCTAGAGTCTGGGGCATTAATTTAATACATTGTCATGATTACAAGGAATCAAGTCTCTAAGGACCGTTCATTTTAGAATTCTTGGAAACCAGATACATACAAAAGTTCAACATTACAACTTGAAAAGAAAAACAACACTAAATTTTTCCATTAGAAACATCCAAGCCTCATAGATTATGCCTTCCAGTCACTTATAATTAACCCCTCCATATCCTTGGAAAATGAAACAAAAGAAAGGGGTGAGCTCAAATGCTCAGTAAGGGTAATAAATACAGCAGAAGATAACATAAATATTAAGCAAGATGAATAATTGAAAACACATGCCTTAATGAATAATAAACATGAGCCCTTTATTGAAGTAATATGAGCTGAGTAAATAATTCTATAATAAAACATAGTCATGGGAGTTATAATAGTCGAATAACCATATGAAATATCAATATCTAATCTCATAATGATGGAATTCATTATGCCAGACATCATAACCATATAGTCAAGGCCTCGTGTCAAGACTACAAATAAGATTTTGTCAAGGAATTGTGCCAAGACACTAGTTTGTCTCATAAGACCTACCGACACATCGAGGAGCTGTAGCAGGTTCCACCCATCACTTCCCAAGTCCAATGCCTTCTGCATATAAAAATTATGAAACATAACATAAACATTCATATTAAACTAACATACTAAATGTAAATACTTTAACCATAAACCATGAACGGTATAAAAATAGCACATCTATAGTCAAAGATAACACATTCAATACAATTTGAAATATTTTACTATAATAAATTAACTTCAATCAAGAATAATGAAGGATATTGACATAGATGAAAATAATCATCAATGTTATTTGAAGTAAATATCCCCCTTTTTCTTGAAAACATTTAAAAGTCACATTATTTATCAAGAATACATTTAAAATAGATTTTTGAGTCAAAGTGTCCCATACCACATTGAAACTTTTGAAAGTAATTAACATTTTGAAACATTAATGTCGAAATAAATAAATCCTTAAAACAATTTTTAAAACATGGACATTAATGGGAACGATTTAGAAGAATAAATTTTTTAAAACATTTAAAATGATATTTTAGTTAGAGTTACTAACCAAATGAGATATGCTTGAATAAAAATAATTGAGATAATAAAACATTATTAATATCATGAGAATAAAATAATTCATGATATATTATTTCAAAGTATAATATATACACCAAATAAAAGTGAATTTCCACATAACAACAGAGAAGTCTCAATGGAATGTAAGTTGAGATGAAATAACATATAAAGACCGTATACTTAAGTTAAGGATAAATCAATGGAATAATTATGTGTGAAAAATATAAATTCACAAAATATGGTTGGATATTCAGTGTAAATCAATCATAGGACAATCACACATATTCTTGAAAAAACAACACCAATGACTTGGATGTCTAACTCAATGAATAGAAATTGAGTAAAGATAACTCTTATCAAGTTCATATCAATGACTTGAGAAATAATCAATGGAGTGATTATGTGTATAAACATTATATCCCCACAAATGGGTGTGTAAATTACTACATAAATAAGAAATAGTGATTCCAAACATAATCTTGGAGTAAAATAATCAATGAATTATGTGTATAGCACAATGAGTAGAAATTGAAATTTAAAATTCCCTCTTTGAATTGCTAACACAGAAAACATACACCCCATAAAAGAAATATTATTCAATGAAGTTATAAATACTCTTATATTAAATTATATTACACAATGAATACAATCATGGATAGTATATACACCATGCAAAAGAAAATAGTGGCAATACATCATGAATCTCATGAGAATAAGAAGTGAGATGAAATCCCCTTAACACGTTGTAATCAATCAAGTCGCATGACAAAAAGTTAATAACCACCAATTTATTCACAGAATACCATGAATATAATGATAATCATGACAATATATATCAAATGGCAGTACAAAAAACACCACATGCAATAAATAAGTAGCGAACAATGGAAATCTCACAAAATTGGGAGTGAGATAAGTAACCCCTTACTTTGTACTTTTCCTTGGTCGAGGGTAGGTTAAAATCATGTTTAATGGTGAAATAATTATTTTTAAATTATAAAATAAACATATACGTTAATATGATATCATATATGATCTTTTAATATATCTTTGTTAATGATATTTCAGTAGCATCATCGTTTCGGGTGTTAACTGATTTATTTTCCTATATTTGATTTGTTACGTAAGTATTGTTTGTTATGGATAGGATGTATCATATCTATATTAATAATGATATTATGTCTTTAAACATTATTTTTAATCATCAAATGAAAATCAGTCTTGAATGGATACGATGGGGAATGAATCTCCTCGCGTTCGTAGAGGCGGTAATCCATACATACGCACGAGCGACAATATCATTCTTTTGATATTAAAATCATATATAATTGGATGTTATATCATATAAATAGAATCATTATAATGTTATATTTATTATTTAAATCATTTATACTCATTATTATACCCATCCAAATGATGTGGTATTTGAATAACAAACCACACCACGACGTGGAGACGGTAATTCGTACGTACACACATATGGTGACGTTGTCATTTATAGGATGGATTGAATAATGAATATGGTTGTAAAATTTTTATAATAACATCACATTATATAGATTATAATGGATTTATTATTTTATATTGGAAACAATATATAAATAGCGAGTGGAAGAATAAAAGAACTTGAAAGAGGTGATGAAATATTTACCTCTTTTTTAGTTTCTTCCATTTGATTTGATCAAAAGGGGTCCTTTTGTTGGATTTATGACAAATTTAATTCATATAGGGTGAAGGGAGGATATATTGGAGGATATGTAGGCAGGGTTTGGCAGATCCAAATGGCATTGAGAGTGTGAATTTGATAGAAGGGGAAGTTCCCTTTTATAAGAGGGGTGAGGGGCACCTTCAGAAAAGATTGATATATTATTTTATAATAAAATAAAATTCAGTTTATAACGGCTAAAAATGAATTCATTAAATGATAAGGTGCTTATGGGTAATGAAACACTGAACCAAGATGATTTAGATAGGTTTGGGTCACTATATTAACCTTATCTTTTAGATTTAACTCTTAGTTAAATAGTTTGACATTTACCATGCCACTCGGTATTTTTATATTATATGGTTAACAAACATTCTAAAATCATCCACGATAACCCCAAATAGTTCATTAATGATACAAATATCATTATATAAGCCTTTTGGCTGAACCTTAGATTTTTAGGATTATTATATCAACCAATAATATTGTATTTCTTTTAAAAACTCATTTATGTAAATTTTGAAATTATTTAATAATTGATTTATGTTAAAGTCCTAAAAACATTATTAATTAAGAATAAATAATTTTAATAGACCCTAACATTTCATCTTCACCTATATAATTTTTGTATTACATCAAAACATTCAAATTATATTTATTTTAGTATTTATAATATCATTTATTTGATTGTTTCACTAATAAGGAAAATACTACAACATTATTGTATCATATTTAAATATATTTATTTTATGTCTAACAATTATAAATAAAATATCTTGAGGTAGGAAATATTTTTAAATTTATGATTAATATTTATAGTTTAACTGATCAACTATATAACCTCATATATAAATTGTTTTACTAAAGGATATTTTCTTTTGTTATTTTTGTCTTTATTTTAGATTATTTAATATAAAATGTCATTATCACATCCATGTAGCTCCTTGGGATCCTAAAATCAACCCGAGAATGACCATGGTCTGAAATGTATCCTAAAATAGGGTTAGGATACGTGTTATGGTAATTTAATATAATTATAATATCATTTTAAACCTTATTTACCGAATTTACCCCTTTAACCACGGTAAATAAAATATTTACTAAAGTAAATATTCCTAATATCTAAAAATAAATGTTACCTATTTATAAAATTTGGACCTCCGAATTAAAAATATGGAATCCATTTTTCCATATTCAAAAAACAGAAGTGGCAGAAATTAATTTAAAATTAATTCCTGTTGTCAAAAAAACGCATGTTTTTATGAAATAATAACTATCAAAAATTGACATTTGTTTATGTCTAATTTAATCGTGAGATTTCATCAAATGAATTAAATTATATTAAATTATAAAAATATTATCTAATTTTACTTAAAAACCATTCAAATGTATAATTTAACTCTATAAAGTTTTTTTTTTGAAAAAGTTGTTTTTAATTAAAATTTAGTATTTTCACTATTCATCAAAAATTTAATGTTTTCAGAAAAATACCAAAAATTTACCCTAAGATAATTTAGATATTAAAAATCACAATATGAATTCCATTTCAAAATATAAAATTTATAAAATTTTAAAAAGTGGTTATTACTTTTCATAACAGCTAGTTTGATTGGTCGCGGTGTGTTAGAATCTCAATGTTGCGTACAATGAAAGCTATTACATTATTCAAAGGGAAACGTACCATGGAAGCATGGGGTGTTACATTATTAAAATTAAATTTATTTGTATTTAAATATCAATTTGATTATACTTTATTATGTCATCAATTCAATAAAAGTGACTAAATCAGTATAGAATTTGTCTCAATTTTCAATCATTAAGGCAGATGCCATTTTATGTTCCTATATCATTACATGATGTGTATAAAATTCCCTTTCAAATCATATATATTGAATATTATTCCATAAATAACATTATATTATTTCTTTAACGTTTTTATCTCATTTGTATTATGATTTTAAGTGAACAAAGTGGAAAGTGTTTGTTGTTATCGGGTCATCATTTATTAGGATTTTTTGTTATTATGCTAAAATCTAATAATTTATTTATCAATTTGGTTTGCATGTTTTGTTATTTAAAATTAATTTTTCTAAAAAATATTTCAAAAATGATTCAAAATTATCCTATGTTTATAATAATTTTTTCCCCATGTTTTACATTTTCAAAAAAAATTTAAAATGAATATTCTTGTGGTTTTCTAATAAAGAAATTTTTTCCAAACTTTTTAACATGAAAAAGTAATGTTCAACAAGAATGGACTTATTCTAAATCATGAAAATAATTTACTAGAATAATCCATTATATGTTTACAATGCAATTCCTTATATGAATATTTTTTCGTAAAATTTTCATAAATCAATGTTCTTTTTAAAGGGAATGGTTTTAATAAAATTATATATAAAAAGTGATTTAAATTATTTTCAAATATTTCTTTATATGTTTAAAATTATAATTTTCATAGAAAAGTGTTTCAAATATTTTATTATTTTTTGTATATTTTCTAAGAAATTGTCTATATATGGGTTTTCACTGTGACTTCAAGCCTTCTTTTTATATTTTAAAAAATATTTTCAAGGAAAATTTCTTGTAAAAATTTTTAAATATTCCTATATAAGTTTTCAATGGTATTTTCAAAGAAAAAGGTTTCAAAATTTTAATTGGTTTTAAAATAATTTATCCAAGTTGAAATGAAATTTTCCTACAAAAATTTTAATATAAATTTTCATGCTTCCTTTATTTGACTATTTTTTAAATTTGTTATGAATTAGATTTTTGAAGAACGGATATTTTCCATATGAAATGTTATAGGTTATCTACGAAACTCCTTCACCATATAAGATGAAATACATTTAATTGTTTATAAATTAATACAGAAATGATTGAATAATTCCCATCATATTATCTCATAAATGTTTTAGGTTTTGACAGGATGATATTTATAACACCTATTATCTTACACGGTTATATGCTTTTGAAACCAACTTCTTTTCCTGAGTTGTGGTTTCATGAAAATATTGTGAGATATATCTCCTTTTAATAGGTGATTATATGATAAAATGTTTCTGATAACCATATCATTTCATCGGATATGATATGATTTTTTTGGAACACATATATTTTTATGGACAATGGTATAATGAGTGTTTTATTATCTTGTGAGACATGTATGTGTGATTTTATTAGGTGGAGGATGGGACCTATATCTCCGATTAATGATTTTGGTAATTATTTATATCTCATGATGTTATGATGGGAATCTATTTGATGGGATTGATACACTATGGATGATGGGGAATGACAATCCACTATATTAGGTAATGAAACCCAATCCACGATAGAAGATGGGGAATTCGATCCACTATGGAATATAGTGATACTGGATCCAATATGAAGGATTCTGAAACAGGTCCACTATAGGAAGATTGAGAAACCAAGTCCACTATGGGTGATGGGGAAACCCAATCTACTATGGGAATATGGGGAAGCATGATCCCATTTGTGTAGAAGGGGAATGTAATCCATTATAAGGAAAGCATTGTGACTATTGATGGTGGCATGTCCTATCCAATCGGTGTAGTTCCCATGAGGTTTATTGATAAGTTTTTTAATTATCCTTAATATAGAGGGAATGATATTATAGGTTTTTATGTATTCCACAATTACAGGTCTTATTCTTTTATTATGGTTTTATTTATTACTCTATTGTATCCCTTATGATTCTTGTCTTATGAACCACAAATCTTTATTCCATGATTCATGTTCATATTCTATGATATGTAGTTTATGATCTTAAAATGTTATGCTCATGTTAAAATACAATTATGTTCATGTTATTCTTATTAATGTCTTTTATTTACCAATTCATTGAATTTGAGATCACTCCATTTCATGTTTCCTTTCCCAATGTCTTCAATAAATGTTTTATATAGAAGTACTAAAGGGGAATATATATAAGAGAGATATTGAAAATCCTTCACCAAATTAGAATAATGTGTTCCAAGTTTCCAAATACTCTAAACTATTATAGTCCTCTAGAATAAATTATTACAAAGTGTATAATATTAATCTCAAATGATATAATATCCATATATGTTAATTCTGGGTCATTATGTTTTGTATCAAAGGGATTGTTTATTCATCTATTGGAAACTATTATGAGATTATTTTCTAAGTTCCTTATGTATATTTATAAGGATATGTCTAGTGATCTCACTAAGGAAAAGCCTATTTTTTCAATTATTTAATGAAATGTTCATAATTTAGACATCCTATAAGTAATTTTCATGTAATGTAGTTTTCCTCTATGATAAGTGGCACTCACACTAGGTCTTCTAATTTTAAGAAATGGTCAGAACCCAATGGAACTCGGTTAACATATAATGTGACAAAAAAATTATGATGATCATTCAACTGGGGTGATCATGAGAGTGAAGGATGTTTTAATAGTGCCTAATCAGTTTTCACATAACACAATTAACAGTTCCTACATTTCTCAACTCCTAGAATCACTGAATAATAGAATGAAAGATTTCACTAAGAGTTCAAGTAATAAATACCATAGAAGAAATAAGATTCGGTTTTATTTTTTTTTTTGATCTTTTCAAAAGTGGAACCCAAGTGAATTTCAAAGTATAACAAGAATATGTTTTTTCTGTTGAAAAGGAGTATACTAAGGTTTCAACTATATATTGAAAAATAAAAGTTCAGTTAATGAAATTGATGTGAATATTGGCCTCCCTAATGTATTTTCATTTAAATAATCCCATAATTGTGTAAATTATGGGAGTTATGAAAATGCATTTCCTATGTGTAAGGCTCATGAATATAGTTATAATGGTGGTATAGGTAATGGTTTTGCTAAATATAATGAAGTGACCAAAAATTAAGTAGAAAATGTAACTATTGTTCTAATAGTATTCTTGTTAATTATGATTAAATTATGTTTCATAAGTGTTTTTACATGATTCATAATTAATATTTTAGGAAATGGGTATTATGTAATAAGATGATGTAGATTAGTTTATTCATTGAGAATGAAATGTGATTAATGAATTATTTGTGTTTTATAATTCAAAGATTATATTATATGAGTCATGAATTATATATGTATTTTAAAAATTAGTTTTTCATTGAGGAACTGAAAAGATATGTGGATTAGTGATGATAATGTGGAAAAGTGATTTAATAGAATGAGTATATTTTTATTAGGGGAAGGTTGACCTTTGGTGTTCATGATGTTGAGAAGATCATGTTTAGCTTGGATAAAGGGATGATGGATTTGGATAAAGAAGATAGGATATTATTGATGACCTTATAACTGATAAGGTATTTTTTTTTTAAAAAAGTGGTCTACGTTAACAGGGATGATGTTTACAATTTTTTTAGATTTATCTAATATATCCAAAAAATATTTGGAAGAATAAAGTGTGAAATTTTTTAATAATTTCTTATGGTAATTCAGGTTTTTACCATGTTTCAAGAGAAAACATGATGTATTTATTAACATGTTTGGTATCTGGAAACCAATAGATACATTATGATATATGTGGAATCATTGCTAATATGTTTTTGATAAATTTAGTAACCTTATTTCTATTTTATTTTGATTTCATCGTTCAGAAGTTATTGGTGCCAAAAATCGGAAGGGGGAAGGAGAGTAAGAAAGGCTTTGAAGCTGCCTCTTGAATCCCTTTCATGGAGCACCATGGCCCCACGAGCCTGCCATGAAGCCAAGAGGCAGGATGCTCTGCCAACCCCTTTGATGTTCGCAAGCTCGTCATAAATCAAGGAGGCGGGGTGCTCCGCGAGCCTCCTTGACATTCGCGGGCCCACCGCAGAGTGGAATCCATCTTTGCACCGAATGATAGCTGCTCTGTGGTGCCTCTTACCTATAAATACCAGCCTCCCCCCAGGCCTAAAGGACAAATCATCTGACCTTTCCTCTTCCCACCTCTCAAATCATGAATAACTTTTTGCTCTGTGAAACATGAGATGCCCAAGGTACTTTTGCTCTGCAAAGTGCCTCCTCTTTGCCTTGTTCCCCCCCCCCCCAACTCTTTAGGGAGGGATTCCATTAGTGAAGACCACATGCCTTCATTAAAGAAGGAGATACTCACGAGGACTCGGTTAATCGCAGAGCATATATGCTTCTTGAAGCACCCCTATTCACATGTGAATCGAATGATAAGGCTGAGTCACTATTCCGCACGAAGCATATTTATTCACAGGACCTTTGTTCGTGAGGCACCCATGTTTCGTAGGAAATTCTTCATGAATTCCCTCCCACTTAGTGAAGCACTACTCCTATGTACCTATTCACTATGCCTAGGGGAGGCCACTTCACTTCGCTAGTCTCTCAAATTCACGAAGCCCTTCCATTGCATGGAGCACCAGATCTCTATGAGGTATCTACTCATAAACCCCTTTTCATTGAAAATCCCTCTCCCGTGCAACCTCCTAGGTTCGCATGAAGCAACTTCAGAGTCCCATGGACACCACTTACCATTGTGTTCCTTTGACTCATGCTTCTTCACATAGGCACACTAACAACTATTTCTTCATGGAATAGCCATGATAACATGGTTCCTTCAATGGTTCACTCCATGACACCCCCCACCATGGCATTTCATGTCCCATATCATCGCCAAGGTGTAGAGTGTATTGGTTATGTAAGTCCTAGGGGTGCAGAGCGAACCCACCTCGTCCAAGTAGTAAGAGGTTAAACATCCAAGCACCATCATCCTCAGCACATGACGTTAAACTATTAATTCCCCCATGTATCCTACGTGGGGATTGGGAATCCAACCTGGAGTAAGACCATAGATTTTCTTTCAGGAGGCGGCAACCCTACTCCTCCTTTCTTTTTTGGTGCCCAAGGCCAGCAAAGGGTATGGTGGGGAACAGTGATCCTTCTATATTTTGTGCCAAATCCCTCTCCCACTGGGCTTTGTCGCCATCGGGCTTCCATTCTAGAGTAAGTCCCAACCTCTTTGGGATGCAAACCATGTATAAGACTGTGTTTCCTCTTTGGGTTGTGATCTCATGTAAGCCCCAGTCTATTTCCCACGGACACACCTTTCACGACGTGATATTGAGGTCTTTGCTGTCTCTTGTTTCTCACACCGAGCATGACTCACGTGGGCTTAGAGAAAGGATCTACCATGAAATACTCTTCGATCTTCCTAGAGTGTAATCTTTATGCCTCCTCACCTTAACTAAGAGTTCTTTGATCCTTAACATTGAAGGGTACATAGGAAGCCTCCACGAGGTCCAATCCCACCAACCATTGGACCCCATGTCCTTCTTCACGTCGATTCACAGACCCAGCCTGAACTATGTGCTGTTTGATCTTTTGAAAGATGAGGTACGTAGGAAGCCTCCATGAGGTTCAATCCCACCACCCTGGTTGTTTCGACCATCTTCACGTCGGTCCACCAACACCTTGGAAAGCCTAGAGTGTAAGCCCCATGCGTCACCATCCGAACTATGAGGACTTTGATCCTTGCCTAGGCAAGGTACGTAGGAAGCCTCCATGAGGTTCAATCCCAACACCTGGTCACTCTGACCCCCCGTCACGTCGGTTCGCCCACACCATCTGTCTAGAGCATAGGTCATTATTCACGTCGGTTCACCTTCATCTCACATGACGTTAAACTATAAACCACACGTAGCGGTAAGCCATTGTGTCCCTCAATCAGTGGTATGTCATTTCATCCTAATCAATCGTAAGTCGTTGTGTCCCCTATTCAACGGTAATCCATCATAATCCCCTTCACTGGGACCCACATCCACATCTTTGGTCTGTCCTAGTGGTGTTAGACCAACATGGGCTGATAACCATGCATAAATCCCATACACATCATTGGGTTGTTGTCCTATGCATACACCCCAATTCAAGCTCATCACCTGTACTTTTTCTCAAGCCTATGTGTCTCGGGAGGGTCATTCACCAACCCAGAGGTTCCATTTCCTCTAGTTCCCATCCTTGAATTCATTCTCAAGGGCCGCCTCCTCAGGCGTCCCATTGTCCTTTTGAACTATGTGGACTTTAATTCGCTTCCACGGGGATACGTATGAAGTCTCCCTGAGACTCAAGCCCAACATTATCATCATCCTCATGGTGGACCCATCCCATTCAACACCCATTTCAATAAGCACTCCATCATACAACTTGATTCTTACCAAGGACACCACATCCCGGGAAGGTCATGTCAACCCATCAACTTCAGAGTGTCTTCTAGGTGTTAACTCATATGGTCCACTATAGTAAGTGTTCTGATCAGTCCGATATGTCTCTGGAGGACGTTAAACTTGCGACATACCTTGTGTTAAACATGGGAAGCTAAAGAAAACCTCAGATACATGCCCATGGAATATGATTCGATGCATCTGATGTGGGATGCCTCAGGTATCTGTGCCCTCGAGAAGCCCTATAATAAGGGACAGAAGACAGAAGTTCCACTATCCCATTGGCCAGACATGTCAGCGATGCCCCACGTGACTACTCCCCTGAATAAAGGTTTCTACCTAGATTAGACCCCTTGGAATGTCTCGACAGAAGCAGTGTAATTAACTGGTGTCCATGAAGATATGGCACGAGGAAGAGTTTCACAAACAATGCCTTAAATCTATAAGGGATACACGGACTTGGTGAAGAGTTTTGAGGAGGAATCCACGAAAGTAATAATCGACATCCCATCATCATGTTTCGATCAAGGAGAAAACCTTCCTGAAAACGAAATGGATGCCACCCGTATTTGGAAAACAGGAATGTGGGGAAACAGTTACGTGTCCTCCACAGATGGATGTGTGTGCCCTGGCGAAAGCATCGTAAATAGAAAGGGTGAACCCGACAAGAAATTCTTCTCCTCAAATATGGATAATAGTAGCGCTCGAGGCATTAATAGATTAACATGTCACCAGATCCAGTTATCTAGTGTTGGGTCCTGCTAAGAAAATAGATGGGTTGACGTTAAGGTCACCAGATGTTGGAGCAGTAAAACGTTGGACATCCGGTTCTATGGCATGTCGGCATGGATCCCTCTTACCGATCAAGGAAGATGGAATGGCGCTGGGGCATAGGTCATTGATTACTTTTTGTTTCAGCACTGATCAGTTAATCTCCCAGATCCTCAAGAATCATGTTGTTGCACACGGAATCCAATCACCACATGTACACCAATGCAGGGGTAGGGGAAATATTAATGTGGCCATCCCGTGTGGCTTCACCTCTTTTGAAACGGACTCTACACCCATGGATTTGGGGCACCCATGCCCCATTTCCCCATACGAGGTCATCCAACGAAGGGTAATCAACGACCTCGTTCACCGTTACGAGGAAGAGGGAATAATTCTGACTTGGGATATGGCCCACCTGGATCTAGAGGCGTTCGCGCCTCATCACCAACGCCACCCCCAAGGGCCGCGCAGGGAGCCAATATTCCCCACGCCGACATATAAATATTTTGGGAGCCTCTCCCTGGAATTCTTTGATGTCTCTTTGCCTTATGCTGACGAGGTAGGTGACGTCCGATCCAACCCAGTCAGAGTCCCATTCCAGGGGTTCCCAGAGAGGGCTCCCACCCAGCTGCGTCAGCACCGCCGGTCGGCCTTGCTGGATGAGAAGCATGTAAGCCACTATCCTACACCACCAGCTCCGGTTTTTCTGACACGATTCCAGCGTCAAGCGCTAACTGAGGAGGATCCCGCCAAGGGGTGTCAACGTCGACGACTACTGTGGCCCGAGCCACCACCGACACATACAATCAGTTCCCTAAATATACTGAGCAGGGGTAACTTATACAACCCACCATGATCAAGGCCCCAAGTACCCCACGGGCAGGCTGGTTCGACTCTCTTGGTCGCCGTCATAGTGAGTGGCTGCCGCGAGCTAACCCACCATGATGCCACTTAGCATGGAGGTCCTCCCCGTACCACTGCCATAGAAGAAATGGTCCTTCAATGATTTGAGGCTCATCATGGAGGTCCGCCCCATGCCACTCTCAATCCAATTGAGGATCTTCCTCATGGAAATGATGCTCAGCGCCGGGGTCTCTCCCGTGCCCATTACACCGGGTATGGGCTCATTCATCTCTCCACCTATCACCAGGGTAGGGTAGTTGCACATATGGTATCTCTACAATGTGAGGATCCTCCCCGCATCCTCTTAGATGATGGTGAATTTCCTTCCTCAGCTCATCAACAAGAGGGATGAAGGTGAGCCTTGCTCCACCCACGCCCAACATGGAGGTCCTACCCATGTTCAGCTAGCCCAGTACAAGGACCCTCCTCATACTAAGGCCACCAGGGGAAACAAGCATAGAGGTCCTCCACATGCTCTTTCCACCTATATAAAAGGTCTTGCCTGCTCCAGTTCTACCCATAGAGGTCCTCCCCATGTCCCCTTTGACATTTTTCTCGGTGCTCCCCACACCCCAGTTTTCTCAGGTGGAAACCCTCTCTGCCTCAGCACCAGTGCAGCCGAAGGGCCTTGTGTCAGAAATCAGCCCTGCCCCAAGGAGCCACCTAGGGGTAGGAAGGCAGGTCACTGCAGCCATAAGAAGAATTCTGGGAAGGTCCTAATAGAGATCAAACGCATATGCTTCTCAAACTCTGAAGCAGAATATGACTCAGCACAGGAACCCTCCTCTCGTTCAACTGAGTCAAGGACTGGGGTAGGAACGATGTGAATCATCCTAGTACTACCGGAATGCGAGGTCTATAGGATTCCCACCTCCCTTCATAGTAATATCCACGAAGATGAAAATCTGGCGACCTCATAGGTCACGGTCGTGCAATCACCGTCGTCCTCACCATAAGCGCTCTCTACCTCGACAACAGATCACGGAGAGCTATTTTGGTGACCAATGGTGGGAGAGAAGAAGCGTTGCCTATCGACAGTAGACCTATACCTTTATAAAGAAATTATAGATGTTGGTCTATCGTATCATGAAGTAGTGGCCAGTTTGCTACACTCCTCAGAAGACAACTGGAGATTCAGCGGCCAGTCAGCCCGCTTACAGTACTCTCCACTGGCCATCCTGTCGTCCTAGCGGTCTGCCTCAGTACCGCTGCTAGTTACTCCGCCACCTCTAGTTGACGAGTGGGTAAATCACAGGCTAGACCATGAATCTGAGCCAAGGTGCTTATGGAACATCCTCGCAGTGGACTACTTCCTCGAGATTTTCTCGCCCGTGGAAACGCTGAATTTTTGCGCACCGGAATCCCTCACCCTAGAGGAGTTTAAATGTTTCTGCTACACCCTATAGGCGACGTACTTTCTCCTTTTTCATTAGAGATTGGTTTATCCTAGGATCCATGCGCATATTTATGTCATTGGAAAGAAATGTATTCTGGTCGATCTGGATGTGTTCCTAGTGGCCCAGCGCCCTAAGTCACCAGGCCGCCGTAAGTTCCTCCAAGAGCAATGCATTCAGAGGTTCAAGATACACTGAATGATCATCAAGGAGGCTTCCCTCATGCACAAGTCTATGGATGAGGTCAATAAGCTTCCCTCCTCTTCAGACCAATCCATCGGTAGCCTGACCTGCTAGGTGATATCATGGACATGATCCCAGGAAGGGTCACGGTCGACAAGGCTGACATAGTGGACAAGGTGGATGAGTTGGAGCTTCTTGATGGGGTATTACCCCCTTAGGATATCTCACCACTATTGGACCCATCAGGGAGGGTCTCTTGCTAGTAGAGGCACCTACTAGGTATCCCTCTTCCCACTAAGGCATTATCACTCAGCCGGAATTCTAGTAAGGGCATAGAGCATGTCGGAGATGCCAAGCACTCTGACCTATCTGCCTCAGTACAAGAGACAGAGGAAGACCCTAAGAAGGCCACATTGTGCCATAAAATTGCTAATCAGAAGAATTTGGTTGATGTCCAATTGGCTGAATGTGCTATAGAGTGACGGTCGAACTACGGTGATCCCTGGCTGGGGAAACAGGGGTTAGAAATACTTCCCCTTCAGCAAGCTTCCTGCAGGTGACCCTGACTGTCCTACCCCCGCAGACAGGGTTGAGGCCAGAACATACGGCCAGACAGCACGGTATGTCTCACCAAACCCTCTTGAATGGTGCGATAATCCAAGGGACCTAGCTCAGGAACCCCCAGCCACCCTGAGGGTCATTCTTTTAGCCGCTCCATGAGCTGTTGTGCCTTCTTACCGTGTTGAATAACCCGCCAACACGCTCGTGGCTTGGGATCCCCATCGATATAGGGACCCCTTCCCTGATGATCCAATGAAGGCACTCGTTTCCCACCTAGAGGCATTGGAAATATGACAGGTGGAGATCATGTCTGATGGCAAGCCATATCCAGCAATGGTGGATAACATGTCGGCACCTTCGGCCTTCGGGAATCCCACCTTCTCCCCCTTCAATAGGATGGGTGACTCACCACAACACCTAGCCCACTTCAACACAAGGTGTGAGCCTGTGTTAGGGACTCCAGTGTAGTAGGTGGTTTCCATGCTCCATTGTTTTGTTCAGACATTGGAGGGGCCTATATTAGTCTGGTACAACCATCTTTCTGTCGGATCCGTAACCTGTTGGAAGGACCTTCGCAGGAAATTCCTCTACCAGTTCAGCACGACCACATGAAAAAAAATCATCACACTCCACTTCAAGTGTAAACAATGTCTTTGTGAGTGTGTCTCAGACTTTATCGCCGGGTGGAAAGGGATTACATATTCCCTTGACGTGCCACTGACTTAGGAGAAATTACTGATGATGTGTGTAGGAAATGTCAAGATGTAACTGGTTCCATCTTTGATAACCCAGAACTACCCAAGGGGATATTTAGACTTCTCCAATAAGGCCCAACACCTGGAGGAAGCCCTGCAATATGAAAACCAAGCACGTTCGTTGCCCCTGTAATTCTCGCGAGAAGGGATGTCAGAGCTGTGACTGCTACGGTGGACTAAATAAAGGCCCCCAGATAGCTAGAATTATTACTGGCGAAGCCACCTCCCCAGCCTCGCAGAGGGCCACCATCATAGGCCCTGCCTCTAGCTCCGCAGCGGCTTCCTCAGAATCGGAAGGTGCCCCTAAAAAATGCACCATCACTACCTAGGGGGGACAAACAGGCTCCACCTCCTTGACAAACTTCTCCAGCTCCTCATCTGGGCCCGGCTCCAAGTCCCCCCTTTCCGGATAGAAGAAACCAGACCTACTTGTTCAAAAATAATTAGGTCTCTGGCTATTTCCGATGTGCCTTGGAATATGGGATTGGGTGTTTTCCAGAGTGCAGAAGTCCACGAGAGGCAAACCTCACTGTCCGCCCCAACTACAGCCCCGATCACCAGATCCCAGGGCACACCCTCATGAATTTCTATGTGTTCAATGACTAGCTTCAAGATAAGATTGATAACAACATATTCAGGCCGAGCCCAGCTCCGACACAAGTGGAATGTGTCACTGTAAGGCCAGACAGCCACAGCGACAGTGAGTGGCAGTAGGTTTCTAACTGCAAGTCCTAGATGTATGAAGATTAGATGGCTCAAAAAATGGTTGATCATGCCCATGGTATCGTTAGTTAATGCCTAAACCAGCCAAAACATTTAGAAGCTGCGACCACTACTTTTGCATCATCATCTTAGCCGGCCTCTTCCAAGAATAAAAATCATTGACTACGCAAGGGAAATCCATGCGCCCCGCCAATTCCATCATCATCCTGCACTCTCAGTGATTTCATGCCTCCATATATAGGGATTCCTCCCAGAATTCACCCAATAATGGATAAATATTTATGTGATAGTCAAGGGTACGCTTCAATTAATACCGTGGAGTTTGTAAATACTTATATGACTCCCGGCGACGAGGAGTGCCTGGAAAACCTCCCCAATGTCCCTAGCCGACGCCAACGTCGGTGGAGCCGTGACCATGTGGGTCATTGAGGCACATCAGTTGGCACCTCCTGCCAGGTCGTGCATGCCACTGATACCAGACAGCAGGCCAAGCGCAGAGTTTAGCACACGTAGTATAACATCCCTCCTTTTTATCACATTAACTTTCATTACATTTTACAAAACCGAGGATCTTTAAGGTTTAGTGTCTTGAAAACCATGAACATAAAACAAGAAAACATAAAACATTGTTCTCAAACACTTGAAATGCTTCTCCTTATGTTCATCCTAGGTTCATTACCGCATCTCATAACCTGGGGACATACATCAAAAGAAAGGGAGAGCAGAAGGCCCAGTAAGGGAAACAAGGGGAAACATTTACATGTGAACATGAGATACATCAACAATGTCATGAAAAAGAACTTTAAGGCAAGAGAAAGAAATCATGAGGCGTATCATATTAAAAACAACTTTTTTCATAACATGGAGATGTGGCTACAACATCTAATATTAACAATAATTTTTGTTTCACCAAGGTCCATCCCCAAGGTGTCTTTAAAAATTACCAAGGTTATTCACCATGGCGTCGTTAAAAATAGTCATCCTTAGAGATTAAGTCTTTACGCAATGCATTGGTGTGCTATCAGGGTGAACCCTTGACATGTCTTTATTATCATGTGAACCACATATATAATCATCAATCATTTAATAAAAAACCCATATGGAATAAAAGGAATGGGTTTTATTTCATAATCATATCTTTTTAAAAACTCTTTTAAAGACATGATCTTTAGGCCACTTTAAACCCACAGAAAGGGAAAGCATGTCTCATGTATGTAAATCCCAGAATTCAAAATAGAAAAAAATTGTATATATGTGAATACCCCTATAGAAGAAGGAGCATGGAGTATTCACTTATGAAAATAAAAGAGATTTAGAAAAAGAGAGAGAAATTTGAGACGGAAATTCTACAGCATAACGGCTATGTTTTGGGGTTTTAGAAAACATTGAAAAGAGAGGGGACATGGGTCAAACAATCATAAATGACCCATAAACTGTATAGGGACAGAATATGAAGGATATATGAACATGTTAATGAAATTTTAAGGACATAACATTTGAAATGAAGAACATGAAAGGAAGATTAAAATAGGATTTCTCTTATGAAAATTCGGCATCCTAACGGCGTCACTTAAACTTCAAAAAATGAATTCATGAGATCAAATAGGGTCTCTCATCATATGAACATAAAATATCAGTATGATAGATATATAGATCTTACCCCAACATAATAAAAAGTAACTTGAATGACTTGACATGAAAGTAGAACTTTGAAAAATGAGAATGGTGAACAAATCCCTTAAAAATTCAGCAGCCTAACGGCTCCACATAAAACATCAAAATACTAAATTGAAGAGATAAAATAGGGTCTAACATCATATGAACATAAAAGATTAGTATGATAGATATAGATATATTACCCGAACAAAATAAAAAGAAACTTGAATGACTTGACATGAAAGTAGAACTTTGAAAAATGAGAAAGGTGAATGAATCCATTAAAAATTCGGTAGCCTAACGACGCCACTTAAAACATAAAAATAATGAATTGAAGAGATCAAATAGGGTCTCTCATCATATAAACATAAAAGATCTGTATGATAGATATAGAGATCATACCCCAAAAAAATAAAAAGGAACTTGAAAGACTTGACATGAAAGTAGAACTTCGAAAAATGAGAAAGGTGAACGAATCCCTTAAAAATTCGGCAGCCTAACGACGCCACATAAAACTTACAAATACTGAATTGAAGAGATAAAATAGGGTCTCTCATCATATGAACATAAAATATCAGAATAATAGATATAGATATCATACCCCAAAAAAATAAAAAGGAACATGAAATACTTGACATGAAAATAGAACTTGAGAAGGGTGAAAGAATCCCTTAAAATTTGGCAGCCTATCGGCGCCACTTTAACATTCTTAAAATGAAATGATGAGAGAAAGAGAGGGTCTCTCATCATATGAACATGAAAAAGATAGTATTATGGATATAAAAGAACATCCTCCAACATAAGATCATGGTGCATAAATGAAATGACATAAAAAAGATTACTTGAAAAGAAAGAGGGAGGTATGATCCCTTACATTAAAACATAACTCATAAAACTCAATGTTTGGGACCTTGAAGGATTGTGGGAAACTTGGAAGAACTCCTTGGGAGGTAATGAGACCAGAGCTTAGTTGGGGGAGAGTTGGGAGTCGAATGGATGATAGGATGACTTGGTATTTATAGGGAAAGTGAGGGGACAAGGCATTAATGGCCAAGGGACACCTCATTAGTGGTTTTGGGAAAACCATGGGCTTTACCATGGTATTTTCCCTTGGTATTGGCCACTTGGGACACCTAATACAATATCTTACTAATCAGAATTCTATAATATTGATTAAATACTTAATACATCATTTAATGATGTCATTAAACACCCGTAACTTAAAAACTGTATTTTCACTATTCATCGAAAATTCAACTTTCGCAGAAAAATCCAAAAATTTCACATTAACCAAATATCGATGCTCTGATTTCAAAAATGAACTCCATTTTATAAAAATAATTTACTATATATTTTAAATTTATTTTTAAAATAAATAAAATATTAACTGAAAATTAATTTTTTTAGAAAAATCCCTAAAATTACCTTAACATAATATCGATGCTATGGGTTCAAAAATGAAATCCATTTTATAAAAATAATTTTCTAAATATTTTTAAATAAATTTTTAATTAAAAAAACTATTCACCAAAAAAAACTAATACTCGACTAATAATTTATGAAACCTTTATTTAATGATTTTATTGAATCACATTACATAATCAAGGTGACTAGATTATATTAATGCTTTATTTAAGTGATATTATTAATCCATTTGGTCACATTACTAATCCTAAACATAAAATCACTATTCATAATTTACTGTTCATCAAAAATTTAGTTGATCTTATTAGACTCTAAATTTCTTACTGAACATAATAGTAGAAGACTATTTTGTGAAAATCATTACACATTTTTAATTATTTACGTTTCATATAAACAATTTTTTAAAATATACTTTCTCTAAAATTCACCAATAATATGCATACTATATTTATCCAGACATTTGAAAATTCATAAACTTCATCATAAAAAAATCAAAATTTTTATTTAAAATAATGGATTACACAAGGCAGTTACAGTCTCCTTAGATAGACCCTTATCACACCAGCATAGGACCTAAGTGTAAGGTGTGATAAGATGAGAGAATCCAAGGGAGGCTCGACCAACATTGCACGAGTAGTAATTTCTCTCAGTTTGAACTTCTTACGAAGGAAATTCTGTTCTAGCTTCACACGATCAAGTTTGAATTGGGTTTGGTCCAGAGAAAAGCCCAATGGTGCTACCTCCTTCCCAAGTTATGTTAGATGGGCTTCGATCGGTCCAAGACTACTGGTTGAGGCCATCAAATATTCTTTCTATATTAATTAACCAAGATCACTTGTATTTGGAGACAAATATCGAAATGTTTAGTTTCCAGCGGTCATATTGACCAATGGTCATATAACAGTCGAAACCCAACAGTCTCATTTTAACTATACTCATGTTATCCAATGAAACAGTTTTGTTGAGTATAAAAATAAAAAATAAAATAACACACAAAATTAGGAAACAAGATTTATTCAAAATTTCGGGTTGTTACAATCTTCACCCCTTAAGAAATTGCATCATCGAAATTTTTGAAACTAGGTTTTGAAATTTCATTTAAATTCCCACACTGGAAAAGGAGTCAGTAAAACTATTACTTTAAAAGAATGAAAGGGAAGTAAAAAGGTCACCCGAGTTAACCCATACTAGTATCCCATGTAGGAAAACATGGACATGGAGGAAAAAACAAAGGGTCACGTTCTAAGGGAGAGTGATAGAAAACATGATTAGGATAATGTTAACAACCATAAAATCACAAACTTATGATCGGTCAAATGGTATTTGATTTCCTAGTAGGAAATGTTAATAGACAACGTTTTTTGTTTTGTATTCCTTTTCATATTTTTGAGGAATTAATTTACCACATAGAATAAAAACATAAGGAAAAATATACCTACCTTCAAGTAGAGTTTAATCATTTAATAAGTTTATACCAAAACTAATTTTTCTCCAAACGATGAGCATTCAAAAACACTTGGTCTCATCAAAAGCCCAAGAATAATCTTCTAGAGAATCACGTATTCCACATAAGAATAACTATCTATCTTTAAACATTTATCCCAAAAATAGAAAGGGTAAGATAAAACAACTCTTCAAAAAGAAAGAATCTCATAGGAAGGGAAACTAATTTTAAATCTTCAATGCTCCACGGTACTATCCAGAAATCATCATAGACCATTCCGTAAATAATTGTCCTTAAAATTCTTCAAAACAACCCAAACTAAGATTGAAACCCAAATACAAGAAGGACTTGATAACATAGTCTTCCATGATAAACTTTATCGTTCATCTCCAAACAACATCAACCACTCCTAACATCTTATAACAAAACTAACTAACCTAAACATATTTTCCCCAAGATAGGTCAATAATTTCCATAATTAACCTATAATACCATAAGTTCACATTAAATTTATCTATTCTTCAAAATATAATTCAACCTTTACTCCTCAATGAAAATACCGTAGTAATCTATTTACCTCGATCAAATAGGGTTCCCAAAATAGTGAATGTCTTCCAAAATAATAATCATCTATTAATCCCCTAATCATCTCTGTCATATTAATACAGAAATCGTCACATTTCCTATCACATTGGTTGTTGGGACATGTTCTTCCATTCCCCACCATTAACTAAGGAAATAAAGTACAATTAGGGGCTTAAATACTTAGCCAATAATCATTAAAAGGAAACCTAAAGTATAGATGGATAAACTTATAGAAGAAAAGTATACCCTAACTTGTGATCCCCTAGGTCCCAATCTAGGTTATCAATGATAATATATTCTTATGTGAATCTTTATTTTATTTTATCTTTGTTCCTTTAATAATGGTTTATACTAAGCTTATGAATTTACCAAATCATATCCCCCAGGAGTGTCGTAACCAAGAGTGTAGCAAGGCCCATTGTTGTGTACTAGTTCCCATTCGAGTCTAGCTTAATGTGGTGTTTTCAGGTTTTACCCCTATGTACATCTGTTCTAGAGCCACCTCTACCTGCTCGTATCTAGACAAGGATGTATTTGTTTGGAAACCCCTTACTCAATACTCACCAAAATACCAGAAAGGATTCCAATATTTAAACTTTTCTGTAGGGTTCTTCCAAAATTATTCATATCCTAATTTTTAAAATTAAATAAACCATCCTTTGATACCAACTATAAAATCCTGCCTTTTTATCACATAAACTTTCATTACATTTTACAAAACCGAGGTTCTTTAAGGTTTAGTGTCTTGGAAACCAAGAACTTAAAACATGAAAACATTAAACATTATTTTTAAACACTTGAAAGGGTTCTCTTTATGTTCATCCTAGGTTCATTACTGCATCTCATAACCTAGGGACATACATCAAAAGAAAGGGTGAGCATAAGGCCCAGTAAGGGAAACAAGGGGAAACATTTACATGTGAACTTGAGATACATCAACAATGTCATGAAAAAGAACTTTAAGGAATGAGAATGAAATCATGTAGAATATCATAATAAAAATAACATTTTTCATAACTTAAAGATGTGGCTACAACATTTAATATTGACAATCACTTCTGTTTCACCAAGGTCCATCCCCAAGGTGTCATTAAAAATTACCAAGTTTATTCACCAAGGTGTCGTTAAAATAGTCATCTCTAGAGATTAAGTCTTTACCCAATGCATTGGAGTACTATCAGGGTGCACCCTTGACATATATTTATTATCATGTGAGAAACATATATCATACTCAATAATTTCATAAACAACCCATATAGCATAAAAGGAATGGGTTTCATTTAATAATCATAACGTTTTAAAAACTGCTTTAAAGACATAATCTTTACACCACTTTAAACCCACTGAAAGGGAAAGCGGGCCTCATGTATGTAAATCCCAGAATTTAAAATAGAACAACTTGGTATATATGTGAATACACCTATAGAAGAGAGAGCTTTCAGTATTCACTTAATAAAATAAAATAACTTTAGAAAAAGATAGAGACATTTGAGACAGAAATTCTACAGCATAACGGCTATGTTTTAGGGTTTTAGAAAACAGTGAAAAGAGAGGGGACATGGGTAAAAAAATCATAAATGACCCATAAACAGTAAAGGGACCGAATATGAAGGATATATGAACATTTTAATGAAATTTTAAGGACATACCATTTGAAATGAATAACATGAAAGAAAGACAAGAATAATATTTCTCTTATGAAAATTCGGAAGCCTAACGGCGTCACTTAAAATTCAAAAAATGAATTGATGAGATCAAATAGGGTCTCTAATCATATGAAAATAAAATATCAGTGTTATAGATATTTATATAATACCCCAACATAATAAAAAGGAACTTGAAAGACTTGACATGAAAGTAGAACTTTGAAAAATGAGAAAGGTGAGCGAATCCCTTAAAAATTTAGCAGCCTAACGACGCCACTTAAAACTTCAAAATACTGAATTGAAGAGATAAAATAGGGTCTCTCATCATATGAACATAAAATATCAGTATGATATATTTAGAGATAATACCCCAACAAAATAAAAAGTAGCATGAAAGAATTGACATGGAAGTATAACTTTGAAAAATGAGAAAGGTGAACGAATCCCTAAAACACTCGGTAGCCTAACGGCGCCACATAAAACAACAAAATACTGAATTGAAGAGATCAAATAGGGTATCTCATCATATGAAAAAAATAGGTATTATAGATATAGAGATAATTCCCCAACAAAATAAAAATGAACTTGAAAGACTTGACATGAAAGTAGAACTTTGAAAAATGAGAAAGGTGAACGAATCCCTTAAAAATTTGGCAGCCTTACTCCGCCACTTAAAACGTCAAAATACTGAATTGAAGAGATAAAATAGGTTCTCTCATAATATGAACATAAAAGATCATTATGATATATATAGATATAATACCCCACTAGAATAAAAAGGAACATGAAATACTTTACATTAAAATAGAACTTGAGAAGGGTGAAATAATCCCTTAAAAATTCGGCAGCCTAACAGCGCCACTTTAACATTCTTAAAATGAAATGATGAGAGCAAGAGGGGTTCTATCATCATATGAACATTAAAATGAAAGTATGATTAATATAAAAGAACATCCTCCAACATAATATAATGGAGCATAAAAGAAATGACATAAAAAAGATTACTTGAAAAGAAAGAGGGAGGTAGGATCCCTTACCTTAAAACGTAACTCTTAAAACTCAATGGTTGGGACATTGGGGGCTTGGGAGCACCTTGGAAGGACTCCTTGGGAGGTAATGATACCAGAACTTCGTTGGGGGAGAGTTGGGAGTCGAATGGATGAGGGGATGACTTGGTATTTATAGGGAAAGTGAGGGGACAAGGCATTAATGGCCAAGGGACACCTCCTTAGTGGTTTTGGAAAAATAATGGGCTTTCACATTGTATTTTCCCATGGTATTGGCCACATGGGACACACCATACCTTATATTACTATTCATAAGTTGACCATATTGATTAAATACTTAATACATCATTTAATGATGACATTAAACACTCGTAACTTAAAAACTGTATTTTCACTATTCATCGAAAATTAAACTTTCTCAGAAAAATCCCAAAATTTCACATTAACCAAATATTGATGATCTAATTTCAAAAATTACGTCCATTTTATAAAAAATAATTTTCTAAATATTTTTAATTTAATTTTTTAATAAATACACTATTCACCGAAAATTCATTTTTTCAGATAAATCCCTAAAATTACCTTAACATAAAATCGATGCTCTGAGTTCTAAAATGAAATCCATTTTATAAAAATAATTTTCTAAATATTTTTAATTAATTTTTTTTTAAAAAAACATTATTCACCTGAAAAAACTAATACTTGACTAATAATTTCTGAAACTGTTATTTAATCACATTACTTAATCAAGTTGCCTAGATAATTTTATTGCTTTATTTAAGTTAGATTACTAATCAATTTGGTCACATTACTAATCCTAAGCATAAAATCACTATTCATAATTTACAGTTCATCAAAAATTAAGTCGATCGTATTAGACACTAAATTTTGTACTGAACATAATTGTAGAATACATTTTTTTGATAATCATTACACATTTTTAATTATTTAAGGTTTACATAAACATTTTTTTTAAATATCCTTTATCTAAAATTCACCAAAAAGATGCATACTATATATATCCGAACATTTGAAAATTCGTATACTTCATCAAAAGAAGAAATCAAAATTTTTATTTAAAACAAAGGATTACACAAGCCAGTTACGGTCTCCTTTCATAGCCTCTTATAACACCAGCATAGGACCTAAGTGTAAGGTGTGCTAAGGTGAGGGAATATGAGGGAGGCTCGTCCAACATCGTAGAGTAGTAATTTCTATCAGTTTGAACTTCTCACGAAGGCGATTCTGTTCTAGCTTCACACGATGAAGTTCAGCTTGGGTTTGGTCTAGAGAAAATCCCAGTGGTGCTACCTCCTTCCCATGTTCTGTTAGATGGGCTTCGATCGGTCCAAGACTACTTGGTGAGGCCATCAAATATTCTTTCTATATTAATAAACCATGATCACTTATATTTAGAGACAAATATCAAAATGTTTAGTTTCCAGCGGTCATATTGACCAATGGTCATATAACAGTCAAAAACCAACAGTCTCATTTTCATTATACTCATGTCATCCAATGAAATAGTTTTGTTGAGTATAAAAATAAAAAATAAAATAACACACAAATTTAGGAAACAGGATTTATTCAAAATTTCGGGTCGTTACACACAGCCTCCTCATCTGATGTCATCAGGACCGACTCTACCACCGTTTGATTTTCAGTGATTAGGTAGTGCCACTTCAACCAGGTCAAGACCAGCCTCGCCCCCCTATAGGCCAGTCTCAGTCATCCAACCGTCGTCCAGTATCTACTATACGAGCTTCGACCAGTGGGCAGTAGGATATGCCCAGCACCAGTCAGTTGCTTGCCTAGCCGGTAGGGCCAGCCATGCAACCTGTCACATAGTAGCCCCATGCAAGCAGAGGTTCACGCCTGGCATAGAAGTATGATGTTATCAAGAATCATGCCAATATCCCAGTGAGAATTTCTATCCTTGAGGCCCTTCTTCTATCACCAAATATGTGTGAGGCCCTCACTGAGGCTTCAAGAGGCCCTCTCCAGTTTGAGACGGAGGTAGTAGCTACAGAAGCCTTTCATGCTGAAACGGTCGAGAACGCTGAATGTGTGGACATAATTTCGTTCTCTAGATAAGATGAAGGATCTCCCGTACAAGGGGACATCCACCCACTATACACAACCGGCCAATTTAACGGCACAAAGGTTCTCCGCAATCTTGTTGACACCAGCTCTGGGATTAACCTTATCCCAACATGGACACTGTGGAAGCTGGGGTTATCCGAAGATTATTTGACTCCCTCTGATTTAAGAATCCATGGATAATATAGGATAGAGCATACCCTAGTTGGTAAGATCCATTTTAAGACCCAATTTGGTGGCCTAGTTTCCAGCACACAAGTTTATGGTAGTCTCCCAGGACACCGCGTAAAATGCATTGATGGGCAGACCATGGATCCACTTGTACGCGGCGATCCCCTCATCGTATCACCAATGCCTCAAGTACTCCATCAATGGTCAAGTAGGAGTAATCCAAGGTGAGGCGTCTCCTTTCACCTCTTGTGAATCCCACTACCTGGATTACGACTATTACAAGAGCAAGGATAAGCAGATTCAGTCCAGTGAAGTCGAACCCATCACAGTTGCAACTGACCCGTGGGCATGTCTGGATGACACCTATGTCTTCCCGATCAATCAATTGGAGGACACAACCCCCGACATGGGGAAATGTTTTGTTTATCTAGCACAAGGGAGAATCATATTCCCAAGTTCAAGTGATGGTGGAAAATCACCACATACTCTTACACAAATCAGGATCAGGTGATCCTGGATCCTCCTACCCCCATAAGGACCAGGATGTCTGCCCCTGGAAACAGCAGTATGTCATACCTGTCAATTTCACAGGGCTACAATTAACCGGATCAAGCAGACGTGCCACTATTTATTGGATATCATTAAGTGTGGCCCCTTCGGTTGAATATATGATTGGATCAAGTCGACAACCTTCATTGCTATGGTTTCAGCAGTATCAGATTCTTCCGATGTGATGACCACTGCTGCTCAGGCTGGTACCAGACTATCATCGGAATCTGCCAACTTAGAGGAAGCTTCTCCCACTTGGGATCCCTCCTCCACAAGAAAAGAAGATGATTTGGAGGACACTCTCCCCACCCCCCCTCTTTTGAAGATGGAGTCTCTGTCACGGTCAATGAATTGGTACATGTGAACCTTGGTAGCGAGGTGGACCCGAGACCCATGTTGATCAGTGCATCCATGACTCTCGAGGAGCAATAGCGGTATGTGGACATCCTAAAATGATCTCATGATTTATTTTCCTGGAACTATGATGATATGGAAGGGATAGATCCTCAGTTAGTCGTCCACCATATGGGTCATCTAGTAAATGATTGTGGGTTCAATCAGCCTCCTAGAATGATGAAACCTTCTCATGGTGCCATGGTCGAGGCCGAAGTTTACAAGCTCATCAGGGCCAAATTTTTCAAGGAGGTCCAGTACCCCAAAGGGATAGAAAATATTGTGCCAGTCAGGATGAAGAATAGACAGATCAGATTCTACATCGACTTCCGTGATTTCCACCATCACTGTCCGAAGGATGATTTTCCCCTTCCTGTGACATAATTGTTGATCGATGTCACGACTGGGTTCCAAGCCCTTTCCTTCATGGACAGTTATTCGAAATACTACCAGATCAAGATGGCCCTTGATGATGAGGAGTCTATATCTTTTAGGATTCCAATTGGTATGTTTTTTGGATAGGTAATTCCCTTCACCTTAAAAAATGCAGGTGTCACCTCTTAGTGGGCCAGGCATCGCATATTCAATCCAATCCTCAGGACATTGGTGGAATGTTATGTGGATGATCTGGTGGTCAAATCTCACCATCACCAAGACCTTATCAAGGATCTTGAGAATGTGTTCGACTTCCTCCATTCCTGCCACCTGAAGATGAACCTACTGAAATGTGTGTTTGGGGTCACCTCAGAGATGTTCCTTGCCTTTGTTGTCAAGTATCGGGGCATCGAGATCGACCCAAAGAAGATCAAGACAATTATACAGATGCCTCCCCCGATTGAAATTCAGGAACATCAAGGTTTCCAAGGCCATGTATCCTACATACACCGATTCATTGAGAATCTAGCTAGAAAGTGTAAGCTATTTTCCTAGCTTATGAAGAAAGGCACCGCCTATGAATGGGATGAAGAGTTCCAGACCGCGTTCGAGGAAATCAAGAAGTATCTTCTCCAGCCTCCGGTCTTGATGCCATCCATTTTTGGAGAACCACTTATCCTGTGAATGACTACCCTGGAATGATCCCTTGGAACCCTTCTCACCCAGAAGAATTATTATGGGAAGAAAAATAGTCTTTACTACCTCAGTTGTATGCTCATCGATACGGAGACCAGATAATCCCCCATTGAAAAGAGCTGCCTTGCGCAGGTATTTGCTGTATAGAAATTGCGACACTACTTGAAGCACCATGAGGTACAGATGGTGTCTTGGGTAGACCCAATAAATTAAATTCTAAACCGCCCCATGTTAACCATCCGTCTAACATAGTGGGCAGTAATCCTCCAACAGATCGACATCAGGTTCATCCCTCGAAAATATATCAAGGGACAAGCACTGGCAGATTTTCTTGCTGCCGATCCAACCCCCACAGACCAGTCCCAGGACCTAGATTTTCCTGACGAATATATCCTCTTGGTAGATCATGCCATCCTATGTAGGAAAATTCACTTTGATGGTGCTTCCCGGAGCCCCACTAGTAAGAGTCCCAATGATCCCAGACTCAATAGAGTAGGCCTAGGTATTGTCTTCATCACCCCGGCGCAAGCCATTCTGGCATACTCATTCTTATTGTCAGAAGGATACACCAACAACTAGGCAGAGTATCAGGCTCTTATCACTGGCCTCAATCTGTCCCTCGAGATTGATGTGACCAATTTGCGTGTGAAAGGGGATTCCGAACTAGTCATCAAGTAAATCAATGGTGACTACATAATCAGAAAGCTAGATCGTGTACCATTATTAGAGCACACTCTCTGGATAATGACCTTATTTCCATCATGGCCGGAAGTTACTCATGTCCCTCGGTCTTAACACGGTTAAGCCGATTCCCCAGCCGGCCTGACCAAATAACTTGCAGAACCTGAGAAGGATGACATGATTATACAAATGGCACATAGTAGAGTCATTGCTCCCTTCACCCCAGATGATGAAGACGGCCTACGGGTAAGCCATATTATCACTAGAGCCTCCATGTCAGGGCTTTTAGGATCCTCGAATGTTGTAGTTGAAGTGACCCCTAACTGGAGATCCCCCTTTGGCAAGTATCTCCAAATATTTTGCCTCCTAGTTCATCGGGCCGAGCGTGAGTGAATCTGAAGTCGTGCGCTGTAGTTTACCCTTCAGAGTGGTCTCAGTCTTGAGAAGATCCTATAAAAGTGTGGGTTCGATGGTGTTATCCTCCGTTTCATCCAAGGAGTTGAGATTTCTTAGGTCATACAAGAGGTTCATGCCCGTTCCTGCGGTGCCAACCAGACTGGGCTGAAGCTATCTCACTAGATCCGGAGACTGGGGTACTTCTAGCCCTCCAGGAACCCTTATTGCATCATTTTCTCCAAGAGATGTCACGCATGAAAAATTCATACTAACTTCATGTATCGGCCACCAGAAACTCTCCACTCCACCATGTACTCTTGGACGTTTATGGTGTGGGGGCTCGATGTCATGGGACTATATCCACCAGTGACGGCTTTCCAATGTAGGTTTATCTTGACCAGTACAAATTTGTTTTCAAGTGGGAAGAGGCAGTTCTTCTCAAGGAGGTCAAGGCCCGTTCGATCATTGACTTCGTGAGATCCAATATCTTTTACTAGTTTGGAGTCCCTCACGCCATCCTCACAAATAACGACACAAACTTCCGAGCATCCAAGATGATGAAATAGTATGCCATGTACAACAACCATTCGAACCATACCTCCCACTACCACGTACAAGAATAATGGAAAGATCAAGGTGTTCAACAAAAACCTCTCTAAAATATTAAACAAAATGGTTGGTCAGAATAAGAAAAGTTGGCCGGATAAGCTCCCCAGCACCCTCTGGGCTTATCGGACGATGACTTGTAATTCCACCCAGGTGACCCTATATTCCCTAGTGTATGGTGCTGAGGCCATCTTTCCCATTGAGATCCAGCTTACTTCGTTATGCACAGTGGTCTATGACCAGAAGGTGCCATATAAGATAGCTAAAATCTATCTGGATGAATTGTAAGCACTTGACGAGAACATGCCTCATGCCCTGCAAAATCTGGAAAGGCATCAGAATAAGATGGATAGAGCGTACAACAAGAGGTTCCTCATCTACTCTTTCCTGCAAGGCGACTTGGTATTGGCCCTCCGGACACCAATCATCCCAGGCAGGAAACCACCGAAGTTAGAGCCCAAATGGGATGGACCATACATAATTCACAGGGTTACCCCAATGGTTCATACTCACTGGTGACCATGGATGTTGAGTGTACAACTCCTCCCACCAATTCCACGTTCCTCGTGAAATACTTTGCATGATTCTTTCTGGTTCATCATGACCATAAACTTAGGGTCCAGCATGGCCCTAAACTGTCTGGTCCTATATGAACTTAAATCGCTTCATCACGCATGACGTTAAACTATATGTTTTCCTTCAAGACATTAAACTACACCTCTAGAAATATGTGTGGCTTGATTCCCATCTGCATGAGATACGTAGGAATGCTCAAGCATTTACTCTTGAGCCCAGCCCCAAACTCTTTTCTTTGACTATCCCCCATGGGTATAGTTCTCTCGGAGGATCCTTGAATGATATGGTGTAGGAATCCTTAGCCCCGCTCATGCTAGAATTATAACGGCTGCGCCCTGTTCCCACTCCCCATTCTTCTATACTCCCACGTCCTCACCGTATGATGCTAAACTGCAAGGCCTTCCAGAAATATGTATGGATTGATTCCCATCCTTATGGGATACGTAAGAACTCCCGGAAATTTCATCTGTTGTCCCAGCACCAAAAATCAGAATCTCCCCTCAGGTCAAGACATATGGTGTGGTGTAAGATTTTTCCCCAATTCACATCAAGCTCATCTCGATCCTGCCATAAAACTAACTACCTGAAGGTGTCCGCCTCTTTCACAGATGGGAGCAACCATGCTTCACCCACTCCTTTGATTGGGACTCCATCATCTATCCCATCAAGAAGGCCCCCCGAAAAACTATGATGCTAGGCCCAAAGGCTCACCTACCACTCCGGGCCAACACCCTCAAGGATGTTGAGCAACAAATTGATACAATCTCCGCATTGCAAATATGGTCAGTGGTCGATGCTCATTTTTTGTTCCAGGTCCAGGTCACTATAGGGATGATGTTTTTCAAACATGGTCAAAATCTATCATCTATCATTAGAGCAACCCCAAGATGTCCCAAACATTGAGTGTAGTGGTTCATTCGACCCCATTTCATCTCCAAGCAATGAAATCCCTTCAGGCGATGCTAGCTATTAGCCCCCCATATGACAAGGAGAGCCGAGTTCGGTCCCTTTTTACCACCATTGAGTACTACTAACATGGTCTTAAGAGCTATGATGAGGCAGTTTCCACACAGGAGGTTGTATGGCTACAATTGGTCGGGATGCCCAACCTCAAGCCCCTTGGCCTTCTCTAGCACCTGGCCCAAGTTCTCATTTACGGTTGTGTGGTGTGGAGCAGACATATGTCCTCATTCATGTTCGGTTATTTCTCCATGCTACACATATCCCCTTGAGACATCCCTTCCATCATTTATCATCCATACCCCAAGCACATGCCCTACCGTGCTTCGCGTGCTCAATTTCAGGCCCCCAGACAAAGTCCTAACTCTCACGGGATTGAATGGTGTGGAGCAGACTTACGTACTCATTCACATTGTGTTACTCGCCACAACATACATCACCCTTGTTTGGGGTATCTTATCCCTTTCATTGTCCTCAATACAAAATGTTAAATGGAAAACCAATCAGGTCATTCTATCCGAGGCCCAACCTCGGGCCCCTCGGCCATTTCGGGCCCCCAGTTAGGGATCTCACATAAGGTTGTACTTGTTGGTATGGGATTATGTTCTCCCTCATATCAGGTGTTGTAACAACCATGCCATTTACCTCATCCTCCTGAGAGTTTTCCATCTCCATGTGCTATCTTTGTCTTTTCAAATCGGTCATTCTTAATATGAGCCCTTGGTTTTCTATGGAGATTCACCAATGTTCCCGAGGGTACTCTGGTTTAGCACCTGGAATGTCGGATTCTGCCCGGACATGCTTTCACCCATTTATTCAGGCTTCATGTTCCCCTTCATTAGGGATTAAATCACCTTTCACATCTAATGGGACCCCCATATGGAATAAATGCTCGGCCCAAGGGCTCTCCTACCATTACAGGGAAACGTCCTAAAGTGTTCTGAGAAAAAAATTGATATAAGTCCCACGTTGTGAATTTGGTCAGTGGTCGATGCTCATTTGTTGTTCCCATTCCACGCTCACGTGGTATGGATGATGTGTTTCAAAGATGGTCAACAGTTATCATCCATCATCACGCCAACCCCATTAAGCAGAAAATATCGGTTACATGACTCACACCCTTCTCCCCCTCATCATGTCCAAGTAGAATTTTGAGACTCTTGGTACTATTCCTCAGCGAGAATCAGCACGTTAGGAGCAAAAATCCACGATAAGGCAATCATTCATGGAACCACCGATTTCCCCTTGGAATGTATTTCACGTGATGAAAATACCTTATCTGCCCTTGTTTCCTATACTGAGTTCGACTCACGTAGGCTTAGGGATCATATTAAGGTCCTCACATACTTGGAATAGTACCACTTCTCCATGGTCCATGTTCTAAGACCTTAAACAAAGGTATTTTCAAATTTCCCCTTTGTAGAACTATGTACGACTTGATTCAAATTCCTTGGTATACGTAGGAACACTCAGAAACCTTGTCTATGGGTTTAGATTAATTAAGATCCAGTATCTCCTACTCTCTACCATATTACCTCTTTTTTCCCCTTAACCTGAGGTTTCTTTCTTGGAATCGCACAGGGTGTGGTGTGGACCTCATCCTCATGTGGGGTGTGCTCTATTGTAGCATGCAAATTCCCCCTTTATCCTCATCTCTACTATGTCTATTCCACACAACAATAATGCACTTGGTCGGTCCTATCACATGACCCTAAACTGTGACAGTATCGTCCTAGCTACACGACGAAAAATGGTGCAGCATTGTGGTTCCCTTACTCAAGGGACATCATGTTTGGTATCGGTCAAACATCGTACTAGTTGTCAATGCCTTAATTTGGCTTGATTCTTGTTTTGATGACTAGATTAACTATTTAAAGACCATATCCTCACAAAAAAACACATCTATTCACCCTAAAGGACAAACAAGACTTATCAAATGCCACTTCTTTTGGTAGGAGGGCCAGACCCGCACACCCTTTTTATCCCCGGAACTGGTACCTTACCATGCCACCCCTCAAAACTATGTATGGCTTGATCCCCATTCTCATGGGGTATGTAGGAGAGTCCTTGATCTTTGTCTCAGGCCCAACCTTATCTTTGTTTTTAGCTCCTCGACCTAAAACCTTCCCAAGGAACATTGGGTGGTCGGGACCCCAGGTTCCCATTCACGTAGGGTTTTATAATTACCCCACCATGTGTCTCCCGCGTTTCCTATCATCCATGATCCGAGTTACATGACCATAAATGAAGACCACTCTGCATCCTTGCAGAAAGATGTTAAACTGCATGAAATATTCTAGAAATATGTTTCTCTTGATTCACATCCTCATGGGATATGTAGGAATTCCAAGGAATTTTTGTCTCTGAGTCCATCCCTAAAAATCACCAAATCTGTCCCTTCTTTCTTGGCCCCTTAGCCTGAACTCATCTGGGAATACATGGTGTGGTGAGTACCTCTTATGTTCTCATTCAAGTTGGGTATTTCAATAGCCACATCATGTGCTTCCCATATCTTATCCCAGCGTGGTCTGAGCTCTATGACCTTAAAATAAGATCTCCCTATGGGAACCACGAGTCATGTTTGGCTATTTCACAACACTGTTCATATTCCATTAAATCAAGACCTCCTTAATGGTCTACCCTAGGACCTTAAGTTGAATGTGTGATAGCCCACAGCCCATTTCTTTAGGAAGGGACTCGACTCACACTATTGGATACATCTAATAGTCGTACTCAAATGTGTTTCAACAAAGAACCCGAAGTGTGGAAATTTCACAGGGACATTCCCCTCATTAAATGTTCTAGTTTCATGAGCACGTTATTTGGATCCTCATCCTCCTACACATCCAAAGTGACCCTTTCACAACCTGGTATCATTTCCCCTTGGCTCACCTACTATTTCAGGCCAATGTCCCTGAAGATCAAGGATGACATTTGCGATAGGTACTGTGTTTCGAACACTGTCAACATTCGACCTTCATTTGTCTGTCCCCATTCCAGGCTAACACGGTGTGGATATTGTGTTTAGAACATGGTCAACAGCTATCCCCTATCATCATGCCACCATCATTGTGGTCCTAATCTAAGGAAACCTGATTCACATGTTTCCACTCTCTTATATTCATGTGGAATTCAAACATGTTCAGCTTTACATTTCACCACATCTAGGTGTGTTATATAGGCATGTCTGCATCAATGGGACATCAGTCATCTAATGCCACATCATCCCTAACGCGTACCTCACTATTCTAGGAACGTCCCATCACTACTTCTCGCTTCCCACATTGAGTACTACTCACGTGGGCTTAGTAGTTATAGTAGGATGTGTACTGGGACAATCGTTACCACACATGCCTTTCCTTGTCCCACATGACATTAAACTGCACTCTCAGAACTACATATGGCTTGATCAACATCCTATGGGGTTTGTAGAAATCCCCGAACACTTTTCTTTGGGTCCAGCCTAATTCTCACTCTTGGTCCCTTGACCAGAAAAGATTCCTTTAGGGATACATGGTGTGATTTGGACTCCAAGTCCTCATTCATATCAGATTTATAGATACCGCACCACATACTCCCTTCCTGGGATCCTTCCTTTCACCCCACATCATATCATATGACGTTAAACTACATGATTTCATATGTCCTCAACACATGACACTAAACTGTTGTTATAACATGAACAAGTTCAAGATGCCCTATGTTAATCATGGGATGCAACATTTTCCTCTCCAGAGAGAATTCTCTTTACCAGTGTTAGTCTCTGACCACACTGTAATACAAGAAATATGTTTGGATTGATTCCCATTATCATGGGATACGTCAGAACCCCTATACATCTTATCTCTGGGACCATCCCTATGAATCTTAATTTCCATTTCCCCCTCTCTTTTTTTCGTTCCCTTGACCTGAGCTCTTTTGGGGAACCACGAAATTGTAGCTTTGCCCTGAACAAGTTCAGTATTCCCCATGATAAACGTTGGGAGGCGACAATTTTCATGTTAAAGAGGTCATATTCAAAAGTGTTTTTTATATATGAATAGACCAGCATATCCACATATTGTGTTTCCACCATGGTGGGATAATTTCAAGAGTGTTGGACTCTAGTAAAACAACCCATCACTTCACTCTACACGATTTGCATGCCCTTTACTCGGACCCCCATCCTCTCTAACATCTAAAGGAACCCCCTAAGAGTAATGATGCTCCACCTATGGCTCACCTACTATCCTGGTCCAACAATCCAAAAGGATAATCAATGATATTCTGAGTTAGGTGCTATGTTTCATACATGGTCAGCGGTCGGCTCTCATTTGTCATTCCCATTTCAGGCTAACACAATATAGATTCTGTTTTTCTAATGCTGTCAACAGTAATATTTTATTATCCTTTCATCCCCACAGTGTTCCAAATTCGGGTTATTGTAATTCACACTTTCCATTCCCTCATGTTTGTATTTATTCTAGTGCCCCTAGAATTACCCTGCTCGTGCACAAGAGCACGCTAGGAAAATAGTAATTCGGAATTTCTAAGAGCTTCATTCTTCGGTCAGGTCTCTCCCTATCCTCCCAGGAATCCGAATTGGTTGTTTAAACCCCCAGAATCCCAAAGCCTAGTTTTCACCCCTATATTTGAACGGGACAATGAGGTGGTCATCCCTTATTTCTCACATCGGGCCTGAGCCACAAGAGCACAGGGATTGACCGTTGGACATTCCACGAATGACATGGGAATGCAATTAATCAACACAAATAATAAAACTCATGCATGCAACTGGAATAAAATAATCAAAGCATGAAAGTGTGTTAAATGGTTACATGCATCAAAATAACCTAGAATTGACCTATTCCATGGATGGGTTGACCTCATCAAAAGAGATTAGTAGTTCTGCCACCCTCTGGATTGTGGCGTCCAGGATGTGCTGCTGCCAATTCAGTTCTCGCTCCTCCTCGGTAGCCATGGGTCATAATTCATCAGCCACAATTTGGGGCCACTCCATGCTGGTCTGGATTATGATCATTTCATAAGAGGCTCACATAATTCCCTCTTAAGCCTCCTACATCTAGACCTTCAATCACAATATTAGCTCAGATTTCAGGTTAAGGGATGTCAAGTGCTCATCCGCCCGATTCTACAACTTCTAGACCTCATCTTCAGCCGCTTGGAGCCTCTTGATGTTCACCGCTTTGCTCTGCTACCAACCCACACCAAGGTAAAAATAATGCTCTCGAATCTTCTCCTCCATAAGATTTCAGATGAGCATGTGAAGATGTTGGGAATCCACTCCCCCAACACATAGTTCGCACAGTCGTGAGTGAAGTCTTTCCATCTCTTCCAGCCATATTGTTTGGGGGTATCATCAATGAAGCACTTGATCCGCTTCCATTACCGGTGACAGAATATTCTACTATCCTCTTCATCATAGGTTGTCTCCCCAAGTCAGCGTGGTTGGAAGGCTCATACACGAGGAATGGCTCTAAGAACTCATCAACCAGATCTGCGTCTTGTGTTGGATCAGGCAAAGTGGGACTTGGGTTGTCCAACCGATCCTCATCGTCGGACCCCACCTCGATGATCTCAGGGTCAACCTCCCTGATTGTAACACTAGAGATTGGGAGCACCACTGTTCGATCAATATAGACCTCCACCTCCATGGTAACCAGCATTCCCCAGGGAAAGGTGCTGGTAGAGATACCGAACGACCTCACCAAGGCACCCCACAACATTTGGAAGACTGTGCATACCATAAAGGAAGCATGCACGTCAGTTTACATGGTCGATGGATGACATCCATTAATTTTATAGAGGAGATTACAGAGATTTAATCCTCAGTCACATTCATGGGATGATGCCGTTAGGACCCCGAAGCGTGGCCCTCCATATATTGTTGGAAGGTCTGAAGACTCTAGAGCTTCTTCAGATATTCCGGCCCTGCCAAACATGGTGATATCCCTGGCAGTAGTCGTAGACCCCAATGGTCCCACGTCTATATCTATTTAAGGGAGAGAACGAGCTCTATGCACAAGGCTCCCTTTCACAATTTTGATGTTATCAAAGAGTTAAGAATGGCCTGAAAGTGGGCCCTGAAGAAGGGATGTGGAATCTTTACCTCAAGGGCCTCAACGAACAATTCAAGATCTGAGTATTGATTGCCGACTTCACCCACCTCTAATAGGATCCCTCTATGAGCCTTGTCTCCCCAGGAGGAATCATCTGATTCTTCTGACGAAGGGAATAGTTCCCTTAAGTCAGCAGCCGACATTTGTGGTAGAGTGGTGCAATCGAGCAACACATTGACTCGATCCATCATTGGACGTGAGGTACCCCAAGAGAGCACAAATTATTCCAGCTCTGTCAGGTATTTCTCCACCTCCGCCTGGGATACTACAAAGCCGACCCTAATAGGGATTATACCCTATCAATCCATCCAGAAATGGTTCAGTTGTTTCCACATCTCCGACGGGTCGAGGAACTACCAATTAACTTCCCAGATGTCCCAGGCCTTTGGAAAGAGAGCATTCTCTAGCATATCATTGTGGCTCAACTGCTTCCTTAGAGACTGATTTGATATTCTGTGGAACCCTTTATGTGGCATCCCCTTAGGATGTCTCTACTCTTCTGGGATTGCCAGGGTTGTCGCCACTGCTGCCTCTCCCTCAATTGGTGCGGGCCCCACCTCTACGACAACCCCGCCAATGCGAGAAGCCCCTAACGACTTTCAAACTCGGCCCTGAGGTTTGGGAGACATGACATCATCAACTCGAATGGTTGGTTTCTTCACCATTTTCCCCCAGGTAGACTTCCTCCCAACTCTAGCCATATGCCTTCACTAGCCTGATGACAGCGGTTGGTGGGGGCAGCTGGTTCTGCATCTTCCAGTCATCCCATGTAAACATAAGCCACATCTGCCTCATTTAACATGGGTGTTCCTTGTAGCTCCCCCCAGATAGTCGTGCAGGGTCAGCCACTGAATGCACTGAAATTGCTGAGCAAATCAGTGCATGGTATACAGCTCGCAGAGAGGCTCAAGATCCACCCTTACCACCAACACTCCACCTCGAAAGGCTTGGAGATAGGCACGGTGATCCTCCATTACCTGACCATCATCATTGAATACCCATGTAGGAAATAGAAATGGGTGGAAATTGAACTCCCCCACCTTCCACACTCGGTTCAGAACCGACAGTGCGGTCAGTTTGGCTAGAAAGCTCCCGACAACATTCAGGATGGATGGGTGGAAGTTTGATCCTAAAGGGGAAATGGGGTTTGGGTATTCGTAGACCACCCTGACATGTGCTGTTATCTACCCATACAAGAAGTGGAATGGCCCGCATATTCTCTACCACCTCTTTCCCTCTCTTACGTTCCGAAAAATCTTATATAGCTTGGCGACCATCGGGATCCCATGGTTGACCCTCCCTCCTGTTGCCAACACGGACGCCATAACGAATGTGCTTGGTCGCACTTCCATGTTGGTGTCCCTCATAGGTAGGATCCAACAACATATTAGAGACACGATGAATGCTTCCATCCTGACTATTGGTTGTTGTTTGGTGATGACACTAAATCCCTACTTCTTCCACTTGATGTCCTCCAAAAGTCGCAAGTATGAGTGCTCCTTACTCCTACCACCCTTTGGGAAAGTACGAGGCCTCGCCAGAAACTGTCTGTTTTCTGGAAAGCATATAAACTATTTTAAAAACCACTTGAAATGGAATTCCATCTCCACTTCCTTGTCCTCTCCCGGCACAAGCTCCATCAAAGCCATCGCCAGCGGCGACATTTGCTCTAGTTCCTCCCACGCACTCATGACGGGGATGAATTCGTCCTAAATGGCCCCCAGTATCGGGACCCATGATATCTGGTGGACGTCCTACATGCTGATGATAACTTCCCCATAGTGGAAATGGAATGTATTGGTCCTCGATGACCAACTACTCAACCGCTCTAGCATCAGCTGCTTTGGCTGGTAAATGTGAAACTGGGAGGCCCAAGCTGCATCATACAGGCCCACTCTTCTCAGCTCTGCCCCAAACTCCTCACACGAGGCGCCTACCCAGTAGGACTAGGCCCAATCGTCTATGAAGTTGCCGCCCTATCGGAGGTCCCATCACTACTACAAAAATGGGTAAGGCAAGCACTACCTCTTTATCAACGCAAAATAAACGATGAAAAATGGGGCCTTTATTAGCACTTTTTTAGCGCTGATCAACAGGACCCCTTTATCAGAGCTTTTTTTAGTAGCACTGATAAAGAGGGGTATTTATCAGCACTTTTTCCAACCGGTGATAAATTTTATGTTTAATAAAATCATGGAAAATAAATTATTGTTATATAAATATATTTATATAAATATAAATATAATATACTTTTCTTAAATATGTTTTAGATACATATAAATAGACTATTAAATTTAATAAATATAAAATTTAAAGAAAATGGATTTAAAATATTTTAAAAAATATTATTAATTAAAAATTTTCTAATAATTATGGATTTAAAAAAAATTAATAACAATGTGAAGACACAAAAAAACAAAAAAATTAGTAAAAGATCTAAAATAAGTTAAAAATGAAACTCAAACTTCAAACAGCCAAAAATTTTGATTCGGTTGTCCGTGTGAGCTCTACAGCATATCAAATCAAAGCCTATGACGAGCTCTACATTCTGGTTTCCCAGGTAAAGCCTCTGTCACTTTTTTTGAGGCCAGAAAAAGCCAAAATCCTCCAAAACTGAGTTTTTAGTCGGGATACCCTGATTTGTTAACATTCAAACTGGTATAACTTATGATCTGAATGTCTGTTAGGCCTGTACCACATATCATATTGAAGATTAATTGTTTCATTTTCTTCAGTTTGACTGGTTTTGGAGTTGAAACGGGATTCTGGATTATATGTTATGGTTGTTTTAACATTCTATGGCTTTTCAAATTCACATATATATGTATTTATTCGTAAATATATAAGTGTCTCTGTGTGTGTGTGTGTGTTGTATATATGTATGTATGTATTTATTTATTTAATTATAAACACACATAAAAACATATTTCATAAATGTATTGAAAACTAATCTTATAAGTATATATTAATATACAAATAAATATACTGATAAAAAATTATAACTAAATATATATATATATAAATTAATAAATATAAATATATTTTAATATATGAATGAATATATATATATATACTAATTTATGAATAAATATATTTATATTAATATGAATCTATATCAATATACAAATAAATATAACTATATATATATATATATAGATATATCATTAAATAGAGAAAAAAACAAAATAGCTTAGTGGTAAAGGTGCAGCCGCGAAAGGGGGAGGTTGTGGGTTCGAGTTCGGATGGAAGAGCAAATGGGTGCGTGCGTGTGAGGATGCCCGAGAAGGGCAGCGCGCGGGAGACCTCGTAGTGGCTGATAAGGGGGGGTCAAGTGCTGTTAAAATCTCTCCCCGAATTATTTAATTATTTTTTATGTATTTTTTTCTTTAATCAGCGCTTTTTAAAAGAGCTGATAAAGGTCCCTTTTATCAGTGCTAAAAAAAGCACTGATAACAGGATCTTTTATCAGCGCTTTTTTTAGCGCTCATAAAAGGGACCTTTATGAGCGCTTTTCGGAGCGCTGATAAAAGGGACCCCCTTTATTAGATCTGAGCTTTACAGCGCTTTTTAGGGCTGTTAAAGCCCGTTTTCAGTGCTGATATAGGCTGTTTTTATAGTAGTGCACTCTTCAGACCACCCCTTCTCTGGGTTCCCCAGAGTCACCTTCAATATCGTCCGAAGCATGGGGGGAGATATCTCTGGCTGAAATTTATTCCTGTCAACGTTATTTAGGTGGTTTTATAAGCAGTCAACAATGAAGGGTGTGAAGTCCTCTCAGGCATGACCATCAGCGGCCCTGAAACATCGGCGCTGGCACGACGTGCTCCTGAACTAGTAAGCTAGTTCGTCCTGACTCCCTTCTGAGATAAGGATTTCATCCCTCATCCCGAAGCCGTATAAAGGCAACCTCTTCACTGTGGGAAAAATAATTTTTTGCGACGGGTTATTTGCGACAGGACATAATCCCATCATAAATAGTCCATTCTAGAGATTATTTTCTACAGGTTTTGGTGGCCCGTCTCAAAACGTTATGCGGGGTTCGGTGCGGGTTGCGCGCCGAACCGCGGGAAGTTTATTTGCGACGGAGGAATATTCCCGTCGCAAATCGTTCGTCAGTTTTTAAGACAGGAAGGTTATTTGGGACGGGAAAATTTCCATGTCGCAAATACCGAGCAGCGGTAAATGGGTTCTTGCGACGAGATGTTTTCCCATCGCAAAATTTGTGTCGGTAGGTACCTTTCGCTACGCGGCCCGTTGCAAATACCCTTTTAATAGCTGACAACAATTAATACGGGCAAAGATATTTGCGACGAGCCCCGTTGCAAAAGGTACATGTTGCGACGGGAACACCGTCGCAAAAGGTCCTGTCGCAACTAATATAACCTATATATACCCCATCCAATTTTTCAAATCCTCCTTTCAATTCTCACTTTCTCTCTCTCAACCCTATTTTCAAAGTGAAAATATGTTTTGGTTAGTTTTTTTACGAAAACGTTTTGAAGCCGTTTACATCAATAAAAGATCAATTTTAAAGGTATTTATATGTTATTTAATTTAATATTTATTTCATTTTTTATGTTAATTTTAATTATTTCTGATTAGTTATAAATTATTTAGATTTAAATTGTTTTGTTAACAGTATTTATTTGCAATAAAAATTGAAATTATTAATACTAATTTTTAATAAATAGGAATAATTAGTAATAAATAGGAATAATTAGTAATAAATTAGAATAATTAGTAATAAATAGGAATAATTAACAATAAAGAGGAATAATTAATAATAAATAGGAATAATTGGTAATTATTAGGAACAAATATTTATAATTAGCAATAAATAAGAATAATTAGAAATAAATAGATATAATTAAAAATAAATAAAAATAATTAGTAATAATTAGTAATAATTAGAAATAATAAGAAATAAATAGTGATAATTAGGAATAATTAAGAATAATTAGATATAAATAGTAATAAATAAGAATAAATAGTAATATATAGGATTAAATAGTCATAAATAGAAATAATTAGTAATAAATCGGAAATAATTACCAATAAATAAGAATAATTAATAATAAATAGGAATAAATAATAATAAATCCTATAATTAGGAATAAATAATAATAAATACTAATAAATACTAATAAATAGCAATAATTAGTAATAAATAAGAATAATTAGGTAAAAATATGATTATTTAGTAATAAATATGAATAATTGGTAACAAAATGGAATAATTAGAAAAAAAAGAATAATTAGTAACAAATAATAATAATTAGTTATAATTAATAATAAATAAATAAAATAGTAATAAATAGTAACAATTAGTTGTAATTAGTAGTAATTAGTAATAATTAGTAGTAATTAGTAATAATTAGTACTAATTAGTACTAATTAGTAGTAATTAGTAATAATTAGTAGTAATTAGTAATAATTAGTAATAATTAGTAATAATTAGTAATAATTAGTAGTAATTAGTAATAATTAGTAGTTAGTAGTAGTAATTAGTATTAATTTTTAGTAATTAGTAGTATTTAGTAGTAACTAGTAGTAATAAGGACTAAATAGTAATAAATAGGACTAAATAGTAATAAATAGGACCAAATAGTAATTAATATGACTAAATAGTAATAAATATGACGAAATATCAATATATAGGACTAAATAAGACTAAATAGTAATAAATACTAATAAATACTAATAAATAGTAATAAATACTAATAATTAGAATAAATAGTAATAAATTGGAATAATTAGTAATAAATAGGAATAATTAGTAATAAATAATAATAAATAGGAATAAATAGGAATAATTAATAATAAATAAGAATCATTGATAATAAATAGGATTAATTAGTAATAAATAGAAATAATTAGTAATAAATAAGAATATTTAGTAACAAATAGGAATAATATAAATAAATAGGAATAATTAGTAACAAATAGGAATAATTAGTAATAAATTGGAATAGATAGTAATAAGTAGGAATAATTTGTAATAAATATGAATAATTAGAAATAAATAGAAATAAATAGGAATAATTAGTAATAAATATGACTAAATTGTAATAATTAGTAATAAATAGAAATAAATAGTAATAAATAGTAATAAATACTAATAAATACTAATAAATACTAATAATTAGACATAAATAGTTATAAATAATAATAAATAGTAATAAATAAAATAAATATTAATAAATTGAAATAATTAAAAATATTTAGTAATAAATAGTAAAAATTATTAATAAATATGAATAATTAGTAACAAATAGGAATAATTAGTAATAAATAAAATTAATTAGTAATAAATAAGAATAATTAGTAAAAGAAAGGAATAATTAGTAAAAAATAGGAATAATTAGTAATAATTAGTAATAATTTGTAATAAGTAGGAATAACTAGTAATAAATAAAAATAATTAGTAATAATTAGGAATAGTTAGGAATAATTAGGAATAAATAGGAATAATTAGGATTAAATAGTATTAATTAGTAATAAATAGGAATATTTAGTAATAAATAGGAATAATTAATAATAAATCGGAATAATTAGTAATAAATAGGATTAATTATTAATAGATAGAAATAATTAGTAATATATAGGAATAATTAGTAATAAATAGGAATAATTATTAATGAATAGGAATAATTAGAAATTAATAGGAATAATTAGTAATAAATAAAAAATAATTATTAATAAATAGGAATAATTAGTAATAAATAGGTATAATTAAATATAAATATGAACAATTAGAAGTAAATAGGAATAAATAGGAATTTTTTTAATAAATAAGACTAAATAGGAATATTTTTTATTTGTTATTATTTTAATAATAAAAATATGATTTTTTCATTAATCACAATTTTAATAACTTTTTTAATATAATTTTTTCATTAATCACAATTTAATTAAAATTTTATTATGTTTTGTATTTGCAAAGGGACCTTTTTCAACAAGATCCCATCAAAACTAATCTAAATATACTTTTTTATAATTACTATTTTTGGTGGGGTAGCGGTCCATCACAAATACTATTTATGACGGACCCGTTACAAAACGTTAATATATATATAATGTATATAATCTGGCATTTATTTGCGACAAGTAAGTTTCCCGTCACAAATAGTATTTACAATGAGCCCATCGCAAAAGGATTATTTATATATAATGTATATAACCAAAGGATTATTTTCAATGGGCCTATCACAAAAAATTGTATTTGTGACGCTGTTTTCTACAACGGGCTCTTTGTGACGGGTTTGCGTCGCTAAAGCCAATTTTTGACGGGATCCCGTCGCAAATAGGTCATCACAAATATCTATAATTCCAGTTGTGCTTGAACAATGAGTACTTCCTCTGGCTCTCTGATATTCGCTCTAGTAAAGAAGCACTGTCAGAGTGGCTTTGAACTAGCTCTCTTAAACCTAGGTTGTTCGCCATCTCCTCCCTTCAGCAGCATCCGAAAGGACCCCCCTAGTCAGCTTCTTGACGAGCCATTCATTTTTTTAAACCTAGGTTGTTCGCCATCTCGTCCCTTCGGCAGCATCCGCATGGACCCCCCTGGTCGGCTTCTTGTCACGGGGCCCTTCTTTGGCCTCCAAACACAGAGTCGTGAAGCGCATAGATGCAAAGAAAAAACTCACTATGAACTGCGAAGCTGAAGGCCCAATTCAGGGAGAGCAGTAGCGGAGTACGTGGAGCTTCTCTAATCGAGAGCGCTAAAATCCAAAATTGTGAAGGAGAGAAAGGAAAAAAGAGAAGTCAACCCATCTATATATAGGATATAACCCTTGCCGCTTTGTGGTGCGTCTCAACCGCAGTGAGCTTTGTGGAGCGCTGGGCCGACCCGTCTCTTTCCTGCTTGACGATACTCCTTCACGAGCCAGGTTCACGAAATGACTGCCGGTTTTTGGTGACTGTCCCTCAGACATTGACCATTTATTTCTCCTCAAATCCATGTTTGAGGGGGGGGGGTCATTATTGGTGCCAAAAATCCGAAGGGTTTTGGAGAATAATAATGTCTCTGAAGCTACCTCGCAAAGACCTTTCAAGGATAGCCATGTCCCCATAAGACCGCCTCAAAGGCGGGAGGTGGGATGCTCTGCGACCCACTTCGATGGTCGCGAGTCCATTGCGAATCTAGGAGGTGGGATGATCTGCGAGCCTCCTTGATGTTCGCAAGCCTGCCGTGTAGTGGAATCCATCATCACGTCAAATGAGCACAGTTCCGCGGTGCCTCGTGCCTATAAATACCGGCCACCCCTATGCCCAAAGGATGGATCATATGACCATTCCACTTCCTGGCTCTCAAATCATGAAGCAATTTCATCTCTGTGAAACATGAGCTTCTCAAGGTATGTTGGATCCAAAAAGTGCCTCCCCTTTTCCTCGTCATTCCCCCCTCTTTAGAGAGGGATTAATTTCTTGAAGCCCACTGGCCTTCGTGAAGGAAGGAGATCCTTAAGGGGACTCAGGTCATCGTGGATCGTTTATGCTTCACAAAGAACCCCCCATGCACATGTGACTCGAATTCTATGGCTGAGTCATTGTGCATTGTTTAGAACATTTCTTCCCAGGACCTTGCTTCATAAGGAACCCATGTTTCATAGGGATTTTCATCGCGAATTCCCTCCCACTTCGCGAAGAACTGCTCTTATGTACCTATGCCCTATGCCTAGGCTAGGCCACTTCACATCGTGAAGCCCACACCTTAACGAAGCCCATCCATTGCCTGGACCACCAGATCTCTACGAGGTCTCTACTCATAAACCCCTTTGCTCTACAACTCCCTCTCCCGTGTAACCTCCTAGGTTTGCATGAAGGAACTTCAAAGTCCCCTGGACACCACTTCTCATTGTGTTGCTTCGCCTCATGCTTCTTCACATAGGCATGATAACGAATATTTATTTTTCACATAGCCACACTAACATGGACCCCCCCCCCCAATGGGTTTACACATGAAACCCCCCACCATGGTGTTTTCTGTACTGTCTCTTTACCACTGTCTTAAGGGTACCAGTTATGTAAGTCCTAGGGGTGTAGAGCGAACCTGCCTTGTCCGAGCTGCAGGAAGTTAAACTACCATGAACCATCAGCCTCAGCACATGACATTAAACTGTGACTTCCCCTCATGCATCCTATGTGTGGATAGGGCAACCATTCTGGTGTAATCCCCTATCTTTTCTTACAAGAGGAATCATCCCTACTCCTCCTTTGTTTTCCGATGCCCAAGGCCAACAAAGGGTGTGGTGGGGAATGGTGATCCTCCTCTCTTTCGTGCCAAATCCCTCTCCCACTGGGCTTTGTCACCATCGGGCCTCCATCTTGGACTAAGTCCCAACCTCTTAGGGCTGCTAACCACGCATAAGCCCCTATTTCCTCTTTGGGATATGATCACGTGTAAGCCCCACTCTGTTTCCCACAGACGCACCTTTCATGACGTGATCGTCAGGTCTTTGTTGTCTCTTGTTTCTCACACCGAGCCTGACTCATGTGGGCTTAGAGCAAGCATCGACCATGACATCTTCATTGGGTAGCATAGAGTGTAAGCCTCATTCCTCTCCACCTAAACAATGTGGTATTTGATCCTTGCCAAGGCAGTGTATATAGGAATCCTCCACGAGGGTCAAGCCCACCACCCATTAGACCCCAGGCCCTCCTTCATGTCGGTTCACCAACCCAACCTGAACTATGTGGTCTTTGATCCTTGCCAAGGTGAGGTACGTAGGAAGCCTCCATGAGGTTCAAGCCCACCACCCCTGTCATTATTTCCATCTTCATGTCGTTCCACCAACACCTTGGGAAGCCTAGCATGTAAGCCCCATGCCTCACAATCTGAACTACGAGGAATTTTTTCCTTGCCAAGGTAAGGTACGTAGGAACCCTCCATGAGGTTCAATCCCAACACCCGGTCACTCTGACCCCCCTTCACGTCAGTTCGCCCACACCATCCGTCTGGACCCTAGGTCATTATTCACATCGGTTCACCTTCATCCCACATGACGAAAAACTATAAACCACAGGTAGCGGTAAGCCATTGTGTCCCTCAATCAGCAGTAAGTCGTTTCATCCTGATCAGTGGTAATCCACTGCGACCACTATTCAGCAGAAAGTCATCGTAATCCCCTTCATTGGGACCCACATCCACATATTTGGTCCATCCTAGTGGTGTCACACCAACCTGGGCTGCTAACCATATGTAATCCCCATACACATCATCAGGTTGTTGTCCTATGCATACACCCAAATTCGTGCTCATAGCCTGACCTTTCGCTCGAGCCTATGTGTCTCGGGAGTTTCGTACCCTATCCCAAAGGATCCATTTACTCTGGGTCCTATCCATGCTTCCATTATCAAGGGCCGCCTCCTCAGGCATCCCATCGTCCTCCGGAACTATGTGGACTTTTATTCCCTACCACGGCGATACATATGAAGTCTCCATGAGACTCAAGCCCAGCATTACTGTCGTCCTCACTACAGCCCCATCCCATTCACCACCCATTTCACTCCGCACCCCATCATCCATATTAATTCTTACTCGGGCTGCCACATCCCTGTGAGGTCATGTCAACTCATCTATATCAGAGTTTCTTCTAGGGGTTACACTCATCTGATCCACTCTCATTAGGGTTTGATCAGTCCGATCTGTCTCTACTGGACGTTAAATTTTAGGCATACCCTATGTTAAACATGAGAACCTGAGGAAAAGCTCAGATACATTCCCATGGAATATGATTCCCTGAGTCCTATATAGGATGCGTTGGGCTTCCACAACCTCGAGAAGCCCTATAATAAGAGACAGAAGACATACGTGCCAGTGTCCCATTACTCAGACACGCCAGTGATGCCCAAAGTGACTACTCCCCTGACAGAAGGTTGCTGCCCTGACCGGACCCCTTTGAATGTCCCAACAGAAGCAGTATAATTAACTAGTTTCCCTGACGATATGGCGCTAAGATGAGTTTTCACAAACAACGTCTTAAAAATATAAGGGAGACCCGGACTAGGTGATGAGTTCTATGGGGGAATCCATGAAATGATGAACTGGCATCCCATCATCCCATTTCGATCAAGGAGAAAACATCCCTAAAAAAGTGACAGATGCCGCTTGCCTTTGGAAAGTGGGAATGAGGGGCAAAAGCTGTGTGTCCTCCATAGACAGATGCACGCGCCCCGATGAAAGCTTTGAAAATAGAAGTTTTATAGGGATAAACTTTTTGGGAATTTTAATGATAAAATTTTGATGATGTTTTTGAGATTAAAGTATTATCTCAATAAGTGAGGATTTAAACATAATTGATAACCCATTATAACCAATTTTTGTTGATGGTAATTGAACATTTACGGGATGTATTATAATGGATTGCAATATCATTTAGTCAATCGGGAATTGAAAAAATAAACATTTATTTTTTTAGAGTAATAGGTGATGTTGAAATTCATCAAGACCTGACCAAAGGGTGATAATGATCTTATAAAATTAAATGAAATAAATTAATAATATATAATTGTGAAAAAATTATTAAAATATACTCATAGGTTCTCAAAATAGTTTTTTTCTAATATCGTCATTTTCTATGATATAAATGACCTCTTTCACAAATCATCATTTTGTAGTTTTGTGATTGTAAATATTCTCGGGATCACAAAATATTATGATAAGTGTCCTTTATAAATCTTTATGTTTATATATTATTTTCTTCCATATCCATATTTTCACATTTCACATATGTTCTCTTTTTTGGAAACATAATTATGGGTCACTTTTGGTAACCATTATGTTTCGAAATTTCCCTTTTTATAGGATGTTATAGTATTAATTTTTATGATGTGAGTTTCTATGAATGGAAATTAAAGTTTTAAACCATTGAAAACCCTAATGAATTTTATGGGTGAAATTAATTTTATGGGTGGTATAATATAACACAATATCATTTTATGAAATATATATTTTTTGAAATAATTTAATCTTTTAGATATTATTCATTTTACTCAACACGAAATATAGCGTGTGGGATATGAAATAACTGTGTTATTATTTCTTTTTATAAAAAACCATTCCACTATAAAAAAACATATATTTCCTTTTTTATATGCATCACTAACTTTTTATTGCATTAAATAGAATAAAGAGTCACTTCGATAACTTTTGATACATGTAAGACAATGTTTTGGTGAAATACAATGTATTATTAATGTTATTATCAAATTATTATTATAGTTTTAACATAGTTTTTGGTGTGGATTTCACGAATAAAATTAACAAAATTCTGAAAATATTATATTAAAATGTGTTTAAAATTAATCCTTTGGTTATCAATTAGCTAGAAATTAATGTATAAATAGTTTGAAAATTAATTACTTCTTTTTCTAAGAAAACTATTCTTCTACATAGAAACACCATTTTTACTCAATATATTAACCAAAAAAAATTTATGAATTATATTAATATAATTTATATATTCAATATTCAATTATTTATTTGACACTCATCTAAAAAAATTTATTGGCATATGATAAGAACAAATTCTATTGTAGGAATAAAAAATAATTTTTTCAAAATAGAAATTTCACCCCCTTTTAATAGACAAACATATTTAAATATAATTTTTGAAATATTTATAATTTTTATATTAAGAAATAAACTTTATTATATAAATTTTCGTATAAAAATTTACTTCAGGTGATTTTTGGGTTTATTTATGAGAACTTTCGTGTTTTCATGAATAGTGATAAAAACTGAATTTTAATTGAATAATGTGATTCTATCTAATTTTTAAAATAGCTAAATAAAATTTTAATTTGGGTTTAATGAATAATTAGATATATTATAAATTAAATAATCCAATTTACTTCATTGAAACCAATTTCACATTGAAAATGTATATTAAATCATTTCAATCTTTTAGACGTTTTCAAACTACAAACATATTGATGCATCCCATATGCCTGATTAATTTTAATTTAATTTCTAACACTTCTCTGATTTAAATATTGAAAAATTAATTCCATATTTGGAATAAAAAAATTATAATTTCTAATATGTTCTAAATAGTTATATACCAAAACTATTAGTGATGGTAATTAAAAATAATTACATTGATTATTGTAACAATGAGCCTACTTTATGAATTAATATAAAATATATGGTGTAGAAATTATACTTAATGTGTATAAAAATTATTTTATATCCATATTCATACTAATAGACCTATAAGGATCTCTAATGATCAATTTTTAACACTTTTGGGACACATAAAACATGGGAGGAACTCAAATCATTTTACGAATACCCAATGTGTCCTTTTCCAAACATATAAAATGCATCCTCTCCTCCCCTATCTTTAAGCATCCCCACCCATACCAAATACTCAAAAGACTCCCAAAATTCATTCTATAAGCATTCATTCAAGCATAAATGCATCCATTGATTCCTCTGGGTGAAAACCAAAAGGAGATACACAAAGAAGAGGTAACATCGTTCCAAATGCTCTTTTTTTATTTTCATTCTCCACCCTCTAAAGTCATCATATTAAATTATTAAATAATAACATAATTATATTAAATATACTTATATATTTTTATATTCTAGTTTCTGCCAACACTCACATTAACATCTATCAAATGGGATACCCAGCAATCATTTTTGTGTACGGTAGACTATGGACTCATGAACCGATGTTATCCATTCATCCACTGGTACATTCCAAGGTGGGGAATAATGATGGAAATTCTATTTATTATATGATATATTTAATATTTATTATGTATCTATTTTTACTAGATTATTATATTACACATACCTTCATTATTTCCATTTTTTGTAAATACGATAACATTGTTGTGGATATGTGGACTACCGCCTCCTCGAAGCGGTATGATTCATTCCCACATTACATAGAATTTATTAAAGATGAGTTTAATAAATTTATATTACATATATGTAATATTTACACTACTATAATTATAATATATATACATATATTTCATTTACATTATTTCATTAAATATGAACAGAAAATGGAAAAAACATTCCTACGTACGTACAACATACCGTCTCCCTGAACGGTGTATTCCAATCATATTTATATATTTTATAATTTTTTTAATTATTTATATACATAATATATATTAAATTTAAATAATTATACATATTCTTTAAATAAGTAATTCGATAACTAGGTAATATAAATTTTTATAAAAAGTAAAAATATACACAAAAAACAAAGTGAGTAATACTTTAAACGTAACATTAATAAGAAATTAGTAATAAAAAGGTCATATAAAGTGATAATAAAATAATATATAATGTATTATATATATGAATATATACTTTTTATATTTATAATAAAAATTTATATATTATAGAGTATTTTTGAATGTTTACAATGAAATTAAAGACTTAAGCTAAGGGTTTTCTAATCTCATTATTATTTCAATGTTACTTATGCCTTATTCAACATTCATTTATTTTTTGTGGTGTATTTAATTCCCATGACTATATTCTTATTTAATTATAATTAAATGTATGGGTATTTACATATCCATTTTAGTTTCCCTCTTTTAGGTTGTTTATGGTTCAAAAGATACAAAATTAGTAATGTAATTTTGTCTCAATATTCCCTCTTAGGGATAATAGCCATGCTATACACCTATATATTTATATGAGGGGTGTATAATTCCATTTGACATGTTATATCCTGAATCATATTCATCTCATGACATTATAAGATTGATTTAATGTTCTTATCTACGTGGGTTTATGACTTAATGTTACCAAAGTGGTAACCGTTTATTGATACAGTCTCATCAATAATCATGTTTTTTTACAATTATTCTATCATTGACAAAATATTATAATTAGAATGTACCAGATCAGAGTGTGACCCAATGGTTCCTTGTACCATGTTAGCCACATACCCTCAAGCGCATTTCCTGAAATTCCAAAGGCTGCCAACTACCAGTAAGGGACTAGGGTGTGATAGTGGGGAAATCAAGCCCTTATTAGCAGAGTATACAAAGTGAGGATCTAAATCATATACAATATCAAAAGTAGTAATAGCATAAAATATCAGTAAATAGAGTAAGACAGGTAGTGACATAATAAATGGAGCATATATAAATGATTCATCTCACATGTGTGTAGGAAATCATCCAAACAGGTCACAATGTTATATATACAATACATAATACAATTTATAGAAAATCATTAAACTCCAATATCATCGCAAGCCGCAGTATGGTCCCATGAACTCTAACTCCAACAAAAATCAAGTCCCTGATGAAGAAGGGTACATTTCGTTATCTATATATGAATCATTATAATCTGTTTGGGTCCAAAATCTGGATCCAAATAGGGTGTGAGACTAATCCTAGTAGGCAAACACTAAATGATCTGTGCCTAACTATCAATGAATATATATAGCAGTAAAAATTAAAAATGAAGCAATAAACATGAAAGTACCCATAAGTAAACTATCCCACATTTTTCAATTACATTCATTTAAATTTTTCAATTATTTAAATGTTGAATCATGAAAACCATGGGATCTAGCCTAAGCTATGTATCCTCTATGTAATAGTAACAAGATAAATCTCATAAGACCCTCTAATAATCAATTAATACCGAGTACAAGATTGTAACTTGGCTTGGAAACTCATCAAAATAATTCAATTATTCACATATGGCCCTTTAGAAATGTTCTCACAGTCTAATCCCTATAATGTAACATAACAACAAATCATTCAAAACCGACCACCTGGGTAGCTCTAAAAATCAATACCCCTTAGTCAACATAGTGTTAATAAAATATAATGGCCACCTAGAAACTCTCACAGCAATGAAATATGGTCCATCATACTACCATATAATTATAAACAACCACCTGGGAAAGCACTCATATTCTAAACACCTTGGATGATGACCATCTGGAAGCTCTCATGGTCAATGAACTTTGGTCTCTCAATAGTAATATATATATAAATTACCCCACCTAGGGAAGCTCACATATTCAAATTACCCTTGGTCAAACTTCCCCAATGCCTATCATAATCATCTCATATAATCAATAACTCCATACTAACTACACAAGGAAAGGAAAATGGAAATCCTAATAGGCGTTCTATACCTAACTGCCATAATCAATTAACTAAGGGAAACACAACCACATGGTGTCCCCTTAAAAATGTATCCAACATCACTATTCTACAACCCATTTCAGTCAATTAAACCATAGTAGGTAAATAAAAGGGATAAATCCTCAATCAGTCAATACCCCAAACGTTTTAATGCATCACTTTTAGCATATATATTCCAAATACAAACAATAAAAGGCATAACCCATCTACCATGATGGTGTACGATCACAACTCTCTAATGCCAGTCCATGAATCAGACTAGAATGATGTAGATCAATAGAAAGGGTAAATCAATCATCCCATGATAACTAATAAGAGAATGAATAATCGGGAATAAAGGGTCTAGGAGAATAGAGAACACGCTAGTGGGAATCCTACGTAACTGGTGGCATCCCAGTCAGATCTTGGATGGAGAACTTGGAATATCTTGAAGTTAGTAGTTGTTCTATCACTCTCTTGTATGAGTCAATGTGAGAAAAAGACCTTTTTGAGGATGTGATGTGACCCTCCACTTATTTATCAAATAAAAAGAAAAGTATATGATTTGTTCATTTAATGTTCACTCAGTGTATTTTCCTAAACCAACTCCCTCTTTATGTGGTTTTCTAGGTCACCTACACAGCCATGAACATGGCTATTACATGGCCAGTACATGGTTGTATGTGTTACATGGGTACATGGATTGTACTCATAAGTACATAGTGTGAATGTAGAAAATTCCTATTTCATCATTTTTCTTAAAAAAACCCTGAAATAAAGATCCGTAGATACAATGAAGATCTAGTATTTACAAAATTTCACCCACTAAATCAATTTTTCCCTGAATTTTCCATCCATGGGTGGAAAAGGAGAAACTTCAAAAAACTCTGGCCACTAGGATCACACGTCGTCCTCCCAATCCCATGTCTCTTCCTATACTCGCCCGTGCTGCCAAATAACCCATACCATATGAACATACCGGTCACCGAGAGCCATGGATTTGTGGTCCACAATCTGAATTAGGTGCTCCTCAAAAGAAGGATCCACCTCAAACTCAACCTCCTTAGGTTGAAAAAAATAAGAAGGGTATAAAAAGTAACATCGTAGCTGAGAAACATGAAAGAAGTCGGGCATAACCCATTACCTCTGTGGTTACTATAACCAATAGGAAACTGACCAGACTCTCTCCATAACCTCAAACAGACTGACATATCTCGGTAAAAGACTTCCATGTCTCCTAACCTTCTTTTTTCACAGCCTTTGTGTAAGATGAAAGAAAATCTGATCTCCATCCTCAGAATCAAGACGTGGCCACTGTTGATCAGTATAAGAATTTTGGAGTGATTGTTCAATATCTATCCTCTTCTGAATCAACTCAACTTTCTCCGTGGTTTCATGGATACGACGAGGTCTCAACATAGCTGCCTCTCATGCCTCCAGCCAACATAGGGGTGATCTTCATGACCTACCATACAAACCCCATAAGGTTCCATATGGATCATTGCCTAAAAACTATCATTGTAAGCAAACTCCACCAGGGCTATGTGTCTATTGCAAGAGACTTAAAAATCCCAGATGTATGCTCGATGCATGTCCTCTAAAACATGAAACATGCTCTCAGTCTTTCCATCTGTATGGGGATGATAATCTATACTTATAATTACTAGTGTACACATAACCCTCTGTAGTCCCTTCCAGACACAAGAAGTAGACTGAGAATCCCTATCTAAAATGATAGTGTAAGGAACACCATGATAACATACATTCTAACAGATGTAAAACCTTCCAAGATCATCAACATTTAAGGTTTCATTAATGAAAAAGATATATTAAACCATTGTGATTCTATCAACAACAACCCAAACTGCATCATTACCTCGAGGAAACCTCGGTTAACCCATCACAAAATTCATCGTGACGTCATTCCAATTCCACTTAAGAATGAGTAACTACTGTAATAGCCCTTCTGGTCACTGATCCTCTACCTTAACTAGTCAAATGGTGTAACATATCATAAAAAAAAACATCCCTCTTCATGTCTGGACACCAATACTAACAATGTATATCTCCATACGTTTTGGTGATGCCAAGATGAACTACCCATTTAGAGGCATGGAAATCTCAAAAAATCTCCTCGCGTATGTCTACTGACACCCATAAATATCCATGAAAATGAGAAAAATAATTATTTCCTTTAGTCCACCCAGGAGTAGGGTCCTCACCTAACACACTCTCTCATAGGATTAGGCCTTCGATATTGGATACCTACCGCATTCTCACTCGATCTAGTAGAGTATAGGTAACCAATATAGAAGCAAAAAACTCCTAGCCCTATCTGTCATACACCACCAAATGAATTATATATAATAGATACATAAGCTGTAACTCACTGATGGCCTCCTAAACTACCTGTATTTGAGTCCTCGTACTCAACAAATCTGCCACCACGTTGCCTTTCCCCAGCATGTAGGCAAGCTCAATGTCAAAATAATGAAGGCACTCAACCAACTGCCACTGTCTCAAATTCAGGTCACACTGATCAAATATATAATTTAGTATTTTTTGGTGAATTTATACAAGAAATTTCTCTCCCAAAAGATAATGTCTCTAATAGAGTAAAGAATGAACAACTACAACAAACTCAAGATCAATGGTCGGGTAATTCCTCTCATGTGGCCTCAACTACCGAGACCTATATGCAACAACTCCTACCCCTGTATATGCAATTCACCCAACCTGATACCTGATGTATCATATAAAAATATTATCACTTATTTGGCTCCAAAAAAATTAGTATCAGTTCTAAATTCAATATCCCTTTCAAATTTTGAATGGATGAATCACATGAATATATACGCTAGTACTTTGAACCCATTATTTTCAGGCCCATCAGTGGAACTAGTAAGCATGAAATGTCTTATTTAAAGCACCTTTAGTAACCCGACATCCACAAAAATCTCAGAACCTCCAATACATTATTCATCTTCTCCTAGGAAACTGCTTCTCTCACTCTTTCTTGTTGTACTAATAATCCTGATTTTGAGATAACATGACCAAACAAGTGAATCTGGTCCATCCAAAAGTGGCATTTTGAGATCTTACCATATAACGGATGCTCCCTCAGTGTACTCAATATGATCTCAATATGGACGGCATGGGTTTTTCGAGTGTTAGAGTACAAAAAGATATCCTCCATGAAGACTAGCACAATAGAATCCATGTAAGGATGGAAAAGAAGGTTCATCACTTCCATGAACACTTTTGGCGCATTCATGAGACCGAACGGCCTAACCAAATACTCATATAGAAAATAACTTCCCTAAAAGGATATAAGAGGTATATCAGATGTCTTAACTTGGTAATGATGATAACCAGATCTCATGTCAATCTTCAAGAACACTCGGGATCCTCAATGCTGATCAAATAGATCATCAATCCTTGGCAAGGGATATTTGTTCTTAACTGTAAAATGGATCAGCTTCTGCTGATCCACAAAAATTGTGATTCCACCATCTTAATTCATCACAAATAGGACATATGTACTCCAATGATAATTACTCGTTCAGATGAACCCCTTCAACTGAAACTCCTCTACTTTTTTTGAGGCCCTGTAACTCTAGTTTAGCCATCTTATAAAGAGGAATGGACACCTTGTCTACTACTAGATCAATATCAATATATAAATATACATCTCTCTATATAGAGGTAGACCTACAATGTGATATATAATGACATATTTGAAATGATCCACCACTGGAGGAAAGTCCACATGTATAGTCCCCTAGTCATCCAGATATAATCTCAGAATATGGGTTGTAATTCTTCCCAAGCCATGATGCGGGGGTCCATCCCTGCTTACATAGAAATCCAATTCATCCGTGTGTAGAAAAGACCCACCCTATGGTGATGTGAAAATCACCCTATAGAGATAGCAGTCAACAATGTTCTGAAAAGGATACCAACTAGTCCATTCTGATAATGACATCGAAGCATGTCATCTCCATGTCATAGAAGTACCATAAGAAGTGACGCCCATCAATATCAAGAGGGAACTCCTTACACTTACGTACACTATCGTTCATAACCCCCAATAGATTTTATAGCATCTTAACATCATTTGACATAAAGATACAGATCCCAAGGGTATCCAAAATGGAAACAAATATGAAATTATAGGGAAGCCCTTGTATCAAAAATACCCGAAGATAAAACTAAGTCAACTAGAATCGTACTTATAACCGTATAGGGTCTGAGATCCTGATCTTACTAGGACTACTCCATCACAAATCTCTAGCATGTACTGTGGCCCTGTGACCCTGCCAGACTACCCTTAGCTGATCTACCCTATTGTCTCTAAAAAATGCCATCTGGCTACCATGACCAAACCACCTCCTTCTCTTAAATGTCACAAAAAACTCATGGTCCCTAAATTATGAGAAACTGGTGGTCCTACTCTTGAATGTGGCATCATATCTAAACCCCTCTCACTTACTGCTGGTGATAACATCTTGAAAACAATCTTGAATGTGGACCATCTTTTCGCAAGATCAGCACTTCAATGAGTCCTTTGGGAAAAGTGGTCTCATTTTCCCACTCATCCCACACTGGTAGAATACAACCTGGATAACTAAAAAAACCTCACGTGAAAGCTCCCTACAATGATTCCTATTATCTATCAAATGAGTATCATCCCATGATGCTAAAAAGACCTCAATCATAGCTCTTTACTCTTAGAAATTTCACATAGAAATTAAGGCCTGATTTACTATAATAGTCACTGATGTCAGCATGAAAACACTTACTTGTGATCATATGTCATATCTGAGACCATCCTAAAAATTCATAGTAAGTGAGAACTCAACACCTCCCAAAATAGATGCGAATCACTGAAACATTATGAATGGATATTAGTAATCCATCAATGAAAGAGTGCCCTACACCAAATGCATGAACTCCTGGGTTTGGTCAGCCCTCAAAATCTTGGCTTAGAAAGAATCATAGAAGGTTCTTTGAAAATCTTCCCTATCCATATCCTGATGATGTACCACCATTGAGATAATATCCCACCATATTTTGGTAGAATAACATATTAAATAACATTGTGAGATTCACCCTCCTCTGAGGAGGTGTATCACGATGCTCGAAGATAGTAAGCATGGCCTCCAACCATGTATCTACAGCCTACAGTCCTCTATCCCTAGAAAAAGAAGGAGGATGCTGCTGCAGGAACACCCTATTCAACTCTTCCATAGTTGGGGCCATATGTGGTGCTCCCTAGAATGTATGGATAGTACTCATAAATACTTCATGAAAATATTCATCACCACCTATGTTTGGTATAATAGCTGGTTCCATGATGGGTATGATGGGAGGATCTACTGGTAGTCTCTGATCTACCATTTTCAATGTCTGATCATCATCATGTACCTAGTGTACAACCAAAGGAATTCTTGGTGGAATGACTCTTCATGTTAAAGTTCAAATCTCAGTTAAATATTATAAAGGAAAACAACCCAGCAGTGAAAGAATGAAACCATATAATAAGTGCATTCACATTTTACAAAAAAGGGTTACACGTTGTGTAGAACCACGACACAACGTGTTCCCTTTAAGCATTAACATGGGAATGTACCTATTCTAACCTAATAATGTAACATCCCTACACACAGAATGTTCACCCGATGACATTCCATGTAATTGAATATGATATCCTGCCCAATTTCTACTACATATCTAGAACTACACGGTTCTCTCTTATTGTAATGCTACACGGCGTGTTCACCCAAGACATGGTGTGTACCAGTTAAGTTCCATAATGTAGTGTCATTAGTCACATGGTCGGTGTAATACCCGAGACTGTTATGTTATATAAATCATCAAAGGAATCTTTTTCTACATAACACTTGATTGGCTTGCTTTACACGAAATCGTGACCTTCCTCGATAGCTTGCGTCGTACGCAATACCGAGTTTCACTAAACAACGATATGCTATTAAAATATTATTAAAACTAGCCGTTATGAATAGTAATAACCACTTTTTGAAATTTTGTAAATTTTATTTTTTTTTAAAATGGACTTCATTTTTGGATTCGGAATATCAAAATTAGCTTAGGGTGAAATTTTGGTACTTTTCGGATAACTTTCATATTCTGATGAATATTGAAAATTACTAAATTATAATTCAAAACAACTTTTTTAATTGAAATAATTAATAGTGATAAATTTTTAATTTGAGTGGTTTTAAAGTATATTTAGAATATATTTTCACAATTTAATACAATGTTGGTCATTGGATGTAATTTCACATTCAAACCAGTTAAAAACAAGTGTCAATCTTTTGATAGTTATTATCTCTTAAAAACACGCCATTTGTTTTGACGACGGGAATTAATTTTTAAATTAGTTAATGCAACTGATATGTTTTTAATTTGGTAAAATAGACATCATTTTTGAGTTCATAATATCAAATATAGCTTAGGCCTAATTTTTGGTATTTTTCTGGAAACTTTCATTTTTTGATGAATAGTGAAACCACTAAGTGGTAGTAAAAAAAATGAATTTTTCATAAAACTTAATTTTACCGCTTCTGTGAGTGGAATTTTAAAAATGCGAGAGACACGGTTGATGTCAGTAAGTAAAATGTGGTTCAATGAGATGAAAATAATTTTTGGTGAATAGTAACTTTTTACTTTTTTTTACCACGGTTAAAAGTAAATAGGATAATTAAGGGTAAAAATGATATTATTATTACCCTAACACATGTCCTAATTCTATTGGATAAGTGTAATTCGACCAAAAAAAACTTAGAAATAAAATATGACCATTTAGGCCCACTTGGATTAGATTAGGACATTTATTATTATTTAATTCAAAGAAGGGTTAAAAGAGTTAAAATCAAAGTTTATTTACTAAAACGTTTTTAATATGGGGTAATACATAAGCTAAATTCGACTATAAATAATAATTAGAAAGCTAAAAAGATTTCCTACATAATGGTAGTTTATTTGTAATTCTTAGACATTAAATAATTTAATTTATTTATGACACAACGATGATGCAGTAATTATCTTATTAATGAAATATTGACATAATTTATGTTATAAATACCCAAATAAATATAATTTGAGACTTTTTATGAATTCCACTAATTTTCTAGGTTAATATGACATGTTAGTATAGTTTCAATTAACTTTTTTCGAACTAATAATTCTGTTATGATTTTCACAAAAATCAATTATTAAATAGTGTCAAAATTGACATAAAATAGTTTTTAAAACAAATATTATATTATTAATTGTTATTTTATTCCTAAAAATCTAAGGTTCGGCCAAATGACTTATATAAGGTTATATATATTAATAATAAACAACTTGGGGTCAGTTTGGCTTGATATAGTATGTTTATTAACCTTATAGTATAAGAATACAAGAAGACACGGTAAAAGTAAAATTTTTTAACTTAATGTTAAATCTAAATGATAAGGTTAAAATGGGAACCTAAATTTGCCTAAATTCTATTGTATGAGAGGATTTCGACCCATCCCCACCTTAGAATCAAAATAAATCAATTTGGGGCTCTTTAAAACCTAACTTGACTTTATAATAAAATAATATTTTTTGTTATTCCAAAGGTGCCCCTCTCCTCCCTTATAAAAGGGCACCTCCTCCCTCTCTTCCTCACACAACTTTGAGCCTTCAAGCTCGGCCGACCCCTGCCAAATTCTCTTCTCCACTTCCCTAGAAACATCCTAGAGGTTCTGGTATTCCTCAATGACCAATTCTAGTGCCCTAAGAGGAGGTCTCAAAGAGGCGCTTCAAAGAAGAGGTAATATCCGTTACCGATTCTTTCACCTTTATTTCTTCTTCAACTTATTCTTGTTAGGTTGTTTCATTATGAAGTAATAACATCAGTATCACTCATATACTGATATGTTATTATATGTATGAAACAATCTTATTTCACCATCTATCCATCCTACGGAAAAAAAATCACCGCGCGTGCGTACGTACGGAATACCGTCTCCACGCCGTGGTGAAATCTATTTTCCACCACCACCTTACTTGGATGGGTATAATGGTGTAAATAATAACTTTATATTATTATTTTAAAGTAATATTGATTCTGAAATAGTATACATACACTCCAATACAGCCCCACGATCATGAGAACGATATCATCGCTCGTGCATATGTACGGACTACCGTCTCCACGACGCGATGAGATTCATTCTCCACTTTAACAATTCATGAATGATTATAAAGTTTATATAATAAGTAATCATGAAATATATGACATTATAATAATACTGGATTTATGTGTATTTATATGAATGTCATCTAATTAATTCCGTTCAACTCAATAAGGAAACGAAAACACCGTTCATGCGTACGTACGGCCTACCGTCTCCATGAACGGTGTATTTCATTCCATTTACTGATTTATTATATATATGTATATTATGAATATATATATATAAATCATGTTTTATATTCTGTAATTAATTAATCATGATCTAAGTAATCATATGAATAATTACATGTAAAAACACGGACGACAAATGAAACAATTTTAACCAAAACGCTCTTAAACATGGAATTTACAAAAGAACGGGTAATATAAAGTAATAAGTGAACCATATATGATATCATAACAATGAATATGATTCTGTAATAAGTAAATGACATTATTTAAATCATTATATAGGAGTTTTGGACACTTACGAAGCAAATTGGACTTAAGGTAAAGGAAAATCTCGCAATCTCAATTTTTATCCGAGATTGTTTATACTTCAGAATTTACTGGGGAATATTTAACATCCACATCCATGTTTCCTCAATATGTAATATTTATATCCTTCTATAGTAGTTTATATCCAATTTTACCATTTTTTGAGTTTTTAGTAAAAGATATGAAAGGAATCTTTTGTCGTTTTCGTACGAGGTACTTTTTGACTTTTCCGACAAAAGTACGAGAAGAATGTTTTTTTAACTTATACGGCAAGAATGGATTTTTAAAACATTATTTCCAAGAAGATTCCTTTAAAAGTTTTCAATTTGATTTTTAATCAACTTCTTTTAATTTAAAATTGTATGACATGTTAAGAAAGGAAAAAATGTTTTTAAAGTAGAAAGGATATTTTCCACAAGAATGCAGTTCAAGTGTTTTATCAAAATTATTTTCCATCTATGATAATATAGGGTTCTGTTTCTATCGCTATAATTACATTGATTTGATTATGTTGTGATGGAATTATTTTTATGAATTCATTTATCTTATATGAATTGTTTTTTGATGTCATGATGTTTAAGAATTCCATTTTTATTACATGGGTTATGCAATGATGTATGATTTATGAATTTGTGGCACACATAAGAATGGTATCATTATGAGATGGGTGGGACCTATATCTCCCTCCAATGCATTGGGTAAAGATTTTATATCTCATGAGATAGACATGGCTGGAAAAGTAGGTTATACCAGTTCAGTGAAACAGGACTGAAACGAGGGTGACTCGGTTCAGAAAGGGACTTTGTCCACTAAGAGAGTCTTGGCAAAGAGTCTTGACTAACAAGAAATGATTCTCTATGATTATGTGTGTATACCACAAAGATTCATGTTTTAATTTATGATTATTGGGATTTCATTTCACTACTATGATTTATCCCATGTTATGAAATTATTCTCTCTTTTGCAGGTTATGATTTCCAAAATGTTATGTTCTTATGAATATGATGTGATTGATATTTCTTTTGTTTACCCTTACTGAGCATTTGAGCTCACCCTTTTCTGTTTTCTTTTCCCCAGGATATAAAGAAAGGTTTTAGGTTAAAAAAAGGGGAAGATCTTTATGGGAGATGTTGAAGATCTTTCACCACGTTTAGAAGATTATATTCCGAGTTACCAAATACACTAAACTATTACGGTCCTCGTGTGTCTGTTTTTGTTATGTATTACGCATTCCGCAAATGTAATGTAATGTCCATGTACGTTAAGCTTCGGGTCTCTACAGTTGGTATCAGAGGAAAGGTATAGACAACCTTTGGAAACTAGGATGTGAAAGCCTTAGTAAGAACCCTAAGGATAAGTCTAAGCATAGAACACAATATTAGTGTTTTAGAAATGGCCATGAATAACCTAGGATAAGACCTTAAGTGTGAAATTTTATTCTTGATTATGTGGTTTTACTATTATAATTTGTGTTTCTCACACTATTCTTCTTGGTTTTAGTCAATGGATGGAACCCGAAGGAACCGTGTTAATGCAGAATGCGACGGGCAATGCAATGATTGTCCCCCTGAGCAACCAAACGTTATGGGAGCTGGAATGCAAAATCTTATAGCCATGCTCACACAACTTTCTCAAGCTATGAATCATGCAGGACTTCCAAACGATCAAAGGAAGGAGCAACATTCTGTTGAATCCTTCATGAGGCAGCATCCACCTTCTTTCAGCGGGTCTACTGATCCATTAGTTGCTGAAAAATGGATTAGTACTACTGAAAAGATATTTTCAGTTCATCAATGTTCTGAACATGATAAAGTCATCCTAGCAGTGTATTGTTTGGAAGGAGATGCTGATCAATGGTGGAATCTTATTAAGAATACGAGGCAAAGGGATGAAATTGAGTCCATGGAATGGGACGAGTTCAAGAACTTATTTTTCAATAAGTACTTCCCTCGTATTCTCCGAACAAAGATGGAGAAAGAGTTTCTTGAACTGAAGCAAAAGGATGATGAATCTGTTGGTACCTATGAAGCAAATTTTACAAGACTTGCAAGGTACGCTTATGGTATTTTTATCCAACTTGAGAGTAAGATCGATCGATACTTTAGTGGCTTAAAACCAAGTCTTCGAAGGGCATTTTCCATAAGGGACTTCAATAGCTACGAGGAAATCGTTCTATGTGCTCTCAAAGTCGAGATGGAGATTGGAATAACCCATCAGTCATATGGGTTTGATAAGAAGTGGAAAACGGAATTCAAAGGAAAATCTAAAGAGCACACTGAAAAGAAGATGAGCTTTCCCTTATGCTCAAAGTGTGGAAAGAAACATGGAGGGAGTTGTCTTAAAGGGACAACTAAATGTTTCAAATGTGGAAAGGAAGGTCATCGGGCATTTGAATGCCGCAATGATGGGAAGAAGATGTCTAATGATGCAAACAAAGGAAGGGATACACAGAATGAACCTACTACACTTTAATGTTTCAAGTGCAAAGAGATGGGACATTATTCCAATAAATGCCCTAATCCAAGGGTTGATGATGATGGTCGACCTCAACTAACTCTCAAGGCTAAAGACAAAGTAAAGTCACATGCAATTTCTATCAGCGATGTGGAGTAAGATAAGGATGTGGTGAAAGGTACACTTACCATCCAATCTAAAGAAGCAAATGTTTTATTTGATTCTGGATCCACCCACTCTTTTATTTCTGAAGAATTTTCTAAGGGTATCACCGTATTACCTCAACAATTAGATGTTGAGTTAGCTGTGACAACACCTAATAGCACAACAGTCGCATCAAAAGTTTATAATTCTTCTCCGATCGAAGTTTTTGGGAAAGTGCTTCCTGCAAATCTTGTGATCCTCCCTATAGTGGAATTTGATGTGATTCTTGGCATGGATTGGCTTTCTTTATATGGAGCTCATATCAATTTCCAAAGAAGGGAAGTCACATTTCATATTCCAGATCAATCTATGATCATCTATCAATGCAAGGATGAACATAACCTTCCAGTGGAAATTTCTTCCATTTTATGGGTATTGATTCCACTAAATGAAGGTTATTTATCTCAAATGGTTGGTGAGAAACTCACGATTAAGAATATGCCCATTGTACGGGAGTTTGATGATGTCTTTCCGAAGGAATTACCGGGTCTTCCACCAAATCGTGAAGTTGAGTTTTCAATAGAACTCGTACCGGGTGCTTTGCCTATTTCAAAGACACCATATAAAATGGCCCCAATTGTGTTACAGGAATTGAAGAAGCAACTCCAAGAGAATCTTGATAAGGGATTCATAAGCCCTAGTGCGTCACCTTAGGGAGCTCCTGTTCTATTTGTTAAGAAGAAAGATGGATCAATGAGACTCTGCATTGACTATCGAGAACTTAACAAGATCACTATCAAGAACAAATATCCTCTCCCACGCATTGATGACCAATTTGACCAACTACGCGGAGCTCAATACTTTTCCAAGATTGATCTTCGTTCTGGGTATCATCAATTAAGGGTCAAAAGGGAGGATATACCAAAGACGGCTTTCCATACAAGGTATGGACACTATGAATTTATAGTGATGCCATTTGGTCTTACTAATGCCCCTGCTATCTTCATGGATCTGATGAATAGAGTCTTTAGAGTCTATCTTGATCAATTTGTGGTAGTCTTTATAGACGATATTCTTGTCTATTCAAAGAGCAAGAAATAACATGAAGATCACTTGAGAATTATATTGAAGACCCTGAGAAAGGAGAAGCTTTATGCCAAATTTACCAAGTGTGAATTTTGGCTTCAAAAAGTTGCATTTTTGGGTCACATAATCTCAAAAGAGGGGATATCTGTGGATCCAGCAAAAACAGAGGTTATCGAAAGATGGTCAAGACCAACAACAGTAACTGAGCTCCGAAGTTTTCTTGGTTTGGCTGGATATTATCGACGTTTTGTGAATTATTTTTCACGATTATCAAATCCACTCACCAAGTTGACTCGGAAAGGAGTTAAGTTTGTCTGAACGGAAGAATGTGAAGAAAATTTCAAGGAGTTGAAAAGAAGGTTATCCAGTGCACTTGTGCTCACACTGCCTTGTAGTAGAGAATGGTTTTTGATCTATAGTGATGCATCCAAGAAGGGATTAGGGTGTGTTCTTATGCAAAATGGTCTGGTGATAGCTTATGCCTCACGACAGTTGAAAATCCATGAGAAAAATTACCCAACACATGATTTGGAGTTAGCTGCGGTAATATTTTCATTAAAGATTTGGAGGCATTACCTTTATGGTGAAAGGTGTGATATTTATACTGATCATAAAAGTTTAAAGTATATTTTCACACAAAAGGAGATGAATATGCGTCAAAGAAGATGGTTGGAGCTGATTAAGGATCACGACTGCTCAATCCATTACCACCCTGGGAAAGCAAACAAGGTGGCAGATGCATTAAGTCGACAATACCAGGCTAGTTTATCCATGATGAGGATCAAAAAAGATCCAATATTTATGGATTTACAAAGGATGGATCTTGGAATTATAATGGAAGGGGAAAAATCTTATCTTTCTCAAATGAATGTTCAACCATCAATACATGTGAAGATTAAAGAGACACAGAAAGAAGATGTCGAGTTACAAAAGAAGGTGAGAAATGTTCCTGAGTTCAATCTTGATTGTGATGGGATAATAAAGTTCAGGAATCGGTTTTGTGTTCCTCCCATCCCCGAATTAAAGAAGGAGCTGCTGGATGAAGCTCATAGTTCTTCATTCTCTATTCATCCTGGAAGCACGAAGATGTATAGGGACCTGAAAGAGTACTTCTGGTGGGATGGAATGAAAAGAGATGTTGCTGAATATGTCTCTCGATGCTTGGTTTGTCATCAAGTTAAAGTCGAGAGACAGAAGTCTAAGGGGATGTTACAACCATTACCCATACCCGAATGGAAATGGGAAAACATAACTATGGACTTTGTCATAGGACTTCCTAAAACATCCAAAGGCAATAATGCTATCTGGGTCATAGTTGATCGTCTTACAAAATCTGCACACTTCATTGCTATTAGAGAGGATTTCTCTCTCGATCAGCTTGCCAAGATATATGTAAAGGAAGTGGTAAGACTTCATGGAGTACCACATTATATTATATCTGATCGGGATTCGAGATTTACCTCGAAGTTTTGGAGAAGTCTTCAGCATACTCTGGATACAGAGTTGAGTTTCAGCACTGCTTAACATCCTCAGACAGATGGTCAGTCTGAGAGAACAATTCAAACCCTAGAAGATATGTTAAGATCTTGCTCTATGGATTTCAAAGGAGGTTGGGATCAATACCTACCTTTGGTGGAATTTTCTTATAATAATAGCTTTCACTCCAGTATTCAGATGGCTCCTTATGAAGCTCTCTATGGAAAGAAATGCATGACTCCAATTTGCTGGGATGAAGTTGGGGAAAGAACGCTATTAGAACCTGATCTCGTTGATGAAATGGAAGAAAAGGTCAGATCTATTCAACAACACATAAGAGCAGCTCAGAGGCGACAGAAAAGTTATGCCGACAACCGAAGAAAAGACCAAGAGTTTGAAGTGGGTGATAAAGTGTTCTTACGAATATCTCCCTGGAAGAGGGTTATGAGATTTGAAAATAAGGGGAAGTTGAGCCCTAGATATATCGGTCCTTTCGAAATATTGGATCGTGTTGGGAAGGTAGCTTACCAATTGGCTCTTCCACCGAATCTCTCTCAAATTCACAATGTGTTCCATGTATCTCTCCTGAGAAAGTACATACCTGATCCTTCACATGTACTCAGCGAAGAAGTTGTACCGCTGGAGCTAGATCTTTCTTATGAAGAACAACCGATAGAGATTCTGGATCGTAGTGAAAAAGTCCTAGGAAACAAGGCCACTCGATTGGTGAAAGTTTTATGGAGGAACCACCAATTAGAAGAAGTTACATAGGAGCATGAGGATATGATGAGGGAGAGGTATCCTCATCTGTTTGTTACAAAGTGACGAATTTTGAGGGCGAAATTAATTCTAATGGGGGTAGAATGTAACACCCAAGACTTTTATGTTATATAAATCATCAAAGGAATATTTTTCTACACAACACTTGCTTGGCTTTCTTTACACGAAATCGCGACCTTCCTCGATAGCTTGCGTCGTACGCAATACCGAGTTTCACTAAACAACGATATTCTATTAAAATATTATTAAAACTAGCCGTTATGAATAGTAATAACCACTTTTTGAAATTTGGTAAATTTTATTTTTTTTTTAAAAATGGACTTCATTTTTGGATTCGGAATATCGAAATTAGCTTAGGGTGAAATTTTGGTACTTTTCAGATAACTTTCATATTCTGATGAATAGTGAAAATTACTAAATTATAATTAAAAACAACTTTTTTAATCGAAATAATTAATAGTGATAAATTTTTAATTTGAGTGGTTTTAAAGTATATTTAGAATACATTTTTACAATTTAATACAATGTTGGTCATTGGATGTAATTTCACATTCAAACTAGTTATAAACAAGTGTCAATCTTTTGATAGTTATTATCTCTTAAAAACACGCCATTTGTTTTGACGACGGGAATTAATATTTAAATTAGTTAATGTAATTGATATGTTTTGAATTTGGTAAAATAGACATCATTTTTGAGTTCATAATATCAAATATAGCTTAGTCCTAATTTTTGGTATTTTTCTGGAAACATTCATTTTTTGATGAATAGTAAAACCACTAAGTGGTAGTAAAAAAAATGATTTTTTCATAGAACTTAATTTTACCGCTTCTGTGAGTGGAATTTCAAAAATCCGAGAGAAATGGTTGATGTCAGAAAGTAAAATGTGGTTCAATGAGATGAAAATAATTTTTGGTGAATAGTAACTTTTTACTTTTTTTACCACGGTTAAAAGTAAATAGGGTAATTAAGGGTAAAAATGATATTATTATTACCATAACACATTTACTAATTCTATTGGATAAGTGTAATTCGACCATAAACAAACTTAGGAATAACATATGACCATTTAGGCCCACTTGGATTAGATTAGGACATTTATTATTATTTAATTCAAAGAAGGGTTAAAAGAGTTAAAATCAAAGTTTATTTACTAAAAAATTTTAATATGGGGTTATACATAAGATAAATTCTACTATAAATATTAATTAGAAAGCTAAAAGGATTTCCTACATAATGGTATTTTATTTGTAATTTTTATACATTAGATAATTTAATTTATTTATGACACAGTGATGATGCAGTAATTATGTTATTAATGAAATATTGACATAATTGATGTTATAAATACCCAAATAAATATAATTTGAGACTTTTTATGAATTCCACTAATTTTATAGGTTAATATGACATGTTAGTATAGTTTAAATTAACTTTTTTAGAACTAATCGTTCTGTTATGATTTTCACAAAAATCAGTTACTAAATAGTGTCAAAATTGACATAAAATAGTTTTTAAAACAAATATTATATTATTAATTGTTATTTTATTCCTAAAGATCGATGGTTCGGCCAAATGACTTAGATAAGGTTATATATATTAATAATAAACAACTTGGGGTTAGTTTTGCTTGATATAGTATGTTTATTATCCTTATAGTATAAGAACACAAGAAGACACGGTAAAAGTAAAATTATTTAACTTAATGTTAAATCTTAATGATAAGGTTAAAATAGGAACCTAAACTTGTATAAATTCTATTGGATGAGATTATTTCGACCCCTCCCCACCTTAGGCTCGAAATAAATAAATTTGGATCTATTTAAAACCGAACTTGACTTTATAATAAAATAATATTTTTAGTTATTCTAAAGGTTCCCCTCTCCTCCCTTATAAAAGGGCACCTCCTCCCTCTCTTCCTCACACAACTTTGAGCCTTCATGCTCGGCCAACCCCTGCCAAATTCTCTTCTCCACTTCCCTAGAAACATCCTAGAGGTTCTGGTCTTCCTCAAAGACCAATTTTAGTGCCCTAAGAGGAGGTCTCAAAGATGCGCTTCAAAGAAGAGGTAATTTCCATTACCGATTCTTTCACCTTTATTTCTTATTCCACTTCTTCTTCTTAGGTTGATTCATTATGAAGTAATAACATCAGTATCACTCATATACTGATATGGTATTATAAGTATGAAACAATCCTATTTCACCATCTATCCATCCTACGGAAAACGAAATCACCGCGCGTGCGTACGTATGGAATACCGTCTACACGCCGTGGTGAAATCTATTTTCCACCACCACCTTACTTGGATGGGTATAATGGTGTAAATAATAACTATATATTATTATTTTAAAGTAATATTGATTCTGAAATAGTATACATACACTCCAATACAGTCCCACGATCATGAGAACGATATCATCGCTCGTGCATACGTACGGACTACCGTCTCCACGACACGATGAGATTCATTCTCCACTTTAACAATTCATGTATGATTATAAAGTATATATAATAAGTAATCATGAAATATATGACATAATAATAATACTGGATTTATGTGTATATATATGAATGTCATCTACTTAATTCCGTTCAACTCAATAAGGGAACGAAAACAGCGTTCATGCGTACGTACGGCCTACCGTCTCCATGAACGGTGTATTTCATTCCATTTATTGATTTATTATATATATTTATATTCTGAATAAATATATATATAAATCATGTTTTATATTCTGGAATTAAGTAATCATGATCTAAGTAATCATATGAATAATTACAAGTCAAAACACGGACGACAAATGAAACAATTTTACCCAAAACGCTCTTAAACATGGAATTTACAAAAGAACGGGTAATATAAAGTCATAAGTGAACCATATATGATATCATAACAATGAATATGATTCTGTAATAAGTCAATTACATTATTTAAATCATTATACAGGAGGTTCGGACACTTACGAAGAAAATTGGACCTAAGGTAAGGGAAAATCTCGCAATCTCAATTTTTATCCGAGATTGTTTATACTTCAGAATTTACTTGGGAATATTTATCATCCACATCCATGTTTCCTCAATATGTAATATTTATATCCTTCTACAATATTTTATATCCAATTTTACCCTTTGGTGAGTTTTTAGTAAAAGATATGAAAGGAATATTTTGTCGTTTTTCGTACGAGGTACTTTTTGACTTTTCCGAAAAAAGTACGAGAAGAATGTTTTTTTAACTTATACGACATGAATGGATTTTTAAAACATTATTTCCAAGAAGCTTCCTTTAAAAGTTTTCAATTTTATTTTTAATCAACTTCTTTTAATTTAAAATTGTATGACATGTTAAGAAAGGAAAAAATGTTTTTAAAGTAGAAAGGATATTTTCCACAAGAATGGAGTTCAAGTGTTTTATCAAAATTATTTTCCATCTATGATAATATAGGGTTCTGTTTCTATCCCTATAATTACATTGATTTGATTATGTTGTGATGGAATTATTTTTATGAATTCATTTATCTTATATGAATTGTTTTTTGATGTCATGATGTTTAAGAATTCCATTTTTATTACATGGGTTATGCAATGATGTATGATTTATGAATTTGTGGCACACATAAGAATGGTATCATTATGAGATGGGTGGGACCTATATCTCCCTCCAATGCATTGGGTAAAGATTTTATATCTCATGAGATAGACATGGCTGGAACGGTAGGTTATACCGGTTCAGTGAAACAGGACTGAAACGAGGGTGACTCGGTTCAGAAAGGGACTTTGTCCACTAAGATAGTATTGGAAATGAGTCTTGACTAACAAGAAATGATTCTCTATGATTATGTGTGTATGCCACAAAGTTTCATGTTTTAAGTTATGATTATTGGGATTTCATTTCACTACTATGATTTATCCCATGTTATGAAATTATGCTCTCTTTTGCAGGTTAAGATTTCTAAAATGTTATGTTCTTATGAATATGATGTGATTGATATTTCTTTTGTTTACCCTTACTGAGCATTTGAGCTCACCCTTTTATGTTTTATTTTCCCCAGGATATAAAGAAAGGTTTTAGGTAAAAAAAGGGAAAGATCTTTATTGGAGATGTTGAAGATCTTTCACCACGTTTAGAAGATTATATTCCGAGTTTCCAAAGACACTAAACTATTACGGTCCTTGTGTGTCTGTTTTTGTTATGTATTACGTATTCCGCAAAAGTAATGTAATGTCCATGTACGTTAAGCTTCGGGTCTCTACAGTTGGACACATGGGTGATTGTTACACAACTTGCATAAATAAGGAAAATAATGTTTATGATATGTTTCATACACCTGTGTCATTGGTCACATGCCTGAATACAAGGTTCTTTACAATAAAACGTGTACAATCTAGACATGGCGTGTTGTACCAAAACATTTCTAACCCTGTGTCTCTCCTTGCATAGGCAGTTACACGGTCAAGCACTACATGTCTTTTAAATAACGTACACATTTTGTACTTAATAAAAGTTGTTTCTCCCATAAATGAATAACACATGGTGCGTGTTCATATTATCACACGTTGTGTTATCTGGGTTTCCATATATTAAGCCTCAAAAACATATGTGGAACCATTAAATTCATAAAATTTGACCAATTCATGCCATGTTCTAGTCCGTGAGAGCCTATACTCCCCACGAATCAAAATTAGCATCCTTATTAATGTCATATCATAACAGAATCCAATTTAATTTCAAACGTGATCCACCAAATTTCAATCCAAGAGGGAACATAACACCTATTTGACCAAATCTTTACATCCATCCAAATGATAATTTACAAATACAGATACCCTATAAGAATATTAGTTATTTTATCACTTCATCTATCACAACAACATGTATATCTAGAATAACATCTATCATAATAGTATGAAATCAGTAATGCATCTTAAATTGCATGACAAGAATGCAAGACATGTGTTCTCTAGTATGTTTATATATGATTCATGATATATAATACCCTTATCTCATTAGGATTCAGCAGAAATAGACCCAAAATGATTTAAATCATAACAACACAAAACAATTGAATCACTCAACGGTGAAATCAAATCAACTGTTACAATTTCAAAACAAAAAATTGCAATACTCAAGGTAACTTGTATATTCCCAATACACATGTTAGATACTCCCAAGTATAGCTTATTACTAACTACATGTTATTTCGTATCCTAATCTGTAGGCTTTAAATAGCATGGAAAAGAATAAAAACATCTTTTGATACAACTTTGTAATGTCCCAGATCTAGGTGCTGGCCAAAGGTGCCCTTTACCCGGTTGGACTCATGGCCTCAAGCACATTTCCCCAAATGCTAGAGGCTACTGACAATTAGTGAGGGACTAGGGTGTGATAGTGGAGAAACTATGCACTCATTGGCATAGTATACATAGAAAAATTCTAAATCATAAACAATAACATAAGAAGTAATAGCATAGAACAAATTTAAATAGTGGAATACTGATAGTAATATATAAACTGCAGGATATATAAATGTTGAATGTCACTTGTGTCTAGGAAAGCATAAAAAAGGTCACAATTTCATAAATACAATACTTAAACCAACATACTGAAAATAAGTACACTCTAACATCATCAAAAGCCTCATCTAGGTCCCATGATCCCCAGCTCCAATAAAAATCAAGTACTTCATGAAGAAGGGAGCCTTACCTTATATATACATGAATCCATATAATCTTTTTTTGTCCAAAAGAATGACTCAAACAGGGTGTGATATGATTCCTAGTTGGAATCCACCAAAAGAAGTTTGCCTAACTATCTTTCTATATATATAGTAGGAAAAATTTAAATTGAACAATAACATAAGAAGTACACAAAAGTAAACAATCCAACTATTTTCAATTATGTTCATTTACATTTTTAAATTATTCAAACGCTGAATCATTTAAACAATGGGATCTAACCTAATCTCTGAATCCCATGCATGATAGTAACAACAGACGTCTCAGAACACTATATAATAATCATGTAAGACCGAGTCCAAGCTTGTGATTTTCCTTGTAAACATATGACAATCATTAAATTATTCAATTATGACCCTTTTGAAAATTTCTCAATATCTAAGCCATCTGTTCTAACATAATAACAAATCATTTACAACCGAGCTCCTAGGATGCTCTCACGATCAATACCCTATGGTCAACATAGCATCAATAAAATATAACGACCACCTGGTAGATGTCATGATTAGTAGTCTCGAGTGCAACATACTATCAAACTATTATAAAAACTCACCTAGGTAATGTCTCATAGTCTAAACCCATGGGCTGATGACCACCTTGCAACCCTTATAGTCAATTCCCTTTGGTTTATCAACAGTAAAACATATATAAATAACCCTACCTCGGATTCTCTAACAGTCAAATTCCCCTTGGTCAAACATCCAAAATGCATATCATAGACATATTGTATAATATGTAACTACATGATAACATGAAAAGTAATGGAAAAATGTAAATACTAGGAAGCATTCCCGACCAAAAGACCGTATTCATTCAACCAAGGGAAACACACCCAAGGGGTGCCCCATAAACAAGGTTTATGACCCCACTGTTGTTTTACATCACCTTTTTAATCAATTAAACAATTGTAGGTAAATATATGTGTTAAATCCCAAATCAAGAAATACTCCAAAAATGGGTATGCATCACTTTTAGCATACATTATCCAAATATAAACAATGAAAGGCACAAACCACCAAGCTTGATGTCGTACGATCAAAACTCTTAAATATCAGCCCTTGAATCGGACTAGAATGAATTAGATCTATTAAAATTGTATAATATATCATCCCATGATAACGGATGATTGATTTTGAATCAGGATGAAAGGATCTAGGGGTTATGAGAAATCACTGGGGGGGAATCCAATGCAATTCACGACGTCTCAATCGGAGCTCAGACAGAGAATCAAGAGGAGATTGAAGTTTGTGATTGTTCTGTAGCTCTCTTATGTGAATTGATGGAAGAAGAAGACATTTTAAAGGATGAGACACGACCCCAAAATGATTTATCAACAAAAAATTAATGTACTTGGTCTGTTCATTTAATGTTCATACAGTGTATTAGCCTCAATCGACTACCACTTTAGGCGGTCTACCGTGTCACCTACACAACCATGTTCTTAGCCGTACACGTCTAGTATACAGTTGTACATTGTACTCAGGTACACAATATGTATACATAAGTACATTAATTTAAAATAGATAATTCCCATTTCATCCTTTTTCCTAAAAAACAACGTAAAATAAATATCCTTACCTGAAATGAATATCTGGGTTCTTAAAATAAAACATATCATAAAAACTATAATGACTATTATTATTCCATATTTATTTATGCTACCTCCGTTCAATTCCATTCAACAGTAATTAATATAATTATGAACATATTTTTATGAAAGGATGCCATTATTTTTCCTTTCATTTGGATTTTTCTGTTCCCTAAAAACATTAATTTCTACAAATGTTTTATTTTTTTACTATTATCCTATGTTTTAAATAGAAATTTGTAACCCTACATTATCTTTTTTAAAAATGGTTTAGAATGTAATCATGTTCTCATTTTATTATTAATGCAATTTTCTAAATTTTTTTATGTGTAAAATGAATGTTCAGTAGGTATAGACTTATCCATGATCATGAACATTATTTATATGAAGAATTATAATTATATTTATGGGGTTATTATTTAATAAAATGTTTTTCTAATATTCTGAATATTCGTCTTAGATTTCCAAGAAAATGATTTTTAAAATAAAACAATGATTAAATGTGTATTAAATGATTTTCAAAGCTTCTATTATATTTTTTAAAAGGATATTTTCAAAGAAATGTATTTTAATGATTTCAAGATTTTATTATATATTTTCAAATCAATTTTTTGAAAAAAGATATTAAATACGGATCTAATCATTATTTTCAAATATTTGTAGTATTTTCAATGAAAAAGGTATGAAAGAATATTTTCTAGATTGATATATATGTTTTCAAAAAAAATTATCATAAAAATGTTTTCAAAAGGCTTCATGTATTAATAATTATTTTTCATATATGAAATAATATTTTCCTCAAGAAATTTTCTGAATAAACTTATAGAGAAGGTTTTATAAGAAAAGTATTTTTTAAATTGTTTTATGAAAAGGACTTTCAATGAGTGGATATTTTCCTTAAGAATTGATCAAATTGATTTCTCAAAATCCATATCTATATAAGGACATCATGAAGGATTTGAAGAATCATATATATCCAGTATTAATAAATAAGGAAACTAGTGAGGACCACCTACCATATCCTAATTTTTTTTCATCTAATTGTAAAATGGTCGGAAACTACATCCATGTAATGTCTATCTTCCCTCATAATCAACAAATCTCATCTAAATGACCCTAGATCCTAAATCTAAACATGTTACCTACAAAATTAGTTATTTCAAATTATAATTTATTATAATAGTTATTTTAAAATTTATTAATCTCTAAAATCTCACTATAAATCTTCATCATTATAGAATCATGACTAAAAACCCATGAAATGTACGTAATATACCTTAAGAACAATCCCATTGAAATAAAATTATTGACCCATCAATTACATCAATAAAATAATTTTTTTATATAAAAACAATTGATCATTTTCCACAATATTTCTTCATATGAATTATTGAGAATGATTTCATGTAGAGGACATCATGGGACACCATATAGCTACACTAAACAAAAAATCCATCCAATTATACCATGCTCTAGTGGAATCAGTATCAAATTATGTAATAGAAAAAATTGTGTAAATATCATGAATGTGGTTTTTCATTGTAAAAGGAGTAAGTAGGATGAGTCAATTATTTCATCAATTATGAAATGAGGGTTATGGAACCCATATATACTATTGATCATAAAAAACATGATAATGTGGAAATTGGGATGAAACAAGGGAAATTAATGATGAATACAATAATAAAAAAACAACTAAAATAATTCATGGGTTTCATTCATTGTTTGAGATACATTTTATCAACATACAGATTTAATCCAAAACGCTAAAATAATAAATCAAAATTGTTCATGGAGTGACATGTTGTGTGATGCCCGAGCTTACTCAATTTAGCTCCCAAAAGGAATAGGTCCATCTTGAATCTTTTGAGATCACCCTTTAATAAAAACCCACCTATAATGGAAAAATAATCACCTAAATTTTTTTAATGGGTTCAAATCCTTATATTTCTAACGCAAACTCATGTTCTCAAATCAAATCCTTATATTTTTACCGAAAAATCATGTTATCAAAACAAACCATCCCCTAATAGAAATAATTCATATTCTATCAGGTATTTTGATCCACATATGGACATTCTATATTACAATTTAGATCATCCGTTATTTGATATTGAATCACAAAAATAGGATATTAGTTAGGTAAAATTTGGGATCCTAATTGAAGGGAGGAAAATTGAGATATTTTCCTTGAGTTTTATTTTAAAATTATATTGATAATAATAAATTAATATGATATTGTGATTTTTATTCCTTGTTTGGTAAATCATATTCTAGTTGGGGGAACACCACTATTTGAGATACACCACTTCATATGGTAAGGCCATGATTTTCATAAAACCATGCTATAATAGTATTACATGTCTTAATAATAACTTATATTTATATTAAGTGATACATATATCATTATGGATGATTTTAAAAGTAGTTAACCTATATCTACCACTATACATAATCGTCTACATCGGTATAACACCATTTTCACAAAACATGTCCCCCCTATAGTAAGACCAAATTTCAATCATATTGTCCCTATACCTCTAAAAATGATCTAAAAAACATAACAAATTCTCTAAACAAATGAATAAAATTCAAAATAATAAAATAATATTTTTATCGTATAATTTAAATAATAATTTACCTCAAAAAAATATAACAGTTTAATGTTCAAAACAAAATAAGATTCCAGACACTCTAATGCATACCTTTATAACTATGATGGTCCTGTCATCATAATTGAATTAATAAAAAACATATAAGAGAAACATGATATAATTTTGTAATAAACTGGACGAGGAAATCCTTCCATTTAAATCATGTCATCCAACTACAAGGCTCAAAACACATTCTTGATGTTCACAGGCTACCCATAGGTAGTAGGGGTATAAAATACAACCATTGGAAACACATATACCACTGAAATTAGGAAAACCAATCAATACAACATATTTTAAAATATAATATTATAAATCGACATGTTTTAGTCCCATGTATAAAAACAATTTCAAGAATATAAACAAAATAATAAAAGGATTATTGTAAGGAAAAATATCCAAATTGTGAAATATAACACTATATATTGAATTTAATATCATACAAAAAGTATGATATATTGATGAATACCAATATAATGTTATCGATAGACTGATAATACATTCATAAAAAATGATAATTTTATATAAGAGGATAAAAAATTCTTCATATTTTCTTACTGTTTATGAGCCCTAGTTACCATTAATCACAAAACCATTAATATTAATGAAGGCATCAATGTGCACCCTAAATAGATAGGGAACATTTACCATTACCTACACTATATAATATGATTTATATTTATTCCCATTGGGTTTATGATGTTCTTTTAGTAAAAATCATAATAGGTTTGAATAATGAATCTTCTTAATACCTTTCATAATTTGACTAATTATCACTAGTTTGAAAATAATACATTTTGAAAAAATAACACTTGGTTTTATAAAATATGAATTAGGGAATAAATTAAATTCCCTTTTTTATTTATAAATTTTAACCCAAATATTAATTTTGATTAATGTATGAAAATTTTAAAATTCCAACAGGAGAAATGAAATATAATCATCATCAAAGGCCAATTAAATGAATACAATTAAAAAATATTAATTAATAGAAACACGTATTTATAATGAATAACACGCCCTATGAATATTTCGTCATATAATTTAATATAGAAAGTAAAATAAAAACTCTCTCTTGGGAATCCAACTGGATTATGTTGAATGTGAGTAAAACCCAACCCCATCATAACCTATTAGCCTCTTCGAGTGACAAAATACAAGAACATTTATGAACATAACTTTGAGAAATAACTATTGTAGTACTCTATGATATTGTAGGAAGCATATGAATTATATAATAATGTATCCAATTTTTTCCTTATATAAACAATTTACTATAAATTCACATTACATGCATACCATCACATGTATAAATCATAAGAATCATATAAAATCCCAAAGAACATGTTCCACATAAAATAAGCGACATAAAAAAAATAAACTCATAACCAAATATCTATATATATGAAACAAGGCTTATAAAAATAATATTATGAATTGATATTAAAACTCTCCATTAAATAAACATCTAAAGATAAATTTAGAATCAAATCTATCTATATGAAATATTACAAATCAATCAATCGTAATAAAATTAGTTTTTTAATGTACAACATATGAATCTCTTGGAAAATTATAACTTTATAAAGCCCATTTTAATGAATCACAAAACATACAAATAATGTCGACTAGAATATCATCATTACATTGTATCATGGGATTTAAAACCTTTATAATGATCCTAAACCAATAGTATTAATGTGACATTTCAGTTTTTTTAGAGACACATGCATCAAATTCAATAAATCATTGTCTCCATCATCAAATATTAAATGGTTAAATAGAAAAAAATACCCCATAATCCATATAGTAAAAACAATTCAATTTTAAAACCATATTTATTCATTTAGTCATTTACTATGAACAACTATGGATTTTTGATAATGGAAAGGGGGGAAGAATAAATTTGACGAAGAGAAGATATGGAATTAAATTGAAATGGCTAGTAATATTAAATTTATTCAATTGAACTCAATGAAAAACACTAATAATTCTGGGTGGAGGAGATAAATTATTTTTTGTAAATATAATATTTTATTCAAAAGTGTTATAATATATAAAAATTGGGTATAATGTGACATGTGAAAATACTAATTTAATTATTGGGTATTTTTTCTCAACTGCCATTGTTTGGTCATATTCTGGGAGAAACCATGAACCTTCAATGTTTTATCCGTAGTAGAGGAATACCACTATATAATGGAACTCTCATTATTTTAGAGTAAACGGATATAGGTACACTTAACCATGAACTAACCATGCATAAAACATGTTGAATTATTTTACATATCATTCATTGTAATTTTGTTGGGAGAAACATACTATAAATAAGTTTTATAAACAAAAGAACTCCTCTATCCTCTAAAAAATGGCCCTGTGATTTGTACTGACATTTTCTAACTATAGTATAAACCCCCCTTTCCAATTTTAAGGACACAAAAAAATATAACATGTGAAAACTCAGAAAATATAATAAACAATTGAAATAATAAATTTTTTCATACTAGTCACCCAACAGTGTCATATAATCCATTAACATCATTGTATTCTAGAATTATAGTGGTATGGATAATGAGAGAAATGTGATCATTTTTGGATAAATATATCATAGTTCTCAAATTATATTCTCAAGAATATCCATTTTGAAAATCATAACACTATTTATATATTCATACACACAAAATTTATGAATGTATAAAAATTATCAATTATTATGATTTGAATAAATCATCTTAGTAATCTTTTAGAAGTTATAAATCCTTATAAGATCCTTTTAACAGATACATAATATATAAATTATTTATTTATATGATGAAACTATTGTGAATATCATAATAATATAATTATAAATGATCATAATTACATATTATTACATAAATAATTATAATAATTCATTAAAATTAATTCCATAATACATATTTCACTACAATAAAAAACATTACAGTGAACTAGAACAAAATATGTTTTATACCAGAACAAAAAATGATTTATTTAATATCAAGTCATTAAGGATTTTTTTCATTGTATAATTAAATGAATTTATTATATATTATAATTCATCACTATGTTTTCCCAACACTATGTTTTTTAAATAATATGTTACAATTTTTATAATTTTTTTAAAAAAAAACTATTTTACATATAAGCTAAAAATATATTTTTTAATTTATTGATATGAGACCTATCATATGGAATGATAAAAGAAATTTATAAATTATTTCATACCATAAAAAGGTGTTTGACTAGAGTTTTCTCCCTTGAGGTGCTTTATATTTGTCTCACAAACTTAATCATCATGTTGATGGAGAATAATTTTTAAATAATAGTAAAATATTTCATTAAAAGACGAACAAAAATAGCATTATTTCATGATTTTGTTTTTTAAAATGTAAACATTGAATAATGAAAATATTAATTAAATTATAAACCAATTAATAAAGAGAATGTGAATTTTAAAAAGCTTGGAATCTATTCATGAGGGAAATATTTTAAAATTACATATATTTTATTTTTTAAAAAAAATAAATTGTATAGGAAAAAGCATCTAGTTAATTTTAAAATTCATTTTCAAGTTCGTTATAATGAAATATTTTGATATATTTTAAAAATATTTTTTTAATAAATATACAATGATAGTGTGTTTTAAGAAAATACATAATTGTTTTATAATTAAAATATGTAGTGTAAAATAAAAAATTTTATTTTCAATGGAAGGAAAACTATTTCAAATATTTTGAAATACCCTTGTTTCAAAACAAATTCATAAATTTTATATTATTTTCGAAAATTCATAATGTAAATTATGTAGAACATAGAAAATAATCTAGAATAGATATCCCAAAATATGGGAGAAGTTTTTAATGATGGAAGTTTTTAAAATCTAGGAAAATATCCATTGGAAATAATGAGATAATCATTCGATTGTAAAAAAATTATTTGAGAAGTAATTTCATAAAATGAGATGACTAAAAGATAAAATAACATATATGAACATGACATACATGATAAAAGTATCTCATAATATAATAATCATGTAGAGTATTTATAACTCATGAAATATAATTTTATTAAATAAAACTCTTATCGACCGAGTAACATTTAAATTGAAATAAGATAGAATGACAGAGAGAGTGATTAAAATTGACGAAATAATAACATTAATGAAAATTATTTCATGATTAAATGATTAAATATATAGAATATATTCTGAATATGAAAAAATGTTCCATATAAAAATGAATCTCAGAGAAAGGAATTTGATGTAATAAACCCTTAAATATATTTTATTTTTTGAGTCATAACCCCTTAAGAGAATACATAAGGAATAGAATATGGAATATCAGGAAATATAATTTATTGTTCAAACTAAATTTCAAATTCACGGTAGATAATAAATTCATAATGAAACATTGTGTATGTTGAGAAATATATCATAAGAGGTAAAAATTGAGATAAGAAACACTTACATTATTCGTGTTCTTGTATTTTACATCTGGGATAATAAAATTTATTTTTACTAAAAAATATAATTAATTTTATTAATAAATATATAATAATATATTATCCATTTATTAACATATTTCATTTGATTTCATATGTTTTTAGTGATATTTAATGGAAAATGGAATTGGTGTTAGTATATTTCAGTTATTTTACCAATCCGATGTGAAAATTTATTAATATGATTAATATTAATATAACCATTAAAAAATTAAAATAAAACATAATATGATTATTGAAAAATAATAAAAACATTACTTATGGTCCCGTAATCATACCTGAGAGATTATTATATAATTATTCATATAAGATGTTAAATTTACAAAAATAGGAATATGAAATAACTAAAATATGAGTATCATTAAAAAAGTGGTAATCTTAGAATAAAATAATAGCTAAATAATAATAACTATATTATATTTTTATTTTTATTTTTTGAGTAATATTTTAAATTTTTTGTATAAGGCATGAAAGTCAATGTGAAAATTGAAAAATATTGCTTCATGGATGTGGTAGTCCACCAAACACACAATTAATACTATCGTTGAGTTATGATTACAAAGGGATACATGTAGATAATAAATTTTCTTCAAATAATCTTAATTGAAATTTATATATCATATATATTTATCAATATCTTATAAAATACCAACTATGGTTGGAAGTATTAAAAAATAGAAGACATCGATTCATAGAGGTAGTAATCCGCATGTGCGCACTATAGACCTTCCTCTAGAATTTTAAGTTGATAGAGACAAAAAATAAGGCTTTTTAAATTAATATAAAAAATGTTTTTTTTATTTTTAAATATTTAATTATATTCATGTGATTATATATTATTTTCAATGGAATTTTAATGAAAAAATGACTAAGAATGAGGTAATACATATTTTGAAAGATTTATTTTTCTCTTTGAAATATGCAATACAATTGAATCCATAAAATTAATAATAGTGAATAAAATCATGTGAATGATCAAAAGGGTTTTGGAAGGAAAAAAATAAAATTATTTAAGTTGAAAATTTAATTAAATTTGAACTAGGAAGTGGTGGAAGGATAACATTATATTAAAAGGTGGAGGGAAAATAAGAAGCATCATTTAAATTTGAAGAAAGAAAAGTAATTATTCAAGGGGAAAAGGATCAAAAATTGAATAAATGAAGTGGGTGAACTTTAGTTGGGGAGCCCCTCAAAAATTGATTAGGAAAAATATTTTTAACATGATTCTGGTCATTTTATCTCTGTAAATAAATATTTTTCAACTTTAACATTAATATGAAGAATAATTATTAATCATTGTAATTTATTATAATGATCAAAATTAAAATTATATTTTTTTATCTAAATTTAAATTTATAATTTTTTATGTTAAATAAATTCAAAAATATAATATTTCTAATATATTGAAATGTTAAATTTAAAATAAACAAACATAACATGTAAAAACAATTTATTTCAAAAACATATATTTTGAAGCTAAAAAATTATTAGTAGTAAAAATTTAGATTAGATTTTAATTTAAATAAAATATATATTTTAGTTATAAAATAAATAATTTTAAAATTTATTTCATATCAATACAAAATAAAAATTTAGTTTAATTGTGATTTGTTAGATAAAATTATAAAAAATAGTTTTTTTAGAACTAAAATTATTACTTCTATTTTATAGTGATCATCATATGTCTAATAAATATTAAAATACATTAAAAAATAATCAAATTTATCAATAGAATTGAAATTTTATTATATATATATATTTTAATAATGATTGTAATTCATATATACTTATAACATAATAAAAATCTTTGTTTTAGAAAAAACTAATATTTTCATTATTCATCTAAAAATCCGTTATCTTATAAGGAAACATAAAATTTAAACTAACTAAATTATGATATGAGTACATAAAAGGTGAATATAATTTGTTCTAATAAAAAATAAAAAATTTAAAAATAGAAATATTAAAATTAAATATACATCGAAAAAAAATCTTATTGAAAAATGAGATTTTTATATATAAGTTTTCCACATTATTAATTAATAAAAATATAAAATTTAAATAATGAATATTTATTTTTTAATATATTGAAATATTATATATTTTAATTTATAATAGTTAAATTTAATTTGAAATTTTAAATAAAAAATACGTTAAAAAATAGTATGAATATTTTCAGCAGATTTATTTGGGGGCATCAATGAGTGGTAAGGTAACCCCGTAATTCTACATTTGACTAGAGTTAAAACATTTCAAGATCGTATGGTGGAATTTATATCCCATTATGATCATTGTTTCCAATGAGGATATAAATATGACTACAGAGATAAGTACATGCTATGTTAATTTGGGGTCCTTTGGGCCAAGAATTAAGAGAATTCATGCCACAAAGCCTTTGGGACATCTATTGTAATGTGGCTGATATAGAGTGGTTTAACCCTTAGAATATAGCATGGAATATCATTTTTGACCTAGGTGTCTGTTTGATTATTCATTTCTTGAAAGCTCTTAGACATTAAATATACATTTTTTAATTAAAATCTGAATGTAATAATTTTAAGATGAATAATATATTCATATTTACTAGATGATTTTTATTCTTATGGGTTTTATAGTAATATTTAAATATTAGGCCAAAAAAATTTAGATTTGTGGGTTATATATAACAACTTATCAAAAAAAGATTATTTTAATGAAAAAATTATTTAGTGAGGTCTTCATCATTATAATCACGTAAATAAGTTCAAATATAAATATAGAATATTATAACAAAAAAATCCATCCTAAAATCTATAAAATAGTTCATCCCTACTCAATTCCCCTTGTATTGGAACATTTAATGATTCCCAACCATTTTTAACGAACATATACTCTTCATGTTTGGTTATATAACATTAATAGATAACCATTTTAAACTATTCCTTATCCAAGATAGTCCATGGGAATTCCCCAATAATGATAACATTCCCATTTGAATGATTAATTTCACGAGATGTTCTCACAATGAATAGAATCTGATACTATTAGTTTTATGGCGTATTTTCATCTAACTGTATTGTCTTATGTTTTAACTAGTGAAATATATTCTATTGACTATTGGTTTTCATTATCAAATAGAAACATATTAATTAATATGTTTTTAAAATTTTATTGTTTGAATCATTACACAACTCAAGATATGTATGAATAAACATGATATAAAGTCCATTTGTTTTCACACATATCTAAATTCATCACATATATAGGTAAAAAAATTTTGATTCCTGTTTAAAATCACCCACATAAAACCCCCATATGATAATGTATGGACTGATATGCATGTAGAAAATAGTTTTATACATATTTCTTAATCAATATATGACAATGATAGTTTTTTAGAAATGTCTATATATCTGATGAGAAAGAAAAATTTCTGGCCAAAATTGTGACAAATTCTTAGAACCTGACATGTTCAAAAAAAATTACATTAATTCTTAAATTCATAATAAAACCGAATTTATGGATCAAAATGAAAACTAATATATCATAATTGATATATTACTTAGTAAATTTTTTGTAAAATTATTATATGAATATTATAAAGTCATTAAACTAAAATTTACATACATAATTTATATATTTATTTTATATTTATTAATTTTTATATAATAAGGAATGAATTGTTTTAATCAATAAACATGAACATAATCTAATCATTTAAGATAATTTCACAAATAATCAAAAAAATATTATAATAAAAATACGTAGATATGAATATGATAATATAAAAATCATGATCATTTATGAATTTTTTTAGGTATTTTTTCTTCATATTATACATTTACAAGGTTTTTATGTGAACACATTCATATTTTAAACATATAATACATATAAAAACATTTATAATTATTAAAAATGGTATAGTTTATATGAAAATGTAATATAAAATAGACATTACATATTATTTTTATTTATAAATCATATAAATATATACACAAAAATATGCCAGTGAATATTAAATAATATTAAAAATATTTAATCTTAAAATTATAATCAAATATTAATATATATATATATATATATTTAATAAATAAATTAAACTCAAACATTATATCTCATATATTATAATTTATGAACAATTAATGAATCTAAAATAAATAACCAACACTACTAAAATAGATAACACATAAAATCAATTTTTTTGAATGATTTGAAGATCACATTTTATGTTTTATGTTCCCTTTATTCTAATTATAAAAATGTTTTTTTGAAAATTTAATGAATTTTTATATAAAAAAATATTCCATTTTTATTTTTGATGTAAAACATGACAAGGTTTTCCCTATATGGAAGCACCATACGAGTGAAACGTTTATTTTTTTCCATATATGTAGTCATTTTATAATTTATTTTAGATTTTACACTTTTTAAAAGATAATGTGGTTTTTTTCAACTACATCATGGTTTTTATATAAATATATTATTCACATAACATATAGGAAATTTATTTAAATAAAACCATGCCATATAAATGTTATAAGATGCTTCATTTTTAAGAACCCCTTTTAAGAACTTTTTATTAAACCCCGATAAATTTTTATACGAATTATAAAAGGATGACCATTTTTTAGAAATAATATATGATTATAAATTTCTACCTAAATTTTTTTTTATTTGAAATATACATATCTGTTTAAGAAATCTATTTTCCAATTTTTTATTCTATTTATACATATTCTAATAATTATTGTAAATTACTCTTATAAAAATTATTTTTTAATGGAAAAAGTTATACAATCATTATTATAATTAATTGATTAATAATTAATAAATTTTCCATTGATTTTATTTAATGAAATATAAATTAAAAATATACCTTTTATCAATTAAATCATATTGTTATAAGTCCTTATATAATAAATTAAATAGAATCAATCATAGAATAAACTATCCTAAATATAAATTAAATCTTTTTAATTTATGATTCTCTACATTCTCTATAATAACTCCCATGCTTTTTTGATAATTAAGAACCCTTGATTTAACGATAAGGATAGAAGGAAAATATTTGATTCAATAAATTTTACTATGTTCAAATAATAGACCTCTGTAAATTGATTTTATATGAATAGAAACAATTTTTTATACATCAATGGATAAAAAATGGGAAACAAATATTTATCATATATTTTAGGTAATATTATTTTTATTTGTAAAAAATAATATGTTTAACTTACTATAATGGTCATCATAAATCATTGTAATGTGTAAATAATTGATATGGATGTTAAAACGCCTTTGAAAACAAAAAATGTGATATTATAAACAAACCATGATAGCTTATAATATTGAATAATATGAAATAATGATATAAAAGTATTATTGAATAAATCCAGCACCACAATTATCTAAATCACGATTTAATGGATTTCAAAATTATGAGTTTATCGTAACAAAAACTGTGATGTAGTTAATAAAACAATGTAATTTCATTAAATTTTTAAATAATTTTATTCGAATTTATGAGGGGATAATCAAATGATAGAAAACCCATTGAAATTTTTACTATCAGTAGTAATAGAAATTATTTATTTTAATGAATATATAGTGTTTCCCACTACATTAAATTATGAACATATAATGGGTTTTAAAAATATTTTTAAAATAGTCATGATGGATATACATATATAATGTTGTGATAATATATTATTTGTCTAATTGGTTAAAGAAATAGAAGACTAGTTTACTTTCATGAACATTGAATTATCAACATGTGATGACCGTATAATAGTAAATCTTTGGGTTTTTAACCTTTTCATTTTCCAAAATTGAATTGGGAAAACAAATTTATTGAAGTCATGTTTATATTCAATTGAAAACCTCATAATCATAATTTTATTTGTGTGTTTTTATATTTACATATGTGGTAATATCAATTCTTACACATTCTATATATGTTTTGAAATTATTAGTAAGGCATATTGTGCATAGAAATTTTTTTAGTATCTAGTGAAAAAAATACTTTTTTATATGTGATGTATGTTGTACATTATGTTTCAAAAAAAGTTCATTATAATAAAATTGGCACTCCCTTATATAATATAATATATTATTAACTTAGGGTAAATTGATTATAGTTGAGTATTATTCTACTTTTATACTATATTTTTTTTGCTTATGATATTTCAATTACAAAATCATGTCTGCATAAAATTAATTGAGTTGAATTTCATTATAACAATAGTTTTTGAAATAGTAAATTAAAAGAAACATGCTAAAGTGATAATGTAAAATATTAGAATACCTAGCCCTAAAATTGGTCGTCTTCCAAGACAAAGTCACCTTGGGGCCTTAGGATTGCAACCCCAAATTATAATGGATTTTGACTATTAATGGGGGTATGATAAACTATTTCTCCTGTCTATAACCTCAAATATCATCATACAAAATTACTAACAATTGAAACATATATAATAAAAAACACATTAGAGTATATAATATGGAGTTATTGAGGAAATAAAAATAATAATTCTAATATATCATTCATATAATAAATTTATTCCTTACAAGTCATTTAATCATTCAACATGTATATGATCACAAAACGGATTGATGGTAAACAACACGAGACAACTAAAATTAAAAGTCAAGGCTCCCAAACAACTAAATTCCACATTTACTCATACCTTTATCCATAGCCCAATTGACCTATCGTATTCCATAATTATATTAATGGGATATTAAATATACATAAATAGAAAATAATAATCCATGATGCCCACCAATGTACACTTACTCAATGATTGGAGAAATCATAGTAGCAGAATAACAACATTGTCTTCAATAATATCTATTATATATGTGCATAAACATCCAAAATGTAATGTAATCTATAAAATATAAATTTATACACATGTCACACATATAGATATTTAGAGGGTTAGCTTGAAGGTAAACTCACACTTAATTCATCTAGGGTTCAAATGTGACGGTTCTCCCATAGTTTGAAATTAATGCTAGTTTGATTGGATTATAACCTCACATTCTAATAATCATGGGGCATGAAATATTAGTAATACAATCACAAAGATTAGTGATGAATAATTTTGGCCACAATATATGATCACTTGAGACTATAGTATTTGATAAATACCCGACGTATATATATTTTTTTTAACCAAAGGGAAGAAAGGATAATTATGTATACATTGGGATTAGGACCTCAAGACATAAAAACCATATGCCCATAATTATATAATTTTAATGGGGCATTTTCCTCTTATTATCTATTAATGATCACATAAGTCCCATCCTTCTAGATCTCATGATCTCATTGTGGGTTCTATACAAGCATTGTTGATCGTGTGGAGGCTTCTTGATGGGTTCCCCCAATCTTTTGATATATTGATCGACATTTAACTGACAATCAAATTAGAACTTTATAAGGTAAATGATTAAAAATATGATACCTTTATGTGAATGGTAGATACACTGGTTTTCATGTGAAGTGTATTTTTTATAAGGGTTCTATCCATTTATCATGATAAGGCCCTAGGGAAACGTCAAAATCATCACACAGAGGCCACTATAGATGTTATATTTATCATGTGAATGATTTTAGATATGTATTTTTATCATTCAATTTTTTCTAGACATATAATGCGATAATTAAAAAGGATTTATAAAATAATATATGTTATGGTATTTACTTTATATGAATCAGAGCTACATCATTTTTCATATTAAGAGGTTATACTCCTTACATCAATTGTTTACCAACCATGTGAAAGGCCCCAGATAGCTCTTACTTGATCATGTAATGACCCACCAATATACCACAATGATCTCCCAATGGTCCTCATATTTGTTTCCCCAGTCTTCATAAGGACCTTATAAATGTTCTTTTTTTATAAGAAATACCATTTACATTCCATAGGTTAAATAAATATGGTAATGATAGAGTGATATCATGGTCACTATTTATCACGTGACATAAAGATAACATCTACGATGATCCATGGCTGGATCACATGAAATAATTGATACAATGATCCCTACATGTTCAAGACCATATATTTTATTTAAGAATTATGGGATGTAGCATAGATCTATGGTAGAGATGTGTATAAATTCTTACATTGATATATAATAAACAGAGACACTATGTGAGAAAGTAGATTTCTCATAGCATAGAAGTACATGATCCCAATAGTCCTCCACCATGTAATGATAAGGATCTACCTATTTGATTTCATGTTATGTTTATAAGAGTCATGTGATCACTCCATTGATCACACATATGACACCTACCAATATATCCAAATCATGGGAATGTGTTTCCATGGGTTTAATTTGTAATGAAAGGACTCAATATGACATTATTAGATATACATTGATACAACAACCTAGTAATTTAATACATATAAATTACAATATTTATATGGATATTCAATACAATACAATAACACATGCATTGGGATAGTAAAGGTGTTACTCTTTTGGAAGCATAAAAAAATAAATAACTGGTTCATAAGATTTATTCACCATATCCAACATAGTTCTTTATAACTTTCACACTTATTTGATTTATCACATGTAATTCCTATCATTATCACCATGGTAAAAGAAGAACTCAAAAGGGTGATCCTAGATGCCCAGTAAGGGTAAAAAATTAGAATATTTACACATAAGAAAATCTTAATGATTTGAGAGCATAAAAATAATAAATATAACCCCAAACCTATATTTTAAATATCACAATATTGAGTTCTGAAATAAATAATGGATTTTTATAAGATTCAATTCTTATGTAAATCAAATAACATGTTTCTTGAGATCATAACATTGGAATAAGACATAAAATTTTGGTATACATATAATTGTAGAAAATAATTCCCCTAGTATACATAGATCATTTACATGTCTATCATAGTGGAATGGTTTTACTCCCCAATATCTCATGTTAGTCAAATATCATCCCCAAAACAATCATAGAGTAAAAATTTACATACCAAATAGGCTTTACAACCCATTTTATTCATGTATATATTAAGATATTTTGAATGTTACCCAATGCATTGCAGTAATATGTTGTTCCCACCCGTAACATTATAAAAATCATACATACTTGTTCTATAATTTCAGAAAACATTCATCATATCAATACCCATGAAAATAGATGGCTTTAATAAGAACTTCAACATATAATAACCATGTAAATGAAACTATTTTAAAAATAATTTCATCATTTCATTACCCATGGAGAATGAAACCTGTATAATAATAGTAATTTCATCTTAATCATAAACCATATAGATAATGAATAAATATGGTATCATTTTATCATATCCCCAGTAAATCATTTTTTGCATCATATAATTTCATATTTTATTGAAGATTACATGTAATGACCTCATGGAAAATTTCTTGAGGATAAAATCCTTTAAAAATTTGAAAAACAGTTTTTTAAAAAATAAAAATTTTAAAATTATTTCATTTTAAGATTACATTGGAAACATATAAAGGATTATTTAAAGGAAATTCAAATCTTTTTTTAAGAAACTATCCATTCCACTTTGAAATGATTTTTTATATTTAAAACAATCCCTCATATTAACTAAATATAATCTATTAATAAAATATTGCAATCATATAATTGAATATTTAATACATTCATTGGATATTATGGGAGAAATTAAATTTAAAATATTATTATTTAAAATAATGAATCCTTTAAAATTTTTAGTAAATATAAAAATATCCTCATTCATATAAAAAACTATGATTCTTAGTACATTTTTTAAATGGTAAAAAAATTATTGAAATGATTATAGATAGTAAATTATGTTTTTTATAAAAATAACAACAAAATTTCATTAAATAATGGATTTGGAAGAAAAATAATTTTTTATTCATGAGAGAAATAAATCATATTATTGAAAATAAACATTAATTTCAACTATATAGTAAATAAGGAGAGTAAAATGAAAGGAAAACTTGTATTAAAAAGGGATAACTATAGGATAATTAATTTCACAAGACTCTTGAGAGATGGTTCATAATATTTCATCAATGAATGCTTAAACATAACCAATCCCGATAAATAATGTCATTATATCATAAAACACATACCACATTGGTGACATTGAATTTCTAGGAAAATAAAAGAATAAAATTAAATGAATGATTAAATATATTTTTAATAAAAAAATTAATGTTATCAATTATTAAAATATATATTATAACCACCCTGTAAAATAAGAGTGGTTCATAACATGACACATGTCTTAAAGAATGAAAATTGTGAAATAAAATCTACTACCTTACAGCCCCAATTCCTTTATAAATTCTCACACCACCTCTATAATAAATGCATGATTATTATAAATTTATTATAAGACCAAACTCATTTATATATAATACAATATATGATTTTGTTTTGAATTTTGATTTACCCATTTATCATCAACTGCACATTAAAATCATGTTCCTCACAATAACCACTTCATTTTTTTATTGGTTTTGATTTAGTATTTTTGTTACGATGATTTTGATCAAGGTTACATAATATATATAATTATATACATGATATAAATTTCATATATATTCATTATAAATGTATTTAGATTAATCCATTGATTTTAGGTATGTAAAATTAATTAAAAATTTTACAACTAAAGTAAGTCATATGTACAATGGAACATTGTTTCCATTTTATTGACAGATCAAAGGAATACAAAAAAATATTATCATATTTATATAGTCATGATTATGTCATATATATCCCATATATTCATTTAATTTATCCTTATTACCTTCAATATAAATCATTATTGAAATATTATTCACATCACATCATGAAGAGGATGTATATCATATTGAGGGATGATGTTTTAATGTCACCAAATAATGGAAATTATGAAGATATATGTGATTTAATTATTATAGAAAAATAATAATTTCATTAATATAATATGAAAATTAAAACATTAGTTATATCCATCCATGAGAGGTGGTGATGGAAAACTAATAACATCAATTCACAAGGTGGTAGTCTGTTGTACACGGGATTAGTAGTTTTGTTTCAAATTTGATGATAGTGGAGAATGAGGTAGTTAATTACATAAAAAGAAAATTTTAATTATATGTAAAAAATGTTTGTCGTTATATTTTCAGTTTTTTAATATGTTCTGTAGGATTTGTAGAATGAAATAAAATAAAAACACAAATTTTTTCCTTTTCTTTGGAGAGCTTCATTAAGGATCATATCAAAATTATTCTTAGGATATATTCACAATAAAAAAATCCTATAGTATTATATGAAGAAACTAAGGAATTTAATTGGGAATTTCATTCCCAATCAAACGTGTTTTGTAAATTTTAATAGGAGATGAAAGGGTTTAGCATTTTATAATCTATAGAGATGACACATATGGTTGTTTTGAAAATATTTATGTGTGCCCACATTTTTCACATTTCATATAGATCCAAAAGTTTAATTATGTAAAACTATATATTAATAATCTAAATATATCCATAAGATGGGTTTTTTGTTTTTTTTGTCATTTTACACACTATCTTTTTAGTTAAACACCACTATAAAAATGTTTTAAAATTAATCATTATACTTAATTTTTACATTTCTTAATATAAACTATCATAAAAAATTTTATTTATCATATTATATAATATTAACTATGATGTTTCAAAATATGGTATCAATTTTTTGAATTAAAATCATGGACGTTTCTGAATTGGATTTAAAATTAAACCCACAGATGTGATGAAAACCGTATTTTCTATAAGGAATCATTTCAAAATGCTGAAAATATTTTACAAAAACATTTCCCATGAAATTGTTTCCAATGAACTATATTGGTTTATATATAATAAAATATAAATATTTTATATTTATAACCATGATAAAATAATATTTTTCCTCAAAAATTATTTATAAGAAATGGTTTTTTAAATAAAAACAAGTATTTTCCACTATTAACTAAAAATGTAATTTTTTTGAATAATACAAAAAAAATCATGATAAGATAATATTTATTTGTTGATTAAAAAATTAAAGTTAATTTACTAAGATAAATTTATATAATATTATAAAATTACTTTTATTTTCTCACAGAAACCAAAAAAATCATTTTTTAGAAAATAATATTTTCATAACATATAAATAAAACACAAAATAAATTTGTAATTTCTCGTTAGTTTGTTTCCATTATATAAAACCTTTATACATAATATTCAAAATGTAAAATTTATTTTTATACCTTGATGTTTATTTCTTAGTCGTACTGGACATGTTATATTGTAGTATAAATAGTATATTTTAAGGTAGAACTTTATGTTGTATGTTACAAAATAAAATTTAATTTAATTGAATAAAATTTATAAAATAACAGTGTGTTACACTATTACCACATGAAAATTAATTTTACCACTAAATTTATCATTATGATGCAGTCAAATTATGATGCATCAACCTAATTACATTCTCAACTTCCATTGTATCTTCCTCAAACAAGTGGTTTTACCAAAAAAACATTGACTACATGAGTTGTGTTGTTTCATATAAAATTATATCTATGATAATGAATCTCTATTAGTTTTCCCATAGATGAAATAAATATTTCCATTATTACCACATATTAGTACACTAAATATGGAATTTTATCTATGTACTTTTTCAGGATATATATATATATGGAACACATCATAGACATGAGAGAGGATTGGTGGACGTTCCAACTAATAGAAAACCAACTAAATATGATCTATATTTTTAATTTGAATGATATAACTGGGGTCTAGTTATACATAATTTCCATTTTTTGTTATCTACTTCTTTGGAGAAATTATTAAGTTCCACTTGTCACAAAATTCAAATTACAGACCACGTTTATGATTATCAGCATAACATATCTATTGAATTTGTGAATCCCTTATGTGTTGTAGAGTTGATCTATCCTTATCTAAAATTTATACATCCATATTATGTCCTAATATATTTCATCATCTATCATCATTCTAGAATGTGGATAAATCCACATAATTAGGTATATGGGTTGATAAAGATCTCAAACTACTCGAGTGAAAGAATTTTTCATATGAATACTCAAATAGAATAAGGCGACGATTCAAACAAAATTCTAAATCCATATTAAAATATCTCAATATAGAATCTAGGGGTTGAATTCTTCTCCCATTATGACCTTATGTCTAATAATGATACACTATAATGGAACTCAATCAATATCAAGATCCTATTAAAGAGTCCAACAAAACATTGAGAAAAACCACATATCCCATTCTAAGATAATGGAATGTGATAAAACATGAAACATTACCACTGTATAAATGTGTATACTAGAAAAATCATCCATAGAGAAATCTTCAAAAATAGTGATGGGATTTTTATACTTTGTAAAAAGATAGAATTCAACCCAATTAGCATTATTACCAGTAGCTGTTTTGGGGAGTCCAATGAAAAAAATACATGGAGATGTTTTCCCATTTCCATTAAATTATAGGTAATGGTTGTAACATCCAAATAGAATTTTTTCTCTTAGACTTAACATTTTGATATATCAATCATCGAGATACAAACATAAGGATATATCTCCTTGTTCAATCTCACTATAAATACTATTTCAAAATATTTGTGCATCTTCATACTTCTTGGATTAATAGAGAACTAAAAATGATGAGCCCCCACTAACAACTCCATAATCTAATATGGTATGGATTTAACACCTACACGATACCATGACCATATCATTCCATCATAATCAATATAATAATTAGGATCATTTTTTCCTATTTCTATGGCTTGATATCATCCTTCCTTAATTGTACAATGTTCATTGGGATTTATGGTAAAATAATCATAGTATAATTATAAGATTTATACGCTTATTTAAATATTTTTTTATATAATTTTGAAAATATAAAAATATTGGATCTCTTTTTATGATGACCAATCATAATCTTGTATGATCCATTTTACTAAAATCATCTACCACCATCTTCTATTTCCCATGGTGGAAATGTATTGAGTACCCATAATCACTTATCATATCAACCTATATCACTTAACACATATTCAATTACTTCTATGTGAATATATACATTAAACATTTATTATCAATATATATCAAACTATTTCACATAAATATTCTCCCTCCAAATATTTAATGAAAAAAATACTATAGTTAACTCCAATTCATGTGTTTGGTGATTTGTCACAGTATCCTTCAATTAACATGATGTATAATATATAAAAACATGGATACCTTCTATGTTAATATGGTTATTAGTTTATATCGTCATGACAAATTACCAAAAAATCATTGATAATATCTATTCAAAAAAAGAATACATTTAATTGGAGTCAATATAGTTGGTCAAAGAGAACATTAAAAATTATCACTAATTGATGGATCTATTGATATAACCATTATTGAGATAATATGTCCTAAAATTGATTCTTTTTATGGAAAATTCACAATTTGTAAGTTTTCTATAAAAATTGTCCTTCATTATGGTATTTAATGTAATTTTCAAGGTGTCTTCATGATCTTACATTCTCTATGAATAGATAAAAAATATCATTTATAAATTCCACCACAAACAAAACAAGGTAGTATATAATCATTATATTAAGTAAATACTTAACGATAATAGTGAAATTAGTAAAATAAAGTAAAATCTCTATATATTTAACAAATCCATGAATTTTATAAATTTTCTCTTGGATATTTCATTCTTTCTGACCCATAATTGAAAATATAATCAATCCTGGCCAATCTACAAAAACTATTGAGATCTGTGTAGTTAATTAAAATAGAAATAAATATGGGTCAATAAATTTCTTTTCCTGATTGTGATCTTTTCCTTCTCCCAATAATCAACCCAAATTCACATCGACCCATCATTATTTTTTGAAAATAGAATGGTTTGTCCATATATTTAAAATCCTGGAAAGATAATCCATTTTCAAAATTATCATAGAGTTTGTTTTCCGTAATATGGGCCATTCTATTATGATTCATTCAAATAGGTTTATTACCATGAATGAGTTATGTTGAAAACAAACATCATGATTCAGTGGAATACTATGGGGATATTCTAGAAAATGATGTATAAACTCGCATAATTTATCATTTTCATCAATGGTGATTTCCTCCCCAACCATTTAAAATAAATCCCCCTTTTGATAAGGAATCAAATCCCATACAATGGATATGATTTCTAGAGGATGATCATATATATAATAATATTTATATAACATAATTTCTTGGTTTGTAATATGAAATATAACTTACCTTACAAAACAATTGATGAGGGATTTATGTAGAGAAATCAAATCCAAGAATTAGATAGCACAAAATTCCACTCTTGGAAAAATGATCAGATTTCTAGGAAGCAAATTTAAACAAAAGTCAACCATATTGAAATTTTAGATGTAAAAGAACCAGTAGATCAATAATTAAATTATAATTTGTAATTTTTAGAGTGGATAGTATGTTTACCATTCAACAGTTCATTACCACAACCCTCCTTATAAATAGTTATAATCATATATTTTCCCATATCCCTTAGCTTTAGTGGATAATAATGTTGATAATCATAATTATCCATTTGATTTAGGCAGTGGATAGCATAGTTCTCATACTCATTTCATTCAGAACAATAGAGTGAGGGTGGTGTATTATGTAGATATTTATATATATTCACATAATTATTTATATTATTCCAATCACATTGGACTTGGAATTAATGATTAACTTACCATCCCCATATAATATATGCAGAAGTAATCTTAAGGAAGTTTCCTCTATCATTCCTTCTATACTTCTACTCTGAATGAAAATACATTTTCTTCTATCAATGGTTCATAGTGTGTCCCTTGAACTACATATTTTCTTTACTATCAAAAACATGTGAATATTGAGTAACTAAGATATCAATTTCTACTTTGAGAGTACATTGAATAAATTATTCATAGATAATGTTTTCCCTTATGGATAATACACTTCCAAGACATGGTTTTAATATACTAACAAATTTATCAATCCTATATTCATGTTGGGTGATAATTCCATAATTGTAGATCAAATGACCTATAAAATTATAATTATATGATCTATTAGAATTATAATCTTTATGATTTATTTCATGTTAGTCCCTACCTATATTAATATGTAGAATATGATTTATTTACATATTAAAAATCAGTCTCCAAAACACATTCATCTCTATGGAGTAAATTTCATCATATTTCCTTGTATTTTTAATGTTATTCCCCCATTTATCTGATTATCCTTCCAAAAATTAAACAATCAAAATTACTTTTTCATTTTCCAACCACTAGTGAACAAAAAATATTTTTTTATTGGTACTAATCCATTTCATAGTAAATAGTGGATTAATAGAACCAATAAATTATTTTTGGTGTTTCATCATGAAAGACTCAATATAACCTTATTAAATCAATTATTATTTTTAATTTATGCATGATATATATCTTGAGAGTGTTTTTTGGGGAAAAAATATGATTTTTCATTATTACTCTAATAAAGTTCTATTTTTTTGGAAAAAAATCACTGTAATTTTTGTGGCGTTCATCAATAAGATAGTTTCTTCAGATAAAAACTATTGACTAAAACAAAAAGCTAGGCCTGAGTAAAATTATTATAGTCAGAAACCACACATAATGATGAATCTAATAAAGGAAGTATGAATCCTGAAACCTTCTTTAAAATATATGGAATTATAGGATTTTCGAAATTCAATCATGTTCAATACTTAAATCCTTCATGATGGTTCATGAAGACTTTGGGAATTTCTAAATCATATCCCCATGGAGTGTCAAACATGGTGCATAGTAAGGCCTCTTGTCGTGTGATTGGTAATCATCGATTAAATCATCATATGCATTTTTTAGAGTTATTACATCTAGGTATGTATATTATAGAACCAAATACACTTGTATTATCCATATAAAGATTTATTTCTATGAAACTAATGATCCAATCCTTTACCAATATTCCATGATACTTTCTTATACACTGATTTATATATATAATTATACTTATACATATGCATAGCAATCCCAATATGGGTTTCTCATCCTATTTTTTTAAATTTAACTAGACATATCCTATGATAAAAACTATAAGAACATATGATTTTCCTATAGATATATTACATTTTTCATAAGGATGTTACTTAAATTACACTAACACATCCTTGCGGATCGTAGATGTATTATGTATTGGAAAAAAAATTTACATTAAAAAATTGTTCATAAAGGTTCTATACCATCTCCCAATTAATTCCTTATAAATAGCACCCTTCTTGGACATATTACTCATTATACGTATTATCATATCTTTGAAAAAAGTAATATTAGGAATAGAGAGCTCATAAGACCATTAAGGGTAAAAAAGGGAAGTATGTAATCATTATTTGGGCATAATGGTATGAGAACATGAGAATAGACAATAAGAACCATACCATATATATCAATGATCAAAATCATATTCCCTTTCATAAATATTAGATGTTCATAAGGTATGAATTATAAACAAATCAATGAACATGAGCTATATGAGCATAATAGTGGCATATGATGTAGCAACATAGCCCCAGATATCCAGGATATAATATCTAATTTCAATTACATTATCATTATTTCAAGGAATCGAATCTCGAAGGACTGATAATTTTGTGGTATTTGTAAACTAGATACATACATGATAAATGAATACAATAATTACAAAAAAGATTTCTTTTTAAATAATAAAAATTTGAGAATAACATTAATCCATATAGTATATCCCTTCATATCATTCATAGTGGGGTTCTTGGATTCATGGGGATTAAACAAAATAATGTTGATATCAAATGTTTATTAAGGGAAAAATATAGTATAACTTAAAAATAAATCAGCGAGAATAACAACTATAACATGGTAAATATCTAAACTCAGTTGGAATATAATCAATAAAATGAGAGGAAAGTGAATAAACAATATTTCAATGTAATACATAGAAAAAAATTCTATTCTAATAACTAGATAAGGAAAAATAAATATTGAATGGTGAGAAAGTAAGGAATATTCCATTTAATTAACAATCTTAAAATTAAATGTATCCATATATAAGTCGATAAAAAATCGCATGGAATCATAATAACATGAACTAATATGAAGTAAATGATTTATTAATGGAAATAATGTATAAGGTGAAAGAACATGGTTCTTATTTCAGTTATGTATCCTTATTTTTCTATCAGTTCTTAGTTTAAATGATTAAATGAGGCCTACATTGAGTGTGCATTAGGTTATTGGAAGGCTCATAGGTTTTTATATAGGTTCGGAGACTAAAACTTAATTTTTTGGTGTATTATTCCTAGTACATAGTTAGTGGAAACCCTTGCGGGGTTTTCGCATGGTTTGACTAAACGTTGTGAGGTTGGACAGTGGGGCTTTATAGGCTGCCTAGTTTGATGATATTGTGTGGGAGTAGGCGCACACCCGAGCGAAGTGGTTTGAAATATTAGCATAATTTGATAGATTCATAATTAATGGTTAATAAATGTTTGGTAAACCAAATGGGGTAACCAAGTGAGCATCCCATTCAGATTTTAGTCATTGTGGGAAATAGTGTACCGCTTGACAAATTTCACACCTAAACTGTGCGACCCTGTTTTCTGGGTAAAATTGTTGTTTTCCCCTAAAAATTTTATAACATAATTTTTTTCTTTATCACATTTCATAGATTAGAAACCATGTAAGATCTCCCTTTGGATCCTATAGTAACTTTTCAATTCCCTGCTCCATCTGACTTTTGAATTTAGTGTCATTTCTCTCAAGGGATTCACAAAGGTAAGACCTTATTTCATATTGTCGAATTTCTTGATTCTTCTGGTTATCGATTGTGTGATTTGGATTTAGGAACATATTCCATAATATCTTTTCATCATATTTTATTCATATTTATTCCAAAATTGGGTGATTAAATACTTTATATAGGACGATCAATCTAGAATGAGCTGAATATAGGTGGTCCTGTCCCTTTCACTAATTGTTGAGCTGTTTATATATATTAAAGTACTGTGTGCCCATTTTTTGGGGGTGTTACCAAGATTTATATTTGAACCATGTTGTTTCTATTTGTTTTATAGGTACATTAATATTTTATTTAAATTATAACAAATGTTTTATACATTGATTTTATCCACCTCATGGGTGAGTTCCCTTAGATGACCGTTTATGGTCATTTGACCCAGGATGCCTATGAAGCATTCCTTTGATTCCCTATTATGGGTTGTTAAAAATAATATTTCCTATTAATGGAATCAAAATAGTGTTAAATTGGAATAGTATTGGTTATGTGTATGGGGTGGTTGATTTTCTCCTTGAACCTTTTATGTTTATTCTTGTTTAAGCCTGTTAGGAATGAATTGCTCCAATTTTGAAGCTTCCCATATGATTTGATCACTGTTTATCCCATGTAATAGTTTAATTTACAAGTTATTATTTATATGTTAAAAATTAACTTCTGATTAAATTAATTACCAATCCATTTTAGGTTGGCCCTAGATTGAGACACCCCTTGATGGTGAGTAATATTAAGTGCTTTTAGTGTTGACCTTTGCATGTCCAATGAAATGATTATTTGAATTAGTTATGTTGAAATGGTAATTTGTTTCGGGGGAATCATAGAATATGTTTATAATTTTATGGGTTGATCATATTAATATGGTACCCTATACGTTTAATGACCCTTGGATTTTGTTGGAATTCCATGGACATGATCAATGGGTTAATTATGTTTAAACCTTGAGGGAACCATGAATGCCATGGTTGAGCTCATAGAGGTTGTACTTAAATGTTGAGTGAATCATGGATCCCAATATAAAATCCATGTATTGTCTTGAGAGGAATTTAGTTTATATGTCACAAGTGATACATGGGGCTTCCCTACAGGATCTCCATTTTGGTCTTTGTTCACAAGGTCTTATACCACACCTAGAGTGATATCGGGCTCCTTTGTGGTTTTTTGGGATGGCCTTGTAGGGTGTTCGTGGATTTCTACCTAGAGTGATACATGAATTACAACATAGTAATTTCAATTATAGGCTTAGTTTATATTCATTTATTGAAATGAAATCAAATATGATGCCTCTTCCAGGAAAAATCACAAACATGGATTCAACCTTGACATCGCGACCCGTCCTAGTGGGGATCAGGATGCGACTCCCCGTGCCCACCTTCAATTGGCCAGGGGCTGTGGACTAGCACTGAGTAGGCTTATCACTAACATGAGAAGAATTTCTTACGTACATACACACACACACACACACCTCCAATCTCGCAAATGATGTAGAGTTAAAACCATTAAGGAAAAAAATGAAAGCATACAATTATACCCAAAAAACAGAGTATGACATAACATAATGTACTGAATATAAAATGGGATAGAATACATGTCCACCAAAACTAGAGTCTGCAAACAAAAAATTCCAACCTATAAGCACAAATAGGTATTGGGACTACTGCTCATAGATGTTGGATCACCTCAGCCTGTAGGGAACTCAGAAAGCTCGGTCTGGTCCCGGTCCACCCTAGAATCTATTTAAAGGGTGCTCATCTTCACAAGAAGTGAACCGTATGAGAAAACCCCTTGCAGGGGTGAGTATAACAATACTCAATAGAGGACATCAAAAACCAAAACGTAATACACAATGTAAAGTTACAGCTAGCACTACACATAGTATGTCTGATGAACATATGGAAATAGAAACACAATCTAGATATACTCAAAATCCACACCCATAGTCTAGGGACAAGTTACACAACAACATAACCACTCTAGGGATTTAGTTTGAAGGTTTCATGAAGCACTCATTTCTGATAACTCACTATATGATTCTAATAGCTCTTATGGCATTCATATGAGAAGTACCGTTAATTTGGAAAGGTCATGAGAGATAGATACACTCATTACAGGAGAACACACTTCTGAGTTGGGAATGATCACAATACAAAGATGAGGATCGCTTCCAGGGCCTTGGAGGATACAATAACTCATCCAGATTCACCTTCTATATTGAGTATTGTCATCCTGTAAGAGTATTCACATCGATACCTAACTCTAACTATGGCCATGAATGGATAGGGGATCTAGCTTTGGGCCTCTTATAGGGATACCAGACTCTATCTTGAAAAGTCTTTCCAAAGGGATCATACTACTATTAATGGAAACGATACCTGACTTTCTGAAAAATGAGAAAATGTGGTTATAAACTAATGGAATAATGTCCAAGATACGGTGTACAAGAGGCTCAATCCATGTTCCAGGATATACACGACATGTATAAGGGTCACACGCTGTGTGTTTCAACTCTAGGTACAACCCATGTAAAATGGCCCGACTCTGAAGAACATGTCGTGTAGAAATGTAAGTACACGATGGGTAGTACAGATCACACACTATGTCTGAGTAACCGGGGTTCCCTCCTTGTTTGTGGTTGTGTGCTTTTACATGGTTTTAACTAGTGTTTTCCATCATGTGTAACCGATTCATGGGTCATCCCATGCAGCCGGCTTGGTCTGGCCATGTTGCGGAGTACATGGTCGTGTACCCACCCTGTGTCTCTCTATCATCTGAGATACATAGCGAGTCCATGTAAGGACCCACACACCATGTGACAATGGCCACACTCTATATTGGTGCTTCATATCGCAATAACTCTAAGCATCGATCGATGGGGAACACATGCCATGTCTCCCTAGATGGATACCATGTTTTTCATCGCATGCTGCATAAAAACCCTAGTTGCCTCCACCAGTACCACACGACGAGTTCATCATGATACATGTTGTGTTTTCTAGAAATTTCCAGAAACATGAACTTGATCTACCGCGACTCAGTGATGCTTTGATATTCGATCTGATGATCAGTTTTCCACGAAACTCGAATGTTAAGGTTTCCCTGATGTCTCGAAGTTGTTTCTATTGTTTTCGGGCCTTCTCTTGGCCCTAAAAATACGTATCGATCAACCCAAACGAAGAAAACTTTAGTAACTATCTCTCCCTATCCAAGATGATTCGTCATCCACCATCCTATTCGCACCATTGAAAGGTTTTTGTGATTCTAGATCATCATTTTGGGATCATTGTACCATGAAACGAGCATACAATGATTCCTCGTGCGTATCCCTATGAATAAATCATAGAACGCGGGGAAGTGGGGGGATAAAACAAATCAAAAAAGGGGGAACAAACCTCCTACATCATTCTTTGTAGCCTTAATTCACTCCCATTAAATGGTTTAAATTGGGTACATCAAAATCATTAAATCATGACAAAGGAATCCCCATGAATGACCCTGATAAAAAAAATGTGTCCCGTAAGAATAACGATGCATGGGTCAACTAGTTTATGGGTTGATCCGTGTTCATTGTTTAATTAATAAATGGGGAAGAATCCATTTAAAAAATATCCCCAACATCGAGAGGGGATCAGTTACAGATGAAGGAATCATGCTACAGTAGCCACAATGATTCTTCAATTCCTTTGGTGCAGCCATTCATTCACTTGATTCATCGTCGTTGATTATCGGGAGTTCCCTCCATGTTTCCAAGAATTCCCCAGAGTTTCTCTCAGCTTTTTCTAAAGATCATCATTTGATTAACACATTAAAAGGAGGTAATGTGTTTTAGCATTACGCTACGCTATGGAATAAAGGAGTCAAATTTTCTATTTCTGAGTCATTATGGTGTGGAAGTAATTATCAAAATAGATTCCACGTTGTTTATCTACAGTGAATGTTTCCAAATAAAATAAAATAACGTTTTTTTTTACTGAAAATGTAAAAAAATTATCCTTTTCTATCAACCCACGCCAATCGAGTTTAGGCCCGTTCGTAGGTGAATTCGTCATCCCATACACAATAGTTCCCTCAAATATCTAATTCGAGCATCATTTTGGAAACATCCACAATCACGTGCACCCTCTAACCCACATTACTAAAATAATATGAACCACCATTCTAGGAAAACCGGGCCTTAGAATAACATATAGTCTCTGCAATTTGTCTTAATATAATACCGTATTATATTTAATGAAAATAAATGGAAAATATAAAACATTAAATTCTCCCCACATTGGGGCTTTGCATCCCCAAAAATCCAAAACAATGACTACTCAAAATTAGGCAGGTACTACGTAGAGATCTTAGCCTCCCGCTTTCATGTGCTTTCCTGAAGATTCACGTACTACCATCTAATGAGAACCAAGGGAATTGATCACCCATGATGTATCATCTCTTGCCTATCCTCAATATCCACTGGCTACTCAATAAAGGTCGCACCATCCTCAATTTCTAGCTCGCCAAAGTTGATTCCGTTTGATGAGTCATGCACGTACCTTCTCAGCTGTGAAACATGGAAGACATCATGTAACCAGTGCAACAATGGTGGTACAGCTAGGCAGTATGCCACCTCATGAAACATGCATAGTATCCTGAATGGTCCGATGAACCTCAGATATATCTTACCTCCCCATCAAAATATCCTCAATCCTTATCGAGGTGAGACCTGAAAGAAGACATGGTCTCCCTCCCGAAACTATAGGGGTCTCCATCACCTATCAACTTAACAATTCTCCCAACTTTGTGAAGTCTTCATCCACTCCTGGATGATCTTCACCTTCTTGGTGGAAGCTCCCACCAACTCAGAACCCATGAGTGCTGAATCTCCTGGGTTCGTCCAGCAATGTAGTGACCGAAAATGTCTCCCATATAAAGCCTCGAGCAGTGTCATACCAATGGTGGAGTGGTATATATTATTGTATGAAACTCCACAAGTGGTAGGTGGTCCTTCCCACTATGAAAAAAGTCCAAGATATATGCCTGCAACATATCCTCCAAAACCTTAATGGTCCTCTCCATCTAACAATCTTTCTAAGGATGGAGCGTTGTGCCCAAGAATAAATGAGTCCCGAAATCCTCCTTCAATACATTCCAGAATCAGGATTTGAAGTGGGCATCTCAATCCGATAATATTTACAAAGGGAATCCATGAATCTGTAATATAACCTCTATGTAGAGGTGTCCCAAGATCTCTACGTAACTCTGATCCTAGATAGCTAGGAAGTGGGCCTACTTGGGGAGTCGGTCAATTATCACCTAGATGGAATCATGCCCCTTTGATGTATGTGGAAAAACAGTCACTAAGTCCATTGATATTCCATCCAACTTCCAGTCTAGAACATCACGGGGTGAGCTAATCCCCCTATAACCTGGTGCTTACCCTTCACCTACTGGAACATAAGGAAATGGGAAACGAACTCTGCTGCCGCGTTCTTCATACCAGACCACCAGAACTACCGTCAGAGATCCGGGTACATTTTCGCCACACCAGGGTGTACCACCAAGGGTATGTATGAAACTCCCTCATGACCTCTTCCCTCAATGCCACTGGTACAAAAATGCATCCTCCTAAAATATCATCATGCTCCCCGCCTTGATAATATCCATCAACATCATGTCTTGTAGAAAACTGATCACATAAAGCCTCATAGTTGACATCCCCAAGACGTTCCTCCCTAACTCGCTATATGAATTTAGGGGTGAAAACCATCAACTGAAGGTATTATAAACCCTCTCATTCTATGAAGGATAACTGTAAAAAGGCCAACTTCTTTGTTACCTCGCTCAAAAGTTGTGATCCCGACCTCCTATAGAGGTCATCTTCCTCAATGTTCCCATTCCCAGGATTGTAGACGATATCAAATTGATAATACCGTAGGAACTCTACCCATCACATTTATCTTCGATTTAGATCCTTCTACAAGAATATGTATTTGAGGCTATTATGATCAGAGTAGATAATAAACTACTCACCCATATGGTAGTTTCTCCACATCTTCAATGTGAAGACTACCACTACCAACTCGGGATCATGGGTCGCATAGTTCTTCACATGTGCTCAAAGCTAGCATGAACCACAAGAAACCATTCTGTATCTATGAATCACTACACAACCAAGCCCGAAACTAAATGCGTTGCAGAAAACATTGTACTCAACACCCTCCTTCTGCAATCTCTAGATCAAGACACTCGTCAAACTCTGTCTCAACTGCTTGAAAGCCTCCGGGAATTTCTCTGTCTAAATGAAGGGTTTCCCCTTCTTGTTCAGGGCCTTCATCGGTGCTGATATCTAGTAGAAATTTGTAATGAATCTTCAGTAATGTCCCACCAACCCAAAGAAGCTTCATACCTCTATCACGCTCTGAGGTGGCTCCATGGTAACAATTTATACACCTTGTTTGGGACCATAACTACTCCATCAACTAAGATGAAATGTCCCCAGAAATGGATATCATGAATATGGAACTGCCACTTCAAGAGGATCCTATAATTTTGGTGCTCTCGGAGTACGTCTAGAACAATCTACAGGTATCTCACGTGCTCTTCCTCTGATGCAGAATACATAAGGATGTTGTTGATTAAGACCACTATGAATGGGTCCATGTATAGCTGGACGAGCCAATTCATAAGTCCCATGAATACCGTGGGGGAACTCGTAATGCCAAAAGTCATCACCAAGTACTTGTGGCGACTGCATCAACATCTGAAAGTCATATTTGGTATAACCTCATCCCATACTTGTTGCTAGTGGTAACATTACCATAGGTAAAACTTCAAGAACCGTTTTCCCCTCTTAGATGACCAAAGAGGACATCGATCCTCGATAGTGGATACTTGTTCTTCACCATCACCTAATTTAAGAACCGATAATACACACACAACCTCAAAAATCTGTCTTCTTGGAAAACAAAACAGGGGCCACCCATGGTGAAACACTGGGTCATACGAAGACCTTCCTCTACAAATCCTCTAGCAGCACTCTCATCTCGCAAATCTCTTAGAGATCCATTCAATAAGCTAGTGAGGATATCAGTGTCATCTTGGGGTGTAAGTCGATGTAGAATTCGATCACCTGGTAGGGATTTAGTCCTGGAACATCTTCAAGAAAGATGTCTCCGTGCTATGCCACAACTTCTGGGATCTGGAGGTTCACAACATCTCCTTCCTTGAGGGTATGGAAAGACAACTCATGATTGATCAGCTACACCCTCTTTTGCATGAGCCAATTCTATGCTACCTAGGTCTCCTTTTCACCAACAAAGGAAAACCCAATCCCATCACTTTGGACACACCACACTCACTGCCTAAAGCAGTCAATATGGGCATGGACTAAAGGAAACAAATCCATACCAAAAATGATGTCGTAAGGCCTTGACACTGCCCCAAAAGGATCCAACCAAAACTATCACCTAAAATATAATATCACACTATCTGCAAAGGTGTGTGATAATAGAGTATCCTCATGTAGGTGTATCCAAGAATAAGAGTTGATTCAATGACTCTATTGTAATCTCAAGGTTTCACACAATACATGTGGTGAGAAAGTAATGACTATAAACTGTTTCTATAAGTTTGAAAACGAAGCTATAAATGACACATGTCATATGTTGGATCATCCCTGGAGTCTCTAGGTCGTATGTCTCGACCACATGTAGATCTCCCCACCCCTATCCCCCAGATCATTGAGCCTGGTGTGGAACTCCTGGGGGTGGTGGTGGAAGTAGATCGAAGCATCTACCGCCACCTGGAGCTCTACATACTCGTCTGCCACATTCGTTTCCTAGAGGGTCTATCTGGTCCACTCTCCACCTTTTCCCCAGTGGTCCATCCATCGCTCCCCTATCAAAAGCTCAATGGGTTGGACAGTCTCTATCGAGATGTCCCATACAGTAGTACGAGTATCATCACCTCTCCCTAGGCTAACTGGAACTAGCATGAGATCCATAGACTGTTGATCACATGTCCTAGGTCCTCCCATGACGTCTCCCATGTCCCAAAGCCTATGCCTAATGTTGGATCCCTACTGTTGAGGTCTCCACACCTGTCTTCATACTTCTAACTATCACCTCCTACCTCTGTTCTTCTAAGAATATCTTGATCACCAAGGCCCACTCAAGCACTCCAATATAAGTCAAAATACATAAAGGCACGACACTGTCACATATGTCCCATCGTATACCTCTTTCAAAGGATCAAGCTCTGATGTACTGGTCCCTAACCATATCCATTGAGTACCTAGATAGGTTAGTGAAACTTGATGAATAGTTTTCTACAATCAAACTACCCTTCTTGAGCTGAAGAAGCTCCTGAAAAGGCACTTATTTCAACTTAATCAGAGATAACTCCTCCCTAAATTGTCACTCAAATCCATCCATGAATGGGTCTACTCATCGTGAGTCTTCTTGGTCAGACTCCACCATCATCCTACAAAACCCTAAAGAAGGCTCACTCATAGGATCACCATCTATTTTGCTAGTTTCCTCACTATAATGAAAACCCTGGTCACCAACTCAATCCAGTCCCCAGCCGCCTGAGGGTTGGGATCGCCTCAGAACTTGAGGGTTATCTGTCTTTGGAACTCATAAAGCATGATAATATTGCACCCCTCATCTATCCGTACTTAATGTACCACATTCTGCTCCACTGGTGGTGGTATAGAAGGTGCACCACCTTGAGGTAATGCATGGAAAACTGGACCATGTATTGAAACCTCATCATTGAGGGGTTCATTCTCATGATTGATCTACTCAATCCTGGAGGGTATGTGTCATAGAGGCATCCTTTAAGGAAACAAGATGTACTATGTTAAAAGGGTATATCTGGATAGATGAAATTAAAATACATGGAAAACACAACCCACTCATATATGATGCATGTACCATTCATTACTTTCCCTCAACTAGAGTTTTCATGCACCGAGTTGAAACAAAGGTTATCAGAGTCCTAGTGTATGGATATGTCGGCCACCCAAACCAACACTGAAGTCTCTATCTTGAAATATGAGCTTGAAACACTTAACACTATTTCCCCAAACCAAACTCAAAGACTCCTAGTCCTAAGGTATAACTGGCAATGTCTGATACCACTCTGTCGTGACTCGTCCCAGTGGGTCCTATGCTGCGACTCCCCAGGACCACCTCCCATAGGCCAGTTTCTAGTGACTAGAACTAAGTAGGGTTATCAATAACATGGAAGGCATTTCCTAAGTACTTGTACACATGCAAACATATCCAGGCCCACAAAAGCTGAAAAATAAAAACCACTTTGGAAAAAAATTCATCCATACAACTAAACCCAAACAATAGAGTACGACATAACACAAGGTACTAAAATTAAACTAGGCTTGAATAGAATCCCACAAAAAACTAGAGTCATAAAACTACAAAGTCTAACTTGTAATAACTAAGAGGTACTGGGACTACTGATTGTAGCTGTAGGATAACCTCAACCTGTAGGGAACTCAGAGAGCCCAATTTTGTCTTGTTCCACCCTAGACTCCATAAAAAGGGTGCACTTATTCACAAGAGATGACACGTACAAGAAAATCCCATTTAGGGGTGAGTATAACATTTATCATTAAAGGACCCCGAAAACCACATAGAAATACAAAATTTAAATGTATATCCAGCTCTACACAACATATTTCTACTGAACATATGGTAGGAGAAACATAATCCAGATATACTCAAAACATATACCTATTTTCTAGGGACAAGTCACACAATATCATACTCCCACTAAGGATTCAGTTCGAATGTTTCACGAAGCACTCATCTGGGAGAACATACTCCATGAGTCTGATTGCTCTGACAACATCTGTTCCAGAAGTATCATTCGTCATGAAAGGTCATGAGGGATAGATACACTAATTATGGTAGACCACACTCCTGATTAGGTGAATATCATGATACATAGATGAGGATCATTTACAGGGCTCTAGAGGATACTTTGACTCATCTGGATTCACCTGTTAAGTAGAGGTGTGGCGTCCTGTAAGAGTATTGACGTCGATACCTTCCTCTACCTGGGGTCATGAATGGATAAAGGATCTCTCTCTAGGCCTCTCGGATAGATACCTGACTCTATCTCGGAATTTCCTACTAATGGGATCATACTCATGTTGATGGAAATGATACCTAACCTTAAGGGGAATGAGAAAAAGGGGTGCTAACCAAAAAGAAACATGTACAAGATACGTTGGACAAGAGGTTCAAGCCATGTTTTAGGATCTACACTGTGTGTAGAAGGGTCACACGTCGTGCCATTCAACTCTGGGTACTACCTATGAAAAACAACCATTATCAAAAGAACATGTCATGTAGAAAAGTATGTACACAATTTGTAGTGAAAACCACACACCATGTCTGAGTAAATAAGGTTCCCACTAGGTATGTGGCCGCGTTCCCATACATGGTTTCAACCCATGTCTGACATCCTGTGTAACTGGTACAAGGGTTAGCCTGTGCATCTGGCATAGTCTAACCATATGGTGTAGTAAACTATGTTGTAATGACCCCATGTTTGTGTATCTTCCATGATACATGCCGAGTACATGTAAGGACCAACACGCTGTGTGACAATGGTCACACGCTGTGTTGGTGCTTCAAGTCACCCCAAACTCGAGCCACCTCTAGATGGGGCCCACACACCATGTCTCCTTAGAGGCACACCGTGTTCTTCATCACATGTAGCGCGCAAACCCCAGATGCTGCCGCTAGTACCACATGACGTGTTCTTCGAGATACACGCCGTGTGTTCTAGAAATTTATAGAAACACAAACATGCTCCGCTGCACCTTTATGATGCTATGATATTTGATTTGACCATCTATCTTCAACAAAAATCAATATTTAAGGTTTCCATGATGTCCCTAGGTCATCTACATTGTTTATAGTCCCCCAATAATCCCTAAAAATGAGTATCGATCCACCATCACAAAGATCGCTCTAAGAATGGTATCTCCTTATCTGAGCCGATTAGTCATCTGCAATCGTCGCCACACCTCTACTAGGTCGTTGCGATGCCAGATCTCCATTTTAGGAATTATGTGCCATGAAAAGTGCATGAAATGATTTTTCATTCATACCCTCGCGAAAAACATGAATAACGTAGGGAAGAAGGGTAGAAAACAAAACAAAAAAAGAGGCATGATCTTCCACCATCATTCGTCACAGCGTTAATCTACTCTTGATAGATGGTTTAAACATGGTAAATCAAAAAAAAATTATCATGACAAAAGAATCCCCAGGAATGAACCTGATAAAGAAACTCCCCCCTTAAGAAAGAAGATTTTTGGGTCAAACAGTTCATGGGTTGATCCTTGTTCATTATTTAATTAAAGAATGTGGAATAAATAATTTAAAACATAATCCCTACCTCGATAATGGATTGATTGTAGAAAAATGAAACACACTTCCATCATCTCCAAGAGTCTTCAATTCTTTTGGCGCAACAATTCATGCCTTTGATTCATCGTCGTTCGTTGTCAAGAGTTCCCTCTATAACGTCCCGGTTCCAGAAGCCACCCAGAGGTGCCCTGTACCCGGTTGGTCACATGGCCTCAAGCACTTTTCTCCAAATGCCAGAGGCTGCCGACTAGCAGCGATGTCCATGGGTGTGATAGTTGGGAAACTATGCCCTCCTTGGTATAGTATATAGAGGAAGAGAAAATAAATAATATCAATAGAATAAAATGTATACATCCATACAAGGTAAAGAATAGAGCACTGATAAATATACAACTGGAGAAGAATGTATGTAAATGATGCATGATACATAAATTTCTAGGAAAAAAATCAAACAACTCACAATGCTGAATACAGTACTAAAACAAAGTACATAAGAAAAATATATGAGAAAATCCTGATCATCGCAAGCCACGGCTTGGTCCCATGCTCTCCAGCTCCACAGCAAGTCAAGTACCGGAAGTAGAAGGGAACTTACCCTTATCTAAACCTGCAACAACATAATCTGTTTGGGCCCAAAAGAATGACCCAAACAGGGTGTGAGACAAAGTCCCAATAGGAAACCAGCCAAAGATCTGTGCCTAACAATCAGTGAATATATGGCAGGTAAAGTACAATATGTAGTAAAAAGTAGACAATACACAGGATCACACAGCAGTAAAAATCCATAGTTTCTAGCATATAATCTACAAACCAGAAATAGCCACTAAAGTAAGTAGAAAAAAAAGGTAACCTATGGGTAGTTCTCACAGCCTATCCCCTAAGGATTAATCTACAAGTACTAGCAACCCTCTTGGAGGCACACACAGTCTCGTCCCTCTGGTTCAGGTAAAGAATTAATAGACTCTCTAGGGAAGCACTCTCCATCAATTCCCCCTATAGTCTCGTATCATACTAATGGCTCTCTAGGGAAGCACTCCACATCAATTCCCCCTGTGGCCGACATTGAGAAACTACAAACACTCTAAAGAAGCACTCAATGTCAATTCCCCCTGTGGTCTCACATCATAAATTAAAGACACTCTGGGGAAGCCCTTCCATCCATTCTCCATGTGGTCTACTACACTAGGTTTTCACAGCCCTGTGTAAGACAAACAGGCATAGCGCACATATCGCCCCAAGTAAACCTCAAGAACCACTTGCCTATCATTCTATGGCACAATATCATAATAGTACAATAGTTAGACTATCCTACAAATAGGCATGGAAACTGTAAAAACGCCTAATAAGAAAAACATGCACGGAAAAGTACATGAACACAGTATAAATTATCCAAATTTACCAGCATTTACCTCTACTCAAGCAATCAAGAAAATCAGAAAATAACAGGGGAAAACAGGAAACACCCAATACCTCGTTTAAGGGTAATGGTTGAATTTTCACAAAAAACTCAAAAAATTTCTACAGAAAGGCACAAAACACCTACCTTAGTGATAGGATATTGATATACGTGAACCACAATTATTGATTCCCCTTAAAACGTCGATGATCTGAGAAAACACCGATAATGATCAACCCACAATAACATGGAAATGAGGAGGAAACATAGAACAAGTCTAAATTAGAAGAGAGAACTCACCGCTACTATTCCAACGCAATCAATGACAATCGATTTGGAGAACGGACGGAGGAATGGATGCTTGTCGAAGATCCATAGATTCTCGGTGCTCTCAGATGAAGAAGCGGGAGAAGAATAGATTTTTGTAGATTAGGCGCAACCCCGATCCATTTAATGAAAAAAAGAAAGAACACGGCGTGCACTTTTAGATTACACGATCTGTACTATGGTTTTCTATACTATGCTTTAAGCAGCCTCCACGTCACGCATACACCCCGTGTGTGTGGCCCGGGCATGGCCAGCACACGGCTTCAAGCCGGAAAATTGTACACTACGTGTACTCAGAAAGTACACGACGTGTACTTCAAAAACTTCTAGAAACTCCATTTTTCTCAAAAACTCCCAAAAAAGGAATGACATACCTCAAATGAAGTTTCAGGTTCTTACAAACTTCCCCCCTTAAATAAATTCTTCCCCAAATTTCCCTAACGTGGCGTGGAAGAAGAAACCCCGAACAGCTCTGTCCACTACGATTGTACATCACCCTCCCTTTCCCATGTCTCATCCTGTACTCATCCGTGCTACCATAGCACCCATACTAGAGGAACAGACCGCCCATGGAGAAACTTCGTACTACAATCGACAATCCGGATAGGATGCTCCTCAAGTGATGCATCCGCATCGAGCTCAACTTCCTCAGGCTAAAAGACATGAGACGGGTCTGAAAAGTAACATCGTAGTTGAGAGACGTGGAAGACATCATGCATGGCCCGGTACCTCTGAGGTAACTACTCCTGATAGGCAACCAACCCAACTCACTCTAATACGTCAAACGGCCCGATGTACCGTGGTGAAAGCATACCCTATCTCCGAATCCCCTTGTGTCCCATCCTCGGTGCGACATGCAGGAAATCCTAATCCCCGACCTCGAACTCCATAGGTCATCTCCGCTGATCAGCATAAGACTTTTGTCGACACTGTGTTGTAGCCATCATCTTCTAAATCAACTATATCTGCTCTGAGGTCCCCTGAACAAGATGAGGTCCCAACAAAGCTACCTCCCCTACCTCCAGCCAACATAAGTGTGATCGGCATAGCCTACCATACAAAGCCTCGTAATGTGCCATCATAATCGTCTCCTGAATACTGTTTTTGTAGGAGAACTCCACCAGAGGGATATGCTTCTCCCAAGAACCGCCAAAGTCTAGAATGCAAGCTCGGATCATATCCTCAAGCACCTGGATCGTACGCATGGACTAGCCATCTGTCTGGGGATGGTATGTTGTACTCAAAAGTACATGTGTACCCAAAGACTTCTGAAGCCCCTGCCAGATCCGAGAAGTAAAGCGCGCATCTCTTTCTAAATCAATGGAGTGTGGAACTCCATGCAGACGTACAATCTCTTGGATGTACAGTCGTCCCAGATCATCAACACTAAAGGTCTCCTTGATTGGTAAGAAGTGAGCAACCTTCATAAGCCTATCGACGAAAACCCAAATAGCATCGTTCCCTCGAGGCGACCTTGGCAATTCAGTCACAAAGTCCATCGCGACATCATTCCACTTCCACTCCGGAATAGGTAACTGCTGTAAAAGTCATGTTGGTCGTTGATGCTCCGCCTTCACCTGCTGACAAGTAGAACACCGCAAGACAAAACCATCAACATCACTCTTCATACCTGGCCACCCGTACTAGCGATGAAGATCCTGATACATCACGGTGATGCCCGAATGAACTGCCCAAACTGAGGAATGAATATCCCGCATTAGCTCCTCATGTATGTCTGTTGGCACCCATACGCGTCCCTGGAAATGTAAGATCTCATCCTCGACCACTTTCCATCAAGGAAAATGGTCCTTTCCTGACACACTCTCCCACAGGACTAAGCCTTCTGAGTCTGATAGCTGCCTCATCCATACCCGATCAAGTAGTGTAAAGGTAATAGCTACGGAAGATAGAAAATTCTGTCTTTGTCTGTCATGCACCTCCAGATGCATCTCAGAGAATAGAGCCATAAGCTTCCACTCATTGCTGGCATCCTGAACTTCCTGAACATTATTTCTCTTTCTCAATGCATCTTCCACTACGTTGCCCTTTCCCGGTGTATAGCCAAGCTCAAAATCAAAAGACTAAAGATACTCGACCCACCTGCACTGTCTCAGATTCAGATCACACTGGGTGAAGCTGTATTTGAGACTCTTGTGGTTAGTGAAAACCACAAAGTGCTCTCCCATAAGGTAATGTCTCCAATAGCGTAAGGCACGAAAAATAGCTGCCAATTCCAGATCTTCTGCCAGGTAGTTCCTCTCATGTGGTCTTAACTGCCAAGACTCGTACGCAATGACTCCATCTCCCTGCATAAGCACACCGCCCACCCTGATACCTGAAGCATCACAATAAATAGTGTAGCTCTTGCCTGGCTCTGGAAATACTAGTATCGGTGCTGACTTCAACCTTACCTTCATCTCCTGAAAGGATGAATCTCAAGAATTTGACCATATGACCTTTTCCCCTTCTTGGCCAGACCTGTCAAAGGTACTGCTAGGCGTGAGAAGTCCTGAATGAAGCGTCTGTAGTATCCAGCCAGCCCTAAAAAACTCCGTACATAAAAAATGTTCTTCGGATGCTCCCAAGAAACTACAACTCTCACTTTCTCAAGGTCCACAGATACTTCTTCCTATGAGATGACGTGACCCAAGAAGTGAATCTGATCCATCCAAAAGTGGTACTTCTTGCATAAAGTCGATGCTCTCTCAATGTACTCAGAACGATCTCAAGATTGGTTGCATGTTCATGTCGAGTGTGAGAGTACACCAAGATACCAACCACAAAGATCGTGACAAAGGAATTCAAGTAAGGATGGAACACTCGGTTCATCAGTTCCATGAAAACTACTGATGCATTCGTGAGATCGAATGACCTGACTATATACTCATAAAGACCATACCTGCTCCTGAAGGCTGTCGGAAGTATACCTTATGGTCTAACGTGAAAATGATGATAACCATACCTCAAATAGATCTTCAAGAACACCCGAGCTCCTCGAAGCTGATCGAAAAGGTCATCAATCCTAGTAATGGGATACCAGTTCTTGATCGTCAACTAGTTTAGCTTCCGATAATACACACAGAGCATAAGGGTACCGTCTGCCTTCTTCGCAAACAGGATAGGGGAACCCCAATTAGAAATATTCGGTCAGATGAAACCCTTTTCATGCAACTCCTCCAACTACTTCATGATAACATTCAACTCAGGTGTATCCATCCTATAGGGAGGAATGGAAACCAGTGCCATTCCTGGCACGAGCTCAATAGAGAAGTCCACCTCATGCTCCGGAGGCAAACCTGAAAAGTCCTCTAGAAAGACATCCCTAAAATGATCCACCACTAGAGGAAAGTCTAACTGTGAAGTCCCCTGGTTATCCAGATAATGACTAGCAATCTAGGTTGTCACCCTTCCTAGCCCATGATGCTCGAGTCCTGCTAGACTCACCTGAACATCCCATTCGCCTCTATGAAGAAAAGATTCACCCTTTTGTGAAATAAAACTCACCCGGAGGTGATAACAGTCGACGACTGCCTAAAAGGGAACCAAACAGTCCATCTCAAGAATGACATCATAGAATGTCATCCCTAGGATATAGAGATCCCATAGAAATGATACACTAAAACTTTTAAAGGGAACTCTCTACACTGACGTACACTAGATGTCCTTATCCCCAAAGGTGTGTCTAGTGTCAACGAGTCAGCAAAAGAAATGATACATAGCCCAAGGCTCTCCATGACAACAAAATAGATAAAGAAATGCGTAGCACTAGTATCGAAAAGAGTTGAAGATAAAACTGAGGCTACTATAATCGTACCTCGAACAGTACAAGATCCAGGTTCCTGCTCCTGATAGGTCTGCTCCACCGCAATTGTCTAGACTGTCTTGTGGCCCTGTGACCATGCCTGACCACTCTGAGCTGATCCTCCCTGCTGGCACTGAGGGACTGGTGACTGACTGCCACGACCTCGAACTTCACCTCGGCCCAAATGGCCAGAAGAACTCCAGTTCCCCAACTGGTGAGAAACTGTTGGTGCTTCTCCTGAATGAGGAGTCATGGAAGAACCCCGTCACCAGCTATTGGTGAGAAAACCTGGCAGAAACACTAAAGGTGACCCATCTTGCCGCAGGATCGGCACTCCACTGGATCTCTCTGGCACTACGGCCTCATGTGCCCTGCCCTTCCACACTGGTAGCATACCACCTGGCTACCTGAAGATGTATCTTGCCTCCTCAGATCACCACACATTTGCTCCCTACGGCGCTTCTTGCTGTCAACTAGAGGAACAGTAGCTCTGGAAACAGAACAGCCATGGTCCGCAGCTCTGAAGTCTTAGATTGTGCTCTGCAATCAGCGCCTAATTGACAATGGAAGTTATAGAAGTCAAATGGAAGATATTCACCTGGGAGTGGATCTCCCACCTGAGACCATCCTCAAACTTATTTTCTAATAACACCCCACTCCCATCTCGGAGGGGTGTGAAATGCCGCATATCAGTGAAAAGAGAGGAATACTCCATGATGGAAAGAGTACCCTACTCTAGACTCATGAACTCCCAGGCTCGATCGGCCCTCAGGGTCTCCGGATAGAAGTAATCATAGAACATGCACCGCAACTCCTCCCAAGACATAACCTGGTGATGACCCGCATGTGAGATCATGTCCCACCACCTCTTGGAAGAGTCTTGGAGCATATATGTAGTAATCTTGACTCACCTCTCTGGTGGTGTCTCCAGATGCTCGAAGATAGTCTACATTGATTCCATCCATGACTCTGCAGCCTGTGGTCCTCCTTCCCCTGAGAAAGTAGGAGGATTCTGCTGCGGGAAAACCCGCATAAAGTCTACCATAGATGTCGAACGAGGCGGTGCTCCCTAAAACTTCTTCATTACCCTCATTAAACCTTCCTTGAACTGTGCATCAGCTCCTGCAACTGGTATGATAGCTGATGCCAAGGTGGGACTGACCGGAGGATTGGCAGGAAGACCCTGATCAGCCATTTCTGGCATCAGATCACTGCATGAAAACTGACGTACAACCAGAGGATGTCTCAGAGGGATAGATCTGAAAGGTCAAAATCATACCTTAGATTAGAAAAACAAGGATAGAGAACAAAGGAGTACAAAATGAAACTGCAGAAGGAAACACTCAAGATTTTCAAAACAGGACTACATGGCGTGTATAAACTTTACACGGTGTGTACTTAACTCCACTCCCATGCTCGTGTCTCCTTGCATGGATAACCCACTCAGTCTTATTAAACTGAGACTACACAATGTGTTCCATGTGGACGCAGTGTGTAGTAGGAAACGTTTCAACAACCTATGTTGTTAGTTACACGTCTAGCCACACGGCTGAGACTACACGACGTGTTCTGAACAAACACGGTGTGTATAAGAGATGAGGACACCGTCCCGTGTTGTTCATGACACAGCCGGGCACTGAGAACAAGTATACACAGTTTTTTTATACATATCACGGCGTGCATGACATGAGCTTATCTGACCCGTGTTGTTCGTTACACGGTCGGGTACATGCTCACTACTACACGGTGTGTATCTACTGAACACAGTGTTTTCCTGGAGATTTTTCCCAACCCGTGTTTCTGCTCACACAATTAGTGACATAGTTTAAAACTACACGGCATGTATATATAATGTACACACCATGTATTCTGTGTTTTTTCGGGCTGTAGCTCTGAAACTGCACTGAAGCCCAGAAAACACTGAAAAATGAAAAAGAAGGTGCCAAATTCCGATTTGTGAGGACCCATACTCCCCAAAAATCAAAGACTGGAATCCATTTAAGAAAAGTATGATAAAAAAATCCTCTAAAAATTAGAATATATTCTAAAAAATCATCTATCACAACAGCATGAATAATCTTCACAAAGTCTATCACAACAACATGTAATTGCTAATTCACCCTAGATGGCATGGCAAGAATGCATGGCATGTGATTTCTAACAACTTCCTATATGATGCATGAGATGGAATACACTCATCTCATCGGGTTGCGACAGAAATTGGACCATAATAACAACAATAATGGCAACACAATCATGTGAATCACTCTAGGTGAAATCATATCGATCGTAAAATCTTAAAACCAGAAAACTGCAATAATCGAGGTAGTATGGATTTTCCATGTACACGAGTTAGCTACTCCTGAGCACAGCTTAACCCCAAGTACCGAATTTTTCCTATCCCTAAATAAGGGCTCCAAACAATAAATTAAGAGAAAAATAACTCCTCTAATACAACTTTGTAACATCCTGGTTCCGGAAGCCACCCAGAGGTGCCCCATACCCGGTTGGTCACATAGCCTCAAGCGCATTTCCCCAAAGTCCAGAGGCTGCCGACTAGCAGCGAGGGCCTTGGGTATGATAGTGGGGAAACTATTCCCTCCTTTTTAGTGTACACAGTGGAAGAGAAAATAAATAATATCAATAGCAGAAACAGTAGACAACCATACAAGGTAAACAATGGAAGACTGAAAAATAATATACTAGAGCAGAATGTATGTAAATGATGCATGATACATATATGTCTAGGAAACCATCCGAATAGGTAACAAAGCTGAATACAATACTAAACCAAAGTACAAAAGCCAAAAATATGAGCAAATCCTCTGCATCTCAAGCCACGACTTGGTCCCATGCTCTCCAAATCCACAACAAGTCAAGTACTTGAATTAGAAGGGTGCTTAGCCTTTTTTATACCTGAAACAGCATAATCTGTTTGGGCCCAAAAACAGGACCCAAATAGGGTGTGATACAAAGTACCAATAGGCAACCAACCAAATAACTGTACATAACAGTTAGTGAATATAAGGCAGGTAAAGTACAGTAAGTATTAAAAAGTAGACAGTAAACAGGATCACAAAAAAGTAAAAATCCATAGTTTCTAGCATATAATCAACAAACAAGAAACATCCACTCAAGAAAGTAGAAAAAAAGGTAACCTCTAGGTAGTTCTCACAGCCTAACCCCTAAGGTTCAATCTACATGTACTAGAAACATCTGGGAGGCACACACTATCTCGCCACTCTAGTTCAGCTAAAGAATTAATAGACTCTCTGGGGAAGAACTAACCATCAATTCCCCCTATAGTCTCGTATTGTACTAAAGGATCTCTGGGGAAGCAATTAATGTTAATTCCCCCTGTGGCCCATGACGAGGAACTACAAACTCTTTGAAAAAACACTCACCATCAATTCCCCCTGTGGTCTCGCATCGTAAATTAAAGAAACTCTGGAAAATCCCTTCCAACCATTCTCCCCATTGTCTACTACACTAGGTTCTCACAACCCTGTGTAAAAAACATGCATAGCGTGCGTATCATCCCAAGTAAACCTCATGAACTACATGACGATCATTATAAGGAACAACAACATAACAGTACAACAGTTCCACCATCCTACAACTAGGCATGGCAACTAGAAAAACTCCTAATAAGTAAAACATGCATGGAAAAGCACATTAACACAGTATTAATTATCCAAATTTACAATCATTTACCTATACTCAAGAAATCAAGCAAAGCAGGAAATAACAGTGGAAAAACAGGAAACACGCAATACCCCATTTAAGGGTATTAGTGGAATTTGCACGAAATACTCAAAGACTATCTATAGAAAGGCACAAACCACATACCTCAGTGCTAAGAGATTGATATACATGAACCATGATGACTGATTCCCCTTAGAACATCGGGGATATGAGAAAACACAAAAAACGCTCAACCCACGATAACATGAAAATGAGGAGGAAACATAGAACATGGCTAAAGCAGAAGAGAGATCTCACTGCTGCGATTCCAACACAATCAACAGCAATCAATTCGGAGAATGAATGGAGGAACGGAAGCTCGTCGAATATCTACGGATTCTCAGTGCTCTTAGACAAAGAAACTGGAGGAGAAGAGATTTTCTTCGATTATGCGAGACCCCAGTCCATTTAATGAAAAAAAGTACACGGCATGTACTTTTAGAGTACACTACGTGTACTAGGTTTTTCCATACTTCGCATTAAGCGGCCTCCACGTAACCCCTACACCCTGTGTGTGTGTCCTGGGCATGGCCATCACACTGCTTTGAGCTGGAAAAGAGTACATGGTGTGTACTCAGAAAGTACACGGCGTGTACTTCAAAAATTTCCAAAAAATCCATTTTTCTCAAAATCTCCTGAAAATGGAAAGGCATACCTCAAATGAAGATCCAGGTTCTTACACACTCCAATGTTCCATGAATTCCCTAGAGCTTCTCTCAAAATTTTTCTAATGATCAAAATTATATTAACCCATTAAAATAAGGTAAGGCCTTTTCGAGTTCTGTTACAATACGACATTAATGAGTTAGTGTTTCTATTTCTGAGTCGTTATGGTGTGGAATTAATTATAAAAATAGTTTCCCCATAATTGCTCTAGAGCGAATGTTTCAAAATAAAACAAAATAAACTTTTATTTACTTTATTGTATTTTATTTTACTAAAAACATTTGTAAATTAACTATTTCCCTCGACCCGTGCCAGTTAAGGGTAGGCCTGGTCTTAGGTAAAGTCATTGTGATGGACATAATGGCACCATCATATTTTTAATTTAGGCATCTGTTTGGTAACTGACAAAACTACGCACACCCGGTAACACACATAACTAAAAAAATCTAACCATCATTCTGGGCTCACAGGGCCTCAAAATGACATTCTGTCTCCATGATTTGTCTCAAAAATAATTCCATATAATATTTAAAATTAATTTATGAAAAATATGAGACATTACACTTCACATATAATTTCATATATATAATTCGGGTGAATCTCTTCTGCTTAGGGATTTTTTAGGGGTGTTGATATTAATATGGATCTCAATACACATGAATTAAATATAATTTAATTGTTAAAAGGATGATGATATAGATTTTATGTGGTAAGCAGTTCTTGTAGGATTTATTTATTTAGAGTACTTCCTAGGTTACTTCATCACTAATATATAGTGTCTGTTATATATATTCAAAGACAGATTGGAATAGACCTTGGGTTGTCTCCTACTATAATTTAGTCTTACACCCTATTTGTGTCATGTTTTAGAAACAAATAGAATATATGATTCCATGTTTCAATAAGGGTATGCGCCCTTTAACAAGTACATGATATGCTACTTATGGGAAGGGGAGAAATCTACCAAGATAAGCCATTCACTGAATTTGAGGTTCTTTTTGGTATTTTTTAATTTTTGGGATTTTATTTTATAAAATAGCAGTGTTACCTATTTTAGTTGGTTTATAGAACATGTATCATGTAGCATCATCTATTGTATGACATGAATCTGGTTATTTATACTATCAGTATTTTATTGTGTATTTGATTGTACGATATTAGTTCATCTTCTATTGAATTATTATTGTATTCCATTGAATTATACTCTACTAATGTGGTAATATTCTCCCCACTATCACCCATAGGGCCTCACTAATAGTCAGTAGCCTCTGGAGTCTGGGGAGATGAGCTTGAGACCACATGGATAGCCAGGCTAGGAGGACTATTATGCGGCATCCGTGTTTGGGATGTTACAATGTGGTATCTGAGGTTTTTTCCCTAGTTTTCATTAATATTTAGAGAAAATATAAAAGGATAAAAAGTAATAATAATTTTTTAATATGTTGTGTCATAGTGTACCTACACCACTTATAGGGAAAAGACAAATTTCCTAAACATGAATTGTTTATTTTTTGGAATTTGAGCTATTTTTGTTCTATAGATTTCACCATTAGGAATCACACATGTGATCTTTTGTTATTATTATTATTATTATTGTTTTTATTGAGTTGATACCAAATGGGACATGGGTATTCCATCCCATGCATTATTCATGCACTTCAAAGAAATCCCATGCAATGTATAATTTCAATTCCATTTAGTAGGAATTACTGATTGCATGATGATGTGATTAATGTCATAATTGAGATGTTTGATCTTGTGATATTTATATTGGAATATATATTATGGCATGCATTAGATGAATTCCAAACATTGGGGCCTATGGTGTATGGGACCTTTTGATCCTAATTTGATGGATCATGTTTTGGAATTAAAGAGGATTGTATTATGATGTGATATATGTGGATTCTAATAGTTGATTCACAAGGAGTATGGGCCCCTATAAATCAAAATTATACACACCATTTTTTAAACCATCAAGAAGGGGGTGTCATAATTGTGAAAAGAGTGTAAATTATGGATATTAATGTGAGGTCAACTTAAAATTAAATGATATAGGAAAAAGAAAAAAAGGGAAACCGACGTAGATTTTAATCGAGAAACTGACCAGAACCAATCATAGTAGTGGGATTTTGGTAGTGTCTCTCATTTGGATTACACCCAAACTTGAAAAATGTGATAGGATAAAGACAATGTTCTTATAGGGGAATGTGTTCACATATAATTTCTTGGGATCTATTCATTTTGAGATACATAGTTTGATAATGATATTTAACTGAGGTGTGTGTTGGTAGTTGAAAATTAATTCCACCATGAAGCCATAAAATTGTACACTAGGAGGGTGGATATGATCATACCATGGAGGTGGTTGGCCATGAGCTACTAGTGGTCCCTTCAGTTGTGCTATTTGTGGAACCCGCTATTCTACCAGATGCAAGTGTTGATTCACTATTTCGTGAAGGATTTTTGAGCTTCAATATAACCATTTATTAATTATCTCGCCCTACAACATTTATGGTAGAGATGAAATGAGTGTTCAAGTAGTAGCATCATCCAATGTTTTCAGGGGATGGAGGCTAATAGGATGTAGATTCATAGATTGAGCCTATGATTTCATTAATCTAGCACTTAGAGTGACCTACTGATTGGTCGGTATAGCATGCGACATATATGTGACATGACTCAGACATGAAATAGTGGGACATTATCACATATATGTATTATCATAGGGATATGGAATTGGGAGATTTTCAAATAGTCTTCTAAAATTACTACTGTCCAGAGACACATAGGGACGATATATCCTGGGATTTTATGCATCTGGAGTAGGGGAATTTATCTATTTTGGACTACATGGCATGTTTTAATGAGCTCTAGAAATTCACATATATTCAGATGGGTGGTGATGTATCAAAGGCTAGGATATTAGAGGATTCTCTATGGTATGACATCCGATCAAAGGTAAATGCCTTCTTATTGACTATCGTTACTGATATAGTGAATCATGCCTTGATCACATAGCGTAACAGAAGGGAATATGGAGGTGTGATCCAAGGAATTTCGGTACCTTGATATGGTACTATCATAACCCATAGTAAGAAACTTCATCAAGAGCTTCCTTAATCTGATACTAGTAGCGAAAATGTATCATCAGGTAGCCATGTGATGTGCTACCGGTGTTGTTAGCTAGTGAATATAAGGCCACAATGTTCATTTGAACCAGTAGAGTTTTGATCTGGTAGAAATATAGCCCATCTACATTGGTTATTTAGGATATTTCCACTAGTAGCTTGTGAGTAAGGGTTAGCAATGACACCATGGTTAGGAGTGGTGTATGCATCTTCCCATCAGATGGGGACCAGGAGTGCATATGTCTGTTTTGGCTATGGTGGTGGTCATGGTCTTAGTAGAAAAACCCCATGTATATAGCGATAATAGGGTTGATCAACTATAGGTAGTCAGGTAGTGTGGCAGGTTCGCAGTACAGTCCAAGCATATTCAATTCAATAGTTCCCAAAAGGGAAGGATCATAGATCCTCTACTATTAGAGGTAAAATTCTGGTTTTCATTATTTTATCATTTTCAATTTCTGATACAGGGGATTAATATAGTTTTTTATCGGTTCCCATTTTGGAGAGCATTGGACTATGTGTTTTTACTTCTAACAATGTTATGATGCGAAACACATTGTTTTGGACGAGAACTACTTTTGTGCCTTAGTGTAGAGATTTCCCCCATTTTGTTGGTGGGTGTCATTTGTTATGAACCTCTATATCATAGATATGAAAGGATTTCTTATCATTATTGAGTTGGACTGGTTGGTTTTCATTCCCTCTATTGTTGAAGGCTATCATTGTAGGGTGGGTTTTATGGCACCATAGTTCGGGATGATTATACACAAAGGATAATGGGATGTCCAGGTGATCCGAGCTGGACCTTAACACTGTGGATTTAGTGGAGGATATCCCAGATTGTGAGTTTTTATATAGATTAACAGGGAACATGTTAGATGTATTTACCTCCAGTAGTTGATCATTTCATGGAAATCTTCCTAAATTTCATTTCAAATTTACTTCTAGTGAGAGATGTAGAGATCTCGATTGACCTACTACTAGGAGTTGTATTGTTATCCATACCTTTATAGTTAATGTTTAAGATAGAGTTTCAAGAGCTCAAAAATTAGATAGAGGACATATAGGCAATGTGTCTCATCTGACCCAGCACATATAAATGGGGTTTTCCGGTCCTTTTTGTGAAAATATTGGACATGTACCCCTAGGCTATGTGTGGATTATCTGAAATTGGACCAGTTGACGGTTTTGAACAGGTATCATCAACCACAAATAGATGATCTCTTCGAACAGATCTTTGGATATTGGGTTTTATCAATGATTGATTTCAGATTTGGTTATCATCAAGTGTATGTTACATCATCATTCATACCTCACACAACCATTTTGATATGGTATGGTCAGTATGAGTATTAGGTAATGTCATTTGGTCTCATGAACACGTTGGTAGTATTTTTGGGACTAATGAATGGGGTGTTCAATCATTATCATGACTCATTTGTTGTGGTTTTAGTGGATTATAACTTGTTGTATTCAAAAAAATAGATACAAACTTACCAAAAAAATGAGATCATTTTGAATTCAATGATATATTTTTAGTTATATGTTATGCTCAAAAATTTCCACTTATATATTGATCAGATTCACTTCATAGATCACATCATCTCAGTGCCATGAGTATTAGTAGACCAAGAAAATGTCAGAGCAGTTATTTCCTGGGAGCAACCCAATAATTAATTTATGATTAAGAGTTTCTTAGGGATGGCTAGATCCTACATGAGTTTCATACATGACTTATAATTTTTAAAATTTCCCTTAAATTACATTAAAAAGAAGGTTGATAATTATATATCGATATATTCATGTGAGATGGCTGTTAAAATATTGAAGGAGATATTTACATCGACACCAATACTAATTTTTCTAGAGTTGGGGAGGAGTTACACTCTCTACTTTGACACATATGATATCGGTCTAGGAGTAATTCTTATTTAGGGGAAGAAGTCATTTGATATCAGTCTCGATGGTTGAGGCCACATGAGAGGAATTACCTTACGCACAATATTGTGTTGGTTGTGGTTGTTCATGAATTATGTGTGTGATACATTACTTACTGGGAGAACATTTTTTGTTATACATAGACCACAAAATCATTACCTACATATTTATACAACATGATATGAATCACTTGATGTGGTAGAAAGTGGTATTCATTCATTCATTGATCATTGAGATAGCCTACACGTATAGTTATGGAAATGTAGTGGATGATGAAATAAATAGGAGGACTCATATATAAGTCATGCAGTAGGCTAGTGGTGAGAGGCGTATTATTAAATTGTACACTAAGATGCATTTGGGGGGGGGGAAGTCATGGGTAGACTTTTCTTTCATCCTTAGATATGACCACTACCATACTTGATAGATTGAAAATGAGGCAGCTATCAAATTCCAAAGTCCTACTCTTATGGGAGAGTGTGGAAGGTGAGGACTATCCTCTTAGTTGGACCATAGGTGATGATGATGTTATGTGTTCACATAGTCGAATATGGGTTTCAGTAGTCATGCGTGAGGAGCTAATGTTTGGATTTTAGGCCTCTATATAGCCATTAAATCCTTGAGTTTCTGAGATGTATCAGGATTTATATCATTAGTATTGGTGTCCAGATAATATAACTGATGTAGATAGTTTTTTTATGATGTGATCTACTTTTCAACAGGTGAAGGCAGAATATTAGTGACCAACAAGACTTTTACAGCAACTAAAAATTCATGAGTGGAAATGGAATAGTTTTATGATGGATATTGTGACTGGTTTAACAAGTTCGCTATAAGGTAATGATCCCATTTGGGTTTTTTGAACAGGCTCCCAGTGGTTTCACAATTTCATGTAATCAAGAAAACCTTCATTGTTTATAAGAATAAGAGGTTTTACTTCTATGAGAGTGTACAACTATATTGGGTCCCACATTCCATCATTTCAAAGATTCCTAGTTTATTTATCATTTCTAGAAAGGGATAAAGAGGGAACTGGGTATAAATGTTCTTCTAAGAATATCTTACCACCCCTAGATAGACGACCTATCAGAGTTCATGATTCAAGTGCCTAAAGAAATATTGTGGAAATACGTCCTAGATTTCCAGGGTTCTTGGAAGAGTCACATGAACGTAGTGGAAATCATCTATAATAATAGCTTTAAGGGTACAACATATATGGTTCCATTTGAGGCTTTTTATAGTATACCATTCTGAACTTCCCTATGTTGGATAGAGACAAGAGATGAAGCTATGATTGGAAATCATATTTTCTTGGAGACTAATAATAATGTATAGCTGATTCATATGTTGATGGATAATACACAATATTTTTATAAATATTGAGTCAATTTTCATATATGAATTCAATGGTTTGATGTCTGGGATCGAGTTTCCCTATGTTTTTCACTGAGGCTATAACATTAGTGGATCATGAGATAGGTTAAACATTCACTAAGATATGTCAGGTTGTTCTTCATTATAGATAGATTTCAATCAGTTTCCTATCAGCTGTAGTTACCTCAAATGTACCAGGATAGGTATGAACTCTTCGATGTTTCTCAGCTATGATGAAACTATTAAGACCTATCTCATTATTTTCATCTTGAGGAGGTTGAGTTATAGGTATATTCATCCTTTTAGAAGAATCCTAAATGAAATGTGGATTTTATCATAAAAACTCACCATGTATGGTCAATTCCTTTAGTACGAGTGCTATGAAAGCACGAATGAGTGCATAAGGATACCTGGAAGAGGGAGGCCAATATATGATCGTAGTGGCTAGAGTTATTATCTGATATTTCTTCAACACCCTTGAAAGGGAAATTAGGGGGAGAATTATGTTATGTGGTGTGTTTTAAAATAATCAGTTCTTCATTGAGGTAAAAATATTGAGTTTTCTATAAATTATTAGTTTAAATGAAAAAATGAGGCATAATGTGAGTGCATGTTGGGGTCACAGTAGGATTGGAGGAGTTCGTGAATTGTTCGAATCTCAGAACCCCAAATGAGGGTGATTAATTCATGGTGCATGGTTCGTGAGAACTAGGCGTGGAAGGCTGGGAGGTTTGACTAAACCATGTGAGGATGGACTGTGTGGTTATATAGGTCACATCATTTAACGATACCATGTAGGAGTAGTTACATGCCCGTGTGACATGGTCTGCATTTTCAGAATATTTTGACCGAGACTCTAGGGATGATTACCTCATGTTCAGTAAACTTTGTATAGTAACCATGCAAGCATCCCCCTTCCCCTTGTAGTAACCATGTGAAATAGTGAACTGTCAGAAAGAACGTGCACATAAACCATTCGATAATTTTTTTCAGAAATATTACCATTATCCACTAAAATGTTTATACAATAACAAATATTTTTCCTTCTCAAGTGACACAACAAGGGAACTATGGGAGGGCTCCCTCTTGAGAATATTCTCCCTTTTTAGATCCTTACTCTGTTAAACCTCTGAATCGAGTGTCGTTCAACTCTATGGATCTGAAATGGTAATGACTTGATTACTTTGTAGCCTTTAATTATTCTTATGAATATAATTTGCACTATTTGGATTTAGGAACATATACCTTAATTTTAGGATCGAAAAATTAGTAATGAGATGCTTAAATACAAGATGGGGGTGAATTGTATACTTTAAAATTCCCTAAGGAAATTTTGAGTAAGCAAGATTCACACAACCTCTAACCTTACAATAAATAAGATTATACCTTAAAGCATATAGAATCTAACTAAATCAAAGTACAAGTGTAAGGAAGTATAAGAAATTTATACTTTCCTCAAAAGTACAAATACACAATAGAAAACAAGATACTACAGGTAACAAGTAGTAACTCTTTTAACCAAAAGAGGTGGGTATCCAACAACCCTGGATAAGATGTCCCTTGATTTATATATTCAAGAATGTCTGTCTTACCCAAACCCAGGTAAGTCCTCAATCTGAAGATCAGTATCTTTCTTGCTATCCCCACAAGCCCTTGATTTGTAAGGAAATAGGCACCTCTGACTTCACAATCCAAAGTATTTGATTTCAAGGAAATCGATCCTCTGCACTAAGAAAATCTGCATGAAGCAAATTTTGACCAAGCAGTTCAAAACTTTCTGCACGAAGCTTGAGTGTTTATAAGAGCCTCTCTCTCTAGAAATCACTTCAAGATAATATAAGCACAGTTGTCAATGTGTGTATGTGTTGTGTCTTGATCTCTTCAAATGAGATCATATTTATAGGCAAGGTTCCAATGGTTGGCTCCCTCCTCTAACAGTCATATTTCTCCTTGAATTTTGGAGGGACCTATACATGTGTCACTCAAAAAACAGTTTGTCAATAAAGGAAATCACGACATCGTTTTATAACAAAATGAGTGTAAGTATAACTAAAATCTTATATTCAGAATGTAAGCAAATGAGTGTTCGAAGTCTAAGTAAGAATTGAATTCAAAGTCTACAATACAAGGATATTCAGATTCTATTTTGTAGGAATTAGGAACCTGAATTCTATAGAATTCTAGGGTCTGAATTTCAAGGAAATTTAGAGTCTGGATTCACAGGAATTTGGAACCCGAACTTAAAATGTTCGGAGTCGTATTTCATTAGAATTCGGAGTCAAAACTCATAATATTTCGGAGTCTGCATTCAAAGAACTCGGAGTCAGAACATGGATAAGTTCGTAACCAAAATTTTTAATCAGAATTCAGAGTTAGAACTCAGAAGATTTGTATCCAGAATTGGTAATCATAATTCATAGTCAGACTTTTCATAAGTTAATAATCAGAATTCGAAGTAGAACATCATGAATGTTCATATTCAGGATTCAGAGTTGATATTCATGAGAGTTTGTATCCAGAATTCGGAGTTGAACTTCATGAGAGTTCATATCTAGAATTTAGGGTTAAACTTTATAAGAGTTTGTATCCTGAATTCGGAGTCTTACACAGAATGCCTCATATCTAAGTATTATATGATACCGAGTTTTTGGTTTCAATCCGAATTTTACACTTAGAAAAATTATGATATAAGCAATGAAAATATGGTAAGTATTAATTTCCTTTGGAAAAGAAATTTTTCCTTATAGGGGTAAAACATAGTGTAAAATGAGATTTTCCTTAAGAGAAAAAAAGTGTTTGTGATTTTCAAAAAAAGAGGAATGGTAAATTCATAAGGAAACCCTTATTGACTAACAATCTCCCATTGAATGAAGGAATGGAAAAGTCATAAGGAAAACCATATTTACTCAACATTAATATCCCATTTGTAATCCGTTCCTCAGATTTTTCCCAAACTAGGGATAATTTATGCTTGATACTAGATGAGATATATATTACAAGTCGAAGGTAGGTTGTCTCTTTCCTTATTCTAATTGTTAATATGTTTATATATTCTAAAATGTTGCACACCCAGTTTTGGGGTGTCACATTGCTTTATATTTGATCACTATAGATGCTTGTCATTATTTATGTAATTGAATATTTTTTTAAACATTAAATAGGTTTTATAGATTTATTAAGAGCCACCCCATGTGTGAGTTTCCTTAGATATCCCTTTATGTCTATTTGGCCTAGGATGCTGATGAAGTATGAAATTGATTCCCTTTTATGGGTTTTTAAAAATGAATTTGGCTGTTAATTGAAATTAAACTGTGTCAAATTTTAATTTAATTGGACTAGGGTATGGGATAGTTGACTTTCCCATAGACCCTTTTATTCCTATTCTTCTTTATGAATATTTGGAATGAATTGCTCCAATTGTGAACCTTCTAACCAAAGTTTATCAATGTTTATGCCAAGTAATAATTTAATTTACATGTGGTTAATGTGATGAGAAATATTCTCACTTGAGTAAATGAATAGAGAATCCTTTTTTGGTTGGTACATGATTGAGATATACCTTGATGGTGAGTTATAATAGTGCTCTTGGTTTGTACCTTAGCATGGATAATGAACTATTTAATTGAATTATTTATGATAAAAAGATAATTAGTCATGGGTGAATCATGGAGTCTATTTAGAATTACATAGATATGATCATATAACTATTTTAACCTATACTGTGATTGAACCATGGATTCTTTTATAATGATTGGAGGGGATCAAAGGGTTAATAATGTTTTAGACATGATTGAACTATAGAATCCTTGGACAAGCTCATATAGTTTGTATATACATGTCGAGTGAATAATGGATCCCTATAGGTCTTACATGGATTGGATTGAGAGAAATTTGGATTATATATCATGATTGATACTTTGGGATCCTTTATTAGTCCACCAATAATGGGATTAGTTAACAGTGATTTATACCACACCTAGAGTGTTATCTGGATCCAGTGAGTTTTGTTGGGATGGTCTTGTAGGGTGTTGGTGGATTTTCAACTTGTGTGAAATTTTAATTCCAACTTAGGAATGTTATGGATGGGCATAGGTTATATTATAATATTAAAACTAAATGGTGTATGAAATTTCTACTAATACAAATCACATGCTTCGATTTGGTCTTCACTTACACTTACTTAGATGGCCTTATGAGGCACCTATTTTTCTTACAGCTATGTGGGGGATGATTTTCTAAGGTTGTATCTTGAGACTTATGAATAAAATATAATTGAATTGTTAAATATATAATGAAATATAAATTAAATGGAAACTAGTAATTGTAGTATTTTTTATTTTTAGTATTCCATAGCATACTACTTCACTATTGTACATTCCTCTTATATATATTCACTAATATATTGGCACTACCCATGGATGGTTTTCTACTAGGATATATCCTCACAACCTTTTTGGGTATTGTTTTGGACCCAAACATATTATATGGTTATAGGTGTTGAGAAATGAAAACTCCCACCAACTGGTACTTGATATGCTGCTTACGAGTAGGAGGTCATAGGACCATGATGTTTCTTGTACTTTTCTGAATATCATTTGATCGTTTTTCCTATTTTTTCTTGTATTTTATATGACTATAGTGTAACCTCTTTTGGTTTTTACCTAGAACATGTAACATGAAATGTTATCTGTTGTACGATATGAACCTGGTTATTTATACCCCCATTCATTCATTATTTACTTCAATTGTAAGATATTACTGTATCCAATGTTGAATTATTATTATATCCAGTTGTGTTACACATTTCTAATGAGGGTATAGTATCCCCACTATCAACCATAAGCCCTCGCTACTAGACGGAATCCACTTCTATCTAGGGAGATATGATTGAGGCCATGTGTCCAACAAGGCTTGGAGCAATATTATATGGCATCTTAGTTTGGTACATTAAATATGGCACATGAAAATATATAGCCTCAAGAAAATTCACAACATGGTTTAAAACTATGATTATAAACTATTTTAATTGGAACAACATATTTGTCTCATGATAACCTATCGATGCATTGAGAAGTTATATAATGTTTGGGTTCCCCCCATGATTACCAGTAAAAATAATTCCACCTATTGAACAATCAAAATATATAATATGCCTTATTAAATATCTATGTGGATTAATGAATATTTAATTATCAATATTTTCTCAAATAATCAAATAAACATCATAGTAGATACCATATGTAAAATAATATATAGTTCAGGAAGTAGTAATATTAATGATAAATTAAATGGATAATTAGGGGAAATTCAATATTCAAGGATCATAAGAGATTTAATATTTAAAGGGGAATAGAAAATCATTCATGGAAGTGAACTTGAAAAATATCATTTCCCAAATCAATAATAAACCATCTAGAAGAAGAATAATGATTGAAATAACAAAAAAAATCAAAGGGGAGTTAAAATAAATGGGGTTTGATGCAGATGAATATAAATATAGTAAAACTCTATTTTAGAATCATTTTTGAAGAAAATATCTTTTTTATTATGAATATCCAATCAAAAAACCTTTTCATTGAAAATAACTTTTGAATTTTTTTTTTAAAAATAACCAATTTAAACATGAAAATTATGCTTCAAATAAATAATGTAATGTGGATCAATACAATTCGTACAAGGTAAAAGGAATATTCTCTTTTCATGATTAATGGTTACAAAAATAACTTGTTCAGATAGGAAAATAAGTTTCCTTTTAAAACATTGGAAAAAGAAATAAAATGGTAATATGTTTATAAAAAATCATTTTAAAATATTTTTTTGAAAATACTTTAATAAAAAATGGGTTTTAAAAAAATGATCTCATTCTAAAGTGATAAATAATTTTATAATAAAAAAACATTTTCTAAAAACATTGAAGTAGAAATGTGTGGAGAAATGGTATTAATACTTGAAAATTGTAATGAATAATTATAGGATAGGAAAAGAATGGTTTTATTTCAAATTGTTCATATAAGTTTCTTTAATTTAAATAAAATGGAATGATCATTGAAGTTGTTTTTGAGGAAAATAGTCATTAAACATTTCAATGTCTCCTATTGCATTTTGAATTTTTTTAAATATTAAACCACATGATGGAATAATATTACATGGATGTTATAAATACATTAATTTTTAATGTATTCATGATATATTATATAAAAATGTTCAGCATATATTCCACACAATATATGTATGTGGTGAACATGACATTTATCTCACATAAGTAACAAGTGACATGAAAATACCTTATGTTGTGTTTCATTTTGGGTTAACGTCCCTTAACATCTAATAAAAGAAACATATGTTAATTATATGTTTTAATCAGAAAAATTTTCATGAGAATAATTAGTTTTAATCCAATTATTAAATTTTTTTATAGAACTAATTAAATTATTAATTTTTTTAGGTGTTTTGACAAAATTTGTATTATATATTAAAAATATCATTGGTAGGTCAACTACAGTCATATGGGTCGTTATATAAAATCTACAGAATAATAATCATGAGATAAATATTAAATTATTACATAAAATAAAATTTTAAAATTAATTATTAAATATTATTATGAAAAATTAACCAATGATACAATCATTGAGATGGTTGGTCGTACATAAGAATGAGTAACGTTACAATTTATTATTTCTCATTATTTAAACAAGGAATGTAATCATATATCTTCCATAATGATAATTAAATTATAAATAATCTATTTGTTAATAATACTTATATGTATTTATATTATTATTTTAATTTAAAATGAATCATGTCATGTCGAGGAGGTAGAAATCCAGACGTCCATTAATGAAATTACAACTTTGTGTGTTAATGAGAAATAAAAAATGATATATATATATATATCCAATAAATTTAATTATGTAATGAATATAAGATATATGTTGTGTATGTCTTAAATGTTTAATCAAAACCATATTTTATACATTCTATGTATATTTTGAACAAATCACATCACTTCAAGGGGGAAATAGTCCACACTCCCTCAAAAGATGTTATCATATTAAAATAAAATGGAATGTTTTAACAGTATTTGTAATAAATGTATTAGAGAAGTTTAAATATATTAAAAATATAATATATATAATATACAAACATTGTTTCTGTTATAATTTCCACCATGAGAGGTGGTATAGGAAGGAAATGAACCATTATCGTTTCATGAGGCATTAGTTCTCCGTACACAAAAACAATATGTTTGTTACACATTAGATTGAATTTTCTATAATTATAGTTCTAAATCTTATAATAACAAAGTAATTGTATATTTTGTATATTATATTTTTATAAAATAATATAATATTATTTTTGAGGGGTGGGATAATGGAAATAAAACTAAAACACTCAAGGAGAGATGTTACATCTTAATCAGGTAAATACTTTTGGTTTGAACCAAAAGCTTTAATGGATTTCCTTTTGCTCAGAGGAAGGATTATAATGAGGGGAGGTTTATAAAAAGATATTTGATGAGATCATTGTCGAGAAAAGTTGGCTTCAAAAGTGCGATGAAGTGGGAGGAGGGAGGTCCTCCAATAGTGGAGGACTAATGGCACTATTGTAATATTTTTACAGAGGAATTCCATGCATGCTTTTCTTATTGCCGGTGGATCGAATAGTGATCCAATATCAAACCAAGAGAGTATAGGGTAAAAATATTTCCTTCCAATAAGTCATGGAAAAGAGTATAAGTAATTTTGGTCTTTAATTAAATGGTTTTTCCCTTAATAAAGTTTATTTTACATTAATTATTGTAATTAATCTTAATCACATTCTCTAATATTTTTGGTAAAAGATAATTTGGTATTAGTAAAAATTATAAATTATGAATATTAAAAATATTAAATCCATTTTTCAAAATTTCAATCATTGAAGTCATAGAAATTTATTTAAATTTAATCCCATAGGTGGGACGATAATGCAAGTTTTTATATTAAAAACTTTTGAAAGTTTAATATGGGTTTATAATCAATTTTAACGTGAAATTTATTAAAATTACATAAATTGTAGTAATTTATAAAAAAATATTTTTTATTATAATAGTAAAACCAATTAATAATATTATTTATCCTTATATATAAATAAGAAGAAAAAACATTTTTAACTAAAATTCCGTGTTTTTAACTATTCATTAAAAAATGAAAAGTTTCGAGAAAATATAAAAAATTAACCATAAACTAATTCCTATTTTTAAATACATAAAAATAGTTTCATTTTGAAATTTTAAATAAATTAAAGTGTCAAATTTAGTATTTATCATTGGTTTTCTAATAAAAGGCAATAAAATTACCTTTATAAAAATATTGGTATTTATGTGTAAAATACATTTTTTCTTATGTTATGTCAATAAAACCTAGTGGAAGAATATAAAAAAGAATTTATTAAATTAATATCCCCTACTAAATGTATTTAATTTAATCCATTAATAAAATAACATTTTGAGAATAAAAATAGTTTTCTATAAAAATTTCAACTTTATATTATATTGTTTCTTGGATTTTTTTCTAATTTACTTGTAAAAAAATTAATTCAATATATATTTTCATTGACCATAATTTCTATAATTTGTTAATTAATATTCATAACTACTAATTTAACTACTAATATATATCTCATTATATTTTAATAATATATTATTGTTTGATATAACTCTATCTTACGTGTAACGCAAGCCATCAGAGAAGTTCTCTCTTGTATATATTGATAATAACTCAGTATTATAGGCATTGAACTATATAGAATATATTTTTAATAGTAAATATATTACATATTATCTAGATTTTATATTCCCTTATGCACTTGGTTTTATATGGAATACACACTTTCAAATACAATGTTTTTACTTTCTAATTTCCGGGTGTTCAATCCTCCCCACATTAATTGAAATGTGTCCTTGAAATTTTAAATTTTTATTGCTAATATATTTATTTTATATCCTATGTTAAAATTGCACATTATGATATGGGTTCATAATAAATCCTAATGAAATAATAAAATGTGATGTACCAAGGTCACATGGACTACCATGTAACTTGGTGTCTATGTAGGAGAACATTAGTGGAATGAGAAAATATGTACATGGGGGAAAATATTAAATATTTATAGGGGTGATTGAAGTTATGAATAAATAAAAATATAATGATCAATGGAATGTTCAATACCTCAAATCCATAAATATCTGATGATTTGGAACAATCAGTTCATCATAAATTTTGGTAATAAGAGAACTTTTTTTTCTGTAGATGATTTTCTTAATGTAGGATTATTTTTTTAATACCTAATAATATATTCATATGTTCAATCCTAATTTTTTATTTTTCATTGATAAAATTCTAATTCCTTTCATTAACCACATAAATTAGTTAACAATATTGAATTATCTATTCTTGAGCACTAAAATAAAAATTTAATGGATCGTAAGGCCTATAATAGTGTTACAAGTTGATCTATTTATCATTAACTATCTTCCTAAAAAACATTGAGTTCATATATTAATCTCTAATCCAGGAAATGATACTACTAGTTCATCAATAATATTTATTCATCAAATTATTTAACTAAAAATATATAAAATTAACCATGACATTAAATGGGACTATGGTGTGTATGAAACCATTATAGTCTATTGGTCATGGGTTTAGGACCCATGTACTACCATATTCGATTCGTTTTCACTCATTATATAGGTTTTCCTTTTCTAAAACAGAAATAATATAATTTATAAATTAAATATGATAGATATCATTGAAATAGCCTTTTAACAAAGGTTTTCAATATGAACCCTTAACATCAATACTTCATCCATTTATCTCAATATTTCTTATTCCTTGGTAGAGGGTTTATCTATAATAAAATATTTATCATTTCTCAATCAAGAAAACTTATATTTAATCTAAAACACATTAGGTTTATCATAGGCTAATAATTTTCCAATTCCTCCATAGTGGTTTATAAAGAAAATTTGAATTATCTTAAACATATACCGCATGAGTTAAAAAATAGGTGCACATTAAGGCCCCATCTCATGAACCAGGTATCCCTAAGACACACTCAGAAAACCTTATCAGATTTAATAATATCTAGTGCACCGGTGATATAACCACGCTAACTTCTAGTATCTCGACATGAATATATTTGTATAAATACCCACAAAATCTCTAACTTACAAAGATTCTCGGTTGTTCTAATATAATGATACCCAAATTATACCTGAGGGTAATGTTCTATAATCAATTTTTTCATATATCTAGTTCCCAAGGTTGCTATTAAACATACATTAGTTCCAACTATAGCTACCCAACCCTAGATAACCCAAATCTGATCTCTACTGTCAATTATATTAGAATGATTACAAGAAAAAAATCCTGAAGGACTAAGATTTTAGTTGTCTTGGTTAACCAAATACAAATATTTGAATAGAATAAAATAATTACAGTGTACTTTATTCTTATTTCAATATAAATAACATTGAGAATGACATTATTCTTTCTAGAATATCGTTTTATATCTTTCATAGTATGTTTCTTGCAATCAGGGGAATAATACATAATAGTGGTGAGATAATATTCCGAGTAAGGTAAATATATAGTGGATGAAATACTAAATCAATAAGAAAAAATTATTTCAAGGTAAATAAGTGAACTCAAATTCTATACAATCAGTAAATTGAGAGGGAGGTGCATATTCAATATGGAAAGGTAATTACTATAAGCACATTAAATTTTAATAAAAATAGAAGGAAAGATAAATATTAATACTAATAAACTAAAATATATTCAATTTAATAAATGATTTTAAAATTATTTGTATTCTTAAAAATTTTGATGAAAAATTTCATGGATGAATAAGAAATGTATCAAATATGAATTGATGATGTTGGTTTTTGGAAGACGTAGGTGGTTGTGATGAATCTTTCTCGTGGTAGGTGATATGACCAAAACTAAGGAAATATGGCGACATGTTTTGAATGATGCAGTGAATCTTGAATGTGATCTTCTCAGGTGGTGTGAATCCTTTGTTTTTAGACTTCCAATTATGTATCCTATGTTTCTGGTTCCCTCCTATTGTAGGTTACCACATATCCTTAAAAAAACATTGTAAAATTAAATAAAAATGAGTTTTTAGTCTCTGTAAAATGGAATATGGATTATGAAATAACAATATCAATTTTTTATGAAATCAATAATTAGGGTGAAATTAAATGTTCAATGATAATAAGAGATTGGAAATTTCTTGGGGAATGAAAAATGATTCAATAAAGTGAATGTGAACACTATCCTTATAAAACTCTATAATAAACCATCCAGTGGAAGAATAATGATGGTATCAATACAAAGAATACCATTTAGAGTAAAAATAAATGATATTTTTGTTGATGAATAGAAATACAATAAAATGATCTTTTTAATTTTTTTAAGAAACTATCCTTATACTATGAAAAACCATTAAAACCATTTTCATTTAAAATAACATTCTAAACTATTTTATTTTTTAAGTAACCTATTAAACAAGGAAATGAATGTTTAATGAAAATATGGTGGCTAGATCCATACAAACCGTACGATGTAAAAAAGAAAATTCATTTTGCATGGATAAAGGTTACAAAAATGTCTTGTTTAGAACAAGATAAGAATATTCCTTCAAAACATTAGAAAAAGTAGAAAATGGGTTAAATTTTCATTACCAAAAAATTTTAGAATCAATTTTTAAATAATTTCAAAAAAATGATTGTTAGAAGAAAATATGTTCTTCTACTAAAGAGAGAAATAAAGTCAGGTTTTTATAAAAACATTTTCTAAAACATTTTGAGTGTCAAATAGTGTAAATATGGTACTATTACATGAAATAGACATGAATAACCAGAGGAGAAAAATGAATTATTTTATTAAACAACGGTCTTATATTTTTCTACAATGGAAATACCAATGAAGGGTCATTAATGAAATTATTGTGGAAAATAATCTTTAAACATTTCCATGATTCCCACACAATAGTGAAACATTTCAAATTGTAAGACTATTGAAGGAATTATATAAAATAGATGTATTAAAATAAAATTAAGGTAAATTAATTCATGATAAAATATATTAAAATGTTAAATTGATACACCATGAAAATATATAAGTGGGAATGTGATATTTATCTCATAGAAGTAAAAAGTGAGAGAAAAGTCCCTTATCTTGTGTTTCCTTTCGAGTGAATGTCCTTTACATTCCATTATAATAATATAATGTTAATTTTATACATTATAGATAACATTAATCATGTTTATAGTTTGTTTATTTCATGTATTACCATGTTTAATATAAGTAATTATACAGTTAGTATATTGTTTGGTCTTTTGAAAATTTTTGGTTTATATGTCAAAAACAACTTTGGTAGGTCAAATATAGTCAAAGAAACTTTATATAACATCAATAGAATAATAATCATGACATAATTATTATATTTATAAATCAATAATACTTTTAAAATAAGTAATTAAATATATTTATGAAAAATGAACCAACATTGCAATCCGGGAGATGTTATTTCATACGTACGCATGAGTAACTATTCAATTTTTCAATGATAGTTATTGAATGATGGTAAGTAAGACTATATATTTATATAATAATAATTAAATTATAAATAAAATATTATATAATAATATATACTTATATATAGAATTATTGTGATATAAAAATGAATCACATCGTATTTTGGAGGCAGTAATCCACACGTTCTTGAAAGATGTTATAACTTTGTGTGTGAAAGGGTAATAAAAATATGATAAATATATATATATATTTATATATTTATATATTATTTTATGAAAGATAATTTAATCATCAATATAAAATAGATTATTTTTATTTATCATATGTTTAATTAAAACAATCCTTCATATAATCCATGTATGGTCTGAAAGAAACACATCACTTCGAGGGGGTGGTAGTCCACACTTCCTCAATTGATGTAATTCTATTAATGTAAAATATAAGGTATTAAAATTTTGTCCAATAAAAAAATTATGTAAGTATAAAAAATAATAAAAATAACATATAAAATTATTTTACATATAAATTTCCACAATGAGAAGTGGTAATGGGAAAAAATGAATAATCATTATTTTGTGAGGTAATAGTTGGTCGTACACACAAATTGTACGTTCATTACCAAATAGATGGAATTGTGTGGAAGTGTACGATGAACCATTGGAATTAAAAAATCCTAGTATATTTAGGTTGGTTTTTTTTATACATGAATATAATTACAATGATTGTGGGGTTCTAGAATGGAAATAAAACAAAAAACATAAGGAAAGATGTTACCTCTTAATCATATAACTGCAACTGTATTAAACAAAAAGCATCCATGGATTTCCATAAAATAAATGGTAAGATTATATTATGTTTTTAGGGACGTTTATGTGATATTTGTTTTGATATTTTTATATCCAATTTTTCTCGATAGGTGTGAGGATGTGGGATGAGAGGATGTCCTTTTACAGTGAAGGAGGAGTGGCACCCTTGTACTATATTTATAATTGAATTCCATGCACAATTTTCATGTTTCATGTGGATACAATAATGGTAAATTATAGATAAAACTAAGTACATGGTTGATATATGTCACTCCAATTGGTATTGGAGAAGTCTTTTTGTCGTTTTGGGCATTAAGGTAAATGTCTTGTCCCTTAATAATCTAAATTTATCATTAATCTTTGTAATTAATTTTAATCAAATTCATTCATAATATTGGTAAAAAAAATTGGCCCTATTATACATTATAAATTATTATTATTCCGAATATGGAATAAAATTTTCAAATTTATATTCACTAAAGTGGAATAAATTGATTGTATTTAATCCCATAATGGGGGCGACAATGTGAGTTTTTAATGTAAAAATTAAAAAATATTGTTCTATTTTTGTATTCAATTTAGGATTGAAATTTTATACAATGACATTAATTGTATTAAATAATAAAATTTTTATCTAGTTAAAATTCAAAACCAATTAAAAATATTATTTTACTTTATAAATATATTAGATGAAAACGTAGTTTTGAATTTAAATTTAGTATTTTTAACTATTAATTATAAAATAAAATGTTTCAAAAAAATATAAAAAATTCAACCAATCCAAATTATTATGTTTATATTTAAATAATAATTTTAATTTTGACTTATTTAATCAATAAATGTTTCAAAATTCATATTTAAAATGGGTTCTCAATTAAAAGGCGGTAATATTACCTTTATAAAAATATTGGTTTTACTGTGTGAAATAAAGTTTGTTATTATATTATGTCTATATAAAATAATGAATAAATATTAAAAATATTTTAATAAAGTTATATCCCTCATTAACTATAAATAAATTAATATATTATCATAAAATCACTTTTTTCAGCATAAAATTAGTTTTCATTAAAAATATTAACTTAATATTCAATTTCATCTTATATTCATTTAAAATTAAATTGTAAGAAATTAATTAATTTTTTTTATAAACCAAAATATTAATATGTTATTTTTTAATATTAATAAATAATAATTTAATGTTTATTTTATATATCATTATATTTTAATAACATATTATTGTACGATAAAACTCGATATTGCATGTAATACAATCCATCGAAGATGATTTGTCTTGCATGTAATTAAAGCTAACTCAGCATTGCATGAATAGAAATATATATAATATATTTTGAAAATTAAATATATTATATTTTATCCAGATCTTATAAATACTTATTCACTTGGTATTTAGTGTCATACATTCTTTTGAATACAAGGTTCTTACTTTTGAATTTCAGGGGGTTACATAAGTCATAGAATTTTCTCATACATATAAACATAAAAAATAATTTCAATATTATCCAATATTCATTCATTATTGTATCATAGTAGAATGGGTAAACTAACTAAACCATTTTTTTAGTCATGATCACTCCCACAAATATTTTTTTTTTGGAAAATATCTATTAACAAAATGGGATCACTCCCCATTCGATTTTTTCCATGAGGTTCCAATCTTTTAACTAATGAAATTGATAGAGTATTTTCCCAAATATCACATAATGAAAATGATTCCTATGTGCACCATAATATTATAAAACATTCACTAAATCATATCCCATTAAAATATATAATCTTCATAAATATTTCAACAAATAAGAAACAATAGTAAAGAAATAGGTTTCATAATCTTTTCATCACTTCATCATAGTATAAGAAGTGTAAAATTAATAATAATTCATAATAATAATTTCATCATAAACATAAACCATGATGAGAAAGAGTATTTTTGTAATCATTTGATCATATAACCAACAATATTTATGAAGCACTGAATTGAATTTATCTTAAATAGAAAATATTATAAATGATCACTTGGAAGAATTTTTGGGGAATATATCCATTTCACATATAAAAAATATTCTTAAAAAATTAATGATTTTGAATATCCATTTCTATAAAAATAAAATTAGAAAAATATAAATTAATAATTAATGGTCAATTAAAACATATCATTATGAAAATATACTTTCTACTTTGGAAAATATTCATTTAAAGTATAAAAACATTAAAAGTATTAAATACAAATTTTTCAATGAAATTATCTCAAAATCTTGTTATATAATCAACAAATAATTTATTATTTATGATTTCAAAACATCATGTTCATTCTATATATATTAAAACAAATATTCCTTTTACATTTCTATGAAATATTAATAGAACAACATTCATAAAATTAAATGAAGATTAAATTTAAAAGTATTTTGATATGTATAGAAATTTATATATGAATTTAAAAAATGTTATTATATTTATATTTAAATCTCTAAAACATTTTTTGAAATCATATTTATATAATAAATTTATTATTGACTGATGTGATATATGATGTCTATTTTCCCTAAAAATATTATTTTGAACTCATTATTTTCTAAATACTATAAGATGAAGTGAAAATATATATTATCATGAAATTATTAGAGTATAATAAAATTTATGTCTTTCATGATATATCTATTATAATATTTCATCATCGAAAGAGTAATCATAAATAATTCTAATAGATGATGAGAGTGTATCATAAAACCCTTACCACATTCGCAATTGTTAATCATAAGGCCCATGAAGGAAAAAAATTATATGGAAATGAAAAAATAAATAGAATAATTAAATCTATGATATTAAATTTAAATGTTTACGTATATACACTTCATGAATGAAGGTAGGTGCAGAACATGACATTTGTGTCAAAACAAAAAAAATCGATATAAAAATCGATTAAAATAATTCTTTATTAAATTCTTTAATTTTCAAAACTAATGTATAATATATATAGTTTTATTATAAATATAGTAAAAATAATTTTAATATTCATCATAAGATATATTATTTACTTTTTAATTTTTATAATCCATTTATAAGTAATTCCCTATAAAATCTTGTTTTGGTATATAACTACTATATTTTTTTTAAATGTTTGGTATATTATTTATTCTCAATTACATTGATCCTATATCAATAATATCAGGAATGATAAGCACGATATTAATATCATATATTTTAATTATGTTTATTTTTATAGTAATCTATTAACGATAGATATAGAAAATGAGTCACAACATTTATGGGGATAATAAGCCATACATACACATGAATGTTGTTTCCATTTTCATTATGGATTAAAATAAGGGAATGAAAAGAACATATTACCATTCTTAGGTCATTATTATTTCATAAAAATCCCATATATTAATTACACATATACTTATTACCTCTCATATAATTTCTTACTAAAACAATAATTACATCATTTTGGAAGGCAGTACTCCACCCTACACCCGAGTAATGATAACATAGCGCAATAAAATAGCAAGTTATATGTAATTTGTGATATAATTATTCCATAATAATAAAAATACCATAGATATAATATATAAAAAAAATAAACTTTCTTGATATATAATTGTGATATGTGTTGATTGAAAACGAATAACGTCGGTTCATGAGGTGGTCGTCCTCCGTACACCTGATTGAAGATTTTATTTCCAATTTGATTTATGTGAAAATTTTAAATGACATTAATTTAACTAAATAGTATAAAATTATATTATAATGGTATAATGTGATGTGGAGATATATTGAAATAAATAAAATGACATAAGTCTATGAATTTTACCTCTTCATCAGAGATCCACTTAAGATTTTATGTAAATACTTCTTAATATGGTTTCCCAATGAAAAAATGGAAAAAATTTGAGAGTATATATTTATGTAATAGAATTGGATTGGTCTTTATTGAATCAAATAATATTGAATATTTGATGTGGATAGGATAGGGGTGGCCTTGTATAAGTGAAGGACAAGACACCGATGAAATTATGTTAACGAATAAAGTGGAGCCCGTGTTTTTTAATTCCAAAAAATAAAATTACAATATGTGTCATTATAGAACCATTAAAGTTATATGGTCTAAATTTGAGTATAAAATTGGTATTGAATATTTTTTATGGTCATTTTACTCCTTATCATTTTATTTTAACTCCCATAGTAAACTTCATTTAACCATAACTAAGATAATTAATTTTTTATTTTTCTACTATTTATTATGGTAAAAAATTATTCTAATCATATTATAAATATTAACTATAATGATTCAAAATATTGAAGAAATTTTTCCAAATTTTATTTTAATAATTGGGAGAATTTGATTAAAAAATAACCTACATATGTGATGAAAAGGTAGTTTTCCAAGGAGAAACCATTCTATAGATTATATTTTTTTAAAATAAAAATTATTTAAAAAATTGAATATTTTGTCATATATAGGGTTAATTATAATATAGTATAACAAATTTTTACATAAATTCAATTTACTCTATTTTAATGAAATTTATCCATATAAATATGTTAAATTGAATGGAATTTTTAAAAAAATTATATTTCACTATTCATTGAGACATATATCTTTAGAAAAATCCTTAAACATCCCACATAGATAATTTTAATATGTTTATTCCTAAAATAATCTAAATTTTTTCAAATTAATTTTATTATTGTCTGAAAAAATACATTTGTTACTTGTTCACGAAACATAATAAATGCATTATGGAGAAAATTGTATTTTGAAAACATATAACGAATTATAAAAACCTACATAATATTTTTTTCATTATGTTTTCATTTTTTAAAACGGTTATACCTAATATTTCTAATGTTTCTATTCCTATTTATAACACCGTGATTAATGTCTAGGTCATAACGACCATGTTAAATGCTAAAGTAATTAGTATATGGTGGTTTTTTAAAGTTAGTGTTGAATGTAGCACTAGCTATCAGAGAAATTATATTTACATGAAAAAATTTAAAAATATATAGTGTTTTCGCAATTGACCAATATATGTTGGAAAATGATGAAACAAAAGATGCCTTATGGGAAGACGTATACATTGATTTCCATTCGATGGGTGTCATACGCCTTACATGACACATTCATTAGTCACACAATGGTGCCCAATAATATTAGGATAGTCACGAGAAAACTTCCTAGGAAAGATATTGATATCATGAAATGTACTCCTAACATGTAAGTTGGTTCATGTGAAACCCTATGGACATGTCAGACATTTCATGTGATGTCCTATGGATATGAAATCTAGTTTATGAAACGTCTTATTGATATAGAATATATTTCTTTTGAAGTCCTTTGGACATGTTAGCTGGTTCTAAGGTAGTCCTCTTGATATTCTTGCTGGTTCATTATCTTTCATACATATATTTCATTGGGTTTATGTGATGACCTCTGGATATGTTTTTTGGTTCATGAAAAGTCCTCAAGACATATCTACTATATCCGAAAATGTCTTGCAAAAATAGTATATAGATGATTTGATTTCCTCCATACATTTAATCTTGATCCCAAGACTACCCTAATACATGTAAATTTCGATCATGCCAATACCCTAGGGAATTTAAAGAATAACCCATAGAAATGTCAGTCTGACCCCCCAAAACATGTAATCCGAGTCCAATAAGAATACATGGGAATGTTCCATTAGAACATATGAACCCTAATCTAAGAGTCATTAGATGAGAATCCCACCTTCATGTAGTATGTTTGCATAATGGAAAAGGTCTGTTCACTCATTATGATATCCACATCCCACTCATTGTCCCCATAATCTATCTAGTAGTTGGAATGGTTTGGATATCTTCCTATTGTAATCAACCTTTCTGTATTCCACACCTTTTCACAAAACAATCCTAATCATGGGACTCAAAATCTATTATTAGTCAATCAAACATCCATTTTGATCAGTTTAAAGGAAATATGCTCCAAAATGGGCATCCCTATTAGAATAAGACCTCGATATTCTATTTAATCTAGATCATAGGACCCTCCAATAGTTGGAATATAATTACTCCTCATCTAGTAGTGGATTGAGAAAATAGTCTAACTATGAGGACTCTAATTCCCACTATATGTTGGGTACATATGATTACTTCATGAATATTTTTCTCTATATCAAACACTCCACCAGTACCTCCCCTATTAATATATAGAATATCCATATATAGAGATTGTGATTACATAATATCACTTATTTATCACACCAATGATGACTCTGAAGGGATTATGTGTTTGATATAACCATAGAAATAGCATCATAAAATTTTCCCCAATTAGGGAAACATTAGTTTGTATTCCCTATTCAATTACATGTTCCAAATTCCTTGAGACATGGGAATACAACTTAGTGTTAGTCTTGAAGTCATTCCCATATTGGGAAACTTACAGGAAGTAACTATTTTCAACTAATTATATATCCCTTCCCTCAATGGGTTAAGGCAAGACTCGACTACAAAGAGTCTAATTCCTATAACATGATGGAAACATAGGATGGTGTCTTATGGATCGAGATCCATAGATGAGTCCTAAGTGACCTCATATTTGTCATTTCTGTAAGATGTTATGCTACATGGATTTAGCCTAAAATAAATATGTTTTTATTGATTCAGATTCTCTCTAGATACATATGAAATCTATTGAAGTTTCTATCCAATCCTCAGAACTACAATTTCATTCATAGACAACAAAAAACTCTAGTGATTCTTGTAATATAGATTCAAAACATAATTGGATAACCATTTCAAAGAAATAATAGGAAACATGTGGGGAACCTCTAAGAGATAAAAATATCATCATTAATAGAACCTCTTTAAATGTTGTAGGATACAATAGTTGATAATGTTTTAGTGTAACCAATCCAATATCAGGACATGGAATAGAATCATGAGAATATCATAAATCCATAAAAAATTATAAAAGTAGTCAATAGTTCCCCCAAAAACGGTGTGATAAGTTCGAATCCACAACCTCTCACATAATGTATGTTCCTAAGTGTCGTTTGATTCAGAACCCCAAGAGATGACATGCCTTTGGAATGTGGACCTATTATTCCCTACAGATATGAGATCCATTGGGAGTTTCCTTGAGAGATTAAAATGGTCAACCATACATTAATTATTCAATATCCATATATGATAAAACCTCACAATAAGTCACTATAATCAACATTTCTTTGTAGAAAATGGTGATCCCAATATGTTCCTTTTAGTTTTATAGAAAAATAGGCATATACAAATCCATCCTTTTTGTTTCCACCATTTATAAAAAAATGGTGAACCCAACATGAATTTATTAAATAGTAATAATTAACTGTTGTCCACGTTTTGAGATACTTTATTTTTTTCTACTATGAAAACAAAAATCTTTCACCTAATGTTAAACCCTTTAATAATTTATCAATGATCCAATGAAATAGGACATTCTAACGGTACAAATTCTATGTGACCAAAATGGTGTAACTGAGAAAATAAACAATTATATTACCCATGAAATGATAATTAAGAATGATCCACACATGATATGATGATGTTATCAATGAACATATTATTTTAATACATTATGACTAAATAAAGTACTCTCACAACACCACCATGACACATGGTCATGTCTTTAGTATATGAATTTTTAGAACCATGTATATAGTTGTAACCTTCGGGAATTGAAAATAACCATCACCCTCATGACTCAGAAATATTTATATGGAAAAATGATATTTGATGAATAAAACTACTGTGGTATGAGATTGACCATTGATGAAATATATAGAGGTATCTATATGATGAATTTGGTGAATTCATACAATTATAGGAATTCTAAAATGAATCGGGTGGCTCCTTTCTCTACCACCAACCTCTTCAGAATGTTATCCATAGAGGGTGGAAATAAACACTATTCATTCATTAAGATGTTCAACTAAAGAGTTTATTGTATATCCATCCTAGTTTAAGAGATTACTTATTGGGATCCTATCAACCACCATCACCAACATCAACTCGATAGTTCCCATATGTATGATGTTAAGGGAACCATACAAAATATTTCCACCCAAGATAGACATGTATGGGGACCAAAGAGGTATCTCCTAGAATCTTTTAATTTGTATAATTTGTATTGTGCACATATCTATTCTTACCTAGATAAATCCCATCAGCATATTCCAATAGTCTTTAGTGTGTAGGCACATATCCCTACTCACATGGATCAATTCTACACACATATTTCTACAAAAAGCATGAGGGGAACTTATCCTATCCCTCAAACATAAATCCCATTAGAATATAATAGTTTAATAAGTGAGATAGGATTGATCATATATTCTATCTTTAATTGATGAAATCTACTATGATATCATGGTGACCAAGGATGTGTGTGCCTATATTCTAGAATAAACATTGATGAAGTTCCACTACATCATAGAAAAAGAATAAGATATCCACTGAAATATATTGGAACTGAGAATATATAGGGAAAAATAGATATACCAAACCAATATCTAGTGAAGAATATCTCCAAGACCTGTATGATGATCTATAGACTCCGTATAAAGAGCACATCTGTTCCCCCATCTAGGATAATTATCAAAATATTCTGAAAAAATATGATTCACATGACCAGGATCATATCCTTTTTTAAACAAGTGATCTCCAACTCAGTTTAGTACATTACATTTTAGAATTTCACATTTCTATCAAATAACGATAGTGGCATATTCTATTAGAATAGTAAGAGTCTCATATTCCTCTTTTTACTAGGGTTCACCAACTTCTTTTTCCACATGCCTCATGATTGGATCACATTCATGTCATGAAGGCTAGTGGTATCAATAATTAATGTATTAGATTTTCTAAAATTTTAGTCGATGTATATTATTTAAATTAAGAGGTAAATATATCCCCATAAAATTATATCATTTTATTGGATAAAATACAGAACGAGTTAACTATTTCTAGTCATATAGTGATTGATTAGAAAGAGATAATATTATAATAGGATTCCACTATACTATGTTCATGCTTGACCATTTACTTATCAGTTTATATCAATCATAAATAATGTAAATTCCCTACCCAAGAGTATTATTATTTTATCCCTGATAGATTTCCAATTAAAAAAATAATAGGAATAATTATTATGTTGACATTATAAGGACCCCTATTCAATTAGATAATATAAGCTTAATAAAATATGATCAATAAATTATTGTAGTGGTACCTTTTACGATTCTCCCAATAAAAAAATATTCAATTTATAACCTTTTTTTAAATAAACATATTTTCCTAAATTAAAATATAATACTAGAAATAATGGAACCTCTATATTATGAACCATGAAATATTAATGTTTTCTTAAAATATAATGAAATTAAACATTCCTTGGTAGGATAGGACATGAATGTTTCAAAATAATACTTACCTTTAATTAAAAATCAACCACAATTGCAATGTCATTTTCTCATATGTTTATCAATATCCTCTAACAAACAACAACATATAATAATTATTAATGTTTATAAACCCATTTCATATTTCATGTCAATAATCCAAACATAGATCCCTGAAATTATGAATACATCTATATTAACTTTTCATATCATTACCTATCCATTTACAAATCAAAAAATCACAGTGTGAGAGTGAAATTATTATTTTCGCTATTAATCATGGTAGATATGGATTTTTTTCATTTATTACCACCCTTATTGGGGAATGGAGAATTTTTAACATCTCATCTTACTATATCCCCATATCATGATTTTTTTCAGTAAAATTAACCACATCATAGTCGCTCTAATTAAAATTTCTAGATGAACGATAAATAATAAAACACACCCAATATATATTCATTTGGTTGTGGGATCATCCAACTTCAAAAGTACATTATCTATTAGAATTCAGAAAACTATTATTAAATAAATATTTTCCATCTCATTTCTTAAATAAATAATGGATTTTATTATCACAAACCTATTTTAAAAACTAAATTCATTTCATGAATTTATGTTATACAAAAATAATACACGATTCCCCATTTACAAACAAGTTTCTTTCCCTCACAGATCAACTAAAAGTTGTCCATTTCAATCTAAACATTATAAAATCACATAAATATAAAATGAAACAACTCCCAATAATACTGTGGTATTTTAATATACAACTCATTAAAGTCCATATTTATAATAGAATCAGTTATTCAATATTACAATGATTTTTCCAAAAAAAGTCAAATAAAATGTATAGGGTATATTTATCATTAATGTGAACAGATATTCCCACTTCAAGAGCCGACTAAATAGCCCATTTTTTATGAAATATAGTGCCTTGATAAAAAAAATCAACAAAAGAATAATATATAAAAATATAAGTATATCTAAAATCATTACAACACAAATAATCTATTTCTTAACTATAATCGAGACAACTACCAAACTATTCTAATACTTATATAGTAGTGATGTTTTCTGCAATTATCATAGCATCCGATACCACCAATTTCTACATGCACTATAAAAATATTGGGGATTATGGTTAGAAATATTTGTAGTTTTCTTGTGAATAATGGATATTCATGGAAATATTAATGTATTTATATTTATTTAGAATGATTGATTAACATACTTTAATGATGAATTTCTAGATAGGATCTTCATAAAGGATATTATTTTGGATCAGGTAGAAAGAAATAGATATCATATTAATTTTTTATTAACCACATAAAGTATAATGAACAAGTTGTGTTCTTTTACTGGGGGGGTTGGTTTTTATTTACACAAAGAGGTTTCATGTTTATGAATATTACACATGGTATATTATTTATCTATCATACCTAAATTTATTTTTATGGTAGAGAGTTCTTATAAATTATGCCAAGTCTAATGATGATGAGGTTAGGTCAAATATCTCTTAAATTTTGGTACCATATAATAATTTCAATCCCAGAGAACATAAAAACCCACAATTATCACAAAATGAAAACTATAGTATAGTAACAAATTAGATTTCAATATTTTTATTTCGTTTTCACTATACCACATCTAAATACTATTAAATACCATTGAATAAATATCATTATGTGAGGAGTATAAAGAGGTGTATAATTATTGGATGTTACATTTTTTATTGATAAACATGATTTGAATATTTTTTATTTCATTTATCCTGTTTATATTTAGAGAGTATTCAGCTAATTAAAAAATACAAAAAAATAATTTATATGTGCAGTTGTATTTGATGTTGACACACATTACGTGGCACTAAACAACACATCGTATTAAATAAGGAAAACATGTTAGCCCCTTCCATCAATAGTCTCCATCCTAACCAAACCTCTTTCCTTCGGGGGTATCTAAAATATTCCACACATAATGTATTAGAGGATATATTGGGGATGATAAATAAAAATATAACACCCCATACATTAGAATCTATCTTTATGTTTTTTAATATTTTCTTCATCATAATAATAAATATTATTTATATAATAATGTGTCACACTCACTAATGTTTTAGGGAACAAACCCTGTTGTATCAGATCACATACGGTATAGAGGTATATTTTGGACATATTTTTGGCTCTTTAGGGGTTACATATTTACGATTACATTCAAATTTACTACATTTATGGAATAGATATGGGTGATTACTAATGAGTAATGGTATTAATGGTACATTGGACAAACATTATTGTTCTTGGAATTATATTTAACCCTTATAGATGATGTTAATTTGAATACTGAGGAGTTTTCTATGGAGGATTATTTTAGACTGGGTGGAGGGTATTCATTTTATGGATGAAATCCTATTAGGTTTGATACAAAAATATATGTAAATGAATGGTTTGAATATTATTTATAGAAAAGAGGTATTATGGATGTTATTTCATTTTGGAAAATTGTGAATCATTAATTTTAATAATCAATAGTTGGGTCTAATTCCTGAGGTGATGTTCACTGTCATTTTGATAATCCCTCTTTAACAATTTATTCCGTTAATCTGAAAACTAATTAAAAGGGATTATATTTATTTATTATTACATCCATTTTGATTATTTATCTCTATAATGTTATGGAACATTTCACTTTTCATTAAAATAGACTGAACATGATAAGAAAATGAACCCTAAAACATATTGAAAAAATTAACATTATAAATTTATAAGTGGTACATTTTAATAAAATAACATAAATCTATGTATAGAACACTATTGATTATTAATCAGAAAGTATTTAGTACATAAATTATATTTGTTAAAAAAATATTTTATAAAATATAAGAATTAAATAAAATCATCAATATAAAATCACATGGGACATATTCAACCATAATGATAACAGATAGCCAAAAACCATATAAGGAGTAAGATTTCTATTAAAGGAGAAGCCATTAGCCATAATCTGTAATATAAAATATTAAATGTTACCTATGATGTGAGAGTGTAATGAATGAATGATTTTGTAAGTCTATATTTAACGACCTTGCAATATACAATATATAATACTTAGTTAATTCAAGAATCCTCATTGGGTATCATTTCAGGTTTAGAGTTTTAGAGAATCAGGCAATAACTATTACATAATGAAACCACATAAATACAAAGTGGACACTTCCAATAGTATGAATTTCTTCCATAAAATATAAATATTTACAATGAAATATAGTTTATTTTTGTGTTTAATCATCATAACTTTTCTAGAATCCCATTTGTGACTATATTCTCCCTTAAATCATGTGAAGAAACATTTAGAAAACATTGTATTAACACAAAAATCATAGTAAGGAATATAAAATAAGTAACGAAACCATTACTCTATGAATATTTTGAAATTTGGAAAATATTTACACAAAATCATATTTTCGCCAATAAAACATAAACTCTTTAACGTACCTTAGGGAAAAATAAGATTATTATAATAAATCCAAGAAATAATAAAAAATAATGGTTACTTGTGGTATCCATATCATATTACATTTATGTTTTCAAAACTACGTAGGGAGTAAACTTCTTGGTTATGTTTGGAATAACCTTTACATTATATTCCCTAAATCTCTCAGGAGAAACCTTATCAATTAACTCGGTCTCATTACCCAATGTATTAGAGAGATATCACAGGCTCACCTAAGTTTATCATATGACCAACTATATAAATAAAGAATACCAAAGAACCATATCATAATCATAAAAAATATAATATTAATAATGGAAAATTTACATTTTCACATTGAAATCACAATTCACTTTATAAATATGCACACTCATAAATGAAAACTAATTTTTTTAAAATAAAATGGAATAATTTTAAAGTAAATAGTAATAAATGATAGAGAAAAGATATAGATAAATATAATTCATGGCATATATGTTAAAAAAACATTCCATGTTATTGAAATAATAAATCAATTTTTAAAACACAATTAAAACATTTAAAAAGAAGATTTTTGAATTAATGATTCCCATACCGCTTTGAAAATTTTGAAAGGATTTAAAATATTAAAAAATTCAAGTCCAAACAAATAAATACATAAAAACATTTAAAAAAAATTAAATTAATAATAAATCATTTAAACATTTATAAAAATAGTTTAGTTAAAGTATCCCTTAGCACATGAGAAACACATGAATAAAAATAATTAATGAATAACAATAATCAAAACATTAAATATCATGAAAATATTCTAATTCATGATATAATGGGTAAAAATTATTTTATATACACCTTATAGGATAATAAAGATGCATAACATCATGATATGCCTCAATGAAAGAAGATTGAGTCAAATTCGCTTACCTTTAGTTTGACTTATCACATACAATCGTTATATTCCAGAATAAAAAACATAAGATAATTTATAATTGATTTAGAACATTTTTCTTGTTTATTATTACTTTTTTGTCACTTGTTTCCATGTTTTAACAATTATATAAGTATTTATGTTCATTTCCTATGTTTTGTCTATAATCTGCTCTTGAGTCAAAAATGAACTTGTTATGATGTAAATTGTCCATGTGGTCATAAGTCAATCATCTCCAAAATATTATTTGTGAAATAATCATATGTTTTTAAATTTAGTCATTATTCTTTAATCAAACCATTAATTATATTTAGGAATAATTAATAATGTTAAAATCATAGAGATGGTAGGTCGTACGTACGCATGAGTAACATTTTACAGTTTTTATTGATCATTATGGATGTAATGTAATTATAATTTTTTTTATTTCTAGATTGATTATAATATTATTAAAATAATAATAATCATATAAATATATATATATATATATATATCATACATGTGATGTGGTGAATAAAAAAGTTTTACATCACTTTGTGGAGGTGATAGTTCACAAGCCCGCACGATCGACATTGTCATTTTTATGTGCATATATTGTAAGAAAATTATTGAAATATTATTATTTTAAAATGATAAATATGTCATGAATTTATTATATAAAAATTTATTACATCATTATAACTTTTATTAATATATGTCAATGAAAAAGGAACTATATCAGTTCGAGATGCGGTAGTCCTACGTACACACAAACAAAATGTTCATTTCCTATTGGATGAAATTAGAGATGTATATGGGTGATACTATTAGCATAACAACATATCAATATATTTAGGATATTTTAGTTATTATTTAATCTTAGAGGAATAATATTTAAACTATGTGTTAGAAGGAAAACAAGAGAAACACTTGAAAAATGATACCTCTTCTTTGGTTGACCACATTGGAAGAACACCATAAAAACTCAATAAAGGATGTTCTACCTAAAATAAGGACACATAAAAGTGGAGAGTGATTCTTTATAAGGTATTGGGTAGATTTTTCCCGAACCAAATGGTTCTTAAAATTTTAGTATTAGATAATAGTGGGTGCCTTTTTTTAGGAGAGGGGAAGGGAACCCTAATAAACTCTTAAAATATGAAATTAATATAAATAAATTTTTTAATCAACATTCCCCCAAAATGACTTATATAGATAATAAGATGAGGATTTTACGAAATAATCTCATCCAATAATTTTTATAAATTTATTATTTTTATTTTAGACATTATATTTTCGGTTTACACTTATTTATTCTTTTTGCATTTTAATTGTGGTAGAACCTATTGAAATATTTAGAGGCTATAAATTTTACTTATATGTCAAAAATTTCCAATAATTGGGAATGTAATGATCTTTTAGACCATATAATAGTCACTTTGTGATTTTAACAGATTTTCAGTATTTTTATATAATATAAAAATTACTTTTTTTATAAAATATCAATTGGGTCAATTTTTACAGTATTCAATTCATTGAATTTAAATAAAATTAAAAGAGAGAGATAACATATAAAAAACTATATAATAGACAATTAGAAAGTCATATACACCTAGAAATATCATTTGTTGAAAAAATTATGTCATATAATATTTATTTTAATATTTATAATATCATTTAATAGATTCTTTAATTTATAAATCTATTATTGCATCGTCATTGTGTCATAATTAAATTTAATTATTTATTTACCAAAAATTATAAATAAATTAACATAATTTAGGTAATAATTTTATATTTATAATGATTATTTTTATTTAAATATATAACATATATAATCCCATATTAAATTTTTTATAAAGAGACATGATCATGAAAATCTTCCCTCTAAATTAAATGTTATAAATTTTATAATCACACCAAAGTGGCTTCTAAAGGTCACCATTTCGTCCCATGGATTGACATTTTCAGCCATAACTCATACAATAAGATTCTGCAAAATTTTATACTTGATTTATATTATAATAATATTATTTCTACCTTTAATTATCTGATTTACCTTTAACAGTGGTAAATAAATTACAAATGTTACTATTCACCATAAATTAATTTTGACCCTATTCGATCGAATTTTTCATATTTATTACACCCATGTATGTCAATTTATAAAATAAAATCCAAAAAAGTTACTAAATTTAATTTAATGTTAATCCCATTGACAGATTGAAGAAACAAGGTTTAAAAAATAAAAACCATCAAATGATTAACATGTTTTTGAATCTAATTTAAATGTGAAATTACTTCTAGTTGAAAAATATTTATTTAATTAAAAAAAATCTAATTATACCTTAAATACATGTATAATTATATACATGAAAATATAATTATATTAGATGAAAATGATGTTTTTAATTAAAATGCTGCATTTTTCACTCATCATTAAAAATGAATTTTATAATAAAATTACCAATAAATAAACCAAAGTGAATTTTGATTTCCCACTTCTTAATAAAAATATTTTTTTTTCAAATATAACATATAAATGTGACAAAAAAATATTTAAAAATTGTTCTCCATCAAAAGGGGTAAAATATCATTATTAGAAAAACAATCATTTATATATAAAACTAAATTTTCTGTTATATAATATCTTGAAAACATATAATTTAAATTTCAAATAACATATATAATTTATATTTCATTAATATAATCCAAGAATATTGATTTAATTATTTTATAAACACAATTTTTTTAAAATATTAGTTTTCATAAAAACACATCCATTATATTCAATTGGATTTTTATTTTATAACCAAAGAATCATTATATGAACATTTTTCACCCATAATTTCATAATTCAATTGAAATCATTAATTCAATCATTTATAATTTCTATTAGATAACTTCAAATTAAAATAAGTATATTTACAATATATTATTTTTCAGTATAACTCAGTTTTGTATGCAACGTAAGATTTTGGAGAAACCTATTGTTGCATGTTCGGTATGCTATCAGACATACCATCCCTTTTAAATTAAATTTACTATCTAATTCATAAATAATGAAAAAATGGAAAATTTATATTCTATAATTACATGGTATGTTACACCAGTCATCCCTTTCAGAAATTTCATCCTCACATTTTTAAATTTTTGATGGCCACTATGGTTTCACTTTTCAAAACTAATTCATTGAAATCCTACATCAAAAAAAGATTCAATAAAACATCCACTTTAATAGAAAATATGTGAAGTACCAAGGTAGTATAAGATTAACCATACTCAAATTACATGTTGTAAAACATAGATATAGAAGAAAAACTAAATGTCATGTTATGATGGATATTGATAGAAGCATTATTAAAATAAAGAAAACATTAACAAAAACGTAAATTTGTTATGGATTAAGGAGTATTTGATTTTATAGTTAGAAAATAAATTGGATAATTTTTTGTTTTAATACCTGTTTCATAGAGTTGTGGAAATATTTTACTATATAGAATAAGATCATAAGTAAATACACCAACATGAACAGTAGAGTTTCATCTTTTAATCAAATTCAACTACGAACGCATATTTTTCTATAGACAATGAGTATTTAGGATATTTTTTGTACCTGAAGCACTAGAATAAATATCTATAGAATAAAATAACACACAAATGATTAAATATATATTCATCATGTCTATAAATATTAAACAAAACCAAAAATTACGATAGAATAATAAAATTATTCAAAAATAATAAACCACTGGATAATGGAAAACTACTTTTAATCTCTAAAAAATAAACTGTAATACCAAAAGATCATCATAGGCCATTCAAAAAATATTTATCCTTAAGATTACTCAAAAAATATTATTACTATGATTAGTTTCCAAAAACAAAAAAGGATTTAATAAATACTCTTCTAAGATAAGTTCTAACATTTAACATCAAATAAAATCAACCACTCACAATGTATCATACCAAAAAACTAATTTCTAAAATCACATATTCTCCAAGATTATATAATAATTCCAATAATTAACCAAAATCAATGTTAGTACACAATTAAACCATAGGTTCTGTAATAATAAAATTCAACCATTACTCCTCCAATAAAATCCCACAGTATTCAATTTTCCATAGTTGTATAGGGTTCCCAAAATAGAAAATGTCTTCCAAAATAACATTTCTCACTTAATCCCCAAATCATTTTTCAATACCAATTTTATCCATTTGATAAAACATATGTTAAAAAAATAAACTTATTATTATTCCATCATATTGTTTAACTAAAAATATAATGATGTAATAACTAGGGACTTCTTATAGGTCAGATGTAGGCAATAAATCCTTGTCTCATTTCGGTTGTGGGTTCAATTTCCACAGCCATCTCGGACACAATGGGTGGTCACCCATCCTGTGGGTCTTCCTTTTCATAAAAGTATATAATTTTATAAAATTCCCAAAAGGAGATAAAATTATCAAAATTAACCATAACATTTATTGTCCTCAATGGTTATCTCATACCATTCATTGTGAAACCAAAAATGTAATAACCCATAATTATATTAAAAATAAAGATTATATAAACCTCAATGGTTGTCCATACCATTGTAATTATTCCCATAGAATAAAATATGATTATTCACCAAATAATATTTTCACACAAAAAACAAGAGGGTTGCATATAATATTAAAAAATATTACAATGCAATCCCATTGTCATAAGATCATTAATAATTTAAAACATTTCATCATCATATAGTATAACATAACTTGTGAATACATTATATGTAACATTTTTAGCCTTTTAGAATTCTTCACGATCCTTTAACCAATCATTTCCATATTATTACTTAATAAATATTTTGATTCTAACATAAACATGAATCATTTCATACGAGTCAATAATGTCAGAAAATGAGATATGAAATAATACATACCATTCCGGGATCAATTTTCATTTCCTCAACATCAATTTGAATAGAATCAGGTATTTCAAAACATATATTTTTATGGTCCTTCTGATCCTATTTATAAAAATTCTGTGTAATAAATTGATTTTCATATTGACCATTGTCCCCACATTTAAAACAATCAATTAATAACATGGAAAAAACCTATTTCCCTTTCTGAGAGTAAACTTAATAATTCCTTTTTCAATAGAAGGTTATTTCATTATGACCTTCATAAGTACATCAATAAATGTTTTTTATCCAATTAAAACATTTTTAGGTGTTTCTTTACACATACTCTAACCATATTTCATTGAATATACTAACATTTATGATTATTTCTTTTACATACACATGGAATAATTTCTATCATATGTGATGCATCAGAAAAAATCACCAAGTATAAAGGGTATAATAATTACTACAAATAGTTTTTCTAGAATAACCATGATAGTTCTCATTGCAACTTCCTTTTCATTATATTTCTTATTCAGAGAACCACAACATTTTCTATCACATCTATTGTTATATTGGTTCCTACTGGATCCATCCATTCCGAAAAATCTAAAAAGTTTAGTGTGTGTATATTAATAAAATAATCATATATCATATTATGAGGAATATAAACACTAATATATACTTATTTATGTTATCTAAAATTGATGAAATTTATCTAACATAACTATGAAAAATTTTATTATGCTTCCCATTGTGGTTATATATATATTGTCACACCCCAACCTATCTTTTATTTTATTTTAAAATTTTATTTTATTTTTAAAATTTTTCTAGGGTTCAGGTTGAGTCCCAGACAAAAAACGTTTGGGTTATGTTTAAAAAACACATGCTTTTGATTTGATTTCATTGGGTGCATGGGGAGAGCGCATTTTGAAAACCCTAAGCTGCTTTTCCCAGGCATCGACACGATCTGCCTACCTTCGAAAAAAATTAAAATGAGTAAAGTTTTTGATTTATTTCATAATTTAGAATTTTTTTTAATAATTTTATAATTATTAGTAAATATGAAATAAATATTTTTATCATTTTTTTATTATTGTGATTATTACTATTATTATCATCATTATTATCATTGAAAGTTTCATTAATATTATTATTATGTATGATCCATCATTATAAATTATTTTAACTCTATGTTTTTGTTATTATTATTATTATTATTATGAGCTTTGAGGTTTTTAGACCAGTGCGTGGGCACCACACGGTTAGCGGAGACCGTGTTGTCAGCACGAGAACCCATGTAGTGATTTTTGGAGTGGACAGAAGCTACCGCACGGTTAATTTACAACCGCTTGTGACATGCATGGACCATGAAGTTGCAGTATTCAAAAATTTGAATAAAAGAAAAGTGGTTATTTTTGTTTTGTTATTTAAATAGTTATTACAAAATTATTATTTTTATCATTTTTAGTTTATTATTAATGTTTTTTTGAATATTATGTGTAATATAATTATTATCAATTTTTTTCTTGTTTATTTTTTGTAATTATTTAAAAATTTATTATTATTGTTATTGTTATTATTATTATTACATTGTTATTAATATTTTTTGTGCTTTATTTTTTTCATTTTTATTTTATTTTGTTTATTTTTATCTTTTTTTGTCTCTTTTTTTCTTCTCTCCCTTACCCTACTAACCCTAGAGGGCAATTTTATTTTCCCCACTCTATTATTCTATCTTCCTGTCCCCACACGAAGCCCCACATTCCCTTCTCCATCGAGCGAATTCCTCTCCTCATACGTGCAACCAACAGGTTTCCATCCCCCTATCTCAGCGTCGCCAGCTCACCAGCCGCCGTCTGACTCGTGCAGTGTTGCACCTGCATCCCTCTTCCTCCTGCGGGTCTCCAAGCTGATGCCACCCTTCTGCTTTCTCTGACCAGCTCTGTCGTCAACCACACAAGTCTTCGTGGCACCGTTGATGGTATTGGTGGTTTTCCCTACACACTACAAAATCATGTCGACCGTTTCCCTTTTCATGTGACCCCACTGTTCGAGCGTGCTTGCGCACTGGTGGGAGGTCAGTGATGTTTCTTCACATGGATAATTAATTTGAAATGTTCGGTGATTAATGAGTTCACTGTGAAGTTTTGTTTTTTAAAATGATCTTTTTTTCGTTTTATATCTTATTGCATGTTCATGTGAATTAAGATTTGTTTTTATGATAACCAATTCTGAGTGATTAATTGTTTTCATAAATCGTGAAATTAATTTACTTAACCATTATAGTGGTGCATATTCTGTTTCAGTATGATGTACGTGTGCATTTGATCCAAAATGGTTTTGTTTAATAAGATTTTTTATTTTAAAGATGTGGGATTTTCATTGGTTTTGTTTTATAAATTTTAAATTTGTTTACTAAAAAGTATGGATGGTGAGAAGTATGTTTGGAAACATGTTGAGGTGGTTCTTTAATGCGGTGTGTTCATTAGGATTTTTTTTATTTTGTGATTGTGAAATTTAAGTTATTGTGCCTTTGTTGTAGCATGTCGACGAAGAAAACACGTGACACTACAATCATCGGCATGTGCATACCTGTGTGCCTTTGAGAGGTGTATTGCATGCTCATGGTTGAGCTGAAAATTGAGTTAGGTCCCCAAGTAAACTAACCATCAAATTTAAAATTTATTAATTGCTTGATATTTTATTAATTTTAATAAATGAGATATAGTATTAATTCTGGAAAAATTACTTGATGTAAAAAATGAGATGATTATTTTATAAACAGAACCTGCATTATTTTCTCAACGAACTGAAGCACAATAGTGAAAGAATTCCCGTTTGGCCTTTGAACATAATTCACGGATTTTAAATTGGGGTTTTGGTTTATAGATAATTGTTTTCTTCTATCTCATGAGAAAATGGTTTGGTTTCTCTTGAGAAATGTTGTTTATTTCAAAATTTAAATTCGGCTTTTTTGGCACTTTGATAAAATAGATTATTTTGGAAAACTATTTTTGGGGTGACTCAAGGGTGATCTTTTGTGTACGCTAATTGTGTGAGTTGTGTGTGATGTTTGTGCTATGTGATTGGTAACTTGGTTGACTTTGTTGACTCACCCCTTTCCCTTTTATTATAATTTATGACATGGGAACCTGACATAGTGAGTGAATCTTCTGAGAATGATTGTTTCACTTGTTTAGATTACGCACTGGTTAGTGACCCTTAGTACAGATTATACTCTATTAGGGGATCGGGCCCCACGGTTAGGCCAAGTAGGGTGATACCGAGATTTTGGGCATTATGATGTCATCGAGAGTAGGCATGCCTTCAGGATTAGTGAGATGTATAGTATGTTCTGGATTTTTCACTAGCTCCTAGGTTAGTCCAATGATACTTTTAGTTGTTATTTGTATGTGGAGGACGATTGAGAGGTCCAGTTCGGTTTTTGGCCTCTAAGTGCCACTTTTTCCATTACCCTTAGTGTGTGTTGTGTGTTGTGTGTTCTTTTAATATTAAATAACAAATAAAATTTGGATTTCTAAATAGTTCGAAAAAATGTTTTATAATGAAATGCGCTAGTTACTTTCAAACATTCAACTTTTTTTAAATTAAAAAGGGAAATGGACTATTACTTTTTTTGGAAATTAATGTGTTTTTGGAAACCCATATTTTATATAATTTAGTTGAAACCTGGATTTAGTAAATTTTTTATTTAATGGTAGTGTTTTGGGGATAGTTTTTTGGGCACACCTATTGAGTTCTAATACTCACTCCTATAGTGTTTTCCTATTTTTAGTTTCTATTTTAGGTTTCACTTGAGCGTTCTCGTCTTGGTGAGAGTTTCCAGTTGTTTGTTGAGAGACTACAAGAGTCACGTTGAGTTTTGGTCATGGTTTGGTTAGTTAGTTGTTGTTGGTCGTTCTTTCCTTTCGTGTTTTTTATTTACATTGCGTTGTTCTATTTTCATTTAATTGCTTTATTTATTTTCAGAGGGTGAAATCGTTCCCTCTTTCTCTCTTTTGATGCCCTTGCAATTTTTTCCAACCCGAGAGGATTGGGAATACCTCTCGGGCTATGTTGTAGACTGGCTTGGGTGATAGGTTCAGGGTCGACTTGGGTTGACCTTGTTTTTTAGAGCGCCCATCATTATTTGTGGTTTTAATTGTAGAAGGAGTAGAATTGTTGAGAATCGGGGTGTAGGAATGGGAAGGACGTCATGAACCCTTGCTTATTCCAAACCTCTTCTTACCATTGAATGTTCTGGTTTTTCAATGTCATTTGATTCTTATGGTTTCTTTGGTATTGGGAAATGAAACATGAGTTAGGAAAGTGACCTCTGTGAGCTTGCATGGTCTGGAAAGCCATGTGGAGTTAAAGACATTACCCTAGAGTGCTCCTTGTGACCGTGGTGTGATGGGCATATGGCCACCAACCATATGTCTGAGACACCCATCGACAGTAGTTCTTCTTGTAGATTGTTTGGGTCTTATTTAATTATAAGAATTGTTTTATAAAGTTATATTTTGAAAATTGTGAAAAGATGAATTTAAAATTTCAATGACCATGTTTTAATTATGTTCCTTGTTTTCTTGTTCCTTAGTGTTCTCCCTACGAAGGTTCAATGGATGCCCAAAGTGAAACTTCGGGTGGTGCATCCTATGAAAATCCTCTAGTCGATCAACCTATATACTAAGTTCTATAATTACAGAAGTTGAACCCTCCCCTATTTTATGGTCAAACAGATCCACTTGAGGCAGAGGAGTGGTTGTGGAAGATTGAGAGGAACGTCAGTTTCATTTGGTTGCCTGAGTCATTGAAGGTGATGTTGGATACCTTTATGCAAGAAGTACCAAATTGGAAATAGTGGATGTCTGAGTCTCAAAGTAAGCCTCAAGAAGACATCACTTATGAATTCTTCATGTCTTCACTCATCCTACAATACTTCTCTGAGTTGACTAAGCTGAGGAAGAGGATGGAGTTGTGTTTTCTTGAGTAGGGTGCTGAATCAGTACTAGAATTTTATGAACATTTCTCAGACCTAGTTCTGTACAACCAATGGTTGGATCAACAATTTGAGTCTATACTTTGACCTAAACTATGGTCAAAAGAGTAAGATCTCAACTTAACCACCTTCTCGGATGTTGTGGGGAAATCCTTTCTAGCCGAAGTTGAGTTAACAGGAGGAGATGAAAGGGAGAATCCTCCCCCAACATTGGGGATCAGTTTAGAGGATGATGATATGATGAATTCGAAGTGAACTAATGCTGGTGGCACTAATAGGGGAATCAAGGGGCCTTCAGACCTTCAGTCATCTTCTTCACAGTGCAATTCCCTGATCTTTCACCAGTGTGGTAGGAAGGGTCACCAGAGGATGATGCTCCAGAGTGCTCTAATACCCTGTCACACCTATGGATGTATAGGTCACTTCCTACAATTCTACTGATGTGTTTCCAAGAAGCGCACTGAAGCCAGACCTAGATCATCGAATGTCGCCTTAAACCGTCATCAGGAGATGAGTGTTCTTTAGGGGTTAGTTTGAGGTTTTATCTCTATAGTGTTTCTTAGAGGTATTAATCATCTATTGTATCATTTTGTGATGTTTCTTTTCTTCTATTTGTAATAATGGTAGTGGTTAAACCTCTTTGAAACTTTTATTTTATTGGAAGTGTGTTTGGTGATGTTCTGGTTTGTGTGTTATTTTTTGGGAAATTTTTTAATCATGAATGTGAGGCGTGAGTTGCTTCAATCATCATTGCTCTAACCATAGGTCCTAGAGTGAAGCTGGTGTGTAGTCCGGGGAACCCCAACAGTGAAAAAAGGGCCTTGGTTTAACTATTTCCATAGTATTCCATGGTTTTTTTCTTCCTAGGATGCGTCGCCGTTGATGTTGTGGTGACAGTAGTTTTGATGCTCTATTGGTCGGGCCCTTCCCTCCCCTATGTCTGTGTTGGGGTCTCTAGTTCATGTAGGATGTCTCCAAGTTCGATTAATCTAACTAGTCTTTATGGTGGGGACACCCATCGTGGGTCTCGATGAATTCTATTTGGCTTGTTTCCTATGGTGGGGAGACCATTCAGACTTCCTGTGTCAATATCTCAGTTTTTTTCTGGGTATCAGTTTGGTGGTGGGTGGTTTCGTGCCGAACTGCCTAATTTATTGTACTCCTTTTTAGTAAATAGTTGGTGAATGAGATTTCTAGTGTCAGATTGGAGTAATTTTTTGTGAGGTACTTGTTGGACGTGGTTATTAACTCATGTGTTGGTTTCAAGAGAGTATTTTTGTTTTTCTTGGTAATTTTCTAGATGTTATGTTTTAAGACTAAGTTGAGGATGTAGTAAATTACTTAGTTTCATTTGATGGTTTTCATGGTGTGTATATGTTGGGCCTGGATTTACCGTAAGAAATGTTCTGTGTCCTTTGAACCGATCAACTAGAGGTTCTTAATCTTTTGTAGGTGGGCGAAACTTGATAAGCTTTATCTTTAGGACTAGATCATGTTGTGGATTTCTAAGGGTGGAAAGCATTATGTTGGGGACAATTGTCACACCCCAACCTAACTTTTATTTTATTTTATAATTTTGATTGGATTTTAAAATATTGTTGGGGTCTGGGTTGAGTACCAGATGAAAAACTTTTGGGTTATGTTAAAAAATGCCCGTTTTTGAGTTGATGTCACTAGGTGCACGGGTGTAGCGCATTTTAAAAACCTTTCGAAGCTTCGCCCAGGCATCGGTATAATCCACCTACATTCATGAAAATTTAAATGAGTAAAGTTTGTGATTTATTGTGTTATTTAGAATTTTTATCGTTAAAATTTTTAAAATTATTATTAAAAATGAAATAAATATTTTTATCATTTTTTTATTATTATGATTATTACTATTATTATCATCAATATTATTATTAAGTATGAAACCACCACTATAAATTATTTTAACATTATGTTGTTGTTATTGTTTTTATTATTATCAAAAGTTTTTGGGGTTTCATACCAGTGTGTGGGCACTGCACGATCAGTGGAGACCGTGTTGTCAGCTCAGCCACCCATGCGGTGACTTCTGGAGTGGATGGAATTTACTGCATGTTTCATACACAACCGCTTGTGACATGCGCAGACCATGCGGTTCCAGAATTGAAAAACATAAATCAAATAAAAATGGTTATTGTTGTTTTCTGATTAATTTTTTTTATTAAAATTTTTATTTTTATCATTTTTACTCTATTAGTAATTTTGTTTTCTTATTATGTGTAATAATATTATTATTAATTTATTTCTTCTTTCCTTTTATAATTTTTAAAAAAAATAATAATTATTATTAGCATTATTAGCATTATTTTATTCTTATTAATATTTTATGCGCATTATTTTTTGTTTTATGTGATTTTTCTTTTCTTTATTTTTATCATCCTTTTTTCTCTTTTTTTATTCTCTCCCTTACCCTTCTAACACTACCCACCACTTTTCTTTTACACACTCTCATATTCTCTCCTCCTCTCCTCGCACGAAGCCGCACCTTCCCTTCTCCATCGTGCAAATCAATCTCCTCCTATGCCCATCCAGTAGGCTATCGTCCCCCTCTCTCGATGTCGCCAGCTCACCAGCCATCGTCCGCCTCAGGTCGCCTTGTACCCACAACCCTCTTCCTCCTACAAGACTCCAAGTCGGCGCCTCCCTCCTTCCTCCTTTGACCAACTCTGTCATCAACCGCAATACTCTTCGTTCCATCATTGATGATGTTGGTGGTTTTCCCTACACACCACAACATCACATCGATTTTTTACCTTTTCGTGTGACCCTGCTGTTCAAGCACACCTATGCACTTGGGTGAAGTTGGTACTGTTTCTTCACATGGATAATTAATTCATAATGTTTTGTGATTAATGAGTTCAGTGAGAAGTTTAGTTTTTTTAAATTAACTTATTTTGTGTTTTATATCTTATATCACGTTCTTGTGAATTAAAATATATTTTTATAAAAACTATTCCTGAGTGTTTAATTGTTTTTATAAATCATGAAATTAATTTACTTAACTATAAATGTGGGGCATATTTTGTTTTAGTAGGATGAAGGTGTGTGCTTGATCCAGAATTTTTTCGTTTAATCAATTTTTTTATTGTAAAGATGTGGGCTTCTCTTTGGTTTTGTTTTATAAATTTTAAAGCAGTTTAGTAAATAGTATGGATGGTGCGAAGTCTGTTGAGAAACATGTCAAGGTGGTTCTTTCATGTTGTCTATTCGTTTGGATTGTTTTAAGTATGTGTTTGTGTAATTTAAGTTACAGTGTGTTTGTTGTAGCGTGTCAGCGAGGAAAACCCACAATACTACAAGCATCATCTTCTTCATATTTGCACACCTTTGAGAGGCATGTTACATCTTCGTGGTCGAGCTGTAAATTGAGGTAGGTCCCCCACTACGCTCGCCTTTAAATTTATAATTTATTAATTTCTTGATATTTTATTAATTTTAATAAATGAGACATAGTATTAGAAAATTAATTCTGTAATAATTAATCGATGTAAAAAATAGTTCTTTGTTTTATACATGACACCTTCATTATTTTCTATATAAACTAAAGCATAGTAGTGATAGAATGCCCGTTTTTCCTTTAAACATAATTCACAAATTTTCAATTGTGGTTTTGGTTTGTTTTTAAATGTTTTCTTCTGACGATTAGAAAATTTTTTGGTTTCTCTTTAGAAAATTTTTTTCTATCAAAAGTTGCATCATGCCCATTTGGCTCTTTGATAAAATAGATTTATCTTGAAAACCCCTCTTTGGGGTGAGTCAGGGATGATCTTTTGTGTACGTTGATTACGTGAGTTGTGTGTGATGTTTGTGCTATGTTATTGGTTACTCGAATGAGTTTGGTGACTCAACCCTTTCCTATTTATTATATGCGTTGACATGTGAACCTAGAAGAGTGATTGAATCTTCATAGAATGATTGATGCACTAGTTTAGTTGACACACTGGCTAGTAGTCATTAGTATAGATTATACTCAGCTAGGGGATTGGGCCCCTTGGTTAGGCTAGGTAGGGTGATACCGAGCTTTTGGGCATTAGGACGTCATAGAGAGTATGCATGCTTTCAGGATGAGTTAGATGTATATTACGTTTTAGATTGTTCATGAGATCCTAGGTTCATCCAATGTTTCTTTAAGTTCTTATTTGTATGTGGTGGGTGATTGAGCAGTCTAGTTTGGTTGATGGCCCCTTTTGTGCCACTTTTTCCATTGTCCATAATGTGTATTGTGTGTCATGTGTGATTTTCCATTTAACTAAATACTAAAATTTGATTTCTAAATTGTTCACAAAAATGTTTGAAAATTAAATTCACCAGTTCCTTTAAAACATTAAACTTTTTTTAAATTAAAAATGACAATGGACTGTTACTTGTTTTGGTAATTAAATTCTGTGGGGAAACCCATATTTTATCTAATTTAGTTGAAAAAAGGAATCAGAAAATTCATTATTTAAAGGTAGTATTTTAGGGATAGTTTTTTGGGCATGCCTACTATGTTCTAATAATCATGCCTATAGTGTTTACTTGTTTTTAGTTTCTATTGAAAGTTTGAATCTATCTTGCTCCCCTTGGGAGAGAGTTTTTTGTGTTTTGGTGAGTGACTCTCGAAGTCGTGAGGTGTTTTGGTTATGGTCTGGTTAGTTGGTTGTTGTTGGTCATTCATTCTTTTTGTGTTGTTTCTTTATTTTTCGTTGTTTTATTTTATTTACACTACTTTATTTATTTTCATTGGGAAAAATCATTCCCTCTTTCTCCCTTTTTATGCCATGGTTCTTGTCGCCAGCCTTGGAGGATCAGGAATGCCTCTCGGGCCATGTCACAGACTGGATTGGGTGACCGGTTCAGGGTCAACTCGGGTTGATTCGTCACATAACTTGTAACTTATTATTAAATATCACCCTAACCTCTAAAGTTATCTAAACCGCCATATCATACCAACTATAAGGACCTAACCATATTCATTACAAAATCACGAGTTAAATAATTAATTTACATTGAAAATATATTTAGGTTTATCATTTTAATGAATTAGGCCATAAATATTACATGAAAAAATCATAGAAATATAATGTGGACACATCCAACAGTATTAATGTTTTCCATAAACTAAAACTTTTATAATTAAATAGGGTTTCTTTTCTTGTTTAATTATCATAACATTTATTTAATCCCATACATGACCCTATTCCCCATTAATTTCTTTTAAAAAAATTCAAAAACATGGAATGGGCTCAAAAAGATTAGTAAGTTATGTAAAATAAGCCATGAAACTGATTATTGATGAATATTTTTAAATCATGAAAACATTTTCACGAAAGCATACTTTTCACTCATAAAACAAAAAACCTTTAGCTCACCTAATTAAATCATAAGATTGTATAAAACCACACAGAAATCATAAAACATAATGGTAACTTTTGTCATCTATATCATACTTACGTTGGAGCTTTAATAACTATGTAGGGAGTAATATTTGTGGTTACATTCTAAATATCCATCACAGCATATTCCAAAAATATCATAGGAGAACCATATTGTTTGACTTTGTATAAATATCTAATGCATTGGTGGGCCTTTATAATCTCACCTTCCCTCGAGTTGTCATGAAACCACCCATATGTGTAAACAATTTCCATTAAACATAACATAATCAAAAAACATAGAACATGCATAAAGTAAAAAATAAAATTTTCTATTTGAAATAACATTTCATCTATACACGCCTCACACAAATAACTAAAAAACATTTTTTTAAATTAAAATAATAAAATTGTAAAGTAAACATCAATACCTTATAGTGGAATGATATCTAGAAATTCCATTCATGTCATATTTGTTAAAAATATTAAATGTTATTAAAATAATCAATCAATTATCAAAAAAAAATAAAACAATTAAGAAGGATGATTTTTTGAGTTAAAGTGTCCCATAACATTTTGAAAATTTTTAAATGAAATAAAATTTTAACAAATTTATTCCCATATAAATAAATCATTAAAACCATTCATAAAACATGGAAATTAATAAGAAATATTTCTTATAATAAATCTTTAAAACATTTTAAACAACATATTAATTTAAGAATCCCTTAGCAATTAATAAACACTTGAGTAAAAATCATTAATAAATAAAAATAATAAAAAAATTGAATATTACGAAAATATACTAATTCATGATATAATGATTAAAAAGGTTTTTATATACACCGTATAGGATAATAAAGCTGCATAACATCATGATATGACATAGTGAAAGGAGATTGTGATAAAATCCCTTAACTTGAGTCTAACTCATCACATAAAATAGTCATATTCTGGAATAATAAAAATAGGTTGGTATATACATCATTTACAATATTTTTCATGTATATTATTCCATTTTTATCACTTATTGCCTTGTTATAACAAGTACATGATGGTTTATGTTTATATCAACTTTTTTAAAATATTTTGTTGTTGAGTCAAAAATAAACTTTTTATGATCTAAATTCTCCATGTGGTTATAATTACATCATCTCCATAATAGTATTGATGGAATAATCATAACATCTAATATTAATCATTATTTTTTAATCAAACCATTAATTATGGTTATGAAAAATTTAGAATGTTATAATGATGGAGACGGTAGGACATACGTACACATGAGTATCATTTTCCATTTTCATTAATCATTATGGAAATGAAGAAATTTTTATTTTACATTTACATCATTATAATAAAATAATTTAATTAATATTTATCATTTAAATATAATAATATATATCTGACACGTTATGTGGTGAATAAAAAAGATTCACATCTCTTCGTTGAGGTGATAGGAAACACGTACACACAAGAAGATTATCATTTTTATGTTCACGGAAGGTAAGAACATAATTGTAATATTATACATTAAAAATGACTAATCTGTCATTAAAAAATATATACAAAGATTTATTTCACCATTATAACCAGTATTCACTGCTGGTAATGAAAAACAAACTATATTGGTTCGCGAGGTGGTATTTTGTCATACACATGAACAAAATGATCATTTACCATTTGATGAAATTGTAAATGGCTTTAGGTGGTGTTATTAACATAGCAACATATAATTATATTTAGTATAATATACATATTATCTCATACTATAATAAGAAGATTAAGTGGATGAAGTAATAAATGAAAAATACTTAAAAAAATGATACAACTTCTTCAATTGATCACCTTTGAAACACCTTAACACCTCTAAGAAGGGTATTAGGCATAACATAAGGCCTCAAAAAAGTGGGGTGGGGTTATATGATGTTTTTTTGTATATATTTGCTGATCAAAATGTTACATTAAGTGCGATTATTAGATAAGAGTGGGTACCTTTTTATATGAGAGTGGAGGGGCACCCTTGGAAACTCATAAAATATTAAATAAATATAAAATAATTTTTAAATAAAAATGACTCAAACATGAGCTATATTGAATATAATATGAAGATGGTTCTAAATCCTCTCATATAATAATTTTTATACATGTATTGACTTTATTTTAAACCTTTTGTTTTTGGTTTACCCATAGTTATACTCTTTTAATTTTAATTGTGGCAATAGCATTATCAACATTAAGAGGCTATAAAGATTACACACAAGGGGATCATTTCCCATAACTGTACACTTAAAGAAATTTTAGACCTTCTTATAATCACTTTGTGATTTTAATCATTTTATGATTTTTATATAATTTAATAAATTATTATTATTATAAATTATAAAATATGTGATTTTTTCGTCTTTTATTTTCATTTAATTTTAATAAAATCTAAACAGAGAGATAAAATCTAAAAAACCCATTAAATAGAACTATAATATGTCATATTACCTAAGAAATTTATAGGATGTAATATATAATGTTATGCTTTATTTAGTTTAATATTTACAATAACAGTTATTTGATTCTTTAATTAATAAATCTATTATTTCATCATCATTTTGGGATATTGATATTTAATTATTTATTTCAAAAAAAATTGTAAATAAATTACCATAAAGAAAGTAATATTTATATATTTGTAATGAATATTTAATATCTAATATATGACTTATATTACCCCGTATTAAAATAGTTTTATTATGAAAATTCATGATTATGACCTTGTTTCCTATACATTAAATTAATAGTCATAAATTTCATAATCACACCCAAGTGGCTTCCAAAGGCCTCTATTTAAACCCAAGTATTTATTTATCATCCATAACTTATCCAATAATATTAGTACAAGTTTTAGGATAGTTTTATATTATTATAATATTATTTTTAAATTCAATTACAGTATTATCCTTTTACCATGGTAAATAAAATACTAATGTTACTATCAACCAAAAAATATTTTAATCTTGTTAGATTATATTTATAATTCATATTTATACCATGTATTTAAATTTTTAAAATTAAATTCCCAAAAGTGACAAAAATTAATTTGAATTTTAATATCATTGTGAGACTAAGTAAAAGGGTTTTTAAAAAGTCAAAACCATCAAACGACTGACCTTAGTTTATATAAAATTGAAATTTGAAATTTCTTCGAATGAAAAAAATTGGATGAAATTATAAAAAAATCATCTAATTTTACCATAAAACCAAGCAAAATTATAATCTATAAATTATAATAAAATTAAACACAACAAATTGAATTATAATGCAGTATTTTTCATTATTCATTAAAAAATGAATTTTATGAGAAAAATACAAAAACAAATCAACCAAAGAGAATTTTTATGTCCCTATTCTAAAGAAAAAGTTTATTTTTTCAAATATAACAGATAAATGCAATAAAAAATGATTTTCAAAGGGTTCAACAACAAAATGTGTTAAAAAATATTTTTATAAAAAAACGACTCATGTTTTCTAAAAAATGGAATATGTTATTATATAATGCCTAGAAAAACATATAGGATTAATTTTAAATTTCTTATTTTATTTAAATTTCATTAATATAGTCCAAAAAATACAGATTTGATTATTTTATAATCACAATTATATGCACTTTATAATTTTTCATAAAATCACATCCTATATAAGGAATTAGTTTTTTATTTTCAAACCCATGAATAATTATATAATCATTTGTAAACCCTATTTTTATAATTCATTTAAAATCAATAATTCCTTATATTCTAATTTATATGAGATAACTATAACTTATATTAATTATAATAATAATATATTAGTTTTCAAAATAACTCAGTCTTGTGTGCAATGTATGATTTGGAGGAACCTATTGTTGCGTGTTAGGTAGGATATCAGACATAATGTCCCTTTTAAATTAAAATTACTATATAATTAATAAATATTAAAAAAATTAAAAAGTATTATTCTATAATTACTTGGGATTTACATTATATATTAATGAAATCCATCCATTGTAAATAAAATAGTTCAAAACATGGTCATTGAAAATATGGTCACTGAAAATATTTTTCATACACAATATATCAAATAAGTATGATAATGTCATATATTCCTATGTTGTAAATATTGAATAATATAAAACACTAAAAATAGAAATATTATGTTAAAATAATATATATATATATATATATGTGTGGGTGATGTATAAATATGGGAAATGTTACTTCTTAAATATGATATCTTTATTATATAAAAATATTATAGTGAATGTAATATCAATAGTTTTGAAAAATTAAATTATAGAATATAAATCATTATTGGTTTTTATTAAAGCATATTTAGCATATTTGTAACCTGTTTTTTTAAGGAATCATTATATTAAGTATTTTATAAATTATCATAATAATTTAAATTGAAATCGATTAACATATTTTCTATGATCTAAAATACTAACATATTTTAAATTAAAAATATAGATTATATTATATTAACAAAAAGAAATGTTTAAAAACATCCTTTAAAACAAATTTGTTTTTTCTATATATTTTTTATTTCATTTCATAAAAAATTTAAAACTAATTTAATTATAATAAGATAAATATGAAATAATTTTGGGATATATTGTATCAAATTTATATTTTAATGATGGTTTATTTTATCGTAAGAAAATAATTAATTTTTATGTGAATAGTACAATATAATGATTTTGTTCCTTTGATGACATTATTATTATAATTATATAAATTTAAAATTAATTAATCATTTTTTAAACACTAAATATTTATTTTAAAAGTTTCTCTTTAATTTTAAAAAATGTTTCTATTAATTTATTTTTCAATTATTTACATTTATTAATTTATCTTATGTTTTTTATAAAAAGGACAACAATATATATTTATGATTTTATTATTAATTTATATAAATTTTAAAACCATAATAAAATAATATTAATAAAAAATATGGAATCATTTTGATTAAATTATATAAAATCTATCACATTATTATTGGTCATAAATACCAAATAGCCTAGAAAAAATATTCTTACCACGGAGAAAAAACCTTTGTAAGAATGAGTAACCTATGTAGAAAAGGTATAAGAATGATTAAAATTGGTTTAATTATGTTGTATATTTTTTGGGTAGTCCTTTAATATTTTCCACTAGTTTTATTTCCATTTTATAGAGATTTTACTATTGAGAAACCTTCAATTATTGAACATTTATGGATATTTAAAATATTAGTTTTTTATTTAACTTTTAATACAGGTTATCTTCTCCTCACATCCCCTAACACAAGAAACCCACAATTTAGTAAAAAAATTATAATAAACTCTCTTTGATATTCTTATACTATTGAAGTAGTTTATTTTATACTCAAAATAACATCCACAAATGGTTTACCCTCATTGGAAAGACATATAACTAATGTAGTAATGTATAGATTTATAAACACTTATTTAATTTTAATTTACATATACTCAATTAGAGTTTCAGAAATTCATTTTTACTATATATATTTTTTTAATTATTAACATTATTATACTATTATGTTACTATAGTAATGGTACAAGTGTAAACACCCTGCACGTTTTTACTATGAATCACGTAAATGACATTTCTGTGTATGGGGACTATAACATCCCCAAAATACAATGTTATTTTCTTTAAGAACAGTAAATAGTTAGTAAAAATATTTAATTTAGCTATTAAATATGATATTTTTTATGAAATTATATTATGATATGAAAAAACATATTATTCATCTCACTTGTTATATGAAAAAATAATTTTCCAATCATGCATACATCCAGACTACTACCACTTAAAAAATATTGATTTCCATTTTTCATTTCATCACTTCAATATGTGGATACTCATGAAAATTGTATTAATAGATAAATTATATTTTTATGACTAAATTTTTTTATTTAAGAAAATGTTAAGAAACTATTAATGATATTATCATGACATGATTATCATTAATTCAGTCATTTCACAAATGTTATATAAGATGAATATATTTAATTAAAAATATAAAATGTATTCAAGTAAATTAAATTTTAATTTATTTCCATAATATTATTATATATTAAAAACATACACCCTAAATTTTCTCATTATGAAACTATGGTATTGATAGTGCTGCTAAATCACGTCATAATCATCAACAATCATTGTATGTTAATGTTTTGGTCGGTTTGACCATTTATTAGAAAAAAGATATAACATTTTAATATTGATGATTAATAAATATTAATTATTTTTATAATAAAATATAATACTTGCAAAACAGTATTTTTTGTGCGTTATAAATGATTCATCGTTATTTAATTCATTAATTAAGAAAACACCCCATATAGGAAAAAACATTTGAGAAATATTCACTATAGATTTCATTATACAGTACAATTAAAAATATAATTTTCAAAGGAAATTTAACCATCATAAATAATTATAATTAATATATTTAAATAAATATAATGTAAATTTATTGATGTACTTTTCAAGAAGAGTCATTAACAAAAATTTTATTACCAAATTCTTTAAACCGATCAAGAATACCCACACCCAACATCAATAATATGTAATAACAATATATAAATTTTTCGGATAATAATAAATAATTTGAATAAAATGATATTAATATGAAATATTTTCTCCAACATTTGATTATTATATTTATGTTTCTATATAATATCATATATTTCATTCAACTAAGCATTGAATCAAAGAATGTGGTTCACTATCTGAACATTAATTTTATAAGACATAATAATTAATTTGAAACATGAAAACATTTAAATTTTTTGTTACTTCTTAAAAAATAAAATTTAAAAATGATATTTTTCTTATGTAATATACTGTGTACTTAATTTTCATTTTAGTCTATTCAAATGATACCAACATGAATTTGGTTTTGTTCAAAATTTTATTCAAACTAGATGGGTTTTGTATGAATCATTACATTCAAATAAAGATTTTTTTAAAATACAATCCATCACGTGAATTTTTTATCATTATTAAAAAACTCATAATTATAAATTTATATTCCATGGGTTCTGTATCTTTATTCAATATTCAATTCCCCATTGATTCATATTATAACTATATTTGTTTCCTAAAAGTATAACTAGCCTCATCTCTCCATTTAATTTAGACACTCTATTTTTCTATGTCCTAATTCATCTGATGTTGTAGAAAATTTCCTTATCTATCCATAAAAAAATTTAATCTTATTTTATTTTATATTATCATCTTCGAAAAATTTTACTGAAAATATTATCATTTTATGTATGGGTCATTTTAAACATTGTTTAACAAAAATTAATTCATAAAATCATTCAAGTGAACACATATTTCCACCATCATTGTGAATTTATATTTTACATCCAATATTCTAATTATTTATATTCTAAATGAAAATGTTATTATCTTGGAATTTTAAAACATTTAAAAAAATTACATTCAATGGGGTATGGATGTTTCCATTTTCCAATTTGGATTCTTATAAATGGTCCTAAAATTTTTTCCCTTCTAAATACATATCCATTGAAATAAATTATGGTTCATCAATGAAATTATTATAATTTATCCTTACACCTTCTATCACTGGATATAATTTTTTACTTCAATATCTTTTGTTAGAATGATTTATCACTTATATTTTTTTAAGAAACCTTTTTAAGGAACAACCTTATCTTTTCTTCTAATTTCATTCCTATAGAAATTCCTCATCAATGATTCAACATATTATATTTTGTTCATAATGATACCAAATTTCCATTTTTTGAAACATTATTCCCTTAACCCTATTCCCACTAACTATATTATGTAAATACTATATGTATTTTTTTCAGGATTTAATGGAATTTTCCATGAAATTTACCTAATTTCATTAGATGAACATTTATTTTTATGAGTTTATAATGCTATGATTATTGGTGTAATTAATAATTATTTCCTATATTTAAAATATATTTCGTGCGTTTTTATTCTATGGGTTCATTATGATTTTTTTAATGAATCCCATTTCCATTCCCTGGGTTCCTAATTAATTACATTTTAATGGTAGTCATTTTGAATGTTTTATGAAATCAATTTTATTTCGATGGATTAATTATGATGTGATAAGTGATTAATTTCAAGTATCACTCAAATATATGGATGATGATTGGTGGGATCTTATATAACCCAATATTTTTTATATCTCATGATATATGTATTATAGAGTGAATTTTAGTTTCTCTTTTGTGTGGGACCTACTGGTGCATCTATTGAAAGTAATTTTCTATATAACAAAATTTATGATAATCAATGAATTCTATTTCATACTTTTATGATAATTCTCATTACTGTGTTAATATCTCATTTCCTAGGTTTATTGACTCTTATTTCCATACTTCGTTGGTTAATTTCCAAATTAAATCCAAGTATTTTACAGATATTTATGATCTATGCAATATTAGGTATTAATTTTGTTATGTATGTTTATTTTACACATATTTCCACATTATTTTAACTTTTGATATTTTATTTTTATTGAATTTGGTTACACTTACATGTAATCCAATATCACCCCCTTTATTATATTTCTATGTATCCTTGTTGTGAAGATGACTATAAATTCTAAGATGTTTAAGATGGTTTATATTAATAAACAATTACGGGGAAATTTTCACAAGGGTTTTAAAATATGGTGATTATATAGATAGTCTGTAATGACACCAAACCATTCTTTATATTTAATTTTTGATAATTTTTATAATATAATTTTTACCTTCCAGAAATCTGGAAAAATATACGAATTTTTAGCTTGGGTCACTATAGTTTTTTACAATATAAGGTGTAGTTATTTTATAAAACTAGTTTAGTTATTAATTGTATTAGGATGAAATAACCATAGTGAAAACCATAGAGTAGATTCTGTTTATATGATGTTATATTGAAATAATGGTAATTTTCGTAGTAAGAGGTTTTCTATGAATAAGATCCCTGTAAGGATACATGGAAATTGAAGTGGTTGTGAAACTGATGAACCTATGGTGAATGACCTAAAAAACTTTTAAATGAAAATTTAATCAATCAAAACCTTCACGCATGATGACAACTCTAATGACTACACAACATGCTAGATTCTCCTAGGATAAATTCTTTTATTATTAATACACTCTCAAAAAACTACAATGAATTATTGATTCCCTAGATACATTGATGGATTTAGTTGATATGTATAAGAATAATTGAATTAATGTATCCTATGTTAAACATATGTCGATATATTTTGACATAAAGGAACAATATACGAATATTATAATATAGATGAAAAGTGAATTTAAAGTAGAAATTAAATTTTTTATTAGCATAATTCCACCATATATTAATTGTTTTTTCAATCACGTACATCCATCTTTGTTAGTGAAGTATGGAACTATAAGAGAGAATCGGTGAGATTGAAAACATATGGATTACCTCATTAGAAAAAATCAGAAAGGTATTAGGAATAAGAAACCATTTTTATGCCAATACAAATATCATAACATATGATGAACACTTTTAACATAGTAAATGTCTAAAATACATTAATGGAAAGAAGGAGAGAGTATCATAAAATTTAAATTGATTAAGGGAAGGAAAATTTATGGACATTAAAATATAGCTAGATAAAACCAAGTGGGGACCCCCCACGCACACACAAACATGTATATATGAGGGTTTCATTGAGGCATATGTTAATGGACAAGTAAAAAAAGAAAGTTATAGGATGTGTAAATAAATTTTTAATATATAAATATAGATGAGGGAATTGTTGCATATAGAAAAAACATATGAGGTTAAAGAATATACCCTGGAAAGTGATGAGAAGTGTCCAATTATAGACCACAATGATCATTATAAAGAGGAGTTCAATTCTTTGTCAATATAATCATTTGACATGAACATTCCCTAAGATCCTTTATGTTGATGGAAATTAGTATAAAAGAGATAATTGTTTATAGCATAGGATTTATAAATATAGGGAGTCACATTTCATAACTTAATCAAATTTAGGATAATATTTCACTATATGTCTAAACAATTAAATCAATGAAATATAAAATAAATCGTAGCTTCATACTATGAGTGGTATTTAAGGTAAATATTTTGGAAGAACAAAAGATATTTATTTTATATTATTTGTGAACACATTTGATTGATACATCATTAGAAAATTAAATGTTTATTTTTAAAATATATTCTAGTAGATACTTATATTTGTATGCTAAATAAAATTGGAAGAATGCTATTTATTTATGTGGGAGAATGTAACATTATTTGTTTTAGGATCTATTATTATTATCCTTATTAATGTTGTTGTTCTTATAATTATTTTTATCTATAATTGAAATAAATGTTTCTCAATTCTTTCGAAAGGATTGAAAAATGATCAGAAAATTTTCCCTACAAGATAAAAACCAAACTATATACATGTTATTAATTCATGATTAAGACATCAAAACAAAAGAACATAAAACCAGGAACTATTAACCTTCGTTTATTACAAATTATGGATAAAATAATGTAATTAAAAGTGCATAAAAATTATGGGGGTAATAGATTGAAATGAATAATATCCACATGACTACAAATTATTCGAGATCATATTTAATCATGTGGACCAACAATATCTAAACAAACCCAATTATAAGGATAATCATGAAGAAAAGATAAATAAATATAAATGTCTAAAAAATTAATTATGAAATGATCCTTGGGTAGTGAGAGTGGGACGATTGAGCGATTTAGTAGGCCAGAATATAAGAATTATATTTTGTTCTCATAAATATTGTCTGGGAAAATATGGAAATTAAAATTATTTCCATTTTAAATATATCCAATAGTCATATTTCTAATAGGTATACTATTGATGATTATCTTTTTACAATACATTTAAAATAATACAACACACAATGAATAAAAAATATTATATTAAAATAACATATATATATATATATATATATTCATTTCAGATAATCATTAATTATAATATCATTAAAATAAAGAATGATTTATATTTAAAATTAAAATAAAAAATTTAAATATAAATGGAGTTCTATATTTAAATTATAGAATTTAAGCCATTAATTTTATTTGTTAATGAGAATCATTTATAAAGGTTTTATTTTTTCAAATATCATTTTATTAAGTATTCTATATTTTATCATCATAAATTGAATAAAAACAATTAAATTTTTTTATTGGAACTAATATGTAAAAAAAATTTAAAATAGAAATTGATATCAAATAATATGAAGAAAACAAAATGTTTATAAAAATAGTTTTCATTAAAATAATTTTATCTTTATATTTCTTATGTCAATTAAAATATAAATTTATAAATAAAGAATCTAAATTTCATAAATACTACACGAAATAAATGATTATAATTTAAAATTTATCTTATCGGGGTTTTTTGAGATTTCCCTAAAAAATAATTATTTTGTTTAATAGTGAAATATAATAATACTTTAAATTTATTGAAATTATTATTATATAATATGAAATTGAAAATAAATTAAAACAATTTCTATAAATAAATATGTCATTTATACGTGAAATTTTTGTTATATTGAATGAAATTTGAATCCCATATTTTACTTTTTAAAATATTCGTTAGATTTTTCAAATAATTATCTATTATAAATTATATTTTTTTTTAATTTAAAATTAATTTTTAAGACATTCAGAACTAGAATGAAAATTTATTCCCAATATAAAGTCATTAAATAAAATATATATATTACATAATAATTTATTTTTGTGAAAATGTTAGATTTTCATGATCAAATCTTGTAACTATATTGAAAACCAAAATCGTTAAGTTTAACATCACATGATGTAAAGGTCCAGATTTCTTAAACCATGTTTTGATTGAATGGTTGATGTGTAGATCAACCACATCTCACATTCCCTCAATTATTCTTTATTTTTTGATATATTTTTTTAGAGATACTTTTCATTTATGATTATTTTTATAAAAATTTCCACTTCTTTTCACATATAAATATGACTCTCCCAACCTCACTTCCCCTCAAACAGAAACCGTATTAGATTGTACTAAACACCACATATACCTCCCCTATTTATTCGTTGTCACCTTTATGAGGTTATTATAACCTCCAACTACCATCCATCAAAGTTATTACAACCTATTAAATTGATATATCTAAGACAGTCATATTTTAATATATATTTTTATACATATTTATTTTATTTTACATGTGTTCTTAATGACTATTCTCACAAAATCCCATATTTTAACAAAATTTGGGAAATTGTAAATCCTGAGTTAAAATTACTTTAAATAATGAAATTGCTGATAATTTGATATCAGTTATTTATTTTTATAGTATTTTAAAATCATCTATGTTATGTTGAATGATTTTCTGTTAAATAAAATCTCACAAGCTAGCCCTTTACTAAGTTCCCCATAGGCCACATAGCTACTCCCACAAGGGCTCATCCCACTAGGTAGACACCAAGTGATGTCCTTCCAAATGGTTTGAGTCTATGTCTATGTATACATGTTATGAATCCCAAGAACACTGACTTGTGGTGGTCAAGACCACATGTTGACTAGAGTACAGGCTTGTTGGGATACAGTGACCCTTAAATGTTTTGGGTGTTATCTGACCACCACTCTACTTCATTTACATTATGGTGCAATAAAATTTTTATAAATACAAGCACTCAAAGAGACCATATTATGATGTGGTATGGTCTTATGAGCGTGTAATAATATTAAAAAGAGAAATGATGTCGTCCCACTCTATATTTGCATGAACCCCACTTTGACATTTACAGATCTATGAACTTCCATCGCTCACCACCCTTTATCCTATATAGCCACATTATAAAATATCTATAAAATCATAAAATCCATCTAGAAACCTCAAACTCATTCAACTAATCCATGAATATACTTAATGGCATGGTCAATCGTCTCTGAGATCCAAAATGTACATGATGAATCTATTTCATGAAACAATATTACTGTGCAATATGCAAGATAATTTCACACTCCCTATGGACTCTGCGAAGGATTTAGGGTTTGTTGAATAATATTTTCCATGATCCCATGTCCCAATGGATGAACCATGCATGCCATTTATGTGTATGAGGATTACTCTATCACTACATTTGTCATTGAATGATGGAGAAGCTATAGGAATATATGAAAACCATTTTGATGATGCTGCACCATGATGAAAAAATTAGACATGATTTACCATTTATAAAATGTTATATGATATAAAAATTTGATACCACTATATATGTCATATATTATTGATACCATGTTATATGTTATTTTACATTGATTCAATGATAGATTTGGTTGATACCTTCACCAATTCGACCATTTTCCACAATCACTGTTAGAGCTACCTCCAAGAAATTCAATATCTAATACCATTGATTCTTTAATTGTTCTCTTCAACAAAATTGAAGGTTAATTTTATTTTTAATGTTCCTTTCTTACCTCGGGATCTCTCTTTATCCATATTGAATTCTGAAGGTATTGATCCGGATCTCTCTACTGATGTTTCACAACAAAAAAGAATTACTGCATCCCCCATGCTGCCCATGACCACCATGCATGAAATAGTTATTGTCATGAGATCAACCAAGAAATAGTTTTAGGGAATTTTTCCATACAAATGATTAAAATTAAATTTCCATTTTGTGGTGTTTTTATAGATAACGGAATTTATTACAAATAAAATAGGAGATTCTATTTGATATCTTCTATGTGATGATACAATGGTAGATTAAGGATAAATCAATGATGTGATCTAGTAGTGGTGCAATTCTAGTATTGATCAATCATCCAATTAATGTATGATTTTCAATGGTGGATACTAATACTGCAACTTTGGGTTATATCTAAATTTATTAATTTTCAAACAGCTATGAATTTAGTAGATCCGACCACTATATATATTTAAAATGATATATTCAATGATTAAAATAATATATAATGATTTTAATAGTGAGGAAATATTGATTTAATCCTTATATAAATACAAGTATATTGTGACAATTATGTTGGATTTTAGAATTAAATAATTGGGATTAGTATGATACTAGATGCATTATTTTTAACACTTTTAATTTTATAATCATTATTTATGACCAATATACCTACTAATTACATTGTTTACATTTTAATTTAGTCGGTTGAACATTATGTGGTTTTGTGAAGGGGATGTGACCATGTGTAATACATGTATCCTATTTTTTACAAATTATTCAACAATTTTTTCTTGTATAAATTTTTTAACTCTTGATTAATGTATAATAATTTGTTATGATTTTTTGATTTCAAAGATGAATAATTATAATTTATTTGATTATGAAATTTATTTTCCCTCATAATGGTTTTGGATCACACCAAATTGGTGATCCGGTCTCATGTGGGGAAGTATTTTGTTATTAAAAAACACAAGATGAATAAATAGTGTACTAATTTGGAAAATTTGGATTCTCAATAACAGATTTGGTATGTTAAGGTGACCCAAAGGAGACCCATTTTTACCTTTACACATTGGAAGGATTATACTCGAACTAAGGAAATTATGTGGATTATTTTAATTTTCAATCAAACATAATAAAGGGTGATTAAGGATAATTATTTGTCAATACATTCATTAATAATGTTAATAAAAAATTAATCATTTCTAATAGGAAAATGATAACATTATAAAAGGAAATATATGCTTAATCCCTATCACCTTTCTATATTCTGAATTTATTAATCCATGTTTAATCACATCCTATTAATGGTAATATTATTATTTTATATATTTCTTCACTCATTAAAACATGATTAAGACCCTATTATATGGAGACTAATTTCTCCAAAACATCTTCTATAAACCTAGAGATAAAATAAATATCTTTTCCACACATCATAACTAGTGCATGTCAATATAAGGAATCATTTTTTGCAAGTTGGGACTAATCATACCCCTAAATTTCATGACAAAGACCACCATTAATGAACTTCCAGTTATTATCCCAATGATATAGTGGATTTTTCTAACTTGTTTTGAGTTTTAATCTTGAATAAAAAACTGAAAAACAAAATAATATTACTCAAGTGAAACGTTAAGTGTTAAATCTAAGACAAAAAACATAGAAATATACCCACAAAAATCCCTATGGTACCATTATTCCACAAAATTTGATAACAAAAATAATCAATTAACTATACGTGTAAAAAAAAGTTTTTTGAACTGTGTGTAAAAATGTTTCATGTAATAACCAAATTTTGTACCCTTTAGTAGAAGAACTGAACCGGGACATTCAATAATCTAGCAATGTTTGTTTAATATTCTAGCTAAGAGTAGTAGATTTGGAACAATTTTTGTTGTGAGAACCACACTATTCACTTGAGGGTTAATACAAAGACTGAATGTACAACTAAATACCAAGATATATCCTTATTTGGTATGATCTATAAAAATGATTCACACAATTATTCATCCCATCCTTCTGGAGAAAAATGTTCTAGATGGAGATCTATGCTATAAATAGAAGAAACTCGAGAAATCCACTAAAATTATTGGAAAATATTAAAAAATATGTGTTTAAGATGTCCGCATAGAGATATGAAACATTACCACTTCCATGTCGTCTTATAAAAAGTTATTATAGAAAGTTATTGAAATCTCATGGATGAATAATTCAATAGGGCATTGATTGATAGGTAAACCATTGAATTAAAAAGGCAATTTGTGAAGATTTCTTAAAATTTACAATAGTTTAGAATAAGTGGTGTATGAATAAGAAGAAAAAATGAGTTAAAAAATTATATCTCACTATAAATAATTGACTTCAAACCCAAAGAATTTACAATCCTTGTAGTGTATATTATGATGAAATATATGAATGAACAACCTTCCCCATCTAGGTATGTGCTTTATGTTTATCACCCTATCGCATCACTAATAAATGTGATGATATTTTTGTTATGGAGAGATATGAATCCACATTCAATCCTATAAAATTTAAAAATACAACCATGGATAGAAGGGAAATAAGATCATGGATATTTAGGTCAAAAAAGATTGGAAAGACCCCTTTTCCATTAGAAATTCTAATGTCAACCATATTTTCAACATCCATAAAATAAACAATATCATTAAATAGAATACAAACCACCACATTTTAAAAAAACTCTTACAGATAGACCTAATCTATAGACACACGAGTAAAAAATTAAATGAACATATATTGAGGAACTGAAAAATACATTGAATGATTTATAAATTAAATTTTTTAATCTCATGTATAATATTTCCAAAATCAATTGAAATCTTCTAGCTCAAATAGTCCCAAACAAAAATGATATTTTGATAATGATAATCATAAGGAATGGAATGGGTATTCTTCCACCAAAACCCAAATAATTTCTGGATAATAAAGAATAAGAGTATGGAAATTCAATAAATTATTGATATATTTTGGATGAGAAAGTCACTCCAAATAAAGAAGAAGCACAAAAATGGGGGAATAAAACATTACATTATTTTGGAAGGAAAAAACTAAAACTCAATTAAAAATTTCAAAAGGGTGAATTAATACATTACACATCTATTCCCTTTGAGTATCACAATATTCAAGAAGACTAAATAATGTAATCTCCAAAAATAATTCAAAGAGGAATTTAAAATTGTTTAAATAAACATACCCCTCTTAGTGGATGTTAGAAAAATTCCCAAATATGATAAATTACACAATGAAAATTTCATAAATAGAAATATTACATAAGATATTGAATTAATATAACTATGAATGAGTATCTCATTCATTATCACACAGCCATTTCAATAAAAATAACATGATCATGGTCATTTTATATTACATGAACTATAAGTTATTTGAAATTTTATGAATCTCTTTGTGGTCTTCAAGATTACATTAAATCCATTTTGGAATTTATCCAGTCATAATTGAATATAGGAAAACTAAATCCCACAATAGTGGTGTTCCAACTAGAAAATATGCCAATAAGATTCCATTCATAGATTCTAAAGATGTTCTTCTGGGGATGGAAGGAATTTTTACCCCAATATATGTTTATATACTAACCATGGAAGAAAATAATGCATGAGGTCATTCAACCATTATTTTGAGAAGATAATTCATAATTATTTCCAAGATGATCATTAATATTCATGAATTAATCCACACCCTATATATGTGAGAATGAATGGTATGCTTCAATGTTATTAACTTGGAATTGATCATTTAAAACAATCATTCATGGATTTAAATTTCCACAAAGAATCTATTGATCCCATTGAATACTCAGATATTCTTAGAGAATTATTATCCTTCAGAGATCATGTTTTTTAAAAAAACTACAAGAAATATGTGAGTAATAAAAAATTTATAAATTCTTCTCAATATAAAATAACATATGAATTATTAGATATTTTTCACGAGGAAACTGATATAACCCCTTTTTATATAGAGATTGAATCTTTTGAAGTAGGAAAAATGAATTAAATCTCATCTATAGAGCATGTCCTAAAAAATAATTAAAATAACTCCCTTGTGACATAAAATATATGAGTCCTATGGAAGGATAAAAAATTCTAGTAATCATAACTAGAAACATTTTAAAATACCATCAGAACATTTTAATTATAACTTCGAAAATAAATACCCATGCCATAGGGTGGAGCCTTCAGAAAATACATGGAATGACACCCAATGTATTTTCAAAACGAATTTTACTTTAGTGGACTCTAGACTAATTAGGAGACCCTAAATAATACTTATCTCTTCAATTATGGATGCTATGAAACCAGAAATTAGAAAACTATTGGAACTTGACATAATATACCAAAAAACTATCCCAAAATTGGTTAGAATCATCCATGATGTTTCACAGAATTGTATTTCACAATAGTTATGAATAAGAATAATTAAAAGACTACAATAAGAGTACAGAAAAATTGGAGGGTGTTAATTGAAAATATAAAGCACTAAAAGGTAAACTTAAAATATCACATCCCCATTCCATTCATAGATTAAATGACATAGTGGTTTACAGGAAGTTCATTCTATTTTTTTCTTGGGTGGATTGTCTAGTAAATTTCATGTAATAATTTCCCTAGAAGAATAGGATAAAGAAAAAAATTACCATCACTTTTGGGACATATTATTTCAAGAGGATGAATTTCTCATTATAAATTACTCTAAGTACATTTCAATGGTGAATATTAATCCATTTCTTAGATCATATCAAAGACTTCTTAGAGGTATTTTTAAATAAACGTACTAATTTTGGAAAATCTACTGAAATTTCATTGGGATCCTAAAAAATGTTTCAAAAACACGTATAGAAAAAATCTTGTTCTCAAAATTTTGATGTGTGACTTTACAGTTGAAAAAGGGATAGAACTTGGTCTCTTTATTTAAAAAAAATCATTTATATTGATAATTATATTGGTAAATTAATCATTTCATTAGTTTATCCCACTTGTGTGTGATAATAGATCATTTTTTGGAAATGTGGGACTTTTTAGAAGATTCTTTAGGTAAATTAGTAAGATAGCCATTACTTATTCAATATTAATTTTAAAAGATGTTGTCTTTCTGTTTAATAAAAATTATAGGGTAATTTAATGAAAGTAATGAAAATTTGATTACCCCTCTAATTTTACAAACACCTTATTGGGGGAAACATTTTCAGTTGAATTTTGAGGAATCAATCCAATATGTATGAGTTGTAATCTTTCAATGAATTGATAATAAACTATGAGCCTTAATATAAGTCTCAAGAACCCTGGATGTAACTATTCTTTATTACAAAACTACGGAAAAATGATTTGTTTTTATTGAATTTTTATTGAATAAATTTTGATCTTATTTACATGGATCTAAAGTAGGATTATTTTTTATTATGCAGCACAGAGTTATTAATTAAAGTGGTTGATTCTGAACCATGTATTGTGATATGGAAACTAATATTTCATGATTTCAACCATGAAATCATGAAAAATTATAGAGTTAAAAATCAATTGGAAGATCACCTTAGTATATTTGCAAACACTGTTGAAATAAAAATTATTGAACTAAAACAACTGGATTATGACATATTTGGAGAGATAATCAACGTAGTGTATGGTGATGTATTGTTGTATCCTGATATAGTAAACTATTTATCCATAGACAAGGAACATTCTCATAAAAACTATCATCAAATGAAAAATCATAAAAATGATGTTAGATTCTATATATAGGAAGATCCATTTTTATGGAAATTATGTAATGATCATGTCATAAATAGGTGCTTTATAATAAGATAAATAGAATTATAATTGTAATTTTTACATATATATTCTTGTGGAGGCCTCATTGGAACTCAAATCATGTAATGAAATCTCAGGTAATATTGGAATCATTTGAAAAAAATATTTACTAATTCCAATGAATATTTAAGAAAATATGTGGAGTGAAAATATTCCTAGAGTATTCCAAAAAGTCAAGAGATAACAAAATAACATTATTTGTGACATATTTTATTAATGGGGAATTCATTCCATGAGACCATTTCACATTTATTTTTAGAATTTTTAGAATTTTATTTTTTTATATTATGTATCTAAATGGGTCGATGAAAATTCCACCATGACATATGATTCCAATGTTTTGTGTGCTTTTTTTAGTCCAACATGTTTCAAAGTATTGGAGTGGTAATTGACGTCATGAAAGACCAAGGAAATATTTTTTTAACAGAATGATATATGATTTACTTAATTAGTATTGTGTAACTAAAATAACATCAACTCTCATCCGTCTATAGAAAAGTTTCCAATCTACAATATCAAATGGGTAGATCAATGATATCATGGATAAAATGGTTAAACCAAACTAGACGGATTTGATCCAATGTATTATGGAAACCTTAGGGTATTACTAGTAAATATAAAAAACATATACATCAGATCCCATATAGGTTGTATTACGAAACTATTTTTCATCATCATGTATTGTTATGGAACCTATAATATTGGGATGTAAAGCATATGTATTTGAATTCAGTGAGTGATGGGAAATAGAAAAAACTACTTTTATAAGAGTTATAAGAAATTGTTAGAGATTATTTAGAAAATTAAATGTTATCCAAACATATAACCATAGAGTAACATGAAAAATGATCCATATAATACCATTTAATATGGAGACCATGTCATTATCTATAATTATAAATGAATTTAAATTAAATGTATATTTTTTCCTTGATGGTATGAAAATTTATAGTTACTAATTTCAATCCCATTGGTTCTAGTACTATCAAGAGATAATAATAATTAAATCCATTCACTATCAATAGATATAAGATGAAGATGTTCCATGGGAATCTATTATAGGGACAGGTGGGGGATCTCAAACTTCTCCAACATATCTACTAATATCTGTCCAAGAGGATAGTTTGATCCAATTACATTAACCATGGAAACTTTTGGAATAGAACCCAATATTTAATAATTTTAATATCTAGTAGATTGAGATAATGTCTCTTCTTTCTTTCATCCCTTGATATTTGGTGGAATATTTCTTAGAGTAGTTTTAGTTATATTATAAGACCAGCTGGTTGAAGTTAATAGGTACCCCAAAAACCATGATGAATTCATAGAAAAAATGCATGGGATGAAATATATAATTATTTCATTATTTATGTTTAAAAAATATTATATATATATTGTAAAGAAATATTTGAAACGGTAACTTTTGGTAGCTATGACAATCTAAACAATTCTTATACATGCTTGAATTTATTCCTTACTAATCATATATAAGTTTTCCAATATCATATAACATTTACAAGAGGATTTATTAACCTATTACTTCATGTTTTATCATGATTATATATATTGAGTGATCTTGGTACATATCACCTACTCAAACATGAATTTGAATTTTCCACATATTTGATTGTAAAAAACAACATTTGCAATCATTGAGAAATTATTAATAATATTACCTTATCCTTGAAAAACCCATTTAAATTAATCCTTATTTTTCTTTTAGATAAGATGATTTACCATTTTAGGAATGAGAATTGTTTAATGCCCTATTTCTAAATTTCCACCATCCTCTTAGTATTTTTCATGATGTTTTCATGATGAACTGTTGGGTGAAGGGAGTCACAAAGAAAGGGATTATTATAATTATAAGGTAAAATTGTGGGGGTGTTATAATAGTTATTTAGAAAGGTTTATTAATTCATTATTTATTTATTATTGTTTTCTTTTCTATAAAAAATGAAAATAAAGATAAAAAGATAACAATGTGGGTTCAGACAATGGTGTATAAAAAATAACTAACACCAGACTGATGATTTGTTGTTATATATGGGCATGTGGTGGATATGAGTTACATTCTAAGAATATTATTTTAAAAAACCAAAAAAGTAAATATAGTGAAGTGAAATTGGCATAAAAGTATTGAAAACTCAAGTGGGTCCAAATAATTCATTAAGATTTCATATTTCAATTCCTTTACTTTAAACATGGGAAGTGGGAGTTTTCAAAAATATATCGGGATAATATCATTGATCATTTAATTTTGATATCATGCAATATTCAATTTGATAAAACCCCCTCTGTTTAACCTTAATTTTTATCATCATTTCATACCACACATTATCCCTAGATTCATATTAAAATTATTCTAAATACGTCAAGATTTAAAGAAACTTTTTTTTAATAATTTGAGAAATTAGTACTTTTTAAGCTAATGGAAAATGATCCTATTCATAATATAAAGAAATATTCTACTTGAATTTTTTCATCTGTGATGAGACAAAACGATTAAATTTGTGGTTAATCATGATTTTTATTTTTTAATAATAATAAATTAAGTAACATTAATTAATGAAAGAATAAGTTCAATCGTTTCTAAAAGAGATAACATAAAATTCTAGGAATATTTGTTTATTTGAAAATTGTGAAATTAAATTGATATCTTAGGTGGATATTTGAAACATTTATTAAATATTTATTTTTATTTTTTTATATTACATTGAAATTTCAATAGTGGTAGAATTGGTGACCTTTGGAATTTAATTTTGACATATAATTCCTCATTACATTTTCTATTTATTTGTGGGGGTATTTTATAGACTTATATTTTCAGGAATATTTTTGAAGATATTCTTATTATTTTTATGTGGGTTTTAAGGAACAATCTCACAAATGAATTATTTGAGTAAACTTTGGGAAATTAAAAAGGCGGAATGGAAATTGGTCATAATGGATGAAAGTATGATTGATTTATGGTATTGTATTTATTTTAATAGACTAATGAAATATACCATGTTATTTTTAATGATTATAATAAAATATAATCTCACCATCTAGTCATCATAAAATGGCCCCACATTCCACATAGCTAGGACCAAGAGCGCTGGACCGACTATAAATATACCATGGGAAGGCCTTCAATGTGGTATGAATCCATGGCTATGAATATATAGGCATAATCCTGAGAACTCTCCCATGTGGTAGATAGGACCAAATGGTGATGGCGGGAGTGGCTCACATGGATTTGGTAGTATGTGGTAGCGATGGGGTCCTCTAACACCATCGAACATTGTTTCCTTTGTGGGGAAACAAATTATTATAAATACAAGCACCCCATGAATCAATTATCAGATGTGGGATCTCCTTATATAGAATAAATATGCATACTAAATAAACTATGTAGTCACACTACATATCTACACACACCCTAATCAGATGTTTTCTTAGCTACCAACCACTATTGGTCTTCTCCCTTTTTCTTCAAAAGTTGTCGTCTTTAGAATCCATAACCACCTTGGGAACCATCTAGAAACTATTCACTCATACTATATATCTATTTATATTTCCATAAATATAAATTATCATATTTGGTATCCCAAACAACCATAAATAATTTTTGAGGAACAATATTGTCGTGTTCTCCATGCAAGATAATTTGTTATCCCTCAGGCCATTGTGAATGATGAATAGTTTGTTTAATAAGACTTCCATGTTACTACATCACCATGAATGAACCATTCCATCAATGTGTAGGTAAGATGTATATTCTCTCATGTATTCCTTCACTAAACAATTGTCATTCCCTAGGCACATAATCCCTCCAAAATAAAGAAGAAGCACTATTGTAACAACAGTAGATTTTATATACAATTGTACAATGGTAAATATGATATACTATTGAGACAATAAAAAATACCCTATATCATTGATACAAAGTAATATTTTTAATATTCCTTCACCACTACTTACACTTACTCCCCCACTGCTACTAATGCCACTAATAAACAATATAGTTGACCCCATAGAAGATCTGATCAAGATATTCCTCGCTATAAAGCCCGATTTTTAAGTGGAACATGATTTTATCACTAATTGAGATCCCTCCAACCAAATTAAAGATAAAGGGATTGATGTGGATCTCTCCACCTACTCATCACCTAAAAGTTTATTATAATATCCCCAATGATACCAATTAACACCATTCATGAAGGATTAGTTATCATGGCTACATCCATGAAGGTTGGATATGCATGGTTACCTTGAATAAGCTGTGGAAGAGAAAACGATTTTTTTATCATTTTAATATAAAACAATTCTCTAGTAATGGAAGAAGGTGTTTCATTTTGATTTCTACCTTTTTATGAATCTTTGATTGTAGAAGGACCAATATTTTATTTTTTTCTACCATTTCTATTTGGTAGATGTGGTCAACCATCTTGAAAATGGAAGATTCCCAAAGGTAGATTTTTCGTTCACCACTATGGGTTTCAACTCAACATTGGAATTTTGATATTCCAGTGAATATAGTATATTCAATCTCTATATATTTTTAAAAATGTATATTAAACTCTTACAAATATTTTGATAGATATTAAAAAAGAAAGAAGAGATGTTTCCTACCTTTATAAATATAAGGATGATGTGTACATAAATGAGGAACACAGAATTACAGTATTGGTAGTAGACTATAGTTGGATTCATTGTTTCTACTAATTTTATTTTTTCAACTTTTATTATTCCTTCTTCCACATATACCTCCAGTGATTCCCTTTTAATAGGGGTGTATACAAATTTTCTGTATGTTTATGGGGATGTGACCATATTTGATGTTGGCGTATATGATTTTATCAAATTATGGTATCCTTTTTTAATTTTTTTAATTGGTTGAATTCTCAATTAAATAATTTTAATTTAATAATATTTTATTTTTATATGAAATATAAAATGGCAAAATTATATTGATGAAGAAATGTTTTCTCCCTCTACTCATTTTGAGATCACACAGATTTAGTGATATAGATTCAAGTCCAAAAGTGATTGTTGATTACTAATTTTTTTGAAGAAATTCCCGACTAATTTGGACACATGGGATCCTCAACACTTGATTTTTTATTTCATAGGTGATCTAAAATATTCCCACTATGAAATTAACACATTGAAAGAAGAGTAGTCTATCCCAGAAAATTGTGTGGATTTTCATAATTTTCAATCAACCTTAATCAAGCATGAAATAAATGAAATTATAGGTAATCAATTAATTAAAAAAATTAATAAATTCAAATGATTAATTGTAAAATGGATCATGGGTGAATTATGAAATAGAATCCAACAATGATCTTAATCAAATATCTCTTATATGAATTTCATGAACCATGTTTTTTCACTACCTAGTCATAGATATCCTATTATTTTATTTGGATTTTAAATCATGAAAACATGTTTAATGCACTACTATCTAGATTTGGGATTGGTGACTACTACTACTGTTCCCTTAGGGGAAAATAAATAGCTTTTTCAAATCCACAAGATAGATTACTATCAATAACCCATGTAGTTAAGTATATGTTTATAACCACTTATTATTATTTTTCCATTATGCTTATTCAAAATTTATAATATATAATTTCACAATAAAAAACATATAACATAAATATCATTATTATAATATAATTTCACTATAATGGTGACTAATTCATTGACTTCCCTACCCTTTTTTATAAGAAAATTCGGAATGAAATTTCTATATTCCAGTAATACTACCTCCAGAAAATATTGTGTTTTGTTTTAATTAACAACATTATATGTTTGGTAATAATGTTGAGTTTAATAAATTAAAAATTTATATATAAAATATTTTATATTCTTAAATGATAAAACATATTGTCAATTTATATAATTATTTTGGATATAAAATCATCAATAATCTGTATCTGTTGACTATAATCTCTAGAGAGTGATGAAACTTTGTTTATCTATTCATCACCAACTTATTTGGATGGTCATGAAAATGGATTTAATGAATAAATATGATTATTATGATATCATTGAGGTTTTTTAAAGTAAATTGGAGAACCTAGTAATGATATGATAGAAAAATTATTTCCATTGTTTAAATGAATTAGAACAAGTGTTGTAATAAAAAATTGTTAATTAAAATAATATAATATTTTTATATCAATTAATTATGCTTCAAGATCATTTACAATTATGATATATCACACTAATAAAAAATAATTGATATCATTATGATACATGTGTATTGATATTGAATCTAAACCACATCATAATCATATATAATCATGGTATGTCCATGTTTGAAATAGTTTGACCACCTATATGAAAAATGTTATTTTTGATGCCAAAATATTGAATGTTTAAAATATAGAATGTAAAAAAAACTTGAAGTATGTGTATTATTTTTTCTGAAATACAATGGATGGTAAGGATGTTAAATTAAACATATCATATAATCATCCAGGGGTCATGTGAATGAATAATATGTAGTAAATGATCTTATTATGTTCAAGTAAAACCCCTATGACAATCCCACTATTCCTAAAAATGAATCCTGATAAGAACTAATGATCATGTGGAGGTTACCAAGTGAGATCATCCAAATAATGTGAGTTATCAACTAATGGATGTGTAAAAATGACCTTAAAACCCTCTTAAAATTAAGGAGGAAAATGGTGAAAATTTTATGTGATGATGAGTTATGTCAATCTTCATGTGACATGCTCATGTGATCTAATTGACATTGTAAAGATCCTAATGATATGTCATCCTTTTTTATGGAAAATAATGTAGGCATGAAACCTCCATTATGGAATAGACCCTGAAATTTCCAAAAGAATATGTGATTTCCTTTCACCAAAATTTGATAGTGGTAGGATTTTCTATAACAGTACCTTGATAGCATTGTGAGGCCCATTATTAATCACATGACACTTCAAAACTATTGAGAGTGATTTTCCCCAATAATGCTCACAGAACATCATGATATATCTTGTCCACGTAAAATAAGAAATTAAAAAAAGTTAAATTTTGGAAGCTTATCATTATGGGAAAATATGTTGATCTTCACACAAATAGGGGCTATAAAAATCGAGAAATCACCAATGATCACACAAATCCCCCTCATCCAGAAAGTATAATCCCATAAAGGACCACATGATGAGTTAAATTCGTATTTCGAAGGCCCCATAGACACGACAACATGATATCTTTAGGGCCCATAGACATGTAAGACTAATCCCATGCATTTCCATTGATAAGTTTCATTTTTATGATGAAGGAACCTAGTCAAGTTATAGTCGATCACATGAAAGCCTTTCCACAAGACTCTTAATCTCATGAGGACTCTTAAAATTCATTCATAACATCGTGAAATCTCTTTGAAAAATCATCATGGTTAGGAGAAATCCCATTGATTTTAAGTGTTGTGATATAAATTTTGATGACATAACATTCTGTTGGTTTGTGACATCATGATGCATAATGGATAACCCTTTGTAGGATTATGAGTACCGCATAACCCAAAAAGCGATCCATCAACTCCAACTCATATTTTAGATATACATTCCACGTAAGGAGATGTTTAACTAGGGTGTAGAAGGATATTAATACATCCCAATCAGAATAAAATCACACACAATGGGTGATAGCAATACAAGAGTGCTTGAATTGAATTATAGGAGACTCCAATCAAATGATTGAAAATGCATTCCACATGGTAACATCTGATGAACGACCTAATAGATCTTGTGAAATGAATATTTTTTTCTCATGATCACTTTGCCAATCATGTGAAGGGATTATGGCATGTTTGTAAACTTTTTCAATGTAGATCCCACATATCTACATGGTGAATCGAAGTAAAAAAATAAGGTGGCACTTAAAAACCATGCAGAAAATATGAAATAATGTCTGGAACAAAGAATTAAAATTGATAAAAAAAGTTATGCAATATTGGATACAATAATCCTCATAAACTTCAAATGGACTTTATTGATAATGTGACAACATCAGGGGATATCTCACAAATCATGTCGAACACCCTTAATATCAAATTTGGAATTTGATATTTCCATTGGAAAATTCAGGTAAGTAGTGTGACTCCATTCATGCGTGTGACTCGAGTTTTGCATTTTCCCCTAGGATTGGCTTATAGATCATGGTTCACTATCCAGACATCCCTCCCAATTCATGTGAAATAATCAATGAATTTAACCAATGTCTTGTGGATACCTTTTGAAAATTCATCTAGGTTACGCAATGTCTTCAAAACATATTAGATAGGTCTCTTGATGTCCCCTGAACAAGTCAGTCAAGTCATGTTATATACTATGAAAATGTTTTCTAGATCATTTGATGTCCTCTAGGTAGGCCATTCAAGTCATGAAACACAAGCCTCACATGTCTACTAGGTCATGTGACATCCTCCAAATATGTGGAAAAGTTACATGACAACCTCTAAACATGTCATTTTTGATAATGTGACAACCTCCCCAAAAATTCATACATATCATGCTATTTATTCCATAAATTTCAACTAGATCATGTTATTTTCACTTGATATATCCAATGGGAAACCTAGTTATTTCAAAAAATTTCCAAACAAAACAAATATGTTGTAACATTCTATGTTTTAGACCGAATGAAAAAGAATAGGAAATAAATTTTTCTGGTTAACTAGAAAAGTCGGTTTTAAAACCGAGCATTAGAAAATTTTGTTTCTGATAGTTGACTTTGTGATGTGTCTTGTAAATAAATTTATAAAATTAATTACATTAAAATTTAAATATAAACAAATTAAATGAATGTTAAAAGATTTATAAAAACATTGGAATATTTTATTAAATATTTTCAGAGTTTGACAATGAGTCGGCAAGGGGTTATGAGACCCATATACACCCAAAATTGATAGAATAAAAATATTGAATTTATTTAAATCATACACATCTGTGTTTTCTTTCAAAAAAATGAAATAAATCTCAAAAGGTGCATCGTATAGGAAATATTATACCACTGTTAGGTCCATAACATTAGGTTTACCCTAGGTAGGGTATAACCATGATTCTCATTGGATTTTTGGCACCCTCACACATGATAATACCCTAATTATTTTTAGTTAATTTATTATTTGGTTTTTTATATAATAAATAAATATTTTCTCACAAACAGTACGTGGAATGAAAAATCCAAGACCGCTTTTAGTTCTGGGACATGGTGTTTACCCTGGGCAGGGCATAACCTTTTTCGACCGTTGGATATTTGGTCATATCGCTCTCGAAGATAATTTAATCGGGTTATAAAATATTTGTTGGAAAACTGCAAATAATAATAATAATAATTTTTTTATTAATATTAGTATTTTTGTTGAAGACAATAATTGAACATTCACACCCACAATTAGTAAATTGGGTCACAGTGTAAATAATAACTGCTCAATGTAAATAATATTATATTATTAATTGTTCAATTTAATTTAAATGCGCGATCAATATTAATTCAATAAATTTTATCCTTTTTATTAATGGTTATTGTTGTTAAAATATTAATGGTGTCATTAATGTGTCGTATTAAATAATAATAATTTCATTTATAGTTATTATTATTAGATTTGGACAAAATCATTGATTTACATATATATGAGGCATATATATATATAGGGTTTAAATATATATAGTTATATATGAAAGTGAGAATGTATATAAATAAATATATAGATGTGTGTGTGTGTCTATATATATATCATGTGAATACATATATGGGTGGATATTAATTTATTGTTGGGTTAGATAAAATATTATTAATTACCTACATAAATGCATTTAAATTCTAGAATTAAATCAAGGTGCAAAATGTTTTAGTTTCTTTTCCAAATCATTAAAGAGACTCAGGGCGCGCACTTGTGCATCTTATTGTTGGTCCCAGATAGCTATTAAAATTTTTTAAATGGTTTCTCGGACATTTTGTAAAATATTATGTTGCACCCTAGCATAACATTCAGGTTAAAATTGACTAAAAAATTAAATAAAATTTCAATAAATTAAATGATATGAAAAAGGAATAAAAATAAATAATGAAATTAAAAGCAGGAATGTGGAAAATACAAAAATAATTAAAAAAATGGGTCGAACCATTTTTTATTTTTTATTTTTATTTTCTTTAACTCTCCATTTATTTTTTTATTTTTCTTTTTCCCTTGTTCTTTTTTTATTTTATTTCTTTTCTTTCCTTTTTCTTTCCTTCTTTTCTTCTTCTCCTCCCCTATTATTTGTAGTGCACCCCTCCTCCCTAAGTGGTGCACACAACATGGCTCCCTCTTCAGAAGATTTTCATGCCTCCATTCGTCATCAAATTTTATCACTATTAGGTTTGCAATAAACCTCTCAATAAGTATTATCCCACATACTATGAATTTTGTGATCTCTTTCTCTATCCTTTTCATAGTTTGTCACGGAAGGATTTTACACTATTTTGGTTTTTTTCTAAAATCATCCATTTTCTTCCATTTGAGGTCAAATCAAAGCCTACCACAGATCATAGGATCATCTATGGCAATAAGGTATAATGTCTTCTCATTTTCCCTCCATTTCCTAGAAATTTAAAAAAATGCACCGTTGTGTCGTTAGTCGGTGCCTACAAACATTGTAAAAATTCACAAAATTTATTTAATTCTTTTGTTTAGCATATTTTTTGTTGTCACATTGATCATGAATTAATTTTTTTTGAATTGTTACAATGTGGTCAGACACCTCTTTGGGTGTGCTGATGTGGTCGGTATAAATTCTGTTAGCCCGAGTATTTAATCCATTTTACTGCATGTGTTGTGAAACCTATTTTTGTTGGGTTTAATTTAAATAATTATTTTAGAATCATTATGATCCTTCATTTGTTGGATCTTTCTTAGTTGTTTATTCTAAACTATTTATTTTTTTAAATTTTCATGCATGAGCATTTAATTTAATTAACTGTATATGTTGTGCAACCTATTTTATGTTTTTTAATTGAAATAATTAATTAAATTTATTGTGAACAATGAATTGTTGGATCTTTGGGATTTTTTTGGGAGGAATTATTTATATATTAATGATCATTTATCTTAGCTTAGGTTTATAAGTTATCTTGTCTTGTTAATATTATTCTGCAATAATATTTAATTTATACCTTGTGATGCATGGGTGTACTTGTTTAGATTTCATGCTGCAATTGCATATGCTTATTATGTCATATCTACTACTATGAAAACATTCATTAAATTTAGAGTGGGGAAAAAAGGTGGGTCCATATTAAGGGTCACTCTTAGACCCTCTCTTCCTGATTGTTTCCATTACGCGTCAGGGGGCGGTGTCTTTGGCTTTGCTGGACCAATACTTCCCATGGCATTCTAGTATTTATGAGTGACACTAGTTCCAAAAGGGCCCATCAAGATAGATCTGTTGGAAATGTGGATAAGCCATCCTCATATTAAACAAGACCCCTTTTCGAGAGATTGGGATAGACTTAGGGTAAATCTATGCCTCGAGTGATGCTTGATCTTTTGAAAGATTTCTTTGGATGGGCTCAGTGGTATTTGATAATTTGACAAATTTTCCATAGTGATACCTTCAAGATGGTCTCGAACCCCAACTATCAAATGGACCTTAATAATGATGCACTAAGTGTTTATGTTAATGTCATTATAGCCTCTTGAGTTTTGAGATATTCTTCTGGTATGTTTAAGCACACCTAGTTGACACTTGACATAGTCCCCATGTTAAAGGAAAATATTGGGGTATGCCTCTTCCATGTTTTTCCATGATTTTCTAAGCTTAGATATATATGCATTATGCACTATTCTTATTATAGGTACTTCCATCAAACTCCCAACTTAGACTGAATTAGGTGATTCTGGATGGGTGTCATTGGGTACATGGGCCGAGTTAATTATTTTATTTCTCTTAATTTATTATTTTCATTTTCTATATAATGACACATTGAATTTTATCACTACATGAAATGGAATGTTTTAGATACAATGGGTGCCGACCTACTGGGATTTTATCTCACACCCTGCTCGGCTATTGTTGACACCCGAGTAGATTATATGTTTGCAGGTATTGATAAAGGAAAGAATGCTTCTTCTAATGCTTGATTGTTTCTTTCTTCTTAAGATGGAGACTAGGATAGAGGACCAACCCTTTCTCATGATGTAGTTGTCACAATTTTTGTCTTTTATTTTTTGTTTTTAGTATTCTTGGGTTTCTATTTTTAGTGTTTTCTGTTTAGACAGACATCATAGTATGACATCATTTGTGTACATGGTTTCATTTATAATCTTCTTCATTTATTATACATTCAGTTGGGATTATTTATTCCCTTTTTATATATTTTATTCATATATATTCTCCCTCTATTTATTATTAGTTGTTTTTTACTTTCGCTGTGTATTTCCTATTACCTATTAGGGCATAGTCTCCCCCACGATCAAGTTAAGAAGGCCATCGTTGCTAGTCGACATCCTCTTGCATTGGAGGTGATGCTCTTCAGGTGATTTGATGCATTAGTCTGGCCACCATCTTAGAGGTGAGCTGGGATGGGATGTTACAATGTGGTATTAGAGGTGGTATTTTTTCCTTTGTCTTACTATTTTCGGTTGGTAGAAAAGAGACAAAGAATTTGTTGCCACTTGGTTAATAGTCGTTCTTGGGACAGATCACCCCACGTACAAGAAATGGCCAAGTTTCCAGGATTGGGATTGTTTTTCATGATTTTTGATGTTACAAGTGGTTTTATTTCACCTTGATTGATTGGTGTAATTTTCATTACTTATGAATTTATAGAATTTATGATATTTTACCCTTGTCCTATTAAGGTAAAGACGAAGCATTGCATGCATCATAATAGACACATAAGAATTCACATTCCATGTATACTTCCATACCATGTAGTTGCATTTTAGGATTACTATTGATTCAAATTGTGTTCCTTGAATGTATGACTTGTCTTGAAATTATTTATCATGCCTTTTTAGATACCATGTTTCGGTGATATATTAACCATGCTATCCTATTGTCATGATACATATTTAATACCATGTCTTCCTTGTGTAATGCTTTTATGCCTATTAGCATGTCTCTGTAATTAAAATATTATTATTCTATGATTACAACATGTCTCTCTCTGTTAGATTCATGTAGTGACATGTTTTATTGTTTTTTATGTAATTTTTTTCTTTGTTAAAATGTATTGGTTTCTTTTGAATGCGAGTCAAATTCCAAAAACTATAAAGTGTGTAGTAACTTATTTGTTTGATAGCCACCCATATATCTAGGCTTTTATGTGTTTGAAAAAGTTATAATTTCAAATGAGATTGTTATCTACCAAATGGAAGTACTATGACCAAGTATGCTATTTGATTAATGTTCCTTATGAGATAACTTGGTATGTGTGTTGCGACTCTTAATAATTAAACCACATTTTTTGGGGGGTTGTATTCAAATGAACTTAGGTTAGATTAGTGGGACCCTTGTAGGTTACCTTATCTACTTAAAAGGAATTTATGTTATAGATTTCCTAATTAAGGATAGGATATCTATTAATGTAAAATGTTTTAAAATGGTGTTTTATAAAACTTGATTGTTTTTTCCTTTTGACGTTGGTTAAGATCAATTACCTTGGGTTTTGTTTTGAAAAATGGTACTTGATGTTTTGATTAAATTTTTTGATGATTAATGATTAAATGTGATTAAATATAAAAGGATTGGATATGGAGCATGTAGAAATTTCCTCTATTTGACACCCTAGTATAAGTGTTATTGGATTATATCCTTGATTTTCTTCGGAATAGAACCATTTACATCCCATTGTTCCTAGTCAATCCCCCTTGGTTAAAATGGTACCCTTGTTTGGATGGGTGGTCATGATTTTCTTGACTTTTGTCTCGGTCTTGAGCATCGAGTAGTGCTCATTTCCATCAATTTAGATTGACTTACGAATGTTAAGTTGATTCTTAGGTCATTTGACCCTCTCTTATCCGCAATGATGGATGAATCGGTACATCTTCATTTCTGTTAAAATTCATCTTGCTTCTGTGTCACCTTGGGGTTGTATTCATTCACGTACTTGGTGCCGTCGAGTTCTTAATGTTGTGACGAACCTGTTGAGTTCAGTGTAATCATCAGTTATTTCACTATTAAATATGTTTCGGGTCATCTTCGTAATATAATGACTTCTATGTTAAAGGAATAATGTTCATCCCAAAGCATGAGATAGCTTCTAGAGACTTAGTGTTTTGACACAACAACTAGTTTGGTTGGGCATTCATGGAAATTGTTTAAACATTTTTCATTCTGGTAAGCTCCAAATCCTCTTAGTGTACTCTTCCCTAAGTGATGAGAATGTCAAATATCTTTCCTTTATCCTTGATGCACTATGTGAGCATCAGTCTTACGCCATGATAAATATTTAAATTGTTATTGGGCTTGTTAGGGTCGTTTTCTTAGTGTTTCATGTGGACACATCATTCTTATTGGGGATTTATTAATCTTGAGTGGACTTAAGATTTCAGTGTAGGAATTCTTTGGATGAACTGTTGTACACCATCTGTTTCATTTAACATGATCTCTAGGCCGATTCCACTCTGGCCTCAGTCAATGTTTTTGTATGGAAATCATTACCTTGCACTAACATATCACTTGTAAACATGGAGTGTGGACTACCTTGTATTAGTTCCTTTCACACCTATTATGCCAATATGAGGTTACCCTAGACATGTTTTTGGGGTTAGTGATGCCTAAATAAAGGAAGGTCATAGTAATTCAAGTATGGATTTCTTTTTATGTGTTCACGGTTAATGCGAGATAACATTGAAGAAGACAGTGTAGATTAGTTCATAAAATTTCAGAAGTTTAGGTTGGGTTCCTTCTTTAATGGTTGGCTGGAGGGGATTTACTAGTTCTCTCTCTTTCTCAATGAATTGGTCAGTGAATGACCTTTTTCTAGCATGTTGTCATGTGAGACGAGTGCAGTTCATGCTGACTAGGGATTTATATAAAAATCTCACTCATCATGGGCTTTAAGGGAGATGGGGAATTTACCATTTTATCCTTTTTAAATAATCACATGAAAAGAATCGCTTAAATGATTAAGGGCATGTTTCGTATGAAATTATGATTCTGGAAGGTGTCGTGACCCGAAATTTGCCTCTTTCTAACTATAAAACCTTAGGTTAGAAGTAAATTTGACTAGAAGTTACTGAGACGGAAACATGGTCATGTCTATAGTTGAACATGTCTGGATGGGCATAGTCTTGGGGTTTCTGTTAGAAAATGAGTGTTGGATTAGATCTTAATGGCTTTTGTTTTATTTCGTAACTAATGATTGAACGTGCATTGATTATTTAGAGTCACAACACAACATTTTGGTTTTTTAATTTAAATAATTAATTTAGATTAATTATCAAATTTGAATTGCTAGATATTTGGTTATTGTTTGTGCTGAATTATTTATTTATTAAAGAGGGATTTTATCTACTTATGTTGATGCGGTATCATTCCTCATTAATATTTTTCTACTAAAATATTTAATTTATACATTGTGATTCATGGGTGTATCTATTTAGATTTCAAGTTGTAATTGAATATGATTATTATGTCATATCTGCTGCTGGGAAAACATTAATTAAATTCAGGGCAGGGAAAGGAGGTGGGTGCTGTATAAAGGGCCATTCTTAGACCATATTTTCTTGACTGTTACCAATATGTGTTGGGGGGCTATGTCTTTGTCTTTGTCGTACTGAGACTTCCTCGAGCTTTCTAATACTTATGAGTGACACTGGTTCCAAAAGGGACCATCGAGACGGATCTATTAGCAATGTGGCTAAGCCAGTCTCAGATGACAGTCGACCGTTTTTTGTGAGATCAGGATAGACTCAGTGTAAAGCCATGCCTCGAGCGATACTTGGTCTTTTGAAAGATTTCCTTTGACGAGTTCAGTGGTATTGGATAATTTGACAGATGTTCTGTAGTAATACCTTCGGGATGGTCTAAGACTCCATCTCTCGACTTGAACCTTAATAATGACGAACTAAATTTTTATATTAATGTCATTTGAGCCTCTTGAGTTTTGAGATATTCTCCTGGTGTGTTTATGTACACTGGGTTGACACTTCACATAGACCCCAAGTTCAAGCACAAGCTTGGGGTATTCCTCTTACTTTTTTACCTTTCTTTTCCAATCATAGATATATATGAATATGTTCACTCTTCTTATTATAGTAACTTCTTTTAGACTCCCGACTTAGGCCGAAGCAGGTGATTTGGGATGAGTGTCATTGTGAACATGGGCTAAGTTAATAATTATTTTTTCTCTTATTTCATTATCTGTGTTTATTATATAATGACACACAATGTTTTATCATTGCACAAAATGTAATGGTTTAGACACCGTGGTTGCTGACCTACTGGGATTTTATCTCACACCCAACTCGGGCGTCATTGACACCCGAGTAGATTATATGTTTGTAGGTATTGAAAAATGGAAGCATGATGCTTCAAATATTTTATTGTTTCTTGCTACTTAGGATGGAGACTGGGGAAGAAGACCGAGCCTTGCTCGTGATACAGTTTCTTCACTTTGTGTCTTTTCATTTTAGTTGTTAGTATGGTTGGGTTTCTATTTTCAGTGCTTTCATTTTAGACAGACATTATGGCATGACATCATTTTTTCACCTAGTTCCATTTATCATCTTCTGCATTTATTATGAATTCAGTTGAGATTATTTATTTTCTTTTTCTATAGTTTATTCATTTATATGATTCTGCTATTTATTATTTCTTGTTGTTTACATCCATTGTGTATTACCAATTACCTATGAGGGAATAGTCTCCCCCACAGACTTGTTATAAAGGGCCTCACTAGATGTCAGCAACCTCTTGCATCTGGGGAGATGCACATGAGGTCATGTGACATATTGGTCCGTCCACTGTCTTAGAGGGGATCTGGGTCGGGATGTTACACATGCATCCTAAGATATGTCAAATAGAAAATCAGGACATGTTATCATGACACCCTAGAGCATGTCATCCATATCCAGTTGATATATTTGGGTATATCCACAACTGATCTATGAGAACTCTGATTCATGTAAAAACATGATACTTATGACCCTTCCAATGGAAGGTTCTATAATTTTAACCCAATTTGATATAATAACATCCATGTCTACGACATTCTAGACCATGAAACCCAGTCCCTCCCATTAAATTATACTTCTTCCTCATCCATCAGAAGATTAAAATGTGGCCAAAATTATGAGTACTGTAATTCTTGTCCACATTGTATCTGTATGATGAATTCTTATGTCTATAGATCCATCATAAATCATCCTCCATGTATGTATCTCCATATTTTATAAATTATTTCCATTGGAATGTAATCTCTCCCAAGGTCTTATCATATTTACTTCTTCATCAGTGGATCAATTGAGAAAATACATGATGATGACTCTAATTCTTTCCATAACCATGATTCATTGGACACTTTTCAAAGGCCCACACATCATATGAAACAACCCATAAGGGCCTCCCCAATGCATAAGTCCCAAATACATATGGAATGAGACAAAATACATACTAACCACAATTTCTCACATCGAGCATGAATAAAATTTTTATAGGGACATTAAATTATCAATTAATTATAACAATGATTCTCCCAATATAGGGAAACCTTAGCATCTGATCTCCCATCATCTTCATGGTATGACTTCCCTAAGATAAGGGAATCCTTATTAGGGTGTGTCCTAGGGTAATGATCAAACTACATTGTCTCTGATTCCTATTATGAATAGGATATATATGAAAATTTTCCTAAGGCTAGAGTTCCAAAATTGGAGCCTAATTTCCCTCATATACTTAACTTACTCATGAAGTTAAACTTTCAGGGGTCAAACATACTAAATGGGTTTTGATTATAATTATAAACAAGATGTGTGGGATTCCTTATGAAGAATCAATCCCATATTTGAAATATTAACTACCTCCCTGAATGATAGTGAAACCCAAATCTGCCTAGTGACATGGATTAAAAATATAACCAGCTACCCATGAGAGGAAATGGATAACGAACCATAGATACATAAATATGGATTTATTTAGATACCCATCATTAAAAATGGAAGTGTTCAACATTTGATAATTATTTTAGGGTAAACATTCATATATCAGGATTAGTAAGAGATTATCAAATATCTCTTATGTCTATAATATTGTCCAACAGTATGAAAAAATTCTCCCAAAAATGGTGTGGTGATCCCTACCTTCCAACTTCTCAGCCAATGTGAGTTCTTATTTGTTTTTGGATCAAAAACCACGAAGGATTTCCTAAGTTTGGAAACCATGTCTGTTATCAGTTGTAGATGTAGAAAAAAATGAGATTTTCCATTAAAACAAAGATAAATGAACTCAATGTTAATGATTATACTAGACATCGAACCCCACACTACAATCTGTCTGGTTAATCTGCATGTATTTTTTTTGTTTTTTACTTGGGAACAAATTTTTTTAATCTAAAATGAATCTCTCAAATAATAATAATGATCAAAATAACCAATGTAATCTAGAATCTCATGAAATATTCCATTCTCAATGTGAAAATTTAATGCATGAAGATAGATAAACTAGTAATAAGAAATGAATTTGGTGTTACGAGTGAATATTTTATTGACGAAGTATCATGACATTCATGAATCACCAATCAATGACCTTGTTAATTACATTCATTGTGACTGTAGATACTGCTCTCACAAATAATACAATTCCTGAGAATATTTCAACATCTATAAAACCATTGGGAAATTCATCATTGGGTGTAAACACTATGATTCATAGAATACCCTCACTAGCTGGACACCCTCATCATTGGGTGGTGAACACAATGGTTCAATAATAGAATTGACATGGTAAGATCCCAACCCGTTAGGATTACCATAATGTCCCCTAAATTATATAACTGATGTGTTCATATCTTCATTATTAATATTTATTGAAATTAGAGGTGCTCATTTACACCACATGTTACTTCAAATTCTTATCCCTATAGTATGATAATAGCCACATTTATTCTCTGATTATTGTTGATCAAAAAGTCATCAACAGACCCCTTCTAGTACATGATCCCTTGAATTGGGTTCATTTCATGCTTTGTCACCATTTCCATCCTATCAGTTCCCATCTGTCACCTTATTTGGGAACCACCCAAACTATTCCCACCACTGACATTCATGCATGGGCCCCAAGGAAGTCTCACTGGGCATGAAAATATTTGTAAATATGGGAGTAGGATCATTTAAATTATTTTACTAATGAATCCCTCTAGATTTTTTTAAGTATCTATTCTTCCTCACCCTTGAAAAATTATTTGTTGATATTTCTACAACACGTATGTTGGAGGTTCATATCACTTCCCGCATGCCTGAAGACCAAAAACATAATTTGATTGCACAAATAAGATATAAGTGTACTCATATCCCTTCTTCAATGGAAGATATCATCCACTATGTATCGATGTTAAAAAGAATTAGGCCTTCATTCATGCACACACATTCATAAAATGATAGTAAATTTTAGTAACAACTGAAAAAATCCTATAGCATATTCCAGAATTGGTATATATGAAGGGAGAGGAACATAATCTTATTCCTACAACTATTTCACTAATATAATGTTATCCACATGAAAAATTGGATTCTTTGGTGAAATAACACATTATTTCTCTTATCTAGGAGAATTATCAACATATTCTGGTGAAGGATGAGACATGAGGAAAAGATCATATTCATGTTCCAACTGTAGTTCACCATGTGAGAGTGGAACATACCTTAGGACATGAACATATTAAATTCTAAAAATACGAAAGGAAAAATCCATTGGAACCTAACCAATATCATATTACCACTCCAATTTGGGATCACAAAGTGAGAGCAGAACCTGCCTCAAAATATGGTCATATCACATTAAAAAAATATTCAAGATATACATTGAAGTAATAAGATGATGCACCTAACCACACTCTAACCGGGTCTCACCATGTAAGAGTAGCACACACCATGGGATATGCTCATATTCCTATTAGTGTAGGTATATGTCATATAGCAGTAGTTTTCAAAACCCATCCTTAGATATATACTTCCACTGATAATTGAATGCACTGACATCCTTCATAGTCTATAATAATGGAAGATCATATAATTTCTCACATTTTTGAGGTCCATTAGTATATTTTTTCATGGAATGTATATTTGGATCAGGCTCTTATCCCTACTTGAGCTTGGATTGACCAACATATCCCTATAACCACCCACATGTGGGATTATATTTTTATCGATAATAAATAATCTAACAAGAAGACTCCAACAACTTATCAAAATTATATTTACATTCCAAAACCCCTGGGATTCTTACCCATATATTCCAAAAACATTCATATAGAAGGATAATACCTTCAAAACCCCAAAAAATAGGTCAGAATATTTTATCCATGATGAAAAATGAGGCTCATATCCCTAACCTAGTCAATGATATCATCCTTGAGGATGATCAACACATATAAAAAACACCTAAATGGTCTTTTCACACTTCAAAAAATGTATATGGAGTTCAATACCAATGTATTCCTCCTTGTGGTAGTATGGTGATGGATCACATGGACTCTACAACAAACATCATCCATGGCCATCCTCTCTATGATGATATCTCTTTTGTAAAAATAAATATTATACATTCCTAAAACATCTATATAATGTGTTTTCCAAAACTCAGATGCCTTTATATAGAGAGCTTCACCAAACATCAAGGTCAACCATATATAGTTCCCCATAAACTACTAGCACCCATTTTCAATGTTCAAGAGGTGACCCCAAGAAGAAACATCTCTAGTCTAACTAGGTGGATGCATGTAGGTATGATGATGATAAAGAGAACCCTGATATATGGAGAGTGTTAGCTGGAAAGAACCTCTTATTCAAGTTCCAGTCCCTCGACTTATCTAAATATGAGATCCCATGCGATCTAGATAAGTATAGTATTCATTATCTAAACAAAAATAAATAGTAAAATCATCAACTATTAAAGATTAGACACCTACCTTATCTTGGATACAATGTATTCTTTTAGACCATCAATATATGTGGTAGTATGCTGGACCTAGCTACTATCTCCATGGTTTTGGATAACAAACCATAAAATACATTTTCCAATATACAAAAATCTTCATTCCAATGCATTAAATCTCTTTGGAAACATTTCCATAAAGCCTAAAAATATATATGTATCCAGTATTGGGGGTTTATGGATAGGTTCACTTCATTATACCCCTAGAAAAACATAACTCCCCAAAATATGGTGGCATGTAATATCAATGACACTTGTGAAATCATGGGACAGGTTAAGGAATGAGCCATTTGGTCACCACAACAGAATTCCCCTTCTTTAATGATTCTATTACACCACAAATTGTTTGAGAGGAGAACCAATTGATCTTTACACTAAGTGCCTCAAAACAATGGGAATGAATTTTAGACCCATAAGATAACTCAAAGGTCAACCAAAAAACAACCCATAAAAAAATGAATCCCATCATTGTTTTACACTCCCCCCATATAATCCACAATAAAAAATTTTCCATATAAAACACATAGCAATATCATCCTTCATAGATGATTTTCTATAGGGAACCCAACCGACTAGGCTACCTTAGTGTTTAAATCATCATCCACCCCTCGGATACTTAATACATAGAGGGACTTAGGAATTACTGGTAGTAGCTAAAAACTAACCCCACCCCATTGGTTTAATGGGATTTTTAACTCAGTCACCTTCAACAAGTTCATCGTACCCTGAGAGATTCTTAGATAAATCACAATCGGTTTCAGAACAACCTGGTCTCTAAGTGGTTCTAGAATTTATACCATAATTAACATAATAGGAGTAATAAAATACTCTACCCAAATCCTCATATTGTCAAGAAGAAAGATAAAAAACTACATTAGCGTCTATGAATAGACTTCATCCCACATGGCTAGAGGTAATTTCATCATCCTCATCACTACAAAGGGTATACAAATTCTCTATGTTGGGAGGTAAATATTGATGGTCAATATCCCATACGTTCCTCCTGTTGGAAGGTGAACATTACCATTTTAGGGCATATTTAGAAATCATGATGAGAAACCCCCTCAATCTCACTACTCATAGGCTGAGATAGGGGATCATATGATGAAGGAAATCGTACACCATATGGGGCATTAGCTAAGGAGGCCCAATATGGCCAAGGGTTTGAGAAACAACCTTGGAGAAGTATTTTAGAATCACTATATTATGGTGTGACTAATGGTAAAACAAACATATCTAGATATAACATTGTGAATGTCTTCTTTGTCAACACAATAGATAGAGACTATGAAGACACAAGTACAAGGTGACTATAAGGACCCATTCTTAAAGATTACATAATATTGAATTAAATGGACAATTCACATTGATGATATTTTTAGGTTTAGAGTTTTGTAGAATTAGGTCATATAATTAACATAACAACAAGAATATTACATGTAGAAAACTCTACTTAGTATCCATTTGTTTCATAAAATAAAAACTCTTGAAAAAAGATTCATGTCTACTTCTATGTTTTAGACAGCATGACTTTTCCCGAATCACATCCTTAACCCTATTCATCTTTAAGTCAGGTGGAAGTCATTTCAGAAGCTTGGGATGAGCATAAAAATATTAGTATGGGTTATAAAATAAGAAAGAAATCATTAGTCCATTCAAAACAAAAAAACATAAACACTTTTACTTACCTCATGAAAAATAAGTTTTATGAATAACACATAGTAATCACAAATCATAAAGGTAACTTGTGGCATTCATATCATACATACATTATAACTATCACACCTACATAGGGAGTTACGTTGGAATACCAATAATTTTATATCTCTTAAATATATTAGGAGAAACATTCACATTTACCTCCATCATGTTACCCAATGCATTGGAGAGCTATCTCGGGCTCACCCGCCCTAGGTTTATCACAGAACAACTCGTATGCCCAAACAATGCCCAAGAACTATAACATATTGATAACACATAATACAAACATAAAGGAAAGATAATATTTCCACATTTCAAACATAATATATTTTTTAAATATATTGACCTAAAAAATCATTTATCAATACCATTTTCAATACCAAAATACATAAAAAGATAATATGTTATTTATTTTTCTTTTAAAAACTTCACCACTTGTTAAGGAAGCCAAAGATCAAATAATACTTGTGGCAGCAGAAACAGTCGTCGTCACCGCTTACGTTAAAAAGAAACATTATTTTTTGTCATTTATTAAAACACTACATAGGAAAATATTCATTTTCAATGAAATGAAAAGTCAAAATGGTTTATACACCATATAAAAGAAATTCATATATAAATTAAAATATGCCTCAATGAAAGATGATTGAGACGAAGTCCCTTTCAAAGACCATATCCTTATATTAATGATAAATAAATGACATAATTATGTGAGAAAAATATAAATACACCTAATATAAGTTTATATCATGTTTAAACCCATCTTAGGTTATTCCCACATATTTATAGAATGACAAAATCAAGAAGTAGAAGTTCAACCCATAGAATTGAATTTGGGTTAAGAAGTTCCCATACGGAAGTTCAACATCCTAACTATGTCACATTAAAATTAAGAAAATGAGTTGACTAGAGTTAAAAGGGTATATCATCACTTGGAAATACAAGTTACTGCATTAATTATATATAAGAACATATCCCAAATAAGAAGATTTAAATTAAAAGTCATTACAAAAAAAAGTCTTTTAAAATAGTAAGGTGAAAGGTTCATTTACCGATATGGTAACTTACGAAACATACACCAAATGAAAGAAGTATCATAAAATAAAGATGTAGATACCCATAAAGTAAAGTATATTACAAAAATAAGAATCTCACAGGATTAAAAAGTGAGATGAAAACCCCTTACCATGTTGTAATTCAATCGAGTCATATAACCAAAAGTAAATAACCACCAAATGAATCACAAAATACCATGAATATAATGAGAATTATGATAGTATATATTAAATGGTAGTACACAATACACCACATATACTAAATAAGTGGTGAATAATGGAAATCTCATGGAATTAAAGTAAGATAAGAATCTCCTTACCTTGTGTCTGACTTGACACGATCATTATTTAATTGTATGAATAATAAACTACTGTTAATTTATAAATGCATAAGAGAATTTTTTAAATTTTATTAATGCTTTTATATCAATTATTACCATGTTATAATCATTATGTAATCATTTAAGTTAATAAAGGTCGTTTTTTTGATATTTGGTACTTGAGTCAAAAATGAACATATTATTATTTACAATTTGTCCATGTGGTAAAAGTTCCATTATATATAGAATAATATTCATGATTAAAATATCATGTATAAATTATATATCCAGTATATATATGTATTTATAATATTACATAACATTTGAAGATTAGAAATGAAATGTATTGTTCATGGAGACGGTAAGCTGTACGTACGCATGAACGCTACTTTCATTTCTATTTTGTAGTTTAATTTATTAATACATAATTATACATAGTTATATTAAAATTAAAATATAATATATTATATTATATCATTATCTTTATCCTTTATAAGTCCCACATATGGGAATAATGAGTCATATCTCTTTGAGGGGGCAGCAGTCCACACTTTCTCAAATGAAATTATCACGTTTACCCATTATGGAAACCATAAAGGTAGGCTATAAATGTAAAATAAATAAGCATAAAGAAAATTTAAACATAATATATCTCATATATAAATATTTTTCAATATCAATGGCCACCATAATAAGAGGTAGGAGATAATCGAACAATCATCGTTTCATGAGGCGTTAGTTGACCATCCGCAAAAACAGTATGTTTTTTACCCATTAGACGGAGGTGTGTGTAAGTGTAGTTAGAATAATTATCATAACAACATCCTAGTATATTTAGGATACTTTTTTGTTCTAAAAGAAATTAATAAAAATATTTTAGTGGATGGAGAAGTAAAATAAATGAAACGAAGTTAAGAGAAATCATTACCATTAATTTGGGTAACTCCCTTTGGTTTGAACCAAAAAGACTTCTTGAAATGACTTATACTAAAGGTAAGGCTTATAGGAGGATGAGAGAGATCTTGAGAGATTATTATGGATGGGTTGGATGATAAAAGGGGCCTGAGAGGTGTTAGGAATGGGTAAGAAGTGGTGCCCTTTTATAATGGAGAAGAGGGGCTCTTTAGGAAATATTGAAATGTTATCTTATTATAAACTTATCTTCAGTTTCAAAAAGGTCCAAAAATAATTAAATTCAATGATAAAAAGACTAATGTTAGAAATAATATCACCCAATAAGAATTTTATAGGTTTTGGATATTGTTTTAATATTTATAATCTTATTTATTAAAAATCATTTATTAATGAGGTAAATACTGCATCATTATTGTGTCATAAATGATTTAATTTATATGATGTATAAAAATTATAAAAAAATAACATGATGTGGGAAATAGTTTTTTTTAATGAATATTTATAGTATAAATTGTAACTTATATAACCCCATGTGAAAATTAAATTACTAAAAGATATTTGTTTATTCCATTTTTGTCTTTACTTAAAGTTAATTAAAATAAAGTGTCATTATCCCTCTTAAGTGGATCCATGGGGTCCTAAAATCGACCCAATGATTCCCATTGTTGTAAATTAATCCACCAAAAAGGATAGGACAAGTGTTAATGTAATGTTTTATTATTATAATAATCTTTTTACCTTGAATTACCCTATTTACCTTTAACTGTGGTAAATAAAAGTCAAAAGTTAGTATTCACCAAAAATTATTATCTTCTAATTGAACCACATTTTACTTACTAATAACAACCATGTATGTCAGATTTTCAAATTTCAATTCATAGAAGCGGTAAAATTTCATTTAACTTAAAAAGTCATATTTTTTACTACTACTTAGTGGTTTCACTATTCATCAAAAATTGATGTTTTTTAGCAAAATACCAAAAATTCAGCCTAAGATATATTTGATATTCCAAATTCAAAAATTATGTCTATTTTACACAATTAAAAACATAGAAATTTTATTAATTAATTTAAATTAATTGTCGTTGTCAAAATAAAAAGTGTGTTTTTAAGAAATATTAACTATCAAAAGAGGGACAGTTATTTATGACCAATTTCAATGTGAAATTAATTCCAATGACCAAAATTGGATTAAATGGTAAAAAGAATTATCTAATTACAATTTAAAACCAATTAAAAAGATAATCTAACCATATAAATAAATTATATTAAAATGACTTTTTGAATTAAAGTATAGTATTTTTCACTATTCATTAAAAAATGAATTTTATCATAAAAATACCAAAAATTTACCCAAATTAAATTTTGATATCCCTAATCTAAATAAAAATTTTATTTTGTCAAATAGAACATATAAAATTGAACAAAACTAGTATTAAATATGTTTCTCCATCAAAAGGCTGTAAATCGACCTTTTAAAGTAAATTATCCTTAAAATTAGATTCATTCACATTTAAAGCCTCTAACTTTTTCTGGATAAATGTAAAAACATTTAACAAACATATATATTAATATTTTAGTTAGTTCAATTAATTCCTTCCAAAAAAATGGATTGGCGTTAACTATAATTTAAAATAATATTATATTATTATTTTTCAGTATGACTAAATATTGTGTGCAACATACGATTTCAGAGAAACTCGTTGTTGTATATCGGGTAGACCATCAAACATAGAATCCCCATTAAATTAATATTAATATTTAATTCAAAAATATTAAAAAATATGAAATTTTCATATTCTTTATTTACCTGGGATGTTACATAATTCCCCCCTTTTGCGAATTTCATACTCACAATTTTAATATTGGGCTCAAAAAAATCATTAAAAGTCCCACATTGGAATTGATTAAACAAAACTACCACTGTTAATGAAGGAAAGTGAAGTAAAAAAGGTCACCTAAGAAACCCCATTCTAGGATTCCATGAAGGAAAACATGGATATGAAAAAAAAACCATCAAATTCTGATGGAGACTGATAGAAAACATGATTAGGAGAAAGTTAACCACCAGAAAATCAAAAACATATGATAGGTTAAAAGATCATTGGTTTCCTAGTAAAAATTAAATAGAAAACTTTTTTTGTTTTATGTTCCTTTTCATAAATACAGAGAATTTATTTATGATCTTAATTAATAACATAAGGAAATATACTTGTCATGTAGATTTTAATCCTTTACTAAATCCCTTCCACAAACTCATCTTTTCTCCAAATGATGAATATTCAAACTGACTTTGTAACATAAAAAGTTCTATAATAAAGTTCTAGAGATCACATAATCCACAAAAGATAAACTATATACTTCCTTTATCTTTACACATTAACTAGAACCATAAATGGTTAGTATCATATCACATAATCCCACAAAAAACTACTCTTAATCTCCAAAATTCAACAAGATGTACCCAAAGATCAAGAAAGATCATTCAATACACAATTGTCCTTAAAATTCATCAAAATAATCTAAACTAAAATTGGAACCCAAATCTTAGAAGAATTTAATCACATATTCCTTCTCAGTGAATCTAAACATTTATCTCCAAAAACATGGAATACTATTAAAGTTTCATACTGAAGTGTAATTAAGCTAATCACATATTATCTATCATAGGTAAATAATTTCCAGAAATAACCGAAATCACCATATGTCCACAATAAAAACATAAATTTTTCAAAATAAAATTCCACCTTTACTCCTCAAATGAAAACCAATAGTATTCTATTTTCATTAAGCATATAGTGTTACCAAAAGAGAGAACGTCTTCCAAAATAACCTTTATCATTTAATCCGCAAAACATTTTTCAATATTAAAGATATCCATTGGATAAAACATAAGTTCCCAAAATCAGATTATTCTTGATAAATAAAATCATTTAACTAAAAAGAATTAGCCATACTAACCAGGGATATCACGTAGTCCAGTGGTAGGACATAAATCCCAATCACGCATTGGTTGTGGGTTCAATTCTTGTAGCATTGTCTGATGTGATGGGTTGTCACACGATCTATGTGTTTTCCCTTTTCAAAAACTATATAATTTTATAAAATTCCCAAAAATAAGATAAATCCCTTCAAAATAACCATAACATATTTTAACCACCAGTTTTATCTCATACCTCTCATTTTAATCCCAGTAATTGCCTCAAAAAAAGATCATATGAAACCTTAAGCTTATCAATTATGTCCACGCGAGAAAATATAACTATTTCATGAATAAAATTTTCACATATAAAACATTAGGGTTACACATACTAGAAAAATTCTTCCAAAGTAATCCCATTATCAAAAGAGACTTAATATATTTTAAGCATTTTGTTGGACTCCTCATGTATTAAACATGTTTTAATGATCACAAATCTCATTACACTTTAAAAATATCAATAATAATTACAAATCTTATTATTGATCACAAATCTGACATATATTATCAATTATGAGTATTTATGTTTTAAGTTATCTTATAATTTATAATGGTTAAGCTCAATTTATTCTATGCATATTTCTTTTTAATTCTGAATACTGATGTTTCTCTAAGTACAAGACATCGTGAAGCTGTACGATAGAAACACTAAAGCAGACACCGTGAATCCTAAGTCTCAGACACCATGACCAATGAGACACCATGACCACCAGACACCATGACACAGTAAGCCTGACTCCGTGAAGAAAGACACTAAGAACAGAAACTCTAAGCCAAACATTCTGCCAAACACAATTAGCAAAAAACAATCATCAAGGCACCGTGAATCCATAAACAATGAGCAAGGCACCAGAATCCAAAACCGTAATCCAGAAACCGTAAGTGAGACATCGTGAAAGAGAAACCATGAGTGAGACACCGTGAATGAAATACCATGAAGGAGACACCGTGAAAGAGATACTGTGAAGGAGACACCATTTGCATGACTATGGTGACACCGTTTCTTAAACTCTTTTGTCGTTTTACTATTGAACTTTTTAACTGTCATATTTGTTGACATTAATGCACTGACATAATTAATCATTATTTGTAGACATAGTATGAGGTATGAGGCATGAAATACATGGAACATGTCGGCTCAGCCTCATGCATTCGAAGATAAAGAGAAGTGTTCCCAAGAGGAATAAGATATGTGCAAATACAGACAATACACGCGAGCACTATACAAAATCAGAAAATCAATCCTGAGCATAAAGAAGACATTACAAGATCTTCAAGAAAAGCTATTTCCCATAAATTCTATTTGACACTACTAAAGAACACACTAAGTACATAACATCTTCTCTCATGATGAACACCAAGCTGAACCACGACACTCTGTTTTTCACACAAAAACAAGAGATGGACTCAATGTTTCATCAGTATCAATCCAAAGGAGTCTAGAGCCTCAATCATAACACTTGGAGAATTATAAACTCATGTCTATCTGTTTAAGATCTATTGTTTTTTATTACATATTGGGCAGTGTGTGATCTGTTTACACACACTGACTCCTGTGCTAAACTAGAGGATTTCAAAATCCTCAAATCAAACTCTTTACCATTTTTTACCCATGACAACTATAGAAGAGGTCCCGGTGTGGCCTGGTCACTATATTATTTTCCAAAAAATCACTGTGGTAGATGTATTAGTACCTAGACAGACTATGTACTATTGTTTACCCCGATCCAGGGTGTGGATCAAATTTATATATAAATTTGAGAGGATTAATTCTCGTCTTGAAACTGAACCTCTTGGTTATATCTACTGTGCATTCATAGATTAAGTTTAAAGTATACAATATATTTTATATTCCGCTGCTAATTACTTTGAAATACAAATCTATTTTAAAGTTACTTTGATAGTTAATCTAGAAAGTGTTTGTATCTATTATACATCAGTAGATTAGTTTCAAAAGAAAATTTAATCTTATGGTTAAATTAACTGAGACCTAATCAATCATTGAGAATCTAATTGAACTTTTATAGTTTTACAAATTCACTATAGTTTAACATGTTTTATAAATTGGGGATTTCAATAGAAATATTTTTAACAGAAATTTTAATTGGAACTCAATTAAACCCCCCCCCCCCTCTTGAGTATCCACTCTGACCATCATTTTGTATCAGAGGGAGGTTATTATTTATTAAATATTTCAAAACATTCTATTTTTCAACTATGATTTTAGTTTTATATATTAATGATCTTAAATTTCTCTTTGTTCTAAATTTTATCTCTTTAAATATATTTACTAAAATCTAACTATTGATAATAGACGATAAGGTGCTGCAACTAATAGGACACCTTTCATAAATGGTACAAACTATGCCTAGTGGAGACATAAGATGAAAATTCACTTAGAGAGTGTAGGTTTTGATATCTGGACTGCTATAGAAACACAATATAATATTCCAGAAACTGAAAGAAAAACTTGGGATGAACCTACTAAAATAGCTTACAACAATAATTGTAAAGATATGAATGCCCTGTATTGTGCTCTATGAGATGAGGATTTTAATAGAATATCTGTTTGCAAAACTGATTGTGAAATATGGGATACTTTGGGTGTTTCTAATGAAGGAACAACCAATGTTAATGAAATGATATTGATCACTTATACTCTTAAATATGATAATTTTAAAATGAAGCCTGATGAACCTATATCTGACAAGTATCTTAGGTTCAATGAGATTATAAACACTATGAGCTCCATTGTAAAGGCTATTCTAGCAAAGGAACAGACTATGAGAATATTGAGATGTCTTCCAAACCGATGGAGAGGCACATCTATTTCAATAAGAGAGTCATGTGATATTTGTACTTTGCCTGTCAAATAGCTAATTGGTAAGATTATGATGTATGGAGAAGAACTCAAGGTGAATAAGGAAGAACATGATGAACCTAAAAGGAAGTTAGTGTCATTTAAGTCTAATGCCTCAAAGAGCAAGGACAAGGAGAAAATTCACATACCTACTGAAAGCTCAACAAGTGAAAGTTCAGATTCTGATAGGGATGCTGAGATGGCTCAAATACCCAGGAGACTTAAAAAATTATATAGGAAGAAGAAATTATTCATAAAATAAAACTACAAAGGTAAATATGAAAAAAAAGGTCATTGGAAAAAGGATTGGAAGAAAATTGTTAAGAGTGATGAAGTTATCTTCTATGAATGCAAGAGAAAAGGTCACATTAAAGATGACTGCCCAAAATTGAAGTTCAAGAATAAATATGACTATAAGGACATAAAGTATAAGAAATAAATGAATGCAACTTAGAGTTCTTCAGAAGACACTTCAAGCGATTTTGTTTCTTCTAAGGATGAAGATTCTCATAAATCTAACATGTGTTTTATGACAAACACATATTAGGTAACACTGGACCCTCCTGATTTAAATTCATTCTATTCTAGAGTTGATTCTGATTCTCATTCTAAATATGAAAACATGACAAGTGAAGAATTATTTGAATAATGTAATATGATAGAAGGGACCTGTAATGAACTTAAGTACAAGTACAAAGCCTTAGGAAAACAGCAAGCTTTATCTAGCACTGTTAAATCTTCCCTTGAGATTGAAAAGGAAAAGAATGCTCATATGTTAAAAGAAAATACTGAACTGAAAATGTCTAATGAGAAACTGATAAAGGACATAGAAAATTTCACAAATGAAAATAACACTCTAACTAAAAGGCTAGGTAAACAAGTGGCATCAAAGTATACTACTAGTTGGGATACCAACATGGACAGAGACAGTTTACCAAAAATATATTTATTCCAAAATCTGGACAAAATTCTGCTAGTTCCAGTTCTGGAAATTCATATTCCTCAACTAGTTATTCACATTGTTAAAGATCAAACAAAGTTTATATTTCAAAATCAATTGATTCTGTAAATTATATGAGACCTATAAGACAAATTTGGGTACCTAAAGCTATACTTGCTAACCTGTCTGGACCTAAGAAGATCTGGTTACCAAAATCATTCTCTGTTCTGCTTTGTAGGAGACCTACATAAAGAGTTCCTGTTGGAAAACATGGTACTTTGACAGTGGATGTTCAAGGCACATGTCTAGAGATTACTCATGCTTTAAAATCATAATAAAGGTTGATGGAGGATATGTCACCTTTGGTGGAAATTCTAATTGATAGATCATCAGCCTAGGCCAAATTGGTAACAGTAAATCAGTTTTAATTTATAATGTTTTATTTATTGATAGATTGAAATACAACTTGTTATGTATTTCTAGGCTATGTGATGATGGATTTAATGTTATGTTTTAAAATGATTCTAGTAATGTTTTTAATTCTAAAAATTTTTTACTATTTTCTTCCATGAGAAATGAATATGTTTATACAGTTGATTTAAATTCATTAGCTAAGAAAAACATTACTCATTTAAATGCTTTTCATAAAGAGTCTTGGGTTTGGCACAGAAGGTTAGGACACAAATATATACATTCACTTAGAAAAATGACTGTGAAAAAATTAGTTAGAGACCTACCAAAACTTGAGATTCCAAATGAAAAATATTGTAATCCCTATCAAAATGGAAAGAAACATAAAGTTTCTTTTAAATAAAAGAAAGAAATTTCAACTTCTAAACCTCTCGAGTTGGTTCACATGGACTTGTTTGGAACTTCTAGAGTTTATAGTTTAAATGGGTAGCACTATGTCTATGTCTTAGTAGATGACTTTTATAGACATACTTGGGTATATTTCTTATCTCACAAATGTGAAGCTTGTTTTTTCCATTATTAAATACTCCATGTCTGTAGAGAACCTTAGTGGACTTAAGATTTTACCCTGAGAAGTGATCATGGCCGTGAGTTTGAAAATCATGTTCTTGAGTCTTATCGCTCACACAATGGCTATAATCACAACTTTTCTTCCCCTATAACACCTCAATAGAATGGTTTAGTAGAAAGAAGAAATAGAACCCTTAAATAAATTGCAAGAATAATGATTAATAAGTATTACCTGCCTATTTACTTTTGGGTTGAAGCTGTGAATATAGCTTTTTATATCATAAATAGAGTCATGATTAGACCTATTCTTTAGAAAACCCCTTATGTGTTGTGGAACAATAGGAACCCTAAGGATAGTTACTTTAGAATCTTTGGTTGAAAAGTCTTTATTCCTAATACCAATGATAATCTTGACAAGTTTTCCTCTAAAAGTGATGAAGGAATATTTTTGGATATTTTATAACTACAAAAGCCTATAGAGTGTTTAATAAGAGAACCATGTGTGTGGAAGAATCTGTTAACGTCAAATTTGATGAAACTAATCCACATGAACCTAAGTCATCTCTTGAAAATATTGAAAAAGATTTGTTTATTCTGATCCTAAATGATAAAATAAATGAACCTTTTGTAAAGACAACCAGTTCTGGAAATATTTCAGAATCTGCTCCTAATATACCCAAACCTAGAGAAGAACCTGAAATTTATAGTCCTACCTTAACTAGATCAACAAGGATCCTGAAGAATCATCCTTTTGATGCAATTGTTGGTAATCATGGTAAAGGGACATAGACTAGAGCTTCTCTTAGAAATCTGGTTGAACATCAAGATTTCATATCATAGCTTGAACCAAAAAACATTGATTATGCAATCAATGATGTATTTTGGGTAATGGTTATGCAAGAAGAACTTAATCAATTTGAAATAAACAAACTCTAGGAATTAGTAGAAAGACCTAAGGACACTTTCACCATAGGCACTAAATGGTTGTTTATAAATAAGGTATATGAAGTTGGAAATATAGTTTGAAATAATGCTTGATTAGTTGCACAATGCTACAGTCAAGTAGAAGGAATTGACTATGAGGTGACTTTTGCTCCTGTAGCTAGATTAGAATCCATTATAATTCTAAAATCTTATGCTACACATCTGAATGTAAAACTATATCAAATGGATGTCAAGAGTGCATTCATAAATGGGTATATAGTTGAGGATGTTCTTGTTGGACAACCCCCTGGATTTAAAAACCCTCATTTCCAAAATCATATCTTCAAACTATTAAAAGCTTTATATGGTTTAAAGCAAGATCCATGAGCTTGGTATGATAGATTAAGTACATTTATTATTTCTAAAGGTTTTAGAAAAGGAATACCTGAACCAACCCTCTTTATAAAATTAACTTTTAATGATGTTTTAGTTGTTCAAATTTATGAAGATGATATTATTTTTGGATCTTCAAAAAATTCATTATGTATTGATTTTTTCTAAAATGATGCAAATTGTATTTGAAATGAGTTTAATGGGTGAGCTAAAAAATTTTGTTGGATTTAAAATCCTTTAAAATAATGATGGGATTTTTTTAACTCAATGTATATATACTAGAGATATTTTAAAATGTTTTGGATTGGATAGCACTAAAAATAGTGACACTCCCATGAGTACAACCTGTAAGTTGGATCATGAGGAAGTTGGAAAATCTGTTGATCAAACCACTTGTAGAGGAATGATTGGAAGTCTACTCTACTTAACTGCTATCCATCCTGATATTATGTTTAGTGTGTGTATGTGTGCTCGCTTTCAATCAAACCCTAAAGTATCACATTTAAATTTTGTAAATATAATTTTCAAATACCTCAAGCATACACCCAATCTGGGACTGTTCTATCCAAAAGGAAAATAATTTGAACTAGTTAGTTATTCTGATGATGAATTTGATGGATTTATGTTAGATAGAAAGAGAACCTCTGGAACATGTCACTTTTTAGGCAAGTCACTAGTATCATGTTGTAGTAAGAAACAAAATTTTGTTGCATTATCTACTACAGAATCTGAATACATAGCTACTAGTAGTTGTTGTGCACAAATTTTGTGGATGAAACACACTTTACTAGACTATGGATATCAATTTAGACATGTACCAATAAATTGTGAAACACAAGTGCTATTAACATTTCAAAAAAATTATGTTTCACAATCTAGGACAAAACATATTGATGTAAGACATCAATTTTTGAGAGATCATTATCAGAAAAGCGATATCACTTTGGAATTCATTGGTACTGGATATCAACATGATGATATATTCATTAAACCATTAAATTATGAGAGATTAGATTACATCATACATGATCTTGGCATGATCAATCACAAATAGATATCTTACTGGTCTTATTGTTTAATATTTTACTATAATTTACTTCATTGTTTCATATTCATGGTTTCTCTATTACTGTCTCATGTTTACGGTCTCATAGTTAGCACTTAGTGTTCATGGTCTGACACTTACTGTCTCACCATGACTGAATAGTTTATTCACTGTCTCACCGTGACTGAATAGTTTATTCACTGTCTCACCATCACTGAACATACCATTCACTATCTCACCATGATGACAACTGACTGTCTCACCGTGATGACCATCCACCATTGCACTGAAACAAATATTCACGGTCTCATTGTGAACCTTATTTATGCTTTTCTTTTAACCAGTATCACGATAATATTTATTTCTTCCCTCTTTTTAATTTCCTGCATTTTTATTTTCGTGACGTTTGACATTCCCAAATAATAAAACACAATGGTTTCAGTCGATTCTTCACCCGAAATCTCTCCTATTCACTCTTTCTCAACCCTCTCAACCGTGAAACCCTTCTCTCCTTCTCTCTCTCCCAAGACTTTAGTAGATTACAAGAATTAATCATCCATCTTTATCTACTCATGAGAAGCGTAGCTCAAAGAGGAAGAAAATAGCACTGAAGCTTGCACCCAAATGACCCCTGAATCTAAACCTTTTAAATCGCACTGCAGTTCCTGAAAATGAAATTTTACCTAAGTGGATGTTGTCTAGAAAATCTCTTCTATTAAAAGTTTTGAAATAACAATGATGGCTCGAATGGTTCTCTAGATAGGATAGTCCAATTTACCCGAGGTTGGTATCTCAGTTCTATCAGTTTGTACAATTTTCTTTGGATGCTGTTGAAAGATATGTTGTGACAAGTTTGGACAATGAAAAAAATGCTATTTCTTGTCGAGGTTATGGGATTCATGCCTTAGGATTCCTCATGAAGGAATTTGTGATAATTATCAAAGAGATCCCCCTCATACAACTGATATCTTTGACCAGTAAAATGTTCTAGAAACCCTAACTAGAAATGGCACCAAGAGAAGGTCGATAGCTACTGAACTAAATGGGGAGACAAGGCTATTGTATAAGTTTGTTCAGAATTTGATTAGCCCGAGGAAAGGTGACTTTGCTGTATTCAAGTATCATAATGTTTTTATAATTCATCTAATGAATAATGGACCCAATATAAATCTGTGCAAGTATATCATTCACCATATGAGTGAATTGATTAAGGTCACATCCAAATCCACCTTTTTGTTTCATTCTAGGATGATCTCAAATATTCTTGTTTCCAAAGGAGTAGTTAGACCAAATGAAGAAGTTCTTATGGATTTTGAATTTTGTTTATCTAAATCTACAATCAAGAGGATGAGGATCAATTGGAACCCCTAGAAGAGGGAGTGGGTTGAAGATAATGAAAAGATTTATGATAAGTTCAATCCTGTGGATTATCCAACAAGGCCATAGGATATTACTGATCCTGGTTTGGAACCATATGAATTTTTTGAATATTATAAATATGAAAAACAAGAAGATGAAGATGTAGCTGAAGTACCTCATAGAGAATAGGCTGCTATACCACATATAGAAGAAGCTGGTGGTAAAAAAAGGATTATTGTTCCTCATTCTTTTCCTGGCAAAGAACCTCCTGCCCCTAGCGATGTTGTTGATCTGGAAACCCATCATGAGGCTGCAAGAGACATAACAATCCCAGAATCTGAGCAACAAGTAATGGAAGAGGGTTTAGTGGGAAAACTCCCTGCTATCCAAGAAGCTATTTTGGAATACCATTCAGAGGAACAATATGCTCCTGAAATAATACCCCCTGCTGAAGAGAGGATGGAAATAGCCTTTCAATTGGCTAGGAAAGAAATGGTTGAGGAAATTTGAACTGATCCTGTGGATCTAGACCAAGTACCTGAGCCTCATGGTCCTAGAATGGAAGCAAATTTTGAGGGGGAGGAACCTCAAAATATTGAAACTGGTGAAGTTGAAACTGGTGAAGCTGAGTCTGTTGAAGCATCTCAACCAACTGAGTCTTTTTCTGTGTACACTCAGTATAAATTCCCTAGTTTCTATGACGTAAGTGAATCTCAACAGGTGATTGCAACTGGGATTGATCATTATTCTCTATTTCAATTGAATTCAGTCACACACCCTAAACCTCAACCTGAAACTGAACCTAAAACTGAACCTGAAACTGAGCCTGAACCTCAACCAGTCCCTGAACATGCCCATGTACCACTTCCTTTTCCTGCACCTTTACCTGATCAGTAATCTTATGTCAGGATGGATGATATAACAGTGTTGGTAGATTCTATCTTAGTTGGAGTAGAGAAAATTATGTCCTCTCAACCTCTCCTTGTGACACAACTAAGTCAGGAAGATCCCCCACTACTTTTGGAAAACATTATTCTGCACATTCAACCCAAGATGATCCAGGAAATTCAAAAAGTAAGGGATGAAAACAAGTTTCTTAGTAAGGAAGTTGCAACCCTAAAAGGTATGGTTGAAAACCTCTAGAAATAAATGCCTTCCAGATCAGACCCTCCACCTATTGCTGCTTCTCCTGAACCTACTGTTTCCAACATTTCACGAGATATTGTGTCCCATATTCATCCATATCTCTTATCATATGATGAAATGATTGGAGAAAGGCTCACACAGATGTTGCACTGCATCATATAGATTGTAGAGAACCTAAATAAACTTACAGATAAATACACCAGATGTCTTCAATAGGTCCTGAAATAGCTCAAGTCTCTGACCATAGCTGTCAAAGATTCTCCTTCCTCTGGTCAAACCGCTACATCTTCTTTGGATAGTTATCTGCTCAGATCTATAACCAAGGAAGAGATATAGAATTCCCTCAGTGGGTTTAATATGGATTCTTTATCAGATGTTGTTAGGAATAGTCATAGAGTGTCTAACCTGGTTCAAATTCATTCTAAGATTTCCAGTGATGCTTAGTAGGAGATCACTAAGAAAATAAATTTCTATTTAAACACGATTTTCTCAAATACTTACATGACAAATCACTTTATGTATCTTGTCGAGAATCTGAGAATACCTCCTCTGACTCAAGATTTCAAAACTCAAGTTCAGAAACACACTGATTTTACCAGATTGTTGGACAAGTTCTTGGAAAATAAAGATGATTTCGAAAAGGGAATGCAGTGTGGAGGAGAAATTATTACATACTTCATCAATATTATGAAGCCTTACCTTCATGTCCCGAGTACTGCAATAGTTGCTCCAGATGCATCCCCTATAAGACCTGGACTACATGGTCTAGCCTCAATTTCCATGTCAGTTAGCCAAGCTCTTACTCAGATCAGGCCAGTAATTCTTGATCCGCCCCAGCCTAGATCTTATACCACTCCACCTTGGCTCCCTCAATCTTTGAAGGTCTACGTTTACCTTCTTTGTCTACCACTTCTATGCCTTCTTCCACATCCACAACTGCCCATGTGGCTTCCTCCTCTGTATTTGATAAAGGAAAAGAGAAGGCCCTTCCATGAAGAAGACCAGTACCTAATATTTTTGATGGGGATGTCATTACTTTTTTGTATTTATATTTTATGTTGAACTCTAAACCTCTTTAATTACATATGTACTGTTTTCCCTTTATTCTTTCTAAATTTTGATCATTCTAAAAGGGGGAGAAAAATTTATGTGTTATTTTATAATATGTTATTCTATATGCTATATTCTCTCTAGTTGCATCTCATTTATAATTTACCTATACATGATTTTTGATCATTAAAAAGTGGGATATTTTTAGGCTCCTCATGTATTAATCATGTTTTAATGATCACAAATTTCATTACTCTTTACAAATCTCAATAAATAATACAAATCTTATTAATAATCACAAATCTCACAAATCTTATCAATTATGTGTATTTATGTTTTTAGTTATCTTATAATTTATAATGGTTAAGTTCAATTTATTCTATGGATATTACTGTTTAAGTCTGAATACTGTTGTTTGTCTATGTACAAGACACCGTGAAGCTGTATGACAAAAACACTAAAGCAGACACCGTGAAGCCTAAGTCTCAGACATCATGACCAATTAGACCCCGTGAACACCATACACCATGACATAGTAAGCCTGAAATTATGAAGAAATACACTAAGAACAGACACCGTAAGCCAAACATTTTTCCAAACATAGTTATCAAGACACAGTCATCAAAGCACCTTGAATCCATAAACTATGATCAAGGTACCAGAAGCCAAAAACCATAATCCAGAAACTGTAAGTGAGACACCGTGAAGGAGACACCGTGACAGAGACGCTATGAAGGATACACTGTGAGTGATACATAGTGAACGAGATACCATGAAAGAGACACAGTGATGAACATACCATGAAGGAGACACCATTTCCATAACTACTATGACACCATTTCTTAAACTATTTTGTAATTTTACTATTTAACTTTTTAACTGTCATATTTGATGACTTTAATGCACTGACATAATTAATTTTTATTTTTAGACATATTACGAGGTATGAGGTATGAAATACATGGAACCTTTCTACCCAACCTCATGCATTCTAAGAAAAAGGGATGTGTGCCCAAGAGGAAGAAGATACGCACAAATACAGACAATACACACGAGCACTGTACAAAAGCAGAAAAGTAATCCAGATCATGAAGAAGACATTGAAAGATATTCAAGAAAATATATGTCCCATACATGTAATTCGACACTACTGAAGAACACACGAAGTACAGAACATCTTCACTAGTGAATAACACCAAGCTGAACCACGGCACTCTGTTTTTCTCACAAAAACCATAGAATTACTCAAAGTTTCATCTGTCTCAATACAAAGGTGTCCATAGCCTCACTCATAACACATGGAGAATTCTAAAATAATCTCTATCTATTTAAGCTCTATTGTGATTCATTACATATTGAGCAGTGAGTGCTCTGTTTACACACAAAAAATCCTGTCCTGAACTGGAGGATTTCAAAATCCTCACATCAAACTCTTTACCCTTGTTTACCGACGACAACTTTGGAAGAGGTCCCTGCGTGGCTTGGTCATTATATTATTTTCCCACGAATAACTTTGGTAGAGGTCTTAGTACCTGGACAGTATATGTACTATTGATTACCCTGATCCAGGGTGTGTATCATATTTATATATAAATTTGAGAGGATTAAGTCTCAAATTGAGAGTAACCTCTCGGTTATATCTGTTGTGTATTCATATATTATGTTTAATGTATACTATATATTTTATATTCTGCTGCTAATTACTTTGAAATACAAATCTATTTTAATGTTACATTGATAGTTAATCTATTACGTGTTTGTAACTATTGTACATCAATAGATTAGTTTCAAAAGTTAATTTAATATTCTGATTAAATTAACTGAGACCTAATCAATCTTTGAGAACCTAATTGAACTTTTATAGTTTTAAAAATTCACTACATTTTAACTTTTTTTATAAATTGGGGATTTCAATAGAAATATTTTTAACAGAAATTTTAATTGGAACTCAGTTCACCGCCCCTCTTGGGTATCCACTCCGACCAAAACTTTGTATCAGAGGGAGGTTCATAATTTTTAAAGGATTTCAAAACATCCAATTTTTCAACTGTTATTTTAGTTGTATCCTAAAGATCTTAAATTTATGTTAGTTATAAATTTTATCTCTTTAAATATATTTTCTAAAATCTAACTATGGATAATAAACTATAAGGTGATGCTACCAACATGCCACATTTCTTCAATGGTACAAAATATGCCCAGTGGAAACATAAGATGAAAATTCACTTAGAGAGTATGGGGTTTGACATCTGGACTGCTATAGGAACTAAATATAAGATTCTAAAAACTGAAAGAAAAACTTGGGATGAACTTACTAAAATAGCATACAATAATAATTGTAAATCTATGAATGCCTTGTATTGTTCTCTTGGAGATGAGGAGTTTAATAGAATATCTAATTTCAAAACTACTTATGAAATATGGGATACATTGGGTGTTTCTCATGAAGGAGCAACCAATGTTAAAGAAATGAGAATAAAACATAATACTATTAAATATGATAATTTTAAGATGAAGCCTGATGAACCTATCTATGACATGTATCTCAGGTTCAATAAGATTGTAAACACTATGAGCTCCCTTGGAAAGGAAGTTCCCGCAAAGGAACAGATTATGAGAATATTTAGATGACTTCCAGACTGATGGAGAGGCACATCTGTTCCAATATGAGAGTCATGTGATATTGGTACATTGCCTGTCAAAGAGCTAATTGGTAAGCTTATGATGTATGAAGAAGAATTCATGGTGAATGAGGAAGAAGATGATGAACCTAAAAAGAAGTTAGGGGAATTTAAGTCTACTGCCTCAAAGATAAAGGACAAGGATAAAATTCACATACCTACTAAAAGCTCAACAAGTGAAAGTTCTAATTCTGATAGTGATGCTGAGATGGCTCAAATAGCCAGGAGATTTAATAAATTCTATAGGAAGAATAAATTCTTCAGAAAATCATACTACAAAGGTAAACATGGAAACAAAGTTCATTGGAAAAAGGATTGGAATAATGCTGATAAGGGTGATGAAGTTATCTGCTATGAATGAAAGAAAAAAGGTCACATTAAAGCTGACTGTCCAAAATTGAAGTTCAAGAAGAAATATGACTATAAGGATATAAAGTATTAGAAAGTAATGAAAGAAACATGGAGTGATTCAGAAGACACTTCAAGTGATTATGATTTTGATAAGGATGAATATTCTCATAAATCTAACATGTGTTTTATGACAAACACATTTGAGGTAACACTGGACCCTCCAGTTTAAATTCATACTATTCTAGAGTTGATTATGATTTTGATTCTAAATATGAAAACATTTAAAGTGAAGAATTATTTGAATATTGTAATATTCTAGAAGATACCTATAATGAACTTAAGGAAAAGTACAAATCCTTAAATAAACATCATGCTTATCTATCACTGTTAAATCTGCCAGTGTGATTAAAAAGGAAAAGAATTCTCAACTGTTAAAAGAAAATACTGAACTAAAAATGTATAATGAGAAACTGAGGAAGGACATAGAAAAGATCACCAATGTAAATAACACTCTAACTCAAATTATAGGTAAAAAAGTGGACCCAAAGTATACTACTGGTTTGGGATACCAACCTGGATAGAGACAGTTTACCAAAAATAGATTTACTTTTAAATCTGGACAAAATTCTGCTAGTTCTAGTTCGGGAAATTCATATGCCTCAACTAGGTATTCACATTGTTATAGATCAAACAAATTTTATATTTCAAAATCAATTTAATCTGTAAATTATATAAGACCCATATGACTAATTTGGGTACCTAAAGCTGTACTTGCTAACCAATATGGACCCAAGAATATTTGGGTACCAAAATCATTCTCTGTCTAAACATGTTTTGTAGGAGACCTTCTTAAAGAGTTCCTGTAGGAAAACATGGTACATGGACAGTGGATGTTCAAGGACTATGTCTGGAGATTAATCGCAATTTAAAAGATTAATTAAGGTTGATGGAGGCTATGTCACCTTTGGTGACAATTCTAAATGAAAAATCATCGGCCTAGGCCAAATTGGTAACAGTAACTCAGTTTTAATTTCTAATGTTTTATTTGTTGATGGATTGAAATACATATTTTTTAGTATTTCTCAGTTATGTGATGATGGATTTAATGTTATGTTTTAAAATTATTCTTGTAATGTTTTTAATTCTAAAAATGTTTTAGTATTTTCTACCTTGAGAAATGAAAATGTTTATGCCATTGATTTAAATTCTTTAGCTAAGAAAAACATTACTTGTTTAAATGATTTTCATAAAGAGTCTTGGCTTTGGCACAGAAAGATAGGGCACTACAATATACATTCACTTAGAAAATTGACTATGAAAAACATAGTTCGAAACCTACCCAAAATTGAGTTTCCAAATGACAAAGTTTGTAATCCCTGTAAAAAGGGAAAGGAACATAATGTTTATTTTAAACCAAAAAAAGAAGTTTCAACTTCTCAACCTCTAGTGTTGGTTCACATGGACTTGTTTAGACCTTCTAGAGTTTCTACTTTAAATGGGAATCACTATGTCTATGTCTTAGTAGATGACTTTTCTAGATATACTTGGGTATATTTCTTAGCTCACAAAATTGAAGCTTTTTTCCATTATTAAATACTCCAAGTCTGTAGAGAACCTTAGTGGACTTAAGATTAAGACCCTGAGAAGTGATCATGGCAGTGAGTTTTAAAATCATGAGTTTGAGTCTTATTGCTCACATAATGGCTATAGTCACAACTTTTCTACCCCTAGAACACCTCAACAGAATGGTGTAGTAGAAAGAATAAATAGAACCCCTCAAGAAATTGCAAGAACAATGCTTAATGAGTATGACCTACCTATTTAATTTTGGGCTGAAGCTGTGAATACAGCCTGTTATATCATAAATAGAGTCTTGATTGGACATGTTCTTAATAAAACCCCTTATGAGTTTTGGAAAAATACGAAACCTAAGGTTAGTTACATTAGAGTCTTTGGTTGCAAAGTCTGTATTCTTAATACCAAGTATAATCTTGAAATTTTTTCCTCTAAAAGTGATGAAGGAATATTTTTAGGATATTCTATAACTAGAAAATCATATAGAGTGTTTAATAAGAGAACCAAGTGTGTGAAAGAATATGTTCACATCAAATTTGATGAAACTGATCCACATGAACCTGAGTCATCTCTTAAAAATCATGAAGAATATTTGTCTATTCTGAACCTTAATGATAAAATCAATGAACCTGTTGTAAAGAAAACCAGTTCTAGAAATATTTCAGAATCTGCTCCTAATGAACATGAACCTAGAGATGAACCTGAAATTTCTAGTCCTACCTTTACTAGATCAACTAGAATCCTGAAAAATCGTCCTTTAGATGATGTTGTTGGTAATAATGATAAAGGGACACATACTTGAGATTCTCTTAGAAATTAGGACGAACATCAAGATTTCTTGTCACAGCTTGAACCTAAAAACATTGATGATGTAATCAATGATGAATTTTGGGTAATGGCTATGCATGAAGAACTTAATAAATTTTAAAGAATCAATGTCTGGGAATTAGTGGAAAGACCTAAGCACTCTTTCAACATAGGCACTAAATGAGTGTTTAGAAATAAGGTAGATGAAGCTGGAAATATAGTTAGAAATAAGGCTAGATTAGTTGCACAAGGCTATAGTCAAGAAGAAGGAATTGACTATGAGGAGAATTTTTCTCTAGTTGCTAGATTAGAATCCATTAGAATTCTACTTGCTTATTCAAGACATCTGAATTTAAAACTATATCAAATGGATGTCAAGAGTGCATTCTTAAATGGGTATATAGCTGAGGATGTTTTTGTTGAACAACCCCCTGGATTTACAAAACCACATTTCCAATATCATATCTTCAAACTATCAAAAGATTTATATGGTTTAAAGCAATCTCCAAGTGCTTGGTATGACAGATTAAGTACTTTTCTTATTTCTAATGGTTTTACAAAAGGAATAGTTGATCCTAACCTTTTTATAAAATGAATTTTTAATGAGGTTTTAGTTGTTCAAATTTATGTAGATGATATTATTTTTGGATCTTCAAAAAATTAATTATGTATTTATTTTTCTAAAATGATGCAAAACGAATTTGAAATGAGTTTAATGGGTGAACTAAAATTATTTCTTGGATTTAAAATCATTAAAAATAAGGATGGGATTGGTTTAACTCAAATTAAATATACTTGATATATTTTAAAACGTTTTGGATTGGATATCACTAAATGTAGTGACACTCCCATGAGTACCACCTGTAAGTTGGATCTTGATGAAGAGGGAAAATCTGTTGATCAAACCACTTATAAAGGAATGATTGGAAGTCTACTCTACATAACTACTAGCCGTTCTGATATAATTTTTATTGTGTTTATGTGTTCTCACATTCAGGAAAACCCTAAAGAATCAAATTTAAACACTGTAAAAAGAATATTCAAATACCTCAAGAATACACCTAATATGGGATTGTTCTATCCAAAAGGAAAATCATTTGAACTAGTTAGTTATTCTGATGCTGACTTTACTGGCTGTAAGATAGATAGAAAGAGAACCTCTGGAACATGTCACTTTTTATACAATTCACTAGTATCATGGTGTAGTAGGAAACAAAATTCTGTTGCATTATCTACTGTAGAAGATGAATACATAGCTGGTGGCAGTTCTTGTGCACAAATTTTGTGGATGAAACACACTTTAATAGACTATGGATACCAATTCATACGTGTACCAATAAATTTTGACAGCACAAGTGCTATTAAAATTTCAAAAAATCATGTTTCACATTCTAGGACAAAACATTTTGATGTATGACATCACTTTTTGAGATATCATTATCAGAAAGGTGATATCACTCTGGAATTCATTGGTACCAGATATCAACTTGCTGATATTTTCACTAAAACATTAAATTCTGAGAGATTAGATTACATCATAAATGATCTTGGCATGATTAATCACAAATAGGTATTTTAATGGTCTCACTATTTATTATTTTCCTATAATTTACTTTACTGTTTCATATTCATGGTTTCTTGGTTACTGTCTCATGTTTACGGTCACATAGGTAGCACATAGTGTTCACGGTATGACACTTATTGTCTCACCATGACTGAAGAGTTTATTCACTATCTCCCCATGACTGAAAAGTTTATTCACAGTCTCACCATGACTGAACATACCATTCACTATCTCACTGTGATGATAACTAACTGTCCCACCATGAAGTCCATCCACCATCGCACCAATAAGAATATTCACAGTCTCACCGTGAACCTTATTTATGTTTTTATTTTAACCCATATCGTGATATTATTTATTTTTCCCGCTTTTTTACTTTACCGCGTTTTTATTTTGGTGATGTTTGACATTCCCAATGATAAAACACAAGGGTTTTACTCGATTCTTCACCCGAACACTCTCTTATTCACTCCTTCTAAACCCTCTTGACCTTGCAAACCTTCTCTCCTTCTCTCTTTCCCAAAACTTCAGTGGATACCATGGATGAAGCGTCCATCTTCATCTACTCCTGAGAAGCATAGCTTGAAGATGAAGAAAATATAATTGAATCTTGCACCTGAAGGACACTAGAATCCAAACCTTGTAAACCACACTGTAGTTCCTGAAAAGGAAATTTTCCCTGAGTGGTTGTTGTCTAGAAAATATCCGGTTTAAAAAGTTTTGAGAGAACAAGGCTGGCTCGAATGGTTCTCTAGAAAGGATATACCAATTTAGCTGAGGTTGGTATCTCAGTTATATCTATTTGTACAATTTTCTTTCGATGTTGGTGAAAGCTATGTTGTGACAAGTTGGGTCAATGTACAAAAATTCTCTTTCTCGTCGAGTTTATGGGCTGCATGCCTTAGGATTATTCACGAAGTAATTTTTGATGATTATCAAAGATATCCCCCTCCTACAACCTATATCATTGACCTAGAAAATTCTCTAGAAACTGTAACTAGAAATGGCACCAAGAGAAGGGCCATAGCTGCTGAAATGGATGGGGGGACAAGGATATTATTTAAGTTTGTTCAGAATTTGATTAGCCCGAGGAAAGGTGACTTTGTTGTATTGAAGTATCAGGATGTTTTTATGATTCATCTGATTAAGAATGAACAAAAGATAAATATGTGCAATTATATAATTCACCATATGTGTGAATTGATTAAGGTCACATCCAAATCCACCTATTTGTTTTATTCTAGGAAAATCTCAACTATTCTTGTTTCCAAAGAGATAGTTGAACCAAATGAATAAGTTCTTATAGATTTTTAGTTTTGTTTATCTAATCCTACAATCAATAGGATGTGGATCAATTGGAACCCATGGAAGAAGGACTGGGTTGAAGATAATGAAAGGATTTATTAGAAGTTCAATCCTGTTGATTATCCAACAAGGCCAAAGGATATTAATGATCCTGGTTTGGAACTAGATGAAGTTGTTGAATATTCAGAAGATAAAGAAGAAGAGCAAGAGGTAGCTGAAGTACCTCATAGTGAAGAGGTTGTGTAATGCACTGACCCAAGTTACCCAAAGTCGGTGCATTATTACATAATATTGGCATGATCACAAATTATCATGTCTCGAATGACCGATTAGTATAGTAGCCTTGGAATAACTAGATACATTCATAAAGTTTACGTTACATCATAAAGTGAAAACTACTACAACAACATCTTGTATTCATATCCCTCATACTATCCCTACAGTTCATTCATAAATTACTTCTTCACATCCTTGTAAAAATCAAATAGTGAAATGGGTGAGCTCAGATTGTAACGACCCAAAGATTCATTAATGGAAATCCATCTTGATCTAATTAAATGTCTCTTTATGTTTATATAAAATGCCAACATCTTTGGTTTTATGTTAAAATTTTGGACCGTTGCTAATATAGTCATTGAACAGTGATCACATGATTCGTACAAATATAGGGCTTTAACACATCCAATTTTACATAGACAAAGGAAGTGATGGCCTCATCCAGTAGAATTGCCCCATACGAAGCCCATTTATTAGAGCTCGGAAAAGAGGTGGCATCCTTGGGCTTCTATCTAGACCAAGCCCAAGCTGAGCTTCATCATGTTAAGCTTGAACGTGACTGTATATGGGAAAAGTGGAAGTTGATTGAAATTACCACTCGAGCGATGTTATCCGAGCCACCCCAAGAGTGTCACCATCTCACACCTTACCCTTAGGTCTTATGCGGCTATTTTAATGGGTTATGTACTATATAAGTAGTACTATGTTCATGTACATTATGTTTGTATATAATAATGAATATAATTTCTAGTCATTATTGATACATTGTAAATAGTTTTTAAAGTACAAATAGAGTTTTTAGTTATTATTTAATTAAGAAAGATATTTTATTAAATTAAGGGATTTTTTAATAAAATAATATTTTAATAAAATATTAATATTATTATATTAATTTTATTATATAAAAATGATCATGTAATTGTATGAATGCAATTATAATTTTTATTAAGGTTTGAAAGCCATTTTTGTCAAAACCCGTGAATTTCATATAAATGTCGGTTTTTATTTTAAAAGTGAAAATTAACATATTTAGAAAATTATTAAGATAAAATAAATGTTATTTTTGGAATCAGGACGTCGAAATTATCCAACGGTGAATTTTTCATAATTTTCTGAGACAGTTAAATTTTTGAGTAAAAATTAAATACTGTTTAAATATAGTGTGTTTTATGACATCATAATGACCCAATAGTGATGTAATAAAATACTATAATCATTATGTTCGGACAATATATGTTTTAAAATTAATATAATGTGATTTTGGGTTTGTTTTTCTTACTTTTCAAAGCATTAATGGACCCCTCAAGACTTATTAAACACATTGTATTTTTAAATTAATTTCCATGGGAGTGTGACTCACCTCCACATAAGAAACCGTAATATTATGAGACGTTCGGACCTTTTCATTGTAAAATATTATTTTACAATTCCCTTTTCCAAAAAACATGGGCAAAAACCATGGGTTGGTTTGTGGTTTGGATTAATTTAATATAAGGGGTCCCAAACCTAAATAATAAAGAATTCCCTCACCTTTCCTATATAAACCCACCCAAGATCCAAATTCCTCCTACCTCAAAGACTTAGGAGTTCGTCCAACCTCTTCCCTACTGTCTCTCGAATCCTCCCAAGGTGCCCCAATCTCCCAAGAATCCTCTCACAAGCATCTCTCTAGCCTTTGGAAGCACACTTCCAAGTAAGGGTTTTTTTTCTTCCTTTCTCATTTTTGTCCAATTTTCTTTAAGTTGTTTTTCCCTTTTAATTTCAATTATAAACGTTGGGGTATGGTTTTTCACCTCCCTCATACGGCCCTTTATATGTTTGAATGTTGTTAGACCCTTTGTCTCTCATTAAATGCCTCCCATGTACACCTGTTACTATGCCGAAATTCTGAAAGGAACTTCTCTCTCCTCTTTTACATTCAAGCAATACTTTTGTATCATGAATCTAAATTCCCATAAAATTGTTGCGACATGTATCTATATGACCTCCTTACTGTCCATTACATGTAAATATGAGGAGTAACCCATTTCTCTCTCATCAACCATTTTTTATGAATTCTTATGTCACGCCATTACGCTGCCGAAATCGCACCGATTTTCTAAGCCAATGTCATTGTGTAGTGAATACAATGCCCATTTCTCCATCAAGGATATTCAACTTTATGAAAATTTACTTATTTATTTTAAAGCTTCATGTATGAATTCCACATTCCTTTATTGTGGAATAAATTATTATGTTTTATGAATCAATGTTTTATGATCCATGTGGCACACTTATGCATGAAATGAAATGATTAAGAGGGGTGCGCCCATATAGCGCTCCAATGCATTGGGTAAAGTATAGTATCATGATACGTAATGTGCAATGAGTGTTGAATCGTGCTAATTCAAGTGAAATGAGGGTTTACTCATGCTTTATGTGCAATTAGGATTTACTCATGCTCCATGTGCAATGAGCCTCAGCTCATGCTAATTCCATGTTAAGTGTTGTTTCCACATTTCCATGTTATGATTATCATGATTTATCTTGACTTTATGTTCATGTATTTCTTATGATCTATTGATATGCCCATTGTCTAACGTTTATTGTACTCCTCATGTTATTCCATGTGTACTCCCTTACTAGGCTTTATAGCTCACCCTTTTCTTATGCATGTCCTCAGGTTATCCCATGCAATTCTAAGTAAGAAGGAATGTAGTGGTCATGTAAAGGAAGTTTTCAATAAAGATTTTGTATTTCATGTTTTAATTTTTTTATTTAATGATCCTAAGCCCCAATGACACTAAACCTCTCGATATTATTTGTTGTATCAAGTGACGTTTTATGTAATAATTCATGTTTAAGTTGTAATAAAAAGTAGGGTTGTCATAGTTGGTATCAGAGGATAGGTTTAGTTATTTTTTGGATTAGGAAACCCTAGTAAATCCTTAGATACAAGTCTAAGTATAATAAAAACATCCCTAAGTTTTGGTAACTTCTAAGTAAGTGGTTTATCAAACAAATACATCCCTGTCTGGATACGAGCAGGTAGAGGCGGCTCTGGCACAGATGTATCCTAGGGGTAAAACCCGAAAACACTACTTTGAGCTAGACTCGAACAGGAACTGGTGCATGATAACAGGCCTTGCTGCACTCTTGGTTACGACACTCCCAGGGGATATGTTTTGATAAATTCACAAGCTTAGTATGAACCCTTATTAAGTGAATTACAAAAATCCCTCTAAGAATATATGTTAGAAAGTAGATCATGAAAAGCCTAGATTGAATCTTATAGACTCATGAGTTAAGGAAATAAAAGTTTATTTATGGGTCATCAAATTTTGTCTTTGGATTACCCTTTATGTGTTACCCATAAATTTCCTTTTATTCCAGTCAATGGCCAGTAATAGGAGGAATCGGGCTAACAACCATTGTGAAGATCAGTGTGATGACTGTACTAATGAGATTCCAAATCCAATGGGAGCGAGAATCGCGAACTTTGTCACGCTTCTCTCTCAGCTAACTCATGTTTTGAATAGAATCACATGTCAAGAGTAATGTTCAACCCCCCCCCTATGAAATAACAAGTCACTATCGATAGCTTCATGAGACAAAGGCCTCCTACTTTTAGTGGATCATCGATCCCACAATCGTTGAACAATGGATCAACTCCATTAAAAGATCTTCTCTATCCTTCAATGTTCTGAACAAGAGATGGTTCTCCTGGAGGATTATCAAATGGAGGGTGAAGCTGATCAATGGTGAAAATTGATCAAAAATACAAAGTCTGGGGAGGGGATCGATGCGTTGGAATGGAAGGATTTCTGGAATATGTTTTTCAACAAATATTTTATGCGCACCCTCTGGCTTAATATGGAAATGGACTTCTTTTCCCTCAAGCAAAAAGATGATGAATCTGTTGGAGCGTACGAGCCCAACATCACAAGGCTTGCACGATATGCTTCCAGCTTTTTCATTACCCCCAAATTCAAGGTTGACCACTTCTTTGGTGGGCTGAAGCCTATCTTGTGGAAAGCAATAGGGATCCGTGACTTTGACAGCTATGAGGAAATTTTCTGATGTTCCCTCAAGGTCGAAATGGAGATCGGAGAATCACAAGGGTATCATGGCGACAAGAAGCGTAAGGTGGACTTCAATGCTGGTGGTCCGATGGATAAATCCAACGGTGCTAAGAATATCCAGCACCCCACTTTCCAAAAGTGCGGAAAGAAGCACCCTAGAAATAGCCTTAAGGGGATGAGGAAATGCTTCAGGTGTGGAAGGGAAGGGCACCTAGCTGTTAACTGTCTGCAAGAAAGACCTGTGGCTATGATAGAGGAGAGAAACACCCCGTTCGAACCTCAACGCGTTTTTCAATTCTATAAATGCAAATAACTGGGTCATTTTACAAATTAGTGCCCTAATCCAAGGGTTTTCAGAGGCACCCAACAACCTCCAAGATAGCAAGGAAGAGCTTTTTCCATCACTTCTGCTGAAGTGAACACCAAAAACGAAGTGGTGACAGGTACTCTATCTATTCATTCAAGAATAGAGAACATACTTTTTGATTCAGGTTCTACAGATTCTTTTATATCTAGAACGTTTAGTAGAACAATTCCAGCACCACCACAAATCATGGAAGTGAAGATGTCGGTGAGTACGGAAAATGGGGCGATCATTGCATCCCATGAATATATGTCCTCCCCTGTTATAATATGTGGATTGAATTTCCTAGAGAACCTCTTCATACTCCCTCTAGTGGAACTTCAATCAATTATTGGCATGGATTGGATTTCCTTATATAGAGCCAGCATAAATTGTCAGGAGAGGGAAATCACACTCTATATGGAGAATCGACCCCTGATTCTTTACAAGTGTAAGGAGGAACATGAATCTACTTTAGATACATCATCTCAAGCATGGATATTACTAGCTTTTGAGGATACATATCTAGCTCAGATGATTGAGTCCAAGGAAGAAACCATCCTTGAAGAAATGCCAATTGTGAGGGAATTCGATGAAGTGTTTCCCAAGGAACTGCCTGGTCTTCCTCCTAGAAGAGATGTTGAGTTCTCAATTGAACATATACCTGGGGCACTAAAAATATCCAAGAATCCATATAGAATGTCTGTTTTTGATCTTGAAGAGCTGAAGAAACAACTACAGTAGAACCTGGATAAAGGGTTTATACGCCCAAGTGCTTCACCATGTGGTTCACCAGTCCTCTTCATCAAGAATAAGGATGGGTCAATGCGGCTATGGATCGATTATCGTGAACATAAAAAATCATGATAAAGAACAAGTATCCTCTCCCACAAATTGATGACTTATTCTATTAGTTGCGTGGAGCACAATACTTCTCTAAGGTAGATTTGCGGTCGGGATATTATCAAGTAAGGGTGAAGAAGGAAGATGTCCCCAAGACTGCTTTTTGTACAAGATACGGGCACTATGAACTCATAGTAATGCCTTTCGGACTCAGTAATGCTCCATAAATCTTCATGGACTTATTGAATAGAGTCTTTAGATATTACCTTGACAAATTTTTGGTAGTCTTTATAGATGATATTCTAATATACTCCAAAACCAAGGAGGATCATGAGTAGCATTTAAGAACTGTACCGGAGACTTTGTGCAAGGAGAAGCTCTATGAAATGTACAGCAAGTGTGAGTTCTGGTTGAAGGAGGTCTCATTCTTGGGACATATCATCACAAGCAATGGGATATCTATGGATCCCTCCAAAACAGATTCAATTGAGGGATGGCCAAGGCCAACATCGGTAACGGATATTCGTAGCTTCTTGGTGTTATCTGGATATTATCGGCAATTTGTGATGAATTTCTCACGATGGTCCAACCCTCTTACTAAGCTAACTCAGAAGGGATTAATGTTTACTTGGAGTGATGAATGTGAAGAAAGCTTCAAGGAGTTGAAAAGGAGGCTTATCACTGCGCCCGTGCTCACTTTACCCACAAGTGGGGAACTTTTTGTGGTATTCAGTGATGCTTCGAAGAAGGGCTTAGGTTGTGTGCTAATTCACAATGATAAAGTGATATCCTATGCCTCAAGGCAGTTTAAAATCCATGAGTGAAATTATCCGACGCATGATCTGGAGTTGGCGGCTGTGATCTTTGCCTTGAAAATCTTGAGGCATTATCTCTATGGAGAGAAATGTGAGATATATACTGACCACAAGAGCCTTAAATATATATTCAAAAAGAAAGAGCTTAATATGCGCCAGAGAAGATGGATATAGCTCATCAATAATTATGACTGTTCAATACATTACCATCCTGGGAAAGAGAACAAGGTGGCAGATTCCCTAAGTAGAAAGGATCTGTCGATTCTATCAATGATGAGAATTGAGAAGGATCCAATCTTCTTAGAATTGATGAAGATGGACATGGGAATCATAGATAAGGGAACATCATCAATCCTTTCACAAATTATTGCTCAACCATCTATTTTGGAAAGGTTAAAGGATGCTCAAAAGGATGATGTGGGAATTCAAGAAAAAATGGAAGCTATCTAAAAGGGGAAATCCTCGGAGTTTATGTTAATGATGAAGGAATTGTGCGGTTTGGGAAAAGACTATGTGTTCCATCATGTCTGGAGCTGAAGAAAGAACTATTGGATGATGCACATAGTTCAAATTTCTCTATTCACACAGGGAGCACAAACATGTATCAAGATCTCCGAGAAATATTTTGGTGGGATAATATGAAGAAGGAGATCGCTGAATATACATCAAAGTGCCTGGTGTGTCAGAAAGTGAAGGAAGAGAGGCAGAAGTCTAAAGGGATGATGCAACCATTGCCCATACCATAATGGAAATGGCAGAACATCACCATGGAATTTGTCACCGGAACTTCCACGGACATCCAAACGCAACAATGCAATCTAGGTTGTTGTGGATCATCTTACAAATACTGAACACTTCATTTCTATTTACGAGGATTTCTCTATGGATCAACTTGAACAAATATATATCAGGGAAGTGGTAAGGTTTCCTGGAGTACCATTATCATTGTGTCTGACTGAGATCCAAGATTCACCTCTATGTTTTGGAAGAGTCTTCAGCATGCTCTGAATACTGAATTGAACTTCAGTACGGCCTATCATCCTCAAATTGATGGAAAATCCATGCGGACTATCCAAACACTTGATGACATGTTGAGAGCATTCTCAATGGGCTTTAAAGGAGGATGGGATCAACATCTTCCTCTGGATGAGTTATCTTATAACAATAGTTTCCACTAAAGCATCTGAATGGCACCATATGATGCCCTATATGGGAAAAGGTGTAGAACACCGACATGTTGGGATGAGTTCGGTGAATGAAAGCTGCTTGGACCAGAAATGGTCAATGAAATGGTGGAGAAGGTGAAAACCATTCAGTAGCATATCAAGGCAGCCCAGAGTCGACAGAAGAGTTATGCAGATTATCATCGACTAGACCTTGAGTTTAAAGTTGGAGACATGGTGTTTCTATGCATATATTCGTGGAAGAAGTTCATGAGGTTTGGAAGTAAAGGGAAGTTAAGTCCAAGGTACATCGTCCCCTTCGAGATTCTTGATCGTGTCAGGGCTGTAGCCTATCGACTAGGAATTCCACCTTCCATGGCCAAAGTACATGATGTCTTTCATGTATCCCTCTTAAGGAAGTACATACCGGACCCTTCACATGTACTCTCTTCTGAGGTTGTACAATTGGAAGATGATCTTTCTTATGAGGAGAAACCAGTGAAGATCTTAGATCATAGAGAAAAAGTTCTACGAAATAAGACAATGCCCCTCGTTAAGGTGTTGTGGAGAAACCACAAGTTTGAAGAAGCAACTTCGGAATCAGAGGATATGATGAAGCTGTGTTACCCACATTTTTTTAGTGTGGGAAAAGGAAATTTTCAAGGGCGAAATTTCTTAAGGGGGGAATATTGTAATGACCCAAAGTTTCATTAATGGAAATCCCTCTTGATCTAATTAAATGTGTTTTTATGTTTATATAAAATTCAAACTTCTTTGGTTTTATGTTATGAATTTTGACCGTTGCTAATACATCCATTGAACAGTGATCACATGATTAGTACAAATATAGGGCTTTAACACATCCAATTTTACTTTGACAAAGGAAGCGATGGCCTTATCCAGTAGAATTTCCAAATACGAAGCCCATTTATAGGAGCTCGGAAAAGAAGTGGCATCCTTGGGATTCGCTCTTGACCGATCCTAAGTTGAGATTCATCATGTCAAGCTCGAACGTGACTGTCTACGGGAAAAGTGGAAGTTTACTGAAATTACCACTCGAGTGATGTTATCCGAGCCACCCCAACAGTCGGTCACCATCGTACACCTTACCCTTAGGTCATATGTGGCTGTTTTAAGGGGTTATGTAACAAATAAGGATTACTATGTTCATGTACATTATTTTTGTATATAATAATGAATATAATTTCTAGTCATTATTGATAAATTGTAAATTGTTTTTAATGTACAAATAGAGTTTTTAGTTATTCTTTAATTAAGAAATCTATTTTATTAAATTAAGGGATTTTTGAATTAAATAATATTTTAATTAAATATGATGATGATTATTATTAGATTAATTTTATTATATATAAATGATCATGTAATTCTATGAATGCAATTATATTTTTTATTAAGGTTTGAAAGCCATTTTTGTCAAAACCCGTGAATTTTTTATAAATGTCTGTTTTTATTGTAAAAGTGAAAATTAACATATTTATAAAATTATTTAGATAAAATAAATGTTATTTTTGGAATCAGGACATCGAAATTATCCAACAGTGAATTTTTTATAATTTTCTGAGACAGTCAAATTTTTGAGTAAAAATTAAATACCGTTTACATATATAATCTGTTTGATGACATCATAATGACCCAATAGTGATGTAATAAAATACTATAATCTTTATGTTGGGCCAATATATGTTTTACCATTAAAATAATGTGATTTTTGGTTTGTTTGGCCTACTTTTAAGAGCATTAATGGACTCCTCAAGACTTACTAACCACCTTGTCTTTTTAAATTAATTTCAATGGGAGTGTGACTCACCTCCACATAAGCAAACCTAATATTTTAAGAAGTTAGGACCTTGGCCTTGTAAAATATTATTTTCCTTATCCCTTTTCCAAAAATTGTGGGCAAAATCCACGGGATGGTTTGTGGTTTGTATTAATTTAATATAAGGGGTCCCAAACCTAAATAATAAACAATTCCCTCACCTTTCCTATATAAACCCACCAAAGCTCCCACTTCCTCCTCACTCAAAGGCTTTTTAGTTCTTCTAACCTCTTCCCTACTCTCTCTAGAATCCCCCCAAGGTGCCCCAATCTCCCAATAATCCTCTCACAAGCCTCTCTCTAGCCTTTAGAAGCACACTTCCATGTAATGGTTTTTTTCTTCCTTTCTCATTTTTGTCCAATTTTCATTAAGTTGTTTTTTCCCTTTTAGTTTCAATTATAAATGTTGGGGTATGATTTTTCACCTCCCTTATACTGCCCTTTTTATGTTTGAATGATGGTATACCCTTTCTCTATCATTAAATGCCTCCCATGTTCACCCGTTACTATGCCGAAATTCCAAAAGGAACTTCTCTCTCCTCTTTAACATTCAAGCAATACTTTTGTATCATGAATCTAAATTCCATTAAAATTGTTGGGAAATGTATTTATATGAACTCCTTACTATCCATTACATTTAAATATGATGAGGAACCTCTTTCTATCTCAGCAACCATTTTTTATGAATTCTTATGTTACGCCGTTACGCTGCCGAAATCGCACCGATTTTCTAAGACAATGTCATTGTGTAGTGAATACCATTCCCATTTCTCCAGCAAGGGTAATAAACTTTATGCACATTTACTTATTGATTGTAAATATTAATGTATTAATTCCACATTCCTTTATCGTGGAATAAATTATTATGCTTTATGAATCCATGTTTTATGATCCATGTGGCACACTTATGCATGAAATTAAATGTTTAAGAAGGGTACGCCCTTATAGCGCTCCAATGCATTGGGTAAAGTATAATATCATGATACGTCATGTTCAATGAGTGTTGACTCATGATAATTCAAGTGCAATGAGGTTTTACTCGTTCTTTATGTGCAATGAGGATTTACTCATTCTCCATGTGCAATGAGCCTTGGTTCATGCTAATTCCATGTTAAGTGTTGTTGCCACATTTCCATGTTATGATAGTCATGCTATATCATGCCTTTATGTTCATGTTTTTCTTATGATTTTTTGATATTCCTATTGTCTAACATATATTGTACTCCTCATGTTATTCCATGTGTACTCCCTTACTGGGCTTTATAGCTCACCCTTTTTTTATGCATGTCCTCAAGTTATCCCATGCAATGCTAAGTACGACGAAATGTAGTGGTCAGGTAAAGGAAGTTTTCAATAAAGATGTTTTATTTCATGTTTTATGTTTTTATGTAATTATCACAATCCCCAAAGACACTAAACCTCTCGAGATTCTTTGTTGTATCAAGTGAGGTTTTATGTAATAAATCATGTTTAAGTTGTAATAAAAATCAGGGTTGTCATACAGATGCTCAGTAAGGATGACAATATAGCAGAAACTTTCATAAATAAGCATAAACATTTAAGGAAATGTATAACTAAAACAAAATCCTTTTAAACATTAAATTAAACATAATATGTCAAAGATAACATGAAATAATTCCATTTACTTATTCACATGGATATTCTACTAGTCAAATAATCACATACAATATCAATAACCACTTTCATAATGATCGAATTCATAATGCCAGACTATCATAACCACATAGCCAAGGCATCGTGCCAAAAATACAACTAATATTTTGTCAAGGCCTTGTGCCAAGACACTAGTTTGTCTCATTAGACCTACCGATGCCTCGAGGAGCTATAGCGGACTCCACCCGTCACTTACTAAGTCCAATGCATTCCTCATATGAATAGGTTTAAACATAACATAAACATTCATATTAAAACGAGCATACAAAATGTCCATAATTTCTCTATAAACCATGAATGGTATAAAAATTACACACCCACATTAAAACATATCACAAAACCTTCAATATAATATGGATGTTTTTTATCATAATAAATCAACTTCAAAAAATATTAAAGTCCATCAAAGGAAGTTTACATAGATGAAATAAAAAATATTTGAGAGAAATATCAATTTTTTGAAATCATTTAAAAGTCACATAATTATAAAATAAAACATTTAATTTTAAAATAATATTATAATCTTGTAAGGGAAGCTTATATGATTTTACAATAGTGTAAAATAGCCGCCCCCACCGTATAAGTTAAAAAAAAGACATTCTCACCGTAATTTTGTCGAAAAGGTTAAAAAAGACCTTGTTTGGAAAACGACGGAAAGATTCCTTTCAAACAATTTTATAAAAGTCAAAAAAGGGTATAAATGAATTTAACCCATTTTCTAGTAAATAGTAAAAATGTTTTGGAATACATTTTTAAGAAACATGGATGTTGATGATAAAGGGGTCCTAGTAGATAATCACGTATAAACAACCTCAGATAATGAAGAGATTGTGAAATAAACCATTACCGTGTACATTTCCTTGGTTGAGGGTAGGTTAACCTCTTGTATAATGATTTAATAATTGTTATTAAATTGTACAAGAATCATTTAAATTAATATGATATCATATATGATCTTTTAACATTGCTTTGTAAATAATATTTTAGTATTATCTTTGTTTCAGGTGTTAACTTACTCATTTTCGTTTATATGTTTTGTTGCATAAGTCCTGTTTTTTATGGATAGGTTGTATATTATCCACATACAGAATGATATCAAGTCCTTAAACATTATTTTTAATCATTAAATGAGAATTAGACTTGAATAGATATGATGGGGAATGAATCTCATCACGTTTGTGGAGACGGTAGTCCGTATGTACACACGGGCGACAATATCATAATTTTGATGTTAAAATAACATATAATTGGATGGTATATCATATATACAGAATCATTATCATGTTATATTTATTGTTTACATGAATTACACATCATTATTTTACCCATAAAAATAATAATGTATTGAATAACAATTACACCATGACGTGGAGACGGTAAGTCGTACGTACGCATGTAAGGTGACATGTCATTAAAGGGATTGATAGAATAATGAATTTGGATGTTCCATATTTATAATAACATGACAGTATATATATGATATGGGATTTATTATTTTAGAATGGGAATAAAAAATAAATAATAAGTTGAAGAAGAAAGGAACTTGAAAGAGGGTGGTGATAACATTACCTCTTCTTCAGGTTCTTCTTTTTGATTTGATCAAAAGGGCTCCATAGGAAGGCCTTCTCATCAAAATAATGCCTCTAGGTCGGACTGAGGGAAGTTTAGAGAATATTCGAGTAGGGGTTGGCTGATCCAAAAGGTTTTGATGGTGTGAAGAATTGGTTAGAAGTGGTGTCCTTTTATAAGGGGGAGGAGGGCCTCTTTAGGAAAAATGTAAAGTATTATTTTATAATAAATTCATATTCGGTTTATAATGGCTCCAATGCAGATTATATAAAGGTTAATGTGTGTATAGGTCTAAAACCACTCAACCAAAAGGTTTTAGACTGGTTTGGGATACTTTATTAACCTTATCTCTTAGTTTTAACTCTTAATTAATTACTTTGACACTTACCATGTCTGTTTGTATTTTTAAATTATATAGTCAATAAATTTAATATTTACTTCCAATCAACCCCAAGAGGTCCATTACTGATACATCTATCATTATTTATGTCTCTTGGATGAACCATATATTTTTAGGAATAGAATATGAATTAATAATATAATATTTTTTTTAAAACTCTTTTATGCCAATTCTGACACTATTTGGTATTTTGTTTTTGATAAATTCATAAGAGTATTATTACCTAGAAAACATTAATCTAACCAACCTTAATATGTTATATCAACCTATGAAATTAGTTTAATTCATAAAAAGTCTCAAATTACATTTATTTTGATATTTATAATATCAATTATTTTAATATTTCATTAACTAGCTAATTACTGCATCACCATTTTGTCATAAATAAATTAAATTATTTAGTTTCTAAAAATTATAAATAAAATACCATTATGTATGAAATAATTTTATCTTTATAATTAATATTTATAGTCGAATTTATCTTATGTATAACACTATATTAAAAAAATTTAGTAATTAAACCTTGATTTTAACTCTTTTAACTCTTCTTTGAATTAAATAATAATAAATGTCCTAATCTATTACAAGTGGACGTAAATGATAATATATTATTCCTAAGGTTGGTTTTGGTCGAGATACACTTGTCCAAGAGAATTAGGTTATGTGTTAGGGTAATATTAATATCATTTTTACTCTTAATTACCCTATTTACTTTTAACCGTGGTAAAAAAATAAAAAGTTACCATTCACGAAAAATTATTTTTATCTTATTGAACCACATTTTACACCTTGATGTTAATCGCTCCTCTTGGATTTTCTAAATTCCACTCACAGAAGTGGTAAAATTATGTTTTATGTGAATTTTCAAATTCTCCTAGGAGGTGGGTAAAAGGCGGTGAAAAGTTCAATAAAATTTTTATATACCTAAATTTATTCAAAAATAACTCCAATGAATTACAGTGAACTTATATAGGTATTATGAATCAATTTTTACCTTAATTAAATGTAAATAAAATAAATAATTATTTAAAAAAACGTTTTTAAACTGTAACTCAGTGTTTTTTAACTATTCATCAGAAATTGAATGTTTTCAGAAAAATACAAAAATTCACCCAAAACTAATTTTTATATTCTGAATCCAAAAATGATGTCCATTTTGAAAGATAAAATTTATAAAATTTCAAAAAGTGGTTATTGCTATTCATAACGGCTAGTTTGACTGGTTGTGGTGTGTGTTAGAACACGAAGTTGCGTACAACACACGCTACTATATTATTCAAAGGGAAGTGTACCGTGGAAGCTTGGGGTATTACATTCTCCACTACTTGAAAAAATTTCATCCTCAAAATTTCGAGAATATTACTGCATAAAAAGACTCGGGTGGTTCTTCATCATATGTTCCTCTGGTTCCCACATTGCCTCTTCCATCTTATGGTTTCTCCGTAGAACTTTTACCAGATGAGTCATCCGGTTTCTCAACACTTGTTCTCTTGTATGAAGAATCATGATGGGATCTTCGCAATAAGACAGACCAGGTTCTAGTTATAATTTCTCGTAACTGAGTACATGTGTTGGGTCAGGCATGTATTTTCTCAACAGTGATACATGGAACACATCATGAACTTCGGGGAGACTTGGCGGCATTTCCATACGGTAAGCTATAACCCCAATTTGTTCCAAAACTTCGAAAGGTCCGATGTACATGGGACTCAATTTACCTTTCTTACCGAAACATATAACTCCCTTCCATGGAGATACATTCAAGAAAACATAATCTCCTACCTGAAATTCCAAATCCTTCCTTCGGTTATCGGCATAGCTCTTCTAACTACTTTGAGCTGCTTTGATGTCGTTTTGGATTACCTTTAACTTTTCCATTGTTTCCTCCTCCAGTTCTGGGCCTACAAGTTTTCTTTCACCAACGTCATCCAAACAGGTTGGTGTGCGACATCTCTTTTCGTATAACGCTTCATATGGTGCCATATGAATACTTGAATGGAAGCTATTGTTAAATGAAAATACTACTTGAGGTAAATATTGATCCCACATACCCTGAAAGTCAAGTGAGCAAGATCTCAACATGTCTTCTAAGGTTTGAATAGTCCGTTCTGATTGTCCATCTGTTTGAGGGTGGTAGGCAGTGCTCAAACAAAGTTCAGCATCCAGGGATTTCTGAAGACTTTTCTAGAATCTTGAAGTAAAATGGGGATCTCGATCAGAAACAATCGATATGGGTACTCCTTGAAGCCTCACAACTTCATTAATATATAGCCTTGCTCGACGTTCAAGTGGTAAATCTTCCCTTATATCATGAAAATATGCTGACTTTGTATGTCGATCAACAATGACCCATATTGCATCATTCCTTCTAGGAGTCTTTGGTAGTCCCATGACAAAGTCCATCGTGATATTATCCCATTTCCACTCAGGTATGGGAAGTGGTTGCAAGACTCCTCCTGGTTGTTGTCTTCCAACTTTCACTTGTTGACAAACCATACATCTTGACAAAAAATCAATAATCTCCCTCTTCATGTTGTCCCACAAAAAATGTTCCTTAAAATCTCTATAAATTTTGGTTCTCCCAGGGTGTATAAAGAAACTAGAAATACGAGCATCGTCCCATAATTCCCTTTTTAGATCAGTTTTATTTGTAACACAATGTCTCTTCCCAAATATCAAAATTCCATCTTCCTACACAAAGTCACCCAATATCCCATCATTCACAACTTTAATCTTCTTTTGAAATTATTCATCATCGGTGTGAGAACTCTTAATCCTTTTGAGTAAAGATTTTTTTTCAACTAGTTGATAAAATAATGATGTTTCACCTTCCATGGTGATTCCCATATCCATCTTTACTAAATCCATGAAAATTGGATCCCTTTCAACTCTCATCTTTTTCAAAACTCCATGATCCTTTCTCCTCAAAGAATCTTCCACCTTATTTTCCTTCCTTGTGTAGTAGTGTATCATGCAATCATAATCCTTGAGTAGTTCAAGCCATCGCCTTTGCCTCATGTTGATTTCTTTCTGTGAGAAAATGTACTTCAAACTATTATGATTGGTATATATCTCACAGTTTTCACCATATAGATAATGTCTCTATATCATCAAAGCAAAGATTACAGCAGCTAACTCAAGATCATGAGTAGGATAGTTTTTCTCATGAATTTTTTCCTGTCGTGATGCATAGGAAATAACCCTATCATTCTGCATAAGGACACAACAAAGTCCTTTCTTCGATGCATCACTATAAATAACGAACCCATCATTCCCCGATGGTAGAGTCAATATAGGAGCATTGACTAATATTCTTTTCAGTTCTTCAAAACATTATTCACACTATTTTTTACAAAAAAAATTAACCCCTATACGTGTAATCTTTATTAATGGGTTAGCCAATTGGGCAATGTTCTAGACGAAATGTGGATAATAACCTGCTAAACCAATAGAACTGCGTACCTCAATTATTGTCGTCGGTGCAGGCCATTCTTGGATTGCCTTCATCTTAGATGGATCAATAGAGATTCCATATTTTGAGACAATATGGCCAAGAAAAGAAATCTCTTGATTCCAGAATTTACACTTGCTAAGCTTCCCATATAATTCATGTCTTCTAAGAGTCTTCAGGATAATGCGCAAGTGATTTTCATGATATTCATAGCTTTTGGAATATACCAAGATATCATCAATCAATACCACAACAAAATCATCAATATATTCCTTGAAAACTCTATTAATTATATCCATGAATACAGAGGGTGCATCATTCAATCCAAAAGGAATTACTGTAAACTCAGAATGTCGGTACCTGGTTTGAAATGCTGTCTTCGGAGTGACTTCCTTCTTCACACACAACTGATGATATCTAGATCAAATTCCAATCTTTGAAAAGTATTGAGCTCCATTCAGTTGTTCAAATAAATCATCAATGAAAGGTAGGGGATAGTTGTTCTTTGTTGTTATAGCATTGATCTCCATGTAGTTGATACATAACCTCATAGATCCATCTTTCTTTCTTTTTAAAAAGAATAGGGGATCCCCATGGAGAAACACTAGGGTGAATAAATCCCTTATTACTGAATTCCTCTAGTTGTTTCTTTAGTTCAACTAATTCCACAGTGGTCATTCTATAAGGGGTATTCGATATAGACCTTGATCCAGAAATTAAATCAATAGAAAACTCAACTTCACATTCTAGTGGATATCTAGGTAAATCTTCCAGAAAAACATCTACATATTCTTTCACAATAGGCACATCCTCTATTTGAACATTCCTTTACTCACCCACATTCATTTCATTCTCTTCCTCCCCAATAATTGAATTTAGTTCAGCTACTCAGGGTGGATCTAGATAAGAATTAGGTGGTGATGATTCTGCTCTAAAGATATAGTGTTCCTTATCATCATCATCAAAAATCGTAACCTCCTTCTTCTTACAATAAATCTTTACATCATTGTCCAAAATCCAATCCATAACAAGGATTATATCAAACACAATCATAGGTATGATGATGACATCAGTTGATAAATAACATTTATGTGCTCTAATGGGGACTGATTCACAAAATTTTGTTGCAATTATACTTCCCTTAGGAGTTTTAACTTACAACTCCCTTGTTAAATCAAATTGGAAATATCTAATTTTATTAGAAAATTGGGATGATATGAAACAATGTAATGATCCAGAATCAAATAATGAATTTGTAAAACTTGAGGAAACCATTAAATTACCTGCCACCACATTTTTTGGAGCTTCTACCTCAACAGTATTGATAGCATAAGCTTGGACTTGATCCCTTGGACTTTTCTGAGGTAAGTTCCCCTGACTCTTAGGTCATTCATTTGGATAATGTCCCATCTCCCTGCAATTCTAGCATTGGACATCGGTAGCTTCCTTCTTCCCCTTGCATTCACGAACTTGGTGGCCTTTTTCACCACACTTGTAATAGACTCCAATTCCTTTTAAGCAATTACCGGGGTGTTTCTTCCCACATTTACTGTAGGATGGATATTAAACTTTTCCCCTTTTCCCCTTATTTCCATTCCCAAAGTGACCAGCGGATCTCTTCTTCTCCTGCTTTGATTTAATGTCATAATACTTAGAGAATTCGTTTTGTGTCTTGATAGCACATGAGACAATATCTTCGCACAACGAGAAGGTTTGTGAGACTAATGCTCGACGGAGAAACAGTTTTAACCCATCAAAGAAAGGATCTATATTACTTATTGGGTTACGTATATAATCTCCAGCATACCTTTCTAACCTTGTAAAGTTAGCCTCATAATTTGTGACATTCTCATCCTACTTTTGTCTCAGACTCAGAAATTGGCGTTCTATATCTGCTCTATGGTCACGAGGAAAGTATTTTTCTAAGAAAATCTCTTCGAACTCCGTCCATTCCATATTTGATACTTCATGATCTTCCTTCGTGTTTTGAATTAATGACCACCATTGATCAGCATCTCCAGTGAGGTGATAAACTGTCATGATATCTTTTTCCCTTTCACTACTCCCCAAGGCATGGAATATTTTCTCTAGGGAACTTATCCATTGCTCAGCTACTAATAGATTTGTACTCTCATTGAATGTTGGTGGTTGCTGCCTCATGAAGCGATCTAACATTGATCCTCCACGCTACGGATCAGGGTGATCCATACGGGTAAGGTTATTATTCATAACCTGAGTGAGTTTTCCCAGAATGATTATTAGATGATCAGCACTAGTTGCATCACCATCTCCACTATAATTATCTTGAGTAGGAGGGAAATCCCCACATGTTGCTCATGCAATGATACGGTTTCCATTTATTCCACTAAGCGCCATTTCTAAACTATGGCATAAACTAGATCATTTTATAAATCAATATACATAATTCCATACTTGTAAAACACTTAAAATAATTTGAACTATTTATGGATATAATCCATAATCATAAAAATGTTTTCATTGAGGAAGTATATACTCATAAACCCTTCATAACTATTTGTAAAGAAAATGAGAATTATCCTAAGCATATCCCCTGGGAGTGTCATAACCAAAAGTGAAGCAAGGACCATTATCGTGCACTAGTTCACGTTCAAGTCTAGCTCAAAGTGGTGTTTTCGGGTTTTACCCCTAGGTACATTTGTGCCAGATACACCTCCACCTGCTCGTATCCAGACAAAGATGTATTTCTCAGAAAACTCACAAAATCTCTACAATACCAAAATTCTAGGAAGTTTTTCTATAATAATCCTCAAAGTCTATCACAGGGCTACGTTCTCTAATAAGTGTTTATCTAAATCTAGCTTCCAAGGTTTGTACTAAACATCCTCTGATACGAACTGTAACACCCCGACCCCAGTTACCCCGAGTCAGTTCATTATTACATAATATTAGCAAGATAAAAAAAGATAAAGTCTCGAAAGACTGATTAGTTTAGTTGCCTTGGAATAACTAGATACATTCATAATGTTTATATTTCATCATAAAGTGAAAACTACTACAACAACATCATCTCTCCATATCCCCTCATACTATCCCTGTAGGTCATTAATAAATTACTTCTTCACATCCTGGGAAAAATAAAACATTGAAAGGGGTGAGCTCACATGCTAAGTAAGGATAACAATATAGTGGAATCTTTCATAAATAAGCATAAACATTTAAGGCAACGTATAACTAAAACAAAATCCTCTAAAACATAAACTTTATCATAATATGGAAAAGATAAAATTATATAATTCCATGTAATTATTCAGATGGATATTCTACTAGTTGAATAATCACATGAAATATCAATAACCACTTTCATAATGATGGAATGCATAATTCCAGACTATCATAACCACATAACCAAGGCCTCGTGCCAAGACTACAAATAAGATTTTGTCAAGGAATTCTTCCAAGATACTATTTTGTATCATGGGACCTACCAATGCATCGAGTAGCTATATTAGGCTCTACCCATCACTTATTAAGTCCAACACCTTCCTTATATGAACAGGTTTAAACATAACATAAACATTCATATTAAAACTAGAATAGGAAATGTCAATACATTCTCCATAAATCATGAATGGTATAAAAATAACACATCCACATTAAAACATATCACAGAACCTTTAATACAATTTGGAAGTTTTGTATCATAAATAATCAACTTCAAATAAGCTTAAAATCCATCAAAGGATATTGACATAGATGAAATCAAAACAATTTGAGAGAAAAATCTCCTATTTTTAAATCCTTTAAGACTCACATAATTATGAAATAAAAAATTTATTTGAAAATATTCTTATAAGATTTTAAGGGAAGCTTCGACGATTTTACAATGGTGGAAAATAGCCGTAGCCGCCATAGAAGTTAAAAAAAGACGTTCTTACCTTAATTTTATCGAAAAGGTTAAAAAGGACCTTGTTTGGAAAACAACGACAGTTTCCTTTCAAAACATTTTATAAAAGTAAAAAAGGGTATAAATTATATTAAAACATTGTCTAGTAAATATTAAAAATATTTTGTAATACATTTTTATGAAACATGGATGTGGATGATAAAGATGTCCCAGTAGATAATCACATATAAACAACCTCGGATAATGAAGAGATTGTGAAATAAACCATTACCTTGTATTTATACTTGGTTGAGGGTAGGTTAACCTCATATATAATGGTGAAATAATTGTTACTAAATTATACAAGAATCATTTATATTAATATAATATCATATATGATCTTTCAACATTGCTCTGTTAATAATATCTTAGTATTATCGGTGTTTCGGCTGTTAACTTACTCGTTTTCTTTTATATTTTTTGTTACATAAGCCATGTTTTTGATGGATAGGTTGTATCTTATTCACATCCAAAATGATATCAAGTCCTTAAACATTATTTTTAATCATTAAATTAGAATTATACTTGAATGGATAAGATGGTGAATGAATCTCATCATGTTTGTGGAGACGGTAGTCCATACGTACGCACGATGGAAAATATCATTATTTTGATATTAAAATAACATATAATTGGATGTTAAATCATATATACAAAATAATAATCATGTTATATTTATTATTTACATGAATTACACATCATTATTATACCCATCCAAATAATAATGTATTGAAAAACAATTACACCACGACGTGGAGATGGTAAGTCGTACGTACGCACGTATGATGAGACGTCATTAAAAGGATAGATAGCGTAATGAATTTGGTTGTTCCATATTTATAATAAATCACATTATATAGAAGATACTGGAGTTATTATTTTAGAATGGGAATAATAGAGAAAGAAGAAGTTGAAGAAGAAAATAACTTGAAAGAGGGTGGTGAAAACATTACCTCTTCTTCGGGTTCTTCCTTTTAATTTGATCAAAAGGGTTCCTTAGGATGGCTCTCTGATCAAAATAAGGCCTCTAGGTAGGAGTGACGGGAGATTATAGAATATTTGGGTAGGTTTTGGCTGAACCAAAAGTCTTTGAAGGTGTGAATAATTGGTTAGAAGTGGTGTCCTTTTATAAGGGGGAGGAAGGGCTCTTTAGGAAAAACTTAATGTATTATTTTACAATAAATTCATATTAGGTTTATATTAACTCCAAGGTGGATTATTTAAAGTTTAAGGTGGGTATAGGTCCAAAACCACTCAACCAATTGGTTTTAGATAGGTTTGGGCTACTTTATTAACCTTCTCTTTTAGTTTTAACTCTAAGTTAATTAGTTTGACACTTACCATGTCACTTTGTATTTTTAAATTATATAGTCAATAAACTTACTATAAACTTCAAATCGACCCCAAATTTTTCCATTAATGATACAAATATTATTATATAAGTCTCATGGCCGAGCCATATATTTTTAGGATTAGAATATGTATTAATAATATAATATTTTTTTTAAAAACTCTTTTATGTCAATTTTGACACTATTTGGTATTTTGTTTTTGATAAATTCATAACAGCATTATTACCTCAAAAACAATTAATATAACCAACATTAATATGTTATATCAACTAATTAAATTATTGTAATTCATAAAAAGGCTCAAATTACATTCATTTTAATATTTATAATATCAATTATTTAAAAATTTAATTAATTAGGTAATTACTTCATCACCATTGTGTTATAAATAAATTAAATTATTTAGTGTCTAAAAATTATAAAAAAAATATCATTATGTAGGAAATCTTTTTTATCTTTCTAATGAATATTTACAATCTATTTTATCTTATGTATAACCCTATATTAAAAATGTTTTAGTAATTAAACCTTGATTTTGGCTCTTTTAACACTTCTTTGAATTAAATAATAATAAATGTCCTAATCTAATCCATGTGGACCTAAATGATAATATTTTATTCCTAAGGTTGTTTTTGGTCGAGATACACTTTCCAATATAATTAGGACATGTGTTAGGGTAATATTAATATCATATTTACCCTTAATTACCATATTAACTTTTAACTATGGTAAATAAAAGTAAAAAAGTTACTATTTACCAAAAATTATTTTAATCTTATTGAACCACATTTTACTCCTTTATGTTAACCATGTCTCTCGGATTTTTGAAATTCCACTCACAGAAGCAGTAAAATTATGTTTTATGTGAATTTGCAAAATCTCCTAGGAGGTGGGTAAAAGACGGTGAAAAGTTCACTAAAATTTTTATATACCTGAAATTATTATAAAATAACTCCAATGAATTACATTGAACTTATATAGGTATTATGTATATATTTTGACCTTAATTAAATTTAAATAAAATAAATAATTATTTAAATAAAAATTCGGTTTTAAACTATAACTCAGTGTTTTTTCACTATTCATCAAAAATTGAATGTTTTTAGAAAAATAACAAAAATTCACCCTAATCTAATTTCGATATTTTGAATCTATAAATGAAGTCCATTTTGAAAGATAAAATTTATAAAATTTCAAAAAGTGGGTATTACTATTCATAACGGCTAGATTGACTGGTTGTGGTGTGTGTTAGAACCTGAAGTTGCGTACAACACACGGTACTGTATTATTTAAAGGGAAGCATACCGTGGAAGTTTGGGGTATTACAGGCTGTAATACCACATAGAGAAGAAGATGGTGATGAAGAAGAAAGGACTGTTGTTCCTCCCAATGTTCATGGCAAAGAACCTCTTTCCCCTAGCGATTTTCTTGATCTCGAAACCCAACCTAAGGCTGCAAGAGACTTAACTGTCCTAGAATTTGAGTAGCAAGCCATGGAAGAGGTTGTAGTAGGAGAACTCCCTACTTTCCAAGAAGCTATTTTGAAAGACCATCTAGAGGAACAATCTGCTCCTGAAATAATACCCTCTGCTGAAGAGAGGATGGAAATAGCCTTTCAATAGGCTAGTCAAGAAATATTCTAGGAAATTAGAACAGATCCTATGGATCTAGACCAAGTACCTGAGCCTCAAGGTCCTGGAAGGAATCACATTTTCAGGGGAGGAACCTCAAAATATTGAAACTGGTGAAGTTGAAACAGGTGTAGCTGAGTCTATTGAAGCATCTCAACCAACTCTGTCTATTTCTGTGTACACTCAGTATAAATTCCCTAGCTTCTATGATGTAAGTGAATCTCAACAGGTGATTGCAACTAGGATTGATCTTTCTTCTCTATTTCAATTAAAGTCAGTTACACACCATGAACCTCAACCTGAAACTTAACCTCAAACTGAACCTAAAACTGAACCTGAACCTCAACCAGACCCTGAACCTACCCATATACCACTTCCTGCTCCTGCAACTTTACCTGATCAGCAATCTTTTGTCAACAAGGATGATCTGAAAGTGTTTGGAGATTCTATCTTCGCTGGAGTTGAGAAACATATGTCCTCTCAACCTCACCTTGTGACACAACTGAGTCATGAAGATGCCTCGCTACTTTTGGAAAACAGTAATCTGCACATTACACCCATGATGATCCATGAAATTATAGAATTAAGGGTTGAAAACAAGTTTCTTAGTAATGAATTTTCAACCCTAAAATTTATGGTTGAAAACCTCCAGAAAGAACAACATTCCATATCAGACCCTGCACCTGTTGCTGCTTCTCCTAAACCTACTTTTTCCTTCATTTATCGAGATATTGTGTCCCAGATTCATCCATATCTCTTATCCTTTGATGAAAATATTGGAGAAAGGAACACACAGTTGTCGCACCGCATGAGAGATCTTGTAGAGAACCTGAATAAACTTATAGATGAATACACTGGATGTCTTCAAAAGGTCCTGAAACAGCTCAAGTCTCTAACCATAGCTGTCAAAGCTTCTCCTTCCTCTAGTAAAACCTCTACATCTTTTTGGATAGTTCTCTACTCAGATCTATAATCAAGGAAGAGATTCAGAATGCTCTCAGTGGATTTAATATGTCTTCTTTATCTGATTTTGTTAGGAACAGTGATAGAGTGCTTGACCTGGTACAAATTCATTCCAAGATTTCAAATAATGCTCAGCAAGAGATCACTAAGAAAATAAATTTCAATTTCAAACAAATTTTCTCTAAGACTGACATGACAAATCACTTTAAGTATCTTGTCGAGATTCTGTGAATACCTCCTATACTCAGGATTTCAAAAGTCAAGTTCAGAAACACACTGAGTTTACCGGATTTTTGGAGAAGTTCATGGAAAATAAAGATGATTTTGAAAAGGCAATGAGGTATGGAGGAGAAATTATTACAGACTTCATCAATTTTTTGAAGCCTTACATTCATGTCCGGAGTACAACAATAGTTGCTCCAGCTGCTACCCCTCTCATACCTAGACTACCTGCTTTAGCCTCAACTGCCTTGTTAGTTAGCCAAGATCTTACTCAGATTAGGCCAGTTATTCTTGATCATCCCCAGCTTAGATATTCAATTTCTCCCACCTAGGCTCCCTCAATCTTTGAAGGAATACCATTATCTTCTTTTTCTATAACTTCTATAACTTCTTCCACATCCGCAACTGCCCATGTGGCTTCCTCCTCTCTTGCAGATAATGGCAAAGAGAAGGCACATCCATGAAGAAGATCAGTCCCTACTATTTTTAGGGGTATTTCACTACGTTTTTGTATTTCCATTTTATGTTGAACACTAAACCTCTTTAATGACAATTGCATTGTTTTCCCTCTATTCTTTCTACTTTTTGATAATCCCAAATGAAGGGGAAAAAGATATGTTTTATTTTATAATATGCTATTCTATATGATATATTGTCTCTATTTGCATCTCATTTATACTTTACCTATAAATGATTTGTGATCATCAAAAGGTGGGATTGTTGGACTCCTCATTTATTAATCATGTTTTAATGAACACAAATCTCATTACTCTTTACAAATCTCAATAATAATTACAAATATTATTAATGATCACAAATCTCACAAATCTTATCAATTATGTGTATTTATGTTTTAAGTTTTTTTATATTTTATAATGGTTAAGCTTAATTTACTCTATGAATATTACTGTTTAATTCTGAATACAGATGTTTGTCTACGTAAACGACACCATGAAGCTGTAAGACTGAAACACTCAAGTAGACACCTTGAAGCCTAAGTCTCAGACACCGTGACCAATGAGACACCGTGACCACGAGACATCATGACATAGTAAGCCTGACACCGTGAAGTAATACACTAAGAAAAGACACCGGAATCCAAACATTTTACCAAACATTGTTAGCAAGACACAGTCATCAAGGCACCATGAATCCATAAACTATGAGCAAGGCACCGGAAGCCAGAAACCATAATCTAGAAACCGTAAGTGAGACACTGTGAAGGAGACACCATGATAGATACACCATGAAGAAGACACCGTGAGTGATACATTGTTAATGACATATCATGAAGGAGACACCGTGAAGGAGATACCATGAAGGAGACACCGTTTTCATAACTACTGTGACACCCTTTCTTAAACACTTTTGTCATTTTACTATTTAACTTATTAACGGTCATATTTGACGACTTTAGTGAAATGACATATTTAATTTTTATTTGTGTACATAGTACAAGGTACGAGGCACGAAAAAAATGGAACCTGTCAGCTCAACCTCGTGTATTCGAAGATAAAGAGAAGTGTTCCCAAGAGGAAGAAGATACGTGAAAATACAGACAATGTACACAAGCACTGTACAAAAGTAGAAAAGTAATCCTGAGCACTAAGGAGACATTGCAAGATATTTAATAAAATATATGTCCCATACATGAAATTCAATACTACTGAAGAACACACAATGTACAAATAATCTTAACTCATGAAGAACACCAAGCTGAACCATGAAACTCTGTTTTTCTCACAAAACCCATAAAAGGACTAAAAGTTTCATCTATCTCAATCCAAATGAGTCCAGAGCTTCACTCATAACACTTGGAGCATTCTAAACTAATCTCTATCTGTTTAAGCTCTATTGTGTTTCATTACATATTGAGCAGCCTGTGCTCTGTTTACACACACTGACTCTTGTGCTGAATTGGAGGATTTCAAAATCCTCACATCAAACTCTTTAACCTTGTTTACCCACGACAACTGTGGAAGAGGACCCTGTGTGGCCTGGTCATTATATTATTTTCCCACGAATAATTGTGGTAGAGTTCTTAGTACCTGGACAGTCTATGTACTGTTTTTTACCCTGATCCAGGGTGTGGATCAAATTTATATATAAATTTGAGAGGATTAATTCTGGGCTTGAGACTAAATCTATTGGTTATATTTTATGTGCATTCATTGATTAAGTTTAAAGTATACTATATATTTTATATTACGCTGCTAATTACTTTGAAAAACAAATCTAATTTAATTTTTCTTTAATAGTTAATCTAGAAAGTGTTTGTAACTACTGTACATCAGTAAATTAGTTTCAAAAGCTAATTTAATATTCTGATTAAATTAACTGAGACGTAATCAATATTTGAGAACCTAATTGAAATTTTACAGTTTTACAAATACTCTACATTTTAACTTGTTTTATAAATTTGGGATTTCCATAGAAATATTTTTAACAGAAATTTTAATTAGAACTCAATTCACCCCCCCCCCCTTCTTTAGTATCCACTCCGACCAACACATTTCATCATTCTAAAATATAGCATAACTCATGAATCCATTATGTGTGGACTTCTGACTCATTCAACGTTTTTCATGATCCATTAACTATGAATTTCAACCTTTTTTAATAATACATAATTACTGCAGATCAAATATCCTTATTATTTATAAATATCAATCCAAATATTCTTCATTCTATAAGGATAGAAAAAAATAAATCATACCTTGAATCCAGATATCATTATCATTAGGATCTTCTCTTTCTCTTTCGGGTTGTTGTCAAACTTTAAAAAAGTAAATGTTCACTCCACTTCTATAATTTCACTTTTCAATAGAATTGGAAAAGTTGAAATCGTCAAATCACATGAAAAAGATACCATGACCCATAAAATTGTTTTAGACAAGAGCAGGTGTTGGATAGTTAAAAAATTTCTTGCAGGTGATTTGAATACTCAAGAAGCTATCAAAATCATTCGAATAGGATTTTCCCATAATAGTGATGATCAAATAATCTGGGAGGGATACGAAGTTTGTGAAACATCTCTTTCCTTCCATCTTGACAATTGATCCTTAATCTTCTAAAAAGAATCAACACATAATCATGAAATGAAAAATTATAATAAAAAAAATAATCCTTTATAGATAATATAAAAACATTTGTATTACTATAATCTATCAACCTCGTTATATCTCCATTGTTTAGGTTTTTTTATCCAATCATCCTATTTTACCATAACCCTCTAGAAGTTTCCACATTTTAATAATCCTCTTGGTTATATGGGATATTTTACCTACACCCAGATAACACCCTAACCTCTAATTTTACCTTAACTGACCTCTGATACCAACTATAAGGACCCGGCCATAAACATTACATAATCTGAAATTAAATGGATAATTCACATCGAGTATCTTTTTAGGTATAAAGTTTTAGATAATTAGGTCATAAAATTTACATAACAACATGATTATTACATGTAGACAATTCAACCCAGTATCCATTTTTTCATAAAATAAAAACTCTTGACAAAAAGAGTCATGTCTTGTCCCAAGTTTTAGATAGCATGAATTTTCCATGATCACATCCTTGACCCTATTCAAAGTTAAGTCCTCTGAAAATCATTTCAAAATCTTGGTATGAGCATAAAAAGATCTGTAAGGGATATAAAATAAGAAACAAATCATTAGTCCATTAAATACATACAAAATATAAACTCTTTTACTTACCTCATGAAAACATATGATTTATGAATAACACATATAATTAACAAATGATAATGGTATCTTCTGTAATTCATATGATAATTAGATTACAGCTTTCACAACTCCATAAGGAGTTACATTGGAATACCCATCACAGTATATTCCATAAATATCTTAGGAGAAACATTCAAATTTACCTCCATCATGTTACCCAATGCATTGGAGAGCTATCTTGGGCTCACCCACCCTAGTCTTATCACAGAACCACCAGTATACGTAAGCAATACCAAAGAACCAGAACAAATTCATAACACATTAAACAAACATAAAATAAAGATAACATTTCCACATTTCAATCAAAATATATCTTTTAAATATATTGACATAAACAAATACCACTTTCGAAACCATTTTAAATCCAAAATACGTAAAAAGTGTATATGGTATTTATTTTCCTTTTAAAAACATTACGTCTTGTTAAGGAAGCCAATTATCAAATAATACTCACGGTGATGGAAAAGGTCATTGTCACTGCATACGTGAAAAAGAATCATTCTTTTTTTTCATTTAGAAAAATTCTATATAGAAAAAGATTCATTTTGAATAAAATGAAAAGAAAAAAGGGTTTATACATTATATAAAAGAAATTCATGTATAAATCAAAATATTCCTCAATGAAAGGTGATTGAGACGAAGTCCCTTACAAAGATCATATCGTTAGATTATGGATATATAAATGACATAATTATGTTTGAAAAATATAAATATAGCCAATATGTGTGTATATAAATTGTAAAACAATCTAAGGTGATTCACACATATTTATACCATGACATGATCAAGAATTAGAAGTTCATCCCAAAGAATTGAAATTGGGTTAAGATGTTCCCTTATATAAATTTGATAGCCTAACGACGTCACTTTAAAATTTAAAAAATGATTTGATGAGAGAGAAAATGGTATCTCATCACATAGACATACAATTTATATCAATGTGAATATAGAAGAACATGACCCAACATAATAAGACGTAAATTAAAAGACCAAACAAATAGAAGTCTTTTAAAAAGAAGAGGGTGAAAGGTTCCTTTACCGATTATGTAACTTACAAAACATACACCACATGAAAGACAGATCATACAATGAAGATGTAAATACCCATTAATTAATGTATATTACACAAATAATACAATAATGGGCAGTATATACACCACACAAATGTAAATAGTGGAAAATATAGCACGAATCTCGCGAGAATAAAAAGTGAGATGAAAACCCATTACCATGTTGTAATTCAATCAAGTCGTATGACAAAAAGTTAATAGCCACCAAATGAATCATAGAATAACTTTAATATAAAGAATATAATGATAGTATTTATCAAATTTCATTACACAATACACAACATGCAATAAATAAGTGGCAATCAATGGAAATCTCATGGAATTAAAAGTATGATAAAAAAACCCCTTACCTTGTGTCCGACTGGACTCGATCGTTCTTTAATCTCCTAAATAATAAACTAAATTTAATTTATAATTTCATAAGAACCTTTATAAAGTTTATTATTCCTTTTATATCACTTATTACCATGTTATAAACATTATGTAATCATTTAAGTTAATAACGGTTGTTTTGTCGGTATTTGGTGCTTGTGTCAATAATGAACATCGTATTATTTACAAGTTCACCATGCGCTAAAAATTCCATTTTCACCAGAATGATATTCATGATTTAGATATCATTTATATCTTATATATCCAGTAAATATATGTATTTAGAACAGTACATAACATTTGGAGATAAGAAATTGAATGTACCGTTCATGGAGACGGTAGGCCATACGTACGCATGAACGCTACTTTCATTTATATTTAGTACTTTAATGGAATTAATACGTAATGATACATAATTATATTATAATTCCAGTATAATATCATATATAATATCACAAACTCTATCCTGCATGCGTCCCACATATGGCATTAATGAGTCATATCGCTTTGAGGTGGCGATAGTCTGTACTTCCTCAAATGAAATTATCTCCTTTACCCATTATGGAAACCATAAATGTAGGATATAAATGTAAAATAAAAAAGAATAAAGAAAAAATAAACATAATATATATCATATATAAATATATTTCCATCTTAATGGAAACCATGAGAGGTGGTAGGAGATAATTGAACAATCATCATTTCCTGAGGCGTTATTTTTCCATCCACAAAAACAATATGTTTTTTACCCATTAGATGGAGGTGTGCGTAAGCATAGTTCAAATAAATCTCATAACAACATTATAGTATATTCATTATACTGGTTTTATTCTAAAAGTAATGAATAAAGAGAGTTTATGGGTTTGAGAAGTAAAAAAAAGAGAATAAGTTAAGAGAAACCATTACCTTTAATTTGGGTAACTCCATTTGGTTTGAACAAAAAAGACTTCTTGAAGTGCATTCTTCCTAAAGTAAGGATTAAAGGAGGATGAGAGGGATAGTTAGATCTTATTTGGGTAGGTTTTGGATGAGACAAGTGGGTTGAGAGGTGTGAGAAATGGGTTAGAAATGGTGCCCTTTTATAAGGGAGAGGAGGGGCTCTTTAGGAATGTTTGAAAATGTTGTTTTATTATAAACTTATATTAAGTTTCAAAAGGTCCAAAAATCATTGAAGTAGAATATATGATGACTCATTATCTAAATAAATCATCCAATATAAATTTTACAGGTTTTTGATATTATTTAAATATTTATAATCTTATTTATTTAAATCATTTATTAATGAGGTAAATACTACATCATTATTGTGTCATAAATAATTTAATTTATTTGATCTCTAAAAATTATAAAAGAGAAATTTAATTTATAAAATCTTCTTATATTTATAATTAATATTTATAGTTAAAAATATAACTTATATAACCTCATGTAAAAATTAATTTACTAAAAGATAATTGTTTATGCTATTTTTCCCTTTACTTTGGGTTAATTAAAATAAAGTGTCATTATCACCCTAAAGTGGCTCCTTGTGGTCCCAAAATCTACCCAAATATGACCATGGTCAAAAATGACTCATCCAGTATGGTTGGGACAAGTGTTAATGTAAATTTATATTATTATAATATTCTTTATACCTTGAATTACCTAATTTATCTTTAACCGTGGTAAATAAAAGTCCAAAGTTAATATTCACAAAAAAATATTTCCATCCTTTTTAACAAGATTTTACTTAATAATAACAACCATGTATTTTTTATTTTAAATATTCAATTCACATAAGTGGTAATATTTCATTTAAGTGAAAAAATCATATTTTTAACTACTACATAGTCGTATCACTATTCATCAAAAATTGAAGTTTTTCAAAAAAATACCAAAACATAAGCCTAAGATATATTTGATATTATAAATTCATAAATGATGTCTATTTTTCCAAATTAAAAACATATATTTTGGATTAATTAATTTTAAATTAATTTCCTTTGTCAAAACAAAAAATGTGTTTTTACAAAACATTAACTATCAAAATATTGACACTTCTTTATGACCAATTTCATAGTAAAATTAATTAAAATGGCCAAAATTAGACAAAATTGTAAAAATATAATCTAATTACACTTTAAAACTAATTAAAAAATTAAATCTAACTATATAAATAAATTATATTAAAAGGCAGTTTTGAATTAAAATACAGTATTTTTCACTATTCATTAAAAAAATAATTTTTATCAGAAAAATACCAAAAATTTACCTAATGTAAATTTTGATGTCCCAAATATAAAGAAGAATTTTATTTTGTCAAATATAAAATATAAAAGTGACCAAAACCATACTTAAAGATGGTTCTCTGTCAAAAGGTTGTAAACAGATCTATGAAAGTAAATTATTCTTAAAATTAGATTCATTCACATTTTAAGTTTCTAACATTTATTGAATAAATTTAAAAACATTAAACAGACATGTATATTCATATTTTAGTCAGTTATATTAATTCCCTCAAACATAACATCTAGGCATTAACTACCATTTAAAATAATATTATATTATTATTTTTTAGTATGACTCGGCATTGTGTGCAATATATGATTTCAAAGAAACTCGTTGTTGTGTATCAGGTACAACATCAAAAATAGAATCCCTTTTAAATTAATAATAAAATTTAATTCAAAAATATTAATTAATATGAAAACTCCATATTCTTAATTTACCTGAGATGTTACAGTGACAAAACGAAGACAATATACCATAAGAGAAGTGTGATTTGGATACAAAACATAATGAAGTATGTATGCAGAACCACAGAATAATCCAAATCTTGAATCCTCAAAATATTGAGCTTCCACCTCTATAGTGTAACATTGAAAAGGTTATATGGAATGAAGTGTCCATACCCCACTCATCTCCCAGAAGATCCAAAATTCCATCCAAAGAGGATGAGTTTTCAAAATATCAGAATGAGATAAAAAATCTCGAAAAATTCAATAAGGATCAACTCAGGGGAAATATCTCAACAAAGTATCATATTTAGGATGAGATGAATATTCCTCCTCCAATACATTAATAACGAGTCGATCTTCCTATAATAGGGACACCTGAGTGTTAGACTAGCACCAGATCATGGAATCCAGCATACATAAATGGGTATATTAAAGATGATCAGGAAATACCTATATTATGTTGATAATATAAACCCCATCGAGGAAATCATTCAGTCACATAATGAATAGATAATACATAGGATATGAAAATGGGACTACCTCACCAAGCCCCGCCAACTCCCCGTAGGAGGTAGATTGCCCGAACAGCAGTACATCTAATACTTCTTCATGTCATTGAATCTATGGATCCCTAAATGGAATAAATTGAATGGTGACACACACAAGTACATCCTGATAAAAAATCATTATTCTAAGTAAGTAGATGAAACATTTCACTAACCCAATTTATGAAATCCCAAATTCATCACATTAAATGGCATGTGTGATCTATAATAACATCTCACACACTTTTTAACCAGATGAGATTTGATTATTGTCCATTAAGACCATTAGAATTTTAAGAAGACTATTTTTTTATAGACTCCAATATGTCCAGCCCTTTTTGGAAGTGTATCCTTCCAACATGACCTATTATAGATTGGGAATTTATTTGTTATCAATTCTTTACCTAGTTCATATCAATGATAATTAAAATGATAATTATAGATTTTGAGAACTATAAGCAATGTAAAAATGATAGGGTGTAGAACCTTATAGTATGATGTAAAGTCTTAACCTATTCACTCAGCATCCCTCTATTATATGATAATTTTCATGACCTTTATGATGAAAATATCCAAGACGATCATCAGACACATCTTATACTGATGAAGTGTCATAGAATATTCTACGAGTTTTCAGAAATGGAATAGATATTGGAAGATTTCATTTAGAAGACCCATGAAATTTTATGAATCAAGACCAGGGCATGAGGATGATGGCAGATAAGGTAAGAAAAACCATTGTTACCCTCAATATAGTAGAATTTCCCAAGGAAACATCTTGGAAGACTCTGAATCTCTATGTGCCTCTGATAGAGTGGTAGATATAATGTATCTTCTCCTGAATAGTAGAAAAAATAGATCAGATTATCCTTAAGATTTGAGGAATATATGAACAAATAATACTCCTTATATAATGGGCAGTTCCCAAATTATTTTCTATTATCCTTGGAAAATATCATTCTCACGATGTATCAAACTATGGAAGCTGGCTAGTTCATCCTCACTGATCGTCTAGACTACATCCCATTTCATATAAAATTATATCACGCTATTCATGATTTATAAAACTTTAACAAATTTTGTAAAATCATGAATGATTCCTAGTAGGTTATTTTGAAAAATTTCACATAATAGGATACATATGTAACCTTTTCCTAGTTAAAAAAATGAGTACTAGAAAAAAGTTTCCTCCAGGCATGGGAAGAATGTGGACAACAGAATGACTAGAAAAACAGTTTACTGAGCTCATGCTACCCTAGGAAAAAAATACAAAAACAATAAATATTATATCACCTAAGGATGATAAAATGAATTTAAATCCCATTAGTGAACATAACAATTATACATATGGATATATGGAAGAGGAAGAGTCATATAATTATATTATGAAATCTAAAACCCATGGAAACTTCAATCATGTGACATATAAATCATAGGAACTTCCCCCAAAAACATAAAACCTTGTCTGATGAGGATCTTACGGTTGGTTTCTTTAATGTAATAGACATTTAATAACCTTTCTATGATGAACAATATGTGTCCTAGAATGAGTTATCCATAACTGACTGGGGACTCAGAGGCGCCGATCATAGTAGACATGGATACACGTAACTATATCGATGTTTTTGGACACAATATCTCTATTACATCCCAATATAAAACATATATATAGAGATGAACCATGGATAAGATCTCTCTAAAGAGTAATGGAGGGGTATAAGAACCATCCATTGTTTTGTAATGCATAGTCTCCTTACACTACCATTTGGAAGGGGTGTGGTAATATAATCACCCATGATAAAGTGCAGGCTCGAATGGCCTATCCCACATATATGAAATTCTCGCTCAACCTCCAATGAAGAACGAAGCTCGTATACTTTAAATATCATAGATATTGAACATCATCAAAATGGAGTATCCCCACATTGGGGATTTCCAACTATTGGAACCAATGTATGACATTTAGAAATAGTTGGTGGTTTTCACATATAAACTCCAAATCATGGATGCATTCCAAATTTCAAAATAACTCATAGATTAACTCATCACCCCCCATTTCCAACATATGATTGAGATATAATTTTTTGTTGTCAAGTTTTATCAAGTGGAGACTATGCCATCACAATTATTTGTCAATATATTATTCACTAAATATGATTAATATAAGGTTATTCAGGGATATATTTATACCCCATATGTTTTAAGAAGGATAGAAAAGTGTGACACCTAAAGGGATTTAATTTAAAATGGTTTTGTAATCAACTTTATTTTGATATTGACCCTTTATATTTTTTGATTGAGAAATGAGAATTTATTTCCCACAATTAATTCCATTAAATGGTATGATAAGGACGATAAAACACTAATTGGGAATATGAGGATCAATCCATTGTCAACGGATCTCACATAATACGATGAGATCATAGATATCTAGTAAGACATTGAAAATAATTTCCTTCTCATAAGGCCTTATCTTAACTTCCATGTGGTATTTTCTTATACATTTCATCAATGCTTGAAATACCCCATTGATGGGAAAGCTGAAATAATACATGGTTTTAGCACCCCCTTTTACACATCAAATCCATATATTATTAGAATTTTTCTATAAAAATGAAGGAAATATCCAATGGTAGATGCAAATTTATATACTTACACCCCCATTTGCTTTGGGACCACCCATAAGAATTCTTAGAGTAATCTCAATAGAAAAAATGTGTTTCCAATAAATATGATTTTTTAAATAGTCCATATATTAGATTTATAGGATCCCTTAATTCCAAGTTTTAGTGACAAAGAAATTCAACTACAAAATCTACTTTCAATGATTCTCATACATGTACATAACAACTCATCATCCCATGATATCTCTCTTGAAGACTGAAAAAGAGATTCCATTTTATTCCATACCTCGCCTGAAATGCCTCTATTGAATCAGTAATGGAATAAGAAGACGATAAGCATAGTGATTTCCCTCCCACATTTTAGGATGGTATCTTTACAAACATTTATGTGATATAAAAGGTAAATATGGACTATAATAAGACAAGAAACCTACGATGATTACTTCCCCCATTCCACGGATGTTGAATTAGATGTATATTTCATTTCTAATTACACATAAATATTTTTTTGTTGGAATTATAAGGAAATCTTCAGATTAACCAAATTGTTTCTATGAATCATCTTGCTTTACTGGATGAACATCGAGGTTTCAAGAAAGTCTCTAGGTGGATTCAACCCTATGTAGCATCTAATGTAGAGTCAGATGTTTAAAATTTGGTCAAACCTAATTCTTCCTTGTAGTAAAATACCTAATATGGTTCACTAAAATTGTCTATTTCATGAACAAAAATTGGTATATTTGGGTTTACAATTATTTTAGAGACCACATATAATACTAACCAAAGGACCACATCCTATTTCCAATCACATATCTCATGATCAATTCAAATTCCTTCCTTCAATCATGTTTCTTCATGAATTCTTAATAATTGTACAATAAAATAAATGCGGCCCCTAATCCATTTCCTTTAGAGAACCCACGAGATATTTTTATACCCAGTAATTCCTTTTGGGGTAAATATTGATGAATCTACTTATCAACATTCCACAAATTTTATCATTATTCCTTTATTTGGATGAATATACTAATGTTATATCGATGACCTAGTTGTCGAATCCCAACAACTCTGTGATCACTTCATGGTTATTCAAACAAACTTCATCATGTTACGTCATCACAATAACAAAAATTATTCCGCTGATGTGAACATTCATTGCAACATTATGTAAAATACATAGATTTTCATAATAAAACTATCTCATTGAGGATTATTATTAAAATAATGGTGAATCTACATTAATTTCACCCCCTCAGAATCTCAATGAACTAAGGTGAGATAAAGGGAACCATGTGTACATTCAGAGTTTCAAAACTATCCTAGAAGGAAAATATCTCCCCATAAAAAATATAATGTAGAATGGAGTCACCTACTGATGGTACAAGGACTTACAAGAACCCTTTAAGAGTCTCAATATTTACTTGTTTTACCCACTAATCCTAATGTTTTTTGTGGATGAAACCCACTCATCCTATATGTGGTCTCCATGTGATAATCACTTTAACATCTCCACATAGAGAAAAATGATATATGAAATAAGAAAAGTCACTAATGCCTTAGTCAAAGGATCTTATGAACTATGGTCTATTATTTTGATGTTGAGAAGATCTTTCGCATGCACTTCATTATAGTGAAAAATATTATGAATTACTTGAACCATCATGAATTGAATTTGGTATCTTGTATTGATCATATCAAGTTCATACTTTCCCTCTCTCATTTTAAAATGTGTTTTACCATATAGATATTTATTCTACAACAATATGGATTATAAATATTTTCATAAAATGAATTGAATGTGTATGCCAGGGTTGATTACCTTAGAAAATAGCACCATATAATGTACATAAGTGGATTCTGAACTACCATATAAAAAGTTTTTATCTGAATATGACACTCCCTAGACATAGACTATGTATTTTATTGGTTCCTCATGATTTTCTATTAGTAGGAGGTGGGAAAAATGAAGAGCAACTGAATTGTCTTGTGAAAATTACTTGTTTCTTCATGAAAAGAAAAAAAATTATACTCATTCTAATAATATGAAGGCTTCATGAATAATTATGCCAAATACCAGACCATCATTTCAATAATGGAACTAGAAATACTAATTTTGATATCCTACATAGATATCTAAATGGGAGTCAATATTTTTGGAAAACTAAATAAATATAGAATATTCCATTAAAATGGAAAAATTTGACCCCTTACTAGAAATGTATGTGTTCTAATGGAATAGTTCTCTTTTGAACCCATGATGAATCATGTAACCTAATAAAATAATTCTCATTACGACACATTATCTAATGAATAATCATTACTAACTGACTCTGATAAAGAGGATGTAATATTATCCATCATGCATTGAATGTTGGTATCATCCATTATCATCCATGACATGGATGAGATTAATAAAATCTCCAACTCCCTTGAGTGTGATTAACTGAAATCAACACTTATATGGATGGATCCTATAATTAATTATTTATAAAATGGGACTATCCCTACATACCGAGTCATAAGGGAATACGTTTGGAAACTGGAAGAAAACATTACCCATGTAGATTTTCCAAATGAGAAAAAATCCCTCCAAAAGTAAGTATTTGACATATTCCACCTCAAATACATACCATAAAAACATATTCTTGTTGTAATGGGAGAAATAAATTTCTTTTCATGCATCTTTCATCATTCTAGGACTAGACTTCCACACTAAGTAAGGAGGGATGTTTACTACCCCAAACAATTATACTAGACTGTGTGGAATTCACCAAGAAATTTAATGAGCTCTAGATTCATGCAAACAACGTCCATAAACCAAAACATTTATACATATAGCTCAATAGTATAGTCTATTTTCCATAAAGGGAATGAATATTTTGGGGCTATATCCACTTACCACACATAAATAGTTTATTTACATTATAACTAATATTGATTTCTTATCAAAATGTGATGACGAAATACACCTCAAGTATGTAGATATAAAGAATGTAATCAAATATTTAATGTCCAATTTCTTCACTAGATTTATATTCAATCACATAGTACTAATGGAAAATTAAAACAAAATCTATTCTATAGAGTTTAGGATTTTTTACCAGGAGTAAAACATTGTGTCTAACAGTTCATTTCACTATCATATAGAGAAAAATTGAAAAATAGTAGCCTAAAATATGTCTATATAAATTATATTACAGAAGATTTTTAATAATTATATGATGACCTCATTGGAAAGGTTACTCTACGATTTATGAGCCTACCATACCACCATGTGTAATTTTATCTAAGGAAATATGTATTCATTGGTGTATGGAACCAAGGCCATGATTCCAATTAATGTACAATTCCCCGCCATTGGAATTGATTTCTTCGAAAAACAAGAAGATTATGAGAAGTCCAAAAATATATAGTATGAATTTGAGAGGATATATGGACACAGAATATATACACTAGACAACATTGGTGTCTATCAGAGGTAGATCACATGAGCCTCCAATTAAAAGGTTTTCCTTTATTCATTCCTTTAAGGAGAACTGAAATTAGTTTTCAGAACCCCAATGATACTATAAATAATCCTCCAAAGATAGAACCATATCATAGTACACTTACATCAAAAATATGTTCTATCATAATGAAAAATACTCACTAGCCATAATTTATGGGTAACACTTCATTCCCCCACTAATTAAAGGTTTTTTATGAAATACCATTTATAGATTATATAAAGCATAATCTTCATACAAGTTGAAATAATTTAAACTAAACTAATATATCATAACAAAGATGTTATTAACTATAAATAATATATACGTAAAGCATCACATTTAATAAAATGGGAATTATCATCTATCTAAATATTCACTACACAAACGCTACATTGAATAAAATGTTAATTTAAGTGCCTGAGTCCCTTTGTGAGAGTAAAGTCTACGTAGGGAATATCTCCATATATCAACTATAAATGGATTAATTCCTCACATAAAAATATATATAGTGATCCCATATCACATTTCTTAGTTTAGTCCATGATAAATCTTCTTTCATATTGTCTAAAATTCCTCCTTTCTGTAGGACATTGAACTGCATGACTAATGGTCTTTCCACGTTACACTAAAATCGATGGTTTTATAGGTCTACATGTGATTTTATTATCATTCCAATGATATACATAGGTACACCTATGTCCATAATATTTTTATAGACACCATATAAAACAAACTTCCCCTTTCTCTCTAATAATTACATCTTTGGTGTGAGGGAAACCAATTCTATCCCCTTTTTCTCACCCCAAGCATATCTCATGTGGTCTTAGTATTTTTGGAGAATCCATCCACATATTATCAAGACTTATTAATTCGTGATAGGTTTTTCAGGTCATGGATGTGATATCCTAAATGTTACACCTTGAGTCCTTTGCTCATTGTGTTAAACTACATGGTTATTGGTACAATCAAGATAAAAAAAATTGCATTACTATAGACCTCATATGAGAGGACCACTATACATGTTGTTAGTATCCCACCAACTATCCTTTGTAGAACTACGTATGGATTTATTCTTTCCATTTTAGGATATATAGTTACTCCACAATATCTATTCTTTATTCTAGCCATAATATTTAATATTCATAATAGGGAACCTATTTACTTAATACATGATGTTAAAATGTTTGGCTTCTCAAGAAATTCATGTGTCTTGATTCCAATCATCATAAGATATGTATTAATTCCTAGATCAACATTCTATGGTCCAGATAAAAAATAAACTAGAATAATTCCCTCTATACATATGTTCTAGACCATTATGGAGTGATTCACAATCATGAACTACATGTGACTTGATTATGGTAATCATGAGATACATAGTGATTTTTAATTATCCAATCATCGGTCTATCTATAGTATTCAATGGGGACAATTTTCCCCCATGTCTATTGTTCAAAAAATTATGGAGAGAATATTATTCATGTAATAAATGTGTCTTGATCCCTTTCATCATATGATACACATTATCTCTTGGATCTCTAATCCTATGTTCGTATATTACAGTCAATGAGAACAACCCCCCCCCCCCCTCTTTGTATGGGTCAGACCAATGTGGAGAGGTTTATGTTGAGGAAATATATAGTTACTCATTCTTATTACCATAGGATATTGAGTTAGACCCAGATATCAAACTCTGTTTTCTCCCAAATTAAAAAAATGCACCTTTTTTCTTATGTATGTGTTAAACTTATGTAAAGAAATTTTATTCATGAATTGCATAGGGTTTGATTCTTATCATCATATCTTGTGTAGAGTCAAATACAAATCAAATCATGGGTCAATCCACCCTAAATAAAATGATGTAAAAATGAAACCATGATTACAATGGGTTGTACATATGCAAACAATATCCTATTCACATGACATTAAACAACACGATCAAATTTTTTTCATGTTTAACAAGACAACAAATCATAATATACATTTTTTCAAATATGCTTGAGTCATAAATGATCATTTATCATGTGCATGAGCTATATATACCTACTGGTTGTTTTTAACATGATATATAAACTCAATACGGGCTCTCAAATATGGATACCCTCTAATAAGCCTATGCACATATAAAATAGGTCCCATGTTTCTAAATACCCAAATCCATTGGAAATTATCCCTAAGGATATATTTCTAAATTTTCACATTGATTTCCAGACCCTTACCATAGGACATTAAAGTGTAAGGAAAGGGAAAACATCATTGTATCTTGAAATTAAACTTCATGAAAAATACATCTCAAATAAAAGACAAGAAAATGCTTATGTAATCACCAAAAATCATTCCTTATCAGAGGTTCACAAGATCCTAAATCCTGTTAACAAAATAATAGGGGGATTCAGCCTTTTTTATTAGAACCTAAACCCATAAGTCAGACATCTTGTCACTAGTTCCTTGGGTTACAAAAAACCATCCATGTCCCTTAAAAGAGGACAACAGTCTTTAAGGGTAATTTTTTTTGAAAATTAATTTCATCCATAGGATATAGGATATGATCCCAATCTTATAAAATAAATTCAAAATAACATGGATATGGGATGTCTACTAATATTGAGACTTGATGTCATTATGGAAAAACTCATCACCCTAGAGCGATTTGTGTCATCACAGACATGATTTTCACATATCATCCTCCAGAATAGATAACCCCAATCCATTAGTTACAACATTTCCATCTCTTTATTACAATTATGTTGGATTAATCATAACCTCAGGTGTCCTTATTATGCTCCTATGCAACAATGACCTTATAACAAGGCCATGTGTATTATGATCCAAAACTTTATATACCTTGGTAAAAGTTTTATAACTATAACTATTTTCCATTGGTGGTGTAAATAAAAAGACCCTAAACATATTTTAAAAGATATATTAAAAATTTTATGATGAAAACCCTAAATATGAGTCATTAGAAAAATTAAAGATAACTCTTTATAAACACTTCACCTCTAATGTTTAGGACAAAATTAGAGTGCAATTAAACTAATAATCTATAAATCACATAAGGCCCACTATGTGGCCCTGGTAGGATTAAATTTATTCTCAATGGACCCTATGTTCCAATAAAAAATTATTATAATTAATTTTCAAATCTCTTCACCATGATTTGTTGTTCACTAGACAGTGAGACATCTTTTAGGGTGCTTGAGTACTTCTTTAATACTACGTTTTCCATAATTAACACCTCATGATTTTAGTACCTTGTACCACCAGAAACCTTCTAAGGCCTTTGAAAAGGGATATATGAATTCAAGATACCCTTTATATAATTATGAATATATTTGTATAAATACAATATATGAGACACCGACCATCATCCAAATGTTTCATTACCATGTAAGAATTATTTTCAATTGATTTGAGACTTGATGTCAATGTAGACGAGCATACCACCATAGGTTGTTTCTGGTCATCCCCAACGTGACTATTCAATTACATCCTCATGACTTGATCACTTTGGAACATGATTTATAATCCTCATTACCACACTATTAAAATAGATTCAACATCCTTGATGTTATATGACCATTTTTTGTATCATATCTCAATGAATTATTGAAACTCTACATCACTGAATGTTTTGATGGACCACAACTTGTGACTATATACAAAAAGGGGTATGGATCTAGAATACCTAGATAACATTTAATTAATATCCAACATCATCTATAAAACATTTTATTCCTCACAAATATTTCATGGCTTTTTAAAAAGAGTGGTGATCCACTTTGAATGAACATGTCTATAAGAAGTATGCTCTTATGCATAGGGCCTTTTGACCCACCAATCTGAGTAATATCCTCCTTAAATGAATGTAACTCAAAACCTCATGATATTTTTAAACACCATGGTAGAACATTGTTCCTTTTAGTTTTTTGGTTATCCTATGTATGTTTTCCCTATTCCATATCCACCCGCTCAAAAACATGGGTCATGAATTAAACCATATTTATTCCAATAATCTTGGTGCACTTGACTTCATTAATATTTTTACCCTCAGAAAAAACAATCCATATAAATAATGTTTGGACATTGGAAAAATTGAATGGATCTCTTTTCTTGAAAATGCATGTAATATTCATGGGATCAGGTATATAGGGTATAACCCACCAACTAGAGTTATATCTTTATTGCATGAAAGGAACACCAATAATCATGGGACTTGGAAACACCGTGGAAGAACTCAGTTCCATTGGTTGTTTTTATTCATCCCTGGTATGTATACCACATTTTATATTAATCAATTATGTCCTAGAAGAATAAAATTTAATTAAAATTTATATTAAATAATTGAAGAAATACATTAAACTTTATATCATATTTTTTTTCATAAAACATGATGATAAAAATCCTAGAGTATTTCCTTTCCCCAGGATGTTAAAATGTACAATATATGTCCTTAAAACATGATATTAAAATACATGTAATACTTCCTTATCATAGGAAATTAAACATCATAGATAAAGGTACTTCACGGATGATATATTACCCAATGTAGAATATTTGAGCTATAAGACTCCAAACTACTAGAAACAGAAGGTATAACCAAAAATACTATAAAATATGTTAATATTAATTAAATTATAGAAGGCCATAAACTACATCACATAAATTTTCTAGTTTTCTTAACAAAAAAACATCCAATTATAAGATATATAATTTCCTCCAAATTGAAAAAAAATGAATAATTGGAAGAATTTGGCTCTCTTCTCACTTGGGACACTCTTTATATAATCCTTGAAATATTGGGCACTCATAATTTTGAAATTTCAAAAAACATATTAAGATGAATAAACATAAGAGGTTGTCCTAACTAAAATATAAGTATGTTCTAACTAAGCTTTCCCAAATATTAATGTTATTGAAAAATCAAGGCAGTATATAAATAGAAGTGACATACTTCTTATGGGTCTAATCTTATGGCCTTTGAAAAAATATAGTGATTCTAGTTAAGTTCCCTGACATCAATTAAATATAAATATTTCCCCATCTAGCACAAATATTATTCAAAATAATCCTTTTTTAAATCATGTAATATCATGAAAACTAGAGTATAATCATTATTGAGTAATCTCATGTCATTGGGAATTGATGGTAATTTCTTGTAATTTTTTTTCATTTAAATCATTCAAATCCAACTGTCGAGTTCTAAATGAAATTATGGAAAGGATTAGTATTATTGATAATCTATGAAACATTAGATCAGAAATTTTTTTGAACATTGATAATTAATCAAAAATAGACGATATAATTTAATGTTTAATAAGATTCATTCATCAATAAGGTTTATAAAAATAAAAGATATTTATATTTCATACCATTATAGGGATTCAATTAACAAATTATCACTTGTGATTAGAATAAAAAATGATTTCATGAATATTCCATGTTGTTGAGAGTCTGAAGATGGGAATCGATTGAGATCAAAAGTTCATCCCCCTTATTTTTCTCTATTACTTCCCATAGAAAGAGAGACTTGATGAAAAAACACCACTCCAGAAATCATTTATGAGTGGTAATGAATGAGTATAATGTCCCCAAAACAACAAACATTGATAAATATATGATAACTTAATGTCTTGTTATCTACATGATTAAGGTGTTAAACAATGATATTATATGATGAATATATTGTAGATCCTTCAAACCATCCCTTATGAGTTTGATTAGGGGAGTCCTATCCTCGAAATCACAAAAGTCATTCTCAATATCAAATATCTATTTTTAGTTCCAAATTTTTTCCCACATGATATCATTTAATTGTAGTTGGTTAAATCATCCTTCTTTCTTATTTTCAACAATTGTGAGATTACACTCCTCTTGTTCATCGAAGGTTTCTAGGTGAGTCTTAGTGAAAATAACCAGAATCTCATACCATATTATCCTACATTTTAATTTGTTCTATGAAATTGTGTGGTTAGGTACTTCAAAAGAGGATAATAACTTCTAGAGATATAGATAATGTAAGAGAGAAAGTCTCATGTGACCTTATCTCAAATGATGCATTGTCTGTCTCTCTTATTCATGGACAAGACTCCTTATAAGATTCATCTACTTTGAAGGGATGGTCATCACTACACTGATTATGCTACTCAAAATGATTTTCTGAGTCTTGAATTACTATCATTGTTGTTATGGAAATGTGGGTAGGTTAAGTACTTGGGTTTTTAACCTAATAGATCAATATATCTAGAACACACAAAAATTATGATTCCACCCAAACTAGGAATAATCATAAGATTAGAAGATATGGGAACCAATAAGTTGAAGAATAATCTCTGCATTTTTGTCCTCATGCACCAATTTAATGAAACATTTATGGATAATCCCATGATATCATTCTCTGCACATGACAATGGAGTGTAAGGCATAAATTAGTATTGCAGAAAAAATTTACCATGTTGAAATTTTTTACATCATTTATAAATAACCGATGTGAAAATCACTAAAAGTTGATTTATCAAATCAGTTATATTATAACCGAACTAAAAAAAATTCCCCTATTTTATTTTTTATGTCGGTTGTAACATAACTAATGTAAAAAAACAGAGTGTTGATTTTTTATAGTGGTTATTTTATAACCTACGTGAAAATTCAACTTATGCGCTTTATAAGGTCGGTTATTTTATAACCGATGTAAAAATGTTTTTATCACATCAGTTATATATTAACAGATGTGCTAAATGTAATAAAAAATTAGTTTATCAAGTCAGTTATTAAATAACTGATGTGATAGATCATTTAAAAAATTTATCAAGCTCAGTATCATGTCAATTTGTATATTTCAATCAGGTGATTCAAACTCATATCTCTCATTTAGATAACCTATAAACAATTCTTCAAAATCGTTCTATAAGGCCCCAGCCTTAAACCTTACTTAATCTTGAGTTATTACAAGATTACACATTGAGGATCTTTTCGGGTTTAGAGTTTTAGAGAATTAGATCATAAAACTTGCATTACATTCCACATATAAACAAAGTGGTTACATAAAGATAGTATTCTTCATTCCCATCAATGGAAACACATTTAAAATAAAACATGGATTAATTCTTGACACATCCTTGACTCTATCATCTTATCATGTACCTTTCCCTTGACCTGTGAAAAACATTTCAAAAACTTGGGATGAGAACAAAAACTCAGTATGGGTTATAAAAAAACATGGAAAGGAAACATGAGTTCAAATATACATAAGAAAGAAATCATACTTTACCCATAAAACATTGGCACTTTAACATACCTCATAAAATCAGGAATAAATCATAGAAATCATAATACATAAAGGTAACTTGAGGAATTCATAACTTTCTTACATAGGGAGTAACCCTCTTGGTTACGTTTGGAATACCCATCACAGTATATTCCCTAAAATCTCTTCGGAGAAACCTTAACGTTTCACTCCTTCGCGTTACCCAATGCATTGGAGAGCTATAACGGGCTCACCCGCCCTTAGTTTATCATGGAACCACCCGTCTTCATAATAATTCCCAAGAACCAAAACATAATCATATCACATAAAACATGCATAAAGGAAACATAAAATTTCCACATTTCAATCATGAGATATCAATACAACACATTGATATAAAAACATTATGAAAACCATTTTCAATACTAAAATAAAAGAAAAGTAAAACATGGTATTTATTTTTCTTTTAAAAAGAAGGTATGGCTTGTAGAGGTAGCCGAAACTCAAATAACGGTCACGACGGCAGAGAAGTCATTGTCGCCGCATACGTATGATAAAAACATTCCCTTTTGTCGTTTAGTAAACGCTTCATATAAAAAAGATTCATTTTGAATAAACGTAAAAGTCAAAGGGGTTTATACACCGTATAAAAGAAAGTTGTGTATAAAATAAAATATGCCTCAACGAAAGGAGATTGAGACGAAGTCCCATACCTCGTTTCCGACTTGACCCGACCATTCTTTAATCTCCTGAATAATAAACTTGAGTTAATCTCTACTTGCTTATGAATCTTTTTCAAGTTCATTATTCCTTTTATACCATGTTATGAACATCATGTAATCAGTTAAGTTAATAATGTTCATTTTGTCGGTATTTGGTTCTTAAGTCAAAAATAGACTTCTTACAATTACATGTTGTTAATTTGGTCATAGGTTCGTTATATCCAGAATGGTATTCATGATGTAGATATCATATATGTCATATATATCCAGTACATACATGCATTTATAATATTACATCACATTTAGAGGTAAGAAATGAAATGCACCGTTCATGGAGACGGTAAGCCGTACGTACGCATGAACGCTACTTCCATTTCTATTTCATATTTTCTGGAATGGAATCATAATGATATAAGAGTATATTATAATTCCAGTATCATAACATATATAATTTCATTAAATTTATCCTTTACACATCCCACATATGGTATTAACGAATCAAATCACTTTTAGGGGGCGGTAGTCCGCACTTCCTAAAATGAAGATATCGTGTTTACCCATAATGGAAACCATAAAGGTATGCCAAAAATGAAAAAAAACAGAAGCTTAAGGAAAACATAAACATATTATATATCATATATAAAAATAGTGACATCATAATGGCCCCTTTTGAAGGTGTTAAATGAGTATTGAACAATCATCGTTTCGGGAGGCAGAATTTCGCCATCCACGGAAACCGTATGTTCTTTAACCATTTGATGTAGTTGTGTGAGTGTGTAGCTCAAATATATCTTATAACAACATACTAGTATATTTAAGATACTGGTTTTGTTACAAAAGAAGTAAATAAAAAGAGTTTAGGGGGTTGGAGAAGCAAAATAAAACAAATGAACATGAGAGAATGAATTACCTAAAAAGTGTAACTCCTTTTGATTTGAGCCTAAAGGCTTCCTTTGAAAGAATTTTGCCCAAAGGGATTCCTCTAGGATGAGGACATGGATGTGTAGAGAGTAAATGGGCAGGGGTTGGCCGAGCCAAAGGCTTGAAGAGTGTGTGAAATGAGGTAGAGGTGGGGGCCTTTTATAAGAGGAGAGGAGGGGCACTTTTGGAAAGTAAAGAACTATTACTTTATTTGAAAATGTGTTTCGGTTTTAAAAGGTCCCACATTGATATAATTCGTGGATAAGGTGATAATGGTTCGAAATCCACTCATCCAATTGGTTTTGGACATGTGTAGTTCATAGATTTTATATTATCTTTCCATTTTATTTAAATCGTCAAATAATGATGTCATCGCTGCATCATTATTATGTCATAAATAATTTAATTTATTTAATGTCTAAAAAACATAAAACAAATACTATAATGTAGGAAATATTTTTATCTTTCCAATGACTATTTATAATAAAAAATCTGATCTTTATAACCCCATGTAAAAATTGTTTTCGTAAAACATCTCTTGTTTGTGTCATTTTTACTTTAACATTTAATAAAAAGTTATTTATGTCATTTCCAAACCAAAGTGTCTCCATGGGGTCCCCAAGTTGACCCATGGATTTTCTTGGTCGGCCATGACACAACCAATAAGGTTGGGACATGTGTCTAGGTCATTTCCTATTATTAAAGCATTATTTATACCTTAAACTACCCTAATTACCACTAATCACGATTAAGAACTTAATAAGTTACTATTCACCAAAAAATTATTTTAATCTCATTGAACCACATTTTACTTCTTAATGACAACCATGTATGTCATATTTTCAAAATTCAATACACATTAGTGGTAAACTTTCATTTAACTGAAAAATCAGTTTGCTTGATTACCACTTAGTGGTTTCACTATTCATCAAAAATTGAAGTTTTTCAGAAAATTACCAAAAATTCACCCTAAGCTATATTTGATATTCCAAATTCAAAAATGAAGTCTATTTTACAAAATTCAAATCATATAAGTCACATTAATTAATTTAATAATTAATTCCCACTGCCATAGCAAATAGCGTGTTTTTACAAAACAATAAGTATCAAAAGATTGACACCAGTTTAAGTCTAATTTAAAGTGAAATTGATTCCAATGACCACCATTGGATAAAATGGTAAAAATATATTCTAATTTCACTTCAAAACCAATTCAAAACATAATCTAATCATATAGATAAATTAGATTAAAAAGCTGTTTTGATGTAAAATGCAGTATTTTTCACTATTCATTAAAAAATGAACATTGTTAGAAAAATACCAAAAATTCACACAAGGTAAATTTTGATGTCCCAATAATAAATGATAAGTTTATTTTGACAAACATAGTTTATAAAATTGTCAAAATATAGATTCAAAAATGGTTTTCCATCAAAAGGCACTAAAACAATCTTTTAAGAATATTAGTTTATTCCATGCATAAGATTGTATTTATTTTCATTTTAAGCCTCTATAACACTATCTTAATCATTAATAGACATAGATAAAAATATCTATTATTCATTACTTACTTGGGATGTTACATCCTTCCCCCCTTTAGAAAATTGCGTCCCCGCAATTTATTTACTTATCGAATAAATAGGGGTACTTATCCCTCATTGCATTTTCAGATTCCCATGTTGCCTCTTCAATCATGTGGTTTTTCCACAAAACCTTTACCTGCTTAATCACCTTATTCCGTAACACATGCTCCCTGTGGTCAAGAATCTGGACCGGTTGTTCCTCATAAGATAGGTTCTCTTCCAGCTGAACTACCTCTGGACTCAAAACATGAGATGGATCTGGCATATACTTTCTCAACATTGAAACGTGAAAAACATTGTGTACCTGAGATAAATTCGGAGGTAAAGCCACTCGGTATGAAACTGATCCAACTCTTTCTAGAATTTTGTATGGTCCAATAAACCTTGGACTCAGCTTTCCTTTCTTACCAAATCTCATCACGCTTTTCCAAGGAGAAACCTTGAGAAAAACATGATCACCTACCTCGAAAGATAGATCCTTCCTCCGGTTATCCGCATAACTCTTCTGCCTGCTCTGAGCTGTTCTCTTGTGTTTCTGAATTAGCTGAACTTTTTCTGCCATCTCCTCTACCAATTCTGGTCCCATCAACTTTCTTTCACCCCCTTCATCCTAGAAAGCTGGAGTTCGACACCGCTTCCCATATAATGCCTGAAATGGTGCCATCTGTATACTAGAATGAAAACTGTTATTATATGAAAACTCAACCAAAGAAAGATGTTGGTCCCAACTTCCCTGATAATCCATAGAACAAGCTCGTAGCATATCCTCCAATGTCTAAATTGTTCGTTCTGACTGCCCATTTGATTGAGGATGAAAAGCTGTACTAAAATTTAATTCAGTACCCAACGACTTCTGAAGGCCTTTCCAAAAGTTAGAAGTAAACCTGGGATCACGATCCGATACAATGGAGAGAGGAACTCCATGTAACCTGACTATCTCTTTAAGATACAAACGGGAAAGTTGATCAAGAGAGAAAGTATCTCGTATAGCAAGGAAATGAGCAGATTTGGTCAAGCGATCAACAATAACCTAGATTGCATTATTACCTCGAGATGTCTTCGGTAATCCAACAACAAAGTCCATGGATATATTCTCCCATTTCCACTCTGGCACTGGTAAAGGCTGAAGCATCCCTTTCTGTAACTGCCGCTCTGCTTTAACCTGCTGACAAGTCAAACACTTTACAGTAAAATCAGCAATATCTCTTTTCATTCCATCCCACCAGTAATACTCCCGCAGATCTCTATACATCTTAGTACTGCCCGGATGAACTGAAAACGGAGAACTATGAGCTTCACATAACAACTCTCTCTTCAACTGTGAATCACAAGGCACACACAATCTCTTCCCAAATCTCAAAACGCAATCATTATCAATGTTGAATTCAGGCAACTTACCTTTCTGAACTAGCTCTACCTTTTTCTGCAACTCACTGTCTTGCTTCTGTGCTTGCTTGATTCTATCTGATAGAGAAGATCTCACTGATACCTGAAACAAAACAGAAGGACTTCCTGCACCAACAACTTCTATGCCAAAGTTCATCAAATCGTTAACCAAAGGATCACGTTCCAAACGCAACATTGTTAATGAAGCATTACTTTTTCGACTCAAAGCATCAGCCACTTTATTTTCTTTTCCCAGATGGTAATGAATTGTACAATCATAATCCTTGATTAATTCCAGCCATCTCCTTTGTCTCATGTTTAACTCTTTCTGAGTGAATATATACTTTAAACTTTTTTGATCGGTATATATTTCACACTTTACTCCATATAAATGATGCCTCCAAATTTTTAAAGCAAAAACAACAGCAGCTAATTCCAAATCATGTGTAGGGTAATTTACCTCATGAGTTTTCAACTGTCGTGAAGCATAAGCAATTACCTGATCATTCTGCATTATGACGCAACCAAGTCCTTTCAATGAAGCATCACTGTATATAACAAACTCACCATTCCTGGAAGGTAGTGCCAAAACTGGAGCATTCACCAATCTTCTTTTCAATTCCTGAAAACAATCATCACATTCTTTTGTCCAGATAAACTTAACACCCTTCCGAGTTAGCTTAGTCATTGGACTAGATAACCGTGAAAAATTTCTAACAAACCTTCGGTAATAGCCCGCCAAACCAAGGAAGCTATGAATCTCGGTTACATTTGTGGGTCTTGGCCATTCTTCCACAACTTTTGTTTTTGCAGGATCAACAGTTATTCCATCTTTAGAAACAATGTGACCAAGGAAAGAAATTTGTTGCAACCAAAACTCACACTTGCTGAATTTCTCATACAATTTCTTTTCTTTTAAGGTTTGCATGATAACCCTTAAATGTTTTTCATGCTCCTCTTTACTTTTAGAAAACACCAAAATATCATCAATGAAAACCACCACAAACTTATCCAAGAACTCATGGAAAATTCTATTCATTAAGTCCATGAATACAGCAGGTGCATTGGTTAGCCCAAAAGGCATTACTACAAATTCAAAATGGCCATATCTCGTACGGAACGCGGTCTTTGGAATATCTGCCTCCTTTACCTTCAGCTGATGGTACCCCGATCTCAAGTCAATCTTTGAAATAAACTGAGCTCCCTGGAGCTGATCAAAAAAATCATCGATATGAGGCAAAGGATATTTGTTCTTAACAGTGATATTATTCAAGGCTCTATAATCAATGAAAAGTCTCATAGAACCATCTTTCTTTTTAACAAATAAAATAGGAGCACCCCATGGTGATGTGCTAGGTCTAATGAAACCTTTCTCTAATAAATCTTGCAATTGCTCCTTCAACTCTAAAAGTTCAATTTGTGCCATTCGATAAGGGGGTTTTGAAATTGGCTTAGCATCAGGAACTAAGTCAACAGTAAACTCAACTTCCCGATCTAGTATTATTCCAGGCAACTCATCAGGAAAAACATCAGGATACTCATTTACCACTGGCACATCATTAATCTGAACAGTTCCTTTATTTTCAACGACGTGTGCAAGGTAACATTCATTTCCATCTTTTACAAGTTTCCCGGCCTCTTGATATGTTATCAAAAGTAAGGGTTCATTCTTGTAAACAAACTGAAATTATTTCTGAAAAGAAACTTCTTTAGCTCTACAGTCAATCTTAGCATGGTAAATAGAGAGCCAATCCATACCCAGGATAACATCAAACTCTACTAGAGGTAGAACAATAAGGTTTGCAAGTAGGTTCTTTCCACAGATATGGATAGGAAGATTCTTATAAATTCTTTTTGCCTCGACATTTCCCCCAGGTGTTTTTACCAAAAGTTCAGGAGTCATTTCTTGAGATGGTATTCCCATTTTACTAGAAAAGGTTTCAGAGATGAAAGAATGTGTAGACCCCGAATCAAACAACACACTGGCATAATCTGAAAAAACAAACAAAGTACCTAATACGACTTCATTTGATGGACCGACATATGCTGAAGTAGTTGCAAAGGATTTCACCACCCCTTTCTGCTTGTAGTCTAACTGCTTCCCATCACTCAAGCTCCTTGTCGGACACTCGTTTGCATAGTGACCCATCTCATTGCACTTATAACATTTCACTAACTGTAAGTCAAATTTGTTCTTACCTTCACCTTGATCCTTTTCAGTGCAATCACGAGCCTTATGTCCCATCTTACCACATCGGTAGAACTTCCCATAATTCAGAAGACATTCCCCAGCATGCCTTTTGACACATTTATCACAAACTGGAAACTTAGTTCTCTTACCATCAGACTTTTTTGAAGAATTCTTACCTTTCTCCTGCCACCTCGGTCTCTTCTTCTGCTGGTTGTTATAGAACACTTGGTCATCGGCAAACTCCATTTCCACCTTCTCAGCACATCGAACAAGCTTTTCATAACTTTTAAACTCACGAGAAGCTAATGCCCTTCGATATTTTGGCTTTAATCCTGAGTAAAAACGATTGATTTTACTATCAAGGTCCCGGATAAAATTTGGAGCATACCTTTCCAATCGAGTGAACCTTTCTTCATAGGCAGCCACTGAGTCTTCCTCTTGCCTCAATTCCAAGAATTGCTTTTCCATCCTAAGTCGAACAGCCTTAGGAAAATACTTCTCAAGAAACATACCTTTGAATTCATCCCAGTCAAGAGCATCAATCTCATCGGCATCCCTGATATTTTTAACCATAGACCACCACTGATCTGCTTCACCCTCCAAACGGTAAATAGCAAGACTAACCTTTTGATTGTCTGAACACCCCATGACATCAAAAATCTTCTCCAGTGCTTTAATCCACCCTTCAGCTAGCACAGGGTCAGATGATCCTCTGAATGATGGTGGATATTGCCTCATGAAATGTTCCACCACTGACATGTTCCTCTGCGGTTGTTCTGGCTGATCTCGTGCATGGATACCACCGCCATTTATCGCTTGAGTCAACTGCGCCATTACTGCAATAAACTGTTCAGTTCCAATTCCGACCATTTCTGGATGCTGATTCGGAAGGTTATTTCCTTCTGTATGCCTTCCTAGCACTGCTTCCCTGTTTCCTCTGCGGAAAACCATTCTGAACAAACATGTCTTAGATGAAGCAACATGGTAATCTTTAAATGCTATATCATTTCGAAAAAAAAATATTTTTGGATAATCATTTAATAGAATTCTAACTCCTAAAGTTATCTAAACCGACCTCTGATACCAACTATAAGGCCCCAGCCTTAAACCTTACTTAATCTTGAGTTATTACAAGATTACACAATGAGGATCTTTTCGGGTTTAGAGTTTTAGAGAATTAGATCATAAAACTTGCATTACATTCCACATAAAAACAAAGTTGTTACATAAAGATAGTATTCTTCATTCCCATCAATGGAGACACATTTAAAATAAAACATGGATTAATTCTTGACACATCCTTGACTCTATCATCTTATCATGTACCTTTCCCTTGACCTGTGAAAAACATTTCAAAAACATGGGATGAGCATACAAACTCAGTATGGGTTATAAAAAAACATGGAAAGGAAACATGAGTTCATATATACATAAGAATGAAATCATACTTTACCCATAAAACATTGGCACTTTAACATACCTCATAAAATCATGAATAAATCATAGAAATCATAAGACATAAAGGTAACTTGAGGCATTCATAACTTTCTTACGTAGGGAGTAACCCTCTTGGTTACGTTTGGAATACCCATCACAGTATATTCCCTAAAATCTCTTCGGAGAAACCTTAACGTTTCACTCCTTCGCGTTACCCAATGCATTGGAGAGCTATAACGGGCTCACCCGCCCTTAGTTTATCACGAAACCACCCGTCTTCATAATAATGCCCAAGAACCATAACATAATCATATCACATAAAACATGCATAAAGGAAACATAAAATTTCCACATTTCAATCACGAGATATCAATACAACACATTGATATAAAAACATTATGAAAACCATTTTCAATACTAAAATAAAAGAAAAGTAAAACATGGTATTTATTTTTCTTTTAAAAAAGAAGGTATGGCTTGTAGAGGTAACCGAAACTCAAATAACGGTCACGACGGCGGAGAAGTCGTTGTCGCCGCATACGTACGATAAAAACATTCCCTTTTGTCGTTTAGTAAACGCTTCGTATAAAAATGATTCCTTTTGAATAAACGTAAAAGTCAAAGGGGTTTATACACCGTATAAAAGAAAGTTGTGTATAAAATAAAATATGCCTCAACGAAAGGAGATTGAGACGAAGTCCCATACCTCGTATCCGACTTGACCCGACCGTTCTTTAATCTCCTGAATAATAAACTTGAGTTAATCTCTACTTTCTTATGAATCTTTTTCAAGTTCATTATTCTTTTTATACCATGCTATGAACATCATGTAATCAGTTAAGTTAATAATGTTCATTTTGTCGGTATTTGGTTCTTAAGTCAAAAATAGACTTCTTACACTTACATGTTGTTAATTTGGTCATAGGTTCGTTATATCCAGAATGGTATTCATGATTTAGATATCATATATGTCATATATATCCAGTAAATACATGCATTTATAATATTACATCACATTTAGAGGTAAGAAATGAAATGCACCGTTCATGGAGACGGTAAGCCGTACGTACGCATGAACGCTACTTCCATTTCTATTTCATATTTTCTGGAATGGAATCATAATGATATAAGAGTATATTATAATTCCAGTATAATAACATATATAATATCATTAAATTTATCCTTTACACATCCCACATATGGTATTAACGAATCAAATCACTTTTAGGGGGCGGTAGTCCGCACTTCCTAAAATGAAGATATCGTGTTTACCCATAATGGAAACCATAAAGGTATGCCCAAAATGAAAAAAACAGAAGCTTAAGGAAAACATAAACATATTATATATCATATATAAAAATAGTGACATCATAATGTCCCCTTTTGAAGGTGTTAAATGAGTATTGAACAATCATCGTTTCGGGAGGCAGAATTTCGCCATCCACGGAAACCGTATGTTCTTTAACCATTTGATGTAGTTGTGTGAGAGTGTAGCTCAAATATATCTTATAACAACATCCTAGTATATTGAAGATACTGTTTATGTTACAAAATAAGTAAATAAAAAGAGTTTAGGGGGTTGGAGAAGCAAAATAAAACAAATGAACATGAGAGAATGAATTACCTTAAAAAGTGTAACTCCTTTTGATTTGAGCCTAAAGGCTTCCTTTGAAAGGATTCTGCCCAAAGGGAATACTCTAGGATGAGGAGAGGGATGTGGAGAGAGTAAATGGGCAGGGGTTGGTCGATCCAAAGGCTTGAAGAGTGTGTGAAATGAGGTAGAGGTGGGGGCTTTTATAAGAGGAGAGGAGGGGCACTTTTGGAAAGTAAAGAAATATTACTTTATTTGAAAATGTGTTTCGGTTTTAAAAGGTCCCAAATTGATATAATTCGTGGATAAGGTGATAATGGTTCTAAATCCACTCATCCAATTGGTTTTGGACATGTTTAGTTCATAGATTTTATATTATCTTTCCATTTTATTTAAATCGTCAAATAATGATGTCATCGCTGCATCATTATTATGTCATAAATAATTTAATTTATTTAATGTCTAAAAATCATAAAAAAAATACTATGATGTAGGAGAGCTTTTTATCTTTCCAATTACTATTTATAATAAAAAATCTGATCTTTATAACCCCATGTAAAAATTGTTTTCGTAAAACATCTCTTGTTTGTGTCATTTTTACTTTAACATTTAATAAAACGTTATTTATGTCATTTCCAAACCAAAGTGTCTCTATGGGGTCCCCAAGTTGACCCATGGCTTTTCTTGGTCGGCCATGACACAGCCAATAAGGTTGGGACATGTTTCTAGGTCATTTCCTATTATTAAAGCATTATTTATACCTTAAACTACCCTAATTACCACTAATCGCGATTAAGAACTTAATAAGTTACTATTCACCAAAAAATTATTTTAATCTCATTGAACCACATTTTACTTCTTAATGACAACCATGTATGTCAGATTTTCAAAATTCAATAGATATTAGTGGTAAACTTTCATTTAACTGAAAAATCAGTTTGCTTGATTACCACTTAGTGGTTTCACTATTCATCAAAATTGAAGTTTTTCAGAAAATTACCAAAAATTCACCCTAAGATATATTTGATATTCCGAATTAAAAAATGAATTCTATTTTACAAAATTCAAATCATATAAGTCACATTAATTAATTTAATAATTAATTCCCGCTGCCAGAGCAAATAGCGTGTTTTTACAAAACAATAAGTATCAAAAGATTGACACCAGTTTAAGTCTAATTTAAAGTGAAATTGATTCCAATGACCACCATTGGATAAAATGGTAAAAATATATTATAATATCACTTCAAAACCAATTCAAAACATAATCTAATCATATAAATAAATTAGATTAAAAAGCAGTTTTGATGTAAAATGCAGTATTTTTCACTATTCATTAAAAAATGAACATTGTCAGAAAAATACCAAAAATTCACACAAGGTAAATTTTGATGTCCCAATCATAAAGGATAAGTTTATTTTGACAAACATAGTTTATAAAATTGTCAAAATATAGATTCAAAAATGGTTTTCCATCAAAAGGCACTAAAACAATCTTTTAAGAATATTAGTTTATTCCATGCATAAGATTGTATTTATTTTCATTTTAAGCCTCTATAACACTATCTTAATCATTAATAGACATAGATAAAAATATCTATTATTCATTACTTACTTGGGATGTTACACGTTCCCTCGAACATCTTTTTTTCCAGAGTCATTCACCATTGTTATTATCATCAGATCTATCATATCGTCTCGCAACACTCATGTAATCCACACACACCTCAATTTCGTTCATTATTTTTCACAGATTCCATATATTTACTTTTTGGATTTTCTTATTTTAAAATATCACAATATCTATTATTCTTTCCAAATGTTACTTTTATTGGAAACATTTTTCTTATCCTTGATCTAAAATCATTGGGCATTAAGCTTTATGTTACTTTGGTTTGTTTCTTCCATATTTAAATATGAAATCAAATATGGATATTATAGAGAAATTTTTTATATCCCATATCACCCTTTTCATTTTATATAACACATTAATTTTTTATTATTCTAGATTAGAAATAAAGTTATATTTTCCTAGGTTCTTGTGATGAATGAATACCCATCCTTCATATATGTGTTGGGCCATTTTTTTATTTAATTCTTCTTCTATAAAGTTGGGTAGTATGTAGTACAAATTATTTTGACTTCTAATATATATTGGAACATAGTATGGTGATGCATGGTTTCTTCTTTCTTTATCACTATATTCGTTAGTTATTTATTATTAGCTAAATAGCCTCCAAATCAACTTTTCATCATACCTTGAATAGCATATTTGCACCACATTTCCAAGACAATCTTTGTTCTTCTCAAGCCATGTACATTGATTATAATATAAATCCATTTAAAAAAGTGGCTCAGATCATAAAAATATAAACTTACAACTCAAATCAATTTCGACCATACACAATACTATTTCCCAAAAAATGAATAAGAATGATAAAACTGGTATATGTTACCATCAAAATAACATGAATTGAAGAAAATATTTTATTGAAAAAAATATATTTATAATTTTTAAATATGTATATATATATTTATATTATATTTGAAAATTTTTTTTACTTTCAAATTATGTTATATTTCATATTAATATAAAACTATTATTTATAAATATATTTTATTTTTAAAATTATTTCTATGTATATCATTTTCCATTAACCATATAATTTTTTTATATTTCAATATTCTTTCACATTCAAATTATGATTATTTCATATAAATATAAAATTAGATTATCTTAAAAAGATGTATAATTTTGATATTTGTTATAGGTAAAAATGAGTCAATGTTAGATTATGGAACCTTAAATGAGTAATGAATATGAGGAAGTTGGTGAATCCTTTTTAGAATTTTCAAAATAAAATCTTCTATGAAACGACATGTTATTAAATTGTCTCCTGAAATAAATGAATATGAAGAAATGGAATGGTATAGGGATCAAAGACAATATGATTTGTCCAGGTTTTAATCTGAGTTACAACCCTTGGATTTGGTATAGTAACACTAGAAAGAATGTCAGATCTACTGAAGAATGCTGATTTTTATCATGGTAACTCTGATGAAATTGAAGAAATTATTCATGATACTACAGAAGAACAAATTTAGATAGAACCGACAGTTGAGCGCCTATATGGTGATGCTAAAAAATCAGTGTATCCTTTTATATGTATTTTACGGTTTTATCAATGGTGTTAAGATTGATTGACCTGATGGGAAAACATAGATGGAGTGACATGATATTTACAGAGCTTCTATAATTATAGAACTACATTATTTTAAAATGAAATTATCTTCCAGATTCACATTATAAGGCCAATAAAATATTATGCCCGAAGGGATTGGGATATATGTAAATGCATGCATGTTCGAATGAATTTATTATATATAGGAAGGAATATGAATTTCTTTATGAGTGTCCTAAATATGGGATATCATGGTATAAGTTGGAAAAAATATCACTTGGTGATGTAGAGATTAAAAAAATCCCTAGTAAGGTATTTTGGTATCTTCCAATAATTCCTTACATTAAATTTTTATTCTCTAATTCACATGATGCAAAAAGGTTATTATGGAATGATTATGAACATATATGTGATGGAAAAATACATTATCTAGAGGATTTTACACAATTTGTGAAAATTGATGACGAGTGTCCTACATTTGGAAATTAAAATAGAAATCTTAAACTTGGGTTTTACATAGATAGAATGAATCCATATTGAAACCTCAATAGAACAAATAGTTCATGGCCTATTTTATAGGTAATTTACAACCAATCTATTGATGTTTGTATGAAGTTCAAATATGTCATGTTGAGTATAGTGATATCTTCTCCAAATCAACCTCGAAATGATATTTATGTTTTATTATCACCATTGATTCATGATTTGAATATTTTATGGGAGGATGGTATTAGGGTTTATGACTATTATAAAATTTATTATTTTTAACTACATGCAGTGCTTATGATCATTATAATGTCTTCCTAGTGTATGTAAATATATCTGGATACATTGTTAAGGGGAATAAAGCATGTCCAATTTGAAAACAACAGACTTCATTTTTTCAATTGAATCATGGAAGGAAAATAGTATACATGGTTCATCGAATGTTTTTTTCCTATATATCTCTCTTATAGAATACTAAAAAAATAATTCAATGGATCACAAGAATATCATATTACTCAAAAACCATTATCCACTGATGAGTATTTTTAAAGGGTAAAACAATTATATGTAACATTGGGAAAGACACATAAATCTAGAAATATAGACAAATTTTGTATAAAGGTCAATGTTTTTTGAGCTCCCATATTAATGATATCATGAATTAAAACATAATTTTGATTTCATGCATGGGGTGAATAATATGTGTGCCAGTATGATTGGAATATTGTTAGATATTAAATTAAAGACTAAATATGGGATGAATGTATGATTATTTATACTATCAATGGGTATACATAAATAGTTATATCCCACTATTGATGGGAGGTGAACATTTCTTCCCTCGACGTGACATACATTATCCAAGAGAGAGACAATAATCCTTTTTAGTGTCTCAATGACTTCAAATTACTACAAGGTTATTCTTCCAATGTAAAAGTTTTTCTCTCCTTAAAGATTTGAAGTTGACGGGTATTAAATCTCATGATTTTCATGTCATGATGAAACAACTTCTGACAGTTTCATTGCATGTAATATTTCTCATCTGTGTTAGAAATAATATCATAATGGTTTTTTATTTTTTCAATTAAATTTTTAATAAGGTGATTGTTGTGGATTCCTTGAATATTTTAGAAATGGATAAAATTTATACACATTTTCAATTAAAAATGTAGTTTCCTTAATATTTTTTGATATATTGGTTCATTTAATGGTTTATATGGTTCAAAAAATAAAGCTTTTGGACTTGTATATCATCATTGGATGTATCATTTTGAACATAATATGAATATATTGATGGGAACTGTTAAGAATCCATATCGACCTGAAGCCTCTACTATTAAGAAGTATATTTATGAAGAGGTTTTGTAGTTTTGTACAAGAAACTTGTTTACAGTGGAGAATATTGGGTTTTCTCCATCTCTCCATGAGAGAGTTAATAATGGGGGAAAGAGGATTCATTTCATGAAAGAAAAATCGTTGTAAGCTAGGCAGATGAAGAAGATATAAGTATACATCTTGAATAACATAGCTGATGTTTCACTATATATCAAATTTCATATTAATGAGGTGAATCAATTTCATCTAAAGAAGAAAGAAATGTGGATTTCGAATATTCATAACAAAAATTTTTTTTCCATGGTTTAAAAGGACTATGCTTGGTAGATCAGATGCATCAGAGACATTAAGATGATTAGTGGGTGGTCCATGTTTAAATATGATAACCTGGTATAGGTATTAAATTAATGGATATATATTCCATATGAAATCTCAGGACAATTGAAGTTCATTTCATAATAGTGGGGTATTGGTGTTTGGAGAAGCAATCCATTTTTTGAGTTTTAAAGAAAAAAAACCATAATTTTTACAGTAGGTGAAAATTATGGAATCATTGAAAGGTCATGGGAGGTTTATGACATTAAAATTAATGTTCTTTTTATTTACTAAAAAGGATTTATAGATAACAATAGTCTTGTTTATGATAAATTTGGAATGATGGTTTTTAATCTGAATAGATTGGAAGACACGTCAGATTCTTTTATAATGGAAACACATGAAAAATAGATTTTATATGTTGTTGATCAATCATATATGTAGTGGTCTATTGTTTTCAAATGAAAAAACAATATGTTGGAGAGGATAAAATTTATAAAGATAACGATTTATGTGACATACCTACTTTCATTGAAATATTATAATAAAATAATTAAGAGCATGTTGTTGACATTATTTCTGCCATAAGGAATGATAATGACAATGGAATTTGGGAAAGAAATCCATTTTTACATTCTAAAATTATATTTAACATGTGTATACTTGTCTTTTATATTTATTTATTACATTAAATGGTAGTTATTGTAATTTTTTTTAACTAATAAAAAGTGTATTAAAAATAATTAGTAGAAATGTTTGTTTATTTTTGTTTTATTTTGTTTTGTTTACCATGTTTACCATTATTTAACTTATATATTTATTAACTTTGTTGAATGAAAATTACATTACAATGATTACCATGTTTAACATGTTTACCATAGTTTACCATGTTTACCATTCTTTAACTTATATATTTATTTATTTTGTTGAATGACAATTACATTACAATGTTTACCATGTTTACCATATTTACCATGATTACCATGTTTACCATGTTAACCATGCTTACCATGCTTACCATTATCACCAAGATTACCATGTTTACCGTGTTAACTATTACGTACCTTAGTTTTTCTTTCCATTTTTTTACATTAGTATTATAATATTTGAATTTTTATTTTTATTAACTAATGTTTAATTTTTTGATTTGAAGGATAATGAAAGATCAATTAGTTGATCATACACATAGTTCTGGAGACGATCATCATGATCATACATTTGGGGATAAATATTCAGATGCTCTTCTTTATTTTCCCCAATCTTCATCATGAGCTCCAAAAATGGAAAAGAAGAGTTTAGTTGTTGGTAAACGTGGAATTACATGTTTACCAAAACTATCACTTGCTCATAGCTAGGACCAGAGGATAGTCATAGAGTTTGATAATAATGATATTCCTAGAGGTACAAATGAAAAAGATTTTAATAGTTTTGTATCAACACAGGGTAAACAAAGTAATCATTTTGTGTAATTATTGGAAAAGTGTGGACAATGCTAAACTATCTCAGTGGTGGGAGATAATTTTAGTATGAGAATTTGCTACTATTTGCTTAATCTTGAAATGTTTATTTTATAATATGTTTTCCCTCTTCCTTATCAAATGAAATTTGATATTCCTGACATTGGAGGAATCAAGAATAAATGATTATGAATGGATACTAGGAGATGGAGAGATTTTGAATACACCCTCACATCTGATATCATTTTTGTTCATATGAAATGTGGCTATCCAGGTCTTATATTTTATTTTATAGAGGAAGACACATGGAAACAATATGTTGAAAGTAGAAAAAAAAAAGAATCTTTTTTTTGTATGTGGAATGCAAACATTTATAATTTTTCTTATATTAATGATCTTATTAATGATTTTATAAGGATTTATTATTCTTAAGTTACATCAAACAAGGAGATTTGATCAAGAGATCCAATATATAAATGTATACCCTCTTAGTTTATCTCAGGTATGGTATAGTTTATTGGAAGAAAAAATGATGGAAAAAATTAAAAAAACATAGAGATGACTCTTCAAGCACTAGATAGGTTTCCCCTCTATTCCCTCCATCTCGACATGAAAAATGGAAGGGGTATCAAATGAGAAAAAAATGGGAAATATCTTTCAGAAGAATAGAGGATTGTGTGTAAGAATATTGTAAGATATTTATGTTATTGATTTTAGTTAATTATCGTTTATATATACTTTGAAACATTCCAGAATTTATTAATTAATTCATACAAGATTCTCTTGAGGAGAAGAACACATAGGGCGTATTTACAGGGGATGTGAGGTAAGATATTTTATATGCATCATTGTGAAATCCCAAACACTAAGGTCATGTCTAAGGATACCTAACAAGTGTATCAGTAATGAAAGTGTTTCCATATTATTATTCTTATTCCATTTATGGTATTTATAAAATAATATATTTTATGGCAGCATAAGTTCATAATATTAATGTGATGATGGAAGAAACGATCAGAGTTTCGGTATATTCTTTGTGTATAAACATGTGGAGAAAAGTTCAGACTACAGCTGACACTCTTCCACCTCCACCTGCAGAACCCATTACTTATCCTCCACCTCTAATAGAAGCTCCCACCCCCCACCTCAAGACCCCATTATTAATCCTCCACCACAGCATACAGACACCATTTTTTATCATACAACTACACCCCTCCTCTACAGCTTCCAAGATATTGTGAGTTGTATGTTGATGATCAGGACCATCATATAGTTTCATAAGTTATGATATATTACATATTATATACAGTTAATCATCAATAGTTATAGGTAGATCAGCATAGGGTAACCATACATGATATTAGATATATTTCAGCTCGAGTACCATTACCTATAGATGAGCTAAAGAAAGTTGTTCAATGTATGAACCACTTTTTAGTTTGTCCATCCAGACTTCTGCGACCGATTACCATAGAGGTACCAGTGTGTTATATATTTTATATTATTTTTTTATTAATTTTTTTTAAAAAAATTTAATGTTAATATATATTTCTATTTATTTATAGGAAAACCTTAAAGGTAAAAAAATTATTGTATAATAAACAACAAAGAAAAATGTCTATGACATCAAATACATTTTATAGCAGTTTTGACAGATTGTCATGATATTAAAATTTTGTGGTGGCTCATTATACATTCCCAATGGATGATCCTATTTTTGGATGTGAAATAGATACAGGAATTATGGAAAATTATATCATAAATATTGTTACTAGAGATAAATTGGGCATCATGTTGGTGTAAATTTTTTCTATGTAAGTCTAAACACAATTCTTTCTTTGCGTTAAATTTATACAAAATATATACTTATTGTTGTTTTGTTTGACGTATCTTTATGAAATGTGTGAGAAGAATGAGAAGACAGTTGTATATAGATTCATAGACCTGTAGTCGATTTCCCCTGAATCACATGCATTGGGTGTGGAACAAAGAACAATTTTTATTACTGATATATTGGAACAGAATATAATCAATCTGTGTTAGATGATTCCTTTTTGTGAGAGGTATGAAAAATATATCTCACAATGTTTTCTTTATCTTTTAATATAAAAACCAATAACCTTAAATTTTATTTTATATTAGACACCATTGGAAGTTAGGTGTTTTTTATCCAAGGAAAAAAACATTATTGGATATTCTCTATCCATGGTGATGCATGAGAAAATTTTAAGAATATATTGGAAAAGTAGGATTCAATTTCATAATATTTGTTTATATTATAATGAATTTTAAATAAATATCTTTCATATTATTTTCTAATAAGGTATGAGCCTACTTTTGAAAACCCATAAAGAAAAAGAGTTCCAAGATCGAATAAGTAAATGTAAAGGTAAATATCCATTAATAATTTGAAATTTTTTGATGAATCACATAAAATTTATATTTTGAATTGATAAAACCATTTAAATAAAAATTTCATAAAAAATAATTCATAAAATTTATATATTATATGTTCTTATTTTGGTATGAAATAATCACAACTAGAACAATTTTGATATTTGACGAGGTTATATTTCATTATAAACTGTTCCATAATATTTCATTTTGTTTATTTATTATACATTTTAAGTAATTTCCTTTTAATTTTTTTATATTTTATGACCACCAACCTTATATTTATAAAGAGATCAAACACTTACAAGTATAATGGTCAAAATATTTTACAGTTTTTATTGGATTTTAGTTTGTTTGTAGTGTAAAATGTAATTATAAATGTTGTAATTGTAAATGTGTATTTGGTAATTTTTTGGTTGGATATAGGTTTTAAATGTTATTAATGTGATTGTTTAATTATTCTCTTTCTATTTCTTCTTTCGTTCTAGTTCATCTTCTATTTCTGGTCTAGTTTTGGTCTTGTTTCTGGTCTGGTTTTGGTTTAGTTCTGCTTGTTTCATGTTTTCTTCGACAGTGCAAATGAATGATATCACGAGTTTTTTTAAAAAAAATAATTATTTTTTATATAGGTTATTTTATAATTGAAATTAAACATTATTTGTTAATGGTTTTCCATGTTAGTTATCTTATTATTGACGTGGTATAATTTTTTTACATCAGTTTTTTAATAACTGACGTAAAAAACATCATTCTGAATCGTTTTCCACATTGTTTATAAAATAACCAACATTTTATAATGTTTTTTGATTGTTTATTTAATAAATTATGTAAAAAATATCATCTTGAATCATTTTCACAATAGTTATTAAAAAAAAGTCAAAATGCATGTTTTTGACGTTGGTTATTTAATAAATGACGTGGTAGATTTTTTATTACGTCACTTATTCAATAACCGATGTAAAAAATCTACATATAGAACTATTTTTATAACTAAATATTAAATAACTGATGTAATAAATTGTCTACCACATCGGCTATTAGAAAACCAATGTAAAAAATTGGTTCTACTATATATTTACAATGTTAGTTTTTTTTAAAACAGACATAAAAAACAATATCTATAACATCACATATAATAATTTCAGCTAAAAACCTACATAAAAATAATAAAATAACAATTTTTAATTATTTTCTACACTAATTATTACCTTAAGTAAAACCTAATATTTTTTTATGAATAGTCATGGGGTATGTGGCTCGTATGTAATTTTCTTGTCCACACGGGCAGTGAGAACCCCATATTGAATATAGATTTAATATGACCATTCTATAAGGTTTTAACTTACATGATCATCAATTATTTAGGGAATTTCTGGAAAATTCATAAATCTAAATATGTCATACAGGATCAACATGTCAATGTCAACATTACAAAATAAGGGAATTTTTTTAACCCTATAAATATTCAATAACCTAGGGAAGAATATGGGAATATGGATCTTAGGTTTGTTATTTTATTTTTACCTGTAGAAAGCCTCACCTATCCTTCCAAATATATGATGGAAAGGGCCTCTTATACTATAAGAATCATTTTTCTTCATAATATTCCCAAGGATTTGGTAGTGTTTAGAAATATTTGGTCAATCTTAATGAAGGGGATTTCCCTCAACTGATCAAGCTTCCATCACTAGTATGCCCACTCAATTTCCAAAGTGATCATGATAGGTCAAGAAAGAAGACCTAATAAAAACATGGAAAACAAATAATTTTCCCTTTGTCTTAAGGATACAAATGGTCTCACCTAGTATCCCTGTATGGTGTGATCACAATCCTCAAGGATCACCCCATATGAGCAACTATTATTGTGGACCTGTCCGGATGGAAACTAGTGAGGGTCTATAGTAGTCATCTTATATCTTATAAAATGAATTAATATGGTGATATATTCCTTAGTTGAGATGAGTGAGAACATATTCAGCTCCTCCCATAACATATCTTTTACAATTTTAAGAATTTACCCTTACAAGACTGAAATATGTGTGGTATTATTCCTCATGTATGTAGTTGAAAGGAACTTGTCCTACATCCCTCCAAGAGGTGATATCCCACCCAATCGGATGATATCCCAATGGACGTTTCATTCTACTCCTTGAGACATATGGAATGAATTAATAACATTTCACTAATATCTAATCAGATCACAAAGATGGTTGGACTGATAGTAGATGATGAACAAAGAAATCAGTACAGACTCTTAAAAGTTAATAGGGTGAAGTTGATTAATGAAATTTAAGAATATTTTTATAACCTAAAATGGCCTCCCCCATTCATTAGAAAAATTCCCACAAGATCAAAGATTCCATTTCAAGCTCCATCAACTTCACAGATTATTTAGGTAGCTGTACAATATACTCAAATAACAAAATATAGGCTAAAGAGAAAAATCTCATCTAATCAGACTCTAAGGGGGGTTAACAAATTGTAGGATAACCCATGGTACTTTATCTTGACTAGTTCAACTCCTCCTTAAATCTCCATTTGATCATAATTCGAGTAGTATTAAAACCATCTTGATAGAACGTTGTATCTAGGAATGATAATGAATGCTTCATCTCATAGTCTAGATCCAATTAAGGGAATCTAAAATGACCTGGGGTAGATCTGATGATCGGATGGGATAATCCTCATCAGATCATCTTTGTTACAGCACAGGATATATCGAGGGCTAGTGTTATGATTCCAAAAAATCACTTCCCTATGGATAGTCATCATAGATGATATACCGATGCTGGAATCCATCTATATAAAAGAATATTTTTATATCAAAAAACCAAAAAATAAATACAACATAGATGTATGAATCTATTAGGAGAAGTATAATCAAAAGAACAATGAATGGATTCTCAATAAAATGGGATTTGACAAGTCTCATGACCCATCTGACCCAGAGAGATTTCATTAATTTCATTAAAAATGGATAAAATCCCTAGCACATGACTAGTTATTTGACTCTTGATAATGTCACCCTGAGATGGTCAAATGAACATCATGATGGTATAGTGATCACATGACCAGTATAGTAGATTATGTGAAGCCTACATGATATCCATATGGCCATGTACCAAAATCATGATTCATGCAATAACCAATACATTTCATGATTTTTTGGAACTAATGATAATACAATGCAATGTGCATGATAATATCTTGCAAAAAAAGAGTCATGAAACACTCTAGTCAATGAGATCTTGTAGAGAGGTCTTGTGAATGATATTTTTCAAATATTTCATTTTATGGGATCACATGATGGATAAAATCAAAATATATCTAGAGATTTAGGGTCACTAATGAAATGATCTTCCCCTATCCTTATTATTTATAGACTACTCTTAGGAATAACAATGGTTGCCAAGAAAGCCAAAAATTACCCATGAAGATGATTGGAGGCACCCCCAATTACTATAGAGTAAATTTAATTCATTATAAATTAATTTTCTATATATGACGATGTCTTTTGGGGGAGTGATGCCCACAAAATGAAAATCATTAAATATTAATGAGATTAAATAATTGAATAACATGTATTATTTTATCCTAAAAACAATTAAATAGAAGTTGGATGAATTACAAGTATCACATATGAAATAGTGGTAATGATATTGAATCATGTGTAGTGAATTATGAACATATAATCACACAAATACACATTGAAATTCCCTCTTATTCATCTAATGGTGTCCTTACATGCATTGATTATCACATTGAATATTATAGGCTAGTACCTCAGAGTTATCTGACATTTAAAACAAATTAAGATTGAAAATCATCCTAAACCACCTTCTAGAATATAGCAGATAATTTTTAAAAGATTTTTTGAAGAGTAGTTATGTTTATATTCTTGTTACATGCTTAGGGGATATGCTGACCTCCTGATTCCTCTGGAGATATGTTTACCTTATCATAGAGAAGTGTGTTTTTATGCTACCTCAATTATGTGAAGGACACTAAAATGTTATATCTACAATCATATTCATGTTCCTTGCATCATGAAATTTATGGAGTGTCCATCAAATTCTCACAAAACAACACTAGGTCTATCATTTGTCATGTGACACATCACTAACATGTAGAATGATTTTATCTGACATTTCTCATTCGACATCCTGAAATCTCATTTACTTGTACAATATGGAAAGATATAAAATGTGAAATCTATAAGATTATCATGGGGTGGATATGTGTTTATATTCTCATGAATGTGGATTATGAACCATGGGTGTTAACAATTGACCATGTGAATCCTCATTAAAAATATAAAATGATCCCAAAAAGGCACCCTTTAGGAGATACATTTATCTCACAATGTCCCCCTTAACAAACCAACATGATCTCATAAGGTCTGATAGACATGTTCTCATGATCCCATAGTTTCCCCCAAACAAAAATGACTTTTACTCATGAAGGTCCCTAAACAAGTCATCTTTGATTATGAAAATTATTTTCCATAGTTTTCTTGATCTCATGAAGACTCCTAGACATATAGGCCAAAAGACATGAAATCCCATTAACATATCGAAATGGTTTGGAAAAATCTTTTTGATTGGATGGAATCTAATAAACAAGGATATGATTTAGTATTCATGTGATCACTTGAATCATGTGGTTCCATAAATGATGTTTGGTAGGATCATATAAACCACATTATACCAAATCCGTCCACTATCTCCATGTTATATTTGTAAGATAGTTTCAATGAATTGTGGTGTATAACTAGGGAGGACAGAGCTATATATCTACCCCCCCCCCCCCACACACACACAAAACAACACAATAGGATACTTATATAATGGGGAGCTTGATCATTCTAATCGGAGTTTCCATTCACTTGATTCCAAGTTTCATAGGTGGATACGGATTCGGAAGTTTTGGTTACTCATGTACGGGGTGGGACAGATGCACCTTGGGAGCTGGCATATATCATCAAGAGGTGTAGCATAGAAACCAACCAAGGACGGATCATACAACATATCTACAGGGAGGGAAATTTTGTTGTGGATGCATTATCAAATATTGGAAGTCCCAAAGAAGAGATCGTTATTTATAGAAGAATGGGCACTATGCCTATTGAGTGTAGGTCTTTTGTGATGAGGGATGCTTTGGGGCTACACTACTTTCGACCCCCTTGAATGATGGGGTTGTTTGTGTCATTTTAAGTGTCTATAGACATTGAATTTTTTCACTTATATAAAAAAAATATTTCTACTACCTAAGGGATCACATAAAACTATTATATGTAAATTTTTTTATTTTTAAAATTATTTCCATGTATATCATTTTCGAATAAGCATATAATTTTTTTATATTTAAAAATTCCTTTACATTCAAATTATGATGTATTTCATATAAATGTAAAACTGTATTATCTTAAAATGTTGTATAATTTTGATATTTTTTGTAGGTAATAATGAGTCGATGTAGGATTATGGAACCTGAAATGAGAAATGAATATGAGGAAGTTGGTGATGCCTTTTTAAAATTTGCTAAATAAAATCTTCTAAGAAATGACATGTTTTTATATCCAATACGAAAATGAATGAATACGAAGAAGTTGAATGGTAGAGGGATCAAAGACAATATGATTTGTCTTGGTTTAAATCTGAGTTACAACCCTTGGATTTGGTATGGTAAAACTGGAAAGAATGTCAGATCTACAGATGATGCTGATTTTCAAGATGGTAACTCTGATGAAATTGAAGAAATGACTAATGATATTGCAGCAACACAAATTGAGATAGAACCGACAGTTGAGTGCCTATACGATGATGCTGAAAAAAAATTGTATCCTTTTATATGAATTTTACAGTTCTATCGATGGGGTTAAGATTGATTGACCTAAAGGAAAAACATGGATGGAGAGAAACAAGATTTATAGAGATTCTATAATTATTGAACTATATTAAGGAAATGATATTCCAGATTCACATTATAAGGCCAATAAAAATATTATTCCCAAATGTATTGGGATAATTGGAAATGCATTCTTTTTCAAATGAATTTATGATATATAAGAAAGAATATGAATTTCTTTCTACGTGTCCTAAATATGGGATATCACAGTATAAGCTGGAAAAAATATCTCCTGGTGATGTTGAGATTACAAAGATACCTATCAAGGTATTTTGGTATCTTCCTACAATTCCTTACTTGAAACATTTATTTTCTAATTCACATGATGCAAAAAGGATTACATGGCATACAGATGAATGGATATGTGAAGGAAAAATACATCATCTAGCTGATTGTCCACAATTTGTGAAAGTTGTTGAGGAGTATCCGACATTTTGAAATGAAATTATAAATCTAAAAATTGAGTTTTACACAGATAGAAGGATTCCATATCAAAGCTTCAATAGAACACATAGTTCATGGCCTATTTTATAGGTAATTTACAACCAATCTCATGATGTTTGTATGAAGTTCAAATATTTCATGTTTAGTATAATGATATCTGCTCTAAATCAACCTGGAAATGATATTTATGTTTTCTTGTCACCTTTGATTCATGATTTGAATCTTTTATGGGAGGATGGTATTAGGGTTTATGATTCTTATAAAATTTATTATTTTCAACAGCATGCAGTGTTTATGATCATTATAAATGGATTCCTAGTTTATGTAAACTTATATGGATACACTGTCAAGGGGCATAATGCGTGTCCAATTTAAAAACAATATACTTCGTATTTCCAATTGCATCATGGAAAAAAAATAGTATACTTGGTTCATCGAATGTTTTTTCATATGGATCACTCTTATAGAAGACTAAAAAATTCATTCAATGGATCACTAAAATTTGATATTACTCCAAAAACCTTATCCACTTATGTGTATTTTGAGATGGTGAAAAAACTACATGTGACATTGAGAAAGACAAATAAATATGGAAATGATAGAAATATTTGGAATAAAGGTCAATATGTTTTGAGCTACCATATTGGAGATTTCATGAACTGAAACAAAATTTTGATTTTATGCATGTGGAGAAGAATGTTTGTTCTAGTGTGATTGGAATAATGTTAGATATTAAAGGAAAAACTAAATATGGGTTGAATTTATGATTAGACATACTATCAATTAGAATACATAAACAGTTATATCCCACTATTGATGGAAGGTGAACATTTCCTCCCTCGGTGTGTCATACATTATCCAAGAGGGAGAAAATTAGTTTTTTTTCAGTGTCTTAATAGCATCAAAGTACTAAAAGGTTATTATTCCAATGTAAAAAAATTTCTATCATTAAATATTTGAAGTTGATGGGTATAAAATCTAATTATTTTCATGACATGATGAAAAAAATTCTGTATGTTTCATTGCAAGTAATATTTCTCATCCATGTTAGAAATAATATCATTAAGGCTTGTTATTTTTTCAATTAAATTTTTAATAAGGTGATTGATGTGGATGCCTTGAATATTTTGTAAATGGATGAAATTTATACACTCTGTTTATTAGAAATGTAGTTTCCTTAATCATTTTTTGATATATTGGTTCATTTAATGGTTCATATAGTTCAATAAATAATGATTTTGGACTTATATATCATCATTGGATGTATCCTTTTGAATATAATATGAAAATATTTAAGGGGAGTGTTAAGAATCCATATCGACCTAAAGCCTCCACTGTTGAGAAGTATATTTCTAAGGAGGTTTAGGAGTTATTTATGAGAAACTTGTTTACAGTGGAGAACATTGGTTTCCTCCAACTATCCTTGAATGATTTAATAATGGGGGAAAGAGGATTCGTGGCTTGAAACTAAAATCGTTTTCAGCTAGATAGATGAAGAAGGTATATTCATACATCTTAAAAGGCATATCTAATATTGCACTATATATCACATATCATATAAATGAGGTGAAACAATTTCATCCAAAGAAGAAAGAAATGTGGATTTTGAATTTTCATAACAAAACATTTTTCTATGGTTTAAAAAGACCATGTTTGGTAGATCAGATGCATTAGAGACATTATTATGTTTATTGGGTGGTCCTAGTTTAAAATTTATAACATGGTATAGGTATTACATAAATGGATATACATTCTATATGAAATATCAGGACAATTTATGTGCATTTCATAATAGTGGGGTATTGGTTTTTGAAGAAGCAATCCATTTTTTATATTCTAAATACAAAAACCCTATTTTTTACAGCAGGTGAAAATTATGGAATCATTGAAAAAATATAGAAGGTTGATTACATTAAAACTAATGTTCTAGTTATTTACTAAAAAGTATTTATAGTTAACAACAGTAACTTATATGATTAATTCAGAATGATAATTTTTAATCAGAATAGATTAGAAGACACATCTGATTGTTTTATAATGGATAAACATGAAAAAAAATCTATGTTATTGATCAATCATATATGCACTAGTCTATTGTTTTAATGTGAAAAAAATATGTTGGTGGGTATCAACTTGATAATGATTCTGATTTATGTGACATAACTACTTACACTGAAATATTAGAACAAAATAATGATGAACATGTTTTTGACACTGTTTGTGCGATAAGGAACGATCATGACGATGGAATTTGGGAAAACAATCCATTTTTTACATTCTTTAAATTATAGTTAACATATTTTTACTTGTATTTTACATTTATTAATTGCATTAAATTTTAGATATTTTAATTTTTTTCCTTTAATAAAATGTGTATTAAAACTAATAAATTGAAATGTGTTTCTATTTTAGTTTTATTTTGTTTAGTTTACCATGTATACCATTACATAAATTATATATTTATTTACTTTGTTGAATGACAATTACATTACCATGATTACCATGTTTAACATTTTTAATATAGTTTACCATGTTTACCATTATGTAACTTATATATTTATATATTTTTCTGAATGACATTTACATTACAATGTTTACTATGTTTACCATATTTAACAAGATTAACATGTTTACCATGTTTACCATGCTTTCCATGCTTACCATTCTTACCATGATTACCATGTTTACCATGTTTACTATTATGTAACTTAATTCAGTTTTTCAATTTTTTTTAAATTATTATTGTAATATTTGAATTTTTATATTTATGAACTAATGTTTACTTTTTTGATTTGAAGGATAATGATAGATCAATCAGTTGATCATACACATAATTCTGGAGACGAGTATCATGATCTTATGTTTGGGGATAAAAATTCACATGATCTTCTTGATTTTCCCCAATCTTCATAATGAGATCCCACAATGGAGAAGAAGAGTTTAAGGGTTGGTAAACATGGCAGTACTTGTTTACTAAAACTATCACTTGCTCATAGCTAGGACTAGAGGAGAGTTGTAGTGTTTGATAATAATGATATTCCTAGAGGTCCAAATGCAAAATATTTTAAGACTTTTGTATCAACACGGGGTAATAAATGTAATCATTTTGTATAATGATTAGAAAAGTGTGGACAATGGGAATCTATCTCAGTTCTGGGAGACAATTTTAGTATGATTATTTGCTATTATTTAACTAATAATTAAATGTTTATTTTATAATATGTATTCCATGTTCCTTATCAGTTGAAATTTGATATTCCGAAAGCTAGAGAAGTCATGATTAAATGATTATCAATGGATACTAGGATATGGAGAGATTTTGAATAAACCCTCACATCTAATTTCATTTTTTATCATGGGAAAGATGGCTATCAGGGTCATATATTTCCTTTTATAGATGAAGGCACAGGGAAAAATTATGTGGAAAGTAGAAGAAAAGGGTCATGTTTTATATGTGAAATGAAAAAATTTATAATTATTCTTATATTAATGTTCTTATTAATGATTTTATAATGATTTCCTATTCATAAGTTACATCAAACACGGAGATATCATCAAGATACCCAATATAAAAATGTATACCCTCATAGTTTATCTCAGGGATGGTATACTTTATTGGAAGAAAAAATAATGGAAAAAAATTAAAAAAACATAGAGATGATTCTTCAAGCACTAGATAGGTTTCCCCTCCATTACCTCCATCTAGACATGAAAAATGGAAGAGGGATCAGATGGGAAAAAAGTGGAAGTATCTTTCAGAACAATAGAGGATTGTAGATGAGAATATTGTAAGATATTTTGGTTATTGATTTTAGTTAATTCTTTTTTATATATAGTTTGAAACATTCTAGAATTTATTAATTAATTAATACAGGATTTTCATGAGGATCATAGCACACATGGCGTATTTACAGGTGATGTGAGGCAAGATATATTATATGCAGCATTATGAAATCCCAAAAACTCAGGTCGTTCCTGAGGATACCTGATGGGTGTATCAGTAATGAAAGTGTTTCCATGTTATTAATCCTATTCAACTTATGGTATTAATAAAAATATATATTTTTTGACAGCATAAGTTCAAAATATTAATGCAACGATGGAGGAAATGATCATAGCATCAATATAGTCTATGTTTGCAAACATGTGAAGAAAATCATAGACTACAGCTGACACTCCTCCACATCCACCTGCATACCCCATTATTTATCCTCCTACTCTACCATCATCTCTCACTCCCCCACCTCAAGAACCCATTATTTATCCTTCAACATAGCCTACACACCCCCATTTTTTTATCACACTCATATACCCCTCCTCCACAGCATCGTAGTTATTGTGAGTTGTATGTTAATGATCATCACCATCATATAGTTGCATATGATATGATATATTACAAAAGATATACATTTAATCATCAAAAGATAGAGGTAGAGCAGCATCGGGTCATCGTACATGATATTATAGATATTTGAGCTCGATTACCATTACCTATAGATGAGCTGAAGAAAGTTGGACAATGTATCGACCACTTTTTAGTTTGTCCATCTAGACTTTTGTGGCTTATTACAATAGATGAATGTCTGTGTTATATCATTTATTTTATTTATTTATTTATTTATTTTTAAATTTGAAGGTTAATATATATTTCTATATATTTATAGGAATAATTTAAAGGTAATTAAATATTGTATAGGAAACAATAAAGGAAAATGGATATGACATCAAATACCTTTTCTAGTAGTCTTTATAGATTTTCAAGATATTCAAAAATTTTTTGTGGCTCATTATACATTCCCAATGGAAGATCATATTTTTGGATGCGAAATAGATGCAGGGATTATGGAAAACGATATCATGGAGCTTGTTACTAGAGATAATTTTGGCATCAAGTTTGTGTAAATTTTTTTATGTAAGTCTAAAAACAATTCTTTATCTACGTTAAATTTAAACAAAATATATACTATTTCCTATTTTGTATAAGGTGTCATTATAAAATGTGTGAGAAGAATGAGAAGATAGTAGTATATAGATTCATATACCCATAGTTGATTTCCCCTGAATCACATGCATAGGAAGAGGAACAAAGAACAATTTCTATTGCTAAAATATTTGAACAGAAGATAATCAAGCAGTTTTAGATGATTCCTTTTTGTGAGAGGTGTGAAAAATATATATCACAATGTGTTCTTTATCTTTTAACATAAAAAATTCTATCTGTAAATTTTATTTTATATTTGAGACCATTAGATGTTACATGTTTTTTTTCAAGGGAGAAAACACTTTTTTGGATATGCTCTATCCACGGTGATGTGCGTGAAAATTTTAAGAATATGTTGGAAAACTAGGATTCCATTTCATAATATTTCTTTATATTATAATGAATTTTAAAATTATCTATTTTATATTATTTTCTTATAGGGGATGGGCTTACTTTAGAAAACCCACAATGAAAAAGAGTTCCAAGATCGAATATGTAAATGTAAAGGCAAATATCCATTAATAATTTGTAAATTTTTGATGAATTATATAAATATTATATTTCGAATTGATAAAATTATTTAAAAAGAAATTTTATAAAAAATAATTCATAAATATTTGATATAATATGTTGATATTTATGTATGAAATAATTACAATTAGAATAATTTTGATGTTTGACGAGGTTATATTTCTTTATAATCTATTCCATAATATTTCATTTTATTTATTTATTATTCATTTTAAGTACATTACTTTTTATCTGTAGATATTTGATGACCACCAACCTTATATTTATCAAGAGGTCAAACACTTACATGTGGAATGGTGAAAATATTTTATAGCTTTTATTGGATTTTATTTTGTTTGTAGTGTAAAATGTAATTATAAATGTTGTATTTATAAATGTGTATTTGGTAATATTTTGGTTTTATATAGGTTTTTTATTTCATATTTAATGTTTTAAATGTTATAAATTTTAATGTTTAATTTTTTCGTTGGTATTTCTCCTTTCGGTCTAGTTTTTCTTCTATTTATGGCCTGTTTTTTGTCTTGTTTCTAGTCTGTTTTTTGGTCTAGTTCTACTTGTTTAGTGTTTTCTTCGACTGTGAAGAGGAATGATATCATGAGTTTTTTTAAAAAAATAATTATTTTTTCTATTATTTATTCTATAACTGACATAAAACATTCTTCTTTAATGGGTTTTCACATCAGTTATCTAATAATTGACGTGGTATAATTTTCTTTACATCGATTATTTAATAACTGGTGTAAATAACATAATCTCGAATCATTTAACACATTTTTTATAAAATAAACAACGTTTTATAATGTTTTTTGATTGGTTATTTAACAACCTATGTAAAAAATATCATCTTGAAGCATTTTCACATCAGTTATTAAAAAACAGATGCCAAATTGCTTGTTTTTTATGTCGGTTATTTAATAATCAATGTGGTAGATTGTTTATTACGTCGGTTATTCGATAACCAGTGTAAAAGCTCAACATCTAGAACTATTTTTAACACAAAATATTAAATAACTGATGTAATAAATTGTCTACCATGTCGGTTATTAAATAAACAATGTAAAAAATCAGTTCCACTATAGATTTACAATGTCAGTTTTTTTAAAACAAACATAAAAAACAATATCTATAACATCTCATTTAATAACATCAGCTAAAAAACTACATAAAAATAATTAAAAATCGATGTTATATTTTTTTTCTACACTATTGATTACATTAAGTAAAATCTAATATTTTTTGTGAATAGTTATAGGGTATGTGGCTCACATGTAATTTTCTTGTCCACACGGCCTGTGAGAACCACATCTTGAATATATATTTTATATGAACATTTTGTAAGATTGTAGCTTCCATGATCATTAATTGTTTGGGAAAATGCAGGATAATTCATAAAGTTAAATATTTCATACATGATCAACATTTCAATGTCATCATTTCAAAATAAGGTAATTCCCTTAACCCTATAAATATTCAACAACCTAGGGAAGAATGTGGGAATATGGATTTTAGTTCTGTGGTGGTATTGGAACCTATATAAATCCTCACCTATTTAGCCAAATATATTATAGAAAGGGCCTCTTATACTATAAAAAAAGATTTTTTTTATAATATTACCAAGGATTTGGTTGAGTTAATAAATATTTGGTACATCTTAATGAAGGGGATTCCCCTCAACTGATCAAGATTATATCACTAGTATTCCCACTCAATTTCATAAGTGAGAATCCTAGGTCAAGAATGAAGACCCAATAAAAACATGGAAAACAAATATTCTATCCTATGTCTTAAATATACAAATAGTCTCACCTATTATCCCCATATGGTATGCTCACAAGCCTCAAGGATCACCCCATATGAGCTAGTGTTATTGGGGACCTACCGGGATGGGCACTAGTGAGAGTTTATAGTAGTAATCTTATATATGCTAAAATGAATAAAAATGTTGATATATTCCTTAAAGTAGATGGGTGAGAACATATTCAGCTCCTCCCTTAACTAATCTTTTACAATTTTAATAATTTACCCTTCCAAGACAGAAATATGTCTTGTATTATTCCTCATGTCTGTAGTTGGAAGGAACATGTCCTACATCCCGCCAAGAGGGGATATCCCAACCAATCGGATGATATCCCAATGGCCGTTTCATTCTACTCCTTGTGACATATGTAATTAATTAATAACATTTCACCAATATCTAATCAGATCTCAAAGATAGATTGACTAATAGTAGATGATGAATATAGAAATCTACACAGACTCTTAAAGGTTAATAGCATGTAGTTGATTGAAAAAATTTATGAATATTTTTCTAACATTAATGGTCTCCCCCATTCATTAGAAAAATTACCACTAGATCGATGTTTCCATTTCATGCTTTATCAATATCGAAGATTAATTAGGTAGCCAAAAAATATACTAAAATAACAATAAAAAATAGGATAATGGATAAAATTACATCTAGTCAGACTCTATGGGGTGTTAAATAACTTGTAGGATAACCCATGGCATTGTATCTTGACCAGTTCAATTCCTTATGAAATATCCATTTGATCATAATCAAATGAGTATTAAAACTAGCGTGATAAAATGTTGTATCTATGAATTATAATGACTGCTTCATCATATAGTCTAGATACAATTAGGGGAATCTAGAATGACCTGGGGAATATTTGATGTTCATATGGGAGAATCCTCATCAGATCATCTTTGTTACAGCACACGAGATATCTAGGGCTAGTGTCATGATTCCCAGAAATCACATCCATATGGATAGTCATCATAGATGATACACCGATGCTGGAATCCATCTATATAAAAGAATATTTTTGTATCATAAAACATAAAAAAAATACAACATAGATGTATGAATATATTAGGATAAAGATAATCAAAATAACAATGAATGGATTCTCAATAACATGGGTATTTGGAAGTCTCGTGAACCATCTGACCCATGGAGATTTCATTAATTTCAAAAAAATGAATAAAATCTCTAGCACACGAGTAGTTATTAGACTCTTGATAATGTCACCATGAGATGTTCAAATGAATTTCATGATGGTATAGTGATCACATGACCAGTATAGTAGATTATGTGAAGCCTACATGATATCCATATGTCTAAGTACCAAAATCATGATTCATGCAATAACCTATCATTTCATGATTTGTTGGAACTAATGACAATACAATGTAAATTTCATGATCATATATTGTGAAAAAAGAGTCATGAAACACTCTAGTCGATGAGATATTTTAGAGATGCCTTGTAAATTATATTTTGTGAAAATTATATTTTATGGGATCACTTGATGGATAAAATCGAAATATCTCTCGATATTTAGGGTCACTAATGAAATGATCTTCTCTTATCTTTATTATTTATACTGTGCTCTTAGGAATATCAATGGTTACCAAGAAAGCCAAAAATTACCCATGAAGAAGATTGGAGGAATCTCCAATTACTATAGAGTACATTTAATTCATTCTAAATTAGTTTTCTATCTATGACGATGTCTTTTCTATGGGGTTGATGCCTGACAAATGAACATCATCAAATATTAATGAGATTATATAATTGAATAATGTGTATTATTTTATCCCAAAAACAATTAAATATAATTTGGATGAATTACAAGGATCACATATGAAATATAGTTAATGATATTGAATCATGTGTAGTGAATTATCAACATATAATCACAAAAATCCACATTGAAATTCCCTCTTATTCATCTAATGGTGTCCTTAAATGAATTGATTATCACATTGAATATTATGGGCCAGTACCTCAGAGTTATCTGACACATCAAACATATTATTATTGAAAATCATCATAAACCACCTTGTAGAATATAGGTAGAGAATTTATAAAGGATTTTTTGAAGGGTAATTATGTCTATATTCTTGTTATGTGCTTAGGGGATCTGCAAGACCTCCTGATTATCTTAGAGATATGTTGACCTTGTCATTGAGAAGTGTGTTTTCAAGATACCTCAATTACATGAAGCACACTAAAATGTTCTATCTACAATCATATTTTTGTTTCCTACATCATGAAATTTATAGAGTTTCCATCAAATTCTCACACAACAACACTAGCCCTATCATTGGCTATGTGACTCATCACTAACATATAGAATGATTGTACCTTACATTGCTCACACAACATCCTGAAATGTCATTTACTTGTACAATATGGAAAGATATAATATGGGGACATCTATTAGCTTATAATGGGGTGGATATGTGTTTATATTCACATGAATGTGGGTTATGAACCTTGGGTGTCAACAATTCATCATGTGAATCCCCATTAAAAATCAAAAATGATCCCAAAGAGGCACCCTTTAGAATATAGAATTTATCTCACAATGTTCCCATTAACAAGACAACAAGATCTCATATGGTCCCATAGACATGTTCACATGATCCCATAGCGTCCCCCATAGAAAAATGACTTTTAATCATAAAGGGACCTGAAAAAGTCATATTCGATTATGTAAATTATTTTCCATGGTTGTCTTGATCTTATGAAGACTCCTAGACATGTAGTCCAAAACTCAGGAAATCTCTTTAACATATCGAAATTGTTTGAAAAAATATCTTTCATCGTCTAACATCTAATAAATAGGGATATGATTTTGTATTCTTGTGATCACATAAATCATGTGGTTCCATAGATGACGTCTGGAAGGATCATATGAACCACATGATACTAAATCCCTCCAATAACTCCATGTCATTTTTGTAAGATAGTTTCCATGAAATGTGGAGTATAACTTGGGAGGATAGAGCTATATATCTACCCCCAAACACGCACAAAATGACACAATAGGTTACTTATATAATGGGGAGCTTGATCATTCTTATCTATGTTTCCTTTCACTTGATTCCAAGGGTATTACACTACGAAAAATCCTAGTAATGACCTTAGGGATCAAATCGACGGAATATGTTTTTTTCTTTTTCACTCAATAAATTACCTAAAATACATCTAGTATGTCATCTAGATTATGAAGAAAAAGGTATAACATGTCAAATGGGTTATGAGAAAACTAAAATAAAATAAAAAATAAAAACCATGATGATGGATCTAAGGGATGAACACTATAATATCTCTTCTTGTATGTTTTATTTACATTGTCTTCTTTTATTGTTAATGGTTTTTTTATTTAAAAATATATAGTCTTTAGTTTAAAGAGGTGTTCATCTACTACATTGTAATGTATCATCATAATATTAATCAGGTATTATTTTTGATAAGTCACATTTATTGAGCCTAACCATAAATTATCTTATAATGAAATATTAAGTTTATCAATGGAAATAATTTAATTATATGAAATTGAAACAAAATTTAATATATTTAAATTATAAACAATATAGAATAACAAATATACTTACCCATAAAGGTAATATTATATCTAAATTTTAAAAGATAAATCATTCCATAAAAATTTATGAAAACAAGTATGCATAGAATTTATGGGGCCTTGAATTCTACCCCCCTTAAATAGAATTTATTCCTCAATTTTTTTCACACATAGGTTAAAATTATGAAATTTCACATTCAAAATTTTGTGAACTAGAATCTCTAGATTTATATATTCTTAAGGGATAGCCAACTTTATAGGAGTTAAAAATTTGATTTATAACTCTAATATTTTTAAAAATATATAGGGATAGAAAATAGTGGTCATCATAACATTTCATACTTAGAAAACTCTTTATTTTTTGAACTAACTATCCTAATCTCAAAGGTTATCTAAACTATTCCTTTGATACCAGTTTTAGATACCCTGAACCACTTTTCTAGATCCGGTACAACGAAATTCTATATATAATTTCTTATTAAAAAGTATCAGATAAATATAATGAAATTTTAACTGTGGATCTTCTCTAGGGAAGGTTATGGAGGAAAATGTCCTCTGTTAAAAATTATCAAAGTTTAAATAATAAACAAAATTATAGTGATAGGGTTTTGATAGTGCTAGCTACTTGTCGAGATAAACTCACTAAAATATCTATATGAACCAATTTTTTTATAATAACATATGGTGAATAATATTTTCTAGTAAGGTGTTTTTGAAAACCCATTGGTAAACCTTTTTTAATATATTTAACCCTTTTTAAAATAATTCATAAAATATTTTTTAAAATAATTTATAAAATAAATTTGAAAACTACTTTTAAAAAAAGATTTTAAAAATACCATTGATAAAAAAATTTCAATATATATTACTAAATAACATAAAAAATAATTTTGAAAATAATTATAATTTAGAATACATAAATTTGAAAACAATTTTAAAAGTAAAATAGCTTTTTGTGAATATAATTGAACCCCCACTAGAAACATGATTTTGAAATGTGTTTGAAAATACGTACACCCTTGAAAAAAAAAATGCAATCTTGAAAATAATTACATTTTCATAAATGAATTAAATTCCGTGAAAATAACTACTCAATTGAAAACACTATATTCAGTTTTAAAATACTTTGACTTAATAAACACATTAAAATAAACATGTTGTTTTTCAAAAAATACTGAGAATGATTTTGAAAAAACAATGGGGTCACATAAGCATTGGAGGCTGTTTTGGGCCTGACCACATGGTTACGAATGAGTTCACTCCTCGTCCCTTTATTGTTTAAAAGGTCCAGGTGCTTATTTTTTTCGAAATAATTTTTATGAGTTCTTTATATATATACATTTCCCATTGGGGTTTTTGATTTATGAACATAACAATTCATTAATTATTTATGCACATTTATAAATGTATAAATATTATCTTTATTTGGAAATCACTTGTTAGATCTTGGTATTACTAAATCTCATTTCTTTTTTATTTTTCATGGTCTCTCAATAAAATAATTAGCATCCATGTAATTAAAATCTCCAATAAATTACATTTTGTTAAAACATTCACTTTTAAAACTCATCCCTAAATAACATTTTGAAAAAATAAATTTTCTTAAATCAGAATAAATTATATAATACATAAATCATTCACATAAAATTATTTCTATTGAAAATTTAATGTCACATGATAAAATAAACATTTTACTTCGCTTTCATAGATTTATCATGAGCATATAAAATATAAGAATTTTAAATAACAGCGTGTGTAATAGTAATTTTAAAATTCATATTTTCACAAAAGAGTACTGTTAAAAATATTTCAATATAGATAATAGTATTCACACAAACAATTATAAGTAATATTAAATGTACACATTAACATTAAAATAAAAAATATCTAACGTAACTAACAAATTTAAGAGTAATATTCCCCAAATAAAAAATTATTCAATTATAATTTTAAAAATATCAAGTTTGATGATTTTATGATTTTAAATCAATTATATATTCATTTTAAAACATGAAATTATGGAATGAAATTTATATATATAAACACACATACACACACACATATATAATGAATATAAACATGAAGGATTTTTAGAACAAAGTATCACAAACACACAAAAATTGATTAAAAATAAGAATGAATTAAAATTTATATCATAGAAGGTATATTACCATAATTATATAAATATAAATGGTTGATAAAAATTAAATGACATTCATATATTAATTTATTTACATAAATCATATATTTAAAATTTAAAACATGAACATGAGGATATTTAAAATCATGTACATCCATAATATATATTTATATATATCTCTGTGTGTGTTTGATAACATGAAATTATAAACAATATATATATATATACTTGTAATTATACATGTAAAAAATTATAAATTTGAAATAATTACATAAAACACCCTTACATGAAAATAAATTTGATACTAGAACTCTCAAATAAATTTGTTATCCTTGAATTTATAAATATGGATGCATTAAAAATAAATTATTAATTTTTATCCAATATATGTATATATATAAATAAACAATGAATTTTAACATAACATTTTAAAGATAAAAATTTACCCTTTAATGTATTCCTGGAAAATGATAATGATTTTTACATTTTAGAACATGAATTGAAGGAAGGTAGGTATTGTATTCTGTCTTGCTTGATGTGGATAATTAACTAATGGAAAAAGGAGGGGAATGAAAAGGAAAGCTTTGGTGCAGAATAGTTTTTGAAAATAGAGAGAGAGGTACTTCATAAGGGATAATATATACATATATAGGGAAACAAATATGGTAGCATCATCCTAGTTTATTTTTGTTCTATAAAATAAAAAATGATTCTGTTTGAAATAAATAAGAAATGACAATCTATCATTAAAAAAGTCAGGTAATTAGGAAGATATTAAGAAAATGGGTGGAGTGGTTCATTTTTTCGTATCTTATAGGTGAGGGTGATATATAGTGGTGAAAATTAGGTAGTTTATATTGTGTTGTAAGTAATAAATATTTCTAGAAGATTATTATGAGGATGGATGTGTCGGGTTCCAAGTGGATTGCGGGTGAAGCCGATGCATAGTGGAATGGGGGTTTTTATCGAATATGAGAATAGTGGAAGAGGCGATGTGTGATGAGGGGATTTTGTGGTGGTTGACAGTGAGGAAGTGTAATATCGAACAAATATGTATTTTTTGGATTGGAGTCGATGGTGATTGAGCGATAGATCAGGGGAAGGGCCCCAAGGAACACATAATATTTCCCTGTTTTTCATTTGTTTTTCAGAATCCTATATATATATATGTAAATAAATTAGGCCAATTCTATTTTTTTATTAACATATTTTTTCTATGTTAAATTTTTATTTTAAAATTTCATCATTATTTTATTTAACCTTATTTTATGAAACTAAATAATTATTATTATTATAATATCATCTTTTGATTAATATATGTTTCGAAAAAAGGTGAATCTAAATATAATACATTTTTTTGTTCTAATGCCTTAAAATATTTATTCTTTTTGTTCTATTTAATAAATAAAAATTCATGTATAGGTATACACTATACAATTATTTCAATGGATGCATCTTTATTTAATCATTATATAAATTTTTTTAAATCACAATAGTTATAAACCAACATGCCAAAACATTTTTTTATACAAATAGCTTACTTAGAAAGAATTTTATTATCTGTAATATCTGTATATTAGTTCTATACTCTTGAATATGATTCATGTATTTTCACTAATTCGTATTTTTATAATCATCATCTTCAGAGGTATCCCACTGATGATGGATCTAGACAATGAAGCAATAATATATTTGTTGTCATTTTTGTTTTACTTTTTCCTCTCTTGATCTTAATGGTTGTTTTATATATTAAATTCATGAGTCTTTAGGTTAATGTGGACTTATGCTACTATGTTTTAATTTATCATCATTATTTTAACTAGATATGATTATTGGAATGTCTCATTTATTAATTCTAATTGTAAATTGTCTTAAAATTAAATCATATTTTTATTAATGGAAATGATTTAATTCCCAGAAATTGAAACATTCATTAATAAATTTATATTATAATTAGTATAAAAGAATAAATATACATACCCATAATGGTAATATTTTATATAAATTTATAAGACAAATCATTGAATAAAAATTTACTAATACATGGATTTGAATAGAATTTATGAGGAATTACATTCAATAAATTCATGGGACTACCATAAAATGAAATATAAAAACAATTATTGTTTAATGAGATATTAAATATTCTTAAGTGGTATTATGAAAAAAAAATATTCTTTTATATCGAGATGTTTTGTGAAAATAAGATATCTTATTTTAAATAACTATTTATTTATTGGATGATATCTAATGGAGAGCAAAAAACCCTATTCAACCTCTACTTCATTGAGTGGAAAACTATTAAAATATTCAATAATTAGTATCTATTCATATATTTTTAAATATTTTATCTAATTCTTCAAGGATTATTTTTCCTATAACACTACTTACATACTCTCATGTGTTCCAACACTTTATATTCGTGGTTTTTTTGTAGAAAAAAATTTAAATCATAGGCTTTTGACTCTTGGACACTAATTTCATGACTACTTGAGTTCTAACTCTCTTTGTCTAAATTCATTGTTGTAGGTTGGATATGAAACCCTTATAAAAAATTAGGTTGATGTAATTATTATTCCATTATAAAATGTAGTTTTTATTTGGGTTAGATTCCCCTCCAAAAACCATTTTAGTGTGTAATGTATCTCTCATAGAAAAGATTATTTTTTTGGTAATATTTTTCCACAATGGACATAACCACTATTGAAATTTCATAGACTTATCTTTTAATTTTTTTCCACTAATTATCTAAATTAATTTATTTTGATAACCAATTTAGATAATTACTCAATTTATATGAAATTTTATAATAGACTATTCACCCCTGTAGAATACATATCATCACATTATTATACCCAATACTTGGTTTCAAAGGTTGGGAAATGTTATGATATATTATCTCTTCTATTTATTTTCATAACATCAAACCCTTGGCTCCATGAACCTATTCCAATAAGATATATATATTTTTTTGTTTATATTTTATTTTTTTAACCTCCTCATAGACCTCAATGAATATGGAAAAAATATATATTATTATAGGAATTAACCTAAATAATTTTATATTCCTCAAAGCCACCTCATTTAAATGGATATGACTATAGTTACTAAAAATAGAGAATGAAGTAATACCATAAGAATTTTATCATAGAACATTGGTTGATCATGGTAAACCCTTACTAACAAATTGAACCTAAACCAACTATTCTAATAATAAATGATTCTATTAATTTTTCTTAAATTATATATTTATAATTATTTTATGCTAATATATTAATTGATTGGGGTTTAGTCATGTTCGTTTAATGTATGAAAACTAATGATATCAGGATGATTATATAAGTTAATCACCTAGGCTTAATTAATCTGATTAGATCTCAATATTTAATTCATCAAGAGACATACCAACAATTCCTATGGGTATATATGTAACCATTGATAAAATTATATATATATTCATAATTATTTTGAATAAAATGAGTTCCTCCAGAGAAGCATTGGAGATCCCTGCATTTGTTAAAAGTTTCACTGATGGTTCTTAGAATAGTGGAAAAACTCATACAATCAATTACCAGAATGGATTTTTATCATAATTAAATATTAATTTATGTTTAAAAATAATTTCCTGCTAGACCAATGGATCTAAATCAATAATTTTTTTTATGAAAAAGTGAAAAAAACAATTATTGTAAAATTGTGATTTAATATTTATTTGTGTAATTAATGAATTACATCATCATGAATTATTTCTTCACTAATGATTTTGAAAATCTACAAATATCATTCCTTTATTGCATCATATGAATCTTATTTTCATTCTTTATAGTAGTGATCGATATATACATCAATAACGTTTGTGGGGTACCATTAAAATGTCATAGTTATAGAATAGACGAACCTAACTCGTACATAATTATCCTATGATCTCCAGTTTAATATCATCAAAGAATAACAATCATTGACCTATATAGAATCATGACTGGTAGTGGAGGAGATTCACTGTTCATTATTAATATCTTTCTTATGGAGGAGATCTCTAGGAATGTGGAGGAGTATTTAGAGTCATTTTACATAACAAAAATAAAAGGATAGTGTTAGGGATGAATATAATATAATTGTGTTTAATTATAGAGTATATTAGAAAATAATAATTGTATAGTCACTATTATTATTACTTTAATCTATATGGAACAACATTTCTATAATAATGATATTTTTTCATGGAATTTCTAAAATCTAAGTGTTAATTATATATTAGTTCATTAACCAGTAAATAAAAAATTTATTATTAAAAATTGAATTAAAATATTATTCCTAACTACTCCATTAATCTCAATCCTTCATTACCACATGGTATTAACCAGGACCTACCCAATTAATATTTATTTAGTTAATAAATATATTGTCATTTTTACCAAGTAAATAAAAATAAATATTATATTGAGAATAATCATTTACTAAAAATTCTTCTCAAAAATTATTATCTCGAATAACTAATGAATGAATATATGTGGTCATAAAATATCAAAAACTATTAAATCACATATAATTAAAATATTTATTAATTAGGTTATATAATAATTAATAGTTAATAGTTAACTGAGGTTCTAGACACACATATTCTGTGACCCACATGGACACATTCTTTGGGTAATATGGAAGTTCCTACCAATGTCCATTGTTAAAATATCGAAAAACACCTAGGCACCCATAGATAATTATGTTATTGTGAAAATGATATAAACCCACATATGAATGATTATTAATTAATATAGCATCTTTTTCATGATATCTAAAGTCAACCATTCTATATATTGGTGTAATCAATATATACACACCATGTCTCTTTATTGAAATTGTGTTAAAAAATGAACCTCCCAAAATAACTCTCTTACCAATGATTTGTGATTGATCATTCATTATAATGAATGGTCTAGAAATATGATCATCCATTAAATAAAAAAAATAAAAACTATGTTTTCCCACATTATTTATTAATGAAATAATATTTATAATGCCCCAAATATATATTAAATATCTAAAAACATATTTCATCATTACTTTCATAAATATATCAAATTAAATTACTAATAATATCAAATAAAAATAATCCTATTGGCTAAGGATAAATACACATTTCTGAATATATAAACAACCAATAAATCATATACTTTCAAATTTCCTAATAGAAGGCCATGTAATTCCAAAAGAATACAGTAGAAATTACCAATGGAGTAAAACATGGGAATATGAATCAATGTTTTAGGAGTCTCACACCCATATAGGTGATATAATTGTTTGGTCAAATGGTAAAATATGGAGTTAGAACACATAATTAATAATACTTCCATATCACTTTAGGGTACTCATTATATGGGGAAACATCTATGACCATTCAATGTGATAGTGATTTATAAGAAATAATCCTAATGTATGTCATGTAGAAAAAATCATTATGTGATAATATTTTCACTATTATTATTGAATATTGTTTTTGGAAATCACATAGTACATAGAAGTTGGTTTTATGTTAAAAAAAATAAAATCCCACTTCTAAAAGACAAAACTGATAACATGTTTTTTATAGATCATACATGTTAATCATTTTTGATTGGATAATTATTTATAGAAGGGGTCAACAATGTTTTCTTCTATAAAAACACTTCTAACTACACCGTCAACTCTATTAGAAAAATACCTTATTGTGTGATACTTCTAGAGAATTTAATATTTTTTAGGGTGATCTTTATCATTATGAGAGAGAAATAAATGTATTATTATCACAATATAATGTGATATACTAAATATATATTGGCCATAAATTAATATAATGGAAATATTTTATATACATATATATTCATTGGTTATATCTGAAGCTTCTATATACATAGAAACTGTTACAGAATCAGTGGAAATTTTATACAATGATGTCTATCAAATCATAACTCATCTATTAATACTGAATAATTATCTTCATTATGACTTAGGACCATTAAGATATTTTTAAAAACATGACTTTGTATATATACTTATATATAGCTCCTAATATCTTCCATACATAAGGAACATATTAATTGTTATTCTCTAACAAATAAGGATATCATTAACAATAGACCGATGTGGTTCATCTGGATAAGCATGATATATTCCTACCATGTTTCATAAATATGAAACGTTATGAATATTAAATAACATGGAATACATGATTTTTCCCAACATAGAAGAATATGGGATCAAACTAATTTACTATATATCCTTTAATTTATTAGGATGCATTTTCATGGAATAATATATTCTAGGTTCAATCTGAACCAATACACTATTTTATTGTTATATACTAAGGCTATTTTGTATATGTAAAATTGATGCACCTTGACATAGTATATAAAGCCTATTGAATATATCAATAATGTTCATTATCCATAGTATAACAACCCCTTTATCTATATCTTTTATAATAAAAATTAACCAATTTTTATCCAACTTAAATATAACAATATAGTTTCAAATATGGGATATGTGACCGTTGTTTATTACTAGGATAATGGCCAATCACCCACTAATCTACATATAAAGACATGTCTTACATTCATTCATAATGAAACCAAATTCTTTTATATCTACAAATAATTTAATTTTATATGACATGGATGCTTTCATTATTCCCTTAATGGATTTCCATAACATTAAATACATTTTGGCATAATTTGGACTCTAGAAAGCCTTCTGGTAGTGCTATATACACATCTTCCTTAAGGTTCCAATTAGAGAATGCTATTTTTTCATCAATCTGAAAAATTTCAAATGGATGGTAAGATACTTCAACAATTATAAATATAATGGGTTTAATAGAGGAAATTTGGGAAAAAATCCAGAATGTTTGTAACTTAACATTGTTTAATCCATGTAGCCATTTCATATTTTTATTTGTGTTTATTTTACCATCATTGTATTCTTTTATCTTAAATCTCCATTTACACCTTATAGGTTTTTCATCAACAGGAGGATTGAATAAAATCCAATCATGGTTATAATACAAGGAATAAATCTTAGAATTCATTTAGTTTTTCTATCTCATGGCTTCCGATATCTATACTCTCACTTTGAAGATGATATGATCATTATTGATAATATATATATTCACCATAATCGCTGACTAGAAAAGTGTATCATTATACTTATATTACATTAATGGTACTCCTATTTAGTACTATTATTTCATAAAAGACAAATTCTATATGTACCTATATAGTTTACACTTATATAAATGGTTCTATATCATCAACATCAATATCATTGAAGTCAACGTTAATCCTACTAGCCTCCATGAGGATTTATTACCTCTTTAGAAATATTGATTGTCATATAGTAGTAACATACTTATCTGTAAGGTTTTAAAGATATTATCTTCCTATTTCCATAGGATACCATATAAATATACTTTTTATACATCCACGTTCTAGTATATTTCACAGGATATCCTTAACCCATAACTCTCATCCCCATAAACAATTGTGTGTGAAAACAAAAAATTTTATAAAATCATTAAATCATATGATATTATACCTTCATACTAGGTTGGTAATAATATTAGAATTTATGTTGTATAATTTAATTCATATTGTAAAAAAGATTATGTATTCTTTGAGTTACTCATCATTGTTCATATCATGTCCAGCAACATTAAATTCATCCTTTCACTAACACCATTCCATTATGGTGTATAAAGTCTTGGTTAATCTATACACCACCTCGATTAATTCATTATTATATATATTCTAACTAAGATAATTCTCTATATATTTGATGAATTTATTTAATTTCATAAATTCCATATTTTTTAAATTTATGATGTTAGGATATTGACAAGTAGGATTTACATAAAATGGTCTACAAACATCATTTTATACCAACCACAGAACAAATATGGACATTTCACCCTATCCACAAAATTGATTATTTGATACTTTTCCTTGAAAAAAATTGAAATAATACATGTGTTATTAGCTCAAAATTGTTTAAATGACCAAATTAATAGATCTCCTTGAGAAATTTTTCTTTTATGTGACCAAGATGGTTATTTTAAAACATGGTTTTTTGTGATTCCTTTGAATATGATTCATTTTCTATATAGATTAATTGGTTTTGATAATTTAATAAATAATAACCATTATGTAGTTATTCCATATTATAGTTCATGTTTTTTTATTTAATGAGAGTTCATTATTTGAAAATTTAAAATTATATATATCCATATTCTAGAATGATAGTAACATGATATTAATTCTTTCATATTTTTCAAACTGAAAGTATATTAAAACTAAAACAATTCTTATTATAAATCAATGATGACTGTCACATATAGAAAAAAATAAAAATACATGCTCCATTAGTTACTTGATAACCCAATTATCCTATGTCAATATTATGAATTATAATTAGTTCCATAACTTTTATATATATGTGTGTGTGAAATGATATATCAAAATTAGTATGTGTTGATATAGAAAGAATAACGTTGGAAAAAAAGGCAATGTCAGCTCCGCTTCCTTACATGTATTGTTATCCTTTTATTGACCTTGATCTTCTCAAGAAAAATGTAATTTTTCATCTTATATTTCATACCTTTAATTATTCTTCTTTTTCAAAATTATGGTGCTTATGATATTTGGAAATTGGATAATTTTCTGGAAAATTATAAAATTTTTTCCATTTCATGTACAAAAAAAGACTAATTTTTTTCCTTCAAGTTTCATTTCTAATTTTCATAATGACAGTATGATTTTAAAGAGTCTATTGACTATTTATAATGTTGTAATTAACAAAAAAATGTTGGATTAATGGATTATAGAGTGAGTAAAGGGCATGATCTAGTTGAAGATCATCATGTAATTATATATCTAAGATATATATGTTGTCTATATATTTAATAATCATGAATTCATAAGTTCTATCTTGTTCCAACTCTCCCTGATTTCATGCAAACAATTCATTGGAGATATAATATCTCTCTTTTCATTCCTTCTCTTGATAGAGATAACAATGTTGAGAAATCATGATATAAACATCCATTTCCTCATATTTCCTTTGAATTTTGTTAGAAATAGATGATAATAAGAAATATTTAACATATGTGGAATCATCCAAATGATTCATGTGTATTGAAAATTATTCCTCATGTGCTAATTCACTAGTTAATACATGAATGGGGTTTTCCAGCATATAAAATTTCTTTTTGTGGAATTGAATAATGCACAATTACTTTTATATTTATAGAATTTAGTTACAATAAATAGGTTATACATATTATGTATAGATCATAGTGATATTATCTAATACTTTTTTATTCTATCTTTCTAAAATTATATAAATAGTAATTTTATTTCAATATATAATAACACATGATAATAATTAATAAATTTATTAATCTCCAAAAAAAATATCATTACATGATATCCCTAACAATTAGTATTAAAATCTAATTTATCATAGATACTTCAGGATAAATGTTCCATACTCCACCTCAAAAAACCCATATATTGGCCTATCAGGAAACTCAAAGGTTTTTAGTTTTTGTAACATTCTATCTATACAACTCAACACTCCATCTGTTGAGTGAGTCGCTAATTTTAAAATACTATCTTTAGATTTCCTTATCACTTTAGGTACTAGTTTGACAATTCATTTTAGAGATGATCAAACCTTAAATTGATCAATGTTAATTTGATCAAAACACAAATTAAAAAATTCATCAATAATTTAATACACCATAATGTTGGTTTTTCATTCACATTGGAAAATGGTTCAATTTTTATCAATATGAATAAAGGAAACATAAAAAAATAATTTAAATTTAATTATTTTTAATAATTATATATAAAATTATTAGTTTTATATTTATTATATTCTATTTAGTATTATGTGTATTTACATAATGGATTTGTTTTGTATTAGAAAATGATAACACGTAATTAAATTAATTTTACTCCTATCTTACATGATTTATTTTTATTTAATTTATATCATTGAAACAAAAAATAATAATAAAATTAATCCCAAAACATGAAATGAAACAAAATAATAAGTGTGTTCTTATCATTAGATTGTACTAATGGTTAGTTAATATAAAAGAAGAAAAACTAACCATCAACCCTAGAAAAAAATTATTAGTAATTAGGATCAGGTTTCATAATTCCACCAAACCTCCCATATATCTCTTTGATTGGATTCAATTCGACAAAAAACATGAACCAAATAAAATCCCAAGGATGATCCATCAATTAAATAATCTTTTACACACACATTGGTGAGCAGATCCAAATGATTAGTTTGGTGGGTTTACATAATTTGAAATGTTTGGTATGAATTCCCTTAAATATATATAGAGGGATAATGGATATTACATAAATATAATTGGAAGAAAATAATAAATTAAAATAATCCAATCACATACATAGGCATGACCTATTCTCATTATCATATATATATATGTGTGTGTGTGTGTGTGTGTGTAATTATTTATGAATTAAAAAAAACAATAATTCATTCCCAACATTTCATAAATAAGATAAAAATCAATTGAATTAATTAAAAATCATATATAATTAATCAATTATTTAATAATTAATATATTCTACAAATTCTTATGGTTCCCATCCAATTTTTTTTTAAGTAGTTATATTTAAAATTGAATGTGTAAAAAATATCTTTTACCGAGTAAATACAATGATTATCCATTTAATATATGAGGTGTGTAATATATTTTTATACAATTTACTCACATTAAATTTAGAATATAAATATTAATAAATAATTCCTTGGTTTGTAAAATAAAAATAATAAGATGTAGTATGATGTAATTTATACAGTATGATATTTTTTTATGTTAAAAAATTAATCATTATATTATGACATATACAAGATATTTTTCTCTAAATATTATGAAGAAATTAATTATCTATTATATATATATAACCCATCAAATGGAATTTACAAGTTAAATAAAAGATGCACATAACACAAGTTCATAATTTTTAATGAGTATAAAAAATTAATTTTAAATTATTCATGATCCTGTAATAAACCTATTGTATAATATAAAACTATAGGTCAAATATAAATATTTGAAAACTATCTATGAAATATTCCAATGGTTAGGGAATTTGAGCATGATGTAGTCTTCAATGGAGTTCATATCATGTATAGGGTTTTTATGACATGTGATATCTATGATTAATGGATACCATTCACACATTTCTTTTAATAACTACATGTCTAGTCTTTTTCTAATGGGAAAAATTTCATGTATATATGCTACATGCCATGTATTTTAGAAAACAGTGTTCTTAGATGTCATGGTCAACACATGGTGTATTAAACGAAATACACGTAAAATATATTCTTGATTATTAAAATTAACTGCATAATAGTTCTTGTACGTTAGACAAGGGTAAATTATGTGTAAAAATTGGATGCACAATAGTTTATCTTTTTTTAACTAGCTAGAATTATTCTATATCCATATTATTTTATAATCCATTATTTTTTTATTATTAATAAATTTTTATTATATTTTTTAAAAATAGAGAATTATAATAACCCCATCTCTAGTAGCCTTGAGAGGGTGTATTACTTTATTACAGTGGCATAGATACAACACTAGAATCCTAAGAGATTTACCATTTTAGCAGTTTTGGAAGCTACATAACATACATTTTCCTTACATTAAAACTTAAAATGAAAAGTACTATATAAAAAATCAGTCCATAACATGATTATTGTCCAAGAATAAACCTTCTTATTAATCAAAATACACATCTTGGAATCTTAGAAAAAACATAACATAAGAAGCTGGTGATCTCATATTATTTGTAATTGTAACCATACATTGGGAGATATAGACAGTCAATGAAAATAAATCAACATGGAATGGTATATAACTAAAAACACATTTCCTTAAAATAAATGTATAATCCATAAATAATATTGTAAGATAAAATCTAAAACAAATTCCATTTCATCAATAAAATGATAATATAATGAATTCATATATTTTATAATAGTAAATATCATATGGAATATAACTAAAATGAATTGTGAATTAAGGAAATGCTTTAATATTGGACATCGTGTATCTGTCACATTAACCACTACACATTCAATATATATTCTCAAAATAGTTTAAAATACTCTAAATGGGCCAACATATTTTTCCCTTATGAAAATTGAGGTATTAAGGGGATAACTATAACCAAGACACACCCATGACTTCTTATCCAAATCATTCCTCATATTTCAAATAATAAATATTCTTAAATCAATGTGTCTTATAACACATTATAATATTTGAATCATATGCCCCATAAAAGTGAAAAATTATTAAATGAAATATTGAATACGATAATGATAAAGAGATTAAAGATATGATATATAAAAGGGGGTGTACACCACACAAATGAAATAAGCAGTGAATAAGGCATATCTCATATATATTAAATTGGGTTGAGAAAACCCCTTACGTTACGCATCCTTTAGAAGATTGTTTTTTCACATCTAGAATAATTCTTTGAAGAGTGTTATGATATTAATAAAAAAGTATATTAATTTTTATGATAACATATATGATCATCTTATAATATCTTATTACCTGTTTGTTAATAATTTTTCATTATTTTCTCAATTATATGTATTAATTTCTAGGTTTCTTGAGTAAATTTTGACAGGATATTTTTTTATCATATTAGTTAGATTAGGATTTCAGAATATACATAATGTAAAAATTTATTTAAATATTATATATTTTATATACATATGGATTTTGAATAATCCATTAAATTTGGATATAAGAAATGAAATGCATTGTTCATGAAGATGGTAGGACCTAAAAACGCTTTAACGCAACTTTAATTTCTTTTTCATTTTAATAAAATGATAAATAAATGATATATTCATATATAATAAGTCAATAATAATATCTATTTCACATATATCACATTAATTTATTAAAACCATCCTTTATATGTACTATGTATAATATGAATGAATCACATTACTTTAAGGAGGTGATAATCTACACATCCAAAAATGATATTATCATATTTACAGAAAATAGAATATATAAAAGTTTGTATTATAAATTAATTATAGGAATATAAATACATAACTATAATATATATATAACATATTAAAATAGTTTTTTCATCATAACTCCCAACCAAGATTTGCTGTAAAGGAAAAAATGAACAATCAACGGTTTGTGAGGTGGTAGTTGGTCGTGCAAAGAAATAGTATGTTTGTTACCCGTTATATGAAATTTTGTGGATGTTTAGTTATAAACCATAATATGAAAACATCTCAGTACATTGAGGATACCTATTTTATTATATAATCGTGAAATAATAAAAAATTAATTTTTGGGGAATGAAATAAATCAAAATATATTGTTGGAAAATGTTAAATTGTTTTTGGGTAACTTGTTTTGGTTTATACCAAATGTCATATTTGGTTTGATTTATACCTAAATTTAGGCTTCTAGAAAGTGTTTATGGAAGGTGTGATCTTATTTTTCCATGTTTTGGTTGACCTATAAGGCTCAATGTAGTGTGAAGAAGTGACAGTGGAGCTACCTTTTTATAATTGATGTGAGGGGAACGTTTAGAAATACACAAAATATTAAAATATAATAAGGCTCTTATATATTAAAAGAAATACAAATTGGATATAAATTTATATATGAATACCTTTAGATCGATTCATAACCCATTTCGGATTATTTATCCTTTAATTTTATTTCTAAAAAATTTAATTATATATTAATTTAATAAGATATCATTGTTTTCTAATTTGATACTATTCTATTAATTCGACATTAAATACATCAATAAAAACTGTTAATCCAATTATAATTATTTAAAACAAAACTAATATATCTTATATTAATATAAAAATAATTATTCACAATAAATTATCAGAAATATAAAATTAGTAATACCATTAAAATAAAATATATATTTTTTGTTAATTAAATAAATATTTTTTAGCATTAAAATCTAATTTAATGTAAATATATAATTTCTAAAAATTTAAAATATAATATAATAATGAAAATTATTTCATTAAGATCAAAATATACATTTATTTTATTTCTTATCATGATTTTTCCTCCCTGTGAACATATGAACGATATTGAATACAAAGAGTGTGACATTTTATAACTATCATTGACTTAAATAATAGATAAATTGTTATCAGAAAAATGTGTCCATAAAAAAAATTATATCCTAAGGTGATAGGAAATTTTTATTCTTCATCCCATATTTTTTATACATTTTTACCTCACAATCTTACACTTATATTTTTTCTTTAACCCTTGTTAATCTTCTTTAACTCCTACCGTGACAACATGTTTTTATTAGTTAAGGGTGAATAATGTTATTATAAATTTCAAAATGAATCATAAACGATTCTTGTATGATATATTACACCATACCTAAATAATTTTTCCCATGGTTATATTTTTATGAATTGTATATCGTTTAGTATTTTTTTAAAATATCATTAGTGTCAATTATGACATTATCCATAACGTGACTTATTTAGATTATCATAACAACATGAATGCATAGAAAAACATTAATACTTATATAATATGTATATATGATATATAAAACTATTTTATTCTAGTGATTTTACCAATTTTTATATATTTGTATATATTTTACATCATTTATTTGATATTTTCATTATTTAAACAATTGATATATCATAATTATTTCACCATTCAAGGTAATTATATTATCACAAGAAAATTAGGAATAAATCACCATGATTTATATAATCATTTTATATTTATAAATGCTACTTATAGTCTAATATGACACTTATATAAGATAATATTTAAAATACTTCTCTTGTTAACAAAAAAAATACAACAAAATTGACTTTTCTCTAAATAAAATACTATTAATGGACTAAATTCAACCATGTTTCTCCATGTGGTCCTAAAATTGACCCAATGAAATTTTTTGTATAAAATCACTCATATAATGAAATTCAAAAAACTGTTAGGGTAATTTCATAATGCTTATAAAATTATTTTTACCCTTTATTTATTGAGTGAATGTTAACCAGTGTGATTAATTTTAATCAATTTCAGTAATATATTAGGTCAAAATATTAATTCCATATTATGTGACCAAAGAAATTCATACATATTACAACCGTGTATAGTGTTTTTTGAAAATTTAATTAAAAACTGGAAAAATCAATATATAATTATAATTATGTAGATTGTATGACAAAGAAAGATTAATTAAAAACATTCAAAAGTTTTCAAATTTTTTATATCTAAATTTAATGTGAAATGTTTTCCAATTACCTAAATTGGATTAAATTATATAAAATTATTCTAAATATATATTAAAACCATATCAAAATATCATTTAGCTATATAATTAAATTATATGAAATATAGTTTTGATATCGATTGTAGTATTCTTTCCCTGTTCATCATCAAATGAAAATTCTAATAAAATACCAATAATTCATATATAGATTTTTGTTATTCAGAATCAAATGAATAAATTTAAATTCTAAAATAAATTATACAAATGTTTCAAAATTGTATTTAAAACGTTTTTCCATTAAAGAGTGGTAAAAGTGCCATTATAAAAATATAGATTTTAAAGCATAAAATTGGATTCATTGTTATCATAGTCCTATAAAATCATTTTTGTGAATTCATATAATTTTTTTTAATTTTACATTATATAACATTCATAATTTTCTAATAAAATTAAATCTCACCATTTTAATTGTTAATATTAAAATAATAAAATGTAATAGTATAACATGGTTCGTTTAAGATTAGTATTATGTGAAACATAAGCTATTATATTTTGAAAGAAAAAAAACCATAACATCTTTGGGTGTAGCATTATTTTCTACTTTAATAAATTAATACATAAAAATTTGAAATAGAACATTGAAAATAAAATATTGATGCTTGAAACTTCAATTGTAGGAAACCCACCTTAGAAATGTGGTTAATAAAATATCCTCATAAAAATAAGGTAAATGAAAATGCGAAAGTGACCAAAAAATTTGGGTTTTGAATACAAGAACACCACTGGGAAGAGAAAAATGATACATAGAAGAGAAATAAAATGATTATGTTTTCATGGAGCGTGATAAAGAACATGGTCATTAGAAACTATACAAAAAAAAGTAAATCAATAATGGGTTAAAAAGATCAGTGAATTCTCAGTAAGAGAAATAAATGAATAGTTCTTTATTAAAATTTATATTCCGAGAGTTGAAGGATTATTTTGCAATCTCAATAAATCAATCAATTAAATAAATATACTTGATTTCTTTCCATTTCATAAACATAATATCATCAATAGGTTTTTATTAGATATATTCCATTTTTATTTCTTTAATAAAAAGTTATATATTCGAGATGACTTTTATTCATGAGTAACCTTTATCAAAATATCCTTAATTCATTCCCTTGAACATTAAATGTTATCATAACCAAAATGGATTGCAGAGGATATCCAAAAAAATCACACTTTAACCTCAAAAAGTAATATAAAATGAATAATTTATGTCATTCAAAAAAGTCTCATCCAAAATTCTTCTATCCAAATTCACAGTCAAAAAAAAGTCTCTAAATTTTCAAAATCAATTTTAACGTCATATACCAAAAACAACATTATGTGTCTGTTATTGTAATATACAAATTATTTGATCAAATTATATACCAAAATGAAAATGTTAGTATTTACATATCCTTAAAGAAGATGTAAAATAGTAAAATTCATATATATATATATATTACGATTCATATAACGAGAGCACAATTGAGAAAATATATCATGAATCTAAAAACAGAAGATCATTAATCATTATACTTTATCCTTAAAGCATTAATTTCTCATTTTTATCTTATTCATTAATACCTATTTCTATTAATTTTGTGTTATATTCTCTTCATAATATGTAGTATAACCGTTAATGGTATAATATTACTGATACTATCCACTGACCAAAACCTAATGAACAATGTCAGAAACATTACTTATAATGATATAGTAATGAAGATTCATTTTTACAATGTCAAAATCATGACAACTTCAAATCAATATATGAGCTCATAGATTTATCCAAGGTTATGCATGGTATAACCAAACATATACAATGATATCTTATAAATAGATTAATCATCAATGTTAGTCCTATGGTTATGTTTTTAAATCCATGGTTTCCTAAATCTAGTTCTAAGGGTTTTTACTAAGCATCCATTGACACCAACTGCAAATAACCCGACCATAGTATCCAATATCCGGTGCCTTACTTTATCACATTGGCATATATACCTGACTCAAATCTCAATGGACCATTTAGTTTAGATGTTTTGTAATCTAGATTATATACATTGACCATACATTATAACTTAAAAGATAAAATAAAACATAAAAAATCTATTGGTAACATCATTATTCATCGAGAATGGTCTTATATATCAGTCGTACTACACGTCTTGGAATCGCAGGAAAAAATAAAACATAAGAGGGGCATGAGAATATATTCTTAATAAGTGTATGAGTAAAATAGAATATATCCTTAATGAATGAAAATAAATCAACATGACTAGGTAGATAACTGATAAAAAATTCAATTCAAATAACTGGATAAGGTATAAACTATATGGACAGATAAAAAACTATTGCACACCCCATTTAATCAATACTAAAAAAATAAAATTCATTCATTGGTTTGGTAATAGTGGAATCCCAATTGATAATAACTGAAATGAATTCTGAAAGATAGAAATTCAATAATATTAGACGCCATCTATTTGTCACATGAACCAATATACCATCAAGATCTATTCTCACGAAAACTTAAACTACTCAGATTTTTTCGACTGATTCATCCCATTATAATATCAATGCATTTTGGGATTATCTATAATTGTCCCCCGAACATTTCCTTCAGTCCAAATCATTCCTCATATATCAAAAAAATCAATATTTTTTTAATGAAAGTGTCTCATACTACTTTGAAATATTTGAATCATATTCCCCATAAAAGAAATCAATTATAAAATGATACGTTTAATACCATGTAGATATATAGATTAATTATATGATATATAAAAGGGGTAGTATACCCCATAAATGTAGTAAGTGGAGAATAAGGCATATCTCATAGAAATAAAAGTGAATTGGGAAAACACTTTCCTTATTATTACAATAGATGAACATGATTTAATATCATGAATAATATTTTTAAGAGTGTTAGTTATTTAATTCTAGAACTTATTATTATTTCTGATATCATATATGATCATCCTACAATATCTTATTACCCATTTGTCAATTTTTTTAACATTTTTGTGTGTTATTTTACAAGCTTCTTGAGTATGTTTTGACTTGTTATTAATTTTTACTATTAATTAGATCTTGGTGTCATCATCTACAATGTTCAAAAAATTATTTAAAGTTTATGTATTTTATGTATATATTTATTTATAATAATAAATAAAATTTGGATATAAGAAATGAAATGCATCGCTCATAGAGATGGTAGGTCATACATATGCATGAATGATACATTAATTTCCTTATCATTTTAGTATAATTAGAAGTAAATGATATATATGCATATTACAATTATAGTAATAGATCTATTTAATATATATATATCATATATTTTTACTTATTATTTTTGTTATAGTTTCATATATATGTATATTATCATATTTTCACAAAATGGAATGTATAATGAAATGTGTTATAAAATAATTCCATAATATTACAGACATAAAATTATATATATATATATATATCATATAAAAAAATTGTTTCCATCATAATTTACAACCATAAAAAGTGTTAAATGAAAAATGAACAATCATCATTTTTTGAGGAGGTAGTTCTTCGTACACAGATACACTATTTTTATTTCCCACTAGATGAAAATGTGTATAAGTGTAGCTACAAACCTTAATATATAAATTTATAAGAATATTTAGGATATTTATTTTATTATATATACATGATATAATAATAAAATCAGGAACAAGTAAATTAATAAACCTAAAGCAATAATTGAAGAATGTAACCTTGTTTTGGGTAACACATTTTGGTTTATACCAAAAATCTTATATTGATTTCTTTGAAAAGGATGGATTATTGGATGAGGGGATGGAAGTTGGGAGATTATTTTTGAATATTTTTGTTGAAATAGAACTCTCAATGTACTATGATGAATTTAGGTAGGAGGTTCTATTTTATAATTTAGGTGAGAGGCACTTTCAAAAATTATTATAATATTAAAAAAGAAAAATTATATTCTATATATAAGGAAGTAATATTGGGATATGAATGAATAGTTTAAGAAATTTTAGATCATATGTTATCCCATTTTTTTTGTTTTTAAAATAATTTAATAATATATTAATCTCATAAAATAACATTATTTTCAAATTTGATTTTATTCCATTAATTTGTCTTTAAATACATCATGAAGATGTCTTAATTATAATATAATAGTTAAACTCATCTGAAATGTATTATATATCTCATTGAAATTAATGATACACATTAAATCATCCAAAATATATCAAAAGTAATACATTCAAAATAAATTATTTTAATTTTCTTATAAATTTAAGATATATAGTTTTAGAATTGAAAATAATTGAAAGTAATTATATAATTTACAAAAATTAATTATTAAATTTTATTATTAAATTTATTTCATTTATATCATTATAGACTTTAATTTTCATTTATATCATGATTTTTTCTGTCTTTGAACACAAAAAAAGTTATTGAATATAATGAGAGTCACAATTAGTACCTATTTTTTATTAAAATAATATAAAAAATATTATCATGGAAAATGACCATTATATAACTCTAATTATATATTATAGTGATAATGGATGAATAATATTCATATAATAATTTTTAAAAAATTGTAGGTCATATTCGTAACCAAATCTTTTGGCATTAACTGCTATTTAACCTCATTAACTCCTATTATGACAACATGTGTTATTATTGATTATAAGTTAATATAGGTATTATATATTTGTCACGAACCTTCCTCGGGGCCCGTGTCGTGACTACCCCAAGCCCGCCTTCCATAGGCCAGGGGCTGGCGACTAGCACCAAGGCGTAATTCCCGGTAAAAAGAGGAGGCATTGCCTTCGTAAGGTAAACAAACACCCCAGAGCAAGCAAGCAGTAGAAGTAAACACTAAGTAAAAACTGAGTACAATAGTAAGTGCGGAAAAGTAAGTGGGCCAGTATACAAACTCAAACTGAAAATAAGGTACAACTGGAAAGGGAAAACAGAAACTGAAAAGTAAAGCCGCAACGTCGAGCTGTCCACTGGAAATCCCACATGAAGGGTGAGTACAGATAGCCTCCACAGCTCCTCGGGTCCAGCCGTCTGCTCCGAGAACGTCCCACCCAGTGGTCCACCTCCAGGTACTGACCTGCTCCGCCAGCCTCAACCACGATCAGCGATGTCCGTCGTCTGCAACCAATACAATGTAGTGCGGGCATAGCCTGTGAAGGGGTGAGTATAAGCTACTCAGTAGAGACCTCGAGACCCCCGAAGGTCTCCTAGAATCCACAAAGGATAATCCACAAAGGAAATATGCAATCACGATGTAACATCCTAAACTGCTTAGGTATATGTCCATACATATACCTAAGTCATCAATTCTCGTTCGGCTCCAACATCCGAGCCCAAGTACAACCCAATCCACACAGGAAAGCAAAACGTAAATCCACACAGGATAGCACAACACAATCCACATAGGAAAGCAAAATAGGATTTCATCTCACACAGGTATACTTCTTCGTATGACGATAGAGATGATCAGATATTGCCACTCATTCATCTAAGCCGTCGGACCCACAAAGGATCGATAGGTACTAACCCCCACAATGACCCAGGAAGGGTCTGACCCACCCAGGATCAATAGGTAACTAACCCCCGCAATGACCTAGGAAGGGTCTGACCCACACATGATCGATAGGTAACTAACCCCCGCAAAGACCCACACAGGATCTGTAGGCGCTGGCTCACACAGAACCGCTGAGCGCTGACCCACACAGGATCATACCCACACAGGATTGGTAGCACTGATCCACATAGGATCGTTGAGTGTTGTAGTCGTCGCCGTCTAATCCACTGAGGATCTTTGTACAGTCGTCATCGTCGTCACAGTCGCAGCGCAGCCAGCTCTAGGGTTCCCGCACATAGCAAGTTCGTTCGGGAGGGTCCGCTCCACGAGCCGAGAGGCTGATACATCAACTGACACATAGTCCAGAGTTGATGTATCCAAAAGTTAAGTATCGTCAACAGGAACTCAATGTCGTAGACGGTGCGTCAATCGGATGCCCGGTCTGAGAGTTATTGCATTTTTTTCCCAGGGGCCCGGTTGGTTTTTAAGACAAAACCAACCCGACCGTACTCCACCTGTGTCCAAACCTCATGCGGAGTAAGCCAAAAGATCCGTCTCACTTAGAGAAATCCAACAAAGTCGACGGCATGTCAATCGGACGTCCGGAGCTTATGTTATTATCATTTCCGAAACCTTGAGTGCGATATACCGAAACAACCGTCTCGATCCAAGGATCGCATCGCAACTAACGGTATGTCGATCAGAGGCCCATAGCACATGTTATGGGCGTCCGACTGGAAAAGATTTGGTATTAAGGGGTTCGGGCCCGGTCCGACCCGGCCCGATACCCCTAGGGTCGGCCCGAACCAGGTCGACCCGAACCGGGTCCGGTTCCGGCCCGCTTGGGCGCAGCCCGGCCTAGCGCGTGGCGTGCTGGCCAGGCACTCGGCCAAACGGCCAAGCCGTTCAAGAGGGGAGCGCCTGCCCCCTGGTTTGTAACCGTGGCCCCCCTTAATGGGGGCCGCTCAGCTGGCCGGCTGGGGGTTTGAACCCCCAGCTTTCCCTTGCCCGGCCAGCCGGTTTCTACCACCACGGGACCGGCGACGGCTGGTCCCCGCCCTGCTTTGACATCGGCGGCCCGCTTCCGGCCGTCGGTTCCCATGTTCCGCTGCGGCCTGGTATCGGCCGCGACCTTCATTCATCCGGTGCGGCGCGACAGCGCCAAACCCCCGCTCCGGCTGCAGTGCTTTTGCGGCTCTCTGGCGCGGCGCGACGGCGCCGCAACTTGGTTCAATTTCAAGGCGCGGCGCGATGGCGCCGCGCATTACTTGACGTACGATCCCGCGCGGTGCGACGGCACCGCTCCATTCCCGTTCCAACCACATTAGAAACAATAACATGGATAAGGGAGGAGGGTCGGCCGTGTTTGTGCGGTCCGGCCCCCTCTCGTTAATTGATAGCAATTGGTCGTATTTTCACAAAGAACGACAAGGTAGTATTCACGAACAAAATAAATAAATATACCCCTACTTGAGTGTAGCTTGAGCGGAGGTTCGTCGTGGAAATAACTATCACGGAGGGAGACATCACGGAAGGAGACGTCGCGGAAGGAGACCTCGCGGAAGGAGACGTTGACCTCCGAGGAATCCAGCGTTCTTCGTGTTCTTCACGTTCTTCGTGTTCTTCGAAGAAGAGGAAGAAGTTCTTCAAGATCTTATATTTTCTCCCAAAGACTCTCCAAGCAACAAGACTCCAACAAAAATAAAATAAGCCCACAATTATTTTATTAACTTGACATTATTTTGAAATTCAAAAACTCACATTAAACTCACTTCATTAATATCATAAGTTATTAAAACTTAAGTTATCAAATTTAATTGTGAGTTGAGGGAGTTAAGGAATGTGAAGGGGTGGGGTTCGTGTGGGCCCCACCACCCTCATAACCTCCCAAGGGAAGTTAGGTAGTTATCCAACTTCCACCCAAAGCTTAAAACCACTTAGAGTAAAATAAAAATTATTGTTAAATTTTTATTTTAACTTCCACAATTTTTATCAACTTCTCTCGTGAAAAGGAAACTCCGGAAAAGGTGTTCCTAAGTAATTACAGGCGCTGGGAATCCATCGGTGCCCTCGAAATTCCATTCCGAGCACCGGTTCAAAAGATATAAATTCCCGCTTGTTCGCTCACTGAACGTACCCGAGCTAAACATCAGATGGAAATTCCGGGCACACCGGGCCTCAAAATTAGGTGCTGTCAGAAACTGCATTCTTGTAAAATTCCCATGAAAATTAAGAAAATATTTTCCCTTTAATTTTACGAGTCTTCACAATATTAAAATAAAATGTTAATTTATTCATGGATGATATTTTATAACTTATCTAAATAATTTGACTGATTTATTGATTTTTATGAATTTTATATCATTTAATAAAATACTATTAATTTCAAAATATCATTACTACCTATTTTGAAAGTACTCAATATATAAAATTTTAATAAAATAAACAAAATTGAAATTAATAAATTATTTTTAATTAATAGATAATATTTTTAGGTCATATATAAATTTTTTTGACATTAATTATTTAATTTTGTATTTATTTTAACATTTTTTTATATTTTTTATTGTGTATTCCCATTATTTAAATAATTACCACATAATTATTGAATCACCATTTAAGGTAATTAATTTATCTATAAATATTATAAATAAATTATTATGATGTATAAAAAAATTCTCTATTTATAAATATTATTTATAGTCTAACATATAATTTATATAACAACATATTAAAAATATTTCTTTTATTAAAATAAAAAGTGTACCAAAATTGACTTTTCAGTGAATAAAATACTAAAAATGGATTGACATAATACATATGGCTCAAAGTGGTCATAAAATCTACCCAACTATATTTTGGTCTAAAAACACACATAAAATGTAATTATGGTATGTTTTAGTTGAATTTTATAATTCTTATGATATTTCATTTTCCATTAATTACCAGATTGGAATTTAACCATTGTATCTTATTTTAATCAGTTTCAAAAAAACATTTGGTAAAAAAATTGAGATCATATTATTTGAATTAAAATTTCATACTGACTAAAAATGTATGTATCCATTTTTCAAAATTAAATTCATATAAGTGAAAAAATTATGTCCAATTCCAATCCCACAGACAGGAAGACAAAGTGAGTTAAAGTATAAACAATTAATTGTTTGTAATGTTTTTTATATTTAAATATTATGTGAAATTGTTTAAAGATGAATAAATTGGTTTAAATGAAATAAAATTTTTATAATTATAACTTAAATCCAAATCAAAAGAACACTAATTATATAAATAAATTAGATGCAAATGATGTTTTGAACTAAAATGCAGTATTTTCACTATTAATCAAAAAAACTTCACAGAAAAATACCATAAAAATTTTTAAAAAATATTATTATATCACCCTTAAAAAGGATAATTATATTTTTTAAAATAATTTATATTAAATTTCCAAAATTTGAATATAAAATAGTTTCTCCATTAAAATCCATTATAAATTCCTATAGAAAAATATAAGCTTATAATTCATAAAATTTGATTCATTCCTATCATATTCCAATAACATAATTCATATGAATGTAACAAATTTTATTAAATATATAATATATAAATATAATAATTTGGTAAATATTATTCACACTTTCAAATTTAATGAAATGTTTTACAATAATAAAAATTAATAGTATATCACAGTTCATTTATTCTCATTTATACGTGAAACACAAGCTCTTAAATTTAACAAGAAAACATACCATAAAATATTTGGGTTTTATAAGAACAGAATATATCATAATAAAAATTTATGACTAAATATTATTTGATAGTATTTTGATAAATTCATAAGTAAATAAATGTTTATTATTTAATTTTAAACAATTACATGACAGGTGTGATACCACATAAAGGTTACATGAATATCAAAATAACCAATACAGTAATTTTGAAATCTTTTATTATTATAATTTTTTTTATCATGATATTTTGATGAACTAGAACACTATTAATAATATATTTGTTTTCAAAATATTAATTGACACGAGAAAAACAACACAAAATTCTTGAACATCCCATAATGATATATATTTAATTTATGAGGTTAATGGATTTCCTTTCGATGAATTCATTCACCATTAATAAATATTAAAACCACTTTAAAAATAAAATCAATTCATACTAGGAAATTCTTTTATATTAACAGTAGTGGTGATCTACACATGATCCAGAAACCTATGATAGATGTCATAGGGATATCTGATTTTAGGTTCATAAGATCCTAACGTTTTTATTTTTTAAAAATAATATTTACAAGATTTATTTCAATAGACATTACATGATATATCTAGAATCGCGAGGTGTGTGATAGGGGGTCACTCTACATTCCTAAGAGTGTTCATGGAGAGTATCTATCTTGGGATGAAGAGGAATCTATGCACTCACTAAAAAACAAAATTAATTGGCTAGTATTACGGTTATATATATTATAACTAAGTCAAACTGGTGATTGGGTTAGAAAATTATAATTTAACATGTTCCCATATAATGTCCTTAATGTATTTGTAACCTCACCTCTATACTAATGAAAATAATTTTTTTATTGAAAAACAAAAACCTTATTAATTATTCAAATATTATTAATTTAACATAATGATGATATTTATTCAATATATATATATATATATTCTCATTTGAAAATTATATGAAAAATTAAATTCCTAGAAAATTTTTTTTGTGCCTTGATTAATAAAAAATTAGTTAAAAAATAAAAAACCTTGTATTAGTCACACAAAAAATAATTTAATACTAAATTCACAAAAATAATTAAAATCTGTTATTTAAATATTTTTTTCAAATATATTCTCTCAAATAAATAGTGATTGACAATATTTGATCAAGAAAATATGAATATAAATTAATCCACATAAAGAAATAAAATTAGTTAATTTTGTTAAATAATAAAAAATACATAATATTTATTTATGGATCTATATACGCTTAGTGTGTGACCCTCTTTTTCTCTATTTTAGTGGCATTAGAGAGGGGCACCCATAGTCTACGGTTAGTTTGTAGGAACATACATAATAACTTAAATAGAAGTACATTAATGTCAAAATCATGTAAAACCTCATATAAACACATAGTATTTAATATAATCCCTTTTTCAAGATATCTCAAATCAAGTAGGTTGTATGCCCGTGTCATTATTATATATGCCTAATGTCTTTTCTTTGAATATATGTATGTGAATCTGCCCATAAAACACAAGGGACATAGACATATTTGGGGTTTTCCATTCCCATAAAATTTAATGATATATCAACTATGATAGAAGATCTAATGTGAAAATTCAATATCTCATTCTTCATTAATTAAATAATACACATATATAACACAACCAATCCTACAATGTAGTGAACAAATGTCATCATATTTTTCTGAAATACATCAAATTACTAGGTTAATAATTTACTATAATAATAATCATAAATTATGATAAAAATACACACATCTATATACTAGAATATCTAATGAAACATATAAACAAGGATTTCCTATTTGGGTGTCCGGTTCTCATAATCTATTACACTAGAAATTACCAAGGTCATACAGCATGAAAATTTGACTCAATGTCTAATGAGTCTCAAACCAAGATAGTATATATCATCTTGGTACTACAAAATTGAATCACTTATATAAGAAACATAATTATATTTTTGTCTCACTTATGGTGTTTCATTATAGCAGTGAACTTCTATGACCTTTCAGGGTCACTTTTACTCTTAGGATATTGTCACATAATTTTTTACATATAATAACAAAAATGATTTGATAATATTTTTATAAATATTAAAAGAAATAGATAAATGTAATCACAATGTATATAGAATTTTTATCCAGGATTCTTAATCTAATAGTTTAATTATACCATCCAATTAAAAGGGTGGAAATGTTTTCAATCGAATAGAATAAGAATACGAAAGAATAAAAACTAGTTGAACAAATTAGATAACATCCTCAATATTGAAATGAGTTGAATAATATTATCAATGAATATAATTGAAAGAATAACGGTGTTTCATTCAAAAAATTATTAATGACACATCTAACAATTTTCAATCTTATGAATATAAATGTAACAATGGAGAAATTGTGAATATATGAAATTTAATTTATAATTTAATAATGAAAAACTGAATTTTCAATTAGTGACCCATAAAACATCCTAATAATGAAAAAAAAATTAGGTACCTCAAATATATATAATATGGTTTCCAAACTAGTGTTTCTTGTGTTTTTGAAAAAATAACACATGATGGGAAATTATAAAAAATTAAAACACAATAGATTTGATAATACATATAATAAGGATTTATGAGCATATGTTGGATTTATATGTAAAAAAAATAAAATAATAAAATTAAAACATTATCATTGAATGTGTGAAAGAATATTCTTAAAATAAGAATTTATTCCACCTAGTTACTCATTTAAATTAATTAAAATCTAATGAAGTGGAAATTTTATAAAAATAATATTCCAAATTATTTAAAAAAATTTATGAATTTATAAATTCCTCTTCATCTTAAAAATTAAGGATTTATGATGATTTTGATAATATTTAGAATGTGATAGATTGTATAAAAAATTATAGTGCTGGTTGGAATGAAATATATTCAATTTTAGTTAAATGTATTGAAAAATATGACAATACTATTACCTTGACACAATCATATAATGACTAAACTAGATTATTATAAAATCATTTGATTCCTTATTTTCAAAAACAATTGTGGTAACGTTTTAAAGGAACTATATGAAATGTAACATGATTTAAATAATTTTTTTCACAGTTATTATGATATTGGACGTTTGGGAATGTTTTATCAGTATCATGGTTATAAGAAGACTACTATTTCAAAGAGCATTCATTCCTAATTAATCAAGAATAATTGGTTAAAATCTGTATGGGTACCAAATTATTATTATTTAAGCTCGAATAGACCCCTGATAACATGGGTTTCAAATGTGTTTTCATATTAATTAATATTTTATGGAAACATTACTAAAAAATTTCACGGATACATTTTACAATGATAGTGTATTATTATAACATTTTTCTGGAAACCCGCCAATATTTTAATCATATAATAAGTATGAAAGGGGATTTTTGAAATTTTTCAATAACTTAAAAAAAGTGAATAGATTCTCTGATGAAGGAATATCAAATAATGTTTTAATATTTATGATGATTTATGTGAAGAATTTTTGAAATGTACTGTATTATGTATTCCAAAAATATGGGATCATTTAATGACTGTGAAATTTGAGAACACCAAATGTTTATTTTTTAAATCATATTTTTTATATTTTTGGATAATTTTAAAATAAAATGTTTATTATATTTAATTTTTTAAATTATATTACAATAGTTTTTAATTATATATAAAACTATGAAATCATATAAACTAATAGGATTATACATGTGGCATTCAAATTTTAGAAAAGAAATCAATGAAAGGATATTCAGAAAAAATACCCAATTTGATAATTAGTCAAATGTTTTTAATAAATTTTTATTTAAAAGGTAAACATAGTAGAATTAGTTTTATATATAATCATAAATTAAGGGAATATTGATCATTAGAAAATTTTAATAAATATTTAATGGGTCTTATTCATATTTCTAGTTTAGGAGGTATGATATATTTTTTGTTATTTTTAATCATTTTCGTTAACTTATAGAGTCCAAAATAATGATTCAAAAAGGTGGATCATTTCAGTGATTTACATTATCATTAATATAGTTCAAAATAAAATAGTTATTTAATTGTTTCTATTAAAAATGATTATAAATTTCAATAATATAAATTTTATTTTGATATTTTATTATTGAAAGTCATTGTTTTCATAATTTCTCTACATAGAGAACATCATAATAGAATAGAGTTATAGAAATAAAAAAATATATATTATTGAAATGGATAAAAATAACTTACAATAATCATTTTTACTAAATATATTTGGTATGAATATGTTAATATGACTTATTATATTTTAAATAGAGTTATAATTATAAAAATTTTAAATAAAATAAATTATGATCAGTTTAAGTGTTAGAAATATAATGTTGTTTTATTTATTTATTATGTAATGTCCCGGTTCTGGAAGCCACCTAGAGGCGCCCCCTACCCTGTTGGTCACATGAACATAAGTGAATTTCAGCGAATTCTAGAGGCTTCCAACTAGCATCGAGGGCCTTGGGTGTGATAGTGGGGAAACTATGCCCTCATTGGAAGAGTACACAATGGAATTAAAAAAATACACATAAGATCAGCAATAGTAATAATACCATACCAAAAATAAATAGTGGAAAACTAATAGAATAAACCAGAGAAAATATATTTAATGTGCATGATACATATATCTAGGAAAATAGAGAAACAAAGAACAATGCTAAAATATAGTACTAAACCAAGTACAAAAGAAAAATATTAATCAGCTCCACAACATCACAAGCCTAAGATTCGGCATGTTCTCTCCAGTTCCACAACATGTCAAGTACATGAAGTGGAAGGGTGCTTTCCCTTGTCTATACCTGCAACAATATAATCTGTTTTGGCCCAAAAGCATGGAGCAAATAGAGAGTGAGACTAATCCCAGTAAGAAACCACCATGAGATCTGTGCCTAACAGTCAATTAGTTTTTGGTAGGTAATATTACAGGGAACAGTAAACAAGAAGGTACTCAATATTAAACAATCCACATATTCAATATAAAGAAATAAATAAACAAGCAGATAAACACAACAGGTGAACCTCTAGGATGCACACTCAGTCTAACCCCTCTGGTCCTACTTAACAAGTACACGAAACCCTCTGGTTCAGCTTAAGCATAGACTCTCTAAGGAAGCACTCGTCGGTAATTCCCTATATAGTCTTGTATCATAACTAAAGGCTCTATAGCGAAGAACTTATGTCACATTTCCTCTATGAACCACGTCGAGGAACTATAGACACTCTGAGGAAGCACTCAACATCAATTTCCCCTATGGTCTTGCATCAAAAAATTATAAAAACACTCTGGAGAAGCCCTCAATGTGCATTCTTCCTATGATCTATAAACCAGGTTCTCACGGCCCTATGTAAGTAATGAAAGTGTATTAGTGTGTATCGGCCTACGTAAACCTCAAAAACTACTTGGCTTGCATTCTACAGTATAACAGCATAACAGAACTATAGTTACACAATCCTATAATACTATGCATGGGAAAGTAAACCGTCGCCTCTCTGGAAAACTAGACTCAAAGGTCAAAACAACAAAAAAATTCCTGGGAAACACAACTAAAGCATATAAATTAACCCTATTCACAATCAATAATAATCTAATCAGGCATAAAATCATAGCAAGAAAACAATTGGGCTAAAACAGTAAACACACAATAAATCGTTCATGGGTATTGGGCTATTTTTCACATAAAACTCAAGAACTTTCAACAGAATGGAAAAAACCACCTACCTCGACATTAAGAGATCACTATATGTGAATCTCAAGACTTGAATCACCTTAGAACGTCAGTGATCTAGAAAAACACCTAAAAGGTTCAACAGAGGATAACTTGAGAAATAGAAGGAATCATGAAACGAAGCCCAAGAAGAAGAGAGTGCTTACCGAGGCGATCCCAACACAATCGAAGGAGGTCGAATCAGAGTCAGATGCTCAGTCGGGGCCTTGGAGGAAGATCACGGCCGTACGAGAGCTTTCGGCTGAACGGGACCTAGAAGAAGATCGTTCTGGCGATTAGACGCGACCTTGGTGCATTTAATGAAAACTAAAATAAAATAAATGTTGTGTAATTTTTATGTACATGGTGTGTAAATTTATTTTTCCATACTCCACTTTAGGTGGCCTTCATGTCACCCCCACATGGTTGTGTTCATGGCCGCTACATGGCCATCACACTATGTGTACTCATAAACTACATGGTGTGTACTTCAAAAATTTACAGAAATACCACTTTTTCTCAAATACCACAAAAAAGGAATACATAACTGATAAGAAGATCTGGGTTCCTACAAACATCCCTCCTTGAAGAAATTTGTCCCTGAATTTCCCTAGCGTAGCGTGGAATAAGAAACCCCAAACATCTCCATCCACTGGGCTCGTACATCGACCTCCCTCTCCTAAATCTCATCTTGTACCCACCCGTGCTCCCAAAACACTTGTACCATATGAATATACCGGCCACGGAGAACCTTTTTACTATGATCAACAATCCAAATAAGATGATCCTAGAATGATTCATCCACTTCCATCTCAACGTACTCTGGTTGGAAAACATTATACAAGTCTGAGAAGTAATGTCGAAGCTAAGGAAAATGGAAAATATCATGCATTGCTTGGTACCTCTGAGGTAACTGCAACCGATAGGAAACTGGCCAAACTCTCTCCAATACCTCAAACGGTCCGATGTACCACAGTAAAAGCTTACCCTATCTCTTAATCCTCTTCTGTACCAACCTCAATGTGACACGTAGGAAAACCTGATCCCCAAGCCCAAACTCTAAAGGTTGTCTCTACTTATCAGCATAAGACTTATGTCAAAACTGTGCAGTAGCCATCCTCTTCCGAATCAACTCTATCTGCTCAGTGGACTCTTGGAGAATACAAGGTCCCAAAAAAGCTCCCTCTCCTACCTCCAGACATAAGGTTGATCGGCATGGCCTACTGTACAAAGCCTCATAAGGTGATATCTGAATAGTTTCTTGAAAACTATTGTTGTAGGAAAAATCCACAAGAGGTATATGCTTCTCCCAAGAACCTCCAAAATCTAGGATGCATCCTCGGAGCATGTCCTCAAACACCAGAATTGTATGCTCAAACTGGCCATCAGTATGGGGATGGTAAGTTGTACTCAAATGTATATGTGTACCCAAAGCCTTTTGAATCCCCTGCCAAACCTGAGAGGTAAAACAAGCATCTATGTCTGAAACAATGGAGTGTGAAATTCTATGTAGACGTACAATCTCATGGATTTACAACCATTAGAGATCATCAACACTGAAGGTATCCTTGATCGGAAAAAAGTGAGCAACCTTCGTGGGTATGTCAATGACAACCCAAAATGCATCACTCCCTCGAGGTGGCCTCAATAAACCTGTCACGAATTCCATTGTAACATCATTCCACTTCCACTCAGGAATAGGCAACTGCTGTAAAAATCCTACTGGTCATTGATGCTCCACTTTCACCTTCTGACAGATGGAACACCTCATGACCAAACTCGAAACTTCCCTCTTCATTCATGGCCACCAATACTGACGGTTTATATCACGATACATCTTGGTGACACCAGGATGAACTGCTCGAAATGAGGAATGAAAGTATCTCATCAGCTCCTCGCATATGTTTGCTAGCACCACTTCCCCCTGAAAATGCAAGATCACATCCTTGCCTATGGTCCATCCCGGAATAGGGTCCTCTCCTTACATTCTCTCCTGTAAGAATAGGCCTTCTGAATCTGATATATTCCTTATACATACTCGATCAACAAGGGTAGAGGTAACCACTACAGAAGATAAGAAGGTATTCTGAAATATTTCGTGCACCTCCAAATGCATCGCAGAGAACAAAGCCATAAACTTCCACTCACAACTGGCCTCCTGAACGGCATGTATCAGAGTTTTCCAACTCAATGCATCAGCCACTGCATTGCCATTCTAGGCGTATAGGCATGATCAGTGTCAAAAATATGAAGATACTCAACCCACCTTCACTCTCTCAAATTTGGATCATGCTGAGTGAAGATGTACTTCCGACTCTTGTGGTTAGTGAAACCCATAAAATGCACTCCCAAAAGATAATTCCTCCAACAGTGTAAGGCATGAACAACCATAGCCAACTCAAGATTGGGTGTCGTGTAGTTACTCTCATGTGGTCGCAACTGCCGACACCCATATGAAACAAATCCTTCCCCCTAAATATACACAGCTCCCAGCCTGATACCTTAAGCATCACAATACATAGTATAGCTCCAGGCCAGCTCTAGAAAGACTAGTATCGTTGTTGAATTCATCCTCGCCTTCAACTCCTGAAAGGATGACTCACAATAATCTGACATAGGAACTCCGCACCCTTCTTAGTCAGACTCATCAGTGGTGCTTCTAAGTGTGAAAAGTCCTGGATGAAACGTCTGTAGTATCCAGCAAGCCCTAGAAAACTCATCACCTCAAAGACATTCCTTGTATGCTCCTAGGAGACTACTGCTCTCAAATTCTCTATGTCTACTGATAGTATTATTACTGAGATAACATGACCCAAGAAGTGAATCTGATCCATCAAAAAGTGACTTTATGAGAGATTAGCTTATAACTGATGCTCTCTCAGTGTACTCAAAATGATCTCAAGATGGGTATCATGGTCGTGTCAAGTGTGAGATTACAACAAGATGTCGTCCATGAAGACCACCACGATGGAATCCAAGAATGGATGGAACACTTTGTTCATAAGTGCCATGAAAACTGCATGTGTGTTTGTGAGACTGAATGGCATAACAATATACTCGTATAGAGCATATCTGCTCTGGAAGGCTGTGAGAGGTATATTAGATAGTCTAACGTGAAACTGTTGATAACCGGATCTCAATTCAATCTTCAAGAATGCACATTATCCTCGAAGCTGATCAAAGAGATCATCAATCATTGTTAATGGATATCGGTTCCTGACCGTCAGCTGGTTAAACTTCTGATAATCCACACAAATACTGAGGGTTTCATCTACCTCCTTAGAAAACATGACAAGCAAACCCCAAGGAGAAGTACTAGGTTAGATAAAACCATTTGCATGTAACTCCTGCAACTGCTTCTTAAGCTCTTGCAACTCTAGTGTATCCATCTTATAAAGAGGAATGGACACCAGTGCCGCTCCTGGAACAAGCTCAATAGAAAATTCAACCTCACACACTAGAGGAAATCTTGAAAAGTCCTCTTGAAAGATGTCACTAAAATTATCCACCATTGGAGGAATGTCTAATTGAGTAGTCCCTTGATCATCCAAATATAAACTAGCAATCCGGGATGTAGCTCCTCCTAACCCATGATGCTCTGGACCCGCTCTACTCACCTGGACATCCCACTCTCCCTTATGAAGAAATGATTTTCCCTCTGGGGATGTGAAACGCACCCTACGGTGATAACAATTGATGACTGCCTGGAAGGGAACTAACCAGTCCTCCCAATAATGACATCATAGCCTATTATCTCTAGGAAATAGAGGTCCCATAAAAAGTGACACCCACTAATCTATATATGGAACTCCTTACACTAATGTACACTCGTCATTCTAATCGCCAATAGAGTTTCTACTATAAAGATATTAGAAGAAGAAACGATGAAGAGCCTAGGGCTCTCCACAACCATAATAGATATAAATATATGAAAAGACCCTCTATCAAAAAGATCAGAAGCTAAAAATGAGGCAACTAAGATCATACATCGAACTGTATAAGGTATGGGATTTTACTTCTGCTGGGTCTACTCCACTACAATAGTTCAGCCGGATCCACAACCCTATGACCCTGCCTAACCACTCTGAGCTGATCCACTCTAATGTCGCTGAAAGACCGGCGACTGGCCACCACAGCCACGACCTCCATCTTGGCCTAAATGTCTAGAAGAACTCCAGTTCCCTGACTGGTGAGAAACTGGTGGTGCTACTCCTAAACATGGAGTCACAGAAGATCTCCTGTTACCAGCTGTTGGTGGGAAGATCTAACAGAAGCACTGAAGATGACCCATCTTTCCACAATATCAGGACTCCACTGGGACTCTTGGGAAGTTTGGCCTCGTATGCCCACTCTTCGCACACTTGTAGCACACCACCTGGCCACTAGAAGAGGTGTCCCGCCTCCTTGTATCACCACGTGAAGACTCCCTATGGTGATTCCTACTATTTGTAGGAGGGATGAAAACTCCAGATGTCGAGTCTCCCTGGCTCACAACTTCAGAATCCCTCAGATTGCACTCTGTTATTAGCGCATGGTTGAAGATAGAAGTGATAGAAGTCAATCGGAACATGTTCACCTACGATCAGATGCTGTGCCTTAGACCATCCTCAAACTTCCTGGCCATGAATAACTGATCACCGCCGAAAATAGGCGTGAAGCACTACAACTCGATAATGAGGGAGGAATACTCCATAAAAGAAAGAGTACCCTGCTCCAGACTCATAAAATCTCAGGCTCGATCGGCCCTCAAGGTATCTGGATAGAATTAATTGTAAAAGATTCACTGAAACTCATCCCACTCCATAACCTGTTGGAATCCCACCTATGAGATCACATCCCACCACCTCTTGGTGGAGTCCCGAAGAATATAGGTTGTGTGGTTGACCCAACTCTCTGGAGGCATCTCCAGATGCTCAAATATTGTGAGCATGGCTTCTATCCATGGCTCTGCAGCCTGGGGTCCCATTACTTGAGAACGTGGGAGGATGCTACTGCTGGAAGACCCTCATCAAATCATCCATATATAGAGCAGGAGGTGGTTCTTCCTAAAAAGTCTACATCATCCCCATAAATCCTTCCCTGAACTACGCATCAGCACCTATGCCCGGTATAACGGCTGGTGCTATGACTGGAAAAATAGGAGGATCTACAGGTAGTCCCTGATCAGCCACATCCAGTGTCTGATCACTACCCTACAACTAGAACACAACCAGAGGACCTCTCGATGGCATGACTCTACAAGGTCAAATACACACCATAGATCAAGATTGTCAAGGACTAAAAATAGGAAGTTCAAGAAGCGAACAATAAAAGGAAAGAATTAAGGTTTTGAAAAACATAACTACATGGCGTTTATGTCCCCTACACTATGTGTTCCCCTAAGTCATTCACATGGGCATGTATTCCAGCCAGAGATGGTCGTTTAACACCCCATACACATGGCGTGTTAACCTAAAACACGGTGTGTACATGAATCATCTTCTCCCTCCCAATTCCATCAACACGGCTAAGCCACACAGTTCTCCTTAGAATAAGACTACACGGAGTGTTCACTGAAGACACAACATGTGCTGGACAAGCTTCACCTGGCCCTTGTTGGTAGCGACATAGCCTAACGCATGGCTCACTCTACACGGCGTGTTCAAGAAGGACACAATGTGTATGTTAAAGGATAACACCAACCCGTGTTGTTAGTGACACAGTCGGTTACCTGGGTTAGACTACATAGTGTGTTCAATCCTGAAACCGCGTGTGTAGCTGAAGGATTATTCATCCATGTTGTTAGTTTCATGGGTGGACACATGGTCAGCAGTACATGGTGTGCAAAACCGATGCATGATGTGTTCCCAAAGAATTCCCTTCTCTCGTGTCTCTTCCCACACTGCCTATGAAATAGTTAGAGACTACATGGCGTGTACCTATGGTACACTACGTGTACATAAAGTTTCTTCCAAATCAGAAGAACACATGTCATGAAGTCAAAACTACACAGCATGTATTATGGGTTTTTCCAAATATTATGCCTCCAAAAATACTCTGTATCCCTAAAAAACACTGAAACGAACATCAAAGGTTCCAAATTCCGATCTGTGAGGGACCATACTCACCGCGAATCAAATATTGGAATCTTGTACAAGTTATAAAAAGGTAAACAAGTCAATGATCCACCAAGTTACAGTCTATGAGGGCCCATAACACCTCAAGAACCAGAGTGTGGAATTCATTCAGACAAAACGTTACACAAACAATACCCTATCAAACAACATGTATTTTATCAAGGAATTTATCACAACAGCCTGCATATTTTACACAGCATCTATCTCAACAACATGCATTTTCTAATGCGCCCTAGATGGCATGGAAAGAATGCATGACATGTGATTTCTAGTAAGTGACTATATGATGAATGAGATGGAATACACTCATCTCATTGGATTGAGACAGAATAGAACATCAATAACATAAATAATAACCAGCACAAAACATGTGAGTCACCTAACTCTGAAAATCAAGGGAATCATAAACTTGAAAACCCATAAAAGTGCATTATCAAGGAAGATTTGATTTTCCTTTTATGTGGGTTAACTACTTATGGGCATAGTTTATTACCAAGTACCTATTCCTTCCTTTCCCTGGATAAAGGCTATGAACAGTATGTCAAGAGAATAGAATCATCCCTTTGATACCACTTGGTAAGGTCCCGGTTCCGGAAGCCAGCCAGAGGCACCCCGTACCCAGTTGTTCACATGGCCTCAAAAAATTTTCTCGGAATGCTAGAGGCTGTCGACTAGCAGTGAGGGCCTTGGGTTTGATAGTGGGGAAACTATTCCTTCATTGGTAGAGTACACAGTGGAAGTCAACAAATACACACAAGAGCGGAAGCAGTGATAATATCATACCAAAAATAAATAGCAAAAAACTGATTGAGTAAACTGGAGCACATATATATAATGATGCATGATACATATGTCTACGAAAATAGAGAAACAAAGAAGAATGTTAAAAAAAGTACTAAACCAATTATAAAAGGAAAAAAACAATCAGCTTCACAGCATCGCAAGCCTATGCTTGGCCTAGGGATCTCCAGCTCCCCAACATGTCATGTACCTGAAGTAGAATGGCGCTTGCACTTGTTTATACCAGAAAAAATATAATCTTTTTCGGCCTAAAATCATTGCCCAAATAGGGTGTGAGACTAATCCCAGTAGGAAACCACCTGAAGACTGTGCCTAAAAATCAATTAGTATATGGAAGGTAAAAGTAAAGGGAATAGTAAACAAGAAGGTACTCAATAGTAAACAATCTACAGATTCAATATCAAGCAATAAGTAAACAAGCAGATAAATACAACAGGTAACCCTATGGGAAGCACACTATGTCTAACCCCTCTGGTCCTACCTAAAAAGTAAAATAAACCCTCTAGTTTAGCATAAGGATAAACTATTTTAGGAAGCACTCACCATCAATTCCCAATATAGTCTCGTATCGTAACTAAAGGCGGTCTAGGGAAGCACTTATATCACATTCTCTCTATGGCCTATGTAGAGGAACTATATACACTCTGAGGAAGAACTCAACGTCAATTCCCCCTGTGGTCTCACATCATAAAATTATAAAGACACTCTGGAGAAGCCCCAAACTTCTACTCTCCCTATGATCTATACACCAGGTTATGACGACCTTGTGTAAGTCAAACAAGTGTAACAGCACGTATCGAAGAAGGTAAACCTCAAAAACTACTTGGATATAATTCTACAGAAAAACATCATAATAAATCAATAGTCACACTATCATACAATACTAGGCATGGGAATGTAAACAGCTGCATATTAGGTAAACTAGACCCAAAGGTCAAAACAAGAAAAACATGCATGGGAAACAGAGCCAAAGAACATAAATTCAATCTATTCACAGTCAATTATCATCTAATCAAGCATACAAGCATAGGAGGAAAAAATAGGGCTAAAATAGAAAATGTGAAATACCCCGTTCATGGGTATTGGGAAATTTTGCACATAAAACTAAAGGACTTTCAACAGAAACGGAAAAACCACGTACCTCAACATTAGGTGATCGCTATATGTGAATATGGAGGCTTGAAACACCAAAGAACGTCGAAGATCTAGAAAAACTCCTAAAAGGATCAACATAGGATAACTTGAGAAAGATAAGGAACCATGAAACAAAGCTCAAGCAGAAGAGAGAGATTACAGAGGCGATCCCAACGCAATCGACGATGGTCGAATTGGAGTTCTGATTCTCGATCAAGGGCACGGAGAAAGATCATAGTCGTACAGGAGTTCTCGGCCGAACGAGACCCAGAAGAAGATCATTCTGGTGATTAGACGTGTCCCCAGTGCGTTTAATGAAAAAAAAATTAGATGGTGTGTACTTGTATTTTCCATAATTTGCTTTAGGTGGCCTCTGCATCACCCCCACATGGAGGTGTTGATGGTCGCTACATGGCCAGTACACGGCAACCTGCAGTAACCGAGTACACGGTGTGTACTTCGAAAATTTCCAGAATTTCCTCTTTTTCCCAAAAATGACCAGAAAAGAAAAACATACCCAAAAGAAGATCCAAGTTCTTACATTTTATATATTGTTGTTTATTTTAAAACTAAATATAATTGAGATAAAATAAATTTCAAATGATGTAATGATTTTTCCTTGGGTTTTCGAATAAAATAATTTTTTTTAAGTATTATAATATAACATTAATGGTATTTGAAGAAACAGTTTATTTTAAATATGGAAAATAGGTTTTCATGATTTATTGTTTTAGAAGAATCTCATTATTATTTTAATGATTTTTTAGTGAAGAAAAACATCTGGCAGATAAAATTGTTGAGGGGAGATTTGTCTTTTACATTAACATTATATTTCATGGAAGGTTTCTAAATGTCACTAAGTTGATAATTTTTTGTATTGTTGAATATGTTATTAAAAATATATGGTCTATTTTAAATTATTACTCAAATTCTACTTGTATTTTGGTTATATGCCAAATTATTTTTAGATTCATTGAATCATTATAATTGGATTATTTATATGATAGATGGACTAAATTATTTTTTCAAAAATAATTCTTAGAAAATAGTTTAACCCCTATAGATAAAAATATTATTCATTAAAAATTTATTTTTAGAAATTAAATTGATGAACTTGGTTAAATTAGAATGTGTGACGCTAGGATTATTACTCAATGATATTTTGAAGTATAAGGTATATATTTTTCATGAATCTATTTACCCTATTTATAATGATGAATATATTATAATTGAAACATGTTTTATAATTTTCTATTTTTAGGTTCTTTTAAATGGATGAATGAATTTCATTTTAAATAGTTTTTATTTGTAAAGTTGTTTTTTCTCAACCACATTATTGTATTCATAAATCAAATTCTAGTAATGTTTTTAAATTATCATAATCTATATATGAACTTAAATAACTACATCATACATGGTATGATAGAACTACATGATTTTTTTTACAAAATATTTTATAAAAGGAAATGTAAATACTACTTTATTTATCAAAGTTATTTGAAATAATAGTTTAATTATAAAGAATTATGTTAATGATATTGTTTCCAGATAATTTTAGTATTTATTTTGTAAATTTTTAAAAAAACTTATTACTAGTAAATTTGATAAGATATATAAGAGTGAACATAAATTCTTCACAGGTCATCAAATTCATCAAAGAAATAAATGTATATTCTTGAATAAATCTAAATATTCTATAGATTGGGATAATAACCTATTATTATTTTATTACAATATTTTTAAAATCCGTATGAGTATTAGTTTTAAAATATAATTTATAATGTTAGAAAATCTATTGATTTTAGGTTTTTTAGATACATTATTAAATTTTTATTGTTTTTAACTTCTTTTGTACCATATATAATGTTTAGTGTTTTGTGTGTGTTACATCTCAATCTAATCCTATGGAATCGCACATAATTTCTATTAGAAGAGGTACTTGATATATAAAATGAACTGTTAATAATGTATTGTTTTATTTTATAAATATGTATGATTAAAATAGTTACTTTGACTTGGATTTTGGAGTATGTAGCCTTAAGATAAAATTTACCTCAATTATATGCCATATTAAAGGTATAAATTTACATTACTCTAGTTCATGGAAATAATATTTTATTGGAATCTCTACTTCTATGAGTGAATATATTTTTCTGATTAATTTTTTTCTAAAATTTATTATATTTAAAAAACTATATTATTTTTATTTTAACATAAAAAAGTACATATTTTAAATGATAATTATTATTATATTTATATTTAAAAATATATTAAAAAATAACTGAAATAATAAAATTTTCAAGTGATGTCATTTTATTTAATACAATATTAACCCATGATATATTATTTTTTATTATACTCCAACTGAAAATATAAATATATCTTTTTACAGAACAATAATATTTTATATTATTTGATAAAATAAAATTTTAATATATAATTATAGAAATTATATTTGAAAATATGATTTTGTTATTCATTTATTTAGGTAGAGTTTTTCTTTTTGAACAAAATATTTACTGTATTTCTTGCTGATATATTTCAAATGGAGGGGGTGAATTTTTTAATAATATTGCAAATTTGGGTAGTTTACTAAAAGTGGTAGATTATTAGATTTGTATGGTTATTTGGGATTTTTTTGGAATTTATATTCTTGGTTTTAAATATTAGAAATTTATGGACCATGCCTTAAACATTACGTATTCTAATGTCCTCAAAATAAAACTTAATTTCAATCATTCCCAAATTTTATTTGGGTATTTAGTTTTAGGGAATTATATCATAATACATACATAACATTACCATATATTCAAATTTCACCATATTATATCAGTATTTATATTACCTAAATATATAAATTTTAAAATAAAATACTTTTACTTTTCAAAAAAATATTCTTGATATTCAAAATGACTATTTCTATTCCATTACCTATGGATAAACCATGTAAAAAACATGTTACAAATGGGGGGTGGTAAAAATAATGTAATTAAGGGACATAAAAAATAACCATACTATTATAGTGAAGAAAATGAAAACCAGTGATATTTTAACATTTATTTCATATTTATTTATTGAAATAAATAAATCATTTTCACATGAAATCAAAAACTAATTTATCCTAAATAAAAACAATTAAACCCATTGAAATAATTGATATATTATGTTTATAGCAGGTAAAATAATCATTAAAAACTATATTATAAATATAATAAACTATATGGCCACCTTTCAGAATTTCCTAGGGAAACTAATTCGTTTGTGGGATATCAGAGACCCACCAATCCATAGTTTATATTGAAACCACCAATTATTTAATTAAAATTTAAGAAAACATCATTGTTTTAAATGATAACCATACATCCTTAGTTCATAATTAAACCACCCAACATTATGAACATTTCCCTCAAACCATAACAACATAATAAAACATGAAATTTGAATTTTCAACATAAAACATATAAAAACTATTTTAATCTCGTATAAATATTTTTTTCAGATATCAAAAAACCTATGTATTTTAGATAACTTTTTCACTAACAAGAAATATTTAAAATAAAAAATGTTGGTCTAAATTGGGTAAAAATTTAATGATTTTTAACAAATTCAAATACCACATAATAGTTATAGTATAAGGAAACAAATTCCTCCCAAAACATTAAAATTATTCATTTCTTTTTTATTTTATGATGATTGTCCATCATTTTATAAATCTATAATATTTTTTAAACAATTTGAATTAAGGAGAAAAGTATATTTATAAAAACATAATTTCGTTATATATATAGTCATAAAATATATTTTCAAACATGTACATGAAAGGAATATACTTGACAGTAAATCATAACAATATGACATTTAAATAAAATTACCTTCCCTTGAGTCCAACTTGTCACATTTGTTTTTTATATTCCCAAAATACGAATTAAATTATTTTTTTACATTAGAACTATTTTATATTTTATTATTATATTTATTTTAACTCGTACAATTATATACACAATGATATAACCAATTATGTTCACTTTGGACGTTTTGGCGGTATTCGGCATATGACTCAAAAAAGACCTCGGTAGGTGTGCTATAGAAATAGAGGTTATTATTGAAAAATTAAAATTATAATAATCATGAAATATTAATCATTTTTTTTGATATATTATAATTTTAAAGCATATCATTAAATATCATTTTGTAAAATAATATATCATACAATCTTGGATACAGTACACATTATATGCATATAAGTAAAGTTTCCATTTTCAGTGATATATATGGAAACAAGGTATGTGATATTTTATTTTTCAAAATTGTAAATCATATATAAAATATATATTATTTCATAAAATATACATATATATTATAATCCATTTCATTTGTTGATAAAAATAATCTCATCTCTTCGTGAAATCATTAGTCCATATATGCACAAACGACGTTACCATTTTTGAGTGAGTGGAAATGTAAGAATAAAATTGGTTTATTAACACTTTATAATAATAAATATTTCATCAATATAATTAATATTTCATATATATCACATAGGATTCACTAAATTTATCCTCATTACTTTCAATACAAATTAATGTGAAAAAGGAAAACAATTGGCTCGTGATGTAGTAGACCACCATACACATGATTGGATTTATTATATCTTCCAAGAAAATGAAAAGTGGGAAATTACAAATGAAATAATAATTAAAGAAGAATAATAATGATACTGATATAATACATTAACAATAAATAAATCATTATTAATAGTCATGATTGAAGATTATGGAAAATGAATTACATCATTTCAGGATGCGGTAGTCCACAATACACATGAGTGATGGATTCTTTTTCAATTTTATAGAAGTGGATATAGATTTTAGTTATTAATATAACATATTAAAATATCATTAGATGAAATATTCTATTGTTTTAAAATCATCATAATTGATGAAAATTGTATATAGGTTGATGAAGAAATAGAATAAAAATAATCAGTCATGAATGATACCTCATATTCAGAAAACATCTTTATGTTTACAAAGAAATCCAAAATAGGATAAGATTATGATCAAAGATATTTTTTGGTTCATGGTAAGGAATATATCAATGTTATTTTGGAAGGTATTTTATTAAATAAATTTTTTAAATTGTGCGAAGAGAAGACGATATGTTGTCCACTTTTATGAGTAGGGAGAGGATACACATTGTATTTTTGAAATGAAAAATTGATACAAACAATTATCAAAAGAAAAATGTCCTCAAAATGGAACATTTTTGGGACATAAATTATATAAGGTCAAAACATTTCCATTCAAGTTCATTCAAACTAATTTTTGATGATTTTCAGCCATAGGATTTTAGTTTAACCCTTGGGAAAACCATTTTCACCTTAACTGTAGAATTTTTTTTAATTTTTTAACAATTAATTATGAAAGAAATAAGTTTATATTATTATATAGTATAAATTATAATTATTAATAAAAATTAATCCAGTTTAGAAACTCATATACATATATGTGGTATAATTTAACTACAATTCAACCCTCTGGAAAAGTCTAAAAATAGTATTTTTCAGTAAGTGTATATAACATTATGTTACTATTTTTAGATATTCTAAGTCCCCTATTTTTATCTAGAATATTTTGGGTTTCATTTGGGGTTATATTGGGTTAATTTTGTAAGAGTTCTTGAAATTCATGGCCAGTACACAGTTGGAGCCCAATTTTCCCAAACCTTGCACCCTATCAAAGAAAACCATTCAACCTAAGGTAGTGTGATTTTTCACAGTTGATGGATGGTTATTATAGTTCTGTTCCCTATTATGAGAAATTATTTAGAAAATTTAACACATGCATGTGACTTGTATAATGTTTGTCTAAACGGTGTCCCTCTACCTAGGAAATAGCACGTACGAGTTATATTTAATCTGATTTTATGTTTTAAAATCCAAAACCCCCTTCTAGAGTCTAAGTTGGACCAATAAGACCCAAATATTTTTTATTACATTAATAATGATTCTAGTAAAGAGTCATGACCCTTTTAATCCCTCCCAAATACAATCAAATTCTTTAGTAATCCCATATTATATTCTCTCAGTTAGTTTTATCATCTCGATCTCATTCACATGTGACCTATCTTATTTTCTATATGGATCCAATGATCTATATAATGATTTTTGGATCTAATAACCAAATTTTTTTTTAAACCTTGGTTTTATTCATATATCATTTTTTTCATCATTCACCATTATATTTTTTCTTGTATGGTATAATTATTTTAGTTCCATTGATTTCAAGGTAGGTGGTTCCATTACGATGCCCAATTTATGTTAATACAAAATTTACACGCCTAATTTAAATTATTTTTATTAAATCTATTTTCTTTGTTTTGATTAAATGTCATTAAATTAATTTTTTTTGAAAAACTAGTCCATTTAATTTGGGTTTTTAAAGAAAAATGGGTTTTAGCAAGAAATCTAGTCCCCTAATTCCATTGAATTGGGTTGTATTTATATAAATAAATAAAATTTAAACTATTTAATTTAAATTTTGGATTTGAAATAAATTGTTTCCATTTAATTTTTTAGATTAATTGTGGAAGGTGTAATTATAGAAATATAGGACAGGACACTAATTCTACTGAATTGGGGGTTTGTGATGTAATTGATGTAAATTTTTTTTCAAAATAAATTTTCAAATTTAATTGTGAGATTGGATTGTGAAATTGAATGGTGGATTTATTTCAAATATGTTATTGATAAAATGTAATAAAATTATTTTAATATAAAACATGGAGATTTATGTTGATGAAAAGTCTTGTTTTTATTAAAAACCTTTTACGGGGTTTAAAATGAAAATTGGCATATTGAAAATGTGGAATGGGATTAAATTGTAATTTGAGATGTCTTAAAATAAATTTACTACAATTTTTTATAATATGAGAAAATTCAATCATTGAGTAATAATTAATCTAATTGGGTGGCACATTATGATTTATAACATTATAAAAGTTCATATAAGTAAGTCACATCACTTTGTAAATGTTAATGAGTCATCTTTGGCCATGGTTTAAAGGGAATTGTGTACATAAAAAAGTTAAATTTTAGTTTGGGGCCCCTATAACCTCAAACTATCAAAATATATTAGGTGTATAACAATTTTCCATTCTTGATTTTACTTCAAATTTATATATTACATTGTCATATAGTGTTTTACATTCCTTATGAATATATATAAACAATTTTATAAAAAAGAGTTCATTTATCCCATTTGTAAAAAGTTTTATTTGTGTGCACCTATATTTTTTATGAAGGTAATTTCATTATTTGAAATATATTTCCATCATTTAAAATGTGAATCATGAATTAGTAAATAATTTCCCTCTATTGAATTATAAATCAATATTTCTTTAAATATGTTTTTGAAATACCAAATCGGAATATTTAAAAATTGAAAGAACATATTTGTTTAATTTTATATTGGTATATTGTTGTGGATTGTTTGAATGAAATACTACTATGATTTTGGTCATGTCCTACGTGTTCACTCGGTGGTTTGTGTATTACTTGCTTCCAAGATCAAACAAGGGAAAGGGATCACTAAGAGCTTGTTCTATATGTTGATCCATGGACTTGGTGATTTGCTTCTAAGTTGGGTTTTTTGAATTTTTTCATTCCTTCTTGTAAATGTTTGTATTAGATGGGATTATTTATTCTTATTTGACATCTGTTACAATACTCATAGTGGATTTTATTTTTCCTATGAATGATATCATATTTATTTTACATTCTCAATGTTTGTGTAAAAATAGTTCCAACCTTCATTCTGTATGATCTCATGTGGTAGTCACCCACTTTTTGGGATCGTAAATGCCATTTTGTCTATGTCAATACTATATAGGTTATCAATTAATTAGATTAAGTATGTTTTTTTGTGAAATAGTGTTTTTATAGGGTGGTTTGTATTTTTTAAGTCACTTTTCATTTGTGAACTCTTTTTGGGACTGTGGATGTTTTTTCAATTGAGTGCATGAACATATGTCACCATAGTTAACCTTATATCACCAGGGGTGGTTAGGGAAATACATTGTCTTTATTAGTTCAAGTATTTTACAGTATTATTTTTGGAATATTTGAAATACAAATCTTATTTATTTTATATATTGGTATTATTTTCCTAATTTCCCGATTAAAGTGTGAATCTGATGTCATCCATGTTTTTTGTTTATATTGTGTTACATCATTTCTCTGAGAAGAAATGTGTATTAGATCTATAAATATGTTGTTTTTTAAAAGTATTTATTGAACCCTTTTATGTATATAAATTTATTATAGGTGATTTTGCACATTGTATATGCTCTGGGATAAGAACCACCTCCAGTACCCATTCAAGATCTAGCTGTGGAACTTTATAGGAATATTCTCATGATTTGTTCCTAATTTTTCCTTCACTAGAATCCAACACCGTTCAAAGGATAAAATTATTAATTAGAGGTTGATGAATGGTTGATCATGATGTTTAATTTTTTTGTGATATTATAAACAAAAAATTAAATCAAAGTAATCTATGCCACTTTAGATATAGAAGGAGCATGAAAGTGATGGTGGGACACTATGGATAAAGAAAATAAGCATGATATATTACAGTGTAAAGACATAAATGTTATTTTCAATGACCAACTCTATCTATATTCAATGTTGTTCATGAAAGATATATATTTTTTCAAACTTGAGTAGACTAGTAGTATCATGATATGTACCATTAATATAGGTTCTTCAATATATTTGATACCGGTGCATATAATTCATTTATTCTATCCAATATTTTTCATCTTCTAAATATTCATATAGATCTTTTATCTTGATTTATAGATATTACTACTCTCTATGGTATGATAATAGACTCTGGTATGTATATTCCTACTTGTGTCTTCCTTCTATCATATGTTGAGATTTCTTGGAGTTTTCTAGTTCTTAACATGAAACCTCTTAACATGAAATTATTTATATATTGGACCATTAAAAATAAATACCATGTTTATTTTTATCATCGATATTTCTTATTTATAACAACTAGTGGTATGTCATCTGTATTTAAAAGGGAACCCAACATAAGGTCTAGAAGGGCTAAACCTATTTATCTCGAGATGGGGAATGAAAAATAACTGTTTTCTTTTTAAATAGAGAGGGAATTCATTGAGTTTGGATACCCCTCCAATTATCAGTGAGTTTCCCAATGTGTTTCTTTTTGACATCTCTAGTTTGCCACAATTAAGGGAGGTTTAGTTTTCTATTAATTTAATTCCTGATTATTAACTAGATTCTATTACCTATTACCAAATGGAAACAACAAAATAGAATGGTTTGAAGTCCCAGTTTTATTATCATCTTGAGAAAGGATTTATACACCCGAGTGTGTAACCATGGGTGCCTCTGGTTATCTTTGCTAAAAAAATTGATGGTTCAGTTTTCATATGTGTTCATTACCGATCGATCAATCGAGAAACAGTAACATACAATTGTCTATTTACATAGATTAATGATCTATTTAATCATATGAACGTGTCAAAGTGGTTCTTGAATATTGATCTTCTCTCCAGATAACATCAGTTAATGATAAAAGAATATAACATTCAAACAACCTCTTTTTTGTGTAGGTACAACCATTATGAGTAACTTGTTATGCCCTTTGGTCTAACTAATGATCATGTATTCTTTATGGAATTAATGAAAATGGTTTTCCATTAGAATCTATATACCTTCATGGTAGTCTTTGTAGATGACATATTTGTTTTCTATATATTAAATGAGGATCATATGCATCATCTGAGAAGAGTTTTGGGTTTTCCAAGAAATCACTAACATTATACCAAGACATCGAAATGTGACTTATATATTGGAGAAGTGAAATTCACGGGACACATTGTGTTGAGAGAATGTAATTTATTATCTTGAGATGGTAAATTCTATTATGACATGGGAAAACCCATAGAATGATTACAATACTTGGAGCTTGTTGTGTCTAGATGGGTATTATTGCTAGTTCATTAAGGACTTCACAATGATGGCTTATCTAACAAATTCTCTAACTTAGTAGAGAGTAATTATTTCATGGAATGATAAATGTAAGAGTTTATTTGATGGGATTAAATTATTTTTGACTAGTGATCCAGTGTTAACTTTGAAAGTGGTTGGGTATGGATATGTTGTATTTTTTTAAGCCTCAAATACAGTTTTTTTTATATTCTTATGTAAGGTGATCATTTCATTTCATATGTCTATCATGAAATTAGGCCACAGGAGAATAATTTTCTGAACCTTGACCTTGTGTATGTAGATATGTTGCAAGTTCTTAAGATTAGGAAACATTGCCATTATAGAGTATGGTTTACCATGTTTCCATACCACAAGATATTGAGTTATATATTATCTTAAAAATATTTGAATCTCAACCAGAGAAATTGGGAGAAATAAAAACAATTCTGTGACTTAGAAATTAGTTATACTCCTAGAATGGGAATAACGTTGTGGATTCTTTGAGAAGGAGACTTCTGACCCAAGAAGTGATAGAATTTCGGGAAGAGTGGAATTTGGTTGTTCTCAATGCATAGTTGGATATTGGAGTTCGAAAACATTGGGATGAGGTTTTTTTACCCCAAGTTCCAATTGACATCGAATAATATCAATATTTTCCTTCATGAATAGAATCATTATGATCAGTTCAATAGCATTTGAGACTCACTTAATGGTGGGGATACCATGGATAAGTGGTCATTATCAAATAAGGGCTTTTCATGCTCTTAGTATCACTATGTTATGACCTTAATTGTATGTAAATTTGTTATGGGAGACATTTATAACTCTTAGTGGGTTTTCCTCTTAAGGACCATAAAGATATTCTATGATATTTGGCCACATTTTAGGTGTCCATGTATGTGATGGGGAATTTATGGGTTTTCTCTCATTGTTATACATTACAGTAGGAAAACACTGAGCACTAGAAACCTCCAGGTCTACTTCAACAACTTCCAGACCCTAATATAAACTAGTAAGACATCTATACAGACATTATGGTTGGGTATCCACTTTCATAGAGATATAATAATATGATATCAATTTTGATCAATTGAATAATTCAATCAGATCACTTTATACCAATTTATGATGTGACCAAAGATGAGGAGTTGGGACATAAATATGTAATAGAAATTGTTCATTTGAAATCATTTCCTTCTTTTATAGTATCTAATAGAGATCATTAGTTTAATTCTCATTTTTAGAGTGGATTTTAGAATCCATTGTGATCTATTATCTATTTTAGTATGAAATATCATCCAAATTGGATTTCTAGATAGAAAGAGCAATATTTATTCTTAAAAAATGCTTCGTTATTATTTTCTCAACATGGGGGGGTATTTGGATGATCACATGGACCCAGTTGAGTTACCTTATAAAAATATTTACTAGTCTATTATCATACTGGATCCTTTTGGGTCCTTGAAGGGTCATCGTTGTAGATATTTGTTGAGTTGGTCAGAGCTTGGGGAACGATCCTTTGTTAGACAATGCTTGGTTAAAGAGAAGAGAAAATGTTTCAGCTAATTCATTAGTGAATGTTGAAATCATAGAGCCTGTATGAGTCTTATGTTGATAATCACTATAGACCATTGTATTTTTACTTTAGTGAATAAGTTTTCATGAATGTTTTCACCTTGTATGGTTCATCAATGATTTTTGAGGAAAGGTAAACATTCTAAAAATCTTATGGGACCATTCGTAGTTTTTGGGAAGGTTCGAAATGTTTATTATTATTTAAAACATCCACTAGAGATGACATTAATATAGAACATCTTCAGTGTATCTCAGGTATTAATTTATATATCATATCTGTCTAATGTTCTGAGCTGGAATCATCTTGATGTTGAACCTGATTTATCCATGATTGAACGATCAATTAGGAGAGTTGATTGGGAAACCGTGGTACTTTTCTGTAGTGTTATACCATCAGTTTAAGTGCGATAGAGATAAGGTTCTGATAGTTATGAGACCTGTGACAGGGAGGAACTGATGAGAGAGCAGTGACCTTATCTTCTTGGCAAGGGAGAATCTTTGTTGGATTTATGGGGATAGAATGTTTCTATGGTGGGGAGGTTGTAACATACTATTACTGTTTTCACGTATTCCTAAATCCCTATTTTTATTGATCTATTTTCGGGGTTTCATTTGGGGTTATTCTTGGTTGAATTTTTAAGAGTTTTTGAAATTATGGGCCAGTGCTCGGTTGGCGCACCGTCTTCCAAAACTGGGTTCCATGTGAGGTCCAAACCTTACAACCCAATAAATCGGGATTTTTCAAGCTTAGTGCAGGGGTTATTATAGCCAGGAAACCTCTTAGGGGATATAGTGTGGCCTATTTATCATAAGTTCGTCTCTTGTGAAACATTTTTCTAAACTATTCACCTCTTCCTAGGAAACCACACATATGAGTTCTAAATAGTCTGATTTTATGTTTTAAAATATCAAACCCCTATCAGAATCCATGATGGACTAGTATGACCCTAAAAATGATTTCTCCCATTCTTATAAATCTTATTATGGATTCTAGACTACTCGGATTCATCTAGTATGTGATATAGAGCCTATAGAATGCCTTCCGACAATCTTTAGGTTAGTATTCTCATCCTAATCTCATTTTCCCATGATCTATCACCATCTCTATAGGGTTCCTTATATCCATGAACAGATTTTTGGATCCAAGAACCACTATTTTTTATCTAAACCTTGGTTATATTCATAGATCCTTATTGTTGTCCTTCTCTATTTGAGTTTTCAATGTACTATGTTTTGATTCAAGATCTATTGATCTTGAAGTAGGTGGTTCCGTTATGATGCCTAATTTATATAAACCCTAAATTACTTTGTTTATTTTCAATTGATTTAATTAAATTATTATTCATGTTTTTTATTAAATATATTTCATTTTTTATTTGAAAAACCCAATTCCATTGTGTTGGAGTTTTTATGAAAAAATGTTTTTTTAGAATGGAATTGGAAAACACCATCTTCCATTGAATTAGGGTGTTTGTTTTGAAATTTGTGAATGTTATATTATTTAATTTAAACTTTGGAAATTTTGAAAATATTTCAATTAGATTATTCAGTTTAATTGTGGAAACCATTTTGATAGAAAATTTTAAAAAACCACCAATTCTAGTGAATTGGGTGTTGGTGATCAAATTGATGGAATTATTTAATGAATTAAATTGTGAGATTGGATAGTGAAATTTAATGGTGTTTTTATTTCAAATACCTTGTTATGATATGGCTAAAAATGGTTTTCATAGAATTCATTGGTTTTTATCTTGAGTAAAATGCATGTTTTTTATTTAAAACCCATTATGGGTTTTAAATGTAAAATTTTCATATTCAAATAAGAGAATAGGATTTAATTTTCTTTTAATCAGTATTAAAATAATTTGGAATACTAATTTTCGATATAAGCACATGAATACCATAGGTATTTAGTGAGCTATTTTTGCATCACATTATTATTAACAATGTTATAAAACCTCATATTAGCACATAACACCCCCTGGGAAATAATGTTAATTCAAAATTTTCTATTGTTTAAAGAGAATTATATACATACTACAGTTCACCATGAGTTTGGGGTCCCATGCCTAGGATCTATCAAAACTTTTTTTGGAGTATAGACATGCTTCTCGGTTGATTGTATTTCAAATTTATTTATTCTATTGTTGTATATTGTTTTTCATGCATTTTCAATTTATATAATCTATTTTATATAATAGTTTTTATTTATTTAATTTTATGAAAATTCCATTTGTGTAAGGAAACTCTTGGTTTATAGATAATTCAATCATTTTAAATGCATTTATATCTTTCAAAATGTGAAGGATCAATTTCTAAATTATTTCCACCCTTTCAAATGTAATGTATGGCTTGTTTAAATATGATTTTATAAAGAAAAAAATATTTGTTTAAATATTGGAATCACTATCTTCGTTAATTTGGTATTGGAATCTAGCTATTTAATCATTGGTTGAAATCCTATTGGGCATTGGCTGACACCATACTTGTTCATTCAGGTGTTTGTAGGTTACTTCCTTCTTACGTTGATCATGGTAAAGACATCAGATAAAGCTGAATCTAACTATTGATTTATGGACATTGATAGTTGTGTCTAATTTGGGACTTGGGAACATTTTAATATAATCTGGTTCTTGGATGTAGTAATTGGGGTTGTTTATGTCCATTTGATTTCTATTATATTACTCCATGTAGAGTTTCTTTTTCATATTCCAACTATCATGTTTCTTTTTATTCCACAATATTTATGGATAAATTGTTCACACATTCATTATGTATGATTCCATAAGATATTCATCAACCTATGTGTTTCAATAATTCCCTTAGGTATATTTTTTTATTGGAATTATTATCATGTTACTAGGGTACTCGAGATAGTTCATGATAGTGTATTTTTCTTGAAAAATATGATTCAATATAAACTATATAACAAATATGAACATTAATATTAATTTAATTTGATATTTATATAATTATAATCATTAAATTACATTTTAATAATTACTAATTATGGTTGAATTAAATTAATTAATGTGGGGATACATTATGTACTCTAAAACCAATTTTGAAAAAACATTTAAACACAAAAATAAACTTATAAAAAAATTTAGTAAATATAAGATTCAATAGTAATAAATTTTATTAATTATAAACAAAATAATACTAATCATACATGAAATCTTATTAAAAACAAAATTAAAATTTTGAATTACTTAATTTGTTGAAAACAAATTAAATGTTAATAAAAATACTTATTTTTTAGTATTCACCTAAAAATGAATATTTTCAAAAAATAACCAAAATTTATCACAAATATAATTTTGAAATGATGTTTAAAAATAAAAAAAAATTAATATTAAATAATTAATAATTAATATTTCAAGTAAAACTTATAATAAAAGTTTGTAATGAAAATGTTATCATTTGGATTAAAAATTGCATAAAAACTTTATTGTGAATATAACATTCTAATTCTTAAATAATAATAATCTAGAAAGTGATTTATTCTATCATTACCTTGAATTGTATACTCTTACCCCCATTATAAAATTAATTACCCACAAAACTATTCACTTATTAAACTAGTGGATGTATCTTTCCATCATAAAATTTTCATTTATATAAGTTGTTTCTTCATCTATATGATTTTCAATAAAAATATAACCCATTGAATTTACTTGTTACAAAATAATTTATCTCTAAGGTCAAGAGAATTAATAGGCTATTACTCATAAGAAATATTCTCTTCCAACATAACTATATCTAGGTTCAAAACATGATATGAATTTGGAACATTTTTTTGTAGCATTGATCCATGAAAAATGTATGGAAACAGGGATAATATTTTGAGAAAATATACTTAGTCAGAAAATTATCCATCTTTATCATGGTTTTCATATGGTATAATTATATGTAGAATTAACATTCCCACTTAACGAAATATATAAAAAAATTTATGTAGATACTTTAAGGAAAAAATGATCACATCCCTCTAATGAAGGATCATTCTGTTGGTTATCTGCATTAATTTTCTACACCCTCTAATTCATCCTTATATGTTTTTTAATCGACTACACATTATAAAAAATTTCATCTACCATATATTCTCAGATGAATTTCCATTCCCTCATTTCATCCACAGAAATAGTAGTCTAGAACTATTTTCCATATAATGCCTCAAAACATTCCATCTCTACCCAGCAATATGAATATAATATATATTAAAACTATTCCAATGAAATATTATGATACCAATATATCTAGTAATCCACTAAGAAATATTAAATTATATATTCTACGGAATAATCATTAACCTGTAATATCCATTTAATTAGGTATGAAAAGAAATTATGAAATATAATTCAGTACCGAATGATATCATATGTCATTTCCATTAACATAATGTGAACCTCAGATCATGGTCTGATACAATGGAGACAGTAAGTCCATAGATCATAACTATCTAATTTATATAAAGTCAACAAATCTAATATAAATACATATTATCGAAAATTCTAAATAAGCTTGATGATTTTGTTAATCAATCAATGGTAACCTAAATCCCATTGTTACCTCTTCATGTCCTCTCCAATTTCACCAAGAAATCAATCCATGTATTTTATCATTTATACTATTTAACTAGAAAGGCCTAATACATTCCTTTTAGTAATTACTATTCTCTAATGAAATATTGAAAAGACAGACCTTTCACATTAATTTCTTTAAAATCTATTTTCATTTTATCCCACCAAGGATATATCTAACGGTTTCTATTCATTTTGTTGATGACATAATTAATTTAAAGGATGAACTATGAGATCCACTAAAAAATTATCCCTCCAATCGAGAATCACATGGCACACATCAACTGTTTACAAATCGTAAAACACTATATTTTTCAATATTAATTTTTTTAATCATTCCCTTATTAAAAAATTCTATCTTTTCTTTTCTTTAGAATAGTGGTGATCTAATAGTTGAATTGGGTTGTCCAATATTTTCTTGGATTTACTCTTTGGTTTGTTATGTGCTTTGATTATTTAATGGGTTTTGTCTCTCTGGGATATCATGCCCCTGAATTTTGAGGCTATGTGCCTTTGGATATATAGGATTGTGAATTTATGGATCATTGATGGAATCTAGGGATATACATGGCATGGACCATGATATGCACACATATTATATTTGTGTGGGACATGAATGGTATCACTCATTATTTTACTTATTGATAATTTTAAATAAAGGAATTCTAAACAATGATTATGTAAATGGCTAAATAGAATTGATGTTAATGAATGGTTAAAAAAAATTTCTTAATGAAGGGGAATAAAGGAGTTAAACTTCTGGTTTTAATGAGTTGTGAATAATTTAAAATATCATTTTTATTGAACATTAATGAATTAAATTTTCTTACATAATAATTATTTTCATTATGAAATAATAAATGGTTTAAAAATAAGTTCTAGTTTAATACTTTTGATTTTGTCGGTTGGTTTACCAGTGTTGACCATGATCTGCAGTAGGGATGAAAAAGGGTAGCATTATAGATGTGAAAATGTATGTTGGGAAAGTATTGGATAAATAGAGTGTTTAGCGCTAGTTGGGAGACTTATTTTATATAATATTTGTATTCATTATGTTATGTGTTCTTAGATATGTGCGAGTTGTTTTAGAAAGATTACACCATGATGGAATGTGTTAATTATCACAAAAGAAGACATCACTGAGAATTATCTTCTAGAGGTGGGGTAGGATATTCTAGTGGTTCAGGGTAATATCTAAGAGTAGTGAAATGAGAAATTTTCTTGTTTTTTTACAGATGATTGAATGAGACCCTGGGCGGGAAGTTTCCAGTATGTTCGATCTGACCATACAATTTTATTTATAGAACCCACAAAAATTTGAGGGAGAGGGTGGACCTAAGGCTGCAATGTTTTGGACAGTGTCCATCTAGATGATTTTGGATCCCTTGAAGTCTCTTGTATAAAATATAGTCATGTTGGAATCATATATGTTGTGGGTACTAGAAATGTTCTAGTGGGATATTTTGGATCAATCATAGGAGGCTGATGGTATTTTTTTAATTGTATTTTAAGAAATTTTTTAGAAAATGTATATCCATAGAACATTAGATAGGTGTAGGTTGCATAATTTATAAGGTTGACCTAGAGAACAATGTCAATGATGAATTATGCAGGATGTTTCATGGAATTTTAATGATTTATTCCAATGTTGGAATGTGATATTGCAATGATAAAAATACATTTCTAGGTCGGGTATGGACATGAGATTATGTATTGTATGAACATATTTTCCATAAATTTGTTAACAGAAGTTGTGGATCATGACCTTATTTCAGAAGTAAACATAATAGAAGCTTCAGGCAGTCGGTTTGTAGATCCAGTTGGATAAAATTTCCATTCACCTTATGAGGGATAGAATCATCATTTTGGAAATCTATACCAAGGTGTAAGTGAACATAGTAGTCCAATGAGAGGACAATTATCTCAGAGTTATGACTATAAGTTTTTCTATCAATGTTCTAGGATAGGGAACATAAATGTTCAGTACCCCTGACCATCAATTATGTTCTGAGCTTGTGGAAGAATGGTACATATTCAAAGGTTCTACGGGAGCCCTTGATATCTGGGTACAAATAGGGGATTGAGGATGATGCCAATGGAAGGTAGGTGATTGGATATACCTTATCAATAAGGTGGTTATAGTTTGACTGGCCATATCAATATAGGTGATGGATTTGGAACTTTGGGGTGGGAGAGTCCATATCAACATGGTTGTTCCTTACCTGGAATATAGTATGTTACCCATAGTTGAGGGGTAGGTCAGCTTCATGAAGTATCTTCTTACACCTGGTGATGGGGAGGCTAGTCAATCAACTATTCAATATATGATCCTTGTATCTAGGTCTTTATTTGACACAGGTTCCTCACTTTATATTGTTTCTACTCATTTTGTGGTTTTTTTGGGTTATGTGGTGGGAATTTTGTGTGGGGTTATATCAATTAGAAATCCATTAGGTGTAAAAAGAGAGAATATCAAGTAGTTTATTGTATAGATGTTTTGGTACCATTTCATATGGGACTTGTTTCTACATGAGTAGTCAAATTTTTATCTAATTTTGGGTTTGGGTCACCAAGCATTATACTAGAACCATGTGGACAATTAATACCATAGGGTAACATCTACTTCTCTTGTGGGAGACACATATTTTGGTTGTGGTGAATGGGATGTTAGGTAAGTCTATACAAGACCAATTTTTCAGCAGATGGGTGAACTCACAAACCAACTGGCTTGACTTATGCTTTATAATGCAAGAGTAGAGTATATTTTCATTCATATATATTCGATCAGTTGTAGGATTTGTCTCCTGAGAATGTAATGCATTTTCCCCATAAAATTGATCTTTAGTTCACGATAGAGTTACTTTATAAGGTGAACCAATTTCTATTCCACCATATAGAGTGGCACCAGTAGAAATCCAGAAGCTCAAAACTCAATTGGGGAGTTTGGAGAACAGAGGGTTCATTCGCTCGAGTATTTCATGTTCGGGATCTCTGATGTTTTTTTCAAGAAAGCTTACAGATCATTGTGACTATATTTAAGTTATCAAAAGTAGAATATATTGATAGTTAAAAATAGATAATATCTTCCTCTCATTAATGACCTCTTTGACCATCTCATAGGTTCTTCAATATTATCCAAGATTGATATAAGATGTTGGTATCATTACCTATGGGTGATATCATACAATATACTATAGACTACCTTCACGATAAGTTCGGGGTTTTATGATTATTCTATTATTCTATTTGGTCTAACCAATTCAATTGTATTGTTTATGACCTTTGTGAAGTGAATCAATCACCCTTACATAGATCAATTTGTAGTTTACTTTTTTGATGACAACATGGCGTATTATAGGACTCATGGAGATCATGAAAAAAATTAACATTATCATGGGTACAATAAGAGTGAATAGGATCTACACCAAGCAATCAAAAATGTTATTTCAAGATTGATATGGTGTATTTCTTAGGTAACACCATCTCAAAGGAAGGCATGTCAAAGGACACAGAGAATGTGTCGGCGGTTGTATCATGGGAGTACCCAAAGAATGTTTCTTCTGTCTAGAGATTCCTAAGATTGTACAGCTATTAACAAAGGATTATTAATGGCATTTCTTATTTGGAATCACTAAATTCAAGTTTGACCATAAAGGGCTTGAAGTTTGACGGGTGTGGAGCTTCTGTGAATGCTTTCCATGAGTTAACAATACAGGTGACTAAGGCACCAGTTTCAATCCTTACAGATCAATTTATAGATTATTCTTTTTATTGTGATGATTCTATTGTTGGTCTTCAGTTAGTTTTGATTATTTTTGAGCTAGTTTTCATGTAAAGGTCGCTACAGTTGAGTCATCATGAATGAAATTACCAAACTCTTAATCATTATTTGGCCTCACTGGTCTACCTCTTGATGTGTGGGAGTCACTATTTTTTTTAGGGAGGTTTATAGTATATAACAATCATAAATTACATTAGTATATATTCTCACAGTGTGACTTGAATCTTCAAGATTGATTATGGGTTGAATACATGTAGTCCTTCAACATTGAGTTGGTTAACTCACTGGGAATGGGAAACAATATTTTAGATTCTTTGAGTAAGGAGACTGAAAATATGGTGGTTCAGGAATCCATATTTGAGTGGAGAATGTTGGCGTTATTTTTTGAGATGTATTAATAAGTGAAGAATAACCATTAAGATATTATCCTTTCATCATGGGAACTCAATTTCATACTTATGAACTGGTTTTAGTATAGGTATTGTGTGGATATAGAATTTTTGGCTTTAAGAGAATGTATTAATGGTGGGGATCCAACTTCTTATATGATTGATGGTGATGATGGTATTTTTTATATAAGTTTCCCTGTATTTCTTCCAATAAGTTTATGGGAAGATTTGATGTATGTGTTTCATGTATTTATGTGGGGAGAGAATCCTGGATGACTAAAATGTACCATGATCTTAATATGCAATATTGGTGGCCGTTGATGAATAATGTGGGTGTAGGTTTCATGGCATGATGCATTACCTATCAGCAAGTGAAGGCCAATCATATAAGTTAGGTGGTTTTTTACAACCATTTACCTTTCAAGAATGGATGTGGGATGACATAATAAGGAATTTTTTTAGTGGTTCATATAAGGAATCATTTGAATAATAATTGAGTATGGCTAGTGGTTGATCAGTTGACTAAGGTGGACCATTTATCACAAATTAGAGATACCTTCACCGTGGAAAAGTTGGGTGAGTTGTGTGTTCCAGAAATAGCACAGTTACATGGAGATCCTCAAAATATTGTTTTAAATCCTGATATAGATTCAAAATCACACTTCTGGAAGAGATTATAGATGGTTCTTGGTACCCAAGTGTTTTTATGTATAGATATTTAACCAAATATGGATATAAAATTGGAGCATAATATTCAAATACTAGAGTACATTTATAGTGCTTGGGAATAGACTTATTAGGATCATTGGATAATAATATATAACTGGTTGAGTTTTCATACAAAAATAGTTACTAGGAAACAATTTTGATGGAACTATAAGTGGAAATCTTTGGGTGAAAATATATATCCCCTAATGTGTTTGGTTAGAGGCTGGGGAATCATAGCTATTAGGATTGAGTCACGTGAAGGAGATGTTTGAACAGGTTATGTAGATTTTGATATGTATGTAAATGGAAAATAGAATATATAAGTCATATGTGGATTAGTATCACAATGCTATTCAGATTAGGTAGGGTGATCATGTGTTACATTGGGTGCCTCCATAGTTGGGTCACTATCAGATTCAGATGTAGGGTATGTTGGAACCTAGGGGTGGGTTTGTTTCCTATTGTAGAGAGGACCAGACTGATGGAATACTGTTTTTCTCTTCCATAGATATATTTTGTTATACAGGATGGTTTTTTTATTTCATGGATTTTATAGTACAATCATGACCCCTACCATATGATTGATTTTAAGGATGTTGGGCTTGAGGATTATGTGTCCTTTGAAGAGTATCTATTTCATTTTGAGGATTTTAGTGATGAATTATTTTTGTGAATTACCATGACTATATTTAGAGTTAGAAGGTAGTATGATAGTTTCTAAGAAGAAACCTGGGAGAGGGATTTAGATATGGGATCCCAATTTCTTAAACATGATACCCTAGAATCCTAGTGATGCTTGTGAAGAGTGGCATGAGGATGAACCACGATGTGTTAGGGGTTGTATGATCATGGACCTTGTGGATGTACATTACTATATAAATACTTATTTCAATAACTTGTGGTTGGATAATTTAATTTTTACATAGTTTTTGAGGAATTTCATCAGTTTTTTGGGGATTCAGGGTGTGAAAGAAAGGGACAATGACCTATACATTCCATGTTGAATAGTTTGAATATGGCTAGTGAAAACTATGAAAGGGGTGAGGCTAAAAAGTATAACCAGGGATAAAATCATTAAATATGGTTGGAACATGAGTTTTCAATCCATAATTAATCCCTAATAAATTTTGCAACATAGAACCCTCTTTGGACAGAGGATGGCGCATGGTAGGTGCACGGTTTGGAATATCATGCGGCTAAACCATGCGCCTCATTAAAAAGTGAAAATTTACCAATTTCCCCTTTATGGTTTTATGTGTCTTAGCATATTTCATCAACTATTTCACCTCTATCAACCTTAGTGATGAAACATTTTTTCCTAAGCATTCCATGTCTGGGACTCCATCAATTCTAGGCCATTTGGAGTGTCGTTCAGTATGGATTGACTCTTTGGGTAAGTATAATGATCCATATTCATATCTTTTCCAGATTTGGGGTTGTAGATTCGTTGTTACTCTTATAAATCCCAAAAACCTATTTTTCTAGAAGATTATAGGTGATGGATTCAAGGGTTTATTTAATATAGATCTAAGGGCATGTTTAAGAATGTGTTCTTCTTTGGATTTGAGGATGTTGGTTTATAAGTTATATCCCATTGTTTATTTGTTGATTTGTGCATTTTTGTTTGAGTTATTTCTTCTCTATGTTTTTTCATATGATACATTTGGTTTGATTTGAAGAAATTAGTTTTTAATTGATAGATTAAACCTCTCATTATCCTCATGGGATGCATTGGGAGTGACTATACAGATTTAAATCCACCCATGGGGTGCACCAACATTCCAAAACATGAAGCATGGTAATTTTATGCATGAAATTGACATGTGTAAATGTAGATCCTAAAAAGAATCTATTTTTATGTTATCTTAAATCATATATAGGAACTAATATTAGTTGGGTCTAGTTTATAGAAATAAAATATGGGATTATTTTTCATATGGAGGAAAAGGGTTAAATGGGTTACTGTGAATGGGTGAAATGTATTATAAATTTTTAATGGAAATGCATTAATGGAATATGGAATAATAAATGAAAATGTGTTAAAATTGATAATTTTTTAGGATTTATTAATATACTAAATGGTTTAAGTAATTATAGTGGGAAATGGTTTAAATGGGCTATGTAGTCTAAATTTTAAAATTTTAAAAGGTTTTGGATAGATGTTATACAAACAAGATGAATAATTATGAGATTTAAAATTTATGATCATTGAATGTGTTTGGTTCATGATATGTTATATATGGTAAATTGATACATAAGAATGTGAAGATGACATGTTTGTTGTGGGGAATTTGACTTCAGGCACTACGCCCTCTGGTCGGGTTAGACTGAGGCTGTAAACTCCACCATATAATGGAAGGGTTAAGGAAGGGGATTAAGGCTCTATTCCCCTAATGGATGCATTCGTTGAGACTTCTAGGAATGAGGATCTAAGGAATGTGTGAATAAAATTATTATTAAAAGTTTATCCCTTTGGATATAGGGAACATGAATTATTCTATTATTCATAGTAATTAACTGGGATATGCTTTTATTTAAATGATGTAAATTCCTAACAAGTGGAAGAAGTGAAGAAAATAGACTATGTGATACAAATTGAAAAGGTGATAATTGTTAATAGGGAAATCCAAGTTTTATTTTTTTTATTTTCATTTATTTAGTACTTTCATGCACTATCTTATTATATTGGATATTTTACAGACACTGTTGATGTAGAATATTGAGTTTTAATCACACCATAGTTAGGCCGTTAGTGGGTACTTGAGTAGATTTCATGGTTACGGGTTAGGAAAAGGGAAAAGTCCATATTCTATGGAGTTTAGTTGGTCTTGGGATATGTATGGATGGTGATACAAACATAGATTTGGGACCTATTGTTTTGTTTCATATGTTTCAATTTAATATTACTTTTTATTCACATTGGAAATTATATGGAGAGATGACATATTTATTATTTGGTTATTTTCTGTGAATTATTTTGGAAACAGTTGGTAATGCATGTTCTGGGTTTATTGCTTGTTGTTGCCTTTATTTAACATGTTATCAATTGTGTATACTCTAATAAAGAGGTTATAGTCTTCCCATGTTATCCATATGACCCTCTCCTCTAGATGGAACCGTTTGGCGTATGGTGAGGTGCTCCTAAAGTCATGTGGAGACCCGGATGGGGGAAACGGTTTAGTGTATTTTGGGTTGGGGAGATTACATGATTACTTCTCACAAATAACTATTCTAAAAATATTCATTCATTTCAAAATTATTATATAGGTAATTATAACTTCCATCTCTAATCAACTTCATAGCTTCCATTTTTGTTATAAATGGTAACAAATCATTGAATAAAACCCTCCTAACTATTAAATCTATCATATGATGTTAAATTTAAAGCTGATACATCCCCCAAATGATATCAAACTATACCATGTGACGATAACAAATATTTTCATGAAATACCATTCCACTATTAAAAATAAGACCTTTCTTATAAATCATGGATTCTTTAATGATTTCTCTAGTATTTCACCAAATGTTTTAACCACTTTTCACATGGGGATATTTCCATTTTATATGAAATGTTTACATAAATGATGTAATATGAAAAACCATATGCCAATAGTAAATTCACATAATTTTAAAACAAGTAAAATTATTATCAACACTTCGATCAACTAACCAAAATCAACCATTATAGTAGAAAACTATTTGTACACAGCCTTATATTTTTTAACAAGGCGATTTGTACCCTGAGTATCTAATATTAGACACATGTTATCATAATAAACCAACTCATTGGAATAGAAACCTTCCATAATTTGATGGTTATATATTACAAACTTTTATTATTATTTAGGATTGTTTTCCTAGATATCATCAGCCATGTGACCAATCATTCCACATATAATTAATCTCCCACACTTTATAAAATATTCTCTGAGTTTATTTTTCAAACACATATCAGAATATGGGATCAATATTTTTAATCCTCCATATTTCATTGATGGACTCTTCCACATCACCCTCCATTATAACCACTTTATACTATCACCATCACATAGAACATGAGTATTAGATTAGTCCATATTAAATTTTTTTAGAAAAAATTAAAAAAAATATCATATTTATTATTTTATCATCAAGATAAAATATCTTCATAAGATTTTTTTAATGGAGTAAAATAAATTAATTTTATAAAAAAATCAGAAAAATATGGTATATAAATGAATAATATTTTAAAATTTTCATTATATATGGCTTTATAATATTCATCTTATATCTTTAATTTCATAAATTTTCCCCTATTATTATTTGAACAACTTTAGGGAAATATTTTTGTATAATAAGATTCTTAATTTGTTTTCTAGTCCATGGAATCATGACCAATTTTCTAATTGGTATTCAGAACCATATGACACTATTGACCACCTTCATCATAAAAATAACGAAGGAAAAGGATTGACATTGGATGTTTAAAACAACCAATGTCATAAAATATCATATCCATAAGTATTTTACATTCAAAACCATTTTCTTTCTTTTAATTTTGAATCATAGACCGTAAATATAGGATGGTTTGGTATGTGACTAAAATTGTCTAAATTCAATAATATATTTAGTCTATCACCCCCACATAAATTCTAGGTATTTTGATCATTCCTAAACTTGAAAAATATTTCAAAATTAGATTATGAGTACCATTCTATAAAAATTACTATAAAACATATCTGTCATAATTTAGAAGATATAAGATTTCAGAATATAAAATTTGTATAAAAAACTATAGTAATATACGTTGTTTTCTATTTTTTCATTGCAATTTACATCTGTTAATTAACTATCAAAAAATTGTGATAATAAAAAGTAATAAATCCCAATCACTTTTATATCATTATGATATTTGAAGAAAAATCATTTTCATGTGAAATCCCAATCAAATTTTTATCAATAAAATAACTTAAACCCCATAAAAAGTATAGATAAATAATATATTTATCCTGATACATTGTAAATTATATCAATATTAAATATGGAATAACTAATATGGTTACCTTCCATAATTCTCTTGAGAAGATTGTTCATTGGATGGAAATCACAGACTCAACAATCTATAGTTTGTAATCAAACTAATTTTCCTTAGTTAATGAAATAACAACCTTTACATGGGTTAAACATGAACACAAATAATTGGTTTATACAGGAACCAAATATCTATAAAAAATTCCCAATAACTATAACATAGTCATAATGCATGAAAGATTTTAGTTTCATTATAAACCCTTTAAAAACACTTTTACTCTCATGTGAATAATAATTCTGATATCAAAATAAAATTTTCCTTTAAAAACACATTTTCAATTCCAAAATACCCAGTATAAAGGAGAAATGGATTTAATTTTAAAAATACCTCAAATATTGTGAAGGAATAATAAATCTAAATAATAGTTATAGTGGTAGAAATATTTATTATCACTATATACGATAAAATAAATGACTTTTTTCTTTTGTAAAGAATGTGAAACATTACATAATTTTAAAAAAACAAGAATCGAAAAATGTTACTTTTTATTATTTTTATTTCTAAATAAGTATATTCATAAAATCATTTTAAAAACATTGAAATGGAATAAAATGAATTGGATGGAAATTATTAAAAGGTTATTTTTAAAGAATTGTGTCTTACCTTGAGTCTGAAAAGTCACTTTCCATGTTTGTCTTCTTGAATAAATAAAACTTTTAATTGTATGCATCATTAAGAAACATTTTTTATGCTTATTATTCCCATTAGTTTATATCATACCATTATAAAAAAAATTAGTTAATTCTCTATGTTCACTTCAAATTTTTTCGATAGTATTCATCTTGTGTTTCAAAAAATGTATTTAGTGTGTGGGATGTGGTCAAAGAGGACATTATTTCAAAATATAAAAATATGAATTGTGAAATATGAATAATATTTACTAATAAATTATATTTTTAAAACTAATAATTAAATATGGTTATATAATATGATCTATGGTTTAATTATTGTAATGGTTTGATATATGCTTGCATGAGTCACAATTCCATTTTCTAACTATCACTATGGAAATAAGGAAAGTGATATTTTTTATTTTAATAATTTTCATCCTATCTTAAACACCATATTTTTTTAAATAAATACAATTATATATATCATCAATTAATTTTGGTGGTGAATAATAATTACCTCTCTTTGTGGAGGAAGTGGTCCAGATGTACACACACAAAACATTATAATTTCTTTGTGAGTTGATTGGTAATTGTTAAAATGAGATATAAAATTTTCATAATGATTAAAATTTAATTAATATAAAAATTATTTCATATATATATATATATGAAATATATTAACTAACATTATTCTTATTAGCTTCAATTAATTTTTTTTAAAAATCAAATATCATGACTTAACTAGGCGGTAATCCACCATAGACACTAACGATGTTATTATATCCATCCATAAAATGGAAAAATTAAGTTTTAAGTGCTATATTAATAAAATATGTATAATTATGTTACAAATGTCTTATATAATATTTATTTTTATCATCCCTAGTATCCATGACAGGTGATAATGGAAATCAAATTACATCGGTCCATGAGGTGGTAGTCCACCATACACACGAATGATGGTATCATTTACAATTTGATAGAAGTGGTGTCATAAAGAGGTTATTAAATTAACATAGTTACATATAATTAATTTGGATATATTGTTTTATATAATATTAAATAAAATATATATTGAGGAAGTTTATGAAGAAATAGAAAATTTTCCCAATAAAAAATGATACACTTTCTTTGGACAACATTCATATGTTATCACCACAATTCTTCTTTGGATGGATTTATATTAATTAGTTTAACTATAGTTTTTGGGAATTAAAATAACAAATCCAGTTGGTGAGGAATTTTCTGGTCCAAAAGTTTTTGATGTTTTAGAGAGTATAATAAAGGAGGTGGCCTTTCATAAGTGGGGGAGGGTACACCCTTGGAATATTTTAAAATAAAATGTGATACTAACAATATGAACATGAATTTATGCTCTAATATGCTCATTTATCAAAAAATAAATGAGATCTAAAAAAATTATTGTATGAAGATAGATTTTAGACCTGATTTTTTTTCATTCTAACCCTTATATTTTTTTGACCCCCAGATAAACTTGTTTTCACTTTAACTGTGGTAAAAGTGTTTTACTGTTTTCATTATTCAGTATACACAAAAATTTTATTTGAATATTCATATAACATAATTCATTATTAAACCTAATATGTATCCTTTTTACCAAATTCACTTGATATATTTAGATGGATTTAAATTACATTTAAACTTTTTGATGCGATGAAAAATTGGTATTTCAAGACATTTATTTTTCAAGAAAATGCTGATTTCATATTTTCAATATGACCAATAATAATAATTATATATATTTAAATTCATACAGAAATATATATATACATAATATACATTTTTTAAATAATTACTCATTTTTAATTATATTAAATAAATAAATTAGAGAATTGTTATTCAATTTAAAATTGTTTTCATCAAAATATGATTCAAAACCTGTAATTAACCGTATACGCAAATTTAGTACAATGATTATTTATATATAAAAAATTGGATTAAATATAAATAATCAATACATATGCTACCTGAATGATGTTTATAACATAATATTACATTAAAATTACTTAATATACAAAAAATAAATGGAATTTTGATAAAGATGTTATTTTTTACTATTTATAAAAAATATATATTTTAAATAAATTCCAAATCTTTAACCTATGATAAATATGGTACACATATTTTACAAATTAAATTCATTTTATAAAAATAAAATTCTATAATTTAGGAATTTATCTTTTCATCAAAACCATATATTAAATGTGTTTAATTAAAATTAATTACTATTGTATTTACAATTTACATAAATTTTTTATAATTAATATAAATATCAAATTATAATGTATAAAAAATCTTGAAATTTATTTAGTTCATCATGAAAAGGGTTTTCACAGAAAATCCATAATTATTTCTATTTAATCTAATAAAACAATATTGCACAACATTTCAATATTAGTATAAATATCTTTATTTATATTTAATTTTTTTATTTTTACCTATTTAAAGTATCTATATAATTTAAATTTATTTTACAGACCCTTATTGATGTTTTATTATTTTTTATTCAACACTTCATACCATATTTTATTTTTTATTTAACTTTTGTATATCTTTTCTAACCTTAACATTGGAATTATGCAATAATCATTACCCTTATATAGAATCTCAATATACCATTACACAATGTTTAAAAAATATGGTTTACCATTGAAAAAACCATAATTAAAGTTGTATAGCCTGTGTAAAACATAGTTAAACATTAGGAAACCTATTAAAAACATAGTACGATTTTCTATAAACAATAGGATATACCTTTTACCCTAACACAACTGGTATTTTTTCCAAATTACACTGTATCATTTATGTCATGGTCTATTCATTTTGATCATGAATTTATCACATGTTAAAAAAATTCTAAAATTATATAGTTTCATATAAATAAGAGAGAACTGGTATGAAAATTTTTAGTAATATTTTAATCACATTTATATAAATATGAAATTTTGATTCAAGCATCATGATATATCATGAAACTTGAAAATGTGATTTTATTATTTTGAGTTGAGTTTTTTGTTGTTAAATTTTTTAAATTTATAATATATGTCAAAAAAGTATTCCAATGTTTTTAAATAATAGTTTTAAACAAATTTCAACTCATTTTATTAATAATGTACATATCTACATCCATATATTTAACAAATTTTTAAATATTGAGTTTAAAGAAAAAATATTGCGGGAAATTCATGGGATTCTATTTGACCTATTAAAACTAATTTTTTAGAGATCTAATGATTATTTCAATAATATTTTTAATTTGTCATGGAATTTGGAATTTGGTGTGATATTATTGTAAGGATAATATTATTATTTATCTCCCCCTATAATCTATTATTTATTTTTATAATATTTATCATCTAAAAAATGGATTGTATTTGTCTATATTGTATCTTAATTGTCAAATTTTATTCACTGAATGGGATAAATCTATTCATTGAAATACTAAAAATATTAATAATTGAAGTGAGGTGACATGATTTCGAGTGATATTTGGATATATGAATTTTGGTGAGACACTGTAAAGTGTTGTGAAGATAAATATAGTCATATTTAAAAATATATTCATATTATGGATGATCACTGATGAGATATAGCTAAATAGGTTATACATATGCTGCATTGGCGGGACAACCTTATTTAACACTCAAAAACTAGTATATATTCATCTTATTATTATATTTCATCATTTGCATGAATGTTTTTTCTGTCTATATCCCTAATTCCTATATCTTACACGTAATCCAACATTCTGTTAAGGATTTAACATTCAAAATCATTTTCTTTCTTTGAATTGTGAGTCCCATACACTAAATATAGGATTATTTGTTTTGTGACTAAAATTGTCTAAATTCAATGATATATTTAGTCTATCACCCCATAAAAATTCTAGGTATTTTGGTTATTCCTAAAATAGAAAAATATTTCGAAATTAGGTTATGATTACCCTTACATAAAAATTACTATAAAACAATTCTGTCAATATTTTGATAGATATAAGATTATAGTATATACAATTTGTATAAAAAACTATAGTAATATACTTCGTTCACTAATTTTTTTCACTTCTATTTATATTAGTTAATTAACTATCATAAAAAAGTATGATAATATATATGTTCAAATGAAATTTTAAATATGTTTATTCATCCTTACTCTAGATCATTTGTCATCACCATATTTAAACTAATAAATATATCGTAATATAAGTATACTAGGGCTTCAAGTGTCAATAAATATTAGATAAATATTTCCATGGTTTATTAAATAATCTTCTTATGTATTTATATCTTAAAGAAATAAAATCTGTATTTCTCATTATTGTGTGATTATTTTTGAGATGTAATGTTTACCTTATGAGGCTATCCAACAATATGGTTATATACATTTAACTTTTAAATTATCTATCGTGATATTATCCATTCTAGATGATTCCATGACACATTCAAATTCCACACATGATATAATTATTTCACCCATTTTATATATTTACACAACATTTACCATTTACCAAATGTATTATAAAGAATGTAAAGTTTAATTATTAGAAATATTTAACATAATATAAATGAATATCTATATTCTATGAAAAAGAAGAAAAAATATGCATAGAATCAATTTAATGATAATATTGAATTAAAATTAATGGAAGTATAGGATTTTAGATAGATAAACAATGATTAATAATGAATGGGAATAACATAAGAGGAGTTTCATTTTCATTAACTATGAAATTCAATGGTAGTCCATCCATAGAATTATTTATCAAAATCTCTCTACTAAAGATTTCATATTCCATGTCTATCCATGGAGAATAGTTTTATTGGGAATGTATATTTTTTCCAAGCATATAATTTATGTAACATAAACTTTTCCCACTATGAACAATCAAAATTTAGGATTCAATCCTCATAATGAAGTGAACATTGTTCATCATCCACATCCATAAGTGGATATTTCTCAAACCCACCAAGCATTACTACTAATAAAATCTGGTAACTTTCCCATTCACGTTAATTTTTTCTGTCAAATATGATGTGATGGAACTACCTTTCCATCATGTCAATAGAGTGTTGACTCCCACCAAATTAGAATTTGAAAATTCACAATGTATGAAATACCAAAATATTAGTTATATTTTCCCCACAAAATAAAAGGTAGAATAATTTGTCTATGATCACATAGATTGTGTGAACCCCTAGGAGACATGTGATTGTATGACCAATCAAAGGTCATAAGGAAAGTCACACATGGCTATTAAGCCATGGAATATCCCATTGCACCTAAAAGGTGATTCTTCTCTTGCAAAGGCACCCTATAAAATCACAGATTAAGTAGTATTATCTAGGAAATCATACCCAGTGAATAGAATTTATCATTTGGAGGAAACCAAGAAACCCTGAAAATAAATCCCTCTAAATGGGAGAGAAATGTCCAAAAGGAGGGAGTCTCTTGTGGTCATAAAACTCATTTGAAGCATCATAAATGGGTAGAATTATTTCCTTCAACAATATCCTTAAACACTCATGAAGGGCCTCAGGTATGTCTAGGTGACCACATGCTACCCCTATTGGATCCATAAGGAAAAAATATAGAATTTTCCATGAAATGATCACACATATCTATAAGATAATTTTGTGTCATAAAATAAAAGAATAATAGGTAGAGTTATTATCTTTTACAATATTCACGAATCCTTTTAAAATTCCCTTCCTTTGTAAAATAAAAATGGAAATAAAAAAGTGAGGACCCATGAGCCACTCTCTATCATAAAACTCATGTGATATGCTAATTTTATCTTCAACATGGTCTTATAAGACCCCTTTACAATGTCGACCTAATCACATAATGTTTCACTGATGAGACATTCTTTTCTTGGAAAACATTCTAGACAAGTCACTGGAGGTCTCCCAAAGGACATATAACATATTCCATAATCTCCTTAAGGCCCTAAAACGCCCTAAAACATGTCATATTAGAAATATTAAAGTCACTCAGTATGTCATCATGATTAATCACGGCCCCATTAATTAGAAATGTACAAATAAAGGGGGTATTGATGGGATGATCTTGTAGTCACTAAAAGTCATGGGACTCCCCCAGAGTAATTCAAGGTAGGACCTCATGATAACGTGTGACACTAAAGACCTCCATTGATTCCATCCTTGATTCATGTGATATGCACTACAAAAAGTGGTGAATAACCTAGGTGGAGAAACCTATAAATAACTCACCCCGAACTCAATAATGTGGTTTTCCATTTTTCATCTAGAGGAATGGGTTCACCTAGAAACAATAATATATTTCTTAGTGTTCCGGATCTCATGACATGAAAATCATCCCCTTGGGTAAGATCTGGGGAACATCTAGAGTGATAATGTAGATTGTGTAAATCAATACACATGTTCACTCCTAGAAAATGGGAATAACATCCCTCATATCTATTAAATAATGTGGGACATAAAATAATTTAACATTTAACAAATTTAAGGAATTAAAATTATATAATGTATAAAAAATAATAATATTTGGGAGATATTGTGAACAATATATATATTGATCTTAAAGAAATTCACATAAACTATCAGGATCATGAAATATAACTAGTACATTTCGAATTGATCTTGTGAAACTCTTTCAGTATACTATTTTGATCATATGATTTATAAGGCCCCAACCTTAAACCTTACTTAATATTGAGTGATTATAAGATTACACATTGAGGATCTTTTCAGGTTTAGAGTTTTAGAGAATTAGATCATAAAACTTTCATTATATTCCACATTTAAACAAAATGGTTACAATAAAAGATAGTATTCATTTTTTCCCATCAACGAAGACATATTTAAAATAAAACATGGATTCTTTCTTGACACTTCCTTGACATTATCATCATATCATGTACCTTTCCCTTGACCTATGAAAAACATTTCAAAAACTTGGGATGAGCATAAAAAGCTCAGTAAGGGTTACAAAAATATGGAAAAGAAACATGATTTCATATATACATAAGAGTGAAATCATACTTTACCGATAAAACATAAGCACTTTAACATACTTCATCAAATCATGAATAAATCATAGAAATCATAAGTCATAAAGGTAACTTGTGGCATTCATAACATTCTTACGTAGGGAGTAACCCTCTTGGTTACGTCTGTAATACCCATCACAGTATATTCCCTAAATCTCTTCGGAAAAACCATAACGTTTAACGCCTTCGCGTTACCCAATTCATTGGAGAGATATATCGGGCTCACCCGCCCTTATTTTATCATGGAACCACCCGTCTTCATAATAATACCCATTAACCATAACATAATCGTATCACATAAAACATCCATAAAGGAAACATAACATTTCCATTTTTCAATAACAAGATATAAATACAACACATTGATATAAAAACATTATGAAAACCATTTTCAATACCAAAATAAAAGTAAATTAAAACATGGTATTTATTTTTCTTTTAAAAAAAGGTATGGCTTGTAGAGGAAGTCGAAACTCAAATAATGGTCACGGTGGCGGAGAAGTCGTTGTCGCCGCATACATACGACAAAAACATTCCCTTTTGTCATTTATTAAAATGCTTCGTATAAAAAATATTCCTTTTGGATAAATGTAAAAGTATAAGGGGTTTATACAACATATAAAAGAAGGTTGTGTATAAAACAAAATATGCCTCAATGAAAGGAGATTGAGACGAAGTCCCATACCTCGGGTATGACTTGACTCAATCGTTCTTTATCCCCCTGAATAATAAACTTGAGTTAATTTTTTATTGCGTAAGAACCTTTTTCAAGTTCATTATTCCTTTTATATCACTTATTACCATGTCATGAACACTATGTAATTATTTAAGTTAATAACGGTCGTTTTAACGATCATTGGTACTTGAGTCAAAAATAAACTCTTTATAATTACAAGTTGTTCATGTATCCATTATATCCAGAGTTATACTCATGATTTAGATATCATATATATCATATATATCCTGTATATACATTTATTTATAATATTACATAACGTTTAGAGGTAAGAAATGAAATGCACCGTTCATGGAGACGGTAAGCCGTACGTACGCATGAACACTACTTTCATTTCTATTTCGTATTTTATTGAATGGAATCATAACGATATAATGTTATATTATAATTCCAGTATAATATCATATATAATATCATTAATTACATCCTTTATACATCCCACATATGGCATTAACGAATCAAATCACTTTGAGTGGGCGGTAGTCCGCACTTTCTAAAATGAAGATATCGCGTTTACCCATAATGGAAACCATAAAGGTATGCCATAACTGAAAAATACATAAGCTTAAGTAAAACATAAAAATATCATATATCATATATAAATATAGTTTCATCTTAATGGCCACCTTTTAAGGTGTTAAAAGAATATTGAACAATCATCGTTCTGTGAGTCAGAAATTCGCCATTCACAGAAATAGTATGTTCTTTAACCATTAGATGTAGGTGTGTGTAAGTGTAGCTCGAATACTTATTATAAAATCATCCTAGTATATGTAATATACTGTTTTTTTTACAAAATAATTTAATAAAAAGAGTTTAGGGGGTTGGAGAAGCAGAATAAAACATAAGAACACAAGAGAAGACACTACCTTTAAATAGGGTAACTCTTTTTGATTTGATCTCAAAGGCTTCCTTAGGAAGACTTCTGCCCAAAGTTAGTATTCTATGAGATAGAGAGGGATGTGGAGAGACAAAATGGGAAGGTTTTGTCTGAGACAAAGGCTTTAGAAGTGTGGGTAATGTGTTTGAGTTTGGGGCATTTTATAAGAGGGGGGAGGAGCACTCTTGGAAAGTTAAGAAAAGATACTTTGTTATAAAATGATTTTAGGATATAAAAAGGTCCCACAATAATAAAGTTATAGTTTAAGGTGATAAGGTTTCAAAATCCACTCATCCAATAGGTTTTTGACAAGTCTAGGTCTTATATTTTACATTATATTTTCATTTTATTTAATTCGTTAAATAATGAGGTAATTGCTGCATCATCGTGGTGTCATAAATAATTTAATTTATTTAATGTCTAAAAATCATAAAAAAAATATCATGATGTATTAAATCTTTTTATATTTCTAATGAATATTTATAGTCAAAAATATGACTTTTATAACCCCATGTAAAAATTGTTTTAATAAAACAACTCATGTTTGTGACATTTTTACTTTGACATTAAATAAAAAGATATTAATGTCATTTTCCTCCCAAAGTGGCTCCATGGGGTCCCCTAGTTTACCCATGGATTGGCTTGGTCGGCCATGACACATCCAATAAGGGTAGGGCATGTTTCAAGTTCATTTCATATTATTAAAACATTATTCTTACCTTAAATTACACTAATTACCTCTAATCGCTATTAAAAACATATAAGTTACTATTCACAAAAACATTATTTTAATCCCATTGAACCACATTTTACTTATTAATTAAAACCATGTATGTCGGATTTTTGAAATTCAAAACACAGAGGTGGTAAATTTTCTTTTAAACTAAAAAATCAGTTTTTTAAGTACCACTTAGTGGTTTCACTATTCATCAAAAATTGAAGTTTTTCAGAAAAATACCAAAACTTCACCCTAAGCTATATTTGATATTCCGAATTCAAAAATTATGTCTATTTAAAAAAATTCAAAACATTTAAGTTACATTAATTAATTTAATAATTAATTCCCGTTGCCAGAGCAAATAGCGTGTTTTTATGAAACAATAAGTATCAAAAGATTGACACTAGTTTAAGTCCAATTTCAAAGTGAAATTAATTCCAAAGACCACTATTAGATTAAATGGTAAAAATATATTCTAATTGAACTTTAAACCCAATTAAAAAGATAATCAAATAATATAAATAAATTAGATTAAAAAGTGGTTTTGAATTAAAATACAACATTTTTCACTATTCATTAAAAAATGATCTTTATCGGAAAAATACCGAAAATTTACCCAAAGTAAATTTCAATGTCCCAATAATAAGGAATAAGTTTATTTTGACAAATAGAGCTTATAAAATTATCAAAATTTTGATTTAAAAATGGTTTTCCATCAAAAGGCAGTAAAACAATCTTTTAAAAATATTAGTGTATTCCATGCTTAAGATTGGATTTATTCTCATTTTAAGCCTCTAAAACACTATATAATTAATTAATAGACATGGATAAATATATCTATTATTAATTACTTACTTGGGGTGTTACACGATTTCCCATGTACATGTCAAAGAAATTCACATAGAATTCACTATAAATTCCAACCCGGTATCATGAAGCCCCCTGAGATCCCCATCATGGACTTATTACTCCTTTTAGATGTGTCTCTGGACTCATATGGAGTCACCAATACATCTTGACTAAGTATCCTATTTTCACTAGGGCTTTTCCTCTAGCTCTTGATATGTCCCTTGGACATGTCATCAATATTTCATGATGTCCTCTAGTAATATCATCTAGAACATTTTACGCCTTCTGAGAATTGTCACATTGAATCTAGCGACGCCCAAAATGTGTGTTAGATATCTTTTGTAATGATAATAGAGTTAGTTGTGGGATTATGAAATAAATTCATGAAATTTCATCTGAGATTATGTGATGACTTATAATATTATCCAACTAGGTCTCGTGATTTCCTCTGGAAATGTCTACCTTGATAATTTAATGATCTTCAAACATGCCATCTAGGATATGTGAAATCACTTGGAAAAGATAATAGGATAAAGAAAATGTGTTTCTACAATTCCACAATATAACTAGGAATCTCTGGTCATCCTTATACATGTCAAAGTAGGTAATAAAGGAATGTGACGTTTGAATTCAAGCATGTTAGGTAGTCAAATAGTCCATGTCCAACAGGTATCCCAAGACTTGATAACCTTGTCAATATTTAGTGTGTAACCCCTGACTATAAGGGCTTCACCATTGGGTAATCCCCAACCAACTGAACTACGAGGAATCATAATTTTTCCATAACTAGGATATGTTGGCTACCTATCTAAGGGTCGATCATTATTTTGACCATCCAAAGAGTATCACTAACATACAAGTACCACATCCATATAAGATGAGACTGACCTTTTTCTATTTGATTATCATCACATAGAGCATAGATCACAAGGTGTTAGAGAGATAAAATGATCCTACCATTTTCATCATGATAACCAACAATGGGAAGGGGGACCTCAGAGTTTATGCCCCAGTTAGTAAGATAATATGATATTTCCCTTATATAAGGAAAATGTCAGTGTGTAAGCCCCGACCATGTGTCCTATCAGATATAGGTTTATAGCAATACCTAGGATATATTGGAAGCCTTCCCAAGTCCCTAGATGAAATAAAAATCCACCCTAGTTTATGACTTGTTATGTTCTTGATTTTTCAACCAATAAGGAACAATCATTTCCATTGGCTGAACACTTTCCCTCATCCCTCAAAACACATTGAAATCAACCGAACAACTATGAATCTGATTTTTTCCATAACAAGGGTAACTATGATATCTCTCCCATGAATGAGATCTATAATAACCTCCATGGTTCATCTCATTACACATGTCATACATCTATATGCATTGTGGATGATAGATTTCTAATCCTTGTTTCTTGCATTAAGAAAATCTCATGAGGGATTAGGGAGTCTCCTAGAAAGTATATTTGGAATATTGAATCTCCATCATCCAAAAAAAATCTCATTATGTATGCCCTAATAAGTGGAATGATATAAACATCCTCTATAGAGGGGAATATACCACTGGGATAGCCCCGAGGGAATAAAAGAACTATGTGAGTTCTAACTATTATGATAACCAATATACATAGGATTCCTTCCTATGTCCTGAGATCAAATTGGCATCCACATCTATATTAGTCCCCTTATGTCACTGAGATCTCAACCATCAAGAACCAATCATACCTATGGGATCATCATTATATCAAATCTATAATATTACTAGTAAACTAATTGAACATTAATAAATATGATTCCTTCTTTAACTAGGACATATAGGATGTATCCTAAGGATTCAATATTGAATATTTGGTGCCTATGTTACCACACGTATATCCTTTCAATGTTATAAAAAACTACATGTGGTTTAACAAACTATGTGAGTTTGTATTATTGGTACAACTAGGATATGTAGGATACATTCTAATGACGAAATCCCGAACCTAGAATATTTATAGCATCCCTACATAGGAGAAAAATCTAATGTACATGGTTATATGAATTCAGCACATAAGAAGATGGATATTTATGGTAAAGGGAATAAGATCCTTATATTCACATAGATGGGTTCACTAATCATATAGGTTTATTCTACTCAAACAATTGGTAAACCTATGGTAATATTTTAGGGTAAATAGTTCCATATCAATATTAGTAAAATAATAAAATCATATATTATATTTAAAAGAGAGTCCCATATTAGGAAACAATACCCCCTAAAATGTTTTGATGATCCCAACCTCCCACCCTCTTGAACAATGATTGTCCTTAAGTGTCATTGTGTTTGAAACCATAATTGACAACCTACCTTTGGAAAGAAGGTAAGTACCAAGTTATAGATATGGTAACTATTTGGAGTTTCTATAGATGACTATGAAAATGGTAAAAAATATGGGCATGATTGATCGAGGCATTGACCCCCAAAATAAAAATTGTTGGTTGAATCCCATCGCCATTATTTTATAGATGAAACAAAAAACGTGAACTTGAATTGAACTTCTCAAATGAAAAAAAATGATCAGTTAGTCCTGCATTATTATATTTCTCATTTCATACTCTGTGCATAAAATTATCCCTAAGTGAAACTCATAAATTGAAATATGGGATTTCCATGTTCAAAGCCACTTCTTTTTCATATCAAACAAAGATGATATACCCGTAATAAATATTATAGAAGATCCTCTATAAATGGGGTTCCCATGAAAACTTTTCATCATTTATTTGATACATCCACACGATAAAAATGTATTTATTGGGAATAAATTGAAAATTTTGTTAACCAAGCATATCTAATTGAGCACAATTCATGCCTATGATATTTCACAAATTAGAAATTTTATTCCTTTTTTATGAATGAATAAAAATTGAGTATCATCCACAGACTCCCAATTCAAGATAATGTATTCATAAACCAGTGACTATTCTGATAAATCACTTATGCATACAACCCCCTCAAGTCACAAAATGTTCTCACCTTCTTAAGAGCATCAATTTTAGGTGGGGAACACAATGGTATAAGAATACCATTGATGCAGAACAATCATGAATCTCAATTATGATTGCACGGGTCTAAATGTACAAAAGTTTATACATCCATACCATCCATTGAAAGCTATAGATAAGCTTGTGGCCCTATTCACCATGGTCTACTGTAGGTGGATCTTATCCCCAGAGTGATAATACCACCACCTTCAATCTCTAATGAAGGTTTACCAAGGAGTCAAATACTACTTTTTTCTTTTTTTGGGGGCACTGGGGAGGGCACTTTTCAACCTTAATCTCCAAAATCATTCCACTTGTACCCATCAGTCACCTGTTGAGGGGAACACCTGAAACATTTCCACTTTAGATAGCCAAACATGGGAAACAAAGAAAACACATCAGGTGATGACGATGCTGGATATCTCAGAGAGTGATCATATCCCCACTCCCACTTATGGTGTATATCTTCATATTTTTGCTGTAACCAAAGATCTTTCTCATATCCCATCTCTTATAGAACATGTTTTTGGAAATATCCCTACAGAATGCATGGGGGAGGTTCGTATCTCAACCCTCATGTATAAATTACATCGCCATATTTTGGTGGAAAAACATGGATATAATAGGGATCATATACCCACTTAAAATAAAGATGTATACCTTTATATCATGGTGACATAAATGTTAATGCTTATATCTCTATGAAAAAAATTTCTAAAATTCCATTACTTATTAGAAACCACTGATCAACTATGCCATCATATTCTGAAATAGGTACATATATGTGGACAAAAACATAGTCTTATATCTACATCCATGGTAGATCACAACTTTGACAATTATGAACTTTTCCTTTCTCTAGTATAATCTCACATTCCTTCACCCATCTAATAGGATTATCAGAATATTCTGATAAATGATGATGTATCGGAGAATTATCCTATTTTGATCTATCTAGGGATCACCAGGTTATGGTATCACATTTCTTGAGATAGGGGGACATTCTAATTGAAGATTTCTAAAAGAATTTTGAAACTTCCTAGGATCTAGATCATAATATCCGTCTTGTTGAGGCTCACCAAGTGGGAATGGTACATACCATGAAACATTATCATATTTCTATCAAATCTATCCACCTGTAAAATCCAAAGGCCCAGGATTGGGATTATATCCCCATTATGGCTGGTTATAACCATGTGAGAATGGAACATGCCTCAGGATAGGCTCATATCAATGTCATTTAATATGTGTAGATAATTTCTATAGATCATGAAATTTAGGCTCATATTCTTAACTCCATAGATAAACAACGACATCAGCATCATACTAAGTCAATACATGTGGAGGCTCATATCCTTTCTCCAATCCTAGATGTCTATTTTTATATTCCGGTGTGGAATTCATAAATAGGCTAGTTTCTTAATAATGTTCCAACTAGGGATCACTGGGTGAGAGCATCACATGCCTTAGGGATGAATCATATCCCTACCAAAAAAGACCAGTGTCATATTCCAAATGATGGGATTCGAAATATACTACCATTATGATCGAGGCACACCATGTGAGAATGGAACATGCATCAGGATAAGTTCATATTTCTATCAATAATAAGATAAAACATTATCATATTTATGTACCTTATCAATATTAAGATCATATTTCCATTGAACAATATTGTTAAAAACATGTTCCAACAACCATCATACAATATTTTTCATATCCTTCCAAAATTCCAAAAGGTATATCATCATATTCTGAATACGACATAGGATGAGACCCATATTCCTTATCTTCTCAATGTTTGTGTACATGAGGTTGTTTGAGAAAAATTATCAATGTAAGAAGGGTCAACTCTTTAAATAAAGTAGAAGATGATAATTACTATGATATTCTTATTCATGGTATTCTGGAGATGGGTTAAAGGGATCATACCCAGGAACCATTTTATAGAGTGGAGATCAAAACATTAGGGTCAACCACATATAGTTCCCCCATAAACATCCAGTAACACTCGACAGAAGTCAGTAGGTGAACCTCAAAATAATCATTAATGGTTAGATCAAAATGGATTATGTGATTATAATTTAAAAGAGTTTGTAATTTACATATGTATAGTGTCATTAGGAAAATAACTCTTCATCGTGTTTTGTCCCTACTCCACCTCCAACCATGAAGTCCCAGATTTACTAAAAAGAATTTTATACATTATCTGTTCAAAAATATGTGGGATACTCATCAGTGAATAAAGGATTGAAATATACCTTTTTTGGGATATAGGGATCACATTCATATGTTCATTATATTCAATTGTAACCTGGACCTAGCTGCTATCTCTATGGCATGTGATCCAAAACCTAAAATGATTAGTGAAAATATGTAATCACCATTCCTCCATTTCATTATAACCCTTCATCATATGTTCTCAGAATGAATATAATTTCTCTATATTCGATGATGTTCACTATATGTAGTGTTTCACATTTCCTCACAACTATAATATTAGAACCAAATATATATTATACCCTATAATGTTGCATCCTCCAGCAAAACTATTGTAACAAGTAATGAATGGAATAGTTTTTCACAACAATAGAATTCTTATTTCATCAATGATGATCAAACATCCTAAACAGAGGGAGTGGATAACCAGCATGACATCAAACTAGGAAACTCAATGAAATATGAAAGCATTTTAAAAAAAATATCCCCTATTGAAATCAACCAGAAAACTTACCAAATGAATTATTCCCACCATAGGCTACCATAATAATAAGACCACCTATAAGCACAATTATTCCACATAAAATGGTTTATAGTAGAAGCTGCTATTATACACATCTAGGAGTGGATTCCGCTCAGAAGTTTAGGGGAATATCTACAATCAACTCCACCTCTTAGATGGTCAATTCCCAAGAGGATTCTAGATATATCCTAAATAGATAAACAAAACACAATCCAACTCAGTTGGATAAATTTATATATCAATCACCATCCCTAGATCCATCATCGCCTGAGAATTTCTTGGGAAAATCAATGGTGATTCCAATTCAAACACATCCCACCAGGTTAGGGAATTTATAACTTAAGTTCTTCTTAATGAGTAATAAAATACCTCATTGGAATTATTTGATCATTAAAAAAGTTCAATTAATCCCTATTATGGACCCAAATTAGGAAAGCACAACTTGAAAGTCCCACGAGTAGAAAAATATATGTTATTCAGGTACCATTCAGAAAGCACAACATGAAACTCCATTAAATTCACTGAGCATATACCATGATGGGAGGAATTTAAAACGAAGGTGTTTAGACCCCACTATGGTCGCAAGCTGAAATGGCCCAATTGGCTAGTGGGTCAAATATTTTCTCTAATAATTCCACTGTAGAATCAACCTATTGCATTGAATGTAATGGTAAAACAACCATTTCCTAATATTCCAATGATAATGTATTCTCCAAGAACATAGTGGATATAGTGGATGATGACATGAATGTATAGGGATAAAACACTATAAATATTTTCCAATTGGAGTGTGATTTGGATACACCAAATTACGAAAGACACACCCGGAACCAAAGAAGGATTGAAAATCGGGAACCACCAAATATCATACTATGACCGTCTGGATGAATACTACTAAAGAATAATTGGAAGGAGTGTATACATCCCAATAACCACCAATAAGTTCTGAGATTACTTCTATAGAGTAACAATTTTCATAGTAAAAGAATCAGATAAAAACACTGTAATAACTTAATGAGGATATATAAAATAGAAATATTACAGGTGGGTACATTCTCTACACAGAGATGAATATTTTCTCTATAATACCCAATCATCAAATAAGAGTAGTATCTCAATTTCATACTATATCTATATCTATGAAACTAGTGTATATAAATAACGATGATGAAAATTATTGTGACTTCCATCCATTTTTGAGAGAGCCTCTCCCACAACTGGGTGATAATTTAGCTATAGAAATAGTCAAGTATCAATGGGAGACAGAGGTGGGGCCACTTCATCGATCCAAATTCACTCCATGTATATGGGAGAAACATAAAATAGTAGTGCCTCAATATTTTCATAATGTAATTGAGTTCTAGTATGCTAAAATGTATTTCATGGAAGAACAACACACAACTATAAAGCATGATAGAAAGCCATATCCTGAGTGGGTGGATGCCATGTTTCTTACACCCCATTTCATAAATCTAACATTTTATACCATTGATGATGTAAGTGAACCCAAAAAACATCTCACACACTTTGTATTCTGATGTGGGCAGATGATGGGCCCTTGAGATCAATAGGAGGAAAAAAATTAGAGAAGATTTGTGTAGACTCTCCAAGGGATAACCCTTATTTGGTACATTATCCTACACCATGATCTGTTGCATGATTGGAATAAAATCATCATCAATTCCTTTACAAGTTAAGATCCACACTGAGGAAATCAAAAATTATAAAACGAATGATCTTCACACAATGTTAAAATGAGATGTTTTATGATTTTATAGCTAGGTGAAAGGGTTTAACGTATTCAATGATAATCCATCTATCATAGGAACAATTTCTAGAACATTATGATGAAAATCTCCAAGTTTTTTTGTAGACACCTCTGATCCCCATAGAAATATCCATGTAGGTTCCATGAGTTTGTAGGAATAGAATAATGTCTTTAGGATGTCATTTAGTGAACTCGATCCAAATACATACTCATTTCCTCACAAAAAGGAAAAAATGACATGAAAAGAAGAAGTTTCACCTGTTACTTCAATCCCATAGCAGTTCCTATCCAAGCACCTAATAAGATCTTGAACCACCCTGGACCTCTAGTAAAGTTGAAAACAACACATAATCTCCCTCGTCTAGAAGCACAAAAATCTTAGGGGAACCATGATTTGAAGAATGAGTGAATAAATTAAACTTCTTTTGAAATGACTAATTCATAGGATATATCATAAAAGCCTTGGACAACAGCATACTCATGCTACCATAGCTTGGGATGCATGATGTGGTCAACCTCTCTGACTATTTTGACTACTACCCTTTCAATAGAAGGTTGGGTCATAATATATTGGAATTCTTCATCTTTAATGATGACCATCATGGAATGGTCAATTTTGGAAAGGTTTTGTTAGATAAATCATTACAGAAAGTGGCCTCTATAATTATTTCCAAGTCAAAAGAGGAGGGTGGTTGGAATAATGTCTCGACTAGGAATGATTCGAAGATTGACAACTGGATGAACAAGAAAATAGTTGAATTATCTCATGTGACCCTGAGAGTATAGCTGAACAAACTAATAATATCTCCACCACCCATGAATGTAGAATTAGATATGCATCCCATAAGTGGATACAACCTCATTATGGTGGAAGAAAAATAGGAAGATGAGTCATATTCAACTCCAACACATTCTTTAAATATTGAAAATTTCATCCCTACATCATCCAAATCTTGGGAACTAACCCACCAAATGGAAACCTCATTTGATAATGAAATCGTTATTGGTTCTATAAAATTGATAAACATGGAATACCCCTTATATGATTATAAACATACCTCAAAATATATTTTTCCCACACATAACTGGGGAACATGAGGCTACATGTATTGGAACCGAGGATATAGATGATAACAAGACCATCGTTTTACGTAATATTTTGGTTACATCCCAAAAAAGGAAATATATGACATTGAGACCCATGGAAAAGTACTCCATAGGTCCCAAAAGAGGCATAGAGGTATACCAAAATCCTCTAAAATTCATCGACACCCATTTTTCTTATTTGACCATCTTGAAAGGGTTTAATTATTCAATCATCCCAAGAAATATGGAAGGACAGTACAACCGACACCACTGATAACGGATGCTCCCATGACCACTACACAAGAATTATGATCATACACCTATAATTCCTCAACTTACTATCGAATTTTCATTTTGAAACCCCACACTTGGATACACCAACATCTGACACAAAATTAAGACATTCTAAAAAAGCTATCAGTTTTCCTTAGCAAGCTCTTATACTTCGATGCACTACATATTTCAAAATAACTCAGAGAGGAACTCATTAAATCCCTCCAAATTCCCATAAGATTTTTTTTATAATTCATCGAATTTGTGTTTTACCCAATGGATATCATGTTATTAAAGTTCTTTTTCGCCATCCCATTCATAATCTGTGATGAGGAAGAGTTCATATAAGGACACATCAGACACCTCAATGTTAAGGAAAGACATGATAATGTCGAAATGTAATGGTATTTGATTCAAAATGGCTACATGATCAATGTAATATATATTTTGACCCTTATATTTTTGGGATATAGATAAAGGTATTTATCTCCCATAATTATTACCATTAAATGGCATCATATGGGTGATAAAATACCTATTGGGAAGAATAAACTAAAAATTTAGTTTTTCTATCTCACATCTAAAGTTGAGATTATGGTTACCCCAAATGACACCATATATAATGTCCTTCAGAGAAGGACTGAAATAAATATCCACATGGTGGTACCTTCATCATTCTATAAATGTATGAAGCATCGATTCTATGGAAAGGCCTTTATACAATATGGTGATAGTTAACCCTTTAAGACCAAAGAAGCCAGATATGATGAGGAATGTTTCATCAAGAATGGTGGAAAAACAAATGATAGATGATGATATAAAGTTTAAATATCCAAATGGATTGAGAAACACCCATGAAAATACCAAGAATATGCTATAAATTGACTACATAGTCCCAATAAATCTAGTTGATGTAATAGAACTTTACCTAGAGATCCATGCTCATCTAATACCCATAGTTTATGTAAAAGAAAATCATATCCTCTATTTATATACAATGACTTGGGAATTAGGTGATGAAAAGGTCTATTTATATGGACTCTCTCAGCTCGATAGTGAAAGATAATCCCCCATATTTCTATCTCCATCTGAAGGTGACTCCGTATATTTAAATGTTCAAGATGTTTAGGATTACCATAGGAACACCCCTACTACATTCAAGGAATTTATATCCACCACCATTGATGAGAATAAATAATAGAATCTGAGAATATAATAATACTCACTTCATTCAATGATTAGTGGTTCCATGCCCCTATAAAAGAAATATATGTACATCTCATTTCTAAAGAATCATCGATATGTGTTTTACTAGAACTATAGAAATATTCTTAGACTAATTCCAGTTGTTTCTAAAAAACATATTAGCTATTTTGATGAGCATCAATTCATTATGAATGACTCCAGGAGGATTCATCCCTCTCATACCACAAATGTAGAGGTGTACATTGTAAAAATAATGAAAAAATATTGTTAAAGAAGATAAATGTCAATTTTTTATCTTCAAAAAAATTCCTTTTTGGAAAAAGAATTCACAGATTATGGTCTTTATTGATTTTAGAGACCTTAATCGGTATTTCTCAAAGGAGGATTTAAAATTTCCTATCAAAAAATGCCTAATCATGAAAATTCTTTCATCCAAGTCCTTTCCTTGAAGGATAGTTATTTAGGTTACAATCAAATATATATGTCCCCTAACAATAAAAAAAATCCATTATAATTATAGAAACAAATGGTCTTTTTAAATTAGGTCATTCACTTTTCTTAAATAATGTTGGCTCCACTTATCAATTCACTATGAATCATAACATTAAATCATTCGTAGGAATAATAGATGAATTTTAATTTAATTATATGTTTTTGAAATCTAGATAGTGATGTAATCACTTTACCTATATTCAAAAAAATATTCAATAGTCAATAACGATAAAATCTGAAGATGAATTCAATGAAATAAACTTTTGGGGTAACTTCCAGGGAGTTATTCGGATTTATGCTATACCATGAGAGAATTTATGACATCCTAAAGAATAATAGATATATATTACAAATTTTACCACTATAAAGACCATTAAACTGAGGTGGATACAAGTTATCCTTAACAATATTAGGATTTTCGTAGACAATTTTCCCAAAAAAATCATCCCCTTCAACAGGTTAATGAATAAGGTGATCACCTATAAATGGGAAGATCAATTTTTGGGAGCACTAAAAGCCTCAAAATGTACCTATTTCGCCAACCTGTTTTGATGCATCTGGTGGAAGGTAGGCCTCTCATCATGTATGTGGATTCTATGGAACACTCACTAGGAACCCTCCTCGCATGGAAAAAATGATGGGGGTTGTAAAGAAAAGTATCTACTATCTTGTCTAAACAATGCTAGGTATTGATACTCAATACTATGATGTTGATAAGAAATGTTGTGGACTCATATTTTCGGTGAAAAATATAAGACATTTCTTATAACAGCACAACGTCTATCTTCCCTCTTGTATTAATCCTCCCAAGTGCATCCTTGGTTGTATTGTGCTTACCAAGAACTTAGCTTGATAGGAAGTCATCCAATAAAAATATGACATTCAATTCATATTATATAATCTTATGAAATGGAAATAACTAGATAATTTCATTGAAACACATCCTTCCATGGGTAATAAACATGTGGACATTCGACTTCTATATGGTGCTGACTTCTATGTCGATGACACTCCCTAGATATGGGTGATGTATTCTGATGGTGAATCATATTTTCCTACTGGAAAAAGGATGGAAATGATAAACCTCAATTAGGTTGGCTTATGGATTTATTTTTATCTCTAGAAAAATATGTTTTTATATATTATTTATCACTATCTAAAAAGTTGGATGAATAATGAGGTAGAATACCGAGCCTTCATTACTGGATTGGAACTCATCCAAAAGCTGCATATAGATTACCTTGATATCATGGGGGATTGAGAACATGTAATAAAGTAGATAAATGGTGAATATTCCATCAATAAAAAAGAACATGTCCCTACTAAGGCTACACCATGATACTAATGGAAGAGTTTCATTTTGATCCCATTTTTCATGATGTCTCTTGGTCACATAATGCTCTCTTCCACACATTGGCTAATGAAGCCACAGTTCTATATGACCATGATCATGATAAAGAAAAATTTCAAACCAGAGGATAATGAATGGTATAGATGGTCATTGTCTGTGATATTTAGGAAATAAATCAGGCCAACACTGCCTCATAGCATGATGAATTGTTATCCATCCCTGAATGGATGTAATTTATAATCAGTTTTCTTCATAATAGTGATCTCCTAAATAACCAAGCCCTAAGGTAACATATTAGACACTATGTAGTGAATCATACCTTTAAGGATGTTCCAAATGAACAAATAACCTCTCTATAAGATATTCTTTGACAGAATCCAGCTCAGATTCATAGTAGAAAGAGACATTAATGTATTTATGGAATAAGTACAAAAAGGCACCTCCAATTCTCATCAGTCTTCGACCAGGATTCCCACTAAATCATAATTTTGTGTTTCTACTATAAAACTATAACAAATAAAGATACATAAGTCTCTAAATAATTCCCTTAAAGAATATCCATGAATTCTTCAACCATAATCACCCTAAATTGTTATATATAACAAATTATTCTTGGTTTTTTTATACTGGGGAATGGATGTTGTGGGTCTATATCCCCTAGCCACATACAAGTAGTTCAAGTACATTATTTATGCTACTAATTGTTTTTCTAATGGGATGAAAAAAATACCCATCAACAAATATTGGAAAAATAATATCATCATCTTCATAAATTATTAAATCATCAACAGGTTCAGGACCCACACATTAGATTAATAGACAATGACATCAACTTCTATTCTATGTAGTTAATGAAACTGTATTAGGAGTACAATATTTAGTCCAATCAAATATCTCTCTATCATCAAATGAATAATTGATAGATAGAGTGTTATAATAAGTATCAATTGATTATACGTATGATGATTGTGAACAAGGATACAATGTGCATGATGGAAAATATAATTGATTCATTAATTGAATATCATACCATCACACGTACTAATACACAAGGAATTCCATAATTATTGGCATACGAGACTGAGGTTGTGTTACCAATAGGATTCCAAAAACCTTTACTCTAAATATCCATTTTTGGAAAGCTCTCAGATGATGAGAAATCACAAAAGATACTGGATGAATTTTAGGGGCTTGATTATAAAATATTGCATACATTTCACAACCTTGAAGTCCATCAGAATCATATAATAGGAAACATTAATAAAAATTTTATCCTCCATTCACTCCTCTAAGGATAATTGGTATTGGATCTCAAAACACCAATGATAACAGGGTAGAAGACTCTAAATCTATAATCCAAATGGGAAGGGCCTTATATCATACATAAGGACTATCATAGTGGATCCTATTCATTAGAAATGATGGATGAGAAGTTTGTCACCCACACACCGCATAATGTTAACCTACACGGTTGATTTCCATATAATAACATAAAACTATACATCCTAATAAACCTCACATATAGAACCACCATTTTTTTCTCCCACCATACATCTATTAAAGAACTATTTGTGACTTCATTCATGACATCACATTCTACAAAGTGATACCTATATCATCAATCCTTGGTCCAGTCGCAACCAATATAAAAATAAACTATCTCTGTTTAATGGAAATATGTGTGCATGAAGGCCCTTTATCAAGAAATACTTATGTATTGATACCTATCACTATAGGATATATAGTGGCACCCATATTTCCATCTTTAAGACTTGACACAATTTCCTATTTCACAGTAAGAATACTTTTTCCTTACATCCTAATGTAAAATATCATCATTCCACATGAACAACATTTGGATTGATTCCTATAATCATAGGATATATATTGATTCATAGATCACCAATCGTAGGCCTATATACAATAAGAAATGAATACAATTCCCATATATGGGAATAGGTTAAACCTAAATATAGATTTTCCCATTAAATAACTATAATTGTCTTTATTGTTATAATTAGAGAATTTATAGTTATGCCCATATCTCAAATACTTATACTATATAAAATAACTGATTTAAAAATCACCCCAAAAACATAGGGGATGATCCATAAAAGGCTATTTTTTCTATGTAAAAGTAAGATTGATGTGTGGCTAATGTGTTCATAAAATATCATGCAAAATTTTTCATGCAAGTTCACACATCCATACTTCAAGATGTTATAATGCATGGAATATTTCCTCATCGTATGAAATTAACTGTTTAAAAAAAATTTATTACATCATGAAGTTAAACTAAAGGGAAGAAAATATTTTTTTACCATATAACATTAAACTACATAGTATGTTTTCTTACCACATGAAGCTGAAACTAAATGGATGAAATTGTATCCCTACTAGAAGATGATAAACATTGTAGTCCATCACTCATTTTTACTCCTATACAAAGTACCCTAAGATCCATACACAAGTAAACCAATGTATGGGTTCTTTCCATCATCCTATAATGCACCTTACCCCACAAATAACACTTTTTGTATTGTGTAACTTGGGTTCCTAGATCCTTCCATGGACCTTCTAAATTATACACACCTTTAAGAGACACTTTTCATGACTATGTATATTTTCCTATAGATCTTGCATATGTTCCTATAGTCATGAAGAAAATAAATCACTCTATCATATGGTATTTCTGGTCCATGTGATCTCTGATATCACTATGAATGAACTCAACACCTCAGTGTGAATAGAAATACTCCTAGTATGATTGTTCCATATCATTACTCATGACCTAAGAAACATGAGTCAAGATTTACAATTTTTCAATTTCCTGCTTAGAATGATGATGGGGTACTTTTAACCCTAGGTATGCTTATTAAGATCCTATGTATCGTCCCCAATATTAGGTCCATGTGTGTCGTGAATATAAACTATATTCACTTTGGACAACATTTTACAACCTTAAACTCCCTCTTATAATTGTATAAATATAACAACAATAAATTTCTAGTGAATGATAGTGAACACATGTTATGTATAACACCCACTAACAATGTCTTGAAAAAAATTCAAGTATTTAATAGATAAACCCTTCATCACAAGAAATTTGGAAAAAATTAGGGTCCAAAAAAATAACGAATAAATCTCATGGTGCTTTCTTTTTTGACCTAAAAAATTACAGATTATGATTGAAAGACCTTTAATATCATGAAAAAGTAATAAGAATTAATTTTCACAACACCACACCATGATAATATGTTCATTAGTATATGTGAAACTTTTTACATTTCTAGAACCCTTCTTTGATATTACACTTTCCATAAATCACACTTCATTATTTCAGTTCCATGGATCTTCTTAATCATCCATTACCCATGGAATGTATACTTGGCTTAAAGAGACACTTCTCTTGATTATTCATGTATGCATATGGCTCCTTCATATACACACATGGTTGTCATCCAAATGTTTCACCCATCAAAAAGGGATATCAAATCCTCATGGTCACTAAATTTGATGTGGAAGATCACATCACCTCAATGTGTTTTAGGTAACAATCATTATGGTTTTTCCATATCATCCATCGAACCCCATAAATTTGGTCTATGATTTATAATGTATCTACCAAACAATATGATCATGTTTGATATCCTCGATGTTACATAACAGTACCATGTACCCTTCTTCAAGGTCGAAATGCGACACCCCATTCCTAAAAAATTAATGTCCCACACCTCATGATTTGAAACCAATGGTTGTGGGGATCAAGATTCACAATTAATATCTAAAATTACCTAGGGTGATAGAACCCTTCTTAGATTACATAAATCTGATACCAAATATCATAGTTTGGATTTTTTAGTCTTCTATAATCTTCCATGCCCCTCGGAGAAAAGTTTAGCTAATCATTTCTTGGCCATTATAACGATTCTAACGTTCTTTCAAATAAAACCGAAAGGAATATCCTCCTTGTAAGAAAGGAGCATAAATCCCCATCATCCCTAGAATCACAATGGATGAACAAGGAACCTATGGTGTTATAGGCCATCCTTGACATGTCTATCCCACTCCATTTTCAAGGAATCCATATTTTCGGTTATGACTTATATAGCCCATACTCTAACTATCTAGCTCCATCTATAATCCTTAATATTTCAACCGCATCCAATATTACCCCCATATACCATTCAAGACCAATGGAAATTGGTAGATAATCCTTGTTTGGTTATATATTCTAATTCATAAGGGCTTTGACATACCATTCATAGGCATATCATCCTTTTCGGTAAGGAGATCTTGTCCTCGTGAGCCTCTGAAACACCATGGTAGAACACAACACCCCAGTGTGTTTTGGGTCATTTCTAAAAGATCTAATCTATATTCTAGGAACATAAATTTGGTCTGTGTGAAAATACTATATACAATATTGGTATAAGTTTAAATCTAAAATACCACAAACTATAGTGATAGAAGGTTATAGATAAAAGACACAAAAATATATCAATGGAAGGTCCCAGCTAAAATAACCTAAACTAAAGCAATATATGGTTATGCTAAAAGACCCAAAATTAAATAAATAGTATTACCTTGCTAAAATTCCCTAAAATAAAGGGATATATTGTCAATGTTAGAAGACCCAAAACATATATAATAGAAATCCCAAGCTAAAATACCCTAAACTACAACAATATGGGTCTAAGGTAAAAGAACTGTTACAATAATAATAGAATATCTTAGCTTAAAGGACCTAAGATGCAATGATATGAGGTCCAATATCAATTATCCTAAACTAAAACTCAATAGTGATTTCTTCTAGAAGAATTAATTTTAAGGCCCACCATATTTCCTTCACAAAAAATCATTCCATTCTCTCTAAGCATGTAGGATTCAACAACAGAAAGAGAACACTCCCTTTTGTACATATATTCTATAATATTTTCTTTCTATTAATCATGTGATCTCAAGGTTACATGAAAATATATGTTAATAATGAATTTCATCTCAATAGGACTTCATGATCATTTCCCAAGAGGAATCTGTTAGAATTTCAACATTTATGTCCATGCATATAGGTTTACTTGATATTAAGAAAGGTATTTGTATCATTTGAGATTCTTATAACATTGGATCATAGAAAATCCATTAAAATAATTATTTAAGGAAATTTAGACAATATCATATAATATTTAGTTGATCAATTCACTTATAGAGAACATTTGTAGGAATCACTACTTAACGACGACTCTCCAATAAATTTATAAGACAAGTAAAGGTGAGAAAAATATAACTCTGTCAGATAATTTCTTTAATAGAGCCTTTTAACTCTACAATGCTCTACTCTCGGGTGTTAATATATTGGAATAACTTTTCAAAAGAATTGTTTTATAGTTCTAAAACCCTTGGTAACTTCTCTCCTCTTGGAATGACTTAAAACATGTATTTCACTGCAATGTAAAATATTCATTGCTTCTCTAACATGGTATACCCTAATATCTACAAAACATGTTGAAACTATGATATCTCTACATCAATAGAAATTATTTTAGACTAAATGAAATCAATTTCAACCCTCCCAGCATTGACTATGTTCTGGTGAGAAATTATCTCCACCACACACTAAGAGGTTCCATTTACAACCTCATCCCAGTTATGTTTAACTGAAGAGGATGCCTCATCTAATACCAGCATCAATTTGAGGGATTTTTTAATTCCCCCATAGATATTGACTTCTCCAATGTATAGTGAAGAACCAAACAATCAAAAACCTCACATACAAGGGTGGAAAAAAATAATTATTGATGATCTAATTAGTCCTATTAATCATCTGATGTTGTTTATAACAACAACGTCCAGATCTACCTCAACATTTTTACCACATTAATTAATAATGTGAGGAATACCTGGGGAATTGATCTCGGTTCATCCTATATATAGGAGTATATTTTGGGATCTGGTCACAAATATAATGTTTCAGGCTCACAGTCCTTATTGACGATGGAAGAAATCTAGCCACTACATTGGTCGATCTGGTTTGAGGAACCCCCCATGTTAGTAGGGACTAGGGACTCTGGAAATTAGGGTGATGAAACCTGACCAATGGCTCAAGGTTTTATATTTTAGAAGGTAAATAATACAGTATCTCTATGTAATCAAAGGATATTTACGATGTTATAAAAATACCTTTCTCAATTGCGTTGTTGGTGATATCTGATGCCCCAACCCTTGGTTTAATAGGTGACTCCTTCTTGTTATAACCGACTCCATGTAAAATATATAGATTTAAAAAAATAATTACATTACTCAGCACAATTGAGGATTTTAGGAATATAATATTATATGAGGAGATATGATACAACAACGCAAAGTTTCCAGTCAGGAAACATTATTCAACTTTTCAAAAAATATCTTCCACCAATGCTAATGAGGTTGTAGAATAACTTCCTCTATCAATATTCTATAGAAGTCTATCCACCGATTTTATATTGAGTGGTTTGATCCCCAATATTTCTACATTATTAAACATGCATATTTGAGTTGATGCCTTATCCACCACTAAATCTTGACTGGACTGGCCCAACAGAAGAAGGTCTGCCAAAGTAACTGAAAACACACATATATCCTCATAAGATGATATTTTAGTACCACCAGTTTTTGGTATGTATCCCTTAATTGAAGTATTTTATGGTTATAAAGTGTAAGGATGATGGATGAGAAATTTGGGAGAACATTGGTTGTGTTTTTGGTGATAATGGGAAGTCGCACGGGCGGCGCGTGGTTAGCCTAACTGTGTGGAAAACCATGTGAAATGGACCTATTGACGGAGTATCTACAACACACTTAGAGCACAGTTTGAGATTTCATGCAAGGGTAAGCCATTTTGGTAATGGATACCACATAGTTATCTCACAGTTTGCCTATCCTTGTTGTCAAACTATGCACAGAGTCAAAATGAGATCCTAAAAAATAGGATCTCACTCATTTTTTCCATAACTCCCTCCTTTTTTCTCCAAAATATCTCTAACATGGTATTTTACTTCTCCAAAGGTGAAATAATTTTCTCCCATTAATCTGGAGGCAATATGAAGGCTTCAATGGTGAATCGTTGCTAGATTCTTGAGGTATGTGATCGTTCTTCATCGTTCTTGATCGTTTTCTTATATCTACTTAGATATACTTCACATATTCTCTTGTTTTCTAAGAGATACACCCATTACGGGTAGATATAAGTCAGTGGATGGAAAATATAATGATATTTTTCATTCTTCTTAGTATGAGTAGAGATCTAAGGTGAGTTTTCATAGAATCGATCTGGTTTTCTTATGCATTCTTTGTTCGTTGTGGTTTTTATCAAAACCTTCCAGGTAGGAGGATTCACTCTCAATATATTTTAGTAGAACTAATTGGAATTCATTCAAATTGAATGTATTATTCTGAATTGATTATGATTTGGTTGTTTAAAACTTTTGGAATCCTTCTTGAGTGACGATTGTAAAATCTGGAAAATTAGGGATTTTAAAGGAGTGATTTGATTCATGGCTTTATAATGAGGATTTTAAAAAAAGGACTTTTCTGATATTTTTCACCCATGAATGGGAATATATGTTTTCAATAAAAGGGAACACAATATTGAAATGAAATGTTTTTTTGAAATTGGTTTCTCATTGGTTTTCAATAAAATCTCAGTTTTATTGTATTGGGTTATTTTGTTAATGAAAATATTTGGAATTAATGGTGTTGGTGGGCTTTAATGCTTAACAGGACCTTAATATGGTACAAGTGCCATTGGGGTACAAGGGACGTGAACCTATATCGGGGGTGTATGTCATTGGGACACAAGGTAATTGGATGAGAGACCGCTCATGAGTATGGAACAGTCAAACGAAACATGCATGTGTGGGTGTGTTGTGAACTATGGAATGGTTATGCAAAATGATAATAAAAAATGGTTTAATGATTTGATTAGTTATTTTTCGGGATAAATAACTTTTTGTAAATTGGTTTCATTACTTTCTTATTCACATGGTTGTAAATGTTTTTTGGAAGTTGTTTATATTTGGTTATAAACTATATTGGTAAAAAATTATTTAAACTATTTTATATAAATGTGGATATCTTTTGTATTATAGCGGCATGAGTAGAGAAGTCAATGGGAAGAAGTTAAAATATTTATACTCACCCCTACTTTGGAAATTTGGTTATTTTGTAGATCCTATCTTCTAGGATAGGGGAAAAGGAAATGTTTCCCACAATTTTAGCACTACCTCATGATACATGGGCAGTTCAGTGATTTTGGAGCTTGGAGATTGTGGAGCATGGAGTCTGGTAGTCTCTATATATTATTTAGTTTTTTATCCACTGTATACTTTGATACTTGATTTGTCTTCCACTGTGGAATACATTGACATAGTTTTGAGATACATGAAGTTTTTTAGTTATATTTATTTTTTATGCATCATTTAGTGAATGGTTTAGTGATTGTTATTGGTTTTTTGGTTTATTTCTTAAAGGTTAAATTGTCCCCCAATTGCATTTGAACCCATCTTTAAGTTATTAATATCCTTTGGCATCTTTGGGATGTCCCTTAAGGCCATGTAATGACTCATTGGACTCTCAAGACAATGAGGAATGGTGGTTCCTTACAAATGGTGTCAGTCTCGTCCTTCCTTGTGGTACAAATGTTTTCAACTTGTTCGGTCCTTTCCTAGAAAGTGGTCATCAATTATCTTAGTGTTGGATTTGGAATTATTTAACATCTTTTCCTTGGGTTGAAATCATAGACAAGAGTAGGATTGTCTGAACATGAAATGTATAGCACAAAAGGATGTAACTAACCCTTTTATTATGATCTTCTTGTTACCATGGTGTTGGGTACATAATTGATTTGGAGAAACTTCTAGAATGTTTAAAATATCAATTTCATGGGTTTATCCAATGATAGGAGCATGAAATGCATTGTAGATGAATGACTTCCCACTAAGATTGAATACATTATTTTGAGTAATGATTCATGTTGTTTATAATGTTATAGTTTTTTGAAAAAATTTAGAAACTAGTTTCAAATGAAAGACTTTGAAAAAGAGTGGTTGATTTATTTTGAAAATGGATTGATTCTCCAAAATAAGAATAAGATTTTTCAAAAATGGTGGAAATAGAAAAATGATGCTTTTGGAAAACAATGTTCTGATAGTTGATATTCTAGATTTTGAAATGTTAAACCTTAAATAATTTTGATAGTGATATTGATGGAGTTTGTTGTTGGATTAGAAAATAGAACCTGGTAGGTATCATCGAAACCAACCAGAAGAAGCTACGTAGAATGTGGTTGCACCTGAACCACGGGTAAACCAGGAGCTGGTTCAGAGTATTGTACAAAATTTTCAAGATTTGGATACAGGGAACCAGAGGAATGATCCAATGCATGTGGATAATACCTACCTGTTCATGAAGTAGAATCCACCTAACTGTTGGGGTGATGTTGAACCCATGAAGGTGGAGTTGTAGATTGTTAGGGTGAATTGTATCTTTGATTGCATTGGCACACCATCAGAGATCAAAGTCAATCTATTGACTTATAGTCTCGAGGTTCTTGAATTTAAGTTGTGGTATTTAGTGGTGTAAGATAAATTGGATGAAGGCTGTAAATTTGAGGATTTTGTGGAATTGTTCACCAAAAAATTCAATCATCACAAGTTCATGTTCTATAAAATTACGAACTTCTACTTCCTGATACAAAAGTGTATATCTATTATAGAGTATGCCATTAAATTAATGAATTTAGTGTTATTTTCACCAGAAGTTGTAGAAAGTGAATCATTTAAGGAAAACATCTTTAAATCAAGGCTATGGCAGGAGATTCGATAGAATATGGAGGTCCTCTATATTACAAATTATACAGAGATGGTGAACTGAGTGACTGTTGGTGAATGTGATATCTCAAGATCTATGGGAGGTGGTATGATGATACCTATTGGGAATGGGGGGGAACTCAAATTCTGGGAGTAAGCAAAAAAGGGACACCTATTTCTATGGGGGAAGTGGAAATCAGAACCATATTGATGGATCATTAAACTTTTCTATAGGACCCCAGAGAAAAGCAGTTTACCTTCAATGTGGATAACTTGAACACATAAAGAGGGAGTGTATGAAAATACATAGAGACTATAAAAATTGTAAACAGATGGGACTTCTATAGCACTATTGTTACAATGGTCCAAGGTTAGGTGCTCAACACACTTCTGAAGTGTCTCAAGCATCGTATGCTTCGACAGGGTGAGGAAAGAAGTATCAGTCTCAGAATCAGAGTAAACCTAATCATAGGGTTTCTATATATACCATGACATCTCAACCAGGTCAATATCTTCTAGGCAGTAAAGAGAACAGTGCAGAAACAAATAAATTGTACGGTGGTGAGTAGATGATTGTCGATGATCAAGATAGACCATATATGGTGAGAGGTACGATTCATTGGAATTCTACCCTTGTGCTAGTGATCTTCGATACTGGAGATTAAATTTATTTAATTTTTTCTCATGTTGTTGGTTTTCTATTATTAATGTTGGAAATTATTCCTTCTATTTTAAAACTACTAACTCTTCTTAGGGAAAGAAAATTTCAAGATTTAGTGTGTATAAAATTTTCTATAACTGTTGATTGTGCTAAAATGAAGTGGGACATCTTGATGTTGTACATGGATGTCCATGATGTAATCCTGGGTACGTATTGTTTGAAAATGTTTGAGGCTCACATCAACTGTTATAGGAGAAAAATTTTCTTCATGACTAAGGAGAGAATCAGACATCTCTTTAGAGGAGAGAGGAAGATGATGAAAGGTGAAACGAGCTTTTTGGTGCTAACGGTGGGAACAATATCTAGAATTGACTTTGGAATCAGTGGAAGAGATCGAGGAAATTAGGTTTCTAGTAGTTGTGGATCAATTTCCATTTTTCTTTCTCTAGAACATCTCAGGGTTACGACCTCTAAGGGAAGAGGATTTTACAATTGATCTCCATTCGGGGACTAGTATTATTACCCTTCCATATTATAGGATAGCACCAATAGACATATAGAAATTGAAAGTGTAGTTAGAGGAACTAGAAAGTATGGGTTTCATTCCACAGATCACATCTCTGTGGGAAACACTATCATGTTCATAAAGAAAGTGGATGGAAAACTTCGGCTATGTGTTTATTATCTTAAGATAAATCATGTTATGATATAGAATAGTTATCCACTTCCACACATTTATCATATATTTGATCAATTATGGGGATCAATGTGGTTCTCCAAGATGGAATTTTGATCAAGATATATCCAATTGCGAGTTTAGAAGAAATATATTTTGATGAATTCTTTTAGAAGAAGATATGGCCTCTATGAATATATAGTCATGAACTTCGGTCTAAAAAATTAACTAGAGGTCTTAATGGCTTTTATAAATTGGATATTTTATAGATATTTGGAATATTTTTGTTTTGGTGTTTTTGGCAGGCATAATGGTGTATTCAAAACCAAGGTTTGACCATCAGGAGCACCTGGAAATAATGCTATAAATCTTGAGAGATCACTATTTTAATGAAAAATTATCAATGTGCATTTTTTGGATGCATGAACTACATTTTCTTGGCCATGTAATTTCTAAAAAAGGTGTTTCTGTTGATCCTAAAAAGATAGATGTTGTTATTTCATGGAAACCACCAAATAATGTCTTCAAGATACAATGTTTCCTTTGTCTAGCTGGTTAATACCGACACTTTGTGCGTGATTTCACACGACAGGCATCACCAATGTCTACTCTAACAAAGAAGAATGCTTCATTCCAATGGAAAAAAGGAATGCCAAAAGTCATTCCAGGAGCTAAAATATCATCTATCATCGGCACCTATCTTGATTTTTCCAGAATAACGACATTGTTAATTGGTGTATTGAAATTATTCGGGATTGGGGTTGGAATACATTATTATTCAAGGAGATCATGTGCTAGATTATGGTTCAATGAAGTTGAGGGTGCATGAGAAGAATTATCCATCACACAATCTGGAGTTTGCTACATTTTTCCATGATTTGAAAACATGGAGACACTATCTCTTTATTGAGAAATTTATTGTGTTCACAGACCTAAAAATGATGAAGCACATTTTATCACAACGATATTTAAATCTGAGGAAAAGGATATGGATGTAGTATCTCCAAATGATTAAATTTTACTCAATGCATACACTAGGGAAAGGAAATTCTATGGTGGCTCATTAAGTCAAAATCCATATGATTAATTGGTGAAAGAAGCTTCAAACGAATGATAGTTGATGTCGGTTCTAGCCAACATGCATGTGCAATGTGAATACCGAGGTGATAATTTGGTTTTCTTTTCTACTATGCTTGTTCTATATTTGGTAAATATGGTACTAGATGAAAAAAACCTGATGCAGAATGTATGCCTATGAATTCAAAACTCAATGGTGGTGATACCATTGAGGGCTAGAAATTGGGTGGAAGTTCAGTTTTGTGTTTTAGAGATCAAATGGTTGTACCTAGAGCTTGTTAGTAATAAATCCTTCATGATTAAGACCATTCAAGATTTTATGTACATCCAGGTACATAGAATATGTATAAGGCACTAAAGGAACTATTTTGGTAGACCGGTATGAAAAGGAAGATTCTTGAGTTCATCTCATGGTTCTTAACTTGTTAGAAAATAAAAGAAGAGCATAAACGACCAGTGGGGGTGTTGTAGTCTTTAGCTTTTCCATTTCATAAATGAGAGAATATAGATTGGGATATTGTTACAAGTATTCCAAGAACAGTCCAAAAACTGGATTCCATTTCGGTGATAATGGATTGTCTTACCAAGTCAGCCCATTTCATACCAATTTGTGAAACTCATATGGTGTAGGATCTGTCAAAAATATATATCCAAGAAATGGTAAATAGATGGGGAATACTGATTTCAATCATCTTAGATAGAGATCTAAGGTTCATGTCTCATTTATATAAATCAGTGGAGAAATCCCTCAGGACTCAGTTGAATATGATCATGGTGTATCATCCTCCGATAGAAGGTCAATCCGAACAGACAATAAAAATATTTTGAGACATGTTACAGGCTTGTGTAATGGATTTTAGTGTCTTGTGTGAATATAATATACCCTTAATATAGTTCTCATACATTAATAGCTATCAGGACTTGATACATATGGCTCCATATGAAAGACTATATGGGTTTTCATGTTTTTATCCAGTATGTTTGGTGGAAATAGGCAACACTTCATTGTTTGGGGTGAGCCTTGTCCAAGAAACAATATATAAGATTCCATTAATTAGAAAAAGAATTAAAATGGATCAAAGTCGTCAGAAATATTATGACGATCACCATCAAAGGATATTATCATTTTATGTAATTGATCGTTTATTCTTGTGGATATCTCAAAGGCTTGGACATCATCATTTCAGGAAGTAGGGAACATTACCTCCCAGATACATTGTCCCTTTCAAGATATTTGGAATGGGTTAGAGATGTTTCATATCGGTTGAAATTACCACCATGGTTCAGGACTGTGCATAATGTGTTCCATGTATCGTAGTTGACAAAGTACCAACTTCATCTTGACCATGTGATCAGATGGAATCACGTTCACCTAGATCCAGATCTTTCATTGATACATATCCCAGTACGGAATGTGGATAAACAAGAGAAATCATTTCATTAAAAAATATTTGGTCTAGTGTGGGTTTTATTGCAGCATGGTCCAGTCTAGGATGATTCTTGGGAATGTGAGATGGATATGAAAGGGAAATGGAAGAAACTATTTTAGATTAGTGAGGGTTTGATACTTTCTAAGGATGGAAAGACCAATGGTGGGGAGAATGTAGTACTCTCAATATCGAGTATGTAAATTTTACTAGAATTTTTTTTCCTTATAATTTTTAAGGGTTATGGGTGAGAGATTTGGGAGAACATTGGAAGTGTTTTGTGGATAAAGGGAAGTCTCATGGGCGGCACATGGTTTGCTTAACCATGCTGTCAAAACATGCATAGTCGTCCTATTGAGGTAGTAGCTCTAACACAGTTTGAGCATGGATTGGGAGAACGTTCTAGGGAAATTCTTTTGGGTAGTGGTTACTTCATGTTTAGCAGACAGTTTTCCTAACCGTGTGGTCAAACCGTGCACAGCATCAAAATGATATCCTTAAAAATAGTATCTCAATTTCTTTTTCATAACTCCCTCATTTTTCCCTAAACTGGACCTAAATCAGGATTGTTCTTCTCTTAAGGCTAAAAAAGGTTCTCACATCGATATAAAGGCATTATAAAGGCCTCCCTCAGTGAATTGAAGCCAGATTTCTGAGGTATGTGATCATTCTTCATCTTTCTTGATCGGTTTCTTAGATCCACTTAGATCTACTTATCCTCTTCTCTTTTTTTCTTATGTCTATTCTCGTTATGGGTAGATTTAGTTTGGTGGATTCCAAATATGATTATTTTTTTTATTTGTGGTAGAAGAGATCTAAGGTGGGTTCTTGGATAATTGACCTGTTTTGCTTGTGTGTTCTTCATTCATTGTGGTATTCATCAAAACATTCGAGGTAGGAGGCTTCAATCTCAACTCCTCATAGTAGAACTGATTTTCATGATTTCAAATTGATTTTATTGTGAAAAATTTATTTTAATTTGTTTATTCAACACTTATTGGAATCCTTTTTGAGTTACGGTTGTGAAATCTGTAAAATTAGAGATTTTGAATGAGTGTTTTGATTCTTGGTTATAAAATGTGGTTTTAAAAAAGGGTATTTTCCTAGATTATTGGAACATGAATGGGGTTATATTTTTTCAAAAAAGTGAATGATTTATTGAAATAAAATGTTTCTTTGAAATTTCATGCACTTTGGTTTTCAATAAACATTCAGTTTAATTGAAGTGGGTTATTTTGGTAATGGATTTTTTTTTAGAAATGATGTTGTTATGTGTTAATTTTTAATGGGACCTTAATAAAGAATGAGTATCATTGGGCAAAAAGGTATGTGACCCTGGATTGGGGGCGTGTGTAATTGGGAAACAACGTAATTGTATGAGAGACTGCTCATGAGTATGGAACTTTCAAACAAAGCATGCATGTGATGGTGTGTTGTCAACTATGTAATGGTTATTTCAAATGAAAATAAAAATTGTTTTTAAACATTAAATAGTTATTTTTTCAAGAAAAATAACTTCTTGGAAATTGGTTTCTTTGTTTTTTTTTCATATGGTTGAATATTTTTTTTTGAGCTTGTTTATATTTGGTAATAAATAGCTATGGAAAATTGTTTTATGTAAAATATTTTATATAAATGTTTCTAGATTTTCTATCTTAGTGTTGTGAGTAGGAACTTAATTAGATAAATCATGTTGAGTTTTATACTTACCCCTATATTGGAACTTTGGTGCTTTTGTAGATGTAATCTTCCAGGATAGGGGAAAAGTTAATGTTTACCTTGTTTTTAGTATTACCAAATGATACATGGACTTTTTGGTGATTGTGGAGCTTGGAGCTTGGGGAGCATAGAGTCTTGTAGTATTTTCATTGTCATTAGTTGTTTATACGTTGTGTACTTTGTTACTTAATGGTATTCCACTATGGAACAATTTTATGTGGTTTTGAGATACATGAAGTTTTTTAGTTTTCTTTATTTTGGTTATGCTTCATTTATTTAATGGTTTGGTGATTTATTTTGGTTTGATGGTTTATTTATTAGAGGTTTAACCGTACCACACTTATATTTGAAACCCTTCAACATTTATTGCTAGACTTTGGCATCTTGGCGATGTCTCTTAATGCTAGGTAATGACTTGTTGGACTCTAAAGCCAATGATAATTAGAGGGTTATTAAAGATACATTCACTTACATAAAATCTCGATAGGGAACTTCTCATTGGTTACATATTATGATGTTTTCCTAGAATAAATCAAAACAATATATGAGTAAATTTCCACACTTATATTTGGATTCTGGGGAAGAATACCCTTACAATATATATTGTTTCTTTTCCTAATATATTTCTTGGAAGTCTCTATGGAAGGAATTGAAGATAATATCATAGTTCATGAAGTGGAAATATCGTCCATCATCTCAACCAATCGACCCAGGGATTCATCATCATCGGTCTCCTAGTAGCTGCCAAATTCTTCTTCTACATCGGTTCCAGGGGTAATACTCAGGGAATTATATGACCGGTTCTTCATTTTTATCCACTGACTATATCAACAATGACATTTTTAATATCAGTAGGGTTGTAATGGGACAAAGTTCCTTTCAACAGAGTAATGAATTCATCTATACCAATTATTTATAAACAAGATAACCATGTTCATCCATGAAAATATTATGAGTACATTGAACAACCATCAGATAGACCAATGCGGAATAAAATATCATACCCCTGACAAATTCCAATGCAATATAAAAGTCTCTTATAAAGGAATTGACCACCTTAGTCACTCATGGAAATTTACACCCAAAGGGGGTTTTAAATAATAAAAATCTATTTAAGGTAACACTAATTAAGGCATGATACACCAAATATCAACACCTATGTTCTTATCCATCCAATCCATACACTATTGTGATTTTACAAGAAATATTTTGTTCTCAATGCCATCACCATATAGTTATGAACTTTGTATAGCTGTATCAGTAGAAACATCTCCTAAAAAATAAGATGATAATGAATTCCTCATATCCTTAAGAGTTTCATACAAATGTTTGGACCTTATAGAAACCAAATCCATTCCATTAATAATGTTTTCCTCAGAAGTAAGAGGTAATTCGGAATCCTCACTAACCAATTTGGAAAAGAACCCTGTTGGATATGAGAGTATCAAAACCTCATCCTAACCAATTCAAAAACAAATTGATGCATTATAGGGTGGATGGTTTATCTCATCATGAGTCTCATCCCAGGTATGCAGTTGAAACAATTGGTGAGATACCATCGGAATATGTTTAGATTGATCATGAATAGAGTGAATCAATATTGAATACACATACAAAAATTGACATCTTAATCGAATGACAGAATACCACCAACAGAGAAGGTCCCTATCTATCTGGGGTAAAATAATTACATCATGATGTGATTCGATATATTTTTGTGCCTCACCAATGGCCCTACCAATATAAAAAATATCAACCATATGCATTTTAGCAGATGTAGTTAAAGATCAACTACAATAGAGGCTCATAAAATCACTCACATATCAATCATTTAGTGTAAATTTTTTTACCCCACTAATACATTAAAGTCATAGTATGAAAAAAAATTGTAGATACCCAAGATGTATAGATATTCATATCCCCCTATATGAGTTCATTTCCAAACCCATAATACATTAAAGGGAACCAAGATTCTGAAATGGTAATTTCCTTCTTAATCATGTTACATAATAAAATGATGTTTTGCTATCATATGGAATGGTAGCTCTATACGCTCCCACATTCCATGGTGGTCACCACTTTAAAAGTGGAAAATTGAACTCCACCTTTTTCCTTCATTTTAAGTATGTTCCCACTCTGGTATATGAAAATGTAATTGACTTGTTGGGCATCCAATCAACAATAGGTATAACCACCCATTCCCCATTATTTAATTTTTCCTTCCATAAGCATTGGCCAGAAAGCGCCGAGTAAACTTCAAGAGCCCTTCATAATCCAAGACTTCTGAATTATATATTTCAACTTATAGAGTGAATTCAGGATGATTTTTCCAACCCATGTCTTGAATGGGATATCCTCTCCATGAAGCGGCTCTATCTGGAGGGCCGATTATCCCATATTGATTTGTCCTTGGGTGAGTGGGGGAGTCCTCCTTATGCCATCCATGGTAAAATATGGGGTGAAATAAATCTTCATACATCCCATCTCATGTTGGTACACCACATATATTCTCAACTTCCAAAAGGTTGATTCCCATATCCCCACGCATAACGTGAATTGTCTTCATGGTCGGACAAAAATATCTGAAATATTCCTTCATCAAACCCTCATTGTAATAGTAATATGACTGTGATATCTAGATATCCTTTGTAACACCCCAAGATTCCATGGTATGCTTCTCTTTGAATAATACAGTAGTGTGTGTTGTACGCAACTTCGAGTTCTAACACACACCACAACAAAAAAAACTAACAGTTATGAATAGTAATACCCAATTTTTGAAATTTTAAAAATTTTATCATTAAAAATGGACCTCATTTTTTAGATTCAGAATATAGAAATTAGACTAGGGTGAAATTTTAGTATTTTTCTGAAAACATTAAATTTTTGATGAATAGTGAAAAACATTGAGTCATGGTTTAAAACCGAATTTTTATTTAAATAATTATTTAATTTATTTAAATTTAATTAAGGTCAAAATGGATACATAGTAACTATATAAGTTCAATTTAATTCATTGGAGTTATTTTAGATTCATTTTAGATATATAAAAATTTTATGAAACTTTTCACCGTCTTTTAACCACCTCCTAGGAGAATTTTGAAATTCACATAAAACATAATTTTACCTCTTCTGTGAGTGGAATTTTGAAAATACTAGACACATGGTTAATATCAAGGAGTAAAATGTGGTTCAAGAAGATAAAAATAATTTTTGGTGAATAGTTACTTTTTACTTTTATTTACCACGGTTAAAAGTAAATAGGGTAATTAAGGGTAAAAATGATATTAATATTACCCTAACACATGTCCTAATTCTATTGGACAAGTGTATCTCGACCAAAAACAACCTTTGGAATAAAATATTATCATTTAGGTCCACTTGTATTATATTAGGACATTTATTATTATCTAATTCATTGAACAGTTAAAAGAGTTAAAATCAATGTTTAATAACTAAAACATTTTTAATATAGGGTTATACATTAGATAAATTCGATTATAAATACTCACTAGAAAGATAAATATATTTCCAAAATAATGGTATTTTATTTATAATTTTTAGACAATAAATAATGTAATTTATTTATGACACAATAGTGATGCAGTAATTACATAATTAATGAAATATTAAAATAATTGATATTATAAATATCAAAATAAATGTAATTTCAGACTTTTTATAAATTAAACTAATTTCAAAGGTTAATATGACATATTAGTACTGATTATATAAATTGTTTCGAATTAATAATGGTGTTATGAAATTATCAAAAACAAAATAACCAATAGTGTAAAAATTAACATAAAAGTGTTTTAAAACGAATATTATATTATTAATTTATATTCAATTCCTCAAAATATGCGGTTCGGCCCAGAGACTTAAATAATGATATTTTTATCATTAATGGACCACTTTGGGGTCACTTGGAAGTTTATAGTAAGTTTATTGATGATATAATATAAAAATACAAAGAGACATGGTAAGTGTCAAACTAATAAGCTAAGAGTTAAAACTAAAAGATAAGGTTAATAAAATGACCCAAACCTGTCTAAAAACTATTGGTTGAGTGAGTTTCGACCAATACCCACATTAACCTTTAAATAATCCACTTTGGAGCCATTATAAACTGAATATTTAATTATTATAAAATAATATTTCTAGCTTTTCCAAAGGTGCCCCTCACCCCTCTTATAAAAGGGCACTCCCTCTTTTCTCAATTTCACACCTTCAATGCCTTTGGGATCAGACAAACTCAGGCCAAATACACTCTAAAATATACTCCCTTAAGCATAGTGGCCTTAATTTAGTCATAAAGACAACCTATGGAGCCCTTTTGACCAAATCAATAGGAAGAACCCGAAGAAGAGGTAATGTTTTCACCACCCTCTTTCAAGTTCCATTCTTCATCAACTTCTTATTTCTTTGTTGTTTCTATTCTAAAATAATAACTCTAGTATCATGTATATAATTTGATGTTATTATAAATATGGTACAACTATATTCAGTATTCTCTCCATCCTTTGAATGACATGTCACCATATGTGCGTACGTACGGCTTACAGTCTCCAAGTCGTGGTGTAATTGTTATTCAATATATTATTTTTTTGATGGTTATAATAATGAAGTGTAGTTCATGTAAATAATAAATATAACATGATAATGATTCTATATATATGATATACCATACAATTATATATTATTTTAATATCAAAAGAATGATATTGTTGCTCGTACGTACGTACGGACTACCGTCTCCACGAACGCGATGAGATTCATTCTCCATAATATCCATTCATGAATAATTCTCATTTGATGATTAAAAGTAATGTTTATGAACTTTATATCATTCTGGATATGAATAAGATACAACCTATCCATAACAAACATGAATTAGGTAACAAACATATAAAAAACGAGTAAGTTAACACCCGAAACAACGATAATACAAAACTATTATTAACAAAGCATTATTAAAAGATCATATATGATATCATATTTATGTATATGGTTATTTTATAATTTAATAACATTTTTTTAACTATTATACAGGAGGTTAACATACCATTGACTAAGGAAAAGTACTAGGTAAGGGTTTATTTCACAATATCTTCATTATCTGAGGTTGTTTATACGTAATTATCTACTGGGACCTCTTTATCATCCACATCAATGTTTCTTAAAAATGTATTTCAAATCATTCTTAAAAATTTAATGACTATGGGATAAATTAATTTATACACTTGTTGACGTTTTATAAGAAGTTTATGAAAGAATCTTTCTATCATTTTCCAAACAATGTCCTTTATAACCTTTTCGACAGAATTAAGGTAAGAATGTATTTTTTAACTTATACGGTGGGTGAGGATTTTTTCTTCTATTATAAAATTTTCGAAGCTTCTCATTCAATATTCTAAGAATATTTTTAACATAAATGTTTTATTCTAAAATTATTTGACTTTTAAGTGATTTAAAAAAAGAGATATTTCTCTCAAATAGTTTTGATTTCATCTATGACAACATCCTTTGAAGGATTTTAAGCTTATTTGAAGTTGATTTATTATGATAAAAAACATCCATATTGTATTGAATGTTTTGTGATATGTTTGACTATGGATGTATTATTTTTATACCATTCACGGTTTATAGAGAAAGTATTGACATTTCGTATGCTAGTTTTAATACAAATGTTTCTGTTATGTTTAAACTTGTTCATATGAAGAATGCATTGGACTTAATATGTGAATGGTGGAGCACTCTATAGCTCCTCGATGCATCGGTAGGTCTCATGTGACAAACTAGTGTCTTGGCGCGAGGCCTTGAAAAAATCTTATTTGTAGTCTTAGCACGAGGCCTTGAATATGTGGTTATGATAGTCTAACATTATTCATTCCATCATTATGAAAGTGGTTATTGATATTGCATGTGATTATTCGACTAGTAGAATATCCATGTGAATAAGAAAATGGAATTATTTCATTATTTATTTTCTATATTATGCTGAATTTCATGTTTAAAAGGCTTTTGTTTTAGTTATACATTGCCTTAAATTTTTATTCTTAATTATGAAATTTTCCTCTATATTGTTATCCTCACTGAGCATCTGAGCTCACTCCTTTCAATGTTTTATTTTTCCCAGGATGTGAAAAGTAATTTATGAATGACCTGTAGGGATAGTATGAGGGGATATGAAGAAAAGATGTTGTAGTAGTAGTTTTCACTTTATGATTTAATGTAAACTTTATGAATGTATCTAGTTATTCCAAGGCTACTAAACTAATCAGTATTTCGAGACTTGATCTTTTGTGATCATGCCAATATTATGTAATAATGTCCCGACTCTGGGTAACTGGGGTCGGGGCATCACTGTTGGTATCATAGGAAGTTTATTACAAAACTTGGAAGCAAGATTTAGATAAATTCTGATTAGAGCACATAGCCCTAAGATAGACTATGAGGATTAGTATAGAAGAACTTCCTAGAATTTTGGTATTGTAATTATTTTGTGAGTTTTCCAAGCAATACACCCTAGTCTGGATACGAGTACGTAGAGGAGGCTCTAGCACAGATGTACCAAGGGGTAAAACCCGAAAACACCTCTTTGAGCTAGACTCAAACGAAATTTGGTGCATGACAATGGGACTTGCTGCACTCTTGGTTACAACACTCCTGAGGGATATTCATAGGATAATTCTCATTTTTTTATTAACCATTATAAAGGGTTTATGAGTATATACATCCTCAAAGAAATTTTTTTTATGATTATGGATTATATCCATAAATAGTTCAATTTATTTTATGTGTTTTAAAAGTATGGAATTATTTATTTTGATTCATAAACTGATCTAGTTTATGCTATTGTTTAGAAATGGAGCCTAGTGGATGAAATGGAAACTATATCAATGCACGCACTCCATGTAGGGATTTTCCTCTTGCTCAAGATAATTATAGTGGAGCTGGTGATGCAACTGGTGCTGATTAGCTAATCACTATACTGGGATAACTCACTCAGGTTATAAATAATAACCTTACCCATATAGAGCACCCTGATCCTCAATGTGGAGGATCAATGTTAGATCTCTTCATGAGGAAACAACCACCAACATTCAATGTGAGTACAAATCAATTAGTAGCTGAGCAATGGATAAATTCCCTAGAGAAAATATTTCAGGCTTTGGGGAGTAGTGAAAGGGAAAACGTTATCATGGTAGTTTACCACCTCACTAGAGATTCTGATCAATGGTGGTCCTTGATTCAAAACAAAAAGGATGACGAGGAAGTATCAAATATGGAATGGAGGGAGTTCAAAGAACATTTAATAGAAAAATACTTTCCTCGTGCCCATCGAGCAGATATGGAAAGAGAATTTTTGAGTCTAAGACAAAAAGGGGATGAGAATGTCACAAAGTATGTGGATAACTTTACAAGGATAGCTATGTATGCTGGAGATTATATACGTATCCCAAGAAGTAAGATTGATCATTTCTTTGATGGGTTAAAACCGTTTCTCCATTGAGCATTATTCTCACAAACCTTCTCGTTGTATGAAGATATTGTCTGATGTGTTGTCACGATAGAAAAGGAATTCTATAAGTCTTATGACTTTAAAGCAAAGTAGGAGATGAAGAGATCTGATGATCACTCAGGGAATGGAAATAAGGGGATGAAGGGAAAAGTTGAATATCCATCCTGCAGTGAATGTGGGAAGAAACACCCCGGTACTTTATTAAAAGGAATGGAAGTCTATTACAAGTGTGGTGAAAAGGGCCACCATGCTCGTGATTGAAAGGGGAAGAAGGAAGCTACCAATTTCCAATGTTACAATTGCAGTGAGATGGGACATTATGAAAATTAATGTCCTAAGCATCAGGGGAACTTACCTCAGAAAAGGAAAAGGGATCAAGTCCAAGCTTATGCTATCACTACTGCTGAGGTAAAAGCACCGAAAGACATGGTGGCATGTAATTTAATGGTTTCTTCAAGTTTAGAAAATGCATTATTTGATTCTAGATCATCGCATTGTTTCATATCTTCCCAGTTTGCTAAGAAAATTAGATATTTACAATTTGATTTAACAAGGGAGTTGTCCGTTAAATCTCATAAGGGATGTATCATTGCAAAAAAAATTGTGAATCAGTCCCCATTATAGCACATAAATGTTACTTATCCTCTGATCACATCGTCATACCTATGATTGAATTTTATATAATCCTTGGTATGGATTGACTTTCGGACCATGATCGAAAAAATTATTGTAAGAAGAAGGAGGTTACTATTTTTGATGATGATGATAAGGAACACCATATCTTTAGGGCGGAATCATAACCACCTAATTATTACCTAGATCCACCCCCAGTAGCTCAAATAAATTCAATTATTGGAGAGTAAGAGAATGAAATGATTGTGGGTGAGGAAAGTAATGTTCAAATAGAGGATTTACCTATTGTAAATGAATATGTAGATGTGTTTCTGGAAGATTTACCTGGACATACTCCAAAATGAGAAGTTGAGTTTTCCATTGATTTAATTCCTGGATCAAGGCCTATATAGAAGACCCCTTATAGAAGGTCCAATGTGGAATTAGTTGAACTAAATAAACAACTAGAGGAATTGAGTAATAAGGGATTTATTCGCCCTAGTGTTTCTCCATGGGGATCCCCTGTTCTTTTTGTTAAAAAGAAAGATGGATCTATGAGGCTATGTATCGACTACAGGGAGATCAATACTATAATAATAAATATCAAGTATCTCCTACCTCACATTGATGATTTATTTGAACAACTGCATTGAGCTCAATACTTTTCAAAGATTGACCTTCGATCTGGATATCATCAGTTGTGTGTGAAGAAGGAAGACATTCCAAAGACAGCATTTCGATCCAGGTACGGGCATTACGAGTTTACAGTAATGCCTTTTGGATTGACTAACTCACCCTCTATATTCATGGATCTAATGAATAGAGTTTTCAAGGAATATCTCAATGAATTTTTGGTCGTATTTATTGGTGATATCTTGGTATACTCCAAAATCTACAAAGATCATGAAAATCACTTGCGCATTATCATGAAGACTCTGAGAAGACATGAATTATATGGGAAGTTTTGCAAGTGTGAATTCTGGCTTCATGAGATTTCTTTTCTTGGACATATTGTCTTTAAAGATGGATTCACTTTGGATCCTTCTTAGACCAAGGCAATCCAAGATTGGCCTGCACCGACGAGTATAATTGAGGTACACAGTTTTATTGGTTTAGCGGGTTATTATCGACGTTTCATCCATAATTTTGCTCAGTAGGTTAACCCATTAACAAATCTCACACGTAAAGGGGTTAAATTTGTTTGGACAAAAGAGTGTGAAGAATCTTTCAAAGAACTGAAGAGATGATTAGTCAATGCTCCTATATTGACTCCACCATCGGGGAATGATGGGTTCGTTATTTATAGTGACGCATCAAAGAAAGGACTTGGTTGTGTCATTGTGCAGAATGATAGGGTTATTTCCTATGCATCACGACAGTTGAAAATTCATGAGCAAAACTATCCTACTCATGATCTCGAGTTAGTAGCTATGATCTTTTCTTTGAAGATATGGAGACACTACCTCTATGGTGAAAAATGCGAGATTCATACTGATCACAAGAGTTTGAAGTATATTTTCTCACAAAAAGAACTCAACATGAGGCAAAGGAGATGGATTTAATTACTCAAGAAATATGATAGAACGATACACTACCACCTGGGGAAGGAAAATAAGGTGGAAGATGCTTTGAGAAGAAAATATCATAGAGTTTTGAACAATATGAGAATTTAAAGGGATCCAATTTTCATGGATCTAGTGAAGATGGACATGGGAATAACCATGGAAGGTGAAACATCAATGCTTTTTCAAATGGTTGCCAAACCATCTTTATTAGAAAGGATAAAGAGTTCTCAGGCCGATAATGAATAATTTCAAAAGAAGATTAAAGCTGTGAATGATGGGAGATTGAGAGGCTTTGTGTATTAAGAAGGAATTTTAAAATTTGAGAAGAGGCTTTGTGTTCCCGATATACCTGATTTGAAAAGAGAATTTTTAGATGATTCTCATAGCTCCAATTTCTCTATACACCTTGGGAGAACCAAAATGTATAGAGATTTGAAGGAAAACTTTTGGTGCGACAACATGAAGAGGGAGATTTCTGGTTTTTTGTCAAGATGTATGGTTTGTCAAAAAGTGAAAGCTGTAAGGTAACAGCCTGGAGGAGTCATGCAACCTCTTCCCATACCGGAGTGTAAATGGGATAATATTACAATGGAATTTGTCATGGGGCTACCAAAGACTCCAAGAAGGAACGATGCAATATGGGTTATTGTTGATCGTCTTACCAATTCAGCATATTTTATGGCTATAAGAGAAGATCTACCACTGGAACGTCTAGAAAGACTATATATTAATGAAGTTTTGAGACTTCATAGAGTACCCCTATCGATTTTTTTATCGTGATCCCCATTTTACTTCAAGATTCTAGAAGAGTCTTCAGAAGGCCTTGGATACTGAACTTCCTTTGAGCACTGCCTACCACCCTCAAATAGATATCCAATCAGAATGAACTATTCAAACCTTAAAAGTCATGTTGAGAGCTTGCTCACTTGACTTTCAGGGTATGTGGGATCAATATTTACCTTTGGTGGAATTTTCCTATAACAATATCTTCCATTCGAGTATTCAGATGGCACCATATGAAGCATTATACGGAAAGAGATGTCGCACACCAACCTGTTTGGATGACGTTGGTGAAAGAAAACTTATAGTCCCATAACTGGTCGAGGAAACAATGGAAAAGGTAAAGGTAATCCAAAATCACATCAAAGCAGCTCAAAGTAGGCAGAAGAGCTATCATGATAACCAAATTAAGTATTTGGAATTTCAGGTAGGAGATCATGTTTTCTTGAAGGTATCTCCATAGAAGGGAGTTATAGGTTTCGGTAAGAAGGGTAAATTGAGACCCAGGTATATCGGACCTTTCTAAATTCTAGAATGAATTGGAGTTGTAGCTTACCGTTTGGAAATGTTGACATGTCTTTCCAAAGGTCATGATGTGTTACATGTATCACTGTTGAGGAAATACATGCCTGACCCAACGCATGTACTCCCCTATAAGAATTAGAACTGGAACCCGATCTATCTTATTGCGAAGAGCCCATCAGGATTCTTGATACGAGGGAACAAGTACTGAGAAAACGGATGAGTCGTCTGGTAAAAGTTTTCTGGAGAAACCATAAGATGGAAGAAGCAATGTGGGAACCCGATGAACATATGATGAAGAACCACCCGAGTCTTTTCATGCAATAGTATTCTAGAAATTTCAAGGATGAATTTATTTGAAGGAGGGGAGAATGTAACACCCCAAGCTTCCACAGTACGATTCTCTTTGAATAATACAGTAGCGTGTGTTGTATGCAACTTCGAGTTCTAACACGCACCACAACCAATCAAACAAACCGTTATGAATAGTAAAACCCACATTTTGAAATTTTATAAATTTTATCTTTGAAAATTGACTTCATTTTTTGATTCGGAATATAGAAATTATCCTAGGGTGAAATTTTAGTATTTTTCTGAAAACTTTCTATTTTTGATTAATAGTGAAAAACACTAAGTCATGGTTTAAAACCAAATTTTTATTTAAATAATCATTTATTTTATTTAAATTTAATTATGGTCAAAATGGATACATAGTACCTATATACGTTCAATTTAATTCATTGTATTTTGTTTAGAATCATTTTAGATATGTAAACATTTTATGGAACTTTTCACCGTCTTTTACCCACCTGCTAGGAGAATTTGGAAATTCACATAAAACATAATTTTACTGCTTCTGTGAGTGGAATTTCTAAAATCTGAGAGAATTGGTTAATATCAAGGTGTAAAATGTGGTCCAATAAGATAAAAATAATTTTTGGTGAATAGTATCTTTTTACTTTTATTTACCACGGTTAAAAGTAAATAGGGAAATTAAGGGTAAAAATGATATTAATACTACCCTAACACATGTCCTAATTCTATTGGACAAGTTTATCTCGACAAAAAACAACCTTAGGAATAAAATATTATCATTTAGGTCCACTTTAATTAGATTAGTACATTTATTATTATTTAACTCAAAAAAGAGTTAAAAGAGTTAAAATCAATGTTTAATAAATAAAACATTTTTAATATAGTGTTATACATAAGATAAATTCGATTATAAATATTAATTATAAAGATAAAAATATTTCCAACATAATGGTATTTTATTTATAATTTTTAGACACTAAATAATTTAATTTAATTATGACACAATGGTGATGGAGTAATTATCTATTTAATGAAATATTAAAATAATTGATATTATAAATATCAAAATAAATGTAATTTGACACTTTTTATGAATTAAACTAATTTTATAAGTTAATATGACATATTATGACTTATTATATAAATTTTTTTCTAATTAATAATGCTGTTAGGAAATTATCAAAAAGAAAATACCCAATAGGGTCAAAATTGACATAAAAGAGTGTTTAAAACAAATATTATATTATTAATTTATATTCCATTAATATAAATATAAGGTTCATCCAAGAGACTTAAATATTTATTGGTGTATAATTAATTGACCATTTTGGGGTCTCTTGGTAGTTTATAGTATGTTTATTGACTATATAATATAAAAATACAAAGAGACATTGTAAGTGTCAAACTAACTAACTAAGAGTTAAAACTAAAAGATAAGGTTAATAAAGTGACCCAAACCTGTATAAAACCTATTGGTTGAGTGGTTTTAGACCTATCCCCACCTTAACCTTTCAATAATCCACTTTCGAGCCATTTAAAACCGAATAAGAATTTATTATAAAATAATATTTCTAACTTTTCCAATGGTGCCCCTCACCCCTCTTAAAAAAGGGCACTCACCCATATCTCAATTTCACACCTTAGAATCATTTTGGATCAGCCAAAATCTTCCCAAATCCCCTATAAAATATCCTCCCTTAATCTTAGAGGCCTTACTTTATTCATAAAGCCAACCTAAGGAGCCCTTTTGATCAAATCAAAAGGAAGAACCCGAAGAAAAGGTAATGTTTTCACCACCCTCTTTCAAGTTCCTTTCTTCATCAAATTCTTCTTTCTTTTTATTTCCATTCTAAAATATTAACTCCAGTATCTTCTATATACTGTGATGTTATTATAAATATGTTACAACCATATTCAGTATTCTATCCAACCTTCGAATGACATGTCACCATACGTGCGTACGTACGGCTTACCGTCTCCACATCGTGGTGTAATTGTTATTCAATATATTATTATTTGGATGGGTATAATAATGATTTTTAATTCATGTAAATAATAAATATAACATGATAATGATTATGTATATATGATATACCATCCAATTATATATTATTTTAACATCAGAACAATGATATTGTCTCTCGTGCATACGTACGGACTACCGTCTCCACGAACGCGATGAGATTTATTCCTCATCGTATCAATTCACGACTAATTCTCATTTGATAATTAAAAGTAATGTTTAAGAACTATATATCATTCTGGATATGAATATGATACAACCTATCCATAACAAACATGACTTATGTAACAAACATATAAAATAAAACGATTAAGTTAACACCTGAAACGAGGATAATACTAAAATATTATTAAGAAAGCATTATTAGAAGATCGTATATGATATCATAATTATGTATATGGTTATTGTATATTTTAATAACAATGTTTTAACTATTATATAGGAGGTTAACATACCATAAACATAGGAAAAGTTCAAGTTAAGGGTTTATTTTACAATCTCTTCATTATCCGATGTTGTTTATACGTAATTATCTACTGGGACCACTTTATCATCCACATCCATGTTTCTTAAAAATGTATTTCATATCATTCTTACTATTTTAAAGACTATGGGATAAATTCATTTATACCCCTATTGACTTTTTATAAGATGTTTATAATGGAATATTTCTGTCATTTTCAAAACAAGGTCCTTTTTAACCTTTTCGACAGAATTAAGGTAAGAATGTCTTTTTTAACTTATACGTCTTGTGCAGCTATTTTACACCATTATAAAATCATAAAAGCTTCCCATAAAAGCTTATAAGAATATTTTTTAGGTAAATGTTTTATTTTATAATTATGTGACTTTTAAATGATTTAAAAAAAAGAGATTTTTCTCTCAAATAGTTTTGATTTCATATATGTCAACATCCTTTGATGGATTTCAAGCTTATTTGAAGTTTATTTATTATGATACAAAAATTATATATTGTATTGAAGGTTTTGTTATATGTTTGACTATGGATGTGTTATTTTTATAAAATTCATGGTTTATGGAGAATGTATTGACATTTCATATGCTAGTTTTAATACGAATGTTTATGTTATTTTTAAACATGTTCATATGAGGAATGCATTGAACTTAATAAGTGACGGGTGGAGCCTGTTATAGCTCCTCGATGCATCGGTAGGTCTCATGAGACAAACTAGTGTCTTGTCACAAGGCCTTGAAAAAATATTATTTGTATTCTTTGCACAAGGCCTTGACTATGTGGTTATGATAGTCTGACATTATACATTCCATCATTATGAAAGTGGTTATTGATATTGCATGTGAGTATTCGACTAGTAGAATATCAATGTGAATATGTAAATGGAATTATTTTATTTTATCATTTCCATATTATTCTAAAGTTCAAGTTTAAAAGGATTTTGTTTTAGTTATACATTTCCTTAAATGTTTATGCTTATTTATGAAAGTTTCTACTATATTGTCATCCTTACTAAGCATCTGAGCTCACCCTTTTCAATGTTTAATTTTTCCTAGGATGTGAAGAAGTAATTTATGAATGACCTACAGGGATAGTATGAGGTAATATGAAGAAAAGATGTTGTAGTAGTAGTTTTCACTTTATGATGTAATGTAAACTTTATGAATGTATCTAGTTATTCCAAGGCTACTAAACTAATCAGTCTTTTGAGACTTGATCTTTTGTGATCATGCAAACATTATATAATAATGCACCAACTCTAGGAAATTGGGGTCGGGTCGTTACAGATTGTACACTGTAATTTTCTAAAACTTCTCAATGAATTTAGAATAAATGTATAGAAACTAGAAGGTTCATCCACAGTCCACTCCATAACTACCTTATGATCGAATTTCCCAATTGGAAACCCACCTAAATATCTTATTTGTTGTGGAATTTTTCATTATTATGTTATATAGATAAATATCATCATTGGGATCTTGATTATTCTATAGAAGTCTATTATAATGAATGTCATTATTTGAATGTCTTCATGGTCCCCATTAGTAAAAATGTAGACCGCTAAGTGATACTCACTGAGAATGTTTTATGGGATTTTTAAACCCAAGAAGATTGTATAAATTATGATTGTTTTGGAGAAATGGGATCCTCCTCAGTAATGAAAATCCTTCATGGGGGGAGTCTAAAAGGTATAGTTCCCATGTTTTAATCCCATTATCATTACCATATTTATTTGAGGTTACCCAACATCATGATGGCATGTAGGATCCACATTTTCCATCATATCATTAGAACAAGTTATCGTTGCTTTGGACTCTATCTTTAAGGGTGTGTTAGAAGTGAGACATGAACCAGAAGCCATCAAAAAATAAGATAGTACAATATGTCAAATATATATAATAAAAAACATTTCAATGAATAATACATGAAGTTCCAATAGCATCATGAAAATTGAATTTATCATTAAAGGGATTCAAAAAACACATGAATTACTCACAAATTGAATAACCCATAAAGACCATGTGGGTTACATAAACCAATAAGGAATCATGAAATATCATGTCCCATTAGAGGTCTCACAATCACATGATGTCAAAATGGTCATTTGAACCACATGACAGTCAAAAAATATCATGCAATTAAGCCATATGGTCTCTTGAATCCATCAAGATAATCAGAACCCCAAAACTAAATCTCAATAAATTACCAAATGTGTGGTTCTTAATTGGTTCATGAGGGAACCTAAGTGAAATCAGTCTTGAAGAGGTGTAATCAAAAAATGGACTCACAGTGAGGTATGATGGAAAGATCATATAGAAGGGAAATTAGGTGATGTTATGTGATGGAAGAAGGGTGCTTGGTCTTGGGAGAAATGAGTAATCATTGATTGAATCCCTTTACACCTCATTGTTTATAGTGAATCCTATTAAATAAAAAACTCCACCAGAACAAAGGTCATGAAGATGGAAAAGTATAAGGCCCCAGCCTTAAACATTACTAAATCTTGAGTTATTACAAGATTACACATTGAGGATCTTTTCAGGGTTATAGTTTTAGAGAATTAGGTCATAAATCATGCATTACATTCCACATTTAAACAATGTGGTTACATAAAAGATAGTATTCATTTTTTTCCATCAACAGAAACATATTTAAAACAAAACATGGATTCATTCATGACACTTCCTTGACCCTATCATCACATCATGTACCTTTACCTTGATAAGTGAAAAACATTTCAAAAACTTGGGATGAGCATAAAAATATCAGTAAGGGATATAAAAGTAAGAAATGAAAACATTATTCCATGTATGAAATCATACATTACTCATAAAACATAATCATTTTAACATACCTCATCAAATCATTAATAAATCATAGAAATTATAAGACATAAAGGTAACTTGAGGCATTCATAACATTCTTACGTAGGGAGTAACCCTCATGGTTATGTTTGGAATACCCATCACAGTATATTTCCTAAATATCTTTGGATAAACCTTAATGTTTAACCCCTTCGCGTTACCCAATGCATTGGAGAGCTATGTCGGGCTAACCCGCCCTTAGTTTATCACGGAACCACCCATCGTCATAACAATGCCCAAGAACCATAACATAATCGTATCACATAAAACATGCATAAAGGAAACCTAAAATTTCCACTTTTCAATCACAAGATATGAATACAACACATTGATATAAAAACATTATCAAAACCATTTTAAATACCAAAATAAAAGAAAAGTAAAACATGGTATTTATTTTTCATTTTTAAAAAAAATTATGGCTTGTAGAGGAAGCTGAAGCTCAAATAATGGTCACAGCGGTAGAGAAGTCGTTGTCTCCGCATATGTACGACAAAAAAACATTCCCTTTTGTCGTTTATTAAACACTTAGTATAAAAAATATTTATTTTTGAATAAAGTTAAAAGTAAAAGGGGATTATACACTGTATAAAATAAAGTTGTGTATAAAACAAAATATGCCTCAATGAAAGGAGATTGAGACGAAGTCCCATACCTCAGGTCCGACTTGACTCGATCGTTCTTTAACATCCTGAATAATAAAGTTGAGTTAATTTATACTTGATTAATAACATTTTTCATGTTCATTATTCCTTTTATATCACTTATTACCATGTTATGAACACTATGTAATTATTTAAGTTAATAATGGTCGTTTTGTCGATCATTGGTACTTGAGTCAAAAATAAACTCTTTATAATTACAAGTTGTTCATATATCCATTTTATCCAGAGTTATATTCATGATGTAGATATCATATATGTCATATATATCCAGTATATACATGCATTTATAATATTACGAAACATTTAGAGGTAAGAAATGAAACGCACCGTTCATAGAGACGGTAAGTCGTACGTACGCATGAATGCTACTTTCATTTCAATTTCCTATTTAATGGAATTGAATCATAATTATATCAAGGTATATTATAATTCCAACATAATATCATATATAATATCATTAACTCCATCCTTTATATGTCCCACATCTGGAATTAACGAATCAAATCACATTGAGGGGGCTGTAGTCCGCACTTCCTAAAATGAAGATATCACGTTTACCCATAATGGAAGCCATAATGGTATTCCATAAATGAAAAATACAGAATATTAAGGAAAACATAAACATATTATATCTCATATATAAATATAGTGACTTATTAATGGCCACCATTGAAGGTGTTATAAGAATATTGAACAATCATCGTTTCGTGAGGCAGAATTTCACCATCCATGGAAACAATATGTTCTTTAACCATTAGATGTAGGTGTGTGTAATTGTAGCTAGAATAATCCTTATAAAAACATCCTAGTATATTGAAAATACTTTTTTTGTTACAAAATAAATGAATAAAAAGAGTTTAGGGGTTGGAGAAGAAAAATAAAACAAAAGAACATTAGAGAAGACTTTACCTTAAAATCGGGTAACTCCTCTTGGTTTGTACCAAAAGGGTTTCTTGAAGAGATTTCTGCCTAAGGAAAGGCTTCTAGGATGAAGAGAGTGATTTGGAGAGATAAAATGAGCAGATCTTTGCCGATCCAATGGCTTGAGAAGTGTGTGTAAAGAGGGAGAGGTGGGGGCCTTTTATAAGAGGAGAGGAGGGGAACTCTTGGAAAGTCAAGAAATGTTACTTTATTTTAAAATGATTTTTGGATTTTAAAGGTCGAACATTGATATATTTAAAGGATAAGGTGATAAGTGTTCTAAATATACTCATCTAATAGGTCTTTTACAAGTCTAAGTCTTGTATTTTGCATTATCTTTTAATTTTATTTAAATCGTTCATTAATGAGGTAATCGTTGCATCATCATGATGTCATAAATAATTTAATTTATTTAATGTCTAAAAATTAAAAAAAAACTATGATGTAGGAAATATTTTTAGCTGTCCGATTACTATTTATAGACATATATATCATTTATTTAGAAAAAATATAAAATGTTTTACTCAGGTGATACATTCTTTGTTATATTTAACTTTCTTTAAAAATAAAAAGATAAAAAGTCATTATCACACAAAAGTGATTTCATGGTGTCCCCAAGATTGGCACAAGGAATCCCATGGTCGGCAATGACACGACTAGTAGCATTATGACACATTTTGGGGTCATTTGTTATTATTATGATATTATTTTATTATCCTTAACTATTCGATTACTAATTAATCAAGATAATTAAAGATAATTACCGTCGTTACTATTCATAATGTCCAAAAACCAAAGAGTCTTGATTACATAATTTGGACCTTATGATTCCAAATATTTAATCCATTTTACAAAATTCCAAACACAGAAATTTCAATAATTAATTTAAAAATAATTCTCGTTGTCAAAACAAATAGCGGGTTTTTTAGAAACAATATCTATGAAAAGTTTGGCACTTGTTTATGCCCAATTCCAAAGTGAAATTAATCTCAATGACCACCATTGGATTACATGGTAAACATATATTCTATTTACACTTTCAAACAAATTAAAAAGATAATCTTCCCATATAATTAAATTAGATAAAAATGCATTTTTGATATAAAATGCAGTATTTTTCACTATTCATTAAAAAAATGAACACTGTTAGAAAAATACCAAAAAATTATCCAATGTAAATTTCAATGTCCCAATCATAATGAATATGTTTATTTTGACAAATAGAGCTTATAAAATTTTCAAAAGTTTGATTTAAAAATGGTTTTCCATCAAAAGGCAGTAAAACAATCTTTTAAAATTATTAGTATATTCCATGCTTAAGATTGGATTTATTCTCATTTTAAGCCTCTAAAACACTATCTAATTCATAAATAGACATAGATAAAAATATATATTATTCATTACATACTTGGGATGTTACATCCTTCTCCCCTTTAGAAAATTGCATCCCCTCAATTTATTTACTTAACGAATAAGTGGGGGTATTTATCCCTCATTGCATTTTCAGATTCCCATGTTGCATCTTCCCTCATGTGGTTTTTCCAAAAAAACATTACTTGATGAATCACCTTATTCCACAACACTTTCTCCCTGTGGTCAAGAATCTGGACCGGTTGTTCCTCATAAGATATATTCTCTTCCAGATGAACTACCTTTGGACTCAAAACATGAGATGGATCTGGCATGTACTTCCTTAACATTGAAACATGAAAAACATTGTGTACCTGAGATAAAATCATAGGTAAAGCCACTTGGTATGAAACTGATCCAACTATCTCCTGAATTTCATATGGTCCAATGAACCTTGGACTCAGCTTTCCTTTCTTACCAAATCGTATCACACTTTTCCATGGTGAAACTTTGAGAAAAACATGATCACCTACCTCAAAAGAGAGATCATTCCTCCTATTGTCTGGATAACTCTTCAACTTGCTCTGAGCTGTTCTCATGTGTTTCTGTATCAGCTGAACTTTTTTTGCCAACTCTTCTACCAATTCTGGTCCCATCAACTTCCTTTCACCGACTTCATCCCAAAAATCTGTAGTTCAACACTTCTTCCCATATAATGCCTCAAATGGTTCCATCTATATACTGGAATGAAAACTTTTATAATAAGAAAAATCAAACAAAGAAAGATGTTGGTCCCAACTTCCCTAATAATCCATCGAACAAGCACGTAGCATATCCTCCAATGTCTTAATTGTTCGTTCTGACTGCCCATCTGATTGAGGATGAAAAGCTGTACTAAAATTTAATTCAGTACCCAATAACTTATGAATGCCTTTCCAAAAGTGAGAAGTAAACCTAAGATCAGGATTAGATACAATGGAGAGGGGAACCCCATGTAACCTGACTATCTCTTTAATATACAAATGGTAAAGTTGATCTAGGGAAAAAGTATCTCGTATAGCAATGAAATGAGCAGATTTAGTCAAGCGATCAATAATAACCCAGATTGCATTATTACCTCGAGGTGTCTTCGGCAATCCCACAACGAATTTCATGGATATATTCTCCCATTTCCACTCTAGCACTGGTAAAGGCTGAAGCATCCCTTTCAGTAACTGCTGCTCTACTTTAACATGTTGACAAGTCAAACAATTCATAGTAAAATCAGCAATGTCTTTTTTCATTCCGTCCCACCAGTAATACTACCGAATATCTCTATACATCCTAGTACTACCTGGATGAACTGAAAACGGAGAACTATGAGCTTTACATAACACCTCTCTCTTCAACTATGAATCACACGGCACACATTATCTCTTTCCAAATCTCAAAACACAATCATTATCAATGTTGAATTCAGACAACTTACCTTTATGAACCATCTCCACCTTTTTCTGCAACTCACTGTCTTGCTTCTGTGCTTGCTTAATTCTGTTTGATAGAGATGATTTCACTGATACCTGAAAAAAACAGAATAACATCCTCCACCAACAACTTCTATGCCAAATTTTATCAAATCCTTAACCAAAGGATCACATTCCAAACGCAACATTGTTAATGAAGCATTCCTTTTTCGACTCAAAGCATCAGCCACTTTATTTGCTTTTCCCGGATAGTAATGAATTGTACAATCATAATCCTTGATTAATTCTAGCCATCTCTTCTGTCTCATGTTCAATTATTTCTGAGTGAATATATACTTTAAACCTTTTTTATCGGTATATATTTCACACTTTACTCCATACAAATGATGCCTCCAAATTTTTAAAGAAAAAACAACAGCAGCTAATTCCAAATCATGTGTAAGGTAATTTACCTCATGAGTTTTCAACTGTCGTGAAGCATAAGCAATTACGTGATCATTCTGCAATAGGAAGCAACCAATTCCTTTCAATGAAGCATCACTGTAGATAACAAACTCACCATTCCTGGAAGGTAGTGCTAAAACTGGAGCATTCACCAATCTTCTTTTCAATTCCTGAAAACAATCATCACATTCTTTTTTCCAGATAAACTTAACACCCTTCCAAGTTAGTTTAGTCATTGGACTAGATAACCGTGAAAAATGTCTAACAAACCTTTGTTAATATCCTACCAATCCAAGGAAGCTACGAATATCAGGTACATTTTTGGGTTTGGCCATTCTTCAACAACCTTTGTTTTTGCAGGATCAACAGTTATCCCATCTTTAAAAACAATGTGACCAAGGAAAGAAATTCGTGGCAACCAAAACTCACACTTGCTGAATTTCCCATACAATTTCTTTTATTTTAAGGTTTTCAAATTAACCCTAAAATGCCTTTCATGGTCCTATTTACTGTTAGAAAACACCAAAATATCATCAATGAAAACAACCACAAACTTATCCAAGAACTCATGGAAAATTCTATTCATAAGGTCCATGAATACAGGAGGTGCATTGGTCAGCCCAAAAGCAATTACTACAAATTCATAATGGCCATATATTGTATAGAACGTGTTCTTTGGATTATCAGCTTCCTTTACCTTCAAATGATGGTACCCCGATCTGAGGTCAATCTTTGAAAAAAACTGAGCTCCCTGGAGCTGATCAAACAAATCATCGATATGAGGAAAAGGATATTTTTTCCTAACAGTGATGTTATTAAAGGCTCTATAATCAATGAAAAGTATCATTGAACCATCTTTCTTTTTAACAAATAAGATAGGAGAACCCCATGGTGATGTGCTCGGTCTAATAAAACAGTTCTCTAATAAATCAGGCAATTGGTCCTTCAACTCTAAAAGTTCAATTTGAGCCATTCGATAAGGGGGTTTTGAAATTGGCTTTGCATCAGGAACTAAGTCAACGGTAAATTCAACTTACCGATCTGGTATTATTCTAGGCAACTACTCAGGAAAAACATCTGGATACTCATTTACCACTGGCACATCATTAATCTGAACAGTTCCCTTGTTTTCAACGATATGTGCAAGGTAACATTAATTTCCATCTTTTACAGGTTTCTCAGCCTCTTGATATGTTATCAACAGTAAGGGTTCATTCTTGTACACAAACTGAAAGTCTTTCTGAAAAGAAACTTCTTTATCTCTACAATCAATCTTAGCACGGTAAACAGAGAGCCAATCCATACCCAGGATAACATCAAACTCTACTAGAGGTAAAACAATAAGGTTTTCAAGTAGGTTCTTTCCACGGATAAGGATAGGAAGATTCATATAAATTCTTTTTGCCTCAACATTTCCCCCAGGTGTTTTTACCCCATGTTAAGGAGTCATTTCTTGATATGGTATTCCCATTTTACTAGAAATTGTTTTAGAGATGAACGAATGTGTAGACCCCGAATCAAACAACACACTGGCATAATCTGAAAAAACAAACAAAGTACCTAATACAACTTCATTTGATGGCCCGACATCTGATGAAGTAGTTGCAAAGGAATTCACCACTCCTTTCTACTTGTAGTCTATCTGCTTCCCATTACTCGAGCTCTTTTTCATACACTCGTTTGCATAGTGACTAACTCATTGCACTAAAAACATTTCACTAACTGTAAATCAAATTTGGTCTTACCACCACCCTAATCTTTTTCAGTGCAATCAAGATCCTTATGTCCCATCTTACCGCATCGGTAGCACTTTCCAGAATTCAGAAGACATTCCTCAGCATGCCTTTTACTACATTTATCACAAACTGGAAACTTAGTTTTCTTACTATCAGACCTTTTTGAAGAATTCTTTCTTTTCTCCTACCACCTCAGTCTCTTCTTGTATTGGTTGTTATAGAACACTTGATCATCGGAAAACTCCATTTCCACCTTCTCAACACATCGAACAAGATTTTCATAACTCTTGAACTCATGAGAAGCTAATTCCCTTCGATATTTTGGCTTTAATCCTGAGTAAAAATGATTGATTTTACTATCAAGGTCTCGGATAAAATTTCGAGCATACCTTGCCAATCAAGTGAACCATTCTTCATTGGCAGGCACTGATTCTTACACTTGCCTCAATTCCAAGAATTTCTTTTCCATCCTAAGTCGAACAGCCTTAGGAATATACTTCTCAAGAAAAGTACCTTTGAATTCATCCCAGTCGAGAGCATCACTCTCATCAGCGTCCCTGATATTTTAATCCATCAACCACCACTGATCTGATTCACCCTCCAAACGGTAAATAGCAAGACTAAACTTTTGATTATCTGAACACCCCATGACATCGAAAATATTCTCCGGTGCTTTAATCCACCCTTCAGCTAGCAATGGGTCAGATGATCCTCTAAATGATGGTGGATGTTGCCTCATGAAACGTTTCACCACTGACATGTTCCTCTGCGGTTGATCTGGCTGATCTCATGCAGTGATACCACCAACATTTATCGCTTGAGTCAACTGTTCCATTACTACAACAAACTGTTCAGTTCCAATTCCAACTATCTCAGGATGTTGATTCGGAAGGTTATTTCCTTCTGTATGCCTTCCTAGCACTGCTTCCTTGTTTCCTCTACAGAAAACCATTCTGGACAAACATGTCTTAGATGAAGCAACATGGTAATCTTAAAATGCTATATCATTTAAATTTAACCATAAAACAATATTTTTGGATAATCATTTAATTGAATTATAACTTCTAAAGTTATCTAAACCGACCTTTGATTCCAACTATAAGGCCCCATCCTTAAAAATTACTTAATCTTGAGTTATTACAAGATTACACATTAAGGATCTTTTAAAGTTTAGAGTTTTAGAGAATTAGATCATAAATCATGGATTACATTCCTCATTTAAACAAAGTGGTTACATAAAATATAGTATTCATTTTTTCCCATCAACGGAAACATATTTAAAACAAAACATGGATTCTTTCATGACACTTCCTTGACCCTATCATCACATCATGTACATTTCCCTTGACCTATGAAAAACATTTTAAAAACTTGGGATGAGCATAAAAAGCTCAGTAAGGGATATAAAAGTACGAAATGAAAACATTAGTCCATGTATAAAATCATACATTACTCATAAAACACAAGCACTTTAACATACCTCATCAAATAATTAATAAATCATAGAAATCATAAGCCATAAAGGTAACTTGAGACATTCATAACATTCTCATTTAGACAGTAACCCTCATGGTTATGTTTGGAATACCCATCACAGTATATTCCCTAAATCTCTTCGTAGAAACCATATGGTTTAACCCCTTCGCTTTAGCCAATGCATTGGAGAGCTATATCGGGCTCACCCGCCCATAGTTTATCATGGAACCACCCGTCTTCATAACAATTCCCAAGAACCATAACATAATTGTATCACATTAAACATGCCTAAAAGAAACATAACAATACCACTTTTCAATCAGAAGATATCAATACAACACATTGATATAAAAACCTTATGAAAACCATTTTCAATACCTAAATAAAAGAAAAGTAAAACATGGTATTTATTTTTCATTTTTTTTAAAAAAAATTATGGCTTGTAGAGGAAGTTGAAGCTCAAATAATGGTCACGGCGGCAGAGAATTCGTTGTCGCCGCATACGTACGACAAAAAAAACATTCCCTTTTGTCATTTAGTAAACACTTCGTATAAATAATATTACTTTTGAATAAACATAAAATTCAAAGGGGTTTATACACTATATAATAGAATGTTATGTATAAAACAAAATATGCCTCAATGAAAGGAGATTGAGACGAAGTCCCATACCTCGGGTCCGACTTGACTCGATCATTTTTTAACATCCTGAATAATAAGCTCGAGTTAATTTATACTTTCTTAATAACCTTTTTCAAGTTCATTATTCCTTTCATATCACTTATTACCGTGTTATGAACACTATGTAATTATTTAAGTTAATAATGGTTGTTTTGTCGATCATTGGTACTTGAGTCAAAAATAAACTCTTTATAATTACAAGTTGTTCATGTATACATTATATCCAGAGTTATATTCATGATGTAGATATCATATATATCATATATATCCAGTATATAAATGAATTTATAATATTACATAACATTTAGAGGTAAGAAATGAAATGCACCGTTTATGGAGATGGTAAGTTGTACGTACGCATGAACGCTACTTTCATTTCTATTTCCTATTTAATAGAATTGAATCATAATGATATAAAGGTATATTATAATTACAGTGTAATTTCATATATAATATCATTAACTCCATCCTTTATATGTCCCACATATGTAATTAACGAATCAAATCACTTTGAGTGGGCGGTAGTCCGTACTTCCTAAAATGAAGATATCGCGTTTACCCATAATGGAAGCCATAAAGGTATGACATAAATGAAAAATACAGAAGCTTAAGAAAAACATAAACATATAATATCTCATATTTAAATATAGTGATATCTTAATGGCCACCTTTGAAGGTGTTATAAGAATATTGAACAATCATCGTTTCGTGAGGCAGAAATTCACCATCCACGGAAACAGTATGTTCTTTAACCATTAGATGTAGGTGTGTGTAAGTGTAGCTCGAATAATTATTATAAAAAAATCCTAGTATATTTAACATACTGGTTTTGTTGCAAAATAAATGAATAAAAAGAGTCTATGAGTTGGAGAAGCAAAATAAAACAAAAGAACATTAATGAAGACTTTACCTTTAAATCAGGTAACTCCTCTTGGTTTGTACCAAAAGGGTTTCTTGAAGAGCTTTCTGCCTAAGGTAAGGCTTCTAGGATGAATAGAGGGATGTGTAGAGATAAAATGAGCAGAGCCTGGCCGAGCCAATGTCTTGAGAAGTGTGTGTAAATAGGTAGAGGTGGGGTCCTTTTATAAGAGGAGATGAGGGGCACTCTTGGAAAGTCAAGAAATGTTACTTTATTTTAAAATGATTTTCGGATTTTAAAGGTCTGACATTGATATATTTAGAGGATAAGGTGATAAGGGTTTGAAATATACTCATCCAATAGGTCTTTGACAAGTGTAAGTTTTAGATTTTACGTTATCTTTTCATTTTATTTAAATCGTTCATTAATGAGGTAATTGTTGCATCATCATGATGTCATAAATAATTTAATTTATTTAATGTCTAAAAATTATAAAAAAAATACTATAATATAGGAAATGTTTTTATCTTTATAATTACTATTTATATTCCTATAGATAATTTATGTAGACAAAATTTAAAAAAAATTACTCAGGTGATACATTCTTTGTTATATTTAACTTTCTTTAAAAATAAAAAGATGAAAAGTCATTATCACACAAAAGTGATTCCATGGGGTCCCCAAGTTTGGCACAAGGCATCCCATGGTCGGCCATGACACAAATAGTAGCATTAAGACTCATTTTGGGGTCATTTTTTATTATTATGATATTATTTTATTATCCTTAACTACCTGATTACTAATTAATCAAGATAATTAAAGATAATTACCGTCGTTACTATTCATAATTTCCAAAAACAAAATAGTATTGATTAAATAATTTAAACCTTCTGATTCCAAATATGTAATCCATTTTACCAAATTACAAACACATAAATTGCAATGATTAATTTAAAAATAATTCACGTTGTTAAAAAAATAGCGGGTTTTTTAGAAACAATATCTATGAAAAGATTGGCAATTGTTCATGCCCAATTCTAATGTGAAATTAATCCCAATGACCACCATTGGATTACATGGTAAAAATATATTCTATTTACACTTTAAACCAAATTAAAACTATTATTTAACCATATAATTAAATTAGATGAAAATGCAGTTTTGATGTAAAATGCAGTATTTTTCACTATTCATTAAAAATGAACATTATCATAAAAATACCAAAAAAAATATCCAATGTAAATTTAAATGTACCGATCATAATTAATATGTTTATTTTGAAAAATAGAGCTTATAAAATTGTCAAAAGTTTTATTTAAAAATGGTTTTCCATCAAAAGGCATTAAAACAATCTTTTAAAAATATTAGTGTATTCCATGCTTAAGATTGGATTTATTTTCATTTTAAGCCTCTAAAACACTATCTAATTCATAAATAGACATAGATAAAAATACCTATTATTCATTACATACTTGGGATGTTACAAAAAGTGTAGAGAATAACCCCTGGGAGATCCAACCACCCCATTTACAAGTCCCTCTTCTCATACAATGTCACCCCGAACAATCAAGAATCATAAAATGATGACCAAGAAAGTACCCTAGGGAACATGAATTTTCAACAAGAGAATGCCTGAAAACCCCTCCTATAATAACTCAAAAAGAGTATAAAAATATTCAAAATTTTGGAGTCCTTTTTTTAACACCCCATGCTACCATGGTATACTTCTTTTTAAATATATCAATGTCTTGTGTTGTACACAACACTAAGTTCAAGTACACCACGACCTATCAAAGTAGTCGTTAAAAACAATTATGGATAGTATTAACCACATGATCAAATTTTATAAAGATTATTTTTAAAAATAGAATTCAATTTTGAATTTCTACTATGAAAATTATCTTATGGAGAAATTTTTGTAATTTTTTGAACGGTTTCCATTTTTGATTAGTAGTGAAAAATACTGAAATTTAATTCAAAAATAACTTTTCATCTAATTTATTTATATAGTATGATTTTCTATTTAATTAGATTAAAAGTGTAATTGGATTATTAATTTATCATTTAATCCAATTATGTTCATTTTCAGTAATTTCCCATTTAAATTGTACATAAACACACGCTAATCTTTAAATAGTTTTTACTTCTTAAAAAACTTGTTGTCTGGTTTTGACAACGGAAATTAATATTATATGAACTAATAAAACATTAATATGTTTAATTTCGAAAAATTAATTTTATATTTTCAATAATAAGATTAAAATTGTGTAAATAGGTACCTCTTTTGGAAATTATGAATAGTAACTTAATAATTATTTTTTTTATCGTTGTTAAAGGGTAAATCAAGAAAATAAGGGTAATAAAATACTATTATAATAATATAATACTATCATAAAACAAGTACAAAATCTAATTAATGACATATTTCCAACCATGGGAATCCATGGGTAAAATTTCGAACCCCATGGTGCCACATGGGTGTGATAATGACATGTTATAAGAATTAATTTGATGTTAAGAGAAATATACACAAACATTTATCTTTTAATAAAAAATTTTAATATAGCGTTGTATATCTAGTCTACTTGACTATAAATATTAATTAAAAATATAAAAAATATTTACTACATAATTTAATTTTATTTATAATTTTTAGGTATTAAATAGATAAACTTATTTATGACACAATGATGATGCAATGATTACATTATTAAAGAAAGAAAAAAAATAAATGACATGATAAATATTAAAAGAAATATAAATTAAAAATTATGATTCCATACACGAATTTTTTGGATGATATTGACATGTTATCTTTTAATTAATTCCTTTGGTTCGATGTAATCATGTTTTTATTTCTATGAAAAATCAATTACTAAATAGTTTAAGAAATGACTAAAATGAGTTTTTAAAACAAATACTATTTTATTAAATGATTTAATAGTCCTAAAAAACTAAAAAAAATTCAAATTAAATATATAATGTTAAAAATGTCATAAATTATCCACTTTGGTTTATCTTGTTATTTTATAGTGACTATAGTAACCATATATTATGAAAATACAAGAAGACATGGTAAGAGTTAATGTTTTTAACTAAGTGTTGATGCTAAAAGATAAGGTTAATTTTGTGACCTAAACGTGTCAAAAACCTATTGGTTGAGAGGATTTAGACATAATATCATCTTATATAAGAAATATATCACTTTTTAACTACTATAATTCGTAATCGATTTTATAATAAAATAATATTTCAAAACATTCGTAAAGTTCCCCCTTCCCTCTTATAAAAGGCCACCAAATCTACCCACTTAATAACACTTATAAAGTCACTTGGACCATCCAAAATCTATTTAAATAATCTCTCAACATCCCTAAATTCCTCTTAGAGGCCTTACCATGGGAATAAGGCATTTCATGAAAGCCTTTTGGCTCAAATAAAAGAAGTAACCTGATTTAGAGGTAATGTCCTGTCTCAAGTTCAGTTCCATTATTTTCCATCTAAAATCCCAATGAACTTCTTATTCTATTATTACATAGAAATAATAGTATCATAAATATAATCTGATTTAGTTTTGAGATTTATTTTTACTACACTAACACAAACCTCCATCTAATGGATACAAGCATACTATTTCTATGTATGATAATCTACTACCTCACAAAACGATGATTGTTCAATTTTCTCCTAACACCTATAATTATGAATATTATGTTGGAACTATAATTATATATGATATATATATTATATTTATATTATCACTTTGATTCTATAGTTTTTATTTACAACATAGTTTTATGCTTTCAATAATGTGTAAATACAATAATTTCATTTGAGGAAGTGCGGACTACCGCCACCTCAAACACATATGAATCATTAATGCCATACATGGAATTTATAAAGGATTACGTTAATGATGTTATGTAACATATATAAAATATATAATATTATATAATTATAACATACATATGTATCATTTATTCTTCATTCCCTTAATATGAAAAGTAATGAATTTAGCGTTTATGGGTACATACGACCTACTGTCTCCATGAATGGTGCATTTCATTACATCTGTCCAAATCTTATAGAATATTATAAATACATATATAATGAATATATATGGTATTTGAATCAAGAATAAAATTCAATAGTTAATGAACACAGGTTCACATGGACAATTTAAATCAAAACAAGTACATTTTTGAATCAAGTATATAACATCAAGAAAATGTCTGATATGACCATAAATAATTAAGTTATTTTTATAACATGGTATTGTGTGATATAAAAGGAATAATAAAATTTAAAAATGTTCTAAAACAAGTAGAAATTAACATATGTTTATTATTTAGGAAGAACAAGGAACATACATTCTGAGTCAAACTCAACGTAAGGGATTTCGTCCAAGTTTCATTTCATTGAGGCATATTGTAATGCTATTCACCGAGTTCCTTTTATATAGTGTATATTATACTTTTGGACTTGTTATCATGAATCTCACTATTTTTATGATATTAAATTATTTCCTTCATGGTAATTATTGATAGATCTATATTACACATTCAATATAGTTAATTGATATAGGATATTATTTATTTTGGTTATTCTATATGAGAAATTATTTGGACTGGAAATGATGGTTGAAGATCAGATTTTATATAGCTCATTGACGAATTTATATGTTATCAAGAGATGAATAATTTTTCTAAATGGGTTTCTACCCTTTGTTTTAAACCATCTTGTGAGCAGTCTTAACGGGAAACTGTTTTCATGTGCCTGAGATATGACATTCTTAAATAAAGTATTTCCCTAATTTTAATTTAGTTATTATTTATCCATGATATTTTGTGTCAACATGTCTATGGATGTAGTTCTATCTCAATTTATTTATTTATATCATATGTTTTAGTTTCTTACATTCCATATTATTTGTGCCTTATTTTGTACCTTAAATGGAATGAGATCTCATTTATATATCATTCGATATAGATTCATTATTACTTATATGGTACATAGCCTTGTTGAGAATTTGATCTCTCCCTTATTATTATTTTCTATCCATATTAAGAAGGAGAGAAATTTTATTAATATATCAATTATTCAGTTCATTTTAATTATTGTGTTTCTTGTTTTATTTTGTTTTGAAACTATATTAGGAGTATTATAAATGAAATCTGGATTTCCAATACTGCTAGACTATATGGTCATTTTATATTTTCTTCCTTGTAATAATGACAACGAAATGAAACAATGCACTGGCAGCAGGTTATATGATGTTGGGGCATTACAGATGGTATCAGATGAAGTTGATCAATAAACATAGAATCTAGATTCAGATAACAGAGATTAGGAAACATAACTTAAGTTTCACTTTTGCGATACACTTATTATAATTCACCCAAAGTAACAAATGATTATGATTTATGATGCAAAAAATATTACAAGAATAATGAAGTTGCGATTTGTGAGGAAGATATAGAATCTATTATCATTAGAGAAGAAACATTATTACTGGATTATTATTAAAATCTACCCCAGTAGATTTATTGAAGGAAATTATTGAGGAGGAAGAGAAAGAAACATATTGGAATGAAGGGGTTAATCTTAAAATTGAAGATGTACCTACTGTAAAGGAATACATTAATGCTTTTCAAGAATAATTACCTGGACGCCCCTCAAAGTGTGATGTTAATTTTTGTATTTATTTAATCCCTAATTCAAGGCCAATACTAAAAAAAATATAATGTCTAGAACTAACAAATATCGTTATAGTACTTTGTTTTATTGGTTTAGTAGGTTACTATTGGCGTTTCATCCTGAATGTCATTAGATTTGCCTACCCATTAACTAAGATCACACATAAAGGGGTTAAATTCATTTGGAATAAAGACTCTGAAGAATATTTTGATGAATTGAATGGATGATTAGTCAATGATCTTATCTGGACTTTACCATATCAAAATTATGTGTTTTTTTTATAGTTATGCATCAAGTAAAGGACTTGGTCCCATCCTTATAAATATTAACAGGGTTATTTCATATTAATCAAGGAAATTACAAACCCATGAACAAAACTATCCAACCCATGATATTTAGTTAGCTCCAATAATATTTTATCTATTGATATAGATACAAGATCTCCATGGTGAAAAAATGTGTGATATATACTGATCAAAAGTTTTTGAAATATATTTTATCATAGAATGAACTCATGATGAGACAAAGGATATAGATAAAGATACTCAAGGATTATTATTACACAGTACACTAGCACTCAAGGAAGGAAAATAAGGTGGTAGATGCCTTATTAAGAATGGAGCATGGAGTAATAAACAAGATGAGAGTTGAAAGGGATCATATGCTCATAGATCTAGTAAATATGGATATGGTGATTATCATAGAGGGTGAAACATAACTACTTTTTCAAATGGTTGAAAACCCATATTTACTAGAAAGGATAAAAATTTCTCAGACTGATGATGGAGAGTTTCAGAAGAAAATTAAACTATTGAATGATGGGACATTGATTGATTTCTTATGTGAAGATAACATTTGGAAATTTGGGAAGAGGCTTCATGGTCTCGTTATACCTGAGCTAAAAAGATAATTATTGGATGTGTTGAGTCAAAAGTCCTCTTTTGACTTCTATGTTTTGTTTTGGAAATCACAAATGTCTTATTAATAATACTAACCTTGTCTATCGTATCATACTGAACATGTTGATTGTACTGATCATGTTGATCGTACTGAAAATGTTGATCGTACTGATCATGCTAATCGTATTGAACATGCTGATCGTACTGAACATACTGATCGTACTGAACATGCTGAACGTACTGATCATGCTGATCGTACTGAACATGCTTACCGTACTGACCATGCTGATCGTACTGAACAAGCTGATTGTACTGAATATGGAAATTGCTTTGACTCTGCTTCTCATATCTTTCATTACATACTTGTGTTTGTACTTTGTCAAAAACACATGCTTCATTTTAAATCGTACTCATGTTTATCTTATTCATATATCTTGTTCTAACCAAAACGATGTCGTTGAGTTAGTTAGAAACTAATCAAAAAGATGTCATTCTTTCTGTTTCAATATGACCATTATGATGCCAGGTGTCCAAGTCCCTCCGATTTTTTCAGAGAAATATGACCGTAGGAGGAGATGTGACCATTGGAACCCAAGGCCTATAAATAGGAGGTCATTTGAAGCTGAGAGCACGGTTTTGACAACTGAGAACAAGTGTGATACAACTGTGATACTTTTTTCTAGAGAGAGATGTTGTGACTTCTCTCATGCCTTGTGCTTTGTGTGTCCGATCATCGTATCGAGGGCTTTCAAGTAATTGAAAGACAGAGGTGCCGATTACCTACAAAATCGAGGGCTGCTGAAGATAGGCAGACAGACGTGTCGATCATCGTATCGAGGGCTTCCAGGGATAGGAAGACAGACGTGGCGATCATCGTATCGAGGGCTGCCGGGGATAGGCAGACAGACGTGCCGATCATCGTATCGAGGGCTGTCGGGGATAGGCAGACAGACGTGTCGATCATCGTATCGAGGGCTCACTTAGGTTTTGGTGATACAGACCTTTTATCCTAGGTGAAAGGATAACCCTTCTCTTTGTGTCAAAAGAATTGTAATACTTTTACATTTCCGCTGTTACTTGTATTAGAAAGGAATCTGTATTGTTTCATTTCTTCTTTACATATTCTATTGTAATTGTTTTAATTACAATCATTCTATTACATATTGTATTGATTGATTCGATATGCTTTAAGGTAGAATCATTCATCGTCATATTACTCTGATTATTATGTTCATCTTGAATACAATTGTTTTACATTTCATTAGTATTACATTACATCATATCTTTTATATTCTATAAAATTGTGGGTGTTTGTATTTGTATTAGTTTAAGATCATTTAAACTAATCTCTTAAGCGCTAAAACTCAAAGGTTTTTAAACCTACAATTCACCCCCCCTCTTTTATTGTTCCATCTAATAGACATACATATATATATATTCGATCCAAAAATTGGTATCAGAGGAGGTTTTCCACTGATTTGTATTATGAGTATTATTTCTTTCATATTACTAGCTTAACTACTTACTACACTAACGTGTGGAGTGGAAAAGTTTTTTAGATAGAAAGAATGAATATTGGGTCAATAGATAATCTGAATCCTTCTAGACCACCTATCTTTGATGGGAATGATAATGAGTACTGGATAGATCGTATGAAGACGTTTGTTATCAATACTGGCGTAGACAATTTTATTATGCTTACTGGAGGTTACAAAATTCCTGACAAAGAAGTTAGTACTTTCACTAACCAAGAGAAGCAAGAATATCAGCTGAATTACAAGGTACGCAATACTTTATTATGCTCTATGACTAGGAATATATATATTCAGATATCTTCATGTGAAGCAACCAACTGTATTTGGAAGAAATTGGAAGTCACTCACTTTGTAACATCCAAAGTTATAGAAACAAGGAGAGAAATGCTTCGAGCAGAATATCATGGGTTTGTTTTTCCTTATGGAGAGAAAGTATGTAATGTGCAACAAAGGTTTATGACAATTTTCAACATCTTAAAATCTATGGGAGAAAAAGGTCTTGATTATGAATCTCTAGTTGATAAGATTATAGATGTAATGCCAAATGAGTGGGAGTCAAAAAGGACAGCTATTGATGAAAATAGAAAGGTTTCCCAGATTTCTCTAGATGAACTCTTTGGAACTCTTCTACAGCATGAGACAATAATGAAGAGAGATGCAGATTTCAACAAGAAGAAGAATGGGAATGGAAGTGTAACCTTTGCATCTAAAGCTAAAATGCCTGAAAGGATTACAAGATCCAAAGCCATAAAAGTTGTTATATCTGATTCAAGTGATTGTAATCTTTCGGATAATGAGTTATCAAATCTTGCTCGAAGAATTAACAAGATTGTGGGAAAGAAAGACTTCAATATAGATTCAAAAAGAAAGATAGGAAGGATAAGAAAGATTCAGAGGTAACTTGTTATGAATGTAAGAAAGCAGGACATATAAGGCCTGATTGTCCTTTACTGAAAAGAAAAGACAGAAAGGAGAAACACTCTGAAAGAAACAAGAAAAGGTTTTATAAGACAAAGAAAGTCTTGAAGGAAAATGATACATGGAGTGAAAGTGGTAGTGATTCTTCAGATGATTCTTCAGAGTATGAGTCTTCAGGACAGAGGAATATTGGACTTCTAGCCAGATTACCAATTGAATATAATTGTCTCTTGGATAAGGTACATAATGCTGAAGCCATTACAAATGTCTCTTTAAATGCAAATTATACTGATAATAGATATTATGAATCTTCAAATGATGAATCTTCGTCATCAGAAGATGATACATTACCTTCTTTTGAAGAAATCTCTAGATTTTCTAAATTACTTGAAAATGAAAATTCTAAACTCAAGAAAAGGCTTGACAAAGAAAATTCTAGAATTTCAATCTTGACTAAAGAAGTATCAGATCATTCTAAGGATCTTGATGTGAAAACGTCTGATTTTGAAAGTATTTTAAAAACCCTTGAGAAAGTCAAATCTGATAAGGATAAACTTTCTAAGGATCTTGAAAATGTAATTTCAAAGAAAAATATTTTAGAGCCTAACTCTAGTTCAAATTCAAATGTTTTGGAAGATAAGAATTTGGTTTTAAAACTAAAGTCAGAAATTTCTTCCTTGAAAAAATGTTTGTAAAACTTTACTCATGGAAAGGAAAACTTTAACAGGATTTATTCTCAAATTAGCCCTTTGAGAAATCGTTCGGGTCTTGGTTATACTTATTCCAAACTTGTTTTTAGCAATAACTATTTTGTTCCTCAAAAAACCACTTTCTGTTCTAAGTGTCAATGTGGTGGACACTGGAGAAGAGATTGTTCTCTTAACAGAACTCAATCTTTAGGATTTCATAAAGCTCATTTTGCAAAACAAATGTGGATTCCTAAAATTCTTTTATCTAACCCTTCTGGATCCAAACAAGTTTGGATTCCGAAAAACTAATTGTTTTTTTTTTCAGGAAAATGAGAAGTGTACCAATATGAATATTTGGTACATGGATAGTGGTTGTTCTCGACACATGACTGGAAACAAAGATCTCTTTTAAAAGGTTATCAAAACAAAAGGTTGAAAAGTTACCTTCGGAGATAATTCTCAAGGAAAGATTGTTGGTATAGGTAATATCGTTTTTCATGGAAAATTTCTTATTTCAAATGTTTTGTTTGTTAAAGGTCTTAGGCACAATCTCATCATCATAAGTCAATTATGTGATGAAGGTTACCTTGTGAATTTTAGGAATGATAAATGTTTAGTTCACAATTCCAAGGATGAGTTCATTCTATCTGCCCATAGGAAAGAGAATGTTTACACGATTAACTTAAAAGACCTTAGGAACCAAAATTTACCCTGCTTAAGTGCAATAGAAGACCAATCATGGCTATGGCATAGAAGACTAGGAAACTATAATATGATAAACCTTAGTAAACTTTCAGAGAAAAGACTTGTGAAAGGACTACCGGATCTTAGATATGATTCTTCAAAAGTCTATGATCCTTGTAAATTTGGCAAGAAACATAAAACTAGCTTTAAATCAATTAATGATGTTTCAACATCTAATGCATTACAGCTAGTGCATTTGGATCTTTTTTTCCTACACAAACTAGAAGCATTGGAGGAAAATACTATGTATTTGTTTTAGTTGATGACTTTACTAGATTTACATGGGTATATTTTCTCACAAAGAAATCTTAAGCCTTTTCTTATTTCAAAACTTTTAGAGACCAAGTTAAAAATGGGAAAAACCTACCATTGATAACTATTTATAGTGATCATGGTGGTGAATTTCAAAATTCCGATTTTGAAACTTTTTATAGTAAGAAAGGTATTAATCACAATGTCTCAGCTCCAAGAACTCCTCAGCAAAATGGTGTTGTTGAAAGAAGAAATCGTATTCTTCAGGAAATGACTCAAACCATGTTGAGTGAATACTCAATTGCTAAGCACTTTTGGGCTGAAGCTGTTATTACTGCCTGTTATACTATAAATTGTGTTTTAACTAGACCATTTCTTAATAAAACTCCTTTTGAGTTATGGACTGGCCGAAAATCTAAAGTTTCATACTTCAATGTTTTTGGATGCAAAGTATTCATTATGAATACAAAAGATAATCTACACAAATTTGCACCAAAATCTGATGAAGGGGTATTTCTAGGTTACTCCACAACTTCTAAGGCTTATAGAGTTTTCAATAAAAACACTTGTACTATTGAGGAAATAGTGCATGTGAAATTCGATGAAACTGATCCTTTTGTTTTCAACCAACCCAATCCTACATCCTCAGATGTGTTTTCTAAAAATGTTTATCAACCGTTATTAGAAGATCACTCTGGTGAGGAAAATGTTCATGAAAGGAATCCTGAAACATTTACCACAGAAGATTTTCAATCATACGTTGATGAACAGGTTTTAAAAAACCCAAATCAATTGTTTCTTAGGAATCATCCTAATGATAACATCATTGGTGATGTAAATCAACCTGTAAGAACCAGAAATTCCTTAAGAAATGAAATAGAACATCTTTCTTTCTTTCCCAATTTGAACCTAAAAGCCCAAGTGAGGCCTTAGGTGATGATGATTGGATCAAAGAAATGCAAGATGAACTAAATGAATTTCAGAGGAATCAAGTCTGGACTTTAGTTGATAGACCTAAAGAAACAACTGTAAATAGTGTAAAATGGGTTTTCAGAAACAAATGTGATGAAAATGGTTTCATTGTAAGAAATAAAGAAATACTTGCTGTTAAGGGCTATAATCAATAAGAGGGAATAGACTATGAAGAAACATATGCTCCTATAGCTAGACTTGAATCTATACGTATTCTATTAGCCTTTGCATCATACTTTAATTTCAAACTATTTCAAATGGATGTAAAATGTGATTTTCTAGATAGTTTTGTTCAAGAAGAAGTTTTTGTCGAACAACCTCCTGGTTTTCAAGACCCAAAACATCCTGATCATGTTTTCAAACTTACCAAGGCTCTATATGCTCTTAAACAAGCCCCTAGAGCATGGTATGATAGACTTACAGTATTTCTTTTACAAAAAAAACTATACAAAAGGTATAGCTGATCCAACCCTTTTTATAAAAATGGAAAACAAAAATGTTTTGATCATTCAAATCGATGTTGATGACATCATATTTGGATCAACATAGAAATCCTTAACTGATTCTTTTGCAAATTTAATGAAATCTGAGTTTGAAATGAGTATGAAGGGTGATTTAACATTCTTTTTAGGTTTTCAAATTTCTCAAAACCCAGAAGGAACATATATATCTCAACATAAGTATATACAAGATTTACTCAAAAAGTATGGATATAACAAAACTAAAAGTATTACCACTCCAATTGGTACCTCAAATACACTTGATCTTGATGAAACTGGGAAACCAGTAGATCAAACAATCTTAAGAGGTATGATAGGAAGTGTGCTATACTTGACATCTAGTCGACCCGACTTAGTGTTTTCTGTATGCTTATGTGCAAGATACCAATATAATCCAAAAGAGTCTCATTTAAAAGCCGTAAAGAGAATCTTTCGGTATTCAAAAGGCACTATGGATTTAGGTCTTTTTTACTCTTCTGGAAATGATTTTGTTTTAAAAAGTTTTTTAGATGCTGACTTTGGCGGTTGTAGAATGGATAGAAAAAGTACATCTAGAACATGTCATTTCTTAGGAGATTCTCTGGTTTCTTGGTCCAGTAAGAAATAACACTTAGTAGCACTATCCACTGCTGAAGCTGAATATGTAGCAGGTGGAAGTTGTTGTGATCAAGTATTGGGGATGCAACACACACTCACTGACTATGGTTTGAGTTTCTCCAAAACTCAAATTGTTTGTGATAATACTAGTGCCATAGCTCTTAGTAAGAACCCAGCACACCACTCTCGTGCAAAACACATAGATGTTAGGCATCACTTTCTTAGGGATCACACACAAAAAGGAGATATTATTTTACAATTTATCAGAACGCAAGAACAACTTGCTGAAATTTTTACAAAACCTTTATCTTCCGATAGGTTTGAGTTTATAAAACAGAAGCAAGGAATGATTACATTAAAATAATCATTCATATCTACTTCATGTTTTACAAATCTCTTTACAGTAAATAACTCCTCTTGAAAGGGGGAGGACATCTCTTAATATGTTATGTTTGTTTCTTTTTATCTTATGATCTTTAATTCTTTTACTCTCCTGGTATGTGTTTTTACTTTTTTGTTTATCGTACTGATAGTTTTATCGTATCATTTACTTTTCTGTTTATCGTATTGACAGTCTTATTAATGATTTTCGTTTCCATCGTATCAACCGATGATGGTAATGAATTACTTTTCCATCATATCGACCGATGATGGTAATGAATTTCTTTTCCATCGTATCTACCGATGATGGTAATGAATTTCTTTTCCATCGTATCGACCAATGATGGTAATGAATTTCTTTTCCATCGTATCGACTGATGATGGTAATGAATTTCTTTTCCATCGTATTGTCAGTTCATGGTAACGAAATTGTTTTCCATCGTACTGTCTGTTCATGGTAATGAGATTGTTTTCCATCATACTGTCAGTTCATGGTAATGAGATTGTTTTCCATCGTACTTTCAGTTCATGGTAATGAGATTGTTTTCCATTGTATTGTCAGTTTATGGTAACGAGATTGTTTTCCATCGTATTGTCAGTTCATGGTGACGAGATTGTTTTCCATCGTATTGTTAGTTCATGGTAATGAATTTGTTTTCCATCGGTATGACGATTGATAGTTTTCTTTTATTCCGTACGGTTGTGTATTCATTTTTAGCTCTACTAAAACCAATAACTACCTTACGTTCTCCGGCAGGTACTTTCCATTCTTTTATTTTTTTTCATTCGTTTTTAATCCTAACCATTGATCTTTTTTCCTCTAATCCTGACCGTAGAAGATCAACGGTCACCCCTTTATCGCCTATAAATATCCCCCCCCCCTCCCTAAACCCACATCGTTTTTTTTCAGGTTCTGAGGTGAAGCTCTGCTCCATTGTTTTAAGTCATCGTACAATTTTTCATCGGCAGCATGCTTATGTCTCAGTCTTCTGCCAACACCCTTGCCGATATGTCTTCAAAGGATTTCTTAGAAAAAGATCTTTTAAGGGAAAGGTTAGTCTCCCGCAACTTCTATGATTCTTATGATTCTACTATCAAAATGATTATCTTGTTTCAAGGATGGGAGCATTTGTGTGTTGAAAAGCCTGTTTCTCAAGACCCGGTTAACTTTGATGAAGTCAGTCAGTTCTATAAAACCGTATCTTTTGATAAGAATATGACTATCAATTTTGTTGTGTACGATAGAAAGTTATTTATGTCTGTGAAACAAGCGGCTCATTTTCTGAATGTCCCAATAGAAGGGGATTCTTTCTGTCCTTCTCATAAACTACCAGAGAAAGTCGGTACGTTTAATAGAGAAAGCGCTGAAAATTCTTTGTTTTTTATAAATGAAGAAAAGAGAAAAGTGGATCATCTTTCTCCGGACAATCGGTTTGTAACTCTATGGATGCAAGGTTTTATTATCCCAAGAAGAGGGGATAGAGATACTCTGAAAGTATCTAATATCTTCATGTTGGACTATCTTGTCAACATGAGAAAAGTGAATCACATGGGGTATGTTTTCGAAACCATTAAGAATTTGAATTCAGGGGCAATCAAATCTCATTTGATTATGTATCCAGCCATTCTTACAAAGTTTATTCTTGAGATTATGAAGTTTTTCAACATACCTTTTCAAAGGAACCCTGATAGATCTTAAACCCTCCTGGATTAGTAAAAGTACTATGAAGAAGTTGAATGTTTGTTTTGATCAGAATTCAAAACTTTTTGTTAGAGATATAGAAGCTGAATCGGCTCAGAATCTATCGGAACCTATGCCAGCCAAAGATATTCAATCTACTGGTATTACTCAAAAGTCTGATCCTCAAACAAGTTCAAAGACTAAGAAGAATCCAAAGTACAGTAAGAAGGTTGTAGCAAAATGGAGAAAGGAGATGGAACAGAGAAAGGAAGGTGATCCAAAGTTCGGTCTTGACCCGGCTGAGGCTTTTGCAGAAAGAATAAGAGTTGAAGAAACCCTTAAAGCTGAATAGAAAAAGAAAACTATGTTGAAAAGAAAGGCTCAAGACTTTGATATATCGAAAGTCTTGAAAATGGTTGAGGATTCTAGTGCTCAACTGACGGAATAAGTGCATCAAGAGCCCATCATACAGAGTCTTCCTGAGAAAGAAAAATGAAATAAAATGATGTAAGAGATTGAAGAAGTGGAAGAGGAGGAAGGATATTTTCTTTTATAATTCCTTCAACGTTCGAAGAAAAGTAGGGAGTAATCGGTTCAAAAGCTGAGTGAAGGTGTTCAACAAGTCCCTCATGCCGATCAAGCACGAACTCCGGATAGAGTTTCGTCCCAAGAAAAGCAAGGTGATGAATCCTCTAAAACTGATAAGGTTGTTGTCATTAGTGATAAAGTGGAAGAAGAAAGAAAGCAGAAAGAAAAAGCAAAAGGAAAACAGCCAGTTGTAGATTCAAGCCGATCGAATGAACTGGCCTCGTACGATGAAGTTACTGATTCAGAATATTCAATCTCTCTCAAGAAGAGTGATTACATTGTCCATGTTTTGAGAAGGGTTGAGAAGACCATTCCTTATTTCCCGAGGCTAGAAGGGACGATTGATTTTATTACTGACAATCAGAATAAGAAGTTTGGCTCTGTAAAAGAATTGAGAAAGAAAGTTTTGCCAGTCAAAGCCGATTTAAAAGTTCTTTCAGAAAGTTTGGTTGCTCATAAGAAGGACTGAAAGAAGATGACCAAGTGGTCGTACAAAACAGAGAGCTCAATCAATGATCATGATATATCAATTGAAGACATAATAAGTTTGTCAAATGAGCTTGAAATTGCTTTCAATAAGCTTGACAGAGAAACGTTTGAAAGATTAAATCTTTTGTCTTCCCAACGAGACGATGTTCCTTTAGTAAAAGACTTGCAAGAGAGAATGAATGATTTTAAATCTGAATTCTAAAAGGTTTCATCTTTCAAGGATGAAATGGTTTTATTGAAGAAACAAAATTCTGTGTTATCCAATGCTAAAAAAAATCTGCAAGACAGAATTGGTTCTCTTGAAGAAGTAATCAAAGTTCAGGAAGAGACAATCAGAAAACAGGATCAACTCTTTTCCGATAAACAAGACCTTCTCAGGTCTCAGGGTGATTCTATTTCTGAAGACAAGAAGGAGATAAAAAAGATGAAGGAATTTCTTCATGAGTTGATCAAAAAGGAGAAGGAAAGAGAAAACAAGTGACTTGTATTTGTTTTCAAGTTTGGTCTTGTTTGTTACTGAAATGAAATATCTTTTATCCATTGTCTTGTGTTTATTTTCTAACCCTTTCAGACTATTCAAGATTACACCTTTCTTTTTTTAAATCACAAAGGGGGAGAATGTTTACAAAGGGGGATAATGTTTACAAAGGGGGAGAATTTTTACAAAGGGGGAGAATGTTTTATAAAAGGTAAAAATTCTTTACAACACTTAAGGGAATTTTACGAATACAATTCTTAGGGAAGTACACCTAAGGGGGAGTTAGTTGTATTCAAATCTCTTATTCAGAAGAGTTTCCAATAACTCAGGGGGAGATAAGTATTTCTTGTTATATTTACTTTGTGTATTGTGATTTCTAAAAATGGGGAGATTGTTGAGTCAAAAGTCCTCTTTTGACTTCTATGTTTTGTTTTGGAAATCACAAATGTCTTATTAAATGTACTAACATTGTCTATCGTATCGTACTGAACATTCTGATCATACTGAAAATGCTGATCGTACTGATCTTGCTGATTGTACTGAACATGCTGATCGTACTATACATACTGATTGTACTGAACATGCTGATCGTACTGATCATGCTGATCGTACTGAACATGATGATCGTACTGACCATGCTGATCGTACTGAACAAGCTGATCGTACTGAATATGGAAATTTATTTGACTCTGCTTCTCATATCTTTCATTACATACTTGTGTTGGTACTTTTTCAAAAACACATGCTTCATTTTAAATCATACTCATGTTTATCTTATTCATATATCTTGTTCTAACCAAAACGATGTCGTTGATTTTGTTACGAACTAATCAAAACGATGTCGTCCTTTCTGTTTCAATATGACCATTATGATGCCAGGTGTCCAAGTCCCTCTGAGTTTTTCTCAGAAATATGACCGTTGGAGGAGATGTGACCATTGGAACCCTAGTCCTATAAATAGGAGGTCATTTGAAGCTGAGAGAAAGGTTTTGACAACTGAGAACAAGCGTGATACAACTGTGATACTTTGTTCTAGAGAGAGATGTTGTGACTTCTCTCATGCCTTGTGCTTTGTGCGTCCCATCATCGTATCGAGTGCTTTCAAGTAATTGAAAGACAGATGTGCTGATGAACTACAAAATCGAGGGATGTCGGGGATAGGCAGATAGACGTGCCGATCATCGTATCGAGGGCTGCCAGGGATAGGCAGACAGACGTGCCAATCATCGTATCGAGGGCTGCCGGGGATAGGCAGACAGACGGGCCGATCATCGTATCGAGGGCTCACTTAGGTGTTGGTGAGACAGACCTTTTATCCTATGTGAAAGGATAACCCTTCTCTTTGGGTCAAAATAATTGTAATACATTTACATTTCCGTTGTTACATGTATTAGAAAGCAATTTGTATTGTTTCCTTTCTTCTTTACATATTCTATTGTAATTGTTTTAATTACAATCATTCTATTACATATTGTATTGATTGATTCTATACACTTTAAGGTAGAATAATTCATCTTCATATTACTTTGATTATTGTGTTCATCTTGAATACAATTGTTTTACATTTCATTAGTATTACATTACATCATATCTTTTATATTCAATACAATTGTGGGTGTTTGTATTTGTAAAAGTTTAAGATCATTTAAACTAATCTCTTAAGCGCTAAAACTTAAAGGTTTTTAAACCTACAATTCACCCCCCCCCCCTCTTGTATTTTTTCCATCTAATAGACATACATATATACATATTCGATCCAACAGGATGCTTCTCATAGCTCTAATTTATCTATACACTCCGGTGGTACTATGATGTATAGAGATTTGATGAAACATTTTTTGTGGGACAACATGAAGAGGATATTTCTGATTATAAGTTGAAATGTTTGGTTTTTCAATAGGTGAAAGCTGGAAGAAAACATCCTAGAGGATTTATCTAACATTTTCCTATACCTATTTAAAAATGGGATGATATTATGATGTACTTTTTCATGGGGATACCAAAGACTCCTAGAAGGAATGATGTGACATGGGTTATTGTTAATCATCTTACCAAGTAAGTACATATTCATTCTATAAGAAAAGATATACCATTTGAACAATTTGAAAGATTATATATTAATGATGTTTTAAGACTTCATGGTGTACCCCCATCGATTATTTGTGATCATGATCCTCACTTTACATCAAGATTAGGGAAAATTTTTCAAAGGTCCCTATATACTAAAATTCATTTGAGAACTAAATACCACCCTGAAACTGAGGGATAATCAAAAATGACTATTCAAACATTAGAATACTTGTTTATATCCTACTGAATTGACTATCAAGGTATGTGGGATTCATATTTTCCTATAGTAGAATTTTCCTATAACAATTACTTCCATTCATGTATTCAGAAGGAACCTTATGAAGCATTATATGGAAGACATTTCATAAACCAACTTGTTGAGATGATGTTGGTGAAAGAAAACATGTAGGTCTAGATCTTGTTGAAACTAACAACTGATAAGGTGAAGATTATCAAAACCCATATCAAAACTTCTCAAAGTAGGTAAAAGAGCTAAACCAATAACCAAATAAAGGATTTGGAATTTCAAGTAGGAGATCATGTTTTCTTAAATGTAACTACATGAAGGGTAAATTATCACCTAAGTACATAAGATCTTTTTATATTTTAGAACTAATAAGAGTGGTAGCCTACCGTTTGGCAATGCCTCCATGTATCGCAAAAGATCATGACATGTTCCACGTATCATTGTTAAGGAAATAAATGTCGGACGAAACACATATTCCTATCTATGAAGAAATAGAACTAGAATATATTCTGTATTATTTTGAAGATACTATCAATATTATTGATACTAGAGAACAAGTGTTTAGAAATTGAACAACTCATATGGTAAAAGTTCTTTAGAGAAACCATAATATGAAAGAGGCAACGTGGAACCTGAAGAATAAATGATGAAGAACCACCCAAATATTTTTATTTAATGATATTATATAAATATTGAGGAATAAATAATTTTAATGCGGGAATAATGTAACACCCCCAATGTCTTGCATTGTACGCAACCTTGAATTCAAGCACACCACGAACTATCAAAGTAGCCATTTAAGAAGGCATTTATGACTTGTTTTAACCAAATTTTTATATTTTATAAAAATTATTTAAAAAAATGACTTCTTTTTTGCAATTTTAATACCAAAATAATCTTACAAGGATATTTTGGTAATTTTCTTGGAATGTTTCATTTTTTGATGAATAGTGAAAAATACTGCATTTTAATTCAAAACTACATGTTCATAAAATTTACTTATATAGTTAGATTGTATTTTTAATTTATTTTAAAGTTTAATTAGATTTATATTTTATCATTTAATACTATTGTGGTAGTTATATGAAATTTTACATTTAAATTGTACATAAAATGATGTAAATATTGGGATAGTTTTTATTTCTAAAAAACCTACTATCTGGTTTTGAAAATGGGAATTAATTATAAATTAATTACTAAAAATCCATTGTTTTGAATTTAGAAAAATGGTTTTCATATTTTTAATCATAATGAGAAATTGTGTATTAGGCACCTTTTATTTGTGGACATTATGAATAGTAACATTAGTAATTATTTTTATTTACCATGGTTAAAGGTTAAATCTGGTAAATAACGGTAACAAAATAGTATTATAATATTATAAAACTACCCTAACTCATGAAATAATCAAATTTTATAAGATATTTCCGACCATGGGCATCCATGGGTCTATTTTGGGACCCTATAGAGCCACTTGGGTGTAATACTAGCATGTTATAAGAATTAATTTAAAGCAAAGTGAAATATAACATAAACATATATATTTTACTAAAACAATTTTAATATAAGGTTATATAACTAAACTATTTGACTATAATATCAATTATAAATCTAAATATTTCCTACTTAATGGTACATTATTTATAATTTTTATACATTATATAAACAAATTTATTTATGAGACAGTGATAGTGTAGGGATTACCTTATTAATGAAAGATTCAAATAAATGATATTATAAATATTAAAATAAAAATAATTTTAACATTTTTTTGTCGTATATATATTTAATGAAAATATTGAAATATTATCCTTATGTTAATGCCTTTGGTTCAAATGGATCAATATTTTATGAATTTAACAAAAATCAATTACTAAATAGTATCAAAATTGGCATAATGAGTCTTAAATAAAATAGTATTTTATTAAATGATATAATAGTCCAAAAAGTATAAGATTCAGTAAAAGTAATTGTGTAAATTTATAAATATAACTAATGATCAACTTTTGGTTCTCTTGGAATTTTAAAGAAACTATAGTAACCGTAAATTATAAAAATGCTAGAAGACATGGTAAGAGTTAATGTTTTAAACAAAGGGTAAAAGTTAAAATATAGGGTCCATTTTGTGACCTAAGCTTGTCTAAAACCTATGTTTTTAGAGGATTTAGTACTATATTCATCTTATCCTAGAAATATATCACTTTTAAACTATTATAATTTGAAAGTAATTTTATAATAAAATAATATTTCAAGACTTTCCTAAAGTGCTTCTGTTCCCTCTTATAAAAGGCCCCCACCTCAACACACATACTCACACCTATAATATCTCTTGGATCATCCAAAATATACTCAAATAATCTCCCAAAATCAATTCATTCCTACTATAGTTCTTATCTTTTGAAGAAATATATTCAAGAAATAATTTTGGCACAAATCAAAAAAAGGTTATCCTATTTAGAGGTAATGTCTTGTCTCAAGTTCCTTTCCTTTATTTTCCTTCCACACTTAAAATTGTCTTCTTATTCTATGCCTACATAACAAACCAAAAATAATAAATATACTAGGATGTATTATGAGATTTATTGAAACAACACTTACACCCACATCCATCTAATAAAGATGAATATATTGTTTTTGTGTACGACGATCTACTGCCTCATGAAACGATTAATGTTCGATTTTCTCCTACCACCTCTCATGGTATAAATTATGATGGAACTATATTTATATGTTATATATATTATATTTATAATGTCTCTGTGTTTCTATAATTTTTATTTTCAACAATCCTTTATGATTTCCAGAATGTGTAAATACGATTATTTCATTTGAGGAAGTGTGGATTACCACCCACTCAAAGAAATATGACTCGTTCATTCCATAAATGGAACATATAAATGATGGAATTAATGAAAATATGTAAAATACATAACATAGATACTATACTAGAATTATAACAAACGTATGTATCATTTAATTTTAATTCCTTTAATATGACAATGAAATGAATTTACCATTCATGCATTACTATCGGCATACCATCTCCATGAACGGTGCATTTCATTTCTTATCTACAAATATTTAGACTATTATAAATACATATATAATGTATATATATGATATTTAAATCATGAATATTATTCTATAGGTAATGGAATTAATACAACAAGAACAATTTACATCAAAACATTCATTTTTGACTCAAGTGTCGAACATCAACAAAATGTCTGATATGAACATAAATAATTAAGTGATTGTTATAACATGGTAATCTGTGATATGAATGGAATAATAAAATTGAAAAAGGTTATTAAACAAGTATAACTTAACATAAGTTTATTATTCAAGAAGAAAAAGGAACATACGTGAAGAGTCAAACTCAGGGTATGGGATGTTGTCTCAATATCATTTCATTGATGGATATTTTAATGTTATGCACCTTGTTCATTAAATGTGGTTTATATTATACATTTTGACTTGTTATCATGAATATCATTATTTTCATGATATTATATTATTTCTTTCATGGGAATTACTGATATGCCCACGTTACTCATTCAATATGGTTATTTGATAAGGCATATTATTTATTTTGGTTATTCCTTATGATAAATAAATTGGACTGGAAATGATGGGTGGAGCCTATACATTATATAGCTACTCAATGCATCGATTGGTTCTCATGAGATGAATTAGTAGGAAGAATGGATTTATACCCATATTTTTAAATCGTCTATTGAATGGTATTGACAGTAATAAATTTTCTTGTCACTTAGACATAAAATCCTTAAATAAATTAATTACCTCATTTAATTTTTGTTATTATTTATCCATGACATTTTGTGTTGACATATCTATTGAAGTAGTACATTCATAGTTTATTGATTTATGGATTATGTTTTAGTTTCTTACATTCTATGTTTTTTGTGCCTTATCTATTTTTTTAATTAGAAATTGTTCTTAGATATTTTCCTTTCAATATAGATTGATTATTAATTATATTGTATTTACCCTTATTGAGCATTCAAGCTCACCCTTATTATCTTTCTCTCCCACTGTTATGTAGAACAGAACATTGATTAAGATTTCAAGGATGCAGTTCATTTCAATTTTCTTTTGTATGTTTAATTTTGTTTTCCAAATGTATTATGGGTATTATTAATGTAATCTAGATTTCCAAGACAACTAAACTATATTTTCCTTTGAGATTTTTTTCATTTTAATAATGAAAATGAAATTTAATATTACACCAACTTCAGGTTATATGTGGTTGGGTCATTACACATGTAGTCGTACAACTCATGTGAAGTATCACCATTTGGGAGAATGAATTATTTTGAAAAAATCCATGAAAACTCATGAAACTCCAATCCTTTCTAAAATCGACAATGGTTATAAAAGGGGAAATATCAGATCCTCTTACAGTCATAAAAAACGTACAATGCTTTCATATGGATTTCAAAGATGTTATAATAACCCGGATGAATGTCAACCTTATCCTACAAAATACCACATAAAAACATCATTGTTGATACATGGGCCTCAGGTATATTCAGGAGACCTTGAAATATCCTATATGGATCCATAATGAAAAACATATGGAAGTTTCCATTAAATGGTGGCACATCTTTATATGAACATTATTGGTCATGCGACACATCAACAAGTAGAACCTGATTGTCATAAAAAACTCTAATGAAACATTAATAAATACTCATCCTTTTTAAAATAATCAATGGAAATAATAAGTAGAGAATACATGAGCCTCTAAAGGATGTAAAAGTCAGGCATATTATTACGGTTATCTGCAATAGAATAATAATAGATCCCATGAAAAATCTACCTAGGTAACATGAAGGACCCATGATGATCTATCTGTGACCCATTGAAAGGTTCCAAAAAAATTACTTGATATCACGTGAAGTCCTTTTGACATTCACCCTAATCTTGTGAAGGCCCACATACATGTAGTCATAATAATTTGGAAGTCTCTCATCATGCATGTGTTATTTGAAAATACCACATTAATTGGAAACAATCCAATGAAGAGGGAATTTATGGGATTATATTACAATGGCGAAAAGACATGTGACACCCCCAGAGAAATTCATGATTGACCTCACAAAGATGTGTGATACTAAATCCTTCCACTGATTACATACTTGATTCGACTCATATGCGATATAACAGAGGATAAAAAACATAAAATAGAGATATATAAATCCTCCACCCAAGACTCATTGAAGATTTTGTACTATTTTCATCCAAACGCACTAGAGTACCCAAGAACAAGTGGGTATTTCGCTGAGTGACAAATCTCATGACCGAAAAAGATTCCCGTAATTTAAAATCAAGGGAACAACTCGAGTGATCATGTAGCATGCATAAATAACATTGTATGATCACTAATAGATCATGTGGAGGACATATGATAGACACATGAAGAAAATACCACATATCTCTTAAATCACGGATGACATAAAATAAGATAACTTTGAAAAACTGAATATTTTAAAATATAAAGGTGAGAAAATTGACTAAGAGATGGTAAAAATTGTGAAATATATATATAGGATGATCTTATTTCCCTTGATATGAACCATCCAAGTCATCTGTGAAAACCATGACATGTCAATTGGATCATTTGACACTCTTTTATTATACTATTTAGATCATGTGATGTCCCCTTTAAATTTTAATGAATGTTGCATTGAACATGCCTAATATTCTACCCCAGTATCATGAAGCCCTCCAAACTCACTATAATGGCCTTACTATTCCATTTATATGTGTCTCCTGATTATTATTGTGGCACTGATACATGTCAGCTATGTCTTGCGGTAACATTTTGGTATGTCCATTGGACCATGGGACGTCCCATGAATATGTTAGCCAACTTAAGTGATGTCCTTTTTATTTTCCATCTGGGAAATGTGACACCCTTTGACATATGTCAAATTGGATCTCATGATGGCCACCCATCATGTCAATTAGATTATGTGATAACATTAGGGAAAGTTATTTGGATCATGTGACACAATATGGACTAGCCAATTGGGATCATGTGTTTGATTCCAAGATCAACTTTCAGGTCTCATGATGTTCTTCATACAAGTCAGTATTGGTCATGCGATGAACCTCAAGAATTCTATAAAGGATAATAGATGTCCCTTGGATAGTTCAAATAGATCGTGATATTTTTTTGAGATATTCTTCAATATAACCAAACATGTACTGACATCATTCTACATGTGAAAAACATAAAATCATGTCATGTCAAGTAGGCAGTCAAGCATGTTAGGAAGGAAAATAGTTTGGTACAACATGCATCCCAGGAAATTGTAACATTTTCCTTCTTTAGTGTATCAACTTCGACAATAAGTGAAACAATAGTGTCTATGTTCTTAGAAACTAAACTATAATGACACTAATTCCATCCATAAACAAGATATGTATGATACTTATTCGAGTCCTGTGCTTTATATTAACCTTCCAACCTGGTTCCCAAACACATATATCCCACATCCATAAGAAATGCGGCTAATCATTTTATATCCCTTATTTCTAAAATAGATCACAGCTCATGTAGTATTAGGGAGAAAAAAATTTCATTCCATTCAAATCATCAGAATATAAAAAGGCAAGAGAACCCATATATTGTAATCATTGGTCATCAACTTAATATAATATGTCTTACATATAAAGGTAATGTTAGTGTGTATGCCTAGACCAATAAAAATATGGCAACTATGATTCCTTCAATAAATAGGATACATATGAAATCATTCAAATTCCTATACTCAAATGGTAATACAACTCATTATATGTCCTGAAATGACTCATCCTTTTCAAAAACTGAGTCCCAATCATTCACATGTGATGATCACCCTACAAAATCCTTCAACAGACTAAGAAATCTACTGAAAAATGATGACTCTTATTCCTATCATAACAAGGGTTTGTAGGAATCCCTTCCAAGTCCCATGATCTATATTAAACTCTATGGGTTGTCTCAATACACTAGTCCTAAATCCTTAGGAAATGAGGCTGATAACATACTATCCCTCGGTTTACACATCAAGCATAGATCATGTGGGTTTAGGGAGTCAGAATAAAAAAATCATTGGAATAATGAATCTTCACCATCAATGTAAATATCATCTTGTAATCCCTAATAATTGGAATGATATAAAAATCCTCTATAGAAGGTAATTCACCTTATGCCTAGTCTCGAGGAAATGAATGAACTATGAGGTCACTGGTTTCTATAATAAATAAGATATGTAGGATTCCCTACTATGGCTCAAACTCATATAGGAATCGACATAGATATATGTCCTCTCATGTATCTGAATTCTCAAATAATAGGACCCAATCATTAATGGTATTATCATTCATCCTCATCTTTCTGTGGACTAAAAAACCTATTGAACTATGATAACTTGGATTCCTGCAATTACCATGAAATATAGGACGTCTCCTTGAGACTAGAGCTTCAATATTAACTGCCTAAGTTCCCACACATACGTATTTTCTATTTTATGATGAAATACATCGTTTTAATGAGCTACATAATTTTATTCTGGGAATTACCATGATATATGGGAAGCATTAAAATGGATAAATTCCCTCCTCAAAATATTAACCTCTTATATGGATGATAACAAATTCTTCATTAAATGGTTATATGGTTTCAACACATAATTAGATTCTCATTTTTTATAAAGGGATTATGGAACTCATATATATAAATATATATATAACTATTAACTAGTAAGATACGCTTTATATACTCATAAAACAGGTTAAAATATGATCATTTTCTTGGGTTTAAATGTCACATATAAGGATTATGATGATATTTGTGAACATTTATTAAATATATAAGAGAGACCCATAGTAGAAAATAGTTCCACCCAAAAACATCTGTGATGATCCTTACCTCCCATCATATTGACAAATGTGTGTTCCTAAGTGTCATTGGGTTTTGAAGAAAAACATACCACCTGAATTTCGAATGTAGTTTCATATATATTTAGTGTTGTTGGAACTATAGAGATTTTTTTGTGAATACTATGAAAATGGTAAAGCCGATGTAATTATTTGATAGAGGCATTTACCCCCCACCCCCAAAATCAAAAAAAAAATTAGATTGTTTCCCACGGTATTTTCTCGAGGAGACACGAAGTCCACATCATATGAGGAAGAGTTTGTCACATATTACGGTGACCCTATCTAATCATATAATGTTTTTTATTTATTAAATTTTCAATTTAATATTTTGGGTTTCCAATATTATTCCTTATATGTTTTATTATTGTAAATTCCTTTACTACTAAATTTAAGTAATAAATAGATGCTATATTTTAGTATGACTTACACATTAAATTAACATTATGTTTTATTCTACTTCTAATATTCTGTTTTTTACTATGTGTTATGGAAATGAAATCTATACATTCAATTATGTTACATATCCCAAACACCAACACATAAAATTTTCGTGAGGAAGAACACTCATATATATAAATATGATAAATTTTTGAGAAATCATTTTATAAACATTTCATTGATGACACTTTATTTAAAAGTCACAATATGATTTGAAATAATGTATAATTTTTTTTACATAATGTGTGAGGGAGGACATGAATAAAACAATGATATATTTTGAACAAATATAATTAATGTAAATGAATTTATTTTAATATGAAATATCCCTTCAGTTTATTGAAAATTAGTTACATGCAGAAATGTGAAAATGTTTACGACGTAGATATTTAAAATGAGTTCCCTAATAATTAAGAAAATATATATTATGGTGATGAAATAAAAATTATTGATGTTGCTTGTGTCATATGACCATATGATATATATGAAATTTATTATGACCCCCTCCCCACAAAGTGTACCCCTCCTGGGCTGGAAATGTGAAAAGGGAGATAATGACCCCCGAGTCCCGCCTCCAGTAGGCCCCGGGTTGGCGACTAGCAGTGAGGGTATAATAAACACACAGATGGGAGGCATTACCCTCTAAGAGAACACATGTAGAAGAGAGAGATAATATAGACACCAACCAAGTCCAATTGAATTATAAAAGAAACCCAAGTACATATATGAAATGCCATGAAAAAGTACTACAACTAAAAGGGGGAAACTACAAGTACCCAAAAGAAAGTAAAAACGGCAATGACCACAAGCCAGAACAGGTCCTCCAACCACAAGCTAGTAGTAACCACCTTGATCTCCAACCTACTCCAAGTGACCTGAAAAATAGTTTATATATACGTAGGGCGAGTATAAAAGCATACTCAGTAGGATCCTCCCCAAAGCCTCTCATGAAAAAGTAAGGAAATAATGCTAAAGAAAAGTGAACAACAGTGAAACTAACTCGTCACATAACAAGTATACTATGTTCCCAAACTCACCATGGCTACTCTCTCCAAGTAACGCATACAAGAATATAGAATATAGTAAAGAATATAAAGGGTTACTTTCTATTACTTCCCCACTGGTTTTATGCTTTTCCCTAACGACCTACGCCCTGTGCATCTCTCTCTAAAGGCTCTCCTGTATAAACTTGGGCCGAGCTCCACAATCTGCACCTCGTGCACCACAAAGGCCTGCCCACAGACACCTGGGCTAAGCTCCACAACATCCTCTCAACTAAAAGTAACCAGGTAGGTTTCGGGATCCACCATATCTTGTATAACGTGTATCATACGTTGGGTATTGTACCACAAGCCATTACAACCCATACACCGTGTAAGGATCCTCAAGACATCACAGCCTAAACACGTTACACCTATAGTAGTCCATATGATACTACATCCAAAATATATGTGTTGAAATAACCACAAGACATTACATCCCTCTACACACATATATGGGGAAAACTAACTGATGTGCCAATGGCACTAGTATCTACCAAGAGAAGAGAGCTGGGTCAAAGGGGGTAGTCATCCATTCATCCTCCCACCAGAATGATGGGGAAAACACCCCCCCCCCTCGGCTCAGAATCCCTGGGGTGTCAGTTTCCCTTACTGACAGGGTGGAGTACAGTATAGAAACACAAAAACTACAAAATATATATAACTCACAACCACACTATGGGCATAACCTAGTCTTATCTCAACTACAGCTAATGTCTCTCGGAATTCGGGCTGCTATTTCTAAGACTAGGCATCTTATAAGCACACAACCAGTTAAATAACAACATTAGGTTACTTAATTATATATTTCATCAATTCCACTGTACGTTAATTAAGTATTCCATCATTAATTAACCATGAACAACGCACATTAACTTTCTTGGCATCACATTAAAAATTTACTGTTCCTTGAAAGTTACAACATCACCATTAAATGCCAGCATCTCCATCCCCGTGGATTATCACCATTTAAACAAACATTAATTTTAGAAATACTTTCCCATATTCCCAGGCATTCTAGAAAATCATCCTATGCTACTAAACACAAGGGGTCTCAACACAATGAGTAGATATACTACCTGTCGATTCATTGCCACCTATATCAAGAGAGTAGGCCCATTCTCCCTCGAGAGATTAAACACAGAAAGCACATGGCATACCCCGCGTGTCTTCACCCCTTTCGGAAGAAGAGTAAGAAATACCAGCTACCTTGAGCAGTGGGGAAAAGTAAAAAAGATAAACAACCAAGGATAAAAAACATCCAACAATCACAACCATCCCATTACATCATCCACAGGGTCCTCCCTGACACCCACGTGCATAAACTGATGCATCTCACCACTCTAGGTGTTATCCGCTGCCACAACCACAAGGCCTCCCTACCTCCACATATCACAAGACCCCTCCAGGGTCACATCACAACACCAGATATCACAACACCCCTTCCTGGGTCACAGCATAGCCCAAGATGCAGGAAAACAATCATTACAACAAATGGGATCTTTTCCCTTTTACAAGGTATCCGACCTTCAAACAACAAACACCAACAATCACATCAAATGGGATTATAGCCCTAATTCACAATAATAGGGTAACTGTGAACCCTTCATCAAACTAAATTAAGTTATTTAATCCATCTTGAAGTAACAATTCAATTTTTTGGTTCCAACATCATGAACCGATTTAGTAAGCTATCACCGAAGATTAAACATGCTTACTATGCCAAATTTTATCAACATCAAATTAGAATAACTACGAAAATGGCCACAACTGGATTAATTTACATGCCTCTTTATCTTTAGCCAATTAATTATCAATTAATTCCATATTTACATTCTTTATCAATTTCAACAAGAGTAACATGCTAACAAGAAAAGAATATATATCACAATATCTATCAAATCAAGAGGGAAACCGTTATCATGGTACAAAGAAACATCATTGATCAAGCCAATTCTTTTAATTCGGTTCATGTATTTAATTAGGTCAATTCCATTCTGATCCAATGGGATAAATCATGCTAACTCTACGATTGCACATAAAAATTATAGAAGCCACAAATCCCCTACCTCAAGGGTTTTCGAGGAAAACCACAACGGTCGATGAACGACCAAGAAATCGGGTCGATTCTCTACGAATCCTCCTTAGATCTCATATCATAACACAACCAAGGACAAATCTCATCACAAAAGACATCCACACACCTAGATATACCCATAACAGGCATAGATCTAAGAAGACAATAGAAGAGGAGGAGTAGATCTAAGAAGATCTAAGAAACCAAACAAGAACGAGCAAGAACAACCACATAACTCAAGAAACCGACTTCGATTCGTGAATAGAACCCTCCAGATCTCTTCCAAAATGCTTGGGAGAGGTTCTACCACCTCCAAGGAAGGGTATTCCCGAGTTATGGCCGATTAGGGGCTTAAATAAAGTAATTAAAGGCAAAACGAGTTAGATCAACAATTTTAGGATCTAACTTTAAGTGCATGCATGGTTAGTTCGTATGGTTTAACAAACCGTGCGCTAACCATTCGTTAGCTTCTGCCTCGACAACCACTCCTCACACGGTTAGTCCGCACTGTTAAACAAACTGTGCGCTAACTGTGCGTTAGCCACTGCCTCCAGGACCATCCTTGCACGGTTTGACCGCACGGTTTAGGCAAACTGTGCACCTCCCGTATGAAGGCCATAACCATTTAGATTTTCTCAAAAGTCCACCCAAACGCACACCAAGCCACCTTGACCTTCCAGAACACCTCTAACACCATATTTTCACAAATTAATGGACCGGAGAGGTCTGGTCCATTACATTAGATACCTCTCAAAACATTCTCGTCCTCGAGAATCCCAAACCCACCTAAAGAGAAAACGAAGAGGGTCTGATCAACCACCCACCGAGATACCTATCAAAAGAGATCAAGCCAAAAAAGGAACAAAGGGAGCCATCTCATAAACATGAAGGTTTTAAAACCACATATGTTACAATAATACACAAAAAGAGTTAAACTTCAAACAGCTCTGGGTAATGGGAAAGTATTTGTTACTCACGTTCCCAGGTACTCTCTTCCAATCCACCGTGTCGCCACAAGACACGAACTAAAGAATGTATCACCCACGCATCACCTTATCCTTGCGGTCTTGGATCTCCATAAGTCGCTCCTCAATGGTCACATCATCATCAACATCGATCTCTCCTCAGTAAATTATGTGGGAACCGTAATGAAGATAACGATGTAGTTGTGATACATGGAAAACGTCATGTAACCAACTCATCTGAGGAGGAAGCTCTACTTGATATGCCACAGCTCCAACACGAGCTAACACCTCAAAAGGCCCTACAAAGTGAGGAGAAAGCTTACTCCCACGACCAAACATTTGCTGCCCACGATGGGGAGTCACCTTCAGAAACAAATGATCCACAACATCAAACTCTAAGGGTCTCCGTATTTGATCGAAATATGATTTCTAATGATCTTACGCGGTCTTCATCCTCTCATGAATCACCTGAACCATCTCTGTTGTATTCTAAACTAGTTCCGATCTGAGAATTGATGACTCTCTGACCCCAGTCCAGAACAACATAGAACGAAAAGGTGGGCCATACAAGGCTTCAAACGGCGCTGTACCGATGGTTGAGTGAAAACTGTTATTGTAAGTGAACTCTACCAAGGGTAAGTGCCTCACCCATGAGCCTCCAAAATAAAGAACACAAGAGCGTAACATGTCTTCAAGAGTCTGGATGGTTCGCTCCGTCTGTCCATCTGTTTGATGATGAAAAGCAGCACTAAGACATATATGGGAACCAAAAGCATGTTGGAGACCTTTCCACACCCTGGAGGTAAAACAAGGATCTTGATTAGAAATGATTGTCCTAGGGAATCCATGAAGTATCACCACCTCCTACAGATACTTCCTCAACAAAACTTTCACTGAGCATGACTCCTTGATTTCTATAAAGTGGGTTGATTTTGTTAGACGATCCAGTACCACCCATATAGCATCATGTCCTCTCGGAGCTCGAGATAAACCTATAACAAAGTCCACTAAGATGTCCTCCCACTTCCACTTAGGAATCTCTAATGGATAGAGAAGACCACCTAGAACATGGTGTTCGGCCTTTACCTTCTAGAAGACTAAATATTGAGACACAAACTCTGTAACTGCACACTTCAGCCCAAGCCACCAAAACTGACTCCTCAAGGATCGGTATATCTTTGTCACACCAGGATGTACTACTAAAGGCGAACTGTGGAACTCTATGAGAACTGTCTCGCGCATCGCCAAGGTAACAAAAATCTTTCCATGATACAACACTTGGTTTTGTACATCATTCATCCAACCATCAGGGGCCTCACCACAAACAACTCGGTGTCTTCAAACCTCCACCTCTAGATCTCCCAACTGGGAATCTTCCACCTTCTGCACCATGGATGATTGTACCGTCATCTAAAAAAACAACCACTACCCCCAAAATCTCCCATATCAATATGTAATGCTGACAGTTCTTTCATTACTCTCCAAGAATCATCGGAATCATGAACAGCATCACTACGTGACCTTCGGCTCAGCGCATCAGCTACAACATTCCCCTTTTTAGGTTTATACGATATTCTAAAGTTGTATTCCGGCAGTAACTCCATCCACTGATGTTGTTTCAAGTTCAAGTCACGTTGGGAGAAAACATAACTCAAACTCTTATGGTCGGTGAAGACCACAAAGCGTTCACCAATGAGGTAATGTCTACACAACTTTCGAGCAAACACCACGGATACCAACTAAAGATCATGGGTGGCATGGTTGCGTTCATGGGGGAGCAATTTCCTAGACCCATAAGAAAAAACTGACCTCCACTACATGAGAAAACAGCCTAACCCCAGATGCGAAGAATCACAGAAGTCATCAAACTAGACTCCCTCTGCTAGAATACATAGGATTAGAACACTTACTAACTTCTCTTTTAGATAATTGAAGTCCGACTGACACTGTTCAGTCCATATGAAATCTTGATCACTCCTGGTCAAAGCTGTCAGAGGAGTCACAACCTGTGAGAAATTGGCTACGAACCTCTGGTAGTATCCTGTGAGCCCAAGGAAACTTTGCACCTCTAAAACTGTCTTGGGGGCTGCCCAAGACACCACTGCTTCTATCTTCGATGGATCCACAGTTACTCCCTGTTGGGACACCACATTCCCCATGAAACGGACTTCTCAAGCCCAAAACTCACATTTCGACAACTTTCCAAATAGGTGATGTCGACGAAGGACTCCCAAAATGCCTCGCAGATGCTCAACACGCTCCTCTTCAAACATAGAGTACACAAGGATGTCATCGATGAAGACTACCAGGAACTTGTCTAGAAACTCATGGAACACAGCATTCATCAATCCCATGAACATAGCTAGAGAATTCGTCACGCCGAATGGAATTACAATGAACTCATAATTCCCATGACAACATCGGAAAGCAGTCTTCGGAATATCCTCATCCTTCACATGAATCTGATGATATCCTGACCGCAATTCGATCTTTGAGAACAAACTTTCACCATTCAGTTGATTGAATAAGTCATCAATCCATGGAAGAGGATAACGGTTCATTATTTTCACTTTGTTTAAGCGGTGAAAATCAACACACAACTACAAACTGCCATCGGCCTTCATCACGAACAGAACTAGTTCACCCCATAGTGACACCCTTGGTCGAAAAAAACCACACTGCAGCAGACCATCATGCTGTATACGTAGCTCTCGTAACTCAGAAGGGGCCATTATATATGGAGACATAAAGATAGGAGATGCTCCTGGCTGTAGCTCAATCCCAAACTCGATCCCTCGTCAAGGGGGTAATGCTACAACCTCTTCGGTAAAGACATCAGTGTACTCTTCTATGACCCTTGGAAACAACAAATGTGGAACCTCTGAAGAACCCAGCATCAACTCGACCATTATGGACAATAAAGATGGAATGCGCCTATGACCAATCTGAGGATCTCACTAACCAACAAACACCACCTGCTCTCCATCGGCACCAAGGAAGATGACCTTCTTTTTAAAGCAATCCACAATAGCTTGCACCGAATATAACCAATCCATGCCAAGGATGAAATTATATGGTTGTATTCGTAAACATAGGAAATATCCCCAAGAGCGGTGCTACCCCAACACTAGCTCAATATCTCTACATACTTCAAACAAGCTAGCTTGACCTCCAACTGGCGTAGTAAACTCCAAGGGCACTGGAAGCCTCTCTACCTCAAGTCCCAAAGTGTGGAAAAGGGTAGGTGATATGAAGGAGTGTGTCACTCTTAAATCAAACAAGGCATACACCAAGGTAGAAAATAAGAAAAGGGTACCACGAACGACGTCTGGATCATCTGGAGCTGAAAATGCTTGGGCATTAAGCTGACCACGACCTCCTCCACAGCCTCTATGACCCTAATGACGACCACCACCTTGGCCGCACTCTTCTCTCTGAGGATGAGGAGCATCATGGGGTTGTCCTCTGCCGGCCCCATCTAACCTCTACTGATCGAAAGCTGGTGAAACTGGATGTTGCTGCCTCAGCTGGAACTACCTCAACGGAGGAACCTAGAGTGGAGCGCTCGTCGCACGATGACCGCTCTGAAAATTTGGGCACTCCTTCTGCTGATGGCCATGACCACCACAAGAAAAAAAGCACCTAATACCTTGGCATAGGCCTGAGAGTTTCTACCTTTGGAGAAATGAGATGTGAAGGGCTGGGACCAACCCCTGGCTAAACGGAAAATCTTCTGCCCTGAAAACCGGGAACCCCGGACCACAGCCTTGCTTTGTGATGAATCATGCTGATTCCCCTCTCGTGACAATCTAGTCTTAGCCAAATTCCTCTCGACAACCTCTGCCCTTGCTAGCACCTCAAGATATGTCTTCAACATAAATGGGGTGACCTGGCGCTGGATCTTTGGACCCAATGCCTCCTCGAAATGCCTCGCCCTAGCCTCTTCATCTGGTAACAGGTCCAGAGTGTATCGTAGAAGGTTCCTAAAACGAATTCCAAACTCTCGAACACCAGAGCTCCCCTACTGAAGGGTAAGAAGCTCCAGGCGACTGGATGCCTTTGCAGTCGAGGAAAGAAAATCGACTCTAAACTTTTCTCGGAACTCCTCTCATGAGATCGTTGACTCCTCACGATACCCAAGGAACAGGATCCACCACTGCCTCGCTGCTCCACGCAGCATCGTCACAGCCAAGGACCCTTAGTGATCCTTCCTAGAACAAATCAAATTGAAGCCTATCTCGACCTCCTCCAACCAGCCTTCCATGACTGCATGTGAAATGGAGCCCTCATACTTCTACAGACTCTGGAACTGAAACTCTCGGAGTGTCTTCCTCCAAGTGTCGTCGTCATCAACCTCCACCCTATGGAGAACTGCTGAAACGGCCTGTTGGACATCTTCTACGCAACCCTGATGAGGACGTCAACCTGGATCCATACCTGAAAAATAACAAACAATTAGAGATCCTAATCCTAGAATATGGAAGACTCAACATTAATTAATTAATTGTTTTCTTCTATTCATTTTAGGTTAACCTCTCCCAAGGTCTGCCCATTCAAACACAGGAAAAAATAAGAATGATGCATGATCCTTTCCTATGTCTCTACCCCGCAACCTATATCACCCTGTTTAGTAGTCGTTGTAAACTTAAAGGTTTGTACATCAGATCATTGGGGGACCTAAACGCCTATGTCTCAGCCGGTCTCCAGTGTTTACCTCACTTTCTAAACACGAATGACATCGTTGCCCTACCAACCCATGAAACCTCACATGTGCCTAACTCAAAACTCCATCTTATCCCTCAACCAGACCTCTGATACCACTCTCCCATGACCCCCTTCCCACAAATTGTTCCCCTCATGGGCCCTCAATGTGAAAAGGGAGGTAATGACCCTCGAGTCCCGCCTCCAGTAGGCCCCGGGTTGGCGACTAGCACCGAGGGTATAATAAACACACAAATGGGAGGCATTACCCTCTAAGAGAGCATATGCGGAAGAGAGAGATAAGATAGAAACCAACCCACTCCAACTAAAGTATAAAACAAACCCATGTACATATATTAAATGCCATGAAAAAGTACTATAATTGAAAGGGTAGAACTACAAGTACCCAAAAGAATGTAAAAACGGCAGTGACTAAAAGCCCAAACAGCTCCTCCAACCATAAGCTAGTAGTAACCATCTTGACCTCCAACCTGCTCCATGTGACTTGAAATATAGTTTATATATACGTAGGGTGAGTATAACAGCATACTCAGTAGGATCCTCCCTAAAGCCTATCATGGAAAAGTATGGAAAGCATGCTAAAGCACAGTGAAACTAACTCGTCACCTAACAGGTATACTATGTTCCCAACCTCACCATGGGTACTCTATCCGAGTAACGCATACAAGAATATAGCATATATTAAAGAATATCAAGGGTACCCCGCTACTACTTCCCCACTAGTTTGTCGCTTTGCCCCATCGACCTACGTCTTATGCATATCTCTCCAAAGGCTCGCCCGTATAAACTTGGGCCAAGCTCCACAATCTGCACCTCGTGCACCACAAAGGCTTGCCCGCAGACACCTGGGCTAAGCTCCAAACCATCCTCTCAACCAAAAGTAACCAGGTAGGTTCTGGGAGCAACCATAGCCCGCATAACATGTATCATATGTCGGGTATTGTACCGCAAGCCATTACAACCCATACACCGTGTAAGGATCCTCAAGCCATCACAACCTATACACGTTACACCTCTATTAGTCCATAGGATACTACATCCAGAATATATGTGAGGAAATTACCACAAGCCATTATAGCCCTCTACACACATATATGGGGAAAACTAACCGCTGTGCCAACGGCACTAGTATCTACCAAGAGAAGAGAGCGGGGTCAAAGGGGGTAGTCATCCATTCATCCTCCCACCGGAATGTTGGGGAAAACACCCCCCAGGGCTCAGAATCCCTGGGGTGTCAGTTTCCCTAACTGACAGGGTTGAGTAGCATATAGAAACACAGAAAGTACAGAATATATATAACTCACAACCACACTATGGGCATAACCTACTCTTATCCCAACTGCAGCTAACGTCTCTCAGACTACGGGCTACTATTTCTATGACTAGGCATCCTATAAGCACACAACCAGTTAAAGAACATCATTAGGTTACTTCATTCCCTTTTTCATCAATTCCATTGTATGTTAATTTAGTCTTCCATCATTAATTAACCATGAACAACCCACATTAACTTTATTGGCAAAACATTCAAAATTTACTGTTCCTTTAATGTTACAACATCACCATTAAATACCAGCATCTCCATCCCCGTGGATTATCCCCATTTAATCAAACTTTCATTTCAGAAAATACTTTCCCATATTCCCAGGAATTCTAGAAAAGCATCCAATGCTACTAAACACAATGGGGATCAACACGGTGAGTAGATATAAAACCCGTCGAGTCTTTGCTGCCTATAGAAAGAGTGTATACCCATTCTCCCTCGATAGGCTAAACATAGAAAGAATGTGGCATACCTCGTGCATCTTCACCCCTTTCGGAAGAAGGGTAAGCAAGACTAGCTACCTTGAGCAGTGGGGAAAAGTAAAGCAGATAAACAACCAAGGATCAATAGCATCCAACAATCACAACCATCCCATTCCATCATCCACGGTGTCCTCCCTGACACCCACATGCACAAACCGATGCATCTCCCCACTCTAGGCGTCATCCGCTGCCACAACCACAAGGCCTCCCTACCTCCACATATCACAAGACCCCTCCAGGGTCACATAATAACACCAGATATCACAGAACCCCGTCCAGGGTCACAGCACAACACAAGAAGCAGGAAAACAATCATTACAATAAATGGGCTCTTGGCCCTTTAACATGGCATCTGGCCTTGAAACAACAACCACGAACAATCAGATCAAATGGGATTTTAGACCAAATTCACAACAAGAGGGTAACTACAAACCCTTCATGGAACTCAATTAAGTTATTTAATCCATCTTGAATTAACAATTCATTTCATTAGTTCCAAAATCATGAACCAATTCATTAAGCTATCACCAAATATTAAACATGCTTACTATGCCAAATTTAATCAACATCAAATTAGAATAACTACTACAATGGAAAAACTGGATTCATCTACATGCCTATTTATCTTTAGCCAATTAATTATCAATTAATTCCTTCTTTAAGTTCATTATCAATTTCAACAAGAGAAACATGCTAATAAGGAAGGCATATATATAACACTATCTAGCAGATCAAGAGGCAAACCATTATCACGGTACAAAGCAACAACATGCAATCAAGACAATTCATTTAATCTGGTTCATGTATTTAATTAGGTCAATTCCATTATGATCTAGAGGGCTAAATCATGCTAACTCTATGATTGCACATAACAATTAGAGAAACCACAAATCCCCTACCTCAACGGTTTTCGAGGAAAACCACAATGGTCAAAGAACGCCCAAGAAACCGGGTGGATTCTCCACGAATCCTCTTTAGATATCCTCTCCTAACACAACCAAGTCCAAATCTCATCACAAACGACATCCAAAGAGCTAGATCTACCCTTAAAGGGCATAGATCTAAGAAGATGAGAGAAGAGGAGGAGTATATCTAAGAAGATCTAAGAAACCAAACAAGAACGAGGAAGAATGACCACATACCTCAAGAAACCGGCTTCGATTCATGTAGAGAAGCCTCTAGATCTCCTCCAAAACACTTGGAAGAGGTTCTTCCACCTCCAAGTAAGGGTAATACTGAGTTATAGCTGATTAGGGGCTTAAACGAGGTGACTAAAGGCAAAACAAGTTAGATCCACAATTTTAGGATCTATCTTTATGTGCTCGCACGGTTAGTCCGCACGGTTTAACAAACCGTGTGCTAACTGTGCGTTAGCTTCTGCCTCGACATCCACTCCTCGCATGGGTTTTCCCCACTTTTAGACAAACCATGCACTAACCATGCATTATCCATTACCTCTAAGACCATCCTTGTACCGTTTGACCGTACGGTTTAGGCAAACCATGTGCCTCTCGTGCGAAGGCCATAACCCTTTAAATTTTTCAAAAGTCCTCCCAAATGCACACCAAGCCACCTTGACCTTGAAGAACACCTATAACACCATATTTTCACAAATGAATGGACCGAAGTGGTCCGAGCCATTACAAAATTACTGATGTGGTATTTAAAACACCTCTCACCTAATGATTATTACATTCATGTTTATGGTGTGTGAGACATCCATGTTTGTGTTGAAATAGTTATTGGAATGAGAAATGTTTTTGATTTAGAATCTATGTTACCCTAGGACACTAATGATTGATTAATTTATCATATTATATATCAATGTAAAATCGACCAATTTTTCTCTATTAAATATTTAAATAGGAGAATGTTTCTATTATGTAATATTGCTTCGAAGGAAGCATTATGACCATATAAATGTTATTTTTTATGACATGAGATAAAATATTAACATTTATGTAGATACCTAAGGGTATGAATTCCATTCCCTCTAGAGAAATTACACGTCTTGAGGGATATTATACAAATTTTTTATGAATTCGAGATGATTATTTTATTGATTAAGAGCTATGTCACTAGGGTTATACGTGTGAACATAAATATTTCTACTATGAAAATATAATGCAACAACTCGTATATATATATATATATATAATTTCCCTTATTCCTATGCATGTTTTACATTTTTAGTATTGTATTGTTATATAAATCAATATTATATCACATTATTTTAATAATTGATAACATTATATTTTAAGAAATAAACCGTGTAAAATGTATAATATTAAAATTGGAAAACAAATAGAAATAAATTAATAGAATAAGAAATTTTGAGTTATCTCAATAACCATGGATTATTATACTCAATAACAAAATTGAAAATTGAAACGGTATAATTTTAATGTAATTTTAATTTTAAATTAAAAATTATTAACCCTCAATTGAAATTTTTGTATTAGATGAATGAAAAGGGTATAATCAAATTAAAGGAAGTAAAAAACAATTATGAGTATTTGTAATTATGAAATTTGAGAACTATGATATTTACGAATTATAACCATTGGGAATGATGAATATCGATAATGTAGTTATTACAATGTGATCATAGAAATCATTGTATATTAAGAGTTTTTAAGAGACCAACATGATGTTAATCAGAGAAATGACCCTGTAAACCATTAAAATCATGTCCAATGATGCTCATAAATATATGATTTTGAGGATGGTATATTAATTTTATTTAAAAAACAATGAATCTAAATCATCACTTTATCAAGTTAGGCTTTTATAAACCACCATGGGTAATAGTTCAGGTTAGTAGATATCATTCCTATATTTATGATAGAAAATCCACCCTATTAAATTTCATACACTAATAAAATTACCCTTATAATGTAGTTCAGTGTAATAGGTGTTTATCTATCTAGATTATATAATTTTAATGGTGTTCTTTTCATTTTAGAAGTTAAATAGTTTTTTTGTCAACACATTTTACTTATTATTTTAATTAAATAAAAAACTCAGTAACATACTATTAATATGAAAATTTTATATTTTGATAGAATATTTATTTTAAAAAAATATACAATTTCAATTAAAATACACAGTTTTGATAAATTCATGAATATTAAAAAATAAATATTTTTTAACATAGTCATAAAAATTACTATATATTTAAAAATAAAAAATCTTATAATTTTAAATGGTCGTTGATAACTTTTATAAGGGTCATAATGTTTATTATGTCATAAAAAATTTCATATTGAATGAAATATATATATTTTTTTGATATTTGAAATTCATATATTTATATAATAAACGTGATAAATGAAATATAATTTTTTAAATTACCACAATAAAATTTAGAAATAGTGAATTTTTATTTATTTGTGAGAGAGTCAATGTTTTTTGAATATGTTATATAGGACATGAAAATATGATAATTTCTATAAAAAATACCCATAGAGGGGTGTAATGAATGATAATATTTTTACTTGAAATAAAATAGTTTTTTTGAAAAATATGTATTATAAATTATCATTTTTTCAAAAAACTTTTAAAGAACGCTTTAATATATATGTTTTTTATGGTTTAAAAAATAATTCTTTTTAAATAGAACTCACATACAAATCATTAATGATATTATTTTAGGAATTTTTTTTATTAAGATTATAAAATAATAAATCATGCTTTTCATTGGAATATACTATTGGAAAAATTAATTTGAAGGATACTATATTGGTATTTTATTTTTACATGGTCTTCTATTAAAATTTCAAGAAATAAATAAAAAACCCACTCAATTCAAATAAATACCCACCCATTTTCCCATTAATATTCATTGTTATGAAATAATGCATGAATTTACTCTCATTTTTCCTCTCCAAAGAACTCTCATGTTTCCTTTTGGGTTATAAGGTGATCCTCCCAAAAATTAGGAATCATTATCTTAATGTAATGGTTCCTTAACAACACATTATAAATTAAGAAAATTATCAGATATCATTCAATTGATTTCCAAGTGGTTATGTTCCACTATGATCATAATAACAAATTACTATCAAGATTACAATTTATTAATGAGATACACAAATTCTCTATAATTGATCATTTACATAATAATTTATGTACTACTCTTATGTTTTTTAAATTATACAACAAGTCTCTCTTACAAAACATTATGTTTATAATACCAAACCATATTTTTATTCACTATTTTTCATATACATATATTATTTCCACTGATTGGGTACCAAAATATATGAATCCCACATTACATAAAAATTTTAATTAAATGATTTTATAGTTTTTATGTTATATGATAGATGTGGGAAACGTAAAGTTGGACATTTAGAAGTTACTCTCTAATATAACTCCAATGAATTTTGTAATGTACATATCTCGTGACATACAAAATATGTAGTCTGGGTGGTTAGATTAAATATATTTTGTTATCATTTGTTAGTATTTATCTTGAAAATTTGAATATGATGTCATGTTGTATGTTATTTCCACTTTAATAGTGTACAATAATTTAATCAATGTTTTTTATATTTCAATTCATCCATGTGAGTAGGTATGATTATTAAATTTTAATGTTACTTTTATATGACTCATCACTGAAATGCATTTTTTATCATCATGGTATTTATTAATTTTTTCAAACTTAGAATTATATCTCATCCATTCATTTTTTATGTCTATAGGTTTTCTTGTGCGGTATTGATATTTAAAAGGAAACAAGAAGCACATTATGAATTTATATATATATATTGTTGTATTTTATTTATGTTAATGGGTTATGTATCTAATATAAAAATCATATAGCAACTGTAGATTTTCTAGTATTGTATTATATGTATATTTATGTTAAAAATAATTAAATAAATTATTTAGAAATATGAGTTATTATAGTTGTTATCTAATAATGGTCTTATTATTTATGGTGATTTTAGAATAGAAAACATTGTGAAAAACTAGAATTTAAGTTTAAACATAATAATGTAACCGTAAATTTTGGAATAGTATAATTTATATGGTTTCTGAGTAATTAAATCCCTATTTAGATAGATGAAAGTGGTCATGGATATGACATAGAAGAACTAATATGTAATCACCCACAAAATGGTAGTTAATAATTGACATGATCATCACTCAATGAATGATGAGTGAGAGTAAGAATACACACCTATCTAGATAATTAGTGGTGATATGCTTTAGATAATTAATATTCTCCTTTTAATCCACAGTTAATGATTTATATAAAATTTTATTTAACAAATATTAACATGATATAGACCATGAATAACATAGATTCAGACATAGATATTCAAATTTAATGGTATATTATTCATTTTTTATTTTTCAAGTAGGTTTAATTTACATATTATAATTGAATTATGTTTCGACATTTAAAAATTTCCATTTTTATAGAAAATAGAATTAAATAGGATGAATCTTGTCCATAATATATGATATAGGAAATGTTAGAATTTCTATAATGAACTTCCATAAAATATTGGTGATGTAGTTTAGAATATCATGAAATAAATATATAATATTAATTATGTTATGAGTAATAACATGAATAATGTTTAATGACCTCCATCTAATAAGATGTATAATTTTGATACTAATAGCATTAGGTGAATAATCTATCTATCCATTAATGGATCATTTGAAACCTAATTATGGAGCATTAGATTAACTATATTTTAAGGATATTATTAGTCCCTTAATGATTTGTGAAACATAAATTCATACTATTTATTTATTTCCTAGGGGAATAAGAGGATTAGTGGTGGTAAATGATCGATATTTTTATTCCTAGAGAAAAAAAGAAACCAGTGAATGGTTTGGATTTATGAAATATTCTTCAATTAATATTCTCATTAAACACTCAATTTTAAAATATAGATGGAAATATGTAAACCTATAAAAATGGGGGATGAATCCATTAGGTCATAAAAATTATTAATTACATGTATTTAATAATATATTTCATGTTTTCACATCAAAACTGAATGTAATATTGACCACTTCACTACTGGGATAATGCTGAGTCTATGGTCATTTTTGGAATTTCAATAATATGAAACCTATGGGAAAATTATTTTTTATTTCAATTTTAGGCGTGTAATCCCTAATATTGCCTCAAAATATTGATGCGGTACATTATGTGTGGAAATGAGGGGAATCAAGATAATGAATGTCAAAGTTAGATGAAAAATAACACATCTATGGAAGTATTAATTATTTTTATGTTAAATACTAATCCAATGGTATAATGTTTCAATTATAAGGAATATGGAAATTATTCTGACCCTTTCTTGAAGATTGGGATTCTTTAGGATTTGTAATGATGAAAATACCTTAGTCCAAGAGAGTAGGAAATTTTTTTGATATAATAAATGTTGAGATGACTACTAATAATGAACTAGTGACTGATATATTATTTAGTAATTATTGAATAAAATATCATTATTTGATTAATATTCTACAAAATCAGTCATAACATTTAGGCTTAGTATAACTATTAATACACCATCGAAAAAATGGTGGTTGATTATTAGTAAAAATAGAAACTGATGTAATTATTTCATATGAAGAATATATAACCTTTTTATCAATATTTGTGGGGTGAAACTACCAAAAAGGCATTTTCATATTGACTTTAGTGGGATTCAATGTTATACAAGGTGTAGATTAATTTTCTGTAATTTAAAAAAAATTAATCATCATCAGAAATATATAACATTCAATATACCAAATCATCATATACATATAACAAGGTTCATGGAGGAGGATTAATCCCCTTTGGAAACATTTTTTGACGAATAAATATTATAGACCAATGATCGAGTATATCTAGATGAGATAAGATAGATAAACTAGATGATCACTATTAATGAAAATTCCATAATAACAGAATATAATGATATATTACTGGATGTTTTCTTGGTGTTCTACTTATTTTGGAGGTTATCTTCTAAATTTATCACATATCTAGAGATTTTTTATATCAAAGAGTTCAAATTGTATAGAAACTATTTAACTAAAAGAACAAGTGAAGAAGTAATAAGTGATTCTAAATAATAGATTTATTTTCCCATGTGCACCAATGTAAGGAACACCCATCTTCTTCATTATGAATGAGCATGGTTTAATTCATCTCAATATTGATATTCATGAACTGAATAAAATCAGAGTAATTAAAAAATATCCACTATCGTAGTTTAGATATGAGATCGATTACCTATGTGGACCATAGTACATCTCTATGGTGGATGTTTGGTCAGGAGATTATGAAATAAAAAAAACATATTAGATGATTATATGAACATGAAAACTCAATATTAATATTCCTTCTGCAAGGATACATTCATTTCTACCTTTGTTACATCTATTTCAAATGTAAAATATTTTCATCATCCAATATCACATTTGGATAATGAAATGTTATCTATGGTAATATTCATATTTTATTCTCTAACATAACTAGTTAAATATGATATCATCAAATTACATTAAAAAATTTCATAATGGTTGGTATATTAGACTTAATTTACCAAGGAATATACTATTGGAGTTTCTAGCTAGTTGTAAAGTTTTAATCGCACTCTACATTCATTATATGATGATTTGATTTTAACACAACCATCATTTTCCATTTTGATTATCCCTTGGTTCATATCTAGCACAATTTCATCTCCATACTAGTATACATAAATAGATGTAATTTCATGGATTACACAAAATTTCTACATTACCAGAACATCATTATTTCTTTCTATACGTATACAAACCATTATCTCATAACAAAATTTCTCTCGTCCTAATAACCAAACTAACAAAATTAATCCTAAAAGTAAAATAAAACATGCTCTCACACCAACGAAGAAACCCAAAACCAACACCCCTGAATCTTGGGGTAAAAACAATTTCTTAAATATTATTATTTTATAAAAAGTTATATGAGCCTATCATTAATATAATTTATTTTTTAACACAAAAAATAAATATAAAACTAATAATAAAATATAATTAAATAAAGGATTGGTATCCTTGAGGATTAGCTACTTACAAAACATATATTACTCTACTAATGAAAATTTCTCCAAGAAGGAGACACGCTAGACTCCCTTATAGATGTATCATAAGTTATACTCATCTTCATAAACCATGGATTGAACACATCATAAATGGGAGACATAACATTCATAAAGAGATAAAAATTAATCAATATGTTAGAAACTTATAGTAATATGTATATTATAAATCATGATCTAGAGATAAATATCCTATTGATAATAACATGGATCAAAAAGAGTTTTCCAAAAGTCATTATAGAGGGAAATATAAAATCAAATGTTGAAACTGATATTATGTAATTAGAGTGTGAAATATTGAACATGATTCATATATAATAATAATATTCCTATAACATATGACTACATCATAATAATATGAATAATAATACAATAATGTTGGTCATTAATCAAATCTCATTTCCAATTATATATCAGGAATTACAACATTTGTTTCAGCTTTTTTTTGTATTAATCATGTTTCCAATAGTGTATTATAAATTGTATTATTTAATCATAGTGTAATATGAATCATAAACTATTTTACATAATTGGTCGTCCATTACTTAATGTGTAACATATTGGATCATGAATTAATTCATAATTCCCTTAGTTTATCCAGAATTATTACTCATTTACCATTATTATTTTATGATATATAATTCATTACCTAATGCATTGTAGGGTTATATAGGTTCTAGGGATCATATAATTAATATTAGTACATATATTATCCACTATAACATGAAAAAATTAATACTGTAAACATCGCTTTATTATCTTGAAGAATAATGATGGTTTTTGTAAACAAATTTCTTAGAGCATTCCAGAATCTATTAAAATAATGAAGATTTATTGTGAATTAACCATATGCCCAGTTTAAAATAAGGATAAATATAATGTTATCATAGATTAAAACATCAATTGAATTTTTATTGAATAATTCCCTTTTAAAAAAATAAGTATTAAATTTTATGAAATCATATGAATACTATATAAAAATAATTTTATATAGAATAATTTATTGGAGCATCATAAAAAAATTTAATGATTGATAATTAAAATGAAAAATGATTTTTTTGGAGAAAATTTTCATTATAGTTATTTCATTCAAAAAATAATTGAGAACAAATAAAAAATTAAAAACTATTTTTTTGAAATACATAATCCTTTGAAGATTAGTATTTAAAATCTATAATTATTTTAAAATATAAATCATTTAAATTTTTAAATGATATGAATTTTTAATTTTATTTTCAAATTCATTATTTGATAAATTTATTTTTAGTACTATATTAAATATTTAATATAATAATCATATAGAATAGTTCTCATATGGAAATATAAATCAAAAAAGTGTTTTATAAAAACATTCTTACCACAAACAGAAAAGAATATGTTATTGATGACATTAAAATTCCATTTTCATAGTAGTAGAATAATGTTTTTTGAAAAATTTGACATTTAAAAAGGATAAAAAATATTTGACCCTTGAAAAGTATATAATGATTTAAAAAATGTCCACTAAAAGATAAAATATATGATCATGACAGAAAAAAAAATTGAATATATTAACTTAAAATTGTTAAAAAAAATCATTGAATGAAGGGAAAATAAACTTTGATTTATAAAGGATGATAACTAAAATAAAAAAGGTGAAACAAGATTAAAGAAATAGGTATTTCTAATATAATGGATAAAATTTTAGGGAAGAAAAAATATAGTCAATAATGAAAAAATTACTATAGAAAATTTAAATTATTTTTAATAATTTCATCATCTAATTTGAAAACAATTACTCTATTTAAAAATAAGAAGTTTCATTTTCCCTAGAGTTAAGGATATAGTTTAATATAAACCATTATTTAATGAAACAAAGACTAAAAATATGAAATTCCAAGTAAAAAAAATAAATCAAATAATGATGATAGAAGTTGATAAAATACATTACCTTTATACTCGATTATAATCACATTCTCTAACATCTTATATTAAAAATATAAATATATTAATAACCTATATAAAAAACTTAATCACTCCCATAAAATATTATTATAATAATTTTTAATCATTTATTATAAATATATTTTTAGTAACATTTTATATTCATCATTATATATTATAAGACTATATTGTTTGTTTAGTACTTATTTACCAGTAGTAGTTTAAATATTTTTTATAAGTAACATGTTCATAATTATGATATAATTATAGGTATAGGAAAATATTTTTTATATTAATTTATAGCTGTTTTATGTCAATTAAAATTTATTTTAGTTATTTTTTAAGATTATAGAGTTGGTGATGAGATTATTTTTGTAATTACTAATGATAAAATGTGTGGTAAAATATTAAATTTTTAAATATTAATAGGACCATTATTGAAAAATATACAACAAATTATTTTCTCAGTATTTTATAGTAACCCTTGTATCTATGTTTTCATATTCATCCATGATTGATATTTATAGCATTTATCTTGTAAGTGGTTTTAGAGACTCAAATGAAAACAAGTTATAATCTAAGTGTGAGTAATGTTAATAAAGTGACTCATTTGACATGATATAATGTTTAAATAATAAAGAGGATAACATTTATATGTTTTTACAATGTGAATCATGGTTAATATAGATGGATATATAAAAACTATATTTGTTAGAAACAAAAAATTCACTTTAGTGGAGGTTGTAGTTCGTATATACACACAGCCAACGTGTTCATTTTCTATTGAATATAAAGAAGAAAATGAAATATATATAATTTTATAAATATTATATTAATCCATTAATTATAATTGTATATAAATCCTCGAATGTTGGTGATGTGAAATAAAACATTTCATTCATGGGGGAGGTTATATACAAGTACACATGACACCATCTTATATTTCACAATGTCTTTCCTTGACAGAAGAAAATTTTATTTGTTATAGACAAAAAATTTCATCATATTATTAATTATCATTCTATAATAACTTCATGTATATAATATTCTATTAAGGAAATTGGATTTAATGAATGAAAACATAAGTTTTGAGAACATTACCTCTCCCATTAAAATTTATACCTTGGGTAATATCATAAGGAGTTTTATTACGTTATTTTGGAAAGAACATGGCTTCAAAAACATAGGGGGAGTTTATATGGAACTGATGTAGAGTTTTTTATAAGGAAATTCTATTATATTAGCCTTTTATTTATATATCTAAAGCTCATTTTTCAGTAATTTGTTTTATTATTACATGCTTAGGTTTTCTATTGGATGTGTTTGTGATGGAATTAGATAATTTTGGAAGGGAGAGGGGTACTGCATGATGGGTGCATGATTTTCTCATTCCGTGCACCCACCCCAGAAAACTATGCTAACAAAAAATGTTGATATTCACATGTTTTGTTCATGGTTTTTCTAACCCTACACCATCTTATTAGTAACCATGTGACACACCTAGGTGAGGTTTATATTTAGGCATAAAATTAGTTCAAATATTGTGCCCCTATAAAGGAAACTATTCATGGGGGTTTAATTATTCAAATATTGTGTTTTAATATTCATGAACCCCTTGGAATTACCCTAATGTCTACCCAAAATATATATAACTCATTAATTTAATTTTTTGAGTCTTATATATGAATTCTTATGACTCTCTAACGCTATTATTGGTAAACAAAAGGACTTATTTATAGATCATCACCTATCTAGGTTTTTGGTTTCTTCTGATAAGGTTTCTTTGTCTATCATCTCTCATTCTAGATATTAAGTGAATTTTTTTCCTCTATTAGTTGTGAGTTTATGTCTACCTAGGAGGGATACTGATTCCATTGATATTTTATATTGCTTTTGGATCTAGATCTCTTTCTTCATGACGATCTTGGTAGTTCATATTCTATTGTGATTTTAATTGATGACCGCTCATCAACAATCTTGATGTAGGTTGTCTAATTTCAATTCTCATGGTCGGTAACTACAATGGTTTGTATGTTTTGTGTTATTTAAATTGGCATGTTTGACTATTGATTCTTTAATTAAAAAAATGAAAATATTAATTAATTTATTGAATCATGGAATTTGTTAATTGAATTTCCATGTGATTTCAAAATAAGTTGAATATTGGAAAATTTAAATTTGGTAATTGTGATAATGAAATTGGTGAATTGGATTAATTAATTGGTTAATTAATTAATTGAATGTAATGGTTGAGTAATTGATGGAAAATTGGGATCATTTGATTGGACAATAATGTGACTATGAATTAATTTGAAATGGTTATTGTTAGATTTCCAACTTGACCCTAATTGTTTAATTAGTTATATGATTTAAATATTGAAAAATGTTTTAATGAAGGATTTAATGTATTGGTCATTGTGATTAGAGTATTGAACTATTATTTTTTGATAATATTAATTTTATAAAATTTTCTGATTTGTTGATAAAAATGGGTTCAATGTTGAATGACTGTGAATGGGGTGATATATATTATATTTTTTTGAATTGATTTATATATGAGTGTTGAAAATAGAATGAGGCTTCAAATACTCATACTATGTAATTGTATGTTAGATAGGTATTGAGGTTGCTACCCATATGTGATAAACAAACTGTGGGACATGGACTGAAGATTGAAATACCCATACGAGGTATGAATTATAGGATATGGACTAAGGATACAAATACCCAAGTTACATTGAGGTGTGGGATAGGGACTAAGTCTCTAAATAACTATGGGGTGTTATACATGGCATTATATTCTGATGAGATTAGAAAAGCACTATGGTTCCAAATATCAATGATGTGAGAAGGAATGGATTGAAAAATACAATACCAAATTTTTAAAATCAATTATTAATTGAATATGTTTTTTGGTTCAGACTCCAGATTTGGGTGTCCTTAGGAACATGGGGTTATGTGGTGGAATAAAGAATAACTAGATATCTAAAAAAATTATGTTATTTCTTGAATTTTTTTCTTTATAAAACTAATTACACTATTATTGATTGGATATTGTTTTATAAGATACTTTTTGTAGCCCAAAAAGTTGTACTCACACCCTACTAGGGTTTTTTCACTATTACCCATATATACTTCATGTTTGAAAGATAGGATCAAAAGACTTGTGTTGGATGAGTGAGTCTGGATGAAACATGGATGAGGGAAACTGACATTAGTTTATGAACCACATGGGGGAGTTGTCAATTTATTTATTTTGGATTTTAATTTTACACTTTACACTTGTTATACCTGAATTATATAACGTTTATTAATGGATATTGTTTTATGTTTTGGTTCAATATGCAATATTTCTTTGGTATGGTGATTTTATAAATTTTTTTATTATTATTTAATTTCTTTGTTAGGATGGTTTGATAAAAAGGATATAGTATCCCAATTGTATATTTATTATACCATTTCTCATATTCAATAATGTCTAGAATATATGGAGGTGGACATGAGGTTATTTATCTCACCAGCATGTAGAACTGGTGTGTGAAACATGGGTTAGGATATTACAATGTGGTATCATAGGTGGTTTTATTTTATTAACTTTTTTATTAATATTTGGGAAAGGTATAAAGAATAATTATATGATTCAAGCCATGGTGAATATATATTTCATGAGAGTAGATAACTAATATATTAGGGTAAAAGACAAGTACCTACAGAGGGATTGTTTTTTATGTCTGTTGTTACATTTGGATGTTATTTTACCTTACCAAATGAAATTATGGTGTGATGATATTACTTTCTATAATTTTATGATATTTTCCTATTGTCTTAGTATGACATAATAGTTTAGTATTCATGCATAATTTTTGTCACTCAGGATATATTGTGACATGCATCATTTTAGGAATTCATGGGGAAAAAGATTTTGGTCAGTTGTTGAAAGTGAAATGTGTTTCTTTTCTTGTGAAATTGAAAAAAAAGTTTCCTAATATGATTTGATAGTTATAAATCATGAAATATGTAAATAAATTATTTTTTAATGAAAAACGTTAACAAATATAATGATATTACCATTTTTTCCCATGACCTAGATGTATTATGGTTAATGGTAGCAATAACGCCCCAGTTTTGACCCTGTGGTAGAGGAAGTGGATGACTAGTTATGGAATTATTTAAATTTATAATGTTAAATTTATTAATTTTTTGATAATTTTGTGTTATGTGAAATGAGTCTCGTGTTTGGAATTATAGATACATGTCTCCATGAAGATTATTTTTGACATGATAATAGTAGGAGATTGCTGGAAATAATCCACCTGTAGTGGAACCATTAGCATCGATTGTGCAAGGTAAAGAAACCAGATAGAATTTCTCAGAGATATTTAGTAACTTAATTATGTTTTTGGAGTGATACCTGGAGTTTTTTTTAAAGATTAAGTCTGACTTGACATGTGGGACTGAGCTACAACACCCTACATGATTCACCGAAGAGGGTGGAACTGAGGTATCATATTTTGGTAATGAGTCTATCTAGACTATAAATGCCAATTTGGATACTACTATTGAAAAGTTATTGAAGTTGAAAACCTACATGTTATGAGAATTAGTGATGTTCTGGTGGGATGTTCATGCTCGGGCCGGGTAGGTTTTGGTTATGGTTTGAATTTAATTTTTGGAGAAGAACGTGGATAACTTTTATCCATAGAAACTGATATAGTAGGGTCAGTTGAGTTCATATGACTGAATTAGGGTATTATGATCATTACGGACTATTTTGGTCACTTTACTAACTTATAGTTCATTTATCTAGTGCTATAAGGGGATGAGGAAAATATATAATGGCATTTCCAGGATGGGCCTAACTATGATATTATGTCCCACGATAATATCATTCAGTTAAAAAAGTTTTCAAATGTGTTGTATTAGTCTCTCATATACTAGGAGAACCTAAATAAAAAATCCATTAGGGGATAGGTGGGTTCTAATGGATTACCATGAGGTACATATTCTGAGATTAGGAAGTGTCTTTGTGATAATTTTGACCCAATAAGTGGAATGAAAAGTAGATTGGGGAATGCTCATTTACTTAGGATCATACCGAGTGATTTTCCAGTAATATGGATAGACATGACACATTTTCATAAATTATCCTTGACCACTAATAGAGTTATTAGTTTCAAGAAGGATGGGGAATCTATAGGTGTTCTACAAGAACCCATGGCATATGGGCAATGATGGATAATAATTGAAAAACTAGAGTGTTGGGAGTAGATCTTCTATAATGTATCAATTTTTCTAGACATAGTTGTAGAGGTAGTGGACATGGTGCTTCTTAACCAGAGTAGCCATATTAGTTATGTGATGAGTCTTAGGGGAATTATAATTCATGATATGGAAGGGGGAATGAAAATTTTAAGTAGAACATCTTACACTATTAGATCGATAGGATGTACCATTGATAGATAGAGGTACTATTCTTGTTGCTTCTTTGCTAGCTAGTATCTTATTTTATACTAGTGCCTCTCTTTATTTTATATCTACCCAACTATTCAAAAAATTGGGTCTAGAAGTGGAGTTTTTGAGTGGGGTAATATTGATAGATACATCTCATGTAGTAATTTAAAGAGACATATATATGTGCAAGGGGTGGTCTCTTGAGGTTGAGGAGTATCACTTTAGTTCGGATATTTACTTCCTTGACATTTTAGGCTTTGATATAATTATGGGTATGGACTGGTTAGTACCACACTACACTGACATTGATTTTTAGAAAAAGAGTGTGACTTTTACATACCTCAATGGTGATAAATATATTCATCGTGGAGAGTGGGATATCAAGTCAGGTAATGTATGTCCAATTCATCAGTAACTAGTGGACCTCAACACCCATGTTGCAGGTATGTTTCTAAATTCAGATGGTGTGAAGATGTATTTAATTCCACCTGTATTGGATATATTTTAGGATGTGTTTATTGAGAACTACTTAGTGCTTCCAACTATGTGTGTTGTGTAATTTAAAATTGAACTCATGATGGGGGATGATGCAGTTTCTATTCCACCAAACAAAATGCCAACAATATAGATTCATAAGTACATGACTCAATTAGAATATTTGATGGTTAAGGGTTTTATCCATCTAATTATGAAATATTGGGGTCCTATTGTTTTTTAAGAAGGAAAACTATAATCTACACTTATTTGTTGTTTATGAGTAGTTTAACATGATGACAATGAAGAACTAGTATCTCTTTCGTGCATCAATGATCTATTTGACCAGTTGATAGGAACATATAATTTCTCTAATATTGACATGATATTGAGATATCATTAGTTGATTTTTTGACCTTATATCATAAATCAAGAAGCATTTTGAATAATTAATGGCCTATTTGTGTTCTCTTTGATGTTTTTAGGGATAAATAACACTCTTGTGTTTAAGGACATGATGAATTTAATCTTCTAACCATACCTGAATCATTTTGTGGTAGTTTTATAGATTATATATTTGTATAATCTAAGAATCATTGAGATATTTTGCAACATCATGACATCATAATGAGTACACTGGGATAGAATTGACTATACTCTATGATATAAAAGTGTATGTTTTGGATTGATAGGATACACTTCATGGGTGGCATATTCTTAGAGGATAGTGTGTTAGTAGACATGGACACTAGTGCAGAAAACGTTTTTTACGTCGGTTATTTTTTATTATTTACGTCGGTTTTTAGGCGACGTTAATACGGACGACGTTATAAATAACGTTTTTTACGTCGGTTATTTAAAACCGACGTAATATCCCTAACTTCACGGTGGTTATCACGTCGGTTCATATAATAACCGACGTGATAAATATGCGCGGGGGGCTTTATCACGTCGGTTATTCCCTAAACCGACGTGATAAAACGCCTGGGATATCATTTATCACGTCGGTTATGTCATAACCGACGTGATAAACCCTTCCCCTGGCCTATTACCACGTCGGTTATTTAGGAAACCGACGTGATAAAAAGGCCTGGGAAACGTTTTAGCACGTCGGTTATTCAATAACCGACGTGGTAAATCAATTCCCAGGCCTTTTATCACGTCGGTTATACTAAGAACCGACGTGATAAAATCCCCGGGAAAGGTTTATCACGTCGGTTCTAGAAAAAACCGACGTGATAAACCCCTACCGATTTATTTACCACGTCGGTTATAAAATAACCGACGTGAAAGAAATTTTTTTTTTTTTTAAATAATTGCACTGCTCTCACCAAAAAGCAACCAGAAACCAAACAAAAATAACCATGTCAGCCCTCCCCCAAGCCCCAACTGAACCCCACCCTCATCTATACCCACCTAACAACCTGGCCAGCCCTCCCCCACCACATTGGAGCCGCACCACAACCCTTGGACACCCTCCACCCCTTGGACACCCCCCCCACCCTCATTTACACCCCCAAGACCCCTAGTGCAGCCTCAAACACCCATTGGACACCCCCCCACACCTTGACAGCCCTCCCAGACCCCTTGGACACCCCCCCCCCCTCATTTACACCCAACCTGCCCCTTGGACACCCCCCCACCCCTTCGACAGCCCCCCCACCCTCATTTACACCCCCCGAACACTAGGACAGCCCCAAACACCCCTTGGACACCCCTCCCATATCCCTTGGACACCCCCCCACCCCTTGGACACCCCCCCACCCACTGGACAGCCCCCCACCCCCTGGACACCCCCCCCCGACCCCTTGGAAACCCCCCCTACCCCTTGGAAACCCCCCCTACCCCTTGGAAACCCCCCCATCCCCTTGGACAGCCCCAAACACCCCTTGGACACCCCTCCTATATCCCTTGGACACCCCCCACCACTTGGACACCCAACCGACTCCTTGGACAGCCCCAAACACACCTTGGACACCCCTCCCATATCCCTTGGACACCCCCACCCTCATTTACACCCCCCCCCCCCCCGACCCCTAGGACAGCCCCAAACACACCTTGGACACCCCTCCCATATCCCTTGGACACCCCCCAAACACCCACCCACCCCCTTGGAACCTCTCCCCCCCATACCAAAATCCAGACCAGAAAAACCATCAACAGTAGACCAAAACAAGAAGTAGAGAAAAATTAAACATTCACTTATATAACATTCAAAACTTACAATGTCAACTTCAAAAAAAACTAAATCCAACCTAAACGACTACGAAATACACAATTACATTGACAATATTCAAAATTACATTTTACATTACAAACAACTAAAAGTCAATCAAACCTGTAAAATAATTTGACCACTCCACTTGTAAGTGTTTGATATCTTCAGCAGTAAAGGGTTGAGGGTCATCAAAAAGCTACAAAGGAAAAGGATAGTAGTCAACGTGTATAATGAATAAATCAAATTGAAATATTATTAGAAAGAGGAAATCTTACCAGGTCAAAACTCAGAACTGTCCCAGTTGTTATTATTTCATACATAAATCTTAACATGTAATATCCGCATTCGATGATGCCTTGTTGCTCATGACATTTCTGTTTGAATGAGTGTAAATTCAATATATTATTTTTATGTAATAAATCAAAATGTACAAATTATAAATGGATATTTACCTTCGCATGTACATATTTGATCTTGTAATTCCTTTTCTTTGCGCTTTTTCGAAAGTGGACCCATGCCCTGTTAGAAAATAATACGAATGGGGTAAATTTAAAATTCATTATAATATATAAAACTATTGTGAAATTGAAACTTACGTTTCCAATATATTCTTAAAACTTTCTCTCACATCATCATGGAGAGAGCATATCCAATAAAGTGTTTTCTCCCTAGGGCAAAAAACCCCTAACATCCAATGATCCCTGAGAAAAGGAAATTTAACGTTTGTGGTTTTTTATGTTAAAATATAATTAACTCTTTGAGAGGGATGTGTTTCATACCTCTCACAAAAAGGAATCATCCAACACTGTGTGATTACATTCTTTTCAAATCTATCAGCAATATAAAGCATTCTTTGTTCCTCATCCAATGCACATGCTTCAGGGGAAATCAATTGTGGGTCCATGAATCCATATACATCTGTCAGCTCATTCCTCTCACAAATTTTATACATATACCTAATACAAAGCAGACATAAGTATACATTTTTAATAAATATAACGCAAGGAAAAGGAGTTAAGACTTACATGATAAAAATTTGCACCACGTTGATGCCCATCTTATCTCCAGTGACAACCTCCATGATATCAGTTTTCATAATCCCCACACATAGTTCACGTCCACAGACATGAGCTTCCATTGTAAAGTCATAATGATCCGCCAACAAATTTGAATATCTTGACAATTTGTCAAGACTGCTAGTATCTGCATCTGATGTCATAGCTATCTGTCTTTGTTGTTGTCTATACAGTATTTCTTTACCTTTGAAGTATTCCTGTAAAAATAAATTGAAAAATATATTAGTTTTCAAATGATAAAACATTAATAAAAATATAAAATAAAAGATATAACATCCATACCTCTATGGTAATGAGTCGAAGAAGTCTGGATGGCCAAAGTAAAAAATGGCCGATACTATGTCCAACTGTCATCACCTCATCTGTAGGTAATGGTATCCGAGCTGATCTATCTATAATATCCTGTACAGTGACCCTCTGATTCTCTACCTCTAACTGTTGATGATGAACTGTATCTCCTATACAATATACCATCCCATATGCAACTATATGATGTTGAGGATCATCAACATACAACTCACAATAAGTAGGTAGCTGCGGCGGAGGAGGAGGATCAAAAATGGGGTCCGCAGGCTGAGGTGGGGGAGTGGGAGCTACTGGGAGAGGTGGAGTGGGAGCTGCACCCTGAAATTGTCTTTGCAAGTCTGCAAACATTAACTGCACCGATGCTCTAATCTTGTCCTCCATTGTCGCATTAATATTATGGACTTCAGCCTCCAACGATTCTATTTTTTTTTATAAACTCCCTCAACGTTAGAAGTTGAGGAACGTGGCAACACTTTTCTTACCGATACACCTGCCGGATATCCTCTTACACGGCCAGGATGTTCGGGCTTTCCCAATGCCACAGATAAAATATCTTCCCTCCCAGATGGTGTAAATGTCCCCTGTGAACTCTGCTCCTCAAGAGAGTCCTGTAATAATTAATTGAACTTTTCTATAATGATTGGAAATATATGACGAAAATAGTAAACTTAAATAAATAAAATAGATATCTTACAATCCTCTCAACTACGAGTCTCGATTCTTCCGAAAGATATTGTCCTTTTTTGCCCTTCCGAGCTCTTTTCCATTTCTCATGTCTAGATGGAGGGGATGGAGGGGCCACCTCTCCAGATCTTGAAGACTCAGCTCTTAGTTGTTGAAATTTTTCTGCCATCATTTGTTCTTCCAATAATGCATACCCTCCCCGAGATAAACTATGAGGGTATACATTTTTAGATTGGATCTCTTGATGAGCTTTCCTTGTTTGCTGTAAATTAAGAATAAGTAATCATTAACAAAACAATAATAAGATCATTTATATAAGAAAGCTTATAAAAGTTTACATTGCCCTTACCAAAAATGATTCTTTTCTTCTACTTTCAAAAAATTCTCTCCATGTGTCTTCATCTATAAAAGGATATATACGACATGGATTCTCACGACTCCTATGACCATAAATGAAATCAGATGAGAGGGTTGATTTGAAATCCCTCCATCTCCTAGCAGCCAACGATAAGCATTTCTTCCTGACTCCTCCAGTGTCAGGAATATCAAATGTCATCTGATAAAAAAGAGGTTAAAAATATTATATATACTAGAAACATTTAAAGAACAGTCAAACAATAGAAAAAGATCTTACCAAAATGGTCTCCCACAGCTGAGAAATTATCGCCTTATCCACACTTCTCCAATCATCATAGAGAATGCTTACTTTGCTCTTAGCCTGAGTTGCTACAAAACCCTTAAAATCTTTAGCATTTGGACCTCTAGGAAGATCATCCTCATCAAACTCCACGACTATCCTCTCCTCCTTCGTACGGGCAAGTGATAATTTTGGTAAACGTGTGCACCCACGCTTACCAACCTTTGAACTCTTTTTCGTAATAGGAGCATGTGAATGTTCCTCCCCAGATGTATGACCAATATGCTCATCTCCAGAATCATGTGGCTGATCAACTGATTGATCTGTCATTTTCCTTCAAATCAAAAAAACAAACATTAGTTCACAAATAGAAAAGTGTACTAAATTACATAATAGTAAACATCGGTAATATGATAAGCATGTTAAACAATGATAAACATGGTAAACACAGGCAAAATGTTGCCAAGGAGTTGGCATAAGAAAGCTGAAAAGTGGACTCACTGATGCCACCGGCCGGCCGCTGGCTCACCACCGGCCGGCCGGTGGAGCAGACAGCCTTCCTCTGTCTGGACCACCGGCCGGCCGCTGGATCACCACCGGCTGGCCGGTGGACCAGACAGAGAGCCTTCCTCTCTGTCTAAACCACCGGCCGGCCGCTGGCTCCTCACCGGCCGGCCGCTGGTGATCCAGACAGAGAGGAAGGCTCTCTGTCTGGTCCACCGGGCGGCCGGTGGTGATCCAGCGGCCGGCCGGTGGACCAGACAGAGCCTTCCTCTCTGTTTGAACCACCGGCCGGCCGCTGGCTCAACACCGGCCGGCCGCTGGTGATCCAGACAGAGAGGCTCTGTCTCTGTCTGGACCACCGGCCGGCCGCTGGCTCAGCACCGGCCGGCCGGTGGACCAGACAGAGAGCCTTCCTCTCTGTCTGAACCACCGGTCGGCCGCTGGCTCAACACCGGCCGGCCGCTGGTGATCCAGACAGAGAGGAAGGCTCTCTGTCTGGTCCACCGGCCGGCCGGTGGTACAGACAGAGAGGACCGGTTGCCGGTGCGCGCAGGACTTCTCCTCTTTACGGTTTTTATTGTTTTATCGTTTTGGTTTGATACATATTTTAATAAGTAAAAAATTTACAGTATCTAACATTATATGAAAAAACTAAATGTAAACAAGATATATACTTGTGTTACCTGTAATTTTAGGAATGTACAGTTGGATTGTTTTCCCAAATTCCTTCGTCGTGATCGTTCCTAATGGCACAAACCATGTCTTCAACATACTCATCATTATGTTCTGTTAATCTTTCCATGGAAGTAGGGATCTCACATAAATCAGCATCTTCATCAAATTCATCCTCACCAACATATTGGTTTTTCCCTTGTAAAACAACAGCCCACTGCATATCTGATTGATCTACTACATAGAAAATTTGTTTGGCATGTGTTACCATTATAAAAGAATCAGCTGTGTCTTCCAATCTATTCAGATTAACAAGTGTCATTCCAAATTCATCGTGTCTGACACTGTTGTTACCGATAAACCATTTACAGTTAAAAACGGGAACTTTAATTTTAAAGTAATCAGCCTCCCATATGTCTTCAATCACTCCATAATATGCACTTGATGCCGAAATTGGGTTTCTGTCCTTAGCACTCGAAAAATGCATTGCTTCTGCAAACACCAATACACCACTATTCTGAACTGCACTTCTGTTGTCCTGAGCTTTCGTATGAAATGTATAGCCATTAATGTCATAAGCGGACCATGTTATCACATTTAAAGATGGACCACCCACTATCCATTTTAATGTCTCTGATACATCTGATCTACCAAGCAAGGTCTTTTTAAACCATGGCAAAAAAGTTTTGTTGTGCTCATTCAAAATCCACATTTCTTTCTTCTTTGGATGACATTGTTTCAACTCATTAATATGCAATGTGATATACGGTTGAACATCAGCTATGTTATTCAAGATGTATGATTCTAACTTCTTCATATGTTCAGCTGACAGTGATTTGACTTTCAAGCCACGAATCCCCTTTCCCTCATTATTAACCCGTTCATGGCGAGATGGAGGCAAACCTATGTGTTGCGCCGTAGCCAAGTAACTCGTACAAAACTCTGCTACCTCCTCAGAAATATACTTTTCAATAATGGAGGCTTCAGGTCGATATGGATTTTTAACATATCCCTTTAATATTTTCATATACCTTTCAAAAGGATACATCCAACGAAGATATACAGGTCCACAAAGCCTTATTTCTCGAACCAGATGAATCAGTAAATGCACCATCATATCAAAAAAAGTTGGAGGAAAATACATTTCCAAATGACAAAGTATAATAATTGCATCCTTTTCCAAAATGTTCAAAGCATTCACATCAATCGCCTTGTTGCAAATTGAATTGAAAAAATAACACAACCTCATTATAGTCTTTCTGACACGGATGGGCAATATTCCACGCAGTGCAACTGGTAGAATTTGTTGCATCATGACATGAAAATCATGTGATTTCATACCTATCAACTTCAAGTCTTTCAATGAGACAAAATTTTTTACATTTGAAGAATAACCTTGAGGCACTTTGATATCATGAAGACACTGACAGAAGCTACTTTTCTCCCTCTTCGATAATGTATGACAAGCCGGAGGAAGAAATGTTCGTCTTCCTTTAGGAGTGGGAGCTAACTCTAAACGTATTCCCATTGACAGTAGGTCTAACCTTGCATTCAACCCATCTTTTGTCTTTCCTTTAATATCTAGCAATGTTCCGATCAAAGAATCACAGATATTCTTCTCCACGTGCATGACATCAATATTATGTTTGACTTCATGATACCTCCAATATGGTAGCTCAAAAAATATTGACCTTTTCTTCCAAATATGTCTATCATTACCAGATTTCTGTGTCTTTCCCAATGTCACATCAAGGTTTTTCACCCTCTCAAAATACAATTCTGGGGATAAAGGTTGAGGTGCAGTATCAAATTCTTGTGAGCCATTGAATGCCTTTTTTAGTCTTCTATAAGGGTGATCCATAGGCAAAAACTTTCGATGACCCATGTACACTGTTTTCCTCCCATGATGCAATTGACAATATGACGTCTGTTGTTCGCAAATTGGACATGCTTTATGCCCTTTAACACTGTATCCAGACAAATTTCCATATGCTGGGAAGTCATTTATAGTGAATAGAAGCACTGCATGCAGTTGAAAATATTCCATTTTATAAGAATCATACACCCTAATACCATCAGCCCATAAAAGTTTCAAATCATCAATCAGCGGTGACAAGTATACATCAATATCATTGCCGGGTTGCTTTGGACCAGAGATCATGATACTCAACATGACATATTTGCGCTTCATACAAACTTCAGGAGAGAGGTTGTAAATTACCAATAAAACAGGCCATGAACTATGTGTGCTACTGAGGGTTCGGTATGGATTCATTCCATCTGTGCACAAGCCTAGTCTCAGATTTCTAATTTCATTTCCAAATGTAGGGTACTGGGCATCAATTTTCTTCCATTGTGGACAATCAGCTGGATGACGTATTTTTCCATCACATACCCGCTCATCAGCATGCCATCTTAACCTTTTTGCATCATGTGAATTAGCAAATAAACGTTTGAAACGAGGAATTATAGAAAGATACCAAAATACCTTTGAAGGGAGCTTTGTAATCTCTACATCAGCTTGTGATTTTTCTTTCACCTTATACCGTGATGTCCCACATTTGGGACACTCTTTCAGAAATTCATATTCCTTCCTATATATAATGCAGTCATTCGGACATGCATGTATTTTCCTGTATCCCAATCCCATCGGGCATAATATTTTTTTGGCCTTATAATGTGAATCTGGAAGATCGTTATCTTTTGGAAGAATGTCTTTCATCAATTGTAGCAGCTCTGTAAAACTTATGTCACTCCATCCATGTTTCGCCTTCAGGTTAATCAATCTTAACACCGCCAACAAAACCGTAAAATCTGTACAACCAGGATATAATGGTTTTTCGGCATCACCATATAGACGTGCAACTCTCGGTTCTATCTCAATTTGTTCTGCTACAATATCGCGAATCATTTCATCAATTCCATCAGAGTTACCATCTTGCGATTCATTATCATCAGTGACATTCTGTCCAGTTTCGCCATGCCAAATCCAAGGGTTGTAACTCGGATTGAAACCATGACAAATCAGATGATCTTTTATCTCTCTACTTTTCAACTTCTTCATATTCAGACATTTCAGGCATGGACAGAAAAAAATGTCACTACTTGGAACATTTCGTTTAGCAAATTCCAAAAAGGCATCAACACCTTCCTCATATTCATTGCTCATTCGATGTGCCGTAATCCAACTTCGACTCATTATTACCTATAAAAAATAGCAAAAATATATATATTTTTTAGATAAGACAAATATATGTTTATATGAAAAAAATCATAATTTGAATATAACAATTTTGAAATATAAAACAAATCGATGTGTAAACCCCCCTGGACACCCCCCGACCCCTCTGGACAGCCCCCCACCCCTCCTGGACACAACCCCCCACCCCCGACCTGCTTGGACACCCCCCTGGACACCCCCCAACCCTCTGGACAGCCCCCCCACCCCTCCTAAACACCACCCCCACCCCCTACCCCCTTGGACACCCCCCTGGACACCCCCAACGCCCACCCACACCCTTGGACAGCCCCCCACACCCACCCACCCCCTTGTAAACCCCCCTGGACACCCCCTGACCCCTCTGGACAGCCCCCCACCCCTCCTGGACACCACCCCCCACCCCCTACCCCCTTGGACACCCCCCTAGACATCCCCCAACCCTCTGGGCAGCCCCCCCACCCACCCGGACAACCCCAAATACCCTCTGGAGAGGCCGCCACCCACTTGGACAGCCCCCCACACCCATCCACCCCCTTGGACAGCCCCCCACACCCATCCACCCCCTTGGACACCCCCCTGGACACCCCACCGACCCCTCTGGACAGGCCGCCACCCCCTTGGACAGCCCCCCACACCCACCCATCCCCTTGGACACCACCCTGGACACCCCCCGACCCCTCTAGAAAGCACCCCCACCCCTCCTGGACACAACCCCCCACCCCCGACCTGCTTGGACACCCCCCAACCCTCTGGACAGCCCCCCCACCCCTCCTAAACACCACCACCCACCCCCTACCCCTTGGACACCCCCCTGGACACCCCCCAACACCCACCCACGCCCTTGGACAGCCCCCCACACCCATCCACCCCCTTGGACAGCCCCCCACACCCATCCACCCCCTTGGACACCCCCCTGGACACCCCACCGACCCCTCTGGACAGACCGCCACCCCCTTGGACAGCCCCCCACACCCACCCATCCCCTTGGACACCACCCTGGACACCCCCCGACCCCTCTAGAAAACACCCCCACCCCTCCTGGGCACAACCCCCCACCCCCGACCTGCTTGGACACCCCCCTGGACACCCCCCAACCCTCTGGACAGCCCCCCCACCCCTCCTAAACACCACCACCCACCCCCTACCCCCTTGGACACCCCCCTGGACACCCCCCAACACCAACCCACGCCCTTGGACAGCCCCCCACACCCACCCACCCCCTTGTAAACCCCCCTGGACACCCCCGACCCCTCTGGACAGCCCCCCGCCCCTCCTGGACACCACCCCCCACCCCCTACCCCCTTGGACACCCCCCTGGACATCCCCCAACCCTCTGGACAGCCCCCCCACCCACCCGGACAACCCCAAATACCCTCTGGAGAGGCCGCCACCCACGTGGACAGCCCCCCACACCCATCCACCCCCTTGGACACCCCCCTGGACACCCCACCGACCCCTCTGGACAGGCCGCCACCCCCTTGGACAGCCCCCCACACCCACCCATCCCCTTGGACACCACCCTGGACACCCCCCGACCCCTCTGGACAGCCCCCGACCCCTCTAGAAAGCACCCCCACCCCTCCTGGACACAACCCCCCACCCCCGACCTGCTTGGACACCCCCCTGGACACCCCCCAACCCTCTGGACAGCCCCCCCACCCCTCCTGGACACCACCCCCCACCCCCTACCCCCTTGGACACCCCCCTGGACACCCCCCAACACCCACCCACACCCTTGGACAGCCCCCCACACCCACCCACCCCCTTGTAAACCCCCCTGGACACCCCCCTACCCCAAATCCATGCACCTATGCCATGGTTGTGTGTGAATAAAGTAGTAACAACTGTAAAAGGGCAACCCATCCAAATGGACACGCCCCAACCCTCTCGGGGATTTATAGAAAACGATGAAAAATTAGTGAAATCATAAAATTACTCAATATTGCAAGTCGAACAAATAGATCTAGGGATGATAAATAAGATTATGGTGCCAAAACGAGTTAAAAGGGTTCGCAATCGAAGAATCTTAGCTAGTTTCAACAAAAAAATCACAACACATATATATTTACTATCCGCGAAAAAAAACGAACGAGTGGGAGGATTACCTGAGTGCTGCGAGTTTAGATGATTGATCCGAGGAGATTAAATATGAGAAACGATGATCGCAAAACGAATCTAAACCAACAAAATGGACGAGCCGATTCGGGTTTACGTGCGAGAGAGACGAGTCGCGACTGTCGAAGGTAAACTCGCGAATGACAATCCACGGGTCTGGGTAAATTTTTAATTGAGTTATCACGTCGGTTATTCAATAACCGACGTGATAATTGTTTTAAAAACATTTATAACGTCGGTTATTTCAATAACCGACGTCAAAAAGCCTTCAAAAACCGCGTTTGTTACGTCGGTTATTCAATAACCGACGTGAAAGGGCCTTCGAAAACCGCGTTTTTTACGTCGGTTATAAAAATAACCGACGTAAAAAACGAAGCCGCGAGATTAATAACGTCGGTTATTTGTATAACCGACGTTAAATGTGTACCGAACACAGGTTTTTACGTCGGTTAAGAAATAACCGACGTAAAAAACCTCGTTTTACATATTATGACGTCGGTTTTATATAACCGACGTAAAAAATGGTGACGTAAAAAACGTTTTCTGCACTAGTGGGAGAATGATCGTGGATTTGTTTTGTTGGAGAACCCTATGATTTTCTTTGATTCTCCAGTTTTTGTGCGACTATCAAGATATTATAATAGATTAATCTATGAAATTACTAATTTATAAGCACCTATTTTTGGATTTACCAAGAAGGAGATAATGTTTTATGTGTTTATAAAATGTGGTAATGCTTTCTAGGATCTAAAGAATCCTTTTTAAATTAGAAAAAATATTGTTCCTAACCGATCTTGGTGAGGAGTATACATCGGTTTTTGAATCTTATAGGAATGTAAATGGATAATTGTTGATGCATGAATATTAAATGGTGGATTATGGGTCATTGAAGTTGAGGCAACATAAACAGAACAGCCTAACACATGATGTCGAGTAATTTGGAGTGGATTATTCATCGATGTGTTGGAGGCATTATCAATTGGGAGAAAATATTACCTTCTATAATGATAACAATAGTTTAATCTATATCTATTTACTATGATATTTGAATATTTTTTGGGGGATATGTGTTGATTATATATATTCATTTTAAATTGTTCAAGTATATATGTCTGAAAAGGGAAACAGTGATGCCGACACTCTAAATATTAAAATTCAGACATAGGAATTTCATGATTCTAGTGTTATATAGATGATGATGAATTTTCTATCATAGAAGCATATTGCGGTCTAAGAGATCTAGGAACATATAAATCTTGTATTAGTTTTCTGTGGATTCTACACCTTTGATTCGGATCAGGGAGAGGTGGTATGATGATTCATAGTGTTTGGCCTTGATAGAAATCCTTGATGGGGGTGATTCACCATTATATTAGACCATAGATGAGTAAAAATCATTATTTCCACGAATTGGGTATTTGTGCATATGAGCATGAGTTAGGAGATTATGTGATAATTTCATGCTTCAAATTGGGATGTGCATCCATGTTTGACAAAAATGTATGGTAAAAAATTTCAATAGTATTGGTGGCCATCCATGCAAAATATGATCATAGGATCCATGAAATGCTACTACACATATCAATAGGTGAAGGTTAGGCATAAATGGATGAGTTATTTATTATAACCTTGTTTCCATAATATAAGTATAATGGTAGGTCCACAAAAAATTTTCCTGGTATCTCGATTACATAGCAGAAGAATTATTCTATTTGGGTGGTTAAAGACGGATTGAAAAAATTAGATAATGTATTTCATATTTGAGAGACTTTTATACTGGATCAGTTGGGATATTTTTATGTTTGTAAATAGTTTGTTTTCATGGGGTTATAGGTAGTATTGTCTCATAATGCCACTAAAAACTTACTCCATACTTCTAGTAGGTATTGTACAAGTTTTCTGTGACATAGGTTCTTCTTAGTATGGATTCCATCCACAGATTGTGGGGAATATAGAGTGTACTATATAGTATTTATATAATGAGACATTTTAATGTACATTTATATTACATTATTTTGGTGAAACATTTCATAAATTTCACAATCACATGCCAAAATAATTTATTAGTTTAGTGCATTTGGAAACATGAAAACATAAAGAACTGGTTCATAACACATATACATCTTATCCTGTTTATTTATTAATAAATAGACCCCTTATGAAATATCAAACTTAATAACATTATTCATATTTTGGGGTAAGGAAACATAAGAAATGGGTTGTCACATATGCTCTGTAACGATAAACAAGGGAGATACATATGAATAACATTAACATAAGTGTATGAATGTATAGGCATAAAATTTAATATCACACAATACATATGAAAGATAATATAAATGAGTAATTGGATTAGTAATGGTAGTTCATAAGACATGAATCATGAGGGAATCAGAGAACATGTTCCATGACAGCATAACATAGAAATAAGACATGGAATTTTTACACACACATAAACATGCAATAACATTCCCTATAAGTCAAGACACATTTATAAAAATTATATGGGAACTTCAGGGGGACTACATCTACAATACATGACACACCCCCATCCCCAATCATAGTCTTTTCCTTCTAATGGATCGTGTTTCTCCAACTACCCAAAGTTGATCAGGTTTCCCCATCTTCCCATAATGGATATAATTTCTCCATATTCCCATAGTGGATCAAGATTCCACATTATCCCATCAGGAATCAATCTAGTTGACATGATTCACATCATTATCTCATGATTTATAAATCATTATCCAATGCATTCAAAGGGGATATAGTTCCCACCATTCACTTAATGAAAATAAAAAATATTTTTGCCGTAATAAATCAATTAATTCCTCATATTAGAACCCATGGAATGGAATGGGTTTCATATATATCATTACATTGTTAACATAAGTCATCCGAACAATAATATGAATTTTATAATTGGACTATGTCCCCAATAAATAATGAACCATGGAAAACGTTGTCAGCTCTAATGGAAAATAGTTTTGATAGATTATTTTTTAAAACATTTATTGATGAAAATGTAATTTAATATATCAATAAATATTTTAAAATCATATAAGATTTATCAACCCTCTTTTCATTAAAAACCCATGAAATTTTATAAAAGAAACTTTTAAAAATCACATAAATTCATTTTCATGAAAATTATTATAACATCATTTAAAACACATTTAAATCATTTAAGGAAAATTTTATTTTTGAAAGAACACATATTTTCGACCGAAAAGAGAAAAACATCACATAAAATAGAAAATATAATTTTTATAAATAGACTCATGATGTAACATGTCAAATGATGTTATATAGACCCCCTAATAGAATTTATCTGTATAATGTAACATGTTTATTAGAGAAGGAAATTTGAGACAGATTTACCTTATCAATTAAGTAACTTTTCATCCATAAACCCTATAAATGAGATATCACCCAATGGATATATAAATAACAATATTATTCAGGAATAGAGTCATAAAATACATTCATTGGATGTATATACATAGAATAAGAGAATCAGGTAATGTAAATGAAATGTGTCCCATAGAATTAAAATCGAGGGGTAAATCTTTTACAACATTAGAAACTTTTGAATTTTGAACCCCATAAAATAATATCATCAAATAAGGATTAAAATATAATTAAATAATTCAAAATAATGATATAACATGTCATAGGTTATTATACACACAACTAAAATTAAGGGAGTGGTGAATATGGCATCTATATCTTAGGAAAAAAAATGTGAAGTTAAATTCTCTTACCTTAAGTATTGAAATATATTTCACATGTTAAAACCTCATATTCATTGGGTATGTCATTTTGATCTTCCAATAGTGACTAATTTGGTTGCAATTATGATCGTATAATTTCTTTTAGGATTATGGTAATAAATTTGGTTGGAGGATTGGTTGGTATTTGGCCTAGACATGGGCATTAGAGGGGAGGGGATCTTTTGGAATCTCCTAAAATATTAAATAAATATAAATTAATTTTCAATTCAAAATTTCTCCAAAGTGAGTTATATCGAATATAAGATGGGAAAATATCTAAATCATATGAACTAATGATTTTATACAAGTTAAGACAAATTATTACCCTTATGTTTTGTCTTTTACCCTTAATTAATAACTCTAACTCTTAACATGAAAACATGTGTATTTACTACTTATGGGATAATATAGTTACTGTAATTTAAAAATAGACCATAAGATAGTCATTTATGGAATTTTATGGCTTATTAATATTAGTTTACTGAATCGTATATTTTTCTGATTTTTATATCATTTAATAAAATATTATTTATTTTAAAATATCAATAAACCCTATTTTGACATTACTCATTGCATAACTTTTCCAAAATATATTTAAAATATGATATATTATAAAAAAACATTTAACATATCCATAACATGTATAATACAGCTATAAAATTTTAGGATAAAATTAATTATATCATATTTTATTTATATTAATTTTTTAATATCATATATTAGATTCTTTCACTAATTAACGAATTCATGCATCATCAATGTGTCAGAATTTATTTTAATTATTTATCCACTAAAAATTAAAAATAAATTACCATGATATAGAAAAAAAATTATAATTCCAAATTAATTTTATAGAAAAACATATCCTTTATATAAAACCATATTAAAAATATTTCTCTTGCTAAAATCAAATGGATTAAAAAATACCTTTCCTTGGAATATAGTACTATAAAAGTGTAAAATTTCTCAAAGTGGATATAAAATAATCCCCATGTATATATTGGTCAACCAAAAATCATCCAATTATATTAGTGCCTGTGTTATGATAATTTTATATTATTTTTCATGTGATTTTTACTATTAATTACCTGATTTACCCATATTCGTTATAATAAAAAAATATTACTAAAGTTTTTAGGCATAATATCTGAAATTAAAAAAAGACCAATTTAAATAATTTGAAACTTTTGATTCAAAATATTGAATCCATTTTTTTATATTCAAAGTACATAATTAGTATAATTAAATATAAAACTAATCCCATTCACAGGGTAAGAAAAGACATTATTAATGTTAAAACACGTAAAGCCATAGGTCTTTGAGGATTGATGTTATTATTTGATTCATTATAAAAGAAGATACTATGATATCCTTTTATTTTTCAATATTTATTCCATAGAGTTGAATAATATTCATGATAAGAAATACTTAATTTGTTTTAGGAAAATATCACCATTTTTTGTTCCATGATAAATTTTCATAAGAGAAGAATTTTTCATTCTAGGATCATTAGTAGATCATTAAATCCATAAATAGATAGATCGGTCATTCTATCTATCTTTATCAAAACAAAAATGTTAGAAATATTTATCCCATATGTATAAATCCTCATATGATAAGATAATACCATAATATCTATAACAAAATACTATGTTTAACTTAATATATTGCACAAATTGTTATACTTATAAAACATATGATATATAAAAGTCCAAAACATTGAAATTTCACTCACCAAATCATCTTAACATTTACCCAACATATATCAAAAGGATCCTATTTGTTTTTACATTCCAAACAAGTGAATAAATTCATCAAGTATTAATCATTTATGGTAATTAAAATAAAACCTTATTGAAAACATTGATTTTATATTATTCTAATGCTTATTGGATATATTCCTCAGGTACAAAATGTTTTAAAATTCATCAATTATTGTATAAATCACTTTTTCTGATATCCATAATCATTTACAAGGAAATAAATAACACCCAATTTATTTATGAAATACAACATATATTCATAAAAATATCATTATCTCTACATCAACCACATATTAAGGATTTCCTTCCCTTAATCATGTGTTTTCCAAAAATATCACTATACTAACATAATTACTCATCATGGATGCAAGTAACACTCACCATATGATCTTAAATACTTATATTAAAATTAATTTTTTCTAATACATGTATGTTCTATTTTTCTATAATACCATGAATGTACTTCTACAACATTATTATTTAATTACTCTAGATAATTACTCAATTTTTACACAGTGTTGTTTTCATACTCTACATCGTTAATAGTGATTTCATGATATTTTCTATTGTGTTTGGCCCTAAGAGGTTTATGACTAAAATATTCATCATTAACATTGTATTTGTTAATTTATTATTATAATTTCCATTCTCCTAAAACATCAATCACTAAATTCTTGAAGCTTCTTCTGGTGTGGATTTCCCTCTATTTACATCATGGGGTGACTTCTTCTCCCCCTTAGTTTGTCAGTTAATTTCATGATAAACCTCCCATCGGCACTTAAAGAATTAATTAGAGCCCATAATATAATTTCGTCCATAATTACTTCCACACATAGATCATAAAATGAAATTTATTATTCTTGTCTCCGTGGTTTTTAGATTTTCCTTTGAACTACATATTCATTTTATGTTTAAAACCATGTGATTGATATGTAACTCCACTATCTATTTAAACATTTATTTCACAATGATAAACCTATATATAGATACTAGTGTCTCTTATTTCAAATTCCCTCCATAACCATGGATTTAATACACTAAATAATCGATCATCTTTACTTTTTGGTTGGATGATAATTCTATAAGTGTACCTTTGATGTCTTGGGAAATTAGCCTCGTATGTAACAATAAATTCAAAATACTTTTTCTTCAACTCAAGAAAATAATTTTCCATATTCCTATGAAGAACCTAAAGAATGTACATATTGAATAATAATTTCTTATACTCATCCTAATCCATGGTTTCAATTTCCACTTAATAGATTATATTCTTGATTAGAGTCCAACACTGGTCTACTTCACCTTCCAACTGATAAACTACCAAAATGAATTTCGCATGTTCAAAACACTGGAGAAAGAAGAATATAATTTATGTTTTACCAATATGGACTTTAGAAAATTGTGGATAATAAGACCCACTGAATGTAGTTGGATATTTCTCCAAGAAGGACTCAACCAAACATTATTCCCTCCATTAATCATTTGAAAACTCGGTATAATTTTAATATTGAGAATTATAGGTGAGCACAATAAAAAACGGTTTTCATTCTAACTCCTAAAGAATTAGGATACCCAAGAGAATTATTGATGAATTTTACATCACAATCATAGTTAACATGGTTTTGGTGGGTTCCAACTATTGATTAAAACACAAAATAATAGAGTATGAAATAGTTATCATAGGGATGAAACAAACAATGATGAAGAACTACTTATAGGATGTATAAACTATGCCATCTTTAATAACATATGACACCATTGTATTATAATATCTTATTCATATCCATATTCAATTTAAATAATTCATGATGGTTCATAAAGAGTTATTGAATTTAAAAACCAAATCCCCTGGGAGTGTCAAACCATGTGTGTAGCTAATCCTGTTGTCATGCACCTAGATACACTCGAGACATACCCAACACACCAGGTCAAAGTTATTACCCAAAGGTGCATATATGCTAGATCTACACCCACTTGTATTATCCAGATGGGGAAGTTATTCTAGGAAACCACTCACTCTATCCTTTACCCATAATCCATGACATTTTCCAATAATTTCACTCCTCCATATAATTATCCTTATATACATTATTAGGAATATCATTAGAAACATCTCTATGGGTTAATGTACTATTTTATCATCCTTATTTTCAATTTTTTACTAATAATTTTGTTGAATAAAATCTACAGCTGCCCAGTTTTAACATAAATTGATGTTACATCATTTTTTATGAATATTTCATTAATAAAAATAACACATGTCCAGAAATTGTGTTAATTTATTTCCATTGAAAAATGGAATAATAAACAATTTTTAATAACATATCGACTTCTTCTCCGTCCTATTTCTTCGTAAATAGATCCCTTCTTGCTGGATCACATGAAAACTCCCAGATCAGTAGCCTAAACTGATCCATATATCTGCATAATTTCTAGGTGTGAACATGTGATATTACAATGAAAACAATAGTAGTACATTATTAGTTTGTAGAATCCTTACACACCTCTTAATATAATTCTTATTTTGTGATTAATTGTTTTTCCATACATGTATTAAATTAAATTCATTCACTTATATTACACTGAGATATTATTGGAGGCCACCAATGATGATTTTGGGCTATCCAATTAATAAATACACAAGAACCATCATTATATATTTCAATATATAATAGATCATATTGAAAACGTATAAAATAATATGGGTAAGTTTAGTTATTTAGAAACTAATGATAGTTGAATAAAAACATTTCCATCATTAAAGTGAAGTAAAATTAATTTGAGAACTCACTGTATGATTTAATGATGAAAAACCCCTCTATAAATACCTATGAATCATCACAGACATAAATATATAGATATCCCAGAAAAATAATAAATTTCTCAGTACAATTCTTTGATTAATGTAATATAAAATTTTAACATTTGTAGGTTATCAAAATTATGAAAAATAACCTTCATTAGAATCTTTATAAAACTTTTATGTCTATTTTCCATTATATTAATCTTGTATCTGAAAACTAAATCCCAATGAACATGATATGAATCTATTATGATATAGTTGAATCATGATTACAACCAAAATTCTAAGAAAAATTCTGGAAAAAAATTTGGGGGAATTATGGAAGAAAATGAGATATTGATTATCCTTTATTTTCATGATGAACCAGATCAATCCATTAAGGATCATGTATCTCAGGAGAGGGAAATAAAGTAGATGGAGATGTTAAGAAACCAATGATACCTCTAATGAGAGCTGATTATAATGATATTATAAAAGGGAAGAAAATTAATAATAATTAGAATAATAAGAATTTTAATATAGATATTTATGTTGTTCGTCAATAACCCCTATGTTCATAGAGGAGAATGAAATTTAATATATCAGATAAAATATTAAATGTAACATACACTATATAAAAAATATTGAAATGATCTCATAATGAAATGAATCACTAATGATAGCAACTTTTCTATTTTCCCAGATCCACAAAGTTAGTCCAATATTAAGCTATAATAATTATATTAAATTCAATGGAACTTCACTACCATTTTTAAGGACCATTTAGCTACACTTACACGTAAATATTCACACTCTTATTGTACCCATGCATTTCAACCCATGAGAGTTGTTGAATTGTGTATTTTATGGTTCTATAGTATTTTACATTATATTTTCTAATGGATTGGAATCCTAAATTCCAAAAATATACCTTATAGATCTAGATCCAGTAATTCGACCATCATGTATGGTTCCACCATTAAAAACATTGTTAATTTTATCATTATTTTCCTACACTTCCATAAGTATACACATTAGTTTTGAATTTATTCTCTTGAAGTGGTTCATTTCATTTGATCGGTCATGACCCATCCAGTTCTTTATCCCCACACTCTTACTTTCCAAAGGTTGGAAGCCACTACTTCCATCATTTTTGGTTTTTCATATTTGATCTGAATGGGATGATGAGAGGTTAGTACCACCTTCCATGGATTACCCAATGGTTTTTGTTGGATAGTATGTGTTTCCCATATAGATTTGATAAGTTTTTTTAAATATAATTCCTATAGAAAAAAATTATAGACACCTGCTAGATCTTATTCAATCATGACAGTTCAACTAAAAATTGTTATACCTCATGACCATGTTGAGCATGTCTAATCATATGTGAATGTTTAGTATATTGGGAATATATAATTGGATTTACCTTATAAGGTTTATTGCATCTCAGCTATGATTCATCTTATATGTATAAGACAATACTATAGTGTTTTATAAGTGAAAATTTATTCTAGTGGATTAATTAAACCAATTATTGTCGGTTGTGGAATCATGTACTCGCTTATCTGGGTAACCCACATTTTTATGTGTTTTGTGAGTCACCTAATAGTCATCATTTTATGTAACATATTATTTTCATAGTTTTATTCTTCATCTAATAAAACAAAATATATCATACTCTCCACACATGTTAGAGATTAGGATTTATAAGGAGGGGTCAATGGTTTATAACCAAGTGAAGGAGCTAGTTTTTTAGTCCAGTCTATATTAACTCATACAAGCTCATCACAAGTGGTGTTCATGGATTTAAAATCCACTAGGGATATTTACAATATATGATTTTCATGTACTTGATTTGATATAATTTATCTTCGCATTTTGACACCAAGCACTATAGGTGGAAATCATGTTTCAGTGGAAATTGGGTGAGTGTATTCAATTAAAGAATGATCACGCATATGGGTTTTACATTCCCATTGGGAAGGTATTTTTTAGTGATATTCATAGTGCTCCCCATGGAGGATTCCTACATATCATATTATGAGACAATGATTAAAGATAATGTAGATAAGTTCTACTGTCTATATTCATTTAATGTGGTTGGTCAATGAATTTCAAAATCCTGTGGTAGGGATGATTATGTCATTAATAGAGTATAAAAAAGGGATGATGTGGGGATTGTGCGAAGAATATTACTGGGTTCTATTATGCATCATCAATAATATTAGTGGTTCATACACATAGTAACTTCCCAAATGGTGGGATGTTATCTTTGTCCTATCACATGAGGAATCCTATCTTCATCACATAGTGTAAGGCTATAGTTTATCATAATTTTATAATGATGTTGTCTACCAGTTTAACATCATCTGTAAATGGAATTAGTGTTATATAGTTCCAACACATATACCTATGAATTCATTGTGAGTTATTCTCAAAGCATCCTAATCACAATTACTGTAGAAGGAGATAAGGATATTTGGATTCTATATGGATTCATTTATTGTAAAATAAACTTGTTTCATATATTGATGAAAATACCTAAGGATACATATAAACATCATATGTGATCTTAAATAGAAAAAGGTGTATAAATTTTTCATTTTATTAATTATAAGTTGTCCTGAGTTTAGGGTTCCTATGATTATAAGAAAAGGTAAATTAAGTTTGTCGTATCCTATTTAGATTAAAGGTTATGAACATAAATAATAATGATACCAAACGTTCTAGAATGAATGTCATGGATGAATCTGATTTTCATGGGTGACAACATCTGAGAACTCAACAAGAATGTACTATGATTGGTTGAAGTAGGAACTAAGTCACAGATTGAAGGTTTTGTCACAAAATATTTATGTTACACACTCCTCTGATATTGACAGTTGTGGGCTCCATCATCAGGATAGATCATGTATTATTGATGAATTATTGTCCTCGAATTTTTGTGATTTGTGAATCCTTGAGTTGGAAGAAGAGAAGTAGACTTATATTAAATCATTAGATAATTATGGAATATTTTCATAACATAACTCTACCATATGTTAATTTAATTTAGGGAAAATGTGAATGGTTTTTTAAGTCCCTTACCATTTGAAATATAATAGATGTTATAGATTTATATAACTACACAAAATAATGGTATGCGTAATTGGGGGGATAATAGTTCAACATCTAGTGGTATGTTTGCAAAATGTAGTGGGGGTAATGATCTGTTTTTTGAATAATAGTTGTTCTATGATATAGGTCACACATCTATGACCGTGTTTGGTAAATTATTTCTTAATCACAGAATTGTGGGTTATGGGACATTTGTTCAATTTCTTGTGTAGCAAAATAACATGTGATTTTAATTTAGCATCACATTTAATGAAAATATATCCATTTCTAATTTTCATGCACACATTTGAGTGTTTTTATGTAAATTTAAATTTTTAAATTTTATAGTATATCTGAAACTGGATTCATTTGACATCACATTTATTTCACTAGTTATTTTTGCCATAATATTGGGATTTTCAAAGTGATTCGTATAGTTTGTAGATGAATTAACCATAACTCTAGAATTTCCCCATGGGTTGGGTTTTGTTATTACTTTTTGGGTAAGGGAGTTATAATGTTTTTGAACGATTTTGGTGATAAAAATTACTCTTTCAATTTGAGTTGGTAGGGAATAGGAGGGTCATATTCCAATGAAAAATACCAAACATTGGGTGATTTTTCATCATTTTAAAAACAATTAAGGATGTTTTGTGAATCTTCATTACATTTTTATGCATGTGGGTGGTGGAAAGACAATAAATAATATGGGGGGCCATGTATGGTCACCATATAAATATCACATTAATCCATTAATTATAATTTTGTATAAATCCTTGTGTGTTGGTGATTAAAAATGAAACATGTCATTCATGGAGGCAGTTATCTACAAGTACACATGACACGATCTTTATTTTCCCAATTTCATTCTTGGAAGGTAGAAAATTTTATTTCATATAGAAAAATAAAATTTCATCATATTAGTAATTATCATTCTATCATAACTTTATGTATATAATAGTCTATTCATGTAATATGATTGAATGAATGAAAAGATCTTTGTTGAGAATATTGCCTCTCACATTCAATGTTAACCCTTAGGTAATATCTTAAAACTCTAAATTATGTTATTTTGGAACGAAAATGGTTTCCAAAACAAAGGGGGAGTGGTTATGTGGCACTGATGTAATGTTTTTTGTAAGAAACTTGAATTATCTCAAAAAAAATTAGATATATCCCGTGATCATTTTTATGTACTCTTTTGGATTGTTATTAGTATTACTTGTTTGGGTTTTTAATTGGCTTCTTTTGGGGAGGAATTAGATAATTTTGGAAGTAATATGGTAATTTCATGATGGGTGATTTATTTTCCAATACTGTGAACCCATCCCAACAAACCATGCTAATAAAAACCGAGGAGTTTCACATGGTTGGTGCATGGTTAGTCAAACCATGAACCATCTTAATAGTAACTTTGTTACACACTTAGGTGAGGGGTATATTTAAGAATATTATTAGTTCAAACTTTGGGTCCCTACAAAGGAAACTATGCATGGGGGTTTAATTTTTCAGATAATGTTTTTTAATATTCATGAACCCCTGGGAATCCCCCCTAATATCAACCCATCTCATATATATCTCATTACTCACTTTTTTAGGCTTATGGATGAATTTTTATATCTCTCCAACACCGTTTTTGATAAACCCAGGGTTGTATTAACAGATCATCACCTATCTTGGTATGTGGTTTCTTCAAATTAGGTGCCTTTTTCTCTCGTCTCTCATTCCAGATATTAAGGGAATGGATTTCCTATGTTTTTGTGGGTTTAGATCAATCATTTATGGATATTGATTCCTTTGATATTAAATATAGGTTTTCAAACTAGATCTCTTTCTTCCTCATAATCCCAATTATTCTTCTTTTGTTGTAATTTTCATTGCAGATCGCTCATCAAAAATCTTGAAGTATGTGGTCTAATATAAATTACAATGATATATAATTCCAATTGCTTTCATTTATTGTGTTATTTAAATTAGAATATTTTACTATAGATTCTTTAATTTAATAAATTAACTGATTAATTGATTCGTTGAATCATGGAATTGGTTAATTGATTTTCTATGTGATAATGAAATGGGTTGAATTTTGAAAAATTGATTTTTTCTAATTGTGATTATGAAATTAGTGAATTTGATTAATTAATTGGTTAATTAAATAATATAATTTAGTGGTTGTGGTATTGATGGGAAATTTGGATCATGTTATAGGTAAATTATATGACTAAATTAATTTTAAATTTTTATTGTGAGATTTTTTACTTGACCTTTGTTGATTAATGGGTTCTATGATTCAAATGTTGGAAAATTCATTAACAAAGAATAGATTTTATTGTTCATTATGATGAGTTTTTTTACTCTTATTGTTATCAAAATTTTAATGGTGTAAAATGATGTGAATTCTGGATAAAAATGGGTTCATTATTGAATAAAAGTTATGAGGTGATATATATTATAAATGTTTAATTGATTTATACATGAGTTTTGAAAATAGACTGAGGATTCAAATACTCATATGTGGGATTGACTATTTGATAGGGATTGAGGGTGAAAATACCCATATGTGATGAATGAGGTGTGGGATAGGGACTAAGGATCAAAATACCCATACGAGGTACGAAGTATAGGATATAGACTATGGATCCAAATACCAATGTAACATTGAGGTGTGGGATATGGAATGAGGTTCTAAATAACCATGGGGTGTTAGACATGGCATTATATTCCCATTATATTAGAAAATCACCATGGTTCTATTTAACCATGATGTGAGAAGGAATTAAATGAAAAACACAACACCATTTTTCATAATCAGTTATGAATTGAATATGTTCTATGGTTTAGACTCTAGGTTTGGGTGTCCTTAAGAACATGGGGGTTATGTGGTAAAATAAAGACTAATTGAATATCTAAAATGTTTATGTTATTTTTTGTATTTTATTCCTTATAAAAATTTTCACACTTATATTGATTGGATATTTTTTTATAAGCTACCATTTTTTTCATACAAAGTTGTTCTCATAACCTAGTAGGGTTTTTTTGACTATTACATTAATATACTTTGTGATTGAATGATTGGATTAGGAGGCATGTGTTGGATGTGTGAGCCTAATTTGAACATGGATGAGGGAACCAGTCATTGTGTTATGACCCACATGGGGGAGTTTTCAATTTACTTAGTTTGAGTTTTCATTTTACACATTAAACTTATTATTCATGACTTATCTGATCTATATTTAGGGATATTGTTTTATGTTTTGGTTCAACATGTGGTGTTTCTTTGGTATGGTTATTTTATAACTTTTGGTCATTTGTATTTAATTTCACTATTGTGATGCTTTGTTAAATAGGGTATAGTATCCCATGGTATATTTATTAGACCCTTTATCATAGTTGATAGTCTCAAGGATACATGGAGGCACACCTGAGGTTATTTAACTAATCGGCTAGGGGCACTGGTGTGTGAAACCTAGGTTACGATATTATAATGTGGTATTAGCGGTGGTTTTATTTAATTTACTTTTGTGTTAATATATGGGAAAGGTAGACAAGAATAATTAGATCAGTCAAGCCATGGTGAATATTTCTGGAATGAGAGTACCTAACTGATGTATGGGGGTATATTCCAAGTACCTATGGTGGGATTGTTTTTGTTGACGTTTGTTGTTACATTTGGATGTTATTTTACCTTAACTAATGCAGTTTTTGTGTGATGCTATTTTTATCTCTGATTTTCTGATATTTGAATCGTGACCTAGTATGCCACAAGAGATGAGTATACATTGATCATTCTTTCCACTCAAGATATATTGTGACATGAATCATTTTAGGCATTGATTGTAAAAACAGTCTCATGGTTAGTTTTTCAAAATTGGAATGTTTTTCTTTCCTTGTGAAATGGAACTAAAAAAGTTTCCTAATATGATTTTATAATTATAAATCATAAATTATGTGAATAAATGGTTGTCTAATGATAAAATTGAATTAATAGAATGTGATTACACTATTTTTAACATGAACAAGATGTATGACAGTTAATAGTAGTGATAATGCTTTAGTTATTACCGTGTGGAAGAGGATAGAGATGACTTGATATGGAATTATGTAAATACCTAATGTTAAATTTATTAATGTTGTGATAATTGTGTATTATGTGTCATGAGACCTGTGTTTTGAATTTTATAGATATTCATCCTTGATGATTCTTTTTTATATGAAAATAGGATGAGATAGCTGGAAATGATCCACTAGTAGTGGAACCATTGGCACCGATAGTGCTAGGTAAATAAGTCAAAGTGAATTTTAGTGAGGTATATATGCACTTTATGATGTTTATGGACTAAGAAATAGAGTATTGTTTTTTTTTTGAAGAGTGTGTCTTACATGACGTGTGAGTTTCTGCTACAACACCCTCTGACATTCACCAAAGAGGGTGGACGTGAGGTAGAATATTTTTGTAATGAGCCAATCTAGACTATACTTGACCATTTAAATACTGCTGTTGAAAAGTTCATAATGTTGGAAAATTTCATGTTATGAGGATTAGAGAAGAACTGGTGGGATTTTAGGCACGTTCCAGGTAGGGATAGGGTATGGTTAGAAATGAATTTTTAGAAAAGCACCTGGAGAAATTTTATCCATAGACACTGAGATAAGAGATTTCATATGAGTTCATATGATTTACTCAGAGGAGTATGATTGTGATGGACTATGTTGGTCACTTACAAACAAATAGTGACATGCTCTGTTGATATAAGGGGATGGGAAAAAATATGTAAATGCAATTCTAGGTAGGTTCTAACTATGATATTATGTCCCAGGATAATATATTTCAGTTAAAAAGGTATTCAAATGTGTTGGATTAGTGTCTCATATATTAGGATAACCTAAATAAGGATTCCATTGGTGGATAGTTTGGTTAAATTGTATGATCATTAGTCATATATTCTATGAGTATGAAGTGAATTAGTGATAATTTTGACCAAAAAAATGGAAATAAAATAAGATAGGGGAAGGGTCATTTACTTAGGATCCAACCAAGTGCTTTTTTAGTAGTGCAGATTGATAGGACACATTCTTATACATTATCCCTGACCACCTATAGAGTAATGATATTCAAGAATAATGGGGAATCTATAGAGGTTCTATAGGAACCCATGGTATATGGGTAATTATGGAGTATAATTGAAAAACTAGAGTGTTGAAAGTTGATCTTCTACATTGTATCTGTTTTACTAGAGATAGTTTTTGAGGTAGTGGACATAGTGCTTCTTGGACAGAGAATCCATATTAGTAATGTGATGCAAAAAAGGGGACATATAATGCATGAGAGTGAAGGAGGAATGATAATATCATGTAGTCCATCCCACATCGTTGGATTGATAGGATGGACCACTGAATGATAAAGGTACTATTCATGTAGCTATATGTTATCTAGTGTCTTATTTTATACAAGTTCCTCTTGTTATTTTATATCTACCAAAATTTTCATCTAGTTTAGTTTAAAAGTGGTGTTTTTGAGTTGGGTAATAATGATAGATACAACTATGGCAGAAATGTCAATATACATATGTATGTGCAAGGGGTGGCCTCTCGAGGTTGGGGAGTATCATTTCAGTTCGGATATTTATGTCCTTGACATTTTAGGCTTCGATATAATTTTGTGTATAGACTAGTTTGTAGCACACCAATCCCTATTTGATTTTATGAAAAGGAATGTTAATTCTAAATATCCTGATGGTGATAACTATATTCTACATGGAGAGTTGGATATCACGTCGGGCCTTGCATTTCTAGTTCACCAGCGACTATGGGAGCTCCCCACACTTGTTGATATTCTGTTTATAGACTATTGTAGTGTGAAGAATTATTTCTTTCCACCCGTAGTTTATATATTCTTGGATTTAATTCTAGATAACTTCATAGTTATTCCACATTAGTGATATTTGTAATTTACAATTGAACTCATTCTGGGGGCTGATCCCATTTCTATTCCACCATAAACGATGTAACCAATAGATATTCAGGATCATATGACTCAACTAGAATATTTTATGGATAAGGGGATTATCCATATGATTACAACACATTGGGGTCCTGTTATTTTCTTTATAAGGATTACTATACTCTATGCTAATATATTTCTTAAAATAAGTTGAACAAGATGACAGTGAAGAACCATTATTGCTTCTGTGCATCAATAATATATTTTACTAGTTGATAGAAGATTATAATTTCTCTGATATTTACATGAGATCGAGATACCATCAACTGAGTTTTCAACCTTATATCATAAATCATTCATCTTTCCGAAGAAGGAATGTCCTATATGAGTTTTCTTCGATGTAGTTCGGGATAATGAACACTCATTCTGTGTTTATGGCATTGATGAACAGAATCTCCCACCCATAATTGGATTAGTTTTTTTAGTTTTTTAAATGAATTATTTGTGTACTCAAAAGGCTCATAATGATATTTCTCAACAAATTTACATCATCATGAGTACACCAAGATAGAATTGAATATACTACATGATATGAAGGTGTTTGTTTTTGATTTATTTGGTATACTTCATAGGTCACATAATCTCGAAAGATTGTGTGTTATTAGACATAGAGAATGATCATGCATTTGTTTCATGGGAGAACCCAATGATTTTTTTTGGATATTTTCATTTTCTGTGGGACTATCAAGATATTATTAGAGATTTATCTATGAATTTCCCTATTTAGAAGCACCTATTTTTGTATTTTCCAAGAAGGAGATAATGTTTTATGGATCTAAAATAGGCTATAATGCTTTCTAGGATGCGAATAATCTTTTAAAAATAAAAATAATCAGGGTCCTAACTGATCTAGGTGATAATTATATAGTTTATTTTTTGAATCTTATGGGAAATTGCAGAGGTTATTGTTGATGCATGAATATTGACTGGTGGCATATGGGTCATTGAAGTTGAGGCCACATGAACAAAACATCGTAACACACAATGTCGAGTCAGCTATAGTGGATTATTTGTTGATGTGTTGGATACATGATCTATTGGGAGAAAATATTATGTTTTATACTGACCACAAGATTTTAATGTATATCTTTTTTCATTGATATTTGAATACCCATTTGGGATATGTGATTTGTATATGCATTAATTTCAAATTGTTCTAGAATATATGCATATAAAGGGAAAGTGTGATCCTGACACTATAAATAAGAAAACTCAAAATCAAGAATTTCATGATTTTAGTTCTAATTATATGATGATGAATTTAATATCATAGAATAATTTGTGGTATTGGATACCCAGAAACATATGAATCTTGAATCAGTTTCTATGGATTCTACACTTTTGATTCGAATCAGGGACAGGTGGTATGAGGATTTCGGATGTTTGGCCTTGAGAGAAAGCCTTTATGGGGGTGAGTCACCTTCAGATTGTACCATAAATAAGGAAAAATAAAATATTATAGCAATCCGTTTGTTGTACCTATGAGCATGAGGTAGGATATGATGTGATAATTTTATACTTCAATGTGGGTGTGCATCCAGGTTTGAACAAAATATATAGAAACATACGTTAGTATTATTGGTTCCCATCCATGAAAAATAGGTTTATACGATTCATGAAATCTTTCTACACTTATCAACAGGTGAAGGTCAGACATCGATGACTGAGTTATTTACTATAACCTTTTATGATTCCAAAATGTAATTTAAATGATAGGGCAACAATTTTAATGGTGGGTATCATGAGTATAGGTCAGAAGAATGATTTTATTTTGGTGGTTAAAGACTGATTGAAAAAATTAGATAATTTATTTCTTATATGAGATAATTTCATACAAGATTAGTTGGTAGATTTTTATGTTTGGGAGATAGTTTATCTGTATGCAGTTATAGGGATTATTTTCTTGTAACGTGACTCAAATTTACTTCACAGTTCTATTAGTTATTTCTCAGGTTTTTGTTAGGACATATGTTATTCTTAACATATATTTTCACCCATATATTGAGGGGAATCCAGAGTGTACTATATAGTATTTATATAATGAGATGGTTTTAACATACATTTACATTAAATATTTTGGGTGCGACATTTAAAACATTATATAATCACACACTCTAATAATTTATTAGTTTAGTTCCTTTGGGAACATAAAATCATAAAAAACTGGTTCATAACATATCTACATCTTCTCCTCCCTATTTCTTCATAATTACACGCTATATGAAATATCAAACTTAATACCTTTAATCACATCCTAGGGTAAATAAACATAGGAAATGGTTTGTCATAGATGTTCAATAATGGTAATGAAGGGGGATACATATGAATAATAATAACACAAGGGTATGAGAATATAAGAGTAACATTTAAAGATCACACCCTATATATAAAATATAATAAAAATGATTAACATGTCAAATAATGGAAGTTCATTATTCATGGATCATGAGGGAATCATAGAACATAATCTATGAGAGCATATCATAAGAATAAGAAATGGAATTTTTGCATACAAATAAACATGTAATTGCATTCCCTATAATTCAATAAACATTTATACAACTTATAATGGAACTTCATGGGGACTACACCTACTAGACATGACACACCACTATCCCCCGTCATAGTCCATTCCTTATAATGGACCACGTTTCCCCATATTTCTAGAGTGGATTGATTATCCCCATTTTCCCATAGTGGATCAGGTTTCTCTATCTTCCCATACTTGATTAGGTTTCCCCATTTTTACATAGGGGATCAAGCATGTCAACGTGATTCCCATAATTATATCATGATTTATAAATCATTATCTAATGGATTCAAGAAGGATATAGGTCCCACATGTCACATAATGAAAATGATAAATATGTGTTCTACAGGAACATAAATCATTCATCATATTAGAACACATGGAATGAAATGGGTTTCATAGATATCATTACTTCATTAACGTAAGCCTTTCAAGGAAGAATATGAATTTTATTATTGGATAATTTCCCTAATAAATCAAAAAATATTACAAACTATATTTTCTTAGAAGGAAAATAGTTTTGATATATAATTTTTTAAAAATTTCATGAGGAAAATATCCATTACTATTCAAAACATTATTTTAAAATCATAAAATATTTATCAAACCTTTATTCATTGAAAATAACCTTGAAATTTTATAAAGGAATTTTTTCAACTTCTTATAAATTATTTTTCTTGAAAATTATCAATACATCATTTAAACACGTTTAAATAATTTTAGGAAAATGTTATTTTTTAGGTACACAAATTTCCACCCGAAGAGGGAATAACATTACATGAAGCATAGAATAACATTATAATAAATATATTCATGATATAAAAAGTCAAATGATTTTATATAGAACCCCTAAAATAATTAAAGTGTTTAATGTAACATGTTTATCAGACAAGAAAATTTGAGATAAAAATCACTTATGAATTAAGTAGCTTTTAATCCATAAACCCCATAAAAGAGATATCATAAAATGGATCTCTAAATACCAATAATATTTAGGATAATAATCATAAAATACATTAATTGTAATTATATACACCAAATAAAATAATCATGTAATGTATATGACATGTGTCCGACATAAACAATATTAAGTCATAAATCTTTTACTACTTCATTAACTTTTGAATCATGATCCCACTATAAGAATAACATCAATTAATGATTTTATTATAATTTAATAATGTAAATGAATTGTATGAAATTTTATAGGTTATTATACACATTACAAAAGTTAAGGGAGTGGTGAATATGGCATGTATTTCATATAAATAAAAATGTGGCCTGAAATTCTCTTACCTTATGTCTTGACATATTTTCCACAAGGTAAAACCTTATATTCTTTGGGTATGTCCATTTGATTTTCCCAAAATGACTACTTGGGTTAGAATTATGACCAAATTATGTATTTTAGGATTAAGGTATGAAATTTTGGGGTAGGATTGGGTTTTTTTGGCATAGCAATGGGCTTTAGAGGTGCGAATAAAAGAGCTGGATATGAGTCCTTTTATAAGAGAGGGGAGGGGATATTTTGGAATCTCCAAAAATATTAAATTAATATAAAATAATTTTCAATTAAAAATTACTCCAAAGTGATTTATGTAAATATATGATGAGAAAATATCAAAATCATATGAAATAATGATTTTTAGAAATTTTTAGATTATATTACTACCCTTATGTTTTCAGTTTTATCCTTAATTAATGCCTTTAACTCATACCATAACAGATGTGTTTTTACTACTTATGGGTTAATATAGTTTCTATAAAATGAAAAAATGGAACATAAATTAGTCATTTATGAAATTTATTTACTTATCTAAATTATTTTAATGAATCTTATTTTTCAATAATTTTATATCATTTAAAAAAATATTATTTATTTTAAAATACCAATAATGCCAATTTTGAAATTATTCCTTAAATATCTTTTCAAAAAAAATATAAATATGATATATTATTAAAAAATAATTTAAAATATCAATTACATGTCAAATAAAACCATAAAATTCGTGTATATAATTAATTATATCAAAAAAAATTAATAACATATATTTTATTATTTAACTAATTAAAAAATTCATGCATCCTTAACGATTCATTGTTTATTTTAATTATTTAACCCCTAAAATTTATAAATAAGTTACCATGATATATAATTATATATTAATTTTCCATATTACATTTATATCCAATCATATCCTTTATATAAAAACATATTAATAATGTTTCTCTTGCTAAAAATAGAAGGATGAAAAAATTATCTTTCCTTGGAATAATAGACTATAAAAGTGCTAATGTGTTCCAAGTGGCACAAAGTGGTCATAAAATCATCCCCAAGTATATTTGATTCCTAAAAAACTCATAAAATGATATTAGGACACGTGTTCAGGTAATTTTATATTAGTTTTAATATTATTTTAACCTGTAATTACCGGATTTACCCATATTTTTTGTAATAAAAATATATTACTAATGTTACTATTCATAATGTCAAAAAATAAAGGAGACCAGTTTAAAAAATTTGGGACTTCTGATACAAAATATGGAATCCATTATTTCATATACAAAACATAGAATTGGTATAAATTTATTTAAAAATAATCCAAATGACGAGGTGAGAAAACATGTTATAAAAGTTAAAACTTGTAAAGCTATAGATCTATGTAAATTTAAGGGGTTATTTGATTCATCAGAAAAGAGGCAACTAAGATATCTTTTTTAGTTTCAATATTAATTCCCTAGAGTTGATTATTTTTCTAGACAATAAATACTTAATTTATTTTATGAAAATCTCATCCTTTTTTGTTACTTGATCAATTTTCACAAAAGGATAATATTTTATTCCAGAAGCCATAGTAGATAATTAGATCCATAAATAGAATGATTGTTCATTCTATCTATCTTTATCAAACTAAAAAGTTTATCCCAATTTATTCAATATGTGTAAATCCTCATATGATAAGATAATAATTTAATCTATGTAACAAAATACTATGTTTAACTTAATCTATTACACAAATGGTAAAAATTATAAAACATTAGATAGATATAAGTACAAAACATTATAATTAAGTTCACTAAATCAACGTAGCATTTACCGACTATATATAAAAAGGTACCTCTTGGTTTTCATATTCCAAACTAGTGAATAAATTCATTAATAATTATTCATTAATGTTAATTAACATAAAACCATATTGAAAACATGCATGCTATCTTATTATAATGTTTATTGGATATATTTCTTATATACAAAAAGTTGTAAAATTCATCTATTACAGTATAAATCACATTTCAAGAAATCCATAATCATTTCAAAGGAAATAAAAACCATCGAATTTAATTATAAAAATACAACATATATTTATACTAATATCGTTATCAAAACATCAATCACATATTAAGGGTTATACATCCCTTAATCATGTGTTTTCCAAAAAAAATATCATTATATATCCATAATCACTCAAAATGGCTAGAAGTATCATTTATAATATGATATTAAATCCTTTTGGTAAAACTATAATTTCCCAATACATGGATGTTTAATTTTTTCATAATACCATGAAAGTACTTCTCTGAAATTACTATTTAATTACACTGTATAATTAGTAAATTATTCCATAACATCATTGTCTTACTCTATATCTCTAATAGTTATTACCTGAGATTTTCCATTGTGTTTATCCATAATAGGTTTTTTACTGAAATATTAATCATTTACCATTGTATTAGGTCATTTAAGAGCATTATATCCATTCTCCTAACACTTCAACAAGTGAATTCTTGGAGGAATATCTTGTGGGGATAACCCTTTATTCACATCATGGGGTGGCTTCTTATTCCTATCATTTCTTCAGTAAATTTATTGATGACCATCCCTTACACATGTAAAGCATTCATTAGACCCCATAATATAATTTCCTCCTTGATTACTTCCACACATAGATCATAAAGTAAATTTCATCTTCTTATCTCTATGGTTTCGACATTTTCCTATGAACTCAATTTTCATTTTATTTTTAAAACCATGAGATTGATATGTAACTCTATCATCTATTAAAACATTTATTTCTCAATGAACAGCCTCTACATAGATACTAATATCTCTTATTTAAAATGACCTTTAGATCCTTGGATTTAATCCACTGAATAATCTATCATCTTTACTTTTGGGTTGGATGATAATTTTAGAATCATACTTGCATGTCTTGTGAAATTAACCACATATATATCGATAAATTCACAATAATTTTGATTCAAATAAAGGTAATAATTTTCCATATTCCTACAAAGAACACAAGGAATGTACTTATTTAAGAATAATTTCTTAAACTCATTCAGATCCATGGATTCAATTTCCTCTTAATTCTTCATATTCTTGATTAGAGTCCAACACTGGTCTACATCACGTTCCAACTTATAAAATCACGAAATAAATTTTGCATGTTCAAACCACTGGACAATGAAGAATAAATTTTCAGTTTTATATATATAGTGTTTAGAAACATGTGGATCATAAGACCCTCTGAATAAAGTTGGACAATTCGGCATGAAGGACGTGTAAGAATGTTGTCCCCTATTTTACTCATTTGGAAGCTTAATATGATTCATATATTTTGAATTATATGTGATCATAGAAAATTGGTTTTCATTCTAACTCCTATATAATGTGTATACCTAGGATAATTATTGATGAATTTTACATCATAATCACCATTAACACGGTTTCTTGGGGTTTCATCCCTTGACGAAAACCAAAAATCATAGAGTAAGAAACAATTATCCTCGTGATGAAACAAATAAAAATGAACAAATAATTATAGACACCTTAGGTTTATTATATGTTAATAATTTCCTTATTTAATTTATTTCATTCAAAATAGTTCATAAATTATATTTGAATTTAGAAAAAAAATCCCCTAGAATTGTTAAACCAGGTGTTTAGCTAGGCCTGTTGTTGTGCACCTGGTTACGCTCGAGTAATACCCAACACACCATATAAGAGTTTTTACCACAAGTTACATCTATCCAAAGGCCACATCCACCTGTATTATACATATGGGGAAATAATTTGATTAAACCACTCACTATATACTTTACCAATATTCTAAGACATTTTCTTATACATTTAATCATCTTTAAAATTATCCTTACACACATCCCTAGACATATCCTTAAAAACATCAATTGGGGTCAAAGTAATATTTTCTCATCCTACTTTTCAAATTTTGAGTAATAATTTTGTCGATTATAAACTATAATACCCAGTATTAATATAAATTGATGTTACATCATTTCTTTGGAATATTTCAAATATAACCCAAACACATGTCCAATGACTGTATTAATTTAGCGCCTTTGAAAACATGGAACAATAAACAATTGTTAAATAACATATCTAATTCTTATACAACCTATTTCTTCATAAATATACCCCTTATTAACATATCAGATTCAATACCTTTCTTTGTATTATTTAAAAAACAAACATAACAAATGGGTGAGTTTATATGCTCAATAAGGGTAAAAAGGAGATACATAAGTATAAATGAACATAAGGGTATAACAACATAATCATAACATTCGAAGGCCAAACCCTACATATGAAAGATTATATAAATTATTCATTTAATTAATAATGGTAGTTTATAAGACATAAATGATAATGAAATCAAATTATAAATCCATGGGTGCATAACATAGGAATAAGACATTTAATTGAGGCATACACATAAACGTGTAATATAATTCCCATAAATTCAAGACACATTTCTATAAATTATCATGGAACTTCAGGAGGACTACCCCTATAGGGTAGGACACACCACCATCCCCAATTTTATTTTGTTCCTTATAATGGAAACATTTTACAATCTTTTAATATTGTATTAGGTTTCTACATCTCCCCATAGTGGATGAGGATTCTCGATCTTCCCGTCGTGGATCAGGGTTCCCCATCTTCCCCTATTGGATTTGGTTTCTCCATTTTCCCATAGTGGATAATTTTGGTAGACATGATTCACATCATTATCTCATGAGACATATATCATTACACAATGAATTAGAGGGGGATATAGGTTTTATCCATCATCTAATGAAAACCATACATATGTCTTCCATAAGAACATAAATCATTAATTATATGAGAAATTATGCAATGACATAGGATTCATAAAAATCATTCCACTATAAGAATAAACTATTCAAGAAATAATATGAATGGTATTAGTGGATTATATCCCCAATAAACAATAAATTGTTATTAACTATGACATATTATATGGAAAATAATTTTTAATGATCATTCTTAGTACATTTTTTAAGAAAATATCCTTACCTAAATGACAAATGATTTTAAAATCATAATACATTTATCAAACTTTTTTCATTGAAATTATTTTTGAAAATTTATAAATAAATATTTTAAACATATTTTAAATATTGTTTCTTGAAAAAAACTTAAATGAGTATTTAAAACATTTTATATCATATTTTAAAAACATTAATTTGAAGGAATACTGCTTTTTAACCAATGAGATAACAATAATATGTAAATCATAAAATATCATGAATGTATATATATTACTGATACAACTTGAAAAAGTAAATTATATACACCTCTTTAAAGAATACTGGTGCATAACCTAACTTTTTTCTTAAAGAAATAAAATTGAAGCTAAATTATCTTACCAATTTGTTAACTTTTCATCTGTAAACCGCAAAAAAGAGATATTGTAAAACAGTTATGTAAATAAAAATAATAATAAGGATAAGAGTCAAAAAAGAAATTAATTGGAAGAATATAAACTATATATAAGAATAAAATAGTGTATAACACGTGCATCCAATAAGAATAAAAGTGACACATAAATCTCTTACTACATCATTAACTTTAGAATAGTGGACCCCATAAAAGAACAAAATCAATTAATGTTTTTAATATCATTAAATAAAGTAAATTAATGATATAACATTACATAGTTCAATACATACACCAAAAAAATAAATGGTCAGTGAATAGGACATATATCTCATAGAAATAAAAGAGTGAGATTAAATTCCCCTACCTTAATTTTCACATCTTTTGTGCACATTAAAACCTATTCTTTATTGGGTATATTCTTTTGATTTTCACAAAAGGAAACAATTTAATGTATTTCTGAGAGAAGTAATTATTATAGTTTTAAAGGAAAAATGTTAAGAGGGGACTTTGGTAGTGGTTGGCCCATCCATGGGCTTTACTAGTGTAAATAAAATATAAGGAAATATTATCACTTATAAGAGAGGGTAGGGGGACTCCTAAAATCTCTTCAAATACTAAATTAATATAAATTAATTTTTATTTCAAAATGGATACAAAGTAAGTTATGTCGAATCTAATACTATGATTAATCAAAATAATATCAACCATTAATTTTGAGTCATGTCTGTTTCATTTTATTACCCTTTTCTTTTTCATTTAACACTTAATTAATCCCTTTAACTCTTACTATGACAACATGTGTTTTTACAACTTGTTGCTTAATATAGTTAATATAAAATGGAAAATGAACCATAAATGAGTCACTTATAATATTTTAGGACATAAAATATTTTTTCTAATAATTGGTTTTTATATATTTTATATAATATATTAAAATATTATTTATTTTAAAATATCATTAATTCTTATTTTAAAATTATTAATTACTTTAATTTTTTAGAAATATACTAAAAATATGATTCCATCAAACCAATTCATTTAACATATCAATGACATGTCAATGTCATCCAAAAAATCATGAATGGAATTAATTATATTATATTGTTTTTATTTTAATATTTTTAATATCATTTATTTGATTCATCCATAAATTAAACAATTATCGCATCATTATTGAGTAACCATTTAGTTTAATTATTTATTTCATAAAAATTGTAAATCAATTACCATGATATATAAAAATATTTCATCTTTCCAAATAATATTAAATCTTTAAATTCATATTATATAACACAATATTAAAAATATATCTCTGGTTATACACAATAGTGTGAAAAAAAATTCTTTCCATTGAATATAATATTATTAATGTTAATGTTCTGAATGTGGCACCAAGTGGACAATTAATCAACCCAATTGAGATTTCTTTTGACACAAAATAATCAAATGAGATTATTACGTGAGTTAGGGTACTTTTATATTAGTTATAGTACTTTTTTACCTTTATTTACCTTATTTACACTTAACATTGGTAAAAAAGTATTACTACAATTAATATTCAAATTGTTGAAAATTAGAAGGGACCTATTTATATAATTTATCCATAATGATTCCAAATATTGAATAATTGTTCCATATTAAAATGAAAGAATTGGTAGAAATTAATTTATAATTAATCATGTTGATGAGGTGAGAAAATGGGTTATTAAAGCTAAAACATGCAAAAGGTTGAAACATATTTTGTATCAAAATTAAATTTAAGATTAATGTCAATGAACTACATTAGATTAAATCATTAAAAATGATTTAATTAAACTTTAAAACCAATCTAAATCAAAATATAACACCATAAAATATATTTATAGAAAAATTTATTTTTTAATAAAATTTAATATTATTTTTATTATTCATCATAACTTGAATATAATCATAAAATTACCAAAACAGAAAAAAAAAATGTATATTTTTATAATCAAAATTTTTATAATATGTGTATTTTGTCATTGATAACATATAAAAGAGTCAAAAAATTTATTTAAATTTTCCTTTCCATTAAAAGGTTGTAAAATTACTCTTTTGAAAAATATTAGTTTTTATGGATAAAATTCGGTTTATTTGTATTTTTTTACTATACAATCTACTAGATTAATATAAAAAATAATTGATTGAATATATAACATATATATTTCATTAACATGTTTCACTAATTTAATTTATTTAATTCAGTATGACAAGATGTAACATCCCAAGTAAGTAATTAATAATAGATATTTTTTATCTATGTCTATTAATGAATTATATAGTGTTTTAGAGCCTTAAAATTAGAATAAATCCAATCTTAAGCATAGAATACACTAATATTTTTAAAAGATTGTTTTGCTGCCTTTTGATGGAAACCCATTTTAAAATCAAACTTTTGAAAATTTTATAAGCTCTATTTTTCGAAATAAACTTATTCTTTATGATTAGGACATTGAAATTTACTTTGGGTAAATTTTTGTATTTTTCCGATAAAGTTCATTTTTAATGAATAGTGAAACATGTTGTATTTTAATTCAAAACCTCTTTTTAATTTAAGTTATTTAAATGATTATATTATTTTTTGAATTGGTTTTAAAGTGAAATTAGAATATATTTTTACCATTTAATCCAATAGTGGTCGTTGGAATTAATTTCACTTTGAAATTGGACTTAAAGTAGTGTCAATCTTTTGATACTTAATGTTTCATAAAAACACGCTATTTGCTCTAACAGCGGGAACTAATTATTAAATTAATTAATGTAACTTATCTGTTTTGAATTTTTTAAAATAGACATCTTTTTTGAATTCGGAATATCAAATATATCTTAGGGTGAATTTTTGGTATTTTTCTGAAAAACATCAATTTTTTGATGAATAGTGAAACCACTAAGTGGTACTTAAAAAATGATATTTTTTGTTGAAATGAAATTTTACCACCTCTGTGTTTTGAATTTCAAAAATCCAACACACATGGTTCTCATTAAGAAGTAAAATGTGGTTAAATGGGATTAAAATAATTTTTTGGTGAATAGTAACTTTTAAGTTTATTAATCGCGATTAGAGGTAATTAGTGTAGTTTAAGGTAAAAATAATGTTTTAATGATATGAAATGACCTAGACACATTTTCTACCCTTATTGGATGTGTCATGGCCGACCAAGACAACCCATGGGTCGATTTTTAGGACCCCATGGAGCCACTTGCGTAAGATAATGACATTAATGTCTTTTATTTAAAGTAAAAGTAAAAATGACACAAACATGTATTGTTTTACTAAAACAATTTTTACATGGGGATATACAAGTCATATTTTTGACTATAAATAGTCATTAGAAATATCAAAAGATTTCCTATATCTTGATATATTTTTTTAGACATTAAATAAATTAAATTATTTATGACACCATGATGATGCAACGATTACCTCATTATTTAACGATTTAAATAAAATGAAAATATAATGTAAAATCTAAGACCTACACTTGTCAAAAACCTATTGGATGGGCGGATTTCGAACCCTTATCACCTTATCCTCAAAATATATAATTTTGGGACCTTTAAAATCCGAAAATCATTTTATAAAAAAGTATCCTTTTATAACATTCCAAGAGTGCCCCTCCTCTCCTCTTATAAAAGGCCCCCACCTCTACCACCTTACCCACACTTACAAAGCCTTTGGCTCGGCCAACCCCTGCCAGTTTTGTCTCTCCACATCCCTCTCTTACTCCTATAAGACTCACTTTTGGTAGAAGTCTTCCCAAAGAATCCTTTGAGCTCAAATCAAAAAGAGTTACCTGATTTAAATGTAGTGTCTTCTCTTGTGTTCTTATGTTTTATTTTTATTCTCCAACCCCCTAAACTCGTTTTATTCATTTCTTTTGTAACAAAACTAGTATATTACATATACCAGGATTTTTTTATAAGAATTATTTGAGCTACAATTACACACACCTACATCTAATGGTTAAAGAACATACTGTTTCTGTGGATGGCGAATTTCTGCCTCACGAAACGATGATTGTTCAATATTCTTTTAACACCTTGAAAGGTGGAAATTAAGATGAAACTATATTTATATATGATATATAAAATCTTTATGTTTTACTAAAGCTTCTGTATTTTTCATTTATGGCATACCTTTATGGTTTTCATTATGGGCAGACGCGATATCTTCATTTTAGGAAGTGCGGACTACCGCCCCCTCAAAGTGATTTGATTAGTTAATGTCATGTGTGGGACTTATAAAGGATGTAATTAATGATATTATATATGATATTATACTGGAATTATAATATACCTTTATATCATTATGATTCCATTCCATAAAATATGAAATAGAAATGAAAGTAGCGTTTATGCGTACGTACGGTTTACCGTCTCCATGAATTGTGCATTTCATTTCTTACCTCTAAACGTTATGTAATATTACAAATTCATGTATATACTGGATATATATGATATATATGATATCTACATCATGATTATAACTCTGGATATAATGGATACATGAACAACCTGTAATTATAAAGAGTTTATTTTTGACTCAAGTACCAATGATCGTTAAAACGACCGTTATTAACTTAAATAATTACATAGTGTTCATGACATGGTAATAAGTGATATAAAAGGAATAATGAAATTGAAAAAGGTTCTTAAGAAAGTAGAAATTAACTCAAGTTTATTATTCAGGAGGTTAAAGAACGATCAATTCAAGTCAACCTTTTGACAATTTTATAAGCTCTACTTGTCAAAATAAACCTATTCTTTATGATTGGGACATTGAAATTTACTTTGGGAAAATTTTGTATTTTTCCGATAAAGTACATTTTTTAATGAATAGTGAAAATGTGGTATTTTAATTCAAAACGTCTTTTTAATCGAATTTATTTATATGATTATATTATCTTTTGAATTTGTTTTAAAGTGAAATTATAATATATTTTTACAATTTAATCCAATAGTGGTCATTGGAATTAATTTTACTTTGAAATTGGACTTAAACTAGTGTCAATCTTTTGATACTTATTGTTTCATAAAAACACGCTTTTTGCTCTAATAGTGGGAATTAATTATTAAATTAATTAATGTAACTTATATGTTTTTAATTTTTTAAAATAGACATCATTTTTGAATTCGGAATATCAAATATAGCTTAGGATGATTTTTTGGTATTTTTCTGAAAAACTTCAATTTTTTGATGAATAGTGAAACCACTAATGGTACTTAAAAAACTGATTTTTTTCGTTTAAATGAAATTTTACCACCTCTGTGTATTGAATTTCAAAAATACAACATACATGGTTGTCATTAAGAAGTAAAATTTGGTTCAATGGGATTAAAATAATTTTTTGGTGAATAGTAACTTTTAAGTTTATTAATCGCGATTAGAGATAATTAGTTATGGAACTTTCACGAAAGTGTTTCTCTCTCAAAAACCGAGTAATCGTGATGATGGGACCTCCAGACCAGTTAGCCACTCCAAAGAAAAGGAGAAAGGTTTATTCGCGCCTTCACCTCTCTCGCTATCTTCAAGACATAAGTCCCGAAAGGGCTTACTGTGTTTCTTTCTCTTATCATCTGTAATGAAAGTGGCTTAGGGGATAAAACCAAGCGTTATTTTGTTGCGTCAGAAGTCAGGAAATTCAACTCTTTGATGGTGTTGATTCTAGAACTGAAACATAATCCTAACAAAGTCTCATGGTTGGCCAAAAAAAATAGGTTTTTTGATTTCATTGCTTAGAGGCTCTGATAATTCTCATATTTGGATATTCTATAATAATAATGTAAAAATATTGTTTTAATAATATGAAATGAACGAGACACATGTCCTACCCTTATTTTATGTGTCATGGCCGACCAAGACAAACCATGGGTCGATTTTTGAGACCCCATGGAGCCACTTGGGTACGATAATGACATTAATGTCTTTTATTTGAAGTAAAAGTAAAAATGACACAAACATGTATTGTTTTACTAAAACAATTTTAAATGGGGATACACAAGTCATATTTTTTACTATAAATATTCATTCTAAATATAAAACGGTTTCCTACATCGTGATATTTTTTTATAATTTTTAGACATTAAATAAATTAAATTATTTATGACACCATGATGATGCAGCGATTACCTCATTATTTAACGATTTAAATAAAATGAAAATATAATGTAACATCTAAGACCTACAGTTGTCAAAACCCTATTGGATGTGTGGATTTCGAACCCTTATCACCTTATACTCGAAATATATAATTTTGGGGCCTTTAAAATCAGAAAATCATTTTATAATAAAGTATCCTTTTATATCATTCCAAGAGTTCCCCTCCTCTACTCTTATAAAAGGCCCCCACCTCTACCACCTTACCCACACTTCCAAAGCCTTTGACTCGGCCAACCCCTGCCCATTTTGTCTCTCCACATCCCTATATTACTCCTAGAATCCTCACTTTGGGCAGAAGTCTTCCCAAGTAAGCCTTTGAGCTCAAATCAAAAAGAGTTACCCGATTTAAAGGTATTGTATTCTCTTGTGTTCTTATGTTTTATTTTGATTCTCCAAACCCCTAAACTCTTTTTATTCATTTCTTTTGTAACAAAACCATTATATTACATATACTAGGATGTTTTTATAATAAGGATTCGAGATACCGTTACACACACCTACATTTAATGGTTAAAGAACATATTGTTTCCGTGGATGGCGAATTCATGTCTCACGAAACGATGATTGTTCAATATTATTTTAAAACCTTCAAAGGTGGCCATTAAGATGACACTATATTTATATATGATATATAATATGTTTATGTTTTACTAAAGCTTCTGTATTTTTCATTTATGGAATACCTTTATGGTTTCCATTATGGGTAAACGCGATATCTTCATTTTAGGAAGTGCGGACTACCACCCCCTCAAAGTGATTTGATTCGTTAATGCCATATGTGGGACGTATAATGGATGTAATTAATGATATTATATATGATATTATACTGGAATTATAATATACCTTTATATCATTATGATTCCATTCCATAAAATATGAAATAGAAATGAAAGTGGCGTTCATGCGTATGTACGTCTTACTGTCTCCATGAACGGTGCATTTCATTTCTTACCTCTAAACTTTATGTAATATTATAAACGCATGTATATACTGGATATATATGATATATATGATATCTACATCATGATTATAACTCTGGATATAATGGATACATGAACAAATTGTAATTATGAAGAGTTTATTTTTGACTCAAGTACCAATGATCGTTAAAATGACCGTTATTAACTTAAATAATTATATAGTGTTCATGACATGGTAATAAGTGATATAGAATGAATAATGAACTTGAAAAAGGTTCTTAAACAAGTATAAATTAACTCAATTTTATTATTTAGGAGGTTAAAGAACGATCGAGTCAAGTCGGACCCGAGGTATGGGACTTCGTCTCGATCACCATTCATTGAGGCATATTTTGTTTTATACACAACATTCTTTTATACGGTGTATAAACCCCTTTGACATTTAAGTTTATTCAAAATAAATATTTTTTTATACGAAGCGTTTTACTAAACGACAAAGGGAATGTTTTTGTCTTACGTATGCGGCGACAACGACTTCTCCGCCGCCGTGACCATCATTTGAGTTTCGGCTTCCTCTACAAGCCATAACTTTTTTTTAAAGAAAAATAAATACCAAGTTTTAATTTTCTTTTATTTTGGTATTTAAAATGGTTTTCATAATGTTTTTATATAAATTATTTGTATTGATATCTTGTGATTGAAAAGTGGAAATGTTATGTTTCCTTTATGCATGTTTTATGTGATATGATTATGTTATGGTTCTTGGGAACTATTATGAAGACGGGTGGTTCAGTGATAAACTAAGGGTGGGTGAGCCCGATATAGCTCTCCAATGCATTGGGTAATGCAAAGGAGTTAAACGTTAAGGTTTCTCCAAAGAGATTTGGGGAATATATTGTTATGGGTATTCCAAACGTAACCAAGAGGGTTACTCCCTATGTAAGAATGTTATGAATGCCTCATGTTACCTTTATGTCTTAGGATTTCTATGATTTATTCATGATTTGATGAGGTATGTGATTATGTTTTATGAGTAAAGTATGATTTCATACATGGACTAATGTTTTCATTTCGTACTTTTATATCCCTTACTGAGTTTTTTATGCTCATCCCAAGTTTTTGAAATGTTTTTCAAAGGTCAAGGTAAAGGTACATGATGTGATGATGGTGTCAAGGAAGTGTCAAGAAATAATTCATGTTATATTTTAAATATGTTTCCGTTGATGGTAAAAATGAGTACTATATTTTATGTAACCTCTTTGTTTAAATGTGGAATGTAATGCAAGTTTTATGATCTAATTCTCTAAAACTCTAAACCTAAAAATATCCTCAATGTGTAATCTTGTAATAACTCAAGATTACGTAAGGTTTAAGGTTGGGGCCTTATAGTTGGTGTCAGAGGTCAGTTTAGATTACATTAGGAGTTAGAATTTTATTAAATGGTTATCCAAAAATATTTTTTATGGTATGATTGAAATGATATAGCATTTACAGATTACCGTGTTGCTTCACCTAGGGTTTTTCAGTGTTAATAATGGTTTTTCGTAGAGGAAACAGAGAATCTTTTTTGGGAAGGCATACTGAGGGAAATGACATTCCAAATCAGCATATTGAGATGGTCAGAATCAAAATTGATCAGTTTACTGCAGTGATGGCTCAGTTGAATTAGGTGATAAATGGTGGTTGTGTTATTGATGATATTTTGGTGTTTTCTAAAGGCAAAGAAGAGAATTAAAGTCATTTAAGAGTTATCTTTCAAACCATAAAAGAATAGAAACTGTATGGAAAATTCAGCATGTGTGAGTTTTGGTTACAACAAATTTCTTTCCTTGGTCACATTGTTCCTAAAGATGGGATAACTGTTGATCCTGAGAAAACAAAGGTTGTTGAAGAATGGCCAAGACCCACAAATGTAACTGAGATTCGTAGTTACCTTGGTTTGGCAGGCTATTGCCGAAGGTTTGTTAGACATTTTTCACAGTTATCTAGTCTAATGACTCAGCTAACTCGGAAGGGTGTTAAGTTTATCTGGACAAAATAATGTGATGATTTTTTTCAGGAATTGAAAAGAAGATTGGTGAATGCTCCAGTTTTGGCACTACCTTCCAGGAATGGTGAGTTTGTTATCTACAGTGATGCTTCATTGAAAAGACTTGGTTGTGTCCTAATGAAGAATGATCAGGTAATTGCTTATGCTTCACGATAGTTGAAAACTCATGATGTAAATTACCCTACACATGATTTGGAATTAGCTACTGTTGTTTTCGCTTTAAAAATTTGGAGGCATCATTTGTATGGAGTAAAGTGTGAAATATATACCAATCACAAAAGTTTAAAGTATATATTCACTCAAAAATAATTGAACATGAGACAGAGGAGATGGCTAGAATTAATCAAGGATTATGATTGTACAATTCATTACCATCCGGGAAAAGAAAATAAAGTTATTGATGCTTTGAGTCGAAAAAGTAATGATTCATTAAAAACGTTGCGTTTGGAACATGATCCTTTGGTTAAGGATTTGATGAAATTTGGCATAGATGTTTTTTGTGTAGGATGTTCTTCTGTTTTGTTTCAGGTATTAGTGAAATATTCTCTATCAGATAGAATTAAGCAAGAATAGAAGCAAGACAGGGAGTTACAGGAAAAGGTAGAGCTGGTTCAGAAGGGTAAGTTGTCTGAATTCAACATTGATAATGATTGTGTTTTATTTTGTGTGCCTTGTGATTCACAGTTGAAGAGAGAGTTGTTATGTGAAGCTCATAGTTCTCTGTTTTCGGTTTATCCTAGCAGTACTAAGATGTACAGAGATCTGCGGGAGTATTACTGGTGGGATGGAATAAAAAGGGATATTGCTGATTTTATTGTTAAGTGTTTGACATGTCAACAGGTTAAAGCAGAGCGCCAATTACTGAAAGGGATGCTTCAGCCTTTACCAGTGCCAAAGTGGAAATGGAAAAATATATCTATGGACTTCGTTGTGGGATTGCCGAAGAAACCTCGAGTTAATAATGCAATCTGGGTTATTTTTGATCGCTTGACTAAATTCGTTCATTTCTTTGCTATACGAGATACTTTTTCCCTAGATCAAATTTCCCATTTGTATCTTAAAGAGATAGTCAGGATACATGGAGTTCCTCTCTCCATTGTATCTGATCGTGATCCCAGCTTTACTTATAACTTTTTGAAAGGCCTTCAGAATTCGTTGGGTACTAAATTAAATTTTAGTACATCTTTTCATCCTCAATCAGATGGGCAGTCAGAACGAACAATTTAGACTTTGGAAGATATGCTGCGTGCTTGTTCGATGGATTATCAGGGAAGTTGGGACCAACATCTTTCTTTGGTTGAATTTTCATATAATAAAAGTTTTCATTCCAGTATACAGATGGTACCATTTGAGGCGTTATATGGGAAGCGGTGTCGAACTCCAGCTTTCTGGGATAAAGTGGGTGAAAGGAAGCTGATGGGACTAGAATTGGTATAAGAGATGGTAGAAAAAGTTCAGCTGATACAGAAACACATGAGAACAGCTCAAAGCAGGTAGAAGATTTATGCGGACAATAGGAGGAAGGATCTCTCTTTTGAGGTAGGTGATCATGTTTTTTTCAATGTATCACCATGGAAAAGTGTGATGCGATTTGGTAAGAAAGGAAAGCTGAGTCCAAGGTTCATTGGACCATATGAAATTCTGGAGAGATTTGGATCAGTTGCATACCGAGAGGCTTTATCTCCGATTTTATCTCAGGTATACAATGTTTTTCATGTTTTGATGTTGAGAAAGTATATGCCAGATCCATCTCATGTTTTGAGTCCAGAGGTAGCTCAGCTGGAAGAGAACCTATATTATGAGGAACAATCGGTCCAGATTCTTGACCATAGGGAGAAAGTGTTACGGAATAAGGTGATTCATCGGGTAATGGTTTTGTGTAAAAACCACATGATTGAAGAGGCAACATGGGAATCTGAAAATGAAATGAGGGCTAAATACCCCCACTTATTCGATAAGTAAATAAATTGCGGGGATGCAATTTTCTAAAGGGGGGAAGGATGTAACATCCCAAGTAAGTAATTAATAATAGATATTTTTTATCTATGTCTATTAATGAATTACATAGTGTTTTAGAAGCTTAAAATGAGAATAAATCCAATCTTAAGCATGGAATACACTAATATTTTTAAAAGATTGTTTTACTGCCTTTTGATGGAAATCCATTTTTAAATCAACCTTTTGACAATTTTATAATCTCTACTTTTCAAAATAAACCTATTCTTTATGATTGGGACATTGAAATTTACTTTGGGAAAATTTTGTATTTTTCCGATAAAGTACATTTTTTAATGAATAGTGAAAATGTGGTATTTTAATTCAAAACCACTTTTTAATTGAATTTATTTATATGATTATATTATCTTTTGAATTGGTTTTATAGTGAAATTATAATATATTTTTACAATTTAATCCAATAGTGGTCATTGGAATTAATGTTACTTTGAAATTGGACTTAAACTAGTGTCAATCTTTTGATTCTTATTGTTTCATAAAAACACGCTTTTTTCTCTAACAGTGGGAATTAATTATTAAATTAATTAATGTAACTTATATGTTTTTAATTTTGTAAAATATACATCATTTTTGAATTCGGAATATCAAATATAGCTTAGGATGATTTTTTGGTATTTTTCTGAAAAACTTCAATTTTTTGAAGAATAGTGAAACCACTAATGGTACTTAAAAAACTGATTTTTTCGTTTAAATGATATTTTACCACCTCTGTGTATTGAATTTCAAAAATACGACATACATGGTTGTCATTAAGAAGTAAAATGTGGTTCAATGGGATTAAAATAATTTTTTGGTGAATAGTAACTTTTAAGTTTATTAATCGCGATTAGAGATAATTAGTGTAGTTTAATGTAAAACTAATGTTTTAATAATATGAAATGACCTAGACACATGTCCTATCCTTATTGTATGTGTCATGGCCGACCAAGACAAACCATGGGTCGATTTTTGAGACCCCATGGAGCCACTTGGGTACGATAATGACATTAATGTCTTTTATTTGAAGTAAAAGTAAAAATGACACAAACATGTATTGTTTTACTAAATCAATTTTTACATGGGGTTACACCAGTCATATTTATTACTATAAATATTCATTCTAAATCTAAAACGGTTTCCTACATCGTGATATTTTTTTATAATTTTTAGACATTAAATAAATTAAATTATTTATGACACCACGATGATGCAGCGATTACCTCATTATTTAACGATTTAAATAAAATGAAAATATAATGTAACATCTAAGAGCTACACTTGTCAAAACCCTATTAGATGTGTGGATTTCTAACCCTTATCACCTAATACTCGAAATATATAATTTTGGGACCTTTAAAATCAGAAAAGCATTTTATAATAAAGTATCCTTTGATATCTTTCCAAGAGTGCCCCTCCTCTACTCTTATAAAAGGCCCCCACCTCTACCACCTTACCCACACTTACAAAGACTTTGGCTTGGCCAAACCCTGCCCATTTTGTATCTCCACATCCCTATATTACTCCTAGAAGCCTCACTTTGGGCAGAAGTCTTCCCAGGTAAGCCTTTGAGCTCAAATCAAAAAGAGTTACCCGATTTAAAGGTATTGTATTCTCTTGTGTTCTTATGTTTTATTTTGATTCTCCAAACCCCTAAACTCTTTTTATTCATTTATTTTGTAACAAAACCAGTATATTACATATACTAGGATGTTGTTATAATAAGTATTCGAGATACAGTTACACACACCTACATCTAATGGTTAAAGAACATATTGTTTCCGTGGATGGCGAATTTCTGTCTCACGAAACGATGATTGTTCAATATTATTTTAAAACCTTCAAAGGTGGCCATTAAGATGACACTATATTTATATATGATATATAATATGTTTATGTTTTACTAAAGCTTCTGTATTTTTCATTTATGGAATACCTTTATGGTTTCCATTATGGGTAAACGTGATATCTTCATTTTATGAAGTGCGGACTACCGCCCCCTCAAAGTGATTTGATTTGTTAATGCCATATGTGGGATGTATAATGGATGTAATTAATGATATTATATATGATATTATACTGAAAGTATAATATACCTTTATATCATTATGATTCCATTCTATAAAATATGAAATAGAAATGAAAGTGGCGTTCATGCCTATGTACGTTTTACCGTCTCCATGAACGGTGCATTTCATTTCTTACCTCTAAACGTTATGTAATATTATAAACACATGTATATACTAGATATATATGATATATATGATATATACATCATGAGTATAACTCTGGATATAATGGATACAAGAAAAAATTGTAATTATAAAGAGTTTATTTTTGACTCAAGTACCAATGATCGTTAAAATGACCGTTATTAACTTAAATAATTATATAGTGTTCATGACATGGTAATAAGTGATATAGAAGGAATAATGAACTTGAAAAAGGTTCTTAAGCAAGTAGAAATTAACTCAAGTTTATTATTTAGGAGGTTAAAGTACGATCGAGTCAAGTCGGACCCGAGGTATGGGACTTCGTCTCGATCTCTATTCATTGAGGCATATTTTGTTTTATACACAACTTTCTTTTATACGGTGTATAAAACCCTTTGACATTTACATTTATTCAAAAGAAATATTTTTTTATACGAAGCGTTTTACTAAACGACAAAGGGAATGTTTTTGTCTTACGTATGCGGCGACAACGACTTCTCCGCCGTCGTGACCATTATTTGAGTTTCGGCTTCCTCTACAAGCCATACCTTATTTTTAAAGAAAAATAAATACCATGTTTTACTTTTCTTTTATTTTGGAATTGAAAATGGTTTTCATAATGTTTTTATATCAATGTGTTGTATTTATATATTTTGATTGAAAAGTGGAAATGTTATGTTTCCTTTATGCATGTTTTATGTGATACAATTATGTTATGGTTCTTGGGAATTATTATGAAGATGGGTGGTTCTGTGGTAAAATAAGGGCGGGTGAGCCTGATATAGCTCTCTAATGCATTGGTTAACGTGAAGGAGTTAAACATTAAGGTTTATCTGAAGAGATTTATCGAATATAGTGTGATGGGTATTCCAAACGTAACCAAGAGGGTTACTCCCTACGTAAGAATGTTATGAATGCCTCAAGTTACCTTTATGTCTTATGATTTCTATGATTTATTCATGATTTGATGAGGTATGTGATTATGTTTTATGAGTAAAGTATTATTTCATGCATGGGATAATGTTTTCATTTCGTACTTTTATATCCCTTACTAAGCTTTTTATGTTCATCCCAATTTTTGAAATGTTTTTCACAGGTCAAGGGAAAGGTACATGATGTGATTATAGTGTCAAGGAAGTGTCAAGAAAGAATCCATGTTATATTTTAAATATGTTTCCTTTTATGGGAAAAATTAGTATTATCTTTTATGTAACCACTTTGTTTAAATGTGGAATGTAATGCAAGTTTTATGATCTAATTCTCTAAAACTCTAAACCTAAAAAGATCCTCAATGTGTAATCTTGTAATAACTCAATATTAAGTAAGGTTTAAGGCCAGGGCCTTATACAAAATAACATTGGGAATATAAAAATAAAACTATTACCTTTATAATCAATTAGTATATATTTTTATTTCTAACTAATTGGTAACAAATGAATTCAAATTATAGTACTTTTATTCTTATAAGTTAGATAATATTATTTATAACCACGAATTTAATGGATTGGTCAAATGTAATTATATTAAATAATAATGCTTTAATAATATACTATTTTTCGGTGAAACTTGGTATTCTATGTGATGTAATCAATAAAAAGAACATGGAATTTCATGTAACACAATACAAAAATTATTTTTATATACCAAAAGCTAATACAAGGACTTCCTAAATAAAAACATCATCATGGTGTTGTGTATAATGTGATCCAAGCTTAGTGTTGTTTATACAGAATCATATGTACACGGTGTTTTGTGAAATGAAAAATCTTGAATCAAATTAAATATAAATAAACAAATATTTCCAAAAATCATGGGTGTTAAAATTTATAGAACAATCTACAAGAGTCTATTTATAACATTAGTTGGTCTTAGCATAATGACCTGTCACTTGTGGAGTTATCGAATAAAAAATGATTATAGGAAACTATGAAAACAGTACCATAGGAGGAGTTTTATGGTAGGCCATAAAGATCAACTCAATGTTGGATGGAGGAAGTAAAGATAGAGTTATTTGGATAGAGTCTCTTAAAGGATACATCAATGTATATTCTGAATATTTGCAATGGTATATCTATGGCATAGTGTAGGAATAATTTGTATACTAATAGACTTTAATGACCCCTAGAATTTACATATGGTGATCGTGTGTTTTGTTGGGTGTTTCTTAGATTAGGTATACATAGGATTAAGATATAAGGCAAGATGGAACCTGGGTTTGTAATAATATTTGAGGTTGTGGAGTGAATCAGGTAGATGAAAAACATATTGGATCTTCTATAGAGTTATAGTGCCTTGAATGATGTTTTTCATTTGTCATAACTACGGAGGTATCACCCTGATCCTTATCAAGTGATTGACATGGATGATGTTGATCTTGATACTGATTCATCCTTTGAGGAGAATCTTATATGTGTTTTGGATCATAGTGAGAAACTATTTTCGGAAGGATCATTTCAATAGTATGCATATTGTAGCAACATGGTTGTGTTCATGAGGAAAGACAGTAGAAATAATTATAGATTCTATCTCATTGGATTGATATTTTTATCTCGGAATCCTATATATGATTGGGATTACATATTGAATATGGCCTATTATAACACAGGGAGATTGTAAGACCATGAACATATCTAGATATGTATCGAGATCAATTATAGGTACACTTTTTCCTATTTCTAGTATACTTTTTTGGGGGGGTTAGTTTGGATTTTTTGGGGATAAAATTGGAGAATTTTTTATGGAATATAGCTAGTCCATGGTTGGCGCTTGGATTTCCCAAACTGTTTTACCAACCTAGTAAACCATGAAAAATCAAATTGAGGAGATTCGCATGGCTGGTTCAGGGTTTTCCAGACCATACGCCCTCTTACTAGTAACTATTTGACACCCCTAGGTGAGACCAATGGTTAGGCGCACTGCTAGGGAAAATCATTTTCCCTTGTATAGGAAACAATACATGTGGGATTAATTATTTTAAAATTTGGTATTAAAATTTTCAAACCGCCTAGACATTACCCAATGTGAACCCTACTCAACCATACGCATTACTCTTATTTTTTGGAGGCTTTTTATGAATTTATACATCTCTCTAATACCATTCTTAACAAATAAAAGGATGGATTGATGGATATATACCTATCAAGGTATGCAGTTTCTTACCTATTTAGTTTTACTCTTTATCACATCTCTTATTATGGATATAAAGGGGATTTTTTTAATTCGTTTTTTGTTGATTTAGATCTGGATTTGGTGGATCTTGATTCTATTGATCTTGGATCTAGGTTTTGGATGTAGATCATGATCATTATCATGATCTTGGTTGTTATGATTCAATTAGGGATTTATTTTGGTAAGATCCCATCAATTATAACAATGTCAATGGTCTAAGTTAAATTCTAAATATACTATAATTTTAATTATATTTATGTATTATCAAATTTCAATTGGAACGTTAGACTATATAATATTTAATTGAATAAATTAATTGATTAATTAATTAATTGAATTAAGGATTTGATTAATTAGTTTTACATGTGATTATGAAATGAGTTGAAAAGGGGGAGGTTCAATTTTGGTTATAGAGAATGTCAAATTGGCTAATTCGATAAATTAACATGTTAATTTATTAATGGAATTTTTTGGTTGTGGAATTTTTGGGATATTGTTTTTATTTGAATTGTTAATTATAATGATTTTGAATTAATTAAAAATTGTTATTATGAGATGGTTGAGTTGACCCAAATGGGTTAAGGGGATATATGATTGAAATATTTCAAAACAGCTTAAGGGTGAATTGTTTATATTGTTAAATGTATTTAGGGTATCGAACCATGATTGTTTCGATAATTGTAATGATATACCATGATCTGAATTGTTGATAAAAATGGGGTTAATGTTGAATAAATTTTTTTGAGGTGATATATTTGTTGTATGTGTTGATTATTTATATAATATTATTGGATATATACTATGACTAAAAATACCCATGTTTTACCTTGAGTATTAAATAAGTAGTCAGGATTTAAATCCCCATATGAGATTAAAGTGGTGTGGGAAAAGGACTTTGTATCCAAATACCCATATGAGATAAAAAGTATAGGATAGGGTATGAGTATCTAAAAAACCATGTGACATTGAATTTTACAACATTGACATTGGATCTAAATACACATGATGCGTTAGAAACGACGTTCAACACTAATTAGAATAGCATTGGACTATAGTTTCAAATGATCATGATTTTAAAAGGATGGAAATGGATAATGTAATATCATGTCTTGTAATAAATTTTTAATTGAATTTTTAATATGGTTATGACTCCAGATTGAGTCGGAGCATGTATTGATTGTTAGGGAGTCATTATGAACTCAGGGGTTATGTGGTTAAATAAAAAACAATTAAATATATAAATTATTTACCTTTTTTCTTTTCTTTTATTCTTTATAAATCCACATACATTGTTACTAACTAAATATTTTTTTATACATCATTCGTGGTGTCCTACTAAATAGTTATGAAACCCTATTTAGGCAATCTATTTAGTACATGAATATAATTCTTGTTTTAATCAAAATATATTTGAATGAGACCTATGTTACATAGATGAGTCGGGATGGAGATGGATGAGGGAACCAAAACTGGTGTCAAAACTCGCTTTGGTGGATTTTTCAACATCTTGAATTTCATTTTTCACATTGATAATTGACATTTATTGTACATAAAATATCTACTTCATAGTAAGGGATATTGTTTTAAATTTTGGATCATCATGTGATACTTGTTTGGACAATTTATTTTATATCATTTGATTAGTATTCTTTATTCACACTATTGTTCATCTTTAATAAAGAGGATATAGTCCCTCAATGGTATCTTTATTAGACCCCCACTTTTAGTTGGTAGCATCTGGCCTATGGGGAGGCAAACATGATTTAAGGAAACCAACTGGCTTAGGGTGGGAAATGTGTGGCACCCAGCTTATGATTTTAAAAAAATATTTTATAATTAGTAGATAAATGGGGAGGAGGTTATGTCCTTTTATTAGATAAGAGAATGAGAATTTTATAAATATATATTTATAATATAATGACATAATATTATTGAAATAGATTTTTTGAGATAATTTATAAAATAATGGAGAGGGGGTGAGTTATGGTTGTCAATACCCCAACTATAAATTTAAATAAAATTAAATTTAGATTCATTTATTTTAGTGTTCTATTTCTAAAATTAATCAATTATACTTTTTTACTATAGTAATAAATATTTTCACAATTAACTTACATATAATGCATAAATATAAAATTGGATTTTTCAAATAAATTTAAACTAATAATTCATTATATGGATTCATTTTTATAATATAATATATATATATTAATAAATAATAATTTGTATAATCTCTGCTTCTAACATTAATAATGTTGTTTTAAGAAATATTTTATTTTTAACAATAATATTATTTTTATGATAAAAATATAAATATAAATTATTTTAATAAAATTAACTGTTGTGTTATTTACTAAAGGAGATATATGTGTCTTTAAATTAAATATGATACCTTATTTCAGAAATGGAAATCATTATTGAATAAGATAACAAATTTTGTTTTTATAATATTATTTATTATCAATATGTTAGAAATTTCCTCTCTAAATTCATAATATTATTTTTTAAACCCATAATTTCACATAATAAATAAATTTTCATCCATTTCCTTTTTTTGGATTCTTTTATTTTATTGTTACTTCTCTGTTTATTCAAAAAAATTGTATTTTTATTAAAACATGAATTTTTTACTTTTCACATAAAAATAATTTTCCTAAAAATTCCAAAAACATAACCGTTTCATAATTTTGAAATGTTAGATTATTAAATTAATTTTTTGAAATAATAATTCTAAAATATTTAAATTAATAATTTAAAATGAAAATTCCAAATACAATGCAGAACATATTTTTATAAAAATGACCCTTTTGAACATAATAAGTTTTCAAAATTTTCTCCTAATAATTTATAATTTTGTGAATGATTAAATATTATTTAATATACATAAATGTTATATATTATCATAATAATAATTTTCAAGTGATTTATTTAATTTTTTAATATTATAAATTGTTAATTGAGAATGAACAATCCTTTAATTGTAAAATTATTTTAAATATGTTTCCACTAAATTGGTGAATTTTCCCATGGATAATATCATTTATTTATTTTAATTTGTTTTATTGTGATAGTTTTTTTAATAATTTTCATCAAAAACAACAACTCATTTTTTAGTTTTGGGTTTTGGGTGAAATAGGCTATTCAGAAAAGTATTTACATTGAGAAAATTAAACTACCAAATATGAAGGGGTTAAAGGCAAGCTATTTCATGAAAATGAATTATGGTATGATATGAATGGATGAATGATTACTATTATTATAATAATATTCATAAATTCATAACAAACCACAAATAATTCTTTAATATTCGTGATACATTCCCTCAATATTTCATCGAATGTCTAGGAATATTTTTTAGTGTAAACAATAGTTAGTCGGTGGAATGTGGTAATTAGTATAAACCTGATACATAGGGAATACATCAATCAATGAAACATATCAAATTTAAAACCATCATCCTTATTGGATAATATAATTCATGGAAATTCAATTATCATTACTACATTATTCATGTATGCCATTATTGAAATTTCCACATATCTTGATTTTTCAATCAATATGAAATTCGATGATATCATCAAACTATCAATGATACATCAAACTATAACAATCCATTCTAATACCCATGGAAAGCACATTAAAATCCAATGTAATAATCTTACACATCCATTTTTACATTTCAACATGTTACAACTAATATTCCAAAATGTGATATCATATTATCACAAACTAGTGAAAAATACATATAAAAGAAAATTAACCAAAAATTTCTTTATACTATTACACTTAGACCACCTCTTCAAAAAATTATATAATTTTAATACATCTAGATTCACTTAAAATGATTAAATATAGAACTAATACCTAACTATTTACAAAATAAAGTATAGAAAACTGATATGTTAATATAAAAACACACAATTCTCCCCTCCATTCAACCAATCCCAAAAAAAATATAATCATTCACTCTTTTATTTCAATACACCTGCACACTAATTTTTTTTAAATGGGACTAATAATTTATTCCAGACATTTATGTTATATTTAAAAGTCTATTACATCACATGGTTATGTAATTTCTACAAAGAAGATATAAAATAGTGTCTATGTAGTATACAACCTATGATTTTATTATTTTAGTATGAATTGATTATTATTATTATTATTGGATTATATCGTGAATATAAAAAATAAAGATAACATCAAGATATTAAATAAAATATGTTTAATTTATTTCGGTTAAAATCCACTATATGATCATAATAAATCTAATTATGCATAATAAAGTAATGAAAGATGCAATGAAATACAACTTTAGTGTATAATAGTTTTAACAACTGTACATTTTTTACTTCAAAATTTCATAATTCATCTATAAATTATGAAATAATTCAAACAAATTGTTTCCTTAAAATATATTTTATGTTTGAAAATAATACTTTTTTGGTATGAAAATCCAAAATTGAATTGAATTCGTTGTTAATGGATTTAATTGAATTAAATAATGGGTGGATATAAAATGATTGTATTTGAATAATAGAATAATGAAACATGAATGGGACATGTTGGTAAATTTATAGAAGTGAAATATTCTAAAATTATAACATAACAAAATATTTCATTTCTGATAGATTAAATTTTTTTTGAGTAAATGATAAATTCTATATTAAAAATTAATTAATTTTGATAACATATTGGGAAATATTATTCTTTTAATTGAAAATTGGATTTATTTTTTACACTTAATACTTCCACATAATTTTATTTAGTATAAAAAACAACCTTAGGTGGAGTTTCTGGGTAGAGATAGTGGTTTTATTCGTTGTTTTCTTTCTATTCATGATTTGTCAAAATTTTAGAATATTCAAATATTTAATCATTTATGGATTATCTTTGAAAATGAATATTTAATGGTTTTTGGGAAGGAGAATTATTTAGAATGTGAAATGTAATTAATTAATATAATTATATGAAAAAAATAGTGAAAATAGTATGTTTGTGTAATTTATTAGATTTAAAAAAAACATATATCAATATGGATCATTATATAGATTGGGAATTATAATTTTCATCTAAAAAATATATTTTGATAAAATTCTTACAAAGGTTATATTAATTTGTTCATTTGTATCAATTAAAGTGATGATTTTAGAAGATGATTTCTTATGATAAATTAAAAATTACTCAAAATATAATCTTTTATAATTTTTATTAAGTGGTTTAAAATGATTTTGGTTGATGTTCATTATGATGATATGGAGGATCTTTCATGAGTGGAAGTGTGATTTTATCATTGTTTATATTCTAAAAATAGTTAATTTCATTAAACATAATAATATAATTTTTAATATTATATAATTTCATCCTTAATATAAATTAGATTCATAATTAAACATACGAACAAAATTGTTGATACTTATTTTTATTAACATTTTAATTATTACTATTTACATAATTATAACTTTTTTAATAACAATAATAATATTGATTTAATTCATGGATGTAATATACGTTATATTTTTTTAAGTTTATAAATTGAATCATTTTAATTATTTATTTTTATAGGAGGGGTATGAAATTTCTCAACTGCTGATAGATCCTTATTGAGTGCTCCAATATACTAATGCTAAAAGGAAATGAGAAAAGATAAATTTTTAGTAATGTGAAATCTATTATATGATAAGTAGGCAATGAAAATGGTAGTTGAATCATTGAAGACATTAAAAGGGGAGTGATGAATTTTACTCTACTACTAGGTTAAAATGATAACATATATATATAAGAATATAATTATTAATACTCTTCAATTGAATCCAATTTTTACATAAAATTTATATTGTTGAAATGGAAGACAGATATTAATATATTCCATTAAATGTAAATAATTATATATAGATTTACTAATAAAAAAGAGCTTCATTCGATGTCCTGGTTCTAATAATTAGTCTCCATATGAAAGATTGTGTAATACTACAATGGGTGTAGTATAAGATTGTTAAAGGGGGTTTCATATTAAATTATATGGTTTTTAAATTTTTATGAAACCCAAAAAAATTTAACAAAATATAGAATACATTATATATTATTACTTTCTAAAATGGGGGAAACTAAAGTATAAAAAAATGAGGTTAGTGTAGAATTGAAGGTTTTATATAGTTAGATGATAGTGAGTCTTTAATTAGACTATTGACTATGATTAATAGGTCAGTTAAAAACTAATGGTCATGACATAATATTACATGTTATTAAAAGGGGATATCTTATAATGGAATTTCTTGGTATAATGAATATATAAAAACCTCGAATGTTATCATTCATTCATTCCCCTTTTTTTAATTATAAATTTAATAATTATTATTCAGGTAGGGATGATTCCAATTATAATTTTATAAACATATTAGTTATATCTTCGACTTCATTAATAAAAAATTAGGTTTTATATACTGTATAAATAACAAGTAAAAACTAATTCCTCTTTGAGATGAAAAAGGAATGATGAACCTATACACTGAACTCAACTCAAATTGAAATTATTATTCTATACAATAAAAAATTGTGTTTAATTGTTTTTTATTATTCCATGTTATGTGAAAAATCCATTAAATTAAATTTATGTTTTGGTATACTTATTATAAAAGGATGACTAAGTAATTTGGAATTATTTATTTTGTAATTGATATTTTTTTAGATTCATATGTTCTTTTAATAGTTTATATGATTCATCAGTTATCATTTTTGACCTCTGATTTATAGTTATATAAAATAAATTTTATGTGTTGACTATGTGATTTTATTATATACATCATCATGGAATAAATTTGAATTTAGTACAATTAAATATAGGATTAATTTAATAAATTTATTACTCTCTATAGGTAATGAATCATGTAATAAATTAAATAATAATTATCAGGAAAAACCCAATGATTTGTTTAGACATGACTTGTATAATAATTATTATGCATTAAATAATTTTCATTATATTTAATTATAGATCATAGAATATTTTATACCAAAAAATATTTTTTTCATATAAAAAAGTAATCATTAGGTTTCAAAAAAGATATATAAAATAATTTTATTCAAATATAAAAATAAAATCAATAGAATCTAGGTAGTATGATTGAGATTAAAATAGTATCAATATCTTTTATTCCTAGATACCCCAAAAACTACAAATTAATAGTTTTCTTATTTGAAAATAAAAAATATTAAAATTCATAAATTAACACTTATATAGGAATTAACAGTGCAATTTTCTATTTCCCAACTATTTATGGGACTCTAGAGGATCATTTCACTGTTAAAGAACCAAATTTCAACCTAAAATCAATTTTTAAAATATATATCTCTTATATTTTTAGTAAAAGTTTTTTTTTGTAATATTTTATGGTTTATATTTAAACTCACTTTTGGTTTTCTTTCCTACGGTATATATTGTTATTATCTGCATTAAAAAGTTAAAATTATAAGGTTAGATATACCGATTTATTTTTTTACTTTAGTTTCATTTTCATATCCCTATATTTAAACCAGACTGTATCACCTAATTTGAATTTCAAAATTTTTTGAAGTGTGATTCCATGTATTCCAGAGGTTATAAAATAATTGATACATTTTGATAAAACTATTTAGGGGGACTATTATTAAGTAATAATGTGTGAAATATTTAATTTAATATTACAATATTATTTTACCATAATAAATTACACACATCCTTTATATTATATTATATCTAATGCATATCATATAGTAATACATTGATTCAATATTTCCCAATAGGAAAATCATATAGAATACATGAAAAAAATTACACTATATGGTTGGTAAATAAATTTTCCATGACCACTACATAGACCTCATTGTATATCCCTTTTGAGTTCAACTCACAAGCTCATCGATACTAGGGTCTAAACGTTAACATACTAGTCAACCATAATTTCCTTTTTCCCACTAATGTTTGTAACACTTGTCTGATATTAATACATAGAAATTATCCACCAATTTTTTCCATAATAAAAACAAGTATATATTTGCATGCATTTATATGTTTAGATAATAATGTAAAAAGTAGTATATATACAGTATCTTAACTATCATACTATTAAGAAATAAAATTTCTAGTTGAATCATACGATATTGAACAAATTATAAGGTTGATTCTAAAAATATAATACAAAAGGGGTGGTCAAAATTTTCATTCACTGACCCATTTAAAGGCCACTCATTGTTCTTGGTTTTCCAAATCCCTAACCGGTTCGAGTAAAAAAGCCTATATTTTAGAACATCACCCAACCATACTCCCAATGATGAAATTTGGTTTACCTAAAATCGAGCCAATTTAAGATAACCAATATTAGTGGCTATAATGTTTCACCTATATATAGAAATCAATATCGTTTGGTGTAAGGTCCAACCATTTATAAATTACATTATCAATTATCATAGTATCCAACCTATGTAAAATAATCCATACTATCGAACCCATAAACTATAAATAAAAACTTTTTTGTATAGTGTTAGGAACATATAATAACAATTATTTTTAAAATAAAGTTTAATACGCATATAAAAATTGATATCTCATAGAATTAAATTAAACATGATTATCAAAATAGTTATGATTGGCATGGTGTTCAACCAGAATAGGAGAAGCGTATCTATGGGAATAGAATCCATCATGTATATTATAACTAAAATCTCAGTTGGATTATCATCAATCCAAGGAACACTACTCATTTACTTTTAGTTGGTAGTACATCTAGACCTAGAGAGTCGTTATGTCATATCCCTGAAAAAATGAAAATTATCAGTGTATAGAATAACCTAAAATGTTGGAATATATATATATATCCATACTAATGTTGAATAATATCCCAAAATGAAGGTAGAATCACAAGTAACATTTTGAAGTGTTTCCATCCCATATATATCAATATTATCTCCTTGAAACTGTTTTTGATGCTCAGGTTAATCAGTAATAATTTTGAATACCAACATCAGGACTAAGCTTGATGGTACAATCTCAAAAACATTTTATCAAAATTATCCCATTATATAAAACTATTTCATCTCATCCTCCACACAAACTCAGAAATTAGATATTTAGTTCCTTATATTATAGACTTGTATCTTACAAATATTTTCATATAGTTGAACTATCATCTCCACACACTGGAAACTATACATTGTTTTTGGATAATAACCTAAAAATAAGATACCATTATAAGAATATATTTTAATCAATTTATATTTTAACATAAACCTCGGAAAAGAGTACTTTTCTAGTTGAAACACCCTTAGTCCTACACCCTCAACATTTCATGACATCACATTATTCAAGACCTCACCATCTCACTCATGTCGTTACATAAGGTCTGACACCCCTCTTGGCGGATCACACAAAAACTCCAAGATCATTAGCCCAAGAAAATTCTTATATCTATATAATTTCTAATGTTGAATATGTAATAATACAATGAACACTATAGTAGTACATTATTAGCATATAAAATACATACTTACCTCTTAAGATAATCCTTGTTTTGAGATACTTTTTTTCCATACATGTATTTAATATGTTAAACTGATATAATATGAGAGGCCACCATCAATTATTTGGGGTTATCCAATTCATAAATTCACAAGAACCATCATTATATATTTCAAGATACAATATATCATATTTAAAACTTATTAAGTAATATGGTTTAGTTTAGTTATTTATAAACTAAGGATAATTGATTTACAAAAATCCATTATTCAACCAAAGTAATATTACTCTAAGAGACTCAAAAGATGAATTCATGGTAAAAAACTGTTTATACCTACATATGGATCATCATAGACATAAATATTTTGATATCCCAAAAAACAGCAATTTCTCAGTACAATTGTTCCATGAATGAATCCAAAATTTTAACATTTTGAGGATATAAAAATTATGAAAACTAACCTTCATTGTAATATCTATAAAACTTGTATGTTTATCTTCCCATAAAGTTCTATTTTATCTAAAAATTAAATCCCTATGTACATTATATGATTTTATTATATTACAATTGAATCCGGATTACATCCACAATTCTGTGAAAAAATGTGGAAATAATTTATGACAAATTGTGTAGGTATAAGATACATGATGAACAAAATAAATCCTTTAAGGATCATGTTTCAAAGGGGAGATAAATAAGTTATATGGAGATGTTATGTAAATAATGATACCTCTAATGAGATTTTATTATTAAAATATTAGAAAATGGATAAAAAATAAGAATAAATATAATAATAAAAAAATTTAAGATAGAGATTTATGTTGTTCGTGAATAATCCCTATGTTCATAGAGGGGAATAAAATTTACTATATCTGATAAAATATTAAACGAAACATACACTATATAAATAATCCAAATATTGAAATGATCTCATAATGAAATCAATCACTAATGTTAGCCACTTTTATATTTTCTCAGATCCACAAAGTTGGTCTACAGTGGAGCTATAAAAATTATACTAAATTCAATGGACATGAAATACTTATTTTTAAGGACCATTTAGCTACACTTCCATGTAAATTTCCACACTTCTATTGTACCCACAGATTTCAACCCATCAGAGTTGAGTACATGTGTAATCTATGTTTCTCTAGTATTTTCGATAATATTCTGCATTGGATTGGGATCCACAATTTCAATAATATACCTTATATATCTATATCCTGTAATGTGACCATCATATATGGTTATATAATTAAAAAAAATTATTTTCTGAATTATTTTCCTTCTCTTTTATCAGCGTACATATTAGTTTTGAATTTATTCTATTGAATTGGTTCATTTCATTTGATTTTTCATTACACTTATAGTGCGGTTTCCCCACCCTACTAATTTCCAATGGTTGGTGGACATTGCTTCCATCATTTTTGAGTTTTCATCTTTGATTAGAATGGGATGATGAGAAGTCATCACAACCTTCAATGGATTCCCCCATGTTGTTTTTTTGAAAGTATGTGTTTCCCTCATAGATATTATAATCATTGTCAAATATCATTCCTATAAAAAAAATTTAAACTCATGGTATATTCCATTCTATCACGACAGTTCTTCTATACATGGTCATAAATGATGATGATGTTGAACATGTATATTCATCTATGAATTTTGGTTATATTGGTTGTAAGAACCATGTTTTTTGTTACAAAGGACTTTGGAATATTCATAATGTTATTCCAAAGCAACGCCTTCAGACGGCGTGCGATTCTGAGCCCTGGTGTGGTCGGAATTAATTTTCCAGTGCGTTCACACTGGGAATGCCAAATAAATGGGATAACTCCTAAACAGAGTATCAGATCAGATATCTAAGTGTACAGATGGGTCCGAAATGGGGTGTTTACCCTAGGAACGACATAAAACTTGTCCGTGCGGGACGTCTGGACCCCTCGTTCTCTATCGGAGCGTTAAACAGATAAATTAAATAATTAATTTATTAGTTTAATGGATTAACTCAAGTATCTCCTAAACGGTGGCTCAGATTGGATAAACGAGGGCACCGTTGAGTTCGGAGCGTGCAATTTAGCGTAGGAGGGGTGTAAGTTTCGCGGTCGCATGCCGTTTGTGAAAAATGGCCCCAGGGGTGTTTTTGTAATTTGGCTACCTCGGGCGCTAGGTTTAATAAATTTTGATCGGGGCCTCAGATTAAAATTATGAGACCGCCTTTTCACTCAGAGCGTGGTGTTTACCCTAGGTGAGGCTTAACCTCAACCCTGTCGGAAGTTTCAGACGCGGGTTAAATTGGGGGATTTAATTAATGTGTTCTACTTAAAGCCCTAATCCCCTCCCATCTTCCTCGCTTGTTCATCCTCTGGCTGAAGGCAGCAACCAAAGGATTCTCTCCCTCCCATCTCCTCTCTTCCCCCTCCCAAGGCGGTTGCGGATCCAGCCGGCGGATCGTCGTGAAGCGAAGGGCTAAGCCTCACCAGGTAGGATTTTTTTCCCGTTTCGTTTTTATTTTCAAACCCCTTCCTTTGAACACAATATGAATAGTCAAAATTCTTTTTAATCTTCGAACAAAGCACATATCTGCGTAGTATACATTCGGAGCTTTTCGATTCTTCTTTCAGAATTAAATTTCGGGTCCCCGGGTGTTCGTAAACCCCCGGCGAAGGTTGCGGGTTTTTTTTGGGTTTTCCGGTGAATCTGGCCGGACCGAAGGGTGGTCCGGCGAGGGTTCGGCTGCAGCGACATGGGTCTTCAGCGGGAGCAGCCGAGGGGCATCGGTCCAGGAGAAGCGGCAGAAGTCCATGGACGCGGACGGCGGCAGGCGGCACGGCGGGGCTCCTCGGCAGCGGTGGCCTTTGGCCGGACCGAGCAGGAGGCGCCGGGGCTTCTGGACGGTGTACGGAGGGCTCCCGAGGGCGAGTTGGTGTGCGTCGCAGTTGGTGCAGGCGATCAGTAGGGCTCCGGTCGAGCGGAGGCCAGGCAGTATGAAGCTGGGTCAGCGGGAGGCGACGACGACTCTAGGCTGGCACGACGACGGAGGGAGGACATGCGGGTCCTGTGTGGACCTGGGGAAGAGGATGAATGAGCAAAGAAAAAAAGGATAGGAAATGATAAAAAAATGTGGGCCATGGCGGGTTATAAAAGAAAATGAATAAAGAAAAGTAAAATAGAATTATTAATATGTTTTTAATAATAATAATAATATTATTATTATTATTATTATTATGAAAATGATTTATATCAAATAAATCATTCTTCGGGCGTCGGATTCACACGTCGTCAGCAGAGACGCGTTCTTTAAAACAAGACGAGATTTTTGAGATGGTTTCGCGGATTTTTAATCCCCGAAACGAGGGTCTCTGTAGTGTGACACATCATTAAGTACTTGGGAGTTTTTCCCGAGAGTTCTTGTTTTGGATGGAACGGACGCATCGGACATCCGTTTTGAGCGCCGTCAGTGGAGTTGCAACCGTGGCGTCGAGCCGGAGTTTTCCAGTATGGTTTTAGGCGCCGAAACCGGAGTCGATATGTGGGCCCCACGGGTCTTCTTTTGAGCTACGTGCAGCGCTTACAACTTTTTCATCGGGCGTCCGTTCGGGGCGTGCGAGTAGTCGACTTTGGGTGTTTTTCTGAGGGCATTTCATTGGCACAGTCTGCCCGCTTTAATTCCTCATGCTGGTGTGGGACCTACGAGGGCCATTTTGGGAGATGATGGTGATTTCTAGCTTTATCACCGGGTGTCCGTTTTGTACAAGTGAATAGTCAATCTTGTGTACATTTTCGAGAGGATCGCAGTGGTGCGATCCGTTCGTTGTGCTTCAGTACCGGGATGCAGGTCCCACATAGCACCGCTCGTGTGCGGTACGGTGAAATGCATCTTTTTTCCAGATATCTTTTCCGCTCAAGTGAGGAGTCCTTTTGACGTGTTTTCCCGAGGGGATCACAATGGTGCGATGCGCCCGACTGTTTTCGGGGCCGAGGCTTGGGATCAAGGGACATTTTTTGGGCCTGAGGTGGTGTTGGTGACTTTTTTTGTCAGATATCTGTTTGAGGCGAGTAAGTAGTCTATCTCACATGTTTTTCACAAGGATTACAACGGTGTAATATGTTCAGACAAGTAGATACTCTTACGCAATTTTATTAAATGTGGAAGCATGAAAGGTGTACCAGTAGAGGTTTGTCCTATTGTGGTTGTAGCGGACCCTTGGCATGTGATCGCGTGCACTCTCGTGTGAGTGATGCAAATGCTTGAAGAGATATGGTTGGTTGTGCCTCAACCGTTGAGGTGATAGGTTGGAGTTGTTACGTTACTCCTTCGCGTTGACGTTGGGTTCCGTGTGCACGATAGCCTTTGGGATGGAATGTGGAATACTTTGGAAGTATACTGGAATGCTTGGAGGTACATGTGGTTGTTTGTACCTAAGAACATTTGTGCATTCCGATGGGGTTGACTTGGGGCCACACGTCGTGTGGGGCGCATGTGCCTGTTGTGTTCTGATTTACATACTTTTGACCTCTCGCAACATACAGGGTTCCTCTATTCTTGTTTGTTGACCAGCTGGGTTGAGTTTTCCCCTGGTTCTATTCTCGTTTGGCCGGTAGAGATGGTTTGTTTCCTCTATTTCATTAGTTGTGAGGGGTTTTAGTACCGTGCCCTTTTATTGGACTGTGACACCGTTTACGACTACAGGTGTTCGTACAGTGTGTGTGTTTTCGCAAATTTTTGGGATGAGTTGACTCAGTCTGCTTCGACAATGACTCAGCAGATTGGAGCCTGATCGCCCTGAGAGGCCTGAGGAGTTTCTCTTATTACTTTTTGTTCCCTAGTAGAGTTCTTGTGGATTCGGTGTGACCAACACTTTACACAGGCATCGATCCTCTACCCCGGAGGTTGTTGTCAGCAGGGCTGAGGTTGTTTCGAGCAGGTCTCGCTAGTTATACCATCCAGTAGGGATGTCCAGTGGGTTACCATCCAGCAGGGATGGCCAGTACAGTGGTGTTCACCGTGTAGTACCATCCAGTAGGGAGGGCCAAAGCAGTTCTAGGTTTACCTCCAGTGGGGCTGGGCAGTGGTCCCCGATGTTGGGCTTACCTCCAGCGGGGCTGGGAAGTGATCCCCGATGCCAGGCTTACCTCCAGCAGGGCTGGGCAGTGGTCCCCGATGCCGGGATTACCTCTAATTGGGCTAGGTAGTGGTCCCCAATGTCGGGTTACCTCCAGCTGGGATGGGCTGTGGTCACATCGCCGACATTAGCCGGGTCGCCCTCTAGTGGGTTATCCTGTTACGGGACTGGGCAGTTTGGCACCCGTCGACCCTTGTCAGGTCTCCCTGTAGTGGGAACCCTTCGACTTCCAGGGACCCTCCAGCGGGGCTGGGCAGGGGGTCGCCTGTCGACTTTGAGGAGACCCATCAACTGCGGGGCAGCGACGAGTTGTGGTTTGACGTTTACCCAGAACTCTCAAGTACGAGGAGTGATTTCCCCACCGAGACATTATAAGGCCCCAGCCTTAAACCTTACTTAAACTTGAGTTATTACAAGATTACACATTGAGGATCTTTTCAGGTTTAGAGTTTTAGAGAATTAGATCATGAAAATTGCATTACATTCCACATTTAAACAAGGTGGTTACATAAAAGACAATATTCATTCTTCCCATCAATGGAAACCTATTTAAAATAAAACACGGATTCTTTCTTGACACATCCTTGACACTATCGTCACTTCATGTACCTTTCCCTTGACCTGTGAAAAGCATTTCAAAAACTTGGGATGAGCATAAAAAGCTCAGTAAGGGTTATAAAAATATGGAAAGGAAACAGAAGTTTATATATACATAAGAATGAAATCATACTTTACCCATAAAACATAGGCATATCAAATCATGAATAAATCATAGAAAACATAAGACATAAAGGTAACTTGAGGCATTCATAACATTCTTACGTAGGGAGTAACCCTCTTGGTTATGTTTGGAATACCCATCACAGTATATTCCCTAAATCTCTTCGGAGAAACCTTAACGTTTCACTCCTTCGCGTTACCCAATGCATTGGAGAGCTATATCGGGCTCACCCGCCCTTAGTTTATCACGGAACCACCCGTTCTTCATAACAATGACCAAGAACCATAACATAATCGTATCACATAAACATGAATAAAGGAAACATAACATTTCCACATTTCAATCACAATATAACATTTTAGGATATTGAAATAATGAATCCATTCAAAAAGAAACCATTTCCAAAACCATTTAAAACATTTAATAAAGAGATTTTTGAATCAAAGTGTCCCATACCACCTTGAAGCTTTTAACATTTTAAACCATTAATATCCATATAAATAAATCCTTAAAACCATTTTGAAAACATGGATATTAATAAGAACAAATAATTAAAACATTTAAAACGATATTTTGGTTAAAGGGGTTTTACCAAAATTAGAGACACTTGAATACAATAATCGAGGAATAACATTTAGTCAGAACTTTATAATATCATGAGAATAAAAGGATTCATGATATAATACTCCAAAGGATAGTATATACACCATATAATAGTGAATTGGTGCATAACAACAATGAACCCTCAATAGAAATGTCAAATGTGATGAAATCCCTTATAAAGAAGGTATCCTTAAATTAAGGACAAATAAATCTCAAAAATATGTGTGACAAATATATATACACCCAATATAAGTGGATATTAAGTGTAAAACAATAAAAGGTCATTCACACATATTCAATGGATGACATATTCAATGACTACAAGTTGAACCAAAAGAAATCGAAATTGGGTTAAAAAGTTCCCTTGACAGCCTAACGGCATCACATCAAAATGAGTTGATGAGAGATAAAAAGTGTATCTCATCACTTGGACATAAAATTCACATCAATAAGGATGTATTAGAACATATCCCAACATAAAAATATGAAAATTAAAATACCCAATAAAAGAAGTCTTTTAAAAAAGAGGAGGGTGAAAGGTTCCCTTACCGACTTGGGTATCTTTCAAAACATACACCCCATGAAAGAAAGACAATAGGTCATTGATGTAAATACTCATAAACGAAATTATATTACACAAAGAGTATAATAATGGGCAGTACATACACCACTCAATGGAATTTGTGGAAAATGTAGCATAAATCTCACAGGAATAAAAGTGAGATGAAAAATTCCTTACGAAAACTCGGCAGCCTAACGGCGCCACATAAAAACTTCCAAAATGGATTCATGAGAGAGAATAGGGTCTCTCATCACATGAACATAAAAATTACAGTAAATGTAATATAAAATAACATCCCAATCATAAGAAAGATGAGCTTAAAATACATGACATAAAAGAGTGTACTTAAAAAGGAAGAGAGTTGTAGGATCCCTTACCTCGGGTCCGACTTGACTCGATCGTTCTTTAATCTCCTGAATAATAAACTTGAGTTAATTTCTAATTCCTTAAGAACCTTTTTCAAGTTCATTATTACTTTTATACCACTTATTACCATGTCATAAACATTATGTAATCATTTAAGTTAATAATATTTTTTTTGCCGATATTTGGTTCTTAAGTCGAAAGTGGACTTCTTACAATTACATGTTGTTCGTGTGGCCAAATGTTTATTATATCCAGAATTGTATTCATTATGTAGATATCATATATGTCATATATATCCAGTACATGCATGCATTTATAACATTACATAATCATTTAGAGGTAAGAAATGAAATGCACCGCTCATGGAGACGGTAAGCCGTACGTACGCATGAACGCTACTTTCATTTCTATTTCGTATTTTATAGAATGGAATAATAATGATATAAAGGTATATTATAATTCCAGTATAATATCATATATAATATCATATTTCCATCCTTTATACATCCCACATATGGTATTTAACGAATCAAATCACTTTGAGGGGGCGGTAGTCCGTACTTCCTTAAATGAAGATATCGCGTATACCCATAATGGAATCCATAAAGGTAAGACAAAAATGAAAAATACAGAAGAATAAATAAAACATAAACATATTATATATCATATATAAAAATAGTGACATCATAATGGCCACCTTTGAAGGTGTTAAATGAGTATTGAACAATCATCGTTTCGGGAGGCAGAATTTCACCATCCACGGAAACCGTATGTTCTTTAACCATTTGATGTAGTTGTGTGAGATTGTAGCTCGAATAAATCTTATAACAACATCCTAGTATATTGAATATACTGGTGTTGATACAAAAGAAGTAAATAAAAAGAGTTTAGGGGGTTGGAGAAGCAAAATAAAACAAATAAACATGAGAGAATGAATTACCTTTAAAAGTGTAACTCCTTTTGATTTGAGCCTAAAGGCTTCCTTTGAAAGGATTCTGCCCAAAGGGAATCCTCTAGGATGAGGAGAGGGATGTGGAGAGAGTAAATGGGCAGGGGTTGGCCGATCAAAAGGCTTGAGGAGTGTGTTAAATGAGGTAGAGGTGGGGGCCTTTTATAATAGGAGAGGAGGGGCACTTTTGGAAAGTAAAGAAATATTACTTTATTTGAAAATGTGTTTCGGTTTCAAAAGGTCCCACATTGATATAATTCCTGGATAAGGTGATAAGTCTTCTAAATCCACTCATCCAATAAGTTTTGGACATGTTTAGTTCATAGATTTTACATTATCTTTCCATTTTATTTAAATCGTCAAATAATGATGTCATCGCTGCATCATTATTATGTCATAAATAATTTAATTTATTTAATGTCTAAAAATTATAAAAAAACTACTATGGTTTAGGAAATCTTTTTATCTTTCCAATGAATATTTATAATCAAAAAGATGACTTGTATAACCCCACTTAAAAATTGTTTTAGTAAAACATATCATGTTTGTGTCAATTTTACTTTTACATTAAATAAAATGTTATTTATGTCATTTCCCAACCAAAGTGGATCCATGGGGTCCCCAAGTTGACCCATGGCTTGTATTGGTCGGCCATGATACAACCAATGAGGGTAAGACATGTGTCAAGCTCATCTTATTTTATTAAAGCATTATTTTTACCTTAAACTACACTAATTACCACTAATCGCGATTAAAAACTTAATAAGTTACTATTCACCAAAAAATTATTTTAATCTCATTGAACCACATTTTACTTCTTAATGACAACCATGTATGTCGGATTTTTGAAAATCAAAACACAATGATGGCAAAATTTCATTTAAACGGAAAATCAGTTTTTATAAGTACCACTTAGTGGTTTCACTATTCATCAAAAATTGAAGTTTTTCGGAAAAATCCCAAAAATTCACCCTAAGCTATATTTGATATTCTGAATTCAAAAATGAAGTCCGTTTTACAAAATTCAAAACATATAAGTCACATTAATTAATTTAATAATTAATTCCCGCTGTCATGACAAATAGCGTGTTTTATGAAACAATAAGTATCAAAAGATTGACACTAGTTTAAGTCTGATTTCAAAGTGAAATTGATTCCAACGACCACTATTGGATTTAATGGTAAAAATATTTTCAAATTTCACTTTAAAACTAATTAAAAATATAATCTAATCATATAAATAAATTAGATTAAAAAGTGGTTTTGAATTAAAATACAACATTTTACACTATTCATTAAAAAATGAACTTTATCGGAACGATACCAAAAATTTACACAACGTAAATTTTGATGTCCCGATTCTTAATAAGAGTTTTATTTGGTCCAAAAGAATTTTTAAGAGTGAACAAAACTATATTTAATGATGGTTCTCCATCAAAAGGTGATAAGTGAACCTTTAGTTAAAACTAAGGCATATACGCCTAAAATTGAATTCTTTCCGTATTTTAAGCCTTTATCTTTTATTGTATAAATGTAAAAATATTTAAGAACATATATAATCATATTTTAGTTATTTCTATCCATTCCCGCCATTACAACGGCTACATGTTAACTACCATTTAAAATAATATTATTTTATTATTAGAGTGCAACGTAAGATTCCCAAGAAACTCGTTGTTGCATGTTGGGTACGCCATCGAGCATAGCATCCCCTTTAAATTCATATTAATATTTTATTCACAAATATGGATAAATATGAAAATTTCATATTCCTTATTTACCTGGGGTGTTACATCCTTCCCCCCTTTTGGGAATTGCGTCCTCGCAATTTTAAAATTGCGCTTGGAAACATCCTTGAACGTCCCACATTGGAACAAGAGTCGGTAAAACAATCACTTTAAAATAAAGAAAGATAAGCACAGAGGTCACCCGAGTTAAACCATACTAGGATTCTAAGTATGAAAATATGGACATGGAGGAGAAAACATAAGGTCATGTTCCGATGGAGAGTGATAGAAAACATGTTTAGGAGAAAGTTAACAATAAGAAAATCACAAACTTGTGATGGGTTAAACGGTGTTGGGTTCCCCAGTAGGAAAAGTTAATAGACAACATTTTTGTTTTAAGTTAATTTTTATTGAGGAATTTATTCATAAGGAAGCATAATCACTTATCATGTTGACTTTCAACTTTTACTAGATTCCTTAGTCAAACTCATATTTTTTCCAAAAGACGAGTATTTAGGGAGACTTGTTCGCATTAAGAGTACTATAATCAACTTCTAGAGAATCACCTAATCCCCAAAAGAGAACTATATACATCCCACGTATTTAGGCTTTAACCAAAACCAAAAAGGTTAGTAGAAGATCAGATAATCCAGAATGGGATAACCCCTTATAAAAAGAAAATCTATTCTTAATCTCCAAAATTTGTCCAACAAAACCCAAAGTTCAATGAGGACCATCCGATAAACAATTTGTTCATAAAATTCTTCAAAGTAAACCAATATAAGATTGAAACCCAAATATTTGAAGGATTTAGTCACATAGTCTTCCAAGTTAAATCGTAACATTTATCTCCAAACAACATCAGTTGCTCCTAAAGTCTCACATTGAAAAGTAATTATCCTAATCACATATCCTCCAAAATCAACTTACTCTTAATTCATAAAATCATATAACTAAAAAGAATCAGTAAAACTAACCAGGGACTTCACGTAGTCCAGTGGTAGGCGATAAATACCAGTCGCACTTTGGTTGTGGGTTCGATTCCCGCAGCATTGTCCGACGCGACGGGTTGTCACACGGTCTGCGTGTTGTCTTTTTTCCAAAACTATATAATTTTCAAATCATTACCCAAAAAGGGATAAAATCATCAAAAATAACCATAACATAATTTAACCTCAATTTTATCTCATGCATTTCACTTCAATCATAACATATGGTAACCCATAATTACCTCAAAAGTAAGGATCATATAAACCCAAATGGTTCTTTATAACTATGTCCACAAAAGAAAAGATAACTATTACTTGAATAAAATTTGCCTATATTAAACATCAGGGTTACACATAATATAAAAAGTCTTCTAATGTAACCCCATCATCAAAAGAGACTTAATACTCTTAAGAATTTTACCCTAACTCTTGAAGCCCTTATATGTTGACATCTTACTCATTCAACATTCTTCATGATCCATTATCCATTCCTTTCCAACTTATTCCGAAATACCTCTTTCCTACAAACAAAATCATGAATCATATCCTAAGATTCCAAAATAAGAAAACAATAGTCGTGAAATAGTACATACCTTTGATTGGTCATTGTCAGTTTCTTCATCCTCAATCGGAATGGAATTAGGTATTGGTAAACGAATATTGGTATGCTCTTGGTGACCCCATTCATGAAACTTCTTCATAGGACATGTGTTTGCATAATGACCATGCACACCACATTTAAAACATTCAATTGATCCCTCAGAAAGAACTTCTTTCCCTTTCCTCGAGTCAACTGGATGCTTCCTTTTTCCATGGCAGGTTCTTGCTTTATGACCTTCATTTCCACATCTATAGCATATTTCTGTCCCTTTGAAACATTTTACTAGGTGTTTCTTTCCACATCTTTGACACATAGGTTTTTGAACACACTTACCTTTATGATTATTACCTGTACTTCTGTAGGGATTTGTTTCTTGCATATATGATGCCTTAGAGAAATCTCCAGGGTTTAGGTGGTCAATCATGACTCCAGATAGTTGGTTGAGGATAATCAAAAGAGTTCTCATTGCAGCTCCCATATCATTCAGTTTCTTTCTCAAAGAACTGTCACAGTTTCCTTCACATCCACTGTTACTTTGGTGCCTGCTAGATCCAGTCATTTACTAAAACCAAAAAGGTCAGTGTGAGTATATCAACAAAACCATCATGTACTAATGAGTAAGATAGACAATAAGATATACTTACTCATTCACTTTATCTAAAACTAAGACTCTTTCTGAAATCCTAACCATTATGGTAATTGTCAATTATGCTTAAAGAATACCCTAACCTCTAAAGTTATCTAAACCGACCTCTGATACCAACTATAAGGCCCCAGCCTTAAACCTTACTTAAACTTGAGTTATTACAAGATTACACATTGAGGATCTTTTCAGGTTTAGAGTTTTAGAGAAGTAGATCATGAAAATTGCATTACATTCCACATTTAAACAAGGTGGTTACATAAAAGACAATATTCATTCTTCCCATCAATGGAAACCTATTTAAAATAAAACACGGATTCTTTCTTGACACATCCTTGACACTATCGTCACATCATGTACCTTTCCCTTGACCTGTGAAAAGCATTTCAAAAACTTGGGATGAGCATAAAAAGCTCAGTAAGGGTTATAAAAATATGGAAAGGAAACAAGAGTTCATATATACATAAGAATGAAATCATACTTTACCCATAAAACATAGGCATATCAAATCATGAATAAATCATAGAAAACATAAGACATAAAGGTAAATTGAGGCATTCATAACATTCTTATGTAGGGAGTAACCCTCTTGGTTACGTTTGGAATACCCATCACAGTATATTCCCTAAATCTCTTCGGAGAAACCTTAACGTTTCACTCCTTCGCGTTACCCAATGCATTGGAGAGCTATATCGGGCTCACCCGCCCTTAGTTTATCACGGAACCACCCGTTCTTCATAAAAATGCCCAAGAACCATAACATAATCGTATCACATAAACATGAATAAAGGAAACATAACATTTCCACATTTCAATCACAATATAACATTTTAGGATATTGAAATAATGAATCCATTCAAAAAGAAACCATTTCCAAAACCATTTAAAACATTTAATAAAGAGATTTTTGAATCAAAGTGTCTCATAAAACCTTGAAGCTTTTAACATTTTAAACCATTAATATCCATATAAATAAATCCTTAAAACCATTTTGAAAACATGGATATTAATAAGAACAAATAATTAAAAAATTTAAAACGATATTTTGGTTAAAGGGGTTTTACCAAAATTAGAGACACTTGAATACAATAATCGAGGAATAACATTTAGTCAGAACTTTATAATATCATGAGAATAAAAGGATTCATGATATAATACTCCAAAGGATAGTATATACACCATATAATAGTGAATTGGTGCATAACAACAATGAACCCTCAATAGAAATGTCAAATGTGATGAAATCCCTTATAAAGAAGGTATCCTTAAATTAAGGACAAATAAATCTCAAAAATATGTGTGACAAATATATATACACCCAATATAAGTGGATATTAAGTGTAAAACAATAAAAGGTCATTCACACATATTCAATGGATGACATATTCAATGACTACAAGTTAAACCCAAAGAAATCGAAATTGGGTTAAAAAGTTCCCGTGACAGCCTAACGGCATCACATCAAAATGAGTTGATGAGAGATAAAAAGTGTATCTCATCACTTGGACATAAAATTCACATCAATAAGGATGTATGAGAATATATCCCAACATAAAAATATGAAAATTAAAAGACCCAATAAAAGAAGTCTTTTAAAAAAGAGGAGGGTGAAAGGTTCCCTTACCGACTTGGGTATCTTTCAAAACATTCACCCCATGAAAGAAAGACAATAGGTCATTGATGTAAATACTCATAAACGAAAGTATATTACACAAAGAGTAGAATAATGGGCAGTACATACACCACTCAATGGAATTTGTGGCAAATGTAGCATAAATCTCACAGGAATAAAAGTGAGATGAAAAATCCCTTACGAAAACTCGGCAGCCTAACGGCGCCACATAAAAACTTCCAAAATGGATTGATGAGAGAGAATAGGGTCTCTCATCACATGAACATAAAAATTACAGTAAATTTAATATAAAATAACATCCCAATCATAAGAAATATGATCTTAAAATAAATGACATAAAAGAGTGTACTTAAAAAGGAAGAGAGTTGTAGGATCCCTTACCTCGGGTCCGACTTGACTCGATCGTTCTTTAATCTCCTGAATAATAAACTTGAGTTAATTTCTAATTCCTTAAGAACATTTTTCAAGTTCATTATTACTTTTATACCACTTATTACCATGTCATAAACATTATGTAATCATTTAAGTTAATAATATTTTTTTTGCCGATATTTGGTTCTTAAGTCGAAAGTGGACTTCTTACAATTACATGTTGTTCGTGTGGCCAAATGTTTATTATATCCAAAATTGTATTCATTATGTAGATATCATATATGTCATATATATCCAGTACATTCATGCATTTATAACATTACATAATCATTGAGAGGTAAGAAATGAAATGCACCGTTCATGGAGACGGTAAGTCGTACGTACGCATGAACGCTACTTTCATTTCTATTTCGTATTTTATAGAATGGAATAATAATGATATAAGAGTATATTATAATTCCAGTATAATATCATATATAATATCATATTTCCATTCTTTATACATCCCACATATGGTATTTAATGAATCAAATCACTTTGAGGGGGCGGTAGTCCGCACTTCCTTAAATGAAGATATCGCGTATACCCATAATGGAAGCCATAAAGGTAAGACAAAAATAAAAATACAGAAGAATAAATAAAACATAAACATATTATATATCATATATAAAAATAGTGACATCATAATGGCCACCTTTTGAAGGTGTTAAATGAGTATTGAACAATCATCGTTTCGGGAGGCAGAATTTCACCATCCACGGAAACCGTATGTTCTTTAACCATTTGATGTAGTTGTGTGAGAGTTTAGCTCGAATAAATCTTATAACAACATCCTAGTATATTGAAGATATTGGTGTTGATACAAAAGAAGTAAATAAAAAGAGTTTAGGGGGTTGGAGAAGCAAAATAAAACAAATAAACATGAGAGAATGAATTACCTTTAAAAGTGTAACTCCTTTTGATTTGAGCCTAAAGGCTTCCTTTGAAAGGATTCTGCCCAAAGGGAATCCTCTAGGATGAGGAGAGGGATGTGGAGAGAGTAAATGGGCAGGGTTTGGCCGAGAAAAAGGCTTGAGGAGTGTGTTAAATGAGGTAGAGGTGGGGGCCTTTTATAAGAGGAGAGGAGGGGATCTTTTGGAAAGTAAAGAAATATTACTTTATTTGAAAATGTGTTTCGGTTTCAAAAGGTCCCACATTGATATAATTCGTGGATAAGGTGATAATTCTTCGAAATCCACTCATCCAATAAGTTTTGGACATGTGTAGTTCATAGATTTTACATTATCTTTCCATTTTATTTAAATCGTCAAATAATGATGTCATCGCTGCATCATTATTATGTCATAAATAATTTAATTTATTTAATGTCTAAAAATTATAAAAAAAATACTATGATGTAGGAAATCTTTTTATCTTTCCAATGAATATTTATAATCAAAAATATGACTTGTATAACCCCACTTAAAAATTGTTTTAGTAAAACATATCATGTTTGTGTCAATTTTACTTTTACATTAAATAAAATGTTATTTATGTCATTTCCCAACCAAAGTGGATCCATGGGGTCCCCAAGTTGACCCATGGCTTGTCTTGGTCGGCCATGATACAACCAATGAGGGTAAGACATGTGTCAAGCTCATCTTATTTTATTAAAGCATTATTTTTACCTTAAACTACACTAATTACCACTAATCGCGATTAAAAACTTAATAAGTTACTATTCACCAAAAAATTATTTTAATCTCATTGAACCACATTTTACTTCTTAATGACAACCATGTATGTCGGATTTTTGAAAATCAAAATACAATGATGGCAAAATTTCATTTAAACGGAAAATCAGTTTTTATAAGTACCACTTAGTGGTTTCACTATTCATCAAAAATTGAAGTTTTTCGGAAAAATCCCAAAAATTCACCCTAAGCTATATTTGATATTCTGAATTCAAAAATGAAGTCCGTTTTAAAAAATTCAAAACATATAAGTCACATTAATTAATTTAATAATTAATTCCCGCTGTCATGACAAATAGCGTGTTTTATGAAACAATAAGTATCAAAAGATTGACACTAGTTTAAGTATGATTTCAAAGTGAAATTGATTCCAACGACCACTATTGGATTTAATGGTAAAAATATTTTCAAATTTCACTTTAAAACTAATTCAAAATATAATCTAATCATATAAATAAATTAGATTAAAAAGTGTTTTTGAATTAAAATACAACATTTTACACTATTCATTAAAAAATGAACTTTATCAGAACGATACCAAAAATTTACACAACATAAATTTTGATGTCCCGATTCTTAATAAGAGTTTTATTTGGTCCAAAAGAATGTTTAAGAGTGAACAAAACTATATTTAATGATGGTTCTCCATCAAAAGGTGATAAGTGAACCTTTAGTGAAAACTAGGGCATATACGCCTAAAATTGAATTCTTTCCGTATTTTAAGCCTTTATCTTTTATTGTATAAATGTAAAAATATTTAAGAACATATATAATCATATTTTAGTTATTTCTATCCATTCCCGCCTTTACAACGGCTACATGTTAACTACCATTTAAAATAATATTATTTTATTATTAGAGTGCAACGTAAGATTCCCAAGAAACTCGTTGTTGCATGTTGGGTACGCCATCGAGCATAGCGTCCCCTTTAAAGTCATATTAATATTTTATTCAAAAATATGGATAAATATGAAAATGTCATATTCCTTATTTACCTGGGGTGTTACAGACATGTCCTTGTGACGTGACCTAAAACTGTGTGGGTGAGTCAGTGCCTCCCAAAGCGGATTGTGTCGAGGTGCGGTGATTGAGCCCTTGACTTGTAGATCGGGGCATACGTGTGGGATGTTGGGCATCGATGGTGTTTACTTCTGGGACTTTTTTTGACTCACTTTTCTTGGGCTGAGCTATGGGATGGAGATCCCCTTACGATCTTGTTTGGGCTTCTTGATTGAGCATATGGACTTTTATATACCCTGTTCTAGTACCCACTTCTTGGGTTTGGTTACTCTCCTTCCACGAGAGGCGAAGACACGTGAGGTATGCCACGTGCTTTCCGTGTCTAGATTCTCGTGGTTGGACGAGTCTACACTCCTGCTATAGGTAGCGAAGACTCGACGAGAAGTTCATATTCTCATCATTTTCAGCTCCTTGTGTCTGGATGATTCTATCTCTTTTCTCTTGTTGGGTTGAGATGGACTCTTTATTGTTACTTTACTACACTGTCAGTTTTACTCCTTTTCTTTCCCCTATTCGATCTACTACTCACCTTTCGGTACCTTCTTTGTTTCTCCCTCGAGCCTTTCGGGTATTCTACTGAGTATTTTTATACTCACCCTTTCTTGGGCTTTTCCCTCACTTGGTGTGCCCTTTCAGACGACGAATAGGTTGGTCATGACTTCAGTGGAGCTTAGGTGTTCATGAGCTTGGACTGCGTGCGGTGTTCGTGGTCAGGTCCTAGTTGGGGTACCCTTCTAACTATTTTTTTTAGTTTACCTGTTGTCGGGTTGTGGCACCTTTCTCGTTGGGCTCGTATTTTTCCCTTTTCTTTTCAGTTTACCTTCATCACATTCTTTATACATTTAGAGGTTGATGCACATTGTGGTTTATTTATAGCAGTTTCCCTTTTACTTTACTTGTCTTTTCTCTTTTACTCTGCACTTTTTCATTGAGTGAGTTGCGTGTGTGAGTACAGGAACTTAGGCAAAGGCCTCCCGGAGTTATTGTGCCTTTGGCACTGGTCGCCAGCCCCTGGCCTATGGAGGTGCGCTTGGGGTAGTTGCGGCTTGAGCCTAGGTAGGGTCGGGTCGTGAAAAAGTGGTATTAAGGGTGTTTCATTCCTTGGGACATTGTTCAGACGTCCCTAAAATAAAAGGAATTGGTGGTTATTTAGGGAAAAAATGTTAACATGTCTCGAGAGCGGCCCTCAGGCCAGGGAGTCCAGTGGTGGTGCGGCGGCCGACGTATCCATTCACCAGGACCCTGATGACCCGCTTGTCCACTCAGCATGATAAGACACTTGTTGCAGGGAAATTGGTTTGTGCATCACATAGGATTGAGTCTTTGACTGTCCTTCTTGAGTCAGCTCGCCATCGTTGTTATTGGTATATACATATATGCTCATCTGACTGCGGCACTCCTTGATAATATTCAGGATGTCTCCACGAAGACAGCCTGCCATGATACCAGCTTTGGTGTGTGACAATGACCCTGTGAGCTATGAGGCCACAGTCCAGGACCAGTCATTCGAGCCCCTTTCTCCGGGTGGGCCAGTAGCAGCACCCCCAGCTGTTGATCAGTAGACAGCATTAGCAGAGCAGGCAGAGTTTGAGCGCAAGTTGAGCGCGCTCTGTGAGTTCCATCGGCAGAGACCACTGAGGTTCAGTGGTGATCCAGACCCTCAGGTAGAAGAGGTTTGGATAGAGATAGTGGTTCACCTTTTCTAGATTGTGCAGACGCCAGCAGATCTTATGGTGGCTTTGGCCGCCATCCTTTTCCGCCGAGTAGCTTGGTGTTAGTGGAGCCTGGTGACTCAGTTTCTTGGAGACTTGTCCCTTTCAGGGGGCGAAATTTAGTTATTGTTCTGTGAGGAGTTTTTCCCCTCCTGCTTGTGCTTCGTTCGGATTCAGAAGTTCCTTCAGTTTCAATAAGAAGGGACGACGGTAGCCGAGTACGCGGCTAGTTTCGCAGACCGTGCACGCTTTTACCCAGACTTGGTCCACGAAGATAACTTCCAAGCGCGGAAGTTCGAGTAGGGTCTCTGCAGAGAGATTTGTGTTGTTATAGTACCCTTGGGAATTTCCACATATGTCGGGGTGCTAGAGCAGGCACTGGTGACAGAGAGCTTCCTGTCACGTTCTAGAGTTGGTGGTGGCAACAGGCACGTTGGAGTCGAGACGTCTGTCGTAGCTATCGGGCGCTGGCAAGCAGAACCTTGACTCAGGTGGCTTTCGGACAACCAGACTTAGGGGCATGGTCGTACACCACAGTGGCACCGGAGGGCACAAGTGTGGCACGAAGAGATTTGGTGCTACGCTTGCGATGGGAGAGGTCACCTGGCACGGGACTGCCAGACCCGGCATACGGAGAGCTTCGGGCAGGCAGCGGGTGCACCACCACGACGGAGGCAGCGTCGTGGTCAGAGTAGCGCCTAGAGAGGTGGTGCTATCAAAGGAGCAGGAGGATCTAGTAGTGGGTGACGACTTTACGAGGTCTTCTCATCACCACTAGGCGGTCCACATTAGGCTCTGGGAGCTGACATTTGGGTCCGCGGACATCCGCGAGCTTTGGATGTCTACGACCCTATAGATCATGAGGTGAGAATAGGTACGCGCTATGGATCTTCTACCTTTTGCAGTAGAATTTTTAGACTCTGTGTGCAGAATGCTTTTCTCCCTTCTCTTTTCTTGAGATTTTACCAGGGTAGTGCAGGGTGTCGGTGTAACCCTATGTTTGTATGATAAAAGGCATGGGACCTTTTTCTCAAGTCAATGGTGTCGACTCCTTCGCTTTCCAAGCGTGTAAGAGAGTCTGGGTTGTGGGACATCGACTGTGGAACCTTGTGTGACCAGATATCCTTGGGTATTTCACCATATAGATGTTCTGAATGAGGGAATCACCGGGCCTTGTTCCAAGTGCAGGCGGTGATTCCAGTTGCGGCGTGTGATGCAGAGGTTCGATCGGGGAGGTGAGCTACCCCCGAGAGCCTTCGGGCCGTGTGAGACTATGCAAATGGATGGCGAGGTTCCCTACTGCCTTTCCCTAACCCAAAGGTCGGGTGTGGGTGCACGACGTATCCCACGAGACATACCATAGAAGGTGTGTGCATGCTTCTATACACATCATCGGCACTGGCAGATCTCGCATGAACAGATCAAATTCATTGGTCTGTGTGCGGTGACAAGGGACTGTGCAAGAGTTCTTCTACGTACGGGAGAGCCAGGTGTGGGCTTGGTACCCTGATTTGTTCCCCTAGTTTTGCTTTTTGGGGATGAAACGTTTGAAGTATGGAATGATTTAATAACCCTATTTTTGGCTACAAATGACTTTTTAAAATTCATAATTTTATTCCAGAGCAGCACCTTCAGACGGCGTGCGATTTCGAGCCCCGGTGTGGCCGGAATTATGTTTTCTGTGCGTTCACACTGGGAACGCCAAATAAATGAAATAACTCTTAAACGGAGTTTTGGATCAGATATCTGAGTGTACGGATGGGTTCGGAATATGGTGTTTACCCTAGGAACGACATTAAACTTTTCGGAACAGGACATTTGGACCCCTCACTCGCTATCGAAGCGTTAAACAGATAAATTAAATAATTAATTTATTCGTTTAACATCTTAACTCAAGTATATCTTAAAAGGTGGTTTGGATTGGAAAACTGAGGGTACCATTAAGTTCGGAGTGTGCCATTTAACCTAGGAGGGGTGTAAGTTTCGCGGGCGCGGACCATTTGTGAAAAATGACCCAGGGGTGTTTTCGTAATTTGGCGACCTCGAGCGCTATGTTTAATAACTTTTGATCGGGGCCTTGGATTAAAATTATGAGACCGCTGTTGTGCTTAGAACGTGGTGTTTACCCTAGGGTAGGCTTAACCTCGACCTCGTCAGAAGTTTCAGACGCGGGTTAAATTGGGGGTTTTAATTAATTAAATTTTTAATTAATGTGTTCTACTTAAAGCCATAATCCCCTCCCATCTTCCTCCCTTGTTCATCCTCTGGAGGAAGGTAGCAACCAAATGAAGCTCTCCCTCCCATCTCCTCTTCAACTCTTCCCAAGCCGGTTGCGGATCCAGCCGGTGGATCGTCGTGCAGCGACGGGCTAAGCCCCACTAGGTAAGAGTTTTTTTCCGTTTGTTTTAAATTTCAAAACCCTTCCTTAGAACTCAATATACATAGTCAAAATTCTATTTAATCTTCGAAAAAAGAACATATCTGTGTAGTATACATTCGGAGCTTTCTCATGCTTCTTTCAGAATTAAATTCCGGGTCCCCGGGTGTTCGTAATCCTCCTGTGAAGGTTGTGGGGTTCTTTGGGGTTTTCCGGCGAATTTGGCCAGAACGAAGGGTGGTCCGGCGAGGGTTTGGCCGCAGCGACGTGCTTCTTCAGTGGGAGTAGCCGAGGGGCGTCGGTCCAGGAGAAGCGGAAGCAGGCCCTGGACGCGGACGGTGGCAGGCGGCCCGGCGGGGCTCCTCAGCAGCGGTGGCCTTCGGCCGGACCGAGCAGGAGGCGTCGGGGCTTCTAGACAGCAGACAGCGGGCTCCCGAGGGTGATATGGTGTGCGTCGCAACTGGTGTAGGGGAGAAGTAAGGCTTCGGTCGACCGGAGGCCAGGCGGCATGAAGCTGAGTCAGCGGGAGGCGACGGCGACTCCAGGCTGGCGCGACGACGGAGGGAGGACCTGCGGGTCTTGTGTGGACCTGGGGAAGAGGATGAACGAGAAAAGAAAAAAAAGGGATAATAAATGATAAAAAAAATGTGGTCTGCGGCGGGTTATAAAAGAAAATGAAGAAAGAAAAGTAAAATATAATTATTAATAAGTTTTTAATAATAATAATAATAATATTATTATTATTATTATTAAGAAAATGATTTATATCTAATAAATCATTCGTCGGGCGTCGGATTTGCACACTGTTAGTGGCGACGCGTTATTTGAAACAAGAAGAGCTATTTGAGATGGTTTCATGGATTTTTAATCCCGAAAACGAGGGTCTCGGTGGCGTGACACACTGTTAAGTGCTTGGGCGTTTTTCCCGGGAGTTCTTGTTTTGGACAGAACAGACTCATCCAACGTCCGTTTTGAGCGCTGTCAGTGGCGTTGTGACCCTGGTGTCAAGCCAGAGTTTTCCAGTATGGTTTCGGGTGCCGAAACCGGAGTTGAGACGTGTTTCCCACGAGCCGTCATTTCAGCTACGTGTAGCGCTTTACAACATTTTAATCGGGCGTCTGTTCAGGGCGTGTGAGTAGTCGACTTTGGGTGTTTTTTCGGGGGTATTTCATTGGCGCAGTCTTCCCGCTATAATTCTGCATGCTACTGCGGGCCCCACGAGGGTCGTTTTGGGAGTTGGCGGTGATTTCTAGCTTTATAACCGGGTGTCCGTTTTGGACAAGTGAATAGTCAGTCTTGTGTACTTTTTCGAGAGGATCGCAGCGGTGTGATCCGTTATTTGTGCTTCGGGACCGAGATGCGGTTCCCATGTAGCACCGCTCGTGTGCGGTTAAGTGAAATGCATATTTTTCTCCGGATATCCATTCTGCCCAAGTGAGCAGTCCTTTTGACGTGCTTTCCCGAGGGGATTGCAATGGTGCGATGCGCCCGACTATTTTCAGGGCTGAGGCTCGGGATCACGTGATGTTGTTCGGGCGTGAGGCGGTATTGGTGACTTTGTTCGTTGGATGTTCGTTTGAGGCGAGTAAGTAGTCTATCACGCGTGTTTTTTCGCGAGGATTACAACGGTGTAATCTGTTCAAGAAAGCGGAGCCTCTTACGCAACCTTATTAAATGTGGAAGCATGAAAGGTGTACCGGTAGAGGTTTGTCTTAATGTGGTGGTAGAGTACCCTTGGCGTGTGATCGCGTGCACTCTTGTGTGAGTAATGTAAATGCTTGAAGAGATGTGGTTGGTTGTGCCTCACTCGTTGAGGTGACAGGTTGGAGTTGTTACGTAACGCATTCGCGTTGACGTTGGGTGTCGTGTGCACGATAGCCTTTAGGATGGAACGTGGTATACTCTGGAAGTATATGGGGACACTTGGAGGAACATGTGGTTGTTTTTACCTGAGAACGTTTGTGCGTTCGGTTGGGGTTGACTTGGGTCCACACGTAGTGTGGGCCCCATGTGCATGCTATGTTCTAGTTTACGTACTTTTGACCTCTCGCGACATAGAGGGTTCCATTGTTCTTGTTTGTTGACCAACAGGATTGAGTTTTCCTCTAATTCTATTCTCGTTGGGCCAGTAGAGATGGTTTGTTTCCTCTATTTCATTAGCTGTGAGGGGTGTTAGTATCGCGCCCTTTCACCGGGCTGCGACATCGTTTGCGACTAAGGGTTTTCATATAGTGTGGGTGTTTTTCCCACTTTCTGGGATGATTTGACTCGGTCCACTTCGACAGTGACTTAGCGGATTGGAGCGTGATCACCCTGAGAGGCTTGTGGAGTTTCTCCCATTGCTTTGTGTTCTCTGGTAGAGTTCTTGTTGATTCGGTGTGACCAACACTTTACGCGGCCACCGATCCTCTACCCAGGAGGTTGTTTCCAACAGGGCTGGGTTTGTTTCGAGCAGGGCTCACCAGTTGTACCATCCAGTAGGGGGTTACAATCTAGCAGGGATGGCCAGTAAAGCAGTGTTCACCAAGAAGCACAATCTAGCAGGGATGGCCAGAGTAGTTCCGGGTTTACCTCCCGCAGGGCTGGGCAGTGGTCCCCGATGCTGGGCTTACCTCCAGCGGGGTAGGGCAGTGGTCCCCGATGTCAGGCTTACCTCTAGCTGGGCTGGGCAGTGGTCCCCGATGCTGGGCTTACCTCTAGCTGGGCTGGGCAGTGGTCCCCGATGCCGGGTTACCTACAGCTGGGCTGGGCAGTGGTACCGTCGCCGACTTCTTCCGGGTCGTCCTCCAGTGGATTACCCTGTTAAGGGACTGGGCAGTGTGGTACCCGTCTACTCTTTTCTGGTCTCCCGGTAGTGGGAACCGGTCGACTTCCAGGGACCCTCCAGCGGGGGCTGGGTAAGGGCTCTCCTGTCGACTTTGGGGAGACCTCTCGACTGCGGGGCAGTGACGAGTTGTGGTTTGACGTTCCCCCGGAACTCTCAGGTACGAGGAGTGCTTTCCCCACTGAGACGCGTCCTTCTGACGCGACCTAAAACCATGTGGGCGAGTCAGTGCCACCCAAAGGGATAGTGTCGAGGTGTGGTTATTGAGCCCTTGACTTGTAGTTTGGGGCATACGTGCGGGATGCTGGGCATCGATGGTGTTTACTTCTAGGACTGTTGGTGACTCACTTTTCTTGGGATGAGTTACGGGATGGAGATCCCCTTACGATCTTGTTTGGGCTTCTCGATTGAGAATATGGACTTATATATACCTTGTTCTAGTACCCACTTATTGGGTTTGGTTACTCTCCTTCCAGGAGAGGTGAAGACGTGCAGGGAATGCCACGTGCTTTCCATGTCTAGCTTCTTGTGGTTGGACGAGTCTACTCTCATGCTATAGGTAGTGAAGAATTGTTGACAATTTCATCTTCTCACCATTTCCAGCTCCTTTTTCTGGACAAGTCTATCTCCTTTCTCTTGTTGGGTTGATCTAGACTCTTTACTGTTACTTTACTACACTCTCGGTTGTACTCCTTTTCTTTCCCCTGTTCGATCTACTACTCACCCTTCGGTACCTCCTTTGTTACTCCCTCGAGCCTTCAGGGTATCCTACTGAGTATTTTTATACTCACCCCTGCTTGGTCTTTGCCCGCACTTGGTGTGCCCTTGCAGACGATAGACAGGTTGGTCGTGACTTCAATGGAGCTTAGGAGTTCAGGAGCTTGGACTGCATGCGGTGGTCATGGTCAGGTCCCAGGTGAGGGACCCTTCCAGCTGTTTTTTTTGTTTACCTGTTGCCGAGTTTTGGCACCTTTCTGGTTGGGTGGGTGTTTTTTCCCTTCTCTTTTCAGTTTACTTTTATCAATTACTTTTTACTTTTAGAGGTCGATGCACATTCTGGTTTATTTATAGAAATTTCCCTTTTACTTTACTTGTCTTTTCTCTTTTACTCTGCTCTTTTGCATTGATTGTGCAGTGTGTGTGTGTGTGTGTACAAGTACTTAGGCAAAGGCCTCCCTGAGTTATTGTGCCTTCGGTGCTGTTCGCCATCCCCTGGCCTAAGGAGGCGGGCTTGGGGTAGTTGCGGCTCTAGCCTGGGTAGGGTCAGGTCGTGACATTGGGAATATATAATATTCTTTCTCTTATAAGGTTCATTTCATCTCATATATTAGTCATCTTAGGTGTATAAGACAAGGAAAATAGTGCTTTCTACTGGAAAAAATATACTAGTGGTTTAATTCAACCAATTTCTCTTGGTTTTGGAATCATGTACATGATGATCAGGATAACCCACCATTTTATGTGTTATCTGAGGCACATGGAAATCACCATTTTAGGTAACATATGCTTGTCATAGATGTATTCTTTGTGTAATCAAACAAGGCATACCATACTCTCTACATGAGTAAGATATTAGTATTCATCAAGAGGGATCAAATAATTATAACCATGTGAGGGAGCTGTTTTTAGTCCTATCTATATTATTTTGTATAAGCTCATCACATGTGGTGTTCATGGATTTAAAGTACATTGGGTATATTTCCCATATATGATTACTATGTACTTGATTATATATAATTTATCTTCACATTGGTGACACCAAGACCCATAGGGGCCATCAAGTTTTGGTGGTAATAGGATGTGTGAATGCCTATGTAGAATGATCACATATAGGGGTTTTACATTCCCATTAGGAAGGTAGAAAAATTTTTAGTGATATTTATAGTGCTCCACATGGAGAAGTCCTACATATCATATTATGAGAAAAAGATTAAAATTAATGTACATATGTTCAATATTTAATAATCATCTAATTTGGTTGGTCAATGAATTTCAACATCGTGTGGTAAGGATGATAATGTCATTAATGGAGTTGAAAAAAGGGATTGTGTGGAGATTATACAGAGAAGGTTACTGGTTGAAACTATGATACATCAGTAATATGAGTTCTTTATAGACCTAGAAACTCTTTAAATGGTGGGATATCATCTCATTCCTATCTCATTAGGCATCCTATCTTCATCATATAGTTTAAGGATATAGTTTAACATAATTTTCTAATGATGTTTTCATCCAGTTTAACATCATCTGAAATGGGAATTAGTCTTATATAGTTTAAATCCTTATAACTCAGACATCATTGTGACTTATTCATGAGGCAACCGAATCCTAATTAGTGTTGGATGGGAAAAGGATATTTTGATTTTATATGGATTTTTTTATTTAAAAAAACTTGTTTTATTTTATGATGACATAACCAAAAGATAAATATAAAAATCATAAATGATTTTAGATAGAAAAAGTAGTATACATTTCCCATTTTATTAATTGGAAGGGGTCAAGAGATTAGTGTTCTAATGATTATAAGAATAAGAAAATGAAGCTTCTCATCCCTTATTTGGATTAAAGGGTATGGACATGAAGTTTGATGATACCGATCACACTAGTATGAATGACATGGATGAATCTAAATTGAATTGGTGAAGACATATGATAAGTCAACAAGAATGAAACTATTTTTAGTGGAAGTAGGAACTTAGTCAAGGACTGAAGGATGTGTCACAAAATATTTCAGTTACACACACTACTCATATTTAATGCAGTATGCTCCGTTATAAGGATAGATCATTGATTATTGATGAATTATTGTCCATTTTTTTGTGTTTTGTGAATCAAATTGTTTCAAAAAAGGAAGTATAATTACATCAAATCTTTATATAATTATGTAATATTTTTATAACAAAACACTACCTTATGCCAACTTAATTTATGTAAAATGTGAACGGTTTTTTGAAATATCTTTACCTGTTGAAATCAATTGGATGTTATGGAGTCATACATGTAGTGATCCATGCTTGATGTACATGGACATTAAAATTCTTTTCCAGAATACATAATACATGACACAAAATTATTCCCAAAGGCTGTATTAGTTTTGTGTATTTGTAAACATAGAACATCATCTTCTAACATGGTGAAATATATTCAATATCTCCCATAATGAAATTCTCATTTTGTTTTCCTAACTAAAACCTCTCATTATATTTTGGGAAATGAAAAAATAAAAAAGGTGATCTCAAATTGTCATTAAAGTTAAAAATGGGTAACATAAAACAAATCATAAATATTTTAACGTACAAAACATGAACAAAATGTTTAAATATCAGAATCTTGAGTCCGGATATAAATCTAGGCAGTAGATAAGGCATAGATCATAAAGGGACATTAACCATGAAAGAATAGAATTGGTATAAAACATGTAATTTTGGAAAACGAATAACACATAATATTATTTCCATAGTATCCAAAACATTGCTTCCAAGACCATCAGAGTGGACAAAGTCTATTACTGAACTAGGTTTACTTTCCATTCCAGCCATGTATTATTGAACTAAATTTACATGTGATCCCATTCTTTTTTATCTATTGAGATATAAATCTTTACCGAATGAATTGGAGGGATATATAGGTCCCACCCATCTCATAATAAAACCATTATTATGTGGTCCAGAAAAACATAAATCATTCATCATAGCATAACCCATGAAATATTATGGGTTTCTTAGACATCATTCCATCGTAACGGAATCCATACAAGATAAATGGATTTCCAAAAACAATTCCATCATAAACATAGTCAAATAAAATTAATAATATGGATACCAAAATAACCCTATTCCATATTATATGGAAAATAATTTTGACAAAACACTTGTGCTAAATTATTGATAAAAATATCCTTTCTTCTTCAAAAATGCTTTCCATGCTCAAAATTTTGTGAAATTTTAAAAGATAAGAATTTAGTTGAAAACAAACATGAAATCATGTAGAGGAAGATTCATGTAAATAATCCATTGTGAATATAAGTTAATAAAAAATTATCCTTGAACTTTTATCATAAAAGTCAAAAATAACATCGTATGATAAAAAAAGGATTCCTTCCATACAATGTAGAAAAAGTGCAAAATGGGTAAAAATGGATTAAGCATACATAGAAGGATAGTAATTTTTTTTTGAGAATTTTCATAGAAGACATGGAAATGGATGATAAATATAACTTTAATAAATAATTGTACATAAACAATTTAAGATAAAAATTATATTGAAAAAATATCCCTTACCTTAGGTCTGATACACTCTATACAAGTCCAAAAATCCCTTATCATGTTTTTAAACATATTATTAACTTATATTAAAATAATAATAATATTTATTGTATTATGTATAAATCTTTTATGACATTATATTACCCATTAGTTAACAATTCTATGTTAATGCAACATTTTAGGTAATATCCCTTTGTTTATCGTACGTATTTTGACTTGTTATTCGTGACCATATTACTTAGATCATGATTTACATACATCTAGAATGTATAATATGATTCATATATCATATATATTAATTATATAAATATATATAACAGATATATATCTTAAATGTAATATACCATTCATGGATTCGGTAGGTTATACGTACGCATGAACATTGTTTCGGTTTTCTTATCGTATTGAATGGAAGTAAGTGAATGAAATATATGTACGCACACAAATATATATTTATATATATATCATTCCAGTGGACTTATTATTTCATATATTTCATAATTATGAATAATATATATATATATATATATATATATATTATAACCATTCTTGGATGGTTAAAGTAGATAATGAATCTCATCGTGTCGTGGAGATGGTAGGACGTACATACACATGAGCGATAAAATCATTCCATTAATGATTAAATGATATGAAAATGGATGATATATTAATTATAAAAAATTAAAATCATGTCATATTAATTATTTATGTCTATTATACTCATCATTATACTCATCTAATTAATGTAATGTGGAATAACAAATTACAGCATGGAATGAAGATGGTAAGTTGTACGTATGCATGCATTATGTTATTATTATTCATAGGAAGTATGATGAATATAATTTTTCCATGATTATATGAACTTCTCAGTATATTTATGATACTATATTTCTTTCTTTGGTATGGAAACAATATAGAATAAAGAAGTAGAAGAAGAAAATAACTTTGAAAAATGTATAAAACGATTACCGCTTCTTCAGGTGTTTCCTTTGTATTTGAACAAAAGAGCTCCTTAGAATGGCTCTATTCCCAAAGTTAATACTATATGAATATATTATGGATGTTGGAAGACAGCATTTTTAGGGTTTTTTGAACAAAAGGGCTTTAGATGTGTTAGTTAATGATAAAGAGAGGTTCCCTTTTATAAAAGTTGTGAGGGGCACTTTAAGAATATGCTTAAAATATTAATTTATAATAAAACTATTTTCGAATTCTAATAGATAAGAATTAATATATTTAGAGAATAAGATTTTTATAGATCAAAATCTTCTCATCAAATTGGTTTTAGACATTTTATGTCATAAAAGTATCCATATCTTCTAGATTTAATACTTTGTAAAATAATTTATCTTTTACCATGACCTTTTGTATTTTTATACTATATGGTTAATATCATTACTATAAAATGCCAAGAGAAAACAAAATTCATAATTTAGGCAATTTTTCTTACTAGACAAGTTATTTGGACCATAATTATATTTTTAGGCTTTTTTATATCATTTAATAAAATAGTATTGTTTTTTAAAACATATTTATGTCAATTTTGGTAGTATTTAATAATTGATTTTTTTTAAAGTCATAACAACATGATTCCTTCTAAAAATGGAATTAATTCATCCAAAATATTTAAATACCATCCATAAATTTTTTTTATTGAATTAAAATGTTCAAATTAAATTTATTTTAAAATTTATAAATTCATTTATTTGAATTATTCTTTAATGAGGTAATCACTACATCATAATTGTGTCACAAATAAATATATTTATATAATGTATAAAAATTATACATAAAATATCATAATTTATTAAATATTTTTATCTTTATAAAGAATATTTATATACATAGTTATCAATTATATATCAATATATTAAAATATATTTAGTAAAAGATATATTTTTATGGGGTAATTATCATCACTTTAAAATAATTGTTATAAAAAGTCATTTTCACATCCTATTGAATCAATGTGGTTCCAAAATCAACACAAGGATTACCTAGGTCGTAAATATAATATCCAATAGTATTAGGATATGTTTTTGTGTAGTATAATATTATGATAATATTATTTTTTATCCTTATTTACCAGATTTAACCTTTAACCATGGAAAATAAAATAATTACTGAAGTTACTATTCATAATGTCCATGAAATAAAAGGTTCATATTCACAAAATTTGGACCTTATAAACCCAAATATGGATTAACATTAACATAATTCAAAACACATTAGTTTTAGTAATTAATTTAAAATTAATTTCCATTATCCTAACCAAAATGCGGGTTCTTTAAGAAATAATAATTATCAAAAGATTGACACGTGTTCATGTCAAATTTAAAATTAAATTACTTATAATGAACAAAGGTGGATTGAATGATAAAAATATAATCTAAAAACAATTTAAAACCACTTAAAAAGTAAATCTAGCTATATAAATAAATTACATTAAAAGGGAGTTTCGAATTAAAATGTAGTATTTTTCACTATTCATTAAAATTTGAATTTTATCAAAAAAATACCAAATATTCAAAATAAAGTACCTTTTTATGTCTTGTTTTCAATTAAAAAGTTTATATTTTCAAATATAACTTATAAAAGAGTCAAAAACTTGATTTAATATTGGCACACTTTAAAAAGGAGGTAAAACTACATTTTTTGAAAAATACATTCTTATCAAAAAAATTGATTTTGTTATCATATAATGTTATATAAAATGTTTAAGATGAATGATAATGTTTTATAAAATTTAAAATGTGGTTAATAATATTCATAAAGGCTAGTTTATATCCCATTTAAAATTAATATTTTAATAATATATCATTTTATAGCGAAACTCAGTAGTAGGTACAATACAAGCTATCGAGGAAGGTTTCTCTTGCATGTAATGCATACCAAGTCACTATTGCATGTAGTGAAAGCCAGTTTTGTTGTCCTGTATAACATAATCCAAACATATTTCATTTATACATTGAAAAGAAATCTATAGTTAGTGTTCTTTGAAATGAATTCAATAAAAAGAACATGAAATTGTGTGCAATACAATTCAAGAATACTGTTGCATATACTACAAGCTTGTATGATGTTTCATATAGTGAAAGCTAATCTTGATGTAGTGTTAAACACAAGACATCAATTAAATGAAAAAGAATATATCTTATAAAATCTTGGGGTATTACATTCTACCCCCTTGAAATGCATTTCTCCCTCGAAATTCATCGGCGTTATAAATGGTTTACTAATTTAACGTTTCTTTCCTAGAAACCCAAATCATAAAAAGGGATACCAAAGATTCATTTTAAAATGAAATGTTAGAAACATAAAGGATACCTGATGTATAAGGCCCCAGCCTTAAATATTACTTAATCTTGAGTTATTACAAGATTACACATTGAGGATATTTTCAGGTTTAGAGTTTTAGAGAATTAGATCATAAATCATTCAATACATTCCACATTTAAACAAAGTGGTTACATAAAAGATAGTATTAATTTTTTTCCCATCAACGAAAACATTTTTAAAACAAAACATGTATTCTTTCATGACACTTCCTTGACCCTATCATCACATCATGTACCTTTCCCTTGACCTGTGAAAAACATTTCAAAAACTTGGGATGAGCATAAAAAGCTCAGTAAGGGATATAAAAGTACAAAATGAAAACATTAGTCCATGTATGAAATCATAATTTACTCATAAAACATAAGAATTTTAACATACCTCATCAAATCATGAATAAATCATAGAAATCATAAGACATAAAGGTAACTTGAGGCATTCATAACATTCTTACGTAGGGAGTAACCCTTATGGTTACATTTGTAATACTCATCACAGTATATTCACTAAATATCTTCAGAGAAACCTTAACGTTTAACCCCTTCGCGTTACAAAATGCATTGGAGAGCTATATCAGGATCACCCGCCTTTAGTTTATCACAGAACCACCCGTCTTCATAACAATCCCCAAGAACCATAACATAATCGTATCACATAAAACATGCATAAAGGAAACATAACATTTCCAATTTTCAATCACAATATATCAATACAACACATTGATATAAAAGCATTATGAAAACCATTTTCAATACCAAAATAAAATAAAAGTAAAACATGGTATTTATTTTTCATTTTTTTTAAAAAAGGTTATGGCTTGTAGAGGAAGCCGAAGCTCAAATAATGGTCACGGCGGCAGAGAAGTCATTGTCGCTGCATACGTACGACAAAAAAACATTCCCTTTTGTCGTTTAGTAAATTCTTCATATAAAAAAGATTCCTTTTGAGTAAACTTAAAATTCAAAAGGTTTTATACATCGTATAAAAGATAGTTGTGTATAAAACATAATATGCCTCAACGAAAGAAGATTGAGACGAAGTCCCATACCTCGGGTCTGACTTGACTCGATCATTCTTTAACATCATAAATAATAAACTTGAGTTAATTTATACTTTCTTAAAAACCTTTTTCAACTTCATTATTCCTTTTATATCACTTATTACCATTTGATTAATACTTTGTAATTATTTATGTTAATAATGGTCGTTTTGTCGATCATTGGTACTTGAGTAAAAAATAAACTCTTTATAATTACAAGTTGTTCATGTGGTAAAATATCCATTATTTCAAGAATTATATTCATGATTTAGATATCATATATATCATATATATCTAGTATATACATGAATTTATAATATTACATAGCATTTAGAGGTAAGAAATGAAATGCACCGTTCATGGAGACGGTAAGTCATACATACGCATGAACGCTACTTTCATTTCTATTTGGTATTTTATGGAATGGAATCATAATGATATAAAGGTATATTATAATTCCAGTATAATATCATATATAATATCATTAATTCCATCCTTTATATGTCCCACATATGGCATTAACGAATCAAATCACTTTGAGGGGGCAGTAGTCTGCACTTCCTAAAATGGTGATATCGTGTATACCAATAATGGAATCCATAAAGGTATGCCATAAATGAAAAATACAGAAGCTTAAGGAAAACATATACATATTATATATAATATATAAATATAGTGACATATTAGTGGCCACCGTTGAAGGTGTTATAAGAATATTGAACAATCATCGTTTCGTGAGGCAGAAATTCGCCATCCACAGAAACAGTATATTCTTTAACCATTAGATGTAGGTGTGTGTAAGTGTAGCTCTAATAATTCTTATAACAAAATCCTATTGTATTGAATATACTGGTGTTTTTACAAATGAAATGAATAAAAATAGTTTAGGGGGTTGGAGAAGCAAAATAAAACAAAAGAACATTAGAGAAGTCTTTACCTTTAAATCGGGTAACTCTTCTTGGTTAGAACCAAAAGGGTTTCTTGAAGTGATTTATGCCTATAGGATGAAGAGAGGGATTTGGAGAGATAAAATGAGCAGATATTGGCCGAGCCAATGGCTTGAGAAGTGTGGGTAAGGAGGTAGAGGTGGGGGCCTTTTATAAGAGGAGAGGAGGGGCACTCTTGGAAAGGTATAAAATGTTACTTTATTTTCAAATGTGGTTTGGATTTCAAAGGTCCCACATTGATGTATTTCGAGGATAAGGTGATAAGGGTTCGAAATATACTCATCCAATAGGTCTTTGACAAGTGTAAGTCTTAGAGTTTACATTATCTTTTCATTTTATTTAAATCGTTCATCAATTAGGTAATCGTTGCATCATCATGATGTCATAAATAATTTAATTTATTTAATGTCTACAAATTATAAAAAAATACTATGATGTAGGAAATATTTTTATATTTACAATTTATTTTTATAGTCTAATATATCATTTATGTAGACAAAATTAAAAATGTTTTACTCAGGTGATACATTCTTTGTTATATTTAACTTTCCTTAAAAATAAAAAGATAAAAAGTCATTATCACACAAAAATGATTCCATGGGGTCCCCAGGTTTGGCACAAGGCATTCCATGGTCGGCCATGACACAACCAGTAGCATTAGGACAAATTTTGGGGTCATTTGTTATTATTATGATATTATTTTATTATCCTTAACTACCCGATTACAAATTAATCAAGATAATTAAAGATAATTATCGTCGTTACTATTTATAATGTCCAAAAACAAGAGTCTTGATTACATATTCTGATTCCAAATATGTAATCCATTTTTCCAAATTCCAGACACAGAAATTGTAATTATTAATTTAAAAATAATTCCCGTTGTCAAAACAAATAGCGGGTTTTTTAGAAACAATATTTATGAAAAGTTTCACACTTGTTTATGCCCAATTAAAAAGTGAAATTAATCACAATGAACGCCATTGGATTAAATGGTAAAAATATATTCTATTTAAACATTAAAACCAATTAAAAAGATAATCTAACCATATAATTAAATTAGATGAAAAAGTAGTTTTGATGTAAAATGCAGTATTTTTCACTATTCATTAAAAAATGAACATTGTCAGAAAAATACCAAAAATTTATCCAAAGTAAATTTCAATGTCCAAATCATAAAGAATAAGTTTATTTTGAAAAATAGAGCTTATAAAATTTTCAAAATTTTTATTTAAAAATGGTTTGCATTCAAAAGACAGTAAAATAATCTTTTAAAAATACTAGTGTATTCCATGCTTAAGATTGGATTTATTCTCATTTTATGCCTCTAAAACACTATCTAATTCATAAATAGACATAGATAAATATATCTATTATTCATTACTTACTTGGGATGTTTCATCCTTCCCCCTTTAGAAAATTGTGTCCCCGCAATTTATTTACTCATCGAATAAGTGAGGGTATTTATCCCTCATTGCATTTTCATATTCCCATTTTGCCTCTTCACTCATGTGGTTTTTTTAAAAAACCTTTACTTGATGAATCACCTTATTCCGCAACACTTTATCTCTGTGTTCAAGAATCTAGACCAGTTGTTCCTCATAAGATAGATTCTCTTCCAGCTGAACTACCTCTAGACTCAAAACATGAGATGGATCTGGAATTTACTTCCTTAACATTGAAACATGAAAAAAATTGTGTACATGAGATAAACTTGGAGGTAAAGACACTCGGCATGCAACTGATCAAACTATCTCCAAAATTTTATATGGTCCAATGAGCCTTGGACTCATCTTTCCTTTCTTACCAAATCGCATCACATTTTCCATGGTGAAACTTTGAGGAAAACATGATCACCTACCCCAAAAGAGAGATCCTTCCTCTTATTGTCCGCATAACTCTTCTGCCTACTCTGAGCTAGTCTCATGTGTTTATGTATCAGCTGAACTTTTTCTGCAAACTCTTCTACCAATTCTTGTCCCATCAACTTCCTTTCACCTACTTCATCCCAAAAAGTTGGAGTTTGACACCGCTTCCCATATAATTCCTCAAATGGTGGCATCTGTATACTGGAATGAAAACTGTTATTATAAGAAAACTCAACCAAAGAAAGATGTTGGTCCCAAATTCCCTGATAATACATCGAACAAGCATGTATCATATCCTCCAAAGTCTGAATCGTTCGTTCTGACTGCCCATATGATTGAGGATGAAATGCCATACTAAAATTTAATTTAGTACCCAATGACTTCTGAAGGCCTTTCCAAAAGTTAGAAGTGAACCTAGGATCACGGTCAGATACAATAGAGAGAGGAACTCCATGTAACCTGATTATCTATTTAAGATACAAACGGGAAAGTTGATCTAGGTAAAAGTATCTCATATATCAAGGGAATGAGTAGATTTAGTCAAGCAATCAATAATAACCCAGATTACATTATTACCTCGAGGTGTCTTCGGCAATCCCACAACGAAGTCCATGGATATATTCTCTCATTTCCACTCTGGCACTGGTAAAGGCTAAAGCATCCCTTTCGGTAACTTCCGCTCTGCATTAACCTGTTGACAAGTCAAACACTTCACAGTAAAATCAGCAATGACTCTTTCCATTCCGTTCCACCAGTAACACTCCCGAAGATCTATATACATCTTAGTACTACCTGGATGAACTAAAAAAGGAGAACTATGAGCTTCAAATAAAAACTCTCTCTTCAACTGTGAATCACACGGCACACACAATCTCTTCCCAAATCTCAAAATACAATCATTATCAATGTTGAATTCAGGCAACTTACCCTTCGGAACCAGCTCTACCTTTTTCTGCAACTCATTGTCTTCCTTCTGTGCTTGCTTAATTCTGTCTGATAGATAATATTTCACTGATACCTGAAACAAAACAGAAGAACATCCTGCACCAACAACTTCTATTCCAAAGTTCATCAAATCCTTAACCAAAGGATCACGTTCCAAACGCAACATTGTTAATGAAACATTACTTATTTGACTCAAAGCATCAGCCACTTTATTTTCTTTTCCCAGATGGTAATGAATTGTACAATCATAATACTTGATTAATTCCAGCCATCTCCTCAGTCTCATGTTCAATTATTTCTGAGTGAATATATACTTTAAAATTTTGTGACCAGTATATATTTCACACTTTACTCCATACAAATGATGCCTCCAAATTTTTAAATTGAAAACAATAGCAGCTGATTCCAAATCATGTGTAGGATAATTTACCTCATTAGTTTTCAACTATCGTGAAGCATAAGCAATTACATGATCATTATGCATTAGGATGCAACCAATTCCTTTCAATGAATCATCACTGTAGATAACAAACTCACCATTCTTGGAAGTTAGTGCCAAAACTGGAGCATTCACCAATCTTCTTTTCAGTTCCTGAAAACAATCATCACATTCTTTTGTCCAGATAAAAATAACACCCTTTCGAGTTAGCTTAGTCATTGGACTAGATAACCGTGAAAAATTTCTAACAAACATTCGGTAATAGCCTGCCAAACCAAGGAAGCTACGAATCTCAGTTAAATTTGTGGGTCTTGGCCATTCTTCAATAACCTTTGTTTTTGCAGGATCAACAGTTATCCCATCTTTAGAAACAATGTGACCAAGGAAAGAAATTTGTTGCAACCAAAACTCACACTTGCTGAATTTACTATACAATTTATTCTCCTTTAAGGTTTTCAAAATAAACCTTAAATGTCTTTCATGCTCCTCTTTACTTTTAAAAAACACCAAAATATCATCAATGAAAACAACCACAAACTTATCCAAGAACTCATGGAAAATTCTATTCATAAGGTCCATGAATACAGCAGGTGCATTGGTTAGCCCAAAAGTCATAACTAAAAATTCATAATGGCCATATCTTGTTCAAAATGCGGTCTTCGGAATATCTCCTTCCTTTACCTTCAACTGATGGTACCCTAATCTCATGTCAATCTTTGAAAAAAACTGAGCTCCCTGGATCTGATCAAACAAGTCATCGATATGAGGCAAAGGATATTTTTTCTTAACAGTGATGTTATTCAGGGCTCTATAATCAATGCAAAGTCTCATTGAACCATCATTCTTTTTAACAAATAAAACAGAAGCACCCCATGGTGATGTGCTAGGCCGAATGAATCCTTTCTCTAATAAATCTTACAATTTCTCCTTTAACTCTAAAAGTTCAATTTGAGACATTCGATAAGGGGGTTTTGAAATTGGCTTAGCATCAGGAACTAAGTCAATAGTAAATTCAACTTCCCGATCTGGTATTTTTTCAAGGCAACTCATTAGGAAAAACATCAGGATACTCATTTACCACTGGCACATCATTAATCTAAACAGTTCCCTTGTTTTCAACGATATGTGCAAGGTAACATTCATTTCCATCTTTTACAAGTTTCTCGGCCTCTTGATATGTTATCAACAGTAAGGGTTCATTCTTGTACACAAACTAAAAGTCTTTTTGAAAATAATATTCTTTAGCTCTACAGTCAATATTAACACCGTAAATAGAGAGCCAATCCATACCCAGGATAACATCAAACTCTACTAGAGGTAAAACAATAAGGTTTGCAAGTAGGTTCTTTCCACGGATAAGGATAGGAATATTCCTATAAATTCTTTTTGCCTCAATATTTCCCCCATGTGTTTTTTTTGCACAAGTTCAGGAGTCATTTCTTGAGATGGTATTCCCATTTTACTAGAAAAGTTTTCAGAGATGAAAGAATGTGTATCCCACAAATCAAACAACACACTGGCATAATCTGAAAAAACAAACAAAGTACCTGATACCACTTCATTTGATGGCCCAACATCTGCTGAAGTAGTTGCAAAGGATTTCACCACCCCTTTCTTATTGTATTCTAACTGCTTCCCATCACTTGAGCTCTTTGTTGGACACTCGTTTGCATAGTGTCCCATATCATTGCACTTAAAACATTTCACTAACTGTAAATAAAATTTGTTCTTACCATCACCCTGATCTTTTTCAGTGCAATCACGAGCCTTATGTCCCATCTTATCGCATCGGTAGTACTTTTCAGAATTCAGAGGACATTCCCCAGCATGCCTTTTACCACATTTATCACAAACTAAAAACTTAGTTTTCTTACCATCAGAAATTTTTGAATAATTCTTTCCTTTCTCCTGCCACCTCGGTCTCTTCTTCTGTTGGTTGTTATGGAACACTTGATCATTGGAAAAATCCATTTCCACCTTCTCAGCACATCGAACAATATTTTCATAACTCTTTAACTCGCGAGAAGCTAAAGCCCTTCGATATTTTGTCTTTAATCCTGAGTAAAAATGATTGATTTTACTATCAAGGACTAAGATAAAATTTGGAGCATACCTTGCCAATCGAGTGAACCTTTCTTCATAGGCAGCCACTGTGTTTTCCTCTTGCCTCAATTCCAAGAATTGTTTTTCCATCCAAAGTCGAACAGCCTTAGGAAAATACTTCTCAAGAAACATACCTTTGAATTCATCCCAGTCAAGAGCATCAATCTCATCAGTGTCCCTGATATTTTTAACCATTGACCACCACTGATCTGCTTCACCCTCCAAACAGTAAATATCAAGACTAACTTTTTGATTGTCTGAACACCCCATGACATCGAAAATCTTCTCCAGTGCTTTAATCCACCCTTCAGCTAGCACAGGGTTAGATGATCCTCTGAATGATGGGGGATGTTGCCTCAGGAAATGTTCCACCACTGACATGTTCCTATGTGGTTGATCTGACTAATCCCGTGCATGGATACCACCACCATTTATCGCTTGAGTCAACTGTGCCATTACTGCAACAAATTGTTCAGTTCCAATTCCGACCATCTCAGGATGCTGATTCGGAAGGTTATTTCCTTCTGTATGCCTTCCTGGAACTACTTCCATGTTTCCTATGTGGAAAACCATTCTGAACAAACATGCCTTAGATGAAGAAACATGGTAATCTTAAAAGGCTATATCATTTCAATTTGACCATAAAAAATATTTTTGGATAATCATTTAATAGAATCCTAACTCCTAAAGTTATCTAAACCGACCTCTGATACCAACTATAAGGCCCCATCCTTAAATATTACTTAATCTTGAGTTATTACAAGATTACACATTGAGGATCTTTTTAGGTTTAGAGTTTTAGAGAATTAGATCATAAATCATGCATTACATTCCACATTTAAACAAAGTTGTTACATAAAAGATAATATTCGTTTTTTTCCCATCAACGGAGTCATATTTAAATCAAAACATGGATTCTTTCATGACACTTCCTTGACCCTATCATCACATCATATACCTTTCCCTTGACCTATGAAAAACATTTCAAAAACATGGGATGAGTATAAAAAGCTCAGTAAGGGATATAAAAGTATGAAATCAAAACATTAGTCCATGTATGAAATCATACTTTACTCATAAAACATAAGAATTTTAACATACCTCATCAAATCATGAATAAATCATAGAAATCATAAGACAAAAAGGTAACTTGAGGCATTCATAACATTCTTACGTAGGGAGTAACCCTCATGGTTATGTTTGGAATACCCATCACAGTATATTCCCTAAATCTCTTCGAAGAAACCTTAACGTTTAACCCCTTCGCGTTACCCAATGCATTGGACAGCTATATCGGGATCACCCGCCCTTATTTTATCACAGAACCACCCGTCTTCATAACAATTCCCAAGAACCATAACATAATCATATCACATAAAACATGCATAAAGGAAACTTAACATTTCCACTTTTCAATCACAAGATATAAATACAATAAATTGATATAAAAACATTATGAAAACCATTTTCAATACCAAAATAAAATAAAATTAAAAAATGGTATTTATTTTTCATTTTAAAAAAAAGTTATGGCTTGTAGAGGATGTCGAAGCTCAAATAATGGTCATGGCGGCGGAGAAGTCGTTGTCGCCGCATACGTACGACAAAAAAAACTTTCCCTTTTGTCGTTTAGTAAACTCTTCGTAACAAAAAGATTCCTTTTGAGTAAACATAAAATTAAAAGGGTTTTATAAACCTTATAAAAGAAAGTTTTGTATAAAACATAATATACCTCAACGAAAGGAGATTAAGATGAAGTCATATACCTCGGGTCCGACTTGACTCGATCGTTCTTTAACGTCCTGAATAATAAACATGAGTTAATTTCTACATTCTTAAGAACCTTTTTTAAGTTCATTATTCCTTTTATATCACTTATTACCATGTTATGATCACTATGTAATTATTTATGTTAATAATGGTCGTTTTTTCAATCATTGGTACTTGAGTCAAAAATAAACTCTTTATAATTACAAGTTGTTCATGTGGTAAAATATCCAATATATCCAGAATTATATTCATGATGTAGATATAATATATATAATATATATCTATTATATACATGCATTTATAATATTACATAACATTTAGAGGTAGGAAATGAAATGCAACGTTCATGGAGACGGTAAGTCGTAGTACGCATGAACGCTACTTTCATTTCTATTTCATATTTTATGGAATGGAATCATAATTCTATAAAGGTATATTATAATTCCAGTATAATATCATATATAATATCATTAATTCCATCCTTTATACATCCCACATATGGAATTAACAAATCAAATCACTTTGAGGGGGTGGCACTCCGCACTTCCTAAAATAAAGATATCGCGTATACCCATAATGAAAACCATAAAGGTATGCCATAAATGAAAAATACAGAAGCTTAAGGAAAACATAAAAATATTATATATCATATATAAATATAGTGACATCTTAACGGCCACCTTTGAAGGTGTTATAAGAAATATTATGTTCTTTAACCATTAGATGTAGGTGTGTGTAAGTGTAGATCAAATAATTCTTATAACAACATCCTAGTATATTGAACATAGTGTTGTTGTTTAACCATTAGATGTAGGTGTGTGTAAGTGTAGATCAAATAATTCTTATAACAACATCCTAGTATATTGAACATACTGTTGTTGTTTCAAAAGGAATGAATAAAAAGATTTTAGGGGGTTGGAGAAGCAAAATAAAACAAAAGAACATTAGAGAAGTCTTTACCTTTAAATCGGGTAAATCCTCTTGGTTAGAACCAAAAGGGTTCTTGAAGAGCTTTATTCCTAAGATAAGGCTTCTAGGATGAAGAGAGGGATGTGGAGAGATAAAATGATCAGATCTTGGTTGAGCCAATGGCTTGAGAAGTGTGGGTAAGGAGGTAGAGTTGGGGGCCTTTTATAAGAGGAGAGGAGGGGCACTCTTGGAAAGGTATAAAATGTTACTTTATTTTCAAATGAGTTTTGGATTTTAAAGGTCCCACATTGATGTATTTCTAGGATAAGGTGATAAGGGTTCTAAATATACTCATCCAGTAGGACTTTGACAAGTGTAAGTCTTAGATTTTACATTATCTTTTCATTTTATTTAAATCGTTCATCAATGAGGTAATCGCTGCATCATCAGGATGTCATAAATAATTTAATTTATTTAATGTCTAAAAATTATAAAAAAAATACTATGATGTAGGAAATAATTCTAGATTTCCAATGAATATTTGTAGTCTAATAGATCATTTATTTATAGAAAATTAAAAATGTTTTACTCAGGTGATACATTCTTTGTTATATTTAACTATCTTTAAAAATAAAAAGATAAAAAGTCATTATCACACAAAAGTGATTCCATGGGGTCCCCAAGTTTGGCACAAGGAATCTCCTGGTCGTCCATGACACAACCAGTAGCATTAAGACACATGTTGGGGTAATTTTTTATTATTATGATATTATTTTATTGTCTTTAACTACCCGATTACTAATTAATCAAGATAATTAAAGATAATTATCGTCATTACTATTCATAATGTCCAAAAAAAGAAGAGTCTTGATTACATAATTTGGACCTTCTGATTCCAAATATGTAATCAATTTTACCAAATTCCAAACACTGAAATTGCAATAATTAATTTAAAAATAATTCCTGTTGTCAAAACAAATAGAGGGTTTTTTAGAAACAATATTTATGAAAAGTTTGGCACTTTTTTATGCCCAATTAAAAAGTCAAATTAATCCAAATGACCACCATTGGATTACATAGTAAAAATATATTCTATTTACACTTTAAAACCAATTAAAAAGATAATATAACCATATAATTAAATTAGATGAAAAATAAGTTTTGATCTAAAATGCAGTATTTTTCACTATTCATTAAAAAATGAACACTGTCAGAAAAATACCAAAAATTTATCCGAAGTAAATTTCAATGTCCCAATCATAAAGAATAATTTTATTTTGACAAATAGAGCTTATAAAATTGTCAAAACTTTTGATTTAAAAATGGATTTCCATCAAAAGGCAGTAAAACCATCTTTTAAAAATACTAGTGTATTCCATGCTTAAGATTGGATTTATTATCATTTTAAGCCTCTAAAACACTATCTAATTCATAAATAGACATAGATAGAAATATCTATTATTCATTACATACTTGGGATGTTACACAAAGTAACTCATCATTGGCTTTATACATAGTAGAACATATGTGGGAAGTGAAAACGTGGTTATGGAAGAGAAATCTATCCATCAAGATCTAATGGATAGTGATGGAGAATAAGGTTTGGGGGAAGCTAACTACCAAAAAGAAATAAATCTGTAATGATTTAAGGTACTATCTGATTCATCAGATAAGAAGAAACTGGGATAAATTTTTTGGTTTCCATGATCCTTTTCCTAAATTTGAATAATTTTTCATGAGAATAAATACTTAGAATATTTTTGTACAATCTCACCGTTGTTCGTGCCATGAAAAATTTCAACTTCATAAATTATTTAATGAAATGAAGTTTATTTCTCATTATCTAAGTGTCAATTTATCATGCGATAGAAGGATAATTCATTCTATCTGTCACAACAATTGGTTAGCACTGGTAATAAAATATTCATAAGGCCACCTATATGGAGATAATACAAACATCAAATAGAATATAACTTATACTATCCAAAAATAGAAAACATGACAATCCATCCAAAAACAGAAAATATAAAACTATAGAATGAGGTGAACTATATCAACTTAACAATTGTATCAAATATCTCATAATGTATTTCTTGGTTGTTACATTACAAATATGTGAATACTTTAATCATATATTATCTTGAAACATGAATTATCATAGAACCTTATTAAAAACATGAATGCTATCAAAAGTTAACTCTTTCCACATACCAAAATCCCATAAATTATATATACTCAAAACATGATATCACTTTGTCCATATATTAGACATGAGGTCATTAATATTATCAAATATCTCATTATCTATTTGTCCCTTCTTTTTGTGCATATCATGTGATTTCCAGAAATATTGTAATCAATTTTCATGGAACCGGTACCATATATTATGGAAAACCAAAATGGACCAATACATAGATATTCCAATATTCCATAATACTATAAAAGGGATTTGACAACAATATTTTGGAATCTCATTACATAAACACTTAATCATTCCACCACTTCATATTCATACTCAACATCACCAATAGTGATCGCGTATTATTTTCCATTATCTTTGGCCTTAAGAGGTTTTTGATTTCTATAATCATCTATAAGCCTTGAATTTTGGTATTGGTTAGCTTAATTCCCCATTTCTTTACACTTGTAACCCTGGTTTGTGGGAGGTTGAATCTTTTGAGATTTCTTTTTATTCTCGTTACTTTGGGAGTAAAACTCTCAGTGATCTTCTTTCCATAACATAAAACATCTGTCTATCCCCTTAAGATAGTTTCCTCCATGTTTCCTTTCACAATTTGTGCATATAGAAAATATAATATTCTTGTCTCTATATTTTTTATAGTTTCCATTGAATTCTATCCTTCTTTTCTTATCATCACCAAGACAGTAATGAGGAACTACAATCTCCATTTTTGTAAGAATTATACTTGGAAGGTACATACTGAAAAATATGTTTCTAAATATATCCCAATATCTGGAGTCAATTTTATCTTGTTTCATTATATTCTCGATAAAGTTACACCATGGATTCGCTTTACCATCCAAGCAATAGGTTCCCAACCTAAACCTTTCACGTTCTGAACAACCCCTATTGCAAATATTTCCTTTATTAGTGCTAGAAAATGGAATTAATAGTGCTACAAAAGAAATGTTAATCAAGGTGAATATTGGGTGTCCATTTTATCAGTGCTAAAAAAAGTGATAATAATGGCCCCTTTTATCGCATCTAAACAAAGCGCTCATAAAAGGTGTCTTTTATTAGTACTAAAAAAATGCTGATAAAAAGGTCATTTATCAGCGCTTTTTTTAGAACTGATAAAAGTCAAAATAAATTTAAAATAAAAAATAAAAAGAAAATAAAATGCTCAAGGGATCTTTTAACAGCGCTTAACACCACCTTTTATCAATGATAGGAACACCCCCTCACACTCTTTGTGTTATTAACTTGACCACACATCCCCCACTTGCATGTGGATCCCCCACATTTCCGTGCACCCTTGTTTCCACCAAAACTCGAACCCGAGACCCCCCCCCATGCGCGCCTGCACCTTTACAACTAATCCATTTAGTTTTTTCCCAATTTACTGATATATCTATTTATTTATCTATACATATTATTATTATATTTATTTATATATTAATATATATTGATATAAATATAAATATATTTAGTTATATTAAGACATATATATTTATTCATATATTAATATATCTATATATATTCATATATTAATATATATTTATATTAATTTATTTATATATATATATAGTAATATTTATTCATATATTAATATAGGTTCCTATTAATATAAATATAGTTATATTAAATTATATACATATATATATATATTAATATACTAATATATGTATATTTATTCATATATTAGTATATATTTATATTAATTTATATATATAGTTATATTTATTCATATAAAAATATAGATTCATATTAATATTAAAATATTTAGTTATATTAATACATATATATTTATTCATATATTAGTATATATATATTTATTGGTATATTAATATATATTAATATTTATATATATATATATATTTAATTATAATTTTTTATTAGTATATTTATTTGTATATAAAAATATATTTACAAGATTAGTTTTAAATAAATTTATAAAAATGTTTTAATGTGTTTTTGTAAATAAATATATATATATATACATACATATATACAACACACACACACACAGAGAGACATACACACGCACACACACACACGCACATTTACGAATAAATACATATATATGTGTATATGAAAAGATATTTAATGTTAAATCGGCCATAAAATATAATCCAAAAGTCTGTTTCAACTCCACAACCATTCAAATCATTGAAAATGAATCAAAATTTGATATGACATATGGTATAAGCCTCACGAACATCCAGATCAGACTTAATACACGTTTAAATGTTAAAAAATTGGGGTATCCTGACTAAAAACTCAGTTTTAAAGGCCTTATGGTCCTTTTTCGGCCTCGAAAGATATTAGAGAAGGTTCTCGTCCATCACAAACATTTAGATCATGTCGCAATCTTCAATTTGATATGTTGTAGAGCTCAAATGGCACCCAGATTAAAATTTATGGTCGTTTGAAGTTTGAGTTACATTTTCAGCTTATTGTAGATCTTTTATTGATTTTACTAATTTTTTGTCTCTCCAAATTGTTATCAAATGATTCATTAACAATTATAATTAGCAAATTATTAATTATTAATATTTTTAAAATATTTTAAATCCATTTTCACTAATGATATTATATATTTAATGTAATGGTATAATTATACATATCTAAAACATATTTAAAAAATATATATTATATTTATATCAATATAAATATACTTATAAAACAATATATTATTTTTCATTAATATTATTTTTCCATTTATAAGCCTTAGGAAAAAACACTGATAAAGCCCCCCCTTTATCAGTGCTACAAAAAAAGCACCGATAAAGGGGTCCCCTATAACAGTGCTAAAAAAGCACTGATAAAGAGGGGCTTTTATAAGCACTGTAAAAAGGTTCCCTTTTTCAACACTTTTTTTAGCACTGATAAATCCCCCCTATTAGCACTATTTTTAGCACTGATAAAGGGTGGCACAGTGGAAAGCCAGTTTCGTGGTAGTGAACAGAGAATGAAAAATATATTTTCAACTGTACAAAATCCATTTCTCGTCAAAGAGTTGATCAGTTGTTTCACTAAATAAGGGGGATATTTCCTTAAGAAAGATTCAAGATAATGGTGTTCTCACCCTAGGTCATTTGTAAGCCTTACCGGATTTCTGGTCAAAGAAACAAGATTATTTATTCGAGATCCTATAACACTTGGTATTTTAGGAGGATAATCATTACATTTCATGTTTCATCCATCATTAACGTGATTCCTTTGGGTTCAACCCATTTTGTAAAACCAAAAAATAATAGTGTGAGAGGAATAATCATACTAAGAAAACAACATAATAAAGAGGGATTACATTCAATATCTAACATCATATGTTTAATACTATGTTACTCATGGTCATTACAATAATTCTAGGTCTTTAACCTATAGTTAGACTTACCCTTAGGGACATCCCTGGACATACCTTAGAAACAACTCTAGGGATATCACTAATGTTTTGGAATCCTAGTTTCTAAAGTTTATCTAAACTGTTTCTCTGATACCAACTATAAAGACCTAATCTCGATGTACATGGACATTACATTTATTTTGTGGAATACTTAATACAAGACACAAACAAACTCCGAAATATTGTAATAGTTTAGGGTCTTTGGAAACTCTGGACATTATCTTCTATCCTGGTGAAAGTTGTTCAACATCTCTCATAATGATCTTCCTCTTTTTTCCATACATAAAACCATTCATTATATCTAGGAGAAATGAAAAAATAAAAAGGGTGAGCTCAAAATATCATTAATGGTAAACATGGATAACGTTAAACAAACTATAAACCTTTGAATGAAAAAAATATGAACATGATGTTTAAATATCAGAATCTTGAGTCATGAAATAAATCTTGGTAGTACGTAAGAAATAGATCATAAAGGAACTTGAACCATGATAGAATAGAATTGGAATAAAAATATAATTTTGTAAAACTAATAAGAACATAATATCATTTCCATAGTATCAAAGGAATTGTTGCGATGACCATCATAGTGGAAAAAGTCTAGTACTGAACCAGGTGTACTTGTCATTCCATCCATGTATTACTGAACCAGATTTACTTTGCAGTCCAGTCATGTCTATCTCAGGAGATATAAATCTTTACCCAATGAATTGGAGGGAGATATAGGTCCCACCCATATCATAATGAAACCATTCTTATTATTTCCACAAAAACATAAATCATTCATCATAGCATAACCCAAGAAATATTATGGATTTCATAAACATCATTCCATCATATCATAACCTATAAAAGATAAATGGATTTAATAAAAATAATTCCATCATAAACATAGTCAAAAACACTAATAATAGGGATAGAACATTACCCTATGTCATCTTAGATATAAAATAATTTTGATAAAACACTTGAGCTTAATTCCTGAGGAAAATATCATTTTTTCTTCAAAAATGATTTATATTCTCTGTATTTCAGGAAATTTTAAAAGAAAAGAATTTATTTGAAAAGAAACATGAAACCAGGTAGGATAAGACTCATTGAAATTATGAACTATGAATATGTAAAAATCTGTTCAATCCATATATGTTGAAAATACATTCACCTCGTACATTTATAAGAAAAGTCAAATAGTACCATGTATGGTAAACAAAAAAAGATCCCTTCCATAATAGGTAGTGAAATTAAAAAATGGGTAAAAATTTATTTAAACATACATATAAAGATAGTAAACATTTTGGGATATTTTCCAATGAGAAAATTTAAATGGAAGCTATATATACCCTAATAAATACTTAGGTATAAACAATATTGGGTAAAACTGATATTAAAAAATTCTCCCTTACCTTAGGTTTAATACTCTCCATATGAGACCAATACTCTTGTATAATGTTATTAAACAAATTATTAACTTATATATGTATCTTAATAATATTTAATATAACATATATAATTCTTTTATGACATTATATTACCCATTTATTAACAATTCCATGTTAGTGTAACATTTCGGGTAATATCACTTTGATTATCTTACAAGTTTTAACTTATTATTGTTGATAATATTACATAGATCACAATTTACGTACTTCCAGAATGTATAATATGATTTATATATCATATATATTCATCATATAAATATATATAAAAGATATATATATATATATAGAATGGAATACATTGTTCATGGAGACGGTAGGATGTATGTACTCATTAACATTGTTTCTGTTTCCTTATTATATTGAATAGAAGTAAGTGAATGATATAAATGTACATATATATAATTAAAATGGAATTTTTTATTTCACATATTTCGTAACTATGAATAATATATATATATATATATATTATAATCATTTTTTGATGGTTAAAGTGGAGAAAGAATCTCATCACATTGTAGAGATGGTGGGTCGTACTTATGTACAAGAAATGATATCCTTCCATTATTGATTAAATGATATTGAACAGGATGGTATATTAAATATAAAGAATCGTAATCATGTCATATTAATTATTTATTTCTATTATACTCATCATTATACTCATCCAAATATGATAATGTGGAATAATAAATTACACCACGCCGTGGAGACGGTATGCCTTATATACGGACAGATGGTGATACTATTGTTTATAGGATGGATAATGAATATAATTGTCCCAAGATTATATTAAATTATAATTATATGGATTATAAAATATTTATTACTTTGTTTTGGAAATAATATAGAAAGAAAAAGTATAACAGAAAAATAAATTTGAAAGAAAGGATAAAGTGATTACCTCTTCCTCAGGTGTTTCCTTTTGATTTGAACAAAATGGATCCTTAGGATGGCTATATGACCCAAGGTATTCCTATAAGATGATATTAGGAAATTTGGGAGACAAAATGGATTGGGGTTTTCTGAACCAATGGTATTTATAGGTGCGATTTAAAGAGAATGGGAGGTGCCCTTTTATAAGAGAGGTGACAAGCACTTTAGGAAAAAGCATGAAATAATAATTTATTATAAAATTATTTTTGGTTTTTAATATCTCCAAATTGATTTAATTCATTTAGAAGATGATTATGGGCCATTATACTCCCAACCAATATGTTTTAGTCATGTTTAGGTCATAAATATGACCTTATCTTGTAGATTTAACCCTTTGTAAAATATGTTAACTCTTACCATGTCCTTTTGTATGATTATTCTACATGGTTAATATCATCACTGTAAAATGACAAGATAACCTAAAGAGGATCATTTATGTCATTTTTATACCTATAAAATTTATTTCACCAATATTTATATTTTTATGATTTTTTATATCATTTAATAAAATATTATTAGTTTTAAAAACACATTTATGTCAATTTTGACACTATTTAGTAATTTATTTTTATTAAAGTCATAAACACATTATTAATTAGAATAAAAGACCTTAAATAATCCTTAATATGTCAATTTAGTCCATAAAATTCTTGTATGGCATCAAAATATTCAAATTAAATTTATTTTAATATTTATAAATTCATTTATTTGAATCTTTCATTAATGAGGATATCACTTCATCATAATTGTGTCATAAATAAATATATTTATATAATGTGTAAAAGTTAGAAATAAAATACCATGTTGTTGAAAATATATTTATATTTATAGAGATAGATATCAGTTTGATAACCCTATATTAAAATTGATTTATTAAAAGAAATATGTTTATGATATAATTATCTTCACATTAAATTAATTCTTGTAAAATGTCCTTTTCACAACCATGTGAATCCATGGGGTCCCAAAATCGACCCAACAATTCCCATGGTTAGAAATATATCATCCAATAGGAATAGGACATGTGTTAGGGTAGTTTAATATTATTATAATATTATTTTTTTAGCCTTATTTACCAAATTTTCCCTTTAACAATTGAAAACAAAACAATTACTATAGTAACTATTCATAAAGTCCAAAAAAATAAAAGGTACCTATTCACACAATTTGAACCATCCGATTCCAAATATGGAATCCATTTTTCCAAATTGAAAACAATTAAGTTTCAGTATATAATTTAAAATTAATTCCTATTGTCAATACCATAAAGTGCGTTTTTAAGAAGTTATAACTACCAAAATATTGACATGTGTTTATGTCCAATTTAAAAGTGAAATTAATAAAAATGACCAAATTTAGATTAAATGATCAAAATATAATACAATTACAATATAAATCCAATCTAAAAGTTAATATTACTATATGAATAAATTAAATTAAAAGGTAGTACCAAATTAAAATGCTGTATTTTTTACTATACATTAAATGTTGAATTATATTAGAAAAATCAAAAAAAATCAAAAAAAGTTAATGTTTATGTCCTAATTCCAAATAAGAAGTTTATTTAGTCAAATTTAACTTATAAAAGTTTCAAAAACTAGATTTAAAATTGGTGCGCCATCAAAAGGTCGTAAAACATCTTTTTTTGAAATATATTTCTTTTATCTGAAAAATTTATTGTGTTCTCATGTAATGTTCTAGAAAATTATTAATATGAATGCTAAAGTTATATAAAATATAAATTTTGGTTATTACTATTCATATCTTCTACTTTAGAACCCATTTAATAATAATATTTTAATAATATATCATTGTAAAGTGAATCACAGTATCACATACAATGCAAGCTATCGAGGAATGTCACTCTTGCATGTAATAAAATAAATATTAATTGTTGCATGTAGTGAAATATTACTTTTTTGTGGAGTATAACATAATAAAAAGTTACTTCATTTATACATTGAGAAAAATTAATAATCAGTTATGCGTGAAATAGATTCTATCAAAAGAAATTGAAATTTTGTGCAATAGAAACCAATAATATTGTTTCATATACTGCATACTAATAAGATGTTCCATATAGTGAAATAAAATCTTGGTGTATCATTTAACATAGGACATCAATGAAATTAAAATTAATCTATCTCATAAAATCTATGGGTGTTACATTCTACCCCCTTAAAAACGGATTTCACCCTCAAAATACTTCGGGGTTATAAATGGTTTACAAATTGAATGTTTCTTTCATGGAAACCAACATTATAGAAATGGATAATAAAACATCATTTTAAAAAGAAATGTTACAAACATAAAGGTTACCCGAAGTAACTCATCATTGTGTTTCCACATAGGATAACATAGGTGGGAAGTTAAAACATGGATATGGAAGAGAAATCTAACCATCATGTTATAATGGATAATGATAGAGAATAAGGATTGGAGAAAGTTAACTACCCAAAATATATAAACCTATTATAATTTAAGGGACCATCTGATTCATCATATAAGAAGGTACTGGGATTACATTTTTGGTTTTCAAAATCCTTTTCCTATAGTTGAAGAATTTTTTATGAGAATAAATACTTACTTGATTTTGGTAAAATCTCACCTTTGTTTGTGCCATGAATAATTTCCACTTCATCTCTTATTTAAATAAATGAAGTTTAATTTTTCATTATTGAAGTGTTAACATATCATGTGATAGAGTGATAAGTCATTCCATCTATCTCAAAAAAACGTTAGCACGGGTAATTAAATATGCATAAGTCCACGTATAGTGAGATAATAAAAACTTCAACCAGAATATAACTTATACTATCCATAAATAGATAAAATTACAATACTTCCAGTAAATGAAAATATAAAACCATAGAAATTGGTGAACTAAATCTACTTAACATTTGTCTCCAATATCTAATAAGGTAGTTCTTGGTTGTCACATTCAAAACATGTGAATACCTTAATGATGTATTCTCTTAAAACATGAATTACCATAGAACCTTTGTGAAAACAAAAATGCTTTCAAAAGATTACTCATTCCCCAAAAAAAAACAAAAAAATTTATATACTCAAACCATGATATCACATTTTCCATATAATAGTCATTAGGTCATTAATAATATCCAAAATCACATTATATCCTTGTCCCTTCATTATGTGTATATCATATTCTTTCCAAAAAAAAATTAATCACTTTTTCTGGTTACCTATACCATATACTTATAGAAAACCAAAATGGACCAATACATAGATATTTCAATATCTCATAATACTATAAAAGATATTTGAAAATACTATTTTGGAATCCTATTACATAAACACTTAATCATTCCACTACTTTGTTTTCATAATCAACATCACCCATAGTGATCACATATGATTTTCCTTTGCCTTTGTCCTTAAGAGGTAGTTGATGTTGATAATCATCCATAAACCTTGAATTTGGGTATTAGATAGCATAATGCCCCATTTTATTGAACTTGTAACCATGATTTGTGGGATGTTCACCCTTTTGAGATTTATATTTATTCCCATTAATTTGGGAGAAAAATTCTGGATGAACTTATTTCCCGCACATAAAACATTTTCCCATCCCCTTAAGATAGTTTCTTCCATGTTTTCTTTCACACTATGTGCATAAAAAAACTATTCTTCTTATCTTCGTAATTTATAGAGTTTACTTTGAATTATATCCTTATTTTCTTATCATAAACATGAGATAGTTGAGATACTTAAAAATCCCTTTTGGTAATAAGAATATGAAGAAGGTACATACTAAAAAATATATTTTTAAACTCATCCCAATATATAGAGTGAATTTAATATTTTTGCCTCGTATTCTTGATAAAGTTACACAATAGATTGTTTTTACTTTCCAAGAAATAAGTTCCCAAAAAAACCTTTCCATATTCTGAACAATGGAGAATGAAAAATATATTTTCAACTATAAAAATCTCTTTCACTGCAAATAGTCAATCAGTTGTTCCACGAAAGAATGTGGGCGTTGCCTTAGAAAATATTCAAGAGAATGATGTTCCAGCCTTTGGTCATTTTAAAGCCGAGTATGATTTTTGGTCATAGAAACAAGATTATTTATTCAATCTAACATAACATTTTGTTATTTAGGAGGGCAATAATTTCATTTCCTATCACATCCAACATTAACATGGTTCCTTTGGGTTCCATATATTGTCTAAAACCCAAAAATAAAATTATGAGAGACAAAAATCTTACTAGGAAAACAATATAATCAAGGAGGGTTATATTCAATATCTAATATCATAGGTTTAATACTATTTTATCCATGATCATCACCATAATTATAATATTGTATCTTATAGTTAGGCTTACCCTTTTGGATATCACCAAACATACCTTAGAAATATCTCTAGGTATGTTACTAGAGTTTTCGCATCCTAGTTTCCAAAGGTGAACTAAAGCTTCTCTATGATACCAACTGTAGAGTCCCAATATTTATGTACATGGAAATTACATTTCATTTTAGGAATACTTTATACATGACAAAAACAGATTCCCAAAGCCTGTATTAGATTAGTTTCTTTGTAAACTTAGATCATCATCTTCTAACATGGTGAAAGATCTTCAATATCTTCCATAATGATCTTCCCATTTTGTTTTCCTAACTAAAACCAATATTTGTATCATGGAAAAAAACATAAAAAGGGTGAGATCAAATAACCTGTAAGGGTAAACATGGATAACATAAAACTAACCCTAAACATTTGAACGTAAAAAAAACAAGAACGTGACGTTTAAATATCAGAATCTTTAGTCATGAAAAAAATCATAGCAGTATGTAAGGAATATATCATAAAGGAATATTTACCATGATATAATATCATAGGAATAAAACATGTAATTATGGAAAACTAAAAATCACGTAATATGATTTTCATAGTAGCCAAGGAATTGCTTCCAAGACCATCACAGTGGACAAAGTCTATTACAAAACTGGGTTTACGATCTATTCTAGCCATGTATTACTGAACTAGATTTACTTGTTGTTCCAGTCATGTATATATCAAGAGATATAAATCATTACCCAATGAATTGGAGGAAAATATAGGTAACACCAATCTCATAATGAAACCATTCATACATGTGTTGCAAAAACATAAATCATTCATCATAGCATAACCCATGAACTATTATGGGGGTCTTAAACATCAGTCCATCATATCAGAATCCGTAAAAGATAAATGGATTTCATATAAATAATTCCTTCATAAACACAATCAAATAAAATTAATAATAGGAATATAAACATAAAATTATGTCTTCTTAGCTGTAAAATAATTTTGATAAAACACTTGAGCATAATTCCTAAGAAAAATATCCTCAGTTCTTCAAAAATGGTTTCAATTCTCCAAAATTTGGAAAATTAAAAAAGAAGAATTTAGTTGAATAAAAAAATGAAACCGTGTAGTGGAATAATAATGGAAATAAGTCATTTTGATTATATAAAAATATTTTCATTCCGTATAAGTTCAAAAAAACATTCTCCTCATATTTTTATCGGAAATGTCAAAAAGGACCCTGTATGGTAAACAAAAGAAAGATGCCTTATATACTATGTAGTAAAATTGAAAAATTGGTAAAAATGTATTTAAACAAACATAGAAATATAGTAAACATTTTAGGATAATATTCTTAGGAAACATGGAAATGGATGAAAAATATACCCCAATAAATACTTACGTGTAAATGATAAAAATGATATTCAAAAAATATCCCTTACCTTAGCTCTGATACACTCCGTAGAAGACCAAAACAACCGTATAATGTTTTTAAAAATATTAATAACTTATATCAAAATCATTATAATATTTATTATATCATATATAATTCTTCTATGACTTTATATTAGCTGTTTATTAACAATTCCATGTTAGGGCAACATTTTGAGTAATATCGTTGTTTTTATCTAACATGTTTTGACTTGTTATTCCTGATAATATTACTTATATCATGATTGAATTACTTACATAATGTATAATATTATTTATATATCATATATATTAATAATATAAATAATATATATATATATATAATGGAATACACTATTCATGGAGATCGTTGGTTGTGTGTACGAATAAACGTTGTTTCTATTTTATTATTGTATTGAATGGAAGTATGTGAATTACATATATATATATATAATTTAAGTGGAGTTTTTATGTCATATATTCATAATTATGAATAATATATATATATATATATTATAATAATTCTTGGATAGTTAAAGTGAAGAATCATTATCATCGCATTGTGGAGATGGTAGGTCGTACGTATGCACAAGTGACGATATCATTAATTTAATGATTAAATGATAAATGGTATGGTATATTAATAATAAATAATCATAATAATTTCATATTTATTATATATTTCTACTATACTCATCATTATACTCATCCAAATAATGTAATGTTGAATAAAAAATTACACCACAACGTGGAGAAGGAAAGCCAAACGTACGCATGTATGGTGATATTATTATTCATAAGATGGATTATGAATATAAATTTTACATTATTATATTAAAATAATATTTTATGGATGATACTGGATTTATTACTTTGGTATGGAAACCAAATAGAAAGATGAAGTAGAAGAAGAAAAGAACATTGAAAGAAGGGATAAAACGATTACCTCTTCTTCGAGTGTTATATTTTTATTTGAACAAAAGGGATCATTAGGTTTGCTTTATTCCAAATTTTGTTCCTATACAATGATATTAGGGCCGTTTTGAGACAAAATGGGCAGGGGAATCATGAAAAAATGGGCTTTATATGTGTGAGTTAATGAGAGATGGGGGTTCAATTTTATAAGAGAGGTTAGGGGAACTTTAGGAAAAAAGATGAAATATTAATTTATTAAAACACAATTTTAGATTTATAATATCTCCAAATTTATTTATTTCGATGATAAGATGATTATGGGTCAAAATAATCTTAACCTATAGGTTTTATAATTGTTTAGGCCTTAAAAATAACCTTATCTTTTAGATTTAACCCTTTGTAAAATAAGATACCTTTTACCATGTCCTTTTGCTTTTTTATACTACACGGTTAATATCATTCCTATAAAACACCAAGAGAACCTAAAGTGGATAATGTTTTAAATTTATATCACTAGAAATTTTATTTTGTTGATCCTTATATTATTATTATTTTTATATCATTTAATAATAAATTATTTGTATTAAAAACACATTTTGTAAATTTTTAGACTATATAGAAATTTATATTTTTTAAAGTCATAAAATCGTGCTTCCTTATAAAAAATGTATTAAATAAATCCCTAATATGTTAGTTGAATCCATAAAATTCGTCTATGGAGTCAAAATATTATATTAAATTTATTTTAATGTTTATAAATTCATTTATTTGAATCTTTCATTAATGAGGTAATCACTTCATCATAATTATGTCATAAATAAATATATTTATATAATGTATGAAAATTACAATTAAAATACCATGATGTAGGAAATATTATCATATTTATAATGAAAATTTATATACACAGATATCTATTATATAACCCAATATAAAAATCTATTTAGTAAAGGATATATGTTTTTGTTATAATTATCTTCACTATAAATTAATTCTTATAAGATGTAATATTCTCATCCATGTTAATCTATGGGGTCCCAAAATCGACCCATGTATTCCCATGGCGGCACATATATCATTCAATAGGATTAGGTAATGTGTTAGGGTAGTTTAATATCATTATAATATTATTTCATTTACCCTTATTTTTCAGATTTACCCTTTAACCATGGAAAAGAAAATAATTACTGAAGTTACTATTCATAATGTCAAAAAAATAAAAGGAACCTATTCACACAATTTGTTCCTTCTTGATCCAAATATGGAATCAATTTTTCAAAATTCAAAACATAGTACTTTTAGTAACTAATATAAAATTAATTCCCCGTGTCAAAACCAAGAAGTTGTATTTTTATGAAATAATAACTATCAAAATATTTATATGTGTTTATATCCAATTTAAAACTTAATTTACTTCCAATGACAAAATATGTATTAAATGATAAAAAAATTAATGTAGTTACACTTTAAAACTAATTAAAAAATTTATCTAAATATATATATAAATTTGATGAAAAGGTAGTTTTGAATTAAAATGCCGTATTTTTCACTATTCATTATGATTTGAATTTTACCTAAAAAATAGAAAAAATTCAAAAAATTGAAATTTTTATTTCCTTAATCTAATTAATAAGTTTATTTAGTCTAATTTATCTTATAAAAGTGTCAAAAATATTTTTAAAATTGGTGTTCCATCAAAAGGCTGTAAAAATGGACTTTTTGAAAAATACATATTTTATCGAAAAAATGATCTTATTCTCAAATCATGTTATAGAATATTTATAAGATTAATGCTAATGTTATATAAAATTAAAAATTTGGTTAATACTATACATAACTACTAGTTTATATACCATTTAATAATAATATTTTAATAATATATTGTTGTTTAATGAAACTCGGTATCACGTACAACGCAAGATATCGAGAATAGTCGCTCTGGCATGTGACAAAAGTCATGTGAGTGTTAAGTTTAGTGGAATATTCCTTTGTTGTTTCTTATAACATGATAAAAACTGATTTCATTTAAACATTGATCAAAACCTATACTCAGTGTTTCATAAAATGAAATCTATCAAAAGAAGTTGATATTCACTACAACACAAGCACAGAATATTATTATGTATACTGAAAGTTAATACGGTGTTTTGTATATCAGAAGAAAATCATAGTTTATCATTACATAAAATAAATTAAAAATAATCTATCTCATATGTCCTAGGGTGTTACGGTACAACTTCCTAAAAAAGTGGGCTCCATAATTGGGAGGCTACTGGTTCAATGTCCAGTGGTCTGTTCACCAAATGCGGAGGGGGTAATGTTGTATTTATTGAATAATTGGATTTATATGGGCTAGGTCACGTCTCCATGAATTTTTATCATTAATTATTTCCCGAACATATAATTCTCGGTTGTGGGACCCTTTTTCTACATTATATTGAGGAAAATAACAAATGATTCTAATTTAACATCAAATTTCATGAAAAAAATATATGTATGTAATTTTCATGCACACAGTTGAGTATTTTTTATGTCAGTTTCCCTTTCGTTGATTTTTCAGCGTCTCCAAAACTGGATTCTATTAAGGTCACTTTTATTTCACAAGTTATTTGTGCCACAAAATTGGGAGGTTCAAAGTGATTCGTAAAGTTGGAAGAAAAAGTAACCTATCTAAAATAGTCCCATGGGTTGGGTTTTGTTATTATTTATTGTTGAAATGGGTTATAAAGTTTTTGAACCATTTTTTATGAAAAAAATTACTCTTTTAATTGGATTTGGTGGGGAATATGAGGGTCTTATTCTAAGGAAAATTCCGAACATTGGGTGACTTTTTAATTTTTTTAAAATTTATGAGGTTTGTTTGTGAAGTTCTATTAAATTTTCATGCATGTGGGTGGTAGAAGGACTTTAAATAATATGAGGGTCCCCATGTATGATCACTTTATTTTATTATGAGTAAATCCTCCTCTCACATGTAAAAATATCCAACCTGTGTGAACACACAAGGCTTAGTGTTGAGGCATTCACGAAAAATCTATTTACATTATAACAGAAGTGTGAACATGAGTTTCTATTCATTTCAATAAATTCACTGAACTAGAACATTTTTTTGATACACATAGTGTCATATTAGTGGTATCCTATAGTTTTGTGATCTATACAATGATAACTCATAAAAACATTTAAATATAGTAGAGCATGTGTCTATGATTTCTTCCATTGACATAATTATTGTTGAAGGTTATGAAAACGATGATATATATTAGTATATTATGGTGATGTATGAGATTGACGAGCTCTTTAACCATTTGGATGAAGAATAGAAATGATATATTCTAGGTAATTTGTTTCTTATAAATAATTTTTTATTTATTGATGATGTGAAAAAAGGGATATGGAGACTAACACAGTAGGTTATGGATCTCTCTCCTTCAAAAATATTAACAATGGAAAAAAATTTCTATTATACACTCAATAAAAATTTCAAATATTAGTTTCATATGTAGCATCTATTATAGGACGTGAACAATCATTGTTAATCTTCAATCAAATGAGGAATTCAATTCCTACTAGGAAATCAAATTCCAACCATGTATTTACAATCACCAGATGTGGTGGTATATTGAATATGACATTTGATCAGGGGGGTTTTCTGATGAGGGTGAGTAGGTGAAATATGTAAATCACACATATAATTATTGTGAGTAAAATGTGACTCATATTGGGTTATATGATGTAGTATGGATGTCGTAGTTTCAACACTATCACAAAATGAAGCAGCTGGCATAGCCCCTCATCTGAAAGCCCTAGTCATGAATACCTTACACCGTTACCATGGAGATGTGTTAATAAATCTGAGATACTTTCCCAACAACACTGGGATCCCCTAATGGTATTTCAATACTCATAATCCCCCCCAATTCCAAATACTTTGGTGGATAGAGACCAGACTCCATTAGTGGTGAAGAATCTTTAAAGCCACCAGGCTATTGTCTTGAAAAATCACCCTCACTTCCATTAGTACATAAGCATCAAGATATGGACGTGGATGTTTCTAAACATGATGGTGTAAATGATTCTATGGTTTCCAATGAAATACTATGGTGATATCTAGTAGAGGTAGTAAATATTGTATTGGTTAATGTGAACGGATGTCTAATACCAAAAGTTGGGAAATGAATGGTGGACTGGATCCATAAATTATGTTATACACATTTCCTATCCCCCATTTTGAGTGGGTGGCTACAATATTTTATGTACATGCATAAGGGATGTCCAAGGACACTAGTGATGGTGGTTATCATGGAGTATGGGAACTAGGTCAATTGCGGAATCCCAATGCTATCAATAATATGGAGTTAGTTGTGGAAGATTTTGAGGGGGTATAACAAATATAATATGTGGCCCATTAAAATTATTGAATGGATGTATTGTGTATCATTTTTGTGTGGTATAAATTTCAAACTCTATAAACCCCCCCCCCCCCCCTTAACGCTGGTCTTAGGTCAACTCTACTCAACATTTTTCTAGTGAAACTAGTGATACTTGGTAAAGGAGGTTCACATCACACATATTAAATTATTGGTAAATTAAATTGTAGGGATTTCCCATACTCAAATGGAAACATGGTATGCAACCTATATGTTACACCCAAATGTACATTTAGGTTTTCCGAGGATTGATGTTGGTTACACAGATTTATGGGAAAACCTATTACTTGATATATACCCTATCTTAGTTTTCACGAAATTTCAGCAATATCAAAAAATAAATCATAGAGGGTTTATATAGTGGTGTATATAGGAATATAACCCTACATCTTTTTCTACATGTTTTATATCATCATTTACTAGGGCTCTGGGGAGGTGATCATTTTTATTCGGACATTCCCTTATACTAGACTCACCCAAAATTATTAAAACCACTTGGTGGAGGCATACATAGTCATAGATTTGAAACAATGGGGGTGGAATGTTCCCCCCTATGATGAAACATTTGAGAAAATAATGGAAGACATTGGGTTTTTGAGGGTGAATATATGATTTCAAGGAGAGCTCAAGCACGATCAATGCTAGTAGATGGAAACAATTATCCTATCATGCATCCATATTTTTGTGGGGGGCCTTAGAGATATTGGTTTTTATGGTTCACATATCCTTTAAAAAACCCCCTCAAACTGGGTAAAATCTCTAAGTATGAGTAAGAAGGTCCTAATTTGTGCTATGGAATAATATATGATACATGGTGTAGGCAGCTAATGGTACCATTCATCTAGAAAATTTGGAGGCCTAAGATATCTTTTGGAAATCCTATATTCCTAAGAAATTATGGTGGAGGCTCACCTAGGATAAGATCGATCTTATTATGTTTAGAATATCACAAATCACCACCCGAGTGGACTTACAAAATAGGTACACATATCAGGAAAACATTGTTGCAATATTTTTTAGAGTGGGGTGGTAGAAACTTTTATCACATGGGTGTGGGACATTCTAAATTTGGAACCTGATATGTCATTCATAGTATAATAGTTAGTCTATGTTTTTTAATATCATGAATCCATATCTCAATACTTTATTAGTGAGGAGTCTTTGGGATCTAGTGCTGAATATGATTATCCTCAAAAGGGGGGGAAGTCACAACATGGATGATGAACTGATTGAGAAATGTTTTAGGAGGTAAGCTTTTATCTCATTCTAATGATGTCATAATTTCATATCTCATCCCTTTAGCATAAAAAAATCTTGATTTCAATATGAGTATGAATTTTAAGTAGGGTACCAAGATGCTTCTAATGGTGATGAAGTTACCCCCATGGGTTCTTGAGGAATCACATTATACTCTACTTCTAAGGCTATAGTAAAATATACAACAATTCAAGATTCTAGATAAAAGGTTTTATGTCATCTAATGATTCATACAATATATGGGAGGCCCTATAATAGAATTCCAATGGTAGATTCATCTAATATTTATCTAGGCTTCCTAAGATGGATAAAAAATAGTGTCATTATATATACCCATGATAAACTCTAAATTTCATAATCCTCGGTTTTCATAATGTCTTTCATTATTTCCTACAAAATGTATATTCTCTTTCTTTTTTATTTTATTCAGATCCCAAGCATGCAACCCCATAGAATTGTATAGTAGAGGTGGGGATTAAAACTAGTTTGTAAGGGTCTCAATTAGTGTCCATATCGATCAATACCTTGAGAATGTAGGTGTATGATATGGATATATAATCCTAATATGTTGTATTGAAGGTTCTATAAATGTGAATGTCCTCAATGTCTTAATTCCAAAAAAGTATAACCACTTTTATGTTTTATTTATCCTATTTAATGCTATTGATTAATCTTATCATTTTTATTTTTCCTGAAATAGTGTTTTTGGATGAAATCCCTAAATATTCAATCATGGATGAGGAGATCATTGTCTAAACACAATCTTAAGAATCTAATTTAGGGACTTGGGAGCCAGTTATTCCAGAAAATCCAACCCTCTTTTCTGGAGAGAATATAGTTTCCCTAGAATATGTGGTAGAGACTCTGGAGGAGACTAATATTAATGAGGAAATTACTTGTAGTGAATATTTTTGAAAGGATGATATCATTCATGGCATTATTACAAACACCAACAGAATGATTCCTGATGAGGATTCCAATTATTATGCATTGTAAATATTACCACAGTACTAGTTCCTTCCACTAGAATTCCATAAAGACTCTAGGTATGGCATTGAGAAAGAGAATTTAGGGTTTTGGTGTATAAAATAGATGGTGTTATATATTTTAATCACATGAACTTCATGGGATGACCTAATGTTTTGAATGGGTTGCCTCTACCATTTAATGGTGAACCTAGGGAGGGGTTTTGCAAAAACCACTTTATCAACCTGCTGACCTGAGGAATTCTAGAATACTGAGTGCATGAGTAATTATATGATTTCTATATCTCATAGTCTTTTCATAACTCAGTAGGGACCAAGGAACATTGAGTAATAAATAATAGATCACTACCCTATATGATGTTTCATAACAACATGAGGTTTTCCTCACTATCAGGAGATATATGATCATCCCTGAAAGGGAATAGAAGGTTCTTGATGATAATGAATTAGTGAGAGTGACATCCATGGTGGTCGATTAAAGGGTTCAATTGGTTAGGGTAAAAATATTTACTAATTCATTTTTTACTACTACTATGGTGTGGATAAAAGAGTTGGGGAGGCAGTGGAAGACCATTATGGCTACATAGAAGTTTATATATGAGCTAAGGTGGTCTCCATCCCATGAAAATCCATGAGGATAATTTTTCTTATTTTAGTAGAGAGGAGGATCTTTATTATTTATGGTCCATCATTATTGTATGATTAAAAAAATAAATATTTTTAAATTAAATCCCAAATTTTTTATATTTATTAAATGATCATCAAACTAATTATTCAATAGAAAATAAATTAATAATCCCACTTTAGTTGTGTATAATGTGATAAATATGACCAATAGAAGAATTTTTATCATTTATGGTAGTTCTATAGTTTTAATGAATCATCTAAAACTCGAATTCACTTTACGGAAGAGATACTGGTTGGAGAGAGACCATGCACGACTGACTATCTTTCCCAATGACTGTTAGGGAACAAGAGAAGCCATGTGTGGGAATTTAATTCTTCCAAAACTAATGGGAAATTGGGGGATGTGAATCAAGACCAGTAAGACATGGATCCCAAGATGAATGATTGATTTATCGAGGATTAAAAATGACTACATTTGAAATAAAGGTTTTAAAATTTAACTTCCCTGATTGGGGACATTTAAATGATGGTCGAACACTAACTCTTTTAGAAACATAGGACCCATAAAATATTCATTGGAATACCTTGATTTTGTATTACCTAGACTAGAATTCAAATAGTTTGGCCAAAAATAATCGCTGACAGGGGTCTAGTTTGGACAAGATAACTATTTTTTACCCAAATCATAAAATAAATATATCATGGGGGAGAATAAACTAATTTTTCAATTGTAGTTCAACACAAAAGGCATTATGATACCGTGGATATGAGAAAATTGTTTTGGTGTATCATCCGGGACAAGGATCAATCATGACACATAAGGGGAGCTTCATCCTATTTGTTAATAACTTGTTATGGAACTAGTGTGGTATTGATGGTGATTTTAACATTAATGGGGTAAACAATACTATATAGAATGGTCCAAAACATGTTTTAGTCTTATATTGTTCAATGATGATGAGAATATTGGAATTTAATTTCTTATCATGATGATTTTGAACTAGCAGGTTAACATTATACAACAAGGATAATATCTCATTCAGTGTAACATCATGTGAACATTATGTCTGAACTGACCTGAATATCGTTTATCCTACCAATGTATAGGGACATAGAAAATGTGAAGGATTGGATCATAAAATATCCAAAACTGATGGGTTTAGAGATGAAAACTGAGTTTTTGATAGAAATAGGTGTGAGTACAGTGTGTTTATTTACTTCTACACTCATACCATTACATTTTACCATGTCATAAGGGTGGTTTGTAAGAAAAAAAATGAACTTCTTATATATTTTCCCATAATATATTGTCAACTTGATAATTATTTGGACCACTTTTGCAATTTATGGTCTTTCCAGTGGGAATAAAAAGTGTGAGGAAGCCTAATTGGCTAGAGATGATTATAGACTACATCAACATAGGGTCTTAGAGGGATTACAACATGATCAACGTAGGAATATGTTCTTCAATGAAAGAGGCTTACATTTTTTATTACTGTACGAGTGATTCAACACATATACATTGTGGCCTGGTTGATTTGAACAAAAGGGGTGAATTTTAGAATATGGTTTGGGATATTGTACCATTTCCACATATGTGTCATACCCCCATGATGTTAAAAGAGGTAATAAATTTCTATGTATATCCTAGATTGAATAAAGGAAATGTGAGAGTGATGTAGATGAGAAAGGTTATTCCAAATATTGTTGTTTTACATGTCTCTACATATCCTATAAGACTATGAATCGAACATAATGTTGATATCAAAAGTGGTTCAGTAAGTGATCAACAAAAAATGGGAAATCTATTTGAGTTAGAGTGAATGTAATATGAAATTATTTTCGGGTGCACTATTGAAGATTAAAAAAGAATGTGGATTGTGGTCTGAAGGGGGCTATATGAAAATAAAATATTTTGTAATTGTCATTGGATAGGAATGTTTAATGTTTAAAGTCTCATAGATCAGAATATAAATGATAAATATTGGAGAGGTTATTGCAATATGGTAGAAATTAAAATCCCAAAAATAGAGGAGTTTCACAAAATCCTCATTCTCTAAGAAAACCGTAAGTAAAGTTGAAATTTTTTTAGATTAATGATCTTTGGACCAAAACGGTTTCTGATTGTTCAATTTCATATAGATTAGACAAAAATGTTTTTGATCAAGTAGGTTTCATGTGGTGTTAGAGAGTTGAAATGAAATTTGAGTAGATGGAAAAATGAAATGGTCGTTGAAAATGTCTTTGATATGGGTATTCACATAGTTTATACCCATGAATCTTAGTATATAGGTGGCTTGCTACATATCGTCCATACTGTGGTAGACCCTACCATGATTCCTAATCTAATGTGAACCATGCTTGATGTATGAAACAATAAATAGTGAAGTTTCTATTTGATCACATGGGAGTGAGAATTAAGTGAAATGATAAGATGGTTTTATTAATTCCAAATAATGTTAAATTTTGATTCAATGTGCATGAAATCATATATTGGTAACACAAAGGTTGTTAAACAGCATGAAACAATGGTGTATGAAAGGGATGTAAATCACAACTTATAGGATATGAACAAATAAATGGGGGTGAGAAATGGATAGTAATGAGTATTCACCACATTGGACACATATGTTCTACGTCAATAGTGGTCCAGGATGGGGTGAGATATTACTAAATAGACCACTAACCATGTTCAAAACACGGGAACCATCATTTTTATAAGATATCCTTTTAGGCATGTACCTCATAAGGGAGGTAATCTAGTTTGTCCCACCACCAATGTAATTAGTTTATCCTTTTCATATTTATAGCATAATTAGTGTCTAAAACAAGGATGAATCAGTGTTTATAGATGAATGGTGGATGTTTTCAGGTATAGTTAAGTACTCTAGGTTTTATAAAACTATGAATTTGAGCAAAAAATGTGTAATATCAGTTAGTGATATTCAAAGATATTCTCAATAATGAGGGATCTAAATTATGATTATAATCAGGATAGACCAACGATTTGGGATCATGGTGTCTCTATGTTTCACATGAAACTATGAATCAGACCCGGTGTATTTCTTCAACAGGGTGTGGTAAATGACCAACAAAAACATAGATTATATACTCAAGTGAGTCACAACATATCATGCATTTTTATGTTACCTATCCATGATATGGAATATATAGATTAAAATATTCCTAAAATAATTTTGAACATGTAGTTTAATCTCTTATGGTGATGATGGTGAATCATACAGTTTAATGATTTAAGACAATGCCGTTTTCTTGTAGTTTTTACATCACGTGACCAAGGTATTTGGTAGATGTTTTGTATATATAGTACAATGGGAAATATTAAATAGATAATGTCTGGTCCAGGTGATGGGTGTGTACAAATATATATTTCTTTTATGTGAATGAACTCATATTTGGGGCCTAGTGTATGGGTTTCTAGATTTTTAAAGCAATATATACTAGATCCGATTGATGGATCCACCTAAAAGGATTGTGAGGTACTAGAGAGTCTATGAATGATATGAATAAAAGGATAAGGAGTCCATGCACCTAGAAAACATATTTGGGTTAAGATGTACAATGTTTAAGGTTGTGATGCTCAAAAAATGAGTTATGGTGACATGGTGTCACCATATTGTAATAATAAAACTGTTGAGATTAGTGGCCTTTGGGAATGAATTATAGTGAATATATTTTCAGCATAGGAAATAATTTTCTATTTTTGACAATATAAGGGTTCAATGAATCCGTACATGTAAAAAATCTGTACATTGATCTAATGATAATATGGAAAGATACCAATAGAAAAAGGGAATGTATCTTATCATGTGTGTATGATGACCCAGTTCTATAGTTTAGAATGTTGTATTAATAAATGAAAACTATAGGGTTTATGGTCATGAAAATAGGTCAAAGCATCAAATAGTTTAATTCCATTTGAAAAATATGTATTTTTTATTTGATATTCATGATAACATGAATTTTTTTATGTACTTTAATATTATATATCTTTGAAAAAATGTTTTTATATAGTTTATAGTAATTTTTTTCAGACCATGGGAGTGTCTCGAGGATGTTTGTGGAATAAAAAACTATTGAAACATGAGGTGTAAAGAGGCTGTTGAGGCCTCATATCACATGAAAACATTTCAGTACATGATGAAAATAGTATAACATCATGGATCTTGGAACCAAGATACATTATTCTTTTAACTAGGTGTGTGTGCCTCAACCAAGGTATGAAATACCCTACCATAATCCCTAATACCACATTTTTTATACATGATATGATAAATAATGAGGTTTGAGGAGTCTCCTTATCAAATGGGAGAACAAGGTAGGGGTAAATGTAGTCATAGTAAGTGGGTAATCATAACCCCAATATTTTTGATCATCATGAAATAATTAATAGTGGAATGACAAATATCATTTTAAGACTCTACAAGAACGGTGACATGTCAAAACCTACTATACCATGGCTTTTGAGATATGTATTACAAAAGGAGTGGGTTTATAATATATAAGGATTGATTGATTGGTAAATTTTAGACAGTGTTTCCACATCCACATTGACTAAGTATTTTATGATAAAATTATATAATTAATCTTAGTAATTATTAAAACACATGAACTATCATATGAAGATGTAGATCATTGAAGGTGTGTACCAAGGATGGGATATGGGTATATTTTTCAAGGCAATATAGTTATTTATTGAGTCTATTTTCATTTAGAGAATGATGGTGATCTAATTAATGAATGATTGAATGTATTGGAGTTAACATGGTGGGGTTATCAAGGAAGAATCAAACACTCTTAGAGATATTCCACAATGTTCTTGAACTGAAAACATGGGCATATTATTTACATAGACATGATACGGTTCCAAATTGTAAAATCCCCTAAAATAGAATATTTCCTTTGATGAGATGATGTTTTGAGATATGATAATATTAATGAATCCCATTAATGATAGTAATCATGCCATACAAAATTCATAATGGTGGAATTCTTGGTGAAAGGAACTAGAAGGTGGATCGCTCTCATGTGAGAGTCTAGGATCTCAAAAAAATATTATATAATGTGATGGGGATGTGGTATGAATAGTTTAATTGGTGGTTTCGGGCATATCAGAAGCTTGTGGGTGGATGTTCCCACTTGACCTTTTGTCATTATCAATGATAAATCCAGGATCAATACGACGATAAATGCCAGACTCCACGGATCGAATCACAAAAATAAACAAAGAAGAAGAGTAGTCCAGGAACCACAAATGACTATTATCATAGGTTGATTATAATTAATTTAAATAATTGATAAGAAATACCTTTTGTGGTGTTCCTTATTCACTAATATTTATGATCACGCTCCAATGTGATTTTTCATTGCGTCGTAGAAGCCATATGTAGACTTCCTCTAGCGGTGATCCACATGTGCACCACGTATCTCTAGACTTCACCAGAGGAGTCTCCGGGTGCTAGCGTGGAGAAACCCTTTCTTGCGTTGTCTGCCTTAGATCGTGTTGATCTGATGGTGTATGATCTCTCTCTCGGTCTTGAGAGAGTTCTTGGAGGAAGGTGTTCATTCGGTCTTGAGATAATTCTCCAAAATTATGGTGCACAAAAATTGGGGAAAATTTTTAGGGTTGTGAGGATATTTATAATCGGGTTCGAGTTTATAGAGTTATGACAAGAAATATACATGTTACATGTTTTAATTATTTCATTAACTCTTATTGAAAACTCCCAATGTCGAATAATTAATTCCTTAACATGCGCCCACACTGATTATAATAAATATCTTTTAATAAAACAATATTATATACTCAAAATCATGACAGGAAAAACTACACGTCTTGTAATCATTTATACATGACGTGTAATTGTCTTTCATAAAAAAACAAAACGGCGTGTAATCATTAATACATGATGTGAACATTTTTTCAAAAATAAAAACTACACAGCGTGTAATCATTAATACACGGCGTGTACTTGTTTTCATTTTATTATTCCTCCAACATTAAAATGATTTAGGCTTCCTTGAATAATTATTAAACCACATATGGGAATAATATTTATTCTACTTGAGATACGTGGACACACTTTGTGTGTGACCCTCTATCCCTCTTTATCATTGGCATTAGGCGGGCTTTCCAAAAGTCCAAGATTACTATCTAGCAACAGATCATGGCCCCAAGAGAAATAAGTTTATGCCGCATTGACGTGTCCCCTCATACGAACACTTACTGTGTAATTCAATCCCTTTGTCTCAATATCTCATCAAGAAAGTTTCATGGAAGTGTCATAAACCTATATGCTTGATCTGTCATTATTTGACTTCCAGAAATAAAGTCGTCGTTACACCATGTCCATTGAATTTGGGGGATAGTTTTATTTCAATCAAATGGCCTGAGATATATACTTCCCTAAATATGGAAGGGACAAATCTTTCCACGACTTATACATTAACAACATGTCATTCGTGACTCACATAACGTACCCTACTTCCTGCCAACTGACTTTGTGATGGTTTTCGTCAGCAAATCTATGTGCACGAGTCATGACATGAGTTAATGATAATCTTCCTATCTAATGACCCTGACACAAGCTCATAGATAGTAATATCTGATGACACCAAGACATACAGAAATACAAATGGCGTGTCTATTCTCATAATCTCCCATCTTGGAGATTACCAAGTGAGAACTCTTATGAGAGAGAGTCTCATCTTCTTACGAGTACTCACACATGACGGTATGTATACTATGTGTACTATCATATTATGTCATCCAACCGTATAACTTTATTTAATAATATTGTTTTAACATTTCAATGTTCTCATCATATCATGGATCTTCCATGACCTCATTATTAAAACAAATATTCTAGGACATTATTATACTATAGTCATGAAGAACAATGAAAAATATAAATAATAAGTGTACATTCACATAATCAAAGTACAAACAATTGGTTCTCAAGACACCAACTCTAACAAACTCTCAATTGGACTAGAGCCAACTGCCTACGACTTTTAATCTTCTTGACCTCACATGATGATCATGTTTCTGCTGAGTCAAGGCTTCAGTCAAGGGGTCCACCACGTTGTCTTCCTTGGAAATATTTCTCACTGCAACTTCACCTCTATGAGAAAAATATCTCAAGAGATGATACTTCTGAAGTATGTGCTTTTTCCATTGATGTGGCCTTGGCTCTTTTGTAAGTTCCACTGCTATAGTATTATCACAAAAGAGTGTGATAAGATATTTACTACTAGGTACTACATGCTGCTCTCGGATGAAGCTTCGCATCCATACTACTTCTTTAGCTACCTCAGATGATGTGATATACTCAGACTCTACTATAAAATCTGTGACCACACCTTGCTTTGATCTCTTCCATCTCCCTACACCTCCATTCAAACTGAATATGTATCCAGTCTGTGACTTCATGTCATCTTGATCAGTCTGGAAACTAGCCTCTACATGTCTTCTGATGACTACTTCTTCATTTCCTCAATAAACCAGGAACATATTCTTATTACACCTCAGATACTAAGGGATAGTCTTGACTTCCATCCAATGGCGGTCACCTGGATCATCTTGTTATCTGTCTACCGCACTTAATGCATAAGAAACATCTAGCCTTTTACATATCATAACATACATGACTGACCCAATTGAGGATTTGTAAGGGATCCTTGCCATTTTGTTTATTTCCTAATGTGTCTGAGGACACATTTTCTTGGAATGATGAATGTCATGTGACTCTGGCCATAATCCCCTCTTGGAATATTCCATACTGAATCTCTTGAATATCTTTTCAATGTATGTACTTTGACTCAGGCCCAACATTCTCTTGGATCTATCACGATGGATCTTGACCCCAAGAATATATGCTACCTCTCCCAAGTATTTCATATAGAATCATTTATCCAACCATGACTTAACTGACTGTAAGATATGTACTTCATTACAGATTAGTAATATGTCATCAAAATATACTATTAATAAAATGACTGCACTTCCACTAAAACATTTTTAGACATAAGGCTCACATTCGTACTTAACAAATCCAAATTCCATTACGGCTTCATCAAAACGAATGTTCCATGACCTTGATGGTTGCTTCAATCCATAAATGAATTTATGCAACTTGCATACCTTGTTGGAATCCTTTGGATTCACAAACCCTTCACGTTGTGTAATATAGAAATATTCCTGGAGGTTCCCATTAAGGAATGATATTTTGACATCAATTTTTCAAATTTCATAGTCATGGTAATCAGAAATGGCCAATATGATTCTGATGGATTTTAGCATCGCAACCAGTGAAAAGGATTCATCATAGTCAATTCCTTGATGCTGTCTAAAACCTTTTTCAACCAGTCGTGCCTTATAGGTGCTGACTTATCCCTCTATGTCCAGTTTCTTCTTGAATACCAATTTATTACCGACAAGCATTACATCAACTAGAGGATCTACCAAAATATAGACTTGGTTTTGGTACATAGAATCTATATCATAATTCATGGATTCATTCCACTTAGCAGCATTTGTGCCTTTAAATGCTTCCTTTTAAGTAAGAGGATAATCATTGTCAACCAATAATGAGTCACCATCCTTGGTGACAAGAGAACCATATCATTCTAGTTCTCTTGACTCTCTCATGCTTCTATGCAGTTCTTCTGTCTCTAGAATAGATTATTCTTCCATGTTGCTTTTTGGAAATTGTTCTTGTACCAACTCCTATGTATCTTGAGCCTTGAATTCATTGAAATTTATCTCACTCCCACTATCTCATTTGGAGATGTTCTCCCTCTCAAAGAATATGGTGTGTCTTTCCACTATAACCTTTTTATTTGAGGGTTTTTATAGGTAATATCCCCTTGTTTATTTGGGATATACTATAAAGGTACACTTTGTGCCTCGGGGTGAAAGCTTCTTACCTGAAGAGGCCTTAACAAATGATTCACTACCCAACAAATTTAAATTTTATAACATGGCTTTGTGTCCACTCCATAAATCATATGGAATATTATTTATCGATTTAGTTTTTTATTGGTTTAGTATGTCTGTTGCTATTTGTAATGCATATCACCAAAAGGATAATATACGACTTGCCTGAATCATCATTTTTCTCACCATGTACAATAGGGTGTGGTTCCTCCTTCCACTTACACTATTCCACTGAGGCGTGTAAGGAGAAGTGAGTAGAGATAGAATCCCAAAATCATCTAAGAAATATGTGAAGTCCTGATTAAGATATTCTACTCTTCTATCTGAGTGGATTTTCTTAATCTTCTTACCAAGAAGGTTCTCAACTACATTCTTGTATTCTTTGAACTGATCAGAAGAATCCTACTTATACCTCATTAATTAAATATATCCATATCAACTAAAATCATTAGTAAAGGTTATGAAGTACAAGAACCTCCCCCCCCCTTTCTTCTACTGGAAATGGTATACACACATCTGTGTAAAATAATTCTAGAAGCTCTTTTTCCCTTTAACCATTCCCAGAAAATGGGGCTTTGGTCATTTTTCCTTTTAGACATGCATGACATACGCCAAGTGGTTTTAGTTTGAAAGAATCTAAATACCCATTTTGATGTAATTTTGTCAATCGGTTCTCATTGACATGACCTTTCCAGTGATGCCAAAGTTGGATGTGGTATGAGTCATGTGAATTAGCTTTTTCATCGATTTCCATTACTTGGTTCGTGTAGTCTAGCACATAAAGGCCATTATATAAACGTGCCCTACCAAAACAGATGCTATTTTATTAAATGTAGAAACATTCATTTCCAAACAAGAAGATGAATCCATCAGTATCTAAACTGGATACTAAAATAATGTTTTTTGAAGCATAATGCACATAATAATGACCCTTTAACACCAATATCATTCTAGTTGGCAATGTGAGGTGGTAGTCTCTGACAGCTACAACAGTGAGTCTAGCTCTGTTGGCTACTCACATATCCACCTCACCTCGATCAATCTTTCTGAATCTACATGGTTTCTATATTTGGGTGTAGATGTGAGCACCACAAGCAGTATCTAAAACCCAATTAGTGGAAACGGATAGATTTCATTCGAAAACAAGCGCACCTGAAGCTTCCCCTTGCTTCCTTGGCGGGGTGCATATTTTCCTCCAGTGGCCCTTCTTGCCACATGCAAAACAAACAACCTTCTTTTCTCTTGCCTCCCCTTTGATCATTCTTTTCTTCGAAGGCCGTGAAGAGGCTTTAGGATTAATGCTCTTTTCCTTCCCTTTACTTTTATTCACCCTATTGACAGAAGGCTTTTCACGCTTCATATCATTGTCCACTTGGCGAATAAGGATAAGAATATGAGATATAGACTTATCAATGTTGTTAATGTTGAAATTTACAACAATGTTAGAGAATCTATGGGGGAGTGATGCAAGAATGAGATCGGTACCCAGTTCATTGGGGAGTTTAAACCCCAGAACCTCCAAGCGCTCAATGTAGCCAATGATCTTGACTACATGAGGCTCAGCTGGGGCACCCTCTCTAAGCTTGCTCTGAAATAGAGCCTTGGAGATCTCAAACCTTTAATGTATTTCTATCTCCCGATATAGACCATGGAGGTTCTTAATCATGTTGTTGGCATCCATGTCTTCATGAGGCATCATGAGCTCACTTGACATTGATGATATCATCAAACATTGAACGTCGAGTGCATCACTCAAATGTTGATCATAGACCAGGAAACTTTCATCACTCACCCCTTGGGCAGGAGAATCAGGAAGTGAGGACTCCAGTACATAAAACATTCGTTCATAGCATAGGATAACCTGAAGGAAAGTAAGCTATTCATGAATGTTACTGCCGGTGAAGATATTGTCTTTATCCAGATTTGATAGTAGAGAAAATGTGGTTGATGAGTTTTTCATATTTATTCTACAAATTAAAAGAGAATATTTATTAGTACTTTCTTGATTACATTTTTGTGAGAAATAATAAATTTTATTAAGTCTCCCACTATTATATCAAGTCCCAAAGGCCCTCACCATTGAACTCTGAATGTCCAGTTTTTTTGACATTCTAGTGGCAAGGATCCATATTTCCCTTCTCAGAACCAGAAAAATGGTTGGTCAAGCTATTAGAAGGTATTTAGGTAGGTAGGTATTTGAAAACTAAGAGCTTATAGTTCTTTGATCTGTTGAGTGGACTCCCCAATCCTGAAATCCTAACATGGATTTCTTCAACACTTGCCTCCATTTTATAACAAGTCTATCAAGGGATAATTCTCTTGATGTAAAATGTTTAAGTCAACCTGAAACATTTATAAGAGCTTTCTTTATAAAAGTATGTGTCCCAATAAGGGTTGGTCAAACACATAGTTTTATTGATTCTTTCCATTAATCAAGTAATGGATGTCTTGATCTGACTTAATATGGTATTTGAGGGATTTTATTCTTTATGTGTAGTTTTTCATGATCACATGCTTGTTAATATTATGTGATTATTGCTTAAGTGATTAACCATGTTCTGATAATGTTTATGCATAGTCCAGTTTTTATTTTATTCCATCTTTTCATTCTTGTTTATTTCATTAACTATATGATCGCGAAAACACATACATAATAAATAAACCATGAAATCAGGTAGAAATAAAATAATATGGCATGATCATGAGCTTTTATTAGTTATCTTATCTAGAGGTTTTTATAAGATAACCCTGACCTAGGGAAAAAAACCTTGAACTCGATGGTTCATGTTTTGCAACTCACACTTGTCCACCTTTGTATCTTGTTGGGTTGGTTTCGCCTTAGCTTATTATTTTGAACCATCTCCTCTAGCTTGGGAGATCCTCCATTACATGGGGATTGTATTAAAGAAACTATGGGCACATAGGCCCTACATATTATTGGAAGAAGGCTCATAGGCCAACGAATTTAAATTAAATAAATTTAAATGAAACCATACACGCACAAAGGGTCATTGGTCTAGTTCATGATCATCCATAGCATGTAATGACATTTACTCATATTTAGTATTAAAATTCTTTTAATCATTATTTTATTCAATATAAGTCGCGCTTGAAAATAATAAATTATGATCTTATAATTAATAAATTCTTTATCTTAAATTCCTTTCTGAATTTCTTTGAGATTATTCTCTTCCATATTCCTTGTACGGGTCTTTGTTCATTGGAGGAAACTTGGTGAAATTATATTTCTTGAAATTACATGGCATGTATGATATATTACACAACATGTATTTTTTTCACCCTTTATCCAAATTACACACCGGGGGCTTTGTCGTGTTTTCTATACATTGGAAATTTTGGAGTACACGGTGTGTATATTAATCTAATATAGAGTTTATTTCCTTGTTACGCGGTCTTTGTTCATTGGAGTACACGTGTTTTCTCTTCCATATTCCTTGTACGGGTCTTTGTTCATTGGAGGAAACTTGGTGAAATTCTATTTCTTGAAATTACATGGCATGTATGCTATATTACACAGCATGTATTTTTTTCACCCTTTATCCAAATTACACACCGGGGGCTTTGTCGTGTTTTCTATACATTGGAAATTTTGGAGTACACGGTGTGTATATTAATCTAATATTTATTCTACTTGAGATATGTGGATACACTTAGTGTGTGACCCTCTAGGACACTTTCTCGTTGGCTTTTAGCGGGCTTGCCTAAAGTCCAAGATTACTGCCTAGAAAAGGGCCAAGGCACCCGAGAGAAAGAATTTGACACCGCATTGACATGCCACCTCATATAAATGCTTAATGCGTAATTTAATCCCATTGTCTCAATATATCATCAAGAAGGATTCATGGTAGTGTCATAAACCTATATTCTTGATATTTCATTCTTTAAATTCAGAAATATACTCGTTGTTACACCATGGACATGGAATTTGGGCGACAGTTCAATTTCAATCAAAGGGCCCGAGATATCTGCATCCATATATATGGAAGGGAAAAATACTTCCTCGACTTATCCATTAAAAACATGTCATTTGTGACACACCCAACATACCCTACTTCCCAGCAACTGTCTTCGTGACAGTTTTCATCAACAAATCTAAGTGTTCAAGTCATGACATGAGTTAATGAAAATCTTAGAGTATAAGGACCATTACACACGCTCATAGATAGTAATGTCGGATGACACCAAGACATGCGGGATTACTACTAGCATTTCTGTTCTCGTAATCTCTCATCTTGCAGATTACCAAGTGCAAACTCTTATGTGAGGTAGTCCCATCTTCTTACGAGTACTCGCACATGGCAGTCTGTATACTATGTATCCTATCATAGTATGTCATCCAACCATAGAACATTATTTAAGAATATTGTTATTACATTTCAAGGTTCTCATCATAGTGGGGATCTAACATGACCTCATTAATGCAACAAATATTCCAGGACACTATTATATTATAGTCATGCAGAACAATAAACAATATATATAATAACTGTACATTAATGTAATCAAAGTAAAAACAGTTGGTTCATAGGACACCAACTCTATCATTAATGACAAATGGAAATGATGATGGACTTTTAGTTTAATGTATTATAGTGAGGATGTGGAATCAAAACGTTTATCTTCTTATGATGAGGCTATTGTCTTTCAATATAGTGTTGTAAAGCATGGATGGGTCCATTGAATTTGACATCATGAAACTATCTCTAGTAGGTTGTTTTAGTTTATGGTATTATAGATTCGACCAAGTTTTATATTATATTTTATGTTCATGATTCTCAAAACACATTTTTGAACATTTTATTATCACGTGTCTTAGAAATTTTTTGGATGCTTAACGTCATAAAACTAAGATGCAACATAACGAATCATGAAATGTACCGCTTGAGAAGCCTGTAATTTGTGAAAGTTGAGAAGTTATCCACCTCCATGATGATAAATTAGTATGAAACATTAGATTAATCCTTAATAATGAATTAAGTTTTACACCATTTGTGTTCCATCCTCATCTTCTTCGTCCAAACAATCATTGATGTCCTTATATCAAATACGATATCACACTATATAAAGAAGAATAGATGAACCTTTTTTAACAAATACACCATTTATTTCGATGAATTTCTAGTTTTATTAGTGTATGGATTCATATTTTATTGAGAGATTCTAACACTTACACATAACATGTGGATAAATTTCCCTATACATTTTGGTCATACATTACCATCCTAATAGAAAAAAATCCAAGCATCTATAGGAACAATCTCCTACGACCCATATACTAGGATGTATAGAGTTACAAGTGTGTAATTATGGGTCATCTCTTAACAGACCCTTTTTTATATAGAGATACAAAAATGAAAATATTCTTGTTTTTATCCAAAATATTTTGTAATATTTTAACGACAGACTTATTGAAATTCTAAATCAACCAAGTCAGATATGGATGATAGATGGAGATGTGGTTAGATGATATATTTTACTTAGATTAAATATTATTTAGAAGAGGTTCCCAAAAAATTGATTCCAATCTTAATGAGATTTGGTTGAGGGATCCATAATTAATGAATGATACGAGACATCATACACTCGATCATAGATCATGAATTTAATTATTTAAGAGTTATGACTTTAACCAACATTGAGATGAACTTTTTTGTAGTCAAAATGAAAATTCAAATCCAATATTTTGATTGTTTTCAAGGTCCTAGAACATCATTACCACATGTTGTAAACTTCTAAGTTTAATTGGTGACATAGATAATCTATGGATTGAGATTCATGATGTTGGATGGGAAATATCATGTGTGACTCTTCTTGGTGAACATCGAGAAGTCATACACCATAGTGGGCCATAAGTACATCAACATCTAGATGTGGGGGTGGGAGTGGAATCATCAGTATATATTCGTGGTCCCCACATGACATATAATGGACTTCCTAAAACACCAAAAAAATATCATTCCCTTGGAGAAATCGATAAGGATTCCAGTGAAACCACACATGTTGATGGTATTCTCTAGGTTGGGTCCATCCAGTAGAGTGTATTTAAATTTACATAAATGGTTTTACTCACACTCAACTCGGCCTAGAAGGAGTGTCCCACATCAAATATTCTTGATTAAAGGAGTTTCCAAATTAGGTGATTCATTGACTACCATGGCCATAGAGGCCCCTTATATAGAAGTGGTGGTGGACAATCAGTTTACTCGTCCAACCTCTTCATCAGGGATGATAGGGGAAATGACTCTCATGTGTATTACATGAATGAATATGTCATCTTCATTGGGTTCTTAGAGGGATATGTCAAAGAATTAATATTCATCTTCTCTAAAATTTTACCACTGGGGAGGACAAGGCATCTTGTCTTCTAAAGAGAACTAGTCCATTAGATCATTTTTCATCATTATAAAGTGGATGAGTTGTTTTATTCAAATTATTTAATCATCATTGATCTTCTTCATTATTAGTTATTATTCTCCCTTCACTGTAACAACCCGAAATTTTATGAGAATCATTACTTTTAATTTCATTGATGTCTTGTGTTGTATGTGACACAAAAATAAGCTTGTTCTATACGCAATACCGTATTAGCTTGCAGTATACACAACACTAATCTTGGATCGTGTTACATACAATTTCAAGTTCGTTTGATAGAATTTATTTTATGCAACATTGAGTGTATATATATATATATATATTCAATGTATAAATGAAATATGGTTGGATTCTATTATACGCAACAAAAAATTAATTTTACACTATATGCATCCCTGACTTGGCTTTCATTACACGCAACCACGACCTTCTATGATAGTGTGTGTTATACACAATACCAAGTTTCACTAAACGAGATATTATTTTAATATTATTATGAACTAGACATTATGAATAGTAATACCCAATTTTTGAAATTTTATAAATTATATCTTTCAAAATGGAATTCATTTTTTGATTCTGAATTTCGAAATTAGCCTGGGGTGAATTTTTTGTATTTATCTGAAAACTTTCAATTTTTGCTGAATAGTGAAAACACGAGGTTACTATTTAAAAACTGACTTTTTATTTAAATAATTATTTATTTTATTTAAATTTATTTTAGGTGAAAATTGATACATAATACCTATATAAGTTCAATGTAATTAATTGGAGTAATTTTATAAAAAATTTAGATATATAAAAATTTTATTGAACTTTTCACCGTCTTTTTCCCACCTCCTAGGAGAATTTGGAAATTCACATAAAACGCAATTTTACCACTTCTGTGAGTGGAATTTTTAAAATAAGAGAGACACGGTAAATATCAAGGACTAAAATGTGGTTCAAATAGATGAAAATAATTTTTGGTTAATATTAACTTTTTACTTTTATTTACCACAGTTAAAAGTAAATAGAGTAATTAAGGGTAAAAATGGTATTAATATTATCCTAAAACATGTCATAATTAAATTGGATAAGTGTAATTCGACCAAAAACAACCTTACGAATAAAATATGACCATTTAGGTCCACTTGGATTAGATTAGGACATTTATTATTAATTTATTTAAAGAAGGGTTAAAATAGTAAAAAACAATGTTTAATAACTAAATAATTTTTAATATAGTATTATACATAAGATAAATTCGACTATAAATATTAATTAGAAAGATAAATATATTTCCTACATAATTGTATTTTATTTATAATTTTTATACATTAAGTAATTTAATTTATTTATGACACAATGATGATGCAGTAATTATCTTATTAATGAAATATTAATATAATTTATGTTATAAATACCCAAATAAATGTAATATGAGACTTTTTATGAATTCCAATAATTTTCTAGGTTAATATGACATGTTATAATTGATTTAATTAACTTTTTTCGAACTAATCACGCTGTTATGATTTTCAAAAAAAAAAACAATTACCAAATAGTGTCAAAATTGACATAAAATCGTTTTTAAAACAAATATTATATTATTAATTGTTATTATATTCTTAAAAATCTAAGGATCTGCCAAATGACTTATATAATGTTATATATATTAATAATGAACCACTTGGGGTTCTTTGGGCTGGTTTTAGTAAGTTTATTAACCATATAGTGTAAGAAAACAAGAAGACATGGTAAAAGTTAAATTATTTAACATAGAATTAAATCTGAAAGATAAGGTTAAAATAGTAACCTAAACTTGTCTAAAACCTATTGGTTGAGAGGATTCCGACCCATCCCCTCCTTAGCATCGAAATAAATCAATTTTGTGCCATTAAAAACCGAATATGACTTTATTATAAAATAATATTTTCAGTTTTTTCAAAGGTGCCCCTCTCCTCCCTTATAAAAAGGGCACCCCTTCCCTATTCTCTTCACACCCTTTTGAGCCTTGAAGCTTGGCCAAACCCTAACCATTTCTCTTCTCCACTTCCCTAGCAACATTATTGGAGGTTCTGGTGTTCTCAAAAGACCAACTCTACTTCCTTAAGAGAAGGATTAAAGGAGGTATGTCGAAGAAGAGGAGGTTCGGATACATACGAAGCATATCGGACATAAGGTAAGGGATAAATTTTCAATCTCATGTTTATCTGAGATCGCTTATACGTAAGTATTTATTGGGGTTACGTTTATCATCCATGACCATGTTTTATAAAAATGTTTTCATAAATTTTTTATTTTTCTTCCATGAATATTTAAAGTCATTTTTACCCTTTATTGATTTTTTACCACATTGTATGGAGGGAATGTTTCCTTTGGTTACCATGTATGGTACTTTTTTTCTTTTCTGACAAAAGTATGAGGATAATTTTATTTTTAACTTATATGGAGTGAACGGATTTTTACGGTTTCATAATGCCCCATTTTCATGAATATTATTCTAAAATATTGCATGATTATTTTCAAAAAAACCCTTTTCTTTTAAAATTGCATCAAATTTTGTGAAAAGAAAATGATTATGAAAAAGAAAGGATATTTTACTCAAGAATTCATTTCATGTGTTTTATCAAAAATATTTACCATCTAAAATGACATTATTTAATATGTTTATGTTTCAAGTATAATGTCTCCATTATTTACATGGTTTTATTTTTCTTATAATGAAATGATATCCATTTTTTATATGGATTATGTTATGATGGAAGGATGTTTAAGAGTCCCATTCTATTACATGGGTTATGCTATGATGTATGATTTATGATTTTGTGGCACACGAAAGAATGATTTTATTATGAGATGGGTGGGACCTATATCTCCCTCCAATGCATTGGGTATAGATTTATATCTCATGAGATAGACATGGATGGAATGGTAAGTTAATCCAGTTCCTTGAAACAGGACTGGAACGAGGAGTGAACATGATTCAGAAAAGGACTTTTTCCACTAAGATGGTCTTGGCAGTAATGCCTTGTCTAATATAGAAATAATATCATGTGCTTAATGGTTTTCCATAATTACATGTTTTATTCCCATGCTATTTTATCATGATTGATGTTCCTTTTTGATATATTCCTTACGTACTTCCAAGATTTATGTCTTTTCTCAAGATTTTGATGTTTAGATTTTATATTCAAGTATTTGTATTCAAATTTTTATGGATTGTTTTATGTTCTCTATGTTTACCCTTACTGAGCATTTGAGCTCACCCTTTTTATGTTTTCTTTTACCCAGGATATAATGAAAGGTTTTAGGTAATAAAACCAAAAATGGGAAGATCTTTATGGGAGATGTTGAAGATCTTTCACCATGATTAGAAGATTACGTTCTGAGTTTCCCAAGACACTAAACTAATACGGTCTTTGGGTGTCTGTTTTTTTCATGTATTAAGTATTCTGTAAAAGTAATGTAATGTCCATGTACATCAGGCTTTGTGTCTCTATAGTTGGTATCAGAGAAAAGGTTTAGTTAACCTTTAGAAACTAGGATGTTAAAACTTTAGTGAAATCTCAAGAGATGTTTCTAAGGTATGTCTAGGGATGTCTCTAAGGATAAGTATATGTATAGGTTATAGTCCAAGAATTACGATAACGATCATATAATTAAACCTAATATGTTATATATTAAAGGTAGTCCCCCTTTATTATGTTGGTTTCCTAACATGATTTTTGCCTCTCACACTATTCTTTTTGGGTTTTAGAAAATGACTGGAAACAGGAAGATTCACGATAATGGAGGATATGATGGACAATGGAATGATATTCTTCATGAGAAACCAAATAAAATTGGATCTGGAAGTCCACATATCATTATTATGCCTAATCAGCAATCTCATAATATGATCAAGAATCTCAACTTTGGTATGTTTCCCGACTCAGATAATAAGAGAAAGATGGAGTTTCCTGATGATCATAGAGGAAACAAAGTTCAATTTCCCTCATGTAAATAATGTGGGAAGAGGCATCAGGAAGATTGTTTCAAAGGAACTGGAAGATTATTTGGGTGTGGAAAAGAAGGACACAAAGCCAGTAAGTGAAAAGGAAAAGGTTCAGTTAACACCATGGACAAGGATAATGGTATTTCTACGACATCAACAGTGATTAAATGTTTTCAATGTGGGATGTATGGGAATTATGCAAACCAATTCCCTAAGGGAAAGTCTCGTGAAGATAATCAGCATGGTCATATGGGTAGTATTTATGTTGATGATGATGATGAGACTACAAATGATATGTGAGATGAAAGAATTGTTGAATCTCATTCAATGGTTTAAGACGGTAGTGGAATGATTTATGTTTATCAAGAGTTATGTTGTATAGGTAATGGTGCTATGGAATAAAGACACATCTAAGGATTGTTAAACTATTTTTTTTCCTAGAGTATTTGAAAGTATATGTTGAATGGTACTGGTAACCATGAAGTTTATTCAGATATTTTTGGAAAGTAGATGATATGCACATAATAAAGGGATAAGGAGATAATGAGATGTTTGATAGTATTCATGAACTCATGATTGATATAAGGACTAAGTGATATCATGGTTTGAATATATAGAATTTATGGGATTTTGGTATGTGGAAAGAGTTAACTTTTGACAGCACTCATGTTTTCACTGAGGTTCTATGGTAATTTATGTTTCCCAAGAATACATGATTAGGGTTTTCACATGTTTGGAATGTTACCAAAAAGATATATTTTATGATAAATGATGGTATTCACATGCTCGGTAGATGACATTTAAAGTAATAGTTATCTTTATACTATGAGACTGGCCAGAAGTATTTTGGATAAACCTAAAGATTGGAATAGATTAAGATAGATATCAGATTGTATTGTTTAAGGCTATAACTTTTTTTATGTTATAATAGTATAGTTTTAGAAAAAGGAAAACTCATAGGACGGGCGACAACCCGTCGCGTCGGACAAGGTTGTGGAAATCGAACCCACAACCGAAGTGCGACAGGCCTTTATCGCCTACCACTGACCTATAAGAAGTCCCTGGTTGGTAGAAACTAGTTTTATTAAGTGGTATGATATATGAAGTATAAGTCCATTTTTGGAATCATATATGATTAAACTCACCATATATGGAATTATGTATATTTGATAATTTTTTCTAACCTTTTTTTTGAGACATATGGAATAACCCATCATTCTATCACATGATCTGCTAACACTTCACGAATGAAAAATTCAACTTCATTTCATTAAGAGATGAAGTGGAAATTGTTCAAGTCATGAACAACGGTGATATTATACCGAAATAAAGTAAGGATATATTCTAATTCAAATTCTTCAACTTTAGGGAAATGATCTTGAAAGCCAAAAATGTTGTCCTACTGCCCTTATATCCGATGAATCAGATGGTACCTTGGATCATCACAAATTTATGGATTTGTGATTGTTGGATTTTTTATAGCCATGTCCTCTACCACTCTCCATCAGAACTTGATGGTTAGATTTTTCTTCCATATCCATATTTCCACCAATGTTCTCCGATGTGGAAATCCAGTGATGAGTTAATCTGGGTAACCGTAACGTTTCTAAATTTCCTTTTTAAAATAAAGTTTTAGTATTAATTTTTACGATGTGGGTTTCTATTAAAGAAAATTTCAAGTAGTGAACGATTTATAACCCCGACGAATTTCAAGGGTGAAATTCATTTTAAGGGGGGTAGAATGTAACAACTCGAGATTTTATGAGAATTATTGTTGTTAATTTCATTGATGTCTTGTGTTGTATGCTACACCAAAATTATCTTGTTCTATATGCAAAATCGTATTAGCTTGCAGTATACACAACACTAATCTTGGATCGTGTTACACACAATTTCAAGTTCGTTTGATAGAAGTTATTTTATGCAACATTGAGTGTATATATATATATATATATTCAATGTATAAATGAAATATGGTTGGATTCTATTATATGCAAGAAAAAAATGAATCGTGCACTACACGTAACCCTGACTTGGCTTTCATTACACGCAACCATGACCTTCCACGATAGCGTGTGTTATACGCAATACCAATTTTCACTAAACGAGATATTATTATAATATTATTATGAACAAGCCATTATGAATAGTAATACCTAGTTTTTGAAATTTTATAAATTTTATCTTTCAAAATGGACTTAATTTTTGGATTCAGAATATCGAAATTATCCTAGGGTTAATTTTTGGTATTTTTCTGAAAACTTTCAATTTTTGAGGAATAGTCAAAACACTAGGTTACTATTTAAAAACCGACTTTTTATTTAAATAATTATTTATTTTATTTAAATTTATTTTAGGTGAAAATTGATACATAATACCTATATAAGTTCAATTTAATTCATTAGAGTCAGTTTATAATGATTTTAGATATATAAAAATTTATTGAACTTTTCACCGCCTTTTACCCACCTCCTAGGAGAATTTGGAAATTCACATAAAACATAATTTTACCGCTTCTGTGAGTGGAATTATGAAAATCCAAGAGACACGGCTAATATCAAGGACTAAAATGTGGTTCAATAAGATAAAAATAATCTTTGGTGAATAGTAACTTTTTACTTTTATTTACCACGGTTAAAAGTAAATAGGGTAATTAAGGGTAAACATGATATTACTATTACCCTAAAACATGTACTAATTATATTGGATAAGTTTAATTCTACCAAAAAAAACCTTAGGGATAAAATATGACCATTAAGGTCTACTTAGATTAGATTCGGACATTTATTATTAATTTATTTAAAGAAGGGTTACAATAGTTAAAATCAAAATTTAATGACTAATTTTTTTTAATATTGGGTTATACATAAGATAAATTAGACTATAAATATTACTTATAAATCTAAAGATATTTCCTACATAATGGTATTTTGTTTATAATTTTTAGTCATTAAATAATTTAATTTATTTATGACACAATGATAATGCAGTAATTATCTATTTAATGATGTATTAACATAATTGATGTTATAAATACACAAATAAATGTAATTTGAGACTTTTTATGAATTAACCTAATTTTCTAGGTTAATATGACATGTTAGTATTTATTTAATTAACTTTTTTAGAACTAATCATGCTGTTATGACTTTTACAAAAATCAATTACCAAATAGTGTCAAAATTGACATAAAATAGTTTTTAAAACAAATATTATATTATTAATTGTTATTATATTCCTAAAAATCTAAGGTTTGGTCAAATGACTTAGATAAAGTTATATATATTTATAATGAACTACTTGGGGTTCTTTTTTCTGGTTTTAGTATGTTTATTAACCATATAGTGTAAGAAAATAAGGAGACATGGTAAAAGTTAAATTATTTAACTTAGAGTTAAATCTAAAATATAAGGTTAAAAAAATAACCTAAACTTTCCTAAAACCTATTGGTTGAAAGGATTTCGACCCATCTCCACCTTAGCTTCAAAATAAATCAATTTGGAGCCATTAAAAACAGAATATGACTTTATTATAAAATAATATTTCAAGTTTTTCCAAATGTGCCCCTATCCTCCCTTATAAAAAGGGCACCCCTTCCCTATTCTCATCACACCCTTTTGAGCCTTAAAGCTCGGCTAAAACCTACCCATTTCTCTTCCCCACTTCCCTAGCAACATTCTGGAGGTTTTGGTCTTCTCAAAAGACCAACTCTACTTCCTTAAGAGAAGGCTTAAAGGAGGTGTGTCGAATAAGAGGAGGATTGGATACATACGAAGCATATCGGACATAATGTAAGGGATAAATTTTCAATCTCATTTTTATCTGAGATTGCTTATACATAAGTATTTACTGGGGTTACTTTTATCATCCATGACCATGTTTTCTAAAAAAAATTTCAAAATTTTTTTACTATTCCTCCATGAATGTTTAAAGTCATTTTTACCCTTTATTGACTTTTTACCACATTGTTTGGAGGGAATCTTTCCTTTGGTTACCATATATGGTACTTTTTGAATTTTCTGAAAAATGTATTAGGATAATGTTATTTTTAACTTATAGGGTGTGAACGGATTTTTACGGTTTCAAAATGCCTCATTTTCATGAAGATTCCTCTACAAGATTGCATGATTATTTTCAAAAAAACCCTTTTCATTTAAAATTGATTGGAATTTTGTGAAAAGAAAATGATTCTAAAAAAGAAAGGATATTTTCCTCAAGAATTCATTTCATGTGTTTTATCAAAACTATTTACCATATAAAATGACATTATTTAATATGTTTATGTTTCAATTATAATTTCTCCATTATTTAAATGGTTTTATTTATCTTATGATGAAATGATATCTATTTTTTTATATGGATTATGTTATGATGGAATGATGTTTAAGAGTCCCATTCTTTTACATGGGTTATGCTATTATGTATGATTTATGATTTTGTGGCACACGAAAGAATGATTTCATTATGAGATGGGTGGGACCTATATCTCCCTCTAATGCATTGGGTAAAGATTTATATCTAATGAGATAGACATGGATGGAACGGTAAGTTAATCTGGTTCAGTGAAACCGGACTGGAATGAGGAGTGAACTCGATTCAGAAAGGGACTTTTTCCACTAAGATGGTCTTGGAAGCAATGTCTTGGCTACCATGGAAATCATATCATGTGATTAATGGTTTTCCACAATTACATGTTTTATTCCCATGCTATTTTATCATGATTGATGTTCCTTTATGATATATTCCTTACGTACTTCCATGATTTATGTCTTTGCTCAAGATTTTGATGTTTAGATTTTATGTTCAAGTTTTTGTATTCAAATGTTTATGGATTGTTTTATGTTCTATATGTTTACGCTTACTGAGCATTTGAGCTCACCTTTTTTAAGTTTTCTTTTCCCCAGGATATAAAGAAAGGTTTTAGGTATGAAAACCAAAAAGGGGAAGATCTTTATGGGAGATGTTGAAGTTCTTTCACCATGATTAGAAGATTACGTTCCGAGTTTCCAAAGACACTAAACTAATACGGTCTTTGGGCGTCTTTTTTTGTCATTTATTAAGTATTCCGCAAAACTAATGTAATGTCCATGTATGTCAGGCTTTGGGTGTCTATATTCACATACTGCTAGGGGTGATCAATCTTGAAGGTGAACTCAAGGATAGAGTTAAGAACATTAAATGAGACCACATTATTAATACAGACATTTTAAAACATGAATAAGTATTTAGTTATGTATTATATTAGAGTAATGAAGAAAATCCAATGGACCAACATATATAATTTTGTATTTTAGAGCATTCTACTAGTCATGATCTGTGGGTAACAGTCAATGTTCATCATCCAATATGTCTTGGCCTAGTTAATAAAGATTGTAGCCTCATTGGGGAAGTCTTTATCAAGGGTATATTCTTCATGGAACAGATTCATGAGAAGGAAAACTTCTATTGGTTTTCCCTTATTATATTTTTCAGTGAAAAACCTGATGTTGAAATACAGTATAATTACATACAAATGAAGCTATCACCATGTATTCATGTGGTTTTTGAGAATGAACTCTTACATAATAACATCGTATATGAGTTTTGTGATGTGTTCGTGAAGGTAGTTCCATAATTTATGAACCATATAGGCAAAAGAATGGAATTCTTTCTAAATGGGATAATATCTTGTCACTCTATCATGTATTATGTGGATGTTATGGTACAAATTGTCCTCCCATCCTTTATTATTTATTTGATCAAGGAGGGAAATCAGTGATAGCTCCATGGATTATATATAAAGGAACAATGGGTGTCTTGTGATGATTGGTATCGTAAACAGTGGATGTAAAAGATACTAATAGATTTAATGTAAACAAGTCTATAATTATTCATCCAACTACTAGGGGTTTCATTCTTCATTATGCTTGAAAATGACTAAAATTGCATTTCATGTTAAAGATTAATAGTTAGATTTAGTCCAGGTGGTCATGTAGGTCTCTCATAATTATTGAGGTTGTGGGAGGATAAATTTGGATGATTAGAGTAATATTATCTGGATAAATTTTGATTCATATGTACGTAAGGATAATGTATAATAAAATCCCATATTTGAACCCAACATCAGAGGTTAGGGTCTTCATAATGAGGTGATCATAGTGATGAAATTAAAACACATTCTAAGTATCATTGAGAATGTATTTATGATATTGAAATTTGACAATCATGTCTTCAATATAATAGTTAACTAATGCCCCAAGGATTTCCCTGATGATGTAGTGTATGAATAATTGGTAAGAATCTCCATTTATCATTAAACTAAATGTAATCACATAAAAAATGGTTCATTATGACAGGATGGATGTAGTGAATTCTTATTCCTTGGGGGACATAAGGATTTGATTATACCAATAGTACACATTCATAGAATAGAGGTTATGGAAATGATATGTTTCTTTAATTAGAGGATATATCACTTATAGGGGGAAACCATCCTTCTAATAGTGGTTATTATGGTATGGAAGGTTAAAACAAACACTGATATGTCCATTCATTATTATAACAAGAATTATGTTGGAAAAAATTTTGCAGTACTAGATATCCCTGAAGAAGTTTTCCCTAATGATCTTGTAAACACCATCCCCCATTATGGAGCCATGGTATTTGTGTATTAATTTATCTGCATGTTAGAACCAATGGTGGCCCATTATGAGGCATAGGAAGTGAACTAGAGTAAAAGGTTTAGGGTCCAACATTTCATTGTAAATCTATGAAAACACATAACATTTATTCTTTATGAAATCAATATATCACTATTTCCCCATAAGATACATGGATCTGCAAATTAAACTTGACCTTAAAAATTCCTCATTTATTATTTTTAACTATTTTTACATATTCACAGGTATGGAAAAATACTATTCAAAGGATAGAGGGATGTCATGAAAATCCTATTATCATAAAAAACATGAGTATTAGAGGAAGGAGGTGATTCCATTAGAGATAGATATTGTGGAGTGGTAAAGCCATATTCATTGTACATAAGGATATCCTAATTGATTGATACATACAGTATAGGTTATTTGTTAAAATACTTGTAATAAAATACCATGTGTTTTCCAATTGGGTGATACCCCATTAATTTCAAAATAATGGGGAAGGGTTGAAATCTATCAAGCCATCTATTCTCTCTATAAGTTATGGCACTATTGTGGGTCAGTAACCAAGGGATACAACTCCTGGAACTCAAAAATAGTATTAATTTCTATATCAACCATTCAAATTACATGATCTAGAATAAGGTATTTTTTCAACATTCCATATTTTTTTGGGATTTGAATTTTTTCCAAAGATCTGTGGTTTTGGTCCAACTATTGGATTTAATGATGATTTTATCATTTAAATTGACCTAAGGACACACAATGGTGGCTATAAAATCATTTTGGTAATTTATATTATCATCCATATAATTCAATATTTGATCCCCGCCATTTTATACTAAAAAATCTATATATTTGGTGTTCCCAAAGTGGAAGGGTTAATCACCATCACTGAGTACCTATACTCATCCATTGAGTGAGTATTTAAAGCATTATTTGTATGAATACATGACCAATACATGCATATGGATCTAGGGACTCCCCAAAAAGGAATTTTATGATGTATCTTGTGACCAACCCATGATCATTCCACCTTATACCATTTCACTGAATTGGGACTATAGTATAATATTTTAATTTGGATTCTCTATGCTTTTATTATAACAGAAAATTTTAGTTGATGTTATATCTTCCTCTATGACATGCATCGTGGGTAGGATCCGGGTAGGTATAAATTTAACCTCAGATCTAGAGCCTATAATGAAATGACGAGTCTACACACCATTGAACTATTGAGTGAAATACTATTAGAATATGTTCCCCTAAAGAGAATAGTTAACAGTCTCCTTATTGAACTTAATGATGGAATGAATTTCATCTTAACCATATTACTCACTATGTTAGACCTCAGTGGTAGATACCTCATTCTTAGAATATAGAGGGATCTTGAAAGTCTTATAGAGATCTTCGTGAAAATCCATTTATGATATAATAAATAAAAGTATTTAGTGATTTTCAGGCATATTAGTGAGCTTATCTAGCACATAATACATCTGAGTAGGAGAAATATTTCGATATATTGAGGGTCTATTATTGAAAAGAATCATATCAGGAATAGTTGAACGAGGAACTGGGGATTGGATGATTCTTTTTATTTCTCGATGAATATTTTATTTCTTATGATGCTCACTATAATGATAAGATTGATATCTAACTAGATGTGAATTAGTGTTGAAAATCTCTAGGAAATCCACAATATCAACTAATCTAGTCCATAGTGAAGGTGTAACCGAGGATGTGGCCTATGAGTATTTTGCATGTTGAACCCTATGAAATAATTTTTTTATGTTACCTATAACAAGAATAGTATACTCTAAAGAATTGGATTGTACATATTTCATGTTATTGTGGAATGATACCATAATAAAATTGATTTAGAGAGAGGTGTGTAATGGAGTTACATGAAATTTCTTATCACATTCTATTATATAATGATCTAGAAGAATAAAAACATTTATAGAGGAATACTCATATTCTTCATCAGTTGATTAATCTCGGATGAGTCAAATTATGATGGATTATCTCTATTCAAAATACCATAATTATCTGAGAGTTTATGATAATCATTGAACTATTGGGGACAATGATTAGTTTGGAATCATCTATGATTTTTTTTAACACATTAAAGTATGTGATAGTGTTGGGTGGACAAATAGGATATGGAAACTCTATGATGTTTTGGTCTACTCAAATCAGAATGAATTATTTTTTTTAATGAGTGACTATAATATGATAGGTACAACCATTATAATTTAATTTAAAATAGAGAGGAACATATTACTATTTACTGAAGTCATTATCATCTTTGTCGGAGATGGAAGAGACATATGTCACATGTGATGGGACATCAACAAACATGAACATTACCCTATGAACCAAGTACATGATTGAATTACTAAATAAATTTTTTTTGATGTTATGTCCATGTAAATAATGGTATGGGATCTAGTTAACATTATTTATCAATCCGTCCTCTTAGGGCCTCTTATAGATAGGATATGTTAGGATGTTCATTGAAATGTCATAAATGAAGGATTATGGGAATTATTCATTCATGAAGGATTATAACCTATTATAATATTTTGTAAATGTAAACCTATGTTCTTAAACATAAAAAATATCTTTGGGAATATTTTTGTAGATATGATACTCTTTGTGAGGCCTATATTATAGAGGTTACTATATGCAGCTCATTTATGTTGCATGAGTTTTTATTGTGAAAACTATTTATTCCTCAAAACATTTCTATATAGGATCTAAAATATGGAATGGTATGACCTTTTATCGGTCCACTATAAGGAATCATCCATAACCTAACATCATTTTGTGAACTCTTGAAATCAACCTAGTTATCTCAAGGATATGAGGGAGGGTACTAGATTATCAAAAACATTGTCAATGAACATGCCCAATAGTTGTTCCCGAGAAAGCTAAGTATTGGGGGAGTACATGAGACCCTTCCAATAGGAAATGAAGTAAAAAAATAGTCATTTTTCATATACATATATTTAGAGTTTTCATCAATTCATGTCCTACCAAATATAGAGAAAAAAATTGGTGGAACTTTATGAAGTGATCTTCCAAGATAAAAATAGATCCTTGAGACTACTTACACTTACAAATGAATAAAGTTCAACCCGTGTAGTGAATAAATAAAAGAATATTATAATAATTATATATTCAATAGTTCCATGCATCAGGTAGTATCCTGTAGTAAATTGTCCCAATTACTATAGTGGATCACCCATACTATTGAATGCGGGGAAGATCGAATTATTGAATTTTATAGGTAGATATATGGTGTCAAACCATAAATGATTCAACATCTATTAATGATGGATCAAATCATTCGTGTGTCTATATGACCTAAATTATTGAGTTGATGGTATATATCACTTTGTTGGATAGTGTGTTGGTACTCACCAGCACTTTGATTGACTATTTGGCTTAAGATGTCAATCAATCAAAGTCCAATGGTTAAATGTCTTGAAACCGTAATAGTGTAAGGATTTTATATCTGATAGAATTTATATATCCACTAGCATCTACCTTGATTCATGGTGTGGTACCTCCCCCATCATTCTTAGGAAGCTGGACATGATGGACTCGTTATTTGTCTAGAGAATGGGTAGGGTCCATATAGGTGTTTTTTTGTTTTGGTACCATCTTCATGATGAGTTCAAAAATATTCCTATTATAAAAATTAAGATCCTAAAATAGTGTGAAATTTCTAGATTCAGTTTATATATTAGGTGGGTCTACTTATGGACTAATAGTTTCTGAAATTCCCTTTTCCTTGTTGAGATATTTATTAGTAGACTATATCCCATCATAAGGGAAATTCTTGAGGGCCATTATCTATTATTACCAACTAGTGTGGGAACCTATAAAATTTATTCTTGATGTTAGGTTTCAGTTAGTTCTAGGATATATTTTCATACATTGTGACATCAGACTAATTTCTCTAATCACCCTGGGGATTAATCATGATTAGATTCATGGTTGATATGGTTTGAGAAGATCATCAACCTCTAGTAGTTGGGTTATCCTAAATATTCTCTTATTGTCATTAAATGGGAGTAAAATTATGGGAAGAAAACTAATCCATACCCTAATTCACTTATGATGGGTAAAATATTGCATGATTCAGTGAATAATGGTATGTATCCTGATGATGAGCCACTATAAACTGATGTGGTGCTGGTATGAGTTAGGGGTTTGAGCCACCAAGAGTATAGTGATTTCAAACATTTTCCACAACTACTGGTTATCCTAATGATTTTCAAGGATTACAATACACCCTAATAACACATATTGATAGTGGTTTAACATCACTATATTGTTTTGGTGGATGAATTTAACCTTGTACTCAGGGAGGAACTCTTGGATAGAAAAGTATGGGGTAGTGGGTGCCTAAAAAATATCTAGTAGCAAGTTAGTGGCCAATATCCCCCAAAATATTTATTCATACACATTTTCTTGAGTGTAATATCACTCTCGATCACCCAAATATCTTATATGTGATGGTTGATTATCTTGGAGTGGTTGTGTCACATCTGTTTCCTTATTTTCAGGTATACTCTATTCCATTATTAGAGTATCTTTTCTATGTAGGCTCCCCATGAATTTTTAAGTGAAATGGAAATTTTTGGGTGGACAAAACGGGGTGTACGGTTAGGCCGCATGGTTTACTAAAACGTGTGAAGAAGCCATGCACAATTTCAAGGTCATAAAAATTTTTATTCCCATTTTTTCCTTCTAAAATTAATCCAAATGAGTGCATATATTCTCATATTTGATAATTTCATCTATATAAGGCTATGAAGATCCCTCAATCTCCCTTGGAACCCATTTTAAGGGGTTTTGGTGGCAGAAACTTCATGATTCATCAAGTGAGTGTTTCCTTGTTTTCTTCCTTCCATCTAGGGTTTCTTACCTCAATCATGATGTTCTAAAATTACAGGATCTTGGGTTTCTTCCCTAGGGTTTAATATTGAGTTTCATGGTTAAATATTCTTGATTAGGGGTTTTTTCACTCATTTTTTGTGCGGTTGTGGTGGGGGGTGAAGACTCCAACAAATATTTGGGGTTTATGACATTCAAGGCTTGTCATTCTATGTGTAAAAATTCATTGATGAATTTACATTGCTTGATTAACCTATTTATCATGTTTCTTTTTTATTTTTTGTTGTTCAAAAACCGTTTTTGGTATAATGAATTATGTGTTTAATTTTTATATTTTCACTTTGACATGGAAATGGGTATTTTTCATATGTGTTCCATGTTGTATAATTTGGGATTATAGTATGATTCTTGAAATTGGATTAATAAATGATTTAAGGGATACCAATTCTGTTTTGGTATGGTATTGTTTGGAGTTCGGTCTTTAAAAGATGATTTTTGAATGATTTTTGTGTGTAAATCCTTGTAACACCTCTTGAAGTTGTTTTATAAAATTATTATTGGGTTTAATGAACTACATAGAGGGTGAGGAACTTGTTTGTTATAATATTTTTTGTGTGTATGATTTAGAAATAGATATTTTATGCAAAAATGGTATTTAATAACATGTGAGACTTTATTGAGAAAAATGGGAATCCTGATTATCTAGGTGGATGGACTAGGACTAGTACGCTAATGATTCAAAAGTGGCCTTATCCTGGATTAACTTTGATAGATCAACAATAACCACAGTAAAAAAAATTAATGATTTATTGGAGACCATTGGGTTATCGGTGTGTTATCTACTAGTGTATCATGAATGTGAACATAGTTCATTGTGGCTCTAATGCCACATTTAACCATGATATGCTTTAACTAGTGTCCCATTGTTAGTTAGTTCTGTGACTAGTGTCCCATTGTTAGTTATTTCCTAGGAGTATTTCTCACAAGTAGTGTTCATTGGTTATATTTTAAATAACATTGGAATACGGTGTGTATGGTTGGTAATTTCATAAGCATGTGTGTTTTCTTTAAAAAACCATTCTTTAATTTTTCCATCTTGAAAACTGTTTTTATTTAAATTTCCCTTACTTTGAAAATATTACCAATATATCATGTTTATGAAAACATTCAAGATTTTTTTTCTTATAATGTTTATAGAATGGAATATTTTAAGTTGGTGTCATCCTATTAGGATTAGTCTCACCACATAATTACACATTTGGGTTTAAGTAGACTTGGTAATGTTTGACAGAGGAAAGGTCAAGGTCCATGTAGATACATATTTAGGTTGGTAGATTCCTTTCTCATTAAGGTGTTGTGAAGATAGCATGAGAGTGATGCCCCCTATCACATGCATGACTTAGTTTAAAGTTAAATTCCATTTAATTTACATTCAATATTTATTTTGGGGGTTTTGCATGATTTTATAGAGGAATGGGTGAGTTTTCATGAATTGGTCCAAACCATGAGCCCAATTCCATATTTCAAAATAAATGTATATTCCTCTATAACTCCTTCTTTTCTCAACATTTTTCATCCATTCCAATTCCCAATTGTCATACCCTGATCTATTAACACCACCATATTAATTTAGACCATTTAGGAATGAATGATCATGGTGGATGTGGGGTTTTATTTAAGAGATTGGGCCTGCCCGAAAGCCCATTTTCTACATTATAAATAAATATTAATTATTTAATATATCCTTAAATATTTACGTTTTTTTGGTGATTCCAAACCTCACCCGAGACCACTTACCTATGGCGCACCCCCATTATCTCCTCCCACAATTTAGAGCTCAATATATTCTTGAAATTGGTCGAAACTTCTCAGGATTTCAGAAATATCCCAGATTTGGAGAGGTAAATTGACCCTTTCTTAACTCCCTCTATTTTTACTATTTTTACCCCATTCTAGTTCATAAATTATCTTCACATCATTTTTTGAACCTCCCTTTAATGTTTATCTATTTTAAAATTCATATACTGGTGGAATTTGGGTCGTTTTCTTCAAGATTGTTTTTGGTAAGTGTTTCTCTCTTCAATTCCTTCCTTCTCCTTAGGGTTTCCTCCCTATTTCCAGAATTTATAGAATGTAAAAAAGTTAGTGTTCTAACCTAGGGTTTTATTTGGTGTATTTTTGATCAAATATCATGGACTAGGGCTGGATTTATCTTCCTTGTGGTGTGGCGATGGTGCGGTTGATGTTTCGCAGCAAAATTTTGAGGGATTAAACACTTTCAGTAGGTGGTTCCATGTGTAAACAATTATTGATGAGTTAGAATTATGTATTTACTCTTTCTTTATTCCTCATATGTTGGGTGTGGTGTGGAAACTTTTTATGATTGATTTGGTTATGTTTTTAATTTTATAGTTTCTTTTTAACTTGAAATTTGGTGTTTTCATGTGTAACTCATGAGGTATTATTTGGGTGTATATTATAACTTATGTGATTGGTTTACTAAATCCTTTTTGGCCTTCCAATTATGGTTTGGTAATGTATTAGTGTCCTGTGGGCCTAAAAAGATGGTTTTTGAATAGGTTTGATGTGCAAAACATTGTTATACTTCTTGAGAGCATTTTATGAAAATGTGTGTTTTCATTTGGATCTTTTGTATTATTATTCAAGGTGATTTTATAAAACATGAAAGTGGTTTTATAAATCTATCTAGGGCTTCCAATTCTGTTATAGATAGTAATTGGTATGGTTTTTTTCTTAAACGGGGGTTTTGAAATGGGTTTTTTGAGCAAGACATAGTTACACCACTTGGGTTCTTTTTATGAAAATTGTAAATGTTTTAGTTGGTTAAACAAAGTGGGGAAGGTCGCATATGTATAATTTGGTGTGTGTGTTCATTTAATATGATTTATTTAAAGGTTAAGTGATGTTTTAATATTTGGAACATTTTTAGAATGTTCTGTATATTTCTGAAATGTTTTATTAAATTGTGATATGGGGGAAAAACTTGTTTGTGGACTGTTTCATGTATGTTTGGTGATAAAATGATTTTGAAGGTAAAAGAGTATTATGTGGAATGTGTGCGTGGGATGTTATGTTATGTGTATGACCTTTTAAATGTTTTATAAAATTGTTAAATGAATTTTTGGAAGTGTTAAAGAAATGTGAATGTGTTCTGGGTTATTTTGGTGTGAGTTGGATTTCAAAATCATTTTGAATAAAAATTGGACTTTTGTGACTTGTGTGGTATACATGTGGGTTGTTTGGTGAATTTTTGATTTGTAAATTATATTTTCATGTGAAAATTATATTTCTTGACTTGTTGAACTTGTTTGAGCACAAAGGGAAAACCCGAGTATCTACATTGGTGGATGTGTACTAGTATGATGTGAATCTGTGGGGTTTGGCCTCAGTTTCACTTAGCAAGATTAACTCTTACAACTATAACTAAACTATTATGAAGATTATTTGGGACCAATAGGTTATTGGTATAATCCCTACTAGTGGATCGTGCATGAGAACGAATTTTTTTGATGGTTACTCTCACCGAGATACAATGTACCTGGGACCCACAACAAGCTAGGACCTAGGGGTTATTTCCTATCACTTGTGCTCATTAGTTACTTTGTGATTACCGTTGACATACGTTATGGTTGTATGGAAAATTCAATAGTGTTTACATTATTTTTAAAATTGTTGATTCATAATGATAGCCTACTTGAAAAGTGTTTTGATTTTTAAGTTTTATCTTTTAGAAATTGTAACTAGAATTTCCTGTTTATGAAAACTTGAAAGCTTTTTGTCTTTTAATGTTTATCACATGGAATCTCTTAGTGGTGTTATCTTACTGGGCATTTTCTCACACCCTACTTACACCCTTGGGTGTATGTAGACTTGGTTATTTTTTCTGTCGCAGGTTGGGTACAGTTTTTAGTGCCAGTGGTTCAGGTTTCTAGTAGGTCCTTAGTGGTGATGTATTGTGGGGATGGCTTGAGGGAGGTGCCTCTTACCATGTGGAGGTTCTTGGGATGTCCTTATTTGGTTTTGTAACTTTTTAATGGTCTTTAAACATAGTTTTAACTTATGTAATTCAGTTCTGAAATTTTTTAAAAGATGGTTTTAGTTGAAAAGTACAGATTTGTTTATTGAGTTTGTTTATTGTTTATTGTATATAAAATCGGGTAAATTGTTCACAATTCTCATTATCTAATACCCAGGCACTTGTGCCAGCCTGCGGGGATCAGAAATGCCCTTTGGGCCTTGTCACGGGCCGAGTTTGGTGCCAGTTCTTATGGTGACCAGATTCGGTTCATGACACCCTTAGCCATTGGTGATTCTTGAGTCGGACTTGTTGTTGCTCATTTTTAGTTGTGTCCCTCTTTATCTTTTCCTAAATCTTTGTAGATCAATTATGAATTTTGTATAAGGATTTGTTGGTTGAGAAATTATAGGCACAATTTATTTATTATTTTTGTTTGTTTATTATTTCTAAACTTGAGTAAATCATTCCCAAACCTTTTTATGATACTTGAGAACTTGTGTCATCCCATAGGGAAAGGGAACGCCTTTAAAGACATTCCATGGACTGATTTGGGAACCGGTTTGGTTGGTAACATGGTATGGTTTGTGAAAAAATGTTTTCAGAGGAGGTTAAGATCTTTGGGTCATATTATTTGGAATGATTCATGTTAGATAGGAGCTTGGGCTATCGGGGCATGAATTTCTTGATGTGAGTAGGGTGCCTAGTCCACAACTCTTTTGATATACCTCAAGTCACCTTGGGATTCTAGGATTTTTATTTGAATTTTTCTATAGGTATTATGGGTGGTTTGTACTCTATACGTGAACATTCGGTGGGGTTGAATTAGTTGTTTTTTCATTGTCGTGATAAGCTTTATTTATTTATATTTGATTTCATTGATGAAATCTTCATAACATTTGTACTAATGGATTCTCTTGTGGGAGTTTCTTTTTGTAGAAACATGCCTCCCTAGAAATATCCCATGCACCAATGGGAGGAATACCGAGAGATTTATCTATCACTACTTGATCAAAGGTTTGTATAAGCTATGGTCCAAGATGTCTAGGCTCTAGGGCAAGGAGTGGGTCCTGTTCCTAACCTTGTTAGGGATGATGAACCTCGACTGAAGTAGGATAAAGCAAAGTAGAATCTCCAGAACAAGCCTCATACTTTTATAGGTAGAAAAAATACTCGGGAAGAAGATTAGTAGCCTGAGAAGATAGATAACATGTTCAAATTATTTGACACATCAAGTAGGTTAGAGTGAAATACACCTCATTTATGCTAGAAGGTCCTTGTCATATGCGATGGGAATTGGTGCTTCAGGCTGGGAAGATTGTGCATATGAGCTGGAAGTATTTCAAAAAATTTCTGCAACGAAATGTATTTTCCCATGTTCCTAGCCTATGATAGATCTTGGGGGTTCATGGATATTTCCTAGGGAGATTGGTTATTGATGGAATAGTATTACCATTTTTCTTAGATATTGTGGTAAGCATCTATGATTCTTTATAATGAATCTATGTTTGCTCAGAAGATTGAGAATGATATGCAACCATAAATTAACTCTCATGTCATATTGTTCATGCTGGGATCCTATGATGAGGTGGTTGATCATGCTTGCATGGTTGAGATTGATCATAGAGGAATGTACTAGTTTTTTGAAGTGGTGTCTAATGTGGGCAGGGATAAATCCTTATAGAAAAAGAGGAAGCATGACGAACAATGGAAGAAAAGAGGTGGAAGTTCAGGTCATCCTTCTAGGAAGTCTCCATCTATAGATTTTGACATAGTTTTTATGGTGTTCCATCAGTGCGGGAAGGCAGGGAACATTCAACCTACATGTACCTTCCCTCTTAGGCCTTGTTATCGATGTGGAGTTATGGGGAATGCACAACACTTTTTTAGAGTGACACTCCCATACCAAAGTGGGGAATGATATATGGATTCTAGGGGAGTGTCAGTTTAATCAGATTTGACCATGATAGTGGGATATCGGTTCGGTGTCCATGGTGGATGTTCTAGATTGTATTCTAGGTAGATCCAGTTCAGGGCATATCTACAGGCAAGTGATGATTCTCAGGAAGAGACTACAAATGTTCATGTTGTGATCCAGAAACTGGAAGGATCAGATATAGGGCCTTCTAATGATTTAGGTAAAAATTTTAGGAAATCGTTTTTTGCAATCATTCTATTTAATACTGGTTCTTATATTTCTTTTATCTCTTCCTGTATTATTAATTTACTGAATTTTCCAATGGATTTTTTTCCTTTTGCGAAGGAGTTGGTTACCCAGTTGGTTAAGAAGAAGGATAAAGGTCTCAGGTTCCCATCATGTGTGCTTTTTGTGTCATGAGTTAACATGGAATGGGATCTCCTGGTCTTGGATATGGACCAATTTGTTGTAATCCTTATCATGGATTGTCTAGTTCACTTTAATGATCATATCAATTGCTATAAGTGTCAAGTGAATTCCATCGAAACTAATGGGAGTCCTCGGGTTTTTTCTTAGGGTGTGTGATCCTTGATTGGATCGTGCGAGACCTCCACTCATGTATTTGGGAAATATTGTCTTTTATTTATCATCACTCACACTATAGGATGATGGTAGTTCTCATATGGTTTGATTACCGCATGTGTTGTATGAGTTCCAAGAGGTATTTCCAGATGATTTTTTCTTATTTCCTCTATAGCATGACATGGAGATATAGATTGATTTGGTGACAAAAACACAGATGATATCACTTACCTCATATTGTTTGTCACCCACCAAGTTGAAGGAATTAATGTTATTATTAGATGATTTATAATCAAAATGATTCATTCAACCGAGCATCTCTCCTTAGGGTCACTACTATACTTTTTGCAAAGAATGTCGATAGATCCATCATGGTGTCCATTGATTACTAGAAGTTTCGTAAGGTAAACATAAATAAGAGAAATAACATTTTCAAATTAATGAATTTTTAAATCAGTTGAGTAGGGTAATGTTTTTTTCCAAAATATATTTTCATTCAGGTTACCACTATGCCATGGTGAGAGAGGCAGATATCCCAAAAAACAGCTTTCTAAATCTCGTACAACCACTTTGAGTATTTGGCCATGCCTTTCAGATTACCCAACGGTATAGTGGTTTTATGGAACTTTTGAATTGGGTGTTCCACCAATATCTAGATTCTTTTGTTGTTGTATTCATGCATGACATCCTATTTTACATAAGATTAGAGGAGGATCATCGGTATCATATGTGAATCATGTAGGCTACTCTGTTGGATCGTCAAATTTATTAATCATTTTCCAAATTCACTTTTTGAATCAGGGATGTGAATTTTCTTATTCATTTAATCTCGGAGAAGGGGGTTTTGGTGGACCGTGAGATGGTTAGTGTAGTTCTATCATGGGAGTAGCTGAAGACTGTGTTAAAGATCAAAATTTTCCTTGGCCTGGAAGGTTACTACATGTGGTTTGTTCAGGATATATCTTGTCTTGATTCACCCATGACCACACATACCCAATAAAAGGGTGATGTTTAAATAAGGACCAAAATGTCAAAAATACTTCTATTAGTTTAAGCAGCGTTTTACACCCACCCTTGTTTTGAACATTACAAAATCTATAATGGGTTATGTGGTTTATTTTCATTCTTTAGGCATAGGTATCGGGTGTGTTCTTATGTAGGGTGATCATGTTATGGAGTATGTATATCTTAAATTCCAACCACATGAAAAGAATTACCAAATCCAATACCTTGAGTTAGAAGTGGTGATGCATGATTTGAAGACTTTTCATCACTAACTATTCGGGGAGAAGTTTGTGTTTTACTCTGATCATAATATCATATCCTACAACTTCTCACAAAAATAACTAAATCATAGGTAGCACCGTTGGATCGAGTATTTCCAGGGTTCAATTTTGATATCATCTATACGACAGTAAAGGGTAACATTGTGGGAAATGCCTTGAGAATAAAATTAATAGTTCAATCATTGAGGATGCCCAATAATGAGTGGAATCTAATTGGGCTCTTTGCTCAAATTCAAATGGTGACCAATGAGCATAGTACAGGTTCATCCTTCGAAAGATTTTAGTTGACTCTCTTTATTTTGTATTAGATTTAGTGGGATGAACCTAATTATTACATGTTTCTGTTGTCTATACAGTTTCTTCAGGGCGGGGATATGTCTTCTGATTGGTCATCATCTCTTGAGGGCACCTTGTGCCTAAAGGTCTATTTGGTGGTGTCGTTGTCTCTGCAGAAGTTGGTGACATAGGATATCCATCAATAATAGAGGGACATTCATCCTAGAGATACTAAAATTTGTTATGAAATATGTAGAATATTTTGGTTTCTATGTATGAGACGATACATAACTTATTTTTTTCTAGATGCTATATGTGTTAGCAGGTAAAACCAGATCATCAAAGGCCCTCTGGTTTGCTTCAGTCGTTACCCACTACTTTGAAGTTGGATCAGGTATCCATGGATTTCATTATTGTCTTACATCATACACCAAGTGGTAAGAACACTATTTGGGTAGTGATTTACCCTCTGATCAAATCCTTCCACTTCATTCTGATAAGAGATGAAACTAAGGTGGATGAGTTGGGATGAATGTATTTTTAGGAGGTGGTTAGCCCTCATGGTGTTAAATTAGTAGTTTTCATAGATATACATCATTTTTTTTACCTATATTGGGAAGGCATTAATAAGGACATGGGGTTGTAAAATAAGATGATCATGACATACCATCCTCAAATGGATTGTCAAAAAGAGCAGGAAAATTAGATTCTAGAGGACATGCTTTTTGCATATATTTTGGATTTTGGAGGATCTTTGGATAATCATTTTTAATTGGTATAATTTTCATATATTAATAGTTATCAATCCTATATTCTAATAACTCATTTTTATGCGCTATATGGTCAGCCTTATCTGACCTCCCTATGTGGGGATGGGGTAAGTGAGACCTCAGTATTGGGGTTGAGCCTTGTGCAAGAGACATCTGAAAATGTCAAGTTGATCAAAAAGTATTTATTGATAGGTCAGAGTCACCAAAGTCTTATATAAGAACCCGGTTTTTTCTTTGAAACACTTTGGAATATTCTTGATGATATTCCAGAGCAGCGCCTTCAGACGGCGTGCGATTCCGAGCCCCGGAGTGGCCAAAATTAAATTTTCAGTACGTTCACACTAGAAATGTTGTATAAATGGGATAACTACTAAAAGGAGTTCTGGATCAGAGATCCGAGTGTACGGATGGGTCCGGAATGGGGTTTTTACCCTAGGAACGACATAAAACTTGTCGACGCGGGATGTTTGGACCCCTCGCCCGCTTCTGGAAGGTTAAACGGATAAATTGATTAATTAATTTATTCGTTTAATGTTGAAACGTAGGTATCTCTTAAATGGTAGCTCGGATCAGAAAACCGAGAGCACCCTTGAGTTCGGAGCATGCCGTTTACCCTAGGAGGGGTATAAGTTTCGCGGGCACGGGCCGTTTGTGAAAAATGGCCCCAGGGGCGTTTTCATAATTTGGCGGCCTCGGGCGCTAATTTTAATAACTTTTGAACTGGGTATCAGAATAAAATTCTGAGACCGCCGTTGCGCTCAGAGCGTGGTTCTTAGCCTAGGGAAGGCTAAATCCCAACCCTGTTGGGAGTTCGGGTTCGGGGCTGTCGGGCAGGCGTTTAAGTGATTTCTACTTAAACACCCCCACCCCCTTCTTCTTCTTCTTCTTCCTAAAACCCTTCCCCCCTCCTTCACCTCCAGCAAGGCGAGATCCGGCGAGGCGAACTCCGGAAAGGTAGCGGAGCGGCGGCGGACTCCCCATGAAGCTTCGGGCATCGCCCAAGAGGTAGGAGTTGTTTTTGTTTCGTTTTATTTCCTCCCGCACCATGATCGTCCTAATTTTACATTGGTGATTAGCTGTCGGATCTTTGATCCAAGCCCATAATCGCGTAGATCATGTCCCGAGCTTTCCGGAATGTTATCCGGATCAAATTTTTGACCACCGGATCATTTCCGGTGGTCCTCTGAAGTTTTCCGGCCACGAGGCCGGTTACCGGCGAGGTGGTCCGGCGGCGGGCGGCGCTTCGGCTGGCGGCGACGGCTTCTTCAGGCGGTGGCTGCGGCGGCTTGGGCTCGTCGGCTTCAGGCGGTGGCAGGGCAGCGAGGGGGAGCGTCCAGGCGAGGCGGGCGTGCGGCGCTGGCCGGTTGACTGGGCGCCGGCGCGGGGCAGCGCTCACCGGAGCGCGACGGGGAACCGGGTTCGCGGCGCGCGACCCCGCAGAGGAGGCACGACCCACGTCGTGCGAGTCGTTGCGCGGCGACCGGGCTCCGCCGGTCGGCCGGGCGATGGACCGGGTCCACCGCCGGCCCGCGCGGCCCAGCCGCGGGCCGGTCCAAGCCGGTCCAGCCCCAGGGGCGTGCCCCCACGGTGTTCGGACACCCGTATTTTCCGCTACGGGTGTCCGTTTTGAGTACCGTCTACGGCGGTGGAACCGTATTGACAAGGCGGTCTTTTTGAAATGGTTTTGGGAATTTTTAATTCCCAAAATGTTAGGCCTCGGTGGCCAGACACGTACGTCGAGGGGTTTGACGTCTTTCCGGGAATCTTGTTTTGAGCGGCACGGACGCATGCTATGTCCGCTTTGAGTGCTGTCAGTTGCGTTGGGGCCCTGGCGCAAGGGCGGAGTTTTCCAAGGTGGTTTCGGGCGTTGAAGCCGAGGTTGAGGCGCGGGCCCCACGGCCCGTCTTTCGAGCTGCATGCATCGTTTCACGACTTTTTCGTCGGACGCCCGTTCGGGGCATGCGAGCAGTCGATGTTGGGGGTTTTTCCGAGGGGATTGTAATGGTGTCATCCGCCCGCTGTAACTCCACACGATGGTGCGGGGCCCATGAGGGCCATTTGGGCGTCGACGGTGATTTTCCAGCTTTATCACCGGGAAACCGTTTTGGACAAGTGAATAGTCCATCTTGTGTGCTTTTTCGAGAGGATCGCAACGGTGCGATCCGTTCGTTGAGTTTCGGGACCGGGTTGCAGGTCCCACGTGGCACCGCTCGTGTGCGGTGCGTCGGAATGCATCTTTTTCTCCGGATACCCATTCCATGCAAGTAATCAGTCAATTTGACGTGCTTTTTCGAGAGCATTACGATGGTGCAGTTCGCCCGACCTTTTTCGGGGACGTGGTGTGGGTCCCACCCGACCCGGCTACGGTGAATAGTGCCCTTTTCACCGGGTGTCCGTTTTGGGCGATTGAGTACTCAATCCCGTGTGTTTTTTTGAGTAGATCGCAGTGACATGATTCGTTGGTCCAGTTTCGGGATCTTGGGGTGGGCCCCACACGGGTTTGGTCACGGTGAATAGTACCTTTTTCACCGGTTGACTGTTTTGGGCGAGATATAGTCTAACTCGTGTGTTTTTTCGCAAGGATTACAACGGTGTGATCCGTTTGGCTGTGCGGAGCCTCTTGCGCGATCTTGTTAAATGTGGAAGCATGGAAGGTGCTCCAGTGGTGGTTCGCCCTACCTTGTTTGTAGCGGACCCTTGGCATGCGATCGCGCACTCTTGGGAGAGTGACGTAAATTGTTCACGAGATGTGGTTGGCTGTGCTTGGGCCTTTGAGGTGGAGTTGTTATGTCACGCCTTCGCGTTGACGTTGGGTGTCGTGTGCACGATAGCCCTTGGGCTGGACACGTGGTATACTCTAGGAGTATACGAGAGCGCTTGGAGGTATGTGTGGTTGTTCGTACCTGAGAACGTTGGTGCATTCAGTTGGGGTTGAGATGGGGCCACACGTTGTGTGGGCCCCATGTGTGTGCCGGGTTCTGCTTTGCGTACTTGGACCTCTCATGGCGTAGAGGGTCCCCCTGTGTGTTTGTTTGACCAGCAGGGTTGAGTGGTCTCCCCCTGGTTTTGTTCTCGATGGATCGGCCAGTAGCAGTGCTAGTGGCACCCCGTGATGGAATAGGAGCTGAACCCCTTTGGGTGAGCTGTGATGGAGTTGGGTGGTTGCGCGATACCTACTCTGTGTTTGGTTGGCCAGTGTTGTGCCCTCCAGTGGAGATGGATAGAGCAGTTTTTAGTTCTACCCTCCAGCGGGGCTGGGCAGTGGGTTACTCATTGACTTCTAGGGTTTACCCTCCAGCAGAGACTGGGAAGTGGGTCACCCGATGTTACTAGGGTCTACCCTCCAGCAGAGACTGGGCAGTGGGTCACCCGACGCTACTAGGGTCTACCCTCCAGTAGAGACTGGGCAGTGGGTCACCCGACGACCTCTTAGGGTCTACCCTCCAGCGGGGCTGGGCAGTGGGTCACCTTTCATCTAGTTCCAGGTCTACCCTCCAGCACGGCTGAGCAGTGGGTCGCCTATCGACTTATTCCAGGTCTACCCTCCAGCGGGGCTGGGCAGTGGTTCGCCTGATGATGTGTTAAGGTATACCCTCCAGCAGGGCTGGGTAGTGGGTCTCCTGATGACGTCTTATGGTCTACCCTCCAGCGGGGCTGGGCAGTGGGTCGCCGGTTGATGTATTAGGGTTTACCCTCCAGCAGGGCTGGGCAATGGGTCACCTGATATTTGGTTATGAATTACCCTCCAGTGGGGCTGGGCAGTGGGACACCTGTTAGCATTCCAGACTCAGTCCTTTCGACTTGGCAAGTCTGTGGCTTACCTCCGTGATTACTAGAGCGGGACCCTTGGTTGTATGGGTCGGTGATGGAAGGGCTTGGACTTTGAGGAGACCTCTCGACTACTGGGCAGTGACGAGGCGGGGGTTGACTTTCCCTAGAACTCTCAAGTATAAGGGGCGCATTCCCCACCGAGACACGTTCTTGTGACGCAATCTAAAACCGTGCGGGCGAGTCAGTGTCGCCCAAAGCGGATACTGTCGAGGTGCGGTGATTGATCCCTTTGGCTTGCAGTTCTGGGTAGACGTGCGGGATACTGGGCCTCGATGGAGTTTCTTCTAGGACTGTTGGCTACTCTTTCTTGGGCTGAGCTATGGGATGGAGATCCCCTTACGACGTTGTTCAGGCTTCTTGCTGAGCATAAGGATATGTATATACCTTGTTCGAGTACCCACTTCTTGGGCCTAGTTACTCTCCCTCCAGGAGAGGCGAAGACGCGTGGGGTATGCCACGTGATTTCCGTGTCTAGCTTCTCGTGGTTGGAGGAGTCTACTCTCCTGCTATAGGTGGCGAAGACTCGACGGGAATTTCATCTTCTCACCATTTCCAGCTCCTTGAGCCTGGACGAGTCTACTTCCATTCTCTTATTGGGTTGAGCTAGACTCTCTGTTGTGCTGTTACTCTTTACTTCACCCTCGGTTTTTCTCCTCTACTTTCCTGTTCGCTCTACCGCTCACCCTTTGGTACCTCATTTGTTTCTCCCTCGAGCCTTCGGGGTATCCTACTGAGTATTTTTATACTCACCCCTACTTGGGCTTTTCCTGCACTTGGTGTGCCCTTGCATATGACGAACAGGTGGAGTGTGACTTCAGTGGAGTGTAGGAGATTGGGAGCTTGGACCGCGTGCGGTGGTTGTGGCCGGGATCCAGGTGGGAGACCCGTCAGCTGTTTCTTTTTGTTTACCTATTTTCGGGTTGTGGCACTCTTTGGTTGGGTGCGTGTTTTTTCCCTTTTCTTTTCAGCTTGTTCTCTGTACTGTTTAGAGGTCGATGCACTCTTGCGGTTTATTTATAGTAGTTTCCCTTTTACTCTACTTTTTTTACTCTGCACATTTTCATTGAGTGTGCTGCATGTGGGTGTGTACAGGTGCTTAGGCAAAGGCCTCCCCGAGTTGTTGTGCCTTCGGCGCTGGTCTCCAACCCCTGGCCTATGGAGGCGGGCTTGGGGTAGTTGCGGTTCGAGCCCGAGTAGGGTCGGGTCATGACAAAGTGGTATCAAAGGTGGTTCGTTCCTTGGGACGCTGTTCGGACGTCCCTAAAAGAGGAATTGGTTGGGATTTAGTGCAACAGTGTTAACATGTCTCGAGAGCGGCTCTCAGGCTAGGGAGTCTAGTGATGGTGCGGCGGCCGACGTATCCATTCACCAGGACCTTGATAACCCGCTTGTCGACTCAGCATGCTGAGACACTTGTTGCAGGGAAATTTGTTTGTGCATCACATAGGACCGAGTCTTGACTGTCCTTCTCGAGTCAGCTCCCCATCATTGTTGTTGTATTGGTATATACATATATGCTCACCTGACCGCGGCACTCCTTGATAATATTCAGGATGTCTCCGCGAGGACAGCCAGCAAGGATACCAGCTTTGGTTCGTGACGAAGACCCTATGAGCTACGAGGCCAAAGTCCAGGATGCATCGTGCGAGCCCCTTTCTCTGGGTGGTCCGGTGGCAGCACCCCCACCTGTTGAACAACAAACAGTTTCAGCAGAGTAGGCTGAGCTTGAGCGCAGGTTGAGCACACTCTGTGAGTTCCAGCAGCAGAGACCGCTGAGGTTCAGTGGTGAGTAAGACCCTCAGGCAGTAGAGGTTTGGCTCGAGGCAGTGGCTCTCCTTTTTAGGCTTGTGCAGACGCCGACAGATCAGAGAGTGGCTTTGGCAGCCACCCTTTTTAGTGGAGCAGTTCGGCGTTGGTGGAGTCTGGTGACTCAGTTTCTTGATGAGTCGTCGTTTTATTTGGATGAGTTTCAGTTGCTCCGTGAGGAGTTTTTCCCCCCCTTCTTGCGCTCCGTTCAGATTCAGGAGCCCCTACAGTTTCAGCAGGGAGGGATGACGGTGGCCGAGTACGCGGTTAGTTTTGCAGACCGTGCACGCTTTTACCCGGACTTGGTCCATGACGAAAACTTCCGAGCGTGGAAGTTTGAGTAGGGTCTCCGCCGAGAGATTTGTGCTGTCATAGGACCCTTGGGAATTTCCACGTATGCTGGGGTGCTAGAGAAGACGCCGGTGACAGAGGGATTCCTGTCGCGTTCTAGTGTTGGTGGTGGCAGCAGGCGCGTTGGGGCCGAGGCGTCTGCCGCAGCTAGTAGGCGTCGGCAAGCAGAACCTCGACACAGGTGGCTTTCTGAAAACCGGACTCAGGGGCATGGTCGTACACCACATGGATCCGGAGGGCACCAGTGCAGCCCAGAGAGAGTCGGTGCTATGCTTGTGATGGGTGAGGTCACTTGGCACGAGACTGCCCGACCCGAGTTGCTGAGAGCTTCGGGCAGGCAGCAGGCGCACCACCACGGAAGAGGCAGCGCCGTGATCGGAGTAGTACCCAGAGAGGTGGTTCTAGCAGAGGAGCGGGAGGAGCTGGTAGAGGGGGACGACTTTATGAGGTCTTTCCATCACCACTAGGTGGTCCACGTCAGGCTCCGGGAGCTGACAGTTCGGACTGAGGACAGTCGCGATCTTTGGATGTTTACGATCCTGCAGAGCACGAGATAGTGAGAGGTACCCCTTGAGACTCTTATACTTCTTGCAGTAGAATTGTTAGGCTCTGTGCGTGAAAGGATTTTCTCCCTACTCCTTGTTTGAGGTGTTACCAGGGTGACGCAGGGCGTCGGGTGTAACCCTGTGTTGGTGAGGAAAAAGGCGTGAGACCTTTTCCTTTAGTCGATGGTGTTGACTCCTTCGCCTTTTGAGCGTGTAAGAGAGCATCGACTGTGGAACCTTGCGTGACCAGATATCCTTGGGTGTTTCACCGTATGGATATTCTGAAGGAGGGAATCAACGGGCCTTGTTTGAGGTGCGGGCGGTGATTCCAGTCGCGGCGTGCGACGTAGAGATTTGACTGGGGAGGTGAGCTACCCCCGAGGGCCTTCGGGTCGTTTGAGACCGTGCAAAGGGATGGCGAGGTACCCTACCGCCTTGCCCTAACCCCAAAGACTGGAGTGGGTTCACGACATCGGAAAGGGACAACCTAGTGTGAACAGATCGATCCTTTGGTCTGTGTGTGGTGACGCAGAGCTATGCGTGGGTTCTTTTGGGTACGGGAATGCCAGGTGTGGGCTTAGTACCCAGTGTTTCTCCCTAGTTTTTCTTTTCGAGGACGAAAATCTTGAAGTAGGCAATGATGTAAGAACCCGTTTTTTGCTTTGAAAGACTTTGGAATATTCTTGATGATATTCCAAAGCAGCGCCTTCAGACGGCGTGTGATTCCGAGCCCCGGAGTGTCCGGAATTAAATTTTCAGTGTGTTCACACTGGAAATAATAAATAAATGGGATAACTCCTAAATGGAGTTCCAGATCAGAGATCCGAGTGTACGGATGGGTCCGGAATGGGGTTTTTACCCTAGGAACGATATAAAACTGGTCGGCGCGGGACGTTTGGACCCCTCGCCTGCTTCTGGAAGGTTAAACGGATAAATTGATTAATTAATTTATTTCTTTAATGTTAAAACGCAGGTATCTCTTAAACGGTGGCTCGGATCGGAAAACTGAGAGCACCGTTGAGTTCGGAGCGTTTCTTTTACCTTAGGAGGGGTATAAGTTTCACGGGCGCGGGCCGTTTGTGAAAAATGGCCCCAGGGGCGTTTTTGTAATTTTGCGGCCTCGGGCGCTAAGTTTAATAACTTTTGAACGGGGCCTCGGAATAAAATTATGAGACCACCATTGCGCTCAGAGCATGGTTCTTAGCCTAGGGGAGGCTAAATCCCAACCCTGTCGGGAGTTCGGGTTTGGGGCTGTCGGGCGGGCGTTTAAGTGATTTGTACTTAAACATCCCCATCCCCCTTCTTCTTCCTCAAACCATTCCCCCCTCCTTCACCTCCGACGAGGCGAGCTCCGACGAGGCGAAATCAGGCAAGGTAGCGGAGCGGCGGCGGACTCCCCATGAAGCTCTGGGCATCGCCCAAGAGGTAGGAGTCGTTTTTGTTTCGTTTTATTTCCTCCCGCACCATGATCATCCTAATTTTACATTGTCGATTTGCTGTCTGATCTTTGATCCAAGCCCATAATCGCGTAGATCTTGTCCCGAGATTTCTGGAATGTTATCCGGATCGAATTTTCGACCACTGGATCGTTTCTGGTGGTCCTCTAAAGTTTTCCGGCCACGAGGCCCCTTACCGGCGAGGTGGTCCGGCAGCGGGCGACGCTTCGGCTGGCGGCGACGGCTTCTTCAGGCGGTGGCTGCGGCGGCTCGGGCTCGTCGGCTTCAGGCGGTGGTAGGGCGGCGAGGGGGAGCGTCCAGGCGAGGCGGGCGTGCGGCGCTGGCCGGTTTGCTGGGCGCCGGCGCGGGGCAGTGCTCACCGGAGCGCGACGGGGAACCGGGGTCACGGCGCGCGATCCCGCGGAGGAGACACGACCCGCGTCATGTGGGTCGTTCCGCGGCGATCAGGCTCAGCCGGTCGGCCGGGCGGTGGACCGGGTCCACCGCCGGCCCGCGCGGCCCTGCCACGGGCCGGCCCAGGCCAGTCGAGCCCCAGGGGCTTGCCCCCACGGTGTTCAGACACCCATATTTTGCGCTACAGGTGTCCGTTTTGAGTACCGTCTGTGGCGGTGGAACCGTATTGACGAGGCGGTCTTTTTGAAATGGTTCCGAGAATTTTTAATTCCCGAAATGTTAGGCCTCGGTGGCGCGACACGTACGTCGAGGGGTTTGACGTCTTTCCAGGAATCTTGTTTTGAGCGGCACGGACGCATGCGATGTCCGCTTTGAGTGTCGTCAGTTGCGTTGGGGCCATGGCGCAAGGGCAAAGTTTTCCAAGGTGGTTTCGGGCGTTGAAGCCGAGGTTGAGGCGCGGGCCCCACGGCCCGTCTTTTGAGCTGCCTGCGGCGTTTCACGACTTTTTCATCGGGGCGTGCGAGCAGTCGATGTTTGGTGTTTTTCCAAGGGGATTGTAATGGTGTCATCCGCCCGTTGTAATTCCGCACGATGGTGGGGGGCCCACAAGGGCCGTTTCGGCGTCGACGGTGATTTTCCAGCTTTATCACCGGGCAACCGTTTTGGACAAGTGAATAGTCCATATTCTGTGATTTTTCGAGAGGATCGCAACGGTGCGATCCGTTCATTGAGTTTCGGGACCGGGATGCGGGTCCCACGTGGCACCGCTCATGTGCAGTGCGCTGGAATGCATCTTTTTCTCCGGATACCCATTCCACGCAAGTAAGCAGTCAATTTGACGTGCTTTTTCGAGAGCATTTCGATGGTGCAGTTCGCCCGACCTTTTTCAGGGACGTGGTGTGGGTCCCACCCGACCCGGCTACGGTGAATAGTGCCCTTTTCACCGGGTGTCCGTTTTGGGTGATTGAGTACTCAATCCCGTGTGTTTTTCCGAGGGGATCGCAGTGGTGTGATTCGTTGGTCCAGTTTCGGGATCTTGGGGTGGGCCCCACATGGGTTTGGTCATGGTGAATAGTACCTTTTTCACCGGTTGACTGTTTTGAGCGAGAGAGTAGTCTAACTCGTGTGTTTTTTCGCAAGGATTACAACGGTGCGATCTGTTTGGTTGTGCGGAGCCTCTTGCACGATCTTGTTAAATGTGGAAGCATGGAAGGTGCTCCAGTGGTGGTTCGCCCTACCTTGTTTGTAGTGGACCCTTGGCGTGCGATCGCGCACTCTTGGGAGAGTGATGTAAATGGTCCATGAGATGTGGCTAGCTGTGCCTGGGCCTTTGAGGTGTAGTTGTAACGTCACGCCATCGCGTTGATGTTGGGTGCCGTGTGCACGATAGCCCTTGGGATGGAGACGTGGTATACTTTGCGAGTATACGAGAGCGCTTGGAGGTACTTGTGGTTGTTCATACCTGAGAACGTTGGTGCGTTCAGTTGGGGTTGAGATGGGGCCACACGTTGTGTGGGCCCCACATGCGTTTCGGGTTTTGCTTTGCGTACTTGGACCTCTCGCGGCGTAGAGGGTCCCTCTGTGTGTTTGTTTGACCTGTAGGGTTGAGTGGTATCCCCCTGGTTTCATTCTCGATGGATCGGCCAGTAGCGGTGCTAGTGGCACCCCGTGATGGAACAGGCATTGAACCCCTTTGGGTGAGCTGTGCTGGAGTTGGGTGGTTGCGCGATACCTACTCTGTGTTCGGTTGGCCAGTGTTGTGCCCTCCACTGGAGATGGCTAGAGCAGTTTTGAGTTCTACCCTCCAGCGGGGCTGGGCAGGGGGTTACTCATCGACTTCTAGGGTTTACCCTCCAACAGAGACTGGGCAGTGGGTCACCCGACGCTTCTAGGGTTTACCCTCCAGGAGAGACTGGGCAGTGGGTCACCCGACGCTACTAGGGTTTACCCTCCAGCAGAGACTGGGCAGTGGGTCACCCGACGCTACAAGGGTCTACCCTCGAGCAGAGACTGGGCAGTGGGTCACCCGACGACCTCTTAGGGTCTACCATCTAGCAGGGCTGGGCAGTGTGTCGCCCGTCATCTAGTTCCAGGTCTACCCTCCAGCACAGCTGGGCAGTGGGTCTCCTGTCGACTTATTCCAGGTCTACCCTCTAGCGGGGCTGGGCAGTGGGTCGCCTGATGATGTGTTGTGGTCTACCCTCCAGCGGGGCTGGGCAGTGGTTCTCCTGATGATGTCTTATGGTCTACCCTCCAGTGGGGCTGGGTAGTGGGTCGCCGGTTGATGTATTAGGGTTTACCCTCCAGTAGGGATGGGCAGTGGATCACCTGATATTTGGTTATGAATTACCCTCCAGCGGGGCTGGGAAGTGGGACACCTGTTAGCATTCTAGACTCAGTCCTCTCGACTAGTCTAGTCTGTGTCTTACCTATGTGATTACCGGAGCGGGACCCTTGGTTGTACGGGTCGGTGATGGAACGGCTTGGACTTTGAGGAGACTTCTCGACTACAGGGCAGTGACGAGGTGGGGTTTGACTTTCCCTAGAACTCTCAAGTACGAGGGGCACATTCCCAACCAAGACGCGTTCTAGTGACGCGATCTAAAACCGTGCGGGCGAGTCAGTGCCGCCCAAAGCGGATAGTGTCGAGGTGCGGTGAATGAGCCCTTTGGATTGCAGTTCGGGGTAAACGTGCGGGATACTGGGCCTCGATGGAGTTTCTTCTGGGACTGTTGGCTACTATTTCTTGGGCTGAGCTACGGGATGGAGATCCCCTTATGACGTTGTTTGGGATTCTTGCTGAGCATAAGGATATGTATATTCCTTGTTCGAGTACCCACTTCTTGGGCCTGGTTATTCTCCCTCCAGGAGAGGCAAAGACGCGCGGGGTATGCCACGTGCTTTCCGTGTCTAGATTCTCGTGGTTGGAGGAGTCTACTCTCCTGCTATAGGTGGTGAAGACTCGACGAGAAGTTCATCTTCTCACCGTTTCCATCTCCTTGTGCCTGGACGAGTCTACTTCCTTTCTCTTGTTGGGTTGAGCTGGACTCTCTGGTGTGCTGTTACTCTTTACTGCACCCTTGGTTGTACTCCTCTACTTTCCTGTTCGCTCTACCGCTCACCCTTCGGTACCTCCTTTGTTGTTCCCTCGAGCCTTCGGGGTATCCTACTGAGTATTTTTATACTCACCCCTGCTTGGGCTTTTCCTGCACTTGGTGTGCCCTTTCAGACGACAAACAGGTGGAGCATGACTTTAGTTGAGCGTAGGAGCTTGGGAGCTTAGACCGCGTGCGGTGGTCATGGCCGGGATCCAGGTGGGAGACCCGTCAGCTATTTCTTTTTGTTTACCTATTACTGGATTGTGGCACTTTTTGGTTGGGCATGTGTTTTTACCCTTTTCTTTTCAGCTTGTACCATGTACTGTTTAGAGGTCGATGCACTCTTGCGGTTTATTTATAGTAGTTGCCCTTTTACTCTTCTTTTTTACACTGCACATTTGCATTGAGTGTGATGCATGTGGGTGTGTACAGGTGCTTAGGAAAAGGCCTCCCCGAGTTGTTGTGCCTTCGGCACTGGTCGACATCCCCTGGCCTATGGAGGCGGGCTTGGGGTAGTTGCGGCTCGAGCCTGGGTAGGGTCGGGTCATGACATCTTATGCTGATCAGAGGTGTCAAGATATTGAGTTCTCTCCTGGTGATCGGGTATTGTTTAAGGCTTCCCCTTGTTTGGGCCATTGTCATTTGGGAATATAGGGAAACCTAACACCGAGGTATGTCAGACCATGTGTGATCACTGAGGATATTCGTAAGGTGGAATAAATGTTGTATATTCCTTCTCAGTTGACATCTATTCATTAAATATTCCATGTCTCCCAATTGAATAAGTACAACTCGGATTCATATCATAGGTTTAATATGGAAGAGATGGAAATAAAGACTAATTTATCAGTGTTTGAATGGATAGTGTGAATTATGGAATCCAAAGAGAATGTTCTTAAGGGAAATTATATTCCACTAGTCGACTTCCTTTTGGAATCATGGTAATGATGTGCATGAGCCATGGGGACAGAAGTCGTGGGTTGAGCAATAGTACCCATTCTTGTTGTCCGATCAAGATTCAGGATAACTTTCCAGGGTGGAAAGTTTTGATAATGTGGAAAATTGTCACATCCATGTCCCTATTTTCAGGTACATTCTCTTTTTTTATTGAAATATATTTTCCCCCTTTGATCCCCCTTGAATATTGGAGGAAATAGTAATTTTTGGGGTGACATAACTAGGCACATAGATAGGCCGCACAGTTTACTAAACCATGCGAACCAACCATGCCGAGTTTTGAGGTAATAAATAACTATTATTCCCTTTTTACCTTCCAGAATTAATCCTAATGCACCTGTTTCTTCCCCCATTCAACTATTTCAGGCATAGAAGGCATCCAATATTTCTCAAGCTCCCTTAAACCCCATCTTTGAAAGGGTTTTGGTGGGGAAAACTTTAATATTCTTCAAGTAAGTGAATCTTTAATTTTTTCCCTCATTATCTTTTGGATTTCTACCCTCCTTCTTGAATTTAAAAAAATATAGCATCAATGGCATCATCCATGTGGTTTACAAATGTTTTTTTTGGTTCAGTCTTCTTGATTATAGATTTTTTTTTCACTCTCTTGTGCTGCAATTGTTCTGCAGGTGATGTTTCACACAACTTTTTGGAGTTATCTACATTCATGTTAGGTGGTTCCATCTGTAGATATTAGTTAATTTATTTAACAATAATTACTTTAATATTTAGAATGTGTCACATCTATTGCGTGTGGTGCAAAAACCATTTATTCTAGAACTAAAAAAGTGTTCAATTTTAAGGATGCATTTTGACATGGAATTGGGTTTTTTCATGTGTATTCCATGTTGTATCATTTGGGGTAATTTATGATTCTTGAAATTGATTTATTAAATGGTTTTAGTGCATCCAATTCAGTATTGGTATGGTATTTTTTGGGCATTTGGCATTAAAATAATATTTTTGAATGTATTTTGTGTGAAAATCCTTGTAACACCTCTTGATGTTATTTATAAAATTTTATTGAGTTTAATGAACTACATTGGTGTTAAAATACATGTTTGGGGTATTTTTTTGTGTGTTTATGATTTTGAAATGATTTCTTAATCTGAAAAATGTATTTTATAACATGTTTAACTTGAATGGGAAAACATGGGAAGACCGGGTATCTAGGTGGGAGGACTTGGACTAGTATGCTAGTGATTTGGAAGTGTCTTTATCCTAGTTTCACTTATCAATATCAATGATGAAAACACTAAATAAATAGTAATGATTTTTTAGATACCACTAGGTTATGGGTGTGTTCCCTACTAGTTGTTCATGCATGATAATGTAGTTCTTTGGGGTTCTTATGTGACCTTTCATCAAGATATGATGTACCTAGTGTCCCATTGTTAGCCAGTGCCTAGGGCTATTTACCGCGACTCTTTCTCATTGGTTATATTGAGATTATCATCATCATATGGTGTGTTTGGTTTGTAATTTTAGAAATATTATGTTTTCTTTATAATTTTTCACTCTTTAATGTCTCCCTCTTGAAAACTATTTTTAATTAATGTTTTATTCCTTTAAAATTGTTACTAGAATTTCATGTTTAAGAAAACATGCAAAGGTTTGGTCTTATAATGTATATAGAGTAGAATATTTTCATGTGTTTCATTATATTTGGTCTTAGGGTCACACCCTACATACTCCTTTGGGTGTAACTAGAATTATTAATTCTTGACATAGGTAATGGCAAGGTCCTTGAGAAGGTGGTTTGGGGTTTTAGCATCCTTTCTCGGTGTAGTGTTGTGGATATAGCTTGAGGGTGATTCACCACTATCATTGGTGATTATTGAATCAGGAATTATGTTCTTTTTTAGTTGTTTCCCTCTTGGTATTTTCATAAATATATTTAATTTAATTTTGAAATATGTTTAAGTATTGTTTGGTTTGGAATATTCAGATTTGATTTATTTATTATTGTTGGTTGTTTAATGTTTCTAAAACATGTTAAATCATTCCCAAAAAATTTTTTATGATACATGGGAAAATTTTCTATCCTATGAGGATAGGTATCACCCTTTGGTCCTTTCCATGGACTGGTTCAGGAGAGGTTTTGGTTGGTGGCCTGGCTTAGTTCATAATAGGCAATTGCGTAGATATTGTCTATTATTGATTTTATGGATGAGGAGATATTAAATTGGAAAATCATCCATGTAATGATGATGTTCCATAAAATGGTAATTCCATATTCATAACCATGTCTACATTGGAATATGTATTACTATCCTCCAATGGATCGATATGTCTATCATTCCACTACTTCTCAATAGGGGAACTCACATATATCTGAGGGAGCTAATCCCAACTGTTAAATCTCCCCTTCATCCATGGTGGTGGTGGAGAGGAGAGAGGCATATGGTGGTAGTAAATATTGGATAGAAACTCCACTTAATGAATAAAATACATCATTCTCATATAGGATTATAAGGAGGGTTATTTGGAATATGTAGATCACGGCCTCAGGGATGGTCAGTATTAATTGACGGGCTTCTAACATCATCTTTTGTGGTGGAGACATATCCATATCCATTGATTCATATATCACCACACACAATAATAGGATGATGATGTTGTATAATTTTATATGTTCTTACATATTATGGAATGGGTTTTCCCAGAGTGTACGTATCTGAGATTCATAGGGATTTCATCCACATGAGAAATAGTTAGTTCTATGGGTAATGTTTCTATGATGGTTTCTGGAACATATGAAATAGGATGGATCTATAGGGTTAGTAAAGTCATTATAATGAGTAAGGAATCTTTGAAATCTTTTTTAATCATTTTAAGGACATACATATTGGAATTATATATCTTGGGATGACCAATTATGGTTTCTAGTTAGGCCTACAATGGGGAGATTCAAAAAAATGTTAAAGAATGATCATTGTGTTCTCTATCCCATTCAAATGAAGAAATTCCCCCACATAGTTTTTGTAATGGATTGAGTTAGATATATATGGTAATGGATTTATATAAATATTAAATATTAATCCAATCATGTAAGGTTAGAATCATATTCAGGGGATTGGAATCATACATTCTGTATGGGGTTGGTGAGGTGGGGATGGGATCACACTATTTGTCATCCAACTAGAACACATGGAATTAATGTCATGGTATATTGGGTTCCATATTATGTGAATCCATTGTATTGTTCATAGAAATCATGAAACATGAATCCAATAAATAATTTTATTAGGGATTAATCAATCAAATCATTCTAGAGAGATACACCTAAAATAGTTTGTCATCATGATTTTTGGGAATTAACCACTATGTGACCCTTCAAGACAAAGAAAATTTAATGGTTCTACAATATCAATGTCTTCGTGGAGTATGTACATGTTGGGTCTGAATCCTTCTTATCATAATCACTAATATGGTTTTAATAATTCTCTATTGGATGATCCTGAAAGGTAATATAAGGTAAGGGAACCTAGTAGCTATGAGATCATTTTCAATCATGGTTGAAGGAAGGTCATTCCATATTTCTGCACAATCAATCCACAACCCCCCATGTTAATTAGAAATATTTCATAGTGAATTATCCACAACATATGTTATATTATATATATATATATATATTCAATATTCAATACATATCTAATGAAAGTGACTCACAATATGCCCAAAACCGCTCATCCTGTCCATAGTGGAGAAGGGATTCACACTAAAAACATATATGGCTGAGGATACAAAACCTTCAGCATATTACTATAGTTATAAGAGTAAATTAATGTTTGTTTCAACATTTTCATTCATAATCATAGTATAGGGTGCACATTTGGAGTGATTTTCCAATCATGAACTGGTTTGTATCCATGGACATATCACAACCCCTCCATTGTAGTTTCAAAAAATTCCATCATTATTAAGGATGGTGACATATACCACCTTTTTTGATTATGATGGATCATTTATTAGATTATTATTATCAGGGTATTGACTCCCCCATCCATTTTTTCCTACTTATATTATTTTTCCTTGATCAAGGACCCTTATACATTTGATACATGTGCACAAATATTGTTCCTAATGTCATATTCTAGTATAATCCAGTTATTTACACTTATTTCTATTGTAATAGGGTGTCTACAAGAGGTCATAGTTTATTATGACTTTATGAATTTCTAAGAATCCTTGAATGTTTGGTGTTTTGTATATCAAAAAAATTATTACTCTTTTGGGGTTGAGGGAATATTGTGTATGAGTTATCCTTGTTAAATAACCTATGTCATCCCATATTCTCAATAGAGAAACATATTCCAAGAAGCTAAAGAATATAAGTATTGATTATATAGGTATAATGTAATTTATGAATATGTTAGATAATGTTTTATTTTTTATGTTAGGAATTTAACACTTTTCATGCAAGTGAAACTTGTTTTGGGTGTCATATGGATTACAAGGAACATCACCTATTCCATCAAATGATTAACTAAGGAGGTAGATTTTATTATTAATATGTGGATAATAAGTCTAAATCCTTGTGATTGAACTTCACATATTTATATTTTAGTGTTGACTATTCGTAATATGCTAATCCTATATTAGTTTTCACAAGATTAAATTGCAATGGGTATTTTTTCCATATATGATTGATATTTATTTGGTCCTAAATAGGATAACTTTTTGTGGAGATGAAATAGTCTAGTTGTGGCCCAAGATATTTGGTGTTAATAATTTAAATGTATTCCAAATAGTTAATGATCAACATTATGTTGTTTATTCCATGGGGGAGACATACATATTTTTGGTGGTGTTGGGATTTAACGTTAGTGAGGTGTCCAACATACAATTTTACTAGATATGAATCAAAATAGATGGAGTTTATCATTAAAATTTACTTTTGGGTTATGGGACTGGTAAATGTAATTTAACATTACTTGCTGACTATGAATATGAAACAATGAGATTGGAAAAAATTCTGGTGTGGAAAATATGAGTACAATGTAAATAGGTTTCAATAAGGTGATTTAATTTTATGATTTGGTATTACACATGGGTATTACATTTAAGGTGGTGTATCATATCTTTACTGTCATAATAGGCATACAATATTCATCACATCGGTTAAGTCTACTGTGTAATTTCATGTGATGATAATATTTTAATGTAGTTTAACATCATGAAAATCAGATGTAAGTGGTGGGCATTTTAGAGACATACAACTTGGATTTCATTCTGACATAATCAAGACACATCGCACTCCAAATTATGGAATGATGAAGTAAATATATTGTAATCCTATATACCCCTTTTGATGGAAAGATAAAAATGTTTCCCATGATAATTTTACTATAGTATCTTACATATCGGCTGTGTAGGTTATTTTTTATAATAAAAGAGATTGACATTTCAAATTTTAGTCTATAGGATGGTGTCTCAAGGAAAGGGGTTTGATTCATTGATGTCAAGGTAAATGAGGATTTCCTACCTATGATTATATTGAAGGTTATAGAATTGAGGTTTTATTATTCAATTGGTGTAAATATGTATCATACTCATTAATCTATTTTGAATGGGTGTAGGGAACCAAAGCACTCAACATAAACCCAACAATGTTTGGCTAAATTTTTCAATGGGTTAGTGACTCAAATCATCTTTCATGAATAATTGGATTTTATGGGATAATTTATGATATACACAAAATGGAATCTATCATAGGGGTGGCTGATTAAGGATAGAAGAGTAGTTTTTTTAAACCTATTGTTGTGCATGAAGTTTAAGGTCATATAAAGGGAAGATAAATTCTGCAAACTCATTAGGGAAGTCAAGGATGTTTGAAACTTTTATCTCTATCATAAACCTAAGTAATTTATTTATTTTTTAAGGGGATTGATAAATGTTCACAACATGTAGGAATCAATAGTATATTATGGAATTTCATGCGTGCATGAAATATGGGGCTATTTGATTAGAATCCCTATAGTTAAAATTTCATAGGACTATCCAAAAAGTGTAGAGGTTATCATATATTTATAGAAAAAATTTCATTCTAGGGTATAGGCCATGAAACATCATCCATGTTACATAATTTTTGGATTCCAATAATAACTACAGGATACATGAATCTTATGGAATTTTCACTATAGGAAAATCATGTATTGTTGTGATATAACATCATGTTTCTAATGAAACTCACACTATCAAGATGCTTCATTCAAAATGGATCCATCCATGAAACATTGTCCCTTTTTATTTGGTATTTTCTAGCATCAGTGAAAATTGATTCATTTGACATCTTCTTTCTCTCAACTTTGATTTTCCAGAAAATATTAGGTGTTATGTGAAAATTCATGAAGTTATGTGTATATGTACACATTTATCTGGAATTTTTACTTAGGATGAGTTTTTCCCATGATTTGTGAAAAAATGTGTTCTCAAGTCTAAGAATCATTTTTAGTGTCAACATTAATCCCCCCTTATTCAATCTAAAACTTTTGCTTCCCCACCACAATATCAATTTTATGTGGATGATTTATTATATACCATCTATAGTCTCATCAATGCCTAATTTTTATTTTATTAATTTGGGAATGAATATATTATTTACTTTAAATCCTCTCATTGTTTTCAATTATATTATATATATCATACTCTTTTATAAAATTATTTCTAATAGAGGCACAACAATTCATTATCTAGCCTTTCATCACTAGATTCATCAGAATATACACCATATTATTGGTTCTTAGAATATTATACACTATTAGTATACTATCAAATATTAAAAATATTATAATGTTCTACATTCAATGAATAATAATTATCTAATCATGAAACAATGGGATCTTTGTATGTGGAATAAAACTATGGTTATCACATTGCATATATTTTTTTCTCTCACATTGAATCTAGCTCCATTATGAAAATATTCTAAAAACCATATCTTACACAACTGTTGTTACAATAATGAACAATTAATTTATAGTAGATATAATCAACATCTCATTTAATTAAAATTTATATCTTTCATTAGTTCCTTAATAAATAAACATATAATGTTATGGGATCATACTATTGTTGACATCTCCTTCATGAAAAAATTCTACATACCCAAGATTAGAATTCCTTTCCTAAGGTAAAGAGATAATTTTTTTATTCTCTTTAAATATGTAGTATCAAAATAATAACTACCCAAGGTTTTCTTCAAGAGATAATAATGTACCTTATCACAAATCACAAAACACTATAAATATCAATCAAGGTAAAAATCTTGACATACCTCAGGATTAAAATAGCTGATGTATAATTATATTAGTCTATATACTCAACCTCTTCTAATGTCTTCACGGCCATCATAATTATAACATTAAAATATATTTTTAGGGGAATTGGAAAATGTTTTCCATCCAACCTATTAATTCCTCCAAAACTATTCTATTTTACATTTAATTCAAAAAATCAAGGTTCTAGTTTCACAGTCAATCCCAAAAATCATGCTTGCTACTCAATGATAACTTAGTACAAATTTATTGACCAACATCTCTATCAGCCCATCAATCCTTTGTATACATGACCATGAAATTATTTTCATCCTAATATAGAATTAGAATAATATATTCACCCCCAAAATATATTAAATAATTATATTTAAAAAAATTCCTTTTATTCAGTTTTACACAAGAATGCATCAATTCTAGTATTACACTATCACATATCCTAATTTAACGAATACAACCATTCTTTATTTACAAAACTTCTTATTTCATTATCGACTCAACATATCATTTTGGTTTCTCCATACAGATTTCATCATATAAACTCCATAATGTAAAATATTATTTCTATACAGATTATCATGATATAAATATGATAATTTAATAAAAGTACAAATGAAAAAACATATTGGTATGCTTTATTAATCATGAAAAAAATATATTTTTCTATCCACACATTCAATCTATTGAAAACTTTTAATACCCAGTATTTCCATGTATCCAACCATATCATCTTTTATTCCATGGCCATATTTACCCATTTGTTTTGTAATGTTATAATTCCATCAGGAAATGATGTTATATCAAATTTATTATTATAAATCATTAATAAATATGTTCATTATTTTCCATCACCCACTTATTCAATGTTGTCAAGTAAATTAAAAATTACAATCATATGGGATATCCACCATAAATTAATTAAAATGTATATATAAATGATGAATAGCTATGAATATTTCCTCTCATAGAAATTGATTTCCAAAAAACTACTTTTATTGTATGCTCCAATAGTTCTATTATCACATTCTCTGGTACTCCTTCAAGGTCCACTTACTCTAGACACCCTTCTTTTTTATTCCCAATATTACATTAAGCTCCTTGATCTTACATACACATGAAAGCATTATTAAATATAAAATCATATGTTCTACTAATATATTAGTTCTTATATAAATATAAGTTATATACATACTCTTCAGTACCATATCCAATAAAAGGTAATTTTTTTTTAATTTTTCATCCATTGATTACTTTACATCCTCATAAATATGCACATATTCCAAACAAAAAATGTCTCTTATATCAATGATTCTAAACTCCATTCATGAACATATCCTATCATGTAGGAGTTATTCCATTGGTATAGGTAAGATTCTATTAATGACATAGATTTCCATTTTCACCACCCTCCCCAAAAAGTCTTGGGCAACCTCTAGGGAAGCCTAATGGTCTGGGAATGATCATTCATTATCTTATTGATCCTCTAAACCACATTTTCAGGTTATGGTGTACTTGATTGAGTTATCTCAAATTTTATTACATTATTCCAATATTATTGTAACAACCCATGTATATATAAGATAATTGACTTTAAACTTAATTTCCCACTTCTATGTTTTGAATTTCGAAACATGGTCATCTCCAATTATGATCATTAAGGTATTTAGATTCTTATAAGATAAACATAATATTGTGAATAGTAATATACCCTCATGAATAGTAACATACCCTTATGAATAGTAAAATACCCTTATGAATTGTAACATACCCTTAAGAATAATATTGTACCCTTATGAATAGTAATGTTCCCTTAAGTATAGTAACTTGACCCCAGTGAATAGTAATGTACACTTATGAATGGTAATGTTACCCTTATAAATAGTAAAATTCTCTTACAAATAGTAACCTCGCATATGATAGTGTATATATAAGATTTAATTGAAATTATGGTACACCCATATCATTGAATAAGTAAATGAATGCTTTAAAATTTTTATTTTACGAATAAAAAATTAATTTATTTAAAAATTAAATTTCTCATTTTTATAAAATTATTTTGATAAAATGGAGTTCATTTTTGGATTAGAAATTTCAAAAAATGGTTTCGGTGAATATTTGGTAGTCTTCTAAAATACATGATTTTTTGGTGAATAACGAATTTTTAGTATTTGAGAAATAAATGAATTTCTGCATCACAGTGGTGTCATCGATGATGTGGTGTTGATTTAGGCCCATTATCTCGAACTCAAATGTTAATATTACTTATTTTAGAAATGTAATACTCACTATTTCTTGTATTGAGGAAAAATAATAAAATTATAATTAAAATAATGTGAAATCCCTCCCCTCCTCCACTATAAATTCCACCCATTTCCCCCTTTTCCTCCCACACCTCTCAAGCATTGATTATTTTTTAATTTATACCTAATTCGCTCCACAATATACTTCCCCACTTCAAAGACCTGCTAGTATCACCCAAAGTACAAAATCCAAGGCCTTAAAGAGGATCTCAAGGAGAATAGATCAAGACGTAGGAAATCCTCTTCCTTGTTTCATGTGTTTTCCTTTCCATTCCTTTTCATTTATTATAGTATATTCCCATACTCTTATCCAAGAGGAATGAAATATCTAGAAATATTATATATTTTGTTTTTTCTCATTTTCTTTGAAAATTCATCATCATTCTTCTTCTCCTCTTGCACTTATTTAAGAAATAAAAACATTGTCTGTGATGTGTCGAATTACTGACATTATGGACGATGTGATTTCAATTTTAATTAATTCCTTCATGTTTTATCATGAAACTATTTTTATGTTTTAATTATGTCATAATATTTGGATAATGTCTCATCCATGTTTCTTTAATCCTTTTATGCACATGGTTTTAATCTAAAAACAAAATGAGGTCGTTATTATCAAAGAACCACTAAAATGATCAAAACGAACATCATTAATGTTTTAACTAATGAATATTTCTCACAAAAGAATTAAAAATTATAAAATGTATAAATATTGTAATGGAAAAATTTAAATACAACTTCATTTTGCTTATGTAGTATCATTTAAAACCAACATAAAAATCCATTACAAATAGCTAATAGAATCCCTGTAATGAACGCACCTGAGACAGGGGATATAACAAAGTATTATTAATGAATGGGTGGAATGATGTTATAAAGTGAACATATAAGATGTTATAAACATAAAAATGTTTCCCTAAAATCATAATAACACTATTTTAACCATTATACATGAGGTTTAAACACGTTTCAAGGAAGTCAAACTCAAGGTAATGGATTCTCTCTCTCTCACTTTTATTCAAGAATCTCCTCTATGTTGTGTCTTTTCATTTTTAATTCCTAATGATGTTGTATGTTTTAGAACCTCCCTCATACTATAATTATTATATATTGATGATTAGATACCCCATTGTATCATTTTATTCCCTCCCATGTGTACCCGTTACCATGCCGAAATTTCATAAGTGAATTTTAAACCAAATTTCCATTCTTTGGGTTAACCTTCAACATCAATGCTTTTTACCATGATAAGATGACTTAATAAATGTAATTTGATTATATAATGTTTAATTATTTGTATTTATAGTATATATATACATATTTCATTATTTTAATCAATTCTCTCTTCAATGTTATCGTATTTGTAAAGGACCTCTCTCTTAAAATACTTTTAAATGTCTCCTTTATGAAATCCAAAGTGATTGTTCTTTTTTATGACATGAGGGTACTCTTCTTATTTAATGATATTTTATTACCATATTTTCTCCCATATATGTTTTTATGGTATATTTTGAATAAATAAACTTCACTATAATTTGTGATGTTTTTATGTTCTAAGAGTGATTTTTACAAAAAAGGTATTTTGAAATGTGAATGTATTTTTCTCAAGGGTGTATATGAGTTATGAAATTTTTTATTCATGGAATGTTCCTTGGACATTATTTATGATGGTTTGATCAAATTATAGCTCAAGATATGACCGGTGATCCCCATTATAGCTCAATATATGTTGGTTTTATCCCATTATAGCTCAATATATGACGGGTGAGCCACATTTTAGATCTAAAATTCATTTGGTACTCTAGATATGGAAGTTGATAGAAATTTTATTCCAAGTGTATGGGTTAATGTAAGAATTATATGGTAAATGTGTCCCAATGAAACTACATGAGTATTCTATGCATTCAAGTTTTTATGATATGGGTTTTGTTGTATTTTTATGTTATCACTTGACTAACAATTTCTGTCATTATATCCCTTATTGAGTTTTGTACTCATACGACATTTTAAAAATATCACTAGATATAAGGATGGGTATGAGTAAAAAGGGAGTCATGATGAATTTTATGATGATTTTTCAAAAAAATCATGTTTGATTTGGTAATGTTATATACTTTGATAAAATGGATACTGTATTTAATTGTTTCCAATTTGTATGAATGTGGTGTGTTATGTATGAAAGTTATCCTAACTATCTGAATATATAAACCTAAAAACGTCCTCAATGTGTAATAAATATATGTTCTTGACTAAAATTCAAGATTATGTAATGTTTTATGGATGAGTCTTGATAGTTAGTATAAAAAAATGTTTAGATAACTTAAGGGGTTTGAATGATATTAATTTAATACCCTATATGATTTTAACTTTATCTTTAATTTAAAATAACATAGAATTTGAAGGATACAATGTTTATTCAACTAAGATATGTCTATTCAGAATCTATTTCCATCGAAGAAATTGTGAAGCCGATGTAGGAAGGAGCCAATTGCTTGATTCATGTGCAAATTTGTAGCCTGAAATGGTGGGAATCAGAACCAATCAGTTTGTGACAGAAATGGTGTATTTAACTAAAGAATTAAAGGGTCGTGGCATTCTTTCTAGAGAGGAACCTAATCTACCATGAGGAAAAATGTCTTATCCAGAGCATTTCATGAGGAATCATCCTCCATCTTTTAGTGAAACGGCAGATCCAATGATATCTGAGGAATGGATCAATGCACTCAAAAAAATATTTAATGTCATGGTATATTCAAAACATCCAAAGGTAATACTATCTGTTTATCATCTTGAAGGTGTATTCGATCAGTAGTGGTCTCTAGTTATGAATATGAGATAAAAATAAAATCTTTTGAGTCTTGAATTGGATGATTTTATGAATATTTTTCATGAAATATATTTTCTTAAAAATGTTCAACATATAATGTATAAACAATTAATGGAACTAAGGAAGAAAGATCATGAATATGTGGCTATATATGAAGCCCATTTTACAAGATTGGCTAGGTATGTAGAATATTTTACTCAGAACATTGATAGTAAAATTAATAGATTTTACTCTAGTTTGAAACCATTTATACAATGGGATTTGAATTCAATAGAGTTTAAAATCCATGAGAAACTTTTTAGGTGTGCTGAAAAATTTGAGATGGTGTATACTGACATGTATGAGCCTTGTGTTGAAAAGAATAAGAAGTCATCTGGTTGGCATAAATGGGGAAGAAATCATCAAAGAAGTTTGGAAGTAAGAAAATGAATTTATCTTCTTGTGAAAAGTGTGGTAAAAATAATCCAAGGGAATTTGTTGTGAATTATGGGAAGTGCTACCAATTTGGAATGTTTGGGAACACGTCTCATGAATGCAAGTAAAGTGATCTAAAAATTAATGAGAATCCTATGGTGAGGTGCATTAACTGTAATAAATTGGTTCATTATGCTAATGTTTTCCCAAAGCCAGTCACTCAGGAAGTAAATCAGAAATATTGGAAGCAGAATGGTGTGTAAAAAGACTTTGCGACTACTTCAGTAGTTTTTAAGACATCAAATGAATTTGTTTCAGGTACATTATTTTTTTACTCAGATTTGGATAAAGTATTCATTAATGCGGGGTCCACACATTCTTTCATTTCTGAGAAATTTTCAGTCAAATTGGATATTCAACCTCAAGAAATATATTTAGCACGTTTGGTAAAGACACCTAGAAAAAATACTATGGAAAAAACAAATTATAAGAATCTTCCTATCTTTGTCTATGAAAATATTTTACCTATAAACCTAGATGTTTTGCCTCTAGTAGATTTTAATGTTATTTTTGGTATGAACTTGCTTTTTGTTTATCTTGCTAAGATGGATTGTATAGGTAAATATGTTTTTTATTATACTGAGTTTTGGTTTGCGTAATGGAATGAACCCATACTGTTGACAACCTACCAAGTAGTAGAAAAACTATTAAAAGATGGAAATTAAAGTTATGTTGCTCACATTGCTGAAAAAAATGAAACTATTCAGATCAATGATGTGCCATTGGTAAATGAATAACTGGATGTTTTTTCATGATGAGTTGCTTGGTGTAGTACCTGATTGAGAAGTGGAATTTACAATTGACTTAGTTTATGGGTCTAATATATATTCAAAACCCCCTTATCTAATGGAAAAAGTGTAACTTCTTGAATTAAAAAATCAGTCGCAAGAGTTCCTTGAGAAATTCTATATTCGTTCTAGAACATCACCATTGGGTGCTCTTGTTTTGTTTGTTAAAAAGAAATATGGATCCATGTGACTTTACGTTGATTATACAGAATTGAATAACATCACTGTTAAAAATAATTATCCTTCGCCTCATATCGATGACATGTTTGATCAACACCAGGGAGCTCAGTATCTTCACAAGATTGACTTGAGATCCGAGTACAATCATCTAATGATGAAGGATGATAGCATTCTAAAAATAGATTTTCATACTAGATATGGTCATTATAAGTTTTTGTTTATGCCCTTGGTTTGTGAAATTCACTTACTGTATTCATGGATTTTATAATAGAATATATCATGAGTACTTGGATAAATTTGTGGTTGTGTTTATGGATTACATTATTTTTTTATAAAAGTAAAGTGGATCATGAAAAACCTCTACAGGTTATTTTGAAAACCATAAAAAAATAAACTCTATGGAAAATTCAGCAAGTGTGAATTTTAATTGCAAAAAAAATCATTCCATGGTAACATTGTTTCTAAAGATAGCATAATTTTTGATCCTACAAAAACAACAGTTCTTGATGAATAGACAAGACCAACAAATATAACGGAAATTCATAGATTCTCTGGTTATGTGGTCTATTATCGATGTTTCGTTGAAAAATTTTCAAGGTTACCCAGCCCACTGACTATGTTAACTCAAAACAGTGTTATGTTCATATAGACAAAAGCATTTGATGATTGTTTTTAGGAATTTAAAATAAGATTATTGAATTCTATTGTTTTGACTCTACCTTCCATAAATGGAGAGTTTTTTTTCTAGAGTAATTCTTCCTTGAAGGGACTTGGTTTTGTTTTGATGCAGAATGATCCGGTAATTTCTTATGATTCATGTTAGTAGAAACCTCAAGAAAAAAATTACCCCACACATGATTTGGAACTAGCAGCTGTAGTATTTACTTGAAATGTTTTGAGGCATCATTTAAATGGATCCAAATGTGGACTATATATTGTCCATAGAAGTTTGAAGCATATATTCACTCATAATGAATTGAACATGAGGCAGAGAAAATGTCTTTAACTGATAAAGGATTATGATTTCACAATAAATTATCTTCCATGAAAAGCAATCAAAGTGGTGGATTCCATGGGCCAAAAACATCATGCATCAGTAAACATGTTACATTTATAACATGATCCCATGATTTAATGATTTTATGAATTTTGGTTTTGAAGTTTTTGGTGTGGGAAATACATCTATTTTGTTTCAGATTTTAGTGTATTCTACAATATCAAACAGAATCATGAAATCACATAAGGAATACTGTGAGTTATAGGAAAAGAAAAATTAGTTAAAATCGGTAACTTTCTATAATTTAACAGTGATAAAGATTGTGTTTTGAGATTTTAGAAAAAATTGTGTGATCCTTGTGATCATCAGTTGAAGAAATATTTGTTTTTTAAAGATCATAGTTCTCCATTTTATGTTAATCTTGGAAGTACTTTGATGTACTGAGACCTTTGGGAGTATTACTGGTGGGATGGAATGAAAAAAGATATTGCAGATATTAGTGTGAAATGATTGACATGTAAATAGGTTAAAGCAGAGCGATTGATACCAGAGGGGATTCTTCAACCACTGCCAGTACCAGAGTGGAAATAAGAGAATATATCAATGGACTTCATGGTGGGATTACCTAAGACTACTCAATGTAACAATGTGATTTGGATTATTGTTGATCTGCTTACAAAATCTACACATTTTCATTCCATTAAAGATACAATGTATTTGGATCATATTTCTCAACTATACCTCAAATAGATTGTCCGATTACCTGGATTTCCTCTTTCCATTGTTTATAACATTGATCAAAGGTTCACTTATAATTATTGGATGGGCCTTTTGAAGTCGTTGGGCATAGAATTTATTTTTAGTACAACTTTTCATTTTTAATCAAATGAGCAGTCCGAACTAACGATTCAAAATTTGGATGATATTCTTCAAGTGTGTTCAATGGACTACTAGGGAAGTTGGGATCAACATTATTCTTTAATTCAGTTTTCTTATAATAATATTTTTCATTCTAGTATTTGGATAGATCCTTTTGAAAAATTGTATGGGTAGTAGTGTCAGACACCAGCATTTTGGGATGAAGTCGGTTAAAGAATATTGATGGGACCAGAGTTAGTAGTGGAGGTGGCTGAAAAGGTGAAGTTGATCTAGCAGCACATGAGGATAGCTCAGAGTACGCAGAAACATTATGCAGACCACAGAAGAATGGAATTCCCTTTCAAGGTAGGTGAAAATTTATTCCTTAAAATCTCTCCATGGAAAATTATGATGCATTTTGGAAATAAAGGAAAGCTAACTCAATGGTTCATCAGCCCTTTCGAAATCTTAGAGAAAGTGGAGTAGTTTCATACCGAGTAGCTTTGCATCAAAGTTTGTCTTGGGTAAAAAATATATTTAATGTTTCAAAGTTGAGAAATTATGTGCCAGATTCATCTCATGTTTTTAGTATAGAACTAGTTCAGTTGATATAAAACCTTTATTATGAAGAGAAACCTATTCAGATTCTTGATTGAAGAGAGAAAGTATTGCAGAATAAGGTAATCCATTAATTAAAGGATTGGTGGAGAAACCACATTGTCGAAGAAACAACATGGGATTATGAGAATTCTATGTGGGAAAGGTACCTTCACTTGTTTGGGTATGTAAATAAAAATTGTGACGATTAAAGTTCTAGAATGTGGGGATAATTTAACAACCCATGTACTTATAAGATAATTAACATTAAACTTAATTTCCTACTTCTATGTTCTGAATTTAAAAAAATGGTCATCTATAATTGTGATCAATAAGTTATTTAGATTCTTATAAGACCAACATAATTTTTTTTAATATTAACATAACATTATGAATAGAAACATACCCTTATAAATAATAACATACCCTTATGAATAGTAACATACCCTAAAGTATATTAATGTACTCTTATGAATAGTAATGTACCCTTAGGAGTAGTAACTTGACCCTAATGAATTGTAATGTACAATTATGAATAGTAATATTACCCGTATAAATAGTAGCATACCCTTATGAATAGTAACCTCACCTATGATATTGTATATATAAGATTTAATTGAATGTATGGTACACCCATATCTTTGAATAAGTAAATAATTGCATTAAAATTGTTATCTTCCAAATAAAGTATTATTTTATTTAAAAAATCTGTTTCCCATATTTATAAAATAATTTTGATAAAATGGATTTCATTTATTGATTTTTCACATTGAAAAATGGTTGGGGTGAATTTTTTCCATTTTTTTGAAATACATTATTTTTTGCTGAATAGTGAATTTTTGGTATTTGACAAATAAATGAATTTCTACATCATGTAGGAGTCATCGATGATGTGGTGCTGATGTAATCCAATTATCTCGAACACACATGCCATTATTACTTTTTTTATTCATGTAAGACTCACTATTTTTTATCTTGAGGCTAATAATAAAATAATAATTAAAATAATGTGAAATCCCTCCCCTCCTCCACTATAAATACTACCCATTTCCCCCTCTTTCTCACAAACCACTAAAGCCTAGGGAATTGTACAATTTCCACCAAATTCCCTCCCCAATATCCTTCCTCATGTCCAAGACCTTCTGGTCCCACCTAAAGGCCGAAATCAAAGGCCTTAAGGAGGATCTCAATGAGAAGAGATCAAGAGGTAATAAATCATCTTCCTCTTTTCTTGTGTTTTCCGTTCCTTTCATTTCCTATTATTATAGTCTCTTCCACTCATCTTATCCAAGAGGCATTAAATATACATAATTCTAGTATATTCTATATGTTCTCACGTTCATGTAAAATTCATAATCATTTTTCTTCTCTTCTCCTACTTATTCAAGGAATAAAGACATTATCTGTAATGTGTCGAATTACTGACATCGTGGATGATGTGATTTTAATTTTCATTTATTACTTAAATTCTATTAATGAAACTATTATTATGGTTAAATCATGTTATAATATATTTATTATCTCTCATTCATGGTTCTGGAATCCTTTTGTGCACATGGTATTAATTTATAAAACAAAATGAGGTCGTTATTATCAAAGATCCACTAAAATGATCTAAACAAACATCATTAATGTTTTAACTAATGAATCCTTTTAACATCAAATTTTAAAATTATAAATTTTATAATTAATATTTTAAAAACATATAAAAACCATTTCATTCCAATTTTGGTGATTCATTTATAACCTACATAAAAAATCCATTACTAACGGCTCATGGAAACCCTGTAATGCACACACTTGAAACAAGGGAAATAACGAAGTATTATTAATGAATTGGTGGAATGATGTTATAAAGTGATCATATAATATGTTAAAAACATATAAATGTTTCTTTAAAATAATAATAACACTATTTTTACCATTATACAAGAGGTTTAAACACATTTCAAAGAAGTCAAACCTGAGGTAAGGGATTCTCTCTTTCTCTCTCACTTTTATTCATGAAAATCCTCTATATTGTGTCCTTGTATTTTTAATTCCTAATGATGGTGTATGTTTTCTCACCTCCACTATACTTATGTTATTATATATTAATTATGATATACCTGATTCTATCTCATTAATCCCTCCCATGTAAACTCAACGCCATGTTGAAATCTCATAAGTGAATTTTAAACCCAATTTCCATTATTTGGGTTAACCTTCATATTCAATGCTTTTTTCCATTCTATGATGACTTGTGAAATGTAATTTGTTTATATAATATTGTTTTATTTTTATTTATAGTATATATATACATATTTATTTTGTTTAATAAATTCTCTCTTCAATGTTATGGTATTTGTAAAGGACCCCCCTCTTAAAATAATTTTAAATATATCCTTTATGAAATCCAAATGGATTGTTATTTTTCTATGACATGAGTATACTGTTCTGATTTCATGATATTTAATTACCATAGTTTCTCCCTTATATGTTTTCATAGTTTTTTTAAATAAATATATTTCATTATCATTTTTGTAGTGTTTTTTGTTCTAAGAGTGATTTTTACAATAGAAGGGTATTTTCAAATGTGAATGTGTTTTTCTCAATGGTGTATATGAGTTACAAAATGTTTTCTTCTTAGTTTATTCCTTGGACATTATTTATGTTGGTTTGATCACATTATAGCTCAATATATAAGGGGTGATACCCATTATAGCTCAATATATGTTGGGTTGAGCCCATTATAGCTCAAGATATGATGGGTGACCCCATTATATCTCTCTAATGCATTGGGTAATTCGAAGATGGAATTTGACCAAATGGTCCTTCCATGTGTAAGGGTGAATGTAAGGGTGATATGGTAAATTTTTCCAACGAAAATACATGACTATTCAATGCATTTGAGTTTTTATGATATGGTTTTAATTGTTTTTTTATGTTATCACTTGACTAACTATGGTTTTTTAATATCCCTTACTATGTTTTGAACTCATCTTATGGTTTTTGAATGTTTTCACCAGATATAAGGATGGGTATGAGTTATAATGGATTTATGATGAATGTTATGAATTTTTTTAAAAGATATCATGTTTTATGCTTTAATGTTTTATACTTTGAAAAAATTGATATTGTTTTTAATATTATCTTATTTGTATAAATGTGGTATGTTATTTACGTAAGATATCATGGCTCTCTAAAACTCTAAACCAAAAAAGTTCCTAAATATGTAATAAATTTATGTTCTAGATTAAAATTCAAGATAATTTAATTTTTTAAGACTTTTTACTGATAATAATATCATATATTGTTTTTATTATACACTTATATATTAATAGAACTAATGAATATCAATTTTGATCCTAACTCAATCTCATCTTTAGTTTTCTATTTTTGATAGATATTAAATAAGGAAAATACTCTTTAGAAAGTAAAGACAATACACTCCTTAATAAATATTTGATAATGGAAACATAATATATTGACTCTATATGATATTAAATTGTTTTAGGACTTCGATCCTCAATGTATACTTGGTTTAACATTCCAAACATCAGTGATATACTTCATTCTATTAAAGAAACATTGTTTTTCATTGCAATTATATAATCATCACATTATAAAATTTCAACAGGCATATTATCTTAAAAAACATTTTCTAGAAACTTCATCACATTCTAAAATAATTAGAATAAGCTAAAATTCCATTATTTAAATTATCAATATAATTTTTTTACAATATATATGTATTATTTTTAATATTGAATATGGTTCTATTATTTAGTCATTGTTTTGTTTTGATAATAGTGATGGAAAATATTTTTCACTATTAAGGAACATGGATCTAAAACCTACATCACCATTATTCCCAATGGAAATAGGATTCCTTCTCAACCTTGAAATATATCACACATTCTTAACAATGATTATTCAGCCAATAATATAATTGATTCATATGTCACCCTTTCAGATAATTTGAAATGGTTTTTCTTTTAATATATAAACATTTACAAAATTCACTAAAACATAAATACTAATGAATGATACCCCTAGTTTATTTTTAATGCATGCCACATTTTACAAAAGAAAAGACTGCATAGTAATAGATAGATCCAAAAAAATCATTACTTTAGAGACAAAATTTTCATCAATGGTTTTAGGTGCCTCACATTTTTATCTACACTCTTAGATAAGAAGTCATATCATTAAAATATTTCCAGTAGGGATGTCTAGGAAAAATTTACGTTCAATATTAGATTCATATTAATTTGATCAAAATCTATAATTATCATGATATATGTATCTATGTATTCAATAAACATGTAGAAAACAACTATATAATCTTCGAATTTGTCTTCTATCAATACTTTCACAGATAATTTGATTAGTCATGTCATTAAAAAGAAGAATTCTATTCCCAGAAAGAATAATCAATTTTTTCTATAGAATCATTCCAACTAACATGTTATAAAAATAGTAAAACCATTTCACATATATTTACATATAACAAAATTGTTTATTTTGTTATGTCAAGTATAGTGAAGGTAAAACAATCATGTAGTCAGTAACACATATTCATTAAATCATTTTAATATTGAATAGTTATTGAATCTAGTATAAATCATTCACAAAAATGGATTGTCATAAATTTTTAATAGTTAATACATCAACTCAAAGACTATATTCTCATCTCTGGTGATGAATGATGATTTATTTTCCAATATTAGTGGAACATCTCCATGACTCAATAAATCTTGTAATTCCTGCTTGGCCTACTATGATTATTTATTTAACACCCAAAAGCATAATGCCAATATTTTTTTGATAAATATAGTCCATTACTATTTTACAGTATAAAACTGTGAAATAAATTAAATTTATTGGTATTCACATTTAGTTTTTCCAAATATATAATTCAATTTGATAAAGTTGGCCTCAATCTTCAAAACTATGTTTTTGATTCAAACTGTTGGAGAAACATTAGTATATCTAAAAGGTAAAAAATTGTAGAATAACGGTGTAAAAGAGGGAAGGATAAATATGTTTTATATTAAAAAAAAACTTATATATTTATGAGGTTGGAGAGAAATATCAATATAAAAAGAGGGGGAAATCACTATTTCGAGGATAAAATTATTAGGAACACACAACAAGTATGTAAACCCTATCAAAAAAGAACTCACATGGAATTATAGTTCTATAGTAATAAACATTTCTATAGTTCTATATCTACATAATTATTCTAGTGTGACATATTAATGATATTAATAAAATTTTACAGTTTTATAGAAATCATGTTATTATAGTCCCTACTACTACAATATCTATTTTAGGTACAAACTACAAATATACCCTTAGAGGATGAACATTGAGAGTTTTAATATTGTATATTATAAGACACTTTTATTTTCACAAATATAACTGGATGGATATAAAAATAGAAACTTAGAAGGGGATTTACCCTCCCATAAAAACAAAAAAAATAGAGAAAATAAAAATAAATGGATTTCATAAGTTTTAATATTCTTATTATAAATTTCTCTCACTACTGGAAAAATACCCTATACCAACTGTTTGGAACAGTTGGTATAAGACTCCAAACTGTTGGTATAGCCTATACCAATGGTTTGGAGAACCATTGGCTAGTAACCCGTGGGGATAGGTCTATAACAATGGTTTTGGGAAAACTGTTGGTATAAGTAATATGAAAATCTATACCAATGGTTCCATAAAATCGTCGGTATATGTAATTCAAAAAAGAATCATTCCGTTGGTTTTGATCCCAGTACCTCCGGTTTGTGATTGAAAGACCTAAACACTAACCTAAAATTTTTTTTGAAAATAATTTCATAAATATATATATGTATTATCATAAGTATTTTAGACTTTTATTTATTTAATGTTTTCTGTAAGAAGATCCCGTTAAAAATAAATGTACCTAAACCAATATTTTTGAGAACTATTGGTATAGATTCTTTGATTTTTTGACCTATACCAACAGTTTTGGACAAAACGTTGGTATAAGGTCTCTATAATGGACCTATACTAGCGGTTTTCCCTAAACCATTGGTATATGTCCAAATTAGTGAACTATACCAATGGTTTACCCAAAACCATTGGTATAGCTCTAAATTAGTGACATATACCAATGGTTTTGACCAAACTGTTGGTATAGGGAAAAATTAGTGAACAATACCAATGGTTTTCCCAAAATCATTGGTATATATCTTATTTCCAGTAGTGTCTTACTTAAAAAAAATCAATTCGAGTAATATCTTATACCTATTGTTTCAATATTATCCATTCAGTTCCAAACCAAATACCAGGTACATCATCACTAGCCACCCAATGTTATCCATCTTGTTACTTAGTCAATTAATATATGAACCTATATTTACTTTTCATTATATATAAGACCATAAAAATAACATTAAATAATTTCTCATAAACTATTACATGATAATCCCCCTTTAAATCATTTATAACATTCCCACTATCATTAATTAATTCTAATAATTTCATAATATGTAATTTTATATATTCCACGCATATTGAAATCCATTTTCTTCTATATCCATAGATAGAGTTTGGACCACGTAAATGATGAATCTCTTCCCTACAAGTTCTTAACATTAATAAAATATTCCTTATCACTCACAAACTTAATTGGTCATTACAATTTCATGCATCTTTCAATTCAAAATCACATAAATGTTATGGTTATTATATAATAACACTAGATAATATAATTTCACAAAAATAATGATATTTTATAGAACAATGGTATACATGAATCATTCCTCAAAGTATATGTGTATTTCAAATTTGAAAATAATATCTATGTTTATATAAAGGAATACCATTTTTTAAACTATAACTCTAACTTCTTTTAAAGGAAAAAATTTGAATTTTCTATAGTGATAATTAAATTCATTACTTACATGAATGTTTACCAATAAGGATGAATTTTTTAATCCCATTATGGTTCTCAACCTCCTATAGTAGATTTTATTAGTTTCCACCCAACTATTATAAATTTAAATCTCTCCATTAAAACATTACATTTATAATAGCATTATTTTTAGTATACCTTCAATGAATATTGCTATATCAAAATATACTCTCCCTAATATATAAAACATTATACTCTCCCATGTGTTTTGAAATTATATAGAACCCATCCCTTAATCAATATGATTCTTTTATTCCCTAATGTTTATGTATATAATGCACTTACATCATTGAATTTCTTATAACCAATACCCAGATATATTATTAATTTATTATCCAAAAACCTGACTCTTCATATATGAAATCATATAATGATTTCCTCCCCAATATATGCTTTACCTTATAAACAATTAACAATAACCAACATACCAATATTCTGAAATTATTCAAAGCATGATACTCGTTATCACAACTCTATATAACCTAAAACTCATATATCAAAATAAAAAATATAGGATATATATTACAATGTTCCAATATTTATTATCCCATTCATTATTTAATTTTTAACTCTAAGACAGATCCTTTATAGAAACATCCCATGATTCAAAAACTCACCCACTATCATGTGACTCTCATATTTAGAGTTTTCCTAAAATATATCAATTTTTATAACTGTTTTATAATATACTAAAACTGAACACCTCAATGATGAGTAAGTCCTCAAATAATCAATATACATTCCTAGTAATATGGTCCACTTATGTTAATCTAAATTATTTTTTATCTCACTATGTTTTCTAATCATAAAGTCGAATAGATCCTAACTCACATTATCTTACAAATATAATTTAACCCATTATCAATACAAATATTGGCCACTCCTATATTTTAAATGGTTTTCTGAAGCATTATATCCACTCATGTTGGATAATTAACTAATTTTCACAATAATAAAATGTTAATTATCTATGATAATATATTAACATAATGAGTAATAAACCCAAAAATATTAAATATGACCATATATATGTCCAATAATCCATTAATAAATCAAGTAACTGGACACCTTCTTGGCCTTATCTTGATTAATATATCATGAATTAATATAATTTATTCATCAAATCAATAAATAATTAATGTTACCTTACCCTAAGTATTAATTTGACTACCATACTAAATACCATGTTCTCATAGATTTTCCCGGAATTTTATAGTAAGTAAGTCTCATATTCTAAGAAATCCACATATTCCATAAAAAATGAATTACTTTACTTAGGTTGATAATAGATCATAGTGACCCACATACCATGTATGTTTAGAAATTTTTAACATTATTAGTCCATTGATAATATATTATTACAAACCCTTCCCGTAAAAATATGCATAATATTGATCATTTTTAATAAAAACTTATACCTGAGAATGATAAATACTACACAACTATAAAAAAATGATATCATGAGTTTAATATAACTATCCTAGAACCCAATAATTTTAGTCAACCATTTTAACATAACTTCTGACCATATTAATCATTACATGGACAGGAAAAACCACATGTGTCTTTAATCCCATTTTATACTAAAGGTATCCCTCATGTTTGAACCCCTCACATGACAACATATATTCAGTGTTCTATTCCCATACCATAAAGGATATACGTATTATATATTAAACTTATGGGAGCCATATGTTTGAGATAACAAATCATTTTTAAAAACCCATACGTACATGAAAATATGATGGGGAAAAAATAAAATAAAAATCATGAACAACTGATATTCTAATAATATAAAAATAAAGTTAATGATATCATCATTTAATGGAATTTAAATGAATTATACGGACCACGAACACATATAAGTATAATTTTATGATGTATCACTCATGTTTAGATCCCACATTGATTATTTCTTCTTGTATACTATATTCATCAATCTTTATATCTTATTGATATTGAGTATTTTCTTACATGTACATCATATTATTGGATAACATTATCAAAAACATGTGCATATAAAAAATATATATGTCTAATAAGTATTATATTATAACGAAAAAATATCAATACATTATTCATATAGAGTAAAATTTTGTTATTGAAAACCTAGATTATGGAATCCCTCTAATTATACCTAGTTTCATAGTTATATAAAATATTCCACTTGTTATGTGATCTTATGTTCCATTTATGTTTCATGTATGGATACATCATAATTCCCTAGGAAAAGTGTCAAACTATATGTATATAAAACTAATAAATCAAAATAATGATTGATTATAATTAATTCACTTATAACAATGAAAATGAGAAACCCTTATCCCAAATCATTGAAAATATTTATTTCCCTATATAGATAAGATATATAAAATAAAGAGAACATACATCCCCATTTATTATAGGTCATAGTCTATATAAAGAAATTTTGAATTCTAAAATGGAAATATAAATATTTAACAACAATTTATAATTTACATAGATCAAAATACCAAAATTCATTATAATATGGGTTATAAAAAGACCATATGTGCACCTCCCCAGATTTTATAAGATGATGACTAGTTGTTAAGATCTAATAAATTCATATGTGGAAAATATTATATAATAATATTGACAAGAAATAAGAAATAGAATGATTAATCAAAAATACTATAATAAATATTATTATATATTATATGTAATTATAGTGGAGGCATTCCATAATAATTTAAACATGCATATGTAATAATAACATTTCTCTAATAAGTTATATTTTAACACAACTAGGAATGATATTTAAATTTTCTCACCGTATTAATTATAGGAATAAAATAATATATATATGTTAATGTGAAAAACTACCACATACAAGACATTGATTTCATAACATTTTCTAAATACACACAACTCAATGATAATTCTCACTTACTCTATATTTCATTCCCTCACATATGTTTCTACAAAAATATTTTTACATCCAATGAAGTGAAAAAATAATTTTTGTGCATAAAAATCAGTAAAAAACATTAATTAATAACTATAATAAATATGAATAAATTTGTTTATCATTTTACAAAATTAAATTTATCTATAAATTTTTTTTAACAACAGTTAAAATATTTTTTCCCATATGAATTCACCAAGACATTATGATCATATTTTCTTTGCCAAATATCATCATTAAATCATTTCATTCCATGGAAACTGGTCTAATTAGATTTTAATTCACTAAACCAATCATAAAAAAACACAGGGATCTTGATTTTAATAACATATAAACAATCAATAATCACACATCTATGTGATAAAAACTCATCCAACCATGTTTAAAGGAGTAATATTCAGTTAGAATATCATATGACCTATTTATAAATGTTATTATTTGTAAGAATAAAATTTCACATATATACTAGAGTCAATATAGGATTTTATTTAATTCCATTTTTATACAAAATATAATACTAAATGGAAAATGTTTTATCAATATTCTAAAAATAATATATATTTCCATAACATCAATTTTATATTCCAGAACTAATATCTTATTATATACCATCCTTCCCAATATAGAAGAATCGTTATGAGTTATAGTTTTCACAACATATTACCAAACTCATTGTTTTTATAATATAAAATTATTAAATGTCAAACAATTTCAGATAGAATAGTTTGTCACTATTAAACTATAATTATATTGGTTTCAATACCATATAACTCAAATACATGAAAAATATTAGTTATCATTTCATCAATTAAAATTACACAAAATACATTGCTTGGGATGTTATGTATCACTAAAAAATGCATCAAATAAGGTGGAATTATATTTTACCCAAATACAAGAAGTATCATTCTTATATTTCCATCCTACACATATACAACAACATGTCCCATGTATGGAATAGTTTGTATCCAATGTTTTTAGACAATCTATGTTGGTATTCAATCCAAACAGACTATAATAACCACCTCTATTTTTATAGTGTGATTTCTAAATTAAAAAGAACCTGGAATTGTATAGAATAAAAAATATTAAAAAACCCTTCTTGGGTAATGTAGCATCAAACCAACATAATATAACTCATCTATTAGATGTCATAATTTATGACTAGGAAAAAATATTTTATTATAGATGGCTAGTTACACATCAATATTTTGGATTATATAACATTACTACGATTGGATATGAATCATTTCTACAAATAATTATAATATATATATATATATATTATTAAAAACCATGTCTCTAGGTATCTATAAATTATTAAATTATAGAATAATTCATTGGTTAAGTTATCTGTATCTCTACCCTCCTTGTAGTTGTTATCATAAATTAAATATTCAATCCAATTATTTAATGGTTGTGCATATATCCTAGTAGTATGTAGACTATTTTCTAAAAAATACATTTAATACTCATGTAATTATATAATAATATAAACAATTGACATCATATATAGCCATCACAATAAAGTATTCAGACACACCTTCTAAAAATTTATCCCTATATGAAAACCATTGATCCACATCAATAATACATATTTATGTACTCATAGTCTAAGAAATTAGTCCATATAAATAACTCCAATTACCAATATTATGGATTTGAAGAATCATTTCCACATTATTGCCATGTTATCCTACAGTGGATTAATAATATTTAACTCCTTAGGACAAAACAAACCAATATCATTTAAACATATTAATTTCACCGAACACCATTCACAATGTGACATAGTTTACTGTATCACCTATAGAATTTCAATATTAACATTGTATAAAATTAAATTATTGATGTTCTCTCCAAGTCACTCATGTATAAACCCAATTTTGGACTTCTCATGATGATCCATCCAATAACAATCTAATCTTTTCACTGAAATTATTTTTATAGTGCTATTAAAATTAAAACGGAATGCCCAAGGATTACCTAAAATGTTATTGATGATTAATTCCTGTCAAAATTTTCTATTAAAGCACTATTTTTTTATTTCTTACATTTAAAAGACCTATTTAATCTTACATTTATTTCACATAATGTTACTATATTCATGAAATGAAGAAACGTTTGGGGACAAAAAACTTTGATAAGGTGTTATTAATATAGAAAAAATTGATGATCTTTTTCGAAGACTGCATAATCCATTACTTGATACAATAAACCATTAAGATCCCATAACATGATATAGTGTTAGAATTAATTATTAAAAATATTTTTAATTAACATTAAAATATTTCCATATTTTTTTCATTGGGATATAATTATAAATAACTCAATAGATGCTCTAAAAATATCAAAATCTCGAACAACTCGGATGATCAATCAATGAAATGATTAAATTAATATAAAATTAAAATTCAATAATTTTTTATCATAATGATTCAATTAATTATATAAAAATAAAATGAAATAATTTGGATCCCAAATTAGAGGCAAGATATTAGAAAACAATATGAAAAGTTGTGCGTTCATTACAAATTGACCATATCAAATATTCTTGAATGAAATCTAGACACCCATTTCATGATTTATCCATTTTTTAGTGTAATCATATTGAAATAATCATATCCATCAAAGAAAAAATATCTTACCAGAGAAATTAAGATGAATGGTGACATATTATAGAGAGACTACCCATCATCAATAAGAATAATAAGTTTTAACCTCAAAATATAATGTACAAATGGAGATGGGATGGGCAGGGAGGGTGATTCAACTTATCTATATATCCACCAAAATCAGAGGAAAAAACCCCAATGTGGTGTTTTAATTTTAAAACCCAGATAAATAATTTGGACCACTATAAATTATTGATGTTGTGGGTATTGGTTACTCGGTTCTCAAAAACATGACACCAAATGTCTCACAAGGTATACTATAAAATACAATGTGCATTTAACAACCCATTATTACATGATTTATAAAAATATTTTCACGTTCATAAATATCAAGGATTTTTTTAGTTTATCAATTTAGTGAAATAGGGTAAAAATTGAATAACACGTTTTTCATTATAAAAAAGATACCTTTTTTCCACAAAACATGTTCTTTGTAAATAAAATATTCCTTCATTAATTAAAACTTCTTTATTTTGGAACTCTAACATTTTTAACCTCTCTAAACATCCATTATCCCAGTCAAAATTCAATTTAGAATGATTCATGATAAAAATGAAGGCATGTAAGAGACATACAATAAATGAAACTAGTTAGTACATTTGAAAATCTAAAACATCCATAATAATATTTTATGTTTTCAAAATGGAACTTTGATAAAAAAAACTTGTATCTCTTCCATCAAAATAACTAAATTTTATAATTAATATTGTAAAATAATTAATATGAAAATGTAATGGAATAATCCAAATCATAGTAGTTTTATAGAAGACCTAATAAATCTTGAATACCATTCCCCAAAAACAATCTATTAACCATTATAAAAAATTATAGAAACTAATCCTACCAACATAATCACGTTTTTATCAATTTTTAAATAAATCAATTTCATTTATAAACCATAAAAATCTTATAATACATGTACAATGAGACATTAACCTCACAATAATACTTGTATGAACACCTATAATAGAATTTCCAAACCTGACAATGTCAAAAAAAATATAGGAAAACAATAACCAATAAAATTCTTCCCATTATACAATTAATTAGAGATCTATATTAGTATCACCCATTAAGAGATCTATATAAGGCTCACCCATCATTAATATAATATTTAAAAGAATATTAGAATAAATAAATCACATATATATTTCAATTTAATTAAAAAAAAAATTATTTTTCATTAAAACCTATATGAAAAAATAGATTTATTTATCTCATAATGATGATGACATGTTTGTGTTTCATTAGAAAAAGTTTTGAACCCAAAAAATTCGTACAAATTGAGTGAAAATGTTTTATAAAATTAAAATATAATTCTGAATAGGATTATTAAAAAATAGTAATGGTAAAGTTAGTGGGAATATTTTTTCAATATGTATACATTGAAGACCATTCTATTACGATGTAGGCAAAAAAACATCAAAATCAACCATATAGTAAATTATTTAGTGATTCCTTTTTAAAAAATTAAAAAGGATTTTTTTTAAATGACCATTAACACTAATTTATTTTTAAATAAGTATTTACTAGAATCATTTTTTATATGATTTATATGGTAGAATAATATTTTTAAATAAATCCATCAAAAAAGGTTTTAAGGAAAAATATCATACCTTAAGTCCCATTTTATTTCATATGAAATATAAATCGTAAATTAAATAAATTATATTAATCCTATACATTAATAAGAACCATTTTCATGTTTATTAAATTTAAATTTTTTCATTTATTTCATTTATTAATTCGTTTTATTTAGTTCCTAAAATGGTTGTGTTCACATTGGTCATTTTTGGTTTGTTCGATTTATAACATCAAAACTATATCAGTTTGTTGACTACGGTCGAAGGGGTTATGGTTCCATTATGTCCGTGATATTAAACCTATAATATATTTCATATTAATTAAATGATATAAATTTAAAACTAATCATTGTGGTGGTTACAAAAATCAACCATTCTATTTCATAGAGATAATAGATCATAGGTATGCATGAACAATGTTTTAATTTATCTACCAAAGGTAAAATAAATATTATAAATAATATTTTACTCTTAAAAATTAATAAATATTTCATTCATGTAATATTTATACATTATTTATATCACATTGAGTGTCTTTACATGGTGAAAATGAAAAATTAGTTCTATTGTTTTGTGGAGGTGGTTTGCCACATGTACTCGTGAGTAACATTATCAATTTTGAAAGGACATAATGATTTTAAAAGTTTGTACTATATTATATTTTTAGGAATATAATTATTTCATAAATATAATATATATTAATGTTTATTAATCTATTTTAATCATCTATATTGTAACATCCCAGGTAAATAAAGAATAATACATTTTTATATTTATTAATATTTGTTAATTAAATATTAATTTTACTTTAAATGGGTTGTTATGTTCGATAGCGTACCTGATACGCAACAAAGAGTTTCTTTGAAATCTTACGTTGCACACTAGTAATAAAATAATATTATTTTAAATGTTAGTTAACATGTAGTCGTTGTATTGGTAGGAATGAATAGAAATAACTAAAATATGATTATATATGTTTGTTAAATGTTTTTAAATTTATCCAATAAAGGATAAAGGCTTAAAATACGAAAAGAGTTAAATTTTAGGCATATATTATACTCTAATTTTCACTAAAGGTCCACTTATCAACTTTTGATGGAGAACTATCATTAAATATTTTTTTGGTCACTCTTATACATTCTATTGGTCCAAATAAAATTCTTCTTTTGAATCAGGACATCAAAATTTACTTTGTATAAATTTTTGGTACTTTTCCGATAAAGTTCATTTTTTAATGAATAGTGAAAATTGTTGTATTTTAATTCAAAACCACTTTTTAATCTAATTTATTTAAATGATTATATTATCTTTAGAATTGGTTTTAATGTGAAATTAGAATATATTTTTACCTTTTAATCCAATATTGGTCATTGGAATTAATTTCACATTGAAATTGGACTTAAACTAGTGTCAATCTTTTGCTACTTATTGTTTCATAAAAACACGCTATTTGCTCAGACAGCGGGAATTATTTATTAAATTAATTAATGTAACTTATATGTTTTTAATTTTTTAAAATAGACATCATTTTTGAATTCGGAATATCAAATATATCTTAGGATGAAGTTTTCGTATTTTTCTAAAAAACATCAATTTTTGATGAATAGTGAAACAACTAAGTGGTACTTAAAAAACCGATTTTTCATTTAAATGAAACATTACCACTTCTATGTTGTGAATTTCAAAAATCCGACATACATGGTTGTCATTAAGAAGTAAAATGTGGTTCAATGGGATTAAAATATTTTTTTGGTGAATAGTAACTTTTATGTTTTTAATCACGATTAGAGGTAATTAGGGTAGTTTAAGGTAAAAATAATGTTTTAGTAATATGAAATGAACTTGACACATGACCTACCCTTATTGGATGTGTCATGGACGACCAAGAAAATCCATGGGTCAACTTGGGGACCCCATGGAGCCACTTGGGTAGGAAAATGACATTAATATCTTTTTATTTAATGTTAAAATAAAAATGTCACAAACATGAGTTGTTTTACTAAAACAATTTTTACATGAGGTTATACAAGTCATAGTTTTGACTATAAATATTCATTATAAATCTAAAAATATTTCATACATCATAGTAGTTTTTTTATAATTTTTAGACATTAAATAAATTAAATTATTTATGACACCATGATGATGCAGTGATTACCTCATTATTTAACGATTTAAATAAAATGGAAATATAATATAAAATCTAAGGCCTACACATGTCGAAAACCTATTGGATGTGTGGATTTAGAACCCTTATCACCTTATCCTTGAAAAAAATCAACGTGGGACCATTAAAATCTAAAACTCATTCTAAAATAAAGTAATATTTCCTTACTTTCCAAGAGTGCCCCTCCTCTCCTTTTATAAAAGGCCCCCACCTCTACCTCCTTACCCACACCTCTAAAAGCCTTTAGCTCAGCCAACCCCTGCCCATTATGTCTCTACACATCCCTCTATTACTCTTAGAAGCCTCAATTTGGGCAGAAGATTTCCCAAGGAAGCCTTTGAGCTCAAATCAAAAGTAGTTACCCGTTTTAAGGTAATGTCTTCACTTGTGTTATTTTGTTTTTTTTGCTTCTCCAACCTCCTAAACACTTTTTATTCATTTATTTTGTAACAACTCCAGTATCTTAAATATACTAGGATGTTTTTATATTAAGGATTCAAGCTACACATACACACACCTTCATCTAATGGTTAAAGAACATAATGTTCCTGTGGATGGAGAATTTCTGCCTCACAAAACGATGATTGATCAACACTCATATAACACCTTAAAAGGTGGTCATTAAGATGGAAATCTATTTATATATGATATATATTATGTTTATGTTTTCTTTATGCTTCTGTATTTTTCATTTGTGTCATACCTGTATGGTTTCCATTGTGGTTAAACACGATAATTTAATTTTAGGAAGTGTGGACTACCGCCCCCTCAAAGTGATTTGATTCGTTAATGCCATATGTGGTATGTATAAAGGATAAATTTAATGATATTATATATGATACCATAATGGAATTATAATAATATTATGTATCATTATGTTTTAATTCCATTAAATATGAAATAGAAATGGAAGTAGCGTTCATGCGTACGTACGGCTTACCGTCTCCATGAACGGTGCATTTCAAATGATTATGTAATATTATAAATGCATGTATATACTAGATATATATTATATATATGGAATCTACATCATGAATATCATTCTTGAGATAATGGATATTTGACTACGTGAACAACTTGTAAATATAAGAAGTTCACTTTTGACTCAAGTACCAAATATCGACAAAACGACCATTATTATCCTAAATAATTACATAGTGTTCATGACAAGATAATAGGTGATATAAAAGGAATAATGAACTTGAAAAAGGTTCTTAATAAAGTATAAATTAACTCAAGTTTATTATTCAGGAGGTTAAATAACGATCGAGTCAAGTCGGACCCGAGGTAAGGGACTTCATCTCAATCTCCATTCATTGAGGCATATTTCGTTTTATACACAACTTTCTTTTATACGGTGTATAAACCCCTTTGAATTTTACTTTTATACAAAAGGAATATTTTTATACGAAGCATTTTACTAAACGACAAAAAAGAATGTTTCTTTTAACGTACGAGGTCACAACGACCTTTTCCGCCGCCGTGAGTATTATTTGATCTTTGGCTTACTCAACAAGCCGTAATGTTTTTAAAATAAAATAAATACCATATACTCTTTAATGTATTTTGGTATTGAAAATGGTTTTGATAAAGGATTCTATTATGTCAATATATTTAAATGATATATTTTGATTGAAATTTGGAAATGTTATCATTCCTTTATATTGGTTTTATGTGTTATAATTTTATAATGGTACTTGGACATTTGACGGATGGTTATGTGATAAACCATATGACGGGTGGTTCCGTGAATACCAGGATGGGTGGTTATGTTATAACCTCCAATGCATTGGGTATGGAAGTCGTCTGTATGGCTATTCCGTTAATTATGTATGGAAGTTGGCCGAATGGCTATTCCATTAAGTGATATGTGTAGATGTCGACCGTATGGTTATTCCACTTATGTATGTTTATGTCCCAAGTTACCTTTTTATGTTATGTGTTATTTATATGGGTTTTATGGTAATATTTTGGTTACAAAAGGGTAAGTAATGATATTTTATTCAGTGAAGAGTTTTTATAACTTCATAAAGGTGAAGGTATTACTTTGATAAAGTATACATGGTTTACTTGTTGTTTTAAAAACTAACAGTTTTCATTCTTTGTGCATCCCTTACTGAGCTTTTTATGCTCACCCCAAGTTTTTTTTTGAAATGTTTTTCACAGGACGTAATGTGGAATTGGGTCAAGGATGGGATCAAGGAAAGGTCATGCTATCTAAAACATGGAACTAGACATGTTTCTTTTTAAGCGTTTTATTTTAAGGAAACTTAGTAGAAGTGTCTACTTTGTAATCTTTTGAGATGTAATAGTTATGTCCTAATTCTCTAAAACTCTAAACCTGAAAATAACCTCAATGTGAATTATTCATTTAATTCAATATTAAGTAAGGTTTAAGGCCGGGGCCTTATAGTTGGTATCAAAGATCAGTTTAGACAACTTTAGGAGTTAGAAAAGTGTTAAATTATAAATTAATTTATGGTATGATTGAAATGATATAGAATTTACGGATTACCATGTTGCTTCACCTAATATATTTCTGTGTTCAGAATGGTTTTCCGTAGAGGAAACAAAGCAGCTATGTTGGGATGACATCAGGAGGAAGACAACCTTCCAAATCAGCAACCTAAGATGGTCGGAATCAGAACTGAATATTTTTTTGCAGTGATGGAATAGTTGAATCAGGCTATAAATGGTGGTGGTATCCATGCACGAGATCAGCCAGATCAACCGCATAGGAACATGTCAGTGGTGGAACATTTCATGAGGCAACATCCCCCATCATTCAGAGGATCATCTGACCTTGTGCTAGCTGAAGGGTGTATTAATGCACTAGAGAAGATTTTTGATGTCATGGGGTGTTCATAACATCAAAAGGATAGTCTTGTTGTTTACCGCTTTGAAGGAGAAGGTGATCAGTGGTGGTTGATGGTGAAAAATATCAGGGATAGTGATGATATTGATGATCTCCACTGGTACAGATTCAAAGGTATGTTTCTTGAGAAATATTTTCCTAAGGTGGTTCTTCTTAGGATGGAAAAAAATTCTAGAATTGAGGTAGGAGGATGACTCAGTGGCTGCTTACGAAGAAAATTTCACTCGAGTGGCAAGGTATGCTCCAAACTTCATACGAGATCTTGATAGTAAAATCAACCATTTTTACTCAGGGTTAAAGCCAAAGTATCGAAGGTATTTAGCATCTTGTGAGTTTAAAAGTTATGAAAAACTTGTTCGATGTGCAGAGAAGGTGGAAATGGAGTTTGCCGACGATCAGGTGTTCTTTGAAAAACAACAAGATAAGAGGTATAGTTGGCAGGAAAAGGGGAAGAATTCATCAAAGAAGCAAGGAGGTAAGAAAAAAAATATCCATCCTGTGAGAAGTGTGGTAAAATGCATCCTAGAGAATGTTTATCCAAGTCTGGAAAGTGCTTTCGGTGTGGTAAGTCTGGTCATATTGCTCGTAACTGTAAGGAAGATGATCAAGCAGGCAATGAAAAGCTAGCAGTAAGATGTTTTAAGTGTAATGGATGCAAATGAGTGACTAAAGAAGAACTCAACTGGGGGAAAGCAGCCAGACTATAAGCAGAAAGGGGTGCTGAAATCCTTGGAAACTACTTCAGAAGATGTTGGGCCATCGAATGAAGTAGTATCAGGTACACTGTTTTTTGTTCATATTATGCCAATGTATTGTTTTATTCAGGGTCTACATATTCTTTAATTTCTGAGAAGTTTTCTAGTAAATTGGAAATTCCATCTCAATATATGAATCCTAAACATATGGTAAAAACACCCAGAGGAAATGTTGAGACAAAAAGAAATTATAAGAACCTTCCTATCCTTTTGTGCGGAAAGAATCTACCACCAAACCTTATTGTTTTGCCTCTAGTAGAGTTTGATGTTATTTTGGGCATGGATTGGCTTTCTGTTTATCATTCGAAGATTGACTGCAGAGCTAAAATGGTTTCTTTTCAGAAATATTTTCAGTTTGTGTACAAGAATGAACCCTTGATTTTGATAACATATCCAAAAGTTGAGAAACTAGTAAAATATGGAAATGAATGTTATCTTGCTCATATCGTTGAAAACAATGGAACTGTTCAGATTAATGATGTGCCAGTGGTAAATGAGTATCTTGATGTTTTTTTGATGAGTTTCCTAGTATTGTTCATGATCAGGAAGTTGAATTTACTATTGAATTAGTTCCTGATTCTAATCCAATTTCAAAACCTTCTTATCGAATGGCTCAAGTTGAACTTTTAGAGTTAAAGAAACAATTGCAGGAGTTATTAGATAAAGGTTTCATTCGACCTAGCACATCACCATGGGGTGCTCCTGTCTTGTTTGTTAAAAAGAAATATGGTTCAATGAGAATTTGCATTGATTATAGAGCCTTGAATAATATCACTTTTAAGAACAATTATACTTTTCCTCATATCAATGATTTGTTTGATCAGCTCCAGGGAGCTCAGTATTTTTCGAAGATTGACTTGAGGTCGGGGTACCATCAGTTGAAAGTAAAAGAAGCAGACGTTCCAAAGACTGCATTCCATACTAGATATGGCCATTATGAATTTGCAGTTATGCCTTTTGGGTTAACCAATGCACCTGCTGTATTCATGGACCTTATGAATAGAATTTTCCATGAGTTCTTGGATAAGTTTGTGGTTGTTTTCATTGATGATATTTTTGTTTTTTCTAAAAGTAAAGAGGAGCATGAAAGTCATTTAAGGGTTATCTTGCAAACCTTAAAAGAAAAGAAACTGTATGGAAAATTCAGCAAGTGTGAGTTTTGGTTACAACAAATTTCTTTCCTTGGTCACGTTGTTTCAAAAAAAGGCATAACTGTTGATCCTGCTAAAACAAAAGTTGTTGAAGAATGTCCAAGACCCACAAATGTAACTGAGATCCGTAGTTTCCTTGGTTTGGCAGGTTACTACCGAAGGTTTGTTTAAAAATTTTCACGATTATCTAGTCCAATGACTAAGATAACTCGGAAGGGTGTTATGTTTATCTAGACAAAAGAATGTGATGATTGTTTTTAGGAGCTGAAAAGAAGATTGGTGAATGGTCCAGTTTTGGAAATTCCATCCAGGAATGGTGATTTTGTTATATAAAGTGATGCTTCATTGAAGGGACTTGGTTGTTTCCTTATGCAGAATGATCAGGTAATTGCATATTCTTCACGTCAGTTGAAAACTCATGAGGTAAATTACCCTACACATGATTTGGAATTAGCTGCTATTGTTTTTGCTCTAAAAATTTGGAGGCATCATTTGTATGGAGTAAAGTGTGAAATATATGCTGATCAAAAAAGTTTAAAGTATATATTCACTCAGAAAGAATTGAACATGAGACAGAGGAGATGGCTGGAATTAATCAAAGATTATGATTGTACAATTCATTACCATCCGGGAAAAACAAATAAAGTGGATGATGCTTTAAGTCGAAAAAGTAATGCTTTATTAACCATGCTACGTTTGGAACGAGATCCTTTGGTTTTTGATTTGATGAACTTGGGCATAGAAATTGTTTGTGCAGGAAGTTCTTATGTTTTGTTTTAGGTATCAGTGAGATCATCCCTATCAGACAGAATTAAGCAAGCACAGAAGCAAGATAGTGAGTTGCAGAAAAAGGTAGAACTGGTTCAGAAGGGTAAGTTTCCTGAATTCAACATTGATAATGATCATGTTTTGAGGTTTGGGAAGAGATTATGTGTGCCTTGTGATTCATAGTTGAAGAATGAGTTGTTATGTGAGGCTCATAGTTCCCTGTTTTCAGTTCATCCTGGCAGTACTAAGATGTACAAAGATCTGCGGGAGTATTACTGGTGGGATGGAATGAAAAGGGATATTGCTGATTTTACTATGAAGTGTTTGACTTGTCAGCAGGTTAAAGAAGAGTGGCAGTTATTGAAAGGGATGCTTCAGCCTTTACCAATGCCAGAGTGGAAATGGGAAAATATATCCATGGACTTTGTTGTGGGATTACTGAAGACATCTAGAGGTAGTTATGCAATCTGGGTTATTGTTGATCGATTGACTAAATCTGCTCATTTCCTTCCTATTCGAGATACTTTCTCTCTAGATCAACTTTCTCGTTTGTATCTTAAAGAGATATTCATGTTACATGGATTTCTTCTCTCCATTGTATCTTATCGTGATCCCAGGTTTACTTCTAACTTTTGGAAAGGCCTTCAGAAGTCGTTGGGCACTGAATTAAATTTTAGTACATCTTTTCATCCTCAATCAGATGGGAAGTCAGAACGAACAATTCAGACTTTGGAGGATATGCTATGTGCCTGCTCTTTGGATTATCAGGGAAGTTGGGACCAAAATCTTTCTTTGGTTGAGTTTTCATATAATAACAGCTTTCATTCCAGTATACAGATGGCTCCATTTGAGGCATTATATGGTAAACGGTGTAGAACTCCAGCTTTTTGGGATGAAGTGGGTGAAAGGAAGCTGATGGGACCAGAATTGGTAGAAGAGATGGCAGAAAAAGTTCAGTTGATTCAGAAACACATGAAAACAGCTCAGAGCAGACAGAAAAGTTATGCAGATAACCGGAGGAAGGATCTATCTTTCGAGGTAGGTGATCATGTTTTTCTCAAAGTTTCACCATGGAAAAGTGTGATGTGATTTGGTAAGAAAGGAAAGCTGAGTCCAAGGTTCATTGGACCATATGAAATTCTAGAGAAAGTTGGATCAGTTTATTATCGAGTGGCTTTATCTCCGATTTTATCTCAGGTACACAATGTTTTTCATGTTTCGATGTTGAGAAAGTATATGTCAGATCCATGTCATGTTTTGATCCCAGAGGTAGTTCAGTTGAAAGAGAATCTCTCTTATGAAGAACAACTAGTCCAGATTCTTGACCGTAGAGATCAGGTGTTACGGAATAAGGTAATTCACCAGGTAAAGTTTTTGTGGGAAAACCATATGGTTGAAGAGGCAATGTGGGAATCTGAAAATGCTATGAGGGATAAATACCCCCACTTATTTTGATAAGTGAATAAAATTGTGAGGACGCAATTCCCAAAAGGGGGGAAGGATGTAACATCCCGGGTAAATAAAGAATAATACATTTTCATATTTATTAATATTTGCGAATTAAATATTAATTTTACTTTAAATGGGTTGCTATGTTCGATAGCTTACCCGATACGTAACAAAGAGTTTCATTGAAATCTTACGTTGCACACTAGTAATAAAATAATATTATTTTAAATTTTAGTTAAAATGTAGCCATTGTATTGGCGGGAATGAATAGAAATAACTAAAATATGATTATATATGTTTGTTAAATGTTTTTACATTTATCCAATAAAGGATAAAGGCTTAAAATACGAAAAGAATTCAATTTTAGGCATATATACTCTAATTTTCACTAAAGGTCCACTTATAAACTTTTGATGGAGAACTATCAGTATATATAATTTTGGTCACTCTTATACATTCTATTGGACCAAATAAAATTATTCTTTTTAATTGGGACATCAAAATTTCTTTGTATAAAGTTTTGGTATTTTTCCAATAAAGTTCATTTTTTAATGAATAGTGAAAATGTTGTATTTTAATTCAAAACCTCTTTTTAATATAATTTATTTAAATGATTATATTATCTTTTGAATTGGTTTTAAAGTGCAATTAGAATATATTTTTACCATTTAATCCAATATTGGTCGTTGGAATTAATTTCACTTTGAAATTGGATTTAAACTAGTGTCAATCTTTTGCTACTTATTGTTTTATAAAAACACGCTATTTGCTCAGACAGCAGGAATTAATTATTAAATTAATTAATGTAACTTATATGTTTTCAATTTTGTAAAATAGACATCATTTTTGAATTCGGAATATCAAATATATCTTAGGGTGAAGTTTTGGTATTGTTCTGAAAAACTTCAATTTTTTAATGAATAGTGAAACCACTAAGTGGTACTTAAAAAACTGATTTTTCGTTTAAATGAAACTTTACCACTTCTGTGTTGTGAATTTCAAAAATCCGACATACATGGTTGTCATTAAGAAGTAAAATGTGGTTCAATGGGATTAAAATAATTTTTTGTTGAATAGTTACTTTATGTTTTCAATCGCGATTAGAGGTAATTAGTGTATTTTAAGGTAAAAATAATGTTTTAATAATATGAAATGAACTTGACACATGTCCTACCCTTATTGGATGTGTCATGGCCGACCAAGACAATCCATGGGTCAACTTGGGTACCCCATGGAGCCACTTTGGTTGGAAAATGACATTAATATATTTTTATTTAATATTAAAATAAAAATGTCACAAACATGAGTTGTTTTACTAAAACAATTGTTACATGGGGTTATACAAGTCATATTTTTGACTATAAATATTAATTTGAAATCTAAAAAGATTTCCTACATCATAGTATCTTTTTTATAATTTTTATACATTAAATAAATTAAATTATTTATGACACCATGATGATGCAGTGATTTCCTCATTATTTAACGATTTAAATAAAATGGAAATATAATATAAAATCTAAGACCTACACATGTCCAAAACCTATTGTATGGGTGGATTTAGAACCCTTATCACGTTATCCTCGAAACACATCAATGTGGTAACATTAAAATCCGAAACTCATTCTAAAATAAAGTAACATTTTTTTACTTTCCAAGAGTGTCCCTCCTCTCCTCTTATAAAAGGCCCCCACCTCTACCTCCTTACCCACACCTCTAAAACCCTTTGTCTCGGCCGAACCCTGCCCATTTTGTCTCTCCACATCCCTCTCTTACTCCTAGAAGCCTCTCTTTGGGCATAAGTCTTCCCAAGGAAGCTTTTGATCTCAAATCAAAAGGTGGTACCTGATTTAAGGTAATGTCTTCACTTGTGTTCTTTTGTTTTATTTTGCTTCTCCAACCCCCTAAACTCTTTTTATTCCTTTCTTTTGTAACAACTCCAGTATCTTCAATATACTAGGATGTTTTTATAATAAGTATTCAAGCTACACATACACACACCTTCATCTAATGGTTAAAGACCATACTGTTTCTATGGATGGCGAATTTCTGCATCACGAAACGATGATTGTTCAACACTCATATAACACCTTAAAATGTGGACATTAAGATTTCAATCTATTTATATATGATATATATTATGTTTATGTTTTCCTTATGCTTCTGTATTTTTCATTTGTGTCATAACATTATGGTTTCCATTGTGGGTAATCACGATAATTTCATTTTAGGAAGTGCGGACTACCGCCCCCTCGAAGTGATTTGATTCGTTAATGCCATATGTGGTACGTATTAAGGATAAATTTATTGATATTATATATGATACCATACTGTAATTATAATACTATTATGTATCATTATTTTTTAATTCCATTAAATATGAAATATAAATGGAAGTAGCGTTCATGCGTACGTACGACTTACCGTCTCCATGAACGGTGCATTTCATTTCTTACCTCTAAATGATTATGTAATATTATAAATGAATGTATATACTGGATATATATGATATATATGGAATATACATCATGAATATCATTCTTGAAATAATGGATATTTGACTACGTGAACAACTTGTAAATATAAGAAGTTCACTTTTGACTCAAGTACCAAATATCGACAAAACGACCATTATTATCCTAAATAATTACATAGTGTTCATGACAAGATAATAGGTGATATAAAAGGAATAATGAACTTGAAAAAGGTTCTTAAGAAAGTAGAAATTTACTCAAGTTTATTATTCAGGAGGTTAAAGAACGATCGAGTCATGTCGGACCCGAGGTAAGGGACTTCGTCTCAATCTCCTTTCATTGAGGCATATTTCGTTTTATAAACAACTTTATTTTATACGGTGTATAAACCCCTTTGACTTTTACTTTTATACAAAAGGAATATTTTTCTATGAAGCGTTTTACTAAATGACAAAAATGAATGTTTCTTTTAACGTACGCGGTGACAATGACCTTTTCCACCGCCGTGAGTATTATTTGATCTTTGGCTTCCTCAACAAGCCGTAATGTTTTTAAAATCAAATAAATACCATATACTCTTTTATTTATTTTGGTATTGAAAATGGTTTTGAAAAAGGATTCTATTATGTCTATATATTTAAATGATATATTTTGATTGAAATGTGGAAATGTTATCATTCCTTTATATTGGTTTTATGTGTTATAATTTTATAATGGTACTTGGACATTTCACGGGTGGTTATGTGATAAACCATATGACGGGTGGTGTCGTGAATACCAGGACGGGTGGTTACGTTATAACCTCCAATGCATTGGGTATGGAATTCGGTCGTATGGCTATTCCATTAAGTATGTATGGAAGTTGGCCGAATGGCTATTCCATTAAGTGATATGTGTAGAAGTAGACCGTATGGTTATTCCACTTATGTATGTTTATGTCCCAAGTTACCTTTACATTTTATGTGTTATTTATATGGGTTTTATGGTAATCTTTTGGTTACAAAAGGGTAAGTAATGATATTTTATTTAGTGAAGAGTTTTTACTACATCATAAAGGTGAAGGTATTACTTTGATAAAGTATACATGGTTTACATGTTGTTTTAAAAACTAACAGTTTTCACTCTTTGTGTATCCCTTACTGAGCATTTTATGCTCACCCCAAGTTTTTTTTGAATTTTTTTTTCACAGGACTTAATGTGGAATTGGGTCAAGGATGGGATCAAGGAAAAGTCATGCTATCTAAAACATAGAACTAGACATGTTTCTTTTTAAGAGTTTTTATTTTATGGAAACTTAGTAGAAATGTCTACTTTGTAATCTTTTGAGATGTAATAATTATGTCCTAATTCTCTAAAAATCTAATCCTAAAAAGATACTCAATGTTAATTATTCATTTAATTCAATATTAAGTAAGTTTTAAGGCTAGTGCCTTATATATATAATCCTATGATGAAAAATTATACTCATCGCTTCATGGAGGTGGTAGGAGACATGTATGCCCGTGCGATGATTTAATTTCAAAAAAGATAGAAAGGAAAATAAAATGGGTTATACAATGATAATTATAATATTATAGTATATTTACTATATTTACTATATTATTTCCAAAAATATGATTAATAAAATAATGATCTTTAAAAAAATTAAACATCAAATATGATGGTTAGGACATAAACCTTCTTCTTAGATATCTTTATTTTGAATGAAGTATAAGCCTACTTGGATTGTAAATATAAGAAAACAAGGACCCCCACGACTTATTTAGGGATGTTGGGATGTTATTTTGGCATGTATTGGATAAAATAGAGTTCTATAAATGTTTAATGGGTGGAAAAGAGGAGTTTCTCTTTTAAAAGTGAGTGGAGTGGTATAATTGTATTGTTTTTAAAAATTTCAACATTATAAATTCTGAATAGAGGTAATTTGTCACCCTAACTATACAATTTAGAAGTCATGTTGATATAATTTTAAATACCATCATCTAGTAAGATTTAATATCATAGTTTTTCCCTTAACACATTTTTTATAATTATTAATCTGATTTTCCGTATACCCTCATGAGACATTTTTACAATTCATTCTATTCAAATGAAAAAAAATGAAATGGAAAAATTAGATTTATTGTGAACTCATGATTACAAAAATTGAATAAATTTTAACAAATCCCTTTATATAAGTATAAAAAAATTAACATATGTTTTAAAAATTCAATGAAAAACTGTTTAAAAAAATGTATTTTTAAAACTAAAATTAAGTGATACCAAAATAAAAAATAGTGATGATTTCCTTAGAATAAATTTTATTATTTTTAATAAAATAGTTCATATATTAAATTAAATGAAAATATAGAGTATAATTTGAGTTTAAAATTTTATTTTTATTGAAAATAAATTTTTGTTTCATAACGAACAACATTATTCTCTATTCACTCCAAAATTCACATTTTTGAGAATATATGAAAATTTATCATATGTCCTATATGATATTCCAATTAAAATAATGACATATATTTTATAAAATTAATTTCCTCAAATAATTAAATTTACATTTTAAATGAAAAAAATTATTCTTGGAAAATATATTATTTTAGTCATACTATACATTTTTATTGAAACATTTTCTAGAAAACATTATAGAACTATTAAGAATAAAAGTTATTAAAATTAATATTTATAAATAGAAAAATTGCTTTATTTCATGACTAGATGGTTTGTCACATTCTTCACATATTTTTTAACTCTTTCCAAAAAAATTATTCCTTAGAAAAACATCTCATTTTATATTTCTCTCAATTTATTTTATGAATCCAATTTTTTATCCTCAATCATATGATTATTCCATATATACATTTCATGATAAATCGCCTTATTTAATAGTTCCTTCTCTATGCGACACAAAATTTGATCATGAATTTCTTTATAATATAGATTATCCTCTGACTATTACTCCAGAGGGATAAAAAACAAAATACATCTAAAATGAAATTTACAATGAAAGAAACATGAAGTAAACCATGAAATTGATATAATCTTATAGGTATGGATACCCATTAGGAAACTAATCTATAATATTCCCAAGATTTTATGAAATAATGAACCACAAACATAACATTACCATTCTTCCAAAAGGTATAAAACTCTTATATAAAGATAATTTAATAATAATAAGATCTCTTACCTCAAATGAGATATCGCTTCTTGTGTGATTTATATAACCCATATTCATTATCTTTGAAATACCTATTTGTAGATGAATCAACATTGCTTTATATATAATTACCTCTTCCAATTATATTCCCAATGACTTCCTTTCTATATCTTTATACAATAATAATGGATCTCGACTGAACTTTCCTTACAATTCATAAAAAAGATACATCTATATACATGAAGGTGAACTTTTATTATATGAAAATTCATATAAATAAAAATATTGATTCCAACATCATTGACAATAAACTGAGCGAACCCAAAAAATATTCTATAAATTTAAACCGTATGATTGGATTATCCTTCACATTTTATATGAATAGTTTTTCTAAATATTAATTCATCTCCCATCAAAATATGTTATCCTTTAAAAAATTTGATGTAAAACCAGGATCTTAATCTAATATAATATTTTTGAGAACTCCATGTAAGATGTCTATATCTATATGATGCATTTATAAAATGTGACCAAATATGTAGTATCTAATATAGGTATAAAATTTTAATATTTATTAAAATAATAAATAATAAGCAAAATATAATTACTACATCAATATATCATTTGTAATCGCACTGAGAAATGCATGTATATATTATCCAACTTCCATTGAGACATTGGAAAATGTTTATGTGATCTACATAACACATACTTATTAAACTAAGAATAACTTGGTTCACATATCCACTTTCCAAATGTGATTATGCAATATATTTCAACATTAATGTTAGTAAACAAGATCCTCTAAAAAAATTAAATTTTTTCTTGCAAAACATGATCCATATTATATGCCCTACAGAATTTGGTCTGAAAACAATAATTATACTCATACCACAATCAAAAATAATTATGTTTATAAATACAAATTTTTATTCAATATATTCAATTAATAATTAAAAAAATGAGCTTGTTCCATTCATAACATAGATAATGACACATTTTCTTTTTAAGTCGGGTAATCAACTACGTTGTTTTTAGTACTTGGATGATATTTAATTATGTAATCATAATCCGTAATATGATTTATCTAAATTTTTTCTTCATATTAAACACAATTTTAGTGTTTTATATTTTAATTTTTTTAAATATTCTATATTTCACATTTACAGACACATAAAAGATACCTATTGATTTTAAAATAAAATAAATAATATATTATAACTATTCTCAATGGGTCTCAATTGATTAGATGTGTACATGATAACTCAATCACTCTGTAACACGAAACAATAATTTCTCTTCCAATATTCATTATAGTACATAAATTTTTTTGAATTTTTATTATCAATTATGAAACAAGCCAATTAACAAGTATTTTTTCATATTCAAAAACATTCATCATATTCCTTTATCTAGATAAATTTTACTCCTTTGTGAGTTGAATTATTTAATGTTATAGATAATTGATAAAATGTTTCAAAAATCCATTGTATGTAACCGGTTATCAAATAAAAACATTGAATCGTGAGGAAAAGTGTGGTTATTGGACATTATTCAATGAATTTTCTTTTATAAAAATCAATAGTTATGTGAAATTTAGAAATAATATTCCCATGAAAAAAATTATTAAATTTAAAAAAAAATTACTAAACATTCCATAAATATATTTTTTTAATTTAATTTTCCCCAAAAAATCTTTAGGTGTCTCAATTTATATTCATATATTTTAGATTATACCATTATATCATAAATAAAAATAACCAAAATTTTATCAAATTACTCCCATAACACTCTATTCATTAGATTCATAAATAGAATAGATGGTTTCTTTACCAATGTTGAAGGGAAAAAATCATAGTTACCATATCTTGTATGGAACACCAAACATAAAATATATTCATCATTTATATTTAGCTATTGATTACTAGACATAATATCATTCTTTAAAAAATGAAATCTACCAAGGAGGTGATTCAATATGAAAATGATATGAGGAAACAAAATTATGTTCTTAATAATGGTTCCATTTTAATATCTACATTTAGTAAAAAATATAATTGAACCATATATATATTAGATAATTAAAATTGAATCACCCAATGATGATGTTCATGGGTTTATTAAAACCTTATCAAATGAACCATGTAATTGGTTTTTTAAATTCTAACCACCTAGCTGAATACATTAATAAAGCAATGTTTAAATTGGATTAGAATCAGAAACTATACCAATAGTAAATTCAACCACCCATTCTGAAATATGACTATGAAAATCATTTTGATATACATAATTATATTAATTTTCCACTATAACATCACAAATTTGAATGGGTAATTTCTTTTCAAAATTTTGAGGAAGATATTAATAACTTCCATCTATTTTCAGTTACTTATAAATAATATATTTTATTAATGATATGATATCATTATTATAAACGAATTGTATAATAATATAATAATTTTATATAAAAGATTTTGATATATAATATAAATTATAATGATAAAAAAATCCAAACTATACCCAAAATAACATCAAACTATACAATGAGTACTTCAAACAGATTTTTGATAAAAAAATATATTAAAGAAGAGTAAATTGAGATTTTTTAATTATGTTTTATTTTCTAATAACACATTTGTTTTTACAAATATTTATGACTTCATTTCATGAGATAGTATTTTAATTTTATCTTATAATTTCCACCATACAAATTAATGTGTTGATCCTGTATCAAATATGAAATTCCCATGTTATGAAAGATGTGAAATTTATCTATCATTCCATAATTTGATTGTCTCAAATCGTTCATAGTTTTATAAATAGTAATTATTATACCTTTTTATTTATGATCAAGATGATTCCCACCATCATTATCATACAATAGAAATTCATTAGTATGATATCCCAACTCAGTAAAATAATAATATTTTACTACTTTTTTTCATTTCTAGTCTAACAATTATCATTTCCTTTTTCATTATTGACATGATAAATGGTTCTTGGATATCAAAAATGGTAACACATCCCAGATCTCAAAATACATTCTATATAATGATTTTTCCCACATATTTCATTGGAGGGAAAAAAATTTCTTACCTTTAGGATTAATTTCTGAATTCTTCCACATTGTATACCACTTGTATAATTTATTATGTTTGTTGATCTAAAATAATAAAAACTACTTGTAAACTTTCATTGAAAAAAATACTTATATAGTTATAAAAAATTTGAATCTAATTCCATTCATAAAATAGGCTTAAATCATAAGTAAACTCAATTAATATTATAATCTTTTTCAAAAATGCAATTCTTTTCATACCTAGACAGTATAGAAAAATTAGCTTTATAGGTGGAAACAAATTCATCCTCATTTTTTATCAATTATATGAATTTAAATTTTCATTACTAATTAATTAACTTTAGAATAATACTTTTCAAATAATATATCTTTAAATACAGTGTAATCTTTAGAATCATTTTCATCATATTCTTTAGATTTCTTAATAAATGGCCATAATTGATTGGCTTCACATTCAAAATGATAAATAAAAATGGTTACCAAATAATTTTCTAAAGATAATAGAACATCAAATTTCTCCTCAAATTCATTTATCTATCCATTATATTTCAATGGGTTTATAGATCTATCAAATGTTGGAGGGTGTTATTTCATGAAATTCTCCACTATATACATAGTCCTTTGTGAATGATTCAAAAATAATCTTAAATATTTTTTTTATTGATGGAATAAAATAGAAGAGTCAATACTAGTACAATCTTATATATTCCTATAATATCTACTGAAAGATTCTATTTTTAATGTAAATTATCCTCATGTTTCAATTCTACCTTATCGTCTATGTCATCTCAATAGATAACCATCCTAAAGAGGAATGTATTTATTAAAGAAAAATAGAGATAATAAATGTTTATCTAATGGTAACATAGACTTAAATTATAGAATGTTTAAATTTTATATTAATATTATCTTAACCTATATGTATATTTATCCAATTTCTTTCAAACCAAGTATAAAACGTTTTAAATTATAAAAATCATAATTAGAATATTTATAACTAGGGCTTCACATTCATACATTTCTAGGATATACTAATTTTTTACGCATATAAATTTAGTTAAAGCATTAAGAAATAAATAGGATATTTCCACATAGTCTCCATTTTCCCAAAAAACATCTAATTTAGTAAAAAACTTTTTATTTATTCATGTTAACAACCATATATATAAATCTAACATTATTAAAACTTATACTTATGGTTTTTATTAGTGAAACATATTTTGAAATCATTGTATGAGAATAAAAATCTTTTTGAGGGATATAAAATAATTTAATACTATTAGATAAATTTTAAATAGGAAACATCCAAATGAATCATATCTATTTTCATAATGAAAATTTCATCTAAAAAATAAAAATACATTTCTTCAAAAAACAATTATATAAAAAATTACATCACTATTTCATATTGAATCCTAAATGGAAAATTATAATCATATGGTATTATTTAAAAATATAAAAGTTCATAAATACCATTAAATGAAAACAATCCTTTCACTATTATAAAAATGGTCATAAACCTTCCCTAAAAAAATGTTATCTTTTTATTAATTTTTAGATCAAACTATTTACTTTATAAACCATTTCAATCTTATCATGTATTTTCCTAGGGAATTATATTTAGTTTAACCCTTACCATAACCATTACAATGAAATCACCAAACTATATAATCCCCATATCTCTTAAAAGTATCTTATAACTAGTAGACTTTTTCTGTTTTCCTAATTCATTTGAGATTTATATCAATCTCATTAGTTGTGTATAACTAGCCCAAATACCCTCAAAAAATGCTACATGAACCAGCCCGTCATGTTCCCAAAGTGAGCTACCAATCCTCATGTGCAGGGGACTAGAACCATGTTGACAACAAAAATATAACAGAACAATTCCACCCAACCTGAAGTATAAATCATTATATATATATATATATACACATGGTAGGATGAAATAATAATGGAGTAAAAATTAATTATATGTTAGTGAAAAAATAGAAATAGAAGAATCAATGCATCTAAAAAGTATCCAAACAATCAAAAAGGTACATGTTGAATACAAAAGGAATACTAAAACCCAAATAGATACTCTATGTGATATAACTAGAAAAATCCCATCATCTCACCACCAACAACCCAAAAAAATAGACTAAAACCTTGACACCTCACTACAAAACCTTTCATTTACATACATCAAATGACATAATTATGTCTAGTTACAAAATAATGATTCTGTAAAATGTTTTCTAAACATGATTTTTAGGATAACACCCAGGTTTTCCATAATAGATATCAATACACTAATATGAAAAATTCCCAAAATTAATGAAAATAAATAATTATTATAAGTTAAATAGTTTTTATATAAAAAGGGTTGTTAATAAATCCCCTTTTACACATTTCCAATTTATCAAGGTTAAAAAAGTTTCTAATTATATCACATATATCCATGCTGACAAATCATGTATTTCATACCAATTTAAATAAAAATTATACAAATCAAATCATGGGTAAATTAAACCATGGTTTACTATAGTACAAGGAATCTTAAATACATATACCTCTAACATAGGCGATCACGTGAATCATTCTATTTTCATGTGAATCGAATCTAGAGAGTAGAGGAGCGCAAAAGTAGGTGAACATCATAAAATGTATTATAATTACCTAGAATAATAGGCCAAGGGAGTAGAGTAACACCCCTTGAGTGAATCACTCTATAGTATCAAAGGATGAGTCCTATTACTACACCTTCAACCTTTGATCCTAAGGCTTCCCATGTGATGCATTTTCCAAACCATATCTTTAGAATAATTATTTTAAAATCATTTCGTAAATCCATTTCAAGAATTAATTAACAATACCTATTCATTTTATCCATCTAAGTGTAAAAAATGTTCTAAAAATAAAACTTTTCTACAAAAAAAGTAATCAAACATCAAAAAAAATTTATAAAAAAAGATTTTAAAAACTTGATCCTTCTTAGATCGTCCAATGCAGTCTAGGGATGGAACCACCTACCTCAAAAACTGGTCGCCCTTCCCCACAATGGATCCACCAACACAGGAGAACTCAAGGACGATAATAGAGGCCCTAGAATCTTACATATATCATCTAAACAATTCACCTATATAAATGGTTTTGTGGAGAAAAAAATCATGTACGACAAATAACATGCATGATTCCCAACATACAGAAAAAGATTACCCTCTATAGGAAGATCACAAAATTAATCTAGAATGATTCAATATGAATAATTAATACAATATTATAAAATATGATAATATAGCACAACTGTGCCACTATAGCCAAATAAAATGAAGAATAATGAAGATTATATTCCAAGAGAGAGATAGGAAAACCAAAAAAATATCAATCATTGGACGAATTGATCCTTGAGTAGATGATAACACAAAAATCTCATGGGAGATCTCTATAGTTTTGATAGATGATCCATCATGTTGAATGAAAGTAAAAAAAATATCAATCTTATAAAAATTGTATTTTTTCCATTTAATGATATGAATATTTATATAATGTTATGAAATACATAAAACACATTCAAACTAAAAAAGGAATCACCTCAATTAAAAAAAACATGAATTAAACCTTTTCATGACATGAAAAAGTTTTATGGTGAGTAAAATATTCAGAATTTGTACTAGTTAAAGGAATCAAAAAAGAAAAGGATTCAAAATTTTCAAACTAGCATACAAAATAAAGATAACTACTTGTTTGATTTTGCATTACTGTTTAAAAATATCCTAGGTTATCTTGGACCCCAAATTAATTCCTTATAAGACATTTTCAAAGTTATAACAAGGAACCATTAATTCTAATAAAACATAAACCATTGAACATTAGTTCATTTTATTTGAAAACATTGTATATCAAAGGGTGGCGCAAAATACACCCAAAACAAATAGTGATATAGATATACATATGTGAAATAGATGAATAAAGGTAATGATAAGTTACAAAATCTATATAATTGTAGGAGTCTGTGCCCTCCCAGTCTATTATGTTGCAAGATTTTGTCACTGGAGGTGTTCAGAGGTGGCTCGTAGGATTTTGGGGATGTTCAGTTGATAAAGGCTGTAATAAGGGGTATTACACATCATGTAACTAAATTACATGACATGAAATTCTATTTCACAGTTTGTCATGGAGGTTTTAAAACATGCATATATTTTACATGATGTGAAGAGTGGTTTCACAATGTGTAATATTTAAGGGCTATAAAAATTATATAAAATGAAGCGGCAATGTATTATTTAGAAAATACCAAACCTCATGTATTAAAAAAAATGAAAGGGTATTACACATCATGTAACACTCGGATATTATGATGTTTTTACAATTCTTTTCCTGCTAAACCCTGACTGTTTCAGTTATGATTTTCTTTTTCCACACATTATGGGAAAACCCTTGGCATCTAAGGTGTTCTTTGTTCCCTTTTCCTCTCTCCATGATCATTTGATCATGGTGTTTATTTTTCGGTGATATTCGGTTGATCCATGGTGATTCCTTTTCCATTATTGGCTTTTTTCACTTATTTCTTCTCCAAAATATGAATTAGGATTGTTTCTATTGGTTTGGGGTATATTTAGGGTTTCAATTGGACAAATCATTGTTTCTGAATAGTTTTATCCCCAATTTTCTTATGTAAATGTCATTTTTGGGATGTTTATTCTTCCCCCTGTGGTTTGAAAAGAATTGGAAGACTTTTTTAAGGTTGAATTTCTCTTTATTTTACCTTAATGTGGATTATGTGGGAGGGGTTTAGTCATTTTTATATGGATTATTGTTTTTCCAGCTTAAATAAAAGATTAAGAATTTTTCAATTGAATTGAAGGGGGAAATGGGGTTTGATCAGCATGTTTTTACAGCATTGATATTGATTGTGATATTCTGATTATACAGTCTAAACACCCTGCTGAAAATTGTAATCATTGGTGACTTTGTTCTCACTGGAAACATATCTTGTGGTTTTTTATTTATTTAATATTGTTTGCATTTACACTAAAATTGAAATTTTGGCTAACCAAGTATACTTGGAAAATTAATTGGTTTCCCTAGGATTTGGTCTATCTGATATCTCCCTAAATAAAAGTAGTGGAATGTGATAAATGTTATTGTGAACCTATAAAATGAGTTTTTATTTTATATTTTATTTTTTGTGGTTTCTGTGTGTGGATAAAGTGGATGGTATGTAGTTTTATAGTGTGGTTGTGATGTGTGTGTTATGATTATACAGTAGGGATGTAAAATTAGTCATGCTTTAATTGTGTTTATGGATATGGATGTGAGTTTGTGGGTTTTTAGGGCTGGTATGGTGGGTTGGGGATGATGGATTTGAACAATGAAAGTAGTGATTGGTATGGGTAATTCACATAAATATTCTCCATGAGTGACATGTGAAATTATTCACCCTGTATTGATAGGTCGTGGTAAGAGGTTTCATTAAAGTTAAGAATCCTTAATTTATTAGGTCTCTTCACCTTCTAAAATGACTATGATATATTTCTTATTTTGCATTGTTCTTAGTAGTTTCAAATGTAGTGATAGAATGAATAAGTAATTGTTTAATAAATATTGATGTTCCTTTGGTTGGGTTAGATAATGGAATGGAAATGGTTAACTAAATTGGATGGGAATGTGAATTGGGTTTTATGGCTTTATGTGCTGTGTTGAGCATTTTTTAAGTGGAAACAAAGGAGATAGTGTTGTGAGTTGGTGATTTTTATAGAACCCTTGGGTTGGGTGTGAGATTTTGATATAATATATAGATATAGTTGAATTTTTATTATGATTTCTATATTCACCCCTCCCTAGTTGAGAACTATGTACTGAACACCCCCATCATCATGAGGGAGGGTGTCTTTACCAACATCTAGTGAGTATGGATGGATATGTACATTCTGTTTTCATTAATATCTTCTAAGAGAGGTAATTATAGAACATGATGTGATTTTTATAGGTCTGTTAGCCTTATATATGGTGGTTTTTGTGGCCCATGTGTCTTCGGGTGAGATGTGATGGCCCATGGGTTTTCAGGTGAGGTGTGTTCAATTTTCCAAGGTGACTTCGCGATGAGATGGTGATGTGTTTTTCGAGGTGTATTCATGATTATATATGATTTTTTTAGAGGAACAAGTGTGTTTGGATGGTATGTGTTGTGAGGCCTAGGTGTATGTTGGCTAGATGTGTTGTGAGGCACATGTGTGTGCAGGTGGGTTTTGATGTGGTTTTTGGACCAGGTGAATGCGGGTAGGATGTGATGTGGTATACAGAAGGAATGGGACCTCCATGATGTATGATGCTGGGTGATAGTGGAATACAAATAGGAAAGTTTTTCATGGTACCCTATCTTCAATGTTCTTTTCTTTATATTATATTACATGACTTGCGTTACTTTGTGAACATGCCCTACTGAGGATGGGATGGTTAGTAACCCTTGATAGGTGTGGTTTGGTTCTGTTATTTTTTCATTGGAGAATTAGTATTCTTACTTTACATGTGCATGAGTGACTTTTGTTTTCTTACTGAGTATATTTGTATGATCACCCTATGTATATAAGAGTTTTTCAGGTTTCCAGGAGGATTTTGTGGACTGCGATGGGAGTTACTAGCTCAGACCCCTGGATATCTAATATATCGTAGTATTATGTTTTTCATTTGGGTATTGAGTTTGGTGATATTATTATATTTATGTGACTTCAAATTTTTCATGAATATGGTATAGTTTTGGATTTCAATTTTATATATTTCATTGGAGTTGATTTGGATTATTCATTCAATATCTTTATCTTGTTTCTAATAAAGTGTAATGCCTCCCATTTTGTTAAATTTTTACACCCTTGGTGCTAGTCTCCAACTCAGGGACAACTGGAGGTACTAAAAGAGGTTCATTATATCTCTCCCCTCGTTATGGTATATTTGTAGGGAGGGGATCTTGATATAGAGGTACCAAATGTGATGGTTGGCAGATAAGATGAAGTTAGAGTCAGTCACAATTTGGATTTCATGGGATTGTTTGTCAATAGATCCACTTAACCTTTGTGTGTGACATAGGCCTATGCGACTATCTGGGAAATGGAATTTTAGGTCCCGCACGTGATCCAGTGAATAAGCTCTGATCTTGTTTAACTTCTATGTGAGTTGGAACAACTTGTAGGGTAGAGACCAAAGAAAAGTAGATGCATCATAATAACTTGAGTTATTGATTGAATTTGGGTTATTTTGAGATGTATAACATGGATAAAATAAATAAAATTAATTAAAATAAATTTTAATGGGAATATATAATACTCGGGCATAGGAAATATTTTTTTACCTTTTAGTTATGGCTCATGGTCATCATCCACGTGTTTCGTAGGCTGATGAGGATCAGTAGGCTAATCCAATTGATCTCTGCAGGGTTAATCAAGTTGAGGAGGATGATTAGTGTTAGAAGACATTACATTATTTATAGCTATAAAAGTTGGGTAAGTATGAGAGAATTGTTTCAAATGATGAGACATAGAGATAGATAGAGGAGCTCAATATCAATTTTAGTTTAATCCAGGCCCTAACAGAGTATTTGGTCCCATTGAAAGTTAGTCAAATTCATAGAGCTACACATTAGTGGTGGATGTTATATCTTGTATATCTTAAAGAGTTATGTTTTTTGTGGATCAAATTCTAGAATGAGTTTCTAGTAGAGTTACATTAATCAACCATGAAGGCAGTAAAGAGACACGATCTTCTTTCTATTTAGTACGGTATCATGTCAGTTTATGAGATGGGAATAATGTTGAAGGATCTATTAGTTTTTTTCATAGGGCATTTCTAGATAAGGAGTCTCCAGCAAGATATATTTAGGTGGCACCATTTCCTTCAATCTATTATGTTGTTGCACCATTTATATTTTCAACTGATCTAGAGGTTTAAAATAAAGAAGATATGATCGAATGGATGCACTCACAATGTGGTATACCACAAGAGGGGATCTAGAAGTGTTATTCAAGAGGAAGAGTTATCAGTGGCTGATCATAGGTTCCAGGACTATTGAGGGTATGACTATTATGGATTCGACCTCAGCAACATCCTTTTTGGCATTCTGGTTCCAATGGTTTCCATTATTTTCATGGGATCTCTAATCCAGTGTGTTTAGGAAGTGGGGTTTGTGGTCATAACTAGAGACAGTGCCCAATAGTTCCCTAGGATCAGTTTAGTATAGGTGGATAGGTTCATTGCCAGCCTTATTAGCAGTTTCAATTTAGACAATTTTAGTGATAAGGTCAGCAAACGTTTTCTTCACTAATGGGAGACGGGGCAGGTAGATTCAAGTCTCAAGATGTTCCTCGTCTTTAGGGATCGTGACATGGGCATGGATATGGAAGTGGTGATCAGTAGAGATGCAGTAGAGTTGGGTGTGTCTAGTTTCACAAAGATGAGGTAGCAGTTCTAGAGGGGGAATAGATCGTCATAGGTGCGATCATCTTGTCCATTACCCTTTCATGTTACCTATTTGATTAAGGAGATTCACACTCCTTTGTTGCACTAGATCTATCCTATTCTATGGGACTAAAAATAAAGAGGATTCATGTTCCCCTGGTGTTGAGTTCACATGTCAGAGGCCAGACCATCTGGTTTGATGTGTACTGTGGTTGTAGACTAATGATTGGACTATATCAAATCCAGGAAAATATATTAATGTTATTAATATATCCATACAATGTCATTAGTGGCATCGACTATATTTTCTATATATTTCATTAGATAATTCATTCGGATGAGAGTTTTTTTTTCATATGTGGATGTAAAATGTGGGGGTTTCTTTAGTGAGTGGGGTTGTCAGGTGGGAAGTAAAAATGTGGGGCCCCTTTTTTTCTTGTTGGATGAGATTTCAAGGGAATATTTCTATGTTGTGATGGTATAGATACCCAGGGTCATTGGGAAGTTCCTTTATATTTACCCTGAAGAGGTTGTGATGCTACCACCTCAATGTGATGTTGATTTTGGTAGAGACTTTTGGATCAGTTCTTCTTAGATTATGATTTATCCTTGTGAAATGGAACCTTCTAGGTTGTGAGAATTGATGATTTAGATAGATGACCTGATGTATAAGGGTTTTATATGATCCAATGGGTCACCTTGGGGTGCTCCAATGTTTTTGTCCAAGAAGATAGATGGTTGTCTAAGGTTGTGTGTAGACTACTGAAGGTTAAACCATTTGAATGTCAAAAAAAGGTACCCTCTTCTTAGAATAGGTGATATTTTTGACCAACTAGGAGGGGTGATTTTTTTTTCAAATATCGATCTGCAGTATGGATATCACCAGCTGAGGGTGAAGGAGGGTGATATCCCAAATACTTATTTCAGATGATAGTATGGGATCTTTTGTTTTTTAGTCATACCATTTAGTTTTAAAAATTAACTATATTTGTCCTTGGGGCTTATGATCACAATGTTTTGTGAGTTCATAGATCAGTTCATCATCATACTCATCTATGACATCTTGATCTACTCAAAGTTAGAGGAAGAACATTTCGATCATCTCCGAACTGTCTTTTTTGGTTTTATAATGCCACCAAATCTATGGTAAGTTGTCTAGATTCAATTTTTATACATGGTATGTACATTTACTTAGGTTTGTGGTGTCTCAATATAGTCTAGAAATAGACTCGTTGAAGGTGAAGGTAGTTGTTTCTTGGGAATCACCCATGAATGTGGCAGAGGTTCATAGTTTCCATTGTCTTATAGGATATTTTCATAAGGTTTTACCCAATTTCTCTTAATTTACATTCCCATTGACAACCATTAATATGAACAACCATGATTTTGAGAGGATAAATTAGTGATAGGAAATGTTCAGTTACCAGAAGGGGAAGTTAGTTAGTTTTACAGTGCTCTATATTCCTAGGGAAGGGGTGATTTTCAAGGTATTTTTTTATACATCATGCATGGTTTTAAGATTTATACTATTTCATTAGCCAGTAATTATTTTTTATGGGTCTAGGATGTTATGTCCCCATGAGTGTAACTATTCCACCCATGATCTGAAACTAGCAGTCATTGTGTTCACACTACTGTTGTGAAGGCATTTCCCCATCTGGGAAGACATCGCAGTCTCCATAGATAACAAGAGCCTGAGGCATATCTTTTCTTAGAATAAAATAAATCTACAATAGTGGAGGTTGATATAGTTTCTTTAGGAGTATGATTTTGATATCTTTTACACCATATTAAAGGGGAATGTTGTGGCTGATTATTTGAGTAGAATGTTATAGAAGGATGTTTTTTGGGAATCTTCGGATGCTTTGAGAGTGACGGTGGAGTTGGAAGGCCTGCACAAATCTGTAATGGTGGGTGGTGGATAATGATATTTTCTTTAGATGATGGTGAACTCCTCTATCCTGTAAGATGTGTAGAAGTCTCAATGTAAATACTCAGATGTGGAGGTGGTGCGTGATCATGATTTCCATGGTGATTCACCAGAGGTATTTTCAGAGGATGGTCGGAAGTAGATATTGTTTCATGGATAGTTTTTTGATCCAGTGCAGATGTGTGATAGAGTAATTTTTTAGTTTCATATCTCACCTTTTGTAGAACATAAATGAGTTTATTTGATGTATCATGGATTTAGGATGCATTTTTGGTGGTCTATGGTGAAACAAATATTGGAGGAGTTTGTGGATAGGTGTTTGGTTTTCCAGTAGGTGAAGTTTCATCATCATGTTCCAAGTGGTTTGTTGTAGCCCTTGTATGTTACCAAGTATAAATTGGACAAAATGTTTATGTATTTCATCATAGGGTTTCCCAGATCTTAGGGAGGGTGTGATGCTATCTAGGTGATAGTGGATCAATTGACTAAATCAGAAGATTTCATTGTGACTAGAATAATGTATTCTTTGGATAAGATGTATGTGGATGAGGTGGTGTGGTTGATGGGAGTTCTGAGGTTCATTATCTTGGATTGGGAAACAATTAAAAAACTAAAGAGTTTTTAGGGGATTTCAAGAAGCTTTTGGAATCAAGTTATGCCTCAACATTACATTCCATCCATAGATAGATGAGAAGATAGAATTAAAAATCTAGACGTAAAAGGATACATTTCAGGTGTGTGTCATGGACCTTTGTGGGTCTTGGGTGTAACTCCTACCCTTGGTAGAGTTTCTTTAATAATAATAGTTATCACTCTTCGTGCATGGCTTCGTCGAAGGATTTTTAATAGAGACTATTTCATTTTCCATTATGTTGGATGGAGGATGGGGAGACAACTATTCTTGGTCCCAATGTGGTGTAGAGAATTATAGAAAATGTTTAGTTTGTTCATTAGAGGATGAAGGAATCAAATGAACAACATAAGTCTTATTCAAATTGTATAAGTAGTCCCTTGGTGTTTGAGGTTGGGGACCACGGGTTCTTGAATGTAACCCCACGAAATGGTAATAGGAGGTTTTTCATGTGGGAGAAATCTTTCCCCCATATTCATTGGGCCCTTTTATGTGTTTGGAATAGTCAGAGAGGTGGTGTATTGGTTGGAATTTACACCGGAATAAAAGAGGATTAATGACATCTTCCATGCATGTTTGATTTTTCGGAATCATCACAATAAATCCAATGTCATTGACTATAGATGTTTGGATATTTAAGATGACACAAACATTAGTTCATAGACCAGTAGAGATCCATGATCATCGTGAGAAGGTGTTTTGGGGACAAAACATTCCTCTATTTCTTGTTTTGTGGAGTCATGGTTGCTATGAGGAGATTACTTGGGAGCGAGAAACACGGATGTGTTCCTTGTAACATGAGTTGTTTTTTTTTGAATTTTTTCATCCCTAAATTTCATTGTGACGTGATGTTTGGATCCATTTTTTTATAATATGAGTTGTTTCCTTACTTTATGATTGTGTCTGGTGTGCTGTGTGATTATGTCCTGATGTATGGAAAGGGGAGGACCCGATTCCTAATCTAGACACATTAATATTGTTTTAACTAAACCCATACAGGTGAGTCAGTTCCACCTATAAAGGATAGATTCTTAACATAGAGGATAGATTTCTAGGATTCATGTGTTCGGGAATGTGCATTTTGTTGGTTGTGTGGTAGTGAGATTCGTTTGTTGTAGTTTTAGTTGGTTTGGGCACCATAGAGGTTGAGATGGTTGTGCAGTGGTTATGTGGAAGTGTAGTTTGGGTTGGTGTGTTTGAATGGTGGTTCTATTTTATGTATAATTAAATCAATAAAGGGTATCTCATGGGGTGGGTGTTTGGACAACTTTTATTCTTGTCTTTGCTTTGGATTCTTGAGGTACAGAATCGTTTGAGAGGTATCTATTGTAATATTCCATGCCATTCTATTCTATTAAATTTCCAGTATTGGTCATTGGAGGTGTTTGGAGGAGGCTCGGAGGGATTTTGGAGAACCTCGGTTGCTAAAGGATGTAAGAAGGGGGATTACACATCATGTAACAATATTACACGATGTGAAAGTCATTTTTGTGGTTTGACTTGGAGATTTCAAAATATGAAGACATTTTAAATGATGTGAACTGTGCTTTCACGACATGTAATATTTTGGGGATTTAAAAATAAAATTAAATGAAGTGGTGATTCATTTTTAAGTGGAAAACAACCCCCCGGATATTACACATTGTTAATAGGGATTCCATGTCATGCAATACCTCAATAATGTGTTATTTTGAAAACAAATTCCATCCAAAACCTCATTCATTAAGACATTCTATCCTTTTCTTATCATTTTGGGTGAACCCTAGGTCCTATATGATTTTTTTAGCCCTTTTTCTCTCTCCTTGATTCATTGATCCTGGTGGTTATTTTTCAGTGGTCCATGGTTGATTCGTGGTAGTTCTCTTCTTTTCTTGTTTTTTATTCTGTTCATCTCCCAGGGAACCACTATGATTGTGTTTCATTGGTTTGTGGTGTGATTTAATTTTATTTTTGGTGGATATGTGGCTTTGTATAGGTTCATCTCCACATTATTTGTGCGAGAGTGGTTTTTAGATAGTTTCTTCTTCTCTATCTAATGAGAAACGAGTTAGAAAGCTTCCTTGAGGTAGTATTTCCCTTTATTTCTCCAAAATTTGTATCATGCATGAGGGGTTTTACCCATTTTTTTCTCTATGGAATATGGTTTTTTAGATTAAATCTAGGATAAATAATCAGTTATTTTAATTTAATGTGAAAATGGGTTTTGATACACATGTTTTTAAATCTTCGATATTGTTTTTGATATTGTAAATTTATGGGCTAAATTCTCTACAAAACAATTGTTCTCATTGGAGGTTATGTTTGCATTGGATACCTCTATTATGGTTTTTTATTATTTTTAGATTGATTGGCCTCACCTAAAAAAAGGAAAATTTGGATAACCATGTATACATAGATAATTAATTTTTTTCCCTAGGATTTGGACTATCTGATAACACCTCAATGGAATGATTGTGAATGTGATAAATGTTATTATAAATATATAAAATGTTTTGTTTTGATGTGATGTGTGACTTTTTTTTGGTTTCCACGTGTGGTAGAAGTGGATGGTATGTGGTTGTATAGAGGGGATGTGAAGGGTGTGGTATGATTATGTAGTGGGGATACAAAAACAGTTGTGTTGTAATTTTGTTGCTGGATATGGCTGTGAGTTGGGGATTTTTTTAGCTGGTATGGTGGGTTTAGAAGGAAAAAATTTTGGAGAAGGAAAATAGTGTTTGGTATTTTTAGTTTTCCAAGTGTTTCTCCATGAGTAACATATAGAATGTATCACCCTGTATTGGGAGTTCATGGTATGATATGTTAATATTTTGATGATTCTATAGTTTTTCTAGGATCTTTACATTATAAAATGATTATGACTGTGTTTCTTATTGTGTGTTTTTCTTAGTAGTTTCCTAGGTAGTGATGTAATGATTAAATAATTTCTTAATAATTCTTGGAATGTTATGTGTTGGTTTTCATAATGTAATGTAAATAGTTAACTAAATTGGTTGGGAATATGAAATGGGTTTTCTCTCTTGATGTATGGTGTTGTGGATTCAATGGAAGCCTCAAAGGTGATTGGGTTGTGAGTTGTTGATTTCTTCTGAGAACCCTTATGTTGGGTTTGAGTTTTTTTATCATATATATATATATTTATTTATTTACCTTGTGATTTCTATACACACCCCACCCTAGTTCAGAACTATGTGTCATATACTCCCATCGTCACTAAGGAGGGTGTCTTTCCCAATATTTGGTAGGGAGTCCATATGGTTGTGTACCAACTATTTTCCACTCTCTCCTCAGGGTGAGGTAGGTATGGTACAAGATATGATGGACAATGGCCTATTAGTGTCTTAGATAGTGGTTTTGGTGCACTAGGTGTCTTCAGAATAGATTTGGTGGCCCATGTTTTTTTGGACGAGGTGGTTTGTGATTTCCCATGTGTATTTAGAGGGGAATAGTATTGTGCTTTACAAATTGTCATCAGGATGAGATGTGTTGTTTTGTGAGGACTATGTGTGTGTTAGAATGATATGTTGTGAGTCCCAGGTGTGTGGAATTGGAATGTGTTATATTTCCTGGGTGTGTTCAGGTGTGTTGTGATGTGGTATGTGGCATATGTGTGTGTGGGAGGGATATGATGTGCTATATAGAAGGGATGAGAGTGCCATGAAGTATGATATTGGGTGAGAGTGGAATACCAGTGTGGAATTAGTGAGGGGTACCATATAGATAATGTTAATTTATTTATATTATATTACATGACATTAATTACTTGGTGTGTGTGCCATGGTGAGGTTTTGATAATTAGTATACCATTATTGGTGTTGTTTGGTTCTGATGATTTCTCATAAGAGAATTAATATGATTCTTTCACATGTGGATGAGAGAGTTTGGTTTTCCTATATAGAACACTTTTATGATCAATGTATGTATATAAAATTGTTTTCATGTTTCCATGAAGATTTATTTGAACATGCTGGGGGTTACTAACACGGAGTTTTGGACAGTTGTTGTGTCGCCACCATATATTTTACTTTTGGTTGTTTTCTTTAGAGATATTATTTTATTTTAATCAAATATAACTTTTCATGCATGTGGGTTTTTTTTGGATTTATCATTTATATTATACATTGGAGTTCTTGTGGATGATTCATTATACCACCAGATCTAGTTTTTTATAATGGTTAATGCCTTCCATATTGTAAGATTTGTACACCCTTGGTGCTAGTTGCCAACTGAGGGCCTACTTTTAGTTGGAATCATGGGGAATTATATCTCCCCCATAATTTCCTTATCATTGGAGGTAGGGATTTATGAAAACTACAATAATTGGTATCTATGAGAATTAATGTTTAAGAATAGTGTATGGAATGATATGAGGCCATTGATCCCTCATCGGTGACTCACGCTCTAATTCTCATAAAAATTTGATATGTGTTTCCATAATACCCTAACCATTGTAATTGAATTCATATGAGAGACTATAAAATGAGAGTCATTGATATCCACTTTCTTCCAAATAATATAAATTTATTTTTCCAACATTATTTCTTCAAAACTCAGAATGTGATAGAGGATAGCATTGTACTTCCATGGATGAGATATTTTGTAAATATCATGGATACCCACCAACAGAAATATAAATTACAACAAATAATAATTCTTCCTAAGCAACTGATTGCCCTCAAATAGTCAAAAATATAATTAAGACAACATTCAATGTTTTCCAAGACAAAAAATGACCAGTCCAAGGAGAAACTTCTTGGAAAACCCTATCAATAATGAAAAAATCTAAAGTTTGAAGTTTATGATCTTAATAATTCATATTCTACCTCTGCACTATAACCATAAATAATTTTATATCTTGATTCCTTGTAAACATATATTGAATAATACTTGGTCCCAAAAAAAGAGGCTTCACCCTTCTCTTGGAAAACCCTATCACAAATGAAAAAAATTCAAAGTCTGAAGTAAACGATCTTTATAAATTTTATTTTAACTCTACACAATAACTATATATCATTTTATACCCTGATTCCATGCCAACATATCTTGAATGATACTTGGTCCTACAAAATAGGCCACACTGACCATAGCACAACAAATAAGTCTTATTCTTGGGTGATTATATAATCCTTAAAAGGGTTTTTTCAAACAGAAAATCATAAATTTTGTTAGAATAAAACTAAAACATTATCATCTTTATATCACATGAACCACTATAATTCATGACTCTTTAACGTAGAGTATCATAGAGGATATTTACAGAACACTATGTCTTCCTATCTCTCTGTGGATGGTAAGATGTACTCAACTTAATATTATTACTCATCAAATTCCCTATACTCTTCCAGAAACCTGAGGTAAATATTGGATACATGTCAATGTAATAGAAGAGGGAACCCCATGTAACATCATAATCGCTTGCACATACATTTTACACATTTCTTCATCTTTAGTGGTGTCCTCGATCAGAATGATGTGATATAACTTTTTCAATGATTGTATCAATAACTTGATATAATTTCTACCTCATTAAATTCATAGTAATCTAAAAAAGTCGATGAAAACCTCTTCCAAGTTTCTAATTAGAATAGAAAGATGTTGGAGAAAACAATAAGGATTTATATGCAATACGATAACATTTTGAAAGGTTGAAAAGTGGGAAACAGAATATGAAATGTCAGGCTTCATACCCATCAACTAGAATAATTGTCTCATTTCGTAATACATGTATATAATTCATAGATGAATGGATCATCAATAACATTGATTATAAAATAAAAATAAGCTCCGCATATATGTTCTGAAGAAAGATCTTTCCCAAAAAAAACAGAATTCTATTTGAAGAGAGAGACCAACCAGAAACTGTCTCCCAACATATTGGGTCTCTTGAATTTTCATTTATTCATCATCCATATGATAACCATATGGAATATAATCAAAGATATTTTTTAATAAATGAGAACTAGACATAATCATTTCTAAAATTTCATATAGGGAATCCAAGCATAAAATAGAGAACAACCCCATAAGGTTCCACTCCTCCATCGATTCCAAAATAGCATGGGATGAACCTTTCTTGCTGAGATCTTATATAATGGAATTCACATTCTTTAGGATGTAAGTGATATTGAATTAAACTTTTTGATGGTATTATACCCTCTTACATTGTTCAATATTCAGGTATTTATTACAAATGGTATAGGTCAAACACTTATGGTCAAAAATAATGATATCGTCTCCCCAAAAGGATATATATTCTAATATTTAAGCACGTTTATAACTGAAAAATATTCCAAATATTGAGTGGGGTATTTATTATCATGATTTCAAAGATGTAAAGTGTTTTAATGCAGCAAATGATAGTCCTATATAAGAACACAACAAATACCATCACCATAATCATCCTGAAAAAACAACATAAACATTAATGGTATCCTCCATGTGCAGGATAAGTGATTATGTCAAAAGTCATTTCATTTCATCGAATGAATATTCACACTTTTAGTCCCATAAAAATGTCACCCACATCATCATAAGTCCGATTGATGGTGATTCCATATTTTTGAAATCTAAGAAGATTGTTGTTAGTATATAGCAATACAATGAAGCTCTGAATATATAAGACGGTTTATGGATCCTCCCATGAGAAGAAAAAATTCACATTATCAAGATAAAATATTAATCCACAATATAAAATCATGTTCCAATTGAAAGTAAATTTTAGTATACATAAAATTTATTTTGAAATATTTATTATCAAATGGTGACTTCATATGATTTTGAGAAAAAAACCCAAAGGGATCTCATTCTCGCACTCATCTATCGAAGAAACGAAAATATCATCCATGAATACTATAGTAAAAGTGTCTAAATATACATGGATTGTAACACACCATAGTTTTAAAAATATATTGAAATGCATGAAACTTTTTTTAGTAGATATTTATAACTATCCTTTAAACATATTTTTGTAGCTTCTATATTTTGAATTTCGAAAAACAGTCATCCACAATTTTTATTGGTTAGTTATTTAAAATCTAATTAAGCTAACATGATTTTTTGGTGAATAGTAACCCACCCTTATGAATAGTTATATGAATAGTTATATGTCCCTAATAAATAGTAAATTGTATTATTATTTTAATTTCTGATGGTTATAAGATAATGACATGTCGATTAATTTTTGAAGGTGTTAAAAAATGAGTTACCTAATTAAAAATATTATTTTTGAATATATTATGATTTTATTTAGAAATTAAATTAATAATATTTAAAAACATATTTTAAAAAAATTGAGATTATATTTGAATTATACACATCCAAAATTAGTTAGGGTGGCTTTTTGGGATTTTTCTGAAACAGTTGAATTTTCGGTGAATATTAAAAATACAATTTTGAGTTTCAGTGTGTTTAATGACATCATTAATGATGTAATAATTATTATAGACTTTTGTACAGTAAAATTACATATGATGTGTCCTTAATGGATAATTCCATGGGAAAATACCCAGGAAAGACCATAGTTTTTCAAATACCCCTAATGTGGTGTCCCTTAGAAATTAATAAAATATTGCCTCACTTTTGTTATAAATACCGACCCATTCCTTCATTCCATTCATTCCAGAATCCTCCTAAATGATGATTTAGTACTCTAAACTCCCTAGTAATCATCCCAATTTTTCCTCTATCCCCAAAGCTTCCAACCTTCATGTCGTACGAGTTAATCTACAAGGAAATAGAATTCTCAACTTCTTTCTTTTTCCATTAATGTTCTCTTTTATGTGTTATAACATTCATATTTATATACCATAATATTATTTTAATTATATCTATATTATTTATTGTGATTAATTTATATATTGGTGACCAATTTCCCTTATATTTATAATGTTTTCTAAAATCGTGTTTAATAGCCTTTAGGCTACAGAAATTTCATAAGGAATTTGTCAACTTTTCTTCATGTTCCATTCTTTTCTTCCTCATTCCTCGAATCCCCTTATCCAAGAGGAGTGAATGATATAGTATCATAAATATTATGTACATTATCATTTTTATGTAATATTCAACAATATAATTCTTCTTTTCTCCCACTTGTTTAAGAAATCAAAACACTGTTCGTCATGTGTCGATTTACCAACATCCTGGATGATGTGATTTAAATTTCTTTTACTTCCTTAAAGACTGAAAATGAAATCATTTTTATGGTTGAACCCGAATATAATTTATTTATTATATCTTACATAAGGTTCTATAATCTTTTTGTACACATGTGATTAATTTATAATACAAAATGAGTTCATTATGATCGAAGAATCGCCAAAATGACCTAAAAATATCAATAATGTTATAACCTATTAATCATCCTCATGATAAAAATAAAAATGATAAATGGTTTACTTAATGGCTATGGAAATATGTAAATACCATTCCATTTAAATTCTGGAGTTTCACTTCCAATCTACATGAATATCCATCATAAATCGATCATGGAAACCTTGTAATGAATGCACCCAAAATAATGTAGATAACAAAATACTACTAACAAATGTGTCGAATATTGTTGTAAAATGGTTATATAAGGTTTTATAAACATGAATATGTTTTTTAGGATATTAATAACAATCCATTACCATTATACATGATATTTAAACACTTTTTATGTAATAAGAACCTGAGGTAAGGGAATTCTTAACACAATTTCCATTCATTGGGTTAACATTATTCTTTATTCATTATGTGGTATTATGATTATTGGTGCGATGAATTTTTTCTTTATAATATGTTTAACTATGTTTATTTACAGTGTATACACATATCCATTCCATTCTATTAATTCTCAATCCATTTATATTTTAAGGGACTTTCCTTTATAATTCCTTTTAAAACTATCTTTAAAAAATATCAAAAGGATTGTTTTTTATGTGTTTGGAATGAGTGGTTAATCCAGATTTTCAAGATAATTTCTTACCATGATATATTCCTTGGACATTATTTGTGTTGGTTTAAGCCCATCATAGCTCATTATATGTTGTTTTGAGACCATTATTACTCATAATATGTTGGGTTGAACCCATTATAGCTCAAGATATGATGGGTGAGCCCCATTATCACTCTACAATGCATTGGGTACTCTAGAGATGGAAGTTTACCACAATGTTATTCCATTTGTAACTATGAATGTAAGAGTTATATGGTAAATTTTTCCAAATTAAACTACATGATGTTTCTATGAATATGAGTTTTTATAATTATGGATATTAATGGTTTTTATGTTATCACTTCAGTAAAAATTTCTATATTTATATCCCTTACTGAGTTTTATACTCATCCTCAGTTTTTAAAATGTGTTAAATAGTTATAAGGATGGGTGTGAGAAACCAAGGAGATTTATGATTAATATGGAGTGTTGTCAAAGAAATCATGTTTTATGTTTTAATGTTGTATATTTTGAAAAAAAATAGATATTGTTTTTTAGTAGTATCCTCTTTATATGAATATGGTATGTTATGTATATAAGATATTCAAATCCATTAAAACTCTACACCCAAATAAATACACAACGTGTAATAATGTATGGTTTGGTTAAAAATTCAAGATTAAGTAACATTTTACAGTCAGATCCTTATAGTTGGTATCAGATGATGGTTGAGAAAAATTTAAGCGTTAGGACGATGTTAAAAGGGTACTATAAATGATTTTTTCTATATAATAATTTTAAATGTCATGGCATTTATGGATTACCATGTTGCTTCATCTATGTTATGTCTGTTAAGAATGGTTTTCTTTAGAAGAAAAAGGAAATCTAAAGTAAGAAGGCACCAAGGGGATGATGTCTGTATGAATATGTAGCCCGAAATGGTGGGAATCAAAACCAAGGAGTTTGTGATAGTAATGTTTTAGTTGAATCAAGAAATAAATGGGGGAAGTATCCATTCTAGAGAGGAACATGATCAACCATGAAGAAAAATATCTTTTGTGGAGCATTTTATGATTTAACATCCTCCAATATTTTGTGGAACCGCATAACCAGTGATTGCCAAAGGATGGATCGATGCTCTAGAAAAGATATTGGATGTCATGGGATGCTCAGAACCTCAAAATGTAATACTATCCATTTATGGTTTGGAAGGTGGATAAAATCAATGGTTTTATTTGGTTAAGAATACAAGAGAAAGAGATGATCTTGATAGTCTAGAATGGGATGATTTTATGATAATTTTTCTAGTAATATATTTTTGCAAAACTGTTCTACTTAAAATGGAGAATAAAATCTTATAACTAAAGTAGAAAGATGATGATTCTGTGGCAGCATATGAAGCCAATTTTAAAAGACTATCTAAATATGTACTGGATTTTACTCAGTTTTTTATACTAAAATTAATAGATTTTACTCTAGTTTGAAACCCATTTTGTGAAGAGAATTGGCTTCAAGAGAGTTTAAAAGCTATGAGAATCTTGTTCACTATGCTAAAAAAGTGGATATAGAGTTTTCTAACACATAGGTGCCTCATGATGAAACAAATAATAAGTGGTCAGGCTGGCAGGATTCGGGTTAGAATTCATCGAATAAATATGGATGTAAAAAATCAATTTCCCTTCTTGTGAAAAGTGTGGTAAAAGGGATCCTGATGAATGTATTCTAAATTATGGGAAATTCTAATGATGTGGAATTTTTTTACACATGTCTCATGAGGGCATAAAAAATCCAAAAATTAATGAGAAGCCGATGGTACGATTATTTTACTATAATGAATTGGGTTGTTTTGCTAATGTTTGTCCGAATCTAGTCACTCAGGCCTGGAATTAGCAATATTGGAAGAAGAAGGGTTTGGTAAAATCTTTTTCAAACACATTAGAAAATGTTGAGTTTTAAAATGAGGTGGTATCAGGTATATTTCTAGTTTTTACATATTTTATAAATGTGTTGTTTGTTTAAGGGTCTGTGAATTCTTTCATTTATGAGAAAATTTCAGAAAAATTAGGAATTCCACCTCATGAAATTAAACTAGATCTCATGGAAAAAACACCTAGAGGAAAACATTTGGCAAAAATAAATTATATGAATCGACCTATCATTGTCTTTGGAAAGAGTTTACCTACAAACCTTGTTTTTTACCCATAGTGTAGTTTGATGTTTTCCTAGTTATGGACAGGCATTCTTTTTATCATGTTAAGATAGATTACAAAGAAAATGTTCCTTTTTTCAGAAAGAATTTCAGTTTTTGTACAAGAATGAATCCATCCCATTGATAAAATATCAATAATATAAGAAACAAATAATGAATGTAAATGAAAGTTATATTGATTATATTTATGAAGATAACAGAACTATCTAGATTAATAATATACCAGTGTTAAATGAATACCTGGATGTTTTTCATGATGATTTTTGTGGTTCTGTTCTTAATTGGGAGGTTGAGTTTACTATTGACTTGGTTCCTGATGCTAATCCAATTTCTAAACCCCCTTATCAAATGGACCAAATGGACCATCTGGAATTAAAAAAGAAGTTTCAGAAATTGTTAGCTAAAGCGTTCATTCAACCAAGCACTTCACCATGGGGTACTCCAATTTTTTTATTTTATGAAGAAAGATGGTTAAATGTGACTTTTCATAGACAATAGAGCCTTGAATAAAACTACTGTTAAAAAAGTATCCTTTTTCTTATATCGATGATTAGTTTGATCAGCTCCAGAATGAAAAATATTTTTCAAAGGTTTACCTGAGGTTAGGGTACTATTAGTTGAAATTGAAGGATGAAGACAGTTTGAAGAGTACGTTCCGTACTAGATATGGTCATTATGGATTTGTAGTTATGTATTTTGGGATAACTAATTCACCTGTTGTATTATTGGATCTTATGAACAGAATATTTCATGAGTTCTTGGATATGTTTTTGGTTGTGTTTATTGATTACATTCCGGTATATTCTTGAAGTAAACATGATCATGAAAAACATTTAAGGGTTGTCTTGAAAACCATAGTAGAAAAGAAACTGTATGGAAAATTCATCTTGTGTGATTTTTGGTTGATATCGATTTTTATTATAGGCCAAATTGTAAATTAATATTGAATAATAGTTTATCCTCCAAAAAAAGGATGTTGATTAATGTACATGACCTAAAAATGTTATAAATATTTGTAGTTTTCTTAGATTAACAGGTTATTACTAAATGTTTTTTAAAATAATTCATGGTTATCTATCCCACTTACTAAGTTAACATGATAAGGGGTTAATTTTTTTTGGATAGAAGAATATGCTGATTGTTTTCAGGAACTAAAGAAGAGTTTGGTGAATGCTCTATATTTGGACTTGCCTTCCCAAAATGGTGAGTTTTTCAAATGCAGTGATTCTTCATTGAAGGGACATGCATGTGTTCCAATGGGGAATGATAAATTAATTTCCTATGCCTTATGAAAACTAAAACCTCATGACTTAAATTATCCCACACATGATTTGGAATTGCCAGTTGTGATTTTTTCTTTTTAAAATTTAAAGGCACCATTTATACAGATCCAAATATCAAATATATACTAACCATAAAAGTTTGAATTATATATTCACTCAGAAGGAATTAAACATGAGGAAGAAAAGATGTATTGAATTGATAAGGGATCATGATTTTATAATCAATTACCATCTAGGAAAGGAAAACAATGTGGTGGATTCCTTGATTCGAAAACATCATGCATCATTAACCATGTTACGTTTGGAAGATGATCCCTTGATTAATGATTTGATGAATTTTGGATTAGATGTTGTTGGTTCATGGAATACATCTATTTTGTTTCATGTTTCAGTGCAGTCATCATTATCATATAGAATTAATAAAGCACAGAAGGAAGACTGTGAGCTACAGAAAAATGTAGAATTGGTTAAAATGGGTACATTTCTAGAATTTAACCTTGTTAAATATTGTGTTTTAATATTTGGAAAAAGGTTTTTTGTGCCATTTAATTAAAAGTTGAAGAAATATATTTTGTGTGAAGCTCATATTTCTCCATTTTACGTTCATCCAGTAAGTACTAAAATGTACATAGAACTTCAAGAGTATTACTGGTGGGATGGAATGAAAAGGGATATTGCAAAATTTACTGTGAAATGTTTGACATGTTAATTGGTTAAATCAGAGTGGTAGTTACCGAAGGGGGTTCCTTAGCCATTTCTAATGCTAGAGTATAAATGGGAGAATATATCCATGGACTTATTGGGGGTACTACATAATACATATCAATGTAAAAATATGATTTTGGTTATTATTGATCGACAAGAAAAATATACACATTTCCTTTCTATTCAAGATAAAATGTCATTGGATCATATTTCTTGAAAATACCTCAAATATATTGTCAGGTTACATAGAGTTCTTCATTCACTTCTATTTGATCATAATCCTAGGTTAACTTCTATGATTTGTAAGGGCATTCATAAGTTGTTGGGAACAAAATTAAATTTTAGTAAAACATTTCATCCATAATCAGATGGAATTTAGAATGAACGATTTAGACTTCAAAGGATATGTTTCAAGCTTGTCCAATGTAATAATAGGTAAGTTGGTATCATCATCTTTCTTTAGTTTAGATTTCTTATAATAAGAGTTTTCATTCCAGTATACAGATGGAACCTTTAGAGGTATTGTATGATAAGTGGTGTCGAACTCCAGATATTTGGGATGAAGTTAGGGAATGGAAGTTGATGGGACCATAGTTAATAGAGGAAGGGGCTGAGAAAGTTAAGATGATCTAGAAGAACACGACAATAGCTTAGAGAAGGAAGAAAATTATGCATATAATAGATAGAAATACATCCCTTTTGAGGTAGGTGATCATGTTTTTATTAAAATCTTTGTTTGGAAAGGTGTGATGTGTTTTAGTAAGAATAGAAATCTATGTATGAGGTTCATCAGTCCTTTAAAAATCCTGTAGAAAATTAGACCAGTTGTATACCGAGTAGCTTTGCCTCCAATTTTATCTCATGTACACAATGTTTTTCATGTTTTGATGTTTAGAAAGTATGTGCCAGATTCAACTCATTTCTTAAGACAAGAACTATTTTAGTTGGAATAAAACCTTTATTATAAAGAGAAACTAGTTCATATTCTTGATAGAAAGGAACAAGTATTGCAGAATAAGGTAATCCACCCATAAAGGTTTTGTGGAGAAATCACATAGTGGAAGAAGAAACACAGGAGTCTGAAAATGTTATGATGGAAAGGTACCCTCACTTTTTTAATGAGTAAATAAAATTACAAGGGCACAATTTCCAAATGATGGGGATAATGTAACACCCCAAGGTTTCAAAAATATATTGAAATGCTTGAATCTTTGTTTTTTTAGATATTTATAACTACCCTTTAAACATAATTTTTCAACTTTTATGTTTTGAATTTCAAAAAACGTCCATCTACAATTGTGATTAGAAAGTTATTTAGAGTCTAATATAACCAACTTGATTTTTTGGTGAATAGTAACGTACCCTTGGAAATCATATTATGAATAGTAATATGTTCTTAATGAATAATAAATTGTATTATTATTTTATTTTCTTAAGGATATAAGATAATTAGGTGTTGATTAATTTTTCAAGGTGCTAAAAAAAGAATTATATACTAAAAATTGTTATTTTATATAAAATTATTATTTTATTTAAAAATTAAATTAAAAATATTTAAAAATTTATTTTCAAAAAATGGAGATCATTTTTAAATTCTACACTTCATAAAATGGTTTCGGTAAATTTGTTTGATTTTTATAAAACAGTCGAATTTTTTGTGAATAGTAAAAATACAGTTTTGAGTTTGAATGTGTTTAATGAAATCGATAATGATGTAATAATGATGTAATAATTCTTCTCGACATGTGTATAGAAAAATTATATATGATGAATTTAAAGTGTCTAACTCCATGGGAAAATACCATGGGCATTCCCATGGTTTTGAAAATACCATTAATGGGGTGTCCCTTGGAAATTAATAAAATATTCCCTCACAATTTCTATAAATACAAACCCATTCCTTAATTTCATTCATTCCAAAATCCTCCTCAATTAAGCTCTGGTCTTTTTACACCTAGTAGTCATCCCAAGATGACCTGAATCCCCCAGGGTCCCAAACGTCATGTCTTAGGAGTTACACTATAGGGTAAGAGAATTCTCTACTACATTTTTTTCCATTCATGTTCTCTTTTATGTGCTATAAAATTAAAGTTCCAATACCATGTCCTTATTTCAATTTTATCTCTATAATGTATTATTATTACTTTCTAGATAGGTGACCCTTATCTCTGATCTTTTTAATATTTTCTAAAACCATGTTTCATAGCTTTTAGGCTACCAAATTTTCATAAGGAATTTTTCAACTTTTCTTCAAGTTCCTTTCTTTTCTTCTTATTTTATCATCTACCCTTGTCCAATAATTATGAATGATCCATTATATTACATATTCTATATTTCATCATCTTTATGGAAGATTAAACAATATACTTCTTCCCCTCTCCTACTTATTCCAGAAATCAAAACATTGTTTGTGATGTATCGATTTACTGACATCATGGATGATGTTATTTCAATTTCATTTACTTCCATCAAGACTGGTCATGAAACCATTTTTATGATTGAATCAAATTATAATTTATTTAATATATCTTATATATGGTTTGGGAATATTTTTTTATATATGTGATTAATTTATAAAACAAAATGAGTACATTACGATTGAAGAATCGCCAAAATGACCTAAACCAATATCCATAATTATTTAACCTATAAATCATCCTCATGTTATAATTCCAAATGGTAAATGGTATAATTTATTGTTCTGAAATATTTAAATACCATTACATTTAAATTTTTTAGTTTCAATTCCAATCGACATGAGTATCCATCATGAACCGCGCATGGAAACCATGTAAAGGACACACCTAAAGCAATGTAAATAAAAACATATTGCCAAAAAAAGTGTCGAATGTTCTTGTAAAATTGTCATATAAGGTGTTATAAACATCAATATGTTTTATTAAGATATTAATAACACTATTTTTTCCATTATACATGAGGTTTAAACACTTTTTATGTAATAATAACCCGAGGTAAAGGAAATTTATCCCAATTTCCAATCTTTGGGTTAACCTTATTCATTATTCATTATGTGGTATTAATTTTATTGGTGTCATGAATTTATGTTTATAATATTTTTTACTAAGTGTTTTTATAGTTTATACAAATATCCATTGCATTATATTAATTCTCACTCCATTTATATTTTAAGGGGCCTTTTTTTAAAATCCTTTTAAAATTATCTTTAATTAATCTTAAAAGGTTTTTTTTATATGTTTGGCTTGAGTAATTTATCCTGATTTTCAAGATAATTTATAACCATGATATGTTCCTCAGACATTATTTATGTTGTTTTGATCACGTTAAAGCTCATGATATGTTGGGTTGAGCATATTATTGCTTAATATATGACGGATGAGCCCCATTATAGCTCTCCAATGCATTGGGTACTCCATAGATAGAATTTCAACAAAATATTATTCAATGTGTAATGGTGAATGTAAGAGTGATATGGTGGATATTTCCTAAGGCCACCAAATTATGTTTCTATTCATATGAGTGTTTATGATTATGGGTTTTAATTTGTTTTATGTTATAAATTGACAAACGATTTCTTTTTTTATATCCCTTACTGAGTTTAATACTCATCCCATGTTTTTGAAATGATTTTTGTAGGATATAAGGATGGGTATGAGAAAGAAGGGAATCGTGATATTTGATATGGAGTGTTGTTAATGAAATCATGTTTTAAGATTTAATGTTGTATATTTTGAAGAAAATGGATAATATTTTTTTGTAGTATCATCTTTATATGAATGTGCCATGTTATGTATGTAAGATATCTGAATTATTTAAAACTCTAAAGTAGAAAATATCCTTAATGTTAAATAATTTATAGTCTTGTCTAAAATTCAAGATTAAGTAATATATTAAGGCTGGGTCCTTATATTGATTATATAGTCCATGAAAAAAAGAACTTTTTTTTATTATTTTTCCGAACAAAAGTAATCAGAGTATATACATATCGGATATAAAAACTCTTCAATATTTTCATTGGAATATTATACTTTGATCTCTAAGCTGATGATAACTCAACCAAATATAGATCTTTGAAAACCACCATAACCCATATAAATTTTCGAAAAGGCCTCTTGTATGGGGAAATGATTATTATTTTTAATCATTACATAGTTGAACAATTGATAGTCAACGCACAACCTATGTAAACAATTAGCCTTATTAAAAAAATGGGGCTTCTAAAGGATAAACACTTAGGTGAACAAAACCATTATTTATCATATCTTATAACTATATCTCAGTATATTTCAGTTCTGATGTCTCCATATGATAAGAGGATATCTAGATCTAATTTTTATTTAGCACAAGAATAATTGTTTAGTCAATATCTATCTTTTTAATAAGATAAGATAAAAAATGAGAAAAAATTGGGAAAATACCAAACAACCAAGGGAAGGATACATAGAAAGAAAATTCCATAATGATCAACTGAAGTCTGAGATAAAAATACTATGATCTATCTTTGGGAAGGTTCTTTAGGGATAGACCTAGAATCCCCCAATCCCAGAAACACTTAAGATATACCATTGACTACATAGAACAACCAAACCTGCCGATAAAAGCAATCCTAATGATAAGTTTAGCTAATATAATCCATCTTGATGATGAAATCAAATAAATACATATCATGAATGAATAAATCCCAAAATAACTATTTATTGACTATCTATAGGGAACATGGACACTAATACCCCTTATCTTTCCACATTCCAAGTGGTATCTCTAACTCCATAACAAAGGAAATATCTTCCATTATAATTTTAAGAATATTTAAAAAATAGGAATATATAAATTAGAGGGAGTCACATGTATCATATAATGTAGTCTCTAATGATGATACCTCCCATTATTGTTGATCTTGCATCTTATTTGAGTATATCCTCATCCACTATCTAAAGGTGATTCACATATGTCAAATATGGTTGGAGTAATGTTGACATTAAAAAATATACCTATTCCCGAATAGTATTTTGAGAGAATGATACTTGAACATAATATGGAATAAAAATATCCTTTTAGTAACTATGTGGTCAGTGATAGCGTCAATAACTATGACACATGTTAAAAGGTGCAGAACATGAACACTAGATGTTCCCCACCATTCTAGACCAATACAAATTTAAGGTAACACTACGAGTTTTAACAAAAAGTGAATAAAAGGAACTCTACTAAGAACCACCCCTACCCTCCTACAATGATCATTCTACATCATTTTTATCTCTACTATCCCAATGAAGAAACCAATTGGTTGAGGATAAGAGTAATAATATCCAAAATTTCATTCTATATTGGTCTAATACATCATTTCAATGTATATTGTCTCTATAGTGGTATAAAGGCTCATCACAAATACATATATTCTTATCTATATTCATAAACCATATCGGAACTTCAGAGGATTAACCCTATCAATAATCACTACATTCACAAAAAAAGAACCAGCTCTGAGAATATATTGGATTACACTCACACTAAATGCTCCTCCCACTATAAGTAGAGGGAATGCATATGAGTCACCATAAGTAGTGAATCAAGAACAAATAACTTATAAAAATGGGTCTTGAAACCCTTCATTTCCAAGCCCATTGTTCTATCCTCATATACCATTGAATCCCTCCATCTCTTTTTTCCCCTCAACTCTAATAAACATAATACTTACCCTATTATTTTCAATAGTTTACAAGAATTCAAACATGTGATCATTCTATTCCTTCCCATACTCTTTCTCTAAGGTCTCACTTTTACCCATAAATGATGGTGTCTTATCACACCAAAAATCCCATGATCAATCCTTTTCTCATTTTCCTCATGGTTGTACCTCAACAGTAATGTTATATACATGAGGTACATTTTAGAATATAATAGAAATATCTATTATCATAACCTTGATATGATTCTGATAAAAATTCACAATCCCCTGTGGGGAAATAGTTGCGCCCTCATAAGGAACACATAGAAGATGTTATTGAGGCATACCAGCTCACACCAAAATAAAAGAACTGATTAGAAAACAAGATAATCATAGTAAAAAAAATAATAGACCATGATTATGATCATGATATCAAAATTGTAGACAAAAATCCTTACATATCATGGTCACATGAGTCTCATCATGGAAAGAGCTGGAAATGAACTTAGAAAAACCTACCTCTCTAGTTCTAAAAAGACATTATTTCTTCTACCATCATCCCTAATCTATGTAAAACATTATCTAATAGAATTATATGGAAAACAAAACTTGATACCATCACAGAATGGTACCCCAACTGACAAATCACATACAGAAGGGAATTTCAGATCTCCGTGGGATGGAGACTGTTACATGGGATTGAAAAAGAACTAGAGGGAACAATTTCACCCAACCTAATTCATAAAACATGACATATAAAAATATATAAATTATTTGAACAAATATCAGAAGACTAAAACAAGAAATAAATATCATAGAAAATACAAAAAAAAAATGAAGCGATACAACTCAAAGGAAGATAAAAAATATCCAATATATAATTCCAACAAAAGGTAGATGTATAAATATAATAGATACTATATTTTATAGTGCATATAAACTCCCACCATTTCACTACCAATTACTAAGAAATAGTTGAGTGAAGCCTCAGCACCTCACTACAACACCATGTCATTCCTTGCATCATATAGAAGAGAAGGTATAAAAACCATTATAATTGTGTGTATGGTTTCATCTAAATTGGTATAGTAAGATCACACCATGGAGTTCCGTAATAATCCTATATATAAGAATTTGCAAAATTCTTAACATTAGTGAAAATATGTAATTATATTTGGTTAATTTTATTAACCAACTCATTTTAAATAAGTCACAATTTTCAACATCTTCAAAACATCCAGGTAAAACAAGTTGGTAAAAATCACATGCATTTATATAGTAAATTAATTCATCATATATCATATCATATACAATGTCGAACAAACCAGTGGTCATGTAAATCATTATAAGGATTACTTCAAGTTAGGATATCTATAACTATCATAAATACAACATAGAAAATCACTCACATCCCGAACTATGATTAAATCATCCCATATTATTTCTGGGTCCTGTGTCTCTTAAGAGCCACATTCCTTATAGGCCTTCTTAGGGATCATTCGAATCATTATACCATGATTTATCAGTCACATGATGTTTAACTATGTGATACATCATCCAAAACATGTGACATTAAACTACATGTTGAACATCTTCATCCTACAATGATAAAACATGTGTCTATCATCCCAATTAAATGATGTAAAACTATGATTCATCTTCATACCTTTCCCAATATGTCATTTCCTATGGAACCAATCCCATACCTCATCAATCATATTCTTCCACCATTATTTGGAATCTAATGTTATTTTCCTCATAAATATGAGTTTTAATTTTATACAAATTAAAATGCTTACCTAATATACATAATATAAATGTGTATTAATTAAAAAAGTGTTGGAATATAATAAAATATTCCATCATTTCATTTCTACACTTTTTTTGCCTCTTATTTAGATTGTATCACCCAACATGTCCGAAGGGAACCCCTAACTCCAATGTTTCTATCCACACTATCACACATTTAATTTCATCCAATGTCCTTGAGGTATTTTGATGATATTATATTTCATGACTCATGTTTGAGGACATGGTAAGTGGTTGGACATCATTTTTATGTCCCCGTTTTCGGATGAATGGTGTGGATGTTTTTTGGATTATATGGTTTGTAGTTATCATGTACCATCACCCCACTCCCTGTGTGTTCTATATTTTAGGAATTGCGATTCATGGTTTTTATCCCCATTTTCTCATGTAGAGGTCAACTCCCCTTGTTTTATCCCATTCTTTCACTGGATCATGGTTGAAAAACAAGTCCATTACATAATTCCCCATTCTGTCATTCTTAGCTCCAATCGGCTTGAACTCCCCCAATGGTAAGACAACAATATCATACCACCATGTGTCCAAATTGAATCTGACACTCAAATATAAATGAGAAGTCATGTGGCCATCCCTAGTTCCTCACACTAATCATGAATCACATGATATTATCAATTTCTCATTGGTTATTTAAGAAATAGGACTAATGTGAAATTAATGAATGTGGTCACTAAAATATGTACATGCTTGAAGGAATGTTTAAACTGAAAACATTGATGACCGGTGAGGTTCATCCACATACTAAAGCCTCTCTCATATCCTAGAAAAGGTTGTCTCTAAAATAGCACTTAAGTGATTGAGAACAACAATTCAATTGTCCTCTTGTCTGAAGCTTTAAGGACATGCTTCTATCCCCCAAAAATCTTCTTTTCTTCATCAACAATTGGAAAAATATGGTCATACCTTATCTAAACATGAGCATGATTGGCTTGGAGCATGGAAATATGAGATATCACATGATTCTATTGATTCTCACATCCTATAGATGAGTCGTCGGTGGGATAAGAACCTCATATTGAGAATTGAAGAAGGTAGAACAATCATCCACCTTCTCTTCTTGAAAATAAATTTCTAGGAAGATCGCTTCAGGATTCCAGGTTCTTCCAAACTTATTTTTATTCCAAGAAACTTCTAGTTGTTGGTTTTCCTTGAACGTCCTCTCAAGGAGGATGTTGAGATCTACAAAATTTGTATCAAGAACATCCCCCCCTGATGATCAGTTTCTGCTGCCAAATGCAATGGGACCTTTTCCAACTCAGTAGTTGTTGTTCCTGGGTCTTACTGATGAAATGTTGTATACTGTTATATACTCTGCTCAAGAATATATATTTATCCTTAGAAACATCATAACTAAAATCATCTAGATACTCTATTATCATAGGGACATAATTAGGGAAAACCACAAGGACAATCACATCAAAGGAAATCCCCTAAGAACTTATCGGTTGGGTCGGGCTCCATTTCAGGAGGTATGTTTTTGTCATCAGAGCCTACCTTTACAACCTCATCTCTGCTAGAATTGATCTCAAACCCATAATTAAAATACAAAACTACAATATTTAACTCCTACCACATGACCAAGACTGGTTTAACTCTAATAGAGGCTCCTCAGGGGTTAGTGTAGCCATCTAGGAAGGGGCTCATATTTTTTAGAAATAACTACTTTCTTGGAACACAACCATTCAAGTACTTCTTAAAATAACATCTTGTCATTTGATTTCATCAGTAAATGAAAGATATGATCATGTGATATAAATGGAGATAAAGAGGCCTAGCATTAAGGGATTTAGTTCTTGAAACACAGAATTTTTCTATACCTTTCACTCCCCCTCGACTATGATTGATACATCAACGGTTACTTCCAGATCCTCTGGCATTGGATTATCCATAGTTACACAAGAAAGGAAAACATGTTGATATAAAATCTTCATGAAAGTTTGGAAATGGTCGATTGAATATATATTCACTCATACCTCAAGGTAGGTTGATTTCAATGATTAGTCACTCTAGGTGAAGTTATTCACTAGTGGATGTAGATACGAGAATTATATACCTTGGTCCCACATCAATGAATGGGAGAACTAGGCAATATGAATTCCGTACTCTGACTTATTTAGTGAGCCCACTAGTTTCTCCCACTTGACATACATTCCCTAGTAGTTCAACCCTAAATATACAATGAAGATCCATCACAACATCCATCATTGGTCTCTTACCTACTTTTGTCTTGATCAAGTAAAAGAAAAATATCAGTTAAATATCAATAACAAAAAAATGATAGGACTAAAAGAAGTTGGTATGTTAACAGTATCACCTCAAGTAACCCAACTATGAATTCATATGAAGCCACAAATTTTAAATAATCTTATGGGATTTCTTGATTATTGGAGGACCCCTTGGTTTCTTTATCACATCAGAGTAATTCTCCCTCATTGGTTGCATCCTACTCACTTGAATCATCGGTAGGTGGTGTATCATCACATATAAGATCACCGTATATCATTATCCACACTAGAATGGATGGGAGATTGTGTTCCCATTGTTGGCATGAAATGGAGTCTATTGTGGTATGGTAGACGTGCCTTTTAGGAAATCTCACCTTTTCCATGATCTTGGAAAGCCCAACGTCATGCAGCTCAATTCCATCATGGAATAGCTTTAGCTATATGTACTTTATTGTCATGTAAACTAATATTTTCCACCATGCCACCAAATAATGTGAAATTAATCATCTATAATTTTATATAATAGGTACATCAGCGTCTTCCTTGGATCCTCCCTTGATCTTTTTATCATGGATTTAGAGACCCCTACTTGCTCTTGATACTGTTTATGGGATCACATATCTCTTGGGGGTAGGGTACATTAGTGACTTAGGACTCCCCCACTAAAGCTCAATATTAACCACTTTTATATTTGGACTACTCTATATAGGTTATATTATCTACCCCATTTTTTATGGTTCCTCACTCTACGAAAAAATATGTCTTATTTTCTTACATAAGATTGTGTCCATGGTTATTATCACTGAGTTGTTAGAAGAATAATTAGAAAAAATAGAGTTCATGATGGTGGGTGGAAGCATGATCTTCTCGTTTAAGCCTGTACATGTCAGCATAAACCCTAGCTGAAGAAGGATATTTAGATTCTACTCTTCGTGGACCCCCATTAATATAACCCCCTTCGAATGCTAGACATAATAGAATTGTATGGAGAACTAGTGTGGTGTGTATGGCTCACAGTAGCTGATTCCATCTATATTGGAAACTAGAACCTATCCTAGAAATTACTGTAGGCACTCTCTCTTCTCTAATATAACATGTATTTTCTACAATACTAATAAAACATGGGTAAATTTTTTATGGAATTTAATGTTTTAATGATTCTAAAATCCAATTATGACCCCATTCACATTGAGGATCACTGGACTGGACCAGATTATTTTGAGAATAGAAGAACATAGTCCAGAATTTGGCGGCATAATGGAATTTAGAAACACATAGACTCCATAGTATGTATAAATACATACATGAATTAATCAGAATATGATACATAGTCTCATGTTCTTATCTCCCCTCACCATGAGCCCTATCTAGCTATTGAGTTGTTCCAACACCACTACACCCATGTTCTCCACATTACCTACATCCATGATTTTTGCAATTACCATAATCCCCATAAATAGGCCCATAAAAGTATTTCCCACTAGAAGAAACTAGGAACTATGGAATGATGTGAGAAATTTGGTGGAGTGGATTAGGTTTTACCAAAACTAGACAATACTAATGCATGATCGCTCTTACAACCACTCCTATAGAATCATCAAGTTCGACCATAGCCTCTTTCTTTTTAGTGCTAGTGGGCACAACATTGGCTGACCTAGTATCTTGACATTTGGTTCCTTATTCAATATCATGACCATCCTGGTCATTAATTCGATATCCTTTTCATACGGTGAAGCATGACCCATGTTTTCTTTCAAATAATCCAAAAGGTATTTTTTTGGGATATGATTATTCTTCCTTTTCAACTAGAAATTTTTCACTGAATGAATTCTTCATATTTTAACATGTATAGTGGGATGCCACTGATGTAGTGCACATCCCACAAGCTGATTCCCACCTCTATGTGGTGAATATTGAATTTATTGGTATCTAGATATCAATGGATAGGGTACTTTAATAGTATCACCTGTAGGTGATAGGTGTGGAATTTAGATGACCAAAATTCATTATATAAGCTAATATGAGAAAGAATTATCCTATATTGAATGAATGTGTAGCATAAATAGACATAACAGAACTAATAATCATTGATGTTTCCTCTTGAACATAATTCTTAGTCCTTATACCATCCATTTTTTTGACATTCATTATATGCTTTAAGATTCTAGAATATAATGTTGTGTATTCTGTGTCCTCTACTTCATCCCTCAAAACTATCTTCATCCATCTAATTTGTGTGTTGAAGGAGATTTCCATGTGATCCCGGATATTGAGTTCATAAGAGGAGATGAAAAAAAATTGATTTTATTACGATGTGTGATCTTGTAGCATTGTGTGTTAACATCGATACCTATAATGTTCACTTCAACCATCAAACAAAAGATCCACAATAGAAGGTGGTTACTAAATGGGTAGTTTATTTACTCTTTATTCTTTATGATAATAAACATTGGTTTATCATTGATAGTCCTTATTACTAAAGGAATCTATTTTTTTCATTCCATGTCATCCCTCTATGAACTGGTTGTAGCTTTAAACTAAGATTAACTTAGTATATTGTCCATTTTAGAAAAATATGGAGACTCAATGTAAAGAGAATGAAAACATAGGGTCGTAGCATGTAATGTATGGGTTATTTTGGATCATAGATAAAGGTCACCCCTATCATAGATGATGGGGTGTATAAGGTCGAATTATAGGACATATGTGGTCAAAGGCTCTAATTTTCATGGGAAAATAGTTATTTACATGAGTACCATGGTATCTCCAACAAAAATTCTTGATACCATAAAAGGGGTCTACTTTTCCTATTTTTATGTGATAACCACCAAGTTTTCAATATTTACAACAAGGTTTTTGGGTGTTAATCCCATTGATGCCGACAAAAAATTATAAATTTGTGACTCTCTTTGGCATTACACACACAACCTTCCCTTTTATTCCTACATTAACTCTAATTAAATGGGGTAATTATTTGTACCAAAATATCATTTATGTCCTCAAAAATCTATTTTTGGATGAACTGAGCACTAAACCCACCTCAGTGGATCATTATGGGGCTAATAAAGATGTTGTGTAAATTTTTCAATGGTCCATCCAAAGATAAATTTTCACGTGAAACTAACTTGTGCACCAAAGGTGACATATATTTATACAACCACCTGATGGGACAATGATATAACTTAGTCTGATTCATGCAAGAAATCATTGGTGCAGGATAGAAAAAATTATTTAGAACAAACTCACATGTAGCCACCATGTTTTCACTCAAAAGGATACATCCATCCGATAATGTTTCACAAAAAAAATCCCTAGTGGAAAAGAATCGAGATGCACATACCTTGTGTTCCCTAGTTAGAACATGTATATATATAACATTGAATGTTGTTTAGAAATAGAATCTGACTAATCCCCCCATGATTCTCTCCATAAGAAAAACTAATCATCTATTACACTCAACTCTATCTATTTAATGATAGAATGAAAACCCAATAACCAAAGACCTTTAAAGATAGTTCATTTCACCAAAATACATTTGAAGGTCCCAAACAATACTTTTCTAGTATTAGAGTGATCCTATTACAAATAAACCAAATTATAATTAGGTGTGAACAAAATAACCTGCCTATACAAATTTAATATGATGTGTGAATATATATAACATGCGTGAAACTAGTTTAACTTTTTCCCCTGTGTTAGGGCCCCTAGTCAACCAACCTCTGAGTACAACCAACCCAATTACATTCAATAACTTCCAGGACCCTTACATGATGTCCTGTATGCCTCTATTGCATCCATCACCCCACTTTTCACATCAAACCATAGGAACCTAACACCATTTTCTTCAAAGAATCGTGATTATAACGTGGAACTCATGATTGACCACTCCTTCACATCCATCCCAATGTTATCCCTTCCCAATAGTTTATGATTTGTGGTTGCATAAGACTAATTGGTGATGAGTGAGTTCCAACATATCTGAGATACGTGACAAAAAACTTCCTATTTCCATTTCCTATTTCTATGATGTTAAACAGCATGACAACATCATCAACACATGGTGGAAACTATAGTCTTAACCTATGATATGAACACATGATACACCATTTACAATCATCATGGGGTGAAAAAATCTATCCCCCATGGGATCTAAGTCAAACCTAGAGGGAATCATTATGTGTAAGCCCCGCACTCTGTTCCATAAGTTGGGATATGATTCACTTATAGAGGTAATCTTCATGAATTAGCCCCCAAGAATCTTTAACACAATGGGATATGAGCCACTAGAAGAGGTCACATTTGACACATAATCCCCACATCTTTCCCCTAAGATTTATAGACTAATAATGGAAAACATATGGATGTAAGACCCACACCACCCCTCATTGACACTCCTTTTTCTATAGGATCTCCCTTAATACATTACTCTTAATTGCATGGATCATTCATGTCATAAGACTTCAAATTTGACCCTTACCTCCAAATAATTTATGTTTTATTCATAATTTAGATTCAATTATCTCAATGGTAAATTGATTTTGATCTCTCTTAGGGACACACCTCTCAGATCAACCTCCACAGGACGTTCTTATAAAAAAATTGATCCACCTCTAAGGGGATTTTTGATCCATAAGTAAGAAACTCCATGTGTGAAATATTCCGTCCTATGTACATTACTCCTTAACATAACTCCATGGGGAGTATGGATCAACCAATATTTGAGAACTGGATGTTAAACTAATTTCGTGATCCATTTCTACAGGTTGTTCTGATCCATCTCTATAGGTTGTATAACTTATGACCTAGCCAAAAACACAAAATCCATGAAACAACCATGGGATTACTAGGGTAACAATCCTTGGAAAACATATTTCCCTAGAACCAATTACATCATGATCCAAATGGGATTTATTTGGATTCCCACATAAGATACCTCATATGAGATTCCCCCATAAGATGAATATTCACAGGTGAACAATGTGTGAAATTTCCAAACATGCTAAGATATACAAAATTTGACTACTCTTAAAACTGAAGGATTCATCTTGCCATGAAAAAATAACACTAATTAACTGGCACTGTAAAGACCCAGAAATTTCAAGGAAATTTTAATTTTTTTTAAATACTTTGGAATTTTATTAGTCTGTGGCTTCTGACGACACTTGATTCTGAGGCCCGGTGTGCCCGGAATCAATTTCCAAAATTTAGCTTGGGTACTTTCAGGAAACGAATGAGTGGGTTTTTCTATCTTTTGAACCGGTGCTTAGAATTAAAACCTGAGGGCACCGATGAACTTGTAGAGACGATAATTTCTTGAGGGGACACTTACCATAGTTGCGTTCGTAAAGGAGGAGAAGATATTTTTGGGGGTTTATTTAAGAAGTAAATAAAAATTGTCAGAACAATTTTTATTCTATAAGGTGGTTATTTATAATGACCCATACTTTACATACATTGTTAATACTTCAAAATTGAAGCACACTTATTACAACATATGACAAAACCACAAAGGACCGTATAGGTATAGTGTCTTTAGAAACTGGGAAACATAAACAACTGGTTCATAAATCTTCTACAGTGTCTCCCATTTATTTCATCATATCTAGGGTCCCTTTTAGAATATTCTACTTAATATCCATCTTCCTGACTTGGGGAAAAGAAAACATAAAAGGGTGAGCTCAAATGCTCAGCAAGGGAAAATAAAAGAAATAAAAATCATATCATATCTTTTTGAAAATCATAACCTGCAAAAGAGATCATAATATCTTAACATGGAATAAATCATAGAAGTGAAAATGAGATCCCCATAATCATAACATAAAACATGAAACTTTGTGGCATGCACACATAATCATGGAAAGTCATTTCTTGTTAGTCATGACTCGTTGCCAAGACTATCTTAGCGGACAAAGTCCATTTCTGAACCGAGTTCACTCCTCGTTTCAGTCCTGTATCACTGAACCGAAATAACCTTCCGTTCCAGCCATGTCTATCTCATGAGATATAAAATCTTTATCCAATGCATTGGAGGGAGATATAGGTCCCACCCATCTTATAATTAATCCTTTCTTATGTGTGCCACATAATCATAAATCATACATCATCGCATAACACATGTAACAAAAATGGGATTCTTGAAACATCATGACATCATAAAACAAATCATATAAGGTAAATGACTTCATAAAAATAATTCCCTCAAAACATAATCAAATAAATGTAATAATAGGTATAAAAACAGAACCCTATATTATCTTAGATGGAAAATAATTTTGATAAAACATTTGAACTCCATTCTTGAGGAAAATATCCTTTCTACATCAAAAACAGTTTTCTTTTCTTAACATGTCATACAATTATAAACTAAAATAAGTTGATTAAAAATAAACATGAAAACTTATAAAGGAAGATTCTTGGAAATAATGTTTTAAAAATCCATTCTTTCCGTATAAGTTAAATAAAACATTCTTCGTACTTTGGTCGGAAAAGTCAAAAAGTACCTCGTACGAAAAACGACAAAAGATTCCTTTCATATCTTTTACAAAAAAACTTACCGAAGGGTAAAATTGGATATAAACTATTGTATAAGGATGGAAATAATATTACATATTGAGGGAACATGGATGTGGATGATAAAATACACCCCAGTAATTACCAAAGTAAAAACAATCTCGGATAAAAGTGAGATTGTGATATTTCCCTTACCTTAGGTCTGATTTGCTTTGTACGTGTACGAAGCTCCTGTATAATGGTTTAAATAATGTTATTGACTTATTCCAGAATCATACATATTGATATGATATCATATATGGTCACATTCTTAGCTTCTTGTTAGTAATATTTCATTGTTACTTGTTACTCGGGTCTTTATTTCCTTTTGTTCTTATGCGTGTTTTACCGAATAAATTCTTATTCTTCTTTTAAGGTTATAGATACATTATATCCATAATGGTATTAGTGTAAAATATATCATATTTATTCATTGAATTCATTTATATAATTACTATGTAATGATGATCATGTAGAACGAGTCGCATCACATCGTGGAGACGGTATTCCGTACATACGCACGAGTGATGATATCGTTCCTATGATTGTGGAATTGTATTGGAGTATATATATATTATTTCAGTATAAATATTACTTTATAATAATCATAAATAGTTACTCATTACACCATTATACCCATCCTTGTAAGGTGATGGTGGAAAATAGATTACACCACGGCGTGGAGACGGTATTCCGTACGTACGCACGCACGGTGATTTCATTTTTCCGTAGGATGGATAGAAGGTGAATTAGGGTTGTCTCATATTTATAATAACATATAAGTATGTAAGTAATACTTATGTTATTACTTTATCATGAAACAACTAAAGAAGAAGAAGTTGAAGAAGAAAGAAATTGAAAAGATCGGTAATGGATATTACCTCTTCTTTGGAACGCCTCCTTGAATCCTCCACTTAGGGAACTAAGATTGGTCTTTAAAGAAGACCAGGACCTCTAGGATTATTCTAGGGAAGTGTAGAGGAGAAAATGGCAGGGGTTGGCCGAGCTTGAGTGCTCAAATTGGTGTGAGGAGGAGGGGGAGGAGGTGCCCTTTTATAAGGGAGGAGAGGGGCACCTTAGGAATATCTCAAAATATTATTTTATATTAAAGTCAAAATCGGTTTATAATGGTTACAAAGGGTCTTATTTCGAAGCTAAAGTGGGGATGGGTCGAAATCCTATCAACCAATAGGATTTAGACAAGTTTAGGGTATTATTTTAACCTTATCAATTAGATTTAACTCTAAGTTAAATAATTTAACTTTTACCGTGTCTTTTGGTTTTCTTTTCACTATATGGTTAATACACTTACTATAACATGACAAACGAACCCCAAATTGTTTATTATTAATATATATATTCTTATATAAGTTATTTGGCCGAACCTTAGATTTTTTAGGAATAAAATAACAATTAATAATATAATATTTGATTTAAAAACTATTTTGTGTCAATTTTGACACTATTTGATATTTGATTTTTGTGAAAGTCATAACAGGATTATATGTTCGAACCAAGTTGATTAAATCAACACTAATATATCATAGTAACCTAGAAAATTAGTGGAATTCATAAAAAGTCTCAAATTACATTTATTCTGGTGTTTATAACATCAATTATGTCAATATTTCATAAATAAGATAATTATTACATCATCATTGTGTCATAAATAAATTAAATTTTTTAATGACTAAAAATTATAAATAAAATACCATTATGTAGGAAATAGTTTTATCTTTATAATGAAAATTTATAGTCGAATTTATCTTATGTATAACCCCATATTAAAAATTATTTACTTATTAAACTTTGATTTTAACTATTTTAACCCTTCTTTAAATAAATTAATAATAAATGTCCTAATCTAACCCAAGTGGGCCTAAATGGTCATATTTTATTCCTAAGTATGTTTTTGGTCGAATTAAACTTATCCAATAGAATTAGGACATGTGTTAGGGTAATAGTAATATCATATTTACCCCTATTTACTATTAACCGCGGTAAAAAAAGTAAAAAGTTACTATTCACCAAAAAATTATTTTTATCTCATTGAACCACATTTTACTTACTGATATCAACCGTGTCTGTCGGATTTTCGAAATTCCATTCACAGAAGCGGTAAAATTAAGTTTTATGCAAAATTCAGTTTTTAACCTACCACTTAGTGGTTTCACTATTCATCAAAAATTGAAAGTTTTCAGAAAAATACCAAAATTTTACCCTAGGCTAATTTCGGTATTCCGAATCCAAAAATGAAGTCCATTTTGAAAAATAAAATTTATAAAGTTTCAAAAAGTGGTTATTACTATTCATAACGGCTAGTTTTAATAATATTTTAATAGCATATCGTTGTTTAGTGAAACTCGGTATTGCGTACGACGCAAGATATCGAGGAAGGTCGCGATTGCATGTAAAGTAAGCCAAGCTAGTATGTAGTGAAAGATTCCTTTGATGATATAAAAACAAAATATTACTCATAAAAATCTCGGGTGTTACATTCTACCCCCCTTAAAAAGAATTTCGCCCTCGAAATTCGTCACTTTGTAACAAACAGATGAGGATACTTCTCCCTCATCATATCCTCAAGCTCCCATGTAGCTTCTTCTAATTGGTGGTTCCTCCATAAAACTTTCACCAATCGAGTGGTCTTGTTTCGTAGGACTTTTTCGCTACGATCCAGAATCTCTATCGGTTGTTCTTTATAAGAAAGATCTTGCTCCAGCGGTACAACTTCTGAGCTGAGTACATGTGAAGGATCAGGTATGTACTTTCTCAGGAGAGATACATGGAACACATTGTGAACTTGAGAGAGATTCGGTGGAAGCGCCAATCGGTAAGCTACCTTTCCAACACGATCCAGTATTTCGAAAGGACGATATATCTAGGGCTCAACTTCCCCTTCTTTCCAAATCTCATAACCCTCTTCCAGGGAGATATTCGTAAGAACACTTTATCACCCACTTCAAACTCTAGGTCTTTTCTTCGGTTGTCGGCATAACTTTTCTATTGACTCTGATCTGCTCTTATGTGTTGTTGAATAGATCTGACCTTTTCTGCCATTTCATCAACGAGATCAGGTCCTAATAGCTTTCTTTCCCCAACTTCATCCCAGCAAGTTGGAGTCCTACATTTCTTTCCATAGAGAGCTTCATAAGGATCCATCTGAATACTGGAGTGAAAGCTATTATTATAAGAAAATTCCACCAAAGGTAGGTGTTGATCCCAACCTCCTTTGAAATCCATAGAGCAAGATCTCAACATATCTTCTAGGGTTTGAATTGTTCTCTCAGACTGACCGTCTGTCTGAGGATGATAAGCAGTGCTGAAACTCAACTCTGTATCCAGAGTATGCTGAAGACTTCACCAGAACTTCGAGGTAAATCTCGGATCCCGATCAGATATAATAGAAAGTGGTACCCCATGCAATCTTACCACTTCCTTTACATATATCCTGGCAAGCTGATCTAGAGAGAAATCCTCTCTAATAGCAATGAAGTGTGCAGACTTTGTAAGACGATCAACTATGACCCAGATAGCATTATTGCCTTTGTATGTTTTAGGAAGTCCTGTGACAAAGTCCGTAGTGATGTTTTCCCATTTCCATTCGGGTATGGGTAATGGTTGTAACATCCCCTTAGACTTCTGTCTCTCAGCTTTAACTTGTTGACAAACCAAGCATCGAGAGACATATTCAGCAATATCTCTTTTCATGCCATACCACCAGAAGTACTCTTTCAGGTCCCTATACATCTTCGTGCATCCAGGATGAATAGAGAATGAAGAACTATGAGCCTCATCCAGTAGCTCCTTCTTTAATTAGGGGATGGGAGGAACACAAACCCGATTCCTGAACTTTATTATCCCATCACAATCAAGGTTGAATTCAGGAACATTTCTCACCTTCTTTTGTAACTCGACATCTTCTTTCTGTGCCTCTTTAATCTTCACATGTATAGATGGTTGAACATTCATTTGAGAAAGATAAGATTTTTCCCCTTCCATTATAATTCCAAGATCCATCCTTTCTAAATCCATAAATATTGGATCTTTTGTGATCCTCATCATGGATAAACTAGCATGGTCTTGTTGACTTAATGCATCTGCCACCTTGTTTGCTTTCCGAGGGTGGTAATGGATTGAGCAGTCATAATCCTTAATCAGCTCCAACCATCTTCTTTGACGCATATTCAACTCCTTTTGTGTGAAAATATACTTTAAACTTTTATGATCAGTATAAATATCACACCTTTCACCATAAAGGTAATGCCTCCAAATCTTTAATGCAAAGATTACCGCAGCTAACTTTAAATCATGTGTTGGGTAATTTTGCTCATGGATTTTCAACTGTCGTGAGGCATAAGCTATCACCATATCATTTTGCATAAGAACACACCCCAATCCCTTCTTGGATGAATCACTGTAGATCACAAACCTTTCTCCACTACAAGGCAGTGTGAGCACAGGTGCACTGGATAACCTTCTTTTCAACTCCTTGAAATTCTCTTCACATTCCTCTGTCCAAACAAACTTAACTCCTTTCCGAGTCAACTTGGTGAGTGGATTAGATAATCGTGAAAAATCTTTTACAAAACGTCGATAATATCCAGCCAAACCAAGAAAACTTCGGATCTCAGTTACTGTTGTTGGTCTTGACCATCTTTCGATAACCTCTGTTTTTGCTGGATCCACAGATATCCCCTCTTTTGAGATTATGTGACCCAAAAATGCAACTTTTTGGAGCCAAAATTCACACTTGGTAAATTTGGAATAAAGCTTCTCCTTTCTCAGGGTCTTCAATATAATTCTCAAGTGATCTTCATGCTCTTCCTTGCTCTTTGAATAGACAAGAATATCGTCTATAAAGACTACCACAAATTGATCAAGATAGTCTCTAAAGACTCTATTCATTAGATCCATGAAGATAGCAGGGGCATTAGTAAGACCAAATGGCATCACTATAAATTCATAGTGCCTATACCTTGTACGGAAAGCCGTCTTTGGTATATCCTCCCTTTTGACCCTTAATTGATGATACCCTGAATGAAGATCAATCTTGGAAAAGTATTGAGCTCCGCGTAGTTGGTCAAATAAGTCATCAATGCGTGGGAGAGGATATTTTTTCTTGATAGTGATCTTGTTAAGTTCTCGATAATCAATGCAAAGTCTCATTGATCCATCTTTCTTCTTAACAAATAGAACAGGTGCTCCCCAAGGTGACGCACTAGGGCATATGAATCCCTTATCAAGATTCTCCTAGAGTTGCTTCTTCAATTCCTGCAACTCAATTGGGGCCATTCTATAAGGTGTCTTTGAAATAGGCAAAGCACCCGGTACGAGTTCTATTGAAAACTCAACTTCACGATTTGGTGGAAGACCCGGTAATTCCTCCGAAAAGACATCATCAAACTCCCGTATGATGGGAATATTCTTAATCGTAAGTTTCTCACCAACCATTTGAGATAAATAACCTTCATTTAGTGGAATCAAGACCCATAAGATGGAAGGAATTTCCACTGGAAGGTTATATTCATCCTTGCATCGATAGACGGTCGTAGATTGATCTGGAATATGAAATGTGACTTCCCTTCTTTGGAAATTGATATGAGCTCCATGTAGAGAAAGCCAATCCATGACAAGAATCACATCAAATTCCACTATAGGAAGGATCACAAGATTTGCAGGAAGCACTTTCCCACAAACTTCAATCGGAGAAGAATTATAAACTTTTGATGCGACTATTGTGCCATTAGGTGTTGTCACAGCTAACTCAACATCTAATTGTTGAGGTAATACAGTGATACCCTTAGAAAATTTTTCGGAAATAAAAGAGTGGGTGGATCCAGAATCAAATAAAACATTTTCTACTTTAGAGTGGATGGTAAGTGTACCTTTCACCACTTCGTTATTGTACTCCACATCGCTGATAGAAATTGCATGTGACTTTCCTTTGTCTTTAGCCTTAAGATTTTGTTGACGTCGACCATCATCATCAACCCTTGGATTTGGGCATTGATTGGCATAATTCCCCATCTCCTTGCACTTGAAAAATTTAAGTGTAGTAGGTTCATTCTGTGTATCCCTTCCTTTGTTTGCATCATTAGACATCTTCTTCCCATTATCGCGGCATTCAAATGCCCGATGACCTTCCTTTCCACATTTGAAACATTTACTTGTCCCTTTAAGACAACTCCCTCCATGTTTCTTTCCACACTTTGAGCATAAGGGAAAGCTCATCTTATTTTCAGTGTACTCTTTGGATTTTCATTTGAATTCCATCTTCCTCTTCTTATCAAACCCATTTGACTGATGGGTTACTCCAATCTCCATCTCAACTTTGAGAGCACATTGAATGATTTCCTCATAGCTATTGAAGTCCCTTATGGCTAACGCCCTTCGAAGACTTGGTTTTAAGCCACTAAAGAATCGATCGATCTTACTCTCAGGTTGGATAATAATACCAGAAGCGTACCTCGAAAGTCTTGTAAAATTTGCTTTATAGGTACCAACAGATTCATCATCCCTTTGCTTCAGTTCAAGAAACTCTTTCTCCATCTTTGTTCGGAGAATACGAGGGAAGTACTTATTGAAAAATAAGTTCTTGAACTTGTCCCATTCCATGGACTCAATTTCATCCCTTTGCCTCGTATTCTTAATAAGATTCCACCATTGATCAGCATCTCCTTCCAAATGATACACTTCTAGGATGACTTTATCATGTTCAGAACATTGAAGAACTGAAAATATCTTTTCAGTAGTACTAATCCATTGTTCAGCAACTAATGGATCAGTAGACCCGCTGAAAGAAGGTGGATGCTGCCTCATGAAGGATTCAACAGAATGTTGCTCCTTCCTTTTCTCGTTTGGAAGTCCTGCATGATTCATAGCTTGAAAAAGTTGTGTGAGCATGGCTACAAGATTTTGCATTCCAGCTCCCATATCGTTTGGTTGCTCAGGGGGACAATCATTGCATTGCCCATCGCATTCCGCATTAACACAGTTCCTTCAGGTTCCATCCATTGACTAAAACCAAGAAGAATAGTGTGAGCAACACTAATTATAATAGGAAAACCACATAATCAAGAATAAAATTTCACACTTAAGGTCTTATCCTAGGGTATTCATGGACATTTCTAAAACACTAAGATTGTGTTCTATGCTTAGACTTATCCTTAGGGTTCTTACTAAGGATTTCACATCCTAGTTTCCAAAGGTTGACTATAACCTTTCCTCTGATACCAACTATAACGACCCATACTTTACATACATTGTTAATACTTCAAAATTGAAGCACACTTATTACAACATATGACAAAACCACAAAGGACCGTATAGGTATAGTGTCTTTAAAAACTGGGAAACATAAACAACTGGTTTATAAACCTTCTATAGTGTCTCCCATTTATTTCATCATATCTAGGGTCCCTTTTAGCATATTCTACTTAATATCCATCTTCCTGACCTGGGGAAAAGAAAACATAAAAGGGTGAGCTCAAATGCTCAGCAAGGGAAAATAAAAGAAATAAAAATCATATCATATCTTTTTGAAAATCATAACCTACAAAAGAGATCATAATATCTTAACATGGAATAAATCATAGAAGTAAAAATGAGATCCTCATAATCATAACATAAAACTTGAAACTTTGTGGCATGCACACATAATCATGGAAAATCATTTCTTGTTAGTCATGACTCGTTGCCAAGACTATCTTAGAGGACAAAGTCCATTTCTGAACCGAGTTCACTCCTCGTTTCAGTCCTGTATCACTGAACCGAAATAACCTTCTGTTCCAGCCATGTCTATCTCATGAGATATAAAATCTTTACCCAATGCATTGGAGGGAGATATAGGTCCCACCCATCTTATAATGAATCGTTTCTTATGTGTTCCACATAATCATAAATCATACATCATCGCATAACACATGTAACAAAAATGGGATTCTTGAAACATCATGACATCATAAAACAAATCATATAAGGTAAATGACTTCATAAAAATAATTCCCTCAAAACATAATCAAATCAATGTAATAATAGGGATAAAAACAGAACCCTATATTATCTTAGATGGAAAATAATTTTGATAAAACATTTGAACTCCATTCTTGAGGACAATATCCTTTCTACTTCAAAAACATTTTACTTTTCTTAACATGTCATACAATTATAAACTAAAAGAAGTTGATTAAAAATAAACTTGAAAACTTATAAAGGAATATTCTTGGAAATAATGTTTTAAAAATCCATTCTTGCCGTATAAGTTAAATAAAACGTTCTTCGTACTTTGGTCGGAAAAGTCAAAAAGTACCTCGTACGAAAAACGACAAAAGATTCCTTTCATATCTTTTACAAAAAAACTTACCGAAGGGTAAAATTGGATATAAACTATTGTAGAAGGATGGAAATAATATTACATATTGAGGGAACATGGATGTGGATGATAAAATACACCCCAGTAATTACCAAAGTAAAAACAATCTCGGATAAAAGTGAGATTGTGATATTTCCCTTACCTTAGGTCCGATTTGCTTTGTACATGTCCGAAGCTCCTGTATAATGGTTTAAATAATGTTATTGACTTATTCCAGAATCATACATATTGATATGATATCATATATGGTCATATTCTTAGCTTCTTGTTAGTAATATTTCATTGTTACTTGTTACTCGGGTCTTTATTGCCTTTTGTTCTTATGCGTGTTTTGCCGAATAAATTCTTATTCTTCTTTTAAGGTTATAGATAAATTATATCCAGAATGGTATTAGTGTAACATATATCATATTTATTCATTCAATTCATTTATATAATTACTATGTAATGATGATCATGTAGAACGAGTCGCATCACATCGTGGAGACGGTATTCTGTATGTACGCACGAGTGATGATATCATTCCTATGATCGTGGAATTGTATTGGAGTATATATATATATTATTTCAGTATCAATATTACTTTATAATAATCATAAATAGTTACTCATTACACCATTATACCCATCCTTGTAAGGTGATGGTGGAAAATAGATTACACCATGGCGTGGAGACGGTATTCCGTACGTACGCACGCACGGTGATTTCATTTTTCCGTAGGATGGATAGAAGGTTAATTAGGGTTGTATCATATTTATAATAACATATCAGTATGTAAGTAATACTAATGTTATTACTTTATCATGAAACAACTAAAGAATAAGAAGTTGAAGAAGAAAGAAATTGAAAAGATCGGTAATGGATATTACCTCTTCTTTGGAACGCCTCCTTGAATCCTCCACTTAGGGAACTAAGATTGGTCTTTGAAGAAGACCAAAACCTCTAGGATTATTCTAGGGAAGTGGAGAGGAGAAAATGGTAGGGTTTGTCCGAGCTTGAGTGCTCAAATTGGTGTGAGGAGGAGGGGGAGGAGGTGCCCTTTTATAAGGGAGGAGAGGGGCACCTTAGGAATATCTCAAAATATTATTTTATATTAAAGTCAAAATCATTTTATAATGGTTCCAAAGGGTCTTATTTCGAAGCTAAAGTGGGGATGGGTCGAAATCCTATCAACCAATAGGATTTAGACAAGTTTATGGTATTATTGTAACCTTATCAATTAGATTTAACTCTAAGTTAAATAATTTAACTTTTACCGTGTCTTTTTGTTTTCTTTCACTATATGGTTAATACACTTACTATAACATGCCAAACGAACCCCAAATTGTTTATTATTAATATATATATCCTTATCTAAGTTATTTGGCCGAACCTTAGATTTTGTAGGAATAAAATAACAATTAATAATATTTTATTTTATTTAAAAACTATTTTGTGTCAATTTTGACACTATTTGATATTTGATTTTTGTGAAAGTCATAACAGAATTATATGTTCGAACCAAGTTTATTAAATCAACACTAATATATCATAGTAACCTATAAAATTAGTGGAATTCATAAAAAGTCTCAAATTACATTTATTTTGGTGTTTATAACATCAATTATGTCAATATTTCATAAATAAGATAATTACTGCATCATCATTGTGTCATAAATAAATTAAATTATATAATGTCTAAAAATTATAAATAAAATACCATTATGTAGGAAATATTTTTATCTTTATAATGAATATTTATAGTCGAATTTATCTTATGTATAACCCCATATTAAAAATGATTTACTTATTAAACTTTGATTTTAACTATTTTAACCCTTCTTTAAATAAATTAATAATAAATGTCCTAATCTAACCCAAGTGGGCCTAAATGGTCATATTTTATTCCTAAGTTTGTTTTTGGTCGAATTAAACTTATCCAATAGAATTAGGACATGTGTTAGGGTAATAGTAATATCATATTTACCCCTATTTACTATTAACCGCGGTAAAAAAAGTAAAAAGTTACTATTCACCAAAGAATTATTTTTATCTCATTGAACCACATTTTACTTACTGATATCAACCGTGTCTGTCAGATTTTCGAAATTCCATTCACAGAAGCGGTAAAATTATGTTTTATGCAAAATTCAGTTTTTAACCTACCACTAAGTGGTTTCACTATTCATCAAAAATTGAAAGTTTTCAGAAAAATACCAAAATTTTACCCTAGGCTAATTTCGGTATTCTAAATCCAAAAATGAAGTCCATTTTGAAAAAAAAAATTATAAAGTTTCAAAAAGTGGTTATTACTATTCATAACGGCTAGTTTTAATAATATTTTAATAGCATATCGTTGTTTAGTGAAACTCGGTATTGCATACGACGCAAGCTATCAAGGAAGGTCGTGATTGCGTGTAAGGTAAGCCAAGCTAGTATGTAGTGAAATATTCCTTTGATGATATAAAAACAAAATATTACTCATAAAAATCTCGGGTGTTACATTATTCCCCTCCCATGGGCAGTTAAGGGTGGGGCCCACAGCCACTTAACTACCCAAGTGTGGATGTTAGAGAGGTGGGGCCCACACAATCCCCACCATTTAATTTCCTCTAAACTCTTTAAAGGCCCCTCTTTAATTTGGAAAACCCCCTTTAAATTCCAATCTCTCCACCTCAACCCATTAAATTATGTCAACCCATAATTTAATGAGGACCCTTCCTTTTTTCACCCTTTTTAATTTTGCCAATGCGTTTAATAAGTGGGTACTTTCCCTCCCCCTTCCTTAATTGCTTATCAACCAATTTTATTTAATGTGGTGAATTAATTATGGGACAGTTACATTGCGTGTATAATTAAATAATAGGAGGAACCTATTATTTTGTTAAGGAGGAGAGCTTCGTTGTGTGAGAATGAACGGGAGATATTTTGAGGTTTTGGAAGAACACCGGCCTCCGATGAAGAATGAATAAGAACTTCGGTTCCTCAAAGAACAACGACACACCACCAATACTCTTCTCCGTGATAAGGGAGGAGACGCCGCTTCCTCCTCGGATCACTCTGACATCGCCTACGATTCTCTTCCCCGCGACGCCGTCTACTGCAACACTGATGTCCGACATCTACTGTTGAGCTAGGGGAATTTTTATATATTTTGTTATATAAATTTAAACCCTCGGCATGGCGTAAAAATTGTTTGGTGATGTTTAGAACCACTAATGTGGTTGGTGCAGACTAACGAACAAGAACGGACCCACCGCTACTTTGTTATTAATGTGCGGAATAATCGGCGACGACGAAGAGGGACCAAAATGTTGATTAGAGTCCTTCGCAGCGATGTACGGGTCCCGAGATGACCATAGGCACAAACAGGAGCAAAAAAGGACCTCCAGAATGACTCTGGTGGCCCGCAGAAGCCCCTGGTGGCATGGGTCGCCGGTGCCGGAGGCCAGAGGCGGCGGCCGGCACCGGTTGGCCGCCTGGAGGCAGCGGCGCCCCGGCACGCCGCTGGCAGAGGCCCACCGTGGCTGATGCTGCGGCAGTGAAGGCTGGATCCCGCAGTCGCGCGGGATCCAGGGAAGCCGCGGCGCCACTCTGGCGCCCCGCCCCTCTTGGTCAGGTCGCGCCATACCAGGCCGACCCAGGGGGGTTGGGCCAGGTCGGGCCAGGCCCAGACCCCCCACTTCGGACCTTTTTTGGTATTTTTCCCATAACATGAGCTTTGGACCTCCGATCGACAAACCGTTAGTTTCTTAGGAATCCTTGGATCAAGACAGTCGTTTCGGTATATTACACTCGAGGTTTCGGCAAAGTTTGGATATGGATGGGTTGGTTCGAACCTGAAACCAATCGGGCCCTTGGAGCGGAAACGCTTATATCTTAAGGACTGGATGTCTGTTTGAAGTTCTATCAAATGTGTTGAAATCCATTTGTTGAGACAGTTCTTTTTTCATACTCCACTTGAGGTTTGGACGTAGTTGGAGTATGGTCAGGTTGGTTTTATCTTAAAAACCAATCAAGCCCCAGGGACGGAAAAGCCAATAACTTTCAGACTGGGTGTCCGATTGAAGCGTTGTCTGTCGTGTTGGGTTTCATTTGGTGAGACATAACTTTGGGATACATCAACTCTGGGATTCGTGACAGTGTATGTATTGACCCTCTTGATCGAGGAGCGGACCCTCCCAGAATCGAGCATGCTGTTTGTGGGAACCCTAGAGATGGTGGCGACTGCAACGATGACGACTATACTTGGATCCTCCGTGGGTTCGGCAATAACGAAGACCGTAATTGGATCCTATGTGGGTTCGACGGCGATGACTATTATTCTTGTATCCTAAGTGGTTCTGGCATTATTTGACCTTTGTTCTTGTATCCTGAGTGGGTCTAGCAGAGTAGTTGGTCTTGTATCCTATGTGGGTCCGACAGATTAGTTGGTCTTGTATCCAATGTGGGTCTGACAGCTTAGATTAATCAGTGACTTCATCTGATCATCTCTATCGCCTTACAATGTGTATACCTGTGTGAGATGAGTCTTGATCTCAATCATTATCATCGATGTGATTGTCTGGATTTCCTGTGTGGACTGGGTTGTGTTTTCCTATGTGGGTTGGATTGTGCTTTGGCTCGATAGTTGGATATGAACTATGAATGATGACATAGGTATATGTATGGGAATATACCTAAGAAGTGTTGTTTGATACTTCGTGATTTTATCTTTACTTTTTGTTTTGTCCTTCTTGGATTTTGAGAGACCTTTGGGGGTCTCAGGGTCCCTAATGAGTATCGTATACTCACCCCTACACGGGCTATGCCCACACTACGTTTTGTTGGATGCAGATGATGGACAAAACTTATCAAGGTGGAGGCTTGTGGAGCTGGACAGTACTCGGAGGTGGACCACTTGGCGGGACGTACACGGAGCGGATGGCCGGACCCGAGGAACTATGAAGACTATCTGTACCCACCCTTCAGGTGGGATTTCCATAGGACAAATCGGTGTTGCAGTTTTACTTACTGCTGTTGTACTTTCCTTTCAGTTGTACTGTACTTTCAGTTGGGTTTGTATACTGGCACATTTACTTTTCAGCACTTACCTTGTACCCAGTTTTACGTAGTTCTTACTTCACTTGCGTACTCTATTGTGTCTTTGTTTACTTTATAAAAGGAAATGCCTTCCTATTTTTCGGGATTTACGCCTTCGGTGCTAGTCGCCAGCCCCTAACCTATGGAAGGCGGGCTTGGGGTAGTCACGACACAGGCCCCAAGGAGGGTCATGACAAATCGGTATCAGAGTAGTTGGTTCTACTGTAGAGCGCAGGACTCTGATCATTCCTTTCTATGAAGCAATAGTGTTAAGAGTATTGAGTGTGGTTTTCAGTCCAAGGAGTCCAGTGTTGGTGCGGCGGCTGACATATCCATACACCTGAACCCTGACTTCTAATTTCTGACTCAGTGAACAAAAACTTGTGTTTCCTTTCAAAGGTTTTCTTTGTGATTACTTTGTGTCAGCTCACTAGGTATATTGTTTGACCGTGGTGCACCTGTTTTTTTTTTGGGATGTCCCCACTAAGGCAGCCAGCCAGGGTTCCTAGTTATGTGCGGGGTGGTAGCTCACCGAGCGACGAGGCCTCAATTCTGGGCCCCATCACAGCAGAGGCACCAGAGGTACCACTACCCACTGAGCCACTGATGCTACCAGCCCCAGCGGCGTAGAGTGCACATCGCCTGAGCGCGCTGTATGAGTTTCAGAGACAGATGCTGCCCAGGTTCCGCAGAGAGATAAATCCTCAGGCAGCTGAGGATTGGATGGAGGCCATCTCCAGAGTCTTCAGACTGGTAGGGACATCATCAGATCTTATGGAAATCCTTGCTGCGAGTCTCCTACATGCAGCAGTAGGTAGATGGCGGTGCCTGATTCTCTAGGTGCATGATGTGGCATCACTACTTTGGACGGACATTGAGATCCTCTTCCGTTTGGAGTTCGTTCCAGCCACCCTCCGTGCAGTGCACATCCATGAGTTACTACAGCTACGGCAGGACATCATGTCAGTAGCCCAGTACTCGGCGAGATTTACCGACCTCTCGCGCTACTCCACAGACATGGTTCGGGACCCATTCTTCAAGGCCCGGACCTTCAAGTAGGGACTGAAACATGAGATCAAAGCTTCGATGGTACCCCTCAGCATCCTGACGCAGGTGGGGGTGTTGGAGAGAGCCCTGTTAGTGGAAATCTTTCTCGCTGAGTAGCCATCAGCAGCGAGACCCACAGCAGGACGGCACAAAGCAGAGTCTTCCACAGTCGACAGACGACACAGGGGTCCAAGCGGACCAGGCCGACAGGTGGGCGACCTCAGGATATAGGTTCGGTTGTGCGGGGAACATGGTGCAGAGCCATCCTTACGAGGAGTAGACAGTGCTATGCATGCGGCGGGCAGAGCCACATGGCTCGTGACTGCCCAACCTTCCATGCAGACAAGTAGCTGACAGTGGAGGGACCTCCCAAGCAGAGGTAGAGGTTCGACCGTGGCGGTCCGCAAGGAGTAGGTGAACGAGATAGAGGAGCTGGCCGAGCAGCGGGTGGTGGACGATGCTTCGAGACTCTACCACCACCACCCCCAGGAGGACCACCCCGACCATAGGGAGTTGGCGAGCAGAGGCAGGATCAGCTCTAGGCAGCAGAGGCTTACGACCACGGTGCACCCAAGATGATTCTAGGTACTATCTATGTCTACTCTACCCTTACTGAAGTTCTTATAGACACGGGTGCGAGTCATTAATTTATTGTTGTTGCCCTTGTTCGGAGCTCGGAGATTCATATATCACCGTTATATCGATCCTTACATCTTGAGACTCCTACGAAAGTAGACTCGATGATTACACACTAGTGACGGCAGTGTGAGCATACTCTAGGAGGCGAGAGCTTTGGATGAGATCTTCTTGTAGCGACGTCGAGGACTTACGACATCATATTGGGTATAGACTGGTTATCTATAGTCCATGCTCAGATCGACTGTATTTGGCACAAGGTTCTATGTGTCCACACGGATGGGACCAGGTTCACCTTCACCGGTGAGAAGGGAACCTTCGCATCACAGGATGGATTCACGCATAGTAGAGGGAAGCCAATCACACATCAGTTGGCTCGTCTCATCATCGGAGCAGTTGACGTGCGGAGTCCGAGTTTTCCTATAGTGGTGGATCGGTATGCAGACGTTTTTCCAGATGATGTTCTAGGACTACCTCCTCGTAGGGAGTTAGATTTCTATATAGACATGTACCCTGGAACATCACTAATATCCACTCCAGCTTATCGGATGGCTCCCGCCGAGCTTTGTGAGCTGCGGGTACATCTGGAGGACTTACAGGGGAAGGGTTTCATCTGACCCAGTTTTTCACCTTGGGCTTCTCCGGTTCTATTCTCCAAGAAGGCGGATGGGGGCTTGCGACTGAGTGTTGACTACCGTCGCCTGAGCCTTCAGGTGTCGGTATGGCCACTATGAGTTCTTGGTCATGCCCTTCCGTGTGACCAACACTCCGTCATTGTTCATGAGTCTCATGAACATGATCTTCCAGCCCTACCTCGATCTGTTTGTCATAGTCTTCAGTGAAGACATACTAATTTACTCAACCATCGAGGAGGAGCATGCCTCCCACTTACGGGTTGTACTGGATACTCTCCGAGAGCACCAGAATTATGGTAAGCTCTCGAAGTGCCAGTTCTGGAGTTGAGAGGTTCACTTCTTGGGGCACGTCATCTCATAGGCGGAAGTTGCAGTGGATCCCGCAAAGGTCGAGGTGGTACATTCTTGAGATCCACCCAGGAGCGTGACATAGGTGTGGAGTTTTATAGGTCTGGTTGGGTACTATCAGAGATTTGTGTCAGACTTTTCCAGAGTTGCAACACCGCCTACAACTTTGATGAATAAGGGGAAACCCTTCGTGTCGTCATACAGATGTCAGCAGAGCTTCTAGGAGCTGAGGCGGAGATTGACCAGTGGGCCCATCTTGAGGCTACCAGAGGAGGGCGTAGGGTACATAGATTATTGTAATGCATCAGGGACTGGAATCGAGTGTCTCCTGATGCAGGATCGAGCAGTTATTGCTTATGGTTCACGGTAGTTGAGGCAGCACGAGCAGAACTATGCTACCCATGACCTAGAGTTAGTAGTAGTGGTCTTCACCCTGAATATGTGGAGGCACTATCTCATGGGTGAGCGCTTTACAGTATACTCTGACCACCAGAGTCTCAGGTGCATTTTCTCACAGAAGGACCTGAACCTGAGATAGCACCAATGGCTCAAGTTCCTCCAGGATTAGGACATTGAGATTTTCTATACTTCTGAGAAGATGAACGTTGTGGCTGATGCTCTCAGCAGGAGATCAGGCATTCATCTACTTGGAGAGGTGATAGAGCAGTTAGACACTTTGCGGATATACTTCGTGGATAGATATGGGGCATCCTATCTTCAGTCCATCACAGTCACTCCACTACTTCAGTGGGTCAGAGAGGCACAACGTGGGGACGTTGACTGTGAGGCGCGACGTGCTCAGATATCCTCAAGGCTGGCACCCGATGGATTTTATGAAGGCGGGGAGCATGTCATCCTCTTTCAGGGACATACCATGTTACCAGTTTCACTACAGGAGGAGGTGATGATAGAATTACACACATACCCTCTAGTGGTACATCCAGGAGTATTGAAGATGTATCAGGACCTCAGACGACGAAACTGGTGGCCGGGTATGAAGAAGGCTATGGTAGAGTTCGTTTCACGGTGCCTCACTTGTCAGCAAGTGAAGGTAGAGCACCAGGTACCTGCAGGCTTAGTACAACCCTTAGAGGTTCTAGAGTGGAAGTGGGATGGGATATCCATGGATTTCTTGATGTGACTTCCACATACTTCCAGAGGACATGACACCATCTGGGTGATCATAGAACGACTCACCAAGTCTACCCACTTTCTAACGATCAGAGAGCAGAGCTCAGTAGAGAGCTTGAGACACCTCTACATTTAGGAGATCATACGGATTCAGGGTGTGCCATCGTTTATCTTCTTCGATTGAGATGCTCGCTTTACTTCCCGGCTTTGGAAGGGGTTACAGGAGGCTTTTGGGACGCAGCTACGCCTGAGTACTGCCTTTCACCCTCAGACAGATGGCCAGATAGAGAGGACCATTCAGACACTCGAGGACATGCTCTGTGCATGTGTCCTTGACTTTGGTCGTAGCTGGGAGGATCATCTACCCTTGGTGGAGTTTGTGTACAACAACATATACCACTCCACCATCGGGATGGCACCTTACGAGGCACTGTACGGCCGACCATGCAGATCACCTCTAGGTTGGACTGACCCTAGGGAGTTAGCACTCATAGGACCAGAGATGGTTCGGGTTATGACGGAGAAGGTGCAGGTCATCAAGGAGCGGCTGAGGACTGCACAGAGCAGGCATAAGTCCTATACTGAAAGGAGGCGGAGACCAATGGAGTTCGAGGATGGAGACTACTTTTTCTTATGGGTCTCACCTCGATGTGGATTACGAAGATTTGGCTGGGGCGGAATTTTATCTCTGCACTTCATCGGACTATTCTGTGTCCTCAATAGGGTAGGCGAGGTGTCTTACTTCCTGGAACTTCCACCTCAGTAGCACCGGGTGCATGACGTAATCCCCATATCTCAGCTGAGGAGATACGTACACGACCCGACGCATATCATCGACCATGGGGAGCTGGACATCGATGATGGGGAAACTTTTGTGGAGGTCCCAGTGGAGATCGAGGATCGACAGGAGCGGGCCCTACGTGGGCGGTCGATTCCTCTTGTGCGCATTCATTGGAAGCACAGGAACCTCTAGGAGAACACATGGGAGCGGGAGGCTCAGATGCGTGCCCAGTACCCACATTTGTTCCCCTAGTTTATGTTGTAGCTTTACGGGGATGAAAATCCCTGAGGTGGGAGTAATGTAAAGACCCAAAAATTTCAAGGATTTTATTTTAAATACTTTGGAATTTTATTAGTCTGTGTCTTCTGACGGCACTTGATTCCGAGGCCCGGTGTGCTCGAAATCAATTTCTGAATTTTAACTCGGGTAAGTTCAATGAACGAATGAGAAAGTTTTTATATCTTTTGAACCGGAGCTCAGAATTAAAATTTTAGGACACCGATGGAGTCGCAGCACTGGTAATTGCTTAAGGGGACACTTACTGTAGTTGTATTCGTAAAGGAAAAGGAGATATTTTTGGGGGTTTATTTAAGAAGTAAATAAAAATTGTCGGAACAATTTTTATTTTGTAAGGTGGTTATTCCCCTCTGATGGGTAGTTTAAGGGTGGGGCCCACAGCCACTTAACTACCCAAGTGTGGATGTTATAGAGGTGGGGCCCACATGATCCCCACCATTTAATTTCCTCTAAACTCTTTAAAGACCCCTATTTCATTTGGCAGACCCCAATTAAATTCCAATATCTCCACCTCAACCCATTAAATTATGTCAACCCATAATTTAATGAGGATCCTTCCTCTATTTCCCCCTTTTTATTTTTTCCAACATGTTTAATAAGTGGGGACTTTCCCTCTCCCTTACATAATATCTTATCAACACATTTTATTTAATGTGGTGAATTAATTAGGTGAGAGTTACTTTGCGTGTATAATTAAATAATAGGAGTACGTATTATTTTATTATGGAGGATAGCTTCATCGTGCGAGAAAGAATCAGAGATATCTTGTGGTTTTCGAAGAACACCAGCCTCCGATGAAGAACAATGTAGAACGTCAGTTCCTCGAAGAATAATGATGCGCCACCAATCCTCTTCTCTGTGAAAAGGGAGGAGACGCTGCTTCCTCCTCGGCACACTCCGACGTCGCTTTCGATTCCCTTCCCTGTGATGCCGTCTACCACGAAGCCGACGTCCGACATCAAATGTTGAGGTATATGAATTTTTATATATTTCTTTATGTAATTTTATACCCTCGGCATGACGTGAAAATTGTTTGGTGATGTTTAGAACCACTAACATGGTGGGTGCGGACTAACGAACAAGTCTGAACCCACCGCTACATTGTTCTTGATGTGCGGAATAATAGGAGATGATGAAGTGCGACCAAAATGGAGATTAGAGGCCTTCATAGTGATGTATGGGTCCCGAGATGACTGTTGGCGTAGACAGATGCAAAAACGGACCACTGGAATGACTATGGTGGCCTGCAGAAGCCCCTGGCGGTGCGGGTCGCCGGCACGGCGGTGCGGGTCGCCGGCACGGCGGCGCCGCGGCCGGAGGTGTCGGCCGGCACTGGTCGGCTGCCTGGTGGCGGCGGCGCCCCGGTGCTCTGCCGACAGAAGCCCACCATGGATGAAGTTGTGGCGGCGAAGGCCGGATCATTTGGTCTCGTGGGATCCAGGGAAGCTGCGGCGCCACCCTGGTGCCGCGTCTGCGGAAAGCGGGGGTCGCGCCCCCCGCGCGACTCGCTGGCCGAGCCACCGTGCCCCCACCCCCCGGACGAGCCGGGCAGGGTAACGAGGACCGGGCCACACCCTCCCGGGCTGGACCAGGAACCGGGTCGGGTTGACCCTGTTCGGGCCAAACTAGGGGGGTTGGGCCGGGTCGGGCCGGGCCCAGACCCCACACTTCGGACCATTTTCGGTTGTTTGCCCATAACATGCGCTACGGACCTCCGATAGACACACCGTCAGTTGCGTAGGAATCCTTGTATTGATAAGGTCGTTTTGGTATATTACACTCGAGGTTTTGGCAATGTTTGTATATGGCCGGTTTGGTTCAAACCCGAAACCAACCGGGCCCTTGGAGCGGAAACGCTTATATCTTAAGGACCGGACGTCTGTTTGACGTGCCGTCAAATGAGTTGAAATCCTTTTGTTGAGACGGTTATTTTTGATTACTCCACTTAAGGTTTTCATGCAGTTGGAGTACGGTCTAGTTAGTTTTATCTTGAAAACCAACCGGGCCCCTGGGATGGAAAATCCAATAACTCTCCGACCGGGCGTCCGATTGACGCGCCGTCTGTCGCGTTGGGTTTATTTTGACGAGATGGAACTTTGGGATACATCAACTTTTGGCTTTGTTATAGTTGATGTATCAACTCTCTTTCTTGAGGAGCAGACTCTCCAAGAATCGAGCATGCTGTGTGCGGGAACCCTAGAGATGGCTGCAACTGCAACGATGACGACTGCACTTGGATCCTCCATGGGTTCGGCAGTGAGGACGATTGTACATGGATCCTCCGTGGGTTCGGCAGCGACGAAGACCATACTAGGATACTCTGTGGGTTCAACGGTGATGACTATTGTTCTTGTATCCTGTGTGGGTCTGACAGTATTTGACCTCTGTACTTGTATCCTGAGTGGGTCCGGTAGAGTAACTGGTCTTGAATCCTATGTGGGTCCGACAGCTTAGCTGGTCTTATATCCTATGTCGGTCCGATAGCTTAGATGAATCAGTAGATTCATCTGATCATCTCTATCGCCCTACAAAGTGTATACCTATGTGATCTGAGTCTTGATCTCAATCATTATCATCGATGTGATTGTCTTGCTTTCCTATGTGGACGGGGTTGTGTTTTCCTGTGTGGACTGGATTTTCCTTGGTCTTGAGAGTTGGAGACGAACTGTGACTGATGACTTAGGTATATGTATGGGAATATACCTAAGAATAGTTTTTTGATACTCCATGATTGTATCTTTCCATTGTGGTTTTTCCTTCATGGATTCTGAGAGACCTTCGTGGGTATCGGGGTCCCTAATGAGTATCATATACTCACCCCTGCATGGGCAGTGCCCGCACTATGTTCTGTTGGATGCAGACGACGGACAGTACTGATCAAGGTGGAGGCTTGTGGAGCTGGACGGTACTCAGAGGTGGACCACTTGGCGGGACGTACACGGGGCAGACGACCAGACCCAAGGAGCTGAGGAGACTATTTGTACACACCCTTCAGGTGGGATTTCCGGAGGACGACTCGGTGTTGCTATTTTACTTACTGCTATTGTACTTTCCTTTCAGTTGTACCATACCTTCAGTTGGGTTTCTTAACTAGCCCATTTACTTTTCAGCACTTACCTTGTAACCAGTTTTACTTAGTGCTTACTTCACTTGCATACTCTGTTGTGTCTTTGTTTACTTTATAAAAGGCATTGCCTTCCCCTTTTTCGGGATTTACTCCTTTGGTGCTAGTCACCAGCCCTAGCCTATGGAAGGCGGGCTTGGGGTAGTCATGGCACGGGCCCCGAGGATGGGTCGTTACAGGAATCCACAAAGATATGACCCTATGATTGAGTTCTATAAACATTACTCAAATGAATGAGGGAGACTATGAGTAGAAAACAATCTCTAAGGAGGAAACCATGGAAGGATAAAACTACATTTCGTTATCCCATTTCAATAAAGAATAATGCATCTCTATTTAACGTGATTAATGTTTCATGCCTTTGGAAAATATGAATGTGGCATAGCTGAAATCTAGCATGTGCTTTCATGTCGATGCATAGGTGGGTGTAGGTGAATGTATAGGAAATAGTATAAATGGGGGTTTAATTTGTAAAATTTATTTTTTTTAGAATTCATACAATTTTTTTTATTTTCATTGATATTAGCCCATTTTTTATATAATGATATATTTCTTTAAATGAATTTTTCATACTCCCATTATGGCCCTGAAGGATAATCATTGGTTCAAAGATTAATTTTTGATGTTACAAATTATTCAAATTAGAAATATAAATTGTCTAATATTTATAGATCTATTGGATATCATGTTTATAAAAAAAATTCATTGATACACTCATTCAACTGAAAAAAAAATTAAAATGTGCCCCTAATGATATTTATACATTTCAAATAGATTCTAAATCTATAAATTCATTTAATTGTATTTTAAATGTTAGTTAATGTAACTTGGTCAACTAAAATAAAATGAAACATGAAATTTTTATATTATTAGAATTTAAACATATATTAACAAATAATGAAAAATATATAATTCATTTCATGTATAAGAAATACTTTGAGTGTTTTCTTATACCTCCCATTCGTCATGTCACTATTATTTTTACTAGATTTAGTACTATTTGTAATGAAAAAAAAGATCGTATTGACACTATTTCTATACAATTGTTATTTAGGGTAATATATTAGGTTTTAAAAAGTATTTGGGATCAAAAATTCAATTAAATACAATATATTGAGGTATCCATGAATATGGTCATCGAGGAACTTTTTGGATCTATCATAACATATGCGATTAGCATGAAGAGTCAAGATAAATATGAAAGAAACGAGGACATGGAAATTAAATTAATAATTTCATTCCCTAAAAAAATAATGAATGATATAGGAGTTACTCTGACATTGAAAACAGTACCTAGATGATATATATATTTTAATACAATAATAGATCTACTCAAAATTTCAAACATAAAAATCATGATTTGGAGGTAACTTGTTTCAATTGCATAAAGAAGGGTCACCTAAATGTTATTAATCCCTTGAATAACAAAAAAAGAAATAAAATAGTTATGTTGATAAATATTTAAAGGTTTTGATAAGGAGTATAAGAAACGATTCAATGTCAACAAACATATCAATAAATTAATTTATCTAGTGTCTCATGACCCATGTGGAAGATGAAGTCGAGGATAGTTCCAAAATTACTATCACTCCTTTTCATTCATATTTATATTATCTTACATATTCTATATCTTTATTAATATATAATGATGGTATCATTTCTAAAAATTTACCCAAATTTTTTTAATGATCTTCTTTAAAAATAAAATGGTCTTAAAAAGAAATACAGTCATGTGGTCTCCAAATAGGAACAACTATTAAAATAAAAAAGGGTTAAATATTAAAATTAAAAGATCAATGTGATATTTAATATTTTATATTTAGAATAATGTATCTAAAAAATAAAATTTCTCATTTTACACAATGGTAATAACGTTTAAATTATATTTTTGTTTCTTAAAAACATTTTAAAATTCCATATTGTTTGTGGTTTTCAAAGAAAAATAGAAATTTTCCAATAATTATACAAGGACATATTTTTAGATGTAATTTCCAAAAAGTTTTTATTTAATTATTATAGGATAGTTTTCCATTTATATTGTAAATATATTTATCATAATTATAGATATGTTATACCTAAAATGATTCTTCTTTCTTCAAATATTCAATTAAAAAAACTTGTTCCAAATGATGTTGGATTCAAATTTATTTTTTAGCTAAGATAAGGGGACCATTTATAATTGTTAAAAAGCTATATGTTATTGATATTTTATATAAAAAAAGAAGAATATGATCATATAAATTTTATTTTGATATTAGGTGATTAGGTAATATGTGTTGTGAACCATCAGAATTCAACCGTGTTAATGATTTTGACGGAGAACATGCGTCTTTTTGTGATAATCCAAAATAAAAAATTACTAGTATATGTGAAATTCAAATCTTTAACTATAAAATTATTAACAATATTTTTTCTTTTAATGGTTTAACCCATAATTTTCCATGTATTATGATATTATATAATAGGGTTTTAAAAATTAAATTTAAAAATTGTTTTAATAATTTTTTAATTTCAAAAAGAAATCATTTATCTAGACCATCCTATTTTCAAAATGATTATATTAAAAATAAAAATATATTAGAAGAGAAAATATCATGTGTTTGAGAGAAAATAAGAAAAAAATTAATAGAATTGTAACTATATCCTAGCTTATTTAATATTAATTTTCTATTGAAAATAAAACATAACTAACCAATATATGATTGACAAAAAATTTCTTTTAAAAATAACATTGTCTGTAATCTATACAACCATAGAAAGTAAATAAAGTCATCCAGTAAATACAAAAACTATATTTACTCTTCTAAATCCATATATATAGTTTACCATGATATGTTCTAACCAAATATTGTTTCTATCATCATATAAATAAATTAAACCTTTGTAATAATTGTTGACAATACAATATTTTCATGGATCATCTTCCTAGATAATTAGAATTATAATTGTAATGTATTTATCAAAATAAGGATACCTCAGGCTTCACAAAAAATTCATATAGAAGTAACCATTGTAGGAAATTTTGTAATAATTATATATATGAGTTTAATGTTTCTTAATATTTTCATCACTCCTTTTCCTCCCAAATAACACCTTACAAAATTGGTGTTTCTGAATGGATAAATAAGATTATAAAAGAAATGATTAAGACTATTATTATTGATTTTTCCATTGAAAAATACATTTTGGAAGATTCATTTAATACCAAAATCATTATACTTAAACATTTCCTCAGAAAATACATCTTATAAAAATAACTTATAAACATTTTAAGGGAAAATTTAGAAAATAAATATTTTATAATGTCTTCAAATATAAATTATTTATACATAATTCCAAGAATAATCATCAAATTATATACACTAAATATGGTAAAGTAACATTATCTTGGTACTATAACTTTTGTAATTCCTTTCAAGTCCTTAATATAAGGAAAATATACTAGAAAATTCAATTCACATCAAATTAATTAAGAATCATCATGAATCACATTCCAAAAGTGAAATTTATGTTGACCCATCTAGTTTTCCCCTTCATAAACATAATTACTATAACATAATTGAATATTATATAGAATACCTAACCATTACTTTTCCAAAGTATTGGAATCAATCAACACACAATCACTTTGAGAATTTTTTTAGGTAATTACAACCCGGAACACATATTAGAGGGTCATTATTAAATTATGTTGAAGATCATTAATTTATCTACCAAAATAATCCTCATTTCCTCGATGACATAAATAATGTTGGAAAGTAGATACATTATATTAAAATAGAATTTGAACCAATTTAAAATTAATTCCTTTTGGAAACTCATGTAACATCCTAATAGTTTTCATATTAGTATAAAAACATGTTTTTTTTTGAAAAAAAATGAGGAAATTTTATACATAAAATGTCTCGACATGTTAATTAAATCTATAATTATTGGAAAGGTATTGATTTTGGTGAAACCATAAAATGTGTTTATCAACACAATTACTTTATAATCATGTTGGTACTCATAAATTATATTAATTACGATCATTTTAATATTTATATCAAATAGATAATTTTAAAAATTTATTAATCATGAAAAAAAATTTGAAGTCAAATCACCATGATTCGGAAATCCTGAATTTTAAAATTATTTGGTCAAGCTATCGAAATCTATATATATATTTAAAAAATCCACATAGGATTGGTATTTTTGGATATTTGTTTTCATATGATCAAATGATTTAAAAATTGGAAAAGTTGATTCCTCCTTTTTCAAAATAAATTTAAATAATTTTTGAGTATTTCAAATTTACAATGAAGATGTTAAGTTTTGATACACTAAATATATATATATATATATATCTTTATATTTATTTATTCCACCATTATTGTTTATAAATAATATTAATTGAGTTTTTTTAGAATATAAATTCCTCTTTGGTTTTCAATTTTACTAAAATTATTCTAGAATGTTTAAAAAAAATCTAAATTAAATAGTGATCTTATAATTAATTTTGGAATTTAACATGCTTATGAAATTAAAATTCCAATGATTAATTTATGTAAGATGATGTTGGATGATACTGATAAATCATTAGATAATAAGATTTTTCAAATTTTGATTAGATTTATATTATAACATATAGTGTCTTATCTAGATATCATGTTCATTTTATTCGTTTGATGTATTTCACAATATAATATAATTGAATTTCATTTAAAATCTCTAAAAATAATTTTTGGTTGTCTAAATGAAAATAGTTAACATTTATCTTTCTTTCTATGGAACCCGATTTTAATATATCTTGTTTTTAAGATACTGATAATGGAGGATTCTAATTAGATAGGAAAATCACTATTACAGATTTTCATCAACTGGGTAAACCTCTCATCACCTAGAGTAGTAATAACAAAAAGTTTTTTCCTCTTTCTATGGACCAATATTAATACATATCCATTGAGACTTGTTTTTCGCATGTTATATGGATGAACAATACTCTCTTGGACGTTATGTTACTATATTATTCCTTAATTATCATGTGTGATAACAGTAGTATGATAATTATATCTAAAATATAATCCAACACACTTTCACTATGGGAAATGACATAAGACAATATTTTCAATATGATTAGTATCATAAAGTTGAATATATATTTACTTTGAAAAAACCATTAACTTTATGATATATTTAGTAAAACCATTCCACATAATTTCTTTGATGACATTATAGGAAAATTTGGTAAGATTAGCTTTTGATTCTTATCTATAAGTTTCCTAAAAAACTGAGAATACTTTTCATTTTTTAAATATGGTCATTAAAACATATTTCAATTTAATAGAATATTTTCATGAACATATCAATATTTTTGAATGTGAAGTTAGTATGACACTCTATGAAAAATATTACATTCTTGATACAAAAAAGTGCATGTGGTCCTAGTATAGTTGCTCCAAGGTATTTATTTTAAAAAAAAGAGTATTTTGTTCTAAAATAATTTCCCTATCATGTTCATAATGTGTGAAAATTACTATAAACATGTACTGATACTCCTATGTAATTTTCTACGATTTATTAAATCATCCATTGTGATAAAATAATAATAAAATTATTTTCCAAATTTATTATACTCTAAAACTTTTATTTATGATTCTATTTATTTTAAAATCTAGGATTACTTTAAACTCTCCTTATAGATTAATTTTGGGTCTTTTATACTTGTTATTACTGAAATTAACCATGAATAAATACTTTATTTCTGAAAATAAATTTCAAACATTTAATTTTTTGGTTTATTTGTCAATCATTGTTATTTGATGTTTCTAAAATATTTTTAAAAGATTAATATTTTACGCCCCTTTACATAAAGTTTTTCTTTTATATTACATTTATAAAATTTTGAAGTGTTCAAATTATATTCCTCAAAAATTTATTTTCATTAATTTTTAAATATCATTAATGATGAAAAAAAGTTAATTTTTATATAGTTATTATGTAAACATATGAAGAGTGTTGTTTAGGTTGACGTTTAATCTTTTATAAAAAAATTTGTTCTGGGGGATAATTTTATTTACCTTAGTATTATGGTATGTATATATGTTTTTACCGTTATTTTATTTATTTATAATTAATGTGGTTATGATCATAAAACCATGTTATACTATTGTGATTCTCTCCATTAATTGATTATAATGCTTCTTAAACTCTTAATGTGTGCAATATAATTTCCTTAGTGACATGAAAATAGCATGATTTCATTATGACATATCTCTGTGAAGTGTCCTCATTGAATCAAATTTAGACTCATCAATCCATGGACTATAGCATACTCATAAGCACTGCAACACAAAATTCTAGGAACACTTATGTATGCATTGAAAATTACACCATACCCTTACATAAGAATAAAATGTTCAGTTAGACCCCTACGTATGTTTAGTAATTACTATATACCTTTACATGAGTTGGTTTCTACCCTTAAATAAGATATAATATCTTTCTCTACCCTTCGGCCACTATAAGACTACCCTTACAATGCAACCTAGATTAATCAAAATTTCTCCCCAAGATTCTTGGAAAAACTCTTGGATGAAAAAACATAGTCAATGCTCAGATTATATAATCATTTATATCTCCACTATATAAGGTATTTCATACACCATAGTCATTATTTGTATGAATTATCCATATTGTAACAAAATGGTTATGCCACAACTGCCATTATTTTTTTGAATAATAAAAAAACCCACAATGTAGCACAAATTCAATACTGCATCTACATATTTTTTTGAACCCTAAAAATTTATTGATAAGGATCCATGCTATTGTGACTTTTCTTATTCTTTTGACACCTTCTCAACAATATAGACCATTTGAACACGCAAAAAGTGATTTTCTGATAACAGTGTGTTTTATGATTAATATTCATTGAACATGGATGAATTCAACTATAAATCCCCAAAAGGATTTAACAAATTTATAGAATTATTTGGATCCTAAATATATAGATCATTTGAGGACTTTACTCTCTACATTGACACACTTTCTTGTCAACCAATTCACTCATATTTTTTCAATTTTTCTCAATGTTCAGGTTCCTTCTAAACCTCTTTTCAGTTTCCAGGGTGTAAAATTTTTGTAATTTCTGAATCATAATCATCTAAAATTTTAATTCACTCATAGTGTACATATATTAATTGTGATAATTGAGAAAAATATTTCTAATTTATTGTAATAATATGTCAGTACCCATCCCCCAAGACCCATACCGTGACTACCCCATGCCTCACTTCCATTACCCAAGGGTTGGTGACAAGTAGCAAAAAGGCATATTCTTTAAAATGGGAAGGAATTTCCTTTAAACCCACAAACACACAGACCAGGTACACAACAAGTGAAAACCACATAGTATAATTGTTGAAAGTAAATATATGAACTGAAGTAGAATGGGCCAGTACACAGACCCAACTAAATGAAATCAAAGAAAAGAGGGAAAACAAATCTATATGTCATCCTCTAAGGATCTTACCTGAAGGGTTGGAACAACTCGTCACTACAGCTCTCCACGTCAACTGGTCACCTCCGTGAACCGTCTAGTATTGGCACCCAAATCTCGGTTAAATATCTCCATTGTCTGCACAAGACACAACAAGGTGATGGTGAGGCCCATATAGGTATGAGTATAACAATACCCAGGAGGGACCCTGAGACCCCCGAAGGTCTCCGAAAATTATAAAAAGGAAAAACCAGAAAGCATGATATCAATCACAAATCATAAAGTAAATGATATCTCACACCAGGTATATAACATAAATAACAAGAATAATCATGATTAGTCTTAAAGATAAATCATCTTATTCCATTGAGAAGTTCCACTGTTGAACCATGATGAATTCTTCATATTGTCGATCCACACAGGGTCGTATGCCATTAATCCACAATGGGTGGTAAGTTTTCAATACAAAAAGAGATGTTAGTCATTGATCCACAGAGGGTTGTAAGTCGTTGATCCACACAGGGTTTAAATTTTTCAATCCACAAAGGGTCATAATTAATCGACCCACACAGGGTCATAAGTCACTGATCCACAATGGGCCTCTCTAAGGCTCCACTCTTCGGATCATGCTATTGCTGATCCACATAGCGTCACTCTGATTCCGATGCACAAAGGTTCGCTCTTCACTTGACTACCAACCACCAGATTCCTGGACATGGTGTGCTTGAGTTCTGTAGATTTTTCTCCTGAATCCATCGTTTGTACCTTAACTGACACAAAGTCTCATGAAGAAGTAACCCGAATAACCTTGATATCTTAAGGGTTTTAACACAATAGACAACACCTCAATCGCATGCCTAGTCTGTAAGTTATAGGCATTTTAGTACCAACAGCCCGGTTGGATTCTAGTTTGACCCAACCCAGCCAAACTCCAACATTCTCCAAAACCCAAGTAGAGTATCTCAAAATGACTGACATAACCTAAGGGTTCCACGGCCGTAGATGGTTCGTCAATCAGAAGTCTGGTTTAAAAGTTACATCCATTTAAGAGAAACTATGCCAAATTGGGTCAATATCCGGTCAAGGATGACCCAGCCCAGTCTGGGCCTACCCGACCTGAGTCTCGCCCAACCCACTGGGTCCGACCTGGTCTAGATGGGCCCAGTCTTGCCTGCTGAGTTGCGGGATCAGCCCACTGGTTGGGTGTGGCCCGCTATTTGGGCGGGGTCCATCCCCCCCCCCCAAACGGATAAAGTCCATTCAGGTCTTCAACCGGCGGTGCCAGGCTGTTGCTTCACCCCCAGAAGACTAGTCCAGTGGATCAGTCTAGGTCGGGACCCTCAGATGTAGGTCTACCACCTTCGTGGCTAGAGCTGTGATGCCTCCTTCATGGCGCACTACCACGACGCATGTGGGTGCCACCACTTCATCGCAGCCTCTAGTCGCTGGTACTGCAGTTCCAGTGGTGTCGTGCTGTTGGTTCTTCCACATGCCATCGATGAAACTCCAGTTGTCCGATTTTATTCATGTATGCGCCTATGGGCCTCCCAGGATGTCCCCTTCACTGTATGTCCCTTAGTTTCTCCTTGGTACAATGTTACTTGGTCACCCATGAAGAGCACTACAAAACCATGTTTGGAGGAGGGTCCAAGACTTGTTCGGATTTTCCCACGCCATACGCATTAGAATTTTAGCATGAAAATAATTCAAAATCATCAAGATAATGTTTAAACCCAACTTTCAACCCGGCATCTACCACCATCTAAAAGGAGAAGAACAATCCGCGGATTAACCCTTTAGTTGGTTGATCTATGTTCGTCATATTTTGACATGAATAGAAGAAGATGATTCATAAATATCATAGAATAAAATCAAACCCCAACCTTGAACTCATTAGAAAACATTGCGGATGAGGGATAGGAATCTGCGTTTGAAGGTGTTCTTTGGCGTTCGTTGAACCGAAATTGAATTCTCAACGGTGTCATTCGTAACTCATTGTAGAGGGTTTCTACTAGAACTTTATCAAGAGTTATACAATGGTTTTCCAAACCATTTCACCATTGGTTTGATTAATATTTTAGAGTTAAAGAGTTTAACACTCTGGTCATTAATGTGTCTCTTTAATGAAATAATTAATGGACCCATTAATTATCCGATGGAGTGGTTACACAACCATGTGTAACAGGTTATTAAATGGCTTCATTTAATAACATGTTAATCTTTTGGTCCCACCACCATCACTCAATAGTTCAAAATAAAGAATAAAATAACTTTTAATTATTTTATTACCTTTTTTCCTAAAATTATGAAAAATAACATTCTTCGTACAGCTTTTTCCAAACAAAGCTAATCATCGCATAGGAAAATCCCTACACCGCAAGCTCATCGGTGCCCCCGTATTTCAATTCATAGCACCAATTTAAATTGTAGAAAATCGCACCCACATGTTTACTGATAAAACGTTTAAAAAATGTTCAAAATTCTGTTCTAGGCTCTCCGGGCCTTAGAATCATGTGCCGTCAATTTTTTTGTCTCGTAATAATTCCATATAATTAACAAAATTATTCAGTATTTCGGGCTCTTTACATTCTCCCCACCTTAGGGATTTGTGTTCCTGAAAGCCAAAAAAACATAAGAAAACAAGTGGGATTAATGATCATGAATCAGATCCTCTCGCTCTCATGTGCTCTCCTAGAGGTTCTCGTGCTACCACTGAATGTGCACCATAGGAATCAAGCATCCATGAAGGAAACAGTCCTATCGATCCTCTCTCTCAATGGGGGACTCTGCAAATGTTTCTCCATCATCAATGTCCAGCATGCCCTAGTGGATGACGTGTGTTGGATCATGCATGTATCTACTCAGTTGTCACACATGGAAAACTTCATACACCCTATGCATTTGTGGTGGAATATCTAGGTGGTACACCACATCGCCAACTCTGATGAGAATCTGGAATGGTCCGATGTACCTCAGCAATACCTTTCCACACTGAAAAAATCTTCGCAAACCACCTTGTGGTGAGACCCGTAGGAAGACATCATCTCCCCCTCAAACTCCAGTGGTCTATGTCTTCAATAAGCATACGACTTCTGCCTACTCTGTATAGTCTTCATCCGCTCCTAGATGATCTACACATTCTCATTGGTAGCACATGAAAACTTTGGACCCATAATTACTAACTCTCCTAGGTCTATCTAGCATAGAGGTGATCTTCACGGTCTCCCGTACACGGCCTCAAATGGTGCCATGCTGATGGTTGATTGATTTTTGTGGTTGTATGAAAACTCCACCAAGGGAAAGTGATCCTCCCAAATGCAGTCAAAATCAACGAATCAAGCATAGAGCATGTCCTCAAGTATATGTATGCTCCACTTTATATCACCATATGTCTGAGGAATAAAGGCAGTGCTCAAACATAACTGAGTCATGAACTCCTCCTACAATACCTTCTACAACAAAGATTTAAAACAAACATCACGATATAATATGATCATCAATGTCACCCTATGATGTTTTACTATCTCATGTAAATAGAGGCATCCCAAGCCCTCTACTGATCCCTACTATTAGATGAGTGGGAACTGGGCTTACTTGGTTAGTCAGTCAATGGTCACCCATATAGAATTGTGTCCCCTAAAAATATGTGGTATCCCTTTCACAAAGTCCATGGGGATTTTATCCCACTTCCATTCCAGCACCTCATATGGTTGGGCTAAGCCTACTGAAACCAGGTGTTCGACCTTCACTTACTAAGAAGTGAGGCATCATGAAACAAACTCAGCCACTTCTTTCTTCATACCTAGATGCCTGTACTAATGCTTGACATCCAGGTACATCTTTGTCACTCCAAGATGTACTGCCAGAGGAGATGTGTGGAACTCCCTCAACACCTCCTCTTTTAGCGTCACTGGTACTATGGTGTGTGCTCTGAAAAGGATGATGTTCTCCCCACCTTTAGAATATCCATCAGGATCGTATCATCAGGATATCTGATCATGTTGGGTCTTGTCGACAACGTACCCAAGCTGTGCCTCCCTAACTCACTGAAAGAGTGGGGGAGTAACTATCATACACAGTAAGTAAGATTCTTCATCACTATCCATCAAGGATAACTGCAATGTGGCTAGCTGCCCGGTCGCCTCACTTAGAGATTTTAAACCAGACCTCCTACTAAGTGTGTCTGCCACCATGTTCCCCTTCCTAGGATTGTAGACTATCTCAAAGTTATAGTCTTGGAGGAACTCCACCCATCGCCAATGTCTCGTGTATAGGTCCTTCTATGAGAAGATATACCTGAGACTCTTATGATCAGAGTAGATAGTAAACCATTCACCCATCACGTAGTGCTGCCACATCTTCATGTAAAAGACCTATACTGCTAACTCTAGGTATTGGGTAGTGTAGTTCTTCTGGTGTTGTCTCAACTTTCATGAGTCATAGGCAGTCACAGCTCACTCCTGCATCAGGAAACATCTTATTCTGGTCCCTAATGCGTCGTAGTAGACTACATACCCAACACCCTCTTCTAGTAGCCACAAGATGGGGGAACTCATCAATCCCTACCTCATCTCCTGGAAACTCTGCTGGAATCACTCTATCCACAAGAAAGGTTGTCCCTTAATTTATTAAGCTGACAAGGGTGCTTCTCCTATGGAAAATTCAGGCACACATCTCTGGTATTACCCAGCCAACCCTAAGAAACTCCACACCTCGGTTACACTCATGGGTTGCTCCCAAGGAAGCATTGTCTCTATCATTTCAGGATCCACTAAAAATCCATCCTCCAAGATAATGTGTCCCAGTAAGTGGACCTCATGTATCCATAACTAGAACATCAAGATCTTACCATAAATTTTGTGCTCTCGAAGTGTATCTAGAACTATTTGGAGATGAGTGGTGTCTCATCCTCCAAAGCTGAGTACACCAAGATGTCATCAATTAAGAACACCACGAAGTTATCGAGGTAAGGCTAGAAGATCATTTTCATGATTCCCATGAACTATTCTTATGCATTGGTCACACCAAAAAGAATCACCAAGAACTCATAGTGGGAATACCAACATCTGAAGGTCATCTTCAGAACATCCTCATCTCGTACCCTGAGGTGTTGATAGTCTGATCTGAGGTGTATCTTCGAAAACCACCAAGATAATTTCAGATAATCAAAAAGATCATGAATCCTAGAGATTGGATAATTGTTTTTCATGGTCACTTGGTCCAGGCGCCGATAGTCCACACAAATCCTCAAAATCCTATCTGCCTTCTTGGTGAACAAAATCGGGGCTTCCCATTGAGAAACACTAGGCCTTATGAACCCCTTCCCATGAAAGTCTTATAAGTGTACCCTCACCTCAAAAATCTCTACAGGAGCCATACGATATACTGTTGTAGATATTGGTGTCATCCTGAGGTATAGGTCAATGTAGAAGTATAAATCTCTACGAGGAGGTAGCCCCGGAACATCCTCAGGAAAGACATCAGCATACTAGTCCACCACTACAGGATATCTTAGATTCCTATCATCAACTTCAATGAGGGTAAGTCTAGCCAGCTGATGAGTGATCAGTTGCACCCTCCTCTAAGAAATTATATCTAGAGCTGTAAATGTTCCCTTCTCACTAGTGATGGAAATTCTTGTCCCATCCTCACGAACACACCGCACTTTGTGCCTAATGCAGTCGATCTGAACATCGATTATGTATAACCATTCCACATTCAACCTGAAATATTAAGTCCTAGATGCCACTAAAAGGAGCTATTAGAAAAATATCTTTCCTCATTGAGTAATCAAACATTGCTGGCATGAGAGTGGAATCATTTAATCCCCTCTCGTAGGAGTCTCTAGCCATAAGGATTGATCCAATGGCTCCACCAGAATCTCTGAGATCCGAACAAGAGTCGTGGTAATGTAATAGTTATTGAAACCTCTGTCTATAAGAACTATAGATAGGGTGGAGTAGATACAGATAGTACCTCAAATCAAATATCGAGTGTCGTGGTCATAGGTCTTAGCTTCCTGAAGCTAATCTCGTCCATGTCCACCTGCTCCCTGAGGTTGTGGTGGACCAATTGGAGTTGGTGGCGGTAGAACCTCAAATCACCACCCACATCCTACTTTCTGGACAACTCCTCTACCACGTCTGTTGCCCTACGGTCCTCCCCGCTCGAATCTCTGCCTCTACATCAGTAGTTCTTCGACTGTCTACTAATAGTCTATGCGGCGGGTCGGGTCGTCACAAGCCATGTGACCCTGACTGCTACACGAGTAGCATGGTCTAATCCTATGATGACCTCCTATGTCATGTGAGCTCCACACCTATGACCCAACATCCTTGGGTGGTCCACCATAAGTTGTGGCCCACTTGGTCCTCTACGTCATCTGACTACTATCTCCTGCAGATAACTTGGCTATGTGTCATCCAATGGTGGCCTTTTCTCTCAGTTCCTACTCATCTAGGAAGCTCTCCACCAGAATTGATCACTCTAATACTCCAGCCTTCGTTGGTATATTAAGTGATATCATCGACACTTGAATCATTAGTCAGAGACCCTTCTTAATGGTTTGGGCCCTGAGGAAAGGGTATTTCACCTTGTCTGTGGAGTAGTGGTAGAGGTCAATGAATCTCTTCGAGTACTGGGATACTATAAGGATAACCTACTATAAGTGTGGGAGCTCTTGAATACGCACAGATCATAGATTCACTGAAACGAACTCCACCCTAAAGAGGCCCCCAAACTCCAACCAAGTGAGGGTCACCTCATCATGCAACTGGATCATCAGCCTTCACCATATCCTCGATGTTCCCTTGATGAACCTAGAATCTAGGATCACCATCTGGTATACTGGTGTCCCAACTAGGCAGAAAACTCTAAACATAGCCTCTAGCTAGTTCTCAGCCACCTGCGGATCCATCTCACCTCGAAGCCTCAGAGGCCTTTGTCTCTAGAACTCGCGCAGCATGCTCAGTCGATGGGCATAGTCTGATGTTAGGTCTAGTTCCAACTATTTCCCTATGGTTGGTGGCGCTTCTGGTACACCACCCAAAGGTTCTAACACTGTAAGAGGTCCCTGCACTGATGCCTCATCACTTGGTGGGATGTCATCATGATTTTCCACTGGAATCCTGACTGGATGTCTACGTGATGACATCCTGTAAACAAATGGATGCACCATGGACAATAAGTTATTTCTGATGAGCTAATTAAAAAAGAGATCAAAATAAAAACATTTCAAAAACACATTCAATCAGTTTTTTCATGTACTGAGTTAGAAATCATAATTCATGGTTCTTGTGAATGGATACAGCGACCTCCATACCAAAACTAGACTCCCCTAACAAAAAAACATACTCAAAACACTTAACACTATTGTCCCATTGAAAGGATCAATGTCTTACTTCATTGGTTGAAACGACCCCTTTGATACAACATTTTCATGACCCATCACCTAGGGCCCGTTCCTTGACTACCCCAATCTCGCCTTCCATAGGATAGGGGTTTGCGACTATAACTAGAAATAAAAATCCCTAAAAATGGAAAGGCATTTCCTTTAAACTTGAAAATACACAGACCAAGTACACAACAATAGAAAACTACATAGTATAAATGTTGAATGTAAATGTGTGAACTGAAGTATAATGTGGCAGTATACAAACCCAACTAAAATAAAGTACAATAAAAATGAAAAATAGCTCCTCAGATTTTCCTCCTAAGATCCTACCTGAAAGGTAAGTACAACTCATCACTATGGCTCTCCACATCAATTGGTCACCTCCATGAATCTTCTAGTCCTGGCTCAAAAATCTTGGACAAAGATGTCCGGTGTTTGCATAAGACATAACATGGTGAGGGAGAAGCTCATGCAGGGATGAGTATAATGATACTTAGTAGGAACCCCGATACCGCTGAAGGTCTCCAAGAATTTCAAAAAGGATAAACCAAAAAGCATGATCTTAATCACAGAGCACAAAGTAAATGACAGATCACACCAGGCATATAACATAAAGAACAAGAATAATGATGATTAGTTGTAAAGCTAAATCATCTTATTCCATAGAGAATTTCCACTTCTTAACCATGAAGAATTCGTTCTATTATCGATCCACATAGGTTCGTATGTCACCGATCCATATAAGGTCATATTTTGTCGATCCACACAAAGTCCTAATTTGTCAATCCACACAGGTTAGTAGGTTATCGATCCAAACATGGTCATAAGTAGTCGATCCACATAGGGTCGTAAGTCATCGATCCACATAGGGTGGTCTGTTGTTGATCCATGATGGGACAGTCTAAGGCTGGTCCTCATTGTTTCGTGCTACTACTGATCCACACAGGGTCACTTTGATGCTGATCCAAAAAGGGTCACTCTTAACTTGACATCCAGACAAAGGATTCCAACACTTGGTGTGCTTGATTTATGTAGATTTTTATCCTCAATCCATCTGTTGTACCTCAACTAAAATGATGTACCACAATGAAGTACCCCAAATAACTTACATATCATAAGAGTTATAAGAAAAGAAGAAGAAGAATCAATTGGACACCCAAGCTGTAAGTTATAGACATTTTAGAACCAAGGGCCCCGTTGGATTCGAGTTTGATCAAACCCATCCATACTCTAACTTTTTCCAAAACCCAATTGGATTATCTTAAATAGACTGCCTCATCTTAAGGGTTCCAACTTCGTAGACGGTTTGTCAAATGAACGTCCGGTTTAGAAGTTTCGACCCTTTAAAAAAAACTCGGCCAAAATGGGTCTAGGTCTGGTCTGACATAGTCAGACCCACCCGACCTGAGTCTGAAATGGGTTTGACCCGACCCCCTGGGCCTAGCCTAGATTGGCCAACCCAGCTAGGTATGGCTCGACAGCTTTGTGGGTTCCGTCCCCTCCCCCGCTGCATAGACAACAATCATTCGGGTATCCAACCAGAAGCGCTAAGCTAGTGGCGCCCCCCAGCTGACTGGTCTGGTGGACAGGTCTACGTCGAGACTCGTAGACACGGGTCCCCCACCACCGTGGCTAGAACCATGACACCTCTTATGTGGCGCGCTGCCTGACATCAGCGCAGTCGGTGATAGATTTCTGCCTCCCTATCATCCACGATGCCTGAGGGAGCCGCCACTTCCTTGTCGCTACTGGTCGTCAGTCACTGGCGCCGCTGCGCTAGTGGAGTTGTGCCAACGGTACTTCTGTTGGCCACCAGTAAAGCTACAGTTGTTCGACTTCTTTATCGTCTACGCATATGGTCCTCTAGGGACACCGCCTTCACTGTGTGGCTCTCGGTTTCGCCTTGCCGTTGTGTTTCTTGGTCACCAATGAAGAACACAACAAAACCAACATCGACAGAGGGTTTGGTCCTTGTCCGGTTTTACTCGTTCCCTCTACGTTAGCATTTTAGCAAGGGAAGAAGTAAAAAAATCATCAAAATAATGTTTGAACCCAAATATAAACTCTGCATCTACCACCCATAAGAAAAAAAATAACGAATCGCGGATCATCCCGTTAGTCGATTTGTAGAGACCCGAAGCCTGACGTACATGGACTTTACATTACTTTTGCGGAATACTTAGTACATTACAAAAACACACACACAAGGACCGTAATAGTTTAGTGTCTTTGGAAACTCGGACTATAATCTTCTAATCGTGGTGAAAGATCTTCAACATCTCCCATAAAGATATTCTTTTTTTTTACCTAAAACCTTTCTTTATATCCTGGGGAAAAGAAAACATAAAAGGGTGAGCTCAAATGCTCAGTAAGGGTAAACAAAAGAAATATCAGTCACATCATATTCATAAGAACATAACATTTTGGAAATCATAACCTGCAAAAGAGAGCATAATTTCATAACATGGGATAAATCATGGCAGTGAAATGTAATCACAATAATCATAACATAAAACATGTAACTTTGTGGCATACACACATAATCATAGAGAATCATTTCTTGTTAGTCAAGACTCATTGCCAAGACTATCTTAGTGGACAAAGTCCCTTTCTGAATCGAGTAATCCTCGTTTCAGTCCTGTTTCACTGAACCGGTATAACCTACCATTCCAGCCATGTCTATCTCATGAGATATAAAATCTTTACCCAATGCATTGGAGGGAGATATAGGTCCCACCCATCTCTTAATGAATCCTTTCTTATGTGTGCCACAAAATCATAAATCATACATCATCGCATAACCCATGTAATAAAAATGGGATTCTTGAAACATCATGACATCATAAATCAATTCATATAAGATAAAGGAATTCATAAACATAATTCCATCTCAACATAGTCAAATAAATGTAAAAATATGGATAGAAACAGAACCCTTTATTATCTTAGATGGAAAATAATTTTGATAAAACACTTGAATTGAATTCTTGAGGAAAATATCATTTCTTCTTCAAAATCAATTTCTTTTCACAAAACATCATGCAATTTTAAAAGAAAGAGATTTTGTTGAAAATAGTCATGAAATCTTTTAGAGGAAGCTTCATGAAAATAAGGCTTTATAAAATAGTAGAAATCCGTTCGTGCCGTATAAGTTAAAAAAAAACATTCTTTGTACTTTTGTCGAAAAAGTCAAAATGTACCTCGTACGATAAACGACAAAAGATTCCTTTCATATCTTTTACTAAAAACTAACCAAAGGGTAAAATTGGATTTAAACCATTGTAGTTGGATGGAAATAATATTACATATTGAGGAAACATGGATGTGGATGATAAAATAAACCCCAGTAAATACTTACGAATAAACAATCTCGGATAAAAATGAGATTGTGATATTTCCATTACCTTAGGTCCGACTTGCTTTGTAAGTGTCCGAACCTCCTGTATAATGATTTAAATCATGTTATTTACTTATTACAGAATCATATTCATTGTTATGATATCATATATGGTTCACTTATGACATTATATTACCCGTTCTTTTGTAAACTCCATGTTAAAGAAGCGTTTTGGGTAAAATCGTTTCATTTATCGTAGGTGTTTTGACTTGTTGTTCTTGACATCATTATTACTTATATCATGATTTACTTACTTCCAGAATATAAAATATGATTTATATATCATATATATTCAGTATATATATATATATAATAGGTAGATAAATAAAATGAAAAACACCGTTCATGGAGACGGTAGTCCGTACGTACGCATGAACGCTGTTTTCCTTTCCTTATTGTCTTGAAATGGAAGTAAGTAGATGACATACATATGTATATATATATAAATCCAGTAGCTTTATAATTTCATATATTTCATTATTATTTCTTATATATACATTATAATCATTCTTAAATGGTTAACATGGAGAATGAATCTCATCGTGTCGTGGAGACGGTAGTCCGTACGTACGCACGAGCGATGATATCATTTCTATAAATATTGAATTGAATTGGAGTGGATTATACAATATATCAGAATCAATATGATGTTGTAATAACTATGTATAGTTATTCTTTACACCATTATACCCATCCATGTAAGGTGGTGGTGGAAAATAGATTACACCACGGCGTGGAGACGGTATTCCGTACGTACGCATGCGCGGTGATTTCTTTTTCCGTAGGATGGATAGATGGTGAAATAGGGTTGTTTCATACTTATAATAACATATCAGTATATGAGTGATACTAATGTTATTACTTCATAATGAAACAACCTAAGAAGAAGAAGTGGAAGAAGAAATAAAGATGAAAGAATTGGTAACGGTAATTACCTCTTCTTTGAAGTGCCTCTTTGAAACCTCCTCTTAGGGCACTAAAATTGGTCTTTGAGGAAGACCAGAACCTCTAGGATGTTTCTAGGGAAGTGGAGAGGAGAAATTGGCAGGGGTGTGCCGAGCTTGAGTGCTCAAATTGGTGTGAGGAGGAGGGGGAGGAGGTGTCCTTTTATAGGGGAGGAGAGGGGCACCTTAGGAATATCTCAAAATATTATTTTATATTAAAGTCAAAATCGGTTTATAATGGTTCCAAAGGGTCTTATTTCGAAGCTAAAGTAAGTATGGGTCGAAATCCTATCAACCAATAGAATTTAGACAAGTTTAAGATATTATTTTAACCTTATCAATTTGATTTAACTCTAAGTTAATTAATTTAACTTTTACCGTGTCTTTTTGTTTTCTTTCACTATATGGTTAATACACTTACTATAACATGCCAAACGAACCCCAAATTGTTTATTATTAATATATATATCCTTATCTAAGTCATTTGGCCGAACCTTAGATTTTTAGGAATAAAATAACAATTAATAATATAATATTTGATTTAAAAACTATTTTGTGTCAATTTTGACACTATTTGATATATGATTTTTGTGAAAGTCATAACAGAATTACATGTTCGAACCAAGTTGATTAAATCAACACTAATATATCATAGTAACCTAGAAAATTAGTGGAATTCATAAAAAGTCTTAAATTACATTTATTTTGGTATTTATATTATCAATTATGTCAATATTTCATTAATAAGATAATTACTGCATCATTTTTGTGTCATAAATAAATTATATTATTTGATGTCTAAAAATTACAAATAAAATACCATCATGTAGGAAATATTTTTAGCTTTCTAATGAATATTTATAGTCGAATTTATCTTATGTATAACCCCATATTAAAAATGATTTACTTATTAAACTTTGATTTTAACTATTTTAACCCTTCTTTAAATAAATTAATAATAAATGTCCTAATCTAATCCAAGTGGGCCTAAATGGTCATATTTTATTCCTAAGTTTGTTTTTGGTCGAATTACACTTGTCCAATAGAATTAGGACATGTGTTAGGGTAATATTAATATCATATTTACCCTTAGTTACCTTATTTACTATTAACCGTGGTAAAAAAAGTAAAAAGTTACTATTCACCAAAAAATTATTTTCATCTCATTAAACCACATTTTAGTCCTTGATATTAACCGTGTCTCTCGGATTTTCGAAATTCCATTCACAGAAGCGGTAAAATTAAGTTTTATGCAAAATTCAGTTTTTAACCTACCACTTAGTAGTTTCACTATTCATCAAAAATTGATGTTTTTCAGAACAATGCCAAAATTTCATCCCAAGCTATATTTCATATTCCGAATTCAAAAATGAAGTCTATTTTACCAAATTCATAACATAAAAGTTGCATTAATTAATTTTATAATTAAATCCCGCTGTTAAAACAAATAGCGTGTTTTTAAGAAACAATATCTATCAAAAGATTGACACTTGTTTATGTCTAGTTTAAATGTGAAACTACATCCAATGACCAACATTGTATTAAATTGTAAAAATATATTCTAAATATACTTTAAAACCACTCAAATTAATGATTTATCACTATTAATTATTTCGATTAAAAAGTTGTTTTTAATTATAATTTAGTAATTTTCACTATTCATCAGAATATGAAAGTTATCCGAAAAGTACCAAAATTTCACCTTAGGCTAAATTCGATACTCCGAATCCAAAAATGAAGTCCATTTTGAGAGTTAAAATTTCTAAAATTTAAAAAGTGGTTATTACTATTCATAACGGCTAGTTTTAATAATATTTTAATAGCATATCATTGTTTCGTGAAACTCAGGATTACGTACCACACACGCTATCGAGGAAGGTTGCGATTGCGTGTAATGCAAGGCAAGTCAAGGATGCGTGTTGTGCAAGCTCCTTTTGGTGTAGCGTATAACACAAGACATTAGTAAAATAAGAAAGAATATTTTTCATAAAATCTCGGGCTGTTACATTCTACCCCCCTTAAAATGAATTTCACCCTCGAAATTCGTCGGGGTTATAAATGGTTTACTATTCAAAAGTTTCTTTAATAGAAACCCACATCGTAAAAGGGAATACCAAAACTTGGCTTTAAAAACTAAAGTATGAAATGTAACGATTACCCAAATAAACTAATCACTGGGTTTCCACATAGGTGAAAATATGGATATGGAAGAGAAATCTAACCATCATGTTCTGATGGAGAGTGGTAGAGAACATGGCTATAGAAAAGCCAGTAATCACAAATCCATAGATTTGTGATGATATAAGGTACCATCTGATTCATCAGGTATAAGATCACTAGGACAACATTTTTGGTTTTCAAGATCATTTCCCTAAAGTTGAAAATTTTCTTAGAATAAATACTTACTTTATTTTGGTACAATCTCACTTTTGTTCGTGCCTTGAACAATTTCTACTTCATCTCTTAAATAAATGAAGTTGAATTTGTTATTTGTGAAGTGTTAGAAGATCATGTGATAGAATGACTGTTCATTCCATCTGTCTCAAACAAAAGGTTAGCAAAAGTTATTAAATATACATAAGTCATTCTATAGTGAGATTAATCATATATGGTTCCTAAAATGGACTTATACTTCATATATCATGCTGATTAATATAATAAAACTAGTTTATACTAAACAGGGACTTCCTGTAGGCCAGTGGTAGGCGATAAAGGCCAGTCGCACTTCGGTTGTGGGTTCGATTCCTACAGCCTTGTCCGAAGCGATGGGCTGTCGCCCGTCCTGCAGGTTGTCCCTTTTTCTAAAACTACGTTACTATAACATCCCATCAATAATATCGAAAATCTTCTATCCTTAAACAATACTAACTTATGTCCAACATAATCCAGTCTAATCTTTAGGCTTATACATAATACTGCAGTCCACTCTCATAATATAGTGACAACGATTACCAGAGATTTAATACTGTCGTTGATCCCCACATATCATAAGATATGTCTTGTTGGTCACATTCCAAACATTCAAAGTCCTTAATCGTGTATTCTCTTGAATACCTTAGTGAAAACATGAGTGCAGTTAAAAGTTAACACTTTCCACATACCAAAATCCTCAAAATTCTATATACTCAAACCATGATATCACTTAGTCCTTATATCAATCATGAGCTCATGAATACTATTAAACATTTCATTTTCTCGTCTTCATTATGCGCATATCATCTTATTTCCAAAAAATATCTCAATCACTTTGAATACCACATCAATAAATATTGCAATACTCAATGATACAACATTATTTTGGAATCCCATTACATAAACACTTAATCATTCCACCACATCGTTGTCATATTCAACATTGTCAATAGTGATCGCATGTGATTTCCCTTTGTCCTTTGCCTTCAGTGGTTTCTCATGTTGATCATCACTAACCCTTGGATTAGGGCAATTATTAGCATAATGCCCCATTTTCTTGCACTTGAAGCATTGAAATGTTGGCGGTGCGTTCTCTGCAGTGTTTGCTTTATTCACATCATTAGAAACCCTTTTTCCATTACTTCGACACTCAGCTGCTCGATGAACTTCTTTTCCACACTTAAAACATTTTCTAGTCCCTTTTAGACAATCTCCACCATGCTTCTTTCCACACTTTGTGCATAAGGAAACATTCATATTCTTTTCACCATTATTCTGAGATTTCTCCTTGAACTCCATCTTTCGTTTCTTGTCAAAACCATGAGATGGATATGTAACACCAACTTCCATTTCTACCTTGATAGCACAATGCACAATTTCTTCATAGCTACTGAAGTCTCTTATAGCTAATGCCCTTCGAAGACTTGGTTTTAAGCCACTAAAAAATCGATCAACTTTACTTTCAGGTTGGATGATAATTCCAGAAGCATACCTTGCAAGTCTTGTAAAATTTGCTTCATAGGTACCAACAGATTCATCATCCCATTGCTTTAGTTCAAGAAACTCTTTCTCCATCTTTGTTCGAAGAATAAGAGGGAAGTACTTACTGAAAAACAAGTTCTTGAACTCGTCCCATTCCATGGACTCAATTTCATCTCTTGGCCTCGTATTCTTGATAAGATTCCACCATTGATCAGCTTCACCTTCCAAACGATATACTGCTAAGATGACTTTATCATGTTCAGAACATTGAAGAACTGAAAATATCTTTTCAGTAGTACTAATCCATTGTTCAGCAACTAATGGATCAGTAGACCCACTGAAAGAAGGTGGACGTTGCCTCATGAAGGACTCAATAGAATATTGTTCCCTTCTCTGCTCATTTGGAAGTCCAGAATGATTCATAGCTTGTGTAAGTATAGCAATAAGATTTTGCACTCCATCTCCCATAACATTTGTTTGTTCAGGAGGGCAATCATTGCATTGTCCATTGCATTGATCAACACGGTTCCTTCGGGTTCCAGCCATCGTCTAAAACCCATAAAGAATAGTGTGAGAGGCAAAAATCATGCTAGGGAAAACAACATAATAAAGGGGGAGTACCTTCAATATCCAACATCTTAGGTTTAATTCTATGATCGTTAGCGTAATTCTATTACTATAACCTATACGTATACTTAACCTTAGAGACATCCCTAGACATACCTTAGAAATATCTCTAGGGATCTCACTAACGTTTTCGCATCCTAGTTTCCAAAGGTTGACTAAACCTTTCCTCTGATACCAACTGTAGAGACCCGAAGCCTGACGTACATGGACTTTACATTACTTTTGCGGAATACTTAGTACATTACAAAAACACACACACAAGGACCGTAATAGTTTAGTGTCTTTGGAAACTCGGACTATAATCTTCTAATCGTGGTGAAAGATCTTCAACATCTCCCATAAAGATCTTCTTTTTTTTTTACCTAAAACCTTTCTTTATATCCTGGGGAAAAGAAAACATAAAAGGGTGAGCTCAAATGCTCAGTAAGGGTAAACAAAAGAAATATCAGTCACATCATATTCATAAGAACATAACATTTTGGAAATCATAACCTGCAAAAGAGAGCATAATTTAATAACATGGGATAAATCATGGCAGTGAAATGTAATCACAATAATCATAACATAAAACATGGAACTTTTTGGCATACACACATAATCCTAGAGAATCATTTCTTGTTAGTCAAGACTCATTGCCAAGACTATCTTAGTGGACAAAGTCCCTTTCTGAATCGAGTAATCCTCGTTTCAGTCCTGTTTCACTGAACCGGTATAACCTACCATTCCATCCATGTCTATCTCATGAGATATAAAATCTTTACCCAATGCATTGGAGGGAGATATAGGTCCCACCCATCTCTTAATGAATCCTTTCTTATGTGTGCCACAAAATCATAAATCATACATCATCGCATAACCCATGTAATAAAAATGGGATTCTTGAAACATCATGACATCATAAATCAATTCATATAAGATAAAGGAATTCATAAACATAATTCCATCTCAACATAGTCAAATAAATGTAAAAATATGGATAGAAACAGAACCCTTTATTATCTTAGATGGAAAATAATTTTGATAAAACACTTGAATTGAATTCTTGAGGAAAATATCCTTTCTTCTTCAAAATCAATTTCTTTTCACAAAACATCATGCAATTTTAAAAGAAAGAGATTTTGTTGAAAATAGTCATGAAATATTTTAGAGGAAGCTTCATGAAAATAAGGCTTTATAAAACAGTAGAAATCCGTTCGTGCCGTATAAGTTAAAAAAAACATTCTTTGTACTTTTGTCGAAAAAGTCAAAATGTACCTCGTACGATAAACGACAAAAGATTCCTTTCATATCTTTTACTAAAAACTAACCAAAGGGTAAAATTGGATTTAAACCATTGTAGTTGGATGGAAATAATATTACATATTGAGGAAACATGGATGTGGATGATAAAATAAACCCCAGTAAATACTTACGAATAAACAATCTCGGATAAAAATGAGATTGTGATATTTCCCTTACCTTAGGTCCGACTTGCTTTGTAAGTGTCCGAACCTCCTGTATAATGATTTAAATCATGTTATTGACTTATTACAGAATCATATTCATTGTTATGATATCATATATGGTTCACTTATGACATTATATTACCCGTTCTTTTGTAAACTCCATGTTAAAGAAGCGTTTTGGGTAAAATCGTTTCATTTATCGTAGGTGTTTTGACTTGTTGTTCTTGACATCATTATTACTTATATCATGATTTACATACTTCCAGAATATAAAATATGATTTATATATCATATATATTCAGTATATATATATATATAATAGGTAGATAAATAAAATGAAAAACACCGTTCATGGAGACGGTAGTCCGTACGTACGCATGAACGCTGTTTTCCTTTCCTTATTGTCTTGAAATGGAAGTAAGTAGATGACATACATATGTATATATATATAAATCCAGTAGCTTTATAATTTCATATATTTCATTATTATTTCTTATATATACATTATAATCATTCTTAAATGGTTAACATGGAGAATGAATCTCATCGCGTCGTGGAGACGGTAGTCCGTACGTACGCACGAGCGATGATATCATTTCTATAAATATTGAATTGAATTGGAGTGGATTATACAATATATCAGAATCAATATGATGTTGTAATAACTATGTATAGTTATTCTTTACACCATTATACCCATCCATGTAAGGTGGTGGTGGAAAATAGATTACACCACGGCGTGGAGACGGTATTCCGTACGTACGCACGCGCGGTGATTTCTTTTTCCGTAGGATGGATAGATGGTGAAATAGGGTTGTTTAATACTTATAATAACATATCATTATATGAGTGATACTGATGTTATTACTTCATAATGAAACAACCTAAGAAGAATAAGTGGAAGAAGAAATAAAGATGAAAGAATTGGTAACGGTAATTACCTCTTCTTTGAAGTGCCTCTTTGAGACCTCCTCTTAGGGCACTAAAATTGGTCTTTGAGGAAGACCAGAACCTCTAGGATGTTTCTAGGGAAGTGGAGAGGAGAAATTGGCAGGGGTTGGCCGAGCTTGAGTGCTCAAATTGGTGTGAGGAGGAGGGGGAGGAGGTGTCCTTTTATAGGGGAGGAGAGGGGCACCTTAGGAATATCTCAAAATATTATTTTATATTAAAGTCAAAATCGGTTTATAATGGTTCCAAAGGGTCTTATTTCGAAGCTAAAGTAAGGATGGGTCGAAATCCTATCAACCAATAGAATTTAGACAAGTTTAAGATATTATTTTAACCTTATCAATTTGATTTAACTCTTAGTTAATTAATTTAACTTTTACCGTGTCTTTTTGTTTTCTTTCACTATATGGTTAATACACTTACTATAACATGCCAAACGAACCCCAAATTGTTTATTATTAATATATATATCCTTATCTAAGTCATTTGGCCGAACCTTAGATTTTTAGGAATAAAATAACAATTAATAATATAATATTTGATTTAAAAACTATTTTGTGTCAATTTTGACACTATTTGATATATGATTTTTGTGAAAGTCATAACAGAATTACATGTTCGAACCAAGTTGATTAAATCAACACTAATATATCATAGTAACCTAGAAAATTAGTTGAATTCATAAAAAGTCTTAAATTACATTTATTTTGGTATTTATATTATCAATTATGTCAATATTTCATTAATAAGATAATTACTGCATCATTTTTGTGTCATAAATAAATTATATTATTTGATGTCTAAAAATTACAAATAAAATACCATCATGTAGGAAATCTTTTTAGCTTTCTAATGAATATTTATAGTCGAATTTATCTTATGTATAACCCCATATTAAAAATGATTTACTTATTAAACTTTGATTTTAACTATTTTAACCCTTCTTTAAATAAATTAATAATAAATGTCCTAATCTAATCCAAGTGGGCCTAAATGGTCATATTTTATTCCTAAGTTTGTTTTTGGTCGAATTACACTTGTCCAATAGAATTAGGACATGTGTTAGGGTAATATTAATATCATATTTACCCTTAGTTACCTTATTTACTATTAATCGTGGTAAAAAAAGTAAAAAGTTACTATTCACCAAAAAATTATTTTCATCTCATTGAACCACATTTTAGTCCTTGATATTAACCGTGTCTCTCGGATTTTCGAAATTCCATTCACAGAAGCGGTAAAATTAAGTTTTATGCAAAATTCAGTTTTTAACCTACCACTTAGTAGTTTCACTATTCATCAAAAATTGATGTTTTTCAGAACAATGCCAAAATTTCATCCCAAGCTATATTTCATATTCCGAATTCAAAAATGAAGTCTATTTTACCAAATTCATAACATAAAAGTTGCATTAATTAATTTTATAATTAAATCCCGCTGTTAAAACAAATAGCGTGTTTTTAAGAAACAATATCTATCAAAAGATTGACACTTGTTTATGTCTAGTTTAAATGTGAAACTACATCCAATGACCAACATTGTATTAAATTGTAAAAATATATTCTAAATATACTTTAAAACCACTCAAATTAATGATTTATCACTATTAATTATTTCGATTAAAAAGTTGTTTTTAATTATAATTTAGTAATTTTCACTATTCATCAGAATATGAAAGTTATCCGAAAAGTACCAAAATTTCACCTTAGGCTAAATTCGATACTCCGAATCCAAAAATGAAGTCCATTTCGAGAGTTAAAATTTCTAAAATTTAAAAAGTGGTTATTACTATTCATAACGGCTAGTTTTAATAATATTTTAATAGCATATCATTGTTTCGTGAAACTCAGGATTACGTACCACACACGCTATCGAGGAAGGTTGCGATTGCGTGTAATGCAAGGCAAGTCAAGGATGCGTGTTGTGCAAGCTCCTTTTGGTGTAGCGTATAACACAAGACATTAGTAAAATAAGAAAGAATATTTTTCATAAAATCTCGGGCTGTTACATTCTACCCCCCTTAAAATGAATTTCGCCCTCGAAATTCGTCGGGGTTATAAATGGTTTACTATTCAAAAGTTTCTTTAATAGAAACCCACATCGTAAAAGGGAATACCAAAACTTGGCTTTAAAAACTAAAGTATGAAATGTAACGATTACCCAAATAAAATAATCACTGGGTTTCCATATAGGTGAAAATATGGATATGGAAGAGAAATCTAACCATCATGTTCTGATGGAGAGTGGTAGAGAACATGGCTATGGAAAATTCAGTAATCACAAATCCATAGATTTGTGATGATATAAGGTACCATCTGATTCATCAGGTATAAGATCACTAGGACAACATTTTTGGTTTTCAAGATCATTTCCCTAAAGTTGAAAATTTTCTTAGAATAAATACTTACTTTATTTTGGTACAATCTCACTTTTGTTCGTGCCTTGAACAATTTCTACTTCATCTCTTAAATAAATGAAGTTGAATTTGTTATTTGTGAAGTGTTAGAAGATCATGTGATAGAATGACTGTTCATTCCATCTGTCTCAAACAAAAGGTTAGCAAAAGTTATTAAATATACATAAGTCATTCTATAGTGAGATTAATCATATATGGTTCCTAAAATGGACTTATACTTCATATATCATGCTGATTAATATAATAAAACTAGTTTCTACTAAACAGGGACTTCCTGTAGGCCAGTGGTAGGCGATAAAGGCCAGTCGCACTTCGGTTGTGGGTTCGATTCCTACAGCCTTGTCCGAAGCGATGGGCTGTCGCCCGTCCTGCAGGTTGTCCCTTTTTCTAAAACTACGTTACTATAACATCCCATCAATAATATCGAAAATCTTCTATCCTTAAACAATACTAACTTATGTCCAACATAATCCAGTCTAATCTTTAGGCTTATACATAATACTGCAGTCCACTCTCATAATATAGTGACAACGATTACCAGAGATTTAATACTGTCGTTGATCCCCACATATCATAAGATATGTCTTGTTGGTCACATTCCAAACATTCAAAGTCCTTAATCGTGTATTCTCTTGAATACCTTAGTGAAAACATGAGTGCAGTTAAAAGTTAACACTTTCCACATACCAAAATCCTCAAAATTCTATATACTCAAACCATGATATCACTTAGTCCTTATATCAATCATGAGCTCATGAATACTATTAAACATTTCATTTTCTCGTCTTCATTATGCGCATATCATCTTATTTCCAAAAAATATCTCAATCACTTTGAATACCACATCAATAAATATTGCAATACTCAATGATACAACATTATTTTGGAATCCCATTACATAAACACTTAATCATTCCACCACATCGTTGTCATATTCAACATTGTCAATAGTGATCGCATGTGATTTCCCTTTGTCCTTTGACTTCAGTGGTTGCTCATGTTGATCATCACTAACCCTTGGATTAGGGCAATTATTAGCATAATGCCCCATTTTCTTGCACTTGAAGCATTGAAGTGTTGGCGGTGCGTTCTCTGCAGTGTTTTCTTTATTCACATCATTAGAAACCCTTTTTCCATTACTTCGACACTCAGCTGCTCGATGACCTTCTTTTCCACACTTAAAACATTTTCTAGTCCCTTTTAGACAATCTCCACCATGCTTCTTTCCACACTTTGTGCATAAGGAAACATTCATCTTCTTTTCACCATTATTCTGAGATTTCTCCTTGAACTCCATCTTTCGTTTCTTGTCAAAACCATGAGATGGATATGTAACACCAACTTCCATTTCTACCTTGATAGCACAATGCACAATTTCTTCATAGCTACTGAAGTCTCTTATAGCTAATTCCCTTCGAAGACTTGGTTTTAAGCCACTAAAAAATCGATCAACTTTACTTTCAGGTTGGATGATAATTCCAGAAGCATACCTTGCAAGTCTTGTAAAATTTGCTACATAGGTACCAACAGATTCATCATCCCTTTGCTTTAGTTCAAGAAACTCTTTCTCCATCTTTGTTCGAAGAATACGAGGGAAGTACTTACTGAAAAACAAGTTCTTGAACTCGTCCCATTCCATGGACTCAATTTCATCTCTTGGCCTCGTATTCTTGATAAGATTCCACCATTGATCAGCTTCACCTTCCAAACGATATACTGCTAATATGACTTTATCATGTTCAGAACATTGAAGAACTGAAAATATCTTTTCAGTAGTACTAATCCATTGTTCAGCAACTAATTGATCAGTAGACCAACTGAAAGAAGGTGGACGTTGCCTCATGAAGGACTCAATAGAATATTGTTCCCTTCTCTGCTCATTTGGAAGTCCAGAATGATTCATAGCTTGTGTAAGTATAGCAATAAGATTTTGCACTCCATCTCCCATAACATTTGTTTGTTCAGGAGGGCAATCATTGCATTGTCCATTGCATTGATCAACACGGTTCCTTCGGGTTCCAGCCATCGTCTAAAACCCATAAAGAATAGTGTGAGAGGCAAAAATCATGCTAGGGAAAACAACATAATAAAGGGGGAGTACCTTCAATATCCAACATCTTAGGTTTAATTCTATGATCGTTAGCGTAATTCTATTACTATAACCTATACTTATACTTAACCTTAGAGACATCCCTAGACATACCTTAGAAATATCTCTAGGGATCTCACTAACGTTTTCGCATCCTAGTTTCCAAAGGTTGACTAAACCTTTCCTCTGATACCAACTGTAGAGACCCGAAGCCTGACGTACATGGACTTTACATTACTTTTGCGGAATACTTAGTACATTACAAAAAACACACACACAAGGACCGTAATAGTTTAGTGTCTTTGGAAACTCGGACTATAATCTTCTAATCGTGGTGAAAGATCTTCAACATCTCCCATAAAGATCTTCTTTTTTTTTACCTAAAACCTTTCTTTATATCCTGGGGAAAAGAAAACATAAAAGGGTGAGCTCAAATGCTCAGTAAGGGTAAACAAAAGAAATATCAGTCACATCATATTCATAAGAACATAACATTTTGGAAATCATAACCTGCAAAAGAGAGCATAATTTCATAACATGGGATAAATCATGGCAGTGAAATGTAATCACAATAATCATAACATAAAACATGGAACTTTGTGGCATACACACATAATCATAGAGAATCATTTCTTGTTAGTCAAGACTCATTGCCAAGACTATCTTAGTGGACAAAGTCCCTTTCTGAATCGAGTAATCCTCGTTTCAGTCCTGTTTCACTGAACCGGTATAACCTACCATTCCAGCCATGTCTATCTCATGAGATATAAAATCTTTACCCAATGCATTGGAGGGAGATATAGGTCCCACCCATCTCTTAATGAATCCTTTCTTATGTGTGCCACAAAATCATAAATCATACATCATCGCATAACCCATGTAATAAAAATGGGATTCTTGAAACATCATGACATCATAAATCAATTCATATAAGATAAAGGAATTCATAGACATAATTCCATCTCAACATAGTCAAATCAATGTAAAAATATGGATAGAAACAGAACCCTTTATTATCTTAGATGGAAAATAATTTTGATAAAACACTTGAATTGAATTCTTGAGGAAAATATCCTTTCTTCTTCAAAATCAATTTCTTTTCACAAAACATCATGCAATTTTAAAAGAAAGAGATTTTGTTGAAAATAGTCATGAAATCTTTTAGAGGAAGCTTTATGAAAATAAGGCTTTATAAAACAGTAGAAATCCGTTCGTGCCGTATAAGTTAAAAAAAACATTCTTTGTACTTTTGTCGAAAAAGTCAAAATGTACCTCGTACGATAAACGACAAAAGATTCCTTTCATATATTTTACTAAAAACTAACCAAAGGGTAAAATTGGATTTAAACCATTGTATTTGGATGGAAATAATATTACATATTGAGGAAACATGGATGTGGATGATAAAATAAACCCCAGTAAATACTTACGAATAAACAATCTCGGATAAAAATGAGATTGTGATATTTCCCTTACCTTAGGTCCGACTTGCTTTGTAAGTGTCCGAACCTCCAGTATAATGATTTAAATCATGTTATTGACTTATTACAGAATCATATTCATTGTTATGATATCATATATGGTTCACTTATGACATTATATTACCCGTTCTTTTGTAAACTCCATGTTAAAGAAGCGTTTTGGGTAAAATCGTTTCATTTATCGTAGGTGTTTTGACTTGTTGTTCTTGACATCATTATTACTTATATCATGATTTACTTACTTCCAGAATATAAAATATGATTTATATATCATATATATTCAGTATATATATATATATAATAGGTAGATAAATAAAATGAAAAACACCGTTCATGGAGACGGTAGTCCGTACGTACGCATGAACGCTGTTTTCCTTTCCTTATTGTCTTGAAATGGAAGTAAGTAGATGACATACATATGTATATATATATAAATCCAGTAGCTTTATAATTTCATATATTTCATTATTATTTCTTATATATACATTATAATCATTCTTAAATGGTTAACATGGAGAATGAATCTCATCGTGTCGTGGAGACGGTAGTCCGTACGTACGCACGAGCGATGATATCATTTCTATAAATATTGAATTGAATTGGAGTGGATTATACAATATATCAGAATCAATATGATGTTGTAATAACTATGTATAGTTATTCTTTACACCATTATACCCATCCATGTAAGGTGGTGGTGGAAAATAGATTACACCACGGCGTGGAGACGGTATTCCGTACGTACGCACGCGCGGTGATTTCTTTTTCCGTAGGATGGATAGATGGTGAAATAGGGTTGTTTCATACTTATAATAACATATCAGTATATGAGTGATACTGATGTTATTACTTCATAATGAAACAACCTAGGAAGAAGAAGTGGAAGAAGAAATAAAGATGAAAGAATTGGTAACGGTAATTACCTCTTCTTTGAAGTGCCTCTTTGAAACCTCCTCTTAGGGCACTAAAATTGGTCTTTGAGGAAGACCAGAACCTCTAGGATGTTTCTATGGAAGTGGAGAGGAGAAATTGGTAGGGGTTGGCCGAGCTTGAGTGCTCAAATTGGTGTGAGGAGGAGGGGGAGGAGGTGTCCTTTTATAGGGGAGGAGAGGGGCACCTTAGGAATATCTCAAAATATTATTTTATATTAAAGTCAAAATCGGTTTATAATGGTTCCAAAGGGTCTTATTTCGAAGCTAAAGTAAGGATGGGTCGAAATCCTATCAACCAATAGAATTTAGACAAGTTTAAGATATTATTTTAACCTTATCAATTTGATTTAACTCTAAGTTAATTAATTTAACTTTTACCGTGTCTTTTTGTTTTCTTTCACTATATGGTTAATACACTTACTATAACATGCCAAACGAACCCCAAATTGTTTATTATTAATATATATATCCTTATCTAAGTCATTTGGCCGAACCTTAGATTTTTAGGAATAAAATAACAATTAATAATATAATATTTGATTTAAAAACTATTTTGTGTCAATTTTGACACTATTTGATATATGATTTTTGTGAAAGTCATAACAGAATTACATGTTCGAACCAAGTTGATTAAATCAACACTAATATATCATAGTAACCTAGAAAATTAGTGGAATTCATAAAAAGTCTTAAATTACATTTATTTTGGTATTTATATTATCAATTATGTCAATATTTCATTAATAAGATAATTACTGCATCATTTTTGTGTCATAAATAAATTATATTATTTGATGTCTAAAAATTACAAATAAAATACCATCATGTATGAAATCTTTTTAGATTTCTAATGAATATTTATAGTAGAATTTATCTTATGTATAACCCCATATTAAAAATGATTTACTTATTAAACTTTGATTTTAACTATTTTAACCCTTCTTTAAATAAATTAATAATAAATGTCCTAATCTAATCCAAGTGGGCCTAAATGGTCATATTTTATTCCTAAGTTTGTTTTTGGTCGAATTACACTTGTTCAATAGAATTAGGACATGTGTTAGGGTAATATTAATATCATATTTACCCTTAGTTACCTTATTTACTATTAACCGTGGTAAAAAAAGTAAAAAGTTACTATTCACCAAAAAATTATTTTCATCTCATTGAACCAAATTTTAGTCCTTGATATTAACCGTGTCTCTCGGATTTTCGAAATTCCATTCACAGAAGCGGTAAAATTAAGTTTTATGCAAAATTCAGTTTTTAACCTACCACTTAGTAGTTTCACTATTCATCAAAAATTGATGTTTTTCAGAACAATGCCAAAATTTCATCCCAAGCTATATTTCATATTCCGAATTCAAAAATGAAGTCTATTTTACCAAATTCATAACATAAAAGTTGCATTAATTAATTTTATAATTAAATCCCGCTGTTAAAACAAATAGCGTGTTTTTAAGAAACAATATCTATCAAAAGATTGACACTTGTTTATGTCTAGTTTAAATGTGAAACTACATCCAATGACCAACATTGTATTAAATTGTAAAAATATATTCTAAATATACTTTAAAACCACTCAAATTAATGATTTATCACTATTAATTATTTCGATTAAAAAGTTGTTTTTAATTATAATTTAGTAATTTTCACTATTCATCAGAATATGAAAGTTATCCGAAAAGTACCAAAATTTCACCTTAGGCTAAATTCGATACTCCGAATCCAAAAATGAAGTCCATTTTGAGAGTTAAAATTTCTAAAATTTAAAAAGTGGTTATTACTATTCATAACGGCTAGTTTTAATAATATTTTAATAGCATATCATTGTTTCGTGAAACTCAGGATTACGTACCACACACGCTATCGAGGAAGGTTGCGATTGCGTGTAATGCAAGGCAAGTCAAGGATGCGTGTTGTGCAAGCTCCTTTTGGTGTAGCGTATAACACAAGACATTAGTAAAATAAGAAAGAATATTTTTCATAAAATCTCGGGCTGTTACACGATTGATCCACGTTCCTCATATTTTGAAAAGAATAGAAGAAGGTGATTCTTAAATCTCTTACAATAAAATCAAACCCCTTCCTTGAACTCCTTGTAAAATATTTCAGATGAGGGAGAAGAATCCATGTTGGAAGGTGTTTATTGGCATTCATTGATCCCATATCGAATCCTCAATGACGTCGTTCATTCCTCGTTGGATAGGTTTTCTGCTGGCGCTTCATCAAGAGTTCTCCCATGGTTGTCCAATTCCATTCTACAATAGTTTGTTTAATATTTTAGAGTTAAATAGTTTAACTATATTCTCATTAATATGGTTCATTAATGAATTAATTAATGGACCCATTAATTACCTGGAGGTGCGGTTACACAACCAGGTGTAATAGGTTATTAAATGGATTTATTTAATGACATGTTTACTCTACGGTCCCACCAACATTGCTCAATGGTTTAAAATAATGAATAAAATAAATTTTAGTTATTTTAATACTTTTTCCTTGAAAGTCCGAAAGAAAGGATTTCATGTCTGACTTATTTCGAACAAATTTAAGCTTCGCCGAAGTCATTCCTAGTACTTTGAGTTCAATGGTGACCTCAAATTTCAATTCCGAGCACCAGTTCAAATGTTATAAAATCTCACTCGCATATTTACAAAACCTACTTTAAAAAAGTTTAATAATCTATTTTGGACTCTACAGGCCTTAGAAACATGTGTCATCAATTTCTGTTGTCTCATAATAATTCCTTATAATTAAAAAAATTATATTGAATTTCTTCTTATTTACATAATATGGTGATGAGATTCAATATATTATAATATAATGAATATTAAGAGATGTTTTCCTGTCCTTACTAATTAGTTTTTATCTTAATTAACCAGATTTACTATTTACTATATTGAAATATTTTTACCATTTTTACTATTCCCAATGATCAAAATAGAAACTGTACTTATTAATAAATTTTAATAACCTAATACCATATTTAGGATCTATTATTCTTGATTTTATTTTTTCTAAGAGGAATAAATTACTAAAAATTACAATTTTTAATCCATAAAAACAATTTTTAGATAATATATATAAATATATATATATATAAATGATCTTATGCCAAAATAAAATATAACTACAACTATAATGGAATAATTTTTTAAATTTAATTTATCTTATCTAACTTTTAAAATAAATACAAATATTTATGGTAATTTTATGTTATATTAATTAACAAAATAAAATGAATATTTTAAAAAAAGTGTTAATTTTTAAAATTCACTCAAAATCAATCATTTCATAAAAATGAAATACATTATTCATATGATAAATATGATATTTTGTTCTCAAATATGAAGTCTTTTTTACCAAATTAATTTTATAATATAATAAATTTATCTTTCAATTAATTCCATGTAAGCCATGGGAAAACAATTCAATTGAATTTAACTATTAATTTCTCAACAGAAATTTTTTTCGAAATTAATTTTGAAATTATGATGACTAAAAATCCCTAAACATATTAATTAGAAATCATAATATATATTTATTTATAATATTACATAGTTCTCCAAATAAATTCATAGTTATCAGCAGTTCGATTGATATAAATATGGGACAATCATGTTTTCCTCCTCACCTGGTAACTTATATCTTCATGAAGGGTACATTGGGGTCTCATAAAACCTCTTGTCTTCACATTCAAAATAACAAGAAATATTAAAATTATATTTTTATATTTTTCACTAAATATTCAACCTCATTACTCAATTTTAATTCTGTAAAATGGAAACCCAAAAAATATTTTTTTAATTTTAATTGTTTAGATAGCCATGTTTCAACTATGAACAGAACTCTTTTATCATATGACTCCACTCAAATACTTTAATGTACTTATCTACAATGTATATAATGATATAAAAAAGTTACATCTATATTCCCTTTACTAAATAACAATATTTTATAATGATACATTAGAAAAGCTATGTTTTTGATTTACTTGATAAATAATTCAACTTTTAATTCTTTGATATAGTTCTTATTAATATAACCATTGTGTTTCCTCCATTTTTCTCATATCGATTCAAAATTTTCAGATTAGTTGAAATGGGTATACTTCTATAAAAAATATAGTGCAATTTTGTTTTATTATATAATATATATAATTTTCTGATGAATAATGATATCATTTTATTCATGATTGTACTATATTATAGAAAAATGACATTATAAGACTTATTACATCACCATATCAATGAAATTATTTAAAATATGTATGAATAAATAATAAAATATTATTATTTTTATCAAAACCTATTTAGACTGAAAAATTATATATCAGTAGGAACAAAAATGACTATAAACATATAAAAATAAATAAATATTAAACCCATCATATTGTGTTCATTAAATTATAAATAGTTCTTATATTTGTTGGAGTATCATTATTATACATCAAAAATAGTAAAAAAGGTATTTCCTTTTAAAATAAGCATTAAGTTTTTTTAAGAAAAATAGTATGAAATTATATTTCATATGGATATATTTCATCTCTTATTCCTAACCATGATATATATTATAATGAAATATTTCCATCATTGATTTTAATAATATCTCAAATTTTCATATCAATAATGTTGAAACATACGATGTTTTCAGTTAGCCATACATCAGGAAATGATCTTTCATAAAATGTATTTAAATATAGATGTTAAATTAAAATAGACATCTCATTAGAAAAAAATATCCCATGGTTCATCATGATTTGATTTTTAATATCATAGTTTTAATCTTCTACCATTTCAAATATTTTCCCACTAGGTATGTTGATAGGTGGAACTATTTATTTTTAACACATATTAAATTTTTTATTAATAAATAAAAATTTGGATTATGGAAAACCCATCTATGATTTATAAAGAAACAATATTCATTACATATTTTGACATAGTTGATTATGTGGCCTCATAAAAAAACATGGATTCTGATTCGCACATGAGTAATTTATCAGATTGATTCACATTGTATAAGAAAATAATTAATTTTGAAAACATATTATTCCCCAAACTATATCATTCCATGTTGGTATCATACACCACATCACCAATTTCTAATAATCACTATATTTAATTAATTAAAGAGTATATTTATAAAAAAACATTCTTCTCATATTATTTCTCATACAGTATAAATATATTCTAATTTAAATAGTAAAAAATGATTCATAAACATGTTAGAATGTTTTGATTAATTTGAATCACTGGTCATATAACATTTATATAATCATAAAGCCTATATGAATTCACTATTTTAACAAAAACTTAATCCTTCTATTTATATATTCTTATGTGAATTAAAGGAACTGAAAATTAATTGTCCATTACTAAATCAAATCATATTGATGTCGTAGCGATAATATATTAATATTATCAATGGAATGACGTGTTAAAATTTTCCCACCATAATTTCTATTATACATCTGTATAAATCAATATATAATGTAAATTTACTCTAATATATTCTCTGAAATTAATCAATTTTATTTATAGTGTTATGAACTGAATTTAGTATAATGAACTATTGATGTATTTCCATTTTTTTAATATTGAAATAAATTATATATGAATTTAAAATTTAAAAAAAAATTGAGTTTCGTTACAATTTTAAACAATTTTTTTAGAAGCTCTATTTTGAAGAATATAATTCAAATGTAAATGAAACACGATGAAACATAATGTATTCCACCAATTTCATGCATGGTAATATTAAAATTAAAAATATAATAATATAATTTTAAAAAAATTAAATACAACATAAATTATTTTCTATGTGAATTTTAAAAATTTCACACATTTTATGAAAATTTCCAATTTTATCTTCTGTTTTAGTGTTCATCATCTCAATACAGAACATTTATATTAACATTTTATCATTATAAAATGATAAATTTGACACACTATATTTATGGATACTTTTTTATTTCATTTCATGTGTGCCCATGTATATTTCATATTTAATATGATGGATCAATTCCTCAATTGATTATGGGATATTCTGAAATTAATACATTATCCCCCATTAATTTTACATGCTTTACACAATAGTATATAATGTGATTCCAACAATACACAATGATTAGTGTAACAAAAAATAAATTCATTCACAATAACAAACTATTACTTAATAAATAGATAATTATTTATTACCTATTATATCCCCATTTATAAAAAATTCTCTGGAAAAAATATTTATGATAATATAATTTTTTATATAAATAATTTTATCATGAGTTTTTTATAATAATTTAGTTATATAAAATATTCTCATATTTATTAATTTTTAATAATAATCTATATGTGTTATAAATAAATAATTAAAAAATATGTTAAAATGTATATTTTTAATAAAAAGTGAAGAAGAAAATTTTGAAAACCCTAGAAAATTATTTTATATATTATTTACTATATGTAATAATTGTTTATCTTTCTGAAATATTAATCACATAATTTAACATGATTAGTACAAAAATAATGCATCATAATAATACTTATTTCATTAAAACTAATTTTAACATTAATTTTAAAATATAAGTTTTTTATTCAATAAGGGATATAATGTCTTCATTTATAAATAATAAAAAATTAATACTTTTCTAGAATACTAATCTAAGAAATAATATATAAGAATATTTTCTCAACTGAAAAATAAAATGCATTAGTTTTCGTTTTCTAAAATCTATCCTTTTATAAAAAAATATTTCATTTTTGTGTATTAATATTTAATTCATCATTTCTACATCTTTATTAACCATGTATTTCTTAAAAATAATCATGTGTAATTAGAAAGGCAAAACCCAATAACAATATATAAACAATTATAATGAAGTCATATATACAATTAAAAATGTACTAAATTTCATAAAATTATTTAATGTCTATATAAAGTAGGTTATCAGTTAATCTATCTAAGTCCAAATGTAATAATATATTTTTTATTTATTGATTCTTGGATGGATATTATTGAGTAGATGGATGACATCTACTTTATGTAATATATAGATGGAGGGTAATTAGAAAATTGGTTGGTATATGGTTCTCTATGGATAAAGAAATCATAGTTTAATAGTGACTTAGGTTTTATTTTAAATTTTTTCCATTTAATAAATGTTCATGATTATTTTTAAAAATAGCGGTCTGTATAATCATAAATATTGCATTTTCCTATAGTTTTTTATATTGACTATATAATATTTTTTTTAAAAACCATAAAATATGAATATATGTGTTTCTTTTACTTCAAACATGTCATATATATTAAATGTTATTATTTTTGGAAAGGGAAATATATTATTATATGTGTCATTTTTTTGCTAAATACTATATATATATATATTCATTAAAAGTGATTAATTTTAAAAAAAAGTGAACTTTTTATAAAAACCATGTAATTCTATTTTTATATGATGGGTTTTCAATGATAGTAACATAATAAATTTGTAATAGATATTTTTGAGTTAGTTTATACGAAGGTGTTTTAAAAAAACTTTTGGTTAAAATTTATTAAATACAACTTATATTATTGACAGTGGATGGATTTAATTTCTTAGATATATATTTGGATAAAAATTACTGAGGAATATCAATGGATTGTTATATGAAATAATTTGTTATATCTAATAAAATTGTTTATGAATTTATGATCCCAGTATTGATTTTCCAATATTATTATAGGTGGAAAATCATATAATTTTATACATATAATACATTTAGTGAGTATATAGAATAATAATTTTATTTGTATTATTGTGATTTTTTATTAAATCTAGTTAATTAAAATTTAATTTTATTACCCATTTTCAGATATTTAATTAATCATTTCATTTGTAAATGATTTCAACTACACAGTCATCCGTATGTTTGAAAAAATTAATGAATTATATGATAGTTTTTTATGATTGGTTTATAATATATATTAGATAATATAAAGACCATATTCAAACTAATATATATGATGATATATAAGTGGTTCTGATGCCCTAAAAATCTCAAGTAAGAACCGTGTATTTGATAACGTGTTTGACACACGACACCAAGCGCATAAGGTAATAAAATATTTTGATACATTATCATATATTTTTTTTATTGAAAATAGATTTTATATATTTCAATTCAGGAAATATTTAGTTACCATGTGTTACACGCAAGAGAGACCATCCTTGATGACATGTGTTACATGAAAGACCAAGTTCTATCAGACAATAATAAATTATTAAATTAGAATATGACATTACCTAGTCATTAAATGAGTAGGTATGAATTTTAATAAATATATTATGAAAATTATGGATCATATAAATATATAATTATATAATTGGGTACAAATTAATTACAAATGAGTTTTAGAAGAAATTGAATATAAAGTGAAAATTATTATAGAAAACTATTCTTATACTCAAAAAGTTGCATTATAATAATTGATTAAATTAATTAAAATTAGTTAGTGATATCACTGTATTATATATATATATATTTTATTCATTTAATTTTTTTTATATTCATCTACAAGGTTTGATACATATAATATAAAAAACTCCATTTTACACATAAAAACCGAAATTTTTATAATGGCTATTTTACCACATTTTAATGGTGATCCCATTTAAAATTTAAATTTTGAAACATTAATTGATTTAATATTTCAAAATATAATTCATATTTGATATATAAACATAAAAAATAGGTTATGAATAATTTTTTATATTTTTTTGAAACATTACCTTTTTTTAATGAATGGTTAAAAGTACTGAATAGTTTTTCAAAACTACTTTTAATAAAAAAAATTCTGATGATAAATTATTAATATAATTGGTATTAATGTTTAGTTAGTTAATATATTTATCATATAATTAAATTCAACTCATTGGAATCAATGTAATTTTGATATTTATTTTAAAATCATAGAAAACTTTTGTAAGTTTATAATTTAAAAACCTGCATTTTCGTTGTGCCTTCATCATTAAGTTAAAATCAATTTATGTCACTTATATGATTGAAAATTGGAAAAATGGATTCCATATAATTAATTATAATAATTTATAATTTCAAATAAGTCCCTTTTTTCAACCAATACTATTCTTAAATGTGATTAATATTGATTACAATTATTAACGAAAAAATAAGCATAATGAAGGACTAAACCTTTAAATTAAGGGCCGAAAATGATTTAAAACCTTGTAGAAGAGCTATTTTATTTCAATATATTGACCCTATACTAATTTTATAAAACTTGGACTACCATTTTATAAAATTTAAATATAAAAAATGTGTGTAATTTCTTTTTCCAAATATTACAAGAGTTCCACTTCTCCTCTACTATAAAAAGGCCTCCTCTCCTCCCACATCCTCACAAAAATCAAGGAAACTTTTCCTCACCATTATCAAACAAAATAGCTTCTAATAATCCCTAACCTCATATTAGAAACCTATAAGTGTGAATTAATATATCAAAGGAAGCCTTTGGATCAAACCAAATTGAGATCTATGAATAAGTGGTAACAAAATTCCAATTTTTTTTAGTTTTAATTTAATTCATCAATACCTAAAATATTATTATTTCATTATTTTATAACAAAACCAGTTTCATAAATATACTATGATTTTTTGATGAATAGTTTTTGACTTAAACATACACACAACTCTCTCTAATTGGTAACAAACTTATAGTTTCTGTGTAGGGAGAACTACTGCCACACAAAACAAATATTATTCATTGTTCCTTCACCACCTATCATGGGTGAAAATATGATTGAAACTATATTCATATATGTAATATATGATATTTATTATGTCATTTTAATTCTTTAAATATTTTAAAAAAGATATAATTATACATTCCATTTTGTGTAAAAATGATAACAATGTTTGACAAAGTGTGGAATATCGCCCCCTCAAAGTGATGTGATTCATTCACATCATACATGGGATTTATAAAGAATTGTTATAATTAAAAATATTTGACATTGAAAACATATATATTCCATAGTTTCCTTTATTTATGTATAATATATATCATTTTCTTTAATACCCTTTATCACACTTTGAAAGACATAACATCGTTCATGGACATGTAGACTACCACCACCTCAATATGATGTGATTCCTTTTAACATAAAATTAATTCTATATATAAGTAAATACAAATAAGTTACATAGTATTTAATATATTATTATCAATTTTCAATGATTTAATCTACATAATATAATTATATAATGATAATTAAAAATGATAACCTTACTCATGTGTATGTATGACCAACCACCCCCATGATTGTAACATTGATTCATTTTTCATAATCATATATAATTATTGGTTTTAAAATTATATACTACATATAAATATGATAATTATGTAGTTATTAATATTTCATAGATGTTATTATTAACCCCTTTTATCGTAGTAGGCCTACAAATTTTATTTTTTACATATAAACTGAATTTGGACAAAACACCCAACATAAACTTAATTGATTAGTTAGTTGTATACATCATGGTAGTAAGTGAAAAAATGAAATTATAAACATAAAAATGGGTATCAAAAAATTATATAAAAAAATAATTTTATAATACATGAATAAAAAGGACATTCACCTGAAAATAAAATTCATGGTAGGGAATTTCGTCTTAATTTACATTCCATTGAGAATTTTTTTTGATGCACCTAGTTATTTTATATGGTTTATATACTTCCATTTAAAAATTTTTATCATGAAAATATTTGTTTTAATGATATTATTTGTTTAATTTAATGTTATTCACACATAAAGCTTATGAATATAATGTTTCAATGTGGTCTGGGACACATTGGAATTTTTAAATATTATTCTCATCAAGAACATTTTTAATTTTTATATTATTAATCTAAGTTCCTTTTTGATTGTCAAAATTTCTATTGAAAACATATATTTGTATTTGTTCACATAATTTATTATATATGGTGATAATACTACAAATTTTTAATATAATATCATTATTCATTCATTCAACATGATACATTGAGTTTCAATTTAAATTATTTAATCTAAGGGGATTAAAATTAAATATTACCAAGTGTAAAAGAGATTTCATAACCAAATTTATATTTATTGGGTGATATTACATCATTTTTGTCATTAATATCATATGATTTTGTTTAAAATGACATTTAATTTACTAAATATTTTTGAATTTGATATTTTATATGTGGATTTACTATTGACACACATAGTCGAATCATTGCTTAATTATCACTACAACATTATAATATTTCCAAGGGTTTACCTTACAATATCATTTTGTTAGGTATTTTTTACACATAAAATTACTTGAGAGGAAATTATTCAAATAATGTATAAAAAAACATTTAATTATATTCACATATGATTATTCATGACCTCCATTAAGTTATATTAGCATTATTCCAGTCATTGTTACTAAAATTGTTCTGTAAAATGTTTTTTTAAAGCTTAATTTATTTATCTCTTTAGCGAGAGAACCAATTTTCTTATAAAAACAATGCTTCATTAATAAAATTTCAAAAATGTTTTAAAAATTATTCGGTAAATACATTCTTACCATTTTTATCTTTTACCAATTTTATAAAATAAATCTTCATGACTCTTTCAGAATAAGGGATATTTCTAACCATTAATGGTGTAAAAGGAATGTTATTTTTACCTTTTACGTATTTTACAAATTTTATATTACATCATTTCTATGCGACTTCCTTTTATTGATTTTATGGATAGTTTTTAAAGAATATATTTTCAGATTTTCTTTTCAAATAAAGTGTTTTTTCAAAATATATTTCATAATTAATTGATATTTTTCTCAATAATGTTTTTAAAATAACTTTTTATAGTATTTCTATTCATCAATGAAAAAACACTTCATTTTACTCCAATTGGGATATGTTTTATTGATACCATCCTAAATATTTCTATGGATGGTTTTTCAATTATTTGGTAAATGACAGTATTAGAATTCACTTCCATGGTTCGTTTGTTATTCCCCTTGAAATATATAATATCCTATGATCATTAAACATTGAATTTACCCTAAAATATTTCTTTCATTTTTTATGGATATTATTATTTCCTAATCCATATTTCTCTTTGAATATGGTGTCTTCTTATATTATTGTTTGATTATTTGAGAAAAAATTGAAATATATATATTTTATAATCAATACAGATATTTGATAAAGCATATTTTTTATTAATTAAATCGATTACTTGATACGAAGAATGATTTTGGGTATGTAATGATGGGTGGATCTTAGAAATTATGTTGCTCCTCGATGCATCGACTGTTTCTAAGTCGAAAAATTAGTTTCACAAATTAATTGTGTTTATATCCATAGTTTAAACTATTTAGTGGATGGATCTTCACAGTATAGAATTTCATGTTCCTGATACATGATTTCAAATAAACAAGTATTTCCTCCATTTTGACTAATTATTTATTATTCACGATACTTTCATATGAAAAAATGTATGGATTCATTTCATTCTCATTTTATAAATAAAATATAAATTTTTTCAGTTTCTTATCTTTCCATAGATATTTTTTCTTATCTACATATTTGAATGCAAGGTGTTTCCATTTATTACCTTTTTACATTGTTTATGAGCATCTTTCTATGTTTTTTGATTATATGTTATGTGTGTTCAATTATTTTCCATGCCATAATTATTATTCTTTTTTAGTCATTATTCCTTCCACAATACATTACCCTTACTGAACATTTGAGCTCCCCATTATCATGTTTTTTCCCTATTAATCCAAGATTCATACTATGAAATATATGGATGGATTTACTAGATGAATGATAGTATTTCTCAAATTTATTTATTTATAAAAAATCAAGAAAAATATGTTGTAATTATTGTTTTCATTTATAATACAAGATTTATATATATATATATATGGTTTACATAGATTACTGAACTCATCGACCCTTTGGGATTTGATAACATGTAATAATACCACTGTAATTGTTATCATACACCATCTCTGGGCTTTCTAGGGTCGGTTCACAATAATTAGTATCAGAAAAATCTTAGTAGCAACTTTGGTATCTTATATATAGAAAAACCTAGGTTATAGAACATAACCCTAAGGTGTAAATTGAATTTATGTAAGAAGAAAATCCATGAATTTTGGTAAATAATATATTATGTGTTTCTTACAAGAAATAAATCCCTTTCCAGATACTACAAGTGGATTTTGTTCTAGAATAGATGTACCTTTGAGTAATAACTCTGAAAATTTATTTTGACACTCACTTAGGGTAACCTGGTTCGTGAAAAAGGACCTTACTGTGAAACGTGATTGACACTCTTAGGGGATATGCTTAGGATAATCAATGTTTTCTTTATAAACCATTATGAAGAATTTTAATAGATAATGAAAATAAATATACTAGGTTAAACATAAAGTGTTTTATATTTAAAATATGGAATCATGATTTAGAAATATAACAATTGATATTGTAGATAAACTCTAGAGTGGGGAAGGACCATTGAGGAAACAAATTAATGAAGTAATTATGTATTATTTTTATTTTAAAAACCATAGACAAATAGTTACTTAATGATTAACTTTATTTCAAGGATTTCAATATATTTATTTTGGAAATTATATATATTTTGTTTCAGACAGGGATAGCCTATAATCAGGGTTACAACCAATCAAATTCATCAAGGATAAGAGTTATAAACCCATGACTGAATGACAACAAGGGTATCATGCCAACCACTGACATACACAATGTCTTGGTTAATTTTTCATTATTTAGATTTAAGGAAATTGAAGAATTAATGTTATGATGAACTAAAAGTATCACATTTGAGTATTATATATTAGTATTTTAACCATAATGGTTTTTTAATATAATTAATGAAAAATATTTAGACTTGTAACTTTTTATACGCCTTCCAATTCATTAAATGTTTCCGTTTTACTACATCAATAATAAAAAAATAATTATTGGTATTTAATTTCTAGGTGTAAGGTAATGAATTAGAATTTTATTCAAAAAAAATTATGACTATTCATATGAAATTGAAACCTATCAATTATTAATATTACCTTATATTTATAGTTAGTAAATTAATTACCCAACATTAGGAAAATTAATACAAAAAAATGTTGTTCTAAACCTTAATTTCATTAGAACATATGATCTTAAAAATCATCAATGATTTAGATATTTTATTCCATAAAAATTTTATTAATAATTCACTTGGTTGTTATTGATGAAATCATTCACTTCCTATAAGTATTTACTCTTTTACTATATTTATGTATCTCTACCTTCCACTAATGTTCTCCTACTTAGAGACCTAGTTACATGGTATCCCATGTGACCTTTGTAAATTATATTATTTATTTTATAGGGGATGAATTATAACCCCATCTCATGATGTGTAAATTTAATCTTAGTAATTATCAAAAAAAATACCACCATGATCGAGTTTAAATTGAGAGGACTCAATTTATATAATATGGGTAGAAGGTCATTCCCTGAAAATCTAAAGTCTGAACCTTGTAGTCTATAGTGTTTCTGACACATGACACCAAGTATGTAAGGTAATATAATATCCAGATAATTTAAAAGATATTTACTATTAAAATATATTCTATTTATTTAAATTTATGCAACCCTGAATTAGCATTCATTATACGTAATAGAGACCTTCCTTGATGGCTTTTATTATACGCATGACCAAGTTTTATTAAACAACAATTTATTATTTAAAATATAACATGATATAAATTAAATGTTAAATTAGTAGTTATGAAAAGTAATAACTATCATATGAAACATATGGTTTATATAAATATATAATTAATTAATTGGTTACAAATTAAATTTAAATGAATATAAGAAGCAATTTAATACAAAGTGAATAATTTTATAAAAAACAATTTTTATGCTCAAAATTTTTTTATACTCTAGTAGATTAAATTAATGAAAATTAGTGTGTAATATTTAAGTAATATATATATATACATGTTAAATTAAAGAAAAACCTTTTTTTATTCATTCATTAGGTATAATAGACATAAGATAAGAAAACACACTATTTTACACACAATAAACTGTATTATTTTAAAGACTATTTTACCGACTTTTAATGAATAACCCATTTTAAATCAAAATTTTAACTCTCTAACTGATTAAATATGTCAAACTAAACTTCCTAATTGTAATCTAAATGAAAAAAATAGTTTAGGGTAAAGTTTTTAAATATTTTTTTGAAGCATTTTATTATTTGATGAATGGTTAAAAATACTAAATTTTAGTTCAACACGGTTTCTCAACTATTTTATTTATAAGGTTAAATTGTATTTTATATTGGAATTAATATTTAATTAGATAATATTTTATAAATTAATACAATTTTTTCATTGGATTGAATTTCAACTTGAAATTGATTATAAAAACATAGTAATGTTTTAGGCATTTGTACTTTAAAAACCAGCAATGTCGTCCCGCCTGCGGGATTGAATTTAAAACAATTTTTATCACTTTTTTTATTTAAATTTATAAAAATGGATTAAATATTTTGAATAATCAAAATTTATAATGTCTAATAATACAAAAAAAATAGACAAAATTTTTTAGTGAACATGATTAAAATTAATTACAATTATTAAGGAAATATTAAGATTAATAATGGATGAAACCATTAACACAAGAAACAAAACGACCTATAAACATGTAAAAGAGAAATTTTATGGACATATGTTGACCATATCCCCTATTTCATTGAAATTGGACCATTAGTGGTTCCACTTGTGACATGAAAAATCTACATGCAATTCCATTGTCTAAACATTAGAAGAGTGTCACACCCCCTCCACTATAAAATGGACTCCTCTCCTCCTACTTTCTCACACCCCTAATTCCACATTGGATCAAAAAATATCTGACCAAATATCTCATGAAAATTCCTACCATTATCATAGAATCCGTCACTTGGTTAGAAATAAATCCAAGGATGTATTTTGATCAAACCAAAAGGAGTTACCTAAATAAAAGGTAACAAAATTCTTCATGTTTTTCAGTTTTATTTCAATTCTAAAATCCATAAAATTTAGTTTTTTGATAACTTTATAACAAAACCAGTATCATAAATATATTAGGATGTTTTTTAAAATTTCAACCTAAATATTCACACACCTCCATCTAATGGGATATGAACATACTATTTATGTGTATGATGAACTAGTGCCTCATGAAACGATGATTGTTCATTTTTCATTACCACCTATCATGGTGGAAATTATGATGGACAATATATTTATATATTATATATATGATATTTATTATATCATTATTATTCTATAAATATTTTTCAAAACTTATCATTTTACTTTATATTTTGTGTAAAATTAATAATATGATTCGTGGATGAACGATCTACCGCTCCCTCAATACCAAGTAATTCCTTCACACGATACATGTAATGTTTAAATAATGGTTTTACATAGAAATATGTGACATATAAAACAAATATATATATATATATGAAATAATTATTTAATGTAAATATAATAAATATCATTTTTGTTATTACCCTTTCACACACTTAAAATGAGATAACATCGTTCGTGAACGTGTGAACTACCGCCTCCTGGAGATGATGTGTTTCCTTTTTTAAATCACAATAATTATATATAAGTATATATGAATAACTAATATAATATATATGATATATTTATCATTATGTAGTGATAAAATATTACTTAACTTCTTTCTATAACTATCATTGAAAAATTAGAGTGTTACTCATGCATTCGTATGACCTACCATATCGATGATAGTAACATTGATTCATTATTCATAACAACATTTAATTATTGGTTTTAAAAGTATACTTGATCTATAAATATGATAATTAATTCATGATTATTATTCTTGAGATATATATAATGACCCATTTTACCATATTTGACCTACCAATGTTTATTTCCCCACATAAATGAATTTTGTGAAAACACCTGATGTAAACACAATTGATTAAGTAGTTGTCTACACCATTGAAATAAGTAAAATAAAAGAAATGATCAACATGAAAAAAGTTCTAAATAAAGTATATAATTAACACAAGTGTATTTTATAGGATTATAAATGACATTCACCCAAAAGGAAATGCATGGTAATGGATTTCAACTCAATTGACATTCCATTGTTATTTATTTTTTGTTATGCCCCTAATTTTTTATAGGGTATATATAATACTAATTGAAATTTTATATCATGAAACATTTTATTCTAATTATATTAAAAGTTTCATTTAATATTATTCATGGAGACTTTGAAACAAATGTTTCAATGTGGTATGAGACACTTTGGAATGTTTAAAGATTACTCCCATCAATGTTTTTAATGATCATATTTGTAATATCACATTTTTTGTGATTATTTACATTCTCTTAAAACAATAATTTTAGTTTTATATACCTAATTTCTTATATATGGTTCAAATACTTCCACTTTGTCAAATAATATCATGAATCATTAATTCTTCATGAATCTTTTACTTCCAATCTGAATTATTTCATCAATTAAGATTTGAGTTACAAGATACCAAGTGAAAAATAGATTTTATAACCCAATTTCATTTCATCGGGTAATATTAATTAATTGTTATAATTAATTTTAGATAACTATTGTTATAATTAATTTGAATATATATATTTTTATTTCAACTTCTATATGTGGATTTAAAGTTGATACACATGATTTAATCATTGATTGATTTTTATTATACCATCATAATATTTTCAAGGGTTTACTTTAGTGTTCCATTTTGTTCAGGACTGTTTAAACTTAAATTTACATTATATGAAATTATTTGATCATTTTGTAATATACCCTTTAATTTTAATCTATTTTGATTATTTATAATCATTATTATGTGATAGTACCATTTTTTCACTCCTTATTAGTCAAATAATATTATAAAATTCTTTTTAGGGAACCTGAATTTATTTATCTCTTTAGTCAGATAACTTGTTTTCTTATAAAAACCATGATTTATTAAAAAAAATTGTAATTGTTTTTACAATTATTATATAAAGATTTTTTTACATATTTTTTATTTTACCAACATGTTCAATGGAATCTTCTGGTCACTTTCTAAAGAAGGCATTTTTATAACCATTAACTGTGAAAATGGAATACTCTTTTTACCACATATGGCTTATAAGGATTTACCAACCATAATTTCATTGAATATTAATTTTTGTGTTTAAATGGATTATTTTAAAAGAAAATATTTTCAAATTTTATATTCAAAGAAAAGGTTTTTCAACATGTTTTTCAACAAATTTTTTATAATAAAAGGATATTTTTTCAAGAAATTTTTTAATAGATTATTTTATATAAATTATATTCATTAATGAAGACAACTATTATTTTTACTCCATTGGGGATATTTTTTATTAATACCATCCCATTTCTTCTTATAGATGGATTTTTATTTATTTTGACAATTATAGTACTAAAATTCACTTCCTTGATTCATTTGTTAGTCCCCTTGAAATATTCAATCTCTAATGATCATTGAACATTGAATTTCCTCTAAATTATCTATTTCATTTATCATGGATTTTATTATTTCATAAACCATATACCTCTTTATATATGCTATCAAAATTGATTGTTTTTTTATTATTTGGGAAAATATTGATAATTTTTTTTTGTTATTCAACATGGGTATTTGATAAGGAATATTGTTTATCAATTAAATGGATTACTCGATATAATGAATGTGTTGGAAATGTAATAATGAGTGGATCCCAAACATTGTATAGATCATCGATGCATTGATAGGATCTCATAAGACAAATAATGTACATAAATTAAACATGTTTTTATCTATAGTTTAAAAAATCTAAAGGATATATCATGAGAAAATAGGTTATCAGGTTCTTGAGGCTTGACTTTAAATAGATAAGAATTTCAATCATATTAATTCATTATTTATTATCCTAGATATTTTCACATGGAAAAATCTATGGATTCATTTCATTATAATTTTATAAACTAAATGGAATTTGGTTTCAGTTTCTTAACTTTCTATATAGATTTTTCATTATATAGTTATTTTAATGGCATGTGTTTCTATTTATTGTTCATTAACTTCTTTCCTAGTTTGGTGATTATATGGTATGTGTGTTTAATTATTTACCATGGAATAAATATTATTCATGTTGATTCATTATTTTTTCTGTTAAAGTAATACCTTATTTTTTATTTAATCTCACCATTTTCATTTTTATTTCCTTAGGAATCCAAGAAGTGTACTATGAAAGATATTAATGGACTTACTATATAGATTAGAGTTATCTTTGAAGTTATTTATTTAGAAAAAAAGAAACAGAAAATGTGTTTTAATTACTGTATTCATTTGTAATACAAGGCACATATATTTATCTGGTTTACCAAGGCTATTAAACTATTCTATCCTTTAGGATTTGATTCCTTGTAATCTTGGAAATCTAATTGAGAATAGACAATGACTCTTGGATTTCAAGGGTTGTGTCGCTACAATAATTTTTATTAATTGTGTTAACCTATATAAATAGAAAATTATCATTCATTAAGAACACATTGACCATAAAATATAATGTAGTCAACCTTCTAAGGGAATAAATACAATTTATTATATTTCCAAATGTAGTTGTATAGAATGAGGCATAAAATTATCTTTCAAAAGATTTGTGATGTGACCTAGATATTTGGAAATTTGGTATTTACTTCACTTCATAATAGATAAAAAATGTTATAATAAATGTTATTTGGAGATATTATTGAAATCAAACAAGTGATTAATATATTATAAAAGCCAACATCAATAATAGATTTATAGAAAAATAAAAAAATCTGATACTATATTTTTCTACAAAAATATATATTTACATTTATAGAATGGAGAGAAATATCATACTACTAATTTATAGTTTAAAATTGATAAAATATGTGAGGAAAAATAAAAAAAATTATAATTAATGAATTTAAAATTGTTTCACCGAATAATTTAGAGAAAATATTGGGGAAATATTTTATAATTATAATGAAATGTATTTTAGTCAATTTTTATGATTAAATTAAAAATATATACAACATTTAAAAAAAATTAATTGACCATTCATGAACTAACATGACAAACTTTTATAATATGAAAATAAATACATTTAGAGATAAAATCATAAAAATAGAAATAATTGATCCTATATTATCAAATAAATTCATATATAGGATTTAAACTATGTAAATTAATAATGTATTAAAATTTTATATAGTTTTAATGATTTATAATACTCTTAAATGTCATTTTCTACACATATTTTGGGTTGAATATTTAAATATAGTAAACAGATATACAAATAGTTTTTTTTGAAATGGTAAATTTATATAGAGGGATTGTTGAGTTTTTTAATTACCATATCACCCTATATAAATAATATTACAAATTATATGTACCATAATAAATTATTTGAAATAGTTTATATGACCACAATACTATTGTAATCTTCATGATAAAAAAGTTATTTTACTAATAAATTTTTGATGTCTTTCTTATAGGGTCTCTCCCTTTTCCAAATGTTTAATTTATTAGGATATTATATTCGGACATAAATTTGATATCTCTATGATATTATTGATAAAAATTTACTATTTATATAGTGGTTAAATTAAATTGGTGTTCAGTTAATGAAATATATTTTATTGAAATGCTAGAGGTTCAATAGGTGTTTTGGGGGAGGTGAGGCTACAACAAAATAATAAAAAATTGAAGTAAAATAAACTTTAAATATTATTATATTCATTTAATAGAGGTATTTAATTTTGTGGAACTGTGTAAAAAAATATATCCTTTGTAAAAAATGTTAATTACAAATTCAATCTACATATATTCAAGATAAAATTTAATATTTGATAAAATATTATATATCAATAATATTGAGTTTACATTTTATATTATAAATTATATAGGAGTTAAGAATATGTCTCACAACTCATTATTTTCATGAAATAATAAATATATTATTTTAATTTTTATTGTAGGTAACCTTAATTAGTATATTCTTTAATGAAAATTATTTAATAAAATTATATAGAATATGTATTATCTTTAATTTATTTGTTATATGTTAATAAAGAATATACTTATAAATTTTTTTTGGGATTTAAATTTGAATGAGATTTATATTTATAATAACACCTTTAAGACTATAATGTATATACAAGGCTATAATTTATGGATTTTTATTTCAAAAAAATTGTTATGAAGATCATTAATCGTTGGTTTTAATGTAATGTTATATGATAATACACATTAATAATGATATAGAGTTTTGGTAAATTTGGAATCATATTAAACCATATTTATTATATAATTCAAATGACAGTACACATTACTAATATTTTTTAGCCGAATCAATTTCGACATAGGGGCCCCGATGCGATCTTTTCTTCTAAAGAAGAGGTCATATTACTTGCTTCCGACCTACGTTTTGTTCTTGTTGGAAAATTTATCAAGCGTAGGACTTATTTATTCTTCCTAAGAAAAAAATTATAAGCTCTTGGTTTGATGGAATTCCATGTTGGTCTCTTGAATTTATTTTATGTGGTTTTTTATTTTTTGTCTAAAAATTATTACTATCGGCTATGGATGAGGAGTACATGGTCCTTCATTGGCTTCTTCATGAAAGTGTTGAAATGGTCCCCTAATTTCTGCACTGACATTGAGCCTCCCATTACACCTATTTGGTTTGGGTTTTCGGGTCTGCCTCTCCATCTCTTTAAATAATAATCCCTTTTTGCGATTACTAGTCTGTTTGGGAAACCTCTAAAACTTGATTTCACTACTAAAAATTTCTTGCAACACTCTATTTCTAGAATCTATACTGAACTTTACATTTACAAACACATACCATATCAAATTTGGATACAAAATGGAAACACTGGGTTTCTCTAAGTGTTCGTCATTGAAAATTGTCCAGACAACTGCACTAAGTGTCTTAAAATTGGACATCCTTCAAAGGAATGCGGGAGAAAACTTGATGCACCACCTCTCAATAATTAAATTTGGATTAAAAAAGGTGAACTCAAGGGGATATATTCTGATCCTCCAACGAATTTTGAGGATCCTACTAATAAGGATGTTATGAATTCTACTCCCAACTCCCCTACTAACCATCTTGCTAAAGTTGACGTTTTTTCTCATATTGTTCAATTGTGTGATGAGGTGTTACACAATGAAACTGAGAATCCTTCTGTAATAACTTATGCTCCTCAACCTTTTCATGAGCAGGACAAGAATAAATAGTCTAACTCTAGTGAATCCTTGTAGGAAGATCCTGACCAATAATCTAAAATTGAGGAGACCATCTACAAGTCAAGTGATAGGAAGGGGAAAACCAATGGTTGAATCATATGGTTTCATCATGCCAAGTCACAAAATAACTCAGAAGCGAAGAGACTATTATCACCTTGATAGAACTATTACTATGAGATCCTCAGAGGCATCTAGGATGGAAAAACATGTTATTCCTTCATAGCTGGAGATTATATCACCTCATACTAAAAATATTTTGGATGATCCTAATAGTGGTGAAGAAGAGGAACCTATTATCAGGGATGCCTATCAATATAATGATGATATGAGTGAGGAATTAGAAGTCTGTATGTAAGAGAAATATGGAATTGTATTTAAATGATATAGGAATAAAGAAATTTCCATAGAGACCAACCTTCAAATAAGAAAGTGAATGTTCATTTTTATGATGGAGAAATTAAAGAAAAATCCTAACATTGATTATAAGAGCATTCATTGGCTATGATTCCTATTTTTCCTGCACTTATATTACTTTTTTCATCAGCAGTTTCCTTCTCTTTGAAAGAGATGATTCCAAATTTTGCAGTGCCTGAAACTGGACTTGAAAGCAAGTAGTTTCATCACTGTTCATTTTTTATAGATTAGCAACACCTCTTTTTTGCAATTATTTTTATATCATTCTTTGGTGCGATATAAGTGATTCATGTACGGGAGGCAGTGATTTTGTCCTGATATTCTCGTACAGCTAGAAGACTTCAAATCACTTGTTCTGGATCCATCTTGAGAGATTAAATAGCAGATTGATAAGGTCAATACAACTGAAAAGTTATCATCTTTTGGAGATCTGGCGGTAATGTACAACAAACCTCTTGATTCCTCTGTCATTGCCACTCCTAGTGTGATTTTTTGGGATTTGAAAAGAGAGGATTTTCTAGGAACTGTTATGGAATGTGTTTTAAAATTTTTCTTCACTGAAATTGCTACATTTGGTGGACCTTCTCTCAAAGTGTACTGCCTTACAGCTGAGTCATGTGGTGGTTTATATATTGTTGGCAGTGGAGAGCTTGAGGCCTAGGCTGCCCATGGAGATGTGAGATGCCTGGGGTTTTGTAATGTGGAAGCGTGTGGCCATGTAATTGATTGATGAGGAGACTTTAACTTCGTCTTAGTTTTTATGTTTTGGTTTCTCAGTGGTAGGTTGGATCATGGATGGAAACTAGTACACTTCACTTTGCCACTTTTTCTACTTCAATGTTCTATGTCTGATGGCTTTTATCTGTGAAACCATTCAATGCTTCTTGTCACTGCATACTCTTTTCAACTCATTTTTTCACTGTAAACATTCTTTTCATAATAAATTTTTGAGGGATATGAGTTAGGTGACCAATTCATGTCTCCATTTGTCTTAAAAAAGACTATTTTTACATAAAAAAAAACTGTTTTTAAATTTTATGAAAATGAATAACATCATGACTAGTGACTAAAAGTGGAAGAAAAAATTCACAAAAACATATTGGAACTGTGATAATTAAATAAAAAGAATGATGACATTGTTCTACTAATTGTAAAATAATAGTACTCAATATAATTTTAATGTATAGTTTCATATTAAATGATTAAATTAGTAAGGTTTTTTTAAATGGGATTTTTTGGAAACATTATGACTATATTTTCATTGACCTAATATTTCACTATATATTATCATTAAATAAAATATATATTAAATAGAATGTTTTACTCTCTATAAAAAATTATAATAAAAACATGATATATTTTTAACATTAAATTTGATCATTTAATGTTATATATTATATTAGTAGGAATGAATAGAAGTAACCATATATCAAAAACATTAAATAAAGAATAAATGGAATATATAAGTGAAAGTCATTAAAATAAATCTAACATATTTAAGAGAAAATGGGTGGTAAATCCTATAGGTTTTTCTCTAGAATAATAAAAATAACAACTCATCAAATTACGATTTGAGTGAAATCAATTCTGATAATATCAGAAGCATGTAGAACATGCTATAAAATCCATTCTATTTGAATCACCATCAATTATTATGAAAATCGATTATATTACTTTCAACTATCTTGAGTAGATTATATGGTGTTTTCTACATATAAACCAGTCTGATATCATCATGTAATTTTTATCTATATAATATAATGGGAATGTCAATAAAAATTCATTTTAATAATTATTCAAATTATTTTCTATTTTATTTGTTCATATTTGGAAATTAAATTATATAAAATTTAGATGTGAATATTTAAAAAATTAGTCTACCATCCTTTAAATATATAATTTTTACAAATAAATATTAATATATTTAGAATATACATAAAAAAGATCAAAAAATGTTGTCGTGTTCATTATACATATATATGTTAAGAAATGTCGAATTATTTCATAATTTAAAATTAATAATTTCAATTTCAATTTGAAATTCATAATTTCAAAACATATAAATTAATTTTCTTTCTGAAAATGTATATTATTAGTTGAAAAATATAATTTTTAGTAAAAACAACTTTCTTGATTTTGTCAGTTATTAAGATTTTCAAAGAAGTTTAAAGAACCTTTTAACTAATCAAAAATATATTTAAGAAATAAAATTGAAATTTCAAAATATTCACTAAGATTATGAGCCCTATGTACATCATTTTGAAAACTATATTAAAATGATAGTTTAATAAAATATCAGTCACCTATTTGAATAATTTATTTCGACTCGAGATATAAATTTGTATTTCACTGAAAGACATATAATATTTATTTATTTTATAATAATCGAATTTATCTTATGCTAATTGATTATTATATTATATATGGTTTCTATATAAATTTCAATTTTAAATTCACTCTTCTTTTAGAACCCATTTTTATGCTTTATGTGTGTTAATCATAAAATTATTTTTTCAAACATATATAAATTTAATTTGACCAAAATATTCCAAAATTTTAAATCATAATTTTCAATGTAATTGAAATTGTAAATATTACCTTCTTTCATTATAAGTAAATAAATGGTAAAACAATTACCAATTTAAATATAAATTGTGAAAATAGTTAAAATTAAATGAAAATAATTTCTAAACATTATTGTGTGTCTCAAACTTTTTTTATTTGTCAAATTTTAGACAACACTAACTACAAACCAATATTTTTTTCCTCTTTGATTCCACTAAACATTGAATAGTGACAATATATTATTGAAAATGAAGGAGTTACTCCCCAAAAACACTTATCTTCACATATAAAAGGGTAACATACCAAACACTTCAAGACTAAAAGACTCTATATATTTTTCATTAAAGATATTTAAATTTTATTCTCATAGAAAAATATATTATTTCAATATGCTTCTAGTCACTGATAGTTTTCTTTTCACCATTATTATCAAGGATCTTTCCCAGAGAAAACTCAATATATTGGAATGAATATTAATTTTTCTAAGCCTCATATTTTAATATAATAATTAAAACCATATTTTAATACATCTCAATTACGGATTTATAATATGTGAGAAATTAAATGCATATAAAAAATAGGAAATACGGTTATAAAAAAAATTATTAAAATAATTCATAGCATTCACTTAAAATTTCATTGCTCATATAAAAGTTAATGGGATAACCTATAAAAATAAATAAGAATGGGTTGAGGTATGAAGCCCAATAAAGGAATAAAAAATGGAATGAGTTAAAGCATTAAATTTGAGTCCAGAGTCATGTCATGGTAAAATAATACAGGCATGAATGATAAACATGAACATTTAATCATGATGTAAGAATATATTATAAAGAAAAAACGGGAATGTAGAAACAACATAAAACATGACATCAGAAACATTGTCCAAAGATGAGAAACAAGCCATATAAACATAGTGTGCTTAGTATATTCTCCCATACACTATACATGGTTTATCATTAGTGAAATACATTACACAATGAATTGAAGAGCTATATAGTTTTGGAACCACCTGTCACATTCATGTCAGGTACATGGATAAGTTTTCAACATAGATTATATGATATAAGGATGTATTTAGTGACTTTTAAGACCTCGATTATGTAATTCATGTGACATATATAGATTCCTATTTAAATTATGTATAGGTACATCATGGAACTGTAAATACGAATGATTACTCAATTTACAAATGTTTTCTAGGGACAATTGGAGTAAAATTTCTGTTGCATACCAATGGTACATAAATATTCAAGTAAATTATTTAATAGTGAAATGTTTTTATTAACACATTGAAATAATAAGTACATTTGGAGGATGTGTAAAAACATTTAACCCAAAATCAAAAATAATAAAAAAAAATTCATAATTTAATAATGATGTTTCAATTAGGATGAGAATATAGGAGCCCTTACCCAGAGAGGGAATATCAAAAAGCATGGTAGGATCATATTATGAGATTGGTGGCACATTTGTAGGTATTTAAAGATATAAAGGTAGAATAAAATCACTATCTGAGTGTTTTGAATAAATGGTAATGAGAGTTAGGTTGGGATTTGCAAGGAAAAGAGTGGGGAATTATTTTTTTATTTCAAAACATATATTTTAAAAAATATAAATTTAAATAGTTAATACCACATAAATGAAAATGGGTTTGAGTAAAGGGGAACTTTAGTTCGTTTGGTGTGTTATTGGAAAAGAGAGGGGAATTATTTTTTTATTTCTAAACATTGATTTAAAAAATAAAAAATAAAAAAATTAATACCACATATATGACCATGGGGTTTTCACATAGATTATAGAAAAAAGGGTTTCTTTTTTATATTTTATATTAATAATAAAAAAAACTCATTAAAGTAATACCATTTTAGATGTAGCTGTTATTCATGTATATACAAAAAAAAAAATTCAAACTAAAAAATATAAAATATCATGTAGATGATACTATTGAGTTTAAAAAAATTAATGATTACCTTAAAAGTTTATTTTAAATGGTGAATTATTTTAGTCATGGGAACCATTTATATTATTTTATAAATAAATTTTATTCTTTTATGATATCACTATGAATACTATATATTTATACCATCTATAATTTTTACCCAAAATATTTGACTATGTTTGAAAATTTTATGAAATTACCTATTGGATAATTTTGAAATATTGATTTCTAAAATAATATTTTTTTTTCAAAAAAAATATATTAATATTAAAATTTCAAAAAATAAATAAAAAATCCGAATTTATTAAAAATATCCATTTTTATGATGATATTATTTTTTGAACCATATTAAATTACATTTGAATTCATAAAATTTAATATCAGTTATATTAAAATAAATTCTATTTAATAATAATAATTCTCAAAAAAATAAGAACTAATTGAAATATTAATGAATTTATAAAAAACATTGTCTTGATTAAAACTATTTATTTGAAAATAATAATGTAATTTTATATTTTATCAATGTATATTTCTTTTAAAAATAGTAATTTATAAATTTATAAATAATAAAAAAAATTATAAATATAATCATTATTTTTTTAATGTTAAATGTATTTTGATTCAAACTATTAGGGTCCAGATACATAAAAAATTATTGTAATATAAAATTTACTAATGGTTTGATGTGAACTGATGATATATGTTTTGGGTGTTTCAGTAAAAAAAATTGGCCATGATCGAATAATGATTGAAATTATCCCATACATGTTTTTTTGAATGCTTTAGTAATTTAATAGTTTCTTTAGAAAGGAAAAGGGAAACGATTAATGATGCCATCTTTATGGAATAATGAAAAATGGGATTCATAGGTTATTATCCTACCTGTCGAGGATATTTTTTTCATATTTATCAATATGACATTACCATAAACATTATTATATAATAATCTTAATGATAACTCTAAAATTTATATATTATTGATTGTTATGATGAATAACAATATCTTATATCCAAAATGATGTTATATATAATGGTTCACAAATAACATATGTACTTCATGTGTTTTATATAACACCATACATAAAAATTATTTTAATCAATTCCAATGTAAACATCATTTATAAAACATCAGTTCATTAAATTCTTCCCCCATAAAAAGTTTCCCCATTGAAATTTTAATACATAAAAAATTTATGATCGCAATTAATTATTAAAACCTCTTCTAATTCACATATTGCTTCCTAAAACATTTGGTTTTTCCATAATTCATTTAGGAGTTGAGTTTTCCTATTTCATATAACATTGTCACTATAATCAATGTTTCTCACTAGATTTTCCATATATGCAAGATCATTCTATTATGGTACCACCTATGGATTCAGCACATGAAATGGGTCTGGTATGAACTTAAAAAGGAGGGAGACAAGGAATAACTCATGTAATTGACATATGTTAGGTGCAAGTGAAAGCCAATATGCCACATATCTAATGATATCACAGTTAAAAAGGAGATGATGAGTCTTGAACTATACTTTCCCATCTAAAATACCATCAAATTCTTCCCTGGTGATATATGAAGGAACACTTTATCATCAAATTAAAACTCTTGGTGTTATCGATGATTATGTACATATATTTTCTGTCAACGTATTTCAAATATCATAATATTTTGAATGATTAATATTTTTCCATCATCTCTCATAGTAGATCAGGTACCATTAGCTACGATCACCAACTTCATCAAAACTTATAACGTTTTGACACCACATCCCATACCAATCCCCATAAGATTCTAATTGAATTCTAGATTGTAAACTATTATTATATTAAACCTACATTATGGGAAGGCATTGAAACCAACAACCTTTTTAATCTATTTTACATGGCCCAAACATATCCAATTAACTTTTTATGGTTCAAAAAAACTGACCATATTTTCGAGGGAGATAAGATTTAATGAACCACATCATCATTTACAATAGTTTTGGAATGATTCTATAGAACCTAAAGGAATTACACAGATCTCGATTAGATATAATGGGTTTTGGAATTCAATGAAGTCTTACCACTAAACTAATTCATATCATAAAATGTTGTTAAAAATAGAAATACTCATTGATACTAATGAAATGAGATATCTTTGTAATGTGATCAACTACCACCCAGATATAAGTGTTTCCATTAGCCAACCTAGGGAGTACTATAATTGAATCAATGTTTATGTTTTCCCTTTTCCATACTGGTATTGTTAATCAAATAATCACACCCTTAGACTTATTTTATTCATTCTTGACTTATTGGTATACAAAAAATTGAGTTACAATTTATGAAATATCATTATTCTGATTATCCCTAAAGATTTTTTACATCGGATATGTATACTTCATAGTAATTTAGGTATGAATGGATAAGGAGGAGCATTATCCATCACCAGAACTTTACCAATTTAGATCTTGTTTTTATGGGGAATATATCTGATTACAAATCCATAAAAGGGAATCATTATAAATGTATAACTCCAAAAAAATTTCTACCATTTTCTATACCACATAATAATATTTTTGGTCCTCTATGATCCATAAATTAATATATTGTTGAGTTTTTTTGAACATGTCATATTGATGTTGCTTTTATTATACTCATGTCCATCAATTTTTTTCAAATAGGATTAAATGCCTTGGAATCCATATCGTGGATAAGGTTGTGGGATACATATCAATCAGTGTAACATCAACATTTCTCACCTTAGTATGATTGTAATTAATTGAAAAATAATAATCATTGACATAAATTAACCACCATAATTGGTTAATGTTTATATCCATTTCGGTGAATATATACTCTAGGATTTTCTGATCTGTATATATTTCACGCATCTCCCTGATAAAATAATTTTTCCAAATCATTAATATGAATATCATCATAACTAATTAATATTATTGAATTGTGCAGTTTTTTTATAAATTATTAATTAAACGTTTTCCTTCATTATCACATTTTCATCATGAATGAGTATGAATCCCAATCCCTTGCAAAAATAATCATTATATATACGAAATTAATCCATACATGTGGGTAATGTGAGTATAGGTGTAGTGATTATCCACTTATTTTACTATATTAATATCTCTTCTGATTTATTAATCAATTCAAAATTAACTCCCATTAGATTTAGAATCATTAGTGGGACTAAAAATCATGTGACTATCCTCGATCAAGTGACTGTTCTAACAAAATCAGAGTTCGATTTACAATACAGAGAGTGATTTCCTTCACTTAGAAATTTATGTTGTTTCTATAAAAAGTAATCCAATACATGTCCCAAATAACATTGAATTCACTTATAGGGAGTTTCATAATGTTTTTTTAAAGTTTTTCCAAATTTTTTAATAGGATAATGATATTTTCTTGGGATTATTCAATTGATCTATATTACATCATCACATATAACTCTAATTACCTATATTTATGTCATTTTTGAATAGTTCTACTAAACATAGATGATATGAAACAATGTGTTAAACAATAATCAAAGAGTATTTTTAATATCATTAAATTAATAACTAATGTTCCATTAAATTCATCTATATTGGGATTCACCTCATCAATTGTGACAGAACGGTCACTCCCATTATCTATAGGGCATGGAGGTTGTTTTCATTGCTTCTCATCAAATAACATTATCCCAGTGTGTTTATTTTACTAGATTAGTTTATCCTTACTATTGATATATTGGAAAGGATGATAAGGTTTTACTAGATCATTCCATTCATCCATCAAATTGGTGCATTTCTTTGGTCGGAAGTCGCTACCTATGTGAACCTCATTCCAACAACTATAGAATTTCCATTTAAAATCCAAGAAATGTTTATGATTCTTCTACCTTATATAATGATATGTGGTGTTTCTTACATTATTTCCCCATGATATTTAACCATCATAGAGATAAAATTAAAATCCATCATCCATATCCAATATCTAGACACATAAGACCCTAGGGTTTTGTTGATCTCTATTTCATCATTCTAGAAATATCTTCAAATTATTCTCATAGTATGTTGAGATTCAAATAACCATGTTATTTCATTGACTCATTATTATCCCAACAATGAAGTGGTATACATTACCTATGTGGGATAAGAAAAAGATTATGGCATATCATGAAAATATTATCATTTTAAACTTTTATACTTAGATGGGTTCTTCATCCTTTTTCGCAAGGCAATACATTTCATCACAATTTTATGTTAGATATTTTGAGCAAACCATATAGAGAAAATGATTTTATGTAATTAAATACAATATTTATCTTTGGTCTCCACCTTGGGATTTATATTTCGATCAAAATCCACAATTTATTAAATTATCTATCCATGAAATAAACTCCCAAAATGATCTTCTGTTTTTATGAGATTTGATGTATATAGATGATCATTTCAATGAAGTTGATGTATTATTCCATGATAAATGGATCATAATATTCACTGAATTTTATAGTATTTTATCAAACAATTATCTCAATTGACAAATTATTTTCTTGTAAAAGGATGTAGGTATTCCATATGATTCTATTTTTTTAGAACATGATGTTTTTTAAAAAAAAATCATGTTGTTATCATCACCCTATTCTACCAGTTTGGGAATATCATTTGGGAAGTCATCAAATACCCCACCCCCCTTAAGGTTGTTTACTCAATTACACCTATTTCTATCAATTGGCTTAAATAAAGGAAAAATGAAGGAATTTAAATATTGACCAATTTAAAAAAGGGAAACCCTGATCATTAAAGGTATAAATCATAATTTACATATATTCATTAACTTCATAATTAATATGTTTTTAATCTTTGATACCCATTATCGATATCATAACATAAATTCTTGGGGTAAAATTTTCCCTTAATAATGTTTTATATGGATAATTTGAATGTATCAAAGAATATCTCCAAGAAGTGTTAATATTTTCATTCATCAAGGAATCATTTTCATGCACTAGGTGGTGATCATGTGAATCATAATATTCCATTTTTGGGGTTATTAACCATATAGATGACTATTCCATAGTAACATCCACATGTAGTATCCAGAAATAATGTAAATTTTTTGAAACCATTTACTCTAAAATTTTCAAAACCAGGTATATTTTCATATTATTAGTATTATGCATAATGATTTCATTTCATTTTTATAATCCTAATATCAAAAAATTAATATACTTTCTTATAATATGAATTTTGAAAACTCATATTTTAATGCAACATTGTTATTATTTTATTACAATAAGGTCCACATATTATAATACTTTGTTTTTTTAGGACTAGTTCCTTTTTGGAATTTGGTAAATAACATAATAAAATGAAACATTTTTATGAAAAAATATAATAAAAACACAAAAAATTGACATTAAATTTCCATTTATCTTCAAAAAACACTATGGGATAACCTGGGAACATGAATAAGATAATGATGATAAATAAATACAATTAATTGAATAATAATATCATATCATAACATAAAAAATAAATTTTATTGAATAAGTGTATCTAGGTAACATAATAGATATGATAATCATAAATATGAACATTAAATCAGGATATATAATGATAATAAAAAGGGAACATCAGAATTTGGAAAGATCATAACACATGAGATCATAAATATAATTCGTGTATAACAATTGAGAAGATGTAACATACTATGTGTTGGATAACCATTCAATAACTAGACATGGTTTGTCACAATTAAAAAACATTAATCAATGTATTGGAGGGATACATAATCATTGGCCGACCCATTACCTTAATATCATTTAAATGGATATGTGTTCCAGATATATAATTCAAATTCAGGATTCCATTAATATTTTTTAATCCCATAATTATGGAATTTATGTTACATATATTTAATTCTCTCATAAATGAAATATATTTACATTATGGAGAGTACCCACGAGTTGATATGGGGATGAGAAGTCACTGCCCAAATGTTTGGAATGAAAAATCATGGAATTTTTTTGAAAGTGTAACTATGGTACCTAATGATTCATAGAATTATTAGATTCAACTAAAAGTGGTCTCACATCACATGGAATCATTATTTATAGTTATAGGGATGTGTAAAAAATTAATGAAAATATTAAAAACTGGAAATCTAATTACATATTACTAATAACGGTCTTGAGAAAAGTGGAGAAGAATAGGATCCATTACCTTGAGATGGTTCTTATAAAAGAATGGGAGGATATTATTAAGATCATGTGGAACTCAAGAAGGCCTAAAATGTTATAAAGGTAGAGTAAAATCATTATTTACTAGTTTTTTGTGAAGAAGAATTGGAATATCGGTGGGGTTTTTTAAAAAAATATTGGGGGTGTATTTATTAATATATAGTCATAGATCTTGGAATCAATATAATAAAATAATCAAAATCACAAACCATCCCATGGGTTTTTCCCATGGCTTCTACTGATGTGGATTTTAATTCAATATTATTTATTTTTTATAAATAAAAATAACAAAAATTATACCCTTAGTGACATTGAATTGATTCATGTTTATAAAGAAGAAATATAGTATTGGATTTAGAGGATTTATTTAGGACATGTTATATTAATTAAATATAATAAAAACATAATATTTTTAAGGGAATAAATAATTTTTTTCTTAGATACTCTTTATAGTATTTATGAAATCACATTTGGATTATTGTTGTTGGATCGAAATGATACTGATCATAGTATCAAAATAATGATATAGATGCTCAATATATAAGAGGGGGTGAATTGTATAATTTAAAAAATTCCATTGGATCTTTTAATGATAGTAATGTTTAAGAATGTTAAACAAGACTAATTCATAAGACCTTTTTGTTCTATAAAGTTTCTTGATTCCAAAAATATGGTTCCAGAAATGAAATATAAGAAAAGTTTACCATGATAAAGATTCTACCATAAAGCATATAGAATCATATAAATTAGAGTACAAGTATAAAAAGTTATAAGATAGTTATACTTTCCTCAACAACCAAAATACAACGAAAAAAATTAAACAATACAGGTAACAAGTATTAAATCTTTTAACCCAAAGAGAAGGGTATCAAACAAACTTGGATAAAGGTCCCTTTATTTATACTTTCAAGAAAGTATGTCTTACCCACACCATAGTAAGCCCTTGATACAAATATCGGATTCTGTCTTCCTATCCCCGCAATCCCTTGAACTTCAAGGTAGTCGGAACCTCTATCTTTCTATCATCAGAAGCCCTCAAATGTACTTAGAAACATTTAGAGTCGCACGAAGCAATTCTGAACAAGATGTTCAATATGCACAAAGCATGAATGTATCTCTCTGTAGAAATCACTTCAGCAACATGTAATCCCTAGATTTGTAGAAACGTTTATCAAAGTTTTGAGCTCTTTCAAATGAGATCCTATTTCTAGGAACATCTTCAACGGTCGGCTCCCTCCTCCAACGGTAATATTTTTCCTTGAATTTTGGAGGGACCTATACACGTGTCAATAAAACAATGGTTGGTTAGAAATAGAATGCACGCAATCATTTTATAGCTCAAAAATAAGTAAGAAAAAATATTTTTTCTTAACCAAATTCATTTTTCAAGTGTATCGAAAAATAAAAGTTCAGAGTCTAATGAAAAACACATTCAGTGTCTATAATACATGAATATTTGGATTTTGTCTTCAAAAGAATTCGAAACCTGAATTCTATAGAATCCCAAAGTCTAAATTTCAAGGAAATTTTGAGTTTGAATTCATAAGAATTTGGAGTTTGAATTCATAAGAATTCAGAGTCTTAACTCAAAAATTTCGGAGTCTGAATTCAGAGAATTCAGAGTCTGAACTTAGAAAGTTCTGGAGTCTGAATTTAGAGAATTCGTAGTCTGAACTCAGAAAGTTTGGAGTCTAAATTCAAAGAATTCAGAGTCTGAACCCAGAATGTTCTGGAGTCTTAATTTAGCTAATTAAAAACCTGAATTTGGATCCTGAAAATAGAATGCTCTATATCTATGTATTTATAATATTCCAAGGTTTTAGTTACAAAACAGAAATTTATTCTTAGAAGGAAAATGAGTTAGATTATAATATGAACAATGAAAACATTTTAAGGATAAATTTTCTTGGGGAAGGAAAATTTCCTTATGAAAGCAACCTAGGTCAAGGAGAAAAATTCCTTGAGGAAGGAAAATTTTCCCAATTACGATAAAATACATTTAGCCTTAAGAAAGTGTCACTACTGGAAAATAGTTATATACCCACGGTTTTGCAAAAAGTCGTGGGTATAGTCCACATATACCCACGGTTGTGCCAAAAACCATGGGTATAGTTTTCTTTTAATACCTATACCCACGATTTTGGAAAAAACCGTGGGTATAGGGAATTTTCCAAAGACCTATACTAACGGTTCATGAAAACCATAGGTATTGCGGTTTTTTTTTCAAGACTTATACCCACAGTTCTCCAGAACCTTGGGTATAGCTTTCCTGCATTATGGTGGGGAAATAAAATTAGGCGGGATATGAACAATATTAGGTAGGAAGACATTTTTTCATTGTTTAGATTAATATATTTATATACATATAAATATAAACTTTCAAAAGTTCTTTAGATTGGTTGGTAAAAACTTCTCTGTGGGTGTTGTAGGTTACGGATTCAAATCCCCCTGGCCGCGTTTTTTGAATTTAAATACCCCATATGGATCATATTAATATATATACATAGATATATGTATATATAACAAATATAAATAACAGGTCGATTGGTCCGTTTGTGGGGCGCGACCGCGAGGCTCAGCGCGAGGCGTGGGTTCGAAACCCCCGGGGCATTTTTTTGAATTTAAATACCCCATATTAATATATATACACAGATATATGTATATATAAAAAATAAAAATCACTGCTCAGTTGGTCGGGGCGCAGCCCCGAGGTTCAGCTTGAGGTGCGGGTTCGAAACCCCCCAGGCGTGTTTTTTGAATTTAAATACCCCACAGTTATCAACCGTGGGGTCTGTTGTGTGCCACACTGGAACAGCTGTGTGCCACATTGGACTCCCCAATACCCATAGTTCTCCACACCATGGGTAAGGCTGAGACCCCTATAGTGATGCCATTCCAGACCATAGTTCCCAAAACCGTGGGTATAGGCTATACCCACGGTTTGGGGGGCTATAACCACGGTTTTGAACAGTGGTTATAGGTCATTTTTTCAGAAGTGAGTGTTTGTGATTTTCAAAACAAGAAAGAATTGAAAAGTCAAAAGTGAACCTTATTGACTCAATAATATCCCCCTTTTTGGAAAGTACAAAAATCCTTACAGGAAATAATATAAGGGCTTAGAAAAATTATTCTGGACTTTGAAAATAAAACTTATCTCCCTTAACACATGGGAAAATATGAAAACGACTAACTCCCCCTAAATCTTTCAAAATACTAAGGATAGTATTCTTGATTTTCAGATTAAGCCATAGAATTTTATTTCATATAAAAATCTTCTTAGATAAGAACCCCCCCTTTGATGAACTCCCCCTTACTTAGGGTAATTTCTTCTCTTACTTTGTATTCATTTTTATCATTCCTTTCTCCTACTTTGTGATTTTAAAAAAGGATTAAAGGAAATGGAAAAACAAATATGGTACCTGAAATATTAGTACTAGACAACAAACATTATAAATAGCAACCATGAAATTCATTACGATTGGAAAAATTTATACAAGGAAGAAATACAAAAAAAGATTAGTATTGAATAATATTATCTTTCCTTCTACTTTGGTGTAAACTTCTTTACTATGTTTTTGAGCTTGAGTTCCTTGTGATATTCCTTTGCACATTTGAGAATCTGATCCTGATCTTCTATTTTTTTTCTAAGGATTTGATTTTTTCTTCCTGAGCCTTAAGAGATTCTTCCTGACCCTTTAGAACTTCTTCTTAATTAGCAAACTTATCTTCTAACGCAATCCTGACATTTCTCTCTTGCAACTCTGAGAAACTGAATACAACTTCTCATTCAGATCTTTTACATCTTGCATCCTAGATATCTGTTCCAGAGTTAGCTTTTCCTCAAAACTATTCGTGATATCCTTGATATTAACATCTTTAGTGTCAAATGCATCCTTCACACTTTCTCGTAATTCATCAAGAATTCTTATTTCTTCTACTTTTTCCCTTAACCAGCTTGTCATCTTTTTGCATAACCTTTTATGATATTCATAGCTAATAAGAAAATAGTTGAAGTTTGCCTCTAGTTTGACACACTTATCCATCACCATGGATACCGAATCTTATTTTTGATTTAAAGTGAGTTGAAGCATCTGGAATCTCATGTTTATGATTTGAAATCTTGGAATAGTCTCAACAAGCTTCTTCAAATACTGGACTACAAAATCATGTCCAAGGGAGGATGATTCTGAATCAGAGATTTTTCTTGGTGAGGTTTATTTTTCTAACTCAGCAGCTTTCCTCTTTGAAGAACCACAAACATCTTTCTTCTTTACCACAACATTGGTAGGTGTATCAACTACTACATATTTTCCCTTATCAACTTTCGAAATGACTTCCTCTTGATCAGGCGATTCATGTTCACTATCAGATAGCTAAACAATTTTTTCTTCATCAAATTCTTCATTTTCAGCTCCTACCTCGGCACCCTCTAGGAGAATGAAATCTTTATTGATGATTTATTATTCATATGGTTTTTCTACATCGTCTTCAGCCTTCACTTCATCCTTTCTAGGAGTAATAAGATTTGATGATTCATCTTGAGAAGTTTGGAATGGAAATTTCTTAGAAGGTCTTTCCTTCTCATCTAAATCCTTTACTTGATTTATCAAATATTTTGTATCACCACTGCCTTATTCTTCTTCTACTTATTTTGTTTTCTACTTATTCTTGTTCTATTACTTCTTCTTAATTTTTTTCCATAATTAAAAACTTCTTACCTGGTGTCTCTGGTAATGATTCAACCAAGAAGGATTCTGGTACCAGAATATTCTCAGAATATTTTCTCAGCAGCCTCTAGAAGGGATTGAACTATTTCAGCCTCAGACAAACTTCTTCTTCTACTTCCTATCTTTCTCTTGCTTGTCAAGTTATTTAGCTTCTTTCTCCCTCAAAGACTTTTCTTCAGCAGGGTCTAAGACAAATGTAGACTCCCCTTCTTTCTAATTTTTCTTGTCTTCACTCCATTTATCCACAACCTCATCAGGATAGGAATTTTTCTTCTTTGGCATCGGCGGTGTGGATTGGGTTTCCTTAGTCATTGGGTTTCTTTCCTTCTCTTCCACATCCTTAAACTTCCCCTTACATTCACCCTTTTTAGAGGCCTCACCCACATCCTGTTTATTTGAAATAACTTTAACTTCCTCTTTAGGCAAGTCATATAATTATTCAGATTCTTTAGAAAATACAACATTCATTCTTCTCATATTATCGTCACTTAACAACATAACTTTGCAATTCCTCGACTTAGATTTGCAATGGATTTATAAATATTCTAGACATCGAACAATCATCATTGATAGAATGGCTAGATACATAATAATATGAGCCTTTAGATTTCCATTCATTTTTTTCTCAATCATAACCAAGATATGGTTAACCAACTTTATCTTCCTTAAGTTTACCAAGAAATCTAGAATGTACATATCACTTTTATTCAAAGTATACTTGTCTCCTTTTCTCGGTATGATAAATACATGAACCCACAATTAAATTCTCTGATAATTTGTAGTCAGGTGAAGAATCTTTAGATTCTTTACTTCTAAGAGACCAAGGAATGTCATAGCCTTCACCTTATCAGAACTTCCTTGAACATTAGGCAGCTTATGAGAACAAAACTCTGCTTCCCCTTCTTATGGAATACCAATAAAGCTTGCAGCCTTGGTGTAAGAAAATGAATATGTCTTTCCATAACACTTGAAAGAAAACTTACACCTGTATTCTTCCATGAAGAAAATTAATGACTCATAGAATTCTATTAACAATTCTGAATATACCAAATCCTGAGTTCTTGGTTTTGGAAGGAAAATACTTTCCCACCCATTCAACTTTATGTTCATAGAGATAATACAATCATACTTTGCGAAAAACATCGGATCATTTAACCTTTATCTGTATATCTGACATTCATAGATTGGTTTGATAGTTGAAATATCTTTCTGAGAGGAGACTTAGGCAGACATTTGGATGTAAAAAAATCTAAGAAGTTTGGAATGGGTCATATAGGAGGCCAGATCTTCAGCAATCACGAGCATGAGTTTCGATGTAGGAAAACCATTGGGGGTCCTTTATATAGGCAATTGAGGCGATGGTTCAACTTCTATACTCAATCCAATAGTTGAAAAATATTCTGATCAGATCTGACGGTTGAGATGATAGCCGAAAGGATATTTTGATAGAATCTGATCTTTTTAGGTTTTTAAAAAAAATCAGATTTAAGAATAAGTGAGTACAAAAATTTAAAAACAGATGAAAATACCAATAATTAAAAGATGATTACAAAAACATAGGAAAGGAAACATACCTTTCGAATTTCTAGGATGATAATTCTTATTGAGTAAAATTCTTCTTGAAGAACTTTAGATTCTGAAAATTTTGATTACAAAAAATCTATCTGCAAAAATTTTAATTACAAAAAAACTACAAAGAATTTCCATTACGAAAATTTTAAACTACAAAAATCTTCATTACGGAAAATTTTGAACTACAAAAATCTTCTTTACAAAAAATTTTGAATATGAAAATCTTCATTACGGAAAATGTTGAATATGAAAATCATTATTACGAAAAAAATTCAACTACAAAAATCTTCAATACGAAAAAATTTGAAGTACAAAAAAAATTAGACTATGAAAAAAAAAATTAAAAACAAATGTACTCCCCCTAGGAAAAGAGATTATTTACTATAAGGATATTGGTTTTAATAGGAAATTAACATGGAAGATTTCCTTATGGTTATCATTCCTAATTTTTGTTTAATGTATTCAAATCTATCTAAGGGTAAATATTTTGTGAAAATATCAGCAATTTGATCTTGTGTTCCAATAAATTGAAAAATGATATCTCGTTTTTATGTGTGATCCCTAAGAAAGTGATTCCTAATATCTATGTGTTTTTCACAAGAGTTATGTGCATGGCTTTTACTTAAGGCAATTTCACTAGTATTATCACACAAAATTTGTGTTCTGGTAAAACTCCTCCCATTGTCTGTGAGTGTGTGTTGCATCCACAATAGTTGATCACAACAACTTCCAGCTGCTATATATTCAGCTTTAGTAGTAGAAAGTGCTACAGAGTGTTTCTTTTTTGTGAACAAGAAACTAATGAATCTCCTAAAAAATTACATGGTCCGGATGTACTTTTCCTATCCATTCTATATCCACCAAAATCAGCATCTGAAAAACATTATAAAACAAAATCATTTTCAGAAGTATAAAGGAGTCCTAGATCCATGGTTCCCTTTAAGTAGAAAAATATCCTTTTCCCTACCTTTAAATTAGATTCCTTATAATTTCATTTATATCATTCCCATAAACATACTAAAAATATTAAGTCTGGACGACTAGATGTCAAGTAAATTAGACTTCCTATCATACCTCAAAAAGATGTTTGATCTACTGGTTTCCCAGCTTCATATAGATCAAGTGAATTTGAGGTACCAATGGGATTAATAATACTCTTAGTGTTTTTGTATCCAAACTTTTTAAGAAGTTATTTAATATACTTATGTTGGGATATATAGATTCCTTTTGGTTTTTTAGAAATTTGAAAACCATGTAAAAATTTTAACTCACCCATCATACTCATTTCAAACTCAGATTTCATTATATCCGCAAAGGAATCAGTTAATGATTGCTGAGTTGAACCAAATATAATTTCATCAACATAAATTTGAATAATGAAAACATTTTTCTTATCATTATTTATAAAAAAGTTTGGATCATAATTTCTTTTAATATAATTATTTTGAAACAAAAATCATGTAATTATATCATAACAAGCTCTATAGGCTTTCTTAAGTCCATAAAAGGCTTTGGTATGTTTGTAAAAATGTTTAGGATGTTTTGAATCTTCAAAACTAGGAGGTTGTTTAACAAAAAATTCCTCTTGTACAAAACCATTAAGGAAAGCACATTTAGCATCTATTTGAAAAAGATTTAAATTGAAGAATGATGTAAAGGAAATTAGAATACGAATAGATTCATGTCTAGATACTGGAGCATAGGTTTCTTCATAGTATATTCCTTCTTGTTGATTATAGACTTTATTAACCAATCTAGATTTATTTCTTACTTTGATTCCATTTTCATCACATTTATTTTTGAAGAACCATTTTACTACAATAACAGAAATTTACTTAGGTCTTTCAACTAAGGTCCTGACATTATTCATTTTGAATTCATTTAGCTCATCTTGCATAGATTTTATCCAATCATCATCATTTAAAGATTCATTAGTTATTTTTGGATCTAATTGGGAAAGAAATACTAGATTTTCAACTTCATTTCATAAGGAACTTTTAGACCTTACTGGTTGATTTACATCACCAATGATACTATCACTGTGATGATTCTTTAGAAACAACTTATTCGGGTTTTGTAAAACATCTTCATTAACATATGGTAGGAATTCTTCTGGGGTAAATGCTTCAGAAATATTTTCTTGAAAATTTTATTTATCAGAAGAATCTTCTTACAAAGGTTGATAATTAGTTTTTGAAAACACATCCAAAGATGTATGTTGAGGTTGTTTAAAAACAAAAGGATCAGTTTCATCAAATTTGACATGTATAGTTTCTTCAACAGTACAAGTATTTTTATTGAAACTCTATATAACATAGAAGTTGTGGAGTAGCTTAAGAAAATTCCTTCATTAGATTTTGGTGTGAAATTGTGTAGATTATCATTATTATTCAGAATGAATACCTTGTAACCAAAAACCTTGAAGTAGGAAAGTATCGGTTTTCTACCATTACATAAGTCATAAAGAGTTTTATTAAGAAAAGGTCTAATCAAAACACGATATATAGTATAACAAGTCGTACTTATGGCTTCAGACAAAACATTTATGGCAACTGAATATTCACTCAACATGGTTCTTGTTATCTCTTGAATAATTATATTTATTATTTCAACAACACCATTTTTGAGGTGTTTTGGGTGTAGAGAAGTTATTAGTAATTCCTTTTCTACTACAAAAAGTTTCAAAATCAGAATTTTGAAATTCTCTTCCATGATCACTATGAATAGTTATCAACGGAAGGTTTTCTCATTTTTAACATGAGCTCTAAAAGTTTTGAAATAAGAAAAATATTCAGATTTCATTGCTAGAAAATAGACCCACATAAATCTAGTGTAATCATCAACTAAGACAAATACATAATATTTGCCTCCAATGCTTCAGTCTGTGTTGGACCAAAAAGATCCATATGAACCAACTGTAATGCATCAATGGTTGAGAATTCACCAACTGATTTAAAACATGATATATGTTTCTTTCAATCTTAAAAAGTATAACAAACTTTTGAAGAATCAAATCTAAGCTCGAGTATATCCTTAACGAGTCTTTTCTTAGAGAGTTTTCATAGGTTACTAAGATTACAATGTCCTAACCTTCATAAGGCACAACCATGAATGATATTCCATTCCACTGAGGCAAGGTAGGTCTTGGCTCCTATGGTTTTCTATATTTAGTGTGTATACATTCTCTTGCCTATGAGGAGAAAAAATAAACTCTTCCTTGGAATTGTGTACTAAGAACTTGTCATTCCCAAAATTCACAAGGTAACCTTTATCACATTATTGACATATGCTAATGAGGTTGTGCTTAAGACCCTTAATAAATAAAACATTTGAAATCAATGTTTTTCCAAGAATAACATTGTTCCCTATACCAATAATTTGTCCCTTAGCATTATCTCTGAAATTTACTTTTCCTCCTTACATCTAGATAATCTTTTTAAAGAAGTTTTTGTTACCAGTCATATGCCGGGAACATCCACTATCCTTGTACCATGTATTGCTTTTGGTACTTTCTTTACTTTCCTGAAAATAAAAGTGTTAGACTTTTGGAACCCAAACTTTCTAGGATCCAGAAAGATCAGAAAGAAAAGTTTCAGGTATCCACATATTCTTTGAAAAAATATGCTTTATGAAAACCTAAAGACTGAGTTTTTTTAAGGATTAATGTCTTCCTAATTCAAACCACAATGACACTTACTGTAGAATGGGGCACTTTGAGGAACAAAATAATTGTTACAAAAAATCGGTTTTGAACTTTTGTAACCAAATCTAGAATTATTCCTTAGTGGTCGAATTTGAGAATACATCTTATCAATGTTTTCCTTACCTATGGTAAATTTTTAAAAACACTTCCTCAAGAAAAATATTTATGACTTTAGTCTAATAACCAAGTTAATATCTTCAAAAACATTACTTTTATTACTAGAGTTAGGCTCAAAAAAATTTTCTTAGAAATTACTTTTGCTATATCCTTAGAATGTTTATCCTTATCACAAATAACTTCCTCAAGTTTTTTTGAAATAATTTCAAAATAAAGGGTTTTCTTATCAATATCTTTAGAAAGATCTGATATTTCCTTAACAAGAATAGAAATCCTTGAATTTTCCTTATCAAGATTTTTCTTGAATTTATAATTTTCATTCTCAAGAAGCTTAAAAAACCTAAAAACATCATCATAGTTAAGAAAAGTATTATATTCATCAGAAGAAGATTCTTCATCTGAGGATTCATAGTATTTACTATCACTATAGTTAGAATTTAGGGATATATTGGTAATATATTTAGAATTGTGTACCTTTGCCATTAAACACTGGTTTTCAATAGGTAGCTTGGAAAGCAAACCAAGATTCTTCTTGTCTAGAGGATTCATACTCTGATGATTCTTTAGAAGAGTCTCCACCACTTTCAATCCAGGTGTCATTAGCTTCCAAGATTTTCTTAGCATTATCGTTGTAGTAATTATTTCTATTCCCCTTAGAATGCTTTTCCTTTCTAGATTTACTCTTAAGTAAAAGACAATCATGCCTTATATGTCCAGATCTTTTGCATTCATAACAAGTGACCTTCAGAGTCTTTATTATCCTTTATTTATTTCTTCTTGCATCTATACTAAAATTATTTCTTCCCAACTATCTTGTTCATCCTTCGAGCAAGATTATCTAGTTCATTCTCATAATGTTCACTTTCACTTGATTCAGATAAAATAGTATCCTTCTTAGAAATTGATTGTGTAACACTCTTAAGAGTCTTAGCTTTCATATGATTTGAGGTAGTTGTAAAAGCAACACTTCCATTCCCATTATTCTTGTTAACATTGTAACCATATCTCTTCATTCTAGTCTCCTATTGAATAAGAGTTCCAAAAAGTTCATCAAGAGTAATCTGTGTAACTTTTCTATTCTCATCTATAGATTTTCTCTTGGATTCCCACTCATTAGGCATGATGTCAATAATCTTGTCTAAAAGTTCCTCATCATCGAAACCTTTTTCACCCATAAATTGTAAAATTTTGATGATAGTCATAAATCACTATTGTACCTTACATATAGGTTCTCCATAAGGAATGAAAAAACCATTGTACTCATCTCTATGCATAGCTCTTCTAGTTTCAATAACATTGGAAGTACCAAAATGTGTAACTTCAAGCTTCCTCTAAATACAATTTTCTACTTCACACGAGTAAATATGGATATATATATTTCTAGAAATGGAACACAACAAAGTATTGCATACCTTGTTTTTTAGTTGATATTCTGAATTCTCATGATTAGTAAAAGTTATGACATCCTTATCAGGAATTTTATAATCTCTACCAAGTATAAAAAAGTTGTCCACAACAGTGTTAATAACAAATGTCTTCATATGATCTCTCTAATATTCATAATCATTCCCATAAAAAATAAGTGATCAAGTAGGATTAAGATTTTCAATTGAACCAACATTCATTCTTTCCATATTAATGAAAATATTTCCACACAAACTTGTTAGTAATAGAAGTTTGTAAACAAGGATAAAAATATCCTAAGCATGGAAAATATAGAACAATGAAAAAACATGAGCAAGAAAAATTATATGTGAATATAAGTATTTCAGAGACCTCCTCTAATAACAATTGTTTGATCGAAATGATACTGATCGTAGTATCGAAATAATGATGTAGATGATCAATATACAAGGGGGTGAATTATATACTTTAAAAATTACTTTGGAACTTTTAAAGATATTAATGTTTAACAAATTTAAACAAGATAAATTCAAAAGACCTCTTTGTTCTTAAAACTTTCTTGATTTCGAAAATGTGGTTCCAGAAATGAAAATTAAGAAATGTTTACCATGATAAAGATTCTACCTTCCATCCAATGTTACCTTTTTTATTCCAAGGGACACAAAACAAAAACAAACAACAAACAAGGAACACCAAGTCTTAAGGAGTGTGGTAATAATAGAGGCCAAGGGCATCCAACAACCATGGATAAAGGTCCCTTGATTTATACATTCAAGAAAGTCTGTCTTACCCACACTAAGGTAAGCACTTGATATGAATATCAGAGTCTATCTTGATATCCCCGCAAGACCTTGAACTTCAAGGTAGTTGGAACCTCTATCTTCCTATCCCCAGAAGCCCTCGAATGTACTCAGCAACATTCAGAGCCGCACGAAGAAATTCTAAACAAGATGTTCAGTACAAAAAAATCATGATAGTATCTCTCTCTAGAAATCACTTCAGCAACATGTAATCTCTAGAGTCGTAGAACAGTTCATCAAAGTTGTGAGCCCTTTCAAATGAGCTCTTATTTATAGTCACATCTTCAACGGTCATCTCCCTCCTCCAACAGTCATATTTTCCTTGATTTTGGGAGGGACAAGTACAAATGTCACTCAAGCAATGGTTGGTTAGAAATAGAATTCATGACATCATTTCATATCTCAAACAAGAGTAATAGAAAATATGATTACTTAGAAAAATTCATTTTTCAGAGTGTAAGTAAAAATAAAATTTCAGAGTCTAACCAAAAACACATTCAGTGTCTATAATACATGAGTATTTGGATTCTGTCTTCAAGAGAATTCAAAACCTGAATTCTATAGAATCCTAGAGTCATAATTTAAAGGAAATTTAGAGTTTGAATTCATAAGAATTCGGAGTATGAATTCATAAGAATTTAGAGTCTGAACTTAGAATGTTTGGAGTCTGAATACAGATAATTTGGAGTCTGAAATCAGAATGTTCTAGAGTTTGAATTCAGATAATTTGGAGTCTGAACTCAGAATGTTTAGAGTCTGAAATCATAGAATTTAGAGTCTGAACACAGAAAGTTTCAAAGTCTAAATTCGGAGAATTCGGATCCTGAAAACAGAATGCTCTATATCTAAGTATTTATAAGATTCTAAGGGTTTAGTTACAAAACTTAATTTTATAATTAGAAGTAAAATGAGTTAGATTATAATATGAACAATGAAAACATGGTGAGGATAAATTTCCATGGGGAAGGAAAATTTATTTATGAAAGCAACACAGTTTAAGGAGAAAATTTCTTTGAGGAAGGAAATTTTCCTCAAGGAAGGAAAATTCTACTAAAAGGATAAAATACATTTTTCCTTAAGATAGTGTGTTTATGATTTTCAAAATAAGAAGGAATGTAAAATTCATAAAGAATCCTTACTGACTCAACAGTTGTGATGTCATAATAGATACTATATATTTCTATAATATTTATATTTTTCTATAAAAATGTAATTTCTCATTAAATTTTAAAAAAACACTACAGGATAATTTCAATGTGTTTATTTAAATTATAGTATATATTTTCTGAATACAATTATCAATATATTAAAATATACATATTTTATTAATAATTCCCAATTATTGAAAAATATAGAATTCTATGACGATAATAGTCACCAATCCATATTAAAATAAAATTTGACTACATAAAATAATATTATTAAATCTGTATAAATTAATATTACTTAATTATAATATTTTATTAAAATAAATTTTTTTTTAATAATTCTAGAATTCAGAAAAAATATTCTCTTGATTTAAACTATGTATTTATCAGAAAAAAATTGGGTTTGATCATGTCAAAATCTAATTTTTATCAAACTCATTATTTAGTCATTTATAATATAATAATTACAAAGATAAATACTATCATAATTTTGAAAAATAAAAATATATAATGTCATATTGTTAAGGTATTGATAGATAAACACATGTTACAGTAGAATATTTAATAAGGTTAAGTTCTGAGATAGTGATACTTTCTTGGAGAGATAGGGAAAACATGGTTCATACTCTGACTGTGATAAGCTCAAAAATAACATATAAATGGTTCCACGCATGCTTTAATTATTCACTCATTGAATGGCCATGGTCATGTGAAAATATCAGTGATATTTTGTCCCTTAGATGCTTTGATAAATGGGATTTATATGTTATGATCCTACTAGTTAATGACATCACTTCTTTTTTCTATGTTAGTTAGTAATTATTATACCCCTTAACATATAATTTTATTTAAATAATATACTAAATTATTATATTTTCATTGATTATGAAGCCTAAATAAAATTTTAGTGTATCATGATATAACATATAATTGTGAAAAATAATAGTTTTCCTCAGTTTTATATTATTTCACTATGTAATAAGGAATGTATTTATTTGAAATGGGAATATTATTTATAATGAATCAGGTTGTTATAATAAACCCCATTTAAAAAATATATCCATAAAAATCATAGTTCCTAAACTATAATAGATTAGGATACTTCTATTTCATCACCTCATCTCGATCACAGGTACTGTCTAAAACCATGTGGTTCCCACAAAGTACATTATCAAAGTGAGATGTCTTTTTTCGTAGAAAATTGTATATACGATCTATGTCCTTCATTAGGTTCTCCATATATAAAATATAATTTCACTTTGGTACCACTATTGTATTTTTTACAAGTGGGTGTTTTTTTATGTACTTCCTTGATAGAGATATATGGAATAGATCATCTACTTGAGATAGGTTAGGAGAGTATGTTAGTCAATAGAACATGGATCTGATGTGATTAAGGATCTCAATGGTGGGGATGTATCTTGGACAAAGAATTAAATTTTTCCTAGAGCTCACGATTTTGTTCCATGGTCATATATAAAGTATCAATTTATCTCCAACCTCAATCACTGATTCACGTAGATGACTGGATACATATATTTTCTATAAAATTTGCATGGATTTTAAATAATGTAGAATTATTAGAACCTTCTCTATCATCTCATGGACTAGATTCGGTCTCATAATCTACCATACTCCAACATCATCCAATAATGTTATTTTCAAACACCACTACCCATACAGAGCCTCATAAGGGTTAATTTGAGAGCTAGAATAGATAGAATTATTTTATGATAACTGTACACAGGGAGGGTGATGTTCCCAAAAACCATGTAAATCTATTGAACATAATATCAAAATATATTCTAGAGTATAAACACTTATCTCAGATATTCCATATATATGAGGGTGATGAAAAGTAAATTAGCATTTCCCCATATCTTACACATTTTGAAGGTATCTCTATAAATTCATGCTAAACCTCTGATACTAATCATAAACAATGGAGAGTGGGTCTTAATGGATTTTGAGCACTTATATAGTCTTTATCATAGTGATTTAGACAAGAGATAAATATTCAATGATATAAATAAAATTCTCTTAAAATATAAGCTGATATACTACCACCCATATTGAAATATTTCATTTATTTATTGTGGGGTGTCATATGTTGATATCCATGGTTATATTTTACCATTTACATACAGTTATGGGAAATATTTTCATCAAATCCTTCTATTTCAATCATTAATCCATGAATTTTTGGTATACCATGGATTGAGATACAAATTATACAATATTCTAATTCAAGTTATCACTCAAAAAGATCTGATTCATAAATAAATATGCTTCATGAATGAGTTTACAAGGATGAGCTATGTGCATCATCCAAGATTTCACTTTTCATCACTAGTTTTTATGGGATGCATATTCATGTTCCAAACCTTATAACTCGATAATTATTAAATTTGAACTCTATAATATTGAAACTATTTATTATATTACCTCACCATCTTTCAGGACCTCCATGTTCCTCTCATGAATGGAAGATTGAATATTTACTTGGTGAATCCAAGATAGTGTTTCTATTATTATTCCCATATCCATCCATTTCCTACCCAAGAATATTGGTTCTGGTTCAATCCTCATCATGGATAGGGTTTCTAGATACTTTTAATCAAAGAATCGACCTCTTTCCCCCTTTAAATGATTATAATGGATTTTAAAATCACCATCCTTGATCAGATATATCATCCTTTTTTTTGTTCAATTTGATCTCTTTTGGTTTAAATGTATACTAGAAGGTTTTATGATCCTTTAATATGTCACACTTCTCCCCATAGAGGTAATTTCACCAAATCTTCAATGTAGAGATTCTCACAGATAAATAAATATCATTAATTGAGAATTTATATACATTAATATTGAAATTTTGGGGGGAATATGATGTCAATTTTTCATCATACATGTGTAAGAAAAATTAAGTATTTTCATTTAAAGCTCAGAGGATCTCAAATCCTTCAATGATCATCATTAATTTGAGAATGAATAAATTATTATCCACTCCAATAACTATTTATAGAACTCTTAGTATTTTTAGTCTAGATAAACATGAGTCTCTTATGATATTGGTGGGTTTTTGGGACTGAAAAGCATTAGGTTTTTGTCAAAAATCAATGATTGTACCCTTATAATCGATGGAAAATAAAGAGTTCCTTCAAAAAAAATTAATCGGTTATATCCTTCAATTACCTCTATTATTAATGGATCCATAGATATCAATTTTGTGACATATCATACTATGATGCCACTTAACGGGTACCCTGATACTGGTGATCCACATGGACTCAAGTGCATCTACCCAAACACCAGGTCCTACCAACTAGTAGTGAGGGCCTAGGGTGTGCCCATGGGGAGACAATTCCCTCATTACCAAAGAGTAGTGCAGTAAATGATTATAAACATGGGTAAATAGAGGATGAAATACAAGTAAATATATGTCACACTATAATATAGAGGCCAATGTAATAATAACAGAAAGAACTGGAATATCATTCAACAACTGATGATGATATGTCATGTCACTAAAAAAATAGAAAGCATGGATACATGATAGAAGGCATAACATGTTCCAAAAATGTATAAAGAAATCAGAATATTATCCAAATCATGTCGTGCTATGACTAAATCATATACTATAATGATCCATACTAAACCACAAGTAATCAAATGTTTTATTTCTTATGCTCTACTTTTTGAACAACTGCATTCATGAAATTTTCCCTGGGTCCCAAACAACACCCAGAGTGTGTGTGAGATAAATCTCGGTGGGACACCACCAATGGTGTCTGTCACATTTGGATCATGTAATGGAAAATTAATAGTGTGCAAAAATTCATATATAATGTAAATAAGTACAATGTAACTAAATACCCAAGTACTTGCTTCAGCCCACAACTACTATTTTGAGCATGGAAACAATTCATTAGTTGATTATTAACAGTTTATAAATAAGTCACGTGTTAGTAATTTTAATGATTCCAATTATTAATGAATAAACCTTTAATGATATTTAATAGTGAAGCCCAAAGGTAATTAGCAAGGAGACATAGAGATCAATGGTTTCTAACTCAGAAATAATTGTACCATGGCATGGGGTAAGAGTGTAATCCATGTAGAATAGTTCATTGCATTCATTACTGAGATGCCTACCAATTATAAGGTGTTCATACAAGGTAAAAAGGGGCTAAGAAAGGACTGGTATGATGGGAATTTACCATGGAACAAATTTTTCAATTTTGGATCCTATGAGTGTATCCAAGGAATCACATAATAATATTGAAGGGATTCTATGATGTCATACTGGGCATCCAAAAAATAGACATGGATTTGGATCTAGGTGGGTCTCATCCTAATAAATCTCTATCATTGAATCGAAATGGGGATCTCAAGTGCTCATGGAATTCTATGATTAGAATATAAGGAAATCATGGGGTAGACCATTTCTATTTGACTATGAAGTTATTTAATTTGTCATTTGGTTCAAGCCTCTCCTTTCATTAATGCGATAAGGTCAAGTATCATGGAACCATTTAATCAAGTCATAATTAATCAATAAGTCCATTTGGTCCAGACATTTCCTTTTATTAGTTTGAAATGTCCAAGTACCATACAACATTTATTAATTCTATTAAAATCATATTAAATAAATAAGGCTCATTCTACTACCTTCTATTGATGTGGTAAGGGGTGTTATGGACATGAAACTTATTATTCATTCACATTTAAGGTGGTCAAGTCATATACTTAATACACATTCCAATATTCATTTCACATTTAATTTCCAATTGAATAAATCACCTTTTTTTGGTCCATTGGTGAGCATACATGGTACTTTCAATTATTAAATTGAAAATATAAATCAAGCCACTTAATATAGAAAACCTTACCCATAAAAGGGTCATGAAGTGTCCCACCTGAATGGGGGCTCAAGCATGTAAAATACTAAAAAATCATTTATGGAGTAACCCTCAACATGGAAGGGATTGAATTGTGGTTCTAACCAATAAAATATAAACACATTTATGGAAAGATAATAACTATATTGTTCTACGGATTATAAGAATGGAATATAAATTCTATAAATGGTACCCGATGAAATGAGTGGGCCCCACATGAAAATTCCAAAATCAACTGACTTGAGGGATGAGTTATAGACCACCCGCCTTATGGTTGTACAATTATCCTCCTATGATATTGTCCCTTTATTTGGCTCAGATTGGCGTAGATCTACGAAAATAGGAAAAATGCTCATACTCTGATAACTAGGTCAAATGGGGATTTTATTGCCCATTTGATGAGAGTGTATCTATATTTTGATTGAATCGTTAACATAACAACATATTAGTATAATTCATGTAATGAGGTTATTTTTTACGAATTGAATAATAATAATTTAATTTTGGGAGAAATAAATTAAGAAAAAGTGATCATTGAAGAATGTTATATGTTCTTCAGGAAACTCATTTTGGTTTACAACATATTACTTCCTTTGTTTGATTTATACCCAAAGAGATGATTTTAAGAAGAGATTATGGATTTTGTTATTTTATTTTGATATGGTTATTTTGAGAAAAAAATTCTTTAGATGTGTGGATAATGGAGAACAGTAAATGCTATAGAATAGTGGTGGAGGAGTGACATTCTTGTAAATACCAAAAGATAAACGCTATTAGGAGGTCTCTCATAAAACTTGTTACTCAATAATTTAAAATAATTTATTATAGTGTATTTATGGTTAATCCACTATCAAAAAACATAAAACAAAATCATTCTAAAAAAATCTTATTCATCAACTCATATGATTCGTTATTTTTTTCATTTGGTTTTTTTAATTAAGGTAACTACTTTTTGAACCTATTTAATGCATCCATTAAAACTATATTGAAGAAAAATTATTATTCAATTTAGAAAACAATATTTTAAATATAAAAATAAATTTCAAAAAACATGTACCATTCATGTTGGAATTTAAATTTAAAATAAGAGGATGTAACGTGAAAACATACTGCTTAAACCCTACATATTCCAATAATGTTTTTATTATTTTTGGATCTACGTGTTCACTATAAAATAAATATTGATCTATGAATGGACCTTATTTTATTTTTATTAAACATTAAAAATTAATATATAGAATTAATGTTTTTTAGTAAATTTAAATCATTTAATAAAATATCATTTATTATAAAATAACATTATTGTCATTTTTGACATTATATATTTATGTAAATTTTAAAATAATCAAGGCAAACATTTCATTAAAATATATAAAGTTTAAATAATGTGTCTCATGATATATTAATCTACAAAATTAATGTAACTAAAAATTCATTATATTTACCTTACATTTAATATTTTCATTTTCATTATTTTATTTTATTATTATCTAAATAATCCATGTGGTCTAGGTTTCTTAAAGATATCATGCAGTCATATCATCACTTAAAGTATATATAAATTATTATGATAAAAAAATTATATGTCAATGTAACATTTATAACCATGCCATAAACATGTTGAAACTGAGAGTGCGGCGGATGACCCAAAAGGTGGGATTTTAAAAAAATTCCCAACTATCGACGTGAACATGTTGATGTCGGAAAATAGCTGCATAGTTTTATCTGAGGACAAAACCTGAAGAGTTTTAAGCACAAAAAATAAATTTTAAAATACATGGTTTAAATATGATGTTGCACATGACATCTACTCGTCATTGGAAATCGCTACTCAAAGAATCTGACATCAAACTCATCTAGATCATCCTCACATGCTTCAAGAAATTATGGCAACACCATTTGTCGATGTTCGTGTGTTAGTGAGGAATTCTGATGATTCCTTCAATGCTCCAATGATCACCGCATCAATATTCTAGCGATACATGAAAGAGGGAGCCTGATCCATGCTACTTGGATCAAGAGAATCTCTCTCCAAAACATGGGATAGTAGATAGGAGAGAGAATTCCCATGATTAGTGCTTTCAAAATTCTCCTCCTCTTCTATTTATATTGGTAAATTAAAATACCAAGTATAGCCTCCCCAGCCCTGAATACTTAACGCACTATCAACAATATTTCATTACTACTAAACTGTTTCATAAATGTTATTATCGTTTTATTGTAATATATTAAATATATTACATGTCAATAATTGAGTCCAAAACATGACTTGTCATTCCCATAAATATTAATTTAACCTTGAATAGTTTAATATTTGACAATTAATATTTTTTCATGTATTTATTTAAAACACATAAATACATTTAACAAATAAATTCAATGATCATTATTCTAAACTCAAATAATATGAAATTTTTTATTACATTGGTGATCATTTTTCCTTCAACAAATCCTGAATCCCTATGGTGGATCCCATAATGTCCTAAACTTCTATTCAACTGAATAGGGATGATTTTTTAATACGCTTTTTTGTGTAACTCTCTAGGCCCGTATCTTGATAGTAGTGGATAGTATACACAAGCCAAGAGTGGCATATGGAAACCCCTCATGGCCCCTGAAGAGATAAGGATTTTCACAGTAGCGACAACCAACCTACGAACACTTATTGTGTAATATAATCTCTTTTTCATGAATATCTAATAAAGAAGGATGCACTCATGTTTCATCACCCTTTTGATGATTTATTATTTTTTGACCTAGCTTGATGGATTTACCTTAGAATGCAATGGTCATGGTTATATAAAGGTACTTCCATCATTATCAACATGGCCTGAGATATATTACTTATATAACACAGAAGTGACAAATCCTTTCTTGACCATTCAACCAATTTCATGCCACCTATGATGCAACCAACACAAACTACCTCGCCACAACTTCATTTCCATTGATAGGAAAATATAATGACACCTGAAACATGTGGTGCTCCTATCAGTGGGTCTATCCTACTAATATCACTATTAAATATCACCAAGTGAGAACATCATGAGAAAAAGTATCAATGCTTATGATCCCCCAACATCTAATAGTCAAACATCTACCGTGTCCAATTTGTAAGACATATCTAGAACATAAAACATATATTTAAGATTAATGTCATAATATCTTGAGGTTCTCATTGTAGAATGGGATATGTTATAACCATACAAAAATTAAAATTTGGACATTACCATTTCAATAGTTGATACAGAAAATTTTACACTATAATGGCAAGATGGCATCATGTATAGATAACTGTATACACGATATGGAAAACAAAAGAACTGAATAGTTGGGTCTTGGGCCCCCACTTTTCCAACACTCCCACTTATAATAGACTCAACATTATAACTAAACATGTTATCTACTCACATTATGAAGATCACGTTTCTGCTGAGTAACAACTTTAGCTACTAGGCCTCCCACGATTCCGCTACATGGTAATTTTGTTATTGCAACCTCAACTCCTTCAATAAAACTTCTCAAGAGATGGTATCCTAAGTATATATTACTTTTACACTATCATTACATGACATCTTGGCTAGTAAGAATATCATAATTTACATTATGATAATACTTTTCTTACCAATTGTGATTCCAAGGATTGTAACAAAGAATTTTATTTATATTCTTCTTAGATATCTTAGAAGATGCAACGTACTTAGTCTTTGTGGGTACAGCTACCATTGTCTTATATAATCTTGTCTCGCTCAACACCATAGCCTAAATGCGATAGTAGATCACATTGATCTATAGAAGGTTTGTTTGTATCCCCGAAAACTAGTTTCATTTCTTCTCCACTTACCAGGTACAAATCCTTTGTACTTGTCGAAGTACAATTAGATAGTTTTGACTATGTCCCCTACAGTACTCCTGGATATAAGTAATATTTTCCTATTATAAAGCATATCCTGGAAATATCAATTATTGTACATATAATGGCGTACAAAATTAATTCATCACTTAAGAGTAAGGACTTTAACTCACCAGTTTTATCTCCTCCCATGTCCCAGACATGTCAACTTAAAGAGATTATACCATGTGACATTGGAAAAAATTCATCTATTGAATTTTTCCAACATGTATTTTTTAATTCAATTTCACTATATGTACAATTAACAAGGACCAAGAAACCTATAGATCTACTTTAGTAGATCTTATTCTCTAGAACATAGGTAGTTACATTAATTCAATCACTAGAGAATAAATTTAATCTTGGTCTTAACTAACTACAAGACCAACATATGTTTTCCATATGTTGTTGAACATTCTTTTCTTCGAAAACTTTGATGCTCCCACTATCCTCTGGTAGAGACATGAAAAAAAAATTGTTGAAAATATATATTCAATTATCACATTTCTTACATTAATCCTAAATCAGATTTTAGTAACTTGTAACCTTTATTAGCATTTTATGACATGACCATCCCTTTCTGGTGGTGTCGTATAGGCACCATCCACAATTGGTGTTCGTGACATCCAATGCTAAAAAAATTGATCATAGATATTAGCTATGACAAGAAAAAATTATAATGTATTTCGGCATAAAGACTATGTCAAACCAATCTATCCTTATTGGTACTATGCTTGTATCATCCATGTATCAACTCACATGAATACCCACCACAAAATATAAAATAATAATCCCCCTTTTCACTTTGATACATGGAATCCATTAATATAATTTTAGTTGGTCCAATCAATTTTAGCTAATTATCATACACTACTTACTTGTAGGGAATATTATTCACATTGAATAATAAATAAACTATCATGGTGAATATAAAAACCATCATGATGGTTTCATTCTTCCTACCCAGTATATGTCTTTGGAACATACTTTGTTCCACATGCGCTTGTGGAACTAGTTTCTATGCCAACTACATGTGAATTTTGAGGATTGACTAAATGCAAGTCAATATAGCTCCCACTATCTTTAATATAGATGTACACCCTTATGTAGAAGGGTAGTCTATTACTTGACTACCACATTTATTAGGGATTTATGTAATATCCTAAGAAACTATTATGATTATTACACTAAATGCACAATGTGTTTGCCTTGATCAAAGTTTGTTTATGTCCTAACAATTTCTTCGCATCAAAACACATATCTTTATGACATAACGGATTTCCATTATACCATGAATCATATGATATTCATTTTTAATTTATATTTATCATATGTTCGTGGAATATCACCATTATTTTCATAGAATTTAATGAAATATAATGGATGTTTTTGCAAGTTGCAACATTCATATTACAAACATCAATACATTGATGTATACAATGTGCATTTAGGAATTACTCTATGTTACGTTTTTTTAATCAATGTTAACATGTAGTTCTTCATGAGAGATCCTCCTCATTAACACCAAATCCCTGATGTGGATAAGGTAATGTGACTTTAGGAATTAATCCATGTTACGTTATAATGATCGATGATTTCACAGTCAAGATATTCTTCAATATGTCAGCTCAAAGCAGTTTATATCATCTGACCATGAAATTAATTCATTTTACTATTCTTTAATTACTTAAAAGAATCATATGAAGTATATATACCTTTATATTATGCTTGGAGTAGGTCGCGTTCACTTGTTGAACTATTTCCAAAAGATTTTTTACATACCTTTAATTTAAAGGTTCCTTTTTCTAATCCAAAGATGTTGATAATAACAAAAATATTTATTTGTACCAAGCATAAATACCATATTGGGTATATTATTGATGTCCATATTTAGTATTACATAACAATTAATTATCTTGTCACAACTGGGTATATGTCTTACATTTATATTCATCACGCATTGCTTATGTTTGATATATTACTGAACTAGTGATTGAGTTTTAAAAAATAAAAACAACATTCATTACACTACCTAAAAGAATGTATCCTTTCATCCAAGGACATGTGAGATTAATTTTTGTGGTTATACTCAATAAAGATTCAACACAAATCTTTCACTTGGAAATTAATGATGTCGTGTACTTATCACCACTAGCTTGGGTATAACACTTTCAAAGCCACGTGGATAATAAACCTGACTTCTAGTAAGGCTTCTATACATACATGGTTACCGTATTATAATACATATGTCAACAACATATTGTATTTAATTCCCAAGTAGTAAAACTAAAACATTACATATGATGAATATTCCAAAAGAATAAGCAGATAAATTGCATCTTTAATTCAGTTAACTTCATTTAAACTTCCATTGTTTTATTATAATATGCAATGAATATAAACTTTGTTAATACCTCGTATATTGAAGGTCGTCTATGAATGTGTCATTGGAATTAAAATCCATTGGCCATTTCTCCTTGTTTTTCAATTTATTTTCTATAAGAATTAAAAACGAAACTATCTTTTATTCTTACTAAATTGGAAAACCTTTACCTAAATAGGTAATGAAGTGATTACTCAATACATGTTAATTTTGTTGCTTAAAATGAAACTTGAGTAAAGAGGTGAAATGATATGATAATGGGATCCATTTAAAGATAATGATCCATATATCAATTTACACATGCTGGTGTATCCTTCACATTTTTTATATCTTTGCATCGCTTTCTCCATTCAATTATCTTAGAGTCGAGACTTCATGTTTTCTCATCCATGTCCTGGTGTAGCGACTGCAACTAACACCAAACGTTGATGAAACAATAATGATACAACTATGATGTGATTTATACATTAGTCTCCAGTAAGAAATTTCACCCTCTCTTCTTAAGGTAGTTTAACAGTATTGGGTACACTTGCACCTTGAGTTTCTTATATCATAATACAATGTGGAAGAACCCATATTATTCTTGGATACTCATGATAGTGTTTAAATTTACATTCTCCATTATAATATCGCAGTATTTAAACATGTAGTATAACTTTCCATTTTTCTACCAAAATGAATTTTAGTAGATTAGTGCATTTTATATGATTACCGATTTAGAAATTTGGATTAAATAACTAATTAAATGTCTCCCACTATATTATCAAATTCTAGAAACCCTCTGATCTAGAATTAGTATACTCTCTCACTGGAGTACTTCAGTGTCAAGGATCCTGGAACCACCCCTCAGTGTTTTTATGCTATGACTACACCACTACATGGAAGGCTTAAGGTAGGATTTTGGCTGGCCAGCCACTTTAACTTGTGCTTCCTTGACGTGTTGAGTGAAGTCCTTGCCTCTAAAATCAGAACATGATTTACTCAACAATGACCCCTAAAATGATAGCAAGTTAGCTAGGCTAACCCTTAATAGCAGATTAGTTATGTCGACCCATCATTCTTATAAGGACTCCTTGGTAGTAAGAGGTACCCTCAGTTATGGCTTGACAAGAACCTTAAATAGCCAGTTTTGTCCAAATTTAAATGACAGATGGTTGTTCTGACATAATAAATTTTTCTATGTATTATTATTTTTAATGTGATGAAAGAAATATTTTTTTTATTTTATAATCTCATACTATGTGATGGCACTCACAAGTGACCATGCAATAAATTGAAATTTCAACGCGTGACATGTTCATTTTATCTTTCATTCTTATTTATTATTGTTCTATGTGATCACGCTCTGACTAAATATTCACAAAATAATAAACCATGCAGAAATAAAATGAAAAACCTTTTTATGAGTAGGTACTATTGTTTGATCTGTTGAGGGAATAACATACCAACTAAAACCGTAGGGGTATGTACCTTATGTTGTGTGGCTTTCAACTCAAGTTAAAACATATGTCCCTCTAATGCATCCAACCGATGTCTGGTGAACCATCATGACTCGGTAGGAACTGTGTCACCGGTCGTCTCGTAATTATACAACATTACTTGCATTCAGGTGAGGGGTCTCGGGGAATAAAATGTACATCTTAGAGAAGTGGACACACAAACCCTCATACATATAATGACACGGAGACGATACACAAATTGCCTTTTTTTAAACTAAAATAATTAATACAAAACTACATGCAATAATTAAATATTTAATTAAATAAACAATTAAGCACTAGACATGCATTAGTCGGTCTCCAACCCATGATTAGTATACACATTAACTCGCGTATATAAAATGAATCCAGAATTAAAAATTAAACTTGCATTAAAATAAACTCGTGGACATTTTAATTGAATTGAATATTTCACTCTAATTTTTAATCCAATATTTACGTCGTGTAGTCCCAATTGATTAATTCATTTTTAAAAATAAAAATTAAACAATTTAATTAATTTAATTATTCACCAAATTAAATTAATTTACGACGCATCAAATTTTAATAACCAAAAACTAATATTTATCTAATTTAATTTTTTACTAAATTTAAATTAATTAAATTAATTAATTTTTAATTAAGTTAAAAAAAAATTGGACCCCGAAAACTTTTTCCGGACCTGTGCGTGTCAGGAAAAACCGCACATGCCCATTTTGAGGCGAATTTTTTTATATGGGTTTTAGAAAAACCAAAATTAGGTAAAAGGGTATAGGGTTCGAATATTTTTAAAAATGGGTCCGAGATGCGTGAACCCCGTTCACGCATCACCGACCCCGGGAAGATGCGTGAACGGGGTTCACGCATCTTAACCGCGCTGAAGGATGCGTGAACCGCGTTCACGCATCCTTCACGAAGTTAATGAAGGATGCGTGAACCGCGTTCACGCATCCTACAGTAACTGTTTTTTAAAAAATTTTATTTTTTGTTTTGTTTTGTTTTTATATATATATATATATATATATATATATACATATATATATACAAACAAAACATAAAATTCAGCAGAATTTATCTGCTATTTAATATCCAGCAGAACTGCCATTACAGCAGTCTGGATTCTGACAGAAACCATCACCGAGGGCTCTCTTTTATAAGAGGGCTTGCCCAGGAAATCATACTGCATTTCCGATGTGGGATTCAGGTTCTCTTTTCCTGCACAGAACATTCTGCATTTCCGATGCGGGATTCTGTTTCAAGTACGTGACTTTTGAAAGACTGTAAAATACAAACTATACGACCAATATAAATGAAACTTAAAACATGGATTAAACATATAATAAATAGTTGAAAATGAAAAGAATTTCGTAAAAAGGGTTGATGAATAATAATTTATAAGCTTTCAAAACCACCAACTTGAAACTTAAAAAAGTTTCAAGTACGTGACTTTGAAAGACTATAAAATAAAAACTATAAGACCAATATGAATGAAACTTAAAACATGGATTAAACATACAAGAAATAGTTGAAAATAAAAACAATTTCATAAAAAGTGTTGATGAATAATAATTTATAAGCTTTCAAATCCACCAACTTGAAACTTAAAAATGTTTCAAGTACGTGTCTTTGAAAGATTATAAAATACAAACTATATGACCAATATGAATGAAACTTAATATACGGATTAAACATATAAGAAATAGTTGAAAATAAGAAGAATTTCATAAAAAAAATTTAATGAAAAATAATTTATAAGCTTTCAAAACCACCAACTTGAAACTTAAATACGTTTACGTGCCTTTGAAAGCCTATGAAATACAAACTATAAAACCAATATGAATGAAAATTAAAACATGGATTAAACATATAACAAATAGTTAATAATTAATTAGTTAATTAGTAATATAATTATTAATTAGTTAATAATTAATATAATTATTAATTATTAATTACTAATATACAATAATTAATTAGTTAATTAGTAATATAATTATATAATAGTTAATTAGTTAATTAGTAGTATAATTATTAATTGATAATTACTTAGTTAATTAGTAATATAAATCTTAATAGTAATTATTAATTATAATTACAATTATTAATTATTAATTATTAATTATATAATAATTAATTAGTTAATTAATAATATAATTATTAAATATAATTATTTATTATTTATTATATAATACTTAATTAGCTAATTAGTAATAAATTTATTAATTATAATTATTTTTTATTTATCTATAATTATTAATTAGTTAATTTGTAATATAATTATTAATTATAAAATAAGTAATTGATTAATTAGTAATATAATTAGTGATTATAATTATTTATTATAATTATTAATTATTAATTATTAATTATTAATTATTAATTATATAATAATTAAGTAGCTAATTACCAATATAATGATTAACTATTAAAAATTAATTGGTTATTTAGTACTATAATTATTAACTATAATTATTATATATTAATTAGTAATATAATTATTTATTATAATTAGTAATATAATTAGTAATTATAATTAGTAATATAATTATTAATTATAATTAGTAATTTTTAATTATATAATAATTAATTAGTTAATTACCAATATAATTATTAATTATTAAAAATTAATTATATATTAATTAATTAGTTAATTAGTAATATAATCATTAATTATATAATTAATAATTATAATAATAATTAAAAATTATATTACTAATTAACTAATTAATTATTATATAATTAATTATTAATAATTAATAACTAATAATTGTAATGAATATTTATAATTATTTATTATATTACTAATTTACTAATTAACTAATTAATTATTATGTAATTAATAATTATATGTTTAATTCGCATATTAAGTTTCATTCATATTGGTTATATAGTTTGTATTTTATAATCTTTCAAAGACACGTACTTGAAACATTTTTAAGTTTCAAGTTGGTGGTTTTGAAAGTTTATAAATTATTATTCATCAACACTTTTTATGAAATTGTTTTTATTTTCAACTATTTCTTGTATGTTTAATCCATGTTTTAAGTTTCATTCATATTGGTCTTATAGTTTTTATTTTATGGTCTCTCAAAGTCACGTACTTGAAACTTTTTTAAGTTTCAAGTTGGTGGTTTTGAAAGCTTATAAATTATTATTCATCAACCCTTTTTACGAAATTCTTTTCATTTTCAACTATTTATTATATGTTTAATCCATGTTTTAAGTTTCATTTATATTGGTCGTATAGTTTGTATTTTACAGTCTTTCAAAGTCACGTACTTGAAACAGAATCCCGCATCGGAAATGCAGAATGTTCTGTGCAGGAAAAGAGAACCTGAATCCCACATCGGAAATGCAGTATGATTTCCTGGGCAAGCCCTCTTATAAAAGAGAGCCCTGGGTGATGGTTTCTGTCAGAATCCAGACTGCTGTAATGGCAGTTCTGCTGGATATTAAATAGCAGATAAATTCTGCTGAATTTTATGTTTTGTTTGTATATATATGTATATATATATATATATATACATATATATATAAAACAAAACAAAACAAAATAAAAATAAAAATAAAAATTTTAAAAAAACAGTTACTGTAGGATGCGTGAACGCGGTTCACGCATCCTTCATTAACTTCGTGAAGGATGCGTGAACGCGGTTCACGCATCCTTCAGCGCGGTTAAGATGCGTGAACCCCGTTCACGCATCTTCCCGGGGTCGGTGATGCGTGAACGGGGTTCACGCATCTCGGACCCATTTTTAAAAATATTCGAACCCTATACCCTTTTACCTAATTTTGGTTTTTCTAAAACCCATATAAAAAAATTAGCCCCATTTTGATCTTAGACAACCTCATGTTGGTGATCTAGGCTAGGCAGTCGCACGAACCCATTACGGGAAAAAACCCGACCTTGACGGTAGTTTCCTATCCTACTGCAAGGTGGGTTCACTTCTGCTCTCCTGTTGAACCAGCGGAGCCACTAATGCGGTTGGGGTGCCACTGCTTGGCTCAGGTCGAGGTTCACAGAGGTTGGGGGCCCCGGTGCAGGGCGTGCGAGCCGGAGGGAGACGGTCGCCATCCTGGCGCGGTGCGGCTTGAACAAGAGGGTTGTGTCCGGCTAAGGCCTGGTTTGCCTGACGGAGGGAGGTCTGCACGGGAAGTGTGTAGGTGTGGCAGATACATTCTGGCCTTAGTAACCGCAATGCTTAGAGGGGAGGCCGACCTGGTTCAGATCAGCCGGGGCTGGCCGTAGCGTTGGCCGGAAGCAGGCCTACTCATTGGTCTAGTGTGCCACAGATCCATGGGGAGGGGACGCCGTCAGGTCGCGGCCTGGGTAGGAGGCGCCAGGTCCAGGGGAGCGGGAGGAGGCCAGTCCTACGGTGGCTACTGGAGAGAGACAGCATCGCAACGGGGAGAGGAATGCCAGTCCAGTGGGAGGATGGCTGTGCACGTCAACACTTGCCACAAAAGGATGTGGCACAACAGCGGTGGCCCGTGAGTCAGTCGGCTGAGGCCAGAGGTCGACTTGGCGGATGCGTGGCCGACTTGTGTGGCCAGGTGCGGCGCTGATGCCTGCTCCGCATGCACAGTGGGGTGGTGGCTGGATGCGGCGGACATCGTGGTGGAGGGTGGCTGGCAGAGCAAGGAGATTTTGTAAGGGGTAGCGGGGTGCAGGATGCGCCAGCCTGGGTGAGCGGAATAGTGGCATGGTTGAGAGCCACCATGGGAGGGGATTCCCGGGTGGTCGGGATGCCAGGGTGTTGGCGTGGTGCACCTGCATGGTGCGCCTAGTTTGGGAGAGGGAGCCTCACATGGTAGCTCCACGGGGAAGACAAAGTGACCCTAGTTTTAGTTTTGTTCACTTTCCAAAGTGGGGTGTCAGACCCTCCTTTTTTTATTAACAGGACATGCATATCACGTATTCTTATTATTTTTCAAAACCTTTTTTTTACAAGTCTCTCCCTTCCCTTTTATTTTGACATGACCCACAAAAGTAGGTGGTTTTTTATATATATGGTTTTTATAAAAATGGGTCTCAAGATGCGTGAACCTCATTCATGCATCTTAGGCGTGGAGAGATGCGTGAAGGTGGTTTACGCATCCTACACAGTCGAGATAAAAGATGCGTGAAGCCTGTTCACGCATCTACCCTCACTAGGAAGCGTGAACAGGGTTCACGCATCATTTGTAAACATTTTGAAGGTTGTGTGAACCCCGTTCACACATCATACAGAAACATTTATTTATTTATTTATTTTGTATTTTCAAAATTTAAATTTAAGTTTTTATTTATTTTTGTTATATGTATTTATATATACATCAAAAAATTTCACCAGAATTTATCAGCTGTTTAATATCAATCAGTTATGCCATTACATCATTATAGATTCTAACAGACACCCTCACCCAGGGCTCTCTTTTATAAGAGGGCTAGCCTTGAAAATCGTTCTTCAATTTAGATGTGGGACTCAGAATCTATCTTTCCTGCGTAGAACATTCTACATTTCCGATGTGCGATTCTGTTTCAAGTACGTCACTTTGAAAGACTATAAAATATAAACTATAAGACCAATATAAATGAAACTTATAACATGGCTTAAACATATAATAAATTGATGAAAATAAAAATAATTTTGTAAAAAATGTCGATAAATAATAATTTGCAAGCTTTCAAAGCCATCAACATGAAACTTAAAAAAGTTTCAAATACGTGTCTTTGAAATACTATAAATTAAAAACTATAAGACAAATATGAATGAAACATAAAACAAGGATTAAATATATAACAAATAGTTGAAAATAAAAAGAAATTCATAAAAAATGTTGATGAAAAATAATTTATAAGTTTTCAAAACCAATTACTTGAAACTTAAAAACGTTTCAAGTACGTGGCATAGAAAACCTACAAAATAAAAACTATAAGACCAATATAAATGAAAATTAAAACATGGATTAAACATATAATAAATAATTAATGATTAGTTACTTAATTAGTAATATAATTATTAATTAGTTATTTAGTAATATATTTATTAATTATGATTAGTAATATAATTAATAATTATAATTTGTAATTAATAATAATATAATAATGAATTAGTTAATTATTAATATAATTACTAATTATAATTTGTAATTATTAATTATAAAATAATTAATTAGGTAATTAGTAATATAATAATTCATTATAATTATACATTATAATTTTTAATTTTTAATTGTTAATTGTTAATTATATAATATTTAATTTGATAATTAGTAATATAATTATTAATTATATAATAAAGAATTAGTTAATTAGTAATGTAATTATTAATTATAATTAGTAATATAATTATTAATTATAATTACTAATATAATTATTAATTATATTTATTAATTATTAATTATATAATAATTAATTAGTTAATTATGAATACAATTATTAATTATTAAAAATTAATTATATAATAATTAATTAGTTAATTATTATAAAATTAATAATTATATTACTAATTAACTAATTAATTATTAATAATTAATAACTAATAATTATAATGAATTCTTATAATTATTTATAATATTATTAATTTCCTAATTAACTAATGAATTATTATATAATTAATAATTATATTACTTAATAAATACATAATTATTCTATAATTAATAATTATATTACTAATTAACTAATTAATTATTATGTAATTTATAATTATATTACAAATTAAGAAATTAATTATTATATAATTAATAATGATATTTCTAATTAACTAATTATTAACTAATTAATAATTTCATTACTAATTAACTAATTAATCATTAACTATTATTTATATGTTTAGTCCATGTTTTAAGTTTCATTTATATTGTTCTTATAGTTTTTATTTTATAGGTTTTCAAAGCCACGTACTTGAAACGTATTTAAGTTTCAAGTTTGTTGTTTTGAAAGTTTATAAATTATTTTTCATCCACATTTTTTATGAAATTATTTTTATTTTAAACTATTTCTTATATGCTTAATTCATGTTTTAAGTTTCAATCATATTGGTCTTATATTTTTTATTTTATAGTCTTTCAAAGACACGTATTTGAAACATTTTTATGTTTCAAGTTGGTATCTTTGAAACCTTATAAGTTATTATTCATCAACATTTTTTACAAAATTCGTTTTATTTTCAACCATTTATTATATGTTTAATCCATGATTTAAGTTTCATTTATATTTTTCTTATAGTTTTTATTTTATAGTCTTTCAGAGTCATGTACTTGAAACAGAATCCCACATCGGAAATGCAAAATGTTCTGCACAGGAAAAGGAGAACCTGAATCCCACATCGAAAATGCAGAAGGATTTCCCGGGCTAGCACTTTTATAAAAGAGAGCCATGGGTGAGGGTGTCTCTCAAAATCCATATTGCTGTAATTTTAGTACTGGTGGATATTAAATATCTGATAAATTCTGCTTAAATTTTTTGTTATATATATATATATAAATATATAAACAAAAAAAAATAAAAATAAAAATAAAAAGGTTAAAAATAAAAAATAAAAAATAAAACATTTTGTAGGATGCGTGAACGGGGTTCACGCAACTTTCCCAAAGCTTACAAGGGATGTGTGAACCCCGTTCACGCTTCCTGGTGGGGTTAGATGCGTGAACAGGCTTCACGCATCCTTTATCCCGGCCACGTAGGATCCGTGAACCCTGTTCACGCATCTCTCCAAACATAAGATGCATGAACAGGGTTCACGCATCTTGAGACCCATCTTTATAAATATCTATTACCCTACAATTTTTATATAATAAAAAAAAAAAAAAACTCATTTATATAAAAAACCCCAAAAGTGGGTCATCTCCATTTTAATGTTTTTCTAAAACCTATATAGGTTTTGAAAAATAATAATAATAATAATAATATTAAAATATTATTATTATAAAAATATTATACTAATTAAATTATTATTATAATAAAAAAATTTTTATTATACTAAAATTATTAAAAAAATAATAATTAATAATCATCATCGGTAAATAACTAGTCTTGGAAAACACTATTCCAGTAACCAGAATTCCACTAAGGATGATGAATACATCATATTTTAAAACATCAGATGGCCTCTTATTGGCCATCTGATGTCGGATTCTGAATCCATTTTCAACATTGAGTTTGTATCAACTCCCTTCATTAAATTTGATGCATATTTAATTTATAATTATTTTAAAATCAACACGCACCCCTCTTATAAAACATATAGGAACCAGGAGCTTAGAGGATGACTGAAAAGGTGGGATTTTAAAAACGATTCATTGACAATCGACATGAACTTGTTGATATCGGAGAAAAGTTTCAGGGTTTTAGCCGAGGACCAGGCGTGAGGTGTTTTAAGCACAAAAAATAAACTATAAAATACCTAGTTTAAATGTGAATCCATGCACAACGTCTGCTCGTCATTTGTGACCGGTACTCATATAATACAACATCAAACTCCTCTAGATCATCCACACACACTTCAAGAAACTATGAGAACAACATTCTTTGAATTCCGAGGGCTAGCGGATAATTTCGACGATGTCTTCGATGTTCCAATTATCACCAGATCACTCTTCTTATGATACCTGAGAAAGAGAGCATGATCCGAGCTACATGGATCCTGAGCATTTCTCTCTAGAACATGGGAGAGTGGATAGGAGAAAGAATTCCCATGAATAGTTCGTGGAAAAATCCCCTCCACTTCTATTTATAGTGTTAAATTAAAATAGCAGATATAACATCGTTGACACCTAATACAGGACGCACTATCAAAAATTTTTTATAACAACTAGAGCATGTCATAAATATTATTATCATTTTCTTATAATATAATAAATATATTTCAGGAAAATAATTGATTTCAAAACATGAATTTTCATTCCCATAAAATATTATGTAATCCATGAATAATTTAATATTCATCAATTAATATTTTTTCTTATATTTACTTAAAACTTATAAATACATTTAATAAATAAATTCAATGATCATTATTATAAACTCAAATAATAATAATTTATTTATTTCATTGGTGGTTGTTTTTCCTTGGTCAAATCCTAAACCCTTTTGGTGCTTCCCACCATGCCCAAAATACTTATGAAACTAAATATAGAAGATTATCTTATACAATATTGTGTGTGACCCACTAGGTCCTTATCTCGACAGTAGTGAATAGTATTTATAGACCAAGAACATGATCTAGCAATCTATCATGGCCTATGAAGATATAAGGATTGTCACATCAGTGACAACCAACCTACGAACATGTAGTTTTCAATATAATCTCTTTTTAATTAATATCTCATAAATAAGCACACACTTAGGTGTCATCACCCTTTTCTTTCTTTATTGTTTGTTTATCTAACTTGATGAATTTTCTTTTGAATTCCATGGCCATGGTCGTATATAAGGTAAATCCATCCCTATCAACGTGGCCTGAGATATATTACATCTATAACATGGAAGTGACAAATACTTTCTTGACCATTCAACCAATGCCATGCCACCAATGACACACCCAACACAAACTACATCGCCACAACATCATAGCCATGGTTTTCATCTTGCATCAAAATATTAAATCAAATGACATACATTGGTAATAATATGAAGTTAAGAGACCATTACACATGATTGTAGATAGGAAAATTCATTGAAAATTAAAATATGTGGTGTTTCTATTGGCAGGTTTATCCATATGATCGCACAACTAGAGATCACCATGTGTGAATTGTATGAGAAGAAGTCTCAATGCTTATGAGCCCCGAGCACCTGATAGTCAAACATCTACTATGTCCAGTTAATAAGTGGTATCTAGACCATAAAACAAATATTTAAGAGTAATTTCATAATATCTTGAGGTTCTCATTATATCATGGGATCTCCTATAACCTTTCAATACAACAATAAATCTTTGAAAATTACCAATTCAATAGTGGACGCAGAAAGTCTACACTGTGATGGTATGACGAAATCAGGTATAGATAACGTTATACATGATATGGGAATCAATAGAACTGAATAGTTGGGTCTAGGGAAAACACTATTTCACTAATATCGGTTTTCCCTATCCCTAATTCATTATAGAAAATAAAATGAAGAAAAGTAAATTTTTAGTATTTTTATTTGACTTACTTATTATATGGGTCACACCCATTGAATATTATTCCCAATGACTCGTATAAATATATAATGAGTTAATACTGGTAGATATATTTCCATACAGATTGTATTGGAAAATTTTTTAGTTCATTGGGACCCTTATATTAAAGGTTAACCATTGCATAATCTCTCTTTTACCGTAATCAATATAATCAATTATAATTACTCTCAATAATATTTTTCCTAAAAAACAATTTTTAATTTATAATAAATTAACAAATATTCTAATTCAATATATAGATTTCATTTTTATAAAATTTTAATCACATAATTGAAATCATTTATATTATAATTAATCACCTAGATAGGGTGAAACAACCAGTTTTGAAAGTAAAAATTTATAATGTTTATAAATATTTTATATCATTTTTTTTGAAATTGATTCGAATGGTTAAATTGTTTCTATATATTTATAAATGAACTAATTATAACATAAATTAAATTTATAATATATGTTTAATATATAAATAAATTAAAATAACAGTTCTCAATTAAAATTCAATGTCATTTACTATTCATCAAAATATGAACGTTCTCTAGAAAAATAAAAAAAATTCTCCCAATTTAAATCGGATAATACTATTTATAAAAAGAATATTATTTGTTGAAATAATATTGGTAAAATTTTCAACATTTAGTTTTAAATCAACTATTTCATTGAATTGTGGAAAAATGGATTTTAGTAATATACACATTTTTTATGCTTTAAATTGTATTCACTCTTTTATTATTCATACATAAATTATGGGATTAATTGAACAAAAATTATTGAGTACATAAAATGTAAATCTCATTATAATATTTCACAATTATTGTTTAATTTGTGTTGTTAATAGAAAATACCATCACGGTCATAATGATGGGTTTTCATAAAAAGTCATCCTTTATATTGAACTGGTTGTCACTTTCATTTCTTAATAATTGGGAAGAATTAATTTTATAAAAATTTGTATAATAAATTCTCACAATTTTTGTAATCTCATTAATTCCCACCATTCCAAAAATTAGGTGATAAATATCATATTAAATATTAATATTATATTGTTGTTCTATAGAGCTCAGTCTCGCATGTAACACAAGTTATCAAAGAGAGTCGATATTGCGTGTAATTCATGATAAACATGGTGACACATATAATGCAAGATAATGTTAATTGTGTATAAATAAAGCTATAAAATAATTTAAATTAATTTTAATGATTATATTTCTTAAATTCATGGGATGTGAATCCTATCCCCTTTAGAAGAATTTATCCCATGAAATTTGTCTTCGTTACAAATGGATTTTTATAATTCCTTTTATGAACCCCAAATCATTAAAATGAAATGAAGAAATAATAAATTAAAAAGATAACATGGGTAACATTAATTTTATCTAAAATACACATAATTATGTTTCCACATAGTTCTATCATTAGTGAGGAGTTAAAATAAGTTTATATATGGGAAAATTAATTCACTTGGACTAATAGGGAGTGATTGAGAATTTGTCCAAGAAGAAGTTGTTGGTCATAGTAGAGTAATCAAGAGGGGGTTGAATTGAGTTTCTATAAAAATTTCTATTAAATAGTATTATTTTAAGTTCACTAAAATTTAAAATTCAATTGACTAGTTAGCCAATAGTGAATTTATAAGAGCTGGACTATTCGATTAATTTATTAAAAGAGTGATTAATTATTAGTTATATCAATTTTATTATTAATAAAGCTTTTTAACTAACCCAATAAGTCCATATTATTTTAGAAACATTCTAATACTAAATATTAGAGTTCAATTTTTTTCTTCAATAACATGAGATAAAACAGAGTAAAACTAAAAGTAAAAAATCACAACATAATTGAAACAAGAGGTTTAGTCTCAAGAAGAGACCAAATCCTCTCCACATGGTGATCACATTCCACCAAGTAGTTTAAATTAATAAACCGTTTCATCCACACGCTGGATCAGGTTTCATAGTAGCACACAGGCTGCCCATGTCACAAGACCTCTACCACAATTCCTCGTGTGTACAAACTACCAGGTCACACAAGGATCTATTCCACACTTTTTCATGGTAGTAAAAAACATGTATGAAGGCATGAGTAGAAACTTTTCTTGTATCCTTCAGTTTGATATAGAAGATAGTTTGTTCTTTACATACATATACAAACACTGTTCAGAATATTGTAAACATTCACACAACAAATAAAATAAATATGAGAAAGGATTTACAAGACTCTGGTGTCATGAGATATAGCTCTGGACTCTTCATATGGAACTGAGAATATGTTTGAGTCCTCTTCAAGAAGTTGAAATAAAAACAGTGTGTCATATTCTGGATAGCAGGTACAATTTTGGTTCTGCATGTATATTCTCTTCTATCTTTGATATACTGAGTTAGTTGGTCAATTTTATGTGTAGCTTGACTTAGATTGCCTCGTGTGTTCATCCTTTTGTGATTTACTTCATAGTGGGTGCATGAGAGTTTCATATTTCTTTATGTATGTCTCTCATGTAGGCACACCGCACTTCTCTACTGCTTATCTGTTCAAAATGATTTTTATTCTTGAGGGCCGACAAAGATAATGTTCTTTCCATATGTATAGGCACATCATACATCATACTATCAACTAATATTTCTACCAAATATCATTAAATATGTCAGTATCATTAAATGACTATGATATGACTGCTAAGAATAATTTTAATAAATTAAAACATAAATAGTCTTTCAGTGAGTCATTCTATCAGTGAGACATCAGTCGGTGACTCATCTTGTTAGTGAGAAATTTATCTCTCGGTTCTTCAATTCTTTTGTCGATGTCAATGACCAACGCATAGATACTTTTAGATGTTCTATATGTCTTATAGTAGAACAATGTCAGAACGTTTTAATACCCATAATTATACATTGATAATCAGTTATAATATTGTTTATACTTAACCAACATAGTGAGGTATATGATTGATGCGATTTGACATACTAAATAATATTTGAGATGATTTAGGGTCTTTCATGAGGTAATATATATGACTTTTGATTAAAACATGAGGAAATATATATGTTATAATATATGACATGATCTGTGAAAATTAAAACCATTATAGTTAGAGGTTGTGGCCAAAAATCTATTATAGGCCAACAATCTTCCCCTTTTTGATGATCGCATATCATGGCATTATTAAGCACCATTATAGAATGATTAAAATGAAAAATCTGAGTATTAGATACCATAAATATGAATAGGATCAAAAAAAATTTGGGAACATAAATGTATCATAGTGACATAAAAATAATGCTTAATAATTTTCTTAATAATGTTCTCCCCCTTTTGAGATTAGAAAAAAGTAGAAGGGGAAAAACTAAAACAGAATCGTAGAAACAATGAATTTTTATTCATAATAAAATTAAACTGAAATACAAAAAATAAAAGGACTTATACCTATAAAAAATAATAACTACACACTACTTATGAGGGTCAAGGGGTGCCATCCCCATATCATATAGATCAATGGTAGGTCAAGTAGGTGGTGGATGAGAAACAAGAACATCTGAAGAAATCATTAGTGGAGGTAAAGTAATTTATAGAGGAACAGATGGTTCCAGGCTTGGTTAGGGATAGGATAAAAGCCATGGTTGAGTTATTTCTATGATAATAGGCTGGATCTGGGTGAATGCTTGAGTAGCCGACATTGGAGAGGAAGACATTATCTATGAAGAGTGAATATGAGAAACAACTGGAACAACTATGGGTTCACTCAGATCATAGAGGTATGGTTTCAACAACATGATAAAGTCTTAAAGGATTTCTTCTCCATACTTCAGGGATTTTTTGTTGTAATCCTTGTTCTCTATAAATTAATTGAGGAGAGGAGTCAAATATTTCATGTTTCGAACATAGTTATTAGGAGGTAATATTTGATTTTACACTATGTATTTGGAGTGACATGTGAGATGATTCTTGGTTTATATATTTAGAAATTACAAATTCATTTTCCTGGTAAGAACTTACAGATTCTCTAAGGAACCCTTGGTATAAACCTAGTCCATTTCATCCCCATGGTCAAAAAACTTGTCATGTTTTAGAAGGGTTTATAAATACGGGCCACCTGGAATTGCTTTTAACTTTTCCTTAATAGCATATTTGACCTCATCCAAATCTGTGGAGTGCGAAAAATCTGTTGAGGTTGAATCATAGTGCACAATTTCCTTTAGTTCTTTTATCACGTTAGAAAAATTATGAAATTTAAAATGAGAAACAAGATTTGAATGTACTTTCATAACAATTTCCATTGTCATACTATACTCAATGGTTAAATAATTGATGTCAGTAGTTAAATTATTCATCTCATTACCATGCCCGATGTTGTTTTCCACAATGGTTTCTGCTGTTGTATTAAAATTTGGTGGAATTTACTTTATCACCATAGTGGAGACTGAAACAACATCATATTAAGACGAACTTGGGTAGGCAAGAGTAGATAAATATGTTCCAGTTTTCCTCACACCTTCAACCATAAAAAAAATATCTTTCATGTTATCATTCAACTCATTATTTTATCTATTGCCTTCATAAGTCTCATATATCATTTGATATTGTAATTAATTTCTTATTGATGAGCATATGTCTTCCTTAAAATTTTCCAAATCATCCTTAGTGACATAATGACTAGGAGGGGTCTCATCCACTAATTCCCTTACAATAGGTACAAAAACCACATCATCTAAATCTTCACAATCAAATCCAAGTGCCACATACCTAGGATTTCTCACCCATTTAACCAACACATCATCATCTAAAGGAGTGAGAGTATCCAGCAAAACTCTTCCAAGTTAATGCTCTTCACCAACAAGAACCTATATTTCATGAGGCTCCCCTAAGTGCCAACCTTCTTGGTAGCTTGTTCCCCTTTGTCTGATGTATCCTCATTACAGACATAGATTGAGGAGAAGGTACCATCTCTTGATTTTTTTGATGTTCTAAAAGAGAATCCACCTCAATTCATTCAGATTTTCCATCTTCATGACCATCAATGTTGGAAATATCAAGTCCATCATTGACTCCATCATTAATTAGTTCATCTCCTCCCTCTCCTCCCTCTTCTTCCTCACCTTATTCTTCTTCATCATATTATTCTTCTTCCTCATCATCATCTTCATCTTCTTCATCCCTGAAACCATCTTCTTTTGCTTCTTCTCTTTGATCCCCTTCTTCTTATTCTCATTCTTCTTCTTTTGAGTCATTAGATTCATACTCTACACTGCCACTCACTTATATTTCTTCTTCATCATCATCATCCCTTAAAAAAATTGTGAAGTTAATGATAGTGGTGAACTAGGTTGTCTATAGGTTACCATTAGAGGACTTACAAGAACATCCGGATCAATCCTTTCATCAACAAGATATCTTTCCCTGTCCTCTCCAACTTCTTCACCTCCTTGCTCATCAGCATAATTTTCTTCTTCAACAGGAACCAAACCCATATCCCACATATCTCTCGGTTTGGTAGGGTGATCCACTAGATTGTTTTCTTATAAAATTTCACTTCATCACCGACCCACCATCTCTTCCCTAGATTCCAATGAATCTCCATTATTCTATAGACAACATTATTCAAACAAAATACACTACATTATAATATAGTATCATCACTATCATCCAAAAATCCGTTTTTTAGCATATCATTGATCATCCTTTTATAGAACCAATAATTTGTCTCATAGTAGGGTTTGATCATATCACTTTTTTGAACGATTAAATATTTTCAATGATTTACCTTAACTTCATTCTTTAGCAGATAAATCGAGTAGACATATTAGTACTTAAAATAAGAGAATTCCCCTTTCTTGGGAAAATTTGGTGCTGATTGAACTCAAATAGGATTCTTCACTCTCCAAGAATCTCAGTACCAACTGATCTTTGAGGCTCTCTATTGTCAGTTAGTTCTTTCAATGATATCCCAATGCTGAAAATACCAATTTTTGGTGGAGGAGTACCTTGATAGTCATAAATAATTCCTTCATGATGAAATTTTAGACATTAATCATACATAATTGAAGAGAAAGAGATCATATTTCCTTTTAACACTGATTTTATCTAATAGGAATAACTTCTTTCCAGTAGAAACATAATAATCCAATAGAACTCATGTACCAGATTCAGATAATATTCTCTTACATTCTCAAAAAACCATTGAATCCATCCATGATCCTATATAACTTTCAATAGTAGTGAATTTCTTTCCAATATCCATTTTGCTGACACCTCTTTTTCTGATGTTACAATACGATTAGCCAGTACTTGATTTACTTGACAAGAAGATTTGTTGTACTTAACATTATACTTCATACTAGGAAATGAATTATCAAACTATCCTTCACCAGTGCAGAGTGATGTTTAGATGGTGAAAGTTTGAGTGTAGAGTGAGAAAATGCAGTCTCAATGTAAGTAGTAGGTGGAACAATTCGATTTTAAAACATTTAGGTCATAAATCAGGTGAAAATCATAAAATCACAAACCTAGATCATAAATAATCAAAACAATGTCATTTTGGTTAAAAACATAAAATAGTTAAAATAGTGACTCATCACTGTCAGCATGAAAAATGTTTTTTCCTAAAAAATGTACTGGCATGATAGAAGTGTCGGCATGACATAGTCGGCATGACAATGAATACATGACATAGTCAACATGTTATTTTCGGTGTGATAGAGTTGGAATCATAGTGTTGGAGTTGTATATTCTCTTATTTTTAACAAAGGATAATGACTATAAGACACATAGAGAATAATCATTCCAAGCTCATATCTGATGTAATTCATCCTTTCAAAATTCAATGGCTTAGTGAATATGTTAGCAAGATGATATCCAGGGACAATAAATTCTAAAGTGATATCACCCTTTTAATAATGATCTCTCAAAATGTGATGTCATATATCAATGTTTTTGATCTAGAATTAGAAACTCAGTTCATAAAAATGATAATATCACTTGTATTGGCACAGTTTATAGGTACATGTCTAAATTGATATCCATAGTCTTGTAGAGTGAGTTTCATCCACATAATATGAGAAAAAAAAACTACCAAAAGATATGTATTTAGTTTCTGTAGTAGATAATTCCACCTAATTTCATTTAATACTAAACCATGAAACCAAATACATTCTAAAAAAGTGACATATTCTAGAGGTTATCTTTCTACCTAACTTCCATTCAACCAAATCAGCACCAGAATAACTCACTATATCAAATTCCTTCCCTTTGTGATAAAACAAACCTAAATTAATAGTATGTTTGAGGTATTTGAAAATTCTTTTAACATTATTTTAGTGAGATTATCTAGGGTTAGCTTGAGAATGGGAACACATACACATAGTAAACATTATATCTATCCTAACAGAAGTCAAGTAGAGAAAAAATCAAATCATTACCCCCTAAGTGGTTGGATAAACAGATTTACCATTTTTATAAAGATCCATCATACAAGTAATATTCATTAGAGTATCACTAAATTTAATGCTCTCAAAGAAAAATTTTAGAGTGTCGCTAATTTTAAAGCTATCAAAAACAAATATTTTTAAAATATGTTTTTATTTATTTATTTTTATATAAAATAATTACTTCTTTATTTTGAAAAATATGAAATACAATAATTAATTTAAGTTCACCCCTCATGCTCATTGAAAATTCATTTTGCATCATTTTAGAAAAAAAATACACAATGAATTTATTGATGATCCAAAAATAAAATCATATTCATAAATTTTAACTAAAAAAACATCATTAGAACTTCATTTCATAAAATGAGTATGATCATCAATTAATTTTTAAAATATTTTGTAATGAGAAAAGAACTTATCCTATCATTAGAATCTCTTGGACATTTCTTTAAACCATCTAAATCATTTGTTAATTTGAAACATGATTATGAAAATGAGGGTTTGTAAAACTAGGGGTTGTTCAACAAAATCACCCTTAACTATATACCCATTTAGGAATGTACTTTTAACATCCAATTGATAATGTTTAAAATTAATATGGGCAACATACTAAAGTAGGATTCTGATGGCCTCATGCCAAGAAACAGGTGAAAAAGTTTCTTCCTAGTCAATTCCTTCTTCTTGACTATGACCATGTGAAACAAATATGTATTTATTTATAACAATATTACAAGATTCATCTACATTGTTTCTAAACACCTACATAGTGACTATGGTAAATGTTTCTTTGGGTCTATCCACAAGTTTCAAAAATTAATTTTATTCAAATTTATTATGTTCTTCTTGCATAGTCATCACCCAAAATTCTTCTTCATTTACATCATTGATGTTTTTAGGTCCATGCTTTGACCAAAAGACTTGATGTTCAGCCTAGTTTCTAAGAGAATCTTTATATTTTCCCCCTTTATCTAAGTCTCCAACAACAACATCTAAAAAAAGGTTTCTTGAGGGTTATAGTTGGTCTAGAAAAGAAGGGGCTACTAATTTCATGTTTATATATAGGTTTAGGATCATTATGTCCATATTTTGATTAATTTACATAAATGTTTGATTTCACAATTTTCTTGATAAGAAGATTAAATAATTTTTGATTTATGTCCATATTTTTTAGATCATATTCAAGGTTTTCTAGGGAGGTCTTGGTTTATGTGGATCCATTTCATCAAATTTGATATACACAGATTCATCCAAACACATGGTTCTTTTATTAAATACTCTATAAGATTTACTAGAGGTTGAGTAACCTAATAATATTCCTTCACCACTCTTGGATGAAAAATTTTCATCTTTGTATTTTGTATTATTGATATAGACTTTTCAAGAAAAAAAATACAATTAACCCTCTTTGGGTTTTCTATTTTTTTACAAGTCATAAAGAGTCTTCTTGGGGGATGGTATAATTAATAATCTATTAATTATTTAGCAAGTTTTATTCATAGACTCATCTAAAAATTAAATAGGTAAATCATATTCCTTGAGTATTGTTCTGGAAATCTCTTGTAAATTTCTGTTTATTCATTTCAAAACTCAATTTTGTTGAGGTGTCCTAGGGGCAGAGAAGTTATTACTATAGGCATTTTGTGAAAAAAAATATTCAAATCCTTTATTTTCAAACTCATGATAATGATCACATAGTAAGGATTTTATTCTAACTTCTCTTATATTTTCCACTGTTTTAGAATATTTGATGAAGTAAGTACATGATTCACATTTGTGGGATAATAAATAGGTCAATGTATATCTAGAAAGGTCATCTATAAGAACATAGTCATAGTTATTCCCATTTAAACTAGATGCTACAGTTTGTCTAAAGAAGTCCATGTGAACCAACTCTAAAGTTTGAGATGTTGAAACTTCTTTATTTAATTTTCAAGATATCTTGTGTTGTTTTCCCTTTTGACAAGGATTACCAATTTTTTCCTATGAGAACTCGTGTTTAGGGAGATCCTTGACTAGTCATTTTCTAGTAAGCTTTCTATGAGAGTGTAAAATACAATGTCTTAATCTCCTATGCCAAATAAAATAATCTTTATGAATGGAACATAAATAAGAAACATCTTTAGAAACTAAAGAATCTATGTTAATAGCATATAAATTGTTATTTCTAAGAGAAGAGAATACTATTTAATTTTTAGAGTTAAAAAATCCTCATGCCTCATTTTCAAATTTAACATGAAATACATCATCAAATAATTGTTAAATACTAAGAAAATTATATTTCAATCAATCATCAAAAAATATATTAGAAATTAAAATTTAGTTAGAGTTTCCAATCTGGCCTAGGATAATTATTTTGTCTTTATAATTGTCACTAAAAGAGACACATCCACCATCAATCTTGATTAGATTCTTGAAGATTGAATAGTCTCTTATCATATGTCATGAAAATTTATTATCTATGTACCACTGACTCTTGCAGGTGCTCTTCATGCAAGCTTCTAACGAAAAAATACAACAGAAATAGATTTTTGCACCCACACTTATCTGGGTCCACTAACATTAGTATTTAATGCCTTAGGTAACCACAATTTCTTCATCGGTTTCAAATAATCATTATATAACATATTGAAAAAATAGATACTATTTGGTGAAGAAAAATTAGAGGTAGTGAAATATTTTCAAGAACTGGAACTAGCAGTAAAAAATTTGTTTTCAGGTAGAAGAATAGATCTACCAGATTTAGTTACAATATGTGCTTGATATAGGTTTCTCTATCTAGGCTGATATCCAATAATATAAGTGTACTTAGGAACTATCTGTTTACCAATAATTTGAGTAATATTATTTTTCCCATTAGTATACTTTTTTATATCATTCTTTAATTTCTCGATCGAAAATTTTAATTTATTGTTTTCTTTGATAAATTGAGAATAATTTTCCATTTTAGTAGTAAGTTCAGACATACTATTTATAATGATACCATTCTAATTATTTAAAAAAATTTATTTATATTTCAATTAATTTCATGTCTCATCCTGCATGTTATAGTATTCAAATAGTTCATCAGATTTTATATTTTCATAATCACATTCATTTCTAGAATAGTAATAATTATGTATAAGAGAATTGAATAATAAATAATATGTGTTTGTCATAAAAATAATATTTTCAATGTTATATCTCTCGTTATTAGATGATGCTAATTCATGGGAGCTATCCTTATAGGCACTCCAAGGGGATTTCATAGATTTATTATACATCATGTATTTGTTTTCAAACATCTTTTTGCATTTTAATTTTGTATAGTCATCATTCACATGTACTATCCTATTACATTTATTGCAGACAATCTTCTTTAATTTTTCATTTCTTTTCCAGTCCTTTTTTCAATTTCCCTTATTATCATATATTCCTTTATAATTGGGCTTCCTGATGAAATTATTCTTCCTGTATAATTTCATGAATCTTCTAGCCAGCTGAGCCATTTTTCATCACTATCTGAGGTTGATTCATCATTACCAGAGCATTCAATAGAGGCTTATGCCTTCTTTTTTCTTTATTCGTAGAGGTATTAGTCTTGAATGATACATATTTTCTCTTAGGTTCATCCTCTTCTTCTTGGTTGACATCCATCTCTTCTTCATACCTCATTTGTTTTCTAATGAGTTATTCGATAGGTAGTTTTCTGATGTCACATGATTCTCTAATTTAGATTGAAGTTCCTCTCCATTTATCAGGTAAGAATCTGAGTATTCTCATAATTTGTTCATTGAAAATAATCATCTTTCCCAGAGAGCTCATGGTGTTAACTATCTCATTAAACCTGAGATACATGTCATAAATAGGTTCATCAGGATTCATTTTAATGTTATCATATTTAATAATATATGTATTAAGCCCCATTTTCTTGACATTAGTAGTTCCTTCATGTGAAATAGCGATGGTGTCCCAAATTTCATAGGTAGTTTTACAAGAAGAAATTATGTTGAATTGCTCATCTCCTAGTGCACAATATAAAGAATTCATGGCTTTATAGCTATTACTCTAGGAAGCTTTAATAGTGTCATCCAAATTATTTCTTTAAGTATCAGGGATCTCATATTCAGTCTCTATTATAGACCAAAACTAAAATCCTATACTTTCTAAATGCATTTTCATCTTGATTTTCCATTGAGAATAGTCGTTTCTATTAAAAATGGAGGTGTATTCATAGCAGAACCTTCTAACCTATTTCCCATAATAATATTTTATGAATAAGATTTAAGGATATAAAAATTAAGAATTAACAAAAAATTTAAGGTAATTGAAATAAAAATAAAATCACAATTGAAAAGGATTGAAAAATATTTAAAAACTGAAAATTCCAAACTCTTATAATACCAAATGTTGGTTTGTGTAGTGTACTCAAGAGAGGGTTAATTGAGTATCATTAAAAATTTATTTTAAAGAGTATTATTTGAGGTTCCCACAAATTTCAAATTCAATTGACCAATTAGCCAGTAGTGAATTTAAAAGTGCGTGACTATTTGATTAATTTCTCAAAAGAGTGATTAGTTCATAGTTATATCAATTTGATAATTAATAAAACTTTTGAAATTAAACTAATAAGTCAATACTATTATAAACACTTTCTAATACTAAATATTAGTGTTAAATTTAGTTTTATGAAATATGTGATAAAATAGTGTGAAACTAAAAGTAAAAAGCTTATCATAAATGAAATAAGAGGTTCAGTATCATGTAGAGACCTAATCCTCTCCCATTGGTGATAAATTACCACCAATAAGTTTAAATTAATAAACAGTTGGATTCACATTGTAGATCAGGGTTCACAATAGCACACATGATATCCATGTCACAAATCCTCTACCATAGTACTTCATTGGTACAAACTACCAGGTCACACAAGGACCTCTTCTAAACATATCCATGGGAGTAAAAAAGGTGTAAGAAGATATTAGTGGAAGGATATCTTGTATTCTTCATTTTTATAGAGGAAAAAATGTTTCCTTTATATAAATATAGACATAATTCTCAAAATTTTGTAAAAATGAACACAACAAAGAAAATAAATATAATAAAATATTTAAAATGCTCTATGTGACTCAAGATTTAACTCTAGACTCTTTAGAAGTAGCTGAGATGAGGTTTCAGTCCACCTCAAGAAGTTTACATAAAAATAGTTTGTCGTATTATGTCTTCTAGGTACAAGTATAGTTATATATGAATATTCTTCTCCTTCATTGATATGCTAAGGTAGTTGGTCAATTCAATTTGCAGCTTGATTGAGATTCCCTCTTGTGTTATTACTTTTATTCTTGAGTTCTAAGTTTGTGCATGAGAGTTTCATATGTTCTTATGTATGTCACTCACACAGGAACACCGAAAATCTCTAATGCTTCACTCTTCATTAGTATTTTTATTCTTGAGGGTCGATAAGATCATGTTCTTTTGATGTGAATTTGTTCATTATACCTCGTAAAATCTTTTAAAATTCTTAAAAAAATATCATTAAATATGCCATAATCATTAATGACTCAAATATGACCATTAGGAATAATTTTAATCAATTAAAATTTAAAAAGTATGTCGGTGACTCCTCTTTCCGCAATTTTGTCTATCAGTGAATCATTAGTCGGTGACTCATCCTGTCGGTGAGACATCAGTCATTAAATCATTTTTCTGACGGTGAGATATTCTATCAGTGATTTTCTCTGTTAGTGAGACATTCTCTTAGTGAGTCATCATGTCAGTGAATCATCCTATCAATGAGACATCAGTCGGTGAATCGTCTGTGGGTGAGACATCACTCTATCGCTGAGTTGTCATATAGGTGAGACATCAGTCGGTGACTCATTTGTTTGTCGGTGAGACATTTTTTTGTGGGTGTCTTAGTTATTATATCGGTTTCAGTGACTCATACATAGATAATTTTAGATTTTTAGTCTTTATTATAGTAAAACAATGTCAAAATGTTTTAATACCCATAATTTCACATAGAAAATTAGTTATAATCTTTTTTATACATAAACAAACATAATGAGGTATATGATTGAAATGATCTAATATACTAGATAGGCTTTGAGATGATTTTGAGTCTATCCTGAGGTAATATATATAACTTGTGAATAAAACATGTGGTAAGATATATGTTATAATATATGACATGAATTTTGATAATTAAAACCATTATATTTAAATATAGTGGCAAAAAAAATCCTATAGGACAACAGAAGTGAACTGCAACAAATCCACAAGACAAATTGTTGTGGAAAATTTCATTGATATAATCATAAATTATTCAAATATAATAAATCATTATTTCAAGTTCATTTTCTTAATGTGGAATATTTATTTCCCCACCTACACTATGATCATATTGAAATATACTTAACTAAAAAGTGAATTTCATCCTATAACCCAATCTCATATTTTTCTCCCAATGATTTGTACTCATGATAAATTTTTCACATCTCAAGCACTAAATTCAAATTTTAAATTAAATATAATCATAAAATATATGAAAATCTATTAATCTTGTCCTTAAACAGTAACAAACCCAAAAATGGTTATCAAATGGTTAAATAATTTCCCAAATGAATAAAACATTCAAAAATAATCATCAAAATTAAATAGTAATACAAAATGATACAACTAAACATTCTAAAACCCTATATTCAAAATAACGTCACCAACCTCAAAACTAATTAATATTTTTTTACATTAAGGGTTATCTAATAAATTTAATATTTCAAAAAAATATGGATATCTTATTTTAATGTAACATTATTCTCTTTGTCACAATATAAATTAACAATCATGTGGTTATATATATTACAGTAGTTGTGTTCTCCTAATTAAAAAAATGTCGATGCTCAAATAAAATATAATGGTTATATCTACCTTAAAACAATTTTCCACAAAAAATAAAGGAATAATTCACATTAATCCAATATTATATATATATTTCAACCTAATAAAACGTCTCTTAAAATCCCATTTATAGCCTAAATATTTTTACTACATAAAAACCCAAAATGGTATGCCTATGACATTTATAAAATTATAATAATCAATATTATTTCCCAATAATGGTAACCATAACACTTATGGTGACCTCAAAAGAAAAATTCAAATCTCATAAGTTATCTAAACCAACCATTGATACTATCTCTAATAACCTAAGACCTTCACTCCATGATCCTTTGCTAAAATCAATAACATTACATTCTCGGATGTGATACTGATAAATTGGGTATAGATATTTCATAAAACTATTACAAAATCATAATGAAATAGTGGATCACTAACATGCTGGTAAACCTTTTAGGATTATATTTTTATTGAATTATGAGTTAATTGTTCATAAAAAATTCTCATTAATTTAAATGATAATTTCTCCCACATAACCCAACTTGTATTTATCACATTAAATCATCACCATCGTCCATGTAAAATCCTTTATAGACAAAACACAATAAATATTTTTTCAATAAAACTGGTATTAGATGAATAATAAGAAGGTTGACCTCAAATACCTCATAAGGGTAAATATAATCAATATCAATTGAATTCCATTAATGAGCATAAAAAGAGCATAAGAGTATTACGACATGATCAAAATTGGATAATGGAAATATAAATAACCTCATAAACATAAATACATAGATCATAAAATATGAAAACATGGAATAGTATGTAGATATCAGAATCAATAACCATGATCCATGTGATATGAATCTTTATCAGGAGAAACATTTAAAACTCATAATAATAAATTAATTCTTCTTTTGGTAATATGGAACATCACATTCATAAAAGAATTTTCGAACCCTTTAAAATGACATTCAATTGAAATAACCATTCATCCGACTACCAACAATATCATCACCCATTTTATATGAGATCTATTATTGGGATCACCATTCATGTATTCTATATCAGGATCACCCATTTTTTTGTGCTATAATGGGGATCAACCCTTCATATATGATATACCAATATCACATATGTGCTATGATGGGGATAAACCCTTTATATAAATTATATCATGATCACCCATTTTTTATAATTCTAAAGTTTGATATCAAGAAAAGAACAATTTTATCCAAAAAATTTAAGAAAAAAACATTATTCCTTTATAACCTGATAGACTCATGGAAAAGAAGCGGGTTTAATGTCAATCCATTTGAGAAGGGTTAAACCCATAGAAATGAAATCAGTTCCTTCAAAAAATAATTGTAAGATGATTACCCATGAAAAATAATTTTATTCCATAACAAATATCTTTAAAACATGAGTAACCCATTGAAATTAAATGGGTTCCATAAAAATCGATTTGAAAAAAGATTCTCCCATGGAAAAGAAATAGGTTCCATAACAATATATTTGAAACAATAATAATCCATCAAAAAAATAATTAAAATGATATCAATACAAAACATCACCATATTAGGATAATTAAAAAAAGGTCAGTTGATGTTGATGAATTGAAATTCCTTTAATATATCATTGTAAATATTCTTGTTAAAAATAATCATTAACTATTTAATGTTTCCCAAACCACATTAATTTTTTTGAATCAAGATATCCATTAATTCATATCATTAAATAAAACATAATATATAATGAAAATAATGACGTTCATTATATAACATTTCATAGGGAATCATATACACCACGCAAAATAATTTATTATTTAATAAGTCAAATGTATCACAGAAATATATGTGAGACGGTAAATACTATTATAACTGTGGAAACATATGAATTGGAAGCCAAGAAAGAAATAATTATCAAATTAAACATTTAAATATATATAATAAAATATAATTCATGATATAATATATATATATCTTTTAGTATATAACCCCCAAAATCTATGTAATTTGTGAATATGGCATTTATCTCAGATATATAAAAAGTGAGATGAAAATCTATTACCTTGAGTATGATTTTTCATGCATCTCGTATGTAATATTGAATTAGGGACTTCTATTTTTTTATTTAATTCATTTATAACCATTTATTATTTTATTCTTACATATACTTGTATTATAATAATGTCATATACAATTACATAATCAATAATGTTTATGTGGTTTTTTTGGCTATATTAATCTACTGTGTCAAAACTGACATTGATAGGCAGACTAAGATAAATGAGACCATTAGTTAAACATAAATAGAATAAAAATGATGAAATAATATCCATATTTTGATAGAAATTAAACTTTTAATACCAAATTGGAAAGATTGATATGAAAAAATAATGAGCGTTATGATCATGGAGGCAGTAGGCCGTATGCAAGCATGAGTAAAGTTCCAATTTTTTAATCATCATTATAGAAAGAAGGTAAGAAAAAAATATTTAAATTATTACCATTATATTAAATAATATATTATTTAGTTATATATAATTATATATATAATTCATAAATTTTTGTGATAAATAAGGAATAATATCAATTCTTTGAGGAGGTGGTAGTCCAAACGACCAATAACGATGTTATCACTTTTTTAGTGTGTAGAATAAAATGAAAAAAATGATATGTTACACGTATAGATAGATAATTATTTCACTAAAATCTTAAATAGATCTCTTAAATCATATATTTTTTAAAACATCATTAATACATTATATGTAATTTGTGAAAGAAAAACATTACTTTGAGGAGGTAGTAGTCCATACCCCCACAAACGATGTTATCGTATTCCCCAAAAAATAAAATCTTGAATTAATGTGTTATATAAAAATCATATAAATAGAAATAAATCATAAATAACATATATATTATATTAAAATAACATTTATTTCATAATTACTATCCTTGAGTTGTGGAATATGTAAAATGAAGAAATACATTTTGTGAGGTGTAAGTTTTCCAATCAAATGAATGTTGATTCTGTTACACATTTGGTGGGATGTGTATAGGGTTGGGTTTAAAAAATATCCTAAATAAATATTATTATATTCTCAATATTATGGATATTATATAATAATAGAATAATAATAATTTATGGGGGTGAAATAAATAAAACAAAAGTTCCCTTCAAAATGTTACCTCTTCTTCAAGTAACTCCTTTTGGTTTTTACAAAATTACATCCATAGTTTTCCTTATGAAAAAATTGAGATATATTGTATAATAATAAGGGTGTTGGGATTTCATTTTGGCATGTTTTTGAGTATAAAAAAATTATTATGTGGTATGAATAATGGGGGATAGTGAATGTCCATTTATAGTGGTGAACAAGTGGCATTCTTGTAGAGACAGAAAGATAAACACTATCGAGAGGTATTCCTTACCAAAGTTTTTAAACAATAAAAACATACTGAATTTTAGAATAATTATAGTAAGAAACCCCACAAAACACAAAATAAATGAAGTTTTGAACATATTACACCTTAAATCTAATGTTTACATATTTTTAAAATTTTCATTTTTTATTAAGGTAACTAGTTTTCTAGACTATTTAATTCATCCATTACACCTAAATTAATGTGGTAATTATTATCAAAATTATACATACCACTTTTAAATATTAGATATAAATTATATAATTAGAATCCCATGTCTCTTGGATATTAAATTTAATAGAAGCACATGTAACATGGAAAAATATTGTTTTAACCCCAATTGTTCCCACAATGTTTATTTTATTTAGGATTCAATATGTTAATTATAAAAAAAATGGGTCCACGAATGAAAAATATTATCTTTTTATTAAAAATTAAATAATAATTATATAGAATATGTGATTTTTTAGTAATTTTAAGTCATTTGATAAAATATCATTTATTATAAAAAACATTATTGCAAATTTTTAAATTATATAATTAATTAAATTAAAAAATTATCAAGAATGAAATGTAATTAAAATATATAATTTTTTGGCTTTGTATCATGATATATTCCTCTATAGAAATAATTCAACAGAAAAATTAATTATATTTACCTTACTCTAAATATTGTCAATATCATTTATTTTATTATATTAATAACTAAATAAACTATGTGTTGGTGTTTCATTAACATATAATGTTGTTATATAATATCTAAAAAATAGATATATATATTTATGGTTAAAAAATCATTTATATTTCAATATAAAATTTATATCCAAAACATATATTGTTTTCTCATATTCCCAAATCATTATAGAAAATAATAGGAAGAATGGTACAATATTTGACTTTTTATTTTTTGAACTTATAATATGGATCACATTAATTGAATATTATTCCCAATATCTCTCATATGTAAAGAATATGATTTCCCATATATATATTTTTCTAATTATTTGGGATTATTACGTGTCTGTGATAATTGAGGACACGTGATTCCGAGACCTGGAGAGCCCAAAACCGAATTTTGAACTTTTTTATGGTACGTTCAGTAAACGTGCGAGTGATGATATCTATATTTTGAACTGGTGCTCAGATTAAAAATCTGAGGGAATCGTTGAATTTGTATCACCAAGATTCTCTAAGGCGATGCTTAAATTCGACTGGAAAGGGTTAGAGAAAAAAGTCAATTTTTGGACTTTACAAAAAAATAAATCCAGGAGTTATTTTTTTTATAACCTTTGAGAGATAGTGGAAGGACAGAAAAGTTGGCCAGTCTTTTTAATGAAGATCATTTAATGATTGATTACACTTGGTAGTGCAACCACACCATCAGGTGATTAATGGGTTCATTAATTATTCATTAATGAACCACATATTTTTGCGGTGATTTCAACTCATTTTCTTTTATTTAATCTAGTCATTGGAATATGTTTTGGGAACCCACAGGAGAACTCTTGAAGAATTTCTAGTAAGATCTTCCTCAAATGAAGAACAGAGAATTTGGAGATTCCATTGAGTATTAGATCTAGAGATCAACAAATGCCAACAGACAACCTTTGAATACGGGATATCCAACCCTCATCTATAGTGCCTTCCAACGAGTCCTAGGTAGGGGTTTTGTTAAGGAATTTTTATGATCCATCCACCCTTGATGATGTTGAACTCTTCCCATGTTATACCGCTAATGCATAGGGTGAAGGCTATACCAAACAAACCCTAGACCATCTTCCATATTTTCTTGGATTTTGTTCCTCATGGGAGAATGAGAAACACAATGACAAGGTGAAACCGGGGGCCACATAGTGATGGCAGCATCCCAAGAGGCCCATAAGCGTAGATGGAAAAGAAAACAGATCTTTGAAGATTCACTGGAGGCCCGTGGAAGATATGCCTGCGTGGTAGTTCTGGTTCCAAGAGGAGGTGACAACTAGATCTCACTGACCACAAGGGGATAGCGGTTCCTTAAGGCACCCCACCGGACAGGGGTAGCGAGCCGACACCTGTCTCGTTGAAGGTGGGTGGTGCGCTGCGGAGGAGAGTCGCAGCTCCAGGCCACGATGGAGGGTGGACCCTTTCCCACAGGTCCCATTGTTGACCAGTCCATACGGACCACACTACGGGAAGGAAAACCTATACCCATGGTTCAAAACTGTGGGTATAGCCCCTAAAACAATGGGTATAACCTATACCCACAGATTGGGGAACCATGTGGGTGAGAGGCGTTGCAATAGGGGTCTGAGGCTATACCCATGGTTTTCAAAACCATGGGTATAGGGGTGTCACAGTGTGGTACACCACTGTATAGCATGGCACAACACTTCCACCACGGTTTTCAAAATGTGAGGATTTATATTCAAAAAATGAAGATGATGCATTTCGACCATGAGACCCCCCACCAACAGGCCACCCTCTCTGACCAATTGAGCCAACCACATGTTCAATATATATATATATATATACTTGTTTATATAAACATATTAATATAGTCACATATCTAAAAATGAGGATGGCAAGAATCAAATACCCAACCAGTTTGATGAGGATATGTCAACTGACCAACTGAGATACAGAAATTTTGTAATATATATCAATTCATCTATTTATATATATTAATTTTAACTAATTTTTTAGAAGAAAAAAAACTCACTGAGATTCGAACAGTCCACCGCCTTCAACAACATGGAATGCGTGACCAACCAACCTACATATATTACTTGTTTTTATATGTGTATCTTTGTAATTATAGTAATCCAAAATTTGTTCCCAATAAATATTTTTGTTGTCCTACATAATTATTTTACCTGCCATAATTTGGGAATGCTATACCCACGGTTTGGCCAAACTGTGGGTATAGGTCTTAAAAAAACCCCCAATACCCACGGTTTTGAATAAATGTGGGTATAGGTCTTCCAAAAAAAATCCTATACCCACGGTTTGGCCAAAACTGTGGTATACGACATGAAAAAAAACCTATACCCACGATTTTCAAAAACCGTGGGTATAGGTTTTAAAAAAATTATATGCCAACGGTTATGGGAAATACTATGGGTATAGGTCCTCATATTATCCCTATACCTATGGTTTTCTAAAACCGTCGGTATAGGGGTACCCTATACCAACGGTTTTTTGGAAAACTGTGGTTATAGGCCCATTTTCTAGTAGTGCCGGTAAGGTGGGGTGATGCTAACTAGCGCCGCTGATGGTGGAACCCGAACAAACTTAGTCTGTTCGGGAGGGGAGCTGACCCCCATGCCCAGCTTGCGGTCCACGCCCAGCTAGCGGGTCGGGTTAGTCCAGAGGCCCAACGGTCCTTGCCCAACCAGAAGGGACAGGCTAGACCGGGACCAACCGGAACAAGCCAAGCCCAGCTGGACTGATCCGGGCCTAGCCATTCTGGGTTGGGTTGGGTTGGTCTGACAGGGTCGGACTGGACCCAGACCCATTTAGGCCCAATTTCACTTAAAAGGGCATATCTTATATATTGGACATCCATTTGATGAACCATATACAAAAATGGAATCCTTAGGAAAAGGAGGTCTTTTTAAGATACTATACCTGGGTTTTAGAGAATGTTGGAGTATGGCTGGATCATATCAGATTCGAATGCAACCAGGACCCCGGTACTAAAATGATTATAACATACAGATGAGCATCCAATTGATGCCCCATCTATTTCATTGAAACTCTTATGACAAATCGATTCTTTGAGTATCTTCTTTTTAGGACTTCATGGTACTTCATGGTGGTTGAAGTACAACCGATATCTTGAGGATTAGAATCTACAGAACTCAAGAATACCAAGTGTGGGAATCTTGTGACTGGATGTCATGTAACAAATGACCCTTTATGGATCAGCATCAGAATTTCCCTCTATGGATCAGGAGTAGTGCGACCCAAAAAGGACCCGTCTTAGAGAGACCTGTAGTGGATCAACAACAGATGACCCTCTATAGATCAGTGACTTACAACCCCTTGTGCATCAACGATTTATGACCCTTTGTGGATCGACGAGTTACGACCCTGTTTGGATCAATGTCTTACAACCCTTTTTTGATCAACGAATTACGACCCCGTGTGGATCAGTAGTAGCACAACCTGATGAGGAATAACCTTAGTGCGGATCGTTGCAGATCAGCAACTTGAAACCTGTGTGGATTGACGACATACAACCCTATGTGTATAAGTGACTTACGACCCTGTGTGGATCAGAGAAAGAGATACTTCTTCATGGTTCAATAGTGGATCTCCTCAATGGAATAAGTTGATTTATATTTATGACTAATAATCTTTATTCCTATTCTCTATGTTTTATACCTAGTGTTAGCTGATTCTTATCTTATGCTTTGTGATTGGGATCATGATTTGGGGTTTTTTCAATTGTGGAATTCTGGGAGACCTTTGAGGGTCTTGGGGTCCCTATGGGGCATTATTATACTCACCCCTTCACGGACTTCGCACGCACCCTATTGTGTCTTGTGAAGATGATGAACATCTTTGACCAGGGTTAGGAAGTAAGGACTAGACGATGTATCAAGGTTACCGGTTAACGTGGAGACCCACAATAAAGCAATGTAACTACCCTTTAGGAAGGATCCTTAGTGGATGACTTCAAGAGATTTATTCCTTTTTTACTATATATCTTTCATTTGGGCTTGTATACTGGCCCATTTACATTCAGTTTACACTTTTACTTCATAAGTTTTACAACATGGTTTAAATTTTTTGTGTACCGTGTTTGTGTGTGTACAGGTTTAAAGGAAATGTCTTCATTTTTTAGGGATACACCTTTCTGGTGATTTTCTAAAACCCCTGGCCTATGGAAGGTGGGATTATGGTAGTCATGACACAAGCCCGAGGGGACGGGTAGTGACCATGTGGTATCAAAGGAGTCAGTTCTATTGAATAACTAAGTGTCTAATCATTTAATGGGGTAATTGTTTTATTTGTTTTGAGTATGTTTTTTAGTTTGGGGAGTCTATTTTTGGTACGGAAGCCGACACATCCATACACCAGTACCCTGAGTTCTGATTTACAACTCAATACACAAAAACACTGATTGCGTGTGTCTTTGAAATATTTTTTTTGATATATTTTTACTCATATCACCAGGTATAAAATTATTGATTGTGACACATCCTTTTACTTCTAGGTTGTCTCCGCATAGACAGACATCCAAGATTCCAGAGAGAGTTCATGATGATGGCCCACTGAGTAATGTGGCTTCAATGTAGGGCCCTATTATGGAAATTGTACCTTCAGGCGGTGTACCGGTAGCACCAATACCCATAAGAAAACAGTTTCCACTATCCCCACCAGAGGACGGTGCAAGATGACTCAATGCACTACACGAGTTCCAACAACAGAGGACTTCGATGATTCGAGGTGAGACAGATCCACATGTGGTTGAAAACTTGATAGAGGATGTGGCTAGAGTTTCCCACCTAGATGGGATATCAGTAAACCAGATGGTGATCCTAGCTACAAGTCTCTTCTAGTGCACGGTAGGGAGATAGCAGAGCCTGGCGTCCAGATGCACGATTAGGTGACCCTCACCTGGTTAGAATTCGAGAGCATCATTAGGGCGGGGTTCGTTCTAGTGACTCTATGCTCTATGCATATTCAGAAGCTCTTGCACTTACAATAGGGAAGCCTGATAGTAACCCAATATATAGATAGATTCATAGACCTCTCCCTCTACACCACTGACATGGTACGATACCCTTTCTTCATGGCCCATACATTTTAGTAGGTTTTCGAAGGGAGATCAGAGTGTTGTTGATATCACTCAACATACCAATGTAGACTGGAGTGCTAGAGTGAGAACTTACGGTGGATATATTCTTAGCTGAGTATGCACCGACACTAGGAGCCACCACCGGACGACACGTGGCTGAGTCATTTCTAGTGGGCTATAGGCATATGACACAAGGGCCCAAGTGGGCCAGACCTTTTGGTGGACGACACTAGGATATAGTTTTAGAGGTGCAGATCCCACTAGGCAGAGGAGGTCAGTAGAGGACCAGACCGTGCTACTCATGCGGTGGGTAGGGTCACACGGATCTCAATTACCCAACCTGCCACACTGACGATCAGTAGACAGTTGAGGGACCGTTGAGGTAGAGGTAGATATTCGAGTGAGGAGGTCTGAAGGGTGTAATAATTCGTAGAGGAGTAGGTTGTGCTGTAGGCGGTGGGCGACTATTTGAGTTTCTATTGTCACCACCTTCAGGTGGTCCTCCCTGAAAATAGAGAGCAGGTGGACAAGGATGAGGTCAGATTCAAGAAATTGAGGCCTATAAAAACAATGTTTTAGAGATGATTCGAGGTACGATCTATGTCTATTCCACACTATCTATATTACTGATAGACACATGTTCCATTCACTCTTTTATTTCCATGGCTCTTGTTCGATGCTCAGAGATTACGAGAGATACATTGGCATGATCCATATGATTTGAGACTCTTACAAGAGATGATTCAACAATTACACACTGGTGATGGCAGTGTGAGATTACTCTATGAGGCAAGTGCTCTAGCTAGGATCTCATAGTAGTAGTGTCGAGGCCTTACAAAATTTTATTAGTTATGGACTGCCTATCTATAGTCCATGCTTAGATTGACTATTTTAGGTGCAAAGTGTGGTGTGTCCATGAGGATGGGACCAGATTTTCCTTCACCAGTGAGAAGGGAACCTTTTTAGCTCAATATGGACATTCTCATAGGAGGGTGGAACTGATCACTCATCAATCAGATAGCCTTACCCTCAGAGTAGTTTGAGAGAGGAGCCTGAGATATCATGTAGTGGTGGACCAGTATGCGGATATCATTCCTAAGGATGTTACAAGACTACCTCTTCATAGATATATATGCTTCTACATTGATATGTACCCTTGGATGGCACTGATATCTAAACCATCATATCGGATGGATCCCACAGAGCTTCGTGGGTTGAGGGTACAACTGGAGTATTTCTAGGGTAAGGGGTTAATAAGGCCCAATGTTTCTCCATTGGTAGCCCTGATTTTGTTCTCCAAGAAGGAAGATGGGAGTTTGAGGCTTTCTGTAGACTATCGTCGCCTAAAACACATGACCATAAAGAACAAGTATCCAATCCCAAGGATTGATGATATCTTCAATCAGTTGAAGGGAGCTCAAGGGTTTTTAAAGATAGAACTCATATCTGGCCATCAACAACTCAGGTTATGAGATGAGGATGTACCAAATACGTCCATTATATGATAGTATAGACACTATGAGTTCATGGTGATTCCTTATGGCGTGACCAACACCCTGGTAGTGTTCATGAGACCCATGAACAAGATCTTCTAGACTTACCTCAATCTCTTCATGTTGGTCTTCATTGACGACATCTTGATATACTCAGCATCGTAGGAGGGGCACGCCACACATCTTCAGATAGTTCTGGACACACTCCGAGCGAACCAGTTCTATGGAAAGCTCTTGAATTCCCAATTCTAGATATGTTAATTCCAATTTTTGGGGAAGGTTATCTTGGAGGCTAGAGATGCATTGGATCTGGAAATGGTAGAAGAAATACATGCTTCAGAGCCACCCATGAGTGTGAATGAGGTGCATAGTTTCTTGGGGTTGGATGGGTACTACTAGAGATTCATACCCTACTTTTCAAGAGTAGAAGCACCCATTATAGATTTGACAAAGAATCTATATCCTTTCATGTGAACAGAGATATACCAAAAGAGTTTCCATGAGCTGAGGTGGAGAATGAAGTGTGCCCCCATCTTGAGGCTACCAGCAGAGGGTGCTGTGTATATAGTCTACTACTAAACATCAAGGAATAGACTAGGATGTGTCCTGATGCCAGAGAGAGTTGTGATTTCCTACATCTCATGACAGCTAAGGCAACACGAGCAGAACAATGCAACCCATGACATGAAGTTCACAGTAGTGGTCTTTACGTTGAAGATTTGGCAGTACTAATTGATTGGCGAATAGTTTACCATATTCTCTGATAATAACTGTCTCAAGTATATCTTCTCCCAGAAGGACCTGAACCTGAGACCACTTTTATGGATAGAGTTCCTCCAGAACTATGACTTTGAGATAGTCTACCCTCCTAGGAAGGGGAACGTGGTGGAAAACGCACTCAGCAAGAGGTCTTGGTAGCAGTTTCTGAGTGAAGAGACAAAGCAGCTAGCCACATAGCAGTTATCCTTCATGGATTTTGATGGATAATATTACCTCCAGTCTATGATAGCCACTCCCCCCTCCTTCTGCGAGACAGGGAGGCACAACTTGGGGATGTTGACTATGCGACCCGACATGCTCAAATAACCTTGGGACAGGCTCCTGAAGGATTTTATGAAGGTGGTGAGCATGTTATCCATTTTAGTGGACACACCATGGTACCAGTGATGCTATGGGAGGAGTTATTGAGGGAGTTCCAAAAATCCCCTTTCGAGGTACATCCTGGTGTGGAGAAGATGTATCGGGACCTCCAGTCTCAGTACTGGTGGTCAGGGATGAAGAAAGCAGTGGTAGAGTTCATTTCACGATGACTCACTAGTCAGCAAGTGAAGACCGAGCACCAGTTTCAAAAAGGTTTGACATAGCCACTTGAGGTGCCAGAATGTATGTGGTATGGCATCTCCTTGGACTTTGTGACAGGGATACCAAGTACGTCCATGGGCCATGACTCCATCTGGGTGATCTTTGACCGACTCACCAAGTCATCCCACTTCCTACCCATCAGAGAGTAGGGATTAGTAGAGGGATTTGGATGAATATGTATATAGGATATGTATAGCTTCAAAGGGTTCCATAAATGATCATCTTAGATCGTGACACAAATTTACATCTCGATTGTGGAAGGGATTGCAAGAGGCATTCATGACTCAACTACGCTTGAGCACATCCTTTCATCCTTAGACTATTTTTCAGATGGAGTGGACCATATAGATGTTTGAGTACATGATTCGCATTTGCATCCTTGATTTTGGTTGTAGTTGGGTGGAACAATTTCCGTTGGTGGAGTTCTATTACAACAACAGTTATCACACCACCATCGGCATGGAACCGTTCGAGGCCTTGTATGGGTGACCATACAAATTGCCTCTATGCTGGATAGACCAAGGGAGTCAGCACTTATGGGTCCATAGTTGGTAAATGCTACCATAGTGAAGGTGTAGATCATCCAGTAGCAGATTAGGACTACATAGAGAATGTATATGTATTATGCTGACCGGGGACAGAGACCCTTGGAGTTCGAGGAGGGAGGCTATGTTTTCTTATGGGTCTTTCCCCAATGAGTACTGGGGATATTTTACAGGGGTGTAAATCTATCTCTAAGGTTTTTTAGACCTTTCCAAATCTATAGAAAAGTTGGCATGGTGGTGTACCACATAGCTGTTCCCCCATAGATGCACCAGGTGCATAATGTTTTCCATGTGTCACTGATGATAAGTTAGATGCAAGATCCATCACATGTTACTGACTAGGGTGAGATAGAAAATTAATGATGGGGTGATGTTCACGAAGTTCAAGGTGGAGATAGAGGATAAAAAATAGTAGGTCCTTTGTGGATGTTCGATTCCCCTAGTGCGAGTTTTGGTATCCCAAGAACCTCCAAAAGTGCACATTGGAGCAGGAGGCTCAGATACACGATCAATACCCCCATTTGATTCCCTAGTTTTGTTGTGTATTTTGTGGACATAAAGACCTAAGGTGAGGAGGATGTAAAGACCCTAATTTTCAATATATATATATATATTTAAATTATTAGGGAAGATTACGACTACGGGGAAATTGATGACATGTGATTCCATGGACGGAGAGCCCAAAAAGGAATTTTGAACTTCTTGTATGGTAGGTTCAGTAAACGTGCCAGTGGTTATTTCTATCTTCTGATCTGGTGCTCAGATTAAATATCTGAGGGAACCATTGAATTCGTAGCAAATAGATTCTCTTAGGTGAAGATTAACATTGACTGGAAAGGGTCGGATGAAAAAAATAATTTTTGGACAATATAAAAAAATAATATAATAACTCCAAGAGTAATTTTATTTCTTTTGGTAACCCTTCAGTGATGATGGAAGGACCGCAGAGTTGGTCGGTCTTATTAACTATGGTCATTTAATGACAAGTCAAACGTGATTGTGTAACCGCACCATCCAGATATTAAAGGGGTCATTAATTATTCATTAATGAACCACATATTTGTGTGGAGATTTGATCTCATTTTCTTTTATTTAATATAGTCATTAGCGTTGGATATTGGAACCCACGGGAGAACTCTTAATGAAGTGCTGGGGACATCTTCATCCAATGAAGAATAATGAATTTGGAGACACCATTTAGGATTTGATCCAAAGATCGACAGATTCAAATGAACACCATTAGAATGTGGGTTATCCATCCCTCATCCACAACTCCTTCCAATGTGTTCAAGGTAGGGTTTTGGTTTAAGAATTTTTATAATTCATCCACCCTTGATGATGTTTAACTCTTCCCATGTTCTAATACTAATGCAGAGGGTACGGGCCAAACCAAACAAGGATCAAACCCTCTGCCAAATTTGATTTGGTTGAGTCATTTGTGGGAAACCGAGAAACCCGACGACAAGGTCATATTAGGGGCCACACCGTGATGGCAGCATCCCAGGAGGCCCGTAGGTGTTGTCAAAACAAAAACGGACCATCAGAGCTTTGCCGGATGCCTTCCGAATCTCTACCAGGGCAGCGGCGCTGGTGACCGGAGGAGGCATCGATTGGATATCACCTACTACAAGGAGATGGTGGCATGTAGTGGCAAAGTTCCATGGAGGAGGGCCATAGTGGTGCGCCACAGAAGAGGCACGCGACTCCGAGCCGCATTGGATGATGGACCCGCGCCCGCAGATCCTGCTATTGATCTATCCACATAGGCCAGTCGGGTGGAGAAACACCAAATAGCGTTTCTAAGGGAGGAATTCAAACAATCATAGTATATTTGGTAGGGGAGAAAACCCCCATGCCCAGCTAGATGGTCGTGCCCAACCAGTGGGCCGCGTTGGTCCAGCGGGCCGGTGGGTCTCACCCAGTAGGGTGGGCCGGGCTGGTCTCGCAGCCCAGCGGGCTGGTATAGGCCCATTTGGAATAATTTGGGCCCATCCAGATTGGTCCGAGCCCAGCGGGCTTGATCGGTTCAGTCAGAATGGGTCACACCAAACCAGGACCCATTTAGGCAAAGTTTCATCTAAAGGTGCATATCTTCTAAACCAGACATCCGTTTGATGAACTGTCTGTGGAAATGGAATCCTTAGGAAGATGAGGTGCATTTAAGATAATCCTAATAGGTTTTAATGAATGTTGTAGTACATATGGGTTGTATTGGACTTGAATCATACTGGGTTCTGACACTAAAATACCTATAACTTACAGACCGAGCATCCATTTGACGCGCTATCTATTGCATTGGAAACCTTATGAAATGGAAATTCTTTGGGTTAATTCTTCATGGGACATTGTGGTAGTTCAAGTATGAATTATATCTTGAGGAGTTGAATCTACATAACTAAAGTGTACCATGTGCGAGAATCTTATGGAAGGCTGTCTAGTAACAAACAAACCTTTGTGGATCAACATCAGAATGAACCTCTGTGGATAAACAATAGCATGAAATGATGAGGACCTGTATTAGAGTGGACCATCGTGGATCTGTGACTTACAACCCTATGTGGATCAAAAACTTATGACCTTGTCTAAATCAGCGACTTAAAACCCTATTTGGATCAGCTACCTATGACCCTATGTGGATCGACGAATTACCACGCTTTATGGATCGATGAATTAAGACCATATATTGATCAGCAGTGGCACGACACGACGAGGACCAAACATAGAGAGTCCCGTCATGGATTAGAGACTTACTATACTATGTGGATCGATGACATATGACCATGTGTGGATCAGTGACTTAAGAACTTGTGTGGATCGGTGACAGAGTGACTTCTTCGAGGTTTAGTAGTGGAACTTCTCAATGGAAAAAGATGATTTAGATTTATGACTAATCATCTTTATTTATATTCTATTTTTTTGTATACCTGATGTGAGATGAGTCTTTACTTTTTCTTTGTGATTGGGATCATGCTTTGTTGTTTTTTCTATTTGTGGAATTCTAGGAGACCTTGAGGGGTCTTGGGTTCCCTCCTTGGTATTTTTATACTCACCCCTATGTGGGATTTTCCCTAACTCTATTTTGTCCTATGGAGATAATGGAATGATTTGAATGGGGTTAGGGAGTCAGGACTAGATGATGCACAGAGGTGACTGGTTGACATGGAGAGCCGTAGTGACGAGATGTACCTACCCTTTCGGTAGGATCCTTGGCAGATGAACTCAAAAGCTATTTTCCTTTTTGTTGTATCTCTTTTTGTTGGGATTGTATACTGGCACCATTAATTTCAGTTTATCATTTTACTTCATCTATTTTACTACGTGGTTTACTTTTTTTGGGTACCTAGTCTGTTTGTGTATAGGTTTAAATGCAATGTCTTCCCATTATATGGATACACCATTCCAGTGCTAGTCACCAACCCCTGACCTATAGAAGGAGGGCTTGGGGTAGTCAAAGCACAAGATTCCAGGGGACAGTTTATGACATCATAAGTATGGGATATGGCCATATTGGTCAAAATATTTCAAGAATAATTGTTTTAGAAAATTTTATAGGTCATTTGACTACATGAGATTAATGTTTTACTACTAAGTAATCTCATTTTTACCTTAATCACTATAATTATTATTTTTTATTTAGTCATCATTTTGTTCAAAATATATTATTACCTTAATTTAAATTATAAATTATAGTGATTACAAATATGGAATCTATTTATCACAATTTTCTCTAAATATCTGGTCAATTTTAATTAGGATAATTCTCATGGATGGGGTGAAACAACATGGTCTTAAAGTAAATAGTCCGAACGATTAAAATGTTTTTATATCCAATTTCATTGTAAAATTGAATAGAATGGACTAAAATGGATTTATAAATGTATTATTGAACAAAATAGACCTAAAACTTATTTGATAATATAATTTTTCTATATCAATAAATTAAATGAAAATAAAATTTTCAATTATAATTAGTTGTCATTCAAAATTTATCAAAATGATAAAGCTCTCAAAGAATTCAACAAAATAATCCAAAATAAAATTTGACATTACAATTCAAAAAAATAAATTTATTTTTCAAGTAAATTTTATCAAAATATTGAGATTTTAGTTATAAAAAGGGTCTCCCATTAAAAATTTGAAAAACCATCCTTTTATAAAATTATAACTCTTATGATTAAAATTGGATTTACACTTTTTTATTTTCTATAAAAATTATTAGGAGAATTGAAAAATATTATATTGAATATATAACATATAAATTTCAATAATATATTTCTCGAATATTTTTTAATTTAATTTATTTTGATAAAACACAATCATGGTTATAAAAATGGAATTTCATAAAAACTAATCATTTATATTCAATTGTTTACTATTATTATTTTACAAAATTTAAAATAATTAATTTTATAATCATATGTAAGCTACATTTTCAAATTTTATTTAATCTAATTATTTCATAAATTTCCAATTCTTAGGATATAAATATCAATATTATGTAATATTATTATATTATTGTTCTGTAAAAACTGGTATTCCATATAAAATATGTATCCAAATAAATTTAATGTTTCTTGAAATGCAAGATAAAATTAGTGTTTCATATTTCAAAATATAAATTTGTCATTTGGTATAAATAAAGCTAAAAAATAATTTAATGTATTTTTAATGAAGATATTTCCCAAAATCATGGGATGTTCCATTAAAACCCCCTTTAAAAAATATCGTTTCAAAATTTTCATGTTTATCATTTTTTTGAATTTCATTACTGATAACCAAATGGTACAAATAAAATAATGAAATAATCCATTAAGAAGATAATGTTTTAAAAATAATGTTTATGTAAAGGTAGGAATAACATTTTTCCACATAGGGGGATATTGGTGTGGGATTTAAAGGTGGATTTGGAAGGGAAAAATAATTCCATTAGACCAATAGAGAGCAATAGAGAAAGATGTCAAAAGGAATTCAATGAAAAAAAATCTAAATAGTTTTGGAAATGGTCATTTATATTATTTGAAATTATAGGAATAGAATATAATTTTAAGTCCAGTTTTTTTCCTAGAGATGATGGATTATAAAACCATATATAGTAAGATCATAAGTAAATATACATGCATAACTTATAAATTTCATCCTTGGCAACAATATCATTATTTTCTCGGTAGTATGAGTATTTGAAAAGCATTTTCCATTCCTCAGTAACAAATGTCCATTTTTAATGACCACATAGTCCTAAAAGAGATATAAAGATATTATAATTATCTTTAGTAATTAACCTAAACCATAATGCTTAGAAAATGGTCAGATAATTCCCAAAATTCTTAAAACATAAAAAAAACTTCAAAATTCCATAGTAATACTAAAATATTAAACTAAATAATTCTATATACCTATATAAAATAATATCCTCAATAACTTAAAATTTATAGATGTTTTTATCCTCAAGGTATATCTAATACCTTCTAGAATTCAAGACCAAATGATGGTGATCTTATTTTGAAGTAACACTTGCCACTTGGCCAGTAAATCACATTTCAATCATGTATTTACCTATATGATAAAACTTTTGTTTCCATATATAACGAGATCCAATTTAATATAATCCATAAATTTTATCAACATATTTATACATATTTTCAGAAAAAGTTCCCAAAAAATTCAAATTAATCTTTATTTTTACATATATATCAACCAAATCAAATTTATCAAAAACTGTTATTGATGACATACATATTTCTTATAAATAAAATCCAAAAATGGGGTTTGATCATAATTAATCTTATATACATATTTGGGTATCCATAACTCTTAATATATTCTCACATGAAAACGTAATAATCTACAATGTTATCAAAACTGACATTTGATACCACTTATAACAACCCATGACCCACACTCCTAGTTCCTATGATGATGTTTATAACATTACATTCCCAGATTTGATGTTGATAACTGCTAACCAAATTTTTCTTATAAACAATACAACATCAAAATAAAAACATGGATAACATAAAAACTAGATGTCTTTTCAGGTTTACCATTTTAGATATTTAGGAAAAAATCATACAAATACAATTCACATGAATTTAAATGAGGATTGAAACCAATGAACCCATAATTTCATTATCACATTAATCCATCATCGTCAACTATATGAAATCCCTTCTATACATAACTAACTCAAAATCATTTCATTAAAATCTAAAGAAAAGATAATAGATGAATGGTGATCTTAAATGTTCAATAAGGGTAAACATAAACATTCATAATTTAATTTCATCAATGAACATAAAAAGATAATAAGGGTATGATTGAATTATCAAATTAAAAGATTGAATAATAAATGGATATATAAATATAAATACATGGATCATAACATATTAAAACATAAAAGAGGAAAAAACACCAGAATCAATAATCATGGGCCATGTGATATCAGCATCGATCATGAAAAACATTAATAAATCCTAACAAGAAATTAAATCTCTTTTTGGTAACATGGACCATCTCATTCATAAAATTCTTTCAAAACCATTTTAATTAGAATACCCATACATATGAATTAAAAAATTATCAATTTATGATGCATTGGAGATATATAACGGGGATACCCATTCATATAATCCATTTTGTGATCACCCATTTTCCTTTATCTATAATGGTGCTCAACCCTTAATATAAGCTATGTTGGCCTCAACCATGACCTATAATAGGGATCAATACTTAGTATAATGTTTATTGGGATCACCTATTTGGTATAATTCTAAATTACCATATCATGAATAAAAAATTCATCATAAATTTCATATAATCAACGAGGATTCATTTATAAACTAATTAACCCATGAAAATGAAATGGTTTTAATTTTATTCCCTTTGAAAAATTATTAACTCATGTAAATGGAATATGATAAATTACAATACCATTGAAACATGAATAACCCATGAAAAATAATTGGGTTACCTACCAAATCTCTTTGAAACATTAGTTTCCCATGGAAAATAAATTAGTTCCCTAACAATCATTTAGAAACACGATTATCCCAATAAAAAGAACGGGGTTACTTAAAATATATTTTATAAAATAAAAATCCATAAAAATAATTAATGATGATTGTATCAATATAAAATATACCCATAACAGGATAAGGAACAACGAGGGTTTCTAATATTGATGGATGTAAATTCTCTTAAAATAACAATAATAACATTCATGAGGAAAATAATCTTTAAACATTCAAAGTATCCCATTCCATTTTGAAACAATTCAATACACCCATGAATGAATATCGTTAAATAAATGTTATAATATCATTAAAATAAATATATTCATGATATAGCATTCCATAAGAAATAATATATACCACACAAATTATTATTGTTATTAATATTTCATATGTCTTGTAAAGATAATAGTGTCTTTAGAATTCCCCTTCCAACTGTGGTAACATCAAAAATAGTAGCCCAGAAAGTAAAAAATAAAAATAAAAAAAATTAAGGAACATGAATATAAAATAATACACAATATTATATATAAAAATGGTAGTAGTTACACCACAAAAAATAAGTATATGGTGAATAAAACATTTATTTCATAGATGAAAAAATTTATCAGAAAATCTACTACAATGAGTTTGAATTGTCTTGATTTCCCTCCAAATTCTAGAATAATTAACTTATACAGATTATTTACTGTATTCATAAAATTTCAATATTTTATTATTATGTATATCTCACTTATACACATATTATATTTTAGTACTTCAACAATAATATTTTAGTCAGATGTTTTGACCATATTTCTCTTCTTTGTGAAAACTGGATTTGATTGGTGGGCTAAGGTAAATGGGGTAATATTTAAACATCTATAGAATAATTAAAATTACCTAATTATAACTTTATGACAAAAATATTAATGTTAATTATATAAATTAATGGTGATTATGAAAAATTATCAAATGTTATGATCACGAGCACATTAGGTCATATGTACACACGAGTAATGTCTCTATTTAAAAATTATCATTATAGAAAGAAGGTAAGTAATGTTTATCATTACAGAGTTTCAATTATATAATAAACACCATATTATTTTATAACATATAATTATATATATATATATATATCATTCTAGTGATGTGGTGATTAAAAAAGATGATTTTCATCTCTTTGAGGAGGTGGTTGTCCACACATCTCTGAAAGAAATTATTATTTTTTTAGTGTGTGAAATAAAAAGAAAAACAATATATTTTATATTTAATGATAGATAATATTTTTGGAATATCATAAATATGTCATTTATATCATATATTTTTATTAAATATGTTAATACATTCCCTTTAATGAATGAACGAATCACATTACCTTGAGGTGTCGATTGTCTACACATCCACAAATAGTGTTATTATATTCTCATAGAATGAAAATAATGATGTTATAGGTTATATAATAATTTTTGAAAGATAACGTCTCCATATATATAAGGAAAATCATATAAATGGTATTTACATCATTATTACAAACCATAAGAGGTGTTAATTAAAAATGAACTACATCATTTTGCAAGGCAGTAGTCTGTCCTATGAATGAATAGTGATTTCTTTACCCATATGATGGAAGAATGAATAGGTATGTGTAAAAAATTTAATATAGAAATATATTAGTATAATTATGATATTGTTGTTATTTTATAATAATTTAATATGAATAATTGATAGATGTGAGAAAGAAATAAAAAAGATGTTCTTGTTCAAGAATGATACATGCTCTTTGAGTAATTACTTTTGGATGGCACCAAATTACAACTTTGGTTTTATTTATTCTCTATGTTATTATTCTAGTATTAGGGTATTTATTTTTTTAGACGAATTTATTATGTTTTGTGTGATACTAAAGTCTTGATTGGTGTAATGAATGGGAGAGAGTGATTTCCCTTTTATAGTGTATGAGGAGTGATATTCTTATAATTAAAAAAGGTAAATACCGTTGGGAGGTCTCCTATACCACATGTTCTTAAAAAATGAAAATTAATAGATAATTGAGAAACTTTTCCCAAACACAAATCACACCTCAAAAAATGAAAGGTTTTCAAACATTTTATTCATTAAAACATAAGATTACTTATTTTAAATTTTTGTTTTCCATTAAGAACACTAGTTTTCTATCCTATTTAATTACACCATAAAAAATAAATTATATTTATAAATTTGAATTAAATTTATTCCCACTGATATTATATATTAAATCCAAATTATAAAAGATTCACTTTTTTGTAGGAAATTATATTTTATAGACGTGCAAGTTATGGGGAAAAATATTACTTTAACCCCGACTATGACAACAATGTTATAATTATTTAGTAGCCAATATGTTAATTTTGAAAGATAAATTGGTCAATTAATGGAAAATATTATATTTTTATTAAAATTGAACATAAAACTTTATAAGTGATACAATTTTCTAGTAATCAAAAAATATTATTATAAAATGTCATTTATTATAGAAAAAACATTAATGCCTATTTTTTAATTACATATTTAATTAAATTTATAAAAATTATAACAAAAAAAATAAATTAAAATATATTATGTAAATTTTTTAAATCATGATATATTCATCTATAAAAATAATGGAACATATAAATTTGATATATTTATAATATTAATAACATTTTTACTATCATTTATTTTATTAATTTATTAACTAATGAATCCTTGTGTTGGTGTTTTGTGATCTTTAAATTTTGTTATATCATTTATAAAAAAACATATAAATTATTATTGTAAGAAATACATTCATTTTTCATAATAATATTTATAATCAATCCACATATAGTTCTTCCCTATCCCTAATATTTAATATAAAATAAAATTAATAAATGTAAATTTTTTATTTTTCTTTTATTAATATATTATGTTGGTCTCATTCATTTAATAGTATTACCAATACCTATTTTATTTCTATAATATGTAATATTGATCTATATATTTCTTGAAAAATGGTATTATGCAATTTTATAGGTCATTTCGTCCCTTAGGATTAAGATTTAACCAATATGGAAACTCATTTTAACCTTAATCATTAAAATTTATTTTAATTTATTTCACTAGTTTTTTATAAAAATACCAATTTTAAATTAATATACATCATAAATTGAGATAATTTTAAATATGGAATCCATTTTTAAAAATTCTAATATTTGAGGTGGCAGAATTTAATGTAAAATTGATCACACGAGTGGGGTGAAACATATGGTTTCTAAAGTGAAAAGTACATAATATTGAATTGTTTTTATATCAAATATAAATTTTAAATTGATTAAAATGATCTAAATTTGATTAATTGTTTTATAATTGAAAAAATTATTCAATAAATTCAATTTTAAATAAAATTTAACTATAAAAATATCATAAATGGTAATCAATTTTACAATTTCAATTCATTTTCATTAATTATTAATCAAAATATGAATGTTATTAGAAAATTATAGACAAATCTCCTAAAATTTAATTATGATATTCCTACTTCAAAAAGGAGTGTTTTGTTTCACATAATGTTTATAAAAATGTAAAAATTCAGTTTTAGAATGCATTTTCCATTAAATTAGGTAAAACATCCTTTTAAAAAAATAAATCTTTTTTATGCTTATAATTGTATTGATTAAAATTTTATGTCAGTAAAATATATTTTATGAATTAAAAAATATTTTATTCAATACATAAAATATAAATTTCTTTATTATCATTCAATTATATTCATTTATTTAATTTATTATGAAAAATTTCTATTATGGACATAAAAATATATTATTATAAATACACATCCTTTATAATGAATTGGTATTATTTACATTTAAAATCAATAAAAACGAATTAATATTTTAAACAAGAGTAAACTATATTTTCATACTTTATTCAATATCATTAATTCCAACCATTATAAGGGCTAGGTGATGACTATCATAATAAATAGTAACATTATATTTCTCTTTGGTAAATCATGGTCCTACTTGTAACACATATTATCAAAGAGGCCCAAAATTGCGAGCAAAAAAAGATAAACATGGGGTTTTGTATAACATAAGAAAAAATGTGAATTCCAAGTAATTCATTCTATTATGTAAATTAACATAAATTAAAATAACATAGCTCTTAAAATCATTGGATGGAACATCCAAACCCATGGAAAAATAATTTCACCCTAAAAATTATGCTTGGTTGGAAAATAATTTTTATAATTCCTTTATTAAAACCCACATTATACAAATGAAATAAAGAAATTATCCATTAAAAAGATAAAGTTGGAAATATAATGTTTAACTAAAGTAATTCATTGATATTTTTCTATATATGGGGGGAAATTTGTGGGGAATTAAATGATGGATTCAGAAGGGACAACTAATTATAATTTAATAATGAAATAATGGGGAGGGATAGAGAATGTGGGCAATATAAAGTCAATGACAACAAATCCAAAAGAAAAATAGGTGTTGAAATGTTCATTGATATCATCACGAAATATGTAAATAAGATAAAATTTTCTATCAAGTTAGTTCTCCTAAAGTTGTCTGATTATTTCACCATCAATAATAAGATCATAAATACATATACTTACCTAAAAATTGAATTTGATCCTTTACCACAATATCATATTTTTCTCTAAATGATGAGTATTTAAGATGAAATTTTCACACATGAATAACTAAAGAAAAATTTTAAATACCACCTAATCATTAAAGGGATAACAATTTATTTCTCTTATTTTTAAACATTAACTATACCCATAATGATTTCAACATGGTTAGATGATTCCAAAAATGAATATTCCTTTATACTTGACAAAATTTAATAGAAATTCCAAAATCTAAAATGACATCATTTCATAATTCAATATTAAAAATAAACACAACAACTTCAACATTAGAGAGTGTATGAGACTCACTGTTTTTCTCACACATTCTATATTTTAACCTCAATATACATTGATATTATCTTGAAGTATCATAGTTAACTTAGTCACAAATAACTATTCAATCGTGGTTTTATCCAAATGATAATACGTTTCTTTCACATAATTACCTCAATATCCAATATGATATAAACAATAAAGTTTATAAATAACAGAAAAATATTTATCCAAATACTAATGGAATACATCACATTAAACAGATATTTTAAATATACTACATCACAACAAAATTCCTACTAAAATTTCATTAATAACCAAAAACAATTTCTACTTGAAACCCTCAAATAGGTTGTCTATTAAATTTATTATTTAATAATCCTTAATCTTATGACCTATGCTAGTATCGATAACTCTTAATATAACCTCACATGAATGAAACCTAACATAAAATGTTATCTTACCCAAACTTTGATACAATCTATAATAGCCTAGGACCCACACTCTCACATCTTATGCTGAAATACATAACATCACATTCCTACCTTTGATTCAGAAACATATGACCCAGTTTTATCATCAATACAATAAAACCAAGAATTCCAAACAAGGAACACTTATATACAATAGAACCTTATAGGATTCATGTTTTATATAATTAAATAATTCTCATATTTAAAAAATTACATGACGTTATATAATAATTTCTCCCACTTAACCAGTATTTTATTTATTTCACAAATACATCATAATCTTCCATATAAAACCCTTTCTAGAAATAACTCCTCCAATACCATTTCTTTAAAACATGAGGAAAATGATACAAAATATAACTGGTCTCAAATTCTAGGTAAGCGTAAACATATGAATTAACAAATGAATGCCATCAATGATAATAAAAAGATGATATAAGTAATATTACATAATAAATTAGCATGGGAAATTACCAAAGGAACTTATACAAATCAATACGTGGATCGTCAAATATGAAAAAAAATAATAAAAAAAGACACTGAAATCAATAATCAGGAGCTATGTGATTTCAATATTGATCATGAAAAACATTATAAACTCCTAAAAAGAAAATAAAACTTTTTTGGTATCTAATAGAATCACATTTGAAAAACCATCTTAAAACCCATAAAACCCCCATTAAATAGGAATAAACTCACTTATGACATCAAAAATTAACATTACAGTTTTCACAAGAGATATATAATAATGATCACGCTTTGTATATGTTATATTGAGATCACCCTTTTATCATTTCCCTATAATGACATATCAACCATTCATATAAGATATATTAGAATAACCTGTGAGATATAATGAGGATAAAACCATAATATAATCTATATCTATCTCGCCATTTTTTTTATAATTCTATTTACCATATTAATAATAAATCACATTCTTCATAAAACTCATTAAAACAACCATTGTTAATTTATAACATAATAAACACATGTAATTGAAATTTGTTGAATGTAAATACCAGTGAAACATTATTAAAAAAGTGAAAAGGAATGGATTCTATAACAATCTCATTGAAACATGATTATCCCATGTATTGAAATTGAGTTTGATAACAATTCTCATTGAAACATACGTATCCCATGGGAAACAATGGGTTCCATGAAAATCACTTTGAGACAAAATTTACTAGTGGAATAGAGATGGGTTCATTGAAAATAATATTTAAATAATCAAAATAAATCAAAATAAATAATTAGGATGGTATCAAAATAATATATCCCTTGGGTTGGATGTGTAACAACAATGGTTTTTATGGTTGATGAATTGATATTACCTAAAAATATTATTAAAAACCTCTTGTGGAAAATAATATTTAATCATTCGAAGTGTCCCACACCACTTTGAAACATTTGAATAAAAATACCCATGAATTAATATCATTTATTGAAACATATGATATCATGAAAATAATGATAATAGTTATGAAACAATTCACATGAAATAATATACTCCACCCAAAAGAAAACTATGGTGTATATAGAAAATGTCTCACAGAAATAAAAATCTTGAATAGAAATCCCCTTAAAACTATGCTAACATATTAATTGGATTCCCCAATATAAATAATAATAAAATGAAACTATATAAAATCATAGTTGAGTAATAATTAAATAATTAAGAAGCCATCATGGACGTGGGTTTGAAAATCAAGAGTTTGAATCCTTTTGTGCACAAAATGGATATAGTCATAATTTCTTTTCCCCTAGAACACCTCAATAAAATGATGTTTTAGAAATAATAAATAGAAACTTGATATATATTTCTACAACCATGCTTAGTGAATATAACATAACTATACATTTTTTGGCTGAATCAGTAAATACAACATGCTATATTATTAATAGAGTGTTGATTAGACCTATTCTTAAAAGAAATCTACATGAGTTATGGAACAATAGAAAACCCAAAGTAAGATACTATAATGTTTTTGGTTGAAAAATTATATATCATTGATACTAAGTATAATCATGACATGTTTTCATACAAGAGTGATGAAAGAATATTTATAGGAAATTCAATCTCTAGTAAATCCTATAGAGTGTTTAACAAAAGAACAAAATGTGTGAAAGAATCTGTCCATGTCAATTTGGTTGAGTAAAATACACATGAGCCTAAGACCACACTAGAGAACATGGAGGATAATATGTCAAATATGGACATCAATGAAAAATCTGTTAACCATGCTATAATGAAATCTGTGAAAACATCCAATTCTAGAAATTCTCTTGATTCATGTGAAAATGAACCTGAACCAGTTGAAGAACCTGTAATCTCTATTCCCTCATTTTCTAGAGCTGTTATAACCCTTAAGAAATATCAATTAGATGATTTTTGTGTAGATTTATATAAAGGAACTCAATCTAGAGATTCTATTATAAATCAGGTTGATCATCAAGTTTTCTTGTAACAATTTGAACATAAAAAAATTAATGATTCTATCAATGATGAGTTTTCAGTGATGGCTATGCAAGAAGAACTAAATCAGTTTGAAAGGAACAATGTTTGTAAACTTGTTTACAAACCCAAAGAAATATTTACCATAATAAATTAGTGGGTGTTTAGTAATAAGGTAGATGAATCTAGTAACATATTTAGAAACAAGGCTATATTGGTTGCAAAAGGATATTGTAATGAAAAAGGAGTTGACTATGAAGAGACCTTTACACTAGTAACTAGACTTGAAGCCATCAAAATTATTATTTCTTATGATGAACATCTAAATATCAAACTATATAAAATGTATGTGAAGAGTGCATTACTAAATGGTTATATAGCTGAGGATGTCTTTGTTGAGAAACCCACTGGTTTTACAAATCCTTATGTTCCAAGTCATGTTTTTAAATTATTAAAAGTTTTTTATGGTTTAAAACAATTTCCAAGAGAATTTTATGATAGATTAAGTACATTTATTATTTCCAAAGGTTTTACAACAGGTATAAATGATCATAAATTTTTTATAAAACGAATTTCCAATGATGTTTTAGTAGCTAAAATTTATTTAGATAATATTATCCAAGGATATTTAAAAAATTCTTTATGTATTGAATTTTTTAAAATGACGAAAAAATAAATAGAAATGAGTTTAATGGGTGAACTAAAATTCATTATTTGATTTAAAATATTTCAAAATAATTACAGTATTATTTTAAATAAAGTAAAATATACTAAAGATATTCTAAAATATTTTGGATTGGATAACACTAAATGTAGTGATACTCAAATTAGTACTACTTTTAAGTTCGATCATGATAAAGATAAAAAATATTTTGATCAAACAACTTACATAGGAATGATTGGAAGATTACTCTACTTAACTTCTAGCTGACCTGGCATTTTGTTTAGTGTATGTATGTGTGATCATATTCAAGAAAACCCTAAGGAATATCATTTAAATGTTGTTAAAGGAATTTTCAATTACCTTAATCATGCAACCAATCTTAGACTATTATATCCAAGAGGAAAATCATTTGAGTTAGTTAGCTACTCTAATTATGATTTTGGTGGTTGTAAGTTAGATATAAAAAGAACCTCTAGAACATGTCAATTTTTAGAAAAGTCTCTATTATCATGGTGTAGTAAGAAAAAACACTCTATTGCATTATCTACTTCTAAAGGCGAATACATAGCTACTGGTAGTTGTTGTGCACACAACGTTGTAGAAGAAACACATATTACTAGATAATATATATTAATTTAGGCACGTACCTATAAATTGTGACAATAAAGGTACTATTAACATCTCAAAAAATCATGTTTCACACTCTAGGACAATACATATTGATGTAAGACATTACTTTTTGAGATACCTTTATCAAAAAAGGTGATATAAATTTGGAATTAATTGGAACCGAATATCATCATGCTGATATATTCACCAAAAAAATTAAATTCTGAAAGGATATATTACATCATACATAAATTATGAATGATAAATATGAGGTTGAAAATGTACTGTTTCACTACTTACTATTTCAGAGATTACTATTTCATAGTTTACAGTCTCACAAGTCACAATATTAAGATACTATCTAACTCTTACAGTTTAATATTTTACTGTCTTGATGTTAATGTTTCATGTTTATGGTCTTAGAGTTACTCTCCCTCTGTTACTGTGTTTCACATACTCTCTCAATTATTACAGTCACACCATGTGGAGACACACCGTAAAGGTGACACCATGAAAATCTGTTCTAGTCTCATCATGAAAACCTGTTCCAGTCACACCATTACAACCTATTCTGGTCTCACCATAATTACACTTTTTCGTTTTATTTATATATCACAACCCATATCGCTGTGATTGATTATTTTATTATTTTTCATTCCCATGATTTTGAATTTTCAATGTTTGAAATCACTAAATGATAAAAACATAATTTTTTTCACTATCTTATTCACTTGAGATTTCTTCTCTCAAACCCAAAACCTTTATCTCTCAACCCATATGACCTTAAAATCCTTTTTCTCTATCTATCTCTCTCTAACCTCTGGTTGAATTACCAAAATTAAACTCTAATCTTCTTCAAATACTATGAAGCTTAGATCAAATAAGAAAATAAAAAGAGCATCGAAGAAAGCACCCAGAGTTCTATTGAATCCAAAAATTATTGATAGAAAAGTTGTACCAGAAAAGGAAATTTTCCCTAAATGGTTGCTAACAAGTACATATTTAGTGTTGAATGTACTAAAAGAGAAGGGATGGTTGTATTGGTTCACAATGGGGAAAAGGATGATTAACCCAAATCTAGTTTCTTAGTTTTATCAGTTCATTTAATTCCCTTTTAATATTGAAGATGGTTTTGTTGTTAAAAGGTTGATTAATGGACAAAGATGTACCTTTTCTTTGAGGTTATAGGATGTTTTTCTAAGAATACCTCATGATGGAATTTTTGTGGACTATCAAAGAGGTCCTCCTCCTCTCAGTGATATCTTTGTTTTAAAAGAATCCTTGGGAAGAATGATTGAGAATAAAATAAAGTGAAGAGATATTGCTGCTGAACTAGATGGTGAAACTTGATTACTGTTTAAGTTAATTCAGGATCTGATTAGTCCATGAAGATGAGATATTACTACCCTCAAATAGTATGATGTATTTTTTGATACATCTTATGAATAATGGTCACACGATTAAACTATGCAAGTATATTATAATTCATATGTGTGAGTTGATAAAGACAACCTCAAAGTCAACCTCTTTATTCTACTCATGGTTAATCTATTCTATGATGTATGAAAAATTGTTGGTTGGACCGAATGACGTAGTCATTAAGGACTACAAATTTTTTATCTCAAAGGTTATAGTCAAAAGAATGAAAATTATTTGGAATCTGTGGAGAAAAGAATTGGTGGAGGATATTGAAAGGATATATGAAAAGTATAATCTATTTAACAATCCTTCAAAACCAAAGGACATTTCTGATCTTGGTTTGGACCTATATGAAATTGTTGACTTTCTTATTTAATAAGGACAAGAGAGGGTTGTTTCACCTACAGAATAAACTGTCCCAGATAAGGGAGATAGTGATCCTATTCCTCAGGACATAGTTGAGAAGAAAGTACAGGTTCCTGAAGAAACAATTGATTTGGAAGAAGAAAAAACTTTTAGAGATGATTTTTTTGTTAATGTAAGGGAAAATTCTCTTCTATAAGAGAATCTAGAAGAATAACTTTCTCTTGAGAAAGAAGCTACTTTTGAGGAACACCTAGAAGAACAATCAAATCCTCATGTTATCTGATCTTCTAAGGAGAGAATGGAACAACCTTCCAACTGGATAGAAAATAAATGAGTGAAAGTGTAAGAGTTGATCTTTTGGAGACATAACAAATAACTAAATCTTTTAGTCCTGTGAGAGATGCACTTATTGAGGGGGAGAAGAACCCTAGTCTATAAAGTGTTGAAATAACTAATCTAGTTGATCAATGCACTATGGATATATGGTATAAGTTCCATCGCTACATTTATCTTGATGATACCCACAAAGCCTTAGTTAAGGTTATTGACCTATCTACTATGATTCAATTTAAACTAGTTTCTAATCTTGAGGTAATCCCTACCAAGGAACCTGATCCTATCTAAACTCCTTTTCTTGAAACATCATAAATACCTCATTCTTTTGTGAGTTAGAATTATTTGAATGCCTTCGGAGCTACTTTATTAGCCGGAGATGAAAATCTCATGAACACTCAACATGCTCCTATAAAAAACACGAGTAAAAGAGATTCCACCCTAATATTAGAATATATCATATGGAAAATTCAGTAAAAAATGATTCATGAGATTCAAGAGGTCATAATTGAAAAGAAATTGCTGAGTGATGAAGTGAAGTCTCTTAGAGATATGGTTGAAGATATAAAAAACTATTGAAATTAGAAGCATATCCTATTTCTCAACCTATTGAGGATGTTGGTGGTAATATTCTACAAAAATATTCTTATTTGATTCAACCAAACCTATCTTCCTTATCTAACAAGGTGTATAATAGAAACAAGAATATAGTTCAATAAATAAGTGAGATTGTTATTGGTCTCAACAAATATACTGATGAGTATAAGGTATGTCTATAGAATTTTTTGAATCAACTAAAGTCCCTCACTTTATATGTTACTACCTCTAATGCATCTTGACAGTTATAAAAACCCTCCTTTGACAATGATCAACTCATAAATGTTGTTAAGTAAGATCTTCAATCTGTGATAAGTGTCTTTAACAAGGAGAATCTATCTGCGATTGACAAAAATAGAAACATTATTCTTTATTTAGTAAGGATTCATTCAATGATTGAAAATTATACTTAGGAATAAATTACTAAGTATGTGGATTTATCCTTCAATAATATTTTCTCTATGCATGATACTAAAAATCATTTCATGTACCTTGTAGAGAATTTAAAAATTCCACTGGTAATTTAATCTTTCAAAACACAAGTTCTAAAGATGAAATATTTAACTCTGTTGCAGGACAAGTTCCTTGAGAACAAAGATGATTTTGAGAATGTGATTCGTTATGGTGGTGAGATTATTTATAACTTCATAATATTATTGGGGCCTTATCTTCATGTGTATAGAACTGATATTTTGGACGCTGCAGCTGCACCCTTGTGGCCTAGTATGACTCTTTCTTTATCCACTGCCTTTACCTCTACCTATATGTCCACCTCTCAATCTATGAGTTAGATCAGACCTGTTATCCTTAACAAAAAATTACATCAGTATTTCACCAAACCTACCTTGGAACCCTATGTTTTTTGAAGGAATCCCTCTTCATTCTCAGTCAGTTTTCTTACTTCTTTCATCCACTTCTACCTATACTTCTATGGATCCTACTGATGCTGCTTCCAAGGGAAAAGAAAAGAAAACCAGTGCTGAAGAAAAGTGACACTTGTATTTTGATTGGGAGATTTTGTATTGTTTCCTACTGCTTATAATGACAAATATTTCTCTATCTAATACACTGTGAAATCATATTGCATATTCTCTTATTTAATTTTGTACTCTTTTTGATAATCCCAAAAGGGGGAGAACAAAACACTAAGAATAGACATGATTTGTGTTCATAAAGAAGGGGGATATTGTTTTACTCATCATGTGTTAATCATGTTTTAATGATCCAAAAATCATATACATCCTATAAATCATGTTAATCATATTTAATCATTTTCAGGTCATTTGTAGATATGGTTGGTTTCTTTATGATTCAAATAATTTTTTTAAGATATTGATCCCTATAAATATTTGATGATTATTGTATAATTTATTTAATTTGTTTTATAATGATTTTATTTTATTAATGATCAAGTCAAATTCATTTGGTGAATATTAATGCTTATGTCTATATATAGATATCTGGATAAGTCTAAGAAACCATGAGTCTGCCACCATTTCTGGTTTTCTGGAAAAGGACCCAGACACCATGACCCAGACACCATGACCGGACACTGTGACCAGACCCCATGACCCAAACACTATGACCAGACACCATGACCTAGACACCGTGACTAGACACTGTGACCTAGACACCGTGACCAGACACTGAGACCAAACACCATGACCCAGACACTGTGACCTAGACACTGAGACCCAGACACTGTGACCATACACCGTAACCAGTTTCACATCTCATGAAGTCTATTTTACCGATTCTTGATCTTAAGACAATTATTCCATCATGATTGTCTCACCTCTAAAAGTCAACGAATAAGACACCGTTTTTTGGTGACACTGTTTCCATGTGACAACGTTTCTAGATAGACGGAGATACCATTCTTTAATATGGTTTTTCATTTTCAATTTAATTTCTAATGGTTATATTTGATTCTTTTAAATGAATTAACATAAATAATATATTTTTTGAATACATTTCACCTGATAGTATGTGGCACGAGTTGCATGATACATGCATCCTGCCGGCTCCAACACATGAACTCCATGAATAAAAAATTGTGTGGCCCTGAAACAAGTGACGACGAGTAGAGGTGTGTAGTATATATGCAATCAATTTTCTGAAGTGAACTAATACACGAAACAAGATAAATTTGAAGGATACATGAATAATTCTCGAATAAAAAAGATGGAATATGAAAGATTAGAGCCAAAACATCTTCACAATACCAACTCCATGAAGAATACAAGCTATATCTTACTACACCAGATTTGCGATGCTCTGTTTCTTGCAAGAAGACTCTATAACTTTATATGCTTCATCCTCGAAGTCCAGACCTACATAGAATAACACTCATAGCACTTTTAACCTTATCTCATATTCTTTTCTCAATTGTGTATTGTTTTTAGATTTCGATCACTGTGTGTGAGTTGGTATTAAAAATAAACAAATTCTACATCACTAAACTAAAGGATACAATATATCATTCCTCTCATATCTTTATACACTTGTTTACTGACATAGATTAGTGTGGAAGAGGTCCTTGTGTGACCTGGTGGTTTATACCAACAATGAATTGTGGAAGAGGATGTGTGTCCTAGACAGTCTTGTGCACTGTTGTTTACCCCGATCGAGGGTGTGGACCATGTTTAATTAATATAAACTACTTTGTGGTAGGTGATCACCAAGTGGAGTGGATTAGGCCTTGGAATTACACCGAACCACTTATATTATCCACTATGTTTTAAAATTTAGTTTTATCTATTTTACAATATAATTATAAAATCAAAATATTTTACTTTTATAGTTAATCTTGGATAGAAGTTATAATTGTTCTGCCTTATTAGAATAGCTTAAAATGTTGTATCAATAACCCATTCTTATATTACAGAGAATTAATCAATCTTCTAAGAAGTTATTTGAAAATACAAACCATTATAACCATATTACCTTGATTGATTGGGAATTATTTATTTTTATTGGGGAACCCTTTTAAGTAAACTTTTTAATAGAAATTTGTATAGATACTAAATTCACTCCCCTCTTAATTACTATAATCCAACCAATAGTACTGATTTATATAATATTTTCTGAAACATAAATACACCTTAAATACAAAATATATCATATAAAACTGCATTTCCATTTTAATAACATACCAATATAGGTGTTAAATGATAAATGAAGGATATAGTTTCCCAAAGCGGTGCCCTATCGTACACATGAATAGTTATTTTGTTACCCTTATGCTGGATGTGATTTTATGTTTTGGTAGAAACCATAATATTAGATCCTCATAGAATATTTATTATACTTATGATAATATATATTCATGGAATAAATGTAATATAATTTGATTTAATGAAATAAAACAAAATTGACTGTTGAATAATGTTACATCTTCTTCGAGAAACTCTATTTCAATTTCACCACAACACTTCATTGGTTTTTTTGTAATACTGAGTCTAATAAGATGAGAGTATAGATTATTAGAGTTTATTTTTCATGGGGTTTTATAATCCAAATGTATATAGTGGTGGGATGACTTGGGTATAGTGAATTAAAATTTATAGTGGAGGAGGAGTGGAATTCATGTAAATATGAAAATGTAAACACTATTGGGAGGTCTACCATGCCTAAAATTCTTAAAAAATGAAAATAATGTAGTGTTTAGTAATTATGGTCATGTAAAAATCACACCTAACATTATAAATTTATTTTTAAACATTTTATTCCTTATCTCCCATATTTATATATTTTTCCAATTTGGGTTTTTCATTAAGGTAATTGTTTTCATAACCATTTTAAATCATCTATTAATTGTAAATTAAATTGAAAAATATTATTAAATTTATAATAAGTTATTATAAATCTAAAGTAAAAATTATAAATTATAAATCCCAACTTTATTGGAAGTTAGATTTAACATAAGTGGATAAAACATGAAAAAATACTACTTTAATGCCAACTGTGAGAACAATGTTTTAATTATTTAGGCTTCAATATTATATTTATAAAATATAAATTTATCTATGACTGAAACATATTTTACATTAATTTAATTTTAAATTCACTTTACAAAATATAGTATTTTTGGTTTATTTTAAATCATTTAATAAAATAACACTTATTATAAAATAAAATTAATGTCAACTTTGACAATATATAATTAATTAAATTTATAAAATATGAATAAAATAATAGAATTTAAATAATTCAAGTTCATATCTGGGTTTCATTATATATTAATATAAAAAATAATGGAACATAAAGATTCATTCTATTTACTTTACTTTTAATATTTTTAGTGTCATCTTTGTATTAAACTATTTACTAAATAATCCATGTGTTGGTATTTCATAAACATTCAATATAGTTATATCGTAACTAAATATTATATATAAATTATTATGATAAAAAAAATTTATTTATAATTTAATTTAATTTTTTGTATCCAAACCTTATATTAATTTTCTCTTTACAAAATACTGTATATAAAAAAATGAATGAAAGGCACATTTTTTTGCCTTTTCTTTCCATAACATATTATATGGGTAACCATTATTGAATATTATTCCAAAAAGACTCAATTAAATATATAGTAAGGACATATGGGTCTATAAATATCCATTTTTCCGTGATAGATACGTTTATATGTCATTTTTACCAATAGGATTAATTTTTAACTAGTATGAAAATTCATATTTAACATCATTACTGTAATTAATTTAAATTTCATTCTTTAATATTTTTCATAAAAAAAATATTTAACCTCACTTGAAATTATATATATTTTTTATTCCAAACATATAATCCATTTTCTATATTCTATTCATATAATTTTCATTATGTAATTTAAAATTGTCCCACATATGGGATGAAACAACTTTTTTTTGATATAAAATTTTCAAAATCCTGAATTGTTTTTAAAAACAATATCATTTTGGAATACATTTGAATGAACTAAATTATATTTATTGATGTATTATTGGACTAGTTATATCTTAACTTCAATTTAAAATAAAAATTTTCTATATAAATTAATTAATTGTTTGTTTTCAAATAAAATTTTATTTCATTCACTATTCATCAAAATATGAATGTTCTCATAAGAATAAAAATTATTCACCTAAGGAAAATTTTATATTAATATTTCAAAAATGAAGTTCATTTTATCAAATATAATTTATAAAACTATAAAAATTTATTTTTAAAATATGTTTACCATTAAATAATGTAAAATTTTCTTTTAGAAAATTGTAACTTTTTATGCTCAAAATTCTATTTATTCTTATGTTATGCGTATAAAACTATTTGGATACATTCATAAATATTTTATTGAAGAAATAAAATATAAATTTCATTATGATATTCCACAAAAAAAAGATTAATTTAATTTATTAATATAGGATACCATCATGTTAATAAAAAATAGTTTTTCATAAAAGATCATTGAATTATATTCTATTGGTTTTTATTATCATTTCTAATTTATTGAAAATAAATTATTTTATAAAAATACTTATAAATTATTTTATTATGTTTGGTAATCTCACTATTTTTCCCCAATTGAATATTTAGGTTATAACTATGATATTAAATATTAATATTAATTTTTTTGTAAAACAAAGTCTTCCATGTAACACACATTATTGAAGAGACTTGATGTTGTGTGACACAAAAGATAAACATTGTGTTGTGTATAATGATAGAAAAAATGGAAATTTCATGTAACGAAATCTATCAATGAATTAAAATTAATTTGAAATAATTTATTTTTTACAATCTTGGGATGCTATAGTTCATATATGATACATAGTACATCGAACTATTACCTCATTAGAAATATTAGATATTATTACAATGATTATGTGTAAACACCCTGGGCTCACTGGGGGAAAATGTACTCCAATTGAAATATCCTCTTAGATAAACGACTAATGGCCATGTTAATGTTTTCATACAAATTACACACATCTAATCTATGGAATAGTGAAGGGAATGAGGATATCTCTCAGCCTCTTATAGGGATACATGCTCTGAGATGAAGAGGGTTCTTGTTAGAGTGGGATGAGACAAATCACTCCAGAATAAGGGATATTTCCCACACAATGATGATCATCGGGAAGACATATAGGGTTCACCATCAATGAATAGAATGGTATTCAACACCAAACCCTCATATATATATATATATATATTTGTGTGTGTGTGTGTGAATACACTAAAATGACACTAGTCTAAAGAGGATCCCAAAATCACACAATGAATAACCATAGAGAAGAAGGGGGACTCCAACCAGTCCATGATAGATTATATTGTGTGTCCCTATAGTAAATGGACATATCTCTATAATCCTCCCATTGAACATTTCTCACACTTACATGAAATTCATTAAAAAAAACATAGCATGACCACTATGGTTACATGGCTTGTTGGTATTGATTTGGCACTTGGTTTGTCATATATCGATGCCTGTGTACCCCAGGTCATTTTAGTTTTCTTGACTAAATATTTTTAAAACTCCCTTTACATGTACTCTATCCTACCCATGTATGTCACATGTAAATGATGTGTGTGTGGGGGGGGGGGGGGTATAGGTTGGAACATTGAGTGTGGTGTTCCTGTACCCATGCACCTTCCTATGTACAAGACATATTTCCCACCACACATGGTATGTGGGGACAAATTGTCTCTTGGGAATATACTCCCTATACACAATCATCCACATAACAAGGTGTAAAAAAATCGTTGCATGGCCTAGAAAGTCTATAATTCCACCCATCATACTGGGCATGTACTCCTTATACACATCACGTTAGCTGGCTTGGGGACACACGGTGTGAAATCCTAATATATCCAGGAAAACATTACCCACTACCTACATAGAAATACATTCCATTCATTCTTGAAGTAATCCATTCATATATCCAATAAATTACAATACCATATTTTCTTCATGACACATTACTAGAACATCTGACATGTGATCTATCCATGAATAACACATGTGAGTATGAATTTGGTTGGATGATCCTTTCCATCACTTCTCATTGGAAGCTGGGAATCCTATTCACCTAAAAAAACCATATATGATTTCTCCCAATCATAATACATAAAAAAAATCTATAATAAGTTGATATAGTCTTAATATATCATCTCCATCATTGTAGCTCGATCACATCATCACTGTGAACCGAAATCAGTGGTGTCAATCTATTATTCCATGAAATAGGTCAATGATGATTTTCTACTATGTTTTTTATCAACCATCTATAAAAATAAATGTCGAATATAAACATGTATAATTGGGGGAAACCCATGAAACATGAGAATTGGGAATGACCCCTAGATGCTTTCATATTGGCCATGATATACCATCATTAGAAAAATAAATGATAATAAATCAAATGGAATAATAATTTCCCCCTAAATTCTAGAAAAAACCCCATAATCACAACAGATTTAATTCATGAAGAAATGCATTAGTCTATTGATTCACATTGATAATATGGTAATAAAATGGGTATAAATTGAAAATCAATTTTGATTAATCACTGATAAAAATTGAAATTGTGTCATTTGTGAGGTCCAAATTTTTTTTGGCATACCAATCGTCAATTCTACACCTATCGATGTTCAACCATTGAACCCCCTCTACTGAAAAATCTGTCAAACTCCATGAATATATGGAAAACCCTAAAAATAGGTTATAATGTTGTTTTATTTGAAAATTTTTATATCTATTCAACATATAATTAAAATAAATTAACTTATTAATTTTTTTACAACAGTGATGAGTTTTTCACAAACTCCAGATGCTGAAAATTGTTATATTGCATCAAGGCTAAAGCCTTAATACTAAATTCAATGGTGTTATTTTAATTACAATCCAAGAATATTTTTGAATATTTTTCTTTATTTTATTGAAATCATAGAGTGTGTGATATTAGTAATTGTAATATCTATATTATATAAATTTGAGGATCATCAGGCCTTCGGACATCACATAGTATTTTAACCTGGAACAAAAAATATTCTAATATATATTCCAAGTTCATAAATTAAAAAAGAAAAACATCATGTTATTCCACAATTCAAGGATTTTATTCACTAAAATGCACAAACTAATTTTTTTTTGGGATTCTAAGATCTAAAATGGGTCTCCTAGTCCCATGATATTCCATGAAAGTTAATTTCATTGAATATTCATGCACCCAATTAAATCACTTGACTATGAAGGGTATTTATACTAAATATCCACAACTCCATTGGATCCCTAAAAATAAAATTAACTATAATTTCCTATATTACCTTATTTTATATCATGCAATGATTCATACACATACCTCATCATCTGTGACATGTGGAGAAAACTATGAAACCAAATATACTATGATTATGACGTTATCTAGTAGACGAAATCACTAACCTAATAGAGTAATAGGAAATAGAAAAGGACCATAAACCCAAGAGATATCCTACTTCCCTGGTTAAAACTCAGAAACTCCTTAACTCCAATGCCCTTATTCATTGGTCCGTGATGAGCTCTTGAGGTTTTCAAAATAATCCTCACCCACCCCTCAATGAGCAGCTTGTTTGAAAGAATATCTAGAAAAAAATAATACCCAACTACTATAAACCACTAGCTTTGAATAATTAAATAGTGACATGTATGATCTCTCAAACATAGCCTAAAAAGGTTCCAAACAAATAGTTTATTCGTATTCATTATGATATGAAAACTAAACTAATATTACACGATCCTCCCAAATATAAATGAAAACAAACATGCAAACCTGAATCATACTCAATATAACATGAAATTTCCACATTACCTAGCCAGATGATTGGTGTAAAAACAATGGTTAAATGAAACCCAGCCTCCAAATCATTTCTATATCATCTACCCAATCTTTATATAAAGTTAGAATTAAAATATATAATGATTATATGACGAATTACAAAAATAAATACTACCTCCTACACACACATGTTACTCGAAATCTCTAGAAATATTTATTGGTCATCACCCACTAACATGAAATATAAAATATGTTAAATTAAAATCTCATTGAAACTCCGTTTCCTTCCAAACAGATTCAAGAAGATCCTCTCTCTTATTCACCACCAAAATATGAATTTATATAGAAAACGAACCACCTCAATACCACCTTTAATAGTGTGACTAGGGTCACCATATATCTTGAATAAAAGATGATGAGACACCCAACATCCATAAATATATTAGGAATATATCCATTTGATATATCAGTAAAAAATATCTCCCAATTAACATTATTTAGTTGTACCTCATTGTCTCTATGAATAGGAAGAGGGTTAAAAACTATTGAGTGGAGGTAATAGAAACCATCATCTGGTGTCTCACATGCTCCAACACAGACACCAAACACAAATGGATTTCACTGAATATTTATTCCATGAAATTATTATTAATGGGTTATGGATCTATTACACATGTCATACAACTATACTGAGGTGTGCTAAACATCAAAGGGTATCACCAAGAACTCAAATCATTCAATGTGGATTTGGAATGTCCCTTTAGATATATAATTCTCCAAAACCAAAGAAATTTATTTCTTTTTTGAAGGTAAAATTCTGAGAAACACTTCTATATAAACCACTTGTTAATGAAATTAATGATTCCCAAGAGTAGCTACTCTTCCTCACCCCACCTAGTCTAAGTTAGTCCAATTCACACCAAACCCTATGTTGCCACCCAAATATTAGGAGATCAAAATTGGGGTTCCCATGTGAACAAAATGGGTCTTAAAAACCCCTTTCACTAAAAAATCATGAATACCACTTCATATTATTATTCTTAACATGTTTCATTAGATTTGAAGCTCCAAAAAATAGATGGTGATCCCTAATGATGTTATATAAAGAAGAATAAATCTTTATATGATGAGACAGGAATGGAAAATCACAAAGAATGAGATCCTCATACTCTATCACTATTGTAGGAATCAATGGCTCATAAAATCCAAAAATCCATAGATATGAAGGTATAACTATTTCAAATATGGTCATAATAACTTGAACATGATATCATACTACACTACCAAGTATCCCTCATTTTAAATAGAGGAAAATATTATACCAATATAAAAAATTTAATTATAAACTCACATATAAAAATAAAAATATCATGGATGGTCATCCACTCGTATATACTGAGTAATACTTTATAGGGTATCACCACCAATATGACAAAATTATAGTTGAGGCTACCTCTTTAACTAATGTTTGATTACACTATCAGTAGAGGAATATAATCATCGATTTCATCTCTTTGGTGATCCAATATAGGGGTCTATAAAAAATTTCTTTACTATTATCACTTGGTATTAAATAGTGGATACTCTCATTTATAAGTTGTTCATGACTCTCTATGAAAACTATAATTGGGGAAGTGAAGACACTCTTAAAAACACAAACAAATCATGAATCCTCTACAATATCATACTTCATGTAACTCATTATTTCCACTTCCCACCTTTTTAACACAACTAAGGCTTAGTCTAACACCTTATCACATAAAAATGAACCAAAAAACAAAAAATAATATGAACTCATCCACCACACCTCAAAAATATCCATTTTTGGTGGCACTGACTCACCTTCATGGTGTTGGATCGTGTCTCTAGAATGTATCTTAGTGGGGTCATAATCCCATATCTTTTCATGTATAATATAATTTTTAAAACATTAAAATATCCCTATACTAATTCCCAATGTTTCATTGTAAAATATTCAAATAAATAGCGAAAAGGAGTGGCTCATAATTAGGTCCATCTATACTACAAATAACTATATGGGACAACAAATGTACCTAAAAATTCTCCTGGAGAATCCAGTTAAAAACCCTCAACTATATGTAAATTTACAATATTATATCCACCATATAACTAATTCTATAGTGGTCTACGTAGGGGTGGCAGTGATAGCATCAAACCAAAGTGACATCCACCTCCAACTTTTCCCGATGCTCCAGCATAATGTCATCCACCCCATGGATCCTACATTACTAGACATTAACTCTACCTAGAAAATTCATCAACCACCTCTTGGACTGTATTAATATGGGTATAAAAACACCGTGTTACATTTACAATTCCATCATGTGAAAATAAATTTCATAGTCTTATAGAACAAATTTTTCTCTACTGTCTCTGATGAAACTGATTGTTTCATGAAATGCATCGCATTCCAACTACTAGTAAATACTAATGTACAAGAATAATTAGAGATAAAAAACTAAAAATATCATGATACAAGATAAGACCCTATACATCATCATCTATAATGAAAAAAAGATCCACCCTCAACTCAATCTAACATTCATTAATCACAAGAACCACTGATTTCAGGTCTACAAACTGATTAAAATGAGAAAAAGAAACTTGATGGCCACCTTAATTATAGACTATAATTTTACTAACACCCTCCTAGGAGTCCTCATAAATATTATGGTTGAAATATACACACTTCTATGGAAACCTAATTTGTTTTCATAAAGAATACATCTTTGAATAAGTGAAGGCATATGATAGTCAACGAGTATATCTATTGAGTTGACCCAAGAAGGAAATAGATACCACAACACAATACTTTATGATTCATATACCAATTTATTTCCTTAAATAAGTTTATATATGACCAATTCAAACAAATGGGTTATTGGTTTCTTATTTAAAAGATATGTCATCCACTCCACCAATATTAGAGTCCTTGACCTAAAAGCTAAACTCAAAAAAAAAAATTACATTGTTTTTCCTATTATAAGAAAATATCACATCTCAAAAACAACTATAATACCAACATAAACATAGGATGTTACAATTAAATTCTAGATGTGAATTTATCTAATGAAACTCTATCACAACATAATTTAATGGGTTCAAGCAGAAACTACTCCAATCTTACATTCAATAGTGAAGGGGATGGCAATCGACACCGAGTTATAAAATCAAGCACACGAGGGACATTGGCCTAATGTACCTATCCACAGACACACATATCCAAACCAATAAAATCATGAAATTTAAAACAACATTTAAAAATAATACATACATCTGTAACCCCACAATCAGTGTAGGAAATAATGTACTAAAATTTGTAAAAAGGGGCTAAATAATAGACCACTTAATGATGGAAAATAATGTCTGAAAACATAGAAGGGTGTGACTATTATAAAATGTGACATAAGTATAAAAAATAGTCTATCTATCCAAAAATAATCTCGAATAGGTCTAATTCCTCCATGTATTTTGTATAATGGTATATTTTTTTCATAATAGAAGACATGTGTTGGAAGATCCCATGAAGGGGTTTGTATAACAATGCCCAATATGACACCCCCAAAACACCAAATGTTACGAATCCAGACTAGTAAGCTAAAAACATAGGTATATAAACAATATATAATATAGAATGATAACCAATGATATCCCAAATATACTCATTAATTTTTTTGTTTCTCAAATGGCTTCAATCACATCCATAAATATATATGTTTGAGGTATCAATGTAACGCTCATCCATGCTGAATCACTCCCCAAGATATAATTACACTGATGAAACTCATGCCATTGGTCACACTAATCTCGGTAAAATACTCCCCAAGATATAATTCCACTGATTAAATTCATAACATATGTTCCATTCACCATATATAGTCAAGAAGAATCACATAAGAAGCTGAGAGTGTTAATCTAAGATACACACTCTCGTAAACTAATATGACAGAAAATGATTATATTTCGATAAAAATATATAGGGTCAATGCTTGGGGTAAACAAGGAGGACACTATACCCTACTGTAATTATCACGATATATAGCTTATTGATGCCATGTAATGTGTTTTCCATGCTAATTCCTGAAACCATACCAATTGAATCTCAAAGGACATGAAAATTACTTAGTTCCTATACAAGGGATACATGCTCTTTGCCTCTAAGATGTATAATTGATGAAAACAGAAACAACTATCTGAAAAATAATTGAACTCAACCACATTTCACAGATCATTAGGAACAACAATTGGGTGACCCTCTATAATGAGAATGAGATGTTTCACCGAACCCTAATAAGAATGGAACAATGAGAACATAATCATCGATATATGTTTGAGGAATCTCATATATTATCATAAAATAGGTTAAATGATTTGTAGAATGAATTTAACCTATCCTAAAATGACTACACATCAAGTACATTTGGTTACATGGTGTGTCTCTCTGAGCCTCACACAACCCGTACCTCAACCTCAAACAAAAATAATTGTAAAAACTACATGGAATGTTTAATAACAATACATGGTTTCCCAATGATGGTACATTTAATGAAGGAGTTGACCTAGAACATATCATGGGGACTTCTAGATTCCATTTACACTAGTAGGTTCTCATTTAAATGTACATGTCTGAGTACACAAATCTTCTTATGTACTATGTAATGTTTGTTTACATCCCAAGTACACAATAATTATGAAATTTTTGCTAACATATTGTGTGTGGACTACCCATTTAGATATACTATCCCAAGTACAAGATATGTGGCTCACCAAAAATGGCATGTTGGGGCACACGATATCTTGGGCATGTACTCCCTATAGACATCAAGCCACATACTAGGGTGTACATGGAGAGTGACATGGCCCCCATTACTTGAAAACCAACCTAGCATCTTGGGTTTGTACTCCCTGTACACACTAAGATGAAATCTATGGGTTACTTGATATGTGGTAGGGGCCAAAGTGCATTTGATTTGTAACACCCCATTGATTCCATATATGCATTTTGGATGGTTATACACTATGTGTGTTCTTGAATAAGACACCATATATATCAGGATTTTTTGATACTCCCTTACCTGATTCACCAATATTCTCTCATACCTCTAGCATCATATAAATTTAAGATGGATGATGGTATTAATGTATTTTTTCTGGGTGAGCCTTTTCATCACCACTCACCCTAAGTTTTCTATCTAATTTACATGGGAAAACCACCTGTTGTGACTTCTACTATATATAAATTAAAACCCACAGGAACCACTCTGGTCTGATCTAGAACCGCCATTTTTATTATCACTTCTCGATCACAACATCACTATGAACCTAGAACTATAGTATAAATATTTTTTTTCTAAAAAATGGGTGTGAAATGATTGATTACTAGGTATTAGTTGAACCACCGAACACAATAAATACTGATGAGAACCTGAGGAATAGGGATAAAACCATGAAACACAAGAAATGTGACCAATCCTTATCCATATTTGGATTGGAATCGATCGATCACCATTAAAATGAGGATATAGAATAAATAGAATAAAATCAAAATTATCCATCAATTTTTAGAGAGAAAAAATATACATGAAATAAGATCAATCTATGAATCAATATATTAGTTGATTGATTCATATTCATCTTTGGATAATAAAATGGGGATAAATCCATAAAACTAACATCCTACCATGATATTTATTGATCACTAATCATGAATGAATATGCATTTTTTTTGTAAGATCCTCGAATAAGGTTGGCACACTGATCTCAAAAACTAAATACTTTGATGATTGTCTATAGAAGAACCTCTAATGGAACATCTCTCAAACTCTATTTTTATTTAGAAACCCCAGAATTTTTGTTATAACCGAGTTTATATACAATTTTATTAGTCCACTATATCATTAAATAAAAATAAATGAATTTATTAATTTAGTTAACATTTACACATTCGATGAATTTTTCACAAACTCTCGATGATGAATAACATTTTTACATTTCTAGGGTAAAGTCGAAATTCTAAACTCAAAGGTGGTATCTAATTTTCATTATGAGTCTATCTTTGGATTTATTCATCTTTTTAAGGAAAATTATGGTCATGGGGTATTTATATGGTTAATTTTTATTAAATATCTTTTCTAAGATCACTAACTCTCAAAATATCATTATATCGTAGAAATAGGAATCATAACAGTTCTTTATTATCAAATAAAATTATCCAATATATTACATTATAATATTTCATTGATGTCCCATTTTAGAAATATTAATTAAATTTAATTACCTAACATTGAGAGAATTTGTAAAATTATAACAAAATATTTTATTGTATCTCAAACCTGACATGACCATAATAAAAATTCATGTATCACATTATTTATCTCAAATTATTTTAATTTTAATATTTTTAATTTCATTGATCTTATTTTTCCAATAATTAAATAATATTTCACAAGATTTGTTTAATAAATTAATGTATTTATTTTTTATTCCAAAAAAAATTATCCATGATAATAATTAATATTTTGTCTTTCAAAATACAATATATAATAGAAAATATCTCAAATATTTACACATGTTATTTTTATTATATTTATTAAAAACCAATGGGTGGAATTTTTTATTTTTCAACAAATTATATAATATAATTACCCAAAATCAAATCCAAATGGAAACCACGGTAAATATATTCATATTATGGATGATAATAGACGAAATATTAACATCCATTGAAATTTAAGAAATTTTGATGGACATTTTATAGTACATATAATAACATTTATAACCCTTACTTTCATTAATCACATTAAACTATACTAACAAAAAATATTATGGTTACTTTTTATATTGAACAAAAAATAAAAGATATCACTTGTCTAAATTTAAACCCAATGATATTTAATATGGAATACATTTTACAAATTTCAAAAAAAAATATGTTGATGAATTTAAATTAACATCAAACTAGGAAAATGAGATAGAAATGAGTTTTCTTAGAATGATTAAATTTTACATATAAAACATTTTGATAATAAATTCATGTTTAATTTAAATTTAGAAAAAAAAATTGAAATTTTTAATAAAAATGATATAATTATATTTTAAATCTATTATATATAAGAAGTTTACATAATAAATGTTATAAAAGAATATACAATTTCCAATTAAAAATTTGTATTTTTAAATTTTCATGGAGAGAGAAATATTTTGAAAAAATTTCAAAAAATTAATACTGCTATAATTTTTAATTACTGAATTAAAAAAAATTAAATTACATTTTTATAATTTAATTTTTAATCTTTAAATAAATAAATTATATTGTTTACCGAATGAACAATTATTTACGATAATGTATTTTAAAAACTTAAATTATATTTCTAAAATATAAATGATTATTTTCCAAGGATTTACCTATGAATTTATAGAGTAAGAAATTTATATCTATTTAAAAAATAATTATTTTCATATTCACACCCTGCAATTTAAAAACATGTTTATAATGGTCATATTTAAATAAATATATATATTTTGTTTATTTAAGATCAATGTTATGTATCTTGTAGGCTATCAAACATTTTATTTCCTTTAAAAATATAGTGATATTTCATTCTACTCCATTTAGAAAATGAATTCTAATAATTCTAATTTGTTATTTGTAACTAGGTTTTGGAATATAAAAATACCATTGTTTAAAAATGACAACATAAATAGGGAAAATAAATCTTCCTCTTGAAATGTGTAAAAGGGATGTACAATGGTAATTCAAAATATCATGTAGTAGGGTTCCAAGTTTAAGAACATAACTAGAATGTAAAAATATAGATATATATGATAACCCAATGATCCAAGGTATATTGGACAATGATAAATAAAATGGTTATGATGTGTTTAACCAACACAAAATGGTATATTTGGGATGGGATAAAATTTTGTTGAATTATTCCTAATAAATGTAAACAGATAACAATTTTATGTCTAAATAACTTACCAAGAGTTGAGGAATTTCATTTCAATATTGATTAATAGTATATGGAAATATAAATAATTGAGATGTGGTACTTTATTCTTTCATAAATTCTCCACACAATATCATCATTTTCCCCAAATAACGAGTATTCAAGATGAATGATTTTATGTATGATGTAATATAATCAAAATCCATAGAGAGAAAAAAACAGCTAAAAATTTATTTCTCCATTATTTAGGGTTTAATAAAACCAAAATTTTTGACATATGGTAACATAATTTATAATAAAATGAACCTTCATATGAAGAAAACTACGTTAATATGAAAAATTAAATAGTAATACCCAAATTAAACATAGATAATTTAAAATATAACTATCTTTAAAATTCATAAGAAAAATTCATACTAATATTGAAACCTAAAATTATGAAGTATATATTGCCATATTATTTACATATAAATTTAATATCTATCTCCAAATAAAATAAATCACTCAAAACTTCTCATACCAAAATCATAATTTCCCTAATACAATAATCTGTAAGATTTGCTAGCCATTTTTTAAAATAACATGAATCACCAAAATCCCTAATAAAATTATATATGCATCTAAATAATTCCACCATTATTTCTAAAATAAAATACCATAGTATTATGTTTACCGTAGTCTTTTAATTCCCCAAAAAGTTATAGAAACCTTCATCTAAAATTACATTAATCACATAATCACAAAATCAATTTCATATACCATGGTCATCTATATGAAAATAAATATTATTCCTAAATAGAATATAATTGAATCCTATAAGAGTGTTTAAATAATAAAATGAAATTTCAAACTAACCAAAAATTCATGTAGGCTAATGTTAGGTGATGCACACTTTTTTCCCTTCTATTATGGGATTATGCATAACGACCTTTCCTGATATAGATGATCTTCACCTAACATATGGGTTGTCAATTTTCTAGATCTAGGATAATAAAATCGATATATCATTCCAAAAAATGTAACAAAGTTTCTACAAAATGATTGTAATATATTAAATATTAATATAAAATTTCACCATAAAGGATATGTCACACATTTCATTTTTTACCTATAAAATATAATAAATAATAATTACCTCAATATAAAAGGTAATATAAACAGTAGGAGATATCTGTATATTTATACTTATGTTAAAAAAATGTAAAGATCATTCTTACATTCATAATATTTGTCACATGATAAACATATGGCTTACATATTCCTCAATCATCTACCAAAACTCAATACTATCCTCCCAAAGTATTCCCTTCATCAAAACAGTATTAAGGAATTTAAACATATGATCATCATTATGTATGAAACAATATCATAACTCTTTAATGTATAAAATAAAATCATTCAACAATATTCATAATTCCTTTACCATGATTTTTTATCTTGTTACTTTATAATTTCTATATTTCTTAAAAAAATCATGAAAAAAGATTCATTAATTTCATGTAATTACCTGTTAGATAATGAAAAACAAATATATATTATTTTTAATTTATACATATTCAATTTTTTTCGATAGTTATTTCTAAATAGAAAACAATAAGGTCTTGCCAATCCTATTATATATCCATCCCCTTCAGTAATGGATTTTAAAATCTTCATTCTCCCACCATTAAAAAAAATTATATTGATAAATCATAATGAACATATTTACCATTCAACGAGTTAACTAAATGGTTCCTTTTTCCAGGGAATAATATTTATTTATAACCTACTTTACCACTTATAAAACAACTTAATGTTATTTATTTACACGTTACTATGTTTCTTATTCCACATTCTTGGAATATATGTCTTGAATATAATAACCTTTATAGTACTTACCACTTGAGGTTCCCTGAGGATTTAATTCTCTCATATTTTTTTAATTAAGAAACTCTACTTGGATTATGTTTTTAGTTGACACACATTATATCTGGTTAAGAATGTCCACATGATTTCTCACTATAACATTGATTTTAATGGATTTCTATTTTAGACAAGAACTACATTTTCCTTGATATAAGTTGTTTCGTTTTTTCATACTAGATTCATATAGTTATTGAAATTAAAAAATTTAGTGTGAGAATACCAATAAAATAATTATATAACTTCATATAATAAGGATAAAAAATTTAATATCCTTATTCATGTTATCTAAAACTCTTTAAATTTATCGAAAATGACTATGATTCTCCCTAACATAATGTTCATTGTGGTAGTATATTACTTGTAACATATGATTAAATATCATTCGAACTAATAAATTTATCTGAACATTATAGTAATAAATACATGAAGAACCCATCCTTAAGCACAACATAATAATATTTTTAAACTATATTTCACTTTCCTTAATTCCCAAATATCATTTAGGATTAGATATATTGATAATCTTGAAAAAACTTACACTATAAAATAATACATTATATGTGTACATTTCTACTCAGTATCAATTCTCCTATTTAACAAATATAATAACAATAATTTAATCTTTCATTTGATGAATAAAATCAATATATCCTTCATGAAATCATTTATTTCTCTAATAACATGTAAAGTCTAAAAAATGTAGTTAAATTATAGAATTAGAAAAAAAATATTATTAAGGAAACTAAAAATAATAAAATTTTCAATCTAATGAAAAACATGAAAACCCATGAAATTTTTACCATTATCAAATGATATTTGAGTAGTTGAAATATATCATTTCTATATTCAAATAAAACAATTTTTTTTAATAAAAGTAACTATTAAAAATCATAGAAGGAAAATAAAAACCCATTTGTAAACATAGATAATTACATTCATCTCCTGTGTCAAAAATAGCTAGGTCCTAGTAAAATATAAAGGAGAATCCTCATCAGTATCTTTATATTTTTTATATAATTATAAACAGTATTAGAAAATGAATTGGACCACTTTCTAGGAAAACCCCTCATATAACTTGTATCGAGATCACCCATTGGTATATGAGTGTAGAAAACAAATATACTATATCAGGCTCACCTATAAGAAATAATGGGGAAACCATCCATATATGTTGTATCAATCTCAATAGTTTAGTATATAATTCTAAATTACTAAAAAAACAATTTTCTCATTGCACCTTTTCTTTATAAAATCAATTGAAAATATCTTTTGAAGACATTTTTTAAGAGATGTTAAATATCGTAATACCCTATTATTTTAAACATCCATTTTAAACACAAAAAAAAAACATAATAGTTGAGTGAGTGTTTCTACATGAATAAAATATCATTAAAAATATTCATATGGATTATAATCTCTCTATAATGAAATAACTAATTTAATATAATGCTGAAATTAAAAAGTAAACTAATATGTTTGAAAATAACTAAGTAATAAAATAATGTAAGGATGATATAAATGATTAGTCATGACGAGAAGAAAATAATATCTTTTTTTATAAGCTAAAAAACATTTCATTTCTACTTTGGTTTAAAAATCAAAATGTTCCTCATTTAAAAAATCATAAAAGTTTCTTTTCAAACCTTTTTTAACAAGTCAAAATTAATTATAATTTACATGAAATAATTCTACAAAAATATAAAAAAAATCATTTAATATTATTTTAGAAAATAATTATGTTGATGAAAAAATGATTTTTAATTGAAACATTAATATATCATTTTTATATGAAATTCATTGACCTTGATCCAAACTCATCATGAACATTCTTTGACTTCATGTTATTCAAATAACATCCTTTTAATAACAACATAATGCCTCAATGGTTGATATTTTTCCAACCTTGTAGCCTTTATAATTTGGGGTTGGATTATAGGATTGGATTTGGGTTAGTATTTCCTAAACAAAATGGGTTTTGAAGCGGGAAGGATTGAAAAGAAGATGTGCCCCTTTATAATAGAGGGGAGGGGAACTCTTAAAATTCCAAGAAACTAGAAAAACAACATAAATTAATATCCAGTTTAAAATTACCCCAAACATATTTATTAATAATCTTGGATGAGTATCTATATAAATAATTTTATCCAATAAAACTTTGACATGTTTTCATAAAAATCTACCTGTATATTTTTTAACCCCTTTCAGAATTACCACAAAACCAATGATTTATTCTCTTTATGGGTCATGATAATTTCTATCAATTGAAAATATTCCATTAAATGGGAAACAATTGATATTATAAACCATTTAATAATTAATTTGAAGAATATAATAAATTTTAGGGATTTTATATCATTTAATAAAATATAATTAATTTTAAATTATCAATAACATCATGTTTTGTAACAATTCATTACTTTGATTTTAATAACATGAAGAAAAAAAGATAAATAAAAATATATATCTTATAATATATCTTGCATGACATTGTAATATATAAAATAAAAGTGTGAAATTATTTATCTGAAATTATTATGGATAATATATTTTTAATGTAATTTATTTGATTTTAGAATTTATTGTATATTTGTTGTGTATGTGTTGGTTAATTATTTATGTCATATATGTATAAAATAAGAAATAAAACTAATGCAAAATTATGAATACAAAACATTTATATTTAAAAATAATATTTATAACTGAACAAAATTTCTATTTTTCACCATTTTATAATTATTATTTTGATTAAAAACAAGAGTGTGACATTTTTTAATTTTCATTAAATAAAATATTATAATAGTCATAATAATATTCAAATGTGGAAAAAGGAATTATATTCCAAATTTAACTCCTTAATGATGTTATACAATAATCTAATAAAATTTAGGAAAGTTGTAGGTAACTTTTATATTCCATATCACATCATTTTTCACATATTTTTACATGATTTACTTACAACAATGGTAAAACATTACTAAATTTAATATTCATAGTGACAAAAAATAAAATGGAAAAAATTACTACATTTTTATACAATTATTTCCTTTATATAATTGAATTATAATAAATAAAAAAACATAAATGGTATAATTTAAATTTAATTTTATCATTCAAAACATGGTATATGAATTTTTTTTCAAAAAACTGGCCTTTATATTTATAAAAAAAATTATTCTAAATTTAAATATAATATACATATAAAACCCATAATTATATTATATTAATAATATAAAATAAAAAAAATATAATAATCCAAAATATAATTTTACATAATAGAAACATTTGAGTGAAATACTGCATTCAATGAAAAATTAATATTTTTCACTATTCATTAAAAATCAATATTTTCATAAATTAAATAAAATTCTTCACCATATAAATTTTAAATGTTTAAAAAAATTAGATTATGTTTCTCAAATTAATTATTATAAATTTATATATAATGACCATAATATTGAGTTATATGAATAAATAAAAATTAGTTTTAATAAAAATATATTTCGAAGATAAAAATGACCTTCCAAAAAATTATGAGATAATTTTAAAAGAAATTGAGAAGGAAATTATATTGGGTAAGTCCTTTATATTTATTTTATAAATAATTTATTCATATTTATACATATAAATATAATTTCTATGTTATAATGGCCACATTTAGTTAATAATATTTACTTGTTCATGTAAGATCGATGATTCTTATCTTGTATTATTTTGAACCTAATGTTTTATTTTATCATATGATGGTACTACATAATAAGAGTAAAGAGAGTACATAATTACATGATAATCATAAGGATAGTAATATATATGTTTAAAATCATAAACAAATATGAACAATTGAAATCAAAATGGAAAATATAATGAAGGGTTTCATTGACGAGGAGAACGAGAGGATCCCTCACCTTATGAGGGATATAATGAAGGATTTGGAGGAGAGTAATTAGAGATTTGGGGAACCTTGTGAGTTATGTATATATTTAATGTTAGAGTAAATATTTTCACAAATAATTTTACGGGATGTGTAATGGGTGGATGGCTGGTTTTTATAGAAAAGAGAGGTGGTTGTTTATTTATACTTAAACATAGGTTTTAAAATATATATAATAAAATAATCAACACCAAAATCTAATATATGTCTATTACCAATTTATTTATAAATTTGAGTAGATTTTAATATTTTATTAATAAAATAAACATACAAATAATACCCCTAATTATGTGGAAGTGAGTCACATTCATAAAAAATTAATTTTGGTAAAATAAAATGTAATATATAATTAGGAGGATTTATAATGGGTTTATCAAACTGATTAAAAAAATTAAAATGTAATTATTGAATAGTTGAATCATAGTTTTTGTTGTGGATGTTGTTTATAGTATTAATTTCATATTTTTTTATCTTTGATGATGTCATAATACATATTTTATATTTATCCGATATATAAATTTTCTCAAAATATTTGATTGTCTTATAATATTAAGAAAAATTCACCTTTGGATTATTTTGATTTGTTGATTTATGAAATAATATATATTTTAGGAAAGAAAATATGTGTAAAGACCCGTAAAATTCAAGTAATTTTTTTTTTCTTATTTTTCTTTGGGATTTTACAAGAACGCAGTTTCTAACGGCACCTGATTCCGAGGCCCGGTGAGCCCAGAATAATTTTCTGAAGTTTAGCTCAGGTACGTTCACTGAACGAACGAGCGGGATTTCATAACTTTTGAACCGGTGCTCAGAATCGAAATCTGAGGGCACCGATGAAACCGCAGCGCCGATAATTGCTTAGGAACACCTTTTCTGGAGATTCGTTTTCTCGGGTGAGGTTATTAAAATCTTGGGTTAAGTATAGAATAAAATAAAAATGGTGCAACCAATTTTATTTTGTTTAAAGTAGTTTAACCTAAGCTAAGTGGTTGAAGTGGGACCCACTATATCCTACTCCACTAGTTAGGATATTAGTGGGGTGGGGCCCACATGAGCCGCAACCTTTCATATTCCTTAACCCCCATTTAGTTTGTAACTCACCCACAACCCCCCTTTAAATGAAGTCAAAAATTTAATTAATTAATTGATTGAGTTATTCAATCTAATTAATTCTTGATTTCAATTTGAAATTTCAAAACTTTTGGCATGAGTAATAAAATAAGGCAACACTTATTTTATTATTGTTGTTTGGTTGTGCGAGAGGATTTTGGAGAGGATTTTCTCTAAGTCTTGAAGTTATTCTTCCTCGACGAAGAACGTGAACAACGCCGAGCCTTTGACGAAGAACTCCGTCACCGTAGAGGGGAGTTCGTCGTGCCGACTTCTTCCCTCTCCGCAGCCGGTGTGAGACGCCATCCTCAGAGATCGACGACGCGACGCTGAAGATCCTCCTTCCACGATGCTGTCTCCGGCGACGCCTTCTTCCGCAACGTTCGATTCTGCGACGAACCTTCGTTCAACGATTTCATCGAGGTAGGGGTTAATTTCTTCTTCGTGAATACTTTCGTCGCCGTTCATCGTTTCCTAATTGAGCCGCATGTTATCGAAATAATGGGAGGAGGTCGGAACGCACAAACACAGCTGACTCTCCTCCCGCCTTGATGCTTGATTTTTGTTGCGGCACGAGCAAAGCAGCACGGTGCTATTTCACCGCTCGGTAATAATGAATAATGGGCGGAGAAGCGCGGCGCCGGCGCACGACGCCGGGGAGCCTCGAAGGAGCCGCGACCGGAGTGGGGCCGCGATGGAGGGGCGCGGCGCAGTCGCGCCGTGTCGGTCGAACCAAGGCCGCGGCCTTTGGCCGTGGCAGAGCAAGGAGCGGCGGCCGGCTTTCGGTCGCCGGCGCCGGAGCACGAGGGCGGGACCGCGACGGCCCCGCGGCAGTAGCAATCGGATGGCCGGACTGGGCCGGCCGTTTTAGGGGGAGACTAGGGGTTCATAACCCCCGAATGGAAGGAGAGCGGCCCCCACGTGGGGGGGTCGCGGGTTGCCAATTAGGGGGGCAGCGCGCCCCCCCTGTTCCGCCCAGCTGGGCCCCGACTGAGCTGGCCACGCGGGCCGCCCGAGCGCGCCCAGGCTGGGCCGGGCCGAGCCCAAGTCGGACTGGGCCACGCAGGTCAAGCCGGGTGATGCCAAATGGGTCGGGTCGGACCGGCCCCGAACCCCCTATTTTCAGATAGAACCGTTCAAACGCCCATAACATGGTCTACGGACCCCCGATTGATGTACCGTCAGTTGTGATGCGATCCATGGATCGATACGGTCGTTTCGTCATATTACACTCAAGGTTTTGGAGAACTTTGGGTTTATCCTGGTTGGTTTGAATACGAAACCAACCGGGTCCTCAGAGCAGAAACACTTATAACTTGAGCTCCGGACGTCCGATTGATGTGCCGTCGACTTTGTTGGATTCCTCTTAGGGAGAAGGACCTTTTGGATTACTCTGCTCGAGGTTTGGATATAGTTAGAGTGCGTTCGGGTTTGTTTTTACTTACAAACCAACCGGGCCCCGGAACGAAAAAGCCAATAACTCTCAGATCAGACGTCCGATTGACGCGCCGTCTGTCACATTGAGTTCCTTTTGACGATACAGAACTTTGGGATACATCAACACCAGACTTCGTGTCAGTTGATGTATCAGGCCCTCGGCTCATTGAGCGGACCCTCCTAGAACGAGCTTACTGTGTGCGAAAACCTTAGAGCTAGCTGCGACTGCAACGACGATGACGGCTGTACAGAAATCCTCAGTGGGTTCGACAGTGAAGACTACATCACTCAACGATCCTCAGTGGATTAGTGATACCGATCCTGTGTGGGTCAGCGCCCAGTGGTCCTGTGTGGGTCAGCACATACCGATCCTGTGTGGGTCAGATCCTGTGTGGGCCATTGCGGGGGTTAGTAACAATCGATCCTGTGTAGGTCATTATGGGGGTTAGTACCTATCGATACTGTGTGGGTCATTGCGGGGGTTAGTACCTATCGATCCTGTGTGGGTCCGACAGATTAGATGAATCAGTGGCTACATCTGATCATCTCTATCATCTTACGAATAAGTATACCCGTATGAGATGAGTCTTGACTTTCAATCATTATCTTCAATATGATTGACTTTCTTTCCTATGTTGATTGTGTTGTGCTATCCTGTGTGGGCGTGATCGAACTTGGGCTCAGATGCTAAAGACGAACTGGAATTGATGACTTAGGTATATGTATGGGCATATCCCTAAGTAGTGTTGGTTGTTACTTCGTGATTGTATCTTTTTTTTGTGGATTATCCTTTGTGGGTTCTGGGAGACCTTCGGTGGTCTCAGGGTCCCTACTGAGTAGCTTATACTAACCCCTACACGGGCTATGCCAGCACTATGTTGTGTTGGATGCAAACAATAGACAGCGCTGATCGTGGTAGAGGCTAGTGGAGCAGTCGGTACCTGGAGGTGGACCACTGGGTGGGACGTACACGGAGCGGATGACTGTGCCCGAGGAGCTGAGGTGGCTATCTGTACCCACCCTTCAGGTGGTACTACCAGTGGACGGCTCAACGTTGCTGCTTTACTTTTCAGTTTTTGTACTTCATTTTTCAATTGTACTTTACTTTCTGTTTGGGTTTGTATTCTGGGCCACTTACTTTTCCGCACTACTATTGTACCCAGTTTTACTTAGTGTTTACTTTTGCTTGCTTACTCTGTGGTGTTTGTTTACTTTACAAAGGCAATGACTTCCCCTTTTTGTCGGGATTTACGCCTTGGTGCTAGTCGCCAGCCCCTGGCCTATGGGAGGTAGACTTGGGGTTAGTCACGGCACGAGCCCTGAGGACGGGTCGTGACAAACTGGTATCAAAAGAGTTCGGTTCTACCGCAGAACTCTGGACTCCGATATTTCTTCTATGTGAAGCAATAGTGTTAAGGGTATTGAGTGTGGTTATCAGTACATGGAGTCTCGTGTTGGTGTGGTGGCCGACATATCTGTACACCAGGACCCTGACTTCTGATTTCCGACTCAGTGCACGAAAACATTGATCGCATGTGTGTTTTAAAAGTTTTCTTTGTGATTACTTTATGTCAGCTCACCAGGTATACTGTTTGAACGTGGTGCACATGTTTCTTTTTAGGATGGCCCACAATGGCAGCCAGCTAGGGTTCCGAGCGTTGTGCGAGACGACAGCCCACCGAGTGACGAGGCCTCGGTTTAGGGCCCTTTGATAGCGGAGGCACCAGCGGTACCACTACCCGCCGAACCACCGATGCTACCAGCCCCAGCCGCTGAGAGTGCATGTCGCCTTGGTGCACTGCATGAGTTTCAGCGTCAGAGACCGCCCAGGTTCTGTGGAGAGACGGACCCTCAGGCAACCGGGGTTTGGTTGGAGGTAGTTGTATGAGTTTTCCGATTGGTAGGGACACCAGCAGACCTCATGGTGATCCTTGCAGTGAGTCTCCTGCACGCGGCAGTAGGCAGATGGTGGAGCATGATGCTCCAGGTGCACAACGAGGCATCGATCTTCTGGACGGACTTTGAGATCCTCTTCCGCTCGGAGTTCGTCCCAGACACCCTCCATTCGGTGTGCATCTAGAAGATACTACAGCTGTGGTAGGGAAGCTTGACGGTCGCCCAATACTCGACAAGATTTACCGATCTCTCGTGATATTCGACGGACATGGTACGGGACCCATTCTTCTGGGCCCGGACCTTCGAGCAGGGACTGAGACATGAGATAAGGGCATCGCTGATCTCCCTTAGCATTTCAACGCAGGCAGGAGTACTGGAGTGAGCCCTTCTCTTTGAGAGATTTCTTGCTGAGCCTACACCAGCAGAAAGACTTACCACAGGGCGGCACGTAGAAGAGTCTTCTGCAGCTGGCAGTAGATAGATGTCGCAGAGGTCCATGTGGACCAGGACATCAGGCGGACGACCACATGATACTGGCTCGGAGGTGCGGGGCACATGCAGCAGAACCAGTCTTACGAGTGGAAGATAGTGTTATGCATGCGGCGGGCATGGCCACTTGGCTCGTGACTGCCCGACCTTCCATCCAGAGGGGCAGCAGACGGTTGAGGAACCACCTAGGCAGAGGCAGAGGTTCGACCGTGGTAGTCCGCAGGGAGCAGGTGGACGAGGCCGAGGAGCTGGTCGAGCGACAGGTGGTGGACGACGTTTTGAGGATCTACCACCACCACCACCACCAGGAGGTCCACCCTGACCACAGGGGAGAGCACAACTTCAGGAAGCTGAAGCTTATGATCACGGACCTCCAGTAGCGGGTGGACAAGTGCGGGACTAGGTCCAGGCATGGAGGCCTTTGCCCATAATACCTCTAGCTTCGTTGTTGTGTTGCTTTGTTTCCTTGTTCTTTGAGTTGCAGTAATAAAAGACTCTTGCAGTAGTGATGTTTTTCTTTCTTGTCTTTTGTATGTTAATACTAAGAGATTCTGGTTTAAACTATTGACTTCACCCTAACATACAAGATTCCAACTGGGGGAGACCCAGGGACCACACACTGATGCTGACAGTGTGACTCAACCCTTGGAGGAGAGAGTAACGGTTGGACCTCTTGGTAGTAGCGTCGAGGCCTTACGACGTCATCCATGGCATGAATTAACTAATCATGACGGGATTGACTGTATTAGGCAAGGAACGTGGTTCATCCAAGGGATGAGACTGGATTGCACTTTTTGGCAAAGGAGAAATCATTGCAGCTTTGCAGAACGTTAACGATGAAAGGGAAACCCTTCGTGTGGTCAAACAGATGTCAGCAGACCTTCCAAGAGCCGAGACAGAGATTGACTAGCGCACCTATCTTGAGGCTACCGGAGGAGGGAGTAGGGTACGTAGTTTACTACAATGCATCAGGGACCATACTCGGATGTGTCCTAAAGAAGGAGCGGGTAGTTATCGCCTATGGATCACGTCAGTTGAGGTAGCATGAGCCAAACTACGCTACCCATGACCTGGAGTTAGCAGTAGCGGTCTTCTCTATGATGATGTGGAAACACTACCTGATGGGCGAGCGCTTCATACTCTACTCTGACCACCAGAGTCTCAGGTATATCTTCTTGCAGAAGGACGTGAACATGAGATAGCAGCGCTGGCTCGAGTTCCTCCAGGACTATGACTTTGAGATAGTCTATACTCCTGGGAAGGGGAACGTAGTAGCCAATGCTCTCAGCAGGAGGACGGGCATTCAGCTACTCAGCGAGGTGACGGAGCAGCTAGCCGCTTTGCAGATATCCTTCACCGATAGAGATGTAGCATCCTTTCTTCAGTCACTCACAGTCACTCCTCCACTACTGTAGTGGGTCAGAGAGGTACAACGTGTGGACACTGACTGTGAGACGCGGCGTGCGCAGATATCCTCAGGACACGCACCTGATGGATTCTCTGTAGGAGGAGAGCACGTCGTCCTTTTCAGAGGACGTACCATGGTACCAGTTTCTTTACAGGAGGAGGTGCTGAGAGAGCTTCACACTTCCCCTTAGCGGTACGTCCAGGAGTGGTGAAGATGTACCAGAATATCAAACGACAGCACTGGTGGCTGGGTATAAAGAAGGATGTAGTAGAGTTCGTTTCTCGATGCCTCACCTTACAGCAGGTGAAGGTGGAGCACAAGGTACCAGCAGGCTTGGTACAGCCCTTGGAGGTCCTGGAGTGGAAGTGGGATGAGATATATATGTATTTCGTGACTGGACTTCCACGTACTTCCAGAGGTCACGACTCCATTTGGGTGATTGTCGACCAACTCACCAAGTCGGCCCACTTCTTACCCATCAGAGAGCAGGGCTCTGTAGAGATCTTGGGACGCCTCTAAGTTCAAGAGATTGTACGGCTTCATGGTGTGCCATCATCTATCGTCTCCGGTCGAGATGCTCTCTTTACTTCCCGACTTTGGAAGGTGTTGCAGGAGGCATTCAGGACACATCTACATCTGAGCACCGCCTTTCGCCCTCAGACGGAGATGACCATTCAGACTCTTAAGGACCTGCTTAGTGCATGTGTCCTCGACTTTGGTCGCTGTTGGGAGGATCACCTACCCTTGGTGGAGTTCGCGTACAACAACAAGTACCACTCCACCATCGGAACGACGCCATATGATGCATTGTACGACCAACCTTGCAGATCACCGTTGTGCTGGACAGACCCTGGGGAGTCAGCACTTGTGGGATAGGAGATGGTCCAGGCCACGATAGAGAAGGTCCAGGTCATCCAGGAATGGATGAGGACAGCTTAGAGCTGGCAGAAATCTTATGCTGATAGGAGGCGGAGGCCACTAGAGTTCGAGGATGGCGACCACGTCTTCCTGCGGGTCTCACCTCAACATGGATTACAGATATTTGGTTGGGGCGACAAGTTATCTCCACACTTCATCGGACCATTCTAGGTCCTCAACAGGATTGGAGAGGTGGCTTATCGCCTGGCTCTACCACGTTAGTTGCACCAGGTGCACGAAATCTTTCACGTATCTCAGCTGAGGAGATACGTGCACGACCTGACGCATATCATCGACCATGGGGAGATGGACATTGAGGATGGGGTGACTTTTGCGGAGTTTCCAGTGGAGATCGAGGATCGACAGGAGCGGGTCCTACGTATATGGTCGATTCCTCTAGTGCACTTCAGGTGGTAGCACAGGAACCTCCAGGAGAGCACTTGGGAAAGGGAGGCTCAGATGCATGCACAGTACCCACATTTGTTCCCCTAGTTTATGATTTATCTTTACGGGGTCGTAAATCCCTGAGGTGGGAGTAATGTAAAGACCCTTAAAATTCAAGGAATTTTTTTTCTTAATTTTTTTTGGGAATTTACAAGAACACAGTTTTTGACGGCACCTGATTCCGAGGCCCGGTGAGCCCGAAATAATTTTCTGAAGTTTAGCTCGGGTACGTTCAGTGAACGAATGAGCGAGATTTCCTAAATTTTGAACCGGTGCTCGGAATCAAAATTAGAGGGCACCGATGAAACCACATCACCAGTAATTGCTTAGGAACACCTTTTTTCAGAGTTGTGTTTGCTCGATTGAGGTTATCAAAATATTGGGTTAAGTAGAGAATAAAATAAAAATGGTGCAACCAATTTTATTTTGTTTAAAGTAGTTTAACCTAAGCTAAGTGGTTGGAGTGGGAACCACTATATCCTACTCAATTAGGTAGGATATTAGTGGGGTGGGGCCCACACTATCCCCACCCTTTCATATTCCTTAACTCCAATTTAGTTTGTAACTCACCTACAACCCCCTTTAAATGAAGTTAAATCTTTAATTAATTAATTGATTGAGTTATTCAATTTAATTAATTTTTTATTTCAATTTGAAATTTCAAAACTTTTGGCATGATTAATAAAATAAGGAAACACTTATTTTATTATTGTTGTTTGGTTGTGAGAGAGGATTTTGGAGAGGATTTTCTCTAAGTCTTGAAGTTCTTCTTCCTCGACAAAGAACACGAAGAACGCCGAGCCTTCGACGAAGAACTCTGTCACCGCATAGGGGTGTTCGTCGTACCGTCTTCTTCCCTCTCTGCAGCCGGTGTGAGACGCCATCCTCGGAGATCGATGATGTGACGCCGATGATCCCCCTTCTGTGACAATGTCTTTTGCGACGCCTTCTTCCGCGACGAACCTTCATTCAACGATTTCATTGAGGTAGGGGTTAATTTCTTCTTCGTGAATACTTTCGTCGTCGTTCATCGTTTCCTAATTGAGCTGCCTGTTATTGAAATAAGGGAAGGAGGTCGGACCGCACGAACATGGCCGACTCTCCTCCCCCCTTGATGCTTGATTTTTGTTATGGCACGAGCAAAGCAACGCGGTGCCGTTGCACCGCTCGGTAATAATGAAGAATGGGCGGAGGAGTGCGACACCGTCGCACGACACTGTTGAGGACGAAGAAAGCTGCGAAACCGTCGCGCCGCACTGGAGAGCCTCGAAGGAGCCGCAGATGGAGCAGGGCCACGGTGGAGTGGCGCGCCGCCATCGCGCCATGCCGGTCGGACCAAGGTCGTGGCCTTTCGCCACGGCGGAGCAAGGAGCTGCGTCCGGCTTCCGACCGCCGACGCTGGAGAAGGAGGGCGGGACCGCGACTGTCCCGCGGTGGCAGCAACCGTCCTGCCGGATCGGGCCGGCCGTTTCAGGGGGAGACCATGGGTTCATAACCCACGGATGGAAGGAGAGCGGCCCCCACATGGGGGGGGGGGGTGCGGGTTGCCAATCAGGGGGGCAGCGCACCCCCCCTATTCCGCCCAGCTCGGCACCGACCGAGCTGGCAACGCTGGCCGCCCGAGCGGGCCCAGGCCGGGGCGGGCCACGCCATCCGGGCCGGGCCGCGCCCAAATGGGCTGGACCCAGACCTGGTTCGGGTCGACCCAGGGGGTATCGGGCCGGGTCGGACCGGGCCTGAACCCCCTATTTTCAGACAGAACCGTTCCAACGCCCATAACTTGGGCTACGAACCTCCAATTGATGAATCGTCAATTGCGATGAGATCCTAGGATTGAGATAGTCGTTTTAGTATATTACAGTCAAGGTTTCAGATAACTTTGGTTTCAGCCGGTTTGGTTTGAATACAAAACCAACCGGGCCCTCGGAGCGGAAATGCTTATAACTTGAGCTCCGGACGTCCGATTGAAGTGACGTCAACTTTGTTGGATTTCTCTTAGTGAGACGAACCTTTTGGATTACTCCACTCGAGGTTTGGATGCAGTTGGTGTGTGCTCGGGTTGGTTTTGACTTAAAAACCAACCGGGCCCCCGGAACGAAAAGGCCAATAACTCTCAGACCGGGCGTCTGATTGACACACCGTCTGACACGTTGAGTTCCTTTTGACGATACAGAACTTTGGGATACATCAACACCGCACTTCGTGTCATTTGATGTATCAGCCCCTCGGCCCGTGGAGCGGACCCTCCCGGAACGAGCTTGCTGTGTGCGGAAACCCTAGAGCTGGCTGCGACTGTGACGACGATGACGACTGTCAAGAAATCCTCAGTGGGTTCGACAGCAATGACTATAACACTCAGCGATCCTCAGTGGATCAGTGCTACCGATCCTGTGTGGGTCAGATCTTGTGTGGGTCATTGCGGGGGTTAGTACCTATCGATCTGGTGTTGGTCATTGCGGGGGTTAGTACCTATTGATCCTGTGTGGGTCATTGCATGGGTTAGTACCTATCGATCCTTTGTGGGTCCGATGGATTAGATGAATCAGTGGCTACATCTGATCGTCTCTATTGTCTTACGAAGAAGTATACCTGTGTGAGCTGAGTCTTGACTTTCAATCATTATCTTCGATATGATTGACTAGATTTCATATGTGGATTGTGTTATGCTATCCTGTGTGGACGTGATCGAACATGGGCTCGGATGCTGGAGCCGAACTGGAATTGATGACTTAGGTATATGTATGGGCATATACCTAAGTAGTGTTGGTTGTTACTTCGTGATTGTATCTTTTTTTTGGATTATCCTTTGTGGATTCTGGGAGACCTTCGGGGGTCTCAGGGTCCCTACTGAGTAGCTTATACTCACCCCTGCACGGGCTATGCCCAGACTACGTTGTGTTGGATGCAGATGATGGACAACGCTGATCGTGGTAAAGGCTAGTGTAGCAGTTGGTACCTGGAGGTGGACCACTGGCCGGGACATACACGAAGCGGACGGCTGGACCTAAGGAGCTGAGGTGGCTATCTATACCCACCCTTCAGGTGGGACTACCAGTGGACGACTCGACATTGCTGCTTTACTTTTCAGTTGTTGTACTTCCTTTTTCAGTTTTACTTTACTTTCAGTTTGGGTTTGTATTCCGGCCCACTTACTTTTCCGCACTACTATTTTACCCAGTTTTACTTAGTTTTTACTTCTACTTGCTTACTCTATGGTGTTTGTTTACTTTACAAAGGCAATACCTTCCCCTTTTTGTCGGGATTTACGCCTTGGTGCTAGTTGCCAGCCCCTAGCCTATGGGAGGCGGGCTTGGGGTTAGTCACGACACGGGCCCCGAGGACGGGTTGTGGCAATATGTAAATATTAAAATGTACAATTTTAAATAAAAAATATAATTGTTTATATAAAAATACATGTTTTTTATAAAGGTAATTGTTCTTGATAATTATTAAAAAAATCTAATCACTTGATAAAATTATAAAATATCCTATATTTATATAAATATTATTTAATAATAATATTTAACTAATCTTAAATATTTTTTTCAAAATTATTAAATTAATCAAAAATATATTCTTGAGTGAATAATTATATTTCCCAAAAATCAAATTTTGGTTTAATTTATCAAAATCTAATTTTCATCAAAAAGATTTTTAAATAATTTATAAATTAATAAAAATAAAAAATGAAATCATTATTTTATTAAAAATAAAAATACTAATCATCATATTGTAAGGGTCTACATACATAAACCATTATTATACCAACATATTCTCCAATGTTAAATATGAAATGGTACTACTTTAACTGGTTGGTTTAGTGAACACGGTTTGGTTAATGATATCTATAACCATGAAATTCACTCGTAAATGATTTCATTGATTCTTTTGTTGTCCAATATTAGAATATTATTGGTTAATAGAACATATGAGTGATTTGATATCCCTCATATTCTATAATTAATTGACTTTATAGGTTATTATCTTAATAATTAAATATATCAATTTATCAAAAAATAAAATTAATTATTATTTTTAAATAATATTTGATAAATAGATGAAGAAATAGAATAAAATAAATAGTGGAGAATAATATCCAGAAAGTTCTAAGTGGATTAATATTCTTGTACCCATGCCACATTATCTTCCACTATTCCATAATTTGAGGAAGAATGAACAAATTTAAATCCAATGTTTCATGCTATATTGTATAATTTATTATATAGAAGGATTAATTTTATACATGTTTCAATGTTCATCTGTGATGTTATCATGACACATTATCACTTCCACACCACAAGAAGTGTGAGATCATTTTAACTTTACCCCAACCATGATAATGTTTTCAGGATTCTCAAGGCTGTAATATTTATCCATATCAATTTCAAATTTACATCATGCATTCCATGTCATGATAGTAGGTGTTTAACCAAGGTCAATATTTGTATTTATTTCTATTAATCCATAACGTCAATGTTTTTTTTGTGAGATACCAAGGTATTTAAATCATGATCTGAAGAACATTTAATGGGGTATATATGATTTTTGTAAATAATGAAAGGGTGAAAGATATAGACATATTAGAGGGGAACATGAAGATAATTATGGGGGAGATGAATTATTATTTGTAAAGAATCAATTCATGATTTATTTTAGTGAATATTTTTTATGAATTGAAATATCACTATTTTTCATCTAGATATGTTTTGATATTATATATTATAAATCATATATCCATGAAATCCTCTATTAAAATCATAAAATACAATATATCTTTCATGAGGGGGTATAAATTTCTTGTATATTTGATCATGTGTAATAGGGAACAAATAGAAATAATTCAATGATTTTTTTTTCAAATCAATGCTTAGATATAGATACTTTGTTGGGTTCATAGATTCATCATCATCAATCGATCATCTATGTGGAATGATGATGATCGAGATACAAACCCCAGTATATTGGAGGGTAATAACATTGTGAAATAAAACATATTTTCACATATTTTATAGTGTATGTAACTAATAAATATAAATGTAATTGATTACATTGTCAAAAAGGATAAGAAAATATATATATATATATATTACTGTATGGAATGAAATGGAATTATTTCTCATTAGGTTTCATGTAATTAACACTGTATTCTAGTTCTTAAAATGTTATTTCATTAGTTATTATTGTATTTATTTCAAAATACATATTCCACATTTTTTAATGAAAACCAATCTAAACCACTTAACTATATTTCAACTATTCCTTTTTGACTCAACAATTAACCTTACTTGTGTTTTACCCATAAAAATTTTAAACTTTATAAAAATAATATTCAGCTATATTAGGTTTTTATAGGATATGTACGAATCCTTTGGGTTTGACATTGAAACTCTATTCATCTATATTAATTTATAATAGTGTTCTGAGTTTAGGAACTCCAAGGTTTCATTTATAATTTTTTCCTTTATTCCCACTGAATTGAATAAAGTTAAGACCACATCACTAGGACCCATGTAATTGAATAAAGACTATGTATCTATGAAATAATAGTTTAATTAGTCAATCCTCAATCAAAATAGAATTGATATATGTCATCACACACCCTACTTCTTCCAATTATAACCCCTTATAAAACCCTAGGCCCTCATTATTGATCAGTGATGTATATATAAACTATATTTTGTGGAAGTTGGAATAGATATATTAAATGAAAGATGATGAATAATTAAAGAATACATACCTTCTGAATTATTTATGGTAAATAAAACAAGACATAAAATGTTTACACAATGAATAATTTGAAAATATAGACTAGCTACTTTGTGACCCCTGTAGTAATTTTCATCCATCACTCCTTCACTCCCACATTAATCATTATACTTGGATCATCAGTTGGTAATATCACATAGATTATTTCAATTTTTTTGACATTTACAACACCACATTATTTCTCTGTAAATTTTCTTAAAGGGTAACTCCAACATATATCATATATCTTTTATATATTGTTAAAATATATATACCATGTATCTCACTAAATAATCCTCCAATTAAATCACTTTTGGTATGTATCTCATAGGTGATAATAAAAATTTCATATTCCATGTTAAATATCATAATTTTATTATAACATTGGATATTAGTTATATCTCATATTCTTTTATTTTTTTGGATCACTTGAATCGACCACTTCCACCTCAATATATAAGCATTAATCCACTCCCATATCCCTATCATATATTCCACATGATATATCATCAATCACATTCATGGGGTTGGTAATATAAAACATTATATATATGATATATAATAGTTCAATGTCATGACATTTTACTTGTGATATAATATAACCTTCAATTCTCATTTCTATAAAGAGTACATAATGCTATGGTATATGGTAGTCGTCCCTCAATAGATGAACCCAAGTAAAATTCGGACCTCCACAACATAATATAATCCCCTTTCATATATTCTTTACATCTTCTCCTCCATGTGTCTTTTGGTTGTGTCCTACATCCCAATCTCCCTCATTTTCATCATTTTCATCATTTCACTTCAATTTTATTCCAAATGAAAATTATGATTTCCATAAATAATAGAAATAAAAATAATGAAATTCATAAATGTGATTTATAAATTAAAATCTATTATAATTTAATTCTTTTCATGAAAATTCATCTAAAATGTTTTCTCTTGATAATTGGTCCATCGGTTTGTTTAAATCCATAAATAAGAATCACAATCACATATAGTTATTGTTAATCTCCTTGGTATGTCAATACAATGTAAGTGTATTTTCATTTCATTATCCCATTTTTGTAAACCGAAAAATTAATTTTTTCCATGATATTATTTTACGTTATTTTCATGATTTATATTTTTTCTTTAGTATTAAAATATATATTATATCAATTATAATATAGTAAGTACACCTTCTGATGTTACAAATAATTGGTGACCCCCAAATTCACCCCTATTATATAGTTTCATAGAGTTATTTATTTCAGTAAGTTGAATGAAATACACCATTTTCTATCTCAATGATTGGTATATAAGACAACAATTGATTTTTATAACATTATAAACATGAATACATTTGAATTTTCTAAAGGTAAAACATATAACTTATTGAAAAAACAATTGAGAATTGATCGATAATATCATGGGATTGGTATCTTTTTCCTAGTAGGTAGTGGAATGAAATTTTTTATTCTAATTTAGTATTATTTTATAATTACAGACATGGAGTCTCTCAAGGACAATAAATATTCAAATAAAACATTTTCCCATTATTTATAAATTATATTTACATGAATCATAGATGTTTAGAATTTAAAATTTTTATGCAATAGATTTGGAAGCACCTATAATAATTACAATCATTGTAAAAGTTAAAATATTAGATATTATAATAATAATACTCATATGTGAAAATTTACATGAATGAATACATCATTGTTTTTACAACAAAATAGTTAATTTTATTATATATTCAAATGGTTATGGCATGAAAATAAAAAATAATTATATTAAAGGGAATGTCATGAGAGTAATTTTATTATTTTAAAATTAAATGGAGTGAGATTTGGATGAAAAAATTCAGTAATATATTTCCATCCATTATTTTTAGAGTTGTGTGGTTTCATACAATAAATCTAGGATGATATAAATAATGATGAGTCATTTATATAATGAAATGGACTTCAAATATGAAGAAATTTTTTTAAAAGGTAGTGTAAACCCCATATTTTTATTTAACAAAGAGATCCAAACTTTTAAATATGTTTAGAGGTATCTTGTAAATGAAATAAAGGACTAGTTTCTCATAGGACCATTATAATGTGATGTCTAAAAGGAAATGTGTCTTGAAATCACTTCATGAGAGGTCTATATTGGCACAAATTCCCTACATGTTATTATTATTACTACAATACTAATGGACTCTGAAATTCTTACTATATTACTAACCTCCAAAAAAATCTTGAAATATTTCCCACCATTGTAATAGTTTCATCATTGATATAGTACTGAAATGGTACCCTGTAAAATAATAATAAATTGAAAATCGAAATTTCCCCATTATTATTGGCCATTGGGGGATGGACCTGTAACCTCATTCCACCCAATAGGGGATCCCCAGAACTTGTCAAACACCCTGGTGTTTAATGTGAACTGAACATTAGAATAAATATATGTATAAATAAACAGTAGGATGAATGCGAGGAATTAATCTCACATTTGGTTTGAATTATTTCTTATAGAATATGAAGATTTGATGGGAAGTATCAATTAGAGTATATAAAATAAAAATGGTAGAATATATTATTTCATTTTTTCTATTGAGTCTTAATAGTGAGTAATGTGATGAAGAATTCATAATGAAACCATAAATTATGTTTCTTATAAAAAATAAATTATTTTTAAATTTCATATGAAATATGATTTCAATAGAAATATAAATTTTTATAGAACAATATGATAATTATATTTTTCTATAAGAAGGTGGAAAAGAATTAACACATTTTCTCTTGTTGTAATGATTGTATTTTATTTAAAAGGATATACTAAAATTGAGGAATGAAATAGATGGAATTGTTTTATTCATCTCATAATTGATGTCAATGTTTTATTTTATATTTTGATGCATAAATGATGGGGAAAAAGAAAAATACTAAATTGTGTGATGAGAATGTGATTGGTATTGATAAATAAAAATCCAAAATAACACAGTTATAGAATTTTATATAGGACTAATAAACTGCTTATGAAAATATTATAGAAATTATTGATTTTAACATTTATATAGAGGAGTGTGTTTAAATTTCTTTATAATCTAATGACTATCTTGAGGAGTATAAAATCATATTCATATGATTTATGAAGAAGATGGAGTATTAAGGGAAAACCATATAGAATAAATAAAAAATAGCCCCAATATGATTACAATGTTTAGAAATTTCCCTAATTAAATATTAAAGAAGGATCTAATTATGGCGTGACGACTATACATAGTCCTAAGAGATATCATATTCCATACGGAGTGACTTAATGAGTGATATATATTGATAATAAGATATGAAATGTGATAGAAGATAACTGTGTAGTAGAATAAGATAATAAAATATTGATAACTATCTATTACTAATTTATACATTCAATTTCTCTTGTGACCATTTTGAATAAACATGTAAATTCCTTCTAAATAATGAATTTATAAGGAATTTTTTCAATTATACTATGGTATTTCCACTAGATGAATTTATTGCGGGTCAGTCTAAATATCCAATTGGGGGGTTATTTAGTACTCAAGAGATATCATATCGATATATAATAAATTCATGAATCCTTCCCAGATCCTATAGGGGGAATTTATCCCTCCATAAGTAATATCAATCAAAAATATCACTCAATTTGAATATATATATATATATATAATTATCCCTATCACAATTTTACTTGTCAGTTATGTTTATATTTATATATTCATAGTTTGGTGCTTTGGAATAATTCATTTTCTAGATAAGAAGTAGTTGATGTGGAGTTGGGATGGATTATATGAATGACTATTATTATGTATCTGTATAAATAGAATAAGAATTTTTAAATTTTGCATCTTCATAATGGGAAACTCCTTATAAATTAATATATTATTTCATGAACCAATTTTATTTCATTTATGTTCTTGAAACCAAGTCCCCCTGAATTGAATTACGATTTTGTTTCTCAAAAATTATTTCTATTCAGTTTAACATTATACACAATAGAAGACTATGTGAAATGTTAATATATATTATTATTGAGATATTTATATAGGTATGTTCTATTGGGTTCATCATATATATTTTAAAATATACATGAGATTTTATTATTGGTCTCATGGCGTGTATAGCCAATATTGAATGGGTCTTGTGAAAGATATAGTCTTTTTGGTAATCTGATTAAGTGGAATATGAATCTACTAAGATATAGAATTAGATATATCAATTTATCCTCTTTTTGGAATCCTAAATATCTATTATAACTAATCAATGACCATGTCCTTCAATTTTTATTGTTTAAGGTCATCCAATTAGATCATACCATCCATTTTCAGATTATGATGAAATGACATATGCATCATTAAAGGGGAAATAATAAGATTTTTTTACTTAGACATTGGTGATCCTTCCATGTTCATAATTTTCATTAGTAACTAAAAAATTGAGCATATGGTTTATTCATAGTGAATATGAACTAATTATGTCTATATTTCCTAGAGAATATGGATGATTTTAGAGTAGTGGGGTTGGCCATCCTCTAAATAGGAACCCATTATGAATATTTAGTTCATTAAAAAGGCATAGTTATGAGATAGAAAATGTGTAATTAATGGGAATAATACATAGTATGAGGCCATGATATGGTTTTAAACTTCTATTTTTTTTTAAAAAAATACAAGGAAGGATGACTAGACTCATTTGGAAAATGGTAAACTAAAGAATGATTACCAATTTTACCTAAGAAGAGTTCCCATCATACTAAGTGATTATGAAATATATTATTGGGGAAATAATGAATGGTTCCTGAGGTCACCATATAGAGTAAAGGACTTGGGGAAAGGAAGATTTATAAGGGATATGACTAGTATAAGGATCAATATATATCTTAGCATAATTGAGTGGTGAAAATAGTTCCACTGGTAACTTCTTCTATTTAGATTCTAGATATGGGATATCCATGAAAATAATCTTGATCCATGTGAGGTTTCATCAATACTATCATAATAAGAACCATTTTTATATATGTTATAAGTTATCTTTATTACCTAGAGATTCTTATTGTTCTTGAAATATTACCTAGTAATATCTTTTAATCTTTTAAATACATGAACGATGAGGTATGATATGATGTTCGAAACCTTGTTATGGATCTTAAGAGGAAATAGAGGTTACTTAAATGAATATTAACCCATGCAAGATACTTTATATAAGGTATGGACTAGAATTATTTATCGGAAATATGTGTTTCCCAGGTGATTGGCCATTGAGAGGACACCCTTTGGAATGAAGTTATAGTGATTTAGCACTATCTTTTGTGGATTTAGTGAATGTTATCTCTATTATAGATTAAAGGGTCCATTTCAACCCTAGTTCTAGGTTATTATATTGTGTCTCACTTGTTTTTAGGTGATGGAGAATTTTCAACCTAATTATATTCTTTTGAAAATATTCTTCCATTGATGGGACATGGGCGATGACTCTCCCTAGATAGGGTCTTATGGGAATAAAGAACCTTGTAAATAGGTTTAGTTGACCGTACTCCTAGTATAGAGGAATGGTTGAATTTTTACTAATATATAGGATAATGAATTACATGGGAACATGTACCCAAATTATATAGGTTTGGATGGGGCTCATTAATATACTTTTAAATAACAGTTGGAGATGTGGTATATCATTAAGGTGTTGATATTTTGACTCTATTGATAACTCAACCACCCAAAATTATTTTTATTTAAATATGTTTATTAAAAATACTATGTCACATAACTGTAAGATTACTGGTTTTTTTAATGTGTATCTCATTTCCATATTTTTCATCAACAAATTCTTATATGTATCAATTAATTTTGGAAAATGGGTACCTATATATGAGAACCCAAACCTAGGAATTAAATTATTGGGTAATAGCCTTAGTTTTAAAGGTGTGTATATTTATTTGTGTGATGATTCATTGGGGAATGTTCAAGTAGGTTGTGTATATAATAGTTCTCAAGGATAGTAATCATATGATATGTGGGTGGTGATAAGACCACATTTCTTAATTCCTAATAAAGGAGTGTGAGGCTCCGGCCCCTGAGGCCTAGAACTCATACCTGATTGCGTATTCATGTTACACATTAATGGGTAAGGTGATGATGAGTACATTAATGGAACTGTTATATTATAAAATTCAAATATCAATTAAAAATAAATATTTTTCCTTTTATCTACATTTTCTCTATGAGTACTAAAATAAATGAAAAAAATTTATTATATGTAAAATTAAATATTATTACACCCTAGAAGGTGTTTGAAATGGATATAATGATTCTAAAGACTATTAAAAATGAGTTCTATATCTTTCAAAACACATCAAATCTATAATGGATATTATTTATAGGCAATTATTAGTTAGATAATTTTCACAAGAATGTCCCCTTAAAGAAAACATTTTTGGATGGGTATCAACTCCTCAAGGGGTTATAAATAATTTTCTTAAAAAGATATAATTTTTATATTTATCAAACATAGAAATACATTTTTATACCTAATTAATATTTCTTCTATAATTAATTTTATATAATTATTTCAATTAAAAAGTTCACATTACACATATTTCGATAAAAACATTCACTACCTTAGAATTGGATTCCATTTGATAAAAAGGGATATAATTATAGGATATAGTAAGGAAATTTGATTTATTAATATGTATTTTGGTATGATTTTGGAGTAGTCACACCTATGGGATGATGTTAACAATGTGGATTTTTTCAATACATTTATTTTATATTCGATAAAATGAATAACTGACACTAATATTTGGGAACCCTAATAAAGAGTAAATAAAGGAGAATTTAACATCAAATGGTAGAACTAAATATATAATGTAATAATGAACTAGAAAGATGGAAGAATTTTTATATAGATCTCAGTAATAATATATGATAATTTAGTAATTCATGAGATAATATGAGTCAATATAAGAATAGTTCATAATTGGGGTCTCTGTGTAGATCATGTTGTTTTATAAAATAAAATAAAATTCATTCTCCATAATAGAGAGGTATTTGGGATTTCCTAAAAATAAACAATAAACTCACGCACTAGTAACTCTTACATAGATATATCTCATTTTATGTAAAAAAATTTATATTTAATAGTACACTTTAATCAGATCATGGCCCTTCCAAATAGATAATCATATCTTACTGTTTACATTATGGTGTTGAAGAAAACATTCCAAAAAAACACATTATCTAATGTTGAGATTTAATAGGAGTGATCCATAACAACTTATAATGTTTATGGACCTATTTTCTATAGAATAATTTTTTCCAAGGCCAGGTATTAGTCCCCCAAGTGTTATTCATTTTAAAAATTTCAATATAATTTTCCCAAATTGTTGTTGGGGTGGTATTTTGGGTAGGAACAATGTTTTTATTGGAGGATCCATTTTATGGTTTTCAAATATACATGTTTGTAAATTATCCATTTCTAATTATTTTTTCCATTGTTAAACAACATTTGTTCCTAATTAGAGGAGTGTAATGTTTTTCTAGGACTTACTTTATTTGTTTTCTACATTACATGTATGATGTATTTTTTTCCATGGGTTGATTTTGTTCATTTGAGGAAATCCAATGAAGCTGGTGATTATTTTCAAAAATCATAGATAAAAATGTGTGGTATTCTATATAGAATCATTTTTAAAATCAACTCATTTTATTGGTGATACCTACAATAGTAACCAAAACAAAATTGATAATAGGTGAATATAGGGTAAGGTCATGATGTTGGACCAATATTAAATCATGTTTATGGTCCCATGATGAGGATAAATGAATGTTCATGAATATAATAATGCATACTTTATTATGAAATGGTTATCATAGATAAGTGTATAAAACTAATGGTATCCACTTGAACAGTTTGATTTATTAATTTATAATTCATAAACCTAATCATTTGAATCCATAAATAATGGTATAGAAGAATCATGTCTATTAGCACCTTCCAAATTAGAAATGAAAAACCATCAAGGGAATAAATACCCAAATCATGGGTAATAATTTGTCCTCAATGAAAAAGAAAAATATGATGGCCAAATCATGAGAATCATGTAAACTCATAATGGAAATGTGATCACATTACCAATATATGATCATGTGAATTGGTAATGCACAATTCATGGTCTATTGGATTTCTCATGGACACCCTTTCACATGACACCTTGTTTGTGAAAAGGCATCCAAACAACTCACTGGCCATGGAGAGATCTCTAAAAGAGTTCTTCCATGTCACATGAATGATCAACTAGTGAGAACCTGACAATAATTCAAAACCCTTGTAAAATAAATAGTAAGAATATACAATATAATGAGAAAATATTTTTTAATTGATTGTCTGGTGATAGAACCTTGTAGTTCACAATACCTCCAAAATACTAGGAAACATTCCCACCATATCTCTCCTGAACTTGTTGACATTTCACACTCATCATGTGAAGGGGTTTATATATGTCTAGTTTATTCTATTTTCCCCTTAAAATTCATAGTAAAATAGAAGGGTTGACTATGAAAATTATTGTGCATCATAATAAGACAAATTAATGATTAGATGACACATCACATGGAAAGAGAGTGATTTCACTCAACAACACTCACATGGTGGTACGATATCAATTTTCATTGTAAAATAATGAAATAAATAAAAAGGGGGAATGTTGAATGCTTCTTGAGTAGTGGGGATACATTAATCATCTTGAGAAAGGGGTTATGCAGCCAAGGTGACCACAATTTATCCCCTAGAGGAACTCAAATAATTTTATCATAATCATAGAGAATACATCATTAATATACATCTTAGTCTCACTAATGAACCATGAAAAGTCACCTCTGTCTCATGGAGAACCCCAAATGAGTCATTTTCTATCATATGAAAGCCTTTTAATGGGAAATATGATATCACAAAGGCTTTTATAAATGTCGGTCAGACCATTTAAACGATCCTTGACATGTACACATGGTTAGGAAAAATACCATTTATTTTATGAGGACAAATAATTGGTCTTTTAATGGGACATTATTTTGTTTTATGAAAATAATATGATTCCCCTAGATAACCTTTCCTAGGATCTTGAAAATAAACATGACACAAAAACAATCTAATTACTCTAGACTAAATCAAAAATATACATTACCGACAAGGAAGTGTATAATTGGGGCTGTCTTGCCTATAAATCCCCCCATATGTACAAAAAATCATCCATGATCGATCATATATGGGAATTTAATAATAGAATTTTTAGATTGACTAGTGACATGATCATAAAAAAATAATCTTTGTATAATTCTGGTAACAACTAGAAATATCACGTGAAAATATTAATAACTTTTTGTGATCACCTTAAAATTCATGTTATAGACTTCTATAATAACATCTAAATTAAGAAAAGGATGCCTCGCATGACATATGCGTCACAAAAAACATAAAATAATCTAATAATGGAATAAATTGAGGTTTATATATAATAAGGGATGAATAAAAGACTATAAAAATATGGGAGACCTATATAAACACATATTTTTAAATCCTTATGAACATATCATGACTAGAAACCATCATTCAACAACACTTATACATCTCTCCCAAATTATGTATCTCGCCCTTAACATTGTACATGGAATAGACGAAGTCTCATGGATATGTCTTGAAAGTAGCACAATAACCTCCGTTCATGCCACCCATCTCTCGTAATGTCCATTGATCATTTAATCTAATCCTTGCAATTGACTTCAGACACATCACCAAAAATTATGTAGGGACATTAGGATATGTTATTTTGGTCACATTATTGCACCCAGACATGTCAACCGTCTCTCACTATGCCACCAGGATAAGTCAGCCTTGATAATGTGGCACCCTCCAAACATGATAGCCTTGATCTTGCAATGCCCTCTATAAAAGGGTTACAAATCATTAGACACTATCAAGGAATTTCATCCTTTATCTCATAATTTCAACTAGAAAAGTTGGCTAGACCATGAAACACCCTAAATACATTTCATTCTTCAACACAATTTTCTCTCCAAACCTGTGATTTGTGTAATTTTATGTCCAATGAAATGTAAACTGAATCATATGATTGTCTTTATAAATTTTAAAAAATAATCCAGTCTATGAAAAAATATTCTCAGACATGCCAGGAATACAATAAACCAATTTACAGAGAAAATAAGTCCAAGGATATGATAACCTTTTCTTGTGGAATGTAATGGAATCATCATTGTGTAACCCCTGATAAATTGAAATATTAGAACACTGCTTCTTGTTATAACTAGGATACATTGGGTGAATTATTATGGCTCAGGATCAAATGGAAATCCACCACATTGAAGATCTCATTTTATCTTAAACATTCATCCATCAGGACCCAATCACTCCCATGGTATGATCATTCCGCCTCATCAACTAGTGAATCGAGAAAGAAGGCGATCTATCAGAAATATGATTCCTTCAATAACCATGATATATAGGATGTCTTCCTATGGCCTTATCTCAAGTGGGTATCAACCTTGGCGTGATTCAAACAATGTGTCCATCATTCCAACCATCATTACCAAATAACTCTTATGTTCTAATCATTTAGCCTCATCCACCAGCAGATTTAGAAGTAAATTGAACTACGAGAACTTGTATTCGTACAATAACTAAGATGTATAGGATCCTTTCTTATGGCCCAAGATCAAGAGGGAATCCACTCAGCTCCAATTCCCACAATTTATCCGACAATCCAATGACGAGAACCCAAAAAAATACCATGGGTTGTTAATTCTAACTCATCCATGACCAAATTGAGATGGAAAATAAGATATGATAACTATGATTCCAACAATGACCAGGATATGTTGGATTCTTGTCTAAGGATTTATTTCTATATTAAACAACCACAATATAGTCCTAAAATGTAATTCCTACAAACATATTCATTAAGAATAATTACATTTTATTCCTTAATTACGACACTAAGCATGGATCACCTGTTCTTATATAATTGAAATGTTCATATCATTTTCATCATGAATCTCCACAAGTAAAAAAACCCTTAGTGTGTAAGTTGCATTTAGTGTCATGATATGACAACTCCAATGAAAGGGAATCTACCTCAGAGAATGACCCAAAGGAATGATCTTACTACAATTTATCTTATTCATTTATTAACAATGATACATAAGATACCTCTCTAAGGATCTATCCCAAATACTCAGTTCCTATGTTCCCACATATTTTTCATTTCTGTGTGAATTTTAACTTCATGGGTTTAATAAACTGATTGTGTGTTGATTCTTGTTATAAACAAGATATAAAGGTGGCCTCATAAGAACTCAATTCCATCATCATAATATTAATTCCATTTATATATGACAACCAAATTTGGAGTGACCAGTTTTATTGATTCATCATATAAGAATCTATGTATTTATGGGAAATGGATGATAACCCCTTGATACAAATAGATGGATTAATTAACATACGTATCTTTTCACATGGATAGATTGAAAACATGGTTATTATTTTATGGTAACTGATCTCATATTAAGTTTAGAAAGTGATTCTTGAATATATCAAAAATATAATATAGATTCTTAGAGTATGAGACAACTTTCCAAAAAAACTGTATGATGATTCAGATCTCCCATCATGTTGAACAATGTGAAGTCCAATTTTCAATTTGTTCGAAAATCCGAAATGACCATCTTCCATTGGAATGAATGTATCTACTCAGTTATTGACATGGGAACTGGTGAGATTTTCTATGGATGATATACATTAATGATAATCTTAATATTATATAATTTATAGAAATCAATCCCCATACAATGAAACAATATATAATTTTTTCCATTCCAAATGGGTGATATATTTATCTTCTCGACAGGACAAAAAAAGGAGAACATGATATGAATCTATAAAAAAGAAATATGGTTGGTTTACCATGATTCATGACATTTTGTTCACCTATCCTGCGAAACAAGTAGTAAATCATAATTGAATCTTTCTAATGATGATATTGATATAAATATTCAATTTATCTAGGGATATCACGAAATATGTGCGTCATTACTATGACATGTCCAAACAAGAAGAATGGTTGCACCATGAATAATATATGATTATTGTGTTACCCATTAAAAATATATTGAGCACGTAACATTACTATGGCCATGAACTACTAAATGACCTAATTCCTCATTGAATTGAATAACACATTATATTGCTCTTGAAAATGACACCTGATTCGATATATTGCCTTTATCTAGTGATCATTATCAAAAATAATCTACTAATGAAACCCTTATGGGATAATGAACGTCCTAAACTACACAACACCCTCAGTGTCGGGTAGATAATGCATTTTTTTGGTAATACCAACAATGCGGTATGATCCCAACCATTGAGAATGCCTATGGGGGTCTCTAATTCCTAAAACTGACAAGTCTGAATCATCCGAAGAGAGATACGGTAAAGCATATGGTGCTCTTTTCCACCCCCAATCACTTTATAATTTTATCCCCAGAGCATAAAAATTTCCACCATCAAAATCTAATGATGGTGAATCACAAAGTCAACTACATCTCCCATCCAGTTCAAGATCCATCACAGAGGGCTACTTTTAAGCTCCTTCACCAGGTTCATCCTACATGTTCCTTTCAGTCACCTATTGAGTGCACCACCTAACCCATTACCACATATGAAACCCAATAATGGGAAATAGGGAATAAACATCTAACATATAAGGCTTTGGAAAACCAATATTAGGATCATATATCAACATTTATTGATAAATCCTACCAAAATAGTCTAAGAGTAACCAATGAATAGGTTCGTATCCCAACTCATATAGAAAAATATTATGCGAATATTCTTACAGAAATCATTGGGGAGGAAAAAATCCCTACCACCCTGTATAAAACCCATCAATATATTCTGATGTCACAAGGAGGATAGGATGGGATTATATCACCTCTTAAATTGAATACATTTTCTAGTTTATAGAGATGATAGAGATTGTGTAGGCTTATATTCCTTTTCACACGTTTCTAAAGTTTGACTACATTTTAGTAATAGCTGAAGAACTCTGCCAGCATAATTCAGCAATCATACATATATAAGTATAAGTTAATAGATCTATTGCAATTGAAAAGGTAGAAACAAATTTTAATTAGTATGAAAATGTTTTTTTCACTATCGAAAGAACACATTCTTTCTCTTATCCAAGAGGATTATCAGTATATTTTAGTGTTGTATATGGAAACAAACTTTTCTATTATTCATATTATAACTGGGTCTCACTATGTGAGAGTAGCACTTGGCTTGGTAAAAACTCTTATTCATGATGACAAATATGGGAAACATACTCTAAATGAAATGGATCATGCTCATATGCCCGTTCTAACTAGGGTTTCCCATGCAAGAATGGAGCAAGTCTTAGGAAACACTCATCTTTATATATAAATCCATTGGAAGCATACTGAACTATCTTATTAACATGATTATATAACAGTTCTTACTATGGATCACCATGTGAGAGAAAAACATTCATCTAGATATTCTCATATTCCTTTAGAAATGCGTCAAAAATACTCCTTAGTATCAATATCATTCTAATATTCATGTTCTGATTGTGGCTCCTCAAATGAGAGAGGAATTTTACTCTAACATGATCATATTCATGATAGAGAAGCTACATGGAATATTCCAGAATCATATGGAATGAAAGATCATACCATTTCTTCCATTGATGAACCATTTCAATAGATTATTTAAAAGGTCATATATGATTTTTCTCATAACCTTCTCCCGTTATAGAGGTATTTAGGTATATTTTGGCAGGTAATTTATATTCAAACAAAATAATATTCATATTCCAACTGAGTCCCACCAAGTGATCGAGGGATATGGATTCGGATAGGATCATATTCATGTCAAAAAAATGAAGTATAAATACTATAACAGATTGGGATCAAAATCATATACATGTTTTGACTGAGGCTCACCATGTGATAGCAACAGATGCAATTGGAATTGATAATCTTCTAGTCAGATAAGTTCATTAGAATATTTTGTTATCTTCTCAATAGTAGGATGGTACTCCTATGGTACCAAAATTTAATCAATATATTCCAAAATTTGTTATATAACCAGATTGTATGCCTAAAAATACCAAATGGAAGGTAGGAATATTCAATACATGACGTTTAAAAAGGCTCATATTCTTAATATGGTCATTACCAGTGTCCTTTAGGTTGTTTGAGACACATTCTCAATCCCCAGGTGTCTTACGACAAATTAAATGATATATAAAGAAATTATTAACACGATAATCATCCTCATGGTAGTGTGTAGATAGATCACAAGGGCTCTAATCCTTACATCTTCTATGGTTAACCTCTACATAGTGATATCTGAAAAGGAAAATGAAATCCCTCTTAACCAAGAACCTCCATATAAAGAGGTACTCAAAACATTGATGCCTTGATATAGATTTTTTCTCAAAACATCATGGTTTACTGTATATAGTACCTCAAAAACATAAAGAAACACTCCATTCCATTCAATAGGCGACTACGAGATGCACCTTTTGTGGCTCGAATAGATGGATTTCTATGAGTGTATTGAATAAGAAGCCTTCATTAACATATGGATATATTTAGCCGTAAAAAAATATTCCCATCATGTTTTTTCCCCATTACAGAAATAAATATGAGATTTGATATGAGATAGTGATGGAGTGCATGCATTTTATTTGCCTATATATAAGGGAAATTAATCAACAATTGATGTTTAGATACTTCCCCTATCTATGATATGAGGGTTTCCTTTAGACCATTAAGACACTTTATTGTTCGATAGACCATGCTACATTCTCCATGACATGGGACCTAGAACGAGGATAGAATTATGAAAACATACAACACACTTTCCTTCATTTCATCCAAGAATTTTAGAAAATATCCCAAAATCCTCTTCATGTATTTGTATTTGATGATTGGGAATTTGTGGAGGGTTCAACATTACCACACACTGTGAATAGTAAATCTCCCTATATACAATTTATTTTAATGATATATCCTCTAGATTAATTATTGGACCAGGTCACTCATGAGATAGTTAGTCACTATAATATAATTCCACCATTTTAATAGTTCTATGACACCATGAATGGAGGTATATGATAGACAAAACATCTCTAAACATTTCCCCTCAAAACAATTGTAACACATTTTAGACATGGAATCCATTGTTTTGATCAATCTAAAAAATCATGTATAAACTAACTCCTACAATGTGGTTCCATTTCACCTAGCTCATACCAAATAACAACTAGGAAACACAAATAACATTTCAATAGCATATTATATGACATCCTTCTATAAGAGAACCCATACCACTAAGCACATGTACTATCAGCAACCACCTCTACCGATCATATTTCCAATTCATTTGATGATTTTGGAAATATCAACATCACCTACAACTCAGCACCAACCCACTAGGATTGGGGAGTTTATATCTTAATCTACAAAACCAGTTTCATTATCACATGAGAGGTTCTATATGAAATCAATGGAAATTCCAGATCAACCACGTCCTACTAGGCTGGGGGAATTAATATCTTAATACTCATACCATGTGTCAAAAAATCTATCAATTATCAATAAATCCTCATCAAAAGGATCAACCATTTCTAATTGAATCATGAAATAGTCCCAAAGACACAAGATTTTGGGGATTATCATAAACATCATCAAAATATATGTAATGGGGCTTTTCTAGGTTGGGAATTATATATCAACAATTGAAATCCCATCAATTCTGCACACTGAAATATGATCATATATAATTTGAGTCCCATTATGAATACATGAATAAAAACTCCCTCAATATCACAATTCACATATTATGGTGGGAGGAGGGTACTATGAAGGCAATTCTACCCAACTATGGTTATAAGGAAAAATATTCCAATATGGAAAAGTGTTTGAGAAACAACCCTAATGCATGTATTATAGAATCATCCTATTTTATTGAGTGTAATGGAATTACTACAATTTCCCTATACACCTCTTCAAATAAAATCATTGTCAACAAAAAAAATTATGTGGATTAAAATGTAGACGAAGGGGGATGAAATATACAAAATATACCATGATAGAAGTATCTCGATGCACCAAAAAAAGATATGAGAATCTAGTTATAGAGGATAATACAAAACATGCCACCCATGAATATTCATTTCCCCCTTTAGAGTGGACAACTATCAATGATAATGATAATGATGTCCCAATAATCCAAGAACCTCTTACAAGAGCTTAATTTCCATCAATGGAGGAAGGAATGGAAATATATGAGAATGAGATGAAACATCTCTGATAACTCAATAAGGAGATACATAGTGGTAATATTAACAATATGTATCTTCTTAATGATGAGATGAATAGTACTCATCATATAAATCTAGAATGAAAAGGTCCACCTATAAGTGAAACATATGAGTGATAGATTGTCTCCATATCTAGGTTTCTAGTGTACATAAATGTGGATGTTAAAAATTATTACAACAATTGACCATTAAGATAACATAAACTCCCTCACCAGGTCCACAATTCAATGTTATCATGAAATTCAAATTATTGGGAAATAAAAATTGGCCATCCACTTCAAACATGACATGATATCTGTGGATAGAAGGGGGCTCAGATAGTAATACATTTGGAACTGCTCAATTCTATTGAGTCCCTGGCTACTCGAATTGAATCCATGTAAGGGAGACTCTCACCTATAAACATTGATAAAATATCATATAAAAATATGAGTATTGAAACTTTACCCACAAAATTTTGGAAATTAAACCTTCTCTACCATTGATGGAATGGGATACCCCAAACAACATCTGACACAAATTGTTTCCCGATGTGGTCAGATGATGCTCCCTCATGATCATAATTAGACGAATAATATGATTTATTTTTTAAATACTCTGATATGAAAAACTTTTGTTTACTACAAAAGTATTTTAGTAGGATCATCTATAGGATTGTAGGGCCTTTATCATCCATTCCTTAACTCTTTGAGATCTACACTGAGGAAATAGAAATTTTTTTACATGAAAATCATCAAGACATTTGAAAATTAGATGGTTTCTAATTTCATATCCAGATGGAATGGTCTAACATACTCTCTCAGCATACCTATTTCACATAGAAATCTATAATAACTCTATAGTGAAAATCAATAGGCTAATTTTAAGTCACATATTATCCTAATGAAATATCAATGTGGATTCCATGATTTTTCCAAAACACCAAAATGTTTGCAAGAACCCATTATGTTGAGATTATGTAATTCTAAAATCATTCCATTGACACATGGGAAATGTTTCATCTAGAAGGAAACTTCTAAAATTACCCTAAATCCTATAGTAGTTACCATTTATGAGCCTAGGATAGTCACAAATAGCTTATCATCTCCGTTTGAGTAGAATTTAAAAAAATTCCTTAGTTAGGAAAAAATAGAGAGCTTGTTCACTAGAGATTATAAGAATTGATGAATGAAACATAATCCTTCTAAAAGTAGAATGTAACTAGTATTTCTATATATGCCTAAAGATAAACCTGTTCATGCTTCCATAGCCAAGGAATCTCCATGATCTCCACCACACTAATCATCCAGACTACATCTATTTTCATAAAATACTTGGCCACATCCTCGAGGATTGCATCATCATAAAAAATTCCATCCAATTATTGATTGATTCCATAAAGGTGATGTTTTATAAATCCCTAGTTCATGTAACTTCTATAGCTATTTTATAATAAGAAGAATATTGGTATCAATAGAATGTTCTTACTAGGTGTGGAAATAGGTTAAAAAACATGATGAATCAATATCTAATTGGATGATCTAGATTCACCATAAGATAAAAACATGGAAAACCCATAACCGTCACATCCCCTTGGTTGGTGACAACAAATAGTCCTCCCATAAACGAAATCAACCATCAGACATAAAAATTACACTTAAGAGGAAGTGTAATATTCATCTCATATGAAAGCACAGAATCTTGAAGACTTATTTCCTTCAACATATGAAGAATGAGCACTGCACCCACCAAAAAAAATCATAATCGGATGATGATATCATAATTGGGGATGTCATTTTAAAACACATGGGAAAAAATAATATCTATTGATGAATATTCCTTATAGTATTAGTTCATTATACCTATCTAGAAAACCATAGGATGAACACATTGGATCCCAGGATATAGTGGACAACATGGGCATGGTCAAACCCAATATTTTGGTCATGTCCCAATAAGGGACCTATATATAGCTAAGATTCATGGTAAAGAACTCCAACAACCCCCAAAGATACATGAAGGTACCCCATAACCTACTAGTGGTGATTCACTTCAAAATATCATACACAACCGATATAAGGGTGTTCAATTGACATATAACCCCACACAAAAGGAATGGACAACTCAACCTATGGACCTGAATTTGATTCTCTATCAACCAGTTAAAAAACTAGGCCCTTCAACTTCAATTTCCTTATCTTCTATGGACCATAAAAAGGGGAACCCCCATATTTTGAAATGCAGACCTATTTCCCAAAAGTAAGACATTTTGAAGTTGTTTCTAGTTTTCCATGATGTTATCCCAATCCTAGATGCGATATATCCTTAAAAATAACTCATATAGGAACCCATTAAAGACCTATAGAGACCACATGATTATATGACATATATTTTTGCATCCTAGTTTATATTTTGGATCCCATGACATAATAATTTCATGTATCCATCTCATCCAAAATGTATGATAAGGAAGATATCATCTAAACACATATCTTACCCTAATATGTTTAAGGGATCCAAGATAATGAAAATATATAAAGAGATGTTTTTGCAAATATTACTATTATAAACCTCATTGTGATTCAGAGCATCCTATTTTTTAGATATAGTGAAGTGGATCTATCTTAATCAGTGATAACAGTTCAACATTATGATAATAATGAGAGAAGTCCAGAAGGGAAGATCATACTCAATTCGGAGTATGGGGATCTCACATATAATGATGAGTTTATGGATATATAAAACATTTCCACGTACAATTTCTTTATTGAAATGAAATATCTCCAAATCTACATGTTGGTACATTCTACAATCCATCGGTGATTGAAATACCCCAATGATTGAAGATTCCAAATACTAAATGGTCATAATGCTTCTTCTAAGACATTAAAAGCCACAAATGCTGAGGAATATTTCTAAAAAATGGATAAAAACAACGGTTGATGAAAATTTATATGTTTCACCACTGATGGATTCGGGACTATCCCAACAAATCCTAATAGTATTCTCTAAAATGATCATGTTCGACCCATAAATCCGATAGAGGTAATAGGGTAGATCAAATATATCCATGAAACATATGTCTCTAGTGACATTATAAGAGAAAATAAACTCTATTATCTCTTTTTATTTAATCTTTTAGTATAGGTTAAAAATTTATCTTCGTACATCCTCCATCACCCTCATAGGGATAGAGTTGCCCTCATATTTCTTACCTCATCAGAGCATGAATCCACAGAGTCACATGTGGAAGAAGAAGTGGGTTACCTTAGGATAATCCCAACCTCATTTGAGGAAGGAATCTCCACCTCCATTGATTAGATTTTGAAGGTAAATATGGAAACAAAATAAGACTCATGGACTACATGGTTTAGTGAAACCAAACCTCTCTATGTGAAAGATATGCATAATGAATTTATAAAACCACATAGATATTTTTTGAATGAAATTATATAGAAATTCTTGGAATGAAACAAGATGTTTCTATTCATCATTTTTGTTACTAGATGATCATAAATGTGTCTAAAAGGTATTCAGGAGGATGCAACAGTCTCACAATACTAATGTATAAGTGGAAGTTAGACAAATTGATCGAAACCAAATTTATAGGAGAATTGAAATTCCCAAGAGGGAACTCCAAAATCATCCATTTCTAGAAAAAGAATGGATATATTAGGGTATGCATCATTTTTATAGAACTTAATTGACACATCTGAAAGGACTGCTTCCCATTTCCAATCACAACACACTTAATCGATGATACTACTTTCTTCAAAGACCATTCCATTACAGATTGGTACATGACGTAAAATAGTGTATGGATATCCCCTAAATATGAAGTATATTCTTTTCCAAAACTATGCATATTAAGTACATCCTTACAACTGCAAAGTTATTTTCTAAATTTTATGGGGATATACCCATCAAGGAATCTAGGTTCAATTAATATAGAAAACATTTTTAAGTCTCGTATCATCACCAGGTATGGATTCCCTAAAACTATATTGGTTATCAATGACACCATCTTATTGTTGATGGATTTGAATAAAGTATACCAAGAATAAAACATCATGTACAATCACTCATCCTTCTATCACTCAATAGTAAATCAATATGTAGAAGAGTTAAATAAGACTTTATCAAATATTCTCCAGATTATTGTAATTAGTGATAAGAATTAATATCCAGAAATTATCCTCCATGCATTATTGTACTACTGGAAAATGATAGATAGTACTTCAGATGCAATTCCATATTCGTTGGTTCATTGAACTGAGGTAGTATTTCCCACAAAATTCTAGTTCCACTCACTTTGAGTATCTATATCTGGGAAACTATAGGTTGATGATAAATAAAAAAATTGGTCTGATGAGTTTGAGATGGTCGATGATAATAGGTTACTTACATTTCTCAACCTTGAAGTCCATGAGAATTTTATCATGCGATCCTTCAATAAAAACAATCGCCACCGCTTGATCTTGTAATGAGAACTTGAATTGGCTCTTAAAGTAATAATGAAATAAGGAAATAGACGCTATTTACAGAACCCAAATGGTATGATCCTTCCAAAATATGTAAGGTCAATTTAAAGAGAGATTAATCATTTTCTTCATTGAACATGATACAAGTCACACCCACTGAAAAATAAAATTTTTATCAATTAATACATCACATAGATTCTTTCAAGAATTATATTAATTCTAGTCACATGATGTTTAACTCCATCAAAACATCCTCACTAAACAACTTTATGCTTTTCAAAATTAAACCTGACAACATGATGTTAAACTAAACATAATAAGTTAATGCAACAATACATTCAACAAAAAAGTTTCAAATGTCCCTGTCGATTGATGTTAATCTCCATATAGTCTAACATTATGGATAGATTATGGTAATCTTCACAACGGTGCACTCAACACATGTCATTAAAATTCATTAGAATAATAATATAAACAATGATTCACTACACGTAAACAATATCTATGAGAAATTGAAATGATGTTCCCTTGCCCCTATATGTATGTCAGATCCATTGAAGGAATTAAACATCTAAGAACAATGTGTATATTTATTTTTTCAATCACAACATACATATTGAAACCCAAATATCTAATCCTAGGCCTAAAAACTACATATCCACTTAGTAATAATACATCAAACTATATGAAAATGATCATGTATTCTTATTCTTCAATAGTGACCCTCATCCATATCATTATACGATAAACTTCACAACTCATATACTCAATGAATTACAATAAAATTAATGTTTTCCATAGAATATTCATGTCTTGATTCATTAAATCACATTATACATAGTGGTTCCCTAGACCTCTAACCATGGGCCCAACTGTTGTATTATTATACAGTCATGTTGGGTCACCTTTTTCCTTATGGCATGATGTCAAAATGCACAACTAATTTCATTCCCACATGACACTAAACTATATGGTTATTCTGTAACTACATAAAAATTAATTCATATTCCAATGAGATACATAGGGATTCCTAGATCATATATCATGTCCAAGAAACCACATGATAGAAATTTATCACATCCTTTATCAAATTTATTTCATATCATGAAATAATTCTTTAACATTCATTGTTCCTCACACCGAGCATGGATCACATGGGCGTGGAATACATGATAATGTATTCCCTGTATTATCAAGGCATGTCATCTCATGATAGGTTTAGAATGGTCTTTCATGAAAAAAACATAAAAGTAACACCATGGTTCATCACCACATGATGTTAAACATCACTGTTAATTTCTTTTGAATAACATGATTTTTTTGTCATCATGTAATTGAAGAAAGATGAAAACTATGATTTATATTGGTATCCCCTTATACCTCTATTCATTAACTATGAGTGGAATGTTTTCTGTCAATACAATATACATAGGGATTCCAAGAACTCAAATTCTGAGTCCATCTACAATAATAAATGGGACCATTTCCCCTCCATGTATGAGTTTGACCCATATAGAGTTCTCTATTGAATAACTATGTGTGGGATTATTTCTTCCATCATAGGAAACATATTTATGCACATAGGTCTGTTCTTTAGATCTAACAAAATATTCATTTTTCACACTAGGTTACCCATATACTTCTCATAATATAATAAATTGAATTTCCCCTCAAGAACAATGTGGGTCTTGATTCCTGTCATTGCATGATACATTATGACACCATGATCTACTTTCATGGATCTAGATACAACAACTAATTGGAACAACTCTTTAAGTGTATGGGTCATACATGCATAGAATGTTTCCTATTTCTGAAAAATGTATTCCTTGATTCCCGTTACCATAGCATATGTAGTGATTCCAGAATATCTGATTCTTGGGTCCAGCTGTGTAAAACAAAAAAATGTTCCCATACCCCTGTGTAATAGTTAGACTAGAACAGGGAATGTTCTTAAAAGAACTACATTTGGATTGGTTAGTGACATGGTAGTATAGGTATAAATTACCATATGTCCATTCTTATGTTCAGCCATATTATAAAAAAGATAAAAATACACTGCTAACAGTATATGCGCTATATATCGAGATGTCATTTTTTCACATGGACCATGTAACCTCCTATAAACCAAAAAATAGATTTTATACATAGGGATCATACAATATTACAAATTAGGAGAACCAAATTCTCCCATGTACATGTGGAAATAGCATATTAATAAACCAGTGAAAATATAATGAAACTAAAAAACCCTATACATGTATATCAACCATTACCAGCATCACAAATGCACACTCACCATATCACACAAGTGAAGTAATATAATATAACAATAGTAATATTGATATAGGTTACCCTGCACTACTTTCCTATAGGTGTGATTCTTTCACATGTCAGTGATGTATATCCTAGCATTCCCATATCTTCTAATACTAAATGTCACCCCAAAAGTGATTACAAAACATCACACCTGTCGACTCATGGGCCAACTCCCCACAATCACCCACAATATTAATATTTTATTAAGGAAAATGGAATAAAAGTACAAGGTAAAATAAGAAATAAATAGAAAACTATGGAGGTATATGTATTAGAGTCCAAAATAATTACCAATAATAATGTTCACACCCTCATAAGGAAAGGACCCAAGGCAATATAATTGAGTAAAAGACACATCTTGGGTGTACAATGAAGTTAAAAAGTTAGAGTGTTTGTTTTCCTCATGATAGGTGTGAATAAATTCCATGTAAGCACTAATCAATCCCTTGAAATTACAGATGAGGAAGGTACTAGACAAAGGGATGTACCATGACCCGATTAAGGAGTAGTGAATATTGGAAGAGTCTATTTACACTACCACGTGAGAAATATTATCTTCTGAACACATTTGAATACCAGAAAGTATCTTGTTGACCTCATACTAAAGTTATTCCTCACTAAAAAATTTATCCATAAACATAATAATATCAGAACCATAGGGTTCTTGGAACCACCCCACAATAATGGACACATCTCGCCCATCCCTTAGACGTCTAGGCCACGAAACATTCAAAACTATATCTAGAGTAGTAATGTATCATTAATATGTATGACATCAACACCATAAACTACTCCAAGTATGCCAGACCACCACCATAAGCCTCCTACCAAGAATAGTCATATCACATCTCTCCTAAAAACACATGGGCCAGCACCCCATAACCGTGATAAAATCTCTCTAGAAAGCACCAGAGCTATCAAAAAATCCATATAATGAACTGACATACCTTTTTCAATCACAACATTTATACCACCTACCTCACCTAAAATAGACAATGGTGAAGATTAGGTATACAACCATACGTCTTCCACACCAGATGTCATGACACCACTTGTGTCACTATGTGGATGCTGGCACGTCATTTGCAACATTAGTGTGGTGCATATAGAAATCACAAAAAATACCCAAGTATATACATATATCCACACACAAAATCCCAACCCATGTGTTACCAACCAAACACTAACTAACTCACAACATCCACATCAATGATGGAACCTCTAATGATAACACCAAACAGAAATCCTCAATTCCCACTACCCATTTCCATTGAAATCCATTATCCTTACAAATCATGTCATTATTTATCAAAACCCATGTTTTAGCACAAATACCACAATTTAATAATTAATAATCCATTTCCAACACATTTAGAAAAACAAAAAATTCTATTTCAGAAAATTACTAAACAATTGTTTATTTTATTCCTATATGGGCATAACTCAAAAAGACACCACATATCACAGATAGATCATTATTCTCAACAAACCACCCCCTCAACACCCCCAAAAGAACTTCTAAAAAACCACTTAGGTACCCCAAATGCATGGAAAATAACAACCTCAATACCTCCAATTCATGGACAATAAACAATCCACCCCCACATTCACCAACTCTACATCACCATCCCATAAGCATAAACATAAATTACAACACATCATAATAATTTTATATATTTTAAATGGGTATTTTATTACATTCCACGTTATTTTAGTAGTGTTATCACACAATCCATAATCCTAGAGTAACCATATCATTAGGAAACTATAAGTGGTTAATAAATTTACATATTAAGTTGATATAACAACACTAAAAATAGTCACAGTAATCACCGGACATATCAACCAGTGAAAAAGACACACCCAATGACCACCTCTTTCAATGGGAGTATCTAGACAATGAAATCCACAATATCATAATAATAAAAAAACTATAAAAAATTTAATAAAAAAATTAAACCCATTTAAATTTAAATTTTCTAATTAATTATCATTTATTAATCTAGAAAAAAGCCTCACAACAATAATAAAATGTAAACCCATCCCGCATAAAACACGATAAGGGAAACTGATGGATTATCCACCTCAATAAAGATTTTTCAACTCTATATTCCCAACTAGATAATGAATAATACCAAAAAACCATAGATAAAACATGATAAAACATAGATAAACATAAAAAAATACCAAATAACATCAAAAAATATCCTAAAACACAACCCAAACAAATTTCACCACTATAGAAAACTCTAAAGATTAACAAGAGGAAACTAACAAAAAAGATGGAAGGTGTTGCACCCCTGTTTTAAGGTATGTAACTCTTTATTGTATTTTTATTAATATAAAGTGGTTAGGTAGAGTTTGATAGAGTTTAGGATAGTTTGGATGGATTTTAAGAATGTTTTCGAACAATTGTAAAGGAGCATAGTTTCCGCATGGTTAGGGAAAACCATACAGAATCTCTAGCTAACTGTGCTACTTAAGACAGTGGTCTTCACACATTTTGTGCACAGTTTTTCTAACCATCAAAGGAGGAAATTATAAGTTCTATTTGATTTAGTATCACTCACATGGTTATCATGATGTTTTTATGACCATGCTAACTAATTGTGTGCAGTAATAAAAATTAGGTTAATAAATCTTGGCTTTGTTAGGATTTTCCTTAAACCCCCGATTAATCCTCCCACTTAGGCCTCACTCATGATTTTTTGTTCTCAAGTGTTTTAGGAGACCTTATACTTATTCTGGAAGCGATTATATGGGGTTTAAAGGTGATTTGAAGCTTATTCTCTTCTGGTATGTGTCCACTCAATGTTCTCTCTTCATTTTCTGTAGATCTAACATCTCCCACTCTCCCAATTTTCTAGATCTAATAATGTTTCATGTAGATGTAGGGGTTTTTAGAATAATGTAATGTTTTATGGAATGTTGATTATATGTATGGATTTCTAGAGTAGTTTTGGTGGAGTTTTAACCTAGAATTGTGGTGAGGTTTCTTGTTAGTCAATTTTTATGGAACCCTAAGGTATATGGATTCACACTCAATAGAAATTTTCTAAAACATAAGGCCATGTTTTAAATTAATTAGTTTTTCTGAAATAAATAGGAAATATGATGTTCAAATCTTAATAGAACCCCATTTGGTGTTGAATTAGGGATTTTGTGAAAAATGGTATATTTTTGAAAAATGGTATTTGCTATGTGATTTTAAAAAATTTATCTTAAAATCAATAATGGAATGAAATAAATAAAAATTATTTATGGAAGATAAATTTCACGATTTTTTTTATTGAAATGTGGTTTGGCATGGAAAAGGTGTTCATGGGTGTTTTCAACAAATTTTTTATTTTTTGAAGTGGTTATGGATTGAGTTGGAATTGTGGATGTTCTTATGGTATTGTTTGGCTAGAATGTGTTATTTTCATATTGTTATGGCCCTATGTGAATGTTTATTATCTTGTGAATTATTATTGTGTTGAATTTGATGTGGAGTTGGCAGGGAGTATCACTATAAAAGAGGGGATGAATAGTGGACGTAAGGGCCACCACAAAAGATAAGTGGTCAGAATATACCACTGGAACAGGAATGTTGTACGTTGGCTTGGAAGGGAAGTTCCACCCTAATGGTTAGTAGTTTTGTTGTGTGAACCTATACAGTTTTTTTTGTGTTGATATGTGAGGTGGAAATGGTTGTGCTAACATGTTGTGGTAAAATGGTTTATAGCATGGTTGTTGGATTTCCGTGGTATTGTGTGTTTTGGGTGAATGTTGGCTTGGTAAGGGTGTGTTTGGATTATTGGAAACTTTTGAACTATTTGTTGTTTTATATAAACTATATTATATAGTTTTAATGACATTTTTCTCTTTTTTCATGTGTAGGGATGTCATTTGGTGAAAACCTATAGAGTATTTGTACTCAGCCCCTACATTGGAACTTTGGTTCTTTTACAGATGCTGTTTTTGGGATATAGTAATTTTTTAATTATATCATTTTCCTAGTGTTTTGTCTTGATTCTTAGATAGTATGGTGGTTTCTAGATCTTGTATATTTGTGTGGATTCATTGAGAAAATCATGGATTCCTTTGGGATTGGTCATTTAGTATTCATGTTGGGACTCTATCAATGAATATTGTGGTTTTTTATAGGACTTTTGGTATTTTTAAGTTATAAAACATTGTTAACATTAATCATATAGTGTTGGGTGGTTATTCCTTATTTGGTTGGCTTATTTTATCCAAAGAGAAAATTATTCCCCAATAGATATGGAAGACCTCGACATTCATTGACATCCTTTGGCACCTTGGGAATGTCACCTAAGGCATAATAGTATGTCACTACCTTCTCAAGCCAATGAGCTATGGGTGGGACGTTACAAGTGGTATCAGTTTGTTCAGTCCTTGACAAGTACATTTTTTTGATTCCATGGTGTTGGTTGTCAGTCTTGGTGTTGGCATTCATTCATGATATAGTCCCCGAGTTAGAATTAATGAAAGGTGTAAGATCAGATGAACAAGAAAAGTATAGCATAAAAAGATGTAACTAACCCTTTTATGTTGAAATTCATGTGACCTTGAAGTGGGGTTATAAATGTTTTGGAGACACTTATAGGCATTGGAAATATCATTGTCATGGGTGTAGCCAATGCGATGAAAATTGCATCCATTGTAGAAATGACTTCCCACTTAGATGAATAATTTATTATTTATAATGATTTATGTTAGGTTTTTATTATGTTGATTTGTTATAAATAAATAAAAGTACATTCAAATGTGAGGACTTAAAATGTGGAAGGCTGTGGTATTTTAAAAATTTTTTGATTTTCAAAACATATTGTATTTTTCAAAAATGGTGTATCATGAAAAATGTTTACTTATGGATATCTTGATTGTTCAAGTGCCAATTTAATTGAATTTGAAACGGTAAACATTTTATTTCTGATGGAGTTAAACTTATGGTTGTTTTTGTATTGATAGAAATGGAATTGGGTAGGCGTTATAGAGACCTACCAGAGGAGGATGTTGAAAATGTTCTTACACTTAATTTCTAAGTGAACCAACAACTTGTGTAGAGTATAGTTCTATATTTCCAAGATATAGAAAGTTGAAAAAATGTAGATGAACCAAAGAATGTGCATCATGTGGTTTAGTTTCAAAATAAGTATACATCCACCTTTAGGGGTGATTCAGAGCCAGAATGGGAAAATGCACAGTTGAATCGAATGAATAAGATATTTGGATTCTTTGGAACACTCCTTGAGTTGAAAGGAAAACTAGAAACATATATTCTAGATGACCTTTCCATTATGTGGTAGGAATTTTTGGTCCATACTAGAATGGACCAAGGGGTGTTATAGGAGGGTTTTGGGGAATTGTTTAGTTAACAATTCTACCTGTATACATTCACAATTCAGCACATAACATGTTTTTTTATCCTGAATAAAGATATCCTCTTGGTAATGACATATGATGCTTTTTTATTAACTTAGTTTGCTTTGTACATGATGTGGTGGGTAGTACATCACTAAATGAACGTATTTTTGAAGTTGGGATGAGGCGGGAAAATATTTCTTAAATAGTGATGTTGTGTATTAGTGATTACATAGAAATGGTGAATTGAGAAATAGTAGCTAAATGAGATATATTTTGGGATACAGTTGGGGGAAGTATGTTGCCACGCATGGTGAATAATAGGAACTCAACGGCTGGGTTTATCCAGAGGAGCGACACTTATTTCCAGTGTGAAAGTATGGTTCAGAATCTGATGACAGAATCGATGAATATTCCTCCAAATACTTAGAGTTATTCAGGATGATTATAATGTAGATGTATGTGTGATATCAAGAAGGATTGTATGGAACAACCTGAAGCATTCCAGAACTGTAAGAATATGGGGAATCTTTCATTTCATTGTCTTAATACTTCATGGTTGGGTGTTTGTGACACCCCTTAGGGGTCACATAAATCTTATGACTCTATGGGATGGGGGTAGTAGCATACCCCTTGTTAGTAGAGTAATGTTAGTCAGGATGATTCTAGGAACACCATGACTCCTTAGCATGTAAATAAAGAGAAGAGTGTGGAAAACAAGTAGTTGTTTGGATTTGAGTAGGATGTGATGGATGATAAGCCGAGGACATCCACAATGTGAGGTATGATTATTTTAAATTCTAACTTGATGCATGTGTTGTTGGATACCAATGAATCAAATTATTTTCTTGATTCCCTTATTTTTAGTCTGATGGGTTTAACTGTGGAAATGATTCCTTTAGTTTTAAAACATCATTTTCCCTTAGGCCAAATAGAGTGTCGATAATAATATTGTAGATCATGCTGCATAGTTTTGGATGTGGTTGAGTTGATGTGGTATTTCATAGTGAATGATATAGATTCTTAATACGTAATCCTAATAATGGATTTGTTGAAAATGATTAAGTCCCACATTGACTGTTATGCAAAAATGGTGAGTTTTACAATGGGGAAAGGAATCACACATCTCTTTTTAGGGGAGAAGAATGAAAAGATGGATGCAACAGGTATTTTTGAAACCACTATTGGCATTATATCATAATAGTTGGAGGAATTTTCATTGGAATTAATGTATGATTTTGTGAATAGAATTTTTTTGTGGTGGTTGATATATTTTTGGATGATTTTACCAAACAATTTATAGGGTTTCCACTCATGAGAGAAGTGGAGTTTACAATTTATCTCCTCTCAAGGAATAGTACTATATCACTAACATATCACCAAATGGAAGAAAAATAATTGAGGGAATTGAAATTGCAGTTTGAGGAGATATAAAACAAAGGGCTCATCTGGCCAAGCACATCTCCATGGGATGTTCAAGTCTTGTTTGTTAAGAAGGATTATGGGAAATTGTGGCTGTGTGTTAACTATTGGAGGATAAATCAAGTCATTATAGATAACCCATATCAACTTCCATTCAATAATTATTGGTTCTAGAAGTTTTGGGGAGCTCAGTGGTTCTTCATGACTAACTTTCGGTTATTATATCATCATTTTTGAGTGTGGAAGTAAGATATTCTAAATAAAGTAGTAGATACGACCATTATGAGTATGTGGTTATGCCCATTGGTCTAACAAATTCACTAGTAGTGTTCATGGAATTTATGAATTAGATATTTTAGAGATATATGGATTTCGTTCGGGATGGTATTTTTTAATGATATATTGGTGTATTCCATGAAAAGGGTGGATTATGAGTTCCACTTGTCAATAGTGTTGGGGATCTTGAGAGGTCATCAGTCGTACACCACATTTTCAAAGTGTGACTCGTGGATACATGATTTTCATTTTCTTGGCCATGTTATTTATGAGAGAGTTGTTTCAGTTGACCCCAAAAAGATAGAGGCTATTATCTCATGACCACTTCCAAAGAATGTGTTTGAGATACTGAGTTTCCTTCCTCAATCTAGGTATTATCGTTGTTCATGATTGGACTCACCAATGATAGTTTTGGCATGAAAAAATGTTCCATTTTAATTGGATGATCATTCCCAAAAATTGAAGGGATTAAAGGTCTCCTTATATTAGAACCAATCATGTTTTTCTAGATCCCTGGAAATGGTATTTGGTGTATTGTGATGTATCATGATCAGGGATGAGGTGTGATTTCCTGAAAGTTTATCGTGTGGTTATTTATTGATCACAAATGTTTTAAGTGCAAGAGAATAAATAATAAACACATGATTTGGAGTTTTTGGTAGTGGTTCATGCCTTTAAAATGTGGCATCTATCTATTTAGTAATAAGTTCAATGTTTTTACCAATTATAAAATAAATTCATGGACTTTTCGGTCTTTTCGGTTCATAACATGGTTGTCCTGGTCAAAGAGTCACTTATATCTGATTTTGAGTGTATGAAGATGAGGTCAATACTCTATGGTGGGGAGTCCACTAAAGGCTGGGAACTGAATCAGAATTCAGTTGTGTTTTTTTTGGAATCGAGTGCTCATACATTTATCATGTCAATAGAAAAAATATTAGGGCTTATCATCATTACATATGGGTTTTTATCAGGAAATTCATAAAATGTATAAGGCATTAAAATCCATGTTTTGGTTGTCATGTATGAAAAGGAAAGTGGCCGAGTTCATTTCTAGATGTTTAACTTGTCTGTAGGACAATGCAGAGCATCAGAGGCCGATATTTATGTCTCAGTAATTGCCTACAACAGTGTGGAAATCAGATAATATAGTGATGGAATTTGTTACAGGTCTCTCATGAATGTCCAGAAAGCATGATTCCATATAGATGATAGTGTATTAGCTTGTAAAGTCGGCCCATTCAATCCTAATTCATGAATATCATATATTGGAGGATCTATTGAAATCTATATCTGTGAGGTGGTAAAAAGGAATGGTTTCCACATTTAGATTGTATTAAATAGAGATTTGAGGTTCAAATATTTTTATATAAATCATTACAACAATCTCTTCAGACTTAGTTGATGATGGGAACTGTGTATCACCCTTAGAAATATAATAAATCTTAGAGAAAATTACAAACATTAGAAGATAAGTAATGGGGTAATGTGATGTATTTTTGTGGTTCAATGGAAGAGAACTTCCTGTTAGTGTAATTATCATATAATAATAGTTATCAGGACATGAAACATATTTCTCTGTTTGTAGCATTGTATGGTTATATTTGTTGTTCTCTACTATGTTTGGTGGAAACATGTGATACTTCATTGGTTGGGTTGATCCTTGTCCAATTGATGATAAAGAAGATCATGTTGGTCAGGAAGAGAATGGAGACAGCCCAGAGTCATATGAAATCATATGTGTACTATTGTAGATGATATTTTTCATTTGAGCTGTGTGATCATGTGTTTCTTAGAATCTCTACTGGTCTTGGACATCATTTATTTGGAAAATAGGGAAAGTTATCTCCAAGGTATATTGGGCCTTTTGAGATATATGAGGGGGTTGGAGAGGTGGATTATCATTTTTATTTTCCACCACTTTTTAGTTTGGATCAAAATGTGTTCCTTGTATCTCAATTAAAAAAGTATCAACCAGATCATGACCATGTGATTTATTGGGATCATGTTGAGCTAGAACATGATGCATCTTTGGTGCATATGAGAGTTCAAATTATAGATATACAAGAGAATGTATTTCATGGTACAATCATTAATTTACTTTGGGTTTTGTAGAAGCATGGTAAGATTAAATAGGAGACATGGTATTGGTAGAAAGAGATGGTCGAACAATGGTCCAAGCACTTTTGGAAAATAAATGATTCTTTATATTCTGAGGATGAAAAGTATAACAGTGGGGAGAATGTATCACCTATGTATTATGTTAGGTAATCCTTTTTATGTATTTTTCTATATATAACATGGTTAGGTAGAGGTTGGTATAGATTGGGTTAGTTTTTATTTGTTTTAAGAATGTTTTGGAGACTTTTTAAAGAAGCACTATTTGAGCATTGCTAGAGAAAACCATGAAGAATCCCCAGGTAACCGTGCAACTCGATATAGGGGGATTCCCATAGTTTCCACACAGTTTTTCTATTCATAAGTGGATCATTTGTGAAGTGACCACCAAGGTAGTATCATGAACAAGGTTAGCACACAGTTTCCTAACCGTCCGAACTAACCGTGCACATTAATAAAAATAGGGTTATTAATTTTAGACATAGTCGAGATTTTACCTAAACCCACCATTATTCCTCTCACTTGAGCCTCACTCATAATTTCTATTTCTCAAAGGTTATTGGAGCTCTTCTGTAGATTCCTAAAGTGATTCCAGGGGTTTTTAAGGTGCTTTTAAGGTCAATAAATTTCAGTAAGTATCCAATCTTAGTTATCTCTTGTACTTCCTTAGATCTATCATTTATTTATCTCATTTTTTTCTATATCTTCATAACTTTAATGTGAACATGTGTTTTTTGTAACACTAAGTGAAGATTTAATGTATTTTTATGTTAGGGATGTAGAAAAAGAGTGGTTTTGGATGAGTGTTCACTCAGATTTGTGGTGTGATTTCTTTTGGGATGATTTCACTAGAACCTGAAGGTAGGTGGCATGTCTCTCGACTCCACTTTTCTAGAAAATGAATCTTTGTTTAAAATTAATTTTGTTTATCCAGGAAATTAATTTTGAATATGATGTGAGAATCTTGATGGAAACCCATTTGGTGATAAATTGAGGATTTTGGGTAAAAGTGGATATTGTTGAAAAAGGAGCTTTATTGTGTGAATTTAAAATAATTATTTTAAAATCGATAATGGTTTTAATTATAGAAAAATGATTTATTGAAGATGAATTTCAATATAAATACTGTTTTATACAAATTTGGTTTCTTATGGAAAAATGGTTTATGGGTGTTTTCAATAAATGGATGATTTATTGATGTTGTTATTGGTTGAGTTGGAATTGTGGATGAGCTTAATGTATTTTTTGGGTGGAATGTATTATTTTCATATTTGTTTTTCCCTATGAGTGTATGTGATTTTTTATTGGGAAGGGAATTATATCATGTGTGTAATTAGATGTTGAGTGTGTGGGGAGTACCACCATAAAAGATTTAATAGATATTGGAAGGAAGTTCCACTATTAAAGATAAGTTGTTGGGAATTAACACCACATCGAGAAAGTAGTGTGACAACAAGGATGAGAAGTTCCACCGCGATTATTACCAGTTTAGTTATGTTAACCTTTATGATATTTATTTTTTTGTATTTTTCTATCTGAGGGGTAAATGGTTGTGCTAACATGTGATGTTAAAATGGATTATGTCATGGATTTTGGCATTCCTTGGTATTGTGTATTTTGGGTGAAATTTGTCATGATAGGGGTGTGTTTGGATTGTTGGAAACTATTGAAATACATGATGTTTTATATAAACAATTTTATATAAATTATTTAAAGGTTTTATATTAGTGGAATGTGTAAGAAATTCACTTGGGGAAAACCTACTGAGAATTTTTACTCACCCCTTTATTTGGAACTGTGATTCTTTTATAGATGTCGTTTTCTGAGACATAGGTAACAGTAAAGCCTCTGAATATTCATGTGGTTCAATTGTGGTTCTTGGGTAGTATGGGTTTTTTTAGAGGGTGTATATTGGGGTGGAGAAATATAGTGGTCCATGGTTTCTTTTTGGTTCGGTTGTTTAGTCTTCCGCTTGGTACTCTAGTTACAGATATTGTAGTTTTTTTATGAGTATTTTTTTCTTATTGAGCTGTAAAACATTGATAACATGCATCATATAGTATTGGATGGTTATACCTTGTTTTCTTGGGTTATTTTATACAAAGGGAAAACCATTACCCAACATTTATAGAAGCCCTCAGCATTCATTTCCATCCTTTGGCGCCTTGGGAACGTCACTTAATTCCAAGTAGCATCTCACCGCCTTCTCAAGCCAATGAGGTAAGGGTGGGATGTTATAAAAGTTATCACCATGTATTTCCAATAAATTACCAAAAATAAAAAAATCAAATTGAAAGAAATAATAAAAAATAAAATAGAGACTGTGGGGAATTTATAAACTTTTTAGGGCATGTAGGACACATCCAAAACATCTGAAAATGGAGGTGGTCAAAGGATTAAAAATTAAAATGAAGATGTTCTTAAAATCCTAGATCATGTAGTTTAAACAATGTGTAACCAATAAATGAAATATAATCCATGGGTTTCATGAAAATATAGCTTCAACCAAAAATAACTTCCCTACAATTGATCTAACACCATGACTTATTAAACATCATGAGTCCCTCTAACATGACATGCACTATTTTAATTGGCTACCCCTAAGCAGTGGAGAAGCCATGTACGACCCAACTACATGATATGTGAACAACCATTACACATTGTGTAATAAATTTAAATGGTGTTTATTTCATGAAAAATAATTATTATAACTCCAAACTCCACACAAAAACTCCCCAAAAATCATATTACCACCAAAAGTAGAAATGTAACAAACTTGGATGGTAATGACTGTTACATCAGATACCTCTAAAATGATTCTCACCCATGAGAATAAAAAAAAATCCTATAATGAAAGAGGTTTTAAAAAACCACATAAAGTTATAACTCTCTAGGATCACATCATACATTATACAATACCACCATCCAAACAGGTGAAACCAAATACACCCAAAACATCTTACAAAACCTCATTAACACACAACCACAAATCATCTCCTCCAACACAACCACACATCCACAAACCCACCAAACAACTAATAGAACACACTAAATTGAACACATAAATCAAGTAATTACATCTTCTATATCAAAATAATTTAATCTGTAGGAGACACTCAGTCACCTACACTAGATTAATAACATCTTAGTTAATGTAATACGATTGGAGATTATTTCATCCCATTTTCATATATCAAGAAATTATCAAACATCAAACAACAAAAATCTAAAAAACAAGAAAATACCCCATAAAATAACACCAATTCTAACATCACATCACAATGAAAAAAAGAGAAAATGAAAACTGAAAACAACTCTTGGTACTAGGGACACATTTTAATCTCTCACTCCCATGTACTCTCTTTCAGGCCACCATGCATACACAAAACATAAACCAATGTAATGGTTAAAAAATTTAGTACCTTATCATAGTGATAAAATATCTCAACTAGTCTCTCTGAAAACGTTTCATGTTCCTTGTTATCCGACACTCCCCATTTGATTATATGGGATTCATCATGAAGATATCGATGAAGGTGAGGGAAATGGAATACACCATAGATCATCTCAATCTATGGTGGAAGCACCAACTAATATGCCACCTCCCTAAAAGACACCAAAACCAAAAAGGGCCCAAATATCATGGATGACATCTCACTCCTCCAAGGTAGGTGTCATATCCAAGATCCACCAAAGACAAAGATGGAAAGTCTTAATATATCCTCCAATGTATGGCTGGTCCATTTCGTCAACCCATTTTTCTGATGGGGGAATGCACTAATGAAGTGTAAAATAGTTGTAAAACAATGTTCTAATATCCTCTAGAATCCTTATGTAAACATGAATCCTGATATGAATCAATGGTCATTGGAACTCCATGAAACATCACCACCTCATCAACATTACTCTTAGAAAAATAATCTATTATGACCAACTCCTTGATCATAAAATAGTGGGCCTATTTTTTGAACCAATCCATGATCACCCAAATAAAATCACAAGATCTATAAGATGTGAATAACCCTGTGGTAAATCCATTTATATGTCATCCCATTTAATGTTAGGAACATCCAAAGGAATCAAAAAATCACAAATAACATGATTATATTCCTTTAATTTTTGTAAATCAAAATAAATTTCCACAATCTCCACAAAAAAACCATTTTCATCCTGGAACAACTAAATTACCTAAGCATGTTGTGGTACATCATGGAATCTCCTTGGTGTACACCCAAATTTTTGATATGAATATCATGAAGGACTCCCCTATTCATTTTTACTGGAATAGAGGACCCCCCACAAAACAAAACCTAGTTCCAAATATCCTATGACAATCACTATAGACCATCATTATGGACAACATGATCATGCATATCCTCTTCCTTTGAGTCTCCCCACTAAGACTCCACAAGCAGCTCCATCATACAATATTGCACCACATTTTTAAAAAATAATCCTCTACCATTATCTACCCATTAATCTATCTCTATGTCTTCCAACTCCTCCATCACTCCCCCAGAATCCAAAAATTCTTGAAAAACACCCTTCCAAAACATCCTACTCAAATAAATGACAACAATAGCCTGTACTACCATGGTGTAGGATATATTGAAATCAAAATTGTATAGAAACCCCATCCACCCACACTTACACATTTTTGGATCAATCAGAGAAGAGATATACCTCAAGCTCTTGTGATATGTGAAGACCACAAAGTGTTTATAAGGATCTACTACTCCCACAACATCAATAAAAATAAAACCGCTTCTAATAAAGGATCAAGGGAATCATGTTATACTAATTCATACATAACATCATATGATCATAAGATACCACCACTCATTATTGTATAGATGAAAATTACAAGACCAAATGGTAAGCTTCAAAAAAACATCAAACATCTCACCCTACCTTTAAAACTGAAGCACTAGAGCACTGAAAAACATCCACTTACCGTAACTGAATGATTCATTCCTCATATAATTCCACAATAAATCGTGTTTCATTATAGTAAATGCATTTAATGGGGATGAAAAACAACATAAAATTATGTATAAACCTCCAAAAATAGAATTAATGTAAAAGAAAGATAAAAAACTATTCAATGTTCTTGGGATCCACACAAGAAACAACAACCACGACCTCAGAAGGGTCCAATTCCACACCTTACTGAGACACAACATGATATTGTAAATTCACCTATCATGTCCAAAACATATAATTGGATAGTATTCCAAAGAGAAGGTATCATTGATAAACATAAAATAAATATTTGATATTATCGGCATGCTCCTCCTATTAATTTGAGCAGGTTAACATATCATCCTTGAATATGAGAATGAACCGGTATAGGAACTCACAAAACAAAGACTTCATAATACCTATTAACATAGATCGTGCTTTCATAACCCAGAATGACATGACAAAAAATCGTTGTTCCAATAACTACATCTGATGTTGGTCTTCAGGGTATCACCATCTTTCCCCTTCAACAAGTGATATTCATAACATTGATCAATCATAGAAATCCAACTCAAACCTCTCATTTGTTCAAAAATATATTTTATCCTCATTAGAGGGTAACAGTTCTTTAATTTCACATAATTAAACCTATTATACTCTATAAACAACCACATACTACATTACAATTTCTAATAAATGGAAATTGGATCACCCTAGGGTGAGACACTGGGCTGGATAAATCCCATCTACATCGGATCATCTATCTAAATCCATAACAAATCCAACTCATAAGGTGCCTTATGATTAAGGATACATTAATGTCGTAGAATAAAAAAAACTCATTTCTACTCAAAATTTTACACCAAATCAATGGTTTTGTTTCATAACCTCCTCCAAGAATGAATCCGTGAACTCCCCAATGATTCCGACAAGATCTAATATCCCACACTCTAGTAATTCAACCGAAAACTCAACAAAAAATAAAATAAGGGGATCCAAATTCTATCCTCCCAACTAAAGACCCATTTGAAAATGAGAACCACATGTTGTATATCCACATCTATGAAGATGAATCTCCTCAGAAAGAAGTTGAAATTATAATTTATTGAATAAATCTAGTTGATTTGGAGATTTACATAGTAATACTACACCAGTAGAAAGAGAAGATCCCCATGAGACTGATGGACCCCATCATTAGTCTACACCCCTAGAACACATCAAACAAGATGGTGTGACATTCGAATAGAGTATTCGACACTAGAATCTTGGGATTCCACCCCACAATAAGTCCCAAAACACATACTAGACACAGTGAAAAAGTATCATGAAGATCCTGAATTAAACAAGAAAAATATGAGTAATAAAAAATTTATCATACCTTTAATGATCTTTCACCCCTCGGGCACTGCAACATCCACTAAATTGAGCTGTCTACACCCATGAAATGTACATCTATGCTGACAACCACCTCCACATCAATGATTAGGTCAATGTCCCGAAATTCAAGTAGCATTCAAAATCCACACTCTACATTATCCATTTCCACTCAGTAAAGCATATGTATGTTTCCCCAATCATTGATACATTCTCACTAGAAAGTCCTATTAAGGAAAAAACTAAACCTATCCAACTCCACTAAACTAATATTTGGGAACCACAGGGAACTCAATTTAAAAATGTCCATTAATCCCACAAATAAATCACAAAATCACAAAAGAACCTAGAAAAATAATGGAATATAGTCATACCATTAGGCCATAATGGATGATGTTGAGGTCGAGTCCATAGTGGTATAAACATCGAAGAATTAGGTGTATAAGACATTCAATTAAAAACTATACATCCCGAGGAAACCTTAATATTCATCTTCTGGAGAAAACCACCTCAAAAGTAGACCTGATCAATTACCTAAGCATTTTTCTCAACCTCAATATACATTAGAAATGTAAATAAATTTACTCCATACTAGATAAGAGGACCAAGTGACTCCTCAAGAAAACTTACATTAGATTCCACACCAATAAAACGAATTAGGGAAAATGTAGATTGTCCATGAACATGATTCCTAGCTCTGAAACATACATGATCCCCTACTGAAGAGAAATAATCTTCTATATCTTTCTTACATAATAGTTGATAAATGGAAATATGCCCAAAACACATTCTGAATTTTGACCCTTTAAACATTTTCCTCCTTCCACTCACGCAAATATAGTAGCCTCCACTAATTCAAAACTCCATTTATCTAAATGACATCCAAAGGAACCATGTCCTCCCTTAAGGCTCGAATCAAACTAAAATCAATCTCGAGGTCCTCCATCTATTTCTCCTCCTACACATCTAAAGAACTACACTCATACTTACCCAATACCTTTTACTAAGAAGCACACAACAACCCATACCAAGCCTAATCCTCTACTACGGGATCAACCAAACATAGGTCCATTGCATCTGATTGAAAAACCTCAACTTCCTAATCCACACATGGATGAAAAACATGATATATTTATAAAAGTTGAAAAAACTATTTCCTAATACCATGTAGTATAAAATTTTATTATGATTTATTTTAATTAATTTTATTCATTTTAACATTCCAAAAAACACAATTCAAAGAAGAACACAAATCTTTTCATGAATGTACCACTCTAAGGTATATACCATATAAAAAATTCTTCATCACTTGGTCATTGAACAATATTAAAATCCATACACTTGCTCACATGGGAGCCTTGATATCCCATGACCTATATAGTCTCCCTCACCTATGTAATGTGAAAAGGTCATCTATAATAGTTTATATACAAAATCATAAAATTATCATTGAGGCTATCTACAAAATCCATCCTATATCCCAACCATAAAAATTGATATCACTCTTCTATAGACCCCTATCGTCAAAGATAAAACAATTAGGGGCTAGAGATAATGACCCTCGAGTCCCGCATCATGTAGGCCTCGAGATGGAGAAAAGAAAAAAGGGTATAAAAATCTCATGTATGGGATGAATTACCTGCAATAATGAAAATATGATCATGATATAAGATGAATAATAAAAAAACACCATGATATAATATAAAATAAATTAAAAACCACCATAAAAACTTGTATAAATATACTGATAAAATTTATAAATAATTTAAACTAAATAAACAAAGGAAACCATATGGTAGTGACATGGAAGATATACTATCATTTGAGGTAGTTATGTATAGAACATTCCAAGTAATCATTCTAGTAGAAAATAGTTTATTTATTGAGAGTTAATATATACATACACATAATAGTAATGAATAATTTTATCTTGTACATGTGAAAAGAGAATAATAATACAAACATTAGATCTCAACAAGGTATATATAAGTATAGGAACCAAAACCAACATTATTAAGGCATGCTCACCAAATAAACACAATACATGTATTGTAATATAACTAGTATAATATAGATATCGAGTCCCCCTTTTAACACTATTATGCCACTATAAAACCCTAATGTCGTATGTATTGTTGGTCCCATCTGTTACATATATGACACTTCCCCATAAGAATGGTCACACGACATCAAACACTCACACTCTTAGGCCACCTACCCATAGGCCCAATCACATATTTTCCTTCATATAGACACCTAGGAAAAAACATCCACATATTTAACCATAGTAGTATGGTATCATGAAAATGTAGGACATAATCCTCATTCTATCCTTACACAATGAATGACCACAACCAAAAACTTCCCTATAAGAATGATCGTTATCTCTATACCCTCATTATAGTATCATTAGATGGAGGGTTTTATGATAATTTCCAACCTGAATGTGATTTTCTTGTGATTTTTTTTGAGGGGATGATTATAGATATACAATTGGAAAGTTGGGTCACTACTTATTTCAGGCCTATTATCCATGAATGTTTATTCATGGAATACAAAACACATAGTGGCTACCACATCTGGAGTAATAGACATATCTTTGAAACATATTTTCAAAGGTAGGTAGTAATTTAATTTTTTCACTGATTATTCATAGGAATTCCAATTGGTCAATAGTGTCATAGGTTGGGATCATCACACACTATTAGGGAGAATTATTTCCAATTATAGGACTCTCTAATAGATTTGTGATATGTTTGATAATCATTATCAAATCCCTGTATGGGAATTATTATAATAACACTAGTAGTCTAGAATCATCATATTCCCATGTGAATGTCTATACATATCATTTTTATCCTTTTTATTTGAATATAATAATGTATCTAGGATTCTCTTTTGATACAAACTTTTTTTGGATTCAAATGATGTCTATCTTCATACAACTATAAATTAGCATTGTTGTTTCATATGTAATTACGTTTAAATACACACATCTTGGAACTCTATAGTTTATCATTCTCCATTATAATAGTGGATGATTTTGGTGTCATTAATATTTCCATGTAGATGATTCCTACTAATCCTAGTGAATGGAATAAAAACCATGCAGTTCAATGCCACTAAATAGGTTATTTAATAACTTTTAAAGAAATGTGATACAAACAAAACCATGCATTCTAATATCATTTAATAAATATTAAAAGGTAATGAACATAGAGAAATGATTACCATGGTACTTATTCATAAGTATCCCAATATTACTGACCTACTATGGAATACTAAAAATATGTATTCGACCGATCTAACAATGAATACGGACCTATGAAGATAGTTCTTACTAGGAATTTGGCCAAATGAGAATAATGAGATGAGACTCAATGAGAATATAGTCATTCAAATGAGATGTATTATTTTATTTGTAAGATTGACTAATATATTGGTAATCCATGTATAATGTAGAATATAACGATGTGAATATTGTAATTCAATATGATATTGTATTTTTTCCACATGAAACAATCTTGAATAATTAAATTCCATTTTTATAGGCAGCCCAAAGTCTAAATAAATCATGAATGAGTATTACTTTATAACCCAACCATTTGATAAGTTAAAGGAATATGAATAATAATAAAAAATTATAAAAAGGATATCAATTTTTAAATCATCAGACAAAAATTATCTTGAAGTTATGTTTTGGGATTATTTTGAAAAGAATACTTTTTCTATAAATAGTAATTAAAAATAAAGAAATTTATTAAACTATTATTTATTTTGAAGTTGATGTGCCATAAGTTTTTCAATTTTTTATTAATGTTACATAATAATACATTAAATTTAATTATTAAATTTAATTATATATGATTCATCATTGTACTTGATTTTGGTATAACATCGTTTTTTGGGTTTAAAGATTCAATTTTTTTGAATTAGAAAATTTATTCCCATAATGTGATTTTATGTTAATAAAATATTATAATATGTTTTAATGAATGATATTAAGAATATATATTAATTATATATTGTATATAAAAATTTATCATTCATAACTATTTTTAACATTAATATTAATGAAGGTTAACTGTATTTTATTCATAATAATACATTTTGATAAAAGTATTTATCATTTTATTTCAATTAATTATTTTAAAATGAATATATTACACTTAAATAAATTTTAAATTTTTAATAATTTATATATTTATAATCATAATAACTTCTATAATTGAATATGTTAAACTTAATGGCTATTTATACTAGAAAATAATAATAAAAATATTTTACTAACATAGTTAAAGTTAAAATGATCTTATAAAGAGTGTAAAACTAAGGGATATTTGTGGTATTGTTATATAAAAATGTCTAAACACAATTGGGTATTTATGTTTATCCCTCATGACATAAAAGATTCTAATTTGTGTCATTTGGAATTTTTTTTCTTGATTATGACTTATTCAACTACACACATCACTGAATTATTTTAGTCATTTATTATTTTTGAAATTTATTATCTAGAACTATACATACTAAATGGTCATAGTATTGTTTTTGTAAAAGTTCAAACTCATGAGGAATAATGGTAGGATAAAATGAAATAAAAAACCCCCTTGGAAAGGATTCATCTATTCACCTCATCAGACATTTTTTTTCCTATGCTTTGTGTTTTGGATTTAAGAAATATAATAAATGAAGGGTTTAGGTTCAATTTCCATGATCATAGAAAATTATGAACCAACAGTTTTCATTGAATATTCATATATATTATGATGTGAAGTTGTGAAAAATTTCACTAATTGGTTTTTAAACCAATTGGATCTATCTATCATACAACTATCTAATGATCAAGGTATAGGTAAAAAATCAGTTTCATAAATTTTTTCTCTTATAATGAAACCATTGAATATTAATGTTTATAGTTCTTCTCGTCTCTAATTAGGATGGTTTCATTCCAACTCCCTTACCATTGTCATGGTTGTGAATAATAACATGATGAAAAAAATATTATATACCTCACAGGTTTAAAAAAGTTTAATGTTTGGATTAATTAGGCTTAGAAACACCACTAATCAGAACCCATAACCATAATTCTATTAGTTTTTCATGTAATTGATGATCAAATTGAATGGAATATTTATCATTATATGAGTAATCATAAAATAGATTCATGATTGGAAATAAAGGATTTAAATAAGAAATCATGAATGTTAAAAAATTGTATGTAATGTAAATCTAATCTGGAACTATATTTTCATGATGAAACAATGAAGGACGGGAAATATGGTATGAAAACATGTATAAAATACAAAAAATCATACGATGAAAGATAAAAAGATGACGAATTACATATGCACTGAGGAATAATTTCATTTTATATTGAAATGGACATCTTCAATGGAAATGAGATTGCACAATATAAAAAAGTGTGAAAAATTATAAAAAACATCAATATATTCTATTTAAAAATAATGGAATGAATTAAATATGGTTTATAAAAAAAATGGGTGATAATGGTAGAAATTTCTAGCTAAAAAATATGATAGAATAAAATTAGTTGACATTATTGTACAAAGAGGAAACATGAAATATTAATAGGCTTGAGAAGTACTTGAAATGTATGCCATAAATGTGATGCTCTAGAATAAGTGACTTATGTAATGGAATTTTGTTTTGATGTTATTTGGTTTCATGTTGTGTAATTGAGATTCACATTTCCCACCAATGAATTAGTTTGTATGTTTTCCAAGTAGATCCTTTGAAACATTCACATTGGGAAATCATTGAACATCATGTATGCATTTGAATTTTGGAGAGATTTTGATCTTTAATAGCTATAGGACATGTAATGCATTCAAATTTTGTGGATTATCTACATATCATTTATGGGATTCATTGTCTGGTCTGTTGCCTTAGTGGAATGCAATGAATGAGTTATACATTGTGATTAAGATGTACATGGTGTGTAAATATTTTTTGGGAACCTTTCAAGAATTTCTTCCATTAAGTATATAATTCCAAATTACAATTAAAATAAACCAAAAAACAAAGCACTATTTAAAAATTCAGAAAAAAATTAAGTAAATGTATACAAAAAATTTGGCTTATTAAATTTCCCCAAACATGAACATTTTCATTCCCTCGAGCAACAAGTGTCTAAAAATGGATTTAAAAAAATCATTAAAACATGAATATATTATTACATCCAATAAAATAAAACTATTATTATGAAGAATAATTCAATAATCCATAGCCAATCATGCACTAATAACCAGTCATTCCTCATAGTTGAGTTCCTTGTTTATATTCATTATTCTTTTAATTTCACTTTAATTATCATTCCTTAAATTCCATACCAATATATATATTTACCTCATCATGAATTCTCTATCATCAATCAAGTTATAATGTTACTATAATTACACTTATATTCCAAATACATGTTCCTAACCAAATAATTTTAGTGGTTTTTTCATCTCCACATCATAATGATAATTACAACATCAATTATTAAGGATTCAACAAAAATGAATCAAATGAATCCCAGGCATATGGATGGTGGGGGATAGTAAAAAATAAATCTAAAAAGGAGGGTAATCACTAAATTATATTGTGTGATTAATGTAACAATTCAATTAAGTAAATCCACCAAGATCAAATGTTGTTCATGCTCCATCAGCTCAAAGTGGATCCATGAATATAACAGTTAAGTATCAATATTGTACCTTGTCCATTTTTTTCAATCATTTTTATTTATTTTCCAAAAAAATGTTCAATGTTTATCTAAAATCGACCCCCTAAGAAGATATGATTCCATATAGTATTCATCAGTCTTAGAAATCATGATGTTTTACCTTACTAATACAAAACCCAATATATTTTTATTTTTCAGTCTATATATTTTTCAATGGAATAGGTTAGGCATTGAAAATTCCAAATGTAATCATGGACCAAATCATGTCAGTCTAGTGAAATTGCCTCAAAAAATAACCTTAATAATAACATCTCTTGTCTATCAGCAATGAAAACACCCCCACAATCATTCAAAGGATAATCATGCATAATACAAATAATAGTGTAGTAAGGTATAATCAATATAAAATAGATCCATCCTAAAAAAGGTTATTCATAGAATATATGAGATATAATAGAAAAAATTTAAGGTGGGTCTCAAGAAATTGGGTCCCACAAAAATTGAATTGATCTTATTAAAATGTCATTTTTTAGTCATATCCTCAATAAGTTCTCAATACATGTTCTAATATATTTACATACCCCATATGTCTCTCAACAAATATTCCCAGAAAATAATATGAAATCATGGGTCCAGAATCCCCTCAAGAGTGGGAGTATAAAAAAGTAACTATGAATCACTCATGGTATAAAATATATAAATAAGTTAATAAAATTAATTTTAAATATTTTTAAATTTTAATTAAATTACTAAAATGAACAATTATTATAAAAATCTATATTGGAGTGACAAATGGATTTCATAAACTTCTATAAAAAATTATCCTTTTATTTAATTGGTTGTTTTGAGTTTTTGGGTTTAAAGAATATTTTTATGGAAAATAATTCCCTTGATAAATGGAAAAAGAAACAATCAATGTTAATCAAAAAATAAGATAAAGAAAGACTCCCCCATACATAAAATGAGATAGTGTCTACACTGTATTTGAAAGTATCATGGGAGAGGTATTACACATATCTCAAAATAATTAAATATAAATATAAAATTGAATTTTGGAAATCAGGATCTTCTTGTGAAGAGTGTAATACCTTGGAGAAACTTGGTTGATAATGATTTCCAATTGGGATACGAACATAAAATATAGAAAGAAAAAAATGCACTTGATAAAACATTCTTCCACATGGTTTCAATAGAATAAATGTATTGAAACAGGATGTTGCAAAAAATGAATAATAAATAAAATAGATACTATAATTTTAGATTATTGACTACAGTGATGTTTATGGAGATCTATAAAGAAGAATTATATTAAAAAAAACAAAAAACACAATCAATTGACTAAATATAAAAAAAACAAATATGGGTTTTCACCCTTATTTTTTATAATAACATCTACAACAGACTCATTTGAATTCATTTTGGTTTTAAAGGGTTAAATAACCCTTCATGGAAGGGTTTTAAGAAATTTTTTTAACCATTTACCATTAACCATTAATGAGGGTTCTTTTTAGAATCTCGATAACTCCATAATGGAAAAGTATAATAACTTTGTATGGACCTGACAATATACATTCAACTTTCTAGTGAATTTGTTCAATCTAGAAATAAATAACACAATTATATACCTCATACTGATTATTTGATGTGTGATTTGGTTTTCTTTCCACTTTTTTTTTGTTTTTAATTCCAAATTCTGTAATTCTAATATCCACACCTTCCTATTTCTTCGGGACCATCTAGTAGGATTATTCAGACATACCTGTTTTTATAGCATCCATGTTCAATTTTTTCATTTTAGAAAATGATTAGTTCTATAAACACACTATCAGATAGAATTTATTTACATACAATAGTCAGAATGGGGTATTTAAAATGAGAGTTTTTTATGTCATGTGATATCCCCACATTTCATCATCCAGTTTAGTCCTATAATCCTTTATACTGATGTTCACCTTTTTCTCAAGGATTTGTTTAATTTACTTATATGTTACTTCGTGTTTCCATATTGTTTTCATGTGGTATGGAGTACCTATTCCATATCACATTTCATATATTATGTGTATGACTTAAAATGAGTTATTGGTGGAATGACTTCCCTGATCAGTAATTAGTAATCACAAAATTAGAATATTGAAAAGATACTTCCTTATAAATAGCACATTAATAGCTTTTTGTCCCGAGTAGTGGCTTTGGTGTCATCCCATCTTGATATATAGATAATGCTGATTAGGATATAAAAAATATCATGATACTTATCAATTGATCACATAAAATCAATCCACCACAATTTAAGAGTTAAACTTCCATGATTGTGTTTTGGGTAATTTCATTTATTTTCAATATTCTCCCTATCTGCTAGAATAAATCATAGGTATGAAAAACGTTATATGAATCATGAAGAAACATGTGCTATAATACCCCACATCGAAGGATTTTAGACATTTTCTATTTGGTTCCTTGATTACCAGATACTAGTGTCGTATGAAACATGTCGCGAACACTACATTGTTTGTCTTCTGGCATGAAGGGAGATATTAATACATCAGAAAAACAACTAAAATTTTGAGGGTCATATAGGTATTAATGTTATGATTATATAAAAATATATTCTTATATTGATAGGTAAATTCAGAGTAGTGTGATACTAGTGTGAGATAGAATGAAATATAAGAAAACAATAACTGCTTTTGGGTATTTATCATGAAAACGGTTTCATTGTGGAAGTCTTTATTGATGTTAAGACTATCATTATAATGATGTTTGGAAGTGGAGGTATGAATAAATGGAATGATATGATATTATCAGAACATTGGTGTCCTTGATTGTGATTTTAATCTCTTGTAGATGAATTATCTATCATACAAAATAGGTTTTAGAATTTATTTTTTTCATTAGATATATATTTGTTGCATGTTAAATATAGACCACATCATCTAACAGTAAAAGGTATGAGAAAAAACATTTAAATTCCAAGAGGACTATAAAAATATCATTTTCAATTGTTCTATAATTTACCTGAGAATGATTTATTGTGAGATAGACATAGTATATTTGATAATAGATATTTATGACTCATTATCCTAGAACAGTTCCAGTAGGAAAGTCACATGGGGAACACATGAACTCAATGCCTTTATCCCAATATGGTTAAATTATGATAGGAGGGGAAAATATATTATTTTTAGGGTATGTAAAGCTGGATTAGACTATTGGATGAAATCAAATATATTTTATTTTGATGGTAAGTATAAAAAGGTGTGGGATACTTCAATAAATATTATAATGAAGCTGTGGTACAGTTCTATATAGTGAAAAATTCCTTTAATCCCTTTAATAGTCATAACCTCAATAAAGTATTTTATTATGTTGATTTTCACTAGACACATGTACATGCATTTTTTTTTGGAGATTATATGTTCATGTAATATTCCTCCATATACCACAAATTTTTACTTTTCCTAGTTTAATACCAGGAATTTGTCTTCACTGCATTAAATGTCCATATACAAATTTATCTGGCACACCTAAAAGGATCTTCCATATACTGAAAATTCATCCATGTAGATTTCTATAAATAGCTCCACCATATTAGGGAATACATGATTCATGAACCATTTAAATGTTTTTGGTTCATTTCAAATACATAATTATATACATTCATTGGATAAGGTTCTTATGGTAAAATTGACCATATTTTGGAGTGGTCACACTAATTGATGGAAATTTTATTGTATCATGTCTATAAATAAAATAAATCATATAATTAAATTTATTCTATTATTCCTAAAAATTTATCTATAATGCTTAGTGGGATATTGAGGATCCTATAATTGACACATACTCTCTATTTTATGATTTTGGGATTAGAGTCCATATCATCATCATTGTTTATCACAATAGTTATTCGAAACATCATTGGTACAACTTATTGCAGAATCACTGATTTGTTGTCAGATATTGAAAATATTATTCCAGAAGAATTCTATCATAGAAAATCTTTTTTATCCACCAATTTCATTATTGGGGTGACTCACTATTGGGTTGGTGTTTGTGTTTGGCATATTTTTGCAACAAAATTATTTTGGGGAATATTATGGGGTTTATCCCCTTATGATAACTGACTACCTATGGTATTATTATTATTTTGATACTTTAGGACATCAGTTAACATATCATATTTGTTTTTTGTAAAATCAATGATGATAATTACTAATAGTGTCTCCACACTATCGAGGAATTATTACTTCAGTGTGATCAACAACGTATTTAATTCCAATGATGGTGTCTTAATGATTGAGGGTATGAATGGTGGGTTAGTGTCCCATATAAATGATTAAAATTATATTTAATTATAATGATCATAATATTTATCTAAATTAAGGGGAATGATATAACTTTAATCATCAATTTTCATAAAATCATCTTCGTCAAAAGTACAAATGGTTCCTTGAAATTAAAAATATTCATTACCTTTCATGGTATCCTTTGAAATGTCAATAAAAACATGATCATATAAAAATATATGTATCTATATCCTTTTTTTAAAATATGATAAATACATTCTTATGGATAAAAATAAGCTTCCATGAATAATTTGAACATCTCCTTCTTCTTCTATGTATTATATTTGGGAATCTACATGAAATGATAAGCTTTCCAAATTAAAATATGATATCCATGATAATTACATGAGGATAATTGACAGATCAATCATCCAATTGAAGTTACAATCATTCATAATTTAATTAATTTATGTAATTATTCATGAATATGAACATATTTATTCTATTTATTCTCATCCCTAAATCAAATAATGATTTTCTGAAGTTTTATACCCCTATTGTGCAAGGGATTTAGAAATTTCTAAGAACTCAAAATCATTAGTTAAAGAATCTATTGAAGACTGATAGTGAATTCTACATTTATGGTGATGAATAAATTTTTTTCCATATTCCCCTTGTTGATGTATAGTTCCATTATTAGTTTTCCATATAATGTAATTTGGGAAATGGATTCATCAAATGGGATATTGATATAAAATTTCATAAAAATTGATACAGTATTTTTATTTTATTCTAATATATTTTTCCCTCTTTAGTCTTGGGAATGGGAGAGGGTGTGTTTATGTTGAGGGTACAAAATAAACTTATTCCTTTTAAGTAGTATATTTTTTTAATAGTTAATTCTTATTATATACTTGTACCATTAACCTCTTTCATTGTTCTATCATTGTTATCTTTATAGATATTTGTTTTTCATTTATAACATTCCTATAGCTTCTATTTTTCATATTTGAATGGTATTTTAAAGAATAGTATCTTTCCACACATAAATATCACTTCCATTGAATGTTATCTTTGGTGTATTATATTTTTATAGGGAAATATACCTGGTAGTTAGTCGAATGATGTTTTTAAAACATGACCCATTTGGTTCTATAGATTTCACATGGATTTTATTTGGTTTTTAATTTCTGTATCTAGAGTTTTCAAAAATTATTATAATTTCTGGATGAAGGAAGTGAGAACATTTTCATGATTGGTTTAGAGAGTTTGGTATTATGGTAGTGTCATTTATAAATTTTGTTGGGATTGTTTTTGTAGTGATGGTGGGTGTTTTGAGATATATGAAAAGGTTGTTGGAATTGTTGTTTCAGTTGAGGATATAGAACATGTTGTGGGTACCTAGGTGTCATGGATTACTTTCTGGAACCTATAGAATAATATTATAGAAATAAATTTAATTTTTTTAATTGGTGGGCTAGATTCTATTAATTATTTTTCATCTATTGATATTACAAGTGAATCTAGTATTATTGGCATTGTTGATTGTAATTAACATAATTGATATCAGGGAATTTATGTTCTTATAAGATCATCCTATATTTTTGGTATGTTTTTGGACCTCTATAGATTTCTTAGTGTTTAATTTATATCACTAGAGAAGCTGTGTGTTGTAAAAAAAAGAAATTGAATTGAATCTAAAATCTTTGAAAGAGCATCAACTATCACTCCAGGTGTGTGATTTATTCCACCTATAAGATTAAAATTCAAGGAGGTCCTATATCACTTTTCTATATATAGGAATTGTGATAACCATAATCAATATTTCATTATCAATATTTCATCATCTGCAGAATTAATCAGTCATCAGTAGGGGTGTCTACCTCAGTACATGCATCTAGTTGATGTCCCTGATATTTTTTTTTGAATTTACAGCCACACATATAGTCTATTATGTAAGAACATGTGGGTATGATCATTGAATCTATCCCATTATCCCCTCAATGGTTATTCATTCAATTGGTTGTAGATCATAATTTCATTCCAAATCATCCATGCCCTAATTTTTTGGAAGTAATTTTCAAGAAATGCCTTTTCTAATTCATCCCGCCTTGGAATTGACTCAGAATATTGAATTTGTATCTAATACATGGCTCAATCATTCATGAATAATTTCGAAAATCATAGAAAAATTTTAATTTATGATTCTCATATCTTTTGAATGAAATTAAATACCTCAGGAAAGTTTGAAATTTGGTTTTTGTGGTATTCACTTTCAAGCCCATTGAATTTACCCATGGTATGGATAATATTTATATGTCTAGGATTTATTTCAAAAGTGTGCACCATAATTGGTGAGTGCACATTTCTAGCTGAAGCACTGCTAATTGAATAATATACATTATCCAAAATGGATAACTCTTTCAACTCTAGTAAATAACATGGATTAGAATGTGATGTATGTTGGGGGTCATGAAGGTGTGGTGGGGAAATTTTTTTATGCTATGTTATTGAAAATCAGAAGCATGATTTTATTTTTATACTGGTCTCAAGATTTAAGAGAAGTTAGTCTTTTGAATATAATATTCCTTAGATATTCATGGGTCAGTTGATCATGAATTAGCTTAGAATAATATACAGAATGATAGAGAGAGTAAGAAGGAATTCACTATGGATAAAAAATGTAAAATAGAAAATGTGTACAATGAAAAAGAAAGTGGGGGTGAGGTAATCTGAGGTACAATCTATAGGACACAATTCATGAGCATAGTAATCCCCAGTAATAGCAAAAATATTTTACTATACCACACATGTTGTTGAATCTGGAAATCCATTGATCATAATATATGTTTATAGTATTAAACTACACTTACTGAAATGTTGTAGTAATTTGGTAGTTTAGGGACGAACCCATATGAAATTCCAATAGGATAGCAGAAAATTGAGAAAAATTATTTGAAAGGATTTCCCAATTTCAGTCTTCAGTGATGGTTTTTACTAAGCTGTGCAGTTTGTATTTATGTTTGATAACAATGGAAGAGATCAAGGTCAATTTCATAGGTCATCAAAAAATATTATCCATGATTTATCATAGCATAGTCTAATGTATTATGTTATGATGAGGTGAAAAGGTCACCAATTGGTTTTGATAAAACAAATTGGATCAACATATGTTGAAATAATCACATGTTTAGGGTATTTTGAAAAAGTAACTTTCATTAAACTTTTTTTATGCATAAAGTGTCATAGGATAATGGAAATATTCTAGATAAACTCAAATTGGGATAGTTCAATTATTTTCACTTCCCATGGTCAAGGTTGTGCAAAAAAGTCTGATGAAAAATTATTACTAACCATATTACTACAAATAGGATTACTGAGTTTAATTATATGGATTCATTATGCTCTGAAACAACCCTACTCTAAACTGTTAGTCCAAATTTTATTAGTTGTGAATGAATGTGATGATCTAATGAAGTAAAATATTAATAATTATATGAATAATCCATAATTTTTTTTAAAAGAGGTAGTAACTGATAATAACAAATAATCGATGTTAAATAATTTATTGAAATGTAAATCTATTCAAGAACAAACTTTTCATGATTAAAAAACAAATAATGATCAATATAGAATCAATAAAATTATGAAACAACAAAAAAATTATCTAAATGAGGAAACATTAAATAACAATGCAATAATTGTTGAAGAATGGAATTAAATGTTTTAACAAACATAAGATATTGAAATAGGTATAAAATAGGATGAATACAATGCTTATAATTTTTAAAAACTAAAAAGGATTCCATAAAAATGATTTCAATGAATGAAATATAGTTTATAATGAAAATGTATGAAAAAAGAGTAATGTAGGTTGAAATTTTTTGGAAAATAAAAGTTGCTGATGTTCAGGAATTAGGAGGGTGCTTGAAATATTAATAGGCCTTAGAACTATATGGTGTGGAAGTCATGATTGTCATTTACTGTCTTGTGTGACATATTACCTGGCATCAACACTTCATGTATGTTGGTTTCATTCCATGTATATGAGAATCAAATTTACCACTGAATAATTTTTTATATCATTGACCGAGAGAGCCTTCAAAACACTCACATTGCACAATATATACACATCAGGTATGAATTTCACTTTTTATGGGTTTCTGATTTTTGAATGATACACTTCTTATAATGGGTTCACACACTCTATTTTTTCTACACATCTTGTAATAAATTCATAGCTTGGTATTTGTCCTTGTAGCTATGATTTTAATTATGTATAAACTTTTTTATGACGTACATGTGGTGTAAAACCTTTTTATCACATTTTCATCATTTCTTTTATTAAGTCCAAAATTCATAATTCTTATGAAAACAAGCCAATACACAATGTATTATATAAAAAATATAAAAAATATTGTAATTAAATATAACCAATATAAATATATATATGTGTGTGTGTGTTCATCTTATCAATTAAATTATTATATTTTAATATTAAAAAAATTTACAATTGTGTCCCTTAATTCCCTTATTAAAGTACTCCCACCACTTTATTCCTTACACCAAATAAATCTATATAGCATAACCTAAACAAAAAAACACTTCTATAATCTTTTATATCCATAAATTAGTGGTTCTAATTTTCTTAAAATCTCATTCCAAGACTCATTATAGAGGTGTCTATAGTTGTACAATCAATGAATAGGTAATCATCCTACCCACTCTCGTTAAATTTTTAACATCTTCTACCTTTTATATATCTTTAGTCTTCATCATAAAATAATGATTTTAGTACTATAAGGATTATAATTGTTTAATGATAATTGAAAAAAAAATTATCCACACTCATTTCAATATAATGGGAAATGAAAGTATCACATGTGTGTACATGTTGACTACATCTTCAACATAGAGATATAATTCATTTTCCATCACAAAAATTATAGTTTATTATTTTGATATAATTCATTTATATATGATATATTTACGATGTAATAAATATTATCTAGTAATTAAATATTTTTATATTTATTTCTTCCATATCGTTAAAAGGAGAAAATAAGGTTCAAGCATACATACAACCAACCATCTCCATGAATTTATTATATCATTTTTCTATATCTACCATTAATGTATGATTAAAAATAATTAAATAATTAATATATATTATAATTTTATCATTTTTAACATTCAATATATATTGAAATCATTATAAATGTACAATGACTAGAAATTCCAAACAAAAAATGCATTTAAAAAAATAATCAACACTGAACAATGATGTGTTTATTAAATAAATATTAATAAATGAGAATTTTAATTTCATATGTGGATCATATGATATTTTATTAGTATTTAAATTATTCTAGAATATAATTTTAAAAAATATAAATTTATTATACAAGAGGTTATATATTTTTGAATCAATTCTTTTTTTACGAGATATATGCTCTAGTGTTGTTTTAGCCAGGATTGATTATGATTGAATTTAAACTGATGGAAAATATATGATCATTATTTAATAAAGACATACAATTTTATTCTCCCATGGTTATTCATGTATTTTTAATGTAATATTACAATTTTCCTCAATGTATGACTTAAAATTATCAAGAATAATTTTTTTTAAAAACATTCATTATTTTCATTTTTCATCAGAAGTATTTTTATTCCATTTACATGTTTTCATTAGAATTTATTCAATAGTTATTTTAATATTCTCATAATGTTTTTTAAATTAATTTTAAAACATGTTCTAATTTCTATAAATTTTTTTACGGATAATGTTTTTTCTCTGAATTCGGTACTTATGTATTTTTTCTAAATATTTTAATGAAATATTTTTCTGAACATAAAAGACCTTAATTTTATTTCACACCATCATAAATACCCAATAATTTGAAACTCAGATTAATAAATTCTTGTTTTTTAACAATTATAATTTTATACTAAATATATAAAGTCTAAAATATTTCTCACATAATATGGAAATAATATTCATTGAAATAATCCTTTGAAAAATCATAATGTATTCTTAATATCAATGAGTTCTCATGAATTCAAGAAGTTTCATGAATTGTATATAAGATAAAAATACATTCCATTCAAACTTTTTTAGAAAGGTCAAAATGTTGTTAATTTAAAAAATACAAGTAGATTCATTTTAATATTTTTTATAAAGATATAAATTGAAAAAATACATTAATAAATTATTAGAAAATATTAAAAACACAATTTTAAAATCAATACAGAAAATATGGACATTTTAAAAGAGGATTCTCGACAAAGTAGAAAAATATGGTCAGTTATTATATGATCATGTCCATTTCTAGAGTCATATTAGGAATGTTTTAGGTACTTTTTGTGGCTTTTATAAATATTTTTTTGAGTAGTGGTTTGGGGTATGTTTGGGTATACTTTTAAGGAAAACTAAAGGGTAGTGGGTTGTGCATGGTTTGTGCACGATTTGACATACTGTTTGACCAAACCATGCCACGAATGTAAAACTGGATAGAAAAATCCGCACGGTTTCTACATGGTTGGACAAACCATGAGACCACACAATGCTAACCTTGCAAAGATGGATAGAGAGGTTCACATGGGTTTCACTAACCATTCTACTACCCATAAAACCATGTTTGTGGGATTAATTATTTTAAAATCCTTTTTAAAACCACTCAAACCCCTCTATAATCCCATATTTCAAACTTGTCTTGTGCTTGAAAAAATTATAGGTGATCAGAGAGAATTCTAGAGGGATTACAAGGGGATATAAACCTTGTTCGTCGAGATTTAAATCCCTAATTAAAGATACACTCTCTTATCACTAAATGGATTTTATCCCTTTGATTTTCCAGTTAATTCTTATATCATTCCTTGATATATTAATGGAATATATCCACCATTTTCATGGATATAATCCTAGGATTTGATATCTATATCTTGTATTGTATAACTAGATCTATATTTTCACAATCATAATGCCTTGGATCCTAATTTTGGTTAAAGAATTTAGATTTGAAGCTTGATCAACGATGTTGTGCCTCTCAGATTTGGGGGATTTCTGTTGGACAAACATCCATCAACAAGCTGAGGTATGTGGTCTAAATCCAACACCCATAGTCCTGGATTTTATATGTGAATGTGAGTTTGTAAATTGATAGCTTACCTTGATAATTACATTCCTAAATTGGAGTAATTTGCAATGTGTAATTGACTTGTGTTTTCCATGGGGATTAATTGATAATTGAATTGTTGAACAAATGATGGGGGTTTCCCAAATAGACACATGTTTTGAAGATTGGTAATGGGTTGAGATATTGTAATTGATATATTTAATGTCTTGTGATAAGATAATTAACTGTGGGAAATTAATTATAAAATTATGTATCATATGAATGATAATTAATTTTATGAATTAATTATTTTCCATAAGGTTTGTTCAAAGATAATTAGTTTTGAGAATTAATTATGACAAGTTGAGATTTGATCTATATAATTAATTGTGAATAATAAATTATGAAATTATAATTGTTTTGATTGATTAATTAATTGATGAATTGATTATTGGTTTAGGTTCTTAGTTAATTGTTCAGTTAACTAATGGACTTTGAAATGTTTAACTAATCGTTGGATTCATAAAGGAATAATGTGGAAAATTCATGTGAATTAAATAATGATTAAATATAAGATAGTTTTTGTTGATATACATGGAATTATAGACAAATTATATGTTGTGACTCGGACATGGCATTTCTACACAATAGTTATCCAATATTGAGATTATGGGTGTTAGGAATGATGACCGACACCGAATGAGATATGTAGTGATCGACATAATGACCTAAACTTAATGAAATTTAGCATTAGTGACATGAATTTCAATACCAAATGATTGATAATAATGAATTATTATTGAAATGGTAAAAATTAATTGAAACTAGGCCTAATGTTATGATTAAAGATTAAATGAAAATTTGATTACTCTTTAATTATGCATTATATTTTATTGATTTAAAAATTTTATTATATATCATTTTTCTGGACTTATTTTATACACTATTTGTGGTGGCATAATGAGTCATACCCACACCCCATTTAGTCCGTCTTATCAGTAGATGTGTAAACATTGTGGTTGTGGATAGGATAAGGGAAAGGCCCTGGGATAGGTTGCTGTTTAGGATTGAAGCATGGGATAGGGAACGTGCCATAGTTCCAAACCTTCTTAGAAGTCATTGTTTCATTACATTTAGTTGCATTTCAGAAACTTCTCATTTTCATAACATGTTTTAACTCTATGTTGAGTATCATATTATCTTCTTTTAGATATCGAATGACATTGTATCATTATGGTTATTTATACACCTATTCACTTGGTTATTGTTGTTTTCTTCCTTTCGTGTTTTATTCAGAAAAAATATGGTATAGTCTCTCCAATAATTACTTACCAGACCCTCAATTCTATTCAACACCCTCTAGTATATGGGGATGTGCATTTGAGTGCATTTAGACAACCAGCTCGGGGTACTGTTTAGTGGAACTAGGATCAAGATGCCACAAAATGGTATCAAAGGGTTTTTAGTTTCTTCTTATTTTTTATTCCCATTTTGGGAATGGTAGACAAGAGGCTAGGAAGATTAAATGCTTGTTAATGAGCTCATTCATGGGAGATTCAAACCCATGTATGTGGTAATATATGGGTACTTTGGGTGGGATTGTTGTGATTTATGTATTTTATTACAGTTGGATATTATTTCACCTTTGGTGATGCACTCTTGGTGTGATGTGCTATTTTTTTGTAAGTAATAGGATTTTGATTCGTGGACTAATGATCCATGATACTTGAGTCTACATGGATCATTCATGTCACTTAGGGTTGTTGTTTCATGCATCATGCTAGGCACTAATGGGAAAATGAGTTATTGGTAAGTTGTTGAACTTGAACTGTTTTTCCTTGTTTTCAGATTGAAATAATGATTCCAAATGAGAATAAATGGGTGTTTGATGAGAAAATTAATTGATGAAATTATTATTAATAATTAATTAATTATTAAATTAATTAATTATTAAATTAATTAATTTGAGATACTGTGATTAATTAGTGGATGAATTAATTAATGAGAATATTTGTATACTTGTTATCCAAGAAAAAGGAGTAGTATGGTTAATGGTAGTGATAAGGCCTCAGTGTTGAATATGTGGAGAGAAAAAGGGGAAGAACATGTTTTAACTTGATGTGTTAGTTTCTTCTATTAGTCAAATGTTTTAAGGTTGCATTATGAGACTTAGAACATGTGTTTGGCTTTGTAGAGATATGCCTCAGTGATGCCTATTAAGAGAGAGAATGTAACACCCCAGGTAAATAAAGAATATGACATTTTCATATTTATCCATATTTGTGAATAAAATATTAATATGACTTTAAAGGGGACGCTATGCTCGATGGCGTACCCAACACGCAACAACGAGTTTCTTGAAAATCTTACGTTGCACTCTAATAATAAAATAATATTATTTTAAATTTTAGTTAACATGTAGCCATTGTATTAGTGGGAATGGATAGAAATAACTAAAATATGATTATATATGTTTTTAAATGTTTTTAAATTTATCCAATAAAAAATAAAGGCTTAAAATACAGAAAGAATTCGATTTTAGGCGTATATGCCCTGGTTTTCACTAAAGGGTCACTTATCGCCTTTTGATGGAGAACCGTCATTAAATATAGTTTTGTTCACTCTTAAACATTATTTTGGACTAAATAAAACTCTTATTAAGAATTGGGACATCAAAATTTACTTTGTGTAAATTTTTGGTATCTTTCCGATAAAGTTCAATTTTTTTAATGAATAGTGTAAAATGTTGTATTTTAACTCAAAAACTCTTTTTAATCTAATTTATTTATATGATTAGATTATCTTTTGAATTGGTTTTAAAGTGAAATTAGAATATATTTTTACCATTAAATCCAATAGTGGTCGTTGGAATTAATTTCACTTTGAAATCAGACTTAAACCAGTGTCAATCTTTTGATACTTATTGTTTCATAAAAACACGCTATTTGCTCTGACATCGGGAATTAATTTGTAAATTAATTAATGTGACTTATATGTTTTGAATTTTTTAAAATAGACTTCATTTTTGAATTCGGAATATCAAATATAGATTAGGGTGAATTTTTGGGAGTTTTCTAAAAAACATCAATTTTTGATGAATAGTGACACCACTAAGTGGTACTTATAAAAACTGATTTTTCCGTTTAAATGAAATTTTGTCATCTTTGTGTTTTTAATTTCAAAAAACCGACATACATGGTTTTCATTAAGAAGTAAAATGTGGTTCAATGGAATAAAAATATTTTTTTGGTGAATAGTAACTTATTAAGTTTTTAATCGCGATTAGAGGTAATTAGTGTAGTTTAAGGTAAAAATAATGTTTTAATAATATGAAATGAACTTGACACATGTCCTAACCTCATTGTATGTGTAATGTACGACCAAGAAATGCTATGGGTCAACTTGGGGACCCCATGTAGCCACTTTGATTGGGAAATGACATAAATAACTTTTTATTTAATGTTAAAGTAATAATGACACAAACTTGACTTGTTTTAAGAAAACAATTTTTATATGGGGTTATAAAGATCATATTTTTGATTATAAATAGTCATTGGAAAGCTAAAAATATTTCCTACATCATAGTATTTTTTTATAATTTTTAGACACTAAATAAATTAAATTATTTATGACATCATGATGATGCAGCGATGACCTCATTATTTAAAGATTTAAATAAAATGGAACGATAATGTAAAATCTATGAACTACACGTGTCCAAAACTTATTGGATGGGTGGATTTCGAACCCTTAACACCTTATCCACGAATTATATCAATGTGGGACCTTTTAAAACCGAAACACATTTTCAAATAAAGTAATATTTCTTACTTTCCAAAAGTGCCCCTCCCCTCCTCTTATAAAAGGCCCCCACCTCTACCTAATTTCACACACTCCTCAAGCCTTTGGCTCGGCCAACCCCTGCTCATTTACTCTCTCCACATCCCTATCCTCATCCTAGAGAATTCCCTTTGGGATTAATCCTTTCACAGGAAGCCTTTAGGCTCAAATCAAAAGGAGTTACACTTTTAAAGGTAATTCATTCTCTCATGTTCATTTGTTTTATTTTTCTTCTCCAACCCCCTAAACTCTTTTTATTTACTTCTTTTGTAACAAAACCAGTATCTTAAATATACTAGGATGTTGTTATGAGATTTATTCGAGCTACACTCTCACACAACTACATCAAATGGTTAAAGAACGTACGGTTTCCGTGGATGGTGAAATTCTGCCTCCCGAAACGATGATTGTTCAATACTCATTTAACACCTTCAAAGGTGGCCATTATGATGTCACTATTTTTATATATGATATATAATATATTTATGTTTTACTTATTATTCGGTATTTTTTATTTTTTTCTTACCTTTATGGCTTCCATTATGGGTATACGCGATATCTTCATTTTAGGAAGTGCGGACTACCGCCCCCTCAAAGTGATGTGATTCGTTAATGCCATACGTGGGACATATAAAGGATGGATTTAATGTTATTATATATGATGTTATACTGGAATTATTATATACCTCTATATCATTATTATTTCTTTCCATTAAAGTATGAGATAGAAATGAAAGTAGCGTTCATGCGTACGTACGGCTTACCGTCTCCATGAACGGTGCATTTCATTTCTTATCCCCAAATGTAATGTACTATTATAAGTACATGTATATAATGGATATATATGATGAATGATACATATAAATGATGAATATAATTCTGTAATTAAAATATACATACCTCTCATTTAGTTTTAATTCCATTAATATGACAAAGAAATGAAAGTAGCGTTCATGCGTACGTACGGCTTACCGTCTCCATGAATGGTGCATTTCATTTCTTACCTCTAAATGATTATGTAATATTATAAATACATGTATATGCTGGATATATATGATATATATGATATCCAAATCCGGAATGTAATTCTGGATATAAAGAACCTTTGACCACATGAACAACATGTAATTATAAGAAGTCCACTTTCGACTTAAGAACCAAATATCGACAAAACAATCATTATTAACTTAATGATTACATAATGTTTATAACATAGAAATAAGTGATATAAAAGGAATAATAAGCTTTAAAAAGGTTCTTAATCAAGTAGAAATTAACTCAAGTTTATTATTCAGGAGATTAAAGAACGATCGAGTCAAGTTCGACCCGAGGTAAGGGATCCTACTCCTCTCTTTCTTTTTAAGTACACACTTTTATGTCATTCCTTTTAAATCTCATCTTTCTTGTTATTGGGATGATATTTTATATTAAATTTACTGTAATTATTATGTTAATGTGATGAGAGACCCTATTCTATCTCATCAATCCATTTTGGAAGTTTTAAGTGGTGCCGATAGGCTTGCGAATTTTCGTAAGAGATCTAACCTCTCTCTTTCTCTTTAAGTACTCCCCTTTATGTCACTTATTTTAAGCTCCTATTTGTTATGATGGGGGATGTTCTTTCATATTCCTCTTTCTGTACATTTTGTTTTAATGTGATGAGATACCCTATTTGATCTCATCAATCCATTTTTGGAAGTTTTATGTGGCGCCGTTAGGGTGCCGAGTTTTCGTAAGGGATTTTTCATCTCACATTTATTCCCGTGATATTTATGCTACATTTTCCACAATTTCCTTTGAGTGGTGTATGTACTGAAATTATTCTACTCTTTGTGTAATATAATTTCCTTTATGAGTATTTACATCAATGATTTATTGTCCTTCATTCATGGGGTGTATGTTTTGAAAGATACCCAAGTCGGTAAGGGAACCTTTCACCCTCCTCTTTTTAAAAGACTTCTTTATTGGGTCTTTTAATTTACATATTGTTATGTTGGGATATGTTCTCATATATACTTATTGACGTAAATTTTATGTCCAAGTGATGAGATACACTTTTTTATCTCTCATCAACTCATTTTGATGTGATGTCGTTAGGCTGTCATGGGAACTTTTTAACCAAATTTCGATTTCTTTGGGTTCAACATGTAGTCATTGAATATGTCATCCATTGAATATGTGTGAATGACCTTTAATTTTTTTACACTTAATATCCACTTATATTGGGTGTATTTATATTTTTCACACATATTTTTGAGATTGATTTGTCCTTAATTTAAGGATACCTTCTTTATAAGGGATTTCATCACATTTGACATTTCTATTGAGAGTTCATTGTTGTTATGCACCAATTCACTCTTATATGGTGTATATACTGTCCTTTGGAGTATTATATCATGAATCCATTTATTCCCATGATATTATAAAGTTCTGACTAAATGTTATTCCTCAATTATTTTATTCTAGTGTCCTTAATTTTGGTAAAACCCCTTTAACCAAAATATCGCTTTAAATGTTTTAATTATTTTTTCTTATTAATATCCATGTTTTCAAAATGGTTTTAAGGATTTATTTTTATGGATATTAATAGTTTAAAATTTTAAGCTTCAAGGTGGTATGGGATTTCGTCTCAATCTCCTTTCATTGAGGCATATTTTATTTTATACACAACTTTCTTTTATACGGTGTATAAACCCCTTTGAATTTTACGTTTATTAAAAAGGAATGTTTTTTATACGAAGTGTTAACTAAACGACAAAAGGGAATGTTTTTGTCGTACGTATGCGGCGACAACGACTTCTCTGCCATCGTGACCGTTATTTGAGTTTCGGCTTCCTCTACAAGCCATACCTTCTTTTTAAAAGAAAAATAAATACCATGTTTTACTTTTATTTTATTTTGGTATTGAAAATGGGTTTCACAACGTTTTTTTTGTTGTATTGATATCTTGTGATTGAAATGTGGAAATGTTATGTTTCCTTTATGCATGTTTTATGTGATACGATTATGTTATGGTTCTTGGGCATTATTATGAAGAAGGGTGGTTCTGTGATAAACTAAGGGCGGGTGAGCCCGATATAGCTCTCCAATGCATTGGGTAACACGAAGGAGTGAAACGTTAAGGTTTCTCCGAAGAGATTTTAGGGAATATACTGTGATGGGTATTCCAAACGTAACCAAGAGGGTTACTCCCTACGTAAGAATATTATGAATGCCTCAAGTTACCTTTATGTCTTATGTTTTCTATGATTTATTCATGGTTTGATGAGGTATGTTAAAGTGCCTATTTTTTATGGGTAAAGTATGATTTCATTCTTATGTATATATGAACTCATGTTTCCTTTCAATATTTTTATAACCCTTACTGAGATTTTTATTCTCATCCCAAGTTTTTGAAATGTTTTTCATAGGTCAAGGGAAAGGTACATGATGTGATGATAGTGTCAAGGATATGTCAAGAAAGAATCCATGTTTTATTTTCAATATGTTTCCGTTTATGGGAAGAATGAATACTGTCTTTTATGTAACCACTTTGTTTAAATGTGGAATGTAATGCAAGTTTCATTATATAATTCTCTAAAACTCTAAACCTGAAAAGATCATCAATTTGTAATCTTGTAATAACTCAAGATTAAGTAAGGTTTAAGGCTGGGGCCTTATAGTTGGTATCAAAGGTCGGTTTAGATAACTTTAGAGGTTAGGGTATTCTCTAAGCACAAGTGACATTACCATAATGGTTAGGATTTCAGAAAGAGTCCTAGTTTTAGATAAAGTGAATGAGTAAGTATATCTTAGTGTTTATCTTACTCATTAGTACATGATGGTTATGTTGATATACTCATACTGACCTTTTTTGTTTTAGTAAATGGCTGGATCTGGCAGGCACCAAAGTGACAATGGGTTTGAAGGAAACTGTGGTGGTTCTCTGATTAAGAGACTGGATGAGATGGGGGATTCAATGAGGAATCTAATGGTTGTTCTAAACCAACTATCAAGGAGTCATGATCAACCACTTCAACCTTGGTGAGTTCTCTAATGCATCATGTACGAGATGGCCAACTCGATGTGGAAATTCAGGTAATAATTATTAAGGTAAACATTAGGGTTTATATGATCCTTACTTTTGAGGTAATTATGGGTTATTATATGTTATGATGGAAAATGAAAGGCATGAGATAAACTTGAGGTTAAAATATGTTATGATCATCTTTGAAGATTTTATCTCATTTTGGGGAATGTTTTAATAATTATATAGTTTTGGAAAAAGGACAACACACAGACCGTGTGACTACCCGTCGCGTCGTACAAAGCTGCGGGAATCGAACCCACAACCAAAGTGCGACTGGTATTTATCGCCTACCACTGGACTACGTGAAGTCCCTGGTTAGTTTGACCGATTATTTTTAGTTATATGATTTTATGAATTAAGAGCCAGTTTATTTTGGGTTATTTATGAAAATGATTAACCTATCATGGAGGATATGTGATTAGGTTAATTACTTTTCAATACGAGAATTTAGGAGCAACTGATGTTGTTTGGAGATAAATGTTACGATTTAACATGGAAGACTATGTGACTAAATCCTTGAAATATTTGGGTTTCAATCTTATATTGGTTTACTTTGAAGAATTTTATGGAAAATTTTATTATAGAATGGCCCTCGTTGAACTTTGGGTTTTGTTGGACAAATTTTGGAGTTTAAGAATAGATTTTCTTTTTATAAAGGGTTATCCTTTTCTGGATTATCTGATCTTGTACTAACCTTTTTGGTTTTGGTTTTGGTTAAAGCCTAAATACATGGGATGTATATAGTTCTCTTTTGTGGATTAGGTGATTCTATAGAAGTTGATTATAGTACTCTTAATGCGAACAAGTCTCCCTAAATACTCGTCTTTTGGAAAAAATATGAGTTTGATTAAGGAATCTAGTAAAAGTTGAAATTCAACATGATAACTGATTATGTTTCCTTATGAATAAATTCCTCAATAAAAAGTAACTTAAAACAAAAATGTTGTCTATTAACTTTTCCAACTGGGGAACCCAACACCGTTTAACCCATCACAAGTTTGTGATTTTCTTGTGGTTAACTTTCTCCTAAACATGTTTTCTATCACTCTCCCTCAAGAACATGACCCTTTGCTTTTTATTCCATGCCCATGTTTGTCTACATGGAATCCTTGCATGGGTTAACTCGGGTGACCTCTGTACTTAACTTTCTTTATTTTAAAGTGATTGTTTTACCGACTCTTGTTCCGATGTGGGACTTTCAAGGATGTTTCCAAGCACAATTTTAAAATTGCGAGGACGCAATTCCCAAAAGGGGGGAAGGATGTAACACCCCAGGTAAATAATGAATATGGCATTTTCATATTTATCCATATTTATGAATAAAATATTAATATGACTTTAAAGGGGACGCTATGCTGGATGGCATACCCAACACGCAACAACGAGTTTCTTGGGAATCTTACGTTGCACTCTAATAATAAAATAATATTATTTTAAATGGTAGTTAACATGTAGCCGTTGTATTGGCGGGAATGGATAGAAATAACTAAAATATGATTATATATTTTTTTTAAATGTTTTTACATTTATCCAATAAAAAATAAAGGCTTAAAATACGGAACGAATTCGATTTTAGGCGTATATGCCCTGGATTTCACTAAAGGGTCACTTATCGCCTTTTGATGGCGAACCGTCATTAAATATAGTTTTGTTCACTCTTAAAAATTATTTTGGACCAAATAAAACTCTTATTAAGAATCGGGACATCAAAATTTACTTTGTGTAAATTTTTGGTATCTTTCCGATAAAGTTCATTTTTTTAATGAATAGTGTAAAATGTTGTATTTTAATTCAAAACCTCTTTTTAAGCTAATTTATTTATATGATTATATTATATTTTTAATTGGTTTTAAAGTAAAATTAGAATATATTTTTACCATTAAATCCAATAGAGTTCGTTGGAATTAATTTCACTTTGAAATCGGACTTAAACTAGTGTCAATCTTTTGATACTTATTGTTTCATAAAAACACGCTATTTGCTCTGACAGCGGGAATTAATTAGTAAATTAATTAATGTGACTTATATGTTTTGAATTTTGTAAAATAGACTTCATTTTTGAATTCGTAATATCAAATATAGCTTAGGGTGAATTTTTGGTATTTTTCTGAAAAACATCAATTTTTGATGAATAGTGACACCACTAAGTGGTACTTATAAAAACTGATTTTTCCATTTAAATGAAATTTTGTCATCTTTGTGTTTTGAATTTCAAAAATCCGACATACATGGTTTTCATTAAGAAGTAAAATGTGGTTCAATGGGATAAAAATAATTTTTTGGTGAATAGTAACTTATTAAGTTTTTAATCGCGATTAGAGGTAATTAGTGTAGTTTAAGGTAAAAATAATGTTTTAATAATATGAAATGAACTGGACACATGTCCTAACCTCATTGGATGTCTAATGGCCGACCAAGAAAAGTCATGGGTCAACTTGGGGACCCCATGGAGCCACTTTGGTTGGGAAATGACATAAATAACTTTTTATTTAATGTTAAAGTAAAAATGACACAAACTTGAGTTGTTTCAAGAAAACAATTTTTAAATGGGGTTATAAAGATCATATTTTTCATTGGGAATCTAAAACGATTTCCTACATCATAGTATTTTTTTTATAATTTTTAGACACTAAATAAATTAAATTATTTATGACATCAGGATGATGCAGCGATGACCTCATTATTTAATGATTTAAATAAAATGGAAAGATAATATAAAATCTATGAACTACACGTGTCCAAAACTTATTGGATGGGTGTATTTCGAACCTTTAAAACCTTATCCACGAATTATATCAATGTGGGACCTTTTAAAACCGAAACACATTTTCAAATAAAGTAATATTTCGTACTTTCCAAAAGTGCCCCTACCCTCCTCTTATAAAAGGCCCCCACCTCTACCTCATTTCACACACTCCTCGATCCTTTGGCTCGGCCAACCCCTGCCCATTTACTCTCTCCACATACCTCTCCTCATCCTATAGAATTCAATTTGGGTAGAATCCTTTCAAAGTAAGCCTTTAGGCTCAAATCAAAAAGGAGTTACACTTTTAAAGGTAATTCATTCTCTCATGTTCATTTGTTTTATTTTTCTTCTCCAACCCCCTAAACTCTTTTTATTAACTTCTTTTGTAAAAAAACAAGTATCTTCAATATACTAGGATGTTGTTATGAGATTTATTCGAGCTACACTCTCACACAACAACATAAAATGGTTAAAGAACATACGGTTTCCGTGGATGGCGAAATTCTGCCTCCCGAAACGATGATTGTTCAATACTCATTTAACACCTTCAAAGGTGGCCATTATGATGTCACTATTTTTATATATGATATATAATATGTTTATGTTTTACTTATGATTATGTATTTTTCATTTGTGTCTTACCTTTATGGCTTCCATTATGGGTATACGCGATATCTTCATTTTAGGAAGTGCGGACTACCGCCCCCTCAAAGTGATGTGATTCGTTAATGCCATACGTGGGACGTATAAAGGATGGATTTAATGTTATTATATATGATGTTATACTGGAATTATTATATACCTATATATAATTATTATTTCTTTCCACTAAAGTATGAGATAGAAATGAAAGTAGCGTTCATGCGTACGTACAGCTTACTGTCTCCATGAACGGTGCATTTCATTTCTTATCCCCAAATGTAATGTACTATTATAAGTACATGTATATAATGGATATATATGATGAATGATACATCTAAATGATGAATATAATTCTTTAATTAAAATATACATACCTCTCATTTAGTTTTAATTCCATTAATATAACAATGAAATGAAAGTAGCGTTCATGCGTACGTACGGCTTACCGTCTCCATGGACGGTGCATTTCATTTCTTACCTCTAAATGATTATGTAATATTATAAATACATTTATATGCTGGATATATATGATATATATGATATCCAAATCAGGAATGTCATTCTGGATATAAAGAACCTTTGACCACACGAACAACATGTAATTGTAAGAACTCCACTTTCGACTTAAGAACCAAATATCGACAAAACAATCATTATTAACTTAATGATTACATAATGTTTATAACATGGAAATAAGTGATATAAAAGGAATAATAAGCTTTAAAAAGGTTCGTAATCAAGTAGAAATTAACTCAAGTTTATTATTCAGGAGATTAAAGAACGATCGAGTCAAGTCGGACCCGAGGTAAGGGATCCTACTCCTCTCTTTCTTTTTAAGAACACACTTTTATGTCATTCCTTTTAAAGCTCATCTTTCTTGTTATTGGGATGATATTTTATATTAAATTTACTGTAATTATTATGTTCATGTGATGAGAGACCCTATTCTCTCTCATCAATCTATTTTGGAAGTTTTAAGTGGCGTCGATAGGCTGCCGAATTTTCGTAAGAGATCTAACCTCTCTCTTTCTCTTTAAGTACTCCCCTTTATGTCACTTCTTTTAAGCTCCTTTTTGTTAGTATGGGGGATGTTCTTTCAAATTCCTCTTGATGTAAATTTTGTTGTAATGTGATGATATACCCTATTTGATCTCATCAAACCATTTTTGGAAGTTTTATGTGGCGTCGTTAGGCTGCCGAGTTTTCGTAAGGGATTTTTCATCTCACATTTATTCCCGTGAGATTTATGCTACATTTTCCACAATTTTCTTTTCAGTGGTGTATGTACTGAAATTATTCTAATCTTTGTGTAATATACTTACCTTTATGAGTATTTACATCAATGATTTATTGTCCTTCATTCATGGGGTGTATGTTTTGAAAGATACCCAAGTCGGTAAGGGAACCTTTCACCCTCTTCTTTTTAAAAGACTTCTTGGTTGGGTCTTTTAATTTACATATTGTTATGTTGGGATATGATCTCATATATCCTTATTGATGTAAATTTTATGTCCAAGTGATGAGATACACTTTTTTATCTCTCATCAACTCATTTTGATGTGATGCCGTTAGGCTGTCAAGGGAACTTTTTAACCCAATTTCGATTTCTTTGGGTTCAACATGTAGTCATTAAATATGTCATCCATTGAATATGTGTGAATGACCTTTTATTGTTTTACACTTAATATCCACTTATATTGGGTGTATTTATATTTTTCACACATATTTTTGAGATTGATTTGTCTTTAATTTAAGGATACCTTCTTTATAAGGGATTTCATCACATTTGACATTTCTATTGAGAGTTCATTGTTGTTATGCACCAATTAACTCTTATATGGTGTATATATTGTCCTCTGGAGTATTATATCATGAATCCATTTATTCCCATGATATTATAAAGTTCTGACTAAATGTTATTCCTCAATTATTGTATTCAAGTGTCTCTAATTTTGGTAAAACCCCTTTAACCAAAATATCGCTTTAAATGTTTTAATTATTTTTTCTTATTAATATCTATGTTTTAAAAATGGTTTTAAGGATTTATTTATATGGATATTATTGGTTTAAAATTTTAATCTTCATGGTGGTATGGGACTTCATCTCAATCTCCTTTCATTGAGGAATATTTTATTTTATACACAACTTTCTTTTATACGGTGTATAAACCCCTTTGACTTTTACGTTTATTCAAAAGGAATATTTTTTATACGAAGCGTTTACTAAACGACAAAAGGGAATGTTTTTGTCGTATGTATGCAGCGACAACGACTTCTCCACCGTCGTGACCGTTATTTGAGTTTCGACTTCCTCTACTAGCCATACCTTATTTTTAAACGAAAAATAAATACCATGTTTTACTTTTCTTTTATTTTGGTATTGAAAATGGTTTTCACAACATTTTTTGTGTTGTATTGATATCTTGTGATTGAAATGTGGAAATGTTATGTTTCCTTTATGCATGTTTTATGTGATACGATTATGTTATGGTTCTTGGGCATTATTATGAAGACGGGTGGTTCCGTGATAAACTAAGGGCGGGTGAGCCCGATATAGCTCTCCAATGCATTGGGTAACGCGAAGGAGTGAAACGTTAAGGTTTCTCCAAAGAGATTTTATGGAATATACTGTGATTGGTATTCCAAACGTAACCAAGAGAGTTACTCCCTATGTAAGAATGTTATGAATGCCTCAAGTTACCTTTATGTCTTATGTTTTCTATGCTTTATTCATGGTTTGATGAGGTATGTTAAAGTGCCTATGTTTTATGGGTAATGTATGATTTCATTCTTATGTATATATGAACTCATGTTTCCTTTACATATTTTTATAACCCTTACTGAGCTTTTTATGCTCATCCCAAGTTTTTGAAATGTTTTTCACAGGTCAAGGGAAAGGTACATGATGTGATGATAGTGTCAAGGATGTGTCAAGAAATAATCCATGTTTTATTTTCAATATGTTTCCGTTGATGGGAAGAGTGAATACTATCTTTTATGTAACCACTTTGATTAAATGTGGAATGTAATGAAAGTTTCATGATCTAATTCTCTAAAAATCTAAACCTGAAAAGATCCTCAATGTGTAATCTTTTAATAACTCAAGATTAAGTAAGGTTTAAGGATGGGGCCTTATAGAGAATGAGGGGTATGGACATTAATGAACTTCTAGATAGGGATCTTAAGGCACCATTTGTGGAATATCAAGAGGATGAGGAAAAGTTCTGAGAGAATTTTCCTCATTTCATGAAATTCATGGAGAGAGACCTAGGGCGGGTTCAGAAAAGCATTTTGGGGTTGAAAAGGTAGTTTCAGCTATATCACCCTTTTAATTTTACTAGAGAGGGTGGAACTGAGGGAGATGAATTCTAGATTAAGTTCATAGAGATTATACTTGATGATTTGGAGACTCAAACTTGGCGGATGGTAATGTTGGCTGCACATATGCTATAGATTTCAATGAAGTGCTTATAGGACATTCATGTACGATCTGGATAGAGGGATGATATGTAATGGAAAGACTTTCTAGATAATTTCATAGAATACTTCTATCCCGAGTCACATAGATAATAGAACACATTATAGTTTATACATCTAGCCCATGGAATCCTATCGATAATAGATTTCACTGAACATTTCAAAGATTTAAAGTTTTTTTCTCTATCATTGATGGTAGATGAGGCTTCTTTGGAAAAATTTTTTTAGTACAGACTTCACTGTCAAATTAAGTCACAGGTAAATATCTTTAGGTTGAAGAAATTATTGGATGTTGTTAATCAGGATATCATTTTTGAGAGAAACATGAAGGAGACATCCAATACCGAACAGTTAGTTTTCACTAGATGATCAGGGAGTGTTCCTTCTGATTGCAAGAAGTACCATCATTAGAACCTTATTTAGGATAGTGGAAAACAAGGTGGATAGTCAGGAAGAACAGTTTCAACAGATATTACTCATGTTATTTTCCACCTATGCTATAGGAAGAGACACTATCGTACACATTTTCATTGACCACCAGTTGAGTGTCGGTTTTTTGGCAAGATGGTACAACTATAGAAGTTATGTAGGAAGCATCGACAGGCTAGTGCTGTGGGAGGAGCTTCTTAGAGTCAAACTGTGAGAAGGGGGTCTTCTACACCATATAGGTCTGGAAGTTGTAGTTCTATGGGTAGATGTTGTAGAGGTATTATATGTGGTGCTTTAGAGTATGAGTTCCCATATCATCAGAGTGATGCTACTCAAGGGAGTCAGAAGATGCCATCGGGAAATGGGGGAGGATAGTTGCATGAAATGCAACCTACCATTGTGTAGGCCAAGGATGGTCCATCGATAGTGAGAGGTACTACTCTAGTTGCTTCTACTTTAGTTCATTATTTGTTTGATATGGGTTATTCTCATTCCTTTATATCTAGAAATCTAGTTAATGGATTGAGCCTAGAGGTGGAGTCCATAAGAACGATAATGAATATCAATACACTATTGGGAAAACAGAAGAGGGATATATATTTCTACAAGGAATGTCCGCTAAGATCAGAGTGTATCATTTTCATTGGGGTATCTATGTCCTTGATATAATGGGATTCAACTTGATTATGGGTATGGATTGTCTGGTCACATAACGAACAAACATATATTGTAACTGTAGGAGAGTGAACTTTGTATCTCATCATTGTGACCAGTATGTCCATCATAGAGAATGAGATATCCATATTGGCTGAGATGGTCCAATTACTCAGCAACTGGGAGCACTCACAACCTATGTTGCTAGTATTTTTTTAGATGATGGGAGTGGGGGCCAAGCTATACTTCCACTAGTAGTAGAACTGCATCCCGATGTCTTTACTAAATATTTTTTAGGATTTACACCTTAAAGTGATGTGAAATTCACTATTGAGATCATGATGGGGGATGAGCCAATATCTATTACAGTTTAATGAATGGTACAAACTACGATTCAAGAGCAGAAAACATAGTTGGTGGAGTTATATGATAAAGGTTTTATCATTCCATGTAATTCACCCTAGGGATCACCTTTCTTGTTTGCAAAGAAGGCTGAAAGAATTTTACACTTGTGTTTCATCTAACAGTAGTTGAATAAAATGACTGTGAAGAACCGATATCCCCTTCCACATATCAATTATCATTTCGAATAACTTAAGGGGGGTTGTGTGTTCTCAAACATCGATATGAAATCAGGGTATCATTAGGAGAGAGTTCGGACCTCTGATATACCATGAACTATTTCAAGAAGTAGGTGTGTCCTTTATATGTTTGTTGTAATGCATTTGGGTTTAAAAATGATTCAACAGTATTTATGTCCTTGATTAAAATGATCTTTTATCTGTACTTAGATATGTGTGTGGTGGTGTTTTTGGATGAAATCATGGTGTACTCTAAGACTCCTGGCGATATTTTCAAAAATCGTGACATCATCCTAGGTACAATGAGAGAGAATCATCTATATGGTATGATATCTAAAATTAAGTTTTAGATTGATAGCGTACTCTTTTTGGGTCATATCATCTCGGAAGAATGTGAGGCAGTGGACCCAGAAAATGTGCAAGAGGTGGTTTCATGGAAGAAAGCCAAGATTTGTTTCATATATGATGATTTTTGTGATTAGCTATTTATTATAAGAGTTTTATCGTAGACTTTTCCAAGATGGAAGCACTAATTACATATTTTAAGATGAACTCAGTAATGTTTGATTGGACAAAAGCATGTGAGAATGTTTTCTAGGAGTTGATTAAGTGCTTGAAACTTGCACCATTTTGATCTTACCTGACTTTATTGAGGAGTACACAGTGTATTTTGATGCTTCTAGGATTGGACTCATAGATTCGTTGATTCAATTTGATCGAGTCATTGCATACGGGTCTCAATAGTTGAGGATAAATGAACGTATTTACCATACAAATGACCTTGAGATGAAAGAAGTGGTTTATTCTCATAAGTGTTGGAAACAGTATATTTTGGGTGAATAGTTTACAGTTTTTATAGATAAAAAAATATTGATGTATATCTTTTCAAAACATGACTTGAATCTTCAACATCGAAAATGGGTAGAGTATACGCAGTCCATAGATTTTAAACTTGCATATACTCCCAAAAATAGTAATAGTGTAGCTAATACCTTGATTAGGAAAACTCAGACTCATTTGGTATATCTGTCGAGTACAAAGTGTAAAATGATGCCTTTTCATGATGAAATGCATATGGTAGTTCAAGATATTAAAGAAGGGATGACTTTGGTGTTTTTAGTTGCGGAGTCTACACTGTTGAGACAGATATGGGATAGGTAGTATGAGGATTCAAAGTGTTTATCCTTAAGGTAAATCCATGAAGGTGGGGAGACACCTTCAGATTGGATAATAGATGAGGATGATATCATCTATGTAATAAAATCCTATTGTTGTGCCTATGTGCATAAGAGAATAACTCATGCAAATTTTTCAAGCGTCAATGTGGGTAGTAAATCTTGGGGTGACAAAAATGTACAATGACCTATGATGATAGTTTTGGTGCACATGCATGAAAGAAAAGATATTAAGGTTCATGAAAACATGATTCATTTGTCATCAGGTGAATGCATAACATCCATGATATGGAGGCCTATTTATAATGTTACCTATTCCTGAATTAATGTTGGATGACATGATAATTGATTTAGTGGTAGGGCTTCCAAATAAACTTAGTAATAATGATTCTATTTGGGTCATTGTGGATCGACTATAGAAGGCAGCACACTTCATTCCTATCATAGTAAACCCTTACAATAGAATTAGTTGGAGAAATATATGTATGAGAGATAGTTTGTTTAAATGTGGTGCCATATACTATAGTTTTAGTTAATGATTCACACTTTATGTCAAAATTCTAGATGGTCTTACCGAAGTTTCTTGGTACAAAGGTTTTGTGAAGTATTACCTTCCACCCACAAACAAATGGGTAGTCGTTGTGTACCATACTAGTGTTAATGGATATGATGTGAGCATGTGTGTATTACATTTGTGCTACCTGGGAGAAACACTTAGTTTCAGTAAATTTATCCTATAAAAAAAGTTATCAAGAACCTATATATATGGAACCATATGAAAAACTTTATGGAATTCAATGTATATTAGTGCTATATTGAATAGAGGTGGGTGAGTCAAAGTTGTTGGGACCGTGTATCGTTAAGGAGACATCAGAGCGGGTGTTGTTGATTCAGAAACAAATGGCTACGGATTAGAGTAGGGAGATGTCATTTGCTGATAGATGGAGAGGATCCCTAGAATTTATAGAGGGTGATTATCTATTCTTTAAGGTGTCACTTAGATTGGGTCACCATAGGATTTAGAAGCTGGGAAATTTGCCCCCCAGGTTTGTAGGACCGTTTGATATGCTAGAGATAATCAAGCTAATGGCATACCGATTAGCCCATCCATATAAATTCAGAAATATGCATGTTGTTTTCCATGTGTCACAACTATGTAGGTATCACCCCTACCCTTCTCATGTGATTGATGTGGGTGTGGTTGACCTCGAGATAGATGCATCATTTGAGGAGCATCTGTTACATTTTTTGGATCGTAATAAGAATGTGTTACATGGAAAGATCATGCTATTAGTTCATGTGTTATGGAAAAATGTATGTATTAAATAGGAAACAAGGGAATGTGAAGAAGACATGAGGGATCAATAGACGAATATTATTGGATCAGAATCTTAGAGAAGTTCATAAGTGCTGCTCGAGGATTAGATGTTATAAAGTGGGGATATTATAATATCCGAGCATTTTATTGAGTCATATTGGGTGCATTTTCACTTTATGTTTGAAGATTTAAGTATCTTTTTTAGTAGTGTCTTATGATGAATTTGGGTGAAATTTAAAGGAAAACTAACGAATAGTTGGCTAAGCACAGTTTGCACATGGTTTTACATACCGTGTGACCAAACTGTCGCAGGCTTGAGAAAAAGGGCATAGATGTCCACACAGTTTGTGCATTGTTTGAAAAACCATACGACCAAATCATGCCACCTTGTAAACCTAGACAGAGAGGTCAGCACATTTGGCCCACAATTTTTCCTAACCATGTCCCCCAGCCCAGGAAACCATGCTTGAAGGATTAATTATACGATAATTCTATTTAAAACCACCTGAACCCCATGAGACTCTGATATTTAAACCTTTGCATAGGATTGAAAAATTATATGTGATTCCAAATCCTATTGGGGGGATTTCAAGGGGATCTGAATATAATTCTTTGAGACTGAAATCCCAGATTCAAGATCTGTTCTCTTCCCTGTCTGTGGATTTCATCATGTTGCTTCTCTCATTCATTCATTTATCTTTCCTTGATCTTTTAATGAAAAATCCCCACCATTTTAATGGATCTAAAACTATTAGATGATATCTAGATCGAGGATTGTGAATCTAGATCTGTATGTGCAACATATTGAGGCCTTTGATCTTAATTTTGGTTAAGTGATTTAGATATGATACTTGATCAACAATGTTGTGCCGCTATGATTTTTAGGATTTTTATTCAGATAAATTCTATCAATAAATCAAGGCAGGTGGTCTAAATCCAACACACATAGTATTGGGTTTGATATTTTAATGTTATTTTATGAATTTATAGCTTCCCATGATAATTTATTTCCTATATTAGAGAAATTAGGAATGTGGAGTTTACTTTTGTTTGCCTTGGTGATTAATTGATAATTAAATCACAGAACAAATGAAGGGGGTAATCAAAATAGAAACCTATTTTGGAGATTTTTTATGGGTTGAGATATTGAAATTGATATACTGAATTGATTCTAATATGATAATTAATTAGGGAAAATTATTTATGAAATAATGTAGGTGATGAATCATAATTAATTTTAAGAATTAATTATGTGTCAAAATGTTGACCAAAGATAATTAACTATGATAATTAATTATGAAAAGTTGAGATATGATATGGATAAATAAATGTGATGAATTAATTTTGGAGTGATAATTGTGTTGATAGAATTATTAATTAATGAATTAATTATTGGGTTATGTTCTATGTTAATTGTTGAGTTAAATAAAGGCCTTTGAAATGTTTAACTAATTATTGGATTGTTAAATGAATATTGTGAGAAATTATTGTGAATTAAATAATTATTAAATGGATGATATTTTTTTGGTTCTAGAAATGGTGTTCTAGACCAATTAGAAGATGGGAGTCTGAAATGGAATTCTTCCCCACTAGTTATTGATGCATTAGATTATGGGGTGCTAGGAATGATGACCTACACCGAATGAGATATGGTGTGATATGAATTATGACATAAAATCAATGAGATTTGGGGTTCTTGAAATGATTTTTAACACCCAGTTACTAAAAATGATTAATGATTATTCAAATGGTAAACATGAATTGAAACTGAGCCAAATGTGATGTTTAAAGATTAAATTAAAATGTGATAACTGTTTAATTATGCATTATAATGTATAGGTTCATAAAAATACATACACTATATTTGGAACAAACATGTTTTAAACAATGTTAGTGGTGGCCTATTGAGTCATTCTCATACCCTCTTTGAGCCGTTTGATCAGAACATGAGTACACTTTGTTGTTGTAGGACAGGATATGGGAAAGGCCCTGGGATATGTTGTTGTTTGGGATTGGAACATGGGAGAGGGAACTAGATGTGGTTTAGAACCTTCTTGAGACTTATATTGTCTTTAATTTTGGTTTCATTTTATACACTTAACATTCACATTGTCATAGAATGTTTTACCTTTAATTTGAGTACTTTGTTTTTTTTGTTTTGGAAATCATATGACATGGTATTTCTCCGGTTATTTAAATGCTTCCACACTTGTTTAATGTTGTTTTTTTCCATTGGTATTTTATTCTTATAAAATTGGTTATATTATCCCCGTGACTGGCTTAACAGACCCTCACTGTTAGTCAGAACCCTCTATCATATGGGAAGACGCGCTTGAGGTCATGTGGCCAACCGACTCGGGGCATCTTTTAGCAGCACCCATGTCGAGACGTCATAATTTTTTATGAATATATTATTTCATTATTTAGAGGAAATAAATTGAGAGAAAGGAAAGAAAAAGTTATATATTCGTGAAATAACCAATAGATAAGAGTGTTAATTATTTTTAATATGGAAATATAAAATATTTACCTTAATTGAGAACTAATCATCAATATGCCCATATAAATAAAATATTGTGAAATAAACCCATACATAATGTTCAATATCCATTTTAAGTGCCTACACATCCACTACATTAAATATATATTTATTATATTTATACTACATAACAATAACAAAATATATTATACCATATATTATTAAATTATAATTATTTTTCACTAATATATACACAAATTCTTTTTAAATCATTATTCCACGTAATGAATGCATTGATTTTCATGCATGTTTTGGTTTATTAGTTCAGGTAATTTTTTATTTATTATGTATTCATCATGATAATCATGTTAATTTTTTTATTAAATTGTTATATATTCATTATTTCTGTATTTTTATTAGTCCATTTAAAATATATGTAGATACATTATTTAGATAATTCATGGAGATTCTAGGATGTATGTATGCATGAATGTTGATTTAACCTTTTAATAGGCGGAATTAAAGGAAGTTAAATAATAATTCACTTTTAATGATTAATTATTATTACATATAAATAATATATATTCATCAAACAAATAGTTATTACCATCAATAAAAAATAGAAGTGAAAAATGGATCATGTGGATTTATTATGGTGGTAGTGCACCCATACATATGGGCAATGATACCATTTTTCAATGGATATCAATATAAATGGTAGATATGATTTTCATTTAACTAATAATAATAATTTAATAAATATAATATATAATAACTAAGCATATAATAATACCCATCCATAAAATATGGTAATGAAAAGTGAATTGTATCACTATATGGAAACTGTAAGTTGTACGTATTCACGAGAGAAAATATTGAACTCACTTTGATGAAAACGAGGGAAAATAAATGTGGTTTAATAATAATAATAAAATTTATGTATATTTAATACTACTAGGTTATTATTTTATGATGAAAATCACAAATTTAGAGTATTCAAATTAATAATTAAATTGAAATTGACTCAGTAATACATTTACATTTTTATTTGGATGCCTACTTTAAATCCTCTGTTGTGGATCATTGGGTTAGTCTTTTTAGGATACCAACACCTCATCAACATGAATAATAATTATTTTAATAGAAATGGTGAGGTAATGGTTGATATTTATTTCTCAATGTTGTGTACTAAACATAATAAAGGGGTATCCATTTCTAAGGGAAGGAAAGAGAAAACAAGTATTTATACAAAAATTATTTAAAGATAACAAATTCATTCAAATGATAAATTCTTCCAAAATGAAATAAATTCAAATATATGATATAATTTCGTTGAAATATCATCCAAAATCATTATTTCAGTATGTTTTTTTTCATTTTCACCATTATATTTTTGTTTAACCACTTTGTTAACATATTTTAACAATAACCACGATAAGGATTTTTCACTCATATGGATTATAATAATAATTATAGGGTTAAAATTGGATCAATAATGGGAATGGGATGAAATTTTCAAAATATCTTTGAATTCTAGCCCTCTTTATATGTTTTTTTAATTTATTATAATTTAATTAAAATTTATTTTCATAAAATATTTTTATTTTAATTTTTGAATCTATTCAATTTTTTAATTAAAATAAATCAGAACTCTAAATTATAATATGAATAATAGACATATCCCTAATATGTTATATTTATAAAAAAATTCATGTATCATAATAACTCATGGAAATTGAATGAAATTTAATATGTTTACAATGAAATATATTATTTATGCATTCATTGAATATATATTGTGTCATCATCGTGAATTAACATTAGGTAATTATATAATACCAAAAAAATTTAAATAAATTACTATAAAGAACATGATTTTTGTTTTCCTAAAACCAAACAATATTCATTCACTATATTTAATTTCCCTATGTGAAGACATATAGTATATTCAAATTATTTAGATTGTCATTTTGTGATTTTATTTACATTAAATATTATATTGGTATTTATCAAGGAACTGTATCCCATAAACAATAAAATTTATACCCTATGAAGAGGAAGGTATAAATATGATCATCCAATAAGAATTTAGATGAAATCGGCGGCATTAAAATTTAATTATAACCTACCTTAACTAATGTTAACCTTTATCAAGGTGATAAATGTTTCAAAAAATACATTTAATAATGTAAAAAAGGAAAATATTTTAATAACAAGAACCTATTTATTGTAAACCAGAAATCCATTTAATCAAATTCAATAACTATAACTTCCATAATTTAATTTTAGAAAACATGTCCAAATTGTTATGAAAAACTATCTTTGACAAAAAAATATCAAAGCATAAAACAAGATTTATTCCAATATAAATTCTAAAATAAAAAATATGTGAATGTTAGAAAATTATGAAATAATATAAAACATATAAATTTCATTAAAAAAATTAACCTAAATTGATTAATTTATTTTGATAATAGCATAATGCACGAATAAAAACAAACTTTGAGTAAAAACTCTCTTTTAATTTTTTTATTTTATAATATATTAACAATCATTGAATTTATTTTTTAAATAAATTTATCCTAATTTATTAATTCCAATTAATATCATTAAATTTATTAACGTGTTTATAAAGGTATACATTATTATGATTCATTTGGGTTTGGATTTGTGTGTATCACAATCAATCAAAAAATTGATATTAAGAATATATTAAAAATCCATAAATATCATATTTTATGATGACATGGGGAATATTTTATCATCATATGGAAAACTAGTGAATGGATTATGATTATATTATGGGTGGACATGAAATATATATCCATCTACTAAATTTTTTAAATAGTAATGACTTATGAGATAAATTTGAACATGATATTTATGCAAAGCTAGAAGAGGGGGGGGGGGGTATACAAGAGGTTATAACAAGAATAAATGATGGTACAAGGTAGGTTTTCCCACAGCTAATTCTAGTAAATGGTTTTTTAGAAAAATGCTAATATTCAATGAAATTCAAAGTGGGTATATATGACATAACATCCCAATGATTATTAATATGACAAAATTTAGACCACACATTTATTTCATGATATTTATCCAATGTAATGATTTCATGGATGATATTACTTGATTTATTTTAGATGTATTTCATATGAACTACCACACTTTATATAATAACTAATTTTTAAGATAAAATGTTTTCTAGGAGTTGATTATAAATGTCAAAATCATTATACCATAAACTTATGAACATGTTTTGTTCATAATTGTTTTTTAAATATCCCTTATTTACCCTTACTAATTTTTAAACTAAACTTTATTGTGTTTTAATTTCCTTGTGACATGAAAAAATTGTTTTCTATATGATTCTTATATGATGTGTTGTACTTGTAGTGTGCTCAATAGTAGATGGACTGGATCTTTTATATACATGTTGTTCAGCTATCCATGTTTCCAAATAAACTAAAACATTATAGTTATATCATGGATAATATTATTTTGTAATTAATATTAATATAATAATATATTATATTTTTATATGAAAAATATGGGTCACAATATTTGATACCAATGAAAGGTATAATTATTTTTGGAAACAAGGAAAGTAGAATGTTACTAAGAAACCATCAGATAATGATTTTTATTGGAAAGATATCTATGTTATATTAATTAAATAATTATGGTTTACTTATAAAATATACACCAATCAGGATATCAGTGTGTGGATACAAGATATGGCATAGTTATACCTAGGGGTAGTAACCACAAAAAGGGATTTCTTGTTATTAACAGAATAAATACCAAGTGATATATAGAGAGGTATAACTCCACACATGGATTGAAAATAATGGGGTATATGATTACGAAAATTCACATTTCTATTAGGAATCATTGTGATGAATTTGAATAGATTTAGACATAGGACAACTGAGGATAATACTAATGTATCATTTTATGAAAATAAGATATTATGATTTTAGAATCAAATAAATTATTTTCTATGGATTTTTGTTCTCTCAAAATTATTATTACTTCTCAAACTATGAATTTTAATTTTAGTCATTGAATTGAACCTACTTAAACCGTCTTAGCAAATAATGAAATGGATAATGAAATAATTTTCCTCATGAGAAACCAAATGTTATGGGAGTTTAATGAAAAATAACAATGTTATACTTACAAAAAAATCTCATGATGTGAATTTCAGAAACCAAGGTAATGATATAATAAACAATTTTTCTAATTTTTAATATTTATTAATTACGCTGTTTAAATAATTATAAAGATATTAGGTAATTTTTTAATCAAAAAGGAAATTGTTTTAATTGAACTATTTTAAAATAATGACTTATTTCAAATAAATATTTATAAAATATATAATTCTAATTTTATCAAATTAATTTCATTTTATAAATTATCACATAAATATTAAGTTAGAGTAAAATTTTGGGATTTTTGAGAAAATATTTAATTTTTACTAAATAGTAAACAATACCCATTTTAAAAAAATTGTAAATTATTTTAAAAATATTCAGTAATTAAATTTTAAAAATGTTTCTTTAAAATTATTTCATGTAAAATAATTATTATTTAGTTATATTTAATAAAATCCATTACATTTTAATCATATTTATACTAAACTTTTGTATAATTTTTTTTTGGATTAAAAATGCATTTTTATGACAACTATTTTCCTGTGCATAATGGTACAAAATTGTAATTAATTAAATTATTCACTAATAAAGAATTATATATATATATATATTCTTTATCACTGGTCATAGAGTTACTATATAATAATTTTTTTGCTTAAAAAATTCACGTATTGGAATCCCACTTTTTAATAACATCTGTACAATTAATATTAAATTAAATTCATACAATTTTTTAAATTTAATATTTTAAAAAATAATACATATAAATAATAATATTATATTATAATACATTATTAGATCAAATTATTTTTTGGTAATAATGACTATTGAAAATAGTAAAAATATTTTACAATGTTTTGGGTGATGACTGGTTTACCCACAATTAATCTAAAAAGATATGTGTTAAAAATATATAATCACATTTAAAAATTCAATTGAATGTTAATATTTTAACCAAATATAACATAATTCTATATAATGGTCCATTTTAGATCCTTTTTTAATTTTAAAAACTTGGGTATCGTTTTTTATATTTATAAATATGAAGAGGGATCTATCCCCCACTTATAAAAGGCCACCCACTATCCCCACATACTAAAACCATAAAATACTATTTATTCATCCATGAAATTTCCAGATACATTCCATTGTTACATCCACATGACCTAGATCCCTTGGTTTTATAAAAAAATCGATCATATTTATTCTTTTGGTGTTATTCAAATGATGTTGTTCGAACAAGAGATGTCATGTTTAACTAAACATGATTATATTATATATTATTCCACATCCAAAAATATTAATCAATTATAAAGATATAATATAAAATATATCCCATATACTTATAACTGAATATGTTAATATAAAAACCTAAATCCACCTACTTTTCCAACAAATGGGTAACAAAACAATCGTTCATATTTATAGATGAGTATCGCCTCACAAGCTCGTGTAATGTTGTTTCTATCACCACTTATGTTGGATATTAACGATGAGGGATGTAATTTTTATATAAAAATATTAAAATAATAATTATTATTTAATTATTATACCACATATACCTTATTACTTTATGTTTTATTGGAGGATAAAATAACATATCTAGTGTGTACATCAGACTACCACCTCAAGAAGCAATGCAAATCACTTTCCATTAATGATTTACCTATAAGATAATAAGCATAACATTAAACAGTATATGTTAAATTTATTAAATTACTGTTATATTATTGACAAATCTATCATTATAAAATGTTTATATATCATTTTCAATCATAACATTCCACTCACTGAAAAATGATAAGGTTATTCAAGGATATGTCTGGACAATCGCCTACAAAAATTGATGTGATTATTTTTTTTGTCACCAAATCACATGGATTATATATGTATATAAGTTTATTTAAAGAAATTATATTTTATTTTTGATATTATAATCATTATAAAATTAGAAAATACCTTTCTCATTCTATCCATACTAATCATTGATATATTTTACTCTTACTCATACATACATATGTCCAATTGTCTCTATGGTTGGGACACAATTTATTATTTATAAAAATATCTAAATAGGATTTTAAATGATTAATTTTTATATAAAATTTATAACTATTTAATTACCATTATTCTATATATGATGATATTATTTCCCCTTGTACAATTTTTAACCTACCGATGTCATTTTAACACTTGTGACAAATGTCATAAAAAAATATGAGGGGAAGATAAATGATTAAATAAATTTTTATGGAATAATATGAGAGGAAATAAAGTTAATCATAATAATGAATAAAATTAATCATTCAAATAATTATCATCTATTACATAATTATTATGATATTAACAATCATGACAAGTTATACTCAAGGTTTGTGACCTTTCTTTAAAAATACATGAATGTAATTATATGTACATGAAATTTTTTTCAGGGGAAATGTTTTTTACTTCAAATATTTTTGAAAATTAATATTTTATAAAATTTATTAATTTATTAAAAAAATTCAAATGTAATGTTCTAATTTAAAGAATATTGGGACATTGGTTTTCTTGCTGAGAAAACCATTATTTGAGGTTTCAATTTCGTAATAATATTTTATGTCTAGTTAAATGAAAAACCATCATTACATTTTTCTAAGAACTAGTATATTGATTCTTTTTGAAAAATATTCCAATATTTTTATACTTTAAAGTGTTTTTATATGAGATTATAATATATTTTAAAGGGGATTATGATGAAAATGGATGATTTAAGGTGTTATGATTTTTTTTATGGTTCATGGAAATTATTTCTAATGATTGTTAATTACATTATTAAACATGGAATTGTGGTTATATTATAAAATAATGATGGGTGGAAAATTTTTTATCCAATGATGTGTTGATCCATTAAAATCCACAGACTAGTTGATCAATGAAGCCCTCTAATGATTTTTTTTTCTAGATAATTATGGATGTTGACCATAGCAGTTTTTACATTTTATAGTGTGAAACAAATGAAGATTTCCCAATATACCAATATGATTTATCTATGATTTATAGATGATTTAAAATAACTCCTTGCTAAAAACTTATACCTTATTTAATGTGAAAATGATTTATTGTTTTTATTAAACAATACATGGATAAATGAAAACATTTAATTTCTTTTCATTTTATTTACAATACAATAATACTTATTCTTCATTATGTAACTTATTGATATTTTCAATATCATACTAATTTTTTTATAAAATCACATGTTTTAATTAATGTAATTTTGAGGGAAGAATTCAAGTTGAATTTTGTGATGTTTTTTCATGAAAATTATGCCCTTATTTTTTAAATTTTGTTTCATTATGGGGAAAAATGTTACTGAGTGAATTTATCCTCTTTATAAGATGATGTTTTTTTATATATGAGTTATCAAATAGTTTTATAAACTATAAAACTAAAATATGTTTAGGAATGAAATAAGGTGAATTATTTTCTAAAAACACTAGAATATGTCATGTTGATGGATTTTTTCTTATAGTTGTTATCAAAATAATGTTTAGATTCTTTTAGAGATATGAATAATTTTAATATCATTAACTAGACTGATTTTAACATTGTTTTAAGATAAAATGAAATATAATTTGGGGGTTAAAATGTTGACATATCTTAACTAAGTCTATTTATATTGGTTTTACATAGAGGAAACATGGATGTGGTAGGGGGATGGTGCTAAGAAGAAAATATATTTTAAAATTAGAATCCCAATATGCTTGTAATCGAAAGAAGACATGTTCTTTTGTAGTGATGTATATCTTTTAACATGTTATTTATCTTATTATAATCCATGATAGAATTTCAAAGATCCTATATAGATGTTCTTGATGATAGTGGGTCATTTTATGAGGCAAAAACACCAAACTTTTATTGGAACTCAAATTCAATGGTAGAAGAAGGATGGATTGATTCTATGGATATGATGTCTGAATTCATGGGATAATCAGAACATATAAAGGAATGTCCTTAAATTTATCATTTTGAAGGTGATGTAGAGTTGGGGTGGTCTATTATTAGTAATAATAAGGAAAAATATGATATTGATGCCATGAATTGGAAACCATTATGAATATTTATCTTGGGAAATATTTTATTATGGTTATTAAAATTAAAATATAGAAACAATTCCTTGAATTTTAAAAAAATATTACAATTATATAGCTGTATATAAATATAATTTTACATGGTTTTCCTGTTATATAACTAAATATGTATAGTATATTAGGAGTGAAATTCATATATTTTAAACTATTTTGAACCAAAATTAATGACTATATTTGGTCACCTGGGAATTTTAATGAATCATGAAGGTATTATGTTTTTCTAAAATAAGTAGATAGAGTTCAGTGACATCCATGGTACTCAATATGATGAGTGTATAAACTGTTTAGGGTGGTTGGTAGTGTGTAAAAATCCATCAAAGAAACATGTAGTTTAGACTATAATGTTCCTAACATGTGACGAGTATTTAAAAAAAACCCTGAAAATATATTTAAATATAGAAGATGCTTTATGTGTTAATTGTTTCATTATATGGCCCATTATTTCAAGGAATTAAATCCTAAAATATAAATGAATTATGTATCACATTTCTATCCAATGGTGAGATGTTTTAGATTAAATGAGTTTGGCCATTATGATAAATTTTGATTGATTTTAATTCCATAGGGTGAAAATCATCAAGATTTAAAATATAAAGTTGTGGTAAAATATTTTACTACTTCTAATTTTGATGGTGTACTATCAAATTATTTGGAGATAAGTTTGTAACATTTTTATTAAAATTATTCCAATGTTCTTTTTGAATATTGTCTTTATATTCCTTCATTTGTATATGTTTTCATATAAAAAAAGAAATATAACCCCATGAAAAGTGGATTAATCATTTTTGAAAACTATTGGTAGAAATTATAATCAAACCAAGGTTTATAATAATATTCATTTTATTATTAGTGAAATTGAATTTCATATAAATATCTTTAAACATCCCATTTCTTAGTTTGAATACATTTTGTTTAGGGTTTGGATTTTAATCTACCACTATAATTTAGATTACATGGCCATGAATATGTTTCATTCAATGATTAGTTATATTTTATGATATACCATGATGTTATTAAATTTATAATAGATTGATGTGATGGTTACCTAGTTCATATTTTTTATTAGAAACTATTCATATTAGTGATGTCCACGTTGATAATGAATAAGTGGATGTATTTCCTAATTATTTCCCAGATATAATTCATAATGAATCAGTTGAATTTACTATTAAATTAGTTTCAGATTATAAAAATATTACAAAACCCCCTCATCAAAAAGATCATTTAGAAAAATTTAGAATTAAAAAAACAATTGATGGATTTAATAGATAATGGTCTGATTGGATATAACACATAAACATGGGGTGATCATATTTTCTTTGTTAAAAATAAATATCTTTTAATGAGACTAACAATTGATTTTAAATTATTTAAAACATCTCAATTATATAAAAGTATCATATTCTTTGAAATGATTATTTATTTGATCAGATCCAGGGTTTACCATATTTTTCAAATATTTATCTCACTTCGGGGTACTGTCAATCGAATGTTAAGGAGTAATATATTATAGATACATACTATTAGACCAAATATGGTAATTATGTATTATTTATTCCCTTTGGGTCTTATAAGATTAATTATGTTTTTATAGAACATATGAATAGAGTTTTACATGATTTCATAGTTAAATTTTGGGTTTTTTATTTATGATATTTTATTATATTATAAATGTTTCAATTCATATGATGGAATACCAAGGATTGTTTTTCAAACCATGATATAAGTACATTATAACAAAAATATAGTAAATGTTAATTTTGTTTATATAAATACTCTTTTGTTTGGCATACTTTTTTTGAGGATGGAATAAGTATTGATCTTGATAACAGAAATGTTTTTAGATAATATCCATGACCCATAAATATAATATACTTTCAATATTAAATCAAATTAAGAGGTTTCTATCAATGTCTTATCTTATATTTTCCTTTTTATCTAGACAAAGACTGTGCTGAATGAAAATGGGTTAAAAACATATAAATAAAATAATGAGATGATTTTTTTCAAGAACTAGAAAGAAGATCCATGAATTCTCTAGTTTTGGACTTTCCTTTAAAAATAATGATTTTTTCACATACAATTATTATTAATTGAAGTGGTTTTTGTTGAATTATGATTTAGAATGACCACATAAATTTTTATGCCTCACATCACTATAAAAAACATGAGTTAAATTATCTAAAACCAGATTGTGAATTTTTTAGCTATTTTTAATATAAAAATTTAGATTCATAATTTATATTGATTAAGGTTCAATCTATATATAGATTATAAAATTTTAATATATAATTTTACCAAGAATGATAAAACCATGAGGAATCAATTAATTTTGAACTGATTATAGAGTATTGTTTCATCATTTATTATCATCTTTGAAAGGGAGAATGTAAGTAATTATTTGAGACTACAAAATAATGCTACATTGACCTTTTTTTGTTCATAAAATAGCCATTTGGTTAGTCATTTTATGAATCTTTTCCTATAATTTGAAGATACCAAAACCTTCTTTTTATTTTTAGGTTTTAGTATACATATAAATTTCAAAATGAATTATATTATATTAGAAGGAGGATCATTCTCAATAAAAAAATGTAGAATTAATTAATAATGGAATTTTTTATGAATTTAATTTAAAAAAAGATGGTGTTTTGGGATTTGGAAAGGGATTTTGTGTTCCATTTGATTGTTAATAAAATGTATAATCATTGATTAAATCTCATAGTTACCTATATTTCTTTCATCCAGGAATTATAAGATGTATAAATCTATATGTTGTTTTACATTTATGAAGGAATACAATTTGATTTTGATTACATTACCATGAAATGATTCACATGTTAACAGGTTAAAGTCAAATGACCACTACCTAAGAGAACGTTTCATCATTATCTATGCATGGATTGGAAATATAAAAATATATTAATGATTTCATGGTGTGGTTTCCAATTACATTGAGAATTAATAATTTTATTTAGATTATTGCTAATAAAATGACATATTATTCACATTTACCTCCCATTAGATTAATAATTTTATTGAATTATATTTTTCTACATAATTAAATGGAGAGAATTAAGATTTATGGAGTTCATTCCTCAATTATTATAGACCATGATTTGAAGTTCAAATCTATTTTTTGGAATGGAAATAAAAAATTATCGAGGAATGAATTTAATTTTAGTATAGTGTTTCACCCAAAATATGATGGAAAGACTATGTGAATGATTAAACCCATGGAATATATGACTAATTCTTATTAAATTAATTACTCTAGATGTGGGGTCATAATATTTAATTGGTTGGTTTTTTATAAATATAGTTTTAAATGGAATATTTTGATATATTATAATGAGAGCACTGTTAGAATCATTCTTTTAGAGACATTGTATGATAAAAAAAGAATTTGTGACTAGAGTTGGAGAGGAAATGGATTTGAAGGATTAGTTTATTTTTTAATATATGAGGATATATCAAATCAGGTTGAAAAGTTATGTGGTTAATCAATGGAATGAAAATTATTTTATAGTAGGTGATAATGATTTTCTTTAATTATATCCATGGAAAATTAATATCTATTTTGTTAAAAAGGGAATTTTAATTCCATGATTCATTCATCCATATAAAATCCTAGAAAATTTGTATTACTTTCATATCAAGTGTATGTTCCCCCATAATTACCCTAGGTACATAGTGTTTTTCACTATTAAATTGTAATGTAATATGTGAATGATTTATATATTATTTTGAGCCATAAAGTAGATCAGTTGGAAGAGAATTTATCATATCCTAAATAAATTATAATAAATTGTCACCATATAGATCAACTTTTTTAGTTAATCTAATTCATTAAAATACTAATTATTTAAAAATCATACGGTTGAAGAAGCATAATGGGAATCTGAAAAGGTTTCGAGGGAAATATATCCCAATAGTTTTAAAAAGGGAACAAAATTGCATGGTAGAAATTTCCAAAACGGGGGAAGAATTAGATTTTTTTTTTAATTTTAGAAAAAATAAAATTCATGGTTTTTAATATATTATAAATAGATATTTATATTCAATATAAAAATATTTTATATCTTTTTAATCCTAAAATAAATAAATTTAATTAAACTCTTTTATTTTATTGTTTTATTTAAAAGAATAATTTATAAATTATATAAATTTAACATGAAAACGTAATTTTTTTTGAAATAAGAATAAAAATATTAACATATGTTTAATTTTTTGGATTTTTCAAAAAGTATAGATTTTTTCTTATAGAAAAAAATATTTATTTTTCTAAAAATGTCATTTATTTTTAATATATTTGGTTATTTAAAACTTTTGATATATTTAGAAGTCTATTTAATGTATAATATGTAATAATTATCTATGTTAAATCTTATTCATTACATTTTATTCATATTTATAGTGAATTTTATTTTAGTTTTTTTTTGTTAAATAATTTTTCTTAAAACCAATTTAATTTGAATAATATATGTTCAATTAAATTAATTAAAATAATCCCTATTGAAGTATTAATTTAAATAAATATAATATATATATATATATTAATTTTAATTCATATTAGTTATTACAAGTCATAGAGTAAATATGAAATTGTATTCTTCATGAAAAATACTATAGTGACCCACACTTTTCAAAAATAAAAATTACTTAAATATTGTGGAACATATAAACAGTATCAAAAAATATTCCCAAATACTGTAATTATCCTAGTTCCTTTGGAAACATGGAAACATAAGCACCGATAAAAAAGTTAGCAACATTATCTAGCTCTAGGTTCTTTATGACTAGTACCCTTCATAGACACATCAATCACAGTTATTATCATCATAAACTAGAGGAAATAGAACATAAAAATGGGTGAGATAATTTTCTCATTAAGGGTAAACAAGGGAGGCATGTAAGCATAAACATGAGCATAAGGATATGAGAGCATGATCATGAAAATAAAATATCATACCCTACACATAAAATATAACAAAATGAATTAATCCATAAATATTAAAAGTTCCTAATACATGAATCATAATGAAATAAAGACAAAAATCATGAAATCATAACATAGGAATAAAATGTTAAATTATTGAAGACATATAAGAATATAATATTATTTCCACTGTACTCAAGGAATCGCTGCCAATACCATATTGGTAGTATTATTTCAATCCTCATACCATCTTAGTGGTCATAGTTCACTTCTATGGCTATCTTAGTATCATGAGTTCACTCCTCATACCATCTTGGTAGTCATCTTTCACTCCCTTTTCCATCGTAGTGGTCAAGGTTCATTCCGAAGACCAACATAGTCTATCTCATGAGATATAAATCCTTACACAATAAATTATAGCGAGATATAAGTCTCACCCATCTCATAGTGAAATCATTCATACATGTTCCATAAGATCATATATTATCAAATACGAAACCATGAAATGAAATGGGTACTATAAACATATAATAACATCATAACATTTTTAAAGGGATATGTTTCTTGATAATTTCATCATAAACATAACCCGTGAAAAGAAGTGGGTTTCTAACCCATATAACATGTTAATGAGAAATGGGTTTCATAAACAACATGCCATAAAATCATAATACATTCATAGAAATAATATTAATTGAAACATTGGATAATTTCCCTATAAATTCATGATTAACACTAATTTATGTTATCATATATAGAAAATAATTTAGAAATATCTCTAAAAACATTTCTTGTAGAAAATATCCTTTCATCATTGATAAATATTTTCTATAGCACAAAATTGTTTTTAGAACATTTCTTTGAAAAAATATTTGAATACTTAGTAAGTAATATATGAAAAAAACATTTTTTAAATTCTTTATCCTTGAAAATTATCTTCATGTATCTTTTTTGGACCTTTTTTATAATATTTTTGAAAACATTGGTTTTTGAATATAATATAATTCTGACTGGATTGAGAGAGACAGTAAGATTTTACTTGACATCATTATATTAAAATTCCAATGAGATGAAAGTGTGGTATTAACACATAAGTATATATTAAAAAAATATATAAGAATAAACTCATGAGTATTATTGAGAGATGGATCTAAATAGTTCATAAAAGGAATCATAAAAGTAAACAATATGGAAAAGCGATGAAATTGTCTTGATAAACTCTTATAACACTGTAACATAGGATAATACTCTCCATGTAAGAAATTAGAATTACATGAAGAATTAAATATCCTAAAAAATCTATATTCATGAAAAAACATTTTTAATGGATGTATATACACCTCAAAAGAGTTATGTTCATAACAAAACAAGAGTATCAAAGATGGAAAATGAGACAAATCATTTTTACCAATTTGGAATCTTTTGAAACATAAATCCCATGAATGAATGTTCATAAAATTTACCTAATAATACACAATTTTTTAAAGGATACATACAATACAGTCATGGGAATCAGATACACTAAAAAAAGGAATTAGTGGTGAATATATCTTTTATCTCACCATAATAGAAAGTCATATGAAATCCCCTTAACTTGTGTCTTGAATCTCTTCATAGTCATACAATATTTCTATATAATAAATATAAGTGTAGTATACATCTTTTTCAGAATCATATTTGTATACATAATGCCATATATAGTTTTAATATGACCTCAGAGTACCTGTCTGTTGACAATCCAATGTTAAGGTTTCACTTTGGGTAATATTTAATTTTTTTTCCGCATGTGTCTTAATTTGTTATATCACTGGTCCTTGTACTTATATCATGATTCAAAGATGTAAATATTGATATAAATATCATACATATCCAATTTATGTATATTATAATAATCAATATCATAATGATTTATGAAATGCAATACAACATTCATAGAGATGGTAAGACGTACATACGCATGAACATTGTTTCCATCTTAATTATCATATTGAATGAAAGTAATAAAATTACATATAAGATTATATGTGTAAAATATCATTAAAATAACATTATAATTATATATATATCATTAAATTTCACTAAACCCGTCTTTAATATTCCCTATGTAGTGTGTGAATCAATCACATCACTTTGAGGGGCGTTAGTATAGACTTGCTAAAAACAATTATTTTTATTACAAACAAATAGATAATAAAAATATTATTGTTGTAAAAGGATTACAAAAGATTAAATAAATAATAAATATAATATATGAAATATATGAACATACTGTTTATCATAACTTCCACCATGAGAAGTGGTAAGTAAAATTGATCAATCATAATTTAGTGATGTTATAGTTCACAGTACACGTAAATAGTAAGTTAAATATCCATTTTATGGTGGTTTTTATAAGTTTAGGTAAAAAATTATTATGAAAATATATAAATATATTTATTATACTGGTGTTTTTATACAATAATGGAAAAATAATGTGGATGATGTGGTGAAATAAAAAAAATAATGGACTTTAGGGACGACGTTAACTCTTAATAATCTGGTAAAACATTTTTGTTTTTTCCAGAATGCTTCCATGCGTTTCATTATTCCCATGTTAAGGATTTTTGGATGATAAGAGGAATTTTGGGCGATTAGTTTAGTAGATTTTGGGTGAAAAAAGTTTCATGAGAGGTGTGAGGAAGTGTTTATAGGGGGTGTCCATTTATAGGGAAGGGAAATAACAAACTTGGTATTTTAGAAAACATGTTAGGTGTAACCACGTTTTTAAACAGAAAACGTTTTTTTCAACAAAAAAAAAGTCATGAATTCAAGTTTTAGGGAGTGAAAATGGTTTTTGGAGAAGTTTCTGTTTATTTTTTGGTCTTATATTTATTTTTTAGTAATTTATTAATCTTATTTTTCTCTGAAAAGATATAATTAATTTTAACAAGTTTCACTAAATATTTTGGTAACAAACTACGATGACACTCTTATAAATTATGAATTATTATGATTAAAAATATTGATTCAATTTTTACAAATTATAATTTTATAATTTGAAGATTTGTTTTTCAAATTATTACCGCCGATGGGACGATAATGCAGGTTTATAACTTAAAAACATTCAAATGATTGATATGTTTTTATATCCAATTTCAATTTGAAATTAGTTCCAATGACTGAAATTTGATTAATTGATAAAGAAATAATTATCTAAAAAATTAAAATAATGAAAAATTTAATTATTCCTTATAAAAAATTTAGATTAAAAACCAATTTTGAATTAAAATCCAATATTTTTAACTACTGATTAAAAAAATGAAAACTTACAGAAAAATAAAAAAACATATCCTAAACTAATTTTTATGTCTCTCTTCAAAACATGAAATTTAATTTAAATCTATTAAAATATGTCCCGAATCACGTTGTCTATAAGAAAAACTCAGATGCTTTGAAATCGATTAAGGAGCGTGATGAAGTGAAGCTAATTTCATTCACGGGTCTCACTAAAAGATCTCTTCTTTTCCTAAAAAATAAGGTTCCTCATAGAATAATCCGTAAAGGTGCTACCACACATGTAGCGGCCTCAGATGGTACTATCTTGGAACTAATCGCACTTTGTAAGCATTCCTTTATCTCTTGTGTCTCTTTGTCCAAAGGTATAAAACCCTAGAAAGTTGCTGAATTAGTTGATCTTCTATCCAATATTTTGGGCTTCTCTGAGTTAAAATGTGTCTCTATTGGTCATGGGTTATTTCATTCTCTATTTCCCTCTATTGATCTAAAGATTCGAGCGTGGAGTTATGTATGAATCAACCTTCAACCAAGGGTTATGAGATCACATGAATGTAATTTAAACTTTAATATCAATTATTTTAAAGACACATGCGCTCAATTCTGGATTAAAATCTACGGTCTTAACTAAGTGCTATGGGACCCAGATATCCTATTTGACATAACCTCTGAAATAGGTACGACAATTAGAATGGACACAACCACTGAATTGGTTAGTTATGGACACATTTCTTGGATTTTAGTCGGAGTGTACTTAAGTTACACTTTGATTGATAGAGTTGTTATCTCTACACCTCATGATAAAATCAGCCTTAGAATTGATTTTGAAATTAAGATTATGTTTTTGTGATTCATGTAAAATTGTTGGAAACTTAACGGAAAATTATAGGAGAGATCTTCACTGCACCAATTACCAATTAAATGGTCATGACACTAATGATTATCGAAATAAGTTTGTTATAATTCGTGAATCGGCACCTAAGAAACAATCTGTTGACCTCCCCTTGGTGGTTTCAGCTTCTTCCACCGATTTAAAACAAACCAAGGACCAATTGAGTGCACCCTCAGTGGATACCGTTGAGCATGCCTCTTATTTGAAGCAGAAGAATGCCCTCAGTGGACAATTTATGGAACTTAATGATACAGTTTATTCTCATAGCACAATAAGAACATGAGCTTCTAATTCAAAGAAAGTAAGTATCATCCATGGAAATTCATTCAAAGAGGCATTTTATAGAAATTTTAAGAAAGAGGATGATGATAATAATTCAATGGATTCCCACTCAGATTGGGAAGCCTCTTCTTAGGTGTTTATTGACTATAATATGTGTAAGGATCAAAATATAGTCTACTACAAGTGGAAAGGTAAATCAAAATTGGAGGTTACCACACCAAAATATAGAAAGACTACTAATACTTCTTAGGAACACTACAGGTATGTCCCTAATTATGATACTTAAAAGGATTCCATTAAGCCTAGAAATCCCACCTTGGTTGATAAAAACATAGCTTCAAATTAGTCATTAGTTGCCTTAAATTCTGGACATGCGGTTAATCGGTTGGACGGTACTACAATGAGTAATGGGAAAAACATTCACTATAATGATTCAAATCAGAAAGTTCAGGTCGTGGATCCTCAAACTATCACTGACATAAAGAGTCTCAAAGCTGTGAATTTTTACCTCTTTTTTTGGAGGAGGAGAGTAATATTTGGCAGGACAAGTTCCCAAATTTTCTCTCCAGTGTTTCATGCTCTTAGTTGTAACTCAATCAAACAAAGGGATGTTCAAAAATTTGGCCTTGGATCATAATGATTTAAGGACATCAAATCTGGGACTTGCTAGAAATATTTAACAATCTGATACTTTAGAGACTAATGATTTTGTTTTGAACAGGTGAAGGATTCACCCCTATACAGTGCAAAAGGCTGACACTACATTTGTTGTTAATGCTAAGGGGTACGGTTCCCCTACATCTGCAATCTTAATTCCTATATTGGAGAGGGCATCAATACCTTACTCTGTGGAAAACCACAAATCTTCCAAGACTATGAAGAAAAAAACTTCTATGGAAGTAAGTATTCATAACTTCTTTGAGTTGCTGGGTTTATGTAGTAGCGGGGGGAGGTTCAAAGTAATGTCCATGAAATTAATGTTGATGAGATGATGGATATTGTTGCTACCAACCTACATGATGGTGGTGGTGGACCCTTGATTCAGCCCAAATCAGGGAGAAGAGGGAGAAATCCTCGGCGTAGAGGTGGACGCTCTTCACATCACATCATGAGAACAAGATCTAAGGGAAGATAATTTATTGACTTTGTCTTCTATTCAGCCTTGAAAATCATACCATGTTCATTTATTTTTTTGTTTTAATATAAATTTAGTAGTGCCTCAACTTAAAAAAACCAAAAATTGTATTTAATATGGGTACGCCCTTAAAAGGTGATAAAACTGCCATTAAAAAATATGTTTTATGTATAAAAGTTGGTTTGGTCTTATTTTATGTCTATAAAATCTATTGGATGAATACCCAAAAAATTTATTGAATATATGCAATATGAATTAAATTAATATCACTTAACAATTGTAAATAATTCAATTTATTAGGTTTAAATATCTTTGTGACCATAATACTATTTTACTTTATATTCAATATGTTTTAATGTTTATTTCTAATTAATTGGTAACAAATGAATTCATATTATATTTATGTAAATAAAGTATTCACATAATATAGTTAATACTATATATTTCCATAAACATAATGTCTAATTTATATTCCATAATAATAATATTATTAATAATATATTATAGTTTGGTAACACTCGATCTTGTATGGTATGAAAGCCATCGAGGAAGGTTAATCTTGCATGTAATATATCATAACCTTATTTTTCTATGAAATATATGACAAGTAAATGTGGTTTATAACATACACTGAACCAGTTTCATGCGAAACAAATGTTTTAATTAGTCATAAACTATTATAAGTGTTCCATGAAATTTAAAATATAAAAAAATTAAAATAATTCGATAAAAAATATTTCACAAAATCTTTAGGTGTTACATTCTTCTCCCTTAAAATTAATTTCACCCAAAAATTCATATAGGATAACAATGCGTTGGTAATTTCATGTTTTATTCATATAAACCCAACTCATAATAATTAATACTAAAGATTCCCTTAAAAAGGGAATGTTGGAACCACAACAGTTACCTAAAGTAACATATAAATGGCTTTCCACTTAGGAGAACATAGGTTGGGGGTGAAGATTAGACATGGAAGAAAAGAATTAATATTTATATGGACAGAGTTAGGATCTCAATCCTATAAAATTGAATTATCAAAGAAATGTAGAGGGACTCAAATTAAAAAATTTATAATGATTTTAAGAGCTATTGGTGCACCAAAATTTATTATATTAGAAAAAATTATTTTTATTATCACATTCAAAATATTGAGTAATTTTTGAAATATTTATATTAAAAAATTTCCATTCATTTTTTGTGCATTATCAATTTAAAATATATTCATTAACATAATTTTTTTAATTTCTAGAGATTGAAATTAATGGATAATGTACTAAAATTCACTTCTAATGGATATTATGACCCATAAAAGGTTGAAAAGTCTTACTATTTGTATCTTAAAAATGAATATGAATTAATATATTAAAATAAAAAGTATCGTTATTGATTCATCATTAATTTTTATTCATAAAAAATAAATACACAATAATTAGGACATCACATAGTCCAGTGGTAGATGTGAAACCCTTTACATTATTTGGTCATGGGTTTGAGACCCATATCCTTACCTAACATGATTTTTTGTAACCCGACATACATTACATCATTTTAAAATACTAAGCAAATATAAATCTCAAAATATATGAGATAAAAATTATTGAAATAAGTTTAATCACTAATTATCCTTTTAACCTAGGGATTCAAGACAAACTCAGTGCATAAATACTTCCTCTAATGTTTAACATCATCATTCCATGAATGGATACCCTTATAAACCTATATAAATATGAAAATACAAAACTATAAAAATAGAGTCACCAAATGGGATTAACATTTGTTCCCTGATATATAACAAAGTATATACTCTTTTTCACATTCAAAATATGTTAATACCCACATCATATTTTCTTTTGAAACATGGTTATATCCTTAATTACCATATATATGTTTCAAAAACATGTGTGCTTCCTTATTCCAATGATTATTGGATATATTATTTAAATATAATTAGTTTAACTCTTCTTCGATGATGACATAAACCATATCTCCAATAATCAAATCAAGGATAATCAATGGTATACAATTTATATTATCCAAATATATCATCTCATTATCAAAGAAAGAAAAATTCTCAAAAATTTGTTAAAATTAAGGTTTACCTTCCTTTAATGAAATATAACTTTTTTATGTCTTCATCACCATTAAAAATATTATTTTTAGTCCTTAATGAAAACTTATAATAATGATACATATATATATACATTATGATTCAAATAACATAATATTTTAATTCCAAATCATGAAAACATCACTAATCATACCTTATTCTTAAACCATTAAGAATGGTTTATCAACATATTCCTAAAATCCTCTTTCCTATAATATGAAATATGAACCATGTGTTATGTTTCTAATCCTCAATCAAGTCATTATTAATATATTTAATGAAAAAAATACTATAATAGTATAACATACCATTCATATGTTGTTTGTGGTCTCTTCATTATTAGTAGAAAAACTCTCACTTATACCACCATGAGGATTCTCTTCATGAACATTCCAAATAAAGAATTTATTATCATAATTACTATAATTTACACATTAAGAGAATTCTACAACTGATAATACCTTAGGAAGTAATAAATTAATTTCTATTTTATTAACCTAACTATTCATTTTCCCTTTACAATCACTTTCTTTGTGTCTTTCTTTTCCATAGTCAAATCATCCTATTATCCCTATAAGAAATTCACTTTGTTTATTATTTCCACATTCTTGACACATATTAAAGTGAATCCTATTTCCTCCATGGTCTACCTTAATCTAACTCTCATAAATATAATTCTTTCTCTTCCATAGAGAGTTTGAGAGTTGGTAAAGATAAACATTTCTAATCATGATATATGAAATCTGATTAGCCATGATCATAAAATCTTTCACTATAGTAGTCATCCCACTTGACTGGTCATCATAAAATCTTTCTTTCATTAAATATAAATCCAATTTATTTTGGTTCTAACCATTTACTAAAATCAGAAGCATAGTGTGAGCAATACTTATCATATTAGAAAACCACATAGTCATTAAAACAAGTTCATATATTTTTTCTAGATCACGACACATTCCTTATTATATGACACCCTAGGTTCATCATACATTATTAACTTCTAACATAAATTTAAATCATTCATAATAGATCATCATGATTTTTTGAATTACAAAAGAACATCCCCCTGGAGTGCCAAACAAGGTGTGCAGGAAGGCATGTTTTCTTGTACTAGATTACCCTGAGTCGATCCTAGAACATCTTATAAGAGTTGTTACCCCTTGTTATATCTATTTCAAAACCAAATAAACATGTATTTTCTATAAAGGGATGTATTTCATGGAAACCACTAACTCCATCCTTATGAAAAATTCCATGACATTTTCATATTATTTCCCTTATCGTTAATATTATCCATAGACATGTCATTATGGTTCTTACTAATTTTTTCTTTTCCTATCTTATAAAGGATATCTAAACCTTTTCTCTAATAGAAACTTTATTGACCTATCATTTTAGACAAAAACTATGACATAATATTTTCAGAATACTTAATCATTATACAAACATATGACCAAAGACAATAATTAGTCTAGTGCCCTTCGAAACATGGAATCATAAATATAGATACATATGTGAGAAAAATTATCTCCCACACGGATCTTCTTCACTAAAATCATTCCTAGGAACATAAATCATAATATATATCATCATATCCTTGGGGAAGGGAAACATAAATTGGGGTGGTCTCAAATTCATAATATGGGTAATCAAGGGGGAAATGTAAGTATATAAATGATTATAAGGGTATAATATTTTCTTCATAAAAATAAAAGACCACACCCGGAATGTCATATACAATAATAGAATTCATGTAATAAATATTGTATTTTCATAAAAATTGAATCATAAAAAATAAAGAGAATCAGAAATTAAAGTATAACATAGGAATAAAATATTTAATTGTGGAAGACACATAAGCATATAATATTATTTCCATACCAACCAAGGAATCACTACATAGAACATGTTGGTTGTGTGGTTTCACTCAACATACCATCTTGGAAGAAATGATTCACTCACATTCCCATCATAATAGCATGAGTTCACTCCTCATACCATCTAAGTAGTCATGGTTCACTCCCATGGACATATTATTATTCAAGGTTCATTATCAATAAAATATTAGTGTATCTCCTTAAATATAAATATTTATTTGATTTATTTTAGGGAGATATTAGTCCCACCCATATCATTGTGAAATCATTCATACATTTGAAACAAGATCATAAATACTCATGTAATAACAATTGAAATGAAATGGGTTTTATAAACAAGTAATCATATCATATCCTATGGAAATAGATAGGTTTCTTAATCATTTCATCATAATGATATCCTGTGAAAATAACTAAGATTCAAAAGCATATAACCCATGGAATATAAATAGTTTTTATAAACATCATTTTATGAAAACATAATCCATTCAGAGAAAGAATATAAATAGAAACATTGAAAAAATCTCCCCTAAAGGAATGAGTAACAATAAAGGTTCTATATTAACTGGGAAATAATTTATAATGTTCTATAAAAACATTTATTGAGGAAAATATCATTTCTTCTTTGAAAAATTCGTTTTATACAACAAAAACTTTTGATGAAATTGTATTTCAATGTAGCTTTGATAGCATATAAAGGATGATTTGAAAACATTAAAACATTTGTAAAATTATTTTTCCTAGATATTTATCTTCAATGTTCCTTTTAAAACATTTTTTAAAACATTTTCTGGAAGATGGTTTTTGAATACAATAGAATTCTAACCGAAGAGATATGGGAGGTCATATTTTATATAAAAACATTGTATTTAGTAAAAATAAGTGGTAAAATCAGTACTAACACATTATGATATATAAAATAAATATATAATAAATATAATAATTAGTATTCATGAGATGTGGATCAAAATATTTCTTCAAAGGATTCATAATCGTATATAATGTCAAAAAGTGACGAGATTCTATCAATAAACTCTTATTACACTGTAACTTTGGATCATACTCTCCATGTAGGGAAATGAAATGAAAGGAAATATAAAATATTTTGAAAATAATACGAACTATGATATATCATGTAAAATTTAATTATTACCACCTCTAAAATGATTTTAGGTTCATTACAAAACATGAACATCAATGAAGACAAATTGAAACAAAACAAATTTGCTGATTTGGTATCTTTTGAAATTTAACCCCATGAATGAAAGTCTTTAAAATGGATATGTTAATACCCAGAAATTTAAGTATCATTTGCATAGAATAAAATCATGCAAAAATTATACGTCACACAAAAGGAAATACTGGAAAATATAACATGTATCTCACATTAATAAAAAGTGAGAAGAAATCCACATACGTTGTGTCTTGTCTCTCTTCATACACATACAAGATTTCTATATAATAAATATAAGTTTGTTATATATATTATATAGAATAATATTATTATACATAATACCATATATGTATTTATTATAACCTTATATTACCTACTTGTTAATAATCATATGTTAAGGTTTCACTTCGGGTAATATTCACTTTGTTTTTCCCATTAGTTTTAATGTATCATATTGTTGGTCCTTATACATATATCATGATTCCAAGATTTAAATAATGATATAAATATAATGAATATACATTATATTTATATTATAATAATTTATATCATAAATTTTTATGAAATGGAATACATCGTTCATAGATACTGTAAGTCGTACGCACGCATGAACCTTGTTTCCATTGTAATTGTTTTATTATATTAATGAATGAAGATGAAATATAAGTGTGTGAATATAAATTATCAATAATGTATAATTATTATGTTATATAAATCATATAATTTTATTAAACACCTAATTAATACATTATATTTAGTGTGTGAAGGAATCACATCGCATTGTGGGGGAGGTAGTCAACACTTCCTCAAAAGAAATTATCGTAATTACACCAAATAGAAAGTAAAAATATGTGTTTTTGAAGTTAATAAAAAATCTTAAATAAATAATATAAATAATATATGTCGTATATAAATATTTTTTTCATCATAATGTCTACAATGAGAGGAGGTATGTAAAATTTAACAATCATCATTTAGTGTGGTTGTAGTTTCCCATACCCGTAAAAAATATATTCGATATCAATTAGATAGTTATCTATGTAAGTCTAGGTAAAAAAAATTTAATTAAAAAGTACTATAATATTTTAGAAACAATTTTTATTATATAATAATAAAAAAATAAATTGTATGGGATAGAGAAATAAAATAAAATAAACCACTTGAGAGATAATGTTTCCTCTTAATCAGGTAACTACATTTTGTTTGTGCCAAAAGGCTTCCTTGAGTAACTTTCATCCCAATGGAAGGATTCTAGGAGGAAAGATGGGACACAAGGATATTATTTGAGTATATTTTGATAAATACAAGGGTATGGATAGGTTTGATGATATGGGTATAGGTTGTGTCCTTTTTAGGGAAGGGAAAGTATACAAGTGGTGTTTTTTAAAACAAGTTAGGTGTACCCACATTTTTACCTAAATAAAGTAAAAAAAGAACCAATAAAACACAATTTGGTAAGATTCATAGACGAATAATTTATATCTAATGGGTTTTGGATATGTTCTTTGGTCTCTTAGGTATTATACTTATTGTTTAGTACATTATTGACATTATTTTTCTACTAAATGTTATAATTAATTTTATTCACATTCACTAATATTTTTGGTAAAAAACAAAGTTATCCTAATTTTAAATTATTTTGATATATTTATTACAAATATATAATCCATTTTTCTAAATTATAATCACAAAAGTGGAAAAAATTAATTTAAAATTAATCACAATGATAGGACGACACTACATATATTTAATGTAAAATTGTCCAATAGTTTGCTATAATTTTTATCCAATTTAATTTTGAAATTGGTTACAATAAAATATATTGGATTACTTTTTAAAAACATTATATTACTAACATATTAAACAAATTAAAAAAAATAATTTAACTTCATAAAAAAATTAGATGAAAAAGCGGTTTTGAATTAAAATATAATAATTTTAACTAATAATTAAAAAATGAAACCTTACAAAAAAATACTTTTTTTCCTTAACCTACATTTCTATGTATCTATTTAAAATATGAAGATTCATTGACATATTAAATCTATAAAAGTCCAAAAAATCGGATTTAATATGAGTTCTCTATTAAAAGGCGTTAAAAACTACCTTTCTAAAAAAATATTCTTTTGCATAAAATTTGGTTTCTTGTTATCTTAGGTCTATCAAATCTAGTATATGAAAATAAAAACATTTAATTGAATATATAAAATATTTATTAAATTAATAATACTTACCAATTGTAATTAAAATAATTTACTAGGTTAAAAATGTTATGTGACTATAATAATATTTTCCTTTATATTCATTTGGTTTTTATATTCATTTAAAATTAATTGGTAATCTATGAATTCATCTAATTTTTTTGAACCACATATTTTCATATTTTATTTAATACTATTCTTTTCCATAAACTTTATGGCTATTTCGTATAACATTATAATAATTTTTCAAATAATATATTGTAGTAAGGTAACCCTCAGTCATACGTATTAAGAAAGCCATCAAGGAATGTCAATCTTGTGTGTAATGTACGCTAACCATTTTGTTCTGTGTAACCAAAACCAATTTATTGTATCATGTAACATACTCCAAGATGGTGTCATGTTAATGGAATGTTTTAATTGGTGATAAACTATATATTTTTTTAATTAAAATTATCAAAATATTAAATTAATTGAAAAAAATATTTTACAAAATCTCAGGATGTTACAAATAGTCTTCATGAAAACCGTGTGTTCATTGCATATGCTAGATTAATTTTAAATTAATATATCCCAATAATATTTATTGATTTTATCATAATGGATTTCATATTTTTAATTATGATAATTGATATTATATTATAAGTTGTACTATATTTTATTCACAACTAATAGAGACAAAAGTAAGAATATTTTACCACGGTTAAGGTGATAAAATTTTCATGGGGGTAAAACTAAGAAGAAAAAGGATATCAAGTAACAAAACCCGATCTAAATCTCATTTTATTATCATATTTACACCTTATATCATAAAATTATTGAAAACTGTTTTTAAAAACATCCTTGTTTCAAGTGAAAAATAGGGTAATTTTTAAAAAAAAATTAATTTGTGTCCTCTACCCCACTTATAAAAGGCCACCCCTTTCCTCTACAGTTCACACTTTCAAATAATTTTGTATCATATTAGCACTAGAAAATAATTCTCTTACTCTCCACCCTAAATTTACATCCTCTATTCTAATAATTAACATATCCAAGGATGGATTTTTGTGTTAACCTAATCATGTTTTCTGAAAAATATATAACATGCTAAACAATCACATGATTATTTTATTTCTTCTTCCACATACTTCAAATATAATACAATTTAGATGATATAGTAAAGAAATTTTCTCGAATATACAAATATTTTATTATGTTAATTTCATTACGTAAATTCATATCCTCTTCTATCTATTGGAAAGAAAAACCATTGATCATGTGTACAGTGGACTACTATATCGCGAACTATTGTACTTCCTTTTCCATTATCACCTCCCAATGGTGTCCATGATTATGGATTTAATGATTATCTAATATATTTATAATATATTTATATTTCTATAATTATTATATCACATATACATTCTTATTTCAATTCTAAGAGATGATTCGTTAATGCCACTCATGTGTACGTAAGACTACCGCCTCATGGACCCATGCCATTAAGTTTCCACCAATGCATTACAAGGAAGGTAATAAAGAGAATGTTATAAAATATATTTGAAATATGTGAAAAATAGAATATATTAATTACACACTATCATTTAACAATTTTATTTTTTCATTTTATTTCTTACCATTACAATCACATAAATATGATTACAGCATTCATCTATACATGTGAACTATCGCCACAATGAAGAGATAAGATTTATTTTATTCAATAGATCACATGAATGATATATATATCCTATATAATGAAATATTATATTATTTATGAAATTAATTTTATTCTATAATGATAAAATTTCACATATTTCCTTCCACTATTTATTATGGAAAATTGAAATGTTATAAATACGTACATAACGACTACCATCTCCATGATTATAATGATGTTCAATTCTCTTAACCACATTTCATGATTGGATTTAAAATTACAATTTAGGAATAAATTTTGAAAATAATTCATGATTATTATTCTAGAGAAGTTGAGAAAGGGTCCTCGATGACTATAGTAAACCTAGAGAAATCATTTTCAACATAAAATTTTAATACTATTAAAATTTTTTGTATAAACTGAAATTATTAAATATTTTTTAAAGAATATCAAGAGATAAGATAATTAGACTAATTTACTTGAAGGAATTATTCTAATAATAAAATATTAACATTATATTATTATTCATTTATATAGTGAATAAACATGGCATGTTGGACTCAAGGTAAGTTACTTTACATTAAACATACTATTTTAATGATTTCCTTCCAATACATTTTCCCTATGTTCATATATTTAAATTGATTTCATTATTGTATATATATAGAAATTAATGTTTTATTATGGTGAATTTATTCTTTCATTAAAATGTTTTTAAAATGGAATATTTTTATGTAATGTTTAACATTATCAACAAATGATAAATGGAATGTATAATTTTCATGTATATAGTGACAATGACCTTTTCTACTACCATAAATATTATTAGATGTTTTTATTCCATTAAGATGGATCATTTATTAATAAAATAAATCATTATTTACCATTTTCTAGTGATTTTATTCTTGAATATTGCGTCTTCAATGAAAAAGGGTATTTGGATATGGGAAATATTTTTCCAAATGGGATTAAAATAGTTTCTAAAGAGTTTTATAATGAAAATGATTTTTTTCATGTTTTGTGATGAAGTTATAGTTCATGGGAATTTTTTAAAATGATGGTTGGTTATATTATAATCTAGGTATGTATGGCTATGTTACAAACCATTAACAAGTGGCGATATTCTTAACTATGAATTTGTGTGTGCAGAACATGTATGGGTGGGTTTATGAATGTTATCAAATGCATTGGTTTATCTATAGAATTTAGGATGCTGATAACATTAGTTATTTCATTTGTATGAGTTATATGAATGTTTATTTCTCAACATAAATTCATGATTTATATGTGTTTGATATGGGGTTTAAAGGTGCCCTTTGATAAAAAATTGCATGAGATTTCATGTGAAAATGATTTATTAATTTAGAACAAAGAACATTGAGATTAAGGTAAACATTTCATTGGGTTTCATTTGTTTGCCAAACTAACTAAATTAATCATTTTATGTACCTTATAGGGATTTTTTTCAATCATCCCATATTTTTAACAACACATTATAGTGTGTCTGGTTGGGTAATGGAAGTTATGAAGTCAATTTAAATGTTTTTTAGTTTTTTCCTAAAATAAATATATTCTTTTTTTAAATGATTTTTAATGGTGAAAAAATGGATACTAATATGAAGTATACATATTATAATATGTGGGTTTGTTATGTTTCATTTAAAACTAAATATAAAATAACTATAAAACTAAATGATAATTCAAAATTAATGAATGTGAATTCTAGTCTAATGACACTAAAATATATACTTTCTTGCTTTGTGTACTTCCAGGAATCATGTTGAGATTCCTAATAATAATACTATGGGACAATGTTCTATTGATTCCTTTGTAATTCAATATCCGCATTATTTTAGTAGGTATCCTAATAAACTATTTTCTAAACAATGGATAAGTTCCCAAGAAAATATATCATGCATTATATAGTTTAAGGATCATTAAAGAAATTATCTTTTGATATTTAACATTTGGAAGGAGAAGCATATCAATGGTTTAAACTCAAAAATAACAAGTGGAAATGGGATGAAATAAATATATAGGGTGGTATGTGTTTATAATGTTATTTTTACACAAGTACATTTGTCATATTCTTCATATGAATATGTAGAATAATTCCATGAGTTATAGAATATGGTTGATGAAATCATATAACGTTTTAGGAAAACATCTAATGAATTAGATGGATCACTTCATGAATTATCATTCATAATGATAGTAAGATTAATTAATTATATATTCTCATAAATTTAATCATCAGCGTATTTTATTCATAATGTACTTCAGTGGATATCATAAAATAATTCTATATGATACAATCATGGAAATATATATTATGGTTATAAATCATATCATGGTTTTTATATAAAAGGAATGAAGTAACTCTAATGAAGTTATAATTATTAAAAAATAGAGAGAATAAGATAAAATTTAAATTATGATTTTGGTATAAAGGAGGAATGTAGGAAATTATATAGTATATAGTTATATTAAATGGTTTATGTATGTAAAGGATTTTCATTAGGGAGTTAAATGATGAACTGAAGGGAAGAAATTTTCTGATGATGTAAATAGAGAGAAAGCTCTATAAAATACTCAACCAACAATCTAGTATTTAAAATTAATGGAGAATTGGAATTATGATATGTAATGTTAAAATATGATTGTTAATTATGATGATCATAATTATTAACCTCAAAATCAAAAATAAAAGGGAAATCTCATGTTATTATATTACCAATGTGGCATATGAATTTGATGTTTCGAAAGGTAAATTTACTATCTACTCTAGAACAGAAAATATATTATTTGATTTAGGGTCTACCCACATAAATATATTTGTTGAATTTGATAATGGTTTCAAAATACATAATCAATTAATAGTTTCTTAATTATCATAAAAAACATCTATAATTATGATAATTAAATTCATTTAGAATGATTCTTGTCTAATTTAAATTTCTAGGAATATACTTCTTGAGAGTAATTTTATTTGTCCTCTTGTTGAATTTTATTTTATTTTGGAAATTTTTTGAATTCATGTATATAAATTTAAAGTATGTTTTTGAGGAATGTGATCCATATTTTATTTTATGAACTATTATATGATTATCTATCGATTCATGGATAAATATGAAAATAAAATTTATATTTCATTCATTATATGGGAAATCATTCTTATTAATTGGGGACTTTATCTTTGTTGGATGGTGAGAAACTCATCATCAAAGATAAGAATAATGTATGATATTTTTTTTATTTTTTTAAAAGAGTTTCATATTATTCCTCTGAATTGTGAAGTTGAGTTGTCAATAGAACTCATACATGTTGATACACCTATTTCAAAAAACTATTTTTAATGGAATTAATTTATATATATTAGTTAAATAAGAAACTCTAGGAAAATATTGTTATTTTATTCACTAATACATGTTTAATTTCGTGGGGTTTACTTGTTATTTTTAATAATATGAAATATGGGCCATCGAGACCCTATATTGATTATAAGTAACATAGTATGATCATGATAAACAATAAGTATCCTTTGACCCATATTGAAGACTTCGTTGATCAATTATGATGAGAAGAATATTTTTCCAAAGTTGATCTTAGATCTTGATAATACCAATTGAAAGATAAATTTGACATTGTACGCAAGACAATATTTTATACAAGGCATAGACACTATAAATTTATAGGGATTTCATTTGGTATTAATAATTCCCTAACAATCGTTATTAATTAATGAATAGAGTCCTTATATATTATATTTTTTTGTTTCTATTAATATTTATAAACCATACTCTTATATATTAAAATTTTCAAAAGGGCATACTGGTCACTTTAAGATTATACTAAATAACGTAGAGAAGGATCTGTTTTATGAGAATTTACTCAGTCTAAAAATTGGACTCAAAAATATTTATTTGGGGTTATATAATCTCTTCGGTGGTTATATGGATGTATCCATCAATGATATACATTATTGAATATTATCCCAGACTAGCCATAGTTACTAGGATCAATATTTTTAATGTATTTTCTAGATATTATCAAATAGCTGTTGAATATTTATCATCAATATATAATGGAATAATAATATACTAAAAATGTGATTCAAGTTAATTTTGTTATATTAATGTGAGTAAAATAGAAATGTCAAAAATAATAGTCTACCCACATTTTCTAACACTACCCTACAATGGAGAATATTTTTTATCTATAGTGATGCATTGAGTGATGTACTAGGATGTATACTATTGAAAAATGATATGGTGATATCGTATGCATTAATTTTTTTTCATAATAAAAAGTACAAGTTATAGTATTTTATTTTATCTATGGTAATTTATGAATTACATATATTGGGGAATTATAATTAAGGATATTTGTGTGATATATATAATGAACCTAAAATATAAAACTATATATTGACTCATAAAGAGATGAATAAACACCATAGAATATGGTTGAATTTGATTAAACTTATGGGAACTCAATAAATTACAAACATAAGAAGACAAATAAGGTGGATAATTTATCTAGTATAAAATGTAATACTTGTATATCAATGATGAGGATCACAAAACATCCAATAATTTAAGATGTTCAATGAAAGGATTTGGAAATCATTATAGATAAAGAAAAATGATATCTTTCTCAAATTATTTTTCAACCATCAATCGAAATGAATATTAAATTGGTGCATAAAGAATTAATAAGCCTATTAAATTATTTTATAAGTTGTAAAAATTTATAAAAATATTAGAATTGAATAATATAATTAAATAATCGAGAATGAGTTATTATTATACCAGAATAAAATAATGATATGTTGGATTAATTTCATTTCTCTCTTTTTCTATTAAAACTATTGGTGAAAACATATATAGAGACCTAAAAGAGTATTTTTTTTGTTTGGGAAACATGAATAGAGATATTTTAGACTTTGTAACTTGGAAGTAGGTATTTCATCATGTTATGAATAATATATATATGTATAAGATATGTTAGAACCATTAACAATAAAATAATGGAAATGAAAAAACAACAATATGGATTTTTTTGTTGGACTCCATAAAAATTAAAACTTCAAAAAAGTTATTTTAGTTGTAGTAGATTTACTTTTGAAGTTTGTCCCAAAAATTAAAATTAGATAACATTTCTCTATTTGATCAATAAGAAAAGATATATATAATAGATGTGTAAAGGAAATATAGAGTACCATGTTCTATTGTATATAATTAGGATATGAGGATTACCTTGAAGTTTTAGAGATGCAATTAACATTATATAAATAAATAGTAGTGTTTAATTACTTATTACATCATCAGATATATAGTCATTGTGATCAGACTAGTCAAAACAGAGAGGATATTTTGAGATATTTTTTAATATATTTCAATGGTGTTTGGTATCAACAGCTTTCTCAGAAAGACTTGTCATATAAAAAATGAGTTCTTAAATGTATAATTATTAATAAATCTATTAACATATGTGTATAAATCATATGTTGAAAATTTAATATGGATAAATATATTTTTTGGAATATGATATTGATGAGGAAATTTTTGGGAAAGTTTGAACTATTCAGTAACACATCATCGAAAATCACAATCAAAAAAAGAATAATGATGACAAGATTTTATAAAATAAAAAATTAAAATTTGTTTACAATTTATTCAAATGAATTTCCTAAATTATAAGGGTTATGTAGTTTATATACGAGGTAAATTTGAAACCTAAAAATATCATCACTTTTGAGATTTTTGATCAGATTGGGCTGGTTTCTTATAACTTGGTCTATCAACTGAGAATCTATCATGTTCATGAGGTGTTTTTTTTATCTCTACATATAATGTTCATAACTAATCCATAACATGTACTAATCCATGAATTTTTCTCTCTAGATCATTATCATTATTTTGAAAAACAACTAATGAAATCACGGATCATATTTAAATATTTAAACAGAATATTCTTAATCTGATAGTTAATATTCTATGGAGTAATTATAAATTTAAAAAAGCTAAATGAGAACCAAATGATAGGATGAAGTACAAATATATAAATCATTAGTCTGGTATAGAATAAATAATGATTGATAAATTCATTTTAAAAGCGGATTATAATGTTATAACCTATGATTTTGTGTGTATTTCATTTTAAGAAAATATAAAAGTATTAAATATTCATCATTATATGAAAACTCAAGACTAAATGAAGCATGATAGAGTATACCTTTACAATAAAGAAATCAGATTTATGGAATAAATAATAATAACCATATTATAAAAATATATAAATTATTCATCTAATTAAAATTTATTTATTATTGCATAATATATAAATACTATGTTCTTAGTAAATACATTGAATGTTTCAAAAGAAATGTTTACAAAAAAATGGTATCAATTTAATTCTTTAGGTAGACATTATAACTAATTTATAAAAAGTTTAGAAGATATATTTTATATTAAAAATATAGAATTCAGTAAATAATTATATCATAATTAGGATACGCTGCTTTTTTTTTATTTTTCAAAAAAAAAATATTTCTATGAACTGTGAAAATATATTGATTTTTTTTAACTGTCATTTCAATTTAAATAGAAGATCCATAGTTTATTTAATTTTATCATTACTTAATTTAATTATCCTTAAATTATAACTAATATATTTAATTTTATAGGATTCAATATTATACTTAATTATTGAATAAGTTCAGTTTTATCTTAAAAACACCTTATACTACTGTTTTTATGTGCATAATGTGTTTCGATTAGGATAAATTAAATAAATATCTTTTTGATTAATTAATTTATTAAAATTTATATATTATATCTTTATTAAATATTTATTACATTCATCTAAATCTTATTACCTAGAACGGAAGGCAGGTAAACTCAATTTTATGCTGAATAATGCATTTTACTAAAAACAAATTTATAATATTTTGAGATTATATTTAAAATTGAATTATAAAAAAAATAAGAACTAAAAAATTTAAATTATATTCCACAATTTTAATGAAAAAGATGAATATAATTTACTATTTTCTACCTAATTATTAATCAAAATGAGTTTTAAAAAAGAATAAAATCTTGTTACCGCAGTTAACGTTAAAATGGGTTTACCAGTGGTTAAATGTGAAGATAATTTTGTCATTTTTATTAAAGAATTCACTAAATCCTACTATTTATTGATATGTGTACCCAATATTATATCCAAATATAAAATTAGTTGTTTTGATACATTTTACTATGTACGACATTATTAAAAATATAATATACTGAAAAATGTAATGTTTTTTATCTGCATCCCTTGTAAATGGAAACCACTAACATCATTTATTTACCCCATATTGAGAACCATATATTGACCAAAACATATAAAATATTGATCAAAACAAACCTAACCACGAATTAGATGTCCTATTATTCTTCAAAAAAAATTCCAAGGAACCTTAAGAAGAAATATAATGGACATCTTGTGGAAAAGATGTAATCATCCTATGTAAACTATTTCAAATTATTTCATCATATACATCACAATTTTCCAAATTTATAACAAAATTCCAATGTAATTTAACATAACATAATTCAAAGATTTTATGATTACGGAACCACTATTACCCACCCTTGTCTCCATCAAAAAAGAAATGAAATATAATTTTTGTGTATCTATGGACTACCACCTCTATATAGTCATATAAATCATTTTCATCACTGTCATTCCAGATTTTTTATTATTATGGATTTAATATTGATATTGGATTATTTGGACTATTTAATTTTATTATTGAGAATTTTTCTACTTCTATTTATTTGAAAATGAAAATACCATTCTTATGTTTGTATAGACTAGCATATCCCTAAATGGGTTGAATCCTTTATATATATATATATGTTCATATGATAATAATTATTCATATAAAGAATATATATGATAAAAAATGCATTAATAAATCTTGGATAAAATGGATCCAAGAAATTAATGAAAATAAATATGAAACTAATACATATGAAATAAAGTAAACAAATAAAAATTAAAAAATTATGATTTTAAAAAAATTATTATAGGAAATAAAATATTATGACATTTACATTATAATTTTTATTGATATAATAAATTTTAAAATATTACTTAGTAATATTTTATAGTTTTATATTCACTATAAAAATAATTTACTTTTTTCATTTAAAAGGAAAAAGATAATTTTATCCAAATATAGTTTTAAAAATTATATGATTTTATTTAAAATGTTTGTTAAAAATTCGATTTTATTGTTTATAAACTGACTTCATTTATTTATTAATCTTTTCAAATTTATCTTTTGATGGATTTTTTATTTAAAAAAAATTTCCATTGAATAGCCAGGAATATTAATTTTATTGAAAATATATTACCCTTTTGATTATTTAAGGAGTGAAATTACTTTTTGAAGTAGTTTTAAAATTAAATTCATCCCCTTTTATTTAAAATTATCTAATTACAAGTACATAATTTTAATTTAACTTTAATTTAGTATAATAAATGTTTACACTTAATATATGTATTTTTATGGGAAAATATTTTTCTTTGAATTTTTATAGTTTAATATATAATAATTAATTTCCTCTTGTATTCTAAATATTAAAAAAAAGATTCAATATTTTTAAAATTTGGGTCCATTTGATTATAATATTTACATTTTTTGGGTTAATAAAAAATAGTAACACTCATAATTTTGTTCTGATTGAAAATGTTAATCAGGAAATTAAAGATAATAAAAATGTAATTGGGACTAAAAGGTGTCCCTAACACCTAAAATAATTCTATTGGATGATTCTATTCAATAAATAATAATGAATTTTTATATTACACTTATATTTGGACATGTTTATGTGATTATGTCCATAATAATATAATTTGTAATAAATATTTAAAAAAAACCAACTCTGGTTTTTATTAATATAATATTTTTAACACGGGGATAAATAAAAGATATGTTTATTAGTAATTATTCATTTTTGAATATAAATTATCTATATTCATAATATTAATTTTTTTATTTTTTGTGTAGAAATAATTTCCTTAAATTATTACTCAATGTTGAAGTGGTAATTTTTCTACAAACTGAAAAATAGAATAAATGAATTTAATAGTAATTAAGGCAATGTTATTTGAATGAATTAATGTCACCAAATATTTCAATAGATAATAATGATAAATTTTAGAGATTTTAATTCATTGGAATAAAATTCATTAACTGTATTGATGTTATTAATGTCAAAGAAAATTAATATTTCTTGAATTGATATTACTGATATTTTGTATTAAATATTATTTTATTAAATGATTTCAAATAACTAAATATATAAAATATAGTCATATTAATGGTATATGGTTAGTTACATAAAAATATTCCATTTATTTATTACATTTCATGTTATAGTAAAATTATTAGCCCTCAATGTATAAGAAATATTAATATAATATTTATTTTCAAAAGGGTCAATGAAGTGTTAAAATAAAACTATAAGGAGAAAATTCAATCCAAACCAATAAAAATATTATTTTATGAGAGTAAATGGACACATAGTTATATTATAAAATAATAATATCATTAATTAGAAATTCTTGCATCGAAAATAATTTTTTTAAATTTTATATTTGAAGAAATCCCAAGAGTGCCCCTTCCCTCTATTATAAAAGAAAACTTATTCTTCCCATTTATTCACACTTAAATAGTCTTTTTTTATAAGGCCCCAGCCTTAAACCTTACTTAATCTTGAGTTATTACAAGATTAAACGTTGAGGATCTTTTCAGGTTTAGAGTTTTAGAGAATTAGATAATGAAACTTACATTACATTCCACATTTAAACAAAGTGGTTACATAAAATACAGTATTCATTCTTCCCATCAACAGAAACATATTTAAAATATAACACGGATTCTTTCTTGACACATCCTTGACACTATCATCACATCATTTACCTTTCCCTTGACCTATGAAAAACATTTCAAAAACTTGGGATGAGCATAAAAAGCTCAGTAAGAGTTATAAAAATATGGAAAGGAAACACGAGTTCATATATACATTAGAATGAAATCACACTTTACCCATAAAACAAAGGCATATAAAATCATGAATAAATCATAGAAACATAATACATAATGGTAACTTGAGGCATTCATAACATTCTTACTTAGGGAGTAACCCTCTTGGTTACGTTTGGAATACCCATCACAGTATATTCCCTAAATCTCTTCGGAGAAACATTAACGTTTCACTCATTCGCGTTACCCAATGCATTGGAGAGCTATATCGGGCTCACCCGCCCTTAGTTTATCACGGAACCACCCGTCTTCATAATAATTCCCAAGAACCATAACATAATCGTATCACATAAAACATACATAAAGGGAACATAACATTTCCACATTTCAATCACAAGATATCAATACAACTCAAAAAACTTTGTGAAAACCATTTTCAATACCAAAATAAAAGAAAAGTAAAACATGGTATTTATTTTTCTTTTAAAAAAAAGGTATGGCTTGTAGAGGAAGCTGAAACTCAAATAACGGTCACAACGGCGGAGAAGTCGTTGTCGCCGCATATGTACGACAGAAACATTCCCTTTGTCGTTTAGTAAACGCTTCGTATAAAAAAGATTCCTTTTGAATAAACGTAAAAGTTAAAGGGGGTTTATACACCGTATAAAAGAAAGTTGTGTATAAAATAAAATATGCCTTAATGAAAGGAGATTGAGACGAAGTCCCATACCACCTTGAAGCTTAAAATTTTAAACCATTAATATCCATATAAATAAATCCTTAAAACCATTTTGAAAACATGGATATTAATAAGAACAAATAATTAAAACATTTAAGGCGATATTTTGGTTAAAGGGGTTTTACCAAAATTAGAGACACTTGAATACAATAATTGAGGAATAATATTTTGTCAGAACTTTATAATATCATGAGAATAAATGGATTCATGATATAATACTCCAAAGGACAGTATATACACCATATAAGAGTGAATTGGTGCATAACAACAATGAACTCTCAATAGAAATGTCAAATGTGATGAAATCCCTTATAAAGAAGGTATCCTTAAATTAAGGACAAATCAATCTCAAAAATATGTGTGACAAATATAAATACACCCAATATAAGTGGATATTAAGTTTAAAACAATAAAAGGTCATTCACACATATTCAATGTATGACATATTCAATGACTACATGTTGAACCCAAAGAAATCGAAATTGGGTTAAAAAGTTCCCTTGACAGCCTAACGACATCACATCAAAATGAGTTTATGAGAGATAAAAAAGTGTATCTCATCACTTGGACATAAAATTTACATCAATAAGGATATATGAGAACATATCCCAACATAACAATATGTAAATTAAAAGACCCAACAATGAAGTCTTTTAAAAAGAGGAGGGTGAAAGGTTCCCTTACCGACTTGGGTATCTTTCAAAACATACACCCCATGAATGAAGGAAAATAAATCATTGATGTAAATAATCATAAAGGAAAGTATATTACACAAAGAGTAGAATAATGGCAGTACATACACCACTCAAAGGAAATTGTGGCAAATGTAGCATAAATCTCACGGGAATAAATGTGAGATGAAAAATCCCTTACGAAAACTCAGAAGCCTAACGACGCCACATAAAACTTCCAAAAATGGATTGATGAGATCAAATAGGGTATCTCATAACATTACAACAAAATGTACAGCAAGAGTAATATGAAATAACAACCCCCATCATAACAAATAGGAGCTTCAAAGAAGTGACATAAAGGGGATTACTTAAATAGAAAGAGAGAGGTTAGATCTCTTACGAAAATTCGGCAGCCTATCGGCGCCACTTAAAACTTCCAAAATGGATTGATGATTGAGAATAGGGTCTCTAATCACATGAACATAATAATTAAAGTAAATTTAATATAAAATATCATCCCAATAACAAGAAATATGATCTTTAAAAGGAATGACATAAAAGTGTGTACTTAAAAATAAAGAGAGGAGTAGGATCCCTTACCTCGGGTCTGACTTGACTCGATTTTTCTTTAATCTCCTGAATAATAAACTTGAGTTAATTTCTACTTCCTTAAGAAACTTTTTCAAGTTTATTATTCCTTTTATATCACTTATTACCATGTCATAAAAATTATGTAATCAATTATGTTAAAAATATTTGTTTTCCCGATATTTGGTTCTTAAGTCGAAAGTGGACTTCTTACAATTACATGTTGTTCGTGTGGCCAAATGTTTATTATATCCATAATTGTATTCATTATTTAGATATCATATATGTCATATATATCCAGTACATGCATGCATTTATAACATTACATAATCATTTAGAGGTAAGAAATGAAATGCACCGTTCATGGAGACGGTAAGCCGTACGTACGCATGAACGCTACTTTCATTTCTATTTCATATTTTATAGAATGGAATAATAATGATATAAAGGTATATTATAATTACAGTATAATATCATATATAATATCATAGTTCCATCCTTTATACGTCCCACATATGGTATTTAACGAATCAAATCACTTTGAGGGGGCGGTAGTCCGCACTTCCTTAAATGAAGATATCGCGTTTACTCATAATGGAAACCATAAGGGTATTCACAAAATTAAAAAAAACAGAAGCTTAAGGAAAACATAAACATATTATATATCATATATAAAAATAGTGGCATCATAATGGCCACCTTTTAAAGTGTTAAATGAGTATTGAACAATCATCGTGTCGGGAAGCAGAATTTCTCCATCCACGGAAACCGTATGTTCTTTAACCATTTGATGTATTTGTGTGAGAGTGTAGCTCGAATAAATCTTATAAAAACATCCTAGTATATTTAATATACCCGTTTTGTTACAAAAGAAGTAAATAAAAAGAGTTTTGGGGGTTGGAGAAGCAAAATAAAACAAATGAACATGAGAGAATGAATTACCTTTAAAAGTGTAACTCCTTTTTATTTGAGCCTAAAGGATTCCTTTGAAAGGATGCTGCCCAAAGGGAATCCTCTAGGATTAGGAGAGGGATGTGGAGAGAGTAAATGGTCAGGGGTTGGCCGAGACAAAGGCTTGAGGAGTGTGTGAAATGAGGTAGAGGTGGGGGCCTTTTATAAGAGGAGAGGAGGGGCACTTTTGGAAAGTAAGAAATATTACTTTATTTGAAAATGTGTTTCGGTTTTAAAAGGCCCCACATTTATATAATTCGTGGATAAGGTGATAAGGGTTCGCAATCCACCCTTACAATAATTTTTGGACATGTGTAGGTCATATAGTTTACATTATCTTCTCATTTTATTTAAATTGTCAGATAATGATGTCATCGCTGCATCATTATGATGTCATAAATAATTTAATTTATTTAATGTATAAAAATTATAAACAAATTACTATTATGTATGAAATAGTTTTATCTTTCCAATGAATATTTATAATAAAAAATCTGACTTGTATAACCCCACTTAAAAATTGTTTTAGTAAAACATATCATGTTCGTGTCATTTTTACTGTTACATTAAATAAAAAGTTATTTATGTCATTTCCCAACCAAAGTGGCTCCATGGGGTCCCCAAGTTGACCCATGACTTTTCTTGGTCGGCCATTACACATCCAATGAGGTTAGGACATGTGTCAAGTTCATTTCATATTATTAAAACATTATTTTTACCTTAAACTACACTAATTACCTCTAATCGCGATTAAAAACTTAATAAGTTACTATTCACCAAAAAATTATTTTTATCCCATTGAACCACATTTTACTTCTTAATGAAAACCATGTATGTCGGATTTTTTAAATTCAAAACACAAAGATGGCAAAATTTCATTTAAACGGAAAAATCAGTTTTTATACGTACCACTTAGTGGTGTCACTATTCACCAAAAATTGATGTTTTTCAGAAAAATCCCAAAAATTCACCCTAAGATATATTTGATATTCTTAATTAAAAAATGAAGTCTATTTTACAAAATTCAAAACATATTAGTCACATTAATTAATTTAATAATTAATTCCCGCTGTCAGAGCAAATAGTGTGTTTTTATGAAACAATAATTATCAAAAGATTGACACTGGTTTAAGTCTGATTTCAAAGTGAAATTAATTCCAACGACCACTATTGGATTTAATGGTAAAAATATATTCTAATTTCACTTTAAAACCAATTCAAAAGATAATATAATCATATAAATAAATTAGATTAAAAAGAGGTTTTGAATTAAAATACAACATTTTACACTATTCATTAAAAAAATGAACTTTATCGGAAAGATACCAAAAAATTACACAAAGTAAATTTTGATGTCCAGATTCTTAATAAGAGTTTTATTTGGTCCAAAAGAATGTTTAAGAGTGAAAAAAACTATATTTAATAATGGTTCAACATCAAAAGGTGATAAGTGAACCTTTAGTGAAAACTAGGGCATATACGCCTAAAATTGAATTCTTTCCGTATTTTAAGCCTCTATCCTTTATTGGATAAATGTAAAAACATTTAAAAACATATATAATCATATTTTAGTTATATATATCCAGTCCCGCCATTACAACGGCTACATGTCAACTAACATTTAAAATAATATTATTTTATTTTTAGAGTGCAACGTAAGATTCCCAAGAAACTCGTTTTTGCGTGTTGGGTACGCCATCGAGCATAGCGTCCCCTTTAAAGTAATATCAATATTTTATTCACAAATATGGATAAATATGAAAAAGTCATATTCTTTATTTACCTGGGGTGTTACATCCTTCCCCCCTTTTGGGAATTGCGTCCTCGCAATTTTAAAAATTGAGCTTGGAAACATCCTTGAAAGTCCCACATCGGAACAAGAGTCCGTAAAACAATCACTTTAAAATAAAGAAAGATAAGCATAGAGGTCACCCGAGTTAACCCACACTAGTACTCCATGTAGGAAAACATGTACATGGAGGAGAAAACAAAGGGTCATGTTCTTGAGGGAGAGTGATAGTAAACATGTCTAGGAGAAAGTTAACCATAAGAAAATCACAAACTTGTGATGGGTTAAACGGTATTCAATTCCCCAGTAGGAAAAGTTAATAGTCAACATTTTTGTTTTAAGTTACTTTTTATTGAGGAATTTATTCATAAGGAAACATAATCACTTATCATGTTGACTTTCAACTTTTACACAAACTCATATTTTCTCCAAAAGACGAGTATTTAGGGAGACTTGTTCGCATTAAGAGTACTATAATCAACTTCTAGAGAATCACCTAATCCAAAAAAGAGAACTATATACTTCCCATATCTTTAGACCTTAACCATAACCAAAACCAAAAAGGTTAGTACAAGGTCAGATAATCCAAAAAAGGATAACCCTTTATAAAAATAAAATCTATTCTTAATCTCCAAAATTTATCCAACAAAACCCAAAGTTCAACGAGGACCATCCGATAAACAATTTGTCCATAAATTTTTTCAAAGTAAACCAAACTAATATTGAAACCCAAATATTTGAAGGATTTAGTCACATAGTCTTCCAAGATAAATCGTAACATTTATCTCCAAACAACATTAGTTGCTCTTAAAGTCTAGTATTGAAAAGTAATTAACCTAATCACATAATCTCCATGATAGGTTAATCATTTTCATAAATAACCCAAAATCAACTTACTCTTAATTCATAAAATCATATAACTAAAAAGAATCAGTCAAACTAACCAGGGACTTCACGTAGTCCAGTGGTAGGCGATAAATACCAGTCACACATTGGTTGTGGGTTCGATTCCCGCAGCTTTGTCCGACGCGACGGGTTGTCACACGGTCTGTGTGTTGTCATTTTTACAAAACTATATAATTCTTAAATCATACCCCAAAAAGAGATAAAATCATCAAAAATGATCATAACATATTTTAACCTCAAGTTTATCTCATGCCTTTCATTTTCCAGCATATCATATAATAACCCATAATTACCTCAAAAGTAAGGATCATATAAACTCTAATGGTTAACTTTATAATTATTACCTGAACTTCCAAATGGATTGGTCATCTCGTACATGATGCATTACAGAACATACCAAGGTTCAAGTGGTTGATCATGAATCCTTGATATTTGGTTTAGAACAACCACAAGTTTCCTCATTTAATCCTCCATTTTATCTAGTCTCTTAATCATAGAACCATCACAGTTTCCTTCAAACCTGTTGTCTCTTTGGTGCCTGCTAGATCCATCCATTCACTAAAAACAGAAATGTCAGTGTGAGTATATCAACAAAACCATCATGTACTAATGAGGAAGGTAAACACTAAGATACAATTACTCATTCACTTTATCTAAAACTAGGACTCTTTCTGAAATCCTAACCATTATGGTAATGTCACTTATGCTTAAAGAATACCCTAACCTCTAAAGTTATCTAAACCGACCTTTGATACCAACTATAAGGCCCCAACCTTAAACCTTACTTAATACTGAGTTATTACAAGATTACACACTGAGGATCTTTTCAATTTCAGAGTTTTAGAGAATTAGATCATGAAACTTGCATTACATTCCACATTTAAACAAAGTGCTTACATAAAAGACAGTATTCATTCTTCCCATCAACAGAAACATATTTAAAATATAACACAGATTCTTTCTTGACACATCCTTGACACTATCATCACATCATGTACCTTTCCCTTGACCTGTGAAAAAAATTTCAAAAACATGGGATGAGCATAAAAAGCTCAGTAAGAGTAATAAAAATATGGAATGGAAACACGAGTTCATATATACATTATAATGAAATCACACTTTACCCATAAAACATAGGCATATCAAATCATGAATAAATCATAGAAAACATAAGACATAAAGGTAACTTGAGTCATTCATAACATTCTTACATAGGGAGTAACCCTCTTGGTTATGTTTGGAATACCCATCACAGTATATTCCCTAAATATCTTCGGAGAAACCTTAACATTTCACTCCTTCTTGTTACCCAATGCATTGGAGATCTATATCGGGCTCACCCGCCCTTAGTTTATCACGGAACCACCCGTCTTCATAATAATTCCCAAGAACCATAACATAATCGTATCACATAAAACATGCATAAAGGGAACATAACATTTCCACATTTCAATCACAAGATATCAATACAACAAAAAAAACGTTGTGAAAACCATTTTCAATACCAAAATAAAAGAAAAGTAAAACATGGTATTTATTTTTCTTTTAAAAAAAAGGTATGGCTTGTAGAGGAAGCCGAAACTCAAATAACGGTCACGACGACGGAGAAGTAGTTGTCGCCGCATATGTACAACAAAAACATTCCCTTTTTTCGTTTAGTAAATGCTTCGTATAAAAAAGATTCATTTTGAATAAACGTAAAAGTCAAAGGGGTTTATACACCGTATAAAAGAAAGTTGTGTATAAAATAAAATATTCCTCAGTGAAAGGAGATTGAGACGAAGACCCATACCACCTTGAAGCTTAAAATTTTAAACCATTAATATCCATATAAATAAATCCTTAAAACCATTTTGAAAACATTGATATTAATAAGAACAAATAATTAAAACATTTAAAGCGATATTTTGGTTAAAGGGGTTTTACCAAAATTAGAGACACTTGAATACAATAATTGAGGAATAACATTTAGTCAGAAATTTATAATATCATGAGAATAAATGGATTCATGATATAATACTCCAAATTATAGTATATACACCATATAAGAGTGAATTGGTGCATAACAACAATGAACTCTCAATAGAAATGTCAAATGTGATGAAATCCCTTATAAAAAAGGTATCCTTAAATTAAGGACAAATAAATCTCAAAAATATGTGTGACAAATATAAATACAGCCAATATAAGTGTATATTAAGTGTAAAACAATAAAAGGCCATTCACACATATTCAATGGATGACATATTCAATGACTATATGTTGAACCCAAAGAAATCGAAATTGGGTTAAAAAGTTCCCTTGACAGCCTAACGACATCACATCAAAATGAGTTGATGAGAGATAAAAATGTGTATCTCATCACTTGGACATAAAATTTACATCAATAAGGATATATGAGAACATATCCCAACATAAAAATATGTAAATTAAAAGACCCAACAATGAAGTCTTTTAAAAAGAGGAGGGTGAAAGGTTCCCTTACCGACTTGGGTATCTTTCAAAACATACACCCTATGAATGAAGGACAATAAATCATTGATGTAAATACTCATAAAAGAAAAGTATATTACACAAAGAGTAGAATAATTTCAGTACATACACCACTCAAAGTAAATTGTGGCAAATGTAGCATAAATCTCATGGGAATAAATGTGAGATGAAAAATCCCTTACGAAAACTCGGCAGCCTAGACGGCGCCACATAAAACTTCCAAAAATGGATTGATGAGATCAAATAGGGTATCTCATCACATTAAAACAAAATGTACAGCAAGAGGAATATGAAAGAACATCCCCCATCATAACAAATAGGAGCTTAAAAGAAGTGACATAAAGGGGAGTACTTAAAGAGAAAGAGAGAGGTTAGATCTCTTACGAAAATTCGGCAGCCTATCGGTGCCACTTAAAACTTCCAAAATGGATTGATGAGAGAGAATAGGGTCTCTAATCATATGAACATAATAATTACAGTAAATTTAATATAAAATATCATCCCAATAACAAGAAATATGAGCTTTAAAAGGAATTACATAAAAGTGTGTACTTAAAAAGAAAGAGAGGAGTAGGATCCCTTACCTCGGGTCCGACTTGACTCGATCGTTCTTTAATCTCCTGAATGATAAACTTGAGTTAATTTCTACTTCCTTAAGAACCTTTTTGAAGTTAATTATTCCTTTTATATCACTTATTACTATGTCATAAAAATTATGTAATCATTTAAGTTAATAATATTTGTTTTGCCGATATTTGGTTCTTAAGTCGAAAGTGGACTTCTTACAATTACATGTTGTTCGTGTGGCCAAATTTTTAATATATCCAGAATTGTATTCATGATTTAGATATCATATATGTCATATATATACAGTACATTCATGCATTTATAACATTACATAATCATTTAGAGGTAAGAAATGAAATGCATCGTTCATGGAGACGGTAAGCCGTACGTACGCATGAACGCTACTTTCATTTCTATTTCGTATTTTATAGAATGGAATAATAATGATATAAAGGTATATTATAATTCCAGTATAATATCATATATAATATCATAGTTCCATCATTTATACGTCCCACATATGGTATTTAACGAATCAAATCTCTTTGAGGGGGCGGTAGTCCGCACTTCCTTAAATGAAGATATCGCGTTTACCCATAATGGAAACCATAAAGGTATGCCCAAAATGAAAAAAACAGAAGCTTAAGAAAAACATAAACATATTATATATCATATATAAAAATAGTTACATCATAATGTCCACCTTTGAAGGTGTTAAATGAGTATTGAACAATCATCGTTTCGGGAGGCAGAATTTCGCCATCCACGGAAACCGTATGTTCTTTAACCATTTGATGTAGTTGTGTGAGAGTTTAGCTCGAATAAATCTTATTACAACATCCTAGTATATTGAAGATACTGGTTTTGTTACAAAAGAAGTAAATAAAAAGAGTTTAGGGGGTTGGAGAAGAAAAATAAAACAAATGAACATGATAGAATGAATTACCTTTAAAAGTGTAACTCCTTTTGATTTGAGCCTAAAGGCTTCCTTTGAAAGTATTATGCCCAAAGGGAATCCTCTAGGATGAGGAGAGGGATGTGGAGAGAGTAAATGGGCAGGGTTTGGCCGAGCCAAAGGCTTGAGGAGTGTGTGAAATGAGGTAGAGGTGGGGGCCTTTTATAAGAGGAGAGGAGGGGCACTTTTGAAAAGTAATAAATATTACTTTATTTGAAAATGTGATTTGTTTTAAAAGGTCCCACATTGATATAATTAGTGGAAAAGGTTATAAGGGTTATAAACCCACCCATCCAATAAGTTTTGGACATGTGTAAGTCATAGATTTTACATTATCTTATCATTTTATTTAAATCGTCAGATAATGATGTCATCGCTGCATCATTATGATGTCATAAATAATTTAAATTATTTAATGTCTAAAAATTATAAAAAAATTTCTATGATGTAGGAAATCTTTTTATCTTTCCAATTAATATTTATAATAAAAAATCTGACTTTTATAACCCCACTTAAAATATTTATTAGTAAAACATATCATGTTTGTGTCATTTTTACTTTTACATTAAATAAAAAGTTATTTATGTCATTTCCCAACCAAAGTGGCTCCATGGGGTCCCCAAGTTGACCCATGGCTTGTATTTGTCGTCCATTACACATCCAATGAGGTTAGAACATGTCTCAAGTTCATTTCATATTATTAAAACATTAGTTTTACCTTAAACTACACTAATTACCTCTAATCGCGATTAAAAACTTAATAAGTTACTATTCACCAAAAAATTATTTTTATCCCATTGAACCACATTTTACTTCTTAATGAAAACCATGTATGTCGGATTTTTGAAATCCAACACAAAAATATGGAAAAATTTCATTTAAACAGAAAAATCAGTTTTTATAAGTACCACTTAGTGGTGTCACTATTCATCAAAAATTGATGTTTTTCAGAAAAATCCCAAAAATTCACCCTAAGCTATATTTGATATTCCAAATTAAAAAATGAAGTCTATTTTACAAAATTAAAAACATATAAGTCACATTAATTAATTTAATAATTAATTCCCGATGTCAGAGCAAATAGCGTGTTTTTATGAAACAATAAGTATCAAAAGATTGACACTGGTTTAAGTTTGATTTCAAAGTGAAATTAATTCCAACGAACACTATTGGATTTAATGGTAAAAATATATTCTAATTTCACTTTTAAACCAATTCAAAAGATTATATAATCATATAAATAAATTAGATTAAAAATAGGTTTTGAATTAAAATACAACATTTTACACTATTCCTTAAAAAATGAACTTTATCGGAAAGATACCAAAAATTTACACAAAGTAAATTTTGATGTCCCGATTCTTAATAAGAGTTTTATTTGGTCCAAAATAATGTTTAAGAGTGAACAAAACTATATTTAATGATGGTTTAACATCAAAAGGTGATAAGTGAACCTTTAGTGAAAACTAGGGCATATACGCCTAAAATTGAATTCATTCCGTATTTTAAGCCTCTATCCTTTATTGGATAAATGTAAAAACATTTAAAAACATATATAATCATATTTTAGTTATTTCTATCCATTCCCGCCATTACAACGGCTACATGTTAACTACCATTTAAAATAATATTATTTTATTATTAGAGTGCAACGTAAGATTCCCAAAAAACTCGTCGTTGCGTGTTGGGTACACCATCGAGCATAGCCTCCCCTTTAAAGTCATATCAATATTTTATTCACAAATATGGATAAATATGAAAATGTAATATTCTTTATTTACCTGGGGTGTTACATTTTTATTTTCCAATACACTACCAATTCACTTAATTAAATCTATAACCACATTAAATATGCCTTATGTTTGGAATAATACCCCTCTTATAGGAGTTAAGGTGTTGTGAAGAGGATATTTTCCAAAAAGAAGATTATATTTTACCACATAATTAAGTTTTATTTCTTCATCCAAAAAATTAAAATATTATATCTCAATAATAAAATAATAACACATTTATCCTACATACAATGATAGGTTATAATGTTAGTTATATAACATATATCCATATCCTCTTCCATCGTGTGGAAATAAAATCATCTATCATGTGTACGTTGGACTGACACCTCGAAAACTGATTTAATTTGTTTGACATCACAATTTATCATAGGGAGTTATAATTTTCTAATTCATATTTATATTTTTAAATTCATTACATATTTATAATGGGGAAAATATAATATATCATTTACCTACATATTTTTACATTCACATAAAAATGATAACGTCTTTCATGTGTACGTGTGGACTACCACCTCTATAAAGCAATGTGAATCTATTTTCTTCACCACATCACATTTATGATATATATATGAATATATATATATATATTTAATGAGTAATTATTACATTTTTGATATTATAATAATTAATTAATGATAAAATAACACTTATTTTCATGTCATAATGATAATTGTAAATTTTAAACTTTACTCAAGTGTATTTATGACCTACCATCTCCTTAATTAGAAAAAACCCATTATTAATTAACATTATTAATGGTTTGATTTAAAATTATATTGGATTTATAATAAGAAAAACTATTTATATGTTATTATTTTTTATATTATCTATTAATTAAATCATTTATCATAGTCATATTATCGAATAGATTTTGGACTTCTAAAAAAAATATTTTCAAAACATCTATCATGATTTATACAGATTTAATTGTTTTATATATCATCAAAATGGGATAAAAAATTGAAAATTGAAAATTAAAAATGATATAACTAAATTTAATAAGTATTTTATATTTATTATTATAGATGATAAAAAATTACTCTCAAGGGTTGGGATAATTATAAAATATTTTTTTTAGAATTTATCTTTTAAAGATTCTATTAAAATATTGTTTTCATCTATATACATATTTTTAAAATTATTTTATTAATGTATTTATCAAGATATAATAGAATTATAAAGTAAAAATTATGAATCTATTTTACATTATTTCAATGGTTTTAAAAAGGAATATTTTATGGAATATTTTATAAAATTTTAAAAAAATAACACTATTAATGTTATATTTTAACATATAGGGAGAGAATGAATTTACCCACTACCATAATCGTTATTTTAATTTTTTATTAGATTGAATTATTTAATGTTTTCTTAAAAGAAATAAGATATTTTATTGTGGAATATATATTTTAAAAAAAATAAATTAAGTACCTATATAAATATCCATAAATGATTTTTGATGTTTGAAATGAAATTTTTTATGATATAATATTTTTTTATTCAGCTTTGGTTCTTGGGAATTTTTATGATGATGTGTGGTTCTATTATGATTTGATGGATATGAATAATGTTATATATCTCTAATTAATTTGTTAAACAAGAATATTTAATATATTATGTTCTCTTATGTTAATATAATAATATATAAATATTTTTATTTCAATTGTAGTTAGGATTGTTATTTTACATGTTATATCAATGTTTATTCTATAAGCAATTTTGAAGGTTATAGAATTTGTAATAATGTTATGGAAATGATTCCCCAAGGTAACTAAATGATTTATCAATTAATTTTATGGGGTTTCTTTTGAATATTATGATATGTAATTGTATGACAATGATATTATTTTTAAAATAATGTATTTGAAACATTTTAAGGATGAAAATTATAACTTTTTAATAAATATTTATTACGAGATTTTCATTATTTAAAATAAACATTGTGAGTTATAATTTCACTTTAATATTTAATTTGAATATTTTTGAGTATATTTATAAATAAATAGTGATTTTATAGGTAATACATTTTTTATTTTGAGATCAATGTTTATTTTTTAAAAGATAATCTGTTGTATGTCTTTATAGTGTAATGGTTAATTATTTCATTTATAGACTTTATAGAGATTTTTGTGATCATATCATATTGAAAAAAAAATTCAATGAATTTTAAGTATGATTAGGGGAAATGATGATGTAAATATTATATTTATGAATATATTCAATGAATATAAAGCTTTTTACCATTTTAATTTTTTTTGGTTTTTGAAAGTAATGCATAAATAATAGAAGTTTCCACCTTAAAATAAGTCTTTTATGTAAGCTTTATGACCCAACTACTAAAATTATTAATCCAATGTGATCATTAGGAATTTATGAAAGTAAATTATAGTTAAAATAACAATAATATGAAATTTATAATGCATAAGTCCTTATAGTTGGTATTAAATAATAGGTTTAAAAACATTAGGAGTTACTGAAATGGTAATTGAATACCCTTCAAAATATTTTATCATATGTTTAAGATGAAATTATTTAAAATTTAAAGACTGAAATGTTTCATTGACAGAACTATGTCTATTAGAAATTGTTTTCCATAGGGTAAATATGGGTGTATATATTAGAAGTTGTCGAGGGGTTGATTTCCATCTAAATTTGCAACTCAGAAAGGTTTAAATTGGAATTACTTTATCTGTTAGTGGGAATAATTTGTTTAACATGGTAGAAAATAGTGGTGTTTTATATAATATAAATTATCTATTTATACCTTATATAAATATTATTCTAGGGGAATATTTTATACTGTAACATCCACGATCATTAATTAGAACATCTAAACGAGTGGTATTAGAAAGATGGATTCCCAAGAATACATATTTGATTTCATGGTATATTTATACCTAAAAATATTAAAACATTATATTTAACAATTTGAAGGCGATGATGACTAGTGGTGGTTAATGACTATGAATATTAGGTAAATAGCGTAGATGAACGACTTGTAATGGGAATAATTTAATAATGTCTTCATTTGGAAATATTTTCTTAATGATGTTAGATGAATAATATAAAATAAATTCATGATGTTAATGAAAATATAGAATGAATTAATGTCCATGTATAAAAAAAATTACTCTATTAGAATAGTATACAAAAAAAATTTATCTGTATCCTTGATATTAAGATTAATAAATTTTATAAGGGATTTAATCCAAAATATCTATGGTCACAAGCTTCTCATGGTTTTAAAAGTCATAGGAACAATTTTTTATGTGTATTGAAGGTCTAAATAGATTTTTTAATGATTATGTGAAATTAAAGATCCATGGAAAAAATTTCTTGGTTGTAATACTCTGATATTTTAAGAGAACACCTTGTCCAATAGCTTAATTGGAAAAAGCACACGAAGCTAAACGAACTCCAAAATAACATTATTATAACATGACCATTATAAAATTTCTATTTAATTAGAAGGAAATAACAATATTATCTCTATAATGAATCTAATATTTTGTTAATATTCGATTAACATTTATTTGTGCTTCATAAATGATCAAATAGTTTTTTTAAATTAATTTAATTCATTAAATATTTTTTTTCTTCAAAAGAAATTTGTATTTATTTAAATGATAAAATAAATATAAATAATTTTAATAAAAAAATTAAACTCTATTATACAATATTAAAATAGTTTACAACTCATAACATCAAAATTATATTGTGAGAATTTATTTTAAATTTTCTAAAAGATTTTATATTTGGGATAAAATAAATTTTTTTTATGAAATAACATAACAGTTTTGAAATAGATATAACGATATCAGGATTTCAAATTTATTAAACCATATTCCTGATCAAAATTAAATTCATAAATTAAATATTATATAAGGTGTTACATTTCTAAACACATGATAAGAAATTAAAATAAAGTATTTTAACTATTAAAAAACTATTTTTATAAGTAATGAGCATTACATGTTTAGAACTTACTTTTATTGCTAATAAATATTTACTAATGTAAAATTGATTGATAATTTTGAATCTAGGGGACCGCATAATGTTATAATTTTATTTCATTTGTTAGTCAAAAAATATATACCACAGTGAAAATCTATTTCCGAAATGTTAAGTTAAATAACGTACCAGGTTAAAGACAAAAGGTAAAAATATAAAATATAAATACACCCTTAAATCAGAGATTAATGTTCTTATCAGACAAAATAATAATTAACAATATTTATTATAAATTATTTTTTAATTAATTTTATCAAAATTTTATTAGATTTAAATAAAAAACAATCATTATTTAATCACTTAACACCACTACTCTAGAAGTATATATACGACCACTCCCAAACCCATTTCTCCTCGAAATCCTTGAAGCATTTCAAATATAATCATAAAAGAAATCATCCACACACCACTGAGATCCATGTGATTATGGAGTCTCTATAAGACTAAATCAATGTTCCTTAATGGGTACTTCAAGGAGGTGACATTCAAGAGGTATCCTTCTCAAACAAGCTCTATTAATTTCATTTCTTTTTATACTATCTCATCAATTTCTTCATCCATCAAGGAATAATTACTAAAGTATCATGTATATAATATAATTTTATATTTATAATGTAATATATAATGTATAAACCTTCAATTACCTCCTCATATTCATAGAAACAAAACCATTTTCCAAATAGTGGTGGTTATCCAACTATATTGTTAATAAATTTACATTTTTCCATTACTACCTCAAGGATGGTCATAAAATAATTACTCAGTCTAAATTAAAATAAAATAGGTATATTATAATATATTTAATTTTCAAAAAAAAATATAAATAATTAATATAAAATAAAAGAAAAATAGTTCATGATGGTCAAAAAAATGTCATAATAAACTAAACATTTATCATTAACTTATTATCAAATGAATCATGCTCAAGTCATAAATAAAACTCATGTATGGTACCATCTAAAATTATGGATGTTCATTAATACCATTAAATTTTACATTTGGGTTTTCATTTATATTTAACATGAAAAATCATAATTATACACAAGTAAACATAATATGATACCTTGAAACGAACATACCTGAAATAATGAAAATAATGAAATATTATTAATGAATGGGTGCTGAGGTTTAATAAAAGAAAAATATATGGTATTATAAATATGATTATTTTTTTAATAATTTAATAACACCCTTTAAACCATTATATAAGAGGTAATATTACTGATATGTATTGGGAAGTGTGTAGTATGGTTTTCTCATCTCACCTTTACATCTGTGGGATATATTACATATTTACTACATATTTATTTTGTGTTGTGTATATGTAACACATTTATATATCATATCATCAATTTAATTGTCATCATGGTATTTAATGTTTATTTTTCTAAAAATTTCTTTTATGGGGAATATGATTTCACTGATTATCATGTGGTAAAGGAATTCAAAACCCAATTTTCATTATTAGGGTTAAGATTATGCTTCCATAATTATGTAATACTAAGATTACTTGTAAAATGACATTTGAATTGATTATTTTTTACACCAATTGTTAAATTTTTTATAGTTAAGAAAAAAAATCAATTCATCTTAGTAATGACAACTTCAAGGATATGATATTTATAAGGAAGACTCATTTTAAAAATATTATTTTTTAATATTCTATTAAAAAAACTCATTTTCTTCTATATCTAGTTTATATAAAAAAAATTAAAAATATTTTAACTATTCTCATTATAATATTTAAAATAGTTTGACCCCATGTTGGATAGTTTACAAGGGTGTTTGAAAAGAATATTTTTTTATTTTATAAACAAGTTACTTTTTGACTTCTCTGGAAAAAAATAAAGATTGAATGTTCTATTAACTTATACTATGAGAACGTATTTTACTAACCTCGTGTAACCTTAATTATTTGAATCTTATTTTACTAGTTTACAATTTTATTTTCAAAAAATATATTTTCTTTTATAATAGGTTAGTGTTTTAAACATAATTGATTTTAAATGTAATTAGTGAATTTTATTAAAGAAATATTACAGTAATCTCATTAATGTATTTCCGTCTATTCAAAAATTATGAGTTCACTATTATGTTAAGCATGCAATATTATTATCCCATTCAACATAAATATTTTGATGGTTTATGATTAGTTTGACATGGTATGTATTGATAATCAGTATGACTAGTTCCTCCAATACGCACTATTATTGATTGATAAGGCATGTGGATTCAATTGTATTATTGAATCATGTGAGTAATTAATTATAGATTATAAGTAAAAGGTAGGCCCTAATAAGTCATCTTTATTCTTCTGTAGATCTCATCATAAAAACCATACTAGGGTTTTCCATGCCCTTTTCCATTTATTTTCAAATTTCATGGCACAAGTCCTTGAAAATAGATGTCTTGGTCTGGGCTTCAATGGAATGTTTCAGAGGTCCATCATTAAGCATTAAATCATTATGAAACTATTTATTTATGTCCATGTGATTATTATATTTTTTAGAATATCCATGAATATTATTTGAGATGATATGATTTTCTATATGGTATTTTTTAATCATAATTTATTAATTCCATATTATTTCTTTGGATGCCCAAGTTATTGACTAAATTGATGTGTTTTATATTTTGTACCATTAAAATATTGTTTATGATTGTTTATGATTAGTTTTATTGAATGAATACCCATATTGAGCATATTTGATTACCTATTTCTTATGTTTTATTTTTATAGGGATTCTACAGTGTTCAATATGACTAATATATTTAATTAAGGTAAGTGAATAATTTTTTCTCATATAATTCACTTTTTCATATTTTATATATTTTAATGTAATGTAAGATTCAATTATGTATCTAGTTTTACAAAACTACAAACTATTCCATCCTTTTTGATGTGATTCTTTATATTACTCTTAAATAATAAATTTACCACCGCCTATGGGATGATATGGTTCGGGTTGGTATAGTTGTAATCAGAGAAAGTTTAGTTTAAATTTATGAAATAATAATTTGAAAAATTTATATCAGAGAAATGTAACCCTATAATAGGAATTGAGATTCTTCACAATGTAACCAGGATTATTCTTACGATTTACGTTTTATATAAATTTTCAATTTATGTTATGTTCTCTATTAGTTAAAATTCATGAATTATAATTAAAAATATAATATATGACATGTAATTTTATTAAAAATGTAACCTAGTAGAGGGGATTGAAATTTCATTAATCCATGTAATCCATGTAGGGATTTACCTCTTAGAAAAGAAACTAATGCTGAAACTAGAGATGCATCTTGTGCTAAAAATTTTATAACTATACTAGTAATGTTGACTCAGGTTATAAGTAATAACCTTATCTTCATAGAGAATTTTGATCCAAAATATTGTGTAACATTGTTAGAACACTTAATGAGACAAAACCAATATATGTCAATGGAACAAGAAATAATTTTTCATCTGATCAATAGATAAGTTATTTAGAGAATAAATTTTTCCATTTTTTTATAATGAATAGGATAAGTTTATCATCGAAGTTTTCCATCTCTCGGGGGATGAAAATCAATAGTTATCATTGATTAAAAATACTATAGAGTATAAGGAAATAAAATACATGTAATGGAAGGATTTTAAAGAAATATTTCATGGAATTGTATTTCTCTTATGAAAAGAGAGAGAATATATAGAGACAATTCTTGATTTTGATACAAAATGAGGATAGGAATGTTTGTATATATGAATAAAATATTATAAATATCAATGCATGTTTTGGTCTATGTGTGTAATCCAAATAGTAATATTGTTTTTTTATTTGATGTGATTAATGCAATTATTTCATGGGGATAAATATTCCAAACATTCTCATCATATTAGGGTGTAGTATCCTATTTCACCAAGACATAGATGAAATTTCAAATGTATTATCGTTATGAAGGAAATAATGAAAATAAGAGGAAGACAAAAAAATATTGATAATGGAATGAAATTAATGAAAGATTTTATCTCATATGATAATTTTGGAAGGGAATTGAATTCTGTTACAAGTATGGAGATAAATGAAACTAATCTTTTGAATGAAAGGGAAAAAAATATAAAAATTTTCATTTTTCCAATATAAATAATATGAAGAACTATGGAAATGAACACTCAAAGTGTCAAGGAAATATACCTTATATGAAATTTAGGGTTCATGGTGAAGATTATTTTATTTTTATCGAGAAAATGGAATTGTTATCATTCTTTTGTTTTTGGATCTGACATAATTATTTTTTGATATTTTTGTTATAAAAATTAGGAAATATATAAGGGTTGTACATAAAGATAATATTTTTTAGTTCAAATGACTATGAAAAATGATTCAGTTGAATGTGGGTCTTTTGAAAGAACATGTTTCAAGGAATGATAACCCTTAATATTTTTTCATGAAGATGAGATAATTTTAGGAAAAAGATATAATATATTTTGGATCATATTCATGAGTTTTTGTTAATGTTGTTTAATTTAACATTAATACAGTTAATTATTTTATTTATATAAAATATATAATAATATATGTCTTTCATGAAAAGTAAGGAAGCATCAATTTTTTAAACAAGTAATTTTTGTAATTATGATTATTAATATGTTTCAAGTTAATACATAATTAATTTACTCACATTTTGGAATGAGAATATTATGATCTATTAAATATTGTTTGAGATATTAATGGTATGTTCATTTTGGAAATTCAATAAACATATTTTTAATGTCGTCCATATTGATCTTTTTGATGAGTCATAAGGTTAAACATTTATGAAATGGTTTATGTTAATTATTGGATGAGGTTTTATAGATTAATGTATTTATGAATATTTGATAAATTATCCGAACCATATTTGATTTGTAAAATATTTTGAGATAGATGAAATGAAATTTCACTCATTATAGATAAGATGATCCACTAAAATTAAATATTAGTGATTCAATAATTAAAAAATCATTTGTTATATTCATTTCATATAGTAAGGTATTAAATTACTACGTACATTGTCGATTTACTTCCAATGAATTCCAATAATAATGATACAATTTGGGATATTACTATTTTTAAATTAAAAAAGAAAAGTATGGTATAAACAATAAGGTTAAAATAGTTATTTAATGTTGAATGTATTGTTGTTTTTTCTAGGAATTTTTCTAGGGTAATATTAACAGATTTTTAGAAAAAGGACATCCCCCATGTCAGGATACAACAAGTCGCATCTGGTAATTCTTGGACACTGGAACCCGCAACTAAATCCATAATGGGTGAATCACCAAGAACAAATGAACATGATATCCTATTTAGTATAAAGTATTTTTATTTTATTTAAATTCTTTGATACATAATGAATATGTTCATTTTTTGAACCCTATAAGAATAAGATGGATAAATGTTTATTTCAAGATTAAATATTGAATTGTATTTTGTTGAAAATATTATGTTTTCCTGGGAATTGTTCAAAAGATGAAATTATACTTTTCGGTTAATTATATTTCCTTATGATCTTACTCTAAAAATTAAAATAATTCCCCACCATTAGTAAAAATATTTTGGGACATAAAATATAGAATCATTTTTTATACCAAGAAATCAATTCCCTTTTAACCAATCACAATTTTAATGTTTTGTGATGGTAAAAATTCTAATGACCATGATTTGTTTCATTATCCATCAGAACATAATAGTTTTATTTCATTTCCATGTACATTTGTTCACTTTTCACTTATGTTATCATAATTAAATATGTAGTTCTATGGTGACCATAAAATTTTCCTTTTCCTTATTTTTAGAGGAAGATTTTTAACCCTCTTTATGATGTTGAATTTCCACATGGGTATTTTGAAGCATCAACTCAAATACTACCAATCGTAATATTAAATTTTAATGAATTATTTTATTGAATAATGTAATAATGTTACACCATGATATTTTTAAAGAACATTATGTTCAATAGCCTACATTTCATAGAAAAATATGATTAAATTAAATATAAAATATCATTATTTTTACATGAACATAATAAACTATAAGTTGAATTTAAGGGTGTGATTAAAATTTACTATATTTGAAAATAAATAACATATTAATATTCAATTAAAATTTAATAAATCATAAAAAATGAGAACATTGTATTTATTTGAGACATTTTATCTCCAAATATATGTTTTCTTCAAAAAGATAATTTTATTGATTTCTATGAGAAAATAAATATAAATAATTATTTAAAAATTGAAAAAATTGAAAATGTAACCATATTGTTTTATCAATCATGTTAGAATTATCCTAGGTATGTTTTGTTTAATTTTCTAAAAAAGATTATTTTTTGCTAATAGGTGAAAATACTTTTTTCATTCAATACCATAACACTTATGAAATCATTTTTATATGATCCCGAATTCAAAAAATTTTAACCCTTATTATTGTTAAAAATGCATTTTTGGGCTGACATAATGCATAAGGTGTTACATTTTGAACAAAATTCTTAACAGTTTTGAAAACCAATATTTTATCCTTAAAACAATTTTTATAAGTTATAAAAGTAACATATTTATTGTTTTTTCATACTATTATTAATTTAATCATGTAATATTAATTTCATATTTGGAATCCAGATTCCCAAAATATGTTATAATGTCATTTTGATTTTTATTCCTACAAAATTTTCAATAAAAAAAAAATATTTACTACCGTAAGTAAAATAATGAAGCAGGTTAATGTTAAAAAGTAAAAAAATTTAATAACTAAATCTTACAATATTAACTGGGTTTTTGATGTGTTTATAAAACATAATAATCTTTTACGACATTATTCATCAATAACATTCATTATAAATAATGAAACCCAAATGTGGTAGGTTGTAAATACAAAATAATCATTTTTAAATCACATAAAACCACCCCTCCTGAAATATAATTAACACCCCTCACAACCCAATTTTTCATGATAATCCATGAATCCATTAAAATATCTACAAAAAATATCATACCCACTCACCCTGCATCCATACTGTTCTGGGATCACTTAATAAATGTTTCTAAAATCCTTAATTGGTCCTTCAAGGATGTGATATTTGAGAGGATTCATTCTCAATCATACTATTTTAAGTTAATTTTTTATATATTATGATCACCTAAAACATTTTTAAAGGCCTAAAAACCCTAGTTTCATGTACATACTATAATTTTATATTGTTAATGTAATATCACATATCCATCCCATTTATTCTCTATAGTTATTAAAAGAAATAAAACAATTGTCCAAATTATGGTGGTTAACCATCTTCAGGGATATTTTTTTTATTTCCATTATGACCTTCATGGAAGGACATAAAAGTATTATTATGGTTAAATCTAATATTAATAGGCATATTTTAACTTATTTACTATTTTGGAGCTAATATATATATATATATATAATATTAATTAAAAATAAACTATATCACGATGGTTGGATAAACAAAGATTGTAAACTATGAATTTATTATTAATGTTTTATCAAATGAATAATCATCATGTATGAAATAAATATGATGTATGGGACCATTAAAACATATGGAACTGAATCAATTGCATTTAATTTTACTTCTATATCTTTACTTTCATTTTAAAATAATGTCCATATTTATATGCAAGTAAAATGGATTTGAAACAATGAAATTAACAAATCAAAACTGATGAAAATAATGAAATATTATTAATGAATGGGTGGTTAGATTATATTTTTTTTAAAAGGTTGGGGCCGAAACCTCGTTTTATTTTTAAAGAAAAGTAAAGACCTCTTTTAACTGGGTAGTGGGATACCCATTACATAGCCCAAAGGCCTCGTGGGCATGTACCCATTACATATCCCATAGGCAACAATTTTTGGCCTAAGGCCAATTCTATGAATTGTAACCTGGTTGGTATAGTACCTACCACTGTTACAGTACCCTGTCGTCCCTACAGTATCCTGCCGCCGCTACAGTACCCGCCGATCAACATGCCACCACTGCTACAGTACTACTACCGTACCCTTCACCCCATGGGTTTTGAACCCCCATTTTCATGTAGGATTATGGGGTGCTTACCACTAAATATGTATACAGGAGGATAGAGTATGAAAAACTAAAAATAAGTGTAAGGTATTGGTTTATTGTACCACTTTTACATATGAGGGATATATTTCTTATATTACCACTTATTTATTTTGTGTGGGGTTTAAAAATAAATTTGATAAATTGGATAATGAATATCATTATATTCATGGAATTATGTTTGATTTGATAATTATTAATTTTAAGGGGTAAATGATTCAGATGATTAAAAAGTGGGAAGGGAATTCTCAACCCAATTTCCATTTGTTTTGTTAATGTTTAATATCATTGATTATATAATACTAAGAATATATTTTAGAGTAATTTTCAACATTTTTTTCTTCCACGTTTTTTATTGTGTTTACTTAAAATCCAAATATATGATTCGAATTATTAATAGAGACTTTAATGAGATGAATTTTATAACATGTTTTCCATAAAAAATTATGTTATTTAAGATTCCCTTAAAAGTAATTTTTTATTAAAAATAATTATTTTCTATAAGTATTTTTAAAAATGATGGTAATAATTTCCTTTAAATATTTATAATCATTTTACCCATTTTTTAATTTTTACAAAATGGTTTGGATAGAATGATTCTTGGAATTTTCCAAATGAGGTAATTTATTAATTTTTTAGAATGTTTGGAACAAATGTTTTTTAAGGTATACATAATGAATTAAAATTTTCCACCTTTATTTCAAATTAATTATTTTAATATTCCCGTACAATATTACAATTTTAATTTCATAGAAAAATTTTTCTTTTATAATTGTGGAGTGTTTTACAAAAAAAGTGATTTTCAATGTAAATTCTTATTTTCATCAAGAAATATTCCAGAAATCTCATTAATTTATTTTAATCAATGTCAATATTATAAATTGAATATTATGTAAAGGATGTAATCTAATGATACCATTAATCATATATATATTTGTATTTTTAATTATAAATTTTATTGGGGAAGTTTGGAAATTCCATATGACTAGATCTTCTATTATAACTTGTTTCTGATTCATTATGTTATGTTAATTTGATTTTATTATTTATTCATTTATCAATGAATTAGACTTAGTAAGTGATGGGTGAGGCCTTCTATAGCTAGTCTATGAATCAGCAGTTCTCATGAGACAAACCATATTGGGTTTTTTCCAAGTCCATACCAATTTTTTTGGATTATAGTGAACAAGTCTTTGATGGTATTTTAATATGTCTTTTTTGAGGCCACAATTTTTTTTAGATGTCTATAAATATGAATTTAATCATTATGAAACTATTTACTGATTTCTATATGATTATTTATATTTTTAATAATATTGATGGATATGATTTGATATAATGTTATTTTTTTGTATGTAAATATTTGATGATAATTTATTCAGGAAATATTATTTATTTTCACTCTAATTATTAACTAAATGGAATGGGTTGTTATTTAGATTCCATTGTATAATTTTATATGAATAATTTTTTTAGCTTCTAATATATGAAAACACTTACTGAAAATCTAATATTTCAAATTTATTATGTTTTATTATTTCTTAGATACCATGAATATTATTATGATTGAGGTACAAGGTTAATCTAGAAGAATGATGATGTTATAAATGGATTATCTATGTTTTATATTATATTTACAAATGTAATGTATGATTAATATGGGTATCAACTTTTTCAAAATGACTAAACAATTTAGTCCATCATTATTCTATTCCTTTAATATTTTTTAATGTCATAATGTAATTACCAACTACTCTCTACTCAGGTTAGGGGTTTACACTATTTTTAGGAGAGAAGAACCAATAGATCAATGTTATCCTATGGAATGAAAACTATGATTTTAGTTTGGGAGATATTTGGTAAAAGTATCACAGTGGGATTCTTTATAAATTTTATTAGGTACTTCATATGGGGTATGATAAGGTATTTTTCTCATAATATTGGTAAAAAATATTTTATTGGTGGTATGAATAATTTTGATTAACATGATGTCAAATGTATCAAATGTAATGGGATGGGTCATTATACACATTCTTTGACAAATAAGAAAATGAACAATGGGAAGTTTATAGACAATTATAAAAACATTATTTAAAATCTAATGAAATTACTTCAATAGATGATGTCCCATCAAATGAAGCAGTATTTTTTAAAATATTTTTTTATAAGAATTTGAGGCTCAAAGGCCTCTTTATTGAAAACAAATAGTACAATAAAGGAAGGTTAAAACCAACCCACTAGGGTCCACAACAAAAAGACATACAAAACATCAAACCACATGAGAGCTTCTGTACTATGGTGAGTTATGAGACCACCCTTGCCACAAGGGTGTCTAACCCTCCTCCAAGTCTTAACCGGTGTCCATGGGCCACCACCATCATCTGAGAGTTTAGCAACAATATTTGTCTTCATGGATTATGATCCAGATGCACCATCGATCTTTTTCACATCATCCCCACTACTATATGAAGTTTTTAAATGAAATGAATTGTTGAACTAATATTTTTGTTACCCTTGCTATTCAATGGAGTAGTAGAGACACTTGGAGTAATTTGTGATTTGACATCATAAACCCCCACTGCTAACTATTTAGTAGGATTATGTGAATCAATGGCATGCTCCTGTTCAGCCACATTTGACATGTATTACTCTGGCCCAAATGAGAAGCGACCTATATACCATTACCAATTTTTGAAATCTTAGAGTTCTTACTTTCAATGATAGTATGTCCTGTGTAGTGTTTTTTCATTCAATAAGGGGATAATCCAACCTCAGCACATAGCATATCCTTCTCTTGAACATTTTCTACTTGTAATCTATGAATCCAAATATTTTCACTATCTTAAGGGGAATCAACATAAGAGACTACAATGTTTTTTAAATTGAAACACCCACCAGATAAAGTAAATTAGAGGTATAAGATTTACATGTCTTGTTGAGAAATCAAAGGTGGCCATAATAGTGCTCTATAAGAAGAGTTCAGGATTAGATCACATTTATTTTTATAGGAGAAAATCTGCAGTTGTCATGATTAATCTCTTTAGCCAAATTCTTCATTGATATTTCTACATCCTTTTTATATTTATATTTTATACTTCTGGAATTAAGAATAATATTATCCTAACAGAAGATGTGGACAACGTCCATCTGAGAAGATTTTTCCTTGATCTCATGATTATCATTTGATTCTCCCTCATTTTCATCTTCAATGCCCTTTGCTAACAAATCATTAAATGAAACTCCATTAAATACATCATTGTATCTACAGACTATTTGATTTTCATCAATAATATCATCCCATGATAAGTGGGTTTTTTCATTCGTTTTAATTGGTGAAGGAAAACAAACACCTTAATGTGTAATGCTTTCATCCTTTGGAAGTGGGATTTTAGGTGTATGCTTTTGAGATGTTTCGGAACAAGCAGCATCACTGTCTTAAATCTGTACAAGAAATGTATTAATAGAAGAAATAAGGCCATAATTTTATCATATGGGAGCTCTTCAATAAGCTTCCTTTGATGGTAAAACTTTTCATAACATTTTTTCTAAAAATTAGAGTAAACTAAATCCTTTTTAGAATTATCATTTGAATTTCCAATACTTTGAATGTGATAACAAAAACAGTTGTTCTCTCAAATTAAATCCAAATACATATCTCATCCCTCTAGGTGGATAATACCACTCGATATATCAATGTTGAAAAATGATAATCCTCTACTAATACACGGGAAATGTGACCATAACTATAAAAATATATGGCATAATATATTCTTATGGGCACACAAATTATAGTGGCTATGTTATATAGGATCTCAGAAGGCCATAAATCCCAATTTAGACCATTTATTATTATCCATACCTATGCATATATGTCTTAGAAATCATTTAGTTGGAAATATAATTTTTAATCATTTAGTCTCAACATTCAGGACCTATTTTTGACAAATCTGATACTCCATGCTCACCCTTTGAACTATGTAGAAGGGAGTAGGATATAATTGTAACTTCGTCTAAGTGGGAAACATTTTAGGTATACATATCCTCAAATTTCAGTGAAATGTGATAAAATGTTAACAAGCTTCCAAGGTCTCATACCATTCAACAGTGAAAGTCAAGTGATTATCTAATGGTCTCAAAAATAGATACATGTTGAGACATCATACCTTTGATAACATATAAAATTGTTGAGAAATAGTTAAAATACGGAAATGAGATTTATCTTAATATTATTGTCTTAAATAAGGAAACTATTTAGTTTACTAATATTATAACAATAATGAATATTTTCCTATTTTCCTTTTAAGATTCATGGTGTTATAACTAATTAAGAACCTCTCTTTAATATTCACATAGATCACAATTCTAAGATATTTTCAAACCCCACGTATTTAATTGCTCTAGAATAACATCTATAATTGAAAAATAGGTTTTGAAGTCACTTGAAATAGGTATCATTTTTCCTTGAACATAACTATTGGGTGGTCTTATTTTTTGTAAAAAATAAACATGGATCACGAAGGTATTCCATTGATATAGATAATTGAATAACAATGATATTAAGAATATGTACATTTTTCGTCATATTAATGATTTGTTTGATCAAATCTAGGGAGATAAATATTTTTTATGGTTAGAATATGTTAGAGGCACTGTTTGATGATGATCTAAAAAGATGATTTTTTTAAAAAATCTTATTAGAGTATATGTTATAATTATTAGTTTTTTGTTTTCCACTTCGGTTTAAAAAATTACCCAGCTATATTTATCAATCTTATGAATTGCACCATCTATGAATATTTGGAATGATTTTTGATTTTTATGATATTTTTATTTATTAAAAAACGTATGAGGATCATAAAAATATATAAGTAATTTTATAAATACCCTAAAAAATTAAGTGATATAATATTTGTTAGAAATGTGATTTTTGGTTGTAGAATATATAATTCCTTGGACACATCGTATATGAATACAACATAATAGTTTATCACATTATAACTAATGTGGTTGATGAATGGTCATGGAGTAAAAATGTTACTGAGAGTCATAGTTTTGTTATATTAATAATATATGTCCATAAATTTAATTAATACAACGCATGGATACAATTATATAGTTGATACCTAATGCATTCTGATTTGGAAATTACTTATTTTCCATGTCAATTAAAACCACATGACCATAATTATCATACAAATGATATAAAATGGGTAGCTATAGTATTTTCATTAAAATTTTAGATATTTAATTTGTCTATATTAATGTATTAAATATATAATGATGAAAAAATATTGATGTGAATTTTCACATAGAAATAACTAAACATGAGACAAATGAGGTTTTGGTAATTAATAATGGACCATGACTACACAATTCATAACCATAATGGAAAAACAATGTAGTTGATGATATGATATGGAAATATAATTCTTCTTTAACTCTATTACAATTAAAATATGACCCTATAGTTAATGATTTGATAAATTTTTTCATTGAATTTTTGGATGAATAAAATTCATATATATTTCCATGATTCTGTATAATCGTGTTTATTATAAAGAATTAATCAATCTATGAAGGAAGACCACAAGGTACAAAAAAATGTATAATTGTTTAATATGGGTTTGTTTCATAAAATATAATTGTTGAAAACAAAGGTTATTTGATAATTTTTAAGAGATTATTTGTGTCTATATTTCGTAGTTGAAGGGAAAATATTTTTGTGAATCTTATAGGTCCATGATTTCAATTCATAATGAATTTACTAAGACTTATGGAGCCCTTGTAGAGTATTAATTCTAGAATGTAATGAATAAATATATTAATAAATTTTCCATGGAAAGTCTTACATTTCAATATGTTAATCGATAATAAAAATTACCAACAATTACTCTTTATCATTCTATTTTATTGGATGTAAAATATGATATTATACTGAGGTATTTTATTATGGAATTACAAAAAAAAACTCGATGAAATAAGATGATTTTGGTTATTGTTGATATATTAAACAAATATACACATTTCATTCCCATTCTATCTATTCAATAATTACTTCTCAAGGTTATTTTAATTTCACATGTTATTCCTCTCTCAATTTTATCATACCATTATCCCAGAGTCACTTAAATGTTTTGGAATAATCATTAAATGTAATTGTGTATTGAAATAAATTTTAGGATAATTATTTATCCTCTTTATAATGAGTAGTCTGAATAAATGATTCATAACATAAAATAAATTGTTCAATCCTTTTTAATGAATTACTAGTGAAATTTGTATATTCTACTTTATTTATTTTAGTTTTTATATGATAATTATTTTCATTGCATCATATATATGGATCCTTTTAAATGATTATTTGAAAATTGGTTATGAAATCAAGCTTTTTCGGATGATGTTAAAAAATATATATATATGGGTCTAAAATTGGTTGAGTAAACTATTTTTAAGGTGAAGGTAATTCAGAAACATATAAATATGTATTAGATATGGGTGAATAGTCAGGCGGATAACTAGAGTAACAATGTTTATTTATAGGTTAATGATCATGCTTTACTCAAAGTATCATAATGGAAAAGTGTTATGAGTTTAGCTAAAAAATGTAATTTCATTACATGGTTTAATATAACCTTTGAATTCCTAGTTAAAATTGAACCATTATCTTATCGAGTAGCCTTTCTTATGAGTTAATCCTATGAACACAATTTTTTTCATGTTTTGATGTTATGAAAATATGTTCTAGATTCATCTCATGTGTTCAGACTTGGGGAAGTATAGTTTTAAAATGACTATGCATATAGGGAATAATATATTCATATTCTTTTCCATGCTAGGAAGTTATTTTTATATAATTCAACTTAGTTTGTTATGGTTTTTTAGGGAATTGAATGGTTGAAGAGGAAACATGGGAATTAGAAAATGTTTTGATTGAATGAAATCCCCAGTTCATAAATAATTTAATAAAATTACTATGATAGAATTTACAATAGTGGGAAATGATGTTATAAATAAACAAATATTATGATGAAACATTTTCTTATATTAATTAATCATATATGATAATGTTATATTCATTATATAATATGTCAATTTTTTAGTCAAAAGTGAAAAAGAATAATTTCTAACCAAATTATGTTTTGTACATAATATTTTTTTATTTCAAAATTTTACACATACATTTATAATTTTAATATGTAAAAATGGACTTCATTTTTTTAATTTAATATTATAAAATTATCATAAAATTTTTTTTTCAAAATTTTGAATAAAAATGTGATATTTAATGAATAATAAAAAATATTGATTAAATTTAATTTTTATTTTCTTTTCAATTATTATAGATGTGAAATTCGAATATAGATTATTTTTAAAATTTATTTTTTTTCACTTTTATTTAAAATAATAATTTTTGCATTCAAATTAATTATACTCGTGAATTTATTATAAGAAATTATCCTCAATAAAATACAATTTTTTAAAATAAATCATTTTTCATGTTTTTCCTATATAATTTTATATTTAATCAGTACAGTAGTGATTATTTAATTTTGAAAAATTAATTCCATATTTTTTATCAATGTTTCTTAATATATTAAAATGTTATCCTAATTTTTTTCCAACACAAATAGTAACATGAGTTTTTTACAAGTATTAATTATAAATTGGGAATTAAAAATAAAAATAAAATAATAAAGACTAGAAAATTAAAAAAAAATTAATACTATTAAATGTGTAAATTTTATCAATAATAATCCATGATAAAATTATATAGAGTTTTTTGGGCTTTTGTAGCTGATTATGACCTTTATAATATTTTATGTAATCAAAATTTCGTAATGTCACACTATTAGTTTTAATAAAATTAATATATTTAACCTATTAATAAAAAGAGGATGTGTCAAGTATAAATTGTAATATTTATGTATATATTAGCTACATTAATCGTATAAATTTATTAATATTTTTTTGTGAATAAATAATTACATTAATTTCAAAGACCGCGTTGTCGCTGTAATTATTAAATTCCTGAGAATGTAAAATAAATGATATTAAATAAATTAAAAGTGGTGTAATTATAAATAATAAATGTGTCCCAGATGTTTTCTATATATAAATGAAACCTTATAGGGAGTTTTATGCATTTTTTCTATTTTTTTGTTTTTGATATTAATGGAAATGTAAATTAATAACTCTAAAAATTACATTAATGAAATTTTATATCAAATAATATTTTATAATATTATTTAAAATTCAAAAAATATTATTTTCATAAAAATGAATGGTATGTGGTTAATTAAATCAATAATGGTCTATTTATAGGACCTTTTCCATTTTATAGTAAAATTATTAACCTGTAAAGGGTAGAAATATTTTTTATTACACAAATTTTCATAAGGGTTAATAAAGGGTTAATAAAAAATGATAATGATTGAAATCAGATCCATAAAAGCCTAAATTTTATTATATGAGAATATTTCAGAAACATATCCATGTTTTATTAAAATATTATAAATTTTGATCCATTTTTACATCAATAATAATTTAATATTTAAATACACCCAGGAGATCCCCTCCAACATATTATAAAATGACATCACTTTTTCTCATTATTTTACACATGTATTTATATTTTTTAAATCCCCACACAAATCTATTCTTAATATCACTTCTAATATTCTAGATTCCTTTATTTGGGTATAATACCAATAATAAAGGTCTTAAGGTGTAACGAAAAATATATTTTTCGATCAAGAGTTATAGTTTTAACTGAATATTTTTTATATATTTCTTCTTCCACGTCATTAAAATTCTCCATAAAAATGATAAAATAAAAATAAAATATCATACATAAACTAAAAATTTATTATACAAATTTAGTCACTTATATAAACCTCCAAATCCATAAAATGGGTAAAAAAATAATTCACTTATGTGTATGGAAGACTACCGCATAGCGAACCGATGTAATTCATTTTCCATCAACATGTCTCAGGACTAGATTATATTGATGGAATTCAGGTTTATAATTTTTATACATGAGATATTTATCATTATAAAATTATAATATATTTCATGATCTAAGAAAGAGAGATGTCTAAACCGACCTTGGAAAAAGATCATGGCATGTCCCAAAGGGCATTTCGGATCCCCACGAGCTGGATACAAGTGTATGGGTACCCACAAAATGCATTGTAAATAATTATAACTGATTTCATAAACATAAACAAAAAAATAATAAATAACAAAAAATAAATAAACAAAAATAAATGTATTATAAAAATTACTCATATTTATGTTTACACCATTGAATAAAACCCAAATTTGTGTTGAAAAAAACGGAAAAGTTGTTTTCCCAAAAAATACTATGTAGAAACAGGATCATCGTCCTCAACCCACAACCACAACACATGCATTGGAATACCACTGCCATAATAATCCACCATCTCCAAACAAAATTCGTTTACCTATTTCAAAGAAAAAAATTCTACATCCACTAAAATGTGTAAGTAGGGTATGATCCATATCCCAGTAGGATGCCACCCCCCAATAGATTCCATCATATAAACATTGTATGAAAAATTACCAAGAATTTATTATAAATGAAATATAGAAACATTTTTATGAAACTATTTGAATGGAAAAAATTATTTATTTTCATGTAGAAAAAAATTTATATTGTATGGTTATGGTGAGTACAATATAACAAGAGATCACCATGTCACAGGAGAACCCACTAGGAACTAGCTAGAAATATGACACTAGTAATGTTGTATATTACTGAAAAATAGTTTAGTTACCATGTTGTACAAATTCCACATGCACGATCCACTAGAGTTGAGAAGAATATAAGAATTATAGTGTTTATAGATATCAAAATCATTTAGTTAGAGTTTCATCATCAATCTAGCTAAATGAATTTGGGATATGCTTCTTCTAGGTCAACTAAAAAACATGTTCTAGTACAGACTACTTGATACATAGGTTTCTCTTCATGCCTATTTTTAATTCTATATGTAACATATAACATTACTTTCACATATAGATAAACCAAAAAAATATAAACATGCTTTATAATTAACTACGTTCAGAAAAAAAAAACCACTTTTAAATCCAAACCCACAACAAAACCCTAATATAACATGTTTCTCAACACATGAAAAATTTATCAAACATCTTTTATAGTTTATAAAATGCACTAAAGATGCATAAAAATGGTTCAAATAATAAAAACACCAATATTCCTTTAGAAAAATAATTTCCATGATATACGCATATAAAAACACTTTAGAAACACTTTTTTCAACATACAGATAGATTATATAACATGTTAAGTCATTAAAGAGAGAATATATAATTCATAAAATAATTATTAAGCATAAAACCACCTACCTTGAGTGAAGAAACTTGCCTAAAAAGGTGAAAAACGTCAACCACACCTCAATCATAACCTAGAGAGGACATATACGACCATAAACATCAAGATCTAACCATAGAAAATAAGAACATACTAAAAAATTACACTCCATCTACTGGATAATTAAAACCCCAAGAAAGAATAGGGAAAACCCATGATAGGAGGGAGAAATCAGGAAAATATGAACTTACATGGGGGTTTCTTGAAGAAACCAAGAAAAATAACCCACCAGAATGGATCCCACAAGAGTGTGGAAGAAAGACAAGGAGAACCTAGGTTATAAAATCGTGTGGGGGAGATAAATGGGGGATTAGGTTTATAAACTGGGGTTCGAGAGAAGTTATAAATATAATTTTTAATTACTTGGAATGTGCTTATGGTTTTCCTGTATAGTTTTTCAAATAGTGCAGCAATTGTATGCCACATAGTGTCCAAACTGGAGATGTCACATGATTATCCCACATGTTTTACATACTGTTCTATAACCGTGTGATAAGGCAATGACTAAAATTAAAACCTGGCCTCATTATTACTTAGGTAAGGGTGGACAGTTTGGAAAACTCTGTTCCAACTGTGTGCACCATTATGTTTACCAAAATTTTCCACTTTTCTCCACAAACACAATGGGAACCCAAAGGAATTTTTTTTAACCAAAATTAAAAACAAAAATACCTCAAGATAAATCACAATTTTGATAACTCTCCCCACTATGAAAAAATTATTTCCCAAGAAAGTCAACTCAGAGTCTAATTAGAGAAATTTGGGTAAACATCATAGTGAAATATAATAGATGTAATTGAGAAATTTTATCGATACATTCATGGAAAATTATTTCTTTCATGGAAAATAAACTGAAATGACGATATCGTTCCTTAGTGTAAATTATAATGAAGTAGATCGTGTTGCTGAGTATGAGAATAAAATTACATGAAATTCCATGTTTGATTCATATTATATAATAAATGTAGAATAAAATTATCTACTATTTCAATCAAGGGGTTGTGAAGATTATCTGATGGTCCATATTTAGTCAAATTTTTTCATCAAAAGATTGAATAGTATTATGGTCACTCAAATCAGGAAATATTTTTCAAGATCTTCCCCTAGTAGAATTTATGAATGAGTCTCTTGTGTAAGATGAAGAAACAAAATATTTGTATGGGGTAGAATTGAAGATGAAACTACTATTGAAGTATAAATTGATATATTTCCTATATATTGACTTGGAAATCCACCAGATCAGAAAGTTCATTTTTTCATTGTTGTACCATTAATTGAAGACCAATATCAACGACTCCCTATAAAATGAAAAAAGTGGAATTAGTAGAGTTAATGAAATTGCTATTTTTTTCTGATAAAGTATTTATTGACCCTAGTGTTTCACGAGGGGGTTCTAATCTTCTCCTATTTAGGAACAATGATATATGAATGAGGTTGTGAGTAGATTATAGGGAAATTAGTTCCATTATGAGAAAAATATTCTATACTACCTATTATAGATGGTGTATTTCTTTGACTTCATGAAGCTCAATATATTAAAAATATTGACTATCCATCTAGGTATTAATTGTTTGGAGTAAATAAGGAAGAAAAAATTCACAAAGAGGTATGAAAATTATGAGTTTATAATAATTTCATCTAGAATGACTAATGAAAACTCAGTTTTTATGGGTATAAATAATATAGTATTCAAGGAATATCATGGAAATTTTGTTTCAGTATTCATTTATGATATCATTATGAAATATATGTTTTATTATGACAATGAATATCACTTGAGAATCATTCTTGAGACTCTTAGATGATAAGAGTTATATGATAATTTTATCATCTGTTATATTTTGGATTAAATATGAATATATTTTGAACATATTTTCTCTATATATGGGTTCCCAATTGATCCTAACAAGATAATGGTTTTTTGAGAATTTCTTACACCATAAACATAACTGAGGTATATAGTTGTATTTGTTCAGTATGTTATAATCAGCGATTTATTCATAATGTTTTTTGATAGGCCAACCCATTAACAAATATTACACACATAAGAGTTATATTTACATAGATAAATGAATGTAAATAATGTTTTGATGAATTTAATTTGATATTTTACAATACACTAATTTTGACTCTACAATAAAGGAATAATGGGTTTGTGATATATAGTGATTCATAAAAAAATGACATGAAATTTTACTTATTAATTTTTTTTGGAAAAGTTAGACACTCCAGAAAGGGTGAATTAAATTCCTATCAAAATTTTGGTGAAAACAATAATTTACAATAAATATCCCCAATTAAAAATCAAACATGCCAGTTAACCAAGGTAAGAGATTTGTAAAATCTGTCCTTATTTGAAATCCTCCTAAAATATTTATTAATTCTCAGCTAACAAAATTTATGAAGTTAGATCAACATTTGAAATCATTATACTAAATCAAATTCTAGAAAAAACACTATCTAAGATTAATTATCAATGCGAAGTAATGTTTTCTGGTTTGAATAAACCAATATAAAAAAGAAAATAGAACTTGAACATAATTGATAAAAATAAGAAGTTCAGTCTCAAGAATATGATTAGTCCTCTCCACTTAGTGATCACCAACCACCAAGTAAAATATATATAAAAGATATTGATCCACACTCTGGATTGGGGTTTATAATAGCATACAAGCTATAAATGCCAACTAGACCACTGTCACAGTTTTATGTGGAAAAAAAATATAACTAGGTCACATAGTGACCTCATCCATAGTTATATATGGAGTAATATGGTCAAATAAAGTAGTAGTGAGAGGATATATTGCATCTTCTAGTTTAGCATAAGTGAAAATGTCTTTTTTTTATGCAGTTAAACATACTGCTCAACAGAGTAATAAAATAGTACACAGTAGAAAAGAATATAATAAGAGGGGATTATAAATTGTCTGAGAGTTGTTCTATGCAGTTCAGGACACTTTTAATATATTATAATTGATTCTTGGGTATTATACTCGAAATAGAATTAGAAATAGAGTTTTGTGAGTTTTTGTTTTTTTTTATCTTGTTCAATGTGATGTTCTTTATAGATTTTCTTCTCCATTGAGATGCGACTTCTAAAAGTATGTTTGCAGGATGGTTCACAGTGTGTACTTCTTTATCTAACAGTAAGAAATATGGATTGTTGTGGCTCTAATTCATGTTATAGTGTGTGTGTCTCCCATATATTCTTCTACTCATGCACCAAAATATATTAATCCTCTTGTGTTTGGGTTTTGGATGACATGGAGTATGATCTCTACACCTCATACCTCATATTCTCTAATGACATGTTTGCAAGAATCATAAATAATAGAAGAACAATTAAATTGATCAAATATGATCGTTATAAATAATTTTTAATTTAATTTAAATAAGGAAGAAATGTATAATTTTGGAACGTTGTCACATTCAATGGTGACATTGGAACAGTGTAATAGGAACTATTTGCCAGGATTAGTGCCACAGTCAGTGTTGACTCATCCTTTTCATCTAATCGGTGCCTCCAGACTGATTTCTTGTATATTGAAATGATATTCAATCAGTTTTTAGATTAAATGGTGTTGTGAAAATGGTGTCATGTCCTTTTTGAGAAATAGTTCCACTGAAAATGGTTTCATTGAAATAGTGTCATTTGAAACAGTTTCACTGAAACGGTGTCTGGTCCATTGCAAAAATAATGAACTGGTGACAAGATACAATAGTGTCAGGTTCTTTTTTAGTTCTATAAATAGAAGAATCATAAAATGGTGTAACTATAACAGGGACTCAAACTTTACCAATTTTCAGACTATATGGTGAGAGCATATTTTTACAACAACGGTGACTGTGAGTTAACCTTAATGGTGGAAAATACTTTACCAAATATCTAAAATTTGTCTTAAGAAGTAATACATCACAAAATGGATTATTATTAAACATGGGAATAATGAAACATTATAGAATAAGAGTAAACTTTATTTAAAAGATTTAAACATAATTTAAAAGTGTTAAACATGATTTGGGAGAACTAAAAATTGAGGAGTCTAACAATGTCACTCATTTTGAAGATTAAAAAACATGGAATTTAAAATACATAAACTTTGTAAAGGAATAAATAGTTTTCTTAACATATCTAATAGATTATATTATATTATTACATAAAACCATGGTAGTCCATTATAATATTAGAGAATATATGTTGAAATAAAATAAATATAGTAAATAGAATAAATTCTATTTCTTCTCCCACTTCTGGGATTATCCAAATGAAATTAAAAAATAATAACAACAACTAGATGAAATCAAAAACCAAATAAAATAGGTATAACATTTCATTGAATATACTAAAAGTGTTTAGTACAATAAAACAATACATTATATCCCTATAAAAAATCACCCTTCACTTCTCTTCATATTTATATGTCTTCCCTTTATCCTTGATAGATACAGTAAGAGGAGTAGCATCATGTACAGAAGTGGTATATGTGGAAGAGATAGAGCCAAAAGATAATAAAGAGAGTGGAATACCATCAAAAAATAGAAGGTGAATGTCTTCAACTAGATGAAAAACAAGGTAAGAGTTTCTCAGTGATTATAGGTCTAATAATCCACATAACCTTAGTAGGGTTCATGGAAACTAGAGAAAAAGTCGAAGAGTAATAAAGAGTGGTATAAAAAAGTAGTCGAGGCCAAAAAAGAGCAGCTATAGGAGAAAATATGTCTCTTCTTTGAACATTCAAATAAGTATTCAATAGATTTATGAAATTCATAATGATCTCTCCACCACACTCCATAGAATTATTTAAATCATCCTTATTTTCAATAAACGTATCAAGAGTATTGTTGGAGTCCCCATGTGTTGATCATGTTTTATTGATCACAAATCCTATTCAGTCTATAAAACATGTTTATCCATTGTCATCTATGTCAAATAATATGTAAAGATGATTAGTATCTTTATACTTTAAGTCAACCTATACAAGATCTTAATTTCTATATATTGAGTTTGATTATTATAAATATTTTTTATTTACGTTATAATGATTTCTTTGATGAATTATTAATTCTAATTCATTATATGAATATCACTATTCAAGTCTGAATATAGATTTTTTGGTATGTATGAGACACTGTGAGTCTACCACCGGGTATGTTTTTCTGGAAATGGACCCAAAAACTGTGACCAAACACCGTGACCATCCAAAAACCATGACCGGACACTGTGACCCGACACTGTGACCAGACATCATGACCATCAAGACACTGTGACCATCTAATCACTATAACTAAATATTGTGCTCAAAAACCGCATCTGTGCTACCGGTTCCTGATCCATATATAATTATTCCATTATAAATGTCTTATCACTCAAAGACAAAAAAGGAGACCTCGTTTCAAGGAGTCACCATTTCAAAAAGACACTATTTCAAGGAGAAAACGTTTCATGATAGATAGTGACACCATTTCATAATATGTTTTTTTGTTTTTCAATATAATATATAACTGTCATATTTGATGTTTTCAAATGCACTGACATAATTAATGTATTTTTATATACATGTCACCTAATAGTACGAGGTATGAGGTACAAAATACGTGCATCATGTCTACTCTAACACATGCACTCTAGAATAAAATAGAGGTGCGGCCCAGAAACAATAAATGTGATGCAAGGGTTGTGATAAAAAAATAAACACATAGAGAATTCATTAAAAGATAATAAATTAATGAAACTCGACACTGCTGAAGAACAAGCGAAGCATACTCAAATCCTAGAGTTGAGGACATCTTCGCATTACCAAACACCACGAAATACATGAGCCAGATCTAGCTAACTTGCGATACTCTGTTTTCCCCATGAAGACATGATCCATGCATCTGCTTCATCCTAGAAGTCCAAAGCTGCATATAAATACACATAGATCACTTCTAACTGTATCTCATCATTTCTACTCTGTTTTGTGTCATTTTTATCTTTCGAGCAATGTGTGTGTGTCTATATAAAAAAACACATTGTCTCTTTCATTAAACTGAAGGATACAAGATATCCTTTCTAATTAATATTTTTACACTTGTTTATTCCCATAGATATGTGTAGAAGAGGACCCTGTGTGACTTGTTAGTTTATACCCATGAATAACTGTGGAAGAGGTCCTGTGACCTGGACAGTTCTATGTACTATTTTTAACCGCGATCCAGGGTGTGGATCATGTTTATTTATATAAACTTTTTGGTGGATGGTGATCACTAAGTTGAGTGGATTAGGTCTTAGGTTGAGACTGAACCATATGTTTTATATCCACTGTGTTGTTTGATTTAGTCTTTCTTTATTTTACTGTATAATTCAGAAATCACTAAATTTACTTTGATAGTAAATCTTGGAAGGAATTTATAACTGTTTTCATTATTATAATAGCTTCAAAAGTAATGTTAATAATTGATTTTATGATTACTAAGAATTAATCAATCTTTTGAGAAGTTATTTAAACCGTTAAAATTTCATAATCATATAACATTGATTAACTGGGATGTATTTGAATTTATTGGTGAAAATTTTTAATAATACGATATTAACATAAATTTTTATAGATACTCAATTCACCCCCTCTTGAGTAGTCTACTTCAACTAACATTTTTTATAAATGGAATTTTCATTTAGACTCTATTTTTTACTCTTATAAACTGTGATTTTAGTTGTATTTTAAGTATATGTAAATTTATGTTAATTAAAAATTTCTAACTCTTTATGAAATTTCGGTATTATGCATAATATATTGGAGGTTCTGCAAAAAACAGACCACCATTCATTAATTTAACCAGTTATTCTCAATGTAAAATCAAAATGAAAATGAATTTATAATGTACAATCTTTGAAATTTGGTATTCAATTCTAGACGAATATAAGATTCATGCTAATAATAGAATCACTTGTGATGAACCTACCAAAACTTCCTAAAATAACAATTACAAATCTGTTAATGCTTTATATTTCCCTTTAGTTGATGAAATAATTTAATAGAATATCATCATGTAAAATTGCCCAAGAAATCTTGGATACATGGTCTATTTCACCTGAAGTAACCTCTAGTGTGAATGAAATGAGACTTAATACTTACACAATTAAATATGAAAACATTAAAATGAAACCTGATGATCCAATTTCTGACATGTATCTCAGGTTCAATGAAATTTTCAACACAATGATTTCTCTTTGAAGAGAAGTCACTTCTAAGAAACAGATCATGAGAATTATCAGATGTCTACATGACAGATGGAGTGGACCCTCTATCTCTATTAGAGAATCATGTGATACCAGGAAGCTGACTATAAAACAAATCATTCTGAAACTGATGATATATGAAGAGGACTTTAAATCATCAAGGAAGAGGAGGATGAACCAAAAAAAATCTATTCTGTTCAATACCACCCCTTCTAAACACAAAGAGAATATAAAATTGGAAGTTTCTATAAATAGTTCTAGTAGTGAACTATCGTCACCTGACAGTGATGAGGAGATGGTTCAGTTAGCAGTAAGGTTCACGAGACTTTATAAGAAGGAGAAATTTTTCCAAAAGCCTATCTTCAAGGTAAAATATGATCCAAAAGGAAGTTAGAAGAAATTTTAGAAAGTGGTGACATGTATGATGATATAGTCTTCTATGAATGAAAGCACGAAGGACATATCAAGACTGACTTCCCTAATCTAAAGTATAAAAAGAAATAATAGAAATTGTATAAAAAATATAAAAAGGAAATGAAAGAAATACAGAGTGCATCTGAGGACAGTTAAAGTGACTCAAAATCTTCACATGATTAAAAGGCTAACAAAGCCAATATGTGTTTTATGAAAGACACATCTGAGGTAACACTGGACTCTCCTATAGATAACTCATACTATTCTGGAGATGATAGTGACTCTAAAAATATGTCTAATGAATAAATGTTTTAATACTATAATATTCTTAATGAAACATTCAATGAAGTAAAAGATAAATACAAATCTTTTAAGAAACAACATTCTCTTACTGTGAATGTTAAATATAAACGTACAACTAAATAAGAGAAAATTTATTAATGATCAAGGAGAAAAATGAACTAAAAATATCTAATGAGCAGTTAAAAAAGGATCAAGAATGGTTTACTAATTGAAATGACACCTTTGTACAAATTCTAGGTAAACATATTGCTCCTAAATATACTACTGGAATTGGCTATTAACCTGGTAAAATAAATTTTGGAAGTACTAATTTTGTTTCTAAATATATGATGGACATATTTACTCCTAGTTATAGAAACAATTCAGTTGTTTTAAGTTATGATACACTCTTTACTATTTCAAGTTTTTATGGATCAAATGGAGTTTATTTTTCAAATACTTTTCATAATGAATATCGGAAACCTATGAGGCAGATATGGATTCCTAAAGCCCTTATCACTTATATTACTGGACCAAAACATGTCTTGGTACCAAAATCTATTTTTATTTGACTATTTTGTAGGAAATCATCTTAAAGATTTCATATAAGAGTTTATGGTACATGGATAGTGGGTGTTCAAGTCACATGACAAAAGACAACTCATGCTTCAAGAAATTAATAAAAATTGATGGAGGACATGTCACCTTTGGTGACAATACCGAAGGAAAAATACTTGGCCTTGGACAAATCAGTAACTCTAACTCAGATTTACTTTCCAAAATACTTTTTTTTGATGGATTGAAATATAATCTACCTAGTATCTCACAATTATGTGATGATGGATATCATTTCAAATTTGAAAATAATTCTTGCATTGTTTCCAATTCTAAAAATGAATTAGAATTTTATGCATTAAAAAATGAAAATGTATACTCTGTTAAGATAAATTATTTAGTCTCTCAAGATGCATTAGGTTTAAGTGTATTTCATAAAGAGTATTGGATTTTGAATAGGAGATTTGGACACCGTAACACTCACTCCCTTAGAAATATAACTAGAAAAATCTTAGTCAAAGACCTACCCAAACATGATATTCCAAATTATAATGTGTGTAACCCTTATCAAAAGGAAAAAGATACCCAAAATTTCCTTTAAACCAAAGAAAGATTTGTCAAATTCTCAGCCTCTTGAACAGGTTCACATGGATTTGTTTGGACAATCTATATTTTCTAGAATAAATTGGAAGCAGTATGTTTATGTTGTTATAGATGAATTCTTTAGATATACTTGGACTTTATTTTTGGCTCAAAAAAGTGAAGCCTACTCTAATTTTTCCAAATATTCCAAAACTATAGAAAATCTTAGTGAACATAATATTAAATCCCTAATAAGTAATCATGGTCGTGAGTTTGAAAATCAAGAGTTTGAAACCCTTTTCGCACAAAATGGTTATAGTCATAATTTCTATGCCCCTAGAACACCTCAACAAAATTGATTTGTAGAAATAATAAATAGAACCTGACAAGAGATTATTAGAACCATGCTTAGTGAAGATGAACTACCTATTTATTTTTGGGCTGATGTAGTAAATACATCATGCTACATAATCAATAGAGTATTTATTAGAACTATTATTGAAAGGACTCCTTATGAGTTATGGATCAATAGAAAACCCAAAGTTAGCTACTGAAATGTTTTTGGTTTCAAAGTCTATATCCTTAATACTAAGTAAAATCTGGAAAAATTTCCATCCAAGAGTGATGAAGGAATCTTTTTAGGATATTCCATCTCTAGTAGAGCCTATAGAGTGTTTAATAAAAGAACTAAATGTGTGGAAGAATCTGTGCATATCAAATTTGATGAAACATGTCCACATGAGCTTAAAACCATTATAGAGAACCTAGAGGATGATGTTTCAAATTTGGAAATTAATTCAAAATCCTCAAACCATACTTTGAAAGAATCTGTGAAAACTTATAGTTTTGAAATTCATTAGACTCAATTCATAATGAGCCTGAACCTATTGGTGAACCTAAAATCACTAGTCCTTCTTTTTCTAGAGCAGTTAGAACTCTTAAGAGCCATCCCTTAGATTCTATCATAATAGAATTAGACAAACGAACCCAAACAAGATCTTCTCTATGAAATTAGGTTGAACATCAAGTCTTCTTATCACAACATGAACCTAAAACATTAATGAAGTTATCAATGATGAATTTTGGGTAATATCTACATTAGAAGAACATAATTAGTTTGAAAGAAACAATGTTTTGGAACTTGTTGAAGACCCAAAGAAACATTCACCATAGGAAATAAGTGGGTGTTTAGAAATAAAGTATATGAATCTGGAAATATAATTAGAAACAAGGCTTGATTGGTTACATAAGACTATATTAAATAAAACGGAATTGACTATGAAGAGACCTTTACAACAATATCTAGACTTGAAGCCATCAAAATTATACTTGCTTATTCTACACATCTGAATTTCAAACTATATGAAATGGATGTTAAGACTGCATTCCTAAATGGGTATCTAGTCGAGGATGTATTTGTAGAGAAAACCCCTGGTTTTATAAATCCTCATTTTTCAAATAATATTTTTAAATTATGAAAAGCTTTATATGGTTTAAAACAGGCCTCAAGAGTTTGGTATGATAGGATGGGTACTTTTTTTAATTGCAAGGGTGTTACAAAAAGAATAGTTAATCCTACCTTTTTTATAAAACGAATTTCCAATGGTGCTTAGGTAGTTCAAAATTTTGTAGATGATATAATCTTTGGATCTTCAAGAAATTCTTTATGTATTGAGTTTTCTAAAATGATGAAAAAATAATTTGAAATGAGATTATGGGTGAACTAATATTATTTCTTGGATTTAAACTCTTTTAAAATGATTATGGTATTATTTTAAATCAAAAAATATACCAGAGATCATCTAAAACATATTGGATTGGATATCACTAAAAGTAGTCACACTCCAATGGGTACCACTTGTATATTGGATCTTGATGAAGATGGAAAATATTTTGATCAAACCACTTATAGAAGAATGATTGGAAGTTTACTCTACTTAACTACTAGCTAACCCTACATTATGTTTAGTGTGTGTGTGTGTGGTCATTTTCATGAATATCCTATGGAATCTAATTTAAATTATATTAATAGAATCTTCAAATACTTCAAGCATACACCTAATATAAGATTGTTTTATCATAAAGGAAAATCATTTGAATTAGTTAATTATTTTGATGCTGACTTCGTTGTTTATATGTTAGATAGAAAAAGAACCTCAAGAACATGTCACTTTTTTGGCAAGTCAATTGTGTCATGGTGTAGTAAGAAACAAACTTTTGTTTCATTATCTACTAAAGAAGTGGAATACATAGACAATGGTAGTTGTTGTGAACAAATTTTGTGGATGAAACGCACATTACTAGATTATGGTTATCAATTCAGGAATTTACATATAAATTGTGACAACAAAAGTGCTATTAACATCTCAAAAAATCCCATTTCACACTCTAGGAAAATCATATTGACGTGAGACATCACTTTTTGGGAGATCATTATCAAAAAGGTGATATCAATTTGGAATTCATTGGTACTGAATATCAACTCACTGATATATTCACAAAACCACTAAAATACGAACTAATATATTGTATCATACATGAATTAGGAATGATAAACCTTAAGTTGTAATCATACTATTTTACATCTTATTGTCTCATAGTTTACGGTTTCATAGGTCACCATCTTGAGATTACTGTTTAACACTAAAAACTCTTTGATTTTACTGTCATAAGACTTTCTATTTCACATTTACAGTCTCATAGTTACTATTTCTTGGTTACTTCCGGGAACATACTATCTCAAACAACATGGTCACATAGTTTATAAATCACATTGTTACAGTCTCACTATTAACTCTTGTTACTGTCTCACCACAAATATTTGTTACTGTCTCACTGTGGAGGCTTGTTATGGTCTCACCGTAAATATTCATTAATTTTTTATTTATTCATTATATCTCATATCATGGTAAATACTTATTTTACAATATTACTTTAACACTCTATTATTGTTATGACGATTTGTATTCCTAAATGATAAAATAAAAGAAGTTTCACTCATTCTTCACTCGATATATCTTCTCTTATCTCAAACCATAACCCTTATCCCATCCTTTCAGTTTTATTTATCTCTCTTAAACATTCATTGAATACCTAGGATGAAATGCCCCTCATTGTCATCTCCTGAGAAATGCATTTCAAAGAAAAAGAGGAAAATCGTGCCGAATATAGCGTCCTCTGAATGAAACTCCGGTAGATATAATAGTGGTGCCTGAAAAGGAGATTTTTCCCAAGTGTCGCATGTCAAAAAAGTCTTTGGTGTTGAAAGCTTTAAAACATCAAGGATGGTTATATTTTTTTGCAAAAGAGGATCAACCTATTTACCCGAAATTAGTTACACTATTTTACTTGTATGTTCTATTTTCATTTGATTCTGAAGATGGATGTGTTGTAAGAAGCCAGATAAATGGCCATAGATGAACATTTTCCTTAAGGTTATCAGTTTCATGCCTTAGGATACCTCGTGAGGGTATTTGTGAGGACTATCAGAGAGGTCCTCCACCTCCAAGTGAGATTTTTGTTTTCAAAGATGATTTGGAAAGCGTAACTGAAAATAAAACTAAGAGGGGAGCTATAGCTGCAGGGCTAGATGGAGAAACCGGATTCTTATTTATGTCTGTTCAGAATTTGATAATCCAATTAAATGGGGATTTCGCTGTAGTCAAGTATGATGATTTATTTTTGATACATCTAATGAAAAATGCACATAAGATCAATCTATGCATGTATGTATACTCCATATGTGTGAATTTATCAATACCACCTCCAAGTCAACCTCCATGTTCTATTCAAGGATTATTACATTGATGCTTCATGCCAATTGTTTTGGTTTGACACAATGAGTAAGTTATCAATGATTATGAGTTTTTCCTTTCAAAAGTTACAATAAATTGGATGAAAATCAATTGGAATCAATGGAAGAAAGCATGGGTGGAAGAAAATTATAGAATTTATGAAAAGTTAAATCCAGTGGAACAATCTTCAAGACATAAAGTTATTTTTGATATTGGTTTAGAACTAGATGAATTTGTTGCTTATCTTGAAGAAGAAGAAGAAGAGGTGGTGTTGGTTGCACGAACAATAGAAACCATCCCAAATGAGGAGGTCATTGAACCTGTTCTTCAAGACATAGCTGAGAAAGATGTGCATGTTCATAAAAATTTCACTATTTTGGAAGATCATCCTTCAAAAAAAGATTATTTTTATTGATGAAAGAGAACAAAATGTTATAGAATTACAAATAAAAGAAGATCAGTATATTGTTCAAGAATCTGCTAGTGAGGAACATGTAGAGGAACAAACTGCTTCTAAAGTTATTCATTATGCTGAATAGAGAATGAAGCTAGCCTTTAAGTTGGCTAGAAAAGAAATAGATTAGGAAGTTATTGATGAAATAGTGGGAATATATCGAGGATTTAAATCTCTCAATCTTGAGAAAGATGATATTGTTAAGGGGGAACATCCCCTAGTTTGGAATCTGTTGAAGTCCCTAATCCGCTAGATCCAAGCTCATTGGATACTTGGTTTAAATTTCGCTGTTATTTTTACATTAATGATTCATAGGAAGTATCAGTAAAAGGTTTTCATCTTTTTTTATCTTCCATTTGAATTCATTTTATGATCTAGTCTCTACCAATGAACATGCGCCTGTCTCAGCTTCTATCTCTAAACATTCACAAGAACCTTCACAGATGGTAAATAAGGATGATCTGAAAGAATTTGGAGCTACCCTTTTGGTTGTGGTTGAAAATCTCAAGAATAATCAACCAGCTCCTGTAACCAATTTAAGTGAGAGGGATGCTTCAAAATTTCTAGAAAAGATTATATGGTAGATTCAACCAAAGATTCTCAATGAGATTCAAGAAACCGTGATTGAGAATAAACAAATTAGCAATGAATTAATGACTCTCAGAGTTATGTTTGAAGATATGCAGAGAGTGCTGAAATAAAGACCATAACCTTCTTCTCATCATTTTGAGGATACTGTTACATAGAACCCACGGGAAATCACCTCACTGATTCAACCTCATTTATCCTCTTTAGCAGGAAATGTAGATGAAACAAACAAGCATATTGTCCAATAGATGGGTGAACTTATTATTGGTATTTGCAAGTTAACTGATGAGTATAATGGTTGTCTCTAGAATGTTTTTAATCAACTTAAATCCCTTACCTCAGCTATCATGATTTCTAATGCTTCTGGACAATCATCTCAACCTTCTTTAGATAGTGATCTACTCAGAACAATTCTCAAAGAATAACTCCAATTTGTGCTTAGTGGTTTTGACAAAGAATCTCTATCTGATGTTGTTAATAATAGTGACAGAGTTGTTGATTTATTGAGAATCCATTCCAAGATTTCTAATGATTCCTAGTAAGACATTGCTAAAAATATGGACTTCTAAATCAATTATTTCTTCTCTAAGAATTACGGGAGTAGCCATTTCATGTACCTTGTAGAGAATATAAGGAATCCTCCTGTTACTCATTATTTCAAAACTCAAGTCCCAAAGCACACAGATTTCACTTGTTTGATAGAAAAGTATATGGAGAACAAGGATGACTTTTAAAAGGCCATGTGGTATGGTGGAGAGATCATTGCTGACTTCATATAGTTTTTGTGACCTTACCTTCATGTCCATAGTACTGCCATTGTGCCTCCTGAAGGTGAACCCCTAAGATTTGGTTTACCAACCTTCACTTCTGCTACCCTTGCCTCTATATCTATGTTGGTCTATCAAGATCTATGTCAGATCAGACCTATTATAATTTCTCAATAGTTTCCTTGGTCTTCTACTACCCCTACCATGAATCCTTCTATCATTGATGGTCATTCTTTACCTTCTCTATCAACCAGTTCACTCCCTTCTTCCACATCTACCTCTATACATTTGGCTTCTTCTTATGATGCTACTACTATGGGAAAATAATATACAAGCCAGTGCTGAAGAATAGTAAATACTATATTTTGATAGGGATATTGTTGAATTTGTTTTGATGTCTCCACTTTATAACAACATTCTTCTTTATCTAATGCATTGTGCACTTTTATTGTCTATTTCTTATTCACTATTTTTTGTAATCCCAATGGGAGAGGGGGAATATGACCATTAAATAATGAATAGAAAAATATGTATTTTATATCTACATTGGAGACATATCCATTATATATACACACTACAAGCCACATTCCCTAAGAATATATCTCTCACACACATGATTTGTGATCATCATAAAGGGAGATATTATTAGACTCTCCATTTATTAATCATGTTTTAATGATCACAAATCCAATTCAGTCTATAAAACTTGTTAATCATATGTAATCTATCTCAAATCATCTGTACATATGAGTAGTATCTTTATAATTCAAGTCAATCTAACCATGATCTTAATTGCTATAAATTTTGACTGATTACTATACACTAAATTTTATTTACATTATAATTATTTTGTTGATGAATTATTAAGTATAATCCATTCTATGAGTATAACTATTCGAGTCTGAAAAAATATTTTTGGCTATGTCTGAGACATTGTGAGTCTACCACTGGGTATGTTTTTCTAGAAAAGGACCCAGACAACCTGACCAGACACCGTGACCATCCAGACACCGTGACCAGACACCGTGACCATCCAGACACCGTAACCAGATATTGTGGTAAAACACAACATCTGTTCTATTGGTTACTGAACCCTATATAATGGTTTCATCATGAATTTCTCATCACTCAAAGGCAAAGATGGACACACCATTTCTAGGAGACATCGTGTTTATAAGAAACCATTTCATGGAGACAATGTTTCAGGACCTACTATGACACTGTTTCTTAATATTTTTTTGTCGATTTATAATTTAATATCTAATGATAATATTTGATGTTTTTAAACACACTAAAATAATTAATGTTTATTTTTATACATGTCGCCTAATTGTACGAGGTACGAGGTGTAGAATACAAGAATCCTGCCAGCTCCAACACATGAACTCTTGAATAAAGGAGAAGTGAGGCCCAAAAATAATAAATGTAAAGTAAGGGGTGTGAGCATGAAAATGAAGAAACACTTAGATAATTCTGGAAAATGGAATCAATACACACAACTCGACATTACTGAAGAACACACAAAGAAAACTCAAATCCCAGAGTCGAGGACATCATCACACTACCATACACCACGAAGAATACAAGCTAGATCTATCTGACTTACGATACTCTTTTTTCCCCATGAGGTCTTTATTCCTTCATTTTCTTCATCCCAGAATTCCAGAGCTTTATAAACAAACACTCATAGCACTTTTAAACTTATCTCATCATTTCTTCTCTATTGTGTGTCATTTTTAACTTTCAAGCAGTGTGTGTGTCTGTATGAAAAACACACACTGTCTCCAGCATTAATATGATGGTTACATGATATCCTTTATCGTTCATCTTTTTACACTTTTGTATTCCCATAGATAAGTGTGGAAGAGGTCCCTGTGTGACCTGTTAGTTTGTACCCACAAAGAACTGTGGTAGTGATAATGTGACCTGGACAGTCTTGTGTACTATTGTTAACCCCAATCTAGGGTGTGGATCAAGTTTATTTATATAGAATTCTTGGTGGAAGGTGATCCCCAAGTGGAGTGGATTAGTTCTCATCTTGAAAATGAACCACATGTTTTTTATCCACTGGTTTTTTTGATTTAGTCTTTCTCAGTTTTACTATATAATTTAAAAATCTATAAATTTACTTTTATAGTTAATCTTTGAAAGAAGTTATAATTTTTTATATATATTATAATATCTTCAAACCTAAGGCTAATAATTGGTTTTATGTTTACTAAGAATTAATCAATCACTTGAGAAGTTATTTAAACAGTCAAACATCCATAACCTTATAACCTTGATTAATTGGGTTGTATTTGAATTTATTTGTGAACCTTTTTAAGAATACTATTTTAACAAAAATTTATATAGATACTCAATTCACCCCCTCCACTTGAGTAATCCACTCCGACCAACATGTATGAGTAAAATCTATCAACTTCATGACTTTCTCCTTGAAATTGTGAGTCACTGTAGGTAGCTTCAAATTCTCCACCAAACATTTCAAATGACTTATCAGTTGGTGCATGGTGTAAATCATTGTAAAATTGGACTCCACCTTCTTTTAAATATTTTCTTGATAATCGGTTGCAGTGTTTGATTAAAGTCTAACCATATCATTCACATTCTCATTCTACATTTCAATATTACTCAAACATTGCTAAGTTGGACCACCTACCAATGTTTGAAGCACTTTTCTATGTTATGATCTGATCTAGTAAATGTCTCATGGTTTAGATCTTTGAGAAGAAGAAAATATAGCTATGTAGATGAAGAGAGAGCACTATGCCTTTTAAAAATTGTTTCTAATCATTTTTTATACTCATTTGTCAGTCAATTGATTGTAGCAAGCACCCCACAAAATTCATTTTCTTCTTGGTGTTGTTATTGACAATTTCATCAACCACTGAAAACAAATTAGGTTGAATATATGATAAATCCTTCCCTGAGAGCATGCCAAGATCACCCTCACTGAGACTAGCAACCTGAGCTATATCAGGAGTGGCTTGAAAATCATTCCTCATATCCTCAACCAATGATTTTAAAGACTTTAACTCATCATTTTGCAGTTTATTTTAAATCCTTTATTCATGAATACCATGAATCATTTGGGGATGAGTTTTCCATATAGATGTTTCCAGAAGAATTACATCATCTCATTCACTGAGGTTTATCATATGATCATGTTGAAAATTTATAAGCTTCCTAAAACCAAATAAGATATTTTATCTAAAAAAATTAGATTGTAATGGATTGCATTACTAGGGGTTTCTTGACCAGGTTAAGGAATAGAGATATGTTCTAGCTTAATAGTAGATATATCTTATTTAATAGTGGTTGGGTTGAGTGGGAACTTAGTTGAGAGGTCTATTTAAATTAATAGAGACATATGAGAATCATCGACATCAAAATAGCTAGGAAACATGTACCAGGAATCCCAAAACATGAGTAAACACAATTCATAACTTCAATGCATTCCAAACCGGGGTTGTAATCCCCCTCAATTTATTATTACATTGAATAATTAAGTGACCACATTATGTAAGATTTTTTCTGATATTCTATTACCTATTGGATGCTCTCAGTCCTAGCCACGCTTCATTCTAACTAAAAATCATGTTCAATTTTTACTTCATTAGGTAAAATGAATTTTGTTTCTGTATATTCCACTTATATTTATTTTTTCATTAGCAACATGTGCTTCCAAAGTTCCTTCATCGTTATTAGTATCTTTATCCAATTTTTTTGGTTGACTTTTAACTTCACCACATTTATAGATAATAGGTTATCTAGAGGGAACATATTTAGATAGTTCATGAGATGCATGAGGAGTATCTTCAGTCCTTTTGAGAATATCATGATCACTACTTTTAAAAACAACTCTAGATTCTACACAAAAAGCATTAACTTTCATTCCTTAATCTAAATATTCCACAAACTCAAATAGTTCCAAACTAGGATCAATGATATACTTAAGTCTCAATGGTTGGTTAATTGGATTGAAATCCTCTTACATCATTTCATTATCTTAAACCCACATCTTCTTCGATGGATTCAAACTAATTTTCATTTTAATACATATATCCATAGACAAACCAAACTTATAGCCCTCAACAACTTCTCCATAGTCCCCTACCAAAATTGTGTTCTGATTCATAGAAGAAATGAATCTTAAATAGAATAAGGATATTTACGTTGATGTTTTCTTGATCATATCACACATTTTTTAAATAATAAACTTGAACATATTTATCATCTGACCATTACTCAAGATATAAAAAAATATTATAACATGATATTTTAGAGTATCAAAGTCACATTTCCATGGATATATGAGGTGTTGAATAAATTTTAAATGCAATTTAGTCTCTACATATAATTTAGAAGATATAGGACTTTCCTTTTATCCATATCCAGTAAAGTAATAAAAGCCTCTAATAAGCTTAATATATCCCCTAGATGGGGATGTATTAATTGATTATACTTGAATATGCCTTCATGAGGTACTATTAAACATTCAACCCACAAATTTCAAGAAAAAGAACACCTTTTTCCATTTACACAACTTCTAACCATAATGTAATCCTTAGAATTGAATGAAAAGTGGACATATTGATAGAACTCAGAAACCAATTTCAGATATATGGGTATCTTATCATTTTAAACCATTTTAACCATCCATGTTCATCAAAAACTCTAATAAAAAGAGACCTACTCAAGAGAAACCATTTTTCACACAATTTCTTTTCGAGAATGACAACATGAACTGTGAGAGTAGTGTCTAGAGTTTTTTTAGGCATTTTGATTGGGGACTTTTTCCATTTATTTGACATCTTCTGCTTTTATGGATTCATGGATGATGGATGTTTCATCCATGGAATTTACAACATACATATATGGTTTAAAGGAGAGGATGAATCTTGATAGATAAGGGTTTCAGTTTCAGGAGTAGATAAAACAACTGAGGATATAAGTGGAGTGATAGGGCCTTATCATTTAGGTATTTAATAACATTCTAATTAAAAAAATTAATATGTAAATGAAATCAAATCATTAAAAAAGTGATGTGATAAAATACTACTAAATATAGAAAGATGATTCATAACTGTGAGACTAAAATGTGCGATCACTATGGCATCACAACAGTGTGACATTTATCATTGAGACATCAAAAAATGGTGAGAAGTCAAATGGTGAGACAACAAATGGTGGGACATAAAATGATGAGACCTGAAATAATAAGACATCAAACGCTGAGACATAAAATGGTGAGAAATCATATAGTGAGACATTGAACTATGAGATATAAAATGTTGAGACAGTAAACAGTCACCCAATGTTGGTCATTCCCAATTCATATATGATGTAGCTCTTTATATCAGAATTTAAGGTCTTAGTAAAAATATCAGAAAGCATATGTTCTTTGTCTTTCAATTCTGAAGTAAAATCACCTTTAAGAAAATGATCTCTCAAAAAATGCTCTCTCACATCAATATGTTTTGTTCTAGAATTAGATATGTGATTCTTAAATTTTTTTAATAGCACATATATTTTCACAGTTTTTAGGGAATTTCCTAAATTAATATCCATAAACTAGTAAAGAGTGTTTCATCCACAATATTTGATTACAACAACCACGAGTAGTAATGGATTCAACATGAGCAGTAGATAATGAATAAAATTTTTTTTTACTATACGATGATAATAATGACTTGCCCAAACAATTACATGTTCCATAGTTTCATTTCTATCTAACATAAAACCTCCAAAATTTGAATCAGAATAACTAATTATGACATATGAATTTCCTCTACGATAGAACATTACTAAATTGGTAGTATGTTTATGGTATTTGAAAATTATTTTAATAAACAAAAATTTACTCTTTAGGATTTTCTTGAATAGGCGAACACATACATACAATAAACAAAATATCTAGTTAGCTAGCATTCAAGTAGTGAATACTAGAAATAATACCATTGTAAGTGGTTTGATCATTGGATTTATTATTATCCTGATGATCCAATTTACATGTGGCACCCAGAGGAGTGCCACTATTTTTAACTCTATAAAAAGGGTTTATAAGATCCTTAGTATATTTACATTGATTCAAAATAATACCTTACTTAATTTGAAATATTGTAAATCTAGGAAAGAATTTTATTTCACCCATCAAACTCATTTCAAATTCGTTTTTCATCATTCTGGTAAATCAACACATAAATAATTTTTTAAAGATCCAAAAAATAATATCATAAAAATATATTTTACCAAATAAATCATCTTTATAAGTTATTTTTATAAAAATTGTAGGATCACACTTTCCTTTTTTAAAATAAAAAAAATCAAAGAACATAGTCTATCATACCAATCTCCAGGATCCTATTTTAAACCATATAAATCCTTGGTTGATATAAATACATCATTTTTAAAATAAGGGTTTGTAAAACTGAGGGATTATTAAACAAAAACACCATCAAATATATATCCATTAAGGAAATCACTCTTGACCTATATTTGAAATAGCTCAAAATCTAGATGTTCTATATATGCTAGCAGGATTCTAATGGCTTCCACTCTACAAACTAGTGAACATGTTTCTTCATATTCGATGAATTTTTAATGAAAAAATCATTGTGCAACTAATATATAATTATTTATTACAATATTACCATCTTCATCTACTTTATTTATAAACACCAACTTCGTGCCTATAGTCTTGGTTTCTTTAGGTATATCCACCAGTTTCCAAACATTGTTTCATTTAAAATTATTCAGTTCTTCCTGCACATCCACTACAAAAAATCATGATTATATCATTGATGTTATTAGGATAAGTTTTGTCAAAAAGGTTTTGATGTTCAACCTGGTGTATAATAAAATCTCTATTTTGAGTTCCATTGTATATGTCTCCAACTAGAAAATCTAGCAGATGGTTCATAAGAGTTCTTATAGGTCTAGAAAAAGAACGGTGGGTAATATTAGCTTCTTTAAAAAGTTTGGGATCATTATAACTTGAGTCTAGATAATTTATAGTATTGGATGATTTAAGAGGTTTCTTAATAGTAGGATCAAAATATTTGATAGTTATGTCTAGATTGGACCAAAAATCATCAAGGTTTTCTAGAGAGGTATTGGGTTCATGTGGATATGTTTTGTCAAATTTGACTTGTACAGATTCCTCCACACATGAGGTTATTTTATTAATGACTCTATAGAATTTTCTAGAGGTTGAATAACCAACAAATATTCCTTAATCATTTCTTAATGAAAATTTATCATGATTATCCTTACTGTTAATAATATAGACCCTGTAAAAAATCTTTAAAGTGGTTATCTTTGGGATTTATATTATTCCAAAACTAATAAGGTGTTTTCTTAAGATTTGTTCTAGTAATGACTATATTAGTTATATAACAATCTATATTAATAGCTTCAAGCCAAAATTAAATAGATAAATCATATTCATTAGTCATATTTCAAGCTATTTATAGAAAGGTTTTATTTCTTCTTTCAACAAATCCATTCTATTGGGGTGTACTCAGAATAGAAAAGTTATGACTACAACCATTTTGTGAGAAAAAATATTCAAACTTTTTGTTTTCAAACTCATGACTAGGGTCACACCTAACGGTTTTAAACTTAAGACCACGTAAGTTTTCTACTTTTTTAGCATACTTATTTAAATGATATAAATCTTCACTTTTGTGAGAAATAAAAAAAGTCCAAGTATATCTAGTGTAGTATTCTACTATAACATAAACATAGTTTATCCCATTAATTCTTGAAACTCATTAAAGGTCCAAATAATACATGTGAAGCATCATAAGAGTTTGACAATTTGATACTTATTTCTTTGGTTTGAAAGGGATTTTGTGAAGATTATCTTTTCAATAAAGATTACAGACTTTTTCATTTAAAAATTATAGGTTTTGTAGATACTTGATGAAACCATTCATAGTAATCTTCCTATGTGAGCAAATGTTACAATTTCATAATCTTCTATAACCTAGATATGACTCATTGTGAAAAAACACTCAAATAAGTAACATTGGGAAATTAAAAAATCAAAATTAACAGCAAAAAACATTCTCATTTCTATAAGTATTAAAAACTAAATCATTTTTATAATTGAACACATTACATGCATCATTTCCAAATTATTAATTGAACTATCCTCATAAAACTGAGATATACTAATCATATTATATTTTAATACATCAAAAAATGCTTTGATAATTAAAATTGAATTGGTGTTATCGATTTTCCCATGGATGATTATTTTTCCTTTTTCATTTTCTCTAAAGGTGACATGCCCGCCATCAATATTTTTAGGATTTTTTATGATTGAATAATATCATTTCATGTGTCTTGAACAACCATTGTCCAAGTACCATAGACAAATGCATAATATCATCAAGCATATTTCCTATAAAGACAATTCAAATAAGAAAATATTTTTGTACCTATACTTGCTTGGGTCTTATAATATTAGTAATAAACGCTTTGGGAACCCACGCTTGCTTCATGGGTTTCCTAAAAATAGTTTGTAATGTTATAGAAAAATAATGTATATTTGGTCTAGAAAAAAATGAGATAGCAAATGAATGTCCACTGCTACAACTTTTATCAAATATTTCAATTCTGGGTATGAAAAGAGATTTTCTAGACTTTGACACAAAATGGTTTTTGACTAGATTCCTTTTCCTTAGTTGGTATCCTATACCAATAGTATACCTAGGAGATACATGTTTACAACAAATTTGTGTAATATTATTCATTTATTTAGTAAACTTTCCTATTTCCTTTTTTAATTAGTCTTTAGACAGTTTATGTTCATTATTATCTTTAAAAAATTATCCCTCCTTTTCTTTTTCTATAGTAAGCTTAGATTTGACAATGTAGGTAAGATCATATTGTTTCTTTAAAATTTTATATTTATAATTTAACTCATTGATTGTATCATCAATCTTCTCAAAAACATAAAATAATTATTTATTAGAAATATTATTAGTATCTGATTCGTTATCAAAATAGTAAGAATTATATGCAGGATATTCTAGTGTTACCTCAAATGTATTTGTAATGAAAAATATATTTCCCCTACCAACATTCTCATCATGTGAAGATTCTGAGTCACTTGAGCTATCCTCAGAAGAATTGCAGGTGTCCTCCATTGTATTCTTATATATTTTTTCTGTCTCCTCATATTTTATCTTATATTTTAACTATGTACAATCAGCCTTTATATGTCCTCTTATTTTAAATTTATAGTAGACTATAACATTTATAATGTCATTTTTCTTCCATTCTTTTTTCCAGTTTACCTTATTATAATATTTTCCATTATAGATAGGATTCCTGAAAAACATCTTATTTTTATGATACATTTTAAACTATCTAGCTAACTAATCCATTTCCTCATCACTGTTTGATGGTGGATTTTAATTTCTTGTACTGTCGGAATAAGTTTGTTCCATATCCATTTCCTTATTTTTGGAAGTAGTAGTTTTTAAGGCCACTAACATTCTCTTTAGTTCATCATATTATTTTTTTGACCTTCAATTCTTCTTAATAAATTAAAAACATTCATATTAGATCTTTGAATGAAAACATACTGATATCAGAAGATTCTATATTGGATATTGAGGTTCCTCTCCACCTTTCAGGTAGACATCAATGTAGCTGCATGATTTATTCTTTCTTCTCCACTGGCTACTCAAGAAATCTCATTTTATTGACTATGTCATTGAAACTGAGATATATATTAGAAATGGGTTCATTAGGATTAATATTAAATTATTAATATTTAATAGTATTGGTATTAAGTCTAATTTAATTAACATAATTAGTTCCATCTTGTGAAACAACTATGGTATCCCAAATTTCATTGGAAGATTTACATGCATTAATTCTGTTGAATTCATCATCACCTAAAGAAAAAAGGCCTTTATAGCTTTATAATTATTATTGTAAGTAGTTTTTGTGACATCCTTCCATGTTGTTTTTGGACTATCTGTTATATTATATTTATCTTTTATTACAGTCAAAATATCAAACCCCATACTTTATAATTGAATTTTCATCTTTACGTTCCACTCAGAATATTTTTTACCATTAACGTAGGGAGGACTATATGTAGAAACACCTTTAATTCTATTATCCATAATAAAAAATAAATACTTTATTTTCAATAGAATTTTTTTTTAATTAACATAAATTTATAGATCATTAAAACACAACTAATATCATAGTATAAATGATTTTAAAAAAGTAGTTTCAAATTACCCTATGATACCAAATGTTTGTCGAAGTATGACATAGAGAAGGGAGGGTGAATTGAGATCCAATTAAAATTTATATTAAAAAATTTTTAATTTAAAAGTCCCCCAATTTAATTTAAAACATTCTAATTAACCAAATTATCAGACTTGTAATAGCATTACATATTTGAAATATTTTTCAAATACTGATTAATTCTACGTAAAATAAATTTATGAAGTTACATAAAATTTTGAAATCAGTCTATTAAAAAATTATATAAAAACAAATATCTAATATTAAATAACAATGTAAAGTAATTTTTTTATTTTGAATAAAAATATATATGAATAAAAAAAACTTGAACACAATAGATAAAAAAACAAGAGGCACAGTTTCAATCAGAGACTTAGTCCTCTTCACTTAGTGATCACCTTCCATGAGGAAAAATATATATAAACAAGATTGATCCACACCATTGATTAGGGTATACAATAACGTAAATTATTTCAAGGTCAACAAGAAATTTACCATAGTTTTATGTGGGAACAAAATATAACCAATTCACAAAGAGACCTCTTCCTTAGTTATACATGAGATTAATATGGTGTAAGAGATTATTAGTGAGAGGATATATAGTATCCTAATGTTTATAGTAGGATAAAGTGTGTAAATTTAATGAAGATACACACACTTAAAAACATTATAACAAAACATAACAAAATATAGAAGAATATAATATGAAGGGATTAAAAATTCATTGAGTGTTATTCCATGGTCATTGTTAAGAAAGTCCAATCCATACCCAATCCATGTGATCTCTTGTGAATATAAATAATTGAAATATGGTATATCATTATTGAAGAACCCATCTAGACAATAGATACTATAGAGCACGTATTGAGGAATCATACTAGTTGACTAGTTAAATTAATTTAGAGAAATCATAAAATGTATGAAGAAATGTGAAAACGATATAATGATATAATGAATAACTACAAATTTTTAGATGGTAATATCCAAACCATATAAATAATTTTTTTCAATGAGGGTGTAATGAAACACCAATTGACTCTATAATTTATAAATCTTAAAATTAATTTTATTTCTTCAATATCTTGTGATATATAAAACTTTGATTTTAAATGAAACATAATATTGAATTAATATATTAATATCTAAACATTACTTTTATATCCTATCAATTTGTAACTAACTAAATAATTAATATTATAGTGTCTAAACATATATAAAATAATTTCAATGCTTATGTATTGACAATAAATAAAAAAATCATTAGAATTTTTTTTTCAGAAAGACTTTAATTATCTAAAAAGAATATTCGTCACATTTGGGGAACCAATTATAAAATTAGTTGTTAAAATTTTAATATTATTTATAAAATTCTTTCAATTTTTCATATCATAGGGTCAAAATTATCTTATGGATAATTTTCTGGATCTTATCTGAAAAAGATACATTTTTTAATGAATAGAAAAATTTAATAATTTGTCTTCAAAACATAGTTTTCATTTAAAGAATTCAAAATACCTATTTAATTTTAATATGTTTAAATAAATAATTTTAGTTCAATTATATAATTATTAATCCAAATAATTTTATCTTCTGAAATTTCATTTTCAATTTTTATATAAAAACTTTTTTTTCTTTTGAATGTTTTTTTTGGAAAAATTATTTTATGACACATTTTGGAGATTAATTTTTAATTGGATTCTTCCTCTTTTTTGAATTGAATAAGAAAAATTATTCAATAATTGGAGTAATAACTTTTTATTTTTTATAATGAATTAATATTTATTTTTTAGAATAATTAATAATGAAAATAGTAAAAATTAGTTATCCTAGTTACGGTCAGAAGGCGTGAACTAGGGGTAAACTATGAAGATCATGCTTAAAATGACCAGAAGCTTATCCAGAACACATTTTATGGAAATATTTCAACATTATAACATCTAATGATCTATAATTAACCATCTTTGAGACTATTATGATATAAAATTTATTGTACACTTCATTATTTTTGATAATTTCATGTGTGTCGTCTCCACCACATATAATAGGCCACTCAATCCCTTAACATGTCAACATCTATAAAGCTATTTAGATCTATAAAAATTAAAAATATCTCTCCCCAAAAACATTATTCATGTTATAATACTTCTATTCATATAAGATGACCATAACTAGTATCTTTAAGAGGATATCCAACCATGGTTTCTCTAAGATAATGTATTCATCGTAAGGAAGCCGTTTCATTTTATTTTATCTTTTACAAACATAAAATTTTTATTATAACGTAAATTATAATAAAAAAACTATATAAAATATATTGATATGTTATTATGTTTATGTAATAAAATATCTCTATCACTTCCATATTCATGTGGGGAACAAATTCATTGAATGTGTGTACGGCAGTCTACCACCTCACTAATCGATTTAACTATTTTTCCATCAACACAAATGAAAATTTTATATAAAAATGGATTTAATATATTTATATATTATTAAATATATTTTTATAGTTATGTAATTATAATATAAAATATATATTTTTTACTTTCATGATCATTTAAAAAAAGATAACCTCACTTGTTTATAAGGCGATATAGTCCCTCATGAAGGGATGTGGTTGATTTATCTCATAAATTTTACATGGAATGTAAAAATGGTAAATTTAATAAATATATGAGATATATATGAACGAATATTGGTTATTTCAAATTTGAATATCCCCATATTTCTTACCCTTTATCATATTAATGGAATGATATTGTCAATTGTGTGTACGTATGACCCACCATCTCAACAAAGCAATGAGATCCATTTTCTAGGTACAATTTTCAAGAATTACTATAGAAATGTATATAATGAGTAAATATTATATTTATTTAATTAATATATTTTTGGATATGATGGATTTATATATTATATAGATGAACTATATCTTTTTTGGAAAACCATGTGATATAAAATAGGGTAACTAAGACCCAAAACAATGAAAATAACGAAATATGATTGTAAAGTTTGTGGTAAAATGCTATAAAAATATGATATAAGATATTATAATTTTTAATATGTGTGTTTTTATTAATTAATAACATGAATAAATCAATTTTAATTTATGATAAATCATGTTCAACATAAATTAAGAATAAGATAAATGATTTTGTCTCAATTTACAATTCATATAGACATATGGTTTTATATATCAGAGATTAAATTTTATGTGGTGTATATACTTCACCTTGATGAATTTAAGATGAATATATATTTTTTAATGATTTTTAATATTGAAATTAATTTTTATTACCTCTTGGGATACAATTTCAGTATTACGATACTGGTAAGAATCTATTTTGTAATCTTATAATCTTTTTTGATTGTATCAATTATTATTGAAAGAATATTATCATTTATAATTCATAAGATCCATTAATTATCATAATTATCTATATTAATAGTATAATTTATTCGATCATTTCATAAACCACGTATAATATTTACACATGGTTTTTATTTTGAAATTTTTTAATTTATAGTGGAAATATTGATATGTCCTTCATATTTACTCAATAGAGATATATGATGATAATGAATGTTATTTATGATCAAAATGAATTATTTTATATATGAAGTATGGTTTGGACATCTAGTCATGGATAGGGAACTTACTCATATATCTACTTAATTCATTGGCTATCTTTTAAGGAAAATCAGTGAGTAATAATTTAATAGGGTTTTACTAATAATTTCAAACTGTCTAGTAAATTTTCATGATAATATAAGTATAAGGCCTCAACCTTAAATATTTTATAATCTTGAATAAAATTTATAATTCACATTTAGTATATTTTTAGGTTTATAGGATTAGAGGATTAGGCCATAACTATTACATTACATCTCAAAAATTACAAAGTAGACACTTCTACTCAGATCTATTTTTCATAAAATAAACACTCTTAAAAAACAACAAGTCTAGTTCCATGTTTTAGACAACATGACTTTTCCTTGATCCCATCCTTGACCCTGTTCATCTTTATGCCTTATAAAAAACATTTCAAAACATAGGATGAGCATAAAAATATTAGTAAGGGTTACAAAATAAAGAAAGGAAACATTAAACCATCAATAAATACAGATCAATGAAACCATACATTTCAATAATAACATAACTCATGAAATTATAAGATTTATTAATAACACAAAAAAAATCATAAATCATAAAGGTATGTTTTGGAATCCATATCAAACATACATTGTAGCTATCATAGCTACATAGGGAGTAACACTAGGAATACCCATCACAATATATTACCTAAATCTCTTAAGAGAAAAATTAATGTTTACCTCTATCATGTTACTTAATGCATTGAAGGGCTATCTTGGTCTCACCCCCTATGTTTATATTGGAACCAACCGTATACGTAAATAGTTCCCAAGAACCATAACATATTCATAACACATAAAAAAATATAAAGGAAAGATAAAATTTCTACATTTCAATCAAAATATATCATTTAAATATATTGACATAAAAAATACCTTATTAAAACCATTTTATATACCAAAATACGTAAAAGAGTATATCGTATTTTTTTTCATTATTAAAATTAGTACAACTTTCTAAGGAAGCCAAAGATCAAATAATACTCGCGATGGAAAAAAGGTAATCGTCACTGTGTACGTTAAAAAGAAACATTCCTTTTTTTCATTTAGTAAAATGATTTATATAAAAATATTTCCATTGAATTAAATGAAACTACAAAGGTGAATATACAATGTATAAATTAAAGTGTTTTATATAACAAAATGTGCCTTAATGAAAAAATATTGGAAAGAATTCCCTGACAAAGATCACATCCATAGATTAAGGATAAATCAATGAAATAATTATGTGTGAAAAATAACAATACACCCAATATAAGTGGATATTATGTGTAAAATAATCATATGGAATTAACACATATTCATATCATGGAATAATCAATAAGTAGAAGTTTAACCAAATGAATTGAAATTGTTTTAAGTAGTTTTATTACATAAATTCGACAGCACAATGACGTCACATTAAAAATTAGAAAATGAGTTGATGAGAGAGAAAAAGGGTATCTCATCTCTTGTATATAAATTTTATAGAAACTAGGATATATAAGAACATATACCAACATAATAAGATGTAAATTAAAAGACATAACAAAAATAAGACTTTTAAAAAGAGGAGGGTGAAGGGTTTTCTTACAAAGATATTATCATTAAATTAAGGATAAATCAATGAAATAATTATGTGTGAAAAATATAAATAAACCAAATATAATTGGATATTATGTGTTAAACAATCATAGTTCATTTACACATATTTACAACATGACATAATCAAGGAGTAGAAGTTTAACCCAAGGAATTGATATTGGGTTAAGAAGTTTTCTTACAGAAATTCGACAGCCTAACGGCGTCACATTAAAATTCAGAAAATGATTTTTGAAAAAATGGTATCTCATCACTTAGACATAAAATTTATAGTAATAATGATATAGAAGAAAATATAGCAACATAAAATGATGTAAATTAAAAGAAATAACAAAAATAAGTCTTTTAAAAACAGGAGGGTGAAAGGATCCCTTACCGATTTGGTAACATACGAAACATACACCCCATTAAAGAAGGATCATACAAAGAAGATATAAATACCCATAAATTAAATTATATTAATCAAATAATACAATCATGGGAATTATATACACCACACAAAAGTAAATAGTGACTACATAGCATCAATCACACATGAATAAGAAGTGAGATGAAAAACCCTTACCACATAGCTATCTATCGAGTCGTACGAACAAAATTTAAAAACAAATAAGTCATTTAAAAGAATACCATACCATGAATATATAGAGGGAATCATGATAACATATATAAAATGGGAGTAAATAGTATACCATATTTAAGAAATATGTGGTGAATAATAGAAATCTCATGGAATTAAAAGTGAGATAAGAAACCCCTTACCACATAGCAATCAATCTAGTCGTATGACCAAAAATTAATAACCACTGAATGACACACAATATAACATGAATATAAATATATTTATGACAATATATATCAATTGGAATTACACAATACACTACATTAAAAAATATGTGGTGAACAATATAAATCTGATGAAAAAAGTGAGATAAGAAACCCCTTACCACATAGAAATCAATCGAGTCGTGTGACCAAAAATTAGTAACCACTAAATAATTCACATAATACCATGAATTGAAATATATTAAGGATAATATGTATCAAATTTATGTACAAAATACACTAAATTCATGAAATAACTGGCGAACAATGGAAATCTCATGGAATTAAAAGTGAGGTAAGAAAATCCTTACCACGTTGTAAATCAATCGAGTCGTATGTCCAAAAGTTAATAAACACCAAATTAATTAAAGAATACCATGAATATAAAGAGAATAATGATAATATATATCAAATGGTAGTACTCATTACACCACGTGTAATAAATAAGTGGTGAAGAATGGAAATCTCACAGAATTAAAAGTGAGATAAGAAACCCCTTACCTCATTGTAATCAACCAAGTCCTATGACCAAAAGTTAAAAACCACCAAATTAATTACAAAATACCATAAATATAAATAGGTTCATGATAATATATATCTAATTTCTATATGAAATACACCTCATGCAGTAAATAAGCGACGAACAATGGAAATCTCACAGAATTAAAAGTGAGATAAGAAATCCCTTACCTTGTGTCTGACTTGACTCTTATTTTCAATGTTCTTCTGGAATAATAAACTTAAGATAATATATAATTCATTAAAAAAAAATTTAAAGTTTATTATTCCTTTTAAATCACTTATTACCTTACTATAAAAATTTGTTAATTATTTGAGTTCATATCAGACATTTGGTCGATGTTTGGAACTTTATTAAAAAATGAACTTGTTATAATTAAAAATTTTCCATGTGGTAAAAAGTACATTATCTATAGAATGATATTCATGATTTAGATATCATATATATCATATATATCTTGTGTATATGTATTTATAATATTCCATATCATTTGGAGTTAAAAATGAAATGCACCATTCATGGAGATGGTAAGCCGTACATACTCATGAATGCTTATTTCATTTCTATATTATATTTAATGGAATGAAAACATAATAATACATAGGTATATTATAAGTCCAGTATAACATCATATGATATATATTGTATATAATTTCATTAACTCCATCCTTTATATGTTCCATATTTTTCATAAACGAATCATATCACCTTGAGGGGGCGGTAGTCCGCACTTCCTCAAATAATATTGTCGTGTTTACACATATTGGAAAGCATAAAGGAATGTTTAGAGTTCCATATTAATGGACACCATGAGAGGTCGTAGGAGATAATTGAACAATCATCGTTTCGTGAGGTGTTAGTCTTCCATCCATAGAAACAGTGTGTTCTTCACCAATTAGATGGAGGTGTGTGTAAGTGTAGATCAAATAATTCTCATCACAAAATCCTAGTATATTTAGGATACTGGTGTTTTTATAAAATTATGGAATAAAAATAGTTTAGGGGTTGGATAAGTAAAATAAAAGAAAACAATTTAAGGGAAATTGTAACCTTTTATTCGGGTAACTCCCTTTGGTTTGAACCAAAAGGACTTCTTGAAGTGCCTTATGCATAATTTAATGAATCTACGGTGAATATAGGGATCATGAATGATTATTTGGGCATGGGTTGGATGAGCCAATGGGCTTGAGAGGTGTGAGGAATGGGTTATAAGTGGTTTCCTTTTATAAGGCGGAGGAGGGGCTCTTTAGGAAAGTTTGATAATGTTATTTTATTATAAACATATCTTTAGTTTAAAAGGGTCAAATAATCATTAAAGTCAAATATAAGATTACTTGTTTTAGAAATAAAATCATCCAATACTAATTGGATAGGTTTTGGATATTGATTTAATATTTATAATCTTATTTATTTAATTTATCCATTAGTGAAGTAAACACTGCATCATTATTATGATATAAATAATATTATTTATTTGATGACTAAAAATTATAAATAAAAACCATAATGTAGGAAATATTTGTATATTTCCAATAAATATATATTGGAAAAATGATATCTTATATAACCCCATGTAATAATTAATTTACAAAAAGATATTTGTTTTTGTTATTTTTGCCTTTATGTTAACTTAACTAAAATAAATTGTCAGTATCACTCTTAAGTTGCACCATGTGGTCCCAAAATAGACCCAACGATGTTTATGGTCTGCCATGAATTGTCCAATAAGGTTATTATAAGGTAATTTTATATTATTATAATATTTTGTTTACCTTGAATTATCCTATTTACCATTAACCGCGGTAAAAAAAATTAAAAAATTATTATTCACTAAAAATTATTTTCATCTTATTGAACCGCATTTTAGATAATAATAACAACCATGTATGTTGTATTTTCAAAATTCAATTAAAAAAGTGGTAAATTTTCATTTAAATGAAAAAATCTATTTTTAATGACTACTCAGTGGTTTCACTATTCATCAAAAACTGAAATTTTTCAGAAAAATACCAAAAATTAAGAAAAATATATGTTTGATATTACAAATTCAAAAATGATGTCTATTTTACCAAATTCAAAACATAGAAGATGAATTAATTAATTTAAAATTATGTTCCGTTGTCAAAACAAAAAACCTGTTTTTTTGAAATTTTAACTATTAAAAGATTGACACTGGTTTATGTCCAATTTCATAGTGAAAACAATTCCAATGACCAGCAATGAATTAAATGTTAAAAATATAATATAATTACATTTAAAAACCAAATTAAAAGATAATTTAAACATATAAATAAATTATATTAAAAGGAATATTTGAATTAAAATTCAATTTTTTTATTATTCATTAAAAATGAATTTTATCAGAAAAATACCAAAATTTTACCCAAAGTAAATTTTGATGTCCCTATTCTAAATAATAATATTAATTTCTCAAATAGAACATATAAAAGTGAAAAAACTTTATTTAAAGAGGTTTCTCCATCAAAATGTGGTAATTCTACTTTTTAAAGAATATTAGAGTGTTTATGCTTAAAATTAGATTCATTTACATTTTAAGCCTCTAAATTTTATTGGATAAATGTAAAAACATTTAAAAAATATGTATAATCATTTTGTAATTAGTTCTATCCATTCACGCCCTTACAATGTTTAGGCGTTAAATAACATTTAAAAATATATTATATTAATATTTTTCAGTATGACTTAGCATTGTGTGCAATATCTGATTTCAAAGAAACACGTTGTTGCGTATTAGGTACGCTATCAAACATAGCATCCCCTTTAAAGTAAAATTAATATTTAATTCACAAATTTTAATAAATATGAAAATGTAATATTTTCTATTCACGTGGGATGTAACATCCTTCCCCCATTTTGAAAATTTCATCCTTGCAATTTTTAAAATTAGGCTTGGAAACTTCATTAAAAGTCCCACATCTGAAAAATAGTCAATAAAAAAACCACTTTAAACGAAAGAAAGAGAAGTATAATGGTCAACTGAGAAAACCCATACTAGTATTCCATGTAGAAAAACATGGATATAGAAGATAAAACAAACCATCACCTTTTGATTGAGAGTGACAGAAAACATGATTAGGATAAAGTTAACCATAAAAAATCACAATCTTGTGATAGGTTAAATGGTCTTTGGTTTCCTAGTAGGAAATGTAAACAAACAACATTTTTTTTTGTTTTAAGTAATTTTTCATAATGTTGAAGAATATATTTACCTTCTTAACTAAAAACATAAAGAGACATTCTTACTTTTCATGAAGGCTTTCATCCTTCACTAAATTACTACCACAAACTCATCATTTCTCAAAATAATGAATATTTAAACTGACTTGGTCACATCAAAAGCGCTAGAATCAACTTCTACAGAATCACATAATCAAAAAAAGATAAACTATATACTTCCCTTGTCTTTATACATTAACCTAAACCAAAATAGTTAGTATATGATTAGATAATCCCGAAAAAGGATAGACAATTATAAAAGTAAATACTACTCTTAATACTCAAAACTCAACAAAAATTACCCTAAGTTCAAGAAAGTCCATTCAATACACAATTGTCCTTAAAATTCTTAAATATAATCCAAAATAATATTGAAAACCAAAACTCATAAGTATTTAATCACGTATTCTTCCATATTAAATCTTAACATTTATCTCCGAAAACATAGACTACACTTAAAGTCTCATACTGATGTGTAATTAACCTAATCACATATTCTCTATGATAGGTTAATCATTTCCAAAAATATCCCAATTCACCATATGTATAAAATTAAAACGTATATACATATAAAATAAAATTTCAAAATATTACTCCACAAATGAGATTCTATAGTATTCTATTTTCCTAAAGCATATAGTGTTCCCAGAAGAGAACGTCTTCAAAAATAACTTTTATCACTTAATCACCAAATCATTTTCCTATACTAAAGAGTTCCATTTGATAAAACATAAGTTCCCAAATCAACTTTTTTTAGCAATAAAATCATTATAACTAAATGTATAAGTCAAACTAACCAGGGACTTCACGTAGGCCAGTGGTTGGTGATGAGCCCTTATCGCCCTTCGGTTGTGGGTTCGATTCCTGCAGCCTTGCCAGACGCAATGGGTTGCCACACTTCCTTTAGGTTGTGTTTTTTTCTAAAACCATATAATTTTATAACATTACCAAAAATGAGATAAAATTATCAAAAATAACCATAACATATTTTATCCCCATAGGTTATATAATACATTTCAATTTTCACCCCAAAATGTAATAACCATTTACCACCTCTAAAATAACTATGACTCTTTCTAATATTCTAACCATTATGGTTATGTCACTTATGCTTAAATAACACCCTAACATCTAAAGTTATCTAAACTGACATCTGATTCCAACTATAAGGCCTTAACCTTAAAAAATTCATAATCTTTAATTAAATGGATAATTTACATTGAGGATCTTTTCAGGTTTAGAGTTTTAGAGGAATAGGCCATGACTATTACATTACATATCAAAAATTACAAAGTAGACACTTTTACTCATTTCAATTTTTTCAAAAAATAAAAACTCTTAAAAAACAACATGTCTAGTTCCTTTTTTTAAACAACACAACTTTATCTTGATCCCATATTTGACCCTATTCATCATTAAGTCCTGTGAAAAACATTTCAAAACATGGGATGAACATAAAAAAGAAAATTAAGGGTTACAAAATTAGAAAAGGAAACAATAACCCATAAATAAATAAAAATCAATGAAACAATACTATTAAATAATAACATACCTCATGAAATCATCAGATTTATGAATAACACAGATAAATCATAAATCCTAAAGGTAACTTGTGGCATCCATATCAAACTTATATTGTAGTTATCATAGCTACGTAGGGAGTTACACTTGGAATACCCATCATAGTGTATTCCCTAAATCTATTAAGAGAAACATTAAAGTTTACCTAGGCCACATTACCCAATGAATTAGAGAGATATATCGGGATCACCCGCCCTATGTATATCATGGAACCACCTGTATATGTAAACAGTTCCCAAGAACTATAACATATTCATAACAACTAAAACAAATATAAAGGAAAGATAACATTTCCACATTTATATCACAATATATCATTTAAATATATTTACATAACATATCAATTATTAAAACCATTTTAAATACCAAAATACATATAAAAGTATATGATATTTATTTTCCTTTTTGAAAACAGTATAGCTTGTTAAGGAATCCAAACATCAAATAATACTTGTGGCTGTGGGAAGGTCATTATCACCACGTACGTTAAAAAGAAACAATATTTTTTGTTGTTTAGTAAAACACTTCAAATAAAAATATTCCATTTGAATGAAATGAAATGTCAAAGGGGAATATTCACCGTATAAATAAAAGTCATGTATAAAACAAAATATTCCTCAATAAAAGGATATTGAGTGGAAGTCCCTAACAAAGATCGTATTCTTAGATTAAAGATAAGTCAATAGAAAAATTATGTGTGAAAAATAAGAATAAACCCAATATATGTGGATATTAAGTGTAAAAAAAATCCGAGTTCATTCACACCTATTCATACCATGACATGATAAATATATAAAAGCTTAACCCAAATAATTGAAATTTGGTTATGAAGTTTTCTTACAAAAATTTGACATCCCAATGAATTCATATTAAAATTCATAAAATGAGTTGATTAGAGAGAAAAAGGGTATTTCATCACTTCTACATAAAATATATAGAAATAAGAATATAGAATAACATATCCCAACATAAGAATATGTAAATTAAAATACATAACAAAAAGAAGTCTTTTAAAAAGAGAAGGGTGAAAGGTTCCCTTATGAAGATCGTATCATTAAATTAAGGACAATTCAATGTCATAATTATGTGTGAGAAATATAAATTCACTCAATATAAGTAGATATTAAGTGTAAAACAATCATAGTTCATTAAAACATATTTATAGCATGACATAATCAAGTAATAGATGTTTTACCCAAAGAATTGAAATTGGGTTAAGAATTTTTCTTACAGAAATTAGATAGCCTAATGAAGTCACTTTAAAATTACGAAAATTATTGATGAGAAAAAGGTTATCTCTTCACATAAACATAAAATTTATAGAAATAACGATATATAAGAATATATCCCAATAAAAAAAGTTTTAAATTAAAAGATATAACAAAAATAATTCTTTCTAAAAGAGGAGGGTGAAAGGTTTTCTTTTCCGATTTGGTAACTTACAAAACATACACCCTATGAAAGAAGGATCATACATTGAAGATGTAAATACCCATAAATTAAAGTATATTATAAAAATAATACAATCATGTTTAGTACATACACCACACAAAAGGAAATAGTTTCAATATAGCATGAATCTCACAGGAATAAAAAGTGAGATGAAAAACCATTTCCACATAGCTATCAATCAAGTTGTATGAACAAAATGTAATAAACACTAAATGATTTATATAATAAAATGAATATATACATAGAATCATGGAAACATATATCAAATGTAAGTAAAAAATACACCACAAGCATCAAATAAGTGGTGAACTATAGAAATATCACGGAATTAATAGTGAGACAAGGAACCCCTTTCAACATAGAAATCAATCGATTTGTATGACCAAAAATTAATAACCATGGAATGATTCATATAATACCATGAATATAAATATATTAATGATAATATATATCAAAAGGTAGTAAAAATACACAAAATTTAAGAAATAAGTGGTGAAAAATGGAAATCTCATAGAAAAAGTGAGATAAGAAACCCCTTACCACATAGCAATCAATCGTGTCGTAAGACCAAAAATTAATAACCACCAAATAATTCAAAAAATAACATGAATTTAAATAGATTAAGGATAATATATATCAAATTTCAGTACAAAAAACACTACAATCATGAAATAAGTGGCGAATAATGGAAATATCATGAAGTTAAAAGTGAGATAAGAATCTTCTTACCACATTGTATTCCAATCGAGTCGTATGACCAAAAGTTAATAACCACCAAATTAATCAAATAATACCATGAATATATATAGAATAATCATAATATGTGACAAATGGGTCCCGGTGGCAGCACAACCACCCCGCCTTAACATTGTCGTCGGGTCTTGGCCCACCAGGTACCACCAGTTGCCCCACAGACACATGGGGCCCACCCTAGGGTCCACCCACATGCCTGAATGGGTTATATAACTAATGACATTCCCCACAGGCCAACACATGCCCTTTCCAGTGTTCTTTGTCCTCACTCACACACACTCTGGGAAACTTCCCAGAAGGTCACCTATCCTGATCACTACTCCAGGCAAAGCATGCTTAACTGTGGAGTTCTAATCAGACAGGCTTCCGAAAATTAAGGTGCACCTTGTTTAAATGAGTCATATCATTTAGTCATTTAACCCTTTATCATTTGGGGAAGTTATAATCACCCCCTTTTAGAGAACAATTCCCTCGTTGTGGGCCTTACATGTCAACCCAGGCAGCGCACCACACTTAAGGCCGGGTTCCTCCTCTGATACCAAATGTGACAACTGGGTCTCGGTGGCAGCACAACCACCCCTCCTTAACATTTTAGTCAGGTCTTGGCCCACCAGGTACCACCAGTTTCCCCACAGACACGTGGGGCCCACCCCAGGGTCCACCCACATACCTGAACGGGTCATCTGACTAATGACATTTCCCACAGGCCAACACATGTACTTTTCAGTGTGATTTTTCCTCACTCACACACACCTTGGGAAACTTCCCAGAATGTCACCCATCCTGATCACTACTCCAGGAAAAGCATGCTTAACTGTGGAGTTCTAATCAGACAGGCTTCCGAAAAGGAAGGTGCACCCTGTTTATACGAGTCATATCATTTAGTCATTTAACCCTTTATCATTTGGGGATGTTACGTAATATATATAAAATTTCAGTAAAAAATACACCTCATTCAATAAATAAGTGGCGAACAATAGAAATATCACAAAATTAAAAATGAGATAAGAATCCCCCTACCTCATTGAAATCAATCGAGTCGTATGACCAAAATCTAATAACAACCAAATGAATCATATAATTCTATTAATATAAAGAGAATAATGATAATATATATCAAATGGCAGTAAAAAATATACCACATTCAATAAATAAGTGGTCAACAATGGAAATATCATGAAATTAAAAGTGAGATAATAAATCCCTTACCTTGTGTCCGACATGATGTGTATGTTCTGTGTTATTCCTGAATAATAAACTTAAGTTAATATATACTTTCATAAGAAAATCGTTAAAGTTTATTATTACTTTAATATCTGTTATTGCCTTTCTATAACAATTAATTAATTATTGGAGTTCATAGGACATTTTGTCGATGTTCGTAACATTATCCAAAAATGAACTTGTTATAATTACAAATTGTCCATGTGGTCATATGTTAATTATCTCCAGAATGATCATCATGATTTAGATATAATATATATCATATATATTCAGTGTATATGTATTTATGATATTCAATATCATTTTGATTTAAGAAATGAAATGCACCATTCATGCAGATGGTAATCCGTACATACGCTTGAACACTACTTTCATTTCTATTTTATATTTAAAGAAATGAAAACATAATAATACATTAGTATATAATAATTCCAGTATAATATCATATGATATATATGTTACATAATTTCATTAACTCCATCCTTTATACATTCCATGTTTGTCCTAAACAAATCATATCACCTTGAGGGGGCGGTAGTCGGCACTTCCTCAAATGAAATTATCGTGTTTACACATATTGGAAAGAATAAAGGTATGTTTGTAGATAAAAAATACAGAAGAATAGAGAAAAAATAAAAATAATATATATCATATATAAATACAGTTTCATTATAGTGGAAACCATGAGAGGCGGTAGGATTTAATTGAACAATCATCATTTAATGAGGCGTTAGTTTTCTATCCACAGAAACAGTACTTTCTTCACCCATTAGATGGAGGTGTGTGTAAGTGTATTTAGAATAATTCTCATAACAACATCCTAGTATATTGATGATACTGGTTTTGTTATAAAACAAAATAACAAAAAGAGTTTAGGGGTTGTATAAGTAAAATAAAAGAAAATAATTTAAGAGAAACAATTACCTTTAATTCAGTTCACTCCCTTTGGTTTGAACCAAAAGGACTTCTTGAAGTGCCTTATGCCTAAAGTAATGATTCTAGGATGAAGAGATGGATCTTGAAATATTATTTGTGATGGGTTTGGATGAGAAATAGTCTTGAGAGGTTTGAGGAATTGGTTAAAATTGGTGTCCTTTTATAAGGGGGAGGAGGGGCTCTTTAGGGAAGTTTGAAAATGATATTTTATTATATACATATCTTCGGTTTCAAAGGGTCCAAAACTAATTAAATTAGAAGATAAGATGACTCATATTCAATATAAAATCATCCAATAATAATTGAATAGGTTTTGGGTTTTGATTTATATTTAAAATCTTATTTATTTAATTCATCCATTAATGAGGTAAACACTGCATCATTATTGTGTCATAAATAATTTTATTTATTTGATTTTAAAAATTATAAAAAAAATACCATTATGTGGAATTTTTTTAGATTTCAAAAGAATATTTATAATCTAAAAGAGAACTTATACAACCACATATAAGAATTTATTTACTAAAAGATATTTTTTATGTCATTTTTTCCATTATTTTAAGTTAATTTTAATAAATTATCATTATCAATCTTAAGTGGAACCATGGGGTCCCAAAATCAACCCAAGGATTCCAATGGTCGTTCATGACTTGTCCAATAATGTTAGGACAAGTGTTTAGTTAATTTTATATTATTATAATATTCTTTTTATCTTGAATTACCCTATTTACCTTTAACCATAGTAAAAAAAGTCAAAACTTACTATTCATCAAAAATTATTTTCACCTTATTGAACCAAATTTTACTTACTAATAACAACCATGTATGTCAGATTTTCAAAATTCAATTCATAGAAGAGGTAAAATTTTATTTAAATTAAAAATTTATTTTTTAACTACTACTCACTGGTTTCACTATTAAAAAAAATTGATGTTTTTCGGAAAAATACAAAAGATTAAGCCTAATCATTGTTTGATATTCCAAATTCAAAAATGATTTATTTTCTACCAAATTCAAAAACTACAATTTGGATTAATTAATTTAAAATTAATTCTCGTTGTCAAAATAAAAATCATGTATTTAAGAAATAGTATCTATCAAAAGATTGACACTGGTTTATGTCCAATTTCTTAGTGAAGTTAATTCCAATGAAAAAAATTGGATTAAATGATAAAAATATTATCTAATGACACATTAAATCCAATTAAAAATATAATCTATCCATATAAATAAATTAGATTAAATGGCAGATTTAAAATAAAATATAGTATTTTTCACTATTCATTAAAAATTATTTTTATCATAAAAATACCAAAAAATAACCCAAAGTAAATTTTGATGTCTCGATTCTATATAATAAATTTATTTTTTCAAATAAAACATATAAAACTGACAAAAAAAGATTTAAATAGGGTTCCCCATCAAAAGGTGATAAATCGACCTTTCAGAGAATACTAGAATATTTATGCTTAAAATTAGATTGGTACACATTTTAAGCCTCTAAATTTTATTGGAAAAATATAAAAATAATTAACATACATGAATAATAATTTTTTAGTTAGTTCTATTCATTCCTACTTTTACAACATCTATGTGTTAACTACCATTTAAAATAATATTATATTATTATTTTTCAGTATGACTTAGCATTGTGTGAGACATATGATTTCAATGAAGAATGATGTTGCATATCGGGTATGCTATCGAACTTAGAATCCTCTTTAAATTAAAATTAATATTTAATTCACAAATTTTAATAAATATTAAAATGTTATATTCTTTATTTACCTGGGATTTTACAATAGGTTTCATGATTCTTGAGATCATTAAGATCAATAATATAACATTTACTTCATTGAAAATTATTATTTTTTATTATACATGATATTTTCACATTGATAATATCATTGGATGCATTAATTATTAGTATAATAATGAAATGGAATGTTTTTTCAGTTACTTACCTTATTATATTTGTTATGTTTTATTTTTTTTAGGATTTTTTGTGTTATTGATTTAATATAATTTGTGTTTAGTATTATACCTTTCCATATTTATTGTTTCTTCATGATTCATGATATATTAAATTGTATATTACCCTTAAGGAGAATTTCAGCTCACCCGTATCTTATTTCATTTCCCCAAGATATGATGATGAATACATTAAATGAGTTGGAGGATGAAAAATGTTTTCCACTAATATGATTTTTAATTTTTTATTCATAGTGTGAAATGGGTATCATGTATTAATTGGATTCAGTATGAATACTAAACAGATCGATACATATTTATGATATCTCTTTAATCACATGTCAATGATATGATGTAGACACTGTCTTGGAGTTACTGGATTCTGGGTCATCTTACTTAATGTTCATATCCTCCTTGCAAAACTTATTTAGTATTTCCATGACTGAAATATCAATATTTTTCATACAAGCATTCATAATAATTATAAATAATTTTTATCAGGATATGTGGAATGAATGTGGTAATTGTTCATGAAATACACGTGATTCAATTAATTTAATCAATTACTTTTAAATAAATTGTTACACAATGTACATTTTTTATTTAATAAAATTTTAAACCTAATTTTTTTTATAAATAATTTGTTTAGATGAATTTTAATTTTTTATTCTTCATATAAAAAATATTTTTTGGAATATTTTTTAGTTTTTTCAGAGAAAATTGACTTTTGGTTCAATAGTTATAAATACTGACTTTACAAAATACAATCTCATTGATGACATTATAATGATATAGTATATGATTTTATGCTTCAAAATCCATTATTATACACCAAATATTTTTTTAATCATTATTAAAATCTATAAAAAACTTATAATGTTAAACATATAAATATATGGTTCACATTTTAGAAATCTATGAAATATTTTTGTTCATATAAAATATTGTTTTAGTTCATATTCCTTAATCAATTATATATAATGTATAATGAAATAATTTTGGTATTATAGTCATATAAATAGATGTTTATAAAAAATAAGACAATTAATTTATTTTTAATCAATATTATAATTTACTTTTCTTTAAAATACATAATCTAATGAACATATATTTTTCTAAAAATAGATTCTGTTGGATTTTTCCCAGTTATATCGAAATTCATTATAGATGAACATAAACATTGAAAATTTTAAAATTTATTACATATTAGGAACATGAATAATTATATTAGTTATTAATTTCAATATAATGTTTTATAATATATATTAAAAAGTGTAAAAAAAATTCCATAATTAGGGTCAAAAAGGGTTTACCTGGGATTATAATTAAGAACCAAATGTAAAGTTCCTCTTAATCATTACTAAATCAAATTAGATGAATATATTTTTAAATTATATTAATTTATAATCATACTAATATCTGTTTTGGAATAGATATATAATAAAATTTCATTATATTTGATAAATAGTTTATATAATTTTATGTGTGTGCCACGCCCACGCATAAATGTCCACCTATTATTCTCCATTATTCAAAAACATTGAGAACACAAGATACGAAAAGACCTTGATACATAAATTTATATATTCTTTATAATAATTACTTGTCTTCTATTATTCTCATAACACCATCATTAGACACATTACTATGTATTCCAAAGGTTTTTTCTCAAAGAAGATATAATCTCATTTACCAATACATTCAAACATTACTTTATCTTCTAATTCCTTTAAATTATTTCTATCGACCATAAAATAATTAATCGGTTATCATCAGTATATTGAGATGTTATTGTGATTTAAGGATAAACATATTCCACCGCCTTTCCAATAAATTTGAAATGAAAGTATAAGTAATGTATAGGTGTAGATTGTAGCCTCTATTTAGAGATACGATTCATTTTCAACAAACGTAATTAATTATATGTGATTATTTTTCATTTTCATGATATAAATAGTCATCAATACGTGTTAAATACCCCCTCCATGATGCGATGTGAGTATTCCCATTTATGATTTTATTTGGTGGTAATAATGATAGATTAACTTAATAAACATATATATAAATACATGTATATGATATTTTTACAAGATGATATTTCATGAAAAGTGAATTATTATTTAACTTTCTTTTTCCATCCATTGAAAATTAGAAACACAACTCATTAAAATATATATATAAATTCATCCATAATGTGATTTAATTCATTTTAAAAAACCACATTATATAAATCGTTAAAAACTGTATATAAATATTTTTTGTATTATTTATTACGTGTTTATGATTCTAAAGTTGATAGAACCATGAGAAATGCGAAAAGAATGAAACTACCGAACCAAAACTTACATGAGAAAAGAAATAATAAAAAATATTAATATATGATTGTATTAAATAGTTACCAATAAATTGGTGTTGAAATTTTTAAAGTGGATTATATATGGTACAATAAGTATTTATATTGTTATTGTTTGTAAGTATAATTGATTAAAATTTATTATCTGAGGATACATTAACTTTTGAGGAATGTCAAACTTGATGTAATTTTTTATTTCATAATATCTTCCTCATTTAGGATTATTCATGTTTAGGTTTCCATTTGTATAATTATATGATATTAATACCTTAAACCACATATATTTTATTCCCAAATGGTTTTTTTGAAATTATAATTGTTTTTTTTCATTTAATCAATCTATATATACTCAAAAGTATAAAAAATAATTTTATGGAAGAAATAATTTTTCTGTATATGATTTTTAATTGTTTTATTACATTGGATTTATTTAAAAAATAATAATTCAATAACATTTTAAAATAAATAGAATATTTATTAATTTAATTATTACAAATGTTTTATTTTTATAATATGGTTTAATAGGTAAATTCATGCATCTTAGTAATGATGAAATTTTTATCTAATATGTGGTGAAAATAATTTTTAATGCATAAAGAATGAAAATATTTTCCCTCCATCCCCACTATTAAATTCCTTAAACATTCATTGACATGTTTCCATCCATCTTATGAATGAAATTTTTCTTCACAATTTTCTTGAAATATTTAGATTTTAAATATCATATTTCAATATTGAATTTTTATTATCCCCATGAAATGTTATAGGTTAAATTTAAAATATTTTCCAATAATGTGTACACCATATTAAAGATATTATTATTTAATGGGTATATACTCTAATTATACCATACACAATATTACTCTAAATATTTTTATGATCATTTTTTCTCTAGTGATTCTCATTGGAAAATATTGTCATAACATCGACTTTAGCTTCAATATGAATGTTTTTTTTGATTATGTATTAAATTATAATTCATTTATTTAATATTATTAATTCATTGGATATACTAATTCATGAGTGGTGTCCGTTATATCCTCATAATGAATATGTAGGTTTCATCAGACATTCTTGTTTTAGTATTTGACAAATACCTTAAGTGTAACATCCCTGGTAAATAATGTACATGAATTTTTCATATTTATTAATATTTGTGAATTAAATATTTAATTTAATTTAATGGGGATTCTATGTTCGATTGCGTACTTAATACGCAACAATGGTTTTCTTTTAAATCTTACGTTGCACACAACGTTGAGTTATATTGATAAATAATAATATAACATTATGGTAGTTAACGCCTAGCTGTTTTAATAGTGTGAATGAACAGAACTAACTAAAATATGATTATTCATGGTTGTTAAATTTTTTTAAATTTATCCAATTAATTTTAGAGGCTTAAAATGTGAATGAATCTAATCTTAAGCATAAATACTATAATATTCTTTAAAAGGTCGATTTACAACCTTTTGCTGGAAAACCCTTTTTAAATATAGTTTTTGTCACTTTTATATGTTTTATATGAAAAAATAAAATTATTCTTTAGATTTGGCAAATAAAAATTGACTATGGGTAAATTTTTGGTATTTGTCTGATAAAATTCAATTTTTAATGAATAGTTAAAAATACTGTATTTTAACTCAAAACTGCCTTTTAATATAATTCATTTATATGGTTATATTGTATTCTAAATTGGTTTTAATGTGTAATTCGATTATATTTTTACCATTTTATCCAATTTTGGTCATTGGAAGTAATTTTATATTGAAATTGGACATAAACAAGTGTCAATATTTTGATAGTTATGATTTTTTTAAAAACATGCTTTCTATTTTGACCACGAAAATTAATTTTAAATTAATTAATGAAACTTATATATATTTAATTTTGAAAAATAAACATCATTTTTGAATTCGGAATATCGAATATATATTAGACTGAATTTTGGGTATTTTTTTGAAAAACATAAATTTTTGATTAATAGTGAAATCACTAAGGAGTACTTAAAAAAACTGACTTTTTCATTTAAATAAAATTTCACCACTTCTGTGAATTGAATTTAAAAAATCATATATACATGGTTTTAATTATTGAGTAATATGTGGATCAATAAAATAAAAATATTTTTTGGGAGAATAGTAGCTTTTGACTTTTATTTACCGCAGTTAAAGGTAAATAGGGTAATTTTAGATAAAAAATATCAAAATAAAAACATTTACCTTAACACTTGTCTTAACATTAATGGATTAGTAATTTCTGACCATGGACATCATTGGGTTGATTTTTTGATCCCATGAAGCCACATATGGATGATAATGACACTTTATTTTAATTAACATAAATTAAAGGTAAAAATGACATAAAAAAATATATTTTAGTAAATAAATTTTTATATAGGGTTATAAAAGTTATCTTTTCCAATATAAATATTCATTATAAATATAAAACTATTTACTACATCATGGTATTTTTTATAATTTTTAGAGAGGAAATAAATTTAATTATTTATGACACAATAACGATGTAGTGTTTTCCTCACTTTTAAATGATTTAAATAAATAAGATTACAAATATTAAAACAATATCCCAAATCTGTACAATTCTTATTGGATGATTTTATTTCTAACATGATTCATCTTAACTTCTACTTTAATTAGTTTTGTATCTTTAGAAATCGAAGATAAGTTTAAAATAAAATAAAATTTTCAAACTTTCATAAAGAGCCCCTCCCCCTTATAAAAAGCCCTTAATTCTAACTCATTAAACACACCTCTCAAGCCCCTTTGATTATCAAAACCCTATCCAAGTACGCTCTCAATATCCCTGTACTCCTTCTAGAATCCTTACCTTATGCATAAGGTACCTAAAGAAGTCTTTTTCGTTCAAACCAAAGAGAGTTACCTAAATTAAAGGTAACAATTTCTCTTAAATTGTTTTTTTTATTTTACTTCTCCAACCCCTATACCATTTTTTATCATTTAATTTATAACATCACTAGTTTCATAAATATAATAAGATTTTTTTTTGATAAGGATTATAATTACACATACACACACCTCCATCAAATTGGTGAACAACATACTGTTTCTGTGGATGGATAACTTACTGCTCAGGAAACGATGACTGTTCGATTACCTCCTACTACCTCTAATAGTGGACATTGATATGGAAGTATATTTATATATGATATATATTATGTTTGTGTTTTCTTTATACTTATTTATTTTTCATTTATAGCATGTCTTTATGGTTTCCATGATGGGTAAACGTGATAATTTCATTTGAGGAAGTGCAGACTACCGCCCCCTCAATGTGATATGACTCGTTCATACCATATGTGGGATGTATAAAGGATACATTTAGTGTTATTATATATGATATCAAAGATGAATTATAATATACCTATGTATAATTATGTTTTAATTCCATTAAAATAATAATTATATAAATTAAAGTAGTGTTCATGCGTACGCACGGTTTGCCATCTCTATAAACTGTGTATTTCATTTCTTATCTCCAAATGTTATGTACTATTATAAATACATATATATATTAGATATATAATATATACATGATATCTAAATCATTAATATCATTCTAGAGAAAATGGGATTTTCACCACATGGACAACTTGTAAATAATAAGATGTTCATTTTTTACTGAAGTACCAAATATTGACAAAATGGACATTATTAACTTAAACGATTACAAAATGTTTATAACATGGTAATAAGTGACATAAAAGGAATAATAAACTTGAAAAATTTATCTAATAAAGTATTAATTAACTTTAGTCTATTATTTAGGAGGCTAAAGAACGAACGGGTCAAGTCAATCATGAGGTAATGGGTTTCTTATCTCACTTTTAATTTTGTGATATTTCCATTGTTTTCCACTTCTTTATTACATGTGGTGTATTGTGTAATGTATTTTGACATATATTATTATGATAATATTTATATTCATGGTATTATGTGATTCATTTGGTGATTATTACCTTTTGGTCATATGACTCGATTGATTACTACGTGGTAAGAGGGTTTTCATCTCACTTTTTATTCTTGTGAGATTCATGATATATTTTCCACTATTTCCTTCTTTGGGGTGTATGTACTGCCCATGATTGTACTCTTTATGTAATATACTATATTTTATGGGTATTTAAATCTTTATTTTATGATCCTTCTTTCATGTGGTGTATGTTTCGTAAGTTTCCAAATCGGTAAGGGAAATTTTTAACCTAATTTCCATTCTTTGGGTTAATCGTCTAATTTTTAATTACATCATGATGTGATTATGTTTTGAATAAGTTATTATTTATTTATGTTGTAATTTACACTCAATTTTGTGTGGATATACTTTTTATACACATTATCCGTCCATTGATAAATTCTTAAGTCATCGATATGAACCTGGTAAGAGTAATTTTAACTCAATTTCAATTTATTATGTTAAACATCCAAGCCATTGGTTTTATATTAAAAAGAAATTGTGTGAATGTAAAATGATTTATTTACACTGAATTTCCAATAATATTGAGTGTATTTATATTTTTTACATATTATTATGTAATTTATTTATCCTTAATGTAAGAATACAGTTTTTGTAATTGATTTCGTCTCAATTTACATTCCATTGGGACTTCATTGTTGTTATGCACCAATTCACTCTTATATGGTGTATATATTGTCTTTTGGAATATAATATCATGAATTCTTTTCTTCTCATGTTATTTTTAATTTTTGATTAAATTTTATTCCTCAAATATATTGTATTCAAGTGTCTCTCAGTTTGTTAAAAACTCTTTATCTAAAATATCGTTTTAAATGTTTTACAGATTTATTATTCTAAATATTTATCATTAATGTCCATGTTTTAAAAATGGTTTTAAGGATTTATTTATGTGGATATTAATGGTTTATAATGATAATTCTTATAAAATATTCATGGTGGTATGTGAGAGTTTGATTCCAAAATCTCTTTATTAAATGTTTTAAATGGCTTTGAAAATGGTAAGATAAATCATTGATAATGTCAATATCTTGAAATGATATACTGTGATTGTAAAGTGGAATTGTTATCTTTCCTTTATTATTGTTTTATGTGTTGTTGTTCTTGGGAATTGTATTACATATATGGGTTGTTTCGTGATAAACTTTGGGTGGGTGAGCCAGAGATAGCTCCCCAATGAATTGGGTAATGTGATGGAGGTTAACGTTAATGTTTCTCCTAAGAGATTTAGGGAATATACTGTGATGGGTATTCCAAATGTGACTCCCTCTATAGTTGTGATAGATACAATGTAAGTATGATATGGATGCCTCAAGTTACCTTTATGATTTATGATTACTATATGTTATTCATAAATATTATGATTTAAAAAGGTATGATATGATTAAAAATCATGGTTTCATCGGCTTGTATTTATTGATGTGTTAATGTTTCCTTTTCGTATTTTACAACCCTTATTGAGCTTTTTAAGCTCATCCCAGGTTTTTGAACTGTTTTTCATAGGATAAAAGGAAGGGTAAGAGAAACGAAGTATTCAAGAAGAGAAATATTGTTTTATTTAAGGAGTTTTATTGTTGTGAAAAATACATTAGAGTAGAAGTGTCTACTTTTTAACTTTTGAGATGTAATATAATAGTTATAGCATAAAGATCTAAAACTCTAAGCCTGAAAAGATACTCAATACTAATTATCCATTTAATTCAATATTATGTATTGTATAATGATGGGGCCTTATATTAACTATTCATGTATTGTGTATTTAAAAAAGGACTTGATGGTAATATTGGGGTTTTAAATATTTTTAATAATGTCATTAGGAAACTAGTTTTTGTTAACCATGTGATTGTTTTTTCTCTATTTCATCGATGAATTTACTAAACAATTTTTATAATAGTTCAATGGAGTATTTTACTATTTTTTTAACTCATAAAAATTATCCATTCATTATTTGTTTTATTATATATTTTTTGAATATTTTCACTTATTCTCCATTTGATTTGACCCTTTATTATGATTTATTATCCATAGGTTTCAAAGAAGTGATTAATAAATCTTTTTATAGATATACCAAAATAAATGATAATGTTATCACTAGAATATTATATTTTATTTCATTTCTTCAAATTTATTATGATAATGTTGAAAGTATGTAGTCTCCCATAACAATAAATGATTCGATCCTTTGAGATGTGGCCTCTTGTAAATAGATAGAATATTATAAAATTTCAGTTTTCTCCACATTACTATATGCAGGGATTTACATTGGATCACTTTTTGTATCATAAAAACAAATATGTGTAGATTATCATACATCCCAATAATCATCAATACATGAGGTCTACATGGGAAACCTTATTTATTATTTCACATGAAAAGTGTCATGGATATATCATACCCATGTTCTCCTATTTTTTTCATGATAAATATCACTGAGATGGGACACCATATTTAATGAATCCATATTTACCTTAAACATATGAAGTTCAAAACACATGGGTGAAAACATCAGGTAGCATAAATCTAATGCATCATTAATATGTTTCCTAAATAAATTACTTCCACCTTAATATCCTACATAGAAGGATATTTCATTGAAATTAGGTACTACATCACATAGAACATATTCTCATGAAATTGTAAAATGAAAAATAACTTATACCAATATAATAAATTAATACTCGTGAGGAGGTTAACTTTCACTAAATTATTTCAATGTAAAATTCTATGGTTGTATAACATGGCCTATATTTAAACAAAATTAATGAATATTTTAAGTATTAAATATTTATTACCAAATTATTTACTTGATAAATTATATTTATTACACTCCCAATAATTTATCACATTCTAGTATCCCTCACCATCATATTTGGAATATCATGTCACATGGATATTTTATTTATAAGGATCCATATTTACATTTTCATAATCAATAATTATGCCATAAAATAATTTGAATTTATTTACATAGAATGTAATTACAATAGAATCAACTCGCATTTACATGATCATATGAGTGGGTTTACCAAACCTAAAATCTTAAATATATTTTTCTCCAATACATGCATTCATGATAAACCATGTAATTCATTGGAAATTAGCTATTGATCTTCAATGAATTAATACGAACATAAATTTATTTGAAACAATATTATAATTGAAATTAGAATTTCATGTGCCATATTAAAACATTTACCTATATATTTTTCTTAGGTCATGTATTGAAATTATATTCTAAGATAAAATTGTTTTGATGAATTTTTCTATTATACAAAAATATTAATTATTTTATTATTTTTTATTCTAGTTAACATTATGTGGATTTATATTATAAATTACCTATGTCGTAATAAAATATTTTAAAAATAATATTTTTGTTTAATTTCATCAAGTACCCTTCTTAATTAATTTATTTTATGTGATCAATATAAACCATAAAAAGATAAACTTCTGTAAAATATTTTGGGTTCATTACCATATTATTAAAAAAACTAATATAATGAATATATATATATATTGAAATGGGGATAAACATAGAATAAAATACCCACATTCACAAAGATAAATACCTCATAGATCATAATCTAGAACATTATAATATATATATCCCTTCAACTAGGCTTACTCATATACAATAGAGGTGATGTATCTTTCATACAGATTCCTCATCAATGCAAGAGGTGTCATGATAGTTCCCATGGTGGGCTTGAGATGAGAGTAATATCTATATTTTCCTTGAAATATTTTTTGGAATCTATGAAAAACCTTCTTCACCTTCATCGTTCTGTTAACTGCTACATTCTGGTAAGAGTTCTTTTTAGATGGAGCATCATCCTCTATGTTTTAAAAATTACCTCTAATATTATTCATCCTCCATTTATTATTATACTCATCAATTATTTTATTCCCTCCATGAGAAATGACAGAAACATTCGTAACAATTTGAGTTTCAATACTCACCTATCTATGTGTCCCATGCATGAAGTGTTATATTTGTTCCTCCCATTGAAAGGATTTCTCTTAATCAACCACTTCTATAACGTTGTACATTTTTATAAAAACCAGTGATATGTTTCCCTATCCAATTCCACTTTTAGATCATAAGGCAGTAACACAATCTTTATTTGAAGTTGAATCCTCTTCAAATTGGATATCATGTTTCATAATTATGACATTTTAGTTATTATAAGTTGTGTTCCCTTATCTCATAACCATATTAGTGTCTCCAAATGATTTAAATCCTTATAATTACTATAGAGAATCTAACACTCACCATTCCTTATAGACTCATCCTTAGAGTGTGATGTCTCTCTATCTTGATCCCCACCACCCATATCCTTGATACTCGTGTTTGAGGAGATATTATTCCTAAAATGAGACTACCAATGTCAAGTTGAGGAACATAAAGTGAATGGGATTTATAACCACTATCTTTATTTGAAGAACTATGATCTTGGAATTAGGAAAGTATTTAGGAATAATCTCATAAACTTTTCTAATAACTAAAACATCATTAGAAGTATCCAAAACCACTTTTCTATTAGAAATGAGTCAAGATAATTCTAAACATACAACCCAAAAATGTTCTAAAAACTATCTTGTGTTTTAACTCTGTCCAACTTAATATGGAATCCTATTGAGGAATAAATATCATAAAGGAGTTGGGGTTGCCACAAAATGAAATTCAAAACACTGATAATGAACTTGACTTGATCATATGGTTTTTTAATTTTAATGGTGGTGAAACTAATACTCAATTCATGGGTATGAAGATAACCTAGTTTAAGAGAAACAAAGCTAAGGCCCTAGCCCATTTCTTGTATCAATCATCAGTAATGATGAAGGGAAAAAACCATGACCTACAAATATGAAAAGTTTGTTTTTGAATCCTAGAATAAATGATAAATGGAAAATAAGATCATCAAGATTCCATGGATTCATTACATGATTATTCCACATGTGGTATTCCATATGTAAATTTATGTATCTAATTGGTTGGTTTAACCTCTACACATGCATGAATTGTCTCAACTCACCAGGGGTATCCTATAAATTAATCATCTTACTCACCCATAAGTGAGGGGAACTTCTAGTCAGGGTTTAATAAATTTCACCAAGTATATGCAAGCCAATACATGATAAGGAGGATGAGATGATTTTTAGATATTCATTATAGGTTAATTATTATTTTCAAAAAATAACATTCAATAATAAATTAATTAATATAATACTTACACATATATATGATTCCAGTGTTCACAATCATCCCCATATGAAAAAATTATGCATTTAAAATAGGCATAATAATTCATTTAATACATTATTTTGATAAATTCACCCAATTTATAAATTATTTATCTTATTAATTAGTTAATAGTGTTATAATAATTTTTTATCTAAATATTCATATACATTCCCATACATAGTAAATTTAATAAATTAATTATAATTTAAATAACATTCTTATTTGGTGTTTTCTATAATGGAAGATGGTATGTATATGTCTTTTAATTTTTATATGCATTCTTGAGTTTGACACAACGTGTACTAGAGGTTACATAGTGTGTACAATTATTCTATACATGGTTCTCACTATCACTTGCATGGAATTGGACATCAATATATATATGATCCTTGTATTGTAATGATACATTAAATAGCATGTAGTTTATTTGATGTGTCATGTTATTACATAGTGTGTTGTTTTGAGAGGAAATATTCAAAATCCATATTAAATTTACGACTATATAAAACTAAATTAGTATATCAAGTGTGTATCACTAGAAGTTATCATGAAATATATAATTCAGGAAATTAAAATATACATAATGTACATAAAAAATTGAAATGATGCTTATTAAATTTTTTTAATTGCACATGACCCACTAAAAACCCAACATGTTTAATTATTTTCATAACTCTATCAAATTCAATGTACACTAACTAATTACGTTACTGGTCAGTTTTTGTTCTATAATAAGTAATTATTGTTGTTAATTAAATCATTCATCAATACTTACCATGTTGTGTATTCCATGTGAATAGGTAAAAGTTACACGAAAGTTACAACCAACTAAACACCATGTAATTCAAGCCATAGTTATCCACAAAGCATACTGAGGGACTAACCATTTATTAAGTGTGGAAAGAAATGTGTTTAGTGGACTTTAATGTCTCTATATATTATGTAGTCCCAACTAGTTCATGTTGTTCTACTAGTAATCAATACATGACATGTATTACTTTCCTTTTTCAAAATTTCACCCAATGGATGATATAATTACCATAGAGAGAATAGTGTTGGGGTTTCATATAGTATAACGAATCTATAATTTTGGAAACCATGTTAAAAACCGTTCCAACTAGTCAGTAAAAATAAAATATATAAAGAAGTCAAAAACTATTCACGAGTATAAAATGCCAAATTTTTTATTAACTCGTATTTGTGTAGAGAATATAGAAACAAACATGTATGATTTAGTTATGAATCACATAATCTAATCATCTAGAAAGAAACTTCAGTACCAACATAGGAAAACATTAATAATTATTTATATATTCTTGGGATGTTCTTCATAATATCAAATTGAAATGTATTTTTATTTATTATTTTTTATTGATAATTAGAAACATGGCATGAAAAATTAAAAAACATTTGAGTTATATTATAAACAAATAATAAAAAACATAACATTATATTTGATCACCTTGTTACCACATAACAATTATTGGGTGAAGTAAAATTGGTTGGTTTTATGACCAAAAATGGTATTGTGTAATTTATTTGGGAAAACCCTGAGGTGATAAAAAAATTATTTTTATTTTTTTCTTCACATGTTCATGGTTATTTAAAACTGAATAATTTAGTTATTTTTATATTAAAATTATGAACAAATATGAGAGAAACAACTAATATATCAAATTCAATTCCTAATTGATAAAAAATAAAAAATAATAAATTAATAATTTCCTTCTTTTATTACAGCTTACGGTTACCATATAAAATGGAAGTGGTGGGGAATGTTCCAAAAATGGGTTTGCATAGGTTTCAAAACAAAATTCATTATAACATAAGAATCAAAACTACTAAATAATGTTAGAGAGGTTGTTTTCTAATATAATATAAAATTAATTCTTTTATAAAAATTTATTTCATTTTAAAAGATTCATTAAAAAATTAATTTACTATATAGTTGGTACACCACCATTATGATGAAGGGTCCAAGGGTATAATCTCTTTAAGAATATCTACATGAGATCCATGATCCTAAAAACATAATCATTGGAACTAAGCATGTTATCATTAAATAACAAAATCATATAGTTCATTCTCAATTTATCACAACAAGATTCCCCTCAATATTTGACGGATTTAATATAATTTTACCAATCATGATATAGAGGAGTGTGATTAATACTAGAAGTTAAAAGATACATTATTAAGAATTCTCGATATAGGATAGAAATAATTTGATAGAGAAAACAATTTCACAACAAATCATAACCCTAAAATTTATAATAATAAATTTATAAAATTAGGGTTATATAGTGGTTATTAAAAATAAACATAAATAATATTTTTATTAAATTAAAAAAAACCACTCCTCAATATTATTATTATTATCAAGTCTTGAGGTAGAAATTCTCACTGATTTTAAATATTGATACTTATATAAATAAACCATGAATTATTTAAATGATATTAAATACGATATATCAATTCATTCATACAAATGAATCAGACTATCAATCATAATCATCATTTATCAAAGAATAAATAATGAGTATTTTTATAAATTAATATATATCATTGAATTATTATTTCATAAATTTTTATATATGAAATAAAAAATGAATAATAATCATTCTATAACCATGATAATAATTTTTATTATAGTAATAAATTAATATCGAATTTAATGGAGACTCTTGATACACATATAGTGTGACCCTCATGGACTCTTTCTTATTAGGATTAATATAAGTAATTTATTGTTTAATATCAGTGATGGAAAACATTTTCAATCTTGCATAAATAATTTTGTTATTGTCTTAATGAAAATATACTCTTTTGGAAACCATCTAAGTAATATAATAAATTATTTATGATATCTCATCGATAAGTTTCCATTATTCCTTTATCAAAATATAAAATTAATATATATTTTATTGGAATATTTGAAAAAAACTAGTCGACACTCTTCCATAGATATGGAAATAATATGATTGTCAAATTCGAATCAAAGGATATGATATTTCTATAATTCTTTACAAGGAGGAGTAAAAAATCCATTCTTGACTCATTTATTTATTTTATATCAATTATGATCCATCCATTGTATCCTTCCTCAATATGAGAAAAAATATACTTGATTTTCAGTATTAAATAATTTCAAATATTTATGATATTTGTTAATAATAATCTAATTTATAAAGAAATAATACACATTATAATATCCTACAATATTCAATTACACATAATCATGAGTAATTATGATTTTTATATCCTTATTCACATTCTTGGCTCCTAGATATTATGAAATAAAAACACAATGAGAACCCATATAAATGCGTTGTGAGACCCTACAAGAGAAATATTTATTAATATATTCCTTATAACATAAATTTCATCCAGTAATTAAATAAATATATATGAAAATTTTAATATCACTTTAGGGTAATCATTATAGTGGTTAATTAATATTAACATTCAATATGACAAAAACAATAAAGACATTATCAACAAATGATTCCACTAATGAATATTCCTCAGCTGATAATATAATTAATACTATTTAAGTATTTATCTATGTATGTAATTAAATGGATAATGTGGATGGTTCTAGGAAACCAAATCCAATATAAAACATATTCCTATGAATCTTATGTTTTCTAATGAAATATGTCGATGACTTCATTTGTTAGATATTATATTTTACATACATTCCTCTTTTATACTAGTACGAATGTGGATTTTATCACGTTTCCATAATTTTTTATTCTTTATAATGAAACTATAGATTTCCTTACTAAAAACCATAACATGATCCATCTATAAAATGGTTTCTACTGCTATATGTTTCTGGGATTCAGACATGTGGGTAGGTATGTGACCTTTACCCTATACTACAACATATCATTGTTGTCGATTTTGTATGGTGAAATATGGGAAACGATCCTATCCCTAATTGAAAAATTAGATAATTCTGTGAACTCTTATAAAGGGTAGAAGTATATTATTATACCCATGAATAAATACTAGGATATATTAATGAACCTTGATAGTACAAGTTGGGAGATGATATATCTCAATGTGGCTATTGTGATGTTTTGGGGAATTCCTAAAGTCTATACATAGATATGATACTTTCAGTAAGTGATTTTCAGGATATGTCAGAGAATTAATATAGTGGAGGTAGTGATATCAGCTTCCCCATAGTGATTTACATGAAATGTAAATTTTTTCCATTAGTAGAGGTATATAAATGAGCACACCATTGACATTATACTGGTATATATTGATGAAATCCAACAGTTTATGTATTTATATGTGCTATTAAAAATCATTTTTATTCACCATGATATTCTCATGGTTATCCATATTATGATTGAGTATATGGGATTACCCATAAGTTTCTTTTGATGTATGAAGATAAAATCTTATGATGTTGATTGGAATAAGAATTTAGTAATTCACCATAGTCTCTACGTAAATATCTCAATTAGTATCATCTATATATTCTTGGTTTTAAAATAATTCAGGGATTCTGTGATCATTTATATGATTATGATCTTCAATATCTATAGAGATCTTATTATGGTCATTACAAGTGGGAATGAGAATATAGTTTTTCTCCATTATTTAGATTATAATCCACCCTTAGAGTGATGTCTATTTAAATTCCTCATAATCTTTAAATTAGGTTGATATATCTTGAATATCCTCCTATCTGTGTTACTAATAGGTTGTGTCCATGTAATATTGGCAGTGAAGATAACTCTATAGGGCATTTCATTTGGATCCATGTTATTATTAGGTACCTTGTTTTTTCATCCGCTATTTAAAAAATAAATGATTTGTAGTAATTTCTAACTATAGGGATATCCTCCCAATGTTACTTTATATGAAAAAACACCACATTCATCACTTCAAACCTCTTTTATTTAGATGAAGTATTGGGAATAAAATTCTGGTTCATTTTGTTATAAAACCTCAAATTAATGAAAGTGACATTTCAGGTTATACCCCTACACCAAATAATTCACCACCTTAAGCTAATGTTATGGTATAGGTGACACTATCCTCTTAACAAATGGATCCATAACCATAATTATTGTTACAAATTATATGAGGAACATATACTAATGATGACTACTAACCTGGGGGGATCCTTGGAAGATAATAGATTATAATAGAAACATAAAATTTGATTATGAAAAAATTGATACTATAATTTATATAAAAAATAGTCCTGTAAGTCATTTGAGAAGTCATATTGATTGAAAACCAAAAATAATTTTTTTTAATAAATATTTACAACTAAAAGAAAGGATGCTAAATCAGAATCATGGGTAAATAATTCACATAATGTTCATGAGTTTAGTAAGTAAATAAATCATCCATGAAAATTTTATTTAATAGATACCTTTTATAAAATGGTATGTGCTACCAATGACATTTCATAAAACAAAATAGATTTCAGATTGGTCAACATGATGTGAGTTTGGGCTAATCTCATCATTTTATGGTAAATTATTCCATATTCAACGATACATATAAAGAATAAATATATATTTATGAATCCTTTAAAAATCATAGTGTTGTGATGTCTACCCAATTAGATGTTTTAAATAAACAAAAATACATGGTATGAATATATATATATATATATATATATAATTGGTTTATTAGTATTTAATTTATAAGTTAGTGCTACTATAGTTTGAAGCCACATTATTTTCTTCTCAAATGTATATTACCATCAAGGGATTTGGTAGCTGTTGTGCAACTCGGAGCATACCCCTAAATGGGATTCAAATATTTTCATGGAAAGTAATTCAAAATCAACGTGTCTCAATTATTCTTAAGTGTAAAGCCAATATCTTTTATTTCCATGTGGAAAAGACTAATGTAGTTGATTTTATGTGATTTTATCCAAGTCACTATGAAGTTCATTTTCTATTCATTCTTGTATGATCTATTTTGAGTAGTTAAATGGTGTTTGAAATTCAATTGATGGTGAATGATATTGAATGATTCATAGTGGGGGACATTTACATGATCAATACTTTTTTTCTTTCCCACAGATAACAAGATATTAAATAATATGATTTTAGTGGGTCTTATGTGTAATTAAACCATTTCAAAATGTATTCACAAGTAATGTATCCCAACAAGGGTATGGTTTTTGATGATATGTTTGAACCATAGAGAGGAATCCCATTATTACACTTCATTATGTATTAAATCCTATGTAGTTATAATTTATCAACATATATTTAGGAATATCTATTATACTATAATTATTAATCTCTCATGAAAAGAACATATTCCTTGTGAATGGAGAGATTTTTGGAAAATGAATGTGGATTTAACATAGGTGAGACATTTATATTCATCCAATTCACTAGTAACTAGACATGAGATTATATACATTTATGAAATGTATTATTGTACATATATGAAAAGTGGATTATATAAAATATGATCCATTAATTACTAATCATGGTACAACAGATTAGTGGTATATAAAACATCTTCGGTTCATAAATCAATCATATGGATGACATCATTAATGAGTATACTTTTAGAGAATATACTTAGTATGTGTCCCACATGTGTACCTCTAGGTACTATTTTCTAGATCACAATAATAGGATTGGTGACTAGACTCATGGGGGTTTTTAAATAATATAGAATTTTTGGGGATTACAACACCTTATATCTCCACATCTTATAAATTGATATGGAATGATACATGTTTTTATGCACATTTTTTAAAATGTAACTCAACCTTTTCAACGAGTTACATGAAGGAAGGTTCTTTTCTTACCTATAGAAGGGGTATTAACTATATCCCAAGAACATTGTGAAGAAATATGAGGTATACCATGTTTTTTTCCACATTAGTTAATGGATACGATAAAACGAAGAGGAGAAACATGATCCATGAGATGCTTCACCAATATTCCAATGATTACCAATTGGTGATCATTATTAACCTAAAGGTATTATGGGTTGGGGATGGATTCCTTGGAATGTATTAATAAAAATGACATATAGTATCATTGTGGTACACCATGATGTGCATAGAATGGTTAGACATCTAAGGCCACAGTGGAGATTTAAAAATAAGCTATTTTTTCTAGGTAGGAGAACTAGTATAATGTAGTCCAGATGTGTATTGAAGGTATTAATGTGTTTACAACATAAGAGAAAGGTTTTAGGGTTAAATTTTTCATGTAGGGAGACTGAATATCTACCAGATTAAGGGGTTTGGGAGGTGTCTCCCCATTTTTTTCACATGGATAATTTTCACCATAAATTCAGTGTATGGATAAGTCTGTCTCTAGTTTTGAGAGTAATGGGATGTCTCAGCCATGTAATATGGGAGGGTGATGTTTAATCATGATATAGGGTCCTAATTAATATCTCTTCCTAGTATATCTCCCCAATATAGGTCTCACAATTATAAAAAGGTATAAAATATGGTTTTTCTTTAATAGATACGACATGGTGATGTTTCTTACAAATGTAGAGGCACATGTATAAATGAGATGAGTGACTCCATATTAAAGAATCAAGAATATATTCTTTTACCCTTTGTTTAGGTATAAAGGTGATAAGTTAAATCTTGTGAGGTTATACACAAATTAAACCTTATAGAATATCAGTTTTCTCGATATATTGATTAATTCCATGCATTTATTATGTATCTTATGTCACATAAAGGAAGAGTGGATGGTCAAGGTGTTTGTAGCTCATATAAATATTCAACTTACTCTATGTTTCTAACTGAGAGATAAATTATGGTAAATGAGGTCCTTATATATACAAACCACTTATTAGTTTACTAGTAATAGAGGTAACCTAATATAAAAAAATAATTTGTATTTGCGCACTCACATGATCACTCGTTCATTCCCACATAGAAAAACACAAAAGGATGGGTCTATGGGGATTAGCATGTGTAGATGAGTGAATTTTCATGGCACTCAATTATAGGGTTTCTAAAGAAAACCCTTTCAGTTGGATCAACTAAGTAGATTATGTGATTCTAGGGAACCTATAGTTGAGAATATATAGATGAGTGCCTATGCAGGTTATCTGAAGCAAGGGTGTGTAATGTCGAGTAAAATCTTATACATACTCCTTGATAAAATCCAAAATTCAAAAAAAATGTTCTCGATGTTTATTTTTGGATTTATTGGGTATATAAATCTTAGATTTTTGAATAAATGTATGAACCCTGTTATAGTATTCTAATGTTAGAAGTATTTTTGACATTTCAATAGTTTTTATAAGAAAATTATTTTTATGATTATGTGGTTCTAAAAACCTATTTTATATTTAATGGATGTGATACAAGTAAAAATGTAAGTGGGTGGTTTTTCCAACCCATCAATGGAATGGTATATTTTTTTGAATGGTCTAAACCTATCTATTTTTTATTTTTTATATAGCATATGGATATCCCATTAGTGAATTCCTTGGTTATAGGGAAAATTCCAACAATTTCACGATTTTTTGGTCTTGATGAGGACCATATTAGGGATTTAATTCGAAATTATATGGAATTAATTTTTTAATTCCAATAAACATGCATGGATTAAAAAAATCCATTATTCCATTTTGAGTCTGTGAATGTTAATAATAATTATGAAAACATAATTCCACTAGAGAAGTGAAATTTTATTATATATATTGGACACATAATGAATTATTCTTTGTATCCAGAAAACTATATAAAATTATGGGAACATTAAATCAAATAATTTAGAATAATAATTTATCTTCTTTTTCATTTATTAAACTATTTTTATTGATATTTCATTTATATATTTATAATTGGTAATAAATTTATCAACTAATGTCAAATAATAAGTAAATATTAAATCTATTAATGCAAAAGAATAGTGGATTCATGGATAGTGAATATAATTTAATTATGGAATATTTTTTTACCATTATAAATAAGATGTTTAATATTACTCTTATTGTCAGAAAATTAATTTGGGGAGACTAACATTTGTATTAAATCAATCCAAAGTTTCATAGAAGTCAAATAAATTAGGGACTAATTTTATACAAAGTAAATTTATTTTTAATGTGTTGAATAATAGAATCATTTAGTGTAACGCCCCGACCCCAGCTACCCAGAGTCGGTGCGTTACTTCGTAACATTGGCATGATCACAAAAGATCAAGTCTCGAAAGACCGATTAGTTTAGTATCCTTGGAAACACTAGATACATTCATAAGTCTTTCATTACATAAAAAAGTAAACAAACTACAATAACATGGTCTTCATAGTCCACAATCATATCCTCACTAACTATTCTTGCAAGTCAGTCATAATACACTTCTTCACATCCTGGAAAATATTAAAACATTGAAAGGGGTGAGCTCAGATGCTCAGTAAGGATAACAATATTGCGGAAGCTTTTATAAGAAAACATAAGCATTTAAGGCAATGTATAACTAAAACAAAAGCCTTATTGAACTTGAACTTCATCATAATATGGAAAAAGTAAAATAAAATAATTCCATTCACTTCTTCACATGGATATTCTACTGGTCGAATAATCACATGCAATATCAATAACCACTTTCATAATGAGGGAATGTATAATGCCAGACATTCTGAAACATTTTGTCAAGGCCTCGACCAAGACGTCTAAAATGATTAAGGCCTCGGCCAAAAACATAAATCAAATTGGGAAAGGGCCTTGGCCAATTCCACGTCTAGTTGTCTCATGAGACCTACCGATGCATCGAGGAGCTATAGCGGGCTCCACCCGTCACTTATTAAGTCCAATACATTCCTCATATGAATAGGTTTAAACATATCATAAACCATAACATAATCGTATCACCTAAAACATGCACAAAGGAAACATAACATTTCCACATTTCAATCACAAGATATCAATACGACACATTGATATAATAAAAACTCTTTCAAAACCATTTTCAATACCATAAAGAAAGTTAAAACTTTGTATTTATTTTTCATTAAAAAAATGATGGCTTGTAGAGGAAGCCGAAACTCAAATAATGGTCACGGCGGCGGAGAAGTCATTATCGCCACATAAGTACAGAAATAAAAACATTCCCTTTTTTCGTTTAGCAAAACGCTTCGTATAAAAAGATTCCTTTTGAATAAACGTAAAAGTCAAAGGGGTTTATACACCGTATAAAAGAAAGTTGTGTATAAAACCAAATATGCCTCAATGAAAGGGGATTGAGACGAAGTCCTTAAAAAGATCATTTTTAAAATAAAATAGATCTATTATGTGTATTCACTATAGGTACACATAAAGAAAGTAAAAATAAAAAAATAGGACATAATAATATCATGACATAATTTGAAAGTAGGAGATTAACCCAAAGAATAGAAGTTGGGTTAAGAAATTCCCTTACCTCGTGTCTGACTTGACTCAACCGTTCTTTAACCTCCTGAATAATAAACTAGAGTTAATATATACCTTATTAAGAACCATTTTCAATTTCATTATCCTTTTTATATCACTTATTACAATGATATGAACATTATGTAATTATTTAAGTTAATAACGGTCGTTTTGTCGATCTTTGGTACTTGAGTCAACAATAAAATTCTTATAATTACAAGTTGTTTATGTGGTAGAATATCCATTATCTCCAGAATTATATTCATGATTTAGATGTCATATATATCTCATATATCCAGTATATACATTCATTTGTAATATTACGTAACATTTAGAGGTAAGAAATGAAATGCACCGTTCATGGAGACGGTAAGCCGTACGTACGCATGAATGCTACTTTCATTTCAATTTCATATTTAATGGAACGAAATCATAATGATATAAATGTATAATATAATTCCAGTATAATATAGTGTATATTACCATTTACTCCATCCTTTATACATCCCACATATGGCATTAACGATTCAAATCACTTTGAGGGGGCGGTAGTCCGCACTTCCTAAAATGAAATTATCGCGTTTTACCCATAATGGAAATCATAAAGTATGCCATAAATGAAAAATACAGAAGCATAAGTAAAACATAAACATATTATATATCATATATAAAAATAGTGGCATCTTAATTTCCACCTTTGGAGGTGTTATATGAGTGTTGAACAATCATCGTTTCGTGAGGCAGAAATTCGCCATCCACAGAAACCGTATGTTCTTTAACCATTAGACGAAGGTGTGTGTAAGTGTAAACCAAATACTTATCATACCAACATCCTAGTATATTTTATATACTGGTTTTGTTACAAAATAAAGGAATGAAAAGAGTTTAGGGGGTTGGAGAAGAAAAATAAAACAAAACAACAATAGAGAAGACATTACCTCAAAATCGGGTAACTCTTTTTGATTTGATCCAAAGGCTTCCTTGGAAAGAGTTATGCCCAAAGTGAGGCTTCTAGTAGTAATAGGGGGAAGTTAGGAGAGTATTTGGGCAGAGGTTGGCCGAGCCAAATGGCTTGAAAGTGTGAATGAGGTGGGAGAGGTGGGGGCCTTTTATAAGTGGGGAGAAGGGGCACTCTTGGAATGTAAAGAAAAGTCACTTTATTATAAAATGAGTTTCGGATTTTAGAGGTCCCAAACTTATATAATTCGAGGATAAGATGATAAAGGTTCGAAATATACTCATCCAATAGGTTTTTGACAAGTTTACGGTTTGGAATTTACATTATCTTTCCATTTTATTTAAATCGTTAAATAATGAGGTCATCGCTGCATCATCATGATGTCATAATTAATTTAATTTATTTAATGTATAAAAATTATAAGAATAATACTATGATGTAGGAAATATTTTTATCTTTCTAAGGAATATTTATAATCAAACTTTGGACTTGTGTAACCCCACTTAAAAACTGGTTTAGTAAAACAACTCATGTTTGTGTCAATTTAATTTTAACATTAAATAAATATATATTAATGTCATTTTCCAACTAAAGTGGCTCCATGGGGTCCCCAAGTTGACACATGGGTTGTCTTGGTAGTCCATGACTCATCCAATAGGAGTAGGACAAGTTTCATGCTCATCTCATATTATTATAACATTATTTTTACCTTAAACTACACTAATTACCTCTAATCACGATTAAGAACTTAAAAGTTACTATTCACCAAAAATTTATTTTAATCTCATTGAACAACATTTTACTTCTTAATGACAACCATGTATGTCGGATTTTTGAAAATCAAATCACAGAAGTGGTAAGATTTCATTTTAACGAAAAATCAGTATTTAACAACCACTTAGTGGTTTCACTATTCATCAAAAATTGAAGTTTTTCAGAATAAGGCCAAAATTTCACCCTTAGCTATAATTGATATTCCGAATTCAAAAATGATGTCTATTTTAAAAAATTCCAAACATATAAGTTTTATTAATTAATTTTATAATTAATTCCCGCTGTTACAACAAGTAGCGTGTTTTTAAGAAACAATTTATATCAAAAGATTGGCAATTGTTTATGTCCAATTTCAATGTTAAATTAATTCTAATGACCACCATTGTATAAAATGGTAAAAATATATTCTAATTATACTTTAAAACCACTAAATATTATAATTTATCACTATAAATTATTTTGATTAAAAAAGTTGTTTTTAAGTATTTTTCACTATTCATAAAAATTAGAAGTTCTTAGAAAAATACCAAAAATTCAACATAGGATAATTTCAATATTCCGAATCCAAAAATGAAGTCCATTTTGAAATATAAAATTTCTATAATTTTAAAAAGTGGTTATTACTATTCATAACGGCTACTTTGATTAGTCGCGGTGTTTTAAAACTCGAAGTTGCGTACAATGCAAGCTATTGCATTATTGAATGAGAAGCGTATTGTGGAAGCTTGGGGTGTTACATTATCCTCTCCTTAAATAAACTGCGTCCTCACAATTTGAAATTTTTCTTGGAAAATAAAAGGTTTAAAATAGAAAATACCTTTGTGGAAAACCCACATCGGAAATAAGATTAATAAAATTTATCCTTAATAAGAGGGAAAGGGAAATGAAAAAGTCACCACCCAATTATGATCTCGATTAGGAGAACATTGGTGGCAATTAGAGACATATAATTGGAGGAAAAAAGTAAATATTTGTAGGGAGTGATTGAGGTCATCAATCACAATAAAACTGTCAAATTGAGGGCCACAAAGCCTTCAATCTATGTTGATTTAAAATATCATCAGTTCAACAAGACATAAGGTATTAGGATAACACATGTTTTTTTAATATCCCTTTACTAAATTTTAAGAATTAATTTATTCATTGAATAAGATATAGGTATATATATATTTATGCTTGACAATTAGAGTTTCAACCTTCAACTCATCTTTCACTCAAAAAGATAGTAGAACTCAAAAATATTCTATTTATCCTAATTGTATAAGGTTACAAATGTTAACACATACCATTTAGATTAGTAAAATTATTTTGTAATAACCAGGGACTTCCTGTAGGATAGTGGTAGGAAATAAAGGCATGTCGCACTATGATTGTGGGTTCGATTCCTGCAGCTTTGTCCGACGCGACGGGTTATGCCCCACCCTGCAGGTTGTCCTTTTCCTAAAAATGTAGTACTATACTATTCCAAAAATAATCTTCATAAATGTTTTAACCTTAAACAATACTATCCAAAGATCAACTTAATCCACTCCAACATTTATAGTTATCCAAAATACCTCTGTCCAGACTTTCTCTAAAAGGTCTCTTAATTCCGAAATCAATTTATCAAATTCCCCAAACAAAGTAAAGTTTCTCTTATTGTCACATACTAAAAATATAATTACCTTCATCATATTAAAACCTTACTGAAATCAACAAGTACTGCAGCACAATCCTTGTATATATATCACATTATTCTAATAACCAGAATATAATCCATGAGTCCAAAAGCACCAATACATTAATTATTCCGCTTCAACTATAGTCACAGCATAAGATTGTCCTTGATCCCTTGGCCTTTTCTGAGGTAAGTTTCCCTGACTCTTAGCACATTCATTTGCATAATGACTCATTTCTCTACAATTATAGCATTCAACTTTGACAGCCTCTTTCTTTCCCTTGAAATCACGAGCCTGGTGACCCTTTTCTCCACATTTATAACAAACTCCCATTCCTTTTAGGCAAGTACTAGGGTGATTCTTCCCACAATTATCACATAATGGAAAATCATTCTTTCCCTTTTTCGCTTTATCTGTCTCTTGTTCCACCGTTCTCTTCTTCTCTTGCTTTACTTTGTTGTCATAAGACTTAGAGAATTCCTTTTCTGTCTTGATAGCACATGAGACAATATCTTCGTATGATGAGAAGGATTGTGATACTAAAGCTCGACAGAGAAATGGTGTTAACCCATCAAAGAAATGATCAATCTTACTCCTTGGGTTACGTATATAATCGGCAGCATGCCTCGCTAACCTTGTAAAGTTAGCCTCATACTTTGTGACATTCTCATCCTCCTTCTGCCTCAAACTCAGAAATTGCCTTTCCATATCTGCTCGATGGTCACGAGGAAAGTATTTTTCTAAGAAAAGCTCTTTGAACTCCCTCCATTCCATATTCGATACGTCATCATCTTCCTTTGTGTTTTGAATCAGCGACCACCACTGATCGACATCTCCAGTGAGGCGGTAAACTGCCATGACAACCTTCTCCCTTTCGCTACTCCCCAAGGTATGGAATATTTTCTATAAGGAGTTTATCCATTGCTCAGCTACTAATGGATTTGTACCCCCATTAAATGTTGGTGGTTGTTGCCTCATGAAGCAGTCAAACATTGATCCTCCACGTTGCGGATCAGGGTGCTCCATACGAGCAAGGTTATTATTCATAACATGAGTGAGTTGTCCCAGTATGGTAATAAGTTGATCAGCACCAGTTGTATCACTAGCTCCACCATAATTATCTTGAGCAGGTGGGAAATCCCTACACGGAGTGTGTGCATTGATACGGTTTCCATTCCTTCCACTAGGTTCCATTTCTAAACAATGTCATAAACTAGATTAGTTTATGAAATATTATACATAATTCCATATTTGTAAAATACTTTACATAAATTGAACTATTTATGGATATAATCCATAATCATAAAAAGAAATGTTTCCTTTGAGGAAGTATATACTCATAACCCTTCATAGTGGTTTGTAAAGAAAATGAGAATTATCCTAAGCATATCCCTCGGGAGTGTCGTAACCAAGAGTGCAGCAAGGCCCGTTGTCGTGCACCAGTTCACGTTCGAGTCTAGCTCAAAGCGGTGTTTTCGGGTTTTACCCCTAGGTACATCTGTGCCAGAGCCGCCTCTACCTGCTCATATCCATACAGGGATGTATTGCGTGGAAAACTCATAACATCTCTATAATACCAAAATTCTAGGAAGTTCTTCTATACTAATCCTCAAAGTCTATCTTTGGGCTATGTGCTCTAATCAGAGTTTATCTACATCTAGCTTCCAAGGTTAGTACTAAACTGCCTCTGATACCAACTGTAACGCCCCGACCCCATCTACCCAGAGTCGGTGCGTTACTTCGTAACATTGGCATGATCACAAAAGATCAAGTCTCGAAAACCGATTAGTTTAGTAGCCTTGGAAACACTAGATACATTCATAAGTCTTTCATTACATCAAAAAGTAAAAAAAACTACAATAACATGGTCTTCATAGTCCACACTCATATCCTCACTGACTATTCTTGCAATTCATTCATAATACACTTCTTCACATCCTGGAAAATATTAAAACATTGAAAGGGGTGAGCTCAGATGCTCAGTAAGGATAACAATATTGCGGAAGCTTTTATAAGAAAACATAAGCATTTAAGGCAATGTATAACTAAAACAAAAGCCTTATTGAACTTGAACTTCAGCATAATATGGAAAAAGTAAAATAAAATAATTCCATTCACTTCTTCACATGGATATTCTACTGGTCGAATAATCACATGCAATATCAATAACCACTTTCATAATGAGGGAATGTATAATGCCGGACATTCTGAAACATTTTGTCAAGGCCTCGGCCAAGACGTCTAAAATGATTAAGGCCTCGGCCAAAACCATAAATCAAATTGGGAAAGGGCCTCAGCCAATTCCACGTCTAGTTGTCTCATGAGACCTACCGATGCATCGAGGAGCTATAGCGGTCTCCACCCGTCACTTATTAAGTCCAATACATTCCTCATATGAATAGGTTTAAACATATCATAAACTATAACATAATCGTATCACCTAAAACATGAACAAAGGAAACATAACATTTACACATTTCAATCACAAGATATCAATACAACACATTGATATAATAAAAATGATTTCAAAACCATTTTCAATACCAAAAAGAAAGTTAAAACTTTGTATTTATTTTTCATTAAAAAAAATGATGGCTTGTAGAGGAAGTCGAAACTCAAATAATGGTCACGGCGGCGGAGAAGTCATTATCACCGCATAAGTACGGAAAGAAAAACATTCCCTTTTGTCGTTTATCAAAACGCTTCGTATAAAAAGATTCCTTTTGAATAAACTTAAAAGTCAAAGGGGTTTATACACCGTATAAAAGAAAGTTGTGTATAAAACCAAATATGCCTCAATGAAAGGGGATTGAGACGAAGTCCTTAAAAAGATCATTTTTAAAATAAAATAGATCTATTATGTGTATTCACTATAGGTACACATAAATAAAGTAAAAATAAAAAAATAGGACATAATAATATCATGACATAATTTGAAAGTAGGAGATTAACCCAAAGAATAGAAGTTGGGTTAAGAAATTCCCTTACCTCGTGTCTGACTTGACTCAACCATTCTTTAACCTCCTGAATAATAAACTAGAGTTAAAATATACCTTATTAAGAACCATTTTCAATTTCATTATCCTTTTTATATCACTTATTACAATGATATGAACATTATGTAATTATTTAAGTTAATAACGGTCGTTTTGTCGATCTTTGGTACTTGAGTCAACAATAAAATTCTTATAATTACAAGTTGTTTATGTGGTAGAATATCCATTATCTACAGAATTATATTCATGATTTAGATGTCATATATATCTCATATATCCAGTATATACATTCATTTGTAATATTACGTAACATTTAGAGGTAAGAAATGAAATGCACCGTTCATGGAGACGGTAAGCCGTACGTACGAATGAACGCTACTTTCATTTCAATTTCATATTTAATGGAACGAAATCATAATTATATAAATGTATAATATAATTCCAGTATAATATAGTGTATAATACCATTTACTCCATCCTTTATACATCCCACATATGGCATTAACGATTCAAATCACTTTGAGGGGGCGGTAGTCCGCACTTCCTAAAATGAAATTATCGCGTTTTACCCATAATGGAAATCATAAAGTATGCCATAAATGAGAAATACAGAAGCATAAGTAAAACATAAACATATTATATATCATATATAAAAATAGTTACATCTTAATGACCACCTTTGGAGGTGTTATATGAGTGTTGAACAATCATCGTTTCGTGAGGCAGAAATTTGCCATCCACAGAAACCGTATGTTCTTTAACCATTAAACGAAGGTGTGTGTAAGTGTAAAACAAATACTTATCATAAAAACATCCTAGTATATTTTATATACTGGTGTTGTTACAAAATAAATGAATGAAAATAGTTTAGGGGGTTGGAGAAGAAAAATAAAACAAAACAACATTAGAGAAGACATTACCTCAAAATCGGGTAACTCTTTTTGATTTGAGACAAAGGCTTCCTTGGGAAGAGTTCTGCCCAAAGTGAGGCTTCTAGGAGTAATATGGGGAAGTTGGGAGAGTATTTGGGAAGAGTTCGGCCGAGCCAAATGGCTTGAAAGTGTGAATGAGGTGGGAGAGGTGGGGGCCTTTTATAAGTGGGGAGGAGGGGCACTCTTGGAATGTAAAGAAAAGTCACTTTATTATAAAATGAGTTTCGGATTTTAGAGGTCCCACACTTATATAATTCGAGGATAAGATGATAAGGGTTCTAAATCTACTCATCCAATAGGTTTTTGACAAGTTTACGGTTTGGAATTTACATTATCTTTCCATTTTATTTAAATCGTTAAATAATGAGGTCATCGCTGCATCATCATGATGTCATAATTAATTTAATTTATTTAATGTATAAAAATTATAAAAATACTACTATGATGTAGGAAATCCTTTTAGATTTCTAATGAATATTTATAATCAAACTTTGGACTTGTGTAACCCCATTTAAAAACTGTTTTAGTAAAACAACTCATGTTTGTGTCAATTTTATTTTAACATTAAATAAATATATATTAATGTCATTTTCCAACTAAAGTGGCTACATGGGGTCCCCAAGTTGACCCATGGGTTGTCTTGGTCGGCCATGACTCATCCAATAGGAGTAGGACAAGTGTCATGCTCATCTCATATTATTATAACATTATTTGTACCTTAAACTACACTAATTACCTCTAATCGCGATTAAGAACTTAAAAGTTACTATTCACCAAAAAATTATTTTAATCTCATTGAACCACATTTTACTTCTTAATGACAACCATGTATGTCGGATTTTTGAAAATCAAATCACAGAAGTGGTAATATTTCATTTTAACGAAAAATCAGTTTTTAACAACCACTTAGTGGTTTCACTATTCATCAAAAATTGAAGTTTTTCAGAATAAGGCCAAAATTTCACCATAAGTTGTAATTGATATTCCGAATTCAAAAATGATGTCTATTTTACAAAATTCCAAACATATAAGTTTTATTAATTAATTTTATAATTAATTCCCGCTGTTACAACAAATAGCGTGTTTTTAAGAAACAATTTATATCAAAAGATTGGCAATTGTTTATGTCCAATTTCAATGTTAAATTAATTCTAATGACCACCATTGGATAAAATGGTAAAAATATATTCTAATTATACTTTAAAACCACTAAATATTATAATTTATCACTATAAATTATTTTGATTAAAAAAGTTGTTTTTAAGTATTTTTCACTATTCATAAAAATTAGAAGTTCTTAGAAAAATACCAAAAATTCAACATAGGCTAATTTCAATATTCCGAATCCAAAAATGAAGTCCATTTTGGAATATAAAATTTCTATAATTTTAAAAAGTGGTTATTACTATTTATAACGGCTACTTTGATTAGTCGCGGTGTTTTAGAACTCGAAGTTGCGTACAATGCAAGCTATTGCATTATTGAATGAGAAGCGTATTGTGGAAGCTTGGGGTGTTACATTTAGATTATTAATACTATTATATCATCCCATATAAACCAAAACGTTAATTTATTCATGATTATGTAGGTTCATGTTCATGAAAGGGTATGATCTGGTAGACTCTATATATTAAAAAAAAGTAATATGAAATAACATTATTAATAAAGATGTCTTTTAACTAAACATTTGTATATAATATATAATAATGTCGACCAATTATATTGATCATAATATAAATAAATTTTTTGATAACAATTGTTACAATAAATCAAGAGAAAATAATTATAAAATTTAATCATGAAAATTCTCAAATGAATGATGTAATGAAAAAAATATAAAGTGTATCATGTAGAAAGAATCAAATGAAATTTCAATCCCATTGTGTAAGAGGAAAACAATTAGTGACATTAGAGTCTTGGAAAAAAGAATCAACAATGAATAAAAAATATATTCAAGATAATTTCAATTATTTGTTATCCCATATGATGTGACATCGATAAAAGGCATGCAATCCTTTCATTCGTGGGATTATATTGAAAAATATATAAAAGAAAATAACGAGAGGTAATAAAATAAACCCGGAATATCTAATTCTAGTGTGTCTGGTCTGATAATACATCATGTATCATTAGTTTTTTTAGAATATGTTTGAGAGTAAATTGAAAAATGTGATTCATTTTTAATATTAAAACCCATTAAATTGTGTTTAATAATATCAAATGTTTCAAATGAGATTCTAAATTTATACTATTAAATATATGAAAATTCATTAACATGATAATAACATGAATAATACCTTTATTGAGGTCAAAAATAGTTTTGGGGAAAATGTAATTAAACATATAGTATCATTAAAAATGATTAAAAAATTAAATATAGATAATGAAATTTGTAAAAAAATGATGAAAATAAGAAAATATTTTTTTCATTCAATATTTAATTTCACATCACTATTTAAAGATATTTTTCGAATAGTTGTGTAAACTCAAATCCATGTAATGTAATTTCCCACTGAAAAATAAAAAAAATGAAAAATTAAAATGAGTTAAGATGATATTAAAAATCACTTGGTTTTTGGGGAGTACATTTTATATCAAAATTAAGTTATGATACCAATAAAAGTATAATGATGCAATATATGAAGGGATATTCTTCTTCTTCAAAAATAAATTTAAATAATACATATTAACAAAATTTTAAATAAAAAAAACATAAATAAATGTTTTTAAGGAGATTCAAGATAAATTAGAGAGTAAATATAGATATTTAAATATATATTATATATTTAAAGGATAAAATGAGATTGAAATTAATTCAATATGGAAAAAATGACCGTAAAATTATAAGTAATAAAATTCTAAACCAAATATAAATTCCATTTTAATTTATCCCAAACATTGAAATAATAGTAATTATATTATATATAAATATTAATTTTAAAAAATACCTCATTGAATACATTTTTTGTCACAATGAAAAACAAAAAAATAAAAAAAATCAATTATAATGTATTCCACATCTACATATTAAAAAACCATGAAATATAACACAAATCCAAGACACATAACTCAAAAGAATCATATTTTAAAAATAATGTTAATTAAAGTGGTTTATAGATATTAAAAAAAATAAGTATAAACAAATGGAAAATTCAGAAAATATTTTATTATGGTAAATGATTATAGATGAATTAATGATGTGAATTTATTAATGATCTTTATGATTATTGAGATCATACTATTTGGAATAACACTCTTTAAATAGTACGGATTCCATTTTAATTATATTATTATTGGTATGTGTCCCATATATTTTTTAATATATATATCATAGTTTGATAATAATATAATAAATAACTAAAACAAAACAATATTTTTTTTAAAAAGGAAAATGTAAATAAATTCAATTTTTCATAACAATGAAATACAATATTAAATAATATTTTATTTTAAATCTCAAAAAATTATTTTGAAATATAAAATTCCACATCCATAATTTTATATTGAGGTATTTGTTTATTTATTTTTTGTCATATGTATAACCCTTGGTATTCTTTGTAATTGTTTGTGACAAAAATGAGTTTTTGGACATGACATCAGGTGGACCATGAATGTCACATGGTTAGAAGAACTCATGCACAACCTAGGATAGACTATCCTCCGTAGACAAGGGTACTATCGAGTACACATGACTTGCTGCATGGGCATGGGGATAACCATGTGCACATACCAGTGGTTTTTTTCTAGGGAATACGGTCTCCCGCACGTTCATGTGGATTCCCCCATAAAAATGTGTGGCCTCTTTTACATAATGATGTTTCACAAAGATAATAAATGGTCTGGAAAATCATACATCCAAACAATGTGACATGTCTTGGTCATTAAAATTATAGAATTATCCCTTTTCCCTTCCTCTATTTCTAAATGAAATCCCCACATTTAACTCACACTTATTATTCTTTTCCCTATAATCCTCCTCCACTCCCTCCTGGAACCCTAAAACATCAATTGTCAGGCTTATATGGAAATGGATCTTTAAAGAGTCATTAAGTAAGACTATGTTATCTTGATTTGATTCCTCTATATTGGTTCTCTTTTTTTATTCCTTGGGTTTTCATTTCTTCAGCATCTTATTTTACCAAATGTGGGTCAAACATGGTTTAAGAGTTTAGTCTTTCGGTTTATGGTATTGTTTTACCATTATAGGTACTCTTTGTGGAGTGGTTGGGGTTTTCCAATATATTATATAGTTTTACAAGAATGATTTAGGTTATTCTATGATTTATAATTATTATAGGATATTATTATTCCTGATCTGATTATTTAATGTGCTAGAATGTTTTTATGAGTGATGGAAAATGTGTTTTGAACCAATTAACATTGTGTATGGGTTGAATTATTATTTTCCAAATGTAATTGGTTGGGTATTAATTTTTCCTTCATTATTATGATTCTAAATGAGTTCAATGAACTCTATAAGTAGTGTGAACCCTATTTTAAAATCGTTTGAGTGAACATATAGATTTTATAGAGGTTATTATTATGGGAAGTGGGGTTTTTATGTGTGATTCTATGGTTGTGTGTGTGAACAAATGAAATTGGTGATTGAAGCGATATGAAGACTATAGTTGAGAACAAATGGAATACTAGGTATCTAGGTGGTGGCCTATGACTAGTATGCTATTCTGATTTGTGGGTCACATACCGAATTCCATTTAGAAGGATCGACACTACAACCCTAAATAAAATATGATGACAATCAGAGAATACTAGAAATTTGGTTGGATTCTTCTCTAGTTTCTCGCGAATAAGGATGGTGTGGGTTATTATTTTTTATACCATGTTTCCCAATGATATAAGGTTACTGGGATCCACTTAATGCTCCATCCATTAGTGACTACCCATGGTTCTCTTATTGTGATCTTATTACCGTTATTATATGGTAGAACTATCTTTCATTTTAATATCAATGAATGATTGTTATTTTCCACTAAAATAGGATAATATTACATTTTTATAATATAATATTCATTTTCTTTATTAATCATATACATCATTATTAGTGCATTTTAAACTATAAATATTATTTCACATTATGATTGTAATTCCTTCTTAAAATTCACTATTACATGGTACATTTTTGGACATCTCATAAAACACAAAATGGTCTAGATTTTATTTTCATCTGATATTTTTTGTTCTTGCATATTATGAGGAAAAATTCATTCTTTTTCAGAACTTGGGGATTCTAATTGGAAGACCACCAAAGTGGGCCTTAAACCAACAACATTCTGGGAAAAGTAAACTAGAAAGCATCAAAAAACAAGTATTGTATCTGACATGATTCAAGCCCAATTATTCTAAAAAAATAACTGATGATAGAGGATATTATTGGGAAAATTTCATTAAATAGTGGCCAAACCGAATTCGGATGTTTTAATGGTGTTCCTGGTAGCCCAAGTTGAAGATGGAATTTTGTTCTAGATTCAGCATCCAAAAAAAACATCCCAAAATATAAATCATATCTCACAAACCGAAAACAATTTTTGGCTGAAATTTTATAGGATATTTGGCAACATCATGGAATACATTTTATCATTTAATCGACCACACTAATTATTCCATATAAATGTTCTTTTCAGTGCATCTTTTTGGTCGATGCAAGCAGGCTTCCACTTCGGGGCAAGAGTGGAAAAGTCTCCTCTACATTAATTTTACACCAACCGAGTCCCAACAAAATTAATTAAAGAGACTTGATAAGATGGGGTCTTGTCCAAAGGATTCATAAATTCATATTTTAGGTAGTAGTGGTGGATGATTTAGGGATCTTAAAGCTATGTTTTCATTGTAATGTTATTATACCAATTTTCAATTGTAATATTCTTCATTCTCATGTAAGTTTTTCAAATAACCATTAGTTTTTAATAAAAGTTATTCTCCTTCTATTATTATATTTTCTTAATATCACATTGATACTGTTTCCTCATGGTGTGATTTTATTCACACCAAATCTTGTTATATTTTCCACAAAATGGTTTAGTGGTTGTTATATTGTTGTTTTTGCTTCTTCAATTTCACCCTTATGAGTCTACATCTTGCTTCCATTGAGAACATGTCATCATAGGAAGGATAAATCATTTATGGGTTGATCTAAGGGAGTAGTAAGGGGCTAGATTGTATGTTATTCTCTCACCCTATAAATGTTGTTAATTTCATTTATTTGAATTTTTTTATTCAATGATTTTCACTCTTCCTCTTAATTTTTGAATTTATTCACCCAACTTTTATGTATTAATTAGATCCTTTAACATAGAGTGATAATGAAAATTATCCTACAGGTGTACATGTGATTATCATGTGTTTGTGAAGGTGTTTAATTATTAAGTGACGAGGTTAGTTTGAATTCATTTCATGAATCATTCTCGAGTTAATGAAATCAAAATCTTTAAAAAAGGAATTCATCCAATCAACCCCAAGAAATAACTTACGATCAACTCATTTTCTCATAATTTGAATTCACATAGATCTATTAGTGATCTTTAAAAACCATTTAAAATCAAACCAAGTTAGACACTTCATATCCAAAAATCCATCTCTTTATATTGTGTGTCTAAAGGTTCTTCTTAGGTCTCTGGGGATTTGACAACCCAAGATACACTGCAAGAGACTGCCTAACCCAAAGAACTTGTGTAAATTTGGGTGAGACCAAATTTTGGTGCCATTTTAGGGGACCAAGTAAGTTACTTTGACAAAAAAACATTCTTTCCTCATCCCCATTATTCTATTATCACCCACATTATCTTATCCTTTCCCTTTCTAATTTTTTTCTTTTGGCGCATGTCCGCCTACACCTACGATAACTCCAACAGATTAGTTAGGGTGGAATGTCCTAGGATAGGGTAGTCAAGTGCCCCAAAGTTATTGTTTAAATTTGATACAAATATTTTTTAAACTAAAAATTCACTAATTAAGAAATTTCTAATGGAGGGTCTTCAATGAAATGAAATGGTAATCCCTCTGGGGGATCAAATGCGACACCCAAACCATGAAGCTCCAAACATATGGAATGTATTCTATCAAACCGTGAATGAATAACTCACTTTAGCATGGACCAGTTCCCCTTAATTAATTATTCACAATTCTCTAAGAGATTCCATCAACATATTTAAACCCCATGTCCTAAACCACCTTCCCACATTCCATGGAATGGAGTTTGGGATGCCTTACCTTCATATTAAAGAGTTAAATGACATTGTAGAAACCATGTGTCCCCCACATCTACTAGAATCATCTTAATTGAGGAAAATTCATTTTTCATTAATGGATTGAGATAAAAATTAGCTAAAAAATTTGAGACCATCATCCATAAACACTTGGGACCAATTACAATGGGAATTATTCAAAAAATACTTTCCCAACCACAAAACAATAACACTTAAAAAGATAATCCAAATCATTTTTGAAAAAGAGGGAAAATCATTCTATGAAACATAGGAGGGGTTAGAAGACACCCTAAACATGGTTCCACACTATAGTTTTTATATTCCTGAACAAGTTAGAATATTTTATGAATGGTTGGGCCCAGGGAACAAACAATTCATTAACATGATGTTTAATGGGACCTGTAAAAAAATCCCCAAATGATGATTATAAGTATTTAGAAATACCTGATGAACAAAACCAAACATGGGGAACATCACCTTATTATTAAAATCCACAAATAAATAATAGAATTTATACACTTATAGAAGAGGATAACCTCAGGGATAAACTCTCAGCACTGACTAGGAAGGTTGAAGAGATAGAACTTATGAAATTCAATAAAATCCAAAATGTAGACGGTGTTTACACAATTTGTGACAAACATGACCACAAAATAGACAACAACCCAACCATTCCATACATCATGGATGTTCTTCTAGGAGGACCACCTACTGAAGTCATTTCCCTAAACTTTCAAAATCCCCAATACCGAAAAACATTAATCCCATGGAATAATGACTACCTAGGTTTCCACTGGAGAGATAACCAATATCCTAGCCAACCATAAAGACCAAGCCCCTACCCTACACATAATTTTCAAAACCATAACCAATTCCAACCACAACTAGTCCAATACTAACATACACCTGTCCAATTCCAATAAACCATCCAACAACCAAAGTATCCACATGGGAAAAACCAACCAACACAATCCCCCACCCAATATGTCCCTCTTCCAATCCTTGAACAGTTGTGTAAACAAATAGAGAAAATGAACTCAGAAGTCTCTTCCCTTAAACAAGAAAATAAAACCATCAAAACTGGGAAGTCATCCATGACCACAAAATACATTTCACAACAAACGTTAAAGGGAGTGTAAAGTTTCACTCAAATTACTCCTAAACATCTAAAGGTTGTGATAGTTTTAAGAAGTCAAAAATCAATTGAGAACCCTGAAAAAATAATTCATAAACCATATAAAGCATCAAAATATAATAAAAATTCAAATAAGACACTTGATAAAACTAATAAAACTGATAACAATGTGAATGGAACAACTCTTCAACAAATAATCCCACAACCCACACCATTTCCTCAACGCATGAGGGGGAAAACCAAGATGGAATTGAGTGAAACATTGAGGGAAATATTCTCAAAAGTAAAGTTGAACATTACACTCCTTGATGCTATTAAAACTATTCCTTCATACTCAAAATACCTAAAGGACATCATCACATTTAAAAGGAAATTATAACATAAGAACCAAGTCCTTATGGCAGTATATTTTAGTACAAAAATCCAAGGTACACTTCTACTAAAGATAAAAGACCCAAGATGCCCTTACAAAAATGTTGAATTTGGAGAGAAAAAAGTTTTCAAAGTCTTGTGTGACCAAGGTGCCAGTTTCAATATCATTCTCTATGTTGTGTACTTCAAATTAGGCTTGAAAGAGATCCAACCCACATCTTTCACACCTCAACTTGCTAATCGTTTCATTAGAGTTCCAAAGGGTGTTTTAAAGGATGTTTTGGTAAAAGATAGAAAACCTCATTTACCCTACTAACTTCATATTCCATGACAAAAATCCAATCATAGGTAATAAGGAACAAATCTCCATAATACTTGGTTGTCCCTTCCTAGAAATAATCAACTATGCTATTAGAGTTCAAAATGGGAACATAACCATCACCTTTGGAAACATGTGTATAGACTTGAACATCTATAATTAAAGTTCAAAAATAGGGGATGATGAGGATATTCATGAAGTAAACATGATAAGATTCATTGATAATGAATCCCAATAACATCAAGAAATATTTGAGGAATGTTTAAGTCAGGAAGATATTGATTTCCTATGTTCACATGAAGAAAGCTTATCCCCTTGGATAGAATCACTTTCAGATTGCTCCTATGATGAAATATCAAGACCAACAATTAGTGAAATCTTTCATGAAACCACATTCATCGAGACCACTCTAACTACCTTCCCTAAAAATGATCAAACCAATCTCGTATCATAATCATATACACATGGAGAATAAATCCTATATAAAACTCTAAAAAAAGAAATTGATCTTGTGATAGTGTCCCAATGTTCTAATAAAATTTTGAACCAACCTGATGTTGAATTGAATGAAATTCCTAATGCACTTAAGTATGCTTTTTAGGAGAAAATGGGACATACACTCTTTCAATTTCTTCTTATATTTAATATAGTCATGAGAGGAAGATTTTTGATGTCTTCAAGAGACACAAGAAAGCCATTGGATGGACCCTATCTAATATTCATGGGATTAGACCACTTATTGGGACTTATATAATAGTTATAGAATCTGATACAATTCTATGTTGTCAACCTCAGTGGCAACTCAATCATAATATCATAGAAGTAGTGAGAAAAAAAATTATGGTATTGTTAAAATCTGATATGATCTATTCCATAGATGAGAGTTAGTGGGTCATCTCAATCCATGTCATTCTAAAGAAAGCCAGAATCATAGTCATAACAAATTAGGATGGATAGATTCTCACAACTAGGTTGAGTAGTGTCTCGAGAGTTGGTATCGACTATAGGAAGATCAACTCATTTACTAAGAAGGACCACTTCCCCTTACCATTCATTGACCAAGTTCTTGAGAGAGTGAAAGGTCACGCCTTCTACTGTCTCTTAGATGTGTATTCAGGGTATAATTAGATTAAGGTTTCCCTAGAGGATCATGGAAAAATGTCATTTACCTTTCTATTCAGCACCTTTTATTTTCATCACATGTTGTTCAAGTTATGAAATTCCCTTTGAATCTTCCAGCTCTGTATGATGGGAATCTTCTTGGACATGGTTGGAGATTTTATGCAGGTCTTCATGGATGGATTCTTTGTGTTTGGGGATATATTTGAGGGATGTATGAGGAATGCAGAGTGAGTTTTCTCAATATGTGAAGAAAATAATATGGTCCTAAACTGGAAAAAATGATATTTCATGGTTAAAGAGGGACTAGTCCTTGGACATCTTGTCTCATGTAGGTGAATTGAAGTCGATAAAGACAAGGTTTACAACATTTGTTACCTTCAATCACCCAAAACTATCAAGGAAGGGAGGTCTTTTTGAGGATAAGATGTTTTTTATAAAAAAATAATTAGGAAAATTACTTCAATCACATGTCCCCTTTGTGGTATTCTTGTAATGGTTTCTCCATTCGTTTGGATAGAAAGTTATGAGGGTTCATTCTATACCCTCAAATCTTCCTTCATCTCTCCTCCCATCATGAAATCCCTATATTAGAAGCTTTCTTTTGAACTGATGTGTGATGCCAGTGAATTTTTGTTAGATGATTTTTTAGGACAACATTGTGATAAAACATATTATGAAATTGCTTATACAAGAAAATCCTTAAATAATGCCCAGATGATCTACACAACCAATTAGAAAGAGTTAATTTCTATTGTTCTTTCCTTTGAAAAGTTTAGGTCCTACCTATTAGGATCCTCCATCACTATGTTCACTAACCATTCTTCTCTAAAATACATATTCTAGAAACAAGATGCTAAGGCTAGATAGATTAGGTGGGTCCTTATCTTATAAGAGTTTGACCTCACAATCAAGGAAAAAAAGTGTGTTGAGAATGTTTTAGCTGATCATATCTCTCGGAGAGAATTTAATGATGAATTATCTCACCTTAATGTGTCTAATTCATTCCCTGACAGAACACCTATACTCTGTGAGTGACTTCCCTTGTTATGAAGACATAGCCAACTTCTTAGTTACATGAGTCAATCCAAAATTATTAGGGACTTAAGCTTGAATGAAATTCCTTTCAGATGATAGGAACTATGTGTTTGGTGATCCAAACATCTATATGTTTTTCCCTTACCAAGTCTTCAAGAGGTGTGTCCCAGAATATAATCAAGAGTTCATCCTTAAATTATATCATAGAGAGGCATGTGGGGGTCACTTTTCCTCTACGAAAACATCTTCTAAGGTTTTTTAGAGTGGACTCTTCTAGCCAACCCTCTCAAAGTACTTCAAAACATTTTGTCATCATTTTCCTTATTGTAAAAATTTAAGGTCCATAATGAAAAGGAGTCAAATTCAACTCACTCCTATGATAGTGATTGAAATCGTTGATTGCTGGGGAATCGATTTTCTGGGTCACTTCCCAAACTCTAGGGGATATTTGAACATTCTTTTAGCTATCAATTATGTCTCAAAATGGGTTTAGACCATTTCTACAAAATATAAGGATCATAAAACTATGATTAGATTTCTCATGGAATGCATCCTCTCTAGATTTGGAATTCCAAGGTCTATCATTAGTGATTGTGGAACTCATTTTTGCAATTGTCCATTCCCAGCACTCATAGAAAAGTGTGGAATTTCTCACAATGTGTCAAATGATTACCACCCATAGACCAATGGTCAAACTGAGTCATCCAACCGAGAAATCAAACCAATTCTTGAGAAAACAGTTAATCCATCTAGGAAAGATTGGTCGAACGAACTCTTATATGCTCTTTGGGCCTATCAAACCACATTTAAAATGATTTTAATAATATCCCCACATAAGATGGATTATGGTAAAGCATTTCATTTTTTAGTGGATATTGAACAAAAGGCTATTTATAAAATTCATAAAATGAATTATGACCTCTCATTTTCTGAAACTAAAATGAAATTTGATCTCAATGAAATTGAGAAACATAGGATGGAGGCTTATGGGAATTCAAGGATCAATAAAGCTAAAGTACAAGGATACCAATCTCAAAATTTTAAAAATGAACACATTTTCAAAGTAAACCTATTATTTTGTATAGTTCTAATCTTCATTTACACTAGGGAATGTTGAGGTCCAGATGGTCAGGCCCATACATAGTGCATAAGGTGTACCCCTATGGGGCTGTAGAAATTTATGATCACACCAATGGTAAAACCTTTAATGTTAATGTTCATAGAGTCAATCTCTTCATCGAAAAATTCCAAAAAATAGGATATTGATGAAGAAATGTGTGAAAAAATCATAGAAAAGAAAAATACTCATACAATTAAGGGTTTATGTTGAGCTAGCGATGTTAAAAAAAAGATCTACATGAGAGGAAACTTGTGGTTTTCATGTTTCTGTTCTTTTAATTAGTACATGAGACAGATGAACTATTTTTCATTTATGATTAAGGATGGGTATGAAAGGGGCTCACCATATTCATCATGTTCACGTGGTGTGATCTCTATGTAATACCTTACCCAAAAATTTTACAAGAAGATAATGTACCATCAGTTTATTTTATTTCTATTTGTTTTTATGTTAAAGGGAAAAAATTACTTTAGACTATTGACATATTCTTCTTTTATGAGTATGGATGGGTACGAAACAAGAGATCAATATTTGTCTATTTCACATGGTGTGATCCCGGAGTAATACCTTACCTAGTAATTTATGATTAGATAATGTATCATTACTTTATTTTATTTTATTTTTTATGTTTTTGGTAGGATAAAAAAATACAAAAAAATACAACCAAAAAATTAAAAGGACATATCGTTGGTCATTGTGAAAATTCTGTCAAGACCTTACAAGCCACTGGAACATGAACTAGTATTGAAGGGAGACTGGGGAATGAATATTCAACATCAACCACCAGGTTACTTTATTCAATGATTTTCATTCTCAATGTCATATTTGAACTCTTATCCTACCCCATCTAAGTTTTTAATTCTTTAAATGCTGGGGACACTTTTTTTCTATATTAGGGGGAGATGAAATAAAAGAATTGATTTTGTTTTCATATTAAAATATATGGAAGGAAAAATTTAATTGTACTTGAACAAGATAACACACATTTCAAACTCTGAAATTGGATAATCAAATAATATTTCATTCCTTGATTTTGAATTTAATTCATGTTTAAGTTCGTGTGCATAGATTTTGGAAAGTGCAGTTATCTGATGAGATTTTTCACTATTTATATATTCATACATTTTATAAAAAAACACAATGAATGTCAAATAGATTGTGGGGTATTAGTTTGTGTTCTTGGGGACCATAATAAATGGCATAGGTTTGGCGATAATTTTAATTTTGACAAGATTATTAAAAAAAATTGTGTGTGGAGCAATGGATTGACCTGATTTGTGGATTCCGACACATGGGGATCATGACTGCATATTTTTCTGGCCTATAATTGGAAATTTTATTTCTATTTTTGAAAAATTGAATTTTTTTATTGAGTAAATTAAAGATGATTCCCACTTATGTGAGCTTCACTTGGTGCCCTAAGGTATTTGAACCTGGAATTCATTGAGAAAGTCTTCCTTAATGGTTTGACTTGATTGAGTTCAATTTTAATTACAACGCAACAATTGTAAAAAAACAAAAAACAAAAAAAATAATAAAAATGAACAAATGAATAATCATCTTAATTTTAAAATTTGATTCATCCTAGCGCTTCCATCTTCTCTCCCGTGAATGTAAATGAATCCCCATGTCTATTTTGACGCACAAAACTTCATCATTATTAATTGAAATTGGATGAAATACGATGATGAATTTGAACAAAGGAATGATCTAGGGCTTGGGATATTCTTATATACATATCTTGATTTAAATTATTTTTATGGGATTCATAATTTTTTGGAATGATGTCTTAGAGTGAGAAATGTGTATTAAAATGTTTTTGGACTAGAGAAATCTAATTTCATATTTTTGAGAAATATTCATATCAGGACTAGTAAAACTAATGTTTGAGGGTGTGATTATCCCCTGAAAAGGCTAATATTCATTATTTATAATATAGTATTCTTGTGATTTATTAATAATAGACACCATTATTAGTGCATTTTATTCATTAAAAATTATTTCACATTATGATTATAATTCCTTCCCAAAATGCACTATTATATGGCACATTCTAGAACATATCATAAAACCCAATATGGTCTTCATTTTATTTTCATATTTTATTTTTTGGTCTCCCATGCTATAAAGAAAAAAAAATCATTATTTTTGAGCACTTGGAGATTCAAATTGGAAGACCACCAAAGTGGGCCTTGAACCAAAAACATTCTTGGAAAAGTAAACTAGAAAGCAGCCCAATAAAAGTATTGTATAGGATAGAATTCAAACCCAATGATTCTGAAACATTATATAAAGATATAATATATTAGGGGAAATATTTCATTGAATTGTTTCCTGAGATAATTCGGTTGTTTTAATGGTGTTCCCGACATCCCTATTTGAAGATGAAATTCTAGTCCTAGTTTGGAGGCCCAGACAAACAGCCCATAAGTTAAATCATATCTCGCAAACCAAAACTTATTTTGGGATGACATTTTATAGTCTATTAGGGTTCATCCGAGGTTAAATTTTACCCATTTATTTCCCACTCTAGTTAGTCCATATAAAGGGTCCTTTCAATGTGTCTTTTCGGTGTATTGAAACTAGCTTCCACTTCGAGGAAAGAGTGGAAAAGTCTCTTATACATTAATTTTCTACCCACCTAGGCCCACAAAAATTTATTAAGGAGCCCTAGGAAGATGGGGGCTCAACCAAATGCATCCTAAACTTCAATTTAAGGCTATAGTGGTGGATGATTTATGTATCTAGGCACTTTGTTTTCATTGTAATATTGTTATGCCAATTTTTTTTTGTAACGTTCTTCCTTCTAATGTAAGTCATTCGAATCACTTTAGTTTTTAATAAAAGTTATTCTTCTACTATTATCTTGTTCCTCATAGTATCACTTTGATACCATTACCTCAAGGTGTTAATTTATTCACACTAATCTTTGTGACAATATTTACACAATTATGGATTGATCATTATTTTGTTGTTTTTACTTCTTCAATTCATCCCTTATGAGTATACTTCCCACTTCCATTGAGAAATGTCATCAAATAAGGCATAACTAATTTATGGGGTGATCCAAGGGTTTATCAAGGGGATGTAATTCATGTTATTTTCTCACTCTCTAAATGTTATTAATTTCTTTTATTTGAGTTTTATTTATTCATTGATTTTCTCTCTTCCACTTCCTAATTTAAATTATTCACCCAACCTTTATGTGCAAATTAGATCCTTTACTTTGGATTTACCATGAAAATGATCCTACAGGTGTATAGGTGATTATAATGTATTTGTGAAGGTATTTAATCAGTAAGTGATGAGGTTATCTTGAATTCATTTCATGAATTTTTCTCGAGTTAATGAAATTGAAATAGTTTTAAAAGGGATTCACCAATCCACCCAGAGCAATAACCTAGGATCAAATAATTTTCGAATAATTTGAATTCACATAGATCTCATAGTGATCTTTTAAAAACATCTAAAATCAACCAAGGATGGCCAATTTATAGCCAAAATCCATCTATTTATATTGTGTATATAAAGGTTCTTCATAGGTCTCTGAGGATTTGACAACCCAAGCTACACTAGAATCGACAACATAACCATTAGAACTTGGGTAAATTATGGCGAGACCAATTTTCTTGGAAAATGATTACATGAATATTTTATTGAAATTCATTCCAATATATCTCTTAAAAATTTCATGTCAGATTGTCATAAAATATTTTTCAATTGAATTTCTTTTTGTGATATTTAACTAGATTTTAGATCACCCCGTACACACAACTTCTAGTGTTTAAATACCATGTTATGTATGAACCATGTAAGGGTAATATGGTTCATAATGGTGATGTTTGTACCATATTCTATTGGTATACTTCTCGAAGGTGTTGGTGGAGGTGGAATGATGGTGTCATAACTATTGATTCCTGGAGGATGAGTTGTGTAGTTGGTACCCCATACCAAATTTAATATTTCTATTTTGGTTAATGTTGTAAATTATTTATGTTGATATTATGTACTTCTCGTGGTAATGAATATTGATCTTGTTGTGACATTTTATTATTTATAACTATTTATGGTTGTTCATCATGGGTTACACCATTCCCATTAGTAAAATTTTAATACAGATGCACTAGTTTCAATGCCTGTGGGGATCCAGAATTTACTTCGATTCATGCCATGAGCCAGGTTAGGAGTTGGGTAGGATGGAATCCTAGGAAAGTTAAGTAAAAATGATATCATAGTTGGTTTCACCCTTTATTTTGTTCATTTTATTTGGGAAATGTCTATATATACAATAGTTGGGACTATTGAGGAATGATATTCTTGATGGGAGTGAGGTATCTAGAAAAAACACATTGTGACAATTCTTAGGTTTCCATTGGATGTTCTAAATAGGTTTAAATTCTCCTCATAGTGAGATGTAATGTTTTCAAAATTTGTATGGACACCCATTGGTGGTGTAGTTGTTGGGGTGTGTGATTTTACTTTTTTTTTGATTTTTTCTTGTAAATATATTTAAACGTTTTATTATTATTTTTTAGAAAGGTGTGTGTTGGTCTTTCTAATCTTATTATTTATGTAGAAATATTCGACCATAGAGAATCCCAATAAATACAAGGGAAGAGTATAGATATTTTTCTTCAATACTAGTTGATTAGATGTTAGTGGAATCATTTGTTTGGATTTAAAATCATTGGGTCATGGAGTAGTCCCTAGTAATTCTTAGGTTACAGAAACTAAATTTGGACTATTAAAAGACAAGTCTTAGGAGTTCCTAAAGATAAATCCCCCATAATTTAAGGTTATCATGGCCCCCCTAGATGTTGTGTATTATATTTAAAGATTTAAAGTATGTTTGGGTTCCTTGATAATCATGGGGTTGTTAAAGTACTATTTTTTATCCTTATCTAAAGGACCCATTCAGATGTGTTGGGACTCAGTGGTTTTGGTCAGGAATCATGAGAATGTGGGTTGGGGATTCCATGGTCAAGTTTAATTAGTAGTATTTCCTAGAGAAAATTCCCTTCTCTTTGACCCATGAGTTTTTGGATCTCCACCATGTATATTGGACCATTATGGATTATTCCAACTGCTTTGTAGAGTTGGTTAGGTTCGCATTAGAAGTAGTTTCAAATGAGCAGCTGAAGGCTCAGCGGTTTGAAATGGGGTCGCATCTATATATCAAATACCCTGAATTAATGTTTAAACTAAAGACATATGTTATGGTTAATGATCATGACTTAATGTTGTAAATTTAATTCTAGAGAAATTATGTATTCTATTGACCAGTTTTAGCAGTGGGCTAGTGTAGTGGTAGTTCATCTGAGAATAAGAGAATGTGAGAAGAGAATGAGAAGCGAGGAGGTGGTAGTTCAGACCATCCATCCCAAATATCATTGTTTGTTTCTTTATATTCTATGTATTTGTTGTTCCACTAGTGTTGGAATGCGGGGAATCTATTTTCAACTTGTTCAAATCGACCTATGATTTTACATAGATGTGAAATTCTGGGGTACATGCAGTGGTTTTGCAGATCCACACATCGATTCTAGGGTGGCAATGCCTCTGCAGCCTCTAAGGGGATGTTAGCTCAACCAAATCCATCCAGGATAGCAGGTTCTCAATTGTGTAAGAGGAAGGGATGAAAATTCATTCAAGAAATGTTATTTTAATCTATATCCATAATTTATTGGTCATCCTCATCCTCATTATTATACGAGACACCTTAATTCTCTTGATCAAGAACATGAATAATCAGATGAAGGGCCTACAAATATTTGAGTTATGATTCTTATTTCATCATCCATACATTATACTATATTAGATATAGGTTCCAATATTTCATTTTTATCTTCTCGTATTATAGATATGTTAAAGTTTCCAACTAATCTCTTTTTGTATTCGATGGAGTTGGGGACTTTGCTTGGAACAAACTGAGAGAATGATTTCAGGTTCCCTTCATGTTCACTCATGATGCCATGGGTCAAGATGTAACAGGATATCATTGTTCTAGAAATTTATCTCTTTATAATGATCTTTAATATAGATTGGATGTGGTGTTTCTAGGTGCACATAGATTTTTATCAGTGGAAAGTGAGTTTTATGGAACCTCATGGAAGATATCAGGTCATTCAGGTTGAATGAGATCATCAGTCGAGATGTCCTATACCTAAACTTCTAGAATTATGAAGCCTATTTTCTCAAATATCATAAATAATGTTGTAATATGATGATAGAGACTTATATAGATAATTACCTCATGTGATGGAGTTCTCAGTGGCATTTCTAGATGATTTTTCATGTTTACCTCTAGGGTGGTATTTGGAGTTAACCATTATCTTTTCATAAGGAACACTGCAGATATGTCTTAACACATACCGTATGGACCTTACTTAGTTGATTTAATTAATGAAAAATCATAATGATTTGAAATCAAAAGGATTCATTCACCAGATTATCTCACTGTGGTCCACCATAGTATTGTTTTAAAAGAGGGATGAAGGATCACCTTATCTGTGAATTGATTATGAAAATTAGATTAAGGTAGAAATCAATAATAAATATCATTTTTCCCATATCAATGAAATTTTTAATCAGTATAAGAGTGTGAGGTGGTTTTCCACAATATATTTATGTTTTATGTATCATCATATCAGGGTCAAAGAGTTGGATGTTAAAAAAATAGCCTTCTGAAGTAGTTATATCCACATTGATTATTTGTTCCTACCATTAATTTAGAATAACAATCTGAAAGTATTCATGCTCTCATGAATTGGGTGTTCCATATGAATCTCGATTAATTATTCATGGTAATAGTGGATGAAGTCGTGTTTTACTATGTGACCAAATAGGATCATGAGAAACACATTATAATCATCTTAGGCACAATTCGAGAACATCATCCCTATGATAACTTCTCCAAGTGCACCTTGTGGGATAGGAATTAATGTTCATGTTCATTTTATCATGGAAAAAAGGGGTGTCAGTGGACCCATATACTATCAATGTTTTGATGTCTGGGGAGCACCCAAAAATTGACTTCAACATTATGATATTTCTCATCTTGGTAGTTTATTACAGGCAGTTCATTAGAGATTTCATTCATCTCTCTTCAATAATGAAGGCACTAACCCAAAAAGGGTAAGAAGTTTGAGTGGATCCCAAAATTTTATTAATATCTTTATAAGAATAATTGGTCGTTGACTACCACCCCGATTTTAATTTTGATGGAATTTGGGAAGTGGTACATTGTCTTCGATGATAATTTATATATGGTTTTTTGGGTTTTGTTCTTATAGGAAGAGAATTTTATAGAATATGGTTCTCTAAAATTCGAAAAACATCTAAATAATTAACCAACCAATGAATAGATGTCAGTGGAACTTATATATTCCATGAATATATGGTGTCATTATATATTTAGGGAGAAGTTTGTCATCGACTCGAATAATAAGAGTGTGGCCTAGATTTCCTCCCAGAAGGATATAAATCTAAGGTATCCTTTTTGTGTTTTGTAACTTCTAGGGTATGATTTTGATATCATGTGTACCCCCAGGAAAATGTAATATTATAAAAACTTATTTTATCATGAATATTCTCCTGCGTGATATAAAAGAGTCCAGTGGTGAGTGGACTGTAATGGAAATTTTTTATTATATGCTTCTAAATAGAAAGTTTCGTATTTGAGTTGCATTGTTGGAAAGTGTTCAGTTGACACCTTACCTACTAGAGTTTACTCAAAAGGACCAGTCCAACGACATGCATTTTTAGTAGTATATATAGTTCATAAATGGTGGGGAGGTTCCCAGTGAATGGTACTTGTCATAAAATGTAGTTCATTGATTCAAGGTTCATGTTGTGGTTTCACCGTTGTTGTGGAAGGTGACGATGTAGCATACCACCAGTATCATGGGTATGTTCATCCTAAGAACACCAAGATGGTTTATGATATGCATCATCAGTTTTGGGGGATATTCATGTGATGAGTCATAGATGAAATCAAATCTCACTATTATACCTATCAATAGGTTAATAAAGAACACTGAAGCCCCTCTGGTTTCCTTTATCTCTAACTAATACCTACTAGAAGGTGGGATAATGTTTCCTTATATTTAATTATTGGATTACCTCATAAACATAGGGGAAGGAATTCCATTTTGGTAGTAATTCACTATACGAACAAATCATCCCATTTCACTTAGATAATGGATTCAGCGAAAGTTTATGAGTTGGGACCATTGAATGTTCCCGTGATAGTATAAATTCATGGTATGCAATTAACTATCATTCTAGATAGGGACCTCCATTTTACCTTGAAATTTTGGGAAGGTTTTCAAAAGTAAATGGGGCCACATGTCATGTTGATCATGACATACCATCCTCAAATGGACGGCTAAACATAGTGGATGAATCATATTATAAAATAAATGATATAATCATGTTTTTTGGATTTCAGAGACTCGTGGGATAAAAATTTGGGGTTGGTCATGTTTTCCTATAATTATATTTACCAATATTCAATAATAATGGTTCATGTTGAGGAACCTTATGGTATGCCATGCTGATCTCCCTTATGCTAAGTATAAGTGGTGAGACCATTTTACTTGAATGGCATCTCATTCATGAGACATTTGATAAGTTTAGTTTGATTGGGAAGCAGTTTTTGAACATGCATAGCATCCAAAAAATTTATTCCAATCTGTTTCTTACCCTTGGAATTATTAGTTAGTGATTAGGTGTTTTTGAAGGGGGGTCCTCATTTGGGACATCTTCATTTTGGTAAGAAAGGGAATATAACATTAGGTATTTTTGACGTTTGGAAGTTGTTTAGTGTTTTGTTAAGGTAGAATACTGGTTATATTTTCCTTCCTAATTGATGTTAATTTGTAAAATGTTCTATGTATCATAGATGGAAATGTATTGTCCAAATCCATCCCATTTTTTGAAATGGGTAGATATTCAGTTTGAACCCAATTTGTACTTGCTTGAGAGACCGATATGGAATGTTGATTCCAGCATGAAAGTGATTTGTGGGAAGTATGTTCCATGTTTTCAGATTCTTTGGAATTATGGGAGTGATGAACATGAGGAATTGGAAGTGAAATCATTCTTTGAGGATAAATAAATATTCATGTTATCTGATCAGACTCTAAGTTGACATTATGTGAGAAGAATTCTTTCATGTTGGGGATAATTGTCACATATGTGATATTATTTTGAGGAATTCCATTTTTTATTTCATGTCTTATGAAAAAATCTTGGATTTCCTAGAATTGTTTTTCAAAAATGTAGAGTTTTTGGATCTGACAGCATGTGGTGCACAGTTGGAGCACTATTAGTGAAAAATCCATTTCAGACCATGAGAGATTATGTTCCCTAAATAATGGAACTCTCTAGGATGAATAGCCTACCATAGGGAATGTGTCTTACAAATCCTCCAAACTAGTGGTAATGTATTGGGCACATGGTCTACCACATATTCATTTTTCTTCCCCTAGAAAACTACATGGTCTATTTTATTTAATGATATAGGTATCACATGGTTACCGTATTTCTTGATAATCCATGTGACCTAACCATGTGAATGTACAAGTCATTAGAAATTTTGAATTCACCCATCTTCCCTTCCCTGACATTATGAAAAACACAACCCATTTCTCCCCCACTAAGAATTTATAGCCCTAGGAACCTCCACCCATCCCTATTGGATCCCTTGAATGTTAATTGTTTGGTGGATATAACCATATAATGTCAAATATTTATCATGTAAGCCTCAATTCATTTTATTTTTTCATTATTCATTTGTTCTCCAATCCCCATCCTTGGTTTATAATTTCCCCAATAAGGGTTTCCCTAATTTTGGTTGAACCATGATAATGGAGTACAATGAGAGTGTTTATGGTATATTCTCCACTTTATAGGGACTCTGTGTGGTGAAATTATTGTTTTCCATATGATTCCAAATGTATCCAATATTTAGGTACCTAATTCCGTGATTTAGTTTAATATGATTGTTTTATTATGCTTGATGTTCGTATTTAATGTGTTTTTTGGATTTCTTTTGATGAAAAATATATTTTCAAAAGGTTTTATACTGATTATGGGTTGAAATATTATTTTCCAAATGGAATTGGTTGGGTCTTATGTGTTATTTATTTATGATTCATCAAAATTACTTCCATGAATTGTGTAATTTTTTTGAATGATGTTTTAAAATGGTTCTAGGGTGCATATGGATTTGAAATAGGTGTTGGTTATCCAAAATAATTGTTTCTACATGTGTGCTTCTATAGCTGTGCGTGTGAACATATGAAAGAGTTTATTTATGTGATTTGAAATATGTAATTGATAGAATTGGGAATACAAGGTATCTTGGAGGGTTTAATAAACTATGATGATGATTTTTTACCACTATAAATTTATATTCATTCTTATAAAGTGGATCATACATGAGGATTCTGTTGGATATGGTTTTCATATCATGTTTCATTGAGATACGAGGTTCTTTGGGACTAAGGATTTTCTTTACTGGAAACCTAGTATGGTTTTTGTTTGTTATCAGTTCACACATGTATGATTAGATATTCTGAAAGGAAAGTGATCTTACAGTGTAATCATACAATTGTATTAAAGGTAGGGTTAATTCCCATGTTTTTAGAAAATATTCGAGCTCAAAATATGGAGGGGAGGCTAGAAAAAAATGGTTTTTTATGGAATATAATCTTTAAAAATATGGTAATGGAATATGTTTTTGTTTACTAGGTTTCACAATGGTTGAGATTCACAATTGTGTGTTTCTTCTTGAGTGTCTGATGAGTTGATGGTGTAATCCTTTACTTTGAGAATTGGATTAGAATGAATGTGAAATGAATTGATGGTAATCTCTATGATAATGAAAATTTTCACTGTAGATTAGTGAATGTAGGATCTTCACAAATATTTTATTTTGAATCATGAAAAATGTGATTGAGGAATGGGACGCTTGAGAAGGGTTGATCCAATATATATGAGGCTACCCAACTTAATCGACATGAAATTAATTGGAGAAAAATCTGAACTTCTCTAATCTAATAAGGTCTATAAGATTCACGAATATGATTTTCTATGAAATTTTGGGCATCATGAAAAAAATGTTATTTTTTTCAAATTCCAACACCTCTGAGAATTTGGCTTCTCATGATGACTCGGTATTCTAAGATGACTCACCGAACACCATGAAGTACATATATTCTACGAAGGCAATTTGCTTCATAGATAATGTGAGAAATGTGATGTAGATTCATGAATTGAAGTATTGAACAACATTTTAAGTGGATGGTTATTTAATGTGCATCAACTCGGGAATTTGATGCATGAATAGTATCATGTGATTCAGGGGCACAAACTGAAATTCCAATCTACTGAAGCAACAATCGAGTCAAAAAACTAAGTAAACCTTACCCCAAAGTAGGGAACTAGAGAGATTTAGAAAGTGTGTTCAGAGGGAGGTAGTGTGTTATCCAAAAAATATTGTATAGGAAGTGTGCCTATAAAAAGGTGTCTATATATGAACATTTTTTCCCACAACTAGTGAAGATTATTGAATTTTTGTGTAACCGACACGTTTTCATCATATACTTATTAGGCTTGTCCTTAGGGGTGTTCCACTTAAATTATTTGTGTTGCCTATTTTATTATGGTTATATGATTTCTTCTCATTTACATTTGATAAGATTAAAATTTTCTTACCGATATGGGAATAAGATCCATCACATTTGAAGAAAACGTTGACATTGTGATTCATCCCCAACATCTCAAGGTGTTATGGGGTCCTACAATGGTTTCTATTGTCCCACTAGTGTTAGTACTTTTAGATATTTTCCATAGTTATCTCTTCATGTTGTACTTAACTATAGAATACGATAGACCATTATTTCATATTAATTTCAATTCACAATTTTCATGAAGAGTTTTAACATAAAATTATTTATTAATTTTTTTTGAATCTCTTCCCTAAAACATTCATGGTGAGATTTCTTATAAATTTGTGGAATATAATATTTTTAGGTGATCTCATAATGGGATCTATTTCAAATCCTTTATACAACTTTGACTATATTTAGACCATGTTCTGATTGACACTTGTAATGGAATGATGTTTTTTAGTGGTGATGGTGGATACGATTGCTTGTAATTTAATTCATTGGTGTATTTATAGAGTCTTCATGATTGTGTTTTCCCACTAATTTCTTGTGAGGTTGAGTTGTGTAATTGGTAACCCTCTCCATTTTGGAATTTTGTTTTTTCTTATAATTGTATAATGTTTAAAATAAAATTTTATATATATTTTGTTTATGAATATTGATATTATTGTTATAATTTATTCTAGATAAATGTTAATTATTATTTATCAAGGGTTAAATCATTCCAAAAAGTACAATGTTGATACAGAGGCACTAGTTACCAGCTCATGGGGATCAAGATTTCCCTTTAATCAATGCAATTGGTTAGGTTGGGTGTCGGGTTGGATTTCAACCTTGGTCGATTCAAGAGAAATGGTTTATTAAATAATTTTATACCTATAATTAGTTATCTTAACAAGATGTGACGTTTAGAACTATATTTACAAATTAGATAATGTATTTTTCTCATAACTATTTGAGATAATATTTTTCATGGTTAATTATATAATATAGTATTCTTAAATTTTGTGCATTAAGATTATTTTCAATATAAGATATATGTAGTAATCCTTATAAGTTTATCAATGAAAAAATTAATTACCATTCATTAAAATATTTTCAATTTAAAATATTAAAAGTATTATCAAAATAAATAATGAATAATCAAAATTTATAAATGGTATTTTTTTAAAAAAATTATTAAAAATATTTCCTTTCTTAGTGTAATATATGAATTTTATTTCAATTAATTTAAAAAAAATTAAAAAAATGATTCCATACATTTAAACTAGTATTGTTTTAAAACATTTGTAAATTAATGGTATTTATTTTCAATTAACTAGATTGAACATCATATATCTAAAAAGAATTCATCCATATTTTGAATAACAACTCACCCATTCTCTCATTCCAATTCACTAAAAGAATTAGTAAACTTATCATAACAATATTACCAAAATGATTCATTCCGAGAAGTTATTAATATGTTTTGTTGTTCTTAATTGAGCATTCTGATTCAATTTACAATACAATTGATATAAATATCATCATTACTTTACATTTTTAATCCATTCCAATTATTATTCATTATAATTTTAGTTTTTAAAATTCATTATTATAAGATTCATTTTTAATATTAATGGGATATCACTATTCCCTCTCACTATAAAACATTATAAATTATTATAACGGGAATGGTTTTTCATAGGCAAAAAATCCATTATCTAAATCCCAATGTATACCTTTATTTTATGGAATTATGTCTACCTTATTTATATTTTAGTAAAATGGAACAATGATGGTAAAAAATATAATTTAAATATTTAGAATGATTAATATCTTGTTACTCACTCAACACCGAATTTAAATTATGTTACGATAAAATTTAGTATAAAAATATTAAAATTGATAAATATAACTATAATATTGTAGATGTTACATTGGTGGGTATAAATTGAGGTCTCTTCATTATGAAATAGATGTATGAATTTAAAATAAATAAAATTTAACCCAAATACCTTGATAAAATTTAAATAGTGTTGTTAAACTACTACTAATATCTACTTAATCTTAAATTTAAACATTATAAAAATAATTATTTTTAGAGATTATGATTTTTTATTTTTGAAACTAAGTATATTATGGTTAATTGAGTAATACATTTATTTTTATATGGAAAAATTTTGTTACTAAATTTTTTTTAAATTGATAGTAAACAAGAAAATGAACTGTAAATATTTAAAAATTCATTCTTCTTTAGAAAATTCATAAACAATTCCACTTAAATATCAAATTTATAAATATGAAAAAACTATATTACAAATTAAATTAAATTTTTTATTCAAGATTATAATATTATAATAAGAATATTTTTTGGATATTCAAAAAATTTTGATTTTTTGGTAAATAATTAAAAAAATAATTTTGACAAATTACATGCCTATTGTGACGTGATAATTAAAAAAATTAATATTTTGAATCAGAATAAAAATAATTTCTTATATGTGTAATTTTATTTTTATTTGTTAAAATAAGTAACATAGGATAAAAAATAATCACTATATTAATTGTAAAAATATTAGACTGTAAAAAATTTGGAAGAAAACATCTATAATTCTTGAATTATTATTTCCAAGTGTGTGGTTAAGGATTTGTTCATCATATACGATACTTAACTCCATTACCGACCAAATTTGGAGAACATCTGTTTTAATGGGAATGAAATTTAAAAATAATATTAGTTTAAAATAAGTAAAAACATATTCACTTATAATAAGGGACTTTTAGTAGCTGAATTTTAAAAACTACATATGGCACTTCTTTCAACTCTTATTTTACCAAATCCCTCATGAAAATTTTTATATATTTCCTAGAATTTATTTTCTCTTCAGAATATAAACCCAAAAAATATTTTTCCAATTTTCAAATGTGTTATTGAAATGATTAAGGAACAATTATAAAATTATACAGTGTTAATTCATTTTATTTAGGCCATATTATTCTCTCTGGAAAGTATAATATAATTTCATAGTATAAAAAAATATTTTCTTTAATATTTATAATTTTTATTTTAATAAAAAAGAAATCATTATCTTCTTTCATCCCTTCCCAGTAAAATAGGTAAACATTTTTCTTATTCTGTGCAGACTACGACCTCTATGAATTACTTGTTTTTTATAAACAAATTATTTGGATAGTTATAATAATTTTATTAATGAGAAAATATGATATTAATATCTTGATTAATATTTTAAAAATATTAATCAATTTATATAATCATTTATTATTTTGGAAAACTGAAAAGTATCAATTATCTATGTGAAGACTACTACCTTTATAGATGACATGTTCCATGGTTCATAATATAATAACATAAATGATTCTAAAAATATATTTGATATATTTATATTATATCAAGGCTCTGTTTATTTAATGAATTTCATTCAATAATTATATGAATAAATCATCATCTTTAAAATTTAATCCATTGATAATGGAAAGTAATATGAAACAATCTTGTTGTTTAATCCATCTCCATGAATTGTAAATAAGATAATAATGTAATGAAATTTTATATTTTATCCATTAAAATCATCCAATATATTAAGTGGATAATCATGGAATGATGAATTTTGTCAATGAATGGGGTATTATGTTTCCATTACAAAACATGTATATAATGATTAATATTGGTCACATCTGATGAAGAAAATATAAATTTCTATGTATTGAATGTATAATAAATTATTATAATATAAAATTATATAGGGTGATCAATATTTATATTATTATAAAATAACAAATTAATAGTTTTATATTTATTATATTGTAATTTATTGATCATTTTTATCTGTTTGGATATATAGTTAAGGTTTATGAGGCTCAACTTTATTTAATTGATGAATATGTCAAATTCACCAATTAATTACCTTATGAAGTCTATATACTAATCTATTAGTGTTGTCATAAAAAATTTATGAAATTAATTTCATTTAAAAATAAATCTAATGTTTTCTGTTTTATGGAATCATGATTCAAGATATACAAATGTTGTAATGTTTTCTCCAATCAATTTCCTCTAATTTTGATATACTCCATACTCCCCAACTATGTTCACCATGTATTGAATATACGAATCCATTATTTTATTATATTATATTATTCATGTAATTTATGTTATTTACAAATCCAATCCATGCTATTTCATTCAATGGATTTTAATTTCAAGGATTCTAAACTATAATGTTTCTTAGAAAAATATTTCCATCAATTATATGTGTATTATATTGTAAAAATATTTATATTAATATAGTTTATATACTATCTAAATGAAAAAAATTATTAATATTTTATTTATAATAATAATTATAAATTTTCAATTTAATTTTATTCCTTTTAAGATAAATTTTATTCAAGTTTTTCTGAATCATTAAAGAAATGGTTAAGTGAACGACTATTCATTGAGTTTTGATTGTTCTCCACTAGAATAATTTCATATCATTATGTTTATAGTTTCTAATTAATACTTCACTTTATATTTTTGGTAAGCTATAAAAATGTATTCATGAGTAATAAAATCCCTAAATACATAAAACCAACCTCATACATAATCTGGCATAGATGGATATCGATTTTAATAAGTCTAAATGTGATGATTTCTTATCAATTAGATATTCAACTGATTCATTGGAAGTGGGACTAAATACACAACTATTTAGACACTCCATGGTTATATGGTTAGGATATTTCACATTTTTATTTGAAACCATAATGAAGAATTACTTTCTACATATTATATAATATTGTTATTATTCTCATCACCATTACCTTTTAATAATTCTATTGAATAGAGTTTTTTCAATTGAATCATGGAAATTCCAATGATTTGAATATCAACTATTTATCCAAATAATTCAATTAAAATTTGAGATACTGATAATATATATATATATATATATATATATTATTTCAATATAAATAACTATATTTTCTAATAGATGATTACTAGTGAAGTTCCATGAAGAACAAAATGAATTCTTTTGTTTAAATATCAAAATTCATTCTATATAGTGGCTTAGGATCAGGTTTCCCCATTTATTACCAATGAATGTATGGACACACCTTATTTTTTTATTAAAATTTAGTGGTTTATCAATGACTATGTATATTTTATAGGGAATTTATTTTTTTTATGTTGATCATAAGATGAATTTATTTTATTTTATTATTTTATGAGTGCAGCATGAAAAAAATTAGTAAATTGATGCATCACCTTTTCATATAATACAAAACGTTTTTATATTCAATGTATTCCAGATAAATTAAAGAATAATATCTTATATGTGGCCATTATGATAAGATTTATCTTTTTTTACTTGAATTATTAAAATAATAATACATTACTATTTAATTTATGGAATGATTAAAAATAAGGACAACACCTGGAACATATATAAGATTTCACGAAATATTCCCTCGATAAAAGGATTTTTATGTCTAGAATTGTGAATTCCATCACCACTAATTCAATTATTGTTGTCTATGTAATAATTTGAAAGTCTGTATTATCAATGTATATATTTAATGATCATGATATTTAATATTTTTTTTTATTTATTATTTTATATGCCATTATTTGTATACTATTTTTATCTACTACATCTTCTATTGTGTGCTTCACCTTACTGACCATTTTAGCATAAACATTATTTTGTTTCCTTTTTATTTTTAACCAAGAAGTAATTTTTGAATGAATTAAAAGATATAATAAAACAAATAATTATATTTTGAAGAATTTTATTATTATATGATTTAATGATTCAATTTTAATATAGAAGTAATATATGTATCTAGCATTGTAAGAAAACTAAACTGTGCAATCCATTAAGATAATATCCCTTTCATTTTTTCTAATATAATAAAATAACCATTATCTACGGATATTGGAGTTCTGGAACCACTATTGGTATCATATAATGTTTATTTTGAACCCTAGAAACTATATTTGAGAAGAACATAGATATCATAAGCATTATAAAAAATCCATTATATTCTCATGAACATTAACCTACATCTAAATTTTTATGTATTTATATCCATAATATTAGGATCTAATTATTTGTTTTCCATTATATATATTTGGGTCCTAGAATATTATTATGACATAATTATTTATTTTTGTAAAATATAATGGATATATTCCATAATATATGTTGATCATTATAAAAAAATCATTTGATTTTAAATGAGTTTTACCCACAAGGTGATTCCAATTTTTGTGTGGAAGTAATAATATATATTTTATTGTATTCATAATTACAATGGACTTGATAGAAATGTGAAATTTTATGTTTCATTTTTATATTATTGACTTTAATAAAATGAAACATACATTATATAAAATATTTGAACCAAATGTATTTTCATTTGAAAAAAAAGTGACCATGGATAAAACACATTGTCTTTTTGAAACACTCATTAACATACATTATAATTGATTTTAACTTAATAGTATTATTCTATATATATCTCGATAATTCTGAGAACCTAATACAAATATTTCCATGGATTTCTTAGATTGAAACCCCATATTCATGATCTAGTTTATGAATTTCATATACGAGTTATTTCTTTTATATTTAGTGTTTTACTATAAAAATTGATTATTTGAATTGTTGTCATTCCATTAATTTATTCATGTAACATCTGTAGGGAGAGGGAATTTTGTTAGAAATACATGTGATTTCAAAATTTTCAACTTTCCAAATGATAAATTAAATGGGATAGGAAATGGGGAGTTTTGTATTCTTTTTATTTCAAATTAACAATCATGTATTGTGATTGGAAACATTATCATTGTTGATATTTGACACACCAACAAGAAGGTATTGATATAGATACTTGGATGTAATGAAAATAAACACCATGGTGGAATGAAGATTCAGTTTTTTTGTTCCAATAATGTGTGAATTATTATCCATGAAAATGTCTTAATGGAAGTTAAACATATTATATGTGTGTAAATGGAGTGGATAGAGTACCTAATTTCTGAGGAAAAAATAATTGTTTTTTTAAAGACATTAGTGGATATAATTTTAATCCTAAGGTACCAATAATGGTTAAAGGTTCTAACTATATAGAAAATGAGAAAAAAAAGTTTATGCCCATGTCTAATAAATAACCTAGATTTTGTGAATATGAAGCCAATAATATAATGTAAACAAGGATGGTTATACTCTATGCAAATAGATTAGGTGAATAATAAATATTAATAAACACTTATCCTCCAATACGTTCTTATTAATTTATTTTTTTATTTAGATTCTATGTACTCTTGTAAATCTATTGTTTTCTATGATAATAATATCTCCACCCCAATAATTTTTTATGAATCATTTAAGAAGTATTTATAGTTTTATGATTATTATTTTTGAATATGATATTTTGGAGAATGTTTCACAAACATGTCATATTATTGTTCAAATATATGAATTTAATATGATTTTAGAAATAGAATTTTTTCACTAAAAATATGAAAAATTAATTTTTGGAATAAGGAATTCACATTTCATATCTACCTTTAATAATCTAACAATTCACGGATTATTATAAAATTTCAATGAAAAAAATATATATTCTAGGTCCGACTAATATATTACATTAGAATCTAGGAACTTATGATTTAAAATAAACTCAATATTGGGGATATTCCTATCATTATGAAATCGATGAGTTTACTAGTCCTAACCATGTTATTGTGGGTGATATCTCTTTAGAAATTATATCATGATGGTAACCTTTTTTTCATTTGAATGCAAGAACTCAAATTTATAATATGAAATTTATTTATGTTTTATGGAAGGTATGTTGGTATTTAATGATTCATTACGCAAAATTTTTCATTATAACAATTGTGATATAATCACATAAAAAACACCTTTCATCTTTTATTACGAATGAATCTTCATGATAAAAGAATAAAAAATTGCATTTCCTTGTGTCACACGAATGATCACACACTCAGGGATTGAGATTCCTTATGATGGTTGCCAAATTTAAGGGCTTTGTGGTGAGAAACGTTTTTCAACATTAGGATATTGATTTTGATAATATGACCTATTTTTTCAAAATAAAACCCATTTTTGGGTCTTCTATATACATTTTAAAACTAAAAAACAACTTTCTTAGGTATATACATCTTAAACTAGGGATGTAATTCTCTGAAAAGACATCATTTTGTTAAAATTTGGATCTAGAATAGACATACTGATAAATTTTATTGACTATTCTAATTTTTTATTTCTTTTAATCATACTAAAAATATTAAAAGTCTAAAATACCTTTTATTTAACTCCTCTAATCACATTTAACTTAAATTATTTTTAGGATCCATTTTCATTTTCTTCTTGGAGGTGGTGATTTTTGCCTCCACATATCAATTTTACACAGCCGTCTTTCACTTCAAATGGCTCTCAAAAAATTCATCCCAAAATTTAATGATGATTATAGTGTTAGGTGATAAATGTTGACCTCCCATAAATATTTATCTCTGGTGTGAGGATTCAATGTTTTACTCTCACATAGATAATAAATTACACCAGGAAGCCCATTTGTTGCTAACCTTTTCTGAGACAACAATATGATGATCATAAGTGGATACCCTCAATCATGATGTTCTATAGTAAATGTTATTTCAATAATACTATTTCCATGTAGAATACTATTTCAATAATAATTTTATTCACCATTATTTATAAATAATGACATAATCGTTGGGAATAAATGATATAAAATTTGATGAGTCTTTTTGAGGCTCATATTGGACAAACTCTCACATAACCACTTTTGAAAAATTTCTATATTACCAAATCATGGGTGCATTAGGAAGTAATCACATAAACACCAACCATAAGAACATCCCTCTCTATGAAATCCCCTTTCAAGGAATCTTCATGAAATTCCATACAGGCAGCAATATATTAAAGCCCTATGCAGTGAATCTATGTTTCCGACACCAAGAAAATGGACCCTATGTGAATCAATAATGTGTAACCCCCATCGTGAATAACTATATTGACACTCCAATATATATATATCCTATGTGTACCCCCCATCCCGTAAGAAAAATATTAATATTCCCATATATCGAACTTCTATATGGATGAAACCATGTGGAAATCACATTACAATGTCTTATATAGTCACCCATAATGAATCACTATGAATTAAATTCTAGTGTATCATGTGTTAATTTGAAAAAAACTCCACATATGTGAATCCAAATTAGCGGTATACCCCAACAATTACACTCCATCATTTTTATCTGGTTACCAACAAATGTTGGGGGCCAGAAACTATTATTCAGAATCATCATAGAAATATTCCCTAACCATATCATTAATTATAATTATGTTATGATACCCCTAATGTTTATCATCATTAAATTTTATTCAAGAGAATAATATGGGTTCTATATACATTATCATACTTCTAGGTGTATGCACTGACCAAATAATCTATTACTAATGAGTTGAGATACTCCTCATGGTGATCGCTTATTCAGATTGATTCAAGATAGTATTATTAGATCATGAATCAATGGAATATAACTAGGTTTAATACACAACTAAACATTAAATTAACAAGGAGCTGAGATACTTCCCATGGTTAAATATAATTACTAATCCACATAGTTTTAATCTCAAAACATTTCTTCAATTCACTGTTTGTCGAGATACTCCATGTGGATCAAAATTCATGGGAATACTCATAGGTGTATGACCAAAAAAAGATAAATTAATTATAATTTGAGACACTCCACATGTTTTTCATTATTCACCATGAGTTGATAAAATCCTATTGTTTTCATATTCATGGACATTCACCTTTTTTATACCCCAAAACATATTTTTGACAAACCCACAAATGAGGTCAAGTATCCCCGGGTGGGTTATGCATAAGAACTACCTTATTTATTATTTTTCCCCATTTCAATAAATATGTTTATTATCAAGGTATCCTCATTTCGTATTTCCTCACTTAAAATATATTGTAACACTCTAATGCAATGTGATAGATGTACTATTTTCTCTTACCTCTAATACTGAACATGAATCATGTGGTATTAGATATTTGTGATGATTAACCCATTATAATGCTAAAAGGTCCTCTATTTTGGGCCTCCAAAGGAGGTGTAAGCCTCAAAAATCTAGTTTAACTATGTGTGATTTTATATATATTTTCATAGGATACAAAGGATTATCATTTGAGGGTGAATACTTACCCTAAAACATCAATTTTCCCAGTGGATGATGATAAAATGAAATGACCTGGGATAATTATAATAAAAAATGCATCATAATTAAATATTTAAATAATTTGTATACTATAATACATGCATATGTAAATATAAAAGGAATTTTATTAATTATATCATTGGAATAAAGGTAAAAAAGTTACGCACATGAAACTTTGGAAGGATTTGAAGATAGGTATTAAATAAATAAGAGATTCCTAAAGTATGTAATAATTACACCCAAAATTGGGTGATGAGATAGACCTCCAATCCTCTCAACCACTATGAGATCCATTGTAACATTGGAAAAATTTATATTTCTCATATCAATTTGGAATTATAGTCAATTACCCATCATATATGAGGGAAATGTTTAGTGTTTCTAGTTCCCTAAATAAAAATTGCTAGAAAATCGTTGAATAGATGATCCAACATATGAAAACCCATATGTTTACCAATTTTTTGGGAAAATAGTGAGATAAACATGAAACCATTAATATTTTCAATAATTTCACATATATATAAGTAACATTTTACATAAATTAACCGTGAAGGTTATCGTTCAACCATGAACACTTATTTTTGATGCTACACTGATTGATTTATTATTTTTGTTCCCTTTATACAACATCAATGAATCCCAAATATCTCAATGGAATCTCTAAGATCACTAATGAATTCTAAAATACTTGAAAAATCATGTAACACCTGATGGATTCCATAAGCCACTACATATAACTAGTTGGTATGCCAATAATATTCTTTTGTTGCCCTGAAGTTCATGGTATCATGGCCTTGATGTGAAATATAAACAACTGAGATCCTCTAATTCCATTTGGCGAATGAAATTGTATTGTAGTATCCATGAAATGGTTCAATCATAAAATTGTAAGTATCTCCTCAATTCATTTAAAGGATGAATCCCCATAACCATCCATTTCAAGGAGGGGTTTTCGAGAAGATAGTTCTATTTGTTTCCACATTGAATAATTTTATCAAAGTACCCATATTGGGTAAAACCAATATATTATTTATCTTTTAGATTCGAAGGACGATGTCGACCACATAATGTAAATCACCGAAATGCTACACATGAGCTCCCATATCTAACACGTTCGACATCACCAATCTATGACCCCAATTTTAAAGGAAATTGTAGAGGAATAAATTTATTTTCCATATATCTAGATGCATCCATTGAAAAGTGGATAGCTATAAAGGCATCCATCCATAGAAACATTAGAGAAGGTTTATGCCCCGAATATTTTCAAAACCTATGAGGCCCATCATATTATCCCAGAAGATAATCAAACATGAATATATAGGACTACTATGTTGATTTTTCAAACATCTTCCCGATATTCCTTAACAATAGTATAATCACTAGAACATCCACATTCGATAGGGCTGGAGGAATTTTTATCATTTCGATCCCTTAAATAACATCCACTATCATTAGTTGAGAAGGAATGCATTAATATTCCAAATTGTACACTAAGATAATCTATACATCATGTTTCACATTTTACATCAATATGTATCATCACAATAAGATGTAATAATGATGTAATGTATGGAGTGATAGAATGTGAGATATTTAATTCTACATTCACTAGACACACATAACATTAACATTTTGAACACATATTAGAGGAATATAGGATTTCTAAACATGATACCATAATTTTATAACTTTATCATGTCAATTATAAAATTATCTACTGTTGAAAATCATTTCATTACATCCAACATATTGACAATTTTTTATTCCTTCATCTAATCCATTTCAATGAGAGAATATTTATTGACCACAAAGGTAGAATAGACCCACCCCATTTTTCGGAGATTACATTAATCATATAATTATATTATAGTACAACTTATCTACATTGATTCCTAAACACTAGGAAAATGTTATAAACTAGTTAAAGAAATTAAAAAATGTTTAAATCACACTAGGATATCCCCATAATTAAGATATTTGACCATTTCTCATAGGAATTATCTTGAAGTATAATGTGCACTGGTAAAACTAGGGTATAAAGTATATCTAAAGTGATTGGACTCTACTATCTCCCCTCAAAACATTAGAAAACTGAATATCATGAAATTAAATGGATTAGGTGATCCATAAAAACATCTCAACAATTTCCCTTCCTATTGTGGACCAATGTGGTAAACCCTAGAGAAATAAGAGGATGATATGATAATATAGATTATAAATACCCTTGATGGGCTCAACCTGTTCTATATATAATAACCATATAGTTTTATATATCGCATTCCATGATTATCTCCATGGAAAATTCATTGTCAAATTCTTCACTAAAATTATGAAAATCAAAATCCATGAACTCTATAATTTAAGGAATTAGTAAAATGAGATATTGATGGATTTTATAATAATAATAATTATTTTTATATATATTATGGAAATAATTATTCCCCGAGAAGAGATACTAGATATGTCTAAAAAAACATAAAGGATGATTTTTAAACTAAACCTATTCCTATTATGTGTCTTGTTGGTTTCTAAGAGTTTATAACTATAAGAGTGTATATATATGTGTGATTTTATTCATCCTTGAAATGAATAATCTTATCAAGTGACACTATAATATAAATGTAATATTGGGAATATCTATTCTCTGACTATTTCTCTCATGATGAAAATGGAGATACAATGTGAACTTAGAATAAGGAATTATACAATTTTCACATTTTATAGGAGTTATGTTATTAGGTACATCTCATTTCCTATAGAATAAATCATTTTCACGATTCCTAAAAAACAATCAATATGAATCATGGAAGGATGAAAGTATGAATTACTTCCATTATCATGAAATATTGGGATAAATGATCTCGGAAAGAATTATATTTAATGAATTGTAATAAAAGAGGATCTATTTAGGCCAAATTATAGTGGAAAATTTTATGGAAGATGTGGCATATGTTTCATCCATTATCCTTAATGAAGAAGATGAATGGTCATAGAAACCATTCCACCAAATAGTTTCATAGGCACCATCCCACCATTTAGCGTCATGGTTTCTAACCCACCAAACAGTTGACCGAATCATGTCCCACTAAATAGGGGAACTAGAACTAATATATAAAATGTGATATTCACTAAATCGGAAAATTTGTTCTTTTACAACACTAGAAACATGGATTAAATATGGTATGGGGACATCCACCAAATTTTTATGAGTGATATATTGATTAGGAAAACTGTATATTCTTTAAATCCTTCATCCCCCAATAGGTTACCTCATCCTCTACATTAATAATTTGTGTCAATGTCCTCAATATACACAATCTAATTTTACAAAATAAATTATCAACCCTTTTATACATTAATTTTAAAGGTTAAAATTGAATCTCCCTAATGTCAACAAAACATCGAATATAATAGTTTAATGATGATCCTTCTATCATTATTCGAACATCACTCTATTATAAAGCCATATTTTTCAACAGTTCTACATTTCATCACATTTGTGTGACATGGCCTTATTTATCAAAAAATATATCACTCAATTGTAGAATGAGAATTAGGTCCTCATTGAATTAATTATAAAGATTCTTTCTAGATCCTTTCCCCATGTAATACTAGACCCTGTTTAAAAAATTCTCCATTTAAGTGAAGTACCACTTCCCACAAGTTTGGGGGTATTATTAAAATTTTGATCCCATTATTGGATGATTTATATATCTTAATCTAGCTCACTCAAACTAATAGGTACTGGGGAATTTTCATATATGAAATTTCCAAATTCCCACTAAGATGGGGAATCTCTATATTTTCCACTTTTTCATTAGGTGTTTCAGGGATTTTGTTTATACTAATTATTTCCCACATCATTTCTCGAAGGCCTATAATTCTGTAATTCAATGGATACATCATCCATATCAGGAGTCTCCAATGATTCAACTTCTAAAATATAATTGACCATGATTAGGGAAATCCCTCATAAATAGAAAATTCATCTTGGTTTTCCTACCAATGGAAGAATATTTATTTGAATAGTGTACTAGTGTTATCATATATGTCTTGATGAATGAAGGAGGAAACTGTATTCAATTTAACTATAGCTAGTCCATATATATTTATTGTATTACATGGAAAATTATTTTTGTTGAGATCTTATAAATTAAAGGACCTCTAAAGGTGTATTTGAGAGAATATTAAAATTATTTCCCCTATAATTTTTATATATATAATTGATAGATTCTCTGTATTCATGGATTTTATTCAGATGGTGATAATTTAGGGGGTATTGGGGAAAATTACACCCATGTTTCTACTTCATCCGCATAGAAATCTATTTATGAACACACAATGTGTACTAAATAAAAAATAATATCCACCCCTAAATTATTCACGCAACATGGAATATTCCTTTAGTATGAGTAATGATTCCTCATTAATTAAAATCTCATTTGATAATAACATTTTTGATCATCAAACTATTACAAGACTCATGGAGGTTATTGTAGAGAATCATCACAATTATTGTCCCTGCCACTGAATTGGGGAATATGTAATTGAGTAATGATTCATATTCATAGAATATCTCCAGAATAAATAAAATGAATGATATATAGATTTATAGACTCTAGATACTCATTCCACATAAATGTGAGTTATTCTCACAACACTAGAAGACCATCCTTCCAGATGAGTTATGTAACTCTTTGTCCTAGTTATATGAACCTAAACTATAAAAACCCATGAACCTAATTGTATAAAAAAAATTATGACACTGTATTCTCAACATTGTTACTTTAAACTACCATGAAATTTTCTTAGTTTCATGATGTTAAACTTAGGGGTAGTAGCATTATCAAAGGATGTTAAATTTTATGGATCTGTATCTTTACTATAATATGTTAAACCATGCAACTATAATATGTTCCGTATGAAATCAATTCTCATTGTTCACATCTCAATCAGGTGTCCTAATATTTGTGATTCATTAACCCCTTCCTATGAAGGATCCATTTGGAACTCGTCTTTAACTATAAACCTCTTTTCTACTATGTATATCTTCATTTATGATTCTATGGGATATATAGTCATATATGAACATGATGTGTCAAGAATATTCAAAATCATATCCACACAAGTGATTTTACCCCCATTAGAATTAGTCCCTTCAGCCCAATATTCATTTTAGGTTCATTATTATTTTCAATAGAATCTATCCCACACTTACTATTAATCGCAGTAAAATTAACCAAAACTCTAAGATTCCAAAACCCTAACTATATAAATCAACACTATATGTCCTACCATCCTATATTCATGAATTTGAACTATATATCCATTCAAGACATTCCACCTGTATGAAATAAAATTTCATAGTCAAGATATGGGATTTAGTCATTGGTGTGAAATGATAAACTATGTAATAGTTTTTTCCTAGACACATTCGCTTTATATTTAATAGTGAATGGTCTATCCTGCATGAAAAAAAATATCAAATAGATCACTCACAAATTATCATAGTCCAAAACCAATATTACACCACAAAATAGTGAGTTCTATCTCCAGTTTATTGAGGTCTAGAATAACATACCTTAAAATTGGTTTTTATTCATGTTATTTAGAAAATCATTTTATCATGTGAGGGTATAACCATGTAATATTCCAAAACAATTTGAACACCACATAATCCACCCATCCTATATCATTTCTTTTGAATATAGAATCTACCAACTCATTGTTTATATATACTTCTCACACAATCCATCATCCTTTATTTGATTATTCCTATTGGTTCTCTATTTCAAATAAATATTAGTGTTATGGTTTGATTTATCTTATGGGACACCAATAAAACATTATGGGGAATATAATAGCTTTTGCATAAGCCTGTGAAGTGACATTGTGGATTTATTTTTTCCTACAATAATGGTAAACCTAAACCATATATTATTTCCTTGGAGTGAGTGTGGTAATAGGAAGATAACTCACAGTTATTTATATTGCTTGTGGGTATTATTTTTTTCAATTACAAATGGTTATTATACTCTAGCTAGACTCCAATATCAGATTCAGAAATGTGAAGACACAATTAAATTTATCTATTATAAATTTTCAATGTGATAAAAATGATTCCATGTATTATACTAACATACTCTATAGATACAATTATGGAGTATTAATACATGGAGGCATAAGTACTATAATTATTTGGTCCACCCTTCATGGTCTTAAATTTTGTAGAATTATCCAGTCTATGAGACCATCATTCCATATTAATGAGTCATATATTTTTAAGTTACCCTATATTTATTTCATTTATCAATATAGTTATATTGGGATGAGAATACACCATACCTAAAAACACCCAAGACCAATGAATGTTTCCTTTAAAGATGTTTTTGAAAAACATAATGATTTTTTACCATGTCATGTTCACACAATGACAAACTATACAATCAATATGATTACTATGGGATGATAAACTATATCATTAAAGTACTTATATTAGGATGGATAATTTATTTGTTTTTGACCTCTTCTAAGAGTATCTCATCTCATAGTGTTGTTCTCTTACCACACCAGTTTTTAGAATTACATGTTACTTAATTATTATATAGGGTATATGTTGGGATGCCTTGAAATCCTATATTAAGAAAATTAATTATATTCCCCCCCATTGGTGAGGATTCTATTATAGAATTACATCAACCTAATTACCTCAATTCAAATTAGTTTTTTCCCTTGGAATCCAGTCTCATATCACTGTTTTCTTAGCAACATGACCCTAAACACCAACACCCCTAATGGACCAGATGTAAGACATTAAAATTTGAACCCATTGGTCTAGGATATAAAACTTTAAACTATATCAATCATACATCCCCAGTTTATGAAATTAACATATGTGACCAATTTCCAATTCCGATGATGTCAAGAAATTTATGTATGTTTCATGATTTTAAACCATGGAGTAGGGTCTTCAACACATGAAAATAATACATAGGGATTCATAGTATCTAATTAATTTAATTTTTAAACATGAAACATGGTTTCTTCTCTATGAAAAATTACCTTAATTAGATAAAGATCATGGTGACTATACTAGTATGTGATCCCTATATGTAAATCAGTAGTAGGGTTGATGATACAATCTCTAATTAAACTCAGGATTTCTATACTGGGTATTATCTTTGTAGATTCACATTATTCCAATCCTATATCAAGATGAAATTAGAAAGCTCCCCCTCAAAATATAAGATATTGATCTTTATTGGGGTCCCTTTTCTTTTCCAAGGGATTTAATGGTTTTGTAATACTACTCAAACCTAATGCAGTGTTATACCTAAAAAATTATCTTCTTCACCCCATTTCACTGCATATGAGTGGGATCTTTGTGTAGATTCAATAAATAATATATATTTGTGGAATTATTCTCATGTTGTGGGATACATAATGATGCTTGAATAATTTATTTTAGGAACATTAATTAATTTTCATCGTTTTCAATCACAACCCTCCATGAGTGCCATATTTTTATAGAGTTATTTTACTTTATAGAAAATAAAATTCTCACACAGGTTCTACTTCACACACTTCTATATTGTTAAGTTGATTTTCCACATTCTCTACTATTTCAGAGAGTGAGGTTAAACCATATCATTTTAGAGTACATGGATAGTCACTCTTACTTGGTGTGGTTAAGATTCACATTATTCAAAGATATGGAACAATTATTAGACTGTTAGATATTATACTACATTGAAACCTTTAGGATGATACTAATTTTAAAAAAATATCTACAAAATCACAGTCTAATGATGTAAAAATACATGAAAACATATTTACTCCATAGTAAAAAAATCATGTGGTTCATTTACATAACAATCAATGAATTGAATCATAATACATTGTCTGTAATAATATAATTCATTATTATATGACACATTGATCATGGATGAAATTATATTAGTTTTTTTATTATTATTCAAATTTATAAGATTCATTTTCAATATGTATAAAAAAAGGGAACATTTCGTTTATCCTGTGTGAACATAAAATTCATAGGATGTCCTTTTTCTTATTCCTAATTTCATCACTACATGAGAGATAAATCTATTTAAATTTATATTCATCACAAACCTGTTGTTTCATAGAGTATTAATACCCTACATAATTAAAATGATCCATATATCCAATGGATTATTCGATAGAATACTTCTCACTTATAGAACCAATAACATAATAAAATATACATTTCCCTTCACATTAGCAAGACATGAGTATGAGACATAACATTTCATTGAACATTGTGTGGCATGATTCTCTTTCCAATGAGATACATATTGAAATATAGATTTATTATCCCATGCCTATATGTATCAATTTTTTCGAAGCTATGTATCCTAACACCCTAATAAAATTTGGTCAAATATATATAAACATGAATTCTATCCCACTATGGTCCAAATGGAAGGCCCTAAATGTCAAATATAATGAGATATAATGGTTATCCAGTACAAAAATTCATAAAGGGTATCCTAAGTATAATTTAGTTATAACTCTCAAAGGCATCCCTTTTTATAATTTATTAATATTTTTCTCATAAGAAGAAATCAGGGAACATATTTTGGGGTCTTTTATGTTACCCTTTAAAAATCCTTTCTATTTTATCAAAACCCGTGTTAATGTAATGAATTAGTTTATACTTTTATTTACCATATAATTTAAACCTAATCTCTTCCCCATGTACTTTTTCCAACTGAAAAATTTTAATATTCATATTATTATTCGACTTGTTTGTTAAATCATGTACTCTGTAACCTTTGGGTGTATCCCTACTCCCAAATAATAAGTTAAATATATATATTAGGATAAAATTTTACATTATCAAACCTTTAAGGAATATTTATATGCTCTATTTTCCCACTTTATATATCTAAAGCCTAATTCCACACCTACCAATTTTGTTAGTCAAGATACACCTCTTTGAATCACTCAAAATAGAGATAATCAAACTTCTTAGCTATCTATATCATAGAAAAATTGGTAATATGGAGATGAAGAGTATGGAAACAACTATCCAACTTCAATGAGAATACATTTAATGAGATTGGAATTAGTTTTCATTCATTATTATTGTTCATTAATCTCCCACATGTCATCACATTTATGCCATATGAAACTCATATACTAAGTGTGGTAACGATATTTCTACTCCCAGCAACCAACATTGATTGATCATGGTGTTAATATTTCACCACTACTAATGGTTATTCTAATCCCACCAATCTAAATTTTCAATTGACTTACATATTCTTGGGTTATGAATTAATCCATCCAAAACCAACTATTGAAAAGTATTCAAATAACCTCACTGTTACACATTAATGAATTTTTCAGACCTTTAATGAAAGATTATGACATTATATAATAATTCCATAACTTCTTTTGGTACTATTATCATATAAAGACCCTAAATCCTCATGTTTTATTATTCTCTTTCTAGAGAATTCTATCATGTATGATGGTTAATGATTCATGATCATAAAATGAATTCCCCCACTAGTCTGAGAACTAAAACATTAATCTAATTGTACATATTCCAAAGATAATCTATACTATCACAAAAATATCTATTCACATTGTTCTTATCCTTATGCTTGGTTTATATAATTTATGAATCCATGTCTTTGGTTGGAAATATTTGACATTAAATAGTAATGATATGTGGTCAAATCTATCCAACCATAAAAAATTATCTACACTGGTCTAGAAAGAAAGAGTATAATGAGTAATAGAAATATATATTTTACTCACTTTGTTGAATACCTGAAAAGTAAATCCTATGTGAATTTAATGTCCCAGCTGACTGGTCCTGTACCTCAAGTTACGTCAGAAAAACATGCTCATTTGAAATAAAAGTAAAAGACATAAAATATGTCTAGTTGAAAACCCAACAAATGATTCCTATTTAAAATCAATGTTCTAACAAATGACGAATCCCCCTTAATTTCTATAGAAAAAATTATGGTGAAGTTAAAAACCTATAAAGATCATATGGTTCACTATTTATCATTAAAAAACTGATATATTCCCCCATGGTCAATTAACCTTGGAAAACATTATACAACATAGTTTTCATCATGACCTACATGAATGTACCATGTCCTCATTTAATATATAACAGTCTTTTATTATTGGTTTACCATGCATGGAATTAAAATAAAAATAGGGGCTATCTGATATCTAAAAAAATTGGCATGTGACTCATGTATATGAAACATCCTTATGGAAACAAGTTTCCATACCCATGCATGCAAGGTAAATTAATTATATCTCATACACTAAATCTAATAATGATCTAGAAGGTTATTTTATCATATATTTATTCATCAATTAACCTATTTTTAAACTCTCATAAGTCTTTATATGAGCATATTCTACATAAAAGTCCCTTTATAATAATTTCATGTTGCAAGATTCCTACTCTCAGAAGATACATAGTGACATCCATATATCATTTCATTGGTCCATCCATTAATCTGCCATCACTAAACACAATTTACCATCCAAGAATCTAGACCGTTACAACATAGGATATCTTTATCTTTATTTGAGATTCATACTTTTTGAAACCCAATGGAATCTGTACAATTTTTTCTTATTTTATAACCAAAACACATTGAGTTGATATTATCCTATTAGTGACGTCTGTAAGACCTGGGATAGAATCATCTTTTTTGATTGTATCCTCCCATATGTGAGATAGCTAAAATTACCACCAGATGATTTAGAAATGTTTCAAAGTCAAATAAATTGAAATTATAATTAGATTATTTTCATTTATAATAATTGTAAATTTTTTAGTTGCAATTTTTTATCATTGAAAAATTCATGCCACTGACATTTTTACATGAACCATGATTCTATCCATACAATTAAAAAACAAGTAGATTAGGATTTTGAAAGTTTCTCAATTATAAAAGAAATATAAAATTGGATTTACATGTGTCAAATAATTTATCTCACACCTACTGATGAAGATTCCATGGAATGTGTTCACATTCATGTAGAATTCCATTGATATCCTCACTCTGGGTGTTGGCTATGGATTTCAAAAATTACTAATAAAAAGGCATTAACACCATAAAAATTATGTTTTGTGTGTAGTAAGGAATCATTTTATAATAAAAATATCAATATTGGTTGTATACAATATATCATGGGGTTATAGTTTACTTAAAAGGCTTCAATTTAAGGTCTCATAGATGCCAAGAAAAATTACATATCATAATCTGTGACCATTCAATGTCAGGATATACTTTTTCACATATAAAAATTATTAATGTCTAAAATTCCATATTTCACATAGATTTTACCACATAGAACGTCAATCAGTTTTCATATTTTGTATTGTTTGCAGCATGGAGGTGTTGATTTTTTATGCCACATAGTGCTTTCATCCGACCACATATTGTTTCAAATATTTTTTGCAAAAGTCCCATCCCTAAAATTATTTTCATTATTGGAATTAAGAAATAAATTAAAAACTATAGCATAATAATTTCAATAATAGTTCAACGAGTCACTTTTTATGCCTAGATATCAAATAAATTACCTCGTGATTATCATATATGAACAACCCTTTGTGAGCAAACTATGTGATACTCTTTATTGGCCACAGAAATTAATGAATAATATTGTGAAATCCTATTATTAAGTCAATTTTTCTAGGTGAATATATATTATGAAGAATTAGTTATTCATAATCATCTAAAAATGATGAAATCATATTTAGGAAAAAATGCTGAAAGCATAGGACTATCTACGAGGCTTGGGTTGGACTCACTCTCTAATGAACACTAATGTAAAATATCAATGTTCAAAAATGGAAGGAGGGTCCTTTGAGATATAATCCCATGAAGGATCTCCATAAGTAAATCCTCTTACATGAAATCCCACTACAATATAACTTCATTAAATTATTTTCTTCCATCCCTATGTGGAATTCCATTTCATGGAAAATATTTGAAAAATTCCTTATGGACACCCCTATAAGGAAATCATATATAGATCACATTCCTAAAGTAAAATATTGATAAACCGATGTAGAGAACCTATGTGACACCCCACCTCCCATAAAATTTTACTATAAAGACACCCATATGAAATGATATAATTTAGATAGACCCATATGGAAAACACTTATCAATTCCCTACATGAATTACATGTCATAAATCATTATACACACACTCCGAAGAATGAATATGATCCTTCAAGAATATATCCATACACATACATCATATTTATGTGTATTACCTAACAATAAAAATCCTACTTTACTATCGTATTACTAAAAAAATATTGGAAGGATATTATTGGGATTCATAATTTTTGAATTCCTCAACCAAATAATTAATTACTGTTGAGTTATTATACTTCACATTTTTACCATCATTAACCTTGACTTCGTATACTCAAAATATTTCAAGATTCATGGTCATCTAAATTAGTGAAATAAAAAACTACAAAATCAATTAATATTGACAAGAGATACTCATCATGATGATAATTGTTTATTTTTAATTGAGATACACCTCTTGGATCCCAAAACATGGGTATCCTGCTTGATGTAATACCAAATCAAACCTTCAATTACTCGAGTGTTGAGATACTCCTCCTAGTTCATGGTACATGTCAATCTTACTTGGTGTAATCCCAAATCAAGATTTCAATTACTCAAGGGTTGAGATACTCTTCTTAGTTCATGATACATGGAAATCCTCTAAGGTTTAAGCCCAAAAAAACATGTAATTAAGAGTTAAGATGCATATCATAGTTCAAATTATGTGGGAATCATCATATATGTAAGCCCAAAAAAACTCATTTGACACTTAATTGTGATACTCATCATGGTTATCATTATTCAGGATGATTTGAGAATGTCCTCTTGGTTTCAAATACAAGCAAATCCTCCTAGGTGTAAGCTAAAAAACATATTCTCACATGACCCACCTACTAGTTCAAATATCGCATAAACGGTCATGTGTAAGACACGTGTTATTTAAAACTATAAAACCTTTAATGAAACATGAATATTTTCATGGTATCCTATATGGATAATCTCTCCCTTAAAATATAATGTACCAATCTCAATTAATTTGGATGATCTGTTTTTTCCTTGTGCTTCTCACATAGAGAATGACTCATGTGATATTACATAACTATGATGATTATACCATTAGCATATTGAAATTGAAACTATTTCAGACCAATTATTAAGCTGTATTCCCTATCCATTAAAATCAAATATGTTTTTTTATTCCTATTTTTATAGGATGGATTAGACTCCTTTTAGAGGTTCGTACTTAACTCAAAAACCACAATTTCTCTCCTTAATGGTGATATACTACGGAGAGCCCATTTAGTCAAATATAACCATGATATTCATGAATTAGTAAGGGAATTAAATGGAACATCTAAAAATATATATTTTTATAAAAAATTTATTTTCTTGGTTAGATCAATGGAATTATGGTAACCAGTACTCGACAAGGGGCTTGGGAATGATTCAGGACCATTTCATAGATCTACAATAATTACTCATTTTTTCTAGTAATTACCCTGAAAAGGATGAGATGATACTTCCATACCATCTCCTCAGATAATTTGAGTTCCTAATTATTATTAGAAAAGCATTAAACGATCAACTACCTTTGGAAATTACATCTAGGACTCATCATGGATATAAGAACCATTTAGTGGTCTTGGTTCCATGAATAATACAAGTTTGGATCAATCAGAGTAGTTTAACCAATATATATATAAAATAATATTCTCAAATATTTTAGATTTGATGCAATGTAATACCCATATATTTCAACATTTATAATGTTTAATATTTCTTTCAATTTTAAATTTTAAAATAAAGTGAATCCCTGATACATTTTATAAGATAATATTATACAAAGTTAATATAACTATTATATTGTAGATAATATATTTTATGGTATAAATATAGTTACCAATATTGTTGAAAATATTTAAAAATGAAAAAATAAATATCATTTTAAATAATCATTCTTTGATAAAATCCAATTGTTATAGTTTGAAAATTAAATGAATCGCTTTAGGGCTTAAATTGTTTTTATTATGATTTGTTTTATGAACTATGTTGATTTATGATAAGAATATAAACATATTGTTGTAAACCAAAGATAAAATATATTATTGATGTGATAAATATATTAACTGTTGTTTAATTTTCATTTAAATGATAACAAGAATAATAATTCTTCAAAATAAAAATATCAAATTCCAATAAAAAATGTTTTCATTATTTCTTATAGTTCCATTTGAATGATAAATTAAAAAATTCAAAAATATTGAATTTAACATCCAAACATAAATTTTATTTTTTTAGTTTAAATATTTTATTATGATGAATTTTTTAATTCTTTACTAACATTAAATTATATATGATTTGTGAAAAGTAACGTTCTTTCAAATAATTTTACATTGTATCATTGTTAAGATATGAAAATAAAAAAAATTATGAATTGTTAATTTAAAAAATAATTATGTTAAGAAATTTAAAATATTGTGTTTAATTTATAAACTCATTATTTTCAATTTGGATGAAAAATAACTATTTTTTTAAAAAGTTAATTTTATTCACTAAAATAATTTTATTATAGAAATTTTCATTTCAAAATTTTAAATTTATTAACAAGATTTTTTTAAATAAATTTTGTATAAAAGTTCCCAAATTTTATATTAAAGGTATTCTTAGTTTATTAAAGAATATATTTAATTAAAAATATAAATAGATATACCCTGATAAAATCAAAATTTTGTAAAAGTAAAAAAAATAAACTAATGAAACCTAGAAATCCTAAATTAATATTTCCAGGAATATTTTAAATGTTTTTCTCAAACCAAAATATTACCATATACAATATTTTCAACTTTTTCTATGACATAACATTATATGTGATAATAAATTTATGTAATTTTATTGGTATTATCAAAAGTTCCAACCCAATAGTTATAAAAGGAAACAATAAACACAACACTTTTCCTCACACATTAAGCCTCATAAATTGAAATAATATGTCCAAATCACTCCCCAAATAAAATATAAATGTCATATAGGTTCTTTTCTTCTTATAATCCAACCCCTAAACTTCCTGAATATGTTTTCAATAGAGTTATTCCCAAGAGATTGTAAAATTTACTCAAATCACACCTTTTATTTCAATTTCATTATTTCTTCTTCATCTTCCTTAATATTATATTATACCATAATAAAATAACTAAATACTCATAATTATTATTATGTTGTGGTTTTATACTCCTTGAAAAATAAATATCCACCTTTATTACTTCCCTTTAGAAAGCTGATAACATCGTTTGTGTAATGTGTGATATACCCCATCCACGAATGATGTGTTTTATATTTAATTGTTTCTTTATTTGGATATAATAATGAATGATATAAATGAATATATATTATTCATAACATGATAATGATTCATAAAATTGTGATATATTTTTACATTCATTCCATTTTATGGGAAAAGAAAATGTTTCCCATGTGAAATTTTAGACTACCTCCTCAATTAACATCAATTTAATTTTTTCATCATCCATATACATGGATGATTATAAAAAAAATTAATATTAATTACACTAAGGAGATTCAAAAATATAATTATTAAATTTTATGAAGGACAAAAAAATAATTCTCATTTTAATGTAATCTATTAATATCAAACATTTACACGAAATAAGCTCATTAAAAAATTCTTCTTGGTAAATTTCTACTAAAACTATAATGAAATTAAATTAGAAAATTATAAACCATTATAAACCTATATTATAGTTCCTTATATAGTTTTAATAAAAATGTATTTGTGGAATGGGACATTACTTCACGATGACAAAACATATGTCAAATAATAAACATTCTTAATATCAGATGATAAAAATAAAAGTAAATTGCAAACGAAATTATAATATATGAATATAATTACATAGTAAATACATATATTAATATTATGAAATTTATTAAATAAGTTAATAATATATTTATGTTTTTTCTATATGAGGTTAAATGGATTTTTGAATTATCAGAGCTAAAGGAATGGGTTTCTTATCTATCTTTTATTTCATTGAGACATATGGTACATTCATCAATTAATCTACATTTTGTGGTGTATGTAATGACCTAGAGATGTTATTATGATATATTAATGAAATTAAATTAATTTAACAATCCATCACATTTTTTTATTTAATATAAATTTGGTTTATAAAATACCAATGTTATAAGGGTTTTCTCATCTATATTTCCTCTAATTGAGATTCAATACTTACCCATAACTTCCTTTTATTATTTGTTTTATATATTGACCCAAAAATTTAATATAACATATTTCTATATTTATTCATGTTATTTAAAAATCCATTTTAGAATATTTCTTTTAGTGGATTTTGGATTCTATAGTTACTGAAATTGTAAATTTTACCACCTCCAAATTTCCATATTTGAGACATTATTAGTTTTATTCATAGTTTTCCTTTTATATATTTTGTGTACTATGTATTTAACATATAATAATTATTTTATTAATATTCCTTGTATTTAATGTTTCATTATTATTTTTTCTCTTCTATGATAATTTGATTTAAAATATATAAAAACACAAATACAATTGATATACCATCTACATTTTGATGATTTCTTATCATTGTCCCTTGTATATTTTTCCACCATTATGTACATAATTTATTTTCATTATTCATATTCACATTTTATTAAATAACCATTACTGATTTTTAAAATTACATTGTTCTATATAAAAATTTGTATGAATGGTGGATTTTTTTCAAAAAAATGATTATTTTCTATAAATTTGATCATCACTCAGTGCATGATATTTGTTCCTAACTGCATATCTAGTTTGAATTTCCATGTAAATATTATATTATATTTTTCATTAATCATTATAAAAAATAATTTTGGATAAATTCCAATTTACAACCTCTCACCATTAAAGTATTCTTCACTACTACATTTTTATCATTCATCTGATAATGGTGTTTATAATTGCATCATGAATATTCATATGATTGTATGTAATCATAATTATCCATATTATTACCTTTAATGAGAAAATAATGATAATCCATATATCAGAAATTATTATTTTGATATCACCTTATTACAAAGTGATTATTATATATGAGTTTCCTCAAGTAAAATTATGATGGTGATTCTTTTTGAATCCATATTTTTTCTAAATATTTACATGGATCGTGTTATTCTATTTTTTGACTAGGGATTGTATGGAGATAATATATGATGTGATATGATATAGATGTTTATCGATAAATAATTAATGTAAAAAATTAATTGAAACATTACTAATATATTTAATATATTGAATGCATTGGAAAACATTAAGTGAAGGTTGGGCCTAACATTTTCTATCCCCTTAATACATTGGTTGACCTCATGAGATAAAATTTTATAGTACGTGGTGTACATGTATTGAATTATATAATGATCTATTGATTATTCCATATCTAAAATGAACGATCTATTTATTAAAAAATTGATTGATTTAATAATCTTTTATCTCCATCCTTGATCAAATAAATGATTACATGGATGTGGAATTGAAAGAATGTGTGATATCTTATTACAATACGTTGATGTTATGTTCCAAATGTCAATCATTTTAAATTTCGTCACCATGAATTAAATTATTGTCATTCACAAGATAATTTACATTTCCATGCCTTCCAAATATATAGTTATTTGTAATGATATTTATTATTTATTTTGTTCCTTGGTTATAAACCCTTCTATAATGTGTGTTCCATTTGTATCTATGATATATTATTTTGAATTCCATCCCCTAACTGGGCATCTGATCTCACGACTTATTTTTACTCCAATACTAAATATACCATGAATGAATTATTGTGGGAAATTATTGATAAACTTATTTAAATAAGAATTGTATCATGAAGATTAAAATAATATTTTCCATGATATAAATGTAATATAGTAAATATGTATGAATCAAGTATCCCTAAACTATTAATCACAATATTTAATTTTTATTTGTTCCATTTGGATCTCATTATAATGTAAGAAAGTGATCACTAACTTTGAGTTACATCGGTCAGGGAACCATAGGAAGGTTAATGGGGATGTATGTATAGGTTCCTCTATTAGGTCCAATTTTAATTAAATTATAATTTTAATTAAGTAAATGTTGTTAATTAAAGAATACTGACATGTATGTTAACTATAAATTAAATATTCATTCAATTTTTTGTTTCTAATATATGTGTTATATCAATGTTATTTCAATGATGATTTTTATATCATTTTTTTACAAAAAAAATATTATATTAATTGAAGATTTAAAATTTATGTACATATCTGAGGAATATATCCTTCCCCTACCCTCCGTTGTTTTCTTTTTGATAAAAATTGTTTTTATTACACAATTAATATGATGTAAGATCTAATTTAATTGATTGATATTATATATTTAAAACATTATAATTCAATTTAATATATAAATATTGAAACTATATATATATATTAATTTTTAATATATTAATAACAATTCATTTAAGAAATATGATAATGTTTGATGTCAATTATGGATCATTATAAAACATATTATTAGGTATTCGTTTCATATAATGGATGAATTGAATTTTCATTATGATGTGTGGGGACAAAAATATATTTCCTCTCAAAATATAAGTAGGTCACCAGAGGAAAACTAACATGGGAATTTGGTGCATCCCAAAATATTTACGTATAATTTCATGGAAAACAAAATACTTGATTCATAAAGATTTCATAAATTATACATTAAATCATGATGAGATTTGTCTTTTTTATTCATGTGTTTATTATTTACCACTTTCATTTCAAATGGGGAGTTAATTATCTACTGTTATCTATATTATTTAATTATTAGAGTTTTATTTATTTGTTCAAAATATATATACCTTGTTTATTCTATATAGATTCTATTATGCATTATTAAATAAAAATAATTTTAGGTAATGTATTTATGTTTTTCTCCATATACATTGGGAATTATTACTATTTGAATATATTGAATAATGATACCAACATAGAAATTATAAAATCTCATTTAGTTTTTGTGTACTCCTTTTTTAAAATTTTAATTTAATTTTTATGTTTACATCGAGTATCTAAATATTAAAATAATGATTGATCATATGAAATTTTATCTATTTTGTTATCTACAAATTTAAGAAATAAAAGGTATCTATAAGTTATTATAGTACGTGTTGATATCATTGTTATCATGTAATGATCTGAATATAACAAATAAACGTTATTATGATGAGTAATTTTATAGAATAAAATACTATGAAAATCCCTTCTAAAATTCAAGAAATTATCCTAGAACTTATATAATATAATATTCTCATTTTCCATAAATTCATTGAAATTATATAATATAATTCATTTTCTAGATCGTTATTCATGGATTAATTAATTTTGTTACATTGTTTACAAATGGATCCTTATGGTATGAGTTGAAATCATTCCAATATTAGTAATAATTATAAGTATTCACCAACTCAACAACATAATGAAGATAGTATTATATTAAAAAATATTATTATTATATTAGGGAGTATGACTCTAGATATGATAAATAACTGTACATATACAGAAAAATTTATTTCACTATTACATTTTGTTGAATTTTTTTATTATTTTAAGATATATCAGTCTCTACTATTTAATTGCACCACTAACAGTATATTTTAAGAATTATTAATAATGTCTCCAGAATATATTATTGGTATATTTATGATATATCTAATTAGATATGGTTATAATGGTTTTCTATATCCTACGGGGATATTCTAATAAATAGTCCGATTGATTTAAAACACTTGGAATACTAATGAGATAAAATTAGTGAAATTGAATACATATAAGAAATATTCCATTGAAAATTATTTTTATTAGGTGTATATTATTTAAAATTAATGGAAGTTCCTAAATTTGATACTATACAAGGAAGAATCTTTTACATAGTACAATTCTATCTATATATTGATGGAAATAACTTTTGGTGACAATGTACACTATCAATAAAGCAATATTGATCACTAAATTATAGTGATAAAGGTAATCCATAAAAGGTAAATAGTATCACAACAATATAAGCAATATTATGATATATTTAGTTGTTATATAATTAAAAATAACAAGATCCCCAAGTCATATAATTTTAGAAGACATGATAATAATGAAAAAATAATGGAGCGTCATGTAGAAAGAAATATTGATAAAAAAGGAAAATGAAAGGGAATAACAGAATACATGATACATTTTTTAATAGACACACACAAGAGATTATTTGAATGAATGAGATGATTTTTAGATGTGGGTAATGTAGTGATTTGGGAAACTGTTATAATTAATTCTATAAGAATTAGGGTTATTTACCTCAAATGTGTGAGAAGGAGTGAAGTCATGATTATGAAATTAATATTATTGAATCTGATGCTCCAAATGATGTTACGGAATCTATAAAAATTATAAACGAAAAGATAACTTTTAAAGTATTTTATACCTAATTAACAATATTTATTCATTATTTAATCTTTTATCAAATCATATAATCAAAAAAATAATGATATTTTAGTTAGAATACAATGTGAAAATATTATAAAACAATTTGTTTGACTATGTCAGTTAAAATGACAAGAATATAAATAGTAGAAAATCTTATTATCATATGAATGGTGGTTGATGACAAAATTTAAAGAATTGGTTGTCTCTCAATTTATAATCAAGGATTTTATTAATGAGAGAATGAGATTATAATTTTTTAAGAAGCTTTATAATAAGGTAATTTTATAGGAGAGATATAATATCCTGAAACATTTCTTGAAGAACCTCTACTATTCCATCATAATGAAATGTATTGAGAAGAACAATACCCAATTCAATAATTTAAATATAAGTATAAAATAATAATATAAGAGACATATGTTATGAAATATCATGTTTCTATAATCATTTAATGACCGACCATTACATCATATTATATTATTTAGTTCTTTATTTACCTGACCCATTATGTGAAATTCATATGCATACCACCCTATATAAAAACAGTTATGGAATTATCAAAATTAAGGAAATAAGAAAATTTATTTTTTGTTAATTGATAAATATTACTTAGTGTGTAAAAATTTAGAGCACAATTCATGGGTCTATTGAAGTGGAAAATGGTGTATATAAATTTTCATCAATTATTGGTAATAATATTCCCTTAAAATTATGAAAAAAACAATTTACTAATCATTGATGATATGATAGACCAAATTCTAGGGGGTAAATTTATCTTAAATATTAACAATCATTTTTTTATAATCTACTAAAATTTGAAATTTATGATCTACTAAATTAGATATTTCATATAAGATATTGGGACATGGAGTTCCCAATAATCCCATTTCAATGAAAAAATACACCCTTTGTTTTCACAGATATTGAGAATATATTATTGTATGGATTTCATGATAATTATTTATGTCATTTATTAAATATTTCTTCATATAATCCTAGATTTAGAAAAAATATCTTTATCAATTTTGGATTATTGCTGAGACATAAAGATAAAATGAGTAGTATAAAAAACCAATTAATTATTAATTGATGTTTATGGAAGGATCCATAACTGTTGTGTTCAATTTCATTTGATTTTTGTACAACATAGTGAGTAAGTGGAATCTATATAGACAGAAATTATTAATTTATAGGAAACTGACCACACGATCAACCATGATCTTACCATATATTGTACTTTTGAGGTGTCAGAACAAATTAATGAAAATTATTATTTTCAAAACTATACCAGGAAGGTAGATCAACATGAATGAAGAATTTTGAGATAAAAAATTGACATAGTGACGGTGGAAGCTGGAAATATTTATGGTTTTAATATTTTATTTAGACCTATGATGATTAATTATGAGTCCCTTAGTATAGTGATTTCCTGTTTTCTTTATCCTGACCAATTAACTGCTACATGATGGAAAATCACTTGGTTCTTTTTAGTACTTTTATGGTTTCTCTTCCATTAAATTTACATAAAACTAAATATGTAATTTGTTGGTTCATTATGATTAATACTTGTGAAAAAAAATTATACCCAATCACTATAATAATTTTTTGGGTATTGTGAGTTAAGTTTCCAATTAACACTTTGAGTTATTATTGTTACATGTCTATATTATCTCATTGGTTGGAATATCTATTGATCCTTTAATTTTAGGGGTTGTAAAATATTTTCACACACTTATTAATTCAATTTATGTATATAATATTATTCCATTATTATGTTATTAGGAAATAATTTTTGAAACTATTTCTATATAATCTATTCTAATAACAATGTTCACAAAACCTGGTTTCAATTTAACACAGTCAATGTAATTTGTATATTTATATGAGGAATTAAATAAAATATTAATAAATGAAACTATCATAACTTTGATATCATTGAATATGTGATTTATGATATATAGTGATAAACTCAATGAAAAAATTATATATTTATTAGGAACTATGATATATTATTTTATATACATTAAGGAAGTGAAAGACCCATTAAATATTTAATATAGATCATGATCGTTAGATAGTGGTTATAGTAACTACCATGATGATTTAGAGATACTACATTTATGCTAAATTATGTTATATGTTTATTGATCATAGTATTTTCAATTATATAATGAATCAACGAGATAACACGATGATAAAAATTCGATGACCTATACTACTAAAGGGATATCACTATGAGACACACAACAACCCAATGATTCGAAAATGGTGGAATCAGAATTTATTAGGATAGATCATTTATTTCTATCAATGATAAATATGGATTAGATTCTTATTATTATGTATTTAGTATATGTCGACAGAGAAATTATTGAATTAATGGAAACAACATTATCCCTATATACATTTTCTCATAAATCATTACTATTGAAGATTGCTAAGAATTAAAAATATTCCTAGGATCAGAAAAAGAAAATTATGTCTTTTGGAGATTAATAAATGAATAAAATTAAAAATAAACATAGAGTTTTGATACTTATAAGGATAAAATATTTTAAAATAAATAACTATGATGAATAGTCAATTTCAGTAGGAATCATAAAAAAATTAATGGACTTATCACCTGATAAACATTAATGGATATTCATCAGAGAGGTGTAGAGGTTTTATGGAACACCACTATTGATTGTACCTAAATGAGTTCTGATATTTACATTCATGTTATTGATGAATCTCTAACATACTTAAAACATAATGTTGAACATTAAGAAGGTATATCACATAAAAATTCATGGCCAAAATGAGTAGAAAAATAAATCCTTTGAAAACATGTTGACAACATACTAAATGCACATTAAAGGAGGATGGGATCAACACATCCTCTGGTTTAGATCTCAAATAATAATATATTTTACTCAACAATCCCACTGGGTCCATGTGAAACCCATTATGGGAAGATATATAGAACACTAAAGTGTTTTGATTATCTTAGTGAATTCATGATGTTGGGAACTGATATGGTCATAGAAATAATATGAAAGAGGGGGATCATTTATTTACACGTTAGGACTTTGTTGAGTAAATAGAAGATCTATACCCAAATTCCATGACATAAACTAGAATTTTATTTTGGGGATAAATGTTGTCTCTATATAACTCTATGGATGATAATCATGATATTTAGGAAGATGCAAATTCTATCCCTCTAGTGAATTGGCCCTTTGAGTATCTCGATTTCACCCCAGTTATCTATTATAACCAAGAACTTTCACCAAACATTTCCCAAGTAGAAAATGTTTTCCTTGTACCACTAATGAGGAAGATCATACCATATAAATAATATGTAAAAAATAGAGAGAAAATTTTATCTCATATGAGGAGTAGATAATGAGTATCATGGATCATATACAAAATGTATTACAGAATAAGTCAACTCATTGGGTCAAAGTACTTTCACAGAACAATAAATATGAAGAGGCATCCAATGGAAAGGTGGAATACATGTACTAGATGTAACCTAAACTATTATAAAAATAGTATGTAATATAAAAATTCAATAGGGAAATTCAATAAGGGGGAAGAATCTATATCCCATATTTTTTAAAAAGTAAATTATGTTCAATAGCATATAAGACGTGAATCATCAAGACTTAATGAACCATAAATATCATAATATGATCATCATAAACAACATATTAAATTGGGGGTTATAAATAAGAATAATATATTTATGAAATATATATAATTCCTGGACTCATTATAAATGTACTGATAAATATTTAGGTAATAAACAATCAATTTTAAGGACACTTTACTCTTAAAATGTTTTCTCCATAATTTTTTTTAATAATAATTGTGAGAAAATATTATAATTAATTTTTGGATATTTGATAAATATTATTATATAAAAAAACATTAATTTTTTAAATTATAAAGTAAAAATTAATTTAAGGTGAAATTTTAGTATCTTTTTATAATGATTGATTTTTCAGTGAATAATGAAAATTATCAATTTCACAAATACTATAATTTATTTTGATTAAATAAAAAAATTTATAGTCCCATTATATTTTTATTATTATCTTAAATAATCATATAAACGATTTCATTAATTATAAAATATGTAATTTCTTTTTAATAACTAATTTTCATATTTTTTTATAAGTTTATCTTTATTTGTATAATCAGGATTAATTACAAAATTTTGTTAAGTGCATAATGCATATCCATTTATGTTACTTAAAATAAAAAAATAAAAAAATATTTTAGTAAAATATATAAATTATATAAATTATATATCTATTTATATTAATTTAATTTCATATATTTAGGATTACTAGTCATATAGTTAATATATTATCATCTTATGAATTAAAAATTCATTTCTTTTAAACATATGTTTTAACTTGTTTTGATGTTAAATTTCAAATTAAATTCTAAAGATCTTGTGAATTGAATTAACTAAAATTTATTCCAAATTTTGAATTAAAAAACTTAATTTTGTGTAATATCTTCATCTTAGTTTTTTAGCATACTAAAAAGTAAAACAAGTAAAAATAAATTTATGCAATTAATGTTAAAATATGGTCTCATACATAACATTCCCATGTGTTCAAATTATTTTTCCAGACACATGGGACATTTTATTTGATAAATGGAATTAGAATTTAGAAAATTTGGGTCAAATATATCTAATATAACTAATTTTATTTTAAATCATAATTAATAAATTATCATAATAAAAACTACTTATTATGTTGATAATTAAAATGGTTAATGTGAGTAGACTTAGATATAAAAAGAATAATATCCATAAAAAAATTATCTCTTAGTAGTGGATTTTTGGATAAACTATACATTCCCAAAAATCCATTTTTTTAACTTTGAGAAACATAGTTTAACAGTGATTCACCATTACTGAATATTTTTCAGTATATAAAAAATTCAAAATCTAACTCACCAATAAAAGGAAACCTCTTCTCCTATCATCTCCACATATTAAACACCATTCAGTTAATAGAAAAATAAATAAATTTAATATATCCAATACTATCTCCTACAGTTATTTTTTATTATAAAATATTTATAGGAATGATTTTTTTTGAAATTATAATGAAGTTTTATAAATATGATGTAACATTCTTAATCAGGAATTTTGTTTAATTTATTCTTACACATCCTTCAAATATTAGTCAACCATGATGATAAAATTGAATTAATTTATCAAATAAATTTATATATTTTTGGTAATGGTATAATCATAATTATTTCCACTTCTATGATATGGGAAATAAAACCATCATTCATGTGCATGACACTATTACCATCTAACAATCATATGTAATTCATTTTTTATGATTACATATCATGATTATTTATGATCATGTATCAAATTTATATATACTATTTTCCTATAATATTAAAAAATAATTTACCATGTTATCTTAAATATTTTATTACCTTTACATTCATTAAATCATGATAGTGTCATTCATACATATTTGTGCATTACCACATCCATGAAGTGACGTGACCTATTTCTCATTATTCCATCACATGGATACATTATAAAAGTGTATATAAATAAATAATATGATATTTATTATGTAATTTTATTTATATAATTATAATATAACATATAATTATAATATAACACATAAGTACATTCAACCATGACCATTTGAAGGTCGAAACATGAGACATTCGCACATATGACATGCCATCATTATGTTTATAACATAGTTGTTTCTTCAAAACAATAATTAATGATTGATCTTAAAAGTATAATTTTATATCAAAATATTAATTATGTCATTATTAGTTTCCTATATATGATGAATTGATAATCTCAAGGAACTTATTCCACATACTTAAGTAATTTTGGACATATGTGTCGTATTTCATAAAAATATCATTCATGAATATAAATGATTACGTAACAAAATATAACATGAATAATAAACATAAAATTTGTTTTTAGGAAAGTAAATAATTTACATAAGTTTACATTTTTTTAATATATTGAAAATACATGAATAGTCATTATCAAGTTAAGGGATCTATCTAAACCACCTTTTTATTTAAGCTATGACCAATCACTCTTGAACACACTTTCTCTATCTTTATCTCTCTTTATGGATATAGAATGATTATAAATTATATAAATATGTCTCTCACATAAATAATTTACATTTTATACATCCTATTGACAAAGTTATACAATATTTTTATTCATTTCTCAAATTCCATAATTATGAAATTTCCATGTATTTTGATATGAAGAAATATTTTGCGATATATTTTATTTATAAGAATACCTTTTATGTTTATGAATTGATATTAATTTCATTTTGTGGTAAACATATGAACGTAAAATATTTTGATGGTTGTGAAAAGGTAGAACTCTAATATATTTGGTAAATATTTGTTTATTCATGATACATTATGTGTCATTATATGGAGTAAACCATATCCAATATGGGGCTATGTCCCCCACAATAAATTTTCAGGGAACATGTAATTCACTCATGATTTTTTCATGTTATATTTTTATTCCAAAATTACAATGTTGTTATGCTATTATGATACCATGTTAATTTTCATCATGTTGAGAGTGATTAATCATGATACTTATATTTTATGACTTCATGTTTCACCTTTGTCTCACAAGTTATGTTTCCTTACCAAATTTATTCCCTTAATTGGGTTTTTAGGTCACCCCATTCATTTATATATTTCCAATGATATCCTTTACATTTTGATGAGATCAATTGGAATTATGATATCATTAAGGAGAATAAAATAATGATGTCTTCTATTATATTCCATTCTTATGAATTATGAACCTTTACATACAAAGACAAAATTCCTCACTTTCATTGGGTTATACATATTATATTTTTATGTTTAAATTTTTTTTTAAATTTGTGTAAAATGTGTTGGTCTCTTTAAAGTTAGAGAAAATGATTCATAAACTAGAGGATATTATTCATGATTTTCTCTAACACTTCTGTCAATCATGGGATTATCAACTATCCATTTTTGTGTTTCCCTTCAATAATAATTACCATTCATTGTTTTAGATTACACCTTATGTGGTTTTTTATGATAGGACAAGTATTTCACTACATTTTATGAATGAGGTTCATCATGTAGTGATTATGGGTCCTAGTTTGGGTTATGAGTTCTATAAGATAGTTAAACTGTTTTATAATATATTTATCATCGCTAATAGTTTGTAGTGATCATTTACATAATGGAGGAGAAAACCTCTAGACATAACTTTTTTTATTTTTTTATTATTATCACAGTTTCGTCGGTTGGGTAATAGTAATTTTTGGATGTACGGGAATCGAGAAGGGTATCTTGTTAAACCATTTGATATCACTGAGTTTGTTGGAATAATGGTAATCCATCTAGATCGTTATTCTTTTTACTAATGATTAAAATAATTTTTTTAGTTTTCATAGTGTTTCGGGTATGTAGATGACCTATGAATGAAATTAACTATAAGGATGTTTAATTGGAACTAGATGCATCATACGAGGATGTTCATATGTTGAATATATACTAGAGTAAGAATGTTTAATGAGAGAGTATTTTACCACTTTTCTTATTTTGGTGGCATTGTGTATAGGATCAATAGAAAACATGGGAGTGGGATTGTTATGTTAAAAAATGGTGACCTGAGATATTCAAGTAATTATATAAGAGATAATTCTTAAGAATGAGAAGTCATTTACAGGTGATAAATATATTACTAAAAATATTAATTATTTATAAAACACCCCTTTGGATATTATTTATATCTATTTCAATGTAAAATTATTTTATTCTCAATAAATTTAAACCATATATTTTTTATGGTGTATTTTAAAGGTAAAATTGGTTTTATGAACTTGTATAAGGGTATATGCTTATTCTAAATTATATACAAGTATTTAACCCTTTTCTCTCTATTTCATAATATTATATTGAGATTATTAAAGTGTAATCAACCATGCATTTGGGTAACCCTGAATTGAATAAGGGTCATCCTAGCATTATGAATGTTAGAGGCCCTAATTTTATTCACTACATAAGGGTTATTACAATGATGTATAAATGTAAATTGATATTTATATAGGTAGTATGAATTGTAAATAATGGTATTATATATCATCCAAAGGTTATATAAGTGAAAAACGGGGCAATATTAGTGTATTATGGGGATCTCAACAATATATTGGTAAACCTCATACCGTTATATGAATCATAGGATATGTATAATGGTTAAACCATGCCACCCTGTACAACACCACTTTTTCATGAATATTTTAAAAATACTCTTTTATGCACCTTCTTCCCCAGAACAGACCTCCAATATGTTTCAATGGATTAAAATATGAGAAATAATAAAATAAATTATTTTTGAACTGTTTTATATAAATTAAAATGATTATGAATATTTTAAACATATTCTTTTATGAAATTTTTTAAAGAAAAATTATGATTTTAATTTAATTTGTGAGATTAATAATATGGCTCGTTATATTGAATTATTTATTATAAACCCAAGGTATGTTAATTTTTGGATGATTACTGGTGTACAAGAAGAGCATAAATTCATGTGTTATTGTTTCGACAAACATTATATGAACAATAAATTCTTCTTTTTCCATTTCTGACATAGGAATTTCTTCTCCCCCCATCCACTATTATTCATTTTGGGGGGGAACCTTCTAGATATTTATTTTATTTTGTTACTCAAATTGATGAATTCATATCTTATAAAATTTGATATGTATTTCTTTAGATAATAAAAATATATAATTATTAATTAATAATAATTAAATGTTACAACATTCATATAATGATTCAGAAATAAATAATAATAGGATGACATTTTTTGTTTTTATTGAGGATTCAATTTCACGAAAAATTATTGGAATATTTAAATAATTTTAAAATTATCCAAGGGAGATAACCTTCTCATTAAAGTGGCATATACTTTTTTTGGTAATAAAAAAGTTGACTCAGTTTTAGGAATCTATAGAAATCACTGTGATACAACAAAGATATAGACATTGTTCGTGTGGAGATTCATTATAAAATATTAGTGTAATATAAAAAGGAATGAGGTGGGATGTTCATATTCATTTACCATTCTCCTATACACATTTCAAAATTATAATAATTCATCTTATTGGAATAACATTATGAGTAAAACTGATTTTGTTTATATCTTAGTGTGTGTGGGACCTATTAGACCTGTTTATGATGTGTTAAGTCATTAGTGTATATATATCTTGTTTGGACATGTTTTAGGATGATCAAATGTATATATATTTATACATTATTCCATTTTTTATGTTCATTTATGTTATACGCTAATATGGTATATATAATACCTTACATTTAAATGTATTATTCTATGTCCTTAGATAAGGTGAACCATCATGACATGATTTTACCTTACATGGAGATTGTCCATGGTTTCCAATGATAAGGATTATGAACCTACGAAAAAGGTGGAGATATAATGATTCTATGGAACATCATGTTTAGGATTCACTCGATTCATGGATGTCATATATCCGGTATCTTGGTTCCTAGTAATTTGGGAGTAGCACATGATGCTTAATGATATATGATTAGCATCCCATTCATGAGTCATTGGGAAAGATATGTCATATATACACAAGATTCCATGATTATTTCATGGGACAGTTTCCTAGTTCATTGGAAATGTTTGATTACTTTTGGAATCTCATCATTATCATTCGTACATGGATTCATCCTAGTATAACCAATGATTATTAGAATCCCAGATGCAGGATGATTTCACAAAATGGGAATGTGTGTTGTTATTCTTATTTAAACATTTATTATTATCATGGTGAATACCTATTAACATATATAAAAATTTTTATGGTGAATTGGTGGTTTCCTACTATGTATATTACCCACACCCTACATGTAACATCTTGCCCCTCACTCATTGTCTTGGGAGGGGCAGTGGTTGTTTCTTGGCCTTAGATGACATCCCAAAGATACCAATTGATATAAATAAATTACAAGGGCCTCAATAACATTTTGGGGTTTATTATTATTTTTTCAATATAAAATTCCAAACAAAAAATAAATATCAAAAAACATTTTTATGATACATGCGCAAAAAATTATAACTTGAAATGTAACCAAACAAATAACCATTTAATAGTATAAAGAGAACAAAATGACTTAAACGGTGATTAAAAAAACAAAATACACCATATAAATTCAACAACTAACTCCTCAAATGAGCCAAGATCCCACAATAAAATCCACAACCATGTTATCAAGAAGTGTTAGAAAATTAATGAGATACTACTTTACCATTATCTTTATATATGACATATGAAAATGAAAAACAATGACCAAGAAGGGGGTGCATAAAAAATCAGTATGATATCCAAAATTACTTCATAACTCATTACACTAAAACAACTCAATATAGAAAATTTATATTATACTATTTTAATAATAATTGAATGCATTTTATATCAAATACAAAATAACATTCCAGGTTAAAATATATTTCCATGGTATGAAATATATAAATTCAATTAAACCATTCTCATTTTGATTTTGAATATATTTTCCATGATTCCAAGCATCCAAAATCCCATGAATTAATTCCCAATATACCATTAAATACTCCTAAGTAGTCTCTCATCGATCTACCAAGTCATTACAATGTAAACAATACCATAGGCCACAATGTTATACACATTTTTTTATGGTAAAGCATAATGTATATGAACTTAGACAAACCATGTATACCAAAACCCATGACATAAAATTTCACAAAAAACCACTCATCGAGTAAATCATATCAAAAATCATTTTTCCATAAATCAAAATAATTCATAATATTGATATCAGAATTTTAAAATTATCATCAAATAAGATTTTCAGAAAAACCATCCAATTTTGAAAAATTCTTAAAAACCTTAACTAAATATTTTTCCAGTATAAATTAAAAGATATTGTCAAAATCATGTCAAGTAAATCTTATATTTCAATTTAAACCTTCATGTTTTTGTTTTGGTGGATTCAAGAGACAATATACCTACCCCAAAAAACATTGGAAAATTGGTGAACTATGCAACACTTTTCTAAATCTGAAAATAAACAAGATTTATATGCCGATATACTACAAGGAGTCGTCAATATCCAATCAAAATACATTATCTGAAATTAATATATCATTAGATAATTAGGTATATGGTTTTATAAAAAATATAGACTATATATATTATAAGAGTAGAAAATAATGAGCACTTACCAACAAAAAATTTCATCCAACACACTTTGATTCACCTTTAGACTGTTCTCATATCGAAGAAAATCATATATCACACCATGAGAGAAATATGAAATTGTGTTGTGGTATAATTAGTGGAAACCAAGGATTAATTAAATTAAATTTAATTAGACCCTTTAATTATAGAGGGAAACTAAACACCAAATGATTACACCACATATATTAGAAAATTGATCACCAATCATTCAAGATTTACCCCCATAAGAAACCCATCACTCTTTTGAATTGCATAGTTATAAAAACCACATACCAGAAAGGAGTTTCCCCACAATTTTAAATTGATGGATTTTCCTAGTCATCCTTGAAATTTTTCCAAACCATGTACCAACTGTGCAAAGCTACTATCCCTCTCACCACCCAATCCACACAAATTCCTTGATGGGATGAATATTTTTTAGAAGTAATTATCAAATTGTATACCACCAGGAAAGCCTCCAAATCAAAATAAATGCTATGAACCTTTAGAAACATAAAATTGTCATTTTATATGCTTATAATAAATAAATAATGGGTAATGTACCTGAAAATGGGTGTGATTCATTCTCCCCATCATTTTTTTTCTTTCCTTGGAATGTAGAAGACATGAATTGTCTTGGAAGATTTCAGGTCATTGCTCCAGCATTTCCTTTTAATGACCCCAAGTTTCTTATTGAATCTTACTATATTTCTATAAAACCTATACTATACTATTTCTTCTCCAAAGAAATACATTCAATTTTCAATCCACAATTTGTACAAACAAATGAAAAAAATCATCTTGAACTAGGTCAATGTGATCTCATTTAATGAAATTTTTAGGATTAGGTCGGTACATTATTAATTAAGATATAAAAAATAAATTATTCTTTGAATTGATCCTTTCAAATAAAGAAAACTAGTATGAAACCATAACAACTCGTTCAGGTGTCACAAATAGTGGTATATATTAAAAATATAACATTCCCTAGTTATCAAAATATTGATTCCCAATGATTTGAGTGATTATCATAAACACAGGATGACTCACAAAAAAATCAAAATGGACATCGAAGATGATCTACATAAAATTTATAACGATATTGAGATATGTCTATTTTCTTCCCAACCAACTGAATCTTTTCCATTATTTCATGCAAAAGGTTTGGTCCAACCAGTGATGTTTCACCAATTTCCACCAAACATAGTGAAAAGTGAAATAACAACCATAAAATTCTTTATAAGGATCCATATTTATTGAGGCCTGATAATTTTTCTTGTATGTGAACTCCACTAATGGTAAATATTCTGCCCATGAGTTCTAAAAATTCATTACATAAGCCATAATCATAGACACCAATGTTTGGATTGTCCTCCTAGATTAAAACCCATTTAAGGGTGATCCACTATGAATATATTTAAATGATACCTGGGGTCATGTTGTAGTTATTTATTTTAACAATATGTTAACATGAGGTATCTATATGAAACAATCAAAACTAGAATGTCATTTCACTTTTCAACTGCTCAAATATAAATTTTGAATAATTCCGCCATCGCATGGGTTTCTTGAAAAATGATAAAATGTGAAAAATAAAGATTTGATCCATAATTACACATATAAAACCATGTTTCATAACTATCTTGGTCAACAGGTAACAAAATTCATAGCTATCTTCTGCCACTTCCACATCATAATTGACAAAGAATGTAAGAACCCACCCGTCGATGGTTCTATTCAATGACATGATAATCAATTTTCTAATATTAAACATACTCTTATACATACCATTTAATGAAATCAATTGAATTGAATATTTCATCGATCTATACCTATTTTTAATTCCTTGATGAAAAGATATTTTCAAATAGTATTAATCATTATGACATTATTCCTATGAAACCAAATCCACCCCGATCTAGTCTCTAAAATGAAAAAATGATCTTCAACCCAACATTCATCCCTTAATTGTATCCCCAACATTTATTTGTGAATTAATATAAATAGATTTAGTATGGGATATATAAGTCTCATTCACATGAATGAACAAATCATTACTAAAAAATCTAGGATGAAAAATGCAACATCACCATGGTCATTACAATATATGTAAATATCTACAATAACAAACATCATCTTCCATTGAATTGAATATTCTTTGGCCAACATATTATATTAATTCATTATTTAATTATTTTTCACCAATATCCTTTACCTGGATTACAGATCATGTCAATGTAAAAAAATTGGTGCATTCTATGCATCTTATTTTCCTTAGAAACAAGTTAGTTTGTGATAATATCTGTTTCAAACTATTCTGATTTGTAAACACTGTAAATTTTCCACAAAAATATAATGATACTTGGTATTTAATGAATGTGATACAAAAAAATTCCAATCCATTTTTTGTTATGGTTATTCTAATGAGACCATCACTATCACGACCCATAAGAAATAACATGATATATTTATAAGAGAACATAAAAAACATTGTTTCTAATGCATTTTAATATACAATATTTCCATGTACAGATCATTGAAATGTGTTGATTGGTTTTGTGGTAAGACTAGTATTATATTAATTAAAGGGTTTTTACATTCTTTTTTATAATATAAATGAGTGACATTACCCATCATAGCTCTAATTAGTGATTATATACATGAAAAATAATGTAAAAACATCTATAGTATCTGTCTTGTCCATTGAAACTATGTATCTGAAATACATTCCTTAGTATTTTCCATGATATTAGACCTTATAAGTATTCCATGTCTAAAAAATATACTTTTAATAAATAAAATGATCAAGGAAACATACCACTACAATTAATAAATTAAAAATTCATATATTGGCGTACATATGATGGTTCTTGGGATACCAAACACTATTAAATGATTTTCCCATGACCAAAAATTATGGTAAAATATACCAGTATACCATCCCTAAACACCAACAAAAATAAATATATACAACTTTGAATATCTGAGTCATTATTTCTATAATAATGGAAGGTGAATTCATAAGACTAAATGGAATTTAAATTAACTAATAATCAAAATATATTCTTCTAAAATAATTATTTTGAATATACTATTGTTCTCGCAATAGATGATAACAAAAATGAATGTCAACATTAGAGTACCAATTGGATGCCCTTAATTGATCAAATATCTCACCACTAATGCATGTAATAGGATGAAAATTGTTTATCATAAAATGGTAAATCATATGATAATCACTATATAGCCATTGAGTTTTATCTACCTTCTTCATAGAAAGAACTAGTAGTTCCCACAGATGCATACTTAGTCAGATGAACCCTTTACCATTAAAATATTATTACTGAACCTACAATTCACTCAATTCCAATGGTTTTTTTTTTGATAAGATGGAAGTTACATAGGATTTGTAACAATTATGAGATCATTTTTAAAACTGACTTATATTTTGGATATAATCCCTAAAATATTTCCAAGAAAAACATCAAGAAAATGGTCCAATGTATTTAGAGAATCTAAATTATCTATCTCATTTACCAATCCCAAGGAAATGACTATAAATTAGTATGATATATTTCCAACCAACAATTCTAGGGGTCATTTTTGGTAATATCAACAACTCAATCTTATTTTAAATAAAACAATAACATCATTTGATGATTTGAAACTCTCACACCATACACAATAATCAATATGGGACTTAAATTTCCTCAAAATATACTTTCTCAAAATTAAATCATAATCATCCATATATATCACTAAGAAACACCATAACAACCCAGTCCTAATTATTTTTATAAAAAAAATACACATTTAATGTTATAATAATATAGTATTCCCTTTATATGTTTGAAGTTGTAATTTAGAAGAAATCAACTCAATATGTAACCCATATGGTTAATTATATCAGAATTAATAAATGAATATGATGAAATAATATCAAGTTAATCTTACATTGGGGTATAATTTAAATCAACTATACCTATCACCATAGAGTGTCCCATTTTATTAACCATTATCACTTACAGATCTCTATAAAATCTCTTACATGGTAAACACTACGATTTTTTACGTCATTGAGATTTTATTGGTTGACAAGTCATGGTGTTCATATAATAATCCTATCTAGCTTAGTTCTACTAAATGTAGCTATTATACTGCACTCTTTTAATTGAATCATACGATTCCTAAGAATCAAGAGATGTGACCCTACACTTAAACATAGTGAACTGCTATAATTGCGTAGAGATAGCCCATCAAGATGAATTGTTAGATCATCTAGATGGTGTCATATAATATCAGTTTATATGCTCGCAATATCCATATTTAAAACAACCTATCATTTTTTAGTCAATGAGGTATGTTGAGTGATCTCATAGTAAGATTCTTTGATATAGCACCCCATATAAATAAGTATTCCTCCTCTGATTGTTTTCTTCATGGGTGTTTCAAACTATTTCCATATGATTAAACATGCTTCCTAAGAATGTGTTTCCTAATATTTTTATTTCCTCCACCATATACCTTTTGACAATATTTGTATAATAGATTCTATAGAGCAGGGATACAATTTAGAAAATTTCATGCTTTAACCATGTCAAAAAAAATTATCATCAAGAATGCTGTTGGAGTAATTTTTTTGTGAAAAGTGAATGAAATTCACAATTTTAGAAAAAAATCTTTAGTACTAAAATATTCTTCAAGATAAAACTAAATAATATTGTTGATCTCAAAGTTTTAATGGTTTGAGGATAGAAATGTTTTTTTGAACCATTCATAAAAATTCCCACATGCAATGCCTCAGTTTACTTTATAATGAAACATTGAATCCCACAAAATTTATGAAATATCCTCCAACATATATGACACCAACATCACCTTCATCTCTACTAGTGTACTTATAAAATTTAATCATTGATTCATCCTATCCAGCAATATTGTTTCATCATCTGGCTCTGAATCACCCCAAAAGATGTCCCAATTCGGCTTTTTGAATTGAGATGAATGATCCACATTTACTGGTTCATATTTTCAATTCCCAAGATCCATGGATTGAAAATAAACGAAAATATATTTTTCCAACTATTGGTTCACCTATGGTTTTGATGAAATTACATTATCTGCAACCTTTTTGGTTGGTTATTAATGAACCTAAATAGGCCCTTTCCCTATAACAAAAAAATGCTCCTTTGTAACACTCTCTTGAATATTTAGGCAAAGATATTTTTAACTAAAATTTCAAATGGATTTCATATTATTGTTATAAACAAAAAACCATTTCAACGATTTTAAAAATTCCACCACCAATCATTTTCAAAATATCTTCATTTGAAAAAAAATAAATAATTTTCAAAAAACATTACCTATTTCTCTTTCCATAAATAATTGACTCAATAATGAAAAATTCATTCCTATGGGAATTCAATATATCAGTACATATAATTAAACTATCATTGACTAAAACCATGATGATGAGGTGAAAACTCACCAAGAATTAACTCAAAAATTCCTATACCAAAACTCCCTTGTAACATGAAATTAATTATTAAGAGGTTTTCAATGCCTTTTATGCTCTACATTTTATGGTCTGAGGATTGTCTCTCATTTATATCATCTCAATAGACATAATGATTCAATTTATGATCTCTATGAATAAAAAATAGATAATAAAGGATCAAATAAACTAATACCATTTGTAACACCCTGCACCTCACCCCTTAGATTTATAGAGGATGTGGGTCTAATAGGCCTTATGTTACATCCCCAAGACTTCAATGGAAGGAAATAAATTCCATAGGCCCCAAGAATATTTGTGGGTGCGATTTTAATTTTGAAACATAATAATCCAAATGAAAAACACAATGCCAAACAAGACTATCTTATGATTCACAAATATAAAATTAAATCCCAATATATAACCAACCCATCAACCACATCATAGTAAATTTTAAAAACCATGTGAGAGAATCAGAGGAGTAAATTGAAGAAAAAAATGACACCAAATACATCTAACCAGTAAATAAAAACCTTTTCCATGGTCCTTCTCTATAAGACATGCCCGTGGTATCATGATTAGTCACTAAAGAACAGATAAATGTTGCTTTTATAATTTTCTCAATAAATGAAATTTTCAATCGCACAATAGTTCATAGGTAGGAGGTGAGTCTAAAATTAGTATGATTTACCCAATTAATCCCTAAATCACACTAATTGGGAAATCACATGATAGACCAATTATATAAAACATATTTAATATCATTTATTGTAGTTTATAATAGGGCCAAAATAGTTATCCTCAATAAAACAATTATCTACGTAATGGAATAAAAAAAGTTTAAAACCTTTTTCAATTCTATTAGACATATCCATTCTTGGATTCCTAAAATCCACATATCAAAACTTCCCTTATATGGTGATAGTTTCTTACTCATGATCCCTCTCTCATCGATATACCATGTTTTCACAAGGTATCTAATACATTGTTTCATATCTACACACATCATTTATATAGGTTCAGGTGTAATGAAAATGAAATCACAACAACCAGGACTAGAAAAACTCATTCATTGATATTTCTTAGAAACAATTCATCCAGTTAGCACATTTTAACATCCATTTAATTTCAATCAGATCAATATACAATTAAAAAATCACAATCATTACATTATCATAAAAAAGCATTATCCAAAAAAATCATAGGACTTCAAATATGTTTTAAAACCCATCAATAAAGTGGTTTCCAATAATAATTTCACAATTATTTTATAAAAATTTTAAAAAATAATTTATATAATGTTATCCCTTCATGTTCTAATCTGTTTGAGTCATGACACAATCCACAAACCATAATAACCATTTTAAAATGAAAAATGACACTATGATTCTTTAAATATGGTCATGAAAAACCATTTCGTCGCTTGATTCTACATAGATTCCTCCAGATCACATATAAATACATCAAATAACATTGAAATATATCCATAAAATAAGATATATGGTTCCAATAAGGATAAATATAATAGTTATAAGAATAATGACTATGAATTTTCACTTTCCAAAAAATGTTGCCTCCAATGCACATTGATTCACATACAGATTGTTCCTAGTCAGAAGTGAGGTGTATCTCACACCATGGATGAAAATGAAATTTATGTTATATGAGAATTAAGGGAATATGTTATTAATGAAATAAAAAATTATATCCACTAATTTCAGTGTTCTATTTATATGTTTTACAGTTTGGACATGCAAATTGAAAATCTGTGCACAAAACCATGTGGGTGATATTTTCATAAACCAACCCTCAGATGGTTATAACAAGTGGTTTGAAAACTTATTACACAACATTAAATTTATCCTCTATTTGAAAATATGTGGATTCTTTATGAATCAGTAAGGTTTTTTCAATATGTGTACAAACCTGGTGGAGCTAATGACCCTCCAACAACACAAGTTTCCCGGTTTCATAGAAGGGGTGTAAAGTAATTACTGGCCATTATCAACACATGAATCACCATAAAATCCTCCCAAGAATAGAAAAACCTTTAAATATATAAAAATATTACATAGTCATTATATATACATAATATAATTAAATAATTAGTCAATAACCTAAGACTAGATCCACCACACTACACGTGTATCTCAATGACATTACATATTTATGTTTATGCATTTATGTATGGTAAATGGAAATAAAGTCAAAAACTGATTTGTGTAGCATGGAACTGATCATGGACAGTGATGGACACTGGAGGACATTACTGTGTTAATTATTATTTTTATCATCTTTTATTATTAATCTATTTTATATGGCCACTTTGGATTCCTTTTAACAAATTTGGTGAAATTTTTAGATATTATCTATCTCATCATGTTTCTTTGTTTATTATTATATTTTTTATTATATATTATTTATCCCACGACATGATACTGAGGGTATTGTCTACTAACCAGTGGAATTAGACTCTCACTATTAGTTGGAAGCCACATTCATATGGGGAGGCGCACATATGTTCATGTAATAATCTAGTTCAAACCTCATGGTTTTGGATGGATTTCTACAACTAAAAACACTTTCTCTATCCATTACATCTATTGGAATATTTTGGTGCCGGTCAGGAATTTATGTATATTTCCACATCCATGGAGTTATATAAATAATTTTTCATCACTAACCCTAATGGTTGGTTATTTTAATAGATTTATCAAATTTATATGATATTAATAGTGATATTATCTTCCTATAGGGATAAATTAATATTTACCTTTAATTCAATTCTTTGAAAAATTAGAACATTGCTTCTGTATAGCCACACACTACTACTTCCACAACATGAGGTAACTATTTTTTAATCGACTCCTTTCATGGATGTCTCTAAAAAATATTTGATGAATTAATATGATAGAAAGGATTAATATATTTATTGAATATTAGTCAATAATGATAACACAGTAATTAATTATCATTATAATGACACCCATTGATATTTGATAATTATAAACAAAATAATATTGTCACTGATTTCAAATTTAGGAATATGAACTAAAACTCTTCGAGGATGAAATTAGAAAATTTTCATTCACTTCAGAACATATAAAATAGTATACTAAAAATAAATATATTCATTAAATAAATATATAAGAATGGTGTCTGGCAGTTTTTTGGAAACATGTGACGATCAATCAAAATTAAAAACATACATTGATGAAATTAATCTTTAACTAGATAATGAGATAACACAAAATGATTATAGTAAAAAATTATAGAAGGAAAAACATAAAAATTAGGTTTTATATAATTTATTATTGTATTTTTTTTATTATATAATAGCTTAAATATGTATGAACCCAAATCTTTTCATTCAGATATTGATCTTGTTTGTTGGGTTGTTTTGATGAAAAAAGAAGAAAATAGGATTTTCAAAGTACAAATCGTGTACTTCTGAATACACACCCTATTCCTGGTTTCAGCATACAGCTGTATGCTCGTTTTGTAATAGCCGAGTACATGGTCATGTGGTGACCTAGTAGACCACTTAAATCAGAGGATAATTGAGGCTACTACATAGTGTGTAGTTTTAAAGAACATGCCATGTAGTTTTCTTTTTATTAGATATATCAGAATGGGGTCGTGTATCATTGTTTGAAACACCTTCTTATTCCCCTATTTCATATAGTAACACTCCAGAATGATGGATGAAGTCGTATATCCTAATTAATTGTTTGAGTTCCGTTTGAGAAACCATCGGGTGTGTTGGAATCCCACAGGTGATTTCCAAAACTCTCTAGAGCATTTATTACTAATTCATCCTCTCATGTGAGTTAGTCAAGGCTAGGTGTTTTTTACCTTTGTGTAAATATATGTTGATCTAGGGTGATTCAAGGAGATACAGTCAAGTATATCGATCATATGACATCGAGGTAGGTGGGTTGTGCCTTTTGTTATTTTCTTTGGATTATATATTCTAAAAGGGTTACATAGCCACATTTTTTGTGTTTCTTGATTCGTAATTCAAGACTCTTTATTACCTGTTATGGTATGATTGATTGATAAAGGGTTTTCTCATATGCGTAAGGTTTGATACCTTTTTTATGGGACAACCTGTGGGTGAATTCCCCTTGTTTGACTATTTACGGCCATTTGCTAAAGGTTTCTTATGAGGCGTGCCTTGTTTCCCATGCCTTGAATTGCATAGGAAGGAGATTTTTTTATTATACAAATGCATGTGACATTCATTATTAATGTTTATACATTTAGTATATTTATATTAAATGAGCTTATTCTTATATAATATGCGGATTATGTTTATTTCCAATGGATTGTGAGAGCCTTGGACTAGGAAAATTATGCGGGTTTGCATGTTTATTTCCAATGGACCATGAGAGTGTTGGAAAAAAAACTATGGGGGTTTCCATGTTTATTTAAAATGGACTGTGAGAGCCCTAGAATTTGAAAATGTTTGGGGTTTTTATGTTTATTTACAGAGGATGATGAGAGCCTTGGATTATAATTTTTGAACTAGGGGTTTATACTCTGAGAGATTACCATGTTGTCATTTATAATTGATAGATTCTATGTTGGACCAAATGGATTGGACCATGCGAGATTTCCCATAGGGTCTATTTCCAACTATATATTTTGGATGCACATTCGTTAATGGAGGACGCATTGCACTGTTGCCCCTCATTCCCACTTTCCATAGGTGGGTGGCATTTGTGGCCTATTGATGGACGTTTTCTCCCTGATCAAAATTAGATTATGGGATATTGGTTCCTCCTTTTGTGGATTCCTCCTCGAAATTATTTACCCAGAGTAGGACACCCTTAAATCATATGATCTTGTTCGTGATACTCTTATCTAGTTTCATATCATCAAGGAGGAGAATTAATTATACTACTTCTATTAGGACATTCCAATGGGTCATGTGAGCGCATCAACCATCGATTTTGGGAGTAGACATGATGGACATCGCTGGCATGTCTGGATGCTGAAACAGTGACCCATATGTATTTTTTCCCCTTATGATAGGACATCTTGTGGGAGAATAATCCCATGGAATCCACGTCAAGTGTATGTAATTATATTTGATAGGCATGTACTTGTGTCTTTATTCATCTTCCCATGTTTAACACAGGGTATGTGGCGAGATTAATATCTAACAGAGACATATCAGACTGATCAGAACAATGATAGTAGTGGATAAAATGGGTATATCCTCAAGATGGATCACCTAAGTTTTTTACTGGATGAGTGGATCAAAACATCCAATGAGGACATATCATAGGTGGTGTGTCACAATGAAAGATGATATCACACCGTGAAGGCTGATATAGAAACCTCAAAAGGCGGATCAGAGAAATATAATGTCCCTGTAAAGGGTACACCAAGGTTTACTATTGGATGGGATTGAACCTTAGGAAATCTTCCTATGTCATGTATCAAGAAGATAGGGATCAAAACCCACATAGTTTGAAAGGGTGATACATAGAATCTGGTTGTACAAAAAGGACAATGACCTAGAGATATGCGGGAGATTACACATGGATAGAGGACCATCGAAAGAGGGACACTCTTGGTTGGATGTTCATGGATTGTGTGGGGATTATGCATGGTTTTATTCCTGGCTGGATAGCATGATCTTACCCTGATGTGGAGGATCGTGTAAAAATCTTGAAGAATATGGATGGAGTATAGAGAGAAGTGGATGAGGAATGTGTTGGAACCAAAGTGATGTGGGTGGGACCAATGGGTGTTGGGGATGAACCTCAGTGAGGCTTCCTACATACTTTTCCAAGAGACTAAAATGATCAAAGTCCATGTAGTTTGGAATGGGGGATACAGTTTAACGTCATGTGGGATGAAGGTGAACCGATGTGAAGTGGTTGGCACTACTGGGTGTTGGGACTGATCCTTAGGGAAGCTTCCTACTTATGTTTCCGAGAGAGGTAAAAGATCAAATTACATGTAGTTAGGAATGAGGGATATAGTCCAACATCATCCAAGATGATGGTGAACAAAAATGAAGTGGTCAGGACCAATGGATGTTGGGCTTGAACCTTAGAGAGGCTTCATACTAATCTTTCCTAGAGAGGGAAAATATCAAATTCCACTTATTTTGGAATGGGGGATACATTTTAACATCATCTGGGATGAAGGTGAACCAATGTTATGTAGTTGATACCAATGGGTGTTGTCCTTGTACCTCAAGGAGGCTTTCTACGTACCTTTACTAGGGAGGGAAAGATCAAATTACACGTAGTTCAGAATCATTGTCATTAGGCATACACACTAAGGCAACATAGGAAGGATTTCATGGTCGGTGCTTACACTATGTCCATGTGACTCATTCTCGGTGTGAGAAATAAGAGGTATCAAAGACCTGAAGATCTTGTCACAAAAGGTGCGACCTTGACGAATAGAGTGGGGATTACATTTGGTTTGTGACCCAGGGAGATGGATATTGGGACTTATTGTAGGATGGTGGCCCGATGTTGATAAATCCCAAAGGGAGAGGGACATGGTATCGAAGGTCCCTACTCCCTTCTCAACTATAGTCTTTGTGTATGGAATAATATAGGAAGAGCTAGGATGCTACCTCATACGAAAAAGGCTAGGGGATTGCACCAAGATTGTTTCCCTTCCCTGCGGAGTAATTCCACTCCATACAATAGAATCTCATTCAATGTGAGGAATATCTCACTCCCGTGAAGACCAGTGGGAATGGAAAATGGTCAAGATGGGGCACAGTGTGTATATTAAATGGGGAGAGGCTATAGTTTAATGTTAAATGCTGAGGAAAATGATGCTTGGCAGTTTAACATCCTATAGCTCGGATGATGAGGATGCACTCCCCACCCCTAGAACTTACATAACAAGAACTCTTTAACCTTTGGCGAAGGGATGGAAATAGAAATGTCATGGAGTGATAGGGTTATGGATTAATCCATTGAGGGGCTCATGTATGAATGGCTATGCAAAGAAGCAATATCGGTTAGCAGACCTATGAAAAGAAACATAAGGATTAGCAATGAAATTTGAAGAACCAATGAAGGGACATTTAAATCACTTCATACAAACCTAGATGTTCATACGAGAGATGGGTTTGTAAAGAATAAATGTCCATAGGAAAGGACCTTGTGAAGATCTGGTGCTCCGTAGAGTGGAGAGACTCTGCGAAGGGGTATTCTTCACAATGTGTGGTGGCATAGCCTAGGCAATGGGTATACATGCGTGTAATGGTTGCTTTGCAAATTGAATGTACTTTTGCGGTGTAGAAAATTGTAGAGCATGGGTTCCCTGAAAATCATGGCACTGTGAAGCAATGTACATCACAAAGCACATTGATCCTACCTTAGCATGGGGTAAACATATGAATGGAAGGTACATCGTGAAGCTTGAGTGCTCTGTGATGACCCGACATCCCTTAGGTATTTCCTTAATTTGAGATGGACCTTGGGCTCTATGAATGGCATCCATGCTTCAAGAGGGGTTTTATTTGAGCTAAGGTAATTGTATTTCTCAATTGTCAAGTACCGTGAAGAGATACTCTTTCTCAATTTTTCATAGTGATGATGGTGGTTCACGATTTTGGAGTTGAGAAGGTGAATGTTCAGGGTTTTCATCATTTGGGTATGAGGGAATCCTGATATTTATAGGTGAGAGGAGGCACAAAGTTGTGACAACTCAATAAGAATCCATGTTCAACATTGGGATTAGAATCAGATTTCACCATGTTTTTCGTAACAGTGGAGTCGACCTTCATCCCCTCCTCATAGAAGAGGCCTCCTTAATTAAATCTATAGTACTCGTGGTGACTTCTGTCAACTTCCCAAGGATCGCTAAGGCGATCCGGTTCCCTCCACAGTGAGAATAATTTCATCAATTTTGTCACAACTACAGAGTCTTCTTCCTATTTTAGTATGCTGTGATCACAAAGGTGGTCATGGTTTAGCACCGGTTGTTCCCTGAGGGGATTTGTGAAGACTATAGTGTTGATGGTCTCTACGAATGAGCTTCGTGTAGATTCCCCTTTGTCATTGATGTTATATTTTCATTTTCTTTTCCATGCACACATTTTGGCACAAAAAAATACACTACTCAGACAAGGAGCTGTAGAGAAAATGAAGTTCAAAGTATGAGGGTTGATCTCCAAATTTTTTGGGCTAATCGATAAACAATATCGTGAATAAGTGCCGCGATGTAGAGAGGTGATGTGTAGGTTGAGAACACCATGATTCTCGGTGTGGCCAGGCCCGCTGCGAAGCTCAGTGGTCATTGCCTATAAATTGGGGAGAATGGAAATTCTTTTGTCCTTACTTATCTCTACATTTTTTGAGATTGTTCTCTTGATTTGGGAAGCTATGTTCACTTGGTGACCATTATTTTTGAATCAGTGCCTCTTTGATCTGAGGTGCACAGTGAGTCCTCTAAATCAATGATTGTGCACTCCTTATATTGTTTTTGTGAGTTTTGGGACAAGGAAATGACACCTGTCTCTGGGAATGAGCTCTGTGATCGAGCTCTGTGATTGAGCTCTGTGATCGAGCTCTGTGATTGAAAAACTCGGCATTAGGGAATTCGTGTGGAGTCATTCGGACCATGCATCTCTAGTGGAGTTGTTGTAGGATATCTAGAATAGCTACCCTTATGAAAAATAATTCATTTATATTGATGTGGTTTTAGCGACGATGTTCTCATTCATGAAGCTAGTAGGGACGATCTTGCCTATTGGTTCAAGAGTATGTCATTCCATCACCAGTGGTTTAGGGCATCTAATGGTCATACATAATAGGATTATACACCTATCAATTCCAACTGCTTGTATAATCATGTAAATAATGTTGATGGGAAGGCATTATAGCCACAGGTATCTTTCCCACAGTAGCACACCATTTTTAAGGTTTCCTTAGGGAACCTAGATAAGGGGTGGACCAATGAGTGGGATCTTCACTAGGGCGGAAATTTCATAGACGATTAGGTATGGTCTTATTGAATTTGTGCCTCCTGCATGGAGTTTGGGGTGGAGATGAGGTGAGTGAGCCTATATGAGGTGGCATGGGTCTCCCTATTACACATCTACCAGTCGAAGTAATTGATTCCATATTTACTGAGAAGGTGTTCATCCTAGACCAACACTTTCCATCATCACCATGGGGATGATGCTATCAACCTCTAGGACCTGCACAAAATCTAGGTGATTCAAATATTGGGGGTGATGTATGATGAGTTCCTCCCCACTGTGAATATGTGGAAGGACCAAGAGTATATGCCTCCACTGGGAAAGTTACTGATGGACCTAGTGCCAGGAGTGGAAAAGCAGTCAGTGAGGGATGTCAACATTAAGCAGTGGTTCAATCAGTTCATTCTTTTCTAGTTAGATGGGATGTTTAATGTGAGGCCTCCCACTTTTCCAAATGGGGTCCATCACATCAAAGAGCACTCCTAATAGAAAATAATGGAGTAAAACTATTGGATGACATGGGGATTCAGTGTCAGGACCATGAAAAAACTAGTGGTTAGGTTTGTTGTGTTCATCTCAGCACTCATTTTCAATTGGATACTACTAGTAAAGGATATAAAAATGGGTGTATGGTCATACACTTTTATCATGGTGTCCATGTTTTTGAAGGGGGTGGAAATCAATTTGGGGATCCCCAAGCTAGATAACCTGTATAAAGTACTCTGGCATATCATTGAGGAGAAGAATCTACATAGGGTGTACATGCTGCTCCATCTTCTGTATGGGTAGATAGCGGAGCATATATGCAACTACGAATATCCAACCCCCATTTCTCCCCTAGGATTAGACTTATGACCAACTATTTTTAATATAGTGGGGGGGTTTCCCAATCAAGCCGACCTCAATGATGGGGTCGAATCATGTCTCGAAGGAAGACAAGTTAAACTTCTACCCATTCCCATTTCCAACAGGTGTGTTCACTGATTATGGCCAAGGAATGGACCAAAATAGATCCTATATCATATATATTCCGGATAGAGTCCTGGTGGTATGGGTTGACCATGATCCTATGAGTGAGACATACACCCTGCACTACATCATGAGGATAGTTTCGGTGCATGCACAGTCTGACGATGTGGGTCTAATTGGGAGTGTTCCATGAGGACCATCCCATTGCGATGAGGCAGATGTAGATAATGTTCACATGGGAGGATGGGAAGATGTGGAATTAGATGCCCCCACCTACAGTAGTCTAATGTATAGTGAAGGAATATGCCTTGAGATGGGAGGAATCCTACCTGGGGGAGATGGTGACGTGGTATCCCATTTTTACTAGTGACGGGGTGCCTCCTCAACCTCGAGGTTAGGTCCAGAAGGTAGCAAAAATATACCATGGTGATGGGGCTGTTGTAGTGGTGAGGCATGCGCTGATCGAGAGGTAGGGGACATCGGCAGACCCATCAGTCTTAAAGGATTAAAGTCAACCTGAGGGGAGGTCTCTCGTGGAGTTCTATACAACACCCACTTCAGATCTAGGGAAGTGGTTGTACCATACTGACATGTTTGAGGATGCTATTTTCCCAGAGGCCTGGTACATCATTGATGTCGAAAGACAATTCCTCTATCCTTTCTAGATGTTTCACCATCTAAAACATATTTGGATGAATGATTATGGGATTTTTCTCACTAGGGCTGGCTTTGAAGTATCTCAGGAAAAATGGGAGCAGTACATAAACGAGATGGAGGAATTTTTGCACTCTCGGGGTCCACTTCATCTAATGAAGGAACAGGTGAAACCGCTAGTTGAATGAATAGTCCCTCTACACCTGTCATCCACTGAATTGAGGGAGTGAATCCCACTACTGGATGAATCGTAAGGGTCCTCATAGCGGGAAGAGGCTGTTAGAGGAAGCCATTAGTATGAAGGTGAGGTTGAAAACTCAGAGCTAGAAGAATTTATGGAAGCTCTTGAAGTGAACCTGAAACAATTTTCAAGTGGTTCACATTCAAGATACATTGGAATTTGTGACTAACATTTGAACTATATAGAAGGGCTTCATATGAAAAACCCGCTCCCATGCAATAGTGTATTTGGCTTCGGGACCGACACCCGTAATGATGAAGATTACCATGACTATTTGGGCCACGACACCTAGGGTGGTTCTCTCAGAATCTTCATACATCCCAAAAATATATGGGGGGCCATGCCTCGGGATTTTGGCAGAAATATCTAAGGGGAGGGACCATGTATTTTATCTCTGTATATATTTTTCATAGAACATGTTGTTGTAATCCATTGAATTAGGATGATTGAATTCTGTGTATTATCACATGCATAGTTCTTAAAATGGAATGGGTCACATTGGTGAGGATGTCTAGGGATCCTAGTGCTACCTTTCCTAGGGGAACACTAGTTGTCGTGGAAGAGGATGCCCATACTTACCAAACCATAACACACCTAATCACAGGTGGGACCGTCAGAAGGATGGAACCTGAAATTATCGAGTTGGAATTCGACGATGGTGATTAGTCAAATGGAATGGAATCTGGACTACCCGACCAGATGATGGAAAAATTTCCTACTGATGAGTTTCTAGAGGTGTTCCCCATGTATGAACATACTAACCCCAAAAACATATACGAGATGGATTCCAATGAATACGACAACATGACCTTCCATTTTTGGTCATGGAATTTGATCAAGAACTTATTTGGGGAGACCCCACAAGCACAATGGATGGACCAAATGGGAAAGCTTCATTCCCAACATCAAGACCAATGCACTGGTGGAGTGGATGCACAACATCCTCGTATGTTCATCTGAGACTTCATTGAAGAAAAGATATGTGAACATGACTATGGCCTTAGTGTGGGATAGAAATAGAGGAAATATGTGAACATCAGGAGACTCCAGGATGCCAAATATGAGATCCAGTGGTTGAGGGAGCAGGTGAATGATTACTCATCTTTCTTTGATGCACAATCGGGGCTCATATCACAACTGAGGGCCCAGCTTGCAGATGCCGAGGAAGATATGAGGTGAGCCTCTAAGGATATGGCTATTATTCAAGCCAACAAGGATCAAGCCCAAATCGAGGAAAATGAACTACACCCCATTTTCATCGAGGAGGAGAGGGATCTTAACAAGATACAACAGATCCTAGATGCTACCAGCCATAGAGTGGCGGTGTTGGGATGCTGTATTAAAGAGGTCAACCCAGCTATGGGAGGGGGAATTCCATGGGAACTATAATATTAATTAACACATAAATGTAATTTATATTGGTTGGAGGCATGAGTTCTATTATTTATTTTCGTTTTCTACATTCCCATAATATTTGTGAAATATCTGATGTTCAATCCCTAAGATCACATGGGTCATGCCCAATGTGAGAAACAAGGGGTGTCTACATCGTTATTCCCTTTGAATATTATAGTTCCATCGAGGCTCTAGGAATCCAGGGTCTGAATAGTTGATATGGATTTTTGGGAAGAAAGTGATATAGGCCTTATAAGAGAATGAAGTTCTCAGAATAGTCAAATTTTCTTTTTCCCAATGTGATTGAGTGCACAAGAAGGGTAACACCAATGTCATTATAATCAATCCAACCCTAGGAGAGTGGAACATGAGAATCATGATACACAAAATTTGGAACACTTTATGGGTGGAATGACAATGAATTATAACTTTTGATTGTGTTCGAAACATAGTATCCCAATTTTGTAATCCTAAAATTGGGAAATAAAATGAGGGCTAACTGTGGACCATGTTTGAAACATACGGAATGACTCGAAATGTCATCCATTAGTATTTCAAAACATTATACCATGACAGTAGGAAATCCATAGGCCAAGAATCCGTACTGTTAGGGGGTTTCCTTGGGAATGAAATAGGATGTGGATCCAAATAATGGGAACGCAAGGCGTGGAGGGTGGAGTGATGGTTTCATTGAATGGATCCCAACACACTTAAAATTACACCATTGTGCTGAAAACAATTAGGTGGGAAAAATGATCTAACCCTGGATCAAACCTACATCCAGACATTACCTTTCTTGTAAGGACCGAGAATTCCTTTTAGTTTTACATCATTCCAAATAGAACAATAGACATATAGTTTAACATCGTAAGGTGATGATGATTCATAGAACATTTAACATCATATATCCCGGATGTTTCCCATACTTTTATGGTAATACTTCCTAGACCAAGGCTAAAAGTTCAAAATTATGTTGCATGGAATGTAGGATCCTAGTTTAAGGTCATAGAGATTGGACAGTGGTCAGAGCCGAAGGGGACATAAGGGTTAACGACTAGGGGATCAGCCAAAGGCGAAATGACTATGCATCGTTATGCATCCCGTAAGGATGAGAATCAATCAAAACATAGTTCTAATATTTCCATTTCAATGTTATGCCGGAAAAAAGACAATTGTGGTTCAGTTGCACCAGTACAAATCCTAGAAAACCCAACGAGCTCAAATGAGTTTTGCTCAATGCATGAAATAAAGAGTAGTGGCTGGAAATTCTGAGTATGGGGAGGCACACATTAGGGGAAGTGGAATTATAGGAAAATGAGGTCCTAAAAATAAGGACATTCTTACATAACACACATAGTTATGCTGATTTGTAAATCCAATTGTGTTGGAATTCCACATGAACATAATAGAGTAGAAAGATGTGAAAAATGGTTCTTGAGATCTTGATTGCAATGATACTGGCATGACGATAGAGGATAATAGTTGACTATTTTCTAAACATAGTATTCATTTCATGTTATCCTCACATGGGAAGAACAAATGAGGGTCGACCATTGATCATGTTCGAAATAGGGGACTTATCCTAAAATGTCATCTGAGGCCTTTTGGGGAGTTGGCCCAAGATGGTAGGTGAGCCAATGTGCCATGAGACGAGGCCATAAAGAGGGTACCTTTAGACATTGAAGAAAATAGGGATCCAAATAAAGGGCACATGAAGCGTGTACATGAATCTAGGGAGTGTCCATGAGAAAATTCAACAATTTTAACTCTTTTCCATGACACATTTGTGTACGCCAGTAAGACATGTCAGATAGAGGGAGTGGAATCACTTTCTAAGGAAAAGGGCCTTTGTGATACAAAATACTATTTTCATGCCATAGTGTTTACCATTATGGGGGGAACATGCTTTAATGGAATGTATGTAGGGTTGCGATGTATCCAAACCTGACACGTAGTTCTCGTATGAAGATCTTTGTTTCTAGTCATAGAGCTTAGACTGGGTTGGGAAGAGATAAGGGAGACACATGGTATGGTTGTTTCAAAACCTGACATGAATGGGGATACAATAGATATTCACCACACCCCATGCTCCCAACAGAGTTCAGGCCAAGAGGCCTAAAAGAGGATAAGATTTGAGATATATGTGGCTGGAAATGAAGAGGAAATGTCTAGTTGTTACTACATTTCCCATGAGGATGGGAATCAAGCCACACATAGTTCTCATATATGACATGGTATGGTACCACTTCTAGGGGAAATACTATCATATAGGTCTGGCCCTTGCACCAAAATAAGTGGCATTTGATTGATCTTATTTTTTCTTTATAGTGTATGTGTATTTTTTGTGATCCAAAAAACTTAATATGGATAATCTGAGTGTTACTATAAGAATCAAGAGATCTGTAGGCCATAAGAAATTTCATGGTAGAAAATTGATACTAAACATGATGTCCCCTCAAGTGAGGACAAAAAAATGTGGTGCCATTTTTTCTCCATGTGTCCAGGATGATAATATCATGGTTTATGGTCTAATGATCAGACCAAACCACTTATTTTAAAATCACACAACAAATATGAAAATGTTTAATGTCATGTGGGACCTATAAGAATAGTTTATGGTCATATGGCTTGGATGCATACAAAAGAATGTGATTTGATATGGAATGTGCAAGGTGTGATAAAGCATAACTAATGTGAATTAGGACCAGGTCCACACCACACCGCACGCAATTGTAGAGGAGAAACTATGGACAAGGGGATGGAATAGATTAGAGGATATATGGCTCAATCATTATATTTTTATCACAGGGTAGTTTAACGTCATGAAAGATGAGATGAAGAGGAGACTATCTCATAAATAGGGAGTATGTGGTGTGGCTATTGCAAACAAATCATGACTCAAGACATAATCCCACATATGCCACACCATACAACCCTATAAAATTCAGGTCTGAAAGGCCGATCATAAGATATAATTAGTTAATCCTAAGATGGAACATAAGAAGAAGTGTATGGCCATTCATACGTATCCCATATATATAAGAATCAAGACATACATATTTATAAACGTGTTGTGCAACATAACATCATATGACAATGATATAGGGAGATCATAGTTTAGGGTCATAGAGATCAGACCATAGAAGTGAGATTCTTCCATGAGGGTGTAAACCATGAACTAATCCCTAAGAAAACATGATCTATGCTCGATGTTGGAAAAAAGGGTGGATATGGTCTTCACAAAATGTGGAATATAGAGAAAGGGAGAAACAATGAGAAGCCTCAAAGGACACCTCACCATGGGTTTTTCCTCTTAACACAGAAACACACACTGAGGGATAACACCAAGAGTGTTAAAATTCCACATGGGCATAATAGACTATAAAATTATGTGATTCATGCAACCAATATTTAGATATTAGTGAGGGTGGCATAATGATGTAGGGTGACTATTGTCACGCCCGGTTCTTCATGTCTTTGTTTTGATCCAGATCATTCAAAATCCTGATAGTTTTCTTGGTTCTTGTGTGAAATTAATTTTGATATTATTTTTCATCTATTTCTATTCACCATAATTTGGGTTCCCCATTTCTTGGTTTGGAGTTTTTCGAGAAAGGGTAGTTACTTCATGATTTGGGCCAACTGTAAGCCCATTTCCAATTTTAAAAACCAAATTTGTTTCTTTTATAACTCCTTTGTTTTTCATCCTATTTCACCCATTATACATCCCACAAGGCCTCAACTGGTATTTTATAACTACCATATCCTTTTTGAACCCTTAAGAAATCATAATCTTGGTGAACTGGGGTTACTAATTTTGGCATTGGGCCAGCCCATTGACCCATTTCCATTTTTTAGAAAATTACTCGTTTATTTTATATCTATTTCAATATTTTATATTTTTCAATGATTCCACCTCCCACTAAAATATAATATCCCTAAAATCACCCCTGATATCGATTATCCCTCTTTTAATCTCAGAGTTGTCTCGGAGGGGAGAATCATTCTCAATGTCTTTCAAATCATCCATAATTGACAAGGTAAATTGTATCATTCATAAATCAATAAATTTGTACTATTTTGGAAAAAAAATATTCTTTAATTTGTTCTTCCAGAAATTAGAAGTCTCTCCTAGAAGTTTCAAGACATTTCCTTTTATCTATGGGTGCAGACCTAGTGGAATACGAAGAGTTTTCAAGTTGAAAAGCTAAGATTCCTTCTCCTTTATCCTCTATCTTCTCTCTTATTTCATTATTTCTTTGTTTTATAATCTTTACTACTCCATTTCGACATAGGTTTCTGTTATTCTATGATTTTTGATGAGTTTTTTTATTCATTTGGGTCTGGTCGTCAAAGGTTTTAGGTTTGTAAACCCTCGGATGGTGATTTCGTGTGTGCGTTACTATTTCGCCAAGGATTTGAGGTAGGATGTCCCGTGCACAAGACATTATCATTTATGTTTCATCAATATCATACTATTATAACATTATTTATATTATATTTTCTGTTGTGAAATCTTGGTTTTAAATATTTTTCATTCAAATTATGTTTTATGACTTATTTTTTAAAAAATATAGTTGTTTTGATATAAATGTGCCCTCCTCTTGTTTTATAAATTATTCCATGAGCTTCTGCACTTGGTTTATGGTATTTTGAATATTTTTCAGTAGCTTGAATAACTTTATGTCAGGAAAATGGTATTTTATCTCTTTTTTTAAGTGCTGAACATAATTTGTTTTGTTAAAAAGTGCATGCCACATGTTCGGTAAATTGCTTTGTTGTCTTTTATGTGTCTAATGAAATTTAAAATGATTTGTTAGAATTTATAAATACATTGGAAGCATTTGAAAAAATATTTTGGAATACTTTTATTGATTTACAATTTGTATTTGGTTTTACAAATAAATGGTATTTGGTTTACAACATGTTTTGGCATGAGTTGCCAAAAAATGGCATGTTTCACATTCCTATGAAAATGGTTGTGTTTTGAATATGAAACCTGAGTGTTTTATGGGATTCATGAATGTTGTTTGATGCTTTATATGGTGTGTATACACCTCTTTCAAAAAAATTGGAATGAATAATTTTTTTCAAATGTTAGTTTGGGGAAAAAGTTTAAATGTTTGTTTGGCCTTTCCTAAAAATGAAGAATGAGTGTTTTACTTGTATATACCATGTTGTGTCAATTGGGAGTAATTTATCATCTATGAAATTATTTTCATTAATGTTTTTAGGGATTCAAAATATGGTTGGGTATGGTCTTGTAGTGTTTTTATAATTCAAATAGTGTTTTCGAATGAGTTTCTTGTGCAAAGCCGTAATACACTCCCTGAAATTGTTTTACCAAAATTTGTAGTGGTTTGTTGATTGATGAATGAAATGTGAAGAAACATTATGTGCAGTTCTTTTTATGGTTTTGGAATGTAATTTGGATGTAAAATTTTTATTTTATAATATGTTTATCTTTATTGAGAACTAAAGGTAATCTCAGGTATCTAGGTGGGTGGACATGTAATAGTATGCTAGAGATTCTGTGGCGTTTGGCCCCTATTTCGCATAGTGTGTTTGAAGATGACAAAACTAACTAAACTATGTTGATAATGATGTTGGGGGGCCACTAATTTATGGTTATTCTCCCTACTTGTGGAACGTGTGCATGAGAAAAAATATTTATTATGGTTACTTTCACCGAGATACGAGGTACCTGGGGCTCACAACTAACTAGTGTCTAGGGGTTTTCCCGTGAGTTGTGCTCATTGGATATTTTTTACTCCTTGTCGGCATACGGTGTGTTTGGTTGGTAAATTCATTAGTGTGTGTTATTTATTTAAATGTGTATAATCTTTAAAGCATCCCACATTAAAACAATTTTCATTTTGAAGTTGCACCTCTTTGAAATATCGTTACTTGAATGTTTTTTATAAAACATCAATGTTTTGGTCTGATAACTATTATAGCATGGAAACTCATTTGAAAAACATACTTTTATATCTTGTATTTAAAACCTGAAATTTATGTTTATTTTATTTTAAAGTAGGTTCATTGGGAATAGAATATCAGGCAAACCTACTGAGCTTTAATAATCACGCCTATAGTCTTCTTCTTTATTTAGCCCTTGTGCAGGTTTCAGCTTGAGTTCGATCACCGTGGGCAACGTTTGACCATTGTATTGGAGAGAAACCAGCGGTGTCACATGGAGTTAGTTGGTTATCGAGTTTGTTTAGTTGATTTTTTGGTTTTGTTCAACTTTTAGTTTTCTGTACAAATAATGTTAAGTTCAATTTTAATATAAATTCATTTTTGGATGTCCATTTATTTCCGCTGTTTGTTTTATTGTTTATATATGGGTGAAATCATTCCCTTGTGTACTCTATTGATACCCTTGGTGCTTTTCTCCATCTATGGAGGATCGGGAATGCTTCTCGGGAATTGTCGCAGGCTGTCATGGGTGATCGGTTTAGGGTCGACTCGGTCTCGTTCTTGAAAAATTGGTATCAGAGGCAGACGACTCTTAGCAGAACATTCTTTTTAGAGTGCCCTTGTTATTTGGGGATTTCATTGTAGATGGATTAGGAATATTGGTACATGATGGGTAACTACGAGAAGAGCATCGCGAACTCTTTCTTGTTCTGATCCTCAGGTTTCCATGGCAAGTCTATTTTTATTAGTTTACATTGTTCTTGCAGATTGGTTCGTGTTGAGATATGAGAAGGGGAGTCTGACTAATGGCATATGTGACCTATTAGGTCCTGGTAAGCTATGTAGATCCAGGTAATGGTACTAATAAGTCTTTCCATGTTGGTGTTGTGTTTAACATTTTCCACCTACCATATGGTCAATTCACCCACTGACACTAGTTCCTTTTTGTGGGTTTCTTGGACCTTTCATAAATTTTGAATTTTTGTTTTGAAAATCCTTATGTTAGAATTATGGAAATGGGTTTTAAAAGAATAATTGGATTTAGAAAAGTAGACAATGGGTTTTCAAAAATTAAATATTACAAGGGTTTTGGTAAGGTTGTGTTTTTTAAAAAAATGGGGGGGAAATGGAAATGATTTAACAGGATTGGATTTTCCTTAATCTAAACTTGTGGTTTGTTGAAATAAAATGTTTTGAAAGTGTGAATAATTTTTATGTAATTAAGAAACTTTGTTTTAAATGTGGTGTTTTAGTCTGCTTAAATGTGTTTGAATCAGATGAATTTGTTTTGGAAATTTGGATTTGTGAGGATGGTTTTTTTCTCAAAAATGGGTTCGGCTTTTGTTGTTGACAGATTATGAAAAAAGACCTTGCTGAATTTTTTTAAAAATTGGAAAGGGATATTTCAAATAGAATGGTTGTTTTTCTAAGTTCTATTAAATTAAATGGATTGTTTTTTAATCAAATTGTTCTCTGATTAAGTGTGGTTTGTTTTGTGGAATATGAAAATTATTTTTGACTTGGTGGTTGGTGTTCCTTTTGACAGTACATGATTTTTGTATTGATGTTGTTTTGTTTTAGCCTTTGGTATCTTCATGGGTTCTCACGTGAATGGTTTTATTTATATCTATAAGGATGGAATATATGGCATGGTTTTTGAATGCCTAGGGTGTCACTTAAATGTTCATGTGAGTGAGACATTATGAAACACCATTGATGAATGTGAAAATCCACCAAGATAGTTTCTTTTTTCAAAAGTTCTTTTAGCTGAAAAATTGTGGTGTTTGTTTTGAACTGATAGTTTTGTGGATTTTTTGTCCTATGTATTAGAAGTTTTTTATATTCAGTATGATTCCTTATGATCTAGAATTCATACTATTGTTTCATCTTGAGATATGATCTTGTTGGTGGCTCAGTTTTGGTGTAATGATTAGTGGGTTTCTAAAGATGTGTTGGAAGTTGTGATGTGGCCATAAACAGTTCTATGTTTGCAAGATTTTTAATTGACAAACCTAAGGATTCTTACTAATTCTTCATAATCTATGTCCACCTCATAAATTAAATCATCATTCTGTTAGTTTAAATAGAGATCTATTTGGGATCGATTTAAAGTGCTTCCAGTTTGTGATTATTCTTGTGGACATAGCAGTTGTGTTCCTTGATGTTGATGATTTTCTCTGTATTTGTTGTCCATTATGCTCCTAGTTTTGAGTGAGATATAATTTTGATAAGTATCTATGAGTTCCTATTTTTATTAATGTGTTTTTTTTGAGCAAGAGTGTTTTTTAATGGTGTGATACATAGCACCTGACTGTGGGGCAGCAGATGTTTCCCTATTTAGGTCTCTAGCCATAGGCCTCGGAGTGATGCTTCTAATGCAGTCAGGAAATCTACAGAAGTGTGGGATGCTTGACCAGGCTTCTGCCTCCACCATCGTGGTAATTTAGTTTTTATGTCTATATTTTGGTTCCTCATTACTGTGAATTTCAATTTGTCACAACAAGTGTGGTGGACTTACCCCTCACACAGTGTTTATGGTTATGCATTCATGGATGTGGGTTTCTAATCAATGTCCATTTGTGGACCACCTCTATAAAGAGGGTGTGGTATTGGTGTTCCTCTTCATAGGTGGGGAGTTTTTGGTATTTCCTTGTTTTCTTTTATGGTTCCAGTAGACCAATTATTGTGTCCCCTCCCCCCCCCCCCTCCTCGAGTGGTGGGGGTCCGGATCCGTGCTAAAAGTGTTAACCCATTTTTTGTCCCCTTTGTTTAAGAGTGGGTGGTTTATATGTTCCTGTTGTAAACATATTATCTTGTGTTGGTGGATTGTTTTGGGAGAGTTTTGTAGGACTTGTGAATGTGAGGTAATATTTATTTATTGTTTTTTTTCATTTCTAGTTGGGTTTTAATGGCAAGGAGACCCACCACAGGTCTCGTAGATTTTTCCTCCTATGAACTTCTCTAGTTCTAGTAGTGTATTAATTTTGGGGAGTCCATTATGTACTCCCCTATATTCCTTGGTTTTCGTGAGTTCTATTTAGTTTGGGTGATTGTTTTTTTCTTTGGGAGAATGCCCAACAATCGGGTTCTTGGCTTGGATGTGGAGGTGGTGGCTTGACCGTTCCGTTAATTTTAACAAAGTGGTTGTGAGCTAGTGTTCTTTCTAGGAAAGAGGATTAAGTTATGATGAGGTTAAATGATATTTCAATAGATTTATAGGCTGGATCTTGTTTATAATAAATCCTTAGGTGTTTTTCTATCAGTTAAAAAGAGTTATTGCTTTCCGAGGGCGGAAAGCTTTAAGGGTGGGGAGAATTGTCACACCCGGTTTTTCATGTCTTTGTTTTGATCCAGTTCATTTGAAATACTGATAATTTTCTTGGGTATTGTGTGGGATTAATATTGAGTTTTTAAGTTTCAACTATTTCTAATCACCCTAATTTGTGTTCCCCATTGCTTGGTTAGGAGTTTTTGGAGAAAAGGTGGTTACTTCATGATTTGGGCCAACCGTGATCCCATTTCCATATTTAGAAACCAAATTTTTTCTATTATTAATCATTTGTTTTTAAACCATTTTCACCCATTACACTTCCCAGATGGTCTCAACTGATATATTAAAACTACCATATCTTATTGGACCCCTTAATAATTCATAATCATGGTGAATTGGGCTAACTTATTTAGGCATTGGGCCAGCCCATGGGACCATTTCCATTTTAAAAAAAAATAAATTGTTTATTTTATATCTAATTCAATGTTTTATATTTTTTGGTGATTCCACCTTTCACCCAAATCCAATGTCCTTAATATCACCCCTCCAATATCTATTTTCCCTATTTATAGATAAGAATATTCTCGGAGTAGAGAAACAATGTCCATGTCACTCAAATCGTCCATAATTGGCAAGGTAAATTGTATCATTCATAAATCAATCAATTCATACTATTTTGGCAACCAATATTCTTTTCCTGGTTTTTCCAGAAATTAGGAGTCTCTCCAAGATGTTTCAAGCCATTCCATTTTATATATGGGTGAATATATAGTGGAATATAAAGAGTTTTCAAGTTGAAAAGGTGATATTCCTTCTCCTTTATCCTCCATCATCTTCCTTCATTCATTATTTCATGGATTTTTAATCTATCCTAGTCCGGTTAAACTTAGGGATCTATTATTCCAGGATTTTTTATTGGGTTTTTATTCATTTGGGTCTGTTCGTCATAGGTTTAGGCTTTGTAAACCCTCGGATGGTGATTTCGTGTGTGCGTTTTCATTTCGTCAAGGATTTGAGGTAAGATGTACCTTTCACAAGCCTTTATCATTTAAGTTTCATAATTATAATAATATTATAACGTTATTTATAAGATATTTTCTGCTGGGAAACCTTGGATTTAATTATTTTGTGTACAAATTATGTTTTATGACTTATTTTGATAAAAATATAGTTGTTTTGGTATAAATGTAAACTCCTCTTGTTTGATAAATTATTCCCTGAGCATCTACAGTTGGTTTATGGTATTTTGAATATGTTTAAGTGTATTTAATAACATTATGGCATGAAAATGGTATTTTATCACTTTTTTAAGTGCTTAACATAAGTTGTTTTGTTAAAAAGTGCATGCCACGTGTTTAGTAAATTTCCCGATTGGATTTTATGTGTCTAGTTCAATTTAAAATGGTTTTTAAGGATTTATAAATACATTGCAAGAATTTAATAATTATTTTGGGATCCTTTTTTGGATTTCCAATTTGTATTTGTCTTTACAAATAAATAGGATTTGGTTTACAACATGTTTTGGCACAAGTTGCTGGAAAATGGCATGTTTCACATTCCTATGAAAATGGTTGTGTTTTGAATATGTAACCTTAGTGTTTTATGGGATTCATGAATGTGTTTTGATTCTATATATGGTGTGTATACACCTTTTTAAAAAAATTGGAATGCATAACTTTTTCAAAGGTTAGTTTTGGGAAAAATTTTAAAGGTCTGTTTGGCCTTTCCTAAAAATTAAGAATGAGTGTTTTAGTTGTTTATACCATTTTTTGTCAATTGGGATTTTTTTTATCATCCATGAAATTATATTCATAAATGTTTTTATGGATTTAAAATATGGTTTGGTATGGTCTTGTTGTGTGTTTATAATTCAAATAGTGTTTTTGAATGAGTTTTAAGTGCAAAGACTCAATACACTCCTTGAAATTGTTTTACAAATATTTGTAGTGGTTTTTTGATTCCTAAAAGAAATGTGAAGAACATTTATGGGATGTTTGTTTTTTTATGGCTTGTGAATGGAATTTGGATTTGAAATGTGTATTTGATAATAAGTGTAACTTGATTGTGCACTAAAGGGAATCTCGTGTATCTAGGTGGGCGGACATGTACTTGTATGCCCTGTTTCATTTATCATGTTTGATGATGACAAAACTAACTAAAATATGATGATGATGATGTTGGGGGACCACTAGGTTATGGGTATTCTACCTACTAATAGCTCGTGTGCACGAGAGAAGATATTTATTATGGTTACTTACACTGAGATATGATGTACCTCTGGCTCACAACTAACTAGTGCCTAGGGGTTTCCCATGAGTTGTGCTCATTGGCTATTTTGTACTCACTGTTATAATATAGTGTGTTTGGTTTTTAAATTCAGTAGTGTTTGTTATTTATTTAAATGTGTACAATCACTAAATCATCCCTCATTAAAAAAATCATTTTGAAGATTCACCTCTTTGAAAAATTGTTACTTGAATTTTTGTTTATAAAACATGAATGTTTTTTTCTGATAACTATTATATCATGGAAAATCATTTGAAAAAAAATACTTTTATATCTTTTATTTAAAACATGAAATTGATGTTTCTTTTATTTTAAAGGAAGTTCATTGGGAATATAATAGTGGGATGACCTACTATGTTTTAATACTCACCCCTATATTCTTCTTCTATTTTTATCCCTTGAGCAGTTTTTAGCTTGAGTTTGATCGCCTTGGGCGACTTTTGGTCATTGTTCTGGAGAGTGATCAACGGTGTCACATAGAGTTAGTTGGTTATCAGGTTTGTTCAGTTGAGTTGTTGGTTGTTGTCTACTTTTAGTTTCTTGTACAAATAATGCTTAGTTCAATTTTAATATAAATTTATTTTTGGTTATTAATTTATTTATGTTTTTTGTTTGATTGATTATATATGGAAGAAATCATTCCCTTGTGTAATCTATTGATTCCCTTGGTTCATTTCGCCATCCCGGGAGGATCGGGAACACCTATCAAGACTTGTCGCGGGATGGCCTGGGTGACCGGTTCAAGGTAGACTCAGGCTAGTTCGTGACAACTATTGATAGTGTTCAAAACACAACATCCATATCATGTGACTTGAAATGGTAATACATAATTGAGCATCAACTACTGACCACATTCGCAACATGGGAATTGTATCAAATTTTCATTCATAAATTCTGAGGGATAGTCAAAGATGGTAGGAGAGCACTAAGGCCTAGAATCCATGTCATTCATGGGTACATTCGAATGTGAATGATTATAAAAGCCCAAATAATGGGGACATGAAGCATTAAGTTGGATGAAAACATGTATTTGTGGAGTCCAACATTCTATGTCTTGAACCAGAGTGCTACTGGGCACGTTAGTGAATTTCCAAAGTGTATTGAGGAGAGCAATTTGAGAGCAGGTGACTTGAGAATATGTTTAGAGGATAGGGGAATAAAAATCATTCAAGATGGAGGTATGTTTCATGGATAATGCAAACCCAACATGAATGAGGACATAATTCTATAACAAACCACATACACACCCCTCTTCTCGAAGGACTTATTCTAGGTGGTCAGAAAGATAAGGAGGTTTATATGGAACAAGGATGGACATGAAGAAAAAATGTCTGGGTTTTCATAACTATCCCATCAGGATGAGAATCAATCCACACGTAGTTCTTGAGATGTCATGTAGTTTAACATCATACAACAAGGACACAATAGATCATTGTTTATGGTCATATAGTTCGGACCGTAGATGACCATTTTAATTTCATGTGCATGGAAAATATGGGTTGAAAGGTTGAATCATTGTGAACGTCATTTAGGAGACCAAAAAACCCCAACAATTATTGATGATAAATGCAGACCATCTTCCGAACACAATATCTGTATTATGCGACCTATAATGGGAACACCAAATGAATATTGACCACTGACCATATTTAAAATGTGGGATTTGTTTCAAATTATCGTCCAAAATACTCGGGGATGTTTCCCGATTAAGGTAGGAGATCCCAGATGAATAAAATCCATGCCATTTGGGGGTCCTTGTAAGAGATGATGATGGGAACCCCAAATGGTGGGATGCATAAACTGTGGTTTTACCCGTGAAGATTATTTCTTGAAGAAAGGACGATGGGTGAAGGAGGGGAATCTCAAGGGGATGTGCATGACTTGGAAAATATCGCCCGAAGTGAACAAGGACATAGATTTCATACCACACCACAACATTTAAGTCACAACCATGGACAGGGGCTAAAAAGGTCGATGGACCTGAGGTTGGGCCAAAACGAAAAGTCCCTACCAATTTATAGTCTATCATCATATGGGATGAGTGCAGAGTAGTTTTACATCCTTCACCCTAGAAATACTACATAGTATAATGTCATTCATTAGGGACAAAACAATTTAAAGTCATGTGGGTATGTGATTATGTAACCCTTTATGTGGGTATTACCTTACCAATGTTCCTAAGCCCACGTGATCAATGCTTAGTGTGGGAAACAAGGAATGGTATTAGGTTCCCCTTGGAATATAAGGGTCTGATAATGAAGGAAAGAGATCAGGCATGGATGATCCCAAACAGACCAACATAACTTATCTTGTAAAGATTCCATTATAATGGATAACAAGACAAAATGAATAATTGAAACAAATATTTGGGACATATAGGGGTGGTGATAATGATGGAGAATTATTGTTGACTATTATTTAAACACATCATCCATATCGTGTGACCTGAAATGGGAAAAACAAAATGAGCATCGACCACTGAACATATTTGCAACATAGGAATTATACCAAATTATCATTCAAGAAACTACAAGACATTAGCATAAAACCGATGGCGATGAAAAGGCTATGAATATATAACACTCCGGGGTCCTTTCAGATGTGAATGTTAATGGAGACCCCAAATAAATGGGATGCGTGAAGCATGAATATTACCATGGTTTAAAGTCATGCGACAATGGAAAAAGAGGTGGAGATCTCCAAGGAGGGGAATACAAGGTTAAATCATGATAAACATGACATAAATGGAGGAAATAAAAATATGCACCACACCATGTGTTTTGAGAATCATCTAGAACCAGGGGTTGGACCTAAGAGGAGATCTTGAATTATGGATTTAGGCTTTGGAAGAAATGTCTGTGTGCTCCAACTTATCACATGAGGATGAGAATCAAGACACCCATAGTTCGAAAAGAGTCATGTAGTTCAACGTCATATGGTGAGGATGTAGATGAATAGAATATTGGGAGGGGAATATTGTGTGATCATCATAAACCTATGATAAATGATGGGAAAATAAGTCTACACTACAATGTGTGTGATCCCCGAAGAGAACTATTCTTGGGGGCAGTTAGAGAGAATAATTTGGGGTCTATACTCTAAGATGAAGCATGTGAGAATTCCTACGTATCCCTTTTGAATGGGAATCAATCCATATATAGTTCTTGAGATGATTTTTAGTTGAACGTCATGCAGCATGGATTTGGAGAGATTTTTTTTAAAGTCATAGAGCTAAGACCATTTTGCACTTTATTGTCAAGTGGGTTGAGTGATGGGTAGTTTTATGTCATTTATCTATGTTGGGTTGCACATTTTATCATCGTGCGGTTAGTACGGGATAGTTCAGAGTCATGTGGGACTAGGCTTACTCAATGAAAGTACTGCTTGAGGAATTTTTAATTGGAGGGATAAGTGATACACTCACCATCCATGGTAACTAGGCCATGTGGGCTATTCGGATAATCCTTGTGAATAATGTAAAGTCCTTACTATTTGGGATCTTGTTTAGGTGGATTCTTGTGAGGTATCATGGATGTTCTCAGGGTAAACATTGTTTCACCCATTAATATATAGTGAAGGTGAATATTCTTGTTGAATGTTCTAGCTATCTTGTTCTGATGCCTCTCCAGATTTTGCAAGGAACAAATCAAGTTATCATTGAGCGCTTCCTATTTGGCCAGACGGATCTCAGCTACCTTATCTGGTGTCTTTTTATTATATACAGCTATGAGCAATAAAGGAAATTGAATCTTTATGGGAATGACTTCTACTATTCCATACACCAGGGAATATGGGGTCACCTGAGTAGAATTGTGAGTCGTTGTCTGATAATCCCATAGAGCATTGGGGAGTTTCTTCAGACAACTCTTCTTGTTCCAACCAACCATATTATAAAAAATATTTTAGAGGGTTTTTTTGAATCCCTCAATCATTCCATTTTCATGTGCATGATGGTGGGATGTATGGTTAGAACAAATGTTGTACTTGGAAAACAACTTCTTCAGTTCGGATGCCTAGAATTCCATGCTGTTGTTAGTGAGGAAGGTGTGAGGGAATCAATGTCAATAGGTGATATTGGATATAAAAAATTCAATTATACAATAGGGATTGATCTCCTTGAGCAAAACTTCCTCTTCCCGCTTAGAATAAAAACGTGTAGTGGTCAAGATGAACCTGCACTGGTGAGTTGTCACTGGTGGATTGGGTCCCACAACATCGAGCACCCAAACCAAAAATGTCCAAGAGTACATTGTACTTTAGAGAGTCTGTGATGGACTATGAACAAGATGATCTTGTATTTGTAAAGAATTAAACCTCTTGTAAAACTAGATACAGTCATGGGTCATGGAGGGCCAAAAACACCCGAATCTTTAGATCTGGTGAAATAGTTCCGGCCCTTTCTGATGGGACTTGCCAGAACTAGAATGAAGCTCTAGAATAACCTTATAATCCTCAACTCTTTGAATGAAATGGAGGAGAACCCCATCCAACCCATATCTATAGAGTATTTTCTCAACACTAGGACCACTCTAGAGGGTGAACTGCAATGCACACTGTCAAATTCTCTTATGATGGGCTCGATCTACAGGGAGACTACCATGTTGGATGTACATGATAAATGGGGTCCTCCATCCAGGAGTCACATCCAACACTACAATAGGGGGACCTGTGAGTCCTTGTGTAGAGGAAACTGAGGTAAGGTGGCGTACCTATTGGCTATCATCATTATATTGAGTAAAGGGAGCGATGAATCTCTAATGCTTCACATAGATAATCAAATAATCAGGATCAGGCCCTGAAAGAGATGCCGATCGGATAGCCAAGGCATCATCTTGACCATTCTGGGACTGAGGGACATGAGTAACTTCTTCTCGGGATGGGAACCATGCCATCAGCTAGAGGGTATGTAATAATAGTGGAACATGCTCTAGATTTCTCTGGAAATGGTCACTATTGATCTGTTTTATGGATAATTTAGAGTCCCCATTAAAATGTATGTAGGGAACATCAATCTTGAGGTCCATCTTGACATCAGTAATGAGTGCCTATTACTCTTCCTCATTGTTGATACAACCTTCTAACAATATGAATTAATATAGAAGAACAACTTGTGATGGCATGATGAAGATGATACCCATTCCCACATTGTTGAGTTTGGGATCATTGAGTCTTCTACCAGTAGGGATTTTCAAAGCACCATAAAAGTGAATTTTACAACATGGAATGGTTTGATCTACTGAGAGTATTGCCTTATCTGAAATTTCAAGATCAAGAGACTGGTCTGCAGTAGCTAGATGGGAAGGAAGTATGTCCACCATTTTTTTTCACTTAAAAGCTTTATGGGGGAGAAACTGGATGTCAAATTATTGGAGGATAACTTCCCATTAAGCTAGATGACCTATCAACATGGGTAGGTTTATAATGTACTTTAGTGGATCCACATAGGACACAATCTATATCTCATGGTGTTTCAAGTAATGTCATAATTTCTGCACTACAAACACTAGCGGAAAGAAGATCATCTCTATAGAAGAATATCTGGTCTTTGAATCGAGGATCATGCAGTTGAGATAGTATGAAATATTCTACATTCCCTCATTGTTCTTCTGGATGAGAAGGGAACCGAGAGATCATTGTAGAGAAGGCACATAAAGGACCAGCGACATTCCAGAAATGGATGGAATCAAGACCAAAGGCTATAACAGGTAATGCATGATCTCCCCAAAGGTAGTCTGACACACTTAATCCCACATATAATCAGAACCTTTCTTCATGATCAAATAAAATGTATTACACTTTCTAGAAATATTTTTGATGAAATGGAGAATATAGTCTAAGTGGCCTTGAAAGCCTCAAATCTCAAAAATGTTTCTCGGAGGAGAAATCTGATTAATGGCCATGATATTATCTAGATCAATATCAATGCATTTAACTTGGACAATGATGATGAGAAAATATCCAAAGGATACCCCAAATGTGCATTTCATGGGGTTCATCTTCAGATGGGGGGATACGAGGAAGCCGAAATATTTCTCTAGATTTTTGAGATGGTTCTATAACTAGAATGATTTTACCACCAGATCATCCATGTAGCATTCCACTAACGACTTGTGGGTCGGCATAAATATGTGATGTATGGAACGCTGATAGGTGGAACCAACATTTTTTAGACCGAAAGGCATTACCTAGTAGCATAAAGTACCTTGTTGTGCCCTGAAGGTTGTTGAATCTTCATCATTATCATCCATTCGAATTTTTTTATACCTGTAATACCCATCCATGATAGAGAGAGCTTGGATCATAGAGGTGGAATCAATCAACAGTTCTATCGCAGGAAGGGGAAAGTCATCCTTTAGATAGTGATGGTTAAGATCCTAGAAGTTCATGCAGTCTATGAGATGTCTATTCTTATATTTGACAACAAAATTTTTTCTAACCATCTAGGGTACGAGACTTCCCTGGAGAAGTTGGATTTGATGAGCTTATCAACCTCATCCTCATCTGTGGAACTGTGAGAATGGTGCATCTTTCTAGGAGGATTTTTGAACCCATAATGATTTGTTGGAAGACCGAGGAGGTGAAAATATACCTAAGTTTCCAGTCCTATAATCTTATCATAACACCAGGAAAATACATCACAATGTTGTTTTAGGAAGTCCACATATCGTTGTAGCACTTAGAAAGGCATATTGGCACTAATCAATGTTTGTTTCGGATTCGCCTCATTACTGTGGTCACCTATACCAATTCTACGAATCATGGTGGAAATAACGTCTTAAAAAGGGAGAGGAGAATCATTTAAATCCTCTTCTTTATTCAAGGAGGAGGGAACCTCAGTTAGAGGTGATTATTTATAGTATAAATATACTGATGGTACACTAGTGCCAGCCTGAGCAGCAGTGGACATTGCACCAAGGAGCTCCTATACTCTTGAGACCATATAAATGAAAGATATTGACCCGATCACATATGGACTTTGACCCAATGGGCCACACTGGACTACATGAATTGAGTAGTGACGTGTCGGATTGAGCTTGTTTATCCAAGAATGGAAGAACAATAAAGTATTATTTAATGTTGTAACCATGGAGAGGACAACCTGATACCTTATGGGAGTAGGGGGATTTTGGATTACCTGAGCCTAGTTTCTATATAAATATGAGGTGATCTTCACATCTCCCTTAGACATTGGAATGTGTGTCCCCTTTTTTCTAGAAACAACAAAGCATTTCCATATTTTTGGGGTCATGGCCTCCAATTAGTAGATCAGAAATATGTAGGCATCATATAGGTCTATCCTTGATTCGGTCATAACTGCAGTTTTTTCAACCTCATTACCCTAAATATGCTTTCCCTTGCTCTTGTACTAGTTGAAATATAGGTTGCGGGATTTACAAGAAGACAAGGGAAATACATCACCATGCATTATGCCTACTCAACCATTATGGGAATACTTAAGGCATTGGTGATATGAAGAAGGGACAACCATATATAGGGGGGAGCCATTCACTACGCATCAATGCATCTTAGGAGGTGTCCTTTTTGATAACCATGAACTTAGTGCTGGCGACTGGGAAACCGAACTAGGTCTTTAGGCATATATTTCCAACTGGTGTCTACTTAGTCCAATCATAACATTGAATATTTAGGTTAGAGGGGCTTAGATCATCCTTGGATAGCCCCATCTTTCGAAGCATCCAGGTCGAGATACGGTTGATCCCATATTCGGTGTCAATAAGATAGCGGAGAACCTCTACGACATTGAATTTTCTAGTGATGTACAATGGTTGGATATGCCCCTGTATGGGAGTTCCTTTATCTTCTCCATAGAATGTGATAATGGTCTAGCATCTTCATACTCAGTTTTCACATCATGGAAGGCTTCTGTAGCTGCAACTACCAACTCAAACTGAAGGGGTTTTTTAAAGCCTAGGTAAGGGCTTCATGCATATCCCCTAGTAGGAGACTATCCTTGAGAATTGAGATACTGACATGAATTCTACAGATATGCTTAAGAATATCATACTTCCATTCCAAGCATGAACATATGATGACATACGGTCGTTATGTGGAATGAGGTATGCAAGGACCTTCTGGATGAACCATAAGCCAACTGGTACATGGAATTTCCAGCTACTCACTAGTCAAAATGATTAGAGAGACTACAAAATTCATTATAAATGAATAAGGCCAAGCTTTAATAGAACATGGCCAATCATAGCACGTTCTTGGTGGCTCCACATAATCACATAGAACAAATAATGTTATAGGTTGATCGGGGTGAAACCAGATGAGAAGGTTGTGGATGTTAAGCTCTTCACTGGGCTTGCTGTCTTATTTCGTTAGAATATATAGCTTGGCTGGATGAAATGACCAATGCATCTCAGTGAATCATATAACTGTGAATCTGCGGACACTGGCATCGGGTGGGGATGTTGGGAGGATCCCTCTAGCCCTCTTCATCTTCGAGAACCGTATAGGGGTTTACCATCTCTACAGTATTAACCAAAGCATAACCCTTATTTTCACTAGAAGAATCATCAATCAATGGATGAATTATAGGATTAATCTACAAATCATGGGGCTTGAAGTCACCAAGAGTACAAGATGAAGATGGAATTTTTTGGGGACTTTGTTTTTCCTTGTGTCACCAATTATTTCCCTTATAGGGGGAGGAAGGCTGAGATGCTGATGCAGAAGTAGTGGTTTTGGGATACATTGAGACATTTGAAGGATCAAGCCAATTCAACTAAGAATGGAAAATAACATGGGCATGGGAGACTACCTTACATGTCATCCAGTGAGATCAGGATGTATGAATACACATATAACTCATCAATGGTGATCCCCAGAATTCAGTAATTAGGGTAGTAATTGTGGTGATCGGTGAGATCAGCCTCTTTGGGTCTCTTGCATTATTGAAACCATAGAATTCTATGTTCCAAGGGACTTTAGATATAATCAGGGACCTGAACCTCATTAAATGATTATGTTCGGTTCCTTCAATCTAGGAAGGGGGATCTGGAAGCCTAGATGAAATAATGGGATGGAGGAGCCTTCTAAGGAGGTGTAACCAGGTTATCTCACCTAGGTGGTGGCAGGGTGTTATGCAGTGGCTCCTACTGATTATGTGGTGGTCGGAGCTTGACCGAAGGCTACACCTGAGGCGGGGGGGGCTCCACAATACTATAGAGGTGGCTCCACTGGAAATAAATCCAGCTTCAAGGGGGCCTCTATTTGGGATACCACTACAGGCTCGGCCTTACCAGCCCTTCTCGTGGGAACTACAGGAGGCATCAGACGTGCCTCCTTATACTTCTGTAAGGATTCTTGTAGATGTTGTCCCTTATTACAGAAATCCTAGAATACCATGGGGTAATTATATGATATGTGGGAGTGTACCCGTTCAGTTTTCAAATTCCCATCAAACATTTTCAGTAGATATTATTGATTCATTGGTATATCAATGGATTAGGTGAGGACTTTTCACCATGTGACAAAGTTCACGATGCGCTCGTCCATCCTCAAAATTTACTTGAAGAGTTCTGTAATAGTTATCTTCCAATTGGAAGAGCTGAACTAGTAAAGAAACTACCTATGAAGATTTTCCAAGCTGGATACTAACCCAATGTGTAGCTGGTTGTACTATAAAAATATAGGCCCTTCTAATGTATGTACAAAATACTGGAATTTGGAAGCCTCAAGATGGTGTAGAGTTCCCAGCAAGCTTCCACACCTTTATATGAAGTGGGCAGATGCTATTGTGGATCACCCATCCTGTTAAAGGGGGGAAATATAAGTTTTCTAAAACCGAATGGTGCTGTCACATCATCCAACCATGATGGGGATGTCTTTCCATCAGGAAGAATTCCCACCGATTGAGTTTCCAATGCCTCGAGGCCTGCAATGTGCACTTCCATTAGATCATCTGGGTGGGGATTCCATCCTTGAGGAATATTTCTGACCCCCCAGTGCATTGGCAGGTTATTGAAAATGATAATAATGACCAAAGATTCATTGGGAGGCTAGTGGAAATACATGTGGTACTTTAGGGGGATAAACCTATAGAGTGGTCGGGGAAAACTAATCTGGGTCCCGAGGAGGGTTATCATGCAATTCTGGTTGATTTGAGAAGGCATATCATGACCTCTTTCCATAAACTCCAGCATCTATCCTATCCATGTGGGTGAGATGGTCATGGTCACATGGAGGCACCCTTTTGTGGGAGGGTGTACCTCCCCTTGCTTCCCAGGTTGAGGATTACCACTGTCTGATCACCATTTTGTAGCACATTCAGTAAGAAGGACAATGACCATATTTTTATGATCTGTAAGGTATTGATGCAACATTGTTTTTTGGGATCATCATTCGTCTTCTATACTGAGACAGATAGTTCAGTGGGTTTCATGACTCCAAGATGCTCTTTCCCCTTATTGGGATTCAATAAAGGGCTAACAACTCTGTGGGTACTGGATGAGCTTGTAATTTTATGCGATGTCAACTAACCCTCCCCAATAGATCTAATAGGTGGGGAACTCCCCCTTGGGGTAAGTTATCTTCCAAGAGATCGAGTTTGTTTTCTCCCTCTAATAGGTTGTCCATGTTAACCATGTCTATTCCGGAAGTCATATCCTCAATATCTCTTAAAATGTGAGGTTGTCACCAGATAAAACTAAAATGAAGGGTTGCGTACTACTCCCAACCACAGATCTGAATTTACGAGAAGCCTCTTTTATAATTATATAGATCAATTTAATGCTATAAACGCATAGTTTCTGGAGGGTCTGTTGGAAACCAGGCGACTCAGGGCACTGGGCCATAGGCAGCATAACCAAATCAACCATACGACATTACTGGACAATATCTTCAAAGTGTGTCTTACTATTAGGGTAATCAACTCACCAATAATGGGGACATAAGTGAGTCCCTATATATTTTGGTGAAAACACATGACTTATTCCTTTCTTAGATATTCTGTCGCATGAACGTTTGTGGTTGTAACTGGCCATAACATCTCTAGGAAATGGTCGACCGTAAGGATATCCCATAGGTTTATCGGCTCAGTATCGGGGTCTAGACCTTTGTTTCCCCATTCATTGACTGGGGTTGGTTGGGGGACTGATAATGGAATTAATGTATACTACTGATATGGTAGAATTTATGGTGGATAATACAGTGAGATAGCTGACAGTCCACCACATCTTGGGCTATCTTTTAAAGAATTCAATGACAAACCCACCACATCTCGTTAAGATAGACAGGAAACCACCGATTCTCATTCATGGGATGTAGTAACTGATGGTCGTCCATGGTGTTTTTCTTCCTCGATCAGTCCCTAGAATAACTCACTATAATCTCTGGTTGATGTAGTGAATGATTCTATTGATGATAGAGATGATTGCACTACCAGGCCCTAAAAAGAGGCCAAATATTCTGTATACTACATGTATCTTTAGTGTGAGGTGGGAATCTAGTGGACCTTTGATTTTGAAATGATGTGGATTATATGCCTTGTTCCTACCTTTACCCTTGACACAGAATATCTGGGTGAGGGTTCCATTATTGAATTGCACATCGCCTCAGAGTTTGAAAAGTAAAAAAGTTTAATCTTGGTATGAAACATCTCAATCTTCTTCCATTGGCAAAAGAAACACGCTCTCCTATACCAATATGGTTCTTCATGATATGGTAGGATTTTGACATGAGGACCATTGGCCGAACTGATGCTGGGGAGGAGTGTAATTCCACCTGGGTGAGCTGGGGTGAGAGGAGAACCTAGAAAAATGTCCAAGGGAACATGAGAAGGGCCTCTATGTTCACTAGCTGGTTCATGGGGGGAATCTTTAATGGAAGATTTAGGGTAGGTAGGACCTCTTCTAGAGCTAGAGGGAACATGGGATGTACCTCCATGTTTTTTCCCCTTGCTGTGATTATAGGAGGGGGGAATTCTTATTGGTCAAACCGAACATGGGTATGATTGCTGTGTTGGATGCCAATGATGTGGGGAGGACATCTACCTCGATTATTTCCTCACATGAGGAGGAAATTTTTCATTTGTGGTGAGTACATGAGGATGGATGACATGATTATAGTTGACCAAGTGTGGAGGATCTTTGCATCAGTGATCTATGATAGGAGGAATAACACCATACCTAGGATAAAGGGTTTGGAAGAAACCTCTGTGTTGGATGTCAGTGTGGTGGTGAGGACCCCTTCTCAAACTTACGGTGGCATGGAGAGGACCAACACTCTCAATATTGGTGGAAAGGGGAGGATCTATGCACTTGATATCATCGGCATGGGTTGGCCCGCGATGGGCGCTACCTGTGTCAGCGACAAGGAGAGTCATCCCAACCTACTAATGGGGTGATTGGGGCCTTGATCAGGGTCGGGTGTATAAGTTCTCTTGTTCTATATAAATGGGGAATTAACATTATATTCTTGAAGTGTCACAGTCCCTTGTATCCATTGATGATGAAACCCCATGGAAGAACCCTCCCCAGCTTTCGCCCGACATTGATGTCTGGTTAACCGGACTGGGGCCAGTGGTGTAGGTGAATAACTCACCTGCTCCTCAGCATGTGGGGCTGGGTGGTGGCGTCAATGTGGCTTGGTGGGAAGATTCCTTGGTGGACCCCAAAATGAGATCAGAACTGGGATAGACCAGACATTCCTCACCTCATTAGCATAAGGGAGTTGGCCATTAAAGCATTCTGGGGAGAGGCACCCAAAATGGATGTTAGTTGGAGTGGGGAGAAATGGATCCTTGTGCAATCCATGGGGGAGAGGCGACAACGAGGCATAGAAGACACTAGGTCCTGTTGGGCCACACACTAAGTCGTGATACTCTTCTATTCCTTATATCATCAGATGAGGTCATGAATTACTCTCCTCTGAACGAGTTCATACGGTGGAATGGGGTATGGGCGCTCTGTAACCATTTTTGTGGAAGACATCATAGAAGAGATATAGCCGCATGGGATTTCCGCATTGGTGTTGCCTCGGATGCTTCGTCAGTGGGTGGGTGGTGATCAGTTTCCTATTATAGTAGCTTGGGTCCTTCAATGAAGGATGATTCGACCATTAGCACTGAAAGAAAGAATGTGATGTTCAGTTCCAAAACTTCATCCCATATCCCATTGTTTCTATGAATGATCAATGCTAACAAAATTATAGACTAAGATGTCCAACATTCAACTTCCCTATCTCTGGTGAGTTTCACGCTTGACCCACATTTTTCTTGGTGGGACCTGGTATCAAATAACTACATCTGATGACATGCTTATCCACTGATGTATCAAACGGTACTTATCATCACATTTATGTGAAGAACGTCATGTCGGGATCACCATTTCTATTTTGGAATCATTCACTGGGGTGCATATCTATCAGTAGAGAACACACTATGCTAATACCCCAAATTACAACTTTCCAATGGCGACTGACATCTATCACATATTATTGTATGTCTACTCTTTAATTGAAATATGATGATGGGATGTTAGTTTATCTATTTGTGGATTCCTACTTGGAATTTTTAACCTAGTCCGGGTTTCCCTTAAATCATAACATGTTGTTCATAAAACTCTTACCTTGTGCAATATCTTGATGGACGCTGGTTAATTACATAGCTTCTATCAAGAAATTCTAAGGGGACAAGTCAGGGAAGAAACCTTCGATCAATGGAGTATCCACATTGGACATCATTGGAATGTCTGGACACTGAAACAACGACGTGTCTGGATTTTATACTCTTAGGATAGGGCTTCTTGAGGGTGTAGAAGCTCGAGGAATCCCACATCGAGTGAAAGGGAATTATATTCCATAGGCATGTACCAAAGGTTTTCCTCAACTTCCCATGTTTGAAAAAGGGTATGCAATGATTTTAAAGTCTAGCAGAGACATATCAGACTGGTTAGAAAATTAATAAAATTGGATCCTATGGGTACATACCAAACACGGAGGACCTAAGGATTTTACAAGATGAGTGGATCAAAACATCCAATGAGGACGGATTTTAGGTGGAATATCCCATAGAAGGAAGTTGTCACACCAGGAAGGCTGGTATGGACACCTCAAAGGGTAGATCATAGGATGATTATGTCCCTATAAAGGAGACATCATAGATTACCATTGGTTGCAAATGAACCTCAGGGAAGGTTCCTACGTACCATATCTAAGAGACAAGGATCAAATCCCTTGTATTTAGGATGTTTGAGGCATGGAATCCGGTTATACACACTAGAAATTGACCCAGAGACATGCTAGGGACAACACATTGATAGCTACCCATCACAAGTGGGACACTTTTGCTTGTATAGTTATGGATTGTGTGGGGATTATGCATGGTTAGATACCTGAAAGGATTGAATGATCATACTGAGATGTGGTGGCCGATGTAATAATTCGGATGGAATTTGATGGAGTGTAGAGTGATGTAGATGACGAATGAGATGGAACTGACATTAATTGGTCGGGACCAAGGGGTTTTGGGCTTGAACCTCAAGGTGGATTCCTACATACTTCTCCTGGAGAGGAAAAATATCAAAGTCCACATAGTTTGTAATGGGGGATATAGTTTAACGTCATGACGAACAATGTTGAACCAACTTGAAGTGGTCGAGACCAATGGGTGTTGGGCTTGAACTTTAAGGAGGCTTCCTATGTACCTTCCTTGGAGAGGGAAATGATCAAAGCCCTCATAGTTCTGAATGGGGGATATAGTTTAACATCATGTTGTAGGAAGGTGATCTGATGTGAAATGGTCAGGACCAGTGGGTGTTGTTCTTGAACCTCAAGGAAAATTCTTACGTACCTTTCCTAGAAAGGGAAAAGATCAAAGTCCACATAGATCAGAATGGGGGATACAGTTTAACATTATGTCGGATAAAGTTGAACTAACTTGATGTGGTCGGTAGAAATTGGTATTGTCCATGAACCTTAGGGAGGCATCCAACATAACTTTCCTAGAGAGCGTAATGATAAAATTCCACATATTTTGGAATTATGGGGGCTTGTGGATTACGTGCTAAGGAATCCTAGGAAGGATTTAGTGGTCGGTGCTTACTCTAATCCCACATGAGTCATGCTTGGTGTGACAAAAAATATGCAGTAAATAACTGGTGACCACATCACAAAAGTTGCATCCTTGTGGAATAAATTGGAGGCCATGTGTGGTTCTCGACCTGTAAAGATTGATATTGGGACTTAGTACAGGATGGAGGCTTGATGGCGATAAGGGCCCAAGAGAGATGGATGGTGTGTCGAAGGTCCCTGTGCCCATATCTCCTCCAGTATTTGTGCATGGATGAATAGAGGATAAGCAGGGATGCTACCTCAGGAAAAAAAGGATTAGGGATTACACCAAGATGATTTCCCTTCCTCACGTATATATTCCACTCGAGGAAAGATGATCTCATTCTATGTGAGGAAGATCTCACTCCCATTAAGACCAGTGTGCATGGAAAATGTCCGACATGGGGAACCCTATGTATATTTCATGGGGTGAGGATACAGTTTATAGACATGTGATGAGGATTATGATTCTTGATATTTTAACATCATGAATATCAGATGATGAGAATGCTCTCCTCACCCTTATGACTTAAATAACTAGAAAACTTTAACCCTTGGTGAAGGTAAGGCGCTGTAAATGCTGTAGCGAGACAAGGTTACAGAGTGATCCATTTAGGACTCATGTTATCTTGACTATGTAATGAATCAATAGTCGTTAGCATGCCTATGAGAACAAGTATGAGGATAAAGAAATAAATATGAATCACCACCTAAGGAAATTTGAAATTACTTCATAAAAACCTAGAGGGTTATACATGATAAGGGTTTGTGATGAAATAAGGTCCACAAAAAAGGACCTTGCAAGGATCTAGTGCTCTACATAGTGTAGATAATCTACATATGGGGAATGCTTTGTGAAGTGGGGTGGAATATCATAGGTGTGGGGTATACATGCATGTAAAGTGTGCTTCAAGAAGTGAAAGTACTTTCATAGATTAGAACTTTGTAGAGAATTGATTCCATTCAAATTGTGAAACTATGACACAATGTACTTCACGAATCATAGTGATCCTTCCTTATCATGGACTTCACATGTTCATGGAAGGTACTTCATGAAAAATGAGTGGTCTGCAAAGACCCAAGTTCCCTTATAGAGATCCTTCCTTTGAGATGGCTTGTGGGCTTTGTGAAGGGCATCCTTGCTTGAAGAGGGGTTTTGTTTGAGCTAAGGGTTTGGTATTTATCAACTCTCAAGTACCTTGAAGAGATCATTTTTTCAATTTTATATAGAGAATAAGTTCCTCCATGATTTGATAGCTAAGAAGGAGAAAGGTTGGGGTATCCATGAGTTGGCTCTGGAGAAATATTGGTATTTATAGGCAAGATACGACACAAATCTATGTAAACTTCGTGTGAAGCCACATGGTGTATTGCTATTGGAATCAGATTGCGTCATGTTTTTCGTAACAGCGGATTCAACCATCATATCCTCATTGGTGAGATGCCTTCTTAATTCCCTCTATGGCATTCACGAAAACATCTATCAATTTCCCAGGGATCACAAAGGTGATCTAGTTCCCTCCATAGCATGAAGATTTCCGTCAATTGCTTCATTAATGTAGTTCTATTATATTTTAAGCTGAGTAAATGAGGGTATTCCATCTCAGTAATTATATTGGCTCTTATAAGAGATCACATGTCATGAATTATTTTCTTTCCATGTAGGGTGAATTACTGATTGCATGATGTTGTGATAGATGTTGTGCTTGAAATGTATGATGTTGGGATATATTCCATTATAAAAATACCTACTAATATGATAGGATATTAATATATGTAATGTTTCTATTTGGATGGACTCCATGCTTCAGTCCCTATGGTACTATTTTCCCTCTTGGATTGAAATTTTGTTGATCACGTTTAAGCATTAAGTTAATTTTGTAAATATATTAATTGAATAAGATTTAAAAACATGGACTCTAGGGGTGTATGGGCTCTCATGGATTGGGACATGGAATTCCATGCACATATTTTATGATTTTGGGGTTTTTGGAGAAGTTTCAAAGGCTTAATAACCGGAAAACCTAGAAAACATGACATGTGATGCTATAAAAACATGCCATTTGTTCTTCTATTCTAAAAGAAATGAATTTTAATAAGTTCACACCATGTACATTATGTACACACCATGTAGTTTTTGACCATGTGGCTGACTGTATGAGTAGAGGAACAGGGGTGTTAATCTTTTAGAAGAACATTTTTTATACTAGGAGGCAGGTCCTATTGTAATCGATCATGTATCGGACGATGTGACTAACAAAACAGGTGGATTGAACATTTATTGTACATGTCGTGTCTATGGTGCGTGCTTCATGTAGTGTTACACCAGAAGAACCATGTAGTTCTAGTCTTGTATATGTACATGGGATGGAGGGAACATTCAATTACATGATGTGTCTTAGAAGAATCATGCCATGTGTATGGGGTGTTACAAGGCCATGTAGGCAGATGTACACACCCATGTTCAGGCTTAAGGGAACATACTATGTAGTGGTTATACACCTCGTGTATCCCTCTATTGAAAAAAAATTCATTCTGTCACCTATTCCATTCCATCACTTATGAGTTACAGTTTTATTAATCTTGTACTAAGGTGTGTTCTTGACCTTTTAGAGTAAGGGCACGAAGAAATCCTCTGGTTGTACTCTCAGTACATGGTGATGATCACAAAAAAAAATAGTATCTCAAGGACTACTAGTAGATCTTCCCATCATTCATGTCTTTGAACCAACTGTTATACCAAACACTAGTGTTGATGCAACATTTCGTGAAGGATTTAATAAGACAATGTAGACAATTTAGGGAGCACCAATCCATGCCCCGACTACGGAAGAGTTGACACTAGTGTTCCAGCAGTAGCATCCTCCAACTTTTTCATAAGATGGAGGACCACATGTTGTAGATTAATGTTTTTATGACATGATACCTATATTCGAGCATCTAGAGATTCCCCTTGAGAGGAGGGTGAAGCTCATGACTTACATGCTATGTTATTCCACCAGTAGATGGTGGGAAGTGATCTCATAGGTGGGGTGTCATCAGGATATGATTTAGGAAGAGTTTTAAAGGAACTTCTATGATTACTTCTACCCCGAGATGTTGAGGGACGACTGAACCTAGGTGTTTATACATTTGGAGTAGTGTAATCTTTCAGTGATGGATTACTTTTGTTTCTTTACAAAGATTCAGCACACTACATCTATTTTGGGGGGTGATGAGTTATCACAGGCTAGGATATTTGAGGACGGTCTCAGGTATGACATATGATCACATGTGAATGTTTTTAGATTGACATTGGTATTTACTATAGTAAATCAATCATTGATTACCAACTGTAAAAGGAGAGAGTCATGATCTATGAGCCATTATGGTTCAACATCCAAGTTTGGTACTCCTTAAACTGATAGCAGTAAGTGACGTAGGGAGCCTTCTCTTGGTTTTTCATATAGCAGGGATGTATCTTCAAGAGAAAGGTGAGGTGCTACCAGTGGGGAAAGAGTAGGCACACAAGACCACAGTGCCTGAGAGACCCATTTGAGTGCTGATATTGTGGAAATATGGGCTATCATCAGTGTTTTTTCAGTGTGTTATCACTAACAGTTATTGATAGGGGATCAATAATGACTCCACATATAAGAGTGGGGCCACAAGTTCATCATCGGTCAAAGAACTCGAGTTCTTCATGTCGTTCAGACCGAGGATGGGGTCGTGGATGTGGTAGCGAGATGACAGGTTCGCAGCGACAGTAGGGTGGATTATCATTGGGTAGCTCAGAAGGGTTGTAGGACCACAGTATAAGTTAGAAATTTGGGATGGAGCAGACCTAGAAGTAGAAGGATCTTGAACCCTCTACGGTTAGGGGTACAATTCTAGTTTCCCCAGTTTTAGGTTTTGAACTCTTTGATATGGTTTCTTTCCCATACATATATATTTGTTGCAATTTTGTTTATCCTTAGGCTCTATATATTTAATCATGTTCATGTTATGATATTAGAAACTCTTTTGGGGATTAGGATTTTCATTGTATGTCAATGAAAAGGGGTTCCCTCTTGAGGTTTGTAGGTGTAACTTATTATGGGACCTCTATGTCATTGTGAAGACATGATTTGATGTAATTCTTGTAATGGACCAGTTGGTCTTATTTTAGGTCTATGTTGAATACTATCTCTTTAGGGTGAGTTTCACACCACTAGAGGGTAAATCTTTTATACACAAGGTCAAATGTGATAACGACGATAGTAGAGTTGGATACAATAATTAACGGTTAAGAGGAATCACAAAAAATATTTCTAGTTTATATCTTGATTAACGGGGGACATCGCAGATGGAATTTCCTCTAGTGGTGGATTATTTCTGAAATGTATTTCCCGATGACTTTGTAGGTTTAACATTAGATCGAGAGGTGGATTTATCTATTGATCATATTCTAGGTGCAACAACATTGTCCATTCCTTCATATATGATGGATACACCTGAGTTACAGGTGCTCAATAAGTAGTTGGAGGAGTTATAGGAAATGGGATTTATTAGACCTAATACTTCTTTATAGGGTTCATCTATCCTTTTTTTGAAGAAGAATGATGATACCATTAGGGATTGTGTAGATTATTAAAAGTTGAATTAGCTGACAACCAAGAGCTTGGGTGTTCTCAAAGATTGATGTGAGATTTAGTTATAATCATTTGTATATTAGACCATCATATATACCTCTTATATCCTTTCAGATTAGGTATGGTCTATACGAATATTTGGTTATTCCATTCAGTCTCATGAATGAACCTGCAGTTTTCATGGATCTAATGAACTATGTGTTCCAACCTTACTTGGATTATTTTGTGGTAGCCTTCATAGAATATATCTTTGTGTTTCTCACACTCGACCTGACAATTCCATTCAACTTGAGATCATATTGAGTACAATAATAGAGCATATGTAATATTATATGGTCTCAATGTGCCACTTTTTGATGGACCAAATTAATTTCTTTGGTCATGTCATCTTAGAGACAGGAGTATTAGTAGACCCTAATACGGTGAGAGTTATAGTTTCCTATGAGTAACTGAACAACTACTTTGAGGTATAGAGTTTTATGGGAATGACTGGTTACTACAAGTGATTTATTCATGACTTTTCTTGCTTATAAACTCCACTGACAAGCTTGACTAAGATGGGGGAGAAGTACTTGAGGATAGATTCCTATGAATCAGCCTTTTAGTAGATAAAGGGGTGTTTCCCTTCAGCACTGATCCCAATTTTTCTGGACCCATGATAGAGAAACAATGTTTATTGTGATTCATCAGTTATCAGGCTGGGAGAAGCGTTTATATAGGGGTGAGGATCTGTATCATATGAGTCTTATAAGTTTATTCCATAGGAGTGTAATTACCAGATTGACGGCCTTGAGTGGGCTACAGTTGTGAATGCTTTGAAATGTTGGTGTCATTATCATTTGGGAGAGGATTTGTGGTATACAGTGACCACAAAAGATTCAAGTATATCATTATTCAACATGATTAGAATTTGAGATAGTGAAGGTGGGTTGAGTACAATTAGTATTTTGAAATTGAGCATTCTTTCATGCCTGGGAAAGGTGATACAGTGGATTATGCATTGAGCAGAAGGACTCAGATATAGGTAGTTTGAGAGTCTAGCAGTGCGTGGAATCTTGTGGCTCTATTCTCTGAGATTCATTTGTAGGTGCACAGAAAACAGGGGAAAATGTTTCATTCTCTTGTAGGTATTACCTATACTATATTGGATAAAGTGATAATGAGGTCTCTATAATATTATGTAGGCCTAGTCCTATGGGAGAATGTGTAAGATGAGGACCGTACTATTGGGTGTACCGTAGAATAGGATGAGGTTTTGTATTTTCTTTCATGTGAATTAGTGTTAGAAGACATGTTCAATTAACTATTGAAATATTTTCATGCCTTATTATGGGAAGTTGATTCTAGTGTCACCAAGATATATCAAGATATACATCATTATTATTGGTGGCCAGGTATTAATAGGGATATACCTAGTTTTGTAATATGATGTTCCACCTATCAGTAGGTGATGTCAGGGAATCTCTGACCTGCAGAAATATTACAATAGTTACCCATTCCTAAGTGGAAGTGGAATGATGTCATGATGGATTTTCTGACTGGTGTACCAAGGTTACCTCAAGTAAATGATTCTTTATGGGTTTTTTTTTTGAAATAATCAGGAAGGTTGAACATTTACTGTTGAAAAAGTAATACTTCAGTGTTGATGATCTTAGAATTTTATAAATCAAAGAGATAGTATGTCTAAACAGGATTCTACATTATCATTTCAAATAAGTACACCCACTCTACTTATCTTGTTTGGAATGGACTACCTAGGGATTTGGATATATGGGTTCTTCTGAGTACAAGTTACCATCCCAAGAAAAATGACCAATCCAAGCACAATATTAGTGTTATGGAGGACATTCATTCATCATGCCCCATAGATTTAAAGGGATCTTGGGAGAGACATATATCCCTGGTTAACTTTTCCTATAATAACATTTTTAGGAAAAAATTATTATGGCACCTTATGAGTCTTTATACGGTAGGCCATGACGATGACCCCTATGTTGGCTGGAGGTTGGAGAGGTATCTATGTTGGGACCTCACCTTGTCTAGGAGACCCCTGATCATGTGGAGTTGATTAAAAAGATGATGGATACTACATAATCATGCTAGAAATCATATGTTGATCCATGGAGATGGCCTATATAGTTTGAGGCCGGGGATCTAGTTTTCTTATGTGACATAGTGAAGTTGGGACACATGAGGATTGGGACACATGGGAAACATTAAATGAGATAAATTAGGCCTATTAAAGTTTTTGAGAGATTGATACTAGTTTCTTATGATTATTAGTTACCTCAGAGGTACTGAGCTATCAACGAAATATGTTTCTTAGCTAAAACATTACTTTTTTGACCCATATCTTGTTTTTAACCTAAGGAGGTAGAGTTTTAGGTGTATGTATCCTTCGAGGATAACCCTATTTGGATTGTGGATCATAGTATGAATGTTCTTTATGGTTGATCTGTTCCTCTGGTATGGGTGCTATTGTAGCACGAGTGAGTGAAGGATGTAACTTGAGAGAGGGAAGACGATGTGTGATTGCATTGACATGAGTTGTTGGAAGATTCTTCTTCACCACCCTTGCAAGGGAAATTAGGGGATGAATTGCTTCAAGGAAAGAATGTTGTAAGAACCGGGATCTTCATTTTAGGTATTGATATGTTTTTTGGGGTTTATGGGAGAAAATGGAAGAAAAGAGGATTTTATAAGTACATGTTGTGTACTTATGAGTACTTGTCATGTACCTGGTTTCAACGTACAACCACATACTGGTCATGTAACGACCGAGTACATGGACGTGTGGTGACTTGGTAGAATGCTTAAGTCGAGGTACATTTGAAGCTACTACACTATGAGTAGTTTAAAATAACAAACAATTTAGTTTTATTTTTATATTATATATCAATGTGGGTCGCATTTCATGTTTAGAAACACGTTCTTGTTCATGTGTTTCATATATCAGCTCTCTGGAACCACAAAAAACGTTCAATCTCTCAATTATCCTTCTCATCTCATATTAAAAAATCTTTGGGTGAATTGGAATACCAATAGTGAGTTCTCAAACTCCCTAGAGACTTTCTTACTGATTTATCCTCTCTTGTGAGTTATTCAAGGTTGGGTGTTTTTCACCTTCTCATAGATCTACGCTGATCTAGGATGAATCAAGGGATGAAATTCAATTATATCAATCATATGACATTGAGGTAAGTGGATTGTTCCTTTCATTTTTTGTATTTGGATTATATATGATAAAATGGATGCATACCCACTTTATGGTGGTTGCTTGAATTGGAATTAAACACTTTTTATTACATATTATGGTTTTATTGATTGATAAAGGATTGTTTCTTATGCATAAGGATAGATACCTTGTTTATGGGACACAGCATGGTTATGGTTCCCTTGATTTAGTGTTTATGGTCATTTTTTCTACATTGTCTATGAGCGGTATCTTGTTTTCCATGCATTTAATTGGTTAGGATAGAGTTTTTTTTATTATATAAAATTGTTTTGATATGAATTGTGAATGTTTATCCATCTAGTAGTTTTAGATTACAATATCTTCTTTGATATATTATGTGAATTGTGTTTATTTCCAATGGACCATGAGATCCTTGGACCAGGGAGATTGTGTGGGTTTCCATGATTATTTCCAATGGACCATGACTGCCTTAGACTAGAAAAACAGTGGGGGTTTCCATGTTTCCATGTTTAATTACAATGGAATGTGAGTGACTTGGTGTAGAATGTTTGACATAGGGGTTTATACTATGATATCTTCCCAAGTGGTCGTTTATAATTGACGGATGCTATGTTGGACCAAAGGGTTAGACTGTGAGAGATTTCCTAGAGTGTTGTTTTTTAATAGTTGAATTATTGTGATGTGACTTCCAATTCAAAGAATATGAATTGATTCAGTCTTACTTGATTGCATAGATGGACTTCTGAGACATCTATTTTGTTGTTTTACATTGGGGGTATAGATCTTAGGATAGATATGAGGGTTACATGATTCAACTGGTGATTATTAAATTTTAAATGAATGTAATTGAAAACTATTTAATTGTTTAATTTTGGGCACTTCCAGGTTTATTGCTTCATTTTTTAATATTACCTGCTATATATATATACACACACATTCACTGAAAGATATGGAAAAATAATTTGGTGTTTTCTTATAAGGATTTGTCTCACACCCTATTTGGGTCATGTATTATACATAATATTATTATTTAATTTTAGTTATAGATAAGGGAAATCATCCTTCTTCATCAGGTACTTGATATCTATTGCAGCTGGAATGCCTGGGACCAAGCTAACGATTGTGATGCTGTTGGACTTTGCTGGTCATTTCCTTGTATTTAATTGTATTGTATTTACAGCATTGTGACATGTTTTGGCTACATTCCTAGACACATATGACATGCATCATTTGTATATATGATATAGATGTTCTTTACCTTTCTTCAGTCTTCCACTATTATTCTCGTTTGGTATTTTTACTTCTTTTATTGTATACAATTTGTTTTAGTTGTGTATACTCTACCTTTCAGGGAATAGTTTCCCAAATATCACACTATATCCCTCATTTATATCCAGCAGCCTCTAGTGTTTTTGGAAATTTTCATGAGGTCATGTGACCAACCGGGTTTGGGGATCCTTTGGGCGACACCTAGACTCATGATGCTAAAAAATCAACTTTTTTATGTCGAGTGTAATGTTAATGGTTTCTCATCTCACTTTTATTTTATTGAGACATATTATTCTATCACTAGTTTTTCAATATTATGTGATGTATATAATAAAATGTGTATTTTTTTCACTAAATCCATCAAATTTAAAAAAAATTAAAACCCTTCTCAAATTCTACCTTTCATTGGATTTCAACATAGGATATACATATGTTGTAAGTATTTAAAAAACATAATATCCCTTTATTGAGATGTGTATTATATTAATATCCTTATATATTTTGAATGTTATATATACAACCCATCCATTCCATTAAGGAACATTTTCATGAAAATTATAATGATTTAAAAATAAAAAAAGTCATTTTCTTCAAAATGTTTTTATTCATTTGTTACAAATTTCATAGGAATTTATTTTCCAATCTCCCATTATTTCTGGATTTTTTATATATCAATTTCTATTGTGTGAAATTGTATGTTCTTATCATATAGTACCAATTTATTTTCACCTCCTTATATTTTTTCTATGGTTTGTATGTATTCTTTTCAATTCACCCACATTTATAGTCGAAATTACTAAATGATTTTTTAATAAAAACTGTCCATATTTCTCCTTCTACTTCGGTAATCTCATTATTCCATATTCCAATTCTTTGATTTTATTTTAGGTTTTTTATCTAAAATGTATTTTTTTAATAAATCCATTATCTAAAAACTTTTACAATATTTAAAAATGAATAAAATTAATAATTTCAATCGTTTTATGTATGAAATACATTTTTTTCTTACAATAACATATAAATGTTATTTTTAATCATTCAAGGTATAAATGGATTTTTTGATCATCAAGTACCTTAAAAATAAAAAAAATACACTAAATTTTTCAAAGAATTAAAATAAATAATCCCTTTTTCATTGGAATAATTATCATTAAAATGATACCAAAAGAATAGGATACATTAAATTATTGAAATTAATAAAATCACTAATTTAATAAATGTATTTTTCACTAATATTTACATCGTCTAAGGATTTTTATACTTCAATAGGGCTATGATATTATGATACCTTTTACTTTTTTCTCTTTATGTATCATAACATTGATGTTATAAGGTAGTTATTATAGAACTAATTTCATTTCCATCGATCAAATAAAATATGATTAATTAATGATTGTTTATATAATATTTTGTAATATATATGTATGGTTTTAATTATTAAATGTTGGGGTAAAATTTATATATCCTTACTATATATAGTTAATTATTTATATATTATGATCTAAAAGGGAACATTATTGTTTTACCCCATTTTAATAGGGTGTACTAGTGATTAGGGTAATCCTAATAAGTTACATGGATAGTTGGCCTAAGACTAGGATATTTCTTAGTCAATTATACCCAATATAATACCTGATAAAAACATAGGTTGCAACCATTACAAATAATTTTTATATATATGAGAATGGGAAGTGGTCCCATTACAAAAAGGGATATAGTCCATTATGAGTAACTTCAATGTGATATTTGACTATATAAATACTTTTCTATGATTATTTATATTCCATATAATTATGAATTATTGAAATTATACAGTATCTTGTTTCTTGAATGATTATTGATGATTCTTAAATCTTATAACTCAAGTATATTTTATGATAATTCCATTTCCCATAACTCTTTATTTATTATTTGTTACTTATAGGGTATTTTATTTATGATGATGTTATCATACCATCATTTATAACAGATAATCACATGTGTTAATACATAATTGTTTTCTATTCATACACTTACTAACAATCTAAGATACCTCCTTCATATGATTCCACAGATGTTGATTATGATGAATAGTTATATGTATGATATGTCTAACAAGTATACAATGTGATAATAAATTTTTGGGGGGTATTCAAGATCATTCATGACATTTGATGATTATGTATCTAATGTCTAATAACACTAAATCTATAAGATATTTTGATTGTTATATTATTATGAGATTTACTATTTTATATATTTTAATATGTAAATGTTTTTCTCGGATTATGTCACTTGGCATCAGTGATATTAAGTAAATAATGATTCCAAAGAACAATATAAATGAGAGTGGTTCAAGGTAATATTAGTTAGTATAAAAAATGAATAATTATTTATGGAGATTAATAATATAAAACCAAGGGGAGAACCATACAAACAAGTATAAATATAAGAAACACTCATAATTTCTTGTAATATACAGAGTCTTCTAATTCATTTAATTGGAATCCCTATCTAGATACAAACAACTAGGTAAGAATAATGGAATATATTTACATATAGAAAATTCCCCTAAAAAGGATGGTGTATTATTAACTAGATCCCCACTTAATGCATGATAATGTGGCTTAACCACATTCCATGTCTGAAACTCATGTCTGATATGATTTGATTAATTTACATTATATTAATATCTTATTATGTGGTTATGAATATATTTAGGATATAAATACAAATATAAAAAGATCATGGAAACCATATATTGAAACCTATAATGTTAAGGCTTCACAAAAATATGTCAAAAATTACTAAATCTATAGAATAATATCCATTATTATATGTTTGATAAAAATGATTTTTGAATATTGATATCAAAAAAATTGTTTTTTTTAATTAATATAACAAGATTTAATTAAGAAAATAATAAATTTGAAAACTAATTCCATGAATTTATTCATATGAATTCATATGGGTTTGAAGATCGAATTGAATAACATGTGTTTATGCTCTCTGAGATATCATGAGTTACTGTTAACTAACTAAGTCATAAAAAAATAAATTTCTAAAAAAATTATAAAATGGGTTCGCGTTAATAAAGGATTATGTTAAAATAAATATAATTTAAATAATATTAAACATAATACATGTCATGATTTATCATAAAAGCAGTAAATGGAATATATCATAGAAGAAAAATGAAACTACTGGGAAATAATTTTCCATTGAGAAAAAGATTACCAAAAATAGTTTTAATGTATATCCAATAAAATATAACATATAAATGTATAAACTAATTCAAAATCCACTCATTAACTCATAAAATCAAAAAAAAATGTCCATAAGGAAAATTGAATCTCTAATCCAAGGGCTACTAATGATAATAGGTATGTGGAATCATTATGATCAATGTAATAAGTTTTATACTAGATGAAGTCTTACACTAAAAAATATTTTCAAAATTTAGTATTCCATATCCTACACTCTAAATTTATAGATTAATTACTATATTCTAGAAAATCTATTATAATTAATAATTTTTATAAAATCATTATATCACACTCTAAATGTATTTTCATAGAGTTATTATAGGTTAATTCTAGTGGCTTGATCATTGTATACCAAGTTAATGTTTTGGTGAATATTGTTCAGGAAAATAATATAATCACTAATTAAATTTAATATTATTTTATTTCTAGAACAGAATGTTTTCAAGAGATAGAGGGTAATTGAATTTATATAATTATGAAGTCACATTTTATACCAAAAATCAAACTATGATAATCTATTATTATAAAGAAAGATACAAAATCATTATTAATATTACTTACATAATATGGAATAAAAAATCAATTATGATATGATTTTATTAGTCTAAACCATGTTAATGAAATATAAATTTCATAATATACTTTATCATGTGTGAGAACTATAATAATAAAACCGTAAATACAGATAATAATTTAAAAACTGATAAAAAAATTTATATTAGTGTCCTAGAACATAATGCCCAAATATTATTGTAAATATTTTCATTTAATTAAATACTATATTTAACATTCTTCTCCACTCATAACATAAAACTAAAACTAGCAAATATGCTTTACTATAATGGTTTTGTAAATAGAATGATATTAATCACTTATGTTTCATAAATTGAATTTATTTATCTGATGAAATTTATTTACTATAAACATAAGAATCAATGGGATATGATTAAAGGCATAGAATGTTTTAATTGGGTATATTTCAAAGAGTTTTTTTTCTTTTTTTGGTATTTTACTAAATATATAACTTTTAAAATAAATCAATATATTTCATAATAAATTAATAAAAATAAATTATAAATTGGTATTAAATAATATTAAAACATTTTATTTATAAAAGGATATTATTATATAAAATTTACCTTCCCTATATTTAGTATTTTCAAGTAAAATTAAAATTTATTAAAACTATAAAATGAATATGGTTAAATAAAAATAATTTTTTATTTCAATATGTAAAAGGATATATAGGGTTATCTTTTGGTTGTTTTTAAAAAATTATTTTCTGGGAATATTGAATATACTAATTAACAAATAGTGTCACATTTATGAAATTATAATTATATAAGAATAATAACAAAAATTATGAATGATTTTTATAAGATAATTAAATATTTTATATGTCTAAAAATTAATTATTTTAAATAAATTCCTGATAAAAATATATAAATGACATTTGGGAAATATATAAAATTTTCTATTCCAATGAAATTATTATACTTTATCATTTTATTTAATTAATTAATTTAATTATTACTCATATTTTTGGTTTATTTCAAATGTTGAATAACACTCCTTTACTTATTCTTGAATTTAAATGTGTCGTGGGAGTTAATTTAACCCATTATTTTGTTGTAGAATAATTTTTATGATAAAAATGTTATTTTTCTGAAACCCCTATTTAATAATTATTTAACTACACATATTAAAATTATAAATTAGCATAAACTAGAACTAATCATTGTAGAATATATTTTATATTTGGTATAAAATTATAATTTTTATTTAATAATGTCAACATATTATTTTAGAATTTTATAAATTTACCATGGTAGAAGTTTTCCACCACTCTTGTTGGTCAATGTGTTTAAAATTAGGGATTACCTAAGATGTAATGCCATAATTATCCCTAATTTTTTATTAATTATATTTGTTTCTAGATTATATGTTTATCATATCATATATTCTTGAATTTTTAATATTTTCCAATTCCCCTTGAATAATGATTGATATTACTATATATTTATGATTATTTATTAGAGTGACACTCCCCTAAAATATGAAATTAACATCCAATTACCAGTTATGAAAACCACTTTATCTCTTTAGAGAGACCACAATATAAGAAACTATATTTATAACATGTATATAACTGACTTATAGTTTCATGTATTCTATAAACAATTATCTAATAAGCCTTCACTTTATTAGATATTCATGGATGCCGAACATAATGGTATGAGTTTCACGACTCACATATATATCATTCAAACATAATAAATATTAAACAATTGATTTATATTATTTTATATATAATTCTACATGGCTTTTCTTCATTAATTCTTCAAATTAATGGTATTAAGAAAAAAAATCCCATTTTCTTTCCATCATCGGGTTTTAATTAACGAAATATCATATTGAAATGGATTCACCATCTCAATTTCATTTACCCAGGATGTGTTCTATATTCCCCACATTTATTTTATTTTTTGGTATATATATCACCCATTAATTTATTTTATGAAACATTCCCTGAAAATTTGGTGGATTTAAAAAATCATTAATGTTGATTCTTCAATGACATTTTGATTTAGTGGTTTTGAAACCTATAAGATTTTTTGTTACAGTCTAACTTTTTATCATAAATGTTTACATATCAATTTCTATTCCATGATGTTTTATGTTATTCCCATTCTAAACCCCATATTTTTTTATTATTTGTATGTTATATAGGATGATTTAAAATATTACTTTCATTTTATTCTATCTGTAACTCAAAATTAATATATAATATTTTTTTTAAAAATCATACCTTATTTCAACATTTTGTGACGAATCATTCTCTTCCAAATCAATGTTAATTAAAAAACTGAGGTTTTTTATCTAAATTTTTATTATTATTTCAATTTCTTCTAAATATTATACTATTTAAAAAATATGAAACATAATAGTTTGAAACCTATTTTGTATAACTGACTTTTATATTTTTTTTAAAAGTGTAACTATATTGTAAATTTTATCATTTATGATATTAATGGAATTTCCCACAAAAAAAATCTTTTTCTTTGATAAATATTATTTTTACATTTATAAAATATTTACATTCTATGAAATTCTTATTCCTTATATGCCTGGATTTTTTTTAATGATACCAAAATAAATTGAAAGATTTTTCAAAAAATTTATTAAAAATACCAATAAAATTATAAATCTATTTTTTTATTTCAACATCCTCTAAAACTTTTTATGCTTAACCTTTATCATTTCTTTATGATATTATCCACTCCTATATAGATGGATTCTTGTGGTGATGTTTTAAGGTATTTTTAACCCATTTCATTATATCGAATTACTTGATTCATAATGAAATGATGAATGTGTTTATGATATCATGAAAAAAAATTATTTGCATTATTTTTTGGCTCAAATAAAAATTCTATCATAATCCATTTAAATTTTTTAATATATCATGAGATCAAAATTTTATACAAGTTTTTATTATATAACAAAGATGGTATGTGGGTGGTTATGATAGGAATAATTTTGTACACAAGTAATTGTCCCAAACCCAATAAGGTACATAGGTAGTCATAAAAATCTTACTTTGTGATGAATTTCATTGTGAATAGCCTTGAAATGTGATTTTTTTAGTTTATGGGAATGGGTTTTTAACCAAATCCTCTATGGGACTCTTTCGATGATTTTATTTGAATTGAAATTTAACCCAATTCATTATAATTCATAACCCACTATGTTCTTTGGAAATAAATAGTAAAACTAATCCACTATGAGATTTTATCCACTATGATATTCTTTACAGTGAGACATGACTATGGAAACAATTTTTTATGCTTATGTTTTTTCCAAATTAAATTGTATTATGATTATCATATGATATCAGGAATCATTTTTTGTTATTTTTTCACAAATATTATTAATAATTTATATTTTTATGGTAAATACTTATTCCATTACACAATATTTTGTTTTATTACTTTTTTGGTATTTTTTGTGCACTTTGATAATATTATCATACCCTTATGATTATCTTATTATAATTTATGATAAAAATTTTATATCTACAAAGTTTACCCCAAATGAGCATCGCATTTCACCTATTAAAATGTTAAAAATTCTTAATATTATGAAGAACAGTTTTATATAGGATATATCAAATAATGATAATATATGATTTGGACATTGTTCTAGTTTTTTTATATAATTCATGAAATATGTTGAATATGTATCTTTCATCCCAAAGTTTATAAATATAATGGATCTTGATATAGTGAGATTATTGTGAGATTTAATTTTTTATAGGTGAGAAATATATGCTTGTATATGTTGGATCATCTCACTCGACATCAAATAAAGTATGTAATTTTTTTTTCTTGTCACCCCACCAAGGAGTGTGGGTCCATATTGTATCAGATTCAGTAAAGGTCATTGTAGATCACCATACAAATATATTAATTTTTTTATAAATAATTGATTATCTACAAAATGGAATCCATGAAAAATGTTATATTAATTATGTTTTTGGTATTTATGGTACAATTTATACAACTATAGAAGATTAATACCCTTATTTAATATTGATTCTTTTTATAATATTTAATATTTTATGAAAAATAATTTATTTGAGTGCCAATTATCATCCTTATATTGATAATTTATCTAAATAAACTATCCAATAAGCAGAAAACATGATTTCATAATTCTCACATAGAGTCAATGTAAAAAAGGGACTAATGTCTTCTATTAGTGGATCTATAATAGAATAATAAGATTTATTCAAGCATTCTAATAGACCCATAATTGGATTTTTGTGGAAAAATATTTTATTGTCAAATTTTTTGGTTGAGCAAGGTGAAAAGAGTACACCTACTAGAGAACCCATTTAAAAGAGGATTCATTTTCAATGAGGTATTGAAAATCATAATACGATATCTAAAATTTGGTACAAAATATTTTTTGATAATTAACAAAATGAAATATTGTTTTAGTTAATGGACCAGGTTACCTTGAATGTACAACTATGGATTGGATTTATATGTATAATTATTATGGGGATAATAGTTCCAATGTTTTATGTGAAATTTTATATTTTATAGAGAATTGGTGTGGTGTAAAATACTATTTTATAAAATAAAAACTATCAAAGGTATGTGATGTATTCCATGAATCATTTCTAATGAATAACATTATTGGACTAATATATTAATTCAAAATTTAGTAAATAGAGTTATTTAAGACATAAACAATAGTGAATATATAATCAAACATCATGTCATTAGAGATCACTTTTTACAAAATTCATTGACCTTGTTGTCATAATTACTATATATAATTTCTCATAATATAAAAAATAGTAATATGGTTTATGATATGATTTTTAATTTAATAAATTTTAAATACATTTTTTAATAGTTCAAGAAATTTATAAATTAAATTATATAAAAATGAAAAATATTTCACCACATTGTATATTTTTTCCACAAAATCGTTGTTGACCTCACCTGTTTTGATAATCCCAATTATGATTTCACAAGCTTTGATAATCCCAAATAATTTTTATCTATACATTAATTATTTCAATCAATGATATTCTATTATCAAGATGCTAATAATATTAAAATAGTCCTTGAAATATGTTAATCAATGTTAATCTATGTTTATATCAGTTTTGAATTAATTCTAACTCAATCTGATGTGTTCTTCATAAAACAGATAAGTGTTAAAGTCACTAAACTGCTTATAGCTACTGATACAGATCTACTGGTACTTAGTCTACTGATAGACATAGTCACCAATAGGAAAAGGTCACTGATACATAGAGCTACCGATATGTATAAGTCCACCAGTAAGAACATGTCACTGATAGATCAAATCCACCGATACATACAGCTACCGATAGAACATGAGCTATCAATAGAAGATGAGCTACCGATAGAATAAGTCTATTGATACTTAAATCACTGGTACATAAGTGAAGCTACTAATACAGATAGTCACTGATACATCATGCTACTGATACAATCTACTGTTATACTCGAGTTACCGATAGAGTAAGTCTGCCGATATGAACAAGTCTACCGCTATGAAGCTACTGATATAAAACGAGCTACCAATAGAATCAAATTCTACAGATAGATGAAGTCACTGGTATATAGAGCTACTGATACCCATAGTAACAGCTACCGATACCAGGAGATACTGATACACGATCATAGAGCTACTGATACAAGATCAAATAGCTACCGATACCAGGAGCTACCGATATACCAAGAGCTACCGACAGAAGGTCACTTCTATACAAATACCACCATTACACTTATACCGATAGAAGGCTACTGACCAAATATTGACAAGTGAAACTCTATAATCTCAATATTATTTATTTATTATGAAATGGTTATATTTGCTGATTTTAATTCAATTAATGTTATTTAATGATAGTTGATGACATGTTAGGGAACTGTACCTGGTACCCATGAAAAAGGTAATAATTATTTTTACCAGAGATGAAAGCTATAAAAGGAAGGATAGTGATTGTGTAGGAGGATATAAAACACACACATGAGAAGAATCAATAACTAAGAAGGCACGAGAAGGGTGTAAAAATCAAAGGGCTGAATAGCATTGAAACGTGGTGCATTCAAACAAAAGGAAAAAGGCTACATTCATACTAGAAGATTACCAGACATACATGAAGACATTCATTCTAGAGGAGAACACAAGCTGCATTTTTAGTGAAGAACTACAACGAGCTCTTCTTGCACTCAAGCTCAAGATGAACCTGAAAACCAAGGAAGAAAATGACACTCTATTTTTTAGACAAAAACAAGAGGACTCAGAGCTTCATTTATATCAATCCAAGGAGTCCAGAGCTTCATTCACAACACATAGAGAACTCCAAACTTATCTTTTTCTATTAATATCTACTGTGTATTATTCATTTAACTTCTGAGTAGTGTATTTACACACTGACTCCTGTGCTGGACTGGAGGATACTAAATCCTCACACCAAACTTTCTATAACACTTTTGTATCCCACTGTGAACTGTGGAAGAGGTCAAGTGTGACCGGGATAGCTTGTGTGTTATTGTTTTTATTTTCCCACGTAGAACTGTGGTAGATGTCTTTGTACCTGGACAGTGTTTTCACTGTTGTTTACCCTGATCTATGCTGTGGATAAAATTTATATAAATTTTTTGAGAGGACTAAGTCTTGGCTTGAGACTAAACCTCTTGGTTACATATACTGTGCATTTAGTTTAAATTCTAATGTATATTATATATATTTTATATTCCCCTCCTAATTACATTGAAATAATATTTTTTAAAGTTACTTTGATAGTTAAATTAGCAAGTGTTTATACTTATTGTGAACCATTAAGTTAGTTTCAAAAGTTAATTTAATCTTCTGATTAATTTAACTGAGACCTAATCAATCTTTGAGAAACTAATTTAACACTCACAATCTATACAAATTCGTTATATTTTAACTTGTTTTTAAGTAGAGGGGTTTTAAGAGAAATATTTTTAACAGAAATTTTTATTGTAACTCAATTAACCCCCCCCCCCCTCTTGATTATCCACTCCGACCAACATTTCTTATCAGAGGATTATTTTGTTTAATAAAGTTTTTCAAAATAATCTATTTTTACAACTATGATTTTAGTTTATCTTTAATGATCTTAAATTTCTATTAGTTCTAAATTTTATCTCTTTAAATATATTTCCTAAAATCTAGTTATGGACAATAGAATAGAATGTGTTGATACCAACATGCCACCTTTCTTTAATGGTACAAATTATGTTCAGTGGAATCTTGAGATGAAAATTAATTTAGAAAGTATGGGATTTGATATCTGTATTACAATAGAAACTCAATATAAAATTCCAGAAACTGAACGAACTACTTGGGGTGAACCTACTAAAATATCTTACAATGATAATTGTAATGCTATGAATTCCTTGTATTGTGCTCTAGGGGATGAATTGTTTAATAGAATATCTTCTTCTTAAACTTCTTATGAAATCTGTGACACTTCGGCTATTTCCCATGAGGGAACAACCAATGTGAAAAAAATGAGGTTGAATACCAATACTATTAAATATGATAACTCTAAAATGAAGACTGATGAACCTATTTTTGACATGTATCTCAGGTTCAATGAGATTTTCTATACTATGAGCTCCCTTGGAAAGGTTGTTCCACCAAAGGAACAAATTATGAGGATATTATGATGTCTACTAGAAATATGGAGAGGCACATCTGTCTCTATAAGAGAATCGTGTGATATAAGTTCACTACCTGTTAAGGAGCTTATAGGTAAGCATATGATGTATGAGGAAAAATCAAGGTGAATAAGGAAGAAGATGATGAAACTAAAAGGAAGTCTGAGTCTTTTAAGTCTACAGCCTCAAAGAGCAAGGATATGAAGAAAGTTCACATAAAAACTGAAAGATCAACAAGTGAAGGTTCAGACTCTGATAGTGATGATAAGATGGCTTAGATAGCCAGAAGATTTAAGAAACTACAAAGGAAGAATAAATTCTTCAGAAAATCAAATGAAAATGGAAAATATGATAACTGAAGTCATTAGAAAAGGGACTGGAAGAAAGATTATAAGAGTGATGAAGTTATCTGCTATGAGTGCAAAAGCAAAGGACATGTAAAAACAGACTGTCCAAAATTGAAGTTCAAGAAGAAACATTACAACAAGGAAATCAAGTAAAAGAATGAAATGAAAGAATAATGGAGGGATTTAGAAGACACTTCAAGTGATTCTGATTCTACTAATGATGAAGATTCTCATAATGATAACATGTGTTTTATGACAAACACCTCTGAGGTAACACTGGACACTCTTGCTTTAAATTCATATTATTCTAGGGTTGATTCTGATTCTGAATCTGAAAATATTTCTAGTGAAGAATTGTTTGAATACTGTAATATGCTAAAGGGGAACTTTAATGAACTTAAGGACAAATTCAAAGCCTTAATGAAACATCATTATTTATCTAGCACTATTAAATCTGCCCTTGAAATAGAAAAGGAAAATAATTCTCAATTGCTTAAGGAAAATACTGAACTGAAATTGTAAAATGAGCAACTGAGAAAGGACTTAGAAAAATTCACAGATTGAAAAGATACACTTACACAAACACTAGGTAAGCAAGTGGCGCCAAAGTACACTACTGGTTTGGGATACTAACCTGGAAAGAAAAAGTTTTCCAAAAATAGATTTACACCTAAATCTGGACAAAATACTGCTAGTTACAGTTCTGTAAATTCATATGCCTTAACTAGTTATTCACATTGTTATAGACCAAATAGAATTTATCCTTAAAAATATATTGAATCTATTGATTATATGGGACCCATAAGACAAATCTGGGTACCTAAAACTTTACTTTCTAACCTTTCTGGACCCAAGAAAATCTGGGTACCAAAATAATTCTCCATCTAAATCTATTTTGTAGGAGACCTGCTTAAAGAGTTCTAACAAGAAGGTATGGTACTTGGACAGTGGATTTTCAAGGCACATGTCTGGAGACTATTCATGCTTTAAAAGCTTAATAAAGGTTGATGGAAGCTATGTCACTTTTGGTGATAACTCAAAGGAAAAATCATCGGCCTAGGCCATATTGGTTACATTAATTCAATTTTAATTTCTAAAGTTTTATTTGTTGATGGACTTAAGTATAATTTGTTAATTATATCTTAGTTATCTGATGATGGATTTAATGTTAAGTTTGAAAATGATTCTTGCAATATTTTTAACTCAAAAAATGCTTTAGTATTTTCTACCTTGAGAAATGAAAATGTTTATGCTGTTTATTTTAATTCTTTATCCAAGAAAAATGTTACTTGTTTAAATTATTTTCATAAAGTATCCTGGCTGTGGCACAGAATATTAAGACACTACAACATTTATTAACTTATAAAATTGACTAGTAAGAACTTAGTTAGAGACCTTCCCAAACTTGAATTCCCAACTAACAATGTTTGTAATCCTTGTCAAAAGGTAAAGCAACATAAAGTCCCTTTTAAATCAAAAAAAGAAGATTCAACTTCGCAACATATTGAGTTGGTTCACATGGACTTGTTTGGACCTTCTAGAGTTTGTATTTTAAATGGGAATCACTATGTATATGTATTAGTATATGACTTTAATATATATAATTTGGTATACTTCTTAGCTCACAAAAGTGAAGCTTGATCTTATTTTAAAAAATACTACAAGTCTGTAGAAAACGTTAGTTGTCTTAAGATTTAAACCCTAAGAAGTGATCATGGACGTGAGTTTGAAAATCATGAGTTTGGGACTTATTGCTCACATAATGTCTATACTCATAACTTTTCTTCCCCTAGAACACCTCAACATAATGGTGTTGTAGAAAGAAGAAATTGAACCCTACAAGAAACTGCAAGAACTATGCTTAATGAGTATGACCTGCCTATTTAATTTTGGGCTGAAGCTATGAATACCGCATGTTATATTATTAATAGAGTCTTGATAAGACCTGTTCTTAAGAATACCCCTTATGAGTTATGGAATAATAGGAAACCCAAATTTAGTTACTTTAGAGTCTTTAGATGCAAAGTCTTTATTATAAATACAAAGGATAATCTTGACAAGTTGCTTCTAAAAGTGATGAAGGAATTCTTCGTGGTTATTATTTATCTAGAAAAGCCTATAGTGTCTTTAATAAAAGATCCAAATGTGTGGAAGATTCTCTTCACATCAAGTTTGATGAAACTAATCCACATGAACCTATGTATTCTCTTGAAAATCTTGGAGAAAATTTGACTGTTCTAGACTATAATGATAAAACTAATGAACCAGCTGTAAAAACCACCAGTTCTGGACATATTCCAGAATCTGATTCTGTTGAACCCAAACCTATAGATGAAATGGAAATTTCTAGTCCTACCATTACTAGATCAACTATGATTCTAAAGAATCATACATTGGATGTTGTTGTTGGTAATCTTGATAGAGGGACACAGACTAGATCTTCACTAGGAAACCAGGTTGAACAACAATCATTTCTTTAACAGATAGAACCTAAAAATGTCAATGATGCAATCAATGATTAATTTTGGGTAATGGATATGCAAGAAGAGATAAATCAATTTGAAAGAAACAATTTCTGGGAATTAGTTGACAGGCCTAAGGACACCTTGACAATGGGCACTAAATGGGTTTTTAGAAACAAAGTTGATGAGTCTGGAAACATAGTTAGAAACAAATCTAGGTTGGTTGCACAAGGATATAGTCAAGAGGAAGGAATAGACTATGTGGAAACCTTTTCACCTATATCTAGATTAGAATCCATTAGGATCCTACTTGCATATTCTTCTCATCTGAATTTCAAATTATATCAAATGGATGTCAAAAGTGATTTTCTAAATGGTTTTATAATTGAATATGTTTTTGTTGAACAACCACCTGTATTTACTAATCCTCATTTTCCAAATCAAGTTTTCAAGCTATCCAATTCTTTATATGGTTTGAAACAAGTTCCAATAGATTGGTATTATAGACATAGTAATTTTCTTATTTCAAAAAAATTTTACTAAAGGAATTGTTGATCCAACTCTTTTTATTAAAATAATTTCTAAAGATGATTTGATAGTACAAATCTCTGTTGATGATATAATTTTTGGATCTTCTAAACATTCTTTATGTTCTGAATTTTCAAAGAGTATGCAAAATGAATTTTAAATGAGTTTAATGGGAAAAATAAAATAATTTCTTGGATTTCATGTTTTTCAAAATGAAAGTGGTATTATTTTGAATCAAATTAATTATACAAAGGATCCTTTAAAACGTTTTGGTTTGGATAGTATTAAGGAATGTGATACTCCTGTGAGTACAGTCTGTAAATTGGATGCAGATGGAACTGGGAAACCAGTGGATTAAACCAATTATAGAGTTATGATTAGAAGCTTACTTTACCTTACTGCTAGTCGATCAGATATTAGGTTTAGTTTGTGTATGTGTGTAAGATTTAAAGCTAATCCAAAAGATTCTCATTTACTTTCTATTAGTAGAATTTTTAGGAATATTAAACACAATATAAATTTATGTTTATTTTACCCAAAAGGACAATCTTTTAAGCTAATGAGTTATTTAGATTCTGACTTTTCGGTTTGCAAGTTGGATAGAAAAAGAAAATCTAGAACATGCCATTTATCAGTAAAATCCTTAGTATCTTGGTGGTGTAAAGAAGCATAATTATGTAGCATTGTCTACTGTCGAAGCAGAGTATATAGTTGCTAGTAGTCACTCTGCAAAAAATCTGTAGATGAATCACAATTTTTTAGACTATGGATACGATTTTAAGCATGTTTCAATTAACTATGATAACACTAGTTCAATAAACATTTTTAAAGACCCTGTATCTCACTCCAGGAACAAACACATTGATGTACAACACCACTTTTTGAGAGATCATTTCTAAAAAGGTGATATTACTCTTGAATATAAAGTTAATTAACATCAATTAGCTAACATCTTCACCAAACCTTTAAGTTCAGATAGGTTAAGATACATGAGACATGAGTTAGGGATGATTAAACTTGATCAGTATAAACCTCACCAATGTCAAAACCTCACCGATGTCAAAACCTCACCGGTGTAACAATATTATCGATATAGATACCCCACCGATGTAAAAACGTCACCGATGTGAAAACGTCACCGATGTAAAACCTCGCCAATGGACCCCACTGATAGGAATTCCCACTGATGAACCCTACTGATGAGTACACACTGTTTTAAACTTCTCTCTACCACCAGAGTTTGTATCAGTTATACGTTATATTAATTTATTTATTTTATGATTCCTAAATGATAAAACCATGTCCTAGTTACTTTTCAATCCACTGAGCCTCAAACCCTTTATCCTCAAGCCATAGCTCCCCAAATTCTAAAAAACCCTAAGTTCCTCGAACCAGAGATTGAAAAAACCAAACTCCCTACCATTAAAGACAACTTTGAATAACCGAATGTGAAGAAGCAGAAGACCGAGCCTGAAGAAAGTGGTAGTGATGGTAGAACAAGATCAGGAAGGTGACCAGTGAATCCTCATTTGCAAAAAAGAGTTATTGTGATAAAAAAAATAGTTGTGCGTTGAATGGTTGATGGCTAGAAAATCGTTAGTGCTCGAGGTGCTAGAAGATTAAAAGTGGGTGTATTTATTTTCAAACAAAAATTTCCCCTACTATCCGAAGTTAGTGAAACAATTTTATGAGTTTGTGAGCTTTGAGAAATCAGAAGATGAGAACCGAGTAATTTGTTTTGTAAATGTAAAGGAGATATATTTTTCATCTATTGAGTGGGATGAATTCTTGAAGGTTACACACGGAGGTGTTTCTGGATTCGTTTTGAATGAAATACCAACTACAAATGATATATTCGATTATGAAACTACCCTAGAGGAGCTCACGGGTAGTGGAAATCAAATACAAGTGGTAGATGCTAAAATTGATGGAGAGAACAAATTTCTGTTCAAATTTGTTCATCATGTCTTAATTCCAAGGAGAGGGGACTTTGAAAATTTATGATATTAAGAGATCTACCTCCTACTTCTCTTAATAAATTGTGTAAAAGTGAATCTATGAAGATATCTAATGTTTCAAATGGAGGATATGATCAGACCTAAATCAAAGACAAATGCCCTATTATTTTCCAAGTTGATATTAGTGATGATCAAAGTGAAAGGAGTATCTGAGTCTCAAGATGAGATAGTGGTATTAAAGAATAATTTATGTATCACAAGCATAGTTTGAAAATATATGATGACAAGCTGGAACCCATGGAGATGATAATGGGTTAATGTTGATAAAAAGGTTTATGATAAATTCAATCTTGTGAATCATCCTTCAAGGCCTAAGGATGTGAGGGATCCAGTTCTAGGACCTGATGAATAAGAACCTGAATACAGTGATGATACTGATGAATAGGAGACTTCTATGGCTGATGGAAGGGATCTAGACATGCCTCCTAGTTCAGCTGCTGAATTTGTTTCTTCAGAAAAGGAAGCTTTAGAAGAAGAGACACCTGCTAATGAGGAAGAGCAGCTAGTCCCTGAGAATGAAGAAGAAATGGAAAATTATGAAGCATATGATTCTTCTTGCTTAAGTCTGAGTCCATTGATTGGAAGATCAGTTGTGCATGTTGAAGAAGCAGTGGTAGATATGGAAAAATGTATACCTAATTTAGAGTAGCCTCTTACTGTTTTAGCTGTTGCATAGATGGAATTGATAGTAGAAGATTCTTTTGAGGAAGAAAGACCTTCTGATAATTCTCTTACAGTACAAGAGAATGCACAAGTTGAGGGGGAGTATAAAACCAGATTTGGTAGTGTGTTAGTGGCTGTTGAAATTGAGGATTGGAAATTAGACCCAGGTTTTGTGGTTTGTGGTTTAGACTATCCAGATTTTGATAATGAGGCATCGCTCAATAGACCAACACCAAATTATGATATTCAGATTGAGTTGCTACCTGAAGATGTGGTCAGAATTCATGATCGGGAAAAGCTCAAGTCTGATCTAAAAATTAGTAATGTTGAAGAAATAAGGAGAATGTAAGCTTCACTGGTATCTTCAATTCAATCGATTATGAATGAATCAGTGACCAGTATAGTATCGTAAAGGGCACCTGTTGTGGTTGCACCTACTAACATGATCACCAGGGGTGATCTTGAATCCTTAAAGTCTGAGATGAAGGAGTTGTTGAGTAATTCTATTTATGGGTTAAGGAGTCACTTTGTTGAAGAATTGAGCAACTTGAAATAGTCTTTTGAACTCTCTCTTAGCAGTAATGTCTCTACCATTGGGGTAGAGATATTGGATGAAGCTACATCTTTCCAAACTCAAGTATCTTGATTGGAAGAGGATGTTGGAGGTCTTAAGAAATCTGTTATCTCTTTATAATCATATTTGAGTTCTAAATCCACAGCAGATAAAGATTTCTCCTGTGTCAAAGGTGTTGTGAGCCAGATGGTATCAATCTTTGAAGGTTTTAAAACCTTCGTGAAAGATCATGTTAGAACCCAAGATTCCCATGTCAAAAATCTCATCAGTGGGTTGACCAAAATATTCAAGGAAACAATGACTTTATTTGTTGGTTCTCTTACCTCCAGACCTTCAGTAGATTTGGATCAGATTAGAGATATGATGAAGGAGGAGCTTGATTCAGCTTCAACCATTGGCTTTATGGACTCATCTGACCTGGGAAAAGTGGTGATTTCTACTAGAGATTCAGCTAGATAAATAATGAAGATATTCCAAGACTATATGAGAGAAGATTTTTCCTCTCAGAAAGAAGTGAAAGAAAAGGATGACTACTATTTCTAAAGGATTTATACCAAACACCATCTCAACAATCATTTCAAGCTCATGCTAGAAAATATGAAGCTTCCACCAGTTAAACAAGCCATCAGAGAGAAAGTAAGCATTCTAAGAGAACCGAATCCAACCTTGGACAAATTAATGGAGAACAAGGCTGATTTCATATCTGCTATAGAGAGAAGATGAGGAATAATTATGGATTTCAGAAATCTTTTGTTTCCTTTCTTGCATGTCGATGCCAAACCAGTGATTATACCTCCATCTTTTCCTGACTCTACCTCTACTGCTTCTCCTATTAATATGAATCATTCCCAATCCATTAGAAACCTTACTCCTATGATCACTCAAAGAAATACTCAGTATAGACCAGGAACAGTTTTAGTGGCTCAACCTCCTGTGATCATTTCTGGAATTCCTAAGCCTTCACCTGCATCCACACACTCTGAATCCTCTTCTGATCCAAATGGAATATCTCCCATAGAGGACGTGGATTGAATATGTGGATAAGATATTTTATAGGAATCCCTTGTATTTTGTTTTCTTTTCTTGTACCTTTTTTCAAAATGAAATACAAATGACTTTATTTTCTTTCTCATTTTGTTCCTTTACACTTTGTTGTTTCCCACTTTTTTATTATCCCAAAGGGGGGGAAATATTATAAGGGGAGAAAAATTATATCTGGGAATAATAACTTTCATGTGAAAGGGGGTGAAATATGTTCTAAGGGAGAGCTAATATGATTTATAACTTGTACATTTGATATCATTTTATTTAATTCAACCTCTAGTACATTACATATTTCACATCTTATATTGTTTTCTCTGATAAAATTGAATTTAATGATATATCCTCTGATTCATTACTGATTATTTTAAAACTATTATATCATAAGTTGTGATTATCAAAAAGGGGGAGTTTTTTACCTCACCTGTTTTGATAATCCCAATTATTCTTTCACAAGATTTAATAATCCAAAATAATGTTTATCTGTATATTAATTCTTGATAATAATATTAAAATAGTCCTTGAAATATGTTTATCAATGTACATCTATGTTTATATGAGTTTTGAATTAATTCTAACTCAATCAGATGTGTTCTTTATAAAACAGATATGTGTTAATGTCACTAATCTGCTTATAGATACTGATACAGATCTACCAGTACTTAGTATACTGATAGACATAGTCACCAATAGGCAAAGTTCACCAATACTCAAAGCTACCGATATGTATAAGTCCACTGAAAAGTACATGTCACTGATAGTTCAAATCCACCGATACAAACAGCTACCAATAGAACATGAGCTACCGATAGAAGATGAGATACCGACAAGAATAAGTCTACTGATACCTACATAACTGGTACATAAGTGAAGCCACCGATACAGATAGTCACTGATACATCAAGATACTGATACAATCTACTGTTACCCTAGAGTTACCGATAGAGTAAGTCTGCCGATATGAACAAGTCTACTTCTATGAAGCTACCGATAGCAAATGAGCTACCGATAGAATCAAAGTCTACCGATAGATGAAGTAACTGGTATAGAGAGCTACTGATACACAGAGTAATAGCTACTGATACCAAGAGCTACCGATAGACCAGGAGCTACCGACAGAAGGTCACTGCTATACAATGACCACCATTACACTTATACCGACAGAAGGCTATTGACAAAATCTTGATAAGTCAAACTATATATTATAAATATTATTTATTTATTATGCAATGATTATATTTTCTGTTTTTAATGAAATTAATATTATTTAATGATAGTTGTTTACATGTCAGGGAACCGTACCTAGTATTCATGAAAAAGGTAATCATTCTTTTTACCAGAGCTGACAGCTATAAAAGGAAGGACAAAGACCAGGCAGTAGGATATAAAACACACACATGAAAAGAATCAAGAACTAAGAAGGCACAAGAAGAGTGTAAAAAAGAAAAGGGCTGAATAGCATTGAAACGTGGTGAATTCACACAAATGGAAAAAGAAACATTCATACTAGAATATTACTAGACATACATGAGGAAATTCATTCTAGAGGAGAACATAAGCTTCATCTTGAGTGAAGAACTACAATAAGCTCTTCTTGCACTCAGGCTCAAGTTAAACATGAAAACCAAGGAAGAAAAAGACAATCTATTTTTCAGACAAAACCAGAGAAGGATTTAGAGCTTCATTTATATCAATCCAAGGAGTCCAGAGCTTCACTCAAAACACATATATCACTCTAAACTTATCTTTATCTATTTAGCACTCTTGTGTCTTATTCATTTAATTTTTTAGCAGTGTATTTACACACTGACACCTATACTGAACTGGAGGATACTAAATACTCACAGAAAACATTCCATAACTCTTTTGTATCCCACTGTGAACTATGGAAGAGGTCAAGTGTGACCTGGATATCTTGTGTGCTATTGTTTTTGTTTTCCCACATAGAACTGTGGAAGAGGTATTTGTACCTGGATAGTGTTTTCACTATTGTTTACCCCGATCCATTGTGTGGATCAAATTTATATAAATTTTTTTGGGAGGACTAAGTCTCAGCTTGAGACTGAACCTCTTGGTTATATCTGTTGTGCATTTAGTTTAAAGTCAAAATTATATTATATATATTTTATATTCTGCTTCTAATTACTTTGAAATACAATTTGTTTTAATGTTACTTTGATAGTTAAATTATCAAGTGTTTATACTTGTTGTGAACCAGTAAGTTAGTTTCAAAAGTTAATTTAATCTTCTGATTAAGTTAACTGAGACCTAATAAATCATTGAGAAACTAATTGAACACTCACAATATGTATAAATTCATTGCAGTTTAACTTGTTTTTAAATAGGGGGATTTTAAGAGAAATATTTTTAACAGAAATTTTTATTGGAACTCAATTCACCCCCCGGTTGAGTATCCACTCTAAACAACATTTGGTATCAGAGGATTATTTTGTTTACTATAGTATTTCAAAATACTCTGTTTTTTCAAATATGATTTTAGTTGCATCTTTAAAGATCATAAATTTCTGTTAGTTCTAAATTTTATCTCTTTAAATATATTTCCAAAAATCTAGTTATGAACAATAGACTAGAAGGTGCTGATACCAACAGGCCACCTTTCTTTAATGGTACAAATTATGATCAGTTGAAACTTAAGATGAAAATTTATTTAGAAAGTATGGGATTTGATATCTATACTGCAATAGAAACGTAATATAAAATTCCAGAAACTGAATGAACTACTTTCTATGAACCTACTAAAACAGCTTACAATAATAATTGTAAAGCTATGAATGCCCTGTATTTTGATCTAGGAGATGAATAGTTTAATAGAATATATGATTGTAAAACTACTTATGAAATATTTGACACTTTGGATATTTCCCATGAGGGAACAACAATTGTGAATGAAATGATGCTGAATACCTATACTATTAAATATGATAACCTTAAAATAAAGACTGATGAACCTATTTATCACATATATCTCAGGTTCAATGAGATTTTCAATACTATGAGCTCCCTTGGAAAGGTTGTTCCACCAACGGAACAAATTATGAGGATATTATGATGTCTACCTGAAAGATGGAGAGTCGCATCTGTTTCCATAAGTGAATCGTGTGATATAAGTTCACTACCTGTTAAGGAACTTAGAGGTAAGCTTATGATGTTTGAGGAAGAACTCAAGGTGAATAAGGAAGAAAATGATGAACCTAAAATGAAGTCAGTGGATTTTAAGTCTACTGCCTCAATGAGAAAGGATAACGAGAAAGTTCACATACAAACTTAAAGATCAACAAGTGAAAGTTCAGACTCTGATAGTGATGTTAAGATGGATCAGATAGCCAAAATATTTAAGAAATTCTACAGGAAGAAGAAATTCTTTAGAAAATAAAATTACAAAGGAAAATATGATAACAAAGGTCATTGGAAAAAGTACTTGAAGAAAGCTGATAAGAGTTATGAAGTTATCTTCTATGAGTGCAAAAAGAAAGGATATGTAAAAGTTGACTGTCCAAAATTGAAGTTCAAGAAGAAACATGACTACAAAGGCATCAAATATAAGAAAGCAGTGAAAGCAACTTGGATCGATTCAGAAGACACTTCAAGTGATTCTGATTCTTCTAAGGATGAAGATTCTCATAAATCTAACATGTGTTTTTTGACAAACACCTCTGAGGTAACACTGGACACTCCTGCTTTAAATTCATACTATTCTGGATTTGATTGTGATTATGAATCTGAAAATATTTCGAGTGAAGAATTGTTTGAATACTGTAATATGCTAGAAGAGACATGTAATGAACTTGAGGATAAGTACAAAGCCTAAAATAAACAACATTCCTTATCTAGCCCTGTTAAATCTTCCCTTGAAATTGAAAAGGAAAAGAATGCTCAATTGTTAAAAGAAAATACTGAACTGAAATTCTCAAATGGGTAACCGAGAAAGGACTTAGAAAAAATCACAAATGGAAAAGATAAACTTACACAAATGCTTTGTAAAAAATTGGAACCAATGTACACTACTGGTTTTGGATACCAACCAGGACAGAGAATGTTTTCCAAAAATAGATTTATTCCTAAATCTGGACAAAATTCTGCTAGTTACAGTTCTGGAAATTCATATGCCTTTACTAGTTATTCACATTGTCATATACCAAATAGAGTTTATCTTTCAAAATCTATTGAATCTATTGATTATATGAGACCCATAAGACAAATCTAGGTACCTAATGATTTATTTTCTAACCTTTCTGGACCCAAGAAAATCTGGGTACCAAAATCATTCTCCATCTAAATCTGTTTTGTAGGAGACCTACTTAAAGAGTTCTCACAAGAAGGTATGGTACTTGGAAATTTGATGTTCAAAGCACATGTCTGGATACTATTCATGATTTAAAATCTTAATAAAGGTTGATGGAGGCTATGTCGCATTTGGTGATAACTCTAAAGGAAACATCATCAGCCTGGGCCAAATTGGTAACATTAATTTAGTTTTAATTTCTAAAGTTTTATTTGTTGATGGACTTAAGACTAATTTGTTAAGTATCTCTAAGTTATGTGATGATGGCTTTAATGATATGTTTGAAAACAATTCCTTCAATATTTTTAACTCTAAAAATGCTTTAGTATTTTCTACCTTGGGAAATTAAAACGTTTATGTTGTTGATTTGAATTCTTTAGCCAAGAAAAAATGTTACTTGTTTAAATGCTTTTCATAGATAATCCTGGCTGTGGAAAAAAATATTAGGACACTGCAAAATTTATTAACTTAGAAAATTGACTAGGAAGAACATACTTAGAGACCTACCCAAACTTGAATTCCTAACTGACAAAGTTTGTAATCCCTGTCAATAGGAAAAGAAACATAATGTTTCTTTTAAATCAATGAATGAAGTTTCAACTTCTAAACCTCTCAAGAAGGTTCACGTGGACTTGTTTGGACCTTATAGAGTCTCTAGTTTAAATGGGAAGTATTATGCCTATGTCTTAGTAGATGACATTTCTAGATATATGAGGGTATACTTCTTAGCTCACAAAAGTGAAGTTTGTTTTTATTTTGTCAAATACTCAAAGTCTGTAGAAAACCATAGTGGTATTAAGATTAAAACCTTAAGAAGTTATCATGGCCGTGAGTTTGAAAATCATGAGTTTGAGTCTTTCTGCTCACATAATGGCTATAGTCATAACTTTTCTACCCCAAGAACACCTCAACAAAATAGTGTAGTAGAAATAATAAATAAAACCCTGCAAGAAAGTAAAAATAAACCATTCATAAAATGTTGAAAATATTATATATTACTTATTAATAAAGATACACATAAATATTTTTATATTATCTTAAAAAATTATTTAGTAATATATTATAGAATTGTGGAAAATTAATTCGTCATGGACATAGAGGAAACATATTTTTAAATGAAAACATTAAAATGGCCCCTAAAAAATATTCAATTATTCTTATATCGTATAAATGAAAATATAACATGATAGTAAAAAAAATTAAAATGATATATAAACCACTAAAATTAAAAGAGATGAATGTTAAAATAAATATATCGGGTAGTTTATAAACAAAAAATACATATTGTAAATTTGAAAATTTATCAACATGAAGAAATTCAGATGAGAAATCCATTATATCATGTCCCGAATAATTTTTTAAATTAATTTAACACCATAATAATAAAATTATTTTAGTTTTATACGTTCTTTATAAATTTCTTCATTATAAATACGTTATTATTATTTCTTTTATTTCATTTTTTATACTATTTTACATTGTTATTGTGTTAGAAGTTCTGAGGTTTTTCAGCTCATATTCTCTAAAAAACATCTCTATATTGACTTTGTTTGAATTTACCTTGGTTAAATAATCTATAGAGTCATAAAGAACATATAATTATCATTTTAATTCATTAAATCTACCTTTTGGAACCATCCATTTATAGTGGTAATGAAAAATCCATTACAATATTTAATGAGGAGAGTAATCTATATGAAATCACAAGAGATACATCCAATTTTATATTACATGAAAATGAAATGAAAAATATAAATAATTTAATTTATATAATCGTAATAAAATTTTAAAAATTTTACTTGTTCATTATAAAAATTCTTATGATAATCCATGTATAACGCAAATGAAAAATCAATCACATTGCATTTTTTGTGGTGGTAATCCAAATGTACATATGAGTGAGGTTATCATTTTCCAACAGATCCTAGGATATGAATGAATGAAATATTATAATTTCATAAAATTATTTAATCATATTTTTTTCATGAATATAATATGTATTAATTAAATCTATTCCAATAACCATCCATGTGCATTAGTGATGAAAAATGAAACACATCACTTCATCGGGTTGTAGTCCACACGTATACACAAGCAATGTTTCCAAATCCCAAATAACTAATATAGAAATTTAAAAGGGGGTTTTCATCAACATAATGAAATCTAGAAATTTTGTGTGTGTTAATGTTATCATATTATCTTTTATATACACAATTTTAATGAGGAATAAGAATAAATAATCATGAATTACATGTATTAAAAGTTATACCTCTTCTTCAGAAATAACTCATTATCATACACATTAGGTTTTATATCATGGAATTTTTAAGAGACCAATAACTGTATGAAAATGAGGGGATATTTGCGAATTAATTTATTTAAATACTTTTCAAGGTAATTGGATCAATTTCATGGGAATAAAATATTTTATGTGCTTCCAATTTAAAACAGATGTGGGTTGAGATCATTTAAATGAATGTAATATTAACATATAACATATAAATTTAAAAACACAAGTATCAAAAAAATTTCATATTTTCAAGTAAGATAGGTGTGTGGTCAATGGTAAATAAGAAAATTAATAATGGTTTTTATGATACTTATATAATCATATATCTTAGTTTAACAACTCATTTACCCATTATAACCCAAAAAATAGTAAAAAAGATATACCATTTCCATTTTTCACTATACCCACAAAATTTTCAACTCATTACCAAATTTTTATTTATTGATTACGTATATATAATTAATATATTACTATTTGGTTCAATTATGAGTAAAAAAGTTAATATAAAATATTAAAATGTAATGAAAATTTATTTTTCGAAAAATGCTACTTCTAAGAATGAAAATTATTTTATACCAACATAATGTATAATGTTGATTCCCATGGACTTAATTTGATAATTTTAAATCAAAGGATTATTATTTATAACTAATACACAAAATAAGGATATCCTTTAGTTAACCTCGTTAAAATAGAAGAATGATACATATTATTAATTGAATACAATTGATACTTAAATTTTTAAAATTACAATCATTTATTTTTAATTTTAAAAATATATGTTCAAATTCATTATAATAAATATTACATAAAGACATGATATCCAAAAAAGTTAAAAATAAACATTTCATTTTTATATCATGATACATGCATAAAAGTGACAATACTTGGAAAATCATTATCTTTCACCATTCAATGAAATATATTTCATTCTGAAAAATAATTTATAGTTAAATAAATGAAAACATTAATATTATAATTAAATGAGAACCATTTCTTAAAATTTAATTTCTAAAATTTATCAATTTTAATATTATTTAAATATAAAGAATTAATAGATAACCCAATTTTTTAAGAATTCAGATCCATTTAGTTTTTTTATTATACATTAATTATTTAATTATTTTTATTAAAAATTGCATTCTAATTTCCTAGGAATTAATCAGAAAAATAGATATTATAAAAAAACAATGAAAGAAGAACTCATAACTTGGTTACCCATATTCATAATATCTAATCCAATTGAGATGTTTAAGGTTCATAATTATATAATAATATTTATATAATATATCAGTCTTCATTTAATATCAGTTTTGTTTGTTGTACAGATTTTATAGAAAAATATTAATTAATTTGATAATTATATATTTAAATATCAGTGTATAACATTCTCACTGTGTTGAAAAAATTTAATCATTGTATCGTGACTTTTTTATCACCAATAAGATTATTTCTTAACATATGTATAATACTATATGATGATTTTATCATCATGAGGAATTTATATGTTAATTATAGGAAACATAGTACCCATTACATATTTCAAAAACCAATTATATACCATCATAAGTCTCTTATTGTTTAGCATGTTTCCAAATGCATAACTTGATAGCTATGTTTTATTTTTAACATAAGGGTTGATATATTTATCTTATTATTACTTGAGTTGAGTTAATATTTTACCATCAAAATTGAATGTGAGAAGACATAAGTGATTTCTTTCTTTAATATAAGAACAATTTCATCCTTTAGTTGGGTTTTGAGTAGTTTTCCCCTAATTTTTCATCTTAAATTATAAATTATAGTTAGACATGAAGAATTTTTCATGCCTAAGGAAAACAAATTAATAGGTCATTATATCCATAAAAATATTAAAATTATCTGTCATGTATATATTCATTAAAAAAATATTCTTAGTAAAAGTTTTTTTAATATCCAAAATTAATAAACATTTATATGATGAAATATTGTAGTAATATATAATGACTTATCTATAAGAATACAATTTCAACATAATTAATTATTTAAATATCTAAACTAAAACTCTTAGAAATACTAAATAATATATTTAAATCCTAATAGAGGAATTATTAGATCAACTATATTTTGTAAGTTAAGATAAATTTGTCACCAAATAACCTTAAGAGATTATAATGTCACATACAACAAATGTATATTCCTTATAAATTATTCCATAAAATATTCTAATCATTTACTTGTGTAACATTTTTCACCATAAAATGAAAAAAATAAAAAGATATTATTCCACAAGATAACACAATATTTATTCATAGAATTATATCAAATCACATTGAAATATACTGAAATAATAGGAAAAAAATTAACTTCACCATAATCTAATAATAATCCCAAATACACTATAAATTTATTTCTAAATAATAATTAATACCTAATAAAAAATTTACTGTCAAATACCCATGTATATATATTAATATATTAACAAATAAATTAACTAATTTCCCCAATTAACTAAATATAAAATGAAATATCAATACAAATACTTTTATAAAAAAATTTCTTAAATCCAATACACATATCACAAAATTATGATTATTCATCATAGAATAAAATTACATGAATCCTTAAATGTTTTTAAAATTATGAGTATCCTTAAATTTATTAACCCTTTAAATATAATTCCATGGGATCATAACACTTTAAACCTTATATATTTACATTTTAATCCTTCAAAAATCCTTTATAAACATTTATACATTATTTTTATAATTGCATAATGCATTTTTCCTATAAAAAAAATTTGGATAATATCCTAATATTAATAAATCTAAACCTAAAAATGTTTCCTATAATAAACATATGAAAAAAAAATTAATATAATTCAATCAATTATATGTCATGTGTTTTTCCTTTATCTTCTCTCTAATATCATATTTCCTTTCAAAACCATTATTCTTATGATAATGGATTCATCATTTTTCGATAGTAGTTTATTATTTTATAATATCTTTTATAAACTTTGAAAAATCTTTATGTTCCATTGATATATTTCCCTAAGTTATTCATCCCACATTCATAACACATATAAAGATGAAAATGTTTACCTTAATGACCTTTATCACAAAATATTTTAAAAGAACCAATTTTATTAGATTTGTTGAGTTAGGATACTAACATAGGATTACGTTGTTAATCATAACTCATGATATGTTATTAAGAACAACTTAAATAGTTCTCACTCTAGTTTAAAGGTCATCATTTTGTTTGTTCGAACAACAACCAAAGTATTCAGAACGTCTAACAATAAATTAGTTTATTATGGCTCTACACATTTAATAAAACCATAAATGGTTAAAATTACTTTCCAAAATAAAATATAAAACATTTACTTATTGTAAATGATATATATTAATATATCCTTAATCATATATTCATCTCCTCAACACATTCAATTCAATTAAAAATATAATAATTATTATACTTAACCAAATAACCATCATGATTATAGAGTAATTCCCACTTATTTACCCAAAATTAAATATTAACAAAAAATTGTTTCTTAAATAACAATATCATATCTTATGATTTTATGAATACCCTTCCTTTGATATCAACTATAAATATCGAAAATTAAAAAAAACCAATAATTACATTGTTTATAATAAAAGTTTAACATCTATACATTTTGAGGATTTTTTTTTTGGATTATTGAATTATTGATTTAGGGATACTATTAATTTAAAAAGTTCAAATTTTTACATATTGAAGATTATTACAAAAATATGTAAACTTATTTTTAACTCATTTATTATTGATTAAAATTTTTCTTTATGAACACATGTCTCTATAGATCTTTCTATAGAACCTAAATGTCTTTAATACCAATGTATATAATTAGATACAATTACATTTGAAAAAAACCATTCATCAAGGGATTTAATATGAATGTAAACCCATTAATTAAGTTTAAATTCATGAATCACCAAAACATATGTCTTCATTTTCAAATAATATTCATTGAGTTGAAAATAATAACATATTTACTATTGAAATCATCTTTTTTTATAAAAAAATTCATAATAAATTCATAATCTATAATAGGATAAATAATAGAAGTCGTGAGGGTTTTATTGAAAAATATAGAAACTTTTCCTTAATATTTTTCAAATTTAAATGTTTAAAACATTAATTTAGATTATGGTCTCATTTTGAAATCTTATGAAAAAACAATAATTCATAAATTTAAACAATAAACATGATCCTAGAATATATCAATGGGAAATATAATTAATTAAAATGAAAATAATAACTTATTTCTTAATGTTGTAATTCATAATAAAAAACATAATAATCATTCTGTCAAAACCTCTTTGGAAAATATCATTGATAAATAGTTCTGGAATACATAAAAAATCCCAAATAGTTATTATCATGAGATATACTAATGCATAAATTATTTATCTAGTAGTGGGAACCATTGATTAACATACTATGTCTAATTAACTCTTCATATTAGAGAAATTAATAACAATACAACAAATATTCAACAAAAAGATATGTGTTGAAAAATAGAATATGTAAAGTGAATATCAACCATATTAAAAAACTAAATATATTGATCATAATTTATATAGGAAAATAATTTTGATGATGTAATTATAGTATATAAAAATTTAAGTAAATATAATTCAATGAATGTTGATATAGATAAATAACTAATTATCAAGACATTAGAAATTTTTTTTGAAAACATGATGAAATATATTCTCCGTTGAATATTTATAAATATAATAAATAGAGAAATTATGGAAATATTAATTGTTTATGAACCTATAAAAATACGTCAATTAATCTTCAAAATGAATAATCAATATGACGATTGGAAAAATATATTAATCTGTAAACATTAAAAAACATTCTTTTACAGTTCTATAAAATAATTTTAATATAATACAGTTCAGAAATTTAAAAATATTTTATCAAAATCATAAATAAATAAATTTAAATAATAAATAGATCATAATTTATCATTAAATTATAAATAAAAAATATTAATAAAAAAATAAAATTGAAACGGATGAATATTACTAAAATGATAAACATTAATAAAATATTTTTATAAAAAATAAATTTTATTTTTAATAAATGTTTTATCAAAATAACATTGATAAATATAACATGAAATGGATTTAAAAATAATATTATTTTAATTAAATTATTTTTAAAATTAATCCATAATGATTTTTATAGAAAAAAAACCATGTCGTGGAAGTAAAGTAAGACATGATGAATAGAAATTGAAATGATAAATCCATCACATCAAATCTAAACTCGTTTAATTTTTTTCTTTAACAATGGAATAATAAAATAAATTTTGTTTAATATTTTATATAAAAAAAATCATGTCCAATATATTAATAATATTTCAATTATAAATTTTTTTATGGTGATTGAATTTTTCACTAAATCATCCATTTTTAGGTTTTTTGATTCATAATCAATAAAATAAAATTATATTTCTATCCATATTCATAGAGTACATATTTCACCAACACGATTATGAGATATAGTGGAAAAAAATTATATACAGTCCCCCCATACATAAGAGGTTTAAAAATACATTAGTGGGTTTGAATGATGTTAGTGGGGAGAGTATACCCTCAGAATCAATAATAATAAGTACATAGGTATAACATAATGTATTAATAAACAATTTATAACAATGTGATGGTTGGTGTGTCAAAGAATACAAAATAATAGTAACAAAAAGACCCCCAAAGGGTAAGGTCTAGTAAGAGTAGAAGAATTATAGGTACAAAAATAAAACAATGCACCATCACTCTAGAGACCATATTGGTACTGCGTCTAATCAAACAGCCCCATGTCCTATCTACCTATTGTGTGGTCTTATCCCTTCCTAATATCTATAATCAAGATTTATAAATTCACATTGTGATTACTATGAATGGTGTGAGTACAAAACCATATGTAACCCATCAAAGAATCACTAACATGACTGATCATGTATAATATTGTACGTCACCAATGTAAGAAAAAGTTAAAAAATACATAACAACATATATCGAACAATCATGGTATAACAAGGACACGAAAAAATCCTACTTGCATTGTCTTTATATCCATGTATTAATAATATTAAAAAAATATAGGCTATGATATATGATAAACCATGATGTAAGCATATGTGTATGACAAATACCAAAGGAATTATTGTCTCAGTTATTCCACACTATCATTTTGATCCATCTCTCTCATGGTTAGGCCATAAGGCATAAGATTGTTTACACTCCCTCAAGACATATTTTGGAGCTATGTATCCATTATGTACAACATATACAACTCTTAACCCATTATTTTAATATCAGTTAGATAACATAAGTATATAATACTTCTAGTTTATTCCATAAGTTCCTTACACAAAAATACTTTACTCGATATAGTCATCACAACAGATACGAATTCTAATGACACTCCTCCTCTAAAAATTCCCAACCACAAAGGGCCTCGTGGTCACTTCCTACCATGAATAAAACATTAAGAATATATCATATACCAAAACATTACATAGGAAAATTGAATCTCATATAGAGGCACAACATATCATATAAAGTGTTAGAAAATAGTATCCAAACACAGATACATGTGATCAAACTAAAACATGGGTCTCACAAGAAATGATTTTTTTAGGAAACACATGAATGGTATATTAATATAATCATGCAATGTAATATAATTCTAAAAATAATTTTAATTGAATCTCCAGGGTATAGAACATTATGCATAAATGTTTTCGATATTAACATCATGATTCACTAAGGGTGATCTCAATGGAACCACATTCACACGTGAATCAGAATAAACCCACACACCATTAAATCCATGTAATTATTACAAAACAATAACATGGGTTGTAGATGAAAAATCATAAATGAACAATATATGGTCAACAGAGACACATAATCAATTATAATCGATGTAAATGGTAATCATTAATCCCTATTTAAGGATGGATAAATTCATCACAATAGGAAAAATGATTAGAAAATTAAGTTGAGTATCCTATAAGTTCGAATAAATTATAACTACCAATATATTATATGTTTCTATTATTATATATTTATCAATTAAGTAAACTGATAATAATATATTTTTTCAGCAGAAATATTAAAATTTAAGTATGGATTCCCTTGGTTTGTCCAAGGATATTCTAAAAATAATCAAATTAAAGATATTAACTTGAGTGTGAAGATTTAATATTTTTAATAGGGGTTTAAAAGCAATTAAAATCATATTAAAATCCATAAATTCAATATAAATGTGTTTTCCCATCTAAATGGTTATGGTTTTTAAAGAAATCCATTTATTTCAGTCATTTTTAACTCCAACCAGATTTTACCATACCTTTTTCCATGGTCGAGGAAACATCAACCAGTGCTACTTTACCTATAATAATCCACTATATCTCAACCAAATATATCACTCTTTCTTGATCATAAAATTAATAAAGTGTTTTTCTAACCACCATGAGATGGCTACAAGTACCTATGAATCAACATTAGACTGAAATAAATAATCCCACCCATAAAGATAACACCACATGTCATTTATAGTAATAAAATAATATACAAATATATTATATCATTAAATATTGATATATAACCACGAGACATGATAAAAGATTCCAAATACTTAGTCTCTATGTGTTTATCTTTCACTAATATCCATTACCCCTATAAATTCAATAACATCCAAGAGAATCTGGCATATCACATGACTCCCTTCCATTTTCAAGAGAACAACAAAATTAGATCTACATAAACCAAAAAGGAAAAGGTAGGTAGTGAGTTATAATTATTAGTTTGATACCACCAAGGAATATATATATAATTAATATCATCATATAATAAAGAATTCAATAATTAAGAATGAAAACAAGTATATAAAGAAATTTTGAACTAGAACAAATTTGTAAAAAATTATTTGGGTTATTTTCTTGAATTAAATCACACTTAAAATCTGAATATGAAAATTATAAAAAATTTAGTGTTAATTAATAAATAACGTTATTAATATAAATCCAATAATATAAAAATATGAAAAATAAATCATGAAATAAAACCATCTTGAATAAAACAAAGATGAAATGGGATCTATCTTATGGGAATACATACTTAGAAAAAGAAGGAATAATAATATAGGCATAATGTGAACCCTACTAATATTAATCCCATCCAAAAATTGTATATATAACATGAATAAAACCTTTTGTTTCTACATTCATATTGGTTTACAAATTTCCATAACCTGATATACCAATGGTTCTCAATATTTTATGTCTTCCAAAAAAATTAATCATACCAATATCCTAATTTAAAAAACATTTTCATAGGAATCTATAATCACTCCCATTATTTGAAATTCATTTTAGATTAAAAATAATATTTTTTGTGTTTTTTCTAATACACAATGTTGATAGACTATTTTTATAGAAAAATATATTTAAAACAACATCTTTATGATCATAAAGAATAATTTTAATAAAAAAAACTTCATTTAAGAAAAATACTAAAAATTAGTAAACAAAATAATTGTACATTAACATTATGTTATTAATAACTTATATCCACTTTATATATTCACTTACCATTCTAACACTGATAATCCACTCAACATAAAAAAAATATTGAAAATGAAGATATTTTGTTATCACATGCCTATTTCTAAATGATACCTGGTAAATTCCTCATCTATCCCATAGATTATGTCTTCATAACAAAATTAGGATATCAAAACATGTATAAAATGATATAATTGGGGTATATATTGAAATATGAGAATAAAAAACCATAAAACACATATAAATTGAACATATCTATATATAATGATGTAGATTCACCGTGGGAATAATGGGAGAGCCTTTTAGAGCATCAATAAGAGTGTAATTGGAAATAATAATGATTTTATAGAAGATTATTATTTAAAAAGAGATATCAAATAAATGAAATTTTAAAATTTTAGAATTATTGATTATTGTGCATTGTTACACTTCATAGATAGTCAATTATTATGATAACTATGTAGCACCCACTGTCCTTTTATAACTATGTCCCATGGTCATTGGGACAAGTTGAATAGTTTGATAAACCATTATAAATCCATCTGATATCCTATAGAACAATTCACCCACACCATTTTCTATGATACTCTCATGGTTAAAAATAAAATTCTCAATCAATTAAAACTACTTTTGGAAATTATAGAATGATATATCATGGTTACCTCATGATTTATTAAATTTTTTGCCTAAATTATGAACCATCACTATTTATCCAAAACCAAAAAATTACATATGATTGACTTTTGAGGACTTACATAACCATATGATACTCAATATAGGATCATAATTGAACATATATGTAACCTATAAAAAATGACAATTCTATCCATCATGAAAATTTTTGGTCCCCAGAAATGATTGAGACTACTAGTCTAAAAAAGTTAAAGTCCACTAGTATATAATCAATAATTACATATTCCACACATTTTGGATATCTACTCTACACTCCCATAGTACAGAAAGAAGATGTTTAATTTACCGCAAAATAACATATTTATTTGATTCATAAAATAAAATTTCTTTCCAAACTCTGAGGTTTTAGGTTAAAGATCAACATCTTCATGCTCAACCACATGGTAATAGTTTGGTTGATGCATCCGTAGTTGGTAAAAATGAAACTTATCATGAATAAAAATTTAGAAAGATGTAATTTCTATTCAACAGGTCACTATTACATAATTAATGATGTTCTCTAAAGTTACATTGATCCTCATTTTTACATAAATGTCCTACAATAAGTGATGTTAGACATATATAATAATCTCATCACCTATAGTAACACATAAGGAAGCTGTATAATTTTTTTCAAATAGATTAAAACTACTTCTATCATAGTTTGAGATAATAATAATGTCCTCTTCATCTTGGATCATAACTAAATCCAATGAGATAATTTTCACATATCATTTCTCTATAATAAGAAGATCAACAAGGCCACCCATATGACACATCATAATGTGTCTTTTAAATTTATTATCAATAAAAATATTTAGTAGAAAAATAAACCTTGTAAAAATTCCAAATTAACAAGAGATTGACATTAATCATTTATGAGCCAAACATATTCTAATGATTTGAATGATTCATCTATTTCATACATCTATATGAATATATAAATTAATACTCAACATTGACCATAAAACTAAAGAATATAGAAATATTTTCTAAAAATGATATGAAAATCATAGGTACCTACCAGAAATTGTATCCACATTAACATAAAGTAGCTAGACCACCCTTATATTATAAAAACACTCACCTTCACCTACCCAGAACATACATGTAGAAGGGAAGATATTAATTGATATCATGAATCAATAAATAATTTTAGAAATTATATATTCATCCCCATTAAGAGTTTATGGTACTGAAATTGTGGGTTGAAGAATCATATATTAAATTGAAATAATGGAATGGATAAGCATACACTAAAAAAGTATGTTTTGTATGTTCTAGAAAAATTTTCAATCATTTATAGCATCCTAGTATAAATTTATAATTGATAAGATTATTATGGTCAATTAACTTTGAGGTATCAAATTAGGACACATCGTGATATCCTCAACGTTCGTGCACTAGATACACATATATTCATGATTTATAAACCCATTAATGATATTAACTTGATAAACTAACACCTAATATAGACATAAATCACCATTTAGAGACAAGAACCATGAACCTGCAGTCTACATACCATGGAAGTATTCATTAAAACACTTCCAACTGATATCCTCTATTTTTCAGAGCTGAATCCAATCACATGAGTGAAGACAATAATTATCACTAGTTGTGTATAGAAACATAGTATGACCCAAATCAAAAAATGATAAATTATCGAAAAAATCATCATAGATGCCCCTATTGATCGCTTCACTACCAACATTAGTTAATGTTTATGTGGCCACACATCCAATCCCGATAGTTTACAAAATTTTGAGATCAACGATCATAAATCATGTAACCATGTGTTTCTGTCATATGATATGATTCATTTAGGTAAATTTTTACTTCTTTTTTTATTTTACTTATATATAATAAAATTATCTCCCTTGGTGAAGTTTCAAAATTTTCCCTGGGAATTTAATACTCTTATCAACACAATGTCACTATGAGATATACTCATTAAATAAGGGTGAAGTTAGAAAAAAAATCCATCGACACTTTTTACATCATCCAGAAATATCCAAAATTCATACTGAGGGATTTATATTAACATATTTTAAATACCACATGTTTTTATCATGAAATATAAATAAAACTGATCTCATCCACACTTCCATACTTTCCATGTATTACTAGTTTGTAGATTTTTCAACAGAAGGGTTTAAATGAAGAAAAGAATAAAATAGTTATACCAGCCACTTACATTCAACCTAAAATTCATAAATTACAATAAAATACATTGATAAAAGAAATAACCAATAAAAAAATAAGGTTTTCCCATATCATAGTGAATAATCCCTCACAATACCCATCATTAACCTAGGGAAATCAATATTCTATCTTTAGATGAATCCAACCAATTAGGGACTACCCAAAGCCTATGATAAAAAGAGATATCCATATAAATTATTAATGGATTCTCTAAGATATTCACCTAAATTATCACATGTGATAGAATAATCCAAAACAATATATCTGACATATCTCACATAACCAAGAGAAAACTAAAAAGTTTAATGCCTTAAATGTAATGATAGGGTACTAATCATGGGTTATTAAACAACATCTATGTCATATTATATTTAGAAATCCTATCCCTTTGTTCCCCATATTCCAATAGATAATGTCATATAATTTACATATCTCAGACCCAACCTGACAATGAGTTAAAACCTTGTTACCCATCAATAGACCAAAGAATCACCATGTGCATATAACATAACATGAATCTATAGATTACACAACACTACAATTTTAGAACATACAATAAGGTTCGTAATTTGAAAATAAAATATTGAATCATGATGAACCTCTATATTTCCAATTCACAAAATGTAATAACTGAAAAAATATATCAATGATCATATATCACAACGATATCACAAAAATGTACCTACCCTTAATGAATATAAAGATAAAAAATAGAACAAAACAAATATAACATGACGAATAAAATAATATACTCATCTATAAAAACCCTTGGGATTTAGGGCTACTATATCTAAATAAATCAAAAAGCTATATATAACTATACAGTTCACTATCAAGGCTACTCATGAACATTGATTTGGAAAAAACACCCACCAATATATTAAGATACAGTTAAACTGTAATGATAAGATAGAAATACCAATCTCAATGATAGAATCTTAATTGATCACATTAAATATATATAATACATAATTATTCTAGGAAAGAATATAAAATAATATTTTTATTTCTTTTAGAGATAATCGGGTAAGATAAAAACAAAATAAATGGTCGGTATAACTATACATATCAAAAATTATGATACACATTATTACTTGTTTCATGAAAATCAACATAAGGATAAAAAACCCCTTTTTATTATTGTTCATTTTGAAAACCTATAAACACAATTTTAAAAGGAGTTATAGAAGAAACACATTTCAGATATAGATAACATTGAGTAATTATTAAAAATTCTCAAGATAAGAAAATTTCATAAATCCCAAATTATATGATGAAACTTCATACCTTTCAAACCATAGAATACCAAGGAAATTATTTTCATCATGAATTATATCACACTCTTATAATGTTCATTAAATATAGACCATCATTAATTTTATGGAAACTAGTTTTCCAAAAAATTAATCTTCTTTAAATATATAATTTTACTTTTAAATCAATTTTCACATATATATATATAACATATTGAAAACATCTATACCTTTTTTATTAAAACTAAACTCATAGTAGATAAATATTCAAATTAAACAAATATTTCTATTAAATTATTTAATCCTAAATCAAAAAATTCAACAAGGTTCTAAAACACTTTTATGATGGTTTTCAACTATAAGGAAAAGGAAAAACATATCTAGGTTTCCTTGATTAAAAAATATTTTCTAAATAACTGATCTAGAAGACAGGACTAAATTTAATGTTGTAATATCTTGTGTCCTATATTAATCTAAAATAATTTTATATAATATCCATTTTCACTCAATTAAATTATTCCAATACACCAAGAAACAAAATTAGATCATAATATATAGTGAAAATAATTTTTGATATTGTCTTATCCCAAGAATCACATTGATTCATTTCTGATAAATTATTCCTTTAAAGAAACCCAAAATCAATTTATTTGAATGAGAAAAATAAAATGGATGTGGATTCATTCCCAACATATCCACATGCTTAATATCCTTATACTATGTTTTCTACATCCACCATAATACATTCAAAACCATGTTTCTAGTCATTGAATGATTCCTTATGCCATACAAGTTGACCTAACAACTTTATTCTTCCTTCTATATAGACCCAAAATCTTGAGTAACTACCTAAAAATACAATATATTACAATAAGGCTTCAATTCGTCATATCATTCCCTAACTCAAGAATAAAATCAAATAATAAAAATCCCAACCTCTCATGGTAACTCATGTTTTTTTATAAAAGGTGGTGATTAAGAATTGAATCTCTAAGTACTACTTGATCCTAAAAACTACTATCTTGGGATTACCAAACCATTAACAAAACCTTGAAATAATAACATGTAATGTTATCACACATCCTTTTTCATGTAGATTAGATACCGTTTTGTAACAAACCAATCCATAATAGCTTGTCCTATCGCCCATGAAGGCTTAGTATAGGGGAAATGTGTGTTCCCAATCACCACTAGATAAATACAATAATTGGGAATCAACATATAAACAAAGGTAAATATTTAACCTAAAATGGAAACACCACATTTTCCATGACCCAACCCAAATGGGATGGTGTCGTGACTCACCATGCTCACCTCCAAAAGTCCACGGGCTGGAAACTAGGTATGACTAGGCATATAACTAACATGGGATGCCCTATCCTATGTTTTTATACACATACCCATATCTCCAATCTTATAAAATGATGAAATATAAAAACAACTGAACAACCATGTGTTCAAAAATCATAATCACGTAACCAGTTAATAAAAATCAATAATGGAATGTAAATATGGCCAAATACCATCCCTCTATAAGAGTCTGAAAAATTTACAATGTAAAAGTAAAACTCGGATAGCTATCATGATTCCATAAGAACACACCTAGGTATGTTTGGTATCACCAATCACCATCTAGTCTGGGTCCATCGAGGACTCTCTCAAATGGTTTACTATCTATACAAGACATGACACGTGTTGGAAATGTTCATGTATGGTTGAGTATAGAAATAAGAAATAGGACCCCCTAAATCTACAAATTGTTAAAAAAAATAAAATAATATCTACATGGGTATATTTCTACAACACATTTAACAAGAATATAAAAATATACTCATCAAAGATAAATATATTAATTTTAAATCAAAATAATAATTCTATCCTTGGAATCTATCTCAAAGGTTCCATGAAAAATTCAAATAGGAAAACATACTCTATAAGTATAATATCATAGATGACATCAATTCAAGATATAGTGTTCATTATTTCATGCCTCTATAAGTTCATGTTGAAATATTAAAGAGAAGATAGGAAAATGTGGGTCACACCCACAACCAAATGGTATACCAAAAACTAAATCCGGATTAACTGGCTTTGTAGATGAGCAGTTCCCACATAATGTTGGTGACAAGGATACCATGAACACCCCCTATGGCATGAATATGGATAGAGGATCCCAATATTCACCTCATGGAGGGATTCCAAAAACTTGATACAAAAAGTCTAGTCAAATGGATAATTGTATTAAGTGTTGTAGGGAAATACATGAAAACCCTCAATTAATGGGTATTGGGAACACAACCAAATTAAACATGTCCATGATATAGTGGGAAAGGGATCTAAGCTATGTTCTTAGGAGTACAAGTAGTGTGATGGGGGTAAATGTCAGGTCTCGTGACCCCAATTACTACCTCTTTAAATAGCCTATTTCCCTTGTTTTTGATATAGTATACGACATGTAGGATGACCACGTAATCTATGCATGTACCAATACATGGTCATGCCCATGTACACCATGCCATGATGTGGCTCTGTGGGAGTACACGACATGTTTGTGCATGTGTACTCCAACCCATGTCCGTAACCTCTACGGTACATGCCAAGCACTCTAATGGGGACTACAAACCATGTGACATAGTCACACTACGTGTGATATATATCTCCCACCAGATACACTATCCACCTTCTAGGTGAACCACATAGCATGAACCTTTGAGATACATCTCACTTAGTGAATAAAATTATAGAATTATAGTTCTAAAATACTCAATAATTCTCAAACCTCAAGCCTCTAATTAGGTTTCTATTTATATTTCAAAAGAAAATAACTTCCATTTTCATGCCTCACCATAAAAAAAGTGGGTTCTCATCATCATATCATTTAAAAAAATTATCATTCATCATTCATTATTACACACTGAAGAACACAAAATCTATCACCCATAACCATCAGATTCACTATACTTCCATATTCTCATATTTTTCATATGATTCTAAAACCATATCTATAATATTAAAAAATTAAACCATAACATGATTGTGGAATGATTTATTCACAAGGATATGTCAAACCACAAGACAAATGATGAACATCAATAATTACAGAAGAATTTTTGGTAAAAGAAAAAATTAAAGATAAATGCACCATTTTCAATGTTTGTGTTGACCTAAATTAATTTATGTTAGAATGAATAATGAGATAAAAACTAAACTGTACTAAATTCTCCAAATCCTAGATTAATCCAAACCATCCCATGGTATTCATTATCTGGGGATAAATATATTGATTTATTGATCTGTGTTATTCATAGATACCAAAATGGGTAATGTAATCCACCTTAACAAAATGTACAACATTTATTTGGATCGATCACTAATGTATAATAGATAAATTATACGATCCCTAGTGAGATCCACTGATTCTATCTTGCAGTGTTCATTGATCTTTGATTCTGTCTCCTTCCACCAATGTATCACCTCTGATGGATCCAATGGTTATCCTTATTCACAGGATTCTGCGGGTAACTAATAAAATATTCAATAACTGTGTATTTAATGAAGGAAATTAGGTTATTGTATGATTAAACAAATAATAAATAAATGGAACGAGGTTATAAACCAACAGAGCTATTCCCAAGGTTTTATAAACACTTATTATAACCAGATTCGGGTTTTTCTATACCCACAGTTTGGAGTATCATGGGTACCGGAAATCAATGCAAATGGGTTTTACATAACCATTTATATAGATAGGTAAATTATTTCACATCAACCCCACACACCCCCACACTCATCAGCCCCCCCTGTAGTTCTGTTTCCCTCCCCTCCATATTTCCATCCCCTAACGCCCCTTCTCCTCCTCTCGATGATGATAGACATCCCCACTCATCATCCTTCAGTCAGCACACGTCGCCTCTCCTCATCCTCCTCTAGTAGAGTATCCCTTCCTAGATTGCAAATTCCACCCTAAGATAAGCATTACCTTATCCAAAAATCATTCCCTCTTAGTCGAGGAATTCGTCTATCATAAATAAAGTGAGAGGTCAATTATTGACTTATTTAGTGTTATTTATAGAGATTTTATGTATTTCACTAATAATGGTTGGACTATGTATAATAAATGTTAATTTAGATGATTTTATGATGTGTTTAGGTTTGTTTTTTGGTAGTAGGTGAAAATATAATTACTTATTTTTTCCAGAGGATGTAAATATTAACTTCATATATAAGAAAAAATGGATCGTAGAAAAGGGATTTGCAAAAATTTTATTCTATTTGTATGACTGGAAGTGGGAATTTATATAGTAGGAAGAAAGAAATTTGATGGTTCATAACACACTGGAATTTGTATTTTTTTGTCTAATTAAAATATATTTTTATCCTCTTTTATTCTACCTTTATTCATTCATTGGTTTCATCTTCCTCCTAGAATCCTAATTCATTGTTCCATATAGGGATTAGGGTCATGATGGTTATATGATTATGTTTTGGTCTATTTTTCCTTAATGAAGAGATATTATGTCTAATTAAAATGGTCACCATTGAATATAACACATTTTAGATTAGTTTTTTCTTCATCTAAGTAGTTATTTCATTGAAATTGTTTCATTTTAGAATTCATGGTTTCATTGATCATTTTCACTCTCATTTCATTGAAAATTTTAATATATGTGATATACATGTGATGTTATTAAGACATTCATAGTAAATGTGAGGTATCATAATTGTTTTTTCTTTTATATTATATTTTTTAGGACTAATATATATTTTTTATATGATAATTATTTTTGAAAAACTTATGAGGCTATCTATGGTGGTTTTGATGGTGTGTGTTGGATTTGGATCCATTTTTTGTTTTCATAGGGTAAAAAAATTTAATGATAGAATTTTGACTATAATGAGGTATGGAAAATGTAATGATTTTCATGGGTATTCTTTGTTTATTTAAAATAATTATTTGAAATTTTTTTTACACCCCTTGTTAAAATTCTCTTTTTGAATCTTCAAATTGATTTTGGTACAAATTGAGTTTCATTGGATATTATTTGGATTTTAAATAGGAAGATCCATGTTTTAAAGTTTGTATTTGAAATTTAAGTGTTTTTTGGTTTTAGTAGACTTATATAGGATTTTTATAGTATTGTTTTTTATGAAATGAAAATTGATTATAATTTTAATCCATGTTTTATGTTTTGTATCAATTTTCACTTTAGGATGAGTTTTATTATATTCTTGTGATACCCTCTTGATTTCCCATTATTTCATGTTCCCCCTAACGAGGGTTATTAACACTATATTATTATAATTGATACACTTGTGTGGGAATATTCCTATTTTTTTATTTATGCATAATGTGTTTGCTGATATTCATTATAGGGGTATTGGATGTTGGAAAAAGTTATTACTTATGCATTTTTTATTGATCTTTCCTTATGTTTTCACTTTACTAACATTATTATTAGTCATAGAAACAAGGGTACTATTTTAGTGTTCTACACTTATGTTATCTATTTGGTTCACAAGTAACTAGTGTCCCTACAATCATGCTAGGTGATTGGGATAGGTGTGGATATAATTTCAATGAATTTTATGTGGGATAGTTTTTTAGAATATGAATTGGACTTAAAACATGTATGATGTTTTTCTGGATAACATTTATAAAATCAGATGCATCTCACATTTGATTCCTAAGGTACAACCCACAAAACACCCATTCATGGTTAGAGGTTTTAAATATGGTATTCGGATAACAAATTTAATTGTATATTTCCACTATTAATATTAATATGGAAACTTTATCTTATTTTCATAAGTTTCATACCTTTGGAACTGTGGATAATTCTTGTGTGTATAGCTGACCCATGATGTTTGGGATCATTTTCTTCTTAATAGTTTTAAAAGTTTCTTCAAAACACATTTTTAATTTTAAATAATCATATGTGGGTTTTTAAAAAAACATTATATGAGCATTCATATTTGAAATTTCATAGGCTGATATAAATTTTTTCAAGTGTCCATTTTTTGATGAAATTAAATAAAATTTCTTCAAAGAAAATTATATTCTCGATATTGGTCTCCACATTTCTAGGTTTGATATAATACTTCTTTGATATATGTGAATTGCATATTGTATGAAATTTCCATTCAAGTGTTGTTTTATATCAATATTTATAATGAATAATTAACTCCTTTTAATTTATTTATGAAACCATAGTTCATGAAGAATAAAATTATTAAACCAACAACAATAAATAGGCTAAAAATTTTATGAAAAGATCGTATAATTTATGAAATTATAATTTCATTTATTATTTAATAATAATGAATTAGAGATATTTAGAATTTATAGACATTATACAGTATCTAATTTAGTGATATGTTATACATACTAACATGTAATCAACTTATCTCTTGTTAGGAATTATGAATAGGTGATAACATTCTACTCAGTTCATCTTGGAGGATATAAATGTATATTGTTCCCTATTCTAGATAAGATTGTATGGACTGAGTTATTGGAATTATATTTGAGAATCAATGATTGACGCATCATAACAATCATAGTAAGGGTTTTTCTATCTACGAGACTAAAGCATGTAATAATATTGTGTCCATATTTTATTATTTTTTACAACATCTAAATAAGTTTAAATTTTAAAATAGTTAGATTACATCCTAATATTTCTATAATGGTTAATGTAAATATAATGATAAAGTTTTAAAAATATAATCTTATTCACCCCCCCCCCCCTCACTGGTGAAACACATATATTCTCTCCGAAAATCATACCATGTCAACCCACTACAATACAATACTCGGTTAGAGTTTAGTATATGGATTTTGATTCTTATAAATAAATTATATTTTTTATTATACGAGGTACTACATATCACTTCATAACATGAAACTTGGTTTACATATTTATTATGGATGTGATTGTAGGAGTAATTTATAACCCAATAATAGATCATTATAAAATAACAGCGTTAAATTAATGACTATGAAAAATTGAAATTTTATGTTTTAAAGTATCAAAAAACATATTGTATGTTTGATTCTAGCTATATATGGGATGATAACAATATCATGGTATAGTTAAACTATAGTGAAACATATCACTCTATCATAGACATGGAACCTTTCATTGCCCATTATGGTTGACCTTGTTGATCATACCTTTATAGGATATAGGTAATAATTTTATCTCTAATGTTGAAAGGGTTGAAATAGGTGATAAAAAATAAGTCACTTACAATAAAAATGTGAATTTGATTTAACTATTAGTTTTTGTGTTCTAATATTATTATTTTTTATAGTACATATCTGTTTTTCAAATATTTTTTACATTATTGATTGGTAGATAATTTTGTTTTCATGTTATAGAATGGATTGAAGTTGGATGTATTGTAATGATCAGATTTCAACTGCATTTTAAAATAATTTGGAGAATTTTTTAGTTTTTTCATTTGACAATGATTTAGATAAAGGCTGTATATAGTGTCCATGCTATAAATGTGTTTGAAGACCATGGTTAAGATTGGAAGTATTTCGCTACCATATAATGAAAATCATATTTCAAAAAAAATATTATGTATGTTATCACTATCGAGAGAGGAGTCAATGTTCTATTGTTACTAAACAAAAAAGAAATAATTTTCATGGGTAATTTGATATTTGATCATTTTCTAGTTGAGAATCATCCTGTGAGAGATACTATGGAATTTCATGAAGACAATTATGCCAATACACTTGAGGAAAATACTAGAGATGATTATCAGAGAGTGAAAAATTTATTAGATGATGCCAGAACTCCAGTATATTAGGAATGTACTAAAATGACCATGTTAAAAATATTAATGCATTTATATCATGGGAAATTAATGTATGGAAAATCTAATACCACCAATAGTTATATTCATACATTTTTAAAGGAAATACTTCCTGATGGTGTAGATTTTCTCTCAGAACATTACAATGTATGCAAGTTAATTATGAATCTTGTAAGTGATAATATTAAAGTACATCATTTTTCAAAATATTTTAGTTTTTTGGGAGGAAATAGCTGACTTTAATGACTATAAATAATGTGGTACATATCAATGGGAGAAATATGCCGATGGAACACCATCTCTTTTGGAACAGAAAGACATGTGGAACTTTTCATTGACTTCCAGACATCAAAATCTATTAATCACTTTAGAAATATCAACTAATATGTGATGGATTGATGTGAAGTGAATTGAAGGTAAAAATGAGTTGGTTATTCCTATATATGTATTATAATGGAAGACATTTTATGCACAACATCATGATTTTTCAGCTGAGGTGCATAATGTCGGGTATGGTCTATCATGTGATTGTTTTAACCCATTAGGTTAGATGCTTATTGCTCACGGTACATGGCCAGTTTATTCCTGTGTTTATAATCATTCTCCATGGATTTGTATAAACAAACTTTTACTTTATTGATTATATTGATGTCTATACCTTATGATCTTTTTAATTATATATATGTATACTTTCATCCCTCAATAAGAGATTTGAAACAACTATGGTATTTGGGTGTGCATACCTTCGATGCTTCTTCCAAGAAGATATTTCAAATTCATGCTACCCTTATATAGACCATAAATTATTTCCCTCCTTATTAAATGATATCTGGGTAGTGAATGAAGGGAAAACAATCATGTCCTATTTTTATAAAGAATACATGATCAAGAAGGGTTAAATATCATTGTTGTTTTAGTTTCATGGGTCATGGATGCTTCATGCCAATGAATCATCAATAAAGGATGAATTGTAAGAGGTATGGTAATACCATTAACAATGAACAAACGCCTCAATGTATTTTGGGAATTTTTGGGCTTAATAAATTGAAAGATTTCAATTATTAATTAGGGAACAGTCACTTGAAATCTAAAAAATAGAATTAATATTTACACTGAAGTCATTTACAATTGGAAAAAGAGAAGTATTTTTATGAGTTTCTATATTGGTCTACCAATTTTTTATGTCCTTTTATAGATGTAATGAATATTGAAAAAAATATATGTGATATGATTCTTTCAATTATTTTAATTATCATGGGGAATACCAAAGAGAAATTCTGATCTCGTCGTGACATCTTATATTGGGGTATTCGACAGGAACTATATCAAGTGTGTTTTGGTGAAAATAAATGGAATGTTCCTTGTGCTTATTATGTAATGAAACCATCAGACAAAGATCAATTTCTTACATTATTTGAGGATATCAAGGTTATTTATGGCTGTTCTAGAAACATATCTAAATGATTTAACAGAATATATATGAAACTAAAATTCTGAAAACATGTGATTATCACATCCATCTTCATGAATTGATTCCAATAGAAATTTTGGAGTTTCTATCCAATAATTTAAGGGTGAAAGTGATTTCATTGTTCCATTTTTTAAATTACATTGTTATAAAAGGTGATCAAAGTCATTATTCATAAAAATGTATCAGGAGGCACCATTAATTTTATGTGAGATGGAAAAAATTCCTCCATCCATTTTCACGTGCATGTTTCATTTAACAGTTCATCTTCTAGCTGAAACACTTCATGGAGGACCAGTTTCTCATGGTGGATTTATTGTACTGAAAGAAATATGTGCATAATGAAAGCATATGTACGAAACAATAATTATCTTGATGTTATGTTTGTGATGGTTATCTGGCTTAAGAATGTATGGATTTTTTTTAATATATTGTCCTCATTTGAGCACAAGACATAACCATCCAATCTGAAATAAAGAAAACCAGTCTGGGGAAATTGAGCCCCTGTATCTATCTCTTCCCCAAACAATCGAAATTTCTAGGTCTTATACATTATCTACATTGATCCTTGGAGAGGAGGAGATGGCGCATTGCAAAGTCTAGTTTAACTATGGTTTGATCGAAGACTATATCCTGTAATTAATTTTTATATTTATTTGTTATCTCATATTGTGAAATTTCAAAAATACCATGCACTTTTATTATCATTTTATGTATGTAACATAATCAAATTATAAGTACAGTTCATCCATCTTTTCCTTTGATAAGGAGAGAGGTTGTGTATAGCCTATATTTTCTTACATGTTTGAAATAATAAGTATTACCCTTAATTTAATTGGCATCAAATATAGATATCCATTTAACTATATTATAAATATATATTTCAGGTGTTTATTGTACATGTTGACTACATTTGTCATGAATTAAGTGCTTTGGATTTTAGACCTGATTCTTTGGTTCATGAATGTATATCTTTAACAATTAATGGGTATAAATTTGTTATAACGAATAAAATAGTGAAAATAAGAACACAACATGATGGTGTTATGTTAACCGGCAATACGGATTGTTATGCCAGTGTATCAAATAGTCGGCCTTGGTATGATGATGTGTAGTATTATGGAAATGTTGATAAAATATAGTTATTGGATTACTAATCTCAAGGTAGAGTCAGTATAACGAAATGTTAATGGTTTGATTTAATGTGATGAAAGGGTACATTTATTGATGAATGTGGATTTAAAGTTATTTATATGAGTCAATTCCAGCGTACTAATTAACCATACAATTTTGAATCAATGTCTAAAAAAGTGTTTTATGTGAATGATCCGATAACTGATTATGGTTTCAATGATGACGTAATCCCAAAACATATTTTTCATGAATTTGGTGATGAAAATTTCATCATTTACACCCCCATTGGTGTTTCCAAAAATATTTCATTTGATGAATCAAGTTTTCCCGATGTGAGGGTTGATGTATAACCTAATTTAGTGGTCCATAATATATAGAAGAAACCATATATGTTCACTTCTCATTTAGTTTACATTGACATGAGTTTCTTTGGTTAGTATATTTGTATTTACTTTAATTATATTTTAGTTTATAATGATATTATTATTTTTGTCTTTTCTAGGGTCATTTCATTAAATAAAATTTATTTTAATATTTAATTTTTTAAAATCTATTTTTTCAAAAAACATATAACTTGGTAATGTAATTTTATAAATTTCGTTAGTTATTTCCTAGTAATAATTTGTACAATTAACAATTAAATGATGTCAAATTGGTTACCCTCATGAATTTATAATATATGTAATATGTTTCCATGATTTGTAAAAATAACTTCTAAAAAATATAAATTTCATATTTATATAGATTACTCCAAATACTACAAAAAAGTAGAAGGAAGTGACTATTCCATCCCAATTGACAGGGGCATGAGTGTGCATTTCCTCATTTTCTTCCGTCAAGGATTATTCTAATTATAATGTTTTTGTTCTTCATTACATATAATTTCATGTTAATATTATTTATCTATTTTTAGGGACATTCAGTTCCACCAGATTTTACTCATAATCCTATAATTATGGGTATGAGTGTGAATGATTCTATACCTAGACGGAGCACTCATCATATCCATTTTCACATTGACGTACCAATTGAAACCCCTTCAACCACACCTTTCAATTCTCCCCTTGAGTCTTATGGTATGTTCTTATAGATGCCTCCATAATCATCTCGGATACCCTCTTATTCATATGAAATGTATTTTCCTCCGTCAGGGATGACCCCACTGATTCCTCCATCATCTCGTTTTGCCTCTTCTTCCCACAAGATGACTGCATCCACTCCACATATTCTTACACCTTTCCCATATCAATATGTAATGATGTATCAAACCTCCTACTCCACATATGATTCCATTTCTACACCACCTACAATTCCCACCATCCATCCATTACATGATGAGTCTGTTCTATTAGATTTCACTTTAGTGAAAAAAGGCCACATAGAGCATGCACTAGAACAGACACATCCTATAGAGGCTTTTGAGTTAGAATATCCCACAAGTCCATCATGGACTATTGAGCAACCTCCATAATGTTTTTATACTATAACTGTTTCACGTTATGTCTCCATGTTGTATCATAACGTAATATCTCATTCCCCCATTTTTCTTATTTAGTTGGATGTTCCGGTAGGAGATATGGGAAAACTCAGATAATGGAATCTTGGAATTTCCAGACATAGCTAATGGTGGAATAAAATTGACAAAATCAGATGGTAGGTCTAAATGAAGAGTAATGTAGAAGTTTCATCGCTACTTTGTCCAAGTATCGTGATATCATTTCAGTGGAACTAGGTTCATATATACATATTAGTGAAGAGATCAAAGACAAATCATTGGAGAAAATATGGGAAATAAAGTTTAATAAATTCATATATATATTATTGTTGTAATTAAATAAAATTACATGTTAATCAAAGATTGGGTTTTTCATTCCAAATGGAGAAACTTATAAGACTACAAGGTTGATTGATGCTGTGGATTACTAGCGCTTATACAATCATGAGTTGTATGTTGGTTGAAAGATTAGGGTTCGTACTGAAAAAGAGGGTGCACCTACATTCCCCAAGAGTCGAAAAAGTCAATATGAAAAAAATAATTGCACATTGGAAGACTAATGAGTTAAAAGAAATCTCAATATTTAATTGTTTTTGTATAGAATTTATTTATTATTACTTGCATTGGATTTTTTTAGGATTTTTCAATGAAAAACAGAAAAAAAAAATAAAGATTCAAAGACATATCTTACCACATTGGGGAACACTACAATTTTTTAGAATTAAAAGAAGCAGGTACTTTAACCAGGTATTACGATGTTATAAAGTATGTTCTAAGAAAAATATTTTTGAATAGACATAGTCCAAATTTGTGCTTTTCACATATATGGTTATAATATAGATTTTGGAATTTCTCATTTGGAACAAGCTCTATTGGGAATCTAAGAGCATGTACCTCAGGATAAATTATTTTTCTCCAGTATAAAGAAAAGGGATAGAAGTGTAGTAAATACATAGACACAAGATTAAATTGTATGTTTATTTATTTTTATGTTAAATATTTATTAGAAATTCATAATTTAATATGTTTATAATTTCAACAGTCTACCATGGAGGCCCACAATGATATGGAAGATTAAAACTTCGGGCCACATGATCATTTAAGTCATCTATTAGGTGAGGAGCACCTGGGGAGAGTATGATGTTGTCATAGAAAAAACATCATCCCCTATTGGTATTGGTCGTCATCGGGCTCCTCTAATTTCTCTCAGACCTCTAAGATAGAAATATATCATGCTTAATTAGCTGAGACAATGAAAATATCTTTAGATGAGTGTGATAAAAGTAAGCTGATGACCAAGAATTTTATTTGAGATGTTGTAGTTTTGAGGTAGTCACATCCATTAGAGGTTGTTGATAATTTTTTATCATATATGGAATCAATTATATCTATAAATTATGCACTGGGTGATACCAATAATGGTCATCGTGGAGATAAATGTGGTTGAAATAGAGCTATTGTTGTTGAGGATGTTGTTGATGCTGTTGTTTCTGATGAGGATATTTATGATGTTGTTGCAGATGAAGATTATGATGATGAGAATGGGAATGAGGTTGGGGATATTGATTCTAGTGATAGGAGCATATTAATCCCTTCCATTTTTGACTAAGCAAGGAGGATTATATATGTACATTAAGAATATAAATTGAATTCTTGTATGGATGAGAATTGTTAATTTATATTCAGTTCATGTAAATAGTATATGTCATGGATATGTTTTAATATAGTTCTGGAATTATTTTTTTACTTATATTAGTGATAGAATCACAAATAATGAAAATTAATAATATTCATTCCCCTGTAATGGTATTTTTAGAATGTTTTAACTACATAAACAGGTTGATCTACCATGTTCAAACTCAACTACCATGAGTTTATTCACCTGAATCATAATATGCAGTAAAATTCTAAATAAAATTTGAATTTTTCAATTTTTTGATTCTTTTTTTGAGAAACTGTAGTCAGATAAATATTTTTTCGAGTCTATAATCCTTAAAAGAATATATTTGGGTGGGTTGTATGGACTATGAAGATGACTTGGGGTATTTAGTAAGCACCAGTGAAAGGGTGTGTGGTTGGTGTATTTTAATAGTTATCTTAGGTATTTGTGTATATTTCAATTCTATTTATAAACACCAATTCACTATACTATCATTAACTTGGCTTTATTTATGTATTATATGTCAATTTCACCAAAGCATCAACCAAAGTAGATGGGGTTTCATAAACTGTACATAGAAGTCATCTTGGGAGGATGTCTGCATGCTGCCACTATCTGTTTGGGTGATGTATGTCATAATTGTGAATTCTTTATGAATTTTGGCTACAATTAATCTAATTTAGTGGATTATTGAGTGTATTTTGATAGGTATTTTTCTTATACTGGTGATGGGGTGTGTTGTGAACCCTTTGGTGTGTCCAATCTAGGTCATGGTGGTCCAATGGTACATTGTTAGTTATGAGGTAATTATTCCACATTAGTTTAAATTAAATAATTAAATAAAATTATTTATAATTAATTATTTATGTCATATAATGCAAGGAATGAGCTTTGGTGGAGGTACGTGCTGAGATAGGGCATGGACATGCTTGACCAAGGATTGATAGATCTTGGAGATAGTGGTAACTTCTTGATGGATGTAGGTGGTTCCATTAATAAAAATCAACATACGTGATCATTCATGAGTTTCCTACTATATTAAGGTTCTATAGGTTTATGTTATATCTATATATTAGCCCCTCCCTCCCAACTAAAATCGCCCTCCCCCCCAACCTACACCCCTCCCAACAAGTTACCCCTCACTCCAAACCTTCACCCCCTCACTCCTGACCTGCACCCCCTCCCAACCTATTTCCCCCTCCCAAGCATCACACCCCTCCCAAATGTTTCCCCTCACTCCTAACCTACAGCCCCACCCAACATGTCCACCTCCCCTTCTCAACGTGTACAACCCTCCCAATCCCAACCTATACACCCACACCATACATGATCCCCTCTCCCAACATGAACCCTCCATACATGAACCCATCCCTCCTAACCATTACACCCCCCCCCCCTCACATCCAAATTTCACCCCCCATGTTTTCTAGAATATCTATTTAAATGTTTTGACTCTTTTTTTCATTACTTCAATGTTCATGCTGCAAGGGCCTCATTTTAACTTTATCATTATTATTTGTTTTATCACTTTTCATTAGTGTTATTGTATATAGATATCCACATGTGTTTATATAACATTCCTTATACATTTAACATCCTCTTCTCTCAGATCCAGGAGTCAACTTTCTATTTAAAGATATTTCTCTTGATTCTAAAATTTTATTTCCCTTGTTATAGAGAATCATTCTTTACTTTATCCTTCCCCAATTTTGAGGATTAATCTCCAATACTTATGTTAATGATTACCAAAAAATAATATATCTTCTAATGAAATTGGACATCTTATTCTCATTTCTTATTTGAGATGATTTATAATGCTTGATTTAATTTATTAGATCTATAATCTCTATACACACATGAATAGTGTATATACATCATTCAAGGTGTCTTCTCATTGTTAATAAAGAGGGGTTCCATTCAATTAACCATATAGGTCATGAATTAATTATTTCATACAAACATAAATAGAACATCCTTGCACTAAAAAAAGAATATTCTCTAGAATTTAATGTTAGTTATGTTTTAGTAAGTTAATTTTCATTTGTAAGGTAGGTCTACCTTTGGTTATTATCACATTTTTTTATAGTTTTCATTAATAATTTATGTTTAATGTTTGATGTGTATGTGGTGTTCTTTGATTCTTCCTGGTCTAATACATTGGTCCAATTGAAACATTCATCAATTCAATATGCATTTTTTGTTAACATGAAATATGAATATACGTTTTATTAATTCCATTTCTAATATGTGATATGTTGTCTATTTCTAATAAGCCCATTGAATTATTTTTATTATGATTATATGCAAAATGTTCCCTCTTACTGTTACAATGTATTCATTTTATATTATCAATATATGGAATGCCCATTATTTTTTTCATAATATATAAAATTTGTAATATATAATTTTTATTTTGAATATATATGTCGTCACCAAAAATGCATCCATTAAATTCACCAAATGCTTTTAGACATAATCTCAAAGAATTGATCATTTCAAATGCATAGATTTGACATGTTGTGAGCCCTAATGAAGTTATGGATAAGAAGTTATGGCCATTCGGAAGCAGAATGCTGGAAATGGCCATTCGCAACAATTTTGGGGCTAAGTATAGAGTTTCACGCAAAAGAAGAAATCATGTGCGCAAAAATGGAATATTTCATGAAAAAAAAAAGAGATATTGCACACAAGAATAGTATATTGTTCGTAATAAAAAAATATTTTTTGTGAATCACCATGCACAGACCTATTCTGCACCAAATGTGACGTCGAATACCCCTTTTGCGCGTGCGCCTACTGCAGGTCGTGCTGAAAACCACTTGCGCTTGTGGAATTTTTTTTGCACCGCTTTGCGTGGACAACAACTTTTAAGCACGAAAGTTTATGTCCTCAACCATGCACGGAAAACCACATACGCTAGTGGAAATTTACGTGCACATCTCCCTTGGTTTTTCCTATAAATACAGGTGCACCCCTACTTCCCGAAGGTCCCCCGGAGGTCGGTCTCCACTCTAATGCACGTAAGTCCACATTTTTTGAACCTACATGTAAAACCCCCCATCTGGCGTGTAAAACATCACCTTTGTGCACAAATTCAATAAGGTGTCTATCTTTGTGCACAAAACATCATTTTGGCATGCAATAGTGCCATTGTGCCCAATTTTGGGCGCATGAGTGATGCACCGGTCCAATTGTGCACACACCTTCCCTATTGCACGCAATCCTTCCCTATTGGGTGAAATCCTTCCCTATTGCATGAAATCCTTCCCTTTTTCTCGCAATCCTTCCATATTGGGTGAAATTCTTCCCTATTGCACACGACACTTCCAATATTGCATAAAAAACTGCCACGGTGCCCAATATTTCATGCACCTATGCCGCACAGTTCAATCTTGTGTGTAGCCCACCCTTCATGTCACTAATATTACGCACAACAGTGCCTAGGCCTATGCACATTGGTCCATACCTTAGGGCTTGTGCCCCGGCACCCCCACTCCAGTTCAGTGTCGGGCTGTAGTCCCGGCTCTCCATTTCGGTCCATTCCTTACCATCACTGACCTCCATGAAAATTGGACAGTCGCACCACACAGATTTCGGGCCGAGATGTTAGGATTCTCTATTGCACCCTTATGCACACCCACCTTCCACCTATGGAATACAATGGTTTGAGATAATCCTCCTCACACTATGAAACAACTTCATTCGATATATTCCTCTTTGTTTTTTCCCATGTCATGAATGGAGATTCTCATCATGAATTCCTGAGTACCTTTAGTTGAACCATTCCTTAACCTACACATCTAAACCCCATAACTTGACTCCTATGCAAGGTTGAACCAAGAAGGTCCATCGTTGCGTAAGTCTCAACACCAGCCCTTTCTAGGTGCCTTATGCCTAATAGTCATGTCTATATCACTATAAACTGTAGTACACCCTATGTGAAAAATATAGTATTCCTCTTGTTCATAATAATAGATTTGTTATGTACCAAGCATAAGATGACAATAGTCCCCACTACATGACATTAAACTAAATAATTCCCTATCATTAAATAACAATATCCCTTTTGTTCCAAATAAGAGATTCCTTGTGTGACAAGCATAAGATACCTCATGCCATGAATACAATGGTGTAATTTCAAGAGCGTTGGAATCTATTCAACCATTCCATCACTCCACCCCATGCTTTGTGTGTCCTTCATTCAGATCTTCATTCTCTTTCATTTCTGAAGGGACCCCCTAACGGCCTAGTCCCATGCCGCCTCTACTCACCTACTATCCTAGGCTAACTTCTCAGATGACATTGGGCGACACTTTGAGTCATGTCCTATGTTTCAAACATGGTCAACAGTCGACCCGCATTTGACTGTCCCCATTTCAGGCTAACGCGATATGTATGTTGTGTTTTGAACACGTTCAACAGTTATCCTCCATCGTCATTCAACCTTCACTGCATTCTGAATTTCTGGAATGTGATTCACACTTTTCATATCCCTTTGTTCGGACTGATTCCTAAGTCCTTGGTGTTATCTCTCTTGTGCACTTGTGCATAGGTGTAGGCCTCAAAAATATGCCTCAACCCAACAGTGAGTTGTGATGCCCTCATGGTAAGACATGAGGAAGACATTACGGGAAGCTTTCGTGCTTAATCCCCATCCACGGTTGCCGCTCCTTAGCGGCACCCGAGCAGCTTTCGTGCTTAAGCCTGATCCACCATTTCCGCTCCTTAGCGGCATCCAAGATGCATCAATGCATAAGCCCTATAATCCACTGCTGATCCATAGAGGTAGGATAAAGACTATTGCTTATTCCCATAGACATGGTAATGTGGACCCCTCATTGGATCACTCCACGACACACCATAGTCACGACATTGCTGGTGCTTTCCTTTCACCAAGGTGTAAATGGTACCAATTATGTATGTCCTAAGGGTGCGGAGTGAACCCACCTCGTGTGAGCTATAAGATGTTAAACTACCAAGAACCCTCATCCTTAGCACATGATGTTAAAATGTAGCCTCACCCCATGAACTCCATGTAGAGTGCCCCAGCTCAGACATTCATTACGTCTGCTCATCTCCACGGGAGTGAAATCTTCCTCACATGGAATGAGATACACCTTGCTTGAGTGGCGCCTATCTGTGGGGAATGGTAGTCACATTGGTGTAAGACCCTAGCCATTCTTATATGAGTTATTACCCTTACTCCTCATATCTTCTTCCTTGGAAAATCCCTCTCCTATTGGGATTTGTCATCATTGAGCCTCTATCCTGGAGCAAGTACCAATCTCCATCCCCATGGGATGTTAACCCCGCGTAAGGCCCTATTTCTTCTTTGGGATACTAACCACTTTTAATACTCATTCCAATTCCCACAGATTCACCTTTCACGACATGATCATTTGGTCTCTTCCGCCTCTTGTTTCTCACAATGATCAAGACTCGTGTGGGCTTAGTGTAAGTATAAACCATGAAATCCTCTATGGGCAGCCTAGAGTGTAAGCCCCACCGTCCCCATCCTAAACTACACGGACTTTGATCCTTGAAAAGTCAAGGTACGTATGAAGCATTTATGTGGTTCAATCCCAACACCTATATGATCCGACTCCCCTTAACATCAGTTCACACCACTCAGAACTACATGGACATTGATCCATGCCAGGGCAGGGTACATAGGAAGCCTCCATGTGGTTCAAGCCCAACACCTCCACCAGTTCCAACCACTTTGTGTCAGTTCACCTCCATCCTTCATGACATTAAATCATAGGCCCTTAGAAGTGGTAAGCCTTTGTGTCCCCGGTCAGTGGTAAGCCATTGTTTCCCATCTGACGGTAATCCAATTTAAATTCATCTGAAGGTAAGTCATTGTGTCTCCCAATCAGCGGTAATCCATTGTACCCTATTCAGAAGTAATCCATTGTAATCCCCTTTGTTGGAACCCACATATTATGTCCTTTATAGTGGTGTTAGACCAACTCGGGCTGCTAACCATGCATAAGCCCATGCATATCATTGAGTTGTTGTCCTATGTTCACACCATAATTTAATCCCATCACCCGATATTTCCCTCGATCCTATGTGTTTTGGGAAGTTCATGCCCTAACACAAAGGTTACCCTTCCTCAGGGTCCCATCCATACATCCATTCTCACGGGCCCCCTCCTCAGGCGTCCCATGGCTCCACTGAACTACACATATATTCATTCCATACCACGGGGATACGTAGGAAGACTCTTGGAGGCTCAATCCCAACACCACCACTGTTCTCATTACTATTCCATCTCATTCCACTTCCAATTCATTCAACACTCCATCATCCACCTTGATTATTTCCTGGTCCACCACATCCTGGTGAGATCATGTCAATTCACCCCCCCCCCCCCCAAATTAGAGTACCCTCTAGTGGTTACACCCACCTGATCCACTCTATCTAGTGGTCTGATCAGTCTGATCTATCTCTGTTATACGTTAAACTCACGGAATACCCAATGTTAAAAATGGGAAGCTATGGAAAACTATAGATACATTCCTAGGGAATTTTATTCCTTGCATTTGACGTAGGATGCCTTGGTCTTCCTCACCCTCAAGAAGCCCTATAATAAGAGACATAAGACAGTCATGCATGTGTTTCAGCGTCCAGACATGCCAATGATGTCCAACATGACTACTCCCCTGACCAAAGGTTTCTTCCATAACATTGCCCCATGGAATGCCCTAAAATAAGTAGTGTAATTAACCGGAATCCATAAAGATATGGAAGTTGGATGAGTTTCACAAACAATGAATAACTCTATGAGGAAGACCCAGCCTAGGTAACGAGCTCTGAGGAGGAATCCAACGAAGGATAGACTGACACCCTATCATCTAATTTTGATCAAGGAGAAAACTTCCTTGAAAAATCGGCGGATTCCTCCCACCTTTGGAAAGAGAGAATGCAGGGATACAATTGGAACATCCTCTATAGAGGGATGTGTGCACCCCAGAAAAAGCATCTGAAAAAATATGCAATTTGGAATAAAAAATATGAGGATTTTCAATATACAATATGTGTCTTATATATATGCAATATCAAATACACATTTTATTTTGAGAGGGGAATAAATGAAAACTAATATTACTTTTTTCAGGTTTCTTATTTTGATGAATTATAGAGGATTTATTGAACCGAATAATCAATGATGATTTAGATGAGTGATGAGTTCTAAATTTTATGTTCTCATACCATTATCATCAAGGTTTTATTGTTCCATTTTTCTTATATTTTTCTTTGCTATAATTATTATATTATCCAATTCATGGGATGTTGATGATGAATTCGATAATGAATTGATTAATTTTTCAATGATCCAAATAGTATTGTCCCTTAGTTTGTTATCATTTTTTTGAAATATGGTATCTAATTTTATTTAACTATATAGTAATCAATCTATAAGTCGAATAAATTTTATATATTTTTCTTTTAGATTTCCTATAAGGTTTTTTACTAATCCTATTTATCTTGAGACTCATAATAATGATTATAGTGTTAATTTAATTTTTTAGAAATTAGAAAGAGGTAGTGACGATTCATAATACAGGTTCTTCTTACCTTTTTTAACATAATTTAGTAATTTATAGGTTTTAAAATTTATGTTTAGAGAATATTAGGTTATAAAAGTTGGGAGGGGGTACATTCATCCAAATAATCAATATACGAATTTCATTTTGGCGGAACGGTAGTTTGTTTCCCCTATAAGATTTCCATCTATGAAGTTATGGACTATACAATGTTGAGGTTCTATTGAGATACCCTTACCTAGACTGTCTCCTTTAAATGGGGATTGAGAAATACATGACATGATTGATCTTATTTAATATCATACTAATTTTTTATCTGGACTAGGTCTGTATAATTTCCCCAACTAGGAAGATATTTTTATCTTAATGGTGTAATGTAATGATCATGGTAAACACCAATGTTAAAAAGACTTACCTAGGACTCCACTTGCAAGAAACATGGTCACGCTAACTAGTCATAGGATGGTGAGTCCATAACCTATAGAGGGGTTCTATTTTGGACAATGGTTTAGCCTATGGGACATCTACCCACTTTGAGGGATACCTCATACTGGGTATATATATGATGACTCCCTCATTTCCGAAAACATTTAAGAGGAATAATAATATAGTTCCTCTTTAGCTCAGGATAATCTTTTTATCACGGGGGAGTGGCTGAAGAAGGATTTGTACCTATGTTTAATTATTTCATTAAAAGACATGATAATCAATTTCCACTACTATAGAAGTCCATGAGATGATATCATACACCCTATTAACTATCCCACATTATAAGTTCATGATAGTGTATTATCTTATCATTCCATTATAGAGGAAGGGGAGTACGTCTCATGCAGGTACATAGTGAATTCATGTATATAATTAATACATTGGATAGTGGGATTTCTGACATTGTTCCTAAATGGACAGATCCTCATAGTTGGAGATACATGTTTGGATATACATGTTGGAAAAATATTGATAAAGGCCTGATAACTTAAAGGGATACATTTTATATCAGTTGTAGCAAACCATTTTTATTTTTATTAACTCCTTGGCCACTCAAATTATATTTGGATCGATAGGTGAGAACATATAGTATTATAAGTATTAAAACACCATCAAAACTCAAGATTCCTAAATTTAACCTAGATGAATGAATGTCCTGGAGGTTTAAAAATCAATACAAAACCTATTTGAGTTTTTTATTATATTAATAAACTACCAAATTTTTATTTTTATACCATACACTACACCTTTTGTGATGATTGTTTATAATTTTAGTGGTTCCCTCAACAATAGCTCATAAAAAATCTCACATTGTGATGGGGATATTGAAACTAACTTGGAAAAGTTATTCATTTTCAATCTAAATTCCCCATATCAATTTTCTATCATGTTTCATTAAACACATAGGGTATACTTTCTATCATTTTCATGTGTTATAGGTTAATGTAACCCTAGACTCATGATTTAGTTTTTGTTAACGATGATGCATGATTATAACAATTCCAAAATTACCAATACACCAACAAATTTTCCTACTCTCCATTCATTGAATTATTCCAAATCAAAGAGGTAATCATACTCAGCTAGTATATTGATCCTAATAGTTTGGTTAGTAGAAAACATTATTCTTTATTAAAACCATTTCCATTGGTTATGGTGGAACTCATTTAATATTCAATAACCCCTCTGATAAAGCACTCACATTATGAAAATGATAATTCTAATGAAAAGATTGAGTATGATGGGGATGTTATCCCCTATATTAAAATAGTGGGATATTTACCAATTTGAGGAGGGATAATGTATATTATTGTAAGAGGATCATTAACTAAAACACCTCAATTATTTCATTATTTTCTAGGTTATTGTTTCCCTTAGAAAAAATTATACCAAATACCTCTCTGTCTCCACACCTCATTAAAATTTTTCCTCTAAAATTGATTTAAAATGAAGGGATATAAGAGGATGATCCTAAATCTATAATCATGTGTTAATTACAAAGACTCTTTTAGAATAAATCTACAGTCAAGGTTAATACACATTCCTACTATTTGGTAACATCGTGGAAGGCATCTTTGATTACTGAAGACTATATAAATTCATGAAACAAATCCTCCAAGCATAAACAAAATCTTGTATTGAGATATATCTATTAATTTTTTATTAAATTATATTTATACTCTAATCCAGAAGGAGGACACATATATATTTGTGAAAAAACATAATAAACCTCCATGTTGTGTGATCTGGTGAGAAATTATTCTACAAAAGTAGTAGAATATGAAGTATATACAGATCATGTAAAGGAATATATTTTAGAGACAATGAATTAAAGGGAATCCATTTAGAAAAAGGTACATCATTTATCTTCATTGATCTACGAAACACTCCCACTAGAATAGAGAGAGAAAACATAGCATGAAAAACTTCAGCATCCAATTTATGCCTCCCATCTCACTCTAAAATATCTAAAAAACATAGCAGATAAAACATTTATATTATCTTGTTGTATTTTCTTAAATAATGATTTCTATTGATTTATATTCCCCCTTTTTGGAATTATCAATAAATAAATATTCTAAATTCCATTTGTTGTTATCAAACATTATAATTTTGCTGATTAAATATTTTCAAATTCTAATTAATTTTCTTTGAAAATAATTTCATTAAGTTACATTAAACTCAAACTCTTGTATCCATGATTTAAATCTAGTACATATGATATTGTATATTTAAATTGATACTACCACTAGAACATTAACATTAGTCCCTCTTTGAACATATTATATCTTTCCACTTTCATAATATTTATACAAACTCATAGTTAGGACATAAAGATAAATCTTTAGCGGTTAAAAATATTCACAGTCCATCTAGTTGAATTATAAATTATCTATATAGAAAGAACGTTTAATATTGGATGTGTATGGGGTTTTATTAAATTATTCCTAGTATAATGTTAAATTGTGGTTTGTAGCTAGTTTGTATTATATTTTATTCTACTATTTTCTGGTCTGTATTGTTTTTGTAATTGGTTTGTACTCTATTCTGGTCGGTATTTTTTTATTGTTTGTAACTAATTCCTACTTCAGCTAGTTCTTTTATCTATTCTGGTTATTAGTGTATTCTAGGGTGTTCTTTGATTCTTCCTGGTCTGTATTCTTTATAATAACTTCTATTCTAGTTTTTGTTGGATATTAAATGTTTTAGGAAGCCAGAAGGTGAGTAGCTGTTGTAATTTGGTAGAAGTACGAAGGCTGACAACTGCTCCTTCCGGGAGAAGTATCTATAACCACGGTACAGTGAACCACTGAGTATATTACATTTATGTGAAAATATATTCCCAATTTTTTAAAAATAGTGGGAATATATACCCATGGTTCACGTAATCAATGGGTACTATGATAGTCTCACAAGCAGCATATATACCCACGGTTAATTGAATCCTGGGTATATTACATTTTTGTAAAAATATATTCTCGCAGTTTAAGGAACCATGGGGACAGATATATACCCACAGTTTACATAAACTATGGGTATTATGAAATTTCTATCGGTTATACACATAGTTTCATGGGATATACCTACAGCTTCAAACTGTGGGTATAGGGAAATTTTCCAGTAGTGATATAATTCATTTAATTTTTTATTCATTTTATACATGTGATAATTTTTTACTAAATGATATTTATCAACCAAGGTTATATCATGCATGTTTTAAACCCCCTTTTATGCACACAATTATTCCCTCATATTTCAAATTTTTTTCCTTATATATAAGTTTTTCCTCTTTTTCAAAAAAACATTGTGTGCATGTGTTATTTAATATATTAAATATATTTCAATAATTATTTAGGGGCTCACTGACCCAAGGAATCATACACTGTCTCAACTCATGGTGTCAAAAATAATTCATACAATATCCATAAATATTACATTGAAAATATGAGTCAGTGCATTTTCCCCATCATGGGGATTGACATACATAAACATCAAAAAAATGGATATGCAAATAGATGTTGGTAATAAGCCCAAATCTGATCCACCTGCTCCCATGTCATCTCTTAATGATTCTCATGGTTCCACCAGACATTCATTAATGGAATCAATTTCCCATAGAGGATCTTCTCTATATAATCTTTGGTATCTATAGGGTACTCAGCAAATGTATCTCCATCATGAATTCACAACTCCACCCATTCGATAATGTACAATGGGTCTTGCATGTACCTCCTCAACTACGACATGTGGAAGACTTCATGTACCCTATATAATTTTGGTGGTATAGAAAAGTGGTATTCCACATTCCCTACTCCGTGTATTATCTAAAAATTTCTAATTAATCTTAGAGATATCTTCTATCTCGGTAAAATCTATATAATCCATATCGATAAGAAGCCCATTGGAATGCATGGTCTCCCTCCTCAAACTCTAAATGTTATTAATCTTCATTATGCATAAGACTTATGATATCCATGTGTAGTATTCATCCACATCATGGATGATTTTAATCTTCTCATTAGTTTCTTTAACCAATTATGGCTCCAAGTTTACCAATTATCCTAGATCAGTCTGGTAATGTGGTGACCTGCATGGTCACTAGTATAAATCCCAGAATGGTTTTATACTTAGGGTAGAATAGTAGTGGTTATTGTATTCAGAATCCACAATTTTTAGTTGATCCCCCCAATAATGGCCAAAATCCAATATTCATTTTTGAAACATACCATCCAGAACCTAAATTTCCTTCTCTATCAATCCATCACTTTTGGGGTGAAATTTTGTTCTCAAGTGTCAATGAGTTCAAAATACATCATAAAATACCTTCCAAAAATGGCATGTAAAGAGATCATCATGGTCATAAATATTCATCTGTTGAACTCCATGGAGTTTAACTATCTTTTACATATAGAGGAATCTTAATCCAATAACTGAACTCTTCTCTAGAAAATTTAAGAAGGGAGCCACCATGGTGAGTCAATCTACAATCACCTATATGAAGTCATGTCCCCTAGATGTAGGTGGTAAGACTATAATGATTTACTTAAATATTGCATCCCACATCCACTCTACCAAATCAAGGGGATGAACTAAATCCACTAGAACTTGGTCCTCAGACTGCACTTGCTAAAATGTTAGGCAGCAATGGAAAAAATAGGCAACTCCATTTTTCATCAATGTACACCTAAATTGACGTTGGAGGTATTGGTACATCTTTTTCACACCCAAATTCACCGCCAAAAAAGTTCAATGAAACTCTCTCAGAACCTACACCCACAATGTCACGGGTACCATCATACAACCATTGAAAAAATAAATTGATCCGCACCTTTAAGAAATCAATCAAAAGCATGTCTAGTTGATATCTTAGTATGTATGGTCTCACAGTCAACATCTACAAGTTTTTCCTCCTTAAATCACTACAATAGTAGAGAGGATACAACTATTTACTAGAAGTATTCTTATCCATATCCATTCACAATGGATAAATACAATATGGAAAACTTCTTGGATGAATCTTTAAGGAATTATAATGAAGATCACCTACTAAGAACATCTTTTACTACATTATCCTTCCTAGGGGTATATACAATTCTACATTAATAGTCCTTGAGAAACTCTGGACATCATGCCTATCTCAAGTAATGATACTTCTGCGAGAATATATAATTTGGACTCGTGTGGTCATAATCATCCACAAATGACTCACACATAATGTAGTGTCACCCAATCAATAGCTTGAATACTACCACGGCTAACTCGAGATTGTGGGTAATGTAGTTCATCTCATGTTGTCTAAACTAATGTGATTTGTAAAAATGCATCAACTCTTTCTTCACCAAATCATGACCAAGCTATATGCATGATTCATCACAGAACAATACGAACAAGAAAAACTCTTTGAAGAATCTCAATATTAGAGTTCTCAACAAACTCTACCTAAACTGCTGAAAAGTCTACTGGAAGCCATCACAAAATATAAAAGGCTTCACTTTTTTGGTAAAATCTACCATCGGAGTTTATATACTGGATAATTCAGGTATGTGTCTCACATAATATCTTTCCAACTAAAGAAATATCAGCATCTCTATCACTCTATTTAGTGGCTCACGAGATAATACTACCTAAATATTGGTTAGTTCCACTTCCACACCATATACTAAGATAATATGTCCCAAAATTGGTATGTTTTAATAAATATCTAAGACATCAATAGAATTTTGTAATGCATTATCTCTTGAAATACTTCTATAACCATGTTCACATGTATCATGTTCTCCACTTCATACGTTCAGTGTAGAATAATTTCATCAGTGAAGACCACTCTAAACTGGTCAATGATAGGATGAAAGAGACACTTTCTAGGTGTTTTTGTGTTCTTCATGCCAAATTTCATAACCATATACCAATAGTGACGGTAATGAAATATAAAAAATTTCTTTGATATATCCTCAACCTGTTCTCACAACTGGGGATATCCTGACCTAAGGACAATCATTGAGAACCATCATGACCACATAAACTAATAAAGTAGTTCATCGATCCATGGATGTAGATACATGTACATTAATGTCACCTAATTAAATATAAGTTAGTCTACACAGAACCTGATAGTTGTGTTTTCCTTCATGGAAAACAATACTGGGGCTTCACTAGGTGAAATATTGGTTCAAACAAATCCCTTCCTCTACAAGTCCCATATCTACACCCTTCTCCCATGAAAATCTATAGTATACATCAGATATACTGGGGCAGATATTGGTGGTGTCTCATTGTGTAGACCAATGGAGATGTCAGTATCTCAGTTTAGAGGTAATCTCCAAATATCCACAGGGAGGAAATCATCATACTACACCACCACTATAAGAATCTAGAAACTCATTTTATCCACTGAATCGAGGGACATATTAGCCAACTGATGAGTAATTCTATTCACCCTCCTATAAATGAGTATATCCTTCACATTTTAGAATTCCTTTTTTTCAATAAAGGAGAACCAATTTCTATCACCATAGACCCACATCATCCTCCGAATGAAATAGTCAATCTGGACATGAAATATTGATAACTAGTCCATACATAAGATGATATCATAAGGCCTTATTTATACTACAAACTGAATAAAATAGAATTTATCATCTCCAATAGTCAGGTAACATTGTTGTCATAGGCATGTGATCACTGAGTCATATCCTAATACTTTTATCTGTGAGTACTAGTTAATCCAGGGGATCAACTGAACTTTATATGTCTTGAAGAATAAAAATTTAAATAAAAGAATGATTGTAACTTTTGTCTATTAGTATAATAAATACACTGAAAATGACATGGATGGAACCTATAATCTTTCCTAGATTATATGGGTCATAAGATGTGATCAATTGTAGATATCCCTACCCCATACATCTTACACCATGATCCTTTCGTGGAAAACATAGAGGTGGTGGTTGTAACATGTCAAGGAGCATGCCACCTCCTGCTTCTATCCTAGCTACTCAGTGACACCTATATCCCAATGGAAATGTCTTCTTTCAACTATTCCCTCTTCTTTAGAGGCCAATCCATGATCTCTCTATCGGTAGTATGTTAGGCTAGACAATCTCATGAATGATGTCCCATGACATCACATGAGTAGCACCACCCATCCCTTGGAGGATTGTACCAACCATGTGTTCCTTGAACAACATATCCTCTATCCTGAAATATCCTCTTGAAACATCTCACAGATAGAGGTCCCTGACACTGATGTTGTAAACCTACTACAAAGGTATGTAATCCAACATTCCCACTACTAGAAACCACTTGTTGTATCTACTCATCTAAGAAACTCTCAAACAACTTATATTTATCGATCACCCTAGAATAAGTAGGCATGCCTATAGAGGTTACACTAGATATATTTCCCTACACTACCCTAGCTTGATGTTACACACCATGAAGAACATGTCACAAACCATATCCCTTGAGTACTAAGAGAGGTTGGTAAATCATGAATAATAATCAGATATTATCATTATTCACTTCTATAACTATATAAGCTCCTAGATTTTTACATCCCTCAACAAAGATGAAGATAAATCCTCTATGAAAAGAAACATAACCCTTGATCATGCCATAATCACCTCATTCATTGACTGGGACACTAACCACCACCATCATCTAACTGATCCTTGGAGAAGGATCACTATTAGGGTAACCATCTAATTTGATTGTGTCTTCAAAAAAATAGAAAACTCATGTAACTATATCAAGTCAATTATCATATGCCTATGGATTTGGATATACTTAGAACATAAGGTGTCTTTGTCACTGAAACTCATGATTTTCTCTATGACTACACAACTCATTTACTGGTGTTGCAGGTACTATGTTATTTTTTATAGGTGGTGGTAAATCTGGTGCACCACTTGAAGGTGACACTTCAATAACTCTTTCACGTATTGTCACCTCATTCCTGAGAGGATCACTCTCATGTTCATGATATGGAATCGAAGATAAAATACATATTTGAGGCATATTGAAAGTAAATAGGATGTTCCATGTTCAATGAGTATATCTAGAGAGTTGGCTCAAGAATAATTTAGAAACCATAACCCATTATAATATGATTCATATAACAATGTTTTCCCTATAATTTTGTTTTCATTTATAGAGTCAAAAAATAGGTGATCAGAGTCTATTTGAATGGATACTTCATCCCCCACACATACACTAGAGTCCCTCACCTGAATGATGAACTTGAAACACAAAACATTGTTCCCCCAGACCAATCTCACAAACATCGGTCCTAAGGTAGGACCTCATTAAATATAACACTGTCACCAACCATGCCAAAAGGGATTATGTTGAGTCTCCCCAACCACACCTCCAATAGGCCATGTGATGATGTCTAGTGTCCAGGAGGCGTATCACTAACTTGGGAGTCCATATCCTAAATACATATACAAATGAACACATCTCCATATCTATACAATGATGAAATGTAAAAAAACTAGACAATCATGAATGAATACATATATATCCCACAACCAGAGTATGAAAAGAAGAAAATGAATGTAAACAAGTGCAAGTACATTTCCACCACAAGAGTCTGAGAAAAATTCCATCATGAAAGTGAAATTGGGTCTACAGTTAAGATAACACATGAACACATGTCGGTCTATCTAGTCACATAATGCATCGTCTTGTATTGGTGATTATAGGACTCTGTGAAATAGTTGATCATCTACACTAGACATAAAACTTGTAGGAAAGTATTTTATAGGAATGATTATAACAGTACATAGTAGGACACCTTGAATCCATGATGCATAAAAAAAATAAGCACATTCATTTCTACCGAAGTGTATGTCTATTGAACATATAACAAGAATACCTGAATCTACTAAATAAATAAATACATTCAAAAGGTAAAACTAAATCATAATTCCATCCAGGGAATCCATATTAATGGTTCAATAAAGAGAACATCCTGGAGAACATAATCCATGATTCTGATAGAACTAATCCCTTCTCTTTTAGAGGTAGTGATCTTTGGGTCTCACCCCCATAAGTATACATTGACAGCCTGAATTGATTTGATACTTGGATAAGGATCACACCCAAGGCCATGAGGTATACAAACAACACAATCTTGATCAACCTACTATGTATAGAATGTTCACCCATGTAATGTTGGTTAGGACACTACTAAGAACTCCACCTAGGGAATGAAGACGAAAATAGGATTTCACATCAATCAGTAACGAAGGATTCAAATATATCTAACCACAAAATCATGTGGAAGGGATCACTATCACATTTTTAGGAGGTGATTCCATACTAACTCTTTGTGAGCGGATATGGGGAATAGAACCTAATGAATATTTTCTAATATAAAGTGTACAAGGGAACCAAGTTATGTTCATAGGAGTACACGACATGTGGTAAGGGTACATGCCATTTCCCTTGACCATGAGTCATAACCATCATGTCTTATCTTATTATAATAGAACAAGATGTTTCGGGTGACATTGCACTCTACATGGGTACCAGTAAAAACGGATTCCCCTATACACAAGGAAAATCTATGTCCATGTGAGAGTACATGACGTGTCCCTACCCTTGTAGACCAAATCATGTAGGTTTACCCTCTGAGGTATACACTGATACTTCCAATGGGGATTACATTCCATATGATATAGTCACACACTATGTGATACATATCTCCCTCTAAAAACCCTATCCACCTCCAAGGATAACCACATGGTTTATGAATCAAGGTTAGATGCTACGTAGTTTGAAAATTTTCATGATTCTAGATTAATAATATCCATTCATTATCATTCCTTCTTCCATTGATCTAGAAGTTATCATTCTAGAAAATTCAATGAACTGCTTCATATGAGAATCTTCGTCAATGAAAAATAGAAACTGTACATCATTTCCATTTGAAAAAATAGATCATTCCATTTTTCATTGGTGTGTGCTGAAGAACAGAAAATTTGGAATCCAATACCACATGATCTAACTATACTTCAATCATCAACACTCTTTTGTGTTTTGTTCAACCTATATCTACAATATCAAATCATTGTGCTATGAAATTGGTTCACAATGATCCATTTTCTTAGTTATATTAAACCATAATACAAACAAATAACACCAACGATGAATAAAGAATTGATGGAGAAAAGAAAAGGAACAATAAATAGGAAGGGACCTCCATCGATGTTTGGTTCTATGTATATTCATCAATGTTAAAATGATGAATGGTGATATATTAATTAATCACAATAATTTCTCTAAAAAACTAATTAATCTAATACATCCTACAATACAGAAAATTTGTGTATTAATCAATTGGTACATTGATCCTCGTTCTTTATGGAAACCAAATTAATACAATATACCACATCAATTTGAATCAATCACTGATGATTAAAGAAGTTTCGCCATTATTGCTGGTGAGATCCACAAATTCATTCTTTCATCAGTCATGGATCTTGGTTTTGTTCATCGCCTTCCAATGAGATCTCCTCTAATGGCTCAAATTATTCTCATCAATTTACATGGTTGTGTGGCTAACACGTCATATTTTCCATATGTTTGTATATAATTATGTAAATTTGTTATGTGTGTCAATAGTCATATAAAATAATTTATCTAATTATTTTATCCATTTTATGCCCATGATATATTTTCTAAAAAAACCCTACAAAAACCACGGTTATGTCACACCGTGGAAAAAACATGAATTTTAAACTCTATGGTTCACTCATCTTTTTACCTGGGAAACAGTTTAGAAGTTATTCCACTATTTTAGGAAAACTATGTTTGTGCAATATTTATTATATTTAAGTTAATTATATATTTCAACCATTTATTTGGGAAAAAATGGGACTCAGAATCATTAACTATCATAACACTTGATCTTTAAAATAATCCATACAATATCCATTATCAATATATGAAAAATCTAAGTCACTAAATTTTTTTATTATATAACTAGGAATGTATAAACAATTATAGTATACTATGGAATAATTATGCGCAAGCACGAGACATGTTAACCAATTCTGTGTCACTACTCTCAATGATACTATCCATCACCAACATAAAAAAATCACTAAAATGTGAAAACATACAAGAAAAGATGATGAAATACATGAATCCATTCTAATGACCTTTATCTGGTTAAACTAGTTTTATAAACTTCCGAAGAAAAAATGTACGATGTGAGCACAAAATAGCAATAAAATTCCACCAAATAAATTATAAAATGACTATCATTGTTCAACTATTTGTTATATATTTAAAAATAAAAATATTTTAACAATTAATAAAATCAAACCCAATTTTTTACATCATTTATATAATTTTATTGAAATTAATATTCACATCAACTATGAGTATAGAAATTATATGAAATATTGTATAATGTCATAAACTCATTTATAAATTGAAATCCCATAACAAAAACATATGGGAAACTAATCATGAAATAATACTATTATATACAAAACAATGAAAATGATGGATCTAACCTATAGAAATATATAATGATACTTAAAAGGGTATAGAAATATACAAATATTGTGATTCCTACTAATATAGATTCCCACCACAGTTTACTAATATCAAAAAAAAAATTCCCCTTAGAGTGCTACCCACACACTATAATTTCTATATGTTGGTAACCCAATAAAACCATGGTTCCCAATGTGTTATGATTCCCAAAAATTTAAATAAACAATTATCACAATAATTAAATAATATTTATAGAATTAAATCACATATCCAACTCTTGAAAATTTATTTTAATGTCAAAATCATACTTGAGGAATTTTAGTAAACACTTAAGGAGCATAAACTATATTTTATAGAAAACCCCATTTTAAAACCAATTCCCAGGACAATTAATATACATTTTTAGAAAATAACTTATTCATTGATATCAAATTAGAAAATTTTAAAGACCAATAAATTTTAATTTAAAATATTACTATGTTATTCAGATGTTAAGACCAATATATAGAGAATCAAATATCAAAAATCATGATTATATATTATTAATATAAAATAGTGGTTAGAAATAATTTGATTAGTTCCTAAAAATTGTAGAGGAAAAATAATCTCCATTTATTATATATCTAATCCATATATTGGATTTTAATACCCCCACATATTTTTATATGACATGGCAAAAATGTGATATCATAGGTAGATATCAATATATGAGAAACAAATTACTTAAATGTCACATGTACCACAACGATGAAAATCAAGATAAAGGGATATTTACTATTGAACCAAGGGGGAACCACATGGGTTGTCAAGGAGGTGTTGGTTTAGGATATATAAGATTTATAATCATATTAGATATTAAAAATATCAATGAAATTATGTTAAATTTTCATTTTTGAAATTTCTTACCTTAGTGAAAGGTTTCGTCGCAGTGTTGGAATGGCATTGTGTTGATCATATTAATGAGAATACCCTTTCAAAATTATGTCACACACTCTCTTAGGAAGATCCAAAATATTTGAAAGGCTTTGAAAAATATTTGAGATAACCACTATACTAATACCCCTTCTCCCACCCAGTATTTCTAGAAACTTGTACGGGTAAACATATGGTGATCAACCCTTGAAAATAAAATTTGGAAATTATTGAATGATATTAGATGTGTGTGACATGATTTATCAAGATATTTTCAAAAGATAGGTTCTTTTTCTATTTATTCCCAGACTTCATATTATCTCCCTCGACTCGTGATGAATTCTAGAATCACAATAAAAACTATATAGATGTGTAATTAAACATTCCAGTGATATATATATTGTAACATGACCAATTAAAAGATTTTTTGAACCAAGACCACTCTAGGGATTAGATGTCTATTTCCCCCATCCATGTTTTGGGCATGCCTACCTTAGGGAAAACATATCTTTTTCATGTACTCATGTAGCCAATTATAGAATGGAAATCTCCAATGTAACATATAAACCTCCAAATGATAATAAAATACCACATGACTTTTACCAATAAAGGTTATAATTAACAAATAAATGGATAATAATTTTACAATATAATTTTATATTAGGAAAAATATTTTGAGACCTTTCGATTTCCCACACATGGGATTCTCATTCTACAAAACCATATCAAGTATTCCATCCCGAAAAACTAATGAGACTACGCTCAAACACCTATCTCCCACTATTATGTTTCCACCAAGATACATTAATAAATCCATTATACAAAAAAAATAGACACATTCTCTCTTAAAACACCATGTATCTCAATTCAAAAAATTATTATTGGGTGCTCTTCAAAGCATTCACCTCATTCCTACTCAACGTCCTCATAGTTGTTCACATGAAAAGGACTGAGCCTATATCTACAAAGATGAGAAATATAGAACACATAATGAATTCCTAGATAATGTGTAGGAAGGTATAATTTTTAAGAAACTACTCTAATTTTTTCTTGGTATAAAATAGTCCAACACTCAATGTAATCATATTCACCTACTTCAATAAATTATGATTTCCCAACTAAGGTGGAACCCATATAAAAATTTAATAACCATTAGTTAATTCAAGTAGTTTTCTACTACAATTAGAATAAAATATTTTTATACAATGGGTTTTGAAAAACTAGTCATGGATCAAATAAAATCAATATTTTTTATTCATTAACATGATTTGTCCTACAAAACCATCCTTACACAACTCATTCCATCAAAACAGTGATTGAAAATTATGACCATATAGTGATTTAAAATATCAGTATGGGTAGAATCCTTGAAAATGTTTATATTATAAAACTAAATAAGGTGTATATTCTCACCCCTTTCTCCACTAAAGCACTAGATTCATTCCTAATTAATTTACACAATTATCTGAATCATTATCTATATACTTTCATAAATATATGGATGATATATCATACATAGCATAAACTGAATCACCGTAGCCTTTTCTATGAATTTTCAAAAGAGTGACTACAAAATTGAGTCCCCATTTTACATAATACATGATGTCATCCATTTAATCATATAATCCCATGTGCAAATAACATTATGAGTTCATGAGTAGGCTGAGTCTCTCAAATTGTCTAATAGTGTTCTACATTATTTATATGATTGAATATCTCCCAAATTTATTCATGACTCTTCAAGTATCATGGAAAATCAATAAAAAATTAAATTATAACATCTTCCAACATACACAATTTCACTAGTTGTGGATGAATAAAACAAGCAATATATCTATTTTCTTCCATTTTCTTCTAGAAGGAAATTTATCATGAAAAAAAATTTATTCATGACATCCCACCAAAACATATATTAGATGTCATAGTACATCATCATGAACCTAATAGACATTATTACCATTTAATTATAATGGTTTATAATTATCTCCTTTCTCTACGAAGATAGAAAAAATACTCATTCTTTAATATATAACATGTTGTCATCATCTGTTGGCCACCGTAAAATAGAATCACACATTCTAATAATTAATTCATCATAATACACTTGGGGTTTGATTATTGGACCACATTCCAATTATTAACTAGTGATCATGTGATAACAAAAGGTTTGAATATCTCAATACATTGACTATTTTCTTTGTCACGAACCAACCCAGGTTGAACCTGAACCAATCACCTGAGCGTGTCTGCGACATGACTCGAGAGGCATTGTTGATCCTCCCATGCTGGGGACAAGCACCAGGGCATCAACAGAGAGTAAGTAGGAATGATTTCACCCAATAAAAATAAATAAAACAATGGAAAAGTAGAACATCACAATGTAAATAAATAACACAAAAAGAAAGAACAATCAACAACAACTAAGTAACTTAAACATGACCAAAACTCCTCACGACTCTGAGAGTCGCTCACCAGTCCACAACCAACTCTCACCCACGGAGAGAAAGCTCGAGCCAAACCTACAACAAAATTAAAACAGGAAAACACTATAGGCGAGATTATTAAAACTCAGTAGGCATGCCCAACAAATTATTTCCAACACACTACCTTTAAATAAAGTATTTATCAATTTCAGTTTCGAACTAAATTATATAAAATATTTTTCTCCACATACACTTTAATTTATATATCATGTATCATTCCATTTCCCTTTTCAATTTTAAAACAAGTTTTAATTTTTTAAAGGAGAAGGTGAATTACATTTTGAAAACATCTTTTCGAATAATTTAGAAATCCACATTTCAGTTCTTATCCAAAATGGAATCGACACATAACCCACAACACACAATAAGGAAAATGGAAAAAGTGGCACATGGGGGCCGGAAACTGAACTAAACCTTTCATTCGTCTTCCACATACAAATAAATAGTAATGGAAACATGGGTCGAACCTAGGAGATCATGGAAAATCCAGAACGTACTATACATGTGACTCATCCTGAAAGAATTCCCTAACTCGATGATGTCATAACACCGTAACGCTCAGTATAGCTCTATATGGCCTAACTGAGGGGACCAATCCCCAGAGCAGCAATAACTCGGAATTCCCTTGCTATAGGGCCACTAGCCAGTGTGAAATCTAAACTAGTGCAGCAATCATTCTCAAAATATTCACACACTATACCATGTTCCCATGTCAACACATAAAATAAAAAGGGGTGTGTCCACAATGAAAATCAATCAGCCACAATCAACAAATATCACACACAACTCACTCACTCAACGTACACCAAGGATCACCCATGAATAACCCCAAAGTGAGTTTTTACAAAGTAATTTATCTAATTAAAGTTCCAAACGGGCCTTCACCAACATTAAAGAAAAACATAATTTCCCAATAAAACCCAAAACCCTTATTTAGAAGAAATCATATCATTAAGACAAAAACTACATTTTAAATTCTGTGAATTATGTTTAAAATACAAATTGGCATTCTTTCACTACTGGGTGTCCGTTCGTCAAGAAAATATTTAAAGTGTCGTGTATAAAATAAATGGATATTTTACACAAAATAATCATAGAAAAATTAATTATCTTATATTATTTTCTATTTATTATAATTAATAAATCATAAAACAATTAATAAATTCTAAATCTAAAGGTAAGTGCAGTGGGGGAACTACCTCGACTCGTAGTGGAAACACGATGACGCGACATGCCTCGAGCGGGCACACAAGCACGTGCAGGCTGACGACCACAATTTCGAGGAATTACCACCCCAATGCGCTGAAACAAATGCACGACAACAAAAATACCTAAACACTAACTTAAAACCACCCAACCAAATAAACAACACAAAAGAACCAACTCAACATATTTTCAAAACACCACTCGAACCATCCACATAATTTACTAAACCACTTTAAAAATCTGCAAAGTGTTAACAAAACCACATAATGCCAAGACAATGACCCAATTCGAGAAAACACTTAGAGTGCAAAACTAGAAAAAAGAATAGGACATGATAAAATATACATTTAAAGAACATGAGTCTAAAAACATTTTCAAAACCAAACTCATAGCCTCAAAATTATTTAATAAACCATTTAAAACTTTACAAAACAATTTTAAAAAGCATACCACGACATTAAATAAACAAAACCAACTTAAACCACTTAAAACCCGTTTATGATCAAATTCACACCAAAACATTTCTAAAACACAATTCTCAACCCTGGTATATTTTAATAAACCAACTAAATGATTTAATAAAGCACTATTTGATGGCACAAAGTAGATTTCATCAAAACTGCACCATAACAGATATGAACATACCACTTCAAAAATCAACCGCATAATAATCTCTAAAAAAATATTTTTATAGCACAAAAATCATTTAATAAATCAGTTAGACAATTAGTAAATGATTCTCATGGTGTGCACCAAAGTTTTACGACAAAACTACACTCAAATAAGAGAATCAACACAACAAGTTCTAAAAACAAACTTTTCACCAAAAAAAATAATTTAAATAATATTATAATTTAATTAAAAGTGCAAATTTATTCATCAAACAATTATAATAGGTGGAATCTCCCACCTCAAATGTGGGAAAACCACCAGAAAATGGTGTGAAACCTTGTTCGCACCACGACCACAGCTGTGGGAAGACAAAACCACCATACACAATAAAAATCGTACAAACTAAAACAAGATTAACCCCTGAAAAACAAACCCTAACAAAATTTAATACCAAAAAAATGAATTACTATCAAAGGGGGGTTGTTGATCGGTTGTCTGAAGGGAACGATGGGGGTAGCGCTAGTGAGACGGCTGGCTGGAGGTCGGGTTGTGTGAGGCTGGATCTGGTGTGACTAGTGGGTGCGAGGCTGGAGAAGCCAAGGGGGCAGGAGGCGATGAACTGTACAAGGGGGAGGATGGCTTGCGAACGGGGGAAGGGAACGAGGTGTCACAGGCCGGATGGAACAGGGGCAGCAGGAGGCGGAGAAGGCAGGATGGGATGGCGGCGGCATGTGGCTGGTCTGAGGGTGCTGACGTGAGGTGGGTCGAGGGCATGAAACTGCTGCTTTGAAAACCCTACTTGTTTATTTTTTTAATTTTGTTTCTGTTTTTTTAAAATCAAAATCAATCTGTGGGGATGCGCGATGTGCACCCCCTTTTAACCCCTTTACCATTTTTTTATTATTCTTCTTTATTTCATTAAAACATTTAATATAATTATGATAATAATAAAAGATATATAATAAATATAATAACATAAATGTTATTAATAATAATAAAAATCACTTTAATAAATATAAAATATTGATAGAATAATTATGTTAATAATAAATAATAGTTTTAATTTTAGGGTTATTGATTTTAAATAATATATATATATATATATATATATATATATTTAACCACCATTTTCATTAATTAAAGGGTATTTAGTTTCCCCTGCAAGCAGGGCTGGTAGTGCGGTGACTAGGGTGTCGTTGAAAGACCACTCAGTCGTGTTTTTCACAGGCACATACGCCACAAAACACACATACGTGCAGTTTTCTCCAAAAACCGAATGTTTTAACAATATTTCACCCAAAAACCCAATCCGAATCATAACCAAAAGATAATTTAAACCCATGCATCACAATTAGCCCCACCATAACGCTTTCCGCCCTTAGAAAGCCACAACAAGATCATAAGCCAACACAGGAACCAGTATTACATAAAAATTCAAAGAGATCTCTAAAGAATGACAATAAAGTGATCCCAAAAAACACTCAAAAGGGAGAGATGAACATGAAGAACTCATGCAGTAGAAATGAACTTCACGCTAAGTGCCACACACCCCCAAAAGTGTGACCACCTCTAGTTGATCGGTTCAATGAGCACAGAACTATCACGGCGGTAAATTCAGTTCAACATACACACACCTTAAACACCATAAAACGGAACTCAACCATTTTCTTCACCCTCAATTCAACCTTAATACAAAACATTCAGAACAACGCCAAGAGAAACACAACAACCCTCACAAGACCAAAAAATGAGTTTAAACTACCTCCAATGGTTAAATCTTAAAACCTTACTCCAACTACCACTGGAATGAACCTGAGGTACTAACACGGGAGGTCCGAACAGACTCCCCACTATATGAGACAAGCCAAATTGAATTCGGCGTGACCCGTGATGGGTTTCCCCGCCATAAGGACTAGTGAGATCTACCGAACATGAACCTTTTTTTCACACGGTCCAACCCCCCCCCCCCCCCCCACAACGAGGGGGGAGGGGAAGGGCCCACCATCATCATATCAACAGCATCATGCCCTCAGAAGAACACGAATCAAGTCACACTAAGGACCAAGGTTAAACCAAGGCCCTTTTTCACCATTGGGGTTCACCTGACTACGTGTCATCTTGACTGATTACCAGAGATCGACACAGAAAATAGGGGGCTTCTCATACACCCAATCCTTCCAATACAAGGGACCCGATTAGAAAAACTCCAAAAAAAGACAGGCGTTAAACTAATATCCATTACACTTTTCGGGGGGGTCCTGACTATGCGCCATCTTCACTCCGAGACCTATGGCTGGAGCTCAAATGTTTAAAGAATCTGTAGCCTCACAGTCATACTTTTGAAACCACCGAATGAAACTTCTACTTCTAGTGCCACAACTAGCCACAAAACATTCCGAGTTGAACCAACATACCTCAACACATCCAAAGACTCCCTTTGTCTCAACATGGAATTTTACCACAACAGGGACATAAAATAAGCTCATACATCACCACTTTCGCTTCGAAAAGCGAGAAACGACAAAAGAGACATAGGGAAAACACGTTATTTTAGAACCGAGAAGCTCAGAACTCCTAAAGGAAAGATACAATTCGTCAAAACAGAAGTCCCAAAATGGATCCATGACATCCACTACTACATTTAAAAGAGTCTTCAAAACTTTAAGTCTCCACCGAACATGACCTCTGAAATAGAGAGGAATCATTATCGGGAGATGGATCTCTACCCAGGTCCCAACCAACACATGATTCTTGAAAACGGCCATATCAGCCTCTTACGACCAACTCATCACCATGCTTCCGCTGCGAGAGAATCCGATCAACTAAAAAATGAATGAGATAGATTCTAATTACCAATTCCAAGATGGGACTCCTTTAATTGATCAACTGGAGGGTTTAACACTGGGTAGGTCACTCATAACCACATTCCAAACCTACATTGGTTCATCATGGGTGTGCACTCTAGCCAAGGACCCAACCTAATTAGTCCATTGGCCCAAATAGATTTTTTCAAAACAACATTCAGAATGAAGGAGAACTGAAACAATCTAAGAGGGGAAACTAGTACCGATGGGTGACTCGAACATATGGTTGGTGGTCATATACCAGTCACACCACTGTCATTGAGAGTATTCTAGGGTAATTTCCCCGTCTCCACATGGCTTTCTAGACCATGCGAGCACACTGAGGTCACTTTCCCGACTCTCATTTAATTTCCCAATACCAAATAAACCATAATAATCAAAATTCATCGACAAACCCGAACATCCCATGGTAACCTGAGGTTGGGAACGAGCAAGGGTTCATGACATCCTTCTCGTCTGTACACCTCGACTTCCAACAATTATACTCCTTCTACCATGACAACCCCAAATAACAATGGGCACTATGAAAAACAAGGTCCTCTCAGGAGACAACCTCCCTCTGATATCATTTTTTCACGAACCAACCTCGGTCAACCCTGAACAGATCACCTGATCCGGTCCACAACATGACCCGAGAGGCATTCCCGATCCTCCCGGGCTACCGACAAGCACTAGGGCATCGACATTGAGAAAGTGGGAATGATTTTTCCCAATAAAAATAAATAAAATAGTAGAAAAGAAGAATATCATAAAGTAAATAAATAACACAAAAAGAAAGAAAGATCAACAACAACAAACTAACCTGACCATGACCAATACTCCTCGTGACTCCGAGAGTTTCTCACCAGTCCACATCCAACTCTCTCACATGACGAGTGAGCTCGAGGAAAACCTGTAGCAAAACTAAAACAAGAAAACACTATAGGCGTGAGTATTAAAACTCTATTGGCATTCCCAACAAACTATTCCCAACACTTTACCATTAAATAATGTTTTTATCAATTTCAGGTTTGAAATAAATTATATAAAATATTATTTTCCACATACACTTTCATTTATAAATCAAGTATCAGTCCATTTCCATTTATAATTTGAAAATAATTTTTAATGTTTAAAATGAGAAGGTGCATTAAATTTTGAAAGTGTTTTCCTGAATAATTATGAAATCCACATTTCAGTTCTTAGCCAAAAGGGAAACCACACATAAACCATAACACACACTAAGGGAAATGGAAAAAGTGGCACATAGGGGCTAGCAACCGAAATAAACCTCTCATTCATCTGCCACATACAAATAAAAACTAATGTAAACATGCGTCGAACCTAGGAGATAGTGAACAATATAGAACGTATTATACATGTGACTTATCCGGAAGGCATGCCGTAACTCGATGATGTCATAACTCCCTAACACTCAGCATAGCTTTACATGGCCTAACCGAGGGGCCCAATCCCCATAGCAGCAATAACTTAGTATTCCCCTGCTAGGGGCCACTAGCCAGTGCGAAATCTAAACTAGTGTTGCAATCGTTCTCAGAAGATTCACTCACTATGCCAGGTTCCCATGTCAACACATACAATAAAAATGGGTGCGTCCACAATGAAAATCAATCATTCATGATCAAAAAAATATCACACACAACTCACTCAATAAACACACAACAAGGATCACCCCTGAATAACCCCAAAGTGAGTTTTTCCAAAATAATTTATTTTATTAAACTCCCAAACAGGCCTTCACCAACCTTAAATAAAAACATCATTTCTTAAGAAAACCCAAAACACTTATTCAAAATAAATCATTTATCATTTATACCAAAACTACATTTTAAATTCTGTGATTTAGGTTAAAAAGACAAACATGCGTTCTTTCACTACTGGGTGTCCATTTGTCAAGAAAATATTCCAAGTGTTGTGTATAAAATAAATGGCTCTTTTTACACCAAATAATCATATAAAAATTAATTATCTTATATTATTTTATATTAATTAAAATTAATAAAACATCAAGCAATTAATAAATTCTAAATCTAAAGGTAAGTGCAGTGGGGGACCTACCTCAACTCGCAGTCGAAACCTGATGACGCGACACACCTCGAGCGGGCGCACAAGCATGTGGAGGCTGACGACCATAATTTCACAAAATTACCTCACCAATGCATTGCAACAAACACACAACAACCAAAATACATAAACACTAACTTAAAACCACCCATCAAAATAAATAACACAAAAGAACCACCTAGACATATTTTCAAAAAACAACTCGCACCATCCACATAATTTACTAAACCACTTTAAAAATCCGCAAAGTGTTAACAAAACCACACGATGTTATTCCAACGACCTAATTCAAGAAAAAAAATTAGATTGTAAAACCAGACAAAAGAGAACGACATGATGAAATATACATTTAAAGAGTGAGCACCTAAACACATTTTTAAAACCAAACTCGTAGCCTCAAAATTATTTAATAAACAAATTAAAAATTTATGAATTTTTTTGAAAATCATACTGCAACTTTAAACAAAAAAACCAACATAAACCCCTTAAAACACTTTTATAATCAAATTCACACCAATAGATTTCTAAATCACAATTCTCAACCCTGGTATATTTTAATAAACCAACTACATGATTTAATAATGCACTATTTCATGGCACAAAGTAGATTTCATCAAAACTGCACCATAACACATATGAACATACCACTCCAGAAATCAACCGCATAATAATCTCTAAAAAAATATTTTTACAGCACAAAAATCATTTAATAAATCAGTTATACAATTAGTAAAACATTCTCATGGTGTGCAATAAAGTTTTACGAAAAAACTACACTCAAATAAGTGAAGCAACTCAACAAGTTCTAAAAACAAAATTTTCACCAAACAAATTATTTAAATAATATTATAATTTAATTAAACGTTAAAATTAATTCATCAAAAAATTCTAATAGGTGGAATCTCCCACCTCAAATGTTGGCAGACCACCAGAAAATGGTGTGAAACCTTGTTTGCACCACGACCACACCTGCGAGAAGACAAAATCACCATAAAAAATATAAATCATACCAACTAAAACAAGATAAACCCATGAAAAACAAACCCTAACAAAATTTAATAACTAAAAAACGAATTTCTATCACAAGGGGGTTGAAGATCGGCTGTCTGAAGGAAACGACGAGGGTAGCCCCGATGAGACAGCTGGCCGGAGGTCGGGTTGTGCAAGGCCGGATCCAATGTGACTAGTGGGTGAGAGGCTGGAGAAGACAAGGGGTCGGGAGGCGACGGCTTGGAAAAGAGGGAGGATGGCTTGCGAACAGGGAAGGGGACCGGGGTGTCGTAGGCCAGATGGAGTAGGGGCAGCAGGAGGCGGAGCAGGCAGGAGGGGATGGCGGCTACGTACAGCTGGTCTGAGGGTGCCGACGGGAGGTGGGTCGAGGGAATGCAACCTCTACTTCTAAAACCCTACACATTTTTTTCATTTTCTCTTTTTAATCAAAATCAATCAAGGGGATGTGCGATCCACACCCCCTTTCAGCCCCTTTACCCTTTTTTATTATTCTTCTTAATTTCATTCAAACATTTAATATAATTATGATAATAATAAAAGTTATATAATAAATATAATAATATACATGTTATTAATAATAATAACAATCACTTTAATAAATATAAAATATTGATAAAATATTTATGTTAATAATAAATATTAGTATTAATTTTAGGGTTATTGATTCTAAATAATATATATATTTATTTATTTTTTTTAACCACCATTGTCATTAATTAAAGGACATTTAGTTTTCCCCGCATGGAGGGTGGGTAGCGCGGCGACTTGGGTGTCGCTGCACGACCCCTCAGCTGTGTTTTGCTCCAACACCGACGCTGCCAAACACACATATGTGCGCTTTTCTCAAAAAACGCAAAGTTTTAACCATAGTTCACCAAAAAACCCAACACGACTCATAACATAAATAAAATTTAAACTTGGGCATGACATTTATATCCCTAACCCACTCAATAATCAAACTAGATAAATTAAATTGATATTATTTTGGTTTCCCTCTATGTTCATGTATCTTCTATATTTTCTTATTGAACGAATCTACAATTACATTACCCTTTCATAGAGTATAAGCCATCTTAAAAAAATTATATATATATATATATATATCACCCAATGCTTATTCCTCTTATTTAGATATAACTAAGAGATTATTTGTTAAAGCATCTTGTGGTCCATATCAATAAAAAATATGAATTAAAAGATAATGTGACCAATTATTTAGATAATAGAGAACAGATACCAATACTATGTTATTAGTTTACTAGATACTCTCATGGGGTCATAGATCTTGTGAATTATTTAAATCTATTTAATCTCTCAACATTAGAAACACTCCAAAAAATCTCCAAGGAAATAAAGAATATGGTAAATCCAATCCTAGTATCGGGAAATGTCACATTTGGGGAAATCATGAATTTTACCTTAATCTATGGGATGAATTAGTCACACTAATAAGACCACTAAATCATCTTCCCCTTCTTATAAAACTCAATCATTTGATCATATGAATAGAAAAAATCATATATTATCCTTCTTTATCAACCAAATAAAAAAATTATTCTCTTCATTTAAAAATCAGTGTGGGGTCATTCAAAAAACCAAACTTCCACTACATCTCTAAATACATAGAAATATTTATCTAAAATACTACATGCCGAAGGACCCACACCTCATCAATACAAAAGTGTTTTTTAATATTTGTTCATAAATAAGATGTTCACGAATTGTACTCAATAAAATCTCAATGTACATTTGATGAATTTAATTATATATGGGTTCAATTAATGCTTATTTGTTTTGTGAACTTATGTTTGACATACGGACGAGTTATGTAGAGTTATAATTTTTGTAAATTACTGTTTATTTTTTTATTAATTTTGGAGAAATAATTCTCATACTATGTTTCCATTATTATTGGGCACTTGTTCTAACCTGTGGGGATTAAGAAAACCCATCAGATATGGATATTTGTTTACTAAGGTGTCAAAATGATACATGAATCAATCTCATTCATGATAAACATTAAAAAAGTTTATATAATAAAAAATATTAAATTTATTACTATATTTATATTCTATAAGGATAAATTATTATTTAAATTAATAACATCTTCCATTAAAAATATTAAAACTTTTCCTATGTTACATGTGTACAAAATCCTCTATAGATTAAAATTTTCAATTTTCTCACCCTATTATATTGGGGGAGATACAATATATTTCATTAATATATTTAAAATTATATATTATTAAATTTAATTATTATGATTCTAAAATTTTGAAAACAAATTAATAAATATTATAAATTACATTTTTAATATTTTATATTACTCTAAACAATGTTTTAATGTATCCCATTCTTATGAACCATGACCATTGATTCCATAATGTGAATCATGGGTTGAATAAAAAATGAAAAAAAAATGTTTCATAATCATTTTTTATTATAGTAACTTTTATCATACTATAAAGTAATGTGGATTTATATTGTTATTGCAACATATGTGTAAAACCATCGAAATTAAAAAATATGATTATGAAAATAAACAATAAATGATCTATACATGCATAGTGAATTATTATAATAGGTCAATACAATAGTTAATTAATATTAATATTGTTAAGAAATAATTTATTAAGATTTTTACGTTTATTATACAAGAGGATAATGTTATTTCATGAAATATGGGTTAAATAGGTATGTATTTTTATCTAATAATATTTTCTAATTGTGTTCTTTACAACTGAATTTTATTTGATTAAGTTTTTTATAAAATTTACTAATAAACCCCCAATAATCTTAGACTCCCTTGGTTTTTATATTTCTTTACCATTTCCTATCTATGTTTCATTTCCCTAGGTATATAATTTCTCCAATTTGAGTCTTATAAGGGAAACTGACCCTACCTCTTCATTTCAATAAATAATATTCCCCCACTATATCCATGTTCAATTTATAGACCTCCTAATCAATTGAAAAATCATTAATTATGGTCACATAATTTATTATAATATTCATAAAAAAATTTAATATAATTATTTTTCATTCTAAACATATCTATTGTTCACAAATGTATATCTATATTGATCTTGTTTTGTGAAAATATTATTAACCTTTTTGAAAATTTCACATTACAATGATTCCATTAGATCAATTATAATGTTTTTCAAAATTATTTTACATTATAATTATTTTTAAAGGAAAATGGATATTTCATTCAATATTATAATGTAATTTATGAAATAATTATGCATGGTTATTTTTCATAAATTTCAGGTGTCGTTTATTTTGACAATAGGATATATTCTTAGTCCACCATCCACATCATCTCTCTAATAGTAGAAATATTCTATTGAATATTTCATGTAATCTAACTCTTGTAAATATGTTAATTTATCGATTATAATATATGTTATTTTTCATGTTCTAATAGAAATAAAATGGATTTTTTTCATTATGTAAATGGTGGAAATAAATTATATATCACTACAATTTGTTTGGAAAAAATTTTATATCATTCTATAATATGAAATTAAATGTATACTAAACCAAATCTGATATTAAACTCTATCTATTATGTTATTATCTAGTCAAATGTATGAGATAATGATGGAAATAATTTTCTCTTCATATACATATTCTATTAACATATTTACAATGATTATGATAATATATCAGGACTAATGAAAAATTATTTACTATATGGAACACTTATTACTTGTGTCATTCATTATAAAAATCCTTGTATTGGGACTAATTCTTTATGATCTATAACATTTAGGGTATGTTATCATAGTTAATGGTTATATTCTTATACCCTTAATGATATCATGTTCTCATATATGATCATCAATTGATATCTCTCATGGATACCCTTATTTAGAATCTATGATCTCCCATTATGATGTTTATATTTCCAAAATTTATGATGTGAGGTATTATGTTGGATATTTCTAATAAGGGTACTATGTGGGAGGATTTTGTATGAGGTATTTTTTTTTCTTAAATGACTTTATTGTATATCTTCATTACAAAGACAATTAACCATTATAGTTATGAGATGTGTATTTTTCAGAAATGTGATGAAGAATCATCTAAAATTAATATATATATATACAGATTTTAATTCATGTTTCACCAATATTGGAATCAATTTTACCCTTGACCTACACACTGAGATCCATTTATAAAACATAATCACACATATTAGCATCGATACAAAAAGATAAAACCAAATTTAAATATTTCGTAAATAAAAAATAATTGTAAAATAGTGCATCATTTAAATACCAAATACAAGTTATGATTATAGTATTATATAGCACTGAATATTCTAATAATATAAATAACCAATTTTATTCTCTGATATTTGGATTTTTTCCAATTATACACAGACCTTATTATAACATAAAACATCTTCAAAATCATACAGAATATTGGCCACACGTAGTAATCTTATAGATTTGCATTATATATTACTCATCAAAATATCATGGGGAAATATAAGTAATAAGTGGTGATATAAACTGACCAGTAATAGATTACATTCAATATATGCTACCAGAAAATAATTAAGGAATAAATAATAAATAGTAAAATGATACATTTGTCTTTTAATTGGGTCATAAATTATTTCAAAGGATAAATTAAAATAATAGACCTCCTAGAAAACTATAAGTAATTTCATAACAGTTAAATTCAAAATGATTTACATCATAATAATATAATAAAATCATAACATAAAGACCTCATATACATTTTACTGAGAAATTTTATCAAGACATCATAAATACCTAGTTATCATTAAACTAATACATATGATAGTTTGTCTCATTGGATCTAGTGCTGCATCAAGAGGATATAAATGAATAGACCACAAACATAAATTTTTACATATAATTAATGAATTATTTGAAAATATTTAATAAAAAATACAACACATTATAAATTACAATATCTTAATTTGAAAACTACCATCAGTAATGTAAATATTTTTCCTAATATCAGAAAGATAAAAATATGATCATATCCCATCAAGAAAAATGTAAAGGATGGTATCATTTGATTATTTCTATATAGAATAATAATATTATTTAACTGATGTTGAAAAGGATTAAAAACACCTTTATAAAGTCATTATAAAGTCCCTTTGAAAACAAGAACAAAAATCCTTTTCGTTTAAAATTTTAAAAATATAAAAATTACCATAAAACTTATATAATAGTTTTCATTGAGTAAAATTAAATAAAATAGCTTAATCTTGATAATTATTAATTACTAATATAAGTTGGATTTCATTCATGTGATTAATTCAAAATAATATTCTTTTACAAACTTGTTTAAAAAATAAAAATTTCCAGTATAGAAAATTTTAAAAATAATCCTTTTAAAAAATTAAAATGATGTTGGTAATTAATTATGATGATATATGGAAAAAAGACACAGTTAATACGGTTGATGTTTAATAAAACATTGAAGGAGAAGACATAAAAATAAATGATGTGTACTTGAAGTGAGTTAGGAGGTGGCTTGCGGATTATATCTCTCAATCTGAGGTGTTTTTTCAAATATTCATTTCATGAATTTGGGTGTGTCTAATTTAGAATTTCATTGATCAGTGGATGTGTTTTGAATTTTTTAAGATTTTTTTTGGTGGAATTTTAAATTTTTTGTTGTTCCCACTAAACCTATATATATATATATATTGAACATAAAAAAGTATTGGAGGAAATATTATGGATTTGGTAACAATAGAATCATATTTTATTTAATGTTAGATAAATATGTGGCTACATAAATAATATTACTCAGATAATTGTTTGCGTAAAAATATATTCATGTGAAATTAGGTTTTTTAAAATATATAAAACATAGTGTATAATATGAAACATACCATAAGTAATTGATGTTGAGAGAATGAACTATTAATAACATTATAACACTTTAATAAAAAATTAATCAAACAAATAAAATAAAAAGGATATTTTATTAACACAATGATAATTTGATCATATTATACTATTTAAATAAGAAACATATTCCTTATATACATTAAACAATTACATAATTCAAAACATGTCTTAATGATGGAAGTTTGAGATATGAAAACCTTACCTTGGATTCCCACTTGGTTAAATGCATTCCATCATATTTTATAATAAATTTCTATTTATTATTAATCTTATGAATATCTAGATATATATATATATATATGTCGTGATATGAATTATTCATAAATTAGTTTCACACATTTATCAATAATTCATTGTTCAAATCTATTATTTTTGTGTTATGTTTTCAATTTATTATCAATATTTATATTTGGTAGCCATGATCATTAAAATGGAAATAGATTAATCACATTAAGGACTTAATCAATGTTATAATTAATAATTTTATAAATTAAATATTAATTTTGTACCTTCCATGAATTATTCTAAAGAAAAATGATTCACACCGCTCTATGGGTGTGGTAGTACACACAAACTCTGGTGGGAAAAAATCATTTTCCAATACAATATCTGGAAATAAAGATAATTATACATTTAATATAAGTAATTATAATTATTTCATAAATATAATTTATATTAAATTAATATATTTTTAAGTATTTTTCTACAGTGGTGAGGAAACATTTAATGCATCGCTTCATGGATGAAGATGGTAGTCTATTCATACACATGACAGATGTTATAATATTTATTTAGATGGTAAGGAGATAGATTATGGTTATATAATTATCAAAATAATATTTATTTATAATAAAATTATTGGTGTAAATATTCAAAAGTGGATAACTAAAATTTGGAAGAGGTGGATATAGAAATAAACCTAAAATAGATTAGTAATGTGAATTACCTCTGGTCCCTCTATCCTCATTTTAACTAAACATAAGAAAACTAGAGTAGATGATTATGGAAATTATAGGGACATAATAATGGCTTAAGGTATGATTAGAGCGGGGTTTAAGAAGATTTTTGGTGGATAAAAAACCACATATGTTTCATTGAAAGCGTTAGATTATTCCCTTTTATAGGAAAAAATCAATTCTATTTTCATAAATACATATACATTAGGGGTCCAAATGAAATTTAAAAATTAATAGTTGTATAATAATGTGGAATTTGTTTTTTTTTTAAGACTAACTTCCTATCAAATTTAATCCTAAAATTGTTATTTTTATTTCTAATTAAAATTTATAAAATATTATGTAACATTATATAACATTATGTCCATTTTCATAAATATTCATATAACATGACATCAAATATATCAATATATAAATAAATTTCAAATTTAATTATTTCAAAACATTAACAAACACCCATTGTTTCCAAAAAAAGAATAAAAAACTTTGTCTTATAGAAATCATGTAACTTTTAATACTTCTAAAAATTCATTACTTTTATTTTTAACCCTCTTATACAAGTGTTTTATCAGTAATGTATAGCTTTTTATGGTAATTATACCAAAAAAACATTTAAAATTAATTAACATCATAAAAATTTAATATTCATATTTAAAATAACCATTTATAGTTCATGAAATCTTTTTTCCTTCTGTAAACATTTTAGAGATATTGAAATAAATATTGTACCATTTTGTACTTATTCATTATAAGAAATATATAATAGAAATTATCAATAAAAACTGATTCCAAAATTCAATATTTTTAAAATATGACCATTTCAATTCAAATATATTCATACAATGAAATAATTTAGTGTGATTGATATATTTTTAGACATTATCCTACAGTTTTAACCTCATTTAACCCATTTCCCCCATTGCCTTAGTGATAAACTTTTACAATGGATTCTATGCATTATAACAAAAATAAAATAAATATTATAATAATATTTTTAAATTATGATTAAAAATTTGGAAATAATTTTATGGTATTAAATTTCCATCATTTTGAATGTTATATTTACTATAAATTCACATAAATCAACATAAATCATTTAAAAAAAATTACAACAAAACTGATTTTATGTAAAAATCATGTATTATTTTGATTATCATTGTTTTAAATAGAATCATGTAAATAGAATTATATATTTATGACATTATGGCATGATATAACCTTTTTAATACTTGATTAATAATGAGTTATGAAAAATAAATTTTATTTTACTAAAAAGTACATATATTTAAAGCATCCCAAATATTTATTTCTATTTTTAATGTTTTATATGTGAATAATTTATAACACATAGTTAAAATAATTTTTTTAAAATAATTGTTTTCATATTTTTAATAAATTCTTATATAATGACAATTTCTTTAAATTTTCATTATTTTTATAATTAATATTTTGAATGTTTTACACAGAAATTATCATTTATAGAAAAATACAAAAAATTTACCCTGTGATACTATTTATATACTGAAATATTGAAATAATTTTTATCATGTTAAATTTATAAAATTTATAAATTTATCCCAAAATAAAATTAAAAAAATATATTTCAAAGTCAATTTATTATAAAATTAACCCCTAAAACATTAAATATTCATAACTATATATGATATCATTATTATCCAACAAAATTATGAATATATTTCAAATTAAATTACAAATAAATATGTTTTAGGAAAAAATTTCAACACATATTTCATAATTTGGTTCATATAATTCATTATAACCAATCCAATAGTTAAACAATAATAGTAATATTTGACTTATAATATTTCTATAATATATCACAATTCTTTTTATAATAATGTTGTGTGTAGTGAATTATATCAAATATTATATTGATTTAATGGGAAATTACATGTTTTATGATTGGGGTGTGACATTATCCCACTATTATAATATTCCACCCACCTAATTTTTATTTTATATGACTAAAATAAATGTCTATTTGCATAATTATAACCATACATATATATTTTATCATTAATGGAATTTCAATGTTCTAAATATAAAACAAAGTATCTCTCAAATAAAACTATACCAAATGTGTAATATATAAATATAAAATTTCTTAATAGGTTTTTAAAGAAACCATATAACTATGTGTTATTTACCTCACAAAAATCAATAGATTTATTTTCAACCACTTTTATTTGAGGAAATATTTTAACATTATGGTAGTGAATGGTAAATATTTATTACTAGTTTCTTACCATTAAATATGTTAAATTTAGTCAATTGGTTGTGTTATGTGTAGTTTTCCACCTATCCTTTATTTTATATGATAAATATCCAAGACTTATTTTTCATGGTTTAAGTAATTGAAATTATAATAAGCGTATTAAAATATACAATAAATGATGATATTTTATTATCTGTATTTCTATCCATTAACCAAAATGGTAGATGTCACAATTTATTATTCCAAAAAATTTGAACAAACCATCATATAAATATATACTACATTACCCTATATAGATTCAATAATATAAACCAATGTTTAAAAAAATTCATTCCATTATTATATTACCATAATAATATTAAACATATAAACGAAAAAATTAATACGAAAATATTGTAATAATTTAATTTCATACTCTTCAGAAAGAAACATAAAATTTTTATCTCCACAACATTAGACACTCATGTATTAAAACACAAAAATATAGATATCCAAATCATATATTATCCAATATCATCAAAAGTGTTCCCAAAAAAACAAGAATCATTGTCACATAAAACCACTAAAAAGCATACATACTACTCAAATATAAATAAATATTTAATACTTAGACAATATCAACCAAATTGACATAACATACAATCCACGAAAAAAATATTCTATTTACCATAATCATATAATGTTTTGAATATAGTAAATTTAATCAAAAATTACATTAATCACCTTTTCACTAAATCACTTCACAAACCCATTGTTATATGTATGATAAAAGGTATGTTCCAAAATGTTAATAAACCATACACCCAATTAACATTAACAACAAAAAATATCATATTATCCCTAAAGGATATATGTAATATTCATATAGAATCCTAAATATATATAATAATATTATTCCAAAATAACATCGCACAAAATAATATAATAAACCTAATGGTTAATCATTTATTTTCAAATATTTATCACATAATATATTTACTATAATTAAAATATATCTACATATAGCATCAAAAGGGATTAAATACCTAAGAAATTGTTATAAACCATAAAACTATAATGAAATTTATGCATGTTAAACAAATAAATTACCAATAACTTATCATATCCCAATATATAATATAATTCAAACCATGCTTTAATAGTAACTACATAACCTTGGACATAAATAGTAGCTCAATTTCTAGATCATGGTCTCACATGCTATATTTGATACCATTAAATATGGTCAAATTTTAATAATTCACAATTATAACATCATAAGAATATATTTGTTCATAAACACACACTATACAATTATGGATTATAATTCTTCTGAGTTAGAAATATTTGATAACATTAAAACCCATGTCATTTTCATCCTATATGGATTTTTTCTATTATACATGGCTTTATTCATTAATAAATCTTCAATACCACTTATAAAATTATAGACTCATAATATGATTCACAGAGGGTCATATTTATTTCTTATCTTTATAACATATAGAAATTAAAGCATAATAATATGTGAACATAGGTTCTCAATAAGGGAAATACTACATCAAAAGGATTCATAAAATATACAAGTAATTCCCAATATATAAAATGTATGTAATAGTAAAATGTTCCATTTATATTTCAATACGATAACTAATTATTTCCATGGATAAAATAATAACAAAAATGATTATACATAAAATACTGAATAATTTCATAATGATGGAATGCATGAGGTGAGACATCATAATCTAACCACCAAATAAATTTGTCAAGACATCATAAACATATTTTCAAGGAATCATTTTATTAAATGATAAATAATTTGGATAGAATATTCCAAAAAATAAGGATATTTTTTCTACTCAAACAGTTTGGGGACAAGCCCCTTTAGTGTAAAAAAACAAAGTGTCAAATCCCAATATAAATAAAAACCCCTAATCACTGATCATCATGAATGCCACCACCATGCTATCCAATGCATTATGTCACATCCAGATCTGGTGATTCCATTGACGGATGAACCACCCAACCTTTCATCCACCATCTATCAATACATCATCCCCCTATTGTTCTTCAATAAAAATAGAACACATTTCCCCCTTAAACCCAAGATATATTGACCGCCAAGGCCAACCTCACCACTGGAAATTGCACACACGCCACAAAGATATAAACCAAATGAAGATGATGACATTAAATCAAGAATAGATTTAGTGGAAACATTCCAAATAGGACACTGTGAGGCTTCCAGATCTCCTATGTTACCATCGATGAATTAGATAGCGGCCCTTCTAAATCACCACCTTGTTGGATGTCACACCTCTTCCCATTAATTAATGACAAGGGCCATTGAAACCTCTGAAGATGAATGAGGAAACTCTGTTGGGGTCAAAATCCTAGAAAGCTATGGAGCCCTCCGTCGAAGTGGAGGTCCACCTCCATCACTAAAGATTTTTTTTCTATTGATAACTACAATTTAATTAAGGGGATGTCTAATATAAAGCCCTAATCATTATAGGTTATTTCCAATGTATCCATCACACAATAATAGTGAATATGTAATAAATGAAGTATAGAATATACATATCAGTGTTTTAAAACTAGAATAATGAACCTCAATATTTTTAATCAATTTATAAAGAGAAAAAAAATATAAAAAGTAACCAATATAAGTATGTTTGAAAGTATAATTATATTATAAAAATAATTAAATATGACTATATTTCATATCTCTTGTAATATATTAATAACAAAATTATAAATACAAAAAAAAAATCTTTGAAAAATAAAAAAAATTCTTTTGAAAAGGCTTAAAATTAAAAATTCCTAAGATAATGTGAATTTAGTTTTCCATTAACAACCATAGACTCAAATATATCATACCTGATAATATATAACTTATATTAATTTTGAAATAAGTGATTATGTAATAAATGATTTAAAACATTTATTTAGTACTTTTGTAAAAATTAAAAATTGACTTGTGTTGAAAAAAATAAAAATAATTTCAATAATGAATTGAGTAAATGTCAATGTAAAATCTAATTTTAATTATTATAAAAATTATTTTTATTTATAAAGTATACATAGATTATTTTTAGGTATATTTTAATGGAAGTTAAAGATTCTCAACCAAAAAAATGAATTATGGATGGTGCTTATTATAAATATTCATTTAGTGGTTATGGGTATCTAAAATATATTAAATGTAAAAAAACTATATATAAACACATAAATATCCCATGGATAAAATGTATATGGCTTTTAAGATAAAAATATTAAATAATTCCCTCAATGGAATATAATATATAAACAGTCCTAGATAAGAATGAGATTGTGAGATAAATACCTACATCAATTTAAATTTCAAATAAAAATAAATTGTAAAACATTACACTATATACATCCATACTCCTGTTAATTAAATAAAATATTATTTAAATATATATTTATGGGTTATTAAGTACATGATATAAAATTTAACATGTTTCTCAATATGAAACACATATCAATGAATCAATATTAAGACTAAGAACCCATAATGATTTTATAAAACATTGATCAAAACCCATTGAAAGAGAAAACATGATCTGGAAAAATAATCAATGTTATTAATGAATATATCACGGGATAATAATTAATATTGGAATCAAATAAAATAAATAACTTAAATATTTTCATAGTCTAAAACACATATCATAGAGAGACATTTGAGGTGAGAAATAACTACATTGGATTCATGATTAGTTAGATGTGTTCAATCCTCCTGTAGAATAAATTTTTATTATTTATTCATATACTTAAGATCCAAATTTATATATATATATATAATATAATATTTTCCATAACTTACTTTGACACATTTACTCATAACTCTTTGTTAAAATAAACTATTTTTCTGTAAAATCTTTAGTTTTTTATCTATGTTTTGATTCTACAGTACTCCTCCTTTAAAATTTATCATGATTTCATCATATAAATGGTCCTAATATTTTCATTATTATTTTTTAAAAAAAACTCAATATACATTTTGAAAAATCCATGTATGGTGGTTATGAAAAATTATTCACATAACTTTATGGAGATGGTATCCCACACATACACACAACTGACAAAACAATTCTCCAATAGATGGAAGGGTAAGATGGTAGATAAAATTTAATTGTTAAATACCTAAAATTATGTAATAAATATCATATTAATCTAATAAATTTATTACTATAACCACTAGTGTGAGGTGGTGATGAGAAATAATATACATCAATTCATGGAGATGGTAGTCTATATGTACTCATAAGCGAGGTTTTCATTTTTAATTAAATTGAATGGAGATATAAAATAGATATACTATTAAAAAATTAATATCTTATTATATTATATATACATATATCAATATTTTAATATACATATAAATGATTTATAGGGGTGGAAGAACAAATGAACTTAAAATAGATTGGTAATGTCAATTACCTCTTCATCAGTGATCCTCTTTATTACTTAACATAAGGGATTTAAATGATAGGATTACGGTCATATTTAGGGAATATAAAGGTGGAATCAAATGTGTAGAGAGGTATTCCGAATGGGGTTTGACAGAAATTCAAACAAATATGTTCTTTTGAAAAGTTTTGATTAATTACACTTTTACAGAAAACAATAAATAGTGTTTTTGTTAATACTTTATGAATAATGGTAAAAAAAATTAACATAAAAAATACATGCAGCTCAAAAAAATTCAATATGTGAATTAAGAAAAATATTCCTAGGAACATTAATAATTATAGTATTTTTATAAATTTTAAATAAACATATAAAATATTACTTAAAATTTAAAATTTTTAATTTAACACCCCATGGTGTTAGGAAATATTTCGTTGGAATAAATTTAATTTCATTGATATCGTGTGTTACACGCAACATTGAGTTTTAACAGATAATGAAATACTATTTATATTACTATTTAAAAAATTACTATTATAACCTATTTGTTAAACATGGAATAATGAATAATAATATCTAAATTTAAAAACACAGTTTATAGTGGTTTAATATAATGAAATTATATTGATAAAAAAATACATAATTTATGTTAAATTATTTATAATTTTCAAATATAATTTTCTGGAAACAATTATGATAATATTTATTATATTTATAAATAATGAAATTCATTTTTAACAATTTTATAAAAATAATTTTGTAAAATAAAAAAATTTAAAATTATCGTGTCAGAATTAACTTAAGTTTATTTCTGGGATTTTGATGAAATAATTAATTTTTCAACGAATTGTGAAAAATAATGGATTTTCTTGAAAAATACATTTTGTTTAAATAATTTATAATGTTCATTTTTATTGTAAAATGTGTTTAAATGTTTCATTAGTTCAATAATATTTATATTACTCAATTTTACTTTTTATTAATCATTTTTATATTGAATGTTGATATATGAACATTAAAAAGCATTTGATAATTTTCTCTTTGGAAAACTACTTTATAATCTTGCATGCTGGTTTCATTTTAAATTATAATTTTTTTTCACATATATGCGATGAATTTTGAAAAATTAATTCCATACATGGAATCAAGATATTTTATATTACCTAATAATTATAACGTATTATTTGACCATATTGAATAGTTAAAATATAAAAAATTATTTACTATAGTTAAGGTAAAAATGGGTTTATCGGGTGTTAAATTAAAAATATAAGTGCTAAAATTTACAAACAAAAATGTGTAAAAAAGAAAATAGATTGAAATATATAGTTCTTATGATGAATAAGGATCGATAATGGTCCATTATGGATCCTTAGGATATCTGAAAAACATGCATACAACATTTTATTTTTGAAACATTTCAAGTGTTCCACTCATATTACATATAATGGGATGACCAAATTCTAAATCTCTTTAGACATAAAAATCAATTTGGAAAGACTAAGAAATTCCCAAAAAAAATTATTAATTCCCTCCCCTAATCATAGAATCCATATTTCGATCACAAGTCCAACATTGTTATGCTTTTGGAGAAAACATAAATAACTTGTCTGAAGAATAGTTAACATCCCAAACAGAGAATTTTATTTTATTCCATCTTCCACATTATTCAATTAATTGTAAACCAAGATGATATAATGACATAATTATCTTCTATATAATGATATTTTATTTTGATAATGGAATGACCTACACCATATCCACTTCCATCAAATGAGATAAAAACCCATCACTTGTGTGTATGGTGGATGACCGCCTCACAAAAGGATGGTATTAGTTTTAGATAACCACATCACATGTCTAGATATAATGTTGTATTTAATGTTTATATATTATAAAATGTATCAAAAAAAGCACAATTTCTTTATCGGAATTCTATATAACCTCATGCATGCCACCCCTTATACAGGTGGTTGTCGACTAGTATCAATTGTCTCAGTCCAATAGTGGGGAGACTGAACCCTTAATATCATGTCATTGGATAAATAATAAAAAACAATCAAAATGATAAATAACAATAGACGAAAGGAGAAAATATAAATATGGTAATAATTTCATACAAATAATTATCTCATAGTGTGGCATGGAAAACTAGTATAATGAGTGTAAAAATTAAAAGATAAATGGAATGTCCACCTAAGTCTATCCCAATCCTCTACAAGATCAATACTCCAATTATCAACAATCCATCACAGGGCCCTTTACCTTCACTGGATCCCTGATGAATGATACACGCATATTAATATTCATGAGAAGGGTGAGACTAATAGATTAAGTAGAACACCACCAATGCATCCTTCACATGATGGTCTCAATTATAAAATTGTATTTTATAATAATAAATACACAATAATCATAGTAACACAAAATATGTAATCGAGTAGTTGTCCTTTAATAATAAATCCACAAACCCCTAGATGTACTTACTTCAGCTCCATTTTCTAGGACAATCAATGTTTTATTATAATTAAGGATTATCCATGAAACTAATAAAACATGATACTCGATATCATGTAATAATATAACACATAATAATTTCTCATTATAGAATTCATGATCACATCATCCACATAGCACTAAGAGATACTCTCAATTCCCTTATAACAAAAAACATACCCCATTGCATCTACTAGTACTCAAGTGCATCATAAGACATCCCTGAGGTGTCATCATATCCTTAAAATATGCCTAGGTCCCTAATCAACATCGCAATTTGTGTTTACTCCACATTTGAGGTATACAAATTTCACAATGATCCCCCTTCTTTGGTTCCAAGAACAACACCACAAAATCACACAAAACATGGTAGTATATACAGCAAATCAAATAATATCATCATAATTATGGTAGAATAGACAATACCTGTTATCAACATCGAACCAAAATAATTATCTAGAATGTTCTCATGGAAACAATTGTAATATAAGGTTTTTAGGTTCTACAAACAACCACATTCTCTCAAAATCTATCATAGTCATCAAAATATATTTATGCATAATCATGTTATTCAAATATTATTAAACAAGGAAAAAAGGTAAGTAACATGGTACCTTAAAAGTTTTTATGCGAAATGGAAAAGATAAACCATTTAATAACACTTTTTCACTACTATATTATTGAATATCATCAACACTCAAGGTTCACCAAGGGTCAATAATGTCAATACCAACTCCTTTATTTCAAAAAGAAATAAAATATTTAATATGATAATATTTTAACTCACCTGGATAATGTTTATATTATAATTTTAATATATTAAATGTAATAAAAAATTAACTCTCAAAAATAATTTTCAGATTTTTGTTTTAAAATATTACTTTTATTAATATTATATCTCTTATGGAAAATTTTTAAATTACCATTTAACATAATACAAGAAATAGTTTTCGAAATATAATTTTATAATATTACAAGTTATATTATTTTATCATTCTAGGATAATTTTCATTTTATCATTTAAAATATTACATGTGATAACATTTTATCCCTCCTGGATAATTTTCAAAATATAATTTTAAAATATTAAATGGGTAAATATTTTATCTCTCTAGAATTATTTTAAAATTATCATTTCACATGTAACATATGGTAATATGTATATATATTTTGAATAAATTTAAAATTATTTTTAAAAAAAAATTACATGAAATAATATTTTTATCTCTATTAAATTACTTTAATGTTATTATTTTAAAATGTTACATGTGATAATATTTTATCATTCATATATAATTTTTAATTTATCTTTTAAAATATTATATGAAATCATATTTTATCTCTCCTTAATAATTGTTAAATTAATTTTTAATATATTATTATAAAAAATATTTTATCACTCTTGTTTAATTTAAAAATAATTATTTTTGTTCAATGCCTTCATTCATAATTTTCCAATAATATTTCATTATAATTTTCTATAATTATCTTTTTATAACATCTCAAAAACTATCATTTGATAATTATTTTATATTTTATCCAAGATAAGTTAATATTTTATACATTGATAATTTTTTTTCAAAATCATCCCTTGCTAATTTCTGATAATTCTTTGTAGTTATCATTATATAACTCATAGAATTATCTTTCTAATATTTTAGGAAATTATAATATGATAATTACTCATAATTATAGTTTGATAATTTCATACAATTATTCATTTCTAAATAGTTAAAAATATGTACTTTGTAATATTTTTTGTTCTATCATATCTTGATAACTTATTTAATGATAATATTTTGATAATACAATTAAAATTATCAATTGATAATTTATAGTTTATTACTTCTATTTAAGATATAAATATTTTTATTTTATTAATATAATTTTATTATTTTACTCATTTTCTTTTTTTTTTATAATTGCACAAAGAATGATGGGAAATAAAAAAATAGAAAACATATTAGTAAAAACTGTGAATTAGAAATAAACTAAGAAAAGGAGGATGAGAATTTTTTTGTGATAGTGTGGATTTAATCGTAATCAAACCAATTAAAACATGATAGATTGAGGTTGTTCACACTAAATAATATCTGTAATGAACCGTAATGATTGATTCTTTTATATAAAAAATCATAGCCACATGATCTTAAATTAACAAAACTCAATACCTTATTCTAATCGTTATTCAACCTTAAAATAAATGTGGTGTCATTGATTGACACTTGGTTGTAAATTAATTCATCATAAAACAATTATCAATATGAAGTTCTAAAACCCTTAGTTATTTAATTATGGTGGTGTGTATGATTCTGGAAGTCAATAAATAGTGTAACATTATTTATTAATTAAAATAATGAAAAATCTCAATAAAAATAATATTATAAAAGATTTAATAAATTATCCTTGCAAGAAACCTGGCCAAACATCATACACGTATAAATTTTATACCCCCTATGGTAACCCTCATATCTTGGACCTAACCGTCATCTCAAATTTCAACTCTAATGCACTGTATTGTGTGTACTAAATTATTTTGTATAAATAACATGCATGTAATTTAATATTTAATATTTTATTTATTTTTTCTACACTGAACCTCTATGGGACTTAGAATCCTACACTAACACATTTTATAAATTTTAAAATATTTGATAGAATTTTACAAGGCGTTATCTATTATTTTACACTTACACATTAACATTAAAACAATTTTTAGTTATTTTTTTATTGAAAATTTTCATTTTCACATGAAAAAGATTATAAATTATTAATAATTGGGATTTTATTGTATTAAAAAATTCAGGGTATTACATATGATATATATGATATTATTATACTTTTCTAATTTTTATATCACATAAACCATTTTACTATCCATTATTTGGGTGTGTGATAATGTCTTTATTTATACTTCGGACTATCACTACACCAAGACATGGGATTCATTCTTGATTTACCAAGAAGGAAATAATGATGGTTTTAATGAAAATATGCCTTATATATGATATAAAAATGGTTCTGGATTGGTAATATTTTATCTTACTTTTATTATTTTCATATTCAAAAAAAAACAGAAACATTATTCATGCATACATAAGACCAACCATCTCTATTAACAATATATTTAATTTTCCATCTCTTACATTTATGGATTACACCAAATACATATATATTGAATATTTATGATATATATATATATATAATTTTTATCAATCTTGATATAAGAGAACTGTGATCAATGTAAAATGACCAAAAATAAAAAATTAAAATATACACGAAAAACAAAGTAGTTATTTCCTAAAATGTCAATATAACATCATATTATTAATAAATGCGTAATAAAATTTTATATGTAAATCATATATAATATCATATATATATAACTATTTTTCTATAATATATTTTGAATAAACTTATTTTTATTATGTATTAGGTTATAATTTGTACGAATGTAGTCAACACTTTAGGTATGGGATTTGCATCTCATTTTTTACTTCTTTGAGGCACATTCCATATTATCCACATATTTATATTTTATGGTATATATACAATCCATTGATTTATTTTATTTTTAATCAAATATAAATTAATTGGAGTTATATACCCATTTTATGATCTCTCTTTCACGGGGTTCATAATTCAAAAATTACACAATCTGTTGGGGATTTTTGTCTCACTTTTTCCTTTTGTGAATGAGAGTATGTATTTACAATATAATTCTAATATATGGCATATATTCATAAAATTAATGTATTTTATGCGAATAAAACTGTAAAATATCATGATTTACCAATCTAGTTTATGAAATCTCATTCGCCATGTTCAATGATGAAAATTTATCAATATAGTAAGGGATATTTGTCTCAATTAAACTTCTATGAGAAATATGTAATTTTTTTAACCTACTGTGATTTATGTGGTCTATATATATCCTCATTGACAAAAAATATCATGAATTTATTTATTCTAATTTTAGAATATAATTCATTTAATGTTATTTTTTTTATTGGGGATACGATTCAATGTTACCAAAGTGGTAAGTTCTTTATCATAAAATATCATAACTTAAAAAAATTGATTTTTTGTATGATTTATATGATGAAATATTATAAACCATATCTTTAGATACTCCCTTATTTGAATATACTTTGGTTATTCCTTAAGAATACTTTTCCTCTATTAATTTTACTCTTATTATGTACTCATGGTCTAAAATAAAATTTTAAATTAATCTGACTTTATCTCTCTCTTTGGTCACAAAACCATCTTCCATTTATCTATGTTTTTAAAAATAATTATTAAATTTTTATTCACCTTCTCTAATGGATGTATTAAATACATATTTTTCACATGTTTTATTTTTATAAAAAGTGTTTTAAAATAACTATTCAGTTTAATTAACATGAAAATAAATCCAATTCGTATGTTACTAAAAATGTGAACAGAATAATTGTCTTCGCATTTACGAAAAGAACATAAACTTTATCCATCATGACAAATTGATTGTTTTATGGATTCTTTTATAATTATAAATTTTTAATATCATTGAAAAGTATTTGAATATTTTTTATGAATTATTTATATTAAAATTTTATTTTTTAAAACGGAAATGATATCATCCACAAGAAATGTTCTATATTTTTTTATTCCTTCTTTATAAGATTCCAAGGTTGAATTAATATAAATAGATATTGAAGAACCATTATATTATAATTTTTTTTCGAATTGGAAAGGATTTTTTACTGAAGTAATGTACCAAGTGATCTTTCAAAATTAATTTTCTTTTGTGAAAATATAATTTTATGTTACATTTTTTTATTGGGTATATGATCCAATGATAATATTATTGTTATTTAGTTGGATGTTTTCTATTTATGATGAAAAGTTTTTTATAAATAATAATTCTCTTCCACGGGTTATACATTTATAAAATTCATATGAATTATTAATAAATTTAAAAAGGATATGATTTGATAAAATGATGAAATTATTTTGAAATTAGATTCTTATAAATAGGTTATGTTATGAAGAAATCTTATTTAAACTCATATATTTTCATTTGTCCAAATATAAAAAATCTTCTATGATTTTATTGGAAAAATATGTATTTTTTCCATTGTGTGATGGTGTCTATGTTAAAACCCAATTTAGTGTTTATGTTATAATGAATGTTGGTGGTAATGTTATTACCAACATGAGTGGGTCCAATATCATCATCCACTTCACTAAATAAGGGATTATATCTCATGAGATAAGATGGATTGTATAGTGGATTCATCCTAGTTTAGTATGGGAATTTTTATTCTATAATAGTCTTGGGTGTGAACCTTTACTACTACAATGGTTTGGTGAGTGAACCCCTAGCAATATGATAGCCTTGTAATTATTCCTTGACTACCATGTAAGTTTTGTTTTATGGATATTTTTATGACCCGATTATATTCCTTATTCCAATTTTATGTTCTTATGGTTTTTTTTCATTGATTACATTATTATTTTTTTCTTATAAAAATCCATGATTTATGCTATGAATAAATTTTATAATCTATGATATGCTATGTATGGTTCACCAAATTTTATTCTCATATTATAATAGCAGTATGCTCATGATATGTTTATATCTTAATTTTTTACCCTTACTGACTACCTAATTTCACCCTTTATTTTGTTTCCCTTCCCCAGGTTATAATTAAAGGTATTGTGTAGGATATTTCAATGAAGTGTTCTTTTTATTAAGAGCATAGTGGGAGAAGATATATCTCATTGACAGACTAATTTATTATGTTCCCAATATTACAAAGGAACTAGTCTAGAATGTTTCTTACATTGATCATTATATTATATAATTAATATATATATTTATATATATATTAAGATGTAATATTTTTAAATGATATGATTTGGATGGTACAGTTGGTATCACAAGAAAACATAGTTAAACATTAGAAACTATAATGAGAAATATTTAGTCAAATACCTAAGCAAATGTCTAAGGAAATTTCTAGGTATATGTCCCAGGATATTCTTTATGATGATTAAATGTATAGGAAAATGTAATAGTGTTTTTTTGAAGTATAGAGAGCATGGTTTCCATGAAATTAAATCCATGTTTGGATAATAAAAGTAGAAGTTCCATTGGAATAGAGGTAACTAATGGTAACAAATCCAAAAGGATGTCTTAAATAGAACTCAATAGTCGCCTAGTGAATGAAAATTGAACTTGATACACACATAGTTTGACACTACAAGGATATATTCCTTTAAATTTCACAAAAACATTATCAACCATAAAAATTGAATTAAATAGATGATGAATATAAATGAACAAGGTTAAACCAAAGGTTTCAGAGATTAAAAAACTTGTTTCATGATTTAGATATATTATAAGTAAATTTTCATGATAATCTGGATCTTTATTATAATTACTATTTCTTACACTTATTTTTTATTTAATGGATTAAAATAAAATTAATGACATTAACATTGAATCTAATAGAAAATTTGGTGACAATGGGAAACCAAATTGGAAAACGAAAAGGGAGTTAGATTTTTTGATTAGGCCTAATCAACTACCGTTAAATATGATTCAAAATTCAAACTATAGGAATATTTATAAACATTTAAATAAGAGGAATATGTTATTTTGTGAAAATTTATGTGGGAATAAATACATATAAGAAACTATTTATCATCATAAATGTCAAGAAAGTGAGAATAATCTCCTAGAACAATATCATAAATACAGGGGAAGATGTAATATGTGTGGGAAATAATTTCAAATAGTGATAAATTTCAGTGAAGTTTAATTCCTTATGTTTGGGGATCATGGTAATTATCCATGTATGTTCTATAACCCTTGAATTAACATCTTGTCCAATAAATGATTTATTTGGTGAAAATACATGAAGTGGAAGGAATTAATTACTTCAGTATCCATATTAAAGGAGTAGTTGTAGAAGTATTTTTTTCAACGGTATTAAGGTTAAAATGATCATGAAATAGATATGGATAAGGTTAATTTTTGAAGAATATGTGTCTCCATGTAGGATTAACATCATAGTTATACATACAATTGTGGTTTTATGTGTTTAAGGAAGATAATATGTTCAAATTCATGGAAATATATTTTGATGTATTATGTGATTGGATTTTTTCAATATTAATAAAAAATTTGGAGACATCGATGGTAGCAAAACCCATTGGATTTGTAAATTATTTTGTGGAATAAAATTCTTTGAGGAGGAATGCCTTTAAATTTTGTGGGAATATGAATAATGGTATTGGTAACATTGAGGTTTTATATTATCATTAAAATTAAGGTAATTTTGAGAAGTTTAATTATCATAATATTATAGGAAATATGTTCAAATAGTTTTGGAGAAAGGATAACCTGCAAGCATAGTGACATCCTATTGCATCTAGAATCATTACGGGGCATGAACCCACAACAGGAGGAAGAAAATGGTATAGATCCTAACACTATACCAAATATAATAGTATTTATGGCGGGAAAACATGAAGAGATATATTTCTAAGTATGAATCTTGGTACATGGTATGTAGTGATTTTAGGTATGTAACAAAAATGTTTAAGGGGATGGTACACCCATATTACAAACAAGAATTGAAATGGGAAAATATCACCCTATATTTATTTACACACCTTGTAACTTCAAAATGAAAAAATGATATATGTTTTGTAGTTTCTCATTATGATATTTGCACAATTCATCACTATACGAAACTTTTTGTCTTTATATTATCTTAGTAGGACATACATTAGATAAGTGGTATGATTTCATGGAGTAGCACATTCAATTGTATCAAATCTGGATCTGAGATTCACCTCAATGTTATGGTAAAGTCTTCAATGAGTTCTGAAAATGTAGTGGATTTTCTGTACTATATATCATCATCATTTAGATGTTTAGTCTGAGAGAAATATTAAATCCCTAGAAAATATGATTTTATATTTTCTTTTTATTTTAAAATTGGTTGGGATCAACTCCTTCCACTAGTTTTGTTTTCATAAAAAATATCATTCACTCGATAATTTAGATTGCTGATTATGAATTCCCCTATAAAAATTAGTGTAGAATTATAATGTACTAGGATGAAATATTAGAAATAATTATATTTGGATTTAAAATAGATTATTAAAGGTAATGGAATTTTATAGTCATTCATCAACATCTATGGGCCATAAAAAGATGAAACATTTTTTTTTCTAATAATCATAGATGTAATCTAGAATTTAAATTTGGAGTTAATTTTTTTGTGAATTTATATATGAAAAAATGAATTAAAATATAATCCCTTGGTATATCAATCAATCATAAATTATTTATTTTATCTGTACCATAGCATATCCCATGAAACATAAACCAAACCTACCATAAGTTCATGATGTGTTCTATGTAACTCTTTAATGAAAGTATAGACTCAATCCATAAAATTTACTAAAAATAGAAGTCATAACTCTAGGGAATTATATTTCTTATGGGGATTGACTAGTGAAGATTCTAGATTGTATAAATAACACTCTCCCGAATAAGATCGCTCAACTCGTACTTTTTTTGTGTGAATCTATATGTATGAATAAGTAACATGGGACCTTAAGGATATAATTAAACCGATGTATCCACATATATTTGTATAATAGTGATTAATTTTGAGGGTGAAATTAATTACAATGAGGGCATAATGTAACACCTCAATATATTATTAAATATTTTTTTAGAATAAATTTAATTTCTTTTATGGATTGTGTTATATGAAACACTGAGTTTTAAAACCCCATGATATATTATAAATATTACTATTTAAAAATGGTTGTTGTTAAATAGATTCTAAACACGGGATCAATAATATGAATGAAAATATTTTTATATTAATTATAATTTTTTATATTAACACAACATATTGATAATAAAAAGGACATAATTATTTGAATTGTCAGTATGTGTTCTGAAAACTCTATTTACTCAAAAAATATGATATTAATTTAGTATTATGAACAATATTAATTTTTTTCACTTTTAAAAAATAAAATGGATAAAAAATATATAATTTATATATAATTATTTAATGATTGTATTATGGTATATTTTTAATATTTTTATTAAAATATTAATTTTTTGAAAAATAATGTAAAATACAGGTTTTTATAGAAAACACCCTTATAATTTTATGATTTTATATGTTTTATTATTATTTTCTAATGTGTTTTAAATTAATATTACTTTTTTAATATATAAGGTATTTATATTTTTGTAATTATAATCATTTTTAGATAGAAAATTTCTTTAATTAATTTTAAACTTTTTAAATTTCTCATCAAAAAACAACTTTCTTATCTCGCTTAAGGGTTTAATTTTAAATTAAAGTTTCCCATTGTTGTCAATTTTTTAAAAGAAATGGATTCCATATTGGAATAATAATAGTTTATATTATAAAATAACATCAAATTTATATTTTGAAATGTAATGAATAGTTAAAATAGAAAAAAATATCATTTTTATAATAAAAATAGATTTATATGGGACTTAAATTAAAAATATCATGGCTAAAAACAACCTAAAGCATCTCCAACAACAATATTCTGCCCATATATAGATCATATAATGTCTAAATATTGATAAATCATTATTTTATATCCTTTTAGAAAGAGAGAAAAGAAGGTACAAATATTTCTTTTTAAAAAATTATATGTCTTCCACTCACATCACTTATAAATGGAAACACTTTTGCCTATTCAAATAACACATAAAAACGCATTTAAATCATAATATCACAAAACTAATCCCTTACTTAATTACATCCTTAAATCCTATAATGAATATTTTTATTTTCATTCATTCCTATGAATGATTTTGGTGAAAACCAAAATAAAATGACTGAAGAAGATGTAACATCACTTACAAAGCATTTTATTTTATTTCTTCCACCATATCCTTAAGTTTTTTTTAAAACGTGATGATATAATAACCACATTAACTTATATATAATTATATATTTTATGGTAATTATTTAAAACCATATCAACTTCCATTAAATTAGATATGAAATCATTATTCTTATGTACAGAAGATTACCAAATTGTGAACTGATGCAATTCGTTTTATGGAATCAGCTCTTAATAATTGATATAAATATGGATTAAATGTTTTAATATAATATATGTGATATTAATTTACTTATTTAATTTCTATATCTCAAAATCCTTCTAACATTCTTTCCACTTAGAATATTATAATGTCGATCTTGTGGATGATGGACTCTCCCCTTGTGAAATGATGTGATTCATTTACAAATTAAAAATAAGGAAATAAGAAATGTTTTAATAAAAATATTTTATATTTATGGCATAAATTTATTATTTAATGGTAATATATTTTTTAATTTCTTTTATTTCAATCCATAATGAAAATGGAAGCAATAATCATGTGTATGTACAAACTACCCTTTCAATAAACTGTTTATTTCATTTTTATTATTTAATGTTAATGGATTACCCTAAATAGACATGAAATAAATATATAAAAAATAGATATATAATTTATAAAATTAAATAAATTATTTATCCATGATCAATGTAGGAGGACCAAAAAGATAATTTCAAAACAAACATTAAATACAATTTAGTTAACATGGAATTGTAAAAAAAATGTAATAAATGGTCTAAAGTAAATAAATTATAGTATGATAAATATAATTATAGTTCAATAATCTATTTATAGTTAAATTATACTTAATAAAAAATAGTTTTGAATGTGTGAAAATGAATTTGAGACTTAATGTAAGGGACTTCCGACACACTTTTTACTTCTCTGAGATGCATCCGACATTCACCACCTATTTATATTATGTGGTGTATATATATTCTCTGAATTTATATTATGATACATAAACTAAAAATTATTAGTATTTTAATATCTATTTTAGGTTATCCCATTTATGGGGTATACAGTTTAAAATTTACCAATATAGTAAGTTATTTCCATATCACTTTTTTACTTTAATGGGATACATTCCTTATTCACCACCAATTTCTATTTTGTGGTGTATATATATCATATGATAGTATTTTTGTATGATTCAAATAAAAATAATTTTGTTTTACATGTTCATTTCAGGATCTCTAATCCATTGTGTTTATAGTTCACTTGTTATCAATGCGGCATGAGATTTTTGTCTCAATTTTCCTTCATTGAGGTTTATGTTATGCTATATGAAAATATTATTTTATCAGGTCTTCATATAGTCCCATTTTCATGTAATATATTTTATTTAATTATTATCATTATATTTCATGTTTTATTAATTATTATTTGCTCACTGTGTTCTATGATACAAAGTTACCATAGTGGTAAGATTTTTATAATACAATATCATTATTTATTGATAGTATTTATGTTTATGATTTTGATAATGATATCTTGTAAACAATGTCTCATGAAACTAAAAAAATTTCTTCTCATGTATTTATTTGTTAGAATACATTTTTTAATTCATTATTCTCTTTTTATGTACACAAAAATCAATCTAAATGTGTTTAACGTTATCTGAATTTTTTCTCTCTTTGGTCAAAAACCATTTTCCTACCATATCAATGTTATTGAAAATTTATTTCAAATTTTTTTTTATCATTCATAAATCTATTTTTAAAAGACACTTTTTCCCATTTTTGACTTTTACGAAGTGTTTTAATCAGAATCATCATCTTATTTTAATCTAAAACAATGGATTTTTATATTTAACATAAAATGTTAACAGAATCATTGTTTTAACTTGTAAGACATGAATGCTATCCTTTTTTGTCATGTACAACATATTATTTAAATATATCCTCTATAAGTTTCAATGTGTTTTTAAGGAAAATTGAATTCAATTTTTTTATAAAGTTTTTTCTTTAAATAATTTATTTTCCAAATAGAATGTGTATCATCCTCATGAAATTTCTTTAAGGATTTTTAAATAGTCATTTAAATGTTTCCATGGTAATTTTTTAATAAAAATAATGAGGAACTTTTTTTATGCTTTTAAAAAGTGTTTTTTGATGTGAAAATGCTAATTTTCTCATGAAATTTTCTAGGTAATCTTGCGAAATCATATTACAAATAATATTACAACCATTTATTTTACTGATTATTAATTGGGTATACGATCCAATAATACCATTATTATTCTGTCACTATATATAATGTGTTTTTGATGAAAATATCACTGTGTGAAACTTATCTATTCTATGGTCTATAAAATATAAAAATTCCTATGAAACAATCTTCTCCTTTTATGGGTTATACTTTGATAAAAATATTTCGAAACCTATATATTTTTTACATGACACATTAAAATGAAATGTTTATGAAACACATTTCATTTCATGTATTCTGATATGATTAGTGTTTAATGATCTTGTGGAGAACATATGAATCATTTTCATTACGTGATGATGGTTTCATTATAAACAAGGAATGTGGTTATGTTATAACCAAGGAAGGTTGTTATGTTATAACAAAGATGATTGGTACCAATATATCCCTATAATTCATTGGGTAGATATTGTTATCTCATGATCTAAACATGACATGAATGGGGATTGAACCTAGTATAGCTAACGACTTCTTTATGTATGATACATATAGGATTGAACCTTGACTACTATGATGGTTTGGGGAAACAACCCAGTCCACTATAACAACCATCCAAATGATACTTGAATATTATTTGAATGAGGTTTTGTTCTTATGTATATTCCACAAATCATTTCTTTATTCTAAATTTACTTTATTACAATTCATGTTTATTTATTAAATTATGATTAATGTATTATGAAATGAGATGATTTATTCCATGACCGAAATTTATGATATTTAATATGAATGGTATGGATTTCAAATGTTCTTATGATTTTCTGATACTGTTATTCTCATTATATGATGATATATCTCTTGTTTAACCCTACCAAGAGACAAATCCACTACTACAAATACCCCTTTTATCAGTGCTAAAACCCCATTTTATTAGCACTAGAAAAGCACTATTAAATTTGTCTAAGATAGGGGGTCCCCTTTATCAGCGCTCCAAAAAGTGTTGATAAAGACACCTTTTATCAGTGCAAAAAAAAAGCGCTGATAAAATGGGTCTTTTATCATTGCTAAAACAAAGTGTTGATAAAAGGGTCTTTTATCACCACTTACTTTATCAGTGCTTTCTTTTTTTTCACTGATAAAGGACCCTTTTATCAATGATTTTTTAAAATCTCTGATAAAAGTTAAAAAATTAAAAATAATTAAAAAAAAATCTACCAATCGGGGGGGCTTTTATTGCGCTGGAGCCCACACTTTTACAGAGCCTTTCCACCCCCCTCCATCAACCCCACGCACCACCTCCACCCTTTATCAGCGCTAGTTCCCATATTCCCCCATGCATACGCGCCCCTACCTCCTACAGGTTTTGAACTCGAGACCTCCCCCCTGCATGCCTAAGCCTTTACCACTCCTCTATTTTGATTTGTTTTACATTTCATGATATCTACATACATATATATATATAGTTATGTTTATTCGTATAGTAATATATATTTATATTAATATATATATATATAGTTTTATTAATATATATATCTATATATATATATAGTTATATTTATTCGTATAGTAATATATATTTATATTAATATATATATATAGTAATATTAATATATATATATATAGTTATATTAATATATATATTTATAGTGATTCTAATATATATATTTATAGTTATATTAATATATATATTTATAGTCATATTAATATATATGTAGTTATATTAATATATATATATATATAGTTAGATTAATATATAGGTATATAAATATTCATATATTTTTATTTTAAAGAAAATGGATATTAGTTATTATTTATATAAAGCTAATATATTTTATATGTAAATATATTTTATTATTTATATTTATAATTAAATTTTTATGTGTGAATATATAAAAAATATGTATATATTGTTATATATTTGATTATAAATAAAAGTGCATAATAAAAACGATAAAATTTAAAAGAAATAATAGAAATATGAATGTAATAACATGGAATAAATTTAGTCCCCACCAAAAATTACCAATAATACTCTCTTAAATGGGGCTAAAAATCCACAAAATGTTAAAAAATCGGGGTACCTCGACTAAAAACTCAGTTTTGGAGGCCTCATGGGCCTTTTTTGGCCTTGAAAAAACATTGACCTGGGTAACCCATGTCGAAGCGATATAGAGCTCGTCGCAGGCATTGATTTGATATGTGGTAGAGCTCAAACGGACACCCGGATCAAAAGTTATGGTCGTTTGAAGTTTGAGTTGTGTTTTCAATATATTTTGGATCTTTTTTAATTATTTGATTTTTTTAGTGTTCAAATTGTTATTAAATGACTATTAATACCTAATAATTATCAAATTATTAATTAAAAATATTTTTTAAATTTTTTTATAAGCCATTTTCACTAAATATCTCATATATTAATTTTAACTCTATATTTATACTTATCAAAAATATATTTAAAATTAAATTTAAAAAATATATATTATATTTGTATCAATATAACTATATCTATATATTTAAATATTAATATTTTTTAATGAATTTCTTTTTGGGAAGAAGATCATTTATCAGCACTTTTAAAAAAAGAGCTGATAAAGACCTCCCATTATCAGCGCTAACGAAAAAGTGCTGATAAAGGGGGGTAACTTTTTACAGTGCTAAAAAAGCACTGTTAAAGGGGGTACCCTAATAAAACCTAAAAAAGCGATGATAAATGGGTACATTTATCAGCGCTTTTTTAGTGCTGATAAAGGTAACCACCTTTATCAGCGCTTTTTTGTTAGCGTTGATAAAAGTGTGGTGCTGGGAAAAACTGATTCTGTGGTAGTGATCTCATCTTTTGTTATGTTTTATTTCGCAATTTTACGATAAAAGGTATTATGTATAATGTGAAAAAGGGTGGTATTTATGATGAACATAGTGGGAGTTGATGTATATTATTTTTGAACCAATTTCTTATATGTCCATGATTCCAAAGGAACTACTGGTAAAAAAATATATCAAGGATCCTTATGATATATAATAAATATTAATCTCTTAGGTTTTGATATTTAATTATGAGATGTTTTTTATTTAAATTTAAATTCATTGGAAAAGCTATTTATTTAATTTGACATTATAGTCCTAAAGATAATAGTGTTGTTAGTATATGAATTTTTAAAACTATAATTAACAAAAAAATTAATCCATAAATATTATTAATTATTCAAAATTATCAAAAACACCACATATTTGGTACTTTTTAATATATTTATATTGATTTTTAACAATGTTGAACAAGATCTAGATTTTAGTTGATTAAACGTTCTAGGTAATTATACAATCCAAATAATATAAAATAAATTACAATAGAAATAATTATTATTTCATATTAAAATTAACCAATTGTAACCACTCATAAAAGCACGTTTTATTCATTATAACATAATATATATGTATATATAAAGTAAGGGAGTGATATTTTGTACTTTTAAATTAATTATAATAATTTTATGGTCATAATAAAATGTGACTCGAGCCCAATGGAATTTTTTTTATATGGTACGGATGGTCAAAATTTATCAAATTTGTTTAATAAAGAAAGGTTTGAGATGTTTTTTTTGAACTTATCCTTTAGTTATAACAATTATTGACCCATTTTAAACTTTACCATGGTGATAAACTATTATCATCCCTACACTTAGTTATAACCAAAAATTATATTAAACATATAAAATTTATAAAATTTATAATTCCATATATGGAGACCATTTTCTAATATCCCATTTCTATAAGATTGATTTGGCCATAAAAACATGTGTTTTCCACAACTTTTAAATTAATTTTTATCCATTTAATTATTCATTTTTAGTAATGTTTAATAAATAATTGCTCTTTTGTATGTTTATTATTAATTTTAATAATTAATCAATTTTTATAACTAATCATGTTTTTAAGATTAAAAATAGATAATTTATTTCTTACTTTAATATTATAGCCTAATGAATTCTTATTTAGTTTGGTGTTTTTGTCTACATGATTAATAATTTAACATTAATTAATTAATTAATTAGTTTTTATTTTCAACTTTAATAATATAGATTTTAATTTATCATTTCATGTACTAAAATTTATGTAATGTAAAATAACATAATCAAAATAACATAAATTTTAAGATGTCTTTTAATAAGTCAATAATTATAATATAAGATCATAAACATACATCATTTATTAAATGTCTTTAAATTAATTTATTTAATTAACATAATTGTTTAATAAATGAATAAATATATGTTTACATTAATTTATTTAATTTGATATAGTCACTATTTTAATCAATATAACATTGTCTTATAAATGTTAAAATTTTAGGCTAAATTTTATTTAGTTAGTTGCTTTTTAATTTTAGGTTTTGGTTTGTAGAAATTTATGTTTTGTTAAGTGAAGTTAATAATATTGTAACTATAGTGTATTTGTTTTTATAAATTTATTTAAATTTATTAGCATCTTTATTTTCATTTGTTTTAATTAATTTTTAGTTGTAATTAATTATTTTATTAAGTTTTATTTAAGATTCAATTTATTTTTTTCTTCTGTTTGTTTTGTAGTATAATAGTGCCACCCTAATAACTTCCTGTCATGGTACCACCATGCACCGCTTCCCTATTATTTCACGGTCTCACCGCTTTATGATGGAACTGTGTTATTTATTACCTTTACTGTCTCACAGTAACTGTATTACCCTTTACTCCCTCTAGCCACCGTAAACTCTCTTAGCACCGTAATTCTCTCTTTCCACCGCTTATCCCCTGCCACCATTTCATTTTTCACAATCTCTTCATTGTGTCACCCTTCTCCCACTGCACTTCCTCTACCACCATTTCTTTCACCGCACTAAACCAACACTAATTTCAAATCGAGCCACGTTGTCACTTTCCGCTAAGAGGACCGGCGTCGGACTGAGTTTTGGGAGGAGTTCGACCAGGAGTTTGAGTGCTACTGAAAACTTCAACTGAACCCAATCTAGCTCATGATTTAGTTCAAGATTGAAGTTTAATCTGAGGGTTTTTCTTGGCCATTGTTGGAAGTGCACATTTCCACTGGAGGGGGAGTCCGCGCTACACCACTTGATGGACTCGATCTCTCTATCTCTGGAGTAGAGGTCACCTAAGGTGGAAGGTGAGCTGCAAGAGATCTGCAACAGAGCTGTTGATTCCTTGGAACTGCATTGCTGGAGAGGATCCAATAAGGAGATTATTGCCACATCTTCTGGAGTCCATCGCAGGAAGGAGAAAAGGAGGTTGATCCGAGGTGTTGAGTTGTGCCAGTGCAGAAATGAGAAACAACCACCCTAGACATGTTCACTGCCGGAGGGGTTGCCGTGTGAGGAAGATCAGGGACTGGAGACCGAGCCTGGAGGAAGAAATATGTCATCTTCCGTTGATGAATCATCATGCTAGAGATGAGAAGAGGAATCATATGCCACTCGGTCTGACGTTGCATCGCACAAGGCCGGGAAAACATGTTGTTGTAGCCGCTGGTCTTTCCGGTTCGCTGCCACTGGAGGGGGGTTGTGTCATCGACGAGACATGGGACTCACTGGAGAGTAGGAGGAGATACCTGTCTGATAAAGCTGGTGAAGAGTAGTGTTGGGCCAACAAGCTGCTTGTTGCTGAGGAGGAGAGCTGTATCACTGCTGAGCCCAGATGATTCCCACTACTGGGAAGCCGCCGTGCTGATTCCCGGAGATGACCCCCCTTTCGGCGCACTACTAAAGAAGATGGGGGGAATAAATTATGATATCTTAAAACAAATGAAAATAAATAAAATATATATAATAAGTATAATTAATAACATTTAATAAGTAAATAAGTTATAAAATAGAATACCAAACAAACTAATAAAAATTTATAAAATTTCAATATAAAAATCATAATTTATAAAATTATTAATTACTTTAAATATTTTATCACATTAATTTTGATTAAATTCCAATAGAAAAATAAAATAATTTAATTAATAAAGTAATATTATTTGGATCTAATTTAAGAATCTAATAAATATATACTAACTAATCATTTATAATTTTTACACTAACTAAATTACTTAATTAATAATTATAAGATAAGAAATTAATAACTTTATTAATGATTTTATAATAAATTAATAATCATAATTTTTAATACTAATTATCATTTATTATATTTATTAATTAAATTTAATTATTTTTCATAAGTATTATAACAATAAGCTTTTAAAAAAATAACTATAAAATATTAATTAAATTTCTTCATGTTTTAATTGTTTCATTTTTTTTTAACATGTGCCTGTTCATTCATGAGATAATAAAACATCCCAGTTTATGTAACTAACTCACCAGAAGGTAGTTACGTGAGAAAGAAATAGTACATCGCTTAGTTACGTGAGAAAAAATAGCATAACATGCCAATCGTGAAAAACACATGTGTGCGGTGTTTATGGAAGGATTTTTTGGAGTCGCTGGAAGTGAGTAGTGATATATAGCAGATTATGGAGGATATAAGAAAAGTTGAAATAGAATTTTGAGGGGGGAATTCTTTTGATCATTCATGGGGAAGCAGAGTAAGAACCTGGAGAGAACCTTGAAGAACTCTATGGAAGGCCAATATCTGGAGATCCGATGGCTTGGAGCAACAACAATTCAATCTAGCAGAGGGTGTTTTCTTCTTCTATTTTCATTCAATTATCTTCCTTTTTAATTGGATGGTTTTATAATATGTAATAGTGGTAATGTTAGGCTAAATAATTTCTATTTGTGGTTAAAATGAATTCTACTGGATATCTTTTTCCTTCCTTATCTCTATCATTTTTAATGTGGTCGACATTGATTGGTGAGGTTGTTCTGATTGCATTTGATTGCAACATACCACCTTCACTTAATCTTGGAATTAAACATTCATTTAGTGAGTTTGACTTTGGATTAATTTTCTTAAACATTTAAATTGAAATAAAAGACTGCAAAACTTACAGCGAGTTCGTTCTGTACTCTTTATCAAACCAAAATTCTCAAGTTGATTAATCTAGGAGTGACGAACTTCAAGACATTTCTTCTTGAGTGATTTATCTGCTGGAGAGGGAAATAATTCTCTTTTTTTTAGTGGTATTAGTTTTAATTACTTTTGTGAGAAGGAATGTTCTAAAAACTAGTAGAATTGAAATTTTTTCCCCGAGCGTTTTCTCTAGATTTTTCGTTTATCCGTGCTTTTATATCTCTATTCCCCCCTTGTTTTCAACTGTTTATCGCTTCAACATAGTATAGATTCAAGATATGAAATGTTCTATCACTTCAATACTTAATAAATAATATTAAAGAATGTAAAAAAAATAAAGTAGAACATCTACCCCATTGCTGACCATAGCGGGGTCTTTTTTTTCAAGAATTAGAAGAATAGTGGCCAAAATTGCTTTCCTTGTGGGATCGACCCTACTTTCCACATATACTATAGTCAATAGGAATATAAATATTAAACATTTACCAACTTTAGTGATGGTTTAGGACATGTTTTATGCACCATTTCAGGGGAATCCACTAGCGAATATTTTTCTAAAAATAAAAAAAAACAAATAAATAAACACCAAAAAATTGAAAATTTTAAAATTGTAAAAAAATATGCATCATTTAATACTGAATTTCTTCTATTTTCTATATTTCTGAACTCATGATTAGTTTTACTGTTGAGATATTTTGAACTGTTATTACACTTTTCATGAGCACAATAGAATTCATTGTTACATTAGAGTCTTCGAACTCTAAATTAGACAAACATTTAACTACTCTTAAAAACATTGTAATGGAGAATCAGGATAATAGTGTTGATCAAAATATGAATGTTCCACAGCCCATAGTTCTAACCCTTCAGTTACCTAGACTTAGGGAGTTTCAATTTTCAATTGTATCAAGTAAACCATCTTGTATTAGGTTGACCACTAGGTCTAAGAACTATGAAATTAAGCAGTATCACCTTTCTCAACATCATTCATTCAATGGTCTTCCAAGATAGGATTAACTTGATTTTATTAAAGTGTTCTGTAGTTCATTACAATAATTACCACTGAGAGTTCTTTGTAAGGAGGATTTGATATTGAGGTTGTTTTTATTTTGTCTGAAGGGGAAGTCTAGGACTTGTTTTCAGAACATAGATGAAAAATTGTTTGATACCTGTGAAGAGGTGTTTACTACCATTATATCAAAATTATATCCTAGGAACAACACCTCTGAGATTAGTAAAAACATTACTGGTTTTTCCCAGGATGAGGGATAGTTTTTTCAGAAGGCTTGGGATAGGTTTAGAATTCTCTTTAGACAATGTACCAATCACCAGTTTTCTCGTCATTTACTCATAAATACCTTCTATAATTTTCTCACCCTTTACAAAAAAATTTAATAGATCAATTTTGTGGGGATGACATTCATAACTCCACTAATGATGAGCTGAAACTTTGGTATGACAAGATTGCTCAAAAATCTCAGTACAAGTGCTCTAGGAAGATGGTCAACCATGGAGGGGAAGACAATCCTCAGGCTGCTGTTGTTAGTGATAGGGTCTTAAGAGAGAAATGTAATCATTGTGGGATGTTCGTTCACACTCACACATACTGTCATAATTTTGATATCCCTTTCATGTTTGATGAGAGTGCCAAACTTGTGGATTATAGTGCTAGGAACGAAGAGAAAAATGTTGAATTCTCTAATCTGTACATGACCAGTTATCAAAATCACCCAAATTTGTCCTGGAAAGAACAAGGTGTTATAAAATAGACTGTTTCCCCTAACTACCAATCAAACTCTAAAATTTATAACTCAAATAAATATGGGACTGAATCTTATAATTCTCAATGATAGTTAAAGGGGATTTTGTGACAAGTTTTGGGAGAGATCAGTTCATTTAAAAAGTAAATAGATGGTAATATTCACAATTTAGAACATCAAATAGTTCAAATGGCTTGGATTCAAAGAGATAAAGAAAAGGGAAAGTTTCCCAACACTTAAATTCATTATAAAAGAGAGGATATCATGGATGTAACCACCATATCTGGTCTTAAAACCCAATAACAAGTAAAGCAATAGTTTGGGAAAACTAAAGCTGATAAAAAAATGGAATCTGGAAAGAAAAATCTGCTTGAAACAGAATCTTGGAATTTGGACAGCTTTTTTCAACCTGAATATGATGTCTAACTTACATCTGAAAAAGTTCAGGAACCAAGGAAAATGAAGTGGGAATTAATTAAAGATGAAAAGAAAAAAAGGAATTGAGGTGAAAGAGAATAATCAACCAGTTCTTAAAAATTATTCCTCTCTCATTTCCTTCCCTGAATGAGTGAAGAAGAATAATGAACCTGATTATTTGAGGTTTCTTAAAATTATTTGAAACTTTAGTATAAAAATTCCATTTTTAGAGGCCTTTGATAAAATCCTCTCATATAATGATTTTACAAAAAGGATTCTAAAAAAATGATTGGAAGAAGCTGGAAAATGTTAATCTTAATGAGGAGTGTAGTGAAATATTGTTAAAGAAGTTTCCTCCAAAATTGAAGGACCCTGGTAGTTTATAATTCAATGAAAAATTAGATCAAGTGAGAAGCTTAATTGTTTGCGTGACATAGGGACAAGCATCAACATGTACTGGGTTGTGATTTGATAAATGTTGCTGAGAATCAATGTTTTAAAATTCAGTTCTACGCTGATTATGGTTCTTTTCCTCTTGAGGTCACAAAGATTATGATTCCACATCCCATTGAAACTTTTCATTGGGCTTCTCATCCATTCTCACTCCTTCATCTAGATGAGAAAAATATTTCCCTAGAACCCATTATAGAGAGAGTCACATTCTTATCATGATCTGTGTCTACCCATTTTTGAATGTTTTCCTTATGAAGATGATTTTCAAATGGTTTCTGATGTTGCAGAATGTTCTAGGCTGAATCCTAATGAAGTACTAAATTGTGCCCATTATGAGCAAGTGTATTTTCTGGTAACTTTCTTTCTTGATCAGTTTGATATTGTTTGTGATGACATCTAACATGAACTTAAAATATTCACATCATTTTAATCGTCTGTGGACATTGGGTACCAGCTTTTGGAACATGAATATGAATCCCTTCCTCCGAGAGTTTTCTAAGTTGTCCTTTGTGCAAGATGTGATGGGAATATTCAGTGAAAATACTAAAGAGATTATTGATATTTTTTCTTCGGATTTCGGGTTGGAACTAACCTCTAAGTGTGGGGGAAGTTATGTTAGTATTCCTAGTCAAATTGGTTATTTTCTTAAGAATATGTTAAACATTTTTAGAGTTGAGGAAGTAGTTTTTGGGGTCAAAATAGGCTGGACAGTATATTAAAAAAAATTGTTAAAAGAACTTTTGAGAATATTATTTTGAACTGTATATGATAATGTATTTGTTGATCCTATTTTTTAATATTTCGATAATAGTTAACTTCACATTATTAATAATTCATTCCCATTAAATTATCATGGATATAAATATCTTGGGAAATTAATTCTGGATGGGGACTATAAATCTAGCACTCCATGGGAGGAAACCCATGGTTTTTGTGTCTGATAATAAAAAAAATTATGATTAAATAATGTCTAAATAAAGACTTTAAAATCATTGCTTCATGGATGTCAACCTGTTCTATTTCTTTGTTTTCATTTTTTTTACTGTTTCTTGTTGAATAAGTTGATACTTTTTTACCTTCTATATGTTACATCATTACTGGTTATTTGTACTTGGATTACATGCTCTATGTTTCTAAGATGTTGCTGATGGTTTCATTTAAGGAGTGTAATTCCCTTGCTGAAGGAGTAATGGAAAATCTAGTAAGGGAAGTAACTTTTTGGTCATTTTTATTTTATTTTTATGCTCTTTAATAATTTTTAAAATTATGCTTCTTATGTTGCTACTGAAATTAATAAAATATTCATATTTTTAAAATTATGTTGTTTTTGGAACGATGTTCTGTTGTATGTCACTATGAAAATAAAAAAATTCTGCATGTACTTCACTGATAAAAACTGAATTTCATTATTTTTAAAACCATTCAATGCTTGAAACTAAGTGTTGGGGGGTACATGCTACTGTTCTTCTTAATATTCTTTGGGTTGGGGTGTTTAGCTTGAATGTTTTCTGCTCTATTGAATACCAAACTGAATTAATTCTCCTAGACTTTCTTTCTCCCCAAATTTACAGTGCACTTACACTTTACATGTAACTTTTGAGCTGTATTGAAAATTAACCATTGGACATTATTATTGTTGGTAGAAGTGGACACTCAAGAGGGGGGTGAATTGAGTTCCAATTAAAATTTCTGTTTAAAAATCATTTACCAAATTCCCCCAAATAAAACACAGAATTAAGCTGTAGTGAATTTATATCAAAGTAAAGGTTCTGTTAGGTTCTCAAGGGATTGATTATTTCCCAGTTAATCAAATCAAAAGAGTTGATTAACTTTTGAAACTAACTTACTAAGTTACAACTAATATAACACTTGTGAGTTTAATTATCAAAGTGACTTTAAAACAATTTTTGGTTTTAAAGAAGTTTGCAGCAGAATAAAAATAACTTTGAAAAGAAATAAGCACAGCAGATATAACCAAGAGGTTCTGTCTCAAGATAAGACTTAGTCTTCTTAAAACTTTATATAAAAGTGATCCACACCCTGGATCAGGGATTACAACAGTATACAACTGTCCAGGTCTAAGACCTCTACCATTATTATTCGTGGGAAACAAATACAACAGCAAACCAGCTGTCCTAGTCACGCATGACCTCTACCACTATCCCAGTGGGAAAAACATGTAAGAGTTTGAGTGAGGATTTACAGATCCTCCAGTTAATGTACAAGAGACAATGTGTGTGAAAAAATACAGCAGATGACACACACTGCTCGAAAAGTAAACAATAAATCATAGAGGCAAAGATTTAGAGTATAAAATGGCTCTAGTGATTGTAGTGCAGCTCTAGACTTCTTCCAATTTGATCAGAAATGGTTCTGAATCCTCTTCTGGTTTTTGTCTTAAAAACATAGTGTCATTCTCTTGACATCCAGGTTCAGAGACAATAAGACTGTAGTCGATGAAGTTCTTGTGAGGATGTTCTCATTCTCGTACTCAGCTCTTTCTGGTATGCAGGAATGTATGAGCTCTTCGTGTAAGTTCAGTCATCTCTTTTCATGCACAGTTTTCAGCACCTTCTTATTTTTTGGTCACGCTCTTATTTTTTTCCAACTTTTTTTTTTATTAGCAGCAGGAGCATCTCTTATTTAAAGCATGAGCTCCGGCAACAGTAGTGATTTCCTTTTTGTAGGTATGAGGTACGGTTCCCTGACATCCAACAACGCACAATAAATAAATGTCAGTGTATTAAAATATACCTGATATGACCATTGGTTAGATAAAATAATGATAAAGAAATTAAAGCAGCATCGGGTTCTGTCTCTGGATCGGTAGCTTTGGATATCGGTATCCTTGTGTATCGGTAGGTCTGAGCATCAGTAGCTTCTTGTGTAACGGTAGCCCTTTGTGTAGCGGTAGCCCTTTGTGTAGCGGTAGCCCTTTGTGTAGCGGTAGCCCTTTGCGTAACGGTAGCCCTTCTATCGGTAGACTTCATGTCAGTTGGTAGACTTTGGTAGCGGTAAGCTTTATTGCATCGGTAGTGGTAGGCTTTCTTTTATCGGTAGCTGTAGGATTTTTTGTATCAATAGCGGTAAGTCCCTATCGGTAGCTTCCTTGATGTATCGGTAGACATTAATGTATCGGTAGACTTGTGTAACGGTGGCTAATCTGTACCGGTAGCTCTCACATAGCGGTAGACTTAACTGTATCGGTAGCTCTATTCTGTTTAAGCATTCTATTGGAAGAATGAGTTAAGTCAGAGTATACATACATTCAGTAACCGAAATTCTAATACTAAACATAAAATAATAGAGCATTTCTTAACCAAATTCTTTGATTATAATATAATTATCATAACATATAAATATGTGTCTGAAGTACACAAGTACTAAAGTAAGTATTTATCCATACTAAGAATCATCAAACTATAAAGAATTAATATTTGAGATTATCAACATATAATAAAGAATAATTGGGATTATCAAAATATAATAAAGCAACTAGATGCCTAGAGGGTTCAACAATCTCCCCCTTTTTGATAATCACAACTTATGCCAAAATGAAAAGAATTACAAACAGAGAAGAATTAGAATCAGAGGAACAAGATTGTTTTTATTAAAACAAATCTTCTATATTCCTCCCCCTTTCAAATGTACTACAAGATTCTCTTAGGTCTCATTTTCCCCCTTTGTGTTTTTCTCAGGACTCATGTTTTTCTCCCCCACTCTTAGGACTCATGGTTTTCTTCCACTTTGTGATTAACAAAAAGAAGGGTATCATAGAAAAGATAAAGACTAGCAAAGGAATAGAAACATAGTACAGTAGAGAAAGTAAGAGGTATTTCATTAAAGGACAAGAGATACACTGATAAAATCAGAAGGTCAAAAATACAAGTGAATCCTATAAAAAGATCTAGAATCACTCAATCTTCCTCTTGAACAGGATTCTATCCCTTAGGATCAGAAGAGGGTGCGGGGTCAGATTTAGTAGAAGGCTTAGGAATAGCTGAAAGAACAAATGGAGGGTCAGCCACTGAAACTGTTCTGGATCTTAAATTTGTGCTCTTCGGTGGGATCAAAGGTGTCAAGCTGCGAAGGGCCTGAGTTGGATTCAACTGAGGTATACTCCTAGAGGCAGAAGTAGGAAGAGCAGGAGGTACAATCACAGGTCTGGCATCCACATGCAAGAAGGGTAGCAACAGGTTCCTGAAATCAATAATAATACTCCCTCCTCTTTCCATTGCAGACACAAAATCATCTTGATTTTCAATGAATTTATCCAAGGTAGGAGTAAGCTCTCTGAGCTTACTAACCTATTCTCTGAAATCCTGAGTCACTAGAGGCAACTTCATATTTTCTAGCAAGAGCTTAAAATGGTTGGTCATTTGATGCTTGGTATAGACCTTCTCAAAATAAGCATCCACTTTGTTTTTAATTGCCTCTTGAGAAGCAGTAGCTACCCATAGGTGATCACGAACAAAACTACTAACTTCCCTAGTGGTATCAAGGATCTGAGTATCCGAGGAGCCACTGGTACTGGCCTAGGCCAACTCTTCCTGAATAACAGTTCTGAGCTGGTCAAGGTTCATAGAGGAGCTGGATGAGGGAAGGGGTTTAACTGAGAAAGCTACTGTCTCCTTGAAAGATTGTGTTAGATTACTAACCACCTTCTGAACAAGTTCATCTTGACTGTTCAAATGCTCTTTGACTGAAGTTTTAAAAGTATCAAAAACATCCACAAATTTCTTGAATACTTCTTTGATATATCCGATATCAGTGTGCACTTGGGTTTGAGAACTGTTCAAAGTAGTCAATGAAGCAATCGATTGTCTTAGAGCCACTACAGCTCCTGTCCAACTCTCAATTTGAGTAAGGCATATTTTAACTTCATCCATCATTCCTTTCACTGGACTAGAAATAGCACATCCCGGAGATAGCTCCAGGGATTTCTCCGCACTTCTAATTTCATAAACCAGACTTGTCTTCAAATTTTCCACTGATTATCTCAGTGTCTCTTTCATTTCATCCTTTAAGGACTCAAGGTCCTCCTGGGTTTCCAAATTTTCAGCCACAGCAGGCAGGATAAATGATTCTCTTTAGGGCTGGTCTTCCTCATCCGAATCTCCATAGTAAATTCCAAGAACCATATATCCTGGATCTGATGTCCAACCTTCAATGTCATACAAAACAGATATTGAACCAAGATGCTCCCCCTCACTTGGAATATTCTCCTGAGATATCTCCTCCAATTTTTCTGCTTGATGTAATTCTATAATTTCCTCTACAACTGCAGCAGATTCAATAGCCATTTTCTCTGATGGCTCAAGAACTCTCTCAACAACAGATGCTACTTCTGCTTCCTGATCAGGCACTGACTTGACTGTACTGTCTATCAGAGGGCACAAACTGAGCTCTTCTTCTTCATTTTCCTCATCATTTGATTCACCAGAAGCCTCCTTTTCTCCATTAATGACACGATCGGATTCAGTTACCTCATCCTCTTCAGAGGTGTCCTTAACAAAATACTGACATGCTTCTTCTTCTTCCTCAGTCTCAGTATCACTGTCTTTCAAAATAGTTTCTCTCCTTGGTAGTTCTTTTGGAGGGCTAGCTGCTCCATAGGAAATGGTTTGAGGCATAGGAATATGAGGTAAATTAGGGTCTCCTCCTTCCTCAACTGATGTCTCTTCCTCCTCAACTTCATCATCACTGTAGACCAGTTCTGACTCATTTGGTCCACGACCAGGATATCTCGCATTATTTTTCCTAGAGGGATGGTCCTTTGGTGTGAACTTATCATAAATTCTTCCTTCATCGTTCACCCATGATTTTCTCCAAGGATTCCAGCTGACTTTCAAATATTTACAAACAGTCCTGGTGATGCAGAATTTATCCTTAACTACTATCATTTCATCCTGAGCTCCATCCACCTCCTTTGCTTTCATCATAATAGAAATCAACTTTGAGAAGAACAGTGCATTTGACTTTCTACTTCGGTCTAGTCATATCCTCAATCTGAATCATAATCAATCTACACAGATTTACCTTAACTCCATGCTTTAACAAATGTAACAAATAAATGTCCTGGAATCTCAGCGTAGTAAATTATCCTCTCCTTGGACTAACTACATGTTGAATAAACTTTAAAAGAAGTTTATCTTCCCCTGTCATCTCTGAAACTATGATTTTTCTAGGGGTCCCATTCCCTGTTAGCTCTAACAAAGAATCTTAATACTTAAACAAGTCACTGGTTGAGGGTATGGATTTTGAATAAACAGAATAATCACCTTCATATGGAACTTTTAAGTTCCCAGACCATTCAACCTAAGTAAAGGAAAATTAGTGACCATTTACATAAGAAAACATCTTGTTTTCTTCTTAGGACTTCTCAAAATAAATGAACTCATAGAACTGTTTCATCAATCCTGGATAATAAGGTCTATTGTTTTTTGTGAAGCACTCGAGCCAACCTTGTTCTTTTAAGACCTTAAGAACCAAGGACTTGCTCTCCATGAGCCATTCTGCACACACCTCTTTCTCAACAACAATCTCTCACTTTGAGATATGTGGGTTTACTGGATTCCTTCGAGTTACACTTTCACCACATCCACTGGCATCAGCATTGGTCACCTTCTGTCTTTTCTCTTACGGCTCATCACTACCATATGTAACCTGAGGTCTCTTAACGTGGTCCATTATAGATCTGAGGTTTAGGGTTTTGTGGCTTGAGAGGTTGGGGTTGGAGGGATTCGAACAAACGAGTTCGGGGTGAGATTGAGTGAAGTCTAATATCGGGTTTAATATCATTTAGGATTCACAAATAAAATAAATCTTTTAAAAATAGTTCGAAGTCTCGGCTTTACATAAGTTTAAAACAGCGCGAGATGTACCGGTAAAGTCTCCTGATGGTGAGGTCTTCTAACGGTGAGGTCTCCTAATGGTGAGGTTTCTCTAACGGTGAGGATTATCTAATGGTGAGGATTCTCTAACAGTGAGGATTCTCTAACGGTTTAAGAGTAAGTTATCATTCCTAATTCGGGTCTAATAAAACTTAATCTTTCTGAACTTAAAGGTTTAGTGAAAATATCATCTAATTGAAGTTCAGTGCCTATAAATTCAAGAGTTATATCACCTCTTTGATAATGATATCTTAGAAAGTGGTTTCTAACATCAATTTGTTTAGTTCTAGAGTGAGACACAGGGTTCTTTGAGATGTTGATCGCACTAGTGTTGTCACAGTTAATTGAAACATGTTTAAACTCAAATCCATAGTCCAATAAAGTGTGTTTCATCCATAGAATCTGTGCACAGCAACTACTAGCAGCTATATACTCTGCTTCAGCAGTAGGTAATGCAACTGAGTTCTATTTCTTACTACACCATGATACTAGGGACTTTCCAAGTAAATGACATGTTCCAGATGTGCTCTTTCTGTCTAACTTGCATCCAGAAAAGTCAGCATCTGAATAATTTATTAAATCAAATGATTGTTCTTTTGGGTAAAACAGTCCCAAATTGGCATTGTATTTAAGATATTTAAAAATCCTTTTAACAGCAATTAAGTGTGACTCTTTAGGGTTAGCTTGAAATCTAGCACACATACATACACTAAACATAATATCAGGTCGACTAGTAGTAAGATAAAGTAAACTCCCAATCATACCTCTCTAATTAGTTTGATCTACTGGTTTACCAGTTTCATCAATATCCAATTTACAGGTGGTACTCATAGGTGTATCACTTCCCTTAATACTATCCAAACCAAAACGTTTTAAGAACCTTAGTATATTTACTCTGATTTAAAATAATAACATATTTAGTTTGAAAGATTTGAAATACATGAAAGTACTTAAGCTCTCCCATTAAGCTCATTTCAAACTCATTTTGCATAACCTTTGAAAAATCAGTACATAAATAATTTTTCGAAGATCCAAAAATAATATCATCAACATAGATTTGTACTATTAAAACGTCGTTTGAAATTATTTTTATAAAAAGAGTAGGATCAGCAATTCCTTTTGTAAATCCTTTTTAAATAAGAAAATTTTTAAGTCTTTCATACCAAGCTCTTGGAGCTTGTTTTAAACCATATAAAGATTATGAAAGTTTATAAACATTATTTTGAAAGTGAGAATTTGAAAAACCAGGTTTTTGTTCTACAAAAACATCTTCAACAATAAAACCATTTAGAAAAGAACTTTTCACGTCCATTTGATATAACTTGAAATTCAGATGTGATGTAAAGGCAAGTAAGATCCTAATTACCTCAAATCTAGCTACAGGTGCAAATTTTTCCTCATAGTCAATTCCTTCTTTGTGATTGTAACCTTGTGCAACTAGTCTAGCTTTGTTTCTAATGATATTTCCAGATTCATCAACTTTTTTTCTAAACACCCACTTTGTGCCTATGGTCAAAGTGTCTTTAGGTATTTCTATTAGTTCTCATACTTTATTTCATTCAAATTTATTTAGTTCTTCTTGCATAGCTATTACCCAAAATTCATCATTGATAGCATCATTGATATTTTTAGGTTCTAACTATGAAAGAAAAGCTTGATGTTCAACCTGATTTCTTAGAGAAGCTCTAGTCTGTGTTCCTCTATCAAGATTTCCTACAACAACATCTAAAGGATGGTTATTTATAATCCTAGTTGGTCTTGAAAAGGTAGGGCTAGAGATTTCAGGTTCATCAACAGGTTGGGAGTCAACAGAAGCAGGTTCTGGAAAATTTTCAGAACTGGACGTTTTAACTATAAGTCCACTGTCTTTATCATTAATGTTCAAAATAGAGAGATCATCTTCAAGATTTTCAAGAGAGGTCTTAGGTTTATGTGGATCAGTTTCATCAAATTTTATGTGAACAGATTCCTCCACACATTTGGTTCTCTTATTGAAAACTCTATAGGCTTTACTAGAAATAGAGTAACCAAGGAAAATTCCTTCATCACTCTTGGATGCAAACTTATCAAGATTATCTTTAGTATTAAGAATAAAGACTTTGCAACCAAAAACTCTGAAGTAGTTAACCTTAGGTTTCCTATGGTTCCACAACTCATAAGGGGTCTTCTTAAGAACAGGTCTACTCAAGACTCTATTGATAATATAACAAGCTGTATTAACAGCTTCAGCCCAAAAATAAACATCTAGGTCATACTCATTGATCAAGGTTCTTGAAATTTCCTGAAGGGTTCTATTCCTCCTTTCCACTACACCATTTTGCTGAGGTGTCCTAGGGGAAGAGAAATTGTGACTATAGCCATTGTGTGAGTAGTAGGATTCAAACTCATGATTTTCAATCTCACGACCATGATCACTTCTCAAGGTTTTAATCATAATTCCACTAAGGTTCTCTACAGACTTGGAATATTTAACAAATTAAGAACAAGATTCACTTTTGTGAGCTAGAAAATATACCCAAGTATACCTAGAATAGTCATCTACTAGAACATAGACATAGTGCTTCCCATTTAAACTAGAAACTCTAAAAGGTCCAAAAAAATCCATGTGAACCAAATCGAGAGGTTGAGAAGTTGATACTTATTTCTTTGATTTTAAAGAAACTTTATGTTGCTTTCCCTTTTTGACAGGGATTACAAACTTTATCTGCTGGGAATTCATGTTTTGGTAGGTCTCTAACTAAGTTCTTCCTAGAAATTTTTATGAGTGAATGTACATTGCAGTGTCCTAATCTTCAGTACCAAAGCCAAGACTATTTATGAAAAGAATTTAAACATGTAATATTTTGCATAGGTAAAGAATTTAAATCAACAGAACAAACATTTTCATTTCACAAGGCAGAAAATACTAAAGAATATTTAGAAAAAACATTATAAGAATCATTTTCGAATTTAACATTGAAACCATCATCACATAACTGAGAAATACCCAGTAAATTATATTTAAGTCCATCAAAAAATAGAACTTTAGAAATTAATACTGAGTCAGTGTTACCAATCTGGCATAAGTCAATGATTTTCCCTTTAGAATTATCACCAAAAGTGACAAAACATCCATCAACTCTGACTAAGCTTTTAAAACATGATAAGTCTCCTGACATATGTCTTGAACATCCACTATCCAAGTACCAGGTCTTTCTACAGGAGCTCTTTAAGCAGGTTCCCTCAGAGTTGTTTTTCATAAAACACATGTTTTCCTTATTTATGATTTCAGCTTCAGAAGCTTCAGATTCACTAGAGATATCTTCAGAAGCACTCCAAGTAGCCTTCATGGCTTTCTTATACTTATTATCCTTATACTCATATTTCTTCTTGTACTTCAATTTTGGAAAATCTGCTTTTATATGTCCTTTTCTCTTGCACTCATAGCAGAAAACTTCATCAGATTTGTCAGATTTCTTCCATTCCTTTTTCTAGTGTCTCTTGTTGTCATACATACCTTTGTAATTTGATTTTCTGAAAAACTTCTTTTTCCTATAAAACATCTTAAATCTTATGGATATGTGAGCCATTTCTGCATCACTGTCAGATGCACTTTCACTTTCGTCACAGCTTGAGCTATCACTTACAGCTTGAAGTTTCTCCTTATTCTTTGAAGTAGATGTCTTGAAGGAAACTGGCTTCCTTTTTGGTTCATCTTCTTCTTCTTTGTTTACTTTAAGCTCTTCTTCATACATCATCAACTTACCAATAAGTTCCTTAACTGTCAGTTCACCAATATCACAAGATTCTCTAATTGAAACAGAAGTGCCCCTCTATCTTTTAGGTAGGCATATCAAAATTCTCATGATCTTCTCCGTTGATGAAACATCTTTTCCTAGTGAGATCATTGTGTTGACAATTTCGTTAAACCTGAGATACATATCAGAAATGAGTTCATCAGGGTTCATCTTAGAATTATCATATTTAATAGTATAGGTGTTCAATCTCATTTCCTTAACATTAGTTGTTCCTTTATGAGAAACACTCAAAGTATCCCAAATTTCATGTGCAGTTTTACAAGAAGATATTCTATTAAATTCCTCATCTCCTAAAGCACAATACAAAGCATTCATAGCTTTTCAATTATTATTGTAGGCTGTCTTAGTAGCTTCATTCCAAGTAGATCTAATAGTAGTAGGAATTTTATATTTCGATTCTATGGCAGTCCAAATATCAAAACCCATGCTTTCTAAATGAATTTTCATCTTAATCTTCCACTGAGCATAGTCGTTTCCATTGAAAAATAGTGGTCTATTAGTAGCAACACCTTCAAGTCTGTTATCCATGATAACTAGGTTAAGATAAAAATTTTAAAGAGATAAAAATTTAGAAATAATAGAAATTTTAAGAACTTTAAAATACAACTAAAATCACAGTTTAAAAACAGAGTACTTCAGAAAATATTTTATTTCCTCTGATACCAAATGTTGGTTGGAGTGGACACTCAAGAGGGGGTGAATTGAGTTCCAATTAAAATTTCTGTTTAAAAATCATTTACCAAATTCCCCCAAATAAAACACAGAATTAAGCTGTAGTGAATTTATATCAAAGTAAAGGTTCTGTTAGGTTCTCAAAGGATTGATTATTTCCCAGTTAATCAAATCATAAGAGTTGATTAACTTTTGAAACTAACTTACTGAGTTACAACTAATATAAACAATTGCGAGTTTAATTATCAAAGTGACTTTAAAACAATTTTTGGTTTTAAAGAAGTTTGTAGTGGAATAAAAATAACTTTGAAAAGAAATAAGCACGTCAGATATAAACAAGAGGTTCAGTCTCAAGCTGAGACTTAGTCCTCTCAAAACATTATATAAAAGTGATCCACACCCTGTATCGGGGATTACAACAGTATACAACTGTCCAAGTCTAAGACCTCTACCACTGTTATTCATGGGAAACAAATACAACAGCAAACCAGTTGTCCAGGTCACGCACGTCCTCTACCACTATCCCAGTGGGAAAAAGATGTAAGAGATTGAGTGAGGATTTACAGATCCTCCAGTTAAAATACAGGAGACAGTGTGTGTATAAAAATACAGCAGATGACACACACTGCTTGAAAAGTAACTAATAAATCACAGAGGCAAAGATGTAGAGTATAGAATGGCTCTAGTGATTGCAGTGCAGCTCTAGACTTCTTCCAATTTGATCAGAAATGGTTATGAGTCCTCTTCTGGTTTTTGTCTAAAAAAAGAGTATCATTCTCTTAACATCCAGGTTCAGAGACAATGAGACTATAGTCGATGAAGTTCTTGTGAGGATGTTCTCATTCTCGTTCTCAGCTCTTTCTGGTATGCAGTAATGTATGAGCTCTTCGTGTAAGTTCATTCGTCTCTTTTCATGCACACTTTTCAGCACCTTCTTATTTTTTGGTCACGCTCTTATTTGTTTTCCATCTTTTTTTTATTAGCAGCAGGAGCATCTCTTATTTAAAGCACGAGCTCTGGCAACAGAAGTGATTTCCTTTTTGCAGGTACGAGGTATGGTTCCCTAACATCCAACAACACACAATAAATAAATGTCAGTGTATTAAAATATACCTGATATGACCATTGGTTAGATAAAATACTGATAAAGAAATTAAAGCAGCATCGGGTTCTGTCTCTGGATCGGTAGCTTTGGATATCGGTAGCCTTGTGTATCGGTAGGTCTGAGTATCGGTAGCTTCTTGTGTAACAGTAGCCCTTTGTGTAACGGTAGCCCTTTGCGTAGCGATAGCCCTTTGTGTAGCAGTAGCCCTTTGCGTAACAGTAGCCCTTCTATCGGTAGACTTCATGTCAGTCGGTAGACTTTGGTAGCGGTAAGATTTATTGCATCGGTAGCGGTAGGCTTTCTTGTATCGCTAGCTGTAGGCTTTCTTGTATCAGTAGCGGTAAGTCCCTATCGGTAGCTTCCTTGATGTATCGGTAGACTTTGATGTATCGGTAGACTTGTGTAACGGTGACTAATCTGTACGGGTAGCTCTCACATAGCGGTAGTCTTAACTGTATCGGTAGCTCTATTCTGTTTAATCATTCTATTGGAAGAATGAGTTAAGTCAGAGTATACATACATCCAGTAACCGAAAGTCTAATACTAAACATAAAATAATAAACCATTTCTTAAACAAATTCTTTGATTATAATATAATTATCATAACATATAAATATGTGTCTGAAGTACACAAGTACTAAAGTAAGTATTTATCCATACTAAGAATCATCAAACTATAAAGAAGCAATATTTGAGATTATCAACATATAATAAAGCATAATTGGGATTATCAAAATATAATAAAGCAACTAGATGCCTAGAGGGTTCAACAATTATTAATGCATGTACTTTCTTGTGAACCTTTTGAAAGTTAATTTTTGTGGCAAAAAATTCTTTTTCAACTTCAAAGAGACCCTTTTATACATGTCATAAATTTTCTCAATTGAAAATCTGTTTGGATCCTTAACTGATTAATTGTTCTTCCCCAATTTTAGAAGTCAAATTTGGAGAAATATTAGGGTTTTAAGTGTGGGAGGGGGTCAATTTATGACTATGCTTAACTGTGCTTAATTGTGAGCCCATCAATTCCAACTAAAACTTTATTATTTTTTGTAAAAAATGGTTAAATTTTTTCAATTTTTTTTATAATTATAGGTTGTTCACTATTTATGATTTGGGTCTTTCCTTTGAATGATACTTGATTTCTAGTTAAGGGCTACATTGATTATGAAATTATTGATATTGGATTATTGCTGAGTGATATTCACATAGTGATTGAATGGATATCTTGTTTTAGGGACTTACTTCTGAGAGTGAAATGGGTGATCTGTTGGTAGAATTTTGATCATAAATCATGGAACTGGAACTTTTATTTTGATTCTAGGGGACACACATTTTTTATTATTTGTTTAAGTAATTACCTTAAGGAGCCAATGTAAATGACTTTTCATAAATATCTTTTGGAAGTAGAGTAATTTAGGCATTTGGGATCCCACGGTGAGTCTCTGAGACACTAGATGCTGGGTGCGTTTTTGTTTACTATAAGCCCTCTGTGCACTTTGAATAAGGGCATTGCATAGTGCACATCACAATAATATATGACTTGGGAAAAATTATATAAAGTGTCTAGGGTCAAAAATGAGTTCATTAAGGTGAGGGGAATGATGAACACAAATGTAGAAAGGGTTAATTTGTTTATATGGGAGTCATTTAGGTTGTATCATTAAGGTGTTCACAAAAAATATATATTTATTTTAGGTATGTAGGTGAAATAGTCAAAGTATAATGTTTCTACAATTAAGGTCTTAATTCAACAAAAAATTTACCTCTTGTCACCCTTGGATTATGGACTTAAGTCTAGATTAAAGTTAGTCACTAAGTAGTATCACATATGAGTCATGACATCAGCATTGCTTGATGATTCATAGTTATCTTGATTACCATTTGAGTATTTGTTCTAATCAAGATTCTTATGACCAATTTATTTTCTAAAAGCTTATTGACATGTTTTTAAAGTCCTCTGTTGAATGTTTTGGACAGGATACATTTTTGTGCAATGTAATAAAAATATATTTTCTATTTCTCAGTGATAGTATAACATGGGATTGTTTGAGGAAAAACAATAACTAAGTTTGGGGGAATTTGATGTGACCTTAAAAACACATGTTTGCCGCATCTTTTTTTATTAATTTTTATCAATTTAATAATTAATTTTAATACATTTTATAAATAATGTCTCTTTTGTATGATTATTATTAATTTTAATAATTAATAAATTTTTATAACTAATCATGTATTTTAAGCTTTAAAACAGGTAATTTATTTATTTCTTTAATTTTATAGCCTAATGACTTCTTATTTAGTTTGGTGTTTTTGTCTGCATGAGTAATAATTTAACATTAATTAATTAATTAATTAATTTTTCTTTTCCACTTTAATAATATAGAAGTTAATTTAGCATTTCATGTACTAAAACTTAATTACTATAAAATAACATAATCAAAATAAAATAAATTTTAAGATGTCTTTTAATAAGTCATTAATTATAATATAATATCATAAACATGCATCATTTATTAAATATCTTTAATTTAATTTCATTAATTAACATAATTGTTTAAAACATGAACTGAACCCGAGCCAGCTCGTGCTTTAGTTCCAAATTGAAGGTAGATCTGAGGGATTTTCATGGTCACTATTGGAAGTGCACATTTCCACTAGAGGAGGAGTCCACGCTGCACCACCTGCTGGACTCGATCGCTCCATCTCTGGAGTAGTGGTCACCTAAGGTGGAAGGTGAGCCGCAGGAGATCCGCTGCCGAGCCATTGATGCCATGGAACTGCAATGTTAGAGAGGATCTGAGAAGGATCATGTCACCACATCTGCATGAGTCCATCAACGGAATGAGAAAAGGAGGCTGATCCCAGGTGTTGAGTTGTGCCACTGTAGAACTGAGAAACAGCCACCCGAGGCCTGTTTTCCGCCGGAGGGGTTACTGTGTGAGGAAGAGCAGGGAGTGGAGATCGATCTGGGGGGAAGAAATGTGTCGTCTTCCTATGAAGAATCTTCACGCTGGATCTGAGAAAAGGACCCAGATGCCACTCGATTTGACGTCTCATCACACAAAGCCAGGATAGCGTGCTGTTGTAGCCGCTGGTCTCTTATGTTCGCCGCTACTGGAGGGTGTTGTGTCGTCGACGGGACATGGGTCTTGCCGGACTGTAGGAGGAGATACCTTCCTGATCTACCTGCTGAAGAGCAGTGCAGCGCCAACCAGCCTCTTGTTGCTGAGGAGGGGAGCTGCATCACTGCTGAGCCCGGATGATGCCCACTACTGGGAAGCCGCCGCGCTGCTTCCAGGAGATGAACCCCCCGTTTTTCGGCGCACTGGAGAAGAATATGGGGGGAATAAATTAATATATCTTAAAACACATGAAAATAAAAAATATATATATATATAATAATTATAATTTATAACATATAATATGTATATAAGTTATAAAATAGAATATAAAACAAACTAATAAAAATTTATAAAATTTAAATATAAACAATCATGATTTATAATTATATGAATTAATTTAAATATTTTAACACTTTAGTTTCGATTCATTTTCAATTGATTAAATAAAATAATTAAATTAATAATGTAATATTATTTGGATCTAATTTAAGATTCTAATAATGATATACTAACCAATGATTAATATTTTTTACACTAACTAAATAACTTAATTAATAATTATAAATTAAGACCTTAATAACATTATTAAAATTTGTATAATAAATTAATAATCATAATATTTAATAATAATTATCATCTAAGATATTTATTAATTAACCTTAATTACTTTTTAATATTTATTATAGCACTAAAATTTTAAAAAATAGCTATAAAATATTAATTAACATTCTTCATGTTTAAATTTTTTTCATTTTGTTTTTAACATGTTCTGGTTCATTCATGTGACGTGAAAACATCTAGGTTCATGCAACTAACTCACCCGAAGTTAGTTGCGTGAGAAAAAAATTGAATGTTGGTTAGTTACATGAAAAAAATAGTGGGATGTCCCAGTCATGAGAAAACACACGTGTGCGGTGTTTAAGGAAGGATTTTTTGGAGTCAGTGGAAGCGAGCAGTGATATACAGTAGTTGAAGGGGGATATTAAAACAGAGTTGGAATAGAATTTTTAGCGGGGAATTCATTTGATCATTCACAGCGAAGTAGAGCAAGAACCTGGAGCGGACCTTGAAGCACTCCTTGGAGAGCCATTCTATTGAGATCTGAGGGCCTAGAGCAACATCAATTCAAGCTAGCAGTGAGAGTTTTCATCCACTGTTTTCTTTCAATTATCTTCCTTTGTTATTGGATGGTTTTAGTATACATAATAGAGGTAACGATAGGATAAATACTTTCAGTTTGGGGTTAAAATCAAGTCTACTGGCTATATTTTTCTTTCCTTCACTCTCTCATTTTTAATGTGGTTGGCATTGATCGGCGAGTTCGGTTCTGATTTCATTCAGTTGGAACATACCACCTGCACTTAATCTCAGAATTCCACATTCATTCGGTGAGTTTGACTATGGATTAAATTTCTTAAACATTTAAATTGAAATAAAATACTGCAAAACATACGGTGAGTTTGTTATGTACTCTTTATCAAACTAGAATTCTCAAGTTGATTAATCTAAGAGTGGAGGACTTCAAGACTTTTCATCATGAGTGATTTATCTCCTCATGAGGGAAATAAATCACTCATTTTCATTGGTATTAGTTGTAATCACTTTTGTGAGAAGGAATATTTTCAAAACTATTAGAATTGAAAATTTTTTCCTGAGTGTTTTCTCTAGATTCTTCTTTTCCTGAAAATCATTTTTTTTTCATTTTCATAAGCCGGTTTAAGGGAACCGGTACCCCAAACCAGTTTAAGGAAAACTGGAAACCGTACAAGCACTGCCCACCACAAACAGCATTCAACGAAGTTCAAATTTCAAATTTCAAACTTCAAATATCAAATTTCAAAAATCAAACCAAGCAGATCCACCGAACACCACGCGCTCCACCTCGAGCCGCGCGCCCATCATCACGCTTCGAAGAACACGAGCCCCGCCTCGAGCAGCGGACCCAACAACACGCATCACCAGCCACGTGCCCCACCTCGAGTAGCAGACCCATCATCACGTGTCACCACCGGTGAGACAATCCGGCCGGCCACCAAACAGATCGCCGACGAGCAACACCGGCGACCGTCGTCGCCATCAACGCCGGCGAGCAAGATCGACGTCCATCATCACCATCACCATCGGAGGAAACCCGAAACCACATCATCACCGTTCCAAACCAAAAGCCATGAGCAAACACAAGCTCGTTCGCTCGACAAACATACATAGATCCAAAAGATCAAATGCAACAGGTGCGCATCACAAACCAGAGAAACCAGAATATAAGAACATAACAGCGAATTACCAACATCGCAAAAAAAACCACGAACGAAACCAAGCATAACTCAGCAACACCATCCAACCGCGCAAGCAACGCCCTGTTTCTGAAGCACCCGCCGCCACCACCAAATCGGCCACTTCAGACACAACGAAACCCCACCACACTCACCTGAGAAAACCCGGGACCCCACGCATCGCCGCCGCAAGAGCGCGACCATCAGACGCTGAGAAGCTCACTGCAGGACACCAGCGAGCTACCGAGAATGAACCCAGGAGTGCTCCGTAGAGTATGTCATCGACGGCGACCGGTCTTACAGCCGCAGGTCTGAACCAGCAACTACCGAAGCCCAAAGAGAAACTCCACAGAAAGGGAAGACCACGAAACCGCACGACGCCGCAGAGATCCTGACCGACTCACCGAGATCGAGGGGAATGCCGCACCATCCTCAGCGAAGGGGCAACGACGGCGAGAGGAGAACCCTAGAATGAGAGCCCTTTACGGGTGCATCATAAAATCCATCTCATGTAGATTGTTTGTTTATCAGTGCATTTATATCTCTTTTCCTCCTTATTTTCAAATGTTTCTCGCTTCAACGTAGTTTAGATACAAGATTGGAAATGTTTTGTCACGTCACTGCTTAATAAATAATATTAAATAAATTAAAAAATAATGTATAAAATCTACCCCATTGCTGACAACATTTGGGTCGTTTTTTTAAAAAAAAAATAGAAGAATAGTGGGCAAAATTGCATTCCCTATGGGTTTGCCTAGGCTTTCCACATATACAGTAGTTATTAGGAATATAAATTTTAAACATTGACTGTCATCAATGATGTTTCAATTCAATGTTTAAAAAATTACTTTTAAAATAATTTCATTACATGAAAAGAAAACAGTTTTTAGAAAAACAACTTTTTTACGCCTAAAAATGATTTTATACAATAATAATTTATAATTTTGAATCACATTCAAATTAATTGGGTTTGGTAAAATAAAAAGAGACGCTTTTTAATTAAACTAGATAAACTACTAAAACAATCCCTTTGAAAACATGATTAATGGGAAAATGAAAATGTTTTTTATTTGAAAAGATACATAACATACATTTCCAAAATGCCAGAAAAATATTTCAATGTTTATTATATTTTTCTCAAATAAATTATTTCTAATTTTAAATAAAAATTGGTTGCAAAAAAAGATTTTATAAAATTAAAAAGTTATTTTTAATACAATGTCATAAAAGGGATATTATTTGTTAATACCTAAACATATATTATTTCATTCTAATGAATTAAAATTGGGTACATATATACAATGAAAAAATAAATAAATTTGAATAATGTTAACTTTTCTCTATATATTTCATTTTGTGGTTTCTCAATTTTATTCCCTCTAATCCATGACTAGGTTGCAGTTTTCCAAATTAAAAAAAATTATATTTCCATAGTAAATTGAATTTTGTTTATTTTTATTATTACTTATGGTGCTTTCTTGTAAACATAGTGTTCATTTAAAATTAAATTAAATATTTATATATTGTGGTGATATTGTATCAGTGTAGGGTTTAGTTATTTATGATGATTTAGATTTTAAAACACTATTCAAACCCCTAGGGATAATCCAAAATATAAAAAATGTCCTAAAATATTGTTAATATACAGTGTATGTGATTTCCAAGTAATTTCATCCTTGTTTGAATATAGAGTTATGGATGAAATCTCAAGAACAAATTCTTCAAGGTGAAATTAATTTTTAAGCTTTTAGTTGGGTATTAAAAATATCATAAAGAGTGATGGATAATGATGAAAATTTAGTCAAGATGGTTTAGCAAACCCTGTGGATATACATTAGTTTTTTCACATTCTCTTTATTAAAATTATACTGGTTCTCAATTTATTTATGATAGAAATCCAAATAGTAAATGGCCATGGAACATATATAATGAAACTTATAATGATATGGTTTGATATGAATGCATATTAATATAGGCCATCATAGGTTTTTCTGTCATTATCATATGATTTCTCACTCTCATTAGTACTTCTTGATAATCAGTCTAACCATTTTACTTTTATTATTGGGTTAAATATACAAAAATTAATTTTGGGTGGTTTCACATACACTTAATATAAAAAAATATAATTTTTAATATTTTTTTCACCACCTATAATATTAAAATTTACATTTGAATTTTGATTTTTATCATCAATTTTATTAACAATATCATCTTTTTTTAGTATGTTTCTCTTTGGGTATTTAATTTGAGCATTCGTGGCTGATTGATGAAAAAAATATAGATATCCTTTGATGGGGAAAATGACCCAATATTTGTTGATGTGAATTGTATTTAATTAATGGATTCATGGTATAAATGAGAAAATGTGTTTATATGGGTTCTTGGTATGTTGAGAAGCATTAAAGGATGTTTGGGGAATTAAAGGGATGATGGGATAAATAATAAACTATAGAACATTTACACATCATGGTAGAGGATTACATATTGTGTAATTATTCTTGGTTTTAAATAAAATAAATCTGTGGTGATTTATTAGAAAATAACATTAAATACATTTACATGATGTGAATTCAGGTTACATGCTTGGAAAATTTTCAACCAAATGTTTTAAATATATTGTGTGGATGAAATTTGATTTTTTTGGTTATAGGTCCCCTTTTCTCAATTTTATGTCATTCACTTGGTGATTTTGGGGTGAAAAACTCCCTTTCAGGTAGTAGAATGATATTTATTAGTATGGAATTATTAGTTATATTCCAAGATCATATCAAGCATTGCTGAATGAGATTTACCTTCCTATCGTTAGAAGGAATCAACTATTATCCCTAGAGTGAGTGAGATTTTGAGCTGGTCATGCAAGAAAAATTAATTGTAGATTACATTTCAACATGGATTAAATTTATTAGTTTCTTCTATATAATGGTGGAATTCATTAAGATTATTTTCTTTATGTGGTACCCCATTTTCTAGATATTTTTTATAACATGTTCTATGGACTTCCACCTGAGAGAGAGGTCGATTTCACACTTGAGTTGGTTCTAAGAGAAGAGAAATTTTTAATCCGTCTTTATAGAATGTTATAGAAAGAGCTTCAAGAGTTGAATGTTCATATAGAAGATCTAGAATCAAAATGATTTAAACAGATGAGTACATATCATTGGGGTTCTCCAGTTTACATCACCAAAAATGTTGACGGGTCTTTCTGGTTATGTGTGGACCATTAGAGGATGAATGAGATGATGGTCAAGAACCAGAATCCTCTTCAATGCATTGAAAATATGTTATTTTTCCCATTTGATAGATTTCATGATTTTCTGCAAAACAGACTTGATATCAACATGTCATTAGTTATAGGTGAGACAGTTAAACACACCTCAGACTACTTTTAGGAGTAGGTATGGATTGTAGTAATTTATAGGGATGCCAGTTGGGTTGAAAAATGAGCCAGTGGTCTTCATGAACTCAATTAATGGGCTATTTCATATTTTTGTGGATCGTTTTGTGGTGTTTTCATTTAAAATATCTTAGTTTACACCCAATCATTAGACGATCATGCCAATCTTGCTGACATTATCTTTATTAAATTGAGAGAGCATCGACTTTACACCAATGTCACCAAATGGTGTTTCTAGTTATGTAAAGTAATGTTTATAGGACATTTCATCTTATATTAAGGTGTTACATTGGACCTAGAGAATTTCACATCTATGATATCATGAGAAAAGCTGAATAACGACTACAAAATATAGAGAATTCTAGGTTTATCAGGTTATTACTAGAATTTTATCCCTGATTTCACCCAATTTGAAACTCCAATGTCTAGGCTGACCAAGAATACAGTGATGGTTGTTTTTTCTAATGCATGAAAAAGATATTTCTTAGAGATAAAAGGTAGGCTGACCTCAACACCTATCCTCAATTTACATAAGTCAGGTAAATCATATATTGTGTACTATGATTCATCCATCGTTGGAATTAGAACAGTTAAAATGTAGAAGGATCGTATCATTGATTATAGATCCGGGTATATGATATGGAATTAGAGTAATTACTCTACACACAATCTTGAGTTAGTAGAAGTGGTACATTCCCAAATATTCTGGAGACACTATCTCATGAGTGAGAGTTTTTTAGTGCCAACGGATCAGAAGATCCTCAAGTACAACTTTTCTCAGCGTGACCAAATCCTTTGGTAGATGTTTTGGGTCAAGTATCAATAATATTTTAACATCGAATTCTCCTATGCACTAGGAAATGGGAATTTTTTTTTCAACGCTATGACCCAAACGACACAGACAGAGGAAATATGAAAGGCTTGTGACAAGTGGAAGATAATGAACCTATTTTCAAACATTCATTTCGATGTTCACGAATCAAAGGGGAGATTCCAAATGATATTTACATGTGTTATAACCATTCATGGAGATTAGATTAAAATGAGTAGTATTATGAATTAGAAGGCTCACTTATGAGGGAGAAATTATATGTTGGGGAGATTCCATTAGAATAGACTCTCGGTTGTGCAAATTATTTTATTTTCCATTATTGAGTATGTGTTCTGACGAGCTTACATGAGGATAACGAGGGAGTTTCACACTTCAAAATGGGTAGTGAATCATGGTCTATGAAGGATATATCGTGATCTCTGTAGAATGTACTGCTGGTAAGGAATGAAGAAGGAGGTTGAAAGCTTCATTGCTAGATGCTTCACTGGCCATCAGGTCAAAGAATCACATCAAATGATATCTATGATTTCATATCCTTTATCTATCCTAGAGTGTAAAGGGGATGATTTCATGATGGATTTTATGATGGGATTACCCAGGATGATTCATAATTGTGAATATGTATGGGTTTTTTTTTCATCTACTGACTATGGTATCCCACTTCATTTCTATTAGAGAGACCTTTACAATTGAATACATGTGAAATAATTATGTGTGTGAGGTGATTAGAATTCATGGTGTATCAAGGAGTATTTTTTTTATTTAAATATACTCATTTCACATCATGTTTTTGGAAGGGTCTTCAAAAATCACTAGGAATGAATGTTCTTTTAATCACAAACCACCATCCACAGACTGATGGTCAATTAGATAATACTATTCATATTCTGGAGGACATTCTAGGGGCATGTGCTTTGGATTTTGGTGGCTCATGGGAGAACCATATGTATCTTGTGGAGATTTCATATAATTATAGCTTATAGTAATCGATCCAAATGGAAATTTTTGAGGCTTAATATTGAAGACAATTTCATTTTCTGATTTTTTGGGTGTAGGTTGGTGATCCATTACATGATGGCCAAGTCTCATGAAGGATACATATGAATACATTTAGTTGATCTGACAATGGTGGGTGATTGTGTAGATTTAGAATAAATCATATGGTGATAATCGATGATGAACTATACAATTTGAAGTTGGTAAACATATATTTATTCGGGTGACACCTAGGTTTAGGCGGTCCTGTATCAGGAAACAAGGAAATGTAGCACCCATATTTTTTGGGCCATATGGAATAGTGTAAGGGGATGGTCCAGTGGAATACCATTTCTACCTTCCATAATTAAAAAAATCCATACATGATGTGTTACTTGTGTCATAAATATGAAGATATGGTCTATACCCTTCATATGTGATATAAGATGAAGTGGTAGAAAATTTGTTTGATGTGTCCTTCTTGGAGCCACCTATACTAGATGTGGATCATAGTAAGAAACATCTTCATGAACAAACTTTACCTTTTGGTTCTAGTGCAATGTAAGAATGTGAGTGTTTAGGAGGATAATTAAGATAAGGAGTATGATATGAAAATATAATGTTTAGAATTTCAGATGAGACCTCATGGTGATGTTTGGAGAAGCTTAGGGGTGTTTTTTTATAATGTGCAGAGTAAGTAAGATCATGACTGTTTTACATGTACTTTTCTCCATGAGTTTTTCATTTGATCCATAGTGGATGAGTCTTTTCCAGAGATGGAGAGGCTTTATTAAGGAAAATGACCTAGTGTTCATTGATGAATCCTCTTTTTAATTAATTGTGTGTGGGTAAAAATGGGGCTAAATGGTAACAAGAATTATTGGTATATTGAAAATATTTGAAGGAGGTTTGGGGAGTTAAAGAGAATATGTACTAAAAATAAACTGTAAAACATTTACACGTGGTGTAATTTTATTCAAAATTTTGTAAATTTTCTGGGGTTTTAATAAAATAAATATTAGGAGATAGTTTTTTAATAACGTAAAAAACATTTACATGATATGAAATGAATTTACACACTATTTAACTTCCTGAATTGTTGTTTTAATCGTTCAATGATGATGAAATTTGTTATGTTTTATCTTCACCTCATCTCTTATGGACCCTAGGTAAATCTACCAGAGATTTTTGGTTGCCCACCACTTTTATAGATGTTTCATTTGTCTCTCTAATCCTAGGTTGGATCCTTTTGTTTGATTTCTTCGTTATTACCTTTGGTTATCCAACAGTTGTGGTGAAATCCTTTGGCCAATTATATTGTTCATTTTTATTATGATTAGTCATGATATATGATTCAAATTAAATCATCCACACCTTCTTCCTCTTGGTTGTTGGACATTGGAAGCTTATTTTAATATTCAGTTAAAGGCATGGAGTCCAAATATCAATCCAATGGTTTCATTTTTTCCATGTTTATGAAATATTTTGGTTGCGTTGATGAAGTGTGGGCCCAAAATTAAATGAATAACAAAAGGGATCATTATTTGAATTACCTTATTCTTAATTGGATTCTTACCTACCATATTTCTACCCCTTTTTTCGAAGAACCATTGAATAATAATGATTTGGATGAAAAATTAAGGTATCTTTTAGCATGCCATGATACATAGAATGAATTATTATTATATAATCCTTAAATTTTTGCTAAATTTTTATTGATATAATTTTTAATCAATTGTGAATTGAATTTTAATGCATTATATGAAGGAATCATGGTAATTCACATAATAAACCATTGAGATATATGATGTTATATTTTGATATCCATGATGCAAGACAATAATTGTGTTCTATACAAAGTTGCTTATATAGTGGGCTTGGCCTAGAACATTCACACATATATGTCGTAATGATGATAATGAGTGAGCATGGCCTATCCCATGACGTAATGCTTATAGAGTGTAGGATATGACAAGTCTCATTCTATAATTCTTATAAGGATATGGCCTAGATTTTTTATTGCGCCTATACAATGGTTATATGGATGTGGTTGGAATGGTTGTAAGATATTCTTAGAGATTTTTCAGTATGGTTTCAATGATTACTATTTACCTTAGTTATTGGTTGATTTTATCATGGTTTTAAGACATGATATGAGTTATTCTAGCATGGTGCCGAAGTAGGTTATTTACCTTTCTAATATAATTTTGGTTAGAATAGTTATAAGAAATGATAAGAGATATTCTATCATGGCGCTGAAGCGTGTTGTTCTATTTAATTAATTAATATACCAATATATTGCTTCATCTAATAAAATTATTATCAGACTAGTTTTGTTTTAACACAATGGTGTTGACCTACTGCGTTTTACTCACATCCTACTTGGGTCACCCTTTGGCACATGAGAAAATTTATGGACGAATGTTTGAAAAAGGGAGATGAAATATGATATTGATTGCTTGGTGGAGGGAATTATCCAAATTCTGGTCATTGATGATGATGACATTCTTCTCACCTAGATTCTAACATATATTGAAATTAAGGATGATGTTATTGGGATTAAAAAGGATGTTTTCCGAGACTAGATGGTTTCATCGAACACTTTTTCTAATTCTATTGGGATATCATCCACAATGTTGTGTGTAAACTGTTTAGGAATTTTTTCACTGATGGATCTCATGTTCAAGGCCTAGATTCTCAATTTATTTTCATAATTAACATGGTGAAGAATTCAAGTTATATTGGTCAATTCCACCTGGTGGCTATAATGAACACCATACATAAGATCATCACCAAAATTCTGACTAATAGTTTTCCTCAAATTTCTAAGAGAATATTCTCTTCGAATCAGTTTGGCTATGTCAAAGGAAGAAAGATCTAGGATTTTATTCTAACAACCAATGTATATATCAATCTCTTTCATAATTCTACAAGAGAATGAGAAATTTCTCTTAAAATTGATATCAGTGAGGCCTTCAACACCATTGATTTCGGATTTATTGGACGCATCATGCATTAGCTTTCCGTACACATGAGTTTCATTCATTGTACTATCACTATGATCAGATCTACTGATATCTCCATTCTTTTTTATGGATCTCCATTTGTCCACTTCAAATACACTAGATTTGTGAGGCATGGAGACCCCCTATCTGCTATCACTTTTTCAATTTCTGAAGACTATCTTAGTAGATTGATTATTTACCAGGCCAACAAAGGAAAAACCAAAACAATTCGAGCAGCTGGAGGTATATCTTCCTTTTATCACCTTTTTTTTGTTAATGAAATTAGCCTCTTTACTCAGGGGGGATAGTAAGAACATCCAAAATATCCAAAAAACCCTTATTCACCATGAAAGGGTTTCTGGAATGGAGGTGAACTAGTGAAAGTCATTTATTTTCTTTGGGAAAAATATCTTATCCTCTTGGAAACACTGCATACAGCCTGATCATTGCATAATGTATGGTTCCCTACAATTCATCTATCTTGGGGTCCCCATGTTCTATGGAATACCACTTTTCTCCTACATTCTTGATGTGGTGAGCCAAGTTAGAATAACCCTCTCTACATGGGAGGGAAAGACTCTCTCAATGGTGAGAAGGATTCGCATAGTCAAACATGTGATTGTCTCAAAAAAATTTAACTCCTTCATGGAGTATTCCTGGACAACCTCCTCCATTAAAACCATATAATCTCTTTTGAGGGATTTTTTGAGGAGTGGTACTATTATTTAATGAAAAATTATACATCCCCCTGGAAGATATGTTGTTTTCCAAACACCCTGGGATGACATGACACTAAAAAATTTGAGCTCTTAACCAATATCTTTAGGACCAATACATATGGATGCTTAATAATGAAAAATACCACTCTCTTTAATTGCTCTGAGCCAAATTCCATAACAAGATGATTGTAGGGAAGATGACATACATGCATTCCTCAGTTAGGACAGGTCTCAAAAGGTTTTTCAAAAAGATACACAAGAAATCTCATTGGTTGGTATGTTTGCATTCTTTAAATTAATTCTGGAAGGAAAACTGGATAGGATCCCCCTTTGTTGACAATATTAACACTCAAGACCCATAAACAGACTACAATGACACCATCAAAGAATAGCTTGAGCAGACTCACATACTGCCACATCAGATTTCCCTCAGGGCCCCCCCTTATGATTTTTCTGAATACAGAGAACATTCTCATCTGGGAACCCAGAGCAACTGGTATTCTAGATTTCGAGTGATTTTATAATCACCTACTACAAGGGAACTGCACTGGAATAGTGATGTTTAATAAAAAAATGGATGAATCCATCTCAATTCACATTACATTGGATACTCCATATTAATAAGCATATATCGTAAAAAAATATGCAAAGAATTGGAATCTCTCTCTCCTATAGGTGTGCCCTGTACCATTAGTATAATGATGACATAAATCACATATTTCTATCTTGCATGACTACCACCTCCCTTTGGAATTAAATTGATGAGTTTTTTGAACTCCATACTCCAAAAGGATTCAATATAATAAGCTTTATGCTTCAAATATCAGCGGCTCGACTCTCGTAGAAGGTCTGTATCCTCTTCCTGGTTTCATGTGTTGAAGTTATCTATATTATATGGAGAATCAGGAAAAAGTTTCAACATTAAAATGATGCCTTCAACCAAAAATATTCACTCGAAGAGATTCTACTTTCATCTCAACAGGACAACAATTCACATGATGAAATTTAGGATAACTTGATCAGGGACTTTACGGTTTGGATAGAACTGCATTTATATAGTAGTTATCCTAAACCCCTTGTCACAATTGAAGTCTTCTGGTTTCCTCCATTGTAGGATGTAAACAAATGTAATTCAGAGGGAACTTATAGTGGAACTCCAAGACCTATTGGATATTGAATAGCCTTCAAAGAATAAAATGGTAAATTATTTGAAGGGGTTCATGGCTCATGATGATTGGCCACTGCTCTTAATGCATAAATGATGGGTTTTTTCAAGGTAGTGTAATTTTCTCATCAAATAAATTAGAATAAAGTCTAGTTTTAAAGTTACTCATTCACCATTGTCCAAGAAGTTAGAATGGATCTGATTCACCATTCATTGAAACTTATATCTAAATGGATAAATTGTTTGAATACTCTTGATTCGATGCAATATATTATAACACACATCTATCGTGAATCCAACCAACATGTTGATTGCCTTGCAAATATGGGAGCCTCTGGTGATACATTCACTCATCATTCTATCATATTGTGTGAGATGCTTCATATTCTTTAAAGAGATAAATGTAAAATTCCTTCCTTTCAACTATTGTAACCATGTATTTTTTCATTATATGAAGAAATGCTGCATGATTTTATTGAAAAAAAACTCTGAATATTTTTGTTTTATTATGAATTGTTTCTTTTTATATGACACTTTATATCAGGTGTAAGGACCCAATTTTTTATCAATGTAATTCCCTTATTATGTTAATTCCTTAGAGTATAATTATATTAGAAATGACATATCATGGAACTAAATAATATTTGGCCACTAAACATAAATTTTTCCAATTCTATGTCTTCAATTTTGAAAGTTTGATAGACACAGTTTCGATCCTTAAGCTGTTTGGAGTCCGGTGGAACAAACATAATTTTTCATGAATAGTAACCATCCCATATGTATAATATCCTACCCTTCTGCATATTAATATAATCCTAATGAATATTAAATCATCTAAAATAATTGTAACCTAACCCATGAATGTATAAATAAAATTCAGGCATCTTATAGTTGATAATATGATCCTAGTAAAAGTATTTGTATTTTTGGATGACATAAATAATTAATTATAGCTAATTAATTAATTTAAAAGAAAATTTATTTTCCTAAAAGTTGTTCTTAAATTAACAATTTTATTTATTTTGATTTTAATATAATTTTATGATACCTTATGTAATTTTGGAAACCATTATAAAATCATTTATAGTTTTAAAATCTGTATTTTTCAAGTAAATTATGATTTTAATTAATAAAAAAATTAATGATATTTTTAAAATTATTTTTGAAAAAATTTGATTATTTTCTGATTCTACACATTGAAAATGTATTAGTTTTAATTTTGGTATTTTTTAAAATACAAGAATTTTTAGGAATAATAAAATAAAATAATTTGAAAATTAAGTTAAATACATGATTTATAGATTTATAGATGATGTTCTACTAATTTAAGACCAAATCATTCAAACTCACATGCACATATTAATATTTTTGGTCATGGAATCATTACTATTTCTAGTCTTGAGGTAAATTAAAAAATTAATGAATTAAATATTATGATACCCCTCATATCCTCCACTATAAATACCACCCCTCCAAACCACTCTCTTTACTCCCCACAAGCCTTTCACCTTACATATATTTTTCCAAAATATCTCCCTAAGCTACTCCCTTACGTCAATATCCCATTTTCCCTTCAAAATAACAAATCCTCTCCAATAAATAGGCTCTCAAGGAAGATTTATTCAACAAGTAAATTTGGCTTTTCAATTCTTTTACTATCTTATCAAGTACATTTTTTCATTTATATCCTTACCTATTCTCATCCTAATGTTATGAAAACTCCATTAGCTTACATGTAATATAATGTATTTATGATAATGGAAGAAGTTATTATCATCCCTCCTTTACTCTTATTTTATACTAGTAGTAAACACACAATCTGTGATGTGTTAATTAACCACATTCTAAGACAATGGGGTTTCAATTTCTCTTTCCATAATTCTGGTCATCAACCATTTTTTTATGGTTACACCATATTATTAATTATCATCTCCTATGTGAGGTTCTATAATCTTTTTGTTCACATGATATTAAATTCTAATGCAAAATACGTTCGTAGTGATAAAAACCGCTAATAAACCCAAAAGGTTCTCACTAAAGTTTTATATAATGATTCAACATCACTCCAAGTAACCGAATTAAATTTAAAACCATTTAACCTTATAAATTTTCAATAATAAAACATAACCCCAATTCTAGGAAACCACCATCATCAAATATATGTGTTTGAACATGAATATAATTGAACCGATCATTAAAACCAATGATGTAAACAGACCCGAACAATGAAATAGAACCTCATAACCATTAAAAATGAACATTAATGAATATAAAAAGTAAATAATAAATCGTTTAAATATAGAAGATGTTATGGAATTATTAATTAATAAATTTAATTTTATTATTCATGTAATTAATTTCAGGTGGAGAACACCATCAGAGTTAAGGTAATGGATCCTCTATTTCACACATTTTTTCAAGAATCTCCTCTATGTTATGTCCTTTCATGTATAGTTCCTAATGATGGGGTATTATTTAGAACCTTCAAAATAATTCTCTCGTGATGTATAAGTGAGGATAAACCCCCTTCTCCCTCATTAAAAGATCATAAGTACACATGATATTGTGTCGATAATCCGTAAGGGATTCTACCTGGACCTCCTTTGTTCCTTCCTATTTACTTATATTTCTTTTACAAAAATAATGTTATCATATATTTTTATGTGAATCTTATAAAGTATTATTAAATATAAAAAATTAATTTATCATGACCCTTTCATCATTCTCTTGTGGTTATATACATGTTTTTGAGTGATTCCCTCCCCAATACTTCCTGATAAAAAAACCTGTTTTGAGTGAACTTCTCGAATTCTTACCCAATTTCAAGTGCATTATATCTTCTTTTTTAATAAACAATTGTGTTTATAAAAAAATTATTTTATTAGGAAAACCATTTTGGTTCAAATCTAGTTTTTTATATATTATTTTCCATTTTTATTAAAAAGGCTCTATATTATTTTCCTTAAAACCGCTCAAAAATGTTTTAATAATAGAATTTGTTAAATAATTTTCTTACATGGTGTCAATTATACATGACATTACATACCATTATACAATCCTATTTTACCTTATTAATGTCCACATATATTTTAGATCCTTTATTTCATGGAAACATTTATGATACACCCATTTTTTATGCTTTATAACTGGATTATGTTACCTAATTTTTTCCATGGGCAACCCTTATGTTTCTGTAAGATTGATTATGTATGATTATTTATATGGAAAAAATATTCATGAAAGGTTAATATGGTTTCACCCAGATAGTACTCCAATTCATTGGGAATGTTGTGTCTCATGATACGTTATGTGAGACAGCATTGGCAGTTAGCCTTTGCTTGTGCAACCATGTGATACGGTCTTGGCGGTTAGACTTGAATCATGCTAAAGTCATGTTTTATGTTGCTTCCACATTACTGTGAATATATGTTTATATTATTCCAGTTTTACGTGTTAGGATTCAATATGTTACCGGCCTTTTTATATCATCATGGTATGCCTTATATCCAACATTTTTATGATTTTTTCATATGGCTATTCACATAATAGTATATTTAGATCATCCCACTAATCATGTGTTCCCTAGCATACCTTATGCATATTTATCGCACAATGGTAGTTAGAAGAAAAATTTAAAGATCATATAATGAAATACTTTATTTAGTTCCATTCTTTCATTATTATGTACCAAGTCTTCAAAGATAGTAGACTGTGTGATCCATGGCTTGTACTCTAATGTATAATTATTCTTAAAATAATATAATGTTATATGTTAATTGATAAGGATGATATGGTTGGAATAAGAGGATGGTCTAACTCTTTGTGGAGATTGGGAATAGAGAACCTTTGTAATAACCTTACAAATGAGACTATGTATAAGAAAAAAACCCTAATTTTTAGTAATAATAGAGTATGTGGTTTCTCATGAAAATACATCCCTGTCTGGATACAAATAGATAGAGGTGGCTCTAGAATAGATGTATCTATGGGTAAAACCCAAAAACATAACTTTGAGATAGAATCAAACATGAAATATTACAAGACAACATGCCTTGTTGTACTCTTGGTTTGACACTCCTAGAGGATATACATTGGTAAATTCATGATCAAGGTAAAAAACATTATTATGGGAATGAAAAAAATCCTAGAAGAATATAAGTTAATAAATAGATCAAAGAAAACCGAGATTTAATCATTGGGGATCACAATTTAGGATATAATTATCATTTACAAGTTTATCTTCTTATGATCAATGTTTCTATTTTATTTCCAATAGATATGTATTTAATCCCTCTAATTGTATGTTACTTTTCATAGTTAAAGGTTGGAAATGAAAGAACATGTTCAAACAATCAATGTGATAGGCTATGTGATGATTTCCCTAATGATATGATTGGTATGAGGTGATTAGGTGATCAAAACATCAGGATAGTACTTGAATAGATAGATAATGTTATGAATAATAACATGAATCATGTGGAACACCGTATTAATCCATGAAAAGAGTATGTTGTCGTAGAATCCTTCGTGCAGAAAATACCTCCCATTTTTAGTGGATCTTTTCATCTCGTCCTCGTGAAATAGAGGATTAACTCCATTGAAAAGATAATATGTGTCTTCAAGTGGTAAGAAAATTATAAAGTTGTACTGGCGCTCTATCATTTTTATGGGGATACTGATAGGTGGTGGATAGTGATCATGAATATGAATTCAAAAGAAAATATTAATTCCATGGATTGGGAGGAATTCAAGAGAATGTTTTTCAATAAATATTTTCCCTGAACCCTCCGTCTCAAAATGGAATGAGAGTTCTTCAGACTTGAGAAGAAGAAAGATGATTCCATCAAGGCATCTGAAGAAAACATCACAAGGATTTCAAGGTACACCTTTGGATTTTCATTGACACCAAACTAAAGGTGGATCGATTCTTTAGCAGACTAATGTTGAGTCTATGAAAAGTGTTGTACATTCAAGACATTGAAAGCTATTAGTAGATAGTCTCTTGGAACCTTAAGGTTAACATGGAGATCAGAGACTCTTGGTATTATCATGAGACCATAAAAAATTAAGAAAATGGAATCTAATATGGGAGGTTCTACAAATAAATTCTATTATGGGTAGAAGCCTGATCATCCCACGTGTAAAAATTGTGGAAATAAGCATTCTGGGAACTATCTTAAGGGAATCAGGAATTGCTTCAAATGTTGAATGTTGGGACATCAAGATAGAATCTATATATGGGATTTGAATAATCTTACTAATGTGGAAGATGAAAGGATTTTTCTGATCAACACTCAGCCTGTAGTGCAGTGTTACAACTATATGGAGCATGGGAATTATGCGAACAATTTCCCTAAGATGAGGGTTTTTAGAGGCCGTCAACAACAACATATTAGTCAACAATGAAGGTATTATACTATCACTACTGTTGAGGTGGAGTAAGACAATAATGTGGTTACAGGTACAGTAGTTATTCATTCAAGAATAGTGAACATACCATTTGATTCTTGTTCTACACATTATTTCATATCATGCAAGTTTAGTAGAACTATTGAAACACCACCACAAAATTTGGAGGATATGTTATCTATGAGAATATTGAATGGGTAAACTATTGCATCCAAGGATTATAACTCCTCCCTGGTTAATTTTTTTGGACTGAACTAACTAGTATGCTTCATCAAAATTATTTTAGTGTATTTTGACACTATTTTGGGCATGTATTGGTTATAATTATACAAAGAAAACATATACTGTCTGGAAAAGGAGACCACTCTTCATATCATGAAGAATCCTATAATTCATTAAAATCATAAGGAGGAAGATGGATATCTTTAAGAATCGTTATATCAAGTGTGTATATTAATTAATTTTTAGAAATCATGTCTAGTTGAAATGATTGAGACAAAGGAATGAATAATGATTGAATACATTCCCATCATGGGGGATTAAACTAATGTATTCCCTAAATAGTTTACTAGTATTTCTCCAGATCGAGAGGTTGAGTTCTCAATTGCACTTACTCCCAGATATCTACCTTTATAAAATCCACCTTATAGAATGGCCATTGTAGAGTTGGAGGATCTAAATAAGTAGTTACAAGAGAATTTAGAGGAGGCTTTTATACATCTGAATGCTTCATTGTGGGTTAGTCTAGTTCTCTTCATTATGAAAAATGATGAATCAATTATCTTATTAATTTATTATCACATTCTCAACAAAATCTTGATAAAGAACAATTAACCCCTACCATAGTTAGATGGCATGTTCGATCATCTTAGTGGGGTCAGTTATTTCTCTAAGGTGGACCTTCATTTGGGATATCACCAATTATTGGTGAGGAAGGATGATATTCCCATGACTGCCTTTCAAACAAGGTATAAAGACTATGAGTTCATAGTGATTCCTTTCTAACTCACTAATTCTCTAGAAATTTTCATGGATTTAATTATTATAGTCTTTTGATATTACCTCGAAAAATTTGTGGTAGTCTTTATTGACAATACTCTGATATACTCCAAGAGAAAGGAGGAACATGAGGAGTATCTGAATACTATGATAATGTCTTTCCAAAGGGAGAAGTTTTATGAAAGGTATAATAAATGTGAGTTCTGTATAGAGGTTTTATTATTCTTGGGGCATGTTATCACCAGTAAATGGATATATTTGGACCCTTCCAAGATAAAGACAATTGAAAAGTGGCCTAAGACAACATCTTTAAAAGAGATCCGTTGATTTCTGGGTCTTTCTAGGTACTATTGATGATTTTTGAAGAACTTCACATGATTTTCAAACCCAATGTACAAGATGAAAAGGAAGGGAGTGATGTTTTTATAGTGTCAAGAATTTGAAGACTACGTTAAGGAGTTGAAAAATAGGCTTATCACTGCGCCAATACTCAGAATCCCAACAAGAGGAGAACTCCTTAGGGTTTATAGTGATGCCTAAAATAAAGGATTAGGATATGTGATGATTAAATATGATAATGTTATATCATATTCATTAAGGCAGCTAAAAATACATGATCAAAACTATCCTACGTATGATCTGGGGTTGGCGGCTATGATCTTTGCGTTGAAAATCAGGCACCATTATCTCTATAGGGAGGAGTGTGAGATATATAATTATCACAAGAGTGTCAAATATACATTCACACAAAAAGATCTTAAAATGAACCAGCATAAATGGATAGATCTCATCAAGTATTATGACTGTTCAATACACTACCATCCTGGTATGGAAAAATAAGGTGCTAGATGCTCTTAGTAGAAAGAATATTGTATATTTATCAATAATGAGAATTGAAAAGGATCCAATCTTGTTAGATTTGCAGTGGTTGGACATGAAAATAATTAAGGGAGGAACATCATCCATCCTTTATCAAATGATTTCTCAACTATCCCTCATGGAGAAAATAAAGGATAATCAAAGAAAATTGGTGGAAATTCAGAAATATGTGGCAGCCATTAAAATGGGAAATCCTAAATGTTTTTGATTGATGTGAAAGTATTTTTATGATTTTGGTCATAATTACATGTACCATATGATACAACTATAATGAAATAGATTTTGGATTACGCACTTATCTCAACTATCTCTATTCACATAGGGAGTACAAATATGTATTCATATCTCTAAGAGAACATTTGGGTGGACAATATGAAGAAGGAAATTGATGAGTATACTTCCAAGTGCCTAGTATGTCAACAAATGAAGGCAGAAAGATAGAAGTCTAAGTATATTGTTCATACATTACCCTTACCAACAAGGATGTGGGAGAACATCACCATTGACTTTTTCACAAGACAACCAAGGAAATCCAGAGGAAAGAATGCTATATGGGTCATTGTGGACCGTCTTATGAAGACAGATCAAATCATCATGATTTGAGAGGACTTATCATGGGATAAAATTTCAAAGATATATATCAAAGACATGGTAAGGATTTTTGGATTACCACTATCTATTGTATCTGACAGAGATCCAAGATTCACCTTGATGTTCTAGAAATGTATCTAACATGCTCTAAGCACAGAACTAATCTTTAGTACGACCTATCATCCTCAACCTGATGGCCAATACGAGTGAACTATTCAAACTCTAGAATATTTTTAGGTATCATGTTCTGTGGACTTTAATGGAATATGGGACCAACATCATTCACTGGTTGAATTCTCCTACAACAATAGTTTTTAATCGAGCATCAAAATGGCACCATATGAATATATTTATGGGAAATGGTGCTAAACACTAAAGTGTTGGGAGGAAGTTGGTTATTGTAATCTGTTACGACATAAAATGGTTGAATAATTGATGGAGAAGGTAAAAACCATTCAAAATCACATAAATTCATCCAAAATTTGGCAATATAGTTTTGTAGATAGTCGTCAATGAATCCTTTAGTTCATAGTTGGGGAGATGTTATTTCTATGCATATCTCTATAGAATAAGGTCATTGTTTTGGGAAGAAAGGAATGTTATGTCCCTGGTAAATCATCCCCTTCTAGATTCTTGATTGTGTTACGGATATGACCTATCGACTATAAATTCCACCTACCATGTCCAAATTATGCGATGTATTTCATGTATTTTGTTAAAATAAGTACATACCAGAACCTTCACATAGACTCTCTTCATAGTTCATATAGTTACAGAACAATCATTCTTATATGGAGCATCCAGTAGAAGATCTTGGATCATAGAGATAAATTTATATGCAATATTACTACTCACTTGGTCAAAGAATTTTGTTGGAACCATTACTATGAAAAGGAAAAATGGGAGCAGTAGAAGGAAATTAACGAAAAGTGACCGCAAAACATTAAGTTGAATGGATGGGAGATATTTTATGCAGCGAAGCCAACAAGTCAGGATGTGGTTTATCCAGTGCATCTTATAGAATTATATGTTACAATATGTTTTTTTAATGAAGGTGGAAGATTCAAATTTTCCTTCAAGAGTTATTGGAAAATATATTCCCTATCTTTTAATATGGAAACAAATATCATTGGAGTTTCACATGAAGGCGAAGCAATTTTCTACACTCAGAAGCTTCCAGATCAGTTAGGAAGTTTTGAGAAGGAAAAGGCAATAGATTTACTTGAACATAGAGGAGTAAAAACACCAAAGATAAAACATATCTCAATGAATTTCAGGATTCTAGAATTATGGGTACATTGTTTCCACATTCCCTGAAAAAGCGACAAGGAATCCTTAAATAAATGTGACATATTTGTCTTGGATTTTTTGGTTTAACCTGAGAATGAAAAACCTAGTGATTTATATCCTTCTAAAAATCACCAACATTAATAATAAAACTCTCAAATACCAAATCATCATGTATCTGAAATTTTTTTCTAAGATAATATTGCTATGATTAGAATCGTTAAAAATTCCAAGTAGCCCAAAGCTAAGAAATTTCAAGATCTTGCTAGTAAGTGATGAAACCTTGTGAAGGATGAATGTCATATTCAATAACAAGTTCGGATAATTTTACGATCTTTGTGAAAGTGGTACTGAAGCTCTGGATAAGAAAGCTGAAGTATGAGATACTTCCAAGAAAGCTCAAAAGAAGAGTAATCAAAAAAGAACTGGAAATCAAAGAAAATCCTATAATTCCAGTAACACAGTTAGCTCCACCAAAACCAAAAAATAAAAAAAAACATTCCCTGATGAAGTAGTCAGAATGTAGAGGGAACAAAAGAAGGATAAAAAAGAATGAGATCCTAGATTTGGTCTAGACCCTACTAAAGAAAAGGCCTGAAGAATAAAACTACTGAAGAGGTAGAGAAACAAGAAAAAGAGAAGAAACAAAATAAGAGAATGTCTGAAGGTGAGATTGTTCAGAAACTAATCAATTATACTAAGAAAGCCTCTGAAAAGGTTCAGGTACCAGAATCCATTCTCAAAGAACTAGTACTAGTAGAGACACCAAGGAATAAAGACATAATTTCGGAACCTGATTTAGAAGTTGAGATAGACTAGAAAGAAGAAAGTGAGGAATTACAACAAGAATAAGATGATGAAACCAATGATGTGATAAAATAAGTTGAAGAATATCATGAGAAGGAATGTCTTGAAAATAAATCAATCTGGACATCCTAGGATGAATCAGGTAAAATTATTTTTCATGGAAAAGAGGATAAGGGTTTGGAAGAGGTTAACAAATATTCTGATGATGAAGGTAGCAATCATGACTTCATCTAACCTGATTATCATAAGGAAGATACGGAGAAATAAGAGGTTTATGAATATAATATTGTCGAATTTTTAGATAGCGAGCATGAATCACGAATGTCTAGGGAGTCAATTCCCAATGTTTAAAATGGAAAACTAGTTGTTTTTTATACACCTAAAAAGGATGTGGTTGTGAATGAAATGAAGGATGCTGGTGCTTCATCCAACAGGAAAGCTGAAGAGCTTGAAAATGAATATTCTATGGAAAGGTAATCAAATTATGAATCATCATACATGGGTCAAGATTTCATGGTACATTTTCTAAAGAAGTTAGTAAATACCATTCCTCTGTTTCCTAGCATTGATTCAAGGAATTAGTTTTTCCAACATTCTTTCAATCAGAAATCAAATTCTCTAAGTTTGCTCATGGAAAAATTCATTAAGATTGATATAGACTTACAATCTTCCCTTATCAGTTATGATGCTCATAGTAGATCATGTAAGGAAATTAAAAGGTGGTCTAAAAGAAAAATTAAAGTCTTAAAAATTATTGATGACTTCCATGACTCAGTGAAAGATTCCTTTGATAAGTCAGATGATAGGATAAAAACATTATGACAAGTTTTACAGCTAATTTGAACATTAAACAAGTATCATGGAAGCAAGAAGATAATGATATTAATGGAAAGTTTAATTTATATTATTTTAATTTGAAGGGAGAAAGGGAACTCATGGAATATTTAGAAGAAAAGTTTAATAAAAAAGAATAATTATAGAAGTCTCATGAATAATTTCATAATTCTTAAGATGAATAAATAAAGGCTCTAGAAAAGAAAAAAGAGGATCAGGAATAGTTGCTCAAGTGGTTTGAGGATGATTATAAGGAGTTCAATAAGTTTAATGATACACAACAAAAGATCATGTCGAAGAAAAACAAGGATGAATGAACACCTCAAATCCAATCTTTTTTGGTATTTTTTCCCTATATCAATTTTTTCAATCATAATGAAAATTTTACTGCACTTCATTTGTTTTGTTTTGTATAGTTGTAATCTTTCGTGTGCCGTTTTTTCAATTCCCACTAATTATTTCTGAAAATCACAATGTGGGATAAAAGAATGATCAAAATTATACTATGTATAGAAGAAGAGATTTTCTCTAAGAAAGGGGGAGTTTAAGTAAGGGGGTTTGCATAATGATGTTTTTCACAAAATAAGTCAAGAATATGATCTTTTGGGACTTCAAAACCTAAGGGGGAGTTAGTAATATTCATCATGGTTCATAAGTAAATAGAGATAAGTTTTATTTTATAGTTCATGAAGAAAATTCTTATTCTTTATATTTTTTTGAATGGTTGTTTGTGCTTTCAAAAAAGGGGGAGATTGTTGAGTCAATAAGGTTTATTTATGAATTTTCCATTCCACTATATTTTGAAAATCATAGACACTTTATTATAAGTCAAATTATCTTTCCCTAAGGATTATTTTCTTTAGAGAAATTTTCCTTCTCTAAGGAAATGTCTATCCCTACCTTTGTTTTCATTTCTTCATTTTATAATATCTGAAACCCAAATTAATATTATTATTATGTATAAAATTTGGATCCTTATTATAACCCTCAGAATCATATAGATCCTTTGATATAGAGTCCAATGTTTTTGGACTTCTAATTCCTCAATATCCAGACTCCAAATTATCTGAAATTCAAACTCCGATTTCTCTGAAATTTAGACACTAAATTCTTTGAAATTAAGACTCATAATTCTATGAAATTTAAACTCTGAATTCTCTGAAATTTAGACTTCAAATTCTCTGAAATATAGACTCTTAATTCATCATAATTTAGACACTTATTTCCTCAGAATTCAGACTTCAAATTCCTATAGATTTAGACTCTGAATTCCTCAAAATTCAAGACTCTGAATTACTCAGAATTAAAACTCTGAATTCCTCAGAATTCAGACTCAAAATTCATTGGAATCCAGAATCCAGAATCTATAAAATTCAGATTCCAAATTCTTTTTTAATCAGAATCTTAATATACATGTTTTTTAGATTCCAATTATTTATAAATTTATATTCTGAAGTCTATTTTTTCTTAGACTCTAGATATTCATAATTGGTTAAGCTAATTCATTTTTTCTTAAAAATTATTTTTTATGTAAAAAAATGATGTTGTGCATTTTTTTCTAACTAACCGTTTGTTGAGTGACACATGTATAGGTCCCTTCGAAATTTAAGGAAAAATATGACCATTGGAGGAGGGAGTTGATCGTTGAAATTTTTCCTATAAATAGGATCTCATTGAAATGAGATAAAAGGTTGTTGATCGAGCAATAGATTACATTCTATGATAATGTGAAGTGATTTCTAGAGAGATAGAGAGATAGATATGGTCATGCATTCTGAGTTTCATGAACATCTTTTTCAGCTGTGAACATCTTTTTTAGCTGTGAAAATCTTGTTTAGATTACTTCGTGTGACTCTAATTATTGCTGATTATAATTGAGGAAATCCAGGGATAGAATGATAGAAGTGCCGACTACTTTAAAGTTCAAGGGAATGCAGGGATAGCTAGATAGATTCTGATATTCTTATCAGGGGCTTACCCTAGTGTGGAAAGATAGACTTTCTTGAATATTTCAATCAAGAGACATTTATCTATGTTTTTTGGATACCCTAATCACTGGGTTAAGATATTTCATACTTCTTACTTGTTTTGTTTCACGTTTTATTTCCACTATATTTTGATAAATGAATAAATTATTACTTTCTTATAGTTTCTTGTACTTTACTTACACTGATAAAAAAGAATCTATACACTCAAAGTAGAATCTTCCTTAAAAATATTTTTATTGAAATTATTTTACAAATCCACATTTCTGAAACCTACGCAAGTTTTTTTATTCAACAAAAAGAGGATATGTGAATTTACATTTTTTAACTTTGTTAAACATAGTTTTCCTTAAGTTTAGAAATTAATGTTTTAAACATACAATTCACACCCCTATTGTAATTCAGAATCTACAAACACTATTTTGATCCTAAAAACACTAGTACCTTACATGTACTAGAATTATATTATGATAATGGAATAAGTTATTATCATCTTAAATTTTCTCATGTTTTAACCATCCAAGATGTGTTAATTTTCCACATTCAAGGATGATGGGTATTTAATTTCTTTTACGATCTTCAATTCTGGTCAGGAAATCATCATTGTTTTGGTTGAAATAGATTATTATGTAATATATCCTATTTAAGGATCTATAATATTTTTTTACACGTGATATTAAATTATAATGCCAAATGAGTTTATAGTGAGCAAAAACTACCAATACCGCAAAAAGGATCTCAATATTGTTTTATATAATGATTCAACATCACTCCAAGTAACCAAATTAAATTTACAAACTTTTATAATTGTGGATGTTCAATAATAAAATATAACTCAAATTCTAGAAAACCATTATCATCATACATGTGTGTCCTAAATGAATATAAGTTAACCAACCATTAAAACCAAGGAAGAAAACAGACTCAAATAATGAAATTGAACCTCATAACCAATCAAAAAACCAGGAATGAAATTTAAAAGGTTATAATAAATCTGTTAAATATATAATAGTTTCTATAATTATTAATTATTTACCCTAATTGGATTATTCATGTCATTAATATCAGGTGGATAACACTATCAGACTTAAGTTAAAGGATCCTCTCTTTCTCACATTTATTCAAGAACCTCTTCTATGTTATGTTCTTTTATACATAATTCCGAATGATGTGGTATTATTTCACACCTCCCCCATACTGACCTCATGATGTATAAGTGATGAGAAATTCCTTTCTTTCTATTTTTAATCCCTCTTAGGTGCACCTGATACCATTCTGATAATCCGTAAGGGATTCTACCCGAACCTCCTTTGTTCCTTCAGGATGCCTTTTCTTTCAATTACAGAATTGAAATTATCTTATATTTTTATGTGCATATTATAACTGAAGTTTACATGTATCAAATTCATTTATCATGACCCTTGAATCATTCTCTTTCGGGGATATACATGGTTTTAAGTGATTCACTCCTCAATACTTCACGATAAGAAAACATGTTTTTAGGGAACTTCTCGAATTCTTACACAATTTCATGTTCACCCTCTATTATATTTTAATCCACCATCATCTTTATAATATAATTATTTTTATTATGAAAACATTATTGGTTCACTTCATGTTTTATATAATTTATTTTTTCCTTTTTCTATTTTAATGTATCTATAGTATTTTCTTTCACACCCCCAAATAAATGTTTAAATGATAAAATTTCTTAAATAAATTTCATACATGTTGTCAATTATACTTGAAATTACCTACCATGATACATACATATTTTCCCTTATGAATTTATATTTATAATTTTGTTCCTTTTAATCATGGAAACTTTTATAATACACCCATTTGTTTTGCTTTATGACATGATTATGGTACCCAATTATTTCCATGGGTAATCCAAATGTTTATGTAAGATTGATTTTGTATGATTATTTATGTGGAAAACAAATTCATGAAATGTTAAGATGGGTTTACCTTGATAGAGCTCTAATTCATTGGGTAATGTTGAGTCTCATGAGACGTTATGTGTGGCGGTCTTGGCGGATAGCCTTGGCTTGTGCTACCATGTGTGACGGTCTTGGCTGTTAGCCTTGTCTTGTACTACCATGTGCAACGGTCAGAGAGGTTATCCTTGACTCAAGCTAAAGTCATGTTTTATGTTGATTAAAAATTAAAATGACTCCATTTTTATATTATTCCATGTTTATATGTTATGATTTCATATGTTACATGCCTTTTTATATCATCATGTCATGCCTTCTATCCCATGTGCTGATGTTGTGTTCATATATTTTTTCCCTTATGCGGATATTTAGTTCATCCCATTGTTAATGTGTTCCCCAAGGTACCATATGCTGATGTTTAAGCACAATGGAATTTATGAGATGAAATTTAATATTAAATAATAAAAAAATTTATTTAGTTACATGTATTTAGTTTTATATACCTAGTCTTCTAGGAAAGTAGACTTTACGATCCATGTCCTGTACTCGGATGTATAATTATGATTAAAATCATGTAATGTTATATGTAAAAGTCTAGGGTTACTATACCAAGGTGTATTGTCTCCCCACAATACTATACACACCCCCTTTACTAGTCAGCAGCCTTCGGCATAGATTGTGGTTTTCTTGAGGTCCCATAACCGACCCTCTCTAACAATAGGAGAGAGTCCCAGATTGGGGGATGCTATGGTTCAAATATAAAACTGTCAATGAAAAAAATAATGGTATTATGTTTTCATCTCCATTTTATATCTTACCATCAATATAATATTTTTGGAATGTGGTTCATGGAAATATTTTCACTCTACTAATAGTTTAATTTGATATTATTTTTGGAATAGTTGCGATCTCTCAATATTGAAATCATATTAATTGTAGTCGAAGAAAAAACATTTCAAATTCTTGGTCAATTTATGTTTTTCTATTTGTGTGATTATGAAAATGTATATTTAATGATAAATTCATAATTTTTAGGGTCATACTATGTCTTCAAGATCTGTATTCAACAATAATAATTGGGAAAAAATAAATATTTAAAAATATTTCTATAATTCAAGAATATTATTTCATATTTCTTGAAGATTATTAGACTCTTACACCTAATCATAAACATTTTTTTTATAGAACTCATACCTGGTGATATAAAGTTTTCAATTAATCCTCATAGAACAACCTCAATTGAGTTGTAATATTTTTAGAAGTAACATTTAATGAATAATGAAAATGGATTCATATTTTTTAGTGAATAAAAAAATAGTTAACCTATTCATTTTTTAGAAATGATATGGAAATGTGTCGTTGTACTGATTATTATGAGATAAATTAGATCTTTATCAGGAGAAAGTCTCATCTATATTGTATTGATGACTTGTTTGATCAAAAATATGTTGCTTAGTTATTTTTAATGATTCACATTCAATATTAATATCATAAATTAAGGATCAAAATGGGGGATACCCGTCATTTCCTTATTCAAGATGTTTATAAACTATAAATTTTTAGTTATTCCATTTGTACATAACAGTTCTTCCTTTATCTTCATTTATCTAAATAACCGAGTCATTATATATTAAATTGATGAATTTGTTCTTCAATTTATATATTATATTATTATATATCATAATAGAAAGGTAGATCATGAAGATCATATTAGAATATTATTTATGACATAAGAAAGTATAAGGTATATACCAAAATTTTAAATTATGGATTTTTGAATCAAATTTGTTCATTTTGGGGTCATGATATTCTAAGCACTGATATATCTATTGATCCATATATTATAGAGGGTATATAAAAATGTCATAGACCTACCATATTTACTGAGATCTATATATTTATTTTATTGGATTGATACTAGTGATATTTATGAAAAATGAATTATGGAAATAAAATCCTAAAACCCTGTTTACTATGAATGCGGTCAGTTATATTAGAAAGCCGAATGCTATAAAAACTTCAACGAATATAATGGGAATATGGTAATTTATCTATTTATTATACTACCCTCTGGTGGATAATGTTCATGACACATAAATACTCTTGAAATAAGTTACATGGATTTTTTATAATATATAATGAAATGATAATTCTTTTTTCCCAGCACATTTGAATGATGAAGAGATAAAGTACCCAACAAATATTTTTGAGCCCACGGTGGTAAATTTATTATTTTAAAACGTGAATAAATTATATTTATATTGAAGGGTGTGATGTATATATTGATTAATTAAATATCAATTATATATTTACATTGAAGTAAATGAATATGTTCCAAATTAGATGATTGGAGTTGATCAATGATTATCAATTCTTAATATTTATCCACTATGGGATGGAGAAAAAAATTGATGATGCTCTAATTAAAAATAATCATTATTTTTTTATACTATAATGTTTGAAATAATTCCAATTATTATGGATTTATATTAGATATACCTCAAAATACAATGGTATGGGGGAAAATATGGTGACTCTGAAATGAAATTTCAATCATCCATCCATGAGATGATAAATGTTATAATTTTTTTTATTTATAACTACTAAAGATGCAATGGAATACACCATCATTCACTACTAGAAATGATGTAATAATGTGAATCATGGAATAGATATATTTCTTTATAATATCATAATTGAAAAAGGAACTATTTGTATTAAGATCACGTCTCATCATTTATTATCCACACTAAATTTACAAAGATTTAAAAATATCTAAAATATCAATTATTATTTCAGAACACAAAGATGGATATTGAAATTTATTTATATTTATGTCTAGTGTGTTAGTACAATAAAGATGAAAATAATATGGCAATGTTGATGATGAAATCATTTTCCAAACATATATATAAATGGAAAATACACTATGTATTTCATAATATTACTTCTCTAGACATCTATTGGCTAAAACACTATTTTTAATATAGTCTAACACCTTATTTTTCTAGAAAAATTTAGTTCTATTAGTGTAGACTTATTACCTAATAGATATTCCTATATATACATTATGTATGTGTTTAGGTTTCATGATGTTCCACACTAAATTTTATTAGATCATTATCCAAGGTTCACCTATATAAAATATGGAAACTTAGTCTCACGTATCATCCTCATACAAATGTTTATTATAATAGGTCCATTTAAATCCTTGAAGACATTTTGAGATAAATCTCTAGGGATTTCATATATTATTATAGTCTATACCCTCCACTAGTCTAGTTTTCTATGATAATATATTTCACAATGGATTTCTGATGGATCCTTATAAAACCATATATGGAATGATGTATAGAACAAAAACAAGATGAGGTAAATTTTGAAAACATGAAAAAAATTAAAAATAAAAAGAGGAAATGGTAAATAATAATTTTGTTTAGTAAAACATTTTTCTAGATCTGACTCTGTTACACTATTATACAGATAATTTTCAATGAGATATAGAATTTGAATTAGGTGAAAAAATTACTTTTAAGATTATATACGTGGACGTCATTTATGATATATCTATAGATGGTGAAATTTAGGATTTTATATATCTTTACCTTTTGAGATTCATGATCATATCTATGTGGTAGGTTATCACTTGTCACTCTGACAAAACATCTATTATATTCATGATGTGTTAAATGTATAATTTTTTACGAAATACATTTCTTATCCTTGACATGTACAAAACTCATAGGTTATAAACATATAGTAAGATCTTTTTTATATGGAATAACTAGTTGACATTCCTGATCATGGATAAATTTTTTAGATTAACCAAACCCCTAACATGTTTAATTTTTTTGGATGAAATTATACATTTATAAAATATACATGTGTACCTAAGGATTTAATTAGGAAATAGTATTCTCATATATATCTTTTGTATAATAGAATTTTAGGGGAGAAATTCATGTATTTATAGTAAAATTTACTCCTAGGATTTTATAATATATTTCATTTAAATTAACATGTTTCTTTCAATAACACGTCACATGAAAAACCCAACCAAACAAATCATGATAAAAAAATTATAATATTTTTATTAAATTTAAAGATATAAATAAAGTTTAACTCTTTCTAAAATATTATTATTAGTAAAATAAATTTATATTTTAATAATAATTCATTAATAAATTTAAATTAGTGTTTCTAAATAACTATTCATGTCGCGAACCAACCCGGGTTGACCATGAACCGGTCACCCAAGCCGGCCCACGATGTGGCCCGAAGGGCATTCCTGATCCCCACAGGATGAAAACTAGTGTCGGGCACCAAAATTTAATTGTTGTGAACTATTTTTCCTATAAAATGAATAAATAACCAATAATTAATAGAACCATAAAACTAAACTTTTGTAGTAGAATAAAAAATGTGTATACCTCTTTCTGACCTTATAGGTCACCACCCAACTCAGACTTAAGCCTGCTCCAACACTGAGCTGTTGAACCAAGAACCAGAACATGAACTAAACCTGCAACTGAAAGAATAAGATATGTGTGAGCACCAAGATTCTCAGAAGAGATTCCAAATATAACAACGAAATCCAAACATTCCCTCTCATAAAATAGTCCATTGATGCATGTTTGAAATAAAAATATAAAAGTAAGGTTCTCACATTTTAAAATAAGAAACTAGCTTCTCCCATTTAAAAACCAAACACACTTTACATTCCATTTCCAAAATCATTTTTCATTTTATAAATAAAATCCAAAGTAGAATATACCCAAGATGGGCTAGTGTAAAGCACGTAAAAATATCCAGTTGAAAATAAACTAGTGAAATAGAAAGTAAAGCAGAAATGAAAATAATCCAATAACCATGGGTGATCCTAAACATCCCTAGATGACCTCCAGATTTACTTGGATTCAGAACCACCTGATCGCCTATGGTGAAGCTCCTATGTCTATAACCAACTGGCCGCCCTAAACTGACCAATCCATTGGAAATGCCCGCCTGACCTAACACAATTCAAGGGGGTACCAAACTGTCTAATCGGGGTTTATTAGCAACCATCACTCGATCATCTAAAATATTCTCATGTACCCATGGTGGTTACAATAATACCGTGTAGGTAGTTAGGCCCTCACACACGTGACTCATCCTACTGTACTTTCCTTCCCCAAACACAGACGCTTCCTATACATTCACCCATAAATCATTACACTAGATAGAAGTTACTCATATGCACATCAAATCGTCTCACATTAACAAAGTACCAACCAGTCCATCATGCCATGAAAATCATTAAAACCATTTGAAACATTTTTGAAAATACTAAAGTTTTTAAATGGGAATACAGTAATCAAAATGTTGTCATTTCAATGAATCAACACAAACATTACACTAATGATTAAAGTGACAAACGAGCCTATATGTTCAAAATCTCTAATGTTTTTTTAATAAAACATTTTAGACTCTAAATAAAAAATTCACAATCTTTGGAAACGGCCAAATGGCCCCTTGAGAAAAATATTCATCGAAACACATACTAAAGGCCAAACAGGCACACCCATTGAGACTATATTTCAAAACCTTTCATAAAATCCAAATAAAGGAAAAAAACTTATTTAGGAAACTAAATTTTTATGAAAACATTATTTTGAAGGTTCTATCTTGATTTGAGGGAACATCCATGTGTTCACCTAGTGAACCCATGGATGTGCCGGTATCTAATGGATCAAAAACAACCAAAGTGACATTTCTAAACCATTTCCACAAGAAATAAATTTGCCTTGAAATCAAAACCAACAATTTCCATAATTTAAAGAATACAAAACAATCCCCCATAAATCTAAAAACCACTTTTTGAAACATTTTTAACACAATTTCCATGATACGACATTGTCAAACTAAACACGCCAAACCTAAATTACATTTGACAAGAATATCTCCAAATTACCCTATTTCTAAGAAAATATACAACCCGTGAAACATACCAAACAATTCTTCAAGAATTATGTAAACAGAAAAAATTAATTATAAAAAAATATATAATCAACCAAACCAATTTATTATCAAATTTTATAATCTAATCAAATAGTTTTATGCAATTCCATAAACTGCTCAAAACAATTGCACAAACTAAAAAAATCACCATGACAGATTATTGTAGAGTATCACAAAGGTGTGTGTCATTTTTGATACACTACTAGTACAACTTTTGATGTAAAAAGAACACACTTCCCACAAATAGATAAAATTATAATCATAGAGGAATGAATCAAAACATTTTTTTGACAGAACCAAATAGCTTTGAAAGAATATACCAGAATAATTAATTATGTTGTGAAGATTAAAATCACATTAAGTATTTAATTAAAACACTTAAGCATTAAATGGTATCAATTGGAAATGAAAATTTGGATTTTCCTACCTCAAGGTTAAGCACGAACGCGATTGAACTTTGAAGAAGGGTGAAAAAATCCCCCACCGACCAATCTGCACACCCGAAACAACTCACAAAACCACAAGTTACTAACAGAGGCATTAAGGTCTCGATAAATTAATGAAAACCCCCAAAACTAAAGAATTAACAAATGTCAAAGTTCTTAGATGGGGCAGAAAGGTGGGTCCCTAGAAAACAGCGCGTGCATGGTTCATGTTTGTTGCTGCTTGCCGGAAAAGGAGTCGGTGGCCGAAATGTGGGTGTGGTATGGTACGAGCGCGATAAGGATAGTGCTTTGGCAAGGAGGTGGCTAGCCGGAGCGGTGTCTTGTCATAGTCGATGTAATGGGCCGTGGGTTTCTAGAGGCCAGGGCATGAGCGGGAGACCGACCATGGCAGCAGTGTGGAGGCCGGGATAGCGGTACGGAGACCGGGACAACGAAGCTGGGGCACGAGCGGAAGGCTGGGTTAGTGATGTGGAAGCCGCGACGGCAGATCCAAGGCTGGGACAGTGGTGCAGAGGTTGGGATGGCGGTATGAAGGCTAGCTGGGTGTGTTGAGGCACCACTGGTGAAGGGCTGTAGAGGCCCACCAATGTGCGTTGTGGGGAGAAGGTAGGAAGGGGGGCTTGGGCAGCATGATCGGGAAAGGGGGTGCGTCCTGTGGTGGATCATTGAAAAAATGGGGGAATAGGGTAGATTAGGGTTTTGGTGATTTTCTTTTTTTCTTTTCTTTTTAATAATAATAATAATAATAATAACAATCATACCCAAAATAAATCAATAAATAAACATTGATAAATATAAAAATAATTAAAAATAACAAGAGTAAAAATAATAATTATTTAAATAATAATAAAAATAACAATGACGATAAGAAAATAATTATAATACCTTTAATACAATAACAATAATAACAAAAATAACACCTCATTAATAATTTTATTATTAATTAAAGAATAATAATAATATTAGTACACTTTAAAAATTTAACTCATTTTATTTAAATAAATCTTTATTTATTTTAATCGTTAGGTGTTTGTGTGACACCAGGGATGACCACACAGCTACCGCCCACTGTGCGGTGACTGCACACAGGTCTGAAACCCAATAAAGTCATTAAACACCAAACATTTAAAGTCGGGACTCATCCCGACCCCTAGAACAAGGACCCGAAACTATAAAAAAGTAAAATAAAAACAATCATAAAAATAAGGGTGTGAAAATTCTCCCCACCATAGACACTTTATGCCCCCATAAAGACACCCGACCAAACAATAAACATAACAAGAATCCATGCCCGATTGAAAAAAAGAGACCATAACACAAGTGAATGAGAGAACACAATAGGTTTCTCCCCACCATAATAAATTAGCTAGTATAGAAAATTAACACAAAAAAATATCACCCCAGGAGGGGTGGGCAACGCGGGAACCTCCAACAAATCTAAACTAACTCATATAACATGAGAAAAACAACATCTCTGTTGAGACTTGGAACTCTCAACCCAGAACAAAAACTTTGAATACTAGAGAAAAACCTCCAAGAAAACCCTAATCCCAGCAGTAAACCCAAGAATAAATACATGACTTTACTCCTTCATAGGCACTTACATCTCCAAACGAACACCGTTAAACAAAGATTAACTTACACAAGGTCACAAAACACTTTAAAAAACACACCAGTGGGAGAACCATAATCACAAAAACTAAAATATTTGGATTACAACAGAACATGTATATTATAAATCCACGATGAAATAATGAACTTACAACAACTTAAAAACTTTAACAGCAGAAAGATAAAGGAAGAAAAATACTTCAAATGTTCCCCCCCCACCATGGATCATGGAACCTGAACTGAGGCTTCACACCCCCGGAAACTCCTGACTATGCGCGAGCTTCACCCTAAGACCTATGGTTGGGGATCTAATGGATGAAGCATCTCCTCCCTCACAATCAAGAACTAGAATTCCTCCAGTCACAATGTCTTCTTCATGCATCGCTTCTGACAAAACCTCTCTAGATGACCCAGACAACCACAATGATGACACGTCTTCAGAGGGATACGATGTGACAACTTGGAATGCCAGAACCAGTTTAATGATGGTACGCTTGAAGGAATCTTGACGAACTAGGTGCTAGAATCAACGAGGATAACCTCTTAGAGATGGTTCTTCTGGCACACTTCTCTCCAAACAGGGAACCTTAACAATAAAAAACTATTTACAACAGCTCCCCAAACTCCAGCGACGATAAGACAACCAACCTCCACTTGTCCCAAACTGAACCCTTAGACAAACCTAAAATGACATGAACCTTAACAGCCTTGGGATTTCCCAACTACCCAAAGACACACTACACTTCCCTCAAGTCATTCCACCACCTCTAAGAGACCACCAACACCTTAAGGAGTGATGATACTCAAAAGAATCGAAACCGGGTCATTATTCATCAGCAACACTAGGGACCTTTCTGGGCAGCATATTCCGAACAACACAAGAAACATAAAACCAAAACTTGCCTCAAGAAAAACATAATATGAAAGAACACCTCAAGCCAAGACCACTATCCGGGAAACCAAACAAATATAAACACAACCAAGAACTTCTTTTCCAAAATCACTATTTTAATTTTCAAGAACACACTTCCACCAACCAGAATCAAATCATAGTGAAACAAAATATTTGCCAAAAATGACAGAATGAGGAACACGTAGTTATGATTAACTCGATGACATGGTAGTGAGCCACACCCTAAGAAAGTGACAATGACTATGAGGTGCTCAACCATGCACTCTTACTCCACACGAGTCACTACTCCATGTGAGGTCACAACATGACACCAGCTCGCCTCCATTGTCATTCCTTAATCCCAAAAACAAAAGCAGAAGACTCAGAACCTAGAATATCCATGGAAACTTGATGTTCTAAATGGGATAGGGTTCATGATGCCCTTCACGTACCTACCTCTCGAGTCTTGATAGTCCAAATCTCTATCTACCGAACAATAAAAATAACAAGGGACTCATTTGATACTATTTTGTCATGATCCCACCCGGGTTGACCCTGAACCGGTTACCCAAACCGGCCCATGACGTGGCCTGAAGGGAATTTCTGAACCCCACGGGCTGGAACTAGTTCCGGGCACAAAAATTTAATTGTGGGGAACAATTTGGCCACGAAAATTGAATAAATAACCAAGAATGAACATAACAAAAAAATAGAATATTAGCAGCGGAAAATATAAACAACCGAGCATACCTCCTTGTGACATTCTAGGTCACCACCCCACTTAGACTCAAGACGCTCTAATGATAAGTAGTTGAACTAGGAACTAGAACAAGAACATAACCTGCAACTGCAAGAATATGATAGGCATAATCACTGATATTCCCAATAGTGATGTCAAATATAACCAGGGAATCCAGATATTCCCTTTCCCAAAACAGTCCATTGATACAAGTCTTAAAATGAAAATATAAAAGTAAGTTTCTCACATTTTAAATTAAGAAACATGTTTTTCATTTAAAAACCAAACACATGCTACATTCCATTTCCAAATTCATTTTTTATTTTATAAATAAAATCCAAAATAGAATATACCCAAACTGGGCTAGAGTAAAGAAAGTAAAAATGTGAAAACTATAAATAAGATTCTGCAACAGAAAGTAAATAAGCAAAGAAAATAATCCAGTAACCATGGGTGATCTTAAACATCCCTATAAGACCTCTGGACATACTCAATTTCAGAACCACATGTCAGCGTATGGTGATGCTCTTAATTCTATAACCAACTGGCCGTCCTAAACTGACCAATCCAATGGCAAAGCCCTCCAGGCCTATCAAAATTTCAAGGGGTACCAACCCATTTAAATGGGGTTGATCAGAAACCATCAGTCAATCATCAAAAAGATTCCCAAGAACCCATTATGGATACAATAATACTGTGTAGGTAGGAAGGCCCTCACACGCGTGACACATCGCATCACACTTTCCTTCTCCAAGCATGGAAGATTTCTATACATTCACCCATAAATGATTACAATAGATAGGGGCACCTCATATGCACATCCAATCATCTCACATTAAAAAGTGCCAACCGGGTCATCATTCCATGAAAATCATTAAAACCATTTGAAACCATTTTCAAAATACTAAAGTTATTAAATGTTCATATAGTAATTAAGACATCGTCATTTCAAAGAATCAACATAAACATTACACCAAATCTGAATGTTCCAAATGAGCCTTTAAGTAAAAAATATCCAATGCAATTTTTAGTAAAACCTTTTAGACTATAAACAAAAAATGCACAATATTTTGAAACAGCAAAAGGTCCCTCGAGCATAACATTCATCGAAACACAAACTAAAGGCCAAACATGCACACCCTTTGAGACTACATTTCAAAACCTTTCATAAAATCCACATAATGGTCCAAACATTATTTAGGAAACAAAATATCTTTAGAAAACTAATGTTTTAAGAAAAAATTATTTTGAAGGTTCTTTATTCATTTTAGGGCACATCCATGTGTGCACCTAGTGCAACCATGGATGTGCCAACATCCAATGGATCAACAACAACAGAAGTGACATTTCTAAAACATTTCCACAAGAACTCAATTTTCCATGAAATCAAATACTATAATTTCCAAAATTAATATAACACAAAACAATCCAACTTAAATCCATAAACCCCTTTTGAAAACAATTTTATCCAAATTTTCTAGATACAATGTTGTCAAACTAAACATACAAAGCCTAATGTAAATTTGACCAGAATATCTCCAAATTCCTCTATTTCATGAAAATATGTGATAAGGGAAACATACAAAACTATTCATCAACAATTATTTGAATAGAAAAAATGAATTATAATCAATTTTATAATTAAAACGATCAATTTATTAGCAAATTTTATAGTCCATCCAATCAGTTTTTTAGCAATTCCATAAACAGCTCAAAAAAATTGCACATTCCATAAAGAAAACACCATGATAGAATATTGAAGAGTGTCACGAAGGTAATTTCTATATTTGATACACCAATAGTACAAAATTTGACATCAAAAGAACACAATGTGCACACATGAAAATGTGGATTTTCTTACTTCAAGGTTAACCGCGTATGTGACTAAACTTTGAAGAATGGTGAAACAATCCCCTGCGGACCAATATGTACACCTGAAACAACTCTCAAAACATCTAGTTACAAATCAAGGGATTAAGGTCATGATAAATTAGTGAAAACCCTCAAAACTACAGAATTTACCGAAGGAATGGTTGTCGGACAGGGTAGAATGGTGGGTCGCTAGAAGACAGTGCTTGTAGGGGTTTGGGTTTGCTGCTGCTGGATGGACATGGAGTCAGTGGTCGGAATGTAGGCACGGAAGGGTGTTGGCGCAGCAAGGACAGATCTCCGGGAAGGAGGTAGTTAGCTAGAGCTAGAGCAACGGGCCGCGGGTGGCCAAAGGCCGGAGTAAGAACGGGAGAATGGCCGGGGCAGTAGTGTAGAGGTTGGGAGGGTAGTGCGGAGGTTGGGATAGTGAATCCAGGGCATGAGCGAGAGGTTGGGTCATCGATGCGGAGGCCAGGAAGACAGATGAAAGGTCGGGAAGGCAGTTCGGAGGTAGGATGACAGTGCGATGGGCGGCCGGGTGTGCTGAGGGGGCAACGTCGAAGGGCTGCAGAGGCCGGCCGAGGTGTGCTGAGGGGAGAAGGCAGGAGGGGGGGGGGGCTCAGGCAGTGTGATCATGAAAGGGGGTGCGGCCCGCGGTGGAACATGGAAGGGGGGGTAGATTAGGGTTTGGGTACTTTTTTTTATCATTATAGTAATAAAAATGAAAATAAAAATAATAGTCAAAACCAAAATGAAATTAATAAAAATACAATGATAAAGATAAAAATAATTAAAGTTAACAACAATAAAAATAATTATTATTTCAATAATAATAAATATAACAAAGACAATAAAATAATAATTATAATACCATTAATTCAATAGAAATAATAACAATAATGAAACCTCATTAATAATAATATTCTTAATTACATATTATTATTATTATTATTACACTTTAAACATTTAACTCACTTTATTTAAATAAATAATTATTTATTTTAATCGTTAGGTGTTTGCACAACCCTGGGCTGACCGCGCGGTTACTGCCCACCGTGCAGTGACTGCGCACGGGTCTGAAACCTACTAAAGTCAATAAATGCCAAACATTTTAAGTTGAAACTCATCCTAGGCCTTGTCCCAAGGACCTGAAACCAAGAAAAAGTAAAATAATAACAAACATAAAAGTTGGGGTGTGACAATTCAAATAATTTATTTTTTTTAAAAATATTTCCTTTTAATATGGAATGTTTATTATTTATAAAATGAAATATATTATTGGTAAATGTTAATAAATTTTTTTTATATGAATAATAAATTACCTATAATTTAAATACTAAATTACATGATTTAATAATAAAAACATTTAATGAAACAATGTTATTTTTTTTCAAAAGTTTTTTTCTTATATTTATTATGTTTTAATTTAAAATTGAATTTTACTATAATAAGAAATTTAATTGGACCAAGTAGAATATATATATATAATCCAAAAAAATTAGTAAGGGTAGTCTTATATTATTAACAAAAAAGTAACATCAATTGTAAATATATAAGCACTTTTAAATGGGATAAACACGTGTAACATACGTGGCACTAAATTTTATATGTATAAATTACTGATATGAATTTTAGAATTAATTTTATAGGATATAAATTCATAGCCACAATGTCTCACCATCTATTCTTGATCTAACTCATAGAAGCCCCATGTGATTTCTTCTCTACCCCTCACCAAACATTCAATTCTAAGGAAAAGTCTATCTTTTCACTAATAAATAGAGATCATCATAACTGATTTCAGGACACACTAACCACATAACTACTCAATATCCATAAAACATTTACCTCTACTTGAATACAATTTCAAATTTGAAGACATTATTATATCCAGTCACACCAATTATAACATTATCAGTAGGTCTTTCAAGAAGTCTCCCCAACTCTCAACTTGGGTGTTATCTACTCTGAAAAATTTATTTTTATAATTCTCCTCATAATCCTCCAAACCATTTCCAACTATACTAGAATATTTTAATAAATCTAATTGTAATACTAAAATGAAATTATATTATTGTAATATGCATTTTATATAACCTTACAATTCATTAGAAAAATATAAATGTCACATATGTTACTTGGAGTGTACCACATCCATATACAATATTTTCAATTTTTTAATAACATCCCTAGATGGATGGTTTTAGGAATTTATTTAAGGAATAATTATAAAATTTATAAGATAAATAATATTTTATAATGATAAATTTTCCAGTCTATTAATTATCCCCTTCATTAGAAAAATTAAAATGTCACTCACGTTACACGTGAACTACTGCCTCATAGATGGTGTGTTTTTATTTCATCACTACCTTACTTGTATTTTAATAAAATACATTTTATTAATGTATATGAAATAATGGACTATTATATTTTATTAATTTTTTTGGAACAAATGCTAAAAAATTAAAACCATTATAATGAAATTTGTTAATATAGGTAAATTACCTAAATCAAGTTGATCATGTATCGCATTACAATGAACCATGACCATATATTCCATTATATGAACCATGATTTGGATGAATAATTCAAAAAATGATTTAAATATATTTTAAAATATATGAAAAAATAAAATGGAATCAATAAATGGGGTTTGATGTCACTGTTACAAAATAATTACAAAACAATCTGAATTACTAACCGCAGATGATGAAAATAATTTTTAATTAATTAATTCATGTGTAGTAAATGATTATCATTTCAATATATAAATGTAAAATTGATATTATTATTTTTACATTAGTTGTTAATATGTTAATGTTTATTATAATTTTTAAAATTATTTTGTGAAAGTTGGGATAAATATGGCGGAGTTTATATCTAATATTATATTTTAAATGAATTTTCTATGAAATAATTTCAATATGGGGAAACAATGCGCGAATATTATCAACAAAATCTAAAACATTTCATTCTACTTTGGTAATTATTGTTGTTTTACATGTCCTGTCACAATTTTATTTCTATTTAAAATAATTTTACTATTGTTAGGATTATATGACAAACCAACCAAAACTCTTCTATTATATCATAAGTTATCCTCTTATATATCTATATTATTTTTATGGATTTCCATAACCATAAATAAATATATTATAATGTTTATTTTGTAATGGTTTTTATTTCATTTTAAATTATTTATAAAATAATGTTGATATAATTTATAAATTTGTTGTTTTAACAAAAGTATCCCATTTTAATTTTTTCTATGTGAACCCATTAATTTACCATTATGTCCAATATTATTTATTATTCTATGATTGAATAATTTTAGATTTATTTCCATATTATTATAATTATTATTATATTAAATAAAAAGTGATATTTTCACATTTTCCAATTGGATTTATCTAAAATTAATGAAGTTATTTTTTTCATTAATATTAAAATCCATATATTTCCATTATTGGATATATTATGTTTCCAACATATATAGAATTTATTTTCTTGTTTTATGTTTTGTTCTGTGGATTTTTTCTAGAAACCATACTATTTCCCGTTGGTTAATTATATGTTTTTGAAATATGAATCTTCTTATTTTCACATGTAATAGTTATGTATAATTTTCATGATGTGATCCATGGGCTATAATTATACATCCTTCACATAAATTAGGTAATGTTTGATATCTCCTGAAATAATATGAATGGGAATGTAGAGTGAACAAAATATACTATGTGACATAATTCATTATGTTTATTGCTATGGGGAGTGAACCCAATCCACTATGGGACTTTTTGAAAAATGTTATAATGACCATGGAAGGTATCTTTGAATGAATAAATTAATTTTCTATAATTTTTTTTATTCCATAAACTTATGTATTTGAATTTTTATATGCACTCATTGGTCATTATTATTTATTGTTGATTCTATACTCTTATGACTCATGAATTTTTTGTGGAAAATCCTTATTACGTGAATCATTATTTATTATCTATGAATTTTTTGCTATAATTTTTTATGTTATAATATTTTTATAATAAATTTATAAATATATTTTTTCACCTATTATTATAAATTTATATCTCCAATATTTAACTATATAATGAATCTAATAACACCCTTTATTATGTGTCCATCTCCCCATTTTATGAAGGATGGTTTTAAGTATAAAGTGTCTAAAAATGGTACTATGTTAAATAAACTTATAAAATATGTTAAGAATTTATCATAATAATGTTCATTATACATATAGTCTCTAAACACATTAAATAATTAATTTTTAAGGTTATGTTTTACTGGGATATGTACTTAGTAATCATATAAAATGATGACATATGGATGTTCTTTATTTACTTGTCTCCTAAATCGAATTAATAATAATATATTATATTATCTTTTTAATATCATAGGGTTTATAATTTTATTGATATATATTCATATAGATATATATATCATTCCATTGATTGGGTTAATATTGAAAAAAATTATATACTTTATTTACATATGGTGAACTATTTACATCATAGACATGATTGTGAATTATGTACCTCAGGGAAGATTATCATATAGTTTTATATGATTTTTTAATATTTTTAAGTCATTTTTTTTCTATGTAATGGGTTATAAAATATATATATATCCCATAATAAATTTTTTTCTTTCAGGACACAAAATATCTTTTCCATTTGGTGTATTCTTTCCAATTTATATTTGATTTTTCGGTAAAGGACCTCGATTGTATGGTAATGATATTTACAGTTACATAATCTATTACTATTAGATAAATTATTATTAGCAATGTGATTACTTATTTAAAATTATTTTTCCTTTAAGTATATAGTATTTTCATGTTATCATTATCATTGAAGCCTTTTTTATATATTTCATTTATATTATGTATTCCTTATTTTTGAATCATATCTTTTATTTTAAAAAACCCCTTAGTATGAAATTGGGCACACCCATTTATTCTGATTAAATATTTCCCAAAGGATCCATGGTTACTCCTAAATATTATATAAATATATAGAAGAGGAAATATTTATAATTGATGTATTTCTGTAATATAATTCTAATTTATAAATGCAGTTAAATGAACATGTTTGTAACTAATATCCACATATACTAAATTGAATAATCATTTTTAATTTAATATATTATTCACTCTAATACTTTAATAAAATTAAATTGAATATGGGTTAATAGATTTAGGATTCTTACAATTGTAAATACATAGGAAAAAAACAATATTTTATTTACAAATCTAAAATTATTAGAGACAAAACTTCTAAAAAAATTGTTAATGATGAGAAGCATTGATCACACAACTATATTAATAAATATAGATCCAAAAATTTTTAAATAACTATTATATATTTAATAGTGGATAATTTCCATGAATGATGTTTAGTATCAAATTTGGAAAAAATAAACAATGGTAGATTTAGAATTTACTAAAATATCATAAAATTGTTAAAACATTGTGGGAGTTGATCAATAAATATAAAAATAGTGTAACAATGATAAAAAATAATTATCAGTAATTATTTAATTTATATTTTAATTTAAATTTCTTGAAATTTTAAGATATATTGAGTCCAGTAGTGAAACTAGAATCAATGTTACATTTCTGATTGTTTTTTACTCAATGTGTAATGAACACATATATAAGTGATGTAATTAAAATATTATTTAATGGAGTGATAGGAATGGATTTTAATTATGGAAGAAAATTGTTGTTTCATGTTTTGGATGATTATGTAATTGTATTTCAATTAATGACATATTAGTATGTTAAGAGAAAATAATAATGGACACTGAATTATTGATTGAAGTATTATTTATCAAAGTCATAAGCAGTGTTTATCATAATCTAGATTTGAATTCATCTAATTAGTATTATAATATGGTTCTTATATATATATATGTTATCATATTTGATGATTTTTTGTCATTATTATAAGATATTATTTATATTGTAGTGTATTTTGATTTCTAAATGTCATTGACTAACGATATTAGTGACATTCATTGGTTATTTGAGAATAAAAATTTAAAATAATTTTTTTATAAAAAATAAATATTAATGGGAGAAGTTGAATATGCACAATATAAATAATAGTAAGTTAATAAGAAATGTAATTATGGATGGTTGCAATCACAGAAATAATGATGTTGAAAAGGTTTGGCTCAAACATTATTCCAAAGAATGACTTGATATTTACTGTACTAGAGAGGGATAATGTCTAAACATTTTTATTATATATTATTGTATAAGTGGTTTCAAATAAATATAATGGATGATCATCATAAGGTTATAAAAATATTCATGTATTATTTCCATGGAACAGTTTATTGTAGTTTTATATTCAATAAAACAATAAAAACACTTAATCAGTATATATATATTTACATTTGGATTTAGATGTTATGGATATAATATCAACAATTGGATGTGTATTTTTATTATAACATAAGATGTGGGTTATATTTTTATAAATAATTAAACCAAATATATTATCAAAATTGATATCAAATTTATTCTATTTAAAAATTAATATATATATTTGTTATGGGAGAAATAAAAATAATCATATATTAGTGAAGCATTAAACAAAAATATAGTGGTATCATTGTGAAAAAATATGTTATTTAGAAAACATAAAACCTATTATTAAAGCTAAAATATAAATAATATAGGAATATTGAATCTAGGAAAATTATAAATAAAGAGTTCCCATGGCATGCCACATTTGATCAAATTATTGAGTGATTGATTTATTCACAAAACCATTTTCGCACTGTTGTTTCGAAAGTATCAGTTATTTATTTTTATTTAACCTCCTCCCTTGGATTAGTTTTATTTTAATAAAACCTTATGCCCATATTGATTTATTATTTCATAAGTTAGTTTAATTCTTGGAATTTCATACCATTTGGTTTTATTTTCATTATTTATAAAATTTGTGATATAAAAACATTATAGACATGTTTAGCCAATTATTACTGAGATTTGAATATAACATTAGGGAATTATTCAAATATGATGGGGAGAAAACTTCCAATGAGTTGGATTCATTGTTAAGATATACTAGGAGAGATATGATCCTTGGGCACCAGAATCAATCAGTAATTAAATAGAATGATTGTTTAAGGATAAATTTTTATTTACTAGTTATTAATTAGTGCTAATGTCGGGAAATAATACTTAAGATATTGATTTTCATTTAATATATAATATTTTACATCTATCATTTATCAAGTGGACTTAGAGTAAGAGATGAGTTATTTAATTGATATGTTGTTTTTATGGAGGTTTAAATGTTTTGAATAATATTTCTGTTACACATAATTCAATGAATTTCTAGAAAACCCAATGAAATAGAATCTTGAAAGAAAATTAATAACAATTAAAATATAATCTACTAAATATAATATATTTCAATAAATACTATACAAGTATTTATTTTGGTAGATCATGTAAAATAATGTTTTTATTTTCTGAAAGTAGTTATTTTTGACACATTATGATTTCATAGGTGAAATATATATGTTTGGTAATGTTTTTATCCACGATAAAATAATTTCATCATTTTGATAAATAATATATACTTATTTCTAATTTAATGATCTCGCTTATTTCAATTAATAATATTCTATAATTCACTTAGTTAATGATGAAAAATCCATGAAATAAACTTTAATATAATAAAGCATTATTGAAAATAAATGTTGGATCTCCACACAGTATTTGAATGAGAACATTTGGTTTCATAGGATAAGACAGTAAAAGGAGTGTGGTGCTCTATGCATTAATATCCTCAATTATACTATTTAATAGAATTTGTTACCACATTTTCGTATTTGTATTATTCAAACATGAATTAACATCTTACCATATTTATGATCTATGGATAAATTTTTAATGGTATAAAATAATATAAATTATATAAAAATGAAATCATTTATAAATGTTTGGTTGAGGACAATAAATATTTGGGAAAGTATATAATGGATTCAAAATTGAACCAGGTTTAATAGAAAAAAATTACCACCCAAAAAATCACCATTTATTTATTTTAAATTGACATAAGGTGATATTAAATAGTTATTTTAATCTTAAGAGTTAAAATGTATACATATAACTCTGTTAAATTGATACATGTTATGTTATGATTCAATACTATAATAGGACATTTCATGAATGTTTGTCACCATATAGAGGCACCATAGATGATATATATGGGATTGTGATATCCAACTAATTCGATTTCAATTAAATCAATGTGGTAATAATTTGAATTATAATTCCTTATCCTAAGCTACCATAAGAAAACATAAATATTTGAATGAGGTAATAAATGTGGAAAGATACAAAGCTTTTAAGAATATGTACTATCATGTATCTTCACTTTTACTGAACAAATTAATGATTTTTTGAAATTCTTCTCAAAACATTAGTAGAATAAAATTTCATATCATCTATGATTTGTAAATAAAGAAAATATATTACATAATAATTAATAGTTAACTAATTTTGAAACCCTTAGAATAGAATATTTCATTATATCATAGAAACCATATTCATTTTCTAATATCTACGTTATTGTGAATAAAATTCTAGAATGAGAATGGTGTCAACGATGTATAAACAATTTACTAACAAAAATGATTTAGATTTATGTTATTAATATTCATATAACCAATTAAAAATTATTAAATACCTTCTTTATATAATCAATCTACTATAAATTTTAAATATTTATCAACATATTCCAAATTTATATAAATCATGTTAAATTATTATATATTATTATATTTATATTAATTTATAATTGGATTATATTTTTTCGTATAAAAGTTCATCTTTACTAATTATACATCCATAAATGGTGTTTTTCAAAGGAATTATGTTTTTATACATGTCCAAAAAACACGTTTCTATTGGTTGTATCTCCATATTCAATTGGTGTTTTAATTGAGTTATGATTAATCTCAGATACATATGAAAATATTTTATATACACCTCAATTTTAGTTGAGTTGAGGTGAAATGTGCATTTCAGCAATTGATACAATGACTATAAATATTTTGAATATTCTTGTATTTATTTTTTATTTTTATGGATTTCTTAATTCAATCGATTTTTTACCATTATTAACCTTTATTAGTATCCCTTTTATAAGAAATAACAGATTAGATTGTGGATTCTAGAACATTTATATTTATATTGGTTATTACTATCCAAATCAAAAAAATCTATAAAGTCCAAGGTGTTGAGTCAAAATATATACCTTCTACTTTTCTATTTCATAGTTTGGAAAATCTCAATAACATTATTAAAACCTTATTTTACAAACTACACATATCGCAAGTGTTTAGGATTTTTTTATAGAGAATTTATATTTCTAAAAAATGTAGAATGAGTTATAATATAAATTAATATAAACATTATTGATGAATATGATCCATCAAAATGACATAGAGTATTTTTTTATCAAACTAAATAGTGTTTTTTTCATTAGGTTGACAACGTATTCTCCCCATTAGACTGATCAATTACATTTCCATCATAATGACATTATATTTTTTCCATTGGTATACCCATTTTACAAAAAAATAGGCTAGAAAAATTGTATAGTAAAAAGGATAGTCCAATGTTTATAATTAGAATTATTGGAATTATTTCTCTCAGGATGCGTTTATAATAGCATTGTAAATGTGCTATCAAGGTGACATCGAAAGGAAATGTTTCAATCAATATTCATGTGATAAAAATCAATCATCATTTCAATAGAAATCTGAAAATCATTGTAATATATCTTTTGATGGATTCTAATTAATAGCAGTATCTTAAATTATCTAGGATATTAAGAATTTTTAACTCAATAAATTAGAGAATGTTGTCATCCTAGAATTCTTATTCTTAGGATTTTTAATTTTTCAATATTTTTTTCTTGGGATTCCAAGTGAGAAATTATAATGCCCATAGACATACATTATTCTTTTGTTATAATTATAGACTATATAGAAGGATTATGATGATATGAATATAGATGATACTTATCCACCAGATTAAGGAATTCTTGGGATATAATGGAAAATGACATGGATCATTATATTTAGAGATTATAGGGTTTTGGGAGAAATATGTATTCCAAAATTCCTGTTAAGGTATTTCCTAGTAAGGAAATACAAAACAATATAGTTTGGTTTATATCATTGGATATAATATGATAGAATTTTTAAATTCCATAAATGATAAGGTTAAATATTGAGTTACTTTTATAACAATTTAAATTCATTGTAACTTTGTTCAAAGATTTAATATTACTTGTTTCATCTAGTGTTTTATTATAGTTTACAATTTTCATTAGAACAGTTTCATATTAATATTTATTAAAACGATTTTATCGGACAATCTATTAGCCTGATTGAAAACTCTGATTTATCAGATGAATTCTGAATCTGATATGAACACTCTGATCATCGAATGATTTCTGAGTATCATATTTTTAATAAAGGAAATTTTTTATTTCATTTTTAATTTTTACTCTAAAGTCCCCTAGTCTTATAGACATCATAAACTCTTATGATCCAAAAAATTGTAATCGAATAAGGTTTTACTAATTTTCATGATTGGTTTTTACATTTTATATCTACTAGAAGTTATTAATGTTTCATATAGACTATATATCTAAAAAATCTTATTATACTAATTTGTTTTTTATAATGGATTTATATTTTTTTAAAGATAAAAGGATTAATTTTACATACTCTATATAATTTGGATCCTATATGACCTCATATATTACACAATATTGATCATGGATATTGGAGAGATAGTATAAAATTTTTATTCATAAACAATGGAGTTGACAATTTTGTGATGATGACTAAAAAATATTAGACTCCCAAGAATGTTATTACTACTTTTTTAATCATGTAAATTTTGAATACCAGCAAAATTATAATGTTTATAACACTAATTATTCTCAATGAATATAAATTTCTATATTCAAATACCATCTTTCAAAGATACAAATAGTATATGAAATAAGTTATAGTCAAATCATTTTGTAACATCTAAACTCATTGATTCAAGAATACCTATGATTAGATCTGACAATCAATCATTTTATTTTATACCTATAAAAACCATTGGAAAATGAATTGTAGTTTTATTACTATTTTTAACAGTTTATAGTATATTTGTGAGAAATATTTTACAAATTGAATATTATTAGAAAATATTATAGAGTTAATTCTTGTTGAATGGGATATAAAAAGTAATAATTTGGATCACACAATTAACTATTAGTAATCCTACTATTCATGATCTTATTGGAATACTTATCCATTATGAGGGAATACTGAAAAGGGATAAAGATAAAATGGAAAATAAAAATATTTAAGTTGTTTTTATAGAGACCTAATTTGTTCCAACTAAGGTAAAAATTACTGGGAAATTAATTATGTCTTATAAAAATCAGAAATTTGATGTTATGTTAGATAGCAGATTATCGAAATATTTCATAAATGAATTTGAAAATACAGATTAAATAGTGATTTTTTAAAATAGTATTTTCTCTATTGATGCATAAAAAATCACATGGATAATTATGATAAGAATGTGTCTTCAATAGTTATATGTTGTGAGGGTAATAAAGTTTTACATATCAGACCAGATTATTCTAGGCTAAAGAGAACGGATAAAAAGGTTTAATGTTTGGGAAGGAAAAAATAAAATCTATAATAAGAACAAGAACAATAAATGTCTGAAATCTTCATATACATAGATTAAAAAAAGGATGGGATTGTTATTTTTTTAATTTATAAAATAAAGAATGTTAATATAAGAAAAATATTATATTTTATGAATAAATTTCAATTGTTTATAAATTCTTCATCGATATGGTAACTATAGAATCTATTACAAATCATAATTAAATAATAATTACCTAGATAATAATGATACAAAAATTACTAATAAATTAATAATTTATCTTCTTCATTTAATAGAAATTATTATTTACCTTTTTCTAAATAGGTTTAATGATTTATGTGGTTACTTGAAATTGAATATTGTAAGATTTATATAAAACTAAAAAATGATCAAACAAAACATGTGAATGAAACTTATAGATTATCTAATTTAACTATTGAGATATTTGATCATTATAAATATTTAGATAAATAGAAATTTTGGAATGATGATCTTTTGGAAGAACATGAATTGTATATTTTTGAGAAAATTACCATAAAAATGATATTTTTAAACACAATAAGAATATAGTTTCTAATTAAGATAAAAATTTAATCGTATAACTAAATTATGAAATATCAAGTTTGAAAAATCTTTTATCAATGTTTACAATAGGAATGGAATATTTTGATAAATTTTAAAGTCATATAAGACCTCATACATATGTATCATTAATGGGTAATATACATAGATAACTTAATTTTAAAAATATTTACATTTAAAAAAATGATCAATTTTTTCCTAAATGTAAAAGTTGGACACAATGGATGAAAAAATATTCATTAAATAAAATTAAATCTTTTCTTATTCAAAATGATTAATTTCTATAATCATTGACATTATCTTAAGATAATTATTTTTCAAAAATTTTCATTCATGAAATAATAATTTCGAAAAATACTAGACTCATGATGGTTTCATTTTTCGAAAGGATAATTTTTTTATTTTTAGGAATATAAATAATATACTAACATGAAAAATATTTGGTACAATGATAGTGGTTTCTGTAGACACAAGACTATAAACCAATAAATCTATAATAAGATAATAAATTTCAATGGATTTAATATCACATTAGATTAATTGATCAATAATAAATTATTTTCATAGGAAACATTATTCTTCTTGTAAAGGAATTGATTATAAAAAAAATATTTAATATTGGACTTAATCCCAAGAATTTTAGAATAAAATAATTATTTGATGACTTTTATCTTCTGAAACTGAAGCATGTTAAATTCACTATTCATATTTCTAAAGATTGATTTATTTTTTAATCAATTGTCTTGATAATATATACAAATTAAACATAGAAGGCCATGGGATCCAAGATCTACCTTTCTAAATTGGAGTGAAAATACCATTAATGTTTATGGAATAAAATATTCATATATTTAATGTTACAAAATTACATAAGTTATCTAATAAAGGAATAGTTTAGGATTTACATGAACATGGGTTTGGTAATTCTAATGTTGATGATCCTTGTCTATTTCGAAAGAAATATAATTATTATTTTATGTTTATTAGGGATGTATCAGTTTTTTATTATTTATAGTTAGTGAAAATAAAATTATCTGGTCTATCAAGGAATGAAATTATTAGTGGGAAATACTCTGTATATTTTTTAGTTGATGATTAAAATATATATACATGGGTATATTTTCTAGAAAAGAAGTATGAATTATTTTATTGTTTTAAATATTTTTTAACCAAACTCAAAAATTATAAAAACCTCTACATGACAATAATTTTTAATGGCCATGGTAGAAAATTTTTACACTATAATTTTGAAATAAAATTAAGAAATATGTCATTATACATAAATTATGTTCACCTAGATATCTATAGAAAATTTTGTATTAGAAATAATAAATAGAATTCTTCAAGGGATTGTTAGATCAATGCTAACTAAATATAAAGTTACTAAAATTTTCAAGGATTAAGTAGTTTGTAATGCATGTTATACTGTAAAATTAGCTTTAATGATATCTCTAATAAATAATTATTATTATGATTTGTAGACAAGAATAAAACAAAAACATTCTTACATTAATGTTTTTGTTATTGAAAGTATTCATTTTTAATGGAAAAGATAATGTATATATGTTTCCTCTTAAATATAACAAAGGAATGTTTTTGGTCATTTTATAAATACAAATTCATATAGTTTTTTTAGAAAAAAAAGTACTATTTTGAATATATTTTTTGTAAAATTTGTTGAAATTGATCCTTTTAGTTTCAAAGAACATATATCCTCATATATAGTTTTTTTTTCTCTAAAAAAATATTTTCATCCTATGTTGTAAAGATCTCATCATGAAAGAAAGGTGAAGAATATATTTTTGAAGTATAAACTCATAAATAAATTAAAATTCTACTATAGAATAGAGTCTTGTCAAATAAAGAAATCAGTTTTTTCTTTGGAATTAAACTTCTGATTACATCATTCATGATTTAGATCGAATAGTTAGAAAAAGAATTTCTTTGAGAAATGAAATAGAACATTTAGAATTTTTATCTCAATTTAAATATATGACTCCTGATGAGGCTTTATGTGATGGTGACGGGATAAAATCATCGCATGATAAACTGAATGAATTTCAATGAAATAACATTTAGACTTTTTTAAAACAACCTAAATATAAATATATAGTTAGAGTAAAGTCATTATTTATGAACAGATATGATGAAAATAAAATAATAGTTATAAATAATAGTATTAGTTCTTATAAGGGATATAATGAATAATATTCTACAGAATATGAATAAAACTATTATCCTTTAACAAGATTTAAATAAATCCTTATACTCTTATCATATGCAGAAATTATAAATTTCAAACTATTTCAAATGGATGTGATGTGTTCGTTTAAAAATAGATATTTTTAAGAAGATTTCTATATATAATAAAAGTTTGTTTTGAAAATAAATAACATCCTGGAAATGTTTTAAGTCATAGTAAGAATATTTATGGACTCAAACAATCCCTTGTATCCTATTAAAAAAATTAACTAGTTTTTTGTTCAGAACAACTAATTTAGGGGACAAATGGATCCAAATATTTGTATTGAATAATTTTTAAAATCTTAATCATTGATAAAACTTTAATTTATGACATTATATATGGTTTAAATCCAAAGAAAATAACATATTTCTTTATGTATCTTAATTAGTCTGAGATATGATGAGAATAAAGGGAGAACAAATTAATTTTATATGTTTTAAAATATCCAAAAACTAATATAGAGTTTTATATCTAAAAATAATTATAAAAATATATTATATTTAAATTTGGATGTGAAAATACTCAATGTATAAATACTATTATCGGATCCTCAAATACATTAGATATCGACGATGTTGGGAAACTAGTTGATCAGAATATATTTTAAGGAATGACTGGATTTTTACTATAATTAATATTTAGCCATCTCGATTGAATTTTTTCGATTTACTTATGTTTTAAATATCCATAAAATATATATAAGTCTCATATTAATTATTTAAATTGAAATATTCATTATCTTAAAGGAACAATGGATCTATGTCTTCTGTACAATTCTAGATATGATTTTTAATTTAATGTTTTTTCTGATGACGACTTTCCTTTGTGTAGAATTGATAGAAAAACTGTATATTGAACTTTTATTTTATTAGGACGAACTATAGTATTTGTATTATAAGAAACAATAATAAATAACACTTCTATGTACTAATGTCTAATATGTTTTAGCTAGAAGTTGTGGTGTTCATTTTTTGTGGATGTAATACACAACCACTAACTATAGAATGAGTTTTAGCAAAACACATGTTTTTGGGTGATAACACCAATTATACTGATCTAATTAAAAAACTTTACTCTATATAAAATCACATAGATATAGGAAATCATTTATTTTTAGATCTCAAAAAAACATATCATTTTAAAATTATTCATAATTCACGAACAACATGTATATATTTTTACCAAACCCCTTAGTTCAAATGTATATTAATATATAAAACATAATATTGGAATGGTCAATATCATATGATCATTCATATCTACTTCATTTTTAAAAATATCCTAGTATTAATTATTGTTTTATTATAGGGTTAATATATATGTTTTTTTCCCTAAAACATTTTTATTCCTATTTTTTAAAAAAAATAATTCAATGAATTTTTTATTTCTTTCCTATATTTTTATGAATATAACTTATAGAAAATGATTTCAGGTTAAAAATATTTTAAAAAACGTTTCTTTGGATTCAAACATTATACTATGTTCATAAAACTCAATAATTCATAGTAAATTATTTTAGTAAATGATTAATATAAAAAAATTATCATATTTAATTCAATTTTGAAAATCTATGTAAAATATATTAATTTAAATAACCTTCATACAAAAAGTAATTTTTTACTCTTATTGGTATTCTTATGATCTTTTAGTTTTTTTAAGTATACATTACTTTTACATTTATATGTTGTTTTCCATATTTTTTATATTTTAAAAACATTAATTTTTTTTCAAACTATTAATTTTTATTTAATAATACAATACTGTTCTCTATTTACTCATTATCATAAAAACATTAAGACTTTTGAATATATTAATTAATCATTCAAGGAAAACACATTTTTTAAGATCATAATACTGTTTCAATTTGAGATTTTGGATTTACGGTCTATGAAGGGTCACTCCACAACCCATATATATATATATGGGGTGGTTCACCCTTGTCCATCATTGATTTTTAGAAGTGACTCTTGACCATCAAAACCATATTTATTTCTAAGTCAATTGTTTTTGGAATTCATCCATTTCAGCTCTTATATTTGAGTTTCAATTTTAGTTTTAGTAATATGAATTCAGAATAATATTTCTTGAAGCAAGATTTAGTTAAGGAATTGATGATTGAAATGTCTTGGTACAAGAAGTATGAATCTTTTATAAATAGAGTTATTAAATTTCACGGATGTAAGATTAACTATGTGGAAAAAGTGTACTTTAGCTTACATTATCCAGAAATAATATGGTAATTATATTCATCAGTATAATTCAACATAAAAGTAGGTACAAAAGTGATTTTTCTAATTTTTTTGGATATATTAGAAAAATTATGTTTCAAATAGTAACTGAACTAGTTGAAGATCATTTAATAGGTGATGTATATCTTCAATCTCTCATTTTTTGGGATAATCATGGATATTTTAGGAAATAAAATGTAAAGGCATAATTGTTTACATCTAACAAAAAGGTTAATAAATTATTTCACCAAACTCTGGATGTGATAGTTGTAAATCTTTTTATGAAAGGCTACTTGATTCTAAGGATAAGAGATAAGGATACTATCGAAGGGATAAAAATTTCATATTTTATTTTATTATAATTATGAGTTATATAAATCTAGTTAATAATGATTTTAAATTTATGCTATTAAGATAAAATCGAGGAATTTTATAATTCTAATGTTCCCTTACTTCATTAATTAGATGATAATAAATTGTATGGAATTATTTCATATAAATATTTTTTCATATACACATTTTGAAAACGTTTCCATTACTAGAGAAGAAATAATAGTTATGACGATTTATGTTTATATTAATAATTTGAAGAAAATTTTAGCAAATTAATGCAGGGTTGTGTTTTTTACAAAAGTTTATAGTAAGAATGATTTTATTCTATAGAAAATTAAACATGTAACCTCTCCTATTTATTTTTATTAGAAACAAGATTCAATGTATGATGATGATTTCAAAAATATAATGGCTCCTCAAACATAGAACAATACATGGGATCCTATTTTCAGACTAGAAAAGGAAAATGCATTAGATATGAAAATAAAGGTAGTAGAATCTATGAAATAGTCAAAAAATAAGAAGAAATCAAATAAAGGGATATATTATAAGTGATAATAGAATTTTTTTAATGGAGTAGAATAAGAATCATCCAATCAAACTATTTTTGTTCTACTATTATCAGTTATTCAACCTCTTCTATGATCTGAAACACATCCTTTTCTTGATTTAATTTTTTTTGAAACATTAATAGATCAAGTAGTAGTATAATTGTTAATGGGATGAAATTTTAATTTTAAACACATACAGGTGAGTTAGTGTAATTTATTGTGTCATCTGGTTCTTTTAAATTGCTAGTTTTGGTGGTTGGATGTGTTTGGAGGATTCTATGGGGGAGTTTGTAGGAGTTCTATTACTAAAGTCTTGGAAAAGGGAGATTTCATACAATGTAACTGTATTAAAAGGTGATAAAATTTACTTCATGGGGTTTCCTTTATATTTCATGATGTACAAATATTTTACATAGCGTAAATAAGAGTTTCATGTTGTTTAATGTTTTGTGGTTTCAAAAATTAAATAAAATCTAGAGGTGATGTATTTTTTAGGTAGAAACAAAACCCCATGCATTATATGATGTGAAAGGGTATTAAAAATCCTTTAATACCCTGATCATGTGTGGTTTTAGTAATTATTTGGCCAAAAAATTATTCATTTGAATTTGGTTTTATTTCCCTCACATTCCTAAAAAATCTAGGTTCCTGGAAGAGTCTTTTGATCCATACTCTTCCCTCATAGATATATCAATCCCTGCGGTAGTTTGTTGGTGACCTACGATCGATCTATGATGATTTTTATCATCCTTATAATCTAATTCCTCTTGTTAATTATATAGGATCCATTTTTGTTGTATGGTTTCTCTTGTGTTTGTATTTTTGGTAGTCTTTAAATAATCTTCTTGTGCAGAGTCGATTAATCCATGTTTCTAGTCATGCGGTTGTTGTTTATTGGCATTCTTCTTCACCCTATAATGAAAAAAAGAATATAAAAGATTATTCAGGGTAGGGTTATATTTCATTTCTCTTTGAAAATTCATCATTTCATGGGTATACTTTTTTACCTCTGGATCATTGTAATGACATAGTAATCAATGATAAGAACAAGGTAAATAAATTAAAATGGGTAGATGGCTCTGATGGACAAATTTTTTATAGATTTTTTGTTATTGTGATGTTGAGAACAATTCCAGTTACCAGCCCCACTAAAAATACTTGTATTTGGTGGTCCCTGGATTCCTACTAAACAAGTTACGTGTTGGTTTATTCCTATTGAACACATATATTTGGAAATTTATAAATCAAATTAATATGGATAATAAACAGATTCCCTGGGATTTTTTAGTTTCTATGAACACCCCAAAATTATCATGTGTAATTAAATAATGGATGTCTCATTAAATCATTAATTATCTTATTCTATGGTTTTTGGGGTGATATTTTTGTGGGATAGCTATGGTTGTGTTTGAAGGATAGACGAGATGTGAAGTGGAAATGTTTTGATGTATGGATACACTCTAGATTGTGTTGTAGTATATTTGTAAAGAAAATGTGTGTGACGTGGGTTGGTTTGGGCAGTGTTGTGGATGAACATATGGATGACACATAAAACTAAACATGTAATTGAATATCATGTAGAGATATTGATTTACAGTGGAATGGAGTTGAAGTGTTGAAAAGTGGGACTGAAATTAGGTTGTGCAATAATGTGTTACTATATTGCTTATTGATTACTGTTCTTCAATGTTTCTTGGATAGTAGTGGAATAAATGAATAAATTATTTTTTAATAAAGTTTGTAACTCTATTTGGTTAATGGAATGACTATTTTTTTTGAATAAATAAAGTTAATTGTTCATTATGTTGGATAGAAATTGAACCGAGGTTCGGGATTGATCTGTAGTGTTGTGCATTTAGATGTAGCAGTAAAGTTGCAAGTATACTGATCTAGTTTTCTTTTGAGAACCCATAGGTTTGTATTTTGTTTTTTTATCATATATGTATATATAAGTATTTTCCCTTGTGATTTCTATATGAACCCCACCCTAGTTGAGAACTACATGCCAAACACCCCCATCGCCATGGGGGATGGGGTATTTCGCAATCATTCTCTTGGTTGGATGGTTGGATGGCTAGGCACTAATCCCTGCTCCATCTTCCTGGAGGAGATAGAAAATTATTGTTCAGGTAGGTTGTGTTTTTTTTGTATGAGGTGAGTTCTTGGGGGATGTGATTTCCTAGGTGTCTTCGGGATAAGATGGGTTTTTATTTCATTGGTATCTTCAGGATGAGATGAGTTGTGCTTTATTAGATATCTTTGGGATGTGAAGCGATGTGGTATGTGGCCCAATTTTTTGTGGGTGGGATGTGATATTTTCAGTGGACCAGGTGTATATGGGTGTTATGTGATCTGGATCATGACCCATGTGACATGACAAGGTGTGGTTGTGGGGCCCAAGTTTTTGTGGGTGGGTTGTGATGTAGTTATTTCAGAAGTGGTTGGATAATGAGGACGTTTTGAAAATGACATGAGTAGCTAAACTAGTGGGATGTATTGTAGGGTTCCCAAATTCTCGATGTGCCTAATATATTACATTAGATGACTTATGTTATTTGGTGATCATGACTTGGTGGGGATGGTATGGCTAGTATACCATGTTGGGTGTTGTTTGGTTCTAATGTTTTCTCATAAGGGAATTAGTATTCTTCCTTTCACATGTGCATGAGATACTGAGGTTTTTCTACTGAGTATAATTGTATGCTCACCCTACATTTTATAAAACTGCATTTATGATTCTAGGGGGTCTTCATTGATTGTTCTAGACCTTACTAGCTTGGATCTCTATAGTTAGTGAGTTGTGGCTTTGGCATTGTTTTTGGTACTAACTTTGGAGTTTTTATTTCACATATAACTTTTTTATTTTTAACATGCATGAGGTTTGGATTTTGGTTTTATTATATATATATATATTATATTATTTATAGGATAAACTATATTATCTCCTGATCATTTTTTTCCAAACAAGGTAATGCCTCCCATTTTGGGATACTGAATATCATTTGTGCTAGTCACCACCCTAGGGCCTACAGGAGGTGGGACATGGGGGTCATTATCTATCATTAATCATTCCCATCCCATGAGGGGTATCATTTGAGGGAGGGGTCATGAAAGAATGGTATCAGAAGACATTGTTAAGAGATATGAAGGATTTTTTTTGTTTGGAATAGTGAGTACTGAATGTGTTAGTAGGGAAAATTGTCATATAATCGTGGTGCATGACATAAGACAAGGAATACCATTTAGGACACTATATTTATGGTGCTTATTGATATGATGCAATGACACTAATCCTACTGAATAACTAGGCAGGACTACACTAGTTGTAGAGTAGAGAATCTAGGATAGGTATATGCATTATGATGAATTTTTTTCTTCTGAATTTGGTGTTGTGTGAAATCGGGTATTAATGACAAAAAATGAGTTAAAATGAGTTAAAATGAATCTTAAATAAAATTCCATACTATTCAGGCTTCTAAATTCCTTGTTTATCTTTCTGTTATAGCACCCAGTCCTCATCTGCATGTGCCACAAGCAGTTGAGGGTTAGTAGGATGATCTAATTTATCAGAGGTGGGTAGATCATGTGGAAGAGAACGTTACATTATTTTTGTGGTAGGATTTGGGAATGTAGGAGGGTAGTGTTTCAGGCATGGGGATAGAGAGATGAATTGAGGAGCATGAGATCACATTCACCATGATTCAATCCCTAATAAAGTATTAGGTTCCATTGGTAGTTGGTCATATGTGAGGAGTTATGCATCAACAGTTGATGATCTTCCTGGGGGAGAGGAAGGAGGCTTCTATTTAGTTGTTCGATTTTGAGAAGGAGTTCTGAGCATAATTCCATTCATCAGTCGTGAAGGTATAGAAGAGGTTGGAGTTACTCTGCCTCTAATAGGGGGAATGTTGGTACGAGAGTTAGGGATCATGTTTACGGATCCCCTTAATTTTTCTCCAGATATACATCTGGATGATGAGCCTCATGAGAGACCTTTAAAAGAGGTTATATATCCTTCAATCTATTATATGGTTACTCCCATTATGTTTCTAATGTATCTTTAGGTTCAAGAAAGATGAGGTTATTAAAAAGATGCACTTGAGATGATTTTTTCCATGATAGGGGAGTTAGTAGAGTTCTTTGAGAGGAACTGTTACCAATAGTTGGTCTCATGTTCCAGGACCATCGAGGTTTTGACTGGTACAGAGTCGACCTGAGAAGATTCCTTTTGGACTTTATAGTCCTCATTCTATTTCAGTGGGATTGGGGAAAATGTTATTTTTCATTAGAAACCATGACCATATTCTAAATCAGTTTTTTACTAGCCATTTAACATTAGTATGGTGGAGGTGGACAGGTTCATTTCCCACCTCAATAGTTGTTTCTAGCCATGTCAAATTAGCAGAAGGGACGATAGGGTCATGGTCCACCAATATTAGATGGAGATGATAGGGGCCAACCTCATGATTTCTATCATGTACATCAAAGAAGTCCTGGCTGTGTAGGTGTTTTCTAGTAGAGGGTAAAAGGATTTGGGAATGGTCAGTTACAAATAGTAAAGGAAGAGAATCCCATATTCCTATAGATAATTAGAGTACGATAAGATTTTAGTGAACATTATTGTAATTTGTTTGATTCTGGATCATCAAACACCTTTGTTTCTCTTAATCAAACTCATTCTCTAGGGGTAGACATAAAGAGGGTCCAGGTGGCCCTGGTGTTGAATATTCCAGTGGTAAGTCAGTCTATCTTTTTTGATATGTGCCTATGAATTATACTGATTATGGGATTGCATCATTCCAATGGGGATAATTTCTTTCTATAGATTTATCCATACGATGTCATTCTACTCATCTACTTGGTGCATTCCTTTCATGTTGTTATTGACTAATTTTGGAGGAGTGTTTTGTTTTCAGATATGGATGGTTGGAGTGTTGTTATCATTGGTGAGTGGAGCTGTTATGTGGGAAGACAACGTATAATAAATTTTTAGTCCTTGTTGGAAATTTTGTTTGTTGAATTAGATGACATTAGGACAATGGAGGTTCCAAGAGTTGTTGGGGGGAACTCTAGGATGTTTTTCCAGAGGAGGTTGTGACACTACCCCCTCGACGTGATGTTGAGTTCGTGATAGTCTTACAACATTGTTCTTATCTGATTTCTCACCTTATGAGTTTCAATTTTTGATAATTTAGATACATGATCTGATGATAATGGTAATTATCCATCCCTATGTCTCATCATGGAATTTATCTATACCATTCTTCAAAAAAGGTGAATGGTTGTATGTGGTTGTGTGTAGACTACCGAAGGTTGAATCTTGGGATAATGAAAAACCATTACCCTCTTCCAATGATAAATGATAATTTTGACCAGCAGAGAGGAGAAAGTTGGTTTTCTAAGATTTTCATGTGCTCTAGATACCACTAGTTGAGGGTGAATGAGGGGCGATATCTTGAAGACAGGTCTCAGGTGTATGTATTGTAACTTCGAGTTCATAGTCATGTCATTTGGATTTATGAACATGCCATCCAAGTTCACGGAGCTTATGAAATATTTTATCCATGAGTTCCAGGACTGATTCTTTATTGTTTTCATTGATGATGTTCTGATATACATGAAGTAAGAGGAAGAGCATAACAAGCTCCTCATGACATTCTTGGAGGTTTTTCAACACCATCAGCTTTATGTAATGTTTTCCAAGTGTAATTTCCCGACACGATAGGTGAATATACTTTTGAATGTGGTGTCATATAATTGTCTATCACTATACCCATCAAAGGTTGAAAAGGATTTTTATTAGGTGGAACATAATGAATGTGGTAGAGGTTTGCAGTTTCACTGGTCTCGCATGATATTTTTATAAGATTGTACCCAATTTCTCTCAATTTGAAGCTCCATTGAAAGATCTGAGTATAATTTACCATGATTTTGTGTGGAGTGATTAGTGTTAAACAATGTTCATCTAGTTTAAAGCTGATTTAATTAGTTCTCTAGTGCTATTGTTTCCAAAGTAAGGGGTGATGTTTGAGGTATTTCGTGATGATTCCCATATGGAAATGGGTTCATATTGATGAAACAGTGAACAATAATTTCTTATGGGTCTATGAAGTTACATCATCTCGAGCGTCAATATTCCACCCATGATCTATAACTAGTATCTATCATGTTTGTACTGATGTTGTGGTGGAATTACCTCATCAGGGAGTGTTTTTTGGGTTTTTCAGATCACTAGAGTTTGTGGTATATATTCTTCCATATATATTTGAACATGTGTATTAAAAGGTGGAAGGATTTTCTTCAGGACTATTATTTTGATATCTCTAACAGCTTGGGAATAGGGAATCATGCGGTCAATTATTTGAGCAGAAATTCATAGGAGGTTATTTAAGAGTCTGTGGATGCTTGTAAGGCGATGAAGTAGTTTTCTTCCATACACATAGATGCAAGGGTGAAAGGTGGAAAAGGGTGTTTTTTAGATGATTTTTCATTCATATTTAATGCAGTAGGTTGAGTATTTCTAGGGATACTCATAGTTAGAGATGTTTTGCGATCATGTTTTCCATTGTAATGCACTGGAGGGATGATTAGAGGATGGTCTAAACTGAATGTTGTTTTGTGGAATGTTGTTGGTTCCAATAGTTGTGTGTGATGGGGTCCTTCGTGAGTTTCATATCTCACATTTAGAATTAAACCTAGAGGTTTATAAAATATAGCATGGCATGAGGATATAGTTTTGGTGTCTTTGGATGATATAAGATGTGGCAGAGTTTGTGTAATGGTGTTCAGTTTTCCATTAGGTGAAGTATGAGCAGTGTGTTCCCGGTGGTTTTTTGAAGCCCTTGGATATCACCGAGTGAAAGTGGGATAAAATATCACTGGATTAGCCCCACAAAGTTACCTATAGTTCATAGAGGATATGATGTTATCTCGGTTATAGTGGATCAGTTGAAGAAATCATCCCACATCCTAGCGATTATAGAGTTCGGAACAGTGGATAGTTTGGCTAAACGGTATGCAGATGAGGTTGTATTGTTACATGGGGTTTCGATTTCCATTTTATATGATTGAGGAACCCATTCTACACCACAATTATAAATAAGATTGAAGCATGATTTTCACCTAGTTACACCTCAACAATGTCTTCCACCCTCAGATGTATCGACATACAGAATATAAAATCTTGAAGCTGAAAGATATGTTGCAAGAAAGCCTCTTGGAAATTGTAAGATCTTGGGTGGGACACCTACCCTTGGTAATTTTTTTTCATAATAATAACTATAATTATTCAATTGTCTTTGACCAATTTGATTCTTTGTACATAAGACCATGTCAATATCTTTTGTGTAGGTTGGAGGTTGGAGAGATAGATTCTCTTGGTCCCAAGGTAGAGTAGATCATGATATAGAAGGTTCACCTCATTCATGAGAGTATTAATGTTGTGCAGGACCGAAAGAAGATTTATGTCGATCGTAGAAGGAGAACCTTTGATTTCAAATTTTTGGACCACATGTTGGTGAATGTTTCCCCTCGACGTGTGAAGTAATGGTTTGGTAGAGGTATTAAATATTCTTCTTAATTTCTTGGACCCTTTGAGGTGTTGGGGAGAGTTGGTGAGGTGGGATATTAGTTGTTTTTTCCACCTTAGTAAGAGAGGATCCATGATTTCTTCCACATCCCTCAATATCATCGATAACTTCATGATGAATCCCATGCCTTTGACGGAGGATTGTTGGATATAAAGATGACATGATGTATGTGGAGTGTCTGATAGAGACCCAGGATCATCAGGAGAAGGTATTTCATGGATGAAACATTCATTTTTTTCATGTCTTTAAGAGGCATGGTGGCCTGGGGGAGAGTACATAGGGGATTAAAACACAAATGTGTTCCCCATACACAGAATTGTTTTGAGTTTTGGCTTCTTCTATTTTGTTTTGAATTTTTTTTGGACCGTTTTTTGATGAAATGAGTTATTTTCCCTTTGGTTGAGATATGAGTAGTGAAATGTTTGGTAATTTACAAACACGTGAAAAGAGGATGACCAAATTTCAAATCAATAAAAATTTACTGTGATGTGATTAAACTAGTGTGGGTAAGTCAATGCCTCCTGAAGCGAATAGTATCATAATATGGGGATGCAATTTCCAGATTCAAATGTTTAGATAATGTTATTTCTTGTTCTTATATTGTGTTCCATGATGTCATTGAGTAGTATCTATCAAATTATTATTTTTAGATGTGGGGGGGGGGGTTCCACTATAGCTTTTGAACAACATACTTTGGTTTCTCATTGATTGTTAATCTGTTGGGTTGTTAGTATCATTTCAAGAATTACATTATCTCTGAGAGGTATCTATTGGTGTAGTTGTTCAGACCGCTATTTCATCTAGGAGTGGTATGTAATTCTAATGGGATATATTCATTTGAGAGTAATATAATATAACCTTATCTATCTGTCAGGTCCTTTAAATTGTGAGTTTTTGTTGTTGGAAGTGTTTATATGATGCTCAGAGAGAGTTTCAAGGATTTTATATGCAAAAGGATGGGAAACGGGGGATTTCACATCATGTAACTATATTACACTACATTAAACCCTGCTTCGTGATTTTTTATGTAATTTTCAGGACATTTAGATATTTTAAACGGTGTAAATAACTATTTCATGGTGTGTAATATTTCATGGTTTGAAAAGTTTAATAAAATCTAGAGGTGATAGTTTTTCAACAGAAACCGAACCCCAAGTATTACACAACATAAATTAGTATTACACATCATGTAATACCCACATCATGTGTAGTTTTAATAAATCTTTTTAGACGAACCATTATTCATTCTATCTTGGTTTTCATTTCCTCTCATTCTATATGAAACCTAGGTGCCCTGAGGAGTCCTTCGAGACCTACTCATCCCTCCTTCATATATCAACCTTGGTGGTTGTTCATTGGAAATCTGTGATCAATTTGTGGTTCTTTTTCTCATCATTCTCATACATTTCCTCTTGTTCATTCCCGAGGTTTCCCTACTTTGGTACGAGTTGGCTTCCGTTGAATTTTGGGGCATAATTTTGATAATAATATGGTGTAGAGGATATTGATCCACATTTCTTGTAGTGAAGATGTTGTTTGCGGCCATACTTCTTTGACACAAAGTGCACACACAAGTTAAGAATATTCATCGTGGTAGGATTTTCATTCGTTTATATATTATTTCTCATCATGTGGGGGTATTTAATTTTTTTATAGGATCAATGTTTTTATACACTAATCAAATATAAGAAATAGGTAAATCAATTAAAAGGGGTAGATGGATATGATGCACTTGTTTATTTGGTTTTGATGTTATTGTGATATTGTGAACTATACAGGATAAATGGTCTACTTAAAATTGTGGTTGTTGGTGTTCCTTGGTAGCACACTAAACAAGGTACATGTTGTTTAATTACTGTTGAATACTTATATATAGAAATTTTTAAATAACATACACTTGGATAATAAAAGGAAGCCCAAGAAAAAAACATGAACTAACAAGTGGACTTAAATAATGGGTGCCTCATTAAAATATTAATTGTGTTATTTTTTGGTATGATTTGTGATGGTTTTGTGGTATATATGTGGTTGTGTGTGTGGGACAAAAAATATTTGAAGTAGCTATGTTTTGATGGGTGGAAATTCTCTTGTTTTGGATGTGATGTGTTTATGAATCATAGGTGTATGGTATGAGTTGGTTTGGGAAGTGCAATGGATGAAAATTATAAGATACACCATATTGAACATGTAATAGAATCTTTGGTTGGGTGATTGAATTAATAAAGAATGGAAGAGAAGTGTTTGACTGCGGGGATGCAATCTGTTTGTGCAGTGTTGTGTTGTTGTGTTGCTTGTTGTGTGTTGTTCTTGGTAGTTTCTCAGATTGTAGTGGAATAAATAAATAAATAATTCGTTATTGATGTTTTGAACTAGATTGGGTTATTTTGGTTAATGTAATGAAAAAAATTAGTTTTCAATAAATAAGGATAATGGTTAATTATGTTATATTGAAATTAAAATGAGGTTGTGAAATGATGTGTGCCGCTCTTTCTTTAGAGGTAGAAGCAATGTCTGCAGTGCTGTGAGATGGTTGTTTGTTGAGAACCTGTAATTTTCAAATGAATATTTGTATCATATATGTTTGTAATTTAATTTTCCATTGTAATTTATATATGAACCCCATCGTAGTTGAGAACTACCTACCAAACACCCCCATCATCCCGTAACGGGAAACATTCCCGAACATTCTGTTAAGAGGATGTATTTTTTTTCCACCGAAATATTTTTTCTACCTCTTCAACTTAGTGGTAGCCCAAGATTATTTTAGCAGTTTTTAGTTTGTGAGGACCAGTTGAGTATGGGGGAGCTGTGATTTCCCAAGTGTCTTCAAGATGAGATGGGTTTTGTTTTCTCATTTGTCTTTGGGATGTGATGAGTTGTTCTTTCTTAGGTGTCTTCGGGATGGGATGTGCATGGTATATGGCCTAGCTATTTGTGGGTGGGATGTGATGTGGTATGTGGCCTAGGCGACTATAGGTGCGATGTGATGTGGCTCATGGACCATGTGAAAGGATATGGGGTTGTTTTGTGGTGTATATGTTTGTGTTCAGGATGTGATGTGTCTCATGACCCAATTTTCACTACATTTTGTGGTATTGGGGCCCATGTGTGTGTGGGTGGGTTGTGACTTGGTTCTTTTGGAAGAGGTGGGAGCATGAGAAAATTTTTCATTAGGAATGATCAGTTAAACAAGTAAGAAGTGGTGTAGGGTACCGAAATCATAGATTTTCTTAATTTATTACATTACTTGACTTGCATTACATGGTTAGTGTGCCTTGTTGAGGATGTGATGGCTAATATAACTTGTTAGGTACATTTTTGTTCCGTAATTTTCTCAGTGGGGAATTAGTATGATTCCTTTCAATTGTGAAAAAGAGAAATATGTTTTTTTAATGGATTATAGTTGTATGATCACCCTATGTATATAAAACTACTTTTCGGTTTCTAGGAGGACCTTGTAGACCATGTTGATCCTTAATTGCTCATATCATGATAATTGACGAATCACTGATTTAGCATACTTTTTTTACATTGGATTTTTTATTTCATTTGAAATATAATTAATATAATCATTAATGGAGGATATATTTTTCTTTTCTTTTATATATATATTGAGGAGTGGTTTTGGGATGAACCATATTATCTCCATATAATGTATTCCTAAAAAAGGGAAATTCATCCCATTTTGTGAGATTGTACATGCTTGGTGATAGTAGTCAATCCAGGGACAACTAGAGGTGAGACCCCATGGGTTATTATCTCCCTTTTTCCATTTCCAACCATTGAGGGGTATCATTGTTGGGATAGGGTCATGAACGTTAGTTCAAAAATTCGATCTGAAATCAGAAAATAATTAAAAAATAATAAAATAAAAAACTCAATTCATAATGTTCTAAAACTGAGTTTTATGTTATTTGAGGATTTGGAAGACAAACATGAAAAATTATTAGAATATTTGGAAGAAGTGGAGTGAGAATAAAGTTCATCAAAACCATATTAAACATCCATTTATTTATCAACTGAGTCTGATAAGGATCTAGTATTAGAACATTTTATCGATGAAAATTATTTAACAAAATATGAAGTGGATACCCAACATTCCCAACCCTAAGTATCTAACAAGGTATAGGTATATACATATGTTCATTTTCTATCATATGATGAAAATTTAAAGGAAAAGAGATATTAGAGGTCAAACCATGTCGACCACATAATTCAGTCGGGTTCCTCTGATTCATTAAATTTAGTAGCTGATAAATCAAAGAAAAGTATAGATTATATTTCATAGACAAAGAAATACATGAAGGATTCAATTACATACATTAGAAATATTTAAACAAGGTAAAAATATATTTATAAAAGTTTGAATAAGAATTCATAATTTCTGGAGTTTATTACTGAATTTGTTATTTAGAATGAGAACGAGATTAAAAGATTCAAAGATAAATTAAATAATCCCAAAATAATCTTCAATCGGAAGGTGAAATGGTTGAGGAATGTAAGTGGTGATCTGAAGAATCATGATGTTAATATTAAAGAAGTTATTAAATTATCATTTGATATTGATGATTCATTTGAGAAGTTATCTTTAGATGTATTGGATTGATTAAACTTTGTAGAACTGACAAATATATGTTCAAATTTCCAAATCAAGAGACCTGAGAGTTGAAAGAATAAATCCATAAAATTAAATAATTAAATATCATGTTCTAATCATTTTGAGAAGTTTTTATATGACTAAAAGAGGAAAACAAGAAGATCAGATCTCTTGAAGAGGAAGATGAATGTTTGAAGGAAGAGAATTAGAGTATCTAACTCATGGAAGAGATGATAAAAACACTTGAGTCATTAATAACTTAGTCTGATAAGAATCAACAGTACATGAATATGTTAAAATAATTAGTCATGATGTTGTATAATAATTTATTAATAGTTTCTATTTTATCTCATGATGCATTCTTCTCATTTTTGAATGAAATCTTTTTTTAAAACATTTCTTCAAAATATTTTCTATTTACATTTTAAAAAAATAAAATTGCATGTATTTTATTCCATTTAAATATTGTATGCATAGTTATGTCATGACCTGTACCCCAGGGTCCACGTTGTGACTACCCCAAGCCCCCCTTCCATAGGCCAGGGGTTGGTGACTAGCATGAGAAATGCGCATACCTAAAATAGGAAGGAATAGCCTTTAAACTTGTACAAACACATAGTCCAAGAGAACAACAAGATGCATCCACAAAGTAAAACCGTAGTTGTAAATGTGTGTACTGAAATTAAGGGGCCTAAATACAAGCCCAAATGAAAAGATACAACTGCAATAGAAAATAGAAAACAGAAAAGAACTCTTCAGTTCTTCTACAAATGATCCTACCTAAAGGGTAGGTAGAAATCTTCTCTACAGCTCTCCACGTCAATCGTCACCACCGTCAGGTCCTAGATCTCTGAGTCTTAGTGAATCTTTCCCGTCATCTGCACAAGATAAAACAATGTGTGTGAAAATACCATGAATGGGTGAGTATAAAAATACCCTTTTGGGACCCCAAGAACCCAGAATATATCTTAGAATTTCAAAACGGAAAACCACATAGAATGATCTCAATCACAAAGTACAAGGAAAAAAGCTCAGCTCAAACCAGGTATAACTGAAGTACATAAGTACATATGATCAGTCGTAAGGCAAGATCATCTTATTCTATTTAGAGGCACTGTTGCTGACCCACACATGATCGATAGGTACTAACCCCCATAGACCCACATAGGATATGACCCTCCTAGGATCGATAGGTACTAACCCCAACTAACAAACATAGGATCTGACCCACACAAGATTGGTATGTGCTGAACCACATAGGATCAATGAGTGATGACCGACACAAGATCGATAGGTGCTGATCCACAACGGATCGCTACATGTTGATCCACATAGGACCGCTAGGTGCTGATCCACACTGGATCACTAGGTTCTGAGCCACACAATATCACTCGGTGCAGACCAACACATGATCACTAAGTACTATCCTCTGTAAGATCTGCCTCCAATCTCCACCTCATAGTAAACCACTAGATTCCTGCACAAAGCACGTTTGATTCGATGAAAATCTGTTCCTCAAGGAATCTGTGATATTTAAACTAGAACGAAGTCCCATGAAGAAATAAACCAATGATCTGTCATGTTATAAGGGTTCGAACGTAATAGATGGAACGTTATTTGGATACCCGGTCTGAGAGTTATTGACATTTTAGTGCTGAGGGCCTGGTTGGATTCGGGTACAATCCAACCCGGAAGTACTACAAATTTCTCCAAAACTTAGGTGGAGTATCTCAAAAGGATCATCTCAATCCAAGGATCCTAACTCCACTGAAGGTTCATCTAAAAAAAATCTTCTTCGCATGTTACAGCCTTTTAAGCATATCTGGGCCCGAAAGGGGTCTGAGTCCGACCCGGCACTGCCCGGCCTAGATTGGACCAAGGCGACTCAGCCTACAGGCTAGTGTGACCCATGTGAGGGTCGCGTGGTCCGCCTACCAAAGGGTTCTAAGAGTCATTCGAATCTTTAATTGGAAGAACTAAGTGGAACCGCCAAGGTGTCTGTTGGACCCGCCGGGATCGGCTCCCCTCCCTTCATCATGGATTCAAAGCCGCATCCTATCTCACTATGATGCGCGACGGCACGCTGCCTCATGTCTTCATGGCCGGCTGAGAGCTGGCCACCTGTAAATCCACCATAGCATCTGGCAGCGCCGCCATGCCAGCGCTTCTTCCCCGGGCTCCGACGACACTCTAGAGCTTCATTTTCACCTCTGTCTGGGCCTACGGTCCTCCCGGGAAGCTGCTGTCACTGCGTGACCCTCTTATTCCTGTTTTTCTCAAAATAAAAATTCATCCATGTATAAAGAAACAATAATACAAGTGGTGGAGGGTCCATGTCTTGTTCATTTGGTGCAAACCCTCCGCATTAGAATCATAATAAGGTGGAGTAATTGATTTAATAAAACTCTTATAATTAATCATTGATAAAACTAAAGATATAATCATGAAACAACCTCATAACTTGAGAATTTTTGGAAGTGATGCTATTGTAGAGGAAGAAGATTCCTCGATGGATGAACTCGACGACATTTGTCAATCCCAGATCATTGCCGCCCAAGCATCCGTCCTTTGTCAGTGGAAGTTTATTCAATACTTATCCAGAGGTCCTTCGCTTGGTGAATCCATTTAAAAAACTCCGAACTGAGCTCTATTTAATTAGAGGGCATGAGGGTGAGTAACACACTGAGGAATTAATGAGGTTCATTCTTGAATAAACCTCTTAATTCTCTATGGTGTAGTTACAAAATAAGAGAGTAAATCCACTAAATGGCTTGAAAACTCATCAGTCCCACCACCTACTCTCAATAAGTGTTTTTAAAATAATTAAATAAAAATTATGTTATTTTATTATTTCTTTAAAAGTAAAAAAAAACATTTTCACCTAACATACTGCGATCGAAGTTAAGCCTCCCTTAAGTAAATCATGGCGCTGTGGATTCAATAGTTCCCTCTGATTTTTAATCAGAGAACCGGTTCAAAAGAAATAAAATTCCTCCCTTCCATTTACTGAATATACCATAGAAATGTTTATAAATTCATTATGGGCACACTAGGCCTCAGGATCAAGTGACTTCAATTTTTGCAGACTCATTTTAGATGCAAAAAATTTTAAAAAACAATTTATGGAATTTCAGTTCCTTTTAGAAGTTAATAAAATTTTATTTTTCCATTTTAAGTCTTCTAATATTTGAGGAAAATATATTACATTCCTTATTTCATTTTTAAAATAAAAAATAGTGAATATAGTTCCAGGGTAATAAATAATATATTGGGGAAATATTCTAAAGGGGGAAATTTTATAAGGAGGAAAATGTACTAATGGAGTGTATTCAAAGTAATAATATATTATATAGGATCAAATATGATAAAAAATATGTTATCAAAACATTTGGAGTTATGATAATTAAAGAGAAATTTTTTTGAGTAATCCTTTAGTGTTCATAAATGTAAAAAGGATTATATTTTTTTCAAGGTTAATAATTTTTCATATAATTTATTGTATTTTCTGATATCCAAAATGGGAGAAATTTTTGAGTAGATATATATAATTTCTATATTTATTTTACATAGATTTTAATATCATAAAAAGAATTTAAATTTTTTTTCTAACATTACATATCCTATGATTTTAATAATATTTTATAAAAATAAAATTTCTTTCTACCAAACATAGAAAGGGTAATAATATAAAGGAATATAAACATTATTATTTAACCTAATCCATCAAAATAATAGATTCTGGTGCATTAGAAATAATAGTGTTTTATAAGGGTTTTAATAAGTGTTATATCCATCCGACTGATTAAAGTAATATCCATATGAAATAAATTAGTTTAAATCCATCGGAATAACCATAGAACAGATCAATGTAGTGAAAAATATTCAATTTCATCAATCATTCCAATGTTTATAATAATTGAGATTTTCATTATTTCAATCATATTGAATTCATAACAACGTTCTAATAGTTATATCAAAAATACATCTAATAGAAACATTTTGTTGATATGTCAAGTGAACAATGTTTGAGGACATTTTAACCAACTCTAAGATTCATATACATTTATCCCTATGAAGGATTCATGCATCTAAAAGTGAATTTGAGGAAAAAAGAGATGTTCCATTGGTAACTCAATGTATGTGATATTTTCCCTTCAAAAAAATCAATTTCATATGCATTTTTATTTTTATGAGAGGTGTGTTTTTTTGGATTCTGACTGAAAAACTATAAACTCTAAGATTTTTTTTATTTAGTATTTGCATATTCTGATAAGAAATTAGAACAAGGGCTTATAGGCACAGTAATATAGGTTATTATGATCCAGTGGATCGTGTGTTTCCTCAGATAGGAATATAACTGACATTGATAATAATATCAAGGGCTTCTAGGGTTTTATAAGACTGTTCTATTTTTATATTCTTATCGATGTAATTCATGGTAAAGAAATAATAATATTTAATGTTAGGTTTAACATGATGGCAATCTTATGTCATGATTTTTTAACTCCTTAAATCATAAGGATAAGGATTATAATTACACTTACAAATCTTTTATGTCCTTCTAACATTGTTATAAGAATTTTCATAACTTTTTCCTAGATTATTCATTTTTTTAATTAACATTGTAATATTTGTTTAAAAATATTTCTAATAACAATATTATTACACTGTCTATGAGCCCAATTATAAAATATTATTTATCTGAAAAATTATGAATATGAAAATAAAACAGTAATCATTAGATTATTTGGTAGTCTAATATTTTTTTTAAAAATGGGTTTGATTTTTGTGTTACATTAATTTTTATACTAAAATTCACCCGGTCCCTTTTGTATCCCTCATGAAGTCAGATGATGAAAAATAATGGATGGTTATTTACTTAATTTATTGATATGGATTTATTAGTGGATTAGTTATATATATCTCTATATAATTTCATTTAAATGATTATTGGAGGTGGAATACAAAATCAAATCACACATTTAGAAACTATGAATTGAGAACTAAAAATTGTAAAACAATAAAAGATCATATTATAGTTCCAAAATTAATTACATTTGATAACGGTTCAATATACATTTTAATAAAATATATAGTTAATATAAATATATATTATTCTAGTCATAATATATTTATTCATGTCTTCACAAGTAAAAAATCTATAAGATTTATATTATTTTTAATGTAAGTCACTATATTAAATCTAGGTTGTAATATACTAATAATGGGATTCTATAAATTCATTACTAATGAATTAGGGTATATGATAATGAAACTAATAGTAGAATATTTTATTTATTCATAAAAATAGTTAATGGTACATGTTCATTAAGGAAGAATTTAGAGAATTTGGTTCTCATTAAAAAGTTTTCCTTGGGAGCTATACAAAATTAGAGATACATGATCATAGATACAGTTGAATGAAATAATTTTAAGTACAAAGCATTAAATGATATGATTAGATCCTATAATATTATGTTTATGAGATGAAAAAAGTAGTTGTGTAAGAAATGAAAAAAATGTGTAATACAATTTTTTAACATAATTGATTTTAACATAATGCTTCATTGAAAAGTGTAATTGATGATATATAAAAAACATTTTAATGATTTTGTAGAATTATGATGTTAATAAATTTATATAAATAATGGATTTAATGGAGGATCATAATGGATATCATAAAAAATTGAAATATTAAAATATTTTTTTATAATTATATTGAAGATATGTGTTTTGGGTAAAAGAATAATGGATATATCAAAAGATATATCGCAAGGATAAAATGTAAATGAAAAGGAAATAATTATAATAAATTGGATATAATAAAAAGTAATATCTCTAAACTCTGTAGTAAATATAAATATTTATGTCATGAATCAAAACAATTGAAGGTGTTTCATAGGATCTTTCTGATGGAATGACTACACCAAGTTATTGTTTTTTTGGATTCAAATAATGATTCTAAATGTGGCCAGCATAGTGTAAGTTAGTCAAAATAAATTTTTTATAAATTTAAATTTTATACAATCAATATTTCTTATCTATATTAGATACCCAAGGAGAATAGTAAATAAATATTTGGGGAGGTAAAAATAAAACTCAATTGGTCTAAATTCTAATCAATTTTTTTTTATATGATGACACATCATATTCCATAGTGGAAAAAAAGTATCATTGAATTTTTAAATTGGTTATTGTAAAAACTAACCCAACATAGAGAATATTATGCAAAATAAATATTAATATAGATATTTTATAAGGTTGAATCTATGTTGAATATGATGAATATTTTAATAAGTGTTGGAAAATATCCATCATATGAGTTATAATGGTATTATTTTATCATTAAATGTTTTAAATAATGATTATAATGATGATATAATAGTTAAATATAATGATTGAATACATATTATCTACATTATACATGGATATTATTTAACGATATCTTACTGGTAGTTCCCTAAGTAAATTTATTTTATAAATTTTATAATTACCAAAAGGTATTATAACCAATACTATTACAAAAAAAATTATGGGAACCACAAATCATTATTAATCAATAATTTTAATAATCTATTATTAGATATATTAATAAATAAACATGATATATAGTGAGTTATTGTGTTATAATACAAGTGATATTACAAATTTAACACCATTTAAATGTCATGTAAACATTTTCAGTATTGTAGATGAGTAAATGTTACAAAAACACATATATTTATTCTAGGAAATTATAATGAATACATTTAATACAAATTTGATTAGTGATACGTTTCGTAAAAATTTAGCAACATAGGTTTTTAGTTTTTGAAAATAATTCTTCTGAATATTATTTTCAAGAAAACACCATTTGAGAAATATAAAAGGAATTAATATAACATTATTCTATTATAGATTATCTATATGAAATCTACTCATCCTAAAAAGTAAATAAAATAGTTAAATTTCTTATAAAAATTTAGATAATGTTATCATAAGGGATATTCAACCCCCCAAAATTTAATAGAGATTAAAATAAGAAGACCATGGATTCATTAGAAAATATTAGTATCAAATTATTTGAAAACTATAATACAAGTAAATATAATCATATTAATTAGTTTATTGAAAACATTTCAGTTCACAATCAAGGACATTCTTCACAACTTTTATATAAATACCCAAACCCTGGTGGCCCGATGTTGGTGGTAATATTATTACATTCTTATCAGAAAAAATGGTGTTCAGACTCAAGTACCAAATAGATGAGTAGTCATTGTAAAGTATATAAATACATTAAATACACATGATATTTTATATATAAAATAAAGAAAGTTTTTTCATTGAGAACACCCTTGTTTCACATTCAACATCCCTTCATGCAAAATACAAATCACTTCACAGAATCCATGGGGAAATAAAACATAATAAATATATGATCTTAGAGGATCCTTATGGGTATGTTTATAGAGGAAGTTATTAAGAATAAATTATAAAAATAAATATGAAATGTTAAATTACTAAATCATTTTATATTTAATTAATAAATTTTAAATCATATAGAATAAATGAAAATAAAATAATTACATTTAAATAATCATATAAGATTGAAAATTATCCATGGATATTATAGGGTTTCAAATAAATAGACGAAAGTAAACGAACCCATTCAAGTGGAATGATTAATCCCAATCATCTATAACATTGGACTACTTTTATAATATAGCTCAAATTTGTGTGTAGAAACAAGTCTAATTTGGCCAATGTATTAGTATCACGAGACCATTTGATGAATTAATGGAATTTCTAAAACCAGTTATCAACTATCACATACTAATTTTAATAAATTCCTCATATGAAATGGCTTCAACATAATAAACATGAACATTTTTATTTGAAAACTAACATAAAAAATGTTAATACCAACCCCAATCAAAAAAACATAATATTAAAACATCAAGGGTAATCTTGTATTTGGTAATAAAATTTTAAATCCTCGGTGAAACTAATCATAAACCATAAATTTAAATAATATGGATGATATAAGTAAATCATATCCCTAGTGGATCATATTTAAAATAATGGGTTCATGTAATTGATTAATAGAAATACTATATTAATTTCAATAAGTTGTTTTGGGGAGAAATTAACTTTTCACTATTAAAATATATTGAAACTAAAAGTTAAAAAATATTTTGAAAGTAAATATCTTATAAAATCACCACTAAAACTCATAAAATAAACTTTAAAACATTGAGTCTTCATGATGGAAGTAAATTATATATGTTTAGAGTAATTTAAAATAGCGATTCTTATCACATTTCAGTAAATTCAAAACAACACTTCTTGTGAAAATGGCATAAAAATTACATTAAAAAAATTGTGAAAAATACAAAATGGGTTAAAATTTCATTAAAAATTGTTCTTTAAAAAGTTAAAAACATTTTATATAATAATTATAGAAAAAAATATTTTGATGAAATATGTTTTTTACCAAATATAGAAATAAAGTTTAATTTTCATGAAGACTTTTTTTCAACAATTTATTACAAAATTAGTGAAAAAATTATAGTATTATAAGAAAAAGGTCATTAATAAATAGATGAGAATAAAATAGATTTATTTTATGATATAAATATCAAATAGTTCCCAAATATTAGACTTTAAGAAAAAGGTCATTAATAAATAGATGAGAATAAAAAATGAATCATATTGCCTCGTGAGGCTCTAGTCCTCTATACAGACGAGAGAAATTATCATTTTTAATGAGATTGGAATGAAATAAGGTATATGTGATATTAAAACTATAGGAAAATAATTACATAATAAATAATATACACATAAATTACATTCAATATTATTTTGAATCCTAAAAAGTTTTGTTTGAAAATGAATAACATCTGTTCAAAAATTGGTAGTCAACCATACACATGATTGACAATTTAATTTTCCGTTTATTATGTGGATATGGATAAATATTTTCATACCAATATAATAGCATCATATTATATGGGATATATTGGTATTATTACATTTTAATTTTTTTAATTTATGGTTATAAAATAGTAATGAAAACAACGATCAGAGTGACGATAATTACTTTCTCTTGGAGAAACCACCTTTGGATATGTTCTTATGCACCATAGAGTTGGTATTTTTGAAAACAAAAAATCTCTATGACATGTATATAGATGTTTTGGTTATATTTTAATATGGATTTTTCATTAAAAATGGATTTTGTGGTTTTAATATGGTATAGGAGTGATTTCCCTTTTATAGTTGAAGAGAAGTGAATTTTTTGTAAATACTCTAAACTAGTCAATAATTTGATGTCACTCTCTCTCTGAAAGTGGTTATAAAATTAATAATTAAATATTTTGATGGATTATATGATTGGTATGAACATGAAAATCACAATAAAATTTGTTATTTTATAATGTTGTTCCTTAACATCAGTGTTTCCTAATGTATAATATTTTAGTTTTTCACTATCAAAACTAGTCATTTTAACATCGGTTATTTATCATATAAGAATAAAATAAAATGAATCAGATTGTTTAATATGATAAAAATAAATATAAATATGAAATAAAACTAATCAAATAAAAATAATATATGTGTCTGAATTTTATTTTAACATAAGTGCATGTAGTGTGCAAAAACAAAGTTTTAAACTTAGCAGTAATAACAATGTTTTTAATATTTGGGGGTTATTATAGTAAATTTAACAGAATCATGGGAACCATAATGTAAAATATTTATATTGTTTTATCATATAAATTTTTTTTTTGTAAGAATATATTAATTTTTATGAAAATTAAATCATTTAATAAAATAAAATTTATTATATAATAACATTACTTTAAATTTTGACATTATTAATTATAATTTAATTTATAACATATAAATAAAAATATGGAATTATAATATAATATGTATGATCATGTATTTCATTATATATTAATCTATAAAATTAATGTAACATAATAATTATTTCAGGTTGTTTTACTTTTAATATTTTTAGTATCATTTATTATGTTTATCTAATAATTATATAATTAATGAGTTGGTGTTGTTAATGAATTTAAAGTAATTATTTTATTAATAATAATTATAATTAAATTACCATAATGAAATTAGTTTCTATATTCTCAAAATTAACATCCATATTCATTAATATATTTCTTTTTCCCTACTAGAACACATAGTTGAAAATTAAAATCAAGGGGGTGACATTTTATACATTTTACTTGTTTTACTATATCAGTCACATTCATGGAAAAGTATAAAAACAATTCATTAAAGCCAGAATAATTTCATTAGAGGATGAAATATGGCCATACAATATGTATTGGATAAATTTTAGTCCATTTTAATACTTATCAATTTAGTTTATCCTCAAGGTAAACTTGTATTTTTCTAAACTTTAGAAATTAGTTTTTACTATTTTCAATACTCATTATATTAAAAAATTATGTTGATCGTTGTATATATTATTAACTATTGGAATTAAAATTTTGGAATCTATTTTATCAAAATTAATCTCAGATACATGGAAATATTTGATTACATATGAAACATGTAGAAGCAAGGAAAAAGTGGGTTCCCAAAAATAAAATTTTCATAAGTATAGAAAAATTTAATATTAGGATTCAGTAAGAAATTTTTTCCACTAATCTAATTTTTTGTAATAATATAATTTATCTATTTTAGATTAGAAAACAATTTTAAATCAATTGAAAAATATTAAATGATTTAAAGGAAAATGTGGTTTTCATAAAAATTATTATTATTTTATTATTTATAAAAATATGAAATCTTTATAAAAACATAAATGTATCTCCAGATTTTTTTTAGACATTTCTATATAAAATATTATCATTAATTTACCTAATATAATTCCTAAAAGAGGTAAAAATAATTCTATGTGACGTATCTAAATCATTACTAATCAGTCATTTAGAAAAACAATATTGTTTTTTCAAAGAATATTTTTTATCGATCAAATGGTTCATATTTCATTTCCCAAAAATTTATAATAATTTAATTTAAATTATAAATATTTTAACCATATAATTTTCATAATTTAATTATTTTGTACCTGTCACGACCCGTCCTCGGGGCCCGTGCCGTGACTACCCTAAGCCCGCCTTACATAGGCCAGGGGCTGGTGACTAGCACTAAGGCGTAAATCCCGGAAAGAGGGAATACATTGCCTTTGAAAAGTAAACAAGCACCACAGAGTAAGCAAGCGGAAAAGTAAACACTAAGTAAAAACTGTACAAGCTGTTCTGAAAGTAAAAGGGGCCGGAAATACAAGCCCAACTGTAAAGTACAACTGAAAGGGGAAAACAACAACTGAAAAGAAAAGCTGCAGCGTCGAGCCGTCCTCTGGAAGTCCCACCTGAAGGGTGGCTACAGATAGCCTCCACTACTCCTCGGGTCCACCTGACCGCTCCGAGTACGTCCCGCCCAGTGGTCCACCTCCAGGTACCGTCCTTCTCCGCACGCCTCCACCACGATCAGCGCAGTCCGTTGTCTGCAACCAACACAACGTAGTGCGGGCAAAGCCTGTGCAGGGGTGAGTATAAGCTACTCAGTAGGGACCCCGAGACCCCCGAAGGTCTCCCGAAATCCACAAAGGATAATCCACAAAGGTAAGATACAATCACGAAGTAACATCTGACACGGCTTAGGTATATGACCAAACATATACCTAAGTCATCAATTCCCGTTCGGCTCCAACGTCCGAGCCCAAGAACAACCCAGTCCACACAGGAAAGCAAACGTATACCCACACAGGATAGCACAACACAATCCGCACAGTAAATCCACACAGGATAGCTCAACACAATCCACAAAGGAGAGTAAATAGTAAATCTACACAGGATAGCTCAACACAATCCACAAAGGATAGTAAACAGTAAATCCACATAGGATAGCTCAACACAATCCACAAAGGAGAGTAACACAAGATTCAGCTCACACAGGTATACTTCTTCGGATGACGATAAAGATGATCACTGATCCATCTAAGTCGTCGGACCCACAAAGGATCGATAGGAAACTAACCCCCGCAATGACCCACATAGGATCGGGCCCACACAGGACTTGTAGGCGCTGGCTCACACAGAACCGCTGAGCGCTGACCCACACAGGATCAGACCCACACATGATCGGGCCCACACATGACCTGTAGCACTGATCCACGTAGGACCGCTGAGTGCAGTAGTCGTTGCAGTCCACTGAGGATCTCTGCACAGTCGTCGTCGCAGTCCACTGAGGATCTCTGCACGGTCGTCACCGCAGTCCACTGAGGATCTCTGCACGGTCGTCGCTGTCGAAGTAGTAGTCACAGCAAGCACTAGGGTTCCCGCACACAGCAAGCTCGTCCGGGAGGGTCCGCTCCATGAGCCGAGAGGCTGATACATCAACTGACACAAAGTCCGAAGTTGATGTATCCAAAAGTTCCGCATCGTCAACAGGAACTCAACGTTGCAGACGGCGCGTCAATCAGACGCCCGGTCTCTGAGTTATTGGCTATTTCGTTCCAGGGGCCCGGTTGGTTTTTAAGGCAAAACCAACCGGAACGTACTCCACCTACGTCCAAACCTCGGGCGGAGTGATCCAAAAGATCCTTCTCACTTAGAGGAATTCAACAAAGCCGACGGCACGTCAATCGGACGTCCGTAGCTCAAGATATGAGCGTTTCTGCTCTGAAGGCCTGGTTGGTTTCGTGTACGAACCAACCCGGCCGAACTCAAAGTATTCCAAAACCTTGAGTGGGATATACCAAAACAACCGTCTCTATCCAAGGATCGCGTTGCCGCTGACAGTGCGTCGTTTGGAGGCCCGTAGCTCAAGTTACAGGCATTTGACCGAAACGGTCCGAAAACGGGGGGTCCGGGCCCGGGCCGACCCGGGCCGACCCCCCCCCCCCTGGGTCGGCTGAACCGGGTCGACCCGGCCGGTCGGACCGGCCTGGCTCGGCCAGCTCGGTTCGGCTCGGCCGAGCGACGCGGGGGGGAGCCGCCGCCCCCGCGTGACACCCCCGCGGCACCCGCGGGGTGTCGCCATGGACAACCCGAGAGACGCGGGGGGGGAGCCGCCGCCCCCGCGTGACATCCCCGCGACACCTGCGGGGGTGTCGCCCTGGACAGCCGAGCGACGCGGGGGGGGGGGGGGGGGGGCGCCGCCCCCGCGAGACAACCCCGCAGCACCCGCGGGGTGTCGCCCTGGACAGCCGAGCGACACGGGGGGGAGCCGCCGCCCCCGCGTGACACCCCCGCGGCACCCGCGGGGTGTCGCCCTGGACAGCCAGCGGCGCGCCGGGGCGCCGCCGCCTCTGGCCGCCGACGCTGCCGCGGGCCACCGGAGTCGCTCCGGTGGTCTGTTTTCCTTCCCGTCTGCGCCATTGTTCCTCCCGGGACTCATTCTTCACTGCGGAACCATCAAACTTCCGTTGCGGCACGTTCCGTCGTCGCCCGTCAAATCCGCACAATAACGAAGAACGACGGAGGGTTGTCGGGCCGTGTTCGTTTGGCCCGCACCCTCCGCGTTAGAGATAAACAATGGGAGAAATCAAAAAAAAATTCAACACATGAATCATCAATTTTAAAGGATTAAAATTGTTCTTATTGTCCAGTTCCTCACTTTTAAAAGAAACCATCACGGGAAAAAGGAATTAAAATTCACAACAACCCCTACCTCGTAGTCGTCGTCGTACGCACGTTCTTCACAGATTTGTTCGTCGCGGAAGGAGGGGATCGTCGCGTCGTCGCGGAAGGGCATCGCGTCGTCGCGGAATCCGGCGTTGAGTCGGCGAACTCAACGGACCAAGAAACAACAGATTTAATTTAATTATATAAAATTAAATCCGTGTTTTGTTAAAGAAAAACACAAGGGAGATTTAAGAGAATCCAGAAGTCTCTTACCTCAAACAGACGATCGAAGATTTCGTTGTAGAGGAAGAGGCGTCGCAGAAGAACGTTGTAGGAAGGGAACGTCGGCATCGCGGAACACGGCGTCGCGTCGTCGACTTCCGCAGGATCGACGTTCTTCATCGGAGGTCGGTGTTCTTCGCGTTCTTCGCGTTCTTCGCAAAGGATGAGGAAGGCTCAAGAACCTCTGACAAAATCTCTCAACGAGTAATCCTCCAAAAAGACTTGTTGGTCTTATTTTATTATTACGCCAACAAACGAAAAAGGTAAGTAACGACCCATCAATTCGTTGAATTAATTCAATGAAAGAAACCGCCCATTTAATTCATGAAATAAACCGCCCAATTAAATGGTGTGTTAAGGATTTAAGAAAACGCGTCAGTTGACTTTCATAATGACGGGTTTTCGCGGGTGCGTTACTTAGCGGAAAGAAACGGCGGGGCTCGTGCGGGCCCCACCTCACAAATATCCTACCAAGGGGGTAGGATATTTTTGGATAGCACCCTATCCGTTTAAACTCAGTTTAAGTGGCTTTCAAGTGGCTTAAGTGAAATAAAATAAAGTTGTCGAACAAATTATTTTATTTTTAAACTTTAAGCCCAAAAAATAAAAACCACACCCGAGCAAACACAACTCTGGAAGAGGCGTTTCTAAGAAAATACCGGTGCTGCGATTTCATCGGTACCCTCAGAATTCGATTCCGGGAACCGGTTCAAAAGTTAGAAAAACCCACTCATCCGTTCACTGAACGTACCCGAGCCAAACTTCGGAAAATGATTCCGGGCACACCGGGCCTCGGAATCAGGTGCCGTCAGAAATTGCGTTCTTGTAAAATTACATAGAAAATTAAGAAAAAAAATTTCCTTGAAATTTACGGGTCTTTACATTACTCACACCTCAGGACTTTACGTCCCCGTAAAGATACATCATAAACTAGGGAAACAAATGTGGGTACTGATCATGCATCTTAGCCTCCCGCTCCCATGTGCTCTCCTGGAGGTTCCCGTGCTTCCATCTGATGCGCACAAGAGGAATCGATCACCCACGTAGGACCCACTCCTGTCGATCCTCGATCTCCACTGGGACCTCCGCAAAAGTCGCCCCATCATCCACGTCTAGCTCCCCATAGTCAATGATGTGCGTCGGGTCGTGCACGTATCTCCTCATCTGAGATACGTGGAAGACGTTGTGCACCCGGTGCAACTGAGGTGGTAGAGCCAGGCGATATGCCACCTCGCCAACCCTGCTGAGGACCTGGAATGGTCCAATGAAGCGTGGATACAACTTTCCGCCTCGGCCAAATCTCCGCAAACCACGTCGAGGTGAGACACACAAGAAGACATGGTCGCCATCCTCGAACTCTAATGGCCTCCGCCTCCTGTCAGCATAAGACTTCTGCCGGCTCTGAGCTGTCCTCATCCGCTCCTGGATGACCTGGACCTTCTCTGTCGTGGCCCAGACTATCTCTGGTCCCACAAGTGCTGACTCCCCAGGGTCTGTCCCGCACAAAGGAGATATGCAAGGCCTGCCGTACAATGCCTCGTATGGTGCCATCCCGATGGTGGAGTGGTAGCTGTTGTTGTACGCGAACTCCACCAAGGGTAGGTGGTCCTCCCAACTGCGACCAAAGTAGAGGACAGATGCGCGGAGCATGTCCTCGAGAGTCTGAATGGTCCTCTCCGTCTGACCATCCGTCTGAGGGTGAAAGGCGGTGTTCAGACGTAGCCGCATCCCGAACGCCTCCTGCAACCCCTTCCAAAGCCGGGAAGTAAAACGAGCGTCCCGATCGGAGACGATAGTCGATGGCACACCGTGAAGCCGTACAATCTCTTGAACGTAGAGACGCCCCAAGATCTCCACTGAGCCCTGCTCTCGAATGGGTAAGAAGTGTGCCGACTTGGTGAGTCGGTCAACAATCACCCAAATGGAGTCGTGACCTCTGGAAGTGCGGGGAAGTCTAGTCACGAAGTCCATAGATATACCATACCACTTCCACTCCAGGACCTCCAAGGGCTGTACCAAGACTACTGGTACCTGATGCTCTGCCTTCACCTGCTGGCAGGTGAGGCATCGAGAAACGAACTCTGCCACAACCTTCTTCATGCCCGACCACCAGTGCTGTCGTCTGAGATCCTGGTACATCTTCACCACTCCAGGATGTACCGCCAAAGGGGAAGTGTGAAACTCTCTCAGCACCTCCTCTCGTAAAGAGACTGGTACCACAGTACGTCCTCTGAAAAGGATGTCGTGCTCTACTCCAAAGGAGAAGCCATCAGGTGTCTGTCCCGAGGATATCTATGCACGCCGCGTCTCACAGTCAGCATCCTCATGCTGTGCCTCTCTGACCCGCTGCAGAAGTGGAGGAGTGACTGTGAGAGACTGAAGGAAGGCTGCTCCATCCCTATCCATGAAGGATATCTGCAAAGCGGATAGCTGCTCTGTCGCCTCCTCAAGTAGCTGTATGCCCGTCCTCCTGCTGAGGGCATCGGCTACCATGTTCCCCTTCCCAGGAGTATAGAATATCTCAAAGTCATAGTCCTGGAAGAACTCGAGCCATCGCCGCTGTCTCAGGTTCAGGTCCATCTGAGAGAATATGTACCTGAGACTCTGGTGGTCAGAAAAGACTGTAAAGCGCTCACCCATCAGATAGTGCCGCCATGTCTTCAGAGCGAAGACCACTGCTGCTAACTCTAGGTCATGGGTAGCGTAGTTCTGCTCATTCGGCCTCAACTGACGTGATCCATAGGAAATCACGGCCCTCTCCTGCATCAGGACACACCCGAGTCCGGTCCCTGATTCATCGCAGTAGAATACATAACCAAATCTCTCCTCAGGCAACCTCAAGATAGGTGCGCTGGTCAATCTCTGTCTCAGCTCCTGGAAGCTCTGCTGACATCTGTCTGACCACACGAAGGGTTTCCCCTTCTTCGTCAACGCTGAGAGTGGTTCCGCAACTCTGGAGAAGTCAGGCACAAATCTCCGATAGTATCTGGCTAGACCCAAGAAACTCCGCACCTCCGTCACGCTCCTGGGTGGCTCCCAAGCTAGCACTGCCTCGATCTTCGCGGGATCCACTGCGACTCCCACCTCAAAAATGACGTTCCCCAAGAAGTGGACCTCACGTAACCATAACTGGCACTTCGAGAGCTTTCCATAAAGCTGGTGCTCTCGGAGTGTGTCTAGTACAACCCACAAGTGGTAGGCGTGCTCCTCCTCCGTGGTCGAGTACACCAAAATATCGTTGATGAAGACCACGACAAATCGATCGAGGTATGGCTGGAAGATCCTATTCATGAGGCTCATGAACACTGCTAGAGCGTTGGTTATGCCGAAAGGCATAACCAAGAACTCATAGTGGCCATACCGACACCTGAAGGCCGTCTTCTGCACGTCCTCGTCTTGAACTCTGAGCTGATGATAGCCTGACCTGAGGTCTATCTTCTAGAACCACCGTGCTCCCTTGAGATGATCGAAGAGGTCATCAATCCTCGGTAGCGGATATTTGTTCCTCACTGTCACCTGGTTCAGGCGACGATAGTCGACACTCAGTCGCAAGCTCCTGTCCGCCTTCTTGGCGAACAATATCGGCGAAGCCCAGGGTGAAACACTGGGTCAGATGAACCCCTTGCCCTGCAAGTCCTCCAACTGTACCCGTAGCTCTCGAAGCTCAGCGGGGGCCATCCAATACGCTGGAGTGGACATCGGGGATGTCCTGGGGTACAGATCAATATAAAAGTCTACCTCTCTGCGAGGAGGTATCCCTGAAACGTCGTCGGGAAAGACGTCCGCGTACTGATCCACCACTGTAGGAAAACTAGGACTCTGCACGTCCACTGCTCCTAGGATGAGGCTAGCCAACTGATGAGTGATGGGCTGCCCTCTCCTCTGCGTGAGTCCATCCTGTGCTGCAAAGGATCCCTTCTCGCCGGTGAAGGTGAACCTGCTCCCGTCGGTGCGCACACATCGCACCTTGCGCCTAAAACAGTCAATCTGAGCATGGACTGTAGATAACCAGTCCATTCCCAAGATGACTTCGTAAGGCCTCGACGCCGCTACAAGAAGATCCCAGCCGAAGCTCTCGCCTCCAAGAGTATTCTCACACTGCCAGCACCAGTGCGTAATCGTCGAGTCTGCTCCTGTAGGGGTCTCTAGCCGTAAGGATCGAGCCAACGGCTCTGTCGGAATCTCCGAGCTCCGAACAAGGGCAGCGGCTATGAAAGAGTGACTCGCTCCTGTGTTTTTAAGAACTGCAGCAAGGGTGGAATAGAAATAGATCGTACCTCGAATCAACTCTGGCGCGCCGTGGTCGTAGGCCCCTGCTGCCTGGAGCTGTGCCTGTCTCTGCCCGCCAGCTCCCTGTGGTCAGGGTGGGCCTCCTGGTGGTGGTGGTGGCAGAGCCTCATAGCGTCGCCCACCACCAGCTGCTCGGCCAGCTCCTCTGCCTCGTCCGCCTCCTCCCTACGGACCGCCACGGTCGACCCTCTGCCTCTGCCTGGGTGGCCCCTACACCTTCTGCTGCTCCTCGGTACGGCGGGTCAGGCAGTCACGAGCCATGTGGCCCTGCCCGCTGCACGAGTAGCACTGCCTGCCTCTTGGAAGACTGGCTCCGCGCTGTGTTCCCCGCACTGCTGAGCCAGTGTACCGAGGTCGTCTGCCAGAAGGTCTGGTCTGCCTGGAACCCTGAGTCGTCCATCGGCTACCTGCTGCCGAAGACTCCGCTACCTGCCGCCCTACGGTAGGTCTCGCTGTGGAATCTTCCAGAAAGCTCTCGATCATAAGGGATCGCTCTAGCACTCCTGCCTAGGTCGGGATGCTGAGGGAGACCAGCGATGCCCTGATCTGGTGTCTCAATCCCTGCTCGAAGGTTCGGGCCCAGAAGAAGGGGTCCCGTACCATGTCGGTCGAGTAGAGAGAAAGATCGGTGAACCTCGCCGCGTACTGAGCGACCGTCAGGCTGCCCTGCCATAGCTGAAGAAGCTCCTGAATGCGCACCGCTCGGAGGGTGGCCGGGACGAACTCTGAGCGGAAGAGGCTCTCGAAGTCCGTCCAGATGAGAGAGGCCTCATCGTGTACCTGGAGCATCAAGCTCCACCATCGTCCTGCTGCTGCGTGCAGTAGGCTTTCCATGAGGATCACCATGAGGTCTGCTGGTGTCCTCACTAGCCTGAAAACTCGAACGACCGCCTCCAGCCAGTCCTCAGCTGCCTGGGGGTCCGTCTCCCCACGAAACCTGGGTGTTCGCTGGCGCTGGAACTCATGCAGAGCTCCGAGGCGTCGTGCATCATCAGCGGTCGGCGCTGGAAGCATCGGGGGCTCGGCGGGTAAAGGTACCGCCGGTGCCTCTGCTGTCAACGGGCCCTGTACCGAGGCCTCGTCGCTCGGCGGGCTGTCGTCGCGCTCTACTCTCGGAACCCTAGCTGGCTGCTGTCGTCGGGCCATCCTGAAAAGGAGACAAGTGCGCCACGGCCAGAACAGTATACCTGGTGAGCTGACACAAGTAATCACAAAGAAAACTTGAAACACACATGCAATCAATGTTTTCGTGCATTAAGTCGGAAATCAGAAGTCAGGGTCCTGGTGTACGGATACGTCGGCCGCCGCACCAACACTAGACTCCCTGGACTGATAACCACACCCAATACGCTAAACACTATTGCTTCACATAGAAGAAATATCAGAGTCTACGGTAGAACCGACCACCTTTGATACCAATTTGTCACGACCCGTCCTCGGGGCCCGTGCCGTGACTACCCCAAGCCTGCCTTCCATAGGCCAGGGGCTGGCGACTAGCACCAAGGCGTAAATCCCGGAAAGAGGGAAGGCATTGCCTTTGAAAAGTAAACAAGCACCACAGAGTAAGAAAGCGGAAAAGTAAACACTAAGTAAAAACTTTACAAGCTGTGCTGAAAGTAAAAGGGGCCGGAAATACAAGCCCAACTATAAAGTACAACTGAAAGGGAAAAACAGCAACTGAAAAGAAAAGCTGCAGCGTCGAGCCGTCCTCTGGAAGTCCCACCTAAAGGGTGGGTACAGATAGCCTCCACTGCTCCTCGGGTCCACCTGACCGCTCTGAGTACGTCCCGCCCAGTGGTCCACCTCCAAGTACCGTCCTGCTCCGCACGCCTCCACCACGATCAGCGCTGTCCGTCGTCTGCAACCAACACAACGTAGTGCGGGCAAAGCCCATACAGGGGTGAGTATAAGATACTCAGTAGAGACCCCGAGACCCCCGAAGGTCTCCCGAAATCCACAAAGGACAATCCAAAAAGGAAAGATACAATCACGAAGTAACATCTGACACGTCTTAGGTATATTCCCATACATATACCTAAGTCATCAATTCCCGTTAGGCTCCAATGTCCGAGCCCAAGCACAACCCAGTCCACACAGGAAAGCAAACGTATACCCACACAGGATAGCATAACACAATCCGCAAAGGAGAGTAAACAGTAAATCCACACAGGATAGCTCAACACAATCCACAAAGGAGAGTAAACAGTAAATCCACACAGGATAGCTCAACACAATCCACAAAAGAGAGTAAACAGTAAATCCACACAGGATAACTCAACACAATCCACAAAGGAGAGTAACACAAGATTCAGCTCACACATATATACTTCTTCGGATGACGATAAAGATGATCACTGATCCATCTAAGTCGTCGGACCCACAAAGGATCGATAGGTAACTAACCCCCGCAATGACCCATACAGGATCGGGCCCACACAGGACCTGTAGGCGCTGGCTCACACAGAACCGCTGAGCGCTGACCCACACAGGATCGGACCCACACAGGATCGGGCCCACAAAGGACCTATAGCACTGATCCACGTAGGATCGCTGAGTGCAGTAGTCATCGCAGTACACTGAGGATCTCTGCACAGTCGTCGTCGCAGTCCACTGAGGATCTCTGCACGGTCGTCGCCGTAGTCCACTGAGGATCTCTGCACGGTCGTCGCTGTCGAAGTAGCAGTCGCAGCCAGCACTAGGGTTCCCGCACACAACAAGCTCGTTCGGGAGGGTCCGCTCCACGAGCCGAGAGGCTGATACATAAACTGACACAAAGTCCAAAGTTGATGTATCCAAAAGTTCCGCATCATCAACAGGAACTCAACGTTGCAGACGGCGCGTCAATCAGACGCCCGGTCTGAGAGTTATTGGCTATTTCGTTCCAGGGGCCCGGTTGGTTTTTTTGGCAAAACCAACCCGACCGTACTCCACCTGCGTCCAAACCTCGGGCGGAGTGAGCCAAAAGATCCGTCTCACTTAGAGAATTCAACAAAGCCGATGACACGTCAATCGGACGTCCGTAGCTCAAGATATGAGCGTTTCCGCTCCGAAGGCCCGATTGGTTTCGTGTACGAACCAACCCGGACGAACTCAAAGTATTCCGAAACCTTATGTGAGATATACCGAAACGACCGTCTCGATCCAAGGATCGCGTTGCCGCTGACGGCGCGTCGTTTGGAGGTTCGTAGCTCAAGTTACAGGCATTTGACCGAAACGGTCCGAAAACGGGGGGTCCGGGCACGGGCCGACCCGGCCCGACCCCCCCTGGGTCGGCCGAACTGGGTCGACCTGGCCGGACCCGGTCCGGCCCGGCCCGGCTCGGGCGAGCGGCCGAGCGACGCGGGGGGGGAGCCGCCGCCCCCGCGTGACAGCCCCGCGGCACCCGTGGGGTGTTGCCCTGGACAACCCGAGCGACGCGGGGGGGGGGGGGGGGGGGAGCCGCCGCCCCCACGTGACACCCCCGCGACACCCGCGGGGTGTCGCCCTGGATAGCCGAGCGACGCGGGGGGGAGCCGCCGCCCCCGCGTGATACCCCCGCGGCACCCGCGGGGTGTCGCCCTGGACAGCCGAGCGACGCGGGGGGGGGGGGGGGGAGCCGTCTCCCCCGCGTGACACCCCCACGGCACCCGCAGGGTGTCGCCCTGGACAGCCGGCGACGCACCGGGGCGCCGCCGCCTCCGGCCGCCGGCGGCTTCCGCAGGCCCCCGGAGTCGCTCCGGTGGTCCGTTTTCCTTCCCGTCTGTGCCGTTGTTCCTCCCGGGACTCGTTCTTCACTGCGGAACCATAAAACTTCCGTTGCGGCACGTTCCGTCGTCGCCCGTCAAATCCGCACAACAACGAAGAATGGCGGAGGGTTGTCGGGACGTGTTCGTTTGGCCCACACCCTCCGCGTTAGAGATAAACAACGGGAGAAATAAAAAAAAAATTCAACACATGAATCAACAATTTTAAAGGATTAAAATTGTTCTTATTGTCCGGTTCTTCACTTTTAAAAGAATCCATCACAGGAAAAAGGAATTAAAATTCAAAACAACCCCTACCTCGTAGTCGTCGTCATACGCACGTTCTTCGCGGATTTGTTCGTCGCGGAAGGAGGGGATCGTCGCGTCGTCGCGGAAGGGCGTCGCGTCGTCGCAGAATACGGCGTTGAGTCGGCGAACTCAACGGACCAAGAAACAACAGATTTAATTTAATTATATAAAATTAAATCCGTGTTTTGTTAAAGAAAAACACAAGGGAGATTTAAGAGAATCCCGAAGTCTCTTACCTCAAACATCCGATCAAAGATTTCGTTGCGGAGGAAGAGACGTCGCAGAAGAACATTGCAGGAAGGGAACGTCGGCGTCGCGGAACACGGAGTCACGTCGTCGAATTCCGCGGGTTCGGCATTCTTCGTCGGAGGTCGGCGTTCTTCGCGTTCTTCGCGTTCTTCACGAAGGAGGAGGAAGACTCAAGAACCTCTGACAAAATCTCTCAACGAGTAATCCTCCAAAAAGACTTTTTGGTCTTATTTTATTATTACGCCAACAAATGAAAAAGGTAAGTAACGAACCATCAATTCGTTGAATTAATTCAACAAAAGAAACCACCCATTTAATTCACGAAATAAACCGCCCAATTAAATGGTGCGTTAAGGATTTAAGAAAACGCGTCAGTTGACTTTCATAATGACAGGTTTTCGCGGGTGCGTTACTTAGCGGAAAGAAACGGCGGGGCTCGTGCGGGCGCCACCTCACAAATATCCTACCAAGGAGGTAGGATATTTCTGGATAACACCCTATCCATTTAAACTCAGTTTAAGTGGCTTTGAAGTGGCATAAGTGAAATAAAATAAAGTTGTTGAACAAATTATTTTATTTTTAAACTTTATGCCCAAAAATTAAAAACCACACCCGAGCAAACACAACTCCGGAAGAGGAGTTTCTAAGCAAATACCGGCACTGTGATTTCATCGATACCCTCAGAATTCGATTCCGGGCACCAATTCAAAGATTAGAAAAACCCGCTCATCCGTTCACTGAACGTACCCGAGCCAAATTTCGGAAAATGATTCCAGCCACACCGGGCCTCGGAATCAGGTGCCGTCAGAAACTGCGTTCTTGTAAAATTCCAAAGAAAATTAAGAAAAAAAATTTCCTTGAAATTTACGGGTCTTTACAGTACCATACCCTCTAACTGAACTGTTTGGTTATAATGGTGATAATTATATTTTAATATAGTATCGTGTTTCCTTTAAATGACGTGTTTCCTGCATTGCAAGAAATCAAAGAGAATAAATTTAATTAAAAAATTTATGGAAAAGTATCACGATGTTAAATTATACTTCAATCATGGGGTATTATGTCATATATTCTATCAAACATGATTTTCATATTTTAAAATCAATGTGTCTTACATGATACCTTCCTTAAATAATAATTTCCCTCATAATTTAATCGTTATCTTGGTAAAAAAGGGTCTGATAGTTTAAAATTATTTTTTTAGAAACCCACATCATTAAAATGGATAATGAAACTCCCTCTTGCTAATGTAGAAATGGATGTAAAAAATTCATCCTGGATTTTGCATATTTTGTTTCAAAATATTGGAACATTTGTCACAAAAGAATATATGGACAATGATTAAATGTGTAAATAATTATGAATAGTGATTATGGCAATTTATCCTAATAAAGTGAAAGATCAAAAAAGTTTAACAATCACAAACAATAAATTTATTATGTAAATTAAGATAATATGAGAGAGTTTTACATTTCATGATCCTACTCCTAAATTTGATGCATTCAATTACTATCGAGATTTAGAACATATAGAAAAATATAATAAATTTTATATTAATATTTCACATGAATAATATCTTCTTTTTTTTGCTTCAATAATTTTTAACATCATTACTTACTCAAAGAAATAGATATTCATTATGAATTTTTTGTTCATGGGGTATTTAAATTTTATTTCAACAGGACAAAAGATCAATAAAATAATAGAAAATATATCATCAAATATTTTATAAAACCAAAATGGTTAAAATGTGTTATCCAACACAACTAAATTTTAATGTCAACCCTTACATAAATAGTCAAACATAAGACCACTCCAAATATAGCTAACCAAATAAAATTTTCATAAATTTAGAGGCAATGTCATTAAATTTAAAAAATCAACATAACATGATATTATACAATCAACATTAAGAAGAACTTAATTTCCCATTCCAAATATCAAAATAACATATCATAATATATTATTAATTAAAACATACACAATTTATAAAATATAAACTGAGGTTTTCAGTTATACTGAATAAATCTAGATATTAGGTAATATCCCACAAAGATAACATAAATAAAAAACAAAATTAAAGTTATTAAGAATATTACATATACATAAATTTTTCATTATTATCTCAAAAAATCCACATATTATGCTTTAAAATCCCTCAATCATCTGTTTTCTAACAATATGAACTTTCCACTATATCAAAATAATTAGTCATCAGTACCTTTCAATAATGTTATTCAAAAAAATATAAAACTACTATAGTATAGTACTTATTCATTTTATGATTATTAATATCAATAAAATATATCTGTAACATAATAAATGAATCAAAAAATAAAATGAATTTACTCATTCTTCATCAGGTGTTGAAACATCACAATATTGATTGTAATCTCTTATCTTCTTTTATGGTATACAACATTGAAGCTTTGGGAAATTTTTTAGATATTTCCCCATATGTGTATAGTTCAAATAGTAATCATAAAACTTTTCTTTATTAACCTTTCAATCAAATTCATGTGATAATTTCTATCCAAAATTATTGAATACTCACATTCCCCTCAAGCTTGTATCAGGTTGTTTCATTCCACATTTACTTAATGGGGTGAAATCATTTTCCCCTTTATCCCTTTATCCTTCCTTTATGTGATAATAATCTTCTTCTTTAACTTCCCATTTATTTTATAAGACATTTATATTTAAATCTATGTCTTAATATAATATTATATTATTTTCTCATTTTAGGAGAATGTTTGGAATATTAGTTTCCAATAAGGGATTAGTTTAATCACATCAAATAAATGATCGTTCTTAATCTTTGGATTAAATGCAATGATACATCTCCCATTACATCTTCTAGAATACATTTTTTATCGATTTAATATACTATATTTGATCATTACATTATGAAAAATAATGAATAAACAAAAACAAGAGAAACACTTAAGATCAATTGAAAAATAAATACATGGATAATTTCATAATCATAAACACGATTTCATTGGTAATGTATGAACATCACTAAAATATTTTAAAATAATGCCTAATGGTTTTTAATGAAAATCTATGTGTGGAAATAATATCCCCTTAGTGTTTCAATATAGGTGTGATCAACATTCTATTTTCATGTTCCACTAAATGCATGATTCAAGCTTGATGCACCTTATTCCATGTTGTTACCCTTAGGTATATAAATTCCAAAACCAAGCCAAAATTAAGTATCGAAATGGGGATTCACTACTATTAAAACCACATAATCTATACCTTAAAAAATCACTATAATATTTTCCTATAATCATCATCACAATTTATTATAAGCTAGTATATATTCTTAGGAACAGATTTCTTTTCAATTTTTCATTGAACCTATAATTTTTGGTTTTTTATTTTTCTTTGAACTATGGGGTCGATTTCCATTTAATATACAGGGATTCTTCTAGGGAATATTATGTATTTTTTGGGATGTATATTTTTATGAATTAATGGAGTCTAGGTAAAATCATTATACGGGACTTCAAAGGGGTATTGGTCATTTGGGAAGGATTTCCAGGTGGTTTAGTATTTTCTATATAATCTGGGATTAGAGTTGTCTAGTGAAAATTTACACACCCTAAAAATGTTAAAAGGTATGTAGATGTATCCTAGAAGACATATAAAACTGGTTCTTGGCATGAACAACTTAAACATCATGAAACTGGTTTATGACATGTAAGTTTTTTCAGGTAGATTTTATAAATAGGATCAAGGTTTAAACTGGTTACATAATGTGAAATAGGTTCATGATGTATAAATGTTTCTTGGAATACATCATGAACAATTTTAGGGTGATAAATGGTTACATTCCATGAAATTGGTTAATATCGTGTAATATATGATTGTGGTTATTTTACCAAAACACATCATGTTTTCTAGAATAACTAATTAATTCATAAATACACAACATAAAAGGATTACATGCTATGTGTTTCTATAGATTACTATTTTTAATACCATGATGTGCCTATAATATATTTCTCATCATCATGTACCCCTCCTATCTTGTTCCAAAGATGAATCTATGTGATTTTAGAGTTCATTATTCTATTTTGAAAGTCACAATAATTCTTTTGATCCTAAATTTATCCTTGGAATCCTATTATAATTTTTTCATGATGTAATTACCTGTTAAAATACATTCATTGATCTCAAAATAATGATTGGTGGTCTAAAACTAAACCCTATGGTCTGTTTAAATTATTAATGATGTGAAATATTTTGATCATGACATTATAATGTCCATGATAATTAATTAAAAATGGGTTGACGATAGATCAATTGTTAGAGTCCGCATTGGATCTCTTACAATTCAACTATTTTAGGACACGACTTTTGCTTATGGGTTGGTTCAACCTACCCTGTAACAATAATGAATTAGAAAATTTGTTAAGTGTTGTTAGAATGATATGAAACATTATGTGATTTTTTTGACATATTCAGCCTATAATATGGATTGATTTATTAATGAAAACGATTATGATGATTTTAAATAAAATTGGACAGATATTTAGATAGAAATGGCTTAAAATATAATTTAATAAATGAATGTGCAATTGAAATAGAAAGGGTAATTGAAATAATTATCCATTTTAACTTATGGTATGATTTTATGTGATGGTATTTTTGTTTTTATGAAATGTGATATTATGGATAGTGAAATGATTATGATAATGGATTTTCCGGTTATCTTGTAATTCTTATAGATATTTTCCATGATACTTTAAAAATATCTTATAATTTCCATACCTATTTATTATTCTAATTCTTATAGGGATTTTTCTAGTTATGCTAAAAATATTATATAAATGGCATGGACATATTATAATTTAGTCATATAGGGTTGGCTTGGTTATGCTAAAATTATTTTCTATAGTACATAATCTAGTAATTCTATAGTTATTAAAAATAGGGATTTCTTAATTATGTAATAATTCCATGTTTTGTTGTTATGGTTGTCATGTTAGTGATATATTCTCTATGGTATTCTCATAGGGTGAAAAATTATATTTTTTATTATATTTTGTTTAGTTGACTAATTAAAACACCTATTTATCACTTTATTACATGGAATAATATATTTGAATCGTTTTGTATAGACATGGTGGTTTCAGAATATTAAGTATTATTCACAGCCTGTTCATTCCACTATTTGGTACTTGATAAGATTACATGAATGCAGGTTGGGATGACATTAAGGCAACATTGTAGTGAATTATTGAATGATGGATGAGTTTGAACTTGGATAAAGGACTAAACAATAACCCATGAATAGGGAATTTTATAGTTTTGTGTGAATATAAACTTTTATCTATATGACATTATGTTTTAAATGTAGATAAATTCCTTAATGTCATTACACAGTCCACTATTATTTTGTTTAAATTTTTATTCATTTATTTTCAAGATGGATGGTGTACCATTTATGGTATTTTGTTACATGGATATATTTTTATTACCTTTGTATTGTAACTCTATACTATAGGGTATATTCTCCCCACTATGCTTTTTACACACCCTCTTCTAGTCAGCATCCTCTAGCATAAAGAGAGGAGAATATTTGTTATAGTAACAACCCTAATTTGGACACATGAATGTGTGATAGATAGGGAGACATTACAAAGTGGTATTATATGACAATGTTGTTATTTTATATTACTTTACTAGTTGGGAATTCTTCAAAAGAAACATGGATTTTTTTCGACTTATTAGTGATTTTGTAAATTTTATTAGATGACCCATTTATGGGGGGAAATATGAGTACCAAGTGATGGGATTGTCGTTTATGATGTCATTTGGTTTTGTTTGAGGATAATTCACCTTCAGTGACTAAAATTTTGTGTGATTTATTATTTCATGATATTTATACTCATGGAATGATATATTCTAAGATGATATTACAAGAATCATGATAAGAACATGAGGATAATTCTAGTCTGTATTATTCATGATAGGTGTATGTTTGTCGCATTTTCAATATTTGTCTTTATAAAATGTAAATTTAGATACCTTTTATAATTGATAAATGTAATGAAATTAACTATTATTTCAAACTAGTTAACTTATTAATAAATTTATATAGAGACCATGATACAATGGTTCACATTTTTTATCTCTTATTACAGTTTTCCATGTTCTTAACTAGTGTTTTATGGTTTCTTTTTTTCTTATAGAGAAAATAAATCATCCCCATCATCAAATGGAGAATTAAGAGAGATGTAATAATAATGGTCCTAACATATCTAAACATGATCTTCCTATAGATCATGAGGATCATATGGATGTGAATCTTAACAAAATCATTTTGAGGGCCATTTGATCCTTGTAAATAGAGATAGTTCTCACTATGACTATGATTTTTGATCTAATGTGAGTGTTTTAGGTGAAACAAGGTAATTTGTTCACTATTTTGAGAATCCACTATGATGTCAAATTATTCATTTATTATGTTGATACAATCTTTTATAACCTTGATACACTGGCTGATATGAGGGTGAAACATGATTAATACAAACTTTATATACCTCCTAATCATTGGTTGGATATTCTAGAGAATTCTTGGTAGTAGTATGAGTTGATGTAGAAAGTCATTCATTTGATGTTTCTAATACACTTCTATAAAAAAATTGAGGTATGAGAGGTCTCATGAGTTCATGCACCTAATGTATAAGAGAATGTTAGTGATTTACTATATTTATTGTTTTAGTAACATACCTCACTTTTCACAATCATTAACTACAAATTACATCTACAAGGAAATATATTTTTATGATGGGATTCTATATGAGATTACATCACAAGTGAACACATTTCATTTGAGTAGGATTTTAGATGCGATGAATCATTATATCATCACAAAAGGGGATCTCAGAGAGTCCCCAAGTAAAGTCTGTGCTATTTTAGTTAGCCGAATAGGTATCTCTTCTTGTGGTGGTAAGAAATAAAACTGTGGATGTAATCAACAAAGATATGGTGGGAGGGTACTCTAAGATGTGTTTATCTATCTCATGTCTATTTTCAATAGGATTTATTTCAATGTGGAAGATTTAGAAAAAAGTGGAGTTACTTTCCATACCCTACTTTGGAGTGTCACGCTTGAGGTATCCTGAGCCACCTGAAGAGGATTTGTTGGGGAATTTAGTAGTTGGGTAGTGGAAGGGGATTTAGATAGGTACCAAATTATGGGAATGATAGAAATCAAGCTCATTATATTGGTATATAGAGTTCCACTAGTCATTCGGGTTGAGGAAGGGGATGTGGTTCACTAATAAAGGTGTGGAAATACCAAGTAGAGGGTATGTCACAGGGGAGTTACACTAGATCACAGACTAAATGGGCAGGTCTGATGAACGTTATACCATCTACTTTGGATTATTTGAAAAATGGAAATTCTACCATTAGATATATGAATATTGTATCATCTACTCATTATTTTGTTTCTTTATATATGACCATCACATTCCTTTATGTATAATCCTTTTGAAAACAATTTATTCTTGGTTTTTGTCAATCTTGAATGATGATTTATCCAACAATACATCATTGGGAGTGAAATATGAGAATGCTAGGCGTTTCTAGGTGTATTCTATTGAAATTTGTGGTTATAATTTCTTTTAGGAAACATTTATAATGGAAATTAATGGTTTTGATTTGTTTCTTATTATGGATTTGATGGTTTTAAACCCGAATCATATAAACTTCTACTATATGAGAGTTATGTTTTTAACTCCTTATAAATGATCTATTATAATTAGGGTGAGATCGATCTTTAAGCTGGTTTTGATGGACACATTTTGTTCAAATTGGATTGTATTAGGTAAAATATAGTATTCTGTGTTCTGTGATTTGGTGAAATGAAGCATGATACTTTTAAAAAAGTATTATCCTTTTAAGGACCTTTTTCCTAATTAATTTTATATTCTACCAATTGAGAAGGTGATCAATATCGCGACCATGTTTTTTCTAGGAATAGAGCAAATTTCTACCCCGCCTTATTAAATGATAGTAGTGGAGCTTTGGGACTTGAATGGCCAATTAGAATGTATGATAGTTAATGGATTCATATTTCCTAATATTTCATCGTGGAGTTATCAAGACTATTTTTTCAAATAAGGATGATTGGAATTTGTGATAATGTGTGGACTATATAAGATTGAACCCTATGACGATCAATAATCCATATACTATTCTATACTAGGAAGATCTATTTGATCAAATAAAAGTTGATAAGATATTATACAAGATAAAATTAATATTTGGTTCCCACCTATTTAGAGTGAGACCATTAGACAAACCTCTATATTATTTTCGGAGAAGGTGCAGATTTTATGAGTCTATTGTGATTTTGTATGCTTTCACGAATTCAATGGTGGAATTCATGTCCTCAATGATTCAGATTATTCAACCTTTTTTTTGTATAGTTTTAGGTGGTCAATGATGATGATATATTTTTACTCTCGTTCATTGGATAATCATGTCGAATATATTCAAATCATCTTGATCCAATTAAGAGGGAGATTGATTTATGATAAACTAACCAAATGCAGTTTTTTATTAATAAATTGGACATATTGAGTCATTTCATCTATGAGGATAGAGTGCTAGTGGACACAGATGAGGTTTCCACCATGGTATCTTTGGATGATCCTAAACTCCCTTAATGATTTAAATCATTATATGGTTATCATGTTTTTATTAATGTTTTATCTTTTCATTTTCCAATCTTGTGGAACCAATGTCTTCGATAACCAGTAAAAGGGGGGATTTTTTTTGTTATATTCTTAGGATAGTTAGATTTTAGAGATAATGAGAAGTCCAATCTCAATACTGATCCCCACCTTACTTGTTCAAGGTAATTCATATACTTTGTACTATGATGCATATGGAGTTGGGATCATAGTTGTTCAGATGTAGTAGGACTGACTAGTTTCTTATGGATCTAGATAGTTTAGTCCACATGAGATAAAATATCCTACTCATGATCTAGAGATGGTATTAGTTTTACATGACATGAGATGCTAGAGGATCATTCATTTTAGGGAGATCTTTGTTATTTACATGGACCAAAAGAGACTTAGGAACATCATTATCAGTGAAACCTAGTAATTCGAGGGAGGATTTGGGTACATTATATTTAGACATTCAACATTGATATAGATTATACACATGGAAGGGGATATGTCATTTTTGATGCCTTGAGCTATAATACATATGCACAAGCAGTGTGGAAACCTTGTAATGAGTTCCTATTGATGGAACTGTTTGAATACATGTTCAGAAGTCCTAGGGATGAGTATATATAAATTTGACATCTATTATACAGTTGATTATTGTAAGATCATGATAGATAATTTTTCAAATATTCAGGGATGAGCTCTAAAATAGAGCTTACATTCAGGGTAGCCACCAACACGATGGTATCTCAGATGTGGATATTCTATTTTTTATGTGGATGGGAATTGGTTCTTATGTGCCTAAATAAGTTATTGATGAGGGAGTGTCATTATTCTAGATGCATAATATTTCAAGGGTTTGAAAATATCGATCTTGATCTCCATACATAGTATTAGTTTCCATGAATGAAGAATAATGTAGTGAAATTTTTTGGTGAGTTGTTCCAACTTTCCATAGGTAAAATTCAACCATTGATGGCCTGCTAGGCTGATGAAGCTTCATCCCATTCTAGAATAAAAATGGGATAATGACACTATGGATTTTGTGATAGTATTTCCTCGGACAACCGATTATAGTGATGCGGTATGGGTGATCTCAAATTAGATAACAATGGAATCAAACATGTTTCCTATCAGGGATTACTTCTGTGTTAATTATTTGGGTAGTCTCTACATATAAGAGATAGATATATTGGACACTGTTCTAAAATGTTTAATACCTAATAATGATCCTTTTTATGTATCAGTTCTAGAGGGGTCTTTAGTAGAATCTAGGATCACACGTTCTTATGAAAAAAACCAATATTCATTGGACTTATGGAAAATCAGAATAGAATATTCGGAATCTAGAGGATATATTATAAGCCTATGTTTTGGGATTTGGTGGTTCATGGGAGAATAATTTGACACATGATAAGTTATCGTATAATAAAATATTATATGAATCAATCCAAATTGAACCTTTTGATGAATTTTATTGAATTCCATTTTATTTTCATAATTTTTTGTTGGAGGTAGATGAGTTAGCACATTTTTTAGCTAATATCATGTAAGAGATGTTAGAGTATGTTCAGTTGATTAAGAGGTTACTGGTGAACAAGAAAATCATGATGGAATTTTATAATTACAAATAGGGATGACCTCTAGAATTTGGGGTTAGACATTGTGTTTTACTTCAGGTGTTACCTATGTATTGGAAACACTCTGTTAAGAAACATGGAATGCTAACACCTAGGTTATTTGGGCTATTTTAGATAGTGCAAATGGTCAGTATGTTGGAATTCCAATAGCCTTCCCAAAGTTCCACATTTCCATAAACATTTTTTTTAATTATCATAGCATCAGATATATTATCCAAACCACCATCATTTAGTATATATTGATGACATTGAGATTGTTGTAGATTTTTTCATTTAGGATCACTCGATGCATATTGTGGACCATATTGAGACATATCTCTAGGGAAAGACAACCCCTCTTGTTAGAATGTAGTGGTTTCATGGACATTTTGAAGAGAATACATTGGATAGGGAAGTTGATATAAAATCATAGTTGAATGGAATGTTTAAAAATACCCCCAGTGATTTCAGGTGAATCTATGATTCAATATGTTATTATGGGTAGTTTACATGATCCAATCTATCTTTATGTGCATCCCTCTTTTATATTTTCATTAAAAATATTGATTAATGTTTCTCTTCTACTTTAAAACATTGTGGTCATGTTCCACTAAGGAATATGAGATTTTAATTTGGAAATTAACATAAATTATAGGTTTATTCTTTAAAATTAATAATGTATGGGTCAACAATGTAATATTGGATTTTGAGGGGACTCCATGAGTTTGGACGGATTTAGATGTGGTTAAGGATTTTCTATAGATAATGGTTTAAGAGATTTTTGTTGGACAATTACATTTTGTTAACATGATATATGATGTGTAATATTTTTGAGGAATATGTTGTCTAATGTTTTAGGGAATGAACTGGTTGCACAATGTGGTACTAGTTCATGATGTATAAATTTTCTAGGAATATGTGGTGAACTAGTTCATGGAATGAACTAGTTAAAAATAATTAAACTAGTTCATGACATGTAAATGTTTCCATGAATTCATCATATAATATTTTATGGTGAGAAATGGTTATACACAGTGAAACCGGATCACATCATGTAACATTCGATAAGGGTTCTTTTAACCCAGGGCGATGTGTTTTTCAAAGTAAATTATACTTTGGTAAATAGACAATGTGATTGGATTACAAACTATGTATTTCACAGACTCAAATTTTTTAATGGCATAATGTTCATTTAATGTTTTTGTCATCCACATGAATCCATCCTTTCATGATTCCTAGGTGAATCTAGGATATTTTGGAGTGCTGTATTCCCTTTAAAACATCACGATCAATATTTTTTTTCTGGAGTTTCTTCTTGGCCTTGTATTCTCCATCATTTACGTTATCAATACCATTTGAAATCATTGCATTGATCACCAAATAATGTAAGGTTTTATAAAACAAAACCCAATGGTCTATTTAATTGAATAAGTGTTTATAATATTTCAATTCCAATGATATAATGCGAGTGTTAATTAATTAAAAAATGGTTAATTATATACCATGTGTTTTGTTACTCTTTGGATCTCTATAGATTCAATAGTGATGGGACCAGGCTTACGACTAATAATTAGTTGAGTCTGCCTTGGAATAATAATGAATTAGATAATGTATTAATGCATGGTTATCATGTAATGATACCTCATGTGATTTCTTATAATCGATTATCCTAGTAAAATGGTTTATATAATTAATGAAATAGATGATGATTTGATATAAAATGGTTTTACAATTAGGATGGTAATAATTTAAGATATAAATTAATGAACGAATGGTTCATTGAATGAAAAATAGTAGTGGAAATAATTAACCATTGTAAAATATGTTAAGTTTTTATGTTGTAGAATTATCATTGTTATTACATAGGCTGTTATAGAAGATGAAGTGCTTATATAATAGTATTTCCTCAATTATGATGTAGTTCTTATAGTTCTTTTCCATGTTACCCTGAAATTATTATATAAAGGGATTGTCCTGGGTTTTTAATGCTTATAGGTATCAATATGGTAATATTAAAACAATTATATAATGGACTCGGAACCCTTATGATATAATTATTATAGGTTTTTTTGGTTATGATGAAATTATTATATAGAGTACTTGATCATATTATAATTTAATTATTATATAGAGGGATTTTTTAGGTTATGTGTTATATGATGTTTTTGTTGTTATGGTAGGTGTTTTTGTACAATATGATCATATATATTTCATTGGGGTTTCAAAAAGGGTTATTTTTTGAATGATATTAATTTTATAAATTGAACTAATTTTTTATCACTTTATTTCATACACTTATTTATCAAAATACTTTTTATTATACATAGTAGTTTTGACCTACTATGTATTAATCATACTGTATTTGGCCCATTGTTCAGAACATGATAAGATTACATTGATACTAGTTGGGAAAATTTGAGGGACATTGTAGTTGATTATTTCTTATGGAATGGATTGAATCCTGGTGAGTATAAAAATAAGAGATTTAGGATAGTGTCATTTTTATCTATTTTTCATCAGCATAATAAATTATTTTTATTACTTCCATTGTGACGCTTATATAAATTCTAACCTACCATTATATTTTTCACTATAATTCTATTTAAATGGATATTCCATTATCTTCTTCTTGTATATCGTACCATTGATGTTATTTTTTTAATATTACAATTGTTTATTTCAAGTGTAATATAACATTGTACGAGGGGGGATAGTCTCTCCATTGTTTCCTTTACAACCTTGAACATTTTTTGTATCCTTTGGGATATAGAAAGGTATGTTTGAGGTCTTTTAACCAACCATATTTGTCTATGTTTGAGTGTTCCATTTTAGGGTTTGTTACATTAATCATAGGTTTCTGTTCCAAAATTTTGGTTTTCCTATATCTAGTTCCAAATTTTTCTATAAACGTCTCCATTAACAATTATAAATATACTAACCATGGTAGCACTATGACTATGATTAATTTATTACATTAGTAATATATAAAACATATGACATCCTAAAGAACTTAATAGTTAAGTAATCATGGAAAACTAGATACATACTTTAAATTCACATTTCATTTTAAAAATATAATAAACAATATGTCTTGATTTTGAATATTATAATTCATATTATCATATCATAATCAGTCAAACACAAAAATATATCTGTTATCCAGTGGAAAATAAAATATTATAAAGTAGTGAGATAATATGCATAGTAAGGGTATTCCTATAATAGAAGATATCATTAACAAATTACAATAATCAATATTCAATTGTAAATAACTAATACGTATTCCATTTAATTAAATAATGAATAATATGGAAGATATAATTGATCAAAAAATAAAACCATATAAATAATCAGATAATCGGTAATCTTATACATGTATGTTCAAAGTATTCAAATAATCATATAGAAATAAATGATCTCATGATGAGGTAATGAATAAGGATGAACATCTAAACCTTTCAATACCTCTCACATGATAGTTTATTTCTATGGCGAGAAACCCATCTAATTTTCCTAAAGAATTTTTCATATGAGACCTATCGATGTATCAAGGGGAAATATATTAATGAACCACATCACTAACATAATACATCCAATTCATTCTACATATGAATAGGGTGAAATATAACAAATATGAATATTATTTTGGAAAACTAATATAATAAATTTTAACACATACCCTAATCAGATAGACATAATCATAAACTAACTAAACTAATATAGTGAATGGTAATTGAATTGTAAATCATCATTAAAATTCATCATAAACCATCCAATGAATGAATAAGGATATTATCATTAAAAAAGATCCCCGGTGGATCATAAGTACAAAAACAATTTATGTCACTAATGAATAGAAATTTTAAAAATATGAAGTCAAATTTTGTTTTTGAGAAAAATAAACATCTAACATTGATAATATTTTTAAAAAAATTTAAATTTTTTTATTAATAATAATCTTTAAAATTTACCATTGAAATTTATAAAATTACACTTTAAACATTGAGTGTCTGTTATGGAAGGTAATTCTCTACATACCATGTATAATGAAACAAAGATTCCATTAATTTTTTTTTGTAATTTACAAATATGACTTTTTCTTGAAAAGATGTGAAGATTCAATTATTCAATTATTTAAAAGTAAATTTTTTTAATAAAATATTTTTTAAATCATTTATTAATGTTAAAAATATTAAAATGTTTTTTTTTGAGAAAATGGATTTTGATGAAAATATATTTTCCATAGAATAGATAAATAAAGTTGTATTTTAATAAAAATATTTTTATCATCCATTTTAACTACCTAGGAATGTAAAAATGTTTATTTTACTTTTAAAAGTATAGTAATAAAAATTTAATAAAAAAATTTAATAATTTTATGATTAAAATGTTAAATAATTCCCCTAATATAGACCTTAATAGAAACAATCCGGAATTACGGTGATAATGTGAAATAAACCCTTACCACATTGGTTCATCAAAATTCTAAGTATTATATATGAAATAATAATCTAATGAGACATTAAATAACAATAATATAAAATTATTCATGATATATAATATCAAAATTTGATGATATACCCCGCATAATACAATAAATGTTTAGAATGACATGTGTATCGTGGAAGTAAAAGCGAGATGATGAACTTTCTCCTCATGTTTAACTCTCTTTTTATGTGTATGAAACAATTGTATATTAAGTATTGGTTTATTATAAATATTTTATAGAAAAAAATGTTATACATAATACCATATAAGAACCTTTTATGACATTTTACCACTATTTTGTTGATAACATTTAAATATTTTCATTGTTTTAGGTATTAATTATCATTTTTTCTCATGTGTGTGCTTGTCATAAAAGTTCTAGTTCATGTACAATTGATATAGTTAATTTATCACTATAATTATATTAATTAATTAAATATAATTATTTTTTCACAGATAAATCCTTATAAATATTATTTGAATTTTATCATAGAAAATGAATCACATCACTTCTCCGAGACAGTAGGTTCAACATACGAACGTGTAATGATATCATTTCCTTGAAGGCATCACGGTGTGGAATTATATGTTATATTAATTTTCCATAATTTATATCATTTCATATAAAAATAATAATTATTAAATTTATCCATATTTTTTCATATAATTAAAAATTGAAAAATGAATCACATCCCTTAGTAAGGCTATAGTCTGTCTTAGAAAAGTGAAATATTGGTTTATTTTTAATAGAATGGAATGTATGATGGTATATGTGATATTATATATCCATAGAAATAATTATTTATTAAATATAAATTTATGTATTAAATATATAATTATTTAAAACCATCCCAAATGTCAATAGAAAAAAATAAATCTATTCCCAAGTTGATTTCCCATCGTACAGATGGTCAATGATTTCACATCCAATTTGATATAAGTGGAGATGGATAAATTTTATTCCACCAATATAGTAACATATAAATTTTTTTTGGATAATAATACTATAATTTTAAGTTCATAATAATTTAGTTCTTTTAATAATGATCATATTAAAGACACGTAACCTTTCTTAGAGAAACCTCCTATGTATTTATTCATAAGAAAACTGAGGATGATCTAATTGGAAAAATATATTCTCTAAAATTTGGATAACATTTTTTAAGATCGATATTGGTATGGTTTTCTTGAGACAAATGTCTTGAGAGTTATGATGTAGTGAGTGTAGGGAGTTCTATTTATAGTTGAGTAGTAGTGGAAAATTCAGAAACACAAAAAACTATTCAATAATCGGAAGTCTCCCTCAACCAAAGTGACTCAAAATTGATATTTAAACTATTGGTGGGTTGATATGGTCGATCCACACCTCTATTAAACAATAAAAAAATTTCTTAAACTTTTTCATAAAACTATTCTTCTTAGATATTTTGGACCAAATTATTCTAAATATGAAATATAATTTATCAAATAACAATAATATGTGTGTTGAAAATATTTTTTAACACACGTTTATACTGCATCCAAAAACTCTACTTTAACCTTAATTACAGTAAAAATGTTTTTACTAATTAGTGGATAATATAGTCACTATAAAATAATTTTTTTTACATCAATGTACTCTATTTTATATTTTCAAGCATTTAAAAATCAATTGGAACAGTACAAACTTCTTAGTAATTTTATGTTATTGAATAAAATATTAAATTTTTTACAATTATTTTAATGTCAATTTTCTCATTATTAATTTAATTTGAATTTAAAAAATATCTTTAAAATTATATGATTTTTATATATTATGTTTACACATGTATTAAATGATATAATTATTTTAAAATATTATGGAACAAACCAATTAATTGTATTTATTTCAAATTTTATTATTTTTATGATCATTTTTTATTTTCATTCTATTATTTAGTAATTTTAATGTTTTTCTTTCCTTTCAATTTAATGTAATTATATGATTAATAAATAATAAATTAATTATCCTAATGAAATTAGTTTTAATATGATTATAATTACCATCCATATTCATGCACATATTACTTTTTTTTTCAATTTCAACCCATAATTAAAATTTAAAAAAGAAAGGGTGAGATTTTCTCTTTTTATTTACATAATTTATTATATAAAAAAAATTAGTGATAAAGTGTACCAGAAACCAAATATATAATCCATTATAATAAATTCAAATTACAAAATTTTCAGTATTTAATTTATAATTAATCATTCAAAATCAATGAAAATGTGGGTTTCTAAAGAAAAAATTCTCATAAATATAGAATGTTTTAATATCAAACTTCAAAATGAAATTGGTTTAGTTAAACTGAATTTTATTTTTTATAATATAATTATTCAAAATTATGTTTCAAAACAATCTTAAAACAAAATGAATCTTTAATATTATTTAAATTAAAAGGTAGATTTCTATAAAAACCAGTCTTTTCCATATTCATAAAAAATATTAACTATTTAAAAATCTCAATATTTCACATTAAGATAATTTTCATATGATTATTTCAAAATTTAATTTCATTATTTAAAATATTTTTTCTAATTTTTTTAAAAATTAGTTTTAAATTTTGTGTTTCATGTGTGACTAATCCTTCTTTTTGTGAAAAAATATAGGTTTTAATAAAATAATTCTTTCTCTTTGTAATAGTTCCTATTTTATTTCGAATAAATTGATAATAATTTATATTACATTAAGATTGTTTAAATCAAATAATTTTCATATTTCTATTATTCATATTCATACAAACCAGTATAACGGGTAGGTTTTAATGGTAATCATAATATTTTAATAGAGTATCATATTTCATTTAATCCTGATGTTGCGTGCATCGCAAGAACTCAAAAAAAATTCTATTTATATAAAACTTAATATATTATAAAGTCTTTGGTTTTTACGTTATATAATAATATTTGTGTTGTATGTAATATATGTTATCACACAAGATGCTCGTTTGTTGAAATCCCATTGCATAACATTGGAAATAATATTTAAAAATATGTTTGACCAACTAAGTGGCCACATGAGTTTCCCTATACATGATTCTGGAAGGCACACATAGATATATCTAATGATAAGGAGACAGGAGATTGTATATTTGTGGATTGTAACATGAAATTACAAAAGTATTATCTTTTGTAATTCTGTATAATGTTTTTATATTTTTCTAGATGATACTTCACAATACATAATAGATGATGATGGTTGTCGTCATAGTTGGACAAGTTATTCTTATTCACTAGGTAAAATTTATTGGATCAATGTTATCTAGTATAATATTTAAAATTGATTTTAAGTAATAGGATTAAAATATTATTTCTAAATCTATGTATATTTTTTTGAATAAAAAAACATTTAGCGATCCAACCTAATATCATTAAAATAATAAATTATAGAGATAAAAATTATCCTATAATAACATTTGAATTTATATGGATTATTTCTTTACATTAATCACATAATATATTTTTGATATACCACTTAAATGAAAAAACACTATCATTTATTATTTTATTTCAATAAATTTTGTTTTATTTTGTCCCTATGTATTTTAGCATGAGTAAAATTTATATAATTTTTCATTGTCATACAATAAATATATAAACAAAAGAAATCACCTCACACAATATATGATAGATTTTCAAAATTTATTTTTAGATAAATTTGAAAATGGGAAGGTATATCCCAAAATATCAATCAAAATGAATTCTAATATCATTTATATATTATAACATCAACATGGATAAAATCATTTTTAGATATTCCTATAATTCTATTTCCTTGGAGTTTTCAAATTTGATTTACACTGTGTATAAATTGAGTCAATTTTGATTACTCAATATTATTTAGGGATTTAAATACTCTATTAAATTCCGTGATATTTTATTGAACTATAGTTATAATCAGAATGAGTTTTAAATATGGTTTAGTTTTGAATCGAAAAAATCATCACTTTGCCAATGAGTAATACATATAGATTGGATATATAAGGACTCAACAATTTTACATAACATTAAATTTATTGGAGTGATTTTAATCATACCATATTATAATATAGGATTGCCTAATATAATTTACAATGAATTTTTAAATGAGAATTAACATTGAAAATTTTTATCAAAATTCGTATAATTATTGTTAGTGTGACTGTTATATTTTAGAAAGTCAAAATCAATCACGTATAATTTTAAACGTGAAGTATTTCATTTAAATTGAAGATTTTCTTGGATTATAAATATTTTCCTAAATTATATATATATATTAACAATACAATTTATATGTTCTAAATATTAATAAAAATTATTTTATCGTAGAATTTGAATACTTAATGATTTGTGGGAATCACATCCATGTAAGTGTGATATAGAAGGACCTGAACACTTCAATCTTATACAATTTACGTTTTCTAAATCATTTGGTTCATGGAGGGAGTATATAGCAGGTTTGGAGGTGTTTTGGATATTAATGTTGATGGTATGAGTCATTAACCACGTGAACAATAGTACAAACTATGAGTGACTAGTTTGTAGCTCGAATGGTGGTTTCTATTCTAATAAAGGGAATCGTGAAATGTTTGATTTTTTAAAAGAACCATTGGTTCTGAAAGAAAAATAATGTATGATTAGATTAAATGAATCCATACCCAATAATCAAAACCTGAAAATTAATTTCACAATGACTATTGAACTATGTATATTGGATCAAGATGATTCGTTTTTTATTGAGCCATAAATCATGATAAATTTATTATGTGAACGAACCATTCATTCTAGGAATTTACATTTCACAGTGTGCCTATAATTCTAATCAAGTTATAAGTCATTCCTCCAATTTCTTGTGAATACTAGGTGAATAAATGACCTCTTTCATTTTTTCTAAAATACATTTGGATTAGGTTTATTAATATGTTACCAGAATTCAATCTATGAGGATAGGAGTTAAATTTTTCCCCGTCATATTTTTTTTGAAATTTTAATTTGTTCCCTCCCATTTTATCATTCCATGATATGGATGTTGAGCTCCATTTTTCTAATATAGAAATTTTCTTTTTCATTTTTATTTGTGTGATGCTATCGTTGGTGCAATGTAGATTAACTGTGGGATAGTTAATAAGAGATATTTTTTGATATAATTCATGAAATGATTAAATCCTTAAGGTAGGTTATTCATTGATTCTCATATTAACTTATGTGATATAGAAAATTAATAATTAACTATCTCATTAATTTGGGGGTTACATTTCCAATGATAGTTACACACACTATATGAATGAAACAATGAAACGGTCTTGGGACGTGACCCCACGATTTGTGCCCCCAACGTCTTCTCCTAGACTCCCCACCATCACTAGGGGGGGGGTAATTAATTATCTTCCTAGGTGATGGTGGGATTATATTTAAACAATATTATACATGATTAAATAATGAACCATTTTTTTATTTGTAGTGATCCCATGTTTCCCCCATGGTAATGTCATTCATCATGTTTTTCTAGATTATGTTCTATTTATTATTTGAATTTATATTAACCAGTTTTTTATGTTTTTTTTAGAATTTTTATTATTATGGAACTACATAAATGATGTAAAGAATATATTTATTTTTAACTGAATAAAATAAGATGGCTGTTCTTATTGATTAAAAAATAAATTATCATGTTTAAAGAAACTATATCTTAATAATTTATAAAACTAAATTTTAATCGTGATGCATGATAAATTAAAAATTTCCATCCTAATAGTATTAAAAACTATAGTTAATTCTTAAATAATGTTTAAATATTTCATAGTTATTGATACCTGATTCCTTAGTATTCCTATTGATGTAACCTATAATAAATGAATTTGTTAATCCTCGATAATATAGAAATTGTTTTATAATAAAAATAATTTTTTTTGTGGTCGAGTGAGATAATTTTCATATAAAGTCTATATTCTTAGGATTTTAACTCCAAAATAAAATTTTAATTTATTTTCTTACTACCCTGCATAATTTCCCTATATGTGTGAAATTATATATGTTGTGATGTGATCATTGGATGTTTTATCGTTGATGAAACATTGGAAGGGAGGTCATAGTTTGTTATAGATTTTGGTGATAATGATGATGGGTTTATAATGATATATGTAGTGGTGTTAATGATGAGACTAATACTTGTGAAATGGGATGATTATTGTATTAAATACTGTTATGATAAAATCTAGGATTCACAGTTTCTAATGAATCCTTTTTAAAGGCAAGATAGATTGGTTTCCTATTTGTTTGTTTATTTCCCACATCTTTAAGTAATTAAATGTTATTAGTTGCTGTATATTTTTATGGTATCATAAGATAAGTCGATATCTACTAAGAATTATGTAATAAAAATAAATTATAAATGAAATTACCCAGGGTGTAGATGGATTGTTTGAATAAAAATTATGATAATTTGTAGAAATGATGGGATTTGTTCATTTACACCTAGAGGGAATGGGAAAAAATTTATGATATTGTTAAGGTAATGTGTGGCTATTAATTGAAATAATTAATGTAATTTGAAATAAATAATGTAAAGAAATATTTATTTGATGTTACCCTTTATTAATTCAAATAGTATTGTATATTTAGTTATTATTAGTGATAGTTTGGTGTTTTAGTGATGATAGGTACAATTTAACATAAGGAAACAATGATTACCATGGTGTGGTTGTGTGATATATATTTATATATATAATATGTTATTTGATTTATTTCACATACCCACACTTTCATTAGGTATATTGAGACCCAATGGACTCATGTATAATGTTTTCTCCACATAAAGGTTGGAAAGGAATAGATGGTTGAAAACATCCTCTTGCCCCTTTCTCAACACCTGGTATTATTATATGTATGTATGATCAGTGAATACCATTACTATACATGTATTTATAGGGTTTTAATGGATTGTGGTTATTTCACAAACATGTATCTCTGAATATACTATCATATAGATTATTATTGGTATGTTGTGTAAAAAATAAAATAGATTGAGGTATAAAACATGGCATATATTCAATGGTGTCTCCCAAATTATACTCTGTTACTCTCTACAGATGTGGCATAAAATGATGAGATGATTTGATTCATGCGGTGCATGGTACATAATGATTAGGTAATTGGATGCACGAGGTGCATGATATGATATTGGAGACTACACTTCTTTATGTTGAGTTAATTTTTAAAAGAGATGGATCCAAACATGTGAAAATGGAAAGGAGTGTGAATCTATTGACGAATTGGTATTTAGGTTACACACTTATTTTATATAAATAATTATTTTGATTAATTGTAATTCATACTTGGTGACAGAGCAATGAATAGTGTATCAATAGAACATTCCTAATTAGTTGATGTATTAGCTTCACATGTTGTTCATTTCCCTTTGGTATTCATTCTTTTGTATCATCACAAAAATCACTATAGATGATCCTACTAAATATATATTTTATTCTTAGCCTATATATATATAAACTATATTTTAGCTATAAAAATGTTTTTTGGTGATCAAGGTTGAAATTATTAGCTCAAAACATTTTTTAGGATTTATTCATCCTTCAAAGTCGTTACTGAGGATTTTCCATTTGGTAAAATATATTCTTTTCAGCTATTTATTTGTGTATCATTACATGCATCTATTTTGAATCATTTACTACCCTTATGAGAAATATTTTTTTAGTAGATTTATCGGATTACTCATTCCTCATATAGTTCTTTGATAGAAATACCTCCCATTTATTTGTATGGTTTACCATCAATGAGTGTATCCAACATGTGGATTAGCATAGGAAAAATTTTATCATCATTGTATCCCTTATCTCATTATCATCCTAGAATGTGTTAATTTTAGAGAAGGGGTAATGAAATATTGGTAACAATGGTTCTAGTTGTGGGATATGATGGATTTTTCAGATAGGTGTAGGTGGGAACTGTAGTTCTGGGTTGGGAAAATGTCTTATAAAAGTTTTTTATTTTATATAATAATGGGAGAGCCTTTAAGAGACATGTATTTAAGGCCCCTGTGGTCTGATTCTAGGACCATTATGTTTATTTATCCTTATAGATTAGGTGATTCTGGTTAATGTTTATATAACATGGAAGGGATCATTCTCCATTCTACATTGTTCTTATATATAAAATGGTTAGTACATGGGATCAGGGTAACCATTAATTACTTATATAATTAATCTTAATGTTACATAATATAGGTTCTAGAGTCTCTAATTATTATTTATTTTACATGTAGAGATCATGGTTGACATTGTAGTTATTTTCTCTCACATGATATTTAGTAGTCTTTTCTACCAAATCATCATTTTTTAGAGGTTGATGATGATGAAACATGTTGGAGAACTTTATGAGAGTGTCATCCCTAGAGTCTATAGATATATTAGGGATATATTTTCAAATCAATGATATAATACCAGTCAAATATAGTGGACAATGAATTCATTTTGATTAGTTCTTAGAATGTGAAATGTGTTTCATTTTATATGATGAAGCTATGTGGATTAGATATTATTTAATAATGATTAAAAGGAGTTAGTTTTTATTTGGTAGAAGTTAAAACACAAATTCATAGTCACGTTTCATTATACATCCATGAATTACTGTAGTATTTAGAATCTTCTTACACTATTAAGGAGGAGATCCCACATATAGGTGTATGGGATCCACTTGATGAACCTTTATTGATATGCTTCAGACCTTTTTCTATATGGGAAGGTTATGGTGAGCCACTAGGTGAGGATATATGTCTAGGAGACTTATTTTTTGTCACAATGTTTATATTGCAGATATATATTGATGTTCTAGAGATATTAGTGACCATTTAAAGGATATTGGATATGACTTAGACCCCATGATATAGGAATCATTGTGTTTTTGGTGATGTCCTTGGTGGATGGTTTTAGAATTCTCAACATTAGTTTCATTCTCAATGTTATAGTTTTTTCCTTATTTTGTTCAAAAGGTGGTTCAATATGAGTTTAGCATCTAAGCCTTGGTGTTATGTCCTATCATAGATAATATCAATCATTATAATATAAGTATGATTTAGTAGTCTCATTTCAGTCAATCAATAACAATGTCTTTGTCTCGATGGCTTGTCTACGATACGCGGAATGATGAACACCATGTTCACGGTGGTATTCTCTTGAAAATATATGTTCCATATTTGATGTTTGAGGACATTTTAATTATATTTTTCACAAATTTATCTAAACCATAGGTATTATATTATGTTATATGCTTGATAATGTACTATTTGACAATATTAACTAACTTCTTAGTAATCATGAAGTCATGATCGGTGGAGGATTTTATAAAGTCATACATGGAGAAGTTTCTATGGATTTATGGAGTCGAAACGAAAATAATATATTATCATGATTTCTATTTAACATCCATGGTGTTCATAGTACATAGGGAGAGTTTTGACTTCTAGTTTTTTCGGTAACACTTCCTTTCATCTTCATACATATGGTCAATCATAGTTGACTATCAAGACACAAAATTGAATTTTTAGTTCTTTTTTTCTGTACTTGTAGGTTCATGATTGATGAAGTAGAATTTATTCATGTTTTCATAAAATAATAGTTTTCACCCTTCTATTGGTATGACATTATTTGATTTAATGTATTTTATAGCATTCAAATATCTATTTTAATGGATTGTGTTCATAGATTCATCATTTTATAAGGGATAACTAGTTCAAATAATGACATATATTATCCAAGTATGTTTTAATAGGATAAAAGAAGAATAATATCATCGTAAGTTCTATTTTTTACAATATGTGGAGAACTCTATAGTTTGACATCGATGGTCATGTGTTCCTTAATATTGATCCTCGCCATGGGTAATGATTTTTTATTCATGGGAGTATTATAGATCCATGGTTTATTGGGACTTTTAGAGTATTGTGTGATGTTGTATCCATTGCGTATCAGATAGAACATCCCCTATAAATGAGATAGATATAACATATCATTCATGTGTCACAAATTCACCATTATCATTATGAATAATCTCTCATCATCAATTTCTATGAGATCAATCTCAATGATGATCTGACCATCGAGGAGAATCCCATATACATATAAGAATACCTTGGTACTGTGTTTTATGAGCATTCAATTATCTTGGATTGTTTCCTTTAGTTTCAAATACACATGGAAGATAGTACCTAGAAATATCATTCATATAAATGATCTATGTATCTTGAGATTTTTGTTCCTATATTTATTTTTGTAATGATGATCACATGATTTTGTCCTTTTTTGGTTAATTGGAGGGTATTATCATCCTTGATTCCTTATCTACAATGTTTCTCTTGTTTGAGTTATATTTCTCCCATGAGATTGTTTTTCAGATATATGTTTTTTTGAGTAGTTAAATTCATAGTTTCTCTATATGAGGCATCCATTCACTTATTATGGCTATCTTTTTCAGAGGTATCTCATATGTTAGTTGTTTGAATGACAATTATCACATTTCATTCACTTTGTTAGTTTTTTTAAATTCTCGATGATGGGAATTGTTCGAGAGGTATCTTATGTAAGGGAAAGGAATATTATATCCAATTACATTGTTTATTTCTAATGAATATGTTATTAGATGGATTTAAGATATTTTTGAGAGTTTTTCAAGAACACTAGAAGTAGGTGTAAATCTAGCAATGTAATGTTGTTCCAGGAATTTGTAAATAGTTCATAACATAAATTTTGATTCTTAGAATAGAAAAGGTATGTTCACAATGTGTGATATAGGATGTGAACTATCAGTTTTGGATGTATTGTGGTGATGGATCAAATATGAAAAATCTATCACAAAAAATCTAATGATGTAAATTTAAAATAAATGTTTTGAATTGAGATAATTTTATTTGATCAATGATTGGTGGTTTTTAATGAATCTTAAAACTTTATCCATTCACAAATTGAATGAACAAATTACACTTTGAGTCTTCATCTAGAAGTGTACCTATAAATCCAATCACACTCCTTGAACTCACTAAAAGAATATGATTTATCCCACAAACTAAAGAACCAAAAGGGATTGTTCTATGATTTTTTATACCTTTTCAATTGGAAAATATGCTGACTTTGAGATTTTCAACCTTGGTGGTTTAAGATGAGTTTTACCTTGTTATTTTTTAGATTTTACTTTATTTTTTTATGTATTTATATATTTTTAACATTTCTATTATATGTCAGTTGATATCCTTCATTTATAGGAGTTTAATTTAGTTTTCATTAGCATGTTTGTGGTAAGGCATCCTTGGATGGATATAGATTCTTCAAAGGAGAGGAGATAATAAATAAAAAATTTTAATATAAAATTATTTTAGTGTTATTGAAATATTTGAGGAATGATATTTATTTCGATTCTAATTATTTAATATAAAATAAAAAATTAACCATTCATTATCTATTTGGGTGATGTGTGAAATAACATTAATTTAGATTAATGTAATTATGTAATGAACCTATGATTACAATTATAGGGATTTCAATTTTTCGCCTATGTAAACTAGATTCCTAATCCATTTAAATGTAATATGTTATCAATGATTATGAATTTTATTAAGATGTTTTTTAGGATGGGGTTTATATTTTTATGATGAAATTGGAAATTGAACATTATACTAGATTTCTCTTACAGAAAAATAATTTAAAATCTGGTAATAAATTTTTAGTAAAAATAATGATAATTTAGGTTTAATGAAACTGATTTATATTGTTTAATGTTAATAATATTGAATATTTATATGTGTTTATTTAAAAATGTTCTTCTATATATTCCAATGGAACAAGTAATTATACAGAATTATTGATTATATAATTCATATCTGTCAATAATAATTGCCTTAGGTTTCATATGGTAGTATTATATGATAAATGAGTTAGTTAATTGAAAATAGTGTAGAAAATATTGTTTTGTATATATTATCTCTTAGGTTTAATAAATCATTTTTGATTTTTAAGGATGGATAAAATGTTTTAATGGAATTACTTTCATATTGGAATTTTTTGTTTTCCTTTATTCCTTTAGAGATTTCATTAGATGTGATCCTTCTTATGTGATGTGATGTGAGAACTGTAAGGAAAATGGATGAATAGATATGGATGGGGAGGTTTGAGTTTTTTGTGGTAGTTCACACCAATGATGGTAGGATGGACGATGATATACATTATTCTTTTAGGGATTGCATCGAGATTGAGGGAATGTGTGGAATATAGTATTACCCATTATTTTGATGAATTGTTTGATTCTTTCTTGTTAATGAATCTTCTTTAAGGGATTTATGGTATGTTTATTATTCTTTCCATTCAATTCCCTACAAATTTTGGTTGTTGGTTTTTCTTTATTAATGTGTATTTTTATGGGTTCATAGGATGAGTCCTATCATACATGGAATTATGGACTAATAATAAATAATAATATTTTAACCCATGGAGTAGATGTATTTATGAAATTCAAATGATGATAAACATGGGAAAGCAATGAGATCATTTTGTTTATTTTTTGCAGGAATGGGAATTAGTCTGAGATCATTTCAATGTAATGTTTAAATATTAATATATAAAATTAATTTATTTTTAAATGTTCAATGGAATGAAATAATAAAATGAATGTCTTTAATATGGTTTTTATTCTTATAGATTGCCTATTTTTTTGTAGTGGTAGTCAGGTGCATGAGGGATGATAGCTACAGTTGTTCCTAATACTAGTTTGGTAACCATTTTTCTTTTGTGATCTATATATATATCATGTATATTATGTGATTTTGTATGATACCCGACACTTTTTAGTCGGACTACTGACACAATGTGCTCTGTGTGAGGGAGTTTTCCTCAATATCTTACTTAACATTGAATTCATAGATGAATACACCCTATAGCCCCAATATCTTCTATTAATAGTATTATGTGTTGGAATATATAGAAATTACCTTCAATATACATATATATTTTTTTGGGTTGTAGTGGATTATTGTTATTTTAAACACATTTTTCTCCATATATAGTATCATATGGATTATAATGGTCATATCAGGTTTGGTATATGATGGGTTAAGTTATAACACTAGATATACATGCTATGGTTACTCTCATCAACCAGTAAATTATTGTCTGTAGATACAGAATGAAATGATTATAATATGTGATACATGAGGTATATTGTACATGATGATAGAGGTGATGTGATTCACATTATGCATGACATGATATAGTAACCAAATTTTCTTCATACTAATTTACTTTGGGAGATAGATGGATCAGTATGTGTGAAATTAGGTAGAGTAGAAAACTAGTAGGTTAGTGGTAGCATGTTACCCTTTTGATATATGATGGATATAATTAAGAATAAATGTATTTTATAGTTAGTAAGATATCCATTTGGAGGATGTGAACATATCATAACTGATTAAGTGATGAGTTAGATTCACTTATCATCTATTTGGATTTAGTATTATTTCATCATTATTTTTCATAGGAGGCTCTAGGTAGGATCCTGTAGAGTATACATTTTTTCTCACCATATATATATAAATATATATAATTTATTTTTTAGGGTCTTACAATATTTTTGATGATTAGGAAAGACAATAGTATATCATGAAGTATTTCCATATATGTTTGTTAATTGAGGTAACTGGAGAGACTTTTATATTTTTTAAATGTTGTTTTTTTCAATTTTTTAGTTCAATGTCATTACAATAATGTATTTTGTATCATTTATTACCTTAGGAGAAGGAGTTGTTTTATATTTTCATCAAATCTATCACTCCAAATTTTCATTATATTGGGTAATTTCTCCAATTTATGTTCGTGGTATACACTCAGTACATATGTTTAACATGTAGCCTATTTTCATTGGGATTTAAGAAACATTTTCATTCTTTTTCCATTTCATGCCCATGATGGGTAACTTTCGGGGGGATTTTTGATAGGTTGTTTTGTAGAAAAAGTATTTTTTTTATCATTCATAATAGATAAATAAAACACACACATACATTGTGATTTAAAATTATATAATACATTTATGTTGGAATAATTCCCATTTTATTTCAATATCTATAATCACACACTAGTATTCTTGAATGAAAAAAATTTGGCACAATATTTTTGCATTACATACCATTGGTAAAAGGAATTCATCCATTTTGATTTTTTTCTACTAATAACCAATTTAAAAACATTTTAATAAAATAATTTAATTCATCTATGTTCAATACTATCAAAATTATTCCATAGATGATGAACATGTGATGTATTTATACATTTTCAAAATATTTACAACTAATTATTTTTGAATATATAAAAATATTATATATTGGTATGAAACATGAAACACATTATATATTGATTCATATGATAGTAATAGTTAAAGTGAATAATATCTTTATATACTAAATAGTGAATTATTTTGTTACAAAGAATGTTTTAGAACCATTAAATGATGATAAATTGTGATTCTATGTTTCTTAGATTTTAAAAATTTAACATGTTCCAAATTTAATATATGATACCTAAAGAAGATTTATCAACATTAATATAAAACCCATGTAAACTACGCTACATGTGTTGATACTCATGTTATTAATTTTAATGGATCAGTAAGAATTATACCACTATGTTGACTTATTAGCAATACCACAAGAATAACCATAATATGATTCAATATTCGATTGATGTATAATGAAGAATGAATTTAACACATTATCTATACTTATTATCTAAAATTAAAATAAATGTTATTATAGTTTAGAGAATCATTACCAAGATTCATTCTATAGTAAGGAATTTAATATTATGTTATCCTCTCTATGTTCTCAGGATACATAAATAATATAACATATCATATATTTATAAAAACATTATATAAATATTTTATCTCTAAATGAACATTACCAATCAAATGTAATGGTATATTTGAATTTTTGTTCCCTTATACTTATATATATATATATATATATATCTTTATATAAAATTACAGTTATTTTTAAAAGGGATATTTTTTTTATCTCAAGTGATTAATATTTCATCATTATCAAAAATAAAGTTATTTCGTAGAAGCATCATTATATTTCCTTAATTTTTATATTGGTTTTCACTACATATTCAGCATCAAGTAAATGGATTAAATAATGTAATTGAATGTCATAGAAATTTCATAAGAATAAATGTTATTCATAAAATTTATAAAAGTAAAATTGATTACATATGATACAATACAATTGATTTAGGGATCCATGTGGAGTTATTCATCTTCAAAATACATGTTGAAATGTTTTTTATGTGATAGGAATTAAATGAAAAATAATTAAATAAAAATTTATGTTTTTATTCATGATTGATATTGAATGGATGACAGATTTTAATACTTCCTTATGTGATATTAGGAAATTTTATTATTGTTATGTTGTTGTTTTGTTTATATAAAATATGATTTTTTCCAAAAAGATGTTTGAGATATATATAAACATCAAATTACCATATAATATATAATTTTATTTGAATATTTCAATAATAAATTGAGTTAATATTAATGTTATAGAAAACCAAAACGAAAACATTATTTCTTTCATTATTTATAACATATTATCCAAAAAATAAAATAGCAGGATCTATAGGTCTAGAATCATTAGAATATTTGATAAAGTAGTAAATTATCTTGAATATAAAAACAACAACATTATTTAAAACTATAAATAGTGTTACTACTCCAATATATCTTATAAAACTACATTGGATACAATTGGGAATTTATAAAAGGATATGTGTGATCTAAATGGCCCATTTAGGGAATAGAAATGAACATAATTGATAAAATGATAGTTAAGATAAAGAACATAATATCATAAAGATAATGATCAAGATCATGGAATCATGGACTAAGGAAATCCAATAATAAGGGTGTAAAATCATGGAACATGATGAAAAAACACAATACAATACAACATAAAAATATGTTAAGAGTCATTCCCAGAACTATTATCATAATGTGGAAAAAGTCGTATGGTGTATTTGGTTCACTACCTATTACCAAAAATAGAGTGGAAAAATTATGACAATATATTAGGATAACTCCTTAATCCCATACATAACATCACAAAAGATATAAAACATTTTACAAATTCCTTTAAGGTATATATATATTTCCCCCCATCAAAATTATAATAAAAATAATAAATATATATTCTATATGACGAAAACAACCCATACATAACATCGTGAGCATGATCAAACCCACGATAAGAAAGTGGGTATCATAAATGTAATTTATAGCATGAACATATGATAAACCATAATTAATAACCTAATAATAATAAATTAAATTTCAATTATAATCCATAATTTTGTAAAGGGAAATATGACATGAAAATGGGGTTCCATTATATAAAATTCATGGGAAAGATTATAATATCAATGAATAATATACAAACCACTTGGGTGGAAAATTATGAAATAACTAAACTATGTTTCTAATTAAATAAACACATCTTTAATTTTATGTGAATATATATTTGAAATAGTAGGTTTCTATGTAAAATATTTATGGTTTTTACATAATTTTGAATTATGGAAAACATTTTATGGTGGTGATTGTTGACATGAGACATTAAATTGGAATATTTCCAAAAATTAGTTTAACTTAGTAGTAGGAATTTTAATGGGAAATAAAAATATACATAACCCCCTTAAAATAGATGATATTTTAATTAGTATATATATAATTGATAAATATTAAAAAAATTATAATAAGTTCATAGGAATAATTTTTTTAATGGTATAAATAGAAAGAGAACATACAACCAACATTTAATGAGGGAGTTACAAGGGATCCCTTTTAATAACTTAAACAAATATTATTGAAATAAAATATAGTAAAATATAAAAAAAGTATTTATAAAAGTGGAGAAGTTATATATTATATTCAAATTATATAAAACTAAATTAGAATATCAATTAAAATGTAAGACATTATAAGGAAGGTAAATTAGGGACAAAGAGGGGAAACCATTATTTGAATTGGTGGGAATTATTCTAAAAAAAATTATATTTTTAAAAAGTAATAGATAACATTAATAATAGATTGTTTAGTCAAAATTATTCTACAAATATGGAAAATAGGGTATACCACTTTAAATGAATTAAAAATCCCATGGACGAACATTATAACTCATGAAATCAGACTGAGTTATGAAATACCCCGATATTTTAATGAGTAAAAAAATCATAGACCACGACAATGAAAGGAAAAATGGAAGTAAATTATCCAATTTAAAAATTATTATATTATTATTCATTGTGTAGTAGTTTCATCCAAAAAATTTGGAATATTTCATAATATCAAATCATGCCTCAATGAAGGGTAAATTAAACAGGACCATTAACTCATGTTTAAATGAACTATGCCCTTGAACTTAACATCCAAAATAATTAAATTATATTAATTAGATATATAAAAAAATATCTTCGATAACATATACTTAGTTTTATATTGTTTTTATATTATTATTATTTTACTTATTTATTATAATTATTTCTTTTATATCTGTTACTCATGGTTGTTCGTTAAATTTCATTATAACACATTTGGTTTATTGATAAAGGTATTTTTAATTGATTAATAACTTATTGATCTCCACAATTAAGGATTCATAAGACCTATAATATTTCATATGTTAATAAAAAAATTGGTTTAGTTTTTATCCAAAAATATAACCATGTTATGAAATATACGTTGATAAATCCACTTAAGGCAGCTTAAGTAAATACAATGGTTTATTATTATTTTTTACACATACATTATTATATAAAATCAATAAAAAATAATGATAGTGTCATAAAAATGATATTTAAATGTTAAATATATTCATACATTTGTCTATATTTTTTTGTAATTGAAACCAAAAAATATCATTCAAGGATGATGTAGTCCATAAATGTGAATGATAGTTTTTTCCGATTTATCAAAGATTTTAGAGAAAATTATATAATTGATATTAAATTAGTATAATAAAATTAAATAATAATATAGATTATGATGTTATAATAACTACATGGACGTAGGGGACCTGAGGTCTGTAGAATAATGAAATAACATATGTGGGTTGAGAGTATTGTCACTCCATTGGATGTTCACCCTTAGGTAAGACCTTAATACTCTTTTACATTAAATTTTTTGAGACAAAGGATTAAAAATATTTTTTATTGGTGATGTGGAGATACAAGGAGATATTTTTGGTTGTCCTAATGAATTTTTAATGAGTATATAAATATGTATAATGTGGTAAACATTTATAAGTGATGAAACTGTTATATTTGTAAAAACTAATTATCTTTCAATAATATCACTCAATTATTAAAATAAAACATTCACAAAATATCCATAATGGTATGGGGAAGTTTATAAATCTCATTTCACATAAAAAATAAAATATAAAAAAACTTTACATTTTTGGACCACATAAACTAGTTTATCCACTTTTACCATAATTGATTATTACAACTGTAACCCCACATTCACCAATGAGACGTAATTTCAATGTCCATTATTATGGTAAAAAATATTTAATTAATTGAAAATAAATATATTTAATGTTTAAGTAATATGAAAAAAATGATATTTTCATTACATATAGATTTTTATTTTAGTTTTAGTGCATATAACAAGAAAATATGTAAATATAGACATTGTTCATTTTAATAATTAAATTTTAGTGTAGGAAAATATTATCAATGTTTATAATTTTTGGGAAATGAATAGGTATATACTCAAAAAAGTAAAAAAAAATTGGACTTCAAAAAAATATAAAAACATATTTAATTTATCTAAATTTTTATTAAATTTAAATTTCCAAAAATGGGTTCTTATTACAATTAAAATATCACTTTTTATTTTGTAAGGTTATAGATAAAATTTATAAATTTAAAAATATTTTATTAAAATGAATAAAATTATTCTTTAAATACATATATTATCAATTAAAATGTTTTTTATAAATATATGTCTCTCTTACATACTGAGGAAAGTCACCATTTTGACAGAAGTTATATTATTTCACTATTCATCTAAAAACATATTTTTTTTGAAAATAAAAAAAAAGTAATCCTAAGATTATTTTCAAATATTTAATCCTAAAATTGAATTAATTTAATTATATTCAACATATATATGTGTGTTAAAAATTATTTTCAAAATAATGTAATTATAATTTATTATTTTTTTGAACAATCATACTGATTTTCTAAAATAATAAATATGGGTTTGTATGATAAAAATCAGAGTCATAAATAAACTTATATAATAGATATGTTCTCCTAGAAAATGGTTTCATAAATTTAAAACTCATAAATACATTATAATATTGTCATAAAATTCATTTTATTTATATAAAAATATTTTTTTTCATTATTCACCTATAAATCAATCTTCTTTGTGGAAAAACTAACAAATTGTTATCAAACTAATATGGACATTATAAATACAAAAATGATGTTTATAATCTCATATTACATATCTAGAATTTTTTATTTTAAATATTAATTAAAATTATAAAATATAACATGAAATTTATTTTATTATAAATTAAAATTTTATAAATATAGTTGTTATTCATATTCATAATTTCTATAAAATTAAAAAAATATAATTAATTAATATACATTTCATTCTCTTGAAAGAAAAATTGAACAATGATACACTTAGTTGCGTTTATTAAATAGTATAACATAGAAAATGACGGATTCATTAACAAAATAATGAATAATTTAATTATTTAAAATAACCATTACATATAAATTTATCTATAAGTTAATATATTTCATAATTCAATTAAAACTATTCAAATCAACTAATAAAATGACATGTTTTTAGTAGTCTAATCAAATCATAGTTTTGTTTTAGATTGGCATTTCATTTATAGAATTCTATATAACATATTTGACATATTTAGAGGAAACCACATATTAGAATCTCATCTAATTATAGTTTATCCCATTAAATTAATTATTTCCTATAAATTTCCAAACTCATATGTTGGAATTAATTACCACAGGGGTATCATAAATTACAATTCACTATTAGTTGATTAGGGGTCGATTAATGATTTTAAGTAATATGTCCCTATAAGTTTTTTGATGTGATCCATTTATAAAATGATATATTCCGTTTTTAAAAGAATCTTAGAAAGTGATATAGGGAAAAATTTATAAGGTGTATATTTCCTCAATCTTTTATGTAGATTCAAATAACAACCTAATATTCTCAAATAGAGGTATTATGTATTAACCATGTTTCATCCTCATAAGACCTTAAAAATATCTACAAATATTTTTGGATCTAAGAGATGAGATGGTGAAAGATTCTGAGCCCTGGTGTGCCCAGAATTTATTTTCTAAAAAATTTAAATATATTTTGTATTGCATGCACAAATATATTCACGAAAATGAGATAACTTCTAACTAGAGTCTCATATCATAAATTTTATATCATTTTTTAATATAGAATGTGAGATTTACCATAGGTGCGACCTAATGTGGTTAGCATAGGGTGATCAATAGGAGAACTCATTGGTTGGTGTGTCTATATAAAATTAGTTGATTATATTAATAATTTAATTTGTATTACCTACACATAAATCCCCTAATATTAAGTTTTTATAAAGGATATCTAGGTTTATCTGCATATCCTTGTGTTCATTGAGAGAATTATTCTACCGCATGTAGTTGGTGAATCGACATCATATGATCTTGAGCCTCTTGATCAAGGTGAATTGAGGCACAATGAACACAACAGACCTAAATCCTTCATTGGTGAATTCCTTCTTCAAAAATGAACAATATGAATCATGGTAGAACACAAAAATTATGGATTTCACCCTATTTATTAAACTTTTTAAAAATTTATTATCAATAATGATATTGATATATATTTCTTAAAATGTTCACATGAGCCCTTGTCAAATTAAATTTATTACTTTACATTTTTTAATCACCATTGTGCTTTGATTTCACACCCCTGCTATCATCTATCTACTTTCCTAAGTTATAATTCATTAAAAATAAAATTTTCACCTATGTTATTATTCTATTCTCACAAATATTCTTTGTATTATTCATTAGTGGACAATGGTGTCATAATTAAAATATATTTGAGTTGAATCAAGGAGGATAATACCTTAGGAGTCTGATCAAACTTTTTTTTGATGAACAGATATGAAATCATAAGATGTATCAAAATGTTTTTCACGATACTGATGATTCCACCATGTATCGGGAATCTCATTCGGGAAACATGTGATGAATGGAGATGCATCAGTACACGATGATTTTGTATGGGCTTCAAGTGAATGATATGAATACAATTTTCAAAAAATGGAGAGATAAAATAGATGGATGGATTTTCTTTCTATTGTTTTCTGGTTGAGGGATAGGATCAGAAACATAGAGGGAAAATGAGGACTTTTTGCATAATACCCAACTATACACCATATAGACAAAAAAACATTGCTTATAGACCCCTTCCAATGACAGATAGGGGTTTTTGTGTGAGTTAAAATTTTAATGTCATGTGGAACCTGCACATGTTGTATGATCTAGATTTGGTGAATCTGTGTGTATTTTGGGAGTACACAGACATAGACCTGATGAGGAACACATATAGTGTACATGGATAGGACCCAAAGTATTTATGAAAGATGGGAGTCACATCCAGTATACACAATCATGAACAAAGAACAGGGACACAACTGGGAGCACTGGGGACAACCTTGGGTGGATAAGTAATTTTATGTAGTCCCATTTCATTCCATGAAGGGACAAATGGGATTTAAGTAACATAATTGTGAGGGATACACCCATGAAGAAGAGTGAGTCCCCATGTCGTGTGATTCCCCATTCATGTCTTGTACTATCCTTTATTAAGAACTATCTACCACTCGTATATCTTTATTTAGAGTCAGATTTTGGCTCACATGTAGCCTATCCTGAGTTTTTCCCTTATAGAATGTGACGATTTACTTTATAATGTGGTTTGAACTAAAATGTGTGGTTTTCCTAGTGTGAAACTTCTTTAGTAATTATTTGGTAATGGTAGTGATTAGGAAGAATCATTACTATGGTAGATCCAATAAAATTAGGATGTCGGTCCTCAACCAAAAAAACTGATACCCCCTATCGAATAAGGTGTGGTACCTCCTTATGCTGTGTGCTACCCCCTAATAGAATCAATAATGATTCATCTTTATAATGAGTTATACCCACTAGAATTAGGGTGCACATCCCTTACCAATTGAGTGGTACTCCCTATGGTATAAGAGACATTCCATCATTAATCTATGTGTTACCCCCTAAAAGAATGGGTTGTGATTACCCTATCTACCCATGGAACTCTGATTTACATCATCTAACTATTGATTGGTTACCCTCTCCATTAGATATGGTTTGGACCTTTTTACACTTATTGGTACCCCCTGATTGACGAGGTCAGGGGTCCTCAGTCTACTGAGTGTACTACACTATTTTATAGGGTGCAGGTCTTCCATACTCTATCATGTACCCTACCGATGTACTACTATGTGTGTCCTCTTCCAATTTATCATTATCCCCTACTAGATATGGTGTGGGTAATCATTTCCCTAAGTATGACAGCACTGATTCACTAGGTCACAAGTCCTCTTTGGGGAGATTATTCCCCTTCGATATTGTATAATAGTGGAGAGGTATGGTCCATTAACATGGTTTCCCCTATGGTCATACAGAAAATATTTAGAGAATTGTTGATGAACCCTTGGAACTAAAGTAAGAATAATTTTTGGGCTAGGTTGTGACATGGAGATCCACTTTCTGTCTCATTGGGTATTTTATTGCTATCATATATATATATATATATGTGTGTGTGTGTGTGTGTGTTTTTTTTGGACTTTTCTAATATCATGATATGGGTTGATCTATATATTTATATCAGGTCACTTACTACTACCCCTTCATATTTAACATTATCCTACTGGTTATGAATATAATCAACCCTGTATGGGATTTCAATGTGTGTGTCATGTCTTATGATGAAGAAAGATATATCAACTGTGATTATGGAGAATCATAACGATACCCTAGTGATTTTACCATATATGATGGTTAGGGATTGGATATTCAGGTATTGTCTCTCTCATAACTTTTATTCTTTGTTTTTAGGTTAAGACATCTTTCTATTTGGGTGCATTTTACCGTTATTTCATTACTGGTTTTCTTGTAGTATGATTGTACTTAAGGAATTTTTCACATGCAAGGTTGTTCTCATGATTTTTATGATTTTACTTATAATTCATCCTTCACTTATATATGAAGGTGGTTTTGTTTATGTGGAGGTACATTGTCAATGGTCCTCCAATATTAATTATTCCATTTAGTTCTTATCACTATCCCCTGGCATATGGAGGTGGCTTCATCTACTTTTGTCTTGAGACATGTTAGATCATGTCTAGATAGAGTACTATGAGAGTAGTTCATTCCATGGCATGTTGTTTGGATTAGTCTCCTTATGAGGGTTTTGTAGGTATAAAACAAAATATTGACAATTTGTCTTGATTTTTGAACACCAGCCATAAAACCCAATGATGGAATAGTGGCTGACATATCCATAAACCATGACTCTGTAAACCTGCTTATTGACTCAACATACTGAGACATCAGTTGTAGGAATAAATAGTACATGAATTATATAATATTGAGTTTCTTAACTTTCTTTATTGAGTTAGATCCCCATATATGTATGCTTATTTTAAAACTGTACATCATGATTAAATTTTTAGGATGCCTCTACCAAGACAGCTGGATAGGTTACTGATTCTGGATCACGATGATGATCTGATTAGTGACGAGTCCTTAGTTTAGGGGAAATCATGCAAGATTATTACTCTAATTGGATAGGTAGAATCAACCCCACATATTGAGTTATATATTTTACAATTATATCAGGCTTAGAATTGATGCATGATTTTTTAACATTGAATGTTCCATTGTTAGAGGCCACTGAGGTTGAATAGTGAACTCAATCCTTAGTAATTGAAAGGCTATATATAGATTATGATTTGTGTTTTCACAATTATCCTTACACTAAATAATCTAGTGGTTGTGTTGGAATCCATCATTATCCATATATCTATTCTCCCTTAATGGAGCATAGTAATATAAGTCTATTAAGAGTTGACACTCTCTTATTATAACATCCAACATCTATTTCATGTGGAAAACTACCCCTCATGATTAGAATCAATTCAATTTTAGGATATTCTTTATCTTCACCAAAGAGGGATGACAATTTATGAGTATTATTTGAGGTTCACAGAACTTTTGTGGTAGTCCCTCAATAGGATTTTTTGGATACTTCTTGTAATAGAATACTTTAAAGGGAGTCATATATACAAATGTTCATGTATGGTTCCCTTATTCATTCCTACTTATATTAGATAGTTGGAGTGGGTGATCATGATGTAAAGAATCCTATCACAGGGATGTTAGATATGTGGAGTTGGAAGTGGGTGTCATATGTATGATTCATCTTCAGTATCTAGTATGTTCCTGTTGATAGTATCTTGGTTCATGAGACCTCCCTATGACCAGACTCAAACAAACGGTTGTGTGGCACATGGACCACTCAAATGAAAATGGAATTCTAGATATGCGATGTTTTATGCATGTGTTGGGTGAGGTCACATCAAATGTGATTTCTTATCCTAACATGTTCGGGAGGGAATAATAATAGAGGATGGACCACCATGATTGTGGAATTACCATCATCATGGATCTCCCAAGTGATGGAAGGGTAGCCATAAATAAGTCAGAGCTATAAAATGAATAGGTGGTGCTTCATGAGCAGAAGTTGTGGGTGGTGGATGATAATATGAGCTACTCCCGGAACAACCTCTAGGTGGCACATAGTAGGCTTAAGGATCTGGCAGTTGGGGTCATGGATAGCTACCGACTAAGGATGTGTATGACCCAACATCACACAAGATGATTAGAGGCTTGATCATTGTTTACTCTACTATTGTTTCCATATAAGTAGACACATGTGTGAGTCATTAATTTATCTATTTACTCATGGAGTGAGAGCTAGATCACCTAGTAAAGACTTTACAACATTATAATTTAATTGAGGTTCATATGTGTAAAAAATTTTCTTTATATTTTTTCACCACCAATGTAAGACACCACCTAGTGAGGAAATGTTCTCATGGGACCTTTTGGTCATCATCATGTGAAATTTTGACATCATCATGGGTATGGACTGGTAGTCCACAATCTGATCCCAAATTGATTATCACTATAAAAGATTCATATAGCTTCACAATAAAGCGATGAGACTCTCTTTTGTGGGAGATATAAAGAGATATCATGGATGAAAAAATGGGTTTTTTGAAGAGGTTACAACAATCAACCATCCATAAGTTGGTGAGTATATTCCATGGCGAAGTAGACTATTTAGGAATATATATTACATGTATCATGGATGTTTTTTGATTGTATTCCTTGAGAAAATATTGGACTACCAATACAGTTCGAGATGGATTTGTCCTTGAATTTAAACTCATGGCCACACATAATATTATTTGACATATTGGATGGCCCATTACAATATCTGGTAGCTAAGGGTACAATTGGAGGACCTTTGAGAGAAGCGTTTTATCAAACCCAGTGCGTCACACTTGGTAGATCCAGTATTTTATTGTTAAATATAGGGATGGTGTCTTGTGGATTTATGTGAACGATCATCACCTAAACTAGTACATAAAAATAAAAAAGTATGCATCGCTGAGTTGTGATGAATAATTTGATCATTTACAAGGTTCGATATTATTCTTGATAACCAATCCCAGGTATAGATACTAGCAAGTGAGAGTTCTCAAGGCTGATATTTTGATAATGGGATTTCTTTTTCTATATTGAAATGCATAGTTTCTGGTGATGAATTTCAGGGTGAAGAATATATCTACTCTATTTATGCCTTTTGTGAACCCTATATTCTAGCTGTACACAGATAAATTTGTTATTGTATTCATTGAATACAAACTCATATACACCTCATCAGAGGAGGATTAAGAAAATAACATTTGGATGCTTCAAGATTTTATAAGGGATAAATAGTAATATGATAATATCACGATGTTAGAGTTCTAGATCCATGAGGTTCACATTATGTGGAATGAAATTTCTGATCATGGATTATCTGTGGAATAGGAAAATATTGTTGCAATTATTTCATGTGATCCATATAAGATCATGTCAGATGTTTGGTGTTTTCTTGGAATGGATGTGTACTATAAGAGGTTTGGGACACATTTCTCTAGGATTACATCCCCTTCAACTACCCTTGAAGAAGATGGGTATCTATTTACATGGACTGGCTAGTGACCGAGAGATAATGAGTAGTAGCCACTGGGGCTGAAGAGTGATCTTGTTTTGAGACTACCATATAACAGTATCAAGTGATTAGTATGTTTTAATGTCATTAGTGTTTGGATTGACTATATATTGATATAGAGATAAGGAGTTATCACATACGGGTCAAGGCTATTGAGATTCCATGAGAGAAAATACACGGATCATAGCCTTTATTTGAATGTGGTTTTGATCAATCTAAGGATGTGGAGGAACTATTTCTGGTAAATTTCATTGTTTTTTACTCAGAACATTAGTTCCATAGGTATGTATTCAAGAAGAGAAACATAAAACAGAGACTGGAATGCTCGTTTTATTTCATATTAGATTATGACTTTGAGATCTTTTCTACAAATGGGAAGAGAAACGTAGTGGAATATTCACATTGTATGAAGTTGTTGGATCACATGGTAGAGGTGGCATATATGTATTTATCTTCTTTTAAATCATCCCTCATTGATGAGGAGGGTGAAAATTTTCCTCAAAAAAAAGTGTTGACTCATACATTGTGTGATACAGACCCTGTAGGGTATGAGCTCTTGCGCAATTGGATATCCTCAAGAGATTCACCAAGGGGGTTTTATAATTATCTGAATCACATAATCACGTTCTATGGAATGATGGTTTTCCTAGTTATGATATAAGGGGTGGTTAGAAGACTGTTTTATATATATCCATTGGAAATACATCCTTATGATGGGAATATGTTTAGAGACTATCACCGGTAGTGTTAGTGGGAAGGTAATGGATGAAGTGTGGCTTAGTTTGTCTCTTATTGTCTCACATGTCAATAGGTGAAGGTTATGCAATAGGTTGCTGAAGGTTTCCTATAGCCTCTTGATATTAATATTGTAAATGGGATGGTATCTTTGCAAACATTTTTATTGGGATTCTAGGGACTGTAAGTGTCTATGATGCCATTTGGCTAATAGTTGACTAACTAATAAAGTCAATGCATGTCGTTTATCTTAGAGAGAATATTTTGAGGGAGGTTATGGATTAGTTATATGTACAAGATATAATTCTACATTATTAGATTATCTCAACAATTATCTATGATCCTAATTCATGGTTCAATTCATGATTGTAGAGAGAAATTTTGAGAAAAAATTACCCATATGAGGATGAGTACATCTTTTATCCTCAATAAAGATGAGTAAAATGAACATAGTATGTAGGTGTTGGAGGATATTTTGAGGGATTGTGTGGTAGAATTTACATAGGTATGGAAGTATAAGATACCATTGGTAGTTATATCATAAAATAATTGATACCAAACTACTATTGGAATGGACCATTTTGAGGCCATTTATGGGTGACCGTGTATGTCACCCTCATTTTATACTAAGGTGAGTGAGGTAACATTTGTTGGGCTGATGATCATGCATGGGAGGACAATCATGATCCATGTAATAAGTAATTTGATGTGGAAATCCTAGATCTGGTAGATATATAATGCAAAGTGAAATAATTGGCTCATGGATTTAGGGCATGGTGACAATTTTTTCCATAGAGCATCCCTAGGATAAGGATTATAGATATTTGAATAGGGATGCATGTAATCCATAAGGTTCATCGATCCATTCGATATCTTGTAGGGGGTTAGAGAGTTATATTATTATCTCTCTCTAACCCCATTGATGGAGAAGGTACATGAATTCTTCCATGTATATCAACTAAGGAGGTAAATACATTACCCCAAACATGTAATTGAATGGGGAGAGTTGGACATCAATGATAGATACACTTTTTTTGGATCAACTAATCATTATTGAGTATTAGTGAGAGACGATACTATGTGGATAAAACATCCCCTTGTTCTTTGTGTAATGGTGGCATAAGAGTATATAACAGAACTCCTAGGAGTAATAGATCTTGATGTGGGTATAATATCTTGTCCTTTTATCATAGTTTTTAATTTCGAGGATGAAAATCAAGAAGGAGGGAAAAATTCAGAGGCCAAGAATTTCGATTTTATAAAAATGAAATATATTTAGATATATTATGGAATACATGAGCTGAAAAGAATCATTTTTACAAGGCCGATGTCCCCGAAATTAATTCTATTAAAATATTAAATATATTAAATATTGTTTTGTAATATATTTTCTATAAGAAAGATATAAATATTAGATGTATTCTCAAACTAAAAATATAATATCATTGAATAATATAAAAAGTAACGATTTCCCAATATGTGACCTAAGGATTGTCGGTGTGGTGAGTTTAGATAGTGAAACCATTGTAAACTGTGTATAAATTAAAATAAGTTATTTATTTAATTATTTATGTTAAATGACCTAAATTAAAATATTCCATAAATATACAATTATAGTGGATTTTTATGATTATTCACATAACCCTATGATCATTTAAAGGAGTATACACGACCTTTCATTTAAAAATTGAGATCAGATGTAATAATCCTCTGAATCAAAGGGAATGAAAATACTATTCCCATTAATTGGTGAATATGTTCTTCATCAATGAATGATCCCAATAAAGGTATTAATCATAAATTATTGTTTTCACCCTATTTATTAAACTCTATAATCATGGATTATCAATCTTGTTTGGGATTATATATTTTGGAAACCTTCCCCTAATTTGTTGTCAAATTCATTTGATTATATTAGTTTTCTATTCAGTATTGTGTCATGATTTATGACCACATCTACTTCCCATATAGTTTTTTAGACAATAATTGTTTCCCAATAATTGTTTTACCCTGGTTCTTGTCATTTTATCCCAAACTTTATTCATGTTCTTCATCATTGAACCATGGGGACATAATTTGACTATTTTTATGTGGGACTGAGTGTGATTGGATCCTCAGATTAGTGTAACAATATAAAGAAATGAATATATTAGAAGTCATAGGATGGTAAGGATTTTAGGAGAGATACATGTGACTGCACCACATATAATTAATTTGATGAGGAAATAGGTGACACAGATAGATATGATTTTGCATAGTAAGTTCATATGGGAATTAATAAATTTATCAAAATCTAATTTTCTACTATATGATGGATTGAATTGATGGATGGCTGAGAGTTCCACCATTTTTGGGGGGTTAAACGACATGATTTTGGTGTTTGGTGTGGATCAAGGACACACAGAGAAGATCTATAGTTTCTATGGAAAACACAACTACACATCATATAGTCTAAATAAAAAAGGTGTGTGGACCTCTCTCTATACTATATAGGGTTTTTGGGGTGATTTAAATATCACACACCTTAGGGGACCCCCAGACACCATGTGACCTAGTTCTGGAGACCTGATGTGTAATATAGGAGTACACAGACAAGAGAATGGTTAAGAAAATGTTGATTGTACATCAACATGGACTAATAGTAATGAGAATGACTAGTGTATATGAAAATTTTCAATATACACATCCAAGTTATTCAAACATGAACACATACATAGGATGGACCCCATGTGTCTTATGCACATCATGCATCCCCCTTAAGAAATTTATAGGGATACATGGGAAATATTTCGTGTAATGGTGAAGGACATAACCATATAGTGAGGTGGGACCACACGATGTGTGGTCCAACATACATATCATATAACCCCATTTTTTAGAAAAACATCTACCTCTCATATATACATCATTTTATCTCAAATTTTGGCACACTAGTAACACATCCTGATTTCTTTTTTGTATAATAGGATATTTTCCTTCTTAGGGTGTCATAATAAATAATTTTTAGGAATTTATAGATTGAAACTTCAATATGAAACACTCAACGACATCATTGAATAATAAATATCATTAGAGTGGTACCCCCACCCATTACATTTGGTTAAAGGTCATATAACTTCTAATTTGTACCCCTTATTAGATATAGTGAAGGTCCCCCTTAGACTAATTCATACCCCCTAACAGACTACAACATGGGTCCTCTATATTCTTAGTGGTACCCTCGTATGGAAATAGGGCATGAGTACTCTACCTAATGAGTGGTACACCCATATCAGGTAGGGTTTGGGTCCTCATTGCACTGAGTGTCACTGGCAGGTGGAATAGGGAATGGGTAATCTATCAACATTTCAGTACCCCTTCGCCCTAGAGAATTACAGTGTGGGTCCACTACATTATATGTGGAACCCCTTATAAGATAGGATAAGGGTCCTCCTTACACTGAGTGGTACCCCTACTAAACTAGGGACAATGAAATATCTCTACTGAGTGGTACCCCATATATGATAGTGTGAAGTCCTTACTTACAATTAGTATTACCCCATGAAAGAAAATGTCGCATGTTCTTACTTACTATGTGGAACCGCCTATCAGATATGGAAGAGGTCTACTGTACACTAAGTGGAACCCCCTATGACTCTAAAACATTGGTCCCCTTTTTGATGATCATGCCACCATGACAATGTAGAATAGTGTAGAGGTATGGTCCCTCCAAAATGTTACTCCTTTGGATATACACACAAGTTGATGGGTATCATTAATGGACCCTTTGAAATCATGTTAGACTTTTTTCATTCACTATGTTGGGAGATCAATATCTTCTTTATCCCTCACTTAGGATTAGTTTTCAAGAATATATATATATATATATATATATATATATATCTTTTTCTATGTTGTTTTATCTTTTTACTATATTAGTATGGGATGGTTTTTTTAGACCTATTGTGCCTCTTACTACCCCCTTCAACTTTTGGCCCATCCTAATGGGTATATATGTACTCCCTTCTACATGCTGTTTTCTCACATATGTCATTTATTATGAAGATGAAGGATATGTTGGCAACAGTTATAAATGATGAAGTGGATACCTTGGTGTATTGACCACATATGGTTGTTGAGGATTGAATATTCATAAATAAGCCCTCTATGCCCATTAATTTTCCATTTTTTCAAATTGGGACATCATTTTTGTTGGGTGTGTATTTTTTACCTCTTCCATTAACATTACAATTTCAAACTATATTACTACATAGATGTGTCATAGGAATTTTTATTCTCTATATTATAAAACATTTATTATATATTCTTCTTCACTTCTACATGGAGGAGGTTGGTGTAGGTGTATAGGAAAATTAGAAAAAGTCCTCTCATATTAGATGAGCATTTGGAAACATTTTTCAAGTCCCTAGCCTATGGTGGCAGGATTGGGGTAGTGGAAAATCAAGCCCGTTGGGTTAGGTTGTGACATATTATATCAATTTACATGAATTTATATTAAATTACACAAAAAAGATTCTAACTATCAAAAGGGTATAGTGAATTTGGAATCATTGAATTATAAATAAATGATTTATAAGTGTTCTACATCATCTACCACATTGTTTCTCATTACTAGAACTCTTAAAAAAATATCATTTATTATATATCATCGTAACATGGTTAGAAGAAACAGAAAAAAGGGTGATATTATATTCTTAGTAAGGGTAAACAGGGGAAATACATAAACATAACTTGAGAATGAGGTAACAGAACATGATCCTAACATATGAAATTCATACAGTACATATCATAGATAAAAAAATTGAGTCATGGAATAAATATTTGAATTATATAATACATAAATCATAATAAAAGCAATAAAAATTATCCATGATAGAAAATAATTGACATAAGACTTTGAATTTTTCTGTAAAAATGATCATAGAAAATGATTTCCATCATTGTAAAGGATCATTTATAAGGGTATTATTATTGAATGAGTTCACTCCCTAAACAATCATAGTAGTAATGTTTCAATCCCAATACTATTATTATAGAAAAATTCATATACTAAATTTTATTTTATCCCCATTCAAGTCCTTTTTTCCCATAAGACATAAAGCTTTACCAAATGCATTTGAGGGAGATATACCTCCCACCAAACATAAAATGAAAATTATACATTTATATTCGACAATATTATTAAACATTAATCATAAAAGAACCCATTAAATGTAATTTGTTTCATAATATTTTATATTTTCATAAAAAAAAGATACAAGAATTCAATTTTATAAAAATTTCATTGTTTCAAGATAAAATAGCCCATTGAAAAAGAAATGTGCTTTATAAGAATTTTAATGGTACAACCCATGGAAGGGAAATGATATTTACAAACATATTTTCTCCATAACTATTAAAAATTCATAGAAATAAAAATAATGGTATCCTTGGGTCATATAACCATTAAATAATTAGAAACATTAAATTATTTCATCTTAGTTGGAAAATTATTTTAAAGGATCACATTGAAAATTTATTTATGAAAATAGTCATTACACTTTTAAAATTCTTTTCTAAAACTAAAAATTCATTAAAAAAAAGAAATTCTCTTTGAAAATATCAATATTTTCATATAATGAAAGAATTAATTATAATTTAAAACATTTTATGTGTAATATATTATTTTTTCATTGAAAAACACTTTGAAAACATAAATAATTTAAATAATAATTTTTCTAAATAACCCATGGAAGATAAAAGAGTTTCATAAACATATTTTCACCATAATCATAAACCTTTCAACAAAATAATAGGAAAGTTATCTCTTGATGATATCCCCATTAATGCATAGGAAACAATAAAGTATGTCATATTAGATTGAAAATTATTTTGAAGGATCAATTGGAAAACTTATTAATGAAAATAATCTTCCCACTTTTTAAGTAACATAATAATACAAAAAAAAAATTAAAAAAACATAAAAATACTTGTTTCTGAAAACAAACGTCGATATTTATAATAAAACATTTAGATATCATTTAATAATATTTGTGTGGAAAATATTCTTTCCGCAATGAAAAAAAATTCCAAAAAATAAATAATTTTAAATATCCATTTGATTGAAAATAACCATTGAAATATATAAATAAAGCTTTAATGATTAATTTAAACTATTTCTTGAGAAGAATTTAATTTCAAATTTTAAAAAATTAAAACATAAAACATTCTTTGAAATTTATTTATTTTTAAAACAAAATTGAATATCATTAAATAATATTTAAAAAAAATTAGTGGATATGACTGTAGAATATTTTTTTCATGTCGTACATGTTAAAATATGTATTCCTATAATATTTTTGATAAAATAAAAATCATAATTTTTTAGAAAACCACATTAATATTCATTTAAAATAATATTGTAAATATAAAATTTTTGTATAAATTCTACCAATAAATAATATTTTTAATTTTGAGCTTTCTTTAAAACATTCCTAAAAATTATTTTTGAATATAAAGAAATGAAAATTATGATTTTATATTTCATATCAAAAATGGAAAAGAAATCACCTCTATTAAAGAGGCGGTAATCCTCTATACACAAAAGCACTACTACTTTATCAATTTGATGGAAGTGGAGAGGGATATAGATTATGAAATATAAATAATAAAATCATATTATGTTTGAGATAATTCCATTACTATATCATCTTTTTTGAGTATTATTAGGAACAGGATGAAGAGAAAAAATTAAAAAAATGATATTTTATGAATTTTACCCCATCATTAGAGAGACCCTATTAGACTATACCTAAATCATGCATATGAGATAATACTAAGTAAAATAATGCCTCAGTAATTTGGTAATTGAATTAAGGAATTTAATTGTTCAAATATTGATAAAAAATGGGTTTTGGATGTTTGAAGTGGATAATTGAGTGGGAGGCATTTTATAATTATCGGAGAGAATACACATTTAATTTTATAAAATAATAAAATCAATACTTATTATTAACTTTCCAAAAGGATCCAAAATGGATAATTATTGAATATTAGGGGTTACAAGGTTGAAATATGGCTATCCAATGGGTGTTGGAAAAGTTTCTAGGTAATTTATACATTGCCATTTTCGATTAACAACTAGTAAACACACATTAATCTAAATCATGGTAATTGATTTTAAAAGATTTCATTATTCACTATGTTAAATAATTATATTGAAATTATAAGATAACACTATTCATATTGATTCCGAATATGTAATATATTTTTTCAAATTCTGTTCATAGAAGTGGCATAATTTAGTTTAATATTAATCCAATGGAAGTGATGAAAATTAGGGTTTCCAAAAATATTTTTTTCAAAAGTTTTTATTACTTTATATCAAAATTATATAGAAAATTGATTATAATGAATTATATTTGCCTAATTATAACATAACATAACTTATTAAACTTTTAAATACATTTTAAAACCAAATACATCATTTTTTATCCTTTAATGTAATGGGAGTTTTGAATAGAAACAAGTAATTTTCATTATGCATTGAAAATTATCTATTTCAAAAATTACCAAAAAATAATCCTAGAATAATTTTTACATATCTATTATAAAAATAAGTAATTTCTTTTTCAAAAATAGAAACTAATTTTTCCAATTTTTTGTTTATTTTTTCTCAAAAATAAATAATATCATCTATTGATAAAAAATTTATATTCAAATCATATTAAGATTTCAATAAAAAAAATAAAAAAATTACATTTATATTTATTATTTATATATATAAAAATTAAATAATTTTTAAAATATTATTATTTATATTCATTCCATCAAGTATAATTAATTTTTTATAATAGTTTTCTTTAAATAAAAATATTAATAGTATATCATAGTTTATTAAAGCATAGGTGTTGTCTATAACTCACGTTATTATTTAAATAAAATTTATTCAAATAAAATATTTCATCAAAACCCAGTATGTTAAATTATAACTCCTATAAAATTAACTTTTACCTGAAAATTAGTAACGTTGATACATAAAAATGAGAGTACTTCTACCTCATCACATTCTCAGGTTTTCATGTAGCTTCCTCAAGATAGCGGTTTCTCTACAAAATATTGACCATATGAGTGGCCTTGTATCAAATAAAATTCCCTATATGATAAAAAATATGAATCGGTTATTCCTTATAATAATGATACTGGTGCAATGGAATAACATCTAATTTTAGTAAATAAGACGGGTTAGTTTTGTACGTCAATAAGAGAGACACAAGGAACACATCGTGGACTAGAGAGAGGTTTGATGGAAGCACAAGATGATAAGATAATATCCTGATATGATCAAAAAAATCAAAAAATTGATATAACTATGGCATAGTATTTTATTCTTTCTTCCATGGACAAATGCATAGGAAAAACATCTCACTGACTTGAAATTTGATATCACACTAATGATAGTCATCATAAAATTTCTATTGACTCTGAGCAACCATGATGTGCTCTTGAATGACTATAACATTATCTACCACTTCCTGAGCTATATTAGCTACCAAAATCCTTCAATCTCCAACATCATTCCAATACATTAGAGGTACACAAATCATTACATATAATTATTTATAACAATGAAGTTTTTATTTTTGAAATATTTATATTATTGTAATAAAACACTACTATATGAAGGAGTTCATCCTCACTACCTTTATAATCTATATAAAATATAATAGCATGTCATATAGGGTTTCAATTATTATTTTATAGTGACCATAAGTATGAGGATGATACATAGGGCTAAATCAAAACTCGTTTTTAAGAGTTTTCTAGAGACATTACCTAACCATTGTTGGAATCTTGTGATCTCGATACGAAAAATAAAATATTGAACTGTATAAAACATGAAAATTTCCATAATGTGTTTCTTATTCAGAACATAATAAGAGAAATATTTTTTGGTATGGAAAATTATTGACGACTTTGTGAGGTGATCGACTACAACACATATAGGATTATTCCCTTTATATTTTTTGGGTTTTCCATCGACAAAATCACTGGTGATGTTTTCTCTATTCCATCTCACTTTTTGTAATGGATGTGACTTCTTTAATGAATTTTGTCTCTCAATAATTACTTATTGATATAGTAATCAACTATTTCCAAACTATAATTAATCAGTATTCATTTTATCCAACCATAAAAACTCATTAAAATATCAATACATGTATTACTTATATGGTGATTAGAGAATGAATATCTATGACCTACTCTAACTACTCCATCTTAAAATTTTGTGCATAGATGTAATATACATTTAGTGTACCCTATCATTTAATAATAATCAAGGTTAAACTTAGGAACTTGTCTCAACATCTTCTATAGCTTGATTTTATCATTCTATTCCTCTTTAATCTTCACATGGGGAGATGGTTCGAAACTCAATTTAGAAATATAATATTTATACCCCTCCTTTATGATTTCTAGATCCATTTTTTAATAAAAAATTTAGTTATTTTGGGATCCATAACACAGATAAGAATGCATGATCATTTCGAGTCAAAACATTGGCCACTTTGTTCACCTTAGAAGGGTGGTAATGTACTGAATAGTCATAATCCTTAATCAACACTAATTATCCATTTTCTATCATTTTAAACATTTTTATGTGAATTTATAGTTCAAATTTTTGGGATTAGTATATTAATCACACTTTTCACTATAATGATAATTCCTCCATACAATTAATGAAAACAATACTTGAACTTACTCAAAATCTTGAGTTGGGTATTTTATTTCTCAAGAACTGTCAATATCCCTGAGGTATAATATATAACCATGACACTCTTATAAATAATGCATCCCGATTCATTCATGGAGGCATAAATATAGATTAAAACTCTATATACAATAAAGGGTAATTTAAATTTTTATGAAATGACTAATCTTCTCTGGAGAGACATTTTATTTTCCCCACATTCATCTATCCGAAGGATCTTATATCCCTTATGATTTAACATTGTGAGTGGATTATATAGTCATGTGAATGTCTACAAAAACTAAAGATAATATTAAGATAAACCAAGAATTAATTTTATGATAGTAATTATCATTGTTATGGTCCCATATTCAATATAATTTATCATGGACAGAGCCACTGATATACCCTTTCTCGATATTATTTGACCCAAAAAATGAATCCTTTTGAATCGAAAATTCAAATCGTGTAAATTTTTCATAAATTATCTTTTTCCTCAGGGTATTCATAAAAACACTAATGTGAAATTGAAGTTCTTAATTGATATTTGAATTGATAATAATATCATAAATAAATACTACCACAAACTGATCAGGGTAATCTCAAAAGGCTCAATTCATTAAATCTATGAAGACAATGGGGGAATTATTGAGACCAAAGCCTTCACCATATATTCATTATGTCCAGACAATATACAGAATGATTTCTTCAGTATATCCTCCTTTTTACCCAAAATTGATGATATAAATAACAAATTTTTATCATTGAAATGTATTTGGATTCATGAATTTGATCCAACAAGTCATAAATACATGGTGGGGGAGATAATCTTTTCAAATTGATATTGATCATCTGCTAATAAAAATTACATAGCCACATTAGTCAATAATTATTTTTAAAAAAGATAATTTGTTCACCCTAATGTGACATTCATTTCTACATATATTTCTTATAAATACTCTCATGGAGTTTCATCATAATATATTCTATCTGATTTGAGTTTATTATATAAATAATCTTTAAAATATTTGTTGCACCATGTATTAGTTCATCTAAAAACTCCCCCTATTGATTTAGTAGAATACCTGGAATATATTATAGAAATAAATGATAAAATATCATGAAATATATGAATTTTATCTATATTAAGACCCTCCTTAAATATATAAGATAAATTCACCTATTGAAAATGGATTAAAATCATACAATTAATGTGGTTTCCATTATATGTTCATATTTATCATCGCATTGATAGAAAATAAAAATCTTGTTTGGAATATCTAATAAGAATTCCATTACCCAATAATTGGTGTTGGATTTATGTATATAAAGTTGATAAATTCCTTTTAAGTCATTAAACTAAACTAGAGGGATAATGAACTCATTTTCTGGAATCACATTCTCTCAAACATCCACCAAGGATGAATCGTATACTTCAGATGTGATCATCATACCATTATGCATGTTCACTACTAATAATACATTTAATATTTTGATGGTATATTGATTCCCTTTTAAAAAATTTCATATATAAAACAGTTGATACATATATAGTCAAATAATACATTATAGGTTCTAGAGTGGATAGTAAGTTTATATTTCAGTATATTGTTATTTAAATCCTTATAAAAATAGTAATCACATGAGATTACACCTTACCCTATAGAATAAGTGGTTGTTGAAGATGATTATCATCATTAACCATCATATTTTGGTACCAGTTAACATTATAACAAAACTTCATTCATGTGAAACACGCAAGTGTGGGTGGTTCAATCTATGGATTTTTCTGTCTTTTCATATAATTTTTTAAATTACTCTAATAACGTCATTATTTAATTTTTAGATTACCTTATATTCTACACATAATAGAATTTCCTGTCCACATAAGATAGATTCCTCCATATTTCCTACCATATGTTGAGCAAGAAAGAAATTTTATTTTCTTATCTCCTTCATTCTTAGTGGTTCCCTTGAACTCCATCATTATATTCATATGAAAACCATGTTATTGATGGTAAAATACAACAACCTTTTTCACTATGGGAGATCATTAAATAATTTCTTCATAACCATTGGAGTCCCTTATTCCTAAATCCCATTGTAGAAATGATTTTAATCCACTCATTATTCGATATACAATACATTCACTTTGGATGATAATGGCATAAATTTACCTTGAAATTATTGTAAAATTTACTAATAGTTTCCAAAAGATTCATCATCCTTATACACTGTCTAAAGGAAATCATTATCAATACTCATATGGAAAATATGAGGGAAGTACTTATTGAAAAATAATCTCTTAAACATATCACATTCAATGGATTCAATTTTATCTCATGGAATTTATTCCAAAATAGATTCCCCTATTTATTTGATTCAACTTCCTAATGATAAACATCCCACATGACTTTTTCTTTCTATAAATACTAGATAATAGAAAATATTGTTTTTATATTAATGATCACTTAATAATAAATTAGTAGATCAAGGAAACCACTAAATGATGGTGGGAATTTTTTTATGATTGACTGTAATTAATCTTTTTCCATCAATAATTCATTTATATGTTTTGTATGATTTCTAGGTTGAGAATATTCTTAGAGCATAATAATTATATTTTTCATTCCACGTCCCATAAAATTCAATTACATTTGAGGAAAATAATTTCATTTACTATTTAATTAATAATTAACATGATTAATTTTGGTTTTGTCTATCATGTAACATAAAAATATCATATTGTGAGCTATAAAATTCCTAGTGGGAGGATACATAGTCGACATAAATAATTTATAGAATGTCTAAATAAAGACACATTCTTTTAAATCCAAAACTCCTCAGATTTTTCCTACGATGTTCAAGGTCATCATATATATAAAAACATAATGATTTTTTAAAATGAAAATGTAAATTAATCAAATTATATCCCCGTGAAGTGTAAAGCAAGGTGCATAGTAAGGCCCATTTTCATATACTATGTAATGATTGAGTCTAGCCTGACACACATGTTTTTGTGTTATTACCCCTAAAAACATTGGTTCCAAAACCCTGTAATCTTTTAGTACATAGGTAGGTATTTATTTCTTGTTAAACCACATAATATATCCTTTACCAAAACATTAGGATGTTACACTATACATAGGCTTATAGTAAGGGTTGTTATAAATTTTTTCTCAACTTAGTATCCAATGGATATCTATTCTTATCCTCTAATAACAACTATAATGAACTAGGATTATCATTCATAGATATTAAATATTTTTATATGAATATTAATTATAATAAAAAAACACACACATGGGGTGTAGAGAAACAAATCTTGACGTACATGGACATTACATTACTTTTGCGGAATACTTAATACATAACAAAAGAAGACACCAAAGGAACGTAATAGTTTAGTGTCTTTGGAAACTCGGAATATAATCTTCTAAACATGGTGAAAGTTCTTCAACATCTCCCATAGAGATATTACTCTTTTATTTTCAAACCTAAAACCTTTCTTTAAATCCTGGGGAAAAGAAAACATAAAAAGGGTGAGCTCAAATGTCTAGTAAGGGTAAACATATAGAACATAAAACAATCCATTAACATTTGAATGCAAAAACATGAACATAAAATCTAAACATCAAAATATTGAGAAAATAAATGAATCTTGGAAGTACGTAAGGCATATATCATAATGGATCATCAATCATGATAAAATAGAATGGGAATAAATCATGTAATTGTGGCAATCATTAAGCACATGTTATGATTTCTATAGTAGCTAAGGCATTGCTGCCAAGACCATCTAAGTGGAGAAAGAACCTTTTCTGAATCGAGTTCACTCCTCGTTCCAGTCCTGTATCACTGAACTAGATTAACTTATTGTTCCACCCATTTCTATCTCATGAGATATAAATCTTTACCCAATGCATTGGAGGAGATATAGGTCCCACCCATCTAATAATGAAATCATTCTTACTTGTGCCACAAAATAAACTTAAAACGTTCATCATAACCCAATGAATAAAATGGGTTTCATAATCATAATCCCATCATCAAATAATCCATATAAAACAAATGGATATTTCATCATAAGAAAAGTGAAACCATGTAAATCATAGAGACATTATAATTGAAACATACACATATAAAATAATGTCATCTTAGATGAAAAATGGTTATGATAAAACTATTCAAATGAATTCTTGAAGAAAATATCCTTTCTTCTTCAAAATCATTTTCCTTTCACAAAATGTCATGCAATTTTAAAAGAAAATTATTTTTTTGAATATAGACATAAAATCTTGTAGAGTAAGCTTCATGAAAATGAGGCGTTATGAAACCCTAAAAATCCGTTTACGCCGTATAAGCTAAAAATAACATTCTTCTTGTACTTTTGTCAGAAAAGTCAAAAAGATCCCGATGTGGTAAAAAAAAAATTCCATTAATAACATGTGGTAAATTTAAAAAATGGGTAAACTGGTCTTTAAAAATACATGAAAACATTTTTAGAAAACATGGGCATGGATGATAACAATAACTCCAGTAAATACTTACGAATAAAAAAACTCAGATAAGAACGAGATTGGAATAGTTATCCCTTACCTTAGGTTCGATATGCTTCATACGTATCTGAACCTCCTATATAATGATTTAAATAATTTCATTAACTTATTATAGAATCATATTAATTTTTATGATATCATATATGCTTCACTTATGACTTTATATTACCCATTCTTTTGTAAACTCCTTGTTAAATCATCGTTTTGGGTAAAGTCGTTTTATTTATCGTATGTGTTTGGACTTATTGTTCTTGATATTATTATTACTTATATCTTGATTTAAATACTTTAAGAATTTAAATCATGATTTATATATAATATATATATTCATTATATATATATTAGATATATAAATGAAATGAAATACACCGTTCATGGAGACGGTAGACCGTACGTACGCATGAACGCTGTTTTCATTTCCTTATTGAATTAAATGGAATTAAGTAAATGAATCATATATATACATAAATCCAATATCATTATTATGTAATATATTTTATTATTATTTATTATATATACTTTATAATCATACATTAATAGTTATTCATGGAAAATGAATCTCATTGCGTTCGTGGAGACGGTAGTCCATACGTACGCATGAGTGGTGATATCATTCCCATAATCGTCGAATTATATTTAACTGTATGTATAATATTTCAGAATCAATATCAATTTACAATAATCATATACAGTTAATTATTTACACCATTATACCCATCCAAGTAAGGTTGTGGTGGAAAACAAATTACACCACGGTGTGGAGACGATATTTCGTACGTACGCATGCGCGGTGATTTCGTTTCCGTAGGATGGATATAAAATGAAATTGTGCTGTTTCATATTTATAATAAAATATCAGTATATAAGTAATACTGAAGTTATTAATTTATAATGAAACAACTAAATAATAGGATGTAGAAGAAGAAAGAAACATGAAAGAGTTGGTAGAGGAGATTACATCTTCCTCGACACACCTCCTTTAAACTTATTCTTAGGGTACTAGAGTTGGTCTTTTAAGAAGATCAGAACCTCTATGATGTAACTATAGAGGTTTAGAATAGGAATTGGCTGGTATTTTCTGAGATTCAAGGCTCAAAAGGGTGTTAAGAGAAGAGAGAAGTGGTGCCCTTTTTATAAGGGAGGAGAGGGGAACCTTAGAAAAACTTAAAATATTATTTTCTAATAAAGTCATATTCGGTTTGTAATAGATAAAAATTGATTTATTTTGAATATAAGGTGGGTATGGGTCGAAATCCCCTCAACAAATAGGTTTTAGACAAGTTTAGGTTACTATTTTATCCTTATCATTTAGATTTAACTCTAAGTTAAATGATTTAACTCTAAGTTAAATGATTTAACTTTTACCGTGTCTTATTTTTCTTACACTATATGGTTAATAAACTTACTATAACAAGCCAAAAGAACCCAAAGTGGTTCATTATTAATATATATATCCTTATATAAGTCATTTGGCCGAACTATATATTTTTAGGAATATAATAACAATTAATAATATAATATTTGTTTTAAAAACTATTATATGTCAATTTTGACACTATTTGGTACCTGATTTTTGTGAAAGTCATAAAATCATGATTAGTTTGAAAAAAGTTAATTAAATCAATATTAACATGTCATATTAACTTAAAATATTAGTGGAATTCATAGAAAGTCTCAAATTACATTTATTTGGGTATTTATAATATCAATTATTTTAATATTTCATTATTTAGGTAATTACTTCATCACCATTGTGTCATAAATAAATTAAATTATTTAATGTCTAAAATTTATAAATAAAATACCATTAGGTAGTAAATATTTATATATTTATAATGAATATTTATAGTCAAATTTATATTATGTATAACCCTATATTAAAAATGTTTTATTGACTAAACTTTGATTTTAACTATTTTAACTCTTTTTTAAATAAAATAATAATAAATTTCCTAATCCAATCCAAGTCGACCTAAAGGGTAATATTTTATTCCTAAGGTTGTTTTTGGTCTAATTACACTTATCCAGTAGAATTAGGACATGTGTTAGGGTAATAATAATATCATTTTTACCCTTAATTACCCTATTTACTTTTAACCGTGGTAAAAACAAGTAAAAAGTTATTATTCACCAAAAAATTATTTTAATCTTATGGAACAACATTTACTCTTTGATATTAACCGTGTCTCTTGGATTTTCGAAATTCCACTCACAAAAGTGGTAAAATTATGTTTTTTGTAAATTTTCAAACTCTCCTAGGAGGTGGGTAAAAAACGGTGAAAAGTTCAATAAAATTTTTATTTGTCTAAAATTATTATAAAATGACTCCAATGAATTACATTGAACTTATATAGGTATTATGTATCAATTTTTAACTAAAATAAATCTAAATAAAATAAATAATTATTTATATAAAAAGTCGGTTTTTAAATAGTAACCCAGTGTTTTCACTATTCATAAAAAATTGAAAGTTTTCAGAAAAATACCAAAAAATCACCCTAGGCTAATTTCGATATTCAGAATCCTAAAATGAAGTCCATTCCAAAAGATAAAATTTAAAATATTTCAAAAAGTGGGTATTACTATTCATAAGGCTAGTTTATATAACATATAGTTGTTTAGTAAAACTCGGTATTGCGTACAACACACGCTATCATGGAAGGTCGCGATTGTGTGTAATGCAAGACAAGTCAGGGATGCGTGTAGTGCAAGCTCCTTTTGGTGTAGCATACAACACAAGACATCAGTGAAATTAAAAAAAAAATATTTTTCATAAAATCTCAGGGTGTTACATTCTACCACCCTTAAAATTAATTTCACCCTCAAAATTCATCGGGGTTATAAATGGTTTACTACTAGAAAGTTTTAATAGAAACCCACATCATAAAAAAGTAATACCAAAACATATCTTTAAAAGCTAAAGTATAAAATGTAATGGTTACCCAAACTACTAATCACTGGGTTTCCACATAGGAGAACATAGGTGAAAATATGGATATGGAAAAGAAATCTAACCCTCATGTTCTGAGGGAGAGTGGTAGAGAACATGGCTATGAAAAAGACAACAATCACAAAGCCATAAATTTGTGATGATCTAAGGGTCCATATGATTCATCAGATATAAGGGCACAAGGACAACATTTTTGGTTTTCAAGATCATTTCCCTAAAGATGATGAATTTTGATTGAGAATAATACTTACTTTATTTCAGTATAATCTCACTATTGTTCATTCCTTGAACAATTTCCAATTCATCTCTTAAAGAGATGAAGTTGAATTTTTCATTCTTGAGGTGTTATCATATCATGTGATAGAATGATGGGTTATTCCATATGTCTCAAACAAAAGGTTAGCAAAATTTATCAAATATACATAAGTCCATCTATGGTGAGGTTAATCGTATATGATTCAAAAAATGGACTTATACTTCATCTATCATACTACATATTATAATAGAACTAGTTTCTACTTACCAGGGACTTCCAGTAGGCCAGTGGTAGGCGATAAAGGCATGTCAGACTTCAGTTTTGGGTTTGATTCCCACAACCTTGTCTGAAGAGACAGGTTGTCTCTCGTCCTGCATGTTGTCCCTTTTTCTAAAACTACATTATATTAACATTCCAGTAATAAAATAGAAAAAAATACTATCTTATGCCTAAATTAATTCATTCCAATCATTAGGCTTATCCAAAATACTTCTATCCAATCTCATAGTATAAAGAAAACAATTACTAGAAATGTCAACTAATGAGCATTTGAATACGATCATTTATCCCCCATTTAGCATATGATATATCTTGTTGGTCACATTCTAAACATGTAAATACCTTAATCATGAATTCTCTTGAACCATAGTGAAAACATGAATGCTGTCACAAGGTAAATCTTTCCATATACCCAAATCCTAAAAATTCTATATACTCAAACCATGATATCACTTTTTCCTTATATTAGTCCTGAGCTCATTAATACTATCAAACATTTCATTATCTCCTTATCTCTTCTTTATGCGCATATCATTTGCTTTCCAAAATATATGAATCACTTTTTATGGTTACCGGTACCATATAATTATCGAAAACCACAATAAACCATTACATAGATATTACAATGTTCCGCAATACTATAAATGATATTCCACAACATTATTTTGGAATCCCTTTACATAAACACATAATCAATCCACCACATCGTTTCCATACTCAAAAGTGCTAATAGTGATCGCATGTGACTTCCCTTTTTCCTTTACCTTAAGAGGTTGCTCACGTTGATCATCATTAACCCTTGGATTAGGGCATTGATTAGCATAATTTCCCATTTCCTTTCACTTGAAGCATTGAACTGTTGGTGGTGTGTTCTATACATTGTTTTCTTTATTCAAATCATTAGCAACCCTTTTTACATTACATTGACACTCAGATGCTCGATGACCTTCTTTTCCACACTTAAAACATTTTCTAGTCCCTATAAGACAATCTCCACTATGCTTCTTTCCAAACTTTGAGCATAAAGAATCATCTATATTCTTTTCACCATTATTCTGAGATTTCAACTTGAGCTCCATCTTTCGTTTATTATCAAAAACATGAGATGGATATGTAACACCAACTTCTATTTCTACCTTGATAGCACAACACAAAATTTCTTCATAGCTACTAAAGTCTCTTATAGCTAATGCCCTTCGAAGACTTGGTTTTAAGACACTCAAGAATCAGTCAACTTTACTTTCGGGTTGGATGATAAAGCCAGATGCATACCTTGAAATCCTTGTAAAATTCACTTCATATATACCAAGAGATTCATCATCATTTTTATTAAGCTCAAGGAAATCCTTTTACATCTTTTTTCAAAGAATATGAGGGAAGTACTTATCAAAAAATAAGTTCTTGAACTCATCCCATTCCATTGATTCAATTTCATCACTGGACCTCGTATTCTAAATAAGAGTCCACCGTTGATCTGTTTCACCTTCTAAACAGTAAATATCCAGAATTACATTTTCATGTTCCGAACATCGAATTATGGGAAATATCATTTCAATGGTACTGATCCATTGTTCAGCAACAAGTGGATCAGAAGACCCACTGAAAGAAGGTGGACATTTCCTCATGAAGGACTCAATAGAATATTGTTCCATTCTTTGCTCATTTGGAAGTCTAGAATTATTCATAGCTTGTGTAATTATAGAAATAAGATTTTGCACTCCATCTCCCATAACGTTGGTTTGTTCAGGAGGACAATCATTTCATCGTCCATTACATTGATCAAGACGGTTCCTTCGAGTTCCAGCCATCGTCTAAAACCCAAAATGAATACTGGGAGAGGCAAAAATCATGATAGGGAAAACAAAATAATAAAGGGGGAGTACCTTAGATATCTAACATATTAGGTTTAATTCTAATATCATTACCGTAATTGTAGGACGACAACCTATACTTATACTTAACCTTAGGGACATCCCTAGAAATAACTTAGACATATCTCTAGGGATCTCACTAAAGTTTTCGCATCCTAGTTTCCAAAGGATAACTAAACCTTTCCTCTGAAACCAACTATAGAGACCCAAAGCTTGATGTACATGGACATTACATTACTATTGTGGAATACTTAATACATAACAAAAACAGACACCAATGAACCGTAATAGTTTAGTGTCTTTGGAAACATGGAATATAATCTTCTAAACTTAGTGAAAGATCATCAACATCTCCCATAAAGATATTCCCCTTTTATTTTCTTACATAAAACCTTTCTTTAAATCCCTAGTAAAAGAAAACATAAAAAGGGTGAGCTCAAATGCCAAGTAAGGGTAAACATAGAGAACATAAAACAATCCATAAACATTTGGATGCAAAAACTTGAACATAAAATCTAAACATCAAAATCTTGAGCAAAGACATGAATCTTGGAAGTACATAAGGCAGATATCATAATGGATCATAAATCATGATAAAATAGCATCATAATAAAGCATGTAATTGTGGGAAGCATTAAAAACATGTTATGATTTCCATAGTAGCCAAGACATTGCTTCCAAGACCATGTTAGTGGACAAAGTCCCTTTCTGAATCGAGTTCACTACTTGTTCCAGTCCTGTATCACTGGACCTGATTAACTTACCATTCTAGCCAGGTCTATCTCATGAGATTTAAATATTTACCCAATGCCTTGGAGGGAGATATATGTCCCACCCATCTCATAATGAAATCATTCTTACTTGTTCCACAAAATAAACGTAAAACATTCATCATAACCCAAAGAATAAAATTGGTTTCATAAACATCATCCCATCATCACATAATCCTTATAAAACAAATGGATATTTCATCATAAGAAAAGTGAAACCATGTAAATCATAGAGACATTATACTTGAAACATACACATATGAAACAATGTCATCTTAGATGGAAAATGTTTTCGATAAAACACTTGAAATGAATTCTTGAGTAAAATATCCTTTCTTCTTCAAACTCATTTTTTTTTCACAAAATGCCATGAAATTTTAAAAGAAAAGTATTTTTTTGAAAATAGTCATAAAATTTTGTAGAGTAAGCTTAATTAAAATGAGGCATTATGAAACCGTAAAAATCCTTTCACGCCATATACATTAAAAATAATATTATTCTTGTACATTTGTGAGAAAAGTCAAAAAGTTCCCCGTGTGGTAAAAAAAAGTAAGATTCCTTTCATAACATGTGGTAAATTTTAAAAATGGGTAAAATTGAATTTTAAAATACATGAAATTTTTTTTAGAAAACATGGGCATGGATGATAACAATAACCCCAGTAAATAATTAAGAATAAGAATCTTGGATAAGAACAAGATTGGAATAGTTATCCCTTACCTTAGGTCTGATAAGCTTCGTACGTATCCGAACATCCTGTATAATGATTTAAACAATTTCATTTACTTATTAAAGAATCATATTCATTTTTATGATATCTTATGTGGTTCACTTATGACTTTATATCACCCGTTCTTTTGTAAATTCCATGTTAAAGCAGTGTTTTGGGTAAAATCGTTTTATTTATCGTACGTGTTTTGACTTGTTGTTCTTGATATTATTATTACTTATATCTTTATTTACTTAATTTCATAATGTAAATCATGATTTATATATCATATATATATTCAGTATATATATATATATATATATTAGATATATAAATGAAATAAAATACTCCGTTCATGGAGACGGTAGACCGTACGTACCCATGACCGCTGTTTTCATTTCCTTATTGAATTAAATGGAATTAAGTAAATGAATAATATATGTACATAAATAAAGTATCATTATTATGTAATATATTTCATGATTATTTATTATATATACATTATAATCATAATTGAATGGTTAATCATGGAAAATGATTCCCATTGTGTTCGTGAAGACGGTAGTCCGTACGTACGCACGAGCTATGATATCATTCCCATAATCTTGGAATTGTATTGAAGTGTATGCATAATATTTCAGAATCAATATCACTTTATAATAATCAGATATAGTTATTTATTTAAACCATTATACCCATCCAAGTGAGGTGGTGGTGGAAAAAAGATTAAACCACGGAGTGGAGACGGTATTCCGTACGTACGCACGCGTAGTGATTTCGATTCCGTAGGATGGATAGAAGATGAAATTGGGTTGTTTAATATTTATAATAATATATCAGTATAAAATTAATACTGATGTTGTTACTTTATAATGAAACAACTAAATAAGAGGACGTAGAAGAAGAAAGAAACATGAAAGAGTCGGTAGAAGAGATTACCTCTTCCTCGACGCACCTCCTTTAAACTTCTTCTTAGGGAACTAGCGTTGGTCTTTTGAGAATAATAGAACCTAAATGACATAAATATAGAGGTTTATAAGTGGAATTTTCAGGGGTTGGCTGAGCTTCAAGGATCAAAAGGGTTTGAAGAGAAGAGGGAAGGGGTGCCCTTTTTATAAGGGAGGAGAGGGGAACCTTAGGAAAACTAAAAATATTATTTTATAATAAAGTCATATTCAGGTTTTAATAGCTCCAAATTAATTTATTTCGAAGATATGGTGGGGATGGTTCGAAATAATCTCAAACAATATGTTTTAGACAAGTTTTGGTTAATATTTTATCCTTATCATTTAAATTTAACTCTAAGTTAAATAATTTAACTTTTACTGTGTATTTTTGTTTTCTTACACTATATGGTTAATAAACTTACTATAACAAGCTAAAAGAACCCCAAGAGGTTCATTATTAATATATATATCCTTATCTAATTCATTTGGACGAACATTAGAGTTTTAGGAATTAAATAACAATTAATCATATAATATTTTTTAAAAAAACTATTTTATGTCAATTTTGACACAATTTGGTACATGGTTTTTGTGAAAATCATAAGAGCATGATTAATTAGAAAAAAGTTAATTAAATAAAAAATAACATTTCATATTAACCTATAAAATTAGTGTAATTCATAAAAATTCTCAAATTACATTTATTTGGTTATTTAAAATATCAATTATTTTTAATATTTTATTATTTAGGTAATTACTGCATCACTATTGTGTCATAAATAAATTAAATTATTTAATGTCTAAAATTTATAAATAAAATACGATTATGTGGGAAATCTTTTTATCTTTATAATGAATATTTATAGTTGAATTTACCTTATGTATGACCATATATTAAAAATGTTTTAGTTATTAAACTTTGATTTTAACTCTTTTAACTCTTTTTTAAATATTATAATAATAAATGTCCTAATCTAATCCAAGTGGACCAAAAGGGTAATATTTTATTCCTAAGGTTGTTTTTGGTCGAATTACACTTATCCAATAGAATTAGGACATGTGTTAGGGTAATAATAATATCATTTTTACCCTTAATTACCCTATTTACTTTTAACCGTGGTAAAAAAAAGAAAAAAGGTACTATTCACCAAAAATTATTTTTATTTTATTGAACCAAATTTTACTCCTTGATATTAACCGTGTCTCTTGAATTTTAGAAATTCCACTCACATAAGCGGTAAAATTATGTTTCATGTAAATTTTCAAACTCTCCTAGGAGGTGTGTAAAAGACGGTGAAAAGTTCAATAAATTTTTTATATGTCTAAAATGATAATAAAATGACTCCAATGAATTACAATGAACTTATATAGGTATCATGAATCAATTTTGAACTAAAATAAATTTAAATAATATAAATAATTATTTATATAAAAAGTCGGTTTTTAAATAGTAACCTAGTGTTTTCAGTATTCATCAAAAATTGAAAGTTTTTAGAAAAATACCAAAATTTTACCCAAGGATAATTTCGATATTCCGAATCCAAAAATGAAGTCCATTCCAAAATATAAAATTTATAAAATTTCAAAAAGTGGGTATTACTATTCATAATGGCTAGTTTATATAACATATCATTGTTTAGTGAAACTCGGTATTGCGTACAACACACGCTATCATGGAAGGTCGCGATTGAATTTAATGCAAGCCAAGTTAGGGATGCATGTAGTAGAAGCTCTTTTTTGTGTAGCATACAACACAAGACATCAATGAAATTAAAAAGAATATTTTTCATAAAATCTCATGGTGTTACATTCTACCCCCCTTAAAATTAATTTCTCCCTTGAAATTTGTTGGGGTTATAAATGGTTTATTACTAGAAAGTTTTAATAGAAAACCACATCGTAAAAAAGGAATACCAAAACTTATCTTTAAAAACTAAAGTATGAGATGTAAGAGTTACCCAAATTACTAATCACTAGGTTTCCACATAGGAGATCATAGGTGAAAATATGGATATGGAAGAGAAATATAACCCTCATGTTCTAATGGAGAGTGGGAGAGAACATATCTATGAATAATCCAACAATCACAAAGACAAAAATTTGTGATGATCTAAGGTACCATCTGATTCATCAAATATAAGGGCACTAGGACAACATTTTTGGCTTTCAAGATCATTACCCTAAAGATGAAGAATTTTGAATGAGAATAAATACTTACTTTATTTCGGTATAATCTCACTATTGTTCGTTCCTTGAACAATTTAAACTTCATATCTTAAAGAAATGAAGTTGAATTTTTTATTCGTGAGGTGTTAGCATATCATGTTATAGAATGATGGGTTATTCCATATGTCTCAAACAAAAGGTTAGCAAAAGTTATCAAATATACATAAGTCTATCTATTGTGAGGTTAATCATATATGATTCCAAAACTGGACTTATACTTCATCTATAATACTGCTTATTATAATAAAACTAGTTTCTACTAACCAGGGACTTCTTGTAGCCCAATGGTAGGTGATAAAGGCCAGTCGCACTTCAGTTGTGGGTTCGATTCCCACAACCTTTTCTGAAGCGACAGGTTGTATCCCGTCCTGCAGGTTGTCCCTTTTTCTAAAACTACATTATAATATCATTCCAGAAATAAAATAGAAAAAATACTATCTTATGTCTAACTTAATTCATTCCAATCATTAGGCTTATCTAAAATACTTCTATCCAATCTCATAGTGTAAAGAAAACAATTACTAGAAATGTCAGCTACAGAGCATGTGAATACCATCATTTATCTCCCATATAACATATGATATATCTTGTTGGTCACATTCCAAACATGTGAATACCTTAATCATGGATTCTCTTGAACCATAGTGAAAACATGAATGCTGTCACAAGGTAACTCTTTCCATATACCAAAATTCCAAAAATTCTATATACACAAACCATGATATCACTTTTTCCTTATATTAGTCATGAGCTCATTAATACTATCAAACATTTCATTATCTCCTTATCCCTTCTTTATGCGCAAATCATCTTCTTTCCAAAATATTTGAATAACTTTTCATGGTTACCGGTACCATATAATTATCGAAAAACACAATAAACCATTACATAGATATTCCATGGTTCTGCAATACTATAAATGAGATTATACAACATTATTTTGAAACCCCTTTAAATAAACACATAATCATTCCACCACATCGTTGTCATACTCAAAATTGCTAACAGTGATCGCATGTGACTTCCCTTTGTCCTTTTTATTAATAGGCTGCTCACGTTGATCATCATTAACCCTTGGATTAGAGAATTGATTAGCATAATGCCCTATTTTCTTGAACTTGAAGCATTGAAGTGTTGGTGGTGCGTTCTCTAGAGTGTTTTCTTTATTCACATCATTAGAAACCCTTTTTCCATTACATTGACACTCAGCTACGTGATGACCTTCTTTTCCACACTTAAAACATTTTCTAGTCCCTATAAGACAATCTCCACCATGATTCTTTCCACACGTTGAGCATAAATAAACATTCATCTTCTTTTCACCATTATTCTGAGATTTCTCCTTGAACTCCATCTTCTGTTTCTTGTCAAAAAAAAATTATATGGATATGTAACACCAACTTCAATTTCTACCTTGATAGAACAATGAACAATTTCTTCATAGCTATTGAAGTTTCTTATATCTAATTCCCTTCGAAGACTTGGTTTTAAGACACTAAAGAATCGATCATCTTTACTTTTAGGTTAGATGATAAAGCCATATGGATACCTTGCAAGCCTTGTAAAATTCACTTCGTATATACCAACAGATTCATCATCCTTTTTCTTATGCTCAAGGAAATCCTTTTCCATATTTGTTCGAAGAATACTAGGTAAGTACTTATCGAAAAATAAGTTCTTGAACTCATCCCATTCCATGGATTCAATTTCATCCTAGGGCCTCGTATTCTTAATTAGAGTCCACCATTGACCTGATTCACCTTCTAAATGGTAAATAGCCAGAATGAATTTTTCATGTTCCAAACATCGAAGTATGGAAAATATAATTTCAATGGTACTGATCCATTGTTCAGAAACAAGTGGATCAGAAGACCCACTGAAAGAAGGTGGACGTTGCCTCATGAAGGACTCAATAGAATATTGTTCCCTTCTCTGCTCATTTGGAAGTCAAGAATGATTCATATCTTGTGTAAGTATAGAAATAAGTTTTTTCACTCCATCTCCCATAACGTTGGTTTATTAAGGAGGAAAATCATGGAATCATCCATTATATTGATCAATACGCTTCCTTCGGGTTCCATCCATCGTCTAAAACCCAAAAAGAATAGTGGGAGAGGAAAAAATCATGCTAGGGAAAACAACATAATAAAGGGGGAGTACCTTCAATATCTAACATCTTATGTTTAATTATAATATCATTACCATAACTCTAGGACTACAACCTATACTTATACTTAACCTTAGGGACATCCCTAGACATACCTTAGACATATCTGTAGGGATCTCACTAAAGTTTTCATATCCTAGTTTCCAAAGGTTAACTAAAAATTTCCTCTGATACCAACTGTAGAGATCCAAAGCATGATGTACATGGACATTACAATAATTTTGTGGAATACTTAATACATAACAAAAACATACACCAAAGGACCGTAATAGTTTAGTGTCTTTGGAAACTCTGAATATAATCTTCTAAACATGGTGAAAGATCTTCAACATCTCCCATTAATATATTACCCTTTTATTTTCATACCAAAAACCATTATTTTAATCCCGGGGAAAAGAAAACATAAAAAGGGTGAGCTCAAATGCCCATTAAGGGTAAACATAGAGAACATAAAACAATCCATAAACATTTGAATGCAAAAACATGAACATAAAATCTAAACATCAAAATCTTGAGCAAAGAAATTAATCTTGGAAGTATGTAAGGCATATATCATAATGGATCATCAATCATGATAAAATAGAATTGTTATAAAGCATGTAATTGTGGAAATCATTAAGCATATGTTATGATTTCCATAGTACCCAAGGCATTACTTCCAAGACCATCCTAGTGGACAAAGTCTATTTCTGAATCGAGTTCACTCATCGTTCCAGTCCTATATCAATGAACCTGATTAACTTACCATTCCATCCATGTCTATCTCATGAGATATAAATATTTACCCAATTCATTGGAGGGAGATATAGGTCCCACCCAACTCATAATGAAATCATTATTATTTGTGCCACACAATAAACTTAAAACATTCATCATAACCCAAAGAATAAAATGGGTTTATTAAACCTCATCCCATAATCACATAATCCATATAAAACAAATGGATATTTCATCATAAGAAAAGTGAAACCATTTAAATCATAGAGACATTATACTTGAAACATACACATATGAAATAATTTCATCTTAGATGAAAAGGGTTTTGATAAAACACTTGAAATGAATTCTTGAGGAAAATATCCTTTTTATTAAAAATAATTTTCTTTTCACAAAATGCCATGAAATTTTAAAAGAAAATTATTTTTTTAAAAAGAGTCATAAAATATTATAGAGTAATCTTCATGAAAATGAGACGTTATGAAATTGTAAAAATCCGTTCATGCCGTATAAGTTAAAAATAACATTATTCTTCTACATTTGTCGGAAAAGTCAAAAGGTTCCTCGTGTGGTAAAAAAAAGTAAGATTCCTTTCATAACATGTGGTAAATTTAAAAAATGGGTAAAATGGAATTTAAAAATACATGAAAACATTTTTTGAAAACATGGGCATGGATGATAACAATAACCCCAGTAAATACTTACGAATAAGAATCTTGGATATGAACGAGATTGGAATAGTTATCCCTTACCTTAGGTCCGACATGCTTCGTACGTATCTGAAACTCATGTATAATGATTTAAATAATGTAATTGACTTATTACAGAATCATATTCATTGTTATTATATCATATATGGTTCATTTATGACTATATATTACCCGTTCTTTTGTAAATTCCATGTTAAACTAGTGTTTTGGGTAAAATCGTTTTATTTATCGTACGTGTTTGGACTTGTTGTTCTTGATATTATTATTACTTATATCTTGATTTAAATACTTTCATAATGTATATCATTATTTATATATAATATATATTTTCAGTATATATATATATATATATTAGATATATAAATGAAATGAAATACACTGTTCATGGAGACGGTAGACCGTACGTATGCATGAACGCTGTTTTCATTTCATTATTGAATTAAATGTAATTAATTAAATGAAACATATATTTACATAAATAAAGTATTATTAATATGTAATATATTTCATGATTATTTATTATATATACTTTATAATCATAATTGAATGGTTAATCATGGAAAATGAATCTCATTGCGTTCGTGGAGACGGTAGTCCGTACATACGCACGAGCGATGATATCATTCCCATAATTGTGGAATTGTATTGAAGTGTATGTATAATATTTCAGAATCAATATCACTTTAAATTAATCATATATAGTTAATTATTTACAACATTATACCCATCCAAGTAATGTGGTGGTGGAAAACAGATTACACCACGGCGTGGAGACGGTATTCTGTACGTACGCACGCATAGTGATTTTGTTTCCATAGGATGGATAAAAGATGAAATTAGGTTGTTTAATATTTATAATAACATATCAGTATATAAGTAATACTTATGTTATTACTTTATAATGAAAAAACTAAATAATAGGACTTAGAAGAAGAAAGAAACATGAAAGAGTCGGTAGAAGAGATTACCTCTTCCTCGATGCACCTCCTTTAATCTTCTTCTTAGGGAACTAGAATTGGTCTTTTGAGAAGAAAATAACCTAAATTATTTAACTAGAGAGTTTTATAATATGAATTGGCAGGGTTTGGACGAGCTTCAAGGCTCAAAATGGTGTGAAGAGAAGAGGGAAGGGGTGCCCTTTTTATAAGGGAGGAGAGGGGCACCTTAAGAAAACTTAAAATATTATTTTATAATAAAGTCATATATGGTTTTTAATAGCTCCAAATTAATATATTTCTAATATAAGGTGGGTATGGGTTGAAATACTCTCAAACAATAGGTTTTAGACAAGTTTAGGTTACTAATTTATCCTTATCATTTAGATTTAACTCTAAGTTAAATAATTTAACTTTTACCGTGTCTTTTTGTTTTCTTACACTATATGGTTAATAAACTTACTATAACAAGCCAAAAGAACCCCATGTGGTTAATTATTAATATATATATCCTTATATAATTCATTTGGCCGAACCTTAGATCATTAGGAATAAAATAACAATTAATTATATAATATTTTCCAAAAAAACTATTTTATATCAATTTTGACACAATTGGGTACTTGATTTTTGTGAAAATCATAAAAGCATGATTAGTTCGAAAAAGATAATTAAATAAATAATAAAATGTCATATTAACCTATAAAATTATTTTAATTCATAAAAAGTCTCAAATTATATTTATTTGGTTATTTATAATATCAATTATTTTAATATTTTATTATTTAGGTAATTACAGCATCACAATTGTATCATAAATAAATTAAATTATTTAATGTCTAAAATTTATAAATAAAATACCATTAGGTAGGAAATATTTTTACCTTTATAATGAATAATTATAGTCGAATTTACCTTATGTATAACCCTATATTAATAATGTTTTAGTTATTAAACATTGATTTTAACTATTTTAACTTTTTTTTAAATAAAATAATAATAAATGTCCTAATCTAATCCAAGTGGACCTAAGGGGTGATATTTTATTCCTAAGGTTGTTTTTGGTTGAATTACACTTATCTAATAGAATTATAACATGTGTTAGGGTTATAATAATATCATTTTTACCCTTAATTACCCTATTTACTTTTAACCATGGTAAAAAAAAGAAAAAAGTTACTATTAACCAAAAATTATTTTTATCTTATTGAACCACATCTTACTCCTTGATATTAACCGTGTCTCTAATATTTACGAAATTCCACTCACAGAAGCGGTAAAATTATGTTTTATGTAAATTTTCAAACTCTCCTAGGAGGTGGGTAAAAGACGGTGAAAAGTTCAAAAAAATATTATATGTCTAAAATTATAATAAAACGACTCCAATGAATTTCATTGAAATTATATAGGTATTATCTATCAATTATGACCTAAAATAAATTTAAATAAAATAAATAATTATTTATATAAAAAGTTGGTTTTTAAATAGTAACCTAGTGTTTTCATTATTCATTAAAAATTGAATGTTTTCAGAAAAATACAAAAAATTCACCCTAGGCTAATTTCGATATTCCGAATCCAAAAATGAAGTCTATTTAGAAAGATAATTTTTTTTTAAAATTTCAAAAAGTGGGTATTACTATTCATAATGGCTAGTTTATATAACATATCGTTGTTAAGTGAAACGTGGTATTGCGTACAACACATGCTATTGTGGAAGGTCGCGATTGCGTGCAATGAAAGCCAAGTTAGGGATGCGTGTAGTACAAGCTCCTTTTGGTGTAGGGTACAACACAAGACATCAATGAAATTAAAAAGAATATTTTTCATAAAATCTCAGGGTGTTACATGGGGATCATAAGGGTATTGTTCCTTTAAAAACATGGAATCATAATCAACTATTTTTTAAGAGTTATAAATTATCACCCACTTACATCCATAAATGTTAGAGCCTTTATAGATCTATCATTTATAATACCCATCATCATAACCATGGGAATGGAAATATAAGAAAGGGTGAGCTCAGATTCTTAATAAGGGTAATCAAGATAAATAAATAAACATAACATTTGAATAAGGGTATTAGAACAAGAAAATAACAGATAAAAACCATAACATGTTTAATAAAGAGAAAATTCACGAGTAATGGAAAAAATATTGAAAGTTCATAAGAAATATATTATAAGGAAATAAATGAAAATGATATAGGAGAACATAAAACTTGTATAAGTCTTGGTATATTTTCATAAAAATAATAAAATAAAATCATTTCATTATTAGTCAAGGATCATTTCCAAAGATATCATAGTGAACTAGGATCACTCTATAAACCATCATTGTAGTCAAGGATCACACTCATGACTATTATAGTGGAAAGAGTACCTCTATGTTTGGGGATAACTTCGTATTCCAATCCTTTTTATAAATGTATATATGAAGCATTACCATATGCATTTGAGGGAGAAATATGTCCCACTACCACATAATGATAATCACACACACTTGTTTCACAATATCATACAACATTGATCATATCATAACCCATGAAAATAAATGGGTTTCATAAACATTACATCATAACATAACAAATAGAAAATAAGTAAGTTTCACAACCATTTTGTTGTTACGTTATATGATAACCCATCGAAAACATAAGATAGTTTAATTTTCATTTTAAAATGGTATAATTCATAGAAGAGAAATATAATTCAAAATCATATTTCCATGATAAACACAAACCTTTTTGAAAAATTAAAAAATGATATCCATGGATCACATACCCACTAAATAATAAATAACATGAAGGGATTTATTATTATTTGTAAAATTATTTTGATAGATCATTTTGAACATTTCCTGGGTAAAATAAGCAATCCACTTTGAAGGTAAAATTTCAAAACATAAATTTCCTTAAAAAATTACTAACTATTTTTCACCAAAACTACCCCTGAAAACATATAAAATTATACTTAATTTCCACCTAACACATTTTTTGAGGATTATATCCATTCTTCATTGAAAAAAATTTCAAAATATAATAACTTTTCAAAAACATTTTCCCTGATAAATACTATATAAACATATAAATAAATATTTACAGATCATTTAGAATATTTATTGGGAAATATATAAATTACATATTGAAAAAAATAACAAAAAAAATTAAAATTAATTTTATTTGAAAATAAAAAAAAAATATATAAATTATGTTTAAAAAAATAATTTCTATATAAAGGTGGGAAATTATATTCTTGTCGAGGACGCAAAAAAAATGATTTCTTTAACATTTTCTGAATAATTCAAATTATCCTTTTTTTAAAAAAAGATCATTTCTTCATATATGTATCTTAAACCATAAAAAATGTGTAAAATTTTATTTAATGAATCATTTTCATGATGTTAAAAACAATTCTTAAAATAATTTTAGAAATCATGATTTTAGAAGAAAATGAATTTTAGACCAAATAGATAAATAAATTTATATTTTATAAATATTATTTTCTAAATCATTTAATGTTAAAAAGAGAAAAATTTGCTACTAAAACATGAACACGTCATGATTAAACATAGTGTATTAAAAACAAACAATTTTTTGAGAGATCATAACATTTCATCATTGGAATCATGAATTATCAAGTAGTTACAATTTTGGTATATTTTGAATCATAATCTCCGTTAAATAATAACCTCAAATGAAACATTTAATTTCATTAAAAGAAGTGTATTTATAAAATCAAATTTAAATGTGGTGGTGTACAAAACTCCTAAAAGGAGATTGGCGTGTTAAATATGTTATGTCTTAAACAAGGAAATTTGAGATAAGAATATATTAACTTACATATTGACTTCCTTGGTACCCATTTTATCCTATGTTATAATAAATATTTGTTTATTATATGTATATTCCCAGAAATTACACACACATGTATATATATATATCATACCATATATTATTTACTTATGTCTTTTATTAATCCTTTATTAACAATTCCTTGTTTAAATCATGTATTTGGTAACAACTTCATTGTTTTTAATGTTTGTTTTGATTTTTTATTTTTGATCCACTTATGTTGATTATGGTAATAATATCTTGAATTTTATCCATGATATAAATTTCATATATATTCATATATACATATAGGGTAATCTATAATATATATATATATTAATCATGTATATAATGTTCATATATATGGTATGCCGAACGTACAATGGAATGTTGTTCCAATTTTTTAATGGATGGATCAAATGAAAGGTAAATAATAATTAATATTTATTAAAAATTTACTATGTCATATATATCACAAATATTTAGTAAAATCATGAGACACATTAATATTATATATGATATAATAATTATATAATTATAATTATTTTATTAAAATCATGTATATTCAGTTAATTTATACCAACTACCATACAATTAAATTCTAAATTAAAAATACTTCACATCGTTTCATGAGGCGGTAGCTTCTCATACACGTAGGAGACATTGTTGTCTTCTATATAGTGAATATGGAGAAGGGTTTAGGTTATTTAATTAAAATAATAATATCTCAGCATATTGGTGATACTTGTGTTATCATATCTTAATTAATGTTGGATAAATGAAGGATGTTTAAGAAGAAATAAAAAATATAAGCCTAATAATATTACCTTTTCTTTAAAGAAAAAACTTTATGATTATACCTAAAGATTTATTCGGAGGGATTCCTAATCAATATAAGTACACTATTATGTTTTTAGGGAAGTAATGAATTTAATAGAGTGCTTATTTTCCCATATAAAGGATTATGGAATTTTAATGTGGAGATGAGTGTGAGTAGCCTCTTATATGTGGGAGTGAAGACACACATGGTATTTTAGAAAAAATAAAATGTACCCAAATTTTTCAAATTACACAAGGATGAATAATGGATCATTATAGAACCTTACAGGTAATATGATTTGAATATGATCATCAAAATGTTTTTTATAAGTTTTTTTCCCATTTACCCCTATATCTTTTTTTAACCCTTAGTAAATGAGTTTTAACATTTACCACATTAATTAGTTTTTTTATTTCCACTATTCATTATGGTAAAAAATTAATTTTTAATTTTTTTTGAATTTTTAATAAAATAGATTCCAAATATGGAATCCATTTTTTCAAATTAAAATAACAAATGGTGATAAAATTTAGTTTAAATTTAAAACTACAAATTTGATGAAAAATTAGTTTTCCAACGATTTTTTTGAAAAGTGTAAAATATTTATGTATAAAAATTCAATATAATATTACCTCATAAGAGATATATTTGTTTATTTATAACATAAATGAATTAATTTTACTTTAAATTTAAATTTAAAAATAAAATTTTACCTTCAAAATTCATTACACAAAATGACAGTTTTAAATAAAAACTCATATTTTTCAATATTTTTCTAATAATTAAAAGTTTCACAACATTCCAAAAAATTAAATAGAAGTTAATTTTATAATTATTATTCATAAAATGATGTAAACTTTTTCAAATAATATTTATACAATTTTAAAATAATAATTTTATTATTATATCAAAAAAGGAGTAAAAATATTTTTATTGGAAAATATATTTTTGATGCATATAAAGACATTACAAAAATTATAATTCTTTTTTATTAATAAATTTTTCTTATTTAGAAAAATTATTCATTGCTTTTAAAGTAAAATTATTCTTATTTGTACCACCTTGTTTAATATCTATGTAATAAAGTTCATTTTTAAATAATAATATTTATAGTGTATCATGGTTCATTAAAACATCAGTGTTGCATGTAAAAAAAGTTTTCAAATAAATTAAATTTATTTAAAAATATATATATCCTTTAAAAACCTATGGGGAAGTATTTCATATACCACATATATAATTAGTTTACCACATAATATTTTTATTTATATGATAATACATTATATGATAAATCATACATGACAAAAAAACATCAATCAATCTTGATAGAAAACTTAAGATCCGCCTAAACAATAAGAATTTCATAATATTTTATATTTTACCATTATATAGTAGGTGGTTTTTGTTAGGTGTCTTATTTATCCCTTGTATTGGTTCACTGGGATTCATATTTCAAAAATTTATTGCCTCTAAAATTTTAAATTATATGTGGGTCCTTATAATGAACATTGACATCAATCATTGTATCATTATTTTTCTATAGAAATATTACTCCTTGATTCCCACCATTATAACAATTAAAAAATATTACTATCCGTTTTAATCCATTCACTTTTTACTTAAACCAAAAAAACTCATATAGGTTGTTTAATAATCTTTATTTTATTATCATAATTACCTGAATTTTCAGGAGTATCAGTCCATATGTTATACAGTTCATGGATGATTTCAACTATGGTTATATTATTAATCATATTTTAGGATAGTAATAATATAATAGTCAAAATATTTATCAATCTTTCAACCCTTATAATCGGTTGATTTTTGATATAACAATAGAACTATCCATCACACCAAATTTTGACTTAGTACCTTTTAGTTCACCGTGTTAGTAAAAAATGGTTATCATGAGTGATGAATATTTAACATCATAGTGGGACTATCACAAGAAATAGAAATTGGGATTAAAACGTAATACTTTTATACCATTTAAATAATCTTATCATTTCATAATTCTTTTAGTTCAACCTCTAGAAATGATAGTTTAACCTATTTATGATTATGTTTGGTTATAATACACTTTGAGGCATAGTCCCTTCATGTAATTATGAATTAAATCATTCTTAGTGGGTTATAAATAGAATATGATATAAAAAATAATATAATCCAAGAGTTTCCATCCAATGATAAATTTAGCCATATTTTTTAAGAACCATGTCTTAGTTGAGTTAGTATAGAACACTCCATATTCGATGTTGCTACCCCTATGCACAATTTTTCCACAGCCTGTATGCACTTTCCAATATCTATATAAGGATGAAAATCAAATAAAAGAAAGTAAATATTTATATTAAAAAATTTCTATTTTATCTTAATCATAGGATTATCCCTTGTACATCACCCTTTGTATTTTACTAATGTTTGGTCGTCCTACTCTCCAAGAATTAAAAAAACATCCCCCTCTTCTATATATATCAACTAAAACCATAATCATAATTTTTTACATTTTTTTTACTTAATAAGACTTTAATTCAATCCAATAATCTATAGTTATTTTATATTTGTGAGATTAGATACATAAGTAAATTGTCTTATATATGAAACGATGTATTTATATAAACATCCAAATATTTCTCCTAACTTCCATAGATATAAAACAACAAATTTATTTAGAAATATAAATAGTTTTCTTTACTCCAATATATATTCAAAAGGAACATAGGATTACATATATTATTTTTATATGGAAATGTGTGATAAAGAAATCCCATTAATGGAATATTTACAGAAATAAAGAATGACATGAGAGTTAAGAAGTGAAACCTTGTATCATAATGACGATTATCAAAAGCATGGAACCATGACATAAGGAAATGAAATCATGGGAAGATAGAATCATGGAATATATTCCAAAAAACTTATGAAAATAAATTATAAACATAATTGAAGGTTATATCTCATGAACATCATCATAATGATGAAAAAAGTACTATGATGGATTATGTTCACTTCCAAATTTCTTAAAATTAGTGGAAATATTTCCATGGTGGATTGGGTTCTCTCCCTAATCCAATGCATAACATATCATTATATATAATTCATTACCGAATGTGGTGGAGGGATATATAATTCTAGGAACACCGATAAAATTATAAAAATTATATATGTGTTCCACATGATGAAAATAAATAGTAAATTAAATTGTGAGCATGATCAGATCCATGACCAGGAAGTGGGTTAAATAACTATGATTTAGGACTTAATTGAAGGATAATTCTTAAGGATTCTCAATATAAGAGGGAATAAAAATATTATGGGCTTTAATATTTAAAAAATTGACTAGGGGATTGAATATGAAGATTCATTGTATAAAATGAATGAGAATTATAAATACATGAAAGAATAATATATAATCAAAATTGTTAAACATTATGAAATGACTAAATGAACATTTTAGAGATTTAATGAGTATATTGTTTTTTAAACAATATTTTATTTAATAGGGTTGTCCAAAAAATCATCATTATTTTAAAAAAATTGAGGGTTGATTCATGAATTGATATAAGAAATATTAATGTTCCCTCAAATAATTGATTCATATAAATGGGAATTACTAATGGAAAAGACATTTATAACCCCAGAAATGAATATTATATACAATTAAGTATATATTTAAGGGGTATGTATAAATAATAATAATAAATTCATGATAACATGACAAAAAATATGAGAAAAATAAAGATAATATGTAGCCTTAAATTAAATATGATTGTATGGAAGAAACATTTTAATGTTTTAAAAAAATGTTTTTGAAATCCCAATTCATAGAAAAAGATAATAAAATTTTCTTTTTAAAAGAGGAAAAGGTAAATAAGATGTTCACATGAGATAAAACATTGTCAAGTTTCCATTTAAAATGGATAACATGAGAGGGATGTGAAATTATTGAAAAGGAGGGGAACCCATCGTTTCAATTGATGGGAATTATTATGAACATAATTTTAATTTTGAGATTTATTATATATATATAATAATATTTATATCAATATAATTCAATGAATGTTGAAATAGGGTAATCTGTATGAAATTGATCACCAATGTTAGGAGGAGCATCATATCTCAATAAATTATTTTATGTATTGAAATATCCTAATTTTTTATGAAAGACATAAATTCGAACCACATAAAATAATTTCATTGATATATGTGATGATTTAGCAGTGAAAAATGATTTTTTAAATTATTGGGAATTTAAGACGTATTTACACCCTAAAATGTTTATTGGTGTGTTAAATCAATGATTGAATTAATGAAGGCTGATTTAAATTGAACTATTCCCCTCTGTTAGAAATAACTATGTACATACACATAAAATACTAAATAATAAAATTAAATTCATTACATATATGATCAAGAGCCTTATTAATTTATATTTAATTTCTTATCATGAATATATTAATAATTGGTTCTTATTTTTGGTATAAGTTTTATGAACATAATTTACTCAGGGTTGTTTAATTATTTACATCGTAACACATTCGGTTCATTTACCATGGTAAAAGTTGTTATAAAATAACTTCATGATCTATAAAATTATAGAAGTTTATATCCTTTAACCACTCTACCAGGAAAATAATTTTATAATTTCTAATTTTATTAAAAAAATCAATCCAAATTAAAATATGAACTATGAACAGTCTTTTAAAAGAAGTGACTATTACTATAACCATATATTATTATTATTATATATATATTGTCATATATTATCATTCCAGAATACTATTAGTTTCAATCATATCATATTTACATGAAATATACATTTTCAATATCATATATTATCATGAACATTTTAACCCAAAGGTACCCACCATGAGTCGGTAGTGAGATAAGGGAGATAATGATTCCTAAAGCTCACCTCAAATAGGCCAGGGATTTGAAAAATGTACCGAGGGTAAATAATACATAAAAATGGGGAAAAATTACATCTAACCGAAAATGATGAATGAGAGATAAAACATAACCATAAAAATCCAATTCAATATAAAATAAATTATCAAAAATACGTTCATATAATGTCATACAACCAAACAATGGAAAAATAAAAAACAAGTACCAAATGTAAAGCCTTATTAGTGACCTCAAAGTAAAAGTAGACGATGAATACACTTAATGTATATAGCTTCTCTCCCAACTACTACCTATATTTTTTGGTCATGAATAACATTATATATATATGTATTGTGATGTCAACCTGTATACTTTGTACGACATTCCTCATATCCTCTCACTAAAAAGATGAATAATGGAGGCTAAATCATAGTGAACATCAAGTGAAACAAACTCTTCAACTAAAGAAGCATTCTATGATCCCAGACTCACTATGGATCTTTAACAAATTATTACATAATATAATTAATATAATTTCTATCATCATATCAAATTTTAAGTACCCCACCCCAACCTCGCCACTAGATTCCCACTCTAGACTAACATTTCACATATTAAACCTTATCTATCCAAAATAAAACCTTCCTAAAAACACATAAGAAATAATAACATAATAAGAACATCAGGAATCACATCCTCTAATAACAGGCACCATTAGCCACATTAATTATAACATATCATCATTTATATACTATATTCATATAGTAATTATGTAACATTTGGGATCCACTATTTCTCATAAATTGTGTATTATGCATTTATTCATTATAGCCCTTATAGTACATACTATAAAAATCCATAGGATATGATATATAGAGATATAATTGTGTAAAATAACTAGAATACATTTAATCCCTCTACACACATATATATTGGAAAGGTAACCATCATTTATACCAATAAATGAAACTACACAGATAAGACAACTATGAAAGAGGGGTATTCATCCATCAGTTCCTCGCCAACATGGATGTTGGGGAAGAGAAACTCTATCGTTCATTATTTTTTGTCTCCCTAAAGAAATGTTTGGGGTTGAATATCAAAATAACATAACATAGGAAGACAAATAAATATTGGAACTAATTTATAGGAAACAACCAAGCCGTAGAACCAACAATATAAATCCTCTCTCAGACACCTTACTCTAAATACAAATGATTAGATGACATATAATATTTCAATTAATTTAAGGGGAACATATTTTATTTCATTAATTTATAAATTCTTCTATTACATTATTTAATATCAAATTCAATTAACTAAATGTATACACCAAATGATACCATACTTCCTTTAATATTTTAATCATTTAACATTTAATTCAAGCACTAGTAACATTGTTTAAAATATTTAGCACTTATGGCCATTAAATAATTCTAGGTGCTCTAAGATCCTTCTTAATCTACCATAAAGAGATTCAAAAATCATGAATTACTAATTTCATCAATAAGTTGTAATGGATTGAAAAAAAGAAACTCATCCATACATACATTAAGAAGAAACACAATCATGAATTCATCCAAACATTAAACACAACAATGGGGAACCCCATATTAAACCCTTTCCATTAGTCATGGTACCATACCTGACACTACAATGCATATAATTATGAATCCTATTATCTCACCAATCAACTAAAAAACCAATACCAAACCTCCCCACCAAATCTTAACAAACCATTTACCATCCAACATTATTGTCACATTAAAAAATATCATCATATAAATAAATTACATAAGGATTCATGAAGAAAAAAAAGTCAAAAAATAAATTTTTCCCTCAAAAAAATTTATTTATACATCATAACCAAATGAGTTGTGTCAAACCCAATGAATTATTTTTATCAAACATATTGTTTGTTACAGTAACGAGTTAATGGATTATTGTATCAAATTTATCCAACGCATGTAGGATAATGATTTATCTATAAATATATAAGATTTATTTATAAATTGTTTCAATAAATACATCCTTTTTTATCGAAAAATAATGAATTAAAAAAATTATATTTACAGCCATCTTCGTTACATTTAATCATCACGAATTACCAACATACTTCTTATCGATCCAACAAGAGTTATTATATTTACATTCTTTAATAAATACCAACATAAAAAACATGCTAAACCGTAACATATATATGGAAAAAAAACTATTTAGAAAAATAATATTTACATTATAATTAGAATTATGAACACTTCTGATCTCTACAATGAATACAAGATTCACTCTTTAATGTTTTTTAATATTTGTTGAGGTTAATTCAACCACTAATAGATAAGATAAATCATATAAATAATATAATTTCACATAAAACTACATATGAAATGAATATCATACCATTAAACAAATATTCAAAGAAATTCACAAAAGAATAGATGATTGAGGAGACATTGCTGTAACACCTCGAGATTTTATGAAAAATATTATTTTTAATTTCATTAATGTCTTGTGTTGTATGCTACACAAAAAGGATCTTGCACAACACACATCACTAACTTTCCTTGCATTACATGCAATCACAACCATCCTCGATAGCGTGTGTAGTATGCAATACCGAGTTTCACTAAACAACGATATGCTATTAAAATATTATTAAAACTAGCCGTTATGAATAGTAATAACCACTTTTTGAAATTTTGTAAATTTTATTTTTCAAAATGGACTTCATTTTTAGATTCAGAATATCGAAATTAGCTTAAGGTGAAATTTTGGTACTTATCGGATAACTTTCATTTTCTGATGAATAGTGAAAATTACTAAATTTTAATTAAAAACAACCTTTTTAATAGAAATAATTAATAGTGATAAATTATTAATTTGAGTGGTTTTAAAGTATATTTATAATATATTTTTACAATTTAATACAATGTTGGTCATTGGATGTAATTTCACATTTAAACCAGACATAAACAAGTGTCAATCTTTTGATAGTTATTATCTTTTAAGAACACGCTATTTGTTTTGAAGATGGGAATTAATTTTTAAATTAAGTGATGAAACTGATATGTTTTAATTTGGTAAAATGGACATCATTTTTGAGTTCATAATATCAAATATAGCTTAGGCCTAATTTTTGGTATTTTTCTGGAAACTTTCATTTTTTGATGAATAGTGAAACCACTAAGTGGTAGTTAAAAAAATGAATTTTTCATAAAACTTAATTTTACCGCTTCTGTGAGTGGAATTTCAAAAATCAGAGAGACACGGTTGATTTTAGTAAGTAAAATGTGGTTCAATGAGATGAAAATAATTTTTGGTGAATAGTAAGTTTTTACTTTTTTTTACCACGGTTAAAAGTAAATAGGGTAATTAAGGGTAAAAATAATAATATTATTACCTAACACATGTCCTAATTCTATTTGATAAGTGTAATTCGACTAAAAACAACTTTAGGAATAAAATATGACCATTTAGTCCCACTTGGATTAGATTAGGACATTTATTATTAATTTATTTAAATAAGGGTTAAAATAGTTAAAATCGAAGTTTAATAAGTATATAATTTTTAATATAGGGTTATACATACGATAAATTCGACTATAAATATTACATAGAAATATAAAAAGATTTCCTAAATAATGGTATTTTATTTGTAATTTTTAGACATTAAATAATTTAATTTATTTATGACACAAAGATGATGCAGTAATTATCTTATTAATGAAATATTGACATAATTGATTTTATAAATACCAAAATAAATGTAATTTGAGACTTTTTATAAATTTAACTAATTTTCTAGGTTACTATGAAATGTTAGTATTGATTTAATTAACTCTTTTAGAACTAATAATTCTGTTATAAGTTTCACAAAAATCAATTACTAAATAGTGTCAAAATTGACATAAAATAGTTTTCAAAACAAATATTATATTATTAATTGTTATTTTATTCCTAAAAATCTAAGGTTCGGCCAAATGACTTAGATAAGGTTATATATATTAATAATAACCAACTTGGGGTTCGTTTGGATTTTTATAGTAAGTTTATTAACCTTATAGTGTAAGAACACAAAAAGACACGGTAAAAGTAAAATTATCTAACTTAATGTTAAATCTAAATGATAAGGTTAAAATAGGAACCTAAACTTGTATAAATTATATTCGATGAGAGTATTTAGACCCACCCCCACCTTAGCTTCAAAATAAATCAATTTTGAGCTATTTAAAGCCGAATTTGGCTTTATAATAAAATAATATTTTTAGTTATTCCAAAGGTGCCCCTCTCCTCCCTTATAAAAGGGAACCTCCTCCATCTCTTCCTCACATCACATTGAGCCTTCAAGATCGCCCAAAACCTGCCAAATTTTCTTATCCACTTCCCTAGAAACATCCTATAGGTCCTGTTCTTCTTCAAAGACCATTTTTAGTACCCTAAGAGGAGGATTCAAAAAGGCGTGTCAAAGAAGAGGTAATATCCGTTACCGATTCTTTCAATTTTCTATCTTCTTCAAATTCTTCTTATTTAGTTGTTTCATTATGAAGTAATAACATCAGTATAACTTATATATGGATATGTTATTATAAATATGAAACAACCCTATTTCACCTTTTATTCATCCTACCGAAAACAAAATCACCGCGCGTGCGTACGTACGGAATACCGTCTCCACGCCGTGGTGTAATCTGTTTTTCCACCAACACCTTACATGGATGGGTATAATGGTGTAAATAATAACTACATATGGTTATTATAACATCATAATGATTCTGATATATTATACGATCCACTCCAATTCTATAATTATGGGAACGATATCATCACTCGTGCATACGTACGGACTACCGTCTCCACAACGCGATGATATTCATTCTCCATGATTAACCATACATGAATGATCATAAAGTTTATATAATGAATAATAATGAAATATATGAAATAATAATGCTACTGGATTTATTTATATATATATGTCTGTCATCTATTTAGTTTCATTCAATTCAATAAGGAAACGAAAACAACGTTCATGCGTACGTACGACCTACCGTCTCCATGAACGGTGTATTTCATTCCTTTTATCGATCTATAATATATATGTACATGATTAATATATATTATATATAAATCATGTTTTACATTCTGAAATTATGTAAATCAGGATATAAGTAATAATATCAAGAAACGACAAGTCGAAACACATACGATAAATGAAATGATTTTACCCAAAACGCTACTTTAACATGGAATTTACAAAAGAACGGGTAATATAAAGTCAGAAGTGAAACATATATGATATCATAACAATGAATATGATTATTTAATAAGTCAATGACATTATATAAATTATTATACAGGAGTTTCGGAACCATACAAATCATATCGGACCTAAGGTAAGGGAAATATCACAATCTCATTTTTATCCGAGATTGTTTATACTTTGGAACTTACTGGGGTGTATTTTATCATCCACATCCATGTTTCCTCAATATGCAATATTATTTCCATCCAACTACAATTTTTTAAATCCAATTTTACCCTTCGGTGAGTTTTTAGTAAAATATATGATAGGAATCTTTTGTCGTTTTTCGTACGAGGTACTTTTTGACTTTTCCAACAAAAGTACGAGAAAATTATTTTTTTAACTTATATGGTACGAACAGATTTTTACAGTTTTATAAAGCCTTATTTTCATGAATCTTCCTCCAAAATATTTCATGACTATTTCCAACAAAATATTTTTCTTTTAAATTTGCATGATGTTTTGTGAAAAGAAATTGATTTTGAAGAAGAAAGGATATTTTCCTCAAGAATTCATTTTAAGTGTTTTATCAAAACCATTTTTCATCTAAGATGACATTAATTCATATGTGTATGTTTCAAGTAAAATTTATCTATTATTTAAATGGTTTCAATTTTCTTATGATGAAATGATATCAATTATTTATAGATTATGTTATGATGGCATGATGTTTAAGAATCCCATTTTATTACATGGGTTATGCTATGATGTATGATTTATGATTTTGTGGCACATGAAAGAATGATTTCATTATGAGATGGGTGGGACCTATATCTCCCTCCAATTCATTGGGTAAATATTTATATCTCATGAGATAGACATGGATGGAACGACAAGTTAAACCGGTTCAGTAATACAGGACTGGAACGAGGAGTGAACTCGATTCAGAAAGGGACTTTGTCCACTAAGATGGTCTTGGCAGCAATGCCTTGGCTAATATGGAAATCATATCATGTGCTTAATGGTTTCCACAATTACATGTTTTATTCCCATGATATTTTATCATTCTTAATGTTTCTTTATGATCTATTCCATACGTACCTCCATGTTTTATGTGATTGCTCAAGCTTTTGATGTTTAAACATTATGTTCATGTTTTTAAGTTCAAATGTATATGGTATGTTTTATTTTATCCATGATTTCCCTTACTGAGCATTTGAACTCACCCTTCTTATGTTTTCTTTTCCCCAGGATATAAAGAATGGTTTTAGGTAAGAAAAAAAGGGGAAGATTTTTATGGGAGATGTTGAAGATCTTTCACCACGATTAGAATATTACGTTCCAAGTTTCCAAAGACACTAAACTATTACGGTCCTTATGTGTCTGTTTTTGTTATGTATTAATTATTCTGAAAAAGTAATGTAATGTTCATGTACGTCAAGCTTCGGGTCTCTACATTTGGTATCAGAGGAAAGGTTTAGTCAACCTTTGGAAACTAGGATGCGAAAACGTTAGTGAGATCCCTAGAGATATTTCTAAGGTTTGTCTAGGGATATCCCTAAGGATAAGTATACGTATAGGATATAGTCCTAGAACTACGGTAACGATCATAGAATTTAACCTATGATGTTAGATATTGAGGGTACTCCCCCTTTACTATGTTGTTTTCCCTAGCATGATTTTTCCCTCTCACACTATTCTTTTTGGGTTTTAGAAAATGGCTGGAAACAGGAAGATTCACGATAATGGAGTATATGACGGACAATGGAATGATATTCTTCATAAGCAACCAAATGAAACGGGATTTGGAAGTCCAAACATTGTTATTATGCCTAATCAGCAATCTCACAATATGATCAATAATCTCAACTTTGGTAAGTTTACCGACTCAGATAATAAGGGAAAGATGGAGTTTCATGATGATCATAGAGGAAAGAAAGTTCAATTTCCCTCATGTAAATCATGTGGGAAGAGGCATTAGGGAGATTGTTTCAAAGGAACTGGAAGATGATTTGGGTGTTGAAAAGAAGGATACAAAGCCAGTAAGTGCAAAGGAAAAGGTTTAGTTAACACCAGGGATGAGGATAATGGTATTGATACGACATCAACAATGGTTAAATGTTTTAAATGTGGAATGTATGGGCATTATGAAAACCAATGCCCTAAGGGAAAGTCTAATGAAGAGAATCAGTACGGTCATATGGTTAGTATTTATGTTGATGATGATGAAGAGAATACAAATGATATGTGAGATGAAAGAATTGTTGAAGCTCGGTCAATGGTTTAAGAAGGTAGTGGAATGATTGCATGTTTATCAAGTGTGATGTTGTATAAGTAATATGGAATAAAGAGACATCTAAGGATTGTTACACTGTTGTCGTTCTTTGAGTTTTGAAAGTGTATGATTAATGGTACCGGTATCCATTAAAGGTTATTAAGATATTTTTCGAATATAGATGATATGCACATAATGAAGGGATAAGGAGAAAATTAAATGTTTGATAGTATTCATGAGCTCATGACTGATATAAGGAGAAGGTTATATCATGGTTTTAGTATATAGAATTTTTGGATTTTGGTATGTGGAAAGAGTTAACTTTTGACAGCATTCATGTTTTCACTAAGGTTTAATGGGTATTCATTTTTTCAAGAGAATACATGATTAATGTATTCACATGATTGGAATGTGACCAACAAGATATATTGGGGATAAATGATGGTATTCACATGCTTGGTTGATGACATTTCAAGTAATCGTTTTCTTTATACTATGAGTTTGGACCAAAGTATTTTAGATAAGCCTAAATATTGGAATGGATTATGATGGACATAAGTTAGTATTGTTTAAGGATAGAACTTTTTTTTGATATTATTTATGGGATGTTATAGTAATTTAATTTTAGAGAAAGGACAACCTACAGGACGGGCGACAACCCATTGTGTCGGACAAGGCTGTGGGAATCGAACCCACAACCGAAGTGCGATTGGCCTTTATCGCCTACCACTGGCCTACAGGAAGTCCCTATTTTGTAGAAACTAGTTTTATTATATTAAGCAGTATGATATATAAAGTATAAGTCCATTTTAGGAACCATATATGATTAATCTCACTATAGATGGACTTATGAAAGTTTTGATAACTTTTCTAACCTTTTGTTTGAGATAGATGGAATGACCCATCATTCTATCACATGATCTGCTAACACATCATGAATGACAAATTCAACTTCATTTATTTAAGATATAAAGTGGAAATTGTCCAAATAACGACCAATGGTGAGACTATACCAAAATCACGAAAGTATTTCTTCTAATTCCAATTTCATCAACTTTAGGGAAATGATCTTGAAAACCAAAAATGTTGTCCTAGTGATCTTATATCTGATGAATCATATGGTACCTTAGATCGTCACAAATTTATGGATTTGTGATTTCTGGCTTTTCCATAGCCATGTTCTCTACCACTCTCCATCAGAACATAATGGTTAGATTTCTCTTCCATATCCATATTTTCACCTATGTGGAAACCCAGTGATTAGTTTATTTGGGTAACCATTATGTTTCATACTTTTTTTTAAAGATTGGTTTTGGTATTCCTTTTTACGATGTGGGTTTCTATTAAAGAAACTTTCGAGTAGTAAACCATTTATAACCCCGACGAATTTCGAGGGTGAAATTCATTTTAAGGGGGGTAGAATGTAACACCCCGAGATTTTATGAAAAATATTATTTTTAATTTAATTAATGTCTTGTGTTGTATGCTACACCAAAAGGAGCTTGCACAACACGTATCATTTACTTGCCTTTATTTACACGCAATCACGACCATCCTCGATAGCGTGTGTAGTACGCAATACCAAGTTTCACTAAACAACGATATGCTATTAAAATATTAATTAAACTAGCTGTTATGAATAGTAATAACCACTTTTTGAAATTTTTTAAATTTTATTTTTCAAAATTGACTTCATTTTTAGATTCGGAATATCAAAATTATCTTAGGGTGAAATTTTGGTACTTATCAGATAACTTTCATTTTCTGATGAATAGTGAAAATTACTAAATTTTAATTAAAAACAAACTTTTTAATCGAAATAATTAATAGTGATAAATTATTAATTTTAGTGGGTTTAAAGTATATTTAGAATATATTTTTACAATTTAATACAATGTTGGTAGTTGGATGTAATTTAACATTTAAACCAGACATAAACAAGTGTCAATCTTTTGATAGTTATTATCTCTTAAGAACACACTATTTGTTTTGACGACGGGAATTAATTTTTAAATTAAGTAATGCAACTGATATGTTTTGAATTTGTAAAATAGACATCATTTTTGAGTTCATAATATCAAATATATCTTAGGCCTAATTTTTGGTATTTTTTTGGAAACTATCATTTTTTGATGAATAGTGAAACCACTAAGTGGTAGTTAAAAAAATGAATTTTTCATAAAACTTAATTTTACCGCTTCTGTGAGTGGAATTTCAAAAATCTAAGAGACACGGTTGATGTCAGTATGTAAAATGTGGTTCAATGAGATGAAAATAATTTGTGGTGAATAGTAAGTTAATACTTTTTTTTACCACAGTTAAAAGTAAATAGGGTAATTAAGGGTAAAAATGATATTATTATTACCTTAAAACATGTTCTAATTCTGTTGGATAAGTTTAATTCGACTAAAACAAACCTTAGGAATAAAATATTACCATTTAGGCCCACTTGGATTAGATTTGGACATTTATTATTAATTTATTTAATGAAGGGTTAGAATAGTTAAAATCCATGATTCATAAGTATATCATTTTTAATATAGGGTTATACATAATATAAATTCAACTATAAATATTAATTATAAAGATAAAATGATTTCCTACATAATGGTATTTTATTTGTAATTTTTAGACATTAAATAATTTAATATATTTATGACACAATGATGATGCAATAATTATCTTATTAATGAAATATTGACATAATCGATGTTATAAATACCAAAATAAATGTAATTTGAGACTTTTTATGAATTCCACTAATTTTATAGGTTAATATGACATGTTAGTATTGATTTAATTATCTTTTTTCGAACTAATCATTCTGTTATAATTTTCACAAAAATCAATTACTAAATAGTGTCAAAATCGACATAAAATAGTTTTTAAAACAAATATTATATTATTAATTGTTATTTTATTCCTAAAAATCTAAGGTTCGGCCAAATGACTTAAATAAGGTTATATATATTAATAATAAGCAACTTGGGGTTCTTTTGGATTTTATAGTAAGTTTATTAACCTTATAGTGTAAGAACACAAAAAGACACGGTAAAAGTAAAATTATCTAACTTAATGTTAAATCTAAATGATAAGGTTAAAATAGGAACTTAAACTTGTCTAAATTCAATTGGATGAGAGGATTTCGACCCATACCCACCTTATCTTCGAAATAAATCAATTTGGAGCTATTTAAAACCGAATTTGGATTTATAATAAAATAATATTTTTTGTTATTCCAAAGGTGCCCCTCTCCTCCCTTATAAAAGGGAACCTCCTCCCTCTCTTCCTCACACCACATTGAGCCTTCAAGCTCGGACAACCCCTAAAAAATTCTCTTCTACACTTCCATAGAAACATCCTAGAGGTCCTGGTCTTCTTCAAATACCAATTTTAGTACCCTAAGAGGAGGATTGAAAAAGGCGTGTCAAAGAAGAGGTAATATCCGTTACCGATTATTTCAATTTTGTTTCTTCTTAAAATTCTTCTTATTTAGTTGTTTCATTATGAAGTAATAACATCAGTATCCCTCATATACTTATATGTTATTATAAATATGAAACAACCCTATTTCACCTTCTATCCATCCTACGGAAAACAAAATCACCGCGCGTGCGTACGTACCAAATACCGTCTCCATGCCGTGGTGTAATCTGTTTTTCCACCATCACCTTACATGGATGGGTATAATGGTGTAAATAATAACTATATATGGTTATTATAACATCATACTGATTCTGATATATTATACGATCCACTATAATTCAATAATTATGGGAACGATATCATCGCTCGTGCGTACGTACGGACTACCATCTCCACGACGCGATGAGATTCATTCTCCATGACTAACCATACATGAATGATCATAAAGTTTATATAATGAATAATAATAAAATATATGAAATAATAATGCTACTGGATTTATGTATATATATATGTATGTCATCTATTTAGTTTCATTCAATTCAATAAGGAAACAAAAACAGCGTTTATGCGTACGTACGGCCTACCGTCTCCATGAACGGTGTATTTCATTCCTTTTATCGATCTATAATATATATGTATATGATGAATATATATTATATATAAATCATGTTTTACATTCTGGAATTATGTAAATCAGGATATAAGTAATAATATCAAGAAACGACAAGTCGAAAGACATACGATAAATGAAATGATTTTACCCAAAACGCTACTTTAAAATGGAAATTACAAAAGAACGGGTAATATAAAGTCATAAATGAAACATATATGATATCATAACAATGTATATTATTATGTAATAAGTCAATGACATTAATTAAATCATTATACAGGAGGTTCGGAACCATACAAAGCATATCAGACCTAAAGTAAGGGAAATATCTCAATCTCATTTTTATCCGAGATTTTTTATACTTTGGAATTTACTGGGGTGTATTTTATTATCCACATCCATGTTTCCTCAATATGTAATATTATTTCCATCCACCTACAATTGTTTAAATCCAATTTTACCCTTCGGTGAATTTTTAGTAAAAGATATGATAGGAATCTTTTGTCATTTTTCGTACGAGGTACTTTTTGACTTTTCCGAAAAAAGTACGAGAATAATTTTTTTTAACTTATACGGTACAAATGCATTTTTACAGTTTTATAAAGCCTTATTTTCATGAAGCTCCATCCAAATGATTTCATGACTATTTCCAACAAAATATTTTTCTTTTAAATTTTCTTGATGTTTTGTGAAAAGAAATTGATTTTGAAGAAGAAAGGATATTTTCCTCAAGAATTCATTTCAAGTGTTTTATCAAAACCATTTTTCATCTAAGATGACATTATTTCATATGTGTATGTTTCAAGTAAAATGTATGTATGATTTAAATGGTTTCAATTTTCTTATGATGAAATGATATCAGTTGTTTATGGTTTATGTTATGATGGCATGATGTTTAAGAATCCCATTTTATTACATGGGTTATGCTATGATGTATGATTTATGATTTTGTGGCACACTAAAGAATGATTTCATTATGAGATGGGTGGGACCTATATCTCCCTCCAATGCATTGGGTAAAGATTTATATCTCATGAGGTAGACATGGCTGGAACGACAAGTTTAACCGGTTCAGTAATACCAGACTGGAACGAGGAGTGAACTCGAATCAGAAAGGGACTTTGTCCACTAAGATGGTCTTGGAAGCAATGCCTTGGCTAATATGGAAATCATATCATGTGATTAATGGTTTCCAAAATTACATGTTTTATTCCCATTATATTTTATCATTCTTAATGTTTCTTTATGATCAATTCCATACGTACTTCCATGTTTTATGTGATTGCTCAAGATTTTGATGTTTAAGCATTATGTTCATGTTTTTAAGTTCAAATGTATATGGTACGTTTTATTTTATCCATGCTTACCCTTACTGATCATTTGAGCTCACCCTTCTTATGTTTTCTTTTCCCCAGGATATAAAGAAAGGTTTTAGGTAAGATAAAAAAGGGGAAGATTTTTATGGGAGATGTTGAAGATCTTTCACCACGATTAGAAGATTACGTTCCAAGTTTCCGAAGACACTAAACTATTACGGTACTTGTGTGTCTGTTTTTGTTATGTATTAAGTATTCTGAAAAAGTAATGTAATGTTCATGTACGTCAAGCTTCAGGTCTCTACAATTGCCATAAAACGATACACCATTAATCCAATGGAGGAATATCCAGAACACAACATCAAAAATCAACACTCAAATATCATCCTTATGTAGGTAGTATTTCAAAAATTGATTTTTGGGAAAAATATTCGAATGAAAAATAGGTAAATAAAGGAATGGTTCCTTTAATAAGAGTACCTAATTCCCCATGGTCAATGATAGAATACACAATGAAGTAATTACTAGTCATCAAGCAGAGTAGAATGAACATTTCCCTTAAAAAATATTGATTACATACTCTCAACATGTGAAAGAACAAAATCAAGCATTGTGTTCATTAAGGGTATCAAAAAGATAGTAATGAATCAATAACGGGGTATATATAATTTTTTAGAGTAATCAAATGGATTCAAATTGATCTTAATTCGCCCAATAACATCACACACAATTTATATAAAAATAATATCTATATTAAAATATGTAGGTGGTTGATTAATAAATTTCCAAATATTCATGATATCCAATACATCTTCCACTATTATGTGATTATATTCTTGGTGTTATACAATGTTTTAACCCAAAATGGATTCCACTATGCATTGTTTCCCATTTCTAGGTTGTTTTGACATTAACAAGTCCAACATCATGGTCATGGTGTGATATTCTAAATATTTTGGTTAGGAACCCCTTTATGAATCCATGATTATCACCACATCCTAAATAAGCATTTTAGTGTTGGTTATTTTGGATAGTAAGACACTTGTAAAAAAAATCCTAAAAAATAGAATAAAAATCCATGTTTCCATATGTGGTGAAATATTATATAATTGGATCACCCAATCTGCATTTTTTTGACCTTGACTCCATCATGGCCTTCACCACTCCCACCACCAGGGTCTGGTGACCCCCAAAATTTCCCAGACTATTATCCTATACTTTCGAACACCTCTAACCTTCCTCTTAGAACAATATATCCCCAATAAAATATAAATGAAATGTATAGAACATTGTAATATTACATAATATACCTATAAAACAATTCTAATATTCAATAATTATAACCAACCCCAGATAGAAGAAAATGAAAATGGGTTATCCGAATAGCCTCCCTACAAGAAACTTCGTAGTAATATAACCATTGCAGGAACACAACAAAAATAATTAAAAATATGAGGTATATAACTACACAAAAATAAAATGCATCTCTTAAATAATCTCATAAGAGAGACAAATCCTAAAAAAATTAAATCTTATAAACACAGTGTCGAATAAGAGAGAACCATCTCATAAGATAGTTAATATCCAAAAATGAAAAAACATGAATATTAATGAAAAAATAAAAATCCAAAAACATAGGAAGGTGAGCCATATGTAAAAAACATATTCTCACTTTCTCCCTCCCATGAAAACATGTATACAGAAAAAACAACCAATGGTATAACAAATTAATGAAACACCTTATCTTGGTGGTCCTAGATCTCCCCATGCCTCTCCTAGAAGGTTTCATAACAATTAATGTTGAACTATCTCCAATCATTGATGATATAATAATAATGATGATATGAGTGAGTCTATGACATATAGAAGACATTATGTATCCTTCTCATTTCATTAGAAGTAAAATTTTGTATGAAATCACTCCAACATAAGACAATGAATAAAAATCCCCAGAAAATTAATTGGAAAGTAAACTCCCATGGACATACATTAATTCTACATGATATATAATTACCATAAAGAACAAATAATGTTAAACATTAAACTATAGATGTATTCGATTATTGTTTTATTTATAATTTTGATAATATGGTGATTCATTAATAAACATCCAATTCACATATCCATCTCTATCGTACTATGTACAAGTTCCAGATCCAAAATTTATAACTCCATGACCCCAACCCAAAAAAATGATTAATTAATATTTAGGCCATGAAATAATTTAAATATTTAAAAAAATGTGGTATTGAATGCTATTTATTATGAAAACACAAACAATTTAAGTCTCCTCATCCAAAAAATCAAAAACATTATACATAAGAAAGAAAAATATCCTCAATGTTCTGGATTGTCTGTGATCTTTGACTGTCTGTATGTGAAAAGAAAGTATTTATAAGCCACAAATACGATCCAAACCAAATCTAGAGACATATCCTCCCCCTGGAGGTGAAATGGGAATCACGATTTGATATCGTCAATCGTGAGACTACATAAAGTATTTCCATATCCCTTAGATTTTAGAATAGGGAAACCATTGGTGATCATGACTTGTTGATCTCTAATATGGGAGCTGATTTAATCAAACTATCTATTATCACACATATATTATCATGGGATCCATAAAATAAAGGTAAACCATTGACTGTTACAATAAAAATGTACTCCCACTTCTATTGAGGTATGTCTATTAGCTATAAAAAACTATCAATTCCATAGTGTATATCCTTCACCATCTGATGGACTAAAAACCAGGACCTAAATTTTGCAACTAAATGCTTCTATCATTTACCTAAAAATAAACCACTCAGAAAATGATACAAATTTTTTCTCCCTATGATACACAACAAGGGTAAGATTCCGAAGAAAAATAGCACCACCTCAAAAATAAATGATGGAATGAAAATAATACATTGAAATGACACCTAATACTGATAATCCTCAAGAAATCCATTAAGGTAATCACTGTAGAATACCTGAACAATCAAAACATCTATCACACAATCACCAACTTGGGACTCCTCTCTTATTTCAACAAAGAAATATTCATTTTCATATTATAATGGAATCCTCTTCCACAAAAATATCCCATATCAAGATGCGTCATGGTTATGTCTTTAATCACACATGAAGAATATTTATATTCATGTGTAGCATCACATCATGACTTCATATACATTTAATTATCTACATAAATATATAATATGAATTTATAATAAATTTTGATGTATTTTTCCTTTAATAACTCCTTCCAACATCAATATTTCAATATTACATCATACTAGAAGAGGACCCACCTCAGGCTAAAGTGATAGGTAACAACTACAAATTTTTTTCCAAGGAGGTAGGGATTCCACAACATAATTTAAAACATAGTTATTGAACACTAGAGATTTTTGGGGTTTAATATTCATTCATGAGGTCAGACCAATAAAAATAAATGACCACTCTGGTATCATGAAACTACCCAAGCGAGGATGTAATGTGTTATTAAACTCTTAAACTATACTTACTATTATAAAAAATATAGAAAGGTAGTGATAACAACAATTTCATTTAGGTACTCATAATCTTATTAAGAATGGGTGATCTACAAAAATACACGATCATTTATAGTCAAGGATCTTATAGGTTTCACAATCATTGACAATTTAGTTAAAATCATGGTAAAATATTATTCAAAACATAGGAAACTCTAAAAAACTACAATATTCTTGTGGATTACAAATAAACAACTACCTAGACCATTGAAAAATCAAACACAACACCAATAAGGGAAATGGAACACCCTATAAATCTAAGTGCATGATCCCAAAAACACACACTATAAATTTAATTAATATCTAATAAGGATGAAGAACTCAAAAAAAAATTTCATAGATACTCTACGTGTCTTTCCTAAAATGCGGAGTACCTAAAGATGTCATAAATTAAAAATCCATCAAATGGTCTAGGGACTATGAGAACACTACATTCTCCATCCCCAATAACAAAGATGAATCAATAATATAAAAATGATACCTAAATAAATTAATAATACCTATAATCACCTATAAAAGAAATATTAATTATATCCTCATCCCTCAATAATAATTTATGATATCTGTATGACCTAATGATCACTGAGAACCAACTAAATCAATTTAACTGATTTCATAAATAATTCATCCATCAGATTGGGTACTAATTCTTTATTATCACAAACTTCTAGTAACAATAATTGATACATTATCACCAGCATCCATTAGCCTTATTTATGAATAGAAATGGTATACCCCATGCTTACATGATTTTCAAAAAAATATCCTTAAAAATATCATCAATATATATTTGTAGCTCCCATAACTCTAAGGGTGCAATACTATATGGATATATAAAAATCAAATGGGAACCTATCTGTATCTCTGTTCATAACACAATCCCTCATAAAGGGAGTAATGAAACCAAATTCACATAAAATACATCCTGTTACTCCACAAAAACCACTGGATACACCATTGTTGGATCCTTCATTGATCATATAATCAAATTAGTGTCATGGAAGAGAATAATGGAACATGACATCGACCTATCTATTGGTATCACTCACCAAAAAAACATGGAATACTCACTATCTTTGTAATAGAAAAAATCAACCTATTAATGTAATATGTGATAGTCTTTATAGAATATATCTAGTTCATTCTAAGGATAATATCATATATCTATATTTGAAAAGATATTAAATCTCCCCAAGAGATGTGTTTCCCCAATGATATATCATACTCTATATATACTTAATAAAAATAAGCTCAACCTATAACTACTATTGTAAAATTAAATCGAATTATAATCCTCCCCACCTCAAATCCAATATCACAAAGTAGGTTTAGTGATATGAATTATTTTGTATCTTCTGAATAAAGAAGACCATGAAACCAACTATAAACAAATAATAGGGTACCGAAAATGACATCTGTCTAGAATAATTATATATACAATAGTGAATTAAACCAAACATTAAATGATTCATTCAATTTATAATCACGATTATGACCACATATTTCATTACACGACCAAGTGTGGCATGAGTTTCAATTACCCCATATCCACCTCCATAGACCAAGGGCTAGCAACAACTGTCAAATGACATTACTAATATGAGAGTCTTCTTCCTACAATACCAGTATGCATGCCCCATACCATCGTGATGCATATGTATGGAATAATGAAACTAAAACATGAAGACATTATATAATTAACATCCATGTAAACCCATTAGAAATTAATAGAGTATGATATCATAATCTAGAAAAGAAAATGGGTAAAATACATGACCAACTAGGAAGATGTCCCAACATGAAAAGAATTAGAAAAATTGAATTGATGAGAGAGCCTAGATCTAGATCTCCAATCCCTAATTTATGTATGATGTATGGTTGACCAGTGTACCCTATCAACCTCTATAATCACTTCCAATATATTTATCATTCGAATAAGACATGACATGTGTGGTAAAAGCCCATATAGGGGCGATAATTTACATACCAAGTAATATATCCTAAAAAATAAAATAGAATAAGTAAGGGACATTATTGGATAGGTATATCAACCCATAGTAAGAGAGTAAAAATATCCAACAACATGGATGCAAATATATATATCTATCCATGTTGTTGGATTTCGTTACTCTATTATTGTGGGTCTTATGGGTATCTACTAAGTGGTACCCTCTTGAAAAGTCAGTGAATAGTTCCTCTATCTATTTAGTGGCATCATCAAATTGTACAAGATAACGGTTACATAACCTATAGATAATTCTACTTGACTGTGAGGTGTATTGGTAATGCGTGTCTTTGAATTGATGTTTTGAATGGACATATGTGTGAGATAATGGGCATCATTGATGGACCCATTATAACTTTTATCTGTAATTACTAGGCCATGATTTGAGATTGATATAACCTTTATATATTGAACTTTTATATTGAACATATATATATATATTATCTATTTCTTGGAATTTTTTACTCTCATAATATTGGATGATAACTCTATTCCAACCGCATATCTTATTTCACACCTTTAGCATTCAGGCCATCTTTCTGGTTAAGTGTATAATCACCAATTCATGGGCATTTCCTACTTGTTTTTTGTGTTATGAAGACAATGTAATTGTGGGTGGTGATTATAGAGGAGCATAGCAAAAACCTAGTCTGCTAGAATGTGTATGGTGGTTAGAGCTTGGAGATCTAGATTAGTCTCTTCTCAGCACTTCTATTTTCAAGTTTTTTTTCAGGTTTTAATATCTTTGTGGTTGGGGAAAGTATTCTTTCTTTTACCCATATTAGATTATATTTCTGTACACTTTTACATCATATATGTTTTACATTCATGATTATTTCTCTATATGTTTCATCATCTATTACTATTCTCTACACTTTTTAATCGATATATTTGAGTGTGTGTATATATATTCATTAGGAAAGGGCATCCAATATTATTTATTTCATTCAACAATTTTTACTAGACTCCGGCCTATGAATAAGTTCTTGGGGTAATTGCAGTTAAATCCACATTTTTTGGGTCATGAAAACCAATATGGTCTCCCTCTACCCATTTATGACTAGGATAATCACTAGGATATCTTATACCTTTCTAATCTCACATCTAATGATTGAATTCTAGAGCACACTACTACATTTGGCTTGGTTAATACCACTATAACGGTAGATAAAAATCTGCCACACCTGTCACTTGTTTTTTTATCATAATATACCATAAATATCACTTCTAATTAACACATACTAGAAATGGATAACTAATTTTAAATCCCTTAAAAGTGGATTAAGATATATCACCTAAATAGAAACATGATGATGATGTATAGGACCAACACAATGTTATCAAAAATATCACATCTTTGGGAAATTAGGAACCATAGACCACATCTCTACTATATGGGTAATCCTAAAAATTCCCCTCTCATGATGATCTAGTCATTACTAGAATTGTATAAATGATCTATACTCTATCTAACACCTCTCTACACATCATTTTTAAAAATAAGCTTACTTGGAACTAGATATGTGGATATAAATCCTACTCCAAATTCTTTTCCATGAAATCCTCATGTTCAAATATGTCAAATCTATATTATATTGGTGTCTCAAAATTCAACATAGAAACTCGAATGATAGAACTCCACTATAGAAGGATATAAAGCTCTCAAAAATTGGTCAGCTTCATAATTTATAAGAGAAACATGTTGAAAAACTAATCTCGAAACATATCCCATGAGGCAATTGAGTCTTTAAGTTCACTAAGGGCTAAGAAAAAAAATTGTATGGATTATCCACACTACATCATCTCTACCAATAAAATATATTTCTAATTCTATGTATGAATCAAACAGATGTTTATCTATAATTACATCTAATAGTGATATGTCACTAAGTCTAAAATAGACCCCCCTACTTATTCAGACATTGGTTCTTAAAGTATCTTTGATTACTTTTATAAGTTTCATCATCATTGACCTCAAACATGTTGATATCTATTAGAAAATCATACTGAACATCATCTGCATGAACCTAATTAGGATGAATACCTTGATCCATACAGTCAAAAGAAAAATTGTTTCGAGATCATAAAAATTGAATTATAAATATTTAATATTAATTGGGTAATTATGTTCCAAACTAATTACATAGTATTAACCATTCATGAAAATTTGTAAAATATTATGCATGGTCATTTCCTCTATCTCTACAACATTAAAATCATTATTTTCCTTGATGTCTTAGTAAACATACTGGTCATCAAATCAGTTTATAGGGAGACATATATACTAGTGTTATATCTATTCTCCCATCTTTACATACCATTCTAGCTCAACTGAACCCATTTCAAAATGAACTAATACAGACTTCATAAGTTTTTACATCTAAATTCCTTCTTATTCCTCAACATATTCATTGATACCAGTTTTTCACAACCCCCTCCCCCAATTGCTACCCCTCATAGACATTAATGAGAACATGAATATTAAAATTATGGAATCCTACTTCTAATATCCCATGGACTGTTTACAAGACCTAAGGTTATATCATAAAAAAATGAGGGGAGTTACCCTCTATGTGAACATAATGAATGATAGATAGGATCTGTTGTACCCTAAGAGGGGAGGGGTCAATCTAGGTGTGACATTTTTCTTGTATGGAGGTGGATCTTGTCCCCATGTTGGTAGGAACCTGTTAAACCTATCTAATGGAATCATGAAATTATAAAACACTTATATGAAGAAATAATAACATGAAACAATAGTTTTACATGGTACACCAGTAAGGGCCAGTCCATGGGTCACATGCATAGAGTGTGTTAGTGATACCTAAATCCACTAAGATTCTAAAAATATTTTGGATTATAATATATCAAACATGGGAAATCCATACCAAGAGCACTACCTTTACAACAATTTTCTGGGATATCAAACCTTTTCCCATAGAGCCTTCCATTGAAGCCCCCACCCCATGCTCAATGGTTTAGGATAATTCATTATTAATATTCTAGCATTATGTTTTGGTTAGTAAACAGAACACATAAGTATTGTCCGTTGATTAAAATGATACTCTTCTTGTAGAATATTCTATAAATAATGTCCTTGGATTCACTATTAAATTAAAATGTATGATCGAAAAATACACTTCATATAACTCTTTCACTTTAAGAAAACTATATTTTTTTTCAAAACATTTACACTTTCACAAAAAACATCAGTTTTAGTGGATCTTATTCATTATTATTCAACTATAACTTTCACAAAAATTGAACGTTTCAAAAATCCTAACTGGTATTCAAATAATCAAGTAATTTTCGTAGTGAACCCCTAAATCTCATAACTATACATAATAACTATAATTTTTACAAATATATAAATAAGTAGTCGATTTGGATCTTCTTTGAGAGATGGTGGCTTCTAAAATGGGGATTCCTACATATTTATTTACATAACTGAACCTTTTTTCAAGTGGATTTTGTATTAATAATTATTAATGGGAATCAATTGTTTCATTGAACTTCATCAATTTTTCATCACCGTTATCTTGAAACTCAATTTTATTTCATGGGTTCATGAAAAATTATTTTTTCCACAATTTCAAGATTTTCATGTAACAGATTCCTTAGTTGTATTTCGATGAGGTGTAATGAAAAACCCTATAGCATGAAACACTAAAAAAAATTGATACCCTTTCACTCAACTAGTTTGTTTATTAAATAAACTTTCCTTTTCCTAAAATAATTCTCCATCTTCAATAATCTTGACCAAAACAATTCGATATCGTAGGAAAAAAATGTCAACCTGGATACTAATGTAACATGCATAGATCCGATCCATTTTTATATTAAACCTTTTAGTGAATGAAAACAACAAAAATATCATCCATTTCTAGCTATGAATATCCTTCAAACCAAACTGGTGATTAAAAAAGGAATCAGTATAATGGAGAAAATAGAACATCTCAAATACATAAATATAATTTTACACAATTGAAAAATTTAAAAATAAACTATGTGTAATAAATTTAAAACCTTGACATAATATGTGAATCCCAAATTTCTCCTATACAACATTACCAACATGTAATATCCAGTGATATCACCAACCATCTCATTTGGACCTCAAAAAATAGTATATATATATATATATAGAGAGAGAGTATGACTTATATAAGAACAAGATTCATCCCTAATGCATCTCCTATAAATTATAATTATAGAACTATAAATCCTTATATAATGGAAAAAATGAAACTAAATCTTCCAGTAAATATTTACTCAACATTTAAGAATCACCATTGCTATCCCATAATGTATCTACAAAAATAAATAATGTAATATCCAATATAATATTTATATATAGTTACCCCACTACCACTTATCTTCTATATTTTTGTTATTCCCCTATGATGCATGTCTAGAGTCATTTATCTCCAAAGACAATCCTTCCAAAATACCCCAAATATATTGAAACTTATCATGAAAATTGTGAATCAAGTCATCTCAACATCATGTTGTATTCCAATGCTGAGATGAAGTGGCTATGTAATTGGTCACTCTGAAAAGAATAGACCTTGTTCTTAATCTTTTATATCTATTTTTTTACCTTATCTCATTGATAATCCAAACAAGGTAGGCATTTTTTTGACTCTCGGGAGGAAGAACCACGTGATATGGTGCAAGATTTGGAGTGGGATTGGGTGGAGGGGCCTGCCTAATTGTAATAGTGGCAATATCTCCATTCCCTATTATCTTTCCATGAGAATATAGAATTACCTAGGAGATATCCTTGTTCTATGGGACAATGTCTTCCCCATTTGAGAAATATCAATGATTTCCTAACACCTTTTTTTTATTTACCAGGATGAGGGTTGTGCGCAACTCTTCAAGAAGATTCTCTATACCTATGGGAAACACATATTCGTGAAGAAGTTGTCAGTTTAAAGACTATTTGAAACCATTCTAAAGATAAATGAGATCCATGAAACTCTAATTATCCCACAATTTTTAGATTTAATGGTTTAGGGAGATTATATTATTTAATGTAAAATAAAGTTTGAAGAGAAATTTCTAATGGATATCTTCCTAGCCTGTAATTGAATGATACAAAAAGCCAGTGTACCACACAAAGGATAGTCTTTTAATTGAATTCACAAAATACATATGTTTCAATCCCTCTTCTTTTTTAGGGTTTTCCATCAATGGATTAATGTGAGACATGAAATGGTTTATATGTTGCTCTATGTCCATAGAGCCCTTGATAATTGGAAATGTAAGAACCCAAATGTTTCATGGTAGAAGAGTTAGATCAACCCACCTGAAGTAATAATTTTTCTTTTGGAAACTGAGTATATGTAATTCTTATATTGTCTCTAGTCAATCTACTAGAGACTAAATAGTATTTATGACTCCTTTGGGAATGTTTGGTTGAGTAGGAGCTTGAAAAACGCCCGTAGCTAATAGGGCTATCTATAGAAGAAATTTTTTTATCTGATGTGGGTAAAGTATAGGGGAAAGTATATAAGGATGTGCCTAACCTTGTACTGGGTATATACCCAATGGAGGTAACTCCCAATATTTTTCTACAGGGTCCAAGTATATTATTCTCTAGTATCCCAAAATGATTGGATGTTTCCTATATGATTCAGTTGTTGCGAGAAACCATATTTTTATAGGTCATCCAATAGGGTCTGTGGGTTCAGTATCTGCTTATAAAACATATATAGTAGGAAGGATACCTTAGAGTATTTCTTCACTATGTATCCTCTATTCTCTAATATCTTCACGTTACCCTGAAAATATCTCCTCAAGTGTAGATATATTATCTTCTTCATGTGTTAAGTAAGGAATAACCAAACTATTACACTTTTTTTGTTGGTTCTTCTCTGAGTAGTTAGTGGTAGATTGATTGAGGGAACTCCATGATTCAATATGATTAATTAGATTCAAGTACGCACACATAACTCAATAATCTAACTATGTACCATATTTTAAATTGAAAATTCCTCATCTAACTCCTTCAAATTGTCCTTGAGTTATGTAAAGTCTGTATTGTTTGGGATAATGTAATTTACTAATGCATAATGCATTGAAGGAGTGTCATCAATTTATTTGAGAGAATTTATATTTTACTCCCTCTATGAGGGTTTGTCCTGTCATTTTTTGGTTATCTAGGAGTATTCTAGCTGTTTGTAAATTTAATGGAATGTCCAGATATTTCAATCATGTCTGTCCCTAATGATGGTATTAAATCACAGGATGGGATGAACTGGGATGATTCATTCGACACCATTTCACCTAATATGGATAACACTAACACCCAATGAGGATGAGGTTGTTGAGGTGAAAAATCCCCCATCCCTGAGGGCTGAGGCTATTCTCGTTCAACATTCATTACTATTCAGGTTTGGTTTTATAAATTTAATGTTTTTGTTGAAATATTCCATGAACTTTGGGATGGGGTTGATCCTAGTTTTATGTGTGTATTAAAGTAATGGATTAACTTTATATTTTATATAGTTTTTTATGAATATCATCTCGGTGAATCATTTTTTATGAACATAAATTAAATCATTCTAATGACCAATGCACTATTTCCTAGATTTGTACTATTTTATTACTAAATTCCTATAAGTAATAGTGTTCCTCAATATTTTTAGGTTCTTGAAGAAAAATCATTTCAACATACCTCTCTCTTATATCCTGACATAGGTGAGTGTCTGTTATATTTTTTTATTCATTGAGCATGACGCCAATTTTTTAATAGATTCTTTTTTAAGCATACTTGATGCCACAAAATTGCACGATACAACCTTCAGTGTGAATTGTTGGGTTTTTATAATAGTGAAAAATAATGCTACATGTTCACCCCACCCTTTGATATAAACTCCAGATAGAGTATCTGATCATAGCTATCATAATCTTTTCTATATACTAAGGATTTTATGTTAGATAGATTCTTTTTATTTCATGATAAATGGATTCAATGAATATAGGGGATCCACCAAGTACATTTGGTGACAAATCCAATACATTAACTTAATTTGAAATTGATTATCATCGTACGATAATAATTTTTCTCTCAAATTATTAATAGCGCTCCATGTATTGAAGAAGATATCATGCACAAAGTCATCTGACAACATCAATGGATTGTTGTATTGAGGAGTGGAAAAAGGCCATAACATACCTGGTAAGTCTACATCAACTAGATGTTTTCTTATAATTAGTGTGTTTTCATTGTCATTATCTAGAGTCTCTTTGAGCGAGTCTAACAAAAGTGGATTATTCCATGATTCTTTATCATACAAAAATGCCTAGTAGGGTAATCGTAATTCATAGTTAAAGGAAATTGATCCAAGGTGGGTTTATAAAATGACCTTATCTTTTGGATTCCATCTCGATGAGAAAGGATTTCACTACTCAATAACAAGGAATCAGGTATGACTACCCTAGTTTTCCTAATTGCATCCTGTTAGGAGGGATTTATCTTCATTAAATCATTAAGGGTATTAATCGTTTCCTGAAATGAATCACTACTGTAGAGAGAACATTTTCCATGAATTCCATCATGGGAAGGATTACCATGTTAAATTGTATCAAGGAGAAGATCATATAGCTCTTTGATCTTTGCGCCACACTAAATGTCTTCATTACTCTCATCAAGATATACGATCTCAACACTGATTAGATTATTATAATGAATAGAACCTTCATGTTGAATTGTATTTGGAGGAAATTTAGAATTACTTATTCTACTCCTCTAGTTTGGTTTTGGGATTGTGTGATCTTGATATACCATAGATAAGAATTTGAGGGATTAAAGAAGTACATCATTAAGTAGAGTTGGATTGTTGATTGACACTATAATTTCCAATATTCTCAGTTAAGGATTCTTTTTGGTATACCTTATTATGAGTGAAAATGGAAAAAATATTAGGAATGTAGTTTTCAAGTACAGATGATGGTTCTATTATCTCCCATGATGTTGCCATAATTTTACCACATGATTCTATAAATTTAACAGGGGATTGTACTTACCTTGAATCATCCATTGGAATATTCTAAATGCTTTATATTGGAATGGGTGTATGTTCTTAATCAATTTTCCTATATATTGTAATTCCGTTTTCCCCATGACCATTCTATATAGAAGAAAATTTATGTGTCTACTCTGAGGTAACGTGCTGAAAAGACACCCAGTTTATAGGGAGAGACATGTGTGTTTATCCCTATATCACTACTATTGACACTACAATGATGTCCTAGATGTTCTGTAGGATGTGGGATGAGATTTTAGTCCACCTTTTCAACATATTAAGTATATTAATTGCGATTTAGTTTATTTGAATATGGATATATTCTGATTTTACATCTCGATCTAGGGTATGTGCCAACACCTACCTTATATTTTCAACCAGTGTATAATGACATTACTCTTGTACGGGGGTAGATAGATGGTTCTTACCCCTATTCATTACTCAAAATTTCAAATTGACATCTCTTGGTTCTTCCCAACGAGGCTGGTATCATGCTAGATATGTGTCGGTATATGTGTGAACCGGCTTGTTGTTTTCCACTAGAATCGAATAAAGAATTTATTTTGATACCAGTAGATTAGGATGATGGATGGATGATTGATGGGGGAAAGTGTTTGTACATGATCATATGTTGTTGAAAAATTTTAACTAAGGAATTCCTTCGATACTACTAGATGATGTTTCTAGAAGGCCTGGTTGATGTGGATATGTGTATATTCTTACTCATTGTGTGCTATCAAATTTGAATAATGCACTTAATTGGATGATTCTAGATGAGTCTAATTGACATGTGAATTAGTCTGAGAGGCTGTATGTTCCCACTCATATTTCTTCACCATATTTTATTAGAGATCATCATTGAAGGTGACAGAGGTGTGGAAATATTCCATATTATCTATTTGATTCCCCTAGTGGGTTTCCATCTTCACCTGGTATGGGAGGTCCCGGTTCATACTACCAATGATGGATCCATCATCCCTATTTATAGATTATAGATTATATTTCATAATGTTATGATCTAATCTAATGTATTTAATTATTTATAAATATAACATAGTGAATGGAATAGAATCTATATCAACTCTCATAAACCATTTAGGGATTATTTTCCTATGATAGATAAGGGTATAAGAGAAATAACTGTAGTTGGAGATGAAATAATGATAACTATTCTAGGAAAAATGACCCAGTTTATGAGAAATAACCTTAATTTCATGGAGAATCCCAATCCACAATGCAGTGTAATAATGATAGCCTGCTTCATGAGACAATAACCTATATCATTAAATGAGACTACAAATCCATTTGTAGGTGAGTAATGTATTAGTTCCTTGGAATATATATTTCTCTCCATGGGAAGTAATTAAAATGTTAATCTTATCTTTTTTTCTATCATCACTCGGGTTATGTGGATCAATGGTAGTCATTTATTTAAAACACGAAGTATGAAGAGGAAATTTTAAAAGTAAAATAGAAGTATTTTACTTGGGAAAATATATTTCTAGAGAATAATGTGTATATATAGAGATAAATTCAATGAGTCTATATTAAAACGAAGACGAAAATGTTTCTAAGTATGATGCTAACAATGAAAGGATAACCATAAATGCTTAAAAAATGTATGTAGTCCAAAGATTAAGATTGATCATTTCATTCATGTGAATAAACCAATATTTTGATGGGAACTTGCCTCCTAAACATTCCCATAATATGCAATATAGTATCATGTGTTATGGATATAGAGTAATAATTACCCATGTTTTATTATTTTAAATGGATGAAAGAGAATAAGAGGACAACATATCAAATGATGGATAAAGGTACAAATGGAAATAATGATTTTCCCAAATGTGATAATTATGGAAGGAAATACAGCGGTACTTCCATTAAGTGAATGTATGTTTTCTACAAGTGTGGTGAGAAATGCCACTAGGATCATGATAGAAAACAAATGAAAAAAGAAATTTATACTTCAATTTTATATAGAATGGGAACTCTAAAAATTAATATCCCAAGCATCATGGGAATATAGGCCAAAAGAAGAAATGGGATCATATCCAAGAATATTCTATTACTATATTCAATGTGGAATAATTAAAATATTTTTATTTGTAGATTTATATTATTGTGTTATAAAAGTATTTTGTTAATTTTATTTTGGTTATTATAATCATGAGATATATAAAGAATGCACTATAGTATGTCTTATTTAATGAACTGGAAAATTGTGATTAACATAATGAGTAATCAAAATAAAGGTTTCTGTTTTAATTTTATCATATTTAAATACATTATTTGGGAAAGATAACACTAAATATTTTCTTTCTATTTGTATAATAATAAATAAATTTTATGGGATAGTATTGGTGTCCATAATTGTGGTTAGTGATATAATTGATTATGTTGTGGTGTAATTATTATATGTTTGGATTTATTAAATATATTAAAATGCATGAGATTTTTCTATTGTAATAATAAATTTCTTATAAATGTTTTAAGGATATTAAGGAATTAAAATATTTGGTATTTCACAATTAGTGCTACATTATTTTTTGATATCATATATTAAGTTTATATTGGTAATTTTGTGACCTTCTATCAAAATTTTTGTACGTTGATTTTGAAAATATAAATTTTGATTGCATTTTAAGGAAAATATTAATAGAATGGATAATGTTTGTCATTAGATAATATATTTTTTTATCAGATTGTATAAAATTTTATAACCATTTTTATTTTGATAAATATTTAAAGGCCAACTTATTGAATATTGGATCAGTTGAACTAATTGATTTAGGAATGAAAATTCATCTTAAATATCCATTTTTTGGTTTATTAAATGAATAGGAGATGGATCGAGGAACAACCAAATGCTGATATTATGCTTATTATGTGGAAATAATCCAAGTATGATTATTATCTCAAGTGTCAATATTAATAGTAAATGAATCCCTCAACTATAGCCAATAGATTTTGAAACAAAAATTTTATTCTTTTACATTTTATACTATGAAATCAATGATCTTTAAATTGATCAAAAATTTAAAATTTTGGGATAGTAGGCATTATAATGACCATGTTCCCATTTACTCTTCATTAGAGAATGATAGTATTTTTTTTTCACTACCCATACTTTCACTCCCCAATAATGTTCACCTATATGGTATCATAGTTTTCTTGTTGACCATCACGTTGTTATTTTCCCCTATTTATGAATTTTCTTATTAAACCTTCTAATGATGCAGGATTTCAACAAGGGAAATTTAAAAGGAAAACTCCATGATTACCAATCAGAAGATTGAATTGTGAAGACAAAATTTATTTAATGTCAGTTGAATTTAACATCCCATTTTTTTTGGAATGTTTCTTTTAAATTTAGCATCTTTTATGGCTTGTGTTCTACACAACACCGCATTTAAAACCACAATATACTAATAAATATTAACATGACCATTGGAATTATAAAGTCAACACAAAGAATAGAAATTAAGCTATTATAATTAGAACCTCATCAATTAAATAATAAATATAATATTTTATCTCATAAATTAAAATATGATATATTTAAAGTATATAATATGTAAATAATTTTTAAAAAAATTATAAATTAAGTGTTGGTATTTTTTTAAAATTTAAATGTTTATTTTAAATTTTATAATTAATTAAATAATCTAAAAGAAAAATTATTTTCATAAAATATAATGATAAATTATATTTTTATTCATTATAATTATATGTTAGTTGTATGTGAGAAAAATTAAATATTAAAAGTTACATAAAATGGGTTATCATATTAAAATTGTTATTTTTAATAGATTTTGATTTTAAAATTAAATTCCACATATTCAAAAATTTATTTCTATAAAATGGATTATATTTTTGTAATCAATATGTCTAAAAACTATTAGGATGGAAATTTGGGATTTTTTTTAATTTGTTGAATTTTTTATGAATATATCATTATGGTATTTTACGGTATTTAACATTATAAGATAATAATTGAATTATTAAGCAATAAATAATTCATAGTTGTGTAAATCAGTCATTTTTTTAAACTAAAATTCTCCAGTTAATATATTGAGTCACAAGAATCAATAATATTGACATTCTTGATCCAAAATAATGAACTTATAAATACAATATTCAAAAAACACCCATCTCCTCAACTATAAATACCACCCATCAAAACCCATTATATGCACACCTTAAAATCTATGTATCTTACTTTATTACTAAAAAGTACTCTCCTAATCCTCTTACACATGTTTTAGTATTTCTGGTATCTCCAATAGACCATTTCCATGTGCCTTAAAGAGGATCTCAAGGAGATGACACTTAAGAGGTAAAGCTCTCCCTCTTTCTCATTTTTTTCTTTTATTTTCTTTTGTTTCCCTAACCTCATCAATCCAAAGTGGAATGGTAACTTCAAGATCATTAATATACTCTAAGGTTATTAGGATAATGTAATATCTATCATCATGTCTCAACAAATCTTTTTTTATTATAAAAATGATAATGTCATATTTGTGGTTTCGATTCACCACCTTCATGGATGAAATGTTTGCATTTTTCATTATCACCATCATGGATGGTCATAGAAAAGTTTTTTGTAAAAAAATATCTAATATGTTTAATAAAAATTATATAAATTTTTGAAACCAATATGTAAAAATATTGTTAAATAAAACAATACTAATTCTTTGTGGTCATTAAAACTACCAAATTAAATTTAATCATTTTCGTTAACATTTTATCTAATGATCCATCCCCAAACCATATAAACAAATGATATGTGAAATAATATTTAATTTTGGACATTAATTAATTCTAAATAATTTCACATCTGGATATTTAATTCATATTTGAAAATATCACCCATAATTATAAATAAGGGAAACATCCAAAAAAACTAGGAAACAAACACTCCTGGAATGACAACATTAAACATTATAACCCATTTAAATATTCCTAATTGATCTTAATAAAATTTTAATACATAAAATATATTTTTATGAGGATAAAAATAAATAAATAAATTAACATAATTATATTTTCCATTATTTTTAGTACAAGTTCAAAACACTTTCGAACACAAGGGATGCGTTTTATCATATCACTGTTTATTTTTGTGAGATATGCACCATTCACCACATACTCATTGTGTGCAGTGTAATTATACTTCTATTTGATATATAATATCATTAATACCTTTATATTCATGTTATTAAATTTTTTCATTTGATAATTTTATCTTTTATGGGCATATTATGGTTTACACATTCTTTCAAAAATAATATTTTAAATGTTTATTTTTTAAAAGCTTAAATGAAATGTTTTTCAAAACATATACGACAAGATTGGATATTCCCACATTCATGACACTATAATGTTTTCATGAAAAATTTATAATTTTACAAGGTTATCTTCAAATAATTTTTTTTAAAATTTCATAGCATTTTAAATAAATAATTTCGAAGTAAAAAAGGTTATTTCTCACAATATATTGTAAAAGATATTGTAAACTTATTTTTATCTATTTCAACATCTGCATTTGAATATTATTCTTAATTGAGGTTGATATCTTATGATACAATATAAAATATATTATTGAATGGTTATGATCATTTCGACTAGCGATGTACTATCTTGATAACATTCTCCTTATTAAAGTGTATATTTTATGATTATGTTTGATGATTGGAAAATTATTTACATTTCATATATTAGTTTCAATATGAATGTATATTTTGATTATGTTTCTTCCATATAATTTTATGAATTCATTGAACATAATATGTTTTTGTTGGGGCTATTTATATAAACGTGATGCATCATGTAACATCTTGGTTCCGGAAGCCACCCAAAGACGCCCCATACCCGGTTGGTCACATGGGCTCAAGCACATTTCCCCGAATGCCAAAGGCTACCGACCAGCAGTGAGGGCCATGTGTGTGAGAGTGTGGAAACTATTCCCTCATTTTTGAGTAACACAGTGGAAGTAAAACAAATATACAATATAGTAAGTAGTAATAATACCATATATAAGCAAACAATAGAGGACTGAAAGAAATAAACAGCTGGAGCACATATATATATAATGATGCATGCTAAATGTGTATCCAAAAATCGCCAAAAAAGTCACAATGAAGAATACATAACTAATCTAAAGTGAAAAATAAAACCAAGTAAACAATTCCCAAGTATCGCAAGCTATAGAATCGTCCCATTCTCTCCAGATCCAAAGAAATCAAGTACCTAAAGTAGAAGGGAGCTTGCCCTCATTCACACTCAATCATAAAGAGTAGAGGCAACAACCACAGAAGAATGAAAGGTATGACCCTATCTGTCGTGCACCTCCAAATTAATCTCAGAGAATATAGGAATAAGTTTCCACTCACTACTGGCCTCCTCAACTGCCTGGATCTGAGTCCTCCTGCTCAGCACATCAGCCATAGTGTTTCCTTTCCCAGGAGTTTAGGCAAGCTCGAAATCAAAATACTGAAGGTACTCAACCCACCTTCATTGTCTCAAATTCAACTCACACAGAGGGAAGATGTACTTGTGACTCTTGTGGTCGGTGAAAACCACAAAATTCTATTATAGAAGATAATTTCCTTAATAGAATAAGTCATGAACAACTAAATACAACTCTAGATCGTGTGTTGGGTAGCTCCTCTCATGTAGCCTCAAATGAAGAGACCCATATGCTACAAATCCTTCTCCCTGCATAATCACAGCTCTCATCCCAATACCTAAAGCATTATAGTAAATAGTGTAGCTCTTTCTTGGATATAGAAAATATAGTATCAGTGCTGAATTCAACCTCCCTTTCACCTTTTTAAATGATTAATCACAAAAATCTGACCACAAGTACTTCTCACCCTTTTTAGTCAGGCCCGTCAGGGGTGCTGATAAGCGGGGAAAAGTCATGTATTTAACGACTATAGTAACCAACCAGCCCTAGGAAACATCGTACCTCAAAAAATTTCTTTGGATGATCCCAATAAACCACATCTCTCACTTTCTCTGGGTCTACTGATACTCTTATCTCTGAGATGACATGACCCATGATGTAAATTAGGTACATCCAAAATTTTCATTTTGAGAGATTATCATATAATTGATTCTCTTTTAGTGTACTCAGAATGATCTCAAGATGGGTAGCATGGTCGTGTCAAGTGTTATAGTACACCAAGATATCATCCATGAAGACTACTATGGAAGAATCCAAGTATGTATGGAACTATCAGTTCATCAGTGCCAAAAAAATGCAGGCACGTTCGTGAGACTGAATGGAATAACCCCATACTCGTATAGACCATACCTACTTTGGAAGGCTGTAAGAGGTATATCAAATGGTATAATGTGAAACAGATGGTAACTGGACCTCAATTAAATATTCTAGAACACCCGGGCCCCTCAAAGCTGATTAAAGAGATCATAAATCCTTGGAAAAGGATATCAGTTCTTGACCGTCAAATGGGTCATCTTCGGATAATCAATGCAAAGTCTAAGGGTACCATCCTTATTTTTCTCAAATAAGATAGGCTAACCCCATGGAGAAGTACTGGGTTGGATGAAACCCTTTTCCTGAAACTCCTCCATCTACTTCTTGAGCTTCTGTAACTCTAGTGTAGCTTTCCTAAAGGGAGGAATGGACACTGGTTCCACTCCTAGAACAAGCTCATTAGAAAATTCCACCTATCTATCTATAGGTGAACTTTAAAAAACATCTAGAAAAACGTCTTTCAAATGATCCTCCACTAGAGTAATGTATAACTGTGAATTCCCCTGATCATTCAGATATAGACTAGAAATCTGGGTTGTAACTCCTCTCCACCCATGATGCTCGGGTCCTGCTCTGCTCGCCTTAATAACCCTTTCTCCATTATGAAGAAAAGATCAACCCTCAGGTGATGGGAAACTCACCCTACGTCAATAACAGTCAACAACTGCATGAAAAGGAACTAACCAGTACATTCCACAAATGACATCATATACTATCATCTCTAGGACATAGGGGTCCCATAAGAAGTGACACCCACAAACCTTTAGAGGTCACTCATTGAAGTGTCGTACACTAGCTATTCTTGTCCCCAACGGAGTGTCTAAAGTCATGATATCAGTAGAAGAAAAGATATAGAGCCCAAGTATCTCCATAATAGCCGCATATATAATGCTATGGGAATCCCCTGTATCTAAAAGAGAAGAAGATAAAACCGAGGAAACTAAGATCATACCTCAAACTGTAGAGGGTCTGGGATCCTGCTCCCGCTGGGTCTGTTCATCTGCAAAATTCTGGCATTTACCACGTCTCTATGACACTGCCTGACCACTCTGATCTATTCCACCATATTTTCGCTAAAATCTTAGTGACTGACTACCACATCCATGACCTCCACCTCGGCATGAATGGATGAAATAACTCTAGTTCCCTAACTGAAGAGAAACTGGTGGTGTTATTACTGAACAAGGAGTCATAGAAGAAACCCAATCACTAGATACTGGTGAGAAGATCTGATAGAATCATAGAAGGTGTCCAATTTTGGTGAAATATCGGCACATCACATGGACTCTTAGGAAATGTGGCCTCGTATTCCCGACCTTCCCACACTAGTAGCATACCACCCTACTACCGGAAGGTGCATCTCGCCTACTCAGATCTTCACGTGTAGTCTACCTTTGGCGCTTCCTGCTATCATCTTGAAAACCATTATCTCTGGATGCTGAACCACCCTAGATCATACCTTCATAATCCCTCATATTTTGTTCAGTGATCAGCACCTGGTTGACTGTAGAAGATATCAAAGTCAACCTGAAGATGTTCACCTGAGCTCGAATGTTCTGTCTGAGACCATACTCAAACATCCTTGCTAGGAATAACCCATATCCCCCTAGAAAGGGTGTAAAGCACTGTGGCTTGGTGAAGCAAGAAGAATACTCCATAATAGAAAGAGTACCCTACTCCAGACTCATGAACTATCGAGCTCGATTGGATCCCAAAGTATCCAAATAAATGTAATCGTAGAAGGCAAGCTAGAACTCATCCCAAGCAATATACTAATGGATTCCATCCTGTGAGGTCACATACAACCATATCATGGAGGAATACCAAAGCATATACATAGAGAGCTTGAAACTCCAATCCCGAGGTGTCTCTAGATGCTCGAATATTGTTAGCATGGCTTCTAGACATGAATCTATAGCCTGGGGTACTTCTTCCCCTGTGAATGTGGGAGGATGTTAGTGATGAAAACCCAACATCAACTCTTCCATAGTAGGGGCAGTTTTTTTGGAATTGTGGATGACCTCATTTATTTAAGATTCAAACATTCCAAGCAATTTCTAACAGGTTTGATTGTAGAATCGGAAACATCCAATGATTCCATATCCATTTGGACCTACTTTCCAAAGGTAGGTTCTCATTAGTTGTGAACTAATGAGACTTAAGAATTTTCATTGGTCAAAAGGATGGGAGGTCGGACTCATCACACCTTTTTTAGGGGAATTATTGTTTACTTCGGAGTCTCTTTATAAATTTATGTTATTTTCATGAATCCTTATTACATTACCAAGTATGAAAATGAACTTTCCATTAGATCTGATAATCAATGATTGATATACAGGAGATTTAGAGAATCTTTTATATGTATTTGAGGTTCTTCATTGATAGAGAATCATATTTATTTGTTTAGAGATTCTTAGTCAATGGTATCCATTGACACATTATATTGAAATATCTTGTTCATTATGATAACCATACTTCTTTTAAAGCCACTCAGTGGGGAACTTTAAGTTTAGTTTCATTTATAAGGACATGGATTATTTCAGAGTTGGGATCGTACCCACAGATGGGATACCTAAGTATCCTTGTTTAGAAAAGGATTCAGAACCCATCTAGTTAGAGTAAAGAAGTATGAGGTTTATGCATGTTTGATGGCTCAAAGAAAGATGTCATAATTACTTTTACACTCTAAGCTCACGCGAGTCATGCTCTATGTGAGAAACAAGAGGTATTGGTAAAACCAGAAAATTGTGCCATAATATTAAATGCTGTGGGGCTTATGCATACATGACTTCCCAAATAGATAATGATTAGGTTTCACTTAAGGGAAGAAATCTAGGAACAAGTTCCATACAGGTATATGTACTTTATGGAGATTTGGATACTCTAACTTTGGGATTACTCTTGACGAAGATGCCCAAATTAGGAGGGGACTTAAGATTGGGTTTTACTCCTGGGAAGGAAACCCAAATCAAATGTAAATTAAGACTGGTTAAGATAAATTATGAAAGGGGTTTATTCCATGGAAGGGGGCCCATGTTAAAGGGATTTTGGAAATTGAGGATTATTCCTGAGGAGGATGCCCCTATTTGGGAACTTTGAAGACTGGGGCATAATCCTGAAAAGTAGGTCCAGGTTAAGGAAATTATGGTTGGGGCTTACTCCGGAGGAGGATGCCCGTATTTGGGAAATTATGACTGAGACTTACTCTTAAGGAGGATGCCCAGGTCAGGGGACATGGGGCTTACTCTTGATGAGAATGCCCAAATGAAGAGAACTTGGATTGGGGATTACTCCTGAAAAGGAGGTCCAAATTAAGGATTCTCTCATCTTAAAGGATGAGGTTGACTGAATGAAATCTCTAACCTTCGTGACATAAAGATATGTAAATCACTAGGTTTTGAGAGATGTTCCACAGAATTCCGTTAATTTAAGGAAGCCAATAAGAGAACCATGCCAAAAGAAATGTCTTTAATGTGGGTTTTGAAGGCTGGATCATGAATAGGAGAGGGGGATAGACATAAGAGAGGTGAAATAGGTAGGAGAGGCACCCAAAAAGAAGTGGGCACGCAGGTCCTACGTGGGCGTGCAAGTTCTGGCCGCGCAAGTATACTTGCGCAACACATGGGTACTTGTGCGACGGTCAACCCTTAGGGTAATACGTGGGCAAGACTTGGATAAAGCCCTTAGTACTATCCCTTCAGGCTTCCAGAAAAGTGGTGCACATGTTCTGTTGAAGGGGTAAGGTGGCACGCAAGTGTGGCTATTTCCTTTAGGGGATGGCCACTTAGGTGTGCAAGTGTTGATGAGTTTCAACACCTAGGCCTTGTTTCCCCTAATTAGACCTTCCATTCTAGGTTAGAAATTACCTCAAAAGTGTTCGGAAGACTTCCATAAGAGACTTGGGTGACCAGAGCTCGAATATGAGTTTTGGACTTTTTCCGTCCTGAAATGGGAGGCCCACCAGGGGTATTTATAAACCAGGGAAGACAATGGGCGAGAAATCAATGAGGGTGCGCAAGTCACCTGCGCGACCATTGGGCGGCATGAAAGTATACTTGCGCGACCTTGGTGGAACTTGCGCGACCCAAGTGTAAATGAATCTTTGTTCATGACTTTGTCAATTTTTGATGTTTCTTCAAAGGATGAATCATTTTTGTTTTAGGGTATTTTCCTTTTCATTCGTTTAGACTCTGTGACGAAAATGAGTTTCAACAAAAGTCCCCCCTCAGAGTTGGATCCGAAAGAAGTAGGATGTGACTCTGAGGTGAAGATGAAAACCAAGGAATTCCGACGCGCAAGTGTTGAGCGGGCAGATGGCGGCGTGCAAGTGAGAGTCGCGTAGGCGTCGGCGCGTAGGGTTGCGCGCGCTGGCTTTAGGTGCGCAGGGTTTAGGCCTGGCCTATATATATGTGGCCATTCCTTGCGCAAATCACTGAATCTGAAAATTCTTTCCCTCTCCATGCAAGTTGCCTTCGCCGAGCAAGTTTCTTTGTTTTTTGCTGTTTTTTTTGCCGTCGCGCTGCTGTAGAGATATTTGGACTTGTGCGGTGATACCTGCGTGCTAAAACTTGCGCGACACACTGATACTTGCATGCCACTTTTGGGACATGCGCGCCTTAATTCATTATCCATTTTTTCACTTTTATTCACAAATATTTTGAAAAATCAACTTACTTAAGAGTTAATTATTCAGGTTTTGTGTAGATAAAATGGCTCCCAAGAGAATCGTAACGGCTGATGAACTATCTAGCAACTGAATTTATGGTATGATGAGCATCATTGGCCTTGATTATTATACTATCTGTGAAAGCACTCTTCCAGATTTAGCCAAGTACCTGAAGAAGTATCATCTCAACTTCCCACAGAGTATTTATCTACCTTTGTATGGTTATGGTCATCTGTGAGAAGTCACCATTCGAATGGAAATGAATTATCTCCCAAAGTCTTGGTTTCAGAATTACACTAATTCTGCGTCAGCAAATATCTCCAGTGGAGGAGCATTTATAAATATTGGAACAGAGGAGAAGGCCTACATAATCATCATAGCCCATGTACCTCAGATCTGGAACCTCACAAGCTTGAGATGCAACCACATTGTTATCCCTCAATTTCCCGAAACTCTCAGATGGATCAATCCAAAGGCTGGAAGAAGAGTTTGGTCTTTTTCCCTGAAGGAGGTGTAAAGCCAACTTGGATGTGGACATACTGGGTGCGACAAACCTGCACATATTTTGTCGAGGATTTAAAAGGAGTTGCAATATATGAAGCTGTCTGGGCTGGGCAAACCTATGTTTACAGAAATGATTACTTTGTGCGGGAGATACTCAGCCATTGGATCCCAGAAACCAATTCTTTCCATCTAACTCACGGAGAAGTAGGCATCAGTCAGTGGGATATCCACAAGATATCAGGGGCTCCAATTTTGGGTGATATGTACGATGAATTCATCCCCCCAAGGCGACTTGGAATGATTCGGAGAAGACCCCGACATTGGCTAGAGAATTATTGAAAATCTTTCACAAGCTCAAGAGTTCAGATACCTCCTTAACTCATTCTAGAAATGATATTTATCCAGAGGAGCGGATGAATATGTTTCTTACCAAGAAGCAGTAGAAGGAGCCGAAAACAAGGGATCGAAGGGGAAGGGGACCAAGGAGAAAGGGCCCACCTTTACTTGTCCTACCACCTGCCCAAAAATAGAGAAGAGGGGTGATCTTGGCACATTCTGACTGACTCTAGAAGCAGGAAAATTTGAGAAGTGGGGATATGAAGTGAATAAGAAAATCCCAAAGAAGACTCTTCTGGCGGGCTTCTGGGCATTTTATGTAACACCTGAAACTTTTATATGAAATATTTTGTTTTTATTTTATATAAATCAGCAAAGGAATCTTTCACCACACACAACACTAGCATGGCTTGCATTACACACAATCGAGACCTTCCTTGGTAGCCTGTGTCGTACACAATACCGAGTTTCACTAAACAACGATATGCTATTAAAATATTATTAAAACTAGCCGTTATGAATAGTAATATCCACTTTTTGAAATTTTGTAAATTTTATTTTTGAAAATGGACTTCATTTTTGGATTCGGAATATCGAAATTAGCCTAGGGTAAAATTTTGGTATTTTTCTGAAAACATTCAATTTTTGATGAATAGTGAAAACACTGGGTTACTATTTAAAAACCGACTTTTTATTTAAATAATTATTTATTTTATTTAAATTTATTTTAGGTCAAAATTGATACATAATACCTATATAAGTTCAATGTAATTCATTGGAGTCATTTTATAATAATTTTAGATATATAAAAATTTTATTGAACTTTTGACCGTCTTTTACCCACCTCCTAGGAGAATTTCCAAATTTACATAAAACTTAATTTTACCGCTTCTGTGAATGGAATTTCAAAAATCCGAGAGACACGGTTGATTTCAGTAAGTAAAATGTGGTTCAATGAGATGAAAATATTTTTTGGTGAATAGTAACATTTTACTTTTTACTTTTTTTTACCACGGTTAAAAGTAAATAGGGTAATTAAGGGTAAAAATGATATTATTCTTACCCTAACACATGTACTAATTCTATTTTATAAGTTTAATTCGACCAAAAACAACCTTATTAATAAAATATGACCATTTAGGCCCACATGGATTAGATTAGGACATTTATTATTAATTTATTTAAAGAAGGGTTAAAATAGTTAAAATCAAAGTTTAATAAGTAAATAATATTTAATATAGGGTTATACATAAGATATGTTCGACTATAAATATTCATTAGAAAGATAAAAAGATTTCCTACATAATTATAGTTTAGTTGTAATTTTTAGACATTAAAAAAGTTAATTTATTTATGACACAAAGGTGATGCAGTAATTATCTTATTAATTAAATATTGACATAATTGATGTTATAAATACCCAAATAAATGTAATTTGAGACTTTTTATGAATTAAACTAATTTTAATGGTTAATATGACATTTTAGTATTGATTTAATGAACTTTTTTCGAACTAAGAATCCTGTTATAATTTTCACAAAAATCAATTACTAAATAGTGTCAAAATTGACATAAAATAGTTTTTAAAACAAATATTATATTATTAACTGTTATTTTATTCCTAAAAATCTATGGTTCGTCCAAATGACTTATATAAGGTTATATATATTAATAATAAACAACTTGGGGTTCGTTTGTCTTTTAATAGTATGTTTATTAACCTTATAGTGTAAGAAAACAAGAAGACACGGTAAAAGTAAAATTATTTAACTTAAAGTTAAATCTAAATGATAAGGTTAAAATAGGAACCTAAACTTGTCTAAATTTTATTGGATGAGAGGAATTCGACCCATACCCACCTTATCTTAGAAATAAATCAATTTGGAGCTATTTAAAACCGAATTTGGCTTTATAATAAAATAATATTTTTAGTTATTCCAAAGGTGCCCCTCTCCTCCCATATAAAAGGGCACCTCCTCCCTCTCTTCATCACACCACTTTGAGCCTTAAAGCTCGACCAAACCCTGAAAAATTATCTTCTCCACTTCCCTAGAAACATCCTAGAGGTCCTGTTCTTCTTCAAAGACCAATTTTGGTGCCCTAAGAGGAGGTCTCAAAGAGGCGCTTGAAAGAAGAGGTAATGTCCGTTACCGATTCTTTCAAATTTATTTATTTTTCCACTTCCTCTTCTTTAGTTGTTTCATTATGAAGTAATATCATCAGTATAAATCATATACTGATATGTAATTATAAGTATGAAACAACCCTATTTCACCATCTATCCATTCTACGGAAAATGAAATCACTGCACTTGCGTACGTACGGAATACCGTCTCCACGCCGTGGTGTCATCTATTTTCCCCCACCACCTTACATGGATGGGTATAATGGTGTAAAAAATGACTAAATATGATTATTTTAATGTGATATTGATTCTAAAATAGTATACATACACTCCAATACAATTCCACGATCATGGGAACGATATCATCGCTCGTGCGTACGTACGAAATACCGTCTCCACGATGTGATGCGTCTCGTTCTACATGATCTTCATTGCATAATAATTATATAAATGAATTGGATGAATTAATATGATATATATTACACTAATACCATTCTGGAAATGAGTTATCTATAACCTTAAAAGAAAAATACGAATTTATTCGACAAAACACGCATAAGAACAAAAAGTAATAAACACCCGAATAACAAGTAGTAATGAAATATTACAAATAAGAAGCTAAGAATATGACTATACATGATATCATAAAAATACGTATGATTCTGGAATAAGTCAATAAAATTATTTAAATCATTATACAGGAGGTTCGGACACTTACGAAGCAAATTGGACCTATGGTAAGGGAAATATCACAATCTCATTTTTATCCGAGATTGTTTATACTTAGGAATTTACTGGGGTGTATTTTATCATCCACATCCATGTTTCCTCAATATTTAATATTATTTCCATCCACCTACAATTGTTTGAATCCAATTTTACCCTTCGGTGAGTTTTTAGTAAAAGATATGAAAGGAATCTTTTTTCGTTTTTCGTACGAGGCACTTTTTGACTTTTGTGACAAAAGTACGAGAAGAATGTTTTTTTAACTTATACGGCATGAATGGATTTTTAAAAAATTATTTCCAAGAAGCTTCTTTTACAAGTTTTCATGTTTATTTTTAATCAACTTCTTTTAGTTTATAATTGTATGACATGTTATGAAAGGAAAAGTGTTTTTCAAGTAGAAAGGATATTTTCGTCAAGAATGGAGTTAAAGTGTTTTATCAAAATTATTTTCCATATAAGATAATATAGGGTTCTATTTCAATCCCTATTAATACATGGATTTGATTATGTTGTGATGGAAATATTTTTATTTATTCCTTTATCTTATATGAATTGTTTTATGATATCACGATGTTTAAGAATCCCATTTTTATTACATGGGTTATGCTATGATGTATGGTTTATGATTTTGTGGCACACATAAGAATGGTATCATTATGAGATGGGTGGGACCTATATATCCCTCCAATGCATTGGGTAAAGATTTTATATCTCATGAGATAGACATGGCTGGAACGGCAGGTTAAACCGGTTTAGTGAAACAGGACTGAAACGAGGAATCAACTCAGTTCAGGAATGGACTTTGTCCACTAAGATAGTGTTGGCAATGAGTCTTGACTAATAAGAAATGATTATCTATGATTATGTGTGTATGCCACAAAGCTTCATGTTTTAAGTTATGATTATTGTGATTTCATTTCACTACCATGATTTATCCCATGTTATGAAATTATGATCTCTTTTGCAGGGTAAGATTTCCAAAATGTTATGTTCTTATGAATATGATGTGATTGATATTTATTTTGTTTACCCTTACGGAGCATTTGAGCTCACCCTTTTATGTTTTCTTTTCCCCAGGATATAAAGAAAGGTTTTAGGTAAATAAACAAAAAGGGGATGATCGTTATGGGAGTTGTTAAAGATATTTCAATATGATTAGAAGTTTATATTCCGAGTTTCCAAAGACACTAAACTATTACGGTCATTGTGTGTGTGTTTTTGTTATGTACTAAGTATTACACAAAAGTAATGTAATGTCTATATACGTCAAGCTTAGGGTCTCTACAGTTGGTATTAGAGGAAAGGTTTAGTCAACCTTTGGAAACTAGGATGCGAGAACATTAGTGAGATCCCTAGAGATATTTCTAAGGTATGTCTAGGGATGTCCCTAAGGTTAAGTATACGTATTGGTTATAGTCCTAGAATTGTGCTAACCATCTTAGAATTAAACCTAAAATGTTAGATATTGAAGGTACTCTCCCTTTATTATGTTGTTTTCCTAACATTATTTTTGTCTCTCACAGTATTCTTTTTGGGTTTTAGACGATGGCTGGAACCTGAAGGAACCGTGTTGATCAATGTAATGGATGATGCAATGATTGTCCTCCTAAACAAACCAACGTTATGGGAGATGGAATTCAAAATCTTATTTCTATACTTACACAAGCTATGAATCATTCTGGACTTCCAAATGAGCAGACAAGGGAACAATATTCTATTGAGTCCTTAATGAGGCAACATCCACCTTCTTTCAGTGGGTCTTCCGATCCACTTGTTGCTGAACAATGGATCAGTACCACTGAAAATATATTTTCAGTTCTTCAATGTTCTAAGAATGATAAAGTCATCTTAGCAGTATATCGTTTGAAGGTGATGCTGATCAATGGTGGAATCTTATCAAGAATACGAGGCCAAGAGATGAAATTGAGTCCACGAAATGTGACGAGTTCAAGAACTTATTTTTCAATAAGTACTTACCTCGTATTCTCTGAACAAAGATGGAGAAAGAGTTTCTTAAACTGAAGCAAAAGGACGATGAATCTGTTGGTACCTATGAAGCAAATTTTACAAGACTTGCAAGGTACGCTTCTGGTATTATTATCCAACCTGAGAGTAAGATCGATCGATTCTTTAGTGGCTTAAAACAAAATCTTCGAAGGGCATTAGCTATAAGAGACTTTAGTAGCTATGAAGAAATTGTGCGCTGTGCTATTAAGGTAGAAATGGAAGTTGGTGTTATATATCCATATCATGGTTTTGACAAGAAACGAAAGATGGAGTTCAAGGAGAAATCTCAAAATAATGGTGAAAAGAAGATGAATGTTTCCTTATGATCAAAGTGTGGAAAGAAGCATGGTAGAGATTGTCTTAAAGGGACTAGAAAATGTTTTAAGTGTGGAAAAGAAGGTCATCGAGCAGCTGTGTTTCGAAGTAATGGAAAAAGGGTTGCTAATGGTGTAAATAAAGAAAAGACTGCAGAGAACGCACCACAAACACTTCAATGCTTCAAGTGAAATGAAATGGGGGCATTATGCTAATCAATTACCTAATCCAAGGGTTAATAATGATCGACATGAGCAACCACTTAAGGAAAAGGAAAAAGGGTAGTCACATGCGATCACTATTGGCGATGTTGAATATGACAACGATGTGGTGGAATGATTAAGTAATGGGATTCCAAAATAATGTTGTATATAGTATCGTGGAATATTGGAATATTTATGTATTGGTCTATTGTGGTTTTAAATAATTTTATGGTACCGGTAACCATGGAAAGATATTGAGATATTTTTGGTAAGCAGATGATATGCGCATAATGAAGGGATAAGAATATAATGAGATGTTTGATTGTATTCACGAGCTCATGATTGATATAAGTACTAAGTGATATCATGGTTTGAGTATAAAGAATTTTGAGGATTTTGGTTTGTGGAAAGTGTTAACTTTTAACTGCATTCATGTTTTCAATAAGGTTCAATGGGTATTCATTCTTCAAGAGAATACATGATTAAGGTATCCACATTTTTGTAATTTGAACAAAAGGATATATCTTATGATATATGGGGGATAAATGATGGCATTCACGCGATTCTTATGTGACATTTCAAGTAATCATTTTCTTTATACTATGAGCTTGGACCGAAGTATTTTAGATAAGCCTAAAGATTGGAATGGATTATGTTGGACAAAAGTTAGTATTGTTTAAGGATAGAACTTTTTTCATTATTATTGATGGGATGTTATAGTAATATAGCTTTAGAAAAAGGACAACCTGCAGGATGGGCGACAACCCATCGCGTCGGACAAGGCTGTGGGAATCGAACCCACAACCGAAGTGCGACTGGCCTTTATCGCCTACCACTAGCCTACAGGAAGTCCCTGGTTAGTAGAAACTAGTTTTATTTTATTACGAGGTATGATATATGAATTATAAGTTCATTTATGGAATAGTATACGATTAACCTCACTATAGATGGACTTATGTATATTTGATAACTTTTGCTAACCTTTTGTTTGAAATAGATGGAATGACCCATCATTCTATCACATGATCTATTAACACTTCATGAATAACAAATTCAACTTCATTTCTTTAAGAGATGAAGTGGAAATTGTTCAAAGCACGAACAACAGTGAGATTGTACCAAAATAAAGTAAGTATTTATTCTAATTCAAATTCTTCAACTTTAGGGAAATGATCTTGAAAACCAAAAATGTTGTCCTAGTGCCCTTATATCCGATGAATCAGATGGTACCCTAGATCATCACAAATTTATGGTTTTGTGATTGTTGGATTTTTCATAGCCATGTTCTCTACCACTCTCCATTAGAACATAATAGTTAGATTTCTCTTCCATATCCATATTTTCACTTATGTTCTCCTATGTGGAAACCCAATGATTAGTTAATTTGGGTAACCGTTACGTTTCATACTTTAGTTTTTAAAGCCATGTTTTGGTATTCCTTTTTACAATATGGGTTTCTATTAATGAAACTTTCGAGTAGTAAACCATTTATAACCCTGACAAATTTCGATGGCGAAATTCATTTTAAGGGGGGTAGAATTTAACACCTGAGACTTTTATAAGAAATAATTTGTTTTTATTTTATATAAATCATCAAAGGAATCTTTCACTACACACAACACTGGCTTGACTTTCTTTACACACAATCGCGACCTTCCTTGGCAGCTTGCGTCGTACGCAATACCGAGTTTCAGTAAACAACAATATGCTATTAAAATATTATTAAAACTAGCCATTATGAATAGTAATAACCACTTTTTGAAATTTTTTAAATTTTAGTTTTGAAAATGGACTTCATTTTTGGATTTGGAATATCAAAATTAGCCTAGGGTGAAATTTTGGTATTTTTCTGAAAACTTTCAATTTTTGATGAATAGTGAAAACACTGGGTTACTATTTAAAAACAGACTTTTTATTTGAATAATTATTTATTTAATTTTAATTTATTTTCAGTCAAAATTGATACATAATAACTATATAAGTTCAATTTAATTCATTGGAGTCATTTTATAATAATTTTAGATATATAAAAATTTTATTGAACTTTTGACCGTCTTTTACCCACCTCCTAGGAGAATTTGAAAATTTACATAAAACTTAATTTTACCGCTTCAGTGAATGGAATTTCAAAAATCCGAGAGACACGGTTGATGTCAGTTAGTAAAATGTGGTTCAATGAGATGAAAATAATTTTTGGTGAATAGTAACTTTTTTACGTTTTACTTTTTTTAACCACGGTTAAAAGTAAATAGGGTAATTAAGGGTAAAAATGATATTATTATGACCCTAAAACATGTACTAATTCTATTTTATAAGTTTAATTCGACCAAAAAAACCTTATGAAAAAAATATGACCATTTAGGCCCACATGGATGAGATTAGGACATTTATTATTAATTTATTTAAAGAAGGGTTAAAATAGTTAAAATCAAAGTTTAATAAGTAAATAATTTTTAATATAGAGTTATACATATAATATGTTCGACTATAAATATTCATTAGAAAGCTAAAAATATTTCCTACATAATTATAGTTTGTTTGTAATTTTTATAAATTAAATAAGTTAACTTATTTATGACACAAAGATGATGCAGTAATTATCTTATTAATGAAATATTGACATAACTGATGTTATAAATATCCAAATAAATGTAATTTGAGACTTTTTATGAATTAAACTAATTTTATAGGTTAATATTACATGTTAGTATTGATTTAATTAACTTTTTTCGAACTAATAATTCTGTTATAAGTTTCACAAAAATCAATTACTAAATAGTGTCAAAATTGACATAAAATAGTTTTTAAAACAAATATTATATTATTAATTGTTATTGTATTCCTAGAAATCTATGGTTCGTCCAAATGACTTATATAAGGTTATATATATTAATAATAAACAACTTGGGGTTCGTTTGTCTTGTTATCGTAAGTTTATTAACCTTATAGTGTAAGAAAACAAGAAGACACGGTAAAAGTAAAATTATTTAACTTAAAGTTAAATCTAAATGATTAGGTTAAAATAGGAACCTAAACTTGTCTAAATTCTATTGGATGAAAGGAATTAGACCCATCCCCACCTTAGCTTCGAAATAAATCATTTTGGAGCTATTTAAAACCGAATTTGGCTTTATAATAAAATAATATTTTTAGTTATTCCAAAGGTGCCCCTCTCCTCCCTTATAAAAGGGCACCTCCTCCCTCTCTTCCTCACACCACTTTGATCCTTCAAGCTCGACCAAACCCTGAAAAATTATCTTCTACACTTCCCTAGAAACATCCTAGAGGTCTTGGTCTTCTTCAAAGACCAATTTTGGTGCCCTAAGAGGAGGTCTCAAAGAGGCGCTTCACAGAAGAGGTAATGTCCGTTACCGATTCTTTCAACTTTATTTCTTATTCCACTTCCTCTTCTTTAGTTGTTTCATTATGAAATAATAACATTAGTATAACTCATATACTGATATGTAATTATATGTATGAAACAACCCTATTTCTCCATCTATCCATCCTACGGAAAATGAAATCACCGCACGTGCGTAGGTACGGAATACCGTCTCAACGCCGTGGTGTCATCTATTTTCCCCCACCACCTTACTTGGATGGGTATAATAGTGTAAATAATGACTATAAATGATTATTTTAAAGTTATATTTATTCTTAAATAGTATACATACACTCCAATACAATTCCACGATCATGGGAACGATATCATCACTCATGCGTACGTACGGAATACCGTCTCCACGATGTGATGCGACACGTTCTACATGATATTCATTGCATAATGATTATATAAATGAATTGAATGAATGAATATGATATATATTACACTAATACCATTCTGTAAATGAGGTATCTCTAACCTAAAAAGGAAAATACGAATTTATTCGACAAAACACGCATAAGAATAAAAAGTAATAAACACCCGAATAACAAGTAGTAATGAAATATTACTAATAAGAAGCTAAGAATATGACTATATATGATATCATAAAAATACTTATGATTCAGGAATAAGTCAATAACATTATTTAAATCATTATACAGGAGGTTCGGACACTTACGAAGAAAATCAGACCTATGGTAAGGGAAATATCACAATCTCATTTTTATCCAAGATTGTTTATACTTAGGAATTTACTGGCGTGTATTTTATCATCCACATCCATGTTTCCTCAATATTTAATATTATTTCCATCCACCTAAAATTTTTTATATCCAATTTTACCCTTCGGTGAGTTTTTAGTAATAGATATGAAAGGAATCTTTTGTCGTTTTTCGTACGAGGTACTTTTTGACTTTTCCGACAAAAGTACGAGAAGAATGTTTTTTTAACTTATACGGCATGAATGAATTTTTAAAAAATTATTTCTAAGAATCTTCCTTTACAAGTTTTCAAGTTTATTTTTAATCAAATTCTTTTAGTTTATAATTGTATGACATGTTAAGAAAGGAAAAGTTTTTTTGAAGTAGAAAGGATATTTTCATCAAGAATGGAGTTCAAGTGTTTTATCAAAATTATTTTCCATCTAAGATAATATATGGTTCTATTTCTATCCCTATTATTACATGTACATGATTATGTTGTGATGTAAATATTTTTATGCATTCCTTTATCTTATATGAATTGTTTTATGATGTCACGATGTTTAAGAATCCCATTTTTATTACATGGGTTATGCTCTGATGTATTGTTTATGATTTTGTGGCACACATAAGAATGGTATCATTATGAGATGGGTGGGACCTATATCTCCCTCCAATGCATTGGGTAAAGATTTTATATCTCATGAGACAGACATGGCTGGAACGGCATGTTAAACCGGTTCAGTGAAACAGGACTGAAACGAGGAATGAACTCAGTTCAGAAATGGACTTTGTCCACTAAGATAGTATTGGAAATGAGTCTTGACTAATAAGAAATGATTCTCTATGATTATGTGTGTATGAAACAAAGCATCATGTTTTAAGTTATGATTATTGTGATTTCATTTCACTACCATGATTTATCCCATGTTATGAAATTATGATCTCTTTTGCAGGGTAAGATTTCCAAAATGTTATGTTCTTATGAATATGATGTGATTGATATTTCTTTTGTTTACCCTTAATGAGCATTTGACCTCACCCTTTTATGTTTTCTTTTCCCCAGGATATAAAGAAAGGTTTTAGGTAAGGAAACAAAAAGGGGATGATCGTTATGTGAGTTGTTAAAGATATTTCGACATGATTAGAAGTTTATATTCCAAGTTTCCAAAGACACTAAACTATTACGGTCCTTGTGTGTGTGTTTTTGTTATGTACTATGTATTACACAAAAGTAATGTAATGTCTATGTACGTCAAGCTTAGGGTCTCTACAGTTGGTATCAGAGGAAAGGTTTAGTCAACCTTTGGAAACTAGGATGCGAGAACATTAGTGAGATCCCTAAAGTTATTTATAAGGTATGTCTAGGGATGTACCTAAGGTTAAGTATACGTATAGGTTATAGTCCTAGAATTGTGCTAACCATCTTAGAATTAAACCTAAAATGTTAGATATTGAAGGTACTCCCCCTTTATTATGTTGTTTTCCTAACATGATTTTTGTCTCTAACAGTATTCAATTTGGGTTTTAGACGATGGCTGGAACCCGAAGGAACCGTGTTGATCAATATGATGGACGATGCAATGATTGTCCTCCTGAACAAAACAACGTTATGGGAGATGGAATTCCAAATCTTATTTCTATACTTACTCAAGCTATGAATCATTCTGGACTTCCAAATGAGCAGACAAAGGAACAATATTCTATTGAGTCCTTCATGAGGCAACGCCCACCTTCTTTCAGTGGGTCTTTCGATCCACCTGTTGCTGAAAAATGGATCAGTACCACTGAAAATATATTTTCAGTTCTTCAATGATCTAAACATGATAAAGTCATCTTAGCAGTATATCGTTTGGAAGTTGACGCTGATCAATGGTGGAATCTTATCAAGAATATGAGGCCAAGTGATGAAATTGAGTCCATGGAATGGGACGAGTTTAAGAACTTATTTTTCAATAAGTACTTCCCTCGTATTCTCCGAACAAAGATGGAGAAAGAGTTTCTTGAACTGAAGCAAAAGGATGATGAATCTGTTGGTACCTATGAAGCAAATTTTACATGACTTACAAGGTACGCTTCTGGTATTATTATCCAACCTGAGAGTAAGATCAATCGATTCTTTAGTGGCTTAAAACCAAATCTTCGAAGGGCATTAGCTATAAGAGACTTCAGTAGCTATGAAGAAATTGTGCGCTGTGCTATTAAGGTAGAAATGGAAGTTGGTGTTATATATCCATCTCATAGTTTTGATAAGAAACGAAAGATGGAGTTCAAGGAGAAATCTCAAAATAATGGTGAATAGAAGATGAATGTTTCCTTATGCTCAAAGTGTGGAAAGAAGCATGGCAGAGATTGTCTTAAAGGGACTAGAAAATGTTTTACGTGTGGAAAATAAGGTCATCGAGCAGCTGAGTGTCGAAGTAATGGAAAAAGGGTTGCTAATGGTGTGAATAAAGAAAAGACTGCAGATAACGCACCACCAACACTTCAATGCTTTAAGTGAAATGAAATGGGGCATTATGATAATCAATGCCCTAATCCAAGGGTTAATGATGATCGACATGAGCAACCACTTAAGGCAAAGGACAAAGGGTAGTCACATGCGATCACTATTGGCGATGTTGAATATGACAACGATGTGGTGGAATGATTAAGTAATGGGATTCCAAAATAATGTTGTATATAGTAACGTGGAATATTGGAATATTTATGTATTGGTCTATTGTGGTTTTCAATAATTTTATGGTACCGATAACCATGGAAATAGATTGAGATATTTTTGGTAAGCAGATGATATGCGTATAATGAAGGGATAAGAATATAATGATATGTTTGATTGTATTCATGAGCTCATGATTGATATAAGGACTGAGTGATATAATGGTTTGAGTATAAAGAATTTTGAGGATTTTGGTTTGTGGAAAGTGTTAACTTTTAACTGCATTCATGTTTTCACTAAGGTTCAATGGGTATTCATTCTTCAAGAGAATACATGATTAAGGTATCCACATGTTTGTAATTTGAACAAAAAGATATATCTTATGATATATGGGGGATAAATGATGGCATTCACGTGATTGTTATGTGACATTTCAAGTAATCATTTTCTTTATACTATGAGCTTGGACCGAAGTATTTTAGAAAAGCCTAAAGATTGGAATGGATTATGTTGGACATAAGTTAGTATTGTTTAAGGATAGAAATTTTTTTGATATTATTGATGGGATGTTATAGTAATATAGATTTAGAAAAAGGACAACCTGCAGGACGGGCGACAACCCATCGCGTCGGACAAGGCTGTGGGAATCGAACCCACAACCGAAGTGCGACTGGCCTTTATTGCCTACCACTGGCCTACAAGAAGTCCCTGGTTAGTAGAAACTAGTTTTATTTTATTACGCGGTATGATATATGAAGTGTAAGTTCATTTATGGAATCGTATACGATTAACCTCACCATAGATGGACTTATGTATATTTGATAACTTTTGCTAACCTTTTGTTTGAAACAGATGGAATGACCCATCATTCTATCACATGATCTATTAACACTTCATTAATAACAAATTCAACATCATTTCTTTAAGAGATGAAGTGGAAATTGTTCAAAGCACGAACAACAGTGAGATTGTACCAAAATAAAGTAAGTATTTATTCTAATTCAAATTCTTCAACTTTTGGGAAATGATCTTGAAAACAAAAAATGTTGTCCTAGTGCCCTTATATCCGATGAATCAGATGGTACCCTAGATCATCACAAATTTATGGTTTTGTGATTGTTGGATTTTTCATAGCCATGTTCTCTACCACTCTCCATCATAACATGACGGTTAGATTTCTCTTCCATATCCATATTTTCACTTATGTTCTCCTATGTGGAAACCCAGTGATTAGTTAATTTGGGTAACCGTTACTTTTCATACTTTAGTTTTTAAAGCCAAGTTTTGGTATTCTTTTTTTCGATATGGGTTTCTATTAAAGAAACTTTTGAGTAGTAAACCATTTATAACCCCAACGAATTTTGAGGGCGAAATTCATTTTAAGGGGGGTAGAATGTTACACCTGAGACTTTTATAAGAAATATTTTGTTTTTATTTTATATAAATAATCAAAGGAATCATTCACTACACACAACACTAGCTTGTCTTGCTTTACACACAATCGCGACCTTCCTTGGTAGCTTGCGTCGTATGCAATACCGAGTTTCACTAAACAACGATATGCTATTAAAATATTATTAAAACTAGCCATTATGAATAGTAATAACCACTTTTTGAAATTTTGTAAATTTTATTTTTGAAAATGGACTTGATTTTTGGATTCGGAATATCGAAATTATCCTAGGGTGAAATTTTGGTATTTTTCTGAAAACATTCAATTTTTGATGAATAGTGAAAACACTAGGTTACTATTTAAAAACAGACTTTTTATTTAAATAATTATTTATTTTATTTAAATTTATTTTAGGTCAAAATTGATACATAATACCTATATAAGTTCAATTTAATTCATTGGATTCATTTTATAATAATTTTAGATAAATAAAAATTTTATTGAACTTTTGACTGTCTTTTACCCACCTCCTAGGAGAATTTGCAAATTTACATAAAACTTAATTTTACCGCTTCTGTGAATGGAATTTCAAAAATCCGAGAGACACGGTTGATGTCAATAAGTAAAATTTGGTTCAATGAGATGAAAATAATTTTTGGTGAATAGTAACTTTTTACTTTTTACTTTTTTTTACCACGGTTAAAAGTAAATAGGGTAATTAAGGGTAAAAATGATAGTATTATTACCCTAACACATGTAATAATTCTATTGGATAAGTGTAATTCGACCAAAAACAACCTTAGGAATAAAATATGACCATTTAGACCTACTTGGATTAGATTAGGACATTTATTATTAATTTATTTAAAGAATGGTTAAAATAGTTAAAATCAATGTTTAAAAAGTAAATAATTTTTAATATAGGGTTATACATAAGATATGTTCGACTATAAATATTCATTAGAAAGATAAAAATATTTAATACATAATGATATTTTATTTGTAATTTTTAGACATTAAATAAGTTAATTTATTTATGACACAAAGATGATGCAGTAATTATCTTATTAACGAAATATTGACATAATTGATGTTATAAATACCCAAATAAATGTAATTTGAGACTTTTTATGAATTAAACTAATTTTCTAGGTTAATATGACATGTTAGTATTGATTTAATTAACTTATTTCGAACTAATAATTCTGTTATTATTTTCAAAAAAATCAATTACTATATAGTGTCAAAATTAACATAAAATAGTTTTTAAAACAAATATTATATTATTAATTGTTATTTTATTCATAAAAATATAAGGTTCGGCCAAAGTGCTTAGATAAGGTTATATATATTAATAATAAACAACTTGGGGTATGTTTTCCTTGTTATCGTTAGTTTATTAACCTTATAGTGTAAGAAAACAGGAAGACACGGTAAAAGTAAAATTATTTAACTTAAAGTTAAATCTAAATGATAAGGTTAAAATAGGAACCTAAACTTGTCTAAATTCTATTGGATGAGAGGATTTCGACCCATCTCCACCTTAGCTTAGAAATAAATCAATTTAGAGCTATTTAAAATGTAACACCCCAAGCTTCTACGGTACGTTTCCCTTCGAATAATGCGATAGCGTGTGTTGTACGCAACCTCGAGTTCTAACACACACCACAACTAATTAAACTAGCCGTTGTGAATAGTAATACCTAATTTTTGAAATCATATATATTCTATATTTCAAAATGGACTTCATTTTTGGATTCGGAATATCAAAATTAGCCTAGGGTGAAATTTTGGTACATTTCGGATAACTTTCATATTTTGATGAATAGTGAAAATTTCTAAATTTTAATTAAAAACAACTTTTTTAATCAAAATAATTAATAGTGATAAATTATGAATTTGAGTGGTTTTAAAGTATATTTAGAATATATTTTTACCATTCAATTTAATGTTTATCATTGGACATAGTTTTACAATTAAACCGAACATAAACAAGTGTCAATCTTTTGATAGTTATTATCTCTTAAAAACACGCTTTTTGTTTTAACAGCGGGAATTAATTTTAAATTAATTTCTGCCACTTCTGTGTTTTGAATTTAGGAAAATGGATTCCATATTTGGAATCAGGATGTTCAAATTATGTAAATAGGTAACTTTTATTTTTAGACATTTTGAATAATTACTGCGGTAAATAATTTATTTACCATGGTTAAAGGGTAAATCCGGTAAATAAGGGTTAAAAAAATAATATTATAATAATACAAAATTACCCTAAAACGTGTCTTAACCCTATTGGTTGATACATGGTCGACCATGGGCATCTTTGTGTCAATTTTGGGACCCCATGGATCCACTTGTAAGTGATAATGACACTTTATTTTAATTAAGTTAAAATGAATACAAAAATGACACAAGCATATATCTTTTAGAAGAACAATTTTTACATAGGGTTATACATGTTGGATTTTCGATTATAAATATTCATTAGAAAGATAAAAGTATTTCCTACATAATGATATTTTATTTATAATTTTTAGACAATAAATAAGTTATTTTATTTATGACACAATGATGATGCAGTAATTACTATAATAGTGAAAAATTAAAATAATTGATATTATAAATACCCAAATAAATATAATATGAAACTTTTAATGAATTAAACTAATTTTCTAGGCTAATATGATATATTAGGATTGATTTAATGGACTTTGTTCGAAGTAATCAATCTGTTATGAGTTTCACAAAAATCAACTATTGAATAGTGTCAAAATTGACATAAAAGAGTTCTTAAAACAAATATTATATTATTAATTGATATTAAATTCCTAAAAATCTAAGGTTCGGCCAAGAGACTTATATTATGATAGGTTAATCATTAAGGGACCACTTGGGTGTCTCTTGGATGTATATAGTAAGTTTATTAACCATATTATATAAAAATACAAAGAGACATTGTAAAAGTGAAACTAATTAACTTAGAGTTAATACTTAAAGATAAGGTTAATATAAGTACCCAAACCTGTCTAAATTCTATTGGATGAGTTGTTTTCGACCTATCCCCACCTCATCCTTTGAATAGTCAACTTTGGAGCCTTTAGAAACCGAATATGAATTTATTATAAATTAATATTTCTAGCTTTTCCAAAGGTGCCCCTCACCCCTCTTATAAAAGGGCACTCCTCCTTCTCATTTCTTCACACCTCTAAAGCCTTTTGGTTCGGCCATACTCTGCCCAAATACTCTCCCAACATCCCTCAATACAACCTAGAGGCCTTAGTTTGATCAGAAAGCCAACCTAAGGAGCCCTTTTGATCAAATCAAAAGGAAGAACCCGAAGAAGAGGTAATGATCTCACCACCCTTTTCTAAGTTCATTTCTTCTTCCACTTCTTCTTCCTTTGTTCTTACCATTCTGAAATAATAACTCCAGTATCTGACATATACTGTGATGTTATTATAAATATGGTACAATCATATTCAGTATTCTATCCACCCTTTGAATAACATGTCACCATACGTGCGTACGTACGGCTTACCGTCTCCACGTCGTGGTGTAATTGTTATTCAATATAATATTATTTGGATGGGTATAATAATGATGTGTAACTCATGTAAATAATAAATATAACATGTTAATGATTCTGTATATATGATATACCATCCATTTATATATTATTTTAATATCAAAAGAATGATATTGTCGCTCGTGCGTACGTACGGACTACCGTCTCCACGAACGCGATGAGATTCATTCTCCATCGTATCCATTCAAGTATAATTATCATTTGATGATTTAAAAATGATGTTTAAGGACTGTATATCATTCTGGATATGAATAAGATACAACAACCATGGCTTATGTAACAAAACATATAAAAGAAAATGAGTAAGTTAACTCCCGAAACGACGATAATTCTAAGATATTATTAACAAATCAATGTTAAAAGATCATATATGATATCATATTAATATATATGATTCTTGTATAATTTAATAACAACTATTTCACCATTATACAGGAGGTTAACCTACCCCAACCAAGGAAAAGTACAAGGTAAGGGCTATTTCACAATCTCTTCTTTATCCGAGGTTGTTTATACGTAATAATCTACTGGGATCTCGTTATCATCATCCATGTTTCTTCAAAATGTATTTCAAAACATTTTTACTGTTTACAAGAATATGGGTTAAAGTCATTTATACCCTTGTTTGACTTTTTATAAGAGGTTTATAAAGGAATCTTTCCGTCGTTTTCAAAACAAGGTCCTTTTTAACCTTTTCGACAGAATTGAGGTAAGAATGTTTTTTTTAACTTATACGGCGGGTGCGGTTATTTTCCGCCGTTATAAAATCGTCGAAGCTTCCCATACAAGCTTATAAGAATATTTTCAAAGAAAATGTTTTATTTTATATGGATCTTAAATGATTTCAAAATAAAAGGAGATATTTCTTTTAAAAGAATTTTGATTTCATCTATGTCAACATCCTTTGATGGATTTTAAGATTATTTGAAGTTGATTTATTATGATACAAAACTTCTATATTGTATTGAAGGTTTTGTGATATGTTTGACTGTGGATGTGCTATTTTTATACCATTCATAGTTTATTGTGAAAGTATTGACATTTCGTATGCTAGTTTTAATATGAATGTTTATGTTATGTTTAAACCTTTTCATATGGGAATGCATTGGACTTAATAAGTGACGGGTGGAGCCCGCTATAGCTCCTCGATGCATCGGTAGGTCTCATGAGACAAACTAGTGTCTTGGCACAAGGCCTTGACAAAATCTTATTTGTAGCCTTGGCACGAGGCCTTGGCTATGTGGTTATGATAGTCTGGCATTATGAATTCCAACATTATGAAAGTGGTTATTGATTTTTGCATGTGATTATTCGATTAGTAGAATATCCATGTGAATAAGTAAATGGCATTATTTCATTTTACTTTTGCCATACCATGTTGAAGTTCAATTTTAAAAGGCTTTTGTTTTAGTAATTCATTGCCTTAAATGTTTATTCTTATTGATGAAAGTTTCCGCTATATTGTTATCCTTACTGGGCATTTGAGCTCACCCCTTTTCTATGTTTTATTTTTCCCCAGGATGTGAAGAAGTAAATTATGAATGACCTGCAGGGATATTATGAGGGGATAGTAGTGTGGATTATGGAGACATTATGTTGTTGTAGTAGTTTTTCATTTTATGATGTAATGTAAAACATATGAATATATCTAGTGTTTCCAAGGCTACTAAACCAATCGGTCTTTCGAGATTTGATCTTTCTTGTGATCATGCCAATGTTATGTAATAATGCACCGACTCTAGGCAACTAGGGTCGGGGCGTTACATAAAACCGAATTTGGCTTTATAATAAAATAATATGTTTTGTTATTCCAAAGGTGCCCCTCTCCTCCCTTATAAAAGGGAACCTCCTCCGTATCTTCCTCACACAACTTTGAGCCTTAAATCTTGGAAAAAACCTGCATAATTATCTTCTCCACTTCCCTAGAAACATCCTAGAGGTCCTGGTATTCTTCAAAGACCAATTTTGGTACCCTAAGAGGAGGTCTCAAAGAGGCGCTTCAAAGAAGAGGTAGTGTCCGTTACCGATTCTTTCAACTTTATTTCTTCTTCCACTTCCTCTTCTTTAGTTGTTTCATTATGAAGTAATAACATCAGTATAACTCATATACTGATATGTTATTATAAGTATTAAACAACCCTATTTCACCCTCTATCCATCCTACGGGAAATGAAATCACCGCGCGTGCGTACGTACGGAATACCGTCTCCACGCCGTGGTGTCATCTATTTTCCCCCACCACCTTACTTGGATGGGTATAATGGTGTAAATAATGACTATATATGATTATTTTAAAGTGATATTGATTATGAAATAGTATACATACAGTCCAATACAACTCCACGATCATGGGAATGATATCATCGCTCCTGTGTACGTACGGAATACCATCTCCACGATGTGATGCAACTCGTTATACATGATCTTCATTGCCTAATGATTTTATAAATGAATTGAATGAATTAATATGATATATATTACACTAATACCATTCTGGAAATGAGGTATCTATAACATAAAATGAAAAATAAGAATTTATTCGACAAAACACGCATAAGAACAAAAAGTAATAAACACCCGAATAACAAGTAGTAATGAAATATTACTAATAAGAAGCTAAGAATATGAACATATATGATATCATAAAAATACTTATGATTCTGGAATAAGTCAATAACATTATTTAAATCATTATACAGGAGGTTTGGACACTTACGAAGCAAATCGGACCTAAGGTAAGGGAAATATCACAATCTCATTTTTATCCGAGATTGTTTATACTTAGGAATTTACTGGGGTGTATTTTATCATCCACATCCATGTTCCCTCAATATGTAATATTATTTACATCCACCTACAATTGTTTAAATCCAATTTTACCCTTCAGTGAGTTTTTTGTAAAATATATGAAAGGAATCTTTTGTTGTTTTTCATACGAGGTACTTTTTGAATTTTCCGACAAAAGTATGAGAAGAATGTTTTTTTAACTTATACGGCATGAATGGATTCTTAAATAATTATTTCCAAGAAGCTTCCTTTACAAGTTTTCAATTTTATTTTTAATCAACTTCTTTTAGTTTATAATTGTATGACATGTTAAGAAAGAAAAAGTGTTTTTGAAGTAGAAAGGATATTTTCCTCAAGAATGGAGTTCAAGTGTTTTATCAAAATTATTTTCCATCTAAGATAATATAGGGTTCTATTTCTATCCCTATTATTACATGGATTTGATTATGTTGTGATGGAAATATTTTTATGTATTCCTTTATATTATATGAATTGTTTTATGATGTCACGATGTTTAAGAATCCCATTTTTATTACATGGGTTATGCTATGATGTATGGTTTATGATTTTGTGGCAGACATAAGAATGGTATCATTATGAGATGGGTGGGACCTATATCTCCCTCCAATGCATTGGGTAAAGATTTTATATCTCATGAGATAGACATGGCTGGAACGGCAGGTTAAACCGGTTCAGTGAAACTGGACTGAAACGAGGAATGAACTCAGTTCAGAAATGGACTTTGTCCACTAAGATAGTCTTGGCAATGAGTCTTGACTAATAAGAAATGATTCTCTATGATTATGTGTGTATGAAAAAAAGCTTCATGTTTTAAGTTATGTTTATTGTGATTTCATTTCACTACCATGATTTATCCCATGTTATGAAATTATGATCTCTTTTGCAGGGTAATATTTCCAAAATGTTATGTTCTTATGAATATGATGTGATTGACATTTCTTTTGTTTACCCTTACTGATAATTTGAGCTCACTATTTTATGTTTTCTTTTCCTCAGGATTTAAAGAAAGGTTTTAGGTAAGGAAAAAAAAGAGGAAATCGTTATGGGAGTTGTTGAAGATATTTCAACATGATTAGAAGTTTATATTCTGAGTTTCCAAAGACACTAAACTATTATGGTCCTTGTGTGTGTGTTTTTGTTATGTACTAAGTATTACGCAAAAGTAATGTAATGTCTATGTACGTCAAGCTTAGGGTATCTACATTTTAGCTCAATGTTTATCTTTTTCCAGTCAGGGACTCGAAGGGAGGCATCAAGCCAAGGACCTTTGTTATTGCAGCCATGTTGGCTGAGGGAAAAATGTTTAGGTTGGCTACCCACATTTTAGCAAAGATTCATAGGAACATACTCCATGTCTTCATGGGTAAGTCTACTTTGAGAATAGTGGGACCATTCCAAGTTTTATGGGGATGGATCGCCACTCACTTCAGGACGTATAATGTACAGAACGGAGTACAGATCCCTGGATATTATTTCAGTCCATCAGTGCAGGCATTCTCTGGAATTTCTCCACTAGATCTCAATTCCTATGACATGAAGGTGAGGTTGAGCATGTATAAGGAAATAAATTTCTTTCCTTATGGAAATCCGCCAACCGGGCGGTTTTTTGATGATGGAACAACCATCCTGGAATTAAGGGCATACATGCTGGCCTGCAGAGATGGTGTACTGGTCACTAGGATTGACAGAGAGATTATATGCGAGGACTATGCTCCATACAGATTTTCACATCAATTTAAGAGTGTACAAAAGACTGTTGTATCACCCCCTGTGCATGTCAGGTCATAGAAACATCTGATGGTTTCCCGACAACTATGGTTGCTGACATCTAGGGAGAAGACCGAGGCTGTATTTGATCTACCAGTTGATAAAGCGGCGAGTAACATGACCACATGGTATGCCAAGAACTGGATAGCATCATACCTTGAAGGGGTACTGAATCAACTAGTTTACCAGGTGGGGAAATGGAAAATAACTGTAGAGAAATAAACCCTTCATCTGGAAGGCGATTCTTCTACACCACCCGAAGCTGATTCGTCAGATTCCTAGGATGGGGATGATGAGGCACCACATGTAGCAAAGCGACCTCACGCAAGATATAATCCCCCCGTCAGAATCAAGAGACCAACTCCATCGATTCCCAGTGAGTTACTTCACTAGGACAATTTAATCACCATTACTTTATAGAGAAACAAGTCTTATTCAGTTATCCTTTATTTGTAGCTATTGGATCCGGGAAAAAGCTGAAGTCCAAGATTGTAGGACCATCCTCGCAGCCTTCTGGTAGACATACTGAAGCTGCCTTGCTGGATTTCTGTGAGGGGCTACACCTCCCTGGAATAAGGAATCTTATTTCTTCTATAGATATCTGTTTCAATGATAACCTCGATGAAGTGCGGGCTTACACCAGAGAGATTTAAATTCTCATATATGCCACCACTGATTCTGTTCCTGTCACAAAGAAGGTGAAGGAAATGATAGATCGTGGTTCCATTGAGGGGACTGGTGGTTCCGGAGATGAGGAGTGGCACGATTATGTGGATCCTGAAGATGTAAGTCTCTTTCCTTATTTGCTTTGTAACTTGATTCCAGTTAATGCTTTGTTACTCAAGGAAATTATTCTCTTCATCCTCCAGCTTGCAATTAAAGGAACTACTGAGGTTCTTTCACCACAATATAGCCCTGGTGTTACTGCCATCAGGGCTAATGAATCTCCTCATGAGTAGGGTGAAATATCTCCAGGCCAACAAGCCATGAATGTGGAGTTGGGCATGGATTTCCATTCTCCAATTCATGTACCTATAGATGATGATACGCTCACTCCCAAAAATCCAAAGAAGAAAATGCATCAAAGGAGGATGTCCACAGCTAAACGCTTCATCAGTAGTGGTAAGTCTTTCAGATAATCATGAGTCTTAACACAAAAAAAGGTTACTCATACTTTTTGGGATTGCAGGGGCTTCTTCAATTTCCCCTTTGAGGGAGAGGACCGACCTTCCTCTAAGAACAAAGGAGGGTTCTAGTGAAGAATAACAAGTTCAGGCTGACTTGGCTTCTCCTGGAGATGAGCCAACGTCTATTCCCAGTATCCCTCCTATTGTTGTTGCAAGGAGAGAAGAGACTACTTCCAGTAAGTTAACAATGCTTCATGAAATGTTAAATAAAACATCAACTAACTACCATTTTGTGATACTTTAGTTTCAACCCCTACACTAGAGCTCTTGAAAGCCATTGAAACTGATGCCTCTATTTTATCCGAAGAAGCTGTCTAGGGTCAGCGGCCATATAATGAAGTACGCCAAAAAGACATATCAAATGCTCCCACTGGTGAGATTAACCAGGATTCTGAGATTACATTGGATGAAATGATGGAACTTGGTGCATTTTTGAAGAATTTTAGATCATGTTAAACTACCATGTAATTTATAAGAATATGGACATGAGTGTTATCCTTCGTCCTATTAAAAATAACTTCTTATTACATCTCTGATCATGACCAGTTAAAATGTGAAGTTTTATCTGAGTAAGCTACTGAAATGCTAATGCCTAAAGGGGGTACATAATACCCTACAATTATAGAAACATTAGCTCAAGTGGAGAATAACCTGGTAGAGCTTCCTGAAACTCGTCTTGAAAATCTTTTCAATGATAGGAAAGATGAGGAGGAGCCTTCTCAAGTTAATGATATATAGTTGGGTAAAAGATAATAATTTTTTTGTGACTATACTTAATTTGCAAGATAGCCAATAAACATTTTTTATCCTTTGATACTAACCAAAGCTTTAAATTGATTATTGAGGGCCATCAATTTCAGTGGCTTTATCTGGAGGTGAAGCCTCATCCTCCGCCCCAATGGGAATAGAGAGTGAAGAAACACGGGTTAGGGGGAAGTAGAAGAACATGGCACTTCCCTAAGAGCATTAATCCTGGATTATATTCCCCCCTGTGACAGTGATGCTGAGTCGGACCTGGAAGTACAAAAGGCGCTCCAATTTTCACGACGCAAGGCATGGAAGAACATATGGAAGATCATATCCGAAGTGACTTTAGAAGAGATTTCATCGAAAATCCCACAACTTTCATCCCTATTTTCCATGTTGGGACTTGGTGGTTTTGGATATCAAGAGATCCATGCCGCAGTGAAACAAGACATCTTAAGGAGGGAGCAGGAGCAAAAGTGCCATCAAGATTTCACCAGGGTGAGGCTATCAGTCAACATCAACGAATTTGAGGTTGTAGTGTCCCGAGCTGAGGCTGGTTAATGTGCCAAGTCGAAGGAGCTGAAGCATAAGATCAAAGAGTATGTCGTCCAGTAGATACACCTTCAGCAATAGTTAGATGCTGTTACTGGGGAACATGAGAAGATTAACAATTCATGGGAAGGATTTCAAATGAATGGTATGAAAACCATTGTAGATTCTAAGAAAGCACTCCATCAAGATGAAAAGAGTGAAGCTGGTCAAGTAAAGGAGCTTCAAGTGGCTGCTAATGAAGCTCGGGAGGCTATAAATCAAATGAATATTTATGTTGACTTCCTTTTGTAATTCTTGGAAAAGAGAAGAGACTCCATTCTGTGGATGTCCTTCAAACTCTTCTATATCAAATGAAAAACACTTTCATCTTTGATCATTTGTGCATGCCTTCTTTTGCAACATGCTTTAAATTTTACCTAAGCCAATGGGCCTAGTAAACATAGTTTTTTTTCTAGGATTATTATAAATAACCCTAAAAACATTGAATCTTTTTATTGATCAATATTACATAAAATCATACAAAATTTATGTTTAGTGAGATGGAACATGACTTTTGATCAATGTTCCCTTGTCTTTTGTGAGTAGTTTAATGCCATGCACTTTGGACATAAAAATGATAATGTTTAAAGTTGAAATATCTTTGGCCAAATGGATTGGAATTGGCTCAATTCCATGATAATTTATCTGAAACTATATTACCACGTTCAAGTATGGGGGAAAAATGTAAACGATGACTTAAGAAATTTTGAATATGCGGAACGATATGAAAAAGGGGTAAAAGGTATTAGAATAAGTAGTTCCCAAGAATGATGTTACCACTATTTAACAAACCCGTTAGGGGGTTGAATAATGCAGGGCCACCTAGGGGCATTGGCTGCATAGTCAAATAATAGTATCTTATGGATGATAGGTCCGTTATGTAGACTACTTATACAAAGCTGCCTAAGGGAACGTGCTGCATAGTCAGGAAAAATAACTCTCAGAAATTTACTTTTCTACTGCTAAAACTCCAGTGAAAGTTTTTGGATATTCAAATTTTCCAAAGCATAATGTTTGCTATATGGAAAGAGTTACTTGAATATGGAGAAGATATTTCCAAAAGAGTATGGGACAAATATGTTAAGGATGGATATTATTTGCGAATCCCTACATATTGTCGATAAAACAGCTTCAGGACAAAAGAGGTTACGCTTCCTAGAATGAAGTTACCATTTTTTGACAAACCCGTTAGGGGGTTGAATTATATAGGGCCACCTAGGGGCATTGGCTGCATAGTCAAATAATAGTATGTTTTTCCTGAGAAGTCTGTTATGTAGACTGTTTATGCAAGGACGCCTAAGGAATCGTGCTGCATAGTCAGGAAAAATAAATCTCAGAAATTAGACATTTTGTGACCAGATGTCAAGAAAAGGGTAATGGATACTTGGAAGTATTTATGGTTAGGAGTATGACATATGAAAATGGGTATTTTCCAATTCATGAAAGAGATACATAGATCAATGATAACCATAATCATGTTGTGGCTGGGTCATGAATTGATATGATGGACTTCACTACATATCCAATAAAGATGGGAATCATGCCATACATAGTTCTTGAAATACAGTTTAACGTCATGTCAGACGAAAGTATGGGAAATCTTAGTTTAGGGTCATAGAACTCGGACCATAAAAATGAATACACAGTGTGTGTTTTCACAGGGAATTTTCATCCAGGGGAATAAAAGTAAAATTTTGGGTTAGGCGCAAATACTTGGGGCTAGATTTGAGGGATGCTCGAACATTCCTATGTATCCCACAAGGATAGGAATCAAGAAACACGTAGTTCTAGAAATACACTCTGTACATATTTGGTTCGTACAAGTGAAGGGTGAAGGGGACTTTAGTGCAATGATGGTTTGACCCAAGATAAAAGGTTCGAGCATTGCCATGTATGCACATAGTATTTATAATATAACATGATTGGAGATCAAGGTTAATAATGATTCTCTCTCAGGTGAGGGTATCAAATAATGTTGTAGTTTATTGTCGTATAGTACAAAAGTGCTGTATAGTTTAACATCATGTAGGAAGGAAAAAGGTGAACCAATGTGAAGAGATTGGTTTTGGGATTGAACCTCAGAAGGTTGCCTATGTACCCAGCCTAGAAGGAAATGATCAAAGTCCACTTAGTTAAATTAAATAATAAATTAGTAATCATGTTGTTTTTTGGAGAACAACGACCTAAAAATTGTGTTGGGACTTACACATGGTTAGTGTCCCAGAGAGTATTATGGTTAAAATTTACTCTAAGTTCATGTGAGTCATACTCGGTGTGAGAAACAAGAGGTAGAAACAACCTTAACGATGCACAATTTAACGTCATGTATGACATATGAAGTGACTATGCAATTTAAAGTCTTACATTGAGGACTATTGGTGCTGCACAGTTTAGTGTCATGTATCAGGGACAAGATACAGTTTCACATTATGTAGGACATATTAAGGGACCATGACCAGTTTTACATCATGTGATATGAATGAGAAAAATAGTTTAGCATACTATAGCTAAGACGATGGGGAAACTACAGTTTAATGTCATGTTGGATGAAAGGGGGACTGTGCAGTTTAATGTCATGCAGTAAGGAAAAAAAGGACAAAGTTTAACATCATGTTGGATGTATTAGGTATTTTTTTCACAGTTTAATGTCTTTCTGGATGTAAGGGACTTCTGTACATTTTAGCATCATGTAGATAGGACATCACAGTTTAACGTCTTGTTGGACGATGGTGCGAATAATTTAAGGTCATATGCTTGGACTATCGATACTGCAGTTTAATGTCTTGCTGGACAATAAAGTATTTGTGTTACACAAAATAATTCTTCACAAATACAGCATTGGTTGGAGTAGTGATGAGTTCTCCATCCATTGATATTGAAGAATATGCTCCATTGGAGTAGACCTTATGTATTGAATAAGGTCCTTCCCATTTTGGCTCCATCTTGGGAGGTTTCATTCCTGGTATCATTGGAGTTCTGAGAACCAATACCAATTCTCCCTGAATAAATGAACGAAGATGAACTTTTTTGCTGAAAGCTCGTGAAATCCGATTCTGATAGACTTCCAAGTGGTGCAGGGTGCACAATATTTTCTCTTCTAACTATTCTAATTCATCCAATCACTTTTGTGATTGTTCATCTGTAGATAACTGATCAAAAATTGATAATCTGATCGAGGGTAACCGAACCTTAATGGGCAAGACTGATTCTGTTCCATATACCAATGAATATGGAGTTGAATGCATTGCAGTGCGGGTGGTGGTTCGATAATCCCATAAAGCATGAAAGACTTTATCAGGCCATGAATTCTTATCATTATCCACCATCTTTTGCAGTATGTTTGAAAGAGTATTTTTGAAAGATTCTATCTGTCCATTTTCCACTGCATGATATCGAGAGGAATGATTGGATTTAATGTTGTATTCTTGATACAACTTCTTTATCTTGGATGAACAGAAGTTGGTGCCATTTTCCGTCAATATTCTATGAGGGACAATAAATTTGGTAATGATGTTAGACTTGATGAAGCTAAAAATGCATTTAGAATTGAATTCTTTGAGGGGTATTGCCACTGCCCATTTGGAAAATAAGTCAGTAGCAGTAAGAATGTACTTAAACTGCTTGGATGTAGCTTAAGGATAAGGTCTTACTACATCCATTCACCATGTGGAAAATGGCCATAAGTATTTAGCTGTATGAAGCAAATCTGGGGGTTGATGAATGATGTAACGCCACGACCCCAGCTACCCAGAGCCGGTGCATTACTTCGTAACATTGGCATGATCCCAAAAGATCAAGTCTCGAAAGACCGATTAGTTTAGTAGCCTTGGAAACACTAGATACATTCATAAGTCTTTCATTACATCAAAATTAAACAAACTACAAAAAAACATGGTCTTCATAGTCCACACTCATATCTTCACTGATTATTCTTGCAAGTCAGTCATAAAATACTTCTTCACAACCTGGAAAATTTTTAAACATTGAAAGGGGTGAGCTCAAATGCTCAGTAAGGATAACAATAATGCGGAAGCTTTCATAAATAAACATTAACATTTAAGGCAATGTATAACTAAAACAAAATCCTTTTAAACATGAACTTCAACATAATATGGCAAAAGTAAAATGAGATAATGCCATTTACTTCATTACATGGATATTCTACTGGTCGAATAATCACATGCAATAACAATAACCACTTTCATAATGATGGAATGTATAATGCCGGACATTCTGAAACATTTTGTCAAGGCCTCGGCCAAGACATCTAAAATGATTAAGGCCTCGGCCAAAACCATAAATCAAAATTGGGAAAGGGCCTCGGCCAATTCCACGTCTAGTTGTCTCATGAGACCTACCGATGCATCGAGGAGCTATAGCGGGCCCCACCCGTCACTTATTAAGTCCAATACATTCCTCATATGAATAGGTTTAAACATATCATAAACCATAACATAATCATATCACATAAAACATGCATAAAGGAAACATAACATTTCCACATTCCAATCACAAGATATCAATACAACACATTGATATAATAAAAACGCTTTCAAAACCATTTTCAATACCAAAATAAAAGTAAGTTAAAACTTTGTATTTATTTTTCATTAAAAAAAGTGATGGCTTGTAGAGGAAGCCGAAACTCAAATAATGGTCACGGCGGCGGAGAAGTCGTTGTCGCCGCATAAGTACGGAAAGAAAAACATTCCCTTTTTGTCGTTTAGTAAAACTCTTCGTGTAAAAAGATTCCTTTTGAATAAATGTAAAAGTCAAAGGGGTTTATACACCGTATAAAAGAAAGTTGTGTATAAAATAAAATATGCCTCAACGAAAGGAGATTGAGACGAAGTCCCATACAAAGATCATTTTTAAAATAAAATAGATATATTATGTGTATTCACTATAGGTACACATAAATAACATAAAAATACAAAATAGGACATAATAATATCATGACATAATTTGAAAGTAGGAGATTAACCCAAAGAATGGAAGTTGGGTTAAGAAGATCCCTTACAAATATCATTTAAATAAAATATATCTATTATGTGTATTCACTATAATTACACATAAAGAAAGTACAAATACAAGATATGACATAACAATATCATGACATAATTTGAAAGTAGGAGATTAACCCAAAGAATAGAAATTGGGTTAAGAAGTTCCCTTACAAATATCATTTAAATAAAATATATCTATTATGTGTATTCACTATAATTACACATAAAGAAAGTACAAATACAAGATATGACATAACAATATCATGACATAATTTGAAAGTAGGAGATTAACCCAAAGAATAGAAATTGGGTTAAGAAGTTCCCTTACAAATATCATTTAAATAAAATATATCTATTATGTGTATTCACTATAATTACACATAAAGAAAGTAAAAATACAAGATATGACATAACAATATCATGACATAATTTGAAAGTAGGAGATTAACCCAAAGAATAGAAATTGGGTTAAGAAGTTCCCTTACCTCGTGTCTGACTTGACTCAACCGTTCTTTAACCTCCTGAATAATAAACTAGAGTTAATATATACCTTATTAAGAACCATTTTCAACTTCATTATCCTTATTATATCACTTATTACAATGATATGAACATTATGTAATTATTTAAGTTAATAATGTTCATTTTGTCGGTATTTGGTTCTTAAGTCAAAAATAGGCTTCTTACACTTACATGTTGTTAATTTGGTCAAAGGTTCATTATATCCAGAATGGTATTCATGATGTAGATATCATATATGTCATATATATCCAGTACATACATTCATTTATAATATTACATCACATTTAGAGGTAAGAAATGAAATGCACCGTTCATGGAGACGGTAAGCCGTACGTACGCATGAACGCTACTTCCATTTCTATTTCATATTTTCTGGAATGGAATCATAATGATATGAGAGTATATTATAATTCTAGTATAATAACATATATAATATCATTAACTTTATCCTTCACACATCCCACATATGGTATTAACGAATCAAATCACTTTCAGGGGGCGGTAGTCCGCGCTTCCTAAAATGAAGATATCGTGTTTTACCCATAATGGAAACCATAAAGGTATGCCCAAAATGAAAAAAACAGAAGCTTAAGGAAAACATAAACATATTATATATCATATATAAAAATAGTGACATCATAATGGCCACCTTTGAAGGTGTTAAATGAGTGTTGAACAATCATCGTTTCGGGAGGCAGAATTTCGCCATCCACGGAAACCTTATGTTCTTTAACCATTTGATGTAGTTGTGTGGAAGTGTAGCTCAAATAAATCTTATAACAACATCCTAGTATATTTAAGATACTGGTGTTGTTACAAAAGAAGTAAATAAAAAGAGTTTAGGGGGTTGGAGAAGCAAAATAAAACAAAAGAACATGAGAGAATGAATTACCTTAAAAAGTGTAACTCCTTTTGAGTTGAGCCTAAAGGCTTCCTTTGAAAGGATTCTGCCCAAAGGGAATCCTCTAGGATGAGGAGAGGGATGTGGAGAGAGCAAATGGGCAGGGGTTGGCCGAGCCAATGGCTTGAAGAGTGTGTGAAATGAGGTAGAGGTGGGGGCCTTTTATAAGAGGAGAGGAGGGGCACTTTTGGAAAGTAAAGGAACATTACATTATTTGAAAATGTGTTTCGGTTTTAAAAGGTCCCACATTGATAGAATTCGTGGATAAGGTTATAAGGCATCGAAATCCACTCATCCAATTGGTTTTGGCCATGTTTAGTTCATAGATTTTATATTATCTTTCCATTTTATTTAAATCGTCAAATAATGATGTCATCGCTGCATCATTATTATGTCATAAATAATTAAATTTATTTAATGTCTAAAAATTATAAAAAAAATACTATGATATAGGAAATCTTTTTATCTTTCCAATGACTATTTATAATCAAAATTTGGACTTGTGTAACCCTACTTAAAAATTGTTTTAGTAAAACACTTTATGTTAGTGTCATTTTCACTTTAACATTAAATAAAAAGTAATTTATGTTATTTCCCAACAAAAGTGGATCCATGGGGTCCCCAAGTTAGGCCATGGCTTGTCTTGGTCGGCCATGACACAACCAATGAGGTTGGGACATGTGTCTAGGTCATTTAATATTATTAAAGTATTATTTATACCTTAAACTACCCTAATTACCACTAATCGCGATTAAGAACTTAATAAGTTACTATTCACCAAAAAATTATTTTTATCCCATTGAACCACATTTTACTTCTTAATGACAACCATGTATGTCGGATTTTTGAAAATCAAATCACAGAAGTGGTAATATTTCATTTAAACGAAAAATCAGTTATTTAACAACCACTTAGTGGTTTCACTATTCATCAAAAATTGAAGTTTTTCAGAATAAGGCCAAAATTTCACCCTAAGCTATAATTGATATTCCGAATTGAAAAATGATGTCTATTTTACAAAATTCCAAACATATTAGTTGCATTAATTAATTTTATAATTAATTCCCGCTGTCACAACAAATAGCGTGTTTTTAAGAAACAATTTATATCAAAAGATTGACAATTGTTTATGTCCAATTTCAATGTTAAATTAATTCTAATGACCACCATTGGATAAAATGGTAAAAATATATTCTAATTATACTTTAAAACCATCAAATATTATAATTTATCACTATAAATTATTTTGATTAAAAAAGTTGTTTTAAGTATTTTTCACTATTTATAAAATTTTAGGAGTTCTCAGAAAAATACCAAAAATTCAACATAGGCTAATTTCGATATTACGAATACAAAAATGAAGTCCATTTTGACATATAAAATTTATAATATTTCAAAAATAAGGTATTACTATTCATAACGGCTACTTTGATTAGTCGCGGTGTTTTAGAACTCGAAGTTGCGTACAATGCAAGCTATTGTATTACTGAATGAGAAGCGTATCGTGGAAGCTCGGGGTGTTACAAATGAAGTTGGCATGTACTTGGAAATAATGACACTTCATTGTGAAATCAACACAATTTTGTATCATTTAAGGCCAAAACTACCCAAGACTTTGAACTTGATCAGATAGTCTATATCCAGACTGATGGGCACCACAGGCTCATGCATGAGATTCTTTCATGACAGCCATTTTTTCTTCACCATCAATTCACTTGAAGAGAATTCCACCAAAACCTATCTTGTAGAGAATTTTCTCTAAGTGATCTGGGCTGCCATAAAGTGTAAAATTGACCACACATCATTGGATTTGTTCTTTCCCAACTCTATCATGTGGAAGTGTTCCATTTTGAAGGTATTACTTGATAGGTTTTATTCATCCTATAGTATGACCATATGGTTCAGGAATGGGACCAATTTGATTGATTTTCTCTGTTTTGATTTGAACATAAGGTGAAATTGTACAACGGAGGGCAATACTGATGGTTGTCTCATCCCGATTTGGATCTGCCAGAGCTGTGGCTATATTAGCTAGTGCATCTGCTTGGGAATTTTGTGATCACGGGACATAAGAAAGTGTCAATTCCGTAGGAAATTACACCATTAACTCTCTGACGTAATCATACGAAAGGATTAGTTCTTCTTTTTTAATTGCATAATCCCCATTGACTTGTTTGATTACCTGGTCTGAATCACCATTCACCTTTAGGTGACACACTTGTACATGAAGTTCCAACTCCAATCCTCCGATAAGAGCTTGGTATTCTGCTTCATTATTTGTACCACCTACCAACAATGAATAGGAATAAGGTATCACTGCCTTTTCCGGGGAAATGAGTACAATTCCTAACCCAACTTTGTTGAATTTAGGATTTTCCATTTTCCTCACTTTTGGACTTCTGGAAGCACCATCAAAGTACATTTCCCATGTTTGAAGACTATCTTGAATAAAGAATACTTCCTCATTAGGAAGTTCAATATCTGAAGATGTATCTTCTACTGAAGGATGTTCAGCATGGAAATCAGCCAGAGCTTGGCCCTTAATTGCCTCTTGAGACACATATTTAATATCAAATTGCTGCAAAATAACTTCCCACCACGACAGACATCCTGTAAGCCTTGGATGACTAAGTATTAATTTGATAGGGTTATTGCGAGATACCAATTGTACCTCGTGATGTTGCAGGTACTGTCTGATCTTCTGAACTGCAAAGATTTATGCTAGGCAGCACTTCTCAATATTTGAGTATCGGGTTTCTGCTTCAAGCATAGTCCGACTAAGATAGTAGAGGTTGTTTTATTTCCCAACATCATTCTTCTGAGCTAGAAAGGCATCCAATGATCGCTCTGGAGATGTCACATAGAGGATAAGTGGACTTCTTTCAATAGGTGGAATTAACACCATAGGTCTCAAGAGATACTTGTTGAGAATATCGAATGCTTCTTGACATTCTTCAGTCCACAGGTAAGTGACTCCCTTCTTCATCAATTTTGTGAAGGGTATACTTTTTCCCACCAAATTTTTAATGTATCTCTGAATATAGGCCAAGTTTCCTTGAATTCCTCTCTATTCCTTTAAATCTCGAGGAGGTGACATACCAAGTATTGACTTTTTCTTCTCATGATCGACCTTGATACCACGATGGTGTGCAATGAAGCCGATAAATTTTCCCGAGGTTACCCCAAAAGCACCTTTTAAGGGGTTTATCTTCAAATTATGTTGCCGTAGTCTGTGGAATATGATTTCAAAATCAGCCAAGTGATTTGAACGTTGTTTGGATTTAACCACCAAATCTTCCACATAACATTAAACAAACTTCCCTAAAAAGGGTTTGAAGATATGATTCATGGAACACTGATATGTTGTGCCTACATTTGTCAGGACAAAGGGCATTACCCGATAGCAAAACACACCCTGAGTGGCTATGAAGGATATAGATTATTCATCTTCTGGAATCATTCAGATTTGATTATATCCAGAATATCCATCCATGAAGGAAAGTGCTTTATAGCCAGCTGTTGCATCAATTAAGAGTATGGTGATTGGTGCTGGAAAATAATCCTTAGGACAATGCCTATTAAGATCTCTGAAATCAATGAAAACTCAAATTTTCCCATTCAACATTTTCACTGGGACAATATTAGCCAACCATTTGGGATATTGAACTTCTCTGATAAAGTTAGCTTTGATAAGTTTATCCACTTCATCCTCAATTTTGGAATCATAGGTTGGGTGTGTTCTTCTAGTGGCTTGTTTGATTCCTCGGTTTTCTTCTGAAAAACCCAAACGATGAGTGGCAACATCAGGATCAAGACCTGGAATCTCTGTTTTTTTCCAAGAAAATATATCTCGATTTTTCATTAGAAAAGAAATATACATCTCCTGCTCTTCAAGAGTCATGGCCACACTAATTAAAGTGCGGCGTTGATCTTATTTTGTACGCAGATTTATTTCTATGAGTTCATCCATAGTGGTAGAGATACCCTCTTCAAATTTTGTAGGAGCATCCATAAGATCTTCCCCTTCTTCTACAAAATGTGTTATTTCTTCTATTTCTACTTGCATAGTAGATGATGAAGCGGAATTTCCTCGATCAAAAGAGATGTTAAAATTTGAAAATCTTGAAGAAGATGCTTCAACTTATGACCCTATAGATGATGAAGGGTCTTCCTTGGGTAATATAGAGGAGATAATGGATTGAGAATCAACATCATCATTCACCTCTGACAATGCTATAAATTATTCTATCCTGATTGGAGAAGTATAGACTTGCTGGATTTCAGCAGATGAAATGAAGACATCTCCATTTAAGCTTTCATCATTGCTTGGTGGATCACCACTTTCTCCCATGTTGTCTGGCATGATTTCTGTAATTGACATTATGGAAGTTTCCATAAGAGTATATTGATTTGGGTATATCCTATCAATTTGACTAATAATAAATACACAATCTATACTCACATGTGTAAATGGGTTTACTGGAATCTTTTCCAAACCATATGGATAATTAACTTTGGTAATCTCCCATGTTGTGGATTTCACCTTTCCCTTCATGTGATAGAATTCCGCCTCAATCTATTGAGATTCACATGTCTTGAATGGGGAATTATCACCATAAATGTCCCAATTTGACCATCAAAACAATATTTGAGACATTGATGGTATGATGAAGGGATAACCACATGTTGATGTAGCCGGGGTCTACCAAGAAAGATGTTGAAGGCTGAGTCTTGATCAACAACCATGAAATCTGAATTGGATAAAAGATCTCCAAAATGAGTTATGAGTGAAATCTCGCCCAGTGGTTCTTGTTCATTTTTATCATATCCTTGTAACATCAAAGTAGAAGGAGATAAATAAGATTCTGTGAGGCCCAATCGACGAAGTGTATGTATGGGGATGAGGTGGAATCCTAAACCATTATCAATGAAGTCACTTCAGACGCCTACACCATTAACCTTTCAAGATAAGTACAAAGGTATATTATGTCCATGCACGACATCATCTTCATCTTCATCTAGGAAAGATATCACTGCAAGGCATTCTCTAGGATTATTTTCAACATGGTAGACTTCAGATGAAGCAATTTCAGTTTCAAACTCTTGAGGACATGACAAAGCCTCGATGAGTGCCTCCTGAAGATCCTTTTATAAATTCAAAGCATCCAGAATTGATAAGTTGGCTGGTATTTGGCCCATGTGTTTCAATACATCATACTTTTGATACAAAGGTCTGTGTTTCCCAATAGGAACATGTGGTTTCGTAGGTGCCTTAGAAGTTGATGATTTGGAAGTAGATTCATCTTGTATCGGGGTAGGAGTTGGAAATACTCCGAGCTTTGTAAAATTAAACTGAATAGGTCTATTTACTTGCTGAGTGGAAGAAGATGGAACCTCCAACCGATCTTCTAGAATAATTGTGCCAGGACTGAGTCTGCTATTGGTGGACGAATTTTCTTGTTCTTATTGAGCCCCTTGAAGGGCTCTACCATGAGTTTCTGCTGCATACACAGTTCTAGCAGTGATATAATTGGAATAGTGGCCTCTGAATGATCCACGTCTTCCCCTGTACCCTGAGCCTCTGGAACTCCCATTGATTCCTCTATTTGATACAAGAAATTCAGGCTCATCAAAATCAATACTACAACTGGCATATGGATTTGTTAAGTGAATCCTGTTTACAGAACCAAGGATCAACTCTTCATCTGATGAATACGCTGCCTAATTATCCAATTTAGGCTATGTTGTTTGGTGGGATGGTGCCTGTGGCTTCGATGTAGATGGAATAAAATCACCCAAAGTCAAAGACAACTTAGGCTTTGACACAATTTCATCTTATTCTGATTGTTCCTCTTTCTTTGAATTATGCTTCCCTTTTGTGGATTTTCCCTCTGATGAAGAGTGTTTTGGTGTGGCATTCATGGCAGAAGAGACCATTGGTTTCTTCAATTGTGTTCACAAAATGGAATGAGTTCGGTTGATTGTTTTTTGGACCATCCAATCATCATATTTTTGTGCATTTTTATTCTTGACTTATTGCCACTCGCCATTTTCCTCTTGATCTGTAGTAGTAACATATGATACCTGAGTTGAAGATCCTTTCAGTTTGACTTGCCCCAAGATGACCATTTTATGTAGGAGGTCATTGAAGAAAAAACACTCCTGAATGGGATTCCCCAACATCTGATGAAACAGGAAATAGTTGGGACGGTCTTCATCTCTGTCCTTGTTTGTCCTCTTGGGCCTTCACAATTGAACCAAATTATTTTCCATAGCTGAAATAAAGTAACCAGGAACATGTTCATGTTAGAAAGAGTAAACATTGCTTTTCAAATCCTCAAATTGTTTTCGTCATTGATATCTTTGATCATCTTGACGAAATGGCCTCTGTTGTTGATGATCAGGAGGCTAGGCCCTTCGACAAGATGAATGTTTTGAATTAGAAGCAGGTACATGTACTTGTTTAAGAATAACTGTAGCAGTCTTTACTCTACCCATTCTATTTCCTGGAGCTAATGGAATTACACGAGTTTTATTCTTAGTCTTCATAAGAGAATATTCAATCTGTTGAGCGATTGGGGTAAGGTATCGAAACCCTCCTGTGTATTTCACAGGGATCAACGGTGTGCGTAGTTCATCACACAAATTTTCCACACAGATTGACACTAATTCTTGTTGAGAAAGTGCTAAGCTTATGGAATATGTTAATCCCTTCCAGTGAGCAATAAAATTCCAAACCCTTTCATTCTCCCTTTGATTACAGTTTGTAAGATAAAAAACTGTTTTCTTTGGAAAAGTTGAGGTGAATTGAAGATGGAATCATTGGAAGAGATCCTCCCAGCTAGTAATTGACCGCGATTGTAAGATTGTGTACCAGACAGAGGGAGGCCCATGTAATGATTGTGCAAAACACCTGATCTTAACTGCTTCTTGTTGTCGAGGGGATCCCATCATAGGATCTTAATGAGAATCAAAATGTGTTAAGTGTTGCTCTGGGTCTCCCGAACCATTAAATATTGGGAATTTGGTACTTGTAAAATTTGATGAGGGAGGAATTGCATCAACCCATTCAGGGTAAGCTCTCTTTTCTGGTTGAATTTGAGCACGCTTTCCCTCCATATCTTCCAACCGAGCTGTTAATGACTCAATAGTAGTTATTAACTTCTGAGAAACATTCAGTTGAGCTTGGACCTGAGTTGGAGCAATGACTGGTTCTTGGACAGATGTGGTGGCTGGTACTACAACTGATGGTAGCACTGATGATTGTTGTTTCTCATGACCCATAGGATTAGAGCTGTGAGGGTGTACTGGTAGAGGAGGATATTTTTGATCCATCCCTGTAGCCACAACAAATTCCCTTAACTGACTAACTCCAGTACGCTTAGGAGGAAGACTACCCTGTAGTAGTTCTGCATTCAACCTTCTCAATTCCTTCATTTCTTCCTCCTGTTGTGAAAATATTTTCTCTAATGAGAGTGATTGACCTTATATGGAGGAAGGGTATGTAACCTGATTCTTTATTTTCCCCTTATTGGAAACCTTTCACAGAAGGGGAAGTGGGTTACATGAAGGATTACCTAGATTATAGGTAATCCTTTGATTTCGTGTACGCACACCTTCTTCATTTGTGTCTGTGCGTAAAACCTCTTGAGCATGAGTTTCCTCATATGATCTCTCTGAGTGAGCCTCATCTGGGAGATCAGAAAAACTGTCATTGATGACATTGATTGATGCATAATGCATTGCATCCCTTCTACTAGCATTTCTACGATATTGTCTACTTCCATATCCCTGATGAGACATTTCCTTTTTTTATTTGATCCCTCATGAACATCTTGACGAACAATAATTTGGATGGAATATCCTGATAATTTGGCTCTTTGTTCCACTTATGTCTTCTTCCCTAATCGAGAGAAGACTGAATTTCTCTTAGGGAGAGAATGAGGATTTGAAAATGTCCCCAGTCATGTGGACCGGGGCTGTACCTGCTATCTTTGCTCAACTCCTCGAATCTTATTTGTTGATTCTGAGGGTTGGGTTAAAAGTGTCCCCAGTCTGGCAAGATGGGGTGGTTCTTGAGCTGATATATCTGATAATTTCTTAAAATATCTTCTGATCTTGCAGACTTTAGTCCGGAAATTGGTTGGATGCATCAACCTACATCCACTCTTATCACCAGGCTCAAAAAACCGTTGGATGATTTCTGAAACTTCTGTCACATGATGATGTTATTGATCCAAATGAGAGGCCTATTCAATGTTCTCATTTTCTTGATGCAAGAGTAATTCAACAAATTTTTCTATGTATGATTGATTTTGAGATGAACTAGTTGAGGCCTGTTCTTGAGCGAGCCTTTGATTACAAACAAATCCAATTGGCTGTGGGCCTCCATGTGCCATAAAATTGCATGAGACCATTTTCAGCGGGCTTTGCTAACAGGAGAGTACAGTGAAATGTAGTGCTACATGAGCACCCCATCCCCTAATATGAATACAATATGGGGCATTGAAAATTAACTGGCACAATCTTCTTAGTGTGCCAAGGCATGAACGATCAAGGGCTCTCTACTGCTTTTCAGCCTCCAGATGTCGATAAACTGAGAGAGATGCCAAATCAATTTAGATTTGTAACCCTTCTTTTATCTTGACATGATTTTCATATTCATCATAATATAATGTTTTCTTTCTCAATGGAAAATGAGTTTTCCATATGTTGAGACAAATATCATGAATTCCATCTACCGTCAGCATCTCTGGAATGTCATACTGACAATCATCCAAAGGCCAAAACATAACTGGAACTTCACCATTCTCCAGTTGTTTTCTCATATTTAGTACATCCTCTTTATCATTCAATGAATATTATTATACCTGATTATACCAGAGATGTTTCTTCCTTGTTGCTTTATCAGATTCAACAAGATTGGTAAGGAATTCACGGATCAAACTAGAAGATGAACGACCCAGGGGTGGTTCAGAGAATGACCTACACCCCAGGCTATCTTCTAATTGAGAAACTGTTTCACCTAATAGTGGTAAATAATCAGACATGACTGGATTCACATTTTCATGTGTCTCCAGATAAGAAGGAATTATCATCACTACATTGTCCGTTGGAGAATTTTCCAGGCAATATGCATTATTACTGTGTTGAGGACTTTCACAGCTAAATTCATCATCATGGGGAGGACCACCATGGTGGGTTACATAAAAAGATGAAACATTTTTCTCCTTGATCTTCTGGCCACACAGAGGGTTCTTGTGGCTCCCATATAAATATGAAACTTTGAGATCGAACTAATTGTCATGAACCAACCCTTCATGGGGAAGTGTTTGATGTAGACCTTAGGAATTAATGTTCCGACTATTGTTAACTGAGAGAGTATTATCTTGAGTTGCAACAGATAATTGTATGAGTGCATCAAGAACTCCAGCATCGAGTAAGGCCTTATTACATATTGGCCCTTGATTTCTTGACTGTGCTGGGTAGGTCTTCTTCTTAGATGCATTATTACTCACTTTAGGAACCACTTGTTGACGAAAGTGGTCATTATGGTCATGTGTATGAGCCTGATCAAGAGAAACGATCAGGTTAGTCTGATTATCTCCACTCAAATCAGGTGTATGCGCCTGACTTGGTTGTCTGTATGATAGGGGGGAGTATACCCCACAACCCTCTTGGACTGAAATAGAGGTGTATTTCTATTCTCGAGTGAAATTTTTATGTGTCAGTCCACTGGTAGGGATATATTTTCATTTCTTTCCCTATGATGCTGCTGAAGCTATTATAATATTCTGGCAGGCATCCAGAATAAGAGCAGGGATTTGCTTCTGCTCTTTCACCATTGACAGAATATGATTGGTGACTTTAGCTGCAGGAATGAGAATATAATTCCACTCCGTTCTTGGAGTAGTTGTGTGTTCCTGTTCCTGTCCTCCTTTTGCTGTCAGTGAATTCTGATAGTACTCATGTGTTGGGGTAGAGAGCTTAGTCTGCCCCCTGTTTGTCATCAGAGATTTCCGACTGACTTATCTGAATGCTACCAAACGAGACTGTTGGTAGGATTGATCAATACTAGTAGGTGTATGTGCTTTCTAATTACACTCTGCCAGACATGGTTGATGAACTTCATTCAGTAATTACAGACGAGGCTGCTGGCAGGACTGATGAGTGTAAGTAGGTGTGTGTGCCTGTTTACTAGTTGTCAACACATTGGGTTAGAAGGCTCCATCATATGTAGTCAGACGAGCCTACTGACTAGATGATTATTTATAAATAGGTGTATGTTTCTATCTGTAGTACTCCACCGGAATTTCCTGGTAGGATTGGTGTGCCACTACCAGACGAGTGTGCTGGATGGTGGAATTTAAACAGATGAGTGTGTGTCCTCGCTCATTGCTTTACACCAAGTTAGGTTGGTGGACTTCTCTGGAGATGGAAGAGATGAGAACCTACTCACCATTGACAGGATTTCGCCTCTGGCGATTCGTCTTGCATGCTCGAGTTTGAGGAACCTGAGCCGAACTCCTGGAGACGATACCCTCATAATGTTGAGGGCGCACATCTGCACGAGTCTGGCAGATATTGTTGATGGGAGTCCTTGGGAAGGACTCTTGTCTCTTTGAATTAAGGCCCTGAGTGGCCTTCTCATTCAACTCCTCAGAATATTGGAGGGAATGGTTTTTGCATTCTCAGGACAAAGACCCAAAACAATTGGAGACAGTGGTTAGCATCACCTTCTTCTTGATCGCTGGTCGTCGCTCTCTGGATGACCAGAGTGAATTATTGACTTGGAGGGCTTGTCGAACAGCCTCCATAGGCAGAATAGTACCGTTTTGATGGAATTATTTAATCAGTGCATTTGATACCCAGCGTTGAAGACGCTGAGTAGGTGATGTCGTCCTCAGAGCGGACGACGATCCAGCAAGAGTAGCAGTAGAGGCATTCACAGAAGAAGTATTCACAGTCGTGAACTTAAGAAAATCCATTTCTATAATGCATAAGATCTTGGAAAAGAGTGCCTGATTGATATAATAGACATATTCAGGATAAGTTCGGCCACTACATCTTTTTAAAGAGCACATATGTTGTTGATTTTTTTTGTTGGCCCTCTAATTGAGTTTTAAAAAGGGAACTAACAAATAAGTAAAACATCATTTTAACTTGGTTAAGGATTCACGTCGGGTTGAACATTTTTTGTTTCCTCTGGAATTGGGGACGACCTCATTGATTTATGATTCAAACATTCCAAGCAGTTTCTAACGGGTTTGTTCGTAGAACCGGAAACATCCAATGATTCCATATCAGTTTGGACCTACATTCCAAAGGTAGGTTCTCATTAGTTGTGAAATGATGAGACATAAGAATTTTCATTGGTCGAGATGATGGGAGGTCGGACACATCACACCTTTTCGAGGGGATTTTTTTCTACTCCAGGACTCTCATTATAGATTTAAGTTATGTTTGTAAATACTTATTACATTACCAAGTATGAATATGAGATTTCCTTTAGATATGACAATCAATGATTGATATATAAGAGATTTAGAGAATATTTTATATTTATTCGAGGTTCTTCATCAATAGAGAATCATCTATATTTGTTTAGAGATTCTTTGTCAATGGTATCCTTCGACACATTATATAGAAATCTCTTTGTCATTATGATAACCATAATGTTTTTAAAGACACTCAGTGGGGCACTTGATGTTTATTGTCATTCAGAAGGACATGGATTATTTCAGAGTTGGGATCGTACCCACATATGGGCTACCTACGTATCCTTGTTTAGAAAAGGAATCAGAACCCAGGTAGTTTGATTAAAGAAGTATGAGGTTTATGCATGTTTGATGGCTCAAGGTAAGATGTCATAATTACTTTTACACTCTCAGCTCACGTGAGTCATGCTCGGTGTGAGAAACAAGAGGTATTGATAAACCGGATAATTGTTCCATCATAAGAAATGATGTAAGGCTTATGTATATATGAATTCCCAAATAGATAATGATTAGGTTTCACTTTAGGGAAGAAACCCAGGAACATGGTCCATAAAGGTATATGTACTTCAGGGAGATTTGGATACTCTAACTTGGGGCTTACTCTTGAGGAAGATGCCAAAAATTGGAGGGGACTTATGATTCTGTTTTACTCTTGAGAAGGAAACCCAAATCAAAAGAAAATTAAGACTGGTTAAGAGAAATTATGACTGGGGTTTATTCCTGGGAAGGAGGCTAGGTTAAATGGATTTTGGAATTTGGGGCTTATTCCTGAGGAGGATGCCTAGATTTGGGAACTTTAAAGACTGGGGCTTACTCCTGAAAAGGAGGACCAGATTAAGGAAATTATGGTTGGGGATTACTCCTGAGGAGGATTCCCAGATTTGGTAAATTATGACTGAGACTTACTCGTAAGGAGGATGCCCAGGTTAGGTGACTTGGGGCTTACTCCTGAGAAGGATTCCAAAATTAAGAGAACATGGATTGGGGCTTACTCCGGAAAAGGAGGCCCAAATTAAGGATTCTATTATCTTAAAGGATAAGGATGACTGAATGAAATCTCTAACCTTAATGATATAAAGGTATATAAATCACTATGTTTTGAGAGATGTATCACAAAATTCCTTTTAGATAAGGAAGCCAACAATGGAAGCATGCCAAAAGAAATGTCTTTAAAGAGGGTTTTGAAGGATGGATCTGAATAGGAGAGGTGTATAGGCATAACATAGGTGAAATAGGTAGGAGAGGCACCCAAAAAGAAGTGGGTGCGTAGGTCCTGTATGGGCGCACAAGTTCTGGTCGCGCAAGTATACTTGCGCGACACAAGGGTACTTGCGCGACGGTCAACCCTTAGGGTAATACTTGGGAAGGACTTGGCTCAAGAACTTAATAGTATCCCTAGAGGCTTCCAGAAGAGTGGCGTGCATGTTCTATTGAAGGGGTAAGGCAGCGCGCAAGTGTGGCCATTTCCCTTAAGGGATGGCCACTTTGGCGCGCAAGTGTTGATGAGTTTCAACACTTAGGCCTTATTTCCCCTAGTTAGACCTTCCATTATAGGCATGGAATTACCTTAGAAGTGTTCGGAAGACTTCCAGAAGATACTTGGTCGACCAGAGCTCGAATATGAGTTTTTTAATTTTTCCTTCCAGAAATGGGGGGCCCACCAGGGGTATTTATAGGCTAGGGAAGACCCTGGGAAAAAAAATCAAAGAGGGAACGCAAGTCACCTGCACGACCATTGGGCGGCGCGCAAGTATACTTGCATGACCTTGGTGGAACATGCGCGACCCAAGTGCAAATTAATCTTTGTTCAAGGATTTGTCAATTTTTGATGTTTTTTCAAAGGATGAATCATTTAGGTTTTAAGGTATCTCCCTTTTCATTCGTTTAGGCTCTGTGATGGAAAAGTGTTTCAATAGGGTCATGATGCGGTACTCAACTAATGGTCTTCATGGACCTCATAAATCCCTCTCGGAACTATGCATTGGCACCCATGTCCGGAATGCCGACTAGTGCCATGACAAGAAGAACTAGAGGATTTAATGGAAGTCCTTGATTAGACATGCCCGATGTCTGATCGTTTCCATATTACTGGAGGAAAACCGGAGGACGTCTTGGTGGCATGAATCTATAAGGTCATGTTCACAACTTAGATCAACATTATCAAGGACTGAAAACTAGAAGAGTAAGAAAGGAACAAGAGAAATATATAATTAAAGTTTTACAAAACATGGATACACGACATGTACATTTAAATACATAGCGTGTTCTCTTATGCTTTTCACATGGGCATGTAATTCTGCCAAAATTCATCATGTAACACCCCACACACATGGTGTGTTCTCAAAACACACAACGTGTACTTGAATCTTCTTCCCCTACCCGAGTTCCCTTCCATGGTAAGGCCACACGATTCTCCTAGAATAAGACTACATGGAATGTTAGTGCCACACACAACATGTACTAGACAAACTTCATCGACCCGTGTTGTTAGCTACACGGTCAGTTACATGGATCACACTAAACTGCGTATTTTAGACAGACACAACGTGTACCTGAAGAATTTCACCAACCTGTGTTGTTAGTTACATAGTTGTATTCCAAGATTACACTGCATGATGTGTTCAAGCATGACACAATGTGTATAACTTAATATTTTTTCAATCTGTGTCGTTAGTCACACAGGTGGACACATGGTCAACACAACACGATGTATTCAAATGGTACATAGCTTGTTCTTCCAAGAATTTCCCTATCCCGTGTCACTTCCCACACACCCTATGAAATGGTTAGAGACTATACGGTGTGTACATATGGTAGATGACATGTACTTAATAAAAATAGTTTCTTCCTAAGTAGAAGAACACTTGTCATTTATCCAAATCTACACAACATGTATTTTGGTTTTTCCAGACAGTATGCCTTAGAAAGTACTCGAGTACCCTGAAAAACACTAAAAAGAACTTCAAAGTGCCAAATTCCCATTAGTGAGGGCCCATACTCCTCAATAATCAAAGATTGGCATCATATACATGTCACAAAAAAGAGTAAAGATGCAATGATCCGCCAAATTCTAGTCCATGTGGGCCCATAACCCACAGGTCATAGGATCGAAACCTCACTCTGATACCATATTGTAACTTCCAGGTTCTGGGAGATGTCCAAAGATGCCCCATACCTAGTTGGTCACATGGTTTGAAGCACATTTCCTCAAACTCTAGAGCCTGCCGACTAGATGCAAGGGCCTTGGGTGTGATAGTTGGAAAACTATGCCCTCATTGGCAGTGTAACACAGTGGAAGTAAAACCAATATACAATAGCTGAATTAGTAAAAATACCATACAAAATAAAACAACGGATGACTGAAGAAATAAATAAATAGAGCACATATATATACAATGATGCATGATACATATGTCTAGGAAAACAAAAAAACAAATCACAATTCTGAATACAAAACTAATCCAAAGTACAAAAGAAAAGAGAGTAAAAAACACCTTAGCATCGCAAGCCATAGCTTGGTACCATGCTCCCTAGCTCCAAAGAAATCAAGTACATAAATTAGAAGGGTGCTTTCCCTTATCTACACCTGAAACAATATTATATGTTTGGAACCAAAAGCATGGCACAAATATGGTGTGAGACTAAATCCTAGTAGGCAACCACCATGAGATTTGTGCCTAACAGTTAGTGAATATATATGGCAGGAAATTACAAAATAAGAAGTAAACAAGGAAGTACTCAACATTAAAAATTCTTGCAATTTCAAATCATTCAAAAGAAACCACATATCAAGTAAGCAGATAATCACAAACAGGTAACCCTCTAGGAAGTACCCACAGCCTATCCCCTCTAGTCCTACCAAGCTGTACAAGTAACCCTATGAGATGCACACACATTCTCACCCCTTTGGTTCAGCTTTAGAATTGACTCTCTAAGGAAGAAGTCACCGTCAATTGCATCTATAGTCATGTGTGATTTAAATACTCTCTATGGAAGCACTCATCGTCAATTCCATGTATAGTATTTCAGCAATAACTACAAGAACTCTAAGGAAGAACTCAACATAAATTCCTCTAATGGTCTCATAATGTACTATAGACACTCTGATTGAGCACTCAACGTCAATCCCCCCTATGGTCTTGCAATGTGATAATAATTGTAGACACCCTGGAGAAGTCCTTATGTCCATTCTTCATATGGTCTACTACACCAGGATCTTATGACCCTGTGTAAGTAAAATATGCATATCAATGTAAAGCAGGCAATGTAAACCTCAAGAGCTACTTGGCTAACCATTATACAACAAAACAGTTTTCCAGGTAAACAATCACCAAATCCTAACAATACTAGGCATGGGAAACCAATATTATCCTAACATGAAAAGCTTCAAAAAACAGTCATAAACAAAAAAATCATGCAAAAACACTTCCAAGTCATAGTAATTAACCATATTCTCATTAAAATAACCTCTATTCAAGCATACAAGAATAAAAAGCAATAAAAGTGTTAAAATCATAAACAAGAAATACCCCATTCATGGGTATTGTGCAATTTGGCACATATAACACAAATACTATCTATAGAATGGAAGAAACCACCTACCTCGGTGTTGGGAGATTGTTATATGTTAACCTCAATCCTTGAATCTTCAAATAACACTGTAGATATAGAAAAATTTCTAAAATGTTCAATCGAAGATAAATATTGAAAGTGGAGGAATCAGAAAACGAAGATCTAGAATAATGAAGAGCTTACCGAGGTGATCCCAATGTAATTAAAAGTGGTTGATTCAGAGAAAAAATGATCGATCGGGGGATCAGAGAATGATCATTGTCATATGTTTTCTCTCGGATGAACCAAACCTAGATGTACATGGTTGTATCCATCATATGTGACCCCAATACGTTTAATGAAAAAAAGTAAATGGCGTGTAATTTAGATGTACATGGCATGTACTTTCCCTTACCGGACACTAAATTAGGTGGTCTCTAATTCGCCACACATGGGTGTGTGTATGACCGTTATATGGCCAGCACATGGCTACCCACGATAACAGAGTACACAATATTTAATTATAATGTATACGACATTTACTTTAAAAATATCCAGAAAATCCTCTTTTCCTTAAAAACACTAGAAAAATGAAAACATACCTGAAAAGAAGATCCAGGTTCTTACACATAAATAGGTATCATGAGGAAAATTATACTAGGTTTTAGATAAGGCCTTAACCACTTATGTATACTTCTTGGTCAAGCCCTTGATGATATATTTAGGATGTCCCTCATTGTGAAACACCTCATTATAATTTTAGATATTGACAAAACATGTGATTATTCAACTAGTAGAATGTCTATGGGTGTGGATCATTCTCAAGTGACATTTTATATGGTGTTATTTGATCAGATTTTGTTCCTACAATATTATTCTCATGAGTATATTTTAATATCATGATGTTTTATTTATTCACTATTCCATTTTGGTTATGATTTTTTATGATATATTTTGTTATATGCTTATCCTTATTGATCATGTGAGATCACCCATTTATTAAGTTATAATTATTCCCAAAAACCCATGATATATGTTATTATTGACACGCATGAATAATACAGAGTATTGGGTATGTTTCCGATGGTGGTTCAATGTTGTATTACATTTCAATATGTATTGTAACAATAATGTTTCTATATTTTTTTATGAAACTAAACAATATTTGCCTTCAGGATGTGACTTCCTTATTCATTAAACCAATGTCAAATGTATGGCATGGAATCTGATATACTAGTATCGGGGTGATTACATATGGATACAAAACCATAGTGGAAACCCCTAATGATATGTCTAAGTATTGGAAAATATCGTGAGATTATGTTAATTTCTAGAGAAGGTTGTTTTCCAATATCAACAACCATATCCGGATAATTTAAAGTGTTCATAGACTATGGAACCATATTACCCTAGGATAATAAAACTAAATATGATTTGGTGGGTATTAACTATACTATGACACAATTCATGGAAATGATTACTAACTAAACATCAATCTTGAAACACTTTGGGGATACGCTTTGGATTATCAAATTTCGTTTATGAACCAATATAATGGATTGATTTCCTTGTTACATTGATTTATTGAATAGATAAGTATAAGATATCCAAAATTAAATAAACCTATATAAAACTATGAATTATAATAACTAAAATAATGTAATGATAAGATAACATAACAATATGCCATTGGAAGAATATTTCATAATTTGGATTTTGATACCCTATAATAGGGGAATATAGACTCAAATGATTGTAGAGGAAGTCAGCAATGATGAAATTTATATTGTACATAAATATACTAATATATTTCTAGATTAACAACATAGTCCTATCCAATAGTGTGAATTTGAATCATCGATTAATAGTATTGATGTATCTATGAATATTTTAAGGAGGATATATATAATCGATCCCTTTTAATTATAGGAAATAAAGAAGTGGCTGAAAGATAAATTGGAAAATGTTTTTATCTACTGCAATGATTCACCATAAGAAGTACCATTCTCATGTATTAAAAATAAAATTGGATCAATGTGACATTCAATGGGATATAATGAGCTTAACAAGATAAAAATTATGAATTAATTTCCTTTACACCATATCAAATACTAATTAAATAAACTCAGTGGATCGTAGTACTTCTATAATATTGAACATAGATCCTGATATCATTAGTTAGGGTTTAAAAGGTCAAATATTTTAAGGAATTATCTAAAAATTATGTATTTATAGTTTGTGTTTATTGTGATGTCATTATGACTGACTAATACCCTAACTAATTTCATGGATATAATAAATATAGTGTTTAGGGACTACCGAGATATGTTTTTGGTTGTATATAAATTTATATTCGTAGATACTCAATGATATTAGAAGAGTCTAATGATATTTTTTACATAATTTTGAAGAACATAATAAAGGATAATTTTTATATTGAATTTAAGTAATGTGAATTATGTATCTAAAGATATCATTATTAGTCATTTCTAAACCAGTAAGGGAATATTTATGGACACGAAAAAAATAGAGGTTATTGAACAATGGATCAGATTAATGACTGTAATTAAGATTCCTAGTTTTTTTTGATTTATTACGAAATTAAAAATCCATTTTATGAAAATTTTTAAGACTAAAAATCCACTATCAAAGTTAACATGGAAGGGAGTTCATTTGGATAGAGGAATGTTGGTAATGTTTCAAAAAATGGGATAAGAGGTTGGTCAAAAAACTTTTTCATCCATTACCAAGTAGTGGGGATGTTTTGTAATATACATTGATGAAAAAGTGGTATTTGGATGTGTCATCATGAGAAATTAAAATGTAATTGCTTATGCCTCGTGATAGTTTAAAAATAATGAGAATAGTTACATGCTCTAGGATTTTCATCTCGTTATAAGGAACATAATATTAGTTTTTTGGTAAATATCCCTATGGTGAAAATTTTATAATTATATCAATGACAAAAGGTTTCAATATATATTAAGAACAAATTAATTGAAAATGTTGAAATTGAGATGGATGGAATTGAAAATATATTATGAATGCTGAAGACATTACCACTCAGTGATGGAATATAATGTGGTTGAGGGTCTGACCAAGAAAGACCATTCTACTCATTAAATGATGAGGATAGAAAATGACCTAATACTAATTGGTTTAAATAGGATGGATCCTATACTCATAAAGGGTGAAGATAAATTATATTTTACCGAGCTGATTGATCAAACTTCCATTTATTTGAAGAAAAAATAAACATATAATGATGATGTATAGATTCAGATAAAAGATAACAATATACTATAGTTGATCTTTTATAATGATAATTCTATTCTTCTTTGAACTAGGATATGTGTCCCATCAAAACCAAAACATATGAGGTAACTTTTTCTAGATTCTCATTTATCATCCTTCCCTATAGATATAGAAATCTTGAGGATATTGGGATATAATAAAAGAACACATAGTGGGGTATTATAAAAATGGAATTTGAAGAATACATATCTCGATTCTTGGTATTATAGTATGTAATGGGTGACTGATAAAAATTTAAGGGTTTGATTAAACCATTAACCATACCTGTATGGAAATGAGAAAAAATCAGCATAAACTAAATTATAGGACTCTAAATAATATCATTTATCCACAGTTATATCTGGGTTGTAGTCGATCATCATATATAATTAGTTTATGTTGTTTTAATCAAAAAATATTTATATATTGAATATATCACTAGGATATACCTGAAAAAAGTGGAAAGGTTGTATGAAGTAATATTGTCCATTGTATCTGATTGGGATTTGAGGCTTATCTTAAGGTCCATGAGAAGTCCTCAACAAGAAATAAAGATAGAGCTATTTCCTATTACTATTTATTATCCTTATACATATGGTAAATCTAATAGGATAATTCAATCTATAGAAGATATGCTATGATGTCGTATGATTTAATTCCATGGATGTTGGAATTAACAAAATACCTGGTAAAGTTCTCATATAACCACAGTTTCAATTCATGTATTTATATGGAACCATAAATGGCTCTATTTGGGATGATATGTAGTACTAAAACATGTTGGTATGATTATTGAGTGAAGAAGTAGATATGTCCTAAATATATCAAAGAAATGATGGAGAAGGATTAAAATATTTAGTGGAATAAGAAATCTTGAAGAAATCTATGTATGTGTTTTTAGATAATGATTGATGAGATCATCATTTTGAAGTTGGTGATATTTTTTACCTTCAAATATATCCTTGTATGTTTGTTATGGTATTTGGAATGAATGTTATGCGGATCCATAGGTACATCATCAACTTCCTAATCCATGATCATGTTGGGGTTATTGCTTGTCACATAAATTCTATCCTAAACTCTCCCATGTTGGTGATGTGTTCAATGTTTCTCTTTTGAGGAAGTAAATTCCAAAACTGTCATATATATTTATATCATAATATGTTGAAATTTAATATGATCTCTTACATGAGGAACAATAAGTGGACATTCTATATCGATGATACAACGTGTTACAGAACAAGGCCACTCATTTGGTTAGTGTTCTATGGATAAAGCAAACTTTTTAATAATATATTTTGAATCATACTGATGATATGGGGTAAAATGTCCCTCAATTTTCTTCCATGTAACGAAATTTTGAGGATGAAATTATTTTTAATGGGGTTAGAATATATAGGCTTGGTTATTCCCCCATTAAATAATATAGGTTTAATAGCTCTCTCGACACGTGAAACCAAAAAAAATACATACTTTTATATGGTAATAATAAAATTTTTAGATATACAAATCGGTAATTAAATTATGAAATATACATAAATATATATTTATAATGAATAAAAACTATAAAAAAATTCACCACAAATATTGACACAAATAATAAATCTAAAAAAGTAGTAATCTATTTTTTTATTCATAAACATTAATTTTGAAAAACTTATATTTTACATGTTTGAATAATTTATGAATACAAAAAATATATATATAAATAGTTAATATTCTGAAAAAAATGACTTCCTTTAAGAAATTGTTCCTTGAAAAATTTTATGATTTTTTATATATTAAAATTTATTAATTTTTTTATTTGAATTTGAAAAAATATATTTTTTTGGGATTTAAAATTTTAATATTAGTTAGTAAAAAACATATATTGTTTATAAAATGATTTCTTTTTAGTTGAATTGTGTGAAATTTCTTTTTTTATAATTTACATGAATTTTAAGAAATTATTTTTAAATATGTATAAACTATAAATTTATGGAACCAATTTATAATAATATACACATATTATATATTTGAATTTATTATTTCAAAATGTGAGATTTTATATATAAAATCATATTTTTAATTTTCAATATTTTGTTAAATTTTTCAAAATAAATAAAAAAAATATATAATTTTTATTTAAATTTTTATTAAAAAAATTAAAAATTAAATCATCTAAATTTAATTACATGTTTTTAATCATCAATTATAAATTATATCATATGGACCATTTGGTGCATAAATGATACATCTCATAGTTAGAAACTAGTTACCATGGGTAAAACAAAAAAATGTAAATTAATAACTAATATTGTAGGAAAAGGTCACAACTTGTTATAATCACATTCAAATTGAGTTTTTTATATTTGGAATGACTTAACATCTTTTACTCTATATTATTTCTCAAATTTGGATTTAATTTAATTAATAGTTACTTTCTATTATTGAAATTTTATTGGTGTCTATGAAAATGTCAGACATTTTAACATCTGAATGGGACACTCCACTCTTAACATACCATCACAAAAATACTCCCTACTATTGTACCACAGTCTTCCAAAAAATGTAATTAACAATCATATTAAGTATAAGGTGGTGTTTTTATTCTTGAAATCTCATCCCTATAATTATTGAAGTTGTACTCAAAGGAAAAAAATGCTCGGAGTGATGTATACAATTTTAACCTCTCTTTCAAATTTTTATTTAATTTTATGCCTTTCATATTTTTCATATTTCAATTTCACATTATTAAAATGATAAAATTGGTATAATTATTTTATTTTTATGTGATAGTGTTGATGGTACATTAATTAACTACACCACATTTCCCATTAAGAGAAATAGAATATGTGAATCGCATGTTGTCGATTGTGTGTACTACCCCATCCATGAGTAAAATGTGTTTTTTTCTTTATCTTATAAATAATGGTCATTTTATTTTATGTATAATGGGAATATATTATATATATATTATATATCATTTAAATGGTATTTTTATAAAACAAAAAAAAATAATGATCTGTATAAGTTAGTCCATTGATAATTGCAAGTAACCCTAAACTAGTTCATCACCATTTCTGTCTTCACAAAAAATGATCAAAACATCCATGTAATGAAATTTAAAAAATTATAATTCCTGATAAAAATGCATGATAATATAATAAAAGGTTAATAAATGATTCTAGTTTTGATAAAACTGATGATCAAACCTAGGTTTTTACCTATTTGAAATTATTCATGATTAATAACACTGAATATTTTAAAAATATCACAAAAATATAATACATGAAGAAAACTATTATTAATTAATAGTATAAATTAAAATTAATTGCAATAATATTATGAAATAGTTAATGGTGAATATTATATTTATGATATATGAGGATAAATCACTTATAGGGAAAGAAGGGACAATGTTAAGGGACAAGGTCACACAAAATCCTTTCATTGAGTTATAAAATTTATTACTGAAGTTCACTTCTTCATGAAATTTCTTTTAAAATAATTTACAATTTTTATTTATTGGGAAATTATTTTTTTGATCCAAATATATTTTTTTAATGGGCGTTTTTCATTTTTTGTAAATATAATGAATACTTTTTAAAAAAGTGTTTAACTATGACATTGACAATGATTAAAAATAAATGATCTCAAAAAAATATTTTCGTGATTTTTTTTCATTATGTTCAAAATATATATCTCTAAAGAAGTTATTTTACATTTATCACTTTATAAATTATTTAATTATGTGATTAATTGGGGTAATTATGTTTTTTATATCAAATGATGAAATACATGAATTTATTTTATACCATTTGAATTTTTTATGAATCCCATTCTATTTTCAGGGTATCTTTGACAAAAGTGAATAATTTCCATTGGGTTTTTTATGGAACCCATTTTTTCCAAGGGCTTATTAGGTAAAATTAATGATTTATACACAATTTTGATATGAAAACCATTTAATTTCCATGGGTTTCTTATGATATGAAAAGTGAATTATTTTTTATTCGCACCCATAAGTTTAGAAGATTGATGGGTGGGGTCTTATATAACCCTTCAATTTATTGGTAAAGATATTATATTTCATGAAATCGGTATTCAAAAGTTCATTTTATTTTCTCCAAATCATGGACACTGATGGTGGGGATTTGGAAATTAACGTCTCTCTATGTTAATGTTTTTCCATAGTTATAGAATTTCATTCACTATGAACATATGAACTTATGATTCAAGGATTATATTAAAATGAATCTAAGCTATGTTATAGCTATTATTTTTTCATGTGGATATCTTATATTATTTGTTCTTATCAAATATAAATTTAATTACAATTTTGAATTATGGTTATTAATCATCATGTAATTATATTTCTCTTATGATTATGTTATTTGTTATACTTTATAGAATTATTATTCACACATTATTGAGTTTTTGAGGTCACCCAATTCATAAATTTTCATTCCTTTAGTTATGAGGATGAGTGTTAATAATGATATGTCTATAATATGGTCAAGTATGTAACCTTTAAGGAGAATTGATCTCTAGTATTATAAAATTAGAAGATAATGTATCTAGTCTCCTCACACTAACCTATATGTCCTTGGGTTTTTATAATTTTATAAAATTAATATTTATATCATAAAAAATATGTAAAATATTGGCATGTTTAGAAATGTGTACTATATTTATGAGGGAACTATGGAATTATATTCTTTTCTGTTTATGATCCAGATAATTTTTTGGGAATGTAAACTTTTATGGTGGGGTAAATTGTCACACCCTAACAAGTAGAATTAGGTATGAAGGCTGATTTTTTAATTGTTTTGGGATGTTTTGGAGTTACATGGTTCTATAAAAATTGTTATTGGTATTTTTGGTGAAAATAGGTAGGACCATGACTATGGTGGAGGCTATGGTGTGGGTTTTCACATCCAAACATAAAAATCTAGATACACCATTCCCATTTGTAGGAATGGTCATTTATTTATAGAATATAGAGTCTCTTTTTTAGCCACAGAAAGAGGGACCACACCAAACATTTGTAGAGGCCATGGTGGGTGAAAAATGGTCTATTATTCCTACTTAGATTTTTTTGGTATAGGTGGTTGATCATAGGGGTGAAGCCATCACACTGTGGTGGGAAAAATTGAGTCTTGGTGATAATATATTTAGAAATTGAGAAACATGAATGGAAACATGATCTTACAATGGATGTTACTACTGACTCATACAACCTAAATGAGGAGTTTTATTATGTCTTTTGACTCAATTACACTTATTTAAACCATTGTTTCTCATTTATTTGATTGTATTTATGATTTTAAGTTTTATAGAAATGTGTTCTATATGATTTTATCAAGTATAGTCAGAGTGTTTGGTAAATCCCTTCTCCTAGGAGTGATCATTTTAGATCTAGGCTCCTGAGAGCTCGATATATTCAATTCCCTTCATTTGTTTTTAAGGTATCATTGTTTTTATTGATCATAAGATTTTTTTATCCCATTTTAAATCACATGGAATTATTTCTATTCATATTAGTTCATTTGGGATCTATCTATGAAATTGATGATTTAGAACCCATTAGAGGTCAATTTTTTAATTGATGGAAATGGAAAATATTTTTTAATATGGGTTTCTATTTTAAACTATTTTGAAATACATGATGTGATTAGTAAAATTAATCAAATATGGTTTTAGAATGAAAATGTGTTTTCAGGACAGGAATAATTATGGAATACCAATTGAAAATGTTTTAAGAAAACCTTATCAAGCATGTGATAAAGATTTTCCTAGAAAATGTTTGTTAGAATGGATTTCTAGGGAACATGTTTATGAAATATTGATTTTGTTTCTTACATGTAGTTACGATGTAATATAACATTGGTAGAACATAGTTTATGAAGGAAAAAATAATATATATACTCCCTAGTAATGTAACTTGTCACTAGGATAGATTCCTATGATTCCATATTTTATAGTTTGTATTATTTTTGGTGAAATGAGTTTTCTAATCATTTGGATTAAATTTTTACCACTAGTGTTTCTATTATATTTTTAGTTTTTTAACCCTTATGTCATGGATTTTCCTATGGATATTTGGGTATTTATTATGTGCATTAATATTTGATCTTATACATTTCCACAAGTTATAGATATTGGTGTTCAGGACCAATTAATTCATCTCCTTATACTTGATGTATATATGATTTTTCATATTCCATTATTTATATAATATGGTATGTGTTTTATGGGAAAACTACAAGATTATTATATATGAAATTTATATCTCTTATAAATGTTTTCTAACATTTTTTATAAAAAATAACTTTTTTATGGCTAGAAATTGGGTGGATTATATGATGATATCCTACCGAGATTTAGTGATCCCACCGAAAAGTTTCCATTCATTGATTGTATCATGCATTTTTTCAAAGATATTGGTAAAATTAATGACAAAATATAGAGGAAGTATCTCCTTTATCATGTTGATTTGGAGTGTATTATGATAGTGGTGGAATATTCCCATGATAATGTGGATCTGTGGGTTTCTTTAGGTTTCATATTAATGGTCTTTTATTTTGATCAATTATACTTTTTTATCAATTTTTCGGCTGTTTCATTTATATTTTGGTTGTTTTTCTCACGCGATGTGTTTTGGATACTATGTGTGACACATTGAATGTTTCTATCATATAATAATGTTTTTGAGGTTTAAATCATTCCCATGTTTCTCAATAAGATATCACATTTCTTTTATCCATCCCATGGTGATTAGGAAAATACATTATGCCTTTTTGGAGGCCAATTCTGGATATATTATGGGTTAAACTTGGTTGGTCTATTAAAAATGATGAAACATTGTAAATTATCGTACCTTCTATGTTGTATGGTATTGTGTGTATAGTTGTGCTGCCCAACATTACATTTACTTACAGATAATTTTCTTAAAAATCAACTATCTGTAGGAAAATAATTCTATTTAATGATAAAATAGTTAGTTCATTTGTTATCCATTTAATTGTTTTTATTTTATTTATAGTATCCAACCATTCAATAAAATATATGTATCTATTTTATTGTTTTTGCACACCCTGATATTTTATGACATTTTTGTCAACATTAAATTTGATCGCTTGAATAAATTTAATTAAACACAACACTAAACATATGTTAATAATGTTTAAACATTGAAAAATAATGAAAATTATATGTAATTTAAATAAAATATAGTTATCAAAAATAATTTCAAATTCACTTAAGAAGTACTATTGATCTAAAATAACTATTATGATATATTATTTGTAGTAATGTTTCATCATATATGTTTTAATCAATGGTTAAATTTTCTAATAAAAAATTAATAATGTGTATTAAATATATCAAAATATAATTTACACACATATAAAAGGAATTTGTTCGTTATAAATGAATATAATATCATTTGAAGAAAAAAATTCATATTTTCAAAAAAAATGTCTATATGTGTGCACATTCTCTTTGCATCACAATAATTTTAATAAACCACTCTTGATTAATTATGATAATTATATTTAAATAACACACATTAAATAAAATATTTTAACATTATTATAATTGTTATGACATGAAAATGAATGAAGGTAAACTAAGTTTTATAATTCATAATGCATTTTCTTAAAAATTGGTTTTCCCAGCATTTTTTGTTTATTTTCAAATTTCTTCCATCTACTTATAAAAATTTAATTTGATAAAATTAATTCTATGTTTTAATAATTATTTAATATATTTAAATAATCATGCTTTCACATTTGTTTGTAACAAATAAAATATAAATAAAAAAAAAGATAACATTGTTGGGTTAAAACCGGGTTTCTAACATTTAAACTACAAAATAAGGGTTAAAATAACACCTAAAAGTTTCAAAATATTAATTGATGAATATTTATAAAAATGTTATTCTCTCAGGTATGATTTATTTTCAATTTTAGAAAATTTTCTAATAAAATGACATTATATTATTTAAATATTTTCTTTAAATACATGGATATATCTCAATACACTTATTAATGGGATCCTATTATCCACTAATATATAAACAATTTATGGACTATAAATCATCCAAACTAGGCCTACAACCCTAAAAATATTAATTAATTTTATTCTTAATATCTTTTTATCATCATATGATTATCCAATGAAGGAGTAATATATATGAAAACTGAAGCCTCTCAAGGAAGAGCTTATAATCTTACCCACCTCATTCAATGTTTATTTCCTCTTATAATTATTATAAATATATAGTTTTGATAATGACATAATTAATATGGTTTCATCATTATACTAATATATCATTTTGATTATGGGATAACAATTTTCTATCTCATTCCCATCTGTTAGATAATTAAAACTTTACTCATGCATACATGTGGATTAAAACCACCATGGACTAATGTGATTTATTTTTTATGTCATCATTTCATGCTTAGTATTAAGGACATATTTGATTAATAACTATTATACTAGTGATACATTATAGAATATGGAATAGTTAATAATTAGATATATATATATATATATATTTTACTTTTTATCCATAGAAAACTGAAATCATTACTTGTGCATATGTGTAGACTACAACCCTAAGAAAGATATGTAATTCATATTTCATCTCCAGTTCATAGGACTTATTATAAAATTGTATATTATGAATTAATATTATAGTTATTTCTTGATTAGGATTTCATATCTGATGAAACCACGACAAAGGTAGAATTACCAAACTTATTGAACCGAGACATGCCTTTAAACTGGTTGGATTTTCACCTCAATGTTTGTTTAAGTGAATAAATTCTTAATAAAATTATAATTGGAAACAATAAAATATTTAAAAAAGTTATTTATATATTAAAATGGTTTCATAATATGTGTATTCTAATTATTTCTATATAGAATATACAACATTGTAAAAACATGAAGGAGATTTAGGTAAGGTTTTATGTAATAATCTAATTTTCTTAGCATTTACTATGATAAATTTCCATTGAAATAAATTATATAGATAATATCCTTGAAAACAAATATATTTTCTTCACCATTATTTATTCATTGAATTTGATATTAATAGTACTGTTTCCATCTCTTTGGAACATAAAAATATTTAGAATAATGTTTTTAAATAATATATGACAATTTTTATTCATTGGTAGATAAATCATTACATTCATGTATATGATCTTGTAAATTGTTTTATATAATCTTTAAAATTTATTTGAAATGTTATATGAAATCCATTTTCACTACCTGTAACTTTTTCAACAAATTTTTAGAATGAAACCTTTAAAACAACATTCTTGGAGCAAGTCATTTTCACAGTTTTCAAATGTGTGAAAAGAATATTGTCTTTTATAATATATGGTATGGACACATTCTATAACCAATTTGAATTTTCCTTTCATTAAATATTCATTTAAATGTTTTCATTGTTATTTTCGTGGAAATTAATTTTCCATATAATTATAAAATTTTTAATTTAAATTTAATCAAAAAAAAATCATGTTTATTTTCAATGAAATGAAAAATCTTAATATTTTAGAAATTTTCAGATAAAATGTTTTTAATAAAAGGGGAGTGTTTCTCACTTATTCAAATAAAGGATAAAATAATATTTTTATAGAATTTTAAATTTATTTCCAGTCCCATTAATGAATTTCATCATTCACTGGGGATGTTCTATTATGATGTTATCCACTTTCCTAGATGATTTATGATGATGATTATATTTGCATGATTACATGTCACCTATTTCTATCCAATGAGTTAATTATGATATGTTATTATAATGAATGATGTTATGATATTATCCAATTCTATTATCTTAATATATTATGACTGTGATGATGTGATTTATTTTCAAAACCCATTTATTTTCCATGGGTTGTTCCATTATGATTTGATGAATTTTTAATGATCATGTGGATAAAAAATGTACGGTTTTTAATATATAATATACGGGACCAGAATTATACATCCCTCTAATTAATTTGGTATATAATGATATATCATGACAAAATAAGGCCTATATTTGAGAGTGATCGCACTTCAGTAAGGGACTTTGTGCATAATGGTAGTTTTGAGAGTGAACCTTGACTAAGGAGATGATTTAATATAGAGTGGAACCAATACAGAATGTGTTACTTGACAACGATCCATGATGAAGTAAACAATTTTATATTTTTATTTTTATTTCCCAAATATTTATCCTATGTTTATTATATGTTCAATATTCTCAGGATTGATTAATGTTGATTACTCACTCTAATGTATTATGAATTTTATTATAACATGAACATATCACATGATTCATGATTATTGATATTTGACATGTTGGGTATGAATTAACTTTATTGTTATCATGTTATTAAACCTTTATGATTATGATCACTTAACATCATTGACTAAAACTTCATATATTTAACATTAAGGATCATTTGAAATAACCCATTCTTATGTTTCCAATTTCCCTGGGTTATAAATAATGGATATAAGTATGATATATCTAACAATGTTCCTTTATGTATAGAATTTTTTAATATATATTGTAGTGAAACATGATTTCATCTATTTAATTTCCTTTATGAATATATATTTATGTTTTACATAGTAATATAATATTATATAATAAAAATATACCACATGATAAAATAAACAATATTTTTTAACAATATTTTGAAAGGTGTATATATATGATAAATATTCCTATAATAATTGAAATTAATAAATTTAGAATAAAATAGAAAATATGATAAATAAAATGTGGATATGTGGATATGTTGGATCCTTTATAATAACCGCACTCATGAACAATACTATAGAAATTATTGAGAAATTTAGAAATCAAATTTTCATTATGAAAATGAAAATATATAACCCGGAGGGAAATAAAAGTTAATTAATAATGAATTAAATATGAATAAATTTTAGAAATTATGTAACCTGTATTACCATAAAAAATCTACCAATTCGAACAGTAATCCTATAATTGGAATAGTAACATAAATGTTGGAATAATAATCCAGCGAATATGAATAGTACCCTTACCATTAGTATAATATTATCACTTATTTATGTATAAAATAATAACTAGTTATCTTATATATTTATAATTTAATTTATTTATATAATGATACAGGTAAATAAATTTTTTAAAAATGATAATTTATGTGTTCTTATTTATGTAAAAAATAAATGTTTTAATTAAACTTATATAATAAATAAATGATTTAAAACAAATTTTATACCAAATTAATGGATTTATAAATTGTTATTTTGATTTATTTTAATGATAAGATAATTTTTTGAGACCATATATAAATTTTCAAAGGGTTATAAAGTTGACCATAATAAAAAATTGGTTTTTTCATATAATGTAATATATCATTTAATGTCAAATATACAATATTTATAAATTTATTTTAATAAAATATATTTATATTTATATTTCTGAAGTAAAACAATAGTTTTGGTTATTTTTTTGTATTTTTCTAAAATCATTGACTTTTATTGAATAATTATATAGAATAAAATACAATATTTAACATTATAAGTTAAATATATTATTTTTTGAGCCAAGCTTAACTTAAAAACCCATTATTTTGAACTCACATGAACCATTTACATTATATATTCCAAATAATAATAACTATTTATTGTATTTTTAAAAATATTAAACTAATTAATAAAATAATAATAAACATCCTTATCCACCACATAGAAATACAACCCCTCACTACACCTTCTTTTCAAAATATATAATAATAGTAAAATTTGAATTTCTACACAAATCTCATCACATAACTCTCTATAACATCTTCGTTCTTAAACTATCATTCAATAATAATTTTAAGTATTTTTAAAGAGTATCATCATATGATGCGACTAAATGAATATGTAATATTCCTAATTAATATATTTCATTTTAATATTCTATACCACCAAAAATAATATCCATCAGCATAAAAATTGTATCATATGTATCCTAAATATAATGACATGTTGTTATTATTGTATAATACCCTTGTCATGATCTTCCTTCCAATGTTTCATAAATGAAAGTGTTTTTTCCAATATGATTTTTTCACCACCTCCTTAAACAATTCAATTTACATTCCTCCACCTCCTTCAAGGAATGTCTTGAAATTTATATTACGGAAATATAATATTTTTCATATATATATTATAACATATTTCATGTTATATAATGATAATGTTTTTATCCAATTAATTAAAATAATTATAGTTTATGATGTTCAACCAAACAACCTAAATTAAATAACCACGTACCATTAATATTTTTTCTCAACGATTTTTTCCTATATCATAACACATATGCATACACATGACCATTTTAAATTTTTCAGGGCTATGAATTCCATTTAATTGAAATTCAAGAGATTTAATCCAATTTTGTAATAGAACTAAAACATTTCCATTAATGACCTGACCATAGAACTATGAGACAAACACCCACAATAGAGTGATATTATACCTTATATATCATATAAATAGATACAAATATAATTAATAATAATATAATAAACAAATTATATTTAAAAATTTCCCCAAATTATATAATTAATGAACCTATTTTTATTATATTTAAATTTATGTGAGAGAAGATAATTATTTGGGAGGATAAGGGTAGAGATCACTGTGAACCACCATTTCTTGGGTTATATATTTTCTCTCCATAAATCACATCCTATATAAATATTATGTTATAATATTGTTCTAAATTATTTATATTTGTATCTCACATATATACCGGGCCTTTGTATTCTATCCATTACAAATTAAAACATAACCTATATTCATTTATAAAATAATTTATTTATAAAATCTTTTTGTATTATTATATGGGTTAATATTATGAAACACATTTATTTTTGTTGGTAATAATTATGTTTATACATTATCATTGATTACCTTTCAAGGACACAAAATAATAAACATGTTAATATTGGTTAACCTGTATTTCATTATAATTCATTGGGTAACTGTTTTGTCTCCTTAGATGTTATGTATTAGATTAATGATTGAACATAAATCATTATGGGTATCTATATACCATTTGATGGTTTCTTGGAAGTTATCCTTAATATATAATTTTATAAGGTTTATTTTTTCTTCCACTTTACATGGTTTAAGTGATCATATGATACCATTTTTGTTATGTCACAATCCCATGTGATTATTCATTAGAATTTAATTATATGATATTAGTTTATGTCATAGGCTCACATGTGATGATTTATTATCATATTTAATCTATTAAATGGATTCTATATCTTTACATTCATTTATAAATTTCCTATCATAGGCTATTCATTTTTTGCATCTCAAATTTATTTGGGGTCCCATTATGGAGATTGAAATAAATTTTTTAAATTTTAAGTTATCTCTGATTTATTAGGGATGTATTATTTGAAATACCCTTGGTTTTTAAATAATTTGGATTTATTTAACTTATATCAATAGTTAAACCGATGTTCATATATTTAATAAAGGTTTGGTGTTAGTGAAGGGAAGAAGAAAACACAAATTTAATTTATTCTTCTACTATTTGTGTATTTTTTTGTTTTATTAATCCATTTATTTTGTTTTATGCATACTATATATATGGATATATTTATATACATATTCTAATTTAGATATATATGTAACATTCATTAATAAATAATTCTTTCAGTTATTTGTTTTTCAAACATTCATTTTTGTAATTGTTATCATGATAAAGTATAAGTATTATATGAAAAATAATTATATTGATTGATTAGTGTTATATCCATAAAATTAAAACATATGTGTTATGTTAGGTTTATAATTTCACTATTATTTTACTATTGTTAAATAATTTAATATTTTTTTTGAATAATCAACATTAATTATTTTTATTATTATTGATATAATTATTATTTTTAATGTTGTATTAATAATGTTTTTGAATTAAATAGAAACAATAATTATATTAATACTTGTGTTGTATAAATATATAACATTTTGTGTATATCTTATAAATTATATATTACTTTCATTATAATATTTTTTAAATTTGGGTATTTATTTTAGTTTCAAAAATAAAATTTTAAGTATTGTAATCTGGTCTCATTTTGGTCGTTGAATATATCAAAATCCAAACATTCATATTGTTTAGGTTATAAAAGAGTTTATGTAATTTTAAATATATATTTTTTTCCAACAATATACATTTATACATGTTATAAATATTTGTTTGAATTCATGATTTATAACATATATATATATATATATATATAAATATATTAGATCATAGAACTTTTTTCAATCTATTTATTATAAGGTTATATTCACCATTAATTAATATTTTATGTTACTTAAATTATATATTTTAACTATAGCTCTATCATCTAAATTTATGCATGTTATTATTAAATTATTTCTTACTTAGTTTTATTTTATAAATAATATAAAATAATGAATATACACTTACATATTCCAAAAAAATAAAGTGTATGTTATATCTAATTTTATAAATATAACAAAATTTAATTATGGAATAAATATATGTACAAGATAAATTACACTTAATTTTATTATATTTCTCAAATAAATCATTATGTAAATACTTATTAAAATCATCAATTTTTGGGCTGTTACAAATAATCATTATAATTGATGCATAAAAATATAGTACATTCATTAGGATAATATATTTTTAGCCATTTAATTTATTGAACTCTTTATATATCTCTAGTATTCATTTTATTTATTTTTATCTATTATAAATGTGAATAATTAACTTATCCCATTAAATATATGTTAGCTATGATTATTAAAAAAAATTTCCATGAAGGGGGGGTTTATTTATTCTCCACTATGGGTTTAAATGTTAATGTTTATAAGAATATCAATTTTATTCTGTCTCTTTGAGAAAAAAATATTATTATAGTAGTATACAATTTCTGTTTACACTATGATAGAACAACTACTAATCTCATCATAGATACTAAATTCCCTTATAATAGTTTTTTTGGAGACATTTTTTAAACGCACTAAAGAAATGATAAATTTAAAAAACATGGTAACTGACAAAAACATGATGTGCACCAAGAAATACATCAAGAAATTTACTAATATAAATTAATGGATATATCTCATTTTTCATTAGATCTATGAAATTCATATCTATTTTATTCTGAGGTTATTTGGTAATTAATTTATATAAAAATACATAGTTAAATTCATCCAATCTATATTGTATATTTATCTCACCATTCTCTTATGATTAATGATAATACACCATTTATAAACCTCACCTCTATGTTGATAAATTACTAATAAAACCATTTCCGGCTCTATGCATTAGAGTATATAAAATATCATTTTTATTATGTATATCCATTTCATTGAAATAAGTTGGTAGGAAAACCCAATAATATTTTGTTGATCTTTTCACATAAAGGACTAAATGTAGAGTATTTACATTGGGCATTATGGACATCAAAATTATTCATCTAACGTTTTATAACATGAGTGCCTTTTGTTAACAATGATGCATTATTTTGACATCAAACTCATCTGCCATTTGGTAACTCATTTGTACAATCATTATATTTTCTAGACACTAAATATTTACATGTTTTATCCATTTAATAAAAAAATGTTAGTTTGAATATCAATTGATAATAATTTGAGTAATTAGTCATATGATAATGAAAAACAATTCTATGGTACCATAAACTATAACACATTCTCATAAACATATGAAATTTTAGGTACATCATATATCACATATAGTTCATCATAGGTTGATTAATGTTCTAAAATTTTATATATAATATATTAATCTCATAAAAAAACTAATATCTACAATGATACCTACTAGGGTGAACCAAGATCAAAAAACAAATATTAACATCATTTTACATTTATATTCATTATATGTCTCAATAATTAATATCTTATAACCTATAGGATTAATTTAATATGAGATTAGATTCATAAAAAACATATATTAAAACAATTTAAAAATATAACACATATATTATTTTCATATTGTACACCACTATAAACATCATAAAATATACACTTCTTTCAAACCTGGGTACAAAAACAAAAAAATGAGTGATCTCATATGCTTAGTAATGTTAAACATAAGTGATATCAACTGAATATCAGAACTGATCATAACGAAAAAAGTGGGTATGATAATATAATCAAGGTAAATTTTCATATCATTATAGAACATTAGAAAATAATAAAATAATAAATCATTATTCATTGCATAAACCTTTTGGACAAATTTCATAAATATAGTATATAAATGTAGAATTTATTTAATAATCATAATTAATGAAAACATAACATAGGAATAAAAATTTTGAGCATACATAATCATATAAAACCATTTCATTTGTCAGGGCCCACTACTAAGGTCACCATCATTTAATAGGAGATTCCCATATAAGGATGTGTTCACTCTCCATTCTCATAATCTTATTGAATAGAGTCGCATAGAGGATTAGTTTCACTACTTAATCCCATAAATGTCATATGATGACATAATAATATATACCCAATGCATTTGTGGGATATATAATTCCCCTTCCACCTATTAGATAATGAAAAATAATACATATCTATTCTCCATGAACATCAAAACATTAATAATTCCCAAAATACTAGATTAACCCATAGAAGGAAATGTGTTTTAGGAAAATTACTAAAAACATTATTATAATTAATAATTTTTAATAAAGTGGATGGTATCAATAGATAATATTATAGACGAAGCATAAGAAACATTATAGGATGTTAACATGGCTAAAAACACTATATTATAGCATTAAGAAATTACATTAGATCATCAGATGGAATACACTTTTATGTTTTTCATAATATTAATTCATTTGGGAAGAATTTATGAAATAACGATAATATTAATTACATTAAGAAACTTTTTAAACTGAAGGGTATTATTTTTAAAATTAATTTTGATAACGTTAAGAATTTTTTTTTTCAAAATAATAATTCTAAAAATGATGATTTCTTTCAAAATTTTATAAATAATTTTAATGTTTATTGAAAATGATGATACTAAAAAAATTAATAGGATAATCCATTTTAATGAAATATAATTTAATTTTTAAATAACATTATTAAATTCATAAATATAGATAATGAAATTTATAAAATAGACCTACTAAATAAAACATAGAGGAGATAGATTCTCAATGACCAAATGAGAGATAAATTCAAACACAATTATAGTTTTTTGTTCGTTAAAATTGTGTACATAAGGGTTATAAAATGAAATGAATAAATGTTAAACCCATAAAAAATAAATTAATATAGGAAATTATTTTTATAAGTAATACCATATAATTATTTGGGATGTAATCTCAAACATAATCCATCACTATTTTAAAATTAAAATAGTAGAAGAAAGCTTCTAGATTTTCTAAATTGTCATTTCAATGATATTGGATATGGGATAATAATATAGAATTTGAAATAAAAATATTTTCAATATATATATTTAATCCATTTATAGGGATTAAATACATAAAAAATAGAATATGTGTCGTGAATATGGAATAAATATTAAGGGATAAAAAATTAAATGTAGTCTTGATGTCCAAAAATGTGATTTATCCCCCTATATACATATAACAATCGTAACTATAAATTTATTATGATACATAAAAATATATATTACATTTAGAAAAATTCAATTAATGTCATCAATTATTTATATATTTGTTATTAGTAGTTTTATTTCATCATCTGATGTCTGTAATAATGATTTTTTATTACAGTTTTGTAATGGCTATATCAGTCATCCTTTACTGATTAAATGTTCATTTTTCCAAAATTATTCTTCGTGGTGGAATAATTATGATAAAATTATTTATCAAAATTGTGGTTCATTTTAATTAATTTATGGGTATGGTATTCAAGAATAGATTCCATGATTAACATTTTTTGAGTAAATTACAAATAATAATTAGTTTTTTAATATTGAACATTGATTTTTTTATCAAACTTATCATAATTATATTAAAAAAATAAATTTATATTTGAAATAATATATTTATAGTATAAACTCTTTTATATTAATTAACTTTAGAAATTTAATAGAGAATGTATAATGGATCATGTATGTGGTAGAACTAGAATGACCAAAAACATGTTATGCTAACAAATGAGTAAGATTATAAAGTTTTATAATAGTATTACCATTTTTAAGAGTTTTTTATTACCTTAAAATAATAAAAGTATATTTTTTTTATATAAGGTATATAAGAAAAATTACATGGGAAAATGTGTTAAACAATAAGTTTGTTTGATAATTTATATTATTCTCGTTACTTTTTCCTTAAAAATGATGGATTTGTGCTTCCATCAAGGAAGAAAATCCATGAAATTTATAATAAGGATATAGTAAAGGAAAATTCTAATTTATTTTAATGATAATCTAATGGTATGATTTATTTTTGAGGGGTTTCTTTTTTTTTCTTATTAGTGTAATTTTTGAAAATATGTATTCTTTAATGGTTATTGTTGTCACTTTGATAAATAGTGGATAAATTGAAGGAAATAGCTAAATTGGGTTAACATATAACCTCAATAAAAAAATTTATAATTTTTTATGAATAATCTATGTTTTTATAACATAAGTTGATCATTTATTATTTATTTTACCATTAATATGCTAAAATAAGTTTTTCTCAGTTAAACCCTTTTATTATGAAAAATGTAATTGAATATTCAAATAATTTTTATATGATGATTTAAACTTTTTATACCACTGAATATAATTAAAAATATAAATAATAAAATTTTATATTTTATTCAAAAATAAAATATGTATTGATTTTTTTTAACAAAAAATGAAATCTAAAATAGTTTTTCTTGATAATTTTATTTAGAATTATGTAAAAATTTAAAACAGTGTTAATATATTTTTTATGAATTGATAGATTAAATTATGTTCATCATTTAAAAGTTATTATTTTAATTTATTAAGACAATGATACAAAAAATAAAAATCAATCATTATAAAATATCATTTTCAGACAATAAATACTTTTAACCGCATCTAATTAAAATAATTTATCCATCTTCTAGCCAAATAATATTTTCAGTCCATTCATGTCAAAAAATTGATTTTTAAATATATTATATAAGTATTTAATAAATATAAAAATATAATTTAATGAATAAATTGATATATTTTTGTGAGAAAATATTTTCCTTAAATATTATCATTTTATTTCATTACAAAATAATGATCTATATTATATATATTTTTAAAAAAATACATAACTTCAATATATCCATTTTATACATGTATACCCAATGAACATATATTTTTTGATCAGTTTCCGAAACTCTATATTCTCGATGACCATATACCCGGCAAGTCCAGCCAGAAACAATGCTTCTGACCATTTATTAAAAAGAATGAAAAAAAGTACAAAAGAGCGGCGGGTGGAGTTATACAACATAAATGCCTGCAACCACCAAGAACGGGTATAGATATGATAATATGACATATCATTTCCACAATCAGAGTCACCATCAGTCTCCCACTCAGATTGAGACTTATCCCGATTGAAGATTCTCAAGATATCTATATCCACTTTCTGTGACTCCTTAGATTCCGATCTGGTAGACAGGGTTCTAGGAACATTAGAATAATTCTTACGTGGTCTCCTATTAGAGGGGAGACCCTCACTATCTATAGTCCTTGGCTTTCCACTTAATATTGAATCCTTATAAGAGGTGTGACCACCGCGACCTGAGACCCTAATCGGGGTACTCACAATCTCTTGTTCATCCTCAAAAATGATTTCCCTTTTCTCAGGTAATTCAGATACCTGAAAATGGTTCTGTATTTCTTACTAATAATAAACATGTTTTTGAACATCACTATAATTTGAGACATCAACTTGGGAAGTATCAAGGGTCACCAATCCTGGAGTCTACATATGGGTGTCCTCAACTAGAGTAACCACGTTAACCAAATCAGACTGAGTATTAGAGGGGCCACTATGAGCCTCCTTCTGAGATACATCAATTAGCAACCATTTTCCAGTATCAAGAACTTTCTCTTTATCTCAATGACCATATATATAAAGGCAGAATTGAATTCTTATATATTATCTTAAATATAATCATAGAATAATTCCTCACATAAATAATACTTTCTCTCCACATTTCAATTATATATTTAACTCCATCGCTTATTTATATATATTCAATTAGGATTATAATTTTTTTGGAAAACCATACAAGAAATTATTTTTTTCATATTATTTTAATTTAAATGAATAATTATTCCACTTTTAATTTTTATAATTATGTTTCATATTATATTCTCATAATTTATTAGTGTTTATATTTAATTGTAATGTTTTATCTCAATAAAATAATATTTGGTTTATTTTCATTTGGTTTTTTAAATAATAAATTAAAAATGGTTTTGATTTATAAAAAAAATACATAGTAAAATCCTGGGGCTTTATATCAAACATATCATCATTCAATGAAATTAGAGATTAATAGTATTATCTTAAAAAAATGCAAATAAAACCAAATTTTTGGAACCATAAAACAAAAATTATGTCGGCTGATGTAAAATTGTCTTGTAGATAATAAAATGGCCCACATATATTTTTTATAGTTATATTATATGTTTATTTATCACAAACTAGAATGACCATAAATGAAAATTATGTTTCAAATTCAACTGTATCCTAAGGAAGTAACTATTCATGACTATTGTAATTGTAAAAAGCATTAGTATGGGAGGGATATAGATTTCATTACAGGATGAAAGGGTATATAATTTTCTATGGAAGCAGCTATTCCCTAATAACAATTTTTTATATCTGTTTAAGGAACCTATTTGATCATTCATAAAACATTTTCATCCCCCTAAAGTCCTCAACTTGATTATAATAGTTTTCAACATTAAAATAAGGGCTATAAGATACTATTCATAAATCCCTATAAATATCATAAGAACCACCAACATCAAATATTATAAAGGTGAGGAGATATGATACAATTCCAATAACCCTAATGTTGACATGATTTAAGTAATATTACATTGAAAATATGATTAATGAAGTTTATTCCTTCTATACAGATCATATTTCCCTGTATTTTTACTCTACTATTGAAAAAATAAATCATGTTTCTAGGAATTGTGGTTCAAAATGATCAATGGATAATTATCATAAAAATTTCATCCCCTACAATCAAATGTTGTGTAAAAAAATTCAATAATTTATCATATTTAATGATTTTATAAAACATATGTTCAATAGTGGTAGACTACCTTTAGATTGTCCAAATAAAAATATAACATATTTATTTTATGTTCTCCTAAAAATGGGAATAATGTGATAAAGTCATAAATTTATGCTAGTAAAATTATGATGAATATTTTTTCTATAAGATAGATAATCATACACATGTCATGGAAAGTGAATAATTGAATATTAGTTTTCTATGAAAGGGTACCAATATTCACAATCTCAAAAAATGAGATAGTATAATTTAGTAGATCACCTATGGAAACTATCACACAAAAGTATATTAATTTTTTATGAGTAGAACCAATGGATCATATCCATTAATATAACATACTATTTTGATGGGTATCACCATTTAACCCCTGTTAATGTAATCTAAGAAATAAAGAAAAATGATGTGAAAGTAGTGATTTGTGGATTGGGGGCATTTATTCATATCAACATTTTATGATCCTTTCTCAATAATTTTCACATTTTATTATGATATAATTAATGATAGAGTGAATAACATAATTATATATAGAATATTGAGGCCGAAAAGGTTTTCCTATCATCTACTGCAGGTGTTGGATAACATGTTAATGGAGATACAACAACTATATCTAAAAAATTATTAATAATACCTATTTATTCCTAAGAAAAATAGTTATGATATGTTTTCTGGTCAATTTCAAAGTAATAACAAGTCACTAGGGACCCCATTTAATCTACCATAATTTCCCATGCATCAATCTATTGGGAATTAAATGGGGGTTTCATTTTCTTCTAATAATAAACCACCTGATTTAGTTTGGAAATATCAACTAAATAGCTTATTTTATTATTATATAGTGAAGATTAAAATATCTCAAATTAAATTATAGTGTTAATTATCAATTTAATTCCTCTTCATTATGAGTGTTTAGATAAATCCATGCATTCATTGGTTGGGCCCATAGAAGAGTATTCAATTTTATTAAAAACATATTTTGTAGATATGTAGGATTTTTTTCCTAATAATATAATTTTATTCCATTCTATAATGAAACATTATTACAAAAAATAAAATATTTAAATGATTAGTGAAATTATCACATTTCTCACTATTCATCGATTTCATCAGAAACCTCATCCAATAACATTTCCCACCATATAATCCTTGAGATAATTAGACTACTCTAGTCTAGTGGTGAAACTATCAATATAAATGTCATTATAACATTAAACATATACCCCTTAATTTATCATGATTAAGGCATTTCCACCCAAATTTCAAATCCATCCATGGCCCATCATGATCTATTCATATCTGAGATGTGTAAGAACTGATGTTTTCATCTAAATAGAGGTAGTTGAAGCATGTTATTTTCCTTTCAAATGTGTTAGAATTTTGAATACATCACCCTCCCCATAAATAGTAATTTATCAAGAAACCATGGTTTAAGGGACCTAAAGATGAAAATTTGATGAACCATCCAATTTTATTCTCATTTATAAGTTGTTATGGAATAAGATCTTGAAGTTTCACGTCTTCAAGTATCATATTTTGAGGAATATAGATGATGGAATAATGGTTTAAATTACGAAAACACATCACTTCATCTATTATATCACCCATAGTAGAGAAAAAAATGTATACAAATGAATCAAGGCTATATTTATCTCAATGGTAGTCAAATAAATGACTTTTAATTTACTCAAGATAAAATAGATGAATGAAAACTTTTCTTATTAGAATATTATTTTCATAAGATATCAGGAAACTAGTGTCTTAAGGTTTTTTATTTAATGATCTCTTAATTATTTTACATTCCATTATCTTATGTCACTTAATATTGAAAAATTATTCAACATTATTGGTTTTCTCTTGAAGAATGTAAAAGATGACATCATATAGATTTAGATTCATTAGATTAATACATCATTATTTCAATTCAATGTCACAAGAATAAAAAATAAACATCCACGAATTTTCATCTTATAATCAATAGACTTTAACATATGACATTCAACAACATGAAATAACTTCATCAAATAAGACCCTAAAATATATGACATATTTTCTTGTGAAAAGGACCCTAAACTATGTGGTTTATATTCAAATGTTTATACTATCAAAATGATTCATGTGGTAATTCATATATAACATTAAACTATGTACCCCCTCTTTTGGTAAGTGTATTGATCTATATTGGCACATCTAGTTTTATTGTTGAATTTTAAATCCTTCTTGAAATAATTTTTTTTCTAAATAATGGAATGGTTTCCAAAAAATTTGGCTTACACTCCCCTAATACATCACGATACCTAACCCATCATCTTTAAATTTATAATTTACCTCACTTCATTGATGACTGAATTCCAAGTAACCATCCCTAAAAATCTCAATCCATAAAATATGTCTAATTATTTTGAGATTTAAGGTAAATATTTATATATTATTTCCCTCCGGTTTAGCTTCACTTAACAAAGTTAAATGATTTAATAAATTTCAAGAACTAAATTTGAATTGATTCATGTTTTCAAAATAATACCTACTATTACATTGATCTATTATCCTAAGACCATCAAAAAATTAATTTTTAATTATATACCCAAATATATTCTACCATATGGGTTTACTAATTTATTTATTAAGGTCCTACATTAAAATAAAACCGTCCAATGTCAAGACATGTATGTTGGTTGATTCTAGTTAACATATTATATGCATTAATTGTTGGATATCTTTTTATATGAATATCTCTGTATTTCATTCATGAAAAACTCACATTTATATCCTTGGGTTGGGTCCAACCAATTCATGTTGGGTTTGGCATCTAATCCCCTCTTAGTTATACCCCAACATCTCATTCCATTTTTTCTTGTGTATATTATAGATCTACTTTCTGCTCATTTAAATAACCTCAAATTACCATAGATATATTAGGAGTCATTTTTTCTAAAAACTATGGACTTTAATTTCATAACTCATTCTATAAAAAATATTCCTATACTATTATTGTTTTTTAAATCATTTAGGGGAAACTCTATCCTTATCAAAAAAAATTCCACTTCGATGATAGTTAATACTCTACTGACTTATGAGTTTCCAACTGTCCATATAATTTGTAATAATCTATTATTAATACCTACTTCTTCCCCACACAATTATTTATAATTTTTTGTGTAATGATTCTTGATTTCAGCTTCTAATTTTTTGAAATGATAATAGTATTTACAAAAACATTATAACTTTTCACTTATAAAAGTGTACATCCTCACCTCACATACCATCCAACAAAAATACCTATAGTTAATTTCAATAACATCACAAACATACCATCATATTCTTATACAACAAAACGTCATACTAATATTCTAAAAAAATAGGATTCCTTAATTTTTTCAATTGTGATAACCCATGAAGTGATATATATGTTCATAACCATTCTTTCCCATTTATATCTCATTTATTTCACTCAAGAATGATATTTTAATAAACCAATTAAAATTGATAACATAATTATCCTTAATATAATAATATTATATGATAATTAAGCTATTATAATTTACCACTTTACCCTTTTACATTTTGAAGGAAAAAAATGTGGAATGTGTGTGTGTGAGGACAACCACCACTAATAAGTAACATATTTTTTCTCAATGATAATGTTCATGTGTGTTTTAAATGTTGATTTTAAAAGATAAATTGTGTTTTTAAAATAATTATTAAATTTATGTTAAGAATTATTTAATATCCTATTATTAATATGAATAATAACCGTACATATTAAATTATTTGTCTTCAGACAAGCCCACTATGAGGGAAACGATCATTATATTCCATGTAGTGTCTTTATTTAAATTATATTACACATATAACTATTTAAAACTTTGACATATCACACATATAAACACTAAATAATATCATAATTCTATTGGTATAATGATATTTTAACTAAAACATATAATAATTATTAATTAATAATGTAATGTTCATATTTGTGTTTGTTTAACCATCTAATTGTACAAGGCTATAAATTTTCATAATGTATTACTATTGAATCTTAATTAAATGTTTAAAATCAGATAAATAGTTAAATAATTTGTTTATTTGAAATTATTAGATCATATTTAATTAATCAATTAATAGAATAACCATTGATGGTTAAGAATCACTAAAATGTGTTTGTTGTTAATCTCATCATCAAAGATAAATCATGATAAAATTATGAAAGGAATCTAAAACCTCATAAATAAATAAAAATAATCTTTTATATTACATTTAATTCTCTAATAATAAATTTATTTTTAAGACTACTAAATATTGACATTGATCCTATGAACCATTTAAAAATGATAAAGATTATAAAAACCATATGTAGGAACATAATTATAAACTAAATAACAAAAATTTAGAAAATAATTATAAATGATTTTTTTAATTGTATATATGAAATTTTAATCATATAAAATATGTTATTATGATTTTTATCAGAATGATACAAGAAGTTATTGAGATTTTAGGTATGTCTAAATCACAATAATGTACTTGGTAACTCAAATATATATTTTCAAGTTATATAGTTCCATTTAAACTTCTACCAAAAATATTATCTATATTAATTGATAACCAATTATATATTATTTTCACATTTATTTATTTGGAAAAAAATCACTTTGGATTCATTCTTCCTGCTTAATTTCTCTCTCATATAAAATTATGATGTTATTATGGGAAAACATACATCTCATAATAAGGTCTTTTCTTTCAAGTCCATTTTTTTGCATTCCACCAGTGTTATCCTTAATTATATTAAAATCCTTGTATTTATAAATATCTATGATTATAATAAATATCTTCATTAAATTTATAAATATATGTTTTATTACTCTTTTATGTTGTTTATTTTTTATTATGTAATATAAAAAATATAGACTTTTCCTTCGAGAACAAGATGTGTTATTTTTATCTCCACAATTCCTATAAAAACATTTATTTCATTTTCAAGGATTTATTTGAGAACATTAATTTGAAACTAAAAATATTACAAAATAATTCAAAATAAATCAATCTATATTATCTTTTGAAAATGATCTGTAACTCCTTCCTATTAAACATTGCTAATTTTTTTTCTAAAATATCATTTCATTATTTCACATTATTATTCCTTTTTACCATAAGAGATTTATAATTTATAATGTTATATTTTATGATCCACCCTGTAAATGATTTCATGATTCTTTTATTTTGTTGATTGAACATGCTATCAATCAATATTTAATATAAATATATATACACAATATATTTTGAAAATATAATATGAAACATTATTATACATAGGATTTTGTGATGTGATGATTAAATGATTTCTTGTGGAACATAATTGTATTGTAAATATTTATTTGATGGGTGTTTTCTTTATATTCCACAACTATAAGGGTTGAATTTTTAAATCACTTGAGAAAATAGTGAGACTAGTAGCGTTTTAGAATCAAAAAATGGGAAACATATTGTAATGCTTGATCATATATGGGTAACATCTTTTGATACACAATATGATATTTGAATGAGTTTGTAATCCTAGATACAATATGGTAAAAAGGTTTTGATTAATGATATTCGATGGGAATTTTCTTCATCCCCGATTAACACTTGGAAATAGTTTGTGATAGAAGATCAACTATGTGAAACAATTGGTGATTGCTAGTCTATAATGGGGAGTTTCAATGACTAAATTAGTTCTTCAAAATTTTTACAATTGAATATGGTATGCTCATATCTCAATATCTATGTATAAATTTTTCATATTACATATATGATGTTATATATTTGATTATATGGAATAAAATTTCTCATATTATGAAATATATAATGTTTATATGATTCCATCAATGATTTCTATCTGGTTTATGTTTTCCTATATTCAAATGATCTCACCCTTAGTGACATATTTATGTTTTTATTATTCCATTAACAAACATTGAATCTCACACCAATATAATATTTCCATTTCCTAGGTAAAGAGGATTATTTTAACTTGTGAGACATCATTGATAATATCTAGTATAATTTGGAAATGTTCATAGGTAGTGTATGATAAGATTCCCAGATTTCTTGTCTCCAAAGAAAACAAATATATTTTTTCTCTATATGTTTATATTAACAAAAAAATTATTTTATTAATATGTAACTCATGTAAAACAAAGTGTTTTTTAGTTAATGACCTTATAGTTTGTATTAGAGGTCATGTTTTTTTATTTTTGGTGATTAAATAATATATTTTTCAGAATAATGATATATAACCTTAGTGGAGAACTGTAGTTATGAGTTTAAGTATACGATGATATCATGAAATATTTGAATGTTTTCATTTATTTTATTTTCCATGAAATTTCGTCCATTTTTACATACTATAATGTATATTCATTCTTTGAATTGGTTCATCTTGGGTTAATAACCATGTTTTGGTTTGGAAGAGCATTTACACGACTATAATTCTAATTCTTGATGAGTAGGTATAATACTATACATATAGATAGACTATATCTGGTGATATGATTTGGATGTGTTGGGTCGGAACAAAGACGGGAAGGAATGATGGCAAGAGGGGGGTGAATTGCCTTTTAAAAAATTGATAAACAAATTAAAAATCAAAGTAAAGTGCAGCGGAAATAAAGAGGCAATCACACAAGAAATTGATAACGGAGTTCGGCCAAAACCCGGCCTACGTCTCCGCTCCCAACTCAACCGTCGAGAGATTCCTACCGCTTGCTTTTCAATGGTTTTAGCAAGAAACCCACTAGGCTTTGAGGTAGCACTAGGACCTATTACAGCTTGCTTTTGGTGGTTAAGCAAGAACCCACTTACTTTTAATGGTTTAGTAAGAACCCACTAGCCTTTTTAACGGGTGAAGGCTAGCTCACCGTGACACAAGCCTTTTAAAAGGAAAGGCTTGAAGAAACCTCTTCACACCTTAGTGGTGGTGTGAAACCCAAAAGAAAGGGGGATGAGAAAAGGGTTGGGGTTTGTAGGCACAAACCCAATTTTAAGCTCAAAATAATAAATACAAGAAAAACCGTATTGGAGGAAGACTTGGGCGCCTTTGATTGAATGGAGATGTTGAAGGCCGCTTCCAAGCTTCTTTGGAGGTGCTCTTGGATGTGGAATTGGATTGGAGCACGTTGGGTTCCTTGAGGAAATCCGCCGGAGGTTTGCCAAAATGATCAACAATGTGTCCGGTGGCTTCCGTATCGTTCCGGTAGGTGTCCGGGGCTTCCTTGGCCTTTATTTATAGGCATGGAACCCTTGGGGAGGCTTCGGAGCCGTTGGAGAGGTCTTCGGAGCCGTTGGAGGCCAAAAGAGGGTTGACTGGTCAAACCCAACGGCTAGTTTGACTGGGCTACCGGCTGGCCGGTACAGCTCCACCGGCTGGCCGGTGCCTTGGTAGAGAAGAAGAGTCTTGATCCAGGCTCTACCGGTCGACCGGTGAGGAGCCACCGGCTGGCCGGTGGCAAGACAGTAGCAAACACTATTTGGGCTGGGTGCCACAGGTCGACCGGTGGGAAGCCACCGGCTGGCCGGTGGCAGGACAGTAGCAAACACTATTTGGGCTGGATGCCACAGGTCGACCGGTGGAAAGCCACCGGCTGGCCGGTGGACTGAATTTCAGTCCACTTCTTGTCCATTCTTGGGCCAATCCTTTGGCAATCTTGTGCCTTTCAATCAAAAACACTTCAAACAATGTTAGATAAACATGAAAGTTATTGTGATCATGAAAATTAAACCACGAGGGGATACGAGAGGTACAACAATCTCCCCCTATTTTGATGATCACAATCACCGAAACAATCAAAGTAAAATACTGAAATGAAAGACATTCTTAAAGGATAATTTGAAAATAAATCAAAGCATGATAGAGAAGACTCTCCCCCAATCAATCAAGGAATTTCTACCCCTTTGTGATTATCAAAATAGAATGGGGAATAAAACTTGATTGAGGGAAAGAGTTGAAAAACAAGATGGAGATTTGAAAAATCAATTGAGATTTTTGAAATTGAAAGATTGAAAAATTGAATAACAGTTTGAATTGAATGTTTTGAATCAAAATTCGAATTGAATATTTTGAAATGAAAATTTGGAAACCAAGTGTTGAAATTGAAAGTTGGAATCGAAAATTTTGAAATTGAAATCAAAAGGGCTTAATTTGAAATTGAAAGTTTTGAAACAAAGTTTGAAAACAATTTAGAAAGTTCTCCCCCTAAATAAAAACAAAAAGTCACCAGGGAGAGGAAATAAATTTTGGCCCGGAGAGACTCGCAAGAAGGGATTTTTCAATCCAAACTTGTCTCATAGCGGGTCTTCTCCTATAAAATTCGTCCGAAAAGTAAAAAGATTTGGGTTGACCGTACCGGGAATTTTTACAATTACATTCATAAATAAGGTGCCCGGGTTTTTTACAATAATTACAAAATTTAAATTCGGAGCTCCCCCTTACAAAAATAGTGGGTGTATGGGAGGAGGAAGCTCGGTTGGTGTAGCCAAGTCCATGTGTGGTTCTAGAAACACGTTGAGAACCAAGGAGATTGGACAAATTTTGTTCACCTTGGGTGAACTTGGCTAGGGTCTCCCTAAGGTCTTTGATGGTTGATTCCATGGAATCAACATTTGGAAAATTTTGGATTTTGAGGGACATCTCCTCCTTCTCTTTGAGAAGTTGTTCTTTTTCGGAGGAGAGTTTTTTGAAAGATTTTTTTAAAGCAACAAATTTTGATGATAAAGCATGAAAACCTTTTTCTAATTGGTCTCTAGCATGTGAGAGTTCTTCATAAGAAAGATGATTTAAAGAATTGGAATTTGAAGAGCAAGAGGAAGAGGAGTCGGAAGAAGTTACCTCATGAAATGCCATTAGGCATTTTGTACCTTGGTCGCTCGAGGAGGAGGAGGAGGAGGATGATGAGGTGTCGCTCCATGTGGCCTTGAGGACCTTTTTCTTTCCTTTTTTCCTTTGGCGTGGCCCGTTTCTTGTTGAGTGGGCAATCGGGCTTGTAATGGCCCTTTTCGCCACACCCGTAGCATTTTACCTTGGGCTCGGATCTTGCGGTGGGTTCTTGCTTACGCGCCTTGCGGGATCTCTTCTTCTTCTTGTGCTTCTTCATAAACTTGTGCATTTGGCGGGCGAGATTCTCCATTTCCGAGTCGCCGCTTGATGATGAGGAAGATGAGGAAGGAGATGAGGAAGAAGATGAGGAGGAGCTTACTTCCTTTTGAACCTTGAGGGCAATGTTCTTTGGTGTCTTGATAGGGGTGCCCTCCTTTTGTGCTTGCCTCCTCATTGTGATCTCGTACATCATAAGGGATCCGATGAGCTCCTCTACCGGCATGTTTTTGACATCCTTAGCTTCTTGGATTGCCGTCACTTTAGGTGCCCATGAGCTCGGAAGGACCCATAGAATCTTCTTGACCATCGTCTCGGCTGAAACATCATCACCAAGAGATTTTCTACCATTGCAAACGTCAGTGAAGCGTGTAAACATTTCAGAAATAGACTCATTTGGATGCATTGAAAAAGATTCAAAGTCTTGTCTATACATATCTAACCGAGTATCTTTAACTTTGTTAGTGCCCTCATGGGTCACTTCCAATAGTTTCCAAATTTCATGAGATGAGGTGCAAGTGGAAACTCGGTTAAATTCATTTCGGTCAAGGCCGCAATGAAGAGCATTCATGGCTTTGCCATCTAGCTCAAAATTTCTAATGTCGGCTTGGGTCCATTTGGATTCGTCGGGGGTAGACAAAGTGTAACCTTGCATGACTATTTTGTAAATGGGATATCCTATACTTCTAAGAAAAGTGGTCATGCGGGTTTTCCAATAATTATAGTCGGTCCCATCAAAAAATGGAGCCCGACCCAATGAGTAGTCCTCGGGGGCGAAAGAGGTAGATGCCATCACAATGGATCTTTGAATTTGAAACCTTTTAAGGTATTACTCAAATTACCCCTCTGATACCAATTGTTGGGTCGGAACAAAGACGGGAAGGAATGATGGCAAGAGGGGGGTGAATTGCCTTTTAAAAAATTGATAAAAAAATTAAAAATCAAAGTAAAGTGCAGCGGAAATAAAGAGGCAATCACACAAGAAATTGATAACGGAGTTCGGCCAAAACCCGGCCTACGTCTCCGCTCCCAACTCAACCGTTGAGAGATTCTTACCGCTTGCTTTTCAATGGTTTTAGCAAGAAACCCACTAGGCTTTGAGGTAGCACTAGGACCTGTTACAGCTTGCTTTTGGTGGTTAAGCAAGAACCCACTTACTTTTAATGGTTTAGTAAGAACCCACTAGCCTTTTTAACGGGTGAAGGCTAGCTCACCGTGACACAAGCCTTTTAAAAGGAAAGGCTTGAAGAAACCTCTTCACACCTTAGTGGTGGTGTGAAACCCAAAAGAAAGGGGGATGAGAAAAGGGTTGGGGTTTGTAGGCACAAACCCAATTTTAAGCTCAAAATAATAAATACAAGAAAAACCGTATTGGAGGAAGACTTGGGCGCCTTTGATTGAATGGAGATGTTGAAGGCCGCTTCCAAGCTTCTTTGGAGGTGCTCTTGGATGTGGAATTGGATTGGAGCACGTTGGGTTCCTTGAGGAAATCCGCCGGAGGTTCGCCAAAATGATCAACAATGTGTCCGGTGGCTTCGGTATCGTTCCGGTAGGTGTCCGGGGCTTCCTTGGCCTTTATTTATAGGCATGGAACCCTTGGGGAGGCTTCGGAGCCGTTGGAGAGGTCTTCGGAGCCGTTGGAGGCCAAAAGAGGGTTGACTGGTCAAACCCAACGGCTAGTTTGACTGGGCTACCGGCTGGCCGGTACAGCTCCACCGGCTGGCCGGTGCCTTGGTAGAGAAGAAGAGTCTTGATCCAGGCTCTACCGGTCGACCGGTGAGGAGCCACCGGCTGGCCGGTGGCAAGACAATAGCAAACACTATTTGGGCTGGGTGCCACAGGTCGACCGGTGGGAAGCCACCGGCTGGCCGGTGGCAGGACAGTAGCAAACACTATTTGGGCTGGATGCCACAGGTCGACCGGTGGGAAGCCACCGGCTGGCCGGTGGACTGAATTTCAGTCCACTTCTTGTCCATTCTTGGGCCAATCCTTTGGCAATCTTGTGCCTTTCAATCAAAAACACTTCAAACAATGTTAGATAAACATGAAAGTGATTGTGATCATGAAAATTAAACCACGAGGGGATACGAGAGGTACAACAGGATGATCATATGATGTTTACAAACCTCTGTTAAGGATGGATTTTCTAGTCAAATTTGGGGATTACTTTGAGAAGTATAAGATAACCCAACATGAAGTAACAAAATGAATTATAGGTTAATGTGATAATATAAAAGTGTTAAATTTGATAAGGTAGAATCTATTTTATGTTATAGATTAAGTGGTTTCTAAATTATTTTAAGTGTTCATATGTAAATATTAACTTTTTTTATTTATAAATAGATGTATGTTGGAGGAACAATGTTAATAATGGATGCGATGGACAATGTATTTATTTTACTAATAGGAATTCAGAATGGGAGAGAAGTTGGAGTTAATAATATGGTGGTTATGATCACACAAAAATCTCAGGTTATGATAATAAAATTGGGTATTGTTTAAAATCCACACACACCATATATTGGAATTATTATGTTTCATAAAATATAAATGATTTAATATAATAAAGGAAATAATTATTAATTTGATTCATGTCAAAAAAAATTTAAGATACACTCTAGGGATTGTCTCTAAGTAACGGGATGATGTTTTAACTATAGAAAAAGATAACATCATGAAACAATGTACGGAGTAATAAAGGTATATTTAATTTAACACAATAAATAAAAATACTGTTATTCCTAAGAATCCAGTAGTTGTTAAACATTATAGATCTAATGAATTTGGTCCCTTTGAAAACTAGTTCACTGATCTATGTGATTACAAAAATCAGTGAAAACAATATCCTAGAACCTATGATCTAGGAATATCCTGTCGAATGATAAATATTGAATATAATATTTATAATTATGTTTTTAGGTAAACTTATTTATCTCTGATGATTTTAGGGTATCAATTTTTATGTATGTTTTCAGCACCTACTAGATTTTTAAATAAAAACACATAGTGGTTCTATTATTTTATAAAAGGTATATTATTCTTATTTTGGGTTTATTGGATTTTCAATTATGGATATCTTATTATCATTACACTAGATCAATTTAATTTAATTTTCAATAATTATTTTTTATCTCTAATTATAGGTTTAAAGTATTTATTAGAATAAGGAAATCACATTTCATGTAAACCTGTGAATGTCTATAAATCCAAATAAGATAAGGATCTCTGTTGGAAATATAATTCAATAAAATTGATATTGATATATAATTATGAGAAATTTTCTTCTAATATTTTTAGTTGAAAACCCTATATTGTTACATATCTTTCATGTTGTAAATGATGAGCTTCATAGGTATACACATGCTGTTATGTTTAACAAATTTTTAGAAATCAAAACCTAAGTAACAAATACCATGTGGACATTATAAAATATTTTCCATCATTAAGTGATAATTAATATTTCGATAAAATAATTTATTAATGTGGTGAATGAAGAAACTTGAGAGTCCATTAAATATGTTACTCGAATAAAAAATATGTTTAATTAAAAAAACATAAGAAATGCTTGACATAAATGAAAAATATAATACATTTAGATAAATATTTAATGTTAAATAGCACTTCTTAAACATAGTCATAGAATTAGTGGGCATGAAAGGTAATAATAAGACTATAAAATATGTGTTCAATGGAAGTAAACTCTACTTTTTACACTAATTAAATTCAATTATTATCACTAATAGAAGAATAAATTCATCTTATGCATGAAATAATCATTTTATAATTTGATTTTATTTTGTGAAAAAATGTTTAATTGAATTACCTAATATATATATTTATTAATAATAAATTAAAATTATTTTTATTATTAATTTATCAGAAATTTGAATTAATAATTGTTTCCATTTTTTGAAATAAACCACTATTTTCCAATATGAACAATTTTCCACTTTATATTTTGATTTTATTGAATAAATATTTTATTAATTTTATGTTATAGATAAGAAAATAATATTTTCATTAATAATAATAATAAATTATTATGATACATTTTGGAAATATTTTTTATATAATTATTTTTAGTTGAATAGTGAAAACATCGTTTATATATTTAACATGACATTTTTGACATTATTAGTATATATGTATGAATTGGAAGTTCAAGAATATTGTTTATAAGAATAAAATTTATATTATAATTTACTATATATTTATAAAATAAATTAATTAAATTTTAAAAATTATGATTTAAATTTTAGAATATAAGTTATATTTTTTTAAAAAATAGGTTTATTACATTAATAATTTAGTATTTTAAAATATATATTTAGAAATTTTTTAAATTGAATAAAATAAAATTTATTTCATATTGTGAATTAGTTAGTACATATTATGTAATATTTATCCTCTTATTTCTCTTCATAATATATATGATACCTTAGGTTAAAACTAGTTACCAAGATAATAGCAAAAATTTGAAATGTAAAAATTCTATTGAAAATGAGATGAAAACATTATTCAAACATTTGTAGGGATAGGTTTACGATTCCTAGAAATAAATTATATCACCCACTCACTATTACTTCTAAATTATATATCTACTCCAGTTAAGAGTGACATCCCATTGTCGAAAATATATGGGTTTTTGAAAAATTGATATACCATTAAACATATAAAAGGGAAAACATACCCTAACATCACCCTAAAATCCCCCATTATTCAATAAAAAAACCTAAAGACCCCCAAATATATATTCATAACCTCCCCCAAGTTGTTATATTCTCCTAAAATTTTGTTTCTCATATTCATAACATCTTTCTCAGAAGTTAAAATTCATAAAGTGAGTTATAAGTGAAGAAACTGTCTTTCTTATTTCTATTTCTTTTTGGGTGTTACTTATTCAAATTTAAATTAAACATAAAAAAATTATAACATATATATCCTTAGTATACTTATATGTTATTATGATAATTTTTCAGGCATTAGTAGTTTTCCACTATTCAATTAAGAAAAATAATAACATGACATGTGTGTGTACAGACTACCACCTCCCTGAAGTAATGTGTTTAGTCTTCATAATAGCAATTCATAGATAGTTCTAATAATGAGTTTAAATAATTAATTTTTTTTTTAATTTTTATGTTTTTATAATGAAGATTTTAATTAACTATTTTAAAATCACTCAGTATAAAATAATTATTTTATTATATGTATGATGATATTTCAACGAAACTATCTCACAATCATTGATGAATAAATGTATGTTCATGTTTAGCTTTATGTAACCACCTACTTGGTTAATGGAATGAAATTATATAATGGATAAAAATTAAAAATTATTTATTATTTTAATGGTTTATAAATATTTAAATAAATAATTTTTTTATTTTTGTAATTATTATATAAATATTTAATTCAATAATTATGAAAAACCCCGTCTTTATTTAATAATCACTGAAATTTTTTCATTATCGATCTCAACTTCAATGATTATCGATGAAACTCTCATGAATGAATATTTTAAAATCATAAAGAAATATAAATAATCCCTTTTATTAACATTAGTGATATTCTAATTATTAAAATGTAATGAATTATAAATTCCAAAACTACTCTGATGAAACCAGTAAAAAAGATGAAAATTATGAAAACCCGATGTGGGAAAATAGACTAAAACTGACTAATATATATACAAATAATAATTATAAATGATAATTATAAATGAAAATAAGTATGATTAATGTTATTAAAATGGAATTATTATGTTTATAATTATGATATTGTAAATTCTATTAGGTTTTTGGAAGTAAAAAGTAACAATAACAGAATTCAGTAACTCAAATATCTTTCTTCATGGTTATAGGTTCCTCTACAACAACAATAAATATTACCTATATTGATTGATTTGACATTATATATGATGTTTAATTTTATTTCATTCAGAAAATTTCTCTTTTTAACCATTATACCTTCTTGATCATTCTCATATATAAAATTATGACATTATGAAGAACAAACCTCCATCTATTAATTGGCTCTTTGATTGAATCCCATGATTTCAATTATTGATAATTTTTTACATTAATGTATATAAATTAAATTATATATCAATTTAAATTATCATTATAATTTATAAACACCTCACTATAAGGATAACCTATTTGGACGGTAATTTAGAAAGGAATATAATAACCCTCGATTCCCCCCTCTAGTAGGTCCTAGGATGGTGAATAGAACCAAGGGTGTAGAAAATCTCACAATATAGGAGGCACAACCCTTTATAAGAAACAAGATCAGTAGATAGAATGTATCAACCAAAACCAAATCCATGACATATATATATATATAAGAAAACCAAAATTCATCCCATTGGGTATGTGTCAATTTAATTAATATAAAAACAATAAATCCTCCAATGTAAATACGTAAATGGATGCTAATGTAGGGACATAACAACTCTTCCAATGCCTGAGTTAGTAATTTTAGAAATTTTCCACATAATCCCTTAATAAACCTAATAATATTTTTAAATATGTTGGGTGATAATACATGTATAACTAGTAGAAAAGGCAATTTATCCCGTAAAAATTTGAAAGAAGCATACTAATTCCCCTATGAGAAAACAACAAAAGAAAAGAGCATGTAAATAGGTATACTATCCAAAACCATCCACACCATGTAAAAAATTTCATGTAATATAATATAAATCACATCATTGATAATATACCCCACATCACATTCGAACTAGTATGTTTCTATTGTCCATCGTTTTACGTCCTGGAACTACTATTCCTTCTGTATACCATATCATGTCCTGCTCGCCCACGACTTGGCCTCATGACACATCTCTCCCACACACACCAAGGACTCATAGAACATCCCGCCATCACACACCTATGCCTTATATCACATCCCTCATACACACACACCCAGTCCTCACAATGCATCACATATCATCCCAAAGTCACCTAGAAAATCATATCACATCTCATCTCAACGACACCTAGGAAAGCACAAACCACCTCAAACAAAACAAACGAGCATCACATCACACCTAATGACACCTGGGTAATTGCAACCACCATCTAATACACTAAAATATTTCCTTCCATAACTACCTCTTCCATACCTACCTCACCTGGAAGAGAGATAAAAAAAGGTGGGTATCCACGCATCCGTACTACTCCCCGAATTTTGGGAATGACCCCCTCCCTTTTGTCGATGGGTGTGTTCTGTAGATAGTTCTCAACAAAGATGTCTGTGTATTTAAATAACAAGTGAAATATATGTATATAGATATATTATACAAAACACTAATTCTTAAACTACGGGTTCTTCTACAAACCACCTAGCCACAAAAGTTTCCACCGTTGTTGGTGTCTCTAAATTCATAACACCACACATTAAGCCACAAAACCCATCTCACATTCTCAAACAAATTATTTATCATTTTACATTTCATTGACCACCCCAACCCAAACCATTCCAAACATTATTTAACTATAAATTATTCATTACATCACTACCTGGGAAACGATTTGGAACTACATAGTAATAGTCATTCAATATGTTAAGAACCATGGTAAATTAACATGATTCACATTGAAGACACATCATACCACAACCTCTAGATATGAGGAAAATATTTCTAAATTTTATTATGTGTGAAACACCCAAAAAAATAACTATGTACTTTATTGAAAATCTTCCACCTAGAATACCATATCAAAAGAACTAATTCCCAACTCATAACTCCATCCATTAACACATTACATCACACCCTACTTCACATCCCTGCTACATAATCATACCACACCCAGATTACCATACCAAAAAAAACTGACCATCTATACACAAAAATGCCCACAAAAGAAACCCAACATAAAAAAATAATAATATACCTTTATATTTTATTAGGGATACCTTATTTATTTTCACCTTTTAATTTGTGGGTTATCAAAGAAATTTTATGATCCTGGGATCTCTATTTATTAGCCAAATATACAAGGATAACCAACTTTTAAATATAAGAATCCAAAATAACCAAAAAAACATGAATGATATATATCATTATATGTGAAAACATGGACCCCAAATGTACATGATTTTATGTAAGTATTCAACCCATACATATCCCAATATCAACAAAACAATTACATAAAAAGAAACATGTGTCACTATTCCCAGCCCCCGATTTATAGATTTAAAACTGCTTCAATTATCATTATTAATATTGAATCAACTATCTTCAAAAGAGAAGAAAATATATATCCATCCCTCATGATGAATAATTAGTATAGACTGTGGAAAATATACTAGAAGAAAGAAAGTTGGTACTTCCTAGGTGCATCGAAACAGGGGTGCGCATGTAGTAGGAAATTGTCTATAGAAATCAAAATCCAAATACTGCAACAATTTACTCAGCTCTGATGGGATGTGGGATTTAGTGCATCCCATATAAATATAAAGAAATATGGAATGAACAAAAGGAAATATATCTCTACTTTTGGAAGATTCGAACTGATTCATTGATTAGATGTAGTTTTCAATTTTCCATTAATGGTATATCTAACCAAGACCGCGTGTTTTGAAAAATTAAAATCCTTATATATATTAGTAAATTTATGATTTGATTTATGATATTTTAATTGGTCTCAAGTCCATACAAATGAGGAATGATAGTCATTTTACATAAATAATGATGTAAGAAGGGAAAATTTGATGATCTGGGAACATTGTCCATGAGGTAATGCAAGACGAGACACCACTAGACGAGGCATCGCTGGATGAGGTATCATCAAACAAGGAACCACTGAATGAGGTAGCGTGGGATGAGGCACCATAAAAAGATCCACCAATAGAATAGACATTACTTAAATAGGAACCATTGGACAAGGTCCCATTGGACGAGGAACTACTTCATGAGGCACCGCTAGACTGGGTACCACTATACCAGACACCTTTTGGATAAACGTACATCCACCATTAGTGATTAGCCATAAGGAGAAACACCTCTATGGGATACACTTCTATACGAGGCACTATTGGATGAGAGATAGCTAGCGAGCCTCCATCAGTGAGTAACCACCAGTGAGCCACTATCAGAAATCCCCTGATAGCAAGCAACCGCTAGGGTGAGACACGGATAGTGAGCCACAACCAGGGTGATCCACCACTCGATTGAGATGTCACCAGTGATCCACCCCTAGGTTGAGCTACCTCAAAGGTGATACACTATTAGAAAACAATAAATTTTTAAGAAAAATTGAAATGAGTCATCTTGACTTACAAGTATACTTCAGACACCAAATTCCCTATAGAGTAATTGATCAGAGAGGGTCGTGCCACTACATTAGATATCTCTCAAAATATTCTCTTCCTCGAGAATTCAAAACCAAACTAGAAGGAAAGAGACGAAGGGTTCAAAATACCCTCCACTCAGATACCTCTCTAGGATCTCATTGCACTTCATGCAGTTTTACCAACTACACACAACAATGTTATTCCACCTTATGTTGTTCGATATCTGGGGTGAAAACCTCTTCACCTGAGAACACCTCCTCCAACATCAACGAAACAGGACTTATGATTATAATCATTATCACATCAAACGAAATTACCAAAAAATATGGTGGAATACCGCAACTAACCACACCATACTGAACAAAAAAAAGCATGGAATTTTATCCTCTATGTTAATATATTATTCGCTCTGGGTGGATCAGACTAACACACATGGGTCTAATCACATCAAAGATAATATGTATTGATTATTAATCTTTTCTATCCCTTTTTATATATTAGGAATTTATCACACATCAAACAACACATATCACAAACCAAGGAAAATATCTTATCTTAAAATAAACATGGTTCAAGCATTACATCATAGAGAAAATAAAAGAAGGAAAATCTCAAAAAAATATATTTGGGTATGTGGAATGTATATATGTTTATCACTCCCAATTGATCTCCTAATAGTTACCATGCCTCCATAACACATGAACCAATTAATGGTCTATCCATGAACCACCTTCTGCTAACAATATTGGATCTCAACTAGTTTCTCCACAAATGTTGCTTTATCCTTGATATATAATTCTCCCAAGTCATTGACATAGGTGTCATCATGAAGGTACTGATGAATCTGAGAGACATAGAAGATGTCATGGATCCTCTATAACCATGTTGGAAGTTACAAACTATACACCACCTCTCAAACTGCCCCCAATACCTCAAAGGGTCCAATGAACCTTGGAGAAATCTTACGACCTCTGCCAAACATCCACTACCCACATCAAGGGGAAAGCTTTAGGAACTCATGCTCCCACACCCTGAACTACATGGGCCTACTTCTACAATAATCATACAACCACTTCTGTTAATGTGACTATTTCATCCTCTCATGAACAAGATGAACCTTTTCTATCATGCTTCACACCATATTGGGACCAATAACAAGTGTCTTCTCAACCTCTATCAAACACCATAATGTAAGGCATGGTCATCTGTAAAAATCTTAAAATGGGGTCATTCCAATGGATGAGTGATAACTATTATTATATTCAAAACTCTACTAAGGTTAGTTTTTATACAAAAAATATACCAATGTCCAAGATGGCCTCTTGAAACATATCCTCCAATGACTGAATAGTGTGTTCGATCTGCCCATCTGCCTAAGGGTGGAAAGAAGTATTGAGGAATAACGCCATGCCAGAAAACATAATTTAATCCTCTTTAGACTCATTATGTATCCCATGAATCCTAGTACATAACAATGGACCCTGTAACTCCATATAACCACATGACTTCATCCACATACCACTTAGCCAAGGCACCCACTAAACCTGATATCTTGATCTCTAAGAAGTGGGATGATTTCATCAACCAAACCACTGTCACCCAAATAGAACTATAACCTCCCTAACATTTGTGTAACCCCATGAAAAAATCTATTGATATGACATCCCATTTCACCTTGGTAACATCAAAGGGCTCCACAAAACCACCGTGAACATGATGCTCTATATTCACTTGCAGGAAACCAAGCACTTCACCACAAACACATTCACTATCAATTTCATCTCGATCCCCCAAAACCAAATCTTCAATCCATGGTATATCTTTGAAACTCCTCTATATACTTACAAAGTTGATTTATGAAACTCAAAATGGTCGACATCAAGCATCTCGATAAGAACACACAACATTCCATGAAATATCATCATATTCAAACCATCCTCAGACCATCCCTTCAAAGAATTACCCTAACCAACATGATTGCGAGTCACATATGACTCTAAGGATCCCCACTAGGACACCTCCACTTATTGTGTTAGAGAAGACTGAACCATCATCCAAAGAAAACATCCTTTACCACCATCCACTCTTGTATCAATATGCAAGGCTCCCAACTCGTCCATTTCTCTCAAATCATCCGCATATTCCCAAACAATATCATTCTTTGTATTTATACTCAAGGAATTATACATGATAATTACCATTACTATAGTGTAGCATATCTCGAAATCATAGTCCTAAAGGAACTCTGTCCACCTTCTCTATCATAGATACAAGTCACAGAGAGAGAAGTTATTCCTAAAACTCTGGTAATTTGTGAAGACCCCAAAGTTCTCTCTGATGAGCTAATGATACCAAAACATTAGCACAAATACAATAGCTACTAGTTCTAGATCAAGGGTAGAATAGTTACACTCATGAGGATTTAACTACATAGAACCATAAAATATAACTTCCTTTTCTACATCAATTCACATTTGATGACAATATGGGAAGCATCACAAAACACCTCATGCATCACCCCTTCCTCAGGAAGATGGAGGACTAGAGTACTAATAAAAATTCTATTAAGGTAATGGAACTATACATTACATTGATCACTCCATTAAATATATTGATCCTTCTTTTTCAAATCCATCAAAGGGGTTGTGCCTCATGATAAATTGGGTACAAACCTCAGATAATAGCTTTCAAAATGATGGAAAATGCAAGCCTTAGTCACATTATTTGGTATTTCCAAACAAAAAGCTGCATAAAACATCAATGGGTCTACTAAAACACCCTAATTAGATACCAAATTCCTAAGTAAATTCACCTCTCATGTCCAGAACATAAACATGTACAACATTCTAGAGAGTTTGTGTCCTCGAAGAACCTGAATGAAAGTTCTATGATTATCAGTGTTCTCCTCCTATGAATTTGAGTATACTAAGATATCATCAATGAATATGAAAATAGACTAATCCTGGAACTCATGGAACATGGAGTTAATAATACCCATGAACATAATTGGTTCATTCATAACCCCAAATGGTAGAACTAAAAACATGATGTTCCCATAATATCATCTGAATGCATTCTTTTGGATATCTTACACATTCACCATCAACTAGAGATATCTAGACCACAAATAAATCATATGAAACAATCATTCCTCTATCATCTGGTTGAAAAGAACATAAATTAGTAGAAGAGGGTCATTATTCTTGATAGTCACCTGATTCCACCTCTGGTAGTATATATACAACCTCATAATACCATCTGCCAACTTGGTTTAAAAAAACTATAGCACCCCACGATGACACACTGGGATAGATAAAACCCTTCTTCACTAGTAAATCTATCTGAATGAAAAACTATTTCAACTCAGAAGGTTTCATTCAATAAAGATCCATCGAAATTAGAGAAGCATGTGGCTACAAATCTATCCAAGACTCAACACCACGTCGAGGGGGTAGTGCCAAAAATTCTTTGGGGAAAATATCACAGAATTTCCCAATGACACTGGGAATATCTCCGATTTCCTCTTCAACTCATTCCATATACAACATATCCAAAAAAATTAAATAAGGGGCTCCATACAGAGACCTCCCACTTAAAAACTCTTATCACCAAAGAAAACCTTCTACTAACAATCTGCATATGAAAACAAAACACTCCTCCAATGAAGTAGATAACATCACATATGGAATACAACCAGTCATTGTCAATGATTTCATTGTATAGATACATATGTATCAAGAAGATATACCCATAGGACTGATTTAGTCCAATCATTAGTCTACACCCTTGGCACACATCAAATAAGTTGTTCTGGCCTCCAACAGGCATACTCAACAAACAACCCTGGGAAGCCTACCTATGAATAATCTTAGAGAATGGGATAGAGTGGGTGAGACAAAGAATTGAAAAACTCTTTGATAAAATAAGACTCAAACAGGGTTTCTAAATAAACCGATCGTACCTATGATGATCTTGGTAACCACTTGAACTGATTCCTCTACTACATTCACCTGACCACATCCAAAAATTCTACCTCCCTATAAATGACCAACTTCATGGTCATGCGTGGATCACGGTACCTAAACACATAGAGCATCTTGAGGTCATCCTCATCCCGGTCTATCCACTCTAGGTGGAGAAAAATCCTACTTTCTCTAAAGATGAAATAAACCCACTGGAAACTTCTACTAAGACAATTGTTGAGCTCAAACACCTCCTCCAAACTGATCTAGAGTTGCCACTGGGCACTGGTTCTGACTATATTCATGAACCCCAAAACCAAAATACAATGGTGAATTTATTACAGGAAAAGCACAAAAAATGGCATTAGAGGGATATAAAATATGTTGCTGAGGTCATCTCCATGCCGGTCAAAACCTAGAAGGACCTAGAGCCTTAGATCTACCAATAATAACTCTTCCCCTCAAAGTGATATAATAACTCCCCGCTCATGGTAAACCTCCTCATCAGTGAAACTTCTTGATCACATCTTTCTAATTCTAAACCTCCAAATACATTTTCAATGTAAAAGGAGTAACAATAAACTAAATAAAAGGAAGGTGTTCCACCTCAAGATATCTCGGATGAGACTCGTCAGTTAGAAAATGGTAAGAGGAAAAACATAAAAGGTCATTGGACTTTCTTCCTATCTCTTGTATGAACAAGTTACCCTACTGAAGAGAAAGAATATTATGCCTATTTACTACCTTAAAAATCTATGAAACGAACTCTTCCTGAAACTCCCTCTAGAATTTGACTAAAGAATCAACCAACTCCTTCTGCTCTCCCTTATACAGTGTCTATCTCTTACGTGCAGATCCCCACATCAGACTGATGGCCAATGGGACCTAATAATCCATTGAGGCCCAAATAAATCTAAATGAGATATCCAGCTGCCCTATCCAACTCTTTATATCCACATCTGAAACAATGACCTCGTACATCCCCAATTCCTGCCACTAAAAAGCGTGCAACACCCTCTTCCACTGGTCATCCTTCGAAACAAGATCAAACCAACAATAATGAACTAGATCCACCCATCGAACCTCCACTACCTGAGCCTCATGAAGACAATGATGAGGATCTATGGTTGAATGGTTAAAAAAAATTCTGATCCTGAGTAGTGTGTATTTTCATTAGGACTTATTTTAATTCATTTTATTTATTTTATCCATTTTGAACTTACCTAAACAATGGAAGTCAAAAAAGAACACAATTAATTATGATGTATATACCTCACCTAGGTATATACCCTACAAGTAGGTCTATCTGACTTGGTTGTCCAATAAGCTCATTTTTTGTGCATTAGATCACGAGGGACCCTAAACATCCATGTCTTAGTTTTTCACATAATCTTATGTCATTTAGCATGGACAACTGGAATTGTTTCCATACCACCCTATCTAATCCTCACCATGAAAAAATCTAGAATCCCTCATATCTCTTTACCATCATCCTATGATACAACTCTATCATGACCCCCTACCTCCAAGGATACTGATCCTAATATGGAAATGAAGTAAGGGAGAAAATGACCTCCTGAGTCCTACCTCCAGTAGGCCTCAAGTTGGGGACGATAACCATGGGTATAAATATCACAGAATATGGGCGATGTTTCCCTTTATAAATAAAAATAGAAAGATATAATGAATCAACAAAAACCAAATCATTGATTTATATCTCTATTTGTGTGTCTGTGTGAAAACCTAAATCCATCCCACAATGCATGTGGAAGTAGAACTGACACATAAAAGTAATGTATCCAATGTAAATACCCAAAATTAAGCTAAATTAGCGACATAACAATATGAACGAATCCTGAGCTAGTAACGCCATACATGGTACATGTAATCCTCCTAGAAACCTAAAAATATTTTTTATATGTAGGTTGAGCATACAATTATACACAATATGGAATCCAATGTCTGTCATGAAAAAGTGAAATATTCATACTAATTCCCCTGTGAGAAAGAAGTAGAAACAAATAGCACCTAAACCGGTATACTAGCCAAAACCAACCTCACCAAGGCACCCTCACCATGAAATTTGTGTCATGTCATATAATTTAAATCACATCAATGTTAGGGGACCCCTTTTCCACTTTCTCTATATTATGGAACACTTACCCAATATCTAAAATCATGGTTCTCCCTTACCTTTTGTTAACCACATCATATCCTTCTCGAACACACCTATGCCACATAATAAATATCACCTTAACACACAGGGGGCTCGCATCACATCCCACCCGGATGCACCTAGGCCTCATAGTACTTCCTACCTGCACACACCTAGGAATCACATTGCATCAAATCTCATCTTGAATACACCTTTGAAATAACATCACATCTCATCCCGAAGACATGTGGGAATGAAAAAACCACCACGCCTGCAAACACCTGGGAAATCACATCTCACCCAAAGACACCTGGTCCATCATAACCACATTCTAAGACACTAACATACCTCATTAAATAACATCATACTACATACCTACCACACCTATAAGAAAGAGTGGAATATATTAGGTACCCATCTATCCTTACTCCTAACTGAATGTTGGGAATGATACCCTCCCCTGACAATGGAGGTGTTAGGAACATATTTCTAAACTAGGGTAGTTGTGTATATACTCCACAAGGAGAATAAAAGTATATAAATTTAAGATACCAATCACACAACCCTAACCTATGTGTTCTTAGACACACCCCCAACAAATAACACCTTCGAAATTTTCCTCTACATCAAAATGGACAACACCACATATCATCCCACAAAAAAAATTTCACATTCTCAACCAATTTACTTAACCATTTATATTTCATTAAAAAACTATCCCAAACTGGTGAAAACATTCTTAATCATTTATTTATTCATTCCACCACTACCTAAGAAACTATTAGTCACTACACAGTAATATTCATTCAGGATGTGAAGAACCATGTAAAATGAATGCACTTCACATTAAAGACAAATTATTCCACAACCACTATATATGGGGTGAGGTTTTATGAATGATATTAATGGAGAAACTCCCATAAAAATAATGACCTTACTTCTTCAAACAAATCCATCTAGAATACCATATCAGCATAACCAACCCCTATCTCACAACCCCATACGACAACACATTATAGCATATCACACTTTATAGATGTGCTATATAATCAAACCATGCCCAAATTACCATACCAAAAAAACCAACCACATATGCACAACCAACCACAACCACATCAATACACCAACCAAAAAAACATATCATCAAATTTAATAAGGAATACCTTATTTAATTAAAATTGTTAATTTAGGGGTTATCACAGAAGTTGTATGATCCTCAAGCATCCATTTATTAGACAAACATATGTGGTTAACAAACTTATATATATATATAGACAGGAAATCCCACTGAACCAAAAAAAAGATATAAACCATTCTATGTAAAAATAAGGACCCCCAATGAACATGATTTTCTGAGGGTTCTTGGCCCATATAATTCACAATATCAACAAAATAATAACACAATAGTAAAAAAGAATTACTGTTCACATCCCCTTATTTATGGATTTTAAACTAGTTCAATTAAAATTATTTAGTTAGAATCAACTATCATAATAATTGAAAACATCTAAATACCCATCATGCATGATGAAAAATTAATAATGATGGATAAAACCCATCATAGAAGAAAGACAATCAACACTCCCTGGTTGCACTGAAACAAGGGAATACATGCTACAATAAATTCTCCAATAAAATAAATAAAGAAATTTTGATGTAGTTTACATGTATAGTATGAGAAGATCTATTTGAAAAATCCCACATATAGATTGGTAAATTAAGAATGAATAAGGAGAAATATATCTTGAGTTTTGAAAGATCTAATCTCAGTCATGGATTAGTTACAGTTCTTAATTTTCCATTAAAGTAGAATCTGACCAATACCAGGAATTTTGACCAATTAAAATCCTCCCAACTCATAGGGAATTTAAGATATGATTTATAGTATTTTAATAGGTATCAAGGCCTTCAAAATAAGGCATTATTCAGATTTTAATTCAATAAATATGTTAAAAGGGAAATACTCGATGATATGGGAACACTTTTCACGAGGAACCTCTAGACATGCCCTCATTGGATGAGGCACTACTAGATGATGTACCATTGGATGAGGCATTGACAAATGAGGTATTTTTAGATGATGAACCAATAGAGAAGGCACTACTTGAAGATGAATTATCACACGATGCATCATTGGACGAGGAATTGCTGGATAAGGAATCACTAGACAAGGAACCACATGGTGAGGCATCATCACACGATGTGAAATTGGATGAGGCACCATTGGGCAAGGCACCGCTGGATGAGGCACCTCTCAATGGGGCACTCTCATGATAAACTTCCTGACACCATCAGTATGCCACCGTAAGGCAAGAAACATTGTTTCGAGAAACTTCTAGATTAGCCACCACTGGGAGATAGACTACTAACAAGACATCTCCATCCAGCCACCACAATCAAGTGAACACTAGTAAGCCACCACTAGTGAACCACCACCAGTGAGCGACCTCCTGGTTAAGACCCCACTAGTGAGATACTACTAGGGTTAGACTCATCTTGGGAGTGGTCCCACCATTGAGCCACCACTTAGGTGAGCTACTACCATGGTGATACACCATTGGAAAGTTATAAATTTTGCAATGTTTTTAAATTAATCACAATAACTTCCCAAGAAACTTCAAACAACATATAACCCACTATGTAATGGACTAGAGTGGTCCATTCCATTATATTATAAATTAATATACCAAATTTAAATGAATTTGTTTACATTCATTATGATTTGGGTTTTAACAGAAGAATTAATAAATATCAAAAACACTTTTCCATCCAAAATTAATTTTTTTTGGACAATTACATTATAAAAAAATTATTTATTTTTCAATGATCTATTATTGGAAATTAATTTTAAAAGAAAAATATTCATGATAGTTTTTATCTACCTGTTATTATAATTACTTTTAAATATTATCCAAAACATCTTCCCTTTTGATAATGTTAAAAAATGACTCTAAAATATAATTTATTTCATTCACTTAAATATTATTTTTTAAATCAATGTATCTATACTGTATGATGTTATATTTTTTGATGCACGCTTTGAATTATTTTATAAGGTTCCTCCATGGGTGATATTATATTGATTCAATCATTATATTGTATGTTATTATTAATGTAATATATTTTTGGAAATATAATGAGAAACCTATTTAAATTCTTGGGTTTTAATGATATGAATATTTTATTTTCCTGTAGAACACATGTTTATAGTTCAACATTAATTTACGGGTGTGAAATATTTATTACTCAAATGAAATGGTTAAATAATTAATTATTAAAATATAATAGTGAAATGAGTAGTGATAATCGGTCCAAAATGGGAATCATTTTGTAGATCATGATCAACTATATGAACCCAGTTATGACACCAAATCCACTATGTGAAATTAGATGTGTGATTCCAGATACTTTATAGGAAATAGGTTTTGATTCATGATTTGATGTGGGAAAAATGATTAGATTCCAAATCCCCTCTTAGAAACAAATGATTATTCTTGACCTATACTATTGAGTTTGAATACATATGTCAGTGGAACACTATTTTGATATGTCACAATGTTATGACCCTAGATCATTATCTGTGTGTTATATTTTCATTATCATTACAAAATGTTATATGTTTGATCACATGGAATTTCTTTTACTCCTCTTCTGATATATGTAATGTTTTTATTATTCCATTATATATTTCTCTCATACATATATTTTCCAAAATACTTATGATATCACCATATGTAACATTTTAATATTGTTATTACTCTATTACTGATAATTTGTGCTCCGACCCATCTTATGTTTCAATTTTAAAGGTATTTACTAGTACATTTACCTATATGTAATATGGTATTTTATACATTTTAATGGAATTATAGGAAAATATTCACATGAAATGAAAAATTAGTATCTTTTTTACCTAATCTAAAAATACATTAACTGATCTATTATATAGATATTTAGTATATAATATAATTTAATGTTTTAATTACAGATATAATAAAAAATAATGCAATGTTTGTCTTCAGTAAATATATGAACTATAGAAAATTTTCATGAAATCTCCAAGGAATTTTTTTTGAGTATGGGAAAATGCATTCTTATAGTATGCTTTGAAATAATGATTTCATTCACAAAATCTACAAAAATTTCCTCATTCAGAGAAAAACAATGTTACTTATTAAAACATTTATTGAATTCATTAAATGTGATAAAATAACCATAATTAATCATATTAGAATAGATAAAAATATACTTATAAACATCTCAATGACATTATATTCATATAAGGAAAATATTTCATGCTAAATAAAATTAAAAAGTTTGTATTCCATCAAATCTAAAATTCTGAATATTTAACATTCAAAGAAAGGAAAAATAATATAAAACATATAATTTGGATAATTATCATGATTATTGGAATTAATATTCTATTTATGTAAACAATATATTATAATTACTCCATTAGAAACAAAAAATATAGACAATCCAAAATTATGATGAAATTGTGAAATAAACTCTTATGTCATGTTCAACATGCCTCGTAATTTCTTTTAACATATTTTATAATAAATTTATATTTATTATAAGTACTTAAAATGACCATATTTATATTTATAAAATTATATTAGATCCGATTATACCATCTTAACCACTATTTATCAGTAATTATGTATTTCACTGTTCTTTTTCAAGTGTAACCTATTTATTTTTTATGTAAGTTGTTATTATGTAGTTTTGTTATATGTATATTTATCATGTATAAATCATATAAAAAACTTTATTCATGTTTTAATTATTATATTTTATCATTCTGAATAATTTACATCCATTTATATATGGATGTGATGAAAAATTTATTACCTTTTTTTATGGAGATCGTTGTTTGTATATACTCATGGGTTGTATTTATAGTTTTCATAATAATGGATGAAAATGGTAAATAATTTTTTAGTTTAAAATATTAATTATTATATCATCAATATAATGTATATTCATTAAATATATCCTTAGGATCATCCAATTATAGTGTAAATGAAAAATGAATCACATCATTTTGTAGAGTTGGTAGTCCCCATATGTGAATGAGGGTTCTAACCATTCCAAGTGGATTGGAAGGTAAGAAGGTAGATAAGACATTATTATTATATAAGATGAATATTTTAATATAAATAATATTTAGAAATTAAGTATATAATAATAACTAATAATTAATGTTGGTTTGGAAAAATAATTAATATCTCTTCGTGGATGTGGTAATCTACAGGTGTGCAGACACGATGCTTTAATTTCTCATTTGATGGGAAGGAAGGGAAAATGGTTATACCATGGTCATGATAACATATTTGTATATTGATTATTTATAGTCCATTAAAATAAGGTAGGAAAAATATACTCATATGTAAAAAATGGATAAATAAAAATTGAAATAGTAAGTGAAGAAAATTACCTCTTCTCTGAGTGAATTCCTTTTCCATACCCCTTACTCCATTATACGATGGTTGTAAAAGAAGAAAAAAACTCAGTACGTAATGTGAGGAATATTGGAAGGTATTTCTGTTAAGATTTTATGCTCTATATTTCTTAATGATTGTTAATATAGGGGGAAAACATGTATCCTTTTATAAGATAGGGGAGGGACAGACAAAGAATTACCCAAAATATTTAAATAATATAAAGTCATTTTCTACTGAAAGTGACACAAAATATAATTTATTTTAATTTACTGTCAATGAAATATCTAAATACTTTAAAATAATTATTTTTATTTAAAATTAATTTTTATTTTCTCTGTTATATATTATTTAACCCCCACACATTGGTTATCCTGTTTTGAACCTAACTTTGGTAAAACATTACACTTTTTAATGTTTATTTTTGCTAAAAATAAACATTCCCTTATAAATTCATATTAATAATGATGAATCATACTATAGAATATATTTTCAAATATTTCATTAGAGTATTATATTGAATTTAATACAGGTTTAAATAATGAAATGATAATTGTTTTTGAAAAAATATTATTTTAATATAAAATTAATTCTGTTGAATATTAAAGTATAATGTTATTTAAAATGGAAATAATTGGATTATAAAATTTATGTTGATTTTTTTGTAAATACTGAAGAATATATATGAAAATTTCTACATATTTGATTAAGTGATAATAACTACAAATAATTTTTATTTGACCAAAAACATTGAATAGATTTCTAAAATATTATCAATATAATTTTTGTTCATCATTATGATTTCATTTTTATAATATTAATTAAAAAATATACTTTTGTTAAATGAAAATTAGTATTTAATATTTCATTTTATCCTTATATTAATATAATTCCATAAAAGTGATAGTTTTTGTTTAATAGATATTTTACACTATAATCCAAAAAAATACAAAAACAAAATGAAAAATATCCCGAATTCTACATAAGATAATGTAAAAATGATTAATTAAAAAATAAAATTAATTTATTCAAGTAAAATTTTTAAGAATTTCATTATTTATGTTTAACACAAATTATTGAATAAGGATTTTTTCATTTTGTAATAAGTTTTAAAAAAAACATAAATAAATTGACTCTCAGGTTTATAAAATTTATATCAGATAGAGGGAAATTTACTTTTGGTGGGTTTTTGATGAGAAATGAGATATTGAAACAAAAAAAAGACTTATTTATAACTAGACCCTCAACATTATTATTAAATAGTATCATAATTTAAACACGATAAGTCATAGTTTGAATAGAAGGTGAAACAATTTTCGAAATATTAGGATTGATTTTTAAATGATTATTTAATATGGATAATAATGATTAATAATAGATAAAACCATTTTGTATTATGTAAATGATCATAACTATTAAGAATAAATTTATCATTAATTACATTGGAAAACTATATTATTATCCAAAGGAAAAAACTAAACATGGTGGAATATAGAGTGAAACATCCTATTGTATTTATCTTATAACTATCTAGTGATGTGAGAAAAAAATAAGACATGTAAACCACATAATAATTCATCTTAAGGAATAATAATCCACCGTTTCATTTAAGAGAAAATTATCACCATACATTAACCAATCCTCTTATCCACTAATTGGAAAGAAATGGACCAAGGTAACATAAAAAATTATTTTTATTCGCCAGTGCTAAGTGCATAAAAAAATTTCTTTTTTTATGTAAAGAATTGTATATCAATAGTATAATGTCATTAAAACAAAATATAAATGTTTCAAATTGATAGAGAGTAATAAAAAGTGTTTAATACACTATGATACAAAATATATTTTCCTTATACCCATCACATTAAAATGGGTAATGAATTCATTGATCTGATGAGAAAGGAATGTGAATTCATTGGTATGTATGAATACAAAATCATAAGGATTTTGATGTGCACCTCTATATTTATCAATGAACGAAAATGTAAAACCAAAGATTTATTTAGATGCACAAAACAATATCTTTAAATAGTTTCTTATATAATGAAATTCGGAATATAAAAATAAGTCTTTAGAAGTTATCTTTAATTAGAAATTGATATTAAAGACACCCACTATTATAATGGTGTTGGGGGATATGATGTTGATAATTAAATTTTTGTAAAATTATTTAATAAATCTCATAGATGAAGGGACATTCATATTTCAACATGATAATTTTGGACGAATCATGTTGTGAATTTATTTAAGGGTCAATAATATCAGATGATGAATACTGAAGAGATTCAAAAATGTTGAATAATATAATAGATCATATAAATTAATCACTTAATAAAAAACCCACTATTATATGATTCCATTATAGTATTTTTTTTCAAGTTAATCTAACCAATTCACTAAGTAAAGGATCAATGATAATAATTATCATTAGAAAATTATAACATTGAAAAAAATATATGTTTTATATCTAACAAAGAGAAAGAAATAAAAAAATAAAAAAAGTTTATGGGGGATAAACTAAATAAGGTTGCGGTATTAACCTTAGAAAAATTCAACACGGTCTTCTGGAAGGGATACAATGCTTTATTACACAACCATTATATCAACATTGTTACCTCTAGGGGCTAAAATATCTTCTTCTATTTTTCCCTCATTCCATGAGTGAATAATATAAACCATTAGATGAACAATGAATATAAAATACATGTGTTATTAAATTGTTTTCCCTATATATTTCAATTACCCATAAAATTATTTGATTAAAATATTATAAATCTAACTTTGAGACTGATAAGGATATGTTATTAGACTATCATAAGTTAAGCCCATGCACCATCTCACAAGCCTAACCCATAACTGAGTCTACCTCCCCATATAAGGAAGAGAATACATTGATGATATATCTACATATGTATCTGAGGGTACTACTACATATCATAATCCCATGTATACAAGATATATCCATATTAATCTTGTATCATTGACGGGGACACTTCCACATAACCCAAACTCACATCTCCTATCTCATGGGGGAGAATCACAAGTTTCAAAACATATGGATTAAAGGATTCCATGCATATCTTAAGGAATAATTTCATTCTTTAATTTCCAAAATAGTGTTTTTAGAATATCTATAAATGTTCAATTGTTGTAGTTTACATAAATATTGATATTCTTAGTACAAGAGGAATTATGAGTGTCCCATAAGACCCAATATCTTGTAACATTGAATATGTCCACAACAGGGGCATGCACATGAATATTTAAATAGTAATCCTTATTGTATAGATAAATTCATCGTCTATAGTGACATTTCCATCAGTTCCTAGAAGGAATCTAGGAATGTAACTCAGATATATCACTCAATATATCTTGAAAAAAAGGTTAAACCTAATTTGAAATATAGATTTAGTAAACCATTTTCATTTGGAGGAAATGTGGATACTGATCTATTAGATATTTTCATTTGTGTTTATAGATATATTCTGAATGCACTAAATTAGGAAATCATATCTCAGATATACATCCATTCTCTAGGTGTCTGGTCCCACCAAATCTAATTTTTTTTGGAAAAGGTAACATGTATTAAATTAAAAATATTTAATTGGGTAATATAAAGGATGTGTTGAAATGTATAATTAGTATTCACTAACTTACTGTAAATTTATTATTTGGCTCTGGTTGTACCATCACCTTAATATAATATATTTTTTCTGAACATTTTAAATCCCCACTCTAATGAATAGATAGGTAAATATCAAGGGAAACACAATGGTGGTGCAATTATTCTATCACAAGTCTATAACTCTTCTCAAATGGAGGGTGTTGAGAATGTTTATATGATTTTTTTATATTATCACATTTTTTAATTGGATATTATTTTGGTAATGAATTTGAGCTCTCAAAATATATTCGTTATCATTTCTTAGGAGTGTGAAATCATGTTCCATCTTTCAAAACAACCTATAGTCATATATTTGTGAGATGATTCCAATGAACACCCCATGTTTGTTAAATTCATTATATGAATATTCATACCTCAAAATGGGGGATATTTATTTCAATTGGTTATTAAAAAGAAAAATACGAAAGATATTAAAATTATAGTCAAATATTTTGATACTTTTTAAATTTGTTGCAAAATCATCTCAAAAAACATGACATTGGGTTTTTAATTGAACATATATATTTTCATAAGCCAATATATAACAATACTTTTTAATAGCCCAGAAAAATTTAATGTAATTGATTAATAAAATATAAGAGAATATGGATAGAAGTTTTATATGAATATATTTGTCACTACAAAGTGCTTTGGTAATGTTTTTTAAAAATAATGAAAACAAAAATCACAACTTCATTTATTATCATGAAAATAACATGATCATTATCAAGAAAAAGTATCCCCGAGCACATATTAATGACTTTTTTGATAATATATTCAGGTTCTAACACTTCTCAATGATTCAATTTGAACTATATATCATTGTGTAAGGGTAAATATAGATTATATACTAATGACGACATTTTGATCTAGAAATAGACATTATGAATTCATACTGACACCATTATAATTTATCACTATCTACTCTATCTTCCTGGATTTTATGAATATAGTCTTCATAGATTATAAATATAAATTTTCATATCATTTATATATGATATAATCATATATTCTGTTAAAATGAAATATCATTATGATATGTTGACGATTCTACTAAAGTCTTTAAGAATATAAAATTAGTATTCTAAATTTTTAATGTTTGAGTAATAACTTTACAATGAATCACTACAGGGATATACCATCACATGCAGGTTATATATATGGATCCTTTAGTGATAAAGTTTATTAAATAACAGTTTATAGAAACCAATGTTAAAGGGATCCATAATTATCATGCATTATACATGTATTATTGATATCTTTTATGAAATTTATCACATTTTTAAAATCCAAAAAACAAGATAACTCAAAAGGGATTCATCTCTCAGTGGACATAAATCTAATGATAACCTTAAAATGTAACACCCCAAGCTTCTACGGTACGCTTCTCTTTGAATAATGTGATAGCGTGTGTTGTACGCAACACCGAGTTCTAACACACCATAACTAATCAAACTAGCCGTTATGAATAGTAATACCTAATTTTTGAAATTATATATATTTTATATTTGAAAATGGACTTCATTTTTGGATTCGGAATATCGAATTTAGCCTAAGGTGAAATTTTGGTACATTTCGGATAACTTTCATATTTTGATGAATAGTGAAAATTACTAAATTTTAATTAAAAACAACTTTTTTAATCAAATTAATTACTAGTGATAAATTATGAATTTGAGTGGTTTTAAAGTATATTTAGAATATATTTTTACCATTTAATATAATTTTGGTCATTGGACATAATTTTACAATTAAACCGAACATAAACAAGTGTCAATCTTTTGATAGTTATTATCTCTTAAAAACACGCTTTTTGTTTTAACAGCGGGAATTAATTTTAAATTAATTTCTGCCACTTCTGTGTTTTGAATTTAGAAAAATGGATTCCATATTTGGAATCAGGATGTTCAAATTGTGTAAATAGGTAACTTTTATTTTTAGACATTTTGAATAATTACTGCGGTAAATATTTTATTTACCATGGTTAAGGGTAAATCCGGTAAATAAGGGTTAAAAAATAATATTATAATAATACAAAATTACCCTAAAACGTGTCTTAACCCTATTGGTTGATACATGGTCGACCATGGGCATCTTTGGGTCAATTTTGGGACCCCATTGATCCACTTTTAAGTGATAATGACACTTTATATTAATAAAGTTAAAATAAAAATAAAAATGGCATAAGCTTACATCTTTTAGAAGAACAATTTTTACATAGGGTTATACATGTTGGATTTTCGATTATAAATATTCATTAGAAATATAAAAAGATTTCCTACATAATGATATTTTATTTATAATTTTTAGACATCAAATAATTTAAATTATTAATGACACAATAATGATGCAATGTTTACCTCATTAATAAATCATTTAAATAAATAAGATTATAATGATTAAAATATTATCTAAAACCTGTCCAATTCTTATTGGTTGATGTTATTTAGAATATGAGTCATCTTATCTTCGACCTCAATGATTTTTGGACCATTATAAACCGAATACAAATATATTATAAAGTAATACTTTCACACTTTCCTAAAGAGCCCCTCCTCTCCCTTATAAAAGGAGACCACTTTTACTCATTCCTCACACCTCTCAAGCCACTTGGCTCGTCCAAACTCTGCCCAACTAAGCTCCCCACATCCCTCTTTTCCTCCTTGAAGCTTCCCCTTAGGCAGAAAGCATTTCAACAAGTCCTTTGGTTCTAACCAAAGTGAGTTACCTTAATTAAAGGTAACGATTTCTCTTAAATTATTTTCATTTATTTTGCTTCTCCAACCCCCAAACTCTTTTTATTTCCTTTATTTTGTAACAACACCAGTATCATCAATATACTAGGATGTTTTTATAAGAAGGATTCAAACTACACATACACACAACTCCATCTAATGGATGATGAACATAATGTTTCTGTGGATGGAAAACTAACGCCTCACGAAACGATGATTGTTCAAATACATCTTACCGCCTCTCATGGTGGCCATTATGATGGCACTGTAATTAAATATGATATTAATGATATATATTTTATATATAAGCTTCTGTAATTCCATTTTATTTCATACCATTATTCGTTTCATGTTGTATATACATACGATAATTTCATTTGAGGAAGTGCGGACTACCGCCCCCTTAAAATGATATGACTCGTTCATACCACACATGGAACGTATAAAGGATGGTGTTAATGAACTTAAGTAACATATATAAAATATTATATTATACTGGAATAGTAATATACCTATGTATCATTTGTATTCGATTCTTTTAAAATAAAAATTAAATGGAAGTAGCGTTCGTGCGTACGTACGGACTACCGTCTCCACGAACGCGATGAGATTCATTCTCCATCGTATCCATTCAAGTATAATTATCATTTAATTATTTAAAAATGATGTTTAAGGACTTGATATCATTCTTGATATGAATAAGATACAAAAAACATGACTTATGTAACAAAACATATAAAGAAAATGAGTAAGTTAACACCCGAAACGACGATAATACTAAGATATTATTATCAAATCAATATTAAAAGATCATATATGATATCATATTAATGTATATGATTCTTGTATAATTTAGTAACAATTATTTCACTATTATACAGGAGGTTAACCTACCCCAACCAAGGAAAATTACAAGGTAAGGGTTATTTCACAATCTCTTCATTATCCGAGGTTGTATTATACGTAATAATCTACTGGGACCTCTTTATCATCCACATCCATGTTTCTTTGAAATGTATTTCAAAACATTTTTACTATTTACAAGAATATGGGTTAAAGTCATTTATACCCTTGTTTGACTTTTTATAAGAGGTTTATAAAGTAATCTTTCCGTCGTTTTCAAAACAAGGTCCTTTTTAACCTTTTCGACTGAATTGAGGTAAGAATGTTTTTTTTAACTTATATGGCGGGTGCGGTTATTTTCCGCCGTTATAAAATCGTCGAAGCTTTCCATACAAGCTTATAAGAATATTTTCAAATAAAATGTTTTATTTTATATGGATCTTAAATGATTTCAAAATAAAAGGAGATACTTCTTTAAAAATAATTTTGATTTCATCTATGTCAACATCCTTTGATGGATTTTAAGATTATTTGAAGTTGATTTATTATGATACAAAACTTCTATATTGTATTGAAGGTTTTGTGATATGTTTGACTGTGGATGTGCTATTTTTATACCATTCATAGTTTATGGTGAAATTATTGACATTTCGTATGCTAGTTTTAATACGAATGTTTATGTTATAAACCTTTTCATATGGGAATGCATTGGACTTAATAAGTGACGGGTGGAGCCCGCTATAGCTCCTCGATGCATCGGTAGGTCTCATGAGACAAACTAGTGTCTTGGCACAAGGCCTTGACAAAATCTTATTTGTAGTCTTGGCACGAGGCCTTGGCTATGTGGTTATGATAGTCTGGCATTATGCATTCCAACATTATGAAAGTGGTTATTGATATTCCATGTGATTATTCGATTAGTAGAATATTCATGTGAACAAGTAAATGGCATTATTTCATTTTACTTTTTCCATACTATGTTGAAGTTCAATTTTAAAAGGCTTTTGTTTTAGTAATTCATTGCCTTAAATGTTTATGCTTATTTTGAATGTTCCGCTATATTGTTATCCTTACTGGGCATTTGAGCTCACCCCTTTTCTATGTTTTATTTTTCCCAGGTAGTGAAGAAGTAATTTATGAATGACTTGCAGGGATATTATGAGGGGTTAATAGTGTGGATATGAAGACTTTGTTGTTGTAGTAGTTTTTCACTTTGAAATGTAATGTAAAACTTTATGATTATATCTAGTGTTTCCAAGGCTACTAAACCAATCGGTCTTTCGGGATTTGATCTTTCTTGTGATCATGCCAATGTTATGTAATTAATGCACCGACTCTGGGCAACTGGGGTCGGGGCGTTACAGTTGGTATCAGAGGAAGTTTAGTACAAACCTTGGAAGCTAGATTTAGATAAACTCTGATTAGAGCACATAGACCTAAGATGAACTTTGAGGATTAGTATAGAAGAACATCCTAGAATTTTGGTATTGTAGAGATTTTGTGAGTTTTCCGAGCAATACATCCCTGTCTGGATACGAGCAGGTAGAGGTGGCTCTGGCACAGATGTACCTAGGGGTAAAACCCAAAAACACCGCTTTGAGCTAGACTCGAACGGGAACTGGTGCACGACAACGGGCCTTGCTGCACTCTTGGTTACGACACTCCCGGGGGATATGCTTAGGATAACTCTCACTATCTTTACAAATCATTATGAAGGGTTTATGAGTATATACTTCCTCAAAGAAAACATTTTTATGATTATGGATTATATCCATAAATAGTTCAATTTATGCTAAGTGTTTTATAAGTATGGGATTATGTATTTTGATTCATAAACTGATCTAGTTTATGCCATTGTTTAGAAATGGCACCTAGTGGAAGAAATGGAAACCGTATCAATGCACGCACTCCATGTAGGGATTGCCCTCCGGCTCAAGATAATTATAGTGGGGCTGGTGATGCAACTGGTGCTGATCAGCTAATCACCATACTGGGACAACTTACTCAGGTTATGAATAATAACCTTACCCGTATGGAGCACCCTGATCCGCAGCGTGGAGGATCAATGTTAGATCGATTCATGAGGCAACAACCACCAACGTTCAATGGGAATACAAATCCCTTAGTAGCTGAGCAATGGATATTTTCCCTAGAGAAAATATTTCAGGCTTTGGGGAGCAGTGAAAGGGAAAAAGTTATCATGGCAGTTTACCGCCTCACTGGAGATGCTGATCAATGGTGGTTATTGATTCAAAATACGAAAGAAGATGATGAAGTGTCAAATATGGAATGGAGGGAGTTCAAAGATCTGTTTTTAGAAAAATACTTTCCTCGCGACCATCGAGCAGATATGGAAAGACAATTTCTGAGTCTGAGACAAAAGGAGGATGAGAATGTCACAAAGTATGAGGCTAACTTTACAAGGTTAGCGAGGTACACTGGTGATTATATTCGCAACCCAAGAATTAAGATTGATCGTTTCTTTGATGGGTTAAAACCATTTCTCCGTCGAGCATTAGTCTCACAATCCTTTTCATCGTACGAAGACATTGTCTCATGTGCTATCAAGACCGAAAATGAATTCTCTAAGTCTTATGACTTTAAAGAAAAGCAAGAGAAGAAGAGACCTGCTGATCAATCTGGGAATGGAAATAAGGGGAAGAAGGGAAAGGTTGAATATCCATCTTGTGGTAAGTGCGGGAAGAAACACCCCGGTGCTTGCCTGAAGGGAATGGGAGTCTGTTACAAGTGTGGTGAAAAAGGCCACCAAGCTCATGATTGCAAGGGGAAGAAGGAAGCTACCAACGTTCAGTGCTACAATTGCAGGGAGATGGGGCATTATGCAAATGCATGCCCTAAGCGTCAGGAGAACTTACCTCAGAAAAGGCCAAGGGATCAAGGCCAGGCTTATGCTATCACTACTGTAGAGGTAGAAGCTCCAAAAGACGTGGTGGCAGGTAATTTAATGGTTTCCTCAAGTTTAGAAAATGCATTATTTGATTCTGGATCATCGCATTGTTTCATATCTTCCCAGTTTGCTAAGAAAATTAGATATTTCCAATTTGATTTAATAAGGGAGTTGTCAGTTAAAACTCCTAAGGGAAGTATCATTGCAACAAGGTTTTGTGAATCAGTCCCCATTAGAGCACATAAATTTTCTTTATCTGCTGATCTCATCGTCATACCTATGATTGAGTTTGATATAATCCTCGGTATGGACTGGCTTTCGGACTATGATGCGAAGATTTATTGTAAGAAGAAAGAGGTTACGATTCTTGATGATAATGATAAGGAGCACCTTATTTTTAGAGCAGAATCGTCACCACCTAATTCTTATTTAGATCCACCCCCAGTAGCTCAACTAAATTCAATTATTGGGGAGGAAGAGAATGAAGTAACTATCGGTGAGGAAAGGAATGTTCAAATAGAGGATGTACCTGTTGTGAAAGAATTTGTGGATGTATTTCCGGAAGATTTACCTGGACATCCTCCAGAACGAGAAGTTGAGTTTTATATTGATTTGATTCCTGGATCAAGGCCTATATCGAAGACCCCTTATAGAATGGCCACTGTAGAGTTAGTCGAACTAAAGAAACAACTAGAGGAACTGAGTAATAAGGGATTTATTCGCCCTTGTGTTTCTCCATGGGGAGCCCCTGTTCTTTTTGTTAAAAAGAAAGATGGATCTATGAGGTTATGTATCGACTATAGGGAGATCAATGCTATAACGATAAAGAACAAGTATCCCCTACCTCGTATTGATGATTTATTTGACCAACTGCATGGAGCTCAATACTTTTCAAAGATTGACCTTCGATCTGGATACCATCAGTTGTGTGTAAAGAAGGAAGACATTCCGAAGATAGCATTTCGAACCAGGTATGGGCATTACGAGTTTACTGTAATGCCGTTTGGATTGACTAATGCACCCTCTGTATTCATGGATCTGATGAATAGAGTTTTCAAGGAGTATCTCGATGAATTTGTGGTGGTATTTATTGATGATATCTTGGTATACTCCAAAACCTACGAAGATCATGAAAATCACTTGCGCATTATCTTGAAGACTCTGAGGAGGCATGAATTGTATGGGAAGTTTAGCAAGTGTGAATTCTGGCTTCAGGAGATTTCTTTTCTTGGCCATATTGTCTCTAAAGATGGAATCTCTGTTGATCCTTCTAAGACCAAAGCAATCCAAGAATGGCCAGCACCTACGAGTATAACTGAGGTACGTAGTTTTATTGGTTTGGCAGGTTATTATCGACGTTTCGTCCAGAATTTTGCCCAATTGGCTAACCCATTAACGAAGCTCACACGTAAAGGGGTTAAATTTGTTTGGACAAAAGAGTGTGAAGAATGTTTCGAAGAACTGAAGAAAAGATTAGTCAATGCTCCTATATTGACTCTACCATCGGGGAATGATGGGTTCGTTATTTATAGTGATGCATCGAAGAAAGGACTTGGTTGTGTCCTTATGCAGAATGATAGAGTTATTGCCTATGCATCACGACAGTTGAAAATTCATGAACAAAACTATCCTACTCATGATCTCGAGTTAGCAGCTGTAATATTTGCTTTGAAGATATGGAGGCACTACCTCTATGGTGAAAAATGTGAGATTTATACTGATCACAAGAGTTTGAAGTATATTTTCTCACAAAAAGAACTCAACATGAGGCAAAGGAGATGGCTTGAATTACTCAAGGATTATGATTGCACGATACACTACCACCCGGGGAAAGCAAACAAAGTAGAAGATGCTTTGAGCAGAAAAGACCATGGAGTTCTGAACATGATGAGAATTGAAAGGGATCCAATTTTCATGGATCTAGTGAAGATGGACATGGGAATAACCAGGGAAGGTGAAACATCAATGCTTTTTCAAATGGTTGCCAAACCATCTTTACTAGAAAGGATTAAGAGTTCTCAGACCGATGATGAAGAATTTCAGAAGATTAAAGCTGTGAATGATGGGAGATTGAGAGACTTTGTGTATGAAGATGGAATTTTGAAATTCGGGAAGAGACTTTGTGTTCCCAATATACCTGATCTAAAAAGGGAATTGCTGGATGATTCTCATAGTTCCAATTTCTCTATACACCCTGGGAGCACCAAAATGTATAGAGATTTGAAAGAACATTTTTGGTGGGACAATATGAAGAGGGAGATTGCTGATTTTGTGTCAAGATGTATGGTTTGTCAACAAGTGAAAGCTGGAAGGCAACAGCCTGGAGGAGTCATGCAACCTCTTCCCATACCGGAGTGGAAATGGGACAATATTACGATGGACTTTGTCATGGGGCTACCAAAGACTCCTAGAAGGAACGATGCAATATGGGTTATTGTTGATCGTCTTACCAAGTCAGCACATTTTCTTGCTATAAGAGAAGATCTACCCCTGGAACGTCTAGCAAGACTATACATTAATGAAGTTGTGAGACTTCATGGTGTACCCCTATCGATTGTTTCTGATCGTGATCCCCGTTTTACTTCAAGATTTTGGAAAAGTCTTCAGAAATCCCTGGATACTGAACTTCATTTGAGCACTGCTTACCACCCTCAGACAGAAGGACAATCAGAACGGACTATTCAAACCTTAGAAGACATGTTGAGATCTTTCTCACTTGACTTTCAGGGTATGTGGGATCAATATTTACCACTGGTAGAATTTTCCTATAACAATAGCTTCCATTCGAGTATACAAATGGCACCATATGAAGCGTTATACGGAAAGAGATGTCGTACACCAACCTGTTGGGATGATGTTGGTGAAAGAAAACTTGTAGGCCCAGAACTGGTGGAGGAAACGGTGGAAAAGGTGAAGGTAATCCAAAATCACATCAAAGCAGCTCAAAGTAGGCAGAAGAGCTATGCCGATAATCGAAGGAAGGATTTGGAATTTCAAGTCGGTAATCATGTTTTCCTAAAGGTATCTCCATGGAAGGGAGTCATACGTTTTGGAAAGAAAGGTAAATTGAGTCCCAGGTACATCGGACCTTTCGAAATTCTAGAACGAATTGGGGCTGTAGCTTACCGATTGGCAATGCCGCCAAGTCTCTCCAAAGTTCACGATGTGTTCCACGTATCTCTGTTGAGGAAATACATGCCTGATCCGACGCATGTACTCACCTATGAGGAATTAGAACTGGAACCCGATCTGTCTTATTGCGAAGAGCCCGTCAAGATTCTTGATATGAGAGAACAAGTACTGAGAAACCGGACGACGCGTCTGGTAAAAGTTTTGTGGAGAAATCATAAGATGGAAGAGGCAACGTGGGAACCCGAGGAACTTATGATGAAGAACCACCCGAGTCTTTTTATGCAGTAATACCCTAGAAATTGCGAGGACGCAATTATTTGAAGGAGGGGAGAATGTAACACCCCAAGCTTCTACGGTACGCTTCTCTTTGAATAATGTGATAGCGTGTGTTGTACGCAACACCGAGTTCTAACACACCATAACTAATCAAACTAGCCGTTATGAATAGTAATACCTACTTTTTGAAATTATATATATTTTATATTTGAAAATGGACTTCATTTTTGGATTCGGAATATCGAATTTATCCTAAGGTGAAATTTTGGTACATTTCGGATAACTTTCATATTTTGATGAATAGTGAAAATTACTAAATTTTAATTAAAAACATCTTTTTTAATCAAATTTATTACTAGTGATAAATTATGAATTTGAGTGGTTTTAAATTATATTTAGAATATATTTTTACCATTTAATATAATTTTGGTCATTGGACATAATTTTACAATTAAACCGAACATAAACAAGTGTCAATTTTTTGATAGTTATTATCTCTTAAAAACACGCTTTTTGTTTTAACAGCGGGAATTAATTTTAAATTAATTTCTGCCACTTCTGTGTTTTGAATTTAGAAAAATGGATTCCATATTTGGAATCAGGATGTTCAAATTTTGTAAATAGGTAACTTTTATTTTTATACATTTTGAATAATTACTGCGGTAAATATTTTATTTACCATGGTTAAGGGTAAATCCGGTAAATAAGGGTTAAAAAATAATATTATAATAATACAAAATTACCCTAAAACGTGTCTTAACCCTATTGGTTGATACATGGTCGACCATGGGCATCTTTGGGTCAATTTTGGGACCCCATTGATCCACTTGTAAGTGATAATGACACTTTATATTAATAAAGTTAAAATAAAAATAAAAATGGCATAAGCTTACATCTTTTAGAAGAACAATTTTTACATAGGGTTATACATGTTGGATTTTCGATTATAAATATTCATTAGAAAGATAAAAAGCTTTCCTACATAATGATATTTTATTTATAATTTTTAGACATCAAATAATTTAAATTATTAATGACACAATAATGATGCAATGTTTACCTCATTAATAAATCATTTAAATAAATAAGATTATAATGATTAAAATATTATCTAAAACCTGTCCAATTCTTATTGGTTGATGTTATTTAGAATATGAGTCATCTTATCTTCGACCTCAATGATTTTTGGACCATTATAAACCGAATACAAATATATTATAAAGTAATACTTTCACACTTTCCTAAAGAGCCCCTCCTCTCCCTTATAAAAGGAGACCACTTCTACTCATTCCTCACACCTCTCAAGCCACTTGGCTCGTCCAAACTCTGCCCAAATAAGCTCCCCACATCCCTCTCCTCCTCCTTGAAGCTTCCCCTTAGGCAGAAAGCATTTCAACAAGCCCTTTGGTTCTAACCAAAGTGAGTTACCTAAATTAAAGGTAACGATTTCTCTTAAATTATTTTCATTTATTTTGCTTCTCCAACCCCCAAACTCTTTTTATTTCCTTTCTTTTGTAACAACACCAGTATCCTCAATATACTAGGATGTTTTTATAAGAAGGATTCAAACTACACATACACGCAACTCCATCTAATGGATGATGAACATAATGTTTCTGTGGATGGCAAACTAACGCCTCACGAAACGATGATTGTTCAAATACATCTTACCGCCTCTCATGGTGGCAATTATGATGGCACTGTAATTAAATATGATATTAATGATATATATTTTATATATAAGCTTCTGTAATTCCATTTTATTTCATACCATTATTCATTTCATGTTGTATATACATACGATAATTTCATTTGAGGAAGTGCGGACTACCGCCCCTTAAAATGATATGACTCGTTCATACCACACATGGAACGTATAAAGGATGGTGTTAATGAACTTAAGTAACATATATAAAATATTATATTATACTGGAATAGTAATATACCTATGTATCATTTGTATTCGATTCTTTTAAAATAAAAATTAAATGGAAGTAGCGTTCGTGCGTACGTACGGACTACCGTCTCCACGAACGCGATGAGATTCATTCTCCATCGTATCCATTCAAGTATAATTATCATTTAATTATTTAAAAATGATGTTTAAGGACTTGATATCATTCTGGATATGAATAAGATACAACAAACATGACATATGTAACAAAACATATAAAGAAAATGAGTAAGTTAACACCCGAAACGGCGATAATACTAAGATATTATTATCAAATCAATATTAAAAGATCATATATGATATCATATTAATGTATATGATTCTTGTATAATTTAGTAACAATTATTTCACTATTATACAGGAGGTTAACCTACCCCAACCAAGGAAAAGTACAAGGTAAGGGTTATTTCACAATCTCTTCATTATCCGAGGTTGTATTATACGTAATAATATACTGGGACCTCTTTATCATCCACATCCATGTTTCTTTGAAATGTATTTCAAAACATTTTTACTATTTACAAGAATATGGGTTAAAGTCATTTATACCCTTGTTTGACTTTTTATAAGAGGTTTATAAAGGAATCTTTCCGTCGTTTTCAAAACAAGGTCCTTTTTAACCTTTTCGACTGAATTGAGGTAAGAATGTTTTTTTAACTTATACGGCGGGTGCGGTTATTTTCCGCCGTTATAAAATCGTCGAAGCTTTCCATACAAGATTATAAGAATATTTTCAAAGAAAATGTTTTATTTTATATGGATCTTAAATGATTTCAAAATAAAAGGAGATACTTCTTTAAAAAGAATTTTGATTTCATCTATGTCAACATCCTTTGATAGATTTTAAGATTATTTGAAGTTGATTTATTATGATACAAAACTTCTATATTGTATTGAAGGTTTTGTGATATGTTTGACTGTGGATGTGCTATTTTTATACCATTCATAGTTTATGGTGAAATTATTTTCATTTCGTATGCTAGTTTTAATACGAATGTTTATGTTATAAACCTTTTCATATGGGAATGCATTGGACTTAATAAGTGACGGGTGGAGCCCGCTATAGCTCCTCGATGCATCGGTAGGTCTCATGAGACAAACTAGTGTCTTGGCACAAGGCCTTGACAAAATCTTATTTGTAGTCTTGGCACGAGTCCTTGGCTACGTGGTTATGATAGTCTGGCATTATGCATTCCAACATTATGAAAGTGGTTATTGATATTGCATGTGATTATTCGATTAGTAGAATATCCATGTGAACAAGTAAATGGCATTATTTCATTTTACTTTTGCCATACTATGTTGAAGTTCAATTTTAAAAGGCTTTTGTTTTAGTAATTAATTGCCTTAAATGTTTATGCTTATTTTGAATGTTCCGCTATATTGTTATCCTTACTGGGCATTTGAGCTCACCCCTTTTCTATGTTTTATTTTTCCCAGGTAGTGAAGAAGTAATTTATGAATGACTTGCAGGGATATTATAAGGGGTTAATAGTGTGGATATGAATACTTTGTTGTTGTAGTAGTTTTTCACTTTGAAATGTAATGTAAAACTTTATGATTATATCTAGTGTTTCCAAGGGTACTAAACCAATCGGTCTTTCGGGATTCGATCTTTCTTGTGATCATGCCAATGTTATGTAATTAATGCACCGACTCTGGGCAACTGGGGTCGGGGCATTACATAAAAAGCATAATAGTATGTCAAATACTACACTTGTACTCAGAATACCATGAAATAGAGTGATATATACTGATTTTTCAAGGATAGTCCTAGTATTTTTTCTTACATAAAAAATACATGTTGGTAAGTTATGACTCACATCAATTAAGGGTCAATGAAATATTACACTATATATGATCTAGAGAATGAAGGAATAGTTATTTTATTAGAATTATTTTTAAATTATAATTGTGGTTAAAAATGAGATATATAAATTGATTGTAAGATGTGATACTATTTATTATCAAAAATTTACTTTAAAAAACCCAAATGGATATGTTTAGAGCAGATAGTTTACTATAATTTCTCAGTTTATTTCTATCTTGGGAAGGAAAACATTGTGATTGATGCTCTACTATGGAAGGATATTTGTTCCTTATACATGGTAATGATTATGATCCACCCAATACTAATTTAATATAATATTTTTTTAATTGAATTCACATTATATTAGTAGAAATATTTTATTTCATGGGTGACCCTCAGCCATCCATCTATTTGAACATCAAGGTTCTGCAGAAGTACAATATGAAGCTACAAATGATGGTATAAAATACTCAATGTTCTAACCATGATACTGATAGAAATTTGAAATTCAATAAATGAATTTGTTACCCATCAATAATAAAATTATAAATGGTTCAATTAGATGATGTACATAGAAGCATCAATATCTATCCATTATGTTAGTAATGTGATTTATATAAACCATTATAAGAAAATAAGTTGGATAATATGAAGATGAAAATATTAGAGTATATATCACTATTTTTTGGACGAAAATCTTAAGTATTGACATCAATTATCTGTAGGGATAATGAAACCAACAACCATACCTATATAAAAATTAGAAAAATTTACCATTAATATATTCATAGGATTTCCCTTGACTACTAAATGCTATACTTAAATTTATGTTGTAGTTTATCGCCATATATTTAAATATATTTCATTACTATAAAATATTATTTCTCATTTAATCAATATTTAATGAAATAGATAATAAATGTGGTAAATATGAATATAAAACCAATTTCAATTATATAAAAACAAGAAATGAGGGTTAAATTGAATATTTGGACATGTTCTCAAAAATAAATAATATAATAGTGATATATAGTTTGAATTTTCATTTCAAATTTTTTTTTTCAATAAAAAATGACCATTAAAAATTAGGATTTTATGTTGGGAACATATTCAATGTATTTAAAATGAAAATATGATCAACATATTCCATTGGTGGACTCTATGTATAATTACAGATTCCAATCTATCATCCAAAATTATAATATATGAGGCTCCATATAGTAGAATATCTGGAACACTAAAATGTTGGGATGATGTTGGATTAAGGAAGCTATTCTGACCATATCTTTTTCATTAAAAGTAGGGAAATTTTCGAACTATTAAGAAATATAATAATGGGGTAAAATGTTAACTAAATGATCAGGCTTATAAATATATATCATATTTAGATATTGAAGATATATATGAGGTATTCTCTAAAATATAAACATGAGATGAGGTTTTTAGATATAGGATGAATGGAATATGGTCCTTAAGATTCATATTCCCCTTTAATATACTCGATCTTGTGGGGATGTTAGCAAGAAACATTCACTTCCACCAAACACCTCAGAGGAATAGATTTGTTCCATGTATCAATTATGATGAGTTAATTAACCAATCGATGAATTTTATCAAAAATAGAGGTTATAATATAAGAAAATGATATTTCTTATGGGGAAAAACTAGTATAGAACTTGTATTATAGAGATATAGTAAAAAAGGATTACTCACCTGGTCATTATTTTTTTGTGCAGTGATATTTTTATGGATTTTATGTGGTGAATCAAAGATGTAGTAAAAAAATACTTCTACTATTTACATAGGAATAATTATATAAAATTGGAAAAAACATTTTATTGGAGGGTAATGTAAAACCAAATGATTTTATAATTTATTATCATTTGATCAATCCTTTCTATTTAATATCATCTGACAAAATAAAGTGTAAAATAAAATGAAAGTTGAATTATTTTATCAGGGAATAATATTATAGAAAAATAAATACATCATAGGATAAATAAATGATCCATAATTGTCAATATTAACATGGGAATAATACCAGATGCAAATTATAATAAAGAAGGTCGAAATTATCATCATCTATGTTTTCCATGAAGATCCTATTTCCAATGAAAACTACATAAATAATAAATCTTGTTAGATATATGATAAAAACCATGAGTAACTAAATAATGGAATTATATGAATGATTTTAATGAAGTGTGTAATATTTTACATAGGTATTCAATATGAAAAATACATATATTGTTCCAAGTTAAATGTTCATTGGGCATATGTTCTTTAGATATATAATCATTTTTAATATGTTAATTTGTTATATATATATATATGTATTAAATTTTTTATTTAAATTTTCATATATCCTGGGATATTAAAAAATAAATAGAATAAAAATCGCACAAAAATAACTATTTCTTGAATAAAATGAAAATTATAGAATTTTATAAAATATATTATTTGATAAATATGTAATTTTATTCTTTATATATTATTATTATTTTTATAATTAATGATTCATTTCATGTTTTTATAAAATTTTAAACAAGAATATAATCTATGCTAGGAATGAATTTTTTAACTCTATTCTAGAATCAAATAATTATTCCAATGTACGATCCTAATCTATGCAGGGGACCCAATACCTGACCTTATTATCGATACTCACTGAGGGATGAAAACAAAATGCTCATATCCCTTTTATACTAGTCATATCTATACAATGGGATCTCATCAATGTACAAAAATTTGTAATAATTCCTGGCCTTATAATGAGCATAAGGATATCCATTGATTCCTGTCTATAAAAAATTACATATAAAAAATTTGAAGAGGTCATAGTAATACAGACTTTCTCTTCCTATGTATGATTCAAATATATGTACGACCTAATTTCACATGAGATAAATCTACACAAGAAAGGATACATCGTATGGATATCAATCAATAAACATATTTATGAATAATATGTGCTTCCTGTGTCTATATTCCCTTGACCAGAGAAATGTTTTACACAATTTTTCATCAACCCATATGTCATTATTAGATGATGTTAAACTGCATGCGAATCTTCCTTGTTACATGATGGTAAAATGAAATATATATTCATCTCTTTTATATGATGTTAAAATGTGCATAAAATTACTTAGTATCATTCCTTATTAAATTTCCTCATGATCATGGCCATGGTTAATCAATGTTTGGGATTCTCCCATCACCTTTCAAAAAACATCAATCTAGAAATCACAATTCATGTCTAGAGTAGATCGAGTTACCGTAAACAATATATGGACCCCAGAGAGGAGAAAATATCCCTTATTTTATGATATGGTTCTGCCAAGTGACCTTATACCCGTTAAACAGAGGCATCATGGACTAGTAGGAAGGTCCTTTATATCCTTGTGATCACTGACATCATGTTAGTGGATCTCAGCACTATAGGGTTATTTAGAAACTTGTTTATAATGATTATGCTATACAATTACTCATTAATCTAGAATCCCGAACCATGAATAAAAAAATACCATTCCCTTCTGATTTTTTTAATGTACTTTTCACCTTGGGAATAAAAATGAGGATCTTTTGTAAAAATACCCTCATGGAAATTCCACATGTATCATAAAAGAAATGAATGCGCATTTTTCAATGTTGTACAATAATAATCTTTATCCATTGATGAAATATTTCAAAATACCATAAATTTTTCTAGTCAAAGAGACATGAAACCTATATGGAAGAAAACTCATGGATGGGATGTTTGATATAAATTAATGTATCTACATGATAAAAACATCATCTCAAGAGTTTTTAAATTGTTATAGTATAAATAAACAATTCAATGCTCATAGGTACACCCTGTATCCTTATTAAAAGCTGATCCATGATCCCTGGGACCCCTATTCATGGAAAAATATAGAGTGATGATTTATCAAATCCCCTCTCCATGATAATATATTTAGTATGTGGGAAAATAAACAATATGATACTCAAAAAAATTCTTCAATTTTGTTCTTTCAATAAACCACATTTATGTCATAGAATGTTGGGACGAAACCACAATTTAAATGAGTTGAAAATATTTCCCTAGAACCCCATTATATTGAGTAACATGTCTGGGTTTTCCCAACCAATAGGACGGTAATATATTTTTGTTGGTCCAAAGATACCAATCTAGGATTCTCTAATGATTGACACAAAGCTGAAGAGACTGTTCATAGATGATGTTTGATCCTTTTAGAGAGGCCTCCTTTAAAATGAGAAGTTATGTTTCTGACATCATTTAATTTAGGATTCCTTTATTGTTAATTATTAACATGTATCCACTGTTTTCCACTTTTATATGACAAATATTTTACAAGAACACGGTAAACAATCACCATAAACAATCTATTCAAGTACATTCAAAATCCACAACAATATTTCATCATGTATTAGAATTTCTCTTAGAGTAATAATTGTATGTTCCATTCCTAAACATTTTTTGTATCCAACACCATGTGAATGAAAAACCCCTGGAATTGTGACTATGCTTCCCAATTAGAAAGTAAATCGGAAAAGTATTTCAAAACCCTTCTTGGATAGTTCTTTTCTCAATATACCACTTCATCATCCAAATTATTCAATCGTAAAAAATACTCAATTCTCCTTAGAAAGAAGTAGGGACACCACTTTTTAACATGCACATATTCCTTATGGGCTCACACATAAGGTTCTCTAACCAACCAACTAGAGTGTATCCTCCTTTTCAGAAACATTATCCAATAACTCATGTGCCCTAGAAACATTATAGGAGAACTCAGAACATTATGGTGTTTTTCGATCATCCAAATCACATCTATCACAGTCCATATTCACTGATTCAAGCTCCTAGCTATATGAACATAGTATCCCTAATATTATATTATAAAAAAAATTAATCATAGTGTGGATAAAGGGTATTATAACCCATTATTTATCATCATCATTCATGTTTTCTATAATTTTGAGGGGTGGAGAACCCCATCCGAAACATCCATTATTTAGAAAATAATTCAATAATAAAGTGTATCAAAACCCTTTATGGACACCCATTCTATAGAATCCTATCACGGATATAGAGTTCTTTAACCCTTAATGAATAATATACCTTTACTAAGAGTAATATAAGACCCAATATATATTTCCTTAGACTATATAAACTGAAGGTCCAAACTAAAAGACCCAAAAAAAAGAAATATATGAGATAAAAGACCATATTTTAAAAAATTAAGGTTGAACATTAAATACCCAAAACAAAAGTAACATATGAAAGAGGGTAAAATATATTGATCTAAAATAATAAATGGTTTGAGATAAATTTCCCTAATCAAGATTAATATATGGTCATAGAAAGAATACCATTAACTAAAATAATGCTATAGTTTTGAAGACCCAAAATGGATAATAGAAAGAGACACAATGATCTCCTTAGTGAAAACCAAAAAGGGTAACACTGGGAAAAATTGATGTCACTACTCACTATACACACAATTTTTATGTTAAAATAAACATTGATCACCTATAAAATGAAATAGGAACATAATATGTCTGAATGAAAACCATTAAAAGGGAATCTGGAGAAAAATCCATGTCCAAATTTAATGTGCTTTTCCCTTCTGATCCATTGGATAATGCTATGTCATTATAAAAAAGGAGATACAATTATTATAGGCATATTTATTTTTCCCTTAAAAAAACATAACCTCACTAATTCTATCGACATATGAAAAAATTAAAGTAAATTATCTCTTAGGAATATGATTACCTAAGATCCCAATTGAAACTACATAATCATTGATCAACTAAATCAGATACATTGATGCTTAATCTTATGTAGGAATTAATCCATGGGAAATTATCAAGATAAATATATTATGATCAGATAATTCAAGTACCATTTTTTGGTTTACTCACTATGATACAAAGGATATGTAGCTTTGATGATCCATATGACACTAATTTAATGAAATTCCATGTATATCAGGAATAAAGGAAATCTCAACAATGTCATGTAATGTCCAGATAATTTTTTCATTGATCATGTAAGGTAGAGGTATGAATATCAACACACTTGAGTCTCTACAATGTTCCATCTAAAATACCAAGATATGAAAACATTGGTTATTATATTATAATAAAATTAGATATGATGATTTTTCTAAATTAGAATGAGTCTCAGGAGAGGAATCGATTTAGCACTGATGATTCACCTATTCCATTTCATAATCCACTATATGAGAATGAGGAGTCTCAATAAAATAAGATAATATATCACCTCCTTCACGAGTGTTTGAAAATCAGGATGTTGATATTGAAATACATAACCACGTGTGATCTATGATCTCATCTTACTTTTAAATACTTTAGTCATGTAATCCATATTGAAATTCTACTAAAAGATAGTATAATTTCGCTTTTCAATAACAATTGAAGCTTATTTTATTAATTAATGTTCATGTGTCCTACCATCAAAACATTGTATATCACTATTCTTGTTAGATAATTATTTCTGATACATGAAAATTTCAATCATGATATCATACAATTTCTAATATTCAATGCCATAGGATATAACCTCATGAAAGAGCTTGATAATCTTTTAACCTTGGTCATGAATTTTCTCTAATATGGTCATCAAAATTGTGGAATAAATTTTCATACAAATTATTCACCATTATATGAAGTCCATTAAATGAGTAATCGACAGAGCCAGTGAGGATGTTGCAGGATGAGTTTCATCTATTTCTCCACCATCCAATACATCATATATCACAATAATCCAGGCCCAATCATCCTCAAAATTAATTTCCTGCAATTTGGAGGTTCATCAAAATGGTGAGAGTGCCTCCATAGGGTCTCACCCATGTCTTGAAATAAGCCTTTATTTTCGACATGTATGGGGGATATGGAAATATAGGGTTTGTGAACTTGATCGATCAGTTCATTCAATATACCTCCTAGGAATGCTCCATCACATTTCTAGGAATAATCATGATACATGAATATATGGTTATAAATAATCTAAAGAATTATTTTAGCATATGTATCTTTGTACACTATCAAAATAAAACAATTCCTAATAATCCAAAGATGTCATTATAACCAAATAATGTCAACGTGAAGAGGGGAATAAAATTAATATAGTAAAACATGAATGAAAATTGGTAAGGTGTATGTGTATCATAGATTTTAATCTCATTAACAAGATATACAAGAAACCCATATTGATGGATGAATTTATATAACATATCATCAAGATAACCACTAGATTTATCAACAATCATCTCCATCGATGCAGAATAGGTCATGGAGTTGAAACAATCATGATTCGTCAATATAAAAATATCCTCATTGAAACCTAATAGAATTTCCTAAAAATTTTAAATTTTCATAAACCAAGTATTGAATGAATAATTAGGGATATCAATGTAGTTTTTATATTTATATTACTATAAATCCACACTTATATATCCAAATAATAATTAAAAGGGGCCTATAATCTGGTAAGAGATGTTACCTAGTTAGATATGACTACTTAGTTGATAAATATGGGAATTATTACTCATATCTATATATTGAGGATGCCCCACTTTAATTAAAGATTCCACTGTTGGGGGGATTTTTTATCATTAGGGTGTTGAGTGGGATGTAGGCACACCTTTCGATTTATCCATGGAAGTGTTCTATTGAGGAGGTGGAAACACTTCATTTAAGGGTTCCATTTTCTAGATCCTTCTTAGATTTTCCATATGTTAATACTTAGTTTGTGTGTCCATATTATCTATCACATGTGGTATGATTTCTTTTTCACATACCTCTTCATTTTCCACTTTGTCCATCTCATTTCCCATGTTGATGGTGATAAAATTCACTGATTTTATAGGGAAATTATAGTTAACCCTTCAATATTTATGAAATAGTCATGTTATATACCACAGGATCTTCTTAAAAGGGTTATATCATGGTCATTTCTATAACCCCATAGTCTAATTAGACCATTTTTTCTTACAAACCATATAGGGTTTGAAATCCTTTTCTCGAAATGTCCCTGATTATGTCCTATGAATAGAGACCTTAAGGGATTTTTCTATCCCTCTTGACGAGTAAACCCCAAATAAAAGAGGTGTATATTGAAGTAAGAGGAACAACTATAATGAATATTTCTATATTTACATCCTATATTCAAAAAGTTTAATTTATTCTCAAGGGATGATAATGATAATAAATCCACAAGCCTTATTGGATTGGATTGATTTGGGTTAATTATTATAACATTATGATCCTATTGATAAGGATCTAATGACACCTTATTCCACATTTGAGATATAAATGACCCTACACTACAGGATAGGGTTAATCTAGAACTACAAAACATTTCATTAGGACCGTCGTGGAGTGGGATGAACTTGATGGTGGTGATTAAGAAATAAAATTACTTTGCTCTTGGGGGTTAGTTTTTCCTCCAGATATGTTTTAGGGAGGATAGCAATGTGATTTACTAGGATATAATAATGTTCATGAATGATCTGGGTGAACTGACTACTTATATGGGAGCCACTCCTTATAGGGATATTTCGGGTAAATTATTTAAACCATATTTCATGTATGATATGTGCACCAATTTTTCCAAGATTTCCATCTTAGGAGTCTTATAGTGTCCCAATATCTATATTCACAGTGTATTATCATCTTCTATGTGAAGGTATATCATTCCATTGGACAACTGGCATGAACGTGACCTATTTTTGTGATCACTCATGTAGCTCTAACATATCATGATGTCATATCCATGTAACATTACTATCCTTGGGACTGGGTAAATTAAATGATACATATTTACCCATTCCTTGAATATTAATTTTTGACATGGATTTTTATAATGAAAATGAAAACACGTCAGAAGGGATTTGTTATACTTTTTTGATATTGGGTCTCAAGACATAGAGAATTCAGACATGTCATATTGAAAATAGATTGTATCTATGATTTGGATATATCCTAAAAGTCCTTTATAAGTGAGGGGTCTATGTTTTCAACATTGATGAGTCACCCACATACTCAATCAAATGTAAGACATGTACTCATCTATTATCTCACATGGGATCTCATATTCAGATGATTGTTTGGGATAGAAAATAGTTTGGAGTTTATTGTTGATAATCCACCAATATATCCATCTCACACCCTTCTTCCTCAGGGTTATATGACACCACATGGTCTGACCAGATAGGTTTCTTCACTAGCTCACCTGAAGACTATGATGAAGTGCTACTGATTTCTAATGAGAAACTAATTAAAATAAACCTTGTTGTTTCAAGAACCAATCTATAAGGATTTGTGTTGGAGAGGGGAGGTTTTCTTTTTAGAATAGATATATTACCATTGGGGTTTTATGCGAGTAATATATCAATAATAGAGTTCCAATAATCCCTAATTATATAACATGGAGATGAAAATTAAGGTAGTGATTATCTTCTACTTCGGTTGAAGAGTAGATGGATCCTTGTTGTTTTTAATATATGAAACATATAGCCTTATGGACACAAACATTGATAAGAGACTGATTATGAGACACATCTTATATCATGTCAAGAATTTTCTGAAATTTCTTTTGGGATTGAGAAGATATATTAGCCGTATGCATAAAGATCACCATAATATGATGATTACCATCTATCGCTATGGAAATATGTTCATTTTTGCGGATGTTTCTAGTCTATTCTAGTGATATTATATATCATTATTAGGGTTATAAGTATGACTAGGGGTGGTTTACCCAATATGTCGTTCATCCTTGGATGAAATAGTTTATGAGCCTAGTTCAAATATTCATTCATTATCATAACACTCTTAAGGTCCTATAGAATTAGAGAGAGATATGAGCCTCCTCCTAAATATCCTCAAAAGTATATTGGTGTTGTATTTTTTTTGGATAAAGTAGGTATATGTTCCTAGATTCTGTAAGATGGTGGATGAAATCAAGTAGCTTCATTGGTATGGAAATGAGACTACCATAAGATGATTTACAAATTGTGTTGAGGAACCACAGTTGCAGCTGGGATATGAGTTCGGTCATGTTCCTTTGGAATATAAAGTTTGATTTATTTGATAAGAATCTATGATTTTCCTAATGATATTTCCCAATTTTTTCCCCCTATTGTTATAAAGGAAATATGATTCATTTATAGTGCCTTTTCTTTCATCAGAATATGTTTATAATCATCTTGGAAGGGAAAAATAATGTTTTCATGACCTGTAGTAGCTGGCTATTCATACTGATCATACTGGTATCATACTTTTTTAGTTAATATAGTATTATTTTGATGTCCATGTCTAGGTAATATCATTATCATATGTGGGTAGATCTTATCTATTTTTTTCTAAACATAGGGGAAATTCATCAAAGTGTGTGAATGATTGTAGGCATGCGTGTTATAATTTTGCAATCTATTCTAGAATATTACATATATTGAAGTGGTGATATAATCCAACTCATATTATTCATGATACACTGGTATATTCTTATGTTATTAATGCTTGGGTCTGAGTATATGTCCCCCTTATTCTTCTTATAAAAATATGCTTACAAACCTAATCTGTTTGAGAATAGATTTAGTCATACTTGTTAGCCATCACTAGAATATACCAACATGATTCACAAGTGGATGGGGGAATATAATCCATTCCCTTTTATCTAAAACATATTTTACCATGTTTGATATCCTTATATTCCATGACACAGTGACATTGGTGTAAACCCTTCAGGTAGTTCCCTTATTAGGTATCAGATGGGAATGTTTAAGATGATGCCATTTGAAGAAGTTGAAAAAAGACCTTGTAGGATTATCATAAATAGGGAAGGATTCATAGTAAACTACATTATCCAAATTCGATAGATAATAAAGGTATTAATTTAAAAACTCTAGGGATAGGATTATGAAGCAGTTGGTACTGGTGATAAGTATTACAGTTACATTAAATCATTCCCTAAATTAAGAGTACTCCTCTATTTCATCTTCCAGATAAATCAATATATAGCCTTGAGGGATTGTTGCATACCATATTGGTGTTATTCCTATAAGAACATTTTAACCACCTGAATTAATTTTCTTTGGGTTAGTGATAGTGTTTTGTGACCCATGTATGTTCTTGTTATAGCTGAAAATCCTGAAAAATAACTTGATGTTGTAATGGTCTTGAGTTTTGGTAAAATTTTTGAAATTAGTATCTAGACTCAAAAACAAGTCAAGGAAAATGGTATCAAATTTTTTAATCATTACATGTATAAACCGTTCTCAATTGGTTATGAAATGGAAAATTAGGTGTATGTACTTTTTTTTTGTTCATCAATTTTACATACATGCATATACACGTAAGAATGGAATATTTCATAGAAACCCAATTTCATTATATTAATTAATGAGTGGCATCAAGGTTTTCCATTTTTTAAATAGGATATTAAAAAAAATTATGTGTCATGAGGTTGATTAATGTTATTATTTGAATTATTCACATCAGGTTCCCCTTTTTTATTTCCTTCCAATGTTTGGGGTAGAATATGGGTTCAATGTGAGAAAAAAATATTTACATTTATTATTGAAATTTGGACGTCAGGATAACCATTTTTATTTATTTATAAATGTGGGAGTAGAATATGGGTTTAATGTGTGAAAATATATTTTCATTTATTATTTTCTGTTTTCATGTTGAGTTCACCATGTCTATTTTTTTCCACTGGTTAGAGAATAATATGGGTTCAATGTGTGAAAAAATGTTTTCTTTTATTACTGTCAATTTCCTATTTGGTTCACCACTTTTTCGTCCTAGGTTGGGAGAAGAATAAGATTTAAATGTGTAAAAAACCTATTTTCTTTTATTATTTATAGTTTTATATCAGGTTCACCCTTTTTCTATTAATTATTTGGAGTAAAAAATTTTCAATATGTGGAAATAAATAATCTTTTATTATTTCTAGATTAAAATTTGGTTCTCTATTTTTTATTTTATGAATTTCAGGGGATGATGTTTGATTTTTTAGGGTTCAATATTGTTTCACAAGAAGTCATGTCACCCTTACCATTTTATCATCACATGGAAACTCTCAATGGATCCCACATATATAATACATTACGAACCTGCTTTGTAATGGAAGTAAATCATTTGGAGTTTCAAATCCAATGAAACTTAGGAACTCAAATTTTTCAAGAGGATGGTAGGTTGGGCTTATTACACCCTTTTCGGGGTTAGTATTTTCATACTTTACTAAACTACTCTAAATTTAAGATATATTCATGAATCATTCCTAAATATTGACATTATATTGGTTACCTTAAAAAAATAATCAGGTGCAGAATGCTTATGTATGAATAAAGATTTATATTCAAGAAATCATATGTATGTATCCTACGATCTCCACATGTTTCATATAAATTGGTGAAATCTATTTTAAATCCATTTAGATAGTAATTCTATAGTTCATTGCAATCTTGGAGGGAGATTGGTGTTTTAGGAATAGGATTGAACCTCTATGAGGAATCATATGTATCCTATGAGAATAGGAATAAAAAACTAAATAGTTCATTTTAAATAGTTTGAGGTCATATGACATGACTATAACTAACAATATAACATAATGTTGGAAGGTTTTATATTAGATAACTTAGCCGTTGGTTATAATACTAGGGCCTTTGGAAGGTGTTGTATATATCCTATTTATAACATGAATCAAATCATTTATAGTTTTTCATCCCTTAACATGATGATGCGTGGTTATTGATTTATTGACACCTATGAGGTTTGATACCATTGATTTTATCAAAATTAGGATTTAGTTGGGACTTAAACCTAGGTGGATACATAGGTAAGGAGGTTTTTCTATCATGTTATCAATCAGGGATTACAAAGAGTGGTTTACTTGATTGGAGGAATTATAAGACCATTGAGATACATTAATTGAAAATATATAAGCTCACATGATTCATGATGTGTGTGATATATAAGATAAAATAAATAATTAGATTCACTGGATATATATAAAAAACGTATGCAATGATACAACCATTATAGAATGTTTGATATAGAGATTGCTCCTTAATAAGGTGTCGTATTTATCTTGTTTTGGAAGGAATCAAATAACTAATAGTTTTGTATTGATTTCCCATATGTTAATAAATTAGGATTATAGGTGGACCCAAATGGGTTGGATCTAATGAACTGAAGTAACTGGAATATCATGGGACTCTCACCAAGATGGACACCCATTGGAAAAATCCAAAACTTATCATATTAGGGATAAAGAGTGGGGGACCCTGAGTGGTTGACATAGTATGCTTGGATGGCACAAGGATTCGATAATACCTATAAGGATACCTCTGTGCATATTCATATTCTATTTTGGACAATTCATATGTTAAGGGGAATGCTTGACCACTAACCCATGGTTGGTGGTTCAAATGGTTTGAGGTACATGCCCAAGTATTCCAATCAGAAATGGATGAAAAGTCAATGGGTTTCTACCAAACATGTATGGGGTGTCTTCTTGACATTTATAGAGTGTCTACATGGTATGGTTGAAATTTTGGATGGTTTTTGGAAAACTGGTTAAGCAGGTTGGATGATGTTTTCCAGACATATCCATAGTTCCTTTCAAACAATGATGACATGTCCATGGGTCATCACATGATCAAAGAAGACATGTCCAAGGGTATTAAAATGATTTAAGATTAAATGTCCAAGGTTTTTTTCATGATAAAAGATTATATGACTAAGAGCTATTGTTTGACCCACATTACAAGTCTGGAGGTTTTCACATGATCAATATGACACGAGTGAGGTTTTCATGTGAATCCAAAAGGAATGTTTGTGGACTTCATGTGAACCACTTGACATATCCAAATCGTTTCTCCAAATCTATGGTGTCATGATATAGGGTTGTCATGTAATCCAATTAACATGTCTTGGATGTCATCGCGTGATTAAGGAACTAATTCATCAAAGCATTTAAGCCCTTCATATGGAAAATGATGTAATATTCCTTCGTATGAAGCTCTATTCATTTTAGACTTCTTTATATAAATGCATCTATTTTTATATTGCATTACTCTAAAAAATAATTCTGTGATCAATTCCATAAGATAATGTACCTTTCTATGATCTATTTATCTTGGAGGAGATCATTTTTGTTGTCAATGAAATGATCATGTGAAGTACAAAAAATATTTTCTAATATATAATGTCACTACAATTTCTCTAGGAAGAAGAATCTTGTGATCACATGAACCATAACTCTGGGATGTTCTATTCCACCTTAATGTGTTTTCTCATTTGTTTCAATGGGGGGTCATATAGTCATATCAGCCATTAATCTTTGACTATTTATATTGTTCATTAATATCATTTCTCAACTTCAGTTAGTAGATGGAGCACCTTTAAAATGTTATCTGTACGATCAACCACCACCAATTCATGTATCAATGATATCACTTGATCATTTCATTATAAATAGAAATATAATGTTCACTATGTCATAACATGATTTGTTGAGATTATGGATTATCTAAGGTATATCACAAGATCTATATATGATGAAAAATTTGTATTTTATGTACTCAAATACACATATATCATAGTATGAAAATGGTCAAGTTTACATGCCAATGAGCCTCTCTAGGATTAATAAGGTGTGATTGGGGCCCTTCACATTAGCATACTTTCATACTGTTTAGTATTTCTATGATCCCTATATTGAATATGATAATCGAATAAACCCATTAACTGAATAACTAACTAAATCACTTTTCATAGGGTTCCTATATTTTATAGATTTTATTTTATAAATCCTAAGAAATTCACCTATTGGATTTACATGAGGACAACACATGATCAAATGGACATGCTATACGGCCTTCATGAGATATTGTTTCGTACCAAAAATGATTTTTTGTGATCAATCAAGGACTGTCTAGAGGACTTCACATGACCATTAAGGCTCATCTTATGTCTTTTCTAAGATTAGGAGTGACATTATAATGGTCTTCACATGATGATGAACAAATAAAGTGATGAATTTCACCCCTTTTAATTATTCTCATATTTTCATGTGATTGAGAAAACTTTTGAGGGTTATATGATTTTATTCCTATATAATATTAATATCCATTAATATGTGATTCTTCCATCATTAATTTGCAGATAATATAATACAAAAGATTTATGTATTTCTTTAATCTTAATATTACTGAGGATTGTTTGGATGGCCTCAAAAATTACCAGTCGAACACAAATTTACCCTAGAGATAAAAGAGATAATTTATATATATGTATGGATTTAATCTGTAAGTATATAATTGGTTACCTTGAGACAATAATATTTTTTTGGGAGGATTGGCTAAAAAGTGGCCAATATATGAGTTTATTGCAATTGGTAGAATATAATAATAAATTTCCTAACAGAATGGATTAAAATAAATTATTAAACAACTCAATTTTTTAATGGAAATAATTAATTAATATTAGTTTATTCTAGGTTTTCTCCTATTATATATTGGATATATTTTTTCATAGAAAACTTCACATCACTAATTTATGATGTATCTATAATTTTTGATAATTATGAACATAATTCATCAACTTAATCCCTAAAAAATCCAAGTATAATAACCAATTCACATATAAGATCACATTAATGATCACATTAATGAACTGGAGTGTACTATCACTCAAAATGTTTATTTATTACAGTTTATAATGATGAAGAAAACATTGACTCATTGAAGTGAAATCTTCAAATATTGAATTTATTTTAATAGTAAAACACATGAAATATTATTCAATCCATCCACATACAACTCCCTAGATTCTAACCATAATTTCTTTTCCCTTCCATTGATGTAAATATTTTAACTAAATATTAATGTCAATATAATTTAGTGGAAAAAATAAGTTAAATCAATGAAATAACAAACACATCAACGTTGTGTGAGAGATTTCACAATTGTTGGTGAGACTAAATTAACAAAATTATTAAATAGTATTAACATGATATGAAAAACATTATAAAAATTGAATAATAAGATGAATTTCAACTATTATTATGAAGTAATGGTAATAGAAACACCTTACATGATAAATAATAAGCACGGGATTACAAAATGTTAGTATAAAATTACAACAAGAGGAATAAAAAATCACCCCACAATTACTTCACCTCGAAAACCATAAATCAGAAAATCATTATTCTTAAGTAAATACTCCATCATTCAATATTATGAAAACAAATTATTATTTTGAAAAAATTTCTGGTAAATAATGGGATGTGGAATATTCATCTTTGACAAGAATAATCAAAGCAGATCTATAACCATTTTAGAAGTGTGAATTTGGCATTTTAGATTGATGAATGTTGGATTGTTATATAACTAATATATAGTTTTCATATGACCATTAATTGGTGAAGAAATTTCATCCATATTTTCTTTGAAATTAGGACTTCTTGATGAAATTTGTGGGATGACTCTATGGGCCATCAAATATGGCCAACAAATTATTATAAAAATTGGGATACCTGGATCTCCTTAAAAACATCAGAATAATCTATGTCCATAGTTGAATGAAATTATTCTCACAATATTATATATATAAAAATAATAAATTTTCTTCATTTGGATTTTATTTTTGGGTACACATTATTTTTATGGGCCTAAGTCCCATAATTCTTTGTTCAGAAATTTCTACATCCATGGACAACAATTTCCATATTACATTGTCATTTTTCCATTAATCCTTCAATAAAAAGTCATCCATATAAATTGTTAAATAAAATCCAAAAAATATTAGTTATAAATAATGAAATTAAATCATTTTAAAATTATATGATTTATTTGTCCCAATTTATACATGCTAGACATGAATGACACACATGTCAAGAAGTGGGGATCAACTTATGGAAATGCACTAATATTGTTTTTACGGAAATTATAAGACATGAATATTAAAATACAATCAATTAACATCACACTCATTTAGTGGATTATCACACCCCCATCTTGTGTTTTTCTAGTCCAGATAAATAATTATCTGAAAAAATTGAAATTCAATTCCATTTTTCAAAAAAATTATAACATTCAGTTCTCCAAAAAAGAGGTCATTCCAAATAATCATTTATCCATTAATAATAATTTAACAAAATATATTTTCAAATGAATATATCATTACAAAATCCATTCCTTTGTTCAAATTAATTGACACATTCCATCCATTTTCAATTAAGCATGATGATTTGTTCTATCTCACAGAAAAAATGGTGTAGATTTTCTTATTCATGTTGAAAAATAAAATCACTCTCTGGAATCAAATTAAACCTTATGATGAGTATCCAATTTTATCTTTTTATTGTTTTCTTTTTTTTTTGTTTATTTTTAACCAAAACATATATTAAAATAATAACTTTGGGAACTATAACTATGGAGTCACATTCCCCATGAGTCAGATTCCTCACATTTTGTCAATTACATGGATTATAATAGACATGTGAATCCCAACTCTAGGAAAGAAAATTATGGAGTCAAGATCCCATAGTTCTAAACTTGACACATTTAGAAAGACATATCCTTATGTGGCTATTATTTTAATTTTTTGTTGGATACTCAAATTATATTAAAAATTATCTCGAACCCTGTTATATAATAAAAGGGAATCATGAACTCAAACGTACACCAAAAATACAATTTATGTGGATTGTGTCATTTTGATTAAATGAATTAAGATAAAAATGTAGAAAAATTACATCGAACAGCCACACCTTCCAAAAAATATTTTCTTAAACATAAACAAGTATTAAAATCATAATCAAGGAATTAATAATAATTTGATATTATGTTTTCATGTTTGAAAATGTAAATTAACACATTAAAGTATAATAAATTAAAAATTTATATAAAATGGCATATTTGTAAATTATATTTTCACTCCCCCCAACATAGATATTCATTTAACTAAATGATTTGAAGATAAAATAAGATAGAGTTCATAATTCGTAAGAAAGATGGGGATGAGAATTTTAAATAAAACCATGGCATAAAATAATCTTGTTTGAAGTTGATAAACTATTGATAATAAATTTATCACAGTGGCCACATATCACAAGTATACTCATTGCAGATTATTGAAGGTTTAATTTTAACTTTGGAAGGCATGGGTATTTTTTGAAAATACTAAAATTATTCAACTATTATATTGTAGAAAAAAACATTAGATCACATTGGATACCCCATGAGGTTTCCCTTGACAAAAAAACACAAAAAATAAAATAATTACACAAAGGTAGATTTCCACTCAGAATGAACTACATTAACATTTATTAACTCATAATGGATACCTCAACTTTCCAAATAGAAAATTTCAACCTTTTATTTAATTTATTTTTTAACACTTTTAAATGATTTATATTGATACTTTGTTTATAATCTAGTACAAACATATATGCCCTAATGGGTGGAAAAACCCATGGAATATAAAAAATGGATAATTCAACTACATCTTTGGTCTGGCCTAAGACATAAAGTATTATTTTTTCATTATGGATTTAAATTGAATAATTAATTCAAAATGAAATGTCATAGTTATGACCTATGAAGTAACACATGATAGGGAAGTAAGGACATTATTTTTCAGTCTGAGTTGATCAAAATTTTCAAACAAAAAATGGAAATTTGAATAATAATAACTTTCTCCTCTAAAAATTTTATGAAATATTTTTTCCTTATTAAAATATGAATCATTCAAAACATTGTCTAATTGAATTTCAAGAATGGTATTTGAATTGAAATTTTGTTCCCTTCCAAGGGTTCATGGATTTGTGGTCCTGAAAAATTATTAATGGGGGCATATTAAGAATATTTAGTCTATGATGAAAAATTTCTCTCATTTGAAAAAAATAGATTCCTCATGATAAAAACTTGCTTAAAAAATTCCTTCATATTATTTAGGTATCCTTGATTCGAATGTGGATTCATTATCATTCTCATTAAAAGTTTATGTGTAACAATATTATTCTATCAATAAAAAGGTGGGGACAAAGTGAGTGGGAATGAGTTCTATAACTACTTCAATACATTATATCTCTACTCTCAATGATGAAACCTCATATAATAGTATCTAAATATGATTACAAAATTTTTCAATAAGTTTACAATGAAAATAATAAATAGAAGGATGAACGTCTTGAAATTCTCTTTTATTGATCCCTTCAACCATCCCCTAGATTGTATATCTCACCGAGTGTGGTAGAATCATTCCTGTTTTGATCAAAGAAATTACCTATTTCAAAGGAGTACCAATATTGATTTTTATTTGATTCATGCTGTAATTTATGATGGGTTAATGTTTATGATAATAAATTTGAGTAGAATAAAATTATGATATGAGATTATCCAAAATCAAAAAAATAGAAATTGTAGAAGATAAGAGAAACAGGGGTGATAATAGTGATTTTGTGATAAAACCGGGTGATAGTGTCTAATATAACGTACATAGTTCCTTAAAAATTATTCCAAAATTTACTGATTCAAAAATTTACCCTAAATGAATATGTAACTGTTCATGTATAATTAGAGATTGAATCTATCCGGGATGAATAAATAACCTTGGGACACAAATATTTCTGGAGGATTTTCTATGAAGTTTACAACATTTTTATTGATTATTATTAGGGAAATAGAATATTTAATTACATAATATAATATTTAATTATATAATGAAAACCCTAAATATATTAATGGAAACAATTGAAAAATATGCGGTAATCCTATGTTGTCACTACTGCTAGACTGGATGAATATATATTATTATAAAATTTCTGATCACTAATTCAAGATGTTTCCACGATGCAAGATAATTCAAAACATAATTCACCTGTTTAATCCTTATACAATTCAAAGGCTAACCAACCATTCACTTGGAGGACCACTTCAATTATATTTCAATGGATTTGGATCGTACTATCACTCAAAATGTTTCATAGATAATTTTGATGATGGAAATGAAGTGATTAACTCATTTCATGGAACACTTAAAATAATTAATATATGTAAAAATAAAAGCACATTTAACAAGCAAATATTAGGTTTCATCCAACCTAACAACCTACCTAGTCCATGGCGTGGCCTGAAGGGTATTCCTAGTCTCCATGGGTGGGAAACTAGTTCCTAAGTATCACAATATTCATTAATAATTCTTTCAACCCATTTACATAGGCATAAATAAATAATATAAATAAATAATAAAAATAAATGAAACAAAGATTAGTAACCTAATTGAAATAAGGCATGAAAATATTTAGATTCTTTTTTATAGCTTTAGACAAAATCCAAAACGTCTATAAGAAAAGGGAAGAAAAAACTATGTCAAAACCACCAGATGATAATAGAGACATCATCCTCAATCCACCACCAACACCAAAACCTACACAAATAAGACCAATAGAAACTCAAACCACTTTCTCCATATAACATACCTTTACCTGAGTCAAACATAACAATGTCTACATTCACCAAATAATGTGTTTAATTTGTGAGCCAAATCTGAGAATGATTCCTCCCAAAGGAAAAGATTCCATGCTGAAACATTATTAGACAAATTGACATGAATTTTTTATAAAAAAAATTTAAACATTTTTATACAAAACACAATAAATGGAAAAATGATTTCATATTGGATTATCCAAAATAATTCCCCATATACTGATGGTAATTAAGATATCAAAAAATAGAACTATTTTATAGGAAATACCAATAGGCAAATTCTATATTAGAATAATACATACCATATATATCAGTGAAAATTGGTATAATAGCCACATTTATTTCATCATCATGTGGGAGCCACTGGAGAGGAATTTATCTAATATTCTATTAGTCTCCAATCATCATAGATTAGTTATTTTTGTATCTCTAATCCCACTAAAATGAACTAGGACTCATCTACAATGATCTAACAAGCATACTTGTAAAAGTCCTCTCACCTAGTCATATAGGTTTCCCTTTGTAGTCAAATTCCATTCCACATATCACATAATACATCACAATAACCAATTCATATTCCAATAAATATAAACTCACATGATAAGCCACCATTTCCATAATCACAACCTCTATTAAATCCAACTTCAAACCAAATAAATTTCAAAATACTTTCTCACCATTTACAAAATTTATTAATCCATTTAAAAAATTTATAAAATATATTTAAGATACACAACATGTGTTCAAACATGAAACACAACCAATTACCTTTTTAAAACCATATTTAAACACATGTTCTCCTTAAATAATTTGAAATTTTGTTTACCTCATGAAGAACAGATAGAATAGAGAATAGAAGAAATGAATGCATATAAAAATAAAAAATAATGTTTAAGAATGGAATGACTTACCACATGTGCGGGAACATCAAGAAATTTGTGAAAACCCACAACGGCTCCACAAAGGAACAATATAAAAGGAATATTGAACCAAAAACATCAATATTAAACCCAATTAATCAGGATCTTACAATAAGTAGGTAACCTAACCTGTTATAGATATGAAAACCAAATAAATAATAAGAGAGTCCCAAGAAAAGACGATGAAAATATGATATGATGGACTTAATTGGAGTTTCTTGGTGATTTCTCACTAAATCCTCCACAAAAATGGAGGTACAAGGGAGAAATGTTGGGAGGTTGAGGAACCTAGGGCCAGAAATCATGAGTGGGGAATAAAATGGGGGATTTGGGGTTATATCCTAAGAGTTCACAACCATCATTTTAAAATTATTATTACCAGGACAAGACGCACAGTTTTCCCACATGGTTTTCAAAAATGTGGGGAAATTATGTTCCCGTTACAATCCAAGATGTAAATGTTTCATGGGTTTCCTATAATGCCTAAAAATTGTGCACCAACCTTGTGGTTCACCTTTATCCAAAAATGACACTTAGCTGTATGGTTTTCTTGGGAAAAGGGGGCATGATTTTCCAAACTATGCACCAACTGTGCGCCACATGTTGTTAACCCAAAAATATTTCATTTTTCTCAAAAAACACAATGGAAACCCCTGGGAAAACTCTAGAACCAAAATAATTATAAAAATACCATGAAATGAAATCATGGGTTTGATAATTCTCCATGCCATAAAAATTTCCCTCCCATGGAAATTTAGCTTGATACGTGGTCAGAGAATAGAAATAGATACTCCTGCTCAGTCTATAACTTATGTTGACAATTATCATTCTAATCATAAACATGTTTCCAAAGGACCCGGACTAACTGAATGGACATACCATTTAGCAAACTCTCCTAAGAATCCACAATCCACATCCGTATTCAACCACAGAAAATTTCGGATCCAACACAAATTCTTCTCAATTCAATACATTAAAATGATCCTTATTATACAATTTCATTTGAGCGACATGAAAAACAACATGAATTTTCATCAACTATAAAGGGAAACCAAATTTGTAAGACACCTTACCAACGATATTAGTAATCTCAAAAGGTCTGGCATACCATGGTATTATCTTTCATGCATACCAAAGAAATTATGACCCAAGCAAGGTGCCACCTTTAGAAACACTCAATCACCCACATAAAACTCTAAACCACAAACCCTTCAATCGGTATTAGACTTATAAAGGATCTGAGCTATTAACAGCTGATATTCGATCAATTTCACTTTATTTAATGTCTCTGGAATGAGTCCTAGTCCAATCAATGAGGTCTCATGTAACAACCCAATGTTTCATCACTGGAATTAACTTATAATATTTATGATTTATAGTATAATACCATTGTAAAAAGACAATTTCATATCATGATAATAAATAGAATGTTTCCATTAAACAGTGTTTTTTCACTACAGTGTGTTGAATTTCAAATATCTGACATACATGATTTCAATCAGTAACTTTTTTATACTTTTATTTGACCAATTTATTTTTTGGTGAATAGTAACATACCCTTATGAATAGTAATGTTAGCCTTATGAATAGTGACATACCCTTATGAATAGTAACATTCCCCAAAGATAGTATATAAATATACGATTTAAGTGGAAATATGATGTACCTGTATTTTGGAAGAAGTAAATAAATGTTTTAAAATTGTTATTTTTCGAGAAAATTGTGACATTAATTAATAATTAAATTCATCATATTTATAAAATTATTTTTGGAAATATGGAAAGCATTTTTGGATTCAACATGGAGATAATGTTAATGGTGAATTTTTTATATTTTTCTGAAATACATGAATTTTTTATGAATAGTAAAACATTGTAATTTACCGTATATATACATTATAATCTAAATTTACAATTACTAGAATCATAGATGATGTCACAAACTTTGGTTCGAATTCACGTGAACAATTTACAATATTTGGTGGTGGAATCATCACTATTTCTGGTCTTGAGGATAATCAATAAACTAATGATTAAAAAATTATGAAAACCCCCTCTCCTCAACTATAAAATCCCCCTCACTCCATGTTATCCTCACTCCTCCTAAGCCTTATTACTTCCTTATATTCTTCCCAAATCTCTCCCCAATATCCCTCACCACTTCCTAAATCCTTTTTTTCCTAAAAAGACCAATAACTACCCCCTTATGAATCACTTAAGAAATGTTTATTCAATAGATAACATTCCTCTTTTTTTGTTCATTTTTATTTTCCTTTGTTCTATTTTCATTCCTAACCTCTAATCATTCAAAAGATATGAAAAATAAAAAACCATACATATAATGGAATGGTTTTTATTCTAATGGGATATTTCATTATCATCTCTCCTTTCCCCACATTTTATTTGAATGAAATGAAAACACGGTTTGAGATGTGTACATTTATCATAATCAAGGACGAAGAGTTGTCAATTTCTATTACCATAGTAAATTACGGTCATAAAACCATTTTCAAGTTGGAAAAAGTCCATAATATATGTATTATGCCTCATATTTGGTTTTTAATCCTTTTTTACATGTTTCATTGGATTATAAAACAAAACATATACTTTGTGGCCAAAAACCACCAATAAACACAAAATGATTTCACTAAAGTAATATATAATTATTCAACATCACTATAAGTAAAAACATTATGTTTTAAAACATGTAAACTTATGTATTTTCAATAATACAATATAACATCAATTCTGGACAACCACTTTTATCTTACATGTTTATTCAAACATGAATATAAGTGAACCGATCATTAAAACCAAGTAAGCATACAGACCCAATCACTGATATTGAACCTCATAACCAATAAAAATGGTTATAAATGATCACAAAAAGATTATAATAAATGTTCTGCATATATAATAGATTCATTAATTATTAATTAATGATCCATGTTTGACTATTCTGGTCATTTATATCATGTGGAGAACACCAATGGACTTAAGGTAATGGATCATCTCTATTTCACTTTTATTCAAGATTGTCCTCTGTGATATACCATTTTATGTGTAATACCTAATGATGGGGTATGATTTAGAATCTCCCAGTTACATCCCTCATGATTTATAGGTGATGAGAAACCCCATTCCCTTTCATGAAACCCAATTAAGTACACCTGATACCATACTGATAATCTGTAAGGAATTCTACCCCAACCACCTTTACTCTTTTGGGATTCTCTATCCTTCTTATTACCCAAATAATGTCGTATTTTCATTTTATGTTAAACATATACATATTTTTTATATGCTTAAATATTATGTTTCAAGGCTGATCCATCATTCTCTTTCATGAATACACATGATTTTAGTTGATTTCTTCCTCGATACTTCAAAATAAGAAAACTTGTTTTAAGGGAACATCCTGAAATCTTACCTGATTTCACGTGTACTATATCCTTTGTGTAAAAACATCTTTTTTTATAAATTTTTTATTCTTATTATGAAAAAAATTCACATTTCACTTCTTATTTTGTATAAAAATTTATCCCCTTTTTGATTTTAAATCCTCTCTTGTGTTTTCCTAAAAATGTTGTAAAATCTTTTGATGCTATAAATTTCTTGAATACTCTTCATACATGTTGTCACATATGTTTTACATCAATTTCTATTTCATATGTCTATTTTACCTTATTAATGTCCTTGTATGTTTTAATTCATTTCCCTCATGGACACTTTTATGCTTCACCCATTCATTATGATTTATGTCATGAATGTGATACACATTTCTCTCCATGGGTTCAATTATGTTTATGTATGATTGATTATGTATGATTATTTATGTGCCATGAATATTAATGAACTTGTTAAGATCGGAGCACCTAGATACCACTCCAATTCATTGGTTAAATATATGTCTCATGAGATGTTATGTGCAATGGTCTTGGCAGTTAGACTTAACTTGTGATACTATATGAAACGTTCTTGGAGGTTAGCCTTTACTATTACTAAACTCGTGATTTATATTAATGCCAAATTTACATGATTCCATGTTTATAGGAATCCTTGTTTATATGTTATGATTACATATGTTACATGTCTTTTTATGTCATTATTTTATGTCTCCTTACCCATGTTCGAAGGATTTATTCTTATTCTTATTCCCTTACTATGCTTTTAGCTCATCCATTTGTTCATGTTATCCTCATGTTATCCTATAAAGATGTATAAGCATTATGGAATATAAAAGTTAATTATGGATTTTAAAGAAAATTTGTTCTTGTAGTGTTTGATTATGTACTTAGACTTTTGAGACACAATACTTTATGATCCATGACTTGTACTCTGATGTATAATTATGCATAAAATCATGTATTGTTATATGTAAAAGGCTAGGGTTTCTAGATTTGGTATCATAGGATAGGCTAGTAATTTTTGGAGGTTAGGAATATATCACCTTACTGTGAATCTTAAGGATGAGATGATGTATAAGAAACCATCCCAAAATTTTGGTATGTATAGAGTAAGTGGTTTATCAAACAAATACATCCATTTCTAGATAAAAATAGGTAGAGGCGGCTTTGGAATAGATGTACTTATGAGTGAAACTCTAATAAGGAGACACAGGCTTGACCTGGGGTATCCTTGTACATGACAACGAGCCTTGGTACACTCTTGGTACTGACACTCCTAGAGGATATGCTTTGGTAGATTCATGATCTTAGTACAAACCATTATTAATGGGAAAATCCCATTAGAATATATGTTAAGGAATAGATCAAAGATAACAAGTATTTAAACCTAAGTAATCACAAGTTACGATATGATTCTCTTCTATATGTTTATCCTTTAATGTTAAACAGTTTCCTTTTACTGTTAAATAACTAAGTATTCAAGCCCTCTAACTGTACATTATTTTTTATTAGTTAATCATGAAAAATAGAAGAACATATTCTAATAACCAATATGATTGGAAATGTGAATATTTATATAATGATATTCCTGATATGATGGGAATGGGTGCTCAAAACAACATGATAATACTTTCTTAGCTGGAACAAGTTATTAATAATAACATGAATCATGTGGAATGCCATCCTCCTCCAAGTAATGAGCATGTTGTGGTGGAATCCTTCATATGGAAATGGCCTTCTATGTTTAGCAGACCATCTGATCCCCACCTCACAAAACTATGGATTAACTCCATTGAATATATATTCTTTGTCGTCCTGTTCTAAAAAGAATAGAAACTCGTACATGCGGTCTATAATTTTGATTATGAAGTTGATCAGTGGTGGACACTGATCATGAATACAAATCACCATTTTTAAATTGGTTCCATGGTTTGGGAAGAATTCAAGAGGATGAATTAAATAAAATTTTTCCTCAAACCCTCGATCTCAATATTGAATGAGAGTTCCTCTAACTCAGGCAGGAGGACGATAAGTCCATCAGGGAGTATGAAGTAGAATTTACAAGGCTTTCAAGGTACGCGTCTGAATTTTTAATGAACACTGAAAGCAAGGTGGATCTGTTATTTAGAGGACTAATGTTGAGTCTATGAAAAGAATTGGTGATTCAAGACTTCCACATTTAGGAGGATATTGTTCGTTGAGCCCTAAAGGTTGAAATGAAGATTGGAGAATCTATGTGTTCTCATTGTCCCTATGACAAGAAGAGGAAAATAGATAACAACATGGGTGATTAAACAAACAAATACCATGATGTAATTAATTCTAAATATTCCACTATTTAATTTTTTGGGAAGAATTATCCGTGGAACTATCTGAAGTGAACTAGAAATCGCATTAAATGTGGGAATCTGGGACATTTGGCCATGAACTCCCAAGGGGATATGAAATATATTGCTAATTTTGAAGAAGAAATGAAGGTTCAGATCAATTCCCATATAGTGGTGTAGTGTTACAACTACAAGGAGGATTGTCATTATGCAAACAATTTTTTTAAGCCAAGGGTTGTCATAGGAAATCAACAACAACCTCCAAGGAAACAAGGAAGGGCTTATGTTATCACTACTTTTGTGGTGGATCTAGAAAAAAATTTGGAGACAGGTACACTAGTTATTCATTCAAGAATATTGAACATAATATTTGATTATTTTTCTATGCATTATTTCATATCTTGAAAGTTAAGTTGAACTATTCAAACACAACCTCAAAATTTGGAGGACTAGTTATCTCTATGAAAAATTAATTGGGCATTTTTTTTCATCCATAGTTTATAACTCCTCCCCAGTTAGTCTTTATGGACTGAACCTCCCAAAAAATCATGTCATACATCCTCTAGTGGAATTCGATGCCATATTGGGCATGGATTGGCTATCTTCATACAAATAAAACATCAAATTTCATGAAAGGGAGATCACTCTTCACATCCCGAAGCTTCCACCAATTATTTACAAGTGTAATGAGGAAGATGAATCTCCCTTAAAATCAATGACTAAAGTGTGGATATTAATTTTTATGAGCAAGAATTTCTATCTCAAATGATTAATTCAATAAAGAGAATCATACTCGATGATATTACCATCGTGAGTGATTACACTGATGTATAATCTGAAGAGTTGTGTGGTATTTCTCCAAACTGAGATGTTGAGTTCTCAATTGAACTTATTATTGGATCTCTGCCTATATCAAAGAAACCTTAAAGAATATCCACCGTAGAGCTAGAAGTGCTGAAGAAGTAGTTACATGAGTATCTGGAGAAGGGTTTTATAAGACCTAGTGCTTCACCACTGGGTGCATCAGTCCTCTTCTTCAAGAAGAAGGATAGATAAATGTGCCTCTACATTGATTATCATGATCTCAATAAAATCATGATAAATAACAATTATCCCCTTCCACAGATAGATTTCTTGTTCGATCAACTTTGTGGGGCCAGTTATTTCACTAAGGTCGACCTTCGGTCAGGATATCACCAATTAAATGTGAGGAGGGAAGCTATTCCCAAGACTTCTTTTTGAATGGCGTATGGATACTATGAGTTAATAGTGATTCCCTTCAAACTCACTAATGCTCAATCATTTTTCAAGTATTTAATTAATAGAGTCTTTAGAGATTACCTTATCAAATTTGTGGTAGTCTTCATTGATGATATTATAATATACTCCAACAGCAAGGAGGAATATGAGGAAAATTTGAATACTGTGTTAAAGATGTTGCGAATGGATATGCTATATAAAAAGTGTAGTAAATGTGAGTTCGAGATGGAGAAAGTATCATTTTTGGGGCATGTTACCACCTGAAAAGGGATATCTGTGTGCCCTTCTAAGATAAAGGCAGTTGAAGAGTGGCCTAGGAAAACATCTGTAATGGAGATCCACTGCTTTATGGGTCTAGCTGGGTATTATCGGTGATTTGTAAAGAAATTATCATGATTTTCGAACCCAATGACCAAGCTTATAGGGAATGGAGTAATTTTTTTCTTGACTCAGGAATGTGAATACTGTATTAAGGAGTTGAAAAATAGGCTTATCACTGTGCCAGTACTCACACTCCCAAAAAGTGGAGAACTCTTTGTGGTGTACAATGATTCTTCAAAGAAGTGATTAGGGTTTGTACTAATTCAAAATGATAAAGTGATATCCTACACCTCAAGGTAGTTGAAAATCAATGACCAAAACTATCCTACTAATGTCAAGAGTTCGCGATAGTGATCTTTGCATGAAAATCTGGTGGAATTATCTCTATTGGAAGATGTGTGAGATATATACTAATTAAAAGAGTCTCAAATATATATTCACATAAAAATCTCTTAATATACACCAATGAAGATGGATATAGCTCATCAAGGATCCTTACTTCTCAATCCACTACCATACTGGAAAGGAAAATAAGGTGGCAGATGCTCTAAGTAGAAAGGAACATCCATCTTTATTAATTATGAGATTTGAAAAGGATCCCATCTGCATAGATTTATAGATGATGGATATGGGAATAATTAACGGTGGAACATCATCAATAATATATCAAATTATTTCTCCACCATCCCTGATAGGGAGAATAAAGGATGCTCAAAGAAAAGATGTGGAAATTCTGAAAAGGGTGGAAGCTATCAGAAATGGTAAATCCTTAGAGTTTATGGTTGATGAGGAAAGAGTTGTACGATTTGGGACATGATTATGTGTACCATCTGATCTAGAGATAAAGGATGAGTTTTTGAATGACGCACATAGCTCAACATTCTTTATTCACCCAGGGAGCACAAAGATATATCGAGATATCTGAGTGAACTTTTTCTGAGACAACAAGAAATGGGAGATTGCTGAATATACATCTAAGTACCTGGTTTGTGAAAAATTGAAGGATGAGAGGAAAAAGTCTTAGGGGGAGATAAAACCACTATACATACCAATATGGAAGTGGGAGAACATTACCATGGAACTTGTTACCTGACATCCAAGGACATCCATAGGAAACAATGCTATATTTTTCAAAGTGGATCATCTTATAAAGACCACTCACATTATCATGATTCGAGAGGACATATAATTGGATTAACTTGGACAGATTTACATCAAATAAATGTAAAGGCTGTATGAAGTACCGTTATATAATATATCTAACCGTGATTCAAGGTTCACCTCAATGTTCTGTAAATGTCTTTAATATGCTCTAAGCACCGAAAAAAACTTCAGTGAGACCTATCATCCTCCAATTTATTTCCAAAATGAGCAAACTATTCAGAAAATAGAAGATATGTTGAGAGCATTTTATATAGACTTCAAAGGAGGATGGGACCAATATTATCCAATTTTTCATTTCTCACACAATAACAGTTTCCACTTGAGCATCTCAATGGAACCATATGATGCCATTTATGGTAAAAGGTGGAAAAACCCCATCGCGATTGAATGAATTTGGTGAGCATAAGCAGCTAGGACCTGAAATGGTCAAAGAAATAGTGGAGATGGTGAAAACCATTCAGCAGCATATCAATACATCCCAAATCTAATAGAAGAGTTATACTAATAATCATCAATGATACCTTGAGTTCAATGTTGGAGACACGGTTTTTCTATTCATATCTCTGTGGAAGAATTTCATGAGGTTTGGAGAGAAAGGGATGTTACGTCCCAGGTACGTCTACCCTTCTAGATTCTTGATCATGTCGGTCTATATCTTATCAACTAGCACTTCCACCTACAATGGACAATGTACCATAATTATTTCATGTATCTCTCTTAAAGAAGGACATTCATGAACATTCACATGTACTATCTTCAGAGGTAGAATAGTTGGAGGATGATCTTTCTTACGAGGAGCAGCCAGTGAGGATCTTGGATCTTAGAGATAATTTTCTACATAACAAGACTACTCATCTGGTCAGGGTACTATGGAGAAATTATAAGTACAAAGAGGCAACATGTGAAATAGAGGAGGAAGTAATGGAAAAATTCCCTCACCTATTTATGGCCTAGAATGTAAAATGAAATTGTTAAGTAAAATGTTCTTAAGGGGAAAAGAATGTAACGAACCAATGTTTCTTCAAATGAATTTCCTTCTTATATTTATTCATTATAGAATAATTACATTACAAAAACACATTTTCATGTAACGATAATAAATACATTGTTTCTATTAAACATAGATTTTCTAGTTATTTATCTTGAAATTCAAAAATCTAACATACACAGTTACAATCAGTATGTTATTTAGAGTCTTATATGATCAAATTAATTTTTGGTGTATAGTAACATACCCTTCTGAATAGTAATGTTACCCTTATGAGTAGTGACGTACCCTTACGAATAAAAATCTCACCCATGATAATGTATATATGTGTGTGTGTGATTTAAGTTGATGTATGATGTACCTATATTTCGATATAAGTAAATAAATGTTTTAAAATTGTTACTTTTTGAGTAAATTATTATTTTAATTAATAATTAAATTTATCATATTTTGAAAATTATTTTTGAATAATGGAAATCATTTTTGGATTCTATATATAGAAAAATGGTTACGGTGAAATTTTCAGAATTTTCTATAATACATGAATTTTTTATGAAGATCCAAATACCGTATTTTACCGTATATATACATTATAAGCTAAATAGAATATTCATAGCATCATGGTTGATTTCACCACCCATCGTTCGAATTCACATGACCCATTTACAATTTTTGGTCGTGGAATCATCACTATAACTGGTCTTGAGGGAAATTAATAAACAAATGATTAAAAAATTATGAAGACCCCCTCTCCTCAAATATAACCCCCCCACTGCTCTATCTTTTATTCACTCTTCCCAAGCCTTTTTACTTCCCTATATTCTTCCAAAATCTCCCCCAGGCTCCCACCCCACGTCCAATAGCCTTTGGTATCCTAAAATGACCAAAACCCCTCCCCTTAAGATGCTCTCAAGGAAGTTTGATTCAAGAGGTAAAAATCCTATTTTCTTTTCTTTCATTTTTAAGTTCCTTTGTTATCATTTATTTCCCAACCTATAAACATCCAAATGGTATGAAAAATCCCATACCTTATATATATTAGAAATTTTCTATGCTAGTGAGACATTTCATTATCATCTATCCTTTCCCCACTTTTTATTTTAATGAAATGAAAACAACATCAGTGATGTGTTAATTTAGCACAATCAAGAATGACATGTTATCAATTTAAATTAACATATTCAATCTGGTCATGAAACCATTATTATGGTGGAATTAGACCATAATATATGTATTATGGCGCATATTTTGTTATGTAAACATTTGGTACACATGACTTTGGTTTAAAAAAAACATGTTCTTAGTGGCCAAAAACCGCCAATCAACCCAAAAGGACGTCACTAAAGTTATATATAATGATTCAACTTCACTCCAAGTAAAAAAATTATGTTTTCAACCATGAAACTTTCGGGATTATCAATAACAAAATATAACTTCAATTTTTTACAACCACTTTCATCTTACATGTTTATCCAAACATGAATATAAGTGAACAAATCATTAAAACCAAGTAAGAAAACTGAACCAAACAATAAAATTATACCTCATAACCAGTCATAATGGTTATAAAGGAACATAAGAATATTACACTAAATATTATACATATATAATTGGTTCTTGAATTATAAATAAGTTAACCTAGTTTGACTATTGAGTTCATTGATATCCTGTGGAGAACACCAATGGAAATAAGGTAAGGGATCCTCTCTATTTAACTTTTATTAAATATTATCCTCTATGTTATAACATTTCATGTGTAATATCTAATGATGTGGTATGATTTCTCATCTCTCCATTACTTCCCTCGTGATGTATATGTGATGAGGAACCCAATTCTCTATCATGAAACCCAATTAAGTACACTCGATGCCACATTGATAATCTGTAAGGAATTATACCCGAACTGGCTTTATTCCTTAAGGTTGCTCACGCATTCTTATTACCCAAATGAAGTTGAATTTTAATTTTTCATACAACATCCACATATGGTTCATACTCTTTAATCTTATGTTTCAAAATAAATCCCTCATTCTTTTTTTGGATATACATTCTTTTAATTGATTTCATCATCGAATCTTCCCAATAACCAATATTCTTTTATGGGAACTTCCAAAAATCTTACTTGATTTCATGTGCACTATATCCATTGTGTAAAAAAAATTTGTTATAAAATCAGGATTTTTTTATTTTGAAAAACTTCAGGTTTCACTTCTTATTTTTTATAAAATATTATCCCCTTTTCAATTTTAAATTATCTTTAGTGTTTTTCTTAAAGTTGTGCTAAAATGTTTTAATTCTAAGAATTTCCTCAATACTATTCTTACATGTTGTGACATCTGTTTTAAATCACCTTCCATTATATATGCCTATTTTTCCTTATTAATGTCCATGTATATTTTAATTACATTCTCGCATGAACACTTTTATGATACAACAACTTATTATGCTTTATGTCATGAATGTGATACCCATTTCTCTCCATGGGTTCCCTTATGTTTATGTCAGATTGAGTTTGTATTATTGTTTATATCACAATAATATTCATGAATATGTTAATATGGGTGCACCCAGATAGTGCTCTAATGCATTGGGTAATGTTATGTCTCATGAGATGTTATGTGTGAAGGTCTTAGCGGTTATCATTGTATTGTGAACATATAAGAAATAATCTATGCAATTAGCCTTGACTCGTACTAATGTCATGATTTAAGTTGCTTACGTATTTCTATGATTCCATGTTTATATGAAACCATGGTTATATGTTATGAATCCGTTTGTCACATTCCTTTTTTGTCTTTATATCATGTCTTCTAAACAATCTTCTAAGGATTTATTCTTATTCTTTTTCCTTTACTAGGATTTTAGCGCATCCCTTTGTTCATATTATCCCTCGGTTATCCTATACCGATGTATGATCATAATGGATGATAATAAATCATTATAGAGTTTAAATAAAAGTTGTTTTTATAATTTTTGATTATTTACCTAGTCTTTTGAGACACTAGAATTTTCGATCACTGGTTTGTACTCTAATGAATAATTATACATAAAATCATGTAATGATTTATGTAAAAGGCTAGGGTCTCTATATCTCACCCACCTCATCCCAACAAAATGAAGACTGGAACAACTAACCTTAAAGCACTTCAATGGGATCTATTTAAATCAAGGATTTATACCTATTATTATATGACAACTCAACCAATCTCAAATGGCTATCCTAAGAACAAATGAAATCTAAAACTCATACCCAAAGCATGTCCACCAAAGAATAATTTATTGGATCCTTCTGAAATTCCATTTTATGATGGTATTTCATCCTCAGTTTGACCTATGACCCATTACCTTCACAATGTCTTCCTAGAACCAAAATGTAAAATAGGGGTTCTCTATCAAAAGCAATACTAGAAAGAACACCACAAAGCCTAAAAACATCTTGAATGTACAACTATCCTATCTCATCCACTTTGGATAAATCAATTATTAGAATAAAATGGGATTATTGGGGTAGACAATAAATTAATAATCAGATGGAATTCCTTCCCTGAGGTTCATGAGGTATGATGATAATACAATATATGGAAATATCTTCCCAGATTCAGGTAGGAATGGGGAGTGTATAAACTATACTGGATTCTATTTGGTGATCATCTTTGATCTGCTGACTATATAACACCATGATACCAAATTGGAAATGTCCAGCCTCATTCTTCACCACTAGAACTATGGACGCACCTCATAAAACATCTTGGTGGATCCTGGATGAATTTCTTAATGAGTATGGTGGCTATCCAACATCACCATTTTCCTCATAAATTACAACACCACAAATCTACCCTTGAATCATAGAAATACCTTGGTAGACAACATCCAATAACAAGTTGTCTCTCATCCATTTTGTAACTGCGTAGAATGATGGCACGACTAATCATTCAGATGATCCTATCAAATTATATTTATAATGGAAGGGGTCAACTGAATAGTATTCAAGAACACGCATCTACAATGCTCCATGGTCTCTTAATTCATCTGAGAAAAAACTGACATCAAATTCCTCTCATCACTAGACATTCTCATCACTTAAACTATTACTTTTCTACTCTAATCATCTACCGCAAAACTACATTTACTAGGGGTGTAAACTATATCAAAATCAAACCCTATAAGTTAATCAACCCAATGACACTACCTAATATTTAGATACTTTGGGAGAATATTTAGGCTATGATCTTATGACTAGAATAAACCACAAACTTCACCCCCAAAATATAATGGTGCCACATCTTCAAGACCTGAATCACTGCTACTAACTCCTGGTCATGGGTCAGGTACTTCTTTTCATGTGGTCGGAGCTGGAGAGGACTATATTCCATGAAATGACCATCATACATTATCACCAACCTAAGACCCATAAGCCAGTTGTCCCAATAAAACACATCACCCTTTCCATATTAAAGAAATATTAAAATAGTGTCTAATGTCAAGTACTATTTAAGCTCCTCAAAGGGCACTTGACGCTTTGGGATCCATTCAAACATTACCCCCATTCTAGGTAAGAGAAGCCATGGATGAATATATCAAAGATAAATCCAGAATGAACTTCCAGTAATAGCCTTCTAGAACGAAATTATATGTATTACAAAAAAACTTTAGCTGCTCCCATTAAATCACTACACTAATCTTCTCTATGTTAGATGAAACTTTCCATTTTGAGATAACATGACCATGAAAATTCACTCCTCTAATCAAGAAGGTTCACAGGAGAATGTTTCCATTGAGATGATGTTTCTAAAGGGTGACCAAAATGGTCTAAAAATACCACTCATGTACCTCACCAGATCTGAAATATAAAAGGATGTCGCCAATGAATACCACAATGAAGGAATCTAAATACTGTATGACCACCATAATAGTAATCTCTAAAAAGACCGATGAAGGATATTCAACCTAAAAGGCATGAGAAGATAATCAGAATGGAAATTCCAATATCATATTGATGGTTTTGGAAAATCTTCTTTAACTCTAATTTGGTGATAATAATAATGAAAATCAATCATACAAAACCAACTTACCACTTTAACTAATCAATCAATCCATCAGTACGAGGAAGGGGGTACTTGTTCGTAATAATCACCATGTTCAAAATATGGTAACATATGCACAACCTGAGAGATTTATATTCATTTTCTAAGATTAGTTCTGGGTTTTCCCAAGGATAGACTCTAAGAAAAATAAATACATTGGTTTCCAAATATTATAAATATACCTTTGTTTATCTCATATACATGGGTTCCATATGGTATGAGGGAGAGATATCATATTTTCTAATAGTGCCAACAAATGGAAACATTAAATCCTTTTCCGGAGGAATGAATGAATAATCCTTAGGGAAATAATCCACTACATGTGGTAGTCCAACACAAAGAGCACCACCAACATCCCCCAATGTGAGCGACAAAAACTGAAAAATGAGATTTCTTAATTTTGGAAAAGGATGTCAAGTATTAACCATCCTCAGATCCTATTCACAAATAAAATCGTGTATACTCCCACATGGTTCCATAAAACTCACCCACCACCTATAATAATAAATTTGTTCCTGAAAATACACAATATAATCTATTATATGGATTATGTAGTAGAGGTCCATTTCTAAAATCAGAAAATACCATTATAGTTTGACACATAACATGGGGAGTGCATAAGAATGACACTTGAGACCCTTTTATCACTTTATAAAAATAGGATTTACCAAGTCCATCACATATGAAATCAAGGCAGTTTTTAATTTGAAAACATTCACAAAACATGCAGAGAGAAATGAAATAGATGCACCAGTGTCAAACAAAACAACAGCTGTGGATTATGCAATAAAAATAATACCTCTAACTATTACATGTACCTCCTATATTCTAACCAGTTCATAATACATTACATGATCATTTTTCATCTATGACTGTGTTTGGGAATGACCATTAGACTACAGTTTTACCTAAAATGGGTCTACACATAATATAATCCAGTCTTACCTCCATGAAAAAAGATCAGAACATATGTACCTTGATGGTTCTCACTGGGAAGAAATTACCATTGGAGCTATATATCCCCCATCACTCAGATAGGATTGTGTGGCCTAGAAATTTTCTGCAATTTTCCAACATGTCTACACTTATGGAAAGATGTGGGTGAGTTTAGACATCTCAAATTCCCAATCCCAAACATCCCATACTGATGGAACACAACTGATATATCACCTAAATGTAATAATGATGATAGTCGAGAAGGATGTCCCAATCTACCACCTACCTTCATTTATTTCTCATAATACTTCATATTCTATTTATATGAACTACCAATTCCCACTACTAACACTAGTCTAGTGATACCATGGTTTACCTTCCAATAAATTTCTAAAATCATGGCCTGATTGACCACCTCAGTCTAGGTCCAATTCTTATATAAAAAGAATTTACAATACATTTCAGGCTGCAATCACCTTTTGAAAATTTGATCATTCACATGATCATTAGAAACAATCTCTGGTGTTTACCGTACTAGCTCTGTGAAGTGATTGGCATAATCTATCGCTATGAAATCTCCCATATTAAGGTTCATGAAATCTAGGGATCTGATATTGGCCAATACCTCAGGAAAATACTTCTCTTTGATTTTTTTATAAAATATATCCAAATCATCATCTCATCCTTTACATTTTGAACCACTAAGTCTCACAACCTATGATTGGGACCTTCTAGTAAGAACCATGGGCACCTCACATTGATCTTCATAAGTGTGTCAAGAAATTAAAACACCCTTTTTATCATCTTAACACACTCTTCTTCTTTATGAGTATTCTCATTACCCTAGAAAGAAGGAGGCATTATATTGAGGAACTAATGAGCTTTTTTCCTTTCCTAGACTAAGATCAACTTCTCTAACTTGATAAAGACAAAAGCCTACTCCCTATCCCAGTGCCTAAAAATCCCATACCATAGCTTCCTCTAGTCTATTATCAATTGGTGAGTGAGAACTCTATTTGGAATCTTCACACATTTTATCAATAATTATTTGGTGAGGAATCATTATGTAAGAATAAACATTCACAAATAAGTCCCTCAATACAGACATTCTGAAAATTTTCAACATTAATAATAAATTACAAACACTTTCATAACTCAAAACAAAAACAAATCCATCAAAAAAAATTAAAATGAAAAAAAACCACTCCAAATCCACCAAGTATCCATATACATTCTGAATCATATACATATTTTGAGTATGGGAAGTCAAATAAAATCCCAATATCCTATGGGCACTCGAGATCTTTCACATGGTGTGCTATCCATGCACCCTACTCACAACCAGAACCTCAATAACTAACTATCCTATTCCCATTATATATAGAATCATTCTAAAATAACATGAATCGGAATAATGTAACCTTATTTTATACCATTTTATCCCAATGAAATCCTGAGTGTTATCAAGCCTAATACCAAACCTAGTCTGTGGCATGGTCCAAAAGGCATTTCAAATACCCATGGGCAGGAATGTAGGGTTTGGGTATCATAATATTAATTGGGAATAGTTTCACCCATTTACATGAGAATAAATAGAAAATAGAAATAAATAACATAATGAAAATTTACCAAAGTAAAACAAAGAATAATAGTTTTCGGATTCAAGGTTTTATAGATTTAGATAAAATCCTAAATTGTACAACAAAATGGAATAAGAAATTATCCCAGATCCACCATTTAGAAATAGGGATGTCACCCTCAAGACACCACCACCACCAAAAAATTCTTGAGGAAGACCACTACAACCCAAACCAGCATCTCAATATATCTTTCCTTAACATAAGTAAAACACAACAAGGATTGTGTTGGACTCCTCATGTGTTAATAATGTTTTAATGATCAATAATCCTATTTGGTCTATAAAACATGTTAATCCTGTGTATTCAATCTCAAATCATGTGTAAAAATGATTAGTATCTTTATCCTTTAACTAAATCTATCCAAGATCATAATTTTTATAAAATAAGTTAGATAACTATACACTATATTTGATTTACTTTATAATGATTTCATTTATGAATGATTACGTCTAATACATTTATGAATATCACTGTTCATGTATGAATATAGATATTTGGCTAAGTCTGAGACACTGTGAGTCTGCCACCGGTTATGTATTTCTAGAAAAGGACCCAAACACCATGTACAGACACCGTGACTATTTAGACATTGTGACTAGACACAATTCCCATACACCGTGACCATTCAGACACCATAAACAGACACCATGACCATCAAGACACTGTGACCATCTAGACACTGTGACCTTCCTGACACCATGACCATCCAGCCATCAGGACCATCCAAACAACATGACCATCCAGACACTGTGACCCAAACACCATTTGAGGTTTTGAAAAGGACCAGAAATTGTGATCCTAACATCCCATTTGTGCTATTGGTTCCGGATCCCTCACAACTGTTCCATCATGATTGTTTCATCACTCTAATAAAAATAAGGAGACACCATTTCAGGATGACACAGTTTCATGGAGACCCCGTTTCATGACAGACTATGACACTATTTCTTAATTTGTTTTGTCGTTTTTCAATTTAATCTATAATTGTAATATTTGATGTTTTTAAATGCACTGACATAATTACTGATTCATTGTAGACATGTCACCTCACAGTACAACGTAAGAGGTGTTGAATACATGCATCCTTTCAGCTCCAACACATGAACTCTTGAATAAAATCTAAGTATAGACTAGAAACAATACACGTGAAGTAAGAGTGTGAGCATGAAAATGAATAAAAACATAGAGAATTCTTGAAAAAAGAACCAATACATACAACTCAACATTATTGAAGAACACTTTAAGTATAATCAAATCCTATAGTTGGGGTCATCTTCACACTTCCAAACACCACAAAGAAAACGATCCCGATATAGCTGACTTACGATACTCTATTTTCCACGATAGGACTTGGTTTCCATAAAAGATTCAATCTAGAAGTCTAGAACTAAATAGAAAAACATCATAGCACTTCTAAACTTATCTCATCAATTCTTCTCTATTGTGTGTCAATTTTTTCTTTCGAGCAGTGTGTGTGTCTGTATGAAAAACACACATTGTCTCATTTATTAAACTAACGGATACATGATATCATTTCTTATTTATCATTTAGTACTTGTGTATTCCCATTGATAAGTGTGCAAGAGGTCCCTGTGTGAGTTGTTTGTTTTTACCCATGAAGAACTGTGGAAGATGTCTTTTGACCTAGACAGTACTGTGTACTATTGTTAACCCCAACCTAGAGTGTGTATCAAGTTTATTTATATAAATTACATGGTGGCAGGTGATCACCAAGTGGAGTGGATTAGGTATCATCTTACGAATAAACCACTTGTTTTATATATGATGTGTGACTTAATTTAGCCTTTACCTTTTTTACTGTATAATTCAGGAATAAACAAAATTTCATTGATAGTTAATCTTAGAAAGAATTTATAAATGTTTTTCCATTGTTAGAATAGATTAAAAATTAATGTTAATAACTGATATTAAGATTACTTAGAATTAATCACTCTTTTGAGAAGATACTTAAACAATTAAAATTTCATAACCATTTAAAATTGATTAACTGGGCTGTATTTAAATTTATTGGTGAACCTCTTTAGTAATATTACTTTAGCAGAAAAAATTTATAGATACTCAATTAACCCCCCACCCCACTTGAGTAACATACTCCAACAAACATTTGGTATCAAAAGAATGTTTATTAAGACTCTGTTTTTACTCTAATCAACTGTGATTTTAGTTGTATTTTAAATATTTGTAAATTTCTTTTAATTAGAAATTTTTAGCTCTTTTATTGTATTTCTATATTACGGAGAATAGATTGGATGGTTATGTATCCAACAGACCACCATTCTTTAATTGAACAAATTATGCTCAATGGAAAATCAAAATGAAAATGCATTTAGAAAGTATGATATTTGAAATATAGTCTTCAATACTAGATGAATATAAGATTCCTGTTATTGATAGAATCACATGGGATAAACCTAAAAAAACTACCTACAATAATAATTGAAAAGCTATGAATTATTTACAATTCTCTTTAGTAAATGAAGAATTTAATAGAATCTCGGCATGTAAAACTACCCACGAAATTTGGGATACCTTGTCTGTTTCACATGAAGGAACTTCTAGTGTGGAAGAAATGAAACTTAATAATTATAATATTAAATATGATAACTTTAAAATGAAACCTGATGATCCTATTTTTGACATGCATCTCGGTTTCAACGAAATTTTCAACACAATGATTTCTCTTGGAAGAGAAGTCACTGCTAAGGAAAAGATCATGATAATTCTCAGATGTCTACCTGACATATAGAGAGGAACCTTTATCTCTATTAGAGAATAATTTGATATCAGCAAGATACCAGTAAAAGAACTCATTGGTAAACATATGATGTATGAAGATGAGATTAAAGTCAATAACTATGATGAGGAGGAACCAAACAAGAAAATCAGTTGCATTCAAGACCACCACAAATAAACACAAATAAAAAAAGAAAATTGGTAGCCTCTGTAGAAACTTATAGAAGTGAAAAACCATCACCTAACAGTGATGAGTAGATGTCTTAGTTATCTATAAGGTTCAAAATATTTGATAAGAAAATGAAATTATTCAGAAAACCTAACTTAAAAGAAAAATATGATCAGAAAGGAAGTTGGAATAAAGATTGTAAAAGAAGTGATAATCTTGATGAGATAGTATTCTATGAATGTAAGCGCAAAGGACATATCAAGGTTGATTTTCCCAAGATCAAGTACAAAAATAAACATGATGACATGGAATGAATATATAAAAAGGAAATAAAATCAACATGGATTGCTTATAAGGATAGTTCAAGTGACTCTGAATCTTCACATGATGAACAGGATCACAAATCCAATATGTGTTTTATGAAAAACACATCTGAAGTAACAGTGGACCATAATGTACATAATTCACACTATTCTATAGATGATAGTGGAATATTCTTGAAGAATCATTCAATGAACTAAAAGATAAATACAAATCTTTGAAGAAACATCATGCTCTTACTGTGACTATTAAATCCTAACTTACAATTGAAAATTAGAAAAATTCTCAACTTCTAAAGGATAAATATTAACTAAAACTATCAAATATGAAATTTAAAATGGATATTTAACGGTTTACAAATGCTAATTATACCTTATTATAAATTATAGGGAAATAGATTGATCCTAAATATACTCCTGGCATTGGCTATCAACCAAGTAAAATTCATTATGGAAGAACTAATTTTTGTTTCTAAATCTAGGACATAGAACATTACTCTCATCTCTAGAAACAATTCATCAAGTTACTTTATGATACACTCTCTACTGTTTCATGACTTTCTGGATCAAATAGTGTTTATTTTTCAAATACTTTTTATAATGCTTATAGGAAACCTATGAGGCTAATATGTGTTCTTAAAGAACATATCAGTAATATTATTGGACCCAAATAAGTGTGGGTACCAAAATCTGTTTTTAATTGACTATTTTATAGGAAATCTGATTAAAGAGTTCCTGTAAGAGTTTATGGTATTAGACAGTGGGTGTTCAAGACACATGATAAGAGACTACTCATGCTTCAAGTATTTAATAAAAATTGATGGAGGACATGTCACCATTGGTGACAATTCCAAAAGAAAAATCATTGGCCTTGGCCAAATTGGTAACTCTAACTCAGTTTTAATTTCCAGAGTAATTTTTTTAATGGATTGAAATATAATCTACTTTGTATCTCACCACTATTTGATGATATATTTCATTTAATATATGAAAATTATTCTTTCAATGTTTAAAATTCTAAAAATGAATTACTGTTTTACGCATTGAGAAATAAAAATTGTATATTCTGTTAGTTGATAATCATTAGTTCCTCAAAATGCATTGTTTTTAAGTGTGTTTCAAAAGAGTCTTGGCATTGGCATAGGAGACTAGGAAACTGTAACACTAACTCCCTTATAAATCTAAATTGAAAAAACTTAGTCAATGAACTACCCAAACACGAGTTTATAAATGATAAAGTGTGTAATCCTTGTCAAAAGAAAAATCAATAAAAAATTTCCTTCAAACCAATGAAAGAAGTGAAAACCTTGAACCTCTCAAAATGGTTCTCATGGATTTATTTCTACTATCTAGAGTTACTAGATTAAATGTGAAGAACTATGTTAATGTTCTTGTATATGAAATTTCTAGATATACTCGGACTTTTTTTTGGCTCACCAAAGTGAATCCTTCTCTCAATTTACCAAATATTTCAAAACTGTAGAAAATATTAGTGGAAATAAAATTAAATCCTTAAGAATTGATCATGGCCATGAGTTCGAAAATCTAGAGTTTTAATCCTTTTATTCAAAAAATGGCTATAGTCACAATTTTTATAACCCCAGAACACCTCATCAAAATTGATTTGTAGAAAGAAGAAATAGGACCCTGCAAGAGATTTATAGAACCATGATTAGAGAATATTACCTAACAATTTATTTTTGGGCTAAATTTGTAAATACCACATGATATATAATCAATAGTGTGTTGATTAAACATATTCTTAAAAGTAATCTCTATGTGTTATGGAACAATAGAAAACCCAAAGTTAGCTACATCAATGTTTTTGGTTGCAATGTCCGTATCCTTAATACTATGAACAATCATGAAAATTTTCATCCAAGGGTGATGAAGGAATATTTTTAGGATATTCCATCTCTAGTAAATCCTATAGAGTGTTTAATAAAATAACAAAACGTGTGGAAGAATTTGTGCTTATTAAATTTGTTGAAAAAAATCCACATGAGCCTAAAACAATTCTAGAGAACCTGGAGGATGATGTATCAAATCAGGACTTTAATTCAAATCCTCAAACCATCCCGTGAAGGAATATATGAAAATTTCCAATTCTGGAAATTCTTTAGGCTCAAGTCACAATGAGCTTGAAGCTATTGATGAACCTAAAATAAATATTCATTTTGCTAGAGTTGTTAATAATAACATGAATCATGTTGAATGCCATCCTCCTCCAAGGAATGAGCATGTTGTGGTGGAATCCTTCATGTGGAAAAGGCCTCCCATGTTTAGCGGACCTTCTGATCCCCACCTCGCTAAACTATGGATTAACTCTATTGAATATATATTATTTGTCATCCAGTTCTAAAAAGAATAGAAACTTGTACATGCGGTCAATCATTTTGATGAGGAAGTTGATCAGTGGTGGACACTGATCTTGAATACAAAGCACCATTTGGAAATTGGTTCCATGGTTTGGGAAGAATTCAAGAGGATGAATTAAATAAAACTTTTCCTCAAACCCTCTATCTCAATATTGAAAGAGATTCCTCCAACTCAGGCAGGAGTAAGATAAGTCCATCAGGGAGTATGAAGTAGAATTTACAAGGCTTGCAAGTTACGCGTCTAAATTTTTAATGAACACTGAAAGCAAGGGGGATCTGTTATTTAGAGGACTAATTTTGAGTCTATGAAAAACATTGGTGATTAGAGACTTCCACATTTATGAGGATATTGTTTGTTGATCCCTAAAGGTTGAAATGAAGATTGGAGAATCTCTGTGGTCTCATTGGCCCTATGACAAGAAGATGAATATAGAGAACAAAATGGGTGATTAAACAAACAAATACCATGATGTAATTAATTCTAAATAATCCACTTTTTAATTTTTTGGGATGAAGTATCCGTGGAACTATCTGAAGTGAACGAGAAATTTCTTTAAATTTGGGAATCTGGAACATTTCGACATGAAATCCCGAGGGGATATGAAAAATATTGCTAATTTTGAAGAAGAAATGAAGGTTCATATCAATTCACATATAGTGGTGTAGTGTTACAACTACAAGGAGGATTGTCACTATGCAAACAATTTTTCTAAGCCAAGGGTTGTCATAGGAAATCAACAACAACCTCCAAGGAAACAAGGAAGGGCTTATGTTATCACTACTTTTTTGGTGAATCCAGACTACAATTTAGAGACAGGTACGCTAGTTATTAATTCAAGAATATTGAAAATAATATTTGATTATTTTTCAATGCATTCTTTCATATCTTGAAAGTTTAGTTGCACTATTCAAACACAACCTCAAAATTTGGAGGACTATTTATCTCTAAGAACAATGAATTGGGAAATTTTTGCATCCATGATTTATAATTCCTCCCCAGTTAGTCTTTATGGACTGAACCTCCCAAAAAATAATGTCATAAATCCTATGGTAGAATTCGATGCCATATTGGGCATGGATTGGCTATCTTCATACAAATAAAACATCAAATTTCATGAAAGGGAGATCACTCTTCACATCCCGAAGCTTCCACCAATTATTTAAAATTGTAAGGAGAAAGATGAATCTCCATTAAAATCAATGACTAAAGTGTGGATATTAATTTTTATGAGCACAAATTTCTATCTCAAATTACTAATACAATAAAGAGAATCATACTCGATGATATTCCCATCGTGAGTGATTACACTGATGTATAATCTGAATAGTTGTGTAGTATTTCTCCTAACAGAGATGTTGAGTTCTCAATTGAACTTATTATTAGATCTCTACCTATATCAAAGACACCTTACAGAATATCCACCGTAGATCTAGAAGAGCTGAAGAAGTAGTTACATGAGTATCTTGGGAAGGGTTTTATATGACCTAGTGCTTCACCACTGGGTGTGTCAGTCCTATTCTTCAAGAAGAAGGATAGGTCAATGTGCCTCTACATTGATTATCACGATCTCAATAAAATCATGATAAATAACAATTATCCCCTTCCATAGATAGATGACTTGTTCGACTAGCTTTGTGGGGCCATCTATTTCACTAAGGTCGAACTTCGGTCAGGATATCACCAATTAAATGTGAGGAGGGAAGTTATTCCCAAGATTTCGTATTGAATGACGTATGGATACTATGAGTTCATAGTGATTCCCTTCAAACTCACTAATGCTCAATAATTTTTCAAGTATTTAATGAATAGAGTCTTTAGAGATTACCTTATCAAATTTGTGGTAGTCTTCATTGATGATATTATAATATACTCCAACAGCAAGGAGGAATATGAGGAGAATTTGAATACTGTGTTAAAGACATTTCGAATGGATAAGCTATATGCAAAGTGCAGTAAATGTGAGTCCGAGATGGAGAAAGTATCATTTTTGGGGCAAGTTACCACCTGAAAAGGGATATCTATGTGCCCTTCAAAGATAAAGGTAGTTTAAGAGTGGCCTAGGACAACATCTGTAATGGAGATCCACTACTTTCTGGTTCTAGATGGGTATTATCGGTGATTTGTGAAGAAATTTTCATGATTGTCGAACCCAATGACCAAGCTTATAGGGAAGGGTGTAATTGTTTTCCTGAATCAGGAATGAGAAGACTGTTTTAAGGAGTTGAAAAATAGGCTTATCACTATGCCAGTACTCACACTCACAAAAAGAGGAGAACTCTTTGTGGGGTACAATGATTCTTCAAAGAAGTGATTAGGCTTTGTACTAATTCAAAATGATAAATTGATATCCTAAACCTCAAGGTAGATGAAAATCAATGACCAAAACTATCCTACTCATTTCAAGAGTTCGCGATAGTGACCTTTGCATGAAAAATCTGGTGGAATTATCTCTATTGGGAGATGTGTGAGATATATACTAATCAAAAGAGTATCAAATATATATTCACATAAAAGGATCTTAATATACACCGACAATGATGGATATAGCTCATCAAGGATCCTTACTTCTCAATCCACTACCATACTGGTAAGGAAAATATGGTGGCAGATGCTCTAAGTAGAAAGGAACCTCCATCTTTATTAATTATGAGAATTGAAAAGGATCCCATCTTCATAGATTTATAGATGATGGATATGGGAATAATTAATGGTGGAACATCATCAATAATTTATCAAATTATTTCTCCACCATCCCTCATGGGTAGAGTAAAGGATTCTCAAAGAAAAGATGTAGAAATTCTAAAAAGGGTGGAAGCTAACAGAAATGGTAAATCCTTAGAGTTTATGGTTGATGAGGAATGAGTTGTATGATTTGGGTCATGATTATGTTTACCATCTGATCTAGAGATAAAGGAGGAGTTTTTGAATGATGCACATAGCTCAACATTCTTTATTCACCCAGGGAGCACAAAGATATATCGAGATATCTGAGTGAACCTTTTGTGAGAAAACAAGAAATGGGAGATTGCTGAATATACATCTAAGTGCCTGGAATGTCAAAAATTGAAGGATGAGAGGAAAAAGTCTTAGGGGGAGATAAAACCACTATACATTCCAATATGTAAGTGGGAGAACATTACCATGGTATTTGTTACTTAACATCTAAGGACATCCATAGGAAACAATGATATATTTGTCAAAATGGATCATCTTATAAAGACCACTCACATTATCATGATTCAAGAGGACATATCATTGGATTAACATAGATGGATTTACATCAAATAAATGGAAAGGCTGTATAAAGTACCGTTATATATTATATCTAATCATGATTCAAGATTCACCTCAATGTTCTGGAAATGTCTTCAACATGCTCTAAGCACCGAACAGAACTTCAGTGCGACCTATCATCCTCCAATTTATTGACAAAATGAGCAAACTATTCAGACAATAGAACATATATTGAGAGCATGTTATATAGACTTCAAAGGAGGATGGGACCAATATTATCCAATTTTTCAATTCTCACACAATAACAGTTTCCACTTGAGCATATGAATGGAACCATATGATGCCCTTTATGGGAAAAGGTGGAAAAACCCCACCGTGATGGAATGAATTTGGTGAGAATAAGCAGCTAGGACCTGAAATGGTCGAAGAAATAGCGGAGATGGTGAAAACCATTCAGCAGCATATCAAGACATCCCAAAGCTGACAGAAGAGTTATACATATAATCATAAATGATACCTTGAGTTCAATGTTGGAGACATGGTTTTTCTATTCATATCTCTATGGAAGAAGGTCATGAGGTTTGGAGATAAAGGGATGTTACGTCCCATGTATGTCTACCCTTATAGATTCTTGATCGTGTCAGGCTATGGCTTATCAACTAGCACTTACACCGACAATGGACAATGTACAAGAATTATTTCATGTATCTCTCTTAAAGAAGGACATTAATGAACATTCACATGTACTATCTTCAGAGGTAGAATAGTTGGAGGATGATCTTTCTTACGAGGAGCAGCCAGTGAGGATCTTGGATCTTAGAGATAATTTTCCACATAACAAGACTACTCATCTGGTCAGGGTACTATGGAGAAATTATAAGTACAAAGAGGCAACATAAGAAATAGAGGACGAAGTAATGGAAAAATTCCCTCACCTATTTATGGCCTAGAATGTAAAATGAAGTTGTCAAGGAAAATGTTCTTAAGAGGAAAAGAATGTAACGAACCAATGTTTCTTTAAAGGAATTTCCTTCTTATATTTTTTCATTATTGAATAATTACATTACAAAAACACATTTTCATATAACTATAATAAATACAATGTGTCTATTAAACATAGATTTTCTAGTTCTGTATCTTGAATTTCAAAAATCTAACATACACGGTTACAATTAGTAAGTTATTTAGAGTCTTATATGACCAACTTAATTTTTAGTGTATAGTAACATACCCTTATGAATAGTAATGTTACCCTTATGAGTAGTGACGTACCCTTATGAATAGAAAGCTCACCCATGATAGTGTATATATGTGTGTGTGTGATTTATGTTGATGTATGATGTACCTATATTTCGATATAAGTAAATAAATGTAATAAAATTGTTACTTTTTGAGTAAATTATGATATTAATTAATAATTAAATTTATCATATTTTGAAAATTATTTTCAAATAATGGAAATCATTTTTGGATTCTATATATAGAAAAATGGTTACGGTGAAATTTTCAGAATTTTCTATAATACATGAATTTTTTATGAAGATCAAAATATCGTAATTTACCATATATATACATTATAATCTAAATAGAATATTCATAGCATCATGGCTTATTTCACCACCCTTAATTCGAATTCACATGACCCATTTATAGTTTTTGGTCATGGAATCATCACTATAACTGGTTTTGGGGGAAATTAATAAACAAATGATTAAAAAATTATGAAGACCCCCTCTCCTCAAATAAACCCCCCCCGTTGCTCTCTCTTTTATTCACTCTTCCCAAGAATTTTTCCTTCCCTATATTATTCGAAAATCTCCCCTAGGCTCCCACCCCACGTCCAACACCCTTTGGTATCCTAAAATGACCAGAACCCTTCCCCTTAAGATGCTATCAAGGAAGTTTGATTCAAGAGGTAAAAATCCTCTTTTCTTTTCTTTCATTTTTAAGTTCCTTTGTTCTCATTTATTTCCCAACCTATACACATCCAAATGGTATGAAAAATCCCATAACTTACATATATTAGGAATTTTATATGCCAGTGAGATATTTCATTATCATCTCTCCTTTCCCCACTTTTTATTTTAATGAAATGAAAACAACATCAGTGATGTGTTAATTTAGCACAATCAAGAACGACATGTTATCAATTTAAATTAACATATTCAATCTGGTCATGAAACCATTATTATGGTGGAATTAGACCATAATATATATATTATGCCACATATTTTTTTATGTAAACATTTGGTACACATGACTTTGGTTTTAAAAAAACTTGTTCTTAGTGGCCAAAACCCGCCAATGAACCCAAAAGGATGTCACTAAAGTTATATATAATGATTCAACTTCAATACAAGTAAGAAAATTATGTTTTCAACCATGAAACATTCTGTATTATAAATAATAAAATATAACTTAAATTTTTTACAACCACTTTCATCTTACATGTTTATCCAAACATGAATATAATTGAACCAATCATTAAAACCAAGTAAGAAAACTTAACCAAACAATGAAATTATACCTCATAACCAGTCATAATGGTTATAAAGGAACATAAGAATATTGCACTAAATATTATACATATATAATAGGTTATTGAATTATAAATAAGTTAACCTAGTTTGACTATTGAGTTCATTGATATCATGTGGAGAACACCAATGGACTTAAGGTAAGGGATCATCTCTATTTCACTATTATTCAAGATTATCTTCTATGTTATAAAATTTAATGTGTAATATCTAATGATGTGGTATGATTTCTCATGTCTCCATTACTTCCCTCGTGATGTATATGTGATGAGGAACCCCATTCTTTGTCATGAAACCCAATTAAGTACACTCGATGCCATGTTGATAATCTGTAAGGAATTATACCCGAACGGGATTTATTCCTTAATGTTGCTCACTCATTCTTATTACCCAAATGAAGTTGAATTTTAAATTTTCTTACAACATCTACATACGGTTTATACTCTTTAAGCTTATGTTTCAAAATAAATGCCTCATTCTCTTTTTGGGATATACATTCTTTTAATTGATTTCATCCTTGACACTTCCCAATAACCAATCTTATTTTATGGGAACTTCCAAAAATCTTACTTGATTTCAAGTTCACTATATCCATTGTGTAAAAAACATTTGTTATAAAATCATGATTTTTTTATTTTGAAAAACTTCACGTTTCACTTCTTATTTCTTATAAAATATTATCCCGTTTTCAATTTTAAATTCTCTTTAGTGTTTTTCTTAAAGCTACGCTAAATTGTTTTAATTCTAAGAATTTCCTCAATACTATTATTACATGTTGTGACACCTGTTTTAAATCACCTTCCATTATATATGCCTATTTTACCTTATTAATGTCCATGTATATTTTAATTACATTCTCGCATGAACACTTTTATGATAGACCAACTTATTATGCTTTATGCCATGAATGTGATACCCATTTCTCTCCATGGGTTCCCCTATGTTTATGTATGATTGAGTCTGTATGATTGTTTATATCGCAATAATATTCATGAATATGTTAAGATGGGTGCACCCAGATAGTGCTCTAATGCATTGGGTAAAGTTATGTCTCATGAGATGTTATGCGTGACGGTCTTAGCGGTTATCATTGGATTGTGAAAATATGGGAAATAATCTATGCAATTAGCCTTGAATCGTACTAAAGTCATGATTTAAGTTTCTTACGTATTTCTATGATTCCATGTTTATATGAAACCATGGTTATATGTTATGAATCCGTTTGTCACATTCCTTTTTTTCCATTATTTCATGTATTTTAACCAATGTTCTAAGGATTTATTCTTATTCTTTTTCCCTTACTAGGATTTTAGCGTATCCCTTTGTTCATATTATCCCCCGGTTATCCTATGCCGATGTATGATCATAATGGATGATAATAGATCATTATGGAGTTTAAATAAAAGTTGTTTTTATAATTTTTGATTATGTACCTAGTCTTCTGAGACACTAGAATTTTCGATCACTGGCTTGTACTCTAAAGAATAATTATACTTAAAATCAGGTAATGATTTATGTAAATGGCCAGGGTCTCTATATCTCACCCACCTCATCCCAACAAAATGAAGACTGGAACAACTAACCTTAAATCACCTCAATGGGATCCATTTAAATCAAGGATTGATACCTATTATTATATGACAACTCAACCAATCTCAAATGGATATCCTAAGAACAATTGAAATCTAAAACTCATACCCAAAGCATGTCCACCAAAATCTAATTTATTGGATCCTTTTGAAATTCCATTTTATGATGGTATGTCATACACAGTTTGACCTATGACCCATTACCTTCGCAATGTCATCCTAGAACCAAAAATTAAAACTGGGGTTCTCTATCAAAAGCAATACTAGAAAGAACACCACAAATCCTAAAAACATCTTGAATGTACCACCAGCCTATCTCATCCACTTTGGATAAATCTATTATTAGAATAAAATGGGATTATTGGGGTAGACAATCAATTAATAATAAGATGGAATTCCTTCCCCGAGGTTCATGTTGTATAATGATAATAAAATCTATGGAAATATCTTCCCAGATTCAGGTTGGAATGGGGAGTGTATAAAGTATACTGGATTCTCTTTGGTGATCATCTTTGATCTGTTGACTATATAGCACCATGATACAAAATTGGCAATGTCCAGCCTCATTCTTCACCACTAGAACTACAGACGCACCTCATAAAACATCTTGGTGGATCCTGGATGAATTTCTTAATGATTCTAGTGGCTATCCAACATCACCATTTTCCTCATAGATTACAACACCACAAATCGACCCATGAAGCATAGAACTCCCTTGGGAGAAAACAACCAATAACCAGTTGTCTCTCATCCATTATGTAACTGCATAGAATGATGGAATGACTAATCATTCAGATGATAATATCAAATTATATTTTATAATGGAAGGAGTCACCTGAATAGTATCCAAGAACACACATCTACAATGCTCCATGGTCTCTTAATTCATCTGAGAAAAAACTGACATCAAATTCCACTCATTCCTAGACATTCTCACCACTTAAACTATTACTTTTCTACTCTAATCATCTACCGAAAAACTAAATTTACTAGGGATGTAAACTATATCAAAATCAAACCCTATAAGTTAATCAACCCAATGACACTACCTAATGTTTAGATCCTTTGGGAGAATATTTAGGCTAGGATCTTATGATTAGAATAAACCACACACTTCACCCCCAAAATATAATGGTGCCACATCTTCAAGACCTGGATCACTGCTACTAACTCCTGGTCATGGGTCAAGTACTTCTTTTCATGTGGTCGGAGCTGGAGAGGACTATATTCCATTAAATTATCAGCATAAATTATCACCAACCTAGGACCCCTAAGCATGGTGTCCTAATAAAAAAAATTACCATTTCCATATTCAAGAAATATTAAAATATTGTCTGATGTCAACTACTATTTAATCTCCTCAAAGGGCACTTGACGCTTTGGGATCCATTCAAACATTACCCCCATTCTAGGTAAGAGCAGAAATGGATGAATATATCAAAGATAAATCCAGAATGAACTACCTGTAATAGCCTTCTAGAACGAAATTATATGGATTACAAAAAACTTTAGCTGCTCCCATTAAATCACTACACTAATCTTCTCAATGTTAGACGAAACTTGCCATTCTGAGATAACATGACCATGAAAATTCACTCCTCTAATCAAGAAGGTTAACAAGAGAATGTTTCCATTGAGATGATGATTCTAAAGGGTGACCAACATGGTCTAAAAATACCACTCATGAACCTCACCAGATCCAAAATATAAAAGGATGTCGCCAATGAATACCACAATGAAGGAATCGAGATACTGGTGGACCACCATAATAGTAATCTCTAAAAGGACCGCTGAAGTATATTCAACCTAAAAGGCATGAGAAGATAATCAGAATAGACATTCCAATATCATATTTATGGTTTTGGAAAATATACATCTTTAACTATAATTTGGTGATAATAATAATGAAAATCAATCTTATAAAACCAACTTACAACTTTAACTAATCAAACAATCCATCAATACGAGGAAGGGGGTACTTGTTTGAAATCATCACCATGGTCAAAATATGGTAACATATGCACTACCTGAGAGATTTATATTCATTTTCTAATATTAGTTCTGGGTCTTCCCAAGGAGAGACTCTTAGGAAAATAAATCCATTGGTTTCCAAATATTATAAATATACATTTGATTATCTCATATAGATGGGTTCCATACGGTATGAGGGAGAGATATCATATTTTTTACTAGTGCCAATAAATGGAAACCTTGAATCCTTTTCTAGAGGAATTAATGAATAATCCTTAGGGAAATCATCCACTACATGTGGTAGTCCACCACCAAGAGCACCACCATCATCCCCCAATGTGAGCGATAAAAACAGAAAATTGAGATTGCTTACTTTTGGAAAAGGATGTCAAGTATGAACCACCCTCAGATCATATTCACAAATAAAATCTTGTGTACTTCCATATGGTTCCATAAAACTCACCCACCACCTATAATGATAAATTTTTTTCGGAAAATACACAATCTAATCTATTATATGGATTATGTAGTAGAGGTCCATTTCTAAAATCAGAAAATACCATTACAGTTTGACACATAACATGGGGAGTGCATAAGAATGATACTTGAGACCCTTCTATCACTTTATAAAAATAGGATTTACCAACTCCATCCCATATGAAATCAGGACAGTTTTTAATTTGAAAACATTCACAAAACATGCAGAGAGAAATGAAATAGATGCACCAGTGTCAAAAAAACAACAGCTGCGGATTATGAAATAAAAATAATACCTCTAACTATTACATGTACCTCATATATTCTAACCAGTTCCTAATACATTACATGAGGATTTTTCATCTCTAACTGTGTTTGGGAATGACCATTAGACTACAGTTTTACCTAAACTGGGTCTACACATAATATGATCCAGTCTTACCTCCATGAACAAAAAGCTCAGAACATATTTCCCTGGATGGTTCTCACTAGGAAGAAATTACCATTGGAGCTATATATCCCCCATCACTCAGATAGGAAAGTGTGGACTTGAAATTTTCTCCAATTTTCCAATATTTCTACACTTATAGAAAGATGTGGGTGAGTTTAGACATCTCAAATTCCCAATCCCAAACATCCCATACTGATGGAACACAACTGATATATCACCTAAATGTAATGATGATGATAGTCGAGAAGGATGTCCCACGCTACCACCTAACTTCATTTCTTTCTCATAATACTTCATATTTATCTTATATGAACTACCACTTCCCACTGCTGGCACTAGTCTATTGATACCGTGGTTTCCCTTCCAATAAATTTCTAAAATCATGGCCTGATTGACCACCTCAGTCTAGGTCCAATTCTTATATAAATAGAATTTACAATACATTTCTGGCTGCAATCACCTTTTTAAAATTTGATCATTCACATGATCATTAGAAATAATCTCAGGTGTTTACCATACTATATCTGTGAAGTGATTGGCATAATCCATCGCTATGCAATCTCCCATATTAAGGTTCATGAAATATAGGGATCTGATATAGGCCAATACCTCAAGAAAATACTTCTCTTTGAAAAAAATTATAAAATATATCCAAATCATCATCTCATCCTTTACATTTTGAACCACTAAGTCTCACCACCTATGATTGGGACCTTCTAGTAAGAACCATGGCCACATCACCCCGATCTTCATAAGTGTGTCAAGAAATTAAAACACCATATCTATCTTCTTAATACACTCTTCCACTTCATGAGAATTATCATTACCCTATAAAGAAGGAGGCATTATATTGAGGAACTACTGAGATTTTTCCCTTTCCTAGACCAAGATCAACTTCTATAACATGATAAAGGCAAAAGTCTACTCCCTATCCCAGTGCCTAAAAATCCCATACCATAGCTTCCACTCGTCTATTATCAATTGGTGAGTGAGAAATCTATTTGGAATCTTCAAACTTTTTATCAATAATTATCTGGTGAGGAATATTTATGTAAGAATAAACATTCACAAATAAGTCCCTAAATACAGACATTCTGAAAATTTTCAACATTAATAAAAAATTACAAAAACTTTCATAACTCAAAACATAAACAAATCTATAAAAAAGAAATTAAAATGAAATAAAACCACTCCAAATCCACCAAGTCACCATATACATTCTGAATCGTATACATATTTTGAGGATGTGAAGTCAAATAAAATCCCAATATCCCATGGGCACTCGAGATCTTTCACATGACGTGCTCGCCATACACCCTAATTACAACCAGAACCTCAATAACTAACTATCGTATTCCCATTATATATATAATCATTTTAAAATAACATGAATCAGAATAATGTAACCTTATTTTATACCATTTTATCCCAAAGAAATCCTGGGTGTTATCGAACCTGATTCCTGACCTAGTCCGTGGCATGGCCAAAAAGGCATTACAAATACCCACGGGCAGGAATGTAGAGTTTGGGTATCATAATATTAATTGGGAATAGTTTCATCCATTTACATGAGAATAAATAAAAAATAGAAATAAATAACACAATTAAAATTTACCAATGTAAAACAAAGAATAATAGTTTTCGAATTCAAGGTTTTATAGATTTAGAGAAAAACCAAAATTGTACAACAAAATGGAATAAGAAATTATCCCAGATCCACCATTTAGAAATAGGGATGCCACCCTCAAGACACCACCACCACCAAAACATTCTTGAGGAAGACCACTAGAAACCCAAACCACCATCTCAATATATCTTTCCTTAACATAAGTAAAACACAACAAGGTTTATGTTGGACTCCTCATGTGTTAATCAGGTTTTTATGAGAAATAATCCTATTTGGTCTATAAAACATGTTAATCCTATGTATTCAATCTCAAATCATGTGTAAAAATGATAAGTATCTTTATGATTTAACTAAAGCTATCCAATATCATAATTTCTATAAAATAAGTTAGATAACTATACACTATATTTGATTTACTTTATAATGATTTCATTTATGAATGATTATGTCTAATCCATTTTATGAATATCACTGTTCATGTATGAATATAGACATTTGGCTAAGTCTGAGACACCGTGAGTCTGCCACCGGTTATGTATTTATGGAAAAGGTCCCAAACACCATGTCCAGACACCGTGACCATTTAGACACTGTGACTAGACACAATGACCAGACACTGTGACCATTCAGACACCATGACCATCAAGACACTGTGAACATTTAGACACTGTGACCTTCCAGAAACCATGACCATCCAGACATCAGGACCATCCAAACAACAAGACCATCCAGACACTGTGACCCAAACACCATTTGAGGTTTGGCAAAGGACCAGAAACTGTGATCCTAACATCAAATTTGTGCTACTGGTTCCGGATCCCTCACAACTGTTCCATCATGAATGTTTCATCACCATAATAAAAATAAGTATAAACCATTTCAGGATGACACTGTTTCAAGGAAACCCCATTTCATGACAAACTATGACACTATTTCTTAATTTTTTTTGTCATTTTTAAATTAAATCTATAATTGTAATATTTGATGTTTTTAAATGCAGTGGCATAATTACTGATTCATTGTAGACATGTCACCTTATAGTACAGTGTAAGAGGTGTTGAATACATTCATCCTTTCATCTCCAACACGTGCAGTCTAGAATAAAAGCGAAGTACAAAATAGAAACAATACACGTGAAGTAAGGGTGTGAGCATGAAAATGAAGAAAAACTTATTGAATTCTTGAAAAAAGAACCAATACATACAACTCGAAATTGTTGAAGAACTCATGAAGCATAATCGAATCCATTAGTTGGGGTCATCTTCACACTGCCAAACACCACGATGAACACGATCCAGATATAGCTGACGTATGATACTCTATTTTCCACGATAGGACTTGGTTTCTACAAAAGATTCAATCCAGAAGTCTAGAACTAAATAGAAAAACATCATAGCACTTCTAAACTTATCTCATCAATTCTTCTCTATTATGTGTCAATTTTTTCTTTCGAGCAGTGTGTGTGTCTGTATGAAAAACACACATTGTCTCCTGTATTAAACTGAAGGATACAATATATCATTTCTTATTTATCATTTAGTACTGGTGTATTCCCATTGATAAGTGTGTAAGAGGTCCCTGTGTGACTTGTTTGTTTTTACCCATGAAGAACTGTGGAAGATGTCTTTTGGCATGGACAGTCCTATGTACTATTGTTAACCCCGATCTAGAGTGTGGATCAAGTTTATTTATATAAAATACTTGGTGGCAGGTGATCACCAAGTGGAGTGGATTAGGTATCATCTTACGAATAAACCACTTGTTTTATATATGATGTGTTACTTAATTTAGTCTTTACCTATTTTACTATATAATTCAGGAATAAATAAATTTTCATTGATAGTTAGTCATGGAAAGAATTGATAATTTTGTTTTCCATTGTTAGAATAGCTTAAAAATTAATGTTAATAATTGATATTAAGATTACTTATAATTAATCACTCTTTTGAGAAGATATTTAAACAGTCAAAATTTCATTACCATATAACATTGATTAACTGGGCTCTATTTAAATTTTTTGGTAAACCTTTTTAGGAATATTATTTTAACAAAAAAATTTATAGATACTCAATTAATCCGCCCCACCCACCCCACTTGAGTAATCTACTCCAACAAACATTTGGTATCAAAAGATTGTTTATTAAGACTCTGTGTTTACTCTAATCAACTGTGATTTTAGTTGTACTTTAAATATTTGTAAATTTCATTTAATTAGAAATTTTTAGCTCTTTTATTGTATTTCTGTATTATGGAGAATAGATTGGATGGTTTTGTATCCAACAGACCACCATTCTTTAATGGAACAAATTATGCTCATTGGAAAATCAAAATGAAAATGCATTTAGAAAGTATGAGCTTTGAAATCTGGTCTTCCATCCTAGATGAATATAAGATTCCTGTTATTGATATAATCACATGGGATGAACATACAAAAACTAACTACCATAATAATTGAAAAGCTATGAATAATTTACAATTCTCTTTAGTAAATGAAGAATTTAATAGAATCTCGGCATGTAAAACTGCCCACGAAATTTGGGATACCTTGTCTATTTCACATGAAGGAACTTCTAGTGTGGAAGAAATGAGACTTAATACTTATAATATTAAATATTATAACTTTAAAATGAAACTTGATGATCCTATTTTTGACATGTATCTCAGTTTTAATAAAATTTTCAACACAATTATTTCTCTTGGAAGAGAAGTCACTGCTAAGGAAAAGATCATGATAATTCTCAGATGTCTACCGGACATATAGAGAGGAACCTTTATCTCTATTATTGAATAATTTGATATCAGAAAGATACTAGTAAAAGAACTCATTGGTAAACTTATGATGTATGAATATGAGATGAAAGTCAACAACAATTATGAGGAGGAACCAAACAAGAAAATCAGTTGCATTCAAGACCACCACCAATAAACAGAAATAAAAAAGGAAATTGGAAGCCTCTGTAGAAACTTCTAGCAGTGAAAAATCATCACCTAACAGTGATTAGGAGGTGTCTTAGTTAGCCAAAAGGTTCAAAATATTTTATAAGAAAATGAAAATTTTCAGAAATCATAACTTAAAGGGAAAATATGATCAGAAAGGAAGTTGGAATAAAGATTTTAAAAGAAGTGACAATCTTGATGAGATATTATGCTATGAATGTAAGCGAAAGGTCATTTGAAGGTTTATTTTCCCAAGATCAAGTACAAAAATAAACATGATGACATGGAATGAATATATAAAAAGGAAATAAAATCAACATGGATTCCTTATGAGGATAGTTCAAGTGACTCTGAATCTTCACATGATGAACAAGATCACAAATCCAATATATGTTTTATGAAAAACACATCTCAAGTAACAGTGAACCCTAATGTACATAATTCATACTATTCTATAGATGAGAGTGACTATGAAAATATGTCTAATAAATAAATGTTTGAATAATGTAATATTCTTGAAGAAACATTCAATGAACTAAAATATAAATAAAAATCTTTGAAGAAACATCATCCTCTTACTCTGACTATTAAATATTAACATACAACTGAAAATTAGAAAAATTATCAACTTCTCAAGGATAAATATTAACTAAAACTATCAAAAATGAAATTTAAAATGGATCTTAAACGGTTTACAAATAGTTATTATACCTTATTATAAATTATAGTTAAATAGATTCCTCCTAAATATACTAATGGAATTGGCTATCAACCTAGTAAAATTAATTAGGGAAGAACTAATTTTTGTTTCTAAATCTAGGACATAGAACATTACTCTCATCTCTAGAAACAATTCATCAAGTTACTTTATGATACCCTCTCTACTGTTTCATGATTTTCTAGACCAAATAGTGTTTATTTTTCAAATAACTTTCATAATGCTTATAGGAAACCTATGAGGCTGATATGTGTTCTTGAAGAACGTATCAGTAATATTATTGGACCAAAATAAGTGTGGGTACCAAAATCTGTTTCTATTTGACTATTTTTTAGGAAATATGATTAAAGAGTTCCTGTAAGAGTTTATGGTATTGGAAAATGGGTGTTCAAGACACATGATAAGAGACTACTCATGCTTCAAGTATTTAATAAAAATTGATGGAGGACATGTCACCATTGGTGACAATTCCAAAAGAAAAATTATTGGCCTTGGCCAAATTGGTAACTCTAACTCAGTTTTAATTTCCAGAGTACTTTTTTTGATGGATTGAAATATAATATACTTTGTATCTCACCACTATTTGATGATGTATTTCATTTAAAATGTGAAAATGATTCTTTCAATGATTTAAATTCTAAAAATGAATTACTGTTTTACGCATTGTGAAATAAAAATGTATATTCTCTTAATTGATAATCATTAGTTCCTTAAAATGAATTGTTTTTAAGTGTGTTCCCAAAGAGTCTTGTCATTGGAATAGGATACCAGGACACTATAAAACTAACTCCCTTATAAATCTAACTCGCAAAAACTTATTCAACGAACTACCCAAACTTGAGTTTATAAATGATAAAGTGTGTAATCCTTGTCAAAAGATAAAGCAATAAAAAAATATCCTTCAAACCAATGAAAGAAGTGAAAACTTCTGAACCTCTCAAAATTGTTCTCATGGATTTATTTCGACTATCTAGAGTTACTAGATTTAATGTGAAGCACTATGTTTATGTTCTTGTATACGACGTTTCTAGATATAGTCGGACTTTTTTTGGCTCACCAATGTGAATCCTGCTCTCAATTTACCAAATATTTCAAAACTGTAGAAAATATAAGTGGAAATAAAATTAAATCCTTAAGAAGTGATCATGGCCGTGAGTTTGAAAATCTAGGGTTTGAATCCTTTTATTCAAAAAATGGCTATAGTAAAAAATTTTATAACCCTAGAACACCTCATCAAAATTGATTTGTAGAAAGAAGAAATAAGACCCTGCAAGAGATTTCAAGAACCATGATTAGTGAATATGACCTACCAATTTAATTTCGGGCTAAATTTGAAAATAGCACATGCTACATAATCAATAGTGTGTTGATTAGACATATTCATAAAAGTACTATCTATGAGATATGGAACAATAGAAAACCCAAAGTTAGCTACTTCAATGTTTTTGGTTGCGAAGTCTATATCCTTAATACTAAGGACAATCTTGACAGATTTTCATCCATGGGTGATGAATAAATATTTTTAGGATATTCTATCTCTAGTAAATCCTATAGAGTGTTTAATAAAATAACAAAATGTGTTGAAGAATTTGTGCTTATCAAATTTGTTGAAAAAAAATCCACATGAGCCTAAAACAATTCTAGAGAACATGGAGGATGATGTATCAAATCGGGACTTTAATTCAAATCCTCAAACCATCCTGTGAAAGAATATATGAAAATGTCCAATTCTGGTGATTCTGTAGACTCAAGTCACAATGAGCCTGAAGCTATTGATGAACCTAAAATAACTATTCTTTTTGCTAGAGTTGTTAGAACTCTTAAGAACCATCCCTTAGATGTTGTTGTTGGAGACATAGATAGTGGAACTCAAACTAGATATTATCTTAGAAATTAGGTTGAACATCAAGTATTTTTGTCACAAAACGTACCTAAAAACTTTAATGATGCTATCAATGATGAATTTAGGGTAATGGCTATGCCTGAAGAACGTAATCAGTTTGAAAGAAACAATGTTTAGAAACTTGATGAAGGACCCAAAGGCACATTCACCATAGGCACTAACTGGGTGTTTAGAAATAAATTATATTAATATTTTAATATAATTATAAACAAGGCTAGATTGGTTTCACCAGGATATAGTCAAGATGAGGAAATTTACTATGAAAAGACCTTTGCATTAGTAGCTAGACATAAATCAATTAGAACTCTACTTTCTTATGATGCACATCTGAATTTTAATATATATCAAATGGATGTTACGAGTGCATTCCTAAAAGGGTATAGAGATGAGGATGTCTTTGTTGAGAAACCACCAGGTTTAACAAATCCTCATTTTCTAAATCATATTTTTAAATTATCAAAAGCTTTATATGTTTTAAAAAAATCCCCAAGAGCTTGGTATGACTGGATGAGTTCTTTTCTTTTTTCCATGGGAATTAAAAAAAGGAATAGATGATCCTACCCTCTTTATAAAATGAATTTTCAATGATTTTTTAGTAGTTAAAATTTATGTAGATGACATTATCTTTGGTTCTTCAAGAAATTATTTATGTATTAATTTTTCTAAAATGATTCAAAACGAATTTGAAATGAGTCTCATGGGTGAACTAAAATTATTTCATAGATTTCAAATATTTATAAATGATGATGGTATTATTTTAAATCAAAGACACTATACTAGAGATCTTCTAAAACGTTTTGGATTGGATAGTACTAAATGCTGTGACACTCCAATGAGTACCACTTGTAAGTTGGATCTTGATGAAGATGGAAAATCTGATGATCAAACCACTTATAGAAGAATGATTGGAAGTTTATTCTACTTAACTGCTATTCAACCTGACATTATGTTTAGTGTGTATATGTGTTCTACTTTTCAATAAAATCCTAAGGAATCTCATTTAAATGATGTTAAGAGAATTTTCAAATACCTCAAGCATACACCCAATATAGTACAGTTCTCTCCTAGAAGAAAATCATTTGATTTAGTTAGTTATTATGATTCTAACTTCAGTGGAGGTAAGTTAGATAGAAAAAGAACCTATAGAACATGTCACTTTTTAGGCATGTCACTAGTATCATGGTTTATTAAGAAACAAATATACTGTAGAAGTTGAATACATAGTTGCTGGTAGTTGTTGTGAAAATATTTTGTTGATTAAACACACATTACTAGATTATGGATATCAATTTGGGAATGTAACTATAAATTTTGACAATACATGCTCTATTAACATTTCAAAAATACTTCTTTAACACTCTAGGAAAAAACATATTGATGTGAGACATCACTTTTTGAGAGATCATTATCAAAAATGTGATATATCTTTGGAATTCATTGGTACTAAATAGAATCTCGCTGATATATTCACAAAACCACAATGTTATGAAAGAATATACTACATCATACATGAATTATGAATGATAATCCAAAAGTAGTAGTCATAATATTTCACATCTTACTATCTCACAACTTATGGTTTCACAAGTCACCATCTTGATATTACTGTTTAACTCTAAAAGTTCTTTGATTTTACTTTCATAAGAATTAATGTTTCATTTTTATGGTCTCACAGTTACGATTTCATGGTTACTATCTGGAACTTGCTAGCTCAATCAATAAGGTCGAACAGTTTAGAAATCACATTGTTACAGGGTCACTATGAACCCTTGTCACTCTCTCACCATAAAGGCTGGTTATGGTCTCACCGTACAGATTCTTTATTGTTTTATTTATACATTATATCCCGTATCATGGTAATTACTTATTGTACCCTTTTAATATTATTCACTTTTGTCTTTGTGATGATTGGTATTCCAAAATGATAAAATAAAAGAAGTTTCATTCATTCTTCACTCGAGCTCTCTTCTCTTTCTCTCAAACAGTAACCATTCTCCCATCCTTTCAGTTTTCTCCCTCTATCTCAAACCCTTAGTGAATTCCCAAGATGAAATGAACTTCATCGTCAACTCTTGAGAAATAAAGTTCCAAGAAGAAGAGGAAAATTGCGCCAAATATAGCACCAGAAGGCCCTATGAATCATACTTTGGTAAATATAATAGTGTTGCATGAATAAGATATTTTCCCCAAGTTCCTCATGTCAAGTAAGTCTATGGTAATGAATTTTTTAGAAGGCAAAGTATGGTTCGGCTGGTTTAAAAAGAAGGATCAACCTATTTACTCAAAATTAGTTGCACAATTTTACCAGTATGTTAAATTTTCTTTTGCTTCTGAATATGGCTATGTTGTAAGAAGTCAGATGAATGGCCATAGATTCATGTTTTCTTTGAGGTTATGGGCTGAATGCCTTAGGATACCTCATTAGGTTATTTCTGAAAACTATCAGAGAGTTCCTCCACCTCCAAGTGAAATTTTTGTTTTGTAAGATACTTTGGGAAGCTTAACTAAAAATAAAACTAAGAAGATGGCTATAACTGCAAAACAAATATAGAGAAGCCAGACTCCTGATTAAGTTTGTTTAGAATTTTATTATCCTCAGAAAAGATGATTTCACTGTAGTAATGTATCATGATTTATTTTTGATATATCTAATGAAAAATTCATATATGATCAATCAATGAATGTATGTAATACTCTATATGTGTGAATTGATCAATACCACCTCCAAGTAAACCCCTTATTTTATTTGAGGCTTATTTAAGCCATGATTCATGCCAAAGGATTAGTTGGATAGAATAAAGAAGATATTAAGGATTTTTAGTTTTTTCTTTAAAAAGTTACAGTAAAGAGGATGAAACCCAGTTGGAATCTATGGAAGAAATCAAGGGTGGAAGAAAAAGTTAGAATTTGTGAATTGTTCAATCTAGTGGAACACTCTTCAAGACCTAAAGCTATTTCTGATCCTGGTTTAGAACTAGGTGAATTTTTTTAGTTGCCTGTAGAAGAAGAAGAGTATGAGGTTTTTGAACCTACAATTGAAATGGTTCTGAATAAGGAGGAAAATGAACCTAGTATTCAAGACTTAGTAGAGAAAGAAGCGAATGTTCCTTAAAATGTTGCGGTTTTTGAAGATGAACCTTCTTCAAAAGAATATTTTGTTGATATTTAAAGAGAAAAGGTTGTTGTAGAAGAGAATATAGAAGAATATCTGTCTTTGGTGCAAGAAACTGCTGGTGAGGAACATGTAGAGGAAAAAACTGCTGTAGAAGTTATTCTTTCTACTGAAGAGATAATGGAGCTAGCCTTTCAATTGGCTAGAGAGGAAATAGATGAAGAAGATAGAGAGGAAATAGTTTAAATAGATAAAGGATCTAAATATCTCAGTCCTGAGAAGGATTCAACTATTGAGGGGGAGAATCCCCCCAATCTAGATTATGTTGAAGTCCCTAATTCGACTAATCCTTTCTTAGTGGATACCTGGTATAAATTCCTTAGATATTATGATGTGACTATTTCCGGGGAAGTCTCTATAAGAATTATTGATCTCCCTACAATGTTCTAATTGAAATCAGTTTCTGATATTGTCTCTGCCAAAGAACATGAGAATATCTTGGCTTCAATCACAGATCCTTCACAAGAACCTTCAAACTTGGTAAATAAGGATGATCTGATAGAATTTGGAGCATCCCTATTAGCTAGGGTTGAAAACGTATGAATAATCAACCTACTCCTGTAAAAAATTTAAGTGAGGGAGATTCTTCACTACTACTGGAAAATATCATAAGGCTGATTCAACACAATATTCTCCATGGGATTCAAGAAACCATAATTGTGAATAAATATCTTAGTAATTAAGTAAAGACTCTTAGATTTATGGTTGAAGATATGCATAGAGTTCTGAAATCAAGACTAGAACATGCTTATCATCCAATTTTGAAGATACCTCTTTTATATTACAACTTCATCCTCATCAGATTATCATAGAGTAATAATATAACGCAAAAAATTAATGGAAATAATTAAGGAATATTTTTTTATGTGATATTCCATTTTATAGGTCTCATTGTTTTTTATATAATGATATATATGTGGTGGAATTTTATAAGTGACGGGAAGGACACACACTAAATTAATTAAAATATTTAAATTATATGTAGTCATTTTCTTTTGAATGTAGAACCTAGTGGAGGGAACACTATGAAAATATAATATGTGGTTGATATGTCATCATCAAATACTGTATATACAATTTTACATGGAATTCATTCCCTTGTATCGTTGTTTACCCCCCCAGTTTAACCCTTTTCATCTTAAATATGGTAAGAAAATTATTGATTTCACAATTCATTATTATCAAACATTTAGTTGATCATGATAAAAAATATTAATTACTCATATATGAAAAATGGAATAAATTTTTGAAAATTAATTTCCATGAATTGATATATGTTTTTTTAATATTTTTTTGTAAAATTCAATAAAAATGGATTTTAGGATAATGTTTTTGTTAAGCATAAAAATGTTTTTATATGAAAATTAAACACTTTTGATTCCAATAGATACAATTTTATTATATTCTATAAATTTATTACTTCTTTCTTTTAAAATAAACCAAAACTCAATGTATCTTTATAATTACTTGATTAAAATATAAGGACAAAAATAGTTGTTATTTAAACATTTACATTTCATAGATGTCCAATATTTTAATAATATATTGATAAGTTTGAAATTAAATTTTAATATGTATTATATTACATATTAAATTTATATTTGTTATATTATAGAGTTTATTTAAAACATCATGTTATTATTTTATCATTATAATGTTTTAAATTTGAATGTTGTTGTAAAATTGATATTTTTTTTCAATATTCACCCAAAAAATAATATATTTCTAAAAAATATCAAAAATAAAACCTAATATAATTTTTACAAGATTAATTATAAAATTATATTCATTTCATAAAAATAAATTTATATAATTTTTTAATTTAGTTTTTTCATCGCATTCTTCATTAAATCAAGGTGAATTTTTCTATTAACTCTATTGATAGAAAGGTTGCATACTATAATTAAAACATGGATGTAAAGTTTTTCCCCACCTTAAAAATGACGTCCTTGGAATTTCCCAAATATCACCTAATGAATATATATGGGATGTTATTTAACTTATCATATTCATGTGTATGTTTTCCAACCAATATATTATGATTTCTCCAAAGTACATTCACTAATCTAGTTGTTAGATTCAGAAACACTTTTCCTCTATTGTAAAGAATATGTATTTAAACTTCATAGAATGATAAATTAGGTTCTAATTATATTTCATTAGTGGTGATCACATGTATTGGGTGTGGCATTTATTTTATCAGTAATGACATTTGGAAAACATCGTGAATTTTAGAGAGAATATGTGGATTTCCCAAATGGTAATCCATAACTTGGGTTCATCAAAAGAATTTAAAAAGGATCGACATTCATAGTAATTATTTTCCATTTCAAGTTAAACAATACAACACCCTTCCATGGATATACCATTATAATGACATGATATTCCTCCAAAAATTCTATATCTATCATTGAGTTACTGGAATAAATGTTTTATCTAATTTAATCTTACTTTATAGGATTTTGAATAATATTCACATTCACTGGTATCTCCTCCAAGGGATCTAGGCCTACAAGCATCCATTCACCATATTCATCCCTAAAAGTTAGTGTATGAAACGTATTAATGTAAAATTATTCATATTAGTAAATTTGAACTTTTTATTAGATTTTATTATTACATTCAAACTCCATAGATGAGAAACAAAGATCCAATATAAATTGAATAACATATGAGCCAACCCTAAAAATTATAACAATTTTTGAAAACTTATTTTATACAACATATAAATTTGGGGATAATAAGATGTTTTAAAATTTATTTATGTGTCAATATCCTTATAATGACTCTTCTATAATTTTGATATAAAGTATGGATCATGAACAAATAAAATCAAAATAGGTTTACTATAATGAATCACAACGTAATTAATATATCATCATATGAGAAACTCAAGAGGTAGATCTTGAACAATAGTAAGTAAATATGTGAAAATGGTATGTCTATAAATAATAATACTTATTTCATCATTCTATTCCATAGTATTTAGAAATACATCTAAAACTTTATAGTAATATCATTCTATTTTCAGACAGGGATAGGTAGATGGTTTATAATTCCATTTATATGTCTTATATTAGCCATTCAATTTTTATATCCTATGAATCAAGATACATATTCTATAATTTCTCATTTCACAATATCCCAAAAAAAATGTTGCTTTAAATCTTGATATATTTTGGTGATACCATGATGTATAATGAAATTTGATCAATAATCCTTATTTATTAATTCTATTTTTAGATTAGGCATATATTGGATATGTATTCTCATTCTAAATTTTGAAACAATATCCTCATAAAAAACCTATACAAACATCACACCATTTAGGACTTCAATTTTATTTATAATATTCTTATAATAGTGATGGGAACTTTTTATTTTCTCCTATAATGATTTTATAAAATCATTTGGAATAGAAGTGATGTTTCTCATTGCCTAAGGATTCCGATATACAACCTTAATAATTCAATAGAAATAAGATCTTTTTCAATCATAATTTTATTCAAAACTCCATTATCCTTCATAATAAACACAAAAACCATAAAATTTTAATTTCCATTGTGGTAGTGTATTTGGATACCAAAAGCCTTACGTATTTATAATCATCACCACTACCTCATGTTCACCTATTTATATGAGTTGATTTATATTATATTTTAGTGATGCATATAAATTTCATATAATTCACCATAAAGTAATTAGCTCCCTATAATCAATGGAAATATTATGGATGTCATCTGAATATCATGGGTTAGATAACTCCATTAATGAATCTTTAAATTATGTGATGCATTGTTAAAAACTATATCATTCTACAAAACAACACATCCATGTCACTTTTTTATGGATCATTATATATAAAAAATCAACCCCTTTATAATGGTAAATTCAATATTAGTTAATTGACCAACATCCTATTTAATTCTAAAAAAATTCATTTCATTCTTTTTAACCAATAAACATTACCAGCATACATGTCAAATTTGTTATGGGAATTATTTTTTTGGGGATTTATGAAACAAAAAGTTGATAGTAACCTATGAATCAAAAGAAAAAATTTACCTAATCTGTATTCATTTTTATTAACCATTACATCATTTCATTTTTCATGAAATGATTAACCGATAATCCATAGTTAAATAGACAATATGACCATGAAAATAAACTAGTTTAATATGGAATTAACATTTTCTAAATTTTAATTATATCTGATTTTCTATGAGTTATACAAATGATTAAAAAATTAATCTTCTGATCATTCGGTATTTTATAGTATACCAAAATATCATCAATAAATACAACAATTAAATTATCAAGATAATTGTTGAATACTTTATTTAACTAATCTATAAATTAAGAATGTGTATTAGAAATTCCAAATAGAATTGTTGTAAATTCATAATTTTTATACCCCATAGTATATTAATAATTGGAATAAACTACTTAGTAACATATAGTTGTTAATACCAAGAATAAAAATTAATTTTTTAATAATATTGACTCCTTGATTTTTTTCAAATAAGTGATGTATGTGGGGTAGAGGATGTTTTTTCATTATTGTAATGATAATTATATCCCAATAACTGATTCAAAACCTCATAAAACCATTAGTATAACAAAAAATAGTTGGGTCCCAAATGGTGGAAACACAATGGTGTATAAATCCCTTATCACAAGAATCCTTTAATTATTTATTTATTTCAAATAATTCTGTTATGTATATCCTATAAGCATTGTAATATAAGTTTACTTCATTAGGGATGATAAAACTAGAAAACACCACATCACACTCATGTGGATGTTTACTTAGTTCCCCTAGAACCACAACAATTTATTCTTATACAGTATTTATATCCTATATATTAAGGATTCATTTCCCATTCATAGGTTTTTTCTACAATTCTTCACTAAATATTTTGTTAATGATTTTTACTAGAGGATGATGAAGACATGATTTAAAAATTTAGTCCCCCCAATGAAGGTAAGGGGATCCATATCACTAATATAAAACTAAATACCCTTAACTAAGTAATGAATGTAGATATTATAATTTGAAAACCAATCATTAAAAATGATTCTATTAAATGAAACTATCAATATAATAAATAGTTTTTAAAATATGGTATTTTAATGCATCATTGTTGGAAATGATGGACTTTTAATTATTGTGATAAAAATTTTACTTGGATAATTGATTCCACACCTCTTTATTATGGTTATAGAGATATATCAAATATTATTATCAATCATAGAAGAATGTAATGTTTGAAAAGATCCAGCAAGGAATAAGTGATTAACTAAATTTTAGCTTATGATAAAACTATCATCCACTACATCATTAAGAATATTAAAGTTAGTTGTATCAATAAAAAATCTTCGCCATTATACCATACCCATATCTAAAAAACAATACATTATTCTTGGGTATTTTTGTGAATTGATCATTGTATCCAAATAGTTACAGCATTTGACATTGGTGGCTACTTTCTTGACCCTTGAATCACAAGCCTGTTGGCCTTTTTCACATATGAAGAAAACTGAAATTACATTCATGAATTTTATATAGTGTTTATTTCTATATTTATTATATGTTTAAAATTTGAATCTTCCTTTCTTATCTTTTTCTATATTTCCATTATCAAGGTTCATAGTCTCACACTTATTTTCATGATGTCCTTGGAAATCATAGGACTTGGAAATTTATTCTCAATATTGGTGTAACATTATATTATATCCTTATATAATAAAATTTTCTAATAGAATAATTAAAATAAAATGATGGCCTCTATCAAATTAGGGAAGAGTTCCGTTTTAATTTTTTTATTCAGTACATAATTCTTAGTATGTGTTTCTAACCTTGTAAAGTTATCTTCATATTTCCAATCATTTTGTACTTAATTTTTTTATTAATAAATTCTCTCTCTGTACTATATTTTTGAGCATCAGGAATGTATTTTTCCTAGTGTATCTTCATTAATGTCTTCTACTCTATATTATTTATATCTCATAACTCATTATTCTGGATCAATGACCACCATTAATCAATGGATCATATAAGTTGATAAACTGTAACGATAAATATTGTTTCCACTACTTCTAATATTGATCAATATCTTACCCTAGGACTTGATCCATCTCATATCTGCTAGTCAATTCGTATTACTATTGAATTATAGAGGATTTTGTGGCATAAAGTACTCCAATATAATTTCCCCATGTTGGGTATTATCATGATTTTCATAATCTAAAAGATTTTTAGTTATATCATGAGTTATCATCACTAATATAGTTATAATTTTTATCTCAACATGCTTATTTATTTTCTATATGGTAAATCCCAACATATATTATGTTCATTAATATAGTTTTCATTCCTTCTTCTAGGCACAATTTATAAAAAGTGTAATATAATTTTTTTAAATAAAATAATGTATTCTAAACGATGTAATATAATTAAAAATATTGTGTAACACATAACATAAAATTAGAAATTTATGCAATGATTGTCTCATAATAATATTTACAGAATAAATTGAAATATCTTCAAATAATAAATATATTTCCAAATATTTAATAATTGTATATAAAAATAATTCAAATCAACCAAATAATATACCATAAGATTTTTAATCCAGGTGTGTTGTCTTAATCCCAACCATCATTCACCATTTGGCAATCAAATTTATACTAAGCCAACATTTTCTAGGGTGTTTACCATTAGGTGAATCTGTTCCACATCCACAACTACATTCCAATATTTAGATAGGGATATAATTTCTTATAAACAAAAAATTATCTACATTAATTTTTTTTTGATTTTATACTATAGACAAACATATTTTTAGTGTCATTCATGAGGTTATATTCAATAATATATTATTTCCTAAATCTAGTTCCTAAGGTTTACACAAAAATTTCTCTCATGACATCAATAACACCCTGACTCTATAACCTAGATCCTATGGTTATCTTAATAAATTTTCATAAGATACAAGATATCAGACCTATATAGATTGAATATTTTTATAGTATTGGGAGACAATATAAATACTTGATAATCATATTAAATTTAAAATCAATAAATGAAACATAAAATTATTGTAATAACATTTTATCTTTATATATATTTGAGGAATATTTTATAAATACCATATTCGTATTATAGGGAAAGGAAAATATAATTAAGTTTGGTACTAGATTCTGAGTAAGAAAATCATAAAACATATGAAATTATAGAAAAAATAATGAATGGATAATACATAGGAGACAAATTATAATAAATAATACATATAAATAATATCATAAAAGTGGAACATATCTATGTTTAACATAAAAACATAAATAAACACATGGATAACAATAACTATATTTATAATGACATAATGAATAATTTTGAGCATCATAATATTTCATTTAAAGCCTCATGCCAATAAATCATGCATAAATACGTATAGAATATGCCAAATACCAAAATTATTATATATCATTAGACCTACCAATTCATTAAGGAGATGTAATTGGGACCTCATTACACATAAATAGACTACTGTAGTTATCATATGCAATAAATTAATGACATTTTTTACAATTTCATCATAAAGATACTTTTTTTAAAAGAATAATATGATATTTATATATTCTCCCTAGACATTACTACATAAACATGATCATAATTCATCCAGAGTAATGTGGTATATGGTATCATTAGAATATATCAAGATTAGATCATATGAATCATCAAATTATTTCTTTCATAGAAGAAAAAACCTTTTTACTAATTCTGTAGGAAAATAACCTTATTATTTTTGAAATACCTTATTTAGAATACAAAACAAATCTTGAATATTAGGAAAAATATTTAAATTAATAGAACCATATAAACATTAAAAATTTACTTCAAGGAAATTAATAGTCATGATTTTATAAATAATCATTATTATGTAAAAATTTTAAACAATCATCCTTTAAAACCTTTTTAAAAATTTACCTTATTCGAAAAAGAAGAAGAAGATTAATTTTTTATATTATTATAAAAAGAAAAACATTAGTCAAAATTACTATAACTCATAATTATATAAATATTAAAACTTTATTTATAATATTTCAAATGAATCATGGAAGTGTGGGAAAAATATTATCAATCGAATAGGAAAACAATGCTATCTTTATATTAAAAACATCTCCAAGGATTTGAGAAAATAGAAATTGAAACATGAAAGAAAAACATATAGATTTTAATAATAACAAGGGGAGAAGAAATTACATATTATTTTAAATTTATAGATCACATATATAACTAATTTTAAATTCATGAATAATTAATCTTGGTTGAAATTGAGAGTTAAAGATAAAACCCTTACATCATGTATGAATTTCTTCAGGAATGATTTCTACCTCCTATATAATAAATATAATATTGTTATAATTTTATTATATAATAATATTCAATCCAATAATATCATTTATTTTTTACTTATATAATAATATCACCTATTTATGGATAATATTTCAAAATGAACATCATTGCATGTATTAACTACTTCATTTTTCATGTATGTTTCAATTAGATCGTTATAGTCCTTGCATATTTATCATGGTTACATAATATCCAAAATGTTAAAAATTATATACATGTTATATATATTTATTTTATAAATATTATTAACCATAAATAAATGGAATTCATAGAAAAAATAGTTACACTAATCATAGAGATGACGGTCCTTAAGTGTGCATGAACATTGTTTTCATTTGTAAATAAACATAAACAGAAAATATAAATAAAATTTTATCATTTGAATTCATATTTAAATCTAAAATATCATATAAATTTTTTTAATCTATAATTATATCCTTCAATATTATTTAATACTAGAATATGAATCAATTTCAACATAGATTTGGTGGTACACACGTACACACAACTGGTACATTCAATTCTTAGTTGATGAAAAAGAGGTGGAAATTGTTTTAAAAAAATAATAACAAAAAATATGTTATTTAAGATTCATAATAAATTATTTTAGGATTCATAAAGTATATTTATCGATATTATTTGAATAAATAAAAATTTTAAGAGACCCGAAAGGCGATTACCTCTTCTTTGAGAAACCTCATTTGTATTACACCTTAACCCTTCATATGAAGGTATTAAGTAAATAATAGAAGATCATTATTGAAGGGAAGGAATCTATGAAGATTTATTAAATATAATATATTATCAATATGACTCAAGTTTTATAAATAATGGAAAATAATAGGTTCCCTTTTATAAGTGATTAGTGGGATACACATGGAATTTCATTAAATATTTTAAAAATAAAAAACTCATATTCATGTAGAAGGGGAAAAAGGTCTAGGAACTCCATGTTAATATAATATGAAGTAAAACCACCTTCAACCAATAGTATAGATAAGAAATTTTGTGGATTTTTTACAATAATATATTAGTTTAACATAACATAAACCCCTTAAACATTAACCATGTTAATAATTTTTTATTAATTTTTACATTCATTATAATAAAAAGATAGGTTGAAATTATTACCTAATTTTAATTATTATGATTATAAATATAGAATACATTCTAAAATATTCATTTTAAATATTTGGTAAAAATTTAATGTAGTGTTTGTTTATAAATTTAAATAAAAACAATTTGTAAAATTTGTTCGTTTTAAGAATAATGTTTATTTTTTAAAAAACATCTATAATGTTGATTAATATGGAATTAATTAAATTAGGTAAATTAAAATAATACATAGTTTTATTTAAAGTGAGACAAAAATAAAAGTAAAACACTCAATAGTTTATTAAATGTGAATAACTAAAAATTGTTTTTATTTGAAAGAAAATATTACTTAGGTTTCCAAAATGTAAAGCATATATTTCTCTGAATAAAATTATATTATTATATGGATTATATCACTACATTAATGTGTATTTTTATATCCAAAATGTTAAATGAATGATCTTGTTATTCTCATGACATTATAATTTCATGAAAGTGATTGTATTAATAAATTATTTCTTCTCACCATTCCTGATATAGAAAAATATTTATGATTACTTTCAAAAAATCACCCTAAGATAATTTTAAATAATAAATTAAAAAAAACTGATCATATTAAATTTATTTTTTTTGGATTTTTGTATTTTATAACATTTTTTAATAATGTTATTTATATTGTGATATTGATTCTTTAGAAAGAAAATCATACTAAAATTGAGTCTTTTGAGTTACACCATGATTTATTTAGAACTTTTTGTCTATATATCCCATGGTTTTGAGTTTATATACATCTCATGAACCATGAATGACACCAATTACTTTGACCACCCTACGGTTTTGTTTTTTTAGATTATAAACCTTTGGTTAGTTTATATTTATTCTTCAAGGATATATGTACTCTCTTATCTTCACCCCTTAATTCAAATTATTCCCCTATTCCAGAAATTATTTTTTTATTTATTTGATTTGAGTTGAGTAATAAGTTTGTTTTGATAGTAATTTCCCTACACAGGTTCTACTGGTGTTTTTTGTGGTATTTCCTTCGGTAGAAGTTGACCATCCATCATCTATTTTTTCTCAGAGAACATTGATATCCTACTAGATGTATTAGATCTATTACATCTAATTATATTATCTAAATTTTTTAATTAATCAAGAATTATTACATTATATAAATTAGTTTGATTGAACTTAGCAAGACAATAAAACAAATATGGAATCACATGTTGAATGATTACACAACAATCTAGATATTTTAAGGATGGGAAGAATTGTTGCACGATTTTTTATTTATTCATAGGAGATAATTTCAATCCATAGAATAATGTTTTTCCAGTAATCAAATAATTTAATTAGAGATTATTCATATATTTTTTTCAAGGGGTAGACATGTGACACTACAAGCTTTCACTAACAAATTTGGTTCTCATAGACATATACCTTACAATCATGCTTCTATAAGATCAGTAAAATCCTAGATATAACAAACCATAATTTAAAAAAACAATAATTGAATATCTTACATCCAAAGGATATTTTTATTTGTAGTGATTTTAAGTTGTATGGAACATGTTAAACTGATAAATCAATTATTCATGGTAGAAAATAATCAATTTTATCAATATATAAGAAAATACTTATTCAAGATAAGTTTTCAACATCGCCCACAAATTATTTCATACATATTATCCATATAAACATTTCATGTGATCTAAATTTCTCTATAACAGTGGGAAATGGAATCATAAGAATGGTTTTGATTAAATTCCCTGTAAAGGAAATATATAACAAAGAAAATAGTTGAATGAACAAGGAATAATAAAATGGTAGAAATAAGTAAAAACATTAATTCATATTCCACATGATGTATGGAATGTGTTATCACCATGGAAGTAAATGAAAACATGGATATCAATAACAATGATATCATATTGATGGTGTAAAGACCCGTAAATTTAAAGGAAAATTTTTTCCTTAATTTCTTTGGAATTTTATGAGTACGTAGTTTCTGAAGGCACCTGATTCCGAGGCCCGGTGTGCCCGAAATCAATTTCTGAAGATTAGCTCAGGAACGTTCAGTGAACGAACGAGCGGTTTTTTTCTAACTTTTGAACAGGTGCTCGGAATCAAAATCGGAGGGCACCAATGAAACCGCAGCACCGGTTTTTGCTTAAGAGCACCTTTTTCTGGGTAGCGTTTTCTCGGGAGGAGATGTTAAAAAAATGTGTAGAAAAAAAATAATAATTGTTTTACAACATTATTTTTATTTCTTTGCTGCTGGTTTAAGTGTTATGGAGGGAAGATATGAGGAAGTTGGGGTGGGGCCCACATGAGCCCCCACCTCCTTAAAATTATTAACACCCCATTAAACACCCCTTTTATTTTTCCCTCTAGAAATTATTTTGTATATCCTCCACATTAAATTACATGCCAACAAAACGCCTCATTAATTTGACAACACATGTTAATTAATTCAGTGAATTCGTTTTGAATTTTTGAAAAGGCTGGTATGAGTAATAAAATAAGGGAAGCCTTATTTTATATTGGCGGAATTGTTGTGCTAGAAGGATTGGGGAGAAAATACACGAGCCTTGAAGAACGTCTTCTTCCTCGTTGAAGAAAGCGAAGAACGCTACAGCACCAAGGAGAGACGACGTGCCGATCTCTCCATTCTCTACAACCGGTGTGAGACGACAACCACTTCTCGGACGCTTGCCAATGCAAAAGACTAACCACCCTCGTGACGCCGTTTCCCACGAAAATCTTCCTTCGACGACTTCTTCAATGTAGGGGTTTGACTTTGTTCGTGAATATTCTTTGTCGTCCAACGTCAAATTCTTTAGCCGCTTGATATCAAATTAATGGGAGGGGTCTGGACCGCACGGACATGAACAAACCTCCTCCCCCTTTGTTGATGTACTCATTTCAGCTCGAACGAAGGCGGCACGGCGCAACGACACCATGCAGGGAACGAGGAGGAACGCAGAGAAGGAGCGCAGTGTCGTCGCGCCGTGCCGTTGAGGCCGAAAGAAGCCGCGGCCAGAGTCGGGCAGTGGCCGAGGGGCGTGTCACCGTCGCGCCATGCTGGAGAACCACGAAGAGGCCGCTGTTGGAGCGGGGCCGTGGTGGAGGGGCGCGACGCCGTCGCGCCGTGCCGGTCAGACAAGGACGCGGCGGTGCGAGGAGCGGCGGCCGGAACCGCCAGCCGCCGGCGCAAGGATGGCGGGACCCTCGGGGGTCCCGTAGCGGCACACCGGCCAACCAACTCGGCCATAAATTTCTGAAGAACTGGGGGTCGTAACCCTCGGTTGGAAAGGGGGGGGGGGTCCCACAAGGGGGGCTCCCGTTACAAACAAGGTGGGCAGCACCCCCCCCCCCTTTCGCGTCCGCTCGGCCAGCGCGGAGCCGCCCCACTCGGCAAGCGCCGAGCCTCCCAGGCCGGACGGGCCGCACCGGTCTGGGCCAGGCTGCCCGCGCTGGGCTGGGCCATGCCACAATGGGCCAGACCCGGACTAGGTCGGGTCACCCGGTTCAGGCCGGCCCAGGGGGTCTCGGGCCTGGTCGGTATGTGCCCAAACACCCCCTAAAATCAGACAGGTTTGTTCATTTGCCCATAACATGGGCTACATACCTCTGATCGACGCACCGTCAGTTGAGATGTGATCCTTGGATCGCGACGGCCATTTTGGTATATTACACTCAAGGCTTCGGAGAACTTTGGTTACGGCCGGGTTGGTTCGAAGACGAAACCAACCGGGTCCTCGGAGCGGAAACGCCTATAACTTGAGCTCTGGACATCCGATTAAGTTGCCGTTGACTTTATTGGATTCCTCTTAGTGAGACGAACATTTTGGCTTACTACGCTCGAGGTTTGGATGTAGACAGAGTATGGTTGGGTTGGTTTTGACTTAAATACCAACCGGGCCCCTGGGACGAAAAATCCAATAACTCTCAGACATGGCATCCGATTGACGCGTCGTCGGTCAAGTTGAGTTCCTTTTGTCGAATTGGAACTTTGGGATACATCAACTCCAGAATATGTGTCAGTTGATGTATCAAACCCCTTGGATCGTGGAGCGGACCCTCCCAGAATCGAGCATACTGTGTGTGGGAACCCTAGAGCTGGCTGCGACTACGACGACGATGACGACAGCATTGAAATACTCTAAGGGTTTGGCAGCGACGACGACTGCACTAAAATCCTCCGTGGGTTGGGAAGCGATGACGACCCTACTGAAATCCTCTGTGGTTTCGATAGCGATGAGTACTGTTCTTGTATCCTATGTGGGTCCAACGGTACTACTGTTCTTGTATCCTACGTGGGTCCAGAAGTATTTTACTCTGTACTTGTATCCTACATGGGTCCGGCAGAGTAGCTAGTCTTGTATGCTTTGTGGGTCTGACAGCTTAGCTGGTCTTGTATCCTACGTGGGTCTGGAAGCTTAGATGAACTAGTGGCTACATCTGACCATCTCTATCATCTTACGAAGAAGTATACCAGTGTGAGCTATGTCTTGACTTTCAATCATTATCTTCAATATGATTGATTTGCTATCCTAATTGGACTGGGTTGTGTTATACTGTGTGGATTGGTTGTGCTATCCTGTGTGGAGTAGATCGAACTCGGGCTTGGATGTTGGAGACGAAATGGAATTGATGACTTAGGTATATGTTTGGGAATATACCAAAGTGGTGTTGGTTGTTACTTTGTGATTGTATCTTTCCTTTGTGGATTATCCTTTTTGGATTTTGGGAGACCTTCGGGGGTCTTGGGGTCCCTACTGAGTAGCGTATACTCACCCCTGCACGGGCTATGCCCGCACTACGTTGTGTTTGATGCAGACGACGAACAACGCTGATCATGGTTGAGGCTTGTGGAGAAAGTCGGTACCTGGAGGCGGACCACTGTGCGGGACATACATGGAGCGGACGGCTGGACCCGAGGAGCTGAGGAGGCTATCTGTATCCACCCTTCAGGTGGCATTCCCAGAGGATGGCACAACGTTGCTTCTTTACTTTTTCAGTTGCTGTACTTTCATTTCAGTTTTACTTTACTTTAGATGGGTTTGTATTCTGGCCCATTTACTTTCCAGCACTTACAGTTGTATGTAGTTTACTTAGTGTTTACTTCATCTTGCTTACTATGGGGTGTTTGTTTAGTTTATAGAGGCAATTCCTTCCCTTTTTATCAAGATTTAAGTCTTTGGTGCTAGTCGCCAGCCCCTGGCCTATGGAAGGCGGGCTTGGGGTAGTCATGGAACGGGTCCCAAGGATGGGCCATGAAAAATTGTTATAAGAGGAGTTCGGTTCTACCGCAAAACTCAGGACTTTGATCTTTCTTCTGTATGAATCAATTTTGTTAAGGGTATTGAGTGTGGTTATCAGTCCATGGAGTCCAGTGTTGGTGCGTTGGCTGACATATCCATACACCAGGACCCTAGCTTCTGATTTCTGACTCAGTGCACGAAAACATTGATTGCATGTGTGTTTCAAAAGATTTCTTTGTGATTAATTTGTGTCATCTCACCAGGTATATTGTATTGACCGTGGCACACATGTCTTTTTTCAGGATGGCCCCACGATGGTAGCCAGCTTGGGTTCCGAGATTTGTGCGAGACGACAGCCCACCGAGCGACGAGGCCTCGGTGCAGGGCCCTATTACGGTGGGGGCACCGGTAGTACCTCTACCTGTCGAGCCACCGAGGCCACCTTCCCCATCCACTGAGAGTGCATGCCGCCTTAGTGCACTGCATGAGTTCCAGCATCAGAGACCACCCAGGTTCTGTGGGGAGACGGACCATCAGGCAGCCGAGGATTGGCTGGAGGCTGTAGTTTGAGTTTTCAGGTTACAGGGGACACCAGCTGACCTCATGGTGATCCTTGTAGTGAGCCTCCTACACGCGGTAGCAGGCAGATGGTGGAGCCTGATGCTCCAGGTGCACGACGAGGCATCTCTCCTCTAGATGGACTTTGAGAGCCTCTTCCGCTCAGAGTTCATCCCATCCACACTACATGCAGTGTGCATTCAGGAGCTACTATAGATGCGCCAGGGCAACATGACAGTAGACCAGTACTAGGTGAGATTTACCTATCTCTCGCACTATTCGACGAACATGGTACGAGACCCATTCTTCCGGGCCCGGACCTTCAAGCAGGGACTGAGGCATGAGATCAGGGCATCGTTGATCTCCCTCAGCATTCTGACGTAGGTAGGAGTACTGGAGCGAGCCCTTCTCATAGAGATCTTTCTTGCTGAGCCAACACCAGCAGTGAGACCTACAGCAGGGCGGCACATAGCTGAGTCTTCTACAGATAGTAGTCGACGGACATCACAGGGGTCCAGGAGGACCAGAACAGCAGGCGGACGACCTCAGGACACTGGCTCAGAGTTGCAGGGCACATGGTGCAGAGCCGGCCTTCCGAGGAGCAGACAGTTCTACGCATGCGGCGGGCATGGTCACATGGCTCGTGACTGCCCGAACCGCCGTTCAGAGGAGCATCATACGGTTAAGGGACCACCCATGCAGAGGTAGAGGTTCGACCGTGTCGGTCCGCAGGGAGCAGGCGGACGAGGTAGAGGAGATGGTCGAGCATCAGGGGGTGGGCGACGCTTTGAGGCTCTACCACCACCACCACCAAGAGGTCCACCCCGACCGTAGGGAGCTGGTGGGCAGAGGCAGGCTCAACTTCAGGCAGCGGAGGCCTACGACCACGATCCACCAGAGATGATTCAAGGTACTATATGTGTCTACTCCACCCATTTTTCAATTCTTATAGACACAGGAGCGAGTCATTCTTTCATTGCCGCTGCCCTTATTCGGAGCTTAGAGATTCTGGCGGAGCCGTTGGCTCGATCCTTATGGCTAGAGACACCTACACGAGCATACTCAATGATTACGCACTGGTGTCGGCATTTTGAGCTTACTCTAGGAGCCGGGAGCTTTGGATGTGATCTTCTTGTAGCTGCGTTGAGGCCTTACGACATCATCTTGGGCATGGATTGGTTATCTACAGTCCATGATCAGATCGACTGTATTAGGCGCAAGGTGCAGTGTGTCCACACCAATGGGAGCATGTTCACCTTCACCGGCGAGAAGGGAGCATTTTCAGCGTAGAGGAGAGGACATCAGATCACACATTAGTTGGCTAACCTCATCCTAGGAGTAGTTGACGTGGGAAGTCCTAGTTTTCCTGTATTGTTGGATCAATATGAAGATGTTTTTCCTGAAAACGTTCCAGGACTACCTCCTCGCAGAGAGGAAGAATTCTATATTGACCTGTCCCTCGGGATAGCCCTGATATCCACTCCAGCATATCGGATGGCTCCCGATGTGCTTCGAGAGCTACGGGTAGAGCTGGAGGACTTGGAGGGAAAGGGATCCATCCGACCCAGTGTTTCACCCTGGGCTTCCCCGATTTTGTTCACCAAGAAGGCAGAAAGGAGCTTGTGACCATGTGTTGATTATCATTGCCTAGAACCAGGTGACCGTGAGGAACAAGTATCCGCTACCGAGGATTGATGACCACTTCGATCAGCTCAAGGGATCACGGGGGTTCTCGAAGATAGACCTCAGGTCATGCTATCATCCGCTCAGAGTTCGGGACGAGGATGTGCAGAAGACGGACTTCAGATGTCGGTATGGCCACTATGAGTTCTTGGTTATTCCTTTCGGCATAACCAACTCTCAAGCAGTGTTTATGAGTCTCATGAACAGGATCTTTCAGCCATACCTCGATCGATTTGTCGTGGTCTTCATCGACGACATATTGATATACTCGACCACTGAGGAGGAACATGCCTACCACTTGCGGGTTGTACTAGACACACTCTGAGAACACCATCTTTATGGTAAGCTCTCGAAGTGTCAGTTCTAGTTACGTGAGGTCCACTTCTTGGGAAACTTCATCTCTGAGGCGGGAGTTGCGGTGGATCTTGCGAAGATCGAGGCCGTGCTAGCTTGGGACCCACCCAGGAGCGTGACGGAGGTACGAAGTTTCTTGGGGCTAGCTGGGTACTACTGAAGATTTGTGCCAGACTTCTCCAGAGTTGTGGCATGACTTTCAGCTTTGACAAAGAAGGGGAATCCCTTCGTGTGGTCATATATATGTCTGCGGAGCATCCAGGAGCTGAGACAGAGATTGACCAGTGCACCTATCTTAAAGCTACCAAAGAAGGGTGTGGGGTACGTGGTCTACTGCGATGCATCAGGTATGGGACTCAGATGTGTCCTGATGTAGGAGCGGGCTGTGATCGCCTATGGATCACGTTAGTTGAGGCAGCATGAGTAGAACTATGGTACCCATAACCTTGAGTTAGCAGCAGTGGTCTTCGCTCTGAAGATGTGGAGACACTATCTGATGGACGAGCGCTTTATATTCTACTCTGACCACCAATATCTCAGGTACATCTTCTCGTAGAAGGACCTAAATCTGAGATAGTGGCGATGGCTCGAGTTCCTCCAGGACTATGACTTTGAGATAGTCTATACTCCTGGAAAGGGGAACGTAGTAGCCGATGCTCTCAGCAGGAGGATGGGCATTTAGATACTTGGGGAGGCAACGGAGAAGCTAGCCGCTTTGCAGATATTATTCGTAGATAGATATGTAGTAGCCTTTCTTCAGTCAATCACAGTCACTTCTCCACTACTGTATCAGGTCAGGGAGGTACATCGTGGGGATGCTGACTGTGAGACGCGACGTGCACAGATTTCCACAGGACAGACACCTGATGGGTTTTCTATGGGAGGAGAGCATGTCATCATTTTCAAAGGACGTACCATGGTACCAGCTAATTTATAGGAGGAGGTGCTGAGAGAGTTTCAAAATTCCTCTTTAGCGGTACATCCAGGAGTGGCGAAGATGTAACAGGATCTTAGACGACAGCACTGGTGGCTGGGTATGAAGAAGGCTGTGGCAGAGTTCGTTTCTCGATGCCTCATATACCAGTTGGTGAAGGTAGAGAACCATGTACCAGCAGGCTTGGTACAACCCTTGGAGGTCCCAGAGTGGATCTGGGACGAGATATCTATGGATTTTGTGACTGGACTTCCACAAACTTCCAGAGGCCACGACTCCATTTGGGTGATTCTCGACCGACTCACCAAGTTGGACCACTTCTTACCCATCGGACAGTAGGGCTCAATGTAGAGCTTGAGATGCCTCTACGTTCAGGATATCGTACGGCTTCATGGTGTGCCATCATCTATTTTCTCCGATCGAGATGCTCACTTTACTTCCAGGCTTTGGAAGGGGTTGTAGGAGGCATTCGGGATGTAGCTACGTCTGAGCACTGCCTTTCACCCTTAGACGGATGGTCAGACGGAGAGGACCATTCAGACTCTCGATGACATGCTCCGTGCATGTGTCCTCGACATTGGTCATAGCTGGGAGGACCACCTACCCTTGATGGAGTTTGTGTACAAAAACAACTACCACTCCACCATCGGAATGACACCTTACGAGGCATTGTATGACCGAACTTGCAGATCACCTCTGTGCTAGAAAGACCCTGGAGGGTCAGCACTTGTGGGACCGGAGATGGTCCAGGCCACGACAGAGAAGGTCAAGGTCATCTAGGAGCAGATGAGGACAGCTTAGAGCTGACAAAGTCTTATGCTTACAAGAGGCAAAGACCACTAGAGTTCGAGGATGGCGACCATGTCTTCTTGCGGGTCTCACCTCAACATGGATTACAGAGATTTGGCCAGGGCGAAAAGTTATCTAAGCGCTTCATCAGACCATTCTAGGTTCTCAGCAGGATAGGCAAGGTGGATTATCTCCTGGCTCTACCACCTCAGTTGCACCGGGTGCACGACGTCTTCCACGTATCATAGCTGAGGAGATATGTGCACGACCCAACACATATCATCAACCATGGGGAGCTGGACATTGATGACGGGGAGACTTTTGCGGAGGTCTCGGTGGAGATCGAGGATCTATAGGAGCGGGTCCTACGTGGGAAATAGATTCCTCTAGTATGCATAATATGGAAGCATGGGATCCTCCAGGAGAGCCATTGGGAGCGGTAGGCTCAGATGCATGCTCAGTACTCTCATTTGTTCCCCTAGTTTATGATGTATCTTTACGGGGACGTAAATCCTAGAGGTGGGAGTAATTTAAAGACCCATAAAAATCAAGGAATTTTTTTTCTTAATAGCTTTGGGGTTTTACGAGTATGTAGTTTCTGACGGAACCTGATTCTGAGGCCTGGTGTGCCCGAAATCAATTTCTGAAGTTTAGCTCGGGTACGCTCATTGAATGAATGAGTGAGTTTTTATAACATTTAAACCGGTGCTCGGAATCGAAATCTGAGGGCACCGATGAAACCGCAGCGCCAGTTTTTTTTTAAGAGCACCAATTTTCTGGGTTGCATTTTCTTGAGAGGAGATGTTAAAAAATGTGATGAATAAAAATAAAATTTGTTTTACAATTTTATTTTTATTTCTTTGCTGGTGGTTTACGTTTTATGGAGGGAAGATGTGAGGAAGTGGGGGTGGGGCCCACACGAGCCCCCACCACCTTAAAATTCTAAACACCCCATTAAACAACCCTTTTATTTTCCCCACTAGAAATTATTTTGTATCTCCTCCACATTAAATTAGATGCCAACAAAACGCTTCATTAATTCGACATCGCACATTAACTAATTTGGTGAATTCATTTTGAATTTTTGAAAAGGTTGGCATGAGTAATAAAATAAGGGAAGCCTTATTTTGTATTGGTGGAATTGTTGTGCGAGAAGGATTGGGGAGAAAATACATGATCCTTGAAGAACGTCTTCTTCCTCGTTGAAGAACGTGAAGAACGCCACAACACCAAGGAGAGACGACGTGCTGATCTCTCCCTTCTCTGCAGCCGGTGTGAGACGATATCCTCTTCTCAGATGCTCTCAAAAGCTGACGATGAACCACCCTCGCGACACCATTTCCCACGAAAATCTTCCTTCGACTACTTGTTCATGGTAGGGGTTTGATTTTGTTCTTGAATATTTGTTGCCATCCAACGTCAAATTCTTTAGCCACTTGATATCGAATTAACAGGAGGGGGCCGGACCACACGAACCCAGCCGACCCGCCTCCCCCTTTGTAGATGTACTCGTTGCGGCTCGAACGAAGGCAGTGAGGTGCAATGACACCGCGTGGGAATGATAAGGAAAAATGCGAAGGAGCGTGGTGCCATGCCATTGAGGCCGAAAGAAGCCGCGACCGGAGTCGGGCCGCAGCGGAGGGGCGCGGTGCCTTCGCTCCGCGCCGGAGATCCAAAAAGAGGTCGCGGCCGGAGTGGGGCCGCGGCGGAGGGGCACGATGCCGTCGCTCCACGCTGGTTGGACAAGGACGCGGAGGTGCTGGGAGCGGCGGCCAGAACCGCCGGCCGCCGGCACATGGAAGGCGGGACCCACGGGGGTCCTGCGGTGGCACACCAGCCTGCCAACTCGACCGGCTGTTTCGGAAGAACTGGGGGTCATACCCCCTTCTAGAAAAGGAGTGGGCCCCCCCACGAGGGGCAGCCTCCATTACAAAGAAGGGGGGCAGCGCACCCGCCCCCACCCCTTCCGCGTCCGCTCGGCTAGCGCTGAGCCGCCCCGCTCAGCCAGTGCCGAGCCGCCCCCGCTGCCCTTGCCAGGCCGGGCTGCCCGCGCTGAGTCGGGGTGCACCAGCTGGGCCAGGCCGCATCTTGATGGGCCGGACCCAGACCCGGGTCAGGTCGACTTAGTTCTGGCCAACCCAGGGGGTCTCGAGTCGGGTCGGTCTGGGCAAAAACCCCCCCTAAAATCAGACAGGTTTGTTCATTTGCCCTTAACATGGGCTACAGACCTCTGATCGATGCACCGTCAGTTGCGATGCAATCCTGAGATTGATACGATCGTTTTGGTATTTTACACTCAAGGATTCGGAGAAATTTGGGTATGGGCGGGTTGGTTCGAACACGAAACCAACCGGGCCCTCGGAGCGGAAACGCCTATAACTTGAGCTCTGGACGCCCGATTGGAATGACATTGACTTTGTTGGATTACTCTTAGTGAGACAGAACTTTTGTCTTACTCAGATCAAGGTTTGGATGCAATCGGGGTATGGTAGAGTTGGTTTTGACGTAAAAACCAACCGGGCACCTCAGACGAAAAAGCCAATAACTCTCAGACCGGGCGTCCGATTGACGCGCCGTCAGTCACGTTGAGTTCCTTTTGTCGAGATGGAAATTTGGGATACATCAACTCCAGACTACGTGTCATTGTATGTATTGACCCCCTTGGCTCGTGGAGCGGACCCTTTCGAAATCGACCATGCTGTGTGCGGGAACCCTAGAGCTGGCTACGACTACGATGACGATGACGACTGCACGGAAATCCTCCGTCGGTTCGGCAATGATGACGAATCCACTGAAATCCTCAGTGGGTTCAGCAGTGATGACAACCGTACTAAAATCCTCCGTGTGTTCGACAGTGATGACTACTATTCTTGTATCCTATGTGGGTCTGGCAGTACTACTGTTCTTGTATCCTACCTGGGTCCGACAGTATTTGACTCTGTACTTGTATCCTACATGGGTCTGACAGAGTAGCTGGTCTTGTATCCTTTGTGGGTCTGACAGCTTAGCTGGTCTTGTATCCTACATGGGTCCGACAGCTTAAATGAATCTGTGGCTACACCTGATCATCTCTATCATCTTACGAAGACGTATACCTATGTCAGACGAGTCTTGACTTTCAATCATTATCTTTGATATGATTTATTTGCTATCCTATGTCGATTGGGTTGTGTTATCCTGTGTAGATTGGTTGTGCTTGCCTATGTGGACTAGATCGAACTCAGGCTCGGATGTTTGAGCCGAACTGGAATTGATGACTTAGGTATATGTATGAGCATATACCTAAGTGGTGTGGGTTATTACTTTGTGATTGTATCCTTTCTTTGTGGATTATTTTTTATGGATTCTAGGAGACCTTCGGGGGTCTCGGGGTCCCTACTGAGTAGCGTATACTCACCCCTACATGGGAAATGCCCGCACTACATTTTGTTGGATGGAGACGACGGACAGCGCTGATCGTGGTTGAGGCTTGTAGAGAAATTCGGTACTTGGATGTGGACCACTGGGCGGGATATACACGGAGCGGACTGCTGGACCCGAGGAGCTGAGGAGGCTTTCTGTACCCACCCTTTAAATGGGATTTCTAGAGGATGGCTCAACGTTGCTGCTTATCTTTTTTGGTTGCGTTACTTTATTTTCAGTTGTACTTTTCTTCAGTTGGAATTGTATTCTGGCCCATTTACATTCCAACACTTACATTTGTACCCAGTTTATTAGTGTTTTATTCAGCTTTCTTACTATGTGGTGTTTTTTTACTTTATAGAGGGAATGCCTTCCCTTTTTATCATAATTTACGCCTTTGGTGCTAGTTGCCAGCCCCTGGCCTATGGAAGGTGGGCTTGGGGTAGTCACAGCACAGGTCCCGAGGACGGGTCGTGACAGATGGAATGTATAATTTAAGACACAGAAAACATTCTTCCAAGGCCTTGAGCCATGACACATTAATTGTCTTTGAGAGATTAGTGAAAACTTTATATTATGTAGGACTTTCAAGGAGTCAATATCCTGTTATGGAATGAGGAATATACCAAAACCCATCCTATTTTCACTAATTAGACCGATAAATACATTGATGGGATATATAATATTAGGCCCACCCATCCCTTGTTTATGTCCAATAATTCTCCATAATATTAAATGAATAAAAATGCCTCATTAAGAAATTCTATAGTTATACAAATTGAAACAGAAAATAAGAATTTACAATAGTGTTCCCTATGTAAGTAATAGGATACCCAGATCATAACCCATCTTGAGAAAGAAATATGATGGATAACCAATACATATTCAACTTTACAATAATATTTTTTTATTAGAATGCAAATAATTTTTCCTATTTTAATAAAATATTATCTGTTATCAGTGGGAAGCATCCAATATGAGTGTTTTAATTTGTGATAATCTCATCATATAAAAAAATATTAAATAAAAAATGAAATATTAGTACAAAATTATCATAATCCGTCTAGAAAAACAAATTTAGTGGTTTTAATAGAATATATCCCACAAAGTGATAAATATTTATTAAATTTTATGTGTGGAAGGAATGTATATCCCTATAAAATGTTGATTAAATACCACATACTAAAATAAAAGTGTTGAATGTTCTTGTGTTATATGAAATAAATTCTATGTACCATTATAAATAAATGACCAAAAACCTATTTACCAAAAATACTCACTATTAGCGAAACAAATGAATCAAAATAAATATAAAAGATGGAAAATTATATTGATATAAAATAGCATGAAATACAAGGAAAATAATACTCATCATATAGTAATCATATATAACTCCATTCAAATGGGACAAGGTGCATATAATGTATTATCTCTCAATGAATCAAAATTGATACCTTGAACCCCCTTATTGCTTGAGTAATACATTAATCGATACCCCTTGAAAGATATGGAATATAATTTAACATCAAATAAAATGATTAAAATATAATACTTTATATTAAAACAAAATTGAGTAGGATATAAACCATAAAAACTGAATTATGTGCATAATACCAAATATGCCTCAAAGAGTTGAATTTGCGATGAAAACCAATTCCAATTTTACATAATTCCATGAAATCATATTAACCTCATTTTTAAAAATTATAACTATTTTTTATAAATTAGTTTGTATCCTTACACATATCCATTTTTATTCATACACTTCATTATTAGCCACTCTTTATAAGGATTCTTTGGAATTTTTACATTATTTGTTTATGGTTTTGATTGTTTGTTATAGTTTCATAATATAATTGTTTTTGTGGTCATTTTAGATGACATAATTACTATATAATCTAGTGTACTATAATATATAACTAGAAATATATAATTTCTTTTCATATTAGTTTTTGTTACATATAATGATGATGAAATTGATGATGATCATGATTAAGTGATTCTTAATGAACAACATGTGTTTTATTAATTAATTTACTCAATTTTGATATTAACATACCAGATCAAAAAGAATTTATTTATATATTTATATTAATATACCCCATAAAATGATTTCATAATCTCTTCATTGGAAAAAAATTAATTATATTGTTTGATTATGTGGTTAAACTAACCCAAACTTGAACATCCCCTAGTATAATGAATGAATATCTGGTGTTTCATTTGTAAAATAATTATATCATATTAATAATGATATTTTATTGTTCTTATTAATGTTAAGTAAGAAAATTAAAGATCATTAGAATAATATAAAATAGATATTAATTATTAAAAATTATAAAAAAAATCATCCTCTTAGATAAAATATTTTAAAGTATTATATTAGAGATGATCATTTCTTCTAAATATCATTAATATTTATATATTTTTCATTAAATAATATCAATGATAGCAGAAATTTCATATTGATCCTTTAATCCCATCCTTATATCAAACCATTTATTATGTTTATGGAAAGACGGATGTGTTTCATTGTGGATGTAGTAGTCCATGTAATGCATGAATGATGGTTTCATTTCACTTATTGGTTTGAATAAATGAATAAAAATGAAAATATTGTAAATAAAAAATTATTACATATATAAATGATTCAAATATAATTATATATGTTTGGTTATAATATATTTTAATGAAATTAATTCTGAAGAAAAACTACGTAGTACATACTCTCACCTTAGTGACACGGATTTCCCATAGAAGTCTCCTTGAATTTAAAGGTCATAGGATACATATGTCTGATTAGAGGATTATTTTATTGTTAATAAAACAGTAGAGTTTGAATGATTAATGCTATGGTAATGTGTGTCTTTAGGTGATCAATATGTTACCCTTTTATAAGTGATAGAATCTGTTGTTTTGGGAATATGTTTATATATTTCAATAATATGATGACCATATTCAGTATTAAATTGATCATAATTGAAAAAAAACTATGGTATACATATTGGTCAATCCAAATAAAAATACCTCATTTCTAGGAAGATGTTTTAGAATTTTTAGGTCTTTTACACTAGGATTAACTCAATTTATCTCCTTTTACTTTTACTAGGGTAATTAATTTTAATGATAAACACTTAGATTCAAAAATTTTCAAATAATTTATTAATATAATTTGAAATTTGAAAATATTTTTATTAAATAAAATTTCATACGGGGTGAGAATTTGATTTTAAAATAAATAAAATTAATTCTGTCAAAATAATTGTTAGAAACAAATTAATATTTATATTTATATAAAAGATAATATTATCCTGATTATGAATTTTAATAAAACAAATTGAACTAGTATAAAATAATTATAGGTTATGTGCCTTTAAAGTAAAGTGAAATATGAATATCTCTTGGAAATGAATTCAATTAATGAAAAATACCTAATAAAGTTTCTGTAATAAATAAAATTTTAAATAAATCTTCAATTCGAAATTGTTAGTCTAAGTGGATATTCAATAAGGGGGTGAATTGAGTTCCAATAAAAAATTTATGTTAAAAATATGTCTATTAAAATCCCCCAAGTAATATAAAGTTAAACTGTAGTGAATTTGAAAAACTATAGAGTTTTAGTAAGGTTCTCGAATGATTGATTAGGTCTCAGTTAATTTAATCAGAAGATCAAATTAGATTTTGAAACTAACCCACTAATTTACAGTAGTTAAAAACACTTTCTAGCATAACTATCAAAGTAACTTGAAAACAATTTTATATTTCAAAGTAATTAGAATCATAATATTAAATTTAGTTTAAAACCAAAATATGTAAGCACAAATGTTTTAAAATAATAGGTTCAGTCTCAAGAAGATACTTAGTCCTCTCAAAACAATTTATATAAATTTTGATCCACACCAATGATCGGGTTAAACAACAGTGCAAAGAATGTACATGTACTAAGACATCTACCATAGTTATATGTGTAAAATCAAAATAATTTCACACTGGCCGTCTAGGTCCTACTTGACCTCTACCACTATCCACAGTGGGATAAAAAAGAGATATAGAAGGTTTGTGTGAGGATTTAGAAATCCTCCAGTTCATCACAAGAGATAGTGAGTGTGTAAAATATGTAGAGTGCACAGACTACTCAAAATGTGAATGAAAGAAACACAACAATGCTAAAAAAATAAGTATGAGTTTTAGAATGATCTATTATTGTGAGTGAAGCTCTAGACTCCTTGGTTTGAAGAATTTTAAGCTTTGAGTCCTTCTCTGGTTTTTTTCTAGAAAACAGAGTGTCTTTTTCTTCAAGTTCACTTCGATCAGTTTGAGAATAGGTGCAGTCGTTGAAGCTCTTCACTCTTTGTCTTAGGTTCAGCTTGTGTTCTCTTCTTGTATGAATGGCCTTGTGTATGTCCACTGTTCTTCTTATACACAGGTGTATGGATGTCGCCTTTGTTTGTGTATATGAACAACTATTCAAACACACTTTTTTGGCTTTTGTCCTTCGTTTATAGCCTTTAGCTCCGACAATGGGAATGATTACATTTTCATAGGTAAATGGTACGGTTCCCTGACATGCCAAAAACTATCATTAAATAACATTAATTGCATTAAAATAATCAAATATGACTGTTGCTTAATAAATAAATAAAATAGAGTTTAAGTAGCATTGACTGGTTAGCAATCATTTTATCAGTATCTCTCTGTCGGCAGACTTGTAACGGTGGACTTTGTATAGTGGTGAGATTCCTATCGGTAGATCTTTGTTCTTGTAAAGGTATCTCCTTGTATATGTAGCTATCTATCGATAGATTTTCTTTTCTATCAGTAACTCACTTGTACCAATAGGTGCTCATATCGGTGACTATGTCTGTATCGGTGAACTTTGTATCAGTACCCTTTTGTCTGTCTAGTTGTATCAGTAGGTCTTTATAATGGTATCTTTGTCTGTTTTTATCGATAGATTGTATCTGTAGACATTGTATCAACAACTCTTTATTGGACTTCATAGTGGTATACTTGCAAATACTGGTGGACTGACATTCCGGTAGACTTATTCTAATTATAGCTTGATGGTAATGGTAGCTCGTATCAGAAGACATGCATACTGGTAGACTTATTCATACTGATAGCTCTATTATGTCGGTATCTGTTATGCATATCGGTGACCTTAACCGTATCGGTGAACTCATCTATGTGTAGACTATGTACCGATAAGACTGTAACGGTGACCCAAAACATAACTACTTATCTGTTCTATGCAAAATACATCCACATTGAGTTAGAGTTAATTCAAAGTATAGAAAAACATAGATAAACATGGATTAACATATTCTAATGATTATTTTGATATGTATATATATATATATATATATATAGGATTATAATCACATATCGATATTATCAAAAAATATTAGTGCATGATTGGGATTATCAAAACAAGTGATGGCAACAATCTCCCCCTTTTTGGTAATCACAACTCACTGTATTATAATCCAAAATAATCATTAAAGTATCAGTAAAAAATACAATGGATCTTAGTTCTCAGTGTGAGTGAAGATATTTTAAAATGTGATATTTTAAAAGTATCAGAGGATATGGTATCTATATACAATTGGATCATAGAAAAAAATATACTATAAAACTAGTGTACTAGAGGGAAAATACAAAACAAAAGTATTATGCTCATAAAATCTAATGATATTTCATATTAGTTTTCCCTATTATCCCTTACATATTATTTCTCCCCAGATATTTTTCCCTTAAATATTTTCCCTTAGATAATATTTCTTCCCCATTGTGATTAGAAAAAAGTGGGACAAAATTGAAAGACAGGAAAATAGAAGGAACAGAGTGGAAAATGGAATAAGGTGATTTGTATTTCATGGTGCAAAAAGATACACAGAAATACAAAAAATTGAAACAAAAAGAACTACAGGTGATTCTTATCAAAGATCCTAGCCACTCATCAATCCACATCATCATCATGAGATTTTCCATTGGGATCAGAAAAGGATTCAAGCGAGGTTGATGCAGGTGGAGGCCTAGGAATACCCAAGATAATCAGAGGAGGCTGAGCTAGTGAAACTGATCCTGGCAAGTACTGTGTATGTCTCTGAGTGATCATAAGAGTAAGGTTGTGGATGCCTTGGACTGGTGTCATCTGAGAAGGAGAGGTAGTAGAGGTAGATGTAGGTAAAGATGGAGGTAAAATCACCGGTCGAGCATCAACATGCAAGAAGGGTAGTAAGTGATTTCTAAAATCCATAATGATTCCTCCTCCTCGATCCATGGAATAAATGAAATCATCCTAGTTTTCCATAAATTTTTCTAAGGATGGAGTCAATTATATGAGCTTACTGACTTGTTCTATGATGGATTGAGTGGCAGGAGATAGCATCATGTTTTCTAACATAAGCTTGAAATGGTTGTTGAGCTCATGCTTAGTGTAGACCCTTTGGAAATAGTAATCTACCTTGTCTTTCACTTCTTTCTAAGAAGAAAATGATTCTCTCATATAATCTTTGAAAATCCTCATTATATCTCAAGTGGTATACACCACTTGGGTCATGGAAGATGAGTCCACATAGCTACTAGTAGAAGCTGAACCAAGATCCTCCTTCATCAATGCTCTAATCTGATCAAACTCTATTGAAGGTTTCAGAGAAAGAGAACCAATAGAAAAAGTAAAAGATTCCTTGAAACTCTTAGTTATCCCACTAATAATATTTTTCACTACATAATCATGGGTGCTAACATGCTTTGTTATGGAATGTTTAAACTCCTGAAAAACTATGACCATTTCGCTGAATACACTCTTCACATAAGCCGAATATTTGTCTTCTTGAGATTTAGAACTCATATAGGATACCAGAGAGACAACAGATTTCTTTAGAACTCCAATATCCTCTTCCATGTTAGAAAATATATTCCAGAAAGCTATGATTTCATCCACTATTTATGCCACAAAGGTTGACACATTACAACCAGGATATAATTCAAAAGACTTTTCCATAGTGCTCATCTCTTCAACAATGAGACTCTTTAACACGGAAATAGAAGAAATAAAAAACACTTTCATCTTATCCTTCAAATATTCTAAGTCATCCCTAGTGACTATATTGGCAGGCATAACAACAGGTGCTCTATTAGATACAATACTAGCCACTGAATTATTCATAACAGACTGAATTGATGGGACTAAGGATGCTTCCATTTTTCTTATCTCTTCCACAAATCTGACCTTTATATCAGACTTCAACTGATCTAGATATGATTTTATTACTACATTCTTAGGTAATATCTCAGACATAATATCATAACTAACTTCTGGTCGACTGAGGGATATCTCATTATCAGAATTTTGGTAAACCAATCCACAAACTAAAAACCCTGGGTCCTTTTCCCAGTCTTTAATCTCAACATCCACTGAAACAATGCCAATTCTGGTTGGATGCTCCCCCTCAACTGGTGCGTTATCCGGTGTAGAAATAGCACCCTCAGCTACTCGGTCATCACCATCAGAAGAATCTTGCACAACTATCTCCATTTATCCAACAGTAGGAGGCTCCTCAGGAATAGGAGCAGGTCTATCAACTTCAACAAGAACATCCTATAATGGCACACCAGAACATCTAATCAGAGGACTTAAGATCAAAGTGGCTGAAGCAGATGCTTTAGTCTCAGATCCTCTTCATTCTTCCTAATTTCATGGGAATCCTCTTGCTTATCTAATCTCTGCTGGTCTTTCTCATCTACAGGTGCCTCTTTATTTCTTACATGCAAAACATTTTCTGTACTAGGTAGGTTCAAAGAAGCACTTCCCTCAACTTGTGATACAATTTCAGGAGTTGGGCTTGGAGGCAAGTCTGGATCTCCTCCATCTATTACAGAGGACTCTTCCTCTTCTGAATCATCACTATATTGTGCCTCTTCTTCATCAGGTCCTTGACCTAAATCCCTCACATCCTTAGGCCTAGATAGATGATCCACATAATTAAACATATCATATTACTTCTTATCATCAGTAACCCAGTCTCTTTTCCACGGATTCAAAATTATCTTCATGTACATTCACACTATTCTTATGATACAAAAGTTGTTTCTTACCACCATCATCTCATCCTAAGACTCAGCTACTCTCTTTACTTTAATCATAACCAAAATCAACATAGCAAAGAATAAAGCATTGGTCTTTGATTTGTGTCTTATTATATCATCTTTTTGATTCATTAGCATCATGCCCAGATTCACCTTCACACCATACCTCAAGAGATGTAACAAATAAATATCTTGATATATCAATTTTTCAAGGTCCCCTCTTCTTGGACATAGCACATGTTGCACGAATTTGAATAGCAATCTCTTTTCTCCATCTATTTCAGCCCCCACCACCTTTCTCTACTTACCACTATGAGTGAGCTCCTCTAAGGCAGTCTCATAATCAAATATGTCACTTGAAGGTGGTACTGTCTTAGATGAATATCCAAAAACTCTTTCATGTGGTACTCTCAGGTACTAAGCCCATTCAACAGATAAAAAGGCTTTCTCCTTGCCATTTAACCATGAAGTCAGTCTGTTTTCAGCATCAGATTTCTAAAAACTCACAAACTCATAGAACTATTTTTCCAGCTTCAGATAGTAGTGTCCATTGTCATTTAAGAATAATTCTACCCATTTTTGATCTTACAGCACCTCTAGAACTAACGATTTAGTAGACATAAACCATTCCGCGCATAGATCTTTCTCGATTACAATATCTCTTTTTTGTAAACGTGGATTAAATGGAAGCCTCCCTGATCTTGTTCTGCTAACACTACTACATGCTTTAGGCCCGTTATTATGCTTCTTCATATTCGGTTCATCAGTGTCATCTCTGATAGTTGGGAGTTTGGTTTTTTTCATCTCTGGATTGAAGAACATAGGGTTTTATCGAGATTTGGGGATTCAAGGAGTCGGTTTTGAGATAGGATAGTACGGTGGATTGATAAGTAACTAAGACATAGTTTTACCATTTAGGAATCATAAAATAAATAAATAAAACATAATAAATAAAGTATAAAACAATACAAAATCCTGTGGCTAAAGACAGAAGTTTAAAATCGCGCATGCTTATAGTGGGGTATACCGGTGATAATTCCTAATGGTGACGTCCACTAACAGTGAGGTATATCAGTGAGGTTTCATACCAGTGAGGTATATCAGTGAGGTTTCATACCAGTGAGGTATAACGGTGAGGTTTTATACTAGTGAGGTATAGTGGTGAGGTTTCTAACTAACAGATATCATTCCTAATTCATGTCTAATGTACCTTAACCTATCTGAACTTAAATTCTTGGTGAAAATGTCAGATAATTGATGTTCAATACCAATAAACTCAAGAGTAATATCACTTTTTTTGGTAATTATCTCTCAAAAAATGGTGCCTTACATCAATGTGTTTGGTCTTAGAGTGAGACACAAGATTATTGGAGATTTTAATTGAACTTGTGTTATCACAGTTAATAGATACATGTCTAAATTGATATCTATAGTCCAAAAGAGTGTGTTTCATCCACAGAATTTATGCACAACAACTACCAGTAGCTATATACTCTGCTTCAGTAGTAGACAAAGCAACATAATTCTGTTTCTTATTACACCAAGATACTAAGTACTTTCCCAATAAATGGCATGTTCCAGATGTGCTCTTTATATCTAACTTGCAACCAGCAAAGTCAGCATCTGAATAACATATTAAATCAAGAGATTGTCCTTTTGGATAAAACAAACCTAAATTTGTAGTATGTTTAAGATATTTGAAAATTATTTTAATAGAAAGAAAATGAGATTCTTTAGGATTAGCTTGAATTCTTGAACATATACACACACTACAAAAAGTATCTGGTCATCTAGTAGTAAGGTAATGCAGACTTCCAATCATCCCTTGGTAATTTGTTTGATCAACTGGTTTCCCAGATTCATTAATATCTAACTTACAGGTGGTACTCTTGGGTGTATCACTTTCCTTAATACTATCTAAACCAAAACTTTTTAAAATATCATTTGTATACATACATTGATATAAAATAATACCATTTTAATTTTGAAAAACTTGAAATCCAAGAAAATATTTGAGTTCTCCCATTAAACTAATTTCAAATTAATTTTTCATACTCTTTGATAAATCAATACATAATGTATTTTTAGAAGATTCGAAAATAATATCATCGACATAGATTTTTACTATCAATACATATTTAGAAATTCTTTTGATAAAGAGATTTGGATCAGCAATGCCTTTTGTAAAACCTTTTGAAATAAGAATGTTTCTAAGTCTATCATACCAAGCTCTTAGAGCTTGTTTCAAAGCATATAAAGCTTTAGATTGATTAAAAACGTGATTTGGAAAATGTGGATTAGTAAATCTAGGTGGTTGTTCAACAAATATATTTTCAATTATAAAACCATTTATAAAAGCACTTTTAACATTCATTTGGTATAACATGAAATTCAGATGAGCAGCATAGGCAAGTAGAATCCTAATAGCTTCTAATATAGTTATAGGGGAAAATGTTTCCTCATATTCTATTCCTTCCTCTTGACTATACCATCGTGTAACTAGACTTGATTTATTTCTAACTATGTTTATATACTCATCAACTTTGTTTCTAAAAACCCATTTATTGCCTATGGTCAAAGTTTCCTTAGGTCTATCAACTAATTCCCAGACTTTGTTTATTTCAAATTTATTTAACTCTTCTCGCATAACCATTACCAAAAATTCATCATTGATTGCATCATTGATATTTTTAGGTTCTAATTGTGAAAGAAAAGCTTAATGTTCAACCGAGTTTCTTAGAAAAGCTCTAGTCTCTGTCCCTCTATCAAAATTACCAACAACATCATCTAAATGATGATTCTTTAGAAACATAGTTGATTTAGTAAAGGTAAGAGTAGAAATTTCATGTTCTTCTCTAGATTTAGGCTCTACAGAAATAGTTTTTGGAAGGTTTCCAGAACTGTATGTCTTTACAACAGGTTCACTGATTTTATCATTAAGGTTCAAAACAGATAAATCGTCTTCTAGATTTTCAATGGAAGATTTGGGTTCATGTGGATCAGTTTCATCAAACTTGATGTGAACAGATTCATCCACACATTGGGTTCTTTTGTTAAAGACTCTATATGGTTTTCTAGTTTATTAACAACCAAGAAAAATTACTTTATCACTCATGGATGCAAACATGTCAAGGTTATCTTTTTTATTGAGAATAAATACTTTGAAACCAAAAACTCTGAAGTAATTAACCTTTTGTTTCCTATTATTACACAATTCATAATGGGAATTCATGAGAACATGTCTAATCAAGATTTTATTAATAATATAACAAGATATATTTATAGCTTCATCCTAAAAGTAAATAGGCATGTCATACTCATTAAGCATAGTTCTTGCAATCTCTTGAAGGGTTCTGTTTATTCTTTCTACTAACCATTCTGTTGAGGTGTTCTAGGGGAATAAAATTTATGATTATAGCCATTGTTTGAGCAATAAGATTAAAACTCATGATTTTCAAACTCACGACCATGATCACTTCTCAAAGTCTTAATCTTAAATCCACTAAGGTTCTCTACAGACTTGGAATATTTAATAAAGTAAGAACAAGATTCACTTTTGTGAGATAAAAAGTATACCCAAATGTACCTAGAATAGTAATATACAATGACATAGACATAATACATCCCATTTAAACTTGAAACTCTAGAGGGTCCAAAAAAATCCATGTGAACCAACTCAAGAGGTTGAGAAGTTGAAACTTCTTTCTTTAATTTGAAAGAAACTTTATGTTGCCTTCCATTTTGATAGGGATTAAAAACATTTTCAGTTGGGAATTCAAGTTTAGGTTGGTCTCTAACTATGTTTTTTCAAGTCAGTTTTCTAAGGGAATAAATGTTGTAATGTCCTAATATTTTGTGCCATAACCAAGACTCTTTATGAATAGAATTTAAGCAAGTAATGTTCTGTTTAGCTAAAGAATTCAAATCCATAGCATAAACATTTTCATTTCTCAATGTAGAAAATACTAAATTATTTTTGGAATTAAAAACATTACAAGAATCAGTTTCAAATTTAACATTGAAACCATCATCACACAACGGAGAAATACATAACAGGTAATATTTAAGTCCATCAATAATTAAGTCTTTGGAAATTAAAACTGAATCAGTGTTACCAATCTGGCCAAAGCTGATGATCCTTCCTTTAGAGTTATCAGTAATGGTGATATGGCCTCCATCAAGTTTGATTAAACTCTTGAAGCATGATTAATCTCTTGTCATATGCCTTGAATATATACTGTCCTAGTACCATACCTTCTTATGGGAAATTTTCAAGAAAGTTTCCTAAATAACTTCTTTAAACAGAAAATGATTTTGGTTCCCATATTTTCTTGGGTCTAGATAGGTTAGTAATAAAAGCTTTAAGTACCCAGATTTGTCCTATGGGTCTAAAAAAATTTACAGAGTTGATAGATTTGAAAGTTAAACATTATTTGATATATAACCAATTAAATAACTAGATTAATCATATGAATTTCCAGAACTATAACTAGTAGCATTCTGTCCAGATTTAGGAATAAATATAGTTTTAATAATTTGTCTCTATCCACGATGATAGCCTATACCAGTGTTATATTTTGGTGCCACTTCTTTTCATAAATTTGTGTAAGTGTATCTTTTCCAGTTGTGAATTTTTCTACATCCTTCCTTAATTGCTCATTGGACAATTTTAGTTCAGTATTTTCCTCAAGTAATTGAGCATTCTTTTCCTTTTCTATATCAAGTGCAGATTTAACAGAGCTGGTCAAAGAATGCTGTTTCTTTATGATTATATACTTGTCCTTAATATCATTACAGGTTTCTTAAAGAATATTACAATATTCAAATAACTTTTTAATAGACATATTTTTAGATTCAGAATCAGAATCAACTCCAAAAAAATATGAATTTAAAGCAAGAGTATCCAGTGTTACCTCAGATGTGTTTTTTATAAAACACATGTTAACTTTTTGAGATTTTTCATCCTGAGTAGAATCAGAATCACTTAAACTATCTTATGAATCACTTCATTTTTCTTTTATATCTTTCTTATATATATTTTCCTTGAAGTCATGTTTCTTCTTAAACATTAACTTTGGACAATCTACTTTCACATGTCCTTTCCTTTTGCATTCATAGCAGAAAATTTCATCACTCTTATCAGACTTTTTTCAATTCTTCTTCCAATTACCCTTGTTGTCATATTTTCCTTTGTAGTTTGATTTATTGAAGAATTTCTTATTCATGTAGAACTTCTTAAATATCCGGGCTACTTGAGCCATTTCAACATCACTGTCAGAATCCGAACTTTCCCTTGTTGAGCTTTCAGTAGGTATGTGAGCTTTCTCCTTATCCTAGCTCTTTATGGCAGTAGATTTAAATGATACTGACTTCTTACTTGGTTTATCATCTTCTTCATTGTTTAATTTTAATTCTTCCTCATACATCATAAGCTTACCAATTAATTCCTTAACAGGAAGTGAACTTATATCACATGATAATATTATTGAAACAGATGTGCCTTTCTATTTGTCTTGTAGACATCGTAGTATTCTCATAATCTGCTCCTTTGTAGGAACAACTTTTCCAAGTGAGCTCATAGTGTTTACAATCTAATTTAACTTGAGATACATGTCAGAAATAGGTTCATCAGACTTCATTTTAAAATTATCATACTTAATATTATAGGTATTCAATCTTATTTCTATAACATTGGTTGTTCCTTCATGGGAAATAGCCAAAGTGTCCCAGATTTCTTAAGCCATTTTACAACCAGATATTCTATTAAATTACTCATCACCCAAATAATAGTATAAAGCATTCATTTCTTTACAATTATTATTGTAAGTAGTCTTAGTAGGATCATCCAAGTAGTTCTTTCAATTTCTAGAATTTTATATTGTGTTTTTATAGCAGTCTAGATATCAAATCCCATACTCTCTAAATGAATTTTCATTTTATGTTTCCACTGGGAATAATTTGTACCATTGAAGAAAGGTGGTATGTTGGTAGTAGCACCTTCTATTCTATTATCCATAATTAGATTTTAGCAGATATATTTAAAGATATAACATTTAGAACTAACAGAAATTTATGATCTTTAAGATACAACCAAAATCACAGTTGAAAACCCAAGTAATTGGAAATCCTTTATAAATAACAAACCGTCCTCTGATAAAAAATGTTGGTTGAAGTGGAAACTCAAGAGGGGGGGGGGGGGGGGTGAATTGTGTTCTAATTAAAAATTTCCGTTAAAAATTTTTCTATTAAAAATCCCCAAGTAAAACAAAGTTAAACTGTAGTGAATTTGAAAAACTGTAGAGGTTTAGTTATGTTCTTGAAAGATTAATTATGTCTCAGTTAATTTAATCAGAAGATAAAATTATCTTTTGAAACTAACCAACTGATTTACAGTAGTTACCAACACTTTCGAGAATAACTATCAATGTAACTTTAAAACAATTTTATATTTCAAAGTAATTAGGAGAGGAATATTCAATGTTGTTTAAAACCAAAATAAGTAAGCACAATAGTTTTAAAACAAGAGGTTCAGTCTCAAGCCGAGACTTAGTCCTATCAGAACAATTTATATAAATCTTGATCCACACCCTCGATCAGGGTAAACAACAGTGCAAAGACTGTCCAAGTACTAATACCTCTACCACATTTATATGTGCGAAAACAAAACTACAACACACTGGCTATCTAGGTCCTACTTGACCTCTAGCACTATCCAAAGTGGGATACAAAAGAGTTATAGAGGGTTTGTGTGAGGATTTAGAAATACTCCATTTTAGAACAAGAGACAGTGTGTGTATAAAATATACAGAGTGCACACACTGCTCAAAATGCAAATGAGAGAAACACAAAAGAACTAAAAAAATAGGGACGAGTTTTAGAATTCTCTATATGTTGTGAGTGAAGCTCTGGACATCTTGGTTTGAAGTAGTTGAATCTTTGAGTCCTTCTCAGGTTTTTGTCTAGAAAATAGAGTGTCTTTTTTTCATGTTCACATTGATCAATTTGAGAATAGGTGCAGTCGTTGAATCTCTTCACTCTTTGTCTTATGTTCACCTTGTATTCTCTTCTTATATGAATGGCCTTCTTTATGTCTAGTGTTTCTCAAGTACACAAGTTTATGGATGTCGCCTTTGATTTTGTATATGCACGACTTTTCAACCAAACTTTTTTCGGCTTTTTCCCTTCCTTTATAGCTTTTAGCTCTAGCAATGGGAATGGTTACATTTTCATAATTAAAATGTGTGGTTCCCTGACATGCCAATGAGTATAATTAAATAACATTAATTGCATTTAATTAATCAAATATGACCGTGTCTTAATAAATAAATAAAATAGACTTTAAGTAGCATTGACAGGTTAACATTCATTTTATCAGTAGCTCTCTGTCGGTAGACTTGTAATGGTGGAATTTTTATAGTGGTGAGCTTCCTATCGATAACTCTATGTTCTTGTAACAGTAGCTCCTTGTATTGGTAACTGTCTGTAGATAGCTTTTCTTGTCTATCAGTAACTCACTTGTACCAGTAGCTGCTCATATCGGTGAACTTTGTATCGGTAACCTTTCGTATGTCTGGTTGTATCGGTAGATCTTTATAATGGTAGTCATGTCGGTTTGTATCGGCATCTTGTATCAGTAGACTTTGTTTCAACATCTCTTCATTGTACTTCATACTGGTAGACTTGCATATACCGGTGGACTGACATACCAGTAGAAATACGCTAACGGTAGCTCGGTTGTAACGATAGCTCGTATCAGTAGACTTACATACTGGTAGACTTATTCATACCAGTAGATCTGTTCTGTCATAACCTGTTATTCATATCGGTGACTTTAACCGTATCGGTGACCTCGTCTATCGGTAGACTAAGTACTGGTAGGTCTATAAAGGTGACCCAATACTTAACTACTTCTCTGTTCTATGCAAAACACATCCAGATTGAGTTAGAGTTAATTCAAAGTGTTGATAAACACAGATAAACATGGATTAACATATTCTAATGATAATTTTGATATGTATCATATATATATATATAGGATTATAAGCACATATCGAGATTATCAAAACTTATTAGAGCATGATTGGGATTATAAAAACAGGTGAGGGAAACACACATTCATAAGTTTTACACAAAAATGAATAATAAAAAATGTATAATTTAGTTCCATAACATCATATATGTTTACTTAAATGGTTTTTAAATAATTTAGGTTATTCTTATATTGTGGTAAAATCATGTTAATTATATTTTTTGCAAGTCTTACATTTTTGGAGTAAAAATAATCACTTTGAAAATGATTAAAAATTCATAATAAGTCTATTTTGATTTTATTAATTAAAATACATTTTTAATTTTATTAATTTCAAAATCCAAAAAATTTTCAAATCATTTTTTATTGAAATTATATATTATTAAGAAAAATAATTTGTGTTATAAATGAGTATTTTAATTTATTAACTAATATTATTGGTTTTTCATATCATTTAAAAAAATGGTGACAACTAATTTTAATATCTACTAAAATTTATCGTTAATATATGTTTCTTGATAAAGGAATGTGTGTCACACAAAAGGAAAATTTTTAGAATAAATATATGTCAAAATAATAATTGATAATATTAGCCATTTTAGGTAAAGTAATTAAGTATAATTATCATTAAATGTACTCTTTATTTTCATTATACATATATTTCATATAGTGGTTTTGTTATTATTTCTCTATAATTTAAGTACTAGGTTTTAATGGTAGTATTTATAATTTTGTATTTTGTCTAAATATATTATTTTTTTAGGAATGGTGTTTTGTGCTCAGAATGATATAAAATTAAGTGACTTATTTAAATGTAATTATATATTAGAATTTTTTGTTTTCAAAATTCACACAAAAATTATTTGAGACCATCCAATTTGACACCTATAATCAATGTAATATATAAGGGGAACTCATTGTTACCAATATAGTTATAGATCATCCTTTTTTTATTTTGGATTTGGAATGATATTAATCTATATATAAAATCATGATATTTATTTTATAATGGGATATTACCCTTTTCAAATTTCAAATATAATTATCCTAAGTGATTTTGATTTCAATTTATAAGGAATAACATCCCACAATCCCCAAAAATTATATATATGATTTTCATACTACTGGGGGTATTTATAATTCAATATTTAATAGTTAGTGAGGACATAAATGACTTATAATACAAGAAAATATAGAGTAAAAAATAACTATATGATTCATTATTAACTTCAAAATAGTATTTTTATTTTATTTTTATGGTTTTTGATTAAAATCACCATCAGAGGGTACTGGATCGGGACAATAAGTCACTTAATGCCCAACTATCTTGAAATTGAGGCAACAAACCTTTCTAACTTCTCTAATTTTCATACACATTTGAGTTTGATGACCTTAAACTCCAAACATATAGTATTTACCCATCCCTTAATGGATATTTCATCGATTATTTTTCACACATTTTTGACCTATACGAAATTGAATATATTTTTCTTTTATCCACTTCATCCATTATTCAGTCATGAGGAATTTTCATTATATTCTTTTTCATGTTTGGGACATCAAATTGTACAAAATTTTAAATTATATTCTTGTAAATATTGTTTTGTATAATAACAGGGGTTCTTAAACAAGATCATGTTTTGATTGGTATTTCATCAAGTCAATCACTTCTTTTTCCCTCACACCCATGGTTCTTTATAGTTCTAGAAATTAATAAAACCAAATGAGTTATCAGGAATGATTATAATTATACATTAATTAACCTAAATAGTCAAAAGGAAATTTTTATTCAAGATGTGTCATATTATAATAATGTTATGTTATCCTATATATTTTAAAACCTTACATCAATATTACTAATTTAAACATATATCACTCCCATTTTGAAATATATAATCCTTGGTTCAACAAAGGATACCATGAGATAGGTTCAATCATATTTATTAACACAATTCTTAAAAGGTACATTCTATATTACCTTGAGGTCTCCTAGAATATTCTAAATCCTAGAAATCAAAGAAATTTATGTACCAAATATTCTAATTTTACTTAAACAAATTTATCATTTATAAAATTAAATTCCAAAGTTCATATATTCCCAAATGATATACTCACAAAAACATATCATTCAGAAATCCCAGTTTGATTCGTTATGAAATTAAACTATAAATATGTTATATATTCCTCTAAAAATTTATTCTATTTTTAAACAACAAATATTATTAACCACTAGCTAATAATATAATTAATATTTTTCATAATCCCAAAAAAAAGCTGAAAATCACAAAAAATATCCTGGAACTATTATAAATCTCATAGTTATCAATTACTATCTAACTTATTTATTCAAAATAAAACTACCTTTTTATCTCAAAATCAAGCATATATTACACGATAGTCTTGTCTATACATAAACCATGATATCTCCAATAGTTATTCCAAAAAATGTATAATTGATAAAAAATAAAATTTCAATATTGTTGATACAATTTAATATGTGTCACTATTCTGAGAAATTAAAACTATTGATGAATACTCCTTAAATGATTCAGATAATCCTTAAACAAATAGAGCATTCCAAAATATCCTTGATAAATTTGACCAACTAATGAAAATAGATATGTTTCTCAAGATTATATGAATCTTAATACCTTCGGTAAGACTAGGAAACTCATATTATCTATCATAAGGGGCATATATTAAAATTTATAACCATTTCATTTTGCTCCATTATTTTCTCATAATAAATAGTTCGTTCAACTTATATACATTTATCAGCTTCATTTATGTGATACAATTTGAACCAAATAAAAAAATAGTGATGATAATACCAAAAAAATGAATATGAAACATCAATATATATATTTATTTACGCATAATGAATACAGATTCAATATATCATACCTTCAGATTAGTCAATGAAACTCTTTGTTCAATCCTTGGATATCTATGGTAAATTTTTTATTAGTTTCTTCACATAGTTAGTAATCATCGTTACTAAATATTTTATAATGGTTCATAAATAGAAATATAGTACCCAAATTATTTCACCAAGGTTTTGTCACAGTAGTTGTGAAGTCGTACTCCAACTCATCTTCCATCTGGGTGATGCTCGAATAAATTATCAACTAAACATTTTCACATTGATTACCCCTATGTTAATTTTTCCCATAATAAAATCAAAATTAAATTGTATTATTTTATTTAAATTTCATTTTATGGAGAGTGAAATGGATGATTTTGATGTAGTAATTTAACACAATTGTCTGACTTGAAGTGTTGAAGATGTTACCCTTTTAAAAGAGATTGAAAAAATATTTTTTTGAACACATTTTAATTTTATCATTAATTCCCCAGCACTATCGAATTTTCAATCACTATGAAGTGGAAAAAAATTTAGGGAACACATTCCTTGGTCGATCCAAATCTCAACCACTCATTTAAATGTTTGTTTTTTTATTTTTGTTTTATATTTTAAACTAGGTTAAACTCAATTTACCCAATTTTACTATTTATGTAGTTATTAATTTCTCAACTTAAAAATTAATTGTAAACATAAATAATAATATTAACCTTTAATCCTTGCCTTATAAATATAATCTCAAATTTGAAAATAATATTACAAAACAAAATATTTAATGGTGTAAAAATGTAATTCCCAAATATAAAACATAATAGTGTAAAAATGATGTTTATAAAAATAAATATTTATCATTTAAATTTTTATATAAGATAACTATATCATGGTTACTAATTTAAATGAAAACAAAAATTATTTTATTATAAATAAATTATGATGTTTTGATGGCAATCCAAAACTCAATCTCTCTTAAAAAAGTTTTCCTTTCAAGAAAACTCCCAATAATAGTCTCCATATTAATGTAACATTTAAATTAGTTCCAAATTTTTTTGGCATAGGTTTTATATATAAGAATAATATTTAAAAATATATAATTTTATTCCTTGACTAATTATCTGACTAATTTAATGGTTTTTAAATATTCTCGGTTATTCATAAATAGTTATAAAATCATTGAAATTATAATTTATATAAATCCTTAATTTTTTAATAAAGACGACCCTTTATAGAAAATACTAAAATTTTCATATTAAGTCAATTTATACATTAGGAATTTTAAAATTATCTTAATTTTATTAATTTAAAAATCAAAAAATTATAAATATGCTTTTATTGAAAATTGAATAATATAATGAAATCCTATTTTAATTAGAAAATGAAATCTGTAAATATTTATTAATAGTTTTGTTATTTCCAATCATTTACCATCTATTTTTTAGTTAAATATTCATTAATATAAAATATAATTTAATACTAATAATATTTCAGTTGAAATAGTAATTTTTATAATATAAAATGTATTTTCTAAATGTATTATTTTCTAATGAAAATATGATATTATGTGAAATTTTAGGTTAATCAATCTATTTTAATTCATATTTAAATTATTCTATATGTTATTTATATAATTATTTAAATAATACCACACTCATATTCATTCTATCAAATTCAAAAACTATATGTTAACTATCATATTTAAATATTTATCTTTTATCTAAATATATCATAGTTTTCCTTTATGTTCAGTGTTGTGTTTGGAGATGGGTATCAAAAAAATTTATTTCATTAAAGGAAATCAAATATTATAATTTCTCACTATTACATTCTCCCCCACCCCCTAAATAAATTTCATTATCTCAATTTTACTCCTATGATAAATTTAATTTCTAAAGAAGACTTCTAATTGACAATATACTTCAAGATATTCATGGGTCTATTTAAGATGTAGGATGAGAATTTTCTATTTGAAAAATCATTTTAAACTCTTTATAAAATGAGATACAACATTAATAATTTAACAAAAAATTCTAATAACGGACGTTGAACTTGATCAATAAGGAATAAATTAAAACAATCCTGGAACATAATCTATATGATAATCATAAAACTAAGAGTTTTTATATTTAATATCCAGTTGTAGGTAAAGTATTACATTAAATTTTATTCAAATAAATATAAATTGAAAATCAAAAATCAATTCATTATCAATATTTTCATTTGTTATTCCATATTATAAAGGTTATTGGTGACTGTCTCCCTCCTTGGAACTTATATCAGGACATTTATTCATATAATTTAAAACTCTAGCAATTAATGAATGATATTTTGTAGCTTCTTTATTTTTATAGCACTTATGAGTATTGTAAAATTCAACTCCACACTTATAGCTTTTCCATATCCATTTAGGTAATTTCCCCCATGTATCTTCACACATATTCTAAATATTGGGAATTCAATCTTTTTTCTCCATCATCTCCATCCTATAAAATTTCTTGATACTCCATATTTATCATCCTTGGTTCATTGAGACTAAAATAATGTACACATTGGTAATCATATTACATGATATAATTTTTTGAAATATTAGATGTTCTCTCATTCCATTTTTAATTCTAACCAGCTTTACATTGAGTTAATTAATGAATTGTCCCTCACTCCAATGGTCCCTTCAAAGTCCATCCATTAAAAAGGAAAAATAATTAGATTGAGTGATTATTATTTTAATTGAATAATTATAAATAACTAAAAAATTAACCGCAATAAATATCATAGTATAACACTTTTATGTTTATATATAGTTATTACAACTCATCCTTTATCAAACTAGGTTTAACCTATTTCATACTCAGTTTAGAAAATAACATTCTTAGTTTATCTTATATTTATTTGATTTGGGTTATATAATAACTATTATCTGAATCCATGAAATATATATATCTGTAATTAACAAGAATATTATTAAAATATTCTACAACCATCAATCATTGAAATCTATGCTCTCAGAATCTAACTTATCTTTCCTCAAAAACCATACATTACTCATATAGTTGATTTCCTATGTTTATATATTCCCTAGTTATATATTATCTACGATAACCCATTAAGGATCAATTAGGTATGTCCTTAAACACATCATGGTTTTCTTTTTCTCGTTGTCTATATAGGGCTAAAAAGGAATTGGGAGGATACATATAATAGTGAAGTCATAAGTTTGTTGGAATTTTAGCCATAACCAACATAATCAATAGGATCTTGGAGCAGTTCAAGCTGTGTAACTATGTTACACGATGCACAAGAGTTAATGGATTAAATTCATGATAGATATCACGTTATTAAAGGTTACATGATGTTAATATATATTAAACATCACTAGTGTTTTAATTAAAGGATTTTTAATCCAAGGATATGGATTTCAAAGAGTACTTAAACATAGTGGACTTCTAAACATGTACAGAAATTATACACATTGTAATTTCTTGATTAGTAAAGTTTTATAGGCCCCATTGGGGATTTTGGTGATCATTAAACTGCTAGTTTTCTGTTTATCATGATCCAATGCTTATATCTGACAATTTTGGGTGACTACATTACTTATATATCGATGTTTTGGGTGTTCGATCATCATTGTGGTCATAGTGTCCTCTTTGGGTAAGTGATATTTTTTATTATTCATTCCCATGTATCACTATATCACCCTTGGGTTACGATGTCATATGTATTGATCTATGTTAGTTATTTCCCTTTTCCTATCCCTATATCTATTGTCCCTTCCGATTTTAGAGTTTATTCCTTTGTTGTTTATGGTGCAGTGGGAGTTCATTATCAAGGTATGTGAGTTTTATCCATTTAGATAACTTATGGTTTTCTAAATTGGAACAATATTATGATTTGGATTGGATTCTAGGGCCATTTTTGTCATAATTGGGTTTTCATTATTGGTGGATCTTATTGTAGGCATGTGTGACCTGAGTTTCAATGTAGTTAGTTTCACCTCTAGCCTGTGTTGATGAAGCTTTATTACATGATTTACAAAATTATTTCTTCATATAATTGGAATTATTGTTTTTTGTTTTTTAAAATGTGTTTTGAGTGATTTTTTTCACCTGTTTTGTTGATAAATGCACAAAAAAAATGTTATTTTTAAATCATAAAAAATGGAATTGTTTATTATTTTTGAAATAGTTTATCAATAAATTTGAATGAATTGGGAAAATAGACACCATATTTACCTTTGGTACCTAGTTGAAAGGTATATCATGAGACCATCATCAATGTTTTGTGATTAGCATCATGTTTTCTCATGGGTTTTGCCTCAATTTCCTAAGCATGTTGTTCTAGAGGACCGATATTGACAGTTGGGGGGGGGGGGTACTCATGGTATATTCCCCTCCTTTCAATGAAAGTGTTCATGGAACCATATTGTACACTTGATTTATCATGGATTGAGTAGTCTACTAGTCAGACATATGGCGATCCTTGGTGATGATACATGTGCTTCAATTTTATATATCTTTTATTTTTTATTTTAGACTTGATATACATGTTTTTTCCTGAGAAAGAATTTTTGTAAAATATTATTTGAAATTTATAAAAAAATATTTGTTTTAGATCTGTGATAAAATATAAATGATTACCATGTTTTATATAAAACTGATTTACTACTTATCATTTCATGATATATTTAAAATTAGTATATAGGTATTATTATACAGAAACTGGTTATAGAACACATAGTTGGGATTAAACTGATCCTGTTAGCTCAAACCCTACACTTCTCTTTAGTTGTGGGTAGATCATTGTATGTATTTCATTATTGGGAATGTCATGGTGAAATAGTAAGGGGTGTGGTTTCGTGTCTGTTGGGTTGGGTAGTTGGTGGTTAGATAGTGGGTGTTCATCCAAACCATCACATGGAGTATCTATTTGGTTCTGGTCATTTGTGATTGGACATGTCCTTTCATGTTTCATTTAGTTTTATAGGTGTTTTATTTCCACTATTTTTTCATAATTATGGAAGATATTTATTATTATTCTTCTGTATCATTTTTGTGTGTGTATATATATTCCATGTGTTTTGATAGGTTGGGGAAATATTTCCTTCTGGTTTTTTGATTGATTCCCCAGTGTGTGTCGTCAACCTTCTGGGATCAGGAACTCTATTCGAGTACATGATAGATTCGTTCGGGTGCTAGTTTTGAGGGTAACCCAATTTCATTCATTACAAAATGGTATCATGGGAGGTCTTTACTCAAGAGTCCTTTTCTTGAGATATCTGTTAGACTAGAGATAATATTATTGGGAATTGCGAGGTATTTTGTGATGAGTTTCTAGACAGATCCTATATTGATGAAACTCATGTTTCCTTGGGACATTAGGATATGTGTCTCTATTGTGGGTTTTTGTTTTAAATCATAGTTTCTTTTTATGGATTTTTTTGTTTTTTTTGAGATTTACTCTATTTTCTGAGTGTCACTTATATTTCGGTTTGCAGCAGTATGCCTTTGAGACATATTCCAAGAGTTACATAGAGAGGTATTAGGGACTATCTACAAGGTAATCTTATAGTTGATCAGAATCTCATCATAACTGTCATATGACCATTTAATGTTGTTAGTCAAAATGTGTCATAAGTTCTATAACACACTGGTTGAGGTATATCTAGGAGCCGGAGTAAAGAGATATCGATTATGGAAACTCATTAAAGAGATCTGAATATCCTTAAAAGGAAAAAATGTACCACAAGACGTGGAGGACAGGATGGATAGGATCAATCAAATAGTCAACTTCTTGGAGTTTTCTGATAATATTTGTGAGAAGTGTATTGTGCTTAGGATTGAGGGTTCTGGCAGGTGATGGTGGGATACTATTGTTCTTGTAGACAAAAATGTAGACCTGGATTGGAAGGGTTTCAAAATCATATTCTTAAAGAATTTTTCCCCAGAGTCACTGATGTTGGAAAATTATTTGGACTTCTTATCCTTTCAAATAGGAGACAATTTGGTGTTATTGTACACCAATTGGTTTTTTGAGATTTTCTATTTTTCTCTGTACGTGGTGGAGAATGACCAATTGATGGATTAGAAGTACCTATAGGGTTCGACACCGGATATCAGATCACAAGTATTTATGTTGAATATTTCTAATTCTATGGAGAAGGTAGACAAAGCTTTTATTTCATAGATGGATAAGGCAGGTATGACTGTTTTTTCTAACATTTCTTATTCATATACAAGAAACAAAAGTGGTGTGCATGGGAATAATAGTAAGTGGTAGAGTAATTACATAAGTAGTGGTGGTGGATCTTTGTAGAGAGCCTCCTACTCCATATCTTCTATATATAGATGTGCACCCCTAACATTCTATCATTTTTTAAAAGTGTACATACCAAATGTAATTAACCTATTCCCATGAAGACATGGAATATATTTGGATGTGTTGGTCATATACAATGATTCTGTGAGGCTATCACTAAGCCTCATTATGGTTAGGGTTTTTCTGAATCCAAAGGCTATTATAGTGTTTTCATAAGCTCCAATGCCTATAGGTCTATATCTAAAAGACTCAAGAGTAAAGAACATTCACACAATATATGAGTTTCTAGAGGAAATCTATACTGGTCCGGAAATAGTGAGAGGAACTATCCCTATTGCATCATCAATTTCTATTACATTATTTGATATTAGTGCCTCCCACTCATATAACTCTCCATGTTTTGTTGATATGATTAAAATTCCAACTAAAACTTATTCCATTTGTAATGGTGTTATTTAATCCTCTTGGAAAGAGGAAAGGGTCACGGTTTCTAGTGACCTTTTTGTTCACTCATGATAGTCGATACAAAGTTTTTATAGGGTTTTCTCATTTTTTATCTAGATATATTTTACATCATCATAAATATGGACTGGCTAGTAGCTATTTGCGCTAATTTTGATTGTTATCATCTGAGTGTTTCAGTTCTTAATTCCAATAGGAGCCCTTTTGGGTTTCATGGGGAGTGGTAATTGAGATCTGGTTATGCAGGGACTTCCTTTATAGAGCTCAAGAGTTTTTTTTGCTATTGAGATTGATCCTGATGACATTTCTCCTATTGTTGATATTCTCATTGATGTTCAGTAATTTCTTGACATGATCCCAAATGAATTCTGGGTCTACCTCTAGAGGGAGTAGTAGAGTTTACAATTGGTTTGGTTCCACGTACGCAACCGATTTCGATACCTTCATAATATATGGAACCAGTAGAGTTAAAAAATCTCAAAATTTAGTTGGATGACTTATTAGAGAAAAGTATTTGTTCTCCCCAGTGTTTCTCCTTGGGCATCCCCTTCTTTCATTTCCATTAAAGTGGATGGTTCACATAGAGTGTGTATGAAGTATCTAAAGTAGAACCTTGTCACAATTATGAAAAAACGTCCTTTTCCTCTTGTAGATGACTTTTTTGATCAATTAAAGGAGAAAAACGATTCTTGAAGATTGATCTTCGATCAAGTTTTCATCATCTAAGAGGTCAGGATTCTGATGTACCAAAGATAGATCTCATAAGAAGGTATGTTAATTTTACATATCTTCTATTTCCTTTTGTTCTAAACAATGTCCCTATAGTTTTTATGGATATAATGAATTGAATATTCCATCAAAATATTGACACTTTTTAGTAGTGTTTATGGATGATATTATGGTCTATTTAAAATCTGAGCATGAGAAAGAACACTATCAGAGTTTAGTTCTAGAAATTTTCAGAAGCCACTCTTTTTATGGAAATATTTTGAAATGTATATTTTGGATTCATGAAGTGAATTTATTTGGGAAAAAAAATTCTGACCATGGATTATTAGTTGATATAGAGATGGTGAATGTTGTTCTATCATGGAATGGACCAGAGAATGTCTTTGAAAGTCCTAGCATCCTTGATCTTACTACATACTACTTATTTTTTGACATATATTTCTCTAATAGGTCATCACATTTGACTACTCCAACCATTAATGTGGTTAAATTCACATGGTATTTGAATTGTGAGTATTATCTCGATGAACAAAATTGAATTTTGATATCAACTCTTATTACAATATTACATGATCCTGATAATGGATGTGTGGTGATTTGTGATGCTATTAGTTCTTGTTTAGGATGTGTACTCATTCAGGATGACCATGTAGTATCCCAGAGCTATCTTCATCTTTATCTACACAAGAATAATTACACCACTCACAATTTTGAGGTTGTTGCATTTGTGAATACGTTTATGTTATTGTGGCACTATATTTTTAGGTAGAGGTTTCTTGTAATTTGTAATCACATGGGTTTGAGATATATCTTATACCAAAAATAATTTAATCTTAGACAAAGATAGTGGATATAATACCTTTAGTTGTTTTACATAGAGATTTCATACACCCCATGAATGTGTAATTTCATTGGGAACACTCTTAGTAAGAATATAGCGTTGAAGGCTTTTATAGAATCGACGGAGGAGAGGAACCCTAAAGAGATTTTCACTCAGTTTCACCTAGATTCTCATGAAGATGTTTTGGGTATCATTCTAACCAGTGTAATTTATCATCATCTCTCATGGAGTTTGTTTTACAATGTCAGCTATAAGGATGTTGAGTTTAGAAAAAATGGAAAATGTTTTTATGGTGGGGATACTATTTCTTTTTGGTCTTTCATGTGAAATGGTATACTCCAAATTAGGGAGATGGTTTTCATCCCAATATCTTTGAGGAGTTTAGTCTTTTTTTCATTTTCATTTCTCTCCATTAGACATTTATTCAGGCACTATAAAGATGTATAATGACTAGATATGATGATTCTGGTGGTCGGGAAGGAAGCTTGACATTGCTGATTGGGTTTCCTGCTGTTACACTTTCCCATGGATAATGTTAGATAACTTGATACCCTTTGTTTGACTCAGATTCTTCTGGTGCTAGCCTAGAAATGGGATGAGGTGTCTATGGATATTGTTGTTGGATTACTATGGACACCCAAAGAAAAAATTTGTTTCTAGGTAATCACAAGTCAGTTACTGAAGCCGGATCATTTCATTATGATCAAGAACACCAATAAGGTTGAAGATCCTAGTATGTTTTATATGAAAGCATTGTGAGGTTACATGGGAGTCTTTATGATATTGTTCAATATTGGGATCATCGGATTTAATCAAGCTTCTAGAGGTGTCTCTAAGAGATAATGGGAACTCAGGTCATGTTGAGCATAGATTTCCATCCACAGAACGATGGTCAGACGGAGCATGTGATTCAAATCATGTAGGATATGCATCGTGCCTTTTTATTGGATTACGGTGGATCATGGGATATCCATTTGGGATTGTTTTAGTTTTTTTACTAAAAAAGTTATAAATTTTCAATAGGAATGGGTCCTTCAAGACATTTTATGGTCTTCAATGCAGATCAGGTATTTGTTTGGTAGAGGTGGGAGAAGTATCTTTTTTTGGACGAAGTTTTTTTTCAGAAGACATCAATAATGATTTAGGATGTGCATTAATGTATGGTTACAAAAAGAGTTGACATAAATCATATAAGGATCTGTTAAAACATCCTTAGGTGTTCTATGTTGGTTAATGGTGTTTTTTAAAGTTTCTCTTGGATCACCTTGGGCTTGGAAAATAGGCAAAGATATATCTGAGATATGTTGGATAGTTTTTGGTCGCTGAGCAGCTCAAGTGGGTTTCTTATCAGTTAGAATTGCTGATTTAGTTGACCAGTATTCATGAGGTTTTCCACATATCTCAACTCAAGAATTACCATTCAGATCCTGATCACATTCAGATTTGTGAAGAAATTGAGTTAGGGCCAGATGCTTTGGTTTTGGGGAAAATAGTTGAGAGGGTCGACTCTCAAGTGATAGTTGTTAATGGTAATTCAATTCCATTAGTCAGATTACTATGGTAACACTAATTTTATTCCTACAAGACTTTGGAATGAAATTAAATGATGATTGAGTAGTGAACTCATACTTTTTCATGGATTACATCTTCCACATGACTACCTGTGGATAGAATGTCTTTATAGTGGGGAGTTTGTAACATCCCTTTATGAATAAATCAGTTACATCTTTAACCTCATCATTGTTTTCATTTTATCATTTTATGTATATGTCCGTGAAGGAATTGGGAAAATAACTATAATTTTGAAGTTTGATATTTATTGGAATCTTAGGTTTAAAAATATTATTTTGGATGTTGCGGGAGGATTTCACACCATTTAACTAGGATGAATGATGTGTAAGAGTTACTGGATATAGGTTGGGAAATGAATCATGTTGTGAATGGTTATACGACATAAAGATATATTTTACATCATTAATGATTTATTAATTGATATTTAATATGAGGCTACCGATTTCTAGGTATACTTAAGCACCATAGACTTCACGACATGTCAAGGAATTACACGCCTTTTAATTCCCAAGTAAGGTAATTTTTAGTGGTTTCATTTGGGTTTTTGGTCACCATTAGTTTACCACTTTTTCATTTCATTCAAAACAAATAACATCTCAAATGATTTTTGGAGACTCCATTTTTTCTAGGTTGATCCATTTTTAATTTTATCTTTTTTACAGTTACGGCGTGTCTCTTTGAGTAAGTGATCTTTATTCTTCTTCATTTCCATTGATCAAGATAGTTCCCTAGGTTTTTGTAATCATATCTATTGATCTGAGTTGGTGTTTTTTATTTTCTTCTCGCAAGATAAAATGTTTGATCTCATTCTAGAGGTAGTTCCTCTATTATATGTGGTTTGGAGAGAATTTGTTCTTAAGGTATGTGGGTTTTCAACTTTCCGTAAACCCCCTGTTCTCTATATTGTTCCAAAATTTTATTGTGGATTGTATTATAGGTCCTTCATATCCATAGTTGGGTTTTTGGTGTTGGTGGATACCATTGTGAGTGTGTGAGATCAAATATTCAAGGTAGGTGGTTCCATCTCAAGATTATGTTTAAGATCCATAATGTTTTTTCTTTATAAAATGATTTATTAATAGAATTGGAATGATCATTTTGTGTGTTTTAAAAATGGTTTTTAAAAGAAAATGGTTATGTCCTAGTTTTTGATGAATGGAAAGAAAAGTGGTATTTTAAAATAATAAAAAATTGAATTATGAAATGGTTTCTATATGGGTTTTCAATTAAATTTAATGAATTATGAAAATGATAAAATGGGTTACCTTAATTACTTTGGTGGAAGGTTTAGCTTGAGTCCATCGTCTATGTTTTGTGATTAATAGGTGGTTTCTCATGTGCTTTGACTTTTTAACTAGGATCGATGGTCTAGTGGACTGATATTGATATTTTTGGTGGGGATTACTCATGGGGTATTCCTCTGCATCTTAGGCATGTATTCTAGGAATAATATTCATAACTTTCTTGATCATGGTATGAGTAGTCTACTACTCTGACCTGTAGTGATACTTGGTTATGATATCTATTCTTCTGTTTTATATTGATTGGATTTGTCATTTTAGTCATGATTTTCTTGTCTGTTCTTGAGAAAGATGATTAGGAAATATGTTTGAAATTGATATACATGCTTTGTTTTAGAACTGTTGTAAAATGGAAAATATTACCATGTTTTCTATAAAACTACTTTACTATTTATCATTTCATGATATATTTAAAATGAACATAAATGAAATGTTATACACATGCTAGTTATTTATCTCATGGGTGGGATCCTACTGAGATTTTTATCTCACACCCTATGCTCCTATTTTTTTTCATATACCTTTTTATGTCTTACATTGTAGGGAAATGAAAGATGCCATAGTGGGGATGTGACGTTTCATGTCATCTAGATGTGTAGTTGGTAGTGAGTATACCCAAATCCTTACCTCTGGGAGTGGATGGATATCTATATAGTCTTAGGCCCACTCATTTTCCATCAAAATGATGATGGATTCAATGGTCAGCAAACAATATTTTGCATGATTACACCTAGCTGTATTTTTGTGACAAGAGTTTAAAAATTATAGTATCCAAACATGGATATATTTCATGAATAAATATCTATTTTACCAAAACATCAATATTTTTTCAAATACATAGAATAATTACAATGGTTATTACTATCATTACCTTACCCTAACCCCAAATAAAATGTTACTTTCTTCCTAAACATTAATTAATATTCTTATTCTAATTGGATATCTATACCTTCTAAATTGTGATCATCATAAATGAATTTTACTCAAAAAATAATCATATCCTCAAATGTTATATAAAAAACTCCTTTGATTCCACTTTTAATTTCCCAGACTTGCACATGGGTGTACATTTCTCATATGGACATACTTTATAAATATTATTTCATATCAGCTATAAAATTAATGTTCCATGAGACCATTTATTCCACTATGATGGTGTGGTTGAATTACTTTAGAACATTAACAATTTCAATTCTCATTAGATTAACCCCTAAATTTTTTTAAAAAAATTAACCCTATAAATATTATATAAAAATCTCCAACATTTTCAGTGATAATATAGTAATATTAGGAAATAATGATTTTCATGGCTCTCCCTTAATGTGATAACCAACCTCCTTTCTTTGGTGACTCCTATTAGTTAAAGGAATTACAAAACTATATGAAGTTAATCAAACATGATCCAAATCTTGTTAAACTCATTCTATATTGTGATATGAAATATTATGATGACTCTTATTAGTTAATAATTTTTTTATTTGAAACCTTGAAAAAAATATATAATAAATTTGTACACACATCTCTCTTATTGTTCATCCAGAAATATCTTCACTCAATAAAGTCATCTGATATCTCTATCTGGTGGGAATTTTCACTTCTTCTAGTGTAATACATCCAGTGTTCCTCACTAATAGTTCCTTTGATCTATAAATGAATATTTGAAAAAAAATCAATTATTACTAAAAACTATACACCTATGATTATTTGTGGTTGATTATTGTATTTGATGTTCCTTTATCTTTTATATATTATCACTACACCTTTGTCTGTTATCTTATTTTTCTTTAGCCAAATATATTAATTTTTTATATACTCTTAATGCATTGATATTATTACTCTTATAATTACTATCTGATCTCCCTACAAGTAAATAATTATTGGGATGCTCATATCTCCCTTTTTCATGTCAATATTTTCATTATGGGTTATCAATACACCTCATAATATTTGAGTGATCGTAATAGAATGTTGGGAACTCAAAATAATTTTTTTTGAACAGAAACAAAAAAATGAAAATTACAAGTCAATACAATTTAGTAGCACAATTTCCAATTTTTCTAGAATGACATTAAATATTAATGAAAAATTGAGTGAACACGACCTTATTTATAATTACCTAACATCATCATTAAATAAATTCTTCAAATTTCTATATCATAGTACGTTAAAAACAATTATTGACCTATATTGAATCCTCAATATTTAATGGCTTTATGAAGTTAATGTGTATATCTCATGAACTTTTTTTGGAGAAAATCTTTTATGGGTAATTATTTTGGAAATACTATTATCAATGAATTTTATCCACATATCTGTACTTTTGTTAGACCAACTAACCATATCTACTAAAATATTCTTCTCTTCAATTGGAGAAATTGAAATGTTTCCTCTGATCAAAGGAAAATAATATTTTTTTCTAATGTGATCTGTTTTTTGACTCTTCATGACTCAATTTTGTTATCCTTAGTCAGCTAAAATGTAATATCTTAACAAAACTCAATCCAATGTAAATTCTTGGTATCATACATCTAATGAATTTATTAATGTTTTTTTAATGATCATTTATCTAATTATATTTTTTTTGGATCAATAAAAAACATTCCTTAAGGTAGAGTAAAAACATCTTTATTAAATCCAATACTTATTTTAATGGTTATTTATTTAATTAAATTGAAATTATGGTTTTATATGATAGGTTCCTTATTGAATTCAAACATTATAAAATGTGTAGATTCAAAATTTTACACACTATCTATTCAATCACATATGATACATTTATCCTCTACACTCGACATGTTGAGTTTCTAATGACATTTGTGAAAATATTTTATCTTCTTTCATAAAAAGGAGTCCCCCTTTATATATTTATGATTTTTCTACTCCATACAGTGTTTCATAATAAGAATTTTACTACTGTAAGAATCATCAACTTCTTAAAAATAATTTTACACTAAGTTGACCATTTTTTGTCTGATGAAATTGTGCTCTGCTAGTCAGGTTATAATTTTTTTATTTTCTCCCCTTGTAGAAAATTAAATGTCCTCCGTAAGGATAAATTGTTGAATCTATGTCGGGAAACATCTTATTAGTGATCTGAATCTGTTACATAAGATCTATCCCATTAAAAATAATCTTAGATAATAAATATATTCATGATTTTAGAAAATTTTATTATTGGTATTTCATTTTCTAGATTAAGGAATGTTTTATTAACATGGTTATTGATATTCTCCCTTAAACTCATCCCACTCTTTATAAGAAAAAAATTATTAACATCTACAGAAACTCATTCTCACATTTTTAACAAAAAACAATCATAATAAGGATATTTTAAAAATAAATACAAAAAATGTTATAAAATCGTACTAGAGGATATTTAATCTCTACCAATTTTTAATAAATATTCATAACTAGTTCTCAAAAAAAATATTTATGCACTATTTATCAAACCAAATCCTTTCTCATAGATAATTATCTATCATAAAAATTATTTAAAAATAAATGTTTTTTAATTAATTCCAACCCTCAGGGATAAGAGATTTTTTTCCATGATAAGATAAACTCCCATAAAATCTTAACATATCATAATTTTTATGATATCAAAGGCTTCATATTTATGACAAAAAGTGTAATAAACCTTTGTTAAAAGTAGTATGTACTCTTCCACTTTGACAACATGATTTAACTAATGATAGGAAAATATTATATATTATTCTGGAGTATATTAGTAGCTGATGACATCTACAAATTTTAAAGCGCACTTTAAAATTATAAGTAGTTACATTGAAAGAAAAATATTTCATGTTTTCATGCATATTTATACATAATAAGTTATTTCGAATTAGAGTGGTTATTTTACTCAAGAATGTTTTTAATGATATTTTCTTCAATAAAAACCCATGTTCCATTTCATAGGTATTATTTTTTGTAAAATAATTTTTTGAATAGAATGGAATTTTGGATATCTGATGTAACACCCCAAACTTCCACAGTACGATTCTCTTTGAATAATGCAATAGCTTTTAATGTACACAGCTTTGAGATTCTAACACACAGTGACCAACCAAACTAGCTGTTATGAATAGTAATACCCACCTTTTTAAATTTTATAAATTTTATCATTCAAAACGGACTTATTTTTTGGATACGGAATATCGAAATTAGCTTGGGTGAAATTTTGGTATTTTTCTGAAAACATTCATATTTTTATGAATAGTGAAATTTACTAAATTTTAATTAAAAATAACTTTTTAAATAGAAATAATTAATACTGATAAATTATGAATTTGAGTGGTTTTATAGTATATTAAGAATATATTTTTACCATTTAATAAAATTTTGGTCATTGGACATAATTTCACATTTAAACCGGACATACACAATTGTCAATCTTTTGATAGTTATTATTTCTTAAAAACACGCTATTTGTTTTGACACCGGGAATTAATTTTAAATTAATTTCTTCCATTTCTATGTTTTGAATTTAGAAAAATGTATTCCATATTTATAATCAGTAGGTCCAAATTGTATAAATAGGTAACCTTTACATTTAGACATTTTGAATAATTACTTCGGTAAATATTTTATTTACCATTGTTAAAGGGTAAATCCAGTAAATAAGGGTAAACAAATAATATTATAATAATACTAAATTACCCTAAAATGTGTCCTAACCTTATTGGTTGACACATGTCTTACAATGTGCATTATTGGATTGATTTTGGGACCTCATTGATCCACATGAAAGTGATAATGACACTTTGTATTAATTAAGTTAAAGTATATAAAATAATGACATAAGCATATATCTTTTAGAAAATCAATTTTTTAATAGGGTTATATATGTTATATTTTCGACTATAAATATTAATTAGAAATATAAAAATATTTCCTACATAATGGTATTTTATTTATAATTTTTAGACATTATATAATTTAATTTATTTTTGACACAATGATGATGTCGTAATTACATTATTAATAAATGATTGAAATAATTAATATTGTAAATATCAAAATGAATCTAATTTGAGACTTTTAATGAATTAAACTAATTTTTTAAGTTAATATGACATGTTATAGTTGATTTAATCAACTTTTTCCCAAGTAATCATGCTTTTATGATTTGAAAAAAATCAAGTACCAAATAGTGTCAAAATTGACATAAATGAGTTTTTAAAACAAATATTATATTAATAATTGATATTCTATTCCTAAAATTATAAGGATCGGACAAATGACTTATATAATGGTAGGTTTATCTGATGTTCTCATCTTCATACCCATGATTGAATTTGATATAATCCTCGGTATGGATTGGCTTTCGGACCACGATGCGAAGATTTATTTTAAGAAATAGGAAGTTACTATTTTGGATAATGATGATAACGAACACATTATCTTTAGAGCAAAATCATCACCACATAATTCATATCTAGATCCACCCCCAGTAGCTCAACTAAATTCAATTATCAGGGAGGAAGATAATGAAATAGCTGTGGATGAGGAAAGGCATGTTCAAATAGATGATGTACCTTTTGTGAAAGAATATGTAGATGTGTTTCTGGAAGATTTACCTGAACATCCTCCAGAATGAGAAATTAAGTTTTCCATTGATATAATTCCTTGTTCAAGGCCTATATCTAAGACCCATTATAGAATGTCTGTAATGGAATTAGTTTAACTAAAGAAACAACTAGAGGAATTGAGTAATAAAGGATTTATACACCCTAGTGTTTCTCCATGGGGAACCCCTGTCCTTTTTGTTAAGAAGAAAGATGGATCTATGATGTTATGTATCAACTACATGGATATCAATGCTATAATAATAATGAAAAAGTATACCCTAACTCACATTGTTGATTTATTTGACCAACTACATGGATCTCAATACTTTTCAAAGATTTACGTCAGATCTGGATACCATCAGTTGTGTCTGAAGAAGGAAGACATTCCGAAGACAGCATTTCAAACCAGGTACGGGCATTACGAGTTTATAGTAATGCCTTTGGGGTTGACTAATGAACCTTCTGTATTTATGGATCTAATGAATATATTTCTCAAGGAAATCAGGATGATTTTGTGGGGAGATTTATTGATGATATCTTGGTATAATCCAAAAGTTACAAAGATCATGAAAATCACTTGCAAATTATCTTGAAGACTCTTAGAAGACATGAATTATATGGGAAGTTTAGAAAGTGCGAATTTTGCTTTCTGTAGATCTTTTTTCTTGGCCATATTGTCTCTAAAGATGGAATCTCTGTTGATCCTTCTATGACGAAGGAAATCCAAGAATGTCCAGAACCGACGAGTATAACTGAGGTACGCAATGTTATTGGTTTAGTAGGTTATTATCGATGTTTCATCCAGAATTTTTCCGGATTGGCTAACCCATTAATGAAGCTCACAAGAAAAGGGGTTAAATTTGTTTGGACTAAATAATGTGAAGAATGTTTCGAATAACTGAAGAGAAGATTAGTCAATGCTCTTATATTGACTCTACCATCGGCGAATGTTGGGTTCGTTATTTATTGTGATGCATCAAATAATGGACTTGGTTGTGTCCTTATTCAGAATGATATAGTTATTGCCTATGCATCATGACAGCTAAAAGTTCATGAGAAAAACCAATCCACTCATGATCAAAAGTTAGCAGCTGTGATCTTTTCTTTGAAGATATGGAGACATTATCTATATGGTAAAAGATGTGAGATATATACCGATCACATGAGTTTGAAGTATATTTTCTCACAGAAAGAACTCAACATGAGGAAAATGAGATGGCTTGAATTACTCATGGATTATGATTGCATGATACAATACCACCCGAGGAAGGAAAATAAGGTGGCAGATGCTTTGAGGAGAAAGGATCATGGAGATTTGAACATGATGAGAATTGAAAGGGATCCTATTTTCATGGATCCAGTGAATATGTATATGGGAATCACCATGGAAGGTGAAACATCAATAATTTTTCAAATGGTTGCCAAACCATATTTAATAGAAAGGATAAAGAGTTCTCAGTCCAGTGATGAAGAGTTTCAAATAAAGATTAATGATGTGAATGATGACAGAGTGAGAGACTTTGTGTATGAAGATGGAATTTTGAAATTTGGGAAGAGACATTGTGTTCCCGATATAAATTATATAAAAAATGAATTATTGGATGAGGGTCATAGTTACAATTTCTCTATACACCCTGGGAGCACCAGAATGTATAGAGATTTGATGGACCATTTTTGGTGGGACTACATGAAGAGGGATATTGCTGATTTCGTGTGAAGATGTATGGTTTGACAACAAGTGAAAACTGGAAGGCAACAGCCTGGGGATGTATTGCAACCTCTTCCCATACCTGAGTGGAAATGGGATAATATTATGATAGACTTCATCATGGGGCTACCAAAGACTCCTAGAAGGAATGATGTAATATGGGTCATTGTCGATCGTCTTACCATGTCAGCACATTTTCCTGCTATAAGAGAAGATTTACCACTCAAACATCTAGAAAGACTATATAATAATGATGTTGTGAGACTTCATGGAGTACCCCTATTGATTGTTTCTGATCGTGATCCCTGATTTACTTTACGATTCTAGAAAAGTATTCAAAAGTCCTTGGATACTGAACTTATTTTGAGCACTGCCTACCACCCCTAAACTGATGGATAATCATAACAGACTATTTAAACCTTATAAGAAATGTAGAGATCCTTCACACTTGACTTTCATGGTATGGGGGATCAATATTTACCTCTTTTGGAATTTTCCTATAACAATAGCTTTCATTCAAGTATTCGGATGGCACCATATAAAGTATTATATAGAAAGAGATGTCGCACACCAACCTGTTGGGATGATGTTGGTGAAAGAAAACTTTTAGACCTAGAACTAGTGGATGAAACGATGTAAAAGGTAAAGGTATTCAAAAACCACCTCAAAGTAGCTTAATGTAGGCAGAAGAGCTATGTCGATAACCGAATGACGGATTTGGAATTTCAGGTAGGAGATCATGTTTTATTGAAGGTATCTCCATAGAAGGGAGTTATACATTTCGGTAAGAAGGGTAAATTGAGTCCCAGGTACATCAGACGTTTCAAAATTCTAGAGGGAATTGGGGATGTTGCTTACCATTTGGAAATTCCGCCAAGTCTCTCCAAAGATCACGATGTGTTCCATGTATCACTGTTGAGAAAATACATGTCCGTCCTAATGCATGTACTCACCTATGAGGAAGTAAAACTGGAACCCAATCTATCTTATTGCGATGATCCTGTCAATAATCTTGATACAAGAGAGCAAGTGTTGAGAAACCAGACGACTCGTCTGGTAAAAGTTCTATGGAGAAACCATAAGATGGAAGATGCAACGTGGGATCCCGAGGAACTTATGATGAAGAACCACCCGAGTCTTTTCATGCGGTAGTATTCTAGAAATTTCATGGAAGAAATCATTTTATGGAGGGGAGAATGTAACACCCCAAGCTTCCACGGTATGATTCTCTTTGATTAATGCAATAGCTTGCATTGTACACAACTTTGAGATTCGAACACACCGTGACCAATCAAACAAGACGTTATGAATAGTACTACCCAATTTTTGAAATTTTATAAATTATATCATTCAAAATGGACTTCTTTTTTGGAATCCGAATATCAAAATTATCCTAGGGTGAAATTTTGGTATTTATCTGAAAACGTTCATATTTTGATAAATAGTGAAATTTACTAAATTTGAATAGGAAAAAACATTTTTAATCGATATAATTAATAGTGATAAATTATGAATTTTTGTGGGTTTAAAGTATATTTAGAATATATTTTTACTATTTAATAAAATTTTGGTCATTGAACATAATTTCACATTTAAACCGGACATAAAAAAGTGTCAATCTTTTGATAGTTATTATTTTCTAAAAACACACTTTTTGTTTTGGCAGCGGGAATTCATTTTAAATTTTTTTCTTACACTTCTATTTTTGAATTTAGAAAAATGGATTCCATATTTAGAATCAGTAGGTCCAAATTGTGTAAATGGGTAACTTTTATTTTTAGACATTTTGAATAATTATTTCGGTAAATATTTTATTTACCATGGTTAAAGGGTAAATCTGGTAAATAAGGGTAAACAAATAATATTATAATAATACTAAGTTACCCTAAAACGTTTCCTAACCCTATTGGATGATACATGTCAGACCATGGGAATATTTTGGTTGATTTGGGGACCCCAAGTATCCAATTGTAAGGGATAATGAAACTTTATATTAATTAAGTTAAAGTAAATACAAAAATGACATAAGCATATATCTTTTAGAAAAAAATCCTTTTACATAGGGTTATATATGTTATATTTTTTACTATAAATATTAATTAGAAATATAAAAATATTTCCTACATAATTGTATTTTATTTATAAAGTTTAGGCATTAAGGAATTTAATTTATTTATGACACAATGATGATGCAGTAATTACATTATTAATGAAAGATTGAAATAATTGATATTGTAAATATCAAAATAAATATAATATGAGACTTTTAATGAATTACAATAATTTTCTAGTTTAATATGACATATTAGAGTTTATTTAATTAACTTTTTTCAAAGTAATAATGATGTTATGATTTCACAAAAATCAAATACCAAATAGTGTCAAAATTGACATAAAAAAGTTTTTAAAACAAATATTATATTAATAATTGATATTGTATTCATAAAATTCTAAGGTTCGGCCAAAGGACTTATATAATGGTAGGTGTATTATTAATGGACCACTTGTGGGTCGCTTGGATGTATATAGTAAGTTTATTTACTATATAATATAAAAATACAAAGTGACATAGTAAATGTCAATCTAATTAACTAAGACTTAAAACTAAACGATAAGGTTAATGTAGTGACCCAAACCTATATAAAATCTATTTTTTGGATGTATTTCGACACATACCCACCATATACTTCGAATAATCCACATTGGAACCATTATAAACCGAATATGAATTTATTATATATTAATACATTATGTTTTTTCTAAAGAGCCCCTCCTCCCCCTTATAGAAGGACACCACTTCTAACCAATTCTTCACACCTTAAAAGCCATTTTGATTGGCCAAAATCTACCCAAATATTCTCTCAAAATCCATCTCCCCATCTTATAAGCCTTACCTTAGGCAGAAGGCACTTTAAGAGTCCTTTTTTTTGGTTCAAACCAAAGGGAGTTACCCAAATTAATGGTAATGATTCCCTTAGCTTCTTTTATTTTATTTTACTTATCCGACCGCTAAACTCATCTTATTATTTTCTTTTGTAACAATAACAGTATCCTCAATATACTAGGATATTGTTATGAGAGGTATTTGAACTACAATTTCACACACTTCCATCTAATGGGTGAAGAACATAATGTTTCTATGGATGACAACCAAACGCCTCACAAAATGATGATTGTTAAATTATCTCCTACCACTTCTCATGGTGGCCATTATGATGTCACTATAATTAAATATTATATTAAGGATATTTATTTTATATATAAGATTCTGTAATTCCATTTTATAGCATACCATTATTTGTTTCATGTTGTATATATATACGATAATTTCATTTGAGGAAGTGCGGACTACTGCCCCCTCAAAGTGATATGACTCGTTCATACCATACATGGAACATATAATGAATGGTGTTAATGAACTTAAGTAACAATGTATGATATTATATTATAATTTTATAATAATATACCTTTGTATAATTTGGTTTTTATTCCTTTAAAAATGAAAAATTAAATGGATGTAGCGTTCGTGTGTATGTACGGACTACCGTCTTCATAAACTCGATGAGATTGATTCCCCATCATATCCATTCAAGTATAAATCTCATTTGATGATTACAAATAATTTTTAAAGACTTAATATCATTAGGGATATTAATAAAAAATACCCTATCCATAACAACCATGACATATGTAGCAAAACAGATAAAAGAAAACGAGTAAGTTATCTCCCGAAACGACGATAATACTAATATATTATGAACAAAGAAATGTTAAAAAGATCAGATATGATATCATATTAATTTATATAATTCATGTATAATTTAATAAAAATTATTTCACCTTTATATAGGATGTTAAACAACCCTCGAACAAGGAAAGGTACAAGGTAATGGTTTATTTCACAATCTCTTTATTATCCAAGTTTGTTTATACATAATTATATTTTGGGACCTCTTTATCATCTGCATCCATGTTTCTTAAAAATTTATATCAAAACATTATTACTATTTTACAGAATATGGGTTAAAGTAATTTAAACCGATGTTTGAATTTTTAAAATACATTTATAAGGGAATCCTTACGTCATTTTCCAAACAAGGTCATTTTTAGCCTTTTCGACTAAATTAAGGTAAGAATGTATTTTTTAACTTATACGGCGGGTGCCGCTATTTTCCACAGTTATAAAATCGACGATGCTTCCCTTACAATCTTATAAAAATATTTTAAAATTAAATTTTTTATTTTATAATTATGTGAGTTTTAAATGATTTTAAAAAAAGAGATATTTCTCTCAAATAGTTTTGATTTCATCTATGTCAACATCCTTTGATGGATTTTAAGCTTAATTGAAGTTGATTTATTATGATAAAAAACTTACATACTGTATTGAAGGTTTTTTGGTATGTTTGACAATGGATATGTTATTTTTATACCATTAATGGATTATGGATAAAGTATGGACATTTCGTATTCTAGTTTTAATACGAATGTTTATGTTATGTTTAAAACTGTTCATATATAGAATCATTGGGCATATTAAGTGAGAGGTGGATCCTGCTATAGCTCCTCGATGCATCGGTAGGTCTCATGAGACAAACTAGTGTCTTGGCATGAGGCCTTGAAAAAATATTATTTGTAGTCTTGGCAAGAGGCCTTGGCTACGTGGTTATGATAGTCTGACATTATGCATTCTATCATTATAAAAGTGGTTATTGATAATGCATGTTATTATTTGGATAGTAGAATATCCATGTGAATAATTAAATGGAATTATTTCATTTTATTTTTTCCATATTATGCTTAATTTCATGTTTAAAAGGATTTTTTTTAGTCATACATTTCCTTAAATGTTTATTCTTATTTATGAAAGTTTCTGCTATATTGTTATCCTTACTGGGCATTTGAGCTCACCCCTTTCTATGTTTTATTTTTCCTAGGATGTGAAGAAGTATTTTATAAATGACCTATAAGGATAATATAAGGGGATATGAGTGTAGAGATAAGATTTCGTTGTAGTTTTAACTTTATGATGTAATGTAATATTTATGAATGTATCTAGTTATTCCAAGGCTACTACACTAATCGGTTATTCGAGACTTGATCTTTTGTGACCATGCCAATGTTATGTAATAATACACCGACTCTGGGTAACTGAGGTCGGGGCGTTACATCTAAAATTTTATTAAATATGGGTTCAAAATTATTTTTTAATGGTTCTATAATTTTTTTATTCATGATATATAATAATTATACATGATTAATATGTGTTCCAAATAATAGAATATATGAAGGGTTTGATCCCCATTGAAGCTCACAGGGGAGCCCAATATACCATGTATCAAGAGTGGGAACCATTATATCTCTTCAATAAATTTGGTATGTTGGAAATTTACCATTATGGTTATTCCAAGTTTATCTTTTATGGTGACTCCAAGTATAACAATGAGGGTTATTTCAAGTATAAACTTGTGTGTTATTCCACGAGTAATAGTGAGAGTTACTCTAGTTATAGATATGTTGGTACTCCATGTGTAACTATTATTAGAAATTTATTACTAATGTTATATATATGATTTATTGATTATTTTTATGGTTTTTTATAGGTTCTATATTAGAAAATTGTTTTCTTTTATTTTCATATGAAATGTTATATTTCTAATGGTCAAATAGCATTGAAGAGTAAGGTAAACATTAAATGAGTTTTTATTTTTTTTCTTTTTAATAATGTATTTATTATTCTTATGTACCTTAAATTTATATTTTTACTCATCCCAAGTTGTTAAAATATTATTCATAAGGATTCAGAATATATAATGGAAAATGAGAATTCATGATTAAATTTATGAATATTTTTCATTAAAATAAATATTATTTTGTTTTAAATGTCTCATAATGTGAAAATATCAATATCGAGTAGAAGTGTATAATTTTATGTATTTATGTTCTTATGTATGAGTTATTAACAACTTATATAAAACTAAAAACCAAAAATATCCTTTAGATTGTACCAATAAGAATTCTAGTATAACGATGATAGAATATGTAATTCTAAAAGATGGGTCCTAAAGTTGTTATCTGTGGAGCATTTCAACATCTATGGTGATTATGAAGTTTTCTTGTGTTTTTTTAATAGTTATGGATATCATCGTGGGTTTATAATTTTATGGTATATCATAACATATATGTCTTAGGAACCCCTTTTTGGGTTTATCTTAGGTATTTTTATAGTGAATAATTTTATTTTTTGGATACATTTATTTTTAATGCGATTAATGGTTGTTAAATTTTTTGGGTGATATATGAAAGGTATTAGATAACCTTCAACGCTATAAAATTTCATTGTTATTGAATATATTATATTAATTATTTAATATGAATCTAAAACTTATAAAACTTTTATAATAATTATCATTTCTAAAAAAGTACAAATAATAGGTTGTGAAATAATCTATCATATATGTCAAGGTCATGAGGTTGGAACCCACAACCAAAGGGAAACAATTATGAATCAACTACCACTGGACGATGTGATTTCTTAATTTTTATGGAATTTTTTATGTCAAACAATTTAGTGGATAAATAATATGTTTATTTTGGGGACATATATTTTATCATGTAGATGACCATTGTGACTGTAAAATGATTTTTTCTAAGTGATTGATGTTTTTTTTGAAACATAAATATAATTTTTTTGAGAGTATTATAGTATTAGAGTAATTAGAATATTATGAGATGTTGTTGGATGAATAAAGGTTTAATTATCTTTTAGTTGCAAATATGATTTTATTGCGGTCTACAGTGATTCAGGTTATTTATATAAATGATTACCATATCATTTTGATTATCTGATTACAGAAATTACACTATGGTATGATACTTCAAGAGTAATAGATGTGATTTAAAGATAAATATTATAATTATTATTGAACTATTTATGTTTAACATTAGGTATTGCAGTTTAAATTTGGAAACTAAGTTGTTTTTATTACTATAAATGTTTATTAATTTTGGCGATTTATCTTATCTTATACTATCTATTTTAGTATTTTTAATGAAAAAATACAAGAGGAAAATTAAGTTATTATTTTTTGTATTATGTAATTCACTAGATTTTGATTATAGTTCTTTAGTGATAAAATATTCATACTCTTAACATTGGGAAATTTATGAGTTTTTGGGGAAATGTTTTGAAGGATTATACTTTAGTAGTAAAGTATGCTAATGTACATATGATGTTATAATATAGGGAAATAGAAATCCTAATATATAGGAACACGATCATGAGAAAAAAACACTATCTATTTTCATTTCTTAACTTGAAATCAATTGACATTTATCCCATAAAATATTTATAGTTTTGGGATGGTTATCTTTCTCAAGGACATGTTCTATATCACTCTCTATCTATCCTTGGTAGTTTTTCTCTCTTCCATTTCTATTTTTCCCTCATATGTCCTCCTATAAGATAACCTAGTATGTTTCCCACCATATAACCTTCATACTTCCTTTTTATCATTTAACATGTTGAATTTTTATTAATCATGTCTGTAATGTGGGATTTCAATAATGGCATTTTGAAATGTCAAAACCCTAGTTTTCAATCCCCAATTCAATTTACAAGTAAACTGTATCACCCGAATATTTCATGAGATATATTATTTTTAATTTCATTGATTTATTATGTGGAATTCTAAAACAAGAATATCATTCACTATACACAACATTGTATTACCTTACAGTATATGCAACACAATTCAGGGCTTGTGTTACACACAATTTCTTGTTCTTTTAATTGAAATTATTTCACGCAACACTGAGTATAAATTTTTTTCACTTTATAAATTAAATAATTTCAGAGCATGTTATACACAATACAAAAGGAAGCTTTCACTACATGCCACACTTACTTTCCTTTCATTAAATGCATGGGCGGCCTTCCTCAATAGCTTGTGTTGTACACGATACAAAGTTTCCCTAAAAAAGATATATTATAAATATATTATTATTTAATGGGATATAAACTATCCATTATTTATAGTATTAACCACATTTTTAATTTTATATAAATTATTAATCATATTACACTTTTTCTAGCTCATGATATGTGAACAAAAATAATTTTTCTGATAAAATAAGTATTTTTCAAAAAATGTAGTTTTAAATCATTTTGATGGAGCGCCCATTTTAAATCAATTTTTTTTACAATTTTATAAGTAAAATTTTGAAAAATAAACTTCTTATTTGGATACGAGACATAATAATTTCATTTTTTTAAACTATTTGTATTTTCCTGATAAAATTCAAATTTTAATGAACTGTGAAAAATACTGAATTTTAATTCCAAACTGCCTTTTTATCTAATTTATATATATAGTTATATTAACTTTTTAATTAGCTTTAGAGTGTAAATGGTTTATATTTTTGTCATTTAATCAAATTTTGGTCATTGGAAGTAATCTTACTTTTAAATTAGACATAAACACAAGTCAATATTTTGAATGTTTTTACTTCATAAAAACCCTCTTTTAGGTTATAATAACAGTAATTAATATTAAATTAATTAATGAAACTAATGTATTTTAATTTTAGGAAAATTTATTACATATTATTGATCATAAGGTCCAAATTGTGTGATTATGTAACTTTTATTTTATGGACATTATGAATAGTAACATTAGTAATTATTTTATTTACCATGGTTAAACTGTAAATATGGTAAATAAGGGTAAAAAATTATTCTAATAATATTAAACTTACCATAACACGTGTTGTAATAATATTGTATGAGATATTTCTTACCATGGTAATCCTTGGGTTCATTTTGGGACCCCATGGATTCATATGGATTTGAAAATTGCATTTTATAATTATTAATTTAACCTAAAGATAATTTTAACCTAAATATATATCTTTTACTAAATTGAATCGAATATATAGTAATATAACAGATATTTATGTATATAAATAGTAATCAGAAATCTAATAATATTTCATAAATCTTGGTATTTCATTTATAATTTTTAGACACTAGATAAATATATTTATTTAAGACACAATTATGATGTAGTGATTACCTCATTAATGAAGGATTCAAATAAACGAATTTATAAATATGAAAATAAATTTAATTTGAATATTTTTAAGTCATCTATAAATTTTCAAGATGAAATTGACATATTTTGGATGTGTTAATACTTTTTTATCCAAGTAATCTGGTTGTTAATAATTTTTTTAAAAAGTCAAGTATGAATAGTGTCGAAATTTGACATAATTCATAACTTTAAAAATAAAATAGTTTATTAAATAATATTAAATTTCCAAAAATATAATATTTGTCAAAATGGTTAATATAAATCCAAATATGACATAAATAACTTTTATTGGGTTGTTTGATATGATATGGTAATTACATTAACACACAATGTGTAAATAACATGATATCACGATAAGATTAAAATATGTAAAATAGTGGTTAAACCAAAATATAAGTAATGAAAATAATGAAAATTTCTCTAAAAATTATTTGATGATTATTATTCAAACCAAAATCTTATTATCTCATAATTAAATAAGTTTTAGTCCATATTTAATTTATGTTTCATTTATAATTAATTAATATTTGAAGACATTCCTTAACTGGCCCTCACCTCAATTAAGAAAGTAAACCTCCTTATTCTCATCGTTACTCCATTTTTAGTCTTCATTCTCTACCAAACCCTGATCATTTATCTTATAATATTCCCTAGTTATATTCACGATGTAAGGGTCATCTCCAAAGACCAACTATTCTTCCCTAAGATGAAATTTAAATGAGGCATGCCGATGAAGAGGTATTCTCATCTACCGATTCTTTCAAATTTCATTCTTCTTCTATTTCTTCGTAATTAGTTGTTTCATTATTAAGTAATAATAAAATTATAACTCGTATATAGATGTATTATTATAAATATGAAACAACACTATTTTACCTTCTATCCATCATACGAAAAATGAAATCACCATGTGTGCGTACGTACGGATTACCGTTTCCAGACTACGGTGTAATCTGTTTTTGACCACCGCTTTGTTTAGATGGGTATAATAGTGTAAATAATAACCATTTGTGATTATTATAACATTATACTAATTATAATATACTATAACCCATCAAAATCAATACCATTCTACAATTAGTGGAATGATATCATCACTAATGTGTACGTACAACTTACCATCTCAATGATTAGATTAAATTCATTCTCCATGTTAACCACTCAAGAATGAATATAGAGTATATATGATAAATAATCCTGAAAAATATGAAAAAATAATTCTAAATACATAAATAAATATATTTCATTTACATACATCAATTAAATTCAATAAGGAAATGAAAATAGTGTCTATACGTACATACGGTCTAACGTCTCCATGAACGGCGTATTCCATTTCATTTCTCTTTATATTATATATATATATGAAATATATATTTATATATGATATATAAATAAACTTTTACATTCTTTAAGTAATTAAATAATGATCTAAGTAATAATATCAAAAATAAAAAGTCCAAACATGTATGATACATAAACCAATTATTACCCAAAAGGTTGGTTTAACTTGGAATTGACAAATGAACAGGTAATATAAAGTCATAAGTAAATCATATATGATATCTTAATTATAATTACAGATCTGTTACAAGTTAAAAATGTTTTTAAACCCACTATACAGGATTTTCGAATACATACAAATGAAATCAAACCTAAGGTAAGGGATAATTTTACAATCTCATTTTTATCCAAGATTGTATATAGGTAATTATTTATTAGGGTCATATGTATCATCTATGTCCATATTTTCTATATATATTTTCATAAAATGATTACTATTATTCAATGTAGGTTTAAGGTCATTTTTAACTCTTTTTGACTTTTAATATGTGGTATGGAAGGAATCTTTCTATTGTTTACCATACGAGTTAATTTTTGAGTTTTATGTAAAATGCATGAGGAGAATTTTTTTTAACTTATATGGAATGAACGAGTATTAACATAATCATGACACCTTGTTTCCATGAATCTTCCTCTGTACTATTTAATTTTTATTCTCAAATAAATTCTCTTACTTTAAAATTGTGCGGTATTTTCAGAAAAGAAAAATTTTTTTAAGAAGAAAGGATATTTTCCTCAAAAACTAAGTTCAAGTGGTTTATCAAAATTATTTTTTATCTAAGATGATACTCATTAAATAGTGTTATTTTTATATCCCTATTATTAATTTGATTTTATTTTTCTAATTATAAAATTGTATTTTATATGGATTATGTTATGAGGGATTCATTTATCTGAAAACCCATTTTATTTCTTTGGTTATGTTATGATGAATAATTTATATTTTTGTGGAAAAGGTTTGATTGATTTCATTATGATATAGGTGGGACTTATATCTCCCTCTAATTCATTGGGTAAATAGTTATATCTCATGGGATATACATGACTAGAATGGAAGGTAAATTCAGTTTAGTAATACAGGGCTTGAATAAAAAGTAAATCTGGTTCAGTAATACATTGGTGGAACGGAATGTAAACCCAATTTAGTAATAGACTTTGTCCACTATGATAGTCTTGGAATCAATTCATTGGCTACCATGTATATAATATTTTGTGATTAATAGTTTTCCAAAATTCATGGTTAATATTACTTTATGATATATACCTTCTGTACTACCAAGAATTATTTATTGACTCATGATTTTTATGTTTAATATTTATGTTCATGTTTTTATGTTCAAATGATTATGGTTTGTTTTATGCTATCAATGGATACCCTTACTAAGAATTGGAGCTCATCCTTTTTATCTTTTCTTTTCCCCTTGATATAAATAACAGTTTTAGGTAGAATATCATAAGGGGAAGATCTATATTGTAGATTTTGAAGATCTTTAACCACTTTAGAAGATGATGTTATGTGTTTCCAAAGACACAAAACTAATAAGGTCTTTGGGAATATATTTGTATAATTTATTAATTATTCTAAAAAATAAATGTAATCACCATGAATGTAAATATTTGGTCGTTCGATTTGGTATCATAGAAAATGTTTAGTCAACCTTTGGAAACTAGGATGTGAACACTTTAGTGAGATCCCTAGAAAACTTTCTAAGGAATGTCTTTGGTTGTAATTAAGAATAAGTATAACTATAGAATAAAATCCTAGAATTATGGTAATGATCATGAATAACCTCTGATTAAACTTTTGATTATATAGATTGAATGTACACCCCTTTGATTATATTGTTTTCTTAGTTTTATTTTTTCCCCACACAATATACTTTTTGGGTTCTAAAAAATGTCTAGAAACAGTAGGATTCATGTTAATAGAGAATACTATGGACAATGTAATGATATTCATCATGAGAATCCAAATGAAATAGAATTTTTAAGGAGAAACATCATTATTATTACTAATCATAAATCTTATTATATGATCAATAATTTCATCTTTGGTGAGCTTCATGAAGCAGATAATAAGAGAAAGATAGAGTTTCCTAGTGATCATGGATGCAAGAATGTTCAATTTTCTTAATATAAATCATGCTGGAAGGGGAATCATGGAGAATGTTTCAAATTAACTAAAAGACACTTTTGGTGTAGAAAAGAAGGGAATAAAGCCTATAATTTCAAAGGAAACGTTTCAGTTAACATAATGGAAAAGGATAATGTTATTAATAGGACATAAACAATGGTTAAATGTTTTAAATTTTGGAATGTAAGGGAATTATTCAAATTGATTCATTGAGGGAAATTTTCATGAAGTGAATCAGAATGCTCTTATAGGTATTATTTATATTGATGATGATGATGAGACTAAAAATTATATATGATATGAAATATGTGTTGAGGAATAAAATGATGAATCTTAGACAATGGTTTAATAAAATAATGGAATGTGTGAATGTTTATCATGAATAATGTATGGTATTATAGAATAAAGAAACATCTAAGGATTGTTACAGTATTTGTTTCATTAAGTATTTTAAATTAAATGTTGAATGGAACTAGTAACTATGAAAATTTCTTCATATATTTTTTGAAAGAACATGATATGTGAATATTGATGGGATAATGAGTTAATTAGTTGTTTGATATTATTAATGAGCTCTTGAATAATATAAGGAAAATTTCATAACATGGATTAAATATTTTGTTTTGTTGGAGTGTGTAAAGAGTTAATTTTGATAGAATGAATGATGTCACTATGGTTCTATGATAATTCATGTTATTATCATGTTTCATGTGAATACGTGATTAATGTATTAAAAGTTTTTGACTGTGAAAACCAAGAACTACAAAATGAGATATGGGAGACAGAATTTATGTCGATTTAGTTCACCTCCAACTAAATTTAATATTTTAAATTTTGGAAGGATTGTAATATTATACAATTATCGATAATATAAGTTACATTTTAGTTGAAATTTGTTATATTAATGAATTATCTCACTATAGTTGGACTTATGCATATTTGATAACATGTTCTAATCTTTTTGTTGAGACATATGGAATGACCTATCATTTTATCACGTGATCTGCTAACTCTTTAAGAATGAAAAATTCGACCTCATTTATTTAAATAAGATAATAAGTGGAAATTTGTTAGGGAACAACAGCTAATGAGATTTTACTGAAACCCTGTATGTAATTATCCTCATAAAAAAATTCAACAACATTACAAAAAAGATCTCTTAACCAAAAATGTTATCCCAATACCTTTGTATCCTATGAATCATATGGTCCCTTAAATCATCATAGATTTTTGGTTTTATTGTAGTTATATATCTCCAAACCTTATTCTCTATCACTATCCATCAGAACACAATGGTTATATTACTCTTTCATATCCATTCTTTCACTTCAAACCTATGTTATCCTTGGTGGAATCACAGTTATAAGTTCATTTGGGTAACCATTATTTTCTAATTATCATATATAAAATTAAGTTTTTGTATTCTTTTTTTCTATGTGGGTTTAAAAGAATGAATCTTTTAAGTAGTAAACCATTCAGAACCCCAACGAATTATCAGGGAGAAATTCATTTTAAGGGGGTAGAATGTTGCACCCTGATATTTTATGAGATGCATTATTTTTAATTTCTTTGATGTCTTCTATTGAATGCTTCACCAAGATTATCTTACACTATATGAAAAACCGTATATTCTTTCTATATATGCAACACTCTTTTTGTTTGTGTTACACAAAATTTCATGTTCTTTTGATAGAATTCATTTCATAAAACACTATGTGTAAATTTTTTTCAATGTATAAATGAACTATGTTTTGATTATATTATAAGAAACACCAAAATAAGCTTTCAATACATGCAACATTGACTTGGCTTGCATTATACGCAAGAGAGACCTTCCTCAACAGCATGCATGGTATGCGATACTGAGTTTCACTAAATAGCAACATATTTTAAAATATTATCATTTAATGGGAAATAAACTAGCTATTTTTAATAGTATTAACCATATTTTAAATTTTATATAACATTATCATTCATCTCACACATTTTTTGGGATATTAAATGAGAACAAAATCAATTTTTTAGATAAAAGATGTATTTTAAAGAAAATGGCCTTTTACCGCCTTTTTATGGTACACCCATTTTAAATCAACTTTTTGACACGTATATAAGTTAAATTTCACAAAATAAACTTCTTCATTTGAATAAGGCCATAAAAATTTACTTTTTTTTTGAGTTTATGGTCTTTTTCTTATAAAATTCAAATTTTTATAAATACTAAAACATACTGCATTTTAATTCAAAACTTCCTTTTTTATCTAATTTATTTTTTAGTTAGATTAATGTTTTAATTGGTTCTAATGGGTAATTGGATTATATGTTTATCATTTAATCCAATTTTGGTTATTTGAAGTAATTTCACTTTTAAATTGGCCACAAACACATGTCAATATTTTGATAGTTATTACTTCTTAAAAACCCCGCTTTTTGGTTTTGACAATTGGATTAATTTTAAAATAATTACAACAAATAAGGTGTTTTGAATCAAGAAAATTTGATTCCATATTTAAAATAATAATTTCCAAATTATTTAAGGATGTAACTTTTACTTTTTTTTTCATTATGAATAGTAACTTCTGTAATTATATTATTTACCATGGTCAATGTGTAAATATGGTAAATTAGGCTAACAAATAATATTATAAAAATATTAAAATACCCTAACACATGTCTTCATCCTATTGGATAATATATTTTTGATCCTAGGAATCCTTGGGTTGATTTTCGAACCTCATAGATTCACATGGATGTAAAAATTACTTTTTATAAGAATTAATTTCAAGTAAAGATAATTATAACCTAAACATATATCTTTCACTAAATCAATTTAAATATAGTGTTATATAACTGATCTCTATATCTATAAATATTAGTAAGAAATATAAATTTTTTTCATGAATTTTGGTATTTTATTTATAATTTTTACACATTAGATAAATATATTTATTTATTACACAATTATGAAGCAGTGATTACCTCATTAATGAATGATTCAAATAAATGAATTTATAAATATTAAAATAAAAATAGTTTAAATATTTTGATGACATCTACAAATTTTTCTAGATGACATTGAAATATTATGGATGAGTTAATTCCTTTGTTTCAAATTAATTAGGTTGTTATGAATTTTTAAAAAATAGTCAATTATGAATAGTGTCTAAAATTTACATAATTCATAACTTAAAACATAAAATATATTATTAAATGATATTAAAATAAAAAAAACTATTATTGTTCCAAATAGTTAATATACGTCAAAATAAATCATAGATAACTTTTTTTTGGGTCTTCTTACATAATATGGTAATTACATTAACCCACAATGTGTAAATAATATGATATCACCATATGATTAAAAAAGGTAAAATAAGCCTTAAAAAAGACTAGGATAAAAAAATATTAAAAACTTATCTAAGAATTATTGTATGATCAGTATTAAAAAAATAATCTTATCTTCTAACTAAATAAGATTTTTACTATTTTTATTCGAAATAAAATTTATCAAAAATTAATATTTTAAGACTTTCCTAATGTGGCCCTCATATCCATTATAAAAGGGCTCCTCCTACCTATCATATTCACTGCATTTTTAAGACTTCATGATCATCCCATACCTTCCCATTTCTATTATAAACATTCCTATATACATTATGTAGGTTCTATCCTTCCCAAAAGACAAACTCTTGTGCTATAAGAGGAAATTTAAAGGAGGCAAATCGAGGAAGAGGTAATCACTTCTATAGATACTTTTAAATTTCATTATTCTTAGATATCATCTTCATTAGTTGTTTCATTATAAATTAATAACACCATTATCAGTCATATTTTTTTTATTATTATAAAAATTAAACAACACTATTTCACAATCTATCCATCCTATGAAAACAGAAATCATCGTGCGTGCGTACGTATAACTTACCATCTCCACGCCATGGTGTAATCTGTTTTTAACCACCACCCTACTTGGATGGGTATAATGGTGTAAATAATGACCATTTATGATTATTATAACATGATACAAATTCTGGGATACTATACTCTATCCAATTCCATACCATTCAACAATTATTGGAATGATATCATTGCTCGTGCGTGCGTACGACTTACCGTCTCCACAACACGATGAGATTAATTCTTTACATTAACCGTTCAATAATGATTATAAAGTATATATAATTAATAATAATGAAATATATGACATAATAATTATACTTGATTTATGTACATATATAAGTCATTTTCTTACTTCTATTCAATTCTATAAAGAAACTAAAACAGCGTTCAAGCGTAGGTAAGGCCTACCATCTCCATAAACAGTGTATTCCATTTCATTTATCTATCTATTATATATATACTTAATATATCTAATATATAAATAATGTCTTATATTTGGGAAGTAATTAAATCATGATCTACGTGATAACATCATGAATAAAAAGTCCAAACACATACGATAAATAAAAACATTATTACCCAAAACATTGCCTTAACATGGACTTGACAAATAAACGAGTAACATAAAGTAATATGTAAATCATATATGATATCATAAATGTTATTAATTTTATGTTACAAGTTAATAATATCTTTAGAGCCACTATAAAAGAGTTTCAGACACATACAGAAGAAATTGGACCTAAGTTAAGGGATAATTTTGCAATCTCATTTTTATTTGAGAATATTTATACATAATTATTTACAGAGGTTATATTTATCATATTTGTCTGTATTTTCTAAATATTTTTTCATAAAATTTTTAATACAATTTTATGTATGTTTAAAGTAAATTTTACAGTTTTTGACTTTTATTACATGGTATGGAAGGAACCATTCTTTTATTTACTATATGAGGTACTTTTTGACTTTTTCAGCCAATGTATAAGAAGAATGTTTTTTAATATATATTGCCTAAAAAAGTTTTTACATATTCATTATGGATTATTTCTAAGAAGCTATCTCTACACCATTTCATGTTTTTTCAACTAAACTCAATTCATTTAAAATTGTGTGGCATTTTGAGAAATGAAAATGTTTTTTACGAATAAAGGATATTTTCCGCAAGAACTAAGTTCTAGTGGTTTATCAAAATTATTTTTCATATAAGATGATAATATTTAAGTAGGGTTATGTTTTTAACCCTATTATGACTATGTTTTGAATTTTTTTATGATAAAATGGTGTTTTAGATGTATTTTTTTTATGATGGAATGATTTTTAAGAAAAACAATTTTATTTCATGGGTAGTGCTATGATGATGGATTTAGGTTTTTGTGGAACATGAAAGAATGATTTCATTATGAGATGTGTGGGAGATATATATCCATCCATTGGATTTGGTAAAGATTTATATCTCATTAGATAGACATGAAATTAATGGAAACTAAATCTGGTTCAGTAGTATAGGGATACAAAGACAAGTAAATGTGATACAGTAATACATGGATGGAAGGGAATGTAAACTTGGTTTAGTAATGTACTTTTTCCACTATGATGGTCTTTGCATCAATGCCTTGGATACTATAGAAATCATATTATGTGATATTTATTTTTTCACAATTACATGTTTTATTCTAATTTTATTCATTCATGGTTATTATTCCATTATGATTCATGACTTATGTACTACTTATATTTATTTCATGAATCAATATTTTTATGTTTAAACTTTATGTTCTTTTTTTTACGTTCAAATATTTATGATATGTTTTATGTTCTATATTTTTACCCTTACTGATCATTTGAGCTCACCCTTTTTATGTGTTCTTTTCCCCAGGATATAAAGAATGTTTTTAGGTAGGATAACAATAGGGGAAGATCTTAATGGGAGATTATGATGATCTGTCCCCATGTTATAATATGATGTTCCACGTTTCCAATTACACTAAACTAATACAGTCTTTGGGCATATATTTTTTGTTGAATTAATTATTTCGTAAAATAAAATAAATATCCATGTACGTCAAGATTAGGTTGCCAGAGAAACAATTTCATATGGAGGGAATGTAAAATCTTGTATTTAAAAAAATTATGACTTTATTTGATATTTTATGGGATATGGAATGTCTAGCTTAACCAAATAATGATATATTTTTATTTAATTGTAACCATTAGAACCTAACTGTCAAATTAGTGAGAATGAATAATATTAAATACCTTATAAAATATATAATGGTATTAATTGTATTTAATTTAAAAAATATTATTTTTTAAAAGTAATATATTTTTAGTAAATGCATTTTATTCTTTCCAAAAAATGTTATCATCAAAAATATTTTTATTGATTTTTTTATGAGTGATTATTATAATTAATTTCTTGAAATTAAAGATATTTTTTTAAAAAATTAACATCTTTTTTAAATTATTCAATTAAAATTTATCTTTGGATTAACATTATAGAGTTTTCTAAATAAATTTATTATTCATGGAATTCGAAAAAATGAAGAATTTTAGTGAAAACTGTATTTTATATTAAAATATTTGAAAATTGATATTCTGTTTTGAAATAGTTTTAAATATTAATCAGTTAAATTTTATTCTAAATAATCTATTTATGGTTTTTAAATGAATTTTATACTAGAATTTAGTATGAAAATTTTTATATTTAAAATTCCATTTTTTCGAAATATTATTTTTCATTTCGTTTTTTGAATTTAATTTTTAATTAATTATAAAAAATAATGTGATTTTATTCTTTTAAAAATTATTCAACATTTTTAATTTTTAGTTAAAAATTTAATTACTATTTCCATTTTATTTGTTTCATCAATATGAATAGTAAACTTAGTAATTTCATTACCATAGTAAAGTGTAAATTAGGAAATTCTAGTTAATAATAAAACGATAAGAACCACAAAATGTCCCAAATATGTACCTAAATATTATTGGATGTGTATATCATTACCATGATCATTAAAGGGTATACTATATCAACTTTTATGCCACTTTTATTATATTATTACAATTATATTAATTTATTTAATAAATAGACAAACATGTCACTTTGTTGTTTTGATTAAGTGAAATATATTTAATATAGTGTTATGTAGAGGACATATTTTACAGTATATATAATTTGTAACTATAATATATATATATATATATTGTTTATGATAACTTCTTTAGAAAAATTAATTAACTAAATAATTACCCTAAATTCATTCACAATGGGGATGATATAATTATTTTCTTGATTGAAAAATAAAATAAATGTTATTAAAAGTATAAAAATGATAATAATTTAGGGTACATATTTTATTAAAAAAATTATTTATTACCTTGAAATATTATTTATATAATAAAATATTACATTCCAACTTTATGTGTTATCTTAATATTATTAATGTTAAAGTAATGAATAGTTCTCAAATTTGATAGTATGGATATTTTGTAGTAAAACATAATTAAATAAATTATATAACATTATTAAAAATACTAAATTTGGAAAGGTTATTGGGATTATATTTAAAATATAAAACATGGTCTATTTATTGGTAATTTTTATTTTATAGTAACTATATTTACCCAAAATGAGTAAAAAGTAATGTTGTCACAATGTGAGTTAAAGGGGATAATTTTGGATTAAGACTGAAATATAATGGTGTAAATATTGTAAATTCTATTCTAATAATTATTTTACTTGTTTATTTAGATCAATTATAATAATATATTATAAATAAATCACTTTTGAGCCTTTTTCAAAATAGAAAAAAATTATATTAATTTAATTTTCTGAGAAAATCAGAAGAGTACCCCTCACCACTCTTATAAAAAAGACCTCTTCTTCAAACTTATTCACACACAAAAACCCATTTTATTCTTCCAGTAAGATCTAAAATACCTTAAAATAATCACTCCAATTATTATATATGTATTTTTTATGCCTAACAACAACCGTAGTTGTCTTAAGGTTTTAAGAAGAAAAATATTGACCAAAGAGGAGGTTTCAATTTTAATCATTCAATTTTTTATTGTTCTTCCAAATCCCAAAAACCTACATCAAAAAAGGTAAAATAATATCCATATTATTCTTCATATAATTATATTTTATTATGTTAGTTTCATGACCTATATCTTTCTCCAATTTTATCTAATGTAAAAACAACTCATCATTCGTTTGTATGTCAGACCAGTGCCTCACCAAATGATGTAATTTTTTTCATTAACCATCTCTCAAAACTATTTATAATGATAGATTTAAATTTTATATATTATATTAAAATAATTATTATACTTATGAAAATATAATATATCATTTACATTTTTACCCTTCATTCAGAGAAAAATGATAACGTTGTTTGTGTGTATGTGTGGACTGCCACCACCACAAAGTGATATGATTTATTTTTCATCTCAACATCATATGGATGATATATATAAGTATATTTAAATAATTAATATTATATATATATATATATCTATTTGTGTATGTTATAATTATAATTAATTAATGATTAAATAATAATTACCTTCTTTCAAATATGACCGTTGAAAATTTTAAACATTACTCATGCATACGTACGACCTAATATATTTGTTATTGTAACACTGTTCATCTTTCATACCATATTTAGTAGATGTGTTTTAATATATAATATAAATTATTATTTTTAAATTATTAATATTATGGACATTATTTAATTATTTCCTTTTTTACCACAATAAACTTTTGGAAATTATTCAGGACTTACAGAGAGAATGTCCTCAACACATCCAACGTAAACTTATACAATTATGTAATGGAAAATATCATTGAAATGAGTGATATAAAAGGAATAATTAACTAGTAAAAAGATCTTAATCATGTAAATATTTATGATATTATTATTATCTAGGAATATAAACAATGTATATGATTAGTTGGACTCAACTTAAGGGACTTTCTTTTAAAAATCCTCTTTAAATTTTCCTCTTTCAACTTTTTTTCAATGCTCAAAAGGAATGTATTTATTTAAATTTATGGAATAAATGGAATTTTGGTTGTTCATTTATCCTTTTTTTAATTTTAGGTTTCATTTTTATATGGTTACTTTTAATGAATTTTTTCCCTTTTTACATGCATAGTTTTAATAAATAATTTGTTTCAAAATCGAAATGTTATATTTTTAAAGGAATTTTTTATTGATGCTTGTTTCAAAGAATACCCATCAATCTTTTTTTATGGTTATCATAGTTTTTAAAATGGGATTTTAATGAGAAGGGTATTTTGGGAATCTAAATGTGTTTTCCACATAGATTTACACGATTTTGTAATCGGTTTATTAAATGTTTTATTAATTATACCTGAAAATTGCATATGAGAAATATATGAGCCAGATAAATCCTATACGAAGTGTTGGTCCTCATAATAGGTCACAGATGTGACTAAAATAGAATATATGAATGGGGATACCCATTATATCACTATAATTCATTTCATATGTTGAAAGTTGACATAGTGGTTATTCTATGTGCAATTATGGTAGTTACTCCAAGTATAACCTTGAGGGTTATTTAAAGTATAATCATGAAGGTTATTCCAGCTATAATAATGATGGTTATAATAATTGTTGTTTTAAAGGTTAAAACCTATTTATTTATTATAAAAAATATCTTAAAATGATACCTATATGATTTATTTTTTCTTTATATTGGTTTTTAACCATTTTCATTGACCATTAATGTGTGTGATTTTGTAGGAAAATATTTTATTTCATATTCCCAGAGAACATTGGTGGTAAAGGTATTTATAATTTTTGTTTTAATGTTTTTCACTATTTTAAGTAATTTATTCTTTATTACCTCTATTGTTGATATTTTTTTCGCATTCACCGATTTTAAAATATTTTTCACATCATTTAAGGATAGTGAATGAAACAAAAGATGTCAAGTTTAATGTTTTGTTGATTTTTCAGGAAAGGAAATCATATTTTGTTTTAAAAGATTCATATGGTAAAAACAGATATTGAGTATATGCGTCTAATTTTTAATATATGAGTTTTTATGTATGTTTTATAACCTAATTCACTAAAACTATATACCAAAAATATCCTCAGGATTATTGGGATGTGAAGCCTAGTTCAAAAAAATTGAATATATAATTAATAAGGCAAGATCCATATATTTTGTATAAGTGTATGGTTTAGAAAACATTGGAGATTGGAATGTTTTATCTTGGGTATTTCTTCAGATATGTATGTATCATCATGGGTCTATAAATTTAATATGGATCATAAGTTTAATATATTAGAAACCAATTTTTATAATTTACATTGAGAATTTTATAGGTAAATAATGATATTTTTTGAGATTTTAATTTTTATGTTAATTAATGGTTATTAAATTTAGTGATACAAAATAAGAGCTATGAGATTCCCATTAAGGATAAAACAATTAATTAACTTGGTATATAATAGTCTAAAATGGATTTCAATAAAGGATGTCCTACTACCAGGGTTGTGATGATTTATGGTTCTCTATAAATTTATATTCCTACTATAACTTCTTAAGGTATGTTATATACAAATATAAAGACATGGTGGTTATGTATTTCTATATGTGTTCATGCATGGGTTTTTACGGTATGAGTTTTAAGGCCTAGAAACAGATTGCAGTGGATCATACACAAGCACATGGGTTCTTCAAAAATATCATGATGATGATATTTAAGTTTAAATAAGATATAATAATGGAAATTATATAATTTCATGTAGTGTGGGATTCATTATAATGTGTATGATCACAGTATGAAGTTATTGGAGGTGAATGAAACAAACCGGATGATAAAAAAATATGAGTACCTTCACACACACACACACAGATATATATATATAAATTTTTATATCAAATATTATACATTTATTTATTATTAGTGAGCGAGTTATGGTGAGGATGGGAAACTAGTATTACACGTTTAAGCGATGAGTTAGTTTCATTTTGTTTTAACCTAGCTTTACTATGCTTCATTCACATTTTTGAATTGATGTTTCAGAGTGGATCCTATAGAGAATACATGTTATAAAAACACTTTAAATGTAAAAATTATTTTTCATGTCAATGGTAGTATATTGGTGAATTTTATGGACATTACTATCTTTGAGGAGTTATTGAGAAATTGTTTTGTGTTTATGGAGTCCATGATTATGTCCTTGTCATAAATTTAGTACAAACAATTTTCATTTTTTTTATTTATGAAATCACACATATTATGATTGATTATATTATTTAATTGTTGTTTTATTCTTATCATCCTATATCTTACTCCTATAACTTATATACAGGTTAACCCCCCCATTTGATTAAATGATATATACTCGGTGCTAGTTTTTAACCTATGATGATTTTGAGGAATGATTTAGGTGTCAATATCTATCTTTATTTATTTCTCGTCCATGAGGGGTAATTCTAGAAGAAGGGGGTTTAGAAATATGTTGGATTGGTCACACTATGACTAACTATTTTTACTTTAATTACATATATAAATGATTTATTAAATAGTGATAAAGCAATTAATTAATTTTTTTGTTATTTATCATGACTATGATGTAATAATGTTTTATAGTATTGGTTGCATTGATAAGGTCTCTACAGTTCACTGTTATAATGAAAACCATGATGTAAAGTGGTGATATTCATAGATAATTTTTTTAGATGGATAACATGATTTCATGGGAAACACAGTACAAAGTCATTCAGGTGTGTGTACTCATTAGTGGATGAAAATTATTCTCCTGAATTTTACAGATGGAAGTTTATAAAAATTTATATTTCGAGAATAGTACCGTTAATGTGAAGTACTCAGGTTTTGGGGTCATAATATATTCTTATATGTGATAATGAGTAATGATCCATAGACATTAATATTATAATTACTGCTTGTCATGACTCATATACATATATTTCTTGATGAAAATTGTCATAAAAAATATTGGTGGGATTTAAGGAATGTTGGGTGCATTATAAATAACATGTTATTAAAGAATATTTCAATGATTTTCCCTTCCATATTTATAGAAGCTGATATCTTAGACCTTTCATTGCAATAGAACCGTCACCCTAAATTTCATGGCCATGGTGTAATAGTGACTTTATTTTAGTTAGTCACAAAAATATGTATGAAGCATATAGGTTGGTGAAATTCATGTAAAACCTTCATGATGTGATATTATGATAAATGGGTTGAATTAAATAGTGAATTTTCAAATTTGGTTATCATTATTATAACATTAAGTTATTTCTCTTGGGTTCCAAAACATATTTCTAGATAGTAATCATTATCTTTAGGTACACCCTATTAATGTCAATAATAATTAAACCAATATGGTCAAATCATAAGAGGTATCTTTGACATCTATTATATATGTGAATATAATTATTAGAATATATATTATTATCAATAAGTTTGAATAATTTTATTCATGATTTATCTCCCACAAGTATTTTTATTGAATAAAGTATTTATTTATGATTAAAATATTATGTTGGGTATTCACGAAATGTCGAGGAGTTTGAAAAGACCATGACTGTGTGAAATGACGGTTGTTTATTTAAATATTGGTAATTAATATATATTATATGCATATGTTGGGGTGTTTTATAGAATAAATATATTATTATTATTATTTTGGTGTTAGGGATTTTTAAAAAATAGGATATTAATTTAATGACCAATATGAAATTAAAATATTTTTTAACTAAACCCCATATCTAAAAATAGTCTATTAGAGATATCTAGTAGTGAAATCAGAAATAAATAATTTTTTTCATAACAAATTTCCATTCCACTATTCATTATATCTCCATAAGAATAACAATAAATATAAGAGGTATTTCATCAATACTAAGGTAATAGAAATCAACACAAACAAAATAATACCCTCGATTCACCGCGCTAGCACCTGAAGATCGATTGGTGATTCTTGGAAATTAAAGGATCAAGTGTGGATCATGAATAGAGTTATTCTATACTTGGATCCTCATAGTGGAATAATTCCAATAGGAAAACAGGATTTCGGATGATCAACATCCACATTGATGAAAGATTAGAAACCATGGAATTATCTTAATTCTGATTTAAATAAATAGATTGTTAATTTTACATGTATGATACCCTATTGGGGTTTCTAGAATTGAAATAGTACATGAAATTTTTATATATCCCACACCACCACATGCTATAACAATGGCTGAAACATTCATGTGGCAGTAGAGAGGTTGCGTTTTAAATATAAATTTTTTTATTAGATTTTTGATCTATACACAATCATAGTTGAATAATTACATTTCATATTATTAGTTATTTAAATTGATTTCAAGGAACATATTATTGAAAAAATTAATCATGTTTGTTCGGTGTAAAATTTTATTATATCTCAACGAATGGATTGTGAATGAATTAAGATACCATCAGGAAGTAAAGAACCTGATAAAATCGGTTACATGGAATGTTGCTGAACTACACATCATTTACCATTGGGCTCTAAACTATGATGTATTGAGGGATACATGAAACACCAATAAATTAATTAAAATGGTATACTTAATTCACACCTTGTGTAGTCTAGGACCACATGATCCATGGGATTTCAGAGTACATGGTGTTGAGTGAGTGTATATTTTTTTTAGTCTACAAAGGTTAGTACCGTAAATTGTGAAAATTTGTGTGGTAATTATTATCACAACCCATCCCTCGGGGTCCATGTCGTGACTACCCCACACCCCCTTCCATAGGCCAGGTGTTGGTGACAAGCACTGTAATGGTATATCCTTAAAAATGGAATGTGTCTTCTTTAAACCTATTCACACATAGACTAGGTACACAAAAAAGTAAAACACATAGAAAAACCGCTCAAGTAAAAGTTTGAATTGAATGTAATGGGGTTATTATAAAATCCCAACTAAAAGAGATATAATAAAAAAAGAAAAACATCACTTGAGGTCATCTACTGAGGATCCTACCTGAAGGGTATGTACAACTCATCACTACGACTCTCCACGTCAATTGGTCAACATCGTGCACCATCTAGTCCTGACTCCCTAAACTTGTTCAAAGTTTTATTTTGTCTGTAAAAGACACAAAAAGGTGTGGGCGAAGCCTGTACAGGTGTGAGTATAAAAATAATCAATAGGGACCCCAGGACCCCCAAGGTCTCCTAAAATTACACAATGGATAAACCACAAATAATCATTCCAATCACAAGGAACAATAAAAGACTCAGATAAAACTATGTATACCACTTAAATACCATGAATAATGATGATTAGTCATGAATCTAATTCATCCTATTCTATTAATAATTTTCACTGTTGAACCATGAAGAATTAATTCCAATTCTGATCCACACAGGGTCTCAAGTCACTTATCCACATAGGGTAGTAATTCGTCGATCAAAATAAGGTCATAAGTCATTGATCCACGATGGGTCACTCTCTAGATGGTCCTCGTCGAGTCGTACTAATGATGATCCCCACAGGGTCGTAATTCGTTGATCCACACATGGTCGTAAGTTTTCGACACACACACGGTTGTAAGTCGTCGATCTACACATGGTTGTAAGTCATCTATCCAGATTGGGTTATAAGTAAGTGATTTATATAGGGTTGTAAGTTGCTGATCCATGATGGGCCACTCTATGTATGGTCCTTGTCGGGTCATGCGACTAATGATCCACAAAGGTTCACTCTGATGCAAATCCACAAAGATATGTATGCCACTTAACAACTCGCCCCAATATTCCCACACATTGTATGCTTGAGTTCCATAGATTCTACACCTCAATATATCAGTTGTACCTCAACTGCCACCAAGTCCCATGAAGAAGTGACTTGAAAAACTAACATTTCATAAGGTTTCCAAAACAACAGACGAAGCATCAATTAGATGCACGGTCTGTAAGTTATAGGCATTTAAGTTTTGGGGGCCTGGTTGGATTCAAGTACGATCCAACTCATCTATACTCCAACTTTCTCCAAAACCCATACGTAGTATTTCAAAAGGACCCATTCATCCTAAGTATTCCATATTTGTATATGGTTCTTCAAACAGGTGTCTGGTTTAGAACATACACACCATTTAAGTGAAACTAGGCCTACAAAGTGTCTCAGTCTGGGACTGGCCCGATAGGACAGACCTGACCGGGTCCGCTGGGTCTGGCCTGAACTGGCTGGGCTAATCCCGGCCTGACTGTGTTTGGTCTGGCCTGCAAGGCCGTAGAACCAGCCTGATCTGCTGGAAGGGTGCGTCATGCCACCTGGGCATGGCCTGCCAGCTGGGCAGGGTGCGGCTTCCCCCAAATGGACAAAGTGTATGTTCAGTCTCTAATCAATGGCTCCGGTTGGTGCTGCTCCACCTGACCGATCCATGTGGACCAGTCTATAGTGGGACTCATGGGGCGTGGGCCCGCCCTCCGCCGTGGCTTGGATCCATGCCCCTCCCCCGTGGCATGCCACCATAGCGCATTTCATGCCATCAACGCGGCCGGAAAACGCTGGCCACCCCTCTCTGTCATTGCCAGCGAGTTCCAGTCGCCACCTCCTCTGTTCATCAGCGTCGTCGCACCGGAGGATCTTCTATAGGCCTTTGGTGAAGCTCTGGAAGTCTATATTATTTTTTGACTGTTCCTACAAGCCTCCCGAGATGATTCTATCACTGTGTGTCCCCTAGTGTTGTCTTGTCGCTGTATTGGTTGGTCGTCCAAGAAGAACACAAACAATAAAAGTTCAGGGGAGGGTCTGTGTTGTGTTCGTTTGGACCGCGCCCTCCATGTTAACGTCATTACATGGAAAGATTTTAACATCATCTAGGGTAGATAGATTCATAGAAATATTAGAAATAAATCAGGACAAACCCTTACCTGGAAACTTTGGAAGACGCAGAGGTTGAGTAAGATAAACCCGCGTTTGAGGGGTGGTGTTCGTCAGTGTTCATTCGTTCCTTGTTCTCCATTGGAGTGGGTTTCTGTCAGCATTTTTTCAAGGTTTCCTCACATACATCACCAAAACACATGCCATAGGATTGTTTAAATAATAGAATAATCTTCTATGTTGGTTTTAATATTAATGTGTTTTATTAATGAACCACAATTAATGATTCATTAATTTAGCGAATGTCATGGTTACACAACCCAAGGGCCATTTCATTAAATGACTCACATTCATGCTTCATGTTACATTGTGTTCCTGCCATCCGACACTCAATGGTTCTGTGGAATTTTTAATCTCATCATTAGTTCAAAATATATTTATCACTACTCACACATTTACTAAACCTGCTCTCCTAGAGGTTCTCATGCTGCCACTGAACGCACACCAGAGGAATCGACCACCCACAAAGGACCCACTCATGTCATTCCCCAATCTCCGCCATAAAATCCATGAACACATCCCCATCTTTAATTTCTAGCTCTCCCCTATCAATAACTTGTGATTGATCATGTAGGTACCTCCTCAGCTGTGACACATGGAAAGCGATATGCACCTGGAGCATCTGTGGGGGAAGAGCATGGATGTATGCTACCTCATCTAGTCTTCTGAAAATCTAGAAAGGCCCGATGAACCTATGAGATATCTTTTCACCCATGACAAATATCTGAAATCCTCATCGAGGTGAGACCCAAAGGAAAACATGGCCTCCCTCCTTGACCTCTAAGGGTCTCTGTCTCCTGTCGTCATAAGAATTTTTCATACTCTGTACAGTCTTTATCCACTCTTGGATGTTCTGCACCTCCTCCATGGTTTTCCATACCAAATCTGTAACTATAAGTAATGACTCCCTTGGGTCTATCCAACATAGAGGTGATCTTCTAGGTCACCCGTACGAGGCCTAAAAGTGTTCCATGCTGATGGTAGTGTGATAACTATTGTTGTATGGGAAATCCACCAGTGGAAGGTGGTTCTTTCAGCTGCAGTCAAAATCAAGGAAACAAGCATGAAGCATGTGCTCAAGTGTCTGTATGGTCCGCTCCATCTGACCATATATCTAAGGATGAATAGCGGTGCTCAAGCATAGCAGAGTTTGGAATGCATCTTGTAATCCCTTACACAAACGTGATGTAAAATGAGTGTCATGATCAGAGATGATTTTATATGGTACCCCATGAAGTCATACAATCTCATGCACATAGAGGCTTCCAAGGAACACTACTAATCATGGATCTGGGATGGGTAGGAAGTGGGTAAAATTTGCGAGTTAGTCAATGATCTCCCAAATGGAAACATGGCCCTAGGATGTATGTGGTAGACCTATAATGAAGTCCATGGAGATACCATCCCACTTCCATTCTGACACCTCAAGTGGTTGTACCAATCCTTTTGGAACCTGGTTCTCATTATTCACTTGCGGACAAGTGAGGAATCGTGAAATGAACTTTGCCGCTACATTCTTCATCCATTCCCAGCAATACTGATGATAGAGGTCTTGGTACATATTCAACATACCGGGATGTAACGTCAAAGGGGATGTGCGGACCTCCCTCAACACATCCTCCCGTAGTGTCACTAGTACCATGATGCATCCCTTAAAAAGGATTATTTTCTCTCCAACTTCTGAAAATACTACAGGAGCATGTCCTAAGGATATCTGAGCACATCGGTCCATGAAGTAAACATCCCCAAGTTTCTCCTCCCTAACTCTCTAAAGGAATGGGGGAGTGACTATCATATACTGTAGGTAAATCTCTATCACTATCCATGAAGTATATCTGAAATGCAATTATATGCTCTATCGCCTCCCTCAGTCGTTGTAAACTAGAACTTCTACTGAGTGCATCTGCTACGACGTTTCCCATCACAAGATTGTAGACTGTGTCAAATTCATAGTTGTAGTGGAACTCCAGTCATCACCACTATCTGAGGATTATATCTTTCTCTGAGAAGATATACCTGAGACTCTTGTGATTAGAGTAGATGGTAAATCGTTCGCCAATCAATTTGTGCTGCCACATCTTCATGGAAAAGACCACTACTTATAACTCTAGGTTGTGGGTATCTTAGTTGTGCTCATGTTGCCTTAGCTTCCATGTGTTGTAGGTGATCATAAATTTCTCATGCATTAAGAAAAATCCCAATCTGGTCCCTAATGCATCATAGTAGACTACATAACCAACACCCTCTTCTAATAGCCTCAAGATGGGGGGACTCGTCAATCTCTGCCTCCGCTCCTAGAAACTATACTGGCATCTCTATGTCCATAAGAAAGGATGTCCTTTCTTTGTAAAAGCTGACAAGGATTCTGATACTCTAGAAATTTCAGGTACACATTTCTTGTAGTACCCATCCAACCCCAGGAAACTCTTCACCTCAGTCACACTTCTCGGTGGATCCCAAGAAAGTATTACCTCTATCTTTGTTGGATCCACTACAACACTAGCCTCTGAGATAATGTTTCCTAGAAAGTGGACTTCTTGTATCCAGAATTGGATGTTCAGAGGTTTTCCATAAATTTGGTGCTCTGAGAGTGTCTCCAAAACTATCTGTAGATGTATAGTGTGCTCATCCCCTGAAGCTGATTATATAAAGATGTTTTCAATGAATACCACCATGAAGTGATATAGGTAAGGCTAGAAGATCATGTCTATGAGTCCCACAAACACTATAGGAGTGTTGTTCATGCCGGAAGGCATCACCAAGAACTCATATTGGACATACTATAATCTCAAGGTAGTATTCAGTACATCCTCACCTCATACCATGAGTTGATAATAGCTTGATCTGAGGTGTATTTTCGAAAACCTCCAAACTCCCTTCAACTGATCCAAGAGATCCGCAATCCCCGAGATTGGATACTTGTTCTTTATAGTTACCTATATTAGGCACCAATAGTCCATGTCATGCCTCAAACTTTCAACTGCCTTCTCGGAAAACCAAATTGGGGCTGCCCATTGAGAAATAATGGGCCTTATGAACTGCTTCACCTAGAAGTCCTGCAGCTGTATCCTTAACTCACGAATCTCTGCTGGAGCCATCCAATATGCTTGTGTAAATAACAGTTTTTTCCTCAGGTACATGTAGATATTGAATTCTACCTCTCTACGACGGGGTAGTCCCAAAATATCATTAGGAAAGACATCAGCATACTGGTAAAACACTACAGGATAACTCAGACTCCTCTCATCACTACTCCAAGGTTAAGGCAAGCCAACTGATGTGTGATTTGTTGTACCCTCCACCGAGAGAGTCCGTCCTGGTCTACAAAGGATCCCTTCTCGCTAGTGAAGGAAAACCTAGTCCCATCCTCATGAAAACACCACACTTTGCTCCAAAAATATTCAACATAAGCATGGACCATGGCTAACCAATCCATAACCATGTTGAAATCATAATCCCTCAACAATGCTTCTAGGAGTTCCTATCCAACACTCTCGCCTACTAGTATAAGATCACACTACTAGCACCATTGTGTAATCTTAGAATCCTCTCTCGCAGGAGTCTCTAATCATAAGGATCAAGACAATGGCTCTACCAGAATCTTCGAGCTGCGAGCAAGATCCATTGAAATAATAGAATGAATGGAAACTGTGTCTATAACAACTATAGCTAGGGTGGAGTAGACACAGATTGTACCTCAAATCGTTTATGGAGTGTTGTGGTCATATGCCTTAGATGTATAAAGTTGAGCTCATCCCTATCCACATACTGCTTGAGGTCAAGGTGGTATAACTAGAGGTGGTGGTGGTAGAACCTCAAACCGTCACCCACCACCTGTTACATGGGCTGCTCCTATGCCATGTTCACCACCCTTCGAACCTCCTCGCTCGAATCATTGCCTCTTCCTCGGTGGTCCCTGGATATTTTGATGATCATTGGTGTGGACGTTCAGATATCTATGAGCCATGTGACCCTACCCACTACACATGTAGCATAGTTTACTCTGCTACTGACCTCCCCTGTCTCGTGATCTTCGCACCTCTGACCATACATCCTGGGGTCATCCACCGGAAGGTCTATCCCACGTGGACCTATGTATCATCTACCTACTGCCCGTTGTAAATGACATGGATACCTATCATCTGGTGGTGTATCTCACCATATGTGCATGTTCATCTAGGAATCTCTAAACTAATAGTGCTTTCTCAAGAACTCTATCCTGTGTTGGGATATTGAGCGATTTATTCGACACACTAATCTCCCATCAGATACCCTTCTCATTGGTTCAGGCCCTAAAGAAGGGGTCTCATACTGTGTCAGTGGAGTATAGAGAGAGTTCAGTAAATCATTTTGAGTACTGGGCCACTATCCGGATACCCTACTATAACTGTAGTAGCTCCTAAATATGCATAGAGCATAGAGTATCTTGAACGAACAATGCCCTGAAGAGGATCTCAAAGTAAAACTAGGTGAGGGTTTCCTCCTTATGTGTCTGGAGCATTAGGATCCATCATCGCCCTATTGTGACCTATAAGAAGCTAGCAGCTAGGATCACCATCCGGTCTAATTCTATCCCAACTAGGAGGAAAACTCGTGCCACTGCCTCCAGCCAGTACTCAGTTGCCTGGGGATCTGTCTCGCCTCAAAAACTCAGAGGCCTCTTCCACTGGAACTCATGAAACACTAAGTCAACATCCACCGTCCCCTAATGGGGCTAGTGGTAACTGTTTCCCTATGGTTAGTGGTTCTACTATACACCACAAGAAGGTACCGTTTTTGTAAGAGGGCCCTACACCGAAGCCTCATCGCTCTGTGGTCTATTATAGTAAACTCTCTCTGAAATCCTGGATGGAGGTCTATGCTACAGCATCATGTAAATAAACAGATTTTCCATGGTCAATAAGTTTACATGGTGAACTGACTCAAAAAAGATCAAAAGAAAATCATTTTCAATTACACACGCAATTAGTTTTTTCATTTATCATGTCGGAATTCATAACTCAGGGACCTGGTGTATCGATATGTCAGCCACTGCACCAACACTAGACTCCCCAAAATGAAAACCATACTCAAGAAATGTAACACTATTTCCCCATTGAAAATAAAATAGTCTTAGTTCTTTGGTAGAATAGACTCCTATGATTCCACTTTTTCATGACCCGTCCCCTAGGGCATGTGTCGTGACTACACCAAACCCTCCTTCCATAGGCCATGAGTTGCCAAAAAGTACTGAAAAAGCATATCACTAAAAACGGGATGGTATTTCTTTTAAACATGTACCCACACAAACTAGGTATACAACAAAAGAAAACAACGTAGTAAAACTCCTAAAGTAAAAGAGTCAACTGAAAGTAAGGGGGCCAATCTACAGGCCCAACTAAAAGAGAAATTGAAAAAAAAAACAGATCCAGAGGCTGTCTACCAAGGATCCCACCTGAAGGGTAGGTACAACTCATTATTGTGGATCTCCACGTCAACTGGTCACCTTTGTGCACTGCCTGGTCCTAACTCCCTAAGCTCAGTCAAAGCTGTCTGTCATCTACACAAGACAAAACAAGGTGTGGGTGATGCCCGTGCATAGGTGGGTTCATCAATACCCAGTAGGGACCCTAAGACCCTGAAGCTATCATAGAATTTTACAAAGGAAAAACCACAAAGCATGATTCCAATCACAAATCCCATGAAAATACTCAAATCAAACTATGTATACAACTTAAAGAACAAAAATAATGATGGTTAGTAAGGAAGATAATTAATCTTATTCTTTTAAGAAGTTCCACTATTGTACCATGAAGACGTCATTCCTATTTTGATCCACACAGGGTTGTAAGTAACCAATCCACAAAGGGTCGTAAGTTGTTGATCCCCATAGGGTTGTAAGTTTCTACTCCATGATGGGTCACTTTAAGGATGGTCCTCGTCAAGTCGCGCTACTGCTGATCCACATAGGGTCATATGTCATCGATCCAGATAGGGTCACAAGTCATCGATCCACACTTGGATGTAAGTCATCAATCCACAGAGGGTCACAAGTCATCGATCCACACAAGGTTATATGTCGTCGATCCACACAGGGTCGTAAGTTGTTGATCCATGACAGGAGGATCTAATATCTATCCTCATTGGGTTATGCTACTATTGATCCACACAGGGTCACTCTGATTCTGATCCATAAAGAGTCGTATGCCACTTTTTATCCAGCCACAAGATTCTGGCACTCTCAAAGCATGATTTCCATAGATTCTACACATCATGATATCCGTAATACCTCAGCCTCCGCAAAGTCCCACGATGACGTAACCCGGAGAACATCCATATCATAAGGGTTCCAATTCAATAGACGGTGCATCAATCGGACACCCAGTATGCATGTAATAAGCATTTTAGTGTCGGGGGCCTGATTGGATTTGAGTTTGATCCAACTTGGTCGTACTCCATGTTTCTAAAAAACCCAAGTGTATTATCTCAATGGACCGACTCATCCAAAGGATTCTAGCACAACAGATGTTTTTCCCGAAGGACATCTGGTTTAGAAGATATGTCCCTTTTAAACGAAACTAGGCCTAAAAGGGGTTCGGGTCCGGGTCTAGCCCATTTGGACCAACCAATCCTGGTCTGCTGGGCCCGTGTCGAACCGTCTGGCTTGACCCAGCCTGACTAGGTCTGGTCCAAAAAGCTGGGTCACAGGACCAACCAGGGTTACCCGGTTGGGTGCAGCCCACCAGGCCATAGAATCGGCCCAGCCTGCTGGCTAGGTGTGGCCCACCAGGAGGGTGGGGGGTGGTTTCCCCCGAATGGAAAAAGTTTCTATTCGGTCTTCAATCAACAACATTTGTTGGCACTGCTCCACCTGACCGGTCTTCATGGAATAGTCAACAGCTGGACCCACGAGGTGTGGGTCCACCCTCCTCCATGGCTTAGTGCCGCGACCCTCCTCCGCGGCACGATGCACACCGTCAACACGTCCAGAAAAGGCCACTTGCCACCTCCTCTGATCGCTGGAACCGCCCAGACGACAGAGCTTACACAGGCCTTCATTGAAGTTTTAGAGGTCCGTTTTCTTTTTCGAATGCACCTACGGGCCTCCTAGAATGATTCAATCAACGTGTGGACCAAGGTTTCATCTTTCTGCCGTATTGGTCAGCCTTCCATGAAGAACGCAAACAACGAAAGTTCAGTAGAGGGTCTGAGCCTAGTTCATTCTGCTCGTGCCCTCCGAAATAGAATTATTACATGGAATGAATTTAACATCATCAAGGGCATATAAATTCATGAAACTATTAGAAATAAATCAAGATACTTGGAGACGTTGAAAGAAGCTGCAGATGAGGAAAGTGAACCCGTATTCAAGGGGTGGGTGGGTGTTCGTCGACGTTTGTTCATTCCTCATTCTCCGTTGGAGTAGGTTTCCACCATATTTTCATCAGTGCATCCTCACATTGATCCCCAAAACCACTGCCATAGGTTTTTTTAAATAAGGGAATAATCTCCCACGTTATGTTTAATATTAATGTGGTTCATTAATGAACAACAACTAATATTTCATTAATTCAATGAACATTGAGATTACAAAACCTAAGGTTCATTTCATTAAATGGCTCCAATTCAAGCCTGACCTTACACCACAGTCCATCCATCTGCCACTGAACAGTGAGAAGATAATAATATAACTCATGGAGTTATATTTTTTTGTAAAGTCCAAAAATTAAACTTTTTATCCGACCCTTTCTAGTCAAAGCTACGCTTTGCCTAAACGAATCCTGGAACTGCAAATTCAACATTTCCCTTATATTTTTAATCTAAGCACCTTTTCAAAAGATTATAATCTATGGTTGTACATTTACTGAATGTACCATAAAAAAGATCAAAATTCCATTCCAGGGGATTCGGGCCTTTGAATCACATGCCATCAATTTTCACAGACTCTTAATAATCCCAAATAATTTAAAAAACAAATAATATTGAAAATAAAAGAATTTAACATTTAAAATAGAAATACTACATGATACTAATTTCCTATATAATTTATTATATACATGATAGGTTTTTGGTTCATGATCAAAGTAGATCATAGTTTCTAGATTCTAAAAGACATGTAGATCCATTAGACCAGAACACATGATGCATGTAATAAGTGAAAACAATGTGTAGCTGACTTGTAAACATCATGTAATCCCATTGAGATGCATGATGAAGACCCAGGTGAGTATCATTAAGACACGAAATATAGATTCATGACATGCAGGTGGAATGTACATTTTTGTTACTCTTGTATAATTAACAAGCTGAAGTCCTTGCTTTTTAACTCAGGTACATAGAAATTGAGGTACAAAAAATATAGCTCAATAGTACATATCGTGTAATCATATAATTAATGGAATAATTGAAACCAACTTTAAATTAAATGGTTCATCATTAAAACCCTATTTCATTGATTGGAACATTCTATTTTTGATTATTTAAAAAGGGTTTTAAATAATTTTAAATTATTAATTAGTTTATTACAATAGATTTGAAACAACTGTTTCTATAGTTTAATTCCAATTAATGATATTATAATGGTTATCTCTAATAGAACTTATATGGCCATTAAGATGAAATGAAACTAATAAAAAATTAATTAATTCAATCACATTTATCATAATAATAAAGAATTATTATGAAATAAATTTTATCTATTTAATATTTCATAAATATTTTGTGTGTGATAATTTATTAGTTTTACCATGAATTTTGTATGTGAGGGATGTTTTAGTTAAATTTATTGCATGATTTTACAATTATTTATTATGTAATTTGATATTTGGGCATTTGAGTCATCCCTCCCTCAATTATTAAATTTGTATTGTGTGTCCATGGTTGTTTACGTAATCCCCATTATGCAATATTGTGGTTCCCCTCACCTATATTTTAGTAATCAATATATATAACAAATGGAGTACCCCATTTTGTGTAGATTTAGTTCAAGACAGGACCATTACGATACCAACTCGTATGATACCCATGTTGACATGTGGAATATTATATCTTGTGCCATGTATGGAAGAAGGAGTTATTTCCCCAAGTTATTATGATTATTTAATGTCCACTATTTATAACAATAATTAGATAATCTCATAACTGTGAGATTAAATTATTTAGTAATTTCTCTCTATGAATTATTTAATTAATTAATTTAAGACCATGATCACATGAATATATTAATTAATGTGATAGGATGTAATTTAAATAAATGTATTATATGTGATTTTTTATGATACATGATTAATTAATTAGAAAACCCCTTATAAAATAAAAAAGACATTTAACGGTCAAAACATGATAAAATTTATACATAATAAATAAATCACTCAACTAAATTTAATATCCAACTTCTCCTTCTATGATGTGAATAATAATGTAACCAATAAAACTAAGTGTTTGACCAAAACAAGTTGGGACACATATTATTATAAAAAGTGTTATTGTGAAGGTTTTATGTTGAATTAACCATTTCACATCAAGGGAAGTATCACTTGATAGACATTTTTTAATTTGGTGGAATTTTTTTAAAAAATACAAGTCAATATTTTAGGATTAGAGGATCCACTCAACAGATCATTTTGCCACAAGACCACAATTTCTAAATATTTTCCTTGTAAAATAAATTCAAAATTCTTGAACAACCCTTATTAGGGTTATGTGACGTTAAATATAGATCATTTCCTCTATAATTTGGTAGGAACTAACCATTTTGAGTTCATTAGTGAAGGTTATTAGAACATGGTAAAAAATTGGTATAAATATTAAAATCATTTTATTTATTATATATCATATATTTATAAATCAAGAAAAATTACTAATAATATCTTATTTTAACTATAGAATATAATGGAAAACTAATATTCCACACTTTGTCTATGATCAATATTGAAGAAATATAAAATCACCACCATATCTAACCTCTATGAGTGGTTTTGAAACATTCAGATTGTTTGATTCAATGAATGAAGATCAATGATGCTAGAATCCTCACAACCTAATCTACCTAATAATGATGCATGTGGTTAAGAGTTACTCTTTTACACAAAAAAACATTTTAAAAATGTTATTGATGCTAAATGTTTGATGATATCATCTGTGTTCAGTAAACTCATAAAGTATCACTAAAACATGGATTTTTGTAGCAGGATTCAGAATCTATGTGGAATTTAATATGAGTGATCTCGATAAGAACTCTTTGATATATCCTATAATATTTTCCAGATAATTCTTTGAGTGTTTTCCCTATCTGGGGTTCATGTATTTATGATCATTGGAACACATCGAGAACCTATAAAATCTAGGTTTTGAACTCTATAATAACTGGACATTGATCTCATTCATGCAACACTCCCTTATAGAGTCTCTGGATATATTAAAATTTTATTATGAACTACATTTCAAATTATCTCTGAGATTCGATTACTCTCTTAATCATATTAGAAATGGATTCAAGAATGACTAACCTTCATACTATATAGTGACCAAATAGAGAGGATAAGAAAAAATTTATATGTTCAAGGCTTCTTCACAACACCCTATAAATAAGTGGAATACCAAGGGGAAATTAAGGGAATAAAGGGATGTCTATTTAGCATGCATTAAGAAGGTCTACTGGAAAAAACATTTCCCCTAGTTAATGAAGTAAGGAGAATATTTATTTGTATTTTATATTGAGTGCAGTTTATCAGTTTCAAAAAATTATGTATTAGGTACAACTTAGGGTTCTCACATATATATTCTAATATAGAAACCATGTATATTAAAGAATGTTGACTGAGGGGATGTTGATCTATGACCATCCAGGGGAGATAAACATTCTATCATAGCTATCAGGGACTACCTAATCACAAATCCAATTGGAATGATATTGGTTTTGGAGTTTTTTATTATATTCAATTTGTTACAAAAAAATATTTCTATATCCTAAATTTATACGGATTTATTTAAATTCAATTATGGGAAAAAATATTGCTAATTTTATAATCATATCATTTTATATGTTTTGTATCATTTTAATAATGTCCTTTATTTATTTTATAACAAGAACGAAATAATAGATATTTAAAATGAAGTTATTTAACACAAATTATACCACACCCAATTTTGGAATCACTGGTTGGGTCACATAAACAAAAAAACATGACTAAGTTACCTCAACATGTAAATTTAGATTTTTTTTATCAAAACTCACTTGGTGAGTGTTATACATGTTTACAAGGGAAAATTACCAAATAACCATTTAGTGGTAATTTTAAAATGGAAAGATATATTCTTGAATTTGTTCACACCATTTTGTGTAGACCATTTTCTATTATAGAAATGGGTGGCTACACATTAATCAAAACTTTTATTATTGATATTAATTAATATGGATATGTCTAATTATTGAATTATATGTTGGATTGTTTTGAAAAATTTAATGAATATAATAATGATGTTTCCAGAAAACATGGAATGATGATTAATAAACACCACATAACATTTGGTGGAGAATATCTTAATCCACACATTCTTCATAACTTATAGGAGTTTGGGATCATATCCCAAATAACTCTTCAATATATGGTTTAGTGGAATTTTAATGACCTATGTTTATGGAATGTATCAAAATCCCCAGCCTTTTTAAATTTTTTCTACAAGTGGTGATGATGCATTTAGATTCATTGATCAGAACTAAAATATGAGAGTTATGACTGCAATAAATGGTGTTTTTGATCTATTTAGGGGCTTGAAGAGAGCATCGGGTGTTTGAAGGGGTTGTTGGTGCATTTAAGACCCAAAGGCCTTGTTTTTGGAAACCAGTGTAGGCGTACTGTTTAGGGAAATCATTCGAGGGGTGTAACATATCCTTATGGATACATTTGCGTAATTGTAGAGTGTTGACACACATTTTGTGCATAGTATGGAAAACTATTTTTGGTTTTTGTTTGGGTCTATAGATCCTTGGTAGTGGATTTCACACGGTTGTTGTACGGTTTGGGGAACTGTGTGTGTAAAAAATGCAACTACTGTTGGGTAATTTTTCTAAATTTGCCTCTTTTTTCATTAAGTCAATATTTTTCTCTCCTCTATCCTTATTTCTTATAACTTGGTCTCACACATTATTAGAGAGAAACTCCTTTTTCTTAATCAGTGGATTTTGATCTAACTCCTCTGTTCGACCTCTATTATTCGATCCGTTAGAAGCTATAGGATCTCCTTGGTAAGGCTAACTATGTTCATACCACTTCTTCTATGATCCTTCATCTAACATAACACTATTTACAGTAAAAAAAATTCATGGTTAAAGATAGAAACTCAGTTCTACACTGATCAAATTTTGAATTAGAAATTGATACCAAACATACATATGCCCTTGAGTCTTGGGTAGGTGGTGCATACCATGTTTTGTGTTACTATAGACTTTTAGGTGGTATGAAATTTGGTGCATATATGGGTATTCTGAGAGATATTTTTTATATCGTATGGTTCATATTGAAATGATTGTGAGACCTGTGGGATTATATTGGGAACTCCCAACACTTATTTATATTGAGCAAGGCTGGGTTATATTCCATTGCTCCTCGTGGTATTTCAATCGGGGTACTAAAATTGATTAAATTTAATTGTGTTTCTTTGAAATGTTTTAATTAATTTAATATGGGTTAATTAAATGAATTTGAGGCACTCAAGACCTCCATAATGAATTGTTATATCTAATAGTGTGTGTAATTCGATCTTATTAAATTGAATTACTTTAATAAATATAATTTTTAGAATTATATATATATAAATATGTAATTTCTTGATATTACATTTTCTGAGACCCTAGGTCCTGTGATAGGTTTTCCCCAAGGCTGAGATGGCATGGGGATCGGGATTGAGTGATGTTGATAACTGGTTGGGCGTGGACTAGATTTTCTTGAGAGGTTTTGATGATAGGATTGGACATCAGGGATGTTAGTTTGAGGTAGTGTGAATGTTAGGTTAGGTATGGACCATTATACATATATGGAAAGGCTATCTGATTTTAGTGTAATGAGGTGGTTTTGACCACTTGTGCGGGTAGAATCCCCTTGTAGTTATAGTATAGGTATGTATGGATTTGGGTACTTTCCTTAGAAAGCCTCGTGGAAGGCGAGGAGCCTTCAGTTTACAAAAATGAGGATATTTGGTTGGGTGTAAGGCTCACTGTGATTTATTCTATCATCATAGATATTTATTTGAGGATTGAAATTGATGTTCTTCTAGTTTTTGTGCCCAGGGATGACGTGAGCTCTCGAGAAGGGGTCCTTAGGACCAAGATTCTATAGATTGGGAATTCCTTTGGGACGACGGTAATTTGAAACAAAAGGTGTCAGAAATCACGTGGTGACATGTTATGTTATTGAGGTGGAACTTGAGGGATCATCATGTATTTGTTTCTATAGGGTTACCATGGTCCATGGTCCAAGGACTCTCATTGCTTATGAGATTCCAGCATTGACCAAAGTAAGTGACACTCCCTGGTTTCTGTTGAGCACTAGTGGAGGTTGTGTTTATTTTTTTCCATTGTATTATTTACTTTTCTTAGAGATACATGTATACTTAAACACTTATGCTCGATATGCCCCACAGGGTGGTATCTTATTAAAATTCATGCCACACCCTACATGGGCCCTTCGGGTTGAATGTAGACTTTATGGATTTATGAACAGGTAATGTATCACCCTTAGTAGTTATATTATAGTACTATTTGGCATGTAGATTAGATGTGTCCATTAGGTAGTGCCCTGCTAGAGTTTTTCTTTTTTATGCTTTCACTCTTATATCATCATACTAATATATATATCTATTCTTGTCTTCCATGGGTAGCACCTTGGATACTGTATTGTACGACCTGGCATGGTATGTATGCTTGATTGCATTATTATTGCGTGGAAACAAATAAATTTCTGGAATGTTATTCAATTTACATTCGACTGCTGGAGTTATTCATATATTCCTTCTAATTTTCATTGATTTTGGATGCGTTCTGCTCTTCATGTCTAGTTCAGAACTACCGAGTAACTTTTTATCACAGCATGTTATCTTATTAGAGTCAGAAAAGTATATTATCAATTTCTAAAAGGGTATATCCTCCCTAGTAGTCTAGTTTAATCCCTCCCTAGTAGTTGGTATCCTTTTGGATTTGGGGAGGTCTACATAAGGCCAGTGGAATCCAGCCCATTAGCATTGTATGGGTGGTTTTTTAGTTCATAGATGCAAAAAATGGTATCATATGAGGTTCTTTTACCTCTTTTCTTGAAATTTGTCTTTGTAATTATGGTATAATAGAGATATGTATTTTTAATAAAAGAATTTTGAACTCATTCTTGGGTGCATGCCACCCCATGTACGATGGATAGATTGAATTACCTTGGCTGAGTTATTATACGTTAATTTTTCTTATATTATAGTTTATATGATTTCCGTCTTTGGGGTTCACTGGGTTTTTTATGATTATTTGTTGTGATATGTGACCCTTGACCTAGTGTGGTAAGGGAGAATTGACCCATAGCTCGATAAGGAAGGCATGGTGTGTTGGAGTTTTTTATGATCCTTTTTAGGGTATTTCAATTTCATATATGCACATATTAATTGTGATGTTATAATACCATGTGAATAATATCAAATTCCTTGTGGAAATGTGAAATTAAATGATCTAAATGATTTTTAAATGTGAAATTTGATACTCCATGATTTTTATTTATGTATGTGAAGTTTCATGTGGCATGGGAAATGGGAATGGATCGTATAAGAGTAGGTAGGTACTATGACTGAGGTTTTTTGGATCACTAGGATTGGGTGATTAGGTCATCAATTTGAGGCAATGTGGCTGTCAGGATGGGCATGGCCTAAGTATTTTGAGATACTTGGCTCTGTTGAGTGTGGGTTAGGAGGCCGAGAGGCCAAGATTCTATGGGAATGGTTGTGATGGGGGAGAGTAAGGGTAGTTGTTATACACAAATTTTTTTACCTCATTCCCTATATGTGTTATATATTGTTATATATATTGGATGTTGGACCATTTTATGGTATTCAGCATGTTAATACAATATGGACCAGATGGAGTGTCTGGTAGGTGATGATACAATGTCGAAGGTGAAGGATTAGTTTTAGGATCTAGTGTAGGAACGACAATAGCTGTGTTAGACAACATTTGGGATGTTTATTAATGAGAAAATCAAATCGATCATAGTACGTGTCATATAGGGGATCCAAATAAGTGATTAGAGAGTAGATCCATCAATGTTGTATCTAACTCGAGAGTTCTAGTCATAGAACCCCCAAAAATTTCTGTGTATGGCCAGTCCAATGGTAGTTGAGAACTAGATAGAGAGCATGAAAAAGATATTTGAGTAGCTGGAGATGCCTCTAGGGAGGAGGGTCAAGCTGGAGACAACTATGCATAGAGTACTGGTGAAGCACTAGTGATATGTATAGATATAGTCTTGTAGGCATGAGGAATTATCTTGGAAATACTTTTAGGATATATTCTTTAAGAAAATTTCCACTAATATGCTGAGGGTAGAGAGACCTTGGGATTTTTTGAGATTTTAGTAGGTGACATGTCTGTCATGGACAATGCAACTACATTCACTAAGATTTAGGGCTTTTCAAAAGGTATGGTAAGGGATGACACCTCAAGGATGAGTCTCTTTTAATATGGCTTACGAAAAACCATACTAGTGTACGTGAAAATCTTTAGGTGGTCATCATTCTCATATGTGGTCAATTAGGTGCTCATAGTAGAGGGAAACCAAACCAAAAGGTCCCATTTTAGCTAGGAAACAGCTACATATGATGGTTTAGATGGAAGAAATCAAGGATGAGATGATTATCAGTAGGGTAGTTAAGCCATGGACCCAGGTAGACCACTTAATGGTAGTTCAGTAGTGGTTTAATTTAAATGTGGGAAACTAGGACATGTCTGGTCTCTAAGTGATAGGCCTCCAAAGGAGTGTCAAGAATGTGGATATGTCGAGCATCATGTGGGGTTCTGAAGGAATACTTCTCAGACAGCTAAAATATATGGATAGAGGTAAGTTTAGTATTTAGATATTGGTTCAGGATCGACACTGGGCTATGTTAGCTGAGGATCTGCTGCATGAGGAGGACATGGCAATGATAGTGGGACCCAGCCATGGGGTTAGTGATTAGTGACTGGTGTAGCACCATATAGATTCCAGGCATCAGGGAGTCATGTGTTAGGCTAGGTTTATGTTGTGGAGATACAATGGGCTGAGAATACTAGATACCAAAAGATGATCAGAGGTACGCCGCATGCATGGGGGTAGTTTGTTTTTTCATTTCCTTGGCATGGCCTGTTCAGGCATGTCTATTTTGGAATGGCATGTTAAGGCATGTTTATTTTGTGTGCATGAGGTGCATTGGTTATATATGGACTGAATAGGTTCTTTTCAGTGGGTCAACACCATCTCGAGTGCATGAATATATATATATATATATGATGTTCTTGGAATCAGAATCATCATTGGATGTGTGTTTTGTGGTTCTTGGCATTGGGGCATCGTTGGATGTGGGTCACTTGAGGTTCATTCGGCATTGGGGAATTTGAGGGATGAGGTATTACATGAGATTCCTTGGGTATCCTAACATTGAGGATACATAGTGTGACTGATTTTTGAGGCACCATATTTGTTTGGAGAATACAAGTGATGAGGTAACTTGTTGTTTCCTGGGTGTCATGGGCTCGAGCCGGGCACTGATGTAGTGTGAGATGTGGTTGGGTGTCTAATGTGACATTGAAGAATCTGATGAGGTGCAGGGGTGATGATGCATCATGGGAGTACCATGGGTCTGGAAATAGGTCATTTGACCTTGATTGATTTGAGCTTTGTGTCGTTATTGAATGGGTTAGGTAATTCCAATGGTGGGGAGAGCTCCTTGAGAAAGATGACCTATAAATTTGAGAATGTGGTAGTTCATTTTATTTAGAAGGGAATGGTTATGTTTTGTACCATCTCTATGTTTTTTTACAGACCAGGGATGAGTTGTGTTAAGGTGGGATATTTTAATGACCTGGGTTTTTGGAATGGTTTAAAATCCCCACCCTATTTAATTTTTTTAAAACTAGTGACGATGCTACTTTTTATTCATTAATAAAAACTCTAATCATAGAGTTGTGATGGCCTTAAATGGTGTTTCTGGGTTATTTTGGAGACTAGGAGACTGAATCATGTTTTTATATGGTTTTAGAGATCATTGGAGGCCCTAAAGCATAATTGTTTTTGGAAAACAGGTGCATTAGCATATTTAGGGAAACCATGTGAGTGGTGGTTCATGGCCGTTCGGATTCGTTTGACGAATTGCAGAGGGTTGCCGCATAGTTTTTTCATGGTAAGGAAAACTTTTTGGGGTGTTCATGTTGTTCTAGAGATCATAGCTAGTAGCTTCCACATAGTTTCTGCAATGTTTGGAAACCTATGAAGCTGGTGTAGGGAAATTTTTCTAGAATTTTATTTTTCTTCTATTCTTTATTTTTCTCTCCTCTCTATTTCTTTGTTCGTCCATGATCTCGCATAATAGAGGAGAGTCACCCCTTTTTCTCATCTAGTCTATTTTGATCCAAATTCTCCATCTGACCTCCATTCTTTAATCTATCAAAAGCTATAGGATCGCCTCGGTAAGGCTAACCTCATGCATGCCTCTTCTTTTTTAATCTTTCATCTTATGGACTAATGTTTCTTCCCATGCCAATTCTAAGGATAACGACTAAAACTCATATCTATATGAACCAGCTTTGAATTAGACTTCAACATCAGAAATGCCTGGTTATATAAGTTTAATATAGTCATTTCATAACTTGTTTTGTGTTTTTGTGGACTTTTGGGTGTCACGAACTTTGGCATGTTTTTGGTTATTTTTAGAGAACCCCATTATATCTGTTGTTTCATAACAAATGATTGTGATAACCAGTGTATTTTGTTTGTAAATCCCAATACCTATTTATCATGGCCAAGTCCATATTATAGGTCATTTCTCCGTGGTGTATTATGGATGGGGGTTCTAAAATTGTTTATATTGATTTTTTTTCTTTGAAATGAATTTTTTTAATTTAAAATAGTTTGATTATATGAATTGGAGGCACTCAAGACCACCATACTGAATTTTTGTATTGAGTAGTTTGTGAAAATAAATCGTCTTAAATTTATTCACTTTATTGAAGTGATTTTTCTAAATTAAATATATATTTAATTTCATGAGATTACATATGTTGTGACCCTTAGGTTTGTGCAGGGATACGCCTGAGGTTGGGATGGAAATGCCATTAGTATTGAGTGATGTTGATCACTGGTGATCCATGGAAAGGATTTTCTTGAGTGGTTTTAACCAAAGGATTGTGCATCATGGAAATCAGTTTGAGGAAGTGTGACTCTTTGGTTGGGCATGACCCATGAAACATGGATGTAAAGGCCATCAAATTTGGGTGACATGGTTGAAGGGGAATGAGGTGACAGAGATAGTGTGTCTTATGTTCCTAACTAGTGATTGACACTCACTCGTGAGGGCTAAAGCACTGATTGCATCACAAGCACACTGGTTGACTCTGTGATGATGTGGTTTGGAAAACTCATGTAGGTAGAGTCCCTCGATATTTTTGGTTTAGGTATGTATGGTTTGGGGGTGCTTGTTCTATAAATCCATGTGGAAAAAGAGGATACATAGGTTGATATCAATGAGTCTATTGGGTAGGAGGTTAATTCTCACCATGATTGATGACATGGGCCTGGATATTTTTTTGAGGATAGAAATAGTTCTTCATCTAGTGGTCACGTGGTGGTCCAACATGAGCATTCGAGTAGGGGTCATTGGGACCATGATACTATTGTTTAGGGGTGCCTTTAGGATGTCAGTACTTTCGGACACAGTGTATCAGGAGGCATGTGGTTCCATCTTATGTGATTGAGGTGGAACCTATGGGTACACCAGGAAATTATGACTACCAGGGTACCATGGGTCATGACCCATGGACTCTCTTTGCTTCTGAAATTATATCATTGGATGAAGTATGTGACACTCCATGGTGGCTGCTTAGGACTATTGGAGGTCGTCTTTATATTTTTTCATCAAATGGTTTTCTTTCCATTGAGATTCATTTCTTCTTAAACACATATGCTCAATACGCACCATTGGGCGGTATCCTACTGAGATTCATATCACACCCTGCACTGGCCTTTCAGGATGCGTGTAGACATTATGGATTTATGTACGGGTAAAGGATCAGCCTCAGGATATGGATAATATTACTATTTGGCATGGAGATTGAAATGGACCTTGAGCGCATTACAAGTTGGAGTTTTACTTTTTTTTATCTTGGTCACTTGTATCCGCATGATTATATATGTAGCAACTTTTCCCTGCCATGGAAAATTACTTGGATATTGTATTGTATGAGCCAACATGGGATGCTTTCTTTCATGATTTATTTTTGTTTGGAAACAATTGTTTTTCTGGAATGTTGTTCCATTATCTTTCTTCAACTGGAGTTATTTCAATATTACTACCGATGTTTACTGATTTTGGATGTGTTTCTCTCTATGGGTCTATTTCGAGTATGTTGAGTCATTTGTTTCCACTGAATATTATCTTATTTTTCTTATACCTGTATATTATCTATTTTTAGAGGGTAAAGACTCTCCACTACACCTTTTTACACCCTAACTTCTAGTCGTCATCCTTTAGCATTTGCGGACGTGCGCATATGGATAGTGGAACCTGGCCCATTAGCACTATACGTATGGCAATTTTTGTTGGGGATGCTAAAATAATAGGGTACGTGAAAGGATGAATTGAAAATTTTAGGACATGATGAGATCAATAATGATTCATGTGAGTCATCCATTATTCCTTTTGTGATAAAATTAACAAACAATAGAATATGTACTAAAACAAATACTAACTAAAGTGGGAGATGGTATACCATACAACTTATGGAATGGAATGAAACCATTATTATCTTAATAAGATGTGTGTGGTTGTGATTGATTTGTTAAAGAAACATTAGGTAACAAGCGTTTATCCTAAGACACAGTGTTTATCTTTATAGGATATCCCACATAAACAATTGGAAACTGCCTATACAATCCTCCAAACAAAAAATTTGTGGTTGATAGACATACAACATTCCATGAATTTTAGAAAGTATATAAAATTTATAGCGATTAAAGGATAAAATTCAATGAATTACAAAAATAGTTACACAAGTGTTGTCATATGATGAAATTTCATAAATTCATAAGGAAGAAGTTGTTTTTCCATGACATAAGTACAATGTTGGAGTACAATAGAGGCTAGAAAACTATAATGGTATGGTTTTCTTGTCACCATGTATATTGAATCATTATTAATTTATAATAATGATCTTATAATCTATAATAATGTATTAAGTGGAATATATTTTTTCAAATGGAATGAATCTGTGAATTATGAAATGGACTCCATGTGCCAAACCATGTATGGATTTTGTTAGATACTCCAGTTGATGTAAATCCCATTGGTTTTAAATGGGTATTCATAAAAAAACTCAACCTAGATGGACAATTCTATACTTAAAAAATGTGACTAAAGATAATTTTGATTAAATGTAATAAAATAATAGACAATGAAGAAACATTTTAACTATTTTCAATGCTAAAATCCATCAAGATTATACAATCCATTATGGATTTTCAGGTCTATGGGAATTGCAAAATGCATGTCAAAATAATATTCCCTAATCGGAAGCTTTAGGAAGATTTTTATATAAAAAACATGTAGGGTTTGTGGCTCTAAATAATTCCAAAAATATATGAATTTTGAAAAAGACAATTACATATTAATGAAATCATCTCAGTCATGGAAATTCCAGTTTGATGAAATAATAAAAGAATTTGATTTAAAAAATAATGAATATGAGCCTTGTGTCAACAAATGGTTTAGTGGGAGTGTGGTGGTTTTCTTATTAGTATATTTTTATAGTAAATTTCTTATTTGAAATGATATACCTATATTAAAATATTTAAGGCCTTGTTGAATAAATGATACTCACTAAATTAATTAGTCCAAATGGTATGTATTCATAGATCATGATAGATCCAAGTGGTTTCTCGACCTTTGTCAATATATTTATATTTATAAGATATTGAAGATGTAATATATAGAACAATTAAATATGGTATTTTTTCATGCATCATATGGAATTCATATTTCTAGAAATATGTGTCCTCATACACACGGGGAATGAAACTGAATGGAAACGATTACATACAAGTCAGGGATTGGGCCAAAAATATATGTCAAGCAATATGCTATACCAGATGTTTCTTATGAATTATGTTTTTAGGAAGATATATAGCTGACCCAAGAGACCACAATTGGATGGAAGTGAATAAAATACGTATATGAATTTTACTAAGGTTATTTTGTTAGTTTATGGATAATATGAGTAGCTATTCATTAGAGGATATGAATATTCGAGTTTCAAAATTGATCATGATGACAAGATTTCTCAATAGGGATACATATTTATTTTGAATGGATGTACAATGAGTTGGAAGAGTTAAAAGAAGGTTGTGTTCATGGATTGTTTATAATATTCCATGTAAATTGTGGATTATAAGGAAGAAAATGAAGCAGTACAGATAAGAAAATTAATTCAAGAGATTAGAAAGGTACCTAGTTGTATAGATCCTATCAAACTATATTACTTTAATACTACAGCACTGGCTATAGAAATATATACAAGGTCACATCAGTGGATACATAACATAGATTAAAGTATCACATATTTTGGGTTTTCTCTCAGAGTTTTGAGGTTACAACGAGAAATATTTCCATATAATATGATGTAAAAACCCCAAGACAAAATCCTTGAATTAGAAAAAACATTATAATAATGTGAGGTCTGGATGACAAAAAGCTATTGGTAGTTAGTTCTAGTTCAAGTGGGAGTTTTTTATGTTTTTATCATATTACCAACTATTTTTACTTTAATTACAGGTAAATTAGATATATTGAAAATTACTAAACATTCTTATTATAAATTTAAAATTTTTAAAAATATTATTTAATACTTTCGTAGATTATACGTCACATTGCTTTCGTCATAAGAGTTCACCATTCTGATGAGAGGATCGATGTTATCTGAGGATATTCTTAAATAATGCTTTGTGATTATATGAAGTACTATGATGGGACACATAGTATATAGATTGGAAGGGTTGAATTACTATAATAGGATGAAGCTTCTTCATATGATGTCCACACATGGTAATCATTAGGATGGGAGATTATAATAACAGATCCACCGGTGGGAATTCCACAAGTTTTGGTGTCATCAGATATTTCTATTTATGAGATTGTATAGTGGTCTATAGACATTAATAATATCATGAATTCATGTCCTGATTTGTAAAATAATATATTCAGACAAAAAATATCACACCACATATTGGTGGTATGTTGGGTATGTCAGGCGAGTCCTAAACGACATGATATTAATGGATACATTGATATAGGCTTTTCCCTTCAATATTTATGGAATATGATATTATTGAACTATGATTGGAATAAAAATATCTCCCTAAATCCAACATTCATGGTCTAATAACATGTTTATTTTAGATAGTCATTGAAATGTGTAATGATCATACAGGTTTGTGACAGGGATGTGAAACCTATATGAAGAGATATTGTAAAAAATGGATCATATTACATAGTGAGTGGTAATATATTATTATTATCATTTTGACAATAATTTATTCTTCTAGGGTTCCATGTCCAATTTCTACACTCTAATCCTCTAATTTAAGAAAGCCCTTCAAATTTCTATCTGAAATAATCCTAGAGGGTGACATAGTATTTGTTAATAATGATACTAATTAAATTATAAGTGAATTTAATTAATATAACAAAATGTATTATCAAGAATGAAGAATAATTTTATTCATGTTTTATTGATTGAAAATACAAATTAGTTAAAAAATCATTATGGAAAAAATATTTATTTGACTATTAAAATTTTTTTAGGAGTTCAAATGGAGGAAGACAATGTCTGGTTCTGGATTAATATTTATAATATGGTAAATATCATTTATCTTTTAGGTGTGTTAAGGAAATATGAAAAATAATAATATAATTTTTTTTATTATGTTGAATAGGTTCCATTAATAATATGACTTTATATTAGGGTCCAACATGAAATTAAAATATTTCTAACTGTAAGCCTCTGTCTATTGTTGACCTCACCTGTTTTGATAATATCAATTATGCTTTAATATATGTTTATAATCCTATCTATATGTTAAATCATGATTGAAAAAAATATCAAAATAATCATTGGAATATGTAAATCAATGTTTATTTATGTTTATTAATTCCTTGAAATAAATCTACCTCAATCTGGATATTATTTTGATAGAACATATAAGTATTAAGTATTGATTCATTGATATAGACCTACCGGTACATAGTCTACCGATAAGTAAAGGTCACTGATAGACCAAGAATCCTGTGACACAAGGTCACTGGTACATAGTTACTGATACAAATAGACAGACAAAGTCCACCGATACAGACTGCTACCAATTCAAGTATGATGATACAGACAGACAACTACTGATACAAGTCTATTGATACAGATAGACAGCTACCGATACGAGTCTGCGGATACAGACGATGGCTACTGCTACAATTTCTACCGATACAAGAATGCCACCAGTACAAAAGAGCTACCGATAGGAGGAGCTACCGGTTCAATTGGTCTACCATTATAAAGACTAACATCTACTGATACAGACCTACTGACTCAAGTCCACTGATACAAGCCCACTAATGGAGAGAGCTACCGATGGAAACCGGTCTCCATTTTTTAAACCATACTTATATTTTTTTTTATTTAGAAATGGTCATATTTGATGTTTTTAATGAACCTACTAATAATTAATGATATTTGTGGGCATGTCATCGAACCATAACTCATACTTATAAAAAGGTAATCATTCCCTATTTTCAGAGATGAAGGAATATAAGGGAACATCGAACTACTAAAGATGAGATACAAGAATCAATAAATTTTTCCATGCACATACAAAAAAGCCTTCTGGAGACACTCATGGACTTACATGTATTGAAGAAGAAGGAAGAATACATATTGAATCTTTAGAACCTGAACATTCAAGTAGAAAATAGCTTCAATGATTTCACCATCATTCAATCTCATCTGTCTGATCAACCTGGACCTGGAAATAAAAAACAAAAATGACATTATTTTTCTTGACAAGAACCACAGAATGACTCAAAGCCCTATATTCATCAATCCAAGGAGTCTCGAGATTCAATAAAAACACATATATCATTCTAAACTTGTATCTATTTGTTCAGCTCTATTTTATTTCATTTATTTACATTTTGACCAGTGTGTGTGCTCTATATTTTTAGGCACATACTCTCTCCTGTACATAACTTAAGGATTTATAAATCCTCACTCAATATTTCCCTTACTCTCTTGTATCCCACTGTGGATAGTGGTAGAGGTCAAGTGTGACCTGGATAGCCTGTGTGCTATTGTTTTTGTTTTTCCCATGTAGAATTGTGGTAGAGGTCTCAGTACCTGGACAGTCTTTGTTCTGATGTTCACCCTGATCCAGGTTGTGGATCAAATTTTATATAAACTGTTCGAGAGGACTAAGTCTCGGCTTGAGAATGAACCTATTGGTTATATCATTTGTGCATCTTATTTTTAGTTTAAGTTATTTTCTATTCCGCTGCTAAGTTCTTTGAAATTCAAATCTATTTTAAAGTTGCTCTGATAGTTAAACTAGAAAATGTTTAAAAATTTTGTAAGCTAGTAATTTATTTTCAAAAGTTACTTAATCCCCTGATTGAGTTAATTGAGAAATAATCAATCTCTTGAGAAAGTAATTAAAAACATAAAATCTTTATAAATTCACTACAATTTAATTTTTATTTAATTTGGGGGTTTTTAATCATAAAATTTTTAACAAAGATTTTAATTGGATGTTAATTCACCCAACCCCACTTCTGTAGTGTCCACTCCGACCAAAATTTGGTATCAGAGGATTGTTCTAAATAAATGATTTACAAATACTCTGTTTTTCAAAATTGATTTTAGTTGTTTCTTAAAGATCTTAAATTTCTATTAGTTCTAAATTTTATCTATTTAAATATATTTTCTAAAATATAATTATCGATAGTAGACTAGAAGGTGCTACTACCAACATGCCACCTTTATTTAATGGTATTAATTATGCCCAATGGAAAATGAAAATGAAAATTCATTTAGAGAGTATAAGATTTCATATCTAAACTGCTATAGAGACTCAGTATAAGATTACAGAAACTGAAAGAACTACTTGGGACGAACCTATGAGAACAGATTACAATAATAATTGTAAAGCAATGAATGATACTTACTGTGCTTTAGAAGATGAAGATTTTAATAGAATATCTTCTTGTAAGACTTCTTATGAAATTTGGGATACTTTGGGTGTTTTTCATGAGGGAACAAATAATGTTAAGGAAATGAGATTGAATACCTAAACTACTAAATATGAAAATTTTAAAATGAAGCCTGATGAACCTATTTCTTACATGTATCTCAGGTTCAACGAAATTGTTAATACTATGAGCTCGCTGGGAAAAGTTGTTCCTATAAAAGAACAAATCATGAGGACACTAAGATGTCTGCCAGAAAGATGGAGATGCAATTTAGTTTCAATAATAGAATCATGTGATATATGTTCAATACCTATTAAGGAGTTAATTGATAAGTTAATGATGTATGAATAAGATCTAAAGGTAAAAAAAGAGGAAGATGACGAACCAAAGAATAATTCAGTTACATTTAAGTCTACTGCCTCAAAGAGAAAGGAAAAAAAGAAAGTTCACATACCCACTGAAAGCTCAATAAGTGGAGGTTCAGATTGTAATAGTGTTGAAGAGATGGCTCAAATAGCCAGGAGATTCAAGAAATTGTATAGGAAGAATAAATTTTTCAAAAAACCAAATTATAAAGGTAGGTATACCCAGTGAGGTAATAGGAAGAAAGATTGGAAGAAAGATGATAAGGATGATGATATAGTGTGTTATTAATGCAAAAAGTAAAGTAGACTTTAAGGATAACTGTCAAAAATTGAAGTTCAAGAATAAATATGATTATAAGGAAAAAAAATATAAGAAAGCTATTAAGGAAACATGGAGTGCTTTAGAAGACAACACAAGTGAGTCTGAGGTTTCTAATTCCGAAAAGAATCATGCCAACATGTGTTTCATGACTAATACTTCTGAGGTACCTGTTTCCCCTATGCTGAATGATTATTATTCTCGGAATGAAAGTGACTCAAATATTGATGATAATATGTCTAATGCTGAATTATTTGAATACTGTAATATGTTAGATGATACTTGCAATGAGCTAAAGGATAAGTACAAATAATTAAAGAAACAGTATGCCATGTCCAATACTGTTAAATTTGATCTTAGTATAAAAAAATAAAAATAATTCTCAATTGTTAATGGAGAATACTCAACATAAATTGTCCAGTGAGCAATTTATAATAGATCTAGAGAAGTTCACTATTGGAAAGAACACTATTACACAAATTATAGGAAAACAAGTTGCACCAAAGTATACTACTGGTTTAGGCTATCAACCTAGATAGAGACAACTTATTAAGAATATATTTATTCCTAAATCTGGACAGTATGCTTATAGTTCCAGTTTTGGAAATTCCTATCCCTCAGATAGCTATTCACATAGTTATATATCAAACAAAGTTTATCTTTCAAAATCTATTGAATCTATAGAATGTATGAGACACATTAGACAAATATGGGTACCAAAAGTTTTTCTTGCTAACCTCTCTAGACCCAAAAAATTATGGGTACCAAAATCATTTTCTATATAAACTAGTTTTGTAGGAAATATTCCTGAAATGTTCCTATAAGAAGATATGGCACTTGGACAATGGATGTTCAAGGCATATGACTGGAGATTACTAATGTTTCAAAAGTTTAATCAAGGTTGATGGAGGAATTTTCACCTCTGGTGATAATTCGAAAGTAAAAATCATCGGCTTAGGCCAGATTGGTAACACAGATTCAGTATTAACTTCTAAAGTATTATTTTTTGATGGATTAAAATACAACTTGTTAAGAATTTCTCAGTTGTGTGATGATGGTTTCAATGATAAATTTGAAAATGATGCTTGTAATGATTTTAATTCTAAAAATGTTTTGGTATTTATTTCCTTGAAAATTGAAAATGTATATGCTGTAGATTTAAACACTTTATCCAAAGAAAAGGTTGCATATTTGAATGCTTTTCATAGAGAATCTTGGATATGGAACAGAAGACTGGGACACTAAAATGTTTATTCACTTATGAAACTGACTAATAAAAATTTAATTAGAGTCCTACCACAACTAAAATTCCCATCAGACAAGGTTATTACTCCCTATTATAAGGGAAAGAAACATAATGTTTCATTCAAAATAAAGAAAGAATTCTCAACTTCTTAACCTCTCGAGTTGGTTCACATGGACTTATTTGGACCTTCCAGATTTTCTAGCTTAAATGCGAAGCACTATATATATGTCTTAGTAGATGACTTTTCTTGATATACTTTGGTATATTTTCTTGCTCACAAAATCAAATCTTTATCTTAATTTATTAAATACTCAAAATCTTTAGAGAACCTTAGTGGAAGTAAGATTAAGTCCATGAGAAGTTATTATGGCCGTGAGTTTGAAAATCGTGATTTTGAAGCTCACTGCTCACACAATGGCTACAGTCACAAATTTTTTTCCCCTGGGACACCTCAACAGAATAGTGTAGTAGAAAGAAGAAAAATAAACCTTCAAGAAATTGAATGAACTATGCTCAGTGAGTATGATTGATCTGTTTACTTCTGGCCATAAGCTGTCAATACAACTTGTTATATTATAAATAGAGTCTTGATTAGACCTATACTTAAAAAGACCCCTTATGAACTGGGGAATAATAGGAATCCTAAAGTGAGTTAATTTATAGTTTTTGGTTGCAATGTCTTTATTCCCAATACTAAGGATAACCTTGACAAGATTGCTTCTAAATGTGATGAGGGAATCTTTATAGGTTACTCCATAACCAGTAAGTCTTATAGAGTCTTCAATAAAAGAACCAAATGCGTGGAAGAATTAGTACATGTAAAATTTGATGAAACTGATCTACATGAACCTAAGTCCTATCTTGAAAATCGTGAAGATGATCTTTCTATTCTGGACCTTAATGGTAAAAATAGTGAACCTGTTGTAAATCCAAGCAATTCGGGAAATATTCCATAATATGCTTCTGGTGAACCCGAGCATAGAGAAGAACCTGAAATTTCTATTCCTACATTTACTAGATCAACTAGGATTATAAAGAATCATCCTTTAGATGTTTTTGTAGGTAATATTGATAGAGGGGCACAGACTAGAGATTCTCTATAAAATCAGGTTGAACATCAAGCCTTTCCTTAATAGTTATAACCTATAAATATCAATGATTCAATCAATGATGAATTTTAGGTAATGGCTATGTAATAAGAATTAAATCAATTTGGAAGAAACAATGTTTGGGAATTAGTTGACATACCTAAGGACACTTTGACCATAGGCACTAAATGGGTTTTTAGAAACAATATTGATAAATCAGGAAATATCATTAGAAACAAAGCTGTTCTAGTTTCACAAGGGTGTATTCAAGAGGAATGAATAGACTATGAGGAAACCTTTGCACCTGTATCTAGATTAGAAGCTATTAGAATTATACATACCTATGATGATAATATGAATTTCATGTTATATAAAATAGATGTTAAATGTTCTTTTCTATGTGGTTTTATAAATGAAGGTGTTTTTTTTGAACAACCACCTGGATTTATTAATCCTCAATTTCAAAATCTATTTTTAAGCATTCTAAAGCTATATATGGTTTAAAACAAGCGACACAATATTGGTATGATAGAGTTAGTAGTTTTCTTATTTTAAAAGGTTTTTCTAAAGGAATTTATGAACCAACTCTCTTTATTAAACGAATTTCCAATGATTTCTTGATAGTAGAAATCTATACTGATGATATTATTTTTGTATCTTCTAAAAATAACCTGTGTATTTATTTTTCAAAGAATAAGAAAAATGAATGTGAAATTAGTTTTATGGGTGAACTTAAATATTTTCTTGGATTTCAAGTTTCTCAAAAGAAAAATATTAATATCTTAAATCAATATAAACATACAAATCATATTTTAAAGTGTTTTGGTTTGGATAGTATAAAATAAAGTGATACACCTACGAGTACTATTTGTATGTTGGATGCTGATGAAACTGGAAAACAAGTAGATCAAACCAACTACATAGGTATGATAAGGAGTTTACTTTATATTACTACTATTAGACCAGATATTTTGTTTAGTGTGTGTATGTGTGAAAGATTTCAAACTAATCCAAAAGAGTCACAGTTTCATGTTGTTAAAATAATTTTCAAATATCTTAAACATACGACTAACATAGGATTATTTATCTAAAAGGAAAATCATAAAATTTAATAAGTTATTCAGATTCTGAATTTGCTGGTTGCAAGTTATATAGAAAGTGAACTTCTGGATCAAGTCATATTCTAGGTAAGTCCCTAGTACCATGGTTTGGTAAAAATGCTGAACTATGTTGCATTGTCTATTGCTGAAGCAGAATATATTGCTGCTGGTAGTTGCTGTGCACAAATTTTGCAGATGAAACATCCTCTACTGGACTATGGATATCAATTTAGACATGTATCTATAAACTGTGATAACACTAGTGCGATTAACATATCTAAGAATCTCATGTCTCACTCTAGGACCAAACACATTTATCGAAGGCACCACTTTCTGAGAGATAATTACCAAAAGGGTGGTATTACTCTTTAATTTATAGGGTTCGAACATTAATTTTCAGGAATTTTCACCATGTCTTTATGTTCAGATAGGTTAAGTTACATTAGACATGAGTTAGGAATGATAGACTTTGTAATTTAGAATCCTCACCGATATAAACCTCACTGTTAGAATCCTCACCTTTAGAAACCTCAAAGTTAGAAACCTCACCATTAGAATCCTCACCGTTAGAAAACTCACTGTTAGAAAACTCACCATTAGAAACCTCACCATTAGAAACCTCACTGGAAAAAACCTCACCTTTGGAAACCTCGCCATTAGAAACCCCACCATTAGAAGCCTCATTGTTAGAAACCTCACCATTAGAAACATCACCATTATCCAAATCCTCATAGTTATCCAAGTCCTCACCACAAGCCAAATCCTCACTGGTATGAACCTCACCGTATTACCTCCCTATTAGTGGACCTTACCGATAAAAATACCTCACCTTTAGGAATCCTCATCAGTATGTATTAACGTTAGGATTAGAATATTTTTAAAATCATATATCTTAAGCCGCTAGAATCTATATCATTTGTATTTTACTTATTATGCTTTATTTATTTATTTTTTGATTCCTAAATGATAAAACATAAGTCCTGACCTCATCTCAATCCACCTCACACCCTTTACCTTCAAGCCATAGCTCCCAAACCTTCTTTTCTCTAGAACCCTCAGCCTCACGATTTGCATAATGGCAAGACTTAAGTGACCATCAGTCAGTGAAAAGGATGATGAGACAATTACCAAGAGACTGAAAGGAGAGTCTATTAGTGGCAGCGAAGTGATGAAAACTACAAATCCGCACCTCGTCCGAAGGAAAATATTATCTGAAAAAGTGCTATGCATGGAATGGTTGATAACCACTATGTCTCTAGTTCTAGAATTTTTGGAAGATCAGAACTGGGTATAGTGCTTCTCGAATAAGAATGGTCCTTTTTATCTGAATCTTGTAAAATAATTCTATTAGTCCATTCATTTTGAGAAATCAGATGTTGAGAAAAAATGATATCAGTAGTGAATGGCAGGAAAATATCTTTTTCATATAACGAGTGGGCTGAATGCCTAAGAGTTCCACATGATTGAGAGTTTGGGTATTTCTTGCAATCAATACCTCCTACCAGTGACTATTTGAATATGAAACTACCTTGGAAGAATTAACAAGAGATGGCACACCAAGAAATGCAGTTTCTATATAAATATATGGAGAGAACCAGTTACCTTTCAAGTTCATCCAACACGTGCTATGTCGAAGAAGAGAGGACTTTTCAAATTTGGAATACCAAGATATTTATTTGATTCATTTGCTGAGGCATGGTGTCAAGGTAAATTTGGCTAGGCTTCTGATGATTCAAATTGAAGATATGACTAGGCCAAAGTCAAAAACTAATGCTCTATTCTTTGAAAAGCTGATTTCATTGATGATTAAGGTATGAGATGTGGCTAAGTATTAGGATGGGACTTTGGTTATGAAAGACAAATTTTTTATTAACAAAATTGTTTCTAAATACATGAAGATCAATTGGAATCTATGAAAAAGAGAATGGGTCAGTGATGAAGGGAAACTATATGATATGTTTAATCCTATGGATCATCCTTCTAGGCCTAAGGATGTGAGGGATCCATGTCTAGGACCTGATAAAGAGGAACCTCAGTATAGTGATGATACTAATGAAGACGACACCTCTATAGCTGACGGAAGGGATATAGACTTTCCACCAAGTCCTGTTGCTGAAGTTGTATCATCTGGAAAAGAAACACTGTTGGGAGTAAGCAATGAAGAATCCCCTATTGATGAAGAAGACCAGCCTGCTCCAGAGAATGAAGAAGAAGAAGAATCTGAAACTGAAGCATCTGTTTCTGCCTGCTTGAGTCTCAGTCCACTGATTGGGAACTCCTCAATGACTATTGAGGAAATTGTTGATGTAGAAAGACATGCACCTATTCCTGAGGAGCCTCATACAGTTTAATTATAGATGATTTTGGATGATTCTTCTGAGGAAGAACTACCTTATGAGGCGTCTATTGCTATATATGTATAGGAGAATGAAAAAAATGAGGGGGAGAATCCAACCAGGATTGGCAATGTTTCAGTAGCTGTTGAGATTGAAGACTAGGTAGAAGACACAGGTTTCACAGTTTGTGGGCTAGACTATCCTTATTATAAAGATTAGACACCCATCAACATACCACTAGTTAACTACAATATCCATTATGAGATTTTACCTAAGGATGGGGTGAGAAAAGCTGATCTAGAACAGTTAAAGTCTGAAATTAAGACCTAGTTTTTTGAAGAGATAATAAGAATGGAAATCTCAATAATATCATCCATTAAATCTGTTTTTAATGAATCTGTGGCTAGTATTGTGTTAGAAAGGGTACCTACAGTTGTGCCTGAAAATCTGGCTACTAAGGCTGATCTTGGGTCTTTAAATACTGAGTTAAAGGAGACATGGACTGCATATGTTGTAGACTTAAAGAGATATTTTGTTTAAGATCTATCCAAAATATAAATATCATTTGAACTCTCTCTTGGATGTACTGTGTCAACCACTATGACAGAGATGGTGAATGAAGTCAAAATATATCTTACTCAGACTGAGATTTGGACAAGAGTTATTGTTTCTTTGAAGCAATCTGTTGATTCATTCCATACCATGTCTAGTTCCCAAACCCAAGATGCTGCTGACATAAATTATATCAAAAGTGTAGTTAATCATTTTTTGGATGTATTTGAAGCCTTTAAAAAGAATATCAATGTGCATGTCAGTACACAGGATTTGGTTGTCCAGAACCTGATAAGAAACTTAACCCAATCATTTAAGGAGACTTTAGCATTCACTGTTAAACCTCTTTCTTCATCTAGTTATTTAGTATATTTTGATCAATTTAGAGCTATCCTAAAAGAGGAGCTTGGTCAGGCTTGTACCAGTAGCTCAGCTGTTTCTTAGGTATTTTCTACATCTAGAGATATCAGAAAATTTGTTTAGGAGCATATTAGGGATTCTAATACTACCCAAAAAGGAATCATAGATAAGATTGATCTCTACTTTCAGAAAGTTTATACCAAGCATCAGTTCAACAACCATTTGAAGCTTATATTAGAAAACACAAAACTACCTCGAGTTGCTCAAGATTTCAGAGAACAAGTGAGCAAGCTCAGGGAGTTGAATCCTTCTCTAAACAAGTTTATGGAGAATAAGGATAACTTTATCTCTACTATGGAGAGAGGGGGAGGAATCATTATAGACTTTAGGAATCTGTTGCTTCCATTTTATCATGTAGACAATACTCATATCATTTTACCTCCAGATTTTCCGGCCTTTTTCTCAGTTATCCTCCATTCCTCAGATGACATCGTCTCAAGCTATCAGAAGCATGACACCATTGATTACTCTGAGGAGTACCCACTATTGGACAAGAACTTTCTTTGTTGCTTAACCTCTAATCATGCTTTCTAGAATTCCCAAACCTTCTACTGAAGCTAACCAGCCTAAGTCTACCTCCGAACCCAAATCCAAATCCAATGTGGATATTCATGAGGTGGATTGATTAGTGGAAATGACACTTTGATAGGAATCAGTTGTATTATTTTTTCATCACTTCTGTATTTCTTTGTATTTTTTTGACCTCAAGTAGTATATAAATGATTTCATTATCTTTTACCTTATGTTGCTTCTCTAATTCTTTGTTTCCCCCTTTTTTCTAATGACAATGGGGGAGAAATATGAGAATTATGAGAAATACGAGAATAAATTAGCATAATATAGCTTTATTTATATAAGTGGGAGAAATATGAGAAATATGAGAAATATGAGAATAATATAATTTAACTATAATATAATTCTACCTTAAGTACATTATTTTTTATATCTCTGATACAGTAGTTTCATACCTCCGATACATTTTCATATAATACTCTATTCTCTGTTACATTTGAAAATTTCATTACTCACAATGAGAAAAAAAAACCATTTTATTTTATACTGATACATTACTTATTATTTTGGATTATAATATCATCAATTTTTTATTATCAAAAAGGGAGAGATTTTTGACCTCAACTGTTTTGATAATCTCAATTAGGTTTTAATATGTGTTTATAATCCTATCTATATGTTAAATTATGATTGAAAAAAATATCAAAATAATCATTGGAATATGTTAATAAATGTTTATCTATGTTTATACATACATTGAAATAATTCTAACTCAATCTGGATAAGATTTTCATAGAATAGATAAGTATTAGGTGTTGAGTCACTGATACAGACCTACCGGTACATAGTCTAACAATAAGTAAAGGTCACTGATAGACCAACCTTCCTGTGACACAGGGTCACTGGTTAATAGTTACTGATAAAAATAGATATACAAAGTCTACTGATACAGATAGCTACCGATACAAGTCTGTTGATACAGATAGATAGCTACCGATACAAGTCTGCTGATACAGACAGACGACTAACGATACAAAGTATAGCAATACAAGAATGCCACCAGTACAAAAGAGCTACATATAGAAGGATATACTAATTCAATTGTTCTGCCGTTATAAAGAGTAATATCTAACGATACAAATCTACTGACTCAAGTCCACCGATACAAGCTCACTGATGGAGAGAGCTACCGATGGAAACCAATCACCGTTTCTCTAAACCCTACTTATAATTGTTTATTTAGAAATGGCCATATTTGATTTTTTAATGCACTTTCTAGTAATTAATGATAGTTTTTGGCATGTTAGGAAACCGTACCTCTTACCAGTAAAAAGTTAATCATTCCCACTATCGGAGCTTAAGGTATATAAGGGAACCTTGAACTTCTAAAGACGAGATAAAAGAATCGATTAGTTTTTCCATGCACATACGAAACAACCTTCTGGAGATACTTAAGGAATTTCAATCATAGAAGAAGAAGGAAGAATGCATACTGAATATATAGAACCAGAACATTCATGCAGAAAAGAGCTTCAACGATTTCACCTTCATTCATGCTGATCTGGCTGATCAACCTGGACCTAGAAATCAAAAACAAAAATGACACTCTATTATTCATGACAAAAACCAGAGAAGGACTCAAATATTCATTTGTGTCAATCCATGGAGTCCAATGCTTCACTCAAAACACATAGAGCATTCTAAACTAATATCTATTTGTTCATCTCTATTGTGTTTCATTTATTTACATTTTGGGCAGTGTGTGTGCTCGGTATTTTTCGGCACACACGGTCTCCTGTGCATAACTGGAGGATTTATAAATCCTCGCTCAATCATTCCCTTACTCTCTTGTATCCCACTGTGGATAGTGGTAGAGGTCAAGTGTGACCTGGATAGCATGTGTGCTATTAGTTTGTTTTTCCCACGTAGAACTGTGGTAGAGGTCTCAGTACCTGGACAGTCTTTGAACTGTTGTTTACCCCTATCTAGGGCTTGGATCAAAGTTTATATACACTATTTGAGAGGGCTAAGTCTCAACTTGAGACTAAACCTCTTGGTTATATCTACTCTGCATCTTATTTTTAGATTAAGTTTTTTTCTATTCCATTGGTATGTTATTTTAAATTCAAATCTTTTTTAAAGTAACTCTGATAGTTAAACTAGAAAGTGTTTATAACTGTTGTTAGCAAATAAGTTAGTTTCAAAAGTTACTTAATACTCAGATTTAGTTAACTCTAAAATAATTATTCTCTTGAGAAACTAATTGAAAACATACAATCATTATAAATTTACTAGAGTTTTATTTTTATTTAATTTATTGGATTTTAATCATAATTTTTTTAACATAAAATTTAATTGGAACTCAATTCACCCCCCTTCTTGAGTGTCCACTCCGACCAACATCTATAAATAGTCCACTATTCCTATTTTGTAGTTAAATTGAAAATATATGACTTTTTTAGATAATGAATTCTATCCCGACTACTCAATATCTGTCCCTTTTATGGAGAAGAAATGATAGGTAGATTCGTTCAAAACTAAAGGAAAATATATAAACACAAAAAACGTAAGACAATAGATTCACTATACTAGCACAATGATTTCAATTACCTTTGCATGAAGATCAAAGGGGCACATGTGGATCACTACCAGAGAGATTCAATCCATGGATCTCTATAGCGCAAATAAAACTATCTGAAAGGGACTTTTGAAATTATCAATAACCACATCAAAGAAAGATCCTAATCCATTTTATATTATTTATCCCAATATAAATAAATTTATTACAAATGTAATGATTAAGATCTTATATTAGGGTTTTTTGGAAATGAAATATTAGAAAAAAAATTTAATATATATCCCAAAACCACACACTTCAATAGTTATCGGAAGCTATAATAGATGTGTTACATCATATGTTCAGTGAATTAAATATAATTTAAAATCCTATCAATTTTTTCCTTTCATGAAGTTTCATTTTAATTGTTTTAAAATTCATTAGAGCTTCTCATCTTAAATGTTATTCTTTTTGGAATGTTTCTAATTATACACATGTATTACATTTAATTGTGTATATACTACTTATTTACCATATTAATTAATTAATATAATCATAAATATGATATTTAATGTTAAACATTGAGTTTTATTATTTCATGATTATTTGGATTTAAAAAACTCAAAATGGGTTTTATTTTAAACGACTTTTCATATTTCTTAAGTCACATTCCCATTGATTTTTCTTTCACACACTTATTCAATATGAAATTGAATTAATTTTCATTTCAATAGTTCTATGATAATTTTATGTCAGATTAATAAAATTGACTCTCATTATAAATGTTTTAAAAGGAATATTTTTAATAATTTTTCATATGTGTAGATTTTGAATTTTTGATCATCATGGGAAAAGGGTTTTTTTATTTTTTTACCACTTCAACACCTTTTACAACCATCAAGAAAATTATTCACTATTAATATTCCTATCCAAACTTTCATGGTTATCCAATGAAAATACAATTCATAATTTTCAATGAAATTTTCATTTCTACAAGTTATAAAAGTGAATGAATATTTCTTATTATTTTTCAAAGCATTCGAATTATGATTTTATAAAAAAAATTCCACTTATTCTAACATCCATTAATAATTGTTATTATTCTATAGGGATACACCACGATGAAAACAAAAATACTCTTTCTTATGTTTTATTATGATGATGTTTTAGGGAAATATTCATGAAACTCAATTCTTTTTTAAAGGTCAGTTAAACAAAAAATGAATGATTAATTATTTCATATTCTTATAATATAAATACAAGTTTTTATAATTATGTAACACTTGGTAATGTTATATCCCTATAATAAATTATGTGATATTTTAAATATCATTATCTCAAAATGGTAAATGAGCAGTTATTCCAATCATAAGAAGGATCATGGGTGGTTTCCAAAGCCCAATAAGGTTCAAGGGAGGTTATCCCCAGAATAAAATATGATTAATTTTATGTTTGGTATCATTGATATATAATTTATTATTACTAATTATATGAAATTATTTAATTCTATATTCTTATGAATATGTCATGTTCTTATGGCTCATAGTTATTGGTTATCTTATAATTGATGTATTAAATTATTATAAACAATTTCCCAATGACTCAATTTTATTTATCTATGTTTTATTGGGTATGAATATCATATTTTGTGTCAATGGGATTTGATTATGTGAACGTAAGAAAATGATAACATTAATATAACTTATGATATTTGATTGTTAATCACAATGTTTTACCTTTAAAATCATTTCATATAACCTTTTTAGGATTCCAGTTCTCTAGGTTATTTAGAGTGATATTATGTATGACATATCAAGATGGGTATCTCATGTGGAGAATTTTTTGGGAGTTATTGATGACATTATTTGTGATAATATGTTCTTCATATTTTGGTAAATAATCCCCCTTGAATAAAAGAACATGTTTTTTGTTAAGAAAATATTATTTCTTGACACTCTACAAATCTAAACCTAAATGGTTTATCTTATGTATGTTAGTCAATGATGGTTGTTGATAGTGTAATTATTGATGGATAAATTTTTCATACAACATCTAGTATCAATTATAGAACATAAATAAAAAAATTTAGTATCAAATAAATCTATACATGTTTTTGGTTTGTCAAATCCAAAGGTTCTATTAATTATTTCCTAGTATAATAAATTCTAATGATATAGTGCCAATTTTTTTAGGTTTAGTTGATACATCATCAAGCACCACATTCCTTTTTTTTGGATGTATCATCAATCCATATCATCTAATGAGTTATTATTGAAAAGATATTAAAACTATAATTCTATATTCCTAATAATGTAATGACATTTTTAGTTCATCGGAATATATCATCTTGATAATAGGATGATATACCAAAAAAAACCATTTTAATCCAAAACAACGTAAGACCAATTCTTCAATAAAGTGCATTGTATTTTTCAAAAACATTTGTTATAATATTCATTGAAAAATTTAGTTTTCCAAGATAAGGGGACTAATTTTACCTAGATAATATTTTTAATATAATGAAAATTACTAAGGAAAGTGTATTTAGTGTTGTAGAACCACATTTTCTCTAATCCATTAAATGAAAATTGGAATTCTCTCCTTTTTTTCTTTACTCACCACATGTGGCATCAAGGAATGTGAATCACTTTTCTGTATTTATATTTATTCTCTCCTAAAACTCAATGAAACATATGAATAGTATTTATTAAGTCAAAAATATTGTAAAATACATCTAACAAACTTATGCTGTTGTAAATAATAATTTCAATTTTCTTCATTAGGTGTTACTAAATCAATTAATTGTTATAGATCATCCATAACAATTATATATTCATAATTCTTTACTTATGGATAAATAAACTAATTATTATGTTTTTCACTAGATATTACTTTTTAATTAGACATGTTTTCAAGTTCATTGATATCTATAATGGCTTCATTTTTCATACACAGCTATAGGATATTTTAAATTATTTCCTATATATCTAAATATATAATAATTGAAACACTTTAATATATGTTGTATTTGACATATAATGTTATCAAATATACTAATTCATCAAGAAATATATTAAATGAATAATTGAATAATAAATGATTATTAACATCAAGAAGACAAGTAATGCTTGAATTTAGTCATCCTGTATTTACAGGTCTTACCATAAACATAAAAAATATTACATCAGTAAGAACCAATGATTTGGTGTTTTAAAAAATATTAAAATATTAACCTTAACTATATTAAACAAAAAATAATTATCACCTCATAAACATTCATTTATTTCTGAAAATATTTTCCATTATTTTTCAAATGTATATTTCAAAACTAAAAACCAATAAATTAATATTGGATTAATAACCCCTCTAAAATTTAGTAATCATATTTTGAATATTTTTATAAATATTAGTATGGGTTTCATAATATTGTGATTATATATTGATTGTTTTTTATTCATAAAACATGGGTTTATGATTGATATTATCACGATTTTGAGAAATATCGCATATATTAATTATATGTATCCAACTGAAAAATCATAGTATGAATTTTTTTTTCAAATATTGGTCTTTTTAAATGTAAAAAAACAATAAAACTAAAAAATTACAACCATTATAATGACTGCATCTAAAATAATCATTATATATGATTAAGTAAATAAGTATTCATCTCATTTAAATATTTAAGGAATAATCATAAAACATAAGTATTCATATTTAGATATTGGTAATGAATTAAACATTTTTGTTCGTATGATATGATATTACGATCCTCAAATGAACATAATACGTGAATTTTTAGAAGAATAAATATTTTATAACTCTTCAAATGTATTGGTGGAATTTTTTTAAATTTTGATCATGGATTGAAAATATGAAATTATTTACAAATTTGTAGGAACCATAATAATATATCACAAACAATATACCATGTCTTCCAATGTCATTAACTATATTAGGTAATCTCGGAATTGGTCACTTGAGATATCCCAAAATAAAGCCTAAGAGGCATTCCTGATCCTCTTATGTGGGAAATTATTATCATTCATCTTGAAAAACTCTATTAAAAATGATCTGGGCCAAATTTTTTTAATAAAATATAATATGAAAAAATAATACTTAAAGGGGAAAAATAAGAAGCTGATAGATAAAACAAAACACTAGACATAAATACACCTGACCTTAGAGATCACTATCTTCCACTGAACCAATTTCACTAAATGGTGACAGATTCTGATATAGAGGATGCATCAAAACCTCTATATAGGTATATCTATGAGTATTTAAACTTAGTTGAAATGCCCGAATAAACTACTCCCTATTCCTTAGATTTATGTAGAAATGTAAATCAATTGTGTTTGAAAATAAGACACATTAGAATAGGTTATTATACAAATGTTAGTAAAACAAGTGAAAATATTCCATTTTCAAAAATACTAATTTATGTTATATTTTAAAAAATAAATTTCAAAAAATTACTTATAGAAGATAATAAGTGCTAAAAAACTACCTTAGTCTAATTTCATAATAGTATAATAAGTAATCATTATTTTTATTATTTTACATAATAAATGGAAACTATGAAATATATCATTTTAGAATAGTTCCATGAAATAGAAGAGTAAAACAGAGACAACACCATGGGAAACACCAATGTTACTTGGTCAACCAAGCCCTATGATCCTCGTATATCGATGCTAAAACAATATAATATCCTCTCATCGATTATCCTCTAGAAAGGATGAATCAAATGTTATAGTAGTCCCAAAATAATCATTATTTTTTATTATTATTTTTGTATCATAATGTTTTTAGAAAGACTTGGTCAATACCTTATCGACTCAACCAATGCACAAGACCTTAGCAACCCACCAAGGTACCCATTGATTCTAAGTGCTTCATTCAAATAGAGGTTCACTTTTATAAGGTTATTATATACAAGATATCACAAAATGTACCAAACATCCACTATTACCTTTCCCTCCATTGACGTCCCACCTTTATTTCTATCCCTTCACATGTCACACAAAGAAATCCCAATCCTCTACACCTATCAGGAATCACATATTTATCACATACATCACATTTCAAACTCAAGGAAAATGTATTTAATAGGGTTTTTCTATATTTATAATCTAATTCACATTGATAATTGGGCATCATCACATAATGATTATAAAACCATTTTAACATTGAAAAAAATAACATTTAAAAAATAGGTTGGATGAATTTTTTTACATGGCAAAAATATTTTCGATTATTTGGTCAGTTATTTAAATCAATTGAAAAAAAAACATTCTAAGAGAAAAGACCAATTTTCATTCCATATACATACTACATAATAATAAAAACATAATTTAAAAATAATCATGAAATCAATTAATTCAAATTATGGTCTAAAAAAATATGGAATCTACCTCAAAATATCATAGCTATAACGGTGGTAACTCGAATCCACTACAAAAATGTCCTTAGTAGAAAGAGATACCAATTAAAATTCTAAAGAAAAAAATTATTTTATACTTACAGACATATACAACTATACCTATATTTAAATATCCATAACATGATTATAGATATTTATCTTTCTATGATGGAGTAATTACATAGAGGGTATATATATTAATTACACATGTATAGGTGTGTAAGTCACCTTCAGAGTTCCATGAATTGTCACCTTTATAAATAGTGGTCTAAAGCTACAGTAAAGGGTTCTATGGTATATTTTAAAAATAATAGAAACTCAAAATTCACATAACCCCTAAATAAATATTGACCAAATTTGAAAAGTGGAATATTCCTTAACCAAAACATATGGGGAAGCCACTACCATCGATGCATGAGACAAAATATCATCTCAAATGATTCTATAGAATCCTACAAGAAGGAAGAATATCTAGAAATATGTAAAATCCACAACGATAAAAAAGTGAACATACTATAGGGTTCATCTAACCTCACATCATATAATGATATTTGAAAATAAGGAATAAGAATTTTATGGAGTTAGAAAAAAGCATACTCGATGATATCTCATCATGAATTGGTAGAAGAAACGGTGATCAGAGTGAGTGGAAGGGGTATGACTGAGAGCCCCTCTTGGCATTGAGCGAGATTTGGGGAGGGTTTTTTTATCACTGTTGTATAGGGAATATAATTTGGTTTATTATTATTATGATTATTATTATGATTATTATTATTTTATTTAATTTACTTCCAATAGCTTATAAATTGGATATAGTTTTTCCACACAGTTAGCCATACCATGCACCAACTTTCTGTCTCTACTAGAGGACATAGACACCCCACATGGGATGGTTTTATAGTCAAGAAAACTATGTTTTAGTTGTGCGTCCAAGTCTATTTAAACTATATAAACAAAATCATGGTTTATGTATAGTTTCTACTCACTATGCGCCACCCATGGACCTATAATGAAACAAAAACATTAAAAATTTAAAATCCAATCCCATCTAAATATAAAATAGAGAGAAAAAATATTTTAAAAAATTATATAATTTTGGTTCATGAAGTGAAAATTCTACCCAAAATGACACTTTGTTCCCCATATTAGTCCTTGTATATTTGGTTAATCAAGGCCTATGGAAATGAAAATTTTATACCTGATATAAAATATGATAATTTTAATACCACCCTTGAGGAACCCACCTGACAACCTAATAAGAAGCATGTGATACCAATGGACTCGAATTAATGAATGAAATGACCAAGACAAGAAACTCTCCTTTCTAAACACCATTAAACATGAAACACCCCAAAACTGTAAATAAAATTAATAAAAGGATCTCATCATGGTATATTTTGGTTCACCATGGGAATCTGTCAAGTGAACCACTATCCATTCCAATACTGTACCATAACTGTGGTTAGATAGGGTGAAGACAAATAAGCAAACTGGATAAGAAACTCAAAATCCCCTAATAAAATGTAATCACTAGCATAATTGGTCCCCTATATTTCTTTTCTTTGGTGGCCTCCCCACTATTTTAGGACTCTATATAAATCATAATTTCCCAAACACAAAAAACTCGCAAATACAAAAAAACCAATAACACTATTGTGACCTCATAATGTCTTATGTCACACCAATCCAACTTAAGGGATGTGAGAAATGAGTCCTATAGTGGGTCTCTCTGCCATTATAAAAAATACTAGTTAAATATTGATATAAGAGGTACCCTCCATGGAATTCCATACAACACAAAAAACAACCCAATGAAAGAACATCCAACTAGGAACCGAACCAGATCATGACACATAACTCCAAAAGTAAGAGCATCCCCAAATAGGAACCACTAAAAACCAAAAACACTCCAAAAGTAATATTACCATTCTAGAGTTTTCATTGAAATTGTAAGAACATGGATTATTGTTTTAGGTAAGGATCATGACTTCATGATGTTTTTTTGGAAAAAGCGAGAAAAGGGAATATTTATATTTACAGGATGTGTACTATTGAGTACATGTCGTGTAATCTTGTGTACAAGTCGTGTACCCAGATGTCGCGACTAGCTGTGTACTGGTCATGTAATGGACGAGTACATGGTAGAGTGGGTGAATTGGTAGACCTTCTAAAGTTTGAGTCTGTTGAGGCTACTACATGGAATATACATAAAATGAACACTCTATGTATTTCTATTTTTTAATTTATGAGTCAGAGCGAGGTCATGTCTCATCTCCAGAACACCATTCTTATAACCTTGGTTTATCTAGGAGTGACCCAGAGTGACGATCAATGTCTGAGACACCGTTTTTTCATCCAAGGACTGATTCGAACTCCAGAAGGTGTATTGGAATCCCACTGGTGATTTCTTCCTTCTTCATAATACTCTCTTCCTAATTCATTTTCTCTCGTGGGTTATGTAAGGTTGAAATTTTTTTCCTTTTTACTTATATTCATTATTTTGGCCCGATTCAATGGCTAACGTTCATGAAAATTCATCATACAATAGTAATATACGTTTTTAATGCCTTTTTATGATTGTCTATAGATTATAAGTGCTAAAAGTGAAAAAAATATCCATCTTTAGGGTATTGAGGGTTTTAGAATTTGACCCTGTTTATTACCTTCTATGACTTGGTCAATTGATAAAAATGGTAGTTGGTATGAACAAGGCTTAATACCTTGATTATGGATGTTTTTTTCTATGAATTATGTATTATGGATGTTGGGTGTATGAAACATGTGATAAATTATTTATTTCAATGCCTCACACTATTATGATGGAGTTTTTGTTTATTTGAGATTCATTTGTTTCACATGGTAAAAGTATGACCAAGGGGAATTGACTGTGAGATATTCTTGAGGTAGGGTAATTTTTGTATAATGGTTGTTATCGCTGACCAGAGGTGCTGACAGTGAGAGCTTTCATGGGGTCTTTTTCCAAAGCGCATAGACCATGAGAGCTCCCCATAGGGACATTATTAAATGAATGTTGGACCATAGGTACTTGACTATGTGAGCTACCATAGGTTCATTATAATTACTGTTTCTATGTAGACTAAGGGGTATTGATCATGAGAACTACCCAGGGGTCATTTTTAATTCATTTGTGCTATGTGGGGAAAAAGGGGTTAGATTATGTGATATTTCCCAGAGGGTCTTATTACTTTTTGATTTGATTATATATTAAACCAGAGGGTTTAGACTATGAGAACCTTCCCAGAGGTTTGCTTGTGAATGTTTTAATAATTTTGACGAGTATGCCAAAAAAAGGACAAGGTTGGACTCGGTATTACTTGATTGTTTAGATGATATATTTAGACGTCTATTTGTTATATTGTAAAAGTTAATATATATCTTAGTGTAGATTTTGAGGTCAAATAATTCAATGGGTTTAATAAATAATAAAATAAAATAAATGCAATTTAAACTGTAGGATTGTTTACTTTGGAATACATACTAGTTAATTGCTTCATTTTTACATATTACCTCCTATATATATTCACTACCAGTTATGCACAGATCTTTTGGTGGTTTTCTATTGGTATTCATATCACACCAGGGTAGGGTCATGCTTTCGGACCAAAATAGATTATATAGATGCATGTATAGATATTGTAAATCACCCTTGTTCATCAAGTACTTGATCACTATGGAGCTGGAGATCATGAGACCATGTTGAGGCTTGCGATGCTATTAGAGTTTACATACATTTCATTCCACTGGATTCTGTATTGTATTTTCTAGAATTGTGACTTGTTTTGTTGTCTTCTTAAATACATATAACATGCATCATTATTTATATATGTTGTAGTGGTTTATACTATCATTCTTCTACTTTTAAATTCTATTATATAGTATTACTACTTCCTCTTTTGTATCCTATTTGTTTCCACTATGATATTATTCTAATGAGGTAATATTTTTCCCAATATCATACAAAAGGCCCTTGCAACTAGTCGATAAACTCTTCTGTTTGGGGAAATGTGCTTAAGGTCATGTGACCAACTAGGTAAGAGGCACCATTGGGTGAAACCCAAATCTGGTACATTACAAAGTCCTATCAGGGGAAGGTTCTTTTCTGCATTGTCTTATTGTTTGGAGCATGTAGATATGGATAGGAAGGAACATGTAGTTTTAATAAGATATGCCAGGGATTATCTAACCCTTGTACTGGGAAAATACAGTTTAACTCAAATATTTTTATTTTTCTGGTTTTTCAATTGTAAAAGTTTATTTGATTTCACCATTGGGTGATTCACATGTTTTGTGTTGTTATTGTTGATATTATTAAGGTTATATTTCTATTGAAACCTGGTGAGATGAGGTTATTCCATATTATTCATCATATATAGACTTACTATAGATCACATTTCATGCATTCTTGTTATGCCATTTAGGGTGCATTACAGATTGCATTCATTTGTGATAGATATTGTGATAAATATACATGTTGTTGTGCTAGATGAAATGATAGAATATTTTCTATATTGATTGCGTATTGGATTATGTAATGTTTCATTTTTATGAACACTATAACTTGGTCCCTGAGGTGTTCTAGGCCCTCTAGTATCGGAATTTGGTGGATCATGTTTTAACTTTAATTGGATTTTATCATGGTATAATATGAAAAATGATGAAGAAAATATATTCCTAGATTTATGGGCTCTTACATGTCTGAATGTTTCATTCCTTGGAAAAAATTATAAGTTTTCAAGGGTTCTTGAGAAGTTTCAGAGGCTTACAGTATAGAAACCCAGACAAAACAGTGCGTGGTTTTATAAACACATGCCAGGTGTTCTTATGTTCTGGAATAAAAAACTTTTCTTAAGTACATGTAGTGTGCTGCATGTAAATGCCATGTAGTACTTGACCATGTGACTGAATATGTGAGAAGACATGTGGGGTTGAAAAAATTTTGGTAGAACACATCGTTTTTTTATTGTATATTCCTTATTGGAAGAAATGTGTGTTCATATATGTGACTAATGACAGTGGTGGATGAAACTTAGGTTTTACATGTCGTGTCCAATTCTTGCATGCCATGTAGATTCGACCTTGTCTTCAACAGTGTGACTAATGACATGGGTTGTTAGAACATAAGTAGTACACACCATGTCTATGGTGAACACACTATGTAGTGTTTCTTAGGAGAGAACTTTGTAGTTATCCATGTAAGAAGAACTTTTGAAGGAGGGAAAAATCAATTACATGCCGTGTCCTATGATGAAAATTCCATGTGTAGGGGTGTTACATGACCAGGTTTGGTGGAGTTATACACCCATGTTGAAGCATAAGGGAACATGTCATGTAGTGGTTGTACATGTCATGTAACCCTGTTTTGTAAAACATCATCTTTTTTCTTATTATGTTACTTTATGGCACTTCTATGTCTTAGTCATTAATAATCTTAAACTGTGGTGTATACTTGATCTTGTAGAGTAATTCCCCCAAAACATCCTCTGTTTGTAAGGTAGGGGCAGTGCAATGATCAGACATCAGAAAGGAGAGGTTAGGGACTACCAGTAGATCCTCCCATCTTCGCATATTTGAAATATCTATTATAATAGACGCAGGTGTTGATTCACAATTCTGGGAGGGATTTTTGAGGATGTTACAGAATTTTTAGGGTGTAACGCATCCTACCCCATCTATGGGAGAGCTAATGTGGGAGTTTCAATAGTAACATCATATCCCATTTTCTAGGGATAGAGGACCATAGGATATAGATTCATGGTCGGTGGCCAGGAGTTCTATATTTGAGCATCTAGAGACACCTCTGGAGAGGAGGGTGAATCTTGAAATGTGCATGATACTTGATTCCACCATGATATGGTGGGATTTTATCTCAAAATAAATAAGTCATCTGGATATGGATTGAAAGGAGATTCATAGACCCATCAATGACTACTTCAATCCTGATACATTGAGGGTAGATTGAGCCTGAGAGTTTATGAATATGAAGTAGGGAGCTCTTTTAGTGATGAATTAATCATTATGTTTTACAGAGCATCAGCACATTGCACCTGTTTTAGGAGATGACAAGTAATAATTGGCTAGGTTATTTTAGAAAGGTCTCAGGTATGAAATATGATCATAGGTGAATGTCTTTAGGATGACTTCATTGATGTCTATATTTAACCAAGAACTAATTACTGAGTGTAATATGGAGGATTTGGTAGGTGATATCCAAGGATGTTCAACATCCAGGGCTGGTACTCATTCAACATATTGTAGTTAGTGTCTTAGGGAGCTTTCATGCGATGTTTCTTCAACCATCTTAGTGGTATAATACAAGTACAGGAAGAGAGGGCATACGATACCACAATTCCAAAAAGATCTAGTTGAGTGTCGGTCTTGCAGCAATATGGGTATCCTTCATCATTTCTGTCAGGTGTTCTCACTATCAGTGAGTGATAGGGGTTCTATTATGACTCCACATTCTTGATAAAGACCACCATTTGCTTATCATCCAGGGACATGGAGTTTTCCTGACCATTTAGGATGTAGAGGATGTCATGGATGGGGTAGTCAGATGGAAAGATTTCAGCAATAGCTGGGTGGATTAGTTCAGGGTAGTTAGGCAGGGTCGTAGGGCTACGGTATAGGTCATACATTTGCAGTATAACAGACATAGTAAAAGAAGGATCCTGACCCTCTACTGTTAGAGATACAATTCTTGTTGCCTTAGTTTTAGCTTCTCCACTTTTTGATACAGGGGCTTCCCAGAGTTTTATATATTGTCATTATGTAGAGCCTAGGGCTCTGTATCCTTAAATATAAGGATCTTATGTTACTAGAAAATCCGTTGTTGACTAGAACGACTAGTGTACATTAGTGTAAAGGGTGCCTTCTTTAGGTTGGTGGGTGTCACATCTTATGGTACCTCTATGTGTGGGAGATTACTAGCTTTGATTTAATTAAAATACTGGAGTGGTTGGTCTCCTTCTAGGCCATTATTGATTGCTATCGCCGAAGGGTGAGTTTCACATCACCATAGGGTGGGTATTTTATTAACAAGGGTTAATGGTATGTTCAATAGAGTAGAGAAGGACCCAAGCATCTTGGGTTGGGAGGAATTACAACCCATTTTTTTATATTATAATTGGATGACCAGGGGACATCATATATGGACTTTCCTCCAGAGGTGGATCATTTCATAGAGGTTGTTCTAGATGACATTTTATGTTTTTCTCCAGAGATATCGGTAGATTTATCTATTGATCTTGTTCCAGGAGTGACACTGGTGTCCATTCCTTTTTATATAATGGCTACACTAGAGTTACAGTTTCTCAAGATACGGTTAGAGGAGTTATAGGAAAAGGGTTTCACTTGACCCAATAATTCTCCTTGGGGTTTTCCTGTTATGTTTGCGAATACGGTGGATGGTAGCCTCATGAATTGTGTGAATTATTGGAAGAGGGAGGTATTTAAAATCATGAACCGATATCTTTTACCGAGGATTGATGATCTATTTGATCAACTTTGAGGATAGTGGGTGTTCTTGAAGAATTACATGAGATCTGGTTATCATCAGTTGCACATTAGACCATTATATATGCCTCTTACAGCCTTTTAGAGCAGGTATGGTCTATAAGAGTATGTGGTTATGATGTTTATTCTCGCAAATGAACTAGAAGTTTTCATGGGACTGATAAACCATGTGTTCCATCCTTACCTGGATTCTTTTGTGGCAGTCTTCTTGGACTATATCAGGGTGTACTTTCACACTCGAAAATACCATACGATCCACATGGAGATCATTTTGACTATAATGAGAGAGCATTAGTTATATGCAAATCTCTCAAAATTATACTTCTGGAGGGACCATATTCACTTCTTGGGTCTTGTTATCCCATAGACAGGAGTATCATTAGACCTAGAGAATGATAGATTAGTAGTGTCCCGAGAGAAGCCAATGAACAACTTTTAGGTATGGATTTTTCTAGGGCTGGCTGGTTACTATAGGTGCATTGATAAACAACTTTTCATGCTTAGAATCACCACTGATGGGCCTAAATATGAATGGTGTGATGTAATTATGGTCAGATACATCCGATTCAGACATTCAAGTGCTGAAAGGGAGATTTAATTTAGCACGGATACTGATTTTTCTAGGTTCGGGCAAGAGATACATTGTTTATTATGATGAATCAGGTATCATGCTTGGAGTAGTGCTTACTAAAGGGGAAGGATTCGTTGCGTATGGCTCTCAGTAGTTAGGTCCACATGAGAGGAATTACCTGACACACAATCTCGAGTTAGATGTAGTTCATCATGATTTACGTTGTTGGATATATTATATTTTGGGAGAGCATATTGTAGTGTTCACTAACTACAAAAGTCTCATGTATATATTTACTTATTGTGACATTAATTTGAGACAATGAAGGTGGGTTCAGTAACAATCGTTCTTTGTCTTTGAGCTTTCCAACATTCATAGGAAAGGCAATGCTGAGGCTGATGCGTTCAGAAAGAGGAATAAGATACAATAAATTTAGAAGTCCAGTAGTGAGTGGAAGCTTATGACTCTGTTCTCTGAGATTCATTTGGAGTTGTATGACAGACAGGGGATGACATTTTTCTATTCTCTATTTGTTACCTCTACATAACTAGATCGAGTGTGAAAGATGCAGCTATTAGATTCTGAAGGACTAGTCTTATGGGAGATTGTGTCAGGAGAGGACACTACTCCTGGGTGGACTATAGGTGAGGATGGGGTCTTTCATTTTCATGGGAGTGTAAGGGTTTTAGCAGACATATGTGAGGAGTTGATATAGGATTTTTATTCCTTAGTTTGAGAAGTTCATCCTGGTGTAACTGAGATTTATCGAGTTCTAGACCATCAGTATTGGTGGCCAGGTATGAAGAAAATTTTTGCTAGTTTTGTTATTAGATATTCCACATGTCAGCAGGTGAAAGTGGAGCATCATCGAATAGCAAGTCTTTTACAGCCATTAGCCATTCCCGAGTGAAAGTGGAATGATGTCATGATGATATTCATGATGAGTTTACCGTGATCGCCATAATGGAATGATTTTTTTTGGGTTGTTGTGTACAAACTCATGAAGGTTTCACATTTCTCGCCGATCAATTAAACATTTAGAGTTGATGAGCTTGGAAGCCTGTACATCTGATAGACTGTACAATTTCATGGGGTTCCACACTCTATCATTTTATACATAGACACTCGTTTTACTTCTTGTGCTTCACAGGGATTACAGAGGGCTTTGGGTATATAGGTACTTCTAAGTACAGCTTACCATCCTCAGAAAGATGGCTTGTCTTATCACATGATTCACTCTATGGGACAAACAGTCTTTTGTGAGGGGAACTAATCTAGTCGCAAATAGTCCATCCTAGGGGTTATTTGCAACATGGTGTTTGTCCCGTCACAAAAAACTTGTTATTTGCGACGGGATTTGGGGTCCCTCCGCAAAAGGTAATGCGAGATTTGGTGCAGGATGAGTGCCAAAGAACGGGAAGGTTATTTCTGACGGGGGGATCCCCCGTCACAAATAGTGTATCGGTCGGAGGGCATTTGCGATGAGACCCGTTGCAAATACCAGCGGTGGTAAATGAGTTTTTTCGACTGGATGTTTCCCCATCAAAAAAGGTGTGTCGGCAGGTCACCTTTTGTGACGGACCCCATCACAGATACCTTTTAAACCACTGACAACAATTAACGCGAGCAACGTTATTTACAACTGGGCCCGTTGCAAAAAGTACCTTTTGCGACGGTAAGCCCGTCCCAACAAATCTAACCTATATATGCCCCCCTCCATTTTTGTTTCTCTTCCCCTCATTTCTCACTTTCTCTCTCTCTCTCAATAAACTTGATTTTTAGGGTGAATTTTCTCTCAGATAAATTTTTTAAGGAGAAGTTCTGAAGACACTTACATCAATCAGAGATCAAGTTTAATGTTATTTATATTTTATTTAATTTAGTATTTATTTAAGTTTTTTTTGTTAATTTTAATTATTGTTGATTAGTTGTAATTAAATTAGATTTAAATTGTTTTGTTTTCTATATTTTAGTAATAAATAGTAATAAATAGTAATAATTAGTAGCAATTACTAATAAATAGTAATAATTAAGAATAAACAATAATAATTAGGAATAAATAGTAATAATTATGAATAATTAGTAATAATTAGGAATAAATAGTAATAAATAATAATAATTAGTAATAAATAAGAATAATTAAGAATAATTAGTAATAAATAGAAATAATTAGTAATAATTAGTAATAAATTGTATTAATTAATAATAAATAGTAATAAATAGTAATAATTAGTAGTAATTTCGTAATAAATAGTTATAATTAGTAATAAATAGTAATAAATAGAAATAATTATAAATAAATAAGAATAAATTGTAATAGTTAGTGATAATTGTAATAATTAGCAATAATTAGCAATAAATAAGAATAACTATGAATAAATATGAATAAATAGTAATAAATAGGAATAAATTGCAATAATTAGTAACAAATAGTAAAAAATTAGTAATAATTAGTAATAATTTGTATTAATTTGTAACAAATAGTAATAATTTGTAAAAAATATTAATAAATAGGAACAAATAGTGATAAATAGTAAGAAATAAGAATAAATATTAATAATTAGTAATAATTAGAAATAATTTGTAATAATTAGTAATAATAAGTAATAAATTGTTATAAATTGTAATAATTAGTTATAAATAGTAATAATTAGTAATAAAAAGTAATAAATTGTACTAAATAGTAGTAAATAGTAAAAAATAGTAATAATTCATAAAAAATAGTAATAATTAGTAATAAATAGTAAACAATTAGTAATAAATAGGAATAAATATGAATAAATAAGAATAAATAGTAATAATTAGTAATAGTTAAGAATAATTTATAATAATTAGGAATAATTAGGAATAATTAGTAATAATTAGAAATAATTAGCAATAATTAGTAATAATTAGTAATAATTAAGAATAGTTAGGAATAATTATGAATAATTAGGAATAATTAGTAATAAATAAGAATAATTAGTAATAAATACAAATAAATAGGAAACTAGTAATAAATAAGAATAAATATGAATAAATAGGAATAAATAGGAATAAATAATAATAAATAATAATAATTAGGAATAATTATTAATAATTAGGAATAATTAGTAATAATTAGTAATAATTAGTAATAAATATTAATAAATAGTAATAAATAATAATAATTAGTAATAATTAGTAATAATTAGTAATAATTAGTAATAAATAGTAATAATTAGTAATAATTAGTAACAATTAGTAATAATTTGTAATAAATATTAAAAAATATTAAAAAATAGTAATAAATAGTAATAATTGGTAACAATTACTAATAATTAGTAATAATTAATAATAATTAGTAATAATTAGTAATAATTAGTAATAATTAGTAATAATTAGTAATAATTAGTAATAATTTTTTATAATTAGTAATAAATAATAATAAATTGTAATAAATAGTAATAAATAGTAATAAATTTTTTGAAATAGTAATAAATAGTATGAAATAGAAAGAAATAGTAAGAAATAGTAAGAAATAGCAAAAAATAGTAAGAAGTAGTTATAAATAGTAAGAAATAAAAACAATTAGTAAGAAATAGTACGAATTAGGAATATAATCAATTGTAATAAATTGTAATAACTTATATTAACATGGAAAAAATTCTAGTGGATTGATAGCACTCCTTTTGCTCGATGAATCTTCTCCTTTCAACATTCACCAACTCAATAAATTATGAAAAGTATACTTCTACATATGCATATCCAACTTCATATGCATGAGTTTGAATATGCATTTGTAGGACCACATTTTTCCTAATTTGTTTAGGAAGTGATAGTTGAAAAACGATGATTCATCGATGAAAACGGGGCTATTTTGTCTGACAGCTCATTTACATGAAAATTTCCCACAGAGAAATCACAATGAAGAATCTGCTTAGAGTTATGCATATTCATTCTCATGCATACAAGAATGAATATGCGTACCATCGATGAGGTTCTTTATTGTGATTTATGTGTGAGAAAGTTTCATGTAAAGGAGCCATCAGACAAAAGAGTAAAGATCAATCCACTATAAATTATGTAGCCCATAAGTAATGGTAATTAATAAGAAGTAGTTGTAATTATTTATATTTATTTCAGATAGTGTTATTAAAATTTCAAATTATTCAAAAATAGTAATGATTTTATTTTTTGTAGAAAAATATGGAACGAGGAAGTCGACAACAATCATTATTACATGATCACGCTTGGATAAATCAACATAGAAATCCAAACGGTTCTAGTTTAAATCCTGTATATATTGAGGGTGTCGTAGCTTTCTTATCATTTGTATCATCAAAACTGGAATATGTTTCAGAAGGCACAATAAAGTGTCATTATAAAAAAATATCTCTGAGATCATTTGACACGTTTGAAAAGGTTGGGGGACATCTCTTGTGGTTTGGTTTTCAACCAGATTATATTTTTTGGTACTAACATGGAGAACCGAGTTGTAGAGGACATACAAATAACTTGATTCCAGATCCATCCTGGTTTCAAAATTTAGTACATGATGTTGTAGGTCTATCTGTTCCGCAAACTGAAAGTCAAGATGATATTGATTAAACACATGATTTGGCACCATCCAAATTTTATGAGTTATTAATGTCTTCTAATGATTCATTATATCCTGGTCTCAAGATAAGAAAATTATAAGCGATTGAAAAATTTATGGATATTAATTTAGATAAATAAATGTCAAACATCTATTTTGATCAGACATTTTCTTTGGTTAAAACACTATTACCTAAAGGAAATGTGTTTCCTACAAATTAATATAAGAGAAAGAGGCTGGTTCATAATCTGGGACTTAGTTTTTAGAATATTCATGCATATCCAAATGATTTCAACTTATATTTTGGTGAAAATGATTCATTGGATAGTTGTCCCACTTGTGGAAAATCATGGTATAATGAATCTCAAACAGGGAAGTCGGGATCGATGCAAGTAAAAATGTTGATATATTTTCCCCTTACACCCAGGTGGTGGAATTTATTTATGTCTCAGAACACAGCTTCAATGATTTCATTGAACAAAACCAAGATTTAAACTGATAAAATGTTGAATCATTATTCTGAAGGTGAATCATGGAAACTTTTTGACTATCTGAATCCTTATTTTTCTTTAGAAGTATGAAACGTGCGATTGAGTCTTTCTACTGATGGTTTCTGTCTATTTGGTTCTTATTGTAGTCAGTATTCATGTTGGCCTGTCTTTATAACTTCGTACAATTTACCTCCAGGGATGTTGATGAAGGAGCCCTATATCTTATTGACTTTTTTAATCCCAGGACATTAGAAAGAGAATATTTATGTTTATTTGAAACCATTGATTGATTAGTTGAATGCATTGTGAAGTGATGGTGTTAGTACATATGATGTTGCTGTGAAACAAAATTTCTTATTAAACCAGCATTGATGTTGACGATTAAGGAAATTTCATCATATGGCATGTTATCTGGCTCGATTACACATGGACTAAAATCATGTCCTTACTATATGAAATACAACAAAGCCTTTATGCTTGTTAATGGAAAAAAAAAATCATATTTTTACAGTCACTACAGATTTCTTCAATTCGATCACCCTTTTCAGAGGAACAAATCTCATTTTAGAGAAGGTACAATTGGAAGGGATGAAACTTCACAAAAGATCTCATGTACATAGTTAAAATCAGTTCAATTTTCATTACCTTCCATCAAATTTGGGCCAATACTAAACCAACAAAAAATTCATGGCTTTGGGAAAGAACATAATTGGGTAAAACGAATCATTTTTTGGGATCTTCAATATTGGTCTAATTTGTTGGTGCACCACATGTTGGATGTAATGCATATTGAGAATAACTATTTTTAAAATTTATTTCATACAGTTTTGTATACCCCAGGTAAGACCAAAGATACTATAAAGGCACAATTAGATCTTGCCCAAATTTGCAGGAGACCAAAACTTGAATTATTTGAAAATGTCAGATCATTGAGGCTAATTAATCCTAAAGAAGCTTATAAACTGTCCAAAGAGATTCTATTACTCATTTGTCAGTGGATTGTATATTTGAAATGTTCAGATGGCTATGCATCTAATTTGGGAATATGTGTTAAGAATGGTTATATTACCAGATTAAAAAGTCATGATTTCCATGTTATAATGAAAATAATTATTCTAACTCAATTCATAGGTTTTTTTTGAATTCAAGGATTTGGGATTTGATAACAGAAATATAATATTATTTTGAAAACATTTGTGTAACGAAAACAGACTATGATGAACATAGAAAACTGGAAGGGGATGTTGCTGTAATTATATGTAAATTGGAAAAAATCATTCTTCCATCTTTCTTCGACTCAATGGAACATCTGATATTAAATTTTCCACATGAAGATAAATGTGAAGGTCATGTACAGTTTCAGAGGATGTACCCAATCGAGAGATGCATGAAAAAATTGATGAAAAAAGCGCATAACAAAGAATCTGTTGAAGGCTCAATTGTTGAAGCTTCTCTACGAGTGGAAATTTCTTTTTTCTGCTCTTATTATTTTGAATCTCAATATACCTCAAAACAGAATCACATTGGATGAAATGAGGGGAATTTTAATGATAAAATAGACAATCAATTATAAGTTTTTATCAGAAAAATATTGGTTCTAGTGGAGTTCATGAACGATGGCTTTCAGATGATGAAAATCACAGAGATCATATACATGTTCTTCTCAATTATGAAAAAATGACATCATTTTTATTGTTGGTGATTATATCACTTATTCTATACTTTATGTTACAACATGTAAACTTATTTTATTTTTAGGTTATATGATAACCATATCAAGAAAAATCTTCAACAAATTACATCAGCTTCTCGTGAAGAATGCATAAAAAAAATTTCTCAATGGTTTCAAAAACTGGTAACATAAATTATGGATGGTTTAATATCAATTCTGTTTATTATTTGTCATATTAATAATTGTTTTACAAATTATTAGGTGTCTCAACATGGTGATAAAATTGATAAGATACTGCGCATATTGAGTAACCCACCATTCAAAATGGTTAAATATTATAATGCATATGTGGTGAATGGTTTTTGATTTAATACACGTGCATGTGGGAAATCAAAAAAAAACCAATGAACTTTGGATTTTTCTTGAGAGGATCGAATCAAAGAGAAACTGAAGTTTACTTTTATGTAATTCTGAATGAAATTATTGAGCTATGTTATGTAGGAAAAAATTACATAATGATGTTTAAATATCGGTGGATGAATATTGAGAGAGGCTTGCTTGTTCATCCGACTCATGGAATCATCGATATTAAATATAAAATTCTTCTTACTGTAAATGAGCCATTTTTACCGGCCCAACAAGAACATAAAATATATTACGCAAAGCAATGTGCTACTTCATGATAATTTAGTGATTGGTGGAGCATACTAAAAATGAAATCTCGGGAAATCATTTTACTCAAACTAAATGTGGTTCCACTGAAGTTGATGTAATTGAAATTTTTTAAGAGATTGCTCAAAATCCATGTTTTTCACAAAGAGTTGTGAATATCGATGATGAAACTCCACAATTAAAATTTTATGATGATAATTATGTTAATGATGTTCCAAATGAATTTTAAATGACAAGAAATAATGAAATTGAAACTCAAATGGATATAGATGATGCTGGGGAGGAAGATGAAGACATTGACATGGACAGCTATGCAGATGAGGATGAAGATGGACATTGACACAGTTAAATTTTAGTTATAATCATAACTAATATATATCTATATATAATAGTAATTTTCAACTATTTTCTAACAACAATCATTTTTTCTTTTAGATGGATGTTGATCTATTTTGTGAGTTTCAAGAGGCTGATCTACCTTTGAATGAGGGGGATTGTGGACTATCTGAACCCCAGCATACTGACGGTTCTGGGGGTACACAGAGGGGGGCGGTCTTGCACTATTGATGATTATGGATCATATCCCTGAGTGACGACCACGTCTTGGTTTCGATCCATGCACACAAATGTATGGTAACCTGTATTTTTTAGTTAACTTTCATAAATTTATTTATATATATACTAATTGTTTGATTATTTATTTCTATTTCCCAGTTTTCCACATGTAGCTATTGGGCAGGGGAGCGGTATCTTTCTCAATTATTTTTCTCAGCCATGGATCACATGTGAATAGAGTCCTGTTGATGTGAATCATTACATGTTCAATCATTGGAAGTTACGTAAATAAAGAATATTTATTTTGAAATTTATTTTATTAATAACATGATATTATATATTATTTGTATGGTTTATGGTATCAAATTGATTATAGCATGCGTGACGTAATCCACACAGCATATAAGGTGTCTATGCATGACTCTTTATGTCTGTTTTTTCAGAATTTGAGAAGAACAACTATTAAGAAAGCAGAAGTGACAGAATTTTATGAGTCGTGTAGAGACCACCAACCAGAGTACATTTTATCTCACGTTTGGGATGAATTATGTTTACACTGGTTGTATGGAGATCTTCCATGGGACATAAAAACCGGGGGAGTCAAGAGGTGTCACATCGAGCTGGTAGCTGTAAATTTAGTATGTATAGAGAGAATCTGGTAAGTATATTTTTTAAATATTTTATATAACTTTAATTATAAACAATTTATTTTATTTTTCTATAGGTATTTGCGAATCCTGATATTATGGAGTTCGACGTTTATCGGAGGATGTATAGTGATCAAGACACTGGAGAGATTAGAGGTGATCGCCAACATCGGATTGTGGTTAGTATTATTTTTTTTTTCATTTTGACAATTAACTGGATATAATAATTTCACCATTTTAATTTCAAATTGGAATTGAAGGAGTCATATGAGGCTGTGACCTCTCAGACACAGGCTGAGAGTCTGGATGAGATGACTGAGCAGACCAGTGCCCACCATTTTGATGAGGCGGCATGGATGCAGGAGATGCAGTATGGCTTTGAGAAGGGCTGAGTATTTGGTATCAGCTCTCATTTGAATCCTGGTACTTATTATGGAACCTTTGTGATGTCGGTGTCCTGCTCGACCGGAGCTCATGGAGTGGTATCATCTTCTGCCTCACAGTATTAAGAGAAGTTGCGAACTCAGTTTGAGCTTATAGAGAATTTGCAAAATTAGCATGAAGATATGTGTCGGTGACAGTAGAAGTAGCATCATCATGAAGAGGAGATACATCGATGGCAGTGGCAACAGTATTAGCAGCATCATGAGCAATTAGAGTACATGCGCCATCTGATTTGTAGTTTAGGGATGGAGTTTCTCCACCATATCTTATAGCTCCTCCACCTCCTCCAGAAGACAACCCCCCCAATTATTTTTTTATGTTAAAAACATTTGAATTTATGATTTATTGTAATATGAACTATTTAAAGTTTCTCTCTTTTATATTGGTTCAAATATTTCCTAATTTAATTTTTTTTAATATTTTAATATTTATTATTAGTATTATATTTTTTAAAATTTGATTATTTTACTAATAATAACAAAATTTTATGATTTATTTATATTTTTATTAAAATATTGATAATTTTAATAATTTTTTATTTTTTTATTAAAATTATTATTAATTTATTATTAATCATAATTTTATTAAATATATATTTTTACTATTATATTTTTTAAGGTCTGTTTATTTTACTAATAATAATTTTATTCTTTTTTTATTATTTTAATAATATTAATATAATTTTTTAATTAATCATAATTTTATTAAATATATTTAATATTTTGTTTAGTATTTGCGATGGGACCTTTTGAGACGGGTTCCCCTCACAAATAATCTAAATATAATTTTTTATTAATAGTATCCGTGATGGGTCGATTGTTCTGTCGCAAATAGTATTTGTAACGGGCCCATCACAAAAGGTTAATATATATATAATGTATATAATTGAAAGATTAGTTGTCACAGGGAACTGCCCCATTACAAAAGTTTTATTTATATATATAATTTATTTAATCGGAGGATTATTTGCGATAGGGCCCTTTCTCATCACAAATAGACCATCAAAAATACCTCTAATTCAAGTAGTGTTAGGTTTTGGAGGACATGTTTCGAAAATGTGTCCTAGATTTTGGGGAAAATCACCCTTATGTTAGACAGAGGTAGGAGATGTATCTCTGTTGGGACCTCGTCTTATTCAAGAGACCACTGAGCATGTGGAGTTTATTCAAAAGAGTACGGATAGTTCACAACACTGCCAATAATCTTATACTGATCAACAGAGATGATATCTGGAGTTAGAGGTCAGAGATATGGCTTTCTTACATGTCACACCGAGTTTGGGACATAGAAGGATTGTGAGATTGGGGAATCATTGACTAAGATATGTTGATCCATTTTAGATTTTTGCGAGAGTCAGATTAGTTTCCCATCAGTTTTAGTTACCTTAGACGTACCGGGCTATTCATGACATCTTTCACATTTCACAATTATGGAATTACTTTGCAACCTCATCTCACATTTTTTCACTTATAGATATTGAGTTGGAGGTGGATACAGCCTTTGAGCAGCACCCTATTTGGAATTTGGATCGCATCATGACGGTTCTCTATTGTCGGTTTGTGCCTTTGGTACGTGGGCTATGGTATCACAGGAAAGTATAGGATGAGACATGGGAGAGGGAGTCCGACAAATGATAACAATGGCCAGATTTATTTGATTTTTCTTTTTCACCTCCCTTGGAAGGGAAATGTGGGGCAATTTTTCTTTAATGGGGGGGGGGGGATTTTCTAATATCTTAGATGCTAATTTCATGAATGGATCATGATTTCATGTTGTCTGTAGGAAAAAGTGAGAAAATGAAATTTTTCTAAGTACATGTTGTGTACTCTTGAGTACACGTTGTGTACCTAGTTTCCACAGGTAGCTGTGTACTAGTTGTGTAAGGGCTAAGTACAGGGTCGTGTGTGTGACTTGGAAGACTGCCTAATGTGAGAGATAGTTGAGGATGGTACACAATGTGTATATTAAATGAACACACCGTGTATTTTTCATTTTAATTGATGAGACAGAGTGGGTTTGCATCTCATCTCTAGAATTCTCTTTTTCTATCCCTGGTTTATCCAGGAGAGACTAGGAGCGACAATCAAAGTCTGAGCCACCATTGGTATGTCCAAAGTCCAATTCATATGCCAGTGGTTGCGTTGGAATCCCACCAGAGAGTTCTTATTTCTTCTCAATCCTCCCTTCCTAAATTCTTTTTTCTCGTGGGTTATTCAAGGTTGAATGTTTTTACCTTTTTGTAGATCTACTTCATTCTAGGATGATTCAAGGGTCTAAATTCAAGTGTTTTCATCGTACAACATCAAGTTAGGTGGTTTGTACATTTCTTTGATTTTCTTTGTATTATATGTGCTAAAGGTGTTGAATACCCTTGTTTAGGGTATTGCGTGTTTTGGAATTTGACCATGTTTTTTAGCTGTTATGATCTGGAAGATTGATAAAAAAGAGTAATTGGTATGCATAAGGTATGATACTTTGATTATAGATGTTCTTCCCATATTTTTCTGATTATGGACGTTGGGTCTATAAATCATGTTAGGATTTATTGTTCTCCATGCCTCATGTTGTAAGGATGGAGTTGTTGTTTATTTCGGATGCATGTGTTTTTCATTGTGAAATTATGGACAAGCGTAATTGACATTGAGAGATTCTTAAGGTAGGGTCATTTATGTATAATTTTTGTTATGAGTGACCATAGGTATTGAAGGTGAGATCTATCATTGGGTCATTAACCAGAGCAGATAGAATGTGATAGCTACCCAGAGGGTCATTATTATATGAATGTTCGCCCATATGGCATTGACAGTAAGATCTGCCAAGGGTTCATTATAATATTTGTTGTTATGAAGAGCAGGGGGTATTGATTGTGATAACTACTATTGACCTCACCTGTTTTGATAATCTCAATTATGTTTTAATATGTTTTGATAATATTATCTATATGTTAAATTATGTTGATAAAAATATCAAAATAATCATTGGAATTTGTTAATCAATGTTTATCGATTTTTATACATGTTTTGGAATAATACTAACTCAATCTGAATATGATTTGAATAGGACAGATATGTGTTATGTTTTTGAGTCACTGATACAGACCTACCGATACATATTCACCGATATAGACATAGTCTACTGATAAGAAAAAATCACCGATAGGTAGAGTCTACTATTATATCAAGAGCTACCGATTTAGACAGACAGACATACCGATACATGTCTACCGATACAGACAGACAGACCTACTGATATGAAGTCTACCGATATAGAAGAGATACTAATACAAGCTGCTAAAGATATAGAAGAATTTCTGAGAGCCACTGATACATGAATACTACCTATACAGAAGAGCTACCGATAAGAGGAGCTACCGATACAGAGTCACTATCACTGATACATAGTATTCTGTTATAAAGAGTAACAGATACCGATACATACCTACAGTCTCAAGTCCACCGATACACGCTCACTTATACTAGGAGCGAAAAATGGAAACCAGTAACTATATCTCTAAACCCAACATATGTTTGTTTATTAACAACAGTCATATTTGTTGCTTCTAATGAAACTTCTATTAATTAATTAATGTATTTTGAATGTCAAGAAACCGTACCTCATACCTGTAGAAGTAATCATACTCCTTGTCTAATTACATGACCTATAAAAAGGAACCTCTAACTATAAGAAAGAGACTCATCAGTCATTCCATGCACATACAAGTCAATATTCCAGAGATACACAAAGACTTAAATGCATATAAGAAGAAGGAAGAATACATACTGAATCTGTAGAACCTGAACATACAAGGAGTAAAGAGCTCCAACGATTTCACCTCTACTCAAGCTGATCAGACTGATCAACCTAGACCTTGAAGTCAAATACAAAAACGACACTCTATTTTTCTGAACCAAAAACTAGAGAAGGAGTCAAAGCTTCATTTTCATCAATCCAAAGAGTCCAGATCTTCACTCAAAACATATATAGAATTCTAAACTCATCCCTATTTGTTTAGATCTATTGTGTTTCATTAAATTACATTTTGTGCAGTGTGTGTGTTTTGTACTTTAAACACACCTTGTCTCTTGTGCTGAACTTGAATATTTATGAATCCTCACTCAATCTTACCCTTACACTCTTATATCCCACTGTCGATAGTGGTAGAGGTCAAGTGTGACCTGGACAGCCTGTGTGATGTTGTTATTTTTTCTTTCCCACGTATAACCATAGTTGGGGTCTAAGGACCTGGACAGTCTGAGTACTATTGTAAACCCCGATCCGGGGTGCAGATCATAGTTTATATAAAAATGATTGAGAGGAAAAAGTCTCAGCTTAAGACAGAACCTCTTGGTTAAACCAACTGTGCATCCTATTTCATTTTAAACTATATCTTATATTCTTCTACTAATTACTTTGAAATTGAAATCTATTTTAAAGTTACACTAATAATTAAACTAGAAAGTGTTTGTATTTATTATATCCCAGTATGTTAGTTTCAAAAGCTAATATAATCTTTAGATTAGATTAACTGAGAACTAATCAATCTCTTGAGAACCTAACTGAAACTTTACTATATTAAAATTCACTACAGTTTAGCTTGTTTTTTAAATTGGGGAATTTTTAAATAAATATTTTCAGCAAAATATTTAATTGGAGCTTAATTAACCCCCCCTCTTGAGTATCCACTTCGACCATCATTTGCTATCAGAGGGAAGGTTTTTAATAAAGGATTTCCAAACACTCTATTTTTCAACATTGATTTTAGTTATATCTTAATGCTCTTAAATTTCTATTAGTTCAAAATTTTATCTCTTTAAATATATTTTATAAAATTTAATTATGGACAATAGACTAGAAGGTGCAGCTGCCAACAGACTACCATTCTTTAATGACATTAATTATGCCCAATGGAAACTAAAAATAAAAATTCACTTAGAAAGTATGGGATTTGATATCTGTACTTTTATAGAGACTCTGTATAAGATTCCAAAAACTTAAATAACTACTTGGGAAGAACCTGCTAATGATACTTACAATAATAATTTTAAAGCAACGAATACTTTGTATTGAGCTTTAGGAGATGGAGAATTTAATCGAACATCTACTTGTAAGACTTCTTATGAAATATGGGATACTTTGGCTATTTCCCATAAGGGAAAAACCAATGTTAAGGAAGTGAGATTCTATATATACAATATTAAGTATGATAATTTTAAAATGAAGCATGATGAACTGATTTATGACATGTATCTCAGGTTCAAAAAAATTTTCAATACAATGAGCTCACTTTGGAAATGTTTTTTCTACAAAAGAGAAAATCATGAGTACACTACGGTTTCTGCCAGATAGATGGAGAGGCACATCAGTTTCAATTAGAGATAATCTTGTGACATTAGCGCTTTGCCTTTCAAGGAACCCATTGGTAAATTAATGATGTATGAAGAATAAATGAAAGTAAATAAGGAAGAATATGATGAACAAAGAAAGAATTGTGTAGCCTTCAAGACATCTACTTCAAAAAATAATGACAAATGAAAAATTCAAAGTGAAAGTGATAGTTCAAGTAGTGAAGAGAGTTCATCGGACAGTGATACTAAAATGTCTCAGATAGCCAGATGATTCAAGAAGTTTTATAGAAAGAATATGTTTTTCAGAAAATCCAATTATAAGGGAAAGTATGAAAATAAAGGTCATTGGAAGAAGGATTGGAATAGGACTGATAAAAGTGATTACATAGTCTGCTATGATTGCAAGAGGAAAGGACATGTGAAACATCACTGTCCAAAGTTAAAATACAAGAAGAAATTTGAGTACAAGGATAAGAAATATAAGAAATCAATGAAAGAAACCTGGAGTGCTTAAGAATATAGTTCAAGTGATTCTAATTCCACTCAGAACGAAAAATCTCAAAAATATAATATGTTTTTCATGACAAACACAACTGAGGTAACATTGGATACTCCTGCTTTAAATTCTTATTATTCTGGAGATGATTCTGATTCTGAAAACATGTCTAGTGTGGAGTTTTTTGAATTCTGTAACATGTTAGAGGATACCTTCAATGAGAAGAAATATAAGTATAAAACCTTAAAGAAACAACATGCTTTAACTAGAACTATTAATTCTACACTTGAAGTGAAAAAGGAAAAGAATGCCCAACTGCTCAAAAAGAATACTGAACTGAAACTGTGTAATGAGAAATCCAGGAAAGGTATAGAATAATTTACTAATGGAAAGAACAATCTTACACTAATTATAAGAAAACTAGTACAACCAAAATATATTACTGTTTTAGGCTATCAGCCTGGACAGAGACAAATTACGAAGAATAGATTTATTCCTAAATCTGTACATTATGCTACTAGTTCTAGTTTTGGAAATTCTTATGTATCAACCAGCTATTTACATAGTTATATATCTAATAATGTTTATCTTTTAAAATCTTTTGAATCTATTGTTTATATGAAACTCATTAGACAAAATTTGGGTACCAAAAGTTTTTCTTGCTAACCTGTCTGGACCCAAGAAGATCTGGATACCAAAATAATTTTCTGTTTAAACCCGTTTTATAGGATACTTTCTTGAAGAGTTCCTATAAGAAGATATGGTACTTGGACAGTGGATGTTCAAGGCATATGACTATAGATTACTCATGTTTCAAAAATTTAATCAAAGTTGATAGAGGAAATGCCACCTTTGGCGATAATTCAAAAGGAAAAATCATCATCTTAGGATAAATTGGTAACACAGATTCAATCTTAATTTCTAAGGTATTATTTGTTAATGGATTAAAATACAACATGATAAGAATTTTTCATATGTGTGATAATGGTTTCACTGTTTAAATTGAAAATTATTCATGCAATGTATTAGATTATAAAAATACTTTGGTATTTACTACCTTCAGAAATGAAAATGTATTTGATTTATATTTAAATTCTTTATCCAAAAAAAGGTTACTTGTTTAAATTATTTTCATAAAGAGTCTTGGCTATGGCACAGAAGATTATGACACTACAATGTTCACACACCGAAGAAAATAACCAAGAAAAATTTAGTTAGAGACCTACCTCAACTAAAATTCCCATCAGACAATGTTTCTTCTCCCTGTCAAAAAGGAAAACAACATAAATTTTATTTTAAATCCAAGAAAGAAGATTCAACTTCTCAACCTCCCGAGTTGCTTCACATGGATTTTTTTGTACCATCCAATGTTTCTAGTTTTAATGGGAAGCACTATGTTTATGTCTTAGTAGATGACTTTTCAAGATATCATTCGGTATATTTTCAAGCTCACAAAAGTGATGCCTTTTCCTATTTTATCAAATATTCCAATTCTATAGAAAATCTTAGTGGACTTAGAATCAAGATCGTGAAAAGTGATCATGGTCGTGAGTATGAAATACATGAATTTGAATCATACTGATCTCATAATGGCTATAATCACAAATTCTCTGCCCCTAGGACACCATAGCAGAATGGTGTAGTAGAAAGAAGAAATAGGAATCTTCAGGAGATTTCTAGTGAAATGCTAAATGAATATGATTTACCTGTTTTTTTGGGCTGAAGCTATCAATACAGTGTGTTATATTAGAAATAGAGTCTTGATTAGACATGTTCATAAAATGACCCCTTATGAATTATGAAATAATAAGAGGCCTACAGTTAGTTAGTTGATGGTTTTTGGTTGGAATGTCTTTATTCATAATACTAATGATAATCTAGATAAATTTTACTCTATGAGTGATGAAGTAATGTTTCATGGTTATTATTTAACTAGAAATATCTATTGAGTATTAAATAAACGAAACAAATGTGTGGAAAAATATGTTCACATAATATTTGATGAATCTGATCCACATGAACCTAAAACTTCTCTTGAAAATCATGAAGATGATTTTCCTTTTCTGGACCTTAATTATAAAAGTAGTGATCCTATTATAAAGACAACCAGTTCAGGAAATATTTCAGAATCTGCTGCTGGTGAACCCGAACCTATAGAAGAACCTAAATTTTCTAGTCCTATCATTACTAGATCAATTAGGATTCTAAAGAATAATCCTTAAGATTATTTTGTAGGTAATATTGATAGAGGGACACCAACTAGATCTTCTCTAAGAAAATAGGTTGAACATCATGACTTTAATTCACAGTTAGAACCTAAAAATATAAATGATTCAATCAATGATGAATTTTGGGTAATGGATTTTCAAGAATAATTAAATCAATTTGAATGAAAGAAAGGAAAATAATTAGTTGACAGACCTAAGGACACTTCGACCATAGGCACTAAATTGGTTTTTAGAAATAAAGTTGATGAATTAGGAAGTATCATTAGAAACAAGGCAAGACTAGTTGCACAAGGATATAGTGAAGAGGTAGGAATAGACATAGAGGACACCTTTTCACCTGTAGCTAGATTAGAAGCTATTAGGATTCAACTTGCTAATGCTGCTCCTCTGAATTTCATGTTATATCAAATGCATGTTAAAAGTGATTTTCTAAATGGTTTTATAATTGAAGATTTTTTTTTGAACAAACACAAGGATTTACTAATCCTCATTTTCCAAATTGAGTTTTTATGCTTTCTAATGCGTTATATTGTTTAAAACATGCCCCACGAGCCTGGAATGATAGACTTAATAGTCTTCTTATTTCAAAAGGTTATTCTAAAGTAATTGTCGATCCAAATCTATTTATTAAAAGAATTTTTAAAGATGTTTTTTTAATAAAAATCTATGTTGATGATATTATTTTTGGATTTCTAAAATTGCTTTGTGTTTTGATTTTTCAACGGGTATGAAAAATGAATTTGAAATGATTTTAGTGGGAGAACTCAAATATTTTCTGGGATTTCAAGTTATCCAAAATAAAAATGGTATCATATTAAATCAAGGTAAATATACAAAGGATATTTTAAAAAAATTTGGATTAGATAGTTTTACGGGTAATGACATAGCCAAAAGTATCACTTGTAAGTTGGATGCTGATGAAACTGGAAAACTAGTGGATCAAACCAACTATAGAGGTATGATATGGAGTCTGCTCTATCATACTACTACTCGACCAGATATTATCTTTAGTGTGTGTATGTTTTCAAGATTTCATACTAATACAAAATAGTAACACATGCTTGATGTTAAAAGAATTTTCAAATATCTTAAACATACTACTAACTTAGGATTATTTTATCCAAAAGGAAAATCATTCGATTTGATAAGTTATTCAGATGATTACTTTTCTGGTTGGAAGTTAGATAGAAAGAGAAATTCTAGAACATTTCATATTCTAGGTAAGTCCCTGATATCTTGGTGTAGTAAAAATAAGAACTCAGTTGCATTGTCTACTGCTGAAACCGAATATATTGCTGCTGGAAGTTTCTGTGCACAAATTCTGTGGATGAAACATACATTATTGGACTACAAATATAATTTTAAGCTTGTATCTATAAACTGTGAGAACACTAGTGTGATCAATATCTCTAAGATTCCTATATCTCACAATAGTACCAAACACATTGATGTAAGTCACCACTTTATGAGAGACCGTTACCAAAAAGGTGATATTACTCTTGAATTTATAGGTACTGAACAACAATTAGTGTACATATTCACCAAGAATTTAAGTTCAGATTGGTTAAGGTACATTAGAAATGATTTAGGAATGATGGAATTTGTAGAATAAAGTCCTCACCATTATCCAAATCCACACTATTAGCCAAAACCTCACCATTAGTCCAAACCTCACCATTAGCCAAAACCTCACCATTAGCAAACCTCACTGTTACCCAAAACCTCACCGCTAGAAAACCTCACCTCTAGAAAACCTCACAGCTAGAAAAACTCACTGCTAGAAAACCTCGCTGCTAGGAAACATCACCATTAGATACACCTTACTAATAGAGACACCTCACTGCTAGAGTCACCTCTGCGATAGATAAACCTCACCATCATGGTTCTCACCGGTAATTATCACTGATATGTCATGTACTTTCTGATTTTTGTTTTCATTAGCCAAAACACTTCTTGTTTACTATATAATTTTTTTATTACATTTGGATTCCTAAAAGGTAAAAGCTAAGCCTTAGTCACATTTCAATCCACTGAAAACTATACTCTCTTTAATCCTCACTTCTCGAACTCCCACATTACTTATAACCCTAATTTCATCGATTGGAGATGGAATGAAAAAAAACTCCCGATATTCAGGGATGATAGTGATGTTCCAGGTGTGAAGAAGCATGAAATAGGACCTAAAGGTAGTGGTAGTGAAAGTAGAAAATGTTCAGGGAAGGGTGTTGTGAACCCGCATTTGCAGAAGAGAGAAATAGTGATCGAAAAGGAACTCAGTGAGGAATGAATATTTCCTAGAAAGTCATTGGTTGTAAAATTAATGGTGGAATAGGTATGGATATAATGTTTTTCAAAAAATAATGGTCCTCATTATCTGAAGTTGATTAAGGATTTTTATGCTTTTGTTTGTTTTGAGATGTTTGAAGAATAAAACAGAAAGGTTTCATCAGTGAATGGAAAGGAAATTTTTTTCTTCAGTTGAATGGGATGAATGTCTTAATGTCCCGCATGAGGGTGTATTTTGGTATAACACAAAGAAAATAACTCCTAACAGTGAAATTTTTTACTATGAAGTTGCTTTGGAAGATCTCACCGGTAGTGGAAAACAAAGAAAGGTACTAGCTGCTGAGATGGATGGAGAAAACCAACTGTTATTTAAATTCATCAAACATGTGCTATGTCCAAGAAGGGGGGACTTTGCAAATCTGAGATACCACGATATTTATTTGTTTCATTTGCTGAGGCATGGTATTGAGGTAAATATGTGTAGGCTTCTGATGATCCAAATTGAGGATATGATCATACCCAAGTAAAAATCCAATGCTTTATTCTTTGAAAAGTTGATTTCAGTAATGATCAAGGTGAAAGGAGTATCTGAGTCTCAGGATGAGACAGTAGTTGTGAGGAACAATTTTTGCATCACAAGAAGAATCTGTAAGTATATTAAGATTGGCTGGAACCCATGGAGAAGGAAAAGGGTTATTGATGATGAGAAGGTATATGATAAGTACAACCCTGTTGACTATCACAATAGGTCAAGAGATAGAAGAGATCTAGGTCTAGGACCTGATGAAGAGGAACCTCAGTATAGTGATGATACTAATGAGGAGGATACCTCTGTAGCTGATGGAGGGGATCCATACTTGGCTTCAAGTCCAATTTCTGTAGTTGTATCATTTGTATAGGAAACTATGTGGGGTGTAAGAAATCAAAAAACCCCAATTAATGAGGAAGACTAGCCTGCTCCTGGAAATGAGGAATAAGTATATGAAAATATATAACGTATTTCTGATAGATCAGATGAGACTATTTTGAGCTTATATCCACTGATTGGAAATTCTGTTATGCCTGAAGAGGGTGTTTTGGTTGAGATAGCAGAACCTACACTTATTCCAAATGAGCCTCTTGTTGTTGAAATGGAGATGGTTGTGGAGGATTCTTCTAAGGAAGACCCTCCTGCTCAAGCTGCTATTGATATGCATGTTCAGGTGAATTTACAGATTTAGGGGGAGCATCCCATCAGACATTGTACAATTTCAGTAGCTCATGAGAATGAAGACTGGGATGAAGACCCAGGTTTTGTAGTTTTTTGGTTGGACTATCCTGATTCAGAAGATGATACTCCATCAGTAGACCTCCTGTCACTTATAATCTCCTTTCTGAAACCTTACCTGAAGATATAGTAAGAAAATATGATTTAAACCAATTGATGTCTGATCTCAAGACCTATTTTATGGAAGATATGAGAAGAATGGAAACCTTTTTAATATAATCTACTCAATCTGTGGTGATTGAATTGGTATCTTGTGTTTTGAATGGAGTCAAGGCTAGCCAGAATAATGTTTCAAGCTTAGAAAAGGTTGCTGAATCTCTAAAGAAATCAGTTGTGTCTATGGAATCTTATATGAGCTCTAAATCTCAAGCAGTCAAGGATTTGGAATTTGTAAAAAGTGTAGTTAGCCATATGGTATCAGTTTTTGATAAATTTATGATTTCCATGGAGCATCATGTCAGCACCCAAGACTGTGTTGTAAAAAATCTCATAAGTGGGATGACTAAATCATTTAAGGAAACAGTAGCCTTTACTATTGCACCTCTAAGTACTACATGTCCTTGTTTGGATATTGATTATAATCGAGCTGTGATGAGAGAAGAGATTGGACAATCTTCCCCCAATGCATCTGTAGACTCTGCAACTTTGACCCAAGTGGTGACTTCCACCAAGGATATATGGAAAATTGATCAGAATTTTGTGAGAGAGGCCACTGCTTCTCAGAAAGAGGTAAAAGACAATGTGGATTACTATTTCCAAAGGGTCTAAACTAAACATCAATCGAACAATAATATCAAACTTTTGTTAGAGAACATGTTACCACCTCCAGTCACTCATGATTTTAGAGAAAAAGTATGCAAGCTCAGAGAGTTGGCTCCTGCTCTAGACATGTTTATGGAGAACAAGGATGACTTTATCTCTACTATGGAATGAGGATGAGGAATCATTATATACTTTAGGAATCTGTTTCTGCCATTTTTACATGTAGACAATACTCCTATCATTGTACCTCCAGCTCGGCATGCCTCTGCTTAGTCTACCTCCATTCCTCAGATGACACCAGCTCAAGAAATCATAAGTCTCTCTCCTATGATCACCCAGAGGGCTCCACATTATAGGCCAGACACTGTATCAGTAGCTCAGCCTCCTCTAATAATTACTGGTGTTCCCAAGCCTCCACCTGCATCTACCCAGCCTGAATCCTCTTCTGATTACAATGGAAAATCAAAATCACATTATGAGGAGGTGGATTGACTAGTAGCTAGGACATTTGATAGGAATCACTTGTACTCTTTTGCCTCAATTTTATATTTCTTTGTATTTTTTCCTCAAGAAATATATAATATATTATTCTCTTTTACCTTTTGTTGCTTATCTCATCCATTATTTACTACTTTTTGATAATCAAAAAGGGGGAGAAATATGAGCATAATATATTCTACCTCAGGAACATTTATTTATCATAATATATTTTACCTTTGGTATATTTGTTTTATAATTCTACCTCTGATACAGTTGTTTCATACCTCTGATACATTTTCATGTAATACTCAATTCTATGATACATGTGAAAATTTCATTACTCAGACTGAGAAATGAGACCCAATGAATTTTATACTGATATATTAATGATTATTTTAGATTATAATACCATTATTTGTGATTATAAAAAAGGGGGAGATTATTAACCTCACCTATTTTGATAATCTCAATTATGTTTTAATATTTTATGATAATATTTACTATATGTTAAATAATGTTGAAAAAAATACCAAAATAGTCATTGGTATATGCTAATCAATGTTTATCTATGTTTATAAATGTTTTGGAATAATACTAACTCAATCTAGAAATGATTTTCATATAAAAAATGAGTATTAAGTTTTTGAGTCACTGATAGAGACCAACTGATACATAGTCACCGAAACAATCATAGTCTACCGATAAACAAAGATCACCGATAGACAGAGTTTACTGTTATATCAAAATATACCAATATAGAGATACAGACATACCGATACAAGTCTACTGATACAGGCAGATAGACCTACTGATAGGAAGTCTACAGATATAGAAGAGATACTGATACAAGCAGCTGCCGATATAGAAGAATTACCAAGATCCACTGATTCATGAATACTACCTATACGGAAGAGATACCTATAAGAGGAGCTACCGATACAGAGTCACTATCACTGATACATAATATACTGTTATAAAGAGTAAGAGATACCGATATAGTCCTATAGACTAAAGTCCACCGATACAAGCTCACTGATACTAGGAGATACCGATGAAAATCAGTCACTATATCTCTAAACTCTACTTATGTTTGTTTGTTAACAACGGTCATATTTGGTTCTTTTATTGCAACTGCTATTAATTAATTAATGTCTGTTGAATTTTAGGAAACCATACCTGAAACCTGCATAAGTAATCATACTCCTTGTCAAACCACATGAGCTATAAAAGGGAATTTCGAACTACAAGAAAGAGACTCGTCATAAAAAGAAGAAGGAAGAATACATACTGAATTTATAGAACATAAACAAACAAGGAGTAAATAGCTCCGACAATTTCACTTATACTCAAGCTGATCAGACTGATCAACCTGGACCTAGAAGTCAAATAAAAAAATGACACTCAGTTTTTCATGACCAAAAACCAGAGAAGTACTCAAAGATTCATCTAAATCAATCCTAGGAATCCAGAGCACCACTCAAAACACAAATATCATTCTAAAATCATCCAATTTTTTTTAGCTCTATTGTGTTTCATTAATTTACATTTTGAGTAGTGTTTGTGTTCTGTACTTTAAAGACACCCTGTCTCCTGTACTGAACTGGAGGATTTATAAATCCTCACTCAATCTTTCCCTTACAATCTTGTATACCACTATGGATAGTGGTAAAGGTCATGAACTTCCTGGATAGCCTGGGAGATGTTGTTATTGTTGATTTACCACATAAAACTGTGGTAGAGGTTTGAGTACCTAGATAGTCTGAGTACTATTGTAAACCCTGATCCAGGTTTTGGATCATAGTTTATATAAAACTGTTTGAGAGGACTATGTCTTGGCTTGAGACTGCACCTCTTGGTTAAACCTCTTATGAATCCTATTTCATTTTAAACTATATATTATATTCCACTGCTAATTACTTTAAAATTCACATGTTTTTTAAAGTTACTCTGATAGTTAAACTAGCAAGTGTTTGCATTTATTGTAACATAGTAGGTTAGTTTCAAAAGCTAATATAATATTTAGATTAGATTAATTGAGAACTAATCAATATCTTGAGAACCTAACTGAACCTTTACTATGTTACAATTTCACTACAATATAGCTTGTTATTTAAATTGGGGGATTCATAATATAAATCTTTTAAACCAATTTTTTTAATTGGAACACAATTCACCCCCACCCCTCTTGAGTATCCACTCCAACCAACAACTACCCACATGGTCGTTTCTAATTCATTAGTGCAATATGGGGCCAAAGGTGTTAGACTGTGTGAGATTTCTCAGAGGGTCTTTAATGCTTATTTATTTGAATATATGTTAAACCAAAGGGGTTATACAGTGATAAAATTCATAGAGGGATGCTTGTGAATGTTTTGATAATTGTGACAATTATTCCAAGCCAAATCAAAAGCTTTTTCTCAGTCATACTTTATTGTTTAGATGGTCTTTTGAGGTGTTTATTTTTTATATTGTAAAAGGGGATATATAGCTTAGTCTAGATTTTGAAGATACATTATTAAATGGTTTGAATAATAAAAAAAGAAAATTAATGAAATTGAATATTTAGGATTGTTTACATTGGATTACTTCCTAGGTTATTGAATCATTTATACATATTACCAGCTATATATATATATACATTGACATTTAGGCACATATATTTTGGTGGTTTCCTACAAGGATTCATTACACACCCCATCCGGGTCATGATTCTTGACCTAAATAGATTATATGGTTTCAGTTATAGATAAGGGAAAACACCCTTCTTTATAAGGTACTTGATTTTTTTGGATCTAGAAAGCATGGGATCAAGCTGAGGCTTGTGATGCTATTAGAGTTTACATATTATTCAATAGTTCAGTTTCAATATTTTATTTTCTATCATTGTGACTTGTTTGGATATTTTCATAGATACCTGTAACATGCATCATTATTTATATAAGATACATTTGTTTATACTATCAGTCTTCGGTTGATTACTTCTGTTGTATGGAATTTCTGCTTTAGCTACTATTTCCTATTTGTTTCCGATGTGTTACTTTGTCATTGGGGGCATAGTTTCTCCATTATCACATCTAAGGCCCTCATTGATATTTGGTAGCCTCTGGATTTAGGGTAATTGAACTTGGTCCCATGTGACCAACTGGTTATGGGGAACCTTTGGACGGAACCCAGATCTGGGAGGTTACAAAAAAGAAAAACCCATTTATATTCCATGAAAATAGGGCCACCAGGATATTCCACCATGAAGATTTAAATATTATGATCCCTATGAAGTAAAAAATATTCTATTTCCACTCAAATATCAAAGTCAACATGTTGGATATATTTCCATAACACCAAATAACTCATAAATATCTTGAAAAGATTCACATTGGGCTTTGTGGATATATCAATGATGCTTAATGCTCACCTTCCAAATAGTCAGGATGAGAAAATCCTCAACTAAAACAACCCATTTTGGTAATATACTTATCAATCATATTCTAGTGGCACAACCCCACATGATAAATGAAATAACATATCATAATCCACTAAAGATTAGGTATTCTTCTTCTCTTCACTGGATAAAGGTGGATAAAAAGCCAAGGATACTTGGGTATGTTCTAATATATGTAAAGGGTTATACTCCACCAATCGATTCTGAGTCCTGATATATCATTCAATGGGAATACCCAATGAAAATTTTATTTATAGTTTCTTCAATGAGTCCAAACAACACTATTTTTTCAAGATAAAACCACTAAACTATTACCATCACAGATTCCAAAAACCGAACTGCACTCAGACATCTAATGAATTCACCTTAAAGACAAAGCATATAAACTATACTAAGACCCTTCTATGGAATACACCAAAAACAAGAATAAAAAACCCGATTCAAAACACACCAAAAAACTAAAACTCCAAGATCTTATCAAACTAAAAGAACCCAAAAACAAACACTACATCAACAAATAACCCAAGAAAACCAATCAAATCATCAAAAAAGAAAATACCCAAAAAATGAAACACTAAATAAACCTTAATCATAAAAAAATTGAAATTTTATTTTTAAAATACATTTCCAAATATCCATACAAGATAAAAATTATGTGCACTTACCAATGGTATTCCATAAATCCCAAGACATATGAGTTCCCTTTTGATTTCAAGTACATATCCCCACATACCGATAACCATATGTATAACACAAATATTTGTATGTGTGATCATATATAATAATACCAAAGGTTATACAAAAATATTGGGAAATAACTTTCCAAAAATATAGAACACACCATCCAATATTTGAATCCACCTATTATCACTTTAATTTAAAGCATTTCCATTACCATAAAAAACAAATTCAACTAGAAATTTCAAAAATCCAATGAAACAGAATTTTAAATTTATCAACAAAATTCTATATCTACCAAAATTATTTCCAAAACTAGTATTACATATCTATTTCAATAACAATTAAATATCATAAAGTGGTTTCAAAATCACATTCCATTTTCAAAACAACCGATTTCATTTCTATAGAACCCATGGATTCCATAGAGAAAGTGTAATTTTATTAATTAAAAACACATTTTAAAATATAAAGGAATCATCTCAAAATGAAGTCGAACCAAAACCATGAATAAAAATGATAAATCCAATTTCACAACATATGAAAATTCAAAAACCTCATAAAAACAACTTCTACACAGGGCTTGGCCACATTATTTGGTAGGTTGTGCACCAACCAGGTGAGCACATTGGAGGTCATCAGAGGTTTTGCCTTGGTCTATGAATGGTTTTTTAGTTCGTTAAAAATTACCATGAAGCCCATAAATCCATCTAAATATATACTACAAACATACTAATTTTTCAAAAAAATTATTAAATATTCATTTAAAATTTGTTAAAATAAAATAAGAACAAAAAAATTCCTAGAGCCATGCTCTTATTTTGAGGGAAACCCTTCCTAGAATAGTATTTTAATTCATGTTTTCTTATGAATAGGTGGTTAAAAATAAAATATCTCCAACTGAATGCTATAATTTTGAAGATCCATTCTCTAAACTGTCAGAAATCCTCAAATAAAATGATATAATTACTCAGATACCATTTTTTCATGAACCAACTTGGTCTACCCCAAACCTATCACCCAATCCATCCTAGAACAAGGCCTAAAAGGTATTCATGATCCTCCAGGGATAGGAAAACGTGTCATTAATCAATTAATACTAAATTGTGATTTAAATAACCCATAAAAAAATATAAAAATCAAAATGAGAAAAAAAATATACTAGAAAAAAATAGAAACAAGAAACTAAAAAAATATAATCGCTATGCTTATCTCATCACGACCTCCTATGTCAAAATTATACACATAACTAATGTAGTAGAATGGTGACCACATATAACGTAGAAGTTTCACCAGAAGATGATAAAAATTTCTAGGCTTAGTCATGAATGTTATAACTCATCAGTAATTCCTGAATAACTACTCCATATTCCATTCATTTAACAAGAAATCCATGTCATATGAGTTTGAAAATAATAAAAAAAATTTGTTTTTTAATCTATTATGGAAACCAATTTAACAATTTTACATTTAAATAAAATATATTCAATAATATTTTCAAAAATTGTTTTCAAAACATGAATGAACTTTCATAAAATTCCTTATAATCGATATATAGAGCTAAAATAAGACTATCAACATGATTTTATAGAATTATAGAACGTAAAAAAGATTTATATTATTTTATAATATAAATTGAAGCTATGAAATAATTCATTTAGAATGTGTCATGTAAAACCAGTGTAACATAGAGAAAGCACAATGGGAAATCCCTAAGTAGGAGTGTCAATTGAGCCAAGGATCATCGTACCATGCTGATCAAACCAAATAACCTATTCTCATGAAAATGACACTAGAGACGTTGAATCCAATATTATAGTAGTACCCAAAGAACTGTAATATTTTTTTTATTAATTTATTATATTAATCCATCCAGTGAGTCTTGGAAATTTCCCTACCGACTCAACTAATGTACTAGTACTTATAATCCCACCTAGGTATCTAGGGTTTCCAAGTTCATTATTCATAGGGAGGAGTGTTTTAATCTAGAAATATTATATATAGATATAACACAATGTAAAAAACCCCAACTTTCACTTTCTCACCTATGACATTCCTCCATAAGAACGACCCCTTCCCACATCACACAAATCAAGACTATGCCTCTTAAAAGGTTAAGTATCACTTATTTGGCACACACATTTCATTTCCATCTCCTTGGGAACACCTTATGATTTTATTTTCAATTTTTTAAAATAATTCATTATGCCAACTAGGGCTCATCACACGTAGATTAAAAACCCCTTTTGAACATTGAACAATACTTTTAATTTCAAGACAATGTTGAAATAATATTTTTACATGAAGAACCCTTGTCCTATGCTTACATAAATTTTGTAAAACAAATAACAACCCATATGTAATACCATATCCATTTTTCATTGAATATATATACTACATAATAATAAAAACATACTTTGAAACCCCTCAATTCAACGAGGAATTGATAATAATGCCTTAGGATAGTCAAACCTACCTAAAAAAGTCTCATTTGATGACGAAAACTAGAATCCACTCCAATGTTCTTCAAAAGCAAGAGAGAACGAAGGACTCTAGAAAAGAAAGTCTATATTTTACAACTAAAAACATATACACATATACATATATATGTACCCCTAGATAAAATATAAATATTCTCATATCTATAAGGAAATATGTACAAAGAGGGAATATATATCTATATATAGGGATTACCCATATATATGTTTGTAAGTTTTCTTCATGGTTCCATGAAATATCACCTTCATAAATAGTGGAAAAAAGCTACACCATTGGTTTCTAAGGAATAAATAAATATTCTATAAACAAAAAAGTCAAAAAAAACCCTAAATCACAATCAGAAATGGTCTTGGTTGAAGTTTATTAGTGTTATCTCAATAAAACCACTTAATAATGAGTATTAAATATAAGTTATAATATATATGTCATTTAATATAACAACCATTATAATTTTTTTAAAATTATTGAAGATTATCAAAAATCATCCATTAAATATTTTAAAATAACAACACAATTCTACTCCTCCACCTAATCCCCTCAGCGTTTACACCTTTCAACCTGACAAAGACACCATACCCTCATTGTTGATCCTCATGACCCCAACTCCCCCTTCTCCCTGAAAATGATCATCCATCCTCCCATATGATCCATGTGACCCTAACCCCTACATACCAAATGATGTACATCACCCCCACTATAATCCCTATGACCCAGACCACTCCCCCCTTCTCTATAACAATGACCCCGTAGAGACCCCTACTTCCCTTATATGGTGACCCACAACTACTACATTTCACCCCCATTTCCAAATTACTATAACTACTGACCTCGTACAAAACCATAATCCCCTTCTACTATGACCCCATCCCATTTTCCTTATATATCAACTTTATTTCCCCTACTCTAATACAATTGTGGTTTGGAATTCATTGGCCACATCTCCCCGACCTCTATGTTTTTTAGGTTAAATTATGATATGTATTGGATTTTTATAGGGAATTAAATTATATTATATAATCATATTTTTAATTGTGTATTTTGGTATTTTTTCTAGGATGTTTTGGGGGTTACATTGCAGACCATACATGAACACATGGTAATGGAATTGGAGAGTTGATTCAACTCAATGTTCTTTTCTGTGATTATTTTCTTTTTAAAATTTAAAATAATTATTTATAAATTGTAATAATTATTTAATTCATTCATGTGGTGTGTATGGGTTTCAAGGGATTGTTGATGTGTGGGTTAGGGATTTAATATTTTATATTTCCATTAATAGGTAGGACAAATTTTCTGTTGATTATTCTTCTAATTTGATAAGAATATAAATGTTTTTGAGATGATATTTTTTTCTATTTAGACCATACTTTTGGAATATTTTGTGTTTTCCTAGAGAGAATAGTGGGTTTTGATGATTTGTTGAATGGTTTTCATTTAAAAATCTGATAAAATATCCTATAGATTAAGAACTCTATCTGTAGGCAATTTTTTAGTTCCTAGTGGTAGGGAAGGGATACTTTTTTGTTGTTCATATTACAGTGGTTTGTGATTGTTATGGTGTGTAATCTCTTCTAGGTGTTTCCTTATATTGGCCCTATTAATATTCAATCAAAATATCTAGTTTTTTGGGTCAATAGACTTGTAAATCATTTTGAAAAATTTATATTATCAAAGTGAGCATCAAATATTGTTTAAATAAATTGATGATAGTAACTTAGTAAAACATAATGGATCTATGAAAACGTAGTGCGACTAAAAAAACCAAAGAACAAAAAAATATAATAGTACTTCGATCCAATATGAATATATTTTAACATTTAATACCTTATAGTCTTTGATAGAATATATACACAAAATAAGCCATTTTCATGATGGTAGAAACAAGTATTTATAAAAAATTGCGTCCACTCTTTGGAAAAAAGAATAACGAAATCAATTAAAAACATGTATTATTAAATGAGAATAAAAACTCAATGTAGATATTCCATTGATGAATTCGAATAAATGAACCAAGTTATAATTTTTTGGGGAATATTTTAATCAATAATTTTACATAAAATATTTTAATTAAATTAATAAAATGATGAATATCCAAAAATAGATTATGAATAGTGGAGTTTTTGAATTTTAGAAACTTGACATTATAGTAATGTCTCTCCTCAACTCAGTGATCTTATTCTACAATATTAGGGAGAGATATTTTGGGTATAATATTTATATAGTTATATTGTTTATGTTTTTTATGTTATATTGAATCATTTTTATGTTTAGTTTTTGTAATGTAAAATCAACACACTACACTACTCAATGATGAAGTTGGGTGATGTTTTATTTTGGTTGTACTTAGTTGATTAAAAAATTATATCATTATATTAGAATTTATTGGAGTATGATTGAAAAAAATACTAATGAACAAAATTTGTACTAACTTACCTCAAAATACACCGTGGAATGCCATGGGTTTATGAAGAATGTTTTGATAATGAAATTATAAAGTAATAAATAGATTTTAGAATGAAATTTCTATGTCCTGATTATAATTTCACGAAATGGTTTAATATAAATGATATATATGATCCTTTTATATTCAAATAGTTTCTCTATAAATATTTATGATTTATTTTTCATGGAGAATCTAATGTTTTAGAATGTCAAAAAAATGGCAATCCAGTCAATGAAAAAGAAGTTTCCCAATACAGAGTAATTCAATTAAAAATTTGATAAATGGTGCATTTGACTCTATTGGATAAAATTTCAAAGATTTTAATAGATATATATAACCTTTAATATGATCCTGAGCTTGATAATATTTCATAAAACATTAGTAATAAAAAAATTTAGTTTTATCAATTTGTTGAAGATGGACAAAAAGAACCATATGAAGGGAGTTCCATATATTAAATGTTCCATTTTCTATTTAAGTTGTATCACATCAAGTGTCTCTATAGAATTTATAACAAAATAACATCCATGATTTTAGATTTTTTTAATCATATATGTAATGAATAAAAAATACCAACATCATTATATGATATTAACAAAATCATCAAAAAAGATGAAATTGATTATAGAAATACTTATGAATTCCATAATGATTTAATGAATTATATGAGAAAAGAATCTAATAATAAAGAATGAATAAGATTTCATATAATTAGTTAAAATTCAGGGAACATTAAAGATATTCCCAATAAATGATTCTTAAATAAAAAAAGAATAAGAAAAATCTTGCAATGTTATCAAGTTACTTTCCTTTGAATCCATGATTGAAAAGATTATGCTTATTATCTAAGACTGTATATGATATGAATTGTCATGCTCAGGATAGTAGCAATGATGGCATGATTGTACATCCAAAACCTTCTACATCATTGATGGGTTTTTATTCATTATATCCATATTTTTCATTAGATCCAAAGAAATAACATTATATATATATTCATTTGATGGATTTAACCCTTTTTGTACTTTATGTGACAACCTATTTTTTTGAAATAAAAAATTTATATGTGATAACATAGAGGACACACAACACTAAGATTAAACAACCCACAATATATATAATCATTATAAACTATACGTTAAATTAGTGGGTATTAATAATACTGACTAATTTATGACAATTATATGTTTTAAAAATAAATAAAATTTATATCTATATTTTATAAATATAATAAGAATCACTAAAAAATGTTTTTTGAATAACATTATTTTTCTTAATGATGGTTTAATCAAGTTTCTTCATAAATAACCAATAATTAATTTTAACCACTTTTAGAATATTTATTAGAGAAAAAAAATTATTTTTAAAATTTTAATTCCAAACTTATCTTTGGGTGAATTTTTATTAATTTTATAAAGACTTTTATTTTTTCTGAATATTGAAAATAATAAATATTAATTGAAAATATATTTTTTCAATAATTTATTATATTAATATATACATTTCTTTATTTTAAAATTAATAATAGATAATACATACATCAATATGTCGAAATTATTACATTGTACGCTCTCTCATTTTTTAATTTTGATATAAAAACATTATAAACAATCGTCCATTTTCTTATAAAAACCTTCTTTCTCATCTCGTCTATGGGATAAATTTTAAATTTAATGTTATTAAGTATATAAATTGAATTTCAATAAATGGATTACATATATTTATTTATAATATTTTATAATTTTTAATAACTTATGCATAATATTTGACCAATATGAATAGTGAAAATAGAGAAAAAAATATTTATTGAGGTTAAGGTAAAAATTGATTTACTAGCAGTTAAAGTAAAATTATAAGAGTGGGGATGACATTAAATATTATCTCAAATTATTTTATATCACTATATTTATAACTTTTAAATTAATATCACTATAATATGGGAAAAAATTCTCCTTTTCATTGAACACGACCCATATAATAAGTTAAGTAGAGAAAAATACAAAAAAAAAAGAACCTTCCTTGGTTTTAACATTTATAAAGCATTGGGATTGAAAAAAAAACATAGGTTTGGTTATGAATGATATTTTAAAATACAAATTATTATTTTCTATCAAGACATTTTTACTTTAATTTTAAGATATGAAATAATTAAATAGAATATTAATAAATTCCAATATAAGAAAAAACTATTTAATGATAAATAAATTAAATGATTCTAATAGTAATAAACTAGAAGTAAATTGAATTAATAATTATGTTCAACTAATTTTTTTTATTATATCATTTTTTATTTGTTTTAAAATAATATATTTTAATTTAATATTTTTCATTATATTTTTAAAATAAAATTAAATAAATAATATCAATATTTACATTAATTTTACATTATAATAAATGATTTTTATTAAATAATTTAAAATTCAAAAAATCCCATATTCTACCAAGTTGTTTATAAGCGTTTAAAAATATAAACTATTTTACATTAAGTGAAATGTTTTTCATTCATAGTGTTCAATTTTACCCCTATATATGAAAAACTCTATGAACATTATTCGGGATTAAAAGATGTTTTACTTGTTACATTGATATGTGTTTAAATTAATTTTCAACATAAATGATATTTTTTTATATCATAAATTGTACTTAATATTTATAATAATTTGTTCCAAATTATATAATAAAAATAAATTTATTCAAGTATTATTATATAAATTACATAGGATATGAACTACGTATCATGGTGAAAACACAAAATAGTAAAAATGAGAAAAAAAATAATTTAAAGAAAAATATTTAATAAAATAGGTGCTACATTTTGTGGTGCGAGTTTTTCCTAACCATATAATCCCTATACAACATTAATTTTAAATTTCATAACCACTTGAGGTACTATTGAACTCTTAATAAAAAAATACTTTTTTGTATTTGAAAAAATGCCAACCTCCACTCATAGAAAAGGGCACCCACTCCCCTCACTTTATCACCCATCTCAAGTCATTTGGATCATTCAATACCTACCCAAATCACTCCAAAAAATCCATAACCCCATCATATACATTTTTTTGGGAATAAATATAACCTATGAAGTATTTATGGAAAACATATGTAGGATATCTGAAGAAGACCCAATGTTCATCAATTAGCATCAATATTTTATTTATTTCCCCACATTATTATATTCATATTAAAACATTATCACATAATAAAAATATAATATTTAATATAGTAGGATGATATTATAAAATGTAAATAACCTACAAATATCTATAGTATAATCAAATGGGTTATGAAATCATCATTTGTATGTATGATGTGCTACCGCCTCATGAATCGATGTAGTTTGTTTTTCCATTTCCATATATCATGGTTCAAAATGATGGTCGATATAAATTATATATATGATATTTAAAAAATAATTACTTCTCTATATTCATTATATCATATGTAGTGTTTATATTTTGTAATTTAGGGGACATACTAACATCACTCTTGTGTATGACAAACTAATGCCTCACAAAGTGATGGGATTCCTTTTTCACTAAAGCATTACATAATAAAGTAATAAGGGTAAATATAATTAATATATGTGATATGAAGGAAATATTTCTTAAATTAATGAAATATTTCACATTTTTCAAATATAATATATCATTTTTTACCTGTTCACCAATGAGAAAACAATTATTACATCATTAGTGGACTTGTGCACTATCGCCACCTCGAAATGATGTGATTATATTTTCATCATCACAACACAAGTATAATATATATATAAGTATATCTAATTATATAATATTGAATTTATTAAATTGTTATCATTCTGGAAGGATAACATTTACTTGCATTCTTTCCATAATGATCATGGAAAAATGGAAACATTATTCATTTGTACATACAACACGTCGTTTCTGTAATAATAATGTTAGTCGGTTTTTTATAAAAATAATTAAAAAATATTTTTAAAATTATAATTTGTGAATAAATTTGATAAATATTTTATAATTAATATTTTGGATATTTTTATTTGTTGTCATTTGTGACCATTGTCAACCCCCTAAAGTAATTTCTTACACATAAGCCAATTATGGCCAAAACATCATATGTAAACATATTTTATTAGGTAATTGAATATAAGATGGTAATATGTTAAATAAAATAATTTTTAAAAATTAAAATTTTTATTATTAAACTACATAATTTTTATAATATTTTTATTTAGTAGGATAATGAACATGTGTGACAAATGAAACTCTGGCTAAGGCGTTCTCTCGCATCACAATTATTTCTAGGATATATATGTTATATTAACCACACCTATTTTTTATTTGGCTATATAATTCCAATGAATGTATTTAATTATTATTATACATAAATTTATGGGGATTTATATATCCATTTTATTATATATCATTCAACTGGATTATGAATTTAATTTATCTAAAGTTTTAACAGATTTCTATCTAAATTTTCTTTCTTTGAGAAGACGTTTGTTATGTTATACATCAATATTATTTTATGAGGTGTATATACTGCTGCATTAACATGTTATATCGTTAATATCCTTATTTTAATTAAATTATAAGTCTCATTTAATGTTATTATTTCATGTGAATTAAAATCTAATCTTATAAAAGCTATGAGATTATTTTGTTACAATTTATTCATTTATCATGATTATATAGAATTAATTCTTAGATGTTGTAATATTATAAAACTCATAAATTATCTTATCCTATATCTATTCAGGATATTTTTATTTAATTGAACCATTTTTTCATAAAATCATTAACAATGTTTTTAATAAAATTCCACTTTATTCCTCTCTTCTGTTGGAAATCTGTTTCCTTCAAAAACCATTTTTTCTAAAACTACTTTTGAAAAAGATTATTACATTTTCAAAATTATTTGTGAAATATATTTTTCCCATTTTTACTTTCTCTTAACCAACGAAATATTATTTTCAATTTTTTAATAAAGAAAATTTCTAAAAAATCATTGTTAAAGGAATATTCTTTATGCCATATATAGAATTACATGAAGACAATATTTTGATATCTTTAAAGATTATTTTTATGTTTACAATATTTATTTATAATCTTTTTCTGAATATTCTGTAAATTAAAATAATTTAATGTGTTTTATAGAGAAAAGTATTTTAAAAACGTTTTATATATTAAAAATTGATTTTAAAATTGAAAAGTATATTTTCTTCAAGATGGGTTTTAATGATATTTTAATGGTATTTCCATTCATTATTGTCAAAAACAATTTTTGTTACTTATGATTCAATAAGAATATTTTTCAATTCCACCATACTCATTTTCTCTAAATATTTATTTATATTGATTCAATAACATCTCAATGTAAACTGTTTCATTTTTCATGGGTTAACCATGTTTCTATATATTGTTATGAAACTTGTTTCCTTCCATGAGTTAATAATTATTCAAATAGAAGGATATAAAATCCATTTATTTTCCATGGTTTAATAAGGATATGAATAAATAGTGATGGTTTCATTGATTTTTATTATGAAATTTATACTCTATGTACTTTATTCATGTTATTGTTTATTGAAATTACTAATATAGTAGGACAACCCCAACAGCGATGACTGATCCAATTAGATCTTATACAATAGGGTGTACTAGTTAACACAATGTGATCCCATTATGTCATATACAATGGGTTGTCACACATAGTTCCTGGTGGGACTACTATAGTATAAATGATGGTTTCACATAGATATATATCCAATGAATTAGGAAAAATATCTTTTCATGATATGATGACTATTTCAATTCCCATGTTTTCATAATTTATGATCAATGCATTGATGGGTATGATTTATTTAATGATTTATTTTATGATTTATTCATGAACACTAATTATGTTTCTATTCCCTTATGCACTTATTATGATCATTGATGAAATTAAAATTCTAATGATTATTTTTACCCTTGAAAAATATTGGAGTTAACCCTTATTATGGTTCCTTTCCCCAAGGTAATAATGAATTAGGTTGAACAATTCACGTTTAGAAGATAATTCATATGGATGATGATGATGACTTCATGTGAAATATGAAAAGCTGGGGTGAGTGGGAGACATGATCATTTAATGACATTAGTACAGTTTATGTAGTAGTTTCAACTAATTCTATAAAACTATAATAAAAAAAGATCCTCAATGATGAATGTGATCAACTATTTTTCCTTTTGATGTTGTGAGGTTTTTATGGATACATTTTTTCACAATTATCATCATCAAATCTAGAAATAAAAAAGTTCATGATTTCAATACCGAATCCATGAGTGCAATTTTTTTTGGCTATTATAGACGGTATGAGATGTAAATTTAGATAACTTCTTAGATTAATATGTTTTCATTTGATGTTATCTTATGTCTTATCGATACTATAACAAGTTTATATGAATAAGTTTGATCATAAGTTCAACATATTAGAAATCCCGTTTGAGGATTTTTAGTAGTATAATGTTTTAGGTCATTAATGGAATTTTTGGAGACATTTCACTAGGTTGGTGTATTTATAGCCCATATGATCAACATGAAGTTTTATTTAGGGAATAATTATTTTTTCCAATTTAAATAGAATGTACAACCCAAATTTTTAGTGACAACCTGTCACATCTATTAAGGATGAGGATCTTCAACCCACAAAAAATGTAAATAATGGTAAAATACTTACCACTGGCCTAAACCATGTGATATTTAGTATAAAATTTTTACAAGTTAATATCATCTTTATTTAGGAAACATTTGCGATCTTATATGAGGAGTAATGATTTTTTTTTAAAAAATTTATTGTAAAATACTTAAAATCATTGTGATTTGAACATAGTAATGAGGTGTTTGATGAATTTTATGAATTTTTATTTCTGAAATGATTTTGTTTGAAATTTGGGTATTACTATTGAATTTTCAAGATTAATATATTTTATGGAGGTTTAATAATTTTCGAGAATTGTAAAATATTGTTCTAAATTTTTTTATTTTTGATAATTTTATAATGATTATAGTAATATATATTTATTATATTTGGGATTATTTTTTGCATTAAAATTATATTTTAGTGATTCTAGGATTAAAAAATAATCTTGAAGACTCATCATTTAGAGAACAAATATGAGATTTTTTTGTAAATTGTAAAAAAGAGGAAGTTATAATCATCAATTAGGTATATTTCATTATGATATTTGTTTATATGTTCAATAACACTTATAATCTGGGGAAAATTATTTTTGAACAATTATGTTATTTTATTACATTCATATCCGATGAATCCTATGATTTTTTAGGTCATCACAGATTTTTGGTTTTCCGAACCTTGACTTTGCATTAATTAATCCGTTTAGTGTTCTGAATGTCCTCTATCACTCTATATAGTTGTTTACACTTCTCATACATTCCCATATATTTCCATCCCACCTATTTTATCCTACTTGTAAACCTAGTTGTGTGGTATTCATGAGGACCTTTGTATGTCCTTTTTTCTCATATAAAGAAGATATTTTATTAACCCTTTTTACAATGTGGGCTTCCAACAACGGTATTTCAAAATATCTAGCCATTGATTAATAATATTAAATTAAAATTTCGAAGATTAAATTTATTAATGTGGTGGAGTATGTAAGAACCCATGTTTTTAAAGGAATAAAATTATATTCTATATCCTAAAAGACATGAAACATTGAGCCTAAATGACTGGAAATATATATAACCATTAATACCCATCCATTAAATTATTTGGTTTGAATTTTACTAAGAAAATTGTTAAAATTTTATATTTTAAACATGAATAAAATTTATATCTACTGATTTTAAATAAAATAAGGACCATTTAAAATTAAGAGATATGTTTTTGGAAAAAACAATATTTTTCAAAACGATGGATTCATTACAATTTTGGAACATAATTTAATTCAATTTATAACAATTTTATAAAATTTATTTAAAGAAATTTGTTTTTTAAATTTGAATAACAAAATTTTATTAGTTTTAATTTTTGGTATTTCTCTAAAATGATACAATTTTTATGAGTAGTGAAAAGTGATGACATTTAATTGAAAACATATTTTTCATTTAAATAAATTATATTTTCAAATTATATTTTTAATTGGTTTTAATTTAAAATTAGATTTATTTTTTTATCAAATTTTCCAATTTATTTTGGTTGAATCATTTTAATTTTTTATTTTGATACAAAAACATATGAACATTTGAATATTTTTACTTCAAAACCCATCTTTCTCATCACCTCTCTATAATTTATTTTAATTTCAATTTTATCACATATAGTAATTGAATTCAAAAAAATTTCTTCCATAATTTAAATCACTATAATTTATAATTTCATAAAATATTAACTTAATTTTTCATCAAAATGAATAGTGAAAATAGTAAAAAGAACTACTTACCGTGGTTCGGCTAAAAATGGATTTACAAGGGGTTAAAAAATTAATAAGAGAGGAAATGACATAAAATATTATGTTAATTTATTTATTTATTTTTTATAATTTTCAATATATTATATAGAATATGAAAATTTATTTATAGTTCCCTTTTAATGTGACCCATATAATAATATAACTAATAAAATAGAAAAAAGGAACCTTGCTTTTAATTTCTATAAATATTTTGGATGGTGAAAAATCATTAGATAGGATATTAGGGATAACATTAAAGAAGAATTTGAATTTTTATAATATTAATTCATCTTTGTTTTTTAGATCTTAAATTATTACTTTAAATTATTAATAAATTCTTATACATTAATTATTTAGTGAAAAATTAAATAAAATAACTGATACTAGGAATATTATATTGAATTAAATTGAATTAAATATTGTGTTACAATAACTTTTTAGATAGTTATGTAAAATAAAAAATATGTGATCATAATATATTAAAATTTTATCATTTTATTGAAATTTTTAAATTCAAATTAAATGAATAATGTTAAAATTAACATTAATGCTATTTTATCATAAATGATATTTTATTAAATGACTCCAAATTTATAAAAATGACATATTCTTATAAGTGATTTCTAAATGTATGAAAATAGTAACAATTTTTCATTAACTAAAAAATTATTCTTTAATATTATTTATTTTGATACAAGAATTGTAAAAAGTATGTTAGAATTGTTAAGGTTAAAATAATGATCTTCCATGTTAAATGTGGTTATGTTAAAAAAAATCAACACACATGTGATTGTTTGTAAATTATATTTAATATTTATCATTATTTTTTCTATGATATAAAATGTGGTTAAATTTGTTATAGTCTTAATAGAAAAGTAAACTAGGTTAGAAAACCAGTTACCATGGTGAAAACCCAAAATTATAAAAATACAGAAACTAATAAGTTAAGGAATACAATGATTAAAACATGTTATTAATTTTTTTGGAGGTTTTTATAAACAATACAATACCATTAAAAAACTAATTTTATATCTTTTATCCACTTGAGGTAAGAATGACCACCCAATATTGAATAATTTTGGGTGTTTACAAAAAATGTCACTCCACCTAAACTATAAGAAGCCACTCACTACCCTCACTTTTGAACACCTCTCAAGAAATTTGGATCAGACAATACCTACCCAAATAAATTCATAAATTTCATCCCTCTTCCTTGATGGCTTATTATGGTCGAAAATACATTCTATTATGGATTTTGTTAAAACATAAGGCTGATACTTGAATAAGAGGTGATATTCTTCAAGGATTTTCTTTATTTCATTTCTTTCTCCACCTTATTCAATAATTATTAAAAAACGAAAATATAACAGCCTTGTTTTCTTACATATAATGGTATGTGATAATAATATGATAATTATAAAAAAATTATTCCACTTCCATCGAATGGGTTATGATATCGTCATTCGTGTGTACGGCAGACTATCGCCTCATGAATAGATTCAATTATTTTTCCCATTTCTACAAAACATGAATGTGAATTATGTTAGATATAAATACTATATATTAAATTTATAAGAAAATTATGAATATGGAGTAATTATATTGTATATACCTTTTACATTCCATAGTGTAGGGGATACTATAACATCATTCCTGTGTATAGCGGACTACAGCCTCACTAAGAGATGTAATTCATTTTTTACTAATGTGTTACATGAAAGAAAATGAGGGTAAATATAATTAATATATGTTAAATAAATAAAATTTTTATGATATTTATTAATTATTTATCATTCCTAAAATATAATATATTATTTTTCTACAATTTCACTCACTAAAAAAAATGATAATGTCTTTTGTGGACGTGTAGAATACCATCAGCTAGAGGTGAATTGATTAATTTTTATACACAGATCAAAAGAAATACATAGATAAATTTATTGAATTATGTAATATTTTATATATGATATTATGATCATTCAGTAAATATAATTTTTTACTTACCTTTTCCCTTAATGATCATTTAAAAATGGAAACGTTACTTATGTGTACTTGCGTTCAACAATCTACTTGATCGTAGTGTTAGTTAATTTTTCATAACCATAATTCATAATTGGTCTTTAAAGAAAAATTGGTGTACCAATATAGTAACTATTTCATTATTATTATTTTATATATGTTTATATAATGAACACTTTGACCACAGTAAATCCAGCAAAGTCATTTTTGACTCATAATCCATGTATAGTCAAAACAACCAACCTAAACATAATTTATTATTTAATTGAATATAATAGGTTACTAAAAGGAATATAAGTAAATATAATATTTCAAAAAAATACCTATTTAAATAATTAATATTGTTTTATTATTTTAGAATATAAATAAAAAGTCTGATGAATCGAAGAGGAGGTATGGGTTTTTAGCATCTGACATTTATATCTATAAATATATGCCATATTCCCCAGTTATATTTATTTTATAGTGTATATACATAACATAACATGAAATTATATTAATATTATTATATATAATTTTATTATGACATAGTTATCGATTTTATGATCACTCTTTCTTGGGGTTTATGTTTTCAATGTTACCAAATTAGAAAGGTATTTTTGTATCAATGTTAATTATTTGAGAAAAATATTATATTATAAAAGTATATTATTTTATGAGGTGTATATACTAACCCTTAGACATGATATATAATTATTTTGAGTATTTAAATCATAGTATAATTTTATTTTTATTTTATTCTTTCATGAGGATAATGATTCATTATTACAACAGTGCTAAGAATATTTTGATACAATCTCATTGGTTATTGGGATCGTGTATGATTAAGTGTTGGATGTTGAAATATCATAATTCACATAACATCACTTATCTTGTGGTTATTAATTATAATTTTGTTTAATTTTAAAATATTTAAATATAATTATAGAAAACATTTATTAAGAACATAGGACATAATATATTTCTTTGGTCAAAAATATGTCTTCTTCTAAGAGAATTTTTATTTTAAATGTTTTCAAGAAATTTAAACCTTCTCAAAATGATCTTTCAAAGGATTTTTTACTCATTTGTTATTTTGATAAAAAATGGGTTTAGTGGAAAATTCTAATCGCATAATTTAGAAATCACCTTTTTAAACAATTTATTGTGAAAAAATTAATGTTCTTTATGACATATAAATAATTACCCACTAACATGGATTCCATTTCATTGAATTTATTTTTGATAGTTTACATGATAATTTATCAAGAATTTTCTTTCTTAATATTCTAATTTTTTTTAAATGTCATTTAAAAATAAATAGACTTTCAAAATGTTTTATGTCTTAAAAATGGGTTTCAAAATAAAAAGTGCATTTTTCTCTAAAAAGAATTTAATGATATTTTAATCATATTTTCATTCAAGAGTGTCAACAACCCTTGATTTTAATTATTATAAAATGGTGATATTTTGTAATGATACCATCCTCATTAGTCTTCTTAATGGATTTATATTATTTTAATGAGATTGTGATAGAGTCCATTTATTTTCCATGATTTAACCAATTTCAATGAGATTGTTATGGAACCAATTTCATTTCCAAGGGATGATCATGTTTCATCGAGACTGTCATGTAACACACTTCATTTACATGGGTTAATTATTTTATGAAATAATTGTTATCTTTTATCTGTTTTATGAATAAATTAAATATTTTTTCCATTATTCATTTTATTGTTCTTGGAAGTTACAAATATTATTTGGGGGCCTAGATAGCATTGGGTGATCCCATTACAGCTTATACGATTGGATGGAATATATAGAGTGGGTTGATACCAATGCATATTATATAATATGGTGGCCCAGATAGTGTATGTGAGTCCGTTATAGATTAAACTATGGGTGTGCCCAGATAGCATTCTATTTCAATGGGTAATGTAAATTTTCTTAAGAGTCATGAAGGTTGTAGTTACCTGAGGGTTTCTTTTATCGATTATTTTATGCTTCAGTTATTCCTAACAAGTGTTTAATATGAATTATGATGAAAAATTATCCATGAAACCAAATCAATTTTTTATTCTATTTATAGGTTTATAATGTTTCTTATAAAAAGTAATGATATCACATGACTCGTGATTATTGTTTTTTATGACTCCTTACTTTTCAATGTTTTTATATTATATGATATATATATTAATGGGTATGATTTCATTAAAGATTCTCTCATACACTCTCATTATGTATTCATACCCTTATTAATTCCTTATTATCATTGATGATATTAAATTTGCAATGATTATGTTTACCCATACTAAGCATTTGACCTCACCCATATTATGTTTTTATTTTCCATTGACATATGAAGAATTAGGTTTAATGGATTTTTTCAGAAAGTGATTTTGTATTGATGAAGATGATGGCATAATGTGAAATAAAAAAATATGTGTTAATTGGGAGAAATTATCATTTAATGACATGGGTATTTTTTATGTAATATTTTTTTCGAATTCTCTAAAGAATTACAAATAATACTCATTGATGTAATTGATCCAATAATTATTTTTGATTTTTGGAATTTTGTATAGAATAAATTGGGTCACAATTATTAGCATAAAATCCCAAAATGTAACATTTATTATTTTAGCATTGATTTCGGAAGGGTGTGTTTTTGGTTGCTTTACATTTCATAATAATTATTATATTTGCAATTTTTTTTGATATTATATAATCTCACTTCATGGATGTGTATGAAGATGACGTATTTTATTATTTCAATGATTATTCCTATAGATAATATTCATGTACATGACATTGATGTATACCGTAAACCCCTCAATAATGAATTTTAAGAATTGTAGGATGCTAGTGTGGAAACATATAATTCTTTAACAGTAAAACTACTCAAAATTCATGATTTATTAATGATAAAAATTAGTGATGTTATTAGACTAATAAACTTATCTGATTGGAGAAATTATACTCGTTTTAGAGCCTTCAATGTAATTTTTATTTTGAAACTCATCAAAAACCTTGTAGTAGAAAAATGCGTTTTTTCATCATCAGATTATTGATTCTTTTAAAAAAATAGATTTAACAAGAAAAACATCAATGGAGATATTGAATAGAGATATCCATTGATGTTATTATTGGTTTCAGAAATCATCAGACAGTTTATATATGTCATTAGAGAATATAGAAAATGCAATAATTTTAAAGATTACAGGAAAAGTGTACAAGGTATAGTATATAAATAACCTGCAGGAAAATTGTGTAAGAGAATGAGTATATTTTTCAAAATCCCTTATTATGAGTATAATTTGTTACATTATAATCTTGAAATAATTAATATTAAGAATAACATATATGAAAATGAATGTTTTATATTTCAGAATGAGTCAGGTAAATTAAAGGATCATATTAATGCTTGTAAGGATTTAGAATAAATGAATATAAAGAATTGATTATGGGAAAATGTCAATGGAATATATCTTTAGGCTATTTTTACAACCAAAATCCTGAAGAAAGATGAATTAATTATAAAATTAATGAATTTAAATGTTCTAAATTGATATTCTTGTATTGTTTTATGGTGTGCTAACTTAAAAAATTGAAATTAAAATGGATTGAAAATTTATGAACCACATATAATGATGGGGAAATTGCATACATTTAAATCGCATTATAAGTTTCATAAAAAGTTTACCACATTTATTGTTCATTTGTTCACATTTTTTAAGATATTTTTAGAAAACCTCTATATTTATGTGGGAATTGTAACCTACCTGAAAGAATTTTTTTTAAAAAAAATTTATTAGATTTTTTCCCTATTTATTTGACACTGCCCTGATTCATTTGATTATTTATTTGGTTGATGAATCTGATCTTGGTGGACTGGGACACTATCGATGGATGTATAAAAATGAGAGGTACATTGATATTATTTTTAATTCCATTGGTTAATTCAATTTAATTGAATCATTAAGTAAATTTTTTTAATAAGATTATTATTATTATCATCATGTGATTATGTAATCTAAAATATTATGTGGGGAATAAATATCAACCTGAATGATCTATTACAATAGTGTACAAAAGAAAATATTTCCTCAACATAATTTATATTTATTTTTAAGTAAAATATATTGTGTTTGACATGATGATGACATCTCTACTAATTCTCATTATGGAAACAAGTCATTATCATTTCCAAATATTGGATGGAAAATTATAAAGTGGTTAACGTTTAAACTAAATAAATAAGAGTTTCCAAAAGATCATCGATATGTGCAACTCGATAGTCTTTTTTCAGGTCCATTTATAAAATAATTTCAATCTCAAAAAATAATATCTGACTAAGTGTACATGCTTTAAATGAGTTGGAATTAACAAAATATTTTAATAAATATATTATATAATTGTTTTCCTATCATGTAATTATATAATCAAATACATATTATCAATGTATGTAAATTGTAACTATGATAACTATAACAAATTTTACCTTATTGTACAGATTATGAATGCTTTGAATCAAGATGAAATATAATTTTTTTTGATTATTTGTCTCAAGGTCCTCTATGTAATGCTAAGATATTTTATTCCTACAATATTAGTGGACTCTATTTTAATACAATTTATCATGAAGAAGATGTGAAAACTCAAAATAGTGGTGTTGTTACACATTAAAAGGTGGGATTAAAAGTAAAGATGATTGATACAATTGATTTAAACAATCATGATCATTTTTAGTCTTATTATTAAAGTTATAGTGCATTAACATTGATTGGGGTACAATGAAATACAAAATTCATTTTACTTCTTTCAACATGTTTCATGTGATCCATATCGGTGAGAATTCATATAATGATCAATTTACTTTGGATTCACAAGTGACGATGGTTTATTATGTGGACAATGAAAGGATGGAGTGGTTTTGTACACTTTAATAATATATTCTAGAATGATATGGGCAATAAAGAAAGATTTTTACTCCGGGATACTGAATCTCATCAACATGAAAACATAGAAATGTTTTTTCCTAGCAATATTGAAATATTATATCTTCTAAGAGAGGTTGAACATAGATAACTCATTCTAAGAGATTTCAATTATAATCAATACATTTTGGATGAATATAATTGAATACATAAATTCATAATGAAATTATATATTAATTTATTATTTTTATGTGTTCTTTACATATATAATCTTTTATATTTTCCATATATTATAAAAATATTTTTCTTTTTCATTTTTTATACATTTAATATATTATGATCCATATGAATTATTAGAGTGCTAAGATAAAAAAAATAAGGATCCAAGACGATCAACATCTCGTATCACACCCCCACAAACACCATATTCCACAGATCTGAGTGATTCTTCTATACCAAATACTTTCATTCATCCTGATCATTCCTATAAATTTATTGGTATCCAACCATATGATTCACCTCTAGTGATGGATAAGTTTTTTACCCCTCTATCTTGTGGATATTTTAGAGTTACCATCACTTGTATGTGTTTCATTGTATAAAAACCTATATATTTTATTAAATATTTAATAAATTTGTTAAAAGGATAAAGATAAAAATAGAAGATATATAAATATAAATATAGTAGATGTATAAGACCTTAAATACTTAAATATTATCATTCCATTTTATGAGTTTTTGGTTTCTCCCTTTGATTATTCCAAAATATATTAACATATCTTTAGACAACTTTCCTCTAATACGGTGAGTTTTCTAGTTATTTTTTAAGATTGGAGGTATATTCAGACGTTATATAAAAATTTAGTATTTGATAACCATGTAAAGGTAATATTAATCTAACATACATTGATAACTAAATTAAAATACAAGACTAAAATAATTAATATACTTATACATTGTTATGTATTTTTTCTCTATTTCATTCATTTTGATGCCACTAGCTCCATTTCATGCCCACATACTCTAAAAACTGAAATTGAAAATGGGAGATTGGAAACAAATATTTTGGAATTAATTTAAATACTCATACTTAAGATCATGATAAGGTAGGATAAAGTTTTTAAAAGAATTTATTATGAGTATCAGGGCACATTTTTTGATATTAACAGTGATTAATCTCATAATGTAATTGCATATTTTAGAGTATCTTATTTAAATGAATACAATAAAAATATATATATATATATTATTCAATATTTGGTATTTTTATATGAATAATCTAAACTAATAATAGGAATCATTATAAACAAGTTATTTCTCATATTAGTGGGACTTATAGTTATTGGAGAAATAGAAAACTCATAATGGTATTTTATCGACTATTATTTGTATTATTTTATAATAAGTAATGTTTTTTATACCTTATATATATCGTTTTATTAGATTATAATAAATTAGGCCTCTCTTTTATCTAACAAAATATGTGGCTTAATGTTGAAATAAAACCCAATGAATGTTTTTTGAATAAACATTCTAGATATGATGGAGTATGTACTTTTCATTGCTATTTAATTTTATTCCATTACTATAAAATAATATTCGTGAAAAATAAACTATAAAAATAGTCATTCCCTAAACCCAAATAAATGGGTCATGATATAGGATTCAAACAATGATGATTAGCTCTATTGTGTCATTTGACCCACCTAATTAGCCTTATTTAATTGAGTTTCAGGAATGGTTATAGTTATAATTTACTTTTCATTTTTTGTTTTTATTGTAATAAAATTACATTAAATTGTAAATAAAAATTATGAATTTGATAACATTATGATGTTGTGATAATTTATAGAATCACTATTCATATTTTTCTATTATGAGGCTAATATTCAATAATCATAGGACGTGAACCCTTCACAATCATCATTGGTATCCCATAATTATGTAGTTGGAATCATTTTTGGGAAGGAGCATCTCGGTCAGAAAATGTGGATTGGTTCTAGGCCTACACCATCAACTATATTTGGTATGGATTAATCATAATTTACATCTACACCCAGTTTGGGTTCATGTAGCATCATTGAATAAGAAGAACCTAGTGAAATTGTATGTTTGAAAGACAAATTACTAGAATATGACTCTTATTGCAAATCCTGGGATCTGTGGCCCTCAGAAAAAAACATCAGTGATTGTGTTTCAGAAGATGATGGGAATGATCCCCGTTAAAAATTTCTTCCTCATATCTCATCTGTCAAAGGTAAACTCCGAAATATATAAATCATTAAAAAAATTTAAATAACACCAACAAATTTCATGAATATAACTAAACAAAAAATTATATATTGAAAACATGAACGTCAAATCATATCAAAAATATTGTCTCTAATATTAATGTTTGATCGATTCCTATAAATAAAAATTGAATTACAAATCATTATCCTAATGTTATAAAATAATATGATCTTACATTCTTATTTTTGAATATGTTAGATGTGTTTGAAAGTATAATGAAACTTACATTGAAGACATACACTTCGAGTCATACCACTCACTTCATGTAGCTGATTAACACGTGGTTAATACCATCATTTCACAAATTAATTAAGGATCAAATTCCTAAATTTTTTATAGAATTTGAGACTGTATTCAAATATTTCATAACCTTCAAAATGTTTTAAACTGAAATGCTCTTTGAGTAATACCTTCCATATCATGTGTCATATTGGCATTCTAAAAATTCCTACACATCGATAATTAATTATTGATTATTTTCATAAATTTTAATAATGATCAGATATGATTTTATTAGTTTGGTGTATGTGATAGATTTTTTTAATATAAAAAATTTCACTTTTATATTGAAACAATGAACTTCGAGTCATACAGTCTTCTTAGTGTGTCTTTTGAACATGATATTAGATAAAAAAATTACAAATTGATTTGTAAAATATAAGAATAGAAAAAATTAGATTCTAAATTTCATTTTTCATTGTATTCCCATAAATGTTTTTTAAATGTTTTAAAACACTAAAACATACATGTAATAGTAGAAACAATAGACAATTAGCTTAGATTGATGTAAATTCTTGGAAAAAGAACTAGTGAATTAATTTTTATCTGTATACATATAATACATTTATGCCTTAATTGTCGTGTTCCCTTAATGACAAAATATGTTTTTTTATTAGACACAATAGTATTTAAAAACAAGATTTATATGGAAAAACTTTGAAAATGATTTCAAATTTCTATGAAATCATAGTAAAAATACGATTGAATTATTTTTGAAATTTAGGAACTAACAACACATCAATCTAGGTTGTAGTATTCCATGGATGTATGTAATTGGATTTTATGTGTTTTAAAATACTAAAACAAGTGTATTAAGTTCAACACCATATCAAATTTCCTTATATTGTATTGGAAAAAAAATCCCTCAGGGTAACATCGCAGCATTTTTGGGTTTATTATGTTTGTTGATAAAGCAAGTTTCCATGATAAATTGTCAACTTCGAAGGATTTTTTTAACAATACACATTGACAAAGAACCATTAAGAAGGAATGGATGGTCTAGAGACTGTAAAAAAGAATAGATTTCATGGATACAAGAAGGATATTGAGTGCTTTATTCGTGATTATGATGAGATTCACGAAAGGAAAACCTGAAGATATGTACATGTAATCACTACAACATAAAGGAAGAAATAGCATCGTGGTAATGCAAAGGAATATGGAGTTTTGTGGTGGTGCAAAGGAAGAAGTTAATTGTGATTTATCATTGTCACAGAGGTGTAATGTAATTGACAGAACACTCCATGGTAATGACGAGATCTGCGATCCAAAAATTTCTATGTTGCTTCGTGATTTGGAGAGATTTTCTACGAGAATATCAGAGATTTATGATTTTGAGATGATTTGGAGATGACTTCACACAGAAGGTTCTTGAGTCGGTGGAATCTCCTATAAATAACCCTTGATCCCCTCAAGAGAATCAGAGATTTTTTCAAGAAATATATTTAGCTCTCTAATTAAAACGGAGGATTGTGGATGGAGTGTGCCACGCGAATGGTAGCAGCTTCATAGTGGCTAATCTAAATCCATGAAATAGGTGTGTTCAATGTTGGATCAGTGAGCTTTGTGAATTATGGTGTTCCACAAAGGTAGTTTGATTTGTGACGGAAGTGGGATCCGAAGAGGATAGTAGAGCAATGCGAACAGAAGGCGTGCCGCGAAGGCCAATTTGGCATTCTGGAGGACATGCGCTTCGTGAAGGCTTGTATAGCTTTGCGAAATCGCAAAGACCAGTGTGAGATCTGTGAATCAGGGATCTCTATGATTTAGAGATCTTTTTTATCTAGTTTTCATTGTGAACTTTTGAACTCTAAGAACCTTTGAGCATTAAGAAGAGGTTGGAGAATTTAAAAGGCTTGTTTGATCTTTGCAAAAGTGGGAGCTTCACAAAGGCAGTGTGCTTTGCGAATGAGTTTCAAAAGTGATAGCCTATTATTCAAAGGCAAACTGTTTTTACTTAGCGAATGAATGTTGATCTTTAACATAGTATTTGTTTACAACTGAGGATGTATTCATTAGTGATAATGTCAAACATACAAGTCCACAAATAGTGAGTGGATCCCTTCTAGAGAAGTGGGCGAAGGAAGAGTAAAAATGTTATCCATTCTCCTAGTAGTTATCCATAGAGAGAAAAACTGAGAGTGACCCTTATAAAAGTACTTAGCTAACCATAAACATTAAAAAAATGTGATCCGGGTTATAAAAGTTATCTATCCTGAACATTATCTACAACGAGCTTTAGTGGATTTGGTACAGCGGGGTGTTACCATTGTATGCTCCTTGGACGTAGCCTGGTGAGGGTGAACCAGGTAAAAAATTATCTATCTGTCCACTTGACTACATGCATTGCATCAAAAAATCAAAATCATATAAAGAATTAAATATGTGATCATAATAAACAAAAAAGTGCAAACAATGTGACCCTTAAAATAAAGATTTCTAGATCTAGTTTTCAAGAATAATTTGAAAAAGAATATATATACCCAGATTCACCCCAATCAGGGTATCTATGACCCTTTTGGCCCTAACATATTGAATTGAAATCTTGGGACAAACACTGATAAATTATTTTTGACACGTAAGTGAAGACATAACGTCTATTTTATGTGTGGTGCATTCTATATGACTTAATAAGCCAGTATTTAAAAACATGGGTCGTTGGTTTAAAACATGGATGGTGATGTCTTATGGCTGTGAAATCAATGTATAATGACTATAGATTTATGGTCATATTTAGGAACTAATGTATTTCATTTTGATATTAGGTTTTCCCGATAATCCCATAATGTAATTTTCATGGTTTTAAAACATTAAAACCTCTTTATAACATTAAAAACAATATAATATTATATAATATTAATGTGAAATCATTGGGAAACCAAAATTGAATTGTTTATGATGTTTATATATAAACAATATATCCATCAAATTTGAGGTGTGCACAAATTGTCTCAATTCGATGATTTCAAAGATACCAAAGTCATTAAAAATGTGTGTTAGAGGGGTCAAAACATTGAAAAAGACATTGGATGGCTATTAAATCATAGAAAAATGAACATATAATTATTTTTGTAATGAAATATATGAAGTAACATCATTCAATGTTGTAGTTTTCTGAGGATTAATGTAAACATGTTTCCTTTGTTTAAAAACACTAAAAGATGCATATAATGGTGAAAACTATATAATCCAGTCACATATTGTTGTTGAATCATAGGAAACCCCATTGAATTATTTGTGACCTTTACATGTTGTAAACACATCCAACCAATGTGTTGTTTGATCCGAAAAAACTCAATAACCAGTTTTCATGTTACCAAAGAGTTTAAAAACATGTGTAGGGGGGTTAAAACTATGCAAATGATTTCTGATGGCTGTAAAATAAAATGAAAATGACTCTAGATAGATTTTTGATATGTAGGATCCAAAGAAACATCCTTCCACATTATAATTTTTTATGGATTCCAATAAAACTATTTCATATTTTAAAAAACACAAAATCTTATGTGTAACTGAAAAACCATAGAAAAAAACTCATGTTTCTATGAAATCTTCGTAAAATGACCATTGAATTATTTTTTAGGTGTATACATTGTAAGCATATACATCTGACATGTGGCGTGATCTAAATGAATCAATAAATAGTTTTTAAATATTCCATGTTTTTAGAAATATATTTATGGTTATAAAAACTGTGTGAAATATTTTTGATGTCTATGAAATCATAATAAAATTAATGTATAATGATTTTTAAAATTTAGGAACAAACAACACATCATTATGAGTTATAATTTTCCCAATACGGCCATGACTATCTTTTTAGTGTTTTAAAACACTAAAGTTTGAATGTAATGGTCAATACCACAAAATTGACCTTGTGTTGATGTGAAATCATGGGAAATACAATGTTTAATTAATTTTGAAATATTAGACCCTCTTACATACCAATGTCCATAAATATTGTTTATTAAATAAATTTCAAGCACATTACACATTATTTAAAAATTTATTATACTGTTATAAACTTGTTCCTTTTCAATTCCATATATTTTATCATGTCATAAATATGTATTTTTATATTTTTAAAGTGTAATGAATGATATATTATTAATTTTATATTAAAATATCAGTTTTTGATAGAAATAAATAAATATTTGGTATATTATTTTGAATATATTTTGTGTCTATTTTCTTTTTCATTTCATTTTATAAATGTTATGGTTTTTATTTTATGTGACCTATGATGCCTATTTTCTAGATCATGACCATTCTGATTCATGAAATTATTCAGAATGATTTCATTAGGGTTTATAGTTTCCATGGAATGTTTGTATATTGTCAATTACTCTATTGTAATTCTTATTTATTATAATAAATTCTATTTAATAATTTCTTTTTTGTTGTAGTTGATGTCATGATGTGGTCAGTTCATCTGAAAGACATGATGTGGTCAGTTCTTGTTGATGAAACCTTGTGTATGTAGATGGATACACTGGATGTTTTGAAATGAACTTGTATTTTCAATGTGTTTTTGTTTTTTTTGAATATATTGGATAAGCATATATTGGTGATTGAGTTTATGTGCTGAATGATGTTATGGTGACTATGGTTGTATATATATGATCTTATATAAATGATGGGTTTATTTTTCATTTCTGTTTGAGTTTGTTTAATATCTTATTTTTATATTTTTATTTTTTAGATAACTATTTTTTTAAAATAGAAATAAATTTAGGGGCAGTTTAAGATTACCACTGCTAAATATATTTTTATGAATCTATTTATTTTTTGTTATAAGTAACATAAATTAAGAATATCCACTTATAATTAATGTAGCAATGGTTATATTCATTTTCTATATTTTATTTTTGGATGATTGAAAAAATCACAACTGAATGCCCCCAAAAACAAGACATAAAAAATTATCTCTAAAAAGTATAAATTGATACCAAATGATTTCCAACCAACGAATAAATGTCATTTTTCATAATCTCAAATAAAAATTATGTTTCATTTTGAAATACAATTAATACCTCTCTTTTTTAATGAATGAAATTCAAATCAATATTGTAAACTAGAAAAAAAAATTACATGAAACTGATTGTGAACCCACTTCCTTCAATGTGCGAGATACCAACCATGTCTAAAATGAGTCCATGTAAGCCTACCAGAAAGAATAATCCCATCATACATGGAAAAAAACAAAAATGGTTCCATGATCACACCCTAAGGATTGGTTCACTTCGTACCCAAATGAGGGAAAGAAATAGAAAAAATATAATGGTGTTGAAGAAGGAGAAAATATAATTAAAAAATTATTAACATGAACTGGTGAAAAAATGTTAATTGGAGGGAGTGAGAGGGGGAGGATCATGCGGTCGAGAGTCCCTTTGGTCATCGAGTGAGAGTTGGGGTGGGGAGTGGGTTGCATATGTGTTACAACCTAGTTGCTTATAAGATAGTAAACTTTAAACTTAATTTCCAACAACTATTTTTTGAATTTTAATAATTGATCATCTATAATTGTGATCAGTACATTATTTAGAGTCTTATAATTCCACTATAATTTTTTGAATAGTAACACACCCTTATGAATAGTAACATACCCTTATGAATATTTACACACCCTTATTAATAGTAATATACCCTCATGAATAATCATGTAACCTTATGAGTAGTAAATTGACCCCAATGAGTAGCAATGTACCCTTGTGAATAGTAATTTTACCTTTATAAAAAGTAACATATAGTTATGAATATTAACCTCACCTATGATTGTGTATATATATTATTTAATTGAATGTATGGTACACCAATATCTTTGAATAAGTAAATAAATGCTTTAAAATTGTTATTTCCTGAATAGAGTACTATTTTATTTAAAAATTAATTCTATTATATTTATTACATTATTTTGATAAAATGGAGTTCACTTTTTTATTCTACATGTCAAAAAATTATTGGGGTGCATTTTTGTTAATTTTCTGAAATTGTTGATTTTTTTGTGAACAATGAATTTTGGGTATTAGATAAATAAACGAACATATTGATATTGGAGGTGTCATTGATGATGTAGTGCCAATGTAATACTATTATCTCTAAGTCACATTCCATTATTATTGTTTTTTAGTCATGGAAGACTCATTATTTCTTTTCGTCATGAAAAATAATAAAATAATAATTAAAATAATGTGAAATCCCTGCCCTCCTCTAATATAAATACCACACAATTTGCCCTCTCCCTCCCACACCTCTAATTCCTTTATCATTGCCAATTTTTTTTTTTAAATTCCCTCCCCAATATCCAAGCCCACGTCCAAGACCTATTGGTATCACCCAAAGACCAAAATCAAGGGCCTTAATGAGGTTCTCAAGGAGAAAAGATCAAGAGGTAATAAATCCTCCTCCATTTTCATGTGTTATCCTTTCCTTTCCTTTTCTTTTATTACAGTATATTCTCCTCCATTTATCCAAGAGGCCTGAAATATCCAGTAATAATGTATATTTCTGATTTTCTCATGTTCATGTAAAATTTTTCATCATTTTTATTCTCCTCTCCAACATATTCAAAGAATAAAAACCTTGTTCACGATGTGGCGAATTGCTGACATCGTGGATGATGTGATTTCAATTTGATTTAATTATTTCAAGTCATTTCATGAAACGATTTTTATGGTTTAATTAAGTTATATTATATGTATTATGTCTCATACATTGTTCTATAATCCTTTTTTATACATAGTTTTAGTTTATAAAAAAATGAGGTTATTATTATCAAAGAAGCACTAAAATGATCAAAACGAACATCATTATGTTTTAACTAATGAATCTTTCTCACCGTAGAATTAATAATGTTAAATTTTATAATTATGGTTGTGGAAAAATTTAAATACCATTTCATTCCACTTATGATGTTTCATTTACAACTGGTATAAAAATCCATTACAAACCGCTCATGGAAACTAAGTAATGAACGCACCCGAAACAGGGGAAATAACAAAGTATAATCAATTAATGGGTGGAATGATGTTATAATGTGATCATATAATAAGATATAAACAAGAAAATGTTTCTGTAGAATAATAGTAGAACTATTTTAACCATTATACAGGAAGTTTAAACAGGTTTCAAGGAAGTCAAAACCGAGGTGAGTGTTTCTCTCACTCACACTTTTATTCAAGAATCTCATCTATGTTGTGTCCTTTTATTTTTAATTCCTAACTATGGGGTATGTTTTTGAACCTCCACCATACTACCATTATTATATTTTGATTATGAGATAACCTTTTAAACTCATTAATCCCTCCCATGTACACTTGATACCATGCTGAAATTTCATAAGTGAATTTGAAACCAAATTTACATTCTTTAGGTTAACCTTCAACTTCGATGTTATTTTTATCATGCTAAGATGAATTGTAAAATTTAATTTGACTATATAATTTTGAATTATCATTATTTATAGTATATATACATATTTCCTTCATTTAATCAATTCCCTCTTAAATGTTATAGTATTTGTAAAGGACCTCCCTCTTAAAATCCATTCAAATGTCTCCTGTATTAAATCCAAAGAGATTATTATTTATTGTGAAATGAGTGTAATATTCTGATTTCATGATGATTTAATATCATAGTGTCTCCCTTATATGTTTTTATGGTTTTTTGAACAATAATATTTCATTATCATTTGTATAGTGTTTATGTTCTAAGAGTGATTTTTTTGAGAAAATTGTATTTTAAAATGTGAATGTGTCTTGCTCAAGGGTGTATAAAAATTGTGAAATGTTTTATTAATGGAATGTACCGTGGAAATTATTTATGTTGTGTTGATCCCTTTATAGTTTAATATATGATGGGTGATCCCCATTATAGCTCAAGATTTGTTGGGTTGTGCCTATTACAGCTTAAGATATGATGGGTATGCCCCATTATAGCTCTCCAATGCATTTGTCCTCTGATGATATAAGTTGAACAAATTGTTATTAAAATTGTAAGGCTGAATTTAAAAAAGATATGGTAAATTTTTCCCTATAAAACTACATGATTATTATAAGCATTCGAGTTTTTATGATATAGGTTTTATTGGTTTTTGATGTTATCACTAGACTAACAATGTCTCTCTTTATATACCCTCTTGAGTTTTGTACTCATCCCACATTTTTAATTTTTTTTCATAGGATATATGGTTGGGTATGAGTAATAATAGAGTCATGATGAATTTTATGAATATTTTTCAAAGAAATCATGTTTAATGTTTTAATGTTTTATTCGTTGAAAAAAAACGAATACTATTTTTAATAGTATCCTATTTGTATGAATGTGGAATGTTATGTATGTAAAATATACTAACTATCTAAAACTCTAAAACCAATAAGATATTCACGGTGTAATAAATTTATGTTCATGAAAAAAATTCAATATTATGTAATGTCTTAAGGATGGGTCTTGATAGTTCATATCAGAGGATGGTTTAGATAACATTACGGGTTAGAATGATGTTATTTGAATACCTTATATGATTTTTAAATTATGGTTAATTCAAAATGACATAGATTTTGAAGGTAACCTTGTTGATTTAACTAAGATATGTCTGTTAAAAATATATTTCTGCAGAAGAAACATGGACAATGATGTAGGAAGGTGCCAAAAGGGTAATATATGTCTGAATTTGTAGTCTGGAATGGTGGGAATCAGAACAGAGTAGTTTGTGATATAAATGGAATAACTAATGTAGGAGATAAATATAGGTGGTATCTATGCTAGATAGGAACCTGATCTACCATGAGGGAACTTTTCTTTTGCATAGTATTTCATGAGGAGCATCCTCTATCTTTTAGTGGAACTGCAGTTCCAATGATATCTGAGGGATGGATCATTGCTCCTGAAAGATATATGATGTCATGGGATGTTCATAATACCAAAAATCAATACTAGTATTTTATCATTTTGGAGGTAAAGCCTATTAGTGGTGGTCTATTGTTAAGAATACAAGGGAAAAACATGATCTCCATAGTCTGGAATGAAAAGATTTTTAGATTATATTTATGGGAATATATTTTCCTAAAAATGTTCGACTCTGAATGGATAAACAATTCTTGGAATTGAGGCAGAAAGATCATGAATCTGTGGCTCTATATGAATCCAATTTTACAAGACTATATAGGTACATACAAGATATTACTCAGAACTTTGATTGTAAGATTAATAGATTTCAATCCATTTTTGAACCTTAAAATTGATGGGATTTGGCTTCACAAGAGTTTAAAATCTATGAGAAACTTGTTCGGTGTGAAAAAAAAATTGAGATGGATTTTATTGACATGTATGTGTCTCAAGATAAAAATAATTATAAGCGGTAAAGATGGTATGCGATGGGGAAGAACTTATCGAAGAAGTATAGAGGTAAGAAAATGAATTTCTCTTCCTATGAAAAGTGTGGTAAAAAGCCTCATGGATAATTTCCTGTAAATTATGGGAAGTGATACTGATGTGGAATGTTTGGTAAGATGTCTTTTGAATGTAAGTAATGTTATCTGAAATGTAATGAGATGTCGATGGTGAGATGCTTTAACTGTAAGTAAGTGGGTCATTATGCAAATCCTTTTCCAAATCTAGTCACTCTGGTAGAAAAATAGAAATATTGGAAGTAGAAGATTGTGTAAAAAATCCATTGTGACTAATTAATCAATTATTGAGTCATAAAATGAAGTGGTATCGGGTACATTATTTGTTTACATAGCTCTTTCTAATGTATTGTTTGATACAGGGTCTACACATTCTTTCATTTCTAATAAATTTTCAGCCAAATTAGAAATTATACCTCAAGAAATGAATCATGAACTGGTGGTAAATACACCTAGAGAATATATTGTGGAAAAAATAAATTATAAGGATCTGCCTATCTTTTATATGGAAAGAGTTTACCTGAGAACCTTGTGGTTTTTCCTCTAGTATATTTTGAAGTCATTTGGGGATAGACTGGCTTTCTATTTATCATGCTAAGACAAATTATAGAGATAAAGTAGTTATTTTTTATACTGACATTTAGTTTTTGAACAAGAATGAACCCATACTGTTGATAACCTAAAAAGAAGAAGAAAAACTATTAAAAGATGGAAATGAATGTTATTTTGATCACACTGTTTAAAATAAAGGAACTATTCAGATTAATGTTGTGCCAGTGGTAAATGTATAACTTGATGTTTTTCCTGATGATTTGCCTGATGTAGTGCTTGATCGTGAAGTGGAATTCACAATTGACTTAGTTTATGAGTCTAAGCCAATATCAAAACCCCCTGATCGAATTAAAAAATTGGAATAGATTTAATTGAAAAATTAGTAGCAAGAGCTACATGAGAAAGGCTTTATTCATCCCAGCACTTCACGATGGGGTGATATTGTTTTGTTCGTTAAAAAGAAAGATGGTTCTATGAGACTTTGCATTGATTATAGATCTTTGAATAACATCACTTTTAAAAACATGTTTCCTTTTACTCATATTAGTGACTTGTTTGATCAGCTCCTAGGAGCTCAGTATTTTTCCAAGATTGACTCGAGATCTCGGTACCATCAGCTAATGGTGAAGGAAGATGACATTCCAAATATATCTTTTAGTACCCGATATGGGCATTATTATTTTGTGGTTATGCCCTTTGGTTTGACAAATGAACAAGTTCTATTCATGCATCTTATGAAAAAAATATTTCATGAGTACTTGTAATTTTTTTTTGGGGTTATTGATGACATTCTTCTTTTTTTAAAAAATAAAGAGGAGAATTAAAAGCATCTATGAGTTGTTTTGAAAACATTAAAGGAAGAGAAACTGTATGTAAAATTTAGCAAGTGTGAATTTTGGTTGCAACAAATTTCATTCATTATTCACATTGTTTCTAAATATGGTATAACTTTTGATCCTACTAAAACAAAAGTTGTTGAAGAATGGCCAAGGCCAACAAATATAATTGAAATTCGCAGCATCCTTGGTCTGGTGGGCTATTAAAGATGCTTTGTTGAAAGCTTAGACTGGTTATCCAGCCCAATGACTAATTTAACTCAAAAGGTGTTGAATTATTATGGATAAAAGAATGTTATGATTATTTTTAGAAATAAAAAATAAGATTGATGAATTATTTAGTTATGAACCAACATTCCATAAATAGAGATTTGTTATCTACAATGATTCTTCTTTGAAGATACATGGTTGTGTTCTGATGCAGAATGATTAAGTAATTTCTTATGCCTCACGTCAATTGAAACCTCATGAGATAAATTACCCCACACATGATGTGGAACAAGTAGCTCTGATTTTTTCTTTAAAATTTTGGAGCCATAATTTATATGAATCCAAATGAGAAATATATAAAAAATATAAATGTTTGTAGTGTATATTCACTATGATTGTATTCAACATGATGCAGAGAAGATGTATTGAAATAATAAAGGGTTATCATTGAACAATCAATTACTATCCATGAAAAGAAAAAAAGTGGTGGATTCATTGGGCCGAAAACATCATGCATCATTAACTATATTATGTTTGGAACATGATTCCATGATTAATAATTTGATGAATTTTGTAATAGAAGTTGTTGGTAAAGGAAATACATATATTTTGTTGCATGTTTATGTATAGTAATAATTTTTAGACAGAATCAATAAGAGCAGAAGGGAGACCCAAAGCTATAGGAAAAGGTAGAATTGGTTAAAATGAGTAAGTTTCCAGAATTTAACAATGATAAAGATTGTATTTTTGAGATTTAGGAAAAGATTGCGTGTGACTCGTAAACTTTAGTTCAGGGTTGTGTAAAGCTCATGGTTCTCCATTTTCAGTTCATCCTGGATGTACTAATATGTACTGATACCTTCAAGAGTATTACTGGTGGGATGGAATAAAAATAGATATTTCAAATTTTACATTGAAATGTTTGACATGTCATGTGATAAAGAATATCAAAACCTACAGAATGGGATGCTTTATCCCATACCAGTGCTAGATTGTAAATGGGGGAATAAATCAATGAACTTTAGGGTGGGATTACCTAAGACTTATCAAGGTAACAATTAGATTTGGGTTATTTTTGATCGACTGACTAAATGTTTACATTTTATTTCTTCTTGAGATAAAATTTCTTTGGATCAACTTTCTAGACTGTACCTTAAAACGATTTTCAGGTTACATGGAGTTCCACTTTATATTGTTCTTGATGGTGATCCCATGTTTACTTATAATTTTTGGATGGGTCTTCATAATTCATTGGAAACATAATTAAGCTTTAATACAACTTTTCATCCTCAATTAGATGGGCAGTCAGAATGAAACGATTCAATATTTGGAGTATATGATTCAATCAAGTTCAATAGACTACTAGGGATGTTCAGATCATCATCTTTCTTTAGTCGAGTTTTCTAATAATAAATTTTTTCATTATAGTATTCAAATGACACCTTTTCAGGAATTGTATGAGAAGAGGTGTCAGACTCCATTATTTTTTTATGAAGTTTGTGAATGAATGTTTATGGGACTATAGTTAGTAGATAATTTGTCTGAAAAGGTGAAGATGATCCAACTGCACATGAGGACAGCTCAGAGTAGGAAGAAAAGTTATACAGACAACAAAAGGAAATACTCCACTTTCGAGGTAGGTGACCATGTATTCCTTAAGATTTATCATTTTAAAAGTGTGATACATTTTAGAAATAAAGGAGAAAAAATTCCATGGTTCATCAGTCATTTTCAAATCCTGGAAAAATTTGGAACAGTTGCATACTGAGTAGCATTGCCTCCATGTTTTTCTTAGGTACACAATTTTTTTTTGTTTTTATATTGAGAAAGTATGTTCTAGATTAATCTCATGTTTTGATTCCAAAACTTGTTCATCTGAAATAGAGACTCTCTTATTTAAAGAAACATGTTCATATTCTTGATCGTAGAGAGCGAGTATTGCAGAATACGATAATTTTCCAAGTAAAGGTTTTGTGGAGAAACCACATGGTTGAGGAAGAAACATGAGAATCTGAGAAGGAAATTGGGGAAAGGCACCTTCACTAGTTTGGGTATGTAAATAAAAATTTCATGAACTAAAATTTCAAAAGGTGGGGAGAATTGAAGAACCCATGTACTTATAAGATAATTAACATTAAACATAATTTAACACTACTTTGTTTTGAATTTCAAAAAACGGTCATCTACAATTGTGATCATTATGTTATTTAGAGTCTTATAAGACATACATATTTTTTTAATAGTAACATAACCTTATGAATTGTACATACCCTTATGAATAGTAACATAACCTTACAAATAGTAATGTACCATTATGAATAGTAATGAACCCTTATTAGTAGTAACTTGACCCTAATGAGTACTAATATGCACTTATAAATAGTACTTATACAATTATGAATAGTAAAATACCCTTATGAATACTAACATCACCTATGATAGTGTATATATAAGATTTAATTGAACATATGGTACACCCATACAATTGAATAAGTAAATAAATGCATTAAAATTGTTATTTTCTAAAAAAAGTATTATTTTATATAAAAATTTATTTTATCATATTTATACAATTATTTTGATAAAATGGAGTTCTTTTTTGGGTTCTACATGTTGAAAAATTATTTGGGATAATTTTTGGTAATTTTCTAAAATACATGATTTTTTGTGAATAGTGAATTTTTTATATTTGACAAAGAAATGAATTTCTACATCAGGGAGGCTTCATAAATGATGTGGTGTTGATGTAAGCCCATTATCTCAAACTCACATGTCATTATTACTGTTTTTAGTCATGGAAGACTCACTATTTCTTGTCTTGAAGAAAAAATAATTAAATAATAATTCAAATTATGTGAAATCCCTCCCCTCCTACAGTATAAATACATCCAATTTCCCCCTATTCCTCCCACACCTATTGTAACACCCTGAGATTTTATGAGGTATATTCGTTTTAATTTATTTGATATATTTTGTTGTATGTTTCACCAATATTAGCTTTCACTATACGCAACACCATATTAGCTTGTATTATAAGAAACACTATTCTTGGCTCATGTTACAAACAATATAAGTATTGTTTGGTAGAAATTATTCTACGGAACATTGAGTATAAAATTTTTTCAAAGAATAAATGAATTTTTTTTGAATATGTTATATGCAACAACAAAGGAATCTTTCACTACATGCAACACTGACTTGGCTTGCGTTAAACGCAGGAGTGACCTTCCTCAATAGCTCACATGGTATGCAATACCGAGTTTCACTAAACAATGATACATTATTATAATATTATTATGAACTAGCCGTTATGAATATTGTTATCCACATTTTGTATTTTATAACATAATCATTCATCTCACACATATTCTAGAACATGGTATGATAACAAAAAAAATATTTCGGGTAAAATAAGTATTTTAAAAAAAATACAGTTTTGCCACCTTTTGATTGAATACCCACTGTAAATCTAGTTTTTGACATTTTTATGAGTTCAATTTTTCAAAATAAACTTATCCATTTTAATATGTATAAAAAATATACTTTGGAATTTTTTAATATTTTTTCTCTTAACTTTAATATTTTGATGAATAGTAAAATCAAGAAAAATTTTAATTAAAAACAACTTTTTTCAAAAAGATAATTTATATGGTTAAATTATAATATTTAAAAGTTTTAATGTATAAATAGAATATAATTTTAGTATTTAATATATTGTAAGTTATTATCATTAATTTCACATTGAATTCATAGGTAAAAATGTTTCAATATTTTGCAATGTTTTAACTTTTAAAACTAGTTTTCTCCACAACAAAATTAATTTTAAATTAAATAACTGCAACTTCTGTGTATTGAATTAGGAAAAATGGATTACATATTTGGAATAAATATGTCCAAATTATGTTATAATCCTACCTTTTATTATTGGGAATTATGAATAGTAACTATGGTAAATTTTATTTAACACTGTTAAAGGTAAATCAGGTATATAAGGGTAAAAATAATATTATAAAATTACACAAACAATTTTCTTGATATCATTGGTTGATTATATTTTTCTGTACAACATAATTTGGTTAAAATGGAATATATTGAAACCCACATGGACGAGATTAAGACTTTTAATGTATTTTATTTAAAAGAATGTAAAATATGTCTCAATCAAACTTTATTAATTAAATTATTTTAAATATAAGGTTATATAGAATATAAATTAAAATATAAATACTCATTTGAAAGATAAATGATTTTCTTCAAAATTTTAATTTATTTGTAATATTTAAGAAATATATAATTACATAATCTCTTGTACAATAATGATGCAGAAGTTATTTATTTAGTGAAAAATGGATAATATTGTTTTTATTAAAATAATAATACCCATCAATAGGGGTAGAAAATTGACCAAACCGTATTGGTTGAGTATATATATAACCTAATAATTCAAGGGTAGAATTTTGGTCCATTTTGAGCCTTATAAAATAGATCATTACATTTATATTATTTTATTTTATTTTAAATGATGTAAAAGTTTTCTCGTTCATAATTTTATGATCATATCATTTTAAAAGATATGCGTTTTAGAAGATAAATTCGTATAAAAGTTTTCTTATGAAATCTCTTAGATTTATCTTAATTATAGTATTTTTTTATTTTTATAAAACAAATAAGTATACTAAATAATTATAAAAAAATGTTGTAGTAATTATTTTATTATGAAAAATATCAAATAAATGGTTTTAAAAATATTAAAATAAAGATTATATGTACTAATTAATGTGCTCCACGAATTTTATATAAAAATATGACATGTTAGGAATATATTAAATATTTTGGTTCGGACATATTTTTTTGGATTTGATTTATATTCAAATAAATGAATTGTGTCGAAACTGACACTATTGATATTTTATAAAAATAAAATATTGTTAAATTGTTTAAAAAATCACAAAAATATTTAAAAATTATAAATTGAAATTTATATGGTCTGAAATTTCATAAAGTATATAATTATAGACAATTCACTTCACACAATTAATTATTTTTAACAATTTAAAATTTAGAATATTATTACCACAAATAAGATTAAATAGATTAAATAAGGATAAATAAAATTGATGAGGTTTAAAATAATTTCCTAACATGTCTAAATTTTATTGGATGATGAGATTACAACCCTATCTCGTATCATATTTAAATTTGAGTCATTTTTAAGGTCTTTCATTGGGGATTGAGTTTATTATAAATTAATATTTTTGAGGTTTCCAAAAGTTCCCATATCCTCTCTTATAAAAGGGAATCTCCTCTCCCTTAAATTCACTCAATTTTAAGCCTTCATGCTCAGAAAAACCCTACAAATTCCTCTTATAAACCTCTTTATTTATATTATAGAGGTTCTAGATTTCTCAAAACACCAACTCTAGTGCCCTAAGAAGAAGTTTAAAAGAGGCAGGTCAAGGAAGTGGTAATATCTTCTACTGATTCATTCAAGTTTCTTTCTTCCTCTACTTTCTCTTCATTAGTTGTTTCATTATAAATTAATAACATCAGTATCACTGATATACTGATATGTTATTATAAATTTGAAACAACCATATTTCACATTATATCCATCCTATGAAAAACGAAATCACCACGCATGCATACGTACAGTTTACCATCTCCACACCGTGGTGTAATATGTTTTTCCACCAGGAACATACATGGATGGGTATAATGGTGGAAATAATACCTATATATGATTATTATAACATCATATTTATTCTGATATATTATATCATCCACTCCAATTCCATTCAATAAATATTGGAATGATATCATCGCTCGTGCGTACGTACGGATTACCATATCTACGGTGCGATGAGATTAATTTTCCATGTTAACCATTCCAGAATGATTATAATGTATATATAATTATTATAATATTATGTTATATGTTTTCAAATACACTAAACTAATACGATCTTTGGGCGTCTGTTTCTATCAGGTATTACGTATTCTGCAAAAGTAATGTATTGTCTATGTACGTAAAGATTTCTGTCTCTACAGTTGGTATCAGAGTGAAGGTTTAGCCAACCTTTGGAAACTAGGATACAACAACTATAGTGAGATCCTTATAGATATATCTTTTTTATGTCTTGGGAAGTCCATAAGGTATTGTATAAGAATAGGTTATAGTTCTAGAAATTATGTTAACGATATTAGAATTAAACCTATGATGTTAGATATTGAAGGTACTCCACCTTTATTATGTTTTTTTCCAAGCATGATTTTTTCCTCTCACACTATACTTTTTTAGGTTTTAGAAAATGGATAGAAATAGGAAGATTCATGTTAATGGAGAATATGATGGACAATGGAATGATTTTCTTCATCAGAAACCAAATGAAACGTGATTTGGAATGTGAAACCTCGTTATTATGCCTAATCAACAATCTCATAACATGATCAATTATCGAAACATTGGTATGTTTCCTGATTCAGATTATAATAGAAAGATGGAGTTTCGTGAAGATCATAGAGAAATGAATGTTCAATTTCCCTAATGTAAATCATGTTAGAAGAGGAATCAAGGAGAAGGTTTCAAAGCAACTGGAAGATAAATTGGGTGTGGAAAAGAAGGACACAAAGCCAGTAATTGTAAAGGAAAAGGTTCAGTTAACAAAATGGAAAGTATATTGGTATTGCTAAGACATCAAAAATAGTTAAATGTTTAAAATGTGGAATTTTTGAGAATTATGCAAACCAATTCCTTAAGGGAGAATCTCATGAAGAGAATCAGAATTTTCATATGGGCGTCGTTTATGTTGATGATGATGAAGAGACTACAAATGATATATGAGATGAAAGAATTTTTGAAGAATAAAATTATGAAGCTCTGTCAATGGTTTAAGAAAGTAGTGGAATGATTGAATGTTTATCAAGAATAATGTATGGTACTACGGAATAATAAAAAATCCAAGGATTTTTACACTATTGTTTTTTATTTGAGTATTTTAAAGTATATGATGAACGGTACCGGTAACCATGAAAAGTTAGTAAAATATTTTTGGAAATCAGGTGATATGTAGTTAATGAAGGGATAAAGAGAAAATAGTATGTTTGGTTGTATTAAGGAGCTCATGATTGATATAAGGACAAAGTGATACCATAGTTTGAGTATATATAATTTATGGGATTTCGGTAAGTGGAAAGAGTTTACTTTTGACCACATTCATGTTTTCACTATGGTTCTATGGTAATTCATGTTTCAAGAGAATATATGATTAAGGTATTCACATGTTTCCAATGTGACTAACAAGATATATTTTATGATATATGGGGGATAAATGATGGTATTCACATGCTTGTTATATGACCTTTCTAGTGATCGTTTTCTTTATACTATGTGCTTGTACAAAAGTAATTTGGATAAGCCTAAATGTTTTAATTGATATAGATGGACATAAAATAGTATTGTTTAAGGCTATGAATTTTTTTTGATATTATTTTTGGATTTTTATAATAGTATAGTTTTAGGAAAAAGACAACATGTAGGATGGGAAACAACCTGTCGTGTCGAACAATGCTGCATGAATCAAACCCACAACTGAAGTGCAACATGCCTTTATGACCTACCACTAGCCCACCGGAAGCCCCTGGTTAGTAGAAATAATTTTTATTTTATTAATAAGTATCATATATGAAGTATAAGTCCATTTTAGGTACTATATATGATTAATCTCACCATAGATGGACTTATGTATATTTCATAACTTGTGATAACCTTTTTGTGATAGAGGCAGATGGGATGACCTATCATTATATCAAATGATATTCTAACACTTCATGAATGAAAAATTCAAATTCATTTATTTAAATAAGATATGAAGTAGAAATTGGTCATGGAATGACAAACAGTGATATTACACTAAAATATAGTAAGTAATTATCCTTATGCAAAAATTCATCAACATTAGGGAAATGATCTTGAAAAACAAAAAATTTGTCCTAGTACCCTCATAACTGATGAATCAGATGGTACCTTAGATCATCAAAAATTTATGGCTTTTTTATTATTGGATTTTTCATAACCATGTTATCAACCACTCTCAATCAGAACATGATGTTTAAATTTCTCTTTTATATCCACATTTTCAACTATGTTCTCTTATATGGAAACTCAGGGATGAGTTACATTGGGTATCCGTTATGTTTTTAACGTTCCTTTTTAAAATTATGTTTTAGTATCCCTTTATACGATTGGGTTTTTATGAAAGAAACCTTCAATTAGGGAACCATTTATAATACCGACGAATTTCGAGGGCAAAATTAATTTTAAGGGGGCTAGAATGTAACACCCCAATATTTTATGAGGTATATTATTTTTATTTTCTTTGATATATTCTGTTGTACGCTACACCATGATTAGCTTGCACTATACGTTACACCGTATTAGTTTATAGTATATGCAACACTATTATTGGCTCGTGTTACACATAATTAACAAGATCATTTGGTAGATTTTATTCTACGAAACATTGAGTATATATTTTGTTCAAAGAATAAATAATTTTTTTTGATTATGTTATACACAACAAAAAATAATCTTTCACTACATACAAAACTGACTTAGCTTGCATTACATGCAGGAGCGACCTTCCTCAATAGTTTACGTGGTAAACAATACTGAGTTTCACTAAAAAAGATATATTATTATAATATTATTATAAAATAGCCATTATGAATAGTATTAACAACATTTTTAATTTTATAACATTATCATTCATCTTACACATATTCTAGAACATGGTATGAGTACAAAATAAATTTTTCAGGTAAAACAAGTATTTTTTAAAAAATGTAGTTTTGCCGCCTATTGATGGTGTAACCACTGTAAATCTAATTTTTGATGTGTTTATGAGTTAAATTCAACACAATAAACTTATTCATTTCAATAAGTATATAAAAATTTACTTTGGATAATTTTTTAATAATATTTCTGTTAACTTTCATATTTTGAGGAATATTGAAAATATGCTAAAATTTAGGTAAAAACAACTTTTTTATCAAGATAATGTATATGGTTAAATTATAATGTTGAATGGTTTTAAAGTATAAATTGAATATATTTATACCATTTAATTTAATTTAAGTAATTATCATTAATTTTACATTGAATTCATAAGTAAAAACATTTCCAACTTTTGCAATGTTTTATCTTTTGAAACCCATCTTCTCAATAGGGGAATTAATTTTCAATTAAATAACTGCAACTTATATGTATTGAATTTGTAAAAATGGATTCCATATTTGGAAGCATTATTTCCAAAGTATGTTAATATCCTACTTTTTATTTTTGGGAATTATGAATAGTAACTACGATAAATTTTATTTGCCACAGTTAAAGGTAAATCAGGGTTTTAAGGGTAAAAATTATTTTATAAAATTACACTAACACTTGACATGATATCATTGGATTATTATATTTCTCTATAAAACACACTTGGGTTGAAATGGAATCTATTGGAACCCACTTGGATGAAATTAAGTCCTTTAATTTATTTTATTTAAAAGAATGTGAAAAATGTCTCACTCGAACTTTATTACTAAAATTATTTTTAATAAAGGTTATACAAAATATAAATTCAGTTATAAATTTTCTTTTAAAATATATGTTTTTTTCTTCATAATGGTAATTTATTTTTTATTTTTAATTAATTTATAATTACATTAATAGATTATACATTAATGATGGAGAAATAATTTATTTAGTGAAAAATCATTAATATAGTTTTTATTAAAACAATAATACCCATCAAAAGGACCATAAATTTGATGAAAACTTATTGGTCAAGTTTATCGATACCCTAATAATCCAAGGGTAGACATTTGGACAATTTGGAGCCTTATAAAATTGATAATGACATTTATATTATTTTATTTTATTTAAAATGATGTCAAAGTTGTCACCTTCAAAATTTAATAAACATATCATTTTAAAAGTTGGGTTTTTTTCGATGATAAATTCGACTAAAAGTATTATTATTAAATCAATTAGATTTATATTCATCGTTGTGTTTTATTTTTTATTTTTATGCAAAAAATTAGTATATTAAATAATTATAAAAAAATGTGGTAGTAATTATTTTATTAAGAAAAATATCAAATAGATGGTTTTTAAAATATTAAATTAAATATTATATGAAATAATTAATTTGGTCCCCAAATTTTATAGATAAATATGATATTTAAGGAATATATTAAATATTTTGTTTTGAAAATATCTTCGGTGTGGATTTTATTGAAATTCAAATAAATGAATAATGTCAAAATTGACACTATTGATATTTTATAAAAATAACATATTATTAAATTGTTTAAAAAATAACAAAAAAATTTAAAAATTATAAATTTAAATTTATATGGTCCAAATTTTCATAAATTATCCAATTATGGTTAATTGACAACAAATAATTAAGTATTTATAACAATTTAAAATTTTGAATATTATTACCACAAATAAGATTAAACAGATTAAATAAAGATAAATCATATTGATAAGGTTTAAAATAATTTTCAAACATGTCTAAATTGTATTGGATGATGAAATTACAACCCTATATAATCTAATATTATAATTTTATTCATTTTGGTGGGTTTTATGTGGGCTTTGTGTTTTTTATAGATTAATATTTTTGAGGTTTCCAAAAGTGCCCTTCTCCTCTCTTAAAAAAGGGCACCTCCTCCCTCTTCTCGTCACTCAATTTTAATCCTTCATGCTCATCCAACCCCTGAAGATTCATCTTATCAAGATCTATAGTTATATTATATAGGTTCTGGTTTTCTCAAAAGACCATCTCTAGTTACCTAAGAGGAAGTTTGAAAGAGGCACATCAAGGAAGAGGAGTCTCAGACACATACGGATGATACTGGACATAAGGATATAAAGAAAGGTTTTAGGTAAGAAAACAAACGGGGAAGATCTTTATGGGAGATGTTGAAGATATTTCACCATGAATATAAGATTATGTTCTGAGTTTCCAATGACACTAAACTAATATGGTCTTTGGGCATCTGTTTCTGTCATGTATTAAGTATTATGCAAAAGTAATGTAATGTCTATGTACATAAATCATTGGGATTCTACACTTATCAAGCCAATAGTGTTGTCTAATTTCTACCAAATTCCCTCCCAAATCTCCTTCCCCACTTCCAAGACCTTCTAGTCTCGCCCATAGGCCAAAATCAATAGACTTAAGGAGGATCACAAGGAGAAGAGATCAAGAGGTAAGAAATCCTCTTCCTTTTTCACGTGTTTTCCTTTATTTTCCTTTAATTTTATTATAGTATATTCCCATAATCATATCCAATAAGAATTAAATCTCTATAAATTTTTTTATTATACACTTTATAATTTTTATGTAAAATTCATCACTATTCATCTTCTCCTCCACCACTATTCAAGGAATAAAAACACTATTCCTGATGTGTCGAATTACCGAAATCAAGGCCGATGAGATTTTAGTATTCATTAATTACTTAAATTATGTTCACTAAATATTTTTATGGTTTAAACAGGTTATAATATATATATTATTTCTCATCCATATTTCTGGAATCCATTTGTACACATGGTTTTAATTTATAAAACAAAACGAGGTGGTTATTATCAAAGAACCACTAAAATGATCTAAATGAACATCATTAATGTTTTAACTACTGAATATTTATGAAATAACAATTAAAAATGATAAATTGTATAATTATGGTTATGGAAACATGTTAATACCATTTAATTTCACTTAGGGATTTTTTTACAATCGACATAAGAATCCATTACATACCGCTCATGGAAGCCCAGTAATACACGCACCCGAAACAAGGGAAATAACAAAGTATTATTAACAAATGGGTAGAATAATGTTATAATGTGATAGTATAAGTTGTTATAAACAAGAACATGTTTCTATAAAATAACAATAAAACTATTTTATACATTATACTACAGGTCTATACATGTTTCAAGTAAGTCGAACCTGATGTAAGGGATTCTCTCTCTCTCCCCCCTCTTCTATTCAACAATAACATCCATGTTATGTCCTTTTATTTTTAATTCCAAATGATGGGGTATGTTTATGAAACTTCCCCATACTACCCATATTATATATTTATGATTTGATACCTCAATCTATCTCACTAATCCCTCCAATGTACACCTGATACCATGCATAAATTTTATAAGTGAATTTTAAACCCAATTTCCATTCTTTGGGTTAACCATCAACTTTGATGTTTTTTTATCATGATAAGAAGACTTGTGAAATTTAATTTGATTATATAATGTTTTATTATCTGTGTTTATAGTATATATACATATTTCCTTCTTTTAATCAATTATCTCTTCAATGTTATGGTATTTGTAAATGACCGCCCACTTAAAATCCTTTAAACTTTATCCTTTATGAAATCCAAAGATAATGTTATTTTTTCTTATAACATGAGTGTAATGTTATGATTTAATGATTTTTTATTACCATAGTGTCTCCCTTATAGGTTTTTATGGTTTTATTCAATAATAATATTTCATTATCATTTGTGGAGTGTTTATGTACTAAGAGTGATTTTTATGAGAAAAAGGTATTATGAAATTTGAATGTGATTTGCTCAATGGTGGATAATAGTTCTGAAGTGTTTTATTCATGTTATGTCCTTGGAAATTATTTATGTTTTTTTGAAACCATTATTGATAAATATATTAATTGAGATCCCATTTATAGCTAAATATATATTGGGTTGAGCTTATTATAACTCAAGATATGACGGGTGAGCCCCATTATATCTCTCCAATGCATTGGGTACTCCAGAGATCAAAGTTGAACAAATGGTTCTTCCTAGTGTAAGGGTGAATGTAATAATGATATGTTAATTGCTTCACAATGAAAATGCATGATTTTTCTTTTCATTCATATTTTTATGATATCGGTTTTATTGGGTTTTTATGTAACCACTTCACTAACGATGTCTCTCTTTATTTCCCTTACTATGTTTTGTATTCATCCCACATTTTTTAAATGTTTTACACAAGATATAAGGATGTGTATGAGTAATAAGGGATTAATGATGAATGTTATAAATATTTTCTTAGTGAAATCATGTTTTATGTTTTAATGTTTTATACTTTTAAAAATATGGATACTATTTTTAATAGTATCCTATTTGTATGAATGTGGTATGTTACGTATGTAAGATATAATTACTCTCTAAAAATATAAACCCAAAAACATCTTTAATGTGTAATAAATGTATGTCTTGAGTAAAATTCAATATTATGTAATGCTATAATGTTATGTCTTAATAATATGATTGGGTACATGGAATATAATTTGGTTCATTAGGATGATTATTATTATTAATTTAATTTGTTTTGATTTGTTTTAATTTTTTCCCAAAACATATGAAACTTGACACAATTTCATCACATTGTTAGTAAAATCATGCACCAAATATTCTCCTCTATTAGAGTACCTATACACCCCACATGGGCATTCTTCATGGGTAGGTAAAAAATGCACCAGTCGTGTGGTCAGCTCTATGAAAAACTTCAATAACACCCACAAATTTTATATACATTTTATACAAATTGTGCACTGACCATGCACGAAAGATAAAAACCCCATAATTTCAAATTTAAGACCAGATATGACATAAAACTCATAAATGAGGTTAACATAATTAAAAAATATATTACACGATTTCAAGATGGTGTGTGACACCCCACTAAAGAAAAATAATTATTTTTATGGCTCTACACTAAGATAACATAAAAATATTATAATTATTTATGAGAAGATTTCATAGCATACTAGATTAATGGAGATACATAGTAGAAAACCAATAAATTATCATATAATATGAAACCTTCCACACATAGAAACAATCCAAAAAATGAAAAATAGGAAAAAATAATTGGGGGTTCATATTTGTAAATAACATATTATACGAGTGAATAGGGTGGAAAATATTTCACTATGATCATATATAAATTAAAAAGTGGGAAACATTACGTTTTTTATCATTTAGAAAAAAGTTAGTTTGGTTCTGATATAAGAATGGAATAAATGTTAATATTGAACATTATTGACTATAATCACATAAAATACTTTTTAATATTAAAATTAATCCACTTTTATATTGTGTGGAAACCTATAATTACTAACCAGATCCATACCAAAAGTTAAAGAATCGCCATAGTGAAGTAAACCCAACAAGAATCCATACAAGTCTAGAATTCAAATACTACAATTCAATAATACAAAACAATTTGCTCATATCAATCAATTCCAATGGTTGTTTTGTGTCCCAAGAGTTGTACATCACACTACATGTGTTCATGTCACCCATTTACCATCACATCATCACCCATTTTTTCTAATAGAGGTGCTAATATGGAAGAGCATGCTATCCCATAAGGAATGTCATAGGGTTTAAAATTGTAATGTGGAGGGATATCCCAATCAAGGATTCATGAGAAATTTTATCTAAAAAATAAAATTATAATAAAAAACACATAAAAAATCCCATGTTGTCATTGAACGAAAACTTCATTTATTACATACAAACACTCTAATAAAATAAATTTGACAAACTTATCAAAACACTGTGAAAAGAGATGGGTATAATTATATATTGGGTAGGGATCAATATATCCTTTTTGAAAGGAGGTCACTGAGGTTGGAACTTAATATTACTAAAAAACGAGGATCACCACATAGGGCTTTATCTAAAAAAATAATCAATAACTAGAGGAAACCTATTTCAAGAGGTGTATGAAATGAAAAAAACCAATGAAGCTATGGGAAGGGGAGCTAAGCCATCCAAGAGCCATGACAAAGAGGTGAGCTTAAATCATATAAATAGAATAAGGTGTTTTATATACATTTTTTGAAACAATATTTATTTAAATAATTCTAGGATAAATGTGGTTTTAAAACTTATTTATAAAGGAAACATTAGTATTACTACATTTGGGATTTATTCTAATGGTGGCGGGGTTGATACCTCTTTTTCCCAAATTAAAAAAAAAAATAAAAATTTTAAAAATATATACCTTTTATATTTAATGTATACATATACTATTATTAGTTTTATTTTTTTAGATTCATATATATATAAATTATTTATTAATAATAACATTATTATTAGTAATTAAATATTTAATATTACAAATAACATTATGATTAATTTAAAAAACATGTTATTATGTTCTTTATTAGTAACAGTAAGAGTTATATTATTTAAATTATTATTACGATTTATTATTTTAATTATTATATAAATTTTATCATGTATTTAATATATATTATTAATTATATTACTGACATTTAATTATAATAAAATAATTAATAATACTTCATATTATTGTAATCAATAATATGATACTTAAAAAAATGATGCATATTAATATTTTAAGGTGTCATTTTTTTTGTTTTTATGCTGAAAATATTAGGGTGAGTAAATAAATTTTTTTTATTTATATTAATTATTTGTTTTATTTTCATTTGCTTTTTATAATTTGAGTCAATTCTCCAAATTTCATTCACATTGTGCTTATATTTTATAATTTATACACTTTAAAAGTCACCTATAAGAATCATAATAATGTTTCATGTAGCTGTCATTGAAGGTTAATAAATAATAATGCAGAAATACTATCTAAATAATATTTGATAGACTTTCTAAACATATAAAAAATTTCAATGTAACAAATATCTCATAAACATAATTAATGAAGTGTAATTTTAGTGCAATAAAAGATTTTTTTAATCATTAAATTTTTATTTTTATTTTTTTAACTCTATTCATTTCTAATTAGTTTTTATAGGTTTATTTAGGGTTATAAATTTAATTTATATTTTAATTATACTATAATTTATGTGAATTTATATTTTAATCTATAACTATTATTTTTTTAATCACTAATTTTTGCATCATGTAAATTTTAATTTCTTTAATAAATTTAGTAAATTATTTTTGTTTATAATAAATTTAGATATTTAGGATACATTTTATGTTTAAATTTTATTTTTTTTATGTTTCATATTTTATAAGTTTTAAAAATTACCTACTTTAAATTTCATGTGTTTTAAATACGTTTAATGTAGTCAACTTTGAAACTATATAAAATATTATTTCTAAATAAAATATAAATTAAAATATAAATAGTTTCTAAACATTTAAAAATGGTTTATTGTAAAATTTATTTCATAAATTTAGTAGATAGAAAATTATATTGATGATAGAATATATTGTTATTTCAAATCCATTAGCTCAATAGATACCATAAAAATAAATGAGTATAATCATTATCTATGATGAGGTCACATCCCACAATATGGTGGGTGGATGTGATGGTGGTATTGATATCAGTGACCTATATACTAGGGTAGAGTATAATGAGTTGGAGTGGGATCATCCTTGTTCCCAAAAAACTCCAATGTCAGATCATTTACCTTTGAATTGACAGGAGGTGTGACATTTGGATATATCTATGTGCACATGATCATTTTCCTACTATGTAAGTGGAAAGACAATCCATTATCTATTGGGGGAATCCGAAGGCCTATAATATAATAGACACAAATAGGGGAGGCATGAGAAATGACCCCTAATATAGTCTTATATTAGATATACCCAAGGAAATCTAGGTATATACAGACAATATAAATGGATTACATTCCTCCAGGTTCTCCTCCCTAATTGACTAAGGTATGATGTCTAGATGTGTGGCATTTGCCAATGTATTAGGAGAAACCTTACATATAGTAATTCATAGTCTTCCTTATCATTGTCCTGACTCTTCAACATTAAATGGTTCTGGAGGAGGTTTCGAAAGTAATGTCATCGCCCTAGGTAGGAAAAGTGTATCCCTAAGGTCGATGGTCAAAGATACTATCATGCACAACACGATACAGAATAATCATCCCTTACGTTGTAGTATTGTACACTTTCTAACTAATTCCCACCCACTCCCCTAGATCAAACATGAAGAATGTATACTATAGTTGAGTATGATATAAATAAATTTAAAATGACTTAAAAATTGTATAATTAAAAGTAATGTAAATTTATTAACATACTATATCATGATGTCATATGTCGTGTAGGGTAGGATATACTATAGAATTTAGTTTATATAATATAATACATGATATTCTCTGTTAGAGGTAACTGAATCATATGCATACCATTGATATGAAATCATTATCATATATCCCAACGGTCTACATAATCTATATCGCATCATTTACATTTTACATCCATCCTCCCTTTCATCTTCATAGGATGAATCTTGGCTGACAATATAAATGGAATGGTAATTTACTAAACAATTCAAACAGGAAAATAACTATGTGAAGATAGTTCCACTCAACAATATAAAAGTAAATTAGAGTCAATATATACATTGAATCATGAATTCCATTAGTGTATTATGTGGGAAGATAGTCTAATAGAGACTAGTATGGAATCCATGAAATTTAAAATGACATGTGACATATGTTTAAAAAAGTATTAATAAAAACTAAAAAATGAAATAATGTAAAAAAATTTAGTCAAGGAAAGTGTGCATAAACTTACATTGGTGGTTAATATACTATCCAACATGCGATGATATTCACACTAGTTATGACATGAAGTCAAAACAAAGTACTATTCTAGATTCCACCTAAAACAAAACATATGTAAAGTAATAAATAATAAGAAAATACATTAATTACTTATAATAGAATAAGAAAACAACAACTATGAATGATCATAATAGAATCCACATAGACTATTAACAATAAAATATATATGAATATTCTTTCTTGTAATAATAATGTATTGGATAATTTTTTTCCCTACACCCACATCTAAATAAGAACCACACATCCCATGATATAAGTGTGATCTGATCAGCCTGCTATGAACAATGCTCTGTATGAATATTCCAAAAAAATATTTTTAATTGTACGTTTAGGGTAGATCAAAATCCACCATTATCCAAAGATACATCATGTGAACATGTATACTACAATGATTAGTCAATAGTTTTCCACCAAAGAGATGCATGATATATTCATGGGTTTGATTCATTATAATCAAATCATCAGTGTTATTAGTTAACTATGTAAATCGCACCTCAATACATCTCATATATATAGACACTCCATTTATAGCATCATCATCACCGATCATTTTGACAAATAGAAATCATTTTTCATGGTTGGGATCATCCCTGTGGGTAGATCCAATAATTGAATCCACCAATATAGGAATACCGAGAAGAACTTCCACATCCTCAAGGGTGATAGTCGTATCTCCCATGAGAATGTGAAATGTGTTATTATTGGATCTCAATCTCTTGATTTTTGAAGAAAGGAGGTGAGGATCAATGAATTTATAATAATATAAAATTACTCCATTTTTCCATCATGGTGTATGTATGGTATGAAGGTGGAAGGTGGTGGAATGTGATAATAATGGTTGGATCCAAACACCCCGATCTATCAAATATCATGACCCTCAAACACATCCCCTAAAACATGCATATACATCTCAGTGGGTAGATTAGTATCCTCTATATCTATGTGTAAATAATAAATATATATTATTTGTAAAATATAAATATAATGTTATAGTATACAAACTATTTTTAATAGTTGAATGTAAGATATAACATTTCTATTCCCATGGTTTAATGGAATTTTTCTTACCAAAACAAAATGAGATATTTTTAGGTTTCTCAAATCATATTTGTAATGGGGTTTTAAAACTATTTTTACTTTATAATTGGTGTTTTTTGAATTGGGAATGTGTTATTTATGAAATAACTTGTGTTATGACATTATTGATATGGGATCTTTCTTGTGATGTGGTTACATATAGTAAGGCATGGGTTTACCATGGTGTGTGAGAGTGGTTTCTTTAGGTGATTTTGTATGTATTGAAGGGTGGATTAAGTGATCCTCTATTTTGTTACAAAGGACCGATAGAGCCTCTGGGTAAGAGGACATTGTTGGCTTCCACATTGGTTGTTGAGAGACAATGTGAACACTTCGAGTTGGGCGTGTAGGAATATATTGTCATCTTCCCTTTCATAGAAAGATAGTATACTTTTTTACTTGATAATTTTTTTATTTGTTTTAGGAATTTTTTATTATTATAAAATAATTCCAATGGGATTTTAATTGTTTACTTGAAGTTTTTTTGTTTCCATGCAGTTTAGTTATTTTTATCAATGTAGTTTAATAGGTTTAATGGATTAAATCCATGAATAGACTCATTGTAGTATCCTATTGGTTTTATACCATATTTACTATTTTTCCCATTATTTTTAATTTTTAGATTTCATTTTCATATTCTTCATTTTCATAGGAGACTGGGGTTTCCTCCATTATTCTTGGAATCGATTCACAATTTTAATGGAATTTTACTTAAAAATATATTTTTGTTTTCATAAGTTATATTAGTTGGATAAAACTTATGGATTAAGGATTTAATTCATTTCAATAACATATAAAAATAGGTTAGATCCAAACTAGGTTTCATTTTTATTTATTTATGATTTCTTACATGATGGGTAATTGCATTGTTTTTCTCTCACATGATTTATTTATAGTGTGTCCTTGGATACGTTGATTATGATTTCTTTTAATATCACATGTTATTTTCATATTTATTGTAATGTGAATATGAAAGTCCTATTATGAAAACCCAAGGATGATTTATAAAATGGTTTTATCATGTGAAAAAAATGTAAAGGGAAGGGAATATTTTAGAAGAAGGTTTTATATTTTGAAATGATATAATATTTTTGAATGTTTATCTTGAGTGTGATTTATTTAAATGCTTTTATAATCAATCAAATAATTATTATTTGATAGTAATAGTATTCATAAATACCAAAGAATTCAAGAAATTGAAAGAGTTTATATTAACACTATGTAATTGATAAAATGAAAAGGTTTACATATGTGTAGACACATCATTGTAGAAGAAAATGAAAACATAATCTAGAAAAGGCTTGTAATTAATTCATGTTATGCCCTTAACAAAAAAATATGATACATCTCAAAATTTTACCTTGGTCTTGATTCCATACCATCTCATTCTGTATCTAGTTGGAATTTCTTCTCTATATTGTCGCAATCTGTTGATGTCTGCTATCAATATTCTCTGGTCTTAGGGGATTGGTAAATGCTGAACCTCCCAAATAGGTGTCCATTATGCAGCACAATAGTTAGAAACGGTGTCAAACTAGTACACTAGATCAATATATGTTTCCCATTCTATGATTATAGACACACATGAAATAATAGAGTTGTAATAGAAAATATATTCTTTATGTTATGAGCCATTTATTGATGGTTTAAATTATTTTTTTGGGCCATTAATGTTTAATAAAGGAGTAAATGAGGTTTTATGGTTTCTAGGGCTCTTTCAGATCCAAGATCCCAAAAAATTTAAGAGGAATACTGGTCCTCACAATTTTTTTAAAACTATGACGTGCATCCCACACAGTATCTCTGACAATGAGGTTAAAGAGTGTGGGGTGTTGGGGATGTGTTGTCTATCTTCAGGCATATTGAGATTCATAGGTAGTAATGTGATAGGCTCTCCCTCTATATGCTACGTGACTGCACAAATAATTAGTGGTATTCCCTTACTCAGACTAGTCAACATCCGGGTAATGTCTGGATGGACTTCCGAATAGACTTTTCACCTACTTATTTCATTATACACTAATAATGTATCTTCTTAAATAGTTTATACACCTTCATCAAGATTACATAGAGATGATGGGATCCTTAGCATGATTCAATGAGTTGCATAGTTTTTCACTGACCATGTCCAATGATGAGCTAACTACTATAACTTGATTTGGATATGGGTTTTCTTATTCCATACTCTTATAGGTGAACATCTTTATGATGACTATTGTTTCAATGATATAAAACTAGGACCACCCCATGGATCATAACATGATTTAATTGAGTGATGTGAAATTTGGAAATATAGCTCCCATACATATTATTTTGTTATATTGGGGTAGGAAAATGAATTGATATGGTATATGACATGTGAGTACCATACAAGTGTAACACAATAGTAGTAATGTGGTGTGTCACAATAATGGAATCCAAAGCTATAAAAAACACTAGGGTATGAGGAACCCATCGAGTGTTGGGATTTTGTTAGGATAGGTCACCTCCATCATTTTTGATAATATTTTCCAACATTTCCAAGTGAGAAGGGTTCTGTTCTAGCATCATTGTCATGCGCATGATCAATAACACCAAGATAATATAGAATTTTGTCTTCCATAGGCTTTCTGGGTCAATCATGTGGTCGTGGTTGAGTTAGTCGGTCCACTGAGTTCCAGCGATAGCAGAGTGGAGTTTCTCATGGTGTGTAGTAGCATCTCAGTTGCACAATTCAGGCCACATTTATGTTGTACAACCTACACCAGTGGATAAGATTCCTAGTTCATCTATAGTTATTATTACTATTATAGTAGCCTCTACTTTAGTATCATCCTTTTTTATATATGTTCATCACACTCCATTTTATATTCTAAAAACGTGACAAGTCTTTCCCTATAGATAGAGTACTCTAATAGTGTTACAAACCTTAACATTTTTATGGGTTCTAGTGGAGGGAATATGCTAGTATAATGAGTTACCCTTGAAATAGTGGGTATCATTTTATGTATTGTTTCATTAACCTCAAGATGGCCAGATTGACTATCATTATAGTTATGGACAAGCTTGTACCTTATTGAGACATGATCCATTTTTATCATCTTTATGTGTAGTTCACATCACTCGAGGGTATGACATTTATTCATAAGGGAAAATGGGATATCTAGGAAATTCATGAAAGAACCAACCATACTAGGATAGGTGGAGTGGAAACTCAGATAGCTAGTATCTTTATTAGAATTCAAGGAATATATCTCATGGAATTTTCTCCAATTATAGGTCGTTTTAGGGATGTGTTCTATGATGATTTCTCCAACATACCTCCTAAAAGAGAGGTCGATTGAACCATCGACCCTGTTACAATTGTGGCACTAGTGTACATTCTACCCAATAGGATGGAACCTATGGAGCAACATAAAATAATGAATATTATTAAAGATCTATAGTTTAAGGGTTTTATATGACATAGAACATCAACATGTGGTTCACTAGTCCTTTTTACAAAGAAGAATGATGGTTACCTTAGATTGTGAGTGGGTTACCGATGATTGAATCATCATAAAATGAAGAACCAGCACCAAATTACTTGTATAGACAATATCGTTGACCATTTTCTAGGAGATATAAGTTTTTCCAAGAGAGATTTGAGTTTGGGATACCATCTAGTGCGTGTGAGGAAATCAGACATACCATGTATAGTGTTACAAAGTTGCTATGGCTTTAATGAAAATCTTGTCTTGTCTTTCATACTGATGGATGTACCAGAAGTCATCATTGCTGTGATTAATCAGACATTATAGCAATATCTTTATTCCTTTTTGGTTTTCTTCATATACTATATCTTTGTGTGTTATCTCCCCAGAAAAGACCATGGAAACCATAATTAGATTGTTATGAATACATTTATAGAGCATCAAATTTATGTGAAGCTCATAAAATGTAACTTTTAGATCAAAATGTTTCACCTATTGTGTCATATGTTAACTAAATTAGGCATATCTATTAACTTGGGGAAGGTGAGAATAGTGGTTTTCTTGGATAATGCCAAGAATGTGTTTGATATACATTTATTCATAATGATAGCTGAATATTATATCCGATTCATCCAAGACTTCTCATGCCATGATTATTTGCTTATGGGATTTACTAATGAGTGTGTGAAAATATACTAAACTGAAACATGTGATGAAAATTTTATTGAGTTAAATAAATGACTATGTCCAATTATAATCTTGATTATTGTTGAGCCAGGAAGAATCTATATTACTTATCATGAGGGTTCATGGATCAGGCTAAGAGAAGTACTGATGCAAGGAGCTTGTGCCATAACATATGGGTTCCTCCAACCGAGACCCCATGATTTCAATCTCCATAAACAAGAAACAATGATATGATTTTTGGTACTTACTCTATGTTGTAAGAAAAAAATACTTATTGGGCTAGATGTTCATTATTTACACGGATCATAAAAGTTTTAAATACATATCCACTCAGTGAGACTTGAATCTATGGCTGAATAGGTTGGTGGAATACCTGAAATCCTTCATCATTAAGCATGATTTCACATCTGGAAAGAGTAATACTTTATCTTAGAGCTTGAGTTGGAAGGCTCAGATGAATGTCCTCAAGGAATCCATCTGTGAGTGGAAGTTGATGGCACAATTCCCTGAGATACATCTCGACGTTCATGAAAAACTAGGGAAACCAGTCTTAGTTTCATTAGTAGTGACACCCTTCCTTCTGTAGAGCGTCCATATGTGATAGCTATCTAATTATGAGGGCCTGATTTTTTGGGAGAGCATCATAGGATATAATCTACCTCTAGGTTTGGTTATTTATTTAAATGAGACCCCATTCTTATAATGGATTTTTTGGGTGCCTTCTTATATATACGAAGAGTTTATGAGGGAATCTCATACCTCTGTATGGAATGTTCACCTTGGTCATACCATGATATACCAAGATATATATTTACTATATTGGTGTCCATGTATGATGTGGTATATTTTAGTAATTATGACTCAGTGCTCCACAGGTGAGTAGGTGAAGGTAGAGAACCATTGACTGACTATATGTATGTATCCTCTCTATATTCCTAAGTGGAAAATGAATGGTGTAACAATATATTTTGTGATGGATTTTCCAAGATCCCCTTGTGGGAGCATTATGGTATGGGTGTGCATCAACATGTTGACCAATGTTTCACACTTCTTACTAATCTTGGAGACCTTATCAGTTTATGTGCATGGGAGTATTTACATCTGGGAGATTATGAACATTTATAGTGTTTCTCCTTATGTCATATTGGATTGACACATTTAGTTTACATCAAGTAACTTCCGAGGATTAAAAAATTAACTCAGTTCATAGGTGCTCTTGAGTACAACATATCACCCTTAGACACATATGTAGTCCAAACAGATGATATGGGTGTGAGACTATAAGATGCGAGCTTGTATGCAATTTTTTTTATGTTCATGGGAAATGAATATTCCTCTGGTTGAGTAACCTATAAAAATATTTCTTATTAAATGATTCAGACTGATCATTATGAATTTCCTTACGGTTGGTTGTTCCTTTCACCTCTGTACTGACTAGAGGTAGGTGAGGTAGCTCAACAAAGTCCTTATCACTTTTAGGAGACTTTAGAGAAAGTCTATTTGATCCATAAGTGTATTGGTATAATTATATCTATGCTAAATTTATATATTGTTTATCTCTACTGAAATCTAGATAATGAGGTGGGACACTAGGACAATCTGTGTGTATTACCAAGATTGGGCCATTGAAAAAACCAAGAGACATGGCAAGTTACATCCTAGATATTTTGGGCAATTTGAGATAGCAGAGAGAGTCGAGTTGGTATCTTGTTGATAGTTTTTACCTAAGAGGTATCAATCCATGCACAACATCTTCCAAATATCTCACCCTATATATTATCATCCCAACCCATATGATTTATTTGATCCTGATGACATTAAGATTTTTTTGGTTGTGTCATTTGAGGACCATTCAATACATATCATTGGTCAGAGCACAAAGGCTCTCCAAGGAAGGCCAATTCCTCCAGTCTGAGTGTTATGTTAGTATAGACATGTACTGAAAAATATTGGGTAGTAAAATACTGATTTACATTCAAAATGTCAAAAAAATATTTTCTGATGATGTTTCATCACCGTAGGAATGGTGACTCATGGATGAGTTGTCCCATGGAGAGGAGGACGTAACATCCAAATTTTTTCCATGGTACAGACCATTTATTTAAATTTATTTTTTTGGGATAATAATGTATCCTAAGAGAGTTGAAGAGTTTTTTTTTGGGGGGGGGGGGGTTTGATGGGATTATTTAGAGCCCAGATCCCCAAAAAGTAAAGAGGCCTACTCTTATTCATAGTAAGTAGAAACCATGCGGCTTAGTCGATATGGTTTCACTAATCGTGCAGTGGTAGGATGGGTGTACTAGGGACACATAGTTTTCTAAATCCATGTGACCCATGGATAAAGGCTGTGTGGTATTAGAAACACCTGTGACATTATAATTTTTCACACCATGTTCACGGTTAGACATACCATGCTCCAAGCCTATGCAGGGCACCCCTTAGAGTTGAACCAAGATCAGAATTGGTGCATGGTTTGGAAAATCATGTGACCAAACCATACCCCAATCCTATTTGTTTTAAATAAAAAAATCCCCACTTTTTATTATTAATCCTTTTTCTTCTTTATTTAAATATTTTCTCAAGTAGACTAGCCCACTTCCTCCCATAATAATCCCCTCATTCATGATATTGAGATCAAGATGTATCCTCTATTTATTATCTATTTTGATCACTGACAGATCCATTGGTAAGCTATAGGTAATCCCCTCAATCCTCACACTTCAATTTCAAGTTTCTTCTATCCTTTATTGAATGATGTTGGTAAAATATCATGTTCCCCATTTTTAGGGAATTTTAAAATTTCATTGATATAATCAATTCTAGATTGAATCAATGGCCGATGAAAGATGAGGGAAGGACTATAAGGACAAGGTGGATGGTATCAGTTACTTCCCCTCATTTAATTATTCTATAAAATATGAATTTTAGTGTAGTGAGCCAAACCTTTTTGGTGATGCCTTATAATTTATAATTAAACTAAATGAATAGTGAGTGAATTTTTTGGGTTGATCGCCTTGAGATATTCCACTACAAAGGGTGTACTGCTCCTTTGGAGCCTAAATTAAACTTATTCTTATTTGGTAAAACACCATAAATGTTTTTTTATTACTAATGAATTCAAAAAAGTAATTAAAATGAAATAAAATAATTATACATGAAATTACGCCATGTTTTGTGTGTCTTATGACATAAATGGATCTCCCAATGGTAGTCTTCCAAAAAATATGCATATAATGAAAAAAATATTAAAAAAATGAATGGACCTTTTTTCTAGATATATTATAAATGCATTGTTTTAATAAATTCATTCATCTTAGTGTTGAGGGTGATACAAAGGATTACTACTTGATGAAACCTTGGATGGAAACTTCATGTATTAATTATATTTTTAAGGCATTTTAAATATTTTGTGTTAAACACTAGATATTCCTTGGATGGGATCTCCAATAGTTATTGATTTTTACTTCTAGATGAGTGAAACATTTTGTATAGGATATACCACATAGATGGGATTGATGAAAAAATGGTTGTACCATTCCATGAGAGAGACTTTGTCTCCTACATGTCATACTAGGTATGACCATAGATGTTAGTTCATGCTATTTATACACCATTCCTGGAGTGACACTTGGTACACCATTCTAATGAAACCTTGGATAGACTCTTTATGAATTATACCTATACCAAGAATAAATAGGAATACCTATAGATATTTTATAATTACAATGGATGGGATAAGGGTGACCCGTAATATTATAATGAGGGTTAATTGAATGAAAAATAATATGAATGATTTTAAATAAGAATTTATCTTTTGTTTCTGGTAGCATTGAGATGTATCTGCCTAGCCCAATCATAATATTGAGGATAGTCTATCTTCTGACACATTAAATCACTCACATTATATTTGGAGGATCCCTTGGTTCAGACTCACCAAATTATTCTGAAGCACGTATATTTTGATGTGCATCTAATTAGAATCATATCCAGTTGTTTAGTTATTTAATTATTCTATCTTTAATTTTTTTTATTATTACGGATCAGTATTCATTCTATATTGTTCAAATTGAATGATATAGACACCATTGGTGGTGGCCTACTGAGACATTATCTCACACACTAAATGGGCTTAAATTAGTACCTGATCATACTTTATAACTACAGGTATAGATTAAGGGGTGATTATGTCTTCTAATGATTGAGTTTGAGTTCGTGGAGTGATTATTGGGGCATTTGACAGAACCTATGCTTGAGATTCTAGTTGTATAATTTTTTTTATTTTGTATATTTTGGTAGAATGTGGTATATGATTGTATCCCCTACCCCATTAATATTAAATTTTGTATATCTCGATCACCCTTATGAGCATCGTATTGTATATCAATATTATTTAGCTTCTAAAAGTTAATTATTTTTCTACATTATTTATTTTCTTCTACTGGTATTTTTTATTCATTGCTACTTCTAATGTATCTTACTATATATATATATTGATGTGTTTAACTATAATATATGTGTGACTAGTCTCCCCATGGATACACCATAGGCCCTCACTGCTAGTTAGAACTCTCTGAATATTGGGAGGCAAGCTTGAGGTCCTGTGGCGACTATCATGGGGAAATATTAAGTGGAATTGTAAGTGAGACCCAACAAGCATGTGCCGGAGGAAGTAATAATTCTTGAATGTATCCACATTGACAGTGACTTGATTCTATTAATACCACCCAAACTCAACTGTTGATACATTTTATTGTGTCTAGTCACTCTATAACTTCAAATTTAAAGTCTTCTTCATAGAAATAGCACATTCAAAAAATAGAAGCTTATTCTACGAACTTTTCAATCTCTTGTTCAATGTTTCATCAATATCTTAGTCCTTTTTTATTCCCATACAGACACTATTTTCATATTTCAATGAATAACATGACACAATGATAAATTTCATTCTGAACTAATACAATTATAGGTAACTTTAAAAGCACCATGAGAACTCTATTAGTGAAATCCACAATGACCATGATCATGTGAACTTACATTCTCCCCCATTGTTATTCCAGTGTCCTTTTATATTTGGAAATGTGAATCATATAATCACAAACTCCCAAATTATAAATGTGTATTTATTCGAATCATTTTCAAAACCATTATTTTTTTGTCTCTTATTGTACATGAAAGTGATCATAATTCAAGAAAGTTTATTTTATCATTATTATGAAATTGTAAAAAATAAGAAATAGATGTTATTGAAATTCTTAGGATTTACCTCATTATATGTTTACTATTGATTTTTTTTACTCGTTGTTATCAATGTGTTTGATAGAGTATTGATGATATGAATTCAAGTGGATCCATGTAATAGGATTGGATTGATTACCTCATTAATTCCTCAATCATGGTCATATATAAAATAGAAACCCTAAGTTTGTGTGAAGTGGTTGTAAATACATAATAAATATGAAATCCATGATTAATAATTTTATTTCTCCATAATGGAAAATGAAGGTGTCATAGCTGAATTGATTCCAACTTGGGTTTCTATAATCAAAAGTTTTGCATTTAATTTTTGTATTGAAATGTCCCGTCATTTTGTATGAATTGTTTGATGAAATGAAATGTAGAAATACATGGAAGGAAATTATTGAAAAACTATCAAAATTTGACATTAGATAGATCATGTATTTTATCTTGAGACATATATTTTTCTATATTGGTATTGAATATAGCTTGGTAATTGCATCTTATTATGTCTACAAATTGAGGCAACACTGGATATGAGTCAACCCAATAAACGTAGACCTTGAAAATTTCCAACTATTTATTCCATATGATCCATATTATTATAAATATATAAACCATAATTTTTTATATCCTCTCATATAAACATGGTCTATAGGCACATCATAGTACATTCGGATCATCTCAATTATAATAGATGACAAAAATTTAGAATCCAATGTTTCATGGTCTTGGTTTAGGTTTGGATTAACACAATTATGAGATTTATAATTATTAGAAATTATAAAAATGTATATTAAATGTCAATAATAACCCCCAAGAATAATCTACAATCACCCCCATAAATTTCACATGGTAAGTAGTATTTTTTATAGATTGATTCTTGAAATAAATATCTAATGTGTATCTCAATATTAAATATTTTAAGTGTTTTTTTTCATTTAATACTTACATGGAAAATAACTTCCAATGTATCATTATTTTTCTAACTCATGAAATATATCATCTACAACTCTAGGAAACATAGATTTAGGTTTGATGTCATTCTAATTGATGTTTGGAAAATTTTTATTATTTCTGACCAAAATGAGATGAGTGGTGGATGATATATTGTGTGTCGAGTTTACTATATAAAATTTTCATTTCTAAAAACAGCCTCTCCATCTTATATAGATTTATCCTCATCAGAACTGTTGTCTCCATTTGTTCCATCATTAGAAACTTCATCATCCTCAAAATTAGGTTATGGTATATTTTGGAGATAAATTTGGTTTTCATCATTCATAGAATTAAGAATTTACACATCTTATTTATATATAACATAATAAATCACTATTATATGAATATTTATTTATTCAATAAGATGTTGAGACTGTACACTAGAAACATCAACATATAACATCATTAAGGAGACATCTACCCATTACTAAAATAATGTGGTGTCTTAGACCCAATCCTCATGTGTAGTCAATTATAAATATCAATGAAATAGTGTATCCTTCCACATGAGCCTCAGCCTAGTTGGTGAGGACTAAGTAACTGCATCCAAGAGACCCAATATGAAGTCTTGGTGGAGACATATTTTTGGGTTACTATAGTAGTACTGTAGTAGTACTATAATGGGAACTGTAGTGGTACGGTATTAGGTACTATTCGGTACTATAGTAGCTGGATCTATTCACCTATCTGGGCCATTGGGCCATCGTTTTGGTCCTCAGGTCTTGCAAGTCTTTCAGGACTGTTTTTTATCAAGGCCTTTGGGCCACATCAAGTCCCTCAGCCCACCCCAAGGCTTTCAGGCCACATGAATATACATATGTACCGGTCATACTACAAGATACAAGCCTCCATATGAGGATCATAGCATAAACATTCAACAGAGTAGAGGTAATTGGAATTTGAAGAATGAGAGGATATGGTATTTCCATCGGTATTGGGCCTGTGAATCTCTACACAGGATAGCTAGCTGACCAGCCCTATAAAGGGGGAGTGCTAATATCATGACATGTGCTGGGGAGGAGCAGTTTCAAGTTGTCTTGTTTAGGTGATTTACTATAAGAGCTATAGGTCATGTAATTATATCTAATCCTTCTCGACTTATAAGGGTTCCACATCACCCCTTGAAAGGGGGATTATCAAAATAATAATAATAAGGCCTTTAGCCCATTTAGCCAAATAGTGTATCCATGAATTAAAAATTCATATTGGTAATATAATGGATTTCATTGTTAGGTACCGGATTTAAATTACCATGAATAATTTACTGATGATATTTTATGGTTTCATAATCATATTTCCTAAGAAATATTTTTTATTGTGTCCCAAATAAACCTCTTTTATTCATTTGAATAACCTATCTATAACAGTTGTCATTGGAAAAAATTATTTTATACATGTAAAACGTTTTTTGATCAACATTGTGATAGTGTAAATAATATTGAAAATGATAAATAATCATGTAGTAATTAAAAAACAATATTTAATTTTAATCTATTTTATAATGACTTCATATATTCAAAAATATGGCACAAATGTTTCATAATACAATTTTTAGTCATTCTAAAGGTATGATCAATGGTTTATAAATAAAATTTGAATCATCTAATTCATGTACCATGGGAGAGTTATACAACGTGTGCCATAAGGACCTTTATCATGCACTATGTGATGATGGAGTCTAATACAATATCCCTTTTAGAATTTGATTCCACTAGGTAACACTATGCATGAGCCACATTCACATCTAGTATCTATAAAATGATTTCATTAGTTATATAACCACTTAATATTAAGTTATTAAAATTTTTGAAATTATTATTATATCATAAAATGTGATACTATTATTTTGGAGTAATATTTTTAATATTCCAAAAGTTAAGTTCACTTATTTAAAAATAGAATGTAAATTATATAAATAATATCCCTCATGAGTGTCAAAACTAGTGTGTAGTAGGGATTTTTATTGCGTACCATGTGATGATTAAATACATCTAAATCACCTATTTCAAGGATATTAACCCTAGGTACCTATCTTCTATATCCACATCCACAAGAATTATCCATAAAAGGATTTATTTACTTTAAAACCCACATAATCATTATTTTACTACAATTTTAGACTTCTTTCTTATATCATAAGAGATGATAATATTGTTTTGTAGAACAGTTTTTATTCTTCCAAAATGTATACATAATGGTTTATAAATAGAATGTGAATCATCTAAAACATATACATGGAGAGTATAAAACTAGGTTTTCGAGAAGGAATAACTCAAAAAAATTGTAGGTCTGGAAAAAATATGTGTGAATTTAATCCTATTTATTGGGCAGTTATACATCTTTGATCCAATGTTCATTCTATGTTAATTTGAATTCAATCAATAGGAATCAATTATTTATTAATAATTTCATCCTTAGTTAATCATTACTAATTATTTACATAGTAATTAATTAATTAACTATTTCCGACTAGTTATTCTAAAGATAATTAATATTTCAACATTATTATATTATTTCATAAAAATTATATCATCATTAATTATTGATAGTTTATTAATTCATTAATCACTATAATTTCATTCCATAATTAATGATTTATAATAATTTAACAATTAGTTAATCATTCTTTAATATTTTCGTAATAATGGTTAAATTATTATTTAATCATTAATTATCCAATCATTATACATTAGTTAATCCTATGTCATCTACACCATAATCATTCATTAAACAAACTTTAACCATTCCTTAAATAATAGTTGTTAAGCAGTTTCCTTAAATTATATTATTATTTCATTACATTGTAATAATTATCTATGTAGATATCTTATAGTTAATTATATGTTTCTCGGTAACTAATTGTTGGTTAATCCTTAATTCATCATTAATTAATCCCATGTTAATAATTATTTATTCAATTATTACTCATTCTTTAACCATTTATTAACTATTATATTACCATTTTTTAATCATTCACTTATCATTAGTCAAATGTTATGTAATTATTAGTTAATCATTATTAAAAACTAAATTAATTATACCTTAATCATTCATTAATCACTCGTTTATTATTATTATTTATTAAATATTAAGTGGTTACTCTATAGATATTTATTATTTTATTAATAGTTAATCACTATGTAATTACTAAATATTTTTCCTTTAATCATAAGTCAATCATTTATTTTTCACTAGTAATTTATTTTATAATAATTAGTTATTAAATATTTTATTATATAATAATTATGCCTCAATAATTCATTACTCGCTCGTTTATAATTAATTAATTGATTGATATTAAGTAGTAACTTTATTGTTAATTATTATTTAATTAATAGATAATATGTAATTATTAGTTCATCATATATCACTTGTTAGTTAATTTTTGGTTTTTCAGTAGTTATTTATTATCCAATTAGTAGGTAAACAGTAGTTGATCCTAAATTAAATATTCCATACTCATTTTTTAATATCTTGTTAATCATTACTGAATTAATTGTTAAGTACATTATAGTAATTTTTCATATTACTGTTTTTCATTATTCAATTATTTTTTAATCATTAGATAATAATATGTTATTAATTAGTTAATTATAATATAATCATTAGTTAACAATTAGTTAACCTAAAATTAATTATTCTTTTAATAATTCATTAATCCCTCAGTAATCAGTATTAATTAAAAGTTAATCACTTTGTTGAAATTTGTTTTTTAAATCCTTTTCATCATTATTTAATTAATATTTAATCCTTAGTTAATAATAAATTACTCATTAATTAATCCTTGGTTAGACCTATGATAATACTAGGTCATTCAATATCTAATTTTTCTTTAATACTTCATTATTCATTATTTAATCAATACATAATCTTTACTTTATCATTATATAATCGGTTGTTATTTAATAGACAATTTTTATTATTCCATTATTTCAAACATTTTTATTTATCATGCAATTTATATTGATTTCTAAATAGGTCACTTATAATTAAAAACTATTATTTTATACTAAATAAAAATCTTATTATAATAATAAAATCATTATTAAGAGAAGTTATAAATTCATTACTCATAAGTCATAAATAAATAATAATATTGTATTTTGAAATCCTTAAAATTATTTCTAAAATATTTCAATCAAACAAGACAACTATTGAAATAACATTTATAAAACTAACCAAATATTAAAAAACTAAATAAATAAATAAATTTAAAATAAATATGGAAAAATAACACTTAATGATGCTTTAAAATATTTTTCACTCCACTTAGACCACAAAAAGGTAAGATATAAATGATCAAATACTAAGAAACATTTATATAGGGAGAGATGTAGTGTAATTAGATACAGGGAGTGTAATTTTAGATAAAGAGTGGAATTGAGTGAGTAAAAATATGAGGGGTGGGTTCTTATTTACTAGGGGTTTGGGTAAATAAGGAATTGACCATGCCGCCTCCCCTATGTCATCATTTCAGGATTATGATAGGAAAATGTGGCTGTTTCTAATGCTTTCTCCTGGGGTGTGTGATCTCAGTTGCAATGAGCTGATTGTTGGCCTGTATTCCTGCATTCCCAAAGAGGGCAACATTCATCACTTCTTTATAGATGTCTTATCCTTGATCTAAATGGGATGATGGGATGTCCTTCTCTCCTTTTGAGGATTCCTCCTCAGAATTCGTCGCCTAGTCTATGTCTCACTTGCAGATTAAGATGTTCTTATTGAAACTCTTCTCTGTGGTATATTTTTGTTGATCCTCATTTATTACGCTTATTTTGTTTGGACATTCCAAGGGGTGAAGTCAGGACATGATCCTTCTGTCAGTAGAGTAGTCACGTTGGGAATCACTAGCATGTCTAGACACTGAAACACTAGTACATCTTGATTTTCCCTTAGTATAGGGCTTTTCGACGGTGAAAAATCCCAAGGAATCCCACAATGAATGTGGGTAATTATATTCTAATGAAATGTCTATGAGTTTTTCTTCGAATTCCCATGTTTAACCTGGGGTATGTCATGAGTTTAACATCTAATGGTGATAGATCATACTGATCAGAACACTGATGATAGTGGATTATATGGGTACATCACTATGAGGTAGCACCTATAATGTTACTGGATGGATGGATCGTAACTCCCAATGTGGATAGACCTTGAATAGCATTCCAGAAAAAGGAAATATTTCACACCGTGATGAGTTTTTGGATGCCACAAAGAAATGATTAGAGAGGTGGATGAGTCCACACAAAGGGGACACCATGTTTTACCATTGGCAGGGATTAAAGCTCAATGAGGATTCTTACATAGCATGTATATATTACAGAGATAAAAAACCTTTTAGTTTGAATGTTTGAGGCATGGAATCTAGGTGTACACAAATGAAAACAACCCAGGGGCTTGTTATAGCTTATGCATGATTAGAGGCACTTATGGATGGCATGATTTCGCTCAAAGGTAACGGTCTGGGTAAAGTCAGGATGGACATGGATGAAGTGTCAAAGGATGTAATTAATAAGGGTGGGACATAAAATTGATTTGAAGGTGACAGTACATGGATTTAACATCATAGAGGTTTCCTACGTATCCCTGTGGTGGGAATTCCAAGTCTATGTAGTTCTCATATGGTGTGATGAGTCACCTGAGGAGACGGTTCATGAGAACGTACATAACGATTGGACCCAAAGTATGTATAACCCCTATGTTAGTGCATGGTCTTCACAAAACACAAGCTCTCTAGGGAGAGAAAATGATGGGGCATTGATGACAGGCTTGAACCTCTGGGAGGCTTCCTATGTATCCCTATGGCAGGGAATCAATGTCCACATAGTTCAGGAATGTGGCATAGAATCAGGGTGTACACACTGGATAGCTACTCGGAGACATGTTTGGACTTGTGATTGGTTAACATCCCATTGTAATAGGTTAACACTTGGTTACAAGAGTATGGATTGATTTTGGGGTATACTCATGGTTAGATGCTCGGGAATTTCTCTGACACCTCTAAGAGGCGCACCAAGTATGTGGGTCCCAAAACAGGGGACATCATGGTTTACTAGTATTTGGGGGTAGAACCTCAGAGAAGAATCCAATGTACCCTTTCGAGGATACAAAGATCAAACCCCAAATAGTTCAAGAGAATTCAGTTTGACGTCATGTGGGACGTAAGGGTTATACAATTGAGCATCATATGGGATGTGGGTGAACTTATGTAAAGTGATCGGGACTAATGGGTGATGGGTTTGAACATTAGAGAGGCTTCTTATATACCTCACATGAAAATGCAAATGTTCCAATTCCATATAGTTTGGGAAGGAAGGGAATGCGTCTTACACATTAAAGTGACCCTTAGAGGATTTCATGGTCGATTCTTACTCTAATACCACATGAGTCATGTTTGGTGAGAGAAACAAGAGGTGTAAATATACATGATGATTGTGTCAAAAAAGGTGTGTCCACAATGGATTGTGTCGGGCTTACACATGGATATTGGCCCAAAGAGGATACATGGGCTTACTCCAAGAGGAAATCCCTACGAGGATGTGAATCTTTGCAAAGAGTATATAGTCTTCATACAAGGATAACCCAATCATGTTGGGTTGGGTATTATTCAAGGGATTCCCAGAGTGCATCTAGAGACAAAGAATAAAGGGATTAAGGGTGTGAGAGGGTGCCAATTCCCCTCCCCTTCAAGTTCCTCTCAGAAAATCTCACTTATGTAGTGATCAAAGTATAACATTGTCTGTAGAGGATGTGTGGTTTCATTGCAGTGTAAAGACATGTAGCTTGGATGATGAGGATTCACTCCTCACCCCTAGGACATACATCACTATCTCACTTTAACCCTTAGTGAAGGGAAGGCACCAATAAGGCCAAGGTTTAATGAGGTTGTGGAGTTCTAAATTGATGGGTCCATGTTATTGTAGATATGGAAAGAAGAAATATCCATCATCATACCTATGTGATTAAGAATTGGGTAGGAAAAAACAATATGGATAACCCCTTAGTGGACTGCGGAATCACCACGTGCAAGCCTAGAGGTCCTCATAGAGCAATTCTGTGCAACATAGGGTATTTTCACACTACTGGGGATCATAAATGGTACTTTGGGGGTAGGATGATGCATAGATCACCTAGTAAGGTGTTCATGCATGATCGAGGGAATCCACATAGGATGAGGGGATGCACATAAGATAGATCTATGTGCACACAATCACGGTTTGGGGTGGAACAGGAATAGATCAAAGAAAAATCTTTCATCAAAGAAAGTTCTTTTATGAATATTTTCCTTTGAGTAAAAAGGAATTGGGTGAGGATCAATCCCTAGTGGGACCACCCCAAAGAGGACCCCTGAGAGACCTGTCATGCAAGATCCAATACATTGAGGTTATGTCTTTTTCATGGTTGCGGAAGGTGTATTCTTTCCCACGAGGGAGAAATAATTCACCTTCCGTAATATTATCCTATAATGAGGGGGTAGGTTTCTATTTATATATGAATACGTCACTGGAGGAGTGCTATGTGGCCGACGATCAGGTGTCATTTGATGTTTTATTGGGTGAAAAAGATCATGTATGATGTTCCTCTTCTTGTGTGCTTGCTAATTTCTGTTATCACTTCTGACATGGTTGCTTATCAGAAGGTTGATGTAGATGATTCCATTTTAAATTTCATTGTGCATGGAAAATCTTGTTTAATATTTTCAATCTTGTGCCCTGACCTCATATCTTTCAATCTCCTCCCTTAGGTGTCTCAGGATTGTTCAGTGATTCAAAATATCCTTTTGGTTTTCTCAAAAACTCATATTCAGGACATTAACAGAAATTCGATGATTAAATTTCCCCCACCCCCTCAAAATCTAAGCTAAAATGGGACTTGAAGGTCAAATTTCGAGGGAAACACCGAATAGTAGAGTTTCTGACAATCAGTACACACAAAAATTCCCATTCAGTGTGAAAACCACTTCTGAACTCATGGAAGGGAAGGTCCACACCTATAAATATTAGGGGGTTTAAGGATCCATACCTTGAGTTTCTCGTGCAATATGTTACATTTCTCTAATGTGTGAATTATACTTTTTTCCACATGAAAGATCCTGAATTTTGTTATCACCTTGTGCACAGCCATGAAATCATTTGTGCCACTTTTAAATCTTTAAAACACCTGACTTAGATGAATTTTCCATGGCTAACAACTATAATTTTCACAAACATATTTCATAAGTTTCAAAACCCCATTATTTCATGGAATCCCATTTGTTAATTTTGAGGCCAGACCGAAATGGCTACAGAACATACTGAAATTGAGAGGGAATCTGTGGTTGCATGGAGGACCCAGATGATCACAAACCCTTATATTATTCAAGCGAGAATAGTCTTGTCTGATACTCAGATTATTTTCAATATTATAATGCATGATCAATAGGATTAATGCCTGAGTGATAATATTACCATATGGAAGATCGGTATTCTGGAAGAAGTTCTGATTCCAGACATTGAGACTAACACACCATGGTCATGGGTATCACGTGAGGATAACATTCCACAGTATAAAATTATGAGCAATGGTCACCACACCAAAGAAACTCACAACGTGGAGTTTATATCTTATATAGGAAAACTAGAAATGTTTTGTGGAGTGACTTGGCTCCTAAAGAATCTCTATCTGACAATAGGAGCACCATCAGAAGTATCAATACTGATGAGACTAATGGTTGGTAGGAATGGGGCATTAGGCATAGGTATAACCTTATGTGTGAATGGGAATTGGAATACTGGGAGTTCCACACATGCGAGGAGTTCGGGGTGGAGCTGTGGTCTATTGGGCTATTTGAAGCTTTGTGGACATAATAGTTCCATTTCCACTATCAGCAAGACCTGGTACCGATGTTGTTTAATAAGTAATCTCTTTACACAAATACATTCCACCTCCACCATGGGAGGTTGGAATCAGCCTTTGGTACATCCATTACATTGGGGTATTCTACTAGAAGGGTCCAGTATAATGATTTCCTTCCAATATAGAATGTTTGGGGGGATAGGGCATGCACCCCCATTCTAACATGGTATTTTTATGATCTATCCAAGGATAAATTGAAAAGAAAGTGCATCCACAAGTACATTGAATATCTAAGGTGGTTCAATCTATTTTTGAATTAGGAAGTGTAATTTAAGATTCCAGGTCGATATAATCAATGCTCTGACACATCCCAAAGGATTAATGTGGGATCATACGAGATGGTCCTAGAGGTAGGCAAGTATCGATCAGGGGGCTTCATCATAAATGAATTTTGGGACCCAAATATAAAATATCATGGATTTCATGCCACATTCCATATTGGATAGCTACTACTAATAAGGTTATAGAGGATGGGGGACCTTCTAGGAATGTTGGTGATGGTTGGAATCATGGAAACCAACAAAATGGTCAATCGAGGAGTTCATGTGTTTTCTAGGATGTATTATATTTTGGGGCACATCTCTAGAGGGGGTTCACCTTGAGGAATTTGGGGAATGTTCCGAATTCTTCATTGATGGGTTCCAGATCATTGTGTGGGGTATGAATACCCAAATTCCATCTTCCTTCTAGGTGACAGTCTATGGCCATCCCTTATAAATATTGCTAAAATTCAGTCATTGATTCTCTATGAGGTGGGGATAAAAATCAAGATCAGAAACCATAAGAACATAAACCATCATCTTTTTAAGTCCCAATATGGATAGATGGTAGATGATGGGTGAGGCCCATTAGAGAAAAGGTAATAGTATAAAAGAAATAGGGGTGGTATGTTTGAAGATTGGATCGATGGAAAAATCATTTTCAAACCCTATGTGCTGATGTGGTTTTCTAGGTAATTCAGGTTCATGCAGGTGATGCCAATGAAAATGTATATAGAGGTTTGGGAAGAGCATTATCCCTGAATCTTTTGATAACTCTATCTCATTTTCATGATTGTAGGTTTAGGTGATGTTGTCGCCTTTCCCATACTAATGTTAATGTTGGACTACTAATGTAGTATGTTGACCATTGTATAGTAGCATATCCCAAAGTTATACTGCAGAAACACATTTGGTAAATCAAGGAAGCCAGCACGGAGTCCATACAATGGGGAAGTAGATGAGGTACTATTGGGGAGGTGAGACTAGGAATAATCTAGGGAGTTGGAATGACATGGGATGAAATTCCATTGGCAGGAGCGTCACATGGTGAGAATGTGCCTCCGCCTTCTGAAGAGTGGTGGTTCTTTGGGTGGCCTCATATGATTTCTAGGGAACTCCTTGGGAAGAAACTAATACTTCTTCTATATCCAACCACAAACACCATTTTCCTATCTCTATAGTATTCTTAGAAGAATCTATGAAAATCAATGTCTATTGAAGTGTTATTGTAGAGCCTGGTCTGCACTGGGCTTGACCTACCAGACGAAGGGTGCATTCATGTGGCCTAGAGGGTGGAATTTAATTTTCCAAATGCGTACATTATAGCTATGGATATATATGCACACCAATGGGGGTGGTATGGTGAACCGTATCTTATATTAATAGCGATGCTTGGCTTGGACCGCCACCTAAAAAATGTGTTGTCCAAAGACAATGATGATAAGGAAGAAGAAGAAGTATGGGAAGAAGAAGAGGAAGATGGAGAAAAGGAAGAGGGAGTAGATATGGTAGGGGTAAAGGTACTGGATTTGAGGGACCTCTAGAAATAGTCATCCTCTAGAGATTCCCACATGAAAGTTGAAAAAATGGAGGCTCTAACCTGGAGCTGGTTGAAAAACTTTATGTGAATTTAAACTCTTACCTAATCTATAATACATTCTCTTTTCATAGTTTTAATCTACTGACCACACTCTTCCATATCCAAGAACACATCAGTGAGGATAGTTATGAAGTTCCCTTTACAGTTAATGAGAATATACACATGGAGATGGAGGGACATCCTTCTGAATATGCATCTATGATCAAGAAGGGTGGAGGACCTACCATGATTGAACTGGGCGAAGGCACCGTCACGGTTGAAGTGGTTAGTGATTATGTAGTGTCAGTTATAGATTTAACAAGTTATGAGGGATCTCCTATAATCTTACCTCCTATCATGACTCAAGAACTACAAACCACTATGCTTGGATCATGTAATTTTTTACCTTTAGAGGCTCATCTATTTTATTGGGGAAATCAGCTAACAATGATATTAGTTCCCAACGTAGTGATCACAAGACTGGAGGCTCGACAAACTGTCATGTCCGGAACATATGTGGGTTCCTAATTTTGATTTCACCAGTTCATGTAGAGCCAATCATTAAAACTATTTGAACCCTATCACCCAATGAGAAAAAAGTTGAAATCGTTGGTGATGCTACTGCCAGGGTTGTGGTCCTGGCTAGCATGGGCAGGATCATTGAAGAAGAAAGGATGCCAAAAGAAGACCATGCTACTGAACTCCCGGCAATTTTTCCAGAGTTTAGGACAACATATCATGAAGAGATGGATGAATCTGATCCTAAAATGGCCAAGGAGAGACATATAATGTGACACATGGTATGGATGTTCATATACTGATTCATTAGTCAATAAGTGGTAGGATGGTTTAGTCAGATGGGGTCACTTCGTGCATGGCTATGCTCTCTCAATACCAGATGGGTGGAATCTCACCGCATTCATATAATAATCCATGATTATATGGATAGAAAGAAGATAGATAGTATCCAAAGCTCTGATATTTCCTAGTATCAGAAGAAATCAGATAATAACTAGATGCTTTGTGAGGTTGAGCAAGAATTTTTATGCCTTGAATAGTAGAGAAATGAATGTGATACATTCATCGCAAGCCAATCCAAACTCATTGAATGGTTGAAGGGCCAACTGAAAAAATCCTAGGAACAGGTAGTGCAAGAAAGCCATAAAATTAATGAATTATAAGTTGTGTGGGGGGAAATGTTGGTTAGAGCCAACGAGATCCACTATGCAGCTATAGATGATGAAAAGGAGCTCAGGGAGTAGGAGGTAATTATAGAGGCCAAATGCCACAGAGTGGTAGTACTGAGGAAGTCCATTGAATAGGCTGATCCATAATGTAAATATTTAGTCCAATTAGATGGAACATTTATTCTCCCTTATATACTCATCCTGAAATGCATGCATGGACTTACTATTTGTTTCCACGTTTTAATTAGTGCATCTCGATCATAACTACGGATTAATTAGCGATTAATCCCTAATATCACGTAGGTCATACCCGGTGAGAGAAATAGGGGAAGAATGTATAATAATCCATTTTGTGTATGAGTGTTCAATCTATTCATTTAATTTTTTGGGGTATTCCATTGTTGACTAACTGCCAAAAATATTCAGGTTGATGGAGATAACACAACTGGAGGATAGGGTTCATGGAACAACCAACTTTCCTTTCCCAACATGCTCTAGTGCACGAATGAGGTAATCCCAAGGGCGTCAGAGTCAATATGAACAAAGGTGAATGGGAAATGTGAACAATGATACCCATATAAATTGGAACACAGTGATATTAGTGGGCAAATATAATATTTCTTTACAACATGGAAACGCAACATCTATATCGTCTTCCTGAGATGAGGATGAACAAAAAAGGGAAATCTAATGACCATATTTGAAAACATAGGGTATAACACAACATAATTGTCTGATATCATCTAGAATGTTTCCCCAGAATAGTAGGTGGGCTACAACGCTGAGCATCCTAACCATCAATGGGTTCATTTGGACATGGGAGAGATCGAGGATCCGAAATAGATGGCATCAAAATCAGGGTGATGGAATGATGGTATGTTTTTATAAATTCTAACACACATGATATAGGCCCACTATGATGAATGTACATTTGGTGAGCATATCATTTTGAAGAAAGATCAAAACTACTTCAAACAGGACCTCACTTTCAAGGGAAAAGGATTCCATGAAAGTTTATTTCATTCAAATGAAGACTATAGACGTGTATTTTAGCATCGTATGGTGAGGATTAAGGGGACCCTTTAGGGGAATTGTGTGTCATAGTACATTACCGAGAGTGAATGGTGTCTAAAGTCTACACCGCAACACACATTCCTACAGGGGGATAATGAAAAGTGGCTAGAAAGTTGAAAGTGGTTAACGTTGGACCATAAAAAAAGATTCTATGCATAACTATGTATCCCATAAGAATGTTAATTAAGACACATGTAGTTCTTGAATACTTTATTATAGATGGGAAATACCATTTGGGATATTTCTTCTCGAATGAAGACATTATATGGCTAGAACGTTATCATCACACAACCTGGATGTAGAAAGAGTGGTTTAACATCATAATATAAGGACAATAAAGATCTTAGTTTATGGTCATAGAGCTATGACCAAAAGAGGAATATTCCCAATGTAAAAATATGTGATGTGGTGCCACAAAAAAACCCAACATGAATAGGGAAAATGTAGTCTGCATAGTATTAAAAATTTCCAAGATAATACACATAGTTAATAGTAAAGATTCATGGACTAGGGGACTAGAACTCCTAGTTTATGGTGATAGAGATTGGACCAAAAGGATGTGTGACTCTTACATACAGGAACAAACCTTAACCAAATCCACATGCCCATTTGAGCCATGATTATTGTGGGAAAAATGGGTAGATAATATCTTTACAATGCATGGAATCACATTGTAGGTGATGAAGGTGTAGAGTCAAGGGTGACACCATGACACTAGTTCGTCCCCCCAGCATGCAAAGGTGCATAGAGGGATAACACCAAGGGTGTCAAAGTCATGTCTGAACCTAATGAGATGGAATGGGATTTGAATCATGAGACAAATATTTACGTCATTGTGGGGTTGGAATAATGATTGAGGATAACCATTGACCATATTTGAAGCACAACATCCATATCATATATCCAGAAATGGGAACTAACACCCGAGAGTCGGCCACTGACACTATTTGAAACATGAAACCTGTCTCAAAAATTTCTTTCGAAATCCTACAGTGTGTTGACCTGAAAGAGTAGGTGATCCTTAAGTCCGAGCATTCAAACAGTTTGGGGGTCCATTCAGATTTTAAGGGTGATGGAAACCAAAATAATGGGGAATGTGATGCATGGAAATAGATGAAATCATGTCCATGAAGAACCCATCACTCAAAGTCCTAAACCATTGTGCATCTAATCATGTTGATGAGGCATAATAGAGGTTGAGATGTCCATACTAGAATAGAAAACTAGAGGAGATGAGTGTACGAAATAGGCAAAATGGTTTGATGAATTTGTGGATGGACCTAAGAACAAAATGTTTGGGCGTTCCTATGTACCCCATAATTATAGTAATCAAGCCATCCATAGTTATGGACATCCATGCCATTTTAACATCATGTGGTATGGATAGAGGTGATAGGGGAAATCCCAAAGGGGGGAGTACATGGTGAGACTATTATAAACCCAATGTGAATGAGGAACAAAGATGTCCACACCCCTTGCCAAGTAATCCCATAAGATTCATGGCCGAGGGTCCGAATGAAATAGAAAATTTTCAGAGCCTGGGAAGGACCTGAGAACAAAATGTTCCGGTGTTCTTACGTATCGCATAAAGATGGGAATCAAGCCACACATAGTTCTAGAGGGCCATCTATTGTAATGACATTTTGTTAGGATAAAAATGACAATGATTTATTCTTAAGGGAGGCACATGGTGTGGCTATTGTAAACGAGATGTTATTCAGAACCCAAGATGTCCACATCATGCCACATGATTCCAAAATGAATTATACGCCATGAGACTGAAAATGGGAAAACCTGGGGATGTACCTATAGAAAAAATGTATGGTCATTCCTATCTATCTTATAAGGATGTACATCAATCCACATGTTTTTCATCAATTATGTGCCATTTAATTACCTATGGTAAGGACTTGGAGGAAATGAGGATGTTCTGTAGGGAGGGGCACATGGTACCGATATTGTAAACTAGACATGAATGAGGACCAACGAAGTCCACACCACACCATATGCATCCCTCTAGGTGCACTAAACCTAAAAGGGGAAACTGAGGGGAAGAAGAGATTTTTTGAGCTGGATCTGAAGATCAAATATCTAGTAATTCCTATGTATCCTACAAGGGTAGGAATTAAGTCACACATAGTTCCTTAAATTTCATGAATTTTAACATCATGGAGTAATGATATGTGGAAAGGGTGTCTCAAAGGGATGTGTGTGGCATGGAAAAGTAAATCTGATGTGAATAGGGACAGAAGAGTTTATACCACACCACACAATCCCAATAGAAAAAATGGTTCACAAGGCTAGAATGGTTGAGGGACCTAAGGCTGGGCTATATACAAAAGGTCTGAGTGTAACACCCTATGATTTCATAGTACGTTATCTCATTAAAGTAATTCAATAGCTTGCGCTACCTACAACACCGAGTTCAAGTGCACCACAACTTACTAAACTAACCGTTCAAAAAGCGGTTATGAATAATATTAACTAAAATTTTAATCTTAAATACTATATGTAATTTTAAAATTCATATTATGTATTTCGTAGACATAATATAAGAACAAAATCATTTTTTTGGATAAAATAAGTAATTTTAAAAAAAATACAATTTTATCGCCTTTTAATGGAGAACATTTTTTAAAACCAATATTTGACACTTTTATATATTCAATTTAATGAAATTAAATTCTTCTTTATAATAGGGACTTAAAAATTCAGTTTGGATAAATTTTTGGTACTTTTATGATAACATTAATATTTTGATGAATATTGAAAAATACTACGTTTTAATTGAATTTTTTTATCGAAATAATCTATAGTGATAAATTAATCATTTTAAGGTTTTGGAAGTATAATTCAATTATATTTTTATCATTTAATAAATTTTAGGTCATTATATGTAATTTCACATTTAAATTTTGCATAAACACTTGTCAATCTTTTGATAGTGTTTTTTTAAAAACGGATTTTTGGATTTGACAACGGGAATTAATTTTAAATTAATAAATTAAAATTGTATGTTTTCAATTTGGTAAAATAGACTTCATTTTTGAATTCATAATATCAAAATTATTATAGGGTAAATTTTGGGTATTTTTCTAAAAACATTCAATTTTTGATGAATAGTGAAAAACACTACGTTATTATTTAAAACCGACTTATTGTTTACATAATAAGTTATTTTAATTTCATTTACTTTAGTCCAAAATATATAAATAATACCTATATATCTTCAATTTAATTCATTTGAGTCATTTTATAATAAGTTTAGATATATAAAAGTTTATTGAACTTTTTACCGTCTTTTCCCCACCTCCTAGGAGCATCTGCAAATTTGCATAAAACATAATTTTACCACTTTTGTTAATTGAATTTCAAAAATTAGAGAGACACGGTCGATATCAGTAAGTAAAATTTGGTTCAATAAGATGAAAATAATTTTTGGTGAATAGTAACTTTTGGCTTTTATTTACCGTGTTTAAAGATAAATACGGTAATTCAAGGTAATAATAAAATTTTTATAATATTAAATTTCTTTAACACTTTCCCTAAACTTATTGGATGAGTAATTACTGACCATGGGAATCCTTGTGTCGATTTTGGGACCCCATGAAGCCACTTGAGTGTGACAATGACATTTTATATTAATTAATTTAATGTAAAGACAAAAATGACATAAACATATATATTTTATTAAAACAATTATTACACCGGGTTATATAAGTTATCCTTTCAAATATAAATATTAATTAGAAATACAAAAATTATTTCCTACATAATTGTATTTTATTTATAATTTTTAGAAAATAAAAAATTAAATTTATTTATGACACAATGATAATGCATTAATTACATAATTAATGAAAATTTAAATAATTGATATTATATATATTCAAATTAATGTATTTTGAGAATTTTTATAAATTACACTAATTTTATAGGTTAATATGAAATGATATGGTTGATTAAATAAATTTTTCTAGAAGTAATAATGTTTTTATGAATTTATGAAAAACAAAATACGAAATAGTGTCAAAAAGACATAAAAGTGTTTTTAAAATAAATATTATATTATTAATTGGTATAAAATTTCTATAAATTTAAGGTTCATCCAAATGACACAAATAAGGTTATATATATTATTAATTAATCACTTGGGGTTCTTTTGGATTGTTAGAATAATTTTATGAACCATATTATATAAAAATTCAAAGAGACATGGTAAATGTCAAAATATTTAACTAAGAGTTAAATCTAAAAGATAAGTTTAATATAATGACCTAAACCTGTCTAAACCTTATTGGTTGAGTATAATTCGACCCATCTCCACCTTATCCTTAACTAAAATTATTTTTGAGCCATTATAAACCGAAAATAATTTTATTATAAAATAATATTTCAATATTTACCAAAGATGCCCCTCACCTCTCTTATAAAAGGGAACATCCTCTTCTCTCAAATTCACTCCTCAAAATTCAGTTATCTCAGCCAAAACCTACCCAAATTATCTACAACTATCCTCCCTCATCCTAGAGGACTTAGTTTGATCATAAATCCAACTTACGGACACCTTTTGATCAAATCAAAAGAAAGAACACAAAGAAGAGGTAAATATCTCACCACCTCTTTCAAGTTATTTTCTTCTTCCACTTTCTATTTCTTTGCCTTTTCCATTTTAAAATAATAACTAAAGAATATTATATATACTGTGATGCTATTATAAAAATGGTACAACTATATTCATTACATTATCCATCCTATGAATAACATGTCACCATACATGCGTACGTACGGCATACCGTCTCCACGTCAGGGTGTAGTTGTTATTCAATATATTATTATTTTTATGGGTATAGTAATGATGTATAATTGATATAAATAATAGATATAAAATGTTAATTATTCTTTATATAAGATATACAATCCATTTACTTATGATTTTAATATCAAAATAATGATATTGTCACTCGTGCATACGTACAACTTACCGTCTCCACGATGGGATGAGATTCATTTCCACATTCACCATTAAATGATGATAATAAAAATATATATTATTAATTAGAATTTAATATTTGAAATAATAATTCTACTGGATATATAAATATAAATATATATGTGTGTATATGTATTTTCATATATCTCAATCACTTACTTCTGTTCCATACGATATGAAAATGGAAATGGTGTTTATGCGTATGTACAGTCTACCATCTCCATAAACGGTGTTTCAATTTAATAAATATATCTATTATAAATATTTATATTATGAATATATATGATATATAAATCATGTTTTATATTTTTTTAGTATGAAAATCGTGATCTATGTGATACGATCAATAATAACAAGTTAAAACACGGATGATAAAGAAAGAAATTATTACCCAAAATATTAATTTAACATAAAAGTGCTTATTAAATTTGTAGTATAAAGTCATAAATGAATCATGTATGATATATTAAATATGAATATGGTTATGGTATAATTTAATAACATACTATAGTCATTATACAAGAGGTTAAACATACCATCAACCAAAAAAAGGTCAAGGTAATAGTTAATTTTAAAGTCTCTTTATTATCCGAGATTGTTTTTAATTATGTATCTACTATGACATATTTATTATCCATTTCAATGTTTCATAAAAGAGTTTTCAAATATATTATTTTTAAGGGACTTCTTACTAAAACATCATTTTAAATGTTATAATGATTTATTCCTCAAAACCTTCCTCATTAATGTCCATGTTTTCAAAATGGTTTTAAGGATATATTTATATGGACATAAAGGTTTTAAAATGTTAATTCCTATCAATAGTTTCAAAGTGGTATGGGACAGTTTGAATCAAAAAAAAATATTTTAAATAAATTCCATTATAAATTATGTACTTTTAAACGATTTCATTAAAAATGGATATTTCTCTCAATGATATTTAATGATCATTTTCAACTATGTCAACATACATTACGGGATATTATTCTTGATCAATGATGATTTATTATGATACAAAACGTCCATATTTTATTAAACATTTTGGGATATTTTTGATCGTGGATGTGTTATTTTTATACCATTCATGGTTTATGAATTAAGTATTGACATTTCTTATGATAGTTTTAATATGATTTTTATGTTATGTTTAAACCTTTTCATATGTGAAATTCATTGGACATAGTAAGTGATAGGTGGAGTCTGCTATAGCTCCTCGATGCATCAGTAGGTCTCATGAGAAAAACTAGGGTCTTTGCACAGGGCCATGAAAAAATCTTATTTTTATTCTTGGCATAAGGCCTTGACTATGGGGTTTTGAAGTCTGACATTATGCATTACATCATTATGAAATTGGATATTGGTATTGCAAGGGATTATTCCACTAGTAGAATATCCATATGACTAAGTAAGTGGAATTATTTGATTTTATCTTTTCCATATTATGCTGAATTATATGTTTAAAAGGCTTTTGTTTTAGTCTTATACGTTGTATCAAATTTTTATGCTTATTTATGAATGTTTCTCCTATTTTGTTATCCTTCCTGAGCTTCTGAGATCAACCCTTTCTATGTTTTATTTTTCCTTGGATGTAAAGAAATATATTATGACTAACCTATAAGGGAAGTATAAGGGATATTAATGTGGTAAATGGAAAAAATGTTGTTGTTGTTTTTTATTTTATTATATAATGTAATACTTTGGATTGTATCTAGTACTTATAAGGCTACGGAACAAATCGGTCATTCGATACATGATCTTTTGTGATCATTCCTATGTTATGTAATAATGCACTGACTATGTGTAACTAGGGTATAGGCATTATAGTTGGTATTAGAGGAAGTTTAGTACAAACCATGGAAACTATATTTAGATAGATGATGGTTTGAGAAAATTACCCGAAGATATACTTTGAGGATTAGTATAGAAGAACTTCCTAGAATAATGGTAAGGTAAGGATTTTGTGTTATTTCAAGAAATACATCCCTGTCCAGATACGAGTAGTTAGTGGCAGCTCTGGCACATATGTACCTTGGAGTGAAAACTCTGACAAGGAGTTTTGGGCTCGACCCGGGGTATCCTGGTACATGACAATGGGCCTTGCTGCACTCTTGGTTACGACTCAATTGGGAGATATGCTTATGATAATTTAAATTTTCATTGTAATCAATTATGAAGGATTTAGGAGTAAATACTTCCTCAAAGAAAACATTTTATGGTAATATATTATATGAATAATCATTTTAATTTACCTTAGTTATTTTAAAAGTTTGGAATTATGTATTGTGATTCATAAACTGACATAGTGTATTCCATTTTTTAGAAATGGATCTTCTTAGAAGGAATGAGATTTCTATCAACACTCATGATCAAAAGATTAAGAAGGATCATATATTTCATGGAATTCATCAAACATTTAAAAGGGAAATATTCACCAATGTATTCTCATAATATGAAGAAATAATATCATGTGTTAATAATATAAGTAAAGAATTATATGAGTCTTATGTCTTGGAAGGGAATAAAGAGAAGAAAAGGATGGAAGATAGAAATATGGATAAAGGGAAGAGGGAAAAGAAAGATTTTCAAATATGTGATAACTGTGGAAAGAGACCCCTTCGTAAATGCATGAAGGGAATGGGATTTTGTTATAAGTGTGGAGAAAAATGACACCAATTACATGATTGTAATGGTAAGAAAAAGTTTTCATATATACAATGCTTCATTTACAAGGAGTTGGGAGACTATGTGAATCAATGTCCAAATCATCAGAGTATACCCCAAATGTTATTATTTGATAATAATAAAGTTATGATACTAACGAAGATGAAGAGTAATGATAAGGGTTCTTATGTTGTTATTAAATAATTGTGTCATTTGAGTATCGTATTAATGATGTTCATGTTATAAGAATTATACAGTATATAAAGATTTTACTACAGTACTATTTCATTACGGACTAGAGATTTTGTGGAACCAAGAAAAGTTACTCAATAGCAGGTTAATTTTTTTTGGAAAATATATAGTTGATAGAAATATAAACCATAATATGGTTTTGATAATGAGGTAGTGATCTGGGAATAATATATGATTGATTTGGATAAATTATATTGGATATTATTGAATACCTTGAATCTAATTAATGATTTTTATATTCCATCATTGTTGGAGTTTAAAACATTTTTTGATAGGAGTATATTTAGTATTCTATAAGGAATAAGGGAGAATGAATATAATCAATAAGGTTTTATTCTAATTCAGGGTGTTATAGTGTTTTAAAAGAATACATGATGAAGTTGTTCACATGTCCTTACATGGTGAAAATGATCTTCATTGTGATTACCTTCCTTATAAATTTTGGGTTGTGAGTTTGGACAGAAGTATTTTAGATAAGTATAAAGGTCGGAATTTTTGATGTTTGACATTGGATGATATTTTTAAGGTTAAATAATATCTTAAAATTATTTATGGATTGTAATAAAAAGGACAACCACGAGGTCGGGTGACAACCTGTCGCATCCGGCAAGGTCGTGAGACTTGAACACGCAACTGAAGGGTGACAAGGGTGCTTCACCTACAACTGCCCTACGTGATGTCCTGGTTTGTATAATGTAGTATTTTTAAATAGTATTACAAATGAATAAAAATTCATATTTTACCCAATACGATTAGGATAAATCGAATATTTTTGAATTCGATTATCTTTTGGAGTGAAAGATGAGTTTGTGGTAGGAATTTGTTAAAGGATGAAACTCTACTTGTCACGTGTATATATATATATATTCCTCTTATTCGATTAATAAATTAATTCTTAAAATTTAGGGAAGGGATCTTAAAATCAAAAATGTGTTATCCTAATACCATATTTTTTTGAACTGATGATATTTTACATCATATTAGATTGATGGCTTTGAGGCCCTAAATTTTACACTTGTTTATGATTGATGACCTCAATCACTCACTATAAATATTTATGCATTTCCTCTAATTATGTGTCTCTAATTTCCACCAATGTTCTCCTAATTGTGATCATAATTTGGTTGTGACTTGTTCATTTCCCTTTCCCTCTTATTAAGACTAAATTTTATTAACCCAATTTTCGATGTGGGTTTTTCAACAAATGTATTTTTCTATTTTTAACTATTTATTTTCTAAGAACAATTTCAAGTTTTGAGTACACAATTTATTGATGGAGGGGAGAATGTAACACCCAAAAATTTCATAGAATGTTATCTCATTAAAATAATTCAATAGCTTGCGCTACACGTAACACCGACTTCGAGCACACCACATCTTACTAAACTAATTGTTCAGAAAGCGGTTATGAATAGTATAAACTACATTTTGAATCTTATATACTCTATATAATTTTACCATCCATATTATGTGTTTCTTAGACTTAATATAAGAACAATATCATTTTTTTGGATAAAATAATTATTTTTCCAAAAAATACAATTTTAAAGCCTTTTAATGGATAACCTCTTTTAAAACAAATATTTTACACTTTTATATATTCTATTTAATGAAATTAAATTCTTCTTTAGAATAAAAAAAGAAAAATTTAATTTGGATAAATTTTTGATACTTTTTTGATAATTTTAATTTTATGATTTATAGTGAAAAATACTTGGATTTATTTGAAAACAACTTTTTTAATCAGAATAACTTATAGTGATTAATTATGCATTAGAATAGTTTGAAAGTATAATTAGATTATATTTTTATCATTTAATAAATTGTAGGTCATTATAAGTAATTTCATATTTAAATTTGACAAAACACATTTTAATCATTTGATTGTTTTTAATTTTTAGAATACGACTTTTTGGTTTTGACAACTGAAATTAATTTTAAATTAATAAATGAAACTTCTATGATTTGAATTTGGTAAAATAGACTTCAGTTTTGAATTTGGAATATCAAAATCAGCTTATGGTAAATTCGTGGTATTTTTCTCAAAACATTCAATTTTTGAGGAATATGGAAAAGCACTACGTTATTATTTGAAACCGACTTTTTATTTAAATAATTAGTTTTTTTATTTTAATTTATTTTAGGTCAAAATAGATAAATAATTCTTATATAAGTTAAATTTAACTAATTCAATTCATTTTATATTAGTTTAGGTATATAAATTTTTATTGAACTTTTTACCGTCTTTTACCCACCACCTAGGAGTATTTTCAAATTTACATAAAACATAATTTTACCGCTTTTGTGAATTGAATTTAAAAATTCAAAGAGATAGAGTTTATTTTAGTAAGTAAAATGTCTTTCAATAATATAAAATATTTTTTGGTGAAAAGTAACTATTGACTTTTATTTACCGTGGTTAAAGGTAAATAATGTAATTTAAGGTAATAATAATATTATAGTAATATAAAATTAGGTTAACACTTATCCTAACCTTATTGGATCAGTAATATATGACCATGGGATTGCCTGGGTCTATTTTGAAACCCCATAAAGCCACTTGAGAGTGATAATGACACATTATATAAATTATTTTAAAGTAAAGAAAAAAATGACAAAAATACATATCTTTTTGTAAAACAATTTTTACATGGGGTTATATAAGTTATATTTTGAACTATAAATATTCATTATAAATATACAATGATTTAAAAAATAATGGTATTTTATTTATAATATTTAGATAATAAATAATTAAATTTATCTTTGACACAATGAGGATGATGTAATTACCTTATTAATGGAAAATTAAAATAATTGATCTTATAAATATTCTAATAAATGTATTTTGAGACTTTTGATGAATTCCACTAATTTTAAAAGTAAATATGACATGTTAGGGCTGATTAAATGAATTTTTTTCAAAGTAATAATGTTGTTATTAATTAAAAAAACACCAAATAGAATCAAAATTGATATAAAAGAGTTTTTAAAACAAATATTATATTTTTTATTGATATAATATTCCTAAAAAACTAAGATTCGGAAAATTGACATAGATAAGGTTATATATATTAATAATGTACCACTTATATCTTTCTTTGATTTTTATAGTATTTTTATTAACCATATAATATAAAAATTCAACGAGACATGGTAAATCAAAAACTATTTAACTAAGAGTTAAATCTAAAAGATAAGGTTAATATGATGACCAAAACCTGTCTATAACCTATTGGTTGAGTGCATTTCGACCCATAACCACCTTATACTCTAATTAAATCATTTTTGAGCCCTTATAAACCGAAAATAACTTTATTATAAAATAATATTTCAATCATTCCCTAAGGTACCCCTCACCTCTCTTATAAAGGGGTCCTTCACCTTCTCACAAATTCACTACTCCAAATCCATTTGGCTCAGCCAAAACCTGACCATATATCCTCCCAACTATCCTTATTTTATCCTAGAGGCCTTAGGATGATCATAAATCCAACCTATTGAGCCCGTTTGATCAAATTAAAAGGATGAACCTGGAGAAGAGGTAAATATCTCACCACCTATTTCAAGTTATTTTCTTCTTCCAATTCCTCTTTTTTTTAATATTTCCATTATAAAATAATAACTCTAGAATCTTTTATATAATATGATGTTATTATAAAAATGGTACAACCATATTCATTATGTTTTTAATCCTATGAATAACATGTCACCTTACATGAGTACGTACAGTTTACTGTCTCCACGTCGTGGTGTAGTTGTTATTCAATACATTATTATTTGGATTGGTATAATAATGATGTATAATTGATTTAAATAATAGATATAAAATTTTAATTATTATGTATATATTATATAACATCCATTTAATTATGATTTTAATATCAAAAAAATGATATTGTCGCTCGTGCGTACGTACTGCTTACCGTCTCCACGACGCGATGAGATTCATTTCCACATTCACCATTAAACGATGATTATAAAAATATATATTACTAATTAGTATTTGATATATAAAATAACAATTCTACTGGATATACATACATATATATGTATGTATATGTATTTACACATATCTCAATCACCTACTTCTGTTCAATACAATATGAAAATGGAAACGGTGTTCATGCGTGTGTATGGTCTACCGTCTCTATATACGGTGTTTCCATTTAATAAATATATCTATTATGAAGATTTATATTCTGAATATATAGGATATATAAATCATGTTTTATATTTTGGAATTATGAAAATCATGTTCTAAGTGATATTATCAAGAATAACATGTTAAAACCCATACGATAATGAAAGAAATTATTGCCTAAAATGCTAATTTAAAATGGAAATCATTATTAAATGGGTAGTATAAAGTCATAAATGAATCATCTATGATATAATAAAAATTAATATGGTTCTATTATAATTTAATAACATACTATGGTCATTATACATAATTTTAAACGTACCATCGACCAAATGAAAGTGAAAGGTAAGGGTTAATTTTACAATATCTTTATTATCTAAGATTGTTTTTACGTAAGTATATTTTGGGAAATATTTATTATCCATGGCCATGTTTCATAAAATAGTTTTCAAAGGGTTTATAATTATGGTAATTTTTACAAAAACATCATTTTAAATGTTTTAATTATTTATTCTTCTAAACCTTCCACATTAATGCCCATATTTTTAAAATGGTTTTAAAGATTAATTAATATGGACATGAATGTGTTAAAATGTTAATTCCATTCAATATTTTTAAAGTGGGATGGGACACTTTAATTAAAAACTATATTTTAAATTAATTCATTTATAAATTATGTAACTTTTAGAAGATTTTAATAAAAATGGATATTTATCTCAATGATTTTTACTGATCATTTTTAACCATGTCAACATACATTACGGGATATTATTTTGGACCGAGGTTGATTTATTATGATGAAAATCTCCATTTTGTATTGAAGGTTTTGGAATATCTTTGACAGTGGATGTGTTATTTTTATACCATTGAAAATTTATGGATAAATTATTAACATTTCATATGCTAGTTTTAATATGATTTTTTATGTTATGTTTAATCATTTTCATATGTGGAATGCATTGTACTTAGTATGTGATGGGTGGAGCCCGCTATAGCTCCTTGATTCATCAGTAGGTCTCATGAGACCAACTAGTGTCTTTGTATAAGGCATTGAAAATGTCTTATTTGTAGTCTTTATACAAGGCTTTGACTATGGGGTTATGAAGTGTGGCATTATGCATTCCATCATTATGAAATTGGATATTGATATTGTATGTGATTATTTGACTAGTATACTATCCAAGTGAATAAGTAAAAAACATTATTTTATTTTATCTTTAATATATTATTCTGATTTTTATGTTTATAAGGATTTTGTTTCCGTATTATAAATTTCCTCAAATGTTTATGCTTATTAATGAACGTTTCCATTATATTGTTGTCCTTACTGAGCATCTGAGCTCACCCCTTTCTATGTTTTATTTTTCACAGGATGCGAAAAAATGTTTTATGTCTGACCTATAGGGATAGTATACGGGATATGAATGTGTCCAATAGAGACAATGTTGTTTTTTTAATTTTATTATGTAATTTAAAATTTATGAATGTATCTAGTACTTAAAAGGCTACTAAACTAATCGGTCTTTCGGGAATTAATCTTCTGTGATAATGCCAATGTTATGTAATAATGAACCAACTCTAGGAAACTAGGGTCGGGGCATTATAGTTTGTATAAGAGAAAGTTTAGTACAATCCTTGGAAACTAGATTTGGATAAACTCTAATTAGATCCCATTATCCTATGATAGACATTGAGGATTAGTATTGTATAACTTCCTATAATTTTGGAAATGTAAGGATTTTGTGTATTTTCTGAGAAACACATCCCTTTCTGTATACGAGCATGTAGAGGTGGCGCTGGCACAGATGTACCTAGGAGTGAAAACTCCGAAAAAGAGTTTCGGGCTAGACTCGGGGTATCCTGGTACAGGAAAACGAGCCATACTACACCCTTGGTTTTGACATTACATGGGGATATGCTTAGGATAATTCACAGTTTAATTTCAATCCATTATGAAAGATTTAGTAGTAAATACTTCTCAAAGAAAACATTTTTTAATTATATATTATATGAATAATATTTTCAATTTATGTTTTCTATTTTCCATGTTTCGAATAATTTATTGCGATTCATTAACTAACATAGTTTATACCATTGTTTATAAATGGCACCTAGTAGAAGGAATAATAATTCCAGAAATACTCATGATCAAAAGATTAAGAATAATCATATCATTCATGGTATTAAGATAACATTTTAAAGGGAAATAGTCTCCCACATATTCTCATCATACAATGAAATAGTATAATTAGTTAATAAGATAAGTAAAAAATTTTCTGAGTCCCATGGTTTTGAAGGGAAAAAAAGAGAAGAAAATGATGGAAGAGAGAATGATGGATAAAAGGAAGAGGGGAAAGAAGGATTTTCCCATATGTGATAACTGTCGAAAAAATCACCTTGGTAAATGCATGAAGGGAATGAGTGTTTGTTATAAGTGTAGAGAAAAAGGACATCAATGACGTGATTGCAATGGTATGAAAAAGGTTTCAAATGTACAATGATTCATCTACAAGGAGTTGAAACACTATGCAAATCAATGTATACATCATCAGAGTATACCCCAAATGCTACTATTGGATAATAATCAAGTTATGATACTCTTTAAGATAAAGAAGAATAATTAGAATTCATATGTTGTTATTAATATATTGCTTCATTTTATTATTGTATTAATAATGTAAATGTTATAAGAATTACAGAGTATATAAGGATTATAATAAATTACTATTTAATTAAGGACTATAGATTTTGTGGAACCAAGAAAGGTTACTCAATAGCAGGTTAATTTTTTTTGAAACTATATTGTTGGGAGAATGATAAAACATAATATAGTTCTGATACTGAGATAGTTATTTTGGAATAATATATGGTTGATTTGGATAAATCATATTGGATATTCTTAACTACCATTGATTAATGATTTTTATATTCCATCATTGTTGGAGTTTACAACATTTTTGGATAGATGGAGTATATTAAGTATTCTATAAGGAATAAGGGAGAATGAATGTAATAAGTAAGGTTTTTACGGTAATTCAGGGTGTTACCATGTTTTATCAAAATACATGATAAAGGTGTTCACAAGTTATTACATGGAAAAAAGATCATCATTGTGTTTACCTCCCTCAAAAGTTTTGTGCTGTGAGTTTCAAAAAAATTATTTTAGATAAGTTTAAAGGTTGGAATGGATTATGTTTGACAATGGATAATATTTATATGGTTATTGAATTTCTTAAAATTATTTTAGAATTATTATAAAAATGACAACCCGGATGTTGGCTGACAACCCATCACGTCCGACAAGGTCGTGAGACTTGAACCCGCAAACGAAGGGAAACCAGGGTGCCTCACCTACTACCAGCCCACGTGATGTCCTGGTTTGTATAATGAACTTTTTTTAAATAGTCTTAAAAATTTATATAAAATCATTTTTTAACCCTATACAATTAGGATAAATAGAATATCTTTGAATTCTATTATCTTTTGGAGTGAAAGATGAGTTTGTGGTAGGAATTAGTTGAAGGATGAAACTCTACATATCAAGTATATATATATATATATATATATATTCATCTTATTCTATGATTAAGTTAATTTTTAAACTTTATGGAAGGAATATTAAAACCAAAAATGTGTTATCCAAGTACCATAAGTTTTTTTGAACCGATGATATTTTACATCATCTTAGATTGATGGATTTGAGGCCCTCAATTTTACACTTGTCTGTGATTGATGACCTCAATAAATTTCTATAAATATTTACGTTTTCCTCTAATATTGTGTCTCTAATTTCCACCAATGTTCTCTTAATTGAGATCATAATTTGGTGGTGACTTTTTTTATTTTTTTCCCTCTTATTAAGACTAAATTTTATTAACCAAATTTCTGATATGTTGTTTTCCACAAAGGTATTTTTCTATTTTTAAAAATTTATTTTCAAAGAACAATTTCAAATTGTGAGGATGCAACTTATTTATGGATAGGAGAATGTAACACCCCAATATTTCATAGTATGTCATCTCATTAAGATAATTCAAATTCTTGCGCTACACGCAACACCGAGTTCGAGCGCACGACAACTTATTAAACTAATCGTTCAAAACGCAATTATGAATAGTAATAATTGCATTTTGAATTTTATATACACAATATTATTTTAATATCCATATTATGAGTTTCTTAGACATAATATTATTACAAATTCATTTTTTCGGATAAAATAAGTATTTTTCAAAAAAATAAAATTTTCCCGCCTTTTAATGGAGAAACTTTTTTAAAACAAATATTTGAAACATTTATATATTCAGTTTAATGAAATTAAATTTTTTAGAAGGGAGACATAAATATTAAGTTTGGATAATTTTTTTGTACTTTTCTGATAACTTTAATATTTTGATGAATAGTGAAAAATAATTACTTTTAATTGAAAAAAACTTTTTTAATCGAAATAATTTATAGTGATAAATTATGCATTTGGATGGATTTTAATTGAAATTAGATAATATTATTTTTCATTTAATATAATATATTTCATTATAAGTAATTTCAAATCTAAATTTGACCCAAACACTTGTCATTCTTTTGATAGTTTTTACTTTTTAAAACCACACTTTTTGGTTTCAACAAAAGGAATTAATTTAATATTAATAAATGAAACTTATATGTTTTGAATTTGGTAAAATAGACCTAATTTTTGAATTCAGAATATCAAAATTAGCTTAGGGTAAATTTTTGTTTTTTTTCTGAAAACATTCAATTTTTTATGAATAGTGAAAAACACTTCGTTATTATTTAATACCGAATTTTTATTTAAATAGTTAGTTATTTTAATTTAAATTATTTTAGGAAAAAATAGATACATAATACCTATATAATTTTAATGTAATTCATTGGAGTCATTTTTTAATAAGTTTAGATATATAAAATTTTCTTGAACTTTTCACCGTCTTTTAACCACCTCCTAGAAGCATTTGTAAATTTTCATAAAACAAAATTTTACCACTTCTGTGAATTGAATTTCAAAAATATGAGAGAAACAGTGGATATCAGTAAGTAAAACGTGGTTCAATAAGATTAAAATAATTTTTATGAATAGTAACTTTTGACTTTTATTTTCCTAGGTTATTGGTAAATAAGGTAATTTAAGGTAATAATAATATTATAATAATAAACAATTATCTTAAAACTTGTCCTAAATATATTGGATAATTCATGGCTCACCATGGGAATCCTTGTGTCGATTTTGGGACCCCATGAAGCCACTTGAGAGTAATAATGACACTTTATATTAATTAATTTAAAGTAAATACAAAAATTACAAAAACACATATCTTTTAGTAAAACAATTTTTATATGGGGTTATATAAGTTATCGTTAAGACTATAAATATTAATAATAAAGATAAAAAGTTTTATTAAATAATTTTATTTTATTTATAAATTTTAGACAATAAATAATTAAATTAAGTTAGGACACAATGATGATGCATTAATTACATTTTTAATGAAAAATTTAAATAATTTATATTAAACATATTCTTAAATATGTATTTTGATACTTTTGATGAATTCCCCAAATTTTTTCGGTTAATATGACATGTCAGGGTTGATTAAATGATTTTTTTTCAAAGTAATAATGATGTTGTAAATTTAACAAAAACTAAATACCAAATAGTGTCAAAATTGACATAAAAGAGTTTTAAAACAAATATTTTATTATTAATTGATATAAAATTATTAAAAATCTATGGTTCATAAAAATGACTTAGATAAGTTTATATATATTAATAATGAACCACTTTGGTTTATCTTGGAATATTATAGTATTTTTAGTAACCATATAATAGAAAAATACAACGAAACGTGGAAAATGTGAAACTATTTTACTAAGACTTAAATCTAAAAGATAAGGTTAATATGATGACATAACCCCATATAAAACCTATTGGTTTAGTGTATTTCGTCCCATTCCTACCTTATCCTTGAAATAAATCATTTTTGAGCTATTAGAAACCGAGAATGATTTTATTATAAAATAATATTTCAATCATTCCCAAAGGTGTCGCTCACCTCTCTTATAAAAGGGCCCTTCCCCTTCTCTCAAATTCACTCCAGCAAATCCATTTGGATCGGACAAACCCTTCCCAAATATCCTCCCAAATATCCAACCCTCATTTTAGAGGCCTTAGTTTGATCATAAATCCAACCTAAAAATCCATTTTTGTCAAATCAAAAGGAAGAACCCGAAGAAGAGGAAAATGTATCACCACCTCTTTCAAGTTATTTTCTTCTTCCACTTCCTATTTATTTGTTGTTTACATTATAAAATAATAACTCCATCATGTTATATATACTGTGATGTTGTTATAAAAATGGTACAACCATATTCATTATGTTATCCATAATATGAATAACATGTCACCATACGTGCGTACGTATGACTATCTGTCTCCATGTCGTGGTGTAGTTGTTTTTCAATACGTTATAATTTGGATGGGTATAATAAGGATATATAATTGATGAAAATAATAGATATAGCATGTTAGTTTTTCGTTATATATTATAAACCATCCATTTACATATGATATATTATCAAAATAATGATATTGTTGCTCGTGCGTACGTACGGCTTACCGTCTCCATGACGCGATGAGATTCATTTCTATATTCACCATTAAATGATGATTTTAAAAATATATATTATTAATTAGTATTTAATATATGAAATAATAATGCTACTGGATATATATATATTTATTTATATGTATTTAGATATATCTCAATCACTTACTTCCGTTCAATACGATATGAAAACTGAAACGACGTTTATGCATACGTACGGTCTACCGTCTCCAGAAACAGTGATTCCATTTAATAAATATATCTATTATAAATATTTATATTATGAATATATATGATATATATATATATATATCATGTTTGATATTATGGAACTATGAAAATCATGATCTATGTGATACGATCAAGAATAACAAGTTAAAACATGAATGATAGATAAAGAAATTATTACGCCAAATGTTAATTTAACATGGAAATCATTATAAAATGGGTATTATAAAGTCAGAAATGAATCATTTATGATATATTAAATATGAATATGGTTCTGGTATAATTTAATAATATACTATTGTCATTATACAAGAGGTTAAATGTACCATCTACCAACGGAAAGCACAAGGTAAGGGTTTATTTCACAATCTCTTTATTATCCAAGATTGTTTTTACGTATGTATCTAATGGGAAATATTTATTATCTATGTCCATGTTTCATAAAATAGTTTTAAAAGTGATTATATTTAAGGTAATTTTTACTAAAACATCATTTTAATTGTTTTAATGATTTAATCATCTAAACCTTCTTCATTACTGTCCATGTTTTGAATGTGGTTTTATGGATTTATTTATATAGACATTAATGTTTTAAAATGTTGATTCATATAAAATGATTCAACGTGGTATGTGACACTTTGATTCAAAACTATATATTAAATGAATTCCTTTATAAATTATGTATCTTTTAAATGATTTCATAAAAAAGGGATATTTCTCTCAATGATTTTTACTGATGTTTTTCAAATATGTCAACATATTTTACCCAATATTATTCTTGATCAATGTAGATTTATTATGATACAAATATTCCATATTGTATTGAAGGTTTTGGGATATGTTTGACTATTTATGTATTTTTTTACCATTCATGGTTTATGGATGAAGTATTGACATTTCTTATGCTAGTTTTAATATGATTGTTTATGTTATGTTTAAAAATATTCTTATGATGAATGCCTTGGAATTATTAAATAATGGGTGGTGCCTGCTATAGCTCCTCGATGCATCGATAGGTATCCTAAGAAAAACTAGTATCTTGGCACAAGGACTTGAAAAAAATATTATTTTTAGTCATGTCATAAGGCCTTGACTAATGGGTTATGATGTCTGGCATTATGCATTCCATGATTATGAAATTGGCTATTTATATTGAATGCTATTATTCGACTATTAGAATATCCATGTGAATATGTAAATGTCGTTATTTAATTTTACCCTTTGCATTTTATGCTGAAGTTAATGTTGAAAATTATTTTTCATTAGTCTTATACATCACCTTAAATGGTTATTCTTATTTAGGAATGTTTCCAATATATTGCTATCATAACTGAGCATCTGAGCTCAAATCTTTCTATGTGTTATTTTTTCAAGGATACGAAGAAATACATTATGACTGACCTACATGGATACTCCAAGGGATATGATTGTGGTCAATGGAGAAAATTTTGATGTTGTTTTTAATTTTATTATGTAATGTAAAACATATGAATGTATCTAGTACTTCCAAGGCTACTAAACTAATCAGTCTTTTGAGACTTGATCTTTTGTGATCATGCCAATGTTATGTAATAGTGCACCGACTCTTGGTAACTAGGGTCGGGGTGTTACACCGAGTGTCACTACATATCCAATAAGGATGGGAATCAATCCACACGTATTTGAGGAAAAGTATTGATGTTTAAATTCATTTGAAAAGGATGTAAAAGATCTTAGTTTAAGGTTGTATAGCTCGGACCATAGATGCCCTGTTTAATGTGGTGTTTGTAGGACAGAAGGGAAGGAAAAGGTGAATCAACATGCCCAATATTTGGAAGACCATGGGGGTGGATATAATGATAGAGGATAACTACTTACCATTTCTACAACATATTATTCGCATCTTATGGTCTGTAATGAGAACAAAAAAGTTAGGTTCAACCACTGACCATGTTTTCAATGTGGGTCCTATCTCAAATATCGTTCAGGATCTTCCAAGATGTTGGCCCAAAATGGTAGGTGAGATAAGTTGGCATGAGACCATGGTTCTAGAGAGTCCTTTTAGATGTGAAATATGATAATGTCCCAAATGAGGGGCATGCCTGAAGCCTGTTGGTACTCATGTAATTTAAAATCTTGAAAAAATGACAAGGTAGATCATAGTTTAAGTCATAGAGCTTGGACCACAATGTGTATTTATTTCTTACAATTTATCATCATTTTTGACAAAATAGATCATAGTTTTGTGTTATAGATCTCAAGACATATATATTTAAATGTATTTCAGGATGAAAGGGCCACTCATGAAAATTAATACTTGTAAATTTTCCATTGGTGGGAGGAGTAATTATCTCACCATCCATAGTGATTAGGGAATACACACCATTGTGGAAAAACTTGTGAATGATATAAGGTCCCTCCCATTTGGTCAATAGATTTCTTGGATTCCTATTGTTTATCATTAGTGTTCTTATGGAAAACACTGTGTCACCTTGAAGGAATGAATGGAGATGACCATTCTTATTGAAGACTCTATCTGTCTTGTTCTGATACCTCTCAAGATTGTGCAGGGCATGAAGTTTTTTCTCATCAAGAGCATCTAGTTCATCTAGATAGACTTCTGCTACTCTATATAAAATTTGATGACCATAGAAGATTGTGTATAGTGATGGTAACTAAATATCAATGGGAAGGATTGCCTCTGGTTCATACACCAGGGAATATGGAGTCATCTGGGTGGAATTTTCAGTCATTGTCCGCTAATCCTAGAGAGTGTTGGGAAGCTTGTTTGTCTAAATATTCTTGTTCTGACCAACCATCTTATACACTATGTTAGGGAGGGTTTAGATGAATTCTTAGACCTACCCATTTTCTTGCACATGATAGAAAGAGGTATGATTAGAATGGATATTGTACTTAGCCTACAATTTATTCAGCTATACTGCTCAGAAGTTTGTTTCGGTATCGGTGAGAACAGTATGAGGAAATCCAAATTGGTAGATGATATTGGAGATCACAATGTCAACGAAGAAATAGGCCTTGAACTCCTTGAGTGGAACTACATATTCCCACTTGGAAAAAAATATATAGCGATTAGGATTTACCTACACTGGTGAGCCGTTGGTGGTGGATATGGTCCACAACATCAAGCCCTCGTACTGCTAAGGTCTAAGAGTACATGTTAGTATGGAGAGCCTCTGGAGGACGATGTAGAAAAATAGCATAGATCCGGCACACGTGGAATCTCTTGGAAAACTTGATACAGTCATGGATTATGGTCAGCCAAATGTAACCCGACCATAAAATCTGATTAGTGAGTTTCAACCTAACATGATGAGCTACACATGAACTGACATGAAATTCCTACATGACCAAGGGAATCTAATCTCCTTGAATGCAATAGAGAAGAACACCATCAAACCCACATTTTTAGAGGATCTGCTCCAAACTTGGACCACTCGGGAGGGTGAACTACACTGCACGCCGACAGACTCTCTCACACTTGGATCGATCTATCAAGGGATTATAATGCTATGGATACTAGATAAAGGGAGTCATCCAACCAGGGGTAACATCAAGTACTATGGAAGGGTGAGTCGGGGGTCCTGATGTGAATGAATAAATGGTGATATTACTTACATGCTGGTTATCTCTATCATCCGGGGTGACAGGAGTAATGACTCTTCAATGTGCCATGTGGATAATTAAGTCATCTTGTTCCGGCTCTGTAAGAGATGTGTCAAGGATGTAAAATGAATCGGCTCGACTATTTTTCCACTAAGGAACATGAGTAACTTCTTTTTGAGAAGGAAATTGTGAAATCACCTGGTGAGTTTTCTCTATCAAGGGTACGATCTCCGGTATCCTAACAATATAGTCACTATTGAACTCTTTGATGACTGTCATAGAGTCACCCTCCACATGTAGGCAGGGAACATTAATCTCAAGGCCTATTTTGAGAACTATGATTATGGGTTGATACTTATCCTCATTATTGGTTCGGCCATCTAACAATAGTAATGAATAGGGTATGATACCCTGTATAGGTGTGGTGAATACGACACCCAGACCCACTTTGTTAAGTCAAGGATCATTGAGTCTTCTACTGGTAGGGCATTATAAAGAACTATTGAAGCGCATCTTCTAATGTGTAATGGCTTGATCCACACATTGAAATAACTCAAATATGAAATTTAATTCTAGAGACTTATCTATGGGGGCTGGATGGGCAGCATGAAATTCTATCGGCGTCAGGTTGTTGACAATTTTTTTCAAAATGAACATGACGCCAATCTAATGAAGGATGATTTTCCATCAAGGTATAAAGAATTTTAACATTGGGAGATTTATAATGTACATCAAAAAATCTACATGGGATACTAGTTGTATCTCATGGTGTTGCAAATAATGTAGCAACTTATACACTGCGAATACCAGCGCACAGAATATCTTCTCGATAGAAAAATATATGGTCCCTATTTTGAGAAGTTTGCAGTTGAGATAATATAATCTATTCTACATCCCCTCATTATTCTTATGAGTGAGAAGGAAACTAAGATATCATTCCAGGGAGGTCAAATAGAGGACCATCAGCTTTCTGAAAAAGGGTGGAACTTGAACTGGAGGCTGTAGCACGTACTTCTTGATCTCCTCAAAGGCAGCCTACCACTAATTATTCGATTAATATTTGAAACCATTATTCATTATCTGTGAAAAGGGATTACACTTTCCTGCTAGATTTACAATGAATCAGCATATGTTGGAAAAGTGGCCTTGGAAACCTTGGAGGTCTCAGAGGTTGATCCGAGGATGCATCTAGCTAATATCCTTGATCCTCTTTGGATTGATCTCGATTCCTCTATACTTGACGACAAGGCCAGGGAACATTCTAGAGGAAACCCCGAAGGCACATTTCAAGTGTTTCATCTTTAGATGGTGGTAATATATGATGTCAAACACTTTCTCAAGATCCTTGATATGGTCCTCTTGCTGGGGGTGGATTTAACCACCAAATCATCCATGAATAATTCTACTAATATTCCACGGATCAGATTAAATATGTAGTACATGGCATGATACTGGTGGATCTACCATTATTTATCCAGAAAGGAATTACCTAGTAGTAGATTGTTCTTTGCGGTACCCTGAAGGAGGAAGTATCTTTATCCTCAAGGGAAATTCATATTTGACTATATCTGGATGACCCATCCATGAAGTAGAGGGCTTGGAATCCAATGGTGGCATCAATCAACAGTTATGTCACAGGAAGGGGAAAATAATCTTTTAGAAAAAGATAATTGAGATCCTAAAAGTTAATGTAGACACTAGTATCTCTATTCTTCATCCTGAAGGGAATAATGTTGACTAAAAATATGAGGTACTGGACTTCCTTGATGAAGTTGTATTTGATGACCTTATCATCCTCGGCATCGACCATTTACCCTTGATAGGGGTGCATAATTCTTGGTATTGTATAAACCCAAGATGGTTTATTGGGAGTCCAAGGTTATGGAATAAGATATGAGGATTCAGTCCTCATATCTCTACATAGCTCTATAAAAATACATCTTCATGTTGTTTCATGATGTCCACATATTGCTGCTGTTACACTGCTGGCATAGTAGCACCGATGAGTGTTTCCCTTGGATCATTATTAGTACCGAGGTTCACTTGTACCAACTCATCAATGGTATAAGAGACACCTTCTACAAATATGGTAGGGGAATCCTCCCAATCCTCTTCACCATCCATGGAGAGAAGATCACCATTAGGGGAAATTCTTGTGAGTTGGAAGACCCGGAAATAATGTTGGTGTCAGCTTGAGTGTCAATGAAATCTTCATTGGTGGGCTCACACACTCTTGAAACCACATAGATATAAGATGTTGATCGGATCCCATCTGGTCTTTTCCCCAAGGGACTAGGGTTGATAATATCAAAGAAGTTGTGGTTTTTCAACTTGAATCATTTTAATCCCTCCTGAAGGAATATGCATGTATGACGTCTTATTGTTGTCATGGGGTGCACATCTTGATACCTTATTTGGTTAAGGGAATTTGGAATCACTTGACCATGATTATTTTAGAAGTACGAAGTAATATTCCAGTTTTCCTTAGGCCTCGAAACATTATTTTCACTTATTCTCGGAACGATGAACAAGTTCCCTAGGTCTGGGGTTGTGGCCTCTAATTGGGGGATTGGGATAATGAAGACATCGTCTAAACCTGTACATGGGTCAGTCACAGTAGTAGTGTGATCAACATCATTGTAAAGAATGTACATTTCATTTCTGTTATAATAGTTGGCATCTTTGTAGCTGGAATCACAAGAGGAAAAGGGAGATGCATCAACTTGCAGTATGCCTTATCGAACATTAAGGGAGTTAAAAAGGAATTGGTGATATAGGGAGGGGACTAACGCATGCAGGTGGATCCACGGTAGACCCATCACAGCAATGTAAGTTGTGTCATGTGAGACAACCATTGTAGAGACCCGAAGCTTGATGTACATGGACATTACATTACATTAGCAAAATACTTAATACATAACAAAAACAGACACACAAGGACCGTAATAGTTTAGTGTCTTTGGAAACTAGGAATGCAATCTTCTAATCGTGGTGAAAGATCTTCAACATCTCCCATAAAGATCTTCCCTTTTTTTCTTACCTAAAACCTTTCTTTATATCCTGGGGAAAAGAAAACATAAAAATGGTGAGCTCAAATGCTCATTAAGGGTAAGCATGGATAAAATAAAACATACCATATACATTTGAACTTTAAAACATGAACATAGTGTTTAAACATCAAAATCATGAGAAATGACACAAAACATGGAAGTACGTAAGTCATAGATCATAAAGAAACATTAAGAATGATAAAATAGCATGGGAATAAAACATTTAATTGTGGAAACCATTAAGCACATGATATGATTTCCATAGTAGCCAAGGCATTTCTGCCAAGACCATCTTAGTGGACAAAGTCCCTTTCTGAATCGAGTTCACTCCTTGTTCGAGTCCTGTATTACTGAACCGGTTTAACTTGCCGTTCCAGCCATGTCTATCTAATGAGATATAAATCTTTACCCAATGCATTGGAGGGAGATATAGGTCCCACCCATCTCATAATGAAATCATTCTTACTTGTGCCACAAAATAATCATACACCATTCATAGTAACCCAATAAATAAAATGGGTTTCATAAACATCATCTCATAATCACATAATCCATATAAAAGAAATGGATATAATTTCATAATAAGGATAGTGAAACCATGTAAATCATATAGACTTTATACTTGAAACATACACATATGAAATAATGTCATCTTAGATGGGAAAAGGTTTTGATTAAACACTTGAAATGAATTTTTGAGGAAAATATACTTTCTTCTTCAAAATCAATTTATTTTCACAAAACGTCATGATATTTTAAACGAAAGAGATTTTGTTGAAAATAGTCATGAAATCTTTTTAGGAAGCATCATGAAAATAAGTCTTTATAAAACTGTAAAAATCTGTTCGTGCCGTATAAGTTAAAAAACATTCTTCTTGTACTTTTGTCAGAAAAGTTAAAAAAGTACCTCATAGGGTAAACAAAAGAATGATTCCTTCAATACCATGGGGTAAAATTCAAAATGGGTATAAAAGGACTTTAAACAAACATGAATACAATTTTATAAAACATGGACATGGATGATAGAAATAACCCCAGTAAATACTTACGAATAAGTAATCTCAGATAAAAATGAGATTTTCACAATTATCCCTTACCTTAGGTCCAATTTTCTTCGTAAGTATCTGAACTTCCTGTATAATGATTTAAATAATTTCATTTACTTATGATATCATATATGGTTCACTTATGACTTTATATTACCCATTCTTTTGTAAATTCCTTGTTAAAGAGCGTTTTTGGTAAAATCGTTTCATTTGTCATCCGTGTTTTGACTTGTAATTATTCATATGATTACTTTCATCATGATTACATAATTCCAGAATATAAAACATGATTTATATATAATATATATTCAGAATATACATATATATAATAGATCAGTAAATGGAAATAAATACATCATTCATGGAGACGGTAGGCCGTACGCACGCATGAACGTTGGTTTCGTTTCCTTGTTGAGTTGAATGGAATTAAGTAGAGGACATACATATATATACAAATAAATCCAGTATCATTATTATGTCATATATTTCATGATTACTTATTATATATACTTTATAATCATTCATGAATGGTTAAGGTGGAGAATGAATCACATCGCGTCGTGGAGACGGTAGTCCGTACGTACGCATGAGCGATGATATCATTCTCATGATCATGGAATTATATTGGAGTGTATGTATAATATTTCAGAGTCAATATCACTTTACAATAATCATATATAGTTATTATGTACACCATTATACCCATCCAAGTGAGGTGGTGGTGGAAAATAGAATACACAACGGCTTAGAGACGGTATTCCGTACGTACACAAGCGCGATGATTTCGTTTTCCGTAGGATGGATAAGAGGTGAAATAGGGTTGTTTCATATTTATAATAACATATCAGTATATGAGGGATACTGATGTCATTACCTCATAATGAAACAACCTAAGAAGAAGAATTGGAAGAAGAAATAAAGTTGAAAGAATCGGTAACTGACATTACCTCTTCTTTGAAGCGCCTCTATAAGATCTCCTTTTAGGGCACTAAAATTGCCCTTTGAGGAATACCAGAACCTCTAGAATGTTTCTAGGGAAGTGGAGAAGAGAATTTGTCAGGGTTTGGCCGAGATTGAAGGCTCAATGTGGTGTGAGTAAGAGAGGAAGGAGGTGCCCTTTTATAAGGGAGGAGAGGGGCACCTTTGGAATAACTAAAACTATTATTTTATTATAAAGTCAAATTCGGTTTTTAATAGCTCCAAATTGATATATTTCGAAGATAAGGTGGGAATGGGTCGAAATACTTTCATCCAATATAATTTAGACAAGTTTAGGTTCCTATTTTAACCTTATCATCAATATTTAACTATAAGTTAGATAATTTTACTTTTACCGTGTCTTTTTGTGTTCTTACACTATAAGGTTAATAAACTTACTTTAACAATCCAAACGAACCCCAACTTATTTATTTTTAACATATATTACTTATCTAAGTCATTTGGCCTAACCTTATATTTTTAGGAATAAAATAACAATTAATAATATAATATTTGTTTTAAAAACAATTTTATGTCAATTTTGATACTATTTAGTAATTGATTTTTGGGAAAATCATAACAGGATGATTAGTTCGAAAAAAGTTAATTAAATCAGTACTAACATGTCATATTAACCGACAAAATTAGTTTAATTTATAAAAAGTCTCAAATTACATTTATTTGGGTATTTATAACATCAATTACGTCAATATTTCATTAATAAGATAATTATTGCATCATCTTTGTGTCTTAAATAAATTAAATTATATAATGTCTAAAAATTAAAAAAAATACGATTATGTAGGAAATATTTTTATCTTTTTAATTAATATTTATAGTCGAATTTATCTTATGTATATCTCTATAATAAAAATGCTTTTCTAATTAAACTTAGATTTTAACTATTTTAACCATTCTTTAAATAAATTAATAATAAATGTCCTAATCTAATCCAAGTGGGCCTAAATGGCCATATTTTATTCCTAAGGTTGTTTTTGGTCTAATTAAACTTATCAAATAGAATTAGGACATGTTTTAGGATAATAATAATATCATTTTTGCCCTTAATTACCCTATTTACTTTTAACCGTGGTAAAAAAAGTAAAAAGTTACTATTCACCAAAAATTATTTTCATCTCATTGAACCACATTTTACTTACTGACATCAACTGTGTCTCTCGTATTTTTTAAATTCCATTCAATGAAGTGGTAAAATTATGTTCTATGAAAAATTCATTTTTTTTAACTACCACTTAGTGGTTTCACTATTCATCAAAAAATGAAAGTTTCCAGAAAAATACCAAAAATTAGGCCTAAGCTATATTTGATATTTTGAACTGAAAAATGATGTCTATTTTACCAAATTCAAAAAATATCAGCGGCATTACTTAATTTAAAAATTAATTCACGTCGTCAAAACAAATAGCGTGTTCTTAAGAGATAATAACTATCAAAAGATTGACACTTGTTTATGTCTAGTTTAAATGTGAAATTACATCCAATGACCAAAATTGTATTAAATTGTAAAAATATATTCTAAATATACTTTAAAACCACTCAAATTAATAATTTATCACTATTAATTATTTCGATTAAAAAGGTTGTTTTTAATTAAAATTTAGTAATTTTCACTATTCATCAGAAAATGAAAGTTATCCGAAAAGTACCAAAATTTCACCCTAAGCTAATTTCGATATTACGAATCTAAAAATGAAGTCCATTTTGAAAAATGAAATTTACAAAATTTCAAAAAGTGGTTATTACTATTCATAACGGCTAGTTTTAATAATATTTTAATAGCATATCGTTGTTTAGTGAAACTCAATATTGCGTACTACACACACTATTGAGGAAGGTCGCAATTGCGTTTAATTCAAGGCAAGTCAAGGATGTGTGTTGGGAAAGCTCCTTTTGGTGTAGCCTACAACACAAGACATTAATGAAATTAAAAATAATATTTTTCATAAAATCTCAGGGTGTTAAATTCTACCCCCCTTAAAAATGAATATCGCCCTCAAAATTCGTCGGGGTTATAAATGGTTTACTACTCGAAAGTTTCTTTAATAGAAACGCACGTCATAAAAAGGAATACCAAAACCAATATTTAAAAACACAAGTATGAAACGTAACGGTTTAACAAATAAACTAATCACTAGGTTTCCACATAGGTGAAAATATGGATATGGAAGAGAAATCTAACCATCATGTTCTGATGGAGAGTGTTAGAGAACATGGCTATGGAAAATCCAGCAATCAAAAAGCCATAAATTTGTGACGATATAAGGTACCATCTGATTCATCAGATATAAGAGAACTAGGAAAACATTTTTGGTTTTCAAGATTATTTCCCTAAAGTTGATGAAATTGGAATTAGAAGAAATACTTTCGTGATTTTGGTATAGTCTCATTGTTGGTCATTCTTTGGACAATTTCCACTTCATATCTTAAAGAAATGGAGTTGAATTTTTCATTCGTGATGTTTTAGCAGATCATGTGATAGAATGATGGGTCATTCCATGTGTCTCAAACAAAAGGTTAGAAAAGTTATCAAAAAATACACAAGTCCATCTATAGTGAGATTAATCATATATGGTTCCTAAAATGGACTTATACTTCTTATATTATACTGCTTAATAAAACTAGTTTCTACTAAACAGGGACTTCCTGTAGGCCAGTGGTAGGTGATAAAGGCCAGTCACACTTCGGTTGTGGGTTCGATTCCCACAACCTTGTCCGACGCGATGGGTTGTCTCCCATCCTACGGGTTATCCTTTTTCTAAAGCTATATTACTATAACATCCCATCAATAATATCGAAAAAAGTTCTATCCCAACTTATGTCCAACATAATCCATTCCAATCTTTAGGCTTATCAAAAATACTTCGGTCCAAGATCATAGTATGAAGAAAATTATTACTTGAAATGTCACATAACAATCACGTGAATGCCATCATTTATCCCCCATATATCATAGGATATATCTTGTTGGTCAAATTACAAACATGTGAATACCTTAAAGATGTATTCTCTTGAAAAATGAATACCCATTAACCCTTAGTGAAAGCATGAATGCTGTCAAAAGTTAACTCTTTACAAATACCAAAATCCTAAAATTCTATATACTCAAACCATGATATAACCTTCTCCTTATATCAGTCATGAGCACATGAATACTGTCAAACATTTAATTTTCTCCTTATCCCTTCATTATGCGCATATCATCTACATTCCAGAAATATCTGAATAACCTTTCATAGATACTGGTACCATTAATCATACACTTTAAAAAATCAAGGAAAGACAACAGTGTCACAATCCATAGATGTCTCTTTATTCCATAGTACCATGAGATTACTTATACAACATTACACATGATAAACATGTAATCATTCCACTACATTCTTAAACCATTGACTGAGCTTCAAAAATTCTTTCATCTCACATATCATTTGTAGTCTCTTCAGTATCATCAATATAAATACTACCCATACGACCATACTGATTCTCTTCATGAGACTTTCCCTTAGGGAATTGGTTTGCATAATGCCCGTACATTCCACATTTAAAACATTTAACCATTGTTGATGTCGTAACAATACCATTATCCTCATCCCTAGTGTTAACTGAACCTTTTCCTTTGCACTTACTGGCATTGTGTCCTTCTTTTCCACACCCAAAGTATCTTCCAGTTCCTTTGAAACATTCTCCTTAATGCCTCTTCCCACATAATTTACATAGGGGAAATTTAACTTTCTTTCCTCTATGATCATCATGAAACTCCATCTTTCTCTTATTAGCCGAGTCAGGAAACTTACCAAATTTTACTTTATTGATCATATTATGAGACTGCTGATTTAGCATAATAATGATGTTTGGACTTCCAAATCCCATTTCATTTGGTTGCTCATGAGGAATATCATTCCATTGTCCATCATATCCTCCATTATCGTGAATCATCTTGTTTCCAGGATTTTTCTAAAACCCAAAAAGAATAGTGTGAGAGGAAAAAATCATAATAAAGGGGGAGTAACTTCAATATCTAATGTATTTGGTTTAATCTAATATCATTACCATAGTTCTAGGACTATATCCTATACGTATAATTATCCTTAGGGACATCCCTAGACATACCTTAGAAATATCTCTAGGGATCTCACTAACGTTTTCGCATCCTAGTTTCCAAAGGTTGACTAAACCTTTCCTCTGATACCGACTGTAGAGACCCGAAACTTAACATACATGGACATTACATTACATTAGTGAAATACTTAATACATAACAAAAACAGACACACAAGGACCGTAATAGTTTAGTGTCCTTGGAAACTTGGAATGTAATCTTCTAATCGTAGTGAAAGATCTTCAACATCTCCCATAAAGATCTTCCCTTTTTTTCTTACCTAAAACCTTTCTTTATATCCTGGGGAAAAGCAAACATCAAAAGGGAGAGCTCAAATGCTCAGTAAGGGTAAGCATGGATAAAATAAAACATACCATATACATTTGAACTTAAAAACATGAACATAATGTTTAAACATCAAAAGCTTGAGAAATGACACAATACATGGAAGTACGTAAGGCATAGATCATAAAGAAACATTAAGAATGATAAAATTGCATGAGAATAAAACATGTAATTGTGGAAACCATTAAGAACATGATATGATTTCCATAGTAGCCAAGGCATTGCTTCCAAGACCATCTTAGTGGACAAAGTCCCTTTCTGAATCGAGTTCACTCCTCGTTCCAGTCTTGTATTACTGAACCGGGTTAACTTTCCATTCCAGCCATGTCTATCTCATGAGATATAAATCTTTACCCAATGCATTGGAGGGAGATATAGGTCCGACCCATCTCATAATGAAATCATTCTTACTTGTGCCACAAAATAAACATACATCATTCATAGTAACCCAATAAATAAAATGGGTTTCATAAACATCATCCCATAATCACATAATCCATATAAAAGAAATGGATATCATTTCATAATAATAAAATTTAAACCATGAAATTATAGAGACTTTATACTTGAAACATACACATATGAAATAATGTCATCTTAGATGGAAAAAGGTTTTGATAAAACACTTGAAATGAATTCTTGAGGAAAATATACTTTCTTTTTCAAAATCAATTTCTTTTCACAAAACGTCATGCTATTTTAAAAGAAAGAGATTTTGTTGAAAATAGTCGTGAAATCTTTTTAGGAAGCATCATGAAAATAAGTCTTTATAAAACTGTAAAAATCTGTTCGTGCCGTATAAGTTAAAAAAACATTCTTCTTGTACTTTTGTTGGAAAAGTTAAAAAAGTACCTCGTAGGGTAAACAAAAGAATTATTCCTTCCATACCGTCAGGTAAAAGTAAAAATGGGTATAAAGGACATTAAACATGCATGAATACACTTTTATAAAACATGGACATGGATGATAGCAATAACCCCAGTAAATAGTTACGAATAAGTAATCTCGGATAAAAATAAGATTTGCACAATTATCCCTTACCTTAGGTCTGATTTTCTTTTTAAGTGTCCAAAACACATGTATAATGATTTAAATAATGTCATTGACTTATGATATCATATATGGTTCACTTATGACTTTATATTACCCGTTCTTTTGTAAATTCCTTTTTAATGAGTGTTTTGGGTAAAATCGTTTCATTTTTCATCCGTGTTTTGACTTGTAATTATTCATATGATTACATAGATCATGATTACTTAATTCCAGAATATAAAACATTATTTATATATAATATATATTCAGAATATACATATATATAATAGATCAGTAAATGGAAAGAAATACACTGTTCATGGAGACGGTAGGTCATACGTACGCATGAACGCTGTTTTCGTTTACTTATTGAGTTGAATGGAATTAAGTAGAAGACATACATATATATACACATAAATCCAGTATCATTATTATATCATATATTTCATGATTACTTATTACATATACTTTATAATCATTCATTAATGGTTAATGTGGAGAATGAATCTCATCGCGTCGTGGAGACGGTAGTCCGTACGTACGCACGAGCGATAATATCATTCTAATGATCATGGAATTGTATTGGAGTTTATGTATACTATTTCAGAATCAATATTACTTTACAATAATCATATATAGTTATTATGTACACCATTATACCCATCCAAGTGAGGTGGTGGTGGAAAATAGATTACACCACGGCGTGGAGACGGTATTCCGTACGTACGCACGCACGGTGATTTTGTTTTCTGTAGGATGGATAAGAGGTGAAATATGGTTGTTTCGTATTTATAATAACATATCAGTATATGAGGGATACTTATGTTATTACCTCATAATGATACAACCTAAGAAGAAGAAGTGGAAGAAGAAATAAAGTTGAAAGAATCGGTAAAAGACATTACCTCTTCTTTGAAGCGCCTCTCTGAGATCTCCTTTTAGGGCACTAAAATTGGTCTTTGAGGAATACCAGAACCTCTAATATGTTTCTAGGGAAGTGGAGAAGATAATTTTTCAGGTGTTGGCCGAGCATGAAGGGTAAAAGTGGTGTGAGGAAGAGAGGGAGGAGGTTCCCTTTTATAAGGGAGGAGAGGGGCACCTTTGGAATAACTAAAACTATTATTTTATTATAAAGTCAAATTCGGTTTTTAATAGATCCAAATTGATATATTTAGATTCTAAGGTGGGGATGGGTAGAAATCCTCTCATCCAATATAATTTAGACAAGTTTAGTTTCCTATTTTAATCTTATCATTTATATTTAACTTTAAGTTAGATAATTTTACTTTTACCGTGTCTTTTTGTGTTCTTACACTATAAGGTTAATAAACATACTATAACAAGCCAAAAAAACCCAAAGTTGTTTATTATTAATATATATAACCTTATCTAAGTCATTTGGCCGATCCTTTGATTTTTAGGAATAAAATAAAAATTAATAATATAATATTTCTTTTAAAAACTATTTTATGTCAATTTTGACACTAGTTAGTAATTGATTTTTGTGAAAATCATAACAGAATGATTAGTTCGAACAAAGATAATTATATCAATACTAACATGTCATATTAACCTATAAAATTAGTGTAATTCATAAAAAGTCTCAAATAACATTTATTTGGGTATTTATATCATCTATTATGTCAATATTTCAATAATAATATAATTACTGCATCATCTTTTTGTCTTAAATAAATTAAATTATTTAATGTCTAAAAATTACAAATAAAATACAATTATGTAGGAAATCGTTTTATCTTTCTAATTAATATTTATAGTCTAATTTATTCTATGTATATCCCTATATTAAAAATTATTTTCTTATTAAACTTTGATTTTAACTATTTTAACCTTTCTTTAAATAAATTAATAATAAATGTCCTAATCTAATTCAAGTTGGCCTAAATGGTCATATTTTATTCCTAAGGTTGTTTTTGGTCTCATTACACATATCCAATAGAATTAGGACATTTTTTAGGGTAATAATAATATCGTTTTTAACCTTAATTACCCTATTTACTTTTAACCATGGTAAAAAAAGAAAAAAGTTACTATTCACCAAAAATTATTTTCATCTCATTGAACCAAATTTTACTTATTGACATCAACCGTGTCTCTAGGATTTTTGATATTCCATTCACAGAAGTGGTAAAATTAAGTTTTATGAAAAATTCATTTTTTAACTACCACTTAGTGGTTTCACTATTCATCAAAAAATGAAAGTTTCCAGAAAAATACCAAAAATTAGGCCTAAGCTATATTTGATATTATGAACTCAAAAATGTTGTCTATTTTACCAAATTCAAAACATATCACATGCATTAATTAATTTAAAAACTAATTCCCGTCGTCAAAACAAATAGCGTGTTCTTAAGAGATAATAACTATCAAAAGATTGACAGTTGTTTATGTCTGGTTTAAATGTGAAATTACATCCAATGACCAAAATTTGAATTAAATTGTAAAAATATATTATAAATATACTTTAAAACCACTCAAATTAATAATTTATCACTATTAATTATTTCGATTAAAAAGATTGTTTTTAATTAAAATTTTGTAATTTTCACTATTCATCAGAAAATGAAAGTTATCCGAAAAGTACCGAAATTTCACCCTAAGCTAATTTCGATATTACGAATCAAAAACTGAAGTCCATTTTGAAAAATAAAATTTAAAAAATTTCAAAAAGTGGTTATTACTATTCATAACGGCTAGTTTTAATAATATTTTAATAGCATATCGTTGTTTAGTGAAACTCAGTATTGCGTACTACACATGCTATCGAGGAAGGTCGCGATTGAATGTAATGCAATGCAAGTCAAGGATTTGTGTTGTGAAAGCTCATTTTGGTGTAGCGTACAACACAAGACATTAATGAAATTAAAAAGAATATTTTTCATATAATCTCGGGGTGTTATAACCATGAACTCAGTACATGCAACTAAGCCACCGAACGGGGTCTTCAAGTGAATCATGCCAACCAATGTCTGCTAAGTCTTATCATAAACTTGAATATTCAGGTAAGAGGGACTCAAATATATTTATGATATTACCAGCTTGCAGAGAATCCTATTTGAGATAATATTGATCCCATAACCCATGTCCACAAGACAATGATGGAATTCCATATCATTGAACTATCTAGTGGTGTAAAATAGGTGGATGTACCCATCTATTGAAGAACCGTCATCTTCTATGGAGAATGAAATGATTTCCTAATATTATGCATTCTCAAATCCATCGTCATAGAATGATACTATAGTTGCTACCTCTATCTCAAACTGGAGGGGAATTTTTAAAGACTCTACAAAAGAATAAAACATATCTTTTGACTAGTAGAGTTCCTTGAGTATCAAGATCCGCAGATGAATACTGGAAAGGTTTTTGAGTACAAAATAGTTCAGTGAAAGGTGCAATTTTTCTTGACATGACATTGTTCCATGGATGGAGTCATGTTGGGAAATGCTGGTCTAAGTGGTGGATTTGGGATAGTGCTTGGAATATATCACAGCTAATATGTTGAACCATGTAGAGTGACTGTTGGCCTATGGCTAGATGACTGAGGTCTATCCATAACAACATGGTGTTTATCATTACATGATCGTGGTGGTTCTTCCTGATCGAGTAATACAAATGGTAGTGGAGGATAATTCGATGAAACTGGGTGAGAATGTTATACGTGCTCAGCAATGTGTTGAGCATTTTTTCTGGTCTCAGTAGCATACACGGAATATATGGATTTTTTTCCAATCAATTCTGATGATTCACATACCTATGGCTTCATCGATGTTGGTTCCATCTGGGGATTTCTAGAGTGCCTTTCTAGCACTCTTTTCCATTGGGAACTGTGTATGGGTTTACCAGTTCGATGGTATTCACCGAAGTAAAGTCTTAGTCATCACTCGAATATTCCTCCATTCTTGGGAACATTCTAGGTTCAATCCCCATCTATATGGTCATGAAGTCATCAAGATTATAAGATGTATTTGATACTGGTGAAGGGATTTCTTTCCCTTTCATTATCTATACTTACAACCCTATGAGGATGAAGGTTGATAGATCAATGCAGATGTAGTATCTAAATGTAGTGTAGCGACTTTTGAATTCTCGGGCTGATTTTTCCATGGAAAATACCATGGTAATGACCAACCACCATGTGAGAAATCTAATCATCACACATTTCAGATCTATGGTTCGAAACACACTAACATTCAACCTCCCTATCACTATCACACTTTACTGACATGCACACCACTTATACTTTGGCTAGAACCAATATGATAAAGGTCTTATGGATCTGGTCTGGTAGCCAGTCCTTGAACACGTATCACTATATGAGGGTGTGTCCAAGGAACTTGTGATTGGGGCCATAGGTGGGGTGATCTATGGGATCTTCCACATCAGGTCTCTTTCACTCTTTCATATGAAAGATCCCCTAAACTAAGGTACTCTTCAAATATCTAGGGACCTGAGCCTCATTGAATGAATAGTTTTGGGGTCTCCGATCTAGGAAAGTGGGATGAGGAGGCTAGCCCTGATGTGGAGAAAGAGACTGACAAGGTGGTGGAACATGGTTGTCTTGTCTAGGTGGTGGTGGTGCGTTATGCAGTGGTGCCTTCCAATTATAAGGTATGGTATTCTGAGCCTGAGGAGGTGGACCTCAGTGAGGTTGCGGAGGTGGTTCCCCTGGTAACAATTACAGCTATCTAAGGGCCCCTACCTAGGAAATAGTATTTTTCTCAGCCTTGGAGTCTCTTCTTATTGAGTCGCGTGAGGAAATGGGTGTGCCTACGTGGTCTGCTACATGGATTCCTCTAGATAATGAGATTTATAATATAAATCTTGAAATCCGGCATGGATGTTTTGAGTGATGGGATAGGGGACTAATTCGGTTTTCATATTTTCCATGCACATCGTTAGTAGCTAATCCTAATTCAGTGGCATATCAAGGTAATATGTGAGGCCCTTTCACTTGCTAACAAATCATGTGACATGATCGTTAGGCCCTACTTACACATGAAGATATCAATAATACTTGTCTTTCGGGGTGTCGTATTGAATAGGTAGAAAACTACCTACGGAGATTTTTTTCCCGATCAGCTATGAACCCAATGGATAATTGGATGTACCAAAAAACTCAGGACCATCAAATGTTTGTACAAAACACTAGATTTTAGCTACTTCTTGTTATGATGGAGTTCCCACCATAGGTCTATACCTTTAAATAAAGTTCAATAGTTGCTCCAACGGGTCAATTATACCATTTAAAGGGGATAAGGTAGGATTTTTGAAACATGGGGTGCTGGAATATCATCCACCCCTTCTGGTTATGGCTTTCCATCATGTGGGGTTTCAACCGGTTGTGTCTCAAGAACCTCGAGGAAAGCAATAATGGAGTCCATCAGATCATCCTTGCGAGGACTCCAGTCATGATGAGTGTCCCTGACCACCAATGTGTTAGAAGGCTCTCTGACATGGTAAGAGGGAAAAATGGCTCATGGAGGGAATGGTGGAATTACCTAAGGAGACGGGGGAATAACCTGTGGGCCCATTGGAGGAATCTATGAAGTGGCTAGTGGAGGCTAAAGAGTGGTCAGTGGAACCTATGACAAGTCTTGAGGTGGGTTTTCATGAAGCTCAGGTGGATTTGGTGACACACATTGAAGTTTTTTTTCATAAACACCAATTTTTACCCTGTTTAGCTGGGAAGGTTTATCAAGATTACTAGGAGACAACTCATCGGGATGAAGCTATACCTTTCCCTGCCCATGTGACTGCTTCCCCGATCAGGGATTACCATAATCTAGTAGTGTTTATGCAGCATGCTCGGTGAGGATCTCATCATCCATAAATCTTTGTACGGTGAGATGCTGACACATCACAACCTTTTTGGGATCATCTTTCATCAACTACACTGAATCATATTGGTCAGAGAGCTTGACTGTCCTAGCATGTTTCATTCCTATATTGATCTCTCTAACCAAAGGTAATGACTCATTGATTTCTCTAAGTCCATGTGCAAACCTTTGTTGGATATTGTGGACACCTGTAGGGTCTTCCGAGTATTGTTCTCCCCCAGTGAGTTATTTGTCTTCTTTAGTTCCAGTTTTGGTGCCCCCTTCTAGGTATATCTCAAGGACGTCCTTTTTTACTATGATTACACATTATGGCATATCCTCGATATTTCTGGGTGAACCATGTTGGCATAGGATATGGGTGAAATTTATGGAATAATAATACCCCTAGAAACTGATCTAGACATATGGGGAAGCCTTTTTAATAATTCAGTGGATCACTGTAAATCACATGACACATCTTTGTTAGAGGGATCGATGATGGTTGAGCGATGTAGGGTATATAGAAACAGTAAGTGAATCCAACTCGACTAGGTGACAATGTTGGCCAATGTCGTCATAGTGTTCCCAGCATTTGGGGTAAGCTAACCATTAAAAACGAAGAGAGAAATGAATTGTCCCTAAGGTTCTATGAAATAAGAATACCTCATCCTGGGTGAGGGATTCCGGAATATTGAAGGATTCACTTAAAATTGGCCAGAACATCATTGTGAAATGGTATTCTATGAGAATGTCCCAAAAACATCTCCTCAAAGGCTCATGATCTGGCCCTTAGTTTCCCCAATCATTGATTGGGGCAGTTGAGGGACCGGTAACGACATTGACATAGACCATTTTCACGATGGACTAGATGGTGGAGAGTATGGTGCGTGAGTTGACAAACCACTGCATCTTGGGGTCCTTCTCAAGGAATTTTCAGAATTCATCACCATATCCATGTAAGAAGGGGTACTAAACACTTCTTCCCATTCATGGGTGGTAGTATTCAATCGTGGATCCAGCTGGTGCATATCATCGACCATCCCCCAAAATAGTTCTACGTGGTCTCTTGTAGAAGTATATAAACATAACAGTGATGATAGATAGGATTGTACAACGAAACCATTGAAAAGAGTAATATATTTCTCCTCCAGTATGTATCTGTAGAGGGATTTGGGGTTCTTTTTCATCTCTCTTTTCGAGAGAACAAACCTGATAGACCGAGATCATGCCCCAGGCCATGAAAGAGAAGATCAGAGTGATGGTTCCATCATCAAATTACACTCCTTTTAGAGTATGGAGAAGTGATAGGATTGATTTCATATTGAGGCTTCTAATCATTATTTCTCTAGGGGTTATGACCCTCCCTCTATCCCCAGGATGGTTCTTCAATGAAGAGTATATATATTACACAGGGTGAACCTCTATGTGGGTTGATGTTAGAGTGAGGGAAAACTCCACATTCATGATTCGAGGTGAGGGGAGAACCTAGGCGTATATCTAATAGAATGTAGGGAGGACCTCCATGGTTGGGAATGCTGGAGCAGGGAGGACCTTCATGAGAGATGGTGATGACATGAAGAGGACCATCACATTGATAGATTGAAACATGGGGGAACCATTATACCTAAGACCGTGGTCATGATCAGGACCTTTGTGATTGGTGTCAAGAATGCTGGGAGGACGTCTACCTGTAGTAATGATTGAACCATGGGTGGGACCTCAATACTGAACATGGTAGTGGGGAGGACCTCTAATCTACCTGGTGATGGAATGAGAAGGACCTTTGTACTGAATGTCAATGCCAAGGGTCGGCATGTGATGGTTATCGCCAACACCGGCGACAGGAAGAGTCGAACCAGCCATTCTAAGAGGTTTTTTGGATCTAAATCTTGCTCAGGTGTAGTGGTTCCCATACTCTATAGTAATAGGGAGATTTTAACACATGTCAGTGGTGGCTCGAGCCACTAGATTTGTTTAAGATGGTGAATATGGGAAGTCATTCTCCTAATTTAATGCCTGACGTTGCCGTCAGGTCAGCCAAACTAGGGTCGGCGATACAAGGGTATTGACCATCTATTCCTCAGACTGTGGGACTAACTAAGGCTGCTAATGGGGCATAGTGGGGGCCCATTCTGGGTATCCCCATGGCTGTAGTTGCAGCTAAGAGGACTTGGATTTCCCTTACATCATCGTTGTAAGTGAGTGAGTCATAAAAGCAATCCAAGGTGAGGCTCCGGAAATTTTTTAATGACAATTTTGGTAGGATTGGCTACATATGCAGCCTTTGGGGGTCGTAGAGATGATGAGGTGTATAATCCCCCAAATCATAATAGGCCATGTCCCTTGTTGGGATAACTCCCTTCTATTCACATTATCAAACAAGAGTATCGATCACCCTCATTTGAACAAATATTGATGGTCATATTGGTCATATATTCCTAGTTACTATCATTCTAGGATTAATCACAGAAGAGGGGATGTCATGGGAGATAGCTGCATTCGTGTTTCCCCTACCCCTACGTTTGCAGGAGGGAGGTGATTGGTTTCCTATTGGTGTAGCATGGGTCTTGCAATGAAAGAAGATTCAGCAATCACTATACATTGTAGTGAAGAAATTCCAAATGTCCCATTATCTTTTAGTCATACATGGCTAAATATAATGATTCACACAGACAACTTCACAGAAAAGGATGTCTAACAATTAATGGCACCAAATCCGGGCGAGTTTCACACCAGGCCAACTATTTGCATAGAAAGACCAGGTGCTGGATAGCTGGTTTTAGTGACATGCATACCTACTGATGTATCAAATGATGCTAATATCTATATTGAGGAGAATATATTCACATTGGGTTAACCATTTCAATTTCTGACACATTCTTCCGGGGTGCATGTCATCGAGGGTGACACGCTGATTATTTCCCAACATTCTCTGTTTCCAAAAGCGGGTAGTATTCATCAATTATTCAAGGTTGTATACTCATTGATTGAAATTGGATGAAGGTATATTGGTCTCTCCATCCATGTATTCTTCTTTTGAATTCATCTCATTGTCCGGGTCTCCCATAATAATTAATACATCGTTCATGAAACTCTTCCCAATGCAATATTATTTTGGATGTCGATTGATTACGATGCTTCTATCAGGACATTTCTTGTTTTCATATAATGCAATCAACCTTTATGCCAGTTAGTAGTCATGTTGAGCATCATTGGCATGTTTAGACACTAAATCCATAGTATATCCGGATTTTCTTTTATGATAGAGATTCTCAAGGGCACTAAAGCATGAGGCATCCCACATTGACTGTGGGGAATTATATGTAGGAGGAATGTATCCAAGGTTTTCCTCAAATTCCCATGTAAATCACGAGGTATACCATGAGTTTGTAGTCTAGTGAAGATGGATTAGACTGACCATAATACTAATTAGAGTGGATCATATGGTTTCATCCCTATTTTTGGGACCACTTTTTGTATTGAGATTGTATTTTTTTTGACAGTTTTCAATTATGGTCAAAATGAAGAAGGAGATGAACAAGGAATCCAATGTTAATGGATATCAGCTAAACTGAGGATGCCTAAAAAATATTTATTCAATCATATAATTGAATTTCATCCTTGGAAAATTCTCCACGAAGTAAATTCATATGATTTTTGAGCTGATCCTATGTTCAAAGCATGTGTATCAAAGGTGATACATTGTCTGCAATAATGGAAAATGGTGAAAAATCAAGAGATTCTTCGGTGATTTTTATTTCAAACATATCATAACATTTAAGAATTTATGATGCACGATTTATGAAGGAATGCAGGATTAAAAGTCCTTCCAGTCATATTCAGTTTTTATTGGAAGGAATGATGCTGGCGGAAGATAGGGAGGTTGAAATACATTCCTTGGAAAATATAATGATTCTAAATATGAACTGTCAAAGGATATTTATATCATTATAGTGTAGTTCTTAAGGAATATATATGATTTTATGAAGAAGATGAATCATATAAAAGAAAAATGAAGGTTATGGTCAAAACATATATAGAATGTGGTGTTGTTTTCCAGGGTTTGCCAAAATTTTGGGTCTGAAAAATGGGAGATGGAGACATCTATTTTTTGAAAAAGGTTATTGTGTGAAAGATCAGGGTTGTGTTTGAAAAATCTTGATTTTACTTGAAATATTGTTCATTCATGCAATATTGGAATGGATTTTTGTACTCAAGTGGAGTTCCAAGATTAGAATAAAAAACTGCAATGTCATGGGCTGTACGAAAAATCGGGCAGTGTTCACGAAAAAGAGGTTGCGTGAAATACTTGTTTTGTGCACAATATGGAACATGGTGTGGAATGTTTTGCACAATTTTTGTATCATGATTAGAAATATGAAAATTGATAAAGGAATTAGGGTATGTGGAAAATTCTATGGTTTTCTTGATTAGATGATGTTGGTCTTAAAATATTTGCACATCGCAAAAAGGTTTTTTCACCCAAGGGTTGTTGAGGCCAAAAAATAAAATGTGACCCATTGTATTTATAAGGGCTCGACACATAGATATATGTTGATCTCAATTGTGTGAAAAAAATGTGTTTCACAAAAAAATAATAGTACACACAAAAATGAGGGGGTGCACAAAAATATTAGGCTACACATAAAAAGGAAGCTGCATGTAAAAGTTTACGCACCAAAAGTGGATTTTTGTGAGTAGGCCAAAAAAATTGTGTGCATTACACCAAAAAAGGTTGCACAAAAAATTAGAGTCATTTAGGCCTTTGACAAGTGTTATGAACTCTTGATGTGACTTTCAAAGAAGGAGCACCACACCCTCTGTGTGAAGAAGAAACTACAAACAAGAGACTAGTTTTCCCAAACCCTCGATGTGTTTCGTGAAGCAGATATCCTAAGTACACAACCGGTGAATACTCAACTTTGTAGTGATTCACAAAGACAATTCCATGAATCATCCTTGGTTCTGTGAAGAAGGATCATTCATCCTCTGTGTGAAGAAGAAGACATGTGGATCTCTCTACTTTCACAAAGGTGAACACTCTCCTGTTGAATGATTTAAATACATTGTTTACAGAGGTGTTGTTGATTTTATAGCAAGGAGAAATATGTGAAAATTACTCACATCTGCATAAAGGAATATGGAATTATACTGATACATTCATGTTTTGTTTTTGAGAATTTAAAGTAGTGATTAAGACACTATAGTACTATTCCTTATTATACTATGCTAAAGAGAAAAAATAGATTAAGAATAAGAACAGAGTATGCCCAACTAAAGGATGAAACTTTTTCAGCGTAGTTTAATTCAGATGATGATAAGTGAGATGATCCTCACTGTATGAATAATCACATTAGTGTATGTGATTCTAGATAATAAAATAATAAGATAATTATTGTCCGTTGTTTCACTAAGATGGAGAATGAATAAGAAGTAGTGTAGTTGAATTTGCACTTGAGAATAAGAGAAAACAAGAAGAGTATTTTTTTCATACTTCTTTGAAAGTAATCAAGTGAAGATAACTAAAATAGATCAATATTTGACCCTAACTTTTGATGAAGGAAGAAGACTATATTCATACGGTAGTATAAAGAACCATCTAGAGCCTTCAAGTTGGACTAGGCTCACCAGTCCATGGATGAGGATTTTTTCTCACCCCCTCTAAAGTGTAAAGACCCATACTAACTAGGGGATTGTTTTCCTAGATAATAAAATGAAATTAAATATCACATTAGAGTGGATAATCCATGAGCTAGTCATTCCCATTTAGGGAATGTACGTGGATTCCCTTATTGAGTGGTTAACCTTGTAAAAATATTGTGGGCATATTTTTACGGCATTCATATTATATCACGTGACAGGGAAAATAGATCAAGAGAATAAATATCCTAACAAGTCAATAGGTACAAGGATAAATAGATGAAATTGTTTTAAAATGTCCCCACCACCGATTCACCCCCCCCCCCCACTTAGTGTTAGGCATATACCAAACTGGACATCTCCCCAATGAGCAGGCACCTAGAATTTTACATAATGGATAGATTGTAACTCCAAAGGTGGACAGAACCTGAATGGAATATCCCAAAAAGGAAGATTGAAAACAATGTGAAGACTGATTTGGATTCCATAAAGGGTGTATCAGAGTGGAGGATGGGTCCATGCAAAGTGGACACTATGGTTTACCATTGGCTAGGATTGAACCTCAATGCGGATTCCTAAATACCCTATATAAAATACAAAGATCAATACCCATGTATTTTGAATGGTTGGGGAATGGAATCAGGGTGTATATAATGGAGAACAATCTAGGAGCATTTTTGGGATTATTCATGGATATAGGGCCATATGGATTGTATTTTTTCACAGGGACGTGATAGCCCGAGTAATGTTAAGATGAAAATGAATGAATTGTCAAAGGATGTAATTAATGGTGGTGGGACTAAACTGATATGAAGGTAGAAATACTAGGCATGAACCTCAAAGTGGTTTCCTATGTATCATCGTGGAAGGGAATCAGTGTCTACATATTTTTGGGATGGGGTGATGAGTCACATGAGGAGGTAGACCATGAGACTGGATGCATGTATTGGACCCGTAAGAAGTAGAACCCCCCAAGTTAAGGAATTATATTCATGAAACAAAAAGGCTCAAGGGAGAGACCATGATGGTACATGAATGATGGGATTTAACCTCATGGATTTATCAAATGTGTAACACCCCGAGCTTCCACGATACTCTTCTCATTCAATAATGCAATAGCTTGCATTATACGCAACTTCGAGTTCTAAAACACCACGACTAATCAAATTAGCCGTTATGAATAGTAATAACCACTTTTTAAAATTATAGAAATTTTATATTTTAAAATGGACTTCATTTTTGTATTCCTAATATCGAAATTATCCAAAGTTTATTTTTTTGTAATTTTCTGAGAACTTCCAATTTTTTATGAATAGTGAAAATTACTTAAATTTTTTTTTTAATCAAAATAATTTATAGTGATAAATTATACTATTTAGTGGTTTTAAAGTATAATTAGAATCTATTTTTACCATTTTATCCAATGGTGGTCATTAGAATTAATTTAACATTGAAATTGGACATAAACAATTGCCAATCTTTTGATATAAATTGTTTCTTAAAAACACGCTATTTGTTGTAACATCGGGAATTACTTATAAAATTAATTAATTCAACTTATATGTTTGGAATTTTGTAAAATAGACATCATTTTTTAATTCGGAATATCAATTATAGCTTAGGGTGAAATTTTGGCCTTGTTCTGAAAAACTTCAATTTTTGATGAATAGTGAAACCACTAAGTGGTAGTTAAATAACTGATTTTTTGTTTAAATGAAATATTACCACTTCTGTGATTTGATTTTCAAAAATCCAACATACATGGTTGTCATTAAGAAGTAAAATGTGGTTCAATGAGATTAAAATAATTTTTGGTGAATAGTAACTTTTAAGTTCTTAATCGCAATTAGAGGTAATTAGTGTAGTTTAAGGTAAAAATAATGTTTTAATAATATGAGATGAGCTTCAAAATTGTCCTACTCCTATTGGATGTGACATGGCCGACCAAGAAAATCCATGGGTCAACTTGGGGACCCCATGGATCCACTTTAGTTGGAAAATGACATAAATACCTTTTATTTAATGTTAAAGTAAAAAAAGACACAAACGTAAAATGTTTTACTAAAACAATTTTTACATGGGGTTATACAAGTCATATTTTTTACTATAAATAGTCATTGGAAAGATAAAAAGATTTCCTACATCATAGTATTTTTTATATAATTTTTAGACATTAAATAAATTAAATTATATATGATATCATTATGACGCATCGATGACCTCATTATTTAACGATTTTAATAAAATGAAAAGATAATGTAAAATCCAAGGCATACACTTGTCCAAAGACTATTGGATGGGTAGATTTATAACCCTTATCACCTTAGACACGAATTATATAAGTGTGGGACCTTTAGAATCCTAAAATCATTGTATAATAATGTAAAATTTCCTTACTTTCCAAGAGTGCCCCTCCTCTCCTCTTATAAAAGGCCCCCACCTCTACCACCTCATTCACACATTCAAGCCATTTGGCTCGTCCCACCTCTGCCCAAATACTCTCCCAACTTCCCTCCCTTACTCCTAGAAGCCTCACTTTGGGCATACCTCTTCCCAAGGAAGCCTTTGGCACAAATCAAAAAGAGTTACCCGATTTTGAGGTAATGTCTTCTCTAATGTTGTTTTGTTTTATTTTTCTTCTCCAACCCCCTAAAATCTTTTTATTAATTTATTTTGTAACAACACCAGTATCCTAAATATACTAGGATGTTGTTATAAGAAGGATTCGAGCTACACTTACACACACCTACATCTAATGGTAAAAGAACATACGGTTTCTGTGGATGGCGAATTTCTGCCTCACGAAACGATGATTGTTCAACACTCATGTAACACCTTCAAAGGTGGACATTAATAAGTCACTATATTTATATAGGATATATAATATGTTTATGTTTTACTTATGCTTCTGTATTTCTCATTTATGGCATACTTTATGATTTCCATTATGGGTAAACGCGATAATTTCATTTTAGGAAGTGCGGACTACCGCCCCCTCAAAGTGATGTGAATCGTTAATGACATATGTGGGATGTATAAAGGATGGAGTAAATGATATTATATATGATATTATACTGTAACTATATTATACCTTTATATAATTATGATTTCATTCCATTAAATATGAAATAGAAATGAAAGTAGCGTTCATGTGTACGTACGGCTTACCGTCTCCATGAACGGTGCATTTCATTTTTACCTCTAAATGTTATGTAATAATATAAATGCATGTATATACTGGATATATATGAGATATATGATATCTATATCATGAATATAATTCTGGATATAATGTATATATCACCATATGAAAAACTTGTAATTATAAGAATGTTTTTTTTGACTCAAGTACCTAAGATCGACAAAACGACTGTTATTAACTTAAATAATTACATAATGTTCATATCATTGTAATAAGTGATATAAAAAGGATAATGAAATTGAAAATGGTTCTTAATAAGGTATATATTAACTCTAGTTTATTATTCAGGAGGTTAAAGAATGGTTGAGTCAAGTCAGACACGAGGTAAGGGAACTTCTTAACCCAACTTCCATTCTTTGGGTTAATCTCCTAATTTCAAATTATGTCATGATATTATTATGTCCTATTTTATATTTTTACGTTATTTATGTGTACCTATAGTGAATACACATAATAGATCTATTTTATTTTAAAAATGATCTTTTTAAGGACTTCGTCTCAATCTCCTTTCACTGAGGCATATTTCGTTTTATACACAACTTTCTTTTATACGGTGTATAAACCCCTTTGACTTTTACGTTTATTCAAAAGGAATCTTTTTTATACGAAGCGTTTTGATAAACGACAAAAGGGAATGTTTTTCTTTTCGTACTTATGCGGCGACAACGACTTCTCTGCCGCCGTGACCATTATTTGAGTTTCGGCTTCCTCTACAAGCCATCCTTTTTTTAATGAAAAATAAATACAAAGTTTTAACTTTCTTTTATTTTGGTATTGAAAATGGTTTTGAAAGCCTTTTTATTATATCAATGTGTTGTATTGATATCTTTTGATTGAAATGTGGAAATGTTATGTTTCCTTTATGCATGTTTTATGTGATACGATTATGTTATGGTTTATGATATGTTTAAACCTATTCATATAAGGAATGTATTGGACTTAATAAGTGACGGGTGGAGCCCGCTATAGCTCCTCGATGCATCGGTAGGTCTCATGAGACAACTAGACGTGGAATTGTTCGAGGCCCTTTCCCAATTTGATTTATGGTTTTGGCCGAGGCCTTAATCATTTTAGATGTCTTGGCCGAGGCCTTGACAAAATGTTTCAGAATGTCCGGCATTATACAGTCCCTCATTATGAAAGTGGTTATTGATATTGCATGTGATTATTCGACCAGTAGAATATCCATGTAAATAAGTAAATGGCATTACCTCATTTTACTTTTTCCATATTATGTTGAAGTTCATGTTTAAAAGGCTTTTGTTTTAGTTATAAATTGCCTTAAATGTTGATGTTTATTTATGAAATCTTCCGCAATATTGTTATCCTTACCGAGCATCTGAGCTCACCCCTTTCAATGTTTTAATATTTTCCAGGATGTGAAGAAGTATTTTATGAATGACCTGCAGGGATAGTCAGAAAAGGATATGAGTGTGGACTATGGAGACTTTGTTGTTGTAGTTTTTCATTTTATAATGTAATGTAACATGTATGAATGTATCTAGTGTTTCCAAGGCTACTAAACTAATCGGTCTTTCGAGACTTGATCTTTTGTTATCATGCCAATGTTACGAAGTAATGCACCGACTCTGGGTAGCTGGGGTCGGGGCGTTACAGTTGGTATCAGAGGAAGTTTAGTACAAACCTTGGAAGCTAGATTTAGACAAACTCTGATTAGAGCACGTAGACCTAAGATGAACTTTGAGGATTAGTATAGAAAAACTTCCTAAAATTTTGGTATTGTAGAGATTTTGTGAGTTTTCCGTGTAATACATCCCTGTCTGGATACGAGCAGGTAGAGGCCGCTCTGGCACAGATGTACCTAGGGGTAAAACCCGAAAACACCGCTTGGAGCTAGACTCGAACGGGAACTGGTGCACGACAATGGGCCTTGCTGCACTCTTGGTTACGACACTCCCAGGGGATATGCTTAGGATAATTCCCATTTTCTTTACAAACCACTATGAAGGGTTACGATTATATACTTCCTCAAAGAAAACATTTTTATAATTATGGATTATATCCATAAATAGTTCAATTTTTTGATAAGTATTTTACAAGTATGGAATTTTGTATTTTGATTTATAAACTAATCTAGTTTATTCCATTGTTTAGAAACGGCGCCTAGTGGAAGGAATGGAAACCGTATCAATGCACGCACTCCGTGTAGGGATTGTCCTCCTTCTCAAGATAATTATTGTGGATCTGGAGATACAACTGGTGCTGATCAACTTAATACCATACTGGGACAAATAACTCAGGTTATGAATAATAACCTTACTCATATGGAGCACCCTGATCCGCAACGTGGAGGATCAATGCTAGACCATTTCATGAGGCAACAACCACAAACCTTCAATGGGAGTACAAATCCTATAGTAGCTGAGCAATGGATAAATTCCTTAGAGAAAATATTCCATGCCTTGGGGAGTAGTGAAAGGGAGAAAGTTGTCATGGCAGTTTATCGCCTCACTGGAGATGCCGATCAATGGTGGTCACTAATTCAAAACACAAAGGAAGATGATGAATTAACAAACATGGAATGGCAGGAGTTCAAAGAGCTGTTCTTAGAAAAATACTTTCCTCGAGACCATCGAGCGGATATGGAAGACAATTTCTGAGTCTGAGGCAGAAGGAGGATGATAATGTGGCAAAGTATGAGGTTAACTTTACAAGGTTAGCGAGGCATGCTGCCGATTATATACGTAACCCAAGGAGTAAGATTGATCATTTCTTTGATGGGTTAAATCCATTTCTCCGTCGAGATTTTGTATCACAATCCTTCTCATCATACGAAAATATTGTCTCGTGTGCTATCAAGACAGAAAAGGAATTCTCTATGTCTTATGACAACAAAGTAAAGCAAGAGAAGAAGAGAACGGTGGAACAAGAGACAGATAAAGGGAAAAAGGGAAAGAAGGATTTTCCATTATGTGTTAATTGTGGGAAGAATCACCCTGCTACTTGCCTAAAAGGAATGAGAGTTTGTTATAAATGTGGAGAAAAGGGTCACCAGGCTCGTGATTGCAAGGGAAAGAAAGAGGCTATCAATGTTGAATGCTACAATTTTAGGGAAATGGGGCATTATGCAAATGAATGTCCTAAGCGTCAGGGAAACTTACCTCAGAAAAGGCCAAGGGATCAAGGAAAATCTGTTACTGTTACTACAGTTGATGCAGAATAACTAATGTATTGGTGCTTTTGGACTCATGGATTATATTCTGGTTATTAGAATAATGTGATATATATATAAGGATTGTACTGCAGTACTTGTTGAATTCAGTAAGGTTTTAATATGATGAAGGTAATTATATTTTTAGTATGTGACAGTAAGAGAAACTTTACTTTGTTTGGGGAATCTGATAAATTGATTTTGGAATTAAGATACCTTTTAGAGAAAGTCGGGACAGAGGTATTTTGGATAATTATAAAGGATGGAGTGGATTAAGTTGATCTTTGGATAGTATTGTTTAAGGTTAAAAAATTTATGAAGATTATTTTTGGAATATTATAATACTATAGTTTTAGGAAAAGGACAACCTGCAGGGTGGGGCATAACCCGTCGCGTCGGACAAAGCTGCAGGAATCGAACCCACAACCATAGTGCGACAGGCCTTTATTTCCTACCACTAGCCTACAGGAAGTCCCTGGATATTACAAAATAATTTTACTAATCTAAATGGTATGTGTTAACATTTGGAACCTTATACAATTAGGATAAGTATAATATTTTTGAGTGCTATTATCTTTTTGAGTGAAAGATGAGTTTGTGGTAGAAATTAGTTGAAGGATGGAACTCTACTTGTCAAGCATAAATATATATATACCTATCTCTTATTCTATGAATAAATTCTTAAACATTATTAAAGGGATATTAAAACAAAAAAATGTGTTATCCTAATACATTATGTCTTGTTGAACTGATGATATTTTAAATCAACATAGATTGAAGGCATTGAGGCCCTCAATTTGACACTTGTTTGTGATTGATGACCTCAATCACTCCCTACAAATATTTACGTTTTTCCTCCAATTATATGTCTCTAATTTCCACCAATGTTCTCCTTATCGAGATCATAATTTGGTGGTGACTTTCTTATTTCCATTTCCCTCTTATTAAGTCTAAATTTTATGAACCTTATTTCCGATGTGGGTTTTCCACAAAGGTATTTTCTATTTTCAACCTTTTATTTTCCAAGAAAAATTTCAAATTGCGAGGATGCAATTTATTAAAGGAGGGGAGAATGTAACACCCCGAGCTTCCACGATACTCTTCTCATTCAATAATGCAATAGCTTGCATTATACGCAACTTCGAGTTCTAAAACACCTTGACTAATCAAAGTAGCCGTTATGAATAGTAATAACCACTTTTTAAAATTATAGAAATTTTATATTTTAAAATGGACTTCATTTTTGTATTCGTAATATCGAAATTATCCAATGTTTATTTTTTTGTAATTTTCTGAGAACTTCCAATTTTTTATGAATAGTGAAAATTACTTAAAAAAAACTTTTTTAATCAAAATAATTTATAGTGATAAATTATACTATTTAGTGGTTTTAAAGTATAATTAGAATATATTTTTACCATTTTATCCAATGGTGGTCATTAGAATTAATTTAACACTGAAATTGGACATAAACAATTGCCAATCTTTTGATATAAATTGTATCTTAAAAACACGCTATTTGTTGTAACAGTGGGAATTACTTATAAAATTAATTAATTCAACTTATATGTTTGGAATTTTGTAAAATAGACATCATTTTATAATTCGGAATATCAATTATAGCTTAGGGTGAAATTTTGGCCTTGTTCTAAAAAACTTCAATTTTTGATGAATAGTGAAACCACTAAGTGGTAGTTAAATAACTGATTTTTTGTTTAAATGAAATATTATCACTTCTGTGATTTGATTTTCAAAAATCCTACATACATGGTTGTCATTAATAAGTAATATGTGGTTCAATGAGATTAAAATAATTTTTGGTGAATAGTAACTTTTAAGTTCTTAATCGCAATTAGAGATAATTAGTGTAGTTTAAGGTAAAAATAATGTTTTAATAATATGAGATGAGCTTGAAACTTGTCCTACTCCTATTGGATGTGCCATGGCCGACCAAGAAAATCCATGGGTCAACTTGGGGACTCCATGGAGCCACTTTAGTTGGAAAATGACATAAATACCTTTTATTTAATGTTAAAGTAAAAAAAGACACAAACATAAAATGTTTTACTAAAACAATTTTTACATGGGGTTATACAAGTCATATTTTTGACTATAAATAGTCATTTTAAAGATAAAAAGATTTCCTACATCATAGTATTTTTTTTATAATTTTTAGACATTAAATAAATTAAATTATTTATGACATCATTATGATGCACCGATGACCTCATTATTTAATGATTTTAATAAAATGAAAAGATAATGTAAAATCCAAGGCTTACACTTGTCCAAAGACTATTGGATGGGTAGATTTATAACCCTTATCACCTTAGACACGAATTATATAAGTGTGGGACCTTTAGAATCCGAAAAGCATTGTATAATAATGTAAACTTTCCTTACTTTCCAAGAGTGCCCCTCCTCTCCTCTTATAAAAGGCCCCCACCTCTACCACCACATTCACATATTCAAGCCATTTGGCTCGTCCAAACTCTGCCCAAATACTCTCCAAACTTCCCTCCCTTACTCCTAGAAGCCTCACTTTGGGCATACCTCTTCCCAAGGAAGCCTTTGGCTCAAATCAGAAAGAGTTACCCGATTTTGAGGTAATGTCTTCTCTAATGTTGTTTTGTTTTATTTTTCTTCTCCAACCCCCTAAAATCATTTTATTAATTTATTTTGTAACAACACCAGTATCCTAAATATACTAGGATTTTTTTATAAGAAGTATTCGAGCTACACTTACACACACCTACATCTAATGGTTAAAGAACATACGGTTTCTGTGGATGGCGAATTTCTGCCTCACGAAACGATGATTGTTCAACACTCATGTAACACCTTCAAAGGTGGACATTAATATGTCACTATATTTATATAGGATATATAATATGTTTATGTTTTACTTATGCTTCTGTATTTCTCATTTATGGCATACTTTATGATTTCCATTATGGGTAAACGCGATAATTTCATTTTTGGAAGTGCGGACTACCGCCCCCTCAAAGTGATGTGAATCGTTAATGACATATGTGGGTTGTATAAAGGATGGAGTAAATGATATTATATATGATATTATACTGGAACTATATTATACCTTTATATAATTATGATTTTATTCCATTAAATATGAAATAGAAATGAAAGTAGCGTTCATGTGTACGTACGGCTTACCGTCTCCATGAACGGTGCATTTCATTTTTACCTCTAAATGTTATGTAATAATATAAATGCATGTATATACTGGATATATACGAGATATATGATATCTATATCATGAATATAATTCTGGATATAATGTATATATCACCATATGAACAACTTGTAATTATAAGAATGTTATTTTTGACTCAAGTACCTAAGATCGACAAAACGACTGTTATTAACTTAAATAATTACATAATGTTCATATCATTGTAATAAGTGATATAAAAAGGATAATGAAATTGAAAATGGTTCTTAATAATGTATATATTAACTCTAGTTTATTATTCAGGAAGTTAAATAACGTTTGAGTCAAGTCAGACACGAGGTAAGGGAACTTCTTAACCCAACTTCCATTCTTTGGGTTAATCTCCTACTTTCAAATTATGTCATGATATTATTATGTCCTATTTTATATTTTTACGTTATTTATGTGTACCTATAGTGAATACACATAATAGATCTATTTTATTTTAAAAATGATCTTTTTAAGGACTTCGTCTCAATCTCCTTTCATTGAGGCATATTTGGTTTTATACACAACTTTCTTTTATACGGTGTATAAACCCCTTTGACTTTTACGTTTATTCAAAAGGAATCTTTTTTATACGAAGCGTTTTGATAAACGACAAAAGGGAATGTTTTTCTTTCCGTACTTATGCGGCGACAACGACTTCTCTGCCACCGTGACCATTATTTGAGTTTCGGCTTCCTCTACAAGCCATCATTTTTTTTAATGAAAAATAAATACAAAGTTTTAACTTTCTTTTATTTTGCTATTGAAAATGGTTTTGAAAGCGTTTTTATTATATCAATGTGTTGTATTGATATCTTGTGATTGAAATGTGGAAATGTTATGTTTCCTTTATGCATGTTTTATGTGATACGATTATGTTATGGTTTATGATATGTTTAAACCTATTCATATGAGGAATGTATTGGACTTAATATGTGACGGGTGGTGCCCGCTATAGCTCCTCGATGCATCGATAGGTCTCATGAGACAACTAGACGTGGAATTGGTCGAGGCCCTTTCCCAATTTGATTTATGGTTTTGGCCGAGGCCTTAATCATTTTAGACGTCTTGGCCGAGGCCTTGACAAAATGTTTCAGAATGTCCGGCATTATACATTCCCTCATTATGAAAGTGGTTATTGATATTGCATGTGATTATTCGACCAGTAGAATATCCATGTGAATAAGTAAATAGCATTACCTCATTTTACTTTTGCCATATTATGTTGAAGTTCATGTTTAAAAGGCTTTTGTTTTAGTTATACATTGCCTTAAATGTTGATGTTTATTTATGAAAGCTTCCGCAATATTGTTATCCTTACTGAGCATCTGAGCTCACCCCTTTCAATGTTTTAATATTTTCCAGGATGTGAAGAAGTATTTTATGAATGACCTGCAGGGATAGTCAGAAGAGGATATGAGTGTGGACTATGGAGACTTAGTTGTTGTAGTTTTTCATTTTATAATGTAATGTAACATGTATGAATGTATCTAGTGTTTCCAAGGCTACTAAACTAATCGGTCTTTCGAGACTTGATCTTTTGTGATCATGCCAATGTTACGAAGTAATGCACCGACTCTGGGTAGCTGGGGTCAGGGCGTTACAATATGTATCCCCATGGTAGGTAATAAAAGACCATGTTGTTCTGGAATTGTGCATATAATCAGGGTGTACAAAAATATAGCAATCCTGAGATATGATAGGACATATTCAAGGTTAGAAACCCATCTCAAGAAGTGAACTTTTGATTAGACTAGTATGGATTGTGTGTGGGGACTAAAAATAGTTATCTACCTGAGAACTGGTCTGACACCTCTAAGGGGTGGACCAAGGATGTGGGTCCCAAAAAATGGGACACTGATGATTATTAGTGTTTGGGGGTTGAATTCCCAAGAGTCCACTTACATACCATGTCTATAAGATAGGAATCAAATCCCACATAGTTTGCGATAGTATAGTTTTCTGTCTTGAGTCAAGAAAGGGGAATATAGGTTAGATTCTTGTGGGATGATGGTGAATCAATGTAAAGTGGTCGGGACTGATGGGTGATGGGCTTGATTCTCAAAGAGGATTCTAATGTACCTCACTTGAAAATGTAAAGGACCAATGTCCAAGTAGTTCAAGAAAGAGGGGAATGAAGCTTACACCCTAATGAAGTCCATAGATGATTTCATGGTCGATGATTACTCTAAGAACACGTGATTAATGCTTATTTTGTAAAAGAAGAAGAAGTAGAAATAGACAAGATAGTCACATCGCAAATGGTTTGTTCAAGAGGGGTGGTGTAAGGATTATTCATGGCTAGCATCCCAAATAGGATACATGGGATTACTCCTAGAGGGAATCCCAAGGATGATGTTTGGATGTACTAGGAGTATATGCAATTTTTAAAAGGATATCCCTATCATGATGGGTTGGCGCTTATGCCAGGGATTCCTAGAGTGTGCATAGTAACAAATCATAGATGGAGAGATGGAGTGAGAGGAAACTGGTTCCCATCCCCTTCACAATCCTCTTGGGACTCATCAGATATGTTGTGATCACAGTTGAATTTCATGTGTTCAGGACAAGTGGTTTCATGGAAGTTTAACATCTTGCATCTTGGATGATGAGGATCCACTCCTCACACCTAGGACTTACATAACTTGTGCACTTTAACCCCTTTTGATGGGATGGAACTATCAAAACTATGGTTTAATTGGGTTGTGGAGTGGTCCATTGAAGGGTAGATGTTAGCATAGCTATGATAAGAAGCAATTGCTATTAGAGTTCCTTTGAGAAGAATCATTGGGTAGTGAAACATGACATGTATCACCCATTGAGGGTCTAATAAATCACTGTGTAAAATTCTTGAGGTCCGTATGGAGTATGTGCATGCATGATAGGGGTTTTTAATGCAAGATGGGCTCAGACATAGTGCCTTTTGGTATGGATGAAACATAGATAATACAGTAATCGATGAAATCAAGATTAAGGGCCTCAGAGATACATGAGGGTTGTGCAGAAGATGGAAGTTTGCGTGCGAATTCAAGGGTTATGGGAGAAAGAGGCAAAACTCATTGGAAAACCATGCATGCAAGAAGGATTTTTTTCTCACATTTTTCTTTGACTAAAATTGAAATGGGTGAGGATCAAGCCCTAGTGAGCCCACATGAAGGAGGTCCCTTGGGAGACTTTTCGAACTATATCTAGTACCTTGTGGCAATAACATTCACGCGGTTACGAAAAGGGTCATCTTTCATGTGTGGGAGCGAGTGATCATTTTTTATAATGGTACCCCAGAATGAGAGGGTAAATTTAAATTTATAGACGAAAAAATTAGTGAAATCACACAAGGTGGAATTCATGAAAGTGTCATTTAATATCACATTCGGGATGGAAGATCTTGTGTGTGGCCCCTCTTCTTGTGCACCTACCGATTTTATTTACAGCTTCTGACTTTGGTGTTTTTTGGAAGGTTGATGCAGAAGAATCCATTTGATGTAGTATTGGGTGTCTAAGATCTTTCACACAATTTTCAATCTTTCAGGCCGACCAAATATCTTGTGTTCACCTCCCTTGGGTGTCAATGTATTGTTCTCAAATTCAAAATATACCTTTGGTTTTCTCAAAATTGACAATTCGAGGATTTAACTAAAATTTGGTGCCAACAATGGAATCATCCTATCTACCTTTCAATATAATTGAAAGGTTCAATAGAATATGACACGATAATATTCTAGTTTTACAAAAATTTATCCTAATTAGATATAAGTATGTATTTTTTTGAAAAAAATATAAAAAACTCTAAAAGAACACATCTATACTATAATAAAAACCTATGGGAATTAAAAATTGAAAGAGGTGGAAAAATGTGAAGGAACCAAAATGAAAATATTAGATGTTTTTTATTCATGGGAGAAGTTGAGTGATAGGAAATATCCCGACGGAGATCAGGACCTCCGTCGTGTGAAAGAAACCATTGGATCCCCTGATCACCCCCAAGGAGGAAATTGAAAGAGTGATAGAATCTAACTTATTTCAATATTAATGAGATTATAGATAAATAAAATTGAATAAATCATTAAAACAAATAAATAGGTTTAGAAGATATATAAAAACACATATTTATAAAGTTCTTCTATTTATTAAAAGGAGGATATGTTTTTATTTCAAGGTTTATTATATAAATCCTAACATGATAGTCATTCAAATCATCAAAAGCAATTAATATTGAGTTTTATTTATATATGTTGTCTAGAAAAATTTAAAAAAAATATTACTAGGTTGATTTCTTTTTAAGAAAATTAGACTCGAATACAAAAGGGTGCATCATTCCATAGTCCACACTCATCTTGAATCAATGATATTGAAGGGGTGACATGAATGTTTCCCCATAACATAATCACCCCACACCCCTATAAAATCTACCCCCACAATCTTATCACTCATTTTAATCCTCTCTCCCTCTTTCTCTCTAAAAATCACTTTTGGTCTCTCATAGTTCCATTTGGAATTTTAGTCACTTATGTGACGTTTTATTAGTGGTCTTAAATAAATGAAAAAAAGAAGAATTATTTTAAGATATTTTTACTAATATATTTTATATTTATTTATTTGTTTTGTTGTTTTGTATTTTATTAGTTTGAAATTTTTCATTCAAATTGTTTCTTACTCAAATAGGTTCATAGTCTGGGTGAGCCCAATCCTAATGAGTTTAATAAAAAATAGATAAAGTGTCATTACAAGTGGGTTTGAAAAGAAGGTAATAAAAAACACCACATGCATCTGAGTCAACAAAATGGGATCAAAAATCCAGAATGAAAAAGGCCCATCTTTAGGAATCCTCCAAAATATCTCTCTTTAAAAGGTCATTTACATCATGGTTGGCCTCTCTATACATATGGGTGAAATCTAAATTAATGTTCCTAACCATTCCAAGACATTTAATCTATGATGGTAGAATTTTACATTTTACCAATCTAGAATGAGTCTTGTAGATATGATCCATGGTGGTAGAGTCCAATTCTACAAAAAGTTGCCTCTATCCATGAAGGGTGGAATATTTTAACCGATGATTATAGCCCATAGTTCTACTTCAATATTTGTGCTATGTCTGATGTACTAATAAAAGAATCCTTTTAAAAAACCCAAATAATTGATAAATACACCACCACATCCCAGTGGTCCTGATGCACCTAAAGTCTCCCATCCACATTCATATTCAGCATTTATGGAATCAGTGGAATCCATTAGATGGATTTAAGGACTACAAGTTTTTCAATTTTCCAAGTGACTCCAAAAGTTTAAATAATAAGTAATTTAGAGAACACATTTCACATTTTGATAGTATGATTCAAGGAAGCGAACAAGACATCCCCATACACTGCTCACATCCTAGCCTGCAATGAGTGACAATAACCCTCAAAACCCATGGAATATTATGCCAGTGAGATGAAACTGATAATAGTAGAAAATGTTTTAACCAGAATGGACCTATCATGATCACTTATTTGGAATCACTATATAGAGTTCATAAGATCATAAATACCACTGGTTTCTAGGTGAATTCCAAAAAAAACCTCCAAGTGTGACCAAAACATACATTAGAAGCGGAAAGCATGAATAATTGAGCATCAGATTCCTCAACCCATAAGAATAAGCAGCTTGTAGATACCCGATGGATTCCATAAAGTAGAAGTAGACTATGTACATGTATTATTCCTTTCCACAACATTAATAATATAAAATTACATGAGTTAGCAACAATGGGGGTTTAGAACATTTTCTTCCATGAGGGTTTGGTGGAATTCCCAACACACATCTGACTCTGAAACTCTTCGGAAGTGAAATGGATATTTTTATAATGAGTCCATTCTACGGTATCAACATCAGTGTATATGTAACATTGATATTTCAGATTGATTTCATCATGAATAAACCCATTAATGTTGGGACCTAGTTGGATGGAGAAAGATGTTTGAAGAGTTAACTTTTGAAGAGTGTTGTCTTTTATTGTCAAAAAAGATAAATCAATTCACTTTGTAAAAGACATGAAACCAAACGATGCTTTTCTGATATGTATTTAAAAAATATCATAAGTTAGGAGAACTATTGATTCAAGCCTTATGAAGGAAATGGTGATAAATTATGATTCCATTCATACACAGTTTTCATTCGAAGGAATGATTCTACTGAAAGATTGGGATGTTTCGGTACTTCCCATTGTAATTTTGATGATGAAAAATCTATTCTATCGAAGGATATATATCACGTTAGTGGAGTTCATGATAAAATCTGATTAATGGTATTGGGAAGCAGTGAACAGAGAAATGACAAAGCAATAGACAATCTGGAGAAAATGATGGTCGCGCGAAATGTTTGCGGGATGTACGAAATATCAGCAAGATGCACAAAATAGCAGTGGGATGCGCGAAATATCAAAGAGATGCATGAAAATGATAGCTATGTGCGAGACATCAACGTGCTGCATGAAAAAATAAGGTTGCATGAAAAATTAGTGTGGTGCATGAAATAGAGGAATGAATTTTTTTGCGCAAAAGGTGCTTCGAGATCAGAAGCTTAAAAAATGGAGAAGGCATGAGGTGTGCAAAATATTGGTGCATTGCGCGGAATATGAAGTTTCATGAAAGATATTTTATGCACACGAAAGGGGTTTCAAGCATGGATTAATGATTTTTTCCTGGGTTCAAAAATCATATAAATATGAGGTGAACCCTTCTCATTTTTCAATGCTCAACACTTAGAAGAAATATCGAGCTTTGGTGTGCGTAAAATTATACGCTAAGTGAGTTGCATGAAAAGGAAGAGATTTTCATGTAAAAGGGGAGTTGTGAGAAAATAAAGAGGGTTGTGTGTCAAAGGGAAGTTGCGTGAAATAATGAATAGTTGCGTGAAAAAGGAAGTTGTGTGAAATTTGTTTTCTATGCCAAAAGCTGATTTTTCCGCGCGAGGCATTTAAATTGCGCGAAAGAAACACTAAAGTTTGTGCGAAAAATTTGGGGTCTTCACACATATTAATTTGTGTATATGGGAGTTCTTACCAACTTCTGGGTAGTAAAGTGAAGATATGTACTTCAAATAATACAACTGTTCAATTGTAAAGAAGCACTGAAACATTGTAATTCCCTATTTGTGCAAAGAGGGTGCACATGCACTTACGGATTGTTTTCTAAGTGCTACAAGAGTGTAAGGGTATATCCTACTTGTTGTATTTCACATCAAAGGATTATTTTCTAGTGGATTGTGAGGTACTGAATTATTTTTGTACCATACCAAGGACGTAGCTACTCTTGTTGAGTAGTGAACCTTGTAAATCATGTGTTCCTGTGGTTGTGTGTGTTCAGCAGGGAAGAAACTCTTTTACAGGAGGGGAAGGTTGTTTCAAAATAAATGGAAACATAAAAAGAAAATATATCACTAATTTACCCCCTCCTCCTCTTATTGATACTTGGATCCTAACAAGAAACTTCAATTAAAGTCATCAGATAGGAGAGAATCATCAATGAAAATTTGTTTCATATAAAGTGGAACAATCATCACTTAATTAAGTTGTTTTCTAAGCCAGGTTATAGAACAAAAAATCATATTGGACTACTTTCATGACATCCATTTCAAACAACACATAATCTCTTGACCAGAATTCCTAAGTACTATCCAGGTGGAAGAGAAAACAAGCATGTAGTGACCATTTTGTAACTCCACAAGAAATATTTCAAAGAGTAACTCCAAAGAAATGCCATCATGTTTTATTAAGTTCCATGTTATTTGTTGAGAAAATAATAATTAAATATTCAATGATCATTGAGCCCTATTACCCCTAATGTCAATTGGTTTAGTGCATTATTTCAGAGCCATAGTGCTGAATTTCCTCTCATGAATAGACCTATTTGAAATAATTTTATTGATAAGAATTTTTATCCCCTTGAGAAGGATTTTAGGGTATAGATAAAATGAGTAAGGCATAGAAAAACATTGACATAATCACTGAGTTGACAAGGAAAACCGTCCTGGCTTGAGATATGGTTTTCCCTTTCTAGTTCACCATTTGAAAAATATTCTTAGTGTTTTTTTTGAAGATTACTTCTATTAACCCATCCCCAAAATAAGGGTGCCAATAGGTAGTTGATGGGGAGATCCCCTATATGAACTCCAAGAATCCATACATTGTATTCTTCTTGGAGAGAGTCATTCCATTTACAAAAAAACAATGGAATTATCCCAGCTAATAACTTTCTTATAAACCTCTTCATAATGATAAAAAATACATTGGACACATGAAATGGTGGCTTTGTCAACCTGTCCAAACATGATGATTACTTCAGAATAAAATAAGTGCGATTGTGAGAAAATATCCCTTCAACATTCATTTTATTATTAATATCATCTTAGACCAAGCCATTAAGACAGACAGTTAAATTATTTTCAGCCATGGCAAAGAGAAAACTAGAGATGGGATCCCCTTGTCTAACACCTCTAGAGCATTGAAATTATCTTATTAGGGACCCATTAATTATGTAATTAATAAACAATTTTTAATGATTTATTAATAAATAATTAACTTATGATTAATTAATTCTTTACTAATTTTTATGCAATGATTAACTAATTATTAAATAATGATTAAATATTAACTAACTAATGAATAAAAAATTATTAGATAATTATTAAATATTAATTACATTTAATGAAATTTCTTAATAACTATTAATTAATTAATGATTAAGGATGAAATTACTAATGAGTAATGAGTGATTTCCAGTACAACATATAATAGAATATTCAGTACTGACCATTATCAGTGCTACAAAAAACACTGATTATGAGGTTTACATTTATAAGCAGTTGAAAAAAATGTTTATAAGGTTGCCTTATATTAGTTTTAAGAAAAAACGGATTAAAGGGCACCCTTGGTTGACACAATTTTTAGAATTGTGAAAAATATTCCCTTTATAGTGCTTTTTTAGGGCAAATAAAGGTCATAGTGTGTAATTTTATTTATATATAAATATATAAATATTTGAAATTAGGTTTTATATAGCACTATGCAAATATATTTAAATGTAATATATAGATATTATTTATATAAGTATTAATAAAAAATTAATATTATATTTTTACTTTTATATATAAAAAATTAACATATTTATTTAGTGATATAGATTAATAGTATATTTATATTCCTTAACTAAAAAACATTACAGAATCAAAATAAATATAATTAACAAAAATTTATTTAAAAAAGTATCAAATATATGAATTAATATTTTTATTTAAATATATATTTATGGTGACATCAAATAATATAAAATTTTAGCACTATATAATCATTTGTATGTAATTTTATGTGTCTATATGTGTGTGTGTATTTATGTCAGATGAGGAACATGGCAGGGGTAGTCATGGTGAGAAAATTATATGAGCGACACAACCTGTTCGAATGGTCAGCGATTGGGGTAGGTGAAAATGAGTGGAGACCAGCTAATATGAGTTATGGATGGATGATGGTGGCCCAACATAGAGGGCTCACACTGTGGGATCTCGGACACGATGTATCCGTGGTTCCTGAACTGGTGGTTTAGGTGTGTGGGGTGGATCGAGGCGGTAAGCCTGACAGACTATAAGAAGATGAGACATAGATGGGAAGATTGGATGGGCACACAAATAGGGTCTATGGTCTATGTAGGGGTCTTTAATCCTCACTAGGTCTTCATACCATCCTTTTAAATAAATAAGGTTTGATGGGTGGGATTATCCCCTTAGAGGGCTATGGTATGTCTTTCCGACCTATATGTGAGGTGTGTGTGTGTGTTTGATGTAGTTGTACACCCATGAATGTAATATAATATAATTTTTAATTTAATTTAAATATTAATTATTTCATGGTCGAAATAATTTTTTTTAATAATTTTTCTATTTATATAATTAATATCATCAATTTATTCAATTTTCATCATTTCTTATGTGGCTGTAGTTCGGGAAAATGTTAAAAATTTAAATATGTAAATAATAATTTAATATATTTTATTTTATTAATTTGTTTTAAATATTAATTCATTTATTAACATATATTCATTAATAATTGTAAATTTGGAATTTTTAAAAAAATTAATATAAATATTAATTTATATATTAATATACATTTTTTATATTTTGAAAAGTATATAATTATAATTATATATATATATAGGTATTCATAAAATTATAAATAAAAGACTACATATTTAAATAAATAAAAACATATAATAAATATAATTATTAAATTTATAATTATATATATTTTTATATTAATATATTTATATTTTAAAAATATATTTATAATAATACAAAAATACTTATTAAATTTTTTATTTATAATTATAACTATAAATATATATTTATAATTATATTTAAAAATATTTATATACAATTCTATTAATATATTTATAATTATATAAATGATCATTTATTTATATTTATTTTTATTTAAAATTATGTTTATAAAATCATATTTTCAACTCAATAAATATATTTATAATTATATAAATATATATTTATAATTATTGAATTTTACATATATATATAAATATATAGATTTAAATTTGTTAATTTTATCAATTATATTATTAAATATTTATCAATTCTTTTCTAGTAGTGATAAAGAGAGGTTTTATCAGTGCTTATTATTTTACCATTATTAAAAACCCTCTTTAAGTGAACTTTTTTAGAAGTGTTGATAAACCCCATCGATCTCTTATAAATTTCAACATAACCAAATGAGTTATCCCATGTCGTTCATGTTGTTGCGTAATAGAAAACTCGTCATCTCTCTCAATGCTTGTCTATCTCCCTCACAATTGCTTCTCTCCCTCCCTCCCCACCATGCACTCCCCTATCATCAATGTGATACCCTCTCCATGTTTATCTGTAACACCACAAGCTTCCATGGTACACTTCTCTTTGAATAATACAGTAGCATGTGTTGTACGCAACATCGAGTTCTAACACACACCACAACCAATCAAAGTAGCCATTATGAATAGTAATACCTAATTTTTGAAATATTATAAATTTTATCTTGCGAAATGGACTTCGTTTTTGGATTCTGAATATCGAAATTAGCATATGTTAAATTTTTGGTATTTTTTTGAGAACTTCCAATTTGTTTTGAATAGTGAAAATTACTTAAAAACAACTTTTTTAATCAAAATAATTAATTGTGATAAATTATACTATTGAGTGGTTTTAAAGTATAATTAGAATATATTTTTACCATTTTATCCAATGGTGGTCATTATAATTAATTTCAAATTGAAATTGGACAAAAACAATTGTCAATCTTTTGATATATATTGTTTCTTAAAAACACGCTATTTGTTGTGACGACGAGAATTAATTATGAAATTAATTAATGCAACTTATATGTTTGAAAATTTTTAAAATATACATCATTTTTGAATTCGGAATATCAATTATAGCTTAGGTTGAAATTTTGGCATTGTTCTGAAAAACTTCAATTTTTGATGAATAGTGAAACCACTAAGTGGTAGTTAAAAAACTGATTTTTCGGTTAAATGAAACATTACCACTTCTGTGATTTGATTTTAAAAAATCTGACATACATGGTTGTAATTAGGAAGTAAAATGTGGTTCAATGGGATTAAAATAAACTTTTTGGCGAATAGTAACTTTTAAGTTTAATTAATCGCGATTAAAGGTAATTAGTGAAATTTAAGGTAAAAATAGTATTATAAAAAAATGTAATGAACTTTACACTTATACTACCACTATTTTATGTGTCATGTAAGACCAAGACAATCCATGGGTCAACTTGGGGACCCCATGGAGCCACTTTGGTAGGAAAATGACATAAATAACTTTTTATTTAATGTTAAAATAAAAATGTCACAAACAAGAGTTGTTTTACTAAAACAATTTTTAAGGGAGGTTATACAAGTCATATTTTTTACTATAAATATTAATTTGAAAGATAAAAAGATTTCCTAAATCATGATATTTTTTTTAATTTTTAGACATTAAATAAATTAAATTATTTAAGACACCATGATGATGTAGCGATTACCTCATTAAATAACGATTTAAATAAAATGAAACGATAATTTAAAATATAAGACTTACACTTGTCAAAAACCTATTGGATGAGTATATTTCGAACCCTTATCACCTTATCCTCGAAATATATAAGTGTGGGACCTTTATAATCCAAAAAATCATTTCATAATAATGTAACACTTCAATCTTTCCAAGAGTGCCCCTTCTCTCCTCTTATAAAAGGCCCCCACCACTCCCACCTTATTCACACCATAAAGACATTTTGGTCGGCAAAACTCTGCCAGAATACTCTCAAAACTTCCCTCTATTACTCCTAGAAGGATCACTTTTGGAAGAATTCTTCCCAAGGAAGCCTTTGGCTCAAATCAAAAAGAGTTACCCGATTTTAAGGTAATGTCTTCCCTTATATTATTTTGTTTTATTTTGCTTCTCCAACCCCCTAAACTCTTTTTATTCTATTCCTTTGTAACAAAACGTGTATAATTAATATTATAGGATGTTTTTATAAGAAGTATTTGAGATAAAATTACACACACCTACATCTAATGGTTAAAGAACATACTGTTTCTGTGGATGACGAATTTCTGCCTCACGAAACGATGATTGTTCAACACTCATATAACACCTTCAAAGGTGGACATTAAGATGTCACTGTATTTATATATGATATATAATATGTTCATGTTTTAATTAAGGTTATATATTTTTCATTTTTGGCATACCTTTATTGTTTCCATTATGGGTAAACTCGATATTTTCATTTTAGGAAGTGCGGACTACCGCCCCCTCAAAATGATTTGAATTGTTAATGCCATATGTGGGATGTATAAAAGATGTAGTAAATGATATTATATATGATATTATACTGGAATTATAATATACCTTTATATCATTATGATTTCATTAAATACGAATTATAAATGAAAGTAGCGTTTATGCATACGTACGGATTACCGTCTCCATGAACGGTGCATTTCATTTCTTAACTATAATGTTATGTAATATTTTAAATGAATGTATATACTGGATATATATGATGTATATGATATATAAATCATGAATATAATGGATATATTACCACATGAACAAAGTGTAATTATAAGAAGTTTATTTTTGACTCAAGTACCTAAGATCGACAAAATGACCGATATAAACTTAAATAATTACATAATGTTCATGACTTGGTAATAAGTGATATAAAAGGAATAATGAACTTGAAAAAGGTTCTTAAGAAGGTAGAGATTAACTCTAGTTTATTATTCTGGAGATCAAAGAACGGTCGAGTGAATTCAGACATGATGTATGGGAATTTCTTAACCAAATTTCCATTATTTGGGTTAATCTCCCACTTTCAAATTATGTCATGATATTATTTTGTCCTATCTTGTATTTATACTTTATTTATGTGTAAATCTAGTGAATACACATAATAGATCTATTTTATTTTAAAAAATGATCTTTTTAAGGACTTCGTCTCAATCTCCTTTCATTGAGGCATATTTGGTTTTATACACAACTATCATTTATACGGTGTATAAACTCCTTTGACTTTTCCTTTTATTCAAAAGGAATCTTTTCATACGAAGCGTTTTTACTAAATGACAAAAGGAATGTTTTTTATTCTTACGTATGTGGCGACAACGACTTCTCTGCCGCCGTGACTATTATTTGAGTTTCGGCTTCCTCTATAAGCCATAAATTTTTTAAAAGAAAATTAAATACCATGTTTTACTTTTCTTTTATTTTGGTATTGAAAATGGTTTTGATAAATTTTTTATTATATCAATGTTGTAACACCCCAAGCTTCCATGGTACGCTCCTCTTTGAATAATAGAGCAGCGTGTGTTGTACGCAACCTCGAGTTCTAACACACCGCGACTAATCAAAGTAGCCGTTATGAATAGTAATACCCACTGTTTAAAATTATAGAAATTTTATATTTCAAAATGGAATTCATTTTTGTATTCCTAATATTGAAATTAGCCTATGTTTGATTTTTTGTAATTTTCTGAGAACTTCAAAATTTTTATGAATAGTGAAAAATACTTAAAACAACTTTTTTAATCAAAATAATTTATAGTGATAACTTATAATATTGAGTGGTTTTAAAGTATAATTAGAATATATTTTTACTATGTTATGCAATAGTGGTCATTAGAATTAATTTAAAATTGAAATTGGACATAAACAATTGTCAATCTTTTGATATATATTGTTTCTCAAAAACACGCTATTTGTTGTGACAACGGGAATTAATTATAAAATTAATTAATGAAACTTATATGTTTGGAATTTTGTAAAATAGATATCATTTTTGAAATCATAATATCAAATATAGCTTAGGGTAAATTTTTGGGATTTTTTTGAAAAACTTCAATTTTTGATGAATAGTGAAACCACTAAGTGGTATTTATAAAAACTGATTTTTCGTTTAAATGAAATTTTACCACTTCTGTGTTTTGAATTTCAAAAATCCGACATACATGGTTGTCATTAAGAAGTAAAATTTGGTTCAATGAGATTAAAATAATTTTTTGGTGAATAGTAACTTTTAAGTTCTTAATTGCGATTACAGGTCATTAGTGTAGTTTAAGGTAAAAATAATGTTTTAATAATATGAGATGAGCATGACACATGTCCTACCCTCATTGGATGTGCCATGGCCGACCAAGAAAAATCCATGGGTCAACTTGGGGACCCCATGGAGCCACTTTAGTTGGAAAATGACATAAATACCTTTAATTTAATGTTAAAGTAAAAAATGACAAAAACATGAAATGTTTTACTAAAAAAATTTTTACATGGGGTTATACAAGTCATATTTTTGACTATAAATAGTCATTGGAAAGATAAAAAGATTTCCTACATCATAGTATTTTTTTTTATAATTTTTAGACATTAAAGAAGTTAAATTATTTATGACATCATGATGATGCAGCGATGACCTCATTATTTAACGATTTAAATAAAATAAAAAGATAATGTAAAATCCAAGGCTTACACTTGTCAGAAACCTATTGGATGAGTAGATTTAGAACCCGTATCACCTTAGCCTCGAATTATATAAGTGTGGGACCTCTAAAATCTGAAACTCATTTTATAATAAAGTGACTTTTCTTTACTTTCCAAGAGTGCCCCTCCTCTCCACTTATAAAAGTCCCCCACCTCCACCACCTCATTCACACTTTCATGCCATTTGGATCGGCCTAAATCTACTCAAATACTCTCCCAACTTCCCCCTCTTACTCCTAGAATCCTCATGTTGGGCAGAACTCTTCCCAAGGAAGCCTTTGGCTCAAATCAAAAAGAGTTACCCGATTTTAAGGTAATGTCTTCTCAAATGTTGTTTTGTTTTATTTTTCTTCTCCAACCCCCTAAACACTTGTAATTAATTTCTTTTGTAACAACAACAGTATCCTCAATATACTAGGATTTTGTTATAATAAGGATTCTAGCTACACTTACACACACCTACATCTAATGGTTAAAGAACATACTGTTTCTGTGGATGGTGAATTTTTGCCTCACGAAACGATGATTGTTCAACACTCATATAACATCTCTAATGGTGGACAATATGATGACACTATTTTTATATATGATATATATTATGTTTTTGTTTTCCTTATGATTTTTTATTTTTCATTTATGGCATACCTTTATGGTTTTCATTATGGGTAAACACGATATTTTCATTTTAGTAAGTGCGGACTACCGCCCCCTCAAAGTGATTTGAATCGTTAATACCATAAGTGGGATGTATAAAGGATGGAGTAAATGGTATTATACACTATATTATACTGGAATTATATTATACATTTATATCATTATGATTTCAATCCATTAAATACGAAATAGAAATGAAAGTAGCGTCCGTGCGTATGTACGGCTTGCCGTCTCAATGAACGGTGCATTTCATTTCTTATCTCTAAAAGTTATGTAATATTATAAATGAATGTATATACTGGATATATATGATGTATATGATATATAAATCATGAATATAATTATGTATATAATGGATATATTAACACATGAACAAAGTGTAATTATAAGAAGTTTATTTTTGACTCAAGTACCTAAGATCGTCAAAATGACCGTTATTAACATAAATAATTACATAATGTTCATGACGTGGTAATAAGTGAAATAAAAGGAATAATGAACTTGAAAAAGGTTCTTAAGAAGGTAGATATTAACTCTAGTTTATTATTCAGGAGATCAAAGAACGGTCGAGTGAATTCGGACACGAGGTAAGGGAACTTCTTAACCCAATTTCCATTCTGTGGGTTAATCTCCTACTTTCAAATTATTTTATGATATTATTATGTCCTATCTTGTATTTATACTTTCTATATGTGTAAATATAGTGAATAAACATAATAGATCTATTTTATTTTAAAAATGATCTTTTTAAGGACTTCGTCTCAATATCCTTTCATTGAGGCATATTTGGTTTTATACACAACTTTCTTTTATACGGTGTATAAACCCCTTTGACTTTTAAGTTTATTCAAAAGGAATCTTTTTATATGAATCGTTTTACTAAACGACAAAAAGGGAATGTTTTCTTTCCATACATATGCGGCGACAACGACTTCTCCACCGCCGTGACCATTATTTGAGTTTCGACTTCCTCTACAAGCCATCACTTTTTATAATGAAAAATAAATACAATGTTTTAACTTTCTTTTATTTTGGTATTGAAAATGGTTTTGAAAGTGTTTTTATTATATCAACGTGTTGTATTGATATCTTGTGATTGAAATGTGGAAATGTTATGTTTCCTTTATGCATATTTTATGTGATTTGATTATGTTATGGTTTATGATATGTTTAAACCTGTTCATATGAGGAATGCATTGGACTTAATAAGTGGCAGGTGGAGCCCGCTATAGCTCCTTGATGCGTCGGTAGGTCTCATGAGAAAAAAATAGTGGCTTGGCACGAGGCCTTGAAAAAATCTTATTTGTGGCCTTGGAACGAGGCCTTGGCTACGTGGTTATGATAGTCTGGCATTATGCATTCCATCATTATGAAAGTGGTTATTGATATTTCATGTGATTATTTGACTAGTAGAATATCCACGTGAGTAAGTAAATGGAATTATTTAATTTTATTTTTGCCATATTATGCTGAAGTTCATGTTTAAAAAGGCTTTTGTTTTAGTTATACATCGCCTTAAATGTTAATGTTTATTTATGAAAGCTTTCGCAATATTGTTATCCTTACTGAGCATCTGAGCTCACCCCTTTCAATGTTTTAATATTTTCCAGGATGTGAAGAAGTATTTTATGAATGACCTGCAGCGATAGTCAGAAGAGGATATGAGTGTGGACTATGGAGACCTTGTTATTGTAGTTTTTCAATTTATGATGTAATGTAATGTTTACGAATGTATCTAGTGTTTCCAAGGCTACTAAACTAATCGGTCTTTCGAGACTTGATCTTTTGTGATCATGCCAATGTTACGAAGTAATGCACCGACTCCTGGTAGCTGCGGTCGGGGCGTTACAGTTGGTATCAGAGGTAGTTTAGTTCTAACCTTGGAAGCTAGATTTAGATAAACTCTGATTAGAGCACATAGCCCAAAGATAGACATTGAGGATTAGTATAGAAAAACTTCCTAGAATTTTGGTATTATAGAGATTTTGTGAGTTTTCCGAGCAATACATCCCTGTCTGGATACGAGTAGGTAGAGGCGGATCTGGCATAGATGTACCTAGGGGTAAAACCCGAAAACACCGCTTTGAGCTAGACTCAAACGGGAACTGGTGCACGACAACGGGCCTTGCTGCACTCTTGGTTACGACACTCTCAGGGGATATGCTTAGGATAATTCTCATTTTCTTTGCAAACCACTATAAAGGGTTATGAGTATATAATTCCTCAAGGAAAACATTTCTTTTTATGATTATGTATTATATCCATAAATAGTTCAATTTATGTAATGTGTTTTACAAATATGGAATTATGTATTTTAATTTATAAACTAATCTAGTTTATGACATTGTTTAGAAATGGCGCCTAGTGGAAGGAATGGAAATCATATCAATGCACGCACTCCCTGTAGGGATTTCCCTCCTACTCAAGATAATTATTGTGGATTTGGAGATACAACTGGTGCTGATCAACTTATTACCATACTGGGACAACTCACTCAGGTTATGAATAATAAACTTACTCGTATGGATCACCCTGATCCGCAACATGGAGGATGAATGTTAGACCTCTTCATGAGGCAACAACCGCCAACATTTAACGGGGGTACAAATCCATTAGTAGCTGAGAAATGGATAAACTCCTTAGAGAAAATATTCCATGCCTTGGGGAGTAGCGAAAGGGAGAAGGTTATCATGGCAGTTTACCGCCTCACTGGAGATGCCGATCAATGGTGGTCATTGATTCAAAATACAAAGGAAGATGAAGAAGTATCAAGTAAGGAATGGATAGAGTTCAAAGATCTTTTCTTAGAAAAATACATTCCACATGACCATCAAGCAGATATGGAAAGACAATTTCTGAGTCTGAGGCAGAAGGAGGATGAGAATGTCGCAAAGTATGAGGATAACTTTACAAGGTTAGCGAGGCATGCTGTAGATTATATACGTAACCCAAGAAGTAATATTGATCGTTTCTTTGATGGGTTAAAACCATTTCTCCGTCGAGCTTTAGTATCACAATCCTTCTCGTCGTATGAAGATATTGTCTCGTGTGCTATCAAGACAGAAAAGGAATTCTCTAAATCTTATGATAATAAAGTAAAGCAAGAGAAGAAGATAATGGTGGAACAAGAGATAGATAAATGGAAAAAGGGAAAGAAGGATTTTCCAGTATGTGATAATTGTGGGGAGAATCACCCCGGTGCTTGCCTAAAAGAAATGAGAGTTTGTTATAAATGTGGAGAAAAAGGCCACCAGGCTCATGATTTCAAGGGAAAGAAAGAGGCTATCGATGTTGAATGCTAAAATTGTAGAGAAATGGGGCATTATTCAAATGAATGTCCAAAGCTTCAGGGAAACATACCTCAGAAAAGGCCAATGGATCAAGGCCAATCTTATGTTGTGACTACAGTTGAAGCGGAATAATTAATGTACTGGTGCTTTTGGACTCATGGATTATATTATGGTTATAAGAATAATGTGATATATATAAGGATTGTACTGCAGTACTTGTTGTTTCATTAAGGTTTTTATATGATGAAGGTAATTATATATTTGTATGTGACAATAAGAGAAACTTTACCTTGTTTGAGAAATCTGATGATACAATTGATTTTGGAATTTAGAGACCTTTTAGAGAAAGTCTGGACAGAGGTATTTTGGATAACTATAAAGGTTGGAATGGATTAAGTTGAGCTTTGGATAGTATTGTTTAAGGTTAAAAAATTTATGAAGATTATTTTTGCAATATTATAATACTATAGTTTTAGGAAAAGGACAACCTACAGGGTGGGGCATAACCCGTTGCGTCGGACAAAGCTGTAGGAATCGAACCCACAACCATAGTGCGACAGGCCTTTATTACCTACCACTAGCCTACATGAAGTCCCTGGTTATTACAAAATAGTTTTACTAATCTAAATGGTATGTGTTAATATTTGGAACCTTATACAATTAGGATAAATAAAATATTTTTGAGTTCTATTACCTTTTAGAGTGAAAGATGGGTTTGTGGTAAAAATTTATTAAAAAATGAAAGTGTACATAACAAGTATGTATATTCCCTACATTCTTAGTAAATCTCCTAAATAAATTCCTCAAATTTATAAAAGGTAACTTAAAACAAAAACGTTGCTGGTTAACTTTTCCAACTGGGGATTCAATGACTATTTAACCAATCACAAGTTTGTGATTTTCTTATGGTTAACTTTCTCCTAATCTAGTTTTCTACGACTCTCCATCAGACCTTGATGGTTTGTTTTTCTTCCATATCCATATTTTCATAGAATCCAAGTATGGGCTATCTCGGGTGACCTTTGTACTTCTCTTTCGTTCTTTTCATGTTATATTTTTATTAACCTTATTTCCAATGTGGGTTTTCCACAAAGGTATTTTATATTTTCAACCTTTTATTTTCAAAGAAAAATTTCATATTGCGAGGAAGCAATTTATTGAAGGAGGGGAGAATGTAACACCCCAAGCTTCCATGGTACGCTCCTCTTTGAATAATAGAGCAATGTGTGTTGTACGCAACCTCGAGTTCTAACACACCGCGACTAATCAAAGTAGCCGTTATGAATAGTAATACCCACTTTTTAAAATTATAGAAATTTTATATTTCAAAATGGAATTCATTTTTGTATTCCTAATATTGAAATTAGCCTATGTTTAATTTTTTGTAATTTTCTGAGAACTTCCAAATTTTTATGAATAGTGAAAAATACGTAAAACAACTTTTTTAATCAAAATAATTTATAGTGATAACTTATACTATTGAGTGGTTTTAAAGTATAATTAGAATATATTTTTACTATGTTATCCAATAGTGGTCATTATAATTAATTTAACATTGAAATTGGACATAAACAATTGTCAATCTTTTGATATATATTGTTTCTCAAAAACACGCTATTTGTTGTGACAACGAGAATTAATTATAAAATTAATTAATGCAACTTATATGTTTGGAATTTTGTAAAATAGACATCATTTTTGAAATCGGAATATCAAATATAGCTTAGGGGAAATTTTTGGGATTTTTCTGAAAAACTTCAATTTTTGATGAATAGTGAAACCACTAAGTGCTATTTATAAAAACTGATTTTTCATTTAAATGAAATTTTACCACTTCTATGTTTTGAATATCAAAAATCCGACATACATGGTTGTAATTAAAAAGTAAAATGTGGTTCAATGAGATTAAAATAATTTTTTGGTAAATAGTAACTTTTAAAGTTCTTAATCGCGATTAGAGGTAATTAGTGCAGTTTAAGGTAAAAATAATGTTTTAATAATATGAGATGAGCTTGAAACATGTCCTAACCTCATTGGATGTACCATGGCCTACCAAGAAAATCCATGGGTCAACTTGGGGACCCCATGGAGCCACTTTAGTTGGAAAATGACATAAATACCTTTTATTTAATGTTAAAGTAAAAAATGACACAAACATGAAATGTTTTACTAAAACAATTTTTACATGGGGTTATACAAGTAATATTTTTAGCTATAAATATTCATTAGAAAGCTAAAACGATTTCCTACATCATAGTATTTTTTTCTATAATTTTTAGACATTAAATAAATTAATTTATTTATGACATCATGATGATGCAGCGATGACCTCATTATTTAACGATTTAAATAAAATAGAAAGATAATGTAAAATACAAGGCTTATAATTGTCAAAAACCTATTGGATGAGTAGATTTCAAACCCTTATCACCTTAGCCTCTAATTATATATGTTTGGGACCTCTAAAATCCGAAACTCATTTTAAAATAAAGTGACTTTTCTTTACTTTCCAAGAGTGCCCCTCCTCTCTACTTATAAAAGGCCCCCACCTCTACCACCTCATTCACACATTCAAGCCATTTGGCTCGGCCAAACTCTGCTCAAATACTCTCCCAACTTCCCCCTCTTACTCCTAGAAGCCTCACTTTGGGCAGAACACTTCCCAATGAAGCCTTTGGCTCAAATCAAAAAGAGGTACCTGATTTTAAGGTAATGTCTTCTCTAATGTTGTTTTGTTTTATTTTTCTTCTCCAACCCCCTAAAAACTTTTTATTCATTTCTTTTGTAACAAAACCAGTATCCTCAATATACTAGGATGTTTTTATAAGAATGATTCGAGCTACACTTACACACACCTACATCTATTGGTTAAAGAACATACTGTTTCTGTGGATGACGAATTTTTGCCTCACGAAAGGATGATTGTTCAACACTCATATAACACCTCTAATGGTGGCCATTATAATGACAATATTTTTATATATGAAATATATTATGTTTTTGTTTTCCTTATGATTTTTTATTTTTCATTTATGGCATAACATTATGGTTTCCATTATGGGTAAACACGATATTTTCATTTTAGGAAGTGCGGACTACCGCCCCCTCAAAGTGATTTGAATCGTTAATACCATACGTGGGATGTATAAAGGATGGAGTAAATGGTATTATACACTATATTATACTGGAATTATATTATAAATTTATATCATTATGATTTCATTCCCTTAAATAAGAAATAGAAATGAAAGTAGCGTTCATGTGTACGTACGGCTTACCGTCTCCATGAACGGTGCATTTCATTTCTTACCTCTAAATGTTATGTAATATTATAAATGAATGTATATACTGGATATATATGATGTATATGATATATAAATCATGAATATAATAAATGATATAATGGATATATTAACACATGAACAACGTGTAATTATAAGAAGTTTATTTTTGACTCAAGTACCTAAGATCGTCAAAACGACCGTTATTAACATAGATAATTACATAATGTTCATGACATGGTAATAAGTGATATAAAAGGAATAATGAACTTAAAAAAGGTTCTTAAGAAGTTAGATATTAAATCTAGTTTATTATTCAGGAGATCAAATAACGGTCGAGTGAATTCGGACACGAGGTAAGGGAACTTCTTAACCCAATTTCCATTCTTTGGGTTAATCTCTTACTTTCAAATTATGTCATGATATTATTATGTCCTATCTTGTATTTACACTTTCTTTATGTGTACATATAGTGAATACACATAGTAGATCTATTTTATTTTAAAAATGGTCTTTTTAAGGACTTCGTCTCAATCACCTTTCATTGAGGCATATTTGGTTTTATACAACACTTTCTTTTATATGGGGTATAAACCCCTTTGACTTTTACGTTTATTCAAAAGAAATATTTTTATATGAATCGTTTTACTAAATGACAAAAAGGGAATGTTTTCTTTCCGTACATATGCGGCGACAACGACTTTTCCGCCGCTGTGACCATTATTTGAGTTTTGGCTTCCTCTACAAGCCATCATTTTTTTAATGAAAAATAAATACAAAGTTTTAACTTTCTTTTATTTTGGTATTGAAAATGGTTTTGAATGTGTTTTTATTATATAAATGTGTTGTATTGATATCTTATGATTGAAATGTGGAAATGTTATGTTTCCTTTATGCATATTTTATGTGATATGATTAAGTTATGGTTTATGATATGTTTAAACCTATTCATATGAGGAATGCATTGGAACTAATAAGTGACGGGTGGAGCCCGCTATAGCTCCTCGATGCATTGGTAGGTCTAATGAGACAAACTAGTGTCTTGGCACGAGGCCTTGACAAAATCTTATTTGTGGTCTTGGCACGAGGCCTTGGATACGTGGTTATGATAGTCTGAAATTATGCATTCAATCATTATGAAAGTGGTTATTGATTTTTCGTGTGATTATTCGACTAGTAGAATATCCATGTGAGTAAGTAAATGGCATTATTTAATTTTATTTTTGCCATATTATGCTGAAGTTAAAGTTTAAAAAGTCTTTTGTTTTAGTTATACATCTCCTTAAATGTTAATGTTTATTTATAAAAGCTTCCGCAATATTTTTATCCTTACTGAGCATCTGAGCTCACCCCTTTCAGTGTTTTAATATTTTCCAGGATGTGAAGAAGTATTTTATGAATGACCTGCAGGGATAGTCAGAAGAGGATATTAGTGTGGACTATGGAGACTTTGTTATTGTATTTTTTCACTTTATGATGTAATTTAATGTTTACGAATGTATCTAGTGTTTCCAAGTCTACTAAACTAATCGGTCTTTCGAGACTTAATCTTTTGTGATCATGCCAATGTTACGAAGTAATGCACCGACTCTGGGTAGCTGGGGTCGGGGTGTTACAAATGTGTTGTATTGATATCTTGTGATTTAAGTGTAGAAATATTATGTTTCCTTTGTTCATGTTTTATGTGATACAATTATGTTATGGTTTATGATATGTTTAAACCTGTTCATATGAGGAATGCATTGGACTTAATAAGTGACAGGTGGAGCCCGCTATAGCTCCTCGATGCATCGGTAGGTCTCATGAGACAAACTAGTGTCTTGGAACAAGGCCTTGACAAAATCTTAATTGTGGTCTTGGAATGAGGCCTTGGCTACGTGGTTATGATAGTCTAGCATTATGCATTTCATCATTATGAAAGTGGTTATTTATATTGCATGTGATTATTCAAGTAGTAGAATATCCATGTGAGTATGCAAATGACATTATTTAATTTTATTTTTTCCATATTATGATAAAGTTAATGTTTAAAAAGTCTTTTGTTTTAGTTATACATTGCCTTAAATGTTAATGTTTATTTACGAAAGCTTCCACAATATTGTTATCCTTACTGTGAATCTGAGCTCACCCCTTTCAATGTTTTAATATTTTCCAAGATGTGAAGAAGTATTTTATGAATGACCTGTAGGGATAGTCAGAAGAGGATATGAGTGTGGACTATGGAGACTTTGTTATTGTAGATTTTCACTTTATGATGTAATGTAACATTTATGAATGTATCTAGTGATTCCAAAGCTACTAAACTAATCGATCTTTCAAGACTTGATATTTTGTGATCATGCCAATGTTACGAAGTAATGCACCGACTCTGGGCAACTGGGGTCGAGGCGTTACAGTTGGTATCAGAGGCAGTTTAGTACTTACCTTGGAAGCCAGATTTAGATAAACTCTGATTAGAGCACATAGCCCAAAGATAGACTTTGAAGATTAGTATAGAAGAACTTCCTAGAATTTTGGTATTATAGAGATTTTGTGAGTTTTCCGAGCAATACATCCCTGTCTGGATACGAGCAGGTAGAGGCGGCTCTGGCACAGATGTACTTAGGGGTAAAACCCGAAAACACCGCTTTGAGCTAGACTCGAATGGGTACTAGTGCACGACAACGGGCCTTGCTGCACTCTCGGTTATGACACTCCCGGGGGATATGCTTAGGATAATTATCATTTTTTTACAAACCACTATGAAGGGTTATGAGTATGTACTTCTTCAAAGAAAAAATTTTTATGGATTATATCCATAAATAGTTCAATTTATGTTATGTATTTTACAATTATGGAATTATGTATTTTGATTCATAAACTAATCTAGTTTATGACATTGTTTAGAAATGGCGCCTAGTGGAAGGAATGGAAACCGTATCAATGCATGCACTCCGTGTAGGGATTTACCTCTTGATCAAGATAATTATTGTGGATCTAGAGATACAACTGGTGCTAATCAACTTATTACCATACTGGGACAACTCACTCAGGTTATGAATAATAACCTTACTCGTATGGAGCACCCTGTTCCGCAACGTGGAGGATCAATGTTAGACCGCTTCATGAGGAAACAACCACTAACATTTAATGGGGGTACAAATCCATTAGTAGATGAGCAATGGATAAACTCCTTAGAAAAAATATTACATGCCTTGGGGAGTAGTGAAATGGAAAAGGTTGTCATGGAAGTCTACTGCCTCACTGGAGATGCCGATCAATGGTGGTCTCTGATTCAAAACACAAAGGAAGATGAAGAAGTATCAAATATGGAATGGAGATAGTTCAAAGATCTTTTTATAGAAGAATACTTTCCACATGACCATCGAGCAGATATGGAAAGACAATTTCCGAGTATGAGGCAGAAGGAGGATGAGAATGTTGCAAAGTATGAGGCTAACTTTACAAGGTTAGCGAGGCATGCTACAGATTATATATGTAACCCAAGAAGTAAGATTGATCGTTTATTTGATGGGTTAAAACTATTTCTACATCGAGCATTACTCTCACAATCCTTCTCATCATACGAAGATATCATCTCGTGTGCTATCAAGAAGGAAAAGGAATTCTCTATGTCATATGAATTTAAAGCAAAGAAAGAAAAGAAGAGATCTTCTGATCAATCTAGAAATGGAAATGAGGGGAAGAAGGGAGGATTTTAATATCAGTCCTACAGTAAATGTGGAAAGAAACACCCCGGTACTTTCTTGAAGGGAATGGGAGTATGTTAAAAGTGTGGTGAAAAAGGACACCAAGCTCATGATTGCAAGGGAAAGAAAGTTTTTGTCAATGTGGAATGCTATAATTGTAGAGAGATGGGACATTATGCAAATGAATGTCCTAAGCATCAGGGGAACTTACCTTAGAAGAGTCCAAGGGATCATGGCCAAGCTTATGCTATCAATACTGCCGAGGTTGAAGCTCCGAAAGACGTGGTGGTAGGTAATTTAATGGTTTCCTCAAGTTTATCAAATGCATTATTTGATTCTAGATCATCACATTGTTTCATATCTTCCCAGTTTTCTAAGAAAATTAGATATTTTCAATTTGATTTAACAAGATAATTGTCAGTCAAAACTCCTAAGGGAAGTAATATTGCAACAAAGTTTTGTGAGTCAGTCCCCATTAGAGCACATAACTGTTCTTTATCCGCTGATCCCATTGTCATACCTATGATTGAGTTTGATATAATCCTTGGTATGGATTGGATTTCAGACTATGATGCAAAGATTTATTGTAAGAAGAAGGAGGTTATGATTTTTGATGATGATGATAAGGAACACCTTATTTTTAGAGAAGAATCGTCACCACCTAATTCTTATTTAGACCCACCCCCAGTAGCTCAAATAAATTCAATTATTGGGGAGGAAGATAATGAAATGACAAAGGGAGAGGAAATGAATTTTCAAATAGAGGATGTAACTATTGTGAAAGAATATGAAGATGTGTTTCCAGATGATTTACCTGGACATCCTCCAGAAAGAGAAGTTGAGTTTTCCATTAATTTAATTGCTGGATCAAGGCCTATATTGAAGACCCCTTATAGGATGGCCACTGTGGAATTAGTTGAACTAAAGAAAAAACTAGAGGAATTGAGTAATAAGGGATTTATTCGCCCTAGTTTTTCTCCATGGGGAGCCCGTGTCCTTTTTGCTAAGAAGAAAGATGGATCTATGAGGTTGTGCATTGACTACAGGGAGATCAATGCTATAAAAATAAAGAACAAGTATCCCCTACCTCAAATTGATGATTTATTTGACCAATTGCATGGAGCTCAATACTTTTCAAAGATTGACCTTCGATCTGGATACCATCAGTTGTGTGTGAAGAAGGAAGACATTCCGAAGACAGTATTTCGAACAAGGTACGGTCATTACGAGTTTACAGTAATGCATTTTGGATTGACTAATGCAGCTTCTGTATTCATGGATCTAATGAATAGAGTTTTCAAGGAATATCTAGATGATTTTGAGGTGGTATTTATTGATGACATCTTGGTGTACTCCAAAAGCTACGAAGATCATGAATATCACTTGTGCATTATCTTGAACACTCTTAGAAGGCATGAATTATATGGGATGTTTAGCAAGTGTGAATTTTGGCTTCAAGAGATTTCTTTTCTTGGCCACATTGTCTCTAAGGATGGAATTTCTGTTGATCCTTCTAAGACCAAGGCAATCCATGAATGGCCAACAACGATGAGTATAACTGAGATATTCATATTTATTGGCTTGGCAGGTTATTATCGACGTTTTTTCCAGAATTTTTCCAGATTGGCTAACCCATTAACGAAGCTCACACGTAAAGGGGTTAAATTTGTTTGGACAAAGGAGTGTGAAGAATGTTTTGAAGAACTGAATAAAAGATTATTCAACGCTCCTATATTTACTCTACCATCAGGGAATGATGGGTTCGTTATTTATAGTGATCCATCAATGAATGGACTTGGTTGTGTCCTTATGTAGAATGATAGGGTTATTGATTATGCATCACGACAGCTAAAAATTCATGAGCAGAACTATCCTACTCATGATCTCGAGTTAGCTGCTGTAATATTTGCCTTGAAGATATGGAGACATTATCTCTATGGTGAAAATGTGAGATATATACCAATCACAAGAGTTTGAAATATATTTTCTCACAATAAGAACTCAACATGAGGCAATGGCGATGGATTGAACTACTCAAGGATTATGATTGAATGATACACTACCAACCAGGAATGGAAAATAAGGTTGCAGATGCTTTGAGTAGAAAAGATCATGGAGTTTTGAAGATGATGAGAGTAGAAAGGGATCCTATTTTCATGGATCTAGTAAAGATGGATATGGGAATCACCATGGAGGGTGAAACATCAAAAAAAATTCAAATGGTTGCCAAACCATCTTTACTAGAAAGGATAAAGTGTTCTCAGGCCAATGATGAAGAGTTGAAAAAGAAGATTAAAGCTCTGAATGATGGGCGATTGAGTGACTTTGTGTATGAAGATGGAATTTTGAAATTTGGGAGGAGAATTTGTGTTCCCGATATACCGGATTTAAAGAGGGAATTATTGGATGATTCTCATAGCTCCAATTTCTCTATACACCCTGGGAGCACCAAAATTTATAGAGATTTAAAGGGACATTTTTGGTGGGAAAACATGAAGAGGGAGATTGCTGATATTGTGTCAAGATGTATGGTTTGTCAACAAGTGAAAGCTGGAAGGAAACTGCCTGGTGGAGTATTGCAACCTCTTTCCATACCTGAGTGGAAATGGGATAATATTATGATGGATTTTTTCATTGGACTACAAACGACTCCTAGAAGAAATGACGCAATATGGGTCATTTTTGATCGCCTCACGAAGTCAGCACATTTTCTTGCTATAAGGGAAGATCTACCACTTGAACATCTAGAAAGACTGTATATTAATGAAGTTGTTAGACTTCATGGAGTACCCCTATCGATTGTCTCGGATCGTGATCCTCGTCTTACATCATGATTCTGGAAAAGTATTCAAAAGGCCTTGGATACTGAACTTCTTTTGAGCACTGCTTACCACCCTCAAACAGATGGAAAATCTGAATGAACTATTCAAACCTTAGAAGACATGTTGAGATCATGCTCACTTGACTTTCAAGGAATGTGGGAGAAATATTTACCTTTGGTAGAATTTTCCTATAACAATAGCTTCCATTAAAGTATACAGATGGCACCATATGAAGCGTTATACGGAAAGAGATGTCGCACACCAACCTGTTGGGATGACGTTGGTGAAAGAAAACTCGTAGGCCCAGAACTGGTGGAGGAAATGATGGAAAAAGTGAAAGTAATGAAAAACCACATTAAAGCAGCTCAAAGTAGGCAGAAGAGCTATGCCGACAACCGAAGGAAGGATTTGGAATTTTAGGTTGGAGATCATGTTTTCATGAAGGTATCTCCATGTAAGGGAGTTATACGTTTCGGTAAGAAGAGTAAATTGAGTCCCAGGTACATCGGACCCTTTGAAATTGTAGAATGAATTGAGGCTGTAGCTTACCGTTTGGCAATGCCGCTAAGTCTCTCCAAAGTTCATGATGTATTCCACGTATCACTGTTGAGAAAATACATTCCTGACCCAATGCATGTACTCACCTATGAGGAATTAGAACTGGAACCTGATCTATCTTATTGCGAAGAGCCTGTCAGGATTCTTGATACAAGAGAACAAGTGCTGAGAAACCGGACAACTCGTCTGGTAAAAGTTCTATGGAGAAACCATAAGATGGAGGAGGCAACGTGGGAACCCGAGGAACTTATAATGAAGAATCACTCGAGTCTTTTTACCCAGTGATATGATATGAAATTTCAAGGACGAAATTATTTTATGGAGGGGAGAATGTAACACCCCAAGATTCCATGGTATACTTCTCTTTGAATAATATAGTAGCGTGTGTTATACGCAACTTCGAGTTCTAACACACACCACAACCAATCAAAGTAGCCGTTATGAATAGTAATACCTAATTTTTGAAATTTTATAAATTTTATCTTGCAAAATAGACTTCGTTATTGGATTCGGAATATCAAAATTATCCTATGTTGAAATTTTGGTATTTTTCTGAGAACTTCAAATTTGTTTTGAATAGTGAAAATTAATTAAAAATAATATTTTTAATCAAAATAATTAATAGTAATAAATTATAATATTGAGTGGTTTTAAAGAATAATTAGAATATATTCTTACCATTTTATCCAATGGTGGTCATTAGAATTAATTTCACTTTGAAATTGGACATAAACAATTGTCAATCTTTTGATATATATTGTTTCTTAAAAACACGCTATTTGATGTGACAACTGGAATTATTTATGAAAATAATTAATTCAACTTATATGTTTGAAATTTTGTATAATAGACATCATTTTTGAATTCGGAATATCAATTATAGCTTAGGGTGAAATTTTGGCATTGTTCTGAAAAACTTCAATTTTTGATGAATAGTGAAACCACTAAGTGGTAGTTAAAAAACTGATTTTTCGTTTAAATGAAACATTACCACTTCTATGATTTAATTTTAAAAAATCCAACAAACATGGTTGTAATTAGGTAGTAAAATTTGGTTCAATGGGATTAAAATAATTTTTTGGTGAATAGTAACTTTTAAATTTAATTAATCACGATTAAAGGTAATTAGTCAAATTTATGGTAAAAATAGTATTATAAAAATATGGAATGACCATTACACTTGTCCTACCCCTATTTGATGTGTCATGGGAGACCACGACAATCCATGGGTAAACTTGGGGACCCCATGGTTCCACTTTGGTAGGGAAATGACATAAATAACTTTTTATTTAATGTTAAAATAAAAATGTAACAAACAAGAGTTGTTTTACTAAAACAATTTTTAAATGGGGTTATACAAGTCATATTTTTCACTATAAATACTCACTAGAAAGATAAAAAGATTTACTACATCATGATATTTTTTAAAATTTTTAGACATTAAATAAATTAAATTATGTAGGACACCATGATGATGCAACGATTACCTCATTAATTAATGATTTAAATAAAATGAAAACATAATGTAAAATATAAGAATTACACCTGTCAAAAACCTATTGGATGAGTATATTTAGAACCCTTATCACCTTATCCTCGAAATATATAAGTGTGGGACCTTTAGAATCCTAAAAATCATTTCATAATAATGTAACATTTCAATCTTTCCAATAGTGCCCCTTATCTCCTCTTATAAAAGTCCCCCACCACTCCCACCTTATTCACACCATCAAGCCATTTGGCTCGGCCAAACACTTCCCAAATACTCTTCCAACTTCCCTCTCTTACTTCTAGAAGGATCACTTTGGGCATAATTCTTCCCAAGGAAGCCTTTGGCTCAAATCAAAAAGAGTTACCCGATTATAAGGTAATGTCTTCCCTTATGTTATTTTGTTTTTTTTGCTTCTCCAACCCCCTAAAATATTTTTATTCTATTCATTTGTAACAAAAACAGTATCCTTAATATACTAGGATTTTTTTATAAGAAGTAATCGAGCTACACTTACACACACCTACATCTAATGGTTAAAGAACATACTGTTTCTGTGGATGGCGAATTTCTGCCTCACGAAACGATGATTGGTCAACACTCATATAACAACTTCAAAGGTGGACATTAAGATGTAACTTTATTTATATATGATATATAATATGTTTATGTTTTACTTAAGGTTCTGTATTTTTCATTTATGGAACACCTTTATTGTTTCCATTATGGGTAAACGCGATATTTTCATTTTAGGATGTGCGGACTACCGCCCCCTCAAAGTGATTTGAATCGTTAATGCCATATGTGGGATGCATAATGGATGGAGTAAATGATATTATATATGATATTATACTGGAATTATAACATACCTTTATATCATTATTATTTCATTAAATACGAAATAGAAATGAAAGTAGCGTTCATGCGTACGTACGGCTTACCGTCTCCATGAACGGTGCATTTCATTTCTTACCTCTAAAAATTATGTAATATTATAAATGAATGGATATACTGGATATATATTATGAATATGATATATAAATCATGAATATAATTATGGATATAATGGATATATTACCACATGAACAATGTGTAATTATAAGAAGTTTATTATTGACTCAAGTACCTAAGATCGACAAAATGACCGTTATAAACTTAAATAATTACATAATGTTCATGACATGGTAATAAGTGATATGAAAGGAATAATGAACTTGAAAAAGGTTCTTAAGAAGGTAGAGATTATCTCCAATTTATTATTCAGGAGATCAAATAATGGTCGAGTGAATTCAGACACGAGGTAAGGGAATTTCTTAACCCAATTTCCATTCTTTGGGTTAATATCATACTTTCAAATTATGTCATGATATTATTATATCCAATCTTGTATTTGTACTTTATTTATGTGTAAATATAGTGAATACACATAATATATCTATTTTATTTTAAAAAATTATCTTTGTAAGGACTTCGTCTTAATCTCCTTTCATTGAGCCATATTTGGTTTTATAGACAACTTTCATTTATACGGAGTATAAACCCCTTTCACTTTTCCTTTTATTCAAAAGGAATCTTTTTATACGAAGCATTTTTACTAAATGACAAAAGGAATGTTTTTTATTCTTACGTATGCGGAGAAAACGACTTCTCCGCCGCCATGACTATTATTTGAGTTTCGGCTTCCTCTATAAGCCATAAATTTTTTAAAAGAAAATTAAATACCATGTTTTACTTTTATTTTATTTTGGTATTGAAAATGGTTTTGATAAAGTTTTTATTATATCAATGTGTTGTATTGATATCTTGTGATTGAAGTGTAGAAATATTATGATTCCTTTATGCATGTTTTATGTTATACAATTAAGTTATGGTTTATGATATGTTTAAACCTGTTCATATGAGGAATGCATTGGACTTAATAAGTGACGGGTGGAGCCCTCTATAGCTCCTCGATGCATCGGTAGGTCTCATGAGACAAACTAGTGTCTTGGAATGAGGCCTTGACAAAATCTTCATTGTGGTCTTGGCACGAGGCCTTGGCTACATGGTTATGATAGTCTGGCATTATTCATTCTATCATTATGAAAGTGGTTATTGATATTGAATGTGATTATTTGACTAGTAGAATATCCATGTGAGTAAGTAAATGGAATTATTTAATTTTATTTTTGCCATATTATTATAAAGTAAAAGTTTAAAAAAGATTTTGTTTTAGTTATACATTGCCTTAAATGTTAATGTTTATTTACGAAAGCTTCCGCAATATTGTTATCCTTACTGAGCATCTGAGCTCACCCCTTTCAATGTTTTAATATTTTCCAGGATGTGAAGAAGTATTTTATGAATGAATTGCAGGGATAGTCAGAAGAGGATATGATTGTGGACTATGGAGACTTTGTTATTTTAGATTTTTAATTTATGATGTAATGTAACATTTATGAATGTATCTAGTGTTTCCAAGGCTACTAAACTAATCGGTCTTTTGAGACTTGATCTTTTGTGATCATGCCAATGTTACGAAGTAATGCACCGACTATGGGAAATTGGGGTCGGGGAATTACATTATTCCTCACCACTGCTCTCCCTTTACACAACACAAACTCCCACACTCTCCCTCAGATGAATTGACACTTTCAAATCACATGATATGTGGCTTCCTATCAGTCATTTATTCTTTCAACTTTTTTAGTTCTTCTTTGAGTATTTTTAATATTCCCAAAGGATTTGTTTGAATTTTCACCTCTTTGATGCATACCTAATAAGACACCACCATCAGACAGAACTTAATTGTCACCTAGTTCAACACACTATATAAAATGTGTGTGAATGTTCAGGTCTCCACCAACAAGTGTTAGTAAAATGAATATTCCCAGTCCTTCTACATACTAATTCAATTTTTTATTAAGCACTTGGATCATGATTCCAACATAAGGGAGAAGAATCCATGTTCTACGTAACAATATATCTCTCATTAATTAAAATCAAACATTTTTTCTAACTTACTACCCATAATAGACAAAAAATTCCTAATCCTTTTAATATTATCATTTTTGTGAATATAGATTATTCACGCAATGAACTCGTCATTTCATATTTGTCACAAAATTCATCACCATTATTTTTATCACTACAAAATTCTCCATCATTAACATTTTAAATCAATTACTCCACCTTTTGATTACTTCTTGCTTCAACTTGGGTATCAAAATCATGTCTTTCCTCATTATCTAATTTTGATAATAAATATATTTTTTAGTCTTTATAAATTCCTAACCATTCTCTATGAGGGATAATTTAGGATTTATAATTTTTATTTTCTTTTATATTTAAAATTATTGTTAAATTATATTCATTTTCACATTCATTTTCAGTAAAAAATTAAATATTCATAGTGAAAATTACAATATATACACATTTATATCACTTTAATGGATTTTTATATTACTAATATCTTTTTCATTTCCAATTAATTCTTAAAATTTGTTTCAGAAAGTTGATTATGGATTCTATATATATTTATAAATTTGGCATTGATGTTCCTTGATGATTTTTTCCAACCATGTGAATTTTTAAAATTTAACGATTTCATGAATCCCCAATATTATTTTCCCTCAATTTTTCCAATATATTGAGAACCCTAGGCTGAGACTTCAGGTAAATTGTATTTAAATTCAAGATTTGCTTAAAATTATGGGATCTTATAAACATGTTATTAGGCCAAGAAAATGTTTTTAACATATGAATAATGATGTAAATATACTTCTAATGATCATATAATTGAAACACCACCTACACCTCCATGTAACAAATATATAAATGAGTAAACATAAATTATTCCATTATATTGTACTCCCAGCTAAAATGGTTAGAGAATCATCATTGATCTCTTTTTTTTCAATATAAGAAAATTTAATTAGATTCTTTGTAACTTTATATATATCATACAATATATTCATTAAACAGTTACCAACACTACAAAATAAGTTTAATAAAAATTAATCAAAATTTACTATATTATGAAAATTACTTCATCTAGTTTAAATGATTTTGTAATAATAACCATTTATGGGTTCCATGATTAGAAATTCATTGTAATTTTTTTGAAATATCTATATTACTGAATCAAATAGGATGGATATAAATTGAATATGGATGGATGCAAATCATATGATAAAAGAGTTTGAGTATTGGCTGAAAGTGTTAATAAAATTTCGAAAAGATCACACATATAACCTCCTTAAATCTTTTTCTATGTTTATACTATTTTTATTAAAATATATTTAGTCAAGAGGAGTTTGAAGAAAAATTTTTATTTTATGAAATATGTCAAGGTTATAAATAGTGGACTAAGGATGAGAAAATGAATATCTTGTGACTATTACGACACTATATTTTATAGATTATCTGGCATGATTAATATTATGATTAATCACGAAGACTATATCTTGGATGTGGTTACAAGTGTGTATAATGACGAAGGATTTATTAAAGAAAAGTAAATGATAGTTGAAGATAAACTTCGTGATTTTACAAAATTGTTGGAAAAGTTAATGTTTTTTGAAAATATGTCATTGTATTCTATTTGTACTTAATAAAAAACATTGATAGATAAACTGATGATATAATATTTAATATGTAACACCCTGAGATTTTATGAAAAATATTCTTTTTAATTTCATTAATGTCTTGTGTTCTACGCTACACCAAAAGGAGCATGCACAACACACATCCTTGACTTGCCTTGCATTACACGCATTCGCGCCCTTCCTCGATAGCGTGTGTAGTACGCAATAACGAGTTTCACTAAAAAACAATATGATATTAAAATATTAATAAAACTAGCCGTTATGAATAGTAATAAACGATTTTTGAAATTTTTTAAATTTTATTTTTCAAAATGGACTTCATTTTTGGATTCGGAATATCAAAATTAGCTTAGGGTGAAATTTTGGTACTTTTTGGATAACTTTCATTTTCTGATGAATAGTGAAAATTACTAAATTTTAATTAAAAACAACCTTTTTAATCGAAATAATTAATAGTGATAAATTATTAATTTGAGTGGTTTTAAAGTATATTTAGAATATATTTTTACAATTTAATACAATGTATTTCATTGATTGTAATTTCACATTTAAACCAGGCATAAACAAGTGTCAATCTTTTGATAGTTATTATCTCTTAAGAACACGCTATTTGTTTTGACGATGGGAATTAATTATTAAATTATGTAATCCAACTGATATGTTTTGAATTTGGTAAAATAGACATCATTTTTCAGTTCATAATATCAAATATAGCTTAGGCCTAATTTTTGGTATTTTTTTGGAAACTTTCATTTTTTGATGAATAGTGAAACCACTAAGTGGTGTTAAAAAAATGAATTTTTCATAAAACATAATTTTACCTCTTCTGTGAGTAGAATTTCAAAAATCCGAGAGACACGGTTGATGAAAGTAAGTAAAATGTGGTTCAATGAGATGAAAATAATATTTGGTGAATAGTAACTTTTTACTTTTTTACCACAGTTAAAAGTAAATAGGGTAATTAAGGGTAAAAATGATATTATTATTACCCTAACACATGTCCTGATTCTATTGGATAAGTTTAATTCGACCAAAAACAACCTTAGGAATAAAATATGACCATTTAAGCCCACTTGGATTAGATTAGGATATTTATTATTAATTTATTTAAATAAGGGTTAAAATAGTTAAAATAAAAGAATAATTAGTATATCATTTTTAATATAGGGTTATACATAAGATAAATTAGACTATAAATATTCATTAGAAAGATAAAAAGATTTCCTACATAATGGTATTTTATTTGTAATTTTTAGACATTAAATAAGTTAATTTATTTATGACACAAATATGATGCAGTAATTATCTTATTAATGAAATATTGACATAATTGATGTTATAAATAAAAAAATAAATGTGATTTTAGACTTTTTATGAATTCCAATAATTTTCAAGGTTAATATGACATGTTAGTATTGATATAATTAACTGTTTTTGAACTAATCGGTCTGTTATGATTTTCACAAAAATCAATTAATAAATAGTGTCAAAATTGACATAAAATAGTTTTTAAAACAAATATTATATTATTAATTGTTATTTTATTCCTAAAAATATAAGGTTCGGCCAAATGACTTAGATAAGGTTATATATATTAATAATAAACAACTTGGGGTTCGTTTGGCTACTTATTGTATGTTTATTAACCTTATAGTATAAGAACACAAGAAGACACGGTAAAAGTAAAATTATTTAACTTAATGTTAAATCTAAATGATAAGGTCAAAATAGGAACCTAAACTTGTCTAAATTCTGTTGGATGAGAGTATTTCGACCCATCCCCACCTTAGATTCGAAATAAATCAATTTGGAGCTATTTAAAACCGAATTTGGCTTTATAATAAAATAATATTTTTAGTTATTCCAAAGGTGGCCCTCTCCTCCCTTATAAAAGGGCACCTCCTCCCTCTCTTCCTCACACCACTTTGAGCCTTCAAGCTCGGCCGACCACTGACAAATTATCTCCTACACTTCCATAGAAACATCATAGAGTTTGTGGTCTTCTTCAAAGACCAATTTTAGTGCCATAAGAGGAGGAATCAAAGAGGCGCTTCAAAGAAGAGGTAATGTCCGTTACCGATTTATTTCAACATTATTTCTTCTTCCACTTCTTCTTCTTAGGTTGTTTCATTGTGAAGTAATAACATCAGAATCACTAATATACTGATATATTATTATAAGTGTTAAACAACCCTATTTCACCATTTATCCATCCTATGGAAAACGAAATCACCGCGCGTGCGTACGTACGGAATACCGTCTCCACGCCGTGGTGTAATTTATTTTCCACCACCACCTTACTTGGATGGGTATAATGGTGGACATAATAACTATATATGATTATTGTAAAGTGATATTGATTGTGAAATAGTATACATACACTCCAATACAATTCAACGATCATGAGAATGATATCATCACTCGTGCGTACGTACGGACTACCGTCTCCACGACGCGATGGGATTCATTCTCCACGTTAACCATTCATGAATGATTATAAAGTATATATATAATAAGTAATAATGAAATATATGAAATAATAATGATACTGGATTTATGTGTATATATATGTATGTCAACTACTTAACTCCATTCAACTCAATAAGGAAAAAAAAACAACGTTCATTCGTACGTACGACCTACCGTCTCCATGAACGGTGTATTTCTTTCCATTTACTGATCTATTATATATATGTATATTCTGAATAAATATTATATATAAATCATGTTTTATATTCTGGAATTAAGTAATCATGATCTAAGTAATCATATGAATAATTACAAGTCAAAACACAGACGGCAAATGAAACGATTTTACCCAAAACGCTCTTTAACATGGAATTTACAAAAGAACGGGTAAAATAAAGTCATAAGTGAACCATATATGATATCATAACAATGAGTACGATTCTGGAATAAGTCAATGTCATTATTTAAATCATTATACATGAGGTTAGGACACTTATGAAGCAAATTGGACCTAAGGTAAGGGAAATATCACAATCTCATTTTTATCTGAGATTGATTATACTTTGAAATTTATTGGGGTGTATTTTATCATCCATATACATGTTTCCTCAATATGTAATATTATTTCCATCCACCTACAATTTTTAAAATCCAATTTTACCCTTCAGTGAGTTTTTTGTAAAAGATATGAAAGAAATCTTTTGTCGTTTTTCATACGAGGTACTTTTTGACTTTTCCGACAAAAGGACGAGAAGAATGTTTTTTTAACTTATACGACATAAATGGATTTTTAAAACATTATTTCCAAGAAGCTTCCTTTACATGTTTTCAACTTATTTTAGTTTAAAATTGTATGACATGTTAAGAAAGGAAATTTTTTTTGAAAGGATATTTTCCTCAAGAATGGAGTTCAAGTGTTTTATCAAAATTATTTTCCATCTAAGATAATACAGGGTTCTGTTTCTATCCCTATTATTACATTGATTTTATTATGTTGTGATGGAATTATTTTTATGAATTTCTTTATCTTATATGAATTGTTTAATGATTTCATGATGTTTAAGAATCCCATTTTTATTTAATGGGTTATGCAATGATTTTGTGGCACACATAAGAATGGTATCATTATGAGATGGGTGGGACCTATATCTCCCTCCAATGAATTGGGTAATGACTTTATATCTCATGAGATAGACATGGCTGGAACGGCAGGTCAAACCAGTTCAGTGAAACTGGACTGAAACGAGGAGTGAACTCAGTTCAGAAATGGACTTTATCCACTAAGATAGTCTTCTAAATGAGTCTTGACTAATAAGAAATTATTCTCTATGATTATGTTTGTATGCCACAAAGTTTCATGTTTTAAGTTATGATTATTGGGGTTTACATTTCACTACTATGATTTATCCCATGTTATGATATTATGATCTCTTTTGCAGGTTAAGATTTCCAAAATGTAATGTTCTTTTGAATATGATGTGATTGATATTTCTATTGTTTACCCTTACTGAACATTTGAGCTCACCCTTTTATGTTTTCTTTTACCCAGGATATAAAGAAATATTTTAGGTAAAAAAAGGGAAGATCTTCATGGGAGATATTAAAGATCTTTCACCATGATTTGAAGATTATATTCCGAGTTTCAAAAGACACTAAACTATTACGGTCCTTGTGTGTGTAGTTCTGTTATGTACTAAGTATTCCGAAAAAGTAATGTAATGTCCATGTACGTTAAGCTTCAGGTCTCTACAGTTGGTATCAGAGGAAAGGTTTAGTGAACCTTTGGAAACTAGGATGCAAAAACATTAGTGAGATCCCTAGAAATATTTCTAAGGTTTGTCTAGAGATGTCCCTACGGATAAGTATACGTATAGGATATAGTCCTAGATCTATGGTAACGATATTAGATTAAACCAAAGATGTTAGATATTGAAGTTACTCCCCATTTATTATTATTTTTCCCTCTCACACTATTCTTTTTGGGTTTTAGAAAATGGATGGAAACAAGATGATTCACGATAATGGAGGATATGATGGACAATGGAACGATATTTTTCATGAGCAACCAAATGAAATGGGATTTGGAAGTCCAAACATCATTATTATGCCGAATCAGTAATCTCATAATATGATCAATAAAGTAAAATTTGGTAAGTTTCCTGACTCGTGTAATAAGAGAATAATGGAGTTTCATGATGATCATAGAGGAAAGAAAGTTAAATTTTCTCTATGTAAATCATGTGGGGAGAGGCATCAAGGAGAATGTTTCAAAGGAACTGGAAGATGCTTTGGGTGTGGAAAAGAAGGACACAAAGCCAGTAAGTGCAATGGAAAAGGTTCAGTTAACACCAGGGATGAGGATTATGGTATTGCTACGACATCAATAATGGACAAATGTTTTAAATGTGGAATGTACGAGCATTATGCAAACCAATGCCCTATGGGAAAGTCTCATGAAGAGAATCAGTATGGTCGTATAGGTAGTATTTATGTTGATGATGTTGAAGAGACTACAAATGATATGTGAGATGAAAGAATTGTTGAATCTCGGTCAATGGTTTAAGAATGTAGTAGAATGGTTACATGTTTATCATGTGTAATGTTGTATAAGTAATCTCATGTTACTATGGAATAAAGAGACATCTAAGGATTGTTACATTGTTGTCTTTCCTTTAGTTTTGAAAGTGAATGATTAATGGTACTAGTATCCATGAAAGGTTATTCAGATATTTTTTGAATGTAGTTGATATGCACATAATGAAGGGACAAGGAGAAAATTAAATGTTTGATAGTATTCATGAGCTCATGACTGGTATAAGGAGAAAGTTATATCATGGTTTGAGTATATAGAATTTTTGGATTTTGGTATGTGGAAAGAGTTAACTTTTGACAGTATTCATGTTTTCACTAAGGTTTAATGGGTATTCATTTTTCACGAGAATACATGATTAAGGTATTCACATGATTGGAATGTGACCAACAAGATATAAGGGGGATAAATGATAGTATTCACATGCTTGGTTGATGACATTTCAAGTAATCGTTTTATTTATACTATGAGCTTGGACCAAAGTATTTTAGATAAGCCTAAAGTTTGGAATGGATTATGTTGGACATAAGTTAGTAATTTTTAAGGATAAAACTTTTTTTTTGATATTATTTATGGGATGTTATAGTAATGTTGTTTTAGAAAAAGGACAACCTGCAGGACGGGCGACAACCCATCACGTCGGACAAGGCTGTGGGAATTGAACCCACAACCGAAGTGCGACAATCCTTTATCTCCTACCACTTCCCTACAAGAATTCCCTGGTTAGTAGAGACTAGTTTAATTTTATTACGCGGTATGATATATGAAGTATAAGTTCATTTTTGGAATCGTATATGATTAACCTTACCATAGATGGATTTATGTATATTTGATAACTTTTGCTAACCCTTTGTTAGAAACAGATGGAATGACCCATCATTCTATCACATAATCTGTTAACACTTCACGAATAACAAATTCAACTTTATTTCTTTAAGATATGAAATGGAAATTGTCCAAATAACGACCAACGATGAGACTATACCAAAATCACGAAACTATTTCTTCTAATTCCCATTTCATCAACTTTAATGAAATGATCTTAAAAACCAAAAATGTTGTCCTAGTGCTCTTATATCTGATGAATCAGATGGTACCTTAGATCGTCAAAAATTTATGGCTTTGTGATTGCTGGCTTTTCCATAGCCATGTTCTCTACAACTCTCCATCAGAACATGATGGTTAGATTTCTCTTCCATATTCACATTTTCACCTATGTGGAAACCCAGTGATTAGTTTATTTGGGTAAATTTTACGTTTCATACTTTTGTTTTTAAAGATTGGTTTTGGTACTCCTTTTTACGATGTGGGTTTCTATTAATGAAACTTTCGATTTGTAAACAATTTATAACCCCGACGAATATCGAGGGCGAAATTCATTTTAAGGGGGGTAGAATGTAACATCCCGAGATTTTATGAAAAATATTGTTTTTAATTTCATTAATGTCTTGTGTTGTATGCCACACCAAAAGGAGCTTGAACAACACGCATCCTTGACGTGCCTTGCATTACACGCAATCACGACCTTCCTCGATAGCGTGTGTAGTACGCAATAACGAGGTTCACTAAACAATAATATGCTATTAAAATATTATTAAAACTAGATGTTATGAATAGTAATAACCGCTTTTTGAAATTTTTTAAATTTTATTTTTCAAAATGAAGTTCATTTTTGGATTCGGAATATCGAAATTAGCTTAGGGTGAAATTTTGGTACTTTTCGGATAACTTTCATTTTCTGATGAATAGTGAAAATTACTAAATTTTAATTAAAAACAACCTTTTTAATCAAAATAATTAATAGTGATAAATTAATAATTTGAGTGGTTTTAAAGTATATTTAGAATATATTTTTACAATTTAATATAATGTTGGTCATTGGATGTAATTTCACATTTAAACCAGACATAAACAAGTGTCAATCTTTTGATAGTTATTATCTCTTAAGAACACGCTATTTGTTTTGACGACGGGAATTAATTTTTAAATTTTGTAATGCAACTGATATGTTTTTAATTTGGTAAAATAGACATTATTTTTCAGTTCATAATATCAAATATATCTTAGGCCTAATTTTTTGTATTTTTCTGGAAACTTTCATTTTTTGATGAATAGTGAAACCACTAAGTGGTTGTTAAAAAAATGAATTTTTCATAAAACTTAATTTTACTGCTTCTGTGAGTGGAATTTCAAAAATCTGAGATACATGGTTGATGTCGGTAAGTAAAATTTGGTTCAATGAGATAAAAATAATTTTTGGTGAGTAGTAACTTTTTACTTTTTTTACCACGGTTAAAAGTAAATAGGGTAATTAAGGGTAAAAATGATATTATTATTACCCTAACAAATGTCCTAATTCTATTGGATAAGTGTAATTCGACCAAAAACAACCTTAGGAATATAATATGACCATTTATGCCAACTTGGATTAGATTAGGATATTTATTATTAATTTATTTAAAGAAGGGTTAAAATAGTTAAAATCAATGTTTAATAAGTATATCATTTTTAATATATGGTTATACATAAGATAAATTCGACTATAAATATTCATTAGAAATATGAAAGGATTTCCTACATAATGGTATTTTATTTGTAATTTTTAGACACTAAATAAGTTAATTTATTTATGACACAAAGATGATGCAGTAATTATCTTATTAATGAAATATTGACATAATTGATGTTATAAATACCAAAATAAATGTAATTTGAGGCTTTTTATGCATTCCACCAATTTTCTAGGTTAATATTACATGTTCGTATTGATATAATTAACTTATTTCGAACTAATAAGTCTGTTATAATTTTCACAAAAATCGATTACTAAATAGTGTCAAAATTGACATAAAATAGTTTTTAAAACAAATATTATATTATTAATTGTTATTTTATTCCAAAAAATATAATGTTCGGCCACATGACTTATATAAGGATATATATATTAATAATACACAACTTGGGGTTCTTTGGGATTATTATAGTAATTTTATTAACCTTATACTATAAGAACACAAGAAGACACGGTAAAAGTAAAATTATTTAACTTAATGTTAAATCTAAATGATAAGATCAAAATAGGAACCTAAACTTGTCTAAATTATATTTTATGAGAGGATATCTACCCATCCCCACCTTAGATTCGAAATAAATCTATTTTGAGCTATTTAAAACCGAATTTGGGTTTATAATAAAATAATATTTTTTGTTATTCCAAAGGTGCCCCTCTCTTCCCTTATAAAAGGGAACCTCCTCCCTCTCTTCCTCACACCACATTGAGGCTTCAAGCTCGTAAAACCCCTGAAAAATTCTCTTCTCCACTTCCCGAGAAACATCCTAGAGGTCCTGGTCTTTTTCAAAGACCAATTTTAGTTCACTAAGAGGAGGACTCAAAGAGGTGCTTCAAAGAAGAGGTAATGTCGGTTACCGATTCTTTCAAATTTATTTCTTCTTACACTTATTCTTCTTAGGTTGTTTCATTATGAAGTAATAACATCAGTATCAATAATATACTGATATGTTATTATAAGTATGAAACAACCCTATTTCACCATCTATCCATCCTACAGTAAACGAAATCACCGCGCGTGCGTACGTACGGAATATCTTCTCCACGCCGTGGAGTAATCTATTTTCCACCACCACCTTACATGGATGGGTATAATGGTGTACATAATAACTATATATGATTATTTTAAAGTGATATTGATTCTGAAATAGTATACATACACTCCAATACAATTACACGATCATGAGAATGATATATTCGCTCGTGCGAACGTACGGACTACCATCTCCACGACGCGATGAGATTCATTCTCCACGTTAACCATTCATGAATGATTATAAAGTATATATATAATAAATAATCATGAAATATATGACATAATAATGATACTGGATTTATGTGTATATATATGTATGTCATCTACTTAATTCCATTCAACTCAATAAGGAAACGAAAACAACGTTCATGCGTAAGTACGGCCTACCGTCTCCATGAACGGTGTATTTATTTCCATTTAATGATCTATTATATATATGTATATTCTGAATATATATTATATATAAATCATGTTTTATATTCTGGAATTATTTAATCATGATCTATGTAATCATATGAATAATTACAAGTCAAAACACGGACGACAAATGAAACGATTTTACCCAAAACGCTCTTTAACATGGAATTTACAAAAGAACGGGTAAAATAAAGTCATAAGTGAACCATATATGATATCATAACAATGATTATGATTCTGGAATAAGTCAATGACATTCTTTAAATAATTATACAGGAGGTTCGGACACTTACGAAGAAAATCGGACCTAAGTTAAGGGAAATATCACAATCTCATTTTTATCCGAGATTGTTTATACTATGAAATTTACTGGGGTGTATTTTATCATCCACATCCATGTTTCATAAATATATAACATTATTTCCATCCACCTACAATTTTTTAAATCCAATTTTACCCTTAGGTGAGTTTTTAGTAAAAGATATGAAAGGAATCTTTTGTCGTTTTTCATATGAGGTACTTTTTTACTTTTTCGACAAAAGGACGAGAAGAATGTTTTTTAACTTATACGGCATAAATGTATTTTTAAAACATTATTTCCAAGAAGCTTCGTTTACAAGTTTTCAACTTCTTTTAGTTTAAAATTTAATGACATGTTAAGAAAGGAAAATGTTTTTCAAAGGATATTTTCCTCAAGAATGGATATCAAGTGTTTTATCAAAATTATTTTCCATCAAAGATAATATAGGGTTCTGTTTCTATCCCTATTATTACATTGATTTGATTATGTTGTGATGGAATTATTTTTATGAATTTATTTATCTTATATGAATTGTTTTATGATGTCATGATGTTTAATAATTCCATTTTTATTACATGGATTATGCAATGATTTTCTGGCACACATAATAATGGTATCATTATGAGATGGGTGGGACCTATATCTCCCTCCAATGAATTGGGTAAAGATTTTATATCTCACGAGATAGACATGGATGGAACGGAAGGTTAAACCGGTTCAGTGATACAGGACTGAAACAAGGAGTGAACTCGGTTCATAAATGGACTTTTTCCACTAAGATAGTCTTGGCAATGAGTTTTGACTAATAATAAATTATTCTCAATGATTATGTGTGTATACCACAATGTTTCATGTTTTAAGTTATGGTTATTGGGGTATACATTTCACTACTATGATTTATCCCATGTTATGATATTATGATCTTTTTTGCAAGTTAAAATTTCCAAAATGTTATCTTCTTATGAATATGATGTGATTGATATTTCTATTGTTTACCCTTACTAAGCATTTGAGCTCACCCTTTTATGTTTTCTTTTCCCCAGGATATAATGAATGATTTTAGGTAAAAAAAGGGAGGATCTGTATGGGAGATGTTGAAGATATTTCACCATGATTAGAAGATTATATTCCGAGTTTCCAAAGACACTAAACTATTACAGTTCTTGTGTGTGTGTTTCTGTTATGTACTAAGTATTCTGCAAAAGTAATGTAATGTCCATGTACGTTAAGCTTCGGGTCTCTACATAAAAGCTAGTAGTGGATTGGGTGAGCCCAATTTTACTGAACTAATTGTTCTCTTAATGTATATTATCCTAGATGATAATGAGATTAAGATCCAAACATATGGCACTAAATGAATTTTAAATTCAATGGCTATGATCTCTGAAAGAATTCATGAATAATTAAATGACCATATATTATTTCAACTGTACCAAATTTCACTTAAAAATTACCAAGTTGTGGTGTATCTCGATACAAGAAAGTTGATTCGGGTCCTATGATTGTATTTTCATACATTTAAGTCATTCGATATTTTAGGTGTATTATTGAAGTGATGATACTGAAAGGTAATTTTCATGGAACATGAATAAAATAAATAATTTTGGGAACCTTCGTCAACCAATAGTCTATCCTCAATGTATGAAAATTGATCACGAGTATCCGAAATTTGGAAATTGTCCAAGAAATTTTTTTCTTTCCCTATATACATATAGAGTGAATCATATTAGTTTACAAAGTTATACTTACTGTGTATGTGTATTTATGTTGGTATATTTTAACTTCCACATTCAATTTTCATGAAATGATGACATATTATGTTATCTCTACATATATTAGGGCCAAAAAAACTGAGTAAGGATATTTATGTTTATTTGGATCTATTGATCAATATTTTGAAATTATTATAGCATTCATTTGTCATGTTGATTGATGATTCAAGACATGAATATTTCTAATTTAGATCCTTGTTGTATGGGATGATAAATTACATCAGTACTTATGGAAATATATTAGGACAAAAAATTAATGGAACTCAAGTATGTAACATTTGGCAATAATGAACACAGTTAATTATGATGAAACCTTGATCAATGATTTAACTTATTAAACATCCCATATTTCTACCAATTTTATATCAATACCAATCTAGGAAGACATCATTTATTGGGAATTTATTAGAAGGTACATCTCTGTTTCCACTAACATGTGATCAAATTTCATAGAAAGAAAAATATATGGAAACATATTTGGGGATAAATTTTTCAATAAACCGTATAAAAAACATGTTTGATAAAGAGATAATTTTTTTAATTACCATGTATGAATTGTATTTACAAAAATAAGTTATTATGTTATGCATGTGAAAAAATATTATCTAATAGTTTCATCAAAATGCTTCTAAATTCCACAAGAAAAATTGAGGATAATATTAAGGCTAGGTTAGACATGATTGTCCTGAGGATATTGGAAGAGTTGGATCGAGTAAAGAGTTAAAAAATACCATTTTCAACATCTAGATTCTTACACACTATCTAGGAAAGAGACATATCTACTTTGAAACTTCATGAAAGATGTAATGGTTCAAAAAATTTACCCATAAAATAATAATAATATCATTTGAATGGATGATTTAAAGTAAAAGGGTCAAAATCACATGACTGTCATTTTTTAATGTATGATCTAATGCATGTAGATTTTTGTTGAAGTTTTTCTAATAATTTTCATTACAAATTAACCAATATCAATTTCTTTTTTCATTGCTATGGTAACAGAGTTATAGACCTGGTTAAATTTCAAAATATGGAAATGGAAATTTTGGTCATATTATGTGAATAAGAGATGTTATTCCCACTAGTATTCATTTATATGATGGTCTAGTTGATGTTTCACTTTTTTAGAGATATTAGACAATGTGGTCTTATACATTATAGATAGATGAAACCAATTGAATGGTATATAAATCATTAAAAATGGTGAGTCAAAAATGATTGCTAGACCTATGGATGTATTATGAAGTGATATTTTATCAGAGAAGCCATTGAAATATGTACCAATTACATGTTGGATGTGGAAATCATTGGTCTTACAAAATCTCATCACACTGGGTAGCCTGTGGTGAAACAAATTATTGAATATATGTTTTAACAATTACTATTATAGAGTGGAACTAAATAAGTATTATATTCCACAAAATAGTGTATAGGATGATCTATATTTTGAAACTCAAAGGGAAATTCTTAGGGATTTGAGTCCACAAATTTCTAATATATGGATGTTAAATACATGTATTAAATAGTTTATAGGTTGGTATTGTTAACATATTATTTTGAATTCAATTAAAAATATGGATTCAATTTTATAATGACTTTAATTACGAGCCTGAGGACTGAGTGTGCAAGTATTATCTTATAATGGTTGGAAAATAAGGTTTATACATTCTCTACAAATGATCATGATAACTAAATTACCAAGAAGATTATTGGAACAACACTTGTGGCTGAAGAGATGTATGTATCTAGAAACAAGAATAGAGATCCAATTTATGCAAATATGTCATACTTTTGAATCATCACACATATATAGGAGTTGGATTATACGGAATTCCATGTGCTATTTTTTCAATGATTGTGGGTTGATAATATTTGTGGAGCAATATAACATCTCACCCATCGCCATTGTCTAATATCGAGGTGGAATTTCTACCTGGCCTTAGGTGACATCCCCAATATTCTAATGTCTGGAAATAAATGTCAAAGGCCTCATAATACAAGGTGGATGATTTTAGCTTTTTTTTAAAAAAATAAGCAAAATAAAACACAACAAAACCAACGTCATTATATGATTCATGATAACAATTTTTTATAACTTGAAATCATTCTAATGAAGAAAATACAAAAGCATACCAATACCAAATTAGAGTACAATTTAGAACACTAAAACAATAAATCTTAAACACTCCAAAACATATCTCTGAAGATCCACACCAATATCCAATCCCAAACTCCACAATACCTCCCAAGAATGATGATTCACCACAAAATAACTGAGATTCATTACCTTTACATGTGCCCTGATAAAATTCATCTACAAAAGCACCAATGTTCCAAAGCAGTGGTGAGTAATGATAATCAATAATACTTCTTCTTATCACTTCAATACTAATACCGCTATTATAGAACAACTTAACACAATGATATAAACTATTTATATAAAACAAATTTTTTATTAAAAAATTATATCAAACCAAACATATCCTTATGAACAAAATGTACCCAAATCAACACATTTTCAAAAAAAAACCAACATGTCTTTAACCAATTTCCCATTTTATTTTTCCATAACAAATTTTGTTTCACATGACCCAATGCATACTCCAAAACCATTAACCCAACTCAACCACCCAATATTGGTCTTACCCTTGATGGTGGAACTTCACGTCCACACCTCATCCCCTTTTTATTATGGTACTTCATTACCATATTGCAACCCTTTGATATGGTGATTTAGGACCACTAACCATCCCCATTACAACTTATGATTAACGATTAAATCCAAAGCATTCCAAAACAAATATTTACAATAATATCAATACAAAAAATCCCATTTTATATTGTAAACACACATAATACAACATCCATGCCAATAAAATTTTAACAAAATAATTCTAAAACCATTTCAAATATACATTCCAAAAATATTTTTGAATGTTCGTGTCAAAACCAATTTTCAATAAAAGAAAATTTTAATTCAATACCATTTCCATAAAGCAAACCAATAAAATGATTTTAAAAATAATAATTTTAAAATCAATAAATGATGTACATTGAACATCAATATCATATATCCCCCAAAACCCACAAACCATCATAAAATAGGTTTTATAGAAGCTTCACAGATCAATTTTGAAACCAATTTCATCAAAATAATTTAACATGAAAAAAACTTATATTTGTAATAGGAGGAGTCCAGAGTGAGGACACTTACATTTAGTGTTTTGGTGAAAATGACCAATGACATAACACTCACTATATAAAGGAAAAAAAACATCATAATTAAATCATAAATCCCTTCCCCTATCATTAAAAACTAAAAATCCAACCATTATTAGTAACATAAGCCTTATATCTATCAACAAAAAAACTAGATCTAAGAAACCAGGCATGAGACAATAATATATCTATGAAAAATTAAAGAAGTACTATGAAAAGAGAACTATTAAAGGACATTTTCTTTCAAATCATCAATAATTTATTTTTAAAAGATTCCAAAATGTGTGGGAGAGATTCCCTAACCATGGAGAAGAGGAAATCCCAAGTGTGGGTCAAAACAGGGTTCAAATGGGGTGTTTAGGGTTAAAATCACATAAGATACAATTTTTTATAAACCAAATTATTAACTTATTTATGGTTTTTCCTCATAGTTAGGCAAACCAAACACTAACCGTATACCTAATACTGCACAAAAGGGTTCCCCACACAGTTGGAACACACATTGAGAAAAAATATTTCAAAATCATGTGAAATACCACTCTCTAATGATTAATAATTTACCTATTAAGGATGAATGTTCTGGAAAACTATTCACATTAATAATGAGCCAACTCATTACCCACTACCTCCTTCTACAAGGTTTCTTGGAAAATTTGTATAGTTTTCACTAAATGTGAACAAATTGTGCACCCTTAGAAAATCCCAAAAATCATCCCAAAAATCATTCAAAATTTCCCAAACAATACCCAATTAATTTAAACACATAAAAATCACAAAATAAGGGTTACATACCTTAAACTAGGGGTGCTACATTCTCCCCACCATTAGACTTTCCATCCTAAGAAATCAGTGAACCATCACATTCATGAAAGAGATATGGACATTGCTTGGCCATTCATTTCTCTTATTCTCATGTATCCTCCTAAATACGACCATGTTTCTACAAAACCCTATCCATAATAATGATTTCCCGACACAGTTATTTCTCTTTATTATCCATAATTTTTACTGGTGTATACACGAATGAATCATCTGACTCTATTTAAACATGATCCCATCGATTAATATGGTCATGCTATGGATGATACATCATCAATTGAGATACATGAAATACATTATGCACTACATAGAACCATGGTGGGAAATAAAACATATAATCCACCTCTCCAACCCAGTCAGGTATCTAAAAAGTCCCAATATACCTTAGAGATAATATTACTTGATTTATGAAATGATGATATCCCAACCTTAGAGTGATTCTCATGAACACATGATCACCCATCATGAATGATAAAGGTTATCGATGATTGTCTGTATATGATTTATGATGACTCTAATCCATCGCCATTATCTTTTTATTCAACCTAATCTTCTCCATTTCCACTTTTAAAAGGATCAACCCAACCATCAAGATGTCACATGTTTCTACCCATCAAAGTGTATAATGACAAAGACACATATACAATGCTTCAGAAGAAGCCAAGTGTATTGGTTCATGAAAAATATTATTATTCGAAAACTCCACTAATGGAAATTTATCATCCCATGATCCACAAAAATAAATCACACTTTCCCACAACTTGTCTCCCAACATTTGTATCATCATCTCAGATTTGATGTCCATCTGAGGATGGTACACCATACTCATCATAAAATGATTTCCATGTTATTATTACAAGGACATCCATAAATTAGAAGTAAACCATGGATCTCTATGTGATATAATCGAGATGGGTACACCATTCCTCTTTACTGCCTTGTAGACATTTATTTCAGACAGGTCCTTAACCATATGAGATTCAAGAATAGGGATGAAATGGATTGAATTTGTGAGTCGATCCAAATAACGCATATGGTATCATGTTTCCTAAATATTTTTGGGATACCTATAAGAAAATACATAGCTATCTACTCTAATTTCTATACAGGGATAGGTATAGAATGCATCATAATTTCAAGTTTCTAGTTCTCTTTCATGAATTATTTACATGTCAAGAATCTCTAAATAAACTCAGCCATCATTCTTTTTATACCCTCCCCCATGAAATGTGCTTTCAATACATTATACATATTCTAAATTTATGGATAAACATCATGTCTCGAATGATGGTATGTACGAAGAATTTGGTCAATAAAATCCAATAGTAGAACCATTCTATTCCAAACCCATATAAATGAATTCCCTTCCATTTTTCATCCCTTAATGGTCTCCCCACCATTGATTTTTTACCATATTTCCACAAACATAGAACTAGTGTCTCGAGCCTCTTAAACTATTTTTATCAAATCAGTAATGAGTGAAACTAGAAATAAAACCACTATATCGCATTGGTATTCACATTCCAACCACATGTCATCCGTGGCCGACATTAATAGCCACTGATCTGAAGCTTCTTTTGGGACTTGATCATATGAATATTCTTAATGCATCCAAAACCGAATTTCATTTACCCAATGTATAAATCATGTAAAATTAAAATATCTCATGACACTACATCTATCACATATATCTCAAATTCAAAATATATTTTTGAGAAAACATGATTTATACTCTTATGATCGATAAACACTCTGAATTTCTTACTGAAGTGATAGTGACACGATGTATTAAAAGTAAAAACTACATCATCCAATTCCAAATCATGTGTTGGGTAGTTTTTCTAATGTAACCTCAAATAACATGACCCATATGCAACAACATGATCCTGTTACATGAGAACACACCCCAAACCTAATCCTGATGAGTCCCAATATACCACGTACCCTTTCCTGAGTTTTGGAAAAACCAATATTTGGGATGATGTATGGTAACCCTTAAACACATAAAAAGACTTCTAACATTTATCATTCAATTGAAATGGATGATTCTTCCCTGTCAAATCTATCATTGGTGATGCTAACCAAGATAATTCATAAAAAAGCATCTTTAATACCTAGCTAGACCATCGAAGATCTGTATCTCAAAGAAATTAATTATATATTGGAATTATATAATAGTCTTCATATCTTCGGGATCGACTGAAAAAACTCTCTCAGAAATAAAATGTCCATGGAAATGTACAACTTGGATCTAAAATGCACATTTTGATAATTTGACATACAACTAACGATCCCAAAATATTCCAAACATTGTTTCCATGTGTTTATCATTCCCCCCCCCTTTCCTTGAATATAACTATATATCATCCAAAAATAGCATAAATTCCACTCTAGAATTAGTAAAACCATGGGGAATAACCACATACTCTTAATGGCCATATATACATCTGAAAGATATTTTTTGGAATATCCTACATCTTTACCTGTAGTTGGTGATATTACGACCGAATGTCAATATTGAAGAACCATTGATTTCTCCTTAAATGATCATACATGTCATCAATTCATGGGAGTTGATATCAGTTATTTATTGTAATTTGGTTAAGCTTATGATAATAAACATAAATTTGAAGAGTTTTATACACCTTTTTAGTAAACAACATTGGTTATACCCAAGGAGATGTGTTAGTCAAGGTTAAACCTTCCACTCATAGCTATTCAAACTACACATTCAATTCCATAAATTATTCTAGTTTCATCTGTTATAATATGAGGGAAATTGGGTTGGTCCTCAAAAAAAGATCAATCATAAACTCCCCTTCTCTTATGGGTGGAAACCCTGACAAATTATCAAGAAAGACATCCATAAACTAGACAACAAGTAATGGAAATCTTCTCTTTTGAATATATTCTATCGATACCAAATAATTAGCTACTAATTAGTATGATATTGTCCCAAATTATGGTGCCAACAAGCCTATTTCATCCACCATGACATTATTTTCTCTAATAAAGAGATTCCAGACACCATTTTTAGTGATGAAAATAACCATTCATATATAATAGTTTACGAGGGCCTTAAATTTAACTATTAAATAATTACCTATGATTATATCATAGACATCCATATCAAGAACATATATGTCTCATATCAACTCAAACCCATCAATTGTTATACAACATTATTTACACATGAAGGCTCGACATTATCATTGACCAAGAGAAGTTTGAGGTTTCAATACAGATAGAATTATTTCCATATTTAAACCCCAAAATCAATTGTATTAAAAGTAATTAAAGAATGAGTTGAACATGTATCAAAAAATCATGTATAATGGTATAATTCCAAATAATTATACATCTCACTATAGATGGTCTCGAATGATTGTTCACTACAAACTATTCATCTCCATATACTTGGTTAATGGCCACACAATACTCTTTATTAATCTGTTGATATTTCTCTTAAAAAGAAGTTATGGTATTCCTAGAATCACCATGGATAACATTATATTTCTAATGAGGGGTATGCAGATACCCTTATACTATCGTATCATAAGACACCTACGACCCCTTAGAATTGTCCGAAACAACCGACCAAATAGAATTGAGACCATAACACTAAATGTGAGACATCTAATTATAGTTATGGAAGTTTATAAGTCATATTAGACACTTTCTTATCATATTCCTTAAACATCCACATTAGAAAAAACTCATATTACTCTTATACTTCCTAGTAAGATTCACTGATCTTGCCGATTGATTCTAAGCCATACGACCTCCTTGTAAATAGCTGTCCCTCTTCTAAATTCTCCCCACATTAGAGTTCCCACCATTTCTTATGGGACTCCACATGATTACCCCATCAATATCCCCTAATATATCCCTTTAATCCTCTTTATATCTATTTAACATATATTTATAATACATTGTATAGAGCACCTCAATTTTTGAATGAATTTTTTTCCACATTGCAATTCAAAGATGTGTTCCTTCAATGAGACACCACATTCATATTATATCACGGATAGGTTCTCTGGATTCATTGTGAATAATTTAATTGTTAACTAAATTTTGAATGTGTGATGGTAGAATTGATTTTTAAACAATTCCTTAAAACCCTCCCATGTCTGGCCTTGGTCCACACTAGCATGGACCACTAACGTGGAAGATCGTCCAATATATACATCACTAAATTGACATTCAACTCAACCAGAGTTCCTAGGATATAAATGGTTCGATTCATCTTGTTCAGCCACACCTCCTCCATTTTAGGTTCCAAATCACCTTGAAAATGGGTGGATTATGTTTCTAAAGCTGAACTGAATGTTTCACATGCCTTAGTTCATCTATGGGGTTCCCTCTATCCACACCATCAAAAGCTTTCACTATGAATTGAACTAAATATTTGTTTACCCGAGGATCATGTACAGCTACATTCTCATTAGCTTCATCTCGTTAGTCTATACGATGAGGACATGGTTCCATTTCTATCAAAACAAAAAAAAACCATTAGTCACACTCTCTAGCAACTGAAGGCTTAAAATTTCAAATTATATCACAAAAAAACTATGACATCCATGCTTTACAGTATTCAAAATTTCCCATGTTCAATAATTTTTGAAAAAAAATTCCACCATGTTTTGAAAACCACCCAATTTTAAAAATATCAAAACCATTCTCTTTCCAAAATCGCTCATTTGAAAACAATTCCTAGATTTGTCAAAAATCAACACAGTCCTACCACAACATAAATAATTATTATGAATGAAATTTTCAGCCATAGTGGGAAGAGATTTCTATCATGAATTCCATGATCTTATCATTGGATAAACCCATGAAAATGATATAACATTCCTATAAGTTTCCTCGAACACTAATGTATCCAACACCCTAGTAACTTGATGTTTGAAATAAAAAGGTTGGATACATCTTATTATGGTATAAATTTAATTCCATGACAATCCTACACCCTTTTAACCATTATAAATTAAGGAATACCAATGAAGGATGGACAAATCCAAGAAGAAAAACTAATACCACTTGTAACACCTCACCCTTCCTCATTGGCTTAAGTAATGGTTGAAGTGAAACTTTGGATTATGTGACATCACCAAGGTGCCAAAGGCTGGAAATAAATTCTGAAAGTGTCAGATCACATGTGGGGAGATTTTTTACTTTTTCAAAACAAAGAAACACAATCTAACACACCATAACCAATTTCACTCTATGATACATGATAACAATATGTTACAATTCAAAATCATACCATTTATGGTAATACAAAACCATACATATACCAAATCAAAGTACCTAGCGGGAGACTAAAACTAAAAATCTTTATGTATGAATAACCTAGCTCCCAATATCTACACCAAGATGCATGATACAAAAGAAAAATACTTACCATGAATCATGATGCACCAACAATGGAATGATATGCTTTACCTATACCTGTGACCTGATAAATTAAATCTTCAAAAGCACCAACAATCCAATACAGGGGGTGAGTATTGATACTGAGTAGGAATTACCCAAATTACATACCTAATCATTTTTATAGTATAAAACAAGTTATCACAAGGATATAAACAATTTATAAAAAACTATATAAATTTAAAAAAAATGAAATAGTCCAAACACATTCATACCAAAAAATAACTAAGTCAACACATTTTCAAGGAATGATTCCAAAAAGTCATTAACCATTTTTCTCATTACATGTTGGAATAATCTATTTCATTTTACATGAAACAATACACAAACCAAAACCACAAACCCAACTCAACCTACCAATATTGGTGTTACCATTGGTGGTAGAACTTCACATCCATACCTCATTACCTTTTATTTTGTGACATCATGACCAAATTCCAACCCTTTGATGGTGGTAATTCTTGAGCACTAACCATACCAACTTCAACATATCCATAACCATTCAAGAAATAACTTGTGAATAAAATTATTATAAATAATTAAAATATAATTATCCCATTTTTATATTGTAAACACATATAATCCAACATCTATGCAAAAAATATTTTAAATAAACAATGCCAAACCCATTTCAAACATCCATTACTAAAACATTTCAAATAATTCATTCCAAAAACTCTTTAATAAAATAAAATTATTATTTAAAACTATTCTAAAAACCATTCCCTTGAAAGAAGCCCAGAAACTGATTTTAAAAATCTTCATTATAAAAACCCAAAATCAATCACATTGCACAATAATATCATATTTTCCTTAAAACTCACAATCCATCACTAAATTGGTTTCAAAAAATATTCAAACAAAAATTTCACTACCAATTTCAAGAAAAAAAGTTATTTTTAAATTAATCTGTATAGTTATATTAAGGGTAGTTGGGAGTGAAGCCACCTACCTTTGTGGTTTTGGAAAAAATTACCAACATCATAAGAGCTCAACAAATCCGGGAAAAACTCAAACAATCCACCACATATACATTTATATAACAGTAAAAAACACATATATAACCATTATTAGTAACAAAAACACTAGATCTATCCAAAAAAGAACTAGATATACGAAACTGAGAGAGAGGGAATAGTATGTCTATGAAAAACTAGGAAAATACCATGAAAAGAGACATACCAAATGAGATTTTTCCCCAAATCACTAAAAACCCTTATAAATGCTTCCAAAATGAGTGGGATAGGTTACATAACCTTAGAGAGGAGGTAATAATTAGTGTGTTTGGAAATGGGGCGCAAATGTGATGTTATGGGTTAAAATCATATAACACCAATTTTTTAAAAAACCACCTTTTAACCTGTGCATGGTTTTGCCGCATGGTTAGGTAGACTATGCGCTATCCCAATGCTTGATACTGGCCAAAAGGGAACCCCTCATGATTGTCATGGATGGTAAGATTAATTGGGTCCCAACCATGTGAAATCACATTATCTAATGTTTTACAATTTATATATGGCATCCACATGGTTTGGTAAACCATGCTCCGTAACTGTGTGTCAACCCATAGCTCATTCCCTCCTTATTCATAGTTTCTTGGAGTGGCTCCACATTTTTAACTAACTATTATGAAATTATGCATCCTTATAAATGCCCCATAACCTTATAACACTACTTTAAAACTCTCCAAAACCTTACCCAATGAGTTTAAACAAATAAAAAATCAGAAATACAGGTTACATACCTCAAACTGGGGGTGCAATATGTTAAAATTGATGAATTTTCATTCATGAATGTGGATTTTAGTAATTAAGTGTAAAAATATGAACAGTTTATAATTAAATAATTTGTATTATAAGTATTTTATGTTCCATTTCCTGCAAATTTAAATTGTTTAATTGTTATGTTTTTATAAAAAAACACTGAAGGTTCAGATGTTAATTCAACTAATAGTGATCCTTTCATTTGGACATTGCTATAAATTAGAAATATACCCAATTTAAAAGGGGTATTGTATGTAAAAGTATAACATAATTATAGTACTTTTATACTCTATAAGGGAGTCAAATCCATTCAACCATTAAAAAGGAGTTCAATAACCAGGAACAATGTTTTCAACCTCATATTATTATCTATTCACTACTACATTTATAAAATATAAATTAATTTTTAAACCACCTATGTAGATAATGACTTAATTACTTAATTATTTTACCAATCTTGAGGAACAATGTTTTCTCAACATGTTTATTCTCTTAAGGTAGCGGAATAACAAGCTTCTATACATGCAGATGCTACCCATCTAGAGGAAGATCATATTGATGGTGTTGAAGTTGAGTAAATTGTATATGGTAAACTACTTCTGTCCCCAAAAAATAAAAAACATAGTGGCATGGTGATAAAAAAATTTATGATAATAAATAAAGGAAAAAAATATGAGGATGTATAGAATGCACATGACTAGCCAGTAAGCCCCAATAGGGTCATGCTTAGTAGTTACATAGGGACCACCACCCGAATGTGTGTTCTAATTGATTTACATTTTTTTGAACAATCATGAGACCATGAATAAGGTGGTAACATAGGATTATGTTATGGTTAAATAAAACGGTATAATTTATTTATTTTAATAAAAAACAAACCAATTAAACATTGATTTATTCATAATTGTCCCTTTTAGAGTGAAATTATATAGGATAAATTCTGAATAAAAATATTACTAATACTTGTGGGAACGGCTCATAGAATATTTTGAAAAATTATTATGAATTATCATCTCAAATAAGATGATGTTAAAATAATCCAACACCCACTATAGATATACAAACACCATAAAAAAAGAAGTGAGGGATGCATTTATTGGTCATCGTGAGGATTCAAATTTTCCTATACGTTGTAGATGGTAATAGATTTTTGGATAATATATGAATTAATCATTTTAAGGAAGAAATTTTAATTTATGAAACACTAATTGAGTGATTAATAGTGAAATAATGAAAAAAACCAAGGCACCGTTGTCGTAAATTAATGATGGAGTACATATTACTTATAAAATAGACCAAATTCTAAATCTATAGTAATACTTTAATGTGATATGAAAAAATAATAATTACATTCTATTTCCAATAATTATATTGATGAATAAAAATCCAATGCCGCTTCCATCCAATATCATGTTCTAGGAAAGGAGGCATGTGTAAATGAATAAGGGATACTAATATAAGAAAACACAAATTATGTGTCTCAATAAAGTGCAAGTTTGAGATTATAAAAAATTTTCCTTGATTTAAATTGACATTACATAAAAATGATTATATGTTTCCTTATATTTCTTATCTTACATTGAAACAAGAATCATCGTAATTTTTTCACAATGAACACGTAATATTAGTGGCCTTGAGTTGGCCAAAACAGTATGACCTAGTCAGAGGTGTGAGTTTTGGGGTGTCACCCTGAGCATATTTTTGAGGAAGAAAGGAACATGGTGACAAAGATAATAATATGGAAGAGTTGTAATCCTAATTAAATAATCTTGAAGAAAAATATAATTATTTGTTTGAAATGTTAGATAATTTTATGGGAATGAATCAATGAGAGGAAACAACCAAACAAAATCCATTATATGAAGGTCCTCCACAGCTAGTAGAATTGAGGAATGTCATTCCTATTAAAAGGATCACTATGAAGAGGTAATAAATATTATCATAATCATTTATATGAAATGTTAATATAGTGTAATATAATACCTCTCATGTACTGATATTTTACATGGTGAAATGTAACACCCCATGATTATGAAAATTATTTTTTTTCGGGGTAATTTAATCTTTTAATAATTTTCATTTAATGAAATAGTGAATGTAGATTTTTATATAATAAATAACTATGTTTTAATTCAATTATATGAAAAACAATGTCAAATTTTCTACACATGAAACACATTGATGATATTATATCACTTTCAACAATTTCTTTTGCGTTTATTACACACAATTCTGAGTCCCTTAAATAGTGTGTGTTACAAGCAAGGTCGAGTTTTACCAAACCAGAATATATTATTATTATTATTATTAAAATATTATTATAGATAATTCATTTCCCTTGGAATGGAATTTATAAATAATATTATATAAATTATTAAAATAGTACTTACACTGGTATATTAATTGAATCTTTTGGTTATCAATTACTATAATTGAACCTAATAAATATTTGGAAATAAATAAAATAATTTTCTAGGAAAACTATTTTCCTATGTACAAACTCAACCTTATCTCATTAAATTATAAAAACCAATTTTTATTATTTTTTTAAATAAAATTTTATATATAATAATTATAATTTTTTATCATCCAATATATTTGATACATGTAAGATAAGAATAAATATAAGTTTTTGTATATAAAGATTTATTTTTTAAAAAAACATTTTTAACACATATTAATAGTGAAACCACTATAAATAAAACTTTTGAAACATTTATGTTAAATGATAATCTTCATTTTTGAAATTTATATATCATAACTTAATTTTGGTGAATTTTTAGTATTATTATTATATGTTTTATTTTTTGAAGAATATTGAAAAACAATACATTTTAATTTAAAACATCTTATTCATATAATTTATTTATATAGTTATATTATATTTTCATTTAGTTTTAATTTATATTATATCACTTATAAATCACCTATTCTAACTTAGGTCATTGGAACTAATTTTAAAATAAACATGGATATAAAAACATTTTAATATTTTTGACCTTTTTTCATTAAAACCTCACATTATCGTCCAAACTGAGAGATTTATTTTAAATTAATTTCTACTACTTCTTTGAATATAATTTGAAAAAATGGATTCCATATTTTATTTAATAATAATTTTTAATTTATAATAAGTTAAATTTTTTTTTTACCAAAATATATATGAACGTGATTAAAATTAATTATAGTGATTAAAAGAAAACATTTGGTCAACAAAGTACTAAACCATAAACTTAAGGAAACATTGACCTAAAGACTTGTCCGAAAATACATTTATTGTTCATAATTATACATTATATTTCATTTAATCTAATTTTGACCTTTATTGGAACTACATTTCCTGGGGAAAAGTTTGTGGAATTCTCTTTTAAAAATTTACAAGAATATCACTCTTCCTTGACTACAAAAAGGAACTCAACCTTCCTATATATTAAAACCTCTCAAGAAATTTTTCCCACTAAAACTATGATCAAATCATCTCAAAAATTCATAAACTCATATTATAATCATCCATTTTGTAATAAATCCAACCAAGTAACACATTTGATTCAAACTAATAAGAGTTACCCAAAGAAGAGGTAACATCCTTCATCAAGATCTTTTGTTTTATTTTCATTATCCACCCCTCAACTATTATTATTAAAAACTTATATTATAATTTATGAGTACTAAATATATTTATATTTTTTTACACTATGGTTTATACCAAACCATAAAATAACTTCCATCTAATGGGTAACAAACTTACAATTCTTATGTAGGGGAACTAGCTCCTCAAGAAATGATGTTCGTTTTTTCTGTACCGCATATCAATATTTTTAGTTATGACAGAAATATTTTATTATATGATATAAATTTTATTTATGATGTATTTAATAGTATTTATTTATTATATAAAACTTCACTTCCTGATTTTCATTTTGTGTAAATTTTATTACTTTATTTGTAGACGTGTGGACTAGCACATCCTTAAAGCAATGTGATTTGTTCACACTTTACATGGAACATATTAAGGATTAGTTTAGTAAATTTATATGTTATATATGAAATAAAAAATATAAATTAAATATAATATATATATTTTTCTATGTTTGTAAAAATTTCATTTACTTTCTTTCTTTCAAAACTACAATAAAATGGAAACAACGATCATGTGTACGTATGGCTGACATTTTCCATGAAGGACACATCCTATTTTATAGTTATGTATTTTAAATATTTTTAGAAATATATATTATAAATATATATATGATATTTATAACATGTTTTAACTTTTTGAAATATGTAAATAATTATCTATGTAATAGGATCATGAATAACAAGTCGAAACACTTATGAAAAATAAAGCGGATATTACTTGAAATGTGACATTAACACGTAGTTGTTTATAAATGGATAATATAAAGTCATAAATAAATTATATTATCTATTATATATAAAGATATGGTTATGGGGTATATTTATAAGAAAATTTATTAATGATACATGAGTTTTGAATGTGTATGATGAAGGTCATGACTTATGGTAAGCGTTTTCTCATCTCACTTTTTATATTTGTGAGATACCTGCCTTATTCAACACTGAATTTTTTTGGTTTTTATACTGACCATGGTTGTAGTATAATATTCATATAATTAAATTTATGGGTACTGACATATCCATTTTATTATATTACTGTCATTATTTTTTTGTTTCAAAATTTACCAAATCGGTAATGTAATTCTGTCACAATTTTCCTTCTGTAAGACAGATGTCATGTTATGAACTTATAGTTTTCTATGTGGTGTATATACTGACTTTGACATGTTATATCATGAATCTCATTATTTTAATGATATTTTATGATTCATGAAATGTTATTATTTACATTGAATTATGATTCAATGTTACCAAAGTGGTATGGGTTTTTGCTATAATCACATCATTTATCGAGGTTGTTTATGAATATATTTCCATTGATGAAATATTATGATGATTATATCAAGAAATATAATTAATTTTATTACAATATGGTTATTAATTTATTATCCATGTAATGGTTGAAAATTTCCAGTCCTTGGTACAAAATGTATTAAAGGAAAAAAATTATGAATATCCGACATTATTTCTCTTCATTCCGAAATTAGTTTTCCTTCAAAACGGTGCATTATTAAAATGTTTTCAAAAATGTTTTACTATTATCAAATAACTATTAATTAAAACTTTTATTCATTTATAAACTTTTTTTAAAATAGTTTTAAAAGCAATGTTCTTATTATTTTCTAATTAAGGCACTTTTCTATTGTTATAATGTGAAAAAGGAATGTTCGATATGTACTGAATTACTTACAATCGTGACTATCAGTTACCAAATGATTCCATTGTAACATTACAAGGTTAATTTTTTAATGAAATTTACAATCCTAATATTATATATATTTTATTAATTTTTAAATAGTTTTCAAAGAAAAAGGGTTTAACAAAAAGGTTTATGTTTGAAAACTATTTTAAATTAATTTTAAAGCCCACTTTATTTGTTTTCAAAATGATGTTTTCAAAGAAAAGGATTCCAAAGATATAAAATATTTTATTATGTTTCAATTTATATTAAAATAAAATTGTTTTCAAAAAAATTTGATGCTTCCTTTCTATATTTTTAATGAAAAATACCTTCAAAATATTTTCATGATTCTTTTATAATATTTTAAGGAAAAACATTTTGAAAATTATTCATGCTTCTTTTATTAGTTTTAAATGGAAAATGTTTTCAATTTTCTTATAAATTTTCTCAATGGAAATGGTTTTTTAAAAAAATTCAATATTATTTTTTTATGTTTTCATGTAATGAAATTCTAAATGTTTTCCAGATTCTATTTTTTATTTCTAGGAAAATGGTTTTCTCACTTTCATTATAATTTTTCAATATTATTTAAAATGAAAATAGTCTATAAAATGTTTTTCATATTAAAATAGTTTTTCAAAAAATATTGTATATGTTCCTTAAGAAAATTTTAAAAAGCTATTTCAAAAAAATTCCATCTACTATGACATTTGTTTGTCAATAATCATGGATTTATAGGGAAATGATTCAAAGTTTCTATTCATATTATTTATCATAATGGTTTAGGTTTTGTTGAAATCATGTTTATGAATATATATTATCATCCACATGCCATATTATTGTTAAAATTATTTCTTTTCACATCATACTCTTTGATTAAATTAATATGAAACCTTTCTATTTTTCCAAATGTTATTATATGATTACATGTTCATAATACTCATTTAATTTAATGGGTTCAGGTATGATTTCTTATGATTTTGTGGATCACATATGTATGATTTAATTATGATATGGGTGAGACCTATATCTCGCTCCAATACATTGTGTAAAGATTTATATCTCATGATATAGATAGGGTTTGGAATGGAGTGTGAACTGTGTTCAGTAAAGTACCATGTCTGCAAAGATAGTCATAGGATTAAACTGTGACTACTTAGATAGTCATGGGAGTGAACCATGACTACCAATATGATTTAAGGAGTGAACACATACTACTAATATGGTATTTCAAGTGATTTCATAACAAATATAGAAATCTTTTTATATTCTTATGTGTGTAGTAAAAATAAGATATCTTCTTCAATAATATGGAATCTTATATTATTCTCTTGATTACCTTATCATTTATGTCTTATGAACCACAAATAATTATTACATAGCTCATGTATATGATCTTTGATATACAGGGTACGATATTAAAATGTTATTCTCATGTTCTCATACCCTTATTCCCATTTTATGATTATGTATATCCATTGTTTACCCTTACTGGGCTTCTGATTTCACCCCATTATTATGTTTCCCATCTTAGGTTATGGGGATAGTTTTTATGTATAATTACTAAAGGGATTGATTTTTAAGAAAAACACTAATGTACTTTCACCAAGTAATTATATTTTTTTACGTGTTTCAAAAGAAACTGAACTATTATAGTCATCATGCATGCACTTTTGTAATATTCTGAACAATCATAAAAAATGATGTAATGTCCATGTATGTTAACTATTTGATTCTATAGTTTCTATTAATCTAAAGGCTTAGTGATCCATTGGAAAATAGGATGAGAAACAAATTATGATATCCTTATGTACATGTCTATGGATATGTCGAGAGAGGTGTTTAAGGATGAGTCTAAGGATTATTTAATGTTTAAGAAAATGTCATATGTTTTTTTTTTGAAAATGATGAGTGGGGATTTTCCTTGAAATATATTCATGTCAATATACTACAAGTTGGTGTTTCTCTAGAACATATGTACATCGGGGAACCCCCCCGAAACATTGTATTGATCTAGACTCAATCGAGAACTAGTACACTACAATGGGACTTACATTACACATGGTTTTACACTCCTAGGGGATTTGTTTTTGGAATTCAAAAAATCCATTCAAACCATCACTAAGTATTTAAATAAAATATGACTATAAATAAACTAGAATAAAATTAATGTTTTCTCAATTAAAAATTATGTGTCGTTATTTAGACATCATATAAGTGTTTTTCATAATTATGATGTTATCTACTATGATAGATGTTTTTCATGCTATGATTTCTGGTTTTAGTCAATGGTGGGTACCCTAATGAACTAGGTTAATGTTGAATGGGATAGAAATTGTCTAATGAGAATCAAAATGTGATGGTTACTTCTGTAAAGGATGTATTGATCATTCCTAGTTAGATTTCATGGAATATGACTAACAATGTATACCTAAACCAAATCTTGGACTCACCAAGGAAGAGAATAAAGGAGTTCCCTAGGAGTTCATGTAATGGGGACCATAGAGAAAATAATATTCATTTTAATTTGTGTAAAAAATGTGAAACTACTCACATAATTAAATGTCATTGAGGAACATGAAGTTGTTTTGACTGTGGAAAATTAAAATAGAAATAATGTAACTACATTTAAAATTTGAAGTTTATGGTTTATGCAATATATGGGAATATGTGAATCCCAAGGATATCATTAATGGATAAATGATTTATGTTTTGAATTAATGGTAAATACGGAAACCAATGTCCCAAGTTAAAATTTCATGAAGATAATCAACAAGATGGTATGAGTAATGCTTATATTTCTGATGTTGGTGAGACTAGAGGTGAAATTTGAATTGAAAGAGTCATTATGTAATAGGATTAATTATTCTTGGAAATGTATTAAGTATGGAGTAGAATAATATATATCTTAATGTATTTTAATTCAAGAACTATGAATGGTGAATTATATATGGATTGTTCAATTTATGTCTTTCAGCTAGGGATTTACAAGAATACGTTTAGTGGTTTTGAAGGACTATAAATGTGATATACTAGATGATGATGTTCATGCAAAAAAATAATTAAGGAATAGGTTACTATTAAAATGTTCCTTATGTTATAATATATTTTATTTTATAAATACGTGTTGGATATGAATCAGTCAATTGGACGATATTGATTACCATGGACAAAATTAACGATTTGTTAACAAAGTGGTATATTATATAATGATTGAAGTTTAAAATTTTTTTTTATTTAATTAATATATCCAATAAACCGTGGAATAAGGAAAAAATAATGTTTGAAATAATAATTTTTGGTAATTTAGTTTATTACTATGTTTTAAAAGAATACATGATAAAGGTTTTTACAAATTTTATGTGAGACAACTATGAAATAATTTATGCTATATGGGGGAATAATGCTATGGTCTTTTTGGAAATTTACTTGCCTTATTTTTAATGTTTATTAATTATATATTTTGGAAGGGTTAACTGATAAGTATTAATGGAATTGTTTTGGTTATCTCTATATACAAGGATTTATTCATATTTGATAACTATGATAACCTTTTTGTTTTGATAATGACAGCAATAATGACCTATCATCCTATTTATGGATCTGATGGTCTATTGATGCATCAGGAATAGAAATTTCACCTTGATTTCATCGAATATGAGATTAAGTGGAAGTTTATTAGGGCACAACAAAGGGTAAGACTATCCTGAAATAAATTTAATATATCTTTTTAATAAAATTATTAATCCTTATAAAAATAGTTCTTGAAACCATAAATTTTATCCTAGTACCTTTTTTTATGAATAAAATTTCCCCCCATATCATTATTAGTTTATGGATTTTTTATATTCAACTTTCCCAAAATTATGTTATCTATAAATATCTAAATAAACATTACAGTTTAATATCTCTTTCATGTCTATGTTTTCACTTCCCACATATATTCTCCTACGTGGAAAACTAGTTATGTATTTCACTAGGTAACTATAATGTTTTGAATAGTCCATTTTTTAAATATGTTTTGGTATCCATTTTTACAATATGGGTTTCTATGAAAGGAACTTTAAAGTATTAATCTTGTGATAATCCATATGAATTTGAAGGGTAAAATTCATTTTAAAAGGGTAGAATGTAACACCTTGATTTTTTTAATTGTTATTTTGAGTTAATTTTATCTAGGAAAAATTTTTATTTTATAGAACATGGAATATAGCTTTGTCATATAAAAATAACTGAGTTTTGACTGAATTATCTTCAAAACCATGTTAATATAATGCCACACACAACACTTAGATTGCATTTTGGTACCCTCAACACCATTTCTTTCTAGTATTACTCACAATACTGAGTCCCATTGATAGCTTCTGTTACATGAAAGGTCATGTTCTACCAAACTATAAGATGTTATAAACATTATTATTAAAATATTTTTATAGCTACCATATATCCATTGAAATGGAAGTTATGAATAAGATTATCTAAATTAGGGAAATATTATTTATTCATGTATATTAAATTAATCCTTTGGTTATCAATTAGTAAATGTGAATTTAACAGCTTTTTTGAAATAAAGACATTACTATTGAAATAAAACTTCTTTTCTATGTAAAAACATCATTTAATCTCAATTAAATAAATAAATAACATTTAACTATTGTTTTAAAATATATATATATATTATCAATATTGTTTATACTAATCTAATATAATTCATAGAAATAAGATAAGAATAAATCTAATTTTATGAATATAAATATTAATTATTCTAAAAGGATATTTTTCAATATTTTAATTGAGAACCCATTATAAATATGATATTTAACACTTTTATTTTTAGCAAAATTATCTTCATTTTGAAAATTGTATTATAAAAATTTACTTTGGGAGAATTGTTTGTATTTTTCTAATAAGTATCATTATTTTACGAATCATGAAAACACTGAATTTTAATTAAAAAATTCTTCTTCATGTAATTTATTTATATAGATAAATAATATATTAATTTTTTAATGTATAATTAGAATATTTTTAAATTTTCTAATCCAATTTAGGTCATTGGATCAAATTTCTGAGTGAAATTAGATATAAAAGCAATTCAGATGTTTTGACCTTTTCATATTAAAAACCCACATTATCATCTCATCTATAGGATTAATTTTAAATTTATTTAGGCCACTTATAACATTTTAATTAAGAAAATATATTCCATATTTTTAATAATAACTATTTCTAATTTATAATAAGGTCAGATTATTTTTTGACCAAAATTTTAGTGAAAGTGATTAAAAATAATTACAACGTTAAGATAAAACATAAATTAAAAAAGAATAACCTCAATCTTACGGGAGAAAATAACCAATAAACTCATCAAAAATAAATTGGATGTAAATATTTAGACACTATACTTTAGTTTTTATAAGTTTTTCCACTTTTAAATCCACCATTAATTTTAAAAATGTGGGTGCGATTCTATTTTCGAAAATTTAAAGGAATTCCAATCCTCTTCTATTATAAAAAGGCACTCTCCCTACCACTTATTTACACCTATAAAGACATATTTATCACCCCAATTATGATAAAATAAGTTCCCAACGTCTATAAAATTATCTTATATTACTCCCTTTTAGAATAAAGGCAACGAATGAACCCCTTTTGTGTAAATCAAGAGGAGTTACATAAAAAATAGGTGACATCCTTCCACATGCTCCGTTGTTTTATATCCATTATTTACCCCCATAAAATTTTATTATTATTTGATTATATAATAAAAATAGTATCCCATATATACTAATTTATTTCTATGGTTTCATTCTACACTTACACACACTTCCATGTAATAGATAACAAACGTACCGTCCTTGTGTACGATGAACTAACGCCTCACAAAATGATGTTAATTTTTTCATTTTCCCCCACTGATGTTTGGGAATTATGATGGAAAATACTTTTTTATATGATTTATATGATAATTATTATTATTTTATGTTTTTGGAAGTATTATATAAAATATGACTTCTTTCTTTCTATTTTGTGTAAATACGATAACATCATTTGTGGACGTGTGGACTATCGCCTCCTCAAAATGATGTGATTTGTTCACACTTTACATGAAGCATATTACTGATAGGTTTAGTAAAATTATATGCTATATATTAAATAATAATTATACTGTAATTATAATATATATATAAACATACATATATATTTCATTTACTTTTATTTCATTCCATATGACAATGAAACGAAAATGGTGTTCATGAATACGTACGACCTACCTTCTCCAGGAACAGTGTATTAAATTTCATAGTTACAACTTTAAAATATTATTATAAAAACATATATAATTAATATATATGATATTTCTACCATGATTAAATTTTTTTAAATAACGAAATCATGGTTTATATAAGAGGATCATAAATATACAGTCAAAACATATATCAAAAATAATGTGGATATTACCTGAAACATACCATTAACAAAAATATATTAACAAACTATTAATATAAATTTAAAGAATCATATATGGTATTAGATATAAAAACCAAATTCTATGTTAGATGTCTAATAAACTTATATTTATTATAAATTATTTTTTAATGTGTTACATGAATGTCAACATTTATGGTAAGAGTTTTCTCGTCTCACTTCATATATTCTTGAGATACATGCTTTATTCAGAACTAATTTATTTTATGTGGTGTATATACATTACATATATGTAATATATTAGTCGTATATTTATATTTATTGGTATTTAAATTTCCATTTTATGATATTTATTTCATGGGTTATATGTTTCAAAATTTACCAAATCAGTTATGTAATTATGTCTCAATTTTTTTTCTTTGAGACACAAGCCATGTTATGGAACAATATTTTTCTATGAGGTCTATATAATTACTTTAACAAATAATATAATGTATCTAATTCTATTCATGATATTTTATGGTTCGTTTAACTTTATTATTTCAATTGTATTATGAATCAATGTTACAAATGGTGTTACAGTTTATTGCTAAAATCTCATCATTTATCAAGATTATTTATAATTAACCATCCATCGATCAAATATTATCTTCCATATCTCATGAAATATAATTAAGTTTCCAAAAATATATTTATTAATGTTATATCCAAGTAATTTTTCCATTTTTATTTTCCATGGTACTTAATATTATTAATAAAATGTTCTTATGGAGATCCAACTTTATTTCTCCTATCGTTCAGAAATCTGTGTTCTTTCAAAAAGTTGTTTTATAAAAATGTTTTAAGTTTTTCTACTAATATCCTATGATGTATAAATGATATTTTTACCCATGTATTACATTTTTACAAAATGTTTTTCAAATTAATCTACATGTTGTTTTCGGATCAAGGATCCTCTAAAGACATTTAAGGTACAAATAGAATATTAGCCATGTAGGGACTTAATCACCATCATGACTATAATTTCTATAATGCATCCATTTAATGTTTAAAAATTTGTTATCTTAATGAAAATTATTATACTAATATTATTCAAATTTATATATTTTAAAAAAAATTTCAAAGAAAAAGTGTGTTTAAAAATTTCTTTTTTGTTTAGAAATACATTTAAATGTTTTTTGATGATCCCATTATATTTTTTAAAATGGAGGTTTTAAAACCAATGGATTTAAATGATCTCGCTGATTTTATAGGTTTTCAAAGTATTTTTCAAGAAAATAGTTTTCAAAATGTTTTTGGGGATATTTTAGAATTCTTCAAGGAAATATATTTTCAAAATGTATTCAACTTTATTTTATAATTTTTCAAGATAAAACGTTCTAAAAATAATTTTCTGATTCATTTTAATGTTTTCATAGAAAAATATTTAATATTTATTTAAATTTTCATTTATAAATGTTTCCAAAAGAATGGTTTTCCATAAAAAATAATTATTATTTTTCATGTTTTCAAGGAAATAGATTTCCAAAATGTTTCATTTTTTATTTAAATGATTCTAGGAAAATGGTTTTCTAGATTTCTTTATAGGTTTCAAGATTATTTTTAGATAGAATTGTCTTTAAAAGTTTTTTGGTTTTGATTTTTTTTTCAAACAAGAAAGTATATTCTCCTTAAGAAATGTTTTTAAAAGATATTTCCAAATTATTTTCTATATAATATTACATCAGTTGGTGTTACTGATCTATTTCTTGGGAAATTATTCAAATCATACATTCATTTTCTTTCACTAAATGGTTTATATTTTGATGTTACTGTGTCTATGAAACCCATTTTTATTTCATTGGTTTTATTCTAATGAAACCCATTTCTTTTCACAGGATATGATTTGATGAAAAAAATTTTAAACCTGTCTCATTTTCCACAGTTTATGATATGAATCCATGTTTATGATACCTATATAACATCATGGGTTATGATATGATTGTTTATCTTATTGTTGAACATGTATAAATTAGTTAATTATGAACTATTTGGGAACTGTACCTCCTTCCAATGCATTGGGTAATTATTTATATCTCATCAAATAAACATTTAAGGAATTGGGAGTGACCTTTGTTTAGTAAATGTCATTATCTATTAATATGGTATTCAGAGTGAACTTTATCTACTAATATGGTAATGGGAGTGAACCATTAATGAAAAGATTATGTTGGGAGTATACCCAAACTACTAATATAGACTTGGGAGTGATGAATTCACTACTATTTAAGTAATTTCATATGCTTATGTTTATACCAGAAATTATATGTATTTATCCTATATTATTTTCTCATGTATTATATTCTTGATTCCCTTATGATTTGTGTTGTATGGACAATAAATATTTGTTCCATTACTTGGGTATATGATATTTTATATTCATATTATGATATTTAAATCTTATTCTAATGTTCTTATAACCTTATGCTCATTTTACGCTTATGTATCTCTTTTTTACCCTTACTTATTATATGTTATAACCACTTTCTTATGTTTCTCTCCCATGGATTTAGAATAATTTTTTATGTAGAATTACTAAAGGGATGATCCTTTAATGGAAATACTGAAGATCATTCACCAATTTAGAATATTTTATATCATGTTTCCAAAGAAAATAAACTATTACAATCCTCAGACATTTACATATTCAATGTGCTGAATATTTTTTAAAAATGATTTTTATATCCATGTATGTTAATATTTTATCATGACCCATTCTAGTGGGGGCCATGCCATGACTACCCCATGCCCGCATCTGATAAGACAAGGGCTAGTAACGTTCACCTAGTGGGAATTTCCCAAAAATTGGAGTTATTCGACTAATGTACATGTCACACACACATATCCATGTGACAAAGTGATTAAACATAGAAAAATAAAAGGAATGCATGAAAACAACTAAGATCCCAAAAAATGAGTATATTAAGAAGTAATAGAAAAGTATAGACGTCCAAATATAATCCCAGGACATGAGTATATACAGAAGTCCAACCAAAACTATAAATAGTCCAACCTACTCCAAGTAAAGGACTATATCAAGTGAATTCTCTCAGTAAACACATTGTTCTAGCCATATACAGTTATTCTCCACCCTATCTTGGTCTTCACAGGACTCCGTAAAACGGAATATCATCTGTATAAGAAATGTAATGTGTTTGAAAATCCTATTCATGGGTGAGTATAACAGTACTCAATAGGATGCACCCAAAACACAAAAAATGATGCAGAAAGCATAGTCATATCAATACAAGATGTAATAATGTATCAGAGATACAAGAATCATAAAATGAGGCCAAAATAAAACCCAGATATAGTCAGGAGACACACCACTCCATTAAGCGGTCATAATCAATTTTCAACCATAGGATTCTGTTTAAATCATGCACATTTTGGGAGAAAACACTTCTATATCCATGATATCATCGAAGAAAAATGACGAATAGGTCTATCTCATTTGGGACCCATCCAACGATAATTTGTTGGCAAAAGATGAATATGACACACCGATAGGGTTTCATTCCTAAAACATCTAGGAGATTCCAAAAACCAAATATGGATCAACCTTCTACCTAAGAGATTATATTCCAAGTATTCAGCAAACCCCACTGATGCAGCCCGCTAGATAGATGATCAACGCCCTACTCAGTGAGGTCAAATTGATTCCATTAACTCCACTAGGTATTATTGAGTATCACACTCATGTCCCATATAAGGACACCACAAATCTGTCTGAAACACATCCCTTAGAGATGATTAGAATCTAGTGATGTGGATAAAATGTCACATTTTACCCTTGAGGAAAAGACTAAGGGAACACTCTCAACATATACTGGTATAAACTAATAAAAATAAGAGCCTAATGTCTAAATAAGGTGACCAATATTTTTCTTGGGTTGATCTTATTAATTACAGGGTGATATACTAACACTGATGGAATGCTCTTTGGATGATCCGTTTAGTAGTTATCCATGTTTGAACGAAGCTACCCATAGACCTATCAGGGCCTTCTGACCTTATAACATGTCGGGTCCACCTGGCATCACAATCGGTCCACCTACTATGAAAATCGGCTACCCAGGGACTGAACCTCATGGTCATTACACCAACTGTTCCTAACTAACTATTGTGGTTGACCACCCTGACCAACTGCATGCATACTAGTTGCATGGTGGATGCACCTATGGCATCTCGAGCTACTGCATCACCATAGTTGATTGTCATGGTCTATATGCATGGTTTAAAACAATAGGTCTTTACTCCAGTTACCCTGGAACTAACCAGTGTTTGGACTAACCCAAATAAGACTCTATATCCCAACCTAGATTCGGCATGTTGACCCAACTTTGATACCACACCTATTTCTGCTATCATCCATCCACAATCGCGTCTCACATGGTCACCCACCACATCCCCCTCTACCGCAGCTGGACACACCTGGTGGCTCTACCGCCACATGTTACACATAGCTCCACCACCCACACGTGGGTCACCACCATCTACCAGTGATATTAGTCTCTTCTGGGGACAACCGTGATAGCTCCAATTCCTGAAGCATGAAACGATTATAGATCCATGTTCCTAGTGTCCTGATCTGCATTGATCCCTCTTTTTTTTGACAATTTTTCTTAATTCCATGGGTCTGATCATGTTTGAAACCACCCGTAATCATTGATCCATGACTACAGGTATCCAACCAGTTAATAATGCAAGAAAATAGGGAGAAAGGTACAATAATGATGTTTTATCATCATTGGCCAAGTCTTCTTGGAAAATAATCCAGAATAGGGAATTTGGGATTGAAAGAAAGATCAAATAAATCACACAGAATAAAACCCTTCCTGAAAAATGATATATCCTAAAATTAATATGTTCATTGATTGATTTGAATTCATTATAAAAATATTATGAATGGGGAATAAGAAAACTGAAATACATTCCCAATATTGAGTTTGGATCAATTTTTAACAATGACCCATTGCACTGTCATCATTGAAAATATCCTGCACCACCACTGGCATAACATTCCATGATCCAATCCTGATATATTATCATCCTCTAAGAATACTCTCCTCTAATGATTCTATATATGTTCCATGTTTATGCGGATATTATGGTAATTCTGAAATAATGATTCATTTAAAAATAAATTCCCTATTTCAACAAAATGAATTAAAATAATTTTGCTGTCAAAATTTTAATTCATATTATTCCCTTGATAATTTCTTTATTAAAAATATACACTTACCTATGTTAGGTCTTACCCAGGGTAAATCCTCTATTATAAACTTAATGGTTATCTTAGATTTCTATTCATTGAAACCATTTATGTGTTATTCTACTTTTTAGGAAAATCGACAATGCATGATATTCAATATTTTTATATTTTTCAAACATTTGTTCCTTGCACAACAGACCTCTGAATCTCACACAATCTCATCACTATTTCTAGAAAGTAATAAATATAGTATCTAAAAAAATATGAGGCATTTAACTCACTCCACCTTGGGGATTTACATCCCTTAAAACCTGGAACAAGGGATACTGAAATAGATGGGGGTACTGAACATGAATTTAAGGCTCCCACTCCCATATGTTCTCCTGGAGATTCAAGTGCACCCACCAATTTCACACCAAAGGAATCGATCACCCCTTAAGGATCCTCCTCTACTGACACTTGACCTCCACTAGGTAATTAGCACAAGTTTCTCCGTCTTGGATGTCTAGATCACCCCAGTTGATAACGTATGATGAATCATGCATGTACCTCCTCATCTACAACATGTAGAAGATGTCGTGTTCCATATCTAACTATGTAGGTAGGTCCAAGTGGTATTCCACCTCACCAATTCTATGTAGTGTTTTTAAATGGATGATGAACCTCATATATAGCTTTCCCCACCATCCATATATCTATAATACCCATCGAGGTGAAACCCAAAGAAACACATTGTCTCCTTCCATGAACTCTAAATGCATCGTCTCCTATAAACATAAGACTTCTACTAGCTCTTTGTAGTCTACGTACACTCATAGATTTTCTGAAAATTATCTGTAGTAGGCCACACTAACTCCATCCATATCAGTGTTAACTCCCCTAGGTCAGTCCGAAAGAGTGGTCACCTTCAGGGTTTCTCGTAGAAAACCTCGAATGGTTCCATACCAATTGTGGAATGGTTGGTTTTGATGTATGAAAACTCCACTTGTGGTAGGTGGTCCTACCAACAATAGGGAAATTCTATCATGAAATCATGTAGCATGTCCTCCATATATTTGAATTGTCTGCTTAGTCTAGTAGTCAGTTTGTGTGTGAAACGATGTGCCCAAGTATAACTGATAGGACCAGTTTGGGATGTACCTAACACTGCGAGGGGTGTGAATCAGTGTTGGGGACTATTGAAACCAATTCCATCTTTTTATCCCAATACCTCTTGACCTTTTAGAATATTGGTTCACTTATTCTCCTTTCCCTATCGGACGTAACAATAAAAAGTATAAAAAATATGCACACAATATTTTTACAAGGTTCACCACTCAATAAGAGTAGCTACATCCTTGTCATGCATGCATATGACCAGTTCTTGGAATCTACACTATAATTTGATATTTTGTTACAGTGGAGTGGCTAAGAAAACAATCCTCTAGCCATTGTGAGTCCGTACACTTTAGAGGGGTGTGGGAGACAATCCTATTCCCCAGACTGATGATAGCCTAGTCCAACATGCATCCTCTAGCTGGTTCTTTATATTTCCTATGGATACATATTTCATCCTAATTTAATAGATAGGGTCTTCTATTTATTGATTTTAGTGTTATTCACAAGATTACTTGTAAAGCAGTAGGCAATCAATTATCTTATTTCTTTATCTTCTTCTCTAGTGAAAAAAAAACAATTGCTCTAATTATTCTTCATTCTTCTTCTTAGCGCAACAACCAACTGCACTAATCTTCTACATTATTTAGCAAGAATAACATATACCAATGTGACAATTCAAACACTGAGGATCAGCTGACATAGCATCATATGAAGTAAACTGCCTTGAATAATTTTCATCCTTCAGTTGGGAATACTCTGTTCTTCTTCTTCTTCTCTTCTTTCTCATTGACACTGTATAATATGGAATAGTACTGTAGTGTCTAAATGTCTTTCTTCAATAAAAAATACCAACACATGAGTGTATTGTTATACTAACTTATTCATTCATGCATATATGAATTTAGTTGTGTATCTAGTTTTTCTTCACTTCACAAAGCACAATGAGAGTGTCAAACACAAGTCGTGCAATTGCAGTTCTACTTCTCTTCGTGATACTGAATGGTACACGATACTTCCTTCTTTGCAAAGCCACTTCAAGAGTGCTATGGACCTATCAAATGCATGTGGGATCCTCAAATTTTTCACTCACCATTCGTGGTGTATTGGGAGTAAAATTCAAACCTTTCACTTAAAAGCATAGTTGGAGCGAATGAACCTTTTCGCGCAACTCTTCTTTTTCGCGCATAAATTCCCCTTTTCACGCAGCACTTACTTTTTCAGACAACACTTCTTATATTCGTTCACTACATATACTATAATTTTTTCGCTCACTAGAGCTCGATATTTGTCTTTGTGTTGTTCCCTTCAGGAATGAGAGGTGGGTTCCTTATATTTATAGACATTTTTCACCCTGCACATAAAACCCCTTCCTACGTGTAAACTTTCTTCCTGCGCCTAAAATGTCTCTCAATTATTTATATTATGTGCACCATCCTTTATTTCAACGCACCACCTAGATTTTTCGTGCACCTCATGACTTTGAAATTTTTCATCATTCTAATCATTAAGCATATTTTGCGCATAAAATATCAAACCCACATTTTGCGCACAACCAATTTGTATGCGCACAATTCTGATGTTCTGCGCACATTGCGCGAACATCTCATATTTTTCATGAACCTATTGCCTTTTTAATTTTTAGACTTTCTAATCATAATAAACCATTTGCGTGTAAAATTTCACACCACATTCCATATTTCACACAAACCCAATCTTTCATGAAACCTCTTTTTCGTGCACTCTTCCCAATATTTCACGTGCTACATGCCTTTTCCAAATTTCGATGTTCTGACCTTGAATCGTGCCTTTTACATAAAATTCTATTTCTTCTTCAAACATTAGTGAAACAAACTTTTCCAAAAAAAAATTTCTCCATCTCCCGATTTCTAGGCCTATAAATTTGGCAAACCCTGGAAAACAGTGCCACCTTAAAAATTTCTTTTGTGCCACGTCCAGTTCATCCATTCTTTTGTCATGAGTCTCTTAAATACATTCCATAACCATTCTTCAGCATTCATGATGAACTCCACAATCATGATATATATTCTTTGAATAAGCTTCTTTAGCATCGTCGTAGTTTTAATGGGAAGTACTGCAACTTTTCTATCTTCCAACAACATCATTCTTTACAATCAAAACTGAACATGACTGGCATCATCATTTCTCCCTCGTTCCTTCATAAAGATTGCATCACCCATTATTCTATAATATGATATTTGTGAAATTAATATCAACAAAGCATCGTCTGATTTAATCACCATTCTTCATTATTGTAGACAATGTATCACCTTTGATAAATGTTCTTTAAACTTAGGATCAGCTCAACAATCATCGAAAATAACTTTATTGAGAATTTCCCAATAATTACATTCAATTCTATGATTGCATAACAATCCTATACACATCCTCACTTCAATCGATATTCATTATCTTTGGAGTCCTTCTTCATCTACTTCTTAATTTTGACCATAATTGACAACTATTGACAACAAATACAATCTTTATACACAAAGTGGTCCCAACAATCTTCCCCCTTTGTATTTGTAGTCAATACCTTAATAATTCTCTTAAAATGAATGTTTCAATGTCAAAATGAGAATCTTATCTCCCGCATTTACTTATTTCTCTCCCCTAGAAATTCATTTCACTTATCTCCCCCTTATTGAAAAGAAATACAAAGTTCATGGTAGATAGGGTATCAGTCCATACATAAGAAGTGTGACATGAATCATTTAACTCTAAGTCTACTTGAGTTGTTCTCTGTGTAGAAACAAGAGTATATGATTTAGAAAATAGATTTTTCCATTTTCCAATGAATCATGATACCTCATGATATGAGAACTCATGTACTTGTCTTCAAGGGTTTTACACTTTCATTCTAGGCCGACGATATTGAATGTGATAAGAAATAATAATCCTTAAATTCATGCACTCACTTCAAAAAATGGATAAAAAACAATCAAGTGCAATTTGCAGGATAAGTGGCCTTGAGGAACTTTTAAATTTATTATGTCACTAATTGACTTAGTTACTCCCCCTTTGTAAACTATATTTATTCTGAGTAACCAGGGATGAGAGATTAAGAAATGAAATACATTTACCAATGACATAGTCCTCAGACAATCTTTATAGTAGTTGAATTTATTACCAACATAATATGATACTTATTGAGATAATGACCCTGGAAGCTTCTTCATGTGTCTCCCTCTCAAGGGAACACTTCTCATCTATAAATCACAGGTTCTCTCCCTGAGATCTTACTTCACCATCAATTCCCTGTATTTATAGAAAAAATACTAAACACAAAGATTTAGGAAAACAGGGTGGGTCATCCTTGCTCTATCAATGTGAAAAACAAAGTTGAGATGATTTTCTCAACCATGATGCTCCAATTTCTCCACTCCTCCCACTTTAACATTTGATCTTTAATTTTGAATATGGTTGTGTGGATCTCAATACTTCTTCCATATCTTTGTGTGTGAATCTTTTTTCTTCAAGAGCATTCCAAGCACTAGAAACACCTGGTGCAACATTCATCCTTTTCATGAATTCTTATTTGGTTGGAATAAATTTAAATCACTTTCTGACAGTATGACCATCCTTTTTTACCACACACAGAAAACTTATTTTTCTTCATGAAGAATCTAATGTTATTTTTTAGTATTATCCTTAGCCTGTGCATCTTATATTTTCCTCAATATTTCCAAATCTTTTGGCCAAACCACAAATATTTCATTTGTAACTGATACAATAAGATTAGATCTTCTACATGGCTTCTTCTGTGTGGAATCCATCATATTAGTTATTTTGGATGCACTACCCTTCACTTTCTTAGACATAGATTCCATGGACTTCTCATTTTTCCTCATTGTAATCTTATAGAGAGCATTTTCTTTTGCAACATACTTATGATTACATCCCAAGATAGATTCTTCATTATTCTCAAGATCTTGTGGCCCTCTATTATTATTAGATTTGAACACATTCTAAGATAAGAACACACCATTCTTGTGACCACTCCCATTACATACATCAAAGATGTAATCCAACATTCCAAATCTGTTTGTAGTATACAGATGCTTTTAGATCTGTGGATGTAGCTTCTTCTTCTATGGATTTATCCCCTGGGGATGGGCTTTCTCTATGCTTTTACATTTAAGGGATTGTACCAGCAATCCAGTGCATAGTTCCCAGATCTATTACAACACCAGCATTGACCAAAAACCTTGACTTTTTGTCATCTTCTTTATAAGGTTGTTGAATCTTATTCTTCGTATGTTGTGCTTTTTGTGGGGATATATCTTCCACACTATTTACCCTATCCACCCTAGCCATGGTTTTAGGTTTCTTCTAATTATTATTCATCCATAATTGTTTATAATTTTCCTTCCAACATGCATTTTTGGTTGAGGCAATTTTAGAGACATTAGTAAAAGTTGGTATGGATGGTAAATTTACATTATCTGCTAATTGTGATAGATCAATGAGTGAAGCCATGATATTATTATCACATGTTGGAGGTATTTTGAAATTTGAATACTCTAATGAGAATTGAGAACTAATAGGAACTTTTTCCTTTTTTTATGGAGTCTCAACATTTGTCTTCTCAAGATTGTTCAACTCATCTTCCAATTATATGAATATCATATTTAGGATGACTTTCTGGACTTTAATCATTGTCGTTATCTCTTCACAAACCTTCTTTAATCTTTCAACTTCAGATTCATGAATCTTCACTTTGTTTTGTAACAAAGAGTCATGTTATTTGATCTTATTTGATTATTTTTAAAAATATAACTGCTTGATATCATTACCTTTTTTCAGATCATCTTTATGTTGATGGATCTTCTCTTCTAGAGTCTTATTGACTCCATATTTTTATTCAATATCTTTGAGCCACTTTTGAGAACATAATTCAAATTCCCTCCTTGTTTCCTCAAAGGATCCAACCTTCCTGGAGATCTTTAAACATTCTACAATTTTTTCTTGTAACAATTTTTACAAAACATTTGTTTCTTCTTCCAAAAAATTTATATTTTCCTACTTACATTGAAATTATTTACAAACCAAGTATGTAATTTCTTCAGGAATACCATGAAATTTAATTCTATATATATCAACTGATATTTCTTTAGATGATTCATATTGATCATCACCGCTTGTTCTAGCAATTCATTATGCGAATAGTTTTCAAATGTACTAACATGCACCTCCTGGTCATTTGAGGTAGGAAGGCTATCCATATTCTTGGTGGAAACCTGATCCACCTTCTCATTAATTTCGATATATGATATTACCTCACTATCAGCAAGGTATGGAGAACCCGATACTTCCTCTTCTTTAGATAAGAGGGACTTGTTCTTAAACTTTATCTTCTCCTTCTTTTTCATGTTAATCATGGCCTTGGTAGATATAGATTTCTTCTCAGAGATAACTGATTCTGCATCAAAATTTCACTTCATTTTTGACTCAAGAAAGAATCTAAAATCTTCAAAAGAGAAACCTACAGAGGTGAACATATCCCTCTAATATCAATAGATGTGACTAGTTTGAGATATACCTAACACTAAGAGGGGGGAGGGGGGTGAATCAGTGTTGGGGACATTCGAAACCAATTCCAAATTTTTATCCCTATACCTCTTCACATGCTAGAACATTGATTCTCTTATTCTCTTTTCTCTATCACATTCAAAAATAAAAAGTAATAAAAATATGCACATGATATTTTTACAAGGTTCACTACTCAATAAGAGTGGCCACATCATTTCCATGCATGGATATGACCAGTGCATGGATTCATCACTATAATGTGATATGATGTTAATGTGGAGTGTTTAGGAAAACAATCCTCTATCCAGAGTGAGTCCATACACTTTAGAGGGGGCGGGAAACAATCTTCTTCCATGAACTATTGATAGCCTAGTCTTACTTGCAGCATCTAGCTGGTTCTTTATACTTCTTATGGATACAGTCTTCTTCCTTATTAAAAATATAGGGTCTACTCTTGAACTATTTTAGTGTTATTCACATGATTACTTATAAAGAATTATGTAAGAAATTCTCTTATTTCTATCTCTTCTTCTCTCGTGAAAAAACCAACTACTCTAATTCTTCTTCTTGCTTCTTCTTAGCACAACAACCGACTGCACCTATCTTCTTCTTTCATTAGCAAGAATCACATACACAAATGTGATTATTCAAACACTGAGGATTATCTCACATTGCATCATTTGAATTAAACTGCCCTGAATACTTTTCAGCCTTTAGTTGGTAATGCTCTGTTTTTCTTCTTGTTCTCTTCTTTCTCTTTGACATGGTATAATATGGAATAAAACTAAAGTGTCTTAATCCGTTTCTCATATTATCTATACCATCATAGGAGTGTATTGGTATAATACCTTTTCCTTTGCATAATTATGAATTTATTTTAATGACAAGATCTTCTGCACTTCAAAAAGCACAGCGAGAGTGTTAAACACCAGTTTTGTGAGTGCATTTCTACTTCTCTTCATGATACTGAACGGTTCACGACACTTCCTTATTCGCAAAGTCACATCAAGATTTCTATGCACCTATCAAAGTTGTAGAGACCCTAATATTGACGTACATAGAAATTAAATTACTTTTGCATAATACATAGTATATAACAAAAACACACACACAAGGACCGTAATAGTTTAGTGTCTTTGGAAACTCGGAATATAAACTTCTAATCATGTTGAAATATCTTCAACAACTCCCATAACGATATTCCCATTTTTGTTTCCTTACCTAAAAACTTTATTTATATCCTGGGGAAAAGAAAACATAAAAGGGTGAGCTCAAATACTCATTAAGGGTAAACAAAAGAAATATCAATCACATCATATTCATAAGAACATAAAATTTTGGAAATCTTACCCTATAAAAGAGATCATAATTTCATAACATGGGATAAATCATGGTAGTGAAATGAAATCACAATGATCATAACTTAAAAAATGAAGCTTTTTGGCATACACACATAATCATAGAGAATCATTTCTTATTAGTCAAGACTCATTACCAAGACTATCTTAGTGGACAAAGTCCATTTCTGAACCGAGTTCATTCCTCGTTTCAGTCTTGTTTAACTAAACCGGTTTAACCTTCCGTTCCAGCCATGTCTATCTCATGAGAGATAAAATCTTTACCCAATGCATTGGAGGTAGATATAGGTCCCACCCATCTCATTATGATACCAATCTTATGTGTGCCACAAAATCATAAACCATACATCATAGAATAACCCATGTAATAAAAATGGGTTTCTTAAACATCGTGACATCATAATAAAATTCATATAAGATAAAGGAATACATAAAAATATTTCCATAACAACATAATCAAATACATGTAATAATAGGGATAGAAATATAACCCTATATAATCTTAGATGGAAAATAATTTTGATAAAACACATGAACTCCATTCTTGAGGAAAATAACCTATCTACTTCAAAAACACTTTTCCTTTCTTAACATTTCATAAAATCATAAACTAAAAGAAGTTGATTAAAAATAAACTTGAAAACTTCTAAAGTAAGCTTCTTGGAAATAATTTTTAAAAAATCCATTCATGCCGTATAAATTAAACAAAACATTCTTCTCATACTTTTGTCGGAAAAGTTAAAAAGTACCTCGTACGAAAAACGACAAAAGATTCCTTTCATATCTTTTACTAAAAACACGCTGAAGGGTAAAATTGGATTTAAACAATTTTAGGTGGATGTAAATAATCTTACATATTGAGGAAACATGGATGTGGATGATAAAATACACCCTAGTAAATTCCTAAGTATAAACAATCACGGATAAAAATGAGATTGTGATATTTCCCTTACATTAGATCCGATTTGCTTCGTAAGTGTCCGAACCTCCTGTATAATGATTTAAATAATGTTATTGAATTACTCCGGAATCATACATATTTTTATGATATCATATATGGTCATATTCTTAGTTTCTTATTAGTAATATTTCATTACTACTTGTTATTCAGGTGTTTATTACTTTTTGTTCTTATGCGTGTTTTGTCGAATAAATTCTTATTTTTCTTTTTAGGTTATAGATACCTCATTTACAGAATGGTATTAGTGTAATATATATCATATTCATTCATTCAGTTCATTTATATAATCATTATGCAATCAAGATCATGTAGAATGAGTCGCATCACATCGTGGAGACGGTATTCCGTACGTACGCACGAGCGATGATATCATTACCATGATCGTGGAATTGTATTGGAGTGTATGTATACTATTTCAGAATCAATATCACATTAAAATAATCATATATAGTAATTATTTACACCATTATACCCATCCAAGTAAGGTGGTGGGGGAAAATTGATGACACCACGGCGTGGAGACGGTATTCCGTACGTACGCACGCACGATGATTTCATTTTCGGTAGGATGGATAAATGGTGAAATAGGGTTGTTTCATACTTATAATAACATATCAGTATATGAGTTATACTGATGTTATTACTTCATAATGAAACAACTAAATAAGAGGAAGTGGAAGAAGAAATAATGTTGAAAGAATCAGTAACGGACATTACCTCTTCTTTGAAGCGCCTCTTTGAGACCTCCTCTTAGGGCACCAAAATGGGTCTTTGAAGAATCCCAGAACCTCTAGGATGTTGCTCGGGAAGTGGAGAGGAGAATTTGGCAGGGTTTGGCCGATCTTGAAGGCTCAAAGTGGTGTGAGGAAGAGAGGGAGGAGGTGCCCTTTAATAAGGGAGGAGAGGGGCACCTTTGGAATAACTAAAAATATTATTTTATTATAAAGCCAAATTCGGTTTCAAATATATCTAAATTGATTTATTTAGAAGCTAAGGTGGGGATAGGTCGAAATAATCTCATAAAATAGAATTTTGACAAGTTTAGGTTCCTATTTTAACCTTATCATTTAGATTTAACTTTAAGTTAAATAAGTTTACTTTTAACGCGTCTTCTTGTTTTCTTACACTATAAGGTTAATAAACTTACGATAACAAGACAAACGAACCCCAAGTTGTTTATTATTAATATATATAACCTTATTTAGTTCATGTTTACTAACCATATATTTTTAGGAATAAAATAACAATTAATAATATAATATTTGTTTTAAAAACTATTTTATGTCAATTTTGACACTATTTAGTAATTGATTTTTGTGAAAATCATAACAAAATTCTTAGTTAGAAAAAAGTTAATTAAATCAATACTAAAATTTCATATTAACCTATAAAATTAGTGGAATTCATAAAAAGTCTCAGATTACATTTATTTGGTTATTTATAACATCAATTATGTCAATATTTCATTAATAAGATAATTACTGCAACATATTTGTGTCATAAATAAGTTAACTTATTTAATGTCTAAAAATTAAAAACAAAATATAATTATGTAGGAAATAATTTTATATTTTTAATGAATATTTATAGTCGAATATATCTTATGTGTAACCCTATATTAAAAATTATTTACTTATTGAACTTTGATTTTAACTATTTTAACCCTTCTTTAAATAAATTAATAACAAATGTCCTAATCTAATCCAAGTGGGCCTAAATGGTCATATTTTATTCCTAAGGTTGTTTTTGGTCGAATTACAATTATCCAATAGAATTAGTACATGTTTTAGGGTATTAATAATATCATTTTTACCCTTAATTACCCTATTTACTTTTAACCGTGGTAAAAAAAAGTAAAAAGTTACTATTCACCAAAAATTATTTTCATCTCATTGAACCACATTTTACTTACTGACATCAACTGTGTCTCTAGGATTTTTGAAATTCCATTCACAGAAGCGGTAAAATTACGTTTTATTTAAATTTGCAAATTCTCCTAGGAGGTGGGTAAAAGACGGTCAAAAGTTCAATAAAATTTTTATATATCTAAAATTATTATAAATGACTCCAATGAATTACATTGAACTTATATAGGTATTATGTATCAATTTTGACCTAAAATAAATTTAAATAAAATAAATAATTATATAAATAAAAAGTCGGTTTTTAAATAGTAACCAAGTGTTTTCACTATTCATCAAAAATTGAAAGTGTTCAGAAAAATACCAAAATTTTACCCTAGGCTAATTTCGATATTCCGAATCCAAAAATAAAGTCCATTTTCAAAAATAAAATTTAAAAAATTTCAAAAAGTGGTTATTACTATTCATAACGGCTAGTTTTAATAATATTTTAATAGCATATCGTTGTTTAGTGAAACACGGTATTGCGTACGACGCAAGCTACCAAGGAAGGTCTCAATTGTGTGTAAAGCAAGACAAGATAGTGTTGTGTGTAGTGAAAGATTACTTTGATGAATTATATAAAATAAAAACAAAATATTTCTTATAAAAGTCTCGGATGTTACATTCTACCCCCTTAAAATGAATTTCGCCCACGAAATTCGTCGGGGTTATAAATGGTTTACTACTCGAAATTTTCTTTAATAGAAACCCACATCGTAAAAAGGAATACCAAAACTTGGATTTAAAAACTAAAGTATGAAATGTAACGGTTACCCAAATTAACTAATCACTGGGTTTCCACATAGGAGATCATAGGTGAAAATATGGATATGAAAGAGAAATCTAACCATCATGTTCTGAGGGAGAGTGGTAGAGAACATGGCTATGAAAAATCCAACATTCACAAAGCCATAAATTTTTGATGATCTAGGGTACCATCTGATTCATCGGATATAAGGGCCCTAGGACAACATTTTTGGTTTTCAAGATCATTTCCCTAAAGTTTAAGAATTTGAGTTAGAATAAATACTTACTTTATTTTGGTACAATCTCACTATTGTTCATGCTTTGAAAAATTTCCACTTCATCTCTTAAAGAAATAAAGTTGAATTTATTATTCATGAAGTGTTAATAGATCTTGTGATAGAATGATGGGTCATTCCATCTGTTTCAAACAAAAGGATAGAAAAAGTTATCAAATATACATAAGTCCATCTACGGTGAGGTTAATCGTATACGATTCCATAAATAACTTATACTTCATATATAATACCGCATAATAAAAAAAACTAGTTTCTACTAACCAGGGACTTCCTGTAGGCCAGTGGTAGGTGATAAAGGCCAGTCGCACTTCGGTTGTGGGTTCGATTCCCACAGCCTTTTCCGATGCGATGGGTTGTCTCCTGTCCTGCAGGTTATCATTTTTCTAAAGCTATATTACTATAACATCCCTTCAATAATATCTAAAAAAGTTCTATCCTTAACCAAAACTAACTTATGTACAACATAATCCATTCTAATGTTTAGGCTTATGTAAAATAATTCGGTCCAAGATCATAGTATAAAGAAAATGATTACATGAAATGTCACATAACAATCACATGAATGCCATCATTTATCCCCCATATATCATAAGATATATCTTTTTGGTCAAATTACAAACATGTGGATACCTTAGTAATGTATTATCTTGAAGAATGAATACCCATTAAACATTAGTGAAAACATGAATGCAGTTAAAAGTTAACACTTTCCACAAACCAAAATCCTCATAATTAATTATACTCAAACCATGATATCACTTAGTCCTTATATCAATCATGAGCTCATGAATACAATCAAACATCTCATTATATTCTTATCCCTTCATTATGCGCATATCATCTGCTTACCAAAAATATCTCAATCTCTTTCCATGGTTACTGGTACCATAAAATTATTGAAAACCACAATAGACCCATACATAAATATTCCAATATTCCACGATACTATATACAACATTATTTTGGAATCCCATTACTTAATCATTCCACCACATTGTTGTCATATTTAAAATCTCCAATAGTGATCCCATGTGACTTCCCTTTGTCCTATGCCTTAAGTGGTTGCTCATGTCGATCATCATTAACCCTTGGATTAGGGCATTTATTAGCACAATGACCCATTTCATTGCACTTGAAGCATTAAAGTGTTGGTGGTACGTTCTCTCCAGTCTTTTCTTTATTCACACCATTAGAAAACCTTTTTCCATTACTTTGACATTCAGTTGCTCGATGACCTTCTTTTCCACAATTAAAACATTTTCTAGTCCCTTTAAGACAATCTCCGACATGCTTCTTTCCACACTTTGAGCATAAGGAAACATTCATCTTCTTTTCACCATTAATTTGAGATTTCTCTTTGAACTCCATCTTTCGTTTCTTGTCAAAACCATGAGATGGATATATAACACCAACTTCCATTTCTACCTTAATAGCACAGAGAACAATTTCTTCATAGCTATTGAAGTCTATTATAGCTAATGCCCTTCGAAGATTTGGTTTTAAGCCATTAAAGAATCGATCGATCTTACTCTCAGGTTGGATAATAATACCAGAAGCGTACCTTGAAAGTCTTGTAAAATTTGCTTCATAGGTACAAATAGATTCATCATTCTTTTGCTTCAGTTCAAAAAACTCTTTCTCCATCTTTGTTCGGATAATACGAGGGAATTACTTTTTAAAAAATAAGTTCTTGAACTCGTCCCATTCCATGGACTCAATTTCATCTATTGGCCTCATATTCCTGATAAGATTCCACCACTGATCAACATCACCTTCCAAACGATATACTGCTAAGATGACTTTATCCTGTTCAGAACATTGATGAACTTAAAATATCTTTTCAGTGGTACTGATCCATTATTCAGCAACAAGTGGATCAGAAGACCCACTGAAAGAAGGTGGACGTTGCCTCATGAAGGACTCAATAGAATATTTTTCCCTTATCTGCTCATTTGGAAGTCAAGAATGATTCATAGATTGTGTAAGTATAGAAATAAGATTTTGAATTCCATCTCCCACAACGTTGGTTTGTTTAGGAGGACAATCATTGCATCATCCATTACATTGATCAAAATGGTTCCTTCGGGTTCCAGCCATCTTGTATAACCCAAAATGAATAGTGTGAGAGGAAAAAATCATGTTAGGAAAACAACATAATAAAGGGGGAGTACCTTCAATATCTAACTTTTTATGTTTAATTCTAAGATGGTCAGCACAATTCTAGGACTATAACCTATATGTATACTTAACCTTAGGGACATCCCTAGACATACCTTAGAAATATCTCTAGGGATCTCACTAATGTTCTCGCATCCTAGTTTCCAAAGGTTGACTAAACCTTTCCTCTGATACCAACCGTAGAGACCCTAAGCTTGACGTACATAGACATTACATTACTTTTGCGTAATACTTAGTACATAATAAAAACACACACACAAGGACCGTAATAGTTTAGTGTCTTTGAAACTCGGAATATAAACTTCTAATCATGTTGAATTATCTTCAACAACTCCCATAACGATCATCCCCTTTTTTTCCTTACCTAAATCCTTTATTTATATCCTGGGGAAAAGAAAACATATAAGGGTGAGCTCAAATGCTTAGTAAGGGTAAACAAAAGAAATATCAATCACATCATATTCATAAGAACATATCATTTTGGAAATCTTACCCTGCCAAAGAGATCATAATTTTATAACATGGGATAAATCATGGTTGTGAAATGAAATCACAATAATCATAACATAAAACATGAAGCTTTGTGGCATACACACATAATCATAGAGAATCATTTCTTATTAGTCAAGACTCATTTCCAAGACTATCTTAGTGGACAAAGTCCATTTCTGAACCGAGTTCATTCCTCCTTTCAGTCCTGTTTCACTGAACCGGTTTAACCTGCCATTCCAGCAATGTCTATCTCATGAGATATAAAATCATTACCCAATGAAATGGAGGGAGATATACGTCCCACCCATCTCTTAATTATACTATTCTTATGTGTGCCACAAAATCATAAACCATACATCATAGCATAACCCATGTAATAAAAATGGGATTTTTAAACATCGTGACATCATAAAACAATTCATATAAGATAAAGGAATACATAAAAATATTTCCATCACAACATAATCAAATACATGTAACAATAGGGATAGAAATATAACTCTATATTATCTTAGATGTAAAATAATTTTGATAAAACACTTGAACTCCATTCTTGAGGAAAATATCCTTTCTACTTCAAAAACACTTTTCCTTTCTTAACATGTCATACAATTATAAACGAAAATAAGTTGATTAAAAATAAACTTGAAAACTTGTAAAGGAAGATTCTTGGAAATTATTATTTAAAAATCCATTCATGTCGTATAAGATAAAAAAACATTCTTCTCGTACTTTTGTTAGAAAAGTCAAAAAGTACCTCGTACGAAAAACGATAAAATATTCCTTTCATATCATTTAATAAAAACTCACCGAAGGGTAAAACTGGATTTAAAAAATTAAAGTTGGATGGAAATAATGTTACATATTGAGGAAACATGGATGTGGATGATAAAATACACCCAAGTAAATTTCTAAGTATAAACAATCTCGGATAAAAATGAGATTGTGATATTTCCCTTACCTTAGGTCCGATTTTTTTCGTAAGTGTCCGAACCTCTTGTATAATGATTTAAATAATGTTATTGACTTATTCTAGAATCATACGTATTTTTATGATATCATATATGGTCTTATTCTTAGCTTCTTATTATTAATATTTCATTACTACTTGTTATTCAGGTGTTTATTACTTTTTGTTCTTATGCGTGTTTTGTCGAATAAATTCTTATTTTTCTTTTTAGGTTATAGATACCTCATTTATAGAATCTTATTAGTGTAATATATATCATATTAATTAATTCAATTCATTTATATAATCATTATGCAATGAAGATCGTGTAGAACGAGTCGCATCACATCGTGGAAACGGTATTCCGTACGTACGCAAGAGCGATGATATTGTTCCCATGATCGTGGAATTGTATTGGAGTGTATGTATACTATTTCAGAATCAATATCACTTTAAAATAATCATATATAGTCATTATATAAAGAATTATATCCATCCATGTAAGGTGGTGGGGGAAAATAGATGACACCACGACGTGGAGATGGTATTCTGTACGTACGCACGCGCGGTGATTTCATTTTCCGTAGGATGGATAGATTGTGAAATAGGGTTGTTTCATACTTATAATAACATATCAGTAAATGAGTTATACTGATGTTATTACTTCATAATGAAACAACTAAATAAGAGGAAGTGGAAGAAGAAATAAAGTTGAAAGAATCGGTAATGGACATTACCTCTTCTTTGAAGCGCCTCTTTGAGGCCTCCTCATAGAGAACCAAAATTGGTCATTGAAGAAGACCAGGACATCAAGGATGTTGGTAGGGAAGTGGAGTAGAGAATTTTGCAGGGGTTGGCCGAGCATGAAGGCTCAAAGTGGTGCTGGGAAGAGAGGGAGGAGGTGCCCTTTTATAAGGGAGGAGAGGGGCACCTTTGGAATAACTAAAAATATTATTTTATTATAAAGCAAAATTCGGTTTTAAATAGCTCCAAATTAATTTATTTAGAAGATAAGTTGGGGATGGGTCGAAATACTCTCATCCAATATAATTTAGACAAGTTTAGGTTCCTATTTTAAACTTATCATTTAGATTTAACTTTAAGTTAAATAATTTTACTTTTACCGTGTCTTCTTGTTTTCTTACACTATAAGGTTAATAAACTTATGATAAAAAGAAAAAATAACCACAAGTTGTTAATTATTAATATATATAACCTTATATAAGTCATTTGGCTGAACCTTATATTTTTAGGAATAAAATAACAATTAATAATATAATATTTGTTTTAAAACCTATTTTATGTCAATTTTGACACTATTTAGTAATTGATTTTTGTGAAAATCATAACAGAATGATTAGTTCTAAAAAAGTTAATTAAATCAATACTAACCTGTAATATGAACCTATAAAATTATAGGAATTCATAAAAAGTCTCAAATTACATTTATTTAGGTATTTATAACATCAATTATGTCAATATTTCATTAATAAGATAATTACTGCATCATCATTGTGTCATAAATAAATTAACTTATTTAATGTCTAAAAATTAAAAAGAAAATATCATTATGTAGGAAATATTTTTATCTTTCTAATGAAAATTTACAGTCGAATATATCTTATGTATAACCCTATATTAAAAATTATTTATTTATTAAACTTTGATTTTACCTATTTTAACCCTTCTTTAAATAAATTAATAATAAATGTCCTAATCTAATCCAAGTGGGCCTAAATGGTCATATTTTATTCCTAAGGTTTTTTTTGGTCGAATTACACTTATCCAATAGAATTATTACATGTGTTAGGGTAATAATAATTTCATTTTTATCCTTAATTACCCTATTTACTTTTAACCGTGGTAAAAAAAAGTAAAAAGTTACTATTCACTAAAAATTATTTTCATCTCATTGAACCACATTTTACTTACTGAAATCAACCGTGTCTCTTGGATTTTTGAAATTCCATTCACAGAAGTGGTAAAATTATGTTTTATGTAAATTTGCAAATTCTCCTTGGAGGTGGGTAAAAGATGGTCAAAAGTTCAATAAAATTTTTATATATCTAAAATTATTATAAAAGACTCCAGTGAATTACATTGAACTTATATAGGTATTATGTAACAATTTTTACCAAAAATAAATTTAAATAAAATAAATAATTATTTAAATAAAAAGTCGGTTCTTAAATAGTAACCTAGTGTTTTCACTATTCATCAAAAATTGAAAGTTTTCAGAAAAATACCAAAATTTCACCCTAGGTTAATTTCGATATTCCGAATCCAAAAATGAAGTCCATTTTCAAAAATAAAATTTTCAAAATTTCAAAAAGTGGTTATTACTATTCATAACGGCTAGTTTTAATAATATTTTAATAGCATATCGTTGTTTAGTGAAACTCGGTATTGCGTATGACGCAAGCTACCAAGGAAGGTCACGATTGTGTGTAAAGCAATCCAAGCTAGTGTTGTGTGTAGTGAAAGATTCCTTTGATGATTTATAAAAAATAATCACAAAATATTTCTTATAAAAGTATCGGGTGTTACAGAAGTAATGCGGGACCCTCATGTTTTCGTGCACCCATCTAGGTGGATAATGCATAAAATTAAATCCTTGTGAATAAAAACACATTTTGGTGTGAAAACCCCTTTTCATAGAAGTCTTATTTTTCGTCCTGAACATCCGTTTTTTGAGCAGCATTTCCTTTTTCATGCAACACTTCTTCTTTTCACACACTAATCTATACTATAATTTTTTTGTGTTACAAAGCATGGGATTTGTATATGTGTTAAGCCCTTCACAAATGAGAGGGGGTCACCTCATATTTATAGGCATTTTTGACACTGCGTGTAAAACCCCTTCCCGAGTGTAAAACATCATCATGTGCATAAAATTGTCTCTCACTTCTTTATATTACGAGCACCTAACTTTATTTCTGCGCACCACCTGGATTTTTCATGCACCTCATGACTTTGAAATTTTTCATCATTCTAAACATTAAGCTTCTCTTGCGCATAAAACATCAAACCCACATTTTGCGCACAACCATTTTTTATGCGTACAAGTATGATGTCCCGTGCACATTACGCAAACATCTTCAATTTTTAGCGTATCTCTTGACATTGTCATTTTTTTACTTTCTAATAACAATACACCAATTGCATGTGAAATTGCACACTATGTTCCATATTGCATGAAAACCCAATCTTTCACACAACCACTTTTTCGCGCACTCGGTCCAATTTTTCACTCACTGCAAGCCATTTCCATATTTCGAGGTTCTGACCTTGAATCATACCTTTTACGCAAAATTCTATTCCATATTCAAAAATGTGCACAACAACCTTTTCCAAATACACCTTTCTCAATCTCTCGATTTTCTGGCCTAAAAATTTGGAAAACACTGGAAAACAGCACCACTTTAAAATGTTCTTTTAGGCCGTCTTTAGTTCATCAATTATTTTATCATGAGTATCTTTACTGAATTCCATAACCATTCTTTATCTTTCATCACGAACTCCACTATCGTGATATATATTCTTTGAACAAGCAGATTTAGCATCATCGGAGTTTTAATGGGAAGTACTTCAACTTCCCTATCTTCCAGCAGCATCATACATTCCAATCAAAAATGAATATGACTGGCATCATCGTTTCTCCCCCATTTCTTCATAAGGCTTTCATCACAAGTCCTACTAGCATACGATATTTTTTTAATATAAATCAACAAAGCATCGTCTGATTTAATAACCATTATTCATTGTTGTAGACAATGTATCACCTTTGATACATGAGCTTTGAACTTTGTATCAGCTCAACATTCGTCTGAATCATCTTCATAGAGAATTTCCCAAGAATGAAATTCAATGCTATGAGGGCATAAAAATTCTCTAGGCATCCTCACTTCATTCGATCTTCATTAACTTTGGAGTCCTTCTTCATTTTTCTAGCATTGACAACGGTTGACCACAAATACAATCTTCAAACAAAAAGTGGTCCCAACAATAAATGGGTCCCAAACACCCCATTTAATCCATTTCACAACTACGATATGAAATGATCATCATGATAAAAAACAATCATCAATGGAATTCTATGGTGTTTATCTATCTTCTGAACATAGAGGAATCCGAAGATCTATATTGAACACTTCTCCCTGATAGCTAGTAAGTGTGTTGACTTGGTGAGTCTGTGAACAATCACCAAGATGTCATCGTGTACCCTATACGTGTGTGGTAAAACCATTAGTAATTCCATCCATATCCCATCCAACATCCATTATCGATCCTTAATGGGTTGAACTAAACTTTCTAGAACCCGATGGGTAGCCTTCACTTGCTGAAAAGTAATGAATCAAGAGACAAACTATGAAACTGCTTTAATCATCCCTAACCACCAAAACAGATGTCCGAGGTCCTAGAACATATTTTCAACACCTAGATGTACCGCCAATGGGGATGTATTATTCTCCCAAAAAACCACTTCCTGAAATGTCACTAGTACCCTCGTGTGTCCTCTAAATAGAAAGATTTTCTCCCTAACTTTTGAATATCTGTTAGGAGAATTACCTAAAGACAAATGAGCACATAGGGTCTCATAGACAATATCCCCAAGCTAAGCCTCGCTGACTCACTATAACTGTGGAGGAAAACAATCAACTTGAGGTAAGCTACTCCATCACCATCCATAAAGGATAAGTTCAATGAAGCCAACTTCCCTGACACCCCATTCAGTAATTGTGAATGAAATATCATACTTAGAGCATCTTCCACCATTTTACCCTTCCCATAAGGATAAAAAATCTCAATGTCATAGTACTAGAGAGACAGTTTCCATATAATATGTATCAAGTTATGGTCTTTATAATATATTATACACTTGAGACTCTTGTGATTAGAGTAGATGATAAACTTATCACTTATCATGTAGTACCACCACTTCTTCAATGTGAAGACTACCTTTTATAACTCAAGATAGTGGGTCATGTATATATTTTCATGTGGTCTCAAGTCACGTGATGTATAGGAAATCCCAACATGCCTCGGCATTTGGAAACAACTAGTCTCTATCCCCGATGAATCATATAACTCCACATATGCGACACCTTCCTTGAGTAAACTCATAATGGTTGTGCTCATCGTCCTCTACCTCAGCTCCAAGAAGCAATACTGAAACATTTCCATTCACATGAAAAGCTTCCACTTTCATCTCAAATCTATCCAGGGGACGCCAATGTGGGGACGTTAGGTAAAAAACATCGATAGTAACCTTACAATACAAGGAAAATCTAGACCTTGGTGACACTCTTGGGTGGCTCCCAAGAATGAACTAACTAAACCTTTGATGGATATGAGACAACTATAGGCTCTTAGATAACTTATACTAGAAAATAGAGCTCTTTAATCCATAACTCACACTTCATGATCTTCCCATAATGTTGGTTCTATTGGATTATGTCCAGGACCATCTTTAATTTTCTCTCATCCACCTCATCAGACATAAAATACAATAGGATGTCATCAATGAAGACCACTATGAACCGATATATGTAAGATTGAAATAACTTCTTAATGGAACCAATGAACACTAATGGGGTGTTTTTCACTCCAAATGGAATCACCAAGTACTCATAGTTATTATTACAACATTCGAAGGTCATATTCGTTATTTCCACATCCCATACTCTCCACTGGTGATAGCCTGATCTATGGTTAATCTTTAAGAACCACCGCACCCCTTTCAACTAATCAAAGCGATCACTAGTCTTCAATATTTCAAACTTTTTCTCCACAGACACCTGGTTTAACCATTTGTAATCCAAAAATAACCTCATGTTGCATATGATGTTTTGAAAAAAACTGGGGCTACTCAGGATGAATCAATGGGTCTCAAAAATGTCTTCATATGTAAGTCCTCTAATAGAATACTCGAATCACGATGCTCTATGAGAGACATCTGATATGAAGTTATAGATATCAATGTCTTCCTGGGTTGTAGATCGATGTAGAAGTCTATCCCCTGGTTTGGAGGAAAACCTAGAACATCATCCTATAATGCATCCTCATACTCCACCACCACTACATGAAATTGAGGAATCATAACATCCACTACACTGTGGGTCATGATAGACAACTAATGAGTAATCGGAAGAACCCTCCTATGAGTGAGCCCAACCTACATTGTCTAGATTTCCTTTCCACCAACAAAGTAAAAAATGGTCCTATCATTGTGGACACATCGCTCTCTTCACATAAAATAGTCAATATGAGCATGAAATGTTGATAATAAATCAAAAAAAATAATAAAATCATATGGACAAAATGCCACTACAAAAAGATCTCAATAAAAACTCTCACCTCCAGGAGTTTGGTCACATAGTCAGAACTAGTGTGTGATCATCAATTCTCTTCCAGTATGAGTCTCCAAGTGTAAGGGTTGAGTTAATAGTTCAAACAGAATCTCCAAGTCTCAAATGAGATTACTGGTAAGAAAATAATGACAATGACCTATGGTTATGAATACTACAGATAAGGTTTAAAAGACGCATATCATACCTCGTATTATTCCTAGAGCCTTTGGGTAAAAAGCCTCCATGGACAAAAGTTAGTCTTGTCTTAATCCACCAGCTCCCCGAGCCTATCGTCGACCACCTCCGGGGTGGTGGTAATAAGTTGAACCTCTGACCACCACCTACTACCCTACAGACCCCTCAGTCGTGTCGAGCTCCTAGTGGACCACCCTGATCCTATATATGTCTTTGTCTTAGAGGTCCCTCGGCCATCTTCTAATCTACAATATAGTGAGTTAGGAAATCTCATATCAAATTTACTTGAACGTTGAAAGAGAAACCCCACTTACCCATAACTGATTTGTGCCACCCTCGTAGCCATAATCCACTATTATCATAGCTATAAATTTCGGACTGTTATCTCCCACTACTAGTGTTTTATCTTCTAGAAAACAATCCACTAACTGGGCTCAACCAGGTATCCCAACAAGATAAAATTATAAGAGATACCATTGATTCCCTGAAATCATAGCTAATCCCTAGACTATGATCTATGCCCTGAAAAACTGGTCATGCACCAAATTCAGTTAGAAGTGTGAAAGATCAGTAAACTTCACTAAATACCCCACCCCGGTAATACTACCATAATTCATATGTAGAATCTCATGTGTGTGTACAAATCACAACATGGATAGATAGAACTCCCCTTCAACGATTTGCTGAATGAATTTCTAGGATATATTTGTCTCATTAGGTAAATGTGTCATAAAGATCCCCCATCACACCATAGAGCCATATAGAAGACTCACAGGATGGACTTCCATCTAGTTGAATGGTATCCTCACATGTGAGAAAACACGGGTGACTACCTCTACCCAATCCTGATCCATCTAGGGTTCTCCATCACCCCAAAACTCAGGAGGTCATTGCCTCTGAAACTCATGCAGTACACTCACCCATTTCTCAAATTCTACTAGTAGTTCTGGTAGTATCTTCTACTTGATGGGTAGTGGTATAGCTGATAAACCTCCCTATGTTGTGATCTATAGTACATGACCTTGTACTAATGCCTCTACACTAAGAAGATCATCCCCATGATCATGTATTGGAATCCTAGTTGGCTATCATTGTGGAGGCAACCTAAAATAAAAAAATATCTACCACTATCAATATAGTATATCTAGAGAGATGAATCTAGTTGGATTTGGATCAAACAACCATTTATATATGATAAATGTACCATTTTTTCCTACAACTAGTGTTTTCATGTATTGAGTTGAAAAGCAGATAATCAAAGTCCTTTTGAATGGATACATTATCCACCACACAAACACTAGCGTCCCTGTCTTAAAATCCAAACTCTAAACACTAACAATTGTTTACCCTAAAAAACCTCATAGACTCCTAATTCTAATGTAGAACCGACTCCTCTAATACCACTACATCAAGACACATCCCATAGGTTTTCATGTTGTGACTATCACAAGACCACCTCCGATATGCTAGGGGATTGTGAATAGTACCAATATAAATTTTTCAACATATCAAAGGAATTATCCCAAATTACCTATAAAAATGCACACATCCCCAAGACACACAATGAAAAAAATGTTGATCAAATTGAATGAATGCATAAATAAAACTAATAACCCACAACCAGATTACAGTAATAAGTAAATAAAAATTAGATAGTTCCAAATACAAGACTACCACAAAAAGTCTATACACAAGTCAAATTTAATCTTTAAGGGGTCCAACCTACTTCAAGAGTGTATATTATGTAAAAGATATTCTCTCAGTAAACAATTCTATTTACTCTGCCCCATCTAAGATCCACCTACTCTTGGTCCTCCTAGAGCACCAAAAAAGGTCCTTCATCTACAGAAGAGATTACATATGTGGGATAAGCCCGTGTTGGGGTGAGTGTAACAATACTCATTAGGGAAACCAAAAAACAATAAATATGAAGAACTTTGAATAGTAAGCTCAATATTATATGTCAAAATGTATCAAAGGTACAATAATTACAAAAATAATACAAAATAAAATCCATATATACTTAAGAGAGACCTGATTCCATTAGGCGGTCATAACCAATTATCAGTGATAAGATTCTTCTAAAAGCATTGTCATTCTGGCACGAATCACTCCTCAAGATGTGATATCATCAGAGACAGTTGAAAAATAGTTATATCTCATTTGGTCCAAACACAAATATAATTTACTGGTCAAAGAAGACTATAAAACATAGAGTGGGGTAATCCCTAGAGCCATTGTGGACACCACGATTCCAATATGGACCAATCCTCTATATAGGGGATTGTTTTCAAACAATTCCACAAACATTACCGATGTGTTCTCCTAGATGGAGGATCAAAATCCTACTCAAGGAGGTCAAATTGATTCCACAAAACCACTAGGGATGATAGAGGATTGAACTCTTGTCTCATAGAGGGACACCGGAAATCTATTTGAGACATAACGTCTAAAGAGGATTCCAATTCAGTGATGTGGATGTAATGTCGCACTGTACCCTTGAGAAAAGGACCAAGGAAACACTCTCATCTTATACTAGTTAAAAATAGGTAGAAGAAGAGCATGAATTTTTAATATGTTACCAAACATTTTTCCTATATCAACTGTTTTAAAGTTAGGTTCATGATGTCACAGACACCACACTGTTAGGACACACTGTTTAGGAGTTATTTCCATTTGAACGAAGCTACTGAGAGACCTTCTAGGGAAAGTGGGCCAACCACCATAGTTAGTCCACCTACCACCATGATTGGTCCACCAAATAACTTCATCGGTCCACCTACCTCACGGACTAGCCAACCATGGACTGACCATCGCGGTCAGTTTATCTTCTACACCCAACTAGCCACTATGGTTGACCATTGTGTCTAATCACCACAGTATACATCAATTGGTCTCCACCCTGGTTTCAATGGATCCTACCCAGATCTAACATACTATCCTACCCTAGATCTAGCTTGTTGACTAGACACTTTGACATGACTTGGATCATGCATTCTTCGCTACCATCCTTCACCTGCTACTTTGTCTCACATGGCCACCCACCATATTCACCTCTTCAACTATAGGTTGCACCCAACCTCTCTAATACTGTTTGTCGTATGCTGCTCCACTGCATGCATGTTGGTCATATCCATGCACCACTGTGTGCTGCTGCCACCTATCGGTGCCACTGTAACATGCCATTGTTCCAATCCATGTACCACATCACCTCCTTTGATTCACAATACCTGAAATGATTATACATCTGAGCTCCTTAGGTCCCAGTCTAAAATGATCCAAACTATATTCTTTCTTTTCCTCAAATATGGTGGTCTGATCAAGTTAGAATCTACTCAGTAATGTCAAGGTCAGACCAAAGGGATCCAATCGAAAAAGAACTTGAGTATGGAGGTAGAAAAGATCAAGAATGAAGGTTTATCATCACTAGAAAAGTGTTCTTGTCCAATGATCAAGAATGGAGGGTTTGGGTTAGAAAAAAATATTAAATAAATCCCATTGAATAAAACTCATCCTACAAAGAGATCACTCCCCAAATCAATATGTTCATAGATTATTTTTCATTCATTGTAGAAATAATGAATTGGGAATAAAAAACTGAATCACCCACCCTAATTAGAGTTTAGATTTGTCGTTGATGAAGAACAGTTGTGTTGTCTCTTTTGAAAAGATCCTACAACTCTACTGGTGTAGAAATCCATGATCTAATACTTATCCGTTGTTTCCTCCCAAGAAGGATATCCTCCAAAAATCTTATAAATGCACAAGGGTTATGATACTAACCCTTGAATTATGACAAACGATAATTTTAAACAAAACAACTCACAAAATCAACATAATGAATGAATATAAATAATTTTTTATGAACTGTTTTATTCATTTTATACCGGTAAAAAATTTAAAAAATGACCCGCATCAACTAATGTTAGGTTGTGACTAAGTTAAATCAGCTATTTTAAACTCAACTGATCCTTAATATTTCTAATATTTTCATCTCATTAAGAGTTATTCAACATTTCTAGGAAAACTGCAAGTGCGTTCTATTAAATATTTTCATTTTTTAAAAAATTTGTTCCGGGCACACCATGTCTTGTAATCGCACACTATCTCAATGCTTTGTCCTGGAAATAATCTACATAATACCTAACAATAATATATAGAAATCAGAAAATGTCAAATATTTGGTCACTGTAGGAAAATTAATTTGATTTATATGTATCAACTCCCAACAATCATCTTCTTGTGAGGTGTACCATGTAAAATATCTATATAGATATTATACACAACAAAAAACACCCAATAGGCCTTGTGACAGCATGGATTCATATAGCTCATGATCCAACCATTAAGCTACATGTTCCAATATGGTATATATAAATTCATATGGTCGATCAAGCTATTTGAAATTTTATATTATATCCATTAGATCTTGTAAAAATACATTTCCATAAGGAGATATCCATTTATAAATTAAGTTTTTTGAAAAAAATAACTATTAATGAAAAAAACATTGAACTGATAACTGTTATTATAAGTGGACAAAGGTAAGGGGATAAAACATGTTTTTGAATTAAAATGGACTAATTTATTAACCATCCAATCAAACTATCTTCACAATATACATTTACCCCATTCATTCAACATCCACACTTACTATCATTAGAGGTTCATGAATTTATAAGGTTATGATGTTATAATAAAAACAAAATTATTTTGATATACATATATATATAGGATATTACATACAATATTATTCTTCATAATTTAAATGAAATCCTCAAAAATTAATGGCTACAAGTATTAGTTGTAAATGTATACATGAGGTGTACTTTCCTGATCTTTTTCTCCAATATTTGATCTAATATGTTAATTATGAATAATAACTTTTAATTATTTATTAGGTGTACAAATCATTAATATTTGAAGGTAAAACCCTTTGAAATGAAAATTGGACTCATTAGTCCTCACATCACATACACACATCTATTCTTAGTGGAACCAGGGAAATGTGATGTAATAGTTGATAAACTGAAAATGAAATTGAATGAAAACATACATATGAAATATGATTTTTAAAACCCATGATGCATGGTTCGAACTCTAAAATTTAATAAGATAAAATATATTTCCATTAATTTTATTACTTATTATTTTTAATTTTTTAGGCAGCATTGGTTACTCGTTATAGTCAGTTTGGATACTCCAAATATTTATTTTATGGATTCAATGCATAGATTCCAAATAAAAGAACATCATGTGATGATATTTATCATTATTTTAAGACACTACATGAAAATATTAACCAATAAACTTAAATTTATACATTTTAAATTAATTTTTAATGAAAATTATATTATGATAGGGTGATGATTAAGTATCATCAAATTTATAGCATGAGGACTGTCCATCGGTAAAAAAATCCAATATTCATTTAATACTAGATATGTATTAGGGTATATATAGTATCATTCCACTAACAAAACATGTACCAAAACTAATTACATATTTTCATTAATACTCCTCCAATATCTGAAACAGTCGAATAGAAATGATTGTGGTTATTATGTTTCAAAATTTCAGAAAAATACTATACTCTATCAAAAAACAAGAATCCCAAAGCTGTATTCCAAATGATAATTATAATTTAAATTAATATATATATTAATCCCTTTTTATTTATATTATCCTAGTACTTCTAGAAGTATCAATAGTCCCTATATCACAAGTTGAAATATATATTTTTTTGAAACTAATGGGTGGAATACATGGTGTCAGATTTTATAATGACACATAGAAGAGTTTACTTCCTACTACATATCGAATTTTCTCAACATTTTATCAAATTTTTAGTTAATTTTCTTGTCATTTTTATATAATAATTTTTTATTTAATTTGTATATAGTGTATTCACTCAACAGTATACACCTAAATTGAAAACATAGTGTGCTTAGTATGACTCGTAGTGTATGTTTTTAAATTATAATTTTTATCTTAGTTTAGAACACACATCAGATAAAAAAATCCAAGAAAACACATTCATATTTTTTTATAATTTATTTCAATTCTCCATAAGTCAATTTTTTTAAAAATCATCCAAACATTAATATGGTAAAAACTATTCTTGGTCTTACTCAATGTGTCTATTACCAGTTTAAAATTGATATTTTATTTTAATCATGATCCATTAACTAAAAACTAAGAAAACCTATAAATATTACATTGATTATTTATCACAATGATTTATAAGTCATTTTTTACATATACAAATTAGTTTCACAACAAACTAAAAATGATGTGATAAGAAGGACTCAGTGTGCATGTTTTTCGCTTAAAATGACATTTTTGTAAAAAAGACATGTGACATACTCAAAAATGAGAAAATACGATAATATTATTTTGATATATTATACAAATGATACTTTATTAACATGTGACATATATAAATCAATCTCATATCAATCAGATTGACAGTGTGACTGGTATGACTCAAAGTGTACTTTAATAAAAATTGGAGTTTTAGTTCAAAACAAATTTCACAAACTCAACACTGAGAAAATAGATTAGTATTGTTTCTATATGTTATGAAAATGGTGCATATATAATTAAGGAAATTTTGGAATCATTATCACCTCTTCTAGATACAAAGTGTGTCTAGTATGACTCGGAGTGTATGTTATGTGTTTAAAATTGATATTTTAGTTCCAAGTAGGTGTCACTCACAGAAAAATGATCAAAAATTATTTTATTTCCTTGATACTGTAGTGAAATAATCCACAATTAATTTCAAACTTCTATAAATTATACTCATGTCAAACTGACACATGATGTGACGGGTATCACTCAATGTGTGTGTTATTAGTTTAAAATGATATTTCTGTACCATAAAACACATTATATAATAAAATCAGAGAAAAAAAGTCATATATTTTTATAGTATATAAAAATTATCCATACATTATTTTTTATATGTAGGAATCAAAAACACCTAAATATGATACATGGTGTGTCTCTTAAGACATAAAGTGTGTGTTTTCAGTTTATAATTGAAATTTTTTTCTAAAAACAATCATGTAATTAAAAATAAAAAAAACTAATTAATATTGTTTTGATACTTTAGTAAAATTATCCATATGTCAATTCTGACATGAAGGAGTCAACCTCACATCAATATGATATACAGTGTGACCAATAGAACACAATGTGTATATAATAAATTTAAAAATTACATTTTAGTTTAAAAATATGTGTCACTCAACAAAAAACAATAAAACATGATAAATTTTTTTGATACATTAGAAATAAATTTAATAACTCATTTTTTATGTATAATAATTAGTCTCATGTCAAATTGATAGAAAATAAGATTGTTATAACTAAAAGTTTATTCTTTCAGTTTAAATTGACATGTTATTAAAAAAGAAACATAACATACTTGAAATAGATCAAACACTTTCAGAATGTTTTTATCATTTAGTAAATTGATACTGATGTTATTTTCCACATGTAAGAATCAATGTAACATAAATCCAATTATTGTTGTGCTCAGTATGAATCCATGTGTTTGTTTTTATTTATAATTTAGATTCTAGTTCAAAACACTCATCACATTCACAAAACTGAGAAAAAGCTGTCATATTTTTTGATAATTTTGGAAAACAATCCATAAGTATTTTTTGACACGTAATAATTATCCTCACATCAATCAGATACATGGTTTCTTGGTATGAATCAAAGTGTTTTTTATCTATTCAAGTTTAAATTTTAGTTCAAAACATTTTTCATCCACTAAAAACTATGAAAAATAATTTCTATTGACTTTATACTTCAGGAAAATGATCCATAAATCATTTGTAACATGTATGAATTAGTCTCACATAAAACTTAGTGGTATTCCCCAATGTGTGTGATTTCATTTTTAATTGATATTTTATAAATAATTATATGTGGCATAATTAAAATAGATAAAACACAATAGAACTATATTGATATATTATTAAAATGATTCTTATGTCAGTTTTGAAATGTAGGAATCAACTGAACATTAATTTCATTCCCATATTAATAGTTATGACTCCATGTGTGTCTTTTAATTTAAATTTGTAATTTTTATTCAAAATAAGTAAAATACTAAAAATCTATCAACCCCATTAATATTATTTTTATAATTTTGGAAGACAATCAATACACTCTTTTTAATGAGTATTATTCTTGAACACCTAAATTTGATACATGGTGTGCATAGTATAAATCAATGCATATGTAGTTGATTTAAAATTTAACTTTTTGTTCAAAACATGTGTCACTAACTTAAAAAAAACCACAAACTCAAATTTCATGATAATATATTATAATTATTCATTATTCATTTTTATGTGTAGAAAGTAGTCTCACATAAAACTAACACATGATGTGATTGGTATAACTCAAAGCTGTGTGTTATATATTTATATAGGCATTTTAGAAACAGAACATGGGACGTTTTCAAAATTATGAAAATTAAATCATATTATAATTTTACTTATTTAATATAATATTTACATCATTTTTTATGTGTAGGAATAAAAAAATGATACATAGTCTGAACGGTATGAATCTATGTGTTTCTTCATTTTAAAATAATAAATTCTAGTACAAAACACATGTCACATAACCATAGATGAGAAAACACATTAATATTATTTTATTACATTAGAATTATGATCCATAAGACATTTATTATATGTTGGAATCATCCTCACATCAATCCAATAAAAGGTATACCCCAGATAACTCAAACCGCCTATCGTTAGATTAAATTTGACATTTTTGTTCAAAACATGAGTCACTCCATAAAAATGTCAAAGACACACTCATATTTTCTTGATACCTTATGAAAATGATTAATAGGTCATTTTTAATGTGTAGGAATGATTCACATATCGAACATAAAAATGATGTGACCTATAAGACCCAAATTGTTTGTTTTCATTTTAAAATGATATTTTAGTAAAAAAGAATTATAACATTCTCAAAACCAATAAAAAACATTAATGTTGATTTTAAACTTTCTAAAAACAATAAATAAGTCATTTATGATGTGTATGAATCAAGCTAATGTCAATCTAGCACATGGTGTGTCTGGTATGACTCAAATTTTTTTATTTAAAAATATAATTTTAGTTTAAAATACAATTTACATAATAAAAATTGATCATACAAATTATTAACGTCTTGAATATTTTGGATCATTCTTCATAAATAATTTTTTATTTTTATGAATCATTCATACTAAAATTTTATATATATTGTTCTTGATATGGTTCAATGTGTTTGTTATCTATTTAAAATTGAAATTTTAGTTCAAATATTTTTCAATCACTTAAAACAATGAAAAGACACGTTTACTGACTTGATACATTAAAAAACAATTAATAATTAATTTTGGGCGTCTATGAATTATTCTCATATGAAAACACACTATGTGACATGTATAACGTAATGTACATGTTTTTCAGTTTAAATTAAATTTTTTGTAAAAAAATTATGTGGCATACTGAAAATTAGAAAATGAATTTTTATTACATTTATATATTAATATAATTATCCTTAACTAATTTTTGAAATATAAAAATATACCTCACATAAATTAGATGAATTGTGTTACTCATATGACTCTATGTGAATTTTTTTAGTTTAAAATTTTCATTTTAGCTCAAAACAGATATAAAATAATCAAAAATGAAAAAAATTAGCGTTGTTTTGAAAATTTTAGACTAATAATCTATAATTATTTTGTTATATGTATGAATCGATCTACATGAATATAATAAATGGTGTGGTCGATATGATAAAAAATGCAGCATTTCAATTTAAAAATGACATTTTATTAATATACTGTTTCATAATTCTTTGTAATTTAATTCATTATAGTATTAATAACCTGAGAATTTTTTTATAGGTTGATTCTTTTGATTTAATTGGAGTGGTCTTCTCAGAAAATGATAGCATGATCGTGTTTTTTAGGGGGAGTCTGCAAATATAATGTGACCATTTGTGTTTTTTAATTTTTGTGTTAACTTTTACTTGAAAATTTAATTCTAAAAAACAATGTTTTACATTTATGTATTATATTTTTTCATCTATTTATGATGTATTTTTTATTTCAATTAAATTATATATATTCATAATATATTTATTTTTTATTTTAGTGTGTTATAATTATTACTTCACATTACAATAATATGACCTTAATTAGCACTATTTATAATGTGGATAAAATTTCCATTTATCACCACTAGAAAAGTTCTCATAAATGGGAATCCATATTAGTAAAAAAAAATATGCTGATAAAGTGGACACAATCTTAATGGTGGTTAGAAAAAAACACTTTTTTAGTGTTTTAAATTTATTCTTCAGGATTTATCATTGTGATAATCTAAAATAGTATAAATAATGATTAATCAATTATTAAAGAATGAGCAAATGAAAAATAATTAATCATAAACTAATTATAAACCAAAAAATCATTAAATATAATCTATTATTTAACTATAAACTGGGTACTTATAACTATTAATTAGTGAATGATTAATGAATAATTAGTGATTCATTGATAAATTATTAAAGAATAATTAAATTAGGATTAGGTAAAGATTAAATTAGGATTAATATATTTCTAACAAATAATTAAGTAATGATTTACTAAGGAATAAATAACAATTAACTATTAATTAAATAATAATTTAATATAATTTAGCTACTTAATATCTATTAATTATTTAATGATTAACAAATAAATAACAACGGAATAATGACTGGTTTTAGAATAATTATTAAAAGATGAAGGAATTATTAACATACTACTTGTTATTTCTTAGATAACAAATAAGTAATGATTAAATGAGGAATAATTTTTTATTAAATAATAATTATCTACTAGTAAACATAATATAAACATGCGATTATCATAGGATATAAGATATCTAACTGCATGAGAAAGAGGAATCACTACACACTTGATTTTTTACTCATGCATTACATGTTTTAGAAGATACATACAATGGGCCTTATTACACACCTATTTTGACACTCTTGTGGGATATGATTTAGATTAATCACATTATTTTTCTAAACTACTTCATATATATTTAGGAAGATAAATATTTTTATTACAAAAAAATTGGTACCTTTATTGAGGATAGAAGAAAAAATCCTAATATTTTAGTAAAATAATGATTAATTGGTCATCTAAGTAATCAAATCCTTATATAGATACTAAATGTGTATGTGGATCTTACAAATTATTACTAAGGGGAAATAACCTTGAAAATGGAACATTGGGATTTGACTCGATCATCACTTGGTGCACGATTACTGGCCTTGGTGCACACCTTATTAGATACTCCCAGTGTATATGATTTAAACGATTCATATTATAATTATAAACTGCTAAAAATATATTTATGATGATTAAAATGATTATTATGATCTATTATTGTCATATTTATGGATATTTAATATTTATAAATAATATTTTATAAGATAACAAAGAGATAACATTTTTTCATAGAACGTTAAACCACATGATACCTAAAATGTAAAGTGAATCATAAGGATTCAATCAAAAAAGTAGGACCAAAACAATTTTCTAAAATTAATTTTGGAAATATACTAGGATTTTCAAATAGAATCTCTCATCTTCCAACAGAAATCCATAAAAAACCTACAGAAGGTATCCCTATTCATGATTAAACAAAAAAAATTCAACCAAACAATGGTAGCCATATTTTATCTCCAATCATTTAAAATTTTTAATCAATACAAAAATCATGCTAGAAAACCAATAATGTAAAATTTATTTCATAATAAAAATAAAATTATTTGTTGTAATAATGTTTATCCATGGTACATATTTCAAATGATCAATAATTGGAATATAGTTATGATCAAATCCCATATAAATGCTAAGGAAATTTATTTCCACATTACATAAATAAATCTGTAGTCCATAGTAATTTTCACCAATGAATGATACATCACTACATTGTTTTGGAGGCACTACAACCTTGAGCATTAGATTCCTTCTTAGATAAATAAATTTCAATAAAGTTTTATATTAAAAAGATAATTCCCTTTTTAAAAGAAGATTAATATTCAATTCTCATAATAAATACATAAATATACTAACATTCTTCTCTAAATTCTAACCATGCTTTAATTTTACATATTTCCTTCTTGTATCATGGGATTCAATATAGAAATTATTGATTAATTTACATTATACAAATATTATTTATGAAAAAGAAAATATTTACACATTGAAATATATATTCACATAAAATATATTATATCTATGATCCAAATGAAATATATAACACTAACTAAACATATAAAAATAATTTAAAATAAAAGTGATGTATAAAAAATTAGAAAAATGATTTGTAATGTTTAAAAATAATAATTTTCCATTTAAATTGATCTTCATTAATTGTTTTTATAAAATTAAATTTTAACAACTTTTAAAAAATTTATTAGGTGTGTCAAATTGTGTTTATATTGAATTTATAATTTACAATTTATTACATTTCAATGTTAGCTAATTTATTTATTATTATGCTTCATGTAGATAACATTAAACATGTATAAATCATAATGTCTAAATAAAATTTACATGAAATTTGAAATGTACATTGAATATATAAAAAATAATTAAAATTCATAAATTCATAAATATATTGAAAAAATAAAACTTACATGTCACAAACATTATTTCTTAAAAAAATATCTTTGGAAGTCTGAATGTTAATTAGAAAATTATTATTAGGTATCATATTGGAAATTTCATTATTCTGAAGTATCATTAATTATGTCATTATAATTAAATGAAATTAATTAAATTATAATTAAATAATTATGATAATTTTAAATATTTTATATTTTAAAAGTAATCAATATTAACAAATATTAAAATAATAAAGTTATCAATTCACCTAAAAAAGCAGTTCATAATTTTATTTTAAAACAATTATTAAATAGATTAGTAATATATAAATGTAATTAATAATAATTTTATTATTAATAAACATTTATATAATTAAAAATAACTTATAACATTCATTGTATTCATTTTTATTTGTATATATATGTATATAGAAAAATTAATTAATTAATATTTTAAATATTAATATATATGTGTGTGTGTGTGTCATTAAAAAAATAACCAGGAAAATTATTTAAGACCATTACCACCATTTCCCAATGTTTATAAAAATAGCATGATGTCCCTTCACGCATTTGACCAAACTGAAAAAGGAAAAAGCCATGAAAGGGCCTTCATGACTTTCTAACTTAGGTCTTAAAATATTTTTTTCCCTGGTTTATTTTCAATTTTTTTTTGAAAATTTATTTAAAAAATCAAGGATGGTATTTGATATGAACAAAAATGCGGACCACCACATAGGGCTTGAACTTAAATTCTACTGAGGAACTATAAAAACAAATGATATAAGGTGTACGAAATGAAAATAAATACCAATTAAACTAATATAGGGTCTAACTAATCCATTCGGGAGGTGAAATGGATAGAAGAAGGGAAAATGCATCTAGAAAGAAGAACCCATTTAGAGACAAATGAAGACTAAAGGGAAGAGAAAAGTGAGAAAGTGTTCCAATCCCAAAGTAAATTTAATTAATAATATTATAAGAGGCAAAATATTGGGCTCGTATGATAGATGAGAAAGAGGAGGACAGATAGTTATACCTCTATCCTATGAAAGAGATCATAGGATACTCTAATCTATCCTAGAGAGGCATCTGAGAGGGTGTGGCTCTAAGAAATATTTTAGTATTAATGAATCTATAATGATATATAATGATATATTACACTGTTTCAAATAAATAGTTTGGTATGTGAGATCAAATCCATTATTTATAGTGTTTTTTTGTTTATGAATAATGAAATATGTTTCGATTTCAACGTTCAGTGTATAAATAATTAACTAAGAATCATTCAAATCCATCGAAATATGTTATATAAATATACCTTATCAAATATGATACTTTTGAAAATAAATTTCACCATTTATAACATTTATCAAGTTTCACAAGCACTAGATGACCAATTGTTAAGAATTTGTATAGTTATCATGAAATATTATTTAATATTTGTTGACTCAATACCATCTATTTGGTATTTTTTTCACTGATATTATCCAACACATTCCATATGTATCTAAAACTCATCATATCATTAAGTTAAAAATTTATCAAAATTTATTAGTATTCACTTTCAACTCAAAATCGTATTTTAAAAAGGTGTTGAAATTGTTGTAAACTTCTGAAAAGATTATTTAACATATCAAAATTAAAAATAAATGTTATATGTATATAAATTATGAAAAAAATTAAATTTCCAACTTGTGTGATCATTAAAAATTTAGATATATATTTAATTTTGAAATGTTTAGTATATACACAAACACGTAATTTTAAAATTTATTCAAAATAAAATATATCACTCTAATTATACCCAAATTGATATCATATATTGACTATAATAATATATTTTATATAAATGTAATTACAATAATTATTTATTTTTTATTAATTTTATTTTTCAATAAGAATGGTGGTCATACATATCTTTTACTATTTATAGACATACCCTTTCAGGTATTCTTTTTTATCAAAAAATAATATGCCAATTTTTTCAATATGAATCAAGATATGAAATTAATTTTATTAAGATAAATATCCAAATATTAAAGATGAAAATTTTAAATAAAAACTAATGATATATTTATAATAATATATATTTATAAATATTTATACATGACATTAAATATTTCTATTCGATTTCAATATGAAATTATTATTTAATACCAAGAAATTAGTATTTCTATAATTATGGAAATAACAAATATAAATATAAATTCATGAATATAAATATATTTCAATATCAAAATATTTATTATAAAATAATAAATATATCGAAACCAATAAATTATATGGATAAATAATATTTACACATGAAAAAATATATTCAATGTCATAGAGAGAACATAATTATTTATATATATATGGAATATTTAATTGATTATATTAACTATATTAAGATATTAGATAAAGAATGACTACATTTATCTAAAAATCATAAAATATTCATTAATAACATTAATTGATATTAATCAAAGATATATCTTATAATTAAAAATCAATGTTTAAATACAACTATCCAAGAAACTATGAAAAATCTAAGATATCCTTATATTAATGCATTTAAGAAATTTATTTTGACATAAAAGATAATATAGTGGAAACTAATGGTTTCTCCTTAAATTAAGTGACCATATAAGGATACTGTTATGAATTTTAAGAATCTTTTAATTTTAAGAATCAAATGGATTAGTGTATACTTTTTTTAAAATATAAATTATAATGAATAAAAGATAGCAATGAATTAAATAATAATAATATACATAGAACAATTTTTTTCCATGGGAATACAAATTCATTATCATATGAATTTAATTCAAACTATAATAAAATTCAATTCCTAATCCCCATTCATAAATCATGTGATAAACTCTTGTTCAGATGTATGCTTTATTTTTTGCAATGGTCACTCTCTTATGAGGTTTAAGAAGTGTATGGGGTGGAAGATGAAAATTAATATTTTTTAGGGAAATGGGACTAGGTAATTGTAACACCTCGAGATTTTATGAAAAATATTACTTTTAATTTCATTAATGTCTTGTGTCTTACGCTACACCAAAATGAGCTTTCACAACACGCATCCCTGACTTGGCTTGCATTACACACAATCGCGACCTTCCACGATAGCGTGTGTTGTACGCAATACCGAGTTTCACTAAACAACGATATATTATATAAACCAGCCGTTATGAATAGTAATACAAACTTTTTGAAATTTTAGAAATTTTATCTTTCAAAATGGACTTCATTTTTGGATTTTGAATATCGAAATTATCCTAGGGTGAAATTTCGGTATTTTTCAGAAAACATTCAAATTTTGGTGAATAGTGAAAACACTGGGTTACTATTTAAAAACCGAATTTTTATTTTAATTTATTTTAGGTTAAAATTGATACATACTACCTATATAAGTTCAAATTAATTCATTGGAGTCATTTTATAATAATTTTAGATATATAAAAATTTTATTGAACTTTTCACCGTCTTTTACCCACAATCTAGGAGAATTTGCAAATTCACATAAAACATAATTTTACCGCTTCTGTGAGTGGAATTTCAAAAATTCGAGAGACACAATTAATATCAAGGACTAAAATGTGGTTCAATAAGATGAAAATAATTTTTTTTGAATAGTAACTTTTTACTTTTTTTACTACGGTTATAAGTAAATAGGGTAATTAAGGGTGAAAATGAGATTATTACTACCCTAAAACATGTCCTAATTCTATTGGATAAGAGTAATTCGAAAAAAAACAACATTAGGAACAAAATATGACCATTTAGCCCCACTTTCATTAGATTATGACATTGATTATTAATTTATTTAAAAAGGGGTTAAAATAGTTAAAATCAATGTTTAATAACTAAATCATTTTTAATATAGGGTTATACATAAGATAAATTAATCTATATTATTCATTAGAAATATACAAAGTTTTCCTACATAATGGTATTTTATTTATAATTTTTAGACATTATATAATTCAATTTATTTATGACACAACAATGATGCATTAGTTATCTTACTAATGAAACATTGACATAATTAATGTTAAAATACCCAAATAAATGTAATTTGAGACTTTTTATGAATTATACTAATTTTATAGGTTAATATGACATGTTGGTATTGATTTAATTAAATATTTTCGAATTAATCATTCTGTTATGATTTTCACAAAAATCAATTTCCAAATAGTGTCAAAATTGACATAAAATAGTTTTTAAAAAAATATTATATTATTAATCGTTATTTTATTCATAAAAATATAAGGTTCGTCCAAATGACTTAGATAAGGTTATATATATTAATAATAAACAACTTGGGGTTCTTTTGTATTATTATAGTATGTTTATTAACCATATAGTGTAAGAAAACAAGAAGACATGATAAAAGAAAAATTATTTAACTTAATGATAAATCTAAATGATAAGGTTAAAATAGAAACCTAAACTTGTCTAAATTCTATTGGATGAAAGGATTTAGACCCATCCCCGCCTTAGCTTCGAAATAACTCAATTTAGAGCTATTAAAAACCGAATTTGACTTTATAATAAAATAATATTTTTAGTTATTCCAAAGGTGACCTTCTCCTCCCTTATAAAAGGGCACCACCTCCCTCTCTTCCTCGCACCACTTTGAGCCTTCAAGCTCGGCCAACCCCTGCCAATTTCTCTTCTCCACTTCCCTAGAAACATCCTAGAGGTTCTGGTCTTCTTCAAAGACCAATCTTAGTTCCCTAATAGGAGGTTTCAAAGAGGCGTGTCGAAGAAGAGGAGGTTCGGAAACGTAAGAAGCATATCAGACCTAAGGTAAGGGAAAATCTCGCAATCTCAATTTTATTTTCCGATATTGTTTATAATTCAGAATTTACTGGGGAATATTTATCATCCACATCCATGTTTCCTCAATATGTAATATTATTTATATCCTCCTACAATTGTTTAAATCCAATTTTACCCTTCGGCGAGTTTTTAGTAAATGATATGAAAGGAATCTTTTTTCGTTTTTCGTACGAGCTACTTTTTGAATTTTCCAGCCGAAGTATGATAAGAATGTTTTCTTAACTTATATGGTATGAATGTATTTTTATAACATTATTTCCATGAATCTTCCTTCACAAGTTTTCAATTTAATTTTTAATCAACTTCTTGTAGTTTAAAATTATATGACATGTTAAGAAAGGAAAATGTTTTTGAAGTAGAAAGGATATTTTCTTCAAGAATGGAGGTCAAGTGTTTTATCAAAATTATTTTCCATATAAGATAATATAGGGTTATTTTTCTATCCCTATTTTTAAATTGTTTAGATTATGTTATGATGGAGTTATTTTTATGATGTCTTTTTATCTTATATGGATTGTGTTAGGATGGCATGATGATTAAGAATCCCAATTGTATTACATGGGTTATGCTATAGTGTATGATTTATGATTTTTTGGCACAAGTAAGAATGATTTAATTATGAGATGGGTGGGACCTATATCTCCCTCTAATGCATTGGGTAATGATTTAAATCTCATGAGATAGACATGGCTGGAATGGTATGTTAATCTGGTTCAGTGATACAGGACTGGGACGAGGAGTGAACTCGATTCAGAAAGGGACTTTGTCTACTAAGATGGACTTCTCAGAAATGCCTTGACTACTATGGAAATCATAACAACTGCTTAATTGTGACAACAATTACATGTTTTTTCCAATGGTATTTTATCATGATTGATGTTCCCTTATGATATATGCCTTACGTACTTCCAAGATTAATGTCTTTGTTCAATATTTTGATGTTTAGATTTTATGTTCAAGTTTTTGCATTCAAATGTTTATGGATTGTTTTATGTTCTCTATGTTTACCCTTACTGGGCATTTGAGCTCACCCCTTTTATGTTTTCTTTTCCCCAGGATATAAAGAAAGGATTTAGGTAAGAAAAATAAAGGGGAAGATCTTTATGGGAGATGTTGAAGATCTTTCACCATGATTAGAAGATTATATTCCGAGTTTCCCAAGACACTAAACTATTACAGTCCTTGTGTGTCTGTTTTTGTTATTTACTAAGTATTCCAAAAAAGTAATGTAATGTCCATGTACGTCATGCTTTTGGTATTTATAATTGGTATCATAGGAAAGGTATAGTCAACCTTCAGAAACTAGGATGCGAGAACATTAGTGATATCCCTAGAGATATTTCTAGGGTATGTCTAGGAATGTCCCTAAGGTTAAGTATAAGTATAGGTTATAGTCCTCGAATTATAATAATGATCTTAGAATTAAACCTAAGATGTTAGATATTGAAGTTACTCCCCCTTTATTATATTGTTTTCCCTAGCATGATTTTTGCCTTTCACACTATTCTTTCTGGGTTTTAGATGATGGATGGAACCCGAAAGAACCGTGTTGATCAATGTAATGGAAAATGCAATGATTGTCCTCTTGAACAAACAATTGTTATGGAAGATGGAGCGAAAAATCTTATTGCTATACTTACACAAGCTATGAATCATTCTGGACTTCCAAATGAGTAGAGAAGTGAAGAATATTCTATTGAGTCCTTCATGAGGCAACATCCACCTTCTTTCAGTCAGTCTTCTGATCCACTTGTTGCTAAACAATGGATCAGTACCACTGAAAAGATATTTTCAGTTATTCAATGTTCTGAACATGATAAAGTCATCTTATCAGTATATTTTTTTGAAGGTGAAGCTGATCAATGATGGAATCTTATCAAGAATACGATGCCAAGAGATGAAATTGAGTCCATGGAATAGGATGAGTTCAAGAACTTATTTTTCAATAAATACTTCCCTCATATTCTTCGAACAAAGTTGGAGAAGGAGTTTCTTGAACTAATGCAAAAGGATGATGAATCTGTTGGTATATATGAAGCGAATTTTACAAGTCTTGCAAGGTATTCATCTGGCTTTATCATCCAATGTGAATGTAAAGTTGATCTATTCTTCAGTGGCTTAAAACCAACTCTTTGAAGGGAATTAGCTATAAGTGACATCAGTAGCTATGAATAAATTGTTTGTTGTGCTATCAAGGTAGAAATGGATATCGGTGTTACATATCCATGTCATGGTTTGGACAAGAAATGAAAGATAGAGTTCAAGGAGAAATATCAGAATAATGGTGAAAAGAAGATGAATGTTTCCTTATGCTCAAAGTGTGGAAAGAAGAATGGTGGAGATTTTCTTAAAGGGACTACAAAATTTTTTATGTGTGGAAAAGAAGGTCATCGAGCAGCTAAGTGTCGAAGTAATGGAAAAAGGGTTGCTAATTTTGTGAATAAAGAGAAGACTGTAGAGAACGCACCACCAACACTTCAATGCTTCAAGTGCAATGAAATGGGGCATTATGCTAATCAATTCCCTAATCCAAGGGTTAATTATGATCGACATGAGAAACCACTTAAGGCAGAGGACAAAGGGAAGTCACGTGCGATCTCTATTGGTGATGTGGAATATGACAACGATGTGGTATAATTATTAAGTGTTTATGTAATGGGATTCCAAAATAATGTTGTATAGAGTATTGTGGAGTATTGGAATATTTATGTATTGGTCTATTGTGGTTTTCAATAATTTTATTGTACCGGTAACCATGGAAAGAGATTGAGATATTTTTGGAAAGAAGATGATATGCACATAATGAAAGGATAAGAAGAAAATGAAATGTTTGACAGTATTCATGAGCTCATGACTGATATAAGGAAATAGTTATATCATTGTTTGAGTATATAGATTTTTTCAGTTTTGGTATGTGGAAAGATTTAACTTTTGACAGAACTCATGTTTTCACTAAGATTCAATGGGTATTCATTTTTCAAGAGAATACATGATTAAGGCCTTTGAATGTTTGGAATGTGGCCAACTAGACATATCTTATGATATATGGGGATCAACGATGGTATTAACATGCTTGTTATATGAACTCTCTGGTAATTGTTTTCACTATAATATGTGAATGGACTGAAGTATTTTGGATAAGCCTAAAGATTGGAATGGATTATGTTGCACATAAGTTAGTATTTTATTTTTAGAAAAAAGGACAACCTACAGAACGAACGACAACCCGTCACGTCGGACAAGGCTGTGGGAATCGAACCCACAATCGAAGTGCGACGGGCCTTTATATCCTACCACTGGCCTACCTGATGTCCCTGGTTAGTAGAAGCTAGTTTTATTTTATTATGTCGGATGATAGAGGATGTATAAGTCCATTTTGGAACCATATATGATTAATCTCACCATATATGGAATTATGTATATAAATTTTGCTAACTTATGTTTGAGATTGATGGAATGACCTATCATTCTATCGCATGATCTGATAAAATTTTGCGAAAGGCAAATTCAACTTCATTTCTTAAAGAGATGAAGTGGAAATTGTTCAAGGCACGAACAACAGTGATATGATACCAAAATAAAGTAAGTATTTCCTCTAATTCAAATTATTCAACTTTAGGGAAATGATCTTGAAAACCAAAAATGTTTTCCTAGTGCCCTTATATCTGATGAATCAGATGGCACCCTAGATCATCACAAATTTATGGCTTTGTGATTGTTGTCTTTTTCATATCCATGTTCTCTACCACTCTCCATCAGAACATGACGGTTACATTTCTCTTCCATATCCATATTTTCCCTTATGTTCTCCTATGTGGAAACCCAGGGATTAGTTAGTTTGGGTAACCATTACGTTTCATACTTTAGTTTTTGAAGTCAAGTTTTGGTATTCCTTTTTATGATGTGGGTTTCTATTAATAAAACTTTCGAGTTGTAAACCATTTATAACCCTGACGAATTTTGAGGGCGAAATACATTTTAAGGGGGGTAGAATGTAACACCCCGAGATTTTATGAAAAATATTCTATTTAATTTCATTAATATCTTGTGTTGTACTCTACACCAAAAGGAGCTTGCACGACACGCATCCCGGACTTGGCTTGCATTACACACAATCACAACCTTCCACGATAGCGTGTGTTGTACGCAATACTGAGTTTCACTAAACAATTATATGTTATATAAAATAGCCGTTATGAATAGCAATACCCACTTTTTGAAATTTTATAAATTTTATCATTCAAAATGGACTCCATTTTGGGATTATGAATATCGAAATTATCCTAGGGTGAAATTTTGGTATTTTTCTGAAAACTTTCAATTTTGATGAATAGTGAAAACACTAGGATACTATTTAAAAACCAACTTTTTTATTTAAATAATTATTTATTTTATTTAAATTTATTTTAGGTCAAAATTGATATATAATACCTATATAAGTTCAAATCAATTAATTGGAGTCATTTTATAATAATTTTAGATATATTAAAATTTTAATGAACTTTTCATCGTCTTTTACCCACCTCCTAGGAGAATTTGAAAATTCACATAAAACATAATTATACCTCTTTTGTGAGTGGAATTTCAAAAATCCAAGAGACACAGTTAATATCAAGGACTAAAATGTGGTTCAATGAGATTAAAATAATTTTTGGTGAATATTATCTTTTTATTTTTTTACCACAATTAAAAGTAAATAGGGTACTTATGGTAAAAATTATATTATTATTACAATAACACATGTAAAAATTATACTGGATAAGTGTAATTAGACCAAAAGAAACCACAGGAATAAAATATGACCATTTAGGCCCACTTGCATTATATTAGGACATTTATTATTAATTTATTTAAAAAAGTGTTAAAATAGTTAAAATCAAAGTTTAATAACTAAATCATTTTTAATATAGGGTTATACATAAGATAAATTAGACTATAAATAATCATTAGAATGATAAAAATATTTCCTACATAATGGTATTTTATTTATAATTTTTAGACATTAAATAATTTAATTTATTTATGACACAATGATGATGCACTAATTATATTATTAATGAAATATTTACATAATTGATGTTATAAATACCCAAATAAATGTAATTTGAGACTTTTTATGAATTAAACTAATTTTATAGGTTAATATGATATGTTATTATTGATTTAATTAACTTTTTTCGAACTAATCAATCTGTTATGATTTTCAAAAAAATCAATTACCAAATAGTGTCAAAATTGACATAAAATAGTTTTTAAAAAAACTATTATATTATTAATTGTTAATTTATTCCTAAAAATATATGGTTCGACCAAATGACTTGGATAAGGTTATATATATTAATAATAAACAACTTGGGGTTAGTTTGTATTGTTATTGAATGTTTATTAAACTTATAGTGTAAGAAAACAAGAAGACACGGTAAAAGAAAAATTATTTAACTTAAAGTTAAATCTAAATGATAAGGTTAAAATAGAAGGCTAAACTTGTCTAAATTCTATTGGATGAGATAATTTCGACCCATCCCCACCTTATATTAGAAATAACTCAATTTGGAGCTATGAAAAACCGAATATGACTTTATAATAAAATAATATTTTTGTTATTCCAAAGATGCCCCTCTCCTCCCTTATAAAAGGGAACATCCTACATCTCTTCCTCACACCACTTTGAGCCTTCATGCTCAGCCAACCCCTGCCAATTCCCTTCTCCACTTCCCTAGAAACATCCTAGAGGTTCTAGTCTTCTTCAAATATCAATCATAGTGCCCTAAGATGAGGTTTCAAAGAGGCATGTTGAAAGAAGAGGAGGTTCGGAAATGTACGAAGCATATCAGACCTAAGGTAAGGGAAAATCGCGCAATATCAATTTTTTCTGAGATTGTTTATACTTCATAATTTTCTGTGGAATATTTATCATCCACATCCATGTTTCCTCAATATGTAATATTATTTATATCCTCCCACAAATTATTAAATCAAATTTTACCCTTTGGTGAGTTTTTAGTAAACGATATGAGAGGAATCTTTTGTCGTTTTTTGTACGAGGTACTTTTTGAATTTTTTGGCCAACGTACGAGAAGAATGTTTTTTAACTTATATGGCATGAATGTATTTTTAGAACATTATTTCCATGAAGCTTCCTTGACATGTTTTCATTTTTATATTTAATCAACTTCTTTTAGTTTAAAATTATTTGACATGTTAAGAAAGGAAAATGTTTTTGAAGTAGAAAGGATATTTTCCTCAAGAATGGAGTTCAAGTGTTTTATCAAAATTATTTTCCATCTAATATAATATAGGGCCTTGTTTCTATCCCTATTTTAAAATTTTATTGATTATGTTATTATAGAATTATTTTTATGGTGTCCTTTTATATTATATTATTTGTGTTATGATGGCATGATGATTAAGAATCCCATTTGTATTACATGGGTTATGATATGATGTATGATTTGTGATTTTGTGGCACAAGTAAGAATGATTTCATTATGAGATGGGTGGGACCTATATATCCCTCCAATGCATTGGGTAAAGATTTATATCACATGAGATAGACATGACTAGAATGGTAAGTTAATCTGGTTCAGTGATACAGTATTGGAACGAGGAGTGAACCCGATTCAGAAAGGGACTTTGTCCACTAAGATGGTCTTGGAAGCAATGCCTTTGATACTATGTAAATCATAACAAGTGCTTAATGGTTTCCCTAATTAAATGTTTTATTCCCATGCTATTTTATCATGATTGATGTTCCTTTATGATATATGCCTTACTTACTTCCACGATTCATGTCATTGCTCAAGATTTTGATGTTTAGATTTTATGTTCAAGTTTTTGCAATAAAATATTTATGGATTGTTTTATGTTCTCTATTTTTACCTATAATGGGCATTTGAGCACACCCCTTTTATGATTTATTTTCCCCAGGATATAAAGAAAGGTTTTCGGTAAGAAAAAATAGGAGAAGATCTTTATGGGAGATGTTGAATATCATTCACCACGATTAGAAGATTATATTCCGAGTTTCCAAAGACAATAAACTATTAAGGTCCTTGTGTGTATGTTTTTGTTATGTACTAATTATTCCTCAAAAGTATTGTAATGTCCATGTACGTCAAGCTTTGTGTCTATACAGTAATGATTAGAGATCATGACTAGTAAAACCATGTGGTAATGGTGAAAGTTAGGATATTGGTCTCCAATAGCTAATGTATGGTTTGAACAAGGGTTTATAACCCTTTCTAGCTTAGGGAAAACATTGTGAGGTATGTGTGGCTTTCTAGAGGTGTCTAATGACATGATCATAGTTTTTTAAACCATATATATGACCTATAGAAAACCGTGAGCCACTGAATTTTAAAATATATTGTCCATTAACTACTGGTGAAATATTTTACAAACTATGTGGGAAGACAATGCCTCCCGATCCGAACCACATTAATTTAGGAATTTACAAAAAATTTATTTTTTATTTTGATGTATATTCATCCCATAATTCTAATTAATATGAAATTTAATGTCCCCCAATTCTCTGTAGGTATCTCCCCTTTTATTTTTTTGACCTCCCTTCATTCAGGGTAGATCTTTTCAATATATGTTATTTTTTTATCTTGATTTCTCTCATCTTCTAGATATTCCCATGATTGATTCTCACGAAATCACATTGGAAAATATGTTTTTATGATTGGATGGTCTATGAATTTTTTAATGAGATTTATAAATATATACTCTTTTGTGTATTATTCCTACTCATTAATAATCTATATTTTTGAAGGTGACTGATTTTGTATCCACTAGGGAGGTACGTGTCTCTATACAATGGTGTTAACCCAAGAATTAATTGATTTTATTGTAAAATTACTTTGTCTTTTGTATGAAATTGAGTGATTCATTTCTTCTATACATTTAAAGTAGTTATTAATTATGGTTTAATTTTAAAAAAAGATGGATGCATTTCATGTGTTTGAGGAAATGTCCCAAATATTCTCTTGGACCATAAAGTGATTTTAAATATGAATGTTTTGATTCTTCCATATGAAAATGTTTTATAAATTTTTAAAAGGTTTTATTTAATGTTTTTGGGAATCATAATAAATTGGGAACCTTGGGTGTGTTATGAAAATAAGATATGAAACTATAGTGAGTGTGGAACCACTATGGGATATTTTTTTGATATCTATAGAATATGTAAGGACTTTTAAATAGTATTATTCACATTATTCATGGATTATTGTTCTGTAACATGTTTGGTTACTTGTCCCCATAGGCTATATCCTAGTTTGTTATTGGTTTTATTGATGTTGGTATTATTAACATTTCTGATTTCTCATATGTTTATTCAATAGTGTTTTCATGGGTAATTTTACGAATTCCTTTCTATTATCAACCATTCACTTCTCATACTCCTCATTATTATCGTTATTTAATGATATAATGGGAAACAATGGATATTTTACAAAATAATTCCAATTGTTTTTATTGATTTATAAAATGGTTTCATTTTAAATCTAGAACTAATGGATTCATAGTGTTAAACATTTTATAGATTCACGGTGGTATTCGACTAGGACTTATGATCACACAAAAAGTTTTACTTTAGTAATTTGTAGATCTAGTATTTGAGGATGAATTTAATAGTAAATGAATTATATTTTTTGACTTCTCTTTGTTGTCTCTGTCTTCATAATGAAATGGATTGGTGGTGACATATTGTCACATGGAGGCTAGGATTATTTATTGTCATGTTTTAATTTTCGGTTTATTTATTGGGGATTTATGTTGCATGTCTCGTGGACTTTTACTATTTTTATTTCTTGTATTATATTTTTTTATCTCCCTCTGCTTATTCATGAGATATCCTTGGTTATTTTTTTCTCTACCTTGTGGGGGTATATCTCAATTGATGTATCCTATCAATACAAAATGGTTCATTAAAAAATGGTATCAATTGGTCTACCCATATATATGTCTGATAACAATCCTTGGGATTTGTTATGGTTATTTTGTATAAAGCAAACAGGATCATCAGAATTTATGTAGAAAGTATGAGAGGGTTCCTGACTAGCTTAATTCTGTGTACAGACTCATGTTTTCATGGATTGTTAGGGTAGTTTTTCAATATCCATCTTGGTTTACATGTCTATTTAAATAAACATGTTATGTGGTATATTTATATATACATTTTTCTTATTATTTTTTCTCATTCTTTGATTCATTTTATTCATTCAATTCTATTTTTTTTGAAATAATTACTGTGGATTCATGAGGATTGAATTTTGAATTTTGATATTATATTAATATAATTGGATATTTTCTTTTTTTATTTCTTATAAAAATCCATCTCAAATATCTCTTATAAATCCAATTGGGGAATCTGTGAGACATGTACCAATAGTGAATCTTCCAGTATATCATTAACAAGTGGAATCCACTATGTCTGCTATTCAAACTCAGGGTTAGGAATGTGTTGGAAACTAGTGATGAAGGGAATTTTATGTCCCCAAACATACTAATCATATTCCATGAATCTTCTAGGGTGATATGGTACCCCAACAATTAAAATTTATCATAGAGAATATTGATAGGGTATTACACTTTATAAAAACTCCACAAGACTCTAAGGTGGATTTTCCACATACTTTCATAATATATTGAGAATAATATGGTGGGTACTTATTGTACAATAAATGGTACCTTATGTTCTTAAATGGACTTATTTTAAGAATACATTTAGTAAAAATTATTATCTCAAAACCCTACCAGTGGTAAAGTCATAAGAATTTTTAATGTTATAGTTAGCGAGTGTTTGGTTATGTTTTATTACACCCATTTTTTTGACTTGGTGCACCTAGATCAAATGATTCTTAAAACTTCCTACATCAAATGTAATGACCCAGACCACTAAGGCCTGCCTGGTTAGCATTAAGCTAAATGTGACATCCCATGATTTCATCCAATATGATAAAGGATTGCAACAAGAATGGATAAGGAATAAACTACAATTGGAGGCGTTATCCTAATGTACATGTATGCACACACATAGCCGTATCCATGAAAAAGTGAAAAGGAATGATAAAATAATGCAACATAGAGAGTATTTCCATGAATTAATTAATATATATATGGAATACATGAGTGTATAAACACATAAAACAAAATCACAAAGGTTAAAAATAAATTCCAAACAAAAATGTGGTCCCAAATTTACAAAAACTAGAAAATTGGGGAACTAACGAGAGTTTGACTCACAATATCTAAATCTGATGACCAAACATGGTCAATGAACCCATTTACCATTATGCTCTACCAATGTCACAACTTATCTTCTTCTCATATTTATAAGAAACAAGTCAAGTGGGAAAACATGATACAAGTGTGTGTCTCTATGTGTATTTATTATTTCATCTTGTTACTTAGATTCAATTAATCATCAACTCTACTTTTTATCAAGCATTTTTTGAAGGTTATATTGGTTTTCTGGGTGATATTTGGGAATTTTGGAGGATTCTTTTGATGTGTATGGTTGGAAAATATTTTTTCCAAATAGTTACACCCCCCAAAATTGAAATCTATACATCTTTAAATAGTAAGGGTTCTCAAAACTATTGCATGATTTGACAGAATGTGCCCACCTAATAAAAACAATGTTTCTTAGATAGTGAGTCTAGAGATGGAATACAACAAGTGTGCATGGTTTATCTTACTATTTGAGTCTATCTATGAAACCATGTGCATCAAATAATTTTATTTTAAATTATTTTTAAAATCAAGAATCTCCAGTTTATCCTTGGATCAACTCACAATAAAATATATATTATTTCCTGGTATTTTGATGACATCGAGATGTGTTTTGAATCTCCCAAACCCTTGGAATATCCATGTGTGGTGGATCTTGTTTGATATCCCCTAGGTAAGTTAACCCCCTCTTGATAGTTTTTTTCCAACCACTCATTCTATCATTCTTATATGTTATTAGATCACCACTTTTTAGATGTATCTAAACTCAATTTTATGGGATCATGATTATTAGTTTTATTTCATGATATTTGACAAATTATTTCATCATTGATGAATGCGAGTGCGAGTTTCAATTCTCCATTTATGATTAAAGGTTTGTGTTTTCTTCTAGGATTGTCCATATAATTAAAAACCTACATTGCATTATTTTTTTGAAATATATTGTTATTGTTTAATGAAAAATTTGTTTTATAAGATCCATAATTGGAATTTGAAATGGTATAGATATTGGAGAAAATCCACAACTTCCAATGGAGTTATAATGTGGGGTTTATTTTAAAAATTTTAGGATTGATGAAATGATTTTAGAATTGTTTGGATAACAAATTTCATAGATTGAAATGATGAAAACATATTATTGGTTTTGTATTTAAAATGAATGAAATGATTTCAAAAATCATGTTTTGCCTTGGAAATTGGAATGGCATATCGAAACTGATAATTGGGAAATTCAATTATAAATGATGACTTATGTGAAATGAGATGATTTTTTCCTCTATTGATTGAATTATTGAGAATATTTGATCTTGGGTATTTAATGCATAAATTTAGAGAAACACTCTAGGATGTTGATTCCCATGAAATTTATTGACAATTTAAACTCTAAAAACCCAATTTCTTATTATATTTACCCTGACTAGATGATGGTGAGTCCTATTTGGGCAGGATCCCAAGGGACGTGGGTACTCATATTTTTCATTGATCAATGATATGATATGTGTGAGGATATTATAACTATAAAATAGAATGTTTTAGTGTAGATGAATATGTTACTTATTTTGATTGTTTTGATTACATATTCCATTTATTATAGAAGTATTTTACACATACTAGATGATTTATATAAATTAATTTATGTATGATTTTTTTTAAAAGTATCTTAAATTATATCAATTCATTGAAAAGAATCATGTTTTGTTTAAAATATGTAGATGAAAAATTATTCCATTCCTGATTTTATTTACATTTAAACCATTATTTGGTTTATTTTTAATTCATATGTTACAGAACTCTTGTGAGTCCCTAATTTGATTTATAGATCACACCCTACATTTTCTTTTGAGTGTTTTTTATATTCTAATGTTAAGTTCGATTAAATGGAAATCACCATTTAGAGGTGGTGAGTTTTCTTGATCCTTTGGGCAATGGGTTTTTCTTATTATTTTGGGATGTATTTTTACTGATTATTTTGTGGATGCACTAGTTTAGGTTTTTAAATAACCTGGTTGTTTTTTTGTATAATATCCTTTTGGAGTTTTTATAACATTGATTTGTAATATTTTATTTTGCTCTATTTTTGTAAAATTAATTCCAGTATTTTTTGTGGAATTATTCTATGTGTGATTCAGTAACCTATGGGGATACATAACATCCTATGAGCTATGTTGGTGCTGGATCTAGGATCTAGGTATAAAGGATTAAAAAATGGTTCTTGAAATAGTGGTATTGAATTGAGGTTGAAAATCATTCCATAATATCTATTTGTAGTTTGTGTTATCATCAGGACATGTGAGGTATTTACTAGTGATTTCATGGAAAAATCTCATTGTAATGAACCTTAATTCACCTTGGGTAGTTTTATAAAGTAATATAAAGGAATAAATTGATCTAATTCTAGTCTATTGCATTATTTTTATTTTGATAGGTTGAAATCCAAATCCAATTATCCTATCTAAGGGAATTATTTTTCCCATTTCTCATATTTGAGTTGATAATTTGAGTAATTGTATAATGTATTTAGTGTTGCATGTTGATGTTTTTTTTATCATCATTCCTGTGATAAGACTATTGAATAGGACCCATGAGGAACCTTTTAATGAACCAAAGTGAGGGGATCCTCCCATTGACAAGAATACTGATGAGATTTTTGTTCATATTTTCTATGCTTTAAGAATGCCAACTAAATCTATTCATGTTCTTCCACCAGCCATTGAAACTCAAAGGGATAAATATATCAATTGTGCTCATTATTTCCATCACCAAAAGCACCAGTATTTCAATAATATAATCATCCTCCAGTGGCTGAGTATTGGATGAGTTTGATAGTGATTCTTTTTTATTTCATGTAAAATCAAGATTCAATTAAGGTGAAATGTACCACCATCAAGATAGTTGGGCCTAATAAGAGATGGTGGGACTCAATGGTATTGGTGAAGAAGGATGGGTGTTGATATTGGAATGACTTTAGGGTTCTTTACCCTTTTTATTTCTATATTTTGTTTATGGTGGTGGCTAATTTTATTGATTTTTTCCAAACTCGAACAAGATGACATAACCATAATGAAGTATGTGGATCACCTTTTCAACCATGTGAAATTTCCACATGAGATTTTATCGAATAAGAATATGAAAAATCATTCATTTTAGATGATTATTTGACCTGATATTGGTTCTTAGTCATTTTTGGTGAATCTATCTCCTTATGATGACATCTGAATTATGTGTTGATTGTTGTGGTTGACCTATCTAGAATTTCACAGTTTATAAGATTCCTTTTTCCTCCTAGTAGTAGTTTGTTGAGTTCCATTATTGTAAACAAAAAGAAAAATGAGTATCGTGGTGGTTATTAATTGAATAAATCCACTATATATCCAAAAGTTCCTAGTATAGGCCCCTTGACTTGTTTATAGTTTGAGAATACTTGGAATTTGAAATTGGTTTTCATTAATGAACTCAATATCTATAGATTCTCTGGATGTCCAAGGAACTTTCATAAATTATGTTATATCATTTCTACCCATTGTAGTGTCATGGGGTCATCATCACATAAAAGTACTATGGTGGAATAAGATTAATCATTGAAAATAGGTTATATCAATAAACATTGGGAACAATGATACATCACATAGTAGAAGAGTCTCTAGGAGAAGTTGATAAAGTTATAGAAACTATGAGTGGTACCATCACTACAACATCATCTATAGTGACAGATTTATTTAATACTAGTGCATTTAATTTTTTTATTTTGACTAGTATTATGAAACAAATAAATCATCATATAGATATTTTTTATTATTTCATTGATATTACTATGCCCCTTAGAATGAGGTGATAGTAGGGTATATTTTTTTTACTTGTGTATTCAATTTATCAATGACTGGTATTACAAGGTATTTTTTATTCTCAACATGAACCTCTAGAATTCATTTTCATGATGGATGGTTTTATTTCTAATAAAAACTGAATTTGAAATCATTTATTCAAAATTATACAATACCATTCCTGATGGGATCAGAGGTCAAGTCGAGATGGAAACATAAATCCATAATTGATTACTATAATATCTATTTTTTATTTCATCTAGAGCTGGAATCATTGTATTATGATATTCCTCTTTTTTTTTATGAATCCTTACAATGTGTTTTGATATGATTTCTCTAGTTTTCCTCTTTTAATGGTGGTAGAGTTTTCTATTGATTTATTGTATGGTACATAGCCAGTATTTATACTTAATAACTATATGATACTTGCTAAAATGAAACCGTTGAAGACCCATATGAATGATATACCATAGATGGGTTTCTATACCAGAGTGTTCCACCTTGGGTGGTCCATATTATCTTTTTTTAAAAAGATAATGGAACACCTAACATATGTGTTGATTTCAAAAAGATAGACCAATTCATGATAAAAAACAAGTATATGTTTCCATGAATTTAATGATCTTTTAGACTAATTAAAAGGGGAAATTTGGTTCTCTGTGATTTATTTTCAATAATGTTATCACTAGTTGAGAGTTTAATATTTTCATATTCATAAAAAAAATTTCTGTCAGTATAGACATTATAAGTATAATTTCATTCAATTTGGTCTAAAAAATTCTCAAACATTCTTTACGGATTTGATAAACATGATCTTCTATGAGTTCCCTAATGTGCTGATGGTTGTCTTTGTGGATGACATCCCTATTAACTATCAGTTTGAGGAGGATCATATGGGTAATCTAAGTGTAGCTCTAGAATTATTGAGAAATTGTTGACTCATTGAAGAGATATACAAATGGGATTTCATGATTTGGGAAGTGAATTTATTTGTAAATTTGGTCTCAGAATATGGTATGTTAGTTGACCCTGAAAATGTTAAAGATATTATGACATTATAGGAAACATGAAATATTTTCAAGATTCATAGATTCCTAGGTCTATCATGGTATTATCACATCATTTTAAATGATTTACCAAATTTTTACTCTCTGATAACCGCTCTCTCTTATAATTTAGTAATGTTTGTTTGAGATGAAAATTTTCCATATTATTTTATAGGGATATAATATCTTTTACATTTTGGGTATATGTTGAAACTTACATACATCAGGTAGGGAAATTTGATCTATTAAGATGAATCAGGTTCAGTATTGGGATTTATACTTATATAGGGTGATCACATCATTTTCTATGGGTCTTGATATCTTAGGACACACTGTAAGAATTATCCATACAATTTCCTTGAACATGCAGTCGTGATTCATGTATGTAATGGTTTTCAGAATTAACTTATTAGGGAAAGTATTATAATGTATTTTGATAACAGGATACAAAGTTATATATTTCATAGAAATATTTTAATATTATAAAAAATAATTGGGTGGAATAACTTAGTATTTTTAATTCAAAATTTCGTATACTCCATAGAGAGAAAATGACATCACCAACACTTTTATCACAAAAATTATGACACACGTCATGAAACAATCCTTAGAAGAGAATATCCTAATGAATATTTTTTCATAGTTTCATTTAGGGGTTCAAGAAGATTATATTGAGGTTTCATTGGATAATTTTCAATTGAAATAATCACTTCTTGAGATGATTCCTCAATAGCAGCATCATTATTATGGGTTCTATGGTGTTATAAAGTTTTTTTATGGTAGGGAGAAAATAGGTGAGTGGTTTTTCTACAAGGATATTTATCTATGATTCCATAACTATTATGTTGTACCTTTTCTAGTGAGAAGATATATGATTGAGGACTACTATAATTCCCAATGTGTTATCCATAAAAGAACTAGAATTTTTTTTATGATACGCGGTGTTGATTTTATTGTCTAGGTATGAGACAAGTCATCACTATAATTGTATTGTGCTGCTATACATCCCTACACGTTATGGACTACAACTATACCCATTATGGTTTGCTTGAAAAACATCCATTTCCAAATTGGATGTGTGATTAGATAACAATGCACTTTCTGGTTAGGTTACCTCATACACCAAGAAAAAATTATGTGATATGGGTTTTGATCGATAGGAAAACCAAATAATCTCACATTCTACCCATTTATAATACAACAAATATAATGGAGTTGTGAAATTTTAATGTGGAATAGATTTTTTATTTTCATGTATTTCTCTCTACTATAGTTTCTGGAAGAGATCCTTGGTTTTTCACTCATTTTTAGAGATACCTCTAGGATGTGATGAAATATCATTTCTTTTTTAGTACAACTTAAAATAAATTCAAGAATGTCAAGAAAGAGAGGACAATATAAATTCTTGAGAAAATTCTAAAGGAATCCATCCTCAATTATGTTGGAGAATAGGATGGGAATTTTGGAAAGGTTGAGTTATTTAATAATATTATTTACAAGTCCATGATTATAATGGCTATTTTTTATTCCTTGAATAGAAGTCTGTGTAAATATCCATTGTGTTAATTAGCGATTACGCATGCTTACTTGGTTAGACTGAGTCGAGTCAAAGAGATGAAAAAAATATTTAGCTAATTCTCGAGAAAACATTTATGGAACAGATTCATTATAAATATAATGATGATTGTAATCATGGTCTATTGGAGTTCATTGTTAAATATTGGATGTTCTTGATAATTTCAGCATGGTTGTTTTAGAAATTACATGAGAGGGAAGGGAGCTTACACCACATTATATGGGACATTTTGAGGATGTTGAGATGGTGGAGATTTTTTTTACCAATTATCACCTCCACTATAGTTTTCATTGCTATATAATTTACTCCATGTATCCAAGATTAGAAGTTATCATTCTTACCCAAGTCATGTCTTGAGTGGGGAGGATCTGGACAATGAGCTAGATTTATCTATTACTAAGCGTCCAATTACGATTTTTGATTCGGAGACAACGGTACTTCATCAGTGGATGATACATTTGGTTCATGTGCTATTTTGTTATGGTTCTAGTTCTAATGATACGTAGAATCATAGGGAATTAATAACAGATCAGTGGCACCATCTCTTTGATAAGAAAAATTCATGATAAGATTTTTAGAGAAAATGATTTGATTGTGGGGATGTTGTAACATACCTTAATATCTCTTCAGGTACCCATATACTCTTATTTGGATTATTCTTTGGTTTAGTCTTGTTTCAGGTTGTTTTGAATGAAATTTTAAAATTCACAAAGGATTTCTGGGTTGCACGTCATTTGTTCGAGGTTTTCCCAAACCTCACCCCCCACACACCAACCCACATGTTCAAACCTTGAAACACTGTATAGTGTGGGTATATATGGTTTCTATATGGTTTTAATAACCATTCACCCACTTAAGAAAACTATGATGGTTTGATAGTGAGTCCAGAGGGGGTTCTCGGTTAGGGTGAAAGTTTCTTTTAACTGTGAAACCCTATCTAGAAAACCATGTTCATGGGATAATTTTTTTCTGAATATATATTTTAAAATCATGAAACCCCTTATTTAAAATCAGGTTAACACCCACTACACCCTATAAACCATCCTTACATTTGGAGAATCTTAAAAGGTGGTTTTCACTCCTTTAAAACCTTTCCTGGGAGGATTTAATTGTAAAGGATCTAATTCAATCTCTTCAAAGTATGTGAATCTCCTCTCATAATTTTATTCTTGTATATTGTTCCCTTCTTAATAGAGTGCACTTTATAATCATTAATTTGATAGATATAAACTTTTTTTGATGTGATATTTTTTTTTATGATTGATTTATTTATCTTTTATTCATTTGTTATTTGTTGGAGAATCGTACAACCAATGTCGATTCATGATCTATGTTTAATGGTATGTGATTCTCTTTTGAGATTGGCCATATAATCCAAACCCTATTTTTATTTATTTTTTATAATAGATTTTAATTGATTTATGAGTACCAAATTTGATATGATTTGGAATTGAAATTTGAAATGTCCTACATATTGGGGGAAACCAAGAAATTCCAAAGGATTTGGAATATGGGTCACATTTTGAAATAAATGGAATTGATGAAATTATTTGAGAATTGGTTTAAGAATATTGGATTATACTGAAATCATGAAAATCAATTATTGTTTTTGGATTGAAAAGTAAGGGAATGATGAAAAACCCATGGTTTGGTTTTTAAATTAGATTGGAATATCTTAAAATCAAATTAGGAAATTTAATTGTAATTGATTATTTATTAGAAATGATTTAATTTTGACATTATTGATTGAATTATTTAGAAACTTTATTCATAGGTATTTAGTGGGTTATTTTGTATATGCATGCTAGGATGATGATTTTCCAAAAATGGATTGATGATGTAAAATCTAAAATAAATTTAAAATATATTTTCTCCAATAGGATGTTGGTGAGTCTTATTCTTCTGGATCGTGAGGGACGTGTGTACAAGATTTTTTGATCTCAGATATGAGAAGTGTAAGGATCCTATAACTTGAAATAAATGTAATGAATATATGATTACCACAGTTATTTTTGTTTTTATTTTTATCATATATTAAATTGATTAAAAAATAGTTTTTCTCATTAAATATGATTTATATAAAATATTTAATATAATAGTTTATTTAAGGAATGTTTGAAATTTTTTATATCCTTTGTAAACAAGCATGTTTTGTTTTAAACATACATATTATATATTATGTCATTCCGTGATTTATTTATTTTGAGAAGATGATTTGGTTTATTATTATAGAATTTCTTATAGACAACATTATGAGACCATATTGAGATTCATATCTCACACCCTACCCTTTACATTAGTTGTTTTTATATATTATTAAGATTGTTGTGAGAAAAGAAAATGAGCCACTTTTGGTGGTGGATGTTTTGGATCCTTGGGAACAAAGGTTTTTTGTGGTTTTATTTAGATGTTATCATTGTGTGGATTACTTTAAGGATATTCTAATTCGGGTAATGATATAAAAGTTTGGTTTCTATTAAATTCTATTTATGAGGTGTTTATAATAATGATTCTTAATATTTTATCATCAACTATTTTTTTAAAGAAATAATTCCCTCATTTATCTTGTATTAAGTTATGTTCTATTCACCAACCCAGGGGGAAGGAAAATGAAATTTGGGCTATGTCAGTGTCGGATTGGGTATTAGGGTATGAGGGTATCTAATATGGTTTGTGACATAAATACCCAGTAGGATTCCTCATATCATGGTATGTTTAACTTACTCCCTTTTTCATTTATGGAGCATCCTGTTGGTTATGTATGTCACAAACCATATAAGAAACAATGCCATTATTTAAGATCATATCAAAGGAGTTTCAAAAAATGATGTTGTATCATCCGAGAATGTGACATCCTACTGGGTATGTATGCCCCCTTAATTCTTGATTTATTATATAAAGGTAAACTTAATAGAATCTCATAAGATCATGAGGCCTAATTTCATTGGGTAATTAAGTACATAACATAATAATATTAATGGAGATACCACATTATTATTTAAAACTCTGATGATGTGATATTAAAAATCCATTTCTTTTTAAAAACTATATGATATAACCTAGGGACATACATAAGAAAGGTGGAGCTAGAAATTCCATTAAGGAAATAATAAATTAATACATAAGGTAAAAATTTATATGATATTCAATATAAATATCATGGTAAAATAGGAGGTGTGAGAATCATAATAATGAACATACAAGAATTATATAAGATGAAAACATTATGGGTTCCTGGGAATGTGGAAACCACATAAAACATTACATAATCATAAATCAAGGATAACTTTTAAGAGAACATCACATTGTGGATAGAGTCCCATAATACATTAGGTTCACTCACTAAACTCATAAATAATTTTTCATAAGACAAAAACATTACAAAATGCATTATGGGTCTATATAATTTTAGTCCCACCCACCACACTCATATCATGTACATGCATAAGTGTTCCATATAGATCATACAACAAAAGGATTACATTCACCAATTTTAGTACCATGATTAATTGAATTTATTTACATACATGGAATTCAACAATCAATTAAAAATAGATATATCATGGTGGATAACCATGAGTAGAGTTTGTTTATGTGTACTCACTACCCAAATGTTTGTCTTGGAAAGTCAAGGGATAATTTCTATATTGTAATGGGAGTACATAAAGATTAATGTTATTTTTTGATGAGAGTGGATGTGGTAAATAATAACTTGAAACTAACATGGATCTTAAACTAAATAATCAAAAACATTTCACACAAAGAAAAATTAGAAATCAAAATCCAAATTATAAATTAGGATCTTTAATAAAGAAGACAAAGGGAGGATCACTTACCGTGTGAGGTTGCTTCTAAAATCTTGGTAGGAACTACTTTAGATATTAAATAAGACTTGGTAGGAATCTAGATAGATAATGGATGTGTAAATTCATAGTCCTAGGTTTTAGAGTTAGTATAAATGGGAGTTTGAGTGTGTATATATAGAAAAATAGGAGATAATTCTATATTAATTTACACACATAGGTTGTGGACACTATATAATAAATTAGACCAAAAAATCATACCTAGGTTTTTTCAAATTTTTTCTTTCAATTATGATTTTATTTCATTATATTTAAGTTTAGGAACTAAAATATATAAAATAATAACCTTTTTGATGTGGAAGTGAGTCATGTTTATAAATTATTTATTTTAAAACATTAAAATATAATATACGTTTTGGAGGATTCATTAAGAGTTTATAAAAAAAATAAAATGACAACAAAAAAATTTATTCTAAAGGGAGAAAATAATTTTTCCCATTTTTACTCTTTATAGTATTTATTATTTCACTTTTTATCTTTCATGACGTCATAAGATTACTATATAATTAATCTTTACTTAGTTTTTTACAAAAAAATTGACATTCTCAAAAAACTATGAAAAATTTAACAATGGATAATTTTGATGTAATTATTTGGATAATAATGTTTATTTTAACACAATAAATATATAAATATTATAAATTTGAATTAAAAAAAATCCCATTTATTGAAAAATACTTTTTTTACAATAATAGTCTTCTATCCCTTATAGAAATTAAAGTTCTCTTAATAAAATTATAATATTATTTATATTAATTAAATTTAATTTAAAAAAAACATTTTATTAAAGTATAATTCACTTAAAATATTACTATATTAAAAAAAATGTCTTTTGGGAAACTATATATTTCAGAAAATAGAATTTTTTTCATCGTATCAATATTAAAGTTTTATCAAACTTATTATCTAATAAATATAAAGTAATAATAAAAGATAAATTTAATCATTATTTTAAAAAAAGGTACACATTAATACTGATAATTTCAACATATGTTGGTATTTATTACAGTAATGAATGACCTAAGGTTAAGGAGTGTTATGGTTATATTTTCATGGGGTGGTTCAGTAAACATGCTTTGTATTCTGATCTCAATGAGATTGAACTTATCTTATAAATGGTTTCACTCATTCTATAGATGTTAAATCTAGAATTATCCATAGTAAAGGGAAATACAAAATTATGTTATCTCCCATGATATATTTTATAAATAAGGTTCATATTTTATGGTCCTATGGTTCAAATCCATCACGTTCTTTGTCTATGCTAATTGTAATTTATCATAAGACTTAATATAATATTACTAATAACCATTTTACAATGGAAATTTTATGAAATAATGTGAATACTAATAGAAAATTAAATCTAACAGATTATATAATAGTTCCAAAATAACCAATTCAGTGCATGTGTTTTGTAGAACTAAATTATATAATATGATATTTATTCATTTAAAAATGGAGTTTTATATATAAAAGGTCATGTCAATACATTATTGATTGATCATGGGTTATGAACGATTTTTCTAGAGATATAGATGATGGTTTCACTACATTTTCTATATATATCATGATTCACCATGATCATTTAATCATTAATCCTAGATCCTCTAATGATAATGAGAGACCCTCATTCCTCCTCTAGTTAACCCAGGGTTTTGTAGATAACCATAAAAATCATCACAATAGTTGATTTATAGTGTATTGACATGCTTATATATATTAATTAAATATATAGTATTTATTAAATAATTCATATAACATACCCACTAATAACCACTTCCATCGAATGTATGAAGTTGAACAACTTTATATCGCACAAAGGGTAAACCATAAAATATGGCTTCAAACATGGCCTTAGATTTCTAAAACTATGAACACATGTTATAGAATATATTAAATATTCATAATATATCAATATGGAGCCCCTCTAAGTATAGAAATCTAATACTGAACTATCTCGTGGCTCTTAAAAAATTCCATACAATATTCCAAATCCATACAAAGAGTAAAAAGAGTCGTGAGATTAAATCTCAAAGGACATATATGGGTATGACGGTGTCTATTGATTCTATGATAATCCTATCATTCTTAATGAATTTTTTTAGGTGGAGGAGAAAACATATATTGTTGAGGAAAACATGATATGGAAGATGAGCTTTGGTGGAGATCTAGTTTTCTTAGGTGGTAGTTAGAATTTTCCATCTGTCCAGAAAATGATGTTCAAGGTTGCTCAGTTCACATCAAGATTGTTTTAAGGGGCTTACGCAGGTCATATAGTCTACTACCAGCATGGCAGGAAAATTCTAACTGAATGTAATTGTGTAGAAGTACCTGATACTTGTCATCTCTATAGAAAATATGAACATATTGTGCAGTTTTATTAGAATTATTCCAATGATAGTAAGGTCTTATCCAATATCACAAAAGATTCATATGTATACTCTATTGCATCAATTTATAGTGGATCTCATTGTTTTGTTAAGGGGTGGGGGGTTATTCAATAATGGAAGTTCATGGAGGAAATGAGACATGATGTATTTTTTTAGAATAATATGTACTAGAGGATTAAGAGTTAGGGTTAGTAATTATTAATGGTGTAATTTTAATTTCATCCTCTATGTTTCTGAAATTTTTTCAAATAACTAAAAATCGTTATTTTATATCATCAATGTTGGTTTAAATGTTAGGCTACCATTCCATGCTTATTCCATTAATGTTGGATATTTCCATACCATTGCTAAATAGGCATGAGCATGGTTTTTAATTTATAATGTGTTGGGAATTGGTTTCATACTTTAATGTGGTGTATAATTTCATGGTTTATAATCTCGGTATCTTTTACATAATTATTGGAATTCATAGGATAATCAATGTTATTGAAAAAATTAGTTATTACAATTGAAATTTTAAATATCTATCTCTTGATAGAGTATCTAATGTCTTTCATAGTGAGTTGGATTCTAGATCTTGTAGGGTGGGGCATGTTGTTCCTTATGATTTGAATAATCTCAAATATATATTATCATAGTTGTTCCTGGATGTCATTGATCCTCTTTTGTGTATCCCACTTCCTAAGGTTGTGAGTTAACACCCCAAATTATTTCTTAATGATATTTATCAGCTACAACTTTAGATAGAGTTATAGTTTACTATGAATGTGGTCCTTGGAATGATTCTAATTTTTATGTTATATAATCCTAGGGACCATTTTTGAATTGAAAGAATTGAAATTTTATTTAGTGGATCTTGAGGCAAACAAATTTATTCAACCAACCCTATCGCATTAGGTTTCCCCAATCCTCTTTTCCATGATTCTAGAGGGATGCCACATACATTTATTCCAATATCGAAAGCTAAATTATTTGACCATTACGAATAAATTCCCTTAAATATAATTGATGATTTTTTTTATCAACCCAGATGGAATTTTTTGTTTTATAAAATTGACATGAATCTAGGGTACTATTAGTTGAAAATCTGAGATGGGGACATGCTAAAGATTGTGTCTCGTATTAGGTGTGGGAATTTTGAATATATGGTTATACCATTCAATATAAGTAATTATACTATGGTATTTATATAATTGGTGAAACTGATATTTAAGCAGTTTTTTGGAATATTGTTTTATCATAGTTTTTATGATACTTTCGTATACTCAATGTTAGTGGTGGAGCACAAAGATCACTTGGATATCATCCATTGCATCTTTAGAGAACATATATTGAGTATTAATCATTATAAATGTATCTTTTTGATTGATGAACTGAATTTTCTAGGAAATATCATATCAGATAGGGGAAAATTAGTGTTGCATAAGAATATTAAGTTGGAAATGTTATGGGAGAATCTCCAAAATGTGTTTGATATTCTGAGCCATATAGCTTTATCGTGTAATTATGGGTGATTTTTTCAAGAATTCTACAGGATAACATCACTGATTACTTCTATAACACACAATGTTTTTATGTATTCATGTAAAAAAAATCAATGTTATTACAATGAAATAAATAAGCTATTGAAAATGACTCTATTTATGATTCTTCTAAATTCGATCTCTATTTATGATGGTTTCTTTAATTTTTCAAGTATTGTATTGGGATGTGTATTTATGTACTTAATGAATGTGGTTGCATATGAATATCTCCAATTATTCCCTTGTGAGAATAAATACCCAACACATGACCTTGAGTTAAACATTATTATGTATGCTCTGAAAACAGAGTGTCACTATCTGTTTGCGGAGAATTTTATGGTATATTTTAATCATAAGTTTCTAAAGTATATTTTTACTTATAGGGAATTGAATTTGCGATAGAGAAACTAGGATGAGTATCAATAGAATTTTTATTTTCATATTTCTTATTGTCCCTAGAAATTGAATGTGGTCTTTAATGTTATGAGATGTAAATTTGTAAAATTGTGAGGTTTTAAAAGGAAACATTATGTTCAATATCAAACATAGTACACCACATCGAGCATAAAAAGATGACTAAATATTATTATTTAAATATTAACATAATAACCTAGACATTAAATTGGAAGGAATAAAGAATATTAATAATATTATGAAATATATAATGTTCCTTGTCAATCACAATGTATTTACTTATTCCTTTTATGTTATAATAATATTTTTATCAATTTCATTTTACTATTCAAAAAATACATTTTGTTCAAAAGATGGGGTTTATTTCATTTTATGAGTGAATATTATAATTAATTATTGGAACGTGTAGAAAATTATTTTTTTTAAAATAAAATTCATTTTTTAAATAATAATATCATTATTTAATATTTGATGAAATATTGGTATTTTCATAAAATATTGTATTTTCTTTAAATAGTGAAAATAACATTTTTTGTAACAATATCATTTCATTTCAATAAATTAAAAAATTTAAAGGTTCCACAATGTATTGAATTAGATTTAAAGTATCATACATTTTATTTATTTATATTTCATCCACTTAAATTATTTTGAATCAAAATTATATTTTATTTTATAAAAATTTACCTTTTGTGTTTAAAAAGGGGATTATTCAGAAAACTATTTTAATGTTCATAATGTTCCTTATTTTTAATTAATTAAAATAATATCTAATGGGGAATAATTTTTAATAAAATTTATATATTATATATCATTAAATATTAATTTAGTTTCATACTATGTTTATTATTAGTCATATCGTTTATATTAGTTCAGGGTTTTCTTGATAACACACTTCTTGGAAACCCCTTTTTTCGTTTTCTCTGCAGATTTTGTTTTAAATTTAATTTTTCCAATTACATTAATTTAATTTTTTAAAATGTATTCAATATTTGTAATAGAAGGTAGATTATATGTATTAATGTAATTTTTTGTTTTATACTTAAAAATTTAACATGTTATTAAAATTACTATAGTATGGGTTAAATAATTAAATGACCTAATGTAAAAAGGTAAAAGTTTAAAATTTCTAAAATATCAAAAATTAAATTAGTTTTTAATGTTTTTTGAACATAACCAACCCATTAAAAATTAATTTTAAATTAAATTTTACAAAATTAATTCCACCCAAATTTGGCTATATTTAATTATAAAATAATCATTATTTAATCACATAAAACCACCCCTCATCAATTATAAATACCACTCCTCACTGCCCACTTTATCCCCACATGAAATTAGCATCTAAAAATATATACCAAAAACTATCCTCACCACTATTCCTAGTTCCATGTGCTTTTTATTTCTCCAAAATACTAATGCCAAGGTCCTTAAAGTTCCCTTCATGGACATGATATTCAACATGTAACGTTCTGAACCAACATCACTTAATTTCAATTTTTTAAAATATTCTCCTAGTATTCATCAAAAATCATGAAATTATAACTCATATATCATTAATATAAATGGATTTTTATATATTTCAATATCATATACCAATTAATTTTATTATCTCTTCTTATTCAAAGAAAAAAACCTTTTTCTAAATTATAACAGCTAACTCTCTCTATGAATAATGATTATTCATTTTTCGTTACCATAATAAAAAATGTTCAAAAAAATATTATTATGGTTAAATTATAATATAATATGTTTAAAATAGCTTATTTAATATTATGTATCAAATATATCAACATAATATTAAATAAAATTAAACTAGTTCATGATGGCTATAAAAGATACCAAAATAAATTTTTATTTGTTAGGAACATATTTAGCCGAGAAATAACCCACATGAAAGAAAGATATATGATATATTATGACCATTTCTATATATATATGAGATTATTAATACTATTTAAATCTACTTATATAGTTTTATTCTCATTTTACAAGAACATCTATACCTATACTCAAGTGAACCAATCATGAAACCTTGAAATGAATGCTCCTCAAACAATGAAATTGATATTTATAACTCATAAAAATGATTATAAATTAACATTATAAAATTATAAGAAATCAAATATAGAATTAAAATTATATTAATTAAATAATTTATTAATCTAAATTTATTGTCCATGATAATATGTGTGATTGAAGATCTATAAAAAATAATGTTTGGGACATTTAAACTAAAAATCTCATCTTAAATGTTTTAAATCATTATCCTCTAAATATTTCTCATTAATTTATGAGTTTTTAAAATTATTTTTTATAAATTTATTTATCTTAAAATTACATTAATTAAAATATAATATTAAAATTTCCCATAGATTTATTAAAATTTTTATTTTTGAGGTTTTATATAAGGGTTTCTCATCTAACATTTAATTATATCAGATATACGCCTTATTGAACACAATTTATTTTGTGTTTTTTATATACTAATTTTTTTATATATTATATAATGAATATAATTATATTAATTTTCTTAAATTTTTTACTTGATAATTATTACTTTTTAGGGGTATTGTATTCGACTGATTACAATGTTGTAAGGGAATTCTAAACCCATTTTCCATTATTTGAGTAAAACATCAATTTCATTGATAATGTATTAAGAATAATATATGTTAAATTAATTTTGATTTTAATATACTATATTTAAACTTGTTTTATATAGATATATAGTGGATAAATATAATTTATTCATTTTATAAATGCTCACTTCAATGATATGATATTAGTAAGGGACATTCCCTTAAATACATATTTTAATGTTTCCTTTTACAAAAGTCAAAAGAAAAGTTTATTCATATATACAATGAATAAAATTTCCCACTTTAATATGGATTTAATATTATGAAGCATACTTTAAATGTTTATATGGTTAAGTTTATGTAAAAAAATTCCATTGTACGTGCTTAGTTTTTCAAAATAAGTTATTTTAAAATGGAAGGTTTATTTTCATCAATGATTATTTTATAATGCAAGATTTCTTTATTTATGATGGTGTAGTGGTTTATGTGAATTGTTTATGATTATGGGTAATTACATTATTAACCAATTATGGGTTTTTATATGATAAACTAAGGATTGGTCGTAACATTATTAACCAAAGATGTCTAGATTCATGATATACCATGGATATGAGGTTACGTTATAACTCCATTGTATTTGGTACTCCAGAGATGGAGTTTTGACATATTGGTCACTCAATTTTTTAGAGTGATACATCAAATGAGGTCCTAGTCTACCTAATTATATTTTATATTCTTTATAATGATTTTTCCATAAAATTGAATTATTTTAAAAATGTAAAATAATGATATTTTTTAAAAGTTAATCCCTTTTTCAGGATGAAAATATAATTTTTCCTAACAAAATTCTCCATTTTAACTAGACTAATAATCTCCATTATTTATTTCCATTACTATGATTTTAGGGTCATCCCATGTTTTAAAATGTTTTGCTTATGATTTATGGGAGAATAGATACAATTATGAGATCAAGGGTATAATTTTGATGATTTTTCATACAGAGAAATCATGTTTCATTTTAAGGACATCTGTTTTATCAAAAAATGTAAATTGTTTATATATTTATAATTTTAATGTATGGGTTTACCATTTATGATTTAGTCCTAATTATCTAAAAATCTAAACTTAATGGTTCCCCAGGATTGAAATATTATGAATTCAATTTTAAACCCACTATAATATGTAATGATTAAGGCCATATCCATAGAGGTGGTATTGATGGAGGTATTAGATGACATTAAATACTATGATTGTTTATTATGATTTGTTGATATCATTATAGTGTTCAAATTTTTAAATATGATTATTAGAATGATGTCTTAGACACACATATTTTAATTAAAGTGATGTATTTCTATGAGATTAGTGATATTTTAAGAGATTGGATTTTGAAAGGTAATTGATTTAGGTATAAATGACTTAACATTTAAATTATTATATAATTTTTATGGGTATTATCATTAAATGGGTCATTTTTATTTGAAAATTTAATAATTTATTTCATGTTTTAATGATGTTCCTTTATATAGATTAAGTATAATTTATCAAGTATAAAGTTGTATGATCCTTTCATTTTCAAATTATGTATCCTTATGATTTTTTAAATTTAACCTTGGTCAATATGTCATGTATAGATATGGAGATCCATTTTATAGAAAATGACGTAATGTTCAAGGATGAGTACTTATTTGAATTAATGGAGTCTAGGATTTAATGGGTTATGTTTTTATGGGTTCTTGGAATGTTGAGAAACATTAAAGGGTGATTGGGTTGTTTAAAAAAAACTGTGCTAAAAGATCCACTGTATATTATTTATATGCCATTTAAATGGATTTCACATCGTGTATTTGTTCAAGTGTTTTAATAAAATAAATTAGAGTCAATAGGTTTTTCCGTGTATTCCATTTAAAACAATACACAATGTGTAACCACATTACACATTCTTTAAATGCCCAACATGATATTTTAAAAAAATTTATAGTTGATTATCATTCTAGTTAGATGAATATCCTCTCATTTTGACCCTATACATCTCTTGTGGCAATTTTGTGGTGAAAACATTCTTTATAGACATCTCGTTTTTCTGATAAATCCTTGTTAGGTTATTTTGTTTAGGCTTGTCCCTTCCCCTATTTCGTCCTAAATTAATTATAGTGAAATTCGTTTACCATATTTTTTGTTTTGATCATGATTAGTTTTCATCTAGAAACATCTTTTAAATCATATTCACCATATTCCCCTTGGGCATTGGCCTTTGAGGGAATTTTTTTATTGTATGATAAAGGTAGGGTCTAAATTGTAACCCTATGGTTTAAAATTTTCAATGTTTACGCACTATTGTGATTGCATCATAATTGTGTGTTCCCAAATCTATCAAATAAATGAATAGAATTATTTCCTGAATTCCTCTGTTTACAATTTGATTTTATCCTTACTTATAGATATCCATGTGGGAGAAAATTAGGATTATAACTAAATTGGAAAACAACTATAATTTTTCTTAGTATGACATGTGACCTAGGGTGATTTCTTTTTATAGAATCCATAAATTTTGGATTATTTCATATTGAAATAATTTTTGATCAATTTTAGATTAAATTTTATGTGATGTTCGAAACAGTAATGGTAATTCAAATAATTAACCATTGAGATATATGTTGTGATATTGAAATATCCATGATGTATGATGTGGACTGTGTTCTATACTATAATTCTTATATATTAGGCTCTTCCCTGGAACATTCACATATATATACTGTAATGATGATATTGACTAGGATCAACCCAGTCTCTATTGTAACACTTATAGAGACTGGACTATTCCTAGTCTCATATTGTAATTATTATATGACTTTGACCTCGAAATTTTTAATTATTACAGTGCTTTGACCAAAATTTTCTATTCTGATTATACCATGGTTTTGTTATGGTGGTTGTTGGAATGGTCATATGAAATTCTTAGAGATATACTGACTTGGTTCCAAATTAGGGTATTTTACCTTGTTTATATGATTTTGGTTTCCATGGTCGTAAAAAAAGCTAAAAGATATTTCACAATGGAGTCAAAGAAGGATATTGTTATATTTATATAATTTTTTAATTATTAAATATGAATATTTTTTACATTATTTGATACAATTCTTATCACATTTCTTTTTCTTAGCCATGGTTTTTTGACTTACTGAGTTATACTCACACCCTATTTGGGCTCTTGTTTGACACCTGAGTAGATTTCATTCATACAGGTTTAGACAAGGGAAAAAAACATTGCGGTTGATTTCACATTTTTCTTTTATTGTTATAGTCTGAAATTTAATTACATTCTAGTGCGCTATTACATTATTTTCTTATTTGATTATTAGATTATTTAGCAAGTTTTTATTTTTTATGGTGTTTCAAAACAATGATAATTTCTGTTTTATTATGAATTTTTACTACTACTATGGCACTTTATAATATGATTATAGTGTCTTCACTATACTATTCACACACCTACTATAAGTTGGCAACCTCTAGCCTAAGGGGAGGCATGTGGTATCTCCCATAACCAACCCTTTCTGGCCACATGAGAGTGTTCCATATTTGGGATATTAAAAATTGATATCAATGGAGATGATCATATTTTCTTTTTCATTATAGTTTTGGAAATGAATAAATGAGGCTATGATGTGTAGAAACTTGTTAATGAGCTTGTGCATGGGAGTAACTAACCATTGTATGGGGGGATATTAGATTACGTGGGATGAGATTGTTGTTTATGTTGTGTTCTTTTTACAGATGATGTTATTTCACATTGGGTGTTTCAGATATTGTGTGAGGCTATTTTTTTGTGATGTTATTATTTCTTGCAATTGTTATCATGCCATAGTATAGTTCCAGTTGGGAATACATGGATCATAATAGAGAAAATAGGGATATATTGAAATTAATTATTTAAAATATGTGAATATTTAATTTTTCATGTGATATATAATTGCATATTGAACTACAATATGATTTATTGTTTCACTAAATAAAATAAATGAGTTATCATGTTATGATAAAATACATATAATCCATGTATAGAGAGATCATGAGTAAGTGGTTCTTTGTTTTAGTCACATGTAGGGGTTATTCTTATTTCTAAAACATTTTCTTAGGTGTGAGTTTGTCAAATAGAAAAATTTCCACTTAATCATCTTTAACTCGAGTGTAATGAAAGTTGAAATTAGGGAACTCCTAACATTACTATACCAGAACTTCTTATAGTTCCTATGGATCATATGGCTGTTTTTCTTTGTGACAGCTTCTAGAGGGTCATGCGATCCATGGAAAAAGAGACTATTCAAACCATTACATTGATGTTTGAGCTAACAAGAGAGTTTCACCTTCAGAATATACCTATTTTAAATCGGAAATGGTAACCTAGGTAGGTGAGTTATGGATTGAGTCAATCCAAAAAATCTTCAAACATCTTGAGACACCCATGGATAGGTGGGTGAGGATTGTTAAAAATATTATTTGAGTACCTAGTAATCATTGGTATGGTATTTTTTAGAAAATTTGGATGTAATATGAGTTATCCTGGAAAAACATTTATATTAGTTTCCTAAACCATTTCTATATCAATACCTCGAGGGATTAAAAATCTCAGGCGTTCAAGCCTCTGATGGAAGAGAGTTTTTTAAATTCAAGACTATGTGGGAAGATTTAAATACCTACACTGATATGTTCAATATTTTTAAGCTAATGAGATCTTAAAAGAGATAAATTTATCTAACTGTTTTCATTTTGAGATCAGGTCACTTGTAATGGTTCTCCTTTTAAGGATATTTGAATATGTGACGAATCAGATACTCATCACAGAAGGGAATCTGAGAGAGGCTCTGAGCAGTGGCCCAACAATTTCAACAAGGTGATCTGGGTGTTCCCCCTTTGAGTGGTAAGAATCATTCTTATGGAATTTAATGCAAAATTTGTATTGGTAATAGTAGTTAGTGTGGTGGAAAATAATATCGAGATCGTGTTCAATTATAGTACTATTAGTGTGGATTTTTTGCCTAAAGAATCCACAGTATCCTTACTCTTCATTCAAGTGTCGTACCTATAAAATTATATTCCATTTTCAATGATTATGTGTGACCTTTACATAGAAGACCAATGGTAGTGGATAAATATAGGCCTGAGAATCGATAAGGGACCCCACTACCCATAAGTAGGATGGTATCTGGAAAACCATAGGTTGTTCAGGACAAGTAAAGAAACATGGTACCCCAGTGCATAGAAGCAGTACCAAGAATGGGAAATAGCATAGGGTAGTCATACTAGAGCTCAAGTGAGGGAGAAAAGTTAGTTTCACATTATGTAGACTACTCATGTTAACATGGATACATTACCATCTACTATAAGAGGTATGATTCTTCTATTATCTATCATGTCATGTGTTTTGATTGATTCAGGATGATCAAATTATTTTCAGTCTACTATTTTTTAAATGGTTTAGGCTTGGATGTGGAAATATTAATATTTGTTTCAACTATTGTAACACAATTTATTTTGGGAACTGTTTATGCTAGAAAGGAAAGATTTTGACATGATTCTTGGTGTGGATTAGATTGTTCTATAATAGGGTCATATCAACTATTATAAGATAAGAGTTACCTTCTTATCATTAGAAAGAAGTATCTATTTTCACCAGGGTGAGGGGGATATTTAGGTAGGTCATTCGGGACCAGCTTAGTGAAGATTAGATTGTCTCATGAAGCAGATAGAGTTTCATACTCTATATAGTGTTGGAATGAATCATGATTTTTTTTCTCCAATGGTAGATCATTTTAGGGATGTTTTCCCTAATGATTTCTATGGATGACCGCCTATATTAGAGATCATGTTAATGATAAAGTTATTGTTGGGACCAGATCTAATTTTTGCACTACCTTACCAAATAACATTAGAAGAGATTCAGGAGTTGAAGGTTCTGTTGGAAGATCTAGATTCTAAAGGCATCATACGTCTTAGTTTATCTTCTTGAGCTGCTCTAGATCTATTCACCAAAAATGCTTATTGATAATTGATATTATTTACGGATTATGAGAGGTTGATTTAAATGATGGTCAAGAGTAGGTACCATCTTCCATGCATTCAATACATTTTCAATCATTTTGGAGGTGCAAATATCATCTTCTAGAATAACATAAGATCATGATATAATTAGTTATGGGTGATACCGTCAAAAATATATTTAACAACTTTTAGGTGTAGGTATGGCTTCTATTAATTCAAATTGATACCATTTGGTTTGACTAATGGGGAAGTGATATTCATGGACTTAATGAATATGATATTTCCCCATTTTCAAGATCATTTTTTAGTGGTTTTAATTCATGACATCTTATTGTACTCCAAGTCAATATAAGATCATCCAAAACATCTTGATATTGTCCCAAATACAGTGACAGATCATGAGCTATATGACAAGATAATTATATATATATATTTGGATAAATTAAGATAACATATTAGGAAATTCCATCTCTTAACAAAGACTATTTATGGACTTGGAGAAATTCACAGTAATGATATCTTGTTAATAGCTTTTTCAAAACATTGAAATTCAGAGAATCTTGGGTTTAGAAGGTTACTATCTGTGTTTTATCCATGATTTCTATTATTTGAAAGAACCAATGTCTTGGATGACCAAGAAAGGGGCCATGATTTCTTGGTCTAATTTTTATGAGATAGATTTTTAAGTGCTGAAAGGAATAATGGCCTCAGTACCTATCCTTACTTTACCAGTTCTGGGTAATTTGTATACCTTGTAATGTAATGCATCCAAATTTAGAGTCAATGTAGTTCTGATTTAGGAGGATCGAGTCATTACTTATCGATATTGAAAGTTGAGACCACATGAGAGGAATTACTCTACTCAAGATCTAGAGTTAGCATGTTGGAGACATTATCTCATGGGTGAGACATTTGTGGTATACATGGATTAAAAGAGCCTCGAGTATATATTTTCTCTTTGATAGATGAACCATCAAAATAGGAGGTGGGTAGAGTATATTATTTATTTCAACATTGAATTGGATTATACACTATGAAAGGTAAACATTATTGCTACTAATTTGAGCTAAATAAAATAGATAGAAGAATTACAGTAGTCTTATGTCTTGTGGTGGATAATGAACATATTAGTAGACATGCATATGGATGTTCAAGAAACTCAGGGGTAAGTTACACTGACTTGGAAATCTATTATAAACATGGCATTCAATAAAATTAAGGCCAAGTAGTTGTTGGATCTGAAGGAGTTAGTTTTGAGATAAAAATTATATTGTAGGGAGATTCCATCTGGATGGTCTATCGATAGATTCAATTATCATCTTTTAATAGTTGATTATGGGTTCATAGTGTCTTGAATGGGTATATGATAATGGATTTTCATGATTCAAGTTGGTAGGTGCATCCTTTTTTGACAAAAGATATATCATTATCTCCATAGATAATATAGGTTGTCAGGAATGAAGAAGGAGGTGGAATAGTTCATGGGTAAATGATTCACTTTTTAGTAGGTGAAAGCTGAGCATCAGATACCTGGTGTAATTTTGTAGCCTTTACACAATCCAAAGTCTATATTAGATGATTTCAGGGTGGATTGTGTTACAAGAATGACCAGGAAGACCCATCAGAATGATCTTGTATAGGTTATTTGGGGTCAACAGACAAATGTATCCTAATTATTACCTTTTAGGTAAACCATTACATTTGATGATAAGGGAAATATTTACATGAATGAGTTGGTTTAGTTTCATGGTTTTCTTGTGGTGAATCAATCCATTAAGAGATCCTCACATCACATCACATTTTTTAAATGGTATTCAAAAAGTCGTATGTCATGGGTTATTTTAACAACAATTTATCTTCCACATATTAATGGTCAATCTGAGTGGACTATTATAGTTTTGGAGATATCTTCAGAGAATATATTTTGGATATTTTTGGTTCATGGGAGCAGTAAATAGAACATGTGGATTTTACATACTATTATGTTTTTCTCTCATTTTTCTTGGTTAGAGGCATGTGAGTAAGCGCTTTTTGGGCCTTGTCTTGTGTAGGAGACATATGAGTAATTTTACTTGATCAGGCAACAGTTGTTGACTGTGAATAGCAGGAAGAAATCATATGATGACCATTATAGAGGACCGATATAATTTGAGGATGGTCGTCATGTTTTCCTTTGGTCATTGACTATTATGGGGAGACACCATATCAAGAAAAAGGAAAATATTATGCCCATGTTTTTTAGGCTGTTTTAAATAGCGTGTAGGTAAAATTCTTAAGTGTTTCATTTCTCCCATCATAATGTTACAGTTCCATGAACAATGTGTTCAACATGTCCAAACTATGAAGATATAATCCAGACCTTTACCATATTATAGATTTAGTAAACATCAAGATTTATTCTAATGATTCCATTGAGGAAAATCGGATATGATTTTTATATTGTAGTGACAAATTTATCTGGGTTTGGGCTATAACATAGGTTTAGGTGTAGTGGAAGCGTGGGTGAGTACAAGATGTTACCTCAGAGAGGGAGTTTGGTATGAATCTAGAGTGCCTATAATTATTCATTGAGACCACACAAAGATTCTTGGAGTCTCTTTGGAAGGATATGTTATAAGGTATGTAGATTTTAATATCCCTTCTTTTTCTATCTTTTTTTTCTCTATATTTTTTGTTTTACCCTTGGTGGATAAGTCTTGTTCGGAGACAGAGATACATAATTAGAGAAAATAACATAATTTTTAGGTTTGTATGGTTTATTGAATTAATACTGTCCAATAATTATTAGGTTATATGTTTCAGGTGTTCATGGTAAGTTGAGAAGCATTAATGGCGGTTCAAGTTGTTTAAAATAAAATTGGGCTGAAAAATAATCTATATAAAATTTAATCATTATGTAATGGGATTACTCGTTATGTAATTGATTTTGGGTTATAATAAAATAAATCCAAGGGGATGAGCTTTTTAGTGTATTCCATTAAAAACATTTACGTATCATGTTACCACATTACACATCATGTAAATGCCTGGCCTATTGTTTTAAACATGTTATGAATATGATTTTTATTCTGATTTACTATAACTCCTATCCTCTTGACTCTAGGGCTCTATTCATGAAATTTTGGGTTCTGACTTCCTTTATATACATCTTTTTTGTGTGAGAAATACATTGTAAAACTTTTTAGTTAGGATTATCCCTAATATTCTTTCTTCTCTAATGGGATGTGGTGAAATCCTTTTTCCAATTATATTTTTGGTTTTGATCATGATCAATTTTGATCTTGGAGCCTCTTTGAAATAATCTTCACCTTATCCCTTATGTGCATTTATAGTGACACTCTCTTTTCATATATTTCACATTACATAATTTCTGTGGAATAATTAAAACATTACAAAAAATAGGCCCCCAAAGATCATGTTAGTTAACTACATTTGAAAACAAGTAAAAATTGTTTATCTCATTGAAATATCTTCAAAATTTCCCAAAATGATCATCTCTATTAGTAATTATACTTGAATACCATTATTCATAACCTGGGGAAATGAAAGATTAGAAAGGGGGGAGATCCAATTCTCACTAAGGGTAAATAAATTATATAGAAAAACATAACATGAACAAAATAGTATGATAACATGATCATAGAAATTTATGATCATACCCTACATATCAAAGATCATAATTATGAATCATATCCTAAATATTAACCATTCGTAAGAAATGAATCATACAGGAAATAAGATCTTATGAAATGAACTCATAAATTAGGAATAAGACCTAAAAATGTATCATACAAAAAATCATTTAAAATGATTTCCATAGTTGTAAAAAAATCACTACCAAGGCCATCCTATTAGTATGGGTTCACTCCCTATACCATATTGGTAGTCATGATTCACTCCCATAACCATATTTGTTGTATTATTTCACTCCTTAGACCATATTCATAGTAATGGTTCACCCCCAAGATCATCTTTGTCTATATCATGAGCTATAATTCTTTAACCACTACTTTGTAGAGAGCTATAGGTACCACCAATCACATAATGAAATCATACATATGTGTTTGATGAGATAATAAACATTAATCATAACATAACCATCTAAATTAATTTTTTATCATAAACATGTAATCATACCTGGACCTATGGAAATGGGATATGTTTCATAATCATTTAATCAGAGAATATCATGTGAAAAAGGGGGTTTATATAACATCTAAATCAGAAAAGGTTTTCATAAACTTCATTTCACCAAAACATAAACCATTTAGGGAATGAATATTAATACAACATTTAATTAATTTTATTAAAAGGCATGAAAAAAATAAATATATGTAATATTTGATGGAATTTTTTTTGAAATGTCTATATAAAAATTTATTAATGAAAATAACCTATTTATTTTTAAAAGTCCTTTTTAAACCAAAAAAACATATGAAAATAATTTTTTTAAAATACTTTGAAAATATATAATGATTGTTTGAAATTATTTTGTAACCCATTTTCCTTGAAATCATATAAAGGAAGTTGAAAAATATTTTGAAAATCATTTTCCATGAAAATATATAAAATAAACATCAAAAAATTTAAAAAAAATTTTCCTTGAAGAAATAGTGAAAATTTATAACGAAATCTTGAAGACATTATGAAATATAATTCGTTTTAAATTCTTGAAAATCATATAAAGAAATCTTTTGAATGTTTTGAAAACAATTTCTTTTAAAATAATTTAAAAATATATAAGTAAATCTTGAAAAAAAAATAAAAAAATTTAAAAATATAACATTTATTTAAATACTTTTTAGAGACCATTGTTTCGACAAAACATAGATTTCCAACCAAACAGAGAGATACAGTCATATTCTATTAAAATTAATTTATAAATATTATTAAGTACCCAATTGTGGAAATATGGTAGCAATATATGAATATATAATGAATATATACAGGAAAAGAATATTCTTGATCTATATTGAGTGGTGGATCAAAATATTTCGTCAATTAAAGCATAATCATAAAGAATTTTGATAAATGGTGATATTGTCTCAGTAAACTCTTTCCACTTGGCAAGTGTGAATTATAATCCCCATGTAAGAAAATGAAATTATATGAGGCATAAAATACCATTAAAGGAATTAGGATCATAATATAACATGTCAAATGGAATTATAAAAACCTTGAAAAATAATATAGGTTCATAACATCACATGTGTCTTAAATAAGTAAAATTGAGTCAAAATTACTTTACTGATTTGGCTACTTTTGAAACATAAATCCCCCTGAAAAAATACTGTAAAATGGATATGTAAATACCGATAGATATAATTATAAGAATAATGGAATACAAAAATGTAATGTATATAGAAAAAATATAATAAAAAAAGAGGTGTATATGGATTTTTTATCATGGAAAATATAAATTATACATGAAAAAACTGTACCTTATTAATTTACTCTCATAGTAATCATACATGATTCCACTTCTTTGGGTAGCTTTTTTGGTTTTCGCCAAATAGATTACCTGTATAGATTTATTCATATTTTATTCCCCTTGGATGAAATAATTGATTTTGAGGATTGATTTGGAAAGATTTTTGTAGATCTAATTTTTTTTATAGGTTTGAGAAGGTGGGATGAGAGGATGCCTTTTATAGTGGAAGAGGAGTGACAAACTTGTAATTTTTTGGAATGAAAGTTACAAACATGTTTTCCCAATTAAAATGGCTCCAATAATGGTCCCTTTTTGATAAAAATTTGTATAGGGTTTAAATATGTCCATCCAATGTCTTATGCATAAGTATCTAGGTCATTTTGGCCCTTACATTGAATGTTTAGTCCCTTGTTAAACATAATTTCACCTTAACAATTGTTATTCATTTTAATTAATTTGACTAATATTTTTGATAAAAAACTAATTTTACCTTATGAAAAATTATCAATTATGTTGATTTTATAAATGTAATCCACTCTTACAAATTTCAATAATATATGTTGCAGAAATTAATTGAAATTTAATCCTGCAAACGAGACAACAATGAAGGAATTAAAAGTAAAAATGTACAATTGTTTTCTATGTTTTTATTGCCAATATCAATGTGAAATTGATTTCAATGAAATAAATTGTATTAATTTGTAACCAATTAATCAAAATAAACATTAAAAACTACTTAAAAAGGTAATTTATCCTTATTAATAAATTAGGTGAAAAAATGTTTTTGAATAAAAATTCATTATTTTCCGATTTTCATTAAAAAATAAAGCTTCACATAAAAATACTAAAAAATCACCCTAACCTAACTTTAATTTTTCTTCATTCTAAAATTAAGTATATTTTAACATAAAATATTTTACAAAAAATCCAAATTTTATAATTTAAATAGGTTCTCCATTTAATGGTGGTAAAACTATTTTTATAAAAAAATTGGTTTTTATGTGTAATACTTGTCCCATTCCCATATTATGAATATAAAATGAAATCTATGAATATAAAAAAAAAATTTATTTAATATAAAACATTTAAATTTAATTAATATCACTGACTAAGAGTAATTAGTTTAATTTAAAATGATAAATAGCCTTGGCACATAAAAATGTTCTTTTACAAAATCATTCCCTTTATATTCATTTGGTTCCTATATTTATTTATAAATAATCAGTAACCAATAGATTCAGATATATATTGTTTTATGTTAGTATATCTGTTAATGTTTCATTTAATTTCTAATTTATATCTTATTATTTTAAAAAATACTAATTTTAATAATATATTACTATTTGGTAAAACTCGGTATTTCATGTTACGCAAACCATTGAAGAAAATTTTTCCCACGTGTAAAGTAAGATAACCTTTTTGTTTTTTGTAGATCAATATAAAAATTATGTTGTATTTAGTGCATGATTAACTCAGTGTTTTGTATAATACAATAAAAACATAGTTCTTTAATAAAAATAAACTATTTTCAGTGTTTCATGAAATGTAAAATATCAAAAATAATAAACTATTTTGAATAATAAAATTAAAAAAATCTCATGGTGTTACATTCTACTCCCCTTATAATGAATTTTACCCTCAAAATTCATCATTGTTCCAATGGTTTAATAATTTAAATTTCTTTTCATATAAACCTGCATTGTATAAACCAATACAAAAAATTTCATTCAAGAAAAACAATGTTGGAAACATAATGGTCACCCAAGGTAATGTATAACTAGGATTCCACTTAGGAGAACATTGGTAGGAAGTGAAAATATGGTCTTTTTTGAAAAGAGTAAATTTTCTTAGGTAGTTATTGAGGTCATCAATCACAAACAACTGAATCATCTAGGAAAATTTGACGACCTTAAAGATAAAAATCTATGATGATTTAATAGGACATCAGTTCAAGAAATATTAATTTGTTAGGATAACGTTTTTTGGTTCATTTTTCTATTGATAAGTAATTCTTTTGTTGACCAAGAATATCAGAAAATATATAGACATATTATATTTCTAAAAATCAATTTCATTCTTTAGTTCTGCTTCTATAAATATCTAATTCATCACTTAAATCAAGAAATGGATATTGAAAAATAATCATTGATGCTTGAAGCACTAAAATACACTTGTAATGGATCTTAAGGCCTATAAAAAATTAAATGGCTAACTATTTATCTCTAACTATTACTCAAAATCAATATAGTAAATAAATTAATATATAAACATAAAAAGTAGAAATATTCCTTCATTATTAATATTTATTCATCCAATTGTTTAACTAAATTATATTTTTACATTAACCATGGCATCACGTATTCCATTGGTAGGCATGAAAACCTTATCATTCTTCAGTCAGGGGTTCAAGACCCACAACCATTCCAGACATGATGAGTTGTCACTTGAAATACATGTCTTCCATTTCAAAAACCACATAGATATAAATTCCAAGATAAATGTGATGGATATCCTTAAAAATAAGGTTAATAACTAAATATCGTTTTAACTATGGTTTTCAATACAACACCAAGACATAAATATTTCCTCTGATGTTTATCTAAAACGTTTCATAAATGGTTTAACATATAATATATTTGAAAATGATAATCCAAAAGTGTATAGATAATTTCATGAAATTATTTTAGAATTGATGCCCCCATATATCACAAAGTACCTATTATTTGAAATATTCCAAACATGTGAATACCCTTAAAGTATATTCTCTTGAAACATAGTAATAACCTAAATTACCATAAACAATTCTAGAAAACATGCATGCATCCTTATTCCAAATATTATTGGATATATTCCATAAATATAAGATTTTTTAAAATTCATCCATGATAAAAAACACTTCTCAAAAAAATTTTAATTAATTCTAAGATCATTGGAAATATACAATTTAATTTATCCAAATTAATCATCTCTTTATCAAATCTAAGCATAATTTTTCAATATTTTGAACACATCAATGGTTTCCTTCCCTCTTTAAAAATATCACTTTCCCATTAAATCACTTTTCTATTTATTCATGACCATTAAACAAATCCAGTCAATCCTTAATGAAAAATTTATACTAAAAATACTTATATATTTCAATATTGATATAACCTAATATTTTAATTCCAAAACATAAATACTCTAATCACACAACATTATTATTAAAACATTAAATAACCTTAATCATCTTATTATTTAATTTCCATTTTCTAGAATATAAAAAACAAATCTTGTATTAAGATATTAGAATATCAATATAATCATTCTTCTTACATTTAATGTAAAAAAACTATATGAACAATCCATACCTTTAACTTGTTATTTGTGGTCTCCTTATCTTCATAAGTAAATCCAATATGCATACCACATTCTCGCTTCTCTTCATGAGGATACCATGTAAGGAATATATTATTATAATTCTCATACTAATCTCATATAAAACATGAAATTTTAACAATGTTCTTCCAAGTTCCCACCATTGGCTAAAACCAAAAACAATAGTGTGAGGAATACTTGTCATAGTAGAAATCCATATAGTCATGGAAAATCACTAATGGTATGCCTACATTGTGACATATACTTCTTTAATCTATGACACAATAGGTTTATCAAAGGTTATTCATATTCATCATTTATTTAAATCAATCATTAGGGTTCAAAGGGAGTGTGTGAATTCCCATTTCATATCTCTCGGGAGTGTCAAACCTGGTGTACAGTATGGCCTGTTATTGGGTACCCGATTACACCAAGTTAGGACTGATGCACCTTGTTAGAGTTATTACACCACAGTACATCTATAACATATCCACATCCACATGTATTATCCATACAAGGATGTATTGCTAATAAACCACTCACTCTAACCTTTACCAAAATTTAAGGTCGTTTTCCTATTATTTTCCTCATCCTTAATCTAATACTTAGATAAATCCCTATAAATATCCATATAAATTTTCCTAGGTATCTCGATGATTCTTTCACTTCCTAGTTTACAAATTATTACAAATCTTTTTGTTTGATACCAATTATAGAAACCATCTATTTTCATACAAAAACATTGCATCGATTTTACAGAATACATAAAACATTGTACAAAAAACACACAATCAAAGTGTTATTTTTATAAGGCCCCGGCCATAAACATTACTTAATATTGAATTAAATGAATAATTAACATTGAGGATCTTTTCAGGTTTGGAGTTTTAGAGAATTAGTACATTACTGTTACATCTCAAAAGATTACAAAGTAGACACTTCTACTGATTTTCCATAGAATAAAAAAAACTCTAAAAAAGAAACATGTCTAGTTCCTTGTTTTATATAGCATGACTTTCCCTTGATCCCATCCTTGACCCTATTCTACATTAATTCCTATGAAAAACATTTCAAAAAACTTGGGGTGAGCATAAAAATCTCAGTAAGGGATACACAAAGAATGAAAACTGTTAGTTTTTCAAACATCAAGTAAACCATGTATACTTTATCAATGTAATACCTTCACCTTCATGAAGTAGTAAAAACACTTCACTGAATAAAATATCATTACTTACCCTTTTGTAACCAAAGGATTACCATAAAACCCATATAAAGAACACATAACATATAAAGGCAACTTGGGACATAAACATACTTAAGTGGAATAACCATGCGGTCGACTTCCACACATATCACTTAATGGAATAGCCATATGGCCATCTTCCATACATACTTAATGGAATAGCCATACGTCCAACTTCCATACCCAATGCATTGGAGGTTATAACGTAACCACCCGTCCTCGTATTCACGACACCACCAGTCATATGGTTTATCACGTAACCACCCGTCAAATGTCCAAGTACCATTATAGACATCATACGACATAAAACAAATATAATGGAAAGAAAACATTTCCACACTTTTATCACAATAAATCACTTAAATATATTGACTTAAAAAAATCCATTATAAAAACCATTTTCAATATCTAAATACATAAAAGAGTATATGGTATTTATTTTGTTTAAATAAACATAACGGCTTGTTGAGGAAGCCGAAGACCAAATAATAATCGTGGCGGCGGAAAAGGTTGTTGTCACCACGTACATTAAAAGAAACATTAATTTTTGTTGTTTTGTAAAATTCTTCGTAGAAAAAGATTCCTTTTGTATAAAAGTAAAATTCAAAGGGGTTTATACACCGTATAAAATAAAGTTGTGTATAAAACGAAATATGCCTCAATGAAAGGAGATTGAGGCAAAGTCCCTTACCTCAAGTCCGACTTGACTCGATCGTTTTTTAACGTCCTGAATAATAAACTTGAGTTAATTTATATTTTCATAAGAACCTTTCTCAAGTTCATTATTCCTTTTATATCACTTATTTCCATGTCATGAACACTATGTAATTATTTAAGTTAATAACGGACGTTTTAACGATCAATGGTACTTGAGTCAAAAACAAACCCTATATAATTACAAGTTGTTCATGTATCCATTATATCCAGAATTGTATTAATGATGTAGATATAATATATGTCATATATATCCAGTACATTCATGCATTTATAATATTACATAATCATTTAGAGGTAAGAAATGAAATGCACCGTTCATGGAGACGGTAAGCCGTACATACGCATAAATGCTACTTTCATTTCTATTTCATATTTTTTATAGAATTGAATCATAATTATATAAAGGTATATTTTAATTCCAGTTTAATATCATATATAATATCATAAATCCATTTTTTATACGTCCCACATATGGTATTAACGAATCAAATCACTTTGAGGGGGCGATAGTCCGCACTTCCTTAAATGAAGATATCACGTTTACCCATAATGGAAACCATAAAGGTATGACAAAAATGAATAATACCGAAGCTTAAGGAAAACATAAACATATTATATATCATATATAAATATATTGTCATCTTAATGGACACCTTTGAAGGTGTTAAAAGAATGTTGAACAATAATCGTTTCGGGAGGCAGAAATTCGCCATCCACATAAACAATATGTTCTTTAACCATTAGATGTAAGTGTGTGTATATGTAGCTCGAATCCTTCTTATAACAACGTCCTAGTATATTGAAGATACTAGAGTTGTTACAAAAGAAATGAATAAAAAGTGTTTAGGGGGTTGGAGAAGAAAAATAAAACAAAAGGACTCAAGTGAAGACATTACCTTAAAATCGGGTAACTCTCTTATATTTGAGCTCAAAGGCTTTCTTGGGAAGACTTATGCCCAAAGTGAGGTTTCAAGGAGTAATAGAGGGAAGTGGAGAGACAAAATGTGTAGGGGTTGGCTGATCCAAAGGCTTTTGAAGTGTGGGTAAGGAGGTAGAGTTGGGGGCCTTTTATAAGAGGAGAGGAGGGGCATTCTTGGAAAGTAAAGAAAAGTTACTTTATTTTAAAATGAGTTTCGGATTCAAAAGGTCCCACATTGATATAATTCGAGGGTATGGTGATAAGGGTTCGAAATATACCCATTAAATAGGTTTTGGACATATGTAGGTCATAGATTTTACATTATCATTTCATTTTATTTAAATCCATTATTAATGAGGTAATCACTGCATCATCATGATATCATAAATAATTAAATATATTTATTGTCTGAAAATTATAAGAAAAATATCATTATGTATAAAATCGTTTTATCTTTCTAATGAAAAATTATAGTAAAAAATCGGACTTGTATAACCCCATGTAAAAATTGTTTTAGTAAAACATCTTATGTTTGTGTCATTTTTACTTTAACATTTAATAAAAAGTTATTTATGTCATTTCCCAAACAAAGTGGCTCCATGGGGTCCCCAAGTTGACCCATGGATTTTATTGGTCGGCCATGACACATCCAATGAGGGTAGGACATGTGTCAAGCTCATCTCATATTATTAAACCATTATTTTCACCTTAAACTACACTAATTACCTCTAATCGCGATTAAGAACTTAAAAGTTACTATTCACCAAAAAATTATTTTTACCTCATTGAACCACATTTTACTTCTTAATGACAACCATGTATGTCGGATTTTTGAAAATCAAATCGCAGAAGTGACAATGTTTCATTTAAATGAAAAATCAGTTTCTTTAACTACCACTTAGTGGTTTCACTATTCATCAAAAAATGAAGTTTTTCAGAAAAATACCAAAACTTCACCCTAAGCTATATTTGATATTATGAATTAAAAAATGATCTCTATTTTAAAAAATTCAAATAATATAAGTCACATTAATTAATTTAATAATTAATTCCCGCTATCATGACAAATAGCGTGTTTTTATGAAACAATAAGTATCAAAAGATTGACACTAGTTTAAGTCCAATTTCAATGTGAAATTGATTCCAATGACCACCATTGGATTAAATGTTAAATATATATTCTAATTTCACTTTAAAACAAATTCAAAAGATAATCTAATCATATAAATAAATTAGATTAAAAAGATGTTTTGAATTAAAATACAACATTTTTCACAATTCATTAAAAAATGAACTTTATCGGAAAAATACCAAAAATTCACACAAAGAAAATTTCGATGTCCCAATCATAAAGAATAAGTTTATTTTGACAAACATAGCTTATAAAATTGTCAACAGATATATTTAAAAATGGTTTGTCATAAAAAGGCAGTAAAACAATCTTTTAAAAATATTACTGTATTTCATGCTTATGATTGGATTTATTTTCATTTTAAGCCACTAAAATACTATCTAATTAATTAATAGGCATAGATAAAAATATATATTATTCATTATTTACTTGGGATGTTACATCCTTCCCCTCTTTAGAAAATTGTGTCCTCGCAATTTATTTACTTATCGAATAAGTGGGGGTATTTATCCCTCATTGCATTTTCAGATTCCCATGTTGCCTCTTCAATCATATGGTTTTTCCACAAAACCTTTACCTGATGAATCACCTTATTCCGTAATACCTGCTCCCTGTTGTCAAGAATCTGGACCGGTTGTTCCTCATAAGATAGGTTCTCTTCCAGCTGAACTACCTCTGGACTCAAAACATGAGATGGATCTAGCATATACTTTCTCAGCATCGAAACATGAAAAACATTGTGTACCTGAGATAAACTCAGAGGTAATGCCACTCTATATGAAACTGATCCAACTCTCTCCAGAATTTCATATGGTCCAATGAACCTTGGACTCAGCTTTCCTTTCTTACCAAATCACATCACACTTTTCCATGGTGAAACCTTGAGAAAAACATGATCACCTACCTCAAAAGATAGATCCTTCCTCCGGTTATCCGCATAACACTTCTGCCTTCTCTGAGATGTTCTCATGTGTTTCTGAATCAACTGAACTTTTTCTGCCATCTCTTCTACCAATTCTGGTCCCATCAGCTTCCTTTCACCCACATCATCCCAAAATGCTGGAGTTCGACACCGCTTCCCATATAATGCCTCAAATGGTGCCATCTGTATACTGGAATGAAAACTGTTATTATAAGAAAACTCAACCAAAGAAAGATGTTGGTCCCAACTTCCTTGATAATCCATCGAACAAGCTCGTAGCATATCATCCAAGGTCTGAATTGTTCGTTCTGACTGCCCATCTGATTGAGGATGAAATGCTGTACTAAAATTTAATTCAGTACCCAATGACTTCTGAAGGCCTTTCCAAAAGTTATAAGTAAAACTGGGATCACGATCGGACACAATGGAGAGAGGAACTCCATGTAACCTGACTATCTCCTTAAGATACAAAGGGGACAGTTGATCTCGTGAAAAATTATCTCATATAGAATGGAAATGAGCAGATTTAGTCAAGCGATCAACAATAACCCAGATTTCATTATTACCTCGAGATGTCCTCGGTAATCCCACAACAAAGTCCATGGATATGTTTTCCCATTTCCACACTGGCACTGGTAAAGGCTGAAGCATCCCTTTCGGTAACTGCCGCTCTACTTTAACCTACTGACAAGTCAAACACCTCACAGTAAAATCAGCAATATCCCTTTTCATTCCATCCCACCAGTAATACTCCCGCAGATCTCTGTACATCTTAGTACTTCCCGGATGAACTGAAAACGGGGAACTATGAGCCTCACATAACAACTCATTCTTCAATTGTGAATCAGAAGGCACACATAATCTCTTCCCAAACCTCAAAACACAATCATTATCAATGTTGAATTCAGGCAACTTACCCTTCTGAACCAGCTCTACCTTTTTCTGCAACTCACTGTCTTACCTCTGTGCTTGCTTAATTCTGTCTGATAGGGATGATCTAACTAATACCTGAAACAAAACAGAAGGACTTCCTGCACCAACAACTTCTATTCCAAAGTTAAAAAAATAAAAAACCAAAGGATCTCGTTCCAAACGTAGTATGGTTAATGAAGCATTACTTTTTCGACTCAAAGCATCGGCCACTTTATTTGCTTTTCCCAGATGGTAGTGAATTGTACAATCATAATCTTTGATTAATTCTAGCCATCTCCTCTATCTCATGTTCAATTATTTATGAGTGAATATATACATTAATCTTTTGTGGTCAGTATAAATTTCACACATTACTCCATAAAAATGATGCCTCCAAATTTTTAAAGAAAAAACAACATCAGCTAATTCCAAATCATGTGTAGGGTAATTTACATCATGAGTTTTCAACTGTTGTGAAGCATAAGAAATTACCTGATCATTCTGCATTAGGACACAACCAAGTACTTTCAATGAAGCCTCACTTTATATAAAAAACTCATCATTCCTGGAAGGAAGTGCCAAAACTGGAGCATTCACCAATCTTCTTTTCAACTCCTGAAAAGAATCATCACATTCTTTGGTCCAGATTAACTTAACACCCTTACGAGTTAGCTTAGTCATTGGACTAGATAACCGTGAAAAATTTTCAACAAATCTTCAGTAGTAACCTGCCAAACCAAGAAAACTATGGATCAAGGTTACATTTGTGGGTCTTGGACATTCTTCAACAATTTGTTTTCTAGCAGGATCAACCGTTATGCCATCTTTTGAAACAATGTGACCCAGGAAAGAAATTTGTTGTAACCAAAACTCACACTTGATGAATTTTCCATATAGTTTCTTTTCTTTTAAGGTTTGCAAGATAACCCTTAAATGACTTTCATAATCCTCTTTAATTTTAGAAAACACCAAAATATCATCGATGAAAACAACCACAAACTTATCCAAGAACTCATGGAAAATATTATTCATAAGGTCCATGAATACAGCAGGTGCATTGGTTAACCCAAAAGGCATAACTAAAAATTCATAATGGCCATATCTAGTTCAGAACACAGTCTTCGGAACGTCTGCTTATTTTACTTTCAACTGATGGTACCCCGACCTCAAGTCAATCTTCGAAAAATACTAAGCTCCCTAGAGCTGATCAAACAAATCATCGATATGAGGCAAAGGATACTTGTTCTTAACAGTAATATTATTCAAGGCTCTATAATCAATGCAAAGTCTCATTGAGCCGTCTTTCTTTTTAAAAAACAATACAGGAACACCCCATGGTGATGTGCTAGGTCGAAAGAATCCTTTATGTAATAACTCCTGCAATTGTTTCTTTAACTCTAAAAGTTCAACTTGATCCATTCGATAAGGGGGTTTTGAAATTGGCTTAGAATCAGGAACTAAGTCAATAGTAAATTCAACTTCCCGATCATGAATAATACCAGGAAAATCATCAGGAAAAACATCAGGATACTCATTTACCACATGAACATCATTAATCTGAACAGTTCCTTTATTTTCAACAATATTTGCAAGGTAACATTCATTTCCATCTTTTACTAGTTTCTCAACATCCTGATATGTTATCAAAATCAAGGGTTCATTCTTGTACACAAACTGAAAATCTTTCTGAAAAGAAACCATTTTAGCTCTGCAGTCAATCTTAGCATGATAAAAAGAAATCCAATATATGCCCAAAATAACATCAAACTCTACTAGAGGAAAAAAAATAAGGTTTCCGGGTAGATTCTTTCCACACACAATGATATGAATGTTCTTATAATTCCTATTTGTCTCAACGTTCCCTCCGGGTGTTTTTACCATAAGTTCAGGATTCAAATCTTGAGATGGAATTTCCAATTTACTAGAAAACTTATCAGAAATGAACGAGTGTGTAGACCCTGAATCAAACAACACATTGGCATAATCTGAACAAACAAACAGTGTACCTGATACCACTTCATTCGATGGACCAACATCTACTGAATTTGTTGCAAAGGATTTCACCACCCCATTCTGCTTGTAGTCTGGCTGCTTTCCCCCAGTCGAGTTCTTCGTTAGACATTCAATTTCATAATGACCAATTTAATTACACTTAAAACATCTTACCGATGGCTTTTCATTTCCTGCATGATCATCGTCCTGACAGTTACGAGCAATATGACCAGACTTACCACACTGAGAGCACTTACCAGACTTGGATAAACATTCTCCAGGATGCATTTTGCAACACTTCTCACAGGATAGATATTTGGTTTTCTTACCTCCTTGCTTCTTTGATGAATTCTTCCCCTTTCCCTGCCAACTGGACCTCTTATTCTGTTGTTTGTCATAGAACACACGATCATCGACAAACTCCATTTCCACCTTCTCCGCACATCGAACATGTTTTTCATAACTTTTGAACTCACGAGAAGCTAAATCCCGTCGATACTTTGGCTTTAACCCTGAGTAAAAATGGTATATTTTACTATCGAGATCTCGTATGAAGTTTGGAGCATACCTTTCCAATCGAGAGGACTTTGCTTCATAAGCAGCCACTAAATCATCCTCCTGCCTCAATTCTAGGAACTGTTTTTCCATCCTAAGACAAACCACCTTAGGAAAATATTTCTCAAGAAACATACCTTTGAATTTGTCCCAGTGAAGATCCTCAATCTCATAACTATCCCTGATATTTTTCACCATCGAACACCACTGATCAGCTTCACCTCCAAAACGGTAAACAACAAGACTAACCTTTTGATGTTCTGAACACCCCATGACATCAAAAATCATCTCCAGTGATTTAATCCACCCTTCAGCTTGCACGGGGTCAGATGATCCTCTGAGTGATGGGGGATGTTGCCTCATGAAATGTTCCACCAATGACATGTTCCTCTGCGGTTGATCTGGCTGATCTTCTGCATGGATACCACCTCCATTTATCGCTTGAGTCAACTGCACCATTACTACAACAAACTGTTCCGTTTCAATTCCGACCATCTCAGGATGCTGATTCGGAAGGTTATTTCCTTCTGTATGCCTTCCTAGAACTACTTCCCTATTTCCTCTGCGGAAAACCATTCTGAACAAAAAAGTCTTGGATGAAGCAACATGGTAATCTTCAAATGCTATATCATTTCAAAAAAAATATTTTCGGATAATCATTTAATAGAATTCTAACTCCTAAAGTTATCTAAACCGACCTTTGATACCAACTATAAGGACCAAACTTTAAACATTACTTAATATTGAATTAAATTAGTAATTAAAATTGATGATGTTTTCAGGATTAGAGTTTTAGAGAATTAGGACATAACTGTTACATCTCAAAAGATTACAAAGTAGACACTTCTACTGAGATTCCATAGAATAAAAAAAAACTCTTAAAAAACATGTCTAGTTCCATGTTTTATATAGCATGACTTTCCCTTGATCCCATCCTTGACCCTATTCCACATTAAGTCCTGTGAAAAACATTTCAAAAAACTTGGGGTGAGCATAAAAAGCTCAGTAAGGGTTACACAAAGAATGAAAACTGTTAGTTTTTCAAACATCAAGTAAACCATGTATACTTTATCAAAAAAATACCTTCACCTTCATGAAGTAGTAAAAAATCTTCAATAAATAAAATATCATTACTTACCCTTTTGTAACCAAAGGATTACCATAAAACCCATATAAAGAACACATAACATATAAAGGTAACTTTGGATATAAACATACTTAAGTGGAATAACCATACGGTCGACTTCCACACATATCACTTAATGGAATAGCCATACGGCCATCTTCCATACATACTTAATGGAATAGCCATACGACCGACTTCCATACCCAATGCATTGGAGGTTATAATGTAACCACCCATACTGGTATTCACGGCACCACCCGTCATATGGTTTATCACGTAACCACCCGTCAAATGTCCAAGTACCATTATAAAAATCATAAGACATAAAACAAATATAATTGAAAGAAAACATTTCCACACTTTGATCACAATATATCACTTAAATATATTGACATAACAAATCCATTATAAAATACATTTTCAATACCGAAATACATAATAGATTATATGGTATTTATTTTGTTAAAAAAATCATTACGACTTGTTGTGGAAGCCAAAGACCAAATAATACTCGCGGCGGCGAAAAAGGTTGTTGTCACTGAGTACGTTAAAAGAAACATTCCTTTTTGTCATTTTGAAAAATGCTTTGTAGAAAAATATTCCTTTTGTATAAATGTAAAAGTCAAAGGGGTTTATACACCGTATAAAAGAAAGTTGTGTATGAAACGAAATATGCATCAATGAAAGGAGATTGAGATAAAGTCCCTTACCTCGGGTCCGACTTGACTCGATCGTTATTTAATGTCCTGAATAATAAACTTGAGTTAATTTATATTTTCTTAATAACCTTTCTCAAGTTCATTATTCTTTTTATATCACTTATTGCCATGTCGTGAACACTATGTAATTATTTAAGTTAATAATAGTCGTTTTAACGATCATTGGTACTTGAGTCAAAAATAAACCCTTTATAATTACAAGTTGTTCATGTATCCATTATATCCAAAATGGTATTCATGATGTATATTTAATAAATTTCATATATATCCAGTAGATGCATGCATTTATAATATTACATAATCATTTAGAGGTAAGAAATGAAATGCACCGTTCATGGAGACGGTAAGTCGTACATACGCATAAACGCTACTTTCATTTCTATTTCATATTTTTATAGAATGGAATCATAATGATATAAAGGTATATTATAATTCCAGTGTAATATCATATATAATATCATAACTCCATCCTTTATATGTCCCACATATGGTATTAATGAATCAAATAACTTTGAGGGGGCGGTAGTCCGCACTTCCTTAAATAAAGATATCGTGTTTACCCATAATGGAAACCATAAAGGTATTCCCAAAATGAAAAATACATAAGCATAAGGAAAACATAAACATATTATATACCATATATAAATATAGTGTCATCTTAATGGCCACCTTTGAAGGTGTTAAAAGAATGTTGAACAATCATTGTTTCGGGAGGCAGAAATTCGCCATCCACGGAAACAGTATGTTCTTTAACCATTAGATGTAGGTGTGTGTAAGTTTAGCTCTAATCCTTCTTATAAAAACATCCTAGTATATTGAAGATACTGGAGTTGTTACAAAATAAATGAATAAAATGATTTTAGGGGGCTGTAGAAGAAAAATAAAACAAAAGGACTCAAGTGAAGACATTACCTTAAAATCGGGTAACTCTCTTAGATTTGAGCACAAAGGCTTTCATGGGAAGCCTTATGCCCAAAGTGAGTTTTCAAAGAGTAAGAGAGGGAAGTGGAGAGACAAAATGGGCAGGGGTTGGCTGAGGAAATGGCTTTTGATGTGTGGGTAAGGAGGTAGAGGTGGGGGCCTTTTATAAGAGGAGAGGAGGGGCATTTTTGGAAAGTAAAGAAAAGTTACATTATTTTAAAATGAGTTTCGGATTGAAAAGCTCCCACATTGATATAATTCTAGGTTAAGGTGATAAGGGTTCAAAATATACCCATACAATAGGTTTTGGACATGTGTAGGTCATAGATTTGACATTATCTTTTCATTTTATTTAAATCCTTTATTAATGAGGTAATCGCTGCATCATCATGATGTCATAAATAATTTAATATATTTAATGTATAAAAATTATAAGAAAAATATCATGATGTAGGAAATCGTTTTATCTTTATAATTAATATTTATAGACAAAAATCTGACTTGAATAACCCCATGTAAAATTTTTTTTAGTAAAACATTTTATGTTTGTGGCATTTTTACTTTAACATTTAATAAAAAGTTATTTTTGTCATTTCCCAACCAAAGTTGCTCCATGGGGTCCCAAAATTGACCCATGGATTTTCTTGGTCGGCCATGACATATCCAATGAGGGTAGGACATGTGTAAAGATCATCTCATATTATTAAAACATTATTTTCACCTTAAACTACACTAATTACCTCTAATCGCGATTAAGAACTTAAAAGTTACTATTCACCAAATAATTATTTTAATCTCATTGAACAACATTTTACTTCTTAATGACAACCATGTATGTCGGATTTTTGAAAATCAAATCACAGAAGTGACGATGTTTCATTAAAACGAAAAATCAGTTTCTTTAACTACCACTTAGTGGTTTCACTATTCATCAAAAATTGATGTTTTTCAGAAAAATACCAAAACTTCACCCCAAGCTATATTTGATAATCTGAATTCAAAAATGATATCTATTTTAAAAAATTCAAATCATATAAGTCATATTAATTAATTTAATAATTAATTCCCACTGTCATGACAAATAGCGTGTTTTTATGAAACAATAAGTATCAAAAGATTGACACTAGTTTAAGTCTTATTTCAAAGTGAAATTGATTCCAGTGACCACCATTGCGTTAAATGGTAAAAATATATTCTAATTTCACTTTAAAACAAATTCAAAAGATAATATAATCATATAAATAAATTAGATTAAAAAGAGGGTTTGAATTAAAATACAACATTTTTTCCACTATTCATTAAAAACTGAACTTTATCGGAAAAATACCAAACATTCAAACAAAGTAAATTTTTATGTCGCAATCATAAAGAATAAGTTTATTTTGAAAAACATAGATTATAAAATTTTCAAAAGATAGATTTAAAAATGGTTTTCCATAAAAAGGCAGTCAAACAATCTTTTAAAAATATTAGTGTATTTCATGCTTAAGATTGGATTTATTTTCATTTTAAGCCTCTAAAACACTATCTAATTCATTAATAGGCATAGATAAAAATATATATTATTCATTACTTACTTGGGATGCTACAATTTTAGTGCCTTTGGAAAAATGGAACAAAACTATTCTAACTTAGTGAAATATATTCAAGGCTTCCAAAAAAGATCTACCCCTTTTAATTCTCCTTAAGAACCATTTTTAATAAATTGAGGAAATGAAACATAACAAAGGGGTGAGATAAAATGCTCAGTAAGGGTAAATAAAGTAAATACATAATAATAACATTAATATAAATTTATTAAAACATGAACATAACATTTTAAGATCTTACCCTATATATCAAAAATAATAAACATGAATAATGGAATAAATATATGGTAGTTCAAAAGATATTAATCATAAAGGAAATAAGAACATAATCTATGAAAGAATAATATTGGAATAAGACATGTAATTTTAGAATACACACAAGAATATAAAATGACTTCCATAGTAGTCAAGAATTACTAACAAGGTTATATTAGTAGATTGGGTTCACTCCATATACCATCTTTTTAGTTATGTTTCACACCCATGTCTATATTAGTAATATGAGTTTACTGCCCATACTATCTTGGTAGTCATAGTTCTCATCAATGAACATTTTAATCAATATCATGAGATATAAATTGTTACCCTATGAATATTATTGAGATATTGGTCCCACTCATATCATAATGAAATCATATATTCAAGTTCCATAAGATCATATACATTAATCTTAACATAACCCATAAAATTAAATAGGTATCATAAAAATGTAATATTGTCCCACATAGTGTATAAGATACATGTTTTATAATAATATAATAAAAATTTGAATCATGAAAAGAAGCAAGTTAATATAACATATGAAATAGAAATGGGTTTTTTAAACATCATGAATCAAAAAAATAAATCATTTAGTGAAATAATATGAATGGAACCTTTAGATCATTTTCTGAAAATCCATGATTGACATCAAATTATTTCATCATAGATGGAAAATAATTTTGAAATATATATCAAAAAAATTTCTTGAGGAAAAAATCCTTTCTTCTTTGAAAAATGATTTTTAAAACATAAAACCTTTTTAAAATAATATTATTCAAAATACACTATGAAAACATTGAATGAAGGCTGGAAATTATTTTGAAAACCATATTTGTTGGAAAACATAAAAGAAGTTTGTGAACATTTTGAAAACCATTTACCTTGAAAAAATATAAAATAATATTTTATAAATTGTAAAATAAATTATGAAAAAACACATTTAAAAAAACATTGTCATATTGACAATGTTTTGAAAGCCAATTCTTTAAAAATACATTGAAATATTATAAATAAATGTTTAAAATGTTTTGAAAACCATATATTTGAAATAATTTGAATTTTTTTGAAGAAAGATCCAAAACGTTTTCAAACCCATTTGAACATTAAAAAAAATTTAAAACATTTTTATAAAACATGGATTTAAAGGAAATTTATTTTCAACTAAAGATGGAGATAAAGTTGGATTCTCTTGAAATCCCTTTCTAAGTTATCCTATGTACCATGGAGTGGAAAATGGTACTTATATATGATGATATAATTAATATTCAAGGGATAAAAATATTTATGAGTTATATTGAGATATGGATCAAAATAATTTGTTTATAAAATAATTATCATAAAAAATCTTGATAAATAGTGGGATTGTTTCAATAAACTCTATCCACTTGGTATCATTGAATTATAATCCCCATGTAAGAAAATGATATTACATGAAGCATAAAATAACTCAAAATGAATTTGTTTCATGATATAATATTTCAAATGAAAAAATATACACCTCAAAAAATAATTTAGTTTTATAACATATCATGTGTCTCAAAAAAGGAAAATTGTGATAAAATTTCAATACTGATTTGTTAACTTTTGACCCATTAATCCCATGAAAGATGGACAATCGAATGGATATGTAAATTCCAAATGATTTAATTATAAAAATCCTAAAATACATCAAGGGGAATTATACAAACAAATTATAAAAAAATGAGGTGAAAATAAACAGTGTCTCATAGAAAATACAGGTCATATAAGAAAACCCCATACATTATGTCATGATTCTCAATGTGCTTATACAAGTTTCATCTTATTTGGGAAACTCTTTCTGTTTTGAACCAAAGGGATTACTTGGAAAACTTTATTCCTAATTTTATGCTTCTAGGTTGATGTAAGAGATTTTTATGATCTATATGGGAATATATTTGTGGAGATAATGTGGCATGAGAGGTTTGATGAAGTGAGAGTAGAAGAGTCCATTTAAGGTGGAGGAGGAGTGATACTCTTGTAAATTCTTGGAAAGGGAATATCACCCATGTTTTCCCCATTTTAAATAGCTATAATATTGGTCTAAATTTTTTCTAATAGATTATAAGGTATAAATATTTCCATCCAAATCCTTTTGGAGAAATTTCTAGGTCATTTGGGACTTTAGTTTGAAGGTTTTATCCCTTAATATGCTTAATTTCACCTTAATCATTATAATTAATTTAAATTACATTTACTAATATTTTTTATGAAACACTACATTGAAATTATTATAAATTAAAAATTATTCTGATTCGAACTATGAAATCTATTTCCCCAAATTCTAATCATAAAATTGGTAGAAATTATTTGAAACATAATCTTGTAGTCGGTGTGACAATGCATGTTTTTATGTAAAAAAATTCAAAAATATTTCATTGTTTTCATATTGAATTTCAAATTGAAGTTGATTCCAATGAACTAAATTGTAATAATTCACATAAAAATAAATCCAATTTAACATTAAAACAATATATAAATATAATTTAACCGTATAAATAAACTAGAAGAAATACAGTTTTGAAATAATAATCATTATTTATCACTATTTATTGTAATATAAAACTAAAATATAAAATACCTAAAGATCATATTATCCTAAGATTAATGTTTCTTTAAACAAATGATGTTTATTTTCATGTATAAAATTTATAAAAATTCCAAAAATTATATTAAAAAAGGTTCACCATAAATAATAAATAAAACCTCTTTTATTAAAATGTAACTTTTTATGTGTAATATTTGGTCTGTCCTCACATAATACCTATAAAACAAATTTGATTAATATAAAAATATTTGATTGAATATATAACATATAAATTATATTGATATAATTAACTAATAGTAATTAATTTAACTTATTAAAATTAATAACCTTTTTCACATAAAAATATTATCTTATAAAATAATTTCATTTATCTTCATTTGGTATATATATACATTTATAAAGAATAGGTATCAAAAAAATTAAAATATATATATTCATATGTTATTTAATAATTTAATATTATATTTAATGGCTAGGTTATATCTTATTGTATTAAATAATAGTATTTTTAATAATATATTACTCTTTGGTAAAACTGGGTCTTGCGTGTTTGAAAATAATTGAGGATACTGAGTCCTGCGAGTAATGTAAGCTAACCTCAATGTCTTATATAGAAAAATATAAACATTATGTTTCTTTTAGTGAACTATTAACATGGATTTTCATTTAATTCAATACAAACCTTCTACTTTAAAAAAATTAAACTATCTTTACGGTTGCATGAAATGAAAAATATCTTAAATGTTAAATTAATTCGAAAAACAATATTTAATAAAATCATGTAATGTTATAATTTGGGACTTGTGGGAATGTTTTTGCATCATCAGTTAAAGGTAGGGTGTCTTGATATAAACCTATTGTTTGATAATTGAAAATATTATTCAAAATTATGATTGTGCCATCATTTTGAATGCCCAAATCAATTAAATAAATGAATGGAATTATTTCATGAAGCCCTTTGTAATAAATTGGATTATGAACATTATTTTTTCTTTAAATGGGGTGACCTATTCCTGATTATAACTAAATTGGTAAATGAAATACTATATATTTACCATGACATCTGACTTGGAGGGATTTATTGTAATGGAATCCATAAATTGTGGATTATTGCTTATTGATATAACTGTTAATGAATTGTGAATTAAATTCAATGTGGAAATTAAAATAATGATAGAAAATTTCATAATTAAAAATTGATACGTGTGATGTGATAATGTGATATATGTGGTGTATGGTAGGGATTATCTTTAATTTTATAAAGATTATATATCGGGCTAAGCCTTAGAACATGCACAGTTATATATTGTAATATTGATATTAAGGAGGCACAGCCTATTCAATGTTGTAATGATTATATAGAGTGGGTTATGCCGAGTATGATGATGTGATTCTTATAGGGATTTGACCTATAATTATGTATTTCTAAGAGGGTTTTGGCCCTGATTTTTTATTGTAACTATACCATTGTTATGTAGTTGTTATGGTTTCCAGGGTCATAAGAGATGCTCAAAGAAATTATGGAATGGAATAGAATCTAGTTATTTTACCTTGGTTATCCGATTGGGATTGTTATGGTTGTAGAAAAATCTGAGATATATTCTAGCAAGGAGCTGAAGAATTATTATCATTTATTTATTTTTTAATTTATTAACACATTTGTTTCTTTCTTTTTATTTCATACGCTTTTTATCATATGAGTATTGTTTAGACCTTATGGTTTGTACCTACTCAATCATACTCAAAACCTATTGGTCATCCATTTGTTACCCAATCATATTTCATTGATGCAGGTTTGGGAAAGGGTCAAGAAACTATCTTTTGATTTCTTTTTTTGGACTAGAGTTTGTATATACGACCAGTGTGGGGTTTTGGATCCAAGACATGAGACTTCTATTTGATAATGATATTAATTTCCTTGTACTTATCTATCATGGAATTTTGATAACTTCCATATAGTTATTAAATTATATCTTTATTTATTTATGGGATTATTTAATTTATTTTTATTATTATATCTTAATATGTCTTTACCCTGATTATTTCAGTTTTCTTATGAATTGTTTCTCCTTCTATGACACTTCATACCTAGGGGTATAGTCTCTCTAATATAATATTCAGACCCCCAATACTAGTCGTCATCCTCTGGAATACGGGGATGGAATCAAGAGTTCTCATAACTAACCGTTTCTAGCCACATGATAGAGTATCATATTGGGGGATGTTACAGGAGGAAATTGATATTTACTAAACTTATTATCTATTCCAGATTATTTTTTTATCACTATCATAGAAAAATATTTTCCAAAGGATTTATACATCTTTTTGAGTATTCAAATCACCTAAAATAAACTATTTGAATTATCTAATGCCATTTAATTTCTCGAAAAAAATTATTGTCCTTGGTATCATTTTCATTGGATTTAAACATCTGAACATTACCAACTCTCTAAGGGTAGTAAATTCCACAACGAACCTGAAATATTACATTATGGTTGTTTGAAATCATGGTATAAGATATTAGGGGTACAAAATAAATATGATGTTTGTATTTAAGGTATGAATTATTTTTTTATATTTAATGTCTGAAGCATTTCTTGGTTTATATTGATGAATAATAAGGATATAATTCACATATTTTATTTTAGGAATTAAGTATTAATTAATTAGACGATAAATCACCATTAATGGTTTAATAAGTAAGATGAATGATGTATGTGTTTATGTATTGAGTTTTCAACCTTATGATATTGTATAATTTTATAAATGTTATGGTAATCATGGAATGCCTATGGATTGTTCTATAGAAGTTATTGTTTTAAAAACTTCAAAAACATATGTTAGATGGAATTAATACCTTTTACTAGTTTTAAAAAGTTTATAATTTTTATGGGTCATGTAACCAATAATTTTTCTATATGAAAAGGTTTATATAAGTAATAATTTTTTTTAATTTTGTTACATATATGTTTAAAGTTATATAGATTATTTTTTTATATGATCTATGAATTTTAGGTAATATTTGGTTAACAAATATTTTTGATGAACAAATTAATGTTCTGATATTAATATTAAGCTTAAATATATTAATGTTATTTTTAAAGATATTTCTCACATTTTTATAATTTTATAAGTATTATATTGAAATTTATTTATAAAATAGAATCTCAAAGACTCAGTCACAACCCGTCGCATCTACAAAGGCCACAATGATCGAACTAAGAACCAATGGGAAGCCAAAGTGCATCACCTCTAGCTATCCTTTGTGATGTCTTAGTTACTATGATATTTTTCTTTTTTAATTAAATTATTTTATCGATGAAGAATAATTTTATTTTGGGAACATATATTTTATCTAATAGATTACTATGTTATTATACAAATAATTGGGTGATTAAGCTATTAATGTTATTTTGGAATATGTTCTTTATTTTGGAAGACTTATATTATTCAGAGTAATATAATACTATGTGATTTTATTTGTGATATAAAAGAGTAATACTCTTTCAGAAACATATATTATTTATGGTGAATCAAGTTATTAATGGAAATTATTATTATATATTGAAGATTATGTGATTTTGAAAATTAAATTTTTTAAATGAGATATTTAGTGTAATTTATTGTAAATTTATCTTCGGAGATTATGTTGTAAAATCCTTCACATTTTTGAGTTTCATATTTTAATCTAAAATATTTTGATTAATATTAATGATTGTTATTCGTTGAGTGATCTATGTTGAACTTTAGGTATAAATATTGAATTTTGGATATTAAAGTAGTTTTTGATGATATAAAGGTTTATTAATTTTGGAAAGTTACATTATCTTATAATATCCATTTTGGTTCTCATTAATTCTTAAATACAGGAGGAATTTTTACTCATACTTTTATTGATTTTGTGACTCGTAAAAGATAATTCTGATGCTATGGATATGATAAATTCATCATGAATACTCATTATTTGTGTAAAATAATAGGATTAAATTCAAATTATTTTGTAAGTATGTTTATTTATGTTATTTGACTAGGTATTATGGTAATTTCTACGTTTTAGGAAAATTATTTTGAAATAAAAATGTTATCTCTTTACTTTTCTCATCATGAAATTAATGGCCTTCTAACCCATTACAGATTTATTTTTTTGTGATGGTTAACCATCTTATGAAAATGTTCTCTATTAATCTATATCAGTACATGTGCATTATAAATTTTCCTCAATTTCCATGTTTTCCATCATGGAATCCATTTGTTATCTCAGATTACCTTTGTGATTTCAACTCTTTCTTTTCAAAAATAAGTATTATTAATCTTTTTTACGATGTGGAATTTCAACAATAATATTTTTTAATGTAAAACCCATTTTTTTCATCACAAGTATAAATTTAAAGGTAAATATTCCTTAATGGGGTAGAGAAATTAGCATCTATATATTTTAAAAGGAAACATTGTGTTCCGTTTCATGCATGATACACCACAATGAACATAAACAAAAAACTAAATTATATAATTTAAATGTGGCCATTGTAACCAAGCCATTAAATTGGAAGGACTGGATAGTATTAATGATATTATGTAATATATAATTATCATACTCATTTGTAATGTGTTAATTAATTCTTTTTTAATAATTTTTATATTTTTAGAAATGTAATTTATTTTTTCAAATAATACATTTTAATCAAAAATTAGGTTTTTATTTCACTTTATTAGGGAATATTATAAATATTTTAAGAATATTTTTGAAATTTGATATCTAAAAATAATCTTCCTTTTTGTAATAAAAATATCATGTTTTACTTCGGGTGAAATTTTTGATTTTTGGAAAATATTGTGTGTTCAGTGAATAGTTAAAAATAAATGTTTTTATAAAAATATAATTTATTTTTAAAAAATTGAAAATTTTAAAAGTGCCATTATTTTTTAATTTTATTTAAATTAATATAATTATTATTTAGTGATATTTTATCCACTAAAAATATTTGTATTCATATTTATATTTTATTTTAGAATAATTTTTTGGGGTTTAAAAACCGGATTATTTATAAAACTGTTTTAAAGTACATAATGTTGCTCAATTTTAATTAGTTAAAAAAATATAATGGGAGATTTTTTTTTGAAATTTATATATTATATATTAGTAAAAATTAATTATATCTTATAGCATGTTTTTTATTATTCATAAATTTTATATAAAATCATTTTTTTCTTGAAAAATCACCTCTTAAATTACTACTTTTTGATCGTATCTATGAGTTTTGTTTTATATAAAATTTTTTCAATTATATAAATTGAATTTGAAAAAATGGATTTCATATATTGAATAATAAGTTCCAAATTATTTATTAATTAAATTTTTGGTAAAAATAATTTACGATGGTAAAAAAATATTTACCGTAGTATAGGTCTAATTATAAAATGACTTAATGATAAAAGGTAAAGCCATAAAAAAATTAAAAACTATGAATTTAAATGGGTGGAATAAATATTTATAAAACACAAAAAGACCATAAAATATTAATTATTTCTCTAATTATTTTTAATTAATTTTATCGAAATGTGGTTGGCATTAATTATAATTACTCATTATTTAATCACTTAAAACCACCCCTCCTCGACTATAAATTACACTCCTCACCAACCCCTTTCTCCTCAAAATCAATGAGTATATATAAACACCTTCCAAACACTCTTCTACCCACACTCTCTAAATCATATTTCTATAGTTATTAACAACATAAAAATTCTAAGTTCCTTAATGGCTAATTAAAAAGGTGATATTCATGAGATAACTTTCTCAAACCACCTCTCTTAATTTCAATATTTATTCTACCTTATCCTGACATAATTCATACATATAGGAATTATAAATACATTATCATTCATATAATTTAATTTTATATTTATATTATAATATCTTATACCAATCTATTTTATTATCTCCTCTTTTTAAAATAAATGAAATCATTGTCCAAATTATAGCGGTTGCCTGTCTCTATGAATAATGACGATTCATTTTCGATTACCTCCGTAATGGATGGTCATAAAAAATTTCTGACAAATAATATTTTAATTGGTATATTATAACTTATTTTATGTTCTCTCACTAATATATATTAATAATATTAAATAGAACAAAACTAGTTCTTGATGGTCCACAAATCCTCCAAAACAAATTAACCATTTCTCATTAACATTTTTATCAAAATAATAATCCACTTTAAATAATTAAAAATTATTTATGTGTATTATTAAATCTTTTTTAATTGAATTAATACCATTTAATTTCATTTTTATATTTCTATTCTCATTTAACATGAACATCCATAATTATAATCAACCAAACCAAAAATGAAACCTTGAACAAACTTTCCTAGAACTAAAAAACTGATCTTTATAATTCATAGAAACGGCCTTAAATAATCTTAATAAAATTAAAATAAATTAAATATATATGTAAAAGGATCCTAATTATTTAATTAATGAATCTAAAATTATTATATTGGACATTAAGAGTGAGTACAAAACATTCTAAAACAATGTATGAGACTGATTATCTAAAAGATACCTTTTTAAATGTTTTTAAAATTTCTTCCATAAATCATTATATTTCATATCCATGTTTTTAAAATTATTTTTATGAATTTATTAATATGTAAATTAATTTTTTTAAAATGATATTTAGAAATTCTAGACAAATATTTTCTAAAAGGGATCATTTTTTGGTTTTATGTAAGGGTTTCTCATCATAATTTTACTTCTATGAGATATATGTCTTATTCACTAATTATTTATTTTCATTTTATTAAATATATCATTTGATAATTATTAATTTTATGGGTTTTATGATTCTACTGATTATAAATTGGTTAGAATATTTTTTCCAAATTTCCATTCTTTAAGTTAAACATCAACTTCATTGAAAATGTATTTCTATGATTATCTGTGATGGTATTATGAATTTAATTTTGTTTTATTTCCACATTTTAATTTTTATTCACATTTTATATAGACAATAAATTCATTTTATTATTTTTAACTACAATGATATCATATTAGTAGGGGACAATCCTTTAAAAAAAGTCTCTAAAAGTTTTTTTTACAAAAGTAAAAAAGGACTGTTTTTTTCATATATGGAATGAATAAAATTGTATTCATTCATGTCACCATAAAATTTTAAATAATTGTTTAAACGTATATATGGTTTAATTCAATGAATTTTTTTTACTTTGAACATGTGCAGTTTTAAAAAAAAAGTGATTTCAAAATGGAATTTTTTTTTTCATCAAAGAATAGTTTAGCATGCAAGCTTTCATGATTTATGATGATCAATCGATCAATGGGAGTTATATAGGATTATGTGTGGTAATGTTATTAACCAATAATGGGTGGTTCCATGATAAATTAAGAATAAGTGGTTACATTATTAACAAATGACCAATGGTTCGGTGAGAAACCAAGGATGGTTTATTACATTATAACCTTCAATGCATTTGGTATGGCAGAGTTAGGGGTTTCCAATATCGTCTACTCTATTTATAATATTGATATATAAAATGATTTCCAAGGGTTCCTAATTATATTTTCTACTCATGTTAATGAATTTTCATTAAAATTTATTTATTTTTAAAAGGTAATATAATAATCATTTTGAAATAATTATTGCTTTTTTCATAGTTAAAAGTTATATTTTTATAAAAATGTTTTTATGATTTTTCAATGGACTAACGATTTAATATCTTTGTGTACCTTAATTATATTTTATTCTAATCCTAGGATTTGTAATTTTTTCATAGTATTTAAGGGTGTTTAATGAGAAAGGATTATATGTATGTGATATTGTGAAACAATTTCATGAAAATAAAACATGTTTTAGTTTAAAGACTTTTGCATTATAAATAAATAGATACTCTGTATATGTGTACACATGTAATGTTTGGGTTTACTATGTATGAGTTAGTACAAATTCAGAAAAAATATAAATCTAAAATATAACTGGGTATATAATAATGTGAATTCAAGTTATAAATCACTGTAATACGTAATTTTTATGGCAGGGTCCTTAAAAAATTCCAACTCACATCTTAAAAAACATGTGGTGGAACATTATATGATTAGTTTTTTTTTTTGTTGATCATGGGAGTGTATGTGGATGGGGTTTGTGTATAATTATTTTCTATAAAGGCAAGATCATTATTTTATTAATGGTGTTGGAATAAAAAGGTAAAATACATAGATTTATAGTGCTTCAGAAAAATCCAATAAGATTGGGAGACCTTCAGTTATTTTCCTTAGTCTACCATGGATACATTTTATTTCTAAGGTAGGTTGGTCATTCCTATATCTATGATACTGTAATTTATGGAAAATTTATACTATTTCGGTTATCTTATACTCTATGGGTCTAAAAAGATGTATCACGATCAAATACATTAATGTTATTGGTCAAGGATGATGTAGTCAATTATATGATTTGTGTTGTGGTGCTTTACTTGTCATAGAATTAAAGCAGAGCACTAATGGCCTACAAGTTTTTTTGTAATATTTTCCTATTATTGTTGAGAAGTGCAACAAGGATTATATAGAATTTATCATTATATTACCATTGATTGCTAGTGGGAAGAATTCATGTTTTTCGCTCATTGATTTAATTTTTAAATAAGCTCATTTCCACCCTATCATGGAGATGACAAATGTATAGATTCTTGGGAACATGAATGTCTGAGAGGTTGTGAAGCTTCATTGATTTAAGTATGCAGTTTTTATGATAGGTAAATTGTTTTACATCTAGGTTTTATAAGAGTTTCATTGATGTTATGGGTTACTAGTTTAATCTAATCATGTAATATAATACTCAGACGGATTGGAAGACTGAGTGATCCATTCAGATTCTTGAGTATATACTTTGGGGATGTAAGCTTGATTTTTTTGTTTCATATGGAAAATATATTCCATTGGTTGAATTTTTTTAAAATAGGAGATATTATTCTTTCATTAAAATGGTTCCCTTTCATTCCTTTCATGTGTGGCCATGTAGATCTCCCTTGTGTTATGTAGATTTGAGAGAGTGTTTCATGGTCAGACCATTCCTTGATCAAGAGTTGACATGGAAAGTGGAAATAAAATATAAGATATTATTGACTACTCAAAATCTTAAAAATCATATGTGGACCATCATTATATCCCACTTGATTTTAGGGATGGTGATTCAATTTTTTTAAATGATTCATCTCACTTAGGATACCATTGGTTTGGTAAGAAGGGTGTGTTTGCACCAAGGAATGTTTACCCATTTTATATAGTAGGATTACATATAATGTGGAGTACTTGTTGGATTGTTTATCATTAATAATTTTTTTGATGATGTTTTTCAATTTTAAAAACTAAAGAGGTATCACCTAGTCCCTAACCATGTGATATAATGGGAAAAACTTTATCTTGAGTTATATAGAATGGTAGATGATAAACCAGCTCATATTATGGATTGATAAGATAAAAAACTACATGGTAAAATGGTTCCCATCATAGTTGTAATATGGATGTGTGACTTGATAGTCATAATAGATGGGTGAAATAATCTTCGATGAGAATGTAGTGGAATTCTCTTTTTGTGAGCCCAGAACATTCTTCACTTTCATGTGACCTAATTATTGAGGGTGGATAGAATTTTTATAGCTTTTAGGTAACATGCATGGTTTATATTTATCTTTGGTATTTCTATTTTGAGATTCTGGGTGTTCTCAATGGTAAGAGGTATAAAATTTGGTTTTATGAGGAAAATAGTCTAGGAGCATGTTTAGTCAAACTACACTGTAACTTTATAGGTTTGGTGGTTCATTTTCAATGCTTTCAACACTGTTTGAGCATAGCTTTTAAAACCTTCAAATCTGATGACAACCCATACAGGTTTTGGGGTTGTTTTATATAGTTCTCTCATGACATGAGTGTGTTTTTTCAAAACATTTGAATCAACTATAGAAATCATGACACTACTACTATTTAAAGGACGTAGTCTATACTTGGTTGGCACATTATTTAAAAAACTTTTTGCCCTAAATATGATCCCCAATTAAAACCAATTAAATTTTAGATATTACCTAATTTTCCTTGGAAATTTTTAAAACTAATTACCCCCCAAAACCTCATAGGTTTAACCTAAACTTCCCCCAATAATCCATAGGTCTCTCTACTTAGATTATTTATAATATGCTTTTGTTTATGGAGGATCTATTCATTGTATGTATCATTTTTGATCTGGTTATATCTCTTCTTCTAAGATCAGGAATTGATATCTTCTCTTCTCATATCATTTCAATATGATAAGGCTATCATTCCCATATCTAATGGTTATCATGGAAAAAGTTTTAATTTTCTTAAGGATTTAGGCTTCTGAGGAACAGATCAACTCATTCCATATCTGAATTGTCGAAGGTGTATTGTTTTACATTCTTTTGTGATGTTGGATTTATTATACATTTATTTTAACCCATGAATTACACATTTTACTTGAATTATTCATTTGGTTTTGGTAAAGAGTTTATTTATTGATTTCATTAATGATTTGAAAAGGGGTTTGAAATGGTTTTGTATTATAAAATGTATGTACTCATTTAATTTATTGTATTGGATTCTTAAAATATTTTTTTACATAAAAATGTATTTTTAACCATATAATTATTCATTCGCATCAATGAAAATGTTTTATAAGTTATAAGAATATTTTATTTAATGTTTTTTCAAACATAACAAAAAATGTGATCCTTATTCACATGGAGAATAGGACATATAACCCTTAGTGTGTGTTTCATTACTAGGGGTGATTGTTTGGATGTAGATGGATTTTGGAAAAAATTGATATCAATAAGACTCATGTTACAACAAGATAAGTGTTCTCCCATGTGTCAGTGTACGTATTATCATAGGCTATATCCCAATTTTTAATTGGTTTTATACATGCTTGTATCATTACATTTCTAATTCCTCACATGTTTTTTATATAGTATTTCCTTAGATAATTATGATTATTAATTCATGTTATCAATCATGAAATTTTCATGTTATTGGTTATTGTGATTATGTGATGTTTTTATGGAAATTAGGGAGGTTTTAAAAATGATTCCACTATTACAATTTTATTATAAAGTTGCTTTTTATTCTAGAACTAATAGTTTCATTGTGATAGACTTTGTATTGATTCTTGTCCACAACTTGTTGGTCCTTTTTCTAGAACCATACTTTTTTACTATGAGAATCTATAGATGTGGTCTTTACATATTCTAATAAAGGGAATTAAATCAAATAGTTATTTAACTTCTCTTGTATGTCATCATATTATAAGTTAGACAGATTGGTTGCAAATATTGTCACATGGAAACATGGTTTTATCATTCAATATTTCACAATTATGTTTAGTGATTTTTTCTTGACGTTGTATATATCATGCATGTATACACTTATTTTTCATTTTACTTTTCTTATCTCTGTTTTATTTTTCATCATCCATTTTTTGTTCTATTGTTATTCTCTACTTTATGGTAGGCTACCTCAGATGATATGTCATTTTTACCAAGGTAGGTTCATTTCAGATCATTATATTATATTTTTAAAGATTGAGATATAGCTCACCAATATGTAAATAAGGGTTAACACTTCCAATGATTGATTATTAAAAATGTTTAAAAATTGAAAATGCATCAATGCTCCTTCAAGTCTCATAGTGCCTTTCAACCTCCATTATGTAAAGCATTTTATTAATATAAAACTCAATGATGATACCATGTCATGAATAAAACCACATTCCACTTCATGACATGATCAGTAACATTCCATCTGAAATGTTATAAATCAAAGATATGGAATAAAATTAATTTAAATTTTTTTTATTAATACCAAATAATAATGCGAATAATGACCTCCATTCCATTTAAAAATAAATAATATTCCAAAAAAAGTATGATAGTAGAAGAGTAAAATTAATGAACAGAAATATGTTGGACCACGTTAGATATACTTCATATAATATTCGATAAGAAAATCAGAATATGATCTATAATCTAGTATAAATATCCTTCAACATCATTAATTTTTACAAACAAATATCTTGGAAAGTAATTATGACTATTTGGATGGATATATATTTACCTATTATTCCTTTTATAAGTATATAAAAAATATTATGAAGGCATTTCTAATTATATGTAGTTTCTCTATGAAAAATATTTCTCAAAATGAAATATAATTTTTGGTAATCTAAACCACTAAAATACACAATCCTCTACCTAGTTACGAGTCAGCTTATCATTATTATAGATAAAATGCCTAAAACCATTCCAGCCCAATACCCCTTTCGTTTTTTTGAATTAATGATAAAACCACTTTTTGTCTTCCACATTTGATGAAAATTCTATCCATCACGGGGGTTCGTCAAAATTATGTTTCTATAATAACCGTAAATATTTATGTTTTGTATTCCAATTGGATTCATATTTTTATGAAATGTAAATTACTCATACTACTAAATTTTTTCATTAATGATTTATTTACATCATAAATATGGTATTTTTATTGTCAATTGATTAGAAAAATCATATTTTTTACATACCACAATCATATAAAATGGAACATTGAACTTTCATATTTTCATTACTATACTGTGCATGTAACCATATATGAATTGAATCTTATTCTATAATGTGCATGTAACCTTATAAAAAGAATACGATAAAATTGTGAAATGTTTTAAGGAATAAAATCAAAATATGAGTACTATTTGAAACATGATTTCGTTGAGATTGAATATTAATATGTGCCAATTCACACCTTGAAAATAATTCTCCAAGTGTTTTCAGGTAATAGAACTTTTTTTGAGAATCGATGACACACCAATAAAATCATGAACTCCATTCAAAATGTGATACCATAATTAATGGTTAAATTTAATATAAATATATAATGTTTTATGTGTGATGATTATAAATTTTTAATGTCATTAATTACATAAAAGTAGGCATATAAGACCGATAGATGATGAATGTTAGAGGATTAGAGTGCATGAACTATGATCCCTCATGTCACTAGAATTCTTCCTCATTAGGTGACCATGATACCATTCCCCTTAAATATTTTCATGAGGGGGTATTTCCATATTTTTGGGTGACATGGTTGTAGTGGGAAGTGTCACTTCAGGATTAATTTATTTTTCAAATCATGTCTAGGATGTTTCATTCTTGTTTACCAATTCTAACTCTCATTTTTTCATTACATGACCATTGTGTTGTGATTTGAGAAGTATAATTTTATGTAAAATTATAATTTCACTTGGATGTATAAGAACATTTTGAAATCTAGAGTTCTTATGTTAAAAATTTTTTTAGGTAACCTACTATCTTAATCAACCCAAGTAATTGACAATATGAATTAGGTGATTAATGAAATATTGAAAAGGGTACCCATAATAAGGATCCCTTCATACCTAATTCCAAAAATATTAATGAAAAGTTAATTATTTTAATCCCAAGCACACATACTAGAAAATAACTAAACATGAAAATATCTCTCAAATTGATTCCAAAATCCAAATATATTTTCATTTTTTTCTCTTTTATTATCAATTCCTTCCTTAGTATTTAAATTCTTGAATTCACCTAAAGTTGTTCCATCCATCCTTGTGGGTTTGGAAATTATTCATTATAATTACATTATTTTGTAGTTAGGTTGTTTAATTTTTTATATTATTAATGTATATACCTATAAGAAAATAAAAATTCTCTTTGGTATTTCAAATTTTTTACATCATTTCAATGGACAGTTTCCAATATTAATAGGTTAATTAGGAATATCGATGGTTGTTTTTATTATATTGAACTTTTTAATACATGGTCATGTCATTCTATTGTTTTATGTCGTAATCCATTGGGAAATTTTTCTACTTATAGGAAGGTTATATAATACAATATTTCATATGACCCATGTATAGGGAAAACCATATGTCATTAAAGAAAGGAAAAAATAAGAGGCTAAGAAAGAATGTCATGTTATGGCTGAATAAGTTCCATGAACAACACTAGAGGTACCCACATGCATGGATTACATCATAATATCAAACATAGAAATTTTTCACAATATTTAGTGTATTCATTTGTCACCCCTTATTTTGAGATATATTAGTTGATTATCCAAATGATCTACAACTCAATAGTATTTTCAAGGCTACCACATTATGATTAAAATGATCAAATAGGGAGTTTTATTTAACCATGTGATATGTTTCAATTCAATATTGTCTTAACTGATTTATTTGTATTATTTATGATTTTATTCACATTAAAATTAAAATCCTTGTAATAAATTTGAATCTTATCCTCTCTTTCCCCTACTACATGTGATGAGTTTGTGAGAAACATGCATACCCTATTATTCCCACCATTGTAATCCATGAATATCGGGGTTGAAATTTAATGTTAAATCAATTCGAAGGACATTTTATTTTTGTTGTTTGGAAATATTTTCAGAAATAAATATTGAATTCTCTCATCATGATATTTAAAATCTGTAATTTAATCCATACAATTTATAACATCCTCTTGTAGGAAAACAAGTCAACCGTTGATGCAGCATTAGAAGGATAACTAAGGAGGAAGTCACTAGAGGAATGCTACATCCTTTTGGAGTATATAGAGTATAAGAGGTTTTAATGGTAGTGAGAAATAACCAAAAGATTTTGGGTGAACATGGTTTCTAATAGGTGGATGGGTTTCCAAATAGAATCCATGATAAGATTGATATATGTTATAATGTGTGTCCACAACCCCAAGCCACATGTACTAAATATGGAAAATATATTTATTATAATATAAAAAAATATTAGGTGTATATGATCCATTAATTGAAATGTAAAGGGTATTAACCATGGCCCCAGATTTGTAAGTAATAAGAACCTTAGGGCCCCTCACATTCAAGATAGGTACTCTCCTTAGAGGAGGAAATTGACACTTTTATGACAACTATAAGGGTTTTAATAAAGGATAAAATAGAAGACTAAATGAAAAAAAGGTTTTATTATTAAATATTGATATTAACATTGGTCAAATCTCAAATAATATTAGAGTGAGGATGAGCAGAGAATTTCTATGAAATTCAAAAGTATATCTATAGAGGGATTTGAAAGTTATAAAAATAATAAGTGAAAAAATAATAGAAGAAAAACATTAAACAATCATAATTATATAAAAATAAATTGATTAAATGGAATCCGAAGAGCTATAGTTCAAGAATATATAGAAATCTTAAAAAAAAAGTGAGGAACATCCACTGTTGTACAATCCTTGCATTCCATTTCCAGAGAGGTTGAAGTATGATATGCTAGAATCAAAGAGAGGTAATTTTACAAAATTAATTGAAAATTGAAAATTAAAATTAATTTTGGATAATCACTTACCAACATGAAAATATTCACAAAGATTATAGTGTAATTTTTAATAAAAAAATAAGGATAAAATAGACCAAAAAAATAATACTCATGAGACAGTTCTCCAATATTATATTAAAGAATCTACCAAATAATAAATTAAACCATAGTAGTTTTTCCCTTAATAATCACAATGGGTATAATAAACATGGAAAGTAATTATGTTATTTAGATGAATGTTTTTATACCATTCCATACAATATAATTGAGATCCTGGGACTAGATGACTAGAATCCCATAAGAGTCCTATTTCCATTAGTAGTTTCAATACTGAAATTCCAAGGTGGACTTATTGATGATATTATGATCAATTTTTTAAATAATTCATTCTTTTTGGACCTCATGGTGCAAGATACATGAGATTAACTAACACCTTATATTCTAGGAAGATAGTTCTTAGCAATATAAATATCATTATTTGATGTACAAAGTGGAGATCTATGTTTAATAATGGTAAGAGAGAATGTATATTTAAATAAAAACATTGACATAATGAACTATTATATGAAAGATGAATAGTTTGAAGAAGAAGAATGGTTTGATGTTGAAGAATTTTACATTTTAGAACAATACTAAGAGGAACATCTATAATGTATATGAAAGAGTGAAATATAAAGAGAAAAGTGGAAAGATGAGAGACATGAAAATTGATGATGGGGGGATAGATAACCCACCAAACATTGAAGAAATACTATTCGATGGGATGGTGCATGAATTGATGCTTGTATATTATAGTCTAAGAATAAATTTGTTGGTAGGATCTATGAAAGACAAGAATATATTACCCATAAAGAAGAATTTGTCTATTTTTAGAGTAACCAAGGAGGTCCAAAGACATTGAGAGGTCACAAATAGGATCATTTTTAAACCCAGGACATGTATAATCATTTTAGTAATCCATAAACTGAGTAGAAATATGTATGTTAAAGCCAAAAAAATTTAAAAAATGTACTTCTGGGAGGCAACTCAAATTTTAAGAATTTATTTTATTTTAAGGAACTGGAAATCTCCCCTAAATTTGTTTAAATTTCATTGAAAAATGGAATTTAATTTCACTTTTGTATTTTCATTTTTAGGACTATTCAAACATCACAAGGTAGCATGATAGGATGATGTGTAATTTTTTCATATCATGGGAGGGATATTCATATCATGATCCTCAGAATATAGAAACACAACATCCATAATAATGTGATTCCTTGAAAAGTTGAGTAATCATTTCAATTCAATATTTTTCTATTATATTATCTATATTCATTTGTTTTATATCTATAAACTGGTAGTTTAATTATCGTGAAAAAATGAATGTAAAGTGGTTTTCAAAACTATCACTATATATTTCATGATATATTATTTCACTAGGAATTTTTATTTGTCGTATTTAAAAGTGACAGTAAATGTGTTCAAATTTTTAATTTTTGTTTATTTTTTATTGTCGCTACTAAATAAATTATTTAATATTTTAAAATTTTTTATATAATATATTTTTAAAAACAACAACAAATTATTGGCGGTTTGTTCAATAACACTACTAAATAAATTGAAAAAAATTAAATATTTCATATTTAATATTTATTATTTAATATTTAATATTTATTATTTATTATTCTACTCATTTATTTATTTATTAAAATTTCCATTAATTTTATTTTTTATTAATTAATTAATTGTAATTATTAGTTGGTAATTATTCAAAACAGAAACTAATTATTTCATATGTAAAAAATTAGAACATAACTTAAATACATACAAATTTTGATTTAGGTGTCAATTTTAATTCCAAATCCAATATAATTAAAGCCAATGAGATGATATACAAAGACATTAGATAATAATTTGGTAATATTTAATTAAATTGATAATATTAAAGATTTAAGTGATTTTGAAAATTGAACATAAACTTCAAGCAACAATTATTTTTGAACTTGTGGTTTATTTGGGCTATACTACATATCAAATTTAATATTGTGATGAGATCATTTCCATATTGATCAAGAAGACACTTATAACTATTTTTAAACGTGAAAAAATGCCTAGAAGGCCACCAAAACAGGGTTTCTGGTCAGAAACCACGATTTCTATACATCGAATGAGATTGTAGCGTCATTGAAGAGTGTATTCACATGATTTTTGGGGTTTTATGATTTTATCTATGGATTTTTATTTTTATTGATTTTATGGTTTTTCAATTGTTATGGATTTCCCTCTTTTAGGGATTTGTTATTCATTATATATATATATATATATTTGTATATGTTTCTACAGATTTCTATACATTTATGCAAATTTAATCATAATTTAGGTATATTTATAAGTTTGTATTAAAAATTATATATACTTTTATTTACTCAAGGACAATCGAATGTAGTTATGAATATTTTAAAAAATTTATACACATTTATAAATATGTTTATGCATTTAGGTTTATATTTTTTATACGTTATATGGGTATATATATATATAATTTTCTTTATTTTCTTTTTTATATATTCATAAATATATATATATATATATAATTATATACATTTTTGCAATTATATATATTTCTATAATATAAATGAGATTTTTATAGATTTATATAATTTTTTTTCATGTATTGATATTTTGATATATTTATATATACATATAATTTATAATGTATTATTATTTAGTTATTATTTATTATGTATTTTTATTATTTATTTATTTATTGTTTTTTCATTTATTATTTATTATTTATTATTTATTATCTATTATCTATTATTTATTTATTACACATATAGTATACATTAGTTTATAATTTACTACAAATTTATTGATAAATTATTATTTAATATTTGCTTAAAATTTATTATATATTTATTAAAAATTGTTACAAAATATATATTATTATTTTTATATATTTCTTATTTTTTATTTAATATTAATATATTATTAATATATTATTTATTATTATTTTATAGATTTCTTTTTAATTATTATTTGATGTTTATTATTTATTCATTATTTTTCTATCTTTTATTTATTTTTTATTAATTAATTATTTAATTTATTATCTTTTAGTTATATATTTTTAATGTATTATTATTTTATTGTGAAATTTATTAATTACTTATTATTTGTTATTTATTTATGATTTAATAATTATTTAATAATTATTAACTCTATATTTATTTTTCGTTTATTTATTATTTATCTATTTGTTATATTTTTTAAAATGTTTTAAAATTTAATATTATTTTTTTATTAGTTTTATTTATTTATTTATTTATTTATTATTATTATCATTATTAATTTATAGAACATTAATAATTTATTAAATGTTAATCTAATGTCAATATATTATATATTAATTTTTTCTTTTTTAACATATTATTTATTAGTTACTTATTTATTATTTACATATTAATAATTTAAAAAAATATTACATATTAATTATTAATTATTATTTATAAATTATTATTTATTACTAGTTATTTATCCATTTTGTATTTATTAATTATTAATTATTTGAAAATTTATTTATAAATTTTTTAATAATTAATATTTTATTTGTTGATTAAAACTTATTTTTATTTATTATTTATTATTTAGTTCATATTAACTTATTATGTTTTATTTTTTTAAATTTTTTTAATTGTTATTATTATTCGATTTCATTATCTCTTTTTTATCTATTCATATTTATACATATGTTAAAAAAAAATTTCTCGCCACACGAATATCTTCCTGATGTTGTAATGTGTTTAAAGAATGACCAAGGGATAAGAGGTTCAAATATCACTCAACATATATATATATATATATATTAAATTTCTATATTAAATATATGGAATATGAATTAATTCATAGAACGTGTATAGTAATAATAAATAAATAAATAATGAATAAAAAATAATTAATGATTTGTTATTTAGATAAAAAATAAATAAATTTAAAAAATAAAAAATTGGTCACCACAAAATGAGTTTCTCTATTTAAAAAAAACACCACTAAATTGTTCCACATTGATTTTTGAAAACTATCGCTAAATGATTTTTGACACAAAATTCAGTGTTTGTTATTCAAAACATCCATGAAACAGTTTAGTAGCAGTATAAATCATTGATAAACACAAAAATATTGTTCTAAAAGCATACATAGGCATAGTTTTGCAATCCATGCCTTAAAATTTTTATTTATTAACTTTCCATGGAGACATAAACATATTAGTATAATATCATTCCATGTTTTTAATTTTGTTTTCAATAATTTTTACTGAAAAAGCTTGGAGAATAGACAAGTAGAGAAAACATGAGGATTTATATGTGACCAGTCATGATTTAATGGTACATATTAAAATTTTAATTAAACTTTTTCTAATATTTGGTCTACTCTAAATTTCTATTTTATGTATGAAGATATATTATAATTCACATGTATTTACATGGGTAATTTATTGAACTATATTTTATTAGTTGTGAGAGTATTTCTTGTTCAATATTCCACATTCATTATATAATATATTTTTTGAGAGACATGGGCTTGTCTCCCTCTGAACATGTTTGGCCTCTTTTATAAATTATGACTAAATAGAATCATTATTAATATGATTGGGATATTTTATAGTTTAACCCTCTATCCATGTATCAACATTATATTAATTCTCCTAAAGCCTATAGAATCTATGAATGATCATGATAGAAAAAGATCCATCTTTGAAGCCTATTATATCATTTACTACACTACTCTTAGTCTGTATTATGATAATCAAAAGAATAAGTGTGGTGCGGAGGATGTCCATGGGTTGATGGGGATGTATATTATTATGTAGAATCTTCTAAGGGTTTTATTATGATCTAGTCGATTCAATGTTATCATTTATTATACTTTGTTATTTACCTCTCTTGCATTACAATAAAAAATGAGAAAAATGTTCTTTTTTTGAGAGGATCAAAAATCACCATTTCTAAACTGATGAGCACTTCATTGTATGTGGTTTGGTCTTAAAAATTATATTTTTGGTAAGTGTACCATTCTAAAATGACCAAAATTAAAAAAAATTAAAAAATAACAAGATAAGGATATTAAATCATTATGATTACTTTTATCATGTGCTCACGTTGAGCTTATATAGAATGGGGAGATGACATATTCATCATTACATGAGTATTTATTTGATCTTTTTTTTTTACTATTTATTAATGTAAAACCTTTTTTAACTTTATTTTATTTATCGCCACCTACATTAAGCCTCAATGAAAATTTATCCTTAATTAAAATTCCTCGGGATTAATTTTTATCTCTTTCTTTAAATAGAGGATATTCTATATGCATTATAAACCTATGGTATGTGGCATGTATTTGAGGTATGTGAATAATTTTATTTACATTTTTTTATTGATAATGAGTCAAAAAAAAGAGGTGAATTGAAAGATTAATTCATATTAACAATGAATTTTAAATTGAAAATGATAAATATATAGGCATGGTTAATTCAAATTTGGAAATCTAAAATACCCATGGTTGACTTATTTCTTGGAAAATTGGGGATTTTTTTGATATTTTCTTATGTCATATTTTAACATTTATTTCATGATTTAGTTAATTATTTTTATAAAAATTTCATTTAAATCCGACTAATGTGGTTTTCCTTTTCAGTATGTTGAGATTTAATTCATTGGGAAAACCATTAATTATTTCTTGGGTGATTTGTCACTTACATTCATGCCAAATGTTTTTATATTTAACACATTTATTTTTTTACATAATTTATTAATCATGAATGGATATTTATTTCATTTTCATTTTATGGAATTTTATTGGTTTAATTTGATCAAAGGGAGAAACAAGAGATGCATGGAGTAAATTTAAGGAAAAACGTTGCTATGGGAAAAGGGACATGATAAGGGTAAATTATAGAGATTGTATTTGAAGAACAAAGATTAAATGAGGTTGAACATGAAGTAATATTTAGATTCATATCATAAATGGTATTTGAGATGTGAAACGAACACAGGTCATAAAGGTGGGCATGAAAATATTACATTCTAAAGGGCACCGAAATAAATAACATTGTGGAACATTAGTCACATCATGAATCTTTCTAGACTCACCCAGTTTATTTCTATGATTCTCAAAATTTGATGAATTTTTATGATGAAAAGGATACTTCCACATCATACTGTGAAAAAAAGATTCATTACTTTTAAAAATATATACGTAATGGAAATTTTCTATGGATTAAATTTATGATGTGTGGTCACTTGGACAAAATAATAAGTCATGCCAATTCATGACTTCAAAATAATTCACCACAAGAGTTTTTGGGAAAAGCAGATTTTGGAGAAGTGATGCCACACTATTCATGTCAATTACTCAACTCCCAATATAAACCCTTAGTCAGTGGATTATTTTAATGTGTAGATACAAGTACTTCCAAGTGATAATTATAAATTTAGAAGATATATGACCCTCCAAAGAAGACATATACGATAGATTATTATCAAACAATGAGAGCACATGAGCTAGGAGCCCTACATCCGTTGACAATATTCTTCTCTGAGTAACAATTTCATTATCCCCCCACATGAATAACATGATGGGGTAGTTATATTTTGTCTAATGATATGATTATAAGGGAATGTTTCTCTTAGTGATTATATTCATTTTCAATTCCAAATATTTTTGTTTCATTCATATAGATAAATTCTATATATATTACTTTTTCCATTCAATGACCATTATTTCATGGTTTCTATAGTTTATTTTAATGCAAAAACTAATTTTCATGGGTTTCGTATGAACAAAATTCAATCTATAGTGGTTATGTTCAAATAGGGTTTTGGGTAACCAAATTTTTTAATCATCCCAATTAATTGACTATACAAACTTGGATATTTTTAACTAAGGATAATTTTACCCAAACCAAGGATCTATTTAGGCCAAGTTCTAAAAACAAATATTAATTAACACATAATTATTTAAATCCCAAGAATCAAAGCCTAAAAATTATTAAACTAGGCATGCTTTTGTAATATTTTTCCAAAAACCAAATATGATTTCATTATTCTTTCTCTCTATTTCACAAAAAATTAAATAAATTTTATTTAATTTATTGACTTCACCTAAAACATTTCTGACCATTATTTTGGGTTTTCCACTCTAAATTGATAATTACTATATTATTGATTATATATATATATATAAATTATTAAATTTTTATAGACTCATATGAAATTAAATATTGAATATAATTTTTCATATACCATCAAACTATAATAATAATAATAGGGGAATTAGTTATACTTCAATCATCTCCCACATCATATCAATACCATATGAAATGATAATGTTATAATAGGAACTGCCATACCTTTGATATGACTTTATATTCCCTAGGATTATTGAACCACTAAGAAGTGGGGGATCAGGACATATATTTTTAAAATTGAATGTCTTTATAAAATAAACCCCAAACACATGTTATAGTTTTATCAATATTATATTCATAAAATAATCATATAATAATGCAATGGTAGTAATTCAAATCATATAACTTAAAGATTCATTGTGTTATACCTCATTTCGGGTGACTACATCCTCTCCAGGGTGAATTATATCAGTCTATAGAATTCGTTATATATATATATATATTAATTACAATCTTAGTAATATCCCATTAAACTCGTTCTATCTCCCATCATGATTGATTATAATAACTCCATTCAAGTATGATGTTTTGATGATGAAAAATTGATCAAAATAATATTTGAATCATTGTAAAATGGATCCCAAAAGATAATATATATTTTAACCATATTGTGTGAATATAATTCAATTAAATATTTTTAATTAATCACCCTTCACTAAAACTACGACTTTTCTTCTCAACCATTTTATGTTAGATGAAAAAAACCACTACACCTCAAAAATTCATGGAAACCCTATCTGATGCATTCGATTGGTTCCAATTAATGGAATATCTATTTTCTATCATAGATAGAAATACCTATTTATTTATATGGATGAAAACCTCATTGTTATGATTTTTAAGTAAACTGTACCTAATAGTAGATATTCAGCCAAAATGTAATCTTTGGTTAAAGCTCATTCTGACACCAAATCTTAAACATTAATTTTTTTTTCTAGTTGAATTGTGTCCTCATAAAATTTTATCATATGTACTTTCCCCACCATTATATGTATAAATGAATTCAAAAATATAGGAAACCAATTTCAAATTCTAGATCATGTGAAACTTATTGGAATCTTATATAGTATTCTTAGTTCTTCTTACATATTTTGGATGCTTCATGACAAGCACCTTCATTTAAAACCTTCTAATAGTTTCTTTGACCTCGAATGTTATAGAACGTCACAATACATACTTATCTCATCTAGATTAAAATTTACATGAATCAAACCACTCTAAATTATTATATTACTTATTTTCAAATTTATATACAACATCTCCAAAAACATTATCTGGTAGATTTTTTTTATTCCTTCATTAGGAACATTTTTTCCAGTTCTACTCTATCTAATCACATTCCCTCTCCTTAACATAAATAATTTATCTTCATAAGTAATATCTATCCAATAGACTTAGAATTTTTTTGTGATATATTTTCCTTAAACTGTTTATTAAATTTTACCATATCTCAAACATTATACAACGATCAGAATAAAAGAATCCATTTGATATGAATTGAAGGAATCGTTCATCTGATGACATCAACTGAGTCTATGTAATGTTCATCAAAATTATGGATGTTAATCGAGAAACATCATGAATTTTTGTGATACTTTTATATATGACAGATCAACATATGAGGGACTCAATCCATTAACCTCTTCATGTCATAACTTCTAAAAATCAAACATCATACAACCAATAACAAAACCATTACAATTTAACACATCAAATATACCTTATTTATGTAAACTATTATCATTTAAAGATGTTTTAAAATATTATTAAAACATATAAAGTCTTTTTTCCTGTAACTAGTTATTCGGTTTCCCTAAATGGACTTTTTATTCCTGATCATTACCTTTACATAAGTTTTTTAAAACATGGTAGATCTTTACAGAGAATCTTTGACTACCTTTAAAAAAGTATTTTTTAAACTTACATAGGTTATGAAACATCTAGATTTTTTAATTTTTTTTATAATGAATTTTTTATTTTTTATATTTCTTTTCAATTAAAACTGAATTTAGTTTGTCTTACACTTAACTCAGAGCTTATCTTTCATTACACACAAAGTTGAGTATAAATATTGTGTCATTTAATTTCAAAATGCTATTATTTAATATGATATTTGTAACCTATCCATTAGATTGGTAGGTATCAATGGTAATAAATAATTAATGAAAATATGCTTGACACATGTATATTAAATTAATTCATTGTTGGGAATTTGTTTATAAATGAAAATAAATGGAACTGTTATCTGAGAATCTGTTTTTATAAAAAACAAGCATGAATAACCTAAATAAATTAAGAAAAAAACTTTTTGTCAATTATTTTAATGAAATTTATATATTATTTATATTCAATAAAATATTTAATATTCATCATATGTGTATTCAGAACAATATATTGGAACAATTCCAATTTTTTTCTTAAAAACTATGTTTTTCTAAAAAATTAGTTTTGTGGATTTTGGGGAAATGTTTTTAAACCTTTTTTGAAAATTTACGAAATCTAATTTTTTTTAAAAACATCACTTTGGTTTCAAAATTTCAAAATTACTTTATGGAGAATTTTTTGAATTATTCTAAAATATTTAATTTTTTATGAATAGTAAAAAACTAAATTTTTATTAAAAACATCATTTTTGATTAAATTATTTATAAAGTTATATTATTTTTAAAATTTATATTAATGTAAAATAATTTTAATTATACATCCATTTATCCAATTTAGTTCATTAGAATCAATTTTATTATGAATTTATAGATAAAAATCTTGCAAACTTTCACACAAATTATCTTTAGAACCCACCTTACTCATCACATATCTGAGAATAATTTTAAATTATCATTTTCATCATCTTGGGAAGGAATATGAGAAACAGATTCGATATTTTTAAGAAGATAAATATATATTACATAAAACGTTCAAATTATTTTTTGACCAAAATGAATAGAAAGTCCCATAAAATTTATATACCAAGATTAACGTAAAAATGAATTTTCTGGTGGTAAACTAAAACGATCCTGGTCAAAAATTACCAACAACATACCCAAAACCCATTTTATGTAAATATTTAAAACCTATAACCTCTGTTATAAGAAATAATAATTTTTTTATCCTTTCCACATGAGAAAAACGTGGTTGGATTTTTTCTTTTCAAAACATTACAAGTGATTCACTCACCATACCTATAAAATGACACATCTTCACCTCTCTTCCTCACTCCTTCAAACCATTATGGATCATTAAATACATACCCAAATAATTCTTGATTCCCACCACTAATTTTATAAGATTATTTTTCATATAAATCCAAACTACAAATGGTTTTGGTGAAAACCTAAAGAGGATACCTGAAGAAGAGGTGATGTTCATCAATAAACATTTTGTTTTATTTATTATTGAAAAAATATTTAATTATTATTAAGAAATTAAGATATAATAAATCTATTATCTTTAATGTAATGTTTTTGTGTTTATTAACTAAAAAAATTTCAATCAAGTGTGTTATGAAATCATTATTCATGTATACCGTAGACTACCACCTTGTGAGCCGATGTAATTCATTTTTCCATTACCAGCACTCACTGTTGGGTTTGATGAGGGATATAATTTATATATATGATATTTATAACACAATTATACCAATATTATAATTATATAATATATATCTTTTTCTTTCCATTCCTTTGAGGATATGATAATATCCTTCATCTGTACGACAGACAACCGCCTCACAAAGCGATGTGATATGCTTTTAATAACGCTTTATATGGAATATAATAATGATAAGTATATGTTATATAAATTAAATTATAATGATATTAATGAAATATTTATCATTTTAAAAATATATTATATCATTTTATTTCGTACCTTTCTACTCCCTAAAATATGATTACATCTTTCGTGTACGTGTCGACAATTGCATTCACAAAGAAATGCGACTCTCTTTTCATCACCACACAACATGGATTATAAGTATATGGATATTTAAAATAAATAATATAGTATTTATGATATTATGATAATTCATTAAGTATAGTCTTATAGTTACTTATTCTCCATAATTATGGATGAAAAATGGAAACACAACTCATTTGTACGTATGACTTAACATCTCCATTATTGTAACATAATTCATTTATAAAAACACATAATTCATTATTTTTTATAAGATTATAATTCATGTATGAATATAATACTTATGTAATTATTTTTATTCTATAAATGATGTAACCATTTTCAAAGTAAGAGTAAAGAATAAAAAAATTAACACATATATGATAAACAAAGTGGTTACTACCCAAAACATGACTTTCACATAGAATAATTAATAAAAAGTAACAAAAGTTCCTAATTAAATAATATATATTATTATATATGTATCTATGGTTCAATAATAAATTTTAAAATAAATTATATTAATTGTACATTAGGTTTGAATGAGTATAAAGGAATTTGATACTTATTGTAATGGATTTCCGTCTCACTTTTATTTTTTGGGAGATAATGAAATATTCACCATGTTTTTTTATGTTGTGTATATACAAACCATTAATTTCTTGTATGATTATTTCCCTTAAATTTATAGTTATTTATACATATATTTTTTATCTACCTTTCATGTGTTTTATAATTTTTATGTTATCAATATGGTAATGGGTTTGTAGTCTCTCTTTTATTTTTGGGATAAATATGAAAAGTAATCACTTGTTTCTTTTATATATATATATATATTTACCCATTGACATGTAATATCTGGAATATTAGTATTTTCATGATATTTAATTTTTTATTTTATGTTATTATTTATTTTTTCTTATGAGTCTAAATAGTAATAAAGTGGTAAGTGAATTTTGCCTCAATTTTCTTTTTTCGAGATATAAGGTATATTGTGCAACTATATTATTTCATTAGAAGTATATATATCCACTTTCATATATAATATCAAGAATTCAATTGACATATTTATATTCTAAGTCAAAATTTTAGTTTTTTCTTTCATGGGGATTGTGATTTAATGATACAAAATAAGTAATGATTTTATGTTACAATCTCAATATCTATCAAAATTACTTATGATTATGTTTTCAATGATAAAATACTTTGATTAATCTATTAATAAAATAATGAATTTTATTATCCTATAGTTATTTATTAAATTTTATAGTACTGGTACCATTTTTCAATATTTTTTACATAAATTAATTTATAAAATATTTTTATGAAAATATTCTTTTATTTCTCTCTTTAGTTAGGAATATGTACTCTTTTAAAACAATGTTTTCAAAAAAATAACTCCCCTTTTATTTTTAAAATACATTTTTACCCATTTTTGACTTTTTAAAAAAATTAATTTGAAATTAATATTTTAATCTTTTTTTAAATAGCGACTATTTGTATTTTATAAAAAATCGGAAAGGAATAATTTTATTAATATATATGAGATGAATAAAATATACCATCATCATTGCCATTATTTTCATTGAATATTACTTTATAAACATTAAAGGTTATTTTCATATAAAATGATTTTCAATATATATTTTTTAAAAAGTGTATTTCAATGATGAAAAGATATTTTCTTAAAGAAACTTTTTAAACTATTTAAAAACTTATTATAAATGAATTGAATGTTATTTTTATAGAAATTTATTGTTAATGGGGTTTTATGATAAAAAAATTATATTGAAATAATTGTTATTTTCCTCAAGAAATGTTTTAAATGATGTTTCAAAGTCATCTTCCATAAAAAATGACATATATTGAAGTTACCTATGATTTAATGGGGATATGAACTAAGGATTATATTCTTATTCTTTCTCTAAATGGATAATTATTAAAATATATTTATGAAACTTATTTCACTTCTATGGGTTATAACAAGATAAAATTTATATGAAACCACATTTCTTCATGTGATATGCTATGATAAAATTATTAAATGACTATAAAACCAGTATCTTTTCTATAGGTTATGATATAATGAAATTATTTTGAAATCCTTTTCAATTGAGGGGTTATGAAATGATGATTTTTTAATGATATTATTTACACATATGTATAATTTTCATTATGTGATGGGTGTAAAATTTATCACCCTCCAATGAATTTGGTAATGAAATATGTTCTAATAGAATAGAAGTTTCATGGGTGGTTATACCAAGCCCAAATTTTTTATTCTTTATATTTTATAAGGACACCCATTTATATAATGGTTTATTTTAAACATTATTTATGGTTTTGGAGATTAATGCATCACTTCACCATATGATGATTTATTCATATTGAAAAACATGTTGGGAATTTGTTTTGATGATAACTAAATATAGACGGAATAAATTATCATTATATTTATGGATCTTATTATCCATTAGTGCCTCATTCCTAACAAATTTACATTCATTTAGTGATGTAATAGATTAAGTGTAAATTGATCACTGCACGACCAAAATTTTAGATTATTGTTGTGAAATAGATTAAAAAAAAGTAAGTATATCTTCTCATAAAATTATTTAAACTTTAAGAAAATGATCTTGAAATAAAGATTTGTCCTATTATATTTATTTTTTATTAAATCAATTACCATTTTCATGCTTATTTATATTGGGGTTTTGTGATTGTTAACCTTCTTTAGATCATCCACATTTTTATGATAATTTATCTCTATCACAATCTATAATTATTTATTCTATTTTTCATGTAAAAATATTCACTTCTCACCAATTTTATCTAATATGAAAATTGAGTTACAATTTACTTTTGTTAACCACTATATTTACAACATTCCCTTTTCAATGAAATTTTTATTGTTTATTAGTATGATGTTGGTTTCTATTAAATAATTTTATAATGATAAATCACTAATGACGGAGTTGAATTTCATGGGAGAAATTCATTTTAGTGGGGGGTAAATTGTAACAATCAATGATTTTGACAAAAAAATAAATTGAAATTATTTTTTTGATAATTTTTTTACACTTAAAACTGAATATGAATTGTTTTATATCTAACACCAATCTGATATGGTGTTACATGTAATGTTGTGTATAAACAAAATGTGACATATTATTCAAATATTTTCCTTTAATATGATAGTTGTCCTATATTAATTCGAATTAAGGGTATGAATATAACAAAAAAATTATGAAAATATGGATTACATATGAATATAAAATTAATTATTTAGTGAATATTAAAATAAAAATAAAAATAATGGTTATTTTTCACTGAGAAACTATTTTTTATGAAAGAAAATATCTTTCTCTTATATATATTAAACAAAAAACTTATGGTGAATTAGTTAAATGAAATTTATATATTATATATATTAAATAAACTCTTTAAAATTATTATTATGTGTTATCTAGACAATTTTTATAAATAAATCAAATTTTACTCTTAAAACTATGTTTTTCTAAAAAACAGATATTCTCATTATTTGGTGAAAATATTTTAAAACTACTTTTTCCAGTTTTAAAAAATAAATTTGATAATAATAAACATCTTTTTTTTAAATCCTAATGTCAAAGTTATTATAGGTTTCATTTCATGGGGTTTTTAGAAAAGTTTAATTTTTTTTGATGAATACGGAAAAATACTGAATTTTAATAGAAAAAACGTGTCATTTAAAATATTTATAAATTTACAATAAATTATTAATTTATTTTAAGGATTAGTTATTTCAATTATAGATCCATTAATAAAATTTATTTCATTTGAATAAATTGAAAATATAAATTTTATATAAAATCGTTGTAAATTTTTGTGCATTTTCTCTTTAAAAACCATCATTCTCATCACGTCTAATGGGTTAGTTTTAAATGAATTTTTTTAATAATCAGAATGAAATTTTAAAAAATTATTACATATTTTGAATTATATATTTTACATTTTATAATTATTTTGACTTAATTATTTATCTGAGGAATCTAAATGTACTGAAAAATATTTATCTTGGGTAAAGAAAAATGATTTATATGGGGTTATACTAAAAATATAAGGGTCAAAATTGAACCAAAACATGTAAAAATAAGATTCCATGGACATTTTTTGAAATTATATATTATTGTATTAATAATAATATATTTTCATCATTGTAACAATAAAACAAAATGTTTGATATTATTTCCTTCAAAAACATTACAAGTGTGCCACTCACCTCACTTATAAAATGTCATCCCTTATCATCCCTTACTCACAACATAAAAACCATTTTTTACATTCAATACCTACCAAAAATAATTCCAAACACCCCTCCTATTATATTATAATTCTTATTTTTTACATAAATCCATCCTAGGAATGCTTTTGGGAAAACCCTACTGGCGACACCCAAAGAAGAGGTAACATTAATCCAGGAGTGTTCCGTGTTTATTTTATCCTCCACCTCTTTAAATTATTATTAATCCATGATGATATAATAACTCATTATATTAAATATTATTAAATTTTTTTATTTTATGGGAATAACCTACAAGAATATCCAATTCCATTATGTCAGTTACAAAATCATTATTCTTGTATATGATCGAATACCACATTGTGAACTGATGTCATTCATTTTTTCATTACCACCTCTAACATTTTGGTATTATTATAGATGTAAATAATATATATATATATATATTATATTTATTAGATATTTATACCTATATAATAATTATATCATTTATATATACCATTATCTTTATATTCCGTAGGGGATATAATAACATTGCTCAACCATATGGTGGACAATTAACATTCGAAGCGATGTGATTCATTTAAATTAGCCATATACATGGAAGATAATAATGACTAATATATGTGATATACATGAACTAATTATTATATTAATAACCTATTTTTCATTCTAAAAATATAATATATCATTTTATTTTTTACCTTTTTACTCACTAGAAGTTGATAATGTTGTTTGTATATATATTGGATACTACCTTCAAAAATCTATGTTACTATATTTTCATCACCATGCCACATGTATGATTTTTAATAGAAATTTTAAATAATTAACATGGTATTTAAGATGTTATTATAATTCTATAATGATATTATATTACTTACCTCTTTTATATAGTGATGTTGGAAAAATAGAAATGTTCTTCATGTGCGTGTATGGCCTACAATATCAATGAGCATAACATACTTTATTTGTCAAAACCATAATTCATAATTGGTCATAAAATTATAATTGATGTATAAATATAATATTTATTTCATTAATATTACTCTGGATATTATGGAACCATGATCAATGTATGAGTACTGAAAATAAAAAATCAAAACATATATGAAAAACAAAGATTTTAGTACCCAAAACGTGGAAATAACAAGGAATTGTTAATAAATAAGTTAAAATTATGTAATTAAATCATATATAATATGATAAATGTAAGTTAAAATATTTAATAGATTTATAATTACCTTATATTTATTTTCTTGGTGTTTTTAATGAGTACAAAGTCTAGACTTATAGAATGGGATTTCCATATCACTTTTATATTCTATGAGACAAATTCCATATTCACCATGTGTTTCTTTTATGTGGTGTATATAAGTACCATGAATTTATTTTAAGATTCTTACCATGAATATTATTTTGATTTATAAATAAATTTTTGGATATCTATTTCATGGGGTATAGTTTTTATGTTATCAATGAGGTCAGTGATTTATAGTCACTCATTTATTCTATGAGGCCTATATACTACCCCATTAAATAGTTAATACATGAATATCTTACTTTTAATTATATTTTTTGTATCATTTGATATAATGATTTATTTGGTCTTATGATTCTAATGATTACTAAATTCATAAGTGATTTTAGTCCCAGTTTTCCTTCTTTGAGATGTCTATTGTATTATGAACCTATATTAATTCATGAGGTTTATACACACCCCTTTGAAATATAATATCATTAATTTGTTTATACAAATTATTTTTTATCTTCTTTTTTATGTTATTCATTCAGGGTGATAATTATTCAAATAGACCAATGTGATAATGTTTTTATGTTACATTCTCAAAATTTATTATGATTGTTTGTGATTATGTTTCCAATGTTAAAATATTATAATCTATATCTAAATAAACTCATTAATTTTCATATCCTCTGTATATTCATTATATTTCAATTTAATTGTACCATTTTCCCAATATTTAGTAGTTAAAATAATTGTAATATTGTTTTAAAGAAAATAAGACTTTATTTCTCTCTTCGACCAGAAATATGATTTCGTTCAAAATCATGTTTACTGAGAAAATAAAAAATTGTTTTATTACTCCCTTATTTTTGAAAATAAATTTATACACATGTTTGAAATTTAAAAAATATATGTTCATGTCTCTTTTCGAAGAGTTCTTGTTTGAATTTTACTGAAAATGTAAATGTAATCATTGTTAAAACATGTACAACATGAAAAAAACCATCATCATGACAATTATTTTATTTGAATCATACATTATAATATTTTAAGGTTACTTTAAAATAAATATACATTCTCAAAAAATCTTTTTTAAATATGGCTTTCAAATAGGAATATGTATTTTCTCCAAGAAATGGTTAAAATTATTTTAAAGTACTATTTATAATATTTCGAGGTTATTTTCAAAGAAATATATTATTAAAAGGGTTTCAAGTTTTAAAAAATCATGGAAATTCTATTTTATTCAATAAATTATATAAATTCTATTTCAAAACCATTTTTCATATAATATGGAATCCATTGATGTTACCTATGATTTAATGAATATATAAACTACGTATTTCATTATCCATATATTTCTAGCTGATTTATTAGGAGAACATATTTATAAAACACATTTATCTTTCATGAGGTATACTATGATTGAATTATTATTAATCCGAATTTTTTCAAAGGATGTGCTATAAAGAGATGATTATATTATTTCAAAACCATTCTCTTTTTCAGTTGTTGTGATAGATGAACTGTTTATGAATCCCCTTTTATTTCTTAGGTTATGACATGATAAATGTTGTAGGCTCTTATGGAACAAATATGTGTTATGTTTGTTATGTTATGTATGAGACCTATATCTCCATGAAATGCATTTAGTAACAATAAATGTTCAAATATATCAACAAGAGTATGGTTGGTTTTTCTAATCCCTAAAAGAAGGGTGAAATAGAGGTTAGCCTAATTCTGAAAAGGTGGCTACACTGGTTGTTAGACTAATACCAAATAATAGGGTACATTGGTGTTTAACATGATCCTAAAAGAGGTACACAGGTGGTTATCCCAGACCTATGATGTTAGTAATTTGGTGGTCATTATCATTAATGTAAAGTTTACTATGACTGTGTGTATGCTAAAATTCTATGTTTGATGCCAATGTTGTGCTATCATGTATTATTTTATTTTATATCCATATGATTCACATCTTATGAACTACCAATAATTGAGTAATGATCCAAGATTATGATCTTAGATATACAGGGTGTGGTTCTAAAAATTTGTGCTCATGTTTTCATACCCTTATATTTGTTATATTCTTATATATATATATTTCTCCTTTATACCCCAACTAAGAATCTGAGCTCACTCTTTCTTATGATTCTACTCCCCATTTTATAAAAAAAAATTATATAGGGTATGTGTATGAAGAGTATAACACCTTGTTACCTTTCTGTTAGGTGTGTTTTTTCAATTTTTTATTTTCATTTGATGAGTAATTACAAGAATGAATTGGTAGGATACTTATAGTGGTGAATTGATGGATTTTTTTAATTTTTAGAATAAAACATGTTGTTTTTATAGTATTATTAGGAATTACATGCCATTTAGTGGGTTTAAATGACATGTAGTCATCACCTGGATGATTCCATGAAATGAGTACACAAAATGAAATATTAAAAATTGTGTATTTCTCAAACACCATTTAAAAAAAAAGAATATTTTTTATAAAATGTTACCTTTTTTAAGTGTATGTGCTACTAAATATTTATAGAATGTGTAATTGGGGTTCAAACCATGTAAAATCCAGAGTGATGGTTTTAAGAAGGCAGTTTGGATGAAATTCCCATTTTATTTCTGCAGGATTCCTTTATCTCGACTGAGAGGCTCTTCTGTGTAAAATTTTATGATCAACGATCCCTTTGGATCATTTATTCTGAGATCACTACTGTAAAATTACACTCTACCCATAATTTAGAAACATGGGTATATCCCATAAAACATTGGCAATATGTTATACTCATGGTTTAGAGATCCATGGGAGCTTATTCCATTGAAATAGCTCTAAGCTATATCCATGGTATGAAAATTTTATACTGACAGTTATGAACCAGGGTGATAGGTGTATGGGAAATTGTACAACATTTTAATAACCTTATTCCCACAGTTTTAAAAATCTGGCTCTAGAATTTAAAAAAATTTATGCCACCAAATCGAACCCTAGACCAACTCTATTATATCCATATGAATAACCACTACACCAAATATGGTACTATTTATATAAATACATATTTAATAATATATATTTTCCTAAAAAATGGATAAAGGTGGGAAAATTTGGTAATAGGTTTTTCATACATAATTTTTTTTCATACGAAATGTTTTTCCATGCTTACATAGGAATTTTTTACCCATAGTATACCAAAATTGTGGCTATAGGGATGAACTATACCCATAGGTTTTTAGATAATCTTTGTTATAGGTCATTAACCAAACCTTTTTTATTGGTTTGACCTATACCAACAGTTTTTTATAGAATTATGGGTATAGGTCTTGAACCAAACCCTATACCAATAGTTTTTCAAAAACTGTGGGTATGGGATAGAAATTAAATCCTATATCCATTGTTTACAAAAATCATAGAAATGGGTTCTAAAATAATTTATATACCCATTTATGATTAACCATGGGTATTTCCCTATTTTCCAGCTATTAATTGATCATCGTGTGGGTTATGGTGCATCATTATGGGTAAGTGTTATTATTTTCTTCTTCTAATTTTCTTTCTCTTTTCCAACGTGGAGTTTTATCAATCATATTGAAATTGATTTATCTAAACATTATTTTTTTGAATCCTAATTCAATGTTTAGTTCCTAGATATTTTGTCCCTTTATCCTTCATTGTCGAGTTTCCTTGCAAGCATTATTATTCTATGAAAATAGTATGTAGTTACATTTTAATTTCATTATATGATTTAAATTAGATTGGATTCATTTTTTTATATTTGTATAAATTAAATTAGGAAAATGAAATTTCATAAGAATTGGAATTCAAAATTGAATTTCTGTGGATTTTGGGGACCCCCCCCCCAATTCAAATGGAATTAGTGATTAGGTCATATTTTAAATTAATAGAAATTATAAATTATTTATGAATTGATTTGTTGAACGAAATGGCTTAAAATTAATTAATTAAATCCTAATATTGGTTTCATTTTGAAAAAAATGAATTGATGAAAACCCCATGTTTTGGTTTTGAAAGTGAGTTGGCATTTTGAAAACGAATAATAGAAAATTAAACTATAAACGGTGATTGGTTTTAAATGAAATGAGTCTCCCATTTCCAATTTATTAATTCATTGATCGCATATATGAATGGGTGATTATTGTGTTGTTTGGGGAAATCACACTCAGTTGGTAATTTCATAGCAGTGGGTTGTTGATGAAAACTATAAAGAAACATAGATATATAGATATGATCCCAAATGGGATATTGATAAGTCCTATTCAGTTTGATCCTAATGTATTTGTGTGAACATATCTATGATCAATGATACAAGTGAGTGAGGATCCTATAACAAAAGACTATCATATCATAGAGTAGAAGACTATGATGCTTATTGTGACTATTTTTATTATAACATCCATTAATTTTGAAACTTCATTACTCATGCATATTGATTTATATAATTTATTTTATATAAAATGTTTACTTATTCCTTGTGTGGAATGTTTTCCATCATTCTGAAATGAAGTATGTTGTCTTCTATATAGGAAAATGTACATTTAGACATGTTTTGGATTAAATAAAACTCTTTATTTTGTTTATTAATAGGGAATACTATTATAGAATACTTTGCGAGACCCTACTAGTATATATAGCTCACATCATGACTTTTTTCCATTGGGATTTTATAGATTTTCTTCTATTATGTCCAAGTAACGGAAAATCTCATATTGGAGGACGTGGATTTTTTTATCCTTAAAGGCATAGGGTGATGTATCCTCTGGGATATTAAGTTATCCATATATAAAATTCAGTAATTTGATGTTTTACTATTTAGATTTTAGATATACCTGTTTGGTTTGTATTACTATCTCCTTTTGAATTTTTTTGAGCATATTAATAGGTATACTATTTGGTGGAAAATTCATTCCATCTTTTATATTCTGTGATTCAAGGTGCTAGTTTCTAACCCATAGGGATCAGTAATGCCCTTCATGCTATGTTAGTTTTGGCTTGGGTATCTAGGTACTGGGGTATATGGGCTTGTTAGTAAAAAATTTGTATTATATTTGCAGGTTGAAAATCCTTCATTTATATCATTTTTTAGTTTTGAATCTAATTTTCGGCCATTATAAGTAATTGTGATTTGTTTAATAGCTATCTTTAATCATAATAAGCCTTAAGTCACCATGTATGGTTTGGGAAAGACATATTAAGGATTAGTTCTAATATTTTCATGGTTTTCATTGGATGGATTGAAATAAAAATATTTTTTACCTATCTGATGGGATTAATTTCCATGTTTCTCTTGGTTTAGTTATCGATCTAAGAAATATTTTGATGTATTAAATATTTTATGGGGATTTAATGTAGAATCAGGCCTCCGAGAAGGCATGTGTGTGGGATTAAATAGGAAGATGCGGATGAACCCAATGAGAAAATCCTCCCTTAGACCAGAATCTGGTTGAGGTTATTGTGAATGTTGTCAAAGCTCTAGGATTGACACCTTCACATATTCTCATTAAAAATCCTTCTATGGAACCTCATAGGGATTAAATCTAGACTTTTTATCTGGAGATCCTTTAACAGAATCCACTAGTGTTCTAAGGTACTAATGATCCTCAATAATATGGGGATTGGTTGAGCAAGATGGATCTTATTTTTATGTTCTTGAAAATTCATGATTCAATCAAGGTGAAATGTTCCACTATAAGGCATGATTGACCTATCCAGATATGGTTTGATCTGATAGTTATAGAGAAGAAGTATGAGGTATTATATTTGAAGTACTTCAAGGTTATATTCATTAACAAGTATTATGAAAACTCTATAGTGCTGGATAATTATATTGTGTTTTTCAAACATGAATAGGATAATAGGACTGTGATATAATATCATAATTTCATTATTGATATTTTGTAGTTTTTACCAAAGATTTTATAAAATTAGAATATGAACACGTGATGGTTTGAGATGGGCTCTTGATCTAATACACATTACCATGTTTTTTGTGGAAGTTCTCTTTTTATGTTGATCTATATGATGGAGATTTAATTATTGATCTTGATCAGGCTTGTAAGGTATGATTAATGGGAGTTAATTTTTTTCTCAGTGGTAGTTTTTTGAGTTCTCATAAAGTGAAGAGAAATCATGATGTGTATTGTGGTGGATCTTGATTTCATGATTCTTCTAGGCCTTCAGAAGTTCCCAAAATATTCCCTACGACTTTATTCTTGTATAGAAATCTTTAGAATTCACAATGGGTTTTCCATGAGGAACTAGAGATATGGGGTTCATGTGAATTATCAGGACACTTGGAGAAGTTACCCTATATATTTTATTCCCCGTATAGTAGAATGGTCCCATCAATACCAAAATGTAATATGGGTAAATCATATGCTTTATGATCTAAGGGTTTCAAGCCATATACATCTAGAATTATGCTTCTTCACGTAGTGCATGAGTCTCTGGAGGAAGAATATACATGCACATTTACTATAAGTGGTTACATCACTATAAATTCATCACCAATGACAAGTTTAGTAAATAATATTGATTATCCTTAATTCATTTTGACTCATATTATAAAATTTATTAATTTTTTATGTCAATGTTGTCTTTTGTGATGGATATTACTACACCGCTCAGAAGAAATATAGATCAATATCTATATTTTCCTTCTTGTGTATTCTCTTTATCATAGATTGATCTTACATGGTATTTTCTAGTTTATGAAAATGTAATTTTTTGTATGGATTGTATCATTTATAATAAATCTTTAATTAATTGTTAACTTTCATGGGTATCTGTTACTACAAATTATGGAGTGTTTCGTATCATTTAGGGACAATGGGACTTACGTTCTGGTAGAGACAGGCCTTCTAATCTATAGTTTAGGAATTTAATATCCGTGTTTTATTTTTTATCTGGATAGATAATACTTGAGTGATGATATCCCACCATTTTTCTTCTAGTTTCCCAATATTTTTCCATCTAAATTATCCATTTTCAACCAATAAGGGAGGTAGAGTGATCTATTGATTTTGAACCTGGTAATCAACCAACATTTATTTCATCTAACCACATGGAACAAGATGAAATTAAAGAGTTGAAAAATTAGTTTGATGATATGTTATGGAATGTCATTATATGCATGAGTATGCCACCTTTGGTGGTGTCTGTTGTCTTTTCTATGAATGTTTATATAAAAATTCACCTATGTGTTGATTACTGAAAACTCTAAAATGCTATATTAAAGATAATATATCTTCTTCCATGGATTAAATATCTATTTTTCTAGTTGAAATGAAAAAATTGGTTCTTGAATATGTATCTTTGATCGAGTTATCATCAGTTGAGAATAAAAGAATATGACGTTCATAAAACTACCTTCCATATGTGGTTTATAAATTATGAATACAATTTCATGAAAATTCATCAAACTAATGCTCTTATAGTCATTAGGTATTTGATGATAGTATATTCAATTTGTATTATTATACAATCATGGTGGTATTTGTGGATGACATCTGGGTTTATACTATATATAAGGAGGATCATGTGCATCATCTTAGAGTTGTTTCTGAATTGTTGAGAAACCCCCAACTATTTTCTTAGATATCAAAATATGATTTCTAGATACATGAACTAATGTTATTGGGACATGTGGTGTAGGAAAACTATATCTCATTTCATTCTACGAAGGGGAAATGTTTTATGACATGGTAGAAACCACATAATGTTTTTAAAATTCACAGATTCTTGGGTTTATCTATATATTATTACTTATTTCCAAAGTATTTCTTGATGTTGTCTTCTATGACGAAAACCCTAACTCATAAGGGAGTGAATTTTTTTTTGGATGATAAATGTCATAGTTTTTTTTGAGATGAAAAATAATTTTACTATTGTGTTGGTGTTGACTATTATGAATGCTAGGAAAGGATATGTGGTCTTCTATGATTCATCATGTTCATGTTTAGAAAATGTTATTATGAGTGGTGATCATGTCATTTCCTATGGATCTCGGATTCATATGCCAAATATGAAGAACTATCTAATCTATGACATTGAACATGCATTTTTGATGCCTAAAATTAATATTTGGTAGAATTAGCTTTTCAAAAATACATTTATTATGATTTAATCCACATGATATTGAGTTATATCTTCTCCAAAAAATATTTGAATCTTCACCGATTGAATTGGGTGGATTACATTCAATATTTTTATGTCAATATTTCCTCGACCCTAAGGGTAGGGAAGGTCATCAATAATGCTCTGAGTATGAAATTTATGACCTAGTACATAAAGAATCATTGGAATAGTGTATCTTGATGGATCTTTTTTAAAATTACATATTGGAGTTTGTGAAACATGGGAAATGGTTTCCTTGGACAATTTTCTATTGTCCTATGATATTATCATGATTGTTCTTTTGGATCATCATCTTGATGATGAATTTTGAATAATTAGATACTCTCTTAATTGTGGGGAGACCATTTCTACGTGAACATTATCTATAGAGTATATTCTATGCTTCCAAAAATATTTATTCATACCATTGTGTGTTAGAAAATATGTGATGATAGATTTATATAATTTCTAGTGGGTAGTGAAGCAATGAAAGAAAATGATGTTTTATTATATGTGGCATTTATTCTGGTGGTTGGGTATGAGAGAGGGCATTGTTGATTTTTTTCTTTCACTATTTTAATTTTCAATAGATCATGTCTGATCACTATAGACCATTGGGATTACTTTATCTACTTATAGTTCTTACATTGATGTGGGATGAGATATATAGGGACATTTTGTTAGGGTTGACATGTACCTAGAAAAATAAGGATGTGATATGGGTTGTGAACAATAGGTTTGCCAAATCATCTCACTTTATACCTATTCAGGATATGAACAAAATTATGGAGGATGTAAATCTATATGTAAGAGATATTATTCATTTTTATAGAGTTACATATTCCATATTATATGATAGATATCCTTATTTTACTTATATATTTTTTAGATCCCTCCAAGAGGAAATGGGATCTCAAGTTCCTCTGGGTATAGTATACCCTCTGAAGATGGATGTCCAGACATAGGAAACTATATATATTCTAGAGGATAGAATTTATACCAACATCCTCATTTTTTTTGTAGATCTTGGGCTAACCATTTAGATATTGATATGTTTTATTATAATAATTGTTACCAATACATGGACACAATGGTTCTTTTGTTTTCCTTGTATGGTAGATACTGTAAATCTTATCTGTCTTGTTCAGATATTGGTGAAAGTTCCTTGGTTGGACTGATCTTGGTCCAGGAGACAATATAAATGATTTTGTTGATTCATCTATGAATAATAATGCAATAAATACTATATCAACACTATCTAGATCATCACCATATAATGTTTTAGTTTTTAGTTTACGAATAGGTGTTGTTGAATGTTTCACCACATTTAGGTCATCGATGACTAGGGATACAAGGGATGTGTATTACTCATTTTATGGGAACTTATAAAGTTATGAGGAAGATGGAGAAAGTTTATTTAAATTTATCAATTTCTCTAGAGTTGAAATCGATACATGATATGTTCTATGTATCTCAATTATAAAAATATTTGTCTTATCTATCTCTTGTTTTAAGATATAGTAATCTAGATTTTGGGCCTTATTTATCGACAACTGAGCATCTAGATACGATGATTGATTATAAGATAAAGGTACCTCATGGGAGGATGATACATTTTGTCTCTATTCATTGGAATCATGGTTCAAATTATCATGAGGAATTTGATCATGAGGAACTTATGAGAGGGAAGTGGCCAAATAATTTTAATATTGAATCTTCTTGATAGCCTTTCTAGGGGTAGAATATTTTTATGGTGGGGAGGTTATAACACCCCGTTATCTATATAAGTGGTATATTTTAATCATTTTTTATTTTCCTGTTTGTAGTTTGAGTAATTCCGAGAAGGAATTCGAGGATAACTATAATTTTTTTATTAGGGATTTGTTGAAATTTTCTGCATAAAACCTATAATTATCGTACTATTTTGGGGAATTTAATTCCATATAATGGTGTTATATGACATGTAATCATTTCCTATAATATGTCGTGACATGGGTACATAATGTTTGAGGTTACACACCATGTACATCATAAATATTTTTTAAATATTAAAATTCATATTTTGTATAAAAGTTGAGTTGTTTTCATATTATATAGGACATTATAATTACACAACGTGTAATTGGGTTACATGTAGGGTAAAATAATATGTGTCATTTTTAAGAATTTGGTTTGGATTAAATACTTATTTTGTTCCAACATACTTCCTTTTTATTGACAAAATGGATCTTTTGAAGAAATTTTGAAGATTTATAGTATCTCTAAATGAACCATTAAATGATTGGTTATCACATTGCTTTAAATACATCCCTTTAGGTAAATGATATTCATTCCTCTTTCGAATCTCACTCTCATTCTCCATTGATTATGATGGATCATAATGAAATTGATGGATCTAAAAACTGCGTTCTTCAACATTATTTCACGGATGATTTATAAAAACCTATATATTTTTACTTTATTTCCATTTACCATTATGACCATTGTGAATAAATGAAAAAGGTACGTTTTTTATTTTGAGTTTCTCCATACGACTAAACATTTAATTTTGTGATGCGATTTAAATAGCTTTAAATAGTCCTATGAAAACCCAGTTAGATGAAAATTTGAATTTTTAATTGAATTGTTATGGATTTTTTAGGAAACCCCCAAATTATAAAAGAGATGGTGATTGGGTCATATTTTGAAATTAACGAAAATTATGAACTGATTTTTGAATCTATTTTTAGAATGTGATCAATAAAATTATATTTATGAACAAAATAATCTTTATTTTATTTTTGAAAGGAATGAATATATGAGACACCTATTTTTTTGTTTTGAAAGTGAATTGGAATTTTGAAATGCGAAACAGGGTAATAAAACTACGAATGTGGAATGAATTTAAATCAAATTATTTCCCCTTTTCCAATTGATTAATTGATTTCGTATATTTGAGTCTAGGAAGTTATTGGGTAATTTGGGACAATAATTCTTGGATGTTAGTTCCGTATAAATAGATTGAAAATGTAATAACTAACAAAAAACTAATTAAGTTGATCCTAAACTAAATAGATTATTTAAGAGTCTTATTTAGCCTAATCCTGAGGGACTTGTGTACACATTTATATTATCATTGATATGAGAGTGTGTGGATCTTATAAATAAAAACAATCATACCAAAATGAAGATGACCCTATTTCTTATTATAACTATTTTTATGATAGATTTCATTGATTTTGAAACTTTATTTCTCAATTCTAGTGATTTATAAATAAATATTTTGTATAAAATTATTACCTAATCCATATTGGAAATGTTATGCATCATTCTAAAATGAAGGATGTTTTCATTTAAATACAAAAATATACCCCCATATTTATTTTTATTATCATTTAATGAATAATTTTTTATAATGGAATATTATTATGGAACCCTAGGTGAGACCCTACATGTGTATTTAGCTCACACCCAAAATTTCCATTTTAGAATTGTTAGATTTTCTCATACCAGGTCCAAGTAAAGGGAAAGTTCCTCTTGGAGGAGGTTGATCCTTTGGGGGTTGGACTGATGCTTCCATCTAGATAATGATTTTTTCTTTATACAATTTGATTACAATAATGGTTAACTATTTTGGTTTTTTATATACCTAGTTTGTTTCTAATAATTTTACCTTTTTCATTTTTTGATTATACTGATAATAATATTTATCATTAACCATTTTATGGAAAATTCATTCCCAAGTTTATATTGTATGATGCAATTTGATAGTCACTAACCTGTAGGGATTATGAATGATATTTGAAAGATATCCGTTATGATCTGAGTATCAGGGTAATAGTGAAAATGGTCTGGTTATTGACGAATATTATGTAATGGAAATATCTTTATCCGTGACATTGAATATGTTTTAGGCAATAAATAATCATTATTCTATGTTTTTAAAGGAACTAAACTACTATGGTCCTTAGGCATGGGTTTGTGTTATGTAATTAATATTCATGTAAAAATATGTAATATTCATTTATAAAAGTATATTGATGTTATATAGGAAATGAAAATTATGATTGACCTTTACACAATTGTACTTTTAACCTTAATTAGACTATTCTACCTTTAAAATTTAATGAATTTTTTTGAATGAGTTTTTCAACTCTATGGGTTATAAATATCCTATATCTCTCTTTGATAACATCATAAAGGGTATATATAATGAATTTTATCCTAAAACTAGTATCTGGTGATCTGGTGAAATTATCTTATAAGGGATTATTTTGAAACATCGAACACCCTCTTCTTCAAACATCTGTTTCATCTCCCGATGTTTATATCTATCAGATGTTCTGCATTCGGTGGTAAGTGTAAACTATTATACATTTGATACATATACAATGGTACATTTATTAACTAATTTTATTTATCCCTCTGTAATAAATAATATGAATAATGATAAATATTATGATATTGGGAATTTTGATAACAACGTAACACTATCAAACATAAGGAATGCTTCTAAAAATAGTTATAGAAGAAAAATTTAATCTCCTAGAAAAAAACATAAGAAAAAATTTCTTATCCACTTCATATAATAGTTCTCACACATTTCACAAAAACATTCATAAAAAACCATTTTGATGAACAGTAAAAAACATGTTCTGAAATACATTTTAAAGGATCTTTATGTTGTAGTAAGTGTAAATGATTGAGTTATATATGGAACTTTTTATTATTAGATGATTTACAAATAATAATATTCTCGAATAATGTCATTATATTGGACATAAAATTTATAACATAAATTTGACCTTGAGTCTTAATGTGATCTTTGATGTCGAGGTAATTATAATAAATTAGGATAAAGGGTTATTTTATTTTTGGAAACATTTATTTTATTATATAGATAACTATTAGATTAAAAGAATTATTTGGTTCTTAGAAATCAAATATTTTTTTATGAAGTTTAGTGTATTTTTGGGACCTTCATTGGAATCGTGTTAAATAAGAATTTTCTGTTTTCGTGTATGAGATTGTATGTTAATTTGGTACATAATAATTTGAGAATGAAGAATAACTTAAATTTTTTAGAAGCATATGATATTTTTTTCTTTATAGTAATTCTGGTTATTTTGGAAAATTATTAAAATAACATGAAGAACACATGACATGGATACATACATATTTAGTAAGTGATATTATGAGTTAATGTTTTTTGGAAATAAATTTTATATTGATTGTAGAAGAATACGTGATCAAATCATTCTAATAATTATGTTTTAATTTTGGTCTAGAATTTTTTTAAAAGTTTTGAGGTTATTTATTGATGAAAATTCTTATGATGATTATAATATCCTAGAACTAGTGCCTTAGATCTGGTGCTAAATTCATAATATTTACATTTTTAGATTTGATACTGATAAATGTGACCCAATGTTTTTCCATCAGGACCATAAAATCTCAAAATGAAAACATAGATCACTTGTATTATCAATGAAATTATACATTAATAATTTTTCATAAATAGGAAAACCCCATATATATTCAATTTCCATTAAATAAAATAAGAATTTTTTACACTAAATGTATATTTTCTTTTTTTCACATTAATACATCGTCATCATCGATATGAAATCACTTATATAAATAATGTTTCCAACATCATTATTTATCACGTGGGAAAATGTAAATAATAAGAAGTGTAAGCTCAAATGATCACTAAGGTAGAGCATAAGAATTAACAAATGAATTTCATCCGTGATAATAATAAGAGAATAAGTGTATGATGAGATAATCAAAGTGCATTAGTATAGAATTAGAATATCCATAACCACCAATACATGTATCATAAAGCATGAAAGCATGGAATAATACTTTAATAAAAAAATGTGTTTTAAGAATAAATAATCACAATCCATGTGATATCAATCATTAAAGAATAAAACTTCATAAACACATAGTAAGAATACACAAAATGTTTTATTATATTGGGAAATCATCTTCCTAAAACACTTATAGAACCCTTATAAATGGAGAATCATAAAACCACCTTAAAATATAATTATCTGAACAAAAAGAAAAAGTACCCAAGGTATTATAGAACTATATGGGTGCACCCAATGTATAAGTTATAATAGGATCTCATTACTCTATCTGATAAGACACATTATATATAATTTCCAAGAACCAGAACATGAATAATGTACATAAAGAGGTCATCATTAAATTATTAGAAACAATCATTATTATTCTATAAATTGATCTAATTGTGGAAATAAAATGGGTTTCCAGTCAATCCATTTGAAATATAAATAAGTTATTGAAAAGAAATAGGATCCATTAAAATCATTTAGAAACATGATTAACCAATGGAAAATAAATGGGTTCCATAATAATCTGTATCAAAACCTGATTAACTCATCAATAAAATGGGATCCACAAAAATTCATTTAAAACAATATTAATACTTCTAAAGAAAGAATAAAAATATTTTCATTAACATGTATCCCTAATGGAGTATAAGTAATAACAAGATTTTTAGATTTTATTGAATTTAAATAACATTAAAATATAATTAAAATAACTTTGAATGAAAATAAACTTTTCATTTTTAAATTACTTTTAAAAATATTAAAATTCATTAAATATTTTTTAAATATTTTTCTTTTAAAAAACATATAAAAATATAAAGGAAGTTGTAAATATAATTTAAAAATTTTCATGTGGAAAATTTTCATTCCAATTTGGAAACACTTTTTAAAAACATAAAAAATTTTATAATCTATTTTTATAAAAGCATTTTAAACAAATATTTTCAAGAATATTAAAAAAATATTCAAAACGACTCTATTGAAATTTCAAATAACGATTTAAAGTTATCTCAGTCATGTTGGAGTATTATTATATACATTTTTTAATGGTAAATAAATATTAATTTTTCTTTATAAAATGGTTATAAAGTTTTCTTGTTTTGGAAATGTCATGAAGATTCCTTTCAGCTTTTTGATAAAATCCAAACATGGATTTTTTGGAAAACAACATGAAGATTTATTTTAAAATATTTTTAAAAAATAGAAATAGATTTAGAATTATTTTTTTTAAAAATAATAGTAGAGTATCAAAAAATAATGAAAATTTTTAGAAAATTTCACTTTGGAAATAAAAAACATTTATGATAAAAGAGATAAATAAAGTTATATTTTCATAAAAACATTTTCTCAAAATCATTATGTACCAAAGTTTGAAAAATTGTATTATTTCCTAAAAATATCATGAATAAACATATAATAAGATAATCCATGATTTTATTGAGATATGGATAATAATATCTCTTCATTGAAATCATTATCATAAATAATCTAGATAAATGATGACATTGTAGAATAAGACTCTTAGAATAATGGCAACCTGGATTAATAATCCCCATGAAATAAAAAAATTAATTAAAAATTATAATATAACGAAAATAAGGATATTCATTATATAACATGTCAATGGGATGTTTATACACCTCATAAAATATGATAGATGTATAACATAATATATGTCTTAAAAAAGGCCAATTGAGATACAAATCCCTTACAACTTTGGTAACTCAGAAACCATAAACCCCATGAAAGAGAGTTTAAAAATGGATTTTTAAATCCATGTAAATTTAATAGTTATAATCATAATATACATATATTGTTATTATATACACCAGAGAACAAAATAATTGGTGAATATGGCATATACCAAACATAAATGAAGGTTTTATGAGAAAACCCATACCTCCAGTCAGTTTTTTATCTTTTTCATTATCATCCAGAATATTAAAAATGTGTAATTTATTTAAGTGATTAATAACGTTTTTAAAATTTAAAATTTTTTTATTTCCTTTATTACCATATAATAAATTATTATGTCCTAAATTCGGGTTGGTCAGATGGTTTGACTATATTTAGCTTATATGTAAAAAATTACTTTTGTCAATAGAATATGGTAAAAGTGGTCATTATATAAACCTATCTAGAATAATAATCATGAAATATTTATAATATTTAAACATAAATTATACTTTTAAAAATATAAAGGAAATATGGCTATTAATAATGAAGTCATTACAGTCACAAAAATGGTAGGTCATACCTACGCATGAGTAATGTTTCCATTTATTAATGATCATTATGAAAAGGAGGTGAGTTATATATTATCAATATATAGTGGTCAAAATATCATATATAAAATATGAATTATTTAAATATACTTATATATATCATCAATTTGGTGTGGAGATGAAAGGAGAGTCAAATAGCTTTGTGAATGAAAAATTCCACATGTAGATGAACGATATTATCATATTTTTAGTTTAAAAAAACAAAATGATATTTTATATTTTAAAAAGGAGAAATGTTTAATTTTATAATAAATATTTCATGTACATCACATATAATAAATATCTTTTTCTTTATTATCATACAAGTAAATTGTTACTGAGAAAAGTTGTCGCATCGCTTTATGAGTCGGTAGTCCATCTTATGCACAGATGATGTTATCGTGTCCCCTATGGAATGGGATGTAAATATATATATATATATATATGATATAAAGAATCCATAGGTATAAATATTTTCTAAATATATTATATCTACTTTATATCCATCATCATACCCAACTATGAAATGTGTAATGTAAAAAAGAATGACATCAGTTTGTGGGGTTGTACTCTGTTATACATATGAATGATGATTTCATAACCCAATTTATGGAAGTGTAGATATCAAGAGGTCATGAACATATAATAAAAAATAATTATTATATTTATGATAATAAGTTTATTATGTCATCATGTATTAAAAATTATTTAATGTGGTTGGGAAAGAATTAAAATAAAGATGCTCATTGAAGAACAATACAACTTTTGCAGGTATCCACCTTTGGATTTCACTAAATCCTTCCTAGGTTGGATTTAATCCAAAATTAATTATTCTAGTATAATATTAATGAATTTATAATTATTTTATCATGTCTTTTCTGATCCAAATATGATTTATGATGTGAATAATATAAGAGAGTATGTAGCCTTCTATAATTGGGGGAATGATACAATTTGAATTTATGAAAAGAATTGAGTCCTACAAAGATTATAATATATAAAAATGGTCCAAAATAGACTATTAGAAATACGTAGAGATTTGATTGTTGAAAAATATCAAAAAATATTTTTTAAAAAAGTATATATGCATTTCATAAACATTATCATCTTAGTTTATCCCTTAGTGAATCCATTTTAACATTAACTGTAATAATTAATTTTTATTTCATTCAATTTTGATTTTAGCTAAAAAGTAAGTTAAACTTATTTTATAATATAAATAACTTAGTTTCCAAACATGGAAACCATTTTTAGAAATTATTTTCAAAAAATTGGAAATTTTAGAATAAAATATAATCTCACAAACATAATGAGAAAACATGGTTTAAAAAGGGAAATGTTGAAAATTTTACAAAGTTTATATATATAAATTAAAAATGAAATTGATTAAAATTATGAAAATTGGATTAATTGATGTATTATTTAACTAATTTTACTTTAAAATAATTTGTAATTTAATTTAACTTTATAAATAAATTAAAAAATAATGTCGATTTTCTATTAAAATTCTTTATTTTTCCCATATCCATTAAATGATTTATCTTTTGAAAAAATTATCAAACATTTACACTAATATAATATTTAAATTATGATTTCAAAAAAGAAAAGTTTAAAATAATTTATCAATATGTGTATAAAAATAAATTTGAAATAAAAAAATGTAGATGTGATGAAAATCCAGGTTTTCCAAATGTTTTTACATCCTAAACAAGATTACTTGATATTAAATCTATATATTATAATATTAATTATATGAATATAAATTAAAATTTTATGATATATAATATATAAATTTATTTTGAAGCATTCTTCATTATATATTATATTAATTTTGTAAAATGGACAAACAATATGCACTTTAAAATAGTTTTGGGAAAAAAACTTTTCAAAATCCAAAAATAAACTTATAGTAAAATGAAATATAAATTTGATTTAAATAAAATTTATAGATATAAATTTAATAAATTATTATTATTTAAATTTAAAACATATTTGTTATTTTAAATTACTGAATTTGTTTAAAAGAAATGATAGTTTTATAAAAAATCTATATTCTTTTAGTATCCACAGAATTTTTTTTTATTTTCTAGTAAATTTAAAACAAGTTTCACAGAGTATAAATTGATATAATCATACCAAAATACAGATAGTTTTATCAAATAATTTTTATAAAAGTTCAAAAAATAAATATAATATTCTTTTTATAAAAAGACAAGAAAATTATTTTGGACAAAAACATATTTTGGAAAAATATAATCACATTTCTAAAAATATATTGATTATTTACTAGAAATTTATCATTAATTTAAAAAGATTTAGAAATTTATATTTATAATATATATAGTACCATTCATATCCACTAATTTAATTACTATTTTATAATTGTCATATATATCATATTTTTTTTATGCTTGGTGTTGCGTGTCAAATACGCTATCAAAACAAACTTTCCAGGGTTCCGTGTTCTGAAAGTTATCAAATATAAAAAGTTTAATTAAACGTATGTATATTATAAAGTATAATGGATAAAAAATATCATCTACGTTTAGTGTTTCATGGTTTTTACAATATCAAACATAGTTTTCTTATTTTAAAATATTAGGTTGTTATATCCTTCCACTGTTAATTAATTAAGTCCTTGCAATTTAAACATTATACCAGTTAAAAAAATTTCAATATTTTAAAATTATTTTTTGTAAACCCACATTTCAAAATGCTTCCATAAAACATATTTTTATAAAAAGTAAATTATGGTTAATATAGTAATCTTGAATAACATATAACTAGATTCATAAGTAGGATAATTTTTTTTTATTCTAAATATAAGGACATGGAGGAAAAGTGTAAAAGAAATTTATATTTATTGTGGTGATTGATCGTAATTAATTTAATGAATAATGGAATGTTAAGGGCCTCAAAACTATAAATCTAGGATGATAAAAAAGTCCATAAGTTCATTTTAAATTAAGTTACTTGGATAATAGTTTTGTTTCAATATATTTTTCCTAGAGTTGATGAATTCTTTTTCTATATTTACTAATATAATATAGAAATAAACAAACTTGATGAGTATAATTTTATCCTTTAATCAGGTTCCCCCCACATTCTCATCATTTTCTCCAAACGTTGTGTATTCAGGATGCATTTTTTATACCCGAAGCACTAACATAAATATTTAATACTCCATATAATCCCCAAATGAATAAAAAGATATTCCTCCTAAAATTATATATTATAAAAACAAAAATGGTTATCACATAGTAATATAATTTCTAGAAAATATCTTTGTACATTAATTTATAAATTTCCACATTAATACCCAATGTTCAACCAAAATCATTCCATAGTAAACTATCATTAAGTATCATCAAACACTTCCTGAATAAGTTTGAAACCAAAATAGTGGAAATATTTAATTGTATATTATTCGAAGATATATAAATCATTGTTCATAAAATATAATCCCATATTTTTTTTTGAAACAAACATAATCATTACCTATAATAATTTCATACTAACCCAAAGATTATGTAGGATAGTGGTAGGCATAACACTTATCATGATTTCGTTTTGGATTCATCCCCCACATACTTTCTATTTGTGGCAGGTTTTCACCCTACCTTTAGTTTTTCCATTTTACCTTTAAACATGAAAAATAAAATAATCCCTCATTATATAACACATCATATTGATAATAAGGGGAAAATAACCCAACACAACAAATCTTCTCCAAGAATTTCATTAATAACCTCTAATTTTTTACTTATTAAATACCTTAAATAAGGTGTCTAATGCTTTGAACTGATATTCATCCTTACTCTCATGGACTTATAATGGTATCCATAACTCTTAAGATAACATCAAATTAAAACATCTAAAATAATAATGTTATCTAAACCTTCAAATTGATATAAACTAAAATAGCCCAGAACCTATACTCCCAGATCCGGTGATAAATTCATAAACATTTCATTTATGACATTGATGCCAATAAATATGACCAAAATTTTTCCATCTTATAACTATAATATATAAAATAAAACATGCACCACTTACATTATCAATAACCTTTTATGATTATAGTTTTATAGAATTTGGACGAACCCTTAATAAACAATTCACATTACATTAAATGAAAATTGCACCCACTTAACCCATCTTTTTATTATTTATATTACAACATTATATTAATCTATTTAAAATCACATATAGACATAATTATTTCAACCTCATTATTTATAACCTATGAAATAATAAAGATAACAAGGGTAATGTTTAATGCTCAGTTTTTAAAAATGCTGACATTATTAACAGAATATCATCGGAGAGAATAAGAATTAAATGAGTGTAGGATTTAGTAAAAAAAGTTCAGGTGTATAAAATAATACAATTTATACCCATAATTTTCTAGATCATCAAAATTCATGATATGGAATAATGTTTTATAAAAGGAATGAGTCACAAGAATCACAAGTCATGAGAGATTTCATATCAATCCTGGTCAAATAAAATATCATAATCAGATCGAATGAATAGAACAAATTTAATTTTATCATGGGACATCATCATTATAGAATACATAGACAACGCTTATAGAACCCTTACAAATGGAATAGTTGTACGTCTAACTTCCAATATAATTCTCTAGATAAAATAATCATAACCAATGTATTAGAGCGCTATCTAGGCGCACTAATCATATAAATATAACGAGATCACCCAACTCAATCTAGGTTCACCCATCATATATAATATCTACGAACAAATAAATGAATTATGTACATAGATATTTCATTATAAATGTTTTAGGAATAATTATTATTCCTATATAAATATATCAATCCATTGAAAAGTAATGGGTTTCATGAAAATATCTTTGAACATGATTAAATCTTGTAAAAGAAACGGGTTCTAGAGAAATCTATTTGAAATATATAAAAATTGTGGAAAATAAATTGGTTCCATAACAATCTCATTAAAACATGGTTAACCTGTGTAAATGAAATGATTTCTAAAACAATATCTTTGAAATAATCTTAATCCTTCTAGATAAATAATGAGTATGGTATTATTAAACATATACACTAATGAAGGATAATTAACTACAATGGTTTTTAAAATTTATTAATGGAAATACCAATAAAATAACATTGAATTCATTTTTTCTGAAAAATAAAATTTTTCATTTGGAAATCACGTTTAGAAAACATAAAAATTCATTAAATATTTTAAAAATCATTTTCTTTAAAAATAACTATTAAAAATATAAATGAATTTTTAAAAATAATTTAAAACATTTCCTTATGAAAATAACATTTCTTATTGAATACACATTTTTAAATCATAAAATATTTTGGAAATTCTTTTCCTTGATAACCGCTTTTAGACACTAATAATTTCCATAATATAAGGAAAAACATTTTATTTAAAAATATCCTTATAAAATCAAAAAGGAATATTAAATGAGATTTCAACCAGGAGTAATTTAAATTCCATAAATACCATAAAATTTTAAAAGAACATTATATTTACTCTATAAAAATGTATAGAAAGGCAAATTTTTTAGAAAATGACAAGAAGATTCCTTTCAAAATTTCGATAAAAGTAAAATGGGAATTGTTTAGAAAATGACAAGAAGATTGATCTTAATTTTTTTTTCAAAATATAATACATGTTAAAAAATGTTTTTCTCAATCATAGTAGAGTAATATTTCATTTTTTAAAAAGAAATAGAAACGCTATTTTTTAAATAAAAAGGATTTCTAAACAAAGAGAAAAAAAGTTGGATTTCATTCAAACAATTTTCTCAATTATTGTATGTACCAAATTGGGGAAAAAATATACTATTAATTATATATATCATTAATAACAATAATAATATAGAATTCATAATTTTACAATGAGGTGTACTATAAGATCTCATTATTGGAAGAATAATAAAAAACAATCTCGATAAATGATGAGATTGTAACATAATAATCATACAACTTTAGTAATTTTCAATCATAACAACCATAATAGAATAACATTAAATGGAAGTTATAATATCAAATTCATAAAATATTAATGATATAACATGTCAATGGTGAATTATATATACTTCATAAAAAGAGATAGGTTTATAACATAACATATATATCAAAGAAGGAAAATTTAGACATAAATCCCTTACTAATTTTATAACTTTGAAAAAGTAAAACCCATTAAATAGAGATCCTAAAATGTATATTTAATTCCCCATAAATTTAATTATATTAATATAAAATTAATTCATGTGCATTATATAAATCACATGATATAATTAGTGGTGAGTATGGAATATATCTTAGAGAAATAAATATGAGACGATAATATTATTACCTTGAGTTCAATTCATCTTGTTTCTTATTTATCATAATGAATATTAAAAATATTTTAATTTTTTACATTATTAATATATTTATCAATTTTAATATTCCATTTATTTCCCTTATTACTTTGTTATATATGATTACTTATTCAATTAGGTTTTTATCTGATATTTTCACCATATATGGCCTATGTATCAAAACTGACATTGGTAGGTTAACTGTGGTAAAAAATCAGTATATAAACATATAAAGAATAATAATCATGGAATAATTATCAAATTTAAACATTATTTATACTTTTAAAATAAATAATAAATTATATTTGTAGGAAATAATCTATGTCCTGATCATAGAGAGATAAGGTCATGCATACGCATTAGTAAAATTTCCATTTTTCAGTGATTATTATTGAAAAATGGTAAGTAATAATTTATATTTATATAAATATGAAAATTTAAATATATATATATATATATATATATATATATATATATATAATATAAGATTTATTTAAATATACTTATATATATCGTCTGTTTTTGGTGGTGATGAACAAAAGATACATATCGCTTTGTGAAGGTGGTAATCCACACATACATGAACGACATTATCATCCTTTTAGTGTAAAAAGAAATATGATATATTCTATTGTAATAATGATTAATATGTGATTTATATCATAATTATTTAATGTATACCACATATAATAATTCATGCTAACCTTATTACCTTCCATGTAATGTGTTAGTGAGAAAATGGATCACATCTCTTTGTGAGGCGATAGTATGTTGCGCACATGAATAGTGTTATCATATCCACAAAAAATTGAATCTAAAATAATATATATGATATAATAAAACCATATGTATAAATATGTTATTTATAAAACATATATACAATTAATATCCATTATTATACCCAAACATGAATGGTGGTAATAGAAAAAACGAATGGCATCGGTTCGTGAGGCGGATGTCTGTCGCACACACGGATGATGATTTTATGACCCATTAAATGGAAGTGTATATGTTTTTAGATCATTAAAATATTATAAAAACATATATTTATATGTAATATGTTGATATTATTATATTATCATGGTTTAATAATAATTTAATGGGAGGATAAAGAAATAAAATAAAGGCAGTCATTGAAGAACATTATCTCTCCTTCAGGTATCCCCCTTAAGATCTCAATAAAGACCTTATAGTTTGGTTTTCTACCCAAAAATAAGTATACTACAATAAGGTAAAGGAAATTTGGGATTTTATTTAATTCGGTAATTCTTGGAGCAATTGTTTTTTAAGGTGTGAAGAATAGAGTATAGGGGTGGTATTTTATAAGTGGGAGAAATGAAAAACATGTGATTTTTTAAATTAATTGAGTTCTATTATGTTTTTAAAATGTCCCAAGGGTGATAAATAGACTATTAGAGAACCTTATATGTGTAATGGTATAAATAAATACATATATATATATATATTAGTTTCTATAAAATATTATAGTTCATTTTTTACCCCAATCTTCTTAGTTTAACCCCTTGTAAACTAATTTTTATCTTACCCATGATAATTAATTTTTACTCCATTCACAATTCCTTATGGAAAAAAATTAGTTTACATTATTATATAATAAAAAATATAATGACTCAAAATATTTAATCCATTTTTCCAAATTAATTTCACAGAAGTGGAAAAATTTAATTGAAAAACTAATCACACATTCGTGATATGAAAGTTAGTTTTTTAAAAATATATGTTTAAAAGTTTAACAAGTTTATATATAAAAATTTAAAATTAAATTGATTAAAATTACCAAATTTGAATTAATTTATGAATATTTTTTCTAATTTAACTTTAAAATCGATTTCAAAATATAATTTTTCTTTATATATAAATTAAATGAAAGATGATTTTTAATTAAAATTCAGTATTTTTCACTATTTTCATAAAATTATTATTTTAATAAAATTATAAAAATATAAACTGATTATTTTTTTTAAATATGATTTAAAAAAATTATTTTTTTCAAATATATCATATAAAATTCTAAAAATTATAATAACATAAAACAATACTCGAAGACATGATGAAAACGTAGTTTTCTAAGGGGTGTATCTTTCAGGAACAAAATGATTTATATTAAATATATGTCATCTAATAATAATTATATTTATATTAATTAATTGTTTTTATATATAATGTATAAATTTATTTTTAAACAATTTTCATTAGGGAATTTATTAATTAAATAAAATTGACACACATTATGTGCTTTAAAATAGTTTTCCGAAAAAAAAAATTTTTTTAAACCTAAAAATATAGTTATACTATAATACAATATAATATTGATTGATGATAAATAATTTGTTTTAAATATAGAAAAATAATACTTATGTTAATTTAAAATATAATGGTTCACTTAAATAACAAAATTTGATAAAAGCAAATGATAATTTAAAAAACCCGTTATTTTTTACTATAGACTAAAAATTCATTTTTAAAAAAATTAAACCATTTTACATAAGTAAATAACCATGTTTTGATTACAAAAAATATGTTAATTTTTAAAAATAAATTTTCTAAAAGCTATGAAAAATTATTATAATATTCATTTCCTAAAAACCGAAAAAAAATTGTTTTTGAAGAAAACATATTTTTGTAAAAAAATCAGTTTACTAAAAATTGATTTATTATTTTATAAATTTGTTTGATTAATTTAAATCGGTTAAGGAATATATATATATCATAAATTATTAAATACAATTCATTTCCACCAATTTAACAGATAAGTTCTAATGAATATATATCGTAGGTCGTTTAAGCTTAGTGTTGCATGTTTAATATGATATCAAACATAAAAAATATCATGGTTTCATGTTCAAAAAACTATCTGTGAGATTACATTTGTTTAAAAAGAATTATAACATAAATATTTGGTTATTTAATTTCATTATATGATTAGTATTTCATGTCATTTAATCTATCAAACATAATTTCCTTCTTTTAATATTTTGAGGTGTTACCTTGATCTTTGGGTTTTTTTCTTAAGGGTTTAGATATTAAAGTATTTAAATTAATATTATGGTTTATTCATTTTGGATACTAACATAACATTATTATACTATTTCGGTTTATTTAAATGTCTATAGGTACGATCAATAACTTTTCATCTCTTTTTTGGTCTTATAAATTGTTATAATTTAATTCTAGTGCATTATTTGGAAAAAATTCATAATTGTTATTTATTGTTTAGTATATGAGATTTAAAAGAGGTGAAAACTAATCAAAACAAAAATAACGAATTAAATCATACATATTGAATACAAATAAATCAAGTAATTATATTCTCTCATATTATAATATTTTTTGGTAAAATAATTATTTTGACTCATATAGAAGGATGACAAATCAATTTTTCATATAATAAAAATACTTTTCAGATTTTGGGAGATTTTTTTTGAAAATTATTCACATGTAAATTATCATTATCGTAAATTCAGGTTTCAATAATAATTTATTAATTGATTCATTTTATCATCTTAATATATAAATTTGGATTATTTTCAACATGAAATTTATTTTATGTAGTATCTTTAAAATGATTCAGAATGAAAAACATATATTTCTTACAAATTTTTTATTTTAATATTCCATTACACATTTCTTAAATTTTACTATGTTTTAAGGTTACATTATTAGGGATCCTTTTAAATTAATATTTTTTAAACTTATCTTTAACTTATTAAAATTTGTTCATTAGATATCTTAAACCATTGTTTATAGGAAATGAGACAAAAATTCTGAGGATGAAATTTCATTAAGGGAAGAATATAACACCCTAAGAATTAAATATATAATAATATAACAACCCTAATCATTATTACACACATACAAATAATTTATTACATAACCATTTACCTAATAAAACACTGAGTATTGAGAGTTCTAGTGTCTTGGGAAATTAGGAACATTTAATAATAACATAGAACATAAAACACAACATCTATATTGAAAACATTCTTCATATGACCACACCATTATCTTATACTTAGCATTTCATGAAGAATAAAATTCATGTTATGAATTAGTTATATCAATGGATCACAAGAGAAACATGAACATAAAGTCATGATATAACATTATTATCATAACATGGAAATGAAACAACAACATTTAACATGATATTATCATTTGCCAATGCACAATCCACATGGATTGTGAGTAAAACCTCATTTCACATGAATTATCATGAGTGAACCATCATTTAACATGACATATCATGATATTACTCTTTACCCAATGCATTGGAGCACTATTTGGGTGCACTATTCTTAGTCATTTCATTTCAAACTGAAGTGTTCCACATAGATCATAAAACTTGGATTTATTAAACATCATAATTAATTCCATGTATAAGATATGTGGAATACATAAATTTAATTCCTAATTCAATATGAACACTTTCATAATTGTGAATACCATTTATAGAGAAATAGGTATGGTATTCTCTTACACGATGATTTTGGCATGGAAATTTTGGTGTGTCTTCGACAGTACAATGTCGTAAAATAAAATTTGTAAATTGGGTTGATGAGAGAGAAAGGAGAATCTCATCATTTATACATGAATTGTACATTAAGTGGTCATGGAACACCATATAAAAACATATTTAATGGAATTTAGATGAATAATAAATAATTATTGCCAGAATTTAAATGCGAGGAGAGAAATTCCTTATAGAATTTCAGCATGGTAATGGGTGTACATGGGAGGCATTAAAGAGAGATAAATATGTATCTAATTTCATGAACAAGGCCAGGTCGCCATCTGACCCTACACCCATCTCAGTCCATGACATGGCCCAAAGGGCGTTCCTGATCCCCACGGGCTGGCACAAGTGCCCGGGTATCATAACATTACACATTAGAATGATTAACCCAAAATAGTAAACACAGAACCACTAGAAAGATAAATAAAATAAAACTGTGAACTAACAACCAAACAAACCCTTAAACAAAAATCAAATTTAATGTTTTACATCTTGAGCCAAACACCACAAATAAATGACAACAAAAGAAACTAACTCTATCTCTTCCAACCTGCATGAGATGACCATAAACGACCAAACCCCCATCGGTGAGCATGATACATCAACCTGGAACACACAAGGAACAAGCTCTACGTACACCCAAAGGTGTGTGTAGGGTGTGATCAAAAAACCTAGTAGGACGTCACCAAAATAAAAGGTTTCATGCATAATTATTAAATAACAAATACATTTGTAATATTAACTAACGAAAATAAGTAAATGATTTCATAGGTTTAAAGAAAACAAGATTAAAGAAAAACCTTTCAAATGGAAGAACTTAAATTAAAACATATACACCCTTACATTTTAAAAAAACTAAATTGTTACACTGATGACCATAAAGTAACCAATGAGCACTAATATGGGAGAGGCCTCATGGGTGTTCGCTAGCATGGGCCCCTAGATCTTCTTATCTTGGTGAAACATGGCTTAGAAGTCCACGGCCCTCAAAGAACGTAGCATAGAAGGCCACGACCCTCAGAAAAGCATATTTTTAGTTAGTGTTACAATCGTTAGTCCTTCTAGTAAAACCGGGTCGAGTGACCTTCAGAACACTAGCCCACTAGTCTAGTCCACCCTCCTAGCTACTCAGGCTTCCCAGTTTGTGCTCAAACATGTTTCAAGTTCATGTCATATGTCACACTAATGAATAAAAGCCAGACTGGGTATTTACACACTCAAAATCACAATTTTCACACCAAAACCCGCTTTTAAAACCATAAACACCGCAAAATCATTTCAAAACAAAATCTGCATAGGTTATATACTCAATTAAACCATCTGGACAATTTAGAAGACCCTCACCACTAAACTAACCACCACTTAAACATGTAAACACCATTTTTAAATAAGGTAGACACTAAAAATATATCAAAACTAAATATGTATTAGTTACACAACTAATTAAAACAATTGAACAGTAAAATAAATTACTTTCATTGTCAAACATGCCACTAGTAGAATTAATTAAACAAATTCCACACACGTCGCATGACTATAAGCACAAAAATATTCACACAATTTATCCGGAACAAACATTCACCCTTAATAATTATTTAATAATGTAACGCCCCGACCCTAGTTACCCAGAGTCGGTGCATTATTACATAACATTGGCATGATCACAGGAAAGATCAAATCTCGAAAGACCGATTGGTTTAGTAGCCTTGTAAACACTAGATATATTCACAAGTTTTACATTACATCATAAAGTGAAAAACTACTACAACAACATAATGTCTCCATAGTCCACACTATTATCCCCTCATAATATCCCTGCAGGTCATTCATAACATAATTCTTCACATCCTGGGAAAAATAAAACATAGAAAAGGGGTGAGCTCAAATGCCCAGTAAGGATAACAGTATAGCAGAAACTTTCAAAAATAAGAATAAACATTTAAGGCAATGTATAACTAAAACAAAAGCCTTTTAAACTTGAACTTCAACATAGTATGGCAAAAGTAAAATGAAGTAATGCCATTTACTTATTCACATGGATATTCTACTAATCAAATAATCACATGCAATATCAAAAACCACTTTCATAATGATGGAATTCATAATGCTGAACTTTAATTTCTTTGTCAATGCCTCGTCCCAAGACCTAGGGGCTAACTGTAACCGGAACCCAACCCGGAGTGCCTCTAATAACCGGACACCAACCCGGAGTGCCTCTAATAACTAAAGACCAAACCGGAGTTCCTCTAATAACCGGAGACCAAACCGGAGGGCTTAATTTTACCGGTCCCCAACCCGGAACATACTTGTCTAACACATTTATCTGAATGAAAGGTTGAAATATAACATAAAAATTCGGATTATAAATAACTTATGACATGTCAATACTTTAAAAAACCATTAGTGACATAAGAATAGCTTATCCACAGTCAAAAATATCACAAAACTTTCAATACAATATAGAAGTTTTGTATCATAATAAATCAACTTTAAATAAGCTTAACAGCCATCAAAGGATGTTGACATAGATGAAATCAAAACTATTTTAGAGAAATATACCTTTTTTTTAAATCATTTTAAAAGTAACATAATTATAATACATTCAATTTGAAAATATTCTTATAAGATTGTAAGGGAAGCTTTGACAATTTTATAACGGCGGTAAATAGCTGCACCCGCCGTATAAGTTAAAAAAAACATTCTTACCTTAAATTTGTCGAAAAGGTTAAAAGTGCCTTGTTTGGAAAATGACGGAACGATTCCTTTAGAAACACATAAGGGTATAAATGACATTAACCCATATTCTTGTAAATAGTAAAAATGTTTTGAAATACATTATTGAGAAACATGGATGTGGATGATAAAGAGATCCCAGTAGATTATTACATATAAACAACCTCAGATATTGACGAGATTGTGAAATAACCCTTACCAATTTGGTAACTTATGAAACATACAACCCATGAAAGAGGTATCATACAATAAATATGTAAATACACATAAATTAGAGTGTATTACACAATGAATATAAATATGGGCAGTACATACACCACACAAAATGTGATGGTGGCAATATGGTATGAATCTCACAGGAATAAGAAGTGAGATGAAAACCCCTTACCTTGTACTTTTCCTTGGCTGGGGTAGGTTAACCTCCTGTATAATCATGAAATAATTGTTATTAAATTATACAAGAATCATATATATATTAATATGATATCATATATGATCTTTTAACATTGACTTGTTAATAATATCTTTGAATTATCGTCGTTTCGGGTGTTAACTTACTCATATTCTTTTATATGTTTTGTTACATAAGCCATGTTTGTCATGGATAGGTTGTATATTTTTCATTTACAGAATGATATCAAGTCCACAAACATCATTTTTAAATCATCAAATGATAATTATACTTTAATGGATATGATGGAGAATGAATCTCATCGCGTTCGTGGAGACGGTAGTCCGTACGTACGCACGAGCAACAATATCATTCTTTTGATATTAAAATAATATATAAATGGATGTTATATCATATATACAGAATCATTAACATGTTATATTTATTATTTACATGAGTTACACATCATTATTACACCCATCCAAATAATAATATATTGAATAACAATTACACCACGACGTGGAGACGGTAAGCCGTACGTACGCACGTATGGTGACATGTTATTCAAAGGGTGGATAGAATACTGATTATGGTTGTATCATATTTATAATAACATCACAGTATATGTGAGATACTGGAGTTATTATTTTAGAATGGTAAGAACAAAGAAAGAATAAGTGGAAGAAGAAAGGAATTTGAAAAGGGGTGGTGAAAACATTACCTCTTCTTCAGGTTCTTCCTTTTGATTTGATCAAAAGGGCTCTTTAGGATGGCTTTATGATCAAACTAAGGCCTCTAGGTTATAGTGAGGGAATTTGGGAGAGTATTTTGGCAGAGTTTGGCCGAACCAAAAGGCTTTGAAGGTGTGAAGAAATGAGAAGGAGGAGTGCCCTTTTATAAGAAGGGTGAGGGGCACCTTTGGAAAAGCTAGAAATATTAATTTATAATAAATTTATATTCGGTTTATAATGGCTCAAAAGTTGATTATTTAAATGTTAAGGTGTGTATAGGTCGGAAACAACTCAACCAATAGAATTTAGACAGGTTTGTGTACTTATATTAACCTTATCATTAAGTATTAACTCTAAGTTAATAAGTTTCACTTTTACAATGTCTCTTTGTATTTTTATATAATATGGTTAATGAACTTACTATATACATCCAAGAGACCCCCAAGTGGTCCATTAATGATGAAACTATCATGATATATGTCTCTTGGCCGATCCTTATATTTTTAGGAATTTAATATCAATTAATAATATAATATTTGTTTTAAAAACTCTTTTATGTCAATTTTGACACTATTCAATAGTTGATTTTTGTGAAACTCATTACAGAATAATTACTTCGACAAAATTTAATTAAATCAATCATAATATGTCATATTATCCTATAAAATTATTGTAATTCATTAAATGTCTCAAATTATATTTATTTGGTTGTTTATAATATCAAATAATTTAATTTTTCACTATTATAGTAATTACTTCATCATCATTGTGTCATAAATAAATTAAATTATATAATGTCTAAAAATTATAAATAAGATATCATTATGTAGGATATTTTTTTATCTTTCTAATGAATATTTATAATCTAAAATCCAACTTATATAACCCTATGTAAAAATTGTGTTTCTAAAAGATATATGCTTGTGTCATTTTTGTATTCATTTTAACTTAATTAAAATAAATTGTCCCTATCACCTACAAGTGGCACCATGGGGTCCCAAAATCGACCCAAAGATGTATATGGTTGAACATGTATCAACCAATAAGTCTAGGACACGTTTTAGGGTAATTTAGTATTATTATAATATTATTTTTTAACCCTTATTTACCGGATTTACCCTTAACCATGGTAAATAAAATATTTACCGCAGTAATTATTCAAAATGACAAAAAATAAAAGTTACCTATTTACATAATTTGAACATCCTGATTCCAAATATGGAATCCATTTTTCTAAATTCAAAACACAGAAGTGGCAGAAATTAATTTAAAATTAATTCCCGCTGTCAAAACAAAAAGCGTGTTTTTAAGAGATAATAACTATCAAAAGATTGGCACTTGTTTATGTCCGGTTTAATTGTAAAATTATGTACAATTACCAACATTATATTAAATGGTAAAAATATATTATAAATATACTTTAAAACCACTCAAATCCATAATTTATCACTATTAATTATTTTGATTAAAAAAGTTGTTTTTAATTAAAATTTAGTAACTTTCACTATTCATCAAAATATGATAGTTATCCGAAAATTAACAAAATTTTACCTTAGGCTAAATTCAGTACTTCGAATCCAAAAATGAAGTCAATTTTGAAATATAAAATATATATATTTTTAAAATGTAGGTATTACTATTCATAACGGCTAGTTTGATTGGTTGTGGTGTGTGTTAGAACTCGAAGTTGCGTACAACACACACGCTACTGTATTATTCAAAGGAAAGCGTACCGTGGAAGCTTGGGATGTTTCATTTTAAATTTTTTTGATGTACCCATTTAGTCAATAATTTTAAAATATTGTATTTAAAAAGGTTTCACTATTAAAATTTGATAAAAGTGCAATACTGAAAATGAATCTGTTCTTGCATTATGTCTAAGAAACTCATAATATGGATTCTAAAATTATAAGGATTATATAAAGTTTAAAATTTAGTTAATACTATTCATAACCTCTTTTGAATGGCTTTTTTTTGGTAAGTCATGGTGTTATTGAACTCGGTGTTGCGTGTAGTGCAAGTTATTGAATTATTTTGAAGAAATAACACACTATGAAATCTTGGGGTGTTACATTCTCCTATCCTTCAATAAATTGCTTCCTCGCAATTTGAAATTGTTCTTTGAAAATAAAAGGTTGAAAATAGAAAATATATTTGTGGAAAAACCCACATCAGAAATTGGGTAACTAAAATTTAGTCTTAATATGAGGAAAAGAGAAATGAAAGGGTCACCACCAAATTATGATCTCGATTAGGAGATCATTGGTGGCAATTAGAGACATATAATTGGAGGAAAAACGTAAATATTTATAGGTAGTGATTGAGGTCATCAATCACAAACAAGTATAAAATTGACGTCTTTAAACTCATCAATCTATGATGATTTGAAATACCATTGGTTCAACAAAACATAGGGTATTGGGTTAACACATTTTTGACGTTTCAAAATATTTTAGTTGAAATCCCACATCGAAAAATGAATTAATGAGGCCTCTATTTAAAATAAAGAGTGGAAAGTATGAAGATTACCGAAAATAACACATACTAGTGTTCCATGTAGGAATGTATGGATATGGAAGAGAAATCTAACCATTAATTTTCTGATGGAGAGTGGTAGAGAACATGGCTATGAAAAGGCCAACAATCCCAAAGCCATAAATTAGTGATTATTTAAGGTACCATCTAGGACAACATTTTTGTTCTAAGTTCCTTTTATTAATGTTGAGGAATTTATTTATGAGATTGGTTAAGATCATAAGGAGATATACTTACTTTATAATTAGAGTTTTATCCATTAATAAATTTCTATCACAGACTCATCTTTCACTCTAAAAGATAATAGAACGTAAAAAAAATTTCTATTTATACTATTTGTACAGGGTTCCAAAATAAATGAATTTATAATTCATCTACAAGATCTTTTAAAAAAACTACATTATTTAATCCAGGACATCTCGTGGGCTAGTGGTAGGTGATACACCCTTGTCGCCATTCGGTTGCGGGATCAAATCTCGCGGCTTTGCCGGTCGCGATGGGTTGCCGCCCGACCTTTGGGTTGTCCTTTTATGGAAATCAAAAATTAATCTCAAACTAGAATTTATCCAAAATACTTCTGTCCAAACTCATAGTCCAATATTTATAAGGAAGGTAAACTTAATGTAGATCCTTTTTACCCCGTAATAGCATATGAATACCTTCATCATGTATTATTTTAAAACACTGAAACATCCTGAATTACCATAATACTGATTGATTACATTCATGCTCCCTTATTCTATATAGAATGCTGGATATAATTCATCAATCCAAAAATGTTTTAAACCCCAATAATGATGGAATATACAAATCATTAATCAGCTTCAAGGTAGTCAAGAATATCCAATATAATTTATCCAAATCAATCATGTATTATTCTAAAATCACTACCTCGGTATCAGAACCATATTATGGTTTACCTTTCTCTCAACCATATATTTTCCAAAAATTTAACCTTCAATTGAGTCACTTTTCTCTGTTCCACACAATGTCAAGTCCTTATTGAAATAGTACTGTAGTATAATCCTTATATAGTCCATAATTATTATAACAAGTACATTGTTGATACAACACTCAATTGACATAATCAATATAAGAACTCAAATCATTCCTCTTCATTTGTGGTAGTATCATAACTTGATTATTATCCAATAGCATCATTTGCGGCATGGTTTGATGACTGGGACATAGGTTCGCGTAGTGTCTAAACTCCTTGCAAATGAAGCATTGTACATTTGAAACCATTTTCTTACCCCTTCAGTCACGTACTTTGTGCCCTTTTCCTCCACACTTATAAGAAACTCCCATTCCTTTCAGACAAGTTCAAGGTGTTTCTTCCCACAGTTATCAGATATGGGAAAATTCTTCTTTTCACTCTTCCCTTTATCCATCTTTCTCTCTTCCATACTTTTCTTCTCTTGCTTCCATTCAAAGCCATAGGACTCAGTAAACACTTTACTTATCTTATCAACACATGATATTATTTCTTCATATGATGATAATACATACGAGACTATTTCTCTTATAAATTCTGGCTTAAGACCATGAAATATATGATCCTTCTTTATCTTTGTATCATGTTCATTGCTAGTGTTCTCATTCCTTCTACTGGGCGCCATTTCTAAACAATGGCATAAACTAGATCAGTTTATGAATCAAAATACATAATCCCATACTTATAAAACACCTAACATAAATTGTACTATTTATTGATATAATCCATAATCATAAAAATATTTTCTTTGAGGAAGTATATACTCATAAACCCTTCATAATGATTTGTAAAGAAATTGAGAGTTATCCTAAGCATATCCCCCGGGAGTGTCGTAACCAAGAGTGCAGCAGGGCCTGTTGTCGTGCACCAGTTCCCGTTCGAGTCTAGCTCAAAGCGGTGTTTTTGGGTTTTACCCCTAGGTACATCTGTGCCAGAGCCACCTCTACCTACTTGTATCCAGACAGGGATGTATTGCTTGGAAAACTCACAAAATATTTACAATACCAAAATTCTAGGAAGTTCTTCTATACTAATCCTCAAAGTTCATCTTCGGTCTACGTGCTTTAATCAGAGTTTATCTAAATCTAGTTTCCAAGGTTTGTACTAAACTTCCTCTGATACCAACTGTAATGCCCTGACCCTAGTTACCCAGAGTCGGTGCATTATTACATAACATTGGCATGATCACAAGAAAGATCAAATCTCGAAAGACCTAATTGTTTAGTATCCTTGGAAACACTAGATATATTCATAAGTTTTACATTACATCATAAAGTGAAAAACTACTACAACAACATAATGTCTCCATAGTCCACACTATTATACCCTCATAATATCCCTTAAGGTCATGCATAACTTAATTCTTCACATCCTGGGAAAAATAAAACATAGAAAAGGGGTGATCTCAAATGCCCAGTAAGGATAACAATATAGCAGAAACTTTCAAAAATAAGAATAAACATTTAATGCAATGTATAACTAAAACAAAAGCCTTTTAAACTTGAACTTCAACATAGTATGGAAAAAGTAAAATGAAGTAATGCCATTTACTTATTCACATGGATATTCTACTAATCTAATAATCACATGCAATATCAAAAACCACTTTCATAACGATGGAATGCATAATGCTGAACTTTAATTTCTTTGTCAAGGCCTCGTCCCAAGACCTAGGGGCTAACTGTAACCGGAACCCAACCCAGAGTTCCTCTAATAACCGGACACCAACCCGGAGTGCCTCTAATAACCGAAGACCAAACCGGAGTTCCTCTAATAACCGGAGACCAAACCGGAGGGCTTACTTTTACCGGTCCCCAACCTGGAACATACTTGTCTAACACATTCATCTGAATGAAAGGTTGAAATATAACATAAACATTCGGATTAAAAATAACTTATGAAATATCAATTAATTAAAAAAAACCATGAGTGACATAAGAATAGCTTATCGACAGTCAGAAATATCACAAAACTTTCAATTCAATATAGAAGTTTTGTATCATAATAAATCAACTTCAAATAAGCTTAACAACCATCAAAGGATGTTGACATAGATGAAATCAAAACAATTTAAGAGAAATATCCCTTTTTTTAAATCATTTTAAATGTAACATAAATATAGTACATTCAATTTGAAAATATTCTTATAAGCTTGTAAGGGAAGCTTTGCCGATTTTATAACGGCGGTAAATAGCCGCACCCGCCGTATAAGTTAAAAAAACATTCTTACCTTAAATTTGTCGAAAAGGTTAAAAGTGCCTTGTTTGGAAAATGACGGAAAGATTCCTTTCGAAACTCATAAGTTTATAAATGACTTTAACCCATATTCTTGTAAATAGTAAAAATGTTTTGAAATACATTATTGAGAAACATGGATGTGGATGATAAAGAGATCCCAGTAGATTATTACATATAAACAACCTCGGATAATGAAGAGATTGTGAAATAACCCTTACCAATTTGGCAACTTTTGAAACATACAAACCATGAAAGAGGTATCATACAATGAATATGTAAATACACATAAATTAGAGTGTATTACACAAAGAATATAATTATGGGCAGTGCATACACCACACAAATGGTGATGGTGGCAATATGGTATGAATCTCACAGGAATAAGGAGTGAGATGAAAACCCCTTACCTTGTACTTTTCCATGGTTGGGGTAGGTTAACCTCCTGTATAATGGTGAAATAATTGTTATTAAATTATACAAGAATCATATATATTAATATGATATCATATATGATCTTTTAACATTGACTTGTTAATAATATCTTTGAATTATCGTCGTTTCGGGTGTTAACTTACTCATTTTCTTTTATATGTTTTGTTACATAATACATGTTTGTCATGGATAGGTTGTATATTTTTCATATACATAATGATATCAAGTCTTGAAACATCATTTTTAAATCATCAAATGATAATTATACTTTAATGGATATGATGGAGAATGAATCTCATCGCGTTCGTGGAGACGGTAGTCCGTACGTACGCACGAGCGACAATATCATTCTATTGATATTAAAATAATATATAAATGGATGTTATATCATATATACAGAATCATTAAAATGTTATATTTATTATTTACATGAGTTACACATTATTATTATACCAATCCAAATAATAATATGTTGAATAACAATTACACCACGACGTGGAGACGGTAAGCCGTACGTACGCACGTATGGTGACATGCTATTCAAAGGGTGGATAGAATACTGATTATGGTTGTACCATATTTATAAAAACATCACAGTATATGTGAGATACTGGAGTTATTATTTTAGAATGGTAAGAACAAAGAAAGAAGAAGTGGAAGAAGAAAGGAACTTGAAAAGGGGTGGTGAAAACATTATCTCTTCTTCGGGTTCTTCCTTTTGATTTGATCAAAAGGGCTCCTTAGGTTGGCTTTCTGATCAAACTAAGGCCTCTAGGTTGTAGTGAGGGAAGTTGGGAGAGTATTTGGGCAGAGTTTGGCCGAACCAAAAGGCTTTGAAGGTGTGAAGAAATGAGAAGGAGGAGTGCCCTTTTATAAGAGGGGTGAGGGGCACCTTTGGAAAAGCCAGAAATATTAATTTATAATAAATTCATATTCGGTTTCTAATGGCTCCAAAGTTGATTATTTAAATGTTAAGGTAGGGATAGGTCGAAAACAACTCAACCAATAGAATTTAGACAGGTTTGGATACTTATATTGACCTTATCTTTAAGTATTAACTCTAAGTTAATTAGTTTCACTTTTACAATGTCTCTTTGTATTTTTATATAATATGGTTAATAAACATACTATATACATCCAAGCGACCCCCCAAGTGGTCCATTAATGATGAAACTATCATGATATATGTCTCTTGGCTGATCCTTAGATTTTTAGGATTTTAATAGCAATTAATAATATAATATTTGTTTTAAAAACTCTTTTATGTCAATTTTGACACTATTCAATAGTTGATTTTTTTGAAACTCATAACAGAATAATTACTTAGAAATAATTTAATTAAATCAATCCTAATATGTCATATTATCCTATAAAATTATTTTAATTCATTAAAAGTCTCAAATTATATTTATTTGGGTATTTATAATATCAAATAATTTAATTTTTCACTATTATAGTAATTACTTCATCATCATTGTGTCATAAATAAATTAAATTATATAATGTCTAAAAATTATAAATAAAATACCATTATGTAGGAAATATTTTTATATTTATAATTATTATTTATAATCTAAAATTAAACTTATATAACCCTATGTAAAAAATTGTGTTTCTAAAAGATATATGCTTGTGTCATTTTTGTATTCATTTTAACTTAATTAAAATAAAGTGTCCCTATCACCTACAAGTGGCACCATGGGGTCCCAAAATCGACCCAAAGATGCCTATGGTCTAACATGTATCAACCAATAAGGCTAGGACACTTTTTAGGGTAATTTAGTATTATTATAATATTATTTTTTAACCCTTATTTACCGGATTTACCCTTAACCATGGTAAATAAAATATTTACTGCAGTAATTATTCAAAATGTCTAAAAATAAAAGTTACCTATTTACATAATTTGAACATCCTAATTCCAAATATGGAATCCATTTTTCTAAATTCAAAACACAGAAGTGGCAGAAAATTAATTTAAAATTAATTCCCGCTGTCAAAACAAAAAGCGTGTTTTTAAGAGATAATAACTATCAAAAGATTGGCACTTGTTTATGTCCGGTTTAATTTTAAAATTATGTCCAATTACCAACATTATATTAAATGGTAAAAATATATTCTAAATATACTTTAAAACCACTCAAATCCATAATTTATCACTATTATTTTTTTTGATTAAAAAAGTTTTTTTTAATTAAAATTTAGTAACTTTCACTATTCATCAAAATATGAAAGTTATCCGAAAATTACCAAACTTTCACCATAGGCTAAATTCAATACTCCGAATCCAATAATGAAGTCCATTTTGAAATATAAAATATATATAATTTCATAAATTAGGTATTACTATTCATAACGGCTAGTCTGATTGGTTGTGGTGTTTGTTAGAACTCGAAGTTATGTACAACACACACACTAATGTATTATTCAAAGGAAAGCGTACCGTGGAAGCTTGGGATGCTTCATTTTAAATTTTTTTGATGTCCCCATTTAGTCAAAAAGTTTAAAATATTGTATTTAAAAAGGTTTCACTATTAAAAGTTGATAAAAGTTCAATACTGAAAATGAATCTGTTCTTGCATTATGTCTATGAAACTCATAATATGGATTTTAAAATTATAAGGATTATATAAAGTTTAAAATTTAGTTAATACTATTCATAACCTCTTTTGAATGGCTTTTTTTGTTAATTCATGGTGTGATTGAACTCGGTGTTGCGTGTAGTGCAAGTTATTGAATTATTTTGAAGAAATAACACACTATGAAATCTTGGGGTGTTACAAATAAAACAACATAAATGTTTCATAAAAAAAGATTTGTGAGAAAAACAATGCTTTACACACTAGACCGACCCAAACCCCCTCACATAACCAAACGCACACAACGCCACCTTAGGAATCCAATCTGCATCACACACATGATTAAATAAAACACTCTCATAGTTAAAAAGACCCTTTATATAATTAAACTAACTTCCAAAAACATTTTACAGACAATTTCAAGATATTTCGCAAGAAATTAAACACCAAAAACTCTTTCAAATGACATTTCGGACTAAACACAAACAGACACAATACTAAAACAACAACTTCACCCTTTGCATGCCCTAAAAAATTAACTACACAATTTTCATTAAAAAAACTAATAATCTTTTCATCATTGATTTGACAAAAGCATACTCATATCATTAAACACACTACTAAACAAATCAAAAAAATCTCAAATAAAGTAAAATCAAATTTTTCACAAAACTAACTAATTAATAGACACACTAAGTTAAATAAGAAAAGAATTTATCAATTAATACTCATGCGCAGAACCACCTACCTTGATTTAAAATATTCCAAAATTTGGTATGGAAATCCAATCACATGCAATACACAGAACATAGATTATAAATTAAACCCTAAAACATTAATTAATAGAATATAAAATAAAAAATGATTGCTAAAACTAACACCCAAGGAGGGAACGAAAAACTCTCCCAAAGAGGTTTCTACTGGTGGTGGTCGCCCCAACAATGAGTCTTGCTGGAAGGGGGGTCGCGACTAAGATGGAACCAGGAGAAGGGTAAAAGAGGTTGGGGTATCATGATAGTTGACTGCTTGGAGGGTTCTTGGTCGGGTGCAGGGGTGTGGCGCATAGTAAAAAAGAATGTTATTCTCAAATAACATTTTAATTATTATCATTAAAACAATTTCTTAATGATTATTAATCCTCTAATTTTCTTTTATTTCTTTTTCATTATACATTATTATTTCATCATTCCATCATTAACCATTTTGAATGTCGGTCAGACCGCGCGGTCTCAAAACTATACCCTACATGTGCGTCCAGTGACACAAAACCCAAAACACCCATAATAAATATAATAATAATACTAATAATAATATTATTATTATTATAACAAACCTAATAACCTAAATAATATACTATAAAATTACCAACATAATAAAATGCTGTTAATAAAAATAATACTCTCATTTAATTTATTACTTATGAAAATAATAATATTCTCAAGTTACATTAATGTTATCATTATTATTAAAACACATCTTAATTCATATTATTTCATTAGTAGGCCATCAGGAATGATGCGCGACATGCTGGGGGAGGTCACACGGTGATCCAGTCGAGGTCGCGCGACTTCGACCGTGGTGCGCTGGACACAACCATGGGCGAAACATTCATTTCTAAATAAGATCTCAGAAATTTTAAGTCGGGCCTCAACCCAAACTATATGATGCACAAAAAAATAATAAGTAATATAAAAAGAACGGGTGTGAAAATTGTCCTAGTGTTACTTGTAAACTCTCTCGGATGGCTAATACGCATGTTGTATCCGGTTCATGTTGCAAGGGAGGAGAATTAAAATTCCCATCACGAAGGGAACAATTCCTGCCACGTGTTATCTGGTTTGGTATGTGGTGGGGGCCAGTTATCTGCCTGTGGGGTGGGGGTATGCTATCTTATAGAGGGCTGGGCTCAGGCGTGTCCGAGTGAGGTTTGAATTTAGGTCTTCCAGGTTCATTACAAAAAAATACACCTTTTTATGTAACGAACCCGAGGGGCCTAAAGCCACAGCAAACTCGGCCACGCCCGAGCCCATCCCTCTTGCAGATAGAAGACCCCCACCCCACGGGCAGATAACAGGCCCCCACCTTAGACTAGCCCGGATAACACATGGTTGGAATTATCCCCCTCCTGACGAGGATTTTAGTCAACTCCCCCACAACTCGAACCAATAACCACAGGCTTAAAGGCCAACTGGGAAGTGTTAAGAGTACCAAATATGTCGTAGCTCACTTGGTACTCGTAACGCTTCCCGGTTGACCATTAAGCCTGTGGTCATAAGTTCGAGTTGCTGGGGAGGAGAATAAAATCCTCTTCAGGCAGGGGGCAGTTCTTGCAACGTGTTTTCTGGGCCGGTCTGAGGTGGGGGCCTATTATCTGCCCAAGGGGTGGGGGTCCGCTATCTGCTAGAGGGCTGGGCTCGGGCATATCTGAGTTCGATGTGGCTTTAGGCACACTGGGTCAATTATATCTCATCATTAAAAAATAATTATTAAAGTATGTGGGAGGGTCAAAATCATACCCTAACAATTGTAAATTAAAATAAAGGGTATAACAATATAATGATATTTGGAGAAAAAAGATAAGGGAAAAATACCTTACTTGGAAGTGTGATCCGAAAGGATTTAGAGAGGTTTAAGAGAGGATTCATGGGAGCTTGGGGTTCCATGGAATGATACTATAGAAAGGATGGATGTTTAGGGATGTGCTCTAAGGGATTTGAGTGAAGAGAAGTTGTAGCTTAAGTGGGTGTATATATGAAAAGAGAGGGAATTATTTATTATTTAGTTTTTGAAAACCACACATTAAACTAATCAAAGCCACAAATCAATCCATTTTACTCATGTATATTTCCAAAGGGAAGTGGGAAACATTATTTTATAAGTCCAATGTCCAAAATTCTTAAAATATTAGGTTTTTTTATGTTGAGGTGAGTCACATTCTCAAGGAAAAAATTTTAAAATGTTGAAATATTTTATAAACCTTGGAGGGTCCACTAACCCTTTGTAAAATAAATCAGAAAAACCTAAAATCAAAATATTTTATTTTAAAGCCATATATTTTCTGAAATTTCCATTTATATTATTTAATTACATAACTATTGGGTCATTATTATTTCATAAAACACATTATATAATTAAATGGTATTTAATTTTTTCCCAAAAAAATATATCGTCTCAGAAAATTATGAAAAATTCACAGTTGGATAATCTCTATGTCTAGATTCCAAAAAATAATATTCATTTTATCAAAATAATTTTCTAAATGTGTGAATTTTTACTCTTAAAATGAAAACTGACAATTATCAAATATTCATGGGGTTTGACAAAAATTGCTTTCAAAGATTAATAAAAATCACAATTGTATTCATAAAAATTACATGATCATTTATATTTAATATAAAGTAATTTAGTAATAATATTTTATTAAAATATTATATAATTCCAAAATTCATTAATTCATCAAAATATATTTATCAATTGAATAATAACTAAAAATATTTGTTGTTCTTTAAAAACTATTTAAAATGTAACAGTAATAAAATGAATGTATATTATTTATTCTATACAAAACTAATGAACATAATCGTAGTGCTAGTGTCTTATTACATAAACCCTTATAACACCCATATATGACCTAAGGTTACGGTGTGTGGTGGTGCAAGACTCTTGGGGTGGATTGGATAACATCACTTGGGTGGTAATATCTATCAACATCTACTTCTCCCATAAGTGGTTCCCTACTAGCTAAACATGTTGATTCTAGGATTAGTCTTGGTTTAGAGAGAAGCACAGTGATACCACCTCCTTTTAGAGCTATAAAAATGGGCTTCATATGAAGAAATTTTACTATATGATTCCATAGCTTCCTTTTTCTGAGTAAATTGGATATTTAAAGCCCTATATTTATACAAATCATGTGATTACTGTTCAATAAATATATTAGCAAGGACCACGATTATTAATGATATTTTAAAATTCAAAAAACATAAAACTAAGGATGTTAAGATGCCTTATATAACCATTTTAAATAATATGACATATAATTAGATCAAAGGAATTATCAATAATAAATGTTTGGGTTGTTACAATCTTCCCCCCTTAAGAAATTTCACCCCTGAAATTTCATTTTCCCCACACTATAATAAATGAGGGTAACACTACTTCATCACTTCCTCTAATTCCTACTTTTCTTTTTCAAACTTTTTATTCTCCCATAACACCTTGATGAGGTGCATAATCTTATTTCATAGATCTTTTTTTCTAAGATCTATGATATTCATCAACTTCTCTTCATAGGAGAGTTCATTCTCCAATGGTACCCCCTAATTATTGTGTACATGCAATGGTTTAGGTATGTACTTCCTCAAGAGTGAAACATGTAATAAATTATGTACTTGAGATAGGTTTGGTGGGAGTCCTAGTCGATAGGCCACATCACTAATGTGACCAAGGATCTCAAAAGGGTCGATGTACCTTAGACTAAGCTCAACCTTTTTCTGAAATCTCATAACTCTCTTCCATGGAGAAATCCACAAGAATACCATGTATCTAACATCAAGCTCTAGGTCTCGTCAATGATTATCAGAATTTCAATTTTGTCGACTTTGAGTAGATTTAATGTGATTTTGGATGGTGTTTACCATATCCACCATTTCATTGACTATTTTTGGACCTGTGAGTTTTCACTTCCCAAATTCATCCCAACATGTCGGTGTTCTTTACCTCTTCCCATAAATGGATTTATAAGGATCCATTTAGATGCTTGAGTAAAAAATATTGCTTTAAGAGAACTCAACTAGAGAAATATTCTAATCCCATCCTCCATTGAAATCCATTGAGCATGCTCTCAACATATCCTCAAGTGTTTGGATAGTTCGCTCAGATTGGCCATCAGTGTGAGGATGATAAGTTGCATTAAAGTTCATCTAAGTATTCAGAGAATTTTGAAGACTCTTCCAAAACATAGAGGTAAATCATAGATCTTGATAGGATACAATCGATAGTGGTACTCCATGAAGCCTTACCACATCTATGATATATATTTGTGCCAGCTTATCCAATGAGAAATCCTACCAAATTATAATGAAGTGTGCAGTCATTGTAAGATGATCCACATCAACCCAGATAGAATTGATTCCTTTAGATGTCATTAGATGACTGGTGACAAATTCCATGGCGATGTTCTCCCATTTCCATGCTATTATGGGTAAAGGTTGCATCATCCCCTTATATTTTTTCTTCTCAGCCCTCACTTGCTGATATACCAGGCAAATTGATCTATACTAATTAATCTCCCTCTTCATCTTACGCCACCAATAATGCTCTCAGAGATCGTGATACATATTTGGGTTTCCTGGGCTAATGGAGAAATTCTAACTATGTGTCATATCCAAAAGTTCTTTCTTTTAACTCTTTATTTGATGTAATACATTGTCTTATCCCAAATCTTAAAATACCTTATTCATTAATATTGAACTCCAATGATTTCACTTTTCTAATATTTTCCAATTTCTTATGAATTCCCACATAATCCTTTTGAGAGTCTTTTATCCTTTCCAAAAGATACGGTTGAAAAAACATTTGTGAATGGATTGATGGTGTTCCATTATTTATGATTCTTATGCCAATCGTCAACAAATCTAAGAAGATTGGATCCTTTTCAATTAATATTAATGATATAATTGTTGGGTCCTTTCTACATAGAGCATCATTCACCATGTTCCCATTCTCAAGGTGGAAATGGATTGAACAATCATAGTCATTGATCATCTCTATCGATCTCCATTGGCACATATTAAACTCTTTCTATGCGAATATATACTTGAGGCTTTCGTGATCCGTATATATTTCACACTTCTCCCCAAAAAGGTAATGTCGCTAAATTTTTAAAACCAATATTGTTGTATCCAATTCCAGATCATGTGTTAGATATTTTTTCTCATAAACATTCAATTTCCTTGAAGCATAGCCAGTGACATTTTCATTTTTCATCAACACACAACACAAGCGCTTCTTCTAAGAAACAAAAAATACCAAAACAATTTATCCTCTTATGGATAATGTGAGCACATGCTTAGTGATAAGCCTCATTTTTGTCTTATTGAAACTCTATTCACATTCAAAACTCCATGAAAACACAAATCCCTTCCGAGTTAGTTTGGTTAGAGGTTTTAAAAATCATGAGAAATTTCTCTCAAATAGGCAATAATATCCAACTAACCCCAAGAAGCTACAGATATCTATTACCTACGTTGGCCTCGGCCATCCATCTATAACAGCTGTCTTAGAGGGATCCACAGATATCCCATTGCTTGTAATAATATGATATAACAATGAGACCTCCTTAAACTAGAACTCACAGTTTTTGTACTTTTCATAGATCTTCTACAAAGTCTCTAGTACAGTGATTAAATGCTCCTAATGATCCTCCTTGGTTTGAGAGTATATTATATTATCGTCTATAAATACTATCACAAATTTGTCAAGTTAATTTCCCAATACTATATTCATCGTGTCCATGAGGATTGATAGAGAATTAGTGAGTCTAAAAGGAATTACTATGAATTCAAAGTCCCTGTACCTTCAACAAAAAGCTGCATTTGGGATATCCTCCTTCTTCACCCTTACTTGGTAGTATCTCGACCATAAATCCACCTTGAATAAGTATTGTGCCCCACATTTCTGATCAAATAATTCATAAATTCATGGTAGAGGATACTTTTCCTTTATCATGATTTTTTTGAGATCTTAATAATCAATGTAGAGTCACATTGACCCATTCTTCTTATAGACAAATAGGACTGGTGCACCCCATGGTGAAGCACTTGGGCGTCTAAAACCGTTATTAAAATACTCTTGTAGTTATTTATTCAACTCCCCATGCTCCACAATATCCATTATATACAATGTTATGGATATTATCAACACCCTAGGTATAAGAACAATTAATAATTCTAAATATATTCTTGGAGGAAGACCAGGAAATCCCTTGGGAAACACTTTAAGGAATTCCCTCACAATAGGAATGTCTTCAAGGATGGTTTATTCCTTAAACTCAATCATCTGAGAAAGATATGCATACTCATAGGGAAGTAATATCCATGTTTGAGATAGAGGTTCTATAGAAGATTCATCTTCTTCCATTCACTTGTATAGAATCAGGGTTCGATCTTCCATATGGAGAGCGATTTCCCTCTCATGGAAATTTATGTTGTCTCTATATAACTAATGCTAGTCCATATCATGGATTACATAAAATTACACTAAAGGAAGTATGAAGAGGTTTTTCAAGATGTTGAATCCAGAAATTATTATAGGGGATGAGTGATATTCATGGGATTTAATTATTTTACCAATTAACATTTTCAATAACATCTTTACTTCCTTTATTTGTGGTGGTGTTGGGATTGATCTACTAAACATTCGGGATATAAAATTATTTATAAAACTAGAATCAAAATGTAATTTCACTATTCTTGAATGAATAAATAGATTACCTGTCACCACTTCATTGTCAGAGTTCAATTCAATGGTATTGATGGAAACATCTCGCCCATACTGCCTTGGAAGCTGTTGTTTTCCTTAAAAAACCCTTGGCTTAGGGCACTGGTTTACAATGATCCTTGGTTCATTATAGTTGCAGAAATGAACAACATGTTGAGGGTCGAACGGAGCATTCCTATCCTTTATCGCTATCATGAGTTTTTCTTATCGGTGGTAAATGGCTAGGTTCCCTTCTCTTCTACACCTAAGTCATTTCCTCATCCTTTTTAGGCAATTTTCAGGGTTCTTCTTTTCAAATCTTTGGAAAGTGGGGTGATACATTTTCTTAGGACTATTGAATTTATCCATCAACCCACTAGGGTTAAATTCCATCTTACACTTCTTATCCCCATGATACCCCTAAGATTCACCGATCACCAATCTAACATTAAGGGAACATTGTACAATTTCCTCATAGATATTGAAGTCACAGATCGCTAGGGCTTTCCGTAGGCTAGGTTTTTCCACACTAAAGAAGTAGTGGACCATGAATTTGAGGGTAACAAAAACTCTATAGGCATATCTTGCAAGCCTTGTGGTGTTTTCCTCGTACACTATGATGGGTTCATCATATTTTTATGGGAGGTCAAGTAATTCCATTTCCATCTTATGTCAGAGGGTGCACAAAAAATATTTATCGAATTTTTTTCTTTCAAAAATCCTTCCATTCCAATCCCACGATATATATCTCATGCTTCTTATATTGGCTCAATTTCCACCACTGATCAGCTTAACACTCCAAATGAAAATCATCTAGAAGAACCATCTCTTATTCAAAACATTAAATAATTGATATGATCTTCACAAAGGAGTTGATCTATTGTTCAACAATTGAGGGATAATATGATCCATTAAAAGTAGGAGGCCTTTGTATAATAATATTCTATATTGTGACTTTTTCTTTCTTTGGGGGGTTTTACATTCCTCTTGACCCTTGTTTCTATTCAAAACTTGAGTAAATTGAGAGATTATCATGAAAAAGTTCACGATTCCCACTCCCAGTGGATTTGGAATCTCATTAGAACAGTCATCAAATTGATCTTTGCATCGGTTGTTAGCCCGAGTCCTCCTATTACAATCCATTGGATAGAATAAAAGAATAGTTAGGTGTTACACATAAAGGGTAACCTAATGAAAAAAAGAGATAACTTATAAATTACACGTACTTCCTTAACTTATGAATTTTTAGGCTTTAATCAATGTTATCCATGATCTAATTCCCAATATATATTCTTAGGGTCATTTATCCCTTAATAATGGTTTATACTAACCTCCTAAAATTAACAAATAATATACCTTGGGAGTGTCGTAACCAAGAGTATAGACAGGCCCATTTTGTGCCCCAGTTCCCGTTTGAGAGCAGCTCAAAGTGGTGTTTTTAGGTTTTACCACTAGATACACATGTGCCAGAGTCTCCTCTACCAAATCATATCCAAAGACGGATGTATTTTCAGGATAAAAAACTTAATCAATACTCTCCATAAATTAAGGGTGTTTTTATTATAATTATTCTTACCCATGAGGCTTTCAATAGGGATTTTTAATCATAATCCCAAAAATAACTACACGTATTCTTTGATACCAATTATAACATCCCTGATCTATATTACACACTTAAACATCATTTATTACATAAATAGTCACTTAAGATAACACTATGGATTGATAGGTCTCGTGTCTTGGGAAATTAGTAACGTTACATAACAACTTGGAACAAAAAACACAACATCATTTTGAAAACTTCTTTTACATGATCACAACATTACCTCTAACTTAGCATTTCATGAGATAACCTGAGGACATGCATAAGAAAAATGTGAGCTATAAAGCTCGGTATGGGAGTATACAAGGAATAAAATTAAGAATAAAATAAATTTTAGTAATTAGTAAAATAAATGGATCATAATGGAAACATCAACAGAAAGACATGATATAACTTGCTTATCATAACATGGAAATGTGGAAACAACATTTAACATGATATTATCATGATGCAAGGATAATTACACCTGGAGAATGATCAAACCCTCATTTCACTTGAATTATCTTCAGTAAACCCTCATTTCATTTTATGTATCAGGATACCACTCTTTATCCAATGCATTAGAGCGCTATTAGGGCCCACCCTTCTTAATCATATCATTTCATGAAAAAGTGTGCCACATAGATCATAAAACATGGATTATAAAAAATATCATACTTTATTATGTGGATAAGATATTTGGAATACATAAATTTAAGTCCTCAATAAACAAGTACATGTTCATAATGGTGAATAACCTTGACAGAGAAATAGGTATGGTATTCACTTACATGATGATTTTGGCATGGAAATTTGGTGTAACTTCGACAACATAACGACGTAAAATAGAAATAGTAAAATCGGTTGATGATATATAAAGGGTTATCTAATCATTTATAAATGAAATTTATAGTAATGGGGTCACATAACATAATATACTCACATATTTAATATAATTTAGATTCATAATATAAAATAATTTCTTGAATGTAAATAAGAAGAGAGAAATTCCTTATAGAATTTCATCATGGTAACTGTTGTAAATGGGAGGCATTAATGAGAGAAAAAAAGTTAAATCAACATTAAAACATAAAGAGCTAATTTTTTGAGAGGTTTGAAAACATACCCAATTATTTTTAATTGAAAATTAAATGAATAACAATGTAATCAAATTTGGAAGAAAAAGAGAAAGGAAGAAATCCTTTACATGGAAGTGTGATCCCAAAGGCTTGGGAGAGGCTTGAGAGAGGCTTCCTGGGAGCATGGACTTCCTTAAGAGGATAATATAGAGAGGATGGAAGATTAGGGATATTCTACAAGGATTTTTAGTGAAAATACGTGGAATATTGGGAGGGTTTATATCGAAAAAGTGAGGGAATTCTTTATTATTTTGGTTTTGGACACCACACATTAATCTAATCAAAATTACAAACCACACCATGGTTTTTCACAAGTATTTTTGAAAATGGAAGTGGAAGAAATTGTTTTATAAGGCCAATTTACAACCTTTAGAAAATATTAGGCTTTCTTATGAGGAGGTGAGCCACACTCTCAAGGAAATCATTTGAAAAGGATAAAATATTTTATAATCCTTAGAGGGCCCACTAAATCTTTTTAAAATAAAAAAACAAATATAAATCATATTATTTTAATGGGAACAAATATATTATCCGAAAAAAACTTTTATATTATTTTATTACTAAAATATTGGTTCATTATGATGTTATAAAACATATTATATAATTAAACGATATTTAATTTTTACCCAAAAATTCGATTGTCTCAGAAAATTATGAAAAATGAACTGTTAGATAAATTTGAAATCCTAATTAAAAGAATAATATTTTTTTTATCTAAATAATTTTATAAATATTTGATTTTTTACTTTTAAAATGAGAAATGGCATTTATTGAAAATTCATGGGGTTTGACAAAAACGACATTCAAACCTTAAAAAATCACAATTCTATTTTTAAAAATATATGATGATTTTTATTTAACAAAAAGTAATTTAGTAATAATATTCTATTACAATATTATTTATTTAAAAAAGTTTATTAATTCATCAAAATAGATTTCTCAATTGAATACTAACAAAAAATACAATTTGCGCTTTAAAAACTATTTACAAAGTAACATTAATAAAATGAATGTATAAACTTTTTTCTATAAAAAAATGCACATAATCATAATTCTACGGTCTTATTACATAACCCCGTGTAACACCCACATATGACCACAGGGTAAGGTGTGTGAAGGTGAAGGACTCTTGGCGTTACTTGGATAACATTGCTCGGGTGGTAATCTCTATCGACTTCTACTTCTCCCATAGGGAGTTTTTTTCAAGCTTAACATATTGAATATCGGCTTAGGATCGGTTAATATCTAATCCTAGTGAATCCACCTCCTTTCCGATCTTTTAAAATGGGCTTAGTATGGAGCAATTCATCTGGATGAGTTTATTGCTTCCTTTTTCTGAGTAAATTGGTTTTGTTAAAGCCCAATATTTGTACTAACCATGTGATCATTTTTCAATGGCTATATTAGAAACAATCACAATTCGTAATGGTATTTTAAAATCCAAAAACATAAAACCAAGTAAATTCATATGTCTAATATATTTGTTTTACATAATAGTACATTTAATTAGATCAAGAGTAATTTTTATTAATAATTGTTTGGGTTGTTGCAAATTATAGATTAAACAATATTATATTTTATAGATTCATTTAAAAAAACTATTATAATTACTTAATAATGATTTTCTACTATTTAAAATGGATGAAAATAATCATAGTCCATTGATATTGGAATGTAAATTACTACAAAAAATAAAATACTGAAATTAATTTAAGAATGTAAAATTATTTAAAAGATATAATTTTGAACTATTTTGTTTAATTATGTATTTTTATTTAGTTTAATAATTTTATTCATTGATTTCAAAAATAATTACTATTAAAATTGAATTAAAATTTAATAAAATCAATTAAGGACATCAATGAGATAAATACTTAATGAGATGAATTCTTCTCTAATAATTCTTGGTTACACAAAAATATATCCCTTACAGACATTTAATACAAGAACTCTAGTTTATATCAATGTACATATATAAATGTTTTGAAAAATAATTGGTATAGGGTGTCTATAGATATTTTTTTAAACCATTAGTATATGTGATATTTAAAGAAGTGATTTTTCAGAAACATTGTTAATGGAACCCCGTAGAGACATATAACAACAATTTTATAAAACTGATGGTTTGCATTCTAATAATTTTTTTACCTAAACAAATAGTTTTGGATAATTTCTGGTCCCAGTAAAAAATAAGGTCCTATATCAATAGTTTCATAAAATAATTGATATAAGTTTAAATAATTTCAAGGACCTATACAAAGGGTTTTAGAAAACCATTTTTATAGATTTCATTTGGGTACCTATACCAATGATTATACAAATATAATTCATATAAACCAATACCAATGGTTTTACATCCATGAATAGTGTTTGAATACCATTGGAATAGACCTATACATTGTTTTTTCAAAAATGATGGTAAATAAAATCCTTTTTTAATATTTAGGTATGAAAAAATTAAATTCATTAAAAATTTAATATATATATATATATCGAATTATATAGAAAAAAGTCATTATATTTTAGTGTTAATGTAAATAAATTTTAAGAAAGAAAACTTATTTTCCATAAGCCCCAATAATTATTTGTAATCAGAACCAATTCCAATGGTCTTGGAAAATATTTGGTATAGACCAATACAAATTTTATTTTGTAACACCATTTCTATATGTATTACATATCAAATTAACTCTATCAATGGTTTGATAACCATATGTATAGACCACCTATACGAATGGTTAATCTAAACTATTGGTATAGGTTAATTCTAATAGAAACTATAATATCTTAAATTTTTAAAAGAAAGAATATATTTGATAACATACAGGATAAGAAACAATGAGCTAAAATAATATATGAAGTATTATAATTTAAATATGTCCTTTATATCCTAGTCATTAATTTTTTCGTCATTAATAGGGTTAACCAATTTATAATAAAATATAGAAATATCCTACTAAATATAAATTTATTGATAAATTTTAGTAAATAATCAATCAATTTTTCGTAATTTCAGTTTTCTTTAGAAATACTTTATCTTCAAGAATTATTCTTATTGCCTTTTTTGAGATAATAATATAATTAATTTCTTTTATATTAAGACATTAAATTTTATAAAAAAATATTATTATTGAAATCATCATTTAAAAATTATTATAGGATGAATTTTTTGGAATTTTTAGAAATGTTGTATATTTAATTGAATACTGAAATATATTGATTTTTTTATTAAAAAGCTATATTTATTTTAATGTTTTTAAAATGAAAATTTATATTTCGGATTATTTTTAAAATTTATTTAGTTATTTTGATTAAAAATAATCTAATTATAGTCTTTTTATTATTTTTATACTTGAATTTTTATAAAAAAAATTTATACTTAAATGTCTTTTATTGAAAAAAAATGTTTTTTCATATTTTATAGGTAAAATAATAAATTAAATGTTTCCTATTTTATGAATTTAATCATGAAAATTATGTTGTGTATTTGGAATCTCGAGGTCTAATTTTATTAATACTACACATTTATTTTTAGTTGTTGTAAAAAGTAATAATTTTAAATTATGCTTCTATAGTAAAGGTAAAATGGGTTAATTAAAATAAAAAATAATTTGATAAGGACTATGATGTAATCCTATCACTTGGATGGATTTTATTTTATGAACATATTTCATCCATAATCATCTAAACATAACATATATGACGATTTTTGGCCATTTGGATATTATTTTTCACTTTATAACATGTTATGTAAAAAAAGTAAAATATGTCACTCTCTCTGTTTTGTTATAATTAAATTTTTATAATATGGATAAAAATAAGTTACGTTTTGTTGAAAATTCTAAATTCAAATATAAATTATTTTTTATAATAGAATTTTATTTAAATTTTTTAGTGATGAAATTATTACATTCAATGATTACGCAACACTAAAAATGTTTTTATTTAATTAATAGAAAAAAAAATAAATGGTTTTAAAAATACTAAAAAATAATGTTATTTGACTGAATTATTTTTTTCAACAAATTTTTTATATAAGTATAACATTTTAGTGATTTTTTAGTGGATTGTGTTAGAATTAAATATCTCTCATGTCGTATTCAAAGTAAAATTTAATGTATTGTTCCAAAAAATTGTATTAATTAAATTTTATTATAAATAATATTTTATTAAACGAATAAAACTTCTTAAAATTATATATTCATCAAATTAATTAGGATATGGTTCAAAATATCAAACATGACCCATTTATGTTCCAATATTCCTTTTATAGTAACTATCTCAACCCCAAAATATTAAAATGCAATGATATCATTGTAAGTTTAAAAATGGTTAACAAGGGGCTTAAACAATTAGATAATAGTTTAAATAACCTAAAAACTTGTGTAATGTCTATTGGTTTTGAGTTTTGAAAAACCATGTCATCAAAATTTCTATAATAGTCCTTTTTGGAGTCATCTTCTGATAAACATTAATTTATATTAATTTAATTCTATAAGAATTTCCATGAATGTCCCTCCCTCATTATATACAGGCACCACCTCTCCTTATCTATACACACATCAAGAGACATTTGGATCATCCAATACATTCCCTAATACTATCATAACATAAATTCACACATTATATGGTTATTATGTTTTGTAAAAACATCATCCTTAGTGGGATTAACAGTTAAATAAAAAGAAGTTGTCTGAAGAAGATGTACAATTATTAACTGAGTATCTTTTGTTTATTTCTTATTCCGTCTTCTTAAAATCATATTTTTCCATTATGAAATAATAGAATACTTTTCTTAAATATATAAATATTTTTTATTTTAAAATTTAATTTATATCCATCTATAATCTTCATAAAATGAGAAAAGAATCTATCATTTGTGTGTACAGTTGGCAACCTCCTTGCAAATAGATGTAATTCATTTTCAATAACCACCTCTCATAGATAGTTATAATTATATATTGAATATATGTATATATAAATATATTAATGAAATATTTATAATTCTTGTAATATAATATATCACCTATTTTCTTACACTTCCATTAAATGTAAATTGGTATAGTCGTTCATGCATACGTGTGGACTATAATCTCCATGAAGTGGTGTGATTAATTTTTCATCATAGAATCACATGGATGATATATATAAGTTTATTTAAAGAAATGATATGATTTATTTGATATAATTATCATTCTATAAATTTAAAATAAAACTTACCAAATTTCTCTCATGATCATTTAAAAATGGAAATACTTCTAATGCACACATCCAACCTACCATCTCCATGATTGTAACACAATTAATTTTTCAAAACCATATATCATGATTGGTTTTAAATAAATAATTAGTTTATAAAGAGGATAATTATTTCATGATTATTTTTTAGAAGACTTAATAATGACCTTATTTACCAAATACTACCTATGAAATCCATTTTGGATTTATGAACTAATATCATCAAAACATCAGATGTGCGCCTTATTGATTCTATAATTAAATAAATCATGAAATTAAATAAACAAAATAAATTATTAACCTGAAAAGGTTTTTTAGAAGGTAAATTATTAACATGAATTTTTTATTGTTGATGATAAATAATGAATGTGGAGATTTGTTCTTGAGGTCAAGGATACTTTACTTCAAAAACCATGTTTCTAATGTTTCAAAGATTTATTTTATAAATCAATCTATTCCATGTACATATTATTAGAAAACATTCCTGGGTGATTTTATATGGAAATAAATTAATAATAAATATATATTTATGTCTCTAATAACTTTCATTATAAAATTTCCAACAGAATATTTTTTTTATGTATTCTCTATGTATTTTTTTAACTTTATATACAAAATGAAAAATTAAGGTTATATTGTAACATATACAACATAAATAGTATTTATTAGTGCTATAATTTTTATTCTTTTCTTATGTTACAATATTTATTATTTTATACAAAACAATACCCAATTTCCCTTTTTATGGTATTTTAGTTTTAAAAATGGGTTTTAAATTGAATAGGAATATCAATATCTAAAGGAATTATTTAAGTTGGTTTAAAAGCTTTTTTTCAAGGGATTTATGATTAAAAAGTGTGAGAATAAATTTTTCTATTTTTTATATGAATGTTAAGAAATATTTATGATAAATGGGTGAGCCCAACATAACTTATATAATGGGTTGAGCCCCGTTGTAGCTAATGAAGACAAGTGAGGGAAATATTTCTTATATGATATGTGAGCCCAATATAGTTCCCCAATTAATTTCATAATGTTTTTTGTATTAAAAGTTATGGGGGAGTTTTCCAACTTGTTTTATCCTATATATTTTACTAGGATCTAGTTATTTCCTAGACATGTTTAAAATGAGTTATGAATATGATTCTCTATATAACATAAATTAGATTTTTATTTACATGGTATTATTTTTAGAAATTCCATTTGAGTGGATGGTGTATTTTTTTCTTATGCAAATGATTTATTTTATACAGTCAAATAACAATGTGATAAATGAGAAATTTTATGGGTTTTTATGTTTTTCAATAGAGTTAGAGATTTCTTGTTTTTATTTCTATTAATGAGTTTTTTATTATCATCCAATGTTTTTAAATTGTTTTTTACAATGATTAATGATGGTTTGGATCATATAAGAAGTCCCTTTTAAATTCATGAAGATTTTACATGAAAAGAAATTGGGTTTCATTTTAAAATATTTATACCATTCTATAAATGGATAGTTAGTATTAGCATCCACTTGTCAGGTAGGTGTTTATTATTTTTGAGTTATGTCCTATTTCTATAAAACATTAAACCATAAAGAACCTGAAGAATGTAATAAAATTAATACAATTAAAAAACATATTATTATGTAATGGTCAATCGGTAAATATTTTTATTTATTATTACAAAGTACAAAGATGTCACATAAGAAACAAGAGGACTATAAAAAATACCAAGAGATCATGGAGGATTGAATTAATGAAGACCTTGAGCATATTCTCTAACAAGGTTGACTACCTCAATAGGGAATAACCTGAGACTAGAAAAAAAAAGTAATATTATAACCTTAGTTCACCAAAAAAATACGAAAATATGTGAAGAAATTACCTTTATTCTCTTTTTTGAACATCCATGCAATTGTTCACGGGTGTCATTTTCCCTAAAAATGGTATAATAAATAGACCAGGGGTTGTACCAAGAACAAACATAGAATGATAAATGATAAGAGAAATAGTTTTGACCACTGCAAGTTGAATGTTGCTCTAGAAGCAAAGTTGGAGGTCGGTGAGAATCTATTAGGAATCTTCCTTGAAGGGAGTCACTCTTCTAAAGAAGAAAAGAACAATACAAAAGATCCCCTAGTATCCCAAAAAAAACATCCCAATATTATTACCATGATTCATGAACCATCTATGTACATCTTAAGACCTCATTAGTGTGGGTTCCTTCTAAGACATCACCCCTACATCGTACTATACTCAGTGTAGGATGTGTGCGTGATGTATTGGAGAGCTCTAAGGGATGGGGTTTCCTCACAGAATCCATAGAGGTATATCAAATTAATCAGTATATTACTATTTTTTAAAATATGACTAGTTCTTTATCCTAAAACCACCTTGTGTTTAGAATCATTCCTCTCTTCCTAGATACACCAGCATCCTTTTGATTACATGTTGGATTTATCATTTTTCATAGATCCAGGGCTTATCACTCCGTTTGAGGAATTTTATGATCTAGGCCTCCTATTAAGACAAGATAATAAATCCACCAAGTGATTGTTGCATAGTTCTCACCCAATTGGTTTTGAAGAAAATATGGTCTAATATATCAACATGTGATTCTTGGCAATAGTGACACCTTCAAGCCAAGCTAAATCCCATGTGTTGAATGTTATCATTGATAGAAAGTTCATGATTTATGACAAGTCACACCATGAAATTGTATTTCATTGGATTCTCCTTACTCCAAATCACTTCCCCAAAATCATCACGATCAATAAATATCATCAGAATTCAATGATAATTTTCTATTGATAAGGAACCATAGGAGAAACCTATGAAGACACATATTTCATCCTCAGAATTGATCACAATTTTATCAAAAATGGTTTTATAATCATTATCTAGAAATGCTTGAATAAATCTCATATGTTCACTAATTTTCCTAAACGTGAAGACTATAGTAGGAGATCTTGGGAAAGAAGTGATTTGTTCCTACAGGGTTAGGATGCAAAAATTTTATGTCACCCTTTCCACTCTCCAGTGAGTATGCCACTAAATATTCAGTAAGATGGGTTGTTTCATATTAAATATAGAAGAATTAAACTATCTATTCATGCCTTAAACAACCACATGCATATCTTTAATGTTCCTTCCCCAAAGCGTCTTCCCCTCGATGATATACCACACTAACATTTTATGTATTCCATAAATTGTCCTTGAATCACTACTCATGTAGATTCCCGTTTAAAAAAAGGCCAATCCATCCTATCCCATGATTCCCAATGATTTTTTCCTTTTGACTGGTCATCCCATATGAATGAAACAGAAATGTTCTCCAACCTAGAAATGACCCCCTTCAAAGCCTTTAGGGTATAATGGACATGAATTGGAATATATGAGAGAATTATATTAATTAAGGTAATTCACCAACCGAATGATCAGAACAGAGTTTTCCAATTCATGAGGAGGAACCTGGGGAAACCAGATATTCCATGGCAAGTGTTCCCTTATTCATATTAGGGCTTCTTTCTAAAGATCTAACTTTCTTATCCGATCATTTGTTTGAAATATAAAAACTATTCTTCTCACGATTCACTAGTTGTCCACTCCATTTATAATAAATCTCCACGATTTCATTGATACATTGAATATATTTATTACTACAATTTAAATATCTTTGGTGATTGTGAAATTTTCATGAGAGGTTATCTTAAGTATTACGAATACCATCAATGGTTTGTATGTTTATGGTTAATCAAACATTTGATGGTATAAACTTCCTTATCAAATTTTACATGAGTTAATTCTATGATAGTTATGATTAATTTTTAAAACTAATATTATAACATAACTATTGTGATTAGAATGGGTTTTAGTTGAAAATTTATTTGAGGAAAAATGATTTTTAATTTTTGGGAATATTTTAAATGGTATTGATAACCTTTGGGCTTTATATGATATTTTATGTTGAGATAAATGAGGTTTATTTTAGAACAAATTTTATCATATAGATATACTTGGGATTTTAGTGTGATTTGGTGAATAATGATATTTTGGAAGAAGTTCATGATTTTGATAAAATTATATAATTAAGGTAATTGGAAATATTTTTGGATAAGATTGGATTTTATTTGATGAATTAATGATAAATTATATTTTTTATGCATGATGATTTAAATTGTTATTTAGGTTACTCAATTCATTTATTAAGATAATTTCTATATCATTGAGACTATATAATTATGGAATTAACATTTTTTATGATATATTAAGAGTGATTGGTGTTATTTAGATACAGATAATAAATTTATATTGATGAATATGTAACAAAATTATTATATTCTTTATTTATAGTCATAGTGAATATATTTTGTATAAATTTATGGATAGTTATTTCTATAATGATATATGATGAACCATTAGTAATATTTTTGAATTTTAGAGATAAATTTATTATTTCATCATATGAAGGTTTATTAACTTTGGGAATTATCGTAACATGTTATAACCATTATTATTTTCTCTAATGTCAAAAGATAAGGAAAATAAGTTTTAATCATTTTTTGAACTATGTGATCTATTATATATTGATTTTAATGCATCCAGAATAAAAACAATACCTTGAATAGTTATTATTTGGAGAAAAATATGATATCACAATGGAAATTGATGAAAGGATAAAATTATATTTTTCAAGTAAGTATATATATTTATTTATAAAGTGTATATGGTAATGTGATTCTTTAACTCCTAGAAAATAATATTGAAAAAAATGTTATCTTATTACATTCATTCCTCAAGAATCGATGGCCAATTTTACACATCTTTCGTTTATATTTTTATAGTAATTAACATTGTCATGGTCATACAATTTCGTATGATCAATGATCTATATCACTCTCCATAATTATATATACATAAAATTTTTCATCCATGTCTATATTTTCTATTCCCAATAATGTTATCATATTTTTTAACCTTGTTTTAGATTATTCTAGATGACCTTATCACTTCTCATTCAGTATTTTAAAGAGAATGTTTTCTTACCATTTTTATGATATATGATTTCAACAAAGGTATTTTTATATATTAAAAACATGACTACCATGATCATGTTAAAATTATAATTCCACATTTTATTAACTAGGGGAGAATATAATATCTTGATATTTTAAAAGAAATAATATCATCGGTATCATACAAGATACACAACACTAAGCATAAACAAACCATGAAATATTGTTCTTTAAATATGACCATTACAACCTAGTTATTAATTTTATGTTGTTGAATAGGGTTACATACAATATAATATATACTTATAAATATAATGTTCCTACTCAAAATATATTATCAATAAATTATTTTCTGATAACCACTCGATTTTTTGTAATTTCAATTTGTGATTTAAAAATATATTTTATAAAAAAATTCTTTTTATTTCCTTTTTCTGAGAAAATAATATAATAATTTTTTGACCATTTTGAAATTTAATTTTGTAAAAATGATATCATTTTATAAATCATAGTGTTGAAATTATCTAAAAAAGTTAATTTTATAATTTTCTGAAAAGAGTGAATTTGTAATGAATAATAAAAAATATTTTTTTTATAAAATTTATTTTCATTTAAAGTATTCACAATGTAAAAATATATTTTTGAATAGTTTTAAAACATCATTACCTCATTTTGATTAAATATAATATAATTGTTATTGTTAGGATAGGTAGAATCTACAAATAATTTTATAATCCTCTTGTGAATTTGAGAAAATCAAAAATCAATTTGGCTACAACATTCCTAGAGTTAAATTGTTAATGTTCCCAGAACCATAATGTAACTCTTCCCTATATTATAGTTCACATGATATGATAGACCTCCTCATCACATGGTGTTCCCCTAAATTTTTAAAAAAAATTGTTTCTAGGGAAAGGGATTAAGGACCCCCAACCTCACACACACACCTGAATTTTTGTTTTATAGTAGGAAGTGGAGAAATGACTCTCCTTGGAAAATGAAATTATTAATTTATGGGGGAAGGTGATGAGATTATTCCCCCACAAAATAACCCTTTTTATTTTAGGGAAAATGTTGATTCACCCTCCAAACCTCTTCCCTGGAAATTATTCTTATTCATCTTCATTGTGAGGTGTCCCTTGTCACACCCCTAAAAATGACTTCATATTTTTTGGTGTGATGAAATATCCATAGTTCCCACCAAAAATTTTTTTTATAGATGACAGTTTTATAAAAATATAAATTACACTTGTTATAATGTGTGTGAAATAAAATATCACATGAAAATAGTTATTTACCATGATTATAAATATATAGACTTTGATAAAAAGAAAATTGTTAAATAGTGATTTACAGAGAAAAGAGAAGACTATAGAACACTCTTATAAGCAATTCATGTACCACATACTATAAAAGAGACCATCAAAAGGGATCCTTCATGAGAGTATTATCTGTCACCCATAAAGGTTTCCCTTGTGCATGCAAACGAATCCCACCATGAAGTACTCATCTTTAGTGAACCCTCCGTGATTTCCCACTCGACATAGAAAAGGAAAATATATATAATGAGGTATTATTTTGATATTTTCCCATTTCTTCCCAGTTTCTATCATTCCATGTATCATTCAACAAAATATTTTACCATTTGAAAATTGTCCAAATATTTTCACTTCCTTATGGACAAAACATAGGAATGCTTTCTCTAAGACTTATCGAATGGCATCCTGATTCATTCTCCATTGGGACAGGACACACCAGTGTGCCCCCATGCATTAGAAGGTTCTCATGGTAATAGAAGATAGGAATTTAACACCATGTTCAGAAGGATTCTCATAATTTTAATAAAAATTCAATCTCATTTTAATTAGGATCCCAACCCTAGGGATTGTGGTGGATAGCTTCTCATGCTAGATTATAACATCAACATCAAATAACCAACTGTATTCATCTCATCCAATGATCGAAAGGAGTGGATATTGTGATCTTAAAACAAGAATCACTCATACAGTAAGCCCATTTTCATTTTGGAAGGACATTCCCCACCTTGCATATCCTCACCCTCATCCACCACTAGATGAAGTAGATTTTGTAGATTACTAGATCATCCACATCCTTTTGTTTTTCACACCAAGCATAAATCATGTCGTATTATTTGTTAGTAGATATAGATTTATCATCATGATCATGTGTTCATCATATTGATATTCTTAGTAGGTGTATTCCATAGGACCATGTTATCATCCACTAAATGGGTAAAATTTAACTTGATAAAAAACAACAATGGTCCATATTAATAGTAAGGAAACCACTTGACCCTCCTCCATAGGTATATGTCCCAACCATTGGATTTGCATTTTCCTTTGAATCCAATCTATATGGGATATATAGGAAGTCTACCTGAGGTTAAAAACCAGCACCCTAGAATCAGCCTAATATTCAGTGTTACATATTCTATAGGGTCATATCCAACCTAGAGAGTCATATTACTTCTATGTCCATTGGTTCATTTTAGTGTAAGTCACATTAAATCCTTTTATAATTATATTACACCTATATTTATTTGTATAATTATGTTAAAATGTATGGTAAGGTCTATGTCAACTTTTTCTAAAAGGTATGATGTTTCCCGTTAAGTCGTACAAAATTATGTGGGTTCTAATTCCTCTCATGAGGACATGTAATAACACCTATCACTGGCTTGATCCAACCATAAAATAAAATCATATATCCAAATATGATGATAAATTCCAAATAATCAAACTATGTGAATTAAAACAAATGTCAAAAAAACATACCCAATTTGGATGACCTTAAATATATATAGATGTTTACAATGATGGATAACCTCAGATACATATAGATAGTTTCATCTATGTAGAACATCATATACATATAGATGGCTTCCCATCAATTCTGGTCTATAATTTATTTTTAATACATATGGGTGACCTATCCATATTCGTAATTTTATAAAAATGGATTTATGTATATGTATTAAATCTATAAGGGAGACATAGAGAAGAAAATAATTCCCCCAAAAAAGGAAGTGACAGTCTTATCCTACCATCCACATAAATAATGTTGTTTCTTAAGCATCATTGGTTTTGTTTCCAAATGACCGCCTGCCTTTGGAATGAAGGCCCACGAGCAATCATTGATGTGATATTTTTGGGTATTTCTAGTTCTATGAACAAATCCTAATGGAAACTGACACACCATGGAATGGGGATTAGAAATTTTTTTTTCTTATTTTGATAACTTTATTAATAAAATTAGATTTTTCGTCCACATTTAATACCCTTACATAATCTCACATAATTGTAGAGTATAGACATATATAGTTTATGTAAATCAATTTAGTATATAGTTTTTTAATATGATTTTAATTTGATGATTTTATTATATATATATATAAATATTGATTAATGTTAAATAAAACTATATTAAAAAATAGTGTCTTACTAGCTAAGCCAAACATATTATTTGGCTGGGGAAAATTCGAGTTCTCATCAGGTCGAAGGATCCCAACGCCAACCCTAAATATCTAATGTTTTGTTTCAAATTCTTTAGTTTGGGAGTACCACCTCAATGGTATATTCCTGACCTTATGGGATGCATGGGAATCCCTTCAATCCAAAAATCCTCACAAATTATTGATTTGATGATGATTAGTGACCAAAAAGAAGATGTTACCAGTTACCGTATCAAATAGATTTGGGATCCTTTCCCCCCGAATGAAAAAAAATGTTCCTCTCATTCTTTAAGGAGGCATATTAGGAATTCTATATGGGAATCATCTCAACACCATATAAATTAATATTTTGGGTTCCTTCTAGAAACTTCCACTATAGATTTTTATCGGCACCAAGTCCTCAGTAAGATGTCGATCTCAATCTATGAGATCTAGATCAGGTCACTCAAATCTGACCGCCCAGAGCAACCCAAAAATGGAGTAAACAGAAAAAGTGTAGTAGGACCGCACCCATTAACCATCATATGATCACTCTAATAGTACAAAGAGGAACCCTATAACTAAGCTCATAAAATTGCTCAAGAAAATTACGCCCACGAACATAGTTTATTAGTAACTGGAGAAAACTTTTATCACATTAGGGCACCAAATAAACGGTATACCTATATCCCCTCCCCTATATATAATGATTTTTGGTATATCCTAATAAGAAATCATGGACATTAGCATGAAAAAATCCCTAATCCAGAAATGGAATGGGAATATATTCTCATTCAAGCTGTTGAATTTTCTACTTGCATCTTAGAAATGTTGGAATGTAATACATTTATTAAAATCCACATTATACAAGTTTTATAGGATATAATGATCACATTGGTGGTGATTGGGAGTCGAGAACTCAACTTCGACTACACATTATAAGCCGCCCATCGAATTATACAATGGTCACTCAGGATCATATGAATATTCATTCTTATATCAAAGAGGATCACAACCAAAATATCATAATAAATGGGTAATATGATCAGGTATGCACACCCTTTCCAACATTAGATTATCTATCCACTTCAGTGGACTCTATAGGGAAAAATATACCCCAACCAAAACACTGTAATATTATCCTTATATTCTAGTAGCAATAAAATATCTACTCATATAAGAACCCATGTATGAAATCCATTCTCCATAGAATATGGCTGTGACTGCCCAATATAGAACATCTAAAAGAATTATCACAAAAAAAAATCAAGTATTCTATAGCACACCCACAATCCTACTCTCCTTAATGATATTTTTCTTGATTCCTCAAAATATATATCAATAATGTCCAAGTATCGTATATATTTTTTACAAAATTCTAAAAGCAGAATATGTATTTTTAAAGGACCTCCTCATAACATCACTAAAAAAATCCCTAGAGATCCTCTATTTACAAATTACAATGAACGCCTCCTTTTTGGTTTCCCAAAAAATGGCCCTGAGAACACTTCTCTTGATGAGAATTATGGAATCCCTCCTTAGGGTGGGAAGGTAATTAAAAAAATGTCATTGCCTTTATATATTTCACCCTGAAGGCCCTCCCCAGGGTATTCTCTTTAATAACTCCGCATATGGACATTATTAATCCATTATGGTTTTCCTTCATATAATTTCATTATCTATATAGGTCCTGCCTATAATGGGATTTTGTTTCAACACGAAGGTCCAACCCTTACCAAATCAATTATGTGAAATCTGTCATATCATGAGTCTCTTGGAATAGTGGGTCTAGTCAAACATGATACCTTATCATTGACAAGTGATATCATTTCTCTATTTGAATACAACACAAGGAAATGTACATTATTTAAACTATGCTTTAATCATCTTTTTTCTACACCATTTAAGAGATTCCTTCTAATCCTACCCCTTACTACAAGGAAGATGATAAACATACTCATTGGTCAGACTAGGTGGAGGAATATTCTATAAAATTAGAAAAATATTCTTTTCTCATAAGGAAGTATTGGGCTTAGCTCAACAAACCATTCATGTTATTTCTATTAGACACCCCCGAATATATAATTTTAGATGGTTTGTTAGAAGATAATGTCCATGAAATTCAACTGATCCTATGAAAAACTCTTCACCACATTAAATCTATATTCAATCCTAATTACAAACAAGTAAATCATGAAAATAAAATTTAAGAACATGAGCATGAAATATACCTGACTGGACATCTAACTGCATAATGCCTAAAATAGAGAAAAAAACTATAGGGTCTCCCACATGCATGTATTATGGTAAAAAAATGTTGGACAACTAACCATTAATGACAACCATATCTTCTTATCATGGGATGGGTTGAACATGTAGTGTTTCACATAAACTCATTCTCTGATCAGTAAATCCCACTAATGATGAAATCATGTAATGTCATCTCTCTATGTCATGCCTCATGACTGAGTTCTATTCCTGAAATCTGTTATACTCATCAAAAAATTTCCCTAAATAGGTAATAAAAACATCGATCCCAATGAGAGATATCCATTATGACACTATTTTATGATGAATCTAAGAACTATGAGAAATATTTTCACTTAATTATGGAAAACTATTAAAAAATAAAAAAGTATTCAAAGGAATGTAGCTTATGTAAATATTATACAATGCACCCATTATATGTTCAAATGAAAATTTAAAACATCCAAACAGACATTTCATTAGTCGCTAACACATCAATATGAGGGAAACCCCAACCCAGAGTGATAAGGGGATTTTTACCATGACAAGCCCCTCCAATACTGCTAAATCCAGTTCAATGTAACCCAGAAATGGATCAATGGGAACCCTATCACATAAGGTCATTTTATTTTTACCTCAACCTCCTCCCCAGAAAATATCTATCTTTTCCCATTTAAGAGTACCATCGCAAGGTGTATCCTCCTAGTTTATCCTATAAATACCAATTATGTTCTTCAATCATATCTAAATTTCACTCTCACAACTAATGTACCTTATCGATGAGAATTCAACATGAAAAAATTATAGAAACAAAACCTCCACCCAACATGGGATGTTGGAAACTAAGATATTTATACCCTATTATGTAATGATACAAAGAGTTCCACCCATTAGAGACACAACCAATGCTATGTAATAAAAATCTGCATAGGTCATCCTATACAGGTCACTAGTCCCTTGTAAAAGAAGGTTAACCATATCTAACCCAACTTATTGTATCCACTATTCATGATCTATCTGAACAATCCATACCCCCCCATGATTTGTGGTAATATTGATTAATTAGTATCTTGATTGGAAGCAGTGGAAGGTCGATGTGCACCAATAAAACTGGAGATGAAGCGTTAACTTTAATGGGTGGATGAAACTCATCCCCCAAGAAATTCATTGAATCCTACCTTTCCTATGATCAATGGTTTAGCGAATCTAAGAAAACATTTAATACACATTTTATCCAGATTTGGTCCCATGATGGGAACTCCTAACCAATAATATGCATCAAAGATCAGGTGTTTTTTATAGACCTTAGATGGAGTGATCTTCTTCTCATATTATATTTTACAAAAATATTGATATACGTGTGGGAAGATCTTCAAGGATAGTTTCATTATCATTTAAACTCAATTCTAGAGAAGTCAATAGTCCTAAACCTATATAATTGTAAACAATTATAAAATGATAGGGTCTCAAATTTTTCTATAGCATGAAGGTTTTGACTTACTCCCTGAACATGAAACTCCCTCAAGAGGATTTTTTGTACTGTTCATTTAGAAACATCATAATGAGATGAGAAGACCACTTATCTTAGAAAATTATATGGGTGGGTACAGATATATTTCAATATATAGAAGATTATATTCTATTAAGTATATATTAATATAGACTACCACTAGTGGATGAGGTAAAATGAACAAGAATAATTGAAAGTGTGGAAATCACTTTTAAAACAACATTTATTAAGAATTAGATTTGAAGCCCACTCTTCCTCACAAATAAACTCCTCTTGAAAAAAACATCATTAATAATACCCCCATCAAGATGTTGGAAAGGGGTATAAATTCTCCCCATTTGAAAAACTGAATAAAAAAATCTATTCTTTTAGATAATAATGTGTTTCATGTTACGAAATTGAATCCAAGGAGAACAATTTATTGAGACTCATTTATCCCAAGAGGTGTGATAAAAATGTTATTGATGATTGACCAAATTACTTCCCTTATAACTAAATATTAGAGAACACCATCTGAGATTTATTTTACATCAATATAATACTATAAAAGAAGGATTATTCTAGGCATGTGAAGTTGGGAAACCCACCAACAGAAATGGAATGTTTTTTGTTTCTGTTCCATATGATAGTGAATGAAGAGAATTTATGGGTAAGGGTATACTAAAATTCACTGATTTGATGAATAGTAAAATTATCAATAAAATTCATTTTATTCATTAATTATAGTTAAACCAAAAAACTATTCCACTAGTATGTATTATGTTGGTACATCTATCTTTATTGGGACAATAATATTCCAGGATTCAATAATAAAAAAGAAGCATACATGAACGATTAAAATCCAATTATAAGAAGATAAACTTATACTTATACAAAATATTAACCTAACTCACCTGGATTTTTTTCCTCATTCATGAAAGAATGAGAACTACCCCACCAAACATTACCTTGTGGATTTCCTCAGCAAGAAGAACTCCCATCGGATGATGAATTTTTATTTATTTCCATTAACAGCATTCATTTAATTGATCTCTTGTCTAATGATGATAATGCTTACAAATGTAATATACTTATGCCAAATAATGGAACCATGGATTGAAAAAAATGGTGCATTGGAGTTTGGGGAATATGTTTCTCTTGTATAGACCAAATATTCTAGCAATATCCTTGGAATATCAATTTATTCTTTCGATGCTCATAGAAAATGACATTAGTGAAATAAAAAAGAGCATGAAAATACACCTATATTTAATATATTATTCAATGCCTGATTGTTTTTTATGATCAATTGGAAGTATTGGAGCGGTCTTCTTAGCCTAGGTATGTATTAAATCCGTATTAGAATAATCCAATAGCATAAAAATTACACTCAATATGTTCTCAACCACCTGACATGCCTACCCTAGGACTTAAACCAATAACTTGCCTTATAGGGAACAACATTTTCTAGGAAGGATTGTGAATTTTAAGAGAAAGTATTAAATCCTTGTATTTTTCTATAGTTTTAGTGAATTCATCATATTTTGATTCTCAAAACCTATCAGATTAGCTTTGGGAAGAACATTTAGAGGATCTACTATGCTCCAAATAGATCGAAGTTGTGGTCCCTATGGCTGTGGTATACTAGGTAGAAATAAAACCTTTTTAATTTTATGTTTTCATATATATTATATTATAGGACAAGGATTTTGTGATATAGAGACATGACATGCCCTTTTATGTGTCATTTTAACTATAATAAATTTCTATAAGATAATATTTCATTGATAATGTCTTAGGGGTTAATCGTATTATGATCAGAATGATTTTTTGGTTGTGTTATAATAAATCAGACCAACCTCATTCTTTGAAACTCCAAGGATACAAAAAGAGTGAAAAAATCCTTTATTGAATAAATATTAGAACTCAATTAAGTGAACCAGTGTATAATTCTAAATTCCTAGTCATCCTACAAGAGAAATAATTCAATTACATTCTTATAAGTCCTTAGATGAAACAATAAGAAACACTCACTTTAACAAATAGATAATTTCTAATGTAATATGTCAATGGGAAAAATGAGACATTATATTGTGATAAATATACATTTGAATTTTTTGAGTCTTAATACATTGATTCAAAATTTTATCATAGATAAGGGCACTAACTAATGATTTCTTATGTTTCTCAAGTTACCTCCTCAAATGGTTTTTAAATTACACCAACCAACCAATTCAATGATCTCAGTGATGAGAATGTGTGCCCCATTATTCAGACTAATAATATATTTTTTTTTGAAATTGGATTTTTCTTATTGACCATCATGATATCAGTCTTAATAGTTGAATATGATGATATTAATGAGGCATATGATCCTCCTTCTAGTCCTGAAATTTCATATTGAAATTACCTCACTTATCCACATAGATTCAGTAGGCCCATATTTTTTCAGTATAATTTAATGGAATCATCATATTAGTATTGGAGAATATACAAATATATGTAGAAAAATATTAAAATTCTTATACTCTTGCTAACATTAAAGACTACCCATCATTACTCATCCAACCTGATAATAACCTAGAAGAAGAGGAATATGAGGACCAAGAGAAATATGAGGATGATCTCATAGATGCTCTTCAATTATTCAAGGAATGTGTCTCTACTAATAATGATGAACTGAAAAAATAAATCTAGGTATAGAGGAGGATCCGTGACCTAAAATAATTAGTGCATATATTCCCATTATAGAGAAATATAAATATAATTCCTTCATAAATAACAATTGAGGTTTATTCATCGTGAATTACACATGAGTTTTAGGACTCGATCCTAAAGTGGATCCACTATATAGGTCTACTAGAACACTATCATGGCAACAATTAAGCCCACATAAGGACACATTCGACCCATGATTCCAAATATGCTGCCAAATTTGATAGTATCATAAAAGAAAAATTCATTAGAGAAGTTCCATATTCTATGTGGATTTCCAATATAAACCTATCCAAGATTAAAAATGATAAAATAAGAGTTTTCATCATTTTTGGGGATCTCAAACAGCACTTTACAAAATATTATTTCCTACATCCAATTAAAATCATTTCATTGATGCAATGGATAGATAGAAATTCTAATAGTTCATTGATGGCTACTCATTGAATATCCAAATTCATATGTCCTATAATGATGATGAAACCACTACCTTTGGGGCACCTCAAGTAGTATATTAACAAAGGGTAATGCCCTTTATCCAAATGAATACTGGAAAAACATACCAGCATTCCATTAAATGTATATTTAAACCCTTTCTAAGAATGTATGTTGAAATTTATGTTTTTGATCTATTAGAAAAATCTCAATTATGTTATAGCCATATTGTGGACCTCGTGACCATTTTTTTCAATCTTTGACAACACATTAGGAATATAAAACCCATAAAGCGTTATTTTTTGTTACCTCAGGAAGGTTTCTCAATTTCATAGTGATCCATCATGTAATCAATGTTGATATTGATATGGAAAAGGATATCCATGATATCATACCGATTAGAAACCTAAAAGAGTTTATTATACTAACATGATTCCATTCCAAAATTAGATTATTTATAGAAAATCCTATTGGAATGTTCTTGCACATCACCAAGATGAAAAAAAGGTTCCATGTATTAGTGGAATGATGATTGTCTAGAAGCAATTGAATGTATCAAGAAGAATTTTAGGAGTCCACCGGTACTAATTTTTCTAGTCAAATAAAATCCAATCATCTTATATGTAACATCCATAGACCAATCAATGGGTTCTTTCCTCACACAATTGAATGATATTAGAAATGATAATTGATATTATTATCTAAGTAGATCTATAATTGATTCTCAGACTCATTATCTAGATATCGATAATAAATTTAATTCATTAATATTTTCCATTCAAAAATTGAGGAAATACTTATAACACCACAAGGTCTATTTGGTATCACAAGCCTACCCGCAAAAACACATCCTCAACATCCAAGTGTTTACATGATGTTTGGTATAATAGGTGGTAATCGAATAATAGTTGTTCATCTAGTTCATAACATATAATATAAACATGGGGAAAGGTTCGGAATATTTCTTCAAAGATCACCATTATTTATAATAAATCTATATTAATATTAAAAAATAGGATGAATAAAAATTATCGTACCAATAATAATAAACGCCATTTATAAGAAGTGGGGAAACCAAATTTATTTTCATAAAGCTATATAATAGTTCAACAGGTTCATCTAAGTTGAAGATGATCTTAGTTTCTCACCTATTTATTATAATTCACAAAAATTTAATTTTTTATATTTTAATTATTTATGAATGAAATGAAATATTTTTTAATTTTTTTTGGAATTAAATGAAATTAAAATTTAAATGAAACAAATAAGGAATTATAAATTATCATGAAACAAAAATAGAATGAGTTTAGAAAAAAAGTATGTTCTCTCTCGAGAGATTTCAGGAAGCGACCTAATTTTAACATTTCAACTCTACTTAGTGAGCACACTCCACCATTTGTGCACACAACTTAATATATCCCAAATTTGAATGCAAAAGAACATAGAAATTACCAAGCATAGTTCAAATCCACCTCATCAACAGAGGGATAATGGTTATAGAATAAAAATATAAACATTAGATAACCACAATAAATATTAAACCCACATTAAATACTTAGTATATTAAATCAAACCCAAATTAAAACATTGACTTGGGTTCAAGCACCATATCACACTGCTATGAAATTTGTCGAGTTAGTTACACATAATTAATAGTTTAATATATTGATGTGCACGAATTAATGGTGTGTAATTTCTTTATTATTTATAATGTATTCACGTCATGAAGTAAATAAAAAAATAAGAAAATAAAATCTAAATATTAATAATTGAGAAATAATAAAATATAATATAATAAAATTTGAAGCGAAAATGAAAAATGCATAGATTATAAAAGTTAGAAGAATATTGAGAAGAAAATATGAAATGGGTTGATGAAATAATTTTATAGAAGAACTAAAATTAATTTATTATTTATATAAAAACTAAATGAAAATTTTATTAAATTAAAAACTAAATAAAAAATAAAAAATATAAAGAACAAAAATTGAGACAACATCTTCTGTCAGGGAAGCCACCTCCTTCGATGCTTAAAAACTCCACTTTTTGGTAGTGGAGGATATTTTTTGTAGACATAGGGAGGATATTTAGTTAGTATTCTCAATTAAATGGGGATATCCCTTAAAAACATTCCTATTAGACTTGAGGTATCTTTAATGATATAACTAAGGATCTTAGGTGCTTCATAAATTTGTCTAGATAGAAAAAACTATGTAAGAAAACCTACATTGGAAAATGTTTGGTTAAATGTGGTGTTCTTCAAGGATGTGGAATTGGATTTTGATTAGATACAGTGGTATTAGAGGTGAAAAAACAGTGGCAGTAGCCTCTTTCATCTTGCCTAAAATGTGTCCAGATGAAGCTTCGAATGAGGCATCCATGAGGGTAGTACTAGGTAAATAAGGTGATATGAGGTAGTATCAGGATTGAGTGGCGGGATTTGGAATTTATATCTATCCCTCTTGTTTTTTCATGAAGTTTCCCATGGGTTAGCAGTGGTTACCGGTGTGTTGGAGGCGATGAATATTTGGAGCGCAAGGTGTCTGAGTGGGAGGAAGTGGGAATAATATGGGATGAAATCCTTTTATTTTAAAAAAATGAAAAGGAAGTAAAGATATACAACCCATATTAGGTTAGAGGTAGTGCTAATATATAATTTAAAATAAATTTATTGAGACTCTAGGTTTGGAAGCCTCCACCAGGGTGGGCTCCCAAAATCCACTTTCATAGACACTGGGGTCACATTCACTATGTGGCCTGAGTGGGCCTTGGAAAAATAAATGAACTCATGGGCATCCTATTATCCCATTGTGGGATGATCTTGATGACCTCTATCTTTCAACCACCTATTAGGATAATTCTAGCCCTCTTTGTGGATGTCTTAGCAGGTTATCCCCTCTATAGAATGGCTAAGAGGATTCCTTGCCATAAGTTGAGGGTAATCCAGCCTTGGAAATATTTTTTACCAACATAAAATGTTTGATCCATCTTATTAAAATTACTAAAATTATTCTTTAATAAATAGCTATTTAAAATACCTTTTAAATACATTTTCATTATTTCCATCAAAATTTTCTTATTTTTATAAAACATTACATTTTATTATGTTATTCATTTAAATCCATCAAAAAATAATTAACAAACTATTTAAATTATTTATAAAATATCATTATTCCAAATATCACCATACATAAACTGTTCTTATCCTCAAGAAAAAAATCTCAAAAATGAATTATATAAGTCCCCAAATGCCCCAATTTCAAAAGTTTCAATAAAATGACATAAAATAACTATAAATGTCTTCTCAATTTTTTAAATCCTATATTAAATTTTGATTTAGTGTCACATATATTATATAAACTATCAATTCAAGCATTCTACTATCCCCCTCTTAAAAAATGATGGATTTTATCCTTTCACTCATTCAAGTTCCTCAATTTATTTATATTAAACGTGCCTAATCGTGATTTACCACAGTTTTTAATCTTTTCTCTCAACACTCATGATATAATTCAAGTACATTTATGGTAATATATTTAGAACATAGTCTTTATCCATAGTCTTGAATGGGAACAACTTTCTCAACTACCCCAAAACTCCATGTAATATTCACGATCAATGAAAACATAAATAATGATGTTACCCTTCTTCAATTTTTTACTACTTTAATACACTTTTTAAAAAAAAATTAATTTTCTTTATTTTTCAAAAGTTATTCTAAGAATATACCTCACATCCACCACATAAAAAAATATGAAAAAAACACTGTTCTAGGGATGGTTATTTTTTATTCTTCTATGTCATAACGTGTTCTTATTTTTTTATAACTTATTTAAGAAGTGAAATAATAATGTATCAATAATGAATCAATAACATTTTTTTTAAACACACAAAAACCACCCCCACACATTTTCTTGATAATTATTTTCATCCCATTCACCACGAATCCCTTCACCCCCACACTTGAACATTAAAAAATCATGAAAATAATAAGAAGCGGGATGAAATTGAAAATTTTTTCTTCAAACATGGATTATTTCTAATATCGTCATTCATGGTCTTAATGGGATAAAAGAGGATTGGTGTAAATGTGGTTGTAAGGATAAGGGATTTAAAAATATACCTTAACCATTTTAAATATGTTTTTCACAGTAATTATCTTTTACAAGATCAAATATATGTTCTTGTAAATGTCTCATCCCATGATCACTCATCAAATAAAATCAAAAATAAATACGAAGTAATTTATCTAGAAATAATTGGGGGAATGGGAAATTTTATCTAGTAAAATAATCATTGGAATGACTAATAATAAAAAATAAATTTACTTAATTAAACAAATTTAATGAGTGAAAATATTAGAATATTTTAATTTATGTTATTCAAATAATTTCCTCAAATCATGAATCCTAATTTTAATATCCATGATTCACTTTAATTATTAAATTATTCGATTTTGAATTTTATTAAGTCAATTTCATTAAAATTGACATATAAAATAGGGAATCATATGATTCCTGTGAAAATAATATCTTATAGATAAATCATGTAAAGCTATAGTTGAAAAAAGGGAATGAAATTTCTAGTTTAAATATAAAAATACATTTTTAGATAAATTTTAGAAAATTTTAATATAACAATGTAAGAATGATCTCCCTGTTATCATTTATCTTAAGTCATATTCCTCTATTATTTTAGGATTCCTAGTTCCATCATTGTTTTATAAAAAAAATTCAATCAATTAAGAACAATATAATTTCATTAAAGATCAAAATAGAATATAGGGATTAGGATTCATGACAAAGATAAAAAATTTAAATCCAAATAACTATATAGAATGTGAAGATAATACTGTATGATCCCCCAAGTGGGACCCAGCTTTTTATTTCCTCCCGAGGGTTGTACAATATTTTATTCATATCCTGGTGGTGGAAGGATAATCATTGACTTAACCACCACCTGAGACTTTTCTGATCTTCCACGTCTTCTTTACTGGTGAGGAATGATTAATGGATAGAGTAAACCAAATCACCCCCCTCACATTTATGAAAATATTTCATGGTGGGGTAGGATGAAGTAATGAGTATCTCCCTTCTTGGTTGCTACTTGTGTAACATCCTCCTTCTTATCCAGTTCATACTCAATTTGGCCTTTAGAAATTAAATAATCAAAGGTATTGTAAATATGTATTTTTTTCTTTACTAAACTCAAAAAATTAATTATGAATAAAAATTTAAACATTAAAATATTATTAGCCTCTATATTGATTTCCTCAGGCTTAGAAACTTGGAATTCCTCAGGGGCTTCCTCAAATTCATATTCAATAAAGTTAGGGAGATCTATGTATTCATAAATAGGCGTGTGTTCAATTTAATAAAATTTATTTAAGGAATTTAAAGTATAAAAAAAATATGAAAATTAAAATTAGATAATAGTGATACTAAAATTATATTGAATAATATTAGAAATGAAATATTTTAAAATAAGATCATATCCCTGGGTTAGTTTTGGTTCAATCACTTACTTTATAGTGAGTGCCTCTTGAAGTTGGATCTCAGTGGATGGAGGAGGATAGTTGGCATACTCCATTGTTTTGTTAAAATTCTATCACTTTTGTGTGTTTTTGTTATTCCATTAGAATATACATGTTTATTGGTTCTAGATATTTTATATTATAGGTTCTATATTAACCAAGTTGTACCTCATACTCATTCCAGAATTCATCCAAATCATGATTATCTCCCATACATAGCTCAGTAGGTAAGTCTTCCTCATCATGGATCCAATATAGCTAATAATGATCATCTTGAATATAGTTCTTAAAATATTTGGGTTTTTGGTTGTCCTCGATTCGGACCTCAACATCTTGGATGTATTTATAGTAATCAGGGATGAATAATGGAACATCCATCATGGCTACAAATCTTCACATGTAAGTTCAGAGTTCCTTGAACATGCCCCTGAAATATTATAGTGATAGTCATATATTTATGCATTTTTTCTTCATATCGACCATTATCATAAGAAAATAATCCCTTCGTTGGAGGTCCTCTTTAGTATAGTTTTTTCCGTTTTATTTATGCTTCTTCTTCTTACACCATTGAGAAACGGTTCCATTAATTAATTAATAACACATTTTAAAACATCATTGAAAAGTTTTTTTTAGTTTTATGAATTTAAAACTATCAAAAATGTGAAGATAAATATTTAAAGAAAACTATTGATTATATCCTCGAAAATGGTGCTTTTTTTAATGCATTCATATCAAATTCATGTAACAAAATGTATTTTCCTAATACATCATAAAGTCGGACTAGGTTTATCTCACTTGAAAATCATATCATTTGTTCTCCTACAAATTATAATTCACCTAAATCTAAGTCTTTTTATAATTTTAAATGAAATAAATGATATATGGGTTTTGGTTTCATGGAAATAAATGATATGAAAAATTAAAATATAAATAACATTAAATTCTAAATTATCATGTAATGAAAACAAAATTAGTTTAAAATAGAAATGAATTTTTCAAAAGGTATTTTTCTGGAAGCATCCACATTTACCTATTTCAACTCTACATAGTGAACACCTTCCACTATTTGTGTACAGACTATGATTTATCCCAATTGTGAATAAAAATCAAACATATAAACGTCCTAGTACACTCTATATCCATCTCTACAATCGAGGGATAGTTGTTATAGAATAATAATCTAAACTTTAGATAATGAAATTATGAATTACACCCATTGTAAATCGTACATAGATTAACTCAAAGTGGAATAAAAACATGTCCTTAGGTTCAACCAATGAATTACTACATTGGTTTATTCCTTTATAATGTTAGTCATAGACTTGTGTATAAGAGTCTATGGTGAAATAATTCATGATATGAAATGTATTTACCAAATGAACTATTTTCACATTGTGAATTGGTGAAATAAGATAATAAAATATAATAAAAAAATAATAATGAAAAAAAAATAGTGAAACTAAAATAATTAATGGATACATTTAAGAAATTATAATAATATGTCTAAGAGAAGAAGAAATGTGTGGGTAAAAACACTTTTAATATAGAAATAAAATGAATGTATTATAGATTTAAAAAATAAATTAAAATTAGGCTAAAATGAAAACAAAAGGAAAAAATTAAAATAATACCAGGAGAAAAATAGAGACAACATCTTCAGCCAAGGTAGCCCCATCCTTAGATGAATGTAAATTCTACTTATCAATAGTGTAGGGTCTTCTTTTCAAGGCATGGGAGGAGACTTAGTTGTTCTTCTCAAATCAGTAAGGATCGCCATTTAAAATCACACATGTGAGACCCAGGGTGTCTTCAAAGATTCAATTAAGGATCCTCGTTGTTTCCAAATTTTATGTGGATATCATCCTTCATAATATATTCTAATTTATGATGTGAATGGTTTCATGGGGTGTGATTCGATGATGTGGCAATGGATCTTGAGTGGAATCCGTGGTAGTGGAGGTTCAATGGTAGTGGCATCAACCTCCTATATCTCACATTCAATGTGGCTAGATAATGATTCGAATGAAGATTCCATGGGGATTATTCATGGTGTAGAAGGTGATTTGAGGTGGTCTCAGATTTTTTTGGTGGTAGTTGGCATCGATTATGAGATATATTTTTGATTTCATGGCATTTCCCAATGAGTAAAAGTAGAGGTCGGTGAGTATAGTAGTATTTGGAGTGGATAACAGAGGTGAGGTGTATCTTAATGGGTGGAGGTAGGAATAATGAATGATGACATCATTGTTTTTAAAAAATTTATAGTGACCAAAGATATACTTCCCACAATAGTATTAAGGTAGTTCACCATGATTGTTTAAAATGAATTCACTATGACTCTATGGTTAGAAGCCAACACAAGGGGGATCCCACAATCCAATTCCACCCACACGTGGGGCACAAAAACTGTGTGTTCCATCGAGGACTTGTCCCAACAAATGCACCCTCATGATCTCCTACAATCGTGATTTGGCAATGAATTTATTTCCTTGTACCTCCCACCTCCTGACCATCCATTTTTGTCCATTAATGAGAATGTCTTTGCTGGTTATCCAATAAATAGGCCCTCTAGGTGGATATATTTCCATAAGTTGAGGTATGGCCATACATAAAAATATTTTATACCTACATAAATTTTATACCTATAAAAAATACAAATCCAAAAAAATTCTTCTATAGTAAAATAGATCATAAAGACGAAAATTTAAATAAAATTTAATTATTTCATTAAAATTTCTCATATTCTCAAGAAACATTACATTCCTAGTATGATTCATTTAAATTCATCAATAAATCACTATAAAACTCATTAAATTGTGCATGAAATATCTGAATCTCCAAGTCTCCCACATAACAAAGGATATGTATTTTTATAGAATATCTATAATCCTAATTAGAAATAATATTAAAGACCTAATTCTAGTCAACATTTTCTACGGTTTCATTTTTGTTTATCTTGCGAAGATTTTCCTATCTTATCCGTTCACGTTCTCTGAACATTGAATCAATAATGCAGAAAAATACATGGCCTTGATTCCATACTTAGAACATACACAAAAAATACTAGTGACCCATCAATACAATGATAGTTTCATAGATCTTGTAATAAAGCAGGTTAATAATAATTATACTACCAAAAAACAATTTCTAATTCCCCTATTCAATTATGATCTAGGGTTGATTGAAAATTTTCCATTAGTAGAAACATTTTCTCACATTCTTTATTCATGGAATGCGTAAGAAGTCACAATGAAAAATGAAGCTACAAATTTTTCAGATTTTGATTGAATCTAAATAGTTATCAACATTTCACATTACATATTCGTATCAAAATTTGTTCATTTTAGAATTAAAGACATTTAATTGTCCAATTATACCCCTAAACCATATAATCGTAAAAATGGAAGAATTATACCCCCTTATTGGACAACCTCATGAGTCTGAATCATCCATAAAATTAGGGTAATAATGGAAAAATCAGATGATAGACACTCAAATTCGTTATCTGTGACATACCATTCATAATAATTCCTCTCTATAAATGAGGATATGAATGAATTATCCTCGTATGAATTGATGGACAAGAGACTATCACAATTATGGGAGAAGACCATGCTAGTTCATATGGTTCCCACCTATAAGGAACAAAAAATTATCCCTAAATTTTCAGTATTGGATATTTTTTTCCTTCAATGACACATGATTTTACCCAATTACCAAAAAATATTGAAACCTATCTGTTGTGATTAACTTTTATCCAACAACCCATAATGTTTTTCACACCACCAAATAATCCTGGCTATTCACTATATGGGAATGGATGTTCCAAGGCTTCACCCTCTCACTATAACCATGTTGGTTAAATATTTTCTCACTCATACCAACTTATACTCTATATTTTCATAGTCAATATACCTCAAATAAGTAGAGAGAAAAATTAGTATCAATTTCTTGAAATCCAACATCATTACTATGTCTATTGTCTCTCAAATAATACTGATGAAAAAAGATACAAACTTATGTTCTGATGAATTTAAGAGGTTTCACCTAAAATATAAAATTTGTTTCAACCATTAATCCCACTATAATTCATGGGAAAAAAGATATATAGAAGATTTCAATAAAATACTATCAAATATACTCTAGAAATTGGTAGAATATGATAAAAAATCATGGCCTAAAAAACCTCTACAAGACTTCAAGTCCAACAATATTATAACCTATAATGATGGTGACTCCTAATTCATAAGTATATCGGAAAAGAAGTATTTCTTCTTATAAAATTGAAGTTTCCTTCACTGTGTACTTATTTTTGTGACAAACTATTCAAAGATGACAAGTCCCAGAAGTATTTGGACGAATTAGAATGTCTAAATGAGAAATGACAACATGCCTTTTATTATTTAGATGGTTAGGAAAACTGAATAGCTTTATAATACAATAAAAATGTTCTCCTTAACTCATTTCTACAAAGATAACTGGATTTGGTCATCAAGATCCCGAAGATACCAGATAAAAAGCATCTAAATCTTAAAACAAAATTGTAATGACATTTTTTTGTCTATATGGTCTATTTTAGTGGAGCATATTCATTGACCACGATGGATGGAAATCATACTACACACATACTAATTCAATATTTATCAAAAAAAATCATTTTATTATCAACATATGGCCCTAGTTGTCTGAACCAAAACTACAATGCATCACTCTTCCTTACTGAATGAAATTAAACTTCATGGAGTGGTCCTTTTCGCATACCCTTAAAAGGAGTAACCCATATCATTATATTCATGAGGAATTAAATTTTATGAAAAAATATTCACCAAATGACATTAAATTGTTGTCTTACCCAATGTACTCTGCATATGATGACCAGGGTGATAGGCCATGGATTCCTTGCGGGACAAACATGGGAAACACTTAGTTATTAGAGGATTTTCTAAACATTTTTGTAGATTTTAATTGATAATCCCTTAATCAATTATTTCCCCTCCTTCCATGTACTATGTGTCCATACCATGTGTTGTTAGCCTACGTAGAATTTGTATAACTACACGAGGTGTGATTCTCAATTATTTGAGACATGTATTGATTCCAGGATCCTACATCCAAATACAGATACAATATTATAAATATTGTTTCATTCATTACATATGAGTTATATCAATAAAGGTAATATTTATGCAAAACTATGTGTACCCTAGTTCATATTACTATAGGGTATATAGTGATTCATAAAGCATCTATCTTATACCCAACCACAAATTATGAACCCAATTAATGTTATCTTTCCTAGTGTTTGACTAAATTTAATTCATTAATCTTAAATTCATTATTAATTGTTTATGAAGCCACTCCATACCAGCTAGTTTTAATCAATAACTACAAAATCATACTTTGAATCACCCTCACTATAGAATTTAATCACTATCTATTCCTTGTTTCTCACAACGGTCGTAGATCACGTGGGTCTAGAAAACATGTTAATGGAATCCTATCTTGGTCAGGTCCCCTCACCATCAAAGAACTATGAACTCGAACTATGTTCACATCATTCTAATGGTATTGGTGTAACTAAAGATTTTTTTCCACTATTTCAAATTAGTTAATGTACATACTTATTTCATGATGTTAAACTATATAGTTAGCATCTCTTTCATAAGAAATTTAATTTTCTATTATTGTGGCCCTCAACTGAGAGAACCATCATTTCTTGTGTTAGTCACTTACCACACCGATAATCAGATCTTCATGTAGATTTATTCATTCCTCTAAGAGATATGTAGTGATTCCAATATTCTCCAACATAGTCCCATCGAAAAAAATACATCTAATTTCCTATGTATGAGCCATATTCACATGGGATTGTCTAGTGAAATTTCACATTTCATCTGTGAACCAGTATTCAAAAATTTAAAATAAATTCAACACTTTGTATACTAGTTAGAGAAATGTAGGGGACATTATCAGAACAACATGTTCACTGATTCTTATCATAATTATATATGTAGTGATTATAACACTCTAGCCCTAGAATCTTTTATCCGATTAATTATTTTATTACATTGGAATTATTAAAAGGAATCAACTCCTGAAGGACCAATCTATTTAGCAGTCTTCAAAATATATATTAAATACATGATACCCATAATACATTGGGAAAAAAATAAACATTCTACATAATAAAATAAAATAAACTTCATATATATAATCATATTCAATGTTCTCTTATTCATAACATGGGGAAAGACACATATTAAGGGTGAGCTCAGATTCTTTGTAAAGTTAAATACAATGAAATAAATAATGAATCAATCTATGTGGAATGTTAAATAATTGATCACTCTTTCCATTTACATAACTATCCAAGGAAAACAATTATAAAAATTAATAAACTGAAACAAATTCCATAAATCAATAAATTAAGAGTGAATTACATATATAGATATGTTGACACAAAATCTCATGGATAAATAATAATTGAGGATAATATGAAACAATAGCTTATTTATTTTGTGCCATGTTTCCTAGAAACATGGAACTAGTACCGAAAACACATTTCACAAGATGGTTTAGTATCGGTTAAAAACCTATCTAAGGATGCTACCCAACAATTTCTTCTCATGAGACTGCTGGTACATCGAGGTCCTATATAATGTCGGGGCCCCACCATTCACTACCAATCCAATCAATTACTCATATATCAACTATATATTGTGCTTTATAAAATATACATACTTAATAAAGTATATAGATTTATCAATAATAGCTCGTGGTAGGATACTTTACAATGAGGTTTGTTTTCATTGATGAAATAAAAGAATGTCTTTTAAAAATATTCTTAATTAAACAATCCTTTTCTTTTGAAAAACATTTTGAAATATTTTTCAATGAAAATTTCGTTTTAAAAAAATTTCATTAAATGTATTCCTATTAAACATAAAAATTAGGCTTCAGTGAATTGATGGATGATAAATCTGTACATGTCGTATGAGGTAAAAATAATATTCATTTTATATGGTAAAAAGGATTGAAAATTACCATTTTTGGAAATAGATATGAATATTACTTTATAAACATGGTTAAAAGAAAAAAGGGTAAATATTTATTAACATAGAAATTTTTAAAAGTTTAAAACTCTTTTGAAAACATTTTAATAAAATATAGTTTTTGAAGAAAATAGGTTCTCTAACTAAAGAGATAAATTATGATGAGTTTTATTAAAAAAATAAAAACAATTTTGAGTACCAATGTCTGGAAGAATATTATAAATACATTAAAATGGTCAGGAATAACTATAGGATAAAATATATATTTTTAAAAAATACTTATTAAATCTTCTCAACTAGAAAAACCATTGTACGATTATTAGTATTGTTTTTTAAGAAAATAATCTTTTAACATTCCAACATGTCACATACCACTTTGAAATATTTTAAATCATAACCTCGTGAAGGGGTAAAATTATATAAAATTTTAATATAATAATATTAAATATATTCATGAAATATTAGGTAAAATGGTAGTATATACACTATATAAAAGAAATTAGATGCATAATAATAATTATTTCTCAATGAAATTTAACTTCATATGAAAAATATATTACCTTAACCTTAATTTTTTTATGTGGTCATTGGCCTCTTATATAGTGGTTTAATATGTGGTAATAACTTATAATATAATCATACTCATGTTTATAATACCATTTATTAACTTCTTATAATTTCTCATTATCCATTTCATAAGAAATGTTAATTAATTTAACTACATTGAGTGTTAAATTCCTTGTTCGTTGAGTATGTTTGAACTTGATATTTGTTGTTATTATCAAATTTATCATGGTGTCATCATATAAAAAATGTAAATCACAATTTTAATATCATATATATTTATATATTTATATTTATATACGTATTATATAAGTATTAATAATAATCTATAAATTTTGGAGATAAGAAATGAAATGCGCCACTCATGGAGATGGTAGACCATACGTACACATGAACGTTACATTAATTTCTTTTTCATATTAAAAGATCAATATATATTTATATTATAATTATAGTATAATATTCATGTAATAAATGTCATATATATATATTAATATAATTCTTAATTCATTTCATGTATAACTTTAATGAATCACATCGCATTGAGGAGGAGGTAGTCTATACTACTACAAGCGATGTTATCATTTTTACATAAAATGGAATGTATAGAGGTATGTGTTATAATAGAATTAAACAAACATAAATATTTTATAAACTTTATAAATATAATTTATAAGAATTTTTTTCATCATAAAAGCCACCACGAGAGGTGGTAAAGGACTATTGAATAATCATCGTTTAGCGAGGCTGTAGTATGCATACACATAAACAGTATATTCCTTACCCATTATATGGAAGTGTGAGTATGTCGAGTATGAATCTATAGAATAAAAAAATCCTAAAATATTTATTAAATTTTTATTGTTATATATTCATGGAAAAATAATATATGAAGGTGTGAATAATGAAAAAAAAAATTTGGAGTTTGATGGAGGGTGTTACATATTAAATGGGTAACTCATTTTGGATTTCACTAAATAGAATCCTTAGAGGGATTTATACCCAATGGAGGATTCAATGAGGAACATAGGTTTTTTGGGAAGATTTTTGGGGAGATTTTGGTTAATCCAAAATTTCATGATAGGTATGTGTAAGCATATTTGAATGATGAATTTTATAATATAGGAGGAGTGGAATCATTTGTAATATTTTAATATAATGTAACCCCACCCACATTTTTTTTATTGAAAGTAATTCAATAATGGACCAATGTCTTGAAAATTAGATGTGAAGGAGGCCTTTTTATAATCACTAGTTTAACATCTAGTTTTAATTTTATTATATTAAAAAAATATTTTAAAAATATTTCTTTCTATTGAAAAAATCGGTCTAACATGAAATGAAAGCCATCAAAGAAGCTTTTTCCTATGTGTAACGCTTACTAACTCATGGTTTTGCGAATTTCAAAATAATAAATATATCAAATATTTTTAAAACATAAATATATTTTAATTAATAGAAGTATTATATCCCATTATGTGCTTGGTGTCACGTGTTATGAACACTATCAAATATAAGTATATTAATTTATAATTTCAGGGTGTAAAATTATCCCCACTATAAATTAATAACACCGTCACAATTTAAACATTATCTCTAAAAAAATAGGGATTCAAAATAAACGATTGTTGAAAGGACCACATCATAAAAATGTTTAACATTTAATCTTCTTAATAAGATATAATAGAAAGTAGAACATTCATTTATCTAGGTTCCCTAGTATGAGAACATAAGTGGGAAATGAAAACATGGATATGGAAGAAAAATATAACCATCAAGTTCAAATGGAGACTTCTATAGAAACTCGTTTGGAGAATGTTAAAAATGAGAAGACCATAAATCCATGATGATCTATGAGGTCATTTAAATCATTAGAAATGAAATTATTGGGACAATATTTTTTGTTTCAATATAAATTTTCTTGGTGTTGAGGGATTATTTCACTCTTTAAGAATATATGTAAATATATGTTTATATAAACATAATATATTCCATTGATTATTCCTTGAAATATTTCTACTTAACTTCTTTATGCATGATGTATCATCTGGTGAAATAATATATTAACCTATAAAATCCTATTTAATGATAATCATAAACCATTTTATAAACAGGTGACTTTTCCATAAGATTATGATACAACACTTCATAAAAAAAGGTTATTGAAATTTCTATGATGAACATATCCTTATCCATTAATCAACATGAAGCAGCTCTAAATTTTCACATTCCAAAAATTTGAATAACAACATCATGTATCATTTTGAGATATAGTTATATCTTGAATCACTATAAAACCATATTAGAAACATGCATTATTCATTATTCTATATATAATGAACATGTTATTGGATATATTCCGTAAATTCAAAAGTCTTGAAAAATACATAAATGATAGCATAGACCACGTGCTGACAAATCATTAACTAGTTCCAAGGTAGTCAGTACAGACCCAAATCCATAATTTATTCCTCATTATCTCAACATCTGGAATATATTAAGGGTTTATTCCATCAATCGTGTAATTTCCCAAAAACATAACTTTCAACTGAATATCTATTCATGGTACAATTTATCATATGTAATCAAATCCTTAATTAAAAATATTGCAGTACAATCCTAATATATTCGAAAATTCCTATAACTATTACATTGCTTATAAAATATTCAAATATTAATCATTCTTCTTCATCCATGGAAGTAACGGTACCTGATTATTATCTAATAGAATCATTTGGGGTATATTCCTTTAATACTTGGGATATTTATTAGAATAGGGTCCCACCTCTATGTTGTTGAAGAATTGTACATTGGAACCCTTTTTCTATCCCTTGAAATCATTAACTTGGAGTCATTTTTATCCATTCTTATTGCGAACTATGAGTCCCTTTAATTATTTAAAAGGGTGATTTTTTTCCACAGTTATCATATATATAAAAACCCTTCTTTACCTTCTTCCCTTTGATCATATTTTTTATGTCATCCTATTCTTATCTTGATTCCCTTCAAAGAAATAGGACTCAAATAATTTTCTACATATCTTTTTAACACATGATACTATTTCCTCATATGATGAGGATACTTTGGAGACTCATTACATTCTAAATATTGGCTTATGACCATGAAATAAATGATCATTTATACCCTTTTTCTCATGTGTATTGTTTGAGTTCTCATTCCTTCTTTTATGTGTCATTTCTAAACCATTCCATAAACTATATTAGCCTATAAAATTATGATCTTTCTATAACTATGAACATTGTATAGCACCTAAAATAAATTTATACATCATAAATCCTTGAACCATAAACATTGTTTATATTGGGAGCATAAATCCTTCATAATGGTATGTAAATATAATGTTAATTATCCTAAGAATATCCCCAGGGATTGTCCAAAACAGGTGCGTAGTAAGGCATGTTTTCATGTACCATGTTAACTTGAGTCTACCCCAGAACAACTTCTTGGAGTTATTACTCCAAGTTACATATTTTCGATAACCACATCCACTTATATCATCAAGATAGAGATTTACTTCCAGTAATTCCCACATAATATCTAACTTTCCAAAATTATAATATATTATTTTATAATTATTCACTATTTCTATCTTAGGGTTTTAATTCTTAATATAAGATTTCTAAATCTAGTTTCTATAGTCGGTTCTATACTTCATTTGTTACCAACATTAACTCCCCTACCCCATAATCCCAAAGCTATATCATTATTTTATTACATTGGAATTATTTCAATGAATCAAATCATAAAGGACTGATCAATTTAGAAGCCTTAGTAAGATAAATTTCAAATATAATACCCAAAATAAATTGGGAAAACAAAATAAAACTTTTTATGTAATAAACTGAAATAAAATGAACCCATGTAATATTATTCAATGTCATCTTCTTCATAACCAGGTAAAGAGACATAATAATGGTGATCTCAAATTTTATATAAGTGGAAATAAAATAGATGTAATAATGAAAAAAACTAAATGAAATGGTAAATAACTGAGCATGCTTTCAATATTCATAACTTAATAAGTCAAAAATAATTAGTATGTTATGAATCTGAAATACATTCCATGAATCAGTAAACTAAGAATAAATTACATCCATAGATACGTCGACACAAAATATCATGGATAAATAATAACTAAGACTAATATGATGGAATTTTGTAATTATTTGGTGTGATTTTTCCTAGGCACATGTGACCAGTACTGTTAAGACCATTCATAAAATGGTTAGATATCATGTAAATCCCCAATATGGAACCTAGCCAACTATTTCATTTCATGAGACTACCAATTCATTAAGGGGGTATATAAATTCCAGGCCCCACCAATCACTACCAGTCGAAATATTATCTCAAATATCAATTAAATATTGTTCCTTATATAATATACATAAAAAATAAATAATATATATTTATCAATAATACCTCATAAGATTATATGTATCAATGATTGTTATTGTTATTGATTAAATAAATAAAAAAAATTTAAAAGTATTTTTGAGGAAAATATGATTTTCTTTTGAAAAAAATTTTGATAATATTTTTTAATGAAAATCAATTTTAAAAAAGATATATAAAGATAAACCTTTAAAATAATAATATTAGGCTTTAATTAATTGACGGAGGATAAAGCTATACATATTGTAATAGGTAAAATGAATATTCTTTTTGTAGTAAAAAGGTTTCAAAAATTACTTGTCTGTAAAATGATAAAAAGATTCCATTGAAAACATAGCTAAAAGACAAAAAGAATAATTATGACTTTGATGAATAATTTTAAAAAGGATAATACATTTTTAAAACATTTTAATAAAATATGGTTTTTAGAAGAAAATGGGTTCTCCAACTAAAAGGTAAATGAATTCGAGTTTTTTTATAAACATTAAAAACATTTTGAGTACCAAAGAGTGGAAAAAAAGTAAAAATATATGAAAATGGTCATGAATAACAAGATAATAGTAAAATGATTTATTGAAAAAATTTTATTTAATTTCTTCAAATGGAAATACCATTATAATATTATTAGTATTTTTTTTATGAAAATAATCCTTAAACATTCAAAAGTGTCACATACCACATTGAAACATTTTAAATCATAAATAATGAAAGAATAAATTTAAATTAAAGTTATAGTATCATAAGATTATTTATATTAATTATATATCTTTTAAAATGGTATTATATACACCATTAAAATGAAATTAGGTTCATAACCATAGTTAAGTCTCAATTGACTGTAAATTCAGATAAAAATACCTTACTTTAACCTTAATTTTGTTTTGTGGCATTTATCCTCTTATATAGTAGTTTAAAATGTGATAATAACTTATTAAAGAACCATAATAATGTTTATAATACCATATATTAACTTTGTATAATTTCTTATTTCTCTTTTGTTAACAAACATTCATTAATTTAACTATACTGGGTGTTAATTAGCTTGTTCGTCGAGTTTGTTTTAACAAGTTATTTTTTGTTATAATAAAATATATCATGGATTAATAATATACATTATTTAAACCATTATTTAAATATAATTTATATCCATTATTTATTTATTTATAATAATACATACTTTTTGGAGATAAGAAATGAAATTCATCGTTTATGGAGATGGTCGGTCATATGTATGCATGAATGCAACTTTCATTTCACTAGTGTGTTAAAAGAATGAATCATAAATGATACATATGTATATTATAATTAATGAAATATATTTATTTAATAAATTTCAAATATTTTTTTTAATATCATCTTCAATAATTTTCAGGTATAACACGAATGAATCACATCGCATTAAGGGGGAGGTAGTCCACACTTCCACAATCGATGGTATCATTTTTATGATAAATATAATGGGTAGAGTAATCTATTATAATATAATTAAATAAAAATTAATATATTATATATATAATATATATTATATATATGAATAGTTTCTATCATAATATCCACCATGAGAGGTGGTAATGGAAAATTGAACAATCATTGTTTAGCAAGGTGGTAGTCTGCCTACAAGTAAACATTATAATCATTACCCATTGGATGGATGTTTTTGTAAGTCTAGGTTAAATATTTAGAATAAAAACATTATAATATATTTAGGATACTGTTATTGTTATACAATCTTGGAATATTAATATTTGAGGGAGTGAAGAAAGAAAATAAAAGAGAGCAGTTTGAGGGAGGGTATTTCCCCTAAATTGAATAACTCTTTTTGGTTTGCACCAAAGAGATTCTATGGATGGATTTAATCCCAAAATAGGCTTCAGTTAATATTTTTTGAATGTTTGGGAACTATTTTATCGGAGTTTTGTCCGAGAAAATGTTTCTTTAGATGTTTGAGGATGTGTAAGTGAAAAAATCCTATTATAATGGAGGAGGAGTGGAATCTCTTATAATATTTTAATAGAATGAAACCCCACCAATGTTTTTTATTTTAAGTTGATAAATAATGATAAATATTAGATCCAAGGAGTATTATGATCTAAATATTTCCATCCAAACTCTTTTGTACAAGTGTATAGGTCATTTTAGAACATGATTTTAAGGTTCAGTCCCTTATTAAGCATATTTTAAACTTAATCATTGTAATTAATTTTAATTAATTTCAATAATTTTTTTGTTAAAAACTATGTTGAACTAATTTTATATTATAAATAATTATTATTCTAATTATTTAATCCACATTTCCTAATTTCAATTTAAAAAGTGGTACAAATTAAATTAAAACTAATCTCGCAGACTGTACGACAATGCCGGTTTTTAAAGTAAAAATATCCTAAAGTCTACTATGTTTTAATGTCAATTTAAAAGATAAATTGATTAAAATGAACTAAATTGGACTAATTGATAAAAATTTAGTATAAAAATCCATTAAAACCAATTAAATTTATAACTTATCTTTATAAATAAACTAGTTGAAAAAGAAATTTTGGATTAAATTTCAATATTTTTCATTATTTATTAAAAATGAATCCTTATAGAAAAATTAAAAAACATCACCATATGATAATTTTTAAATTTATCATAAAAATATAAATTTTATTTTAATATATTAAATTTATAAATTTGTCAATAATATTATTTATAATGGGTTCATCATTAAAATGTGGTAATAATATAATATAAAAAACATAGGTTTTTTGGTGTTATATTGAGATTATTCTTATCCAATATATATAGAATCTATTTGATTATTTTAAAAGGCTATTTTATTTAATATATAACCTTAATATGTCATTTATATAAATCAAAAATTGAAATTAATTTATTTTATTATGAAAAAATTCCATTGCAAGTAAAAATTATAATAATATTTCCTTTATATTAAATTAGTATATATTTTCATTTATAATTAATTTATAATCTATTCATTAATTTTGTTTTTTAAACCACATATTTTAAAAAGTTCTTAGTTATTTTATAACCACTAGTTTAACAACTATTTTATATTTTATTATATTAAAGAATAATATTTTAATAATATATTATGGTATGGTAAAACACAATCTTGTGTGTAACTCAAACTATCAAAGAAGATCTCTCCTATGTCTAATTCACTCATACATAAAGTTCTGTGAATATAAAAATATAAAATATATCAAATCTATGTAAAATAGTAAATATATTTTATGGTGTCGGGGTATTATATCCCCTAACATGCTTGGTGTCGCATGTTATGCACACTCTCTAATATAATGTTCTTACTTTGGAATTTCAGGAAGTTGCAGTGATGCCCATATTCTATATACTAATCATGTCATACTATGATAAAATACCCCCTCCTCAGATGATTACATGATCATTAAAGTTAATATTTCTCTATAACTATGTGTGGATTGTTTCATATTTCCATATGATATGCAGTGACACCCAAATACCCAAATCGAGTTCCCATTGTAATATAAAATATCATTTCTCCCTATGTATGGGTCAAAACTATCTGGGGAATTTAAAAATTAAAGATGTTGTGTGGATTGATTCTATGCCCAAAAATATGTGCAGTGGCACCCAAATATTGAATCATATGTCCTTCCATAATTTAAAATGACCTATCCATGCATAATTTATATAAATCAATTCACATATAGGATAACATGGTCCAAGATGTATGACCTTAAAAGTCACACCAGATATCCTTATCACATGAAATTAAAAAATTGAGAAACATACTTTCATAATAGGTTAAACTATATGGTTCACATTTTTGATGTATGACCTAAAGAAAAGCATCATTATGTTCTTCTCTTGATAGGAACATAAATCATGGTGAAAATATCATATCATAATTTTTAATATGAACTAAATATGGAATTATTCTCATTTGAATGAGGTACATATTGATTCCTTGACCATTCATTCTAGACCCATCTAGGAAAAAACCACCAACCCCCTTGTCCTAGACATAAGCTAGCTCTATGTATGATATCATCTTCTTGATTAATGTCAGTGTTATTCTAAATACCATTTCCATATACCCTATATTTTTCTTTTCACAAATAAAAATTTGTGTCTTAGAAAACAGATATCCACATTAACATTGTTTTTACACTATTGATAAAATCATCCCACTTTAAATGGCACCTTTTTTTACTATGCATAATATGCCCAAATATTTATGTGTATAATGTGTGCCCAAAAAGTGGCTTATCAACCAGAAGAATCTATATCCTCAAGAGGAAACCCTTTTATCTATGTATTCTATAAATACAACATTAGTTGAATCCAATTTCTATATTTGGTTTATGGTCAACAATTTTGTGTTTTTCATATGTCACCATATCATATCCATGTATCCCCAAATTCATGATTTATGACATTCTTCCCTTCCTTACCATTTTCTCATTCACATACACATTAATATTCATATTTATGTATATATGTATTGGTGTGGGAGTATAAATTTATATGTTTATATATTTGGAATCCCATGGTGGCACTTGCCCAGTTGATCGGGATTATGGACCTAGGATTCGACTATGGTTTCACGTTTATTAGATTTAATTATATTTTTATTTATGTCTTAACTAGGATGAGCATGTTTCTTTTTTTGGGATCAGTGGGGGAAGAAGAGGAGAACCCTATATTCTTTTCAATCCATTAGAGGCCACCCTAGTGAAAGGGTCTGTTCATGACGTTCTAGATAGAGAAGAGTCTAACATGGCTATGGTTCCTTTTTTCCTGAGGGGCCCCCTATTATCTTAGAATCGATTGCGACCCTGCTCCTGGTTAATTCTGTTATGTTCTTTAAGGCTCCCTGTATATCGAGATGGGGGTCGTTATGTCTCAGTTCCCTGAGAAGTTGGTTTCGGTCCCCAATATTGAGGACGTTAAGATGAGTTCAGAGAATAAGGGGTAGGCCTTGGTGGTGTTTTCTCAGGACTCAGGAGTGGACATAATAGGATCCTTCTCTCCTATGTGTGCTTCCCTTCAGTCTTCCACAACATCTTCTTCTCAATGTTTAGCAGGTATGAGGTCAGGGGGAACGTTTTCCACACCTAGTCATAGGAGGAAGCTTGGATCAGGGGTGAAGAGCAGTGCAGTTAATTCCAGTATGGTGGTGCTCTAGGAATCAGGTATGTGAACTATATCCAAGGTCAGGATGCAACAATGGAGGAAGACCTCCCATTTTGGAATGGCTACATGCTCTGTAGCCAGTCCCATGGTGCTCAGTTTTTAAATGATTCCTCTGATCATCTGGAATGCTCGTGGGATTGGTGCCTAGGTTAAATATGACTTCCTGGCCTCGGAAATATCCATCCACGAAGCTGCTCTGGTGGACATAATTGATCATAAATAACAATCCTCTATGATTGGGTAGTTCTCTAGGAAACTGAAAATGCATGGACACATGCAGGAAGACACACTTATGAAGTACGTTTGAATTTTCTGGAATAGGTGGTGCATGGTGGATTTAATTCAAGTAGGGGATCAGTTTATAAATTTCAAAGTATCACATGGCCTCTATACCTTTTATTATGATTTTTTGTATGGGAGTTGTGACTTTAATGTTCGTGGGAACTTGTAGAAAGACCTCAATTCCTTCGACCCAGGCCCTAACCCATGGGTAGTTAGGGGAGATTTTAACATGGTGGTAGATTCAGTTGAAAGGAATTGTAGGGGACAGTTTCCTAGGAAGGCGATTCTTTCCTTTTCCCAATTCATGGATACTAATGGGATCTCATATATGGGTTTTGTGGGTGATAAATTTACATGGTGTAATAATCATTAGAGTCGCTGTAAAACTTAGTGTAGATTGGACTGCTGCTTGGAAAATATTCAGGCCATATCGGCCTTTTCCATTACCAAGGTAGAGCATCTTGTTAGGGGAATATCATATCATTCCCCTATCATAGTCATGATGAAGGAATCTAAATGTCCCGCTGAGTGGTGTAGGTATAGCCAGTACTGGGTGGATATCCTGGGGTATAATGATTTGGTTATCTCTAAATGGGCATCCCCCGTTTAAGGAAACACGTAGACCATCCAACACTTCAAAGTACGGAGGCTGAATGTTATGCTAAATGAATGGTATAGAGGCCTTGTTCAACCAAACATGGTGCTCAATGATGTCTGGAAAGAGTTTTAGCGCCTGGAGAATAGTTTATTAGAGGCATGGGAGGATCGGGTGTATGAGGAGATTTCGGAGAAGAAAGGTATTATGGCTGAACTGATCATTAAGAAAGAACTTCTGGCAAGAGAAGGGGCTCAGATCAAATGTATTAGAGAGGGAGACGGTAATATTGCGTATTTTCATTCATGAATTAAAGAAAAGTCATGACCAATTAATCCGAATATTTAGTTGGAGTATGGCTCGTACATAGATGATAGGGATATAATGGGTGGTTTGGCCAATATGTTTTTTAAGGATCTTTTGGTCGGCCCTTCGGAGAGTTTTCCCAATGGTTATCCTTTAGGATGCCCAAAATTCTTAGAGGCGGTCCATAAAGTAGTGTCAGATCAGACTAATATAATATTGGGAAATATTCCTAAAGAACATGAGGTTAAGAAAAGCCTCATGCAGCTAAATCTGGATAGCATTATAGGCCTTGATGGATTCACTGTTTCATTTTATAGGAACTCATGGGAGATAGTGAAGGAATATTTCATTACATCAGTCAAGGACTTCTTTCAGGGTGGAAGCCTACCTCAGGTTGCATTAGCCACCACCATGGTTCTTCTTCCTAAGACTAAGAGCCCAACTTAAATCTCGAATTACCGCCCAGTGAGCATGTGAAACGTCCCATGCAAGGTCTTGTAAGGCATCATTAACTCCGGGATTGCGAAGAAAATACACAAATGGGTTTCCATGGAACAACATGGGTTTATTAAAGGTAGATCGATAGAGGAAGAAAGCGCCCTTGCTCATGAGATGGTCAATTGTATTGGCTTCTAAACACATGGATCGAACATGGTCATTAAGCTGGTTATGAACAAGGCATATGATAGGGTATAATAGAGCTTCCTTAACAGAGTCTTGTCATGGATGGGATTTTCTCCCTGGAATGTCGATATAATTTTTCGCTACTTCAACTCCTCATGGTTGTCTATCACATTCGTGGGAATATCATATGTCTTCTTCAAGGCCACCAGAGGCCTATGACAAGGGGATCCTATATCGCCTTCTCTGTTCATTATTATGCAGGATTTTTTGAGTAGGCTAATCCAGAGGATTATCAAGGAATGTAGGATTCTCCCTTACCGTCAGAGGAGGAAGGCTCCATCCATTTATCACCTCATGTTTATAGAAGACTCTATTTTCTTCCTTAATGCTGGAAGTAGATCTCTTAATAATATGAATAAAGTTATGGGTGAATATTCCCAATGGAGCGGCTATATTATCAACAAGTGCAAGAGTGATTTCTTCATTTCTATCAAATGTTCCATGGAAAGGGTGGAGACTATCAGCAGACTTCTGGGAATGCAGAGGGGTGAATTCTCAATGTCTTATGTTGGAGCACCTATATCAGACAACCGTCTTAGGATCAATGACTTTGACGACCTCATTTCAAGTATCAAAGATAGGGTGGTGAACTTAAAGAATAAATTTTTGTCTTTGGGTGGTAGGATTTCCCTTGTCAATAGTGTCATGGGGGTTGATCCAATTCATGGCCTTTCATCCATAAGGGTTTGGAATGGTGTGATCAGATCCATTGATAGGTAGCTGGAAAATTTTATGTGGGATCCAGGTGTGGAGGGAAGGTGGCACTGGGCTTCTTGGGGTAAAATGGTGAAGCCTGTGTGTGAGGGAGGTATTAATGTGCGGAACATCAAAGATACCCTTCATTACATGCACATGAGGCTGGATGGGAGTGTTCTAGAGCATCGAACGCTGGGGGGGAATACCATGAACAGGTATGCATCTTGCATTAGGGACCCTGGTAGGGGCCTTTTCTCCCCGATACGGGCGATGGTGAGCCTCATTATTTCTGTTATATAGACATTTTCCCAATGGATTGTGGGGAAAGAAGAAGTCTCATTCTGGAACCAAAATTCGATCAGATCATTACTCGGGTTTCCAGGCTATCTGGTTTTGGATATCACCTTCAGAGATGCCAGTCGGTTTCCTATATTTGTTGAAATAGTGATGGATAAGGAGCAAGAAGAGATTCTCAATCTCATCAAGCTGAATAAAGAGTAGTACCAATGAACCTTCAATGCTTCATCACCAGGATAGTTCTCGTCCAAATACATTCACCACATTGTACATGTCCGGGTGTAGAATAGTGGGTGGGATGAGATCATTTGGGTGAAAAATATTCCCACCAAATATAACTATCTCACATAGATGATAAGGAACAACACTCTCCTGACTGATGACATTGTCCGTAGGTGTGGTATTCATCTGGCATCTAGGTGTGTGTGCTACACTGTCCACAGTGAGGAATCCATTGCACATCTGTTTTTTGGTAGTGAATGGGCCAGTCTAGTATGGAAGGTTCTTGGGGAATTTACATCTTTCCTTACCTCAGTTGGGGATAGCGGACCCTTTTTTGACAGATTGTTCCAAGGTACAGGGGAGGGGGGACATGAGCGGGCAGCGTGTTCAGTGGTGATGAATGCGGGGTGCTGGTGTATTTGGAAGTCATGTAATAGTTTGAGGCATGAAGGAGGGTAGGTGATAATACCAACTATCATCACATGGTCTAAGAATTTATTGATTGATTTTAATAAGGTCTTTGGATCTTGGAAGAATGTTCCATCTATGAAAAGAATTCAATCAGGTGGTGGAGTGGTCCCTACGTCCAGTAACAGATGGGGTGAATGGGTATGCTGGAAGATACTTGTCGTGGGTTTAAAGATGAACATGGATGGTTCTTTTATGTTGGGGTATGCATAAGGAGGCAGGGTGGTGCGTGATTTTAGTGGATCATTCTACTTAGAATTCTCAGCCAAATTTGGTTCGGGTACTTCCCTTCAGGAAAAGGCTTTGGAAATGCAGATGGTCTGGAGTTATATTGGAAAAAAGGGTTAGAAATTTCTGAAGTGGAGACGAACACTATGATTGTTCACAATACCTTGAAAGGACATGGTGACATGCCTTGTATGATTTGTTATGTTATCAGAAAATGCAGAAAGTGGCTTAATAGACATGTTTAGGTACTTCATAAATGGAGGGAGGGTAATAAGGTTGCTGACTACTTAGCTTCAGTGGAGGTTTCCAGCATGGCGGAGGTGTTTCATTACAATGTAGTTAGAATCAATAAAGAGGGGGTCAACTTTAATAAGGGGGATGCGCTCGTTCTACATTATTTTTGGCCTCCTTATCTAGGACTGGGACAATGGGGGGAGGGGATGGGCCAGCTTGCATCTTTTGTGTTTCCATCTTTTTTTGCATGTCATTAATTAATAAATAAAAATATGATATGATATATAGACCCTATGTCTATTTTTCAGGTTGAAAAAAGTTCATGGTGGATTGAGCTGATGCCCATTGTTACATATTTGAGCAGATATACTCATGTGGCCTATTATCCTACTGGTGTGGTTCAATAATGTCTATAGACTAGATATATGTTCTGGCTCATAGTTAGTAGTAGAGCCTTTCATTTTTATTTCAGTTTCTTTTATTTACTTCTGTATCTATATGGTCATCTTAGTGGGTGAAAATTTTTTCTGTATGGCATTGTTTTTCAGGATTTGGTATCATTTTCATTTATTAACACAACATAATCTATTTTAATATATTAACTACTTAAACACTCTCTTTATTTACATTGGTGGATTATAATTTACTATTTTCTATTATTTATTACTTAGATATAAGGGAATAGTCTATGTACAATCACAACCTAGGCCCTCACTACTAGTAAAATGCCTATTGTGTTTGGGGAGGCAAGAATGATGCCTCATAACCCACTGCCATGAGGCCCAGTGTAGTGGAATTCATGTTGGGATGTTAGAAAGTGGTATTAGAGATATTTTTTCATGTTTTTTACTATTTTTAATATGGTAGAATTGAGTATTAGGAATCTATTGGAACTTGTGATGGATATCTAACTTGTGCATCGAGAACACTTGTTCAAGTAATAAGTCCTAGTTGATATGGGTAGGGTATTATTGTTCAAATATATGATGTAATAGTGGTATATGATTTTCATCTTGAGTGATGCATATGTTTTGTGGATGATATAATTTACTATGGATCTCTGGCTCTTAGACATTGGAAAGAGTCCAGTGATGGATTTTTTACGTTGGGCCGAAAAAGGTAACAGGTTTCTCATGTATCATATTTGGCACATATAATTTGAATCATATAGGTTTGAACTATGTAATTTTACTGAATATTGAGGATTATTTAGTTGTTAATTATTACATATATATATTTCATTCTAATAAAAGGTTGTTTGAATATACATTGAGGTGTTTTGTGTTGGGATTGTGACACATTCCACATACACGGGAGGTGTAGTGGCCCTAGTAGGTCGATATGGAAGGTGATTCCCTTCTATTGCACCCTTTGTGGGGTTTTGTTTCTTATGACATGGTTACCTATTTGGATTATTGGTTACGATGTCAATACATAACAAGAATTTTATGGTTAACTTGACCTCGAGGGGATATTTCCATATATAGTTACATAGTGAATTTCAGTTCAGTCTCTCTTCTTCATTAGTGTATACCATTGTGCATTAGTTCCTTATAAAGATTCCTGATGAGGATCACGCCCTTACATGTTGCGTTTTTTACCCTCATAGATCATTTTCATCTTTACCTTTTTATAGAGAATTGATATTTTGGGATAAGGGTTAGACCTTATGACCTAGTTGAGAGACATGATCGGTATGGTTAGGGGGGAGAAATAGAGCCCATTTAGTTTTGTCTCAGACCCTTTTAGGTTGAAGTGTTTTTTTAAGGAAACAAGGGTGAGAGAGGTCACACCATGTTTTATGATTCATTTTTAGGAAGTGATATTGGTTGTATTATCATTTCAGATCAAGACATGGAAGTTTTGTGAGTTTTTTATTATAGGAATATTGATTATTTTAGATTTTGACAAACATCATGGGTACTTTTATATCAAGACTGTCTTTTATGGGAAATATTGTTGGGGTGCATGTCCTCATTGACCATTTTTGATGTTTTTTACTAATGTATTCAGAGCATAGGTAGATTCTCATGGAAGTAATAGAGTTCTGTAATGGTTCATCATGGAAATAAATTATGGCATAGGTGAGGTGGTCAATTTTTTATAGGTACTCCATAAATGATTCTAGATTAATTAAAATTGTATTCTATGTAGAATGGTTAGTTTATTCTTATAATGGATGGCTCACTGAAGTACGAGTCAGGTGATAAGGTACATGTCATTTGAGTGTGGTACTGTTCAATTGAAAAATTATTGAGTTTCCATGAGATATTTGAGGACCAATGTTTTAAAGACATGTAGTTACAAGGCTATATGAGAGTTTTAGTTGAGTGGAATATATCCCTACATTGTATAGGTGATATCGAGAGAATGTATGGGGTACTTCATGACTGTTGAACCGTAGCTAGATCTGTGTCAAGTTTTAATGGGATGTATGCATGGATCTGAGGGTGCGATATACATACTTTTTTTAGAATCATAATGTACTCATGTTAGAGACTATCATGATCTCTCATTACATTATCTTAATTATGATGAGATATTTTCCTCCCTATGGATATATTATTTTCATTTTATGTGTTCATCCTGATTAGGAAGGGGAACCTATTGAGGATGATCTCAAAGAGTAGTGTAAGGTAATTTATATAGTGGGGAGTTCACCATTAGCCATTTTAGGTCAGTAACTGTTGTATTTAATTTAACATTAACATTGTCATGAATTTTTGAGATTTAAGTTTTCTTCTGAAAATACAATAAAGAAATTACTATGTGGGTAGTACCATATCAGTCGATGTAAATTCATTTCATGTAGTATAGTGTTATTAATACTATGACACTAATCATTGTATAGTCTAGATAGCTTGGTTGTATAGATTATTTGGTTTAGAGAATATATTCTAGTCTTACCACTAGGATTCTTAGGGATGAGGAGGTCTATGGTTATGATATTTTAAGGACCCATGTTTTTTCAGAGTGAAATTTTGAAAAAAATAGAATATTTCTTTTAGATTCATGTAAAGGGTAAAATGATATTTTTCTCCCCTTTCATATGATATTGGATAATTTATTTGACTACTCCATTGGTCCCAAAATAAAATTTTAACCCTGGGATTGTAGTTTGATGGAAATATGGCCCATTTTAATTTTAGTAGAGTAATTAATAATTAGTATTTAATTAAATGAATATTAAATTATTTATGGTGTTTCATTTGATGATAAATTCTAAACAAAGTGTTAGATAGTGATTTTTTCTCTACTTTTGAGTCTACAATAGTGATTTATTCAGATGCAAGTCATAAACTCATGTCGAGCACTAGGGTTGGATGAGGGCCCTATTCTTTTCTTTTCTTTTTCATTTTATTTATTTTTATTCTATTATTTATTATCATTTTCCACACATGTATTATCATGTAACCCCAGTACATGATATTCCATTTTTTTTGGACTGAGTGAGAAAAAATAGGAAGAGGGGGATATTGGGATACAGATAATGGAAGAGGGGTAATATCATGGATCCCTCAACATACTAGATCGATGTGTGGCAATCCTGAACCATCGATTTGAGTGATGCTTCAGTAGTTTATGCCCAAAGGTTGGTAATTTTTTATATTTATTATATATACACTTAAATTACTAATTTATCATTTTTAAAACGATTCTTATTCTTTCATATAGCACAATTAATCATGAACTATCGATTTCAGGGTGAAATTGGGGATTTTGAGTGATTCAGATATTTTTTGTTCAAGAAAACTAGGATACATGGAGTGGTTTAGGGAGACATGTTGTGTGCTTTTTCCCATTTATAAAAGATAATGTTTTCTATGTACACATCATGTACTAGGTTTTACACACCATGTATTGGATCTCATCCATGTAGTCGAGTACCTGTTTAGGCCACCTGTGTAGGGTATATGGAAATGTAATGTACAAGGCCATACACTGTGTGAGTAGAAAGCTATGTACTGGTACAGAGACTGGCAAAGTACATGGACATGCTGGTTGAGGGACATAGGTAGGAACCCTATATTAGGTACACTCTATGTAACCATTTCACAAGTCGTATACTTATGGTGATTACACACCCATTATGGTAGGAGTACATTACCATGTGGGGCATTGGGAGTACACATTGTAAACCCATGATAACATGTCATGTACTTCCACCATGTCTCCCTTTGAGGGTTTTTTATATCTTTTAGAACATGATAGGTAATTGGACCCATGAGCAGTTCATTCTAATTATATTTTCATATAGATCACAATGGTAATACCAAAGAGATATTTTGTTAAATCTTATTTGGAGTTTTAAGCAATTATTTAAAATATATATTCTTCCACTTGCAATCTTGTCCAGTACCCTCCTAAGAGTGATACCTTTGTTCTAATAATATCTATGAGATATCTCTCTTGACCAATTCTTGTGTAGTTGTTCCTTGAGGACGTCTCAATTGTGCTAAATTCCCTTCTGGCCTATTAGTCCATGATATTTATTGTTACCGAGGATTGAATGTAGGATTCCTCTACTATTGTTTTGACCTAGAGGATCCCTTATAAGATTCCATTATCATACATATATACCAAGGATTCCATGAGGGGTGTCTTTTCATATATGCTAACTTAGGGAGTTTCTTATAGGACCACTTTACCTTTGTACCATTCTGAGGATCCAATAAAGTATTCCTATTATTATTACGATATCTTGGGGGTCCCATTTAGGATACCATTTCAATATGTTTTGTTCAATGTATTCCCTATAGGATTCCTTAGTCCTTTTAACTATTCAAGTATCCCATGTAGGATTCCTACTTTACCTTGAGTTCTGTGGATCCTGAGTAGGATGTATTCTCTTTTACTTTGTCCTTAAGGATCACTAGTAGTATTCATACTTAGTGTTTTGACCTAAGGGACCTAGTGGGTTTCCATTATTGAAATGACCCTAATCTAGTATGACAAGTGTGGATAGAGATTGTAGATGGTGTCACCTTAAAACCTATTTCAAACTTTTAATCCCTTAGGGATGTGGAAGTGGTGTCATGTTTAGGAATTCAACCACCATTATTCTTTGTTTATATATCACATTTTATTTGATTTACCATTGTTTACCTGAGGTTCTTCCTAGTTTCTGGTTGTTGAGCCTAACCCTATGTGTCTTTATCACTCTTTATTATGCCTTAACATTATTCCTAGGATCAGTCTTGTTCATTGGGATTATTATACATTCTATCCTAGGATTCACACCATATTACTTTCATAAGTTTACTAGTATAACCAGAGGTACTAGTAGGGGTCTTTTTATTTTTACTATATATATTTTTATTATATTTATATGGATGTCTAAAGGTGTTTCCTATAATTTGATTGTTGAGTATACTACTATGATGAGGTTGATTACTCTCTCGTTGATCTAATTATACTTATGGATGATTAAGCCTTCCAAAATCTATTAAAAATCATAGATGATTCTAATCTACCAAGTTATGAGGCTTTTTCTGATCTCCAATGGTTGATATATGATTAAAGTTATTTTTATCCATGGTTCGATAATAATCATGGATGATTACTCTCTCCTGAGTGATTGGGATGATTAAACTCTTCCAAGTCGGTTACATGACTATGGTGTAGAGTATTGCATCTGACATCATTGGATACACAGAATGTTTACACTATTTGGATGAAGGGATGATTATACACTCCCTTATTAGTGACTCCAGATGTAAGTATAGTTTCTCACCAGTGAGTTCTCCATAAAAATAACCTAAGGGTCAGACCCTTCGGGATTATCAGAGATCCAATTATCATGACTTCATATGGACCGAGACCTAGGGCTCAAACATTGGACTGGATTTATATGGCCTTGGAAGAATGGCATCTAGATCTGTGAAAATTTATAGGATGTCTAAATGTACTTCCCCAGAATCCATTTCCTTAGTGATTAGAGGAGATTTAAGATAACCTTGGTTTAGCACAGGTATCCCCATGTGGTGACATGTATTTCTCAAAGATATTATGGCATTGGACAAAGAAGGTACATGTCAATTGGTATTATGGACCAATATATCAACATAATGATACACAACATCAATGGTATGACATCCAACTCAATTTCCTTGCATGGGATTCCAGAATATCGAGATAATGAATCCAATGATCGAATTTTGTTGTTGTTTTTCTTTCATTCTCTTACGCAGGAATATTAATATTTTCGTATATATGTATATTTTTGGCACTATACATGTATATGAATATAGATATGGGCATCAATGGTGGAACATTACCTGTTTACTAGGATTACATACCTGATGTTCGAATTTGGTTTCATACTTATTGGATTTACTTAACCTTTCAGTTATATCTTAGCAAGGTTGATCATGTTTCATTTGAAATAACTTATAACATCGTACTTTATAGGTTTCTCATTATGGTGTACTACTGAGATCATTTCTCACCCCAACACATTTACATCAGTGTACACGTAGATCTTATGTATAATTTTCAGGTTGATCATAGTTCCATGGTGGATATGGATAAGGCTCCAAGTTTCATGTTCGAGCATATTTTCTCTTGTGGATCCTAATTGGGATAGTATAGTTTGACAATGTCTGGAGATTGGATATGTGTTTTGGATTAAAGTTAGTAGTAGATCCCCATAAATTTATTTCAGATTCTTTTTATTACTATTATGTCTATATATGTAACTTAGTGGGTAACCAGTGTTTTATATATGACATATTTTTTGTAGATTTTGTAGAATTTTCATTTTTTATTACAGCTTGTTCTATTTAATTTTATTAACTACATTCACACACTACTATTGTGTATAATACAGACCTATTTCTGTTGTTTTCTTACTCTAATATAAGGTTATAGTCTCCCCAATATGACAACATGGGACCTCACTACTAGTCAATAACATCTAGAACATAGGGAGGCATTCGTGGGGACTTCTAACGCACAGGCTTGAGAAACCGGTATAGTGGAATGAGGTTTGGGATTTTATAATGTGGTATCAGATTTGTTCTTTTCCCAGTTTATTATTTAGAATAAAGAGGACATAGTTATTAGAAATTAGTTAGAACCTATGAAAGATACTAGACTGGTTCATCAAGAAAACTTGTTCTAATAAGAATTCCTAGTTGTCAAGGGTATAATATTGTTGTTCTTATCATTGATATTACTGTTGAATATGATTTTCAACTTGAGAAAAACACATGTTGTGTTGATGTTATGATTTACTATAGATCTATGGTCATTGGAAATTGGAAAGAGGACATTGATGGATTTTGACTCTTAGTCATCTATGTAAAGAGGAATATCATGCACCATATTTGGCACGTAGGATTCACATCATATATTGATGACAGTGTTTGATTTTATTGATGAATGGGGATTATTTAGTTGGGTCTTACAACATATGTATATTTAATTTTGATGAATGGTTATGTGAATCATCATTGAAGTGTATATTTTTATGGGTGAAGATCATTTCTCATGCATGAGAGGTATAGTGCCACTAATAGGTCGATATGGCATGTGATTCCCTTATATTGTACCATTTCTAGGGTGTTGTTTCTTAGGTAAAAATTTCCTTGTAGGATCACTGATTTTGATTTTGATGCATATCTAGAATTTTCATACAAATTAGAACTATATGGGGTTTTCCAATATATAGATGCCTGTAGAGTTCCAATTCATTCTCTCTTCTTCTTTGGTATCATAACCTCCAATGATTAGTTTCTTTTTAGGATGATTGGTAAAGACAATTCCATTGCACGTTGTGTTTTTAGTTTTGACAATTGTAGTTCATTACGATCTTCGTTGTCTTTATATGAGTTTTATATTTTGTGATATATGGAAGAAAAATATGACCCAGTTATGAGACTTGATTTGAAGGGATAGGTGGGAGACCAATAGTCTAATATTTTTGACTCTGAACCTTGTATGTTGATATAGATTTCTCTCTAAGGAATGATGCATGAGAGAGGTTGGACCTTGGGTTCAAATTCCTTTCTAGATTGTGATCATGGTTTTATGATCGTTTGATATCAAGTCACGGTAGGTTCTCATGTTTTGAGTTATAGGCAGGTTGATTCTATCATATTTTGAATAACACCCAGGGTATTTTGTTATCAAGAATATCTCTCATGGGAAGGACTATTCGGGTGCCTAGCTCAGTCAACATGCATTTACACTATTGTTAATGTAGTCATAGCATGGGTAGATGATTGATACTTAAAGGATACCTCAAAATGGGTGGTCATAGAAATAAATCATGGCATAGGTGGGGTGATCAATTTTGAAGAGGAGATACAATGTATATTATGGATTAATGAAACTAATGTGTCCTATAGCATAATCATCTTAGACTTCTAATGGATGACTCACTAGAGTATGTGTCGGGTGATAATGTTCATGATGGTTCCATAATTTACAATTCATCTAAAAAATTTGTGATTCGATGTGTGTGAGTAAATTACTAATGTTTTTAAGACATTCCATGGCAGTGTTGAAAAGGAGTTGTGGTTAAGTGGAAAATGTCCCTCCATTGTAGAGGTGCCATAGAGAATGAATGAATTACTATGAGATTATTGAACCATGGATGGATTCTGGTTTGGTTTTGATAGAATGTGATCTTGACTTTGATGGAGTTGTACACACCATTTTTTAGAATATTATTGTACTCCTATTAGAGATTATCATGCTCTATTTTCACTTTTTCCTGAGTATGCTGAGATAGTGTTGGCCCTACATTGATATCCATTTCATTTTAAGTGTTCTTCCTAGTTTGGAATAGAAACCTATTGAGGTTGTGCTCAATGAGAAATGCGAGGTAATCCATATAATCAGGAACACACCATTAGACATTTGAGTGTGGTGACCCTTGTTTTTAGTTGAAAATTGGCATTTTCGAAGGGCATTGAGCTTAGAGTTTATTTTTGAGATAATATTAAGTATATTCATATGGTTGAGAGTACAAGATCAGTTATAGTTAAATGTATTTCATGTCAAGGATAGTTTTTAATGATATGAGAGTGGTTGTTGTATAGTCTAGATAACATAGTTTTACATATTCATGGGTCGATACCATGTATGTCTATCTTACTATCATGCTTCTCAGGGAAGATAATATTTATGGTGGGATGATTTTAAGGACTCGCTTTTTGGGGATACATTTGGGAGAGTAAATTTGAATTTTTTTTCATTCAAATGCTTATAATGTGTAAAATGGATTAATTCCCCTAGAAGATGATCACAAATAATATTTTTGACCACTACTATGTTCCCAAAATAGGGTTTTTACCCTAAAACAAGAGTTTTTTGGAAATCTAATCTGCTCAAATTTTAACATAGTAATTAATATTTAATATTTAATTAAATAAATATTAAATTATCCATGAATGTTCATTCAGTAATATGTTTTTAATGTCATTTGATAATTATATTTTGTCTCTTCGGTTGAGTCTGAATGGGTATTTTTTCTTATGAGAGGCAAAAACATGAATTGGCTATATGGGTCGGTCGTGGAACCTTTTCTTTTCTTTTATTCAGGTTTATATTATATTATATTATATTCTTTTATTTTATTTCCTTTTTCTTTTCTTTTCATCTTTTTCATCTTTTTCATCTTTTTCTTATTTTTCTTATTTTTCTTATTTTTCTTATTTTTCTTATTTTTCTACTTTTTCTACTTTTTCTTCTTTTTTTCTTTTTTTCTTTTTATTCTTTTCATTCATTTTCTTATGTTTTTCTTATTTTTCTTATTTTTCTTATTATTATTCTTTTTCTTCTTGTTCCACTTTTTATTCTTTTTATTCTTTTTATTCTTTTTCTTATTTTTCTTCATTTTATATATTTTTTTCTTGTTTTTCTTTTTTTTCTTTTTTTTTCATATTTTTCTTCTTTCTCTTATTTATCTTCATTTTCTTCCTTCTCATCTTTTTCATCTTTTTCTTATTTTTCTTATTTGTCTTCTTTTTATTCTTTTTATTCTTTTTATTCTTATTTTACTTTTTCTTCCTTTTTTATTTTTCTTCTTATTATTTTATTTCTTCTCATTTTCCTCCATTATCTTATCGTGTACACCTAAGAGGGGATCCTCCTTCACCTCTTGACCAAGAGAGAGAAACTAGAGAGGGAGAGAGTGTGGGGGGTGAGATGCAAATAGGGGCAACGTCATAGAGCCCTCGATGTGATGGATTGATGTATGAGAATCATGGACAATGGATTTGAGATAAGACTTGTCATTTTCCTCCCAATGGTATGTTTTTTTTCAGATTTACCACATATCCCCTTATATTTTCCATTTTTTACATTTTAAAACCATTTTTATGATTGATTATGGCCCATTGAGGCATAAACTGTTTATTTGGGGGGTGAAAAAAGGGGTTTCGAGTGAAATTTAGGTTTTTTGTCTGGGAAAACTTGTCGACACAGTGAGTTGTACATAGATATATGTCGTTTGTTCCACCCATTCTGGGAAGTTTAAGTTTTCTATGTGCACATCGTGTACTAGGCTGTGCATGTCTTGTACTGGGTATCAATCGTCTATTTGAGTACCCATCTAGGATACCCATGTAAGGGTACATGTCCATGTAGAGTATATAGCCAAACCCCATGTGAGTATAACACCATATTCAGGTACGTGGCCTAGAAAAGTACATGCCCAAGCTGGTTGAGGGACATGGGTAGGAACCTCGTGTTGGGTATATGCCGTGTTCTCATTTCACATGTCATATACCTGGGGTGTTTACATGCCCATGACGATGGGAGTAAACACCTATTTGGGGATAGGGGAGTAAATTTCATGTACCCATGGGAACAAGCCATTTACTTTCCCTTGTAATCCTTAAATTGTTTTCACATCTTTTCTTCTACGAGTATGAATATGACCCATAGTGAGTTCATTGTGAGTATCTTTTTTATAGATCACAGTGGTAAGACTTGTGAGATATTTTGAGAAATATTAAGTGGATTTTCATTCAATTATTTTAGATATGGTTTCTAAAACTAGTAATCTTTTCCAGTACCCTCTTTATATTGAGATCGTTGTTCTAATAATATCTATGAGTTATCAATCATGACCAATGCATGTATAGATAATCTTTGAGGATGTCTCACTTGTGAGACATCTTATTCTAGCCTATGAGGCCACTATATTAGTAATTACTGAGGATCTCATTTTAGATTCTTCTACTTTTATTTTGACCAAGAGGATTACTTATAGGAGGACTCTATCTTATATTTGTACCAATGATCTCCTGAGGGATGCCTCTTCTTATATACTGACATAAGGAGTTCCTTTTACGATCTATTTACCAATGTACCATTTTAATGATCCCATGTAGGATTCCTCTTTTTCTTATGCTATCTTGAGGGTCTCGTGTAGGATTAATTTTTCATATGTTTAGTTCATAGGATTCCATATTGAATGAAACATTTTTCTTACTCTTAGAGGATCCCAGGTAGAATTCCTTCACAGCATTTTGTGCTACAGATCACATGTAGGATGACATCTCTTTTTCTTGGTCCTTGAGGATCCATGTTAGGATTATTATTTTCTGTTCTTACTTACATGACCTAGTGGGTTCCCATTTTTTGACTGACTGTAAGCTATTTTATTAGAAATGGATATATATTGTAGTGGGTATCACCTTAAAACCTATGCCAAAATATTAATCCCTAAAGGATGTTGAAGTGGTGTTCAGTTTAATCACTCATCCACCCTCAATCTTTGTTAATATATTACATTTTTACTTTTTATGTAGCAATGTTTACCTAATGTGATTCCTAGTTAGTGGTTGTTGAACCTAACCTGAGTTTCCATTCTTTCTATTTGAAATACCTTACTATTCTTTATATGATCTGTCTTTTTCATTGAGATTCCTAGACATACTATCCAAGGATTCGGCTTCTAAACCATGTTATATTTATAATGTTACCTTTATACTAAGAGTTACTACGAAGGATTTGGTTATTGTGCCGGTATATAATTTATTTTTATAATAATAGAATTTTATAGAGAGGTTTCCTAGAATTTTACTATTGAGCGCACTACAATGATAAGGTTTATTACTCTCTCCTCGATCTAATTATACTTGTGGATTATTACACTCTCTTAAATCTATTTATACTTATGGTTGATTCCACTCTTCCATGTTATATGGATAGTTTTTCTCTCCATTGGTTGATATATAATTAGGATTATTTTTCTATCCTTGGTTTGATTATACTCCTAGATGATTACTCTCCCCCGACTGATAGGGATGATTATGCTCTCCTTGGTCTGTCACGTGACTATGGTGTTGAGTTTGGAAGCTCGCATCATTGGATACCCAAAATTATTATGTTATTTTGATAAAGGTATTGTTATTATATCCATTATTGTTGACTCTTGGGGCGAGTATAGTATCTCACCAGTGATTAATCCTTACAACTCACCTAAGGATCAGACCCTTTGGGATTATCTGAGTTCCAATTGTCAGGGATGACTATGGACTAGGACATATAGATCAAACATTGGACTGTATTTAAAAGGACTAGGATTCATGGAATCTAGCTCTATGACCATTTACAGGATTTCTGGATGTACTTTACCAGAATCTATTCTTTTAGTGATTTGAGGAGAGTGCGGATAACCCAATTGTATCACAAGTATCCCCCCTATGGTGACGTAGATTTCTCAGAGATATTTTGGAATTTGACAATGTAGGTAATTGTCAATTGGTCTTATGGACCCAGAGATCAACTTAATGATATAGGAATTGAGAGGTATGACATTCAGCTCGATGTCCTCGCACATGATGTCTAGGTGATAGAGATTGCTGAACCAAGGATTGACTACTATTGGTTTTATTTTATTTAATCTACATACACAAGAATATTCATATTTAGGTATATATATATATATCTATGGGACAATAAATGTATATGTATATAGATATGGTCATATGTGGAGGATATTTTCTAGTTGTCCAGGATTACAGACCCCATGTTTTACTTTGGATTCACATTTTTTGGCATTACTTATCTTTTTAGTTATGTCTGAGATAGTTTGAGGATATTTATTTTTACTACACTTATAAAATTTTACTTTATAGGTTTCACATTGGGTTATACTACTGAGATTATTTATCACCCCTAAACATTCACCTTAGTGTATGTGTAGACGTTATGTCTGATATTCATACTGAGCACAGTTCGTTGGTAGATATGACTAAGGCATAGAGTTTTATGATCGATCATAGCTTCTCGTAGGGTTCTTGATTATAATGGGATAGTTAGACTGTGACTGGAGACTAGATATGTGTTTGGATTAGAGTTAGTAGTTGATCACCATACATTAATTTTAGTTTCTTTATTTACTCTTGTATCAAAATAATTAACCATATGGGTGACTAGTGTATTTTGTATGAAATAGTTGATGAATATTTTGTAGCATTTTCATTTATTTTTACATCCTCTTTTATTCCATTTTATTTAATCCTTACACCCAAGGTTTATTTATTTTTTTGTATGATACTTATCTATTTCTGTTGTTTTCTTACTATAGTATGAGGTCATAGTCTTCCCAATATCACATCCTAAGACATCACTACTATTCAATATCCTATGGAATATGGGGAGGTGTGATTGGGGCCTTGTAACCCATTGACATTGGGAACAAGTATAGTGGAATCTAGGTCAGGAGGTTACAATGTTGTATCAGATTTGTTCTTTTCTTGGATTTACTATTTGGGATATATAAACATTGTTATTAGGAATGTGTTGGAACATATGATGGATATTAGAAATGTTTATCAAGAACACTTCTTCCACTTTGAATTCCTGGTTAACAGGGGTATGGGATTGTTGTTTTTATCTATGATGTTAAAGTTGTATATGATATTAACCTTGGGAAACACACATGTTGTGTGGATGTTATGATTTTCCATATATCCATGGATCTTAGCCAATAGAAATAGGTCAATGATGTATTTTTAATCTTAGTTATCAATGTAAAGAGGCATCCTATGCAACATATTTGGAACGTAGGATTCACATCATATATGGCAGTTGGTGTGTGATTTTATTGATTACTGAGGCCTATTTAGTTGTTTCTTCTTACTTATATATATTTCATTTTGATGGATGTTTGTGTAGATCAAAATTGAGGTGTTTTTTTTGTGAGGATGATGACTTATTCCTCATGCATGGGTGGTATAGAGACCCTTTAAGGTTGATAAGGAATGGGATTCCATTCTATTTTACCCTTTATAGGGTGTTTTTTCTTAGGCCATGGTTACCTAGTCGGATCATTGATTATGATGTTGATGAAAATCGTGAATTTTCTTATGAAATGGACATATAGGGGGTATTTCTAAATACAGATTCATTGTGAGTGTCAATTCATCCTCTCTTCATTTTTGGTGTCAAGACCTTTAGTGAGCAGTTCCTTTTTAGGATCCTCAGTAAGGACCAGACCCTTGCAAGTTGTGTTTTCAATTTTGAGCCTCGTAGGTCATTGTGATCATTACCTTTTTAGATAATTTTCGTCTTTTGGGATAGGTTGTTTGAACATGTGAACTAGTTGTGAGACTTGATTAGCATGTCTACATAAGAGACCTACATGCCCTTATTTTTTACTCTAACACTTGTATGGAGACAAAGCTTTTTTCTACAGAAAACTGAATCATAGAATTTGGAATATTCATTCAGATTCCTTTAAAAGTAATGATCTTGGTTTTATGCTCATTTTATATAAATACACTTTAGGTGATCAATTTTTTGTGTTATAGGTAGTTTGATGCCTTCATATTTTGACAAACACCTTGGGTGCTTTGGTATCAATAGTGTATTTCATGGGAAGTTCTATTCAGGTGCATAGATCGGCCGACATGTGTTTTCTCTATTGAAAATGTAGTCTGAGTGTGGGTAGATGATCATCACTAGAATAACTCCTTGAAAGGACAGTCATGGAAATAAATCATAGCATGGGTGGGGTGATCAATTTTGAAGAGGAGATACAGGGTGTATTATGGATTAATGAAACTGATGTGTCATATAGAATAGTCATCTAAGACTTGTAATGGATGAATCGCCAGAGTATGAGTTGGGTGATAATGTACATGATGGTTGCGAATTATACCATCCAATTGAAAAATTATTGATTGGATGTCTGTGAGTTGAGTATTGATGTTTAAACGAAATTCCATGGTAGGGTTGAATGGGAGTTGTGGTTAAGTGGAAAATGCCCCTCTATAGTAGAGGTGACATCAAGAATGAATGGGTTATTATAAGATTGTTGACACATGGCTAGACCCTGGATAGGTTTTTATAGGATGATATCATTACATGGAGGGATTCATACACACCTTTTTTTAGAATATTAGTGTACTCTGGTCAGAGATGATCTTTCTCTATCTTGACATTATCATGAGTATACTGTGAGAGTGTTGTCCCCACACTGATCTCCATTTATTTTTAAGTGTCCTTCCAAGTTAGGAAGAGGAACCTATTGAGGTTGTGCTTGAGGAGCAGTGCAATGTAATCCATATTGTGGGGAGCTCACCATTGGATGTTTTTTTGTGGTAACAATTTTTTGGATAACTAGTGAAATTTTATTGGGCCTTTGAGCTCAGAGTTTAGTTTTGAGTTAAAGAGAAGGGTATTCCTATGGTTGGGAGTACAATATACATCATAGATAAATGTATTTAATATAGGAGACAATTGTTAATTCTATTAGACTGGTCTTTGGATAGTCCAGAAAGATTGGTTTCGATGCTTTGTGGGTTGCGAGAATGTATGTTTGTCTTACAATCAAGATTCTTAGGGAAGATACAATTTATGGTGGAGAGATTTTAAGGATTCATTTTTTTGGACTGAATTTTGGAGCATAAATTGAATTTTTACTTTCAAATGCTGGTATGGTATGAAACTATATTTTTCCAATGGAAGTTGATTTCAGATAATTTTTTTGTCCACTCTTTTGATCCCAAAAAGTGTTTTTACCCTAGCACAAGAGTTTTAGGAAAATCTGAGTAGTTCAAATTTTAGCTGAATAAATAATAAATAATATTTATTTAAATAAATATTAAATTTCACATTCATTTTAGTTTAGAAATATCTTTTAAACAGTGTTTCTTAATTAAATTTTGTTTCTTCTGTGGAGTCTAGAATGTTTATATTTTCTTAGTAGAGGCATAAACAAGAGTATGGTGTCGGGGCTGATTGTGGTCCTTTTTTGTTTCATTTATTTTCTTTTCTTTTATTTTATTTTACTTTATTTTATTTTATTTAATTTTCTTTTCTTTTCTATTCATTGATTTTATTATCTATTATTTTTATTTTATTTTCTTCTTTTTCTTATTTTTCTTATTTTTCTTATTTTTTTATTTTTCTTTTCTTTCTTCTCTTCTTACTCTATTAGATTCTCGTGTATACCCAGGAAGGGATCCTCGCTCACCGCTCGACCAAGAGATAGAAAATAAGAAAAAATATTGAGAGAGTGTGTGTGTGAGAGTGAGATTGGAAGAGGGTTACCATCACAGAGCTCTGGATGTGATGGATTGATGTGACACAATCATGGAATATGGATTTGAGATAAGAATTTTCATTTTCCACTCAAATGTATGTCATTTTTGAGATTTACCACATATCACCTTTGGTTTTTCATTTTCAAATTTTAAAACCCCTCTTATGATTGATTATGGACCCTTGAGGCCTGACCTATTGATTTGGGGGTCAAAATATGGGTTTTAGGGGAGTTGAAGGTTTTCCATCTAAGAAAAATCGATTACACAATGAGATGTTCCTAGAGACATGACATTTGTTCCACCCATTTTGGGATGTTTATGTTTTCTATGTACACATCATATACTAGGTTGTCCTATTCATGCACTAGGTATTAGCTGTCTAGTAAATTACCTAGCCAGGTTTACCATGTAGGGATATAATGGCATGTAGAGTACATGGTCAGAACCCATGTGATTATCACACTGTGTTCATATACATGGCTTAAACAATTACAAGGTTAGGCCGGTTGAGGGACACAGACATGTACCTCATGTCAGTTACACTCCATGTACCCATTTCACATGTCATGTGCATGGGGTGTTTACATGCCCTGTACGATGGGAGAAAACACTCATGTGAGGCTATGCGAGTACACGTCGTATACCCATGGGAACACAACATGTACTCCCCCTTGTAACCATTAAAGGGTTTTCATATATTTTCTCTTAGTTTTTATAATTGGACACATGAGTAGTCCCTTCCCAGTCTCTTTTTTCATAGATCATAACGTAATGACCCATGATATATTTTGAGAACTCATTATTTTCATTTTATTAATTGATTTAATGGAAATTTTCTTCTTCAACTAATCTTTTCTGCTACCCTCCTGAGAGGGATACCTTTTTTCTGAGATAATCCTTGAGCTCTCTATCATGACTGATGCATGTGTATATTTTCCTTAAGGACTTATCCCATACAATATGTTAACATTTGTTCTATAAGACCATGGAATTAGTTTTTACCAAGAATAAACATTATTATTCTTCTACTTATGCTTCGACTTAGGGAATCCCATGTTTGATTAATCTATCTTCTTTCTATACCAAGGATCACCTTAGTTATGTATTCGCTTATATAATAAATTAGAGAGTCCCTTATAGTATCCATTTACCTGTGTACCATTTTGAGGATCCAATATTGGATTCCCCTTCTTATTATGTTGTCTTGAGGGTCCCGGGTAGGATAGCCTTTTACCATGTCTTATTCAGAGAATCCCTTGTAGGATAACTCATCCTTACTTACCGTTCTAAGATCCCATGTAGAATTCCTCCTTTACCTTCATAGATAAGGATCCTAAGTAATATTTCTTCACTTACGCTTTGACTTTGAGGATCCCAAGTAAGATGAATATTAAATGTTTTAACTTGAGGGACCCAGTGGGTTCCTATTGTTTGACCGACCCTGATATAGTATATTCGGTATGGGTAGAGATGGTGGAATGTGTCATCGTAGAACATGGGATGAACTTGTAATCCCTTAGGGATATATAAGTTGTGTTGGGTTTAGGTATTCTTACAACCTCAGTATTTTTTATCTATCACATATTTATCACTGTTTCAGTTATGTTTACCAGAGGTGTTTCCTGGTTGGTGGTTGTTGAGCCTAATGTGAGATTTCTTTATTCCTCTTTGGGATGCATGTACATTCTTCCTAGGGTCCATATTTTTCATTAGGATTCCCATATGTGATTTTCTAGGATATGTATTTTGAGAAATTTTATATTAATATTTTTAAAAATATATGCAGAGGTATTACCTTGGATCTGGAATTTGAGTATATGAATTTTTTTTATATTTATTGGGATATCAAGAGGTGTTTCTTAGAATCTTATTATTTATCCTACTATTATGATGAGGATGATTATGCTCTCCATGATCTGATTATACTCATGGATTATTTCTCTCTCCTCAATTTTTTCATACACATGGATGATTCCTCTCTCTAGAGTGATGAGGATGATTCCTCTCTCCTCTGGCTGATATATGATGAGGATGATTACTCTCTCCTTGTTCTATTTATACCCCTAGTTGATTATGGTCTCCCGGTTTATATGGATGATTATGCTCTCTCTGTTTGGTTACTTGACCACGGTGTTGAGTATGGAATCTCACATAATTTGATACCCAGAAATATTATGCTCTTTTCAATGAAGGCATGATTATGTTCATCCTTATTAGATACTATGTGGTTTATTATGGAATCTCACCAGTGAGTTTCCATTATAGGTCATACCCTTAGGGGTTATTTGAGTTCCAAATTTCATGACTGCCTATAGACTGGGACTTAGGGCTCAAACATTGAACTAGATTTACATGGTGTGGGTAGCATGGTGTCTAGATCAGTTAAAATTCATAGTATATCTGAATATAATATTATAGAATCCATTTTTCTAGTGATTAGAGGCAAGTTTGGATAAATCCAGGTATATGATTAGTATCCCCCTATAGGGATGTATCCTTCTCAGAGATTTTATAGTATTGGATGAAGTTTGTATATGTAGATTAGGATTACAGACCCATAGATTGAATTATCGAAACATGGATTGAGTGGTATGATATCCATCTTATTTCCCTTGAATAGGATGTCTATGTGATTAGCAATAAAGACTGAAGGATTTACTACTTCTATATCTATGTTATTTAACTAACTTACACATGAATATTCATATTTATGTATATATTTATAAGTATGAGACTATATATGTATACATATATAGATACAGACATCCATCATGGAACTTTTTTAGTTGATTTTTATTATAGACATGGGGTTCGACTGTGGTTTCACATTTATTTTATTTACATATCTTTTTAGTCATGCCTCATCTTGGCTGAGCATGTTTCTTTTGTATACACTTATAGAAGCATAATTTATAGGTTCCTTATCAGGGTGTCCTACTAATATTATTTCTCACCCAAGAATGCGAACCACGATGTATGTGTATATGTTATTTATTATTTTTAGATTGATCATTACTATATGGTGTATAGGGATGTGGCCTAGAGTTACATGTTCGAGTGGATCTTACCATGTGGTTTTGGATTGCACTATTATATTTAGATAGTTTCTAAAGACTGAGTATGTTTTCTGGATCAAAGTTAGTAATATAATCCGAATATTTTATTTCAATTTCAATTTTTACTCTTATATTTGTATGGTCTGCCCATTGGGTGACAAGTTTTGTCTGTAGGATATAGTTTATCAACTTTTTTTTATAATTTTCATTTATTATTACATCATGTTATATTTTAGTTTATTTACTACCTATGTTGTAGATTATTTACTGGTGTGCATGATATTTATCTTTTTATGATGTTTTCTTACTCTAATATGATGAAATAGTATCCACACAATCACACCCAAGTCCCTCACTACTAGTCATTAGACTCTGGAATATGGGGAGGCATGTTTTTCACCTCTTTCCCCACTGTCTAAGGGTACTGGTATAGTTCCATTCTAGTAAGTACATTACATTAAGGGACTGATTTGGCTATTCTTATGTCTAAGAGTGAATTTCTTGAGACCACTACACAAGGAAAAATGTCAGTGGGTTATCCAACAATGTCTACAAAATATTTTGGGTCTGTACCACTCCCTTCATGAGGGGAACATGAAGATGAACCTCCCCATTGAATTCCTTGAAGGTATGGACGTGTGATTATTTCCCTCATAATCTAGCTATAATGGTATTATAGAAATGTAAACTAGAGAGTCCAGTGCATTATTATCCCATAATACCAATTTTACTAACATGCCATCAAGATAATACTCCCCCCATGATTTAGCTAAGCCCCATGATAGGATGGTTGTAACATTATAGGATGGAAAATTAATCTTTATTTTTTTCCCTCAGACATCATCATCAATTATGATTAGTGTAGTATGTGTAGCATTGATTCAATCTTAATACCATTGAGTGGTAAGGATGAAAGGTGTTGTAGACATCTGGATTATTTTGAAAACCTATAAAGAGTATAAGGTTTTCACATGGTTACTCCATCTATCTGGGAAGACAGAATCCTACCTCAAAATTTGATTATGCATGAGTGATATTCAAAATTTTCAACACAATTTTCTATTAACACCCTATAAGGTGATGAATTAAGGATGAAATCAAAGTGGGTGACATCCCTTAAAAACTCAATAATACTATCAATACCCAGGGATGTTGGGTGAAAACTTCAATTTTGACCTATTTAGTGGGGAAAACTTAAGGAGGAATCATTATGGTATACTAATACTTATAACATCAAAGTGTTATGCTTCCAATCCATGTATGAAATTGGAATAGTCTGTTAGGGTGATGTGGGTATTTTACCTCCTGTATATGACAAAATTGTAATACTGAAAAATTTTGGGAGCAACTTAGTGAGGAGATTCCCATCCAACAACATTACCACCATCATCAAGGTGTAGGCATTGACACCAGTATAATAATTATAATAAGAAAAGATCCATCCATATAACAACATTGGGTAAATTATGTTAGCTCAATGTCTAATGATATATATTAATCTATCATGTGGCCCCATTTGGTATGTTACTATGCCTCAACAATGGATTAGTTTGAACTTTGAACATCTCAATATTTTAGATTCGGATGAGTCCTATTGCCTTAAACCTTCAACTTTGGTCCACTAGCATGCACTAATAATATTAGATAAATCACTGAATGGATTAAGTTAATGTAAATGATAGTGATGACCTAGTGACCCACCTTCCACAATCACTAGATATGCTTCTAATGGATAAACAAATTTTTTTTTCTTCTCATGCATTGGTGTCATGAAAAAACCCTTCATAAATAATACCAAGAATGAGAATTCCCTATAATTTGTTGATATCCCACAAACTGATCCTAACTTATCTATAAAAAAGGTTATATCTATTGGTTTTAAAACACCAATGACTGATGAAATCAAGAAAGATGATAGTTATTAAAAAACATTGAACTGGGAAATCAATACCTCTAGGTATAATCTGATGAACTTCAAATGTTCATGAAATTACATGAAATTATGACACACCTAGATATTCTATGTCTATTTATAAAAAAACTCCCCCCAGACCACATATCCAACATTGAGCTCCATGTTTTGGTGGAATATCCTTGTGAGAGACTAAAACTAAATGGTAATAAAGAATATAGGACTTCATGAATATTGTATGATTATATAGGTTACTCTAAGTCTATGAGGAACAATTAAGAATTAAGGCCATACCTTGACTCAAATTATGATTGATTTTTTCTGATATAAGAATGTTCACTTAAACATGACTCTAGGACACTTTAAAATAATGAAATATAATGTTTTGATTAGATGGTGTAATTTTGGCCTCATCTTAGAGCCTGAAGATTTATAAAGGTAGCTTTCTAGACATTAGATAATATTGATGCTCTTATGGAATAATAATCATTAAAATATTTTTGTTGTGAATGATATAGTTTTGGGGTTAACATTTATATTTTTAGAAATATTAATTCTACTCTCATTCATTGAAATTGAATTGATCATAGAACTGGATAAATTCATCTATTCATGAATCATTTTCCTCTAGAAAACAAAATTATAAAAAATATTACATCAATAAAATTACTATGTATACCATATATAATTCAAATCACTATACAGATTACCCATTTCTATCCATATATTTTTCTTTAGTTAAAGAAAGTTATTAATTTTTGGGGATACTAGTTCATAGATTGGAAGGAATATGTATTAAGAAATGTTCAATTTCAAAGGGTAGTTACTATAAAGGGGAGGATGTAAATCCATAAGAAAATGAAGATTTTCGAAGAAACTATAGTTTTCTTGGTGAAAATTGATTTAACCTGAGACATTTTATAGGAATGTTCCCTCTACCGAGCCCCCACTACCCCCTCAAAGCCTTCAATCGGGGTGACTAAATCTATGGAATTCACTACTCTTCATGTAAATCAGCCCAAATACTATTGGGGGAATCTTTTGGTCTCTTTAAATCCCAAAAATAATCTAAGAAATATCTTATGAAATATGAAAATTCAACCATAAAACTGGCTAAACCATTTATTGAAATAAAATTTCTGAAGTACCTTGAACCATAAAGTATCCCATACATTCTGTATAGACTACATGTTGTGTGGGGTCTCCACATCTCTTAGTTCTCCCTAAAATGAAAAGAAGTTGTTTTTGTGGTGAGGTTTTAAGAATTCACCACTCAAAAAAATTTATTTTATAGGAAGAAAAATTGAAATCAAACCCCTGAAAAATTACCTTTTTCACCTGTAAAGGAATGTGGTGTAGAGACCATCACCCCCACAAAATTTCCTTTTTTTAGGGGAAGAAAATTATTCAACACCCTCTTTAAATGAATCAATTTCATTTTTAGTATATGGAATCCCTTTTCATATCCCAACAATCATGTTCTAATTTTCTAGTGTGAGGGAGTTTCCCTACCACCATACAAAACAAAAAAAACTTATGGTTGAAATTTTTATTACTCAACCACATTGTGTTGGGTATACTATATAGCCAACTAGTGATCCCTAGAAATAAATTATTTAACATACCTATGAATACCTAGTCCTCAAAATAAATACAATAGTTGAAGATGGATATACAGATAATGTAGTATACTAGGGATGAATCATGTTGACAATTCACATACCAAATCCTGTCAAGAAAACCTATATAAGGGGTCTATTTTGAGAGGTCATATTTGGCTACCCATAATGGGAACTAGATTTTGGAAAATGTATATTAGAGAATATAACCATGTGACTGAATTTGAGTTTCATTCTATATATATTAAAACATCGTAAAGTTTTATTATTATTCATTTTATGTGTATTTACTCACAAAAAATACATGTATAGATTCTAAAAGTATATTTTTCTCTATAAGAGTTTTACCAAAGGGTAATAACTCCAAAAGGGAGCATTATTTATTGACTCAATAATCACCTATAACATGAAAAATATCATTTCCACGCACTATTTTTAACACTCCAAGGAGATATTCGTGGATTAATTAACATTTTCTTTATAATAAAATGTGAATGATTTGAAAAGAAAACTAATTTGACGAAATTATCAAAGAAACCATGTTTATGATTATAATATTACCAATGAATAAATTTTTCAATTGACCTAAAGTGTTTCCCACGTTTTGGGATTATAAATTATTTACCATGGTGTTATGATCTAATATAGTGAATTTCATTATTTATGAGTAAAATATAGAGTAAGGAATTGAAAACTATATCAATACACATACTCCATTTAGGGATTTCCCACCCATATAATATAATGATGCTAGAGCTAGATTTGTGGCTAGAAATTATCAGAATATAACAATATTATAGAAGCTGACTTAGGTAATGATAAATAAACATCGCTGCATGGAGTATCATACTGATCTAAAATGTGGTGTAACGATGGTATACCACTTTATGAATTAGAAATCACAGTATTATAATGGGATCAAAAACCTATTTTTAGCTGGCTAATGGATACTTTCCTAATAACATATATTTCATGATTTAGCTTTTAATGAAATAAATGTGGGTTTTATGTTAGTTTATCATATCTCAATAGATTAAATTCATTATTATTTATTGATAAATACACTAAGGATGAATATGAAATAGCAAACATGGAGTGGAATGAATTTAAGGCACTATTCTTAGAAAAATATTTTCCACATGGGAAACAAGTATATATAAAGAGAAAATTCCTGAGACTAAGATAATATAAATATGAAAATAATAATAAGTATAAATCCAAAATTACCAGGTTATTAAGGCATGATGTATATCACATGTGTATTACAAAGGTAAATATTTATGATTTATTTTAATGGATTTATCCAATCTATTGATGAGAACTATTCTCCCAAAAAAATACCATCATATATGGATATAATATCATATAATATAAATGAAGTGATTTAACTCTAAAATTCATATGGATATAATGAAATAATAGATAATAAAATCACTATAGAACAAGTAGGAAAAGGAAATTTTGAAAAAGGTAAGAAGGGAGGTGTGTTATTTCCAAGATTTAATAAATGAGTAAAAAAATATTTGGGAACATGACTTCTTGGAATGGAAATTTTATATATGTTTAGAGAGAAAATCTATCTTTCTCTTGATTATAATGTAATTGAAGAAACTACCAATTTGTAATGATTCAACTATTAGGAGGTGGGAAACTATGCGATTCATTTTCCTAGGAATTATAGACATTTACCCTAGAAAAGGCCAAGAGAAAATCCTAAGCTTATTGAATTACAATAGATGATTTTGAAGTCTCAAATGATATAGTAAAAGGTAATTTAATCATATCTTATAATTTTTCTAATGATTAATTTGATTCTAGAACTTTCTACTCTTTTATATCTACCATGTTTTAACAAAAAATTAGATATTTTTCTAGAACCATAATGGGGGTGTTATTAGTCAAGACTCCTTGTGGAAGTCTCATTGAAATATGGTAGTATTATTCAATTACCATCATGAAACAAATACATTCACTATTAGATGAAATCAATATTATTCCTATGGTTGATTTTGATATAATCCTTTATAAAATTAAGATTTCAAACCATGTTGAAAAAAATTTATTATAATGACAAGGAAATTATGTTTCAAGATAATGATATAGAATTTATTATCCTTATAAGGGAGGGTTAATCATCTATTTGTTGTCTATATTTACCCCCAATATCTCTTCTAAATGATATTCATTAGGAATCTTAGTATAAACAAGCTATGGAAAGAAAATATAATCTTCAAATAGATTATGTACCTATTTTTATAAAATATTTTTATTCTAAGTAATTACATAGACATCCCCCAAAGAATAAATTTATTTATCCATTGATTTATACCCTAATGAAAGACTAATATCAAAAACTCACTATAGAATGGACAGTATGAAATTAGAGTAGTTAAAGAGAAAACTATATGAGTTGTGTGATATAATAATTATATGCATTTTTTTCACCTTGGAGAGACCGTGTTATATTTTTTAATAATAAAAGATTATCTATGATGCTAGGAATTGATTATTGGGAAATCAATGTTATCATAAAAGAGAACAGATATCTTATACCTCGTATTCATGACATATTTGATCAACTTCATATAGAAGAATATTTTTTAATGGTTGACCTTTATTCTAGGAATAATTAATTATGTGTAAAGATGGAATATATTTCAATGAAAAAAATATGTACGAGGAATAGACATGAAAATTTTATAGTAATGCCATTTTGGTTTCTAAATGAACCCCTTATCTTAATTGATCTAATGGATATAGTATTAATGGAATATATTGATCTTTTTTTATGTATTGATGATATATTGGTTTACAGTAAGACAAACTATGACCATGATAATCACTTAAGTACCATTCTTCATAATTTATAAATAATAGAGTTATATATAAAATTTCTATGTGTGAATTATAAATTCAAAATGTTTCTTTTCTTGGAGATGTTATCTCCATTGGTAGAATACCTTTTGCTTCTGCAAATACCATGTTCATCCATGAATTTCTTAAACCAACAAACTTTATAGAGGTATGCAATTTCAATGGTTTGGAATGTTACTATTGGTAAATTTTTAAAAAAATCATGATTGGCTAACCCATTAACAAGGATTAATCAAAATGGGGTTATGTTCATATGGAAAATAGAATGTGAGGAATGAATTTAGAATTGACGAGAATATTGGTTAATTTTCAGATTCTGATTCTACCATTTTAAAATGATGGGTTTTTAATATATAGTGATGCATTGAAGAAGGGACTTGGTTGTTTCCTTGTGTCGAACGATAAGGTTATTTCTTATGTTTCAAGGTAGTTAAATATTCATGAACTAAACATACCAACTATTCCCTTGACTTCAAAGCTATAATCCTTTATATTAAAATATATAGACATTATTTCTGTGGCAACAAGTCAGAGATATATATATGGATAATAAGAGTTTTAAATACATATTTTCACATAAAATGGATCAATATGAGGTAAAGGAGATGGATCGAGCTACAAGATGATAATGATTTATTAATATGATACAACCAAGAGAAGTAAAATAAGGTAGAATATGCATTAATTCAGTCATATCATGGATTTAAGGCCACAGTGATGATTAAAACAGATCCCATGTTCATGGATTTAGTAATGTTGAATCTGGGAATTGAAATAAATGGGGAGACATCACATTTTTTTCAAATGATTTTAAAACAATATTTATAGGAAAATGTAAAAGGTTCTCAAACTCATTATAATAATATTAAAAAGAAAATTGAAGTTAAAAATAATGGGGATTTGTTGTACTTGATAAATGAAGATATCATTCTAGAAATTTGAATGATAATTTTTGTTTGATCTATACCTAATCTAAAAGGCATTTTTTGGATGATTCTCATAGAAAAAATTCCTATATACACCCTAGTATCACTATAATGTATAGATATTTGAGAAATTTTTTTTGTGGGATAATATGAACTAGTATATTTCTAATTATGTATCAAGATGTTTGGTTTTTAAATAGGCAAAAGATGAGAGGAATCATCATAGATGATTCATGAATCCTCAATATATTTTAATGAGGAAATGTGATGACATTACAATGGACATTTTCATGTTATTACCAAAGACACATAATAAGATTTATTCAATATGGGTTATCATTTATTTATTTTCAAATTAGAGTTATTTCTATACAGTATGTGAAAATTTACCACTTTAGTGCCATGAATGTATCCATTTTAATGTTGTTGTATGAATTCATGGAGAACATATTTTAATTGTGTTTGATTGTAATCCCATTTTTACAAAAAAATTATAGATATGTATATAGATGACTCTTGATACCGAGCTTTGTTATAGCAACACTTATCTTCTTAAAACTGATGGAATGTACAAAAACAATATTGAAATATTATAATACATGTTGAGGTCATGATATATTTACTTTTAAGGTATCTTGGATCATTATTTACCTTTTGTTGATTTATCCAATAACAATAGCACCCATTCAAGTATTCAAATAGAATCAAATGAAGCATTATATGGAATGATAACTCATACTTTAACTTGTTTTGAAGAATTTGGTGAAAGGAAGATTTTATGTATATAACATGTTGCGAAGACAACCTAAATGGTAATGAATTTTGAAAACCATATTAGAGAAACTCAAATAAAGAAAAAGCGTTATAATGATAACTTGATGAATGATTTTGAATTCAAAGTAGGAGATCACATTTTCATGAATGTGTCTTTATATAAGGGTGTTATATTGATTGGTAATAAACGGATATTGATCCCTAGGTACATCAGATATTTGAAATAATAGAAATAATTGGAGTTGTTTCGTACAATTTTGAAATTCCACCAAGTCTCTCTAAAGTTCAAGATGTGTTTCATATATCATTGTTAAGGAAGTAAATTCCATACTAAAAACATGTTCCCACCTATGGAAAAGTGGTATTTGATCATGATTTATTTCACTATAAAGAGAATATCTAGATTCTAGATAGTAGAGAACACATTTTTTGTAATTAGACAACTCACTGGTAAATGTAATTTAGAGAAATAATAATATAGAATAGGTGAGATGGGAAATTGATGTTGTTATGATGAAAAAATACCAAAATATGTTAATAAGATGACATTATGGAAATTTAGAAAATGAAATTATTTGATGTAGAGAATAATGGAACACCTTTAGACTTTATAATATATTTCATTTAAATATCATTAATCCCTTTGATATTTTGTGGAACACACATCATCAACTCTAAACTAATTGTAATATGATATACTATTATAACTATCCCATTAAATTAATGGGTAATTATAATAATAAATAAACTATTAAATTTATATGTTTTACACATGTATGAATTTATTATTTTGTTATAAATTTTTTGTAAATAAAAATATAAATAATTTTAATGAAAAAAAATGTTTTTTCTAAAAAAATGTTTGTTTTTCAAAAAGAGGTGACGCCATTTTTTACTCTCTTATATTAAAAATAATTACTAAAACTTTTAGAAAATTTATTTTGGAATAATTAACTTGTTTTTTGAAATTATCATGTCAAAATTATCATAGAGTAATTTTTTTTATAATTTTCTGAAACAAATAATTTTTCAATGAACGGTGAAAAATATATAAGTTTTATTGAAAACAACTTTTTCATTTGAAGCATTTACAAGTTGTAGTTTGTTTAAAAATAATTTTAAAAGTATAATTAGTTAAATTATTTTTGAATTTACCTAATTTTGTTTTATTGAATTAATTAAATGTTTAATTTTTATTTAAATTTTTTTATACTTATGAATAATTTTCATTAGAAAATCTCATTTCATTGTGTCTCTCGATATAATTTTAAATATAAATTTTTAAATTATGTCATTTCAAATTTAAAAAAATTATTAAATATTTTTAATTATGATAATTAATATTATTTAATAATTTCAACTTAATTTTTTTCTCTAAATAATAGTTAAAGAGTAAAAATTAATTATCAAGGTTAAGGTTAAAACTGGTTTACTTGAGGTTAAATTATAAATATAAGTGTCAAAATGGAAAAAAAAATTACTAATTATTATTTTATAAAAATATATTGACATTATATAATCTATGTTTTAATATTATTCCATATTAGATCCTTTTTTCACCTGAAATAGGTGTGTATAATTTTTTCTTTTAAAAAACTCCAAATGTTTTCTTCTCATTATTTATAAAGGTACCCCCCATATCCCGTATTATTCCAACCTAAATTTTTTTTACGGAAATACCAACACAAATATCTTCCTTAAGTTTTTACACATGACCTAGTGTGTATGGTTTGATCATAAAACCATTCAACAATGGATTTAGTTATAAACCTAAAGGGTTCTACCAAAGAATAGGTATAGTTTTTAATCATGTGTATTTCAATTATTCATTCCTCTATTCCCATGAAATATTGTAAAACTGTTCGAATATAATAAAAATTTATCATCTATATATTAATATATCATTTTTTTAGTGGAATATAAAATATCCATCTCCCCCTCCATAAAATTTCAAGCAAAACTGTCAGTCGTGTGCACAGAAAACTACGGCCTCACAAAGTGATGTAAATCATTTCCCATGAATGCCTCTCACATATGGAAAGAGTGATGGATTTATTATTTATATATGATATTTATAACATAATTATATATCTATAATTATAATATCACATATAACTTGTAACCATCCAATAAATTGTAAAAATTATAATGTCTCTCATGCTTATGTGTGGACTACCACCTCCACAAAGCTATGTGATTTTTATTTACAATTTATTTTATCATCAATTATAATAATTATTTATTTAATGAAAAAATATTATATGAAATATATATTAATGATTCAATAATTTTGAGTTATTACATACGTTCATTTTCCTCAATCATCCTAAAAAATTAAAATAATGTTCATGAGTACATACGACATACAGTCTCAATGAACAGTGCAAATCAATTTTTTATCTAAATTTTATAGAATATTATAAATAAATATATAATTAATATATATGAAATTTATAAATTTGTTAATATTTTTTATAAAATATAATAATAATTAATTTTCAAGTACCGAAACTACCAAACCAAATAATACATGAAAAATGAATATATTATCACCCATTATAGTAATTTTAATAAACAATTGTGAATAAATAGGTGATAAAAAGTAATAAGTAAATAATATACGGTACGATAAATTTTATTATTATTATATAAGATATTTATAATAATTATATATTTATTATATAGTATTTTAATACATTTATGATGTAAATCATACATAAGGTAATGGATTGTCATCTCACTTTTATTTTCATGAGACATACACCATATTAGCCACTTTTCAATTTTGTGGGTTGTATAATCTAACTATTTGATATGTTGTATCATGAATCAAATAAAATTAATTATATTCAATTTTTCCTTTGGATTTATATCTTTCATTGGGCTATGATTCAACAATTACCAATGTTGTATGTTTTTATTTCACAATCTCATCATTATTCAATATTATTTTTTCCTAATTCTACCTTGGGGGAATTATTTGGTATTTCTATCTGAAACTCAATATGTTTCATTTACCTTATGTTATTTAGAAATTTTACATGTAATTAAAAAACGTTCCTCACTTTTTTAGTTAAAATGATTAGGAAAGTACTTATAATAAAATATAACATTATTTCTCTATTTGATCAGAAACCATTTTTCATTCATATCCATGTTTTCTAAAAATATTTTCCATAACTTTTTTTACATTATAAAAATGATTTATTAATGAAATGTTTTAATATTTATGAATTAAAAAAATATTTTAAATTAATCTTCTCTTCATTTTCTGAATGAGGTACTTTTTAACCTTTTTATAATATTATGAAATGAATGTTTTATTATCTTATATAGTATGTACAAGATTACCCACCATCATTGCTACTCATTCCATGGAAATATCCTTTACGTGCATACAATGTTATTTCAAGTGAAATTTTTTTCCTTAATATTTTGGAAATATTATATTATTTAAAAAAATGGTTTAAAAATGAAAATTTTATTTTAATTTAAATACTTTCTGGTGATCGTTTTAAATTATGTTCATCAATGTAAAAATCATTTATTAAATATTATTGTGAGGATATATTTAATTATAACATTGAACATATTTCTTTGGATGTATTATGATCATATTTACTAGGGATTTGCTATTTTGGTACCATTATCCAAATTTCGTTGAATATTTTATGATTATATTTATTTATTAAGTAAATTATTACAATTTAGTATTGTTGTTTTCAATATGAGTTTTTATATGTATTATGTTTCCCATATTTTATGTAAGGAATTAATTGGACATAGTAAGTGAATATTGGGGCATACTTTATACCTGTGATGCATCAATAGGTCTTATGATACAAAATAACTTGAGTATTGGGCAGAGGCCTTACCCATTTATGTAATTATTCTTGGCATGAGGCCTTGATGGAACATTTATAATTACTGAAATTATTCATTCCCTCATTATGATATTAGTTATTGATGTCCATGTGATTATTTGATTATTTATGATATCCAAATATAATATTCGAGGTCATGTCATTATTCATATGTAATTAGTTAATCATACATTAAACCAACCACATTATTCTTCATGATCAAATTATTGATTAAATAACATTAATTTTTATATATTTACCTTGTCATATTTATTATTCCTTATTTATTTATGCTGATTTACACTCTTTTCATACCTTTACTGAGTATCTGGTATCACATATTATGTTTTATTTATCCATGGATTATAGTAAATATTTTATGGTTTATATTAAGAGACATTATAAATTAAATAGTTTTATCATCAAATTAAATACTATTTTGTTATTATTTTTTAAAATGTAATGTGAAATTCATGTACGCATTAAGTTTCTAATACTACTAAAATATTTGGTCTTTTGGAATGTGATCATGGGTATTTATAACCAATGTAATAAATTAACCACAACCAGTAGGATACATAAGTTCATACCATTTTAAAAATGTCACCCAACATACAATCCAAAAATGGAATAGGCTACACCAATGGTTGGTGGCCTATACTTATGTTTCTAGAATTCTCGTATAATATTTTTTCCAATAGTTAATGTTTTATTGTATATATTTATTTAAAAGTTTATTTAAAATATTTACATTATGAAAAATAGATAAATGTATTGATTATATAGATAGAAAAAATGAATAATCATTGATAAATTATTTCCAAATGGTTATAAATGATGACAAATTCATTTCAATGTAAAAAAGTGATATTTTTAAGACTGTTTCTATTGTGCAGAATGTGATTTTATCTCAATAAATTTAATTAATAATATTTAAAATATAATTTTTATAATATATAATATTTCAATGTTTGAAAAAATATATTAACACTCAATTTATTATTATTTTACATGAAATATGACTATGAGTATATAAATTTTAAAAGGTTCATTTTTCTATTAAAGATAATTTTCAATATATTTATGATTTTATTTAAAATCAAACAAAAATAATAAGGTTAGTATCTTAATGATGTTAATTTTTTAATTCATCATTTAAAAATTATTATCGGGTGAAATTTTCATATTCATTTGAACTTGTTTATTTTTTTGGTTTAATAGTAAAATTTACATTTTTAAAAATGATATAAATTTTATGTAAATTTTATTATATAAGGATGACATGAAAGTGTGTGAAAATTTTTAATATAAATAAATACATTTCAAAATTAATATAATTCATCTAAATATATAATATTGAACATTGAAATCTATATATTACATTTTTCAAATCAATGTAATATTTTTATAAAAATAAAAATTATATTTGGTTATTTTCTTTTAATCAATTATTCTTAAGGATGAATTTAATTTTTTTTAACATTCAAATAAGTATCTTATGGTTTTTCCTAGTCAAATTAATTACATGGGGATTAATATTATAAATTATTTTTCATAAAATAATTGTTATTTTCAGAAATGATTTTTTTTAATTTTTTTATGTTTTGTTGTCTTATATAAAAATTTATCTTTACCACTCATGGAAATTTTGATGATAATAAATAAATTCCATATTTGTAACAATCATTTGAAAAATTTAATTAGGAGCTCAATTTAGTTTTTATTCATAGAAAGATTTTCAGCACTGTAACAGTTAAATGGGTTAATGAAAGGGGTTAAACTGAGAGAGATGGCTTAAAATGTCTCTAAAACATGTTTAAATTTGAATGGATTAGTATATTTAGGACTTTTAATATCCTATATAAGAAATTGGAATATATGGGAGACACTTTTCTTGATAAATACAATAATTATATTTTATTGTTAATAATATTTCCAAGGGTTCCACTCCACTCACTTATAATAGGGAAAATCCTATCCCAACTTATCCGTGCTCATTGAACTCCAAATATCAACAAATATCCAAGAAAATCATCATAACAATCCTATAAACATCTTAGAGGTTTTTTTACTCTAAAAGACCAATCTTATCAGGCTTACGGTATAAGACAAAGGAATATATCCAAGGAGGTGGTATAAGTATTAAAATAATAATTTCATGTCTACTTATTGTTATACCTCATAAAAATATATTATAACGAACAAATATAAGAAAATATTTATTATATTTATTGGAATGTAATTTGATACCTTTTTTCATTATAATTGAATATGTTGACATTTCTCTTGTGTACATGCAGAATACTACATCAATAAAGAAGATAACTTTTTTTCATCACCACATTACCCTGTAGGATACAAATATAAATTTTATGGATATATATTATTTTCAAAATATAATAATTAATCTAAAAATATAAAATTTTATATACTTTTTCTCCTTCCCATATGTTTTAAAATGGAAACTTGCCCCACATATACATGAAAACTACCATTTCCATGAAGTGGTATAATTCATTTCACATCACTTACCCACATGGGTAGTCGAATAAAATGATTTAAATAAAAACATATTTATAATGTTTTTATGATATTTGAAATTTATAACTTTAACTTCATTATTTCATCTTCATCTATTGAAAAAATTTTAATGTTTCTCATGACCACATGAGGGATACCACCACCATGAACAACATATCTCATTTTTCATTACTTACATAAAATGGATTGTTTTAAAAGAATATTTAATGAAAAATCATAATAATTATAACATTTTAAATATTCTAAATATGGTTTAACCATAATTCTTTTGACCATGGTCAACACATAGAATAAATTTTGGACCTAATACCCTCGAACAATCTGATGTAATTTTATCTAATTTAGTTACTAAATGCAACATTGTATTAATTAAAATTAAAGGAATAATAAAAGATGAAGGATCTCTAAAAAGGATATTTTTTAAGTAAATAATTTATAATATTTTATTATTCTAGAGTTAGACAATGTAATAATAAATAATGTACTCAAGGTACAATATTTTTCTTCGAAAACATGTTTTTATTAATTCCTTTCAACACATTTTCTATCACATTAATGTTCATCCCAATGTCTCAAGAATGTTCTTATTTATAATTAAAAGATAGTTAAAGTTAATTTTAAAATAATTTTTTATATAGACATATTTTCAAAGTATCTATTTTTAATTTATTTTATATAACTCAATTTTTAATTATTGTTAGAAAGTGAAAAATAATGTTTTTATGAACATTTACCTCCTGATAAACTTCTTCCCTCTATAATAGAAATTATACAATATCAATAATCCTATACTATTTATGAAGGGTTTTTATAGGAAATATATTATTAATATTCTTATAAGTATTTTCATTTTTTATATTTCTCAAAATAATAAGATATTACTCCATATTAATATGTGAAAATAAAATGTTCTTCCTCTTATGGAATTGGATGAGTTTTTACTTGTTTTATGATTAGAAAATAAAATATTATAAACTTATTTTTCATTATACAATGATTTATAAAAATTGATTTTGATGGGTAAGCCTAAGATATAACTCTTTAATGCATTAGATAATTATTTATTCTATATTGAAATGATGATTGAAATTAATGTATTATATGTTATTCTATTTTGGGTTAAACAAGTGTAAACATGAGTTATTAATATAATGTACCAGGGTGCCTAAATATTTTTTTATATTACCTTTTTAGCCTTAAAATATTTATTTTTATTTCAATAAAATTTTATACATTCTTTTAAAATTGTAGGTCTTGTTTTTATGGAATATATTTTTTACATGTCTTCTTGTTTTCCCAAGACACCTTAGTGGTTTTTCTATTAATAAAATGTTTTTTAAAATATTTATATAATCGACGGCTAATTTTTTAAATGTCATCATGGTTTATTTTATACAATAACTTTTTATTCTGAAAAATTTAACATGTTTATCAGTTTATATATTTTCCATTGTATTAATATATATATTTTAATTGTATATAACTTACTGAGCTTTCTAATCACATTAAACATTTAAAATAAATATGGTATATAAGTTGTTTTAGGAACTATATAAAGGAAAATATCATTCCAGTTAGAATTGTTTTAATTAAATTAATTTATTCATGAATAAAATATGGGTGTAAATTTAAGAACATGCATTTTTAAAGAAAAAACTACACTGGATGAAAATGTAAAGTTTTTTATGTAAGGGTTTTTATAATTATTCGAAACACTAATCAAAAAATAATATAGAAATTTATGAATGTAAAATTTATATAAAACACATAATTATTTCTTCTTAGGATTAGTGTTGTTATAAAATTTTTAAAGTTGGTGTAATATGTTCAACATCATAAGTTTTTAACTTAAAATCATCATTTGTATGTCACCAAAAAACTATTAAACATTATTTAGTAAACAACGTAAAAAATAATTATGAATAATAAAAAATAATAATAAAAAAATAAATACATTAACTAATAAATTAAATTCAACATAATTGCACATAAATATGCTTATTTTAATTCCTTAATGTAAATACCTGAATCCCATTACCCTTATGGGAATGCTTCATGACCATAAGGAGCCTTCTGATTTCCATAGGTTGTAATGTATTATCAAGGATAAAATAAATATAATTTAGGAATGATATACCCTTAAAATAAATAAAGTCAATGATTTTTGTGAAATTAAGTATAAATTATCATTGAAAACAAATCCAATGATTAAAATAATAATCTGTTGAAATAGTTTATAATAGAAATAAATAAAATATTTATATAAATAAAGTAAAAAATTGATTTCAATATATACTTCATAGATATATTATTCCCTCCATAAAATAAATATTTTAACATGATAATGTTCCTACACATTACTATATCTAATGGTTCCTTTTGAATAAATAACTATGCCTACCATTTTCTTCTATAATTATATAAAATATCAACATTGATACCAAGCTATAAAAATTAGAGTGACTAAAATATTTCCTTACAATATTAAAAACATATTCTAGTGTTTATATGATTCAATTATTACTAATGAGTTAATGAAAAAATTTATTACATGAACCACTTAATAAACAACATTCAATAAATTTTTTTCTTTTGAAATTAAATATCATATCAAAACCAAAGAGAAAATGTATTTATAAGACATGGGAAACACTAACCAATTTGAAAAAAAATGTGAAAACCCAAATAAAATTATAAAATAATATGGTATCATGATTAAAAAATTGTGAGTTTCATAATAATATAAATTATATGAAGTAAAGTACCTAAAAATTTGATGGTTCCATTATTCTATAATCATAATTGTCTATAATTTTCATATATTACTCTCTCTATCCCATTTCTCCATAAGAAATCAACTATATTTCTAAAATACACAAACTAAGGGGACTTTATAAAACATCAATATCATTTGTTCTTAGTTTGAATGATATATTATTTAAAAAAAATGGATATCAAATTTATAATTAACTATCTAATAATTAATCCCATGTAATAAATCATGTTGAAACATCTCAAACTATCCAGTTGTGAAACAAAATCACATTCATGAAAAAAAAATTATAATATTCTATGTTATTATACATCCCCAGTATATTCAAAAATATTAAAAGGTAAACATTAATAAGGATCCAAAATAAATTTCACCATGATTTATATATTTTCTTATCATGGAGACACACACAAGAATAGTTAATCATAATGATAAGACTTCATTGGTAGCATATGCAGATCCACATATTTTTTTTACTTTATGACATGATCATTATGATATCTTTTTTCTATATATAATGTTCCATTTCATAGTAAAGATAAGGCCTTTCTAGTTCCTTTCCTCTTATATTAACATAATAATTTTTTGGTTAGCACTATCTACCTCAAGACACATCCAATATTTCCATTAATTTTGATGTTTAATAACTATTACTATAAGGAAATTCCAAAAATGAAATATTATCCTCTCATTATCATAAAAATTATATATTATAAATTATTTTAACCTAATAAAAAATTTATATGTTATATTATGATTCCCTAATTTCTTATGGATGATTTCTTATAGTCAACTCCAAATGATAACTAAATATGTTTTGAATCTTATTCAGAAACATTTATGTAAAAAAAGGATAATGATTTAATATAATAGATTTATAAACTCCATGAATACTATGAAATTACATAATATTAAACATATTGAAATATTGAGACTAAAATAACCTTATAATGTGTATGAAATTTACTTCCATTATAAGAAAATTTGAAACTAAATATATTATATCCAACATTTATGGTGATCTTGGAAGATGAATCATTAAATTGTTTAAGATTTTATATCATTTCTATTCTATAACATTTAATAGTTATAATAATATAACATTTAATTTATTTTTACCCTTTAATTATTGATAACTCAAGCATAAATGAAATATTTAACTATCCCATTAATTATTTCTAGATACTAAAATATATGTTTCATGTTTTGATATATCTTGATAGATCCTCGATAAATGTCTTTAAAAAATTCATAAAATTGAAATGATGTAATATTCCTCAAAACAAAATTAAACCTCTATAATACATTGAAAATAAGGTGTTGAGTAAATTAATAATTTCTGAAAATTAAGGTGATACCCATAATTTGTGATGTTATAGATCTATTCAAATTTATAATTATATATATGTCCATTATATACTTAAAAAAATTTGTAGACGTGATGTCATAATGAGAGAACACTAAATAATCTCTCTGTTTTCCTTCTGAAAATATAAATAGACTTGTAATCTCATTAAATTCTATTAGAAATATACATTGATAAAAATTTGAATCTAATACATATGACTCAATGTATCTTTAAAAACACTCATGTTTTTCAATTTGGTAAGTCATTCAAAGTCAAATTTCTGAATATATTCATCCCACAATCACAATTATAAATTCAAAAAAAAATTGTGAATATATACATAAAAAATTATAATTTGAATACTCTATAAATTTATATCTACTTTTTTATTTTAATTTTAAATGATAAAATTTATAATGTTGTTATAATTCTCATTATTTATATTCCACAACAAGATCCCCATGAATCGGAACACAAAACACTATTTCCCGTAATGAATCACAATAGAAAACAATTTCATCAATATGTTATAGTAATAACAATAATATTTTTTGGTTAATTGTAATTTTTAATTCATAAAAATCATCTATAATGATTTTATCATAAAAAAATAACACATTATTTTGGTAAAATGATATCCTAGGTGTTTCTAACATGAAAAAGAATATTAATCATTGCTAATATTTAATAAACCAGATAATAATTTGAATTAGGTAAATTTTCTAATGTCCTCTAAAAGAAATCATGGATATAAATTTCTAAAAATTATTAGTGAATCCCCTATTCGAGACAACATTCCCTAAGTATTTTAGTTCATCAATACAAAGATAAAAAAATTTGTTCCCACAAGGTCGCTAAAATATATCTAGATATCTTATATGGTTTGGTGATGATTTAAAAAAATCATTATTTTATATAAAAATAATATAAATATGATTTTTAATATCACTAAAAAATATATTGTAAAATTTCTATTAATATTTAAGGAGAATTATTTTCGTGAAACAGAATTACAAAATAAAATACACATATCATGCCTAGAAAATATTATTGATAAATTACTTTGCCTTCACACTTAGTTTGTTCCATCCAGAACTCAATTCAATCCTAAAAAACAAATTCGCATAAATTAGATGATCTAAAAAATAATTTTTGTATATTGGTGGGTATTTATTTTTTATCATAACCAGATTCAACATCCAATAGTTAATAAAAATAATAAATTTCTATTGACCTTATAGGTGAAATGTTTTGTTCAACCTATTATAAAACACTCATAGTATAAAATATCAATTCCTCTAAATATTTGAATTGTGTCTTTAACTCATGCAACATCAACAAATCTATAATATAAAACAGTATTTAAATCTAATTGTTTTTATTTATAAATCGTATAGAAAATTTTATACCATTATTTATATTAGTTTGAGATATCATCAAGTAAGAAATTTATAAACATATCATCCACATTTAAAAACCTATATTAATCGATACATTAAATAGATTCAGGATCTAACACATCTATCTAGAAAAACAGTGTTCTAATGTTATGAAAAATGAGTGTTCCTATAATTTTAATAATCTACCACCCACCTTAGAATGTGTGAAGAATTCTATTAGACAGGAAAAAAAACATATATGAATGTGTTAGTATATACAAACCTAATGCTTCATTAACATATTTATTTTAATGTTGATTTAAATAATTTCCTTCTAAATGAACAAAAATTACAAAAATTAATTCCACAACACCAATCCAAATGGAATAATACCTGTACTTGAATAATAATTACATCCATTCTTTTATGTTTGTAACAATGATTATTGAAAATACTAACAATTCCACGAATTGATCAAACTGATATATTACACATGAGGAAATGAATGAAATGATAATGATCCATATCAAATAATAGATGGATTATATTATTTGAAATCATATGGTTACCTTATACTGTAATGTTTCCTATATCATACATCTAAATAGTTTTAAAAAACTATATAACCACCTTAAAAACTTTTCAATTCATCTCATCTATGGGTTAACATCTATCCTTTTCCAAAATCATGCATTGGTTTTCCTATATTTCACATTTTATATACTCAATCTCTATATCTAACTAAATCCCAAATCATAGTATCCATCATTAATTATTGAATGTTGGTTATTTAGATATCCCAACCATATATACTATGATTATTGTCTATGATTTACAGGATTTTATCGGATTTGATACCCCACAATGCATCATGGATAAAATAACTTTTTTCTTCCTCATGTGAATTAGATGAACTCAAATATTTATTTTTGAAACCTCACAATTGGTCATAATCACTCCTCCATTATTTTATATTGGAACAATTATTACCATAATTTAGTTGAAGGGGATAAATAATCACGCTCTGGGGATCAATCATTTATACTTCCACAATATGTTATTTTTCATTACCTTAGTATATGGAGTTGAATCATCTTGTGTGACCATTGAATATATGTCTAGTAAAAGCCTTGTATAATATCTAAAAGTACTAGTATTTCCATGAATTTTTAAATTTGGTGTAAAATTAATTAATGTGTTTATGTCATGTATCTATTGTAATACATCATAAATAATGGATGGTGAATCACTGTGTGATCAATTAAAACATCATATAAGTCATTAATTATGTATTCCCATCATAGTATGTCAAAACAACAAATCCTGATTTTACAATGAAACAGTTATAAATATTTTATGATTTGATAGCATTTTTCATTCATGTTGGCCCATTAATAAACTATCAAACCAACAAAGGATTATATAATAATATATAACATAAATTTTATTAATTAGTTATCCCACCATAGAATAATAAAATGGCTATAATAATATATCTGAAATTCTAAAAACATTAACCACATTGATCTTGAATGTGGTTTATGATTGATACACCATCAAAGGCTCACTACCATACAATTATTTTGGATCACTACAGTTGTGGGGTATGCACACATATAATACGAAAAACACTATTACTATCATATATACAAAAACAAGTTTAATAGTATAAAGATCAAGGTTATTATTATATAGTTCTCTGGTATGGATTCTCCTCTAGAAATATTCTAATTGATTCAATTAAATTATCAATACATACATTTTTTTATGAACTCTAATATATATATATATATATGAGGATCACTAACTTAATCTTATATGCATATTTTCACTAGTGAGGTATAATTGATATTTAATATTAATCATTCCTTATATTTTTTTCTTCTCCCATTGGTTGATTTATTCTTATCCACAAGTCCTTATCTACTTTTAATATATCTATATGCATAGTCATGTTTATTCATAGAAATGTGACATCTCATTATTTTTATAGATTAATATATTGTTCAGCTCAAACATATATATATATATATATATCATATTTAGTAGTCATCATACTATCCTTCATCATTTTTCAATGTCATATTAAATTTATTAGGTAACACTTACATCATGATTTCTTTTTAGATTTAATTCCTCTATAATTTCCATTAACAAAAATAGTTCCCCAAATTTCTAGTGTTACTCACTATAATACTATTAATTCTTCCATGTGATCCATATATTTAATATACTATGATGAAAAATTATGAAAAAACATCAACATTATATTATATTTATCAAAAATAGTATACTATAAATGAAACTATGAATCTTTTTTCTATCTCTTATTATGTATGCATAGAATTTCATCATCAACATAATGAATTTTTTCTTCATTAAAATTTTATTCAAATTTTTCAATATATCATACAATTTTTCCCGCATGGAGTTCATGTACAACATATCTCCCATATTACTATTTAATATTTGTATCTTCCTAAAAGCCTATTTATGGCCAAAAGGATCATTCTAGATCAAATATAAATAGTACCATCAATAATGGAGACGTCATTGGTATTGTGAATCAAATATGATAGAATTTTTTAAGAAAACCGATCATATCATACATATTTTTTAATTCATTTCATAAATTTATATAGTACAACTCATAATTTTAACACACTCCTTAGACCCAAATATTTAGTGACTTTATATATTAGTTATAAAACATTATTATTTCAGAAAAAATCACCATTATATCTTATAAAGGTTTACACATACGAGATGCATATAGAAATGTAATTCAAAGTACCCTTATTAATTAACTAGAAAAAATATATAAAATTTGGATGATCCAAAATGCACAGTGAGGTAAAAATTATAATGATTCTGACACAACATATTGATATATCATTATCATAAAACGAGAGTAATATTGTAATAAATAGAATATTTAATGGAATTATATCTTAGGAACATAATATGTAATCATAAAACATGATTTCATAATCATATATCAAATCTTAGTAATGTAAAACCATAAAACCATCATCATAAAAGCGTAATAGTATTGTAGAATATGAATGTGAATCCATATGGTTAATAATTTGTGATGGAGTCATAAATCTGAATTGTGATAAAAAAATGCATATAAAATCAAGATAAAATAAAATTTTAACCACAAAGACATTAAAATCTATGACATCATCACATATGTTCAGTTCTTCCACATTGTATCAAACATCAGACACATCTCCAACAAACCTATTCACTAATTCTAAAAAATGACTAAGAATACAACCAAATGAAACATCATGCCAAATGTAAACTATTTCTATATCAATTCACATAATATCTACCATCTCTCATTCACTAGATATTAGAAATAAATTTGAGAAACAATATTTATAAACAAACACGAATTGAAACCAAATCTCAACTAATTAATATATGATAAGAATAAAATTAAGGATACTAGACTATATTATATTATAATGTGTATCCATGTGAAAAGAAATTATAGAAATCATTATTTATGGAATGAAATAAATCTTATTATTAATATTATTGTTATTAAAGGTCTCATTGAAAATAAAAATTATCTATTTCTATCTTTTATGATTTGGTAAGAAGTTAAACTAATAAAATTTCTTAAAACATATGGAAAATACATGAAGGAGACAAAAATATAAAAATATAAAAAAGGTATTTATTATGAAGTTACCTTCCCTATACATCTCTAAATCTCCCTAGAGGAGTTAATATGGCTCTAAAAAGACCTCTAAAATTTTATAAATAAATCATTCAAGGTACGGGTTATCCTCTATTTGATTTAAGTACATATTTTTTGATACTCCCTTATAGTTTTGATTAATTACTATTTAATATGTTCATAATAATCCTTTTATTGTCCAAATTATTCCCTATTTATGAGGTAATTCAATTCCATCTCATTAAACCCATTATAAAAAATGGTTGGTATTGTATTTATGATTCCAAAATAAACCTGTGATTGTATCTATCTTATTTTTAATTCAATCAATTAAATTGTAATAAGCCTTTAGATTTCAATGTGATTATTCTTCCGCATATTCATAATAAATATTTCACTTTCCAAATTATTCCCAATTTATTAGAAACTATCTTTCACTATATCTAAATTTATTTCATAATACCTTCTCTGTAGTCATTATGCTACAAAATTTATTCACTTATTTTCTATTATAATATTGTGAATACTCAAATATAACATTATTAAAGTGTATCCAGATAAATGAAGTTTAGGGATATTAAAATTTTTATAAAATTAGAAACTAATATATTTGGTTTTTCTATATAGAATGTCAGACTATGATATACTAAGTGATAATTCTATATATAGGTTGCATCAACTCAATCAATAATTCATTGGGTCACAACAACTCTTACATGAATATCCTTCATTAATTTTATTTGATCCTACCTCACCCGTATTTTATTTTTTCAATTTTTTATATAGGTAAATTACTTATCATTATCTATAATAAATTCATTGATTAAATGTTTTCCCAAATAAAAGTGCACCATTGGTAAGAATAAATCCCATTCTTAAAAATAAGTACTTTTATCCCTGAAAATATTTTCCCTCAACCAATTTAATACTATATTTTAGAGAAATATAATATTTATTATTTTATATTATTTTTATAATTCTTTTAAAAAAATAAAATGTAATGGGAAAACTGTTTTAGTGATGTGGGAAAATATATTTCAAAATATTAATGAAAAGGGTTCTTTATCTTTTCAAATCCAATTTTTTGATAATATTTATTTATATTCAGTGATATTTCATCTGGGACTATTTAAAATAAAATTTTCAAATTTATTCCCTTTCCCTCAAATTTTGTTTGGAATGTAATTTTCACTTCATCTTTTATAATAATGATTTAAATGTTTTGTGAAAACTTTTTTATTTTCCTTTCTATTTTTTCTCCATTGTTTATCTCTCATGAAGTGATGATTTGATCATCCACTATATAGAAAATGATATTTTTTATATCTTATGATTATTTATTTTTATGTTATGTGATGCTTTTAGAGGGTTTAAGAAACCCATTATTTTTCTAGGGGTTCATTAAGATATGTTTATTGTTGATTTATGTGGCACACATATGTATGAATCATGAAGGGTGGAGTCATATATAACCCTCCACTGAATTGGTATATGTTTTTATCTCATTATATATTCAAGAATTCAAATAATTATTTTCTTCACAGAAGCATGGGACACACTGTTTTTCTCATATTTTCAGGCATTGTCATAATTAGTTTATTCACATAGGCATGAGAATAATGTATTTTTTTCATAAAGGTATTATTATTATTATAGTTTTACAACATTTTCAAGGATATTATAATTTTATAAAGAATTTTCAAGATCCATTTTACTTTTATAAAATTTAATTTTTTATGATTATTCCTTATTTTTAATGTATTAAATACTCTATGTGAGGTTCACGTGTTTTATGATAATTTACATTCATTTTCATCCATGTAAAAACATTTATGATTACTTAATAATGTTTTTAGGATATTTTGATGATCTAAAATGATTTATGATTATCATATATGTTCTTATGATATTATTAACCTCTTCCCACGTTCTCCTTCATTTTTATGATCTAATATATTATGATATGATTTTATTTTGCTTAGAATCATTGATCACCCCTTTATTATGTTTCAAATCAACAGGTTATAATGATTATTACTTTATAATATATATCTAGAAAATGATCTAAAATACATTATTATGGAAAAATGTTATCAAGTGTTGTAAAATAAGACGTGTCTGTAGCTGATACCTGATACACTAATCTTTTCGGTTCGGTGTTGTATGACCATTTTGTGGATATATTTTATAAATCCTGATATTAATTTATTATTTATTTCATGTTTATATAAGGTCAAATTAGTTTTAATTATATTTGAGTTTAGTTATTTTTCCATATAATTTTAGAGAACAATAGAAAAACCCCTATGAAAGAATATAAAGGATGAGTATATGTATATGAAGACATATATAAGTTTGTTAAATTAGATATTTCCTATTTATTGTTGTAATAAAATTGTTATATTAATTTGAAAAGTGGGTTCATGATCTTTCTATGATGTACATAGTGCTAATAAACCAAAAGAAAGGGTATTGGGTATTAACTAAATTGTCACCTCGTATAGGACAATGTGGCCTAACCATGCACCTAGGTTGACAGTCCTAGGAGATATTTTTAATTCAATTTCATCATCATTATAATGAATCATGAAGGATAAAATATATATAAAACTACTTCATTTAGAAAGAAAACTATTAGGGATAAAAATAGTTGAGAAAATGGTAGAGGAAGTCAAAACCATTTAACAACACATCAATCTATCTCAACGTTTTTAGAAAAGTTATAATGGCAATTGTCAAGATGATCTAGAATTTGAAGTTAGTGAGAAGGTTTTTCTACTATCTTCTTCAAGGGAAAAAATTATGAAATTTTTAAATGATGGAATGATAATCCCTGTTTATTTTGACCCTTTTAGGGTATTGATTGAGTAGGGTTGGTTTCATATCACTTTTCACTTCCACCAAACCTCTTTCAAGTCTATAATGGGTTCCATGTATCTATCGTGAGGAAGTACATACCTAAAAATTAAAATGAAAATAATCATGTTTCATACCTGTAGAGTATGATATCTCTAATAAGGTGAAACTAGTGGTGATTATAGATCATATAGATAATCTTTGGGAAATAATACTACTCACCTTGTCATTTTTTTTTGGAAAACCCACCACTATAAGGAAGATACATGGGAACCTGAAGATATGATGAGGCATATCTATCCTTAGTTTATGTATTGTAGTGAAAAAAATTATGAAGGTGAAATTAATTTTAAATAGGGTATAATGTTCCAACCCTATATTTTATATGATACTTTTTCAAATAAATTTAATCTCATTGATAGCTTACGTTACACGCAACATTGATTTTTATCTATAACATAACATAACATTATATCCCAAATGTAAAATTTATAGGTATGAATGGGAATAACTAAATTCTAAAAACTACATTATTTAAAAATTTATAATAAAAATTCATTGGTTATCAATTGATTACAAATGAAAATAAAAATTATTTGAATGTAAAAGAAATATACATCCAAAGAACTGTTTTTATACATGCAAAATATTCTTATAATAATAAATTAAATCATTCACTATTGGTCAATGATTAATGAAATATATATATATATATATATATTATATTCAGTTGTATATTTTATCCTTCATGGGAAATAATATTCCTATTTTATTCTTAACAATTGTATTTTCTCTAAAAACGGTTCCATTGCATTTAAGGAACTCATTTTAAAATTTAATGTTTGATAATTTTATAAAACATAATTCTAAAAATAAACTTATTTTTTAATATGAAATTATTAAAATTATCTTAGATTAAATTTTTGATAATTTTAAAAAATGATTAATTTATTGTTGCATAGTGAAAATTGCATATTTTTATTTTAATTTTCTTTTTCGTTTAAATAATTTAAAATCATTAATATTGTATTTAAAATAGTTTAATGTGAAAAATATTTCAACGAATTATTATAAATAATATTTATGACATTTTAATTAATTTAATGTTTAATTTTCATACAATAACTTTTTATACTAACAGAAATTTTTTCTTTGTAAAACCACATTTTCATCATGACTGCAAATTTAATATTAAATTAAATTCATCCACATATGTTATTTGAATTTAGAAAAAACGATTACATTTTTTAAATAATAATAAGTAGTCATATTTAATAATATTATCTTAATTCTGGTCATAATTAATGGTAAAATAAATAAAAAATCCTTACAATGGTTAAGGTTAAAACCGGGTTCTGAGCATTACAGATGCTTCGAGTATAACTAATATTCGACACACATATGATTTTTTTATTTTTCAAATGTTATTTTTTATATAAAATTAATGATATTAAATTATCTAATAAGGATAATTTTATTATTGTTCCAAAAATATACATTCTGTAGGTAAAAAACTAGTTATCGTGGTAAAAACAAAAATGGTAAAAGTAAGAAAACTAGAGGTTAAGGAAATAAAATGATTAAAAATGTGTTTTTTTAACTAATCGAGGTGTTTCTAGACCATATAATCCCAATAATAAATTAATTAAACAATTCAACGCACTTGGAATGATAGTGACTTCCCATTATTGAAAAGTTTTGGGTATTTATAAAGAATGCCACTCTTTCTCACTTATAAAAGGGAGCATCCTCTCTTCTTCTCTTCCATCCTAAAAAATCCTTTTTCTTATTAGATAATACCTTATAATATCACATCCATACACCCTATATATGTATTATAGTCCCTATATTTAATTATTAAACCATCCTAGGAGGATTTAGTTATAAATCTAAAGAGGCTCTCTAAGGAAGAGGTATAGTTCTTAACCATAAGATTCATTTTAGTTCTTTATCAACCTCATTGAAATATTATATAATTATTCCAAAATATTTGTACCATTATATTAAATATATTTAGATATATATTTGTTAACTAAAAAACCAATATCCAACTACTCCTCAATAAAATAGTAAATGAAATTGTCGATCGTGCATACGACGGACAGCCACTCACAAACCGATGTAATTAGTTTTCCACCACCGTATCTAATGGATTGTTATTATGATGAATTTAAGGTGTAAATATGATATTTATTAAATAATTTTAATTATGGAATTATAATATTACTTATAACTTTTTACATTAATTTTTTTTGAAAATGATATTTTTGCTCTGGAATACATGTGGACTACCACCTCCATGAAGTGATGTGATATGTTTTAATTTTATTTTTACATGGAGGATAATAAGGATATAATTAATTTTATATATTATTTAAAAATATTATGTGATTTTGAATTAATATTTACCATTCTATCATTTCATCCATCAAGAAAATGGAAACAACATTCACGAGTACATACAGCATATCATCTCCATGATCTATGTAATTCATTTTTATACCCCTAATTAATATTTATAAAATAAAATATTTAAATAATGAATATATATTATATTTTTTCTATGAGTAAAATTATTTATATTTTGGATCCATAATTAATTTAAATCTACCAGAACTACCAAACAAAAAAGTATATGAAAAACAAAGTAGTTATCACCCGAAACAATGATTCTAATAAAGAACTCGTAATAAATTTGAGTTATAATGTTATAATTAAATCATATATGGTCTGAAATATATGATTATAAATATATAATATACATATAATAGACCTATATTTATTATAAAATAGGTAGTAACATGTACAAAAAATTCAAGACTTGAGGTAGGGGTTTTGTCTCACTTTTTTTTATGTGCGACACATGGAATATTTAGTATTTATTTCATTTGTGTGGTGTATATAATTCGCATGGATGTATTTTATGATTAATATTATGAAACTTATGGTATATAAATATCTATATAATATTTTATCTTTCATGAGTATTACCATTAAAAAGTTACAAATGTTTTAAGGGTTTTATGTTATAGTATCATTATTTATATGGATTGTTTATGATTTTACTTATGATAATGAAATTATATGATATTCCCCTCAATAAACACCTAAAATTTATTGTAATAATTTTATTTTTGTATGTTACATGTTTTCCTTTCATTTTATTCTCATTATTTATAGAAAAACCCAATTTATTCTTTATGGAATATTGACTTTATTTCTCCCTTTGGTCAATAATCGATTGTCTTCCATATCCATACATTCTAAAAATTATTTTAATTTTTTTAATATTATCTAATGATGTATTCAATACATATTTACCCTTGGTTTTCTTTTAAATTTTTTTGTTGAAATGAATCATCTTATCATTTTTTTAATGACAGGATTATGAATTCTATTGTTATTGTAAAAGAAACCTTGGATTTAACGTATACGGAATGAATGGTATCTCCCACTACCATGAATATTCATTAATTTAAATCACAATTTAAAGATTTCCAATAATATTTAAATGAATAAAATCTTTAATATTTAAAAAACTTAGATTTTAATAAGTGATTTTCAATGTGTAAAGCGTATTTTCCTCAATAATGTTTTTAATGTTCCTTTAATGGAATCTCTATTTATCAACGAAAAAAATCATGAATATAAATATTCTATACTGGGGATATTATCAAATAATACCATCCCTATTTTCTCTATATATGATTTATGATTATGATGACAAAATATTTATAAAAATGTAAGATAAAAAATGATGTAGATTCTCAATTGGAAGAGAGGGTGAATTGTAAGTATAAAAACATTCATTTTAACATTAATAAAAAAATTCACTATGCTAAAAAAACAACATTCACAAAACCTTATACTATCTTTGATAATGATATCAAAAGGGCCCAAGGTTTGATCATAAAAATATTATTAAAAAATAATAAAACATGTATACATAAGTAAGATTCTACCTTAAGGAGTATAGAATCTTGAATAATAGTAAATAAAAAAAAGAAATTGTAAGAATGTTACACTTTCTATATTTAGCAGAAATGCAATGTACTTTAAATAACTTGTAATTAGACAAGTATTAAAAGAGTAATGATGTATTTTAATCCAAAGAGTAGGGTATCCATTAACCTTGGATAAAGGTCATTTTATTTAAAATTTCAAGAAAGTCTACGTTGCCGCAACAGGGTAAGCCCTCAACATAAAGATTAGAATCTTTCTTAATATCCCTACATGTCATCGATATATAAGGTGATCAGCACCTCTGTCTTCCTTAAACATGAAATCCCTTTATTAAGTAGGTAATCAGAACCTCTATTTTCCATCATCTTGGAAGCCCTCGATTGTATAAAACAACAATCAATATCTCACTAAGAAGAACAAATCATGTTGATGATTTAAGTATGTAGAAAAAGTTGTTCACAATGTAATATCGACAAGGTTTTTGTAGGAAAAATATCTAAAACATCTCTCAGAGACTATAAATTTTCCAAAAAATTTAAAGCTTTGAAAACATTCAAATGATTGGGTATTTATAGGCGAGATCTCTAATGGTCACATTTTCCACCAACGGTCATATTTTCCCCGAAATCTAAAAGGGACATGGATATGTTGTATATTTAATGGTCATATTTTAACTAAAATAATTGTACTGTTTAGAAAACAAAAAATGTCACAAGTACTATTATATTTGTAATAATATGTAAGGATTTTAATGTAAAAACCATTACACTAAATAAATGGATTATCTTTAAGAAGGTTATGAAATAGTAACATTAATAAAATATATATTCTTAATGAATGTTATGAAATTATAACATTAAGGAATTATATAATCATTAATAAAGATATAATATCAAATCACATATAAGAAACTATGAAAAAACGAATTTGAAAAAATATTGGGAATCAGAACCTAAGAAACATTGTAAATCAGATTTGATTTTCCAGTGATTATGTATCTTAGAAATACACTGATTCATAATCAGTTTTTCTGAGTGATTTGGAATCTAGAAAATAGTGTGATTCAGAATCCTCTTTTTAGCGATATAGAATCTATGAAATACACCGATTTGGAATCATTTTTTCTGAGAAATTCAGAATCTAAGAAACAGGTTGATTTGGGATCCATTTTTTGAGCGGTTCGGAATCTGTGAAATAGTGTGATTCTAAATTAGTTTTTCTGAGTGTTTTAGAATCTAAAAAAAACACGTTTTTTCAAAATTGGAAAACTATGAAAATCAGAATAAAGGAAAGATTCTGAGTTTTATTAAGGATCTGATTTATTCTAGAAACAATTCTAACTTAAGAAACATAATGTTATTCTTAGCTATAAACATAACATGGATATAATTTTTCTTATATAAATTTATTTCATATAAATTTATTTATAGATAGAAAGAATTAATAAGGAATTTTTTATGGATTTCCAAAACATAAAGGAATGGAAAAAGTCATAAGGAAAATTTTGGCTAAAAAAATATCCCCCATTTTGGAAATTATAAAAAAAATTATGAAAATAAAATTGGGACCGAAATACCTCATATTTGAATATTATATTAAATATTTAACCCCATTTTTGATAACTTAATGTGAATACAATTCAATCCCCCTTAGGTTATGAAACACCCTAAGGATTGTATTCTTATCTTTATGAAATTTGCATCTTTTTTTAAAGAAAAAAATCCCCCTTTTATTAAAGATGACTTATTTAATTAATCTCCCCCTTACATTGATATTATTTTCCATATATTTATATTATTTTTAATAACATATTTTTAAACAAAGTATCATTAATGTAAAAAACATGTGTTTTTAAACATAAAATTTACCACCCTCTGCCCCTCTTATTATTGAGTATCAAGATCCTTTATTTCAATCCTACAATTAGTATCAAAGCATTATAGGATTTAAATAAAGAATTTAAATACTCAATAATAAGAGTAGGTAAATTTTTAATTTTAAAACATTTGTTTTTAACCATGAGGAAACTTTGTTTATCATTGTTAAACAAACAAGATTCATAAAAACATGTATTATATTTAACAAATAGATCGAAAGGAACCGAGGTATGATTAATAAGATATGATAATGAAATAATCACATAGGTATACTTAGTTAAGATTCTACGCTAAAGCGTATATAATATTGAATGATAGTTAATATAATAGTGAAATTGTAAGAATGTTATACTTTATATCTCTAACAAAAATGAAGTGGATTTTAAAGACCATGTAATTAAACAAGTAGTACAAGTGTAATGAAATATTTTAACAAAAATATAAGGTTATCAAACAACACTAGATAAAGGTACCTTGATATATACTTTCAAGAATGTATGTCTTACCCACATTAGGGTAATCCCTCGATATAAAGATTAGAATCTATATTGCTATCCCCACAAGCCATTGATATATAAGGTGATTAGAACCTCTGTATTCCTTCAACATGGAAGTCCTTGATTAAGTAGTTAATCACAACCTTAATCTTCCTTTAGCATGGAAGACCTCAATTTTATAAAGAAAAAATTGGAATAACATTAATCAGGACAACATATTTTGATGATTTAAGTTTGTGGAATATGTTGTTCAAAACTAAAACTCTTCAAGGTATTCGAACAAAACAAATACAGAAGAGCTCTAACAGATTATCAATTCTCCCATAAGTATATATATCTAAAAAATTCTAATGATTGGTTATTTATATCCAAGATCTCCAAGGGTTTCATTTTTCGCCAACGATCGTATTGTCCCGAAAATCATGGATGGACTTGGACAGGTGTAATTTTTAACGGTCATATTGTAACTGAAATAAAGAAACCTTTTAGATAATAAAAAATGTCAATAGCAACATTAGCTTTGCAATAATTTGTAATGATCTGAATGGAAGAAACATTACACTAAGTAAATGGAGTAACTTTAATAAGGTTATAAAATCGTTACATTAATAAAATATAGAATATTTAATAATTTCATGAAATAATAACATGAAGAAAAATATATAATCTTTAAAAATGATATAAAATCATATCACACATAAGAAACTATTAAAAATAGATCTGAAAAAAATATTGGCAATCATAATCTAAGAAACATTGTTAATCAGATTCAATTTTCAAAGTGATTCGTTATCTAAGAAATAAACTGATACGTAATCAGTTTATTTGAGTTATTAAGACTCTAAGAAACAATGTGATTCGAAATTGATTTTTCTGAGTGATTTATAATCTATGAAATACTCTGATTTGGAATTGGTTTTTCTAATTGATTCGAAATCAGATAATCAAGGTGATTCAAAATCTCTTTTTCTGAGTGATTTAGAATCTAAGAAACAGGTTAATTCAGAATTAGTTATTTTGAGTGATTTGGAATATAAGAAACAGGGTGATTCGGAATCCGAAATCTCGGTGAATCTGAATGAAATAAAGATTCTGAGTTTTATTAAGGATATGATTTATTCCAGTAACTATTCTAACATTAGAAATATATTGTTATAATTATCTATAAAACTAATAAGCATATAAATTTTCATATAGAAATATGTTCCATATAAATTTCTTAATAGATAGAAAGGATTGATAAGTAAATGTTTTTGTGATTTCCAAAACATAAAGGAACGGAAAAAGTCATAAGGAAACATTTCACTCAACAAAAACACCTTTCTTTTCTATAGGCTATACTTATGAAAACCATTTCTTTTGCACAAATTTTTCTATGATGAAATGTTTATGAAACACATTTACATTTAATGGGTCATGCTATGATTATTTTTTATGATTTATTTTTACATATATGTATGATTTTCATTATGTTATGGGTGGTCCCAAAATTATATATCACTATAATTCATTGGGTATAAATTAATGATCTATAAGCACAAAGGGTATACATGAGGTTATCCCAAGTATTAAAAAAGAGGTTATATGGGAAGTTATCCCATGAAAATAAGGAGGGTACATGGGATGTAATCTGGAGACAGTGAAAATGGTACATCAAAGGTTCTCCCAAGACTGAAAATAGTGGTTACATGATAGGTTATCGCGTACCTAATGAAGGTACATTGGTGGTTATATAGTGCCCAACTTGTTACGACAGTGTTGAAAGATATCCTTGAAAAAAATATTTATATACTTTTGTGCATGAAAAAAATATTTTTCTTATACCAATTTTATTCTCTTCTGTACTATGTTCTTTCATCCCATTGTGATTCAATTGTTATGAACTATCAAGATTAATGTCGTTACTCAAGTTTATTATCTATGAAACATAGTGCATGGTTTTCAAATGTTATTATCCTGTTATCATACCCTTAGGATAATTCTATATTAATATATCCTTTTTTACACTTACTAAGAATATAACATCACCCTTTATTATAATTTCATTACCAAGGCTATGAAGAAAGGTGTTATATATGATATGACTAATAAGCATGATAGATATTAAGAACCAGTTGTTTATATATCCATGTTTCTAAAAGAAATTGAACTATATTTTTTTTCCATGAATCATTATGTTATATAATGAATATTAATCTAATAAGTTGTCATAACTATTTATGAAAAGTATGGGTCACTATACCGAGGTTACAAAACTTCTCATATATGGAAGGAATTTCCCTCCAATGACAATCAAGGACTAGAATATAGGATAGTAATAAATATTAAACACCATGATATAATTGGAAATGAAAAATAAAAACCATCCCATATTTCATTTATAAATTAAATAAATATAATGAGTCTCCAAAATTAATTCTCCAATGAAATCGTAAGGCAGACACACAACAAAATCCTTAATTTCTATGCTAGTAATGCCCATCTTAGTCCCTAAAGTCCTCTTAAAAATAGTAATAAATGTTTATATATATTTAGGGTGATCATAAAATGTATAATCAATTTGATTATACCCAAAGTCTCTAATGCTCATGTGAAAATATCGCAATAATGTACTAGTATAAAAATAGAACAACCAACATGTACCTATGCTGGTTAGCTAGACAAACCCATCCACATTATGGAATGATAAAAAAATATCATATCCAAGTGTAGTAATATAATATGAATCATAGTAATAATAATGGAACTTGACTTCTCTCTCTCGGTGATTTTACACTCTTATTTCATGACAAAATATTCCATTTCATTCCCATCACTTCTATAGTATCCTACCTGAAGACCCTAGGGAAATATTATCATGCCAATAATCCCACATTATGATGGTCATCATATCCTACCCAAAGGAAATAAGGCAACCACATCATAACAAGCAACCCATATTCTTATATGTTCATCATATCCTCATCCCTTCATAACTGCTTCCAAGTAACCAGAATATTAAGGTATCATGAACATTAAGAAAATAAACCTCATTCCCTCCTACCATGAACAACCACCACTATAAACTACTTCATAAATCTCATAAACCAAACCATAAGTTCACTATATTCAAAATCTGTCAAATCTAATGCATAAAAATTCCTAAAATACATAGTGGGGAATAGGGGGTGGCTAGGTAGCCATCCTCGCTATCTTGGATGTTATGAAAAACACCAAAACATTTGGGTCTCAGCATATAGTGTAGGATACGTACTTGATTAATATATAAATCATAACGACAATAAAATTTAAATTATTTTTACACATAATCCCAACCTAACTTTTATAATAATAGAATTTTTATATCTCACAACATCACTAAAAAAACCTCACATCCTCTACCACATTTTCTTCCACCCATAAATTTATCGAACAACATTAGAAAACCACAAGACACATTCATTCCATTCTGTTAAATATAATTTATTCCTCCAATTTATATTTATTAAGAATCCAAATTTATCAGAAAATTCATTTCATATTTAACAATAATCAATTTAACCCCACTAACAACTATAATTCAAGTGTTAAATATCCATTCCAACCCATAACATTTTATTTTCTTTATCATAATATCATTTTATCACTACCTAGAAACTGATCCAAAATAACCCATACAATCCATCTTCTTTATAGTAACAAGCCCTACATTTGAACCACAACATATTACAACTACAAATTATCACAACTATATGATGTCAATACATCACATCACAATTAATTCCCATTTCCACCACTACACATCAAGACCACTTATCATCGCAACCACTGAATAACACAACCACTGCATAAAAATACCACTATAGAACATGTTTAAATTTTCATCTAAGGGAATTAATCATATAGAGTATTATATTTTCAATCGAATTATAAAATAAACTGAGTTGACATAGGAACCCATTTTATTATCAAGGTATATATTCTTTGACATTATCATGAATATTAAATTTAATAAAACAATCAAAACAGAACATAAATTTTAATTTCTATAAAATATAACCACAACTCAGAATAATTAAAATCCAGAATGATTAATAAACATGCTGATCCTTATAAGAAAAATCACAAGAATAAACAACCCATACATCTTTTTCCCTTTATATTCAATTTAAATTTCAAAAATTAATTGTTTTTAAGGGTGTTCATACTTTCTCAAGAAAGGAAAAAAGGAATTATATCACCGCATGTACACCTGAAAGGAATAAAGATGAACATCCCCCTACATAGATTAATGTTTCAAAGAGAAATACACAAAACCAAGGATTTACAACCATCGATCTAAAATGAATCACCATTAGATTATAATAAATAGTAATTAACTATTAAAAACATCAAAAATGGAGGATAAAACCAATATAATGAACTTATAAATTGAAGGAAATGAGAGTAATAAATAATTGGCAACAAAGAGAGTTACCTCGATCTAATGGAATCCTGAATGAAAAATCCAAACAAGCCAACTGGTTTGATGAACCAAGGGAGTAAATTGAAAAAAGGTACAACAAGTTGGGATTATATAAGAGTCACATAATTGTTTAAAAACATGAATCAAGGGGTATAATACATACAATTTATAATCAAATATCATTGGACTCCAATATATCATGTTGAACAACACAAACACCCATAGTGGGTTTTATAAACATGTGATCCAAATACTTAACATGGGATACTCTTTATTATTACATTAAAAATGCGATTTGAGTTCCACCATGTCCATAACTACATTGTGGTAGAATTCATGGTTGTTCTTGCATCTTCCTCCACTGTCAGATTCCACACATAGTTCCCATAACCTAACTATTTTACCAAACATCATTTTTACTGCCACACCCTCCCTAGGTAATATCCGAGATACCCATGGTGTAAAAAAAATCCCTCAGACAACACACCCTCCAAAATGAATTTCCCAGTAACTTCACAGGTCATGGTTCCCCCAAAAAGGGCCAGATGCCACCTCAAAACACCATATTACCTCTAAACTCCCCAAAAACATTTTCAAGCCATGATAAAACATAATGGAATGGTCAAGAACATCCATTCCATTACAATCATGACTCTTGATGTTAATTATGATCTCTGGGTTTCAATTAAATTTTTAATTTTCATTCCATTAAGGGTATTCACAAATTGTTTCTAGACAATAAGAAATATGAGCTGTGAATTTGTTTATTTTTTGAGAGTTAGAGATGTTTCTATGTGATTGAAATTTTGAGGGACATAACAATATAGTTTATAAAAAGTGAATGTCGTCTATAGGCTCATCTATGAGATCCACTATAAAGTTTTTGGCATGATGGAAATAAAAAATTTCAATAATAATTCACGAGTTAGCCAGTGGTGTTTCCATAGGTGTAGGAATTCTACCAAAAAATACTAGCTAGAATATGAGAACCAATGAAAAACTGGTGATGTTGATCTGGGATAGTACATATTGGGATGTAATGTAATTTTCATCCCTAATTCTCCCATTTTAATTCTAAACTCCTCTACCATGACCTCCATTTGATCCCTATGAACATTGTGAATATCTTGAGGTCATTTTACCCGTTAAAATCTTGTATATTTGTGAATATAATTGTTGATTGATGTATTTAATGTCTTTATATATTTGTGACCATGATCCCTTTAAGAATTATATTTTCCTCAAATCTCACTTTATTTATGGGTTGTGGATCATTTGGTTATCAATGGATCATTATCTTAATATGTGAATTGATTTTCTAGTATCCCTTTTTGATTTATTCTATAATATCATCTCTCATATTGTGGATCCCTATTATCAAATTTATGTTTTCATGAACTAGGGTAAGTGGATTTGTAATATAGTCAATATCAATTGAACACATTATTTCATTTTTTAATTCAATTTTATTTCTAATTTATATTGAAATATTTAATTAATATTCTCGATAAATTTTCTAAGATGTTGTGTTTTGTGGTACATAATATTTGGAAATAGTTTTTGAGATAAAGTGTTGATTCATGGAAAAATATTTTTAATTAAAATAAAATATTTGAACACCAATAGTGATGATGAATCTTGGGAATTAAATTCATGAAATGTTTTATGGATTTTTAATTATTTTAATTATTTTTAAAGAAATAATTTTGATGAAAATAATTTTTTTGTCTTTTGAAATTAAATAGAATGTTAAAAGCATGATTTTTGTATCCATGAATGATGGTTGACGAAACTATTTTGAGATAAATAATTTTCCCAATTATTGACTTCTTTAATGATCATGGAGACTATATATTTTATTTATAAGTCTAGAGAAATCATGCTAGATATGTTTTAGATCTATCTATAAATGGATTCATGATAAAAAATTTATCAATAATTTGATACGGGAATGATATTCATTCAATGTTGTGGACTCCAATTCCACTAAGGCCTGATATCTAGGGAAGTCTTCATACATGGATCCTTATTTAACCAAAAATTGTGATGATCCTTAAGACTAGTGATTACTAACTTTGAGTCTTGTAACCATGTTTCTAATATTGAAAATTAATTTAAACAAATTGGTTTTTTTGAAATGATCTATCCATAAAGGTTTTATTTGAAAATATTATGTGTGTTAACTTTATACCATCTACTGAAATGATTTGAAAGGCCTATTTTATTATATATATATTAAACAAATTAACCATCCATGTTTTATATGATATTAGGAACATTTGGTTTATTTGAAATGGATTTTAATGGAATTACTGGTGGCATCCTACTGGGTGAGTGTTTCTCATACCCAAAATATGCCATTGGGTGTATATAAACATTATTTTTCCTGGTCTAGGAAAAGGGAATGCATTTCTTAGAGGTGGTAGGGGTCTAGGATAGTAGGACATTTACAGTAGGTGGTGACCAAAGGAGTATGTGATCTTCCGGTAATGAATATATCCTTATAGTGATATCGATATTGGTTTATATTATGTCTTATATTTTTTATTCATTTCAGGTTATGTACTTGTTTTTTTTGTAGTAATTTTTAATTTTTTAATGTATGATCATAATGACTATTAATTTATTCTTATCCACTTCCTTTATATTATTTTTTTATTTCTATGGAAAATTTATCCCATTGATCATTCATTATACCCATTTACTAACCAGCATCCTATGGTGATTGGGAACACCCTTCAGGCCATGTTAGAGCATAATTTTCATCTAGTTTAGTAGGTTATCCAGCTTGGTTCAATACATTAATTGTGGTTTTGGGTGATTCTATTGTTGATTTTTTATGCTTATGGTTTTTGAGCTCCAAATGAGGTTAATTCTATCCATAAATATTTAAGTTAATGAGTTTCCATTGATTCTAGGTATGGTTTGATTCGTTATTTTCCCCTATCTTGAAATTAATTAGGTATTTATTGATTTTTGGGATTATTATTATCATTTATGGTTAATTTTCCCTTGTATAGGATGAATAGCACATCAGTTATGAAAGGGGGTGAATTTTAGGTATGTTTCCCTATAATAAGTTCATTAAATTCTAGAACCTTAAATTCATGTGATACTGATCTATTTTTTATATTAAATGAAAATAATAAATTTTGTAGTAGAATTTTTGAATGGAAAATCATGTTTGTATTTATTTTCCATAATAATTAAAAGTATTTATTGTAGTTCAAAGCATGTGAAAATATTTTTTAAGAAACTTTCTCATGCCTTATTTGATCAAGATCCTGAATGACCTTTTAAAATGTTTATTTGAATAAAAAAGAGGCTTTGGTTGTAAATGAAAATTAGATATTTTCAAATATTATTTAGATATGTGTGTGTGTATTGGTTCTACACATATACATTGGTATCTATCTATATATATGTTTGTGTGTGTGTATAGATTTAGAGTAGAATATATGAATTTGTACAACATGATATATGTGAATCTATAAATATGATTTAGTATATATTTTAAGACAATAAAATAGGGAATATAACATTAATATTATTGGAATATTTTTCTAAATGAAATTAAAATAATGAATTTTAGTGTGGTTTAAAAAATGTATTTGAAAGGGACATTTAGTGATTTGTAAATAATGATGTTTTCTCGAGATGGTATTGATATTATGTTATATGTCACTTTGGTATTTTAAATGTTTTCCCCTAATGCTTAGATATATAAATAGATTATTTTAATATACAGTTATTTGAGATGAATTGAATGTTGAGATTTGATTTGACCTAGTGGGGAAAATATGGAACCTGGGATCCACAGATACTAATGTGGGTAAACTATGAGATGTACGGCAGGAAATGTATGTTCTCCCTAGCCTTTAGACTACACTACAACACTAACAATACTGCATGATTATCATATAGATTGGTCACCACGTGGACTTTTTATTATTTCCACCTTATCATCCAATGTGAAAATATGGTTATGTGTGGTATGATCATTGAGATTATGTGGATCCTAGGATGAGTCCTAACCTTAGTAACCTTAGACTCCCTATTTTTATTGATATATCTATATACCTATATTTCCCAATTTTCAAATTAAATAAATTATTTAATTTATGTTCTGTCTAATTTTTCCTCTCAAACCAATGATTTATTCTATGTAATGTATGTAATGAATGTGTAAGAACCCAAATCTTCATTTCAGGTATGTATCATATTTTCAGGTGTTTTATGAAATATGGTAGAATTTGGAAATTTTATAGGTACACGTCATGTATCAGGTTGTCGTAGGTAGTCGTGTATTGGCCATGTAACGACTGAGACATGGCCATGTGAGGTGATGTGGAAGACCGCTATTATTAGGGGCTGGTTGAGGAAAGTACACGACATGTTAATTAATAGTACATGTCGTGTACTTTTCTTTTTATTTGACATATCAGGTCGAGGTCACATCTAACCCTCGTTTTCATATTCTTCTGCCCATATCTTGCGAAGGGGAGTATAGAATCGCTGATTCTTCTCCCAGCCACTGATTCATAATATGTTCTCTGAATCAAACATCCTTGGTTGTGTTGGAATACCACTAGTGAGTCCTTCATTCTTCTAGATCCTCTCCTTCTAATTTCTTCTCTCTCCCTCTTGAGTTATTCATGGTTGAACTTTTTCAACAATTATGTACATCTACGTCGTTCTAGTCATATTCAAGGGCCAAAGTTCTAGAGTGTTTATCGTACATCGTCAAGGTATGTGGATTATTCCATTTCATTGGTTCTCATTGAGTTTTATTTTTCAAAGTGTTGATTACCCATGTTTCAGGGATTTCGGGTTAATGAAATTAAACAATGTTATATCTTCCTTTGATTTATTTTTGGATTAATGGTTTGTGGAAGTGATATTATGTGAAATTACTTGTTTTAGGGGCAACACATGGGTTTGTTTCATTGTTTGAGTGTTTAGATTCTTTTGGTCCAGGTTACCTATGAGGTAGACCATGTTTCGTTGTCGTTCATGATAGGATAAAACTACTTTTATTTTTATTCTTGTTAAATTCTTGTGATATACATTGGAATTGTTTTGTCATTTAGTATTTGAGATTATGTTGGGCTGCTTGATATCGTATATGAATGCATGAATTACATTGACCTGTGGGAACCTTGTGTACTTGAACCACAAGAGGAATTAACATTGAGTGCTTTCTCAGACTGTCTGTTATATTTCACACTATAAGACCACAGGGGGGATTGATGGTGAGTGCTCTCTCATAGTGTCTATAGATTATATTAAGAGACTATAGAGGGAATTTATATTGAGTTCTTACCTATATAGTCTATAGATATTGTGGAAAGACCATATGGGGAATTGATGGTTAGTTCTTCCCCAGAGTTTTTTTCCTTTTTATCATTACATAGCCAGAGGGGTTAGACTGTGTGAGCTACCGAAAGGGTTAATGTAAATAGTGAATGTTTGTAATGCATCCTCTAAACCAAAGAACAAGTTTGTATTTGGTCCTATTAGGTAGTATTTTGAGATACCTATTTTTGATACTTACTTGACTAAATGATGGATATTAAATGGTAATGAATTTAAATGGAAATTTTAGGATTTTTTACTTTTGTGTACTCATATTTTTTGATTCTTTTCCATTATTACCTGCTATATATACTAACTGATAGTTATGAATAAATCTTGTAGTGTTTTCCTACTGGAATTTGTCTCACACCCTGCTAAATTCATTCTATTAGACCAAAACAGATTATGTGGTTGTAGGTATAGATCAGGGCAAGTTCCTTCATCATTAGGTACTTGATTGTTGTAGAGATGGACAGCATGGGACCAAGAAGAGGCTTGAGATGCTATTGGAGTTTTTTTTACTTTTCTTTAGTACTATATTTCTATCATTATGATTAGTTTTGATTCTTTCCTAGATATATGTGACATGAATCATTTATATTTGTGCTTCAGTTGTTTATATACTTTCAATCTTCTGTTGTTTACTTTTTGTATGGTATTACTACTTCCGATATTATTTATTAATTATTATCTATTGAGTATAATCTTCTAATGAGGGAATAGTTTCTCCACTATTAATCCTAAGGCCCTCACTTCTATTTGGAAACCACTAGTGTTTAAGGAAATGCACTTGAGGCCATGTGACCAACCGGGTACGAGGTACCTTTGTGCGGATCCCTAAACCAGGATATTACAAATTGGTTTCAAAAGGTGAAATTTTCTTATTTTTCTTAATATTTTCAGCCTTTAGACATGGATAGGAATGAATAATACTTTGGTAATAATTTTTACCTAGTAGTAGCTAACCCTTGTATAGGGAAAATCCAATAATCCTTGAATATTTTAATTTTTTTATGATTTATTCAATTGTTGCAATTAATTTGATTTCACCATTGGTTGATACACATGTTTTGTGCTATTATGATTCATATCATTTATGTTCTATTCTATTAAAACCTAAGGAGATGAGGCTATACCATCTCATGGATCATATATGCACTTTATAGGGATCACAGTTCATGCACTCTTATCATGATATTTAAGTTGCATTACTGATTTCATGTTTTTCTGATAGATGTTGTGCTAGATATGCATGCTGTTGGGATAGATTTTGTGATATAATATCTTTTTTATTTTGATAGGGTATTAGAAAATTTAATTATTAATACGAATTGGTGCCAATATTTGGTCCCTAAGGTGTTATGGGACCTCTTGGATTGGATGTTGGTGGATCATATTGAACTATAAATGAATCCTATTACGATATGATATGAATATGATGCCAATATTTGATTCACGGTGAGTATGGGGCCCACAGATCATAATTTGGTACTTTAATTCTTGTTTATATATTTTTATAGGGTTCTAGAGTTGATTCTGAAGCTTAATATCTGGAAAAACCTAGAATACACGGCATGTGATGAAGAATACATGCAATTTATCCTTCTGTTCAGGAAGAAAATGTTTTTCTTAAGTACTTTTCATGTAATTTATCAACACACTATGTAGGTGATGACGTTGTAATAGACTATGTGAGAAGAGATGTGGAAATGGTGAACCTTTTGTAGGACACTCTTTTTATGTGATGAACACGTCGTGTATCCATTTACCATGTGACCAACCATGTAGGAAGAGACATGGGTTGGAAAAATCATTTCTTGAACATGCCATGTACTGATTGTACATTTCGTTTTTAAGTGATCTGTGTATCCAGCAATCTGACAAATGAAATGGGTTGGTGAAATCCTTATAGCACATACCGTGTTTGGCATTTACATAGTGTGCAGTTTTGTTCTAAGAGAACGGTGTGTTCAATCCATGTAAGAGAACTTGTGCAAGAGGGGATATTCAGGTACACATAGTGTCCTAAGGAGAACATTCCTTGAGTATGGGTGTTACATGACCAGGTTTTTCAGAGGTACACGCCATGTTAAAAGCCTAAGGGAACACACCATGTAGGGGATATACACACCTTGTACCCACTATTTTCTAAAACTTGATTGTTTTCTTCTCTTTTCCCTTTTTTCACTTATATGTTTTAGTCCTTGATAATATTGAACTAAGGTGTGTGCTTGACCGTTCATAGTAATGCCACCGAGACGTCCTCTGGTTGTACACCAGCTTCATGGCGATGATCAAACCCAGAAAATGGTAGACCAAAGACTACTAACAAACCATTCTATCGTGCCCATCATGGAACCGACCGACATTCCGGATATAGGTGCTAATGCACAGTTCCTAGAATGCATCATGAAGATGATGCAGAATTTCTAGGGAGCACCGCATCCTACCCTGTCTATAGAAAAATTGATGCGGTCACATCAGCAGCAGCATCCTCCCACCTTCTCAAGGAATAGAGGACCCCATGCTACAGAGTCGTGGTTGGAAGTCATGTTTTCTATCTCCAAGCATCTTGAGACACCTCTTCAGAGTATGGTCAAGCTTGTAACCTACATGCTTCAATATTCCACCAACAGATGGTGGGATGTGATATAATAGGCAGGACGCTAGTGGGTTATGGCTTGGGATGAGTTCTAGCATTCCTTTTATGATTACTTATAACTAGAGACCTTGAGCGCCGACTGATCCTGATAGTTCATGAGTAGGAATAGGTTACCCTCTCATTCATAGCGTATTCATATTTCTTCTTGGAGTTTCAGCTCTTCACACCCATTATGATTGGTGATGATTTTTTTCTAGCGAGGATTTTTGAGGACCTTGTCAGCCATGAAATATGATCCAAGGTGAACATCTTCAGATTGACTTCCATATCTTCTATAGTCAGCCAAGCACTGATCACCCAGTGCAACCTAAGGGATTTTGGAGTTGGGGGGACAGGGCAGTTCATCATTCGTAGTTTGTAATCTTCCAACTGATAGTTGGAATTATAGTAGGAAGTCTATGCATGGAGATCAGAGTAGGTGGGATTTTTCTTTTGGAAACTAGGTGGTGTGTTACCGGTGCAGGAAGGGATGATATAAGAAACCTCAATGCCTGAGAGACCCAGTATAGTGCTGATCATACTACAGGATGGTACATCTTTAGCATCTTAACATAACCCTCCTTCTAGAAAATATTGAGGGAGGATCTATTTCAACTCATTGTATTAGAGTCGGACCACCAGTGCCACATAAGACTGGGGGCAGTAGTTCTTCATGTCATTCATGATGAGGTGGTGCTCATGGCCATAGTGGTCTGACATAAGGTTTTTGATAACTGTATGGGGGATCAGCATAAGGATCAATGATAGCTTCATAGGGTTGTGGTGTAGGTTAGGCTTCTGTGTTGGAGCAGATCTAGCAGGATTAGGATCCCATACCCTCTATGGTTAGAGATACGATTTTGGTTACCTTAGTTTTAGCTTGTTCACTTTTTGATAAAGGGGATTATCATAGCTTTATATATGTGCTTATTGTGGAGATACTTGGGCTCAGTATCATTACCTATACTGATATTATGACGTTGGACACTCTATTGGGGATTAAAATAGCTAGGGTACGTCAGTGAAAGAAGTGACCTCTTGAGGTTGGTGGGTGTCACATCATATTGTACCTTTATGTATTGTAGATGATGGGCTATAACGTCATTCTCAAGAAGGACTGGTTAGTTCCCTTCTATGAAGTTGTCGATTTCAATTGTCGTAGGGTGAGTTTCACATCACCAGGGGTGGATTATTTCTACACAAGGGTGAATGGGATGTCTAGGTGATAAGAGATGGACCCAAGCATCATGGGTTGAGATGTGTTATAACCTAGATTTCTAGTTTGTATCTTGATGACTAGGGGACTTCCCAAAATGATTTTCCCCAGTGGTCGATCATTTTCTAGATGTTTTTTCAGATGACCTTTCAGGTTTTCCTTTAGAGCGAGAGGTGGAAATTTTTATTCACCTTGTGCTAGGGGCACCACTAGTGTCCATTAATCCTTATAGGATGGATACACTAGAGTTTAAAGAGCTCATGAATAAGTTCGAGGATTTTTAGCAAAAGGGTTCTGTCTGACCTAATAATTTTCCTTTGGGTTTGCCTGTCCTGTTTGCGAAAAAATCAGATGGTACCCTCAGACTTTGTGATGATTATCAAAAACCAAACCATTTGACATTCAAGAACCTAAATCCATTGCCAAGGATTGATTATCTCTTTAATCAACTTTAAAGATATTAGGTGTTCTCAAATATTGACTTGAGACCTGGTTATCATCATTTTCATGTTAGACCCTCAGATATACCTATTACAACTTTTCAAAGTAGGTATTTTCTCTATGAGTAGGTGGTTATGTCGTTCAATCTCACGAATTCATGGGCAGTTTTCATTTCACTAATGAACTTAGATTTCCATCCATACCTATACTCCTTTGTGGTTGTTTTCATGGATGATATCTTGGTTTACTCTAACACTCGACACAACCATAACTCTTACCTTGGGGTCATTTTGACTACACTGAGAGAACATAAATTATATTCCAGGCTCTCAAAATTCCACTTTTGGATTGACCAGATTCACTTCTTGGGTCATGTTATCTCAGAGAAATGTGTATTAGTAGAACCATAGAAAGTGATAGTAGGAGAAGCCAAAGAACGTCTTCTAGGTAAGTAGTTTTCTTGGGATGGATGAAACTAAAGACTCTTTATATCAGACTTTTCACATGTAGAAACACCACTAATGTGCCGGAATATGAAGGGTGATAAGTACTTATGGATAGATTCCTGTGATTCAGCCTTTTAGAAGATGAAAGAGAGGATGAATTCATCACTGATACTAATCTTACCAGAGCTCAAAAAGATTTATAATATTTACTATTATGCATTGGGTATCGATCTTGGAGCAGTGATTATGAAGGATAATTTTGATGTTATTTATGGATCTAGGTATTTGAGGCCACATGAGAAGAATTATCCTATACACAATCTTGAGTTGGCTTCAATTTTACATGCCTTGCACTATTCTATACATTTTCTTCTATGAGATCATTTTTTGGTGTATACAGACCACAAAAGTCTCAAGCATATCTTGACTCAGCATGAGTTGAATTTATGACAGTGATGGTGGGTTCAATACCTTCATTATTTTGACTTTGAGCTTGCATACACACCTGGTAAAGGCAAAACAGTGGCTAACGTGTTGGTCAGGATGACTCAGATACAGGCAATTCAGGAGTTCAGTAGTGAGTGGCATCTTATGAATCTATTCTTTGAGATGCATTTGGTGCTGCATGATAGAGAGGTGATAATTTTTCATTCTTTTGTAGTTGTTACATCTACTCTACTATATTTGGTTCGAATGAGGTAGCTATCAGATTCAGAAGCCCTAGTCCTATAGAAGAGTGTGTTAGGAGAAGACCCTACTACTTTGTGGACATTAGGTGAGGATGAGGTCTTGCATTTTCATGGATTCATATGGGTGTTAGTAGACATACGTGAGGAGTTGATGTGGGATTTTCATTCCTCGGATTGGGAAGTTCATCCTAGTGTCACCAAGATGTATCAATAATTACACCGCCAGTATTAGTGGCTAGTTATGAAGAAAGATGTTGTTTTTTATGAGTTGTTCCACCTTTCATCTGGTGAAAGTGAAGAATCAGTGAATAGTAGATCTTTTACAACAGTTACCAATTCCTTAGTGAAAGTTTAATGTTTTCATGATGGAATTAGTGACAGGGTTGCCGAGGTCACCTCGAGGGAATGATGTCGAATGGGTTTTCATTGATAGACTCACGAAGGTTACACACTTCTTACTGATCAAGGAGACCTTCAGTGTTTATAATATTGGAGGGTTATACATTTGAGATATTGTAAGTATGCATGGGGTTCCACACTCTATCGTTTTAGACAGAGTGTCTTGTTTTACTTCTAATATCTGGTAGGCATTACAGAGGGATTTGGGTATACATGTACTTTTTAGTATAGTTTACCATCCACATTCAGATTTCCAGTCAGAGTGCACGATTCAGGTGTTGGAGGACATGCTTTGAGAAAACGTCTATGATTTTGGAGGTTCTTGGGAGAAGCACATACCTCTAGTGGAGTTTTCCAACAATAATAGTTTTTAGGAAAATATTTAGATGGAACCTTATGAGGCTTTGTATGATAGGCCATCCCAATCACCCCTATATTGGCTAGAGGTAGAAGAGGTAGCTATGTTGGGACCTCATCTTGTCTAAGAGACCACAAAGCAGGTGGTGTTGATTCAGAAGAAGAATAATACTACACAGTCATGCAAGATGTCTTATCCTATTTGATGGAGATGTCCTATGGAGTTTTAGGTTGGAGATCAGGTTTCTTACATGTCACACTGAGATTAGAACATGGGAAGATTTGGAGAAAGGGAAAGCTTTCATCCTGATACGTCAATCCATTTAATGTATTAGAGAAAGTCGGATCGGTTACCAATCGATTGTCGTTACCTGAGAGTTACCAGGATATAGATGATGTATTTCACGTTTCTCAACTAAGAAGTTACATCTCATACTTGACTCATGTTTTTTAACATGAGGAGGTTGATTTGGAGGTGGACGCATCATTTGAGGAGCATCTAATCTGGATTATTGATCGAAGAACGACAGTTCTCCATGGTCAGTCTATTTCTCTAGTACGGGTGTTGTGGCAGCATGGTCGAGTGCAGGACGAGTCATGGGAGAGGGAGACCAATGTGCGATCATAGTTTCCAGAGCTGTTTGAGGATTTTTCCTCTCCACCTTATTAGGGAAATTCAGGGACAAATTTCCTTACGTGGGGAGTTTGTAAGAACCCAGTTCTTCATTTGAACTATGGAACTTGTTTTCAGGTGTTTTGTGAAAATTGACGAATTTGGAAATTTTATAAGGACATGTTGTGTACTTAAGTGTAGATGTTGTGTACCAGGTTGCCGTGGGTAGCCGTGTACTAAAAATGTAATGGACGAGACAAGGTCATGTAGCATGATGTGGAAAACCACTAATGTTGGGGGGCCAATTGAGGAAAATACACGGCAGGTTTATTCACGATACACGCCATGTACTTTCTTTTTTGTTTGACATATCATACAGGGGTCGCGTCTAACCCCCATGTTCATCTTCTTCTATATGTATCTCGCAAAGGGGTCTACAGAATCATATATTATTCCTTGAGACACTAATTCAACATTTTTTCACCAAATCGAACACCTTCGGTTGCTTTGGAATCCCACCGGTGAGTCCTTCATTCTTCTAGAGCCTCTTCTACGGATTTTTTCCCACTCTTCTGTTATATAAGGTTGAATGTTTTTGTATTTTTTATAGATCTATGTATTTTATGGCCGATTCAAGGGCCGTAGATCAATATTGTTCATCATACATCATCAAGGAAAGTGGATTTTTGGCTTTTATTGGTTTTATTTGATTTTTATATATCAATGTGATGATTACCCATGTTTCAGATATTTCGGGATTATGACATTGAACCATGTTTTATCTGCCTTAGATTGATTATTGGGTTAATGGTTTACTGATTTCATATTATGTGAAATTGAATGTTTAAGGAACACCCTATGGGTGTGTTTCCTTATATGAATGTTTTGGGTCATTGGGTTTTGGTTGCCTATGAGGCAGACCTTTTTTCCTTACCTTTCTTGATAGGATGGAACTGTTTATCTTTTTCTACTTGTTAAATTCTTGTGATATGCATTGGAATTGTTTATTCATGTAGTAGTTGATATTAATTTGGGCTTCTTGATATCGTATATGCACATTTTAATTACACAGGTTTGTGAGAACCTGGTGTAACTAGATCCGAGGGGGAATTGACGTTGAGTACTTCCTTAATGTGTCTGTTATATTTTATGCTTCGAGACCAGAGAGGGAATTGACAGTGAGTGCTCCCTCAAAGTGTCTATAGATTACATTATGAGACCATAGGGGGATTTATGTTGAGTGCTTCCCCAGATATTATGTAGTTATTGTAGAAATACCATAGGGGAATTGATGATGAGTACTTCCTGAGAGTGTATTTTCCTTTGTTTTCATTACTTAACCAGATGGGTTGGACAATGTAAGCTACCCATTGAGATAATTTAATTATTGAATGTTTATGACGCGTCTGCCAAGACAAATAACAATCTTGGATTTTGTCCTATTAGGTTTTCTTCTGATATAAATATCTGTGATACTTACATGATTAAATGATTAACATTAAATGCTACTGAATTTAAATGGAAACTATATGATTAGTTACTTTTCTGTACTCCTAGATACTTTGCTGCTTTTCCATTATTACCTTCAATATATACACAAAGATGGTTAGGAACATATCTTTTTGTGGTTTCCTACTGGGATTCGTCTCACACCCTATTTGGGTCATGCTTTTGGACCCAAATAGATTATATGGTTATGGGTATAGATGATGGAAAATGCCCTTCATCGTCATAAGCATGATTATTATAGAGCTCGAGAGAATGGGACCAAACTCAGGATTGCGATGCTACTGGAATTTATTTGTTTATTTTTTACTTTGGTTTAGTATTGTATATCTAGAATTTTTACTTGTTTTGCTGCTATACTAGACATATTTGACAAGAATCATTTATAAATGTGCTCCAGTAGTTTATTTATTTTCAGTCTTTCATTGTTTACTTGTTTAATGGTATTACTACTTCCCCTACTATTTATTAATTGTTATTCCATTGTGAATACTCTACCAATGAGGGCATATTTTCCCCTCTATCACACCCAAGGCCCTTACTTATAGTCGGCATGATCTTGTGTTTGCGGAAATGCGCATGAGGCCATGTGACCAACCAGGTATGGGGCACCTTTGGGCAGCACCCAGAACCGGGATGTTACAATTTTTTTATTAAAATTGTATATCCCTCCATGTTTTTAATGGATATTTTATTTTGAAATGATTGAAAATTTTTATTTGGTTTCTAAATAAAAAGTGGAATCATACATATATATTAATTATATATCATACCAAAAATCAATTAATCCTTTATTTAAATATTATGTATGGGTTGTGGATTAATTTTTATGCATATTGATCTTATCACCTCATGACGTTCTATATTATTTCAGTTTTAGGTACCGACTATCTATTTCATCATTTGTGATGATGAGGTTTTAGTGGTTGATGGTGAGTTTTATTGTTAGATGGAGGTATTTTTATTATTTTATGCTTTTCATTTTATTTATAAAATCAACTGTCTATGCCTTTTTATAATTTTTACATATATACTATACTGATATATTCTAGTGGCCCATGAAAGGGAATATGGTGTCTACTTTAACATCTTTTAAATATGTAGGGGAGGGAGACCAGTGGATAGGGGAGGAAATTGATTATTAATATTTTTTACTACCTTCATATTCTATTTTATGTATATTTATTTCAACATATTTTATTTGTCATGGATATCCTACATATGGATGAATCATGTATATATATTAATTATTATTAAACTCTACTTATTTGGAGAATTTATTCCAATAGTGTTTTTATTAATGCTCTGGAACTAGACACCACCCGGTGGCCATCGGGATTTCACCTAGGGGATTTTATGTGCATAATCCATCATTCAACGAAGGGATGACTTGGGATGTTTTATGATAATAAAAATATATTTTATATAAATTAAATTTACAATGTATCAGACTATTAATTTTTTATTCTAGATATATATAAAAAATGAGAAATTATTTCCCCTCCTAAATTATTTTCTATTGAACCATTCACCACCCACATCCTTATCCCTTTAAAATAATGAATCATTTTCTTCAATCTTGACACCGAATTAAAATAATCCGTGATATATTTTATGGAACAAAAATTTACAATAGATGGAAATAATTAGGAAATTATGAGAATGAAATATGGAACATTATTAAAATATTACCATAAGAATAAAAATACATGTAAATAAAAATGATACAATCATGAAATAGGCATCCTCATGTTTTACCTTAATGACCATACCACCAATTTTAACTATGGAATAATTAAAAAAATTAGAAATATATAAGAAATTTTGAGAGATAAGTATGTGAATATCATGCTCACATTTATTTTATTTATATAAGGATATATATATATATATATGAATTTGATATGAAATTAATCCATATAATTTTTAGAAATATGGCTATTGGATATATGGACATTAAATGTGTGGTCATTGGGTTTACTTGTTTGAAATATTTATATGGAGTATTTTATAATTAGGAGAAAATAATGTGTTACACACAATATATTTTTCATTTAATTAAAATAAATAATTTAATAATAATATAAAATGATACAAATTAACTTATGAAAATATAACTTATTTTAAGGATACTTTTCATTATATATAATGTATTTTAAATATAACTAATTTCTTATAAATAATCCTTTTAATGAAACATATTAATGAAATAAATAATAATTATTAAATTAATTATATAATATCTATTAAAAATGTAGTTATAATGACCAATAATATAATGATTCCAAGTCAATGAAAATTATTTTGATTAAACATTACTTTTATTTTATAATCTGTTTTTTAGTTAAATGAAAAAATAATTCATATACGGATTATAAAATTCCATTAAATTGTTTTATTTATTTATTTAAGAAAAATTAATTAATATTAATTATATTATTTTTATTGTTAAATAATTAGAATAAAGTCACATTTATTCTTGAAATATTGTTTTCCAAAAAAATAATGTGTCTTAATTATGTAAAATTATTTTAATCGTTTTTTGAAATTACATTGAATGAAATATATTTTATTTTATGAATATATGGATTCTAATTTTGTAATAGGGAAAATGTAAGTTTTGAGAAACTAAAATTGGCAACTTAAAAATTGAGTTTCATCTTTATGGGTAAAATGAGATAAACTGTGTTAAATTAATAGATAAATGATTAAAATGACCCTAAAAGTTATAAAACAATCATTCTTAATAGGTTGGATAAACGATATCCATTATTTATTGACATTTTATTCACTTTTCGTGAAAACACATAGTCCTTATATATTATAAAATGGGTATTTGTGGAAATAACTCTCTAAATTACATAAAAAAGCACCCGCCCTTTAGCCATATAAAACAAAACATTTTCATCAAATATATATTGAAGCCTTTTACAAATATGATATCATATTTTATTCGTGTATTGTTTTACCCTACAGTTCAAGGAATGAGGCCTATATCCTTCATTCTAAAGAAACCAATTTAGAAGGAATTATTCCTTAAAACTATCTATTTATTCACCATCTTTTTCAACTACATTCAATAATAAATTTTTTTTGAATCTAATCATCTAATATATAATGGTATATTAACAAAATTAGTATTCTATGAAAATGATATTGTGATTATATACGTCTAAACTCTTACTCTTTTAGTAGTATATCATGTTCTTATTTTGGTCAGTTTGACCACCAACATGAAAAATCTTATAAAAACACCATAATTCTCATCATGAATTAGTATCAAACAATCAATTCAAAAAAATATAAGATATTAAAATATAATTTATATTATTAATATGGTTCTATATCAATTCTATATAAAACATGGTTATTATGCAATTATAATTGTTATCAGAAAATTACTCAAAAATTTTCATCATTAATTACATCACCATAACCATAACCATAACTTCAATAATATGATATTAGGTCTAAATAAAGAAATGAAATATAATAATATTAATTTCTTAATAAATCAAGTAATGATAGACTTTTTATCAATAAAAAATGATCAATATCACTTTTTAATACTTAAATAAAACAATCAATGTTACTGACCTCATACGACTATTTTAAACTAAAAAACAAAATATAGGTGTAATGAATAATTAATAAATAAATTTATAAAATATAATATATTTATAAATAAGGTTCTAAAATTAGTTTTTAATATGGTTATGTTTTATATGTAGGAGATTGAAGTTCTTTTTTGGATGTCAAAGGTAATGTTAGGGGTTTATTTTCATTCTGACATTATAATCCAAATAATCTATGTCTAAATTCATATTTGGGGGATGTTTTTTATATTCACTCTAAACCCATATTTATTATCATATCTAATATAAATTTCAATTATTTAAATTAATCCTTACCATTTCACCTCCCATTATTTCACAATTAAAATAATGGATTCGTGTAAATTTAGTTGACCATGTATCTTCTTTTCGGTTAAGAATATTTTTCTTGTATGAACATTTTTTCCTATTCTAATTTTTATTTAATTTTCCCAAATTCAATGTTTTTTTAATGTTCTTTTCTATTGACATTGAATTTCTTCAAAATGTGTGATATGAATGTTTTTTCAGTGGTTTCCACAAAATATCTTTCTCCGACTATTTTATTAAGTTTTCATTATGAATATTACTTTCAAGATTTCATTAATCATCTAAGTACTTTTTATTTACTTTTCAAAAACATTTTTATTATAACTGTTTTATAAACTATTTGTTTTTTAACGAAAACTTATCAAAATTTTATAGCAATTTCTCCTTATATTCTATGAAAAATTCTTATGTTTTTATAATATGATTATCATATATGTAAGTTTCATTTTATTTTTTTTATGTTCAAATGGATATATGTTTAAATTGAATCATTTTATTATCATATCATTTAATCATTTTTATGAAACCTATTTCATTATAAAAAATTAATAATGTTGTTTTGTAATTATGAATGTTTGTATATTCATGTGGAAGATATATGTATATATATATATATAATATTTCATTATGTGTTTAGTTCACCTAGAATAATATATTCATCCAATTCTTTCATGTAGGTTTCATATCTCATGAAATTGTACGTAAGGGACTTGGGAGTGAACAAGGTCTATGATTTTTTTGGGAATGGGTAGTTAAAAAATTCCACTATATTGTGAGACATTTTCTAAAATTTTATCATTGTCATCGAACTGATCCTTATCATATAAATTTACTTTCAAAGATTATGTTTGTCCCTCAATTCTATCTTATGCTAAACATCTATGTTATTCTGCATCACTCTATATTATTTAATAATTTTTTCAATCTCAGTTGAAACATTTATTATATAATTAAAAAAATAAACAATTGATGATTCATTATTTATGATTAATATTGTATGATATTAAATTTGACTTATGATATGTTCATGTTGTTGATTATGTCATCACACCCACATATCAGTAGTATGGTCACTTATGACCTTCAATTGATATAAATTATATTTACCCGTACTGAGTGTCTTAGAAAAACCATTTCTAGTTTTGCATTGTACATGTAATGAAAGGGATTACTATATGATTCATATTTATAAGGATATCCTGTATGGAGAGTTTTTCGGGAGATAATGACTGCTTATTTTTAAATAATAATCTCATATAAATATTATCCAAATAAAAAAACTGATATATTTTAAGGTGTGATTTTTGATTATTTATAATGAATATTATTATAAAATTATGTATTATATATGTATTTTTTAGTTAGAACATATCTTTTGGTGTCACATCATTGTTTTTAAAATTTTAGAGGATTGATTTATAATGAATAAGAGAAAAAATTTAAAACATACTATATTGACCTGAAAGTGAAGTACATAAATCCTAAAATGAAATATGCTTAAATATTGGTTTTATAACCTAAAAACATAGGATTTATTTTCCTTATTATATGATTTATTTCTTAATTAATTATTTATTAACACTCACGCTATGTAACAAAAAAAAACTATATGTACTGCCTTGAAATATATTTGAATTTTCTATAACATTCATTACCTAAAACACTGAACATGTGTGAATAATCATTATAAGTTATTAAATTAATCACATTATATAATATATAAATAAAACATAATTATCAATAATAATTTTTAATTCACTTTTCAAATACTATAAATCCTAAATAATTATTTTGATATATTTGGGTAGTGAAAATTGTTTTATAATGAAATTTTTATTAAAAAGATATTTATTTTTAAAACGAATTAATTAATAATATCAAAATTAATTAAATTATTTTTTACATGTGTATAAAATTAAATAATTTGTTATAAGTGAACATAAAATCAATTAAAGGTAAGACGTGAAGTTTTTCTAAATAAAAAATTCATACTTATAATGTTTTTCTATCATAGTAAATTAAATTAGTCACTATTTATGATTAATTTTGTTGAAATTTGTAGATTATATATTCACTAAAATAATTTAACATACATAAAAAAATTTACAAATAAATTAAAGAGAATAAAATTGGTTTTTTATTAGAAATTCATTTTTCAAAAATGTGTTTACATTTTGTTTCATATGATTATTTTAATTATAAAACCTACAACTTGTAGACATTGAATTTTGTAAAATATATTATTTATTTAGAATCATAATTTCCAAAAAAATTGAATGTGTACACTTTAATTTTTGTTCATAATGTATAGTAAAAATAGTAAACATTGTTTTATAATGTTAAGGTAAAAACGGTTTAGTAGGGGTTAAACTAAGAGATAAGGTTACAAATGAAACATAAACACGTATAAATATTATTGGATGAATATATTTACCCCATATATTATATTAAATTGTATTTTATTCATGTCTTAACACTATAATAAGAAAATCACATTATATTATTTTAATATTATATGTAATTCCATGTATGTCACACCCCTCATTTATAAAAGGAAACCACATATCCTCTCATATTCACAATCATTGATCACATTGGATTATCCAATACATATTCAAATTAACTACTATATTAATTTCTTTATTTATCTCTTGGTATTTCCTTAATAACATTCAATTAACGCATAAGGAGTAAGCCAAAGGAGGTCTCTCAAAGATGAGGTGAACATCTTACCTGACACTTTAAAAGTTTAATCCTTATTCTAATTCATATAAATATAATGTATTCATATTTATATATTTAATCAAGTATAATAAATTAATTAATATTTTATTATTATAAAGGTGAAACCATTTTTCACCACCTTTCCATCTAAGGAAAATTGAATGTATCGATCATGCGAACGTGTGGCCAACTACCTCCAAGAAGTAGTGTCATTTACTTTACATCACCGCCTCACACGGTTTGTCATGGTGTTGGATTTATTAAATATATAAGATATTTAATATATAATTATTATTTTTTATATTTAAAGTATTTTTTATAGTATATTTTTTCTATCTATAAAAATGTGGAAACATCACACTATGTATATACGAACTACCACTTCCACGAAGTAACATAATTCATTTTTCACCAACAATTTATATGAATTATAATAAAAATTAATATAATGATTAAATATGATAGTTATGAAATTAATAATATTTTGGACAAGATTTATCCATTGTTATTGTGAAATGAATATAATTTCTAAATAAAAACAAGTATGAAAAATGAAATAGTTATCTCCAGAATAGTGATCTTAATAAAGAATTGTTAATGAGAAGGTGATAAGATATTGTAAGTAAACCATTATTTGTATCATAAGTTTTAATATAGTTATTATAAAGATTTATATTAAATCCAAATTCATTATATTAGAGTTTGTTTTTCTTAGGATGAAATTCGGTCTTTAGACAGGGGCTTATGTTACAATCACACTATTTACCATGATTATTTATGCATAAATTTACAATAATTAAATTATATGATATATCACACATAAAATTAATTTATTTTCTTATTATTTTTTTATTTTTGTAGATTTCATGTTTTTATTTAATTTTTTACTCTCTAATTACTCATAAAACTAAAAAAACTTTTGTCAAGAAAACGACGTTATTTTTCTATTTGGTTGGGAATATTTTCTCTTCCATATCATTGTTTTATGAAACAATGTAAAGAATTTTTTATTATCCTCAAAGGATTGATTAAATTAATTTTTATCCGTATTATATTTTTAATAATAAAATTTTAGAAATAATTTATTTTTCATTTTTAGAATGAGGTACTTTTTATTATCATTTTGAGAAGAATATGTGTTTTAGAAGTTTCTACATGAATAAATTTTCTTGTTATGATGACCATTATTTTCCATGAATCAAGCTTTATTGTTTTCTATATTTATTTTCTAAAAATATATATATTTCCTAAAATTTGATAAATTTTAATATCTTATATAATTATGTTCAAAATTAATATGGTATATTCACCATGAAATTTTAAAGTGATATTTTAATAGAATTTTAGTATGTGAAAAACTACAATGTTGTTAGGAAAACATCACTGGGGATATGATTCAATTAAACCATACCTTTTATTTCATATGATAGTTATTATTTATGATGATAAAATCATAAAGAAACCCAGTTTTTTTCCATTGGTTAAGTTGTGATGAAATGAAAACATTTTTCATGATCATATGAAATATATATGAATACATTATGATTATTTGATGAATGGGTTTTTATATCCCTCCAATGCAATGGGTAATGATTAATGTATTATTAGATCAATGTGTACATGAGCTGTTAGCCAAATACTGAAAGAGGGTACATCGATGGTTATCCCAAGCCCGAAGTAAGTATGGAGGTGGTTATCCCAATCCAAAAGTGAATTGAATATATTGGTGGGTATCGATGACATATGACTTAAATGATTAATTTTATTACAAACATTTTATGCCACTATCTATGAAATGTTATTATTATTTTTATATGATCTCATGGATCATGATCTTTGATTATTCTATGATTCATGTCTTATGAAAATCTAAATCTTTATACCATGAATATGATATATGAATTACAGGGTATTATTTTCAAAAGTTGAGATCATATTATCATTCCGTTATTCTCAATATATTCTTATATAAGATCATTGATTCATATTTCCCTTGTTTATCTTTTCAGAGCACAGTATCTCTCAATTTTATATATTTAATTTCCCGAAGAATAGAATTAAATAGAGTAATTTAAATGATTGTTTTATGTTTGAATAACATTATTAAATAATATATTTAATATCTTTCATAAAATAAGATGATTATGTATCCTGCCTCTAAATATAGTAAACCATTATAGTTTTGGTTCATATATTTGTATAATATGTATTGACTATAAATATAAAATGGTTTAATATTTTTGTATATAATATGTGGGTCTCTTCAGGCCATCAATTTTTGTTTTTTTCAATTTTTATTATAAGAAGGAACCTTATAAACAAGTATTTTGATGGAAAATACTGTCACGAACCAAGATGGGTCGCCATCTAACCCAAGAACCAACCCAGTCCATGACATGGACCAAAGGGCATTCCTGATCCCCATGGGCTAGAAACTAGTGTCAGGCATCACGGTGAGATAGTTGGGAATGTTTTGACCCATAAAAAAGCCAAATAGCTTAATATAAACTGAACAAAATAAAAAAAACACTAGAAACATATGATAAAATAAAGATAACTGAATAAACATAACTCCAAATGACACCATGGGACACCACCAATCATTGAACCACACTCACCAAGAGAGATCCAAGAACAAAACCTAAAACTGAAATGTAAAGTAGGCATGAGCACCGAGATGCTTAGTAGGAATTCCAGCGTACAACAACACCATATGCCCTAACCTTTAAAAAGAAACCCAAAATGTTCTTGTTTGAAAAAAAGACATAATAAATTAATGTTTTTTTATTATTTTCAAATTTATTGAACACGAATTCCTTTTCATGAAAAACATTTCTCTGCCACTTCATTTTCAAAATAGGTTCCAAGCATGCATTAGAATATCAAAATGGAAGGAGACCAATTTAGATTAAAAATATGGTTTTCACCAAAAAGGGAACAATAATGAAACAACTAAATTGAAAATCATATAATAAAAAAATTTCCACAAACGAGAACCATGGGCTATCCCTATAGGTAACTATCACATATGGGACCCTAGAGACCACATACCTTATTGAAACATGGAATAATAACCACACAAAACATTGTTCTCATGCACAATCAACTAGTAGGGAACACACCCATAACCCAGTGGTCTGCAATTATCACAAATGTTTAGTTAGTGTAATTGCATCAATCATGTTCAATGAAACTGGGATTAACCACTTACGTACCATCTATCATACTAGTCCTAGTCTTCCCACCTAGTAATAGAGGTTTCCTATTGTGAATCATTTCAATTGGTGGTGAGTTTTTATTATGAACACATATATATACTTATCATTTTATTTACATTAAAACACACCCAACCTCTCACCACTAATCTCCCTCCATGATCACATCCCCCCTTCTTCGTATCACAAAATAATGCACATGATTCTTTACTAGGCACAGATCACAAATCACATATTCAAAACATACATAATTTTCTAAAAAAAAGGCATGCCTCAAGAGAGGATTTTATTTTTCATAAAACATTCTTAAGGATAAAATAGTATTAATTACATATAGGGAACACCTAATTTATAAATAACAGGCTAAAAGTCCAAAAGCCTTTGAAAATACTCATTACCAAGTATGAACAACTTAGGAAATCACTTTTTATGAAAATTTTCTTAAGACCGATGAGAGGTATAGATACATTTAAATTTCCAAAATAAAGGCATAATTATTTAGATAAACCACTACCAAATTTCATAGAATGTATATATAAAATAAATTTAAAACATATTTTGAAAACAAGAAATAAAATATGGAATTAAACATAATGGAATACGCATAGGGGGCCTTCCTCAGGGTGGAACCAGGCCATCCACTTTGGCTCTTGGCACATTAATACTAAAAGTTATTGCTCCCCAACTAAGCATATTCACTTTAATATACATATAAAGACACATAACCCCTATACACAACCCTTCGTGGAAATGAACATGTGCAGGGGGATCCTTACGCATATTCTTATATGCATATACAAGTAGCCAGTCACCTACATATGAATTTTTATATATATACATGGGCACACCTAGCCTCATGCATGTATATTCACTACAATGGAAGACTATACATGTAACGGGGGAACCCACACTCACACACACACACACACATATATACATACCTATGCACATTCAGGTGAGTCACCTTAGACCCGAATACTCCAAACCACAAAGAGGAGTTCAACACACTACACCACAAATACGACAAACCTTACAATGAGACAAAATACCCCATTTAAGATGGTTTGAAACCAAGAAATGACATAAAACCCATACCTTGGATGGTGGTGGCTACCCAAAATATCCCAAAACTCTTCTCCATCAGCGGCGGTTGATGGATTCCACAAGAATGGGTACCGAGAGATCATTCACACGACCCTAAACCATAAGAAATCACAAAACCCGAATCAACCACTATCCTAGGTTTTCAATTGATTAATTAATAGATCATTCTATAATTTAATAAATAAATGTTACCCAAAAGCATGATAATAAGAGATCAATATCACAATAATCAATCACATAGAAAACATAAACCTCATATTCAATAAGGTGGTCAGTAAGGGTAAACCAATATCATGTCAAAAGATCCAATTGGGCCTTCACTCATTTAAAAAAATTGAAAATCCATTTCTAAACAAATATGAAATTTCAAAACATAATTCCAAAGGAATACATAAACATATTCAAGAATGCCCACATAAATATAGGAAAAAACCATTTTCGTTTTAAAAAACCAAACACACTTTTTAAATTAAGGCACCCAATCGAACACAAAGACAGTCCAGACTAAAACCCATTTGGTCTAAATTCGAGTAATCAAGTGCATTTCACAATGAAAACATTTATTGGAATTTTTACCAAACATAAATAAGGCGTAAAACACCATTTCAAAACAAAGATTCATTTGTGATAATCAATCCACCATTTCATCCAAGTAAAAACTCACCAAAGCATTCAAAATTTAACAAAACCTCTCGCTACACATGAGACTCATTCTTTGAAACCCGAAACAAGGACCAAGGTCACCCATTTCCATAAAATTACTTTTAAAGAGGCCAATAATAATTCCAAAAATATGTAAAACCACACACAAATTTCAAACAACCATTTTGAATAAAAGTAAAAACACCATACAAAATCATTTTAAGACGCACCTCAATTTAAAAAAATCCCTTTTAAGGATTCATTTTTTACCCAATGAAAATAAAACTGGGCCAAGACCTGTTGCCCCAATTTTAAATAATTAAAAGTACCCAAATGCATTACATGGAATGCCTGGAACAATTAAATATTCTAAATTAAATAATAAATTGAGGACTCACAAAATCAAGCATTAATGCCCAGGCTAAGGAACAATAAAATGGTTTAAAATCAACAAAAGGCTATAAAATATATTCATACATACATAAAAGGGAAATAAATCACAAGAATATAAAAATTAAATAAGAAACAATGTGCGTATACACCTACCCTAAGGAGGACAAGACTTATCCAGAGCACTTAGGAACTTGAAACCCTTGGTGAATACCACCCGACACTAGCGCACACATGAATTATTATATATATATATAAACCCTTAATCTATTATACATTTTCCCCAAATCATGAGGTAAAATGTGAAGGGAATTTATATATATACATATATAAAAACGTACCTATACATGAGAGCGTAACACTTCAATGAGACACCAGCATTATATATCACTACTAGGAACCCTAAAACATCAAAGGAGCCCAAATCGAAGGTGAGAAATACAATAGCGTGATAAAACACTTACCTCAAGCATCGTAGAAGACATGAGATGAGTCAATCCTCTTCTCATTCGGTGGTGGATGGCAGAATACACACAAAGTCAACCCGAGAGACCTCACACATACCTTATCGACGAAAGAAACAACAAAAATTGAATTAACCCGAAATATAGGGTTTGGACGAGTGAAACCGGGTGATGATGAGGGGAAAACGACCAAAGAGAATGAGAAAATGGTAGATGGACTTACATTGAATAACTTAACCTGATCTATGGAGAAAAAGGGAATATTTTTTATCAAAGAGGAGACCAAGAGGGAGAGAGATGCGTGACCAAGGAGGGTGAGGGGAGATGCTTTGTGTGATGCACTAGGAGTAAGAAAAAGTGGGGAAAAGAAAAAAATATGGAAAAAATAAATCATAAAAATAAAAATAAATAAATTAAAAATAAAAAATAAAAAATAGATTTTATGTAAAAAACTCGCAAAAGACTTAAATTAATGGTATACTAACCGCCAGAGTTCAACCCCACTCCATAATAAAATAAAATAAAATAAAATAAAAACATTGTGACAACCTGGGTGTTATAATCTCCCACCATGACACTTTCTATCCCCAGAAAGTCACAATTTATGGAATATAGAGAGGAAACAAAGGGTTCAATGAGAACTTACCAAAAAGAATCACTCTTCACAGCTTACAGTCAAAGGAAATAGCTAAAACCCTCCAAATGATTGTTGCAATTAACTATAATGAATCCATCTCTCCATGTATTACTGGAATAAGAACCTAAAAAAATAAAATTACCTCCCTTAATATTGAAAGATGATCCCTTTGAAAAACAAGTGAAAAGAAGAAAATACAACATGTTAAGAGAAGTGAATTAAATAAAAATCTTAATTAACATGTTACAAGACTTTCCATTATGTGTCATTTTCCCCAAAGAGCATGAAAACCTCTAGTTGAGTGGTCAAGGATGAGAATTTCTACACTCACACAGTCAAATCCTACAAATCGAAAGACAATAAACACTTCTGAACATAAATCTTACCACTTGTCAAAGGTAACCATGTAAATCCATATCATTCCTAGGAACAAAACAAAGGATCGACATGGGGAGGCCTTAATGGACTCCCCACAATTAGAATCCATCCAACCCCCAAGACAAGAACAAACTGACTGACACAGGGAGGCCTGAACGGACTTTCTACCATTATGAAAAATTTCAACACTGATTCATTCTAGATATCTTTGAGTGAGACCCACCATGGGTCTCCCCACCATTATAACTGAGGGAATATACACAAACATCAAAATTTTCCAGTACTGACCAAACACCCAACTAAATGGTGTGGGGAGGGAAGGGCCCAACTACTGGGGTGTCAAAACCCCATCCGAAGACAAAACAACTTCTTCACATCCCGATATGATAACTAATCAAAATGGATACCGATTTACCCCCACAGACCCTATAAGAACCACTAATAGAGATTACAAATGAGGTACATAACCATCGAGAATTTAAGGTAATGAGACAACCATGCTTCCTCATAGACACAGGAAACCCCACACACCAAAATGGGTCATTAGGAATGGAAGAACTATGGGAAAAATTTTAAATTTCCTTCACATTTACCATCAATAATAAAAATAATGCCATGGTCCCATATACTCTCTGGCTTTCTAACTATGCACAAGCTTAACTCTAAGGGCCATTGTTGGAGCTCTAACGTTTGAAACATCTCCTACCACACAGTCGGTCATTAAAGACTATCAAACGGAGCTTCTACTTTGGGTGCCACACACAACCACACTAAAAATAAGACAACACTAACTAAAAAAACACACCCCAACATCTAACTACTCCTTCACAGAACATTCACCAAAATATCTATTTAGATGATTCATATGCATCACCTCTTCACCTTCACCAATAAACATCAGAAGTAAATACGCATGAAAAACACTATTCTTTGAATAGAGAAATTAGAAATCCTTAAGAGGATGACACACTCCTATGAAAACAAGGATTACTGAAGGATTCTATGAAATCCACCCTTGTTCTTTAGAAGAACTCACGCTGTGAGACGTCACCAAACATGACCTTTGAGTCTTATGGTAGCACTAAAAGCCTTTCAATACATCGTTTAGAACCGATAACTACAAACCACCTTCACTATACCCTGTTGAAATTCCTTTCACCATTTATAGGGGACCTTCAGACATAATGGTGTCAAACATCATACCCAACGACTCAATTAACTTATTGAGAACCAAACTCCCTTCAACTCCCATAACGTCTATCATCTTGCTACGAGAGGATCCACATAACTGAAAAGGAAAAATGTATAGACATATCACTATCACTCAAATGGGAGAGTCTATACTTTAAATAACTAGAGGGATAGGAAATGGAAAATTTCCCATGGCTATACTTCAATCACTTGTTAAAGCTTTTTGGGGGAATACACCAGTCAATAAAGGAAACCATAGACCCAATAAAACTAGTCTAATAGCCAAGACATACCACAAGAGAATACTAAACGTGTAGGGGGAACCTCTTCATTGGATACCCGAAGAACTTTTCAAAAAAAATCCACTAACCACACACATTCACACAAACATACCAATAAAATACAAACATAGAACATCATCCAAATATGAAATGTTTCCAAAACTCAAAACACCCCACTGCAAGATTCCGAAAACAAAAAAATACACACACCCAACTATGGAACATCAAACACTTCATCCTTTCATCTAAAAAACACTTTTAAATTTAAAACAAGAAGGGTGGGATGCATATTCACCAATGTCGTCTCATGGTCCTTACACATGCATGTTCCAATGCCATCCAAGCACCAATTTACCTTCCATGAATAACCCATGCATATTTTCTCCCATTAAAATACAAAAGGTAATAAAACCCACTTTGGAAATACAATGACACTTCAAATAAAATCTATTTGAAATTTCACAATACATTTTAGAAAAACACAAATCATACAATCAATAATTTTATTTTTTAAATCATAGATATCAATTCCAACAAAATTCAACCCATTCAAAACACTTTTCTTCGGTTTATCAAATTTCATTAAAAATATAAATTTTAAACTCACTTTAAAATCACCCATGTTTCTCATACCATTAGGTTTGTAAATCCACAAGTTTCAATTATAAAAAACCAATCTCATTTGATGAAAAAAACATGTAATTAAAAGCCATATTTTTAGAACCTCGTTCAAAAGTGTTCTAAAAACCCATGTTCCACCAATTTGAAAATTATGTTATTTCCACTTAAAAATCCATATTTCATAAATATTCAAACTGATGTTTTCAAATTGATTTCCAAAACATAAAGGGACTCATGAAAACACAAGAGTAAACTAGTGTCGAAGGCTAACTCAGACGTATGGTTGGTAGCCATACGCCAGTAACTCCACCATCACAAAGAGTATTCTTCAACAATTCCCTCGATTACGGATGGATTTACAGGCCCTGTATGCTTGATGAGACTATTTTCCATACTCCATTTTCATTTCCCAACAATAAAAAGATTAACCATAATGACTAAATACTCAAAAAACATCAACTTTCCCCGGTAACTCATGTCCCTCCATGAGGTGTGCTAGTGAGGCACCTTACTCGTAGTTAGAACATCGAGTTCCAACAACCTTAACTCTGGTCTACCCTAAATCTTCCTAAAATAACATGACCCAAGAGAGGGTACCTACTCTAACAACATTTTGTCATGAACCAAGCCAGGTCACTATCTGACCCGGCACCCAACCCAGTCCATGAAATGACCCGAAGGGTCTTCCTGATCCCCACAGGCTAGCAACAAGTGGCAAGCATCAAGATGAGATAGTTGGGAAAGTTTTTTCCCATAAAAATAGAAAAATAGATTAATATAAACTAAAAAAACAAAAACAACACTAGAAACGAAAGATAAAATAAAGTTAACTGGCTATACATACCTCAAAATGACCCCATGGGTCCCCACCAAACATAGAACCATGCTCACCAAGAGCGATCCAAGGCCAAAACCAGAAATTGAAATGTAAAGTATGTGTGAGCGCCAAGATGCTTAGTAGAAATTCCAGAGTACAAAAATACCAAATTCCATTACCTTTATAAATAAACCCAAAATGTGCTAGTTTGAAAATAAGAAATAATAAAGTAATGATTTTCATTATTTTTAAATTTAGGTAATAAGATTTCCTTTTCATTAAAAACATTTCTCCTCCATTTCATTTTCAAAATAGGTTCCAAGAATGTATTATCACTTCTAAATTTAAGGAGACCAATTTATATTAAAAATATGGTTTTCACAAGATGGAAAAATCATGAAACAGATGAATTGAAACCATATCAAAAGCATTTTTCCACAAACGAGTACCATGGGATATCCCTATAGGTAACTAGAACATGTAGGTCACTAGACACCTCATACCTTTGTGATACTTGGAATAGTAACCACACCAAACATCATTCTCCTTCACGAGACACTAGTACGAAACACACCCATAACTAGGTGGTCTCTAATCATCACAAATGTTTAGTTAGTGTTGTAGCGTCAATCCTGCTAGAAGAAACTGGGACTAACCACTTATGTATCATCTATCATACTAGTCCTAGTCCACCCACCTAGATACTCTGGTTTCCCATTGTGCTCCATTTCAAGTGGTTGTGAGTTTTTATTATGAAAACATATATGTACTTATCATTTTCTTTACTTAAAAACACATCCTACCGATCACCATGGATCTACCTCAATGAGTGAATTTTCCCATTCTCCCATTACAAAATAATGGAAAGGCCTTTTTACTTGTCATAGATCACATATCACAAATCACAAATTCCCCTTTAGTAATCTTATATAAAAACATTCTTTATGACTAGGGGAAAGAAAAAAACTCAGAAAAGGGGTGATCAGATGCTCCGTAAGGGTAAATAAGAGAGATAAATAATCATTACATGAGCGTGAGAGTATGATTTCATGATCATAACATTTAAAAAACATATGAGTCATATAAATTACCACAATCAAGAGTCATGGAATAAAATTTGGTAGTTCAAAAAACATGGACCACAGTGAAATAAAGGATCTCGATTAATGAAGTATTAATATTGGCATAAGACATTTATCTTTGGAATACACAAAACCCTATGAAATCATATATCAAGGGTACATTCCAAAACATTCATAACATGTTAGGATTTAGATAACCAGTCATGTACCTACTTTGGGATTGGTATGAGCTCCCGTAAACCCTCTTTTTGGCATTGGAAAACCATTAGCGTACCCTCCCTTTAAGGAATGGGCTAACAAGTAGTGTACCTTTTTTTATATTTGGATAACCACCCATGTACCCTCTGATCTTATAGAATATTTAACATTAACCAATATATTAGAGGGAGAAATATTTCCCCCATCACGTAATTAAAATCATATATATGTGTGTTATAAAATCATAAAATATTCATTGTATCATAACCCATGAAAAAAATGGGTTTCATAAAAATTTCATAATATCATGGCATGTGGAAAGAAACCGATTTCAAAATCATCATTGTATAACCCTTTAAGAAAGAAGTGGGATTCATAAGAATCATATCATTGTATGACCTGTGGAAGAGAAATAGTTTTCATAAACATCATTCCATTAAAAACATTAACCACTCAATGAAAGAATAATAAATGTATCCCTAGGTAACATCCACAGCATGTTATAAGTAACATCAAGAGATGTAATAATAGATATAAAATGATTTTGATTTATCATTTAAAACAATTACTGGGGAAAATAAGTTTTCCTCTTTGAAAAACACTTTTCATAACACAAATAAAATTGTCAATATTTTTATTTTTAAATTACCTTGAAAATTTAGAATGGATGTTTCAAAAAAAATTCTATTATGATGGGAAGTTATGTTCATTCAGTACATAATAAAAAAATATACCTTTCACATTTTTAGAGAAATAAAAATCGAGATTTTCTGGTAAATGAAATGAATATTCATTAAAAAAATTGAAAAAAGTTTAACATGGGTAATATTTTCTTTTAAAAATAATAAGAGAACAATAAAATATTTTTTAAAACATTTTTAGAAAAGTTGGGTTAGGAAGGAAATGGATTTTTCACCAATGTTAGAAATAATGTATATTTTTATTAAAAACATTTTCTCAATTATTATAAGTAAAAAAGAGTGAAAATGTTATTGTTACTTAAACTATAATGAATATCCACAGGAGAAATAAATTAATGAGTTTATCTATAGATCGATCATAATATTTTATCATCAGAAACAAAATCATAAACAATGCTCATAAATTATTATATTATAATAAAAAATGATTACCACTTTCATATCATTTAACTGTAATAACCAATACGGAATAACCTAAAATGAAAAGTAAAATATAATGAGGATAAATAAATTTATTATATTACATGTCAAAGAGAATTTATATACACCTCATGAAAGAATTTAAGTGAAAAAGATAATGTATGACACAAAGAAATAAAATTTAGACATAAATCCATTATAAATTTTGTAATATTTTGAATTGTAATTCCATATATATTATAACATAAAATAAAACATTAGATATATTTAAAATAACATCATTCATAATATAACATTTCAAAGGGGGTTTATATAAAATACCCAATAGAAATGTGTGGTGAATTTTCATATATCTCTCAGAACTAAAAGAGAGCCTAGTTTACCCTTACCGTATTGATAATATTGAAACAGTAATGCCAATGAAAGATAGAACCTCAGATAGATGTAGAAATAACTATAACTAGATGTGAAGGAATCATAAAATACTTGGGCATTATATACACAGCATGAAAGAAATATGTAGTTAAAATTACATTTGTCTCAAAGAAAATAAAAATGATATGGAAATCACTTACCAATTTAGTAATATTTTTAATCGTCATACCAATTAAATAATGGAATCAAAATAAAATTTAAAATTTCACCAACTTTCTCGGTTTGACCCTAAAATAGTACCCGAGCCAGCCCATGATAGGGCCCAAGGGAATTCCTGATTCCCATGGGTTGGCAACTAGTATTGGGAATCAAAAACAACGTGTGGGGATGATTTTTCCATCAAATAAAACACAAGTAAATAAAATAAATACTAAAAATAATATGGGAACATTTTGCAAAAAGAGAAAAAGAATAAACTGTACATACCTCCATGTTACCTATTAGGTCACCACCCAACTCAAAACCATGTTCTCTCTTAGAGCGATCCAACACTAATGGTAACAGTAATTGAAATTTGATCCTACATCTGAAAACATAGAGTAAGCATGAGCACTGAGATGCTCAGTAAGAATGCCAAAATAAACCATGCATGATGCCCCACCTCTAAAATAAAATACTTTATTACTAATTTAAACATATGATGTATATAAAATTATGGTCTTCTAATCCATTAACAAAATAGGTAACAATCATTTACATTCAAGAAAAACTCCCTTTTTCTATTTCATTTTTTAAAATCAATTACCAAAGAATATAAATCATTGAAATAATTTATTATAAAATCCAACTAGTACCAAAATAGGTTCTTAATTATAAAAAACAAATTAAAAGTGTTATGAGATCAAATAACAAAAAGTTCTATAATAGAAAGTATGAACATAAATGTATGAAACCATTGGTATTTCTTTAACATACCTCGAGAAATATCTGGATGTACTCGTTTTGGAACCACCTACTGACGTATGGTGAAGCCCCTAAGTAAATAACCTATAAGATGCACTAACCTGGCCTCAATAGTGGCACAACCCACCTAGCCTAGCAGCAAATCTAGGGGGTACCAACCCATCTAATCTGGGCTGATCAGTAACCATCACTCGAACCTCTAAAATACTGCCAGGAACCCATGTTGGATATATTACTATATAATTAGGAGTCCCTCACACGTGTTACTCATATTACCTACCATCACTGCACTTGTCTACCCCCAAACACAAACACCCTATACGATAAACCATAAAGGGATATCCCTCCTATAAAGGTTACCACTAGAGAAATATATATATATATATACACTTGTGCGTGTCATATCAACTAGGGTGATAATTGGTTCATCACGTCATGTGAACATTTAAAACATTTTATAAAGTACATTATGTTTCTAACTGAGCATTCGCACTTTCAAAGTTACATAAGGCTCCATCCGGGCCTTTAATTCCATCATTCCTATAATCCATAAAAATATTCCAATCCAAATACACTTCACAATTCCATTTCCAATTCCAGGTTAAAAATGTATAACACACATAAAAAGTTCCAAATGGGCCTTCATGTCATTGAATTGTCGAACCACGCTTCAAGGTGCCAAAAAAGTCAAGTTTAAAACAACACATTTAACCAAAGCCTTTTTTTTCAAAAATTATATTTCACAACTAGGAAACTTTTAGTAAACTTTTCTAAAACACTTAGGACACCTTCATAATTAAAAATAATTCGTAAACATGCTTAGAAAAGTTGTAAAAATTAGTGGGATACCAATATCCAAGAGGTGCAATCCATTTTACAAACCACATATACATAACTACATAAATAAATAAAACTTGAATATGTAAACACACATTAAAAAATTGCTATGAAATCAAGGAATTTAAATTAATGGCACGGGAAAAGGGGACCTACCTCAAAACGAAGCGAATCAAGCCGAGACACTTCTGCACTTAAGGCTTTTAACGAATATCGCCCACACCAGCACACACATACATTCTCATACATCTATATATACCCTTAATCCAATGTAAATATTCCCTGCTCCATGAGGGGATATGTGTACTTATTTATGTGTATGTTTTCTCCAATAAGGAGCCACCAAAGATTTAATTAATTAACCTAGAGGAACCAACACCATATAGAAACCAAAGGACCATTTTAGAGACCATGGTTTTAAAGGAATGCCATTTTAAAATACCATCTTTATTAAAAAAACACACCCATGCGTGCACCTAGTGCACCCATGGGTGTGCCAACATGGACTGTCCCACCAAAGCTTCTAAAGAGACCCTAATATAACTTCTACATAAACACTAATTGCTCCAAAACCAAATTAAACCTTCCATATCATTTAGAAAACATGAACAACACAATTTTTTAAACCATAAAACCCTTTTTAAAAAATTTTATAACAAAAGGCAAGATATGACATTACTAAACCGTACACAGCAAACCAGATGCTGAAACAATGGAATATCTTCACAACAACACATGGGATAAACATTTCACCAAAAACACACAATTTTATAATAGAAGAGCATTATAATTTAAAATAGAAACCTTAAGTTCCATAACTAGACATTTCACACAAATTGGTTTGAAAAACTATTTTTTATAAACTAAAATGACTCTAAAATTCTATATCAAGTAAAATATGGATGCCATATAGGTTCAGATCATATTTTAAAATTTTTAAAAATGATATTTGGCACCTAAATAAACAAATTCAACATGGACACAATGTAACAACCCGAGATTCTATGAGAATTATTATTTTTAATTTCATTGATGTCTTGGGTTGTATGTTACATCAAAATGTGCTGGTACTACACGCACCCCGGACTTGGCTTGCATTACACGCAATCGCAACCTTCCTCTATTGCGTGTGTAGTACGCAATACTTGGTTTCACTAAATAATGATATATTGTTATAATATTATTATGTACTAGCCGTTATGAATTGTATTAACTACATTTATAATTTTATAACATTATTATTCATCTTACACATTTTCTAGAACATGTTATGAGAACAAAATAAATTTTTGGGGTAAACAAAGTATTTTTCCAAAAATGAAGTTTGGCTACCTTTTGATGGTGCACCCACATGAAATCTAGTTTTTAATATGTTTATAAGTTAAATATGACAAAATAAAATTATTATTTGGAATTAGGATATAAAAATTTACTTTGGATAAATTTTACATATTATTCTGATAACTTTCATATATTAATGAATTGTAAAAACACGCTGTATTTTAATTAAAAACAAGTTTTTTCATTGCAACAATTTATATGGTTAAATTATAATATTTAATAGTTTTAAAGTATAAATAGAATATATTTTTACAATTTAATATAATTTATGTCATTAACATTAATTTTACTATGAATTCGTAGGTAAAAACATTTAAATCTTTGGCAATGTTTTAACGTTTAAAACCAATTTTCTAATCAACAGGATTAATTTTAAATTAATTACTGCAACTTCTATGTTTTGAATTTTGAAAAAATGATTCCATATTGGAATTAAATGGGTCCAAATTATGTTAATAGGTTACTCTAATTATTTTGATATTATGACTATTAACTACGGTATTGTTTAATTACTACAGTTAAAGGTAAATCTGGTAATTACGGGTAAAAATAAGATTATAAAATTACCCTAACACCTAAAAAAATTCTATTGAATGACTAAAAGTCAACCCATATAACCTAAGTGTCTGATTAAATTCATTATATGGTCTTTTGACAATGAAAATAATTTAATTATTATTAAATCCAATGAAAGTGACAACATGTCACTCTGTTAAATCTTATAAGTATAATAATTTTAATTTAGTGATAAACTTCATGAAACTTCGAACATGAATAGTCAGCAGAAATAAAATAAAATTATCTACATCATGAGAATTTATTTGAAATTTTTAGGGATTACATAATTTTCATTAATGGTGACACAATACGGATGCAGAAATGTTTTATTTAGTGAAAAATCAATAATATAGTTTTTATTAAACTAATAGTGACCATAAAAAGAACAAAAAAACTGAAAAAACTTATTGGGAATTTAAATGTATACCATAATCATTCAATGGTGGAATAGTTGACCATTTGGAGCCTTATAAAAGCTATTATGATACATATATTATTTTATTTGAAATGATGTCAAAGTTGTCACCTTCATAATTTAATAGAGATACAATTTTTAAAGTAGTATGTTTTAGAATATAAATTCAACTAAAAGTATTATTATGAAATATATTATATTTATAATCATCATAGTATTTTATTTTTACTTTTTATACAACAAATAAGTAAATTAAATAATTATACAAAAATGTCGTATTAATTATTTCATTAAGAGAAATATCAAATAAATTATTTTAAAAGTATTAAAATAAATATTATATGAACTAATTAATGTACTCCACTAATTTTCTAGATGCATATAACTTGTTAGTAATCTATTAAATAGGGTTTCTCGATAATATATTATCTGTGAATTTTATTTATATTCCAATAAATAAATTATGTCAAAATTGACACTATTGATATTTCATATTATTAAATTGTTTAAAAATCACAAAAATATTTAAAAATGAAAAATTAAAATTTATATGATCTAAAATTTCATTGGATATAAAATTATGTATAATTATAAACACATAATCAAGTATTTAAAACCATAAAAAATTATAACATTATTTCCATAAATAAAAATAAATATATTAAATAAGGATAAATCAAAATGATAAGGTTTAAAATAATATCCAAACATGTATAAATTTAATTTTTTGATGATATTACAACACTATATTATCTAATATCTGAATTTTAGTCAATTGGAAAGTTTTTATGTGGGCTTTGGGTTTATTATAAATTAATATTTTAGAGGATTCCAAAGGTTCCCCTCTCCTCCCTTATAAAAGGGCACCTCCTCCCTCTCATCTTTACACAACATTGAGAATTCAATATCAGAAAACCCCTGACAATTTATCTTTTAAACATATCTAGTTATATAGTAGAGGTTATGGTCTTCTCAAAAGACTAACTCTAGTGCCTTAAGAGGATGCTTAAAAGAGGTACGTCGAAGAAGAGGTAATCTCTTCTACCGATTCATTCAAGTTTCATTCCTCTTCAATTTTTTCTTCTTTAGTTGTATAATTATAAATTAATATCATCAGTATCACTAATATACTAATATGTTATTAGAAATATGAAACAACCCCTATTTCACCTTCTATCCATCCTATGGAAAATGAAATCACCGCGCGTGCGTATGTACAGAATATCGTCTCCACGTCGTGGTGTAATCTGGTTTTCCACCACCACCTTACATGGATGGGTATACTGGTGTAAATAATAACTATGTAAAGTTATTATAACATCATACTAATTCTGAGATATTATATCATCCACTTCAATTCAATTCAATAATTATGGGAATGATATCATCGCTCATACGTACGTACGGATTACCATCTCCACGATTCAATGATATTCATTCTCCATGTTAACCACTCAAGAATGATTATAAAGTATAATAATGAATAATAATGAAATATATTACATGATAATGATACTGGATTTATGTATATATATATATGTCACCTACTTACTTCCATTTAAGTCAATAAGGAAAGGAAAACAGTGTTCATGCGTACGTACGACCAACCGTCTCCATGAACGGTGTATTTCATTTCATTTATCAATCTATTATTTATATATATACTGATTATATTTGATATATAAATCATGATATAAATTCTATAAGTATGTAAAACATTATATAATTAATAATAATATCAATAAAAATAAGTCCAAACACGTACGATAAATAAAACTATTTTACCCAAAACGCTGCTTTAACATAGAATTTACAAAAGAACGGGTAATATAAAGTAATAAGTAAACTGTATATGATATCTTAACAATGAATATGATTATTTAGTAAGTCAATGAAATTATTTAAATCATTATATAACAGTTTCGGATACAATGAAGCATATCGGACCTATGGTAAGGGGTAATTTTGCATATCTCATATTTATCTGGGATTGCTTATAGGTAAGTATTTACTGGTGTAATATCTTTCATCCATGTCCATAAAAAGGTTTTTCATAAACGGTTTACTATTCTTAAATTTAATTTTAAATTCATTTTTACCCCTCTTGGACTTTTACATTGTGTTATGGAAAGAATCTTTCTTTTGTTTACCATATGAGGAAGTTTTTGACTTTTCAGAAAAAGTATGAGGAGACTGTTTTTTAACTTATACGGCATGAACGGATTTTTACAGTTTTATAATGCCTTATTTTAATGAATATTACTATGTAATATTTCAGGACTATTTTCAAAAAAATCCATTTATTTTAAAATTTCATGGCATTTTTTTAAAGAAAAAATGATTTTTAAGAAGAAACAATATTTTCCTCAAGAATTCTTTTCAAAAGTTTTCTCAAAACCATTTTCCATATAAGTTGAAATTATTTCATATATGTATGTTTCAAGTATAATGTCTCTATGATTTACATGGTCTCAATTTTCTTATGATGAAATGATATCCATTTGTTTTATATGTATTATTTTATTATGGGATGATGTTTATGAAATCCATTTTATTCTTTGGGTTATGATGAATGATTTATGGTTATTTTGAGGAACAAGTATGAATGATTTCAATATGAGATGGATGGGACCTATATCTCCATCCAGTGCATTGGGTAATTATTTATATCTCATGATATATACATGGATGGAATGGTAATTTAATCCAGTTTCATGATACAGGACTGGAACAAGGAGTGAACTCGATTCAGAAAGGGGCATTGTCCACTATGATGGTCTTGGAAGCAATGTCTTCGCTACTATGGAAATCATCATGTGCGTAATGTTTTCCCACAATTACATGTTATATTCCCATGATATTTTATCATGATTGATGTTCCTTTATGAAATATTCCTTACGTACTTCCAAGATTTATGTCTTTCCTCAAGATTTGATGTTCATGTTTTTGCATTCAAATGTTTATGGATTGTTTTATGTTCTCTATGTTTACCCTTACAGAGAATTTGAGCTCACCCTTTATATGTTTTCTTTTTCCCTAGATATAACGAATGTTTTTAGGTAAGAAAACAGAAATGGGAAGATATTTATGGGAGATGTTGTAGATCTTTCACCATGATTAGAAGATTATGTTCCGAGTTTCCAAAGACACTAAACTATTACGGTTTTTGTGTGTTGGTTTTTATTATGTATTAAGTATTCAGAAAAAGAAATGTAATGTCCTTGTACATCATGTTTGGGGTCTCTAGAGTTGGTATCATAGCAACAGTTTAGTTATCCTTTGGAAACTAGGGTGTGAAAACTTTAGTAAAATCCATAGAGATATTTATAAGGTATGTCTAGGGATGTCTCTAAGGTTAAGTATACGTATAGGTTATAGTCCTAGAATTTTGGTAACGATCTTATAATTTAACCTAATATGTTAGATATTGAGGGTACTCCCCCTTTATTATGTTGTTTTCCTAACATGATTTTTTCCTCTCACACTATTCTTTTTGGATTTTAGAAAATGGATGGAAACATGATGATTCACAATAATGAAGTATATTATGGACAATGGAATGATATTCATCTTGAGAAACCAAATGAAATAGTATTTGGAAGTCAACATTTCATTATTATGCCTAATCAGTTATCTCATAATATGATCAATAATCTCAACTTTGGTAAATTTTCCGACTCAACTAATAAGAGAAATATGGAGTTTCATGATGATCATAGAGGAAAGAAAATTCAATTTCCCTCATATAAATCTTGTGGGAAGAGGCATGAGGGAGAATGTTTCAAAGGAACTGGAATATGCTTTGGGAGTATAAAATAGGGACACAAATCTAGTAATTTTAAAGGAAAAGATTGATTTAACACCATGGACAAGGATAATGGTATTTCTACGACATCAACAATGATTAAATGTTTTAAATGTGGAATGTATTGGAGTAATACAAACCAATTCCCTAAGGGAATGTCTCATGAGGAGAATCATCATGGTCGTATGGGTAGTATTTATGTTGATGATGATAAAGAGACTACAAATAATATGTGAGATGAATGAATTGTTCAAGCATGGTCAATGGTTTAAGAGGGTAGTGGAATGATTTATGTTTATGAATAGTTATGTTTTATAGGTAATGGTAATATGGAATAAAGAAACATCTAAGGATTGTTACAATATTTTCTTTCCTAAAGTATTTGAAATTATATGATGAATGGTACCGGTAACAATGAAAGGTTATTTATATATTTTTGGAATGTAGATGATATGTGCATAATGAAGGGATAATGAGATAATGAGATGTTTGATTGTATTAATGAGCTCATGACTAACATAAGGCCAAGTGATATAATGGTTTGAGTATATAGAAATTTTGAGATTTTGAAATATGGAAGGAGTTAAATTTTGACAGAATTCATGTTTTCACTAATGTCCAATGGGTATTCATTTTTTCAAGATAATACATGATTAAGGTATTCACATGTTTGGATTGTGACCAAAAAAAAGATATATCTTACTATATATGGGGGGAAAATGAAGGAATTCATATGCTCGGTAGATGAAATTTCTAGTAATCAGAGAGAAGTATTTTTGATAAGCCTAATGTTTGGAATGGACATCATATTGTATTTCTTAAGGATATAACATTTTGTCTTTATTTCTGAAATTTTATAATAGTGTATTTTTAGAAAAAGGACAACCTACAGGATTGGTGAAAACCAGTCACCTCAGACAATGATGCGATAATCCAACCCACAACCGAAGTATGACAAGCCTTCATCGCCTACCACTGTCCTATAAGAAGTTTCTGGTTAGTAGAAACTTGTTTTATTTTGTTAAGAGGTATGCTAGATGAAGTATGATTCAATTTTAGGAACCATATACAATTAATCTCACCGTAGATGGACTTATGTGTATAACTTTTTATGACCTTATGTTTGAGACAGATGGAATGACCTATCATTATTTCACATGATCTGCTAACACTTCATAGAAGACAAATTCAATTTCATTTCTTTAAGAGATGAGGTGGAAATAGTTCAAGGCATAAACGACAGTGAGATTGCACCAAAATCAAGTATGTATTTCTTCTATTTCAAAATTTTCAAATTTAGGGAAATGATATTGAAATCCAAAAATGTTTTCCTAGTGCTCTAATATCTGATTAATCAGATTTTAACTTAGATAATCACAAATTTATGGATTTGTGATTGTTGGCTTTTTTTATAGCCATGTTCTCTACCACTCTCGATCATAACTTGATGGTTAGATTTTCTTCCATATCCATATTTTCACTTAAGTTCTCCTATGTGGAAGCCCAGTGATGAGTTAATTTGGGTAACCGATATGTTTCATACTTTAATTCTAAAAATTATGTTTTAGTATTCCTTTTTACGATGTGAGTTTCTATGAATGAAACTTTCAAGTAGTAAACCATTCATAACCCCGAAAAATTTCGAGGGCAAAATTCTATTTAAGGGGGGTAGAATGTAACAACCCAAGATTGTATGAGAATTATTCTTTTTAATTGTATTGATTTCATGTGTTGTAAGCTACACCAAAAGGAGCTTTCACTACACGCATCCCTGACTTGGATTGCATTGCGCGCAATCACAACCTTCCTCGATAGAGTGTGTTGTATGCAATACTATGTTTCACTAAACAATGATATATTGCTATAATATTATTATGTCCTATCCGTTATGAATATTATTAACTAAATTTTAAATTTTATAACATTTTTATTCATCTAACATATTTTATAGAACATGGTATGACAATAAAATAAATTTTTGGGTAAAATAAGTATTTTTCCAAAAATGTAGCTTTGTTGCCTTTTGATGGCGCACCCACATTAAATCTAATTTTTAACATGTTTATAAGTTTAATTTGAAAAAATAAATTTCTTCTTTGAAATCAGGATATAAAAATTTATTTTGGATAAAATTTTCATATTATTCAAATAACTTTTATATTTTAATGAATAGTAAAAACAGACTGTATTTAAATTAAAAACGAATTTTTTCATTGAACTAATTTATATGGTTAAATTATAATATTTAATGATTTTAAAGTATAAATAGAATATATTATTACCATTTAATATAATTTATGTCATTACCATTAATTTTACATTGAATTCATCAGTAAAAACATTTCAATCTTTGGTAATGTTTTAAATTTCAAAACCAATTTTCTAAAGGAAGAGATTAATATTAAATTAATTACTGAAACTTTTTTGTTTTGAATTTTGAAAAATTGATTCCATATTTTAATTCAGTGGGTCGAAATTATGTTAATAGGTTACTCTTATTTTTTTGATATTATGAATAGTAACTACGGTAATTTTTATTTAATGTAGTTAAAGGTAAATCGGGTAATTAAGGGTAAAAATAAGATTATAAAATTACCCTAACAACTGCCAAAATTCAATTGGATGACTAAAAGTCAACCAATATCACCTATGGGTCAGAGTAGATTCATTTTATGGACTTTTGAACATGAAAAAAATTTAATTATTATTAAAACCAAAGAAATTGACATCATTTCACTCTCTTAAATCATATAAGTATAATAATTTTAATTTAGTGATAAACATCATTAAACATAAAACATGAATTGTCTCCCGAAATCTAATAAATTTATCTACATAATGAGAATTTATTTAGAATTTTTAGGGATTAATATTTGTCATTAATGGTGACACAATAGTGAAGCAGGAATTGTTTTTCAGTGAAAATCAGTAATATTGTTTTTATTAAACTAATAATGACCATAAAAATAACACAAAACGTGACCAAAACTTAATGGTCATGTACATGTAAACCACAAGAATTCAATGGTCTAAGTTTTGACCATTTTGAGCCTTATAAAAGAAATTATGACACTTATATTATTTTATTTAAAATGATGTCAATGTTGTCACCTTCATAATTTAATAAAGATAAAATGAAAATTAGGTTGTTTTAGAAGATAAATTCGACTAAAAGTTTTCATATGAAATATATTATATTTATATTCATCATAGTATTTTATTTTTAATTTTTATACAAATATAAGTATATTAAATAATTATACAAAAATGTTGTATTGATTATTTTATTAAGAGAAATATCAAATAAATTATATTAAAAGTATTAGAATAAATATTATATGAAATAATTAATGTACTCGACTAATTTTATAGATTCATATAAATTATTATTAATCTAGTAAATACGTTTCTTCTAAAATATATTATCTGTGGATTTTATTTAAATTCAAATAAATGAATTGTGTCAAAATTGACACTATTGATATTTTATATTATTAAATTGTTTAAAAATCACAAAAATATTTAAAAATTACAAATTAAAATTTATATGATCTAACATGTCATTTGATATCAAATTATGTATAATTAACAACACATGAGCAAGGATTTATAACCATAAAAAATTTATAACATTATTACCACAAATAAAATTAAATAGATTAAATAAGGATAAATCAAAATGATATTGTTTAGAATAAAATCAAAACATGTCTAAATTTAATTGGTTTATGATATTAGAACCCTATAGTATCTAATATCTTAATTTAAGTCACTTTTAATGTTTTTATGTGGTTTTTGGGTTTATTATAAATTAATATTTTAGAGGTTTCCAAAGGTGCCCCTATCATCCCTTATAAAAGGGCTCCTCCTACCTCTCCTCTTTACACAACATTGAGCCATAAAGTTCATAAAACCCCTGCCCATTTCTCTTATAAACATATAAAGTTATATTTCATAGGTTTTGGTATTCTCAAAAAGCCAACTCTAGTGCCTTAAGAGGAAACATAAAAGAGGTGCGTCGAAGAAGAGGTAATTTCTTCTACCAATTCTTTCATGTTTCTTTTTTCTTCAAATTCCTCTTCTTTAGTTGATTTATTATAAAGTAATAAAATAATTATCACTAATATACTGATATGTAATTAGAAATATGAATCAACATCATTTCACATTCTATCCATCCTACAGAAAATGAAATCACCGCGTGTGCGTACGTACGGAATACCATCACCACACCGTGGTGTAATCGGTTTTTCCACCACCACCTTACTTGGATGGGTATGATGGTGTAAATAATAACTATGTATATTTATTAAGACATCATACTCATTCTGAGATATTATATCATCCACTTCTATTCAATTCAATAATTATGGGAATGATATCATCGCACGTGCGTACGTACGGATTATCGTCTCCACGACGCGATGAGATTAATTATCCATGTTAACCAATCAAGAATGACTATAAAGTATACATAATTAATAATAATTAAATATATGACATGATAAAGCTACTAGATTTATGTGTGTGTATATATATATATATATATGTCATCTACTTACTTCTATTCAAGTAAATAACGAAAGGAAAACATCGTTCATACGTACGTACAACCTACCGTCTCCAAGAACGATGTATTTCATTTCATTTATTTATCATTTATATATATATACTTAATATATATGATATATAAATCAAGATTTACATTCTATAAGTACATAAAACATGATATATGTAATAATAATATCAATAACAACAAGTCTAAACACATACGATAAATAAAACAATTTTACGTAAAATGCTGCTTTAACATAGAATTACAAAAGAACATGTAATATAAAGTCATAATTAAACCATATATGATATCATAACAATGAATATGATTATGTATTAAGTCAATGAAATTATTTAAATCATTATACAGAAGGTTCAGATACGTACGAAGCATATCGGACCAAGTGAAGGGATAATTTTGCAAATCTCAATTTTTTCCGAGATTTCTTATACGTAAGTATTTACTAGGGTAATATTTTTCATCCATTTCCATTTAAATGTTTTTCATAAAGTTCTTAATATTCTTCAATGTATGTTTAATTTAATGTTTATCCCTCTTTGACTTTTACATTGTTTTATGGAAAGAATCTTTCTTTTATTTACCATAAGAGGAACTTTTTGAATTTTTTGGCAAAAGTACAAGGAGAATGTTTTTTTAACTTATACAGCATGAACATATTTTTACAGTTTTATAATTCCTTATTATAATTAATATTACTCTATAATATTTCAGGAATATTTTCAACAAAATCTATTTCTTTTAATATTTCATGGCATTTTTTAAATAGAAAATGATTTTTAAGAAGAAATGATATTTTCCTCAAGAATTATTTTCAAGAGTTTTATCAAAACCATTTTCCACATAAGATAACATTATTTCATATGTACATGTTTCAAGTATAATTTCTCTATGATTTACATGGTTTCAATTTTCTTATGATCAAATGATAACTATTTGTTTTATAAGGATTTTGTTATGATGGGATGTTGTTTATGAAACCCATTTTATTCTTTGGGTTATGATGAATGATTTATGATTATTTTGGGGCACAAGTAAGAATGATTTAAATATGAGATGGGTGGAACCTATATATCCCTCCAATGCATTGGGTAAGGATTTATATCTCCTGAGATAGACATGGCTGGAACGGTAAGTTAATCCGGTTCAATGATACATGACTATAAAGAGGAGTGAACTCAATTCAGAAAGGAACTTTGTCCACTAAGATGGACTTGGAAGCAACGCCTTGGCTACTCTAGAAATCATATCATGTGCTTAATGTTTTTCAACAATTATGTGTTATATTCCAATACTATTTTATCATGATTGATGTTCCATTATGATATATTCCTTACGTACTTCCATGATTTCTGTCATTTCTCAAGATTTTGATGTTTTGATTTTATGTTCATGTTTTTGCATTCAAATGTTTATGGATTGATTTATGTTCTCTATGTTTACCCTTACTGAGAATTTGAGGTCACCCTTTATATTTTTTCTTTTTCCTAGGATATAATGAATGTTTTTAGGTAAGAAAACAAAAAGGGGAAGATCTGTATGGGAGATGTTGAAGATCTTTCACCATGATTAGAAGATTATGTTCCGAGTTTCCAAATACACTAAACTATTACGGTCCTTGTGTATTGGTTTTTGATACGTATTATGTATTCCCCAAAAGAAATTTAATATCCATGTACGTAATTTTTGGGTTCTGTAAAAACATATATGCATTTAGATCAAAGATACTAAATGTTCTAATATAGATTCATAACTAATGAATTTCATCAAAAGACATTTTCTAGAAAATTCTAAAAACATATAAACATCGTAATACACTTGTTAGGTATATTGTGATGCTTTAAATCATATAATAAAATAATAATAATAATTTGAAGAACTAATTTCCAATGAACTACATCGGAAAGGAATAATTATGGATTCTTCTACCTCAACCTTGGGCACAGGTGATGGAACCTCAATGGAAGTAAGGGCGAGGCATCACAGACTATCCCCACACCCTAATCAAAGGGAAAATTAAAAAACAACCCAACCCCAATGATTTAGGGTTTAGGTACATTAAAAAACACTAAATAGGATGTGAAAAATGATGATACTAAAGGTAGGGGATTCCGGTGAGGAGAAAGTTGGTCGGAGTGATAGCAGATGGCATTGGCAAGGGATGTGTTGGATAGAGGGTTGCACGGTCAGCATACCAAACCGAATATGAGGGGTGTCGCTAGTCTAGTGCAGTTTGAGGAGGGGGGAGGTCAGCCTACTGTTGGACGGGGTATTTGAGAGGGAGGGAGCTTAGCTGATCTGGGGCACGAGAGGGAGTTGGGGTGGAGTTCGGAGGACGAGGGAGTCCAAAAAAAGGGAGAGTAGAAGGGTGAGGGAGAAGATAATCGGGGGACGACTGTCTGTTGATGTACAAGGGCATGGCTAGGAGTGTGGCGAGGTAGGGTGACCACGTGAGGGAGAAGGGTGGGGGGGGCAGTTGTGAATGCAGGGATGGGAGGTGCAGTTAGTGCTAGGTTTTCTTCTTTTTTCATTTAATAATAATAATAACAACACAATAATAATAGTAATAATTATTATTATTTTAATAATAATAATAATAACAATATAATAATAATAATAATATTCTTAACAATAATAATAATAATAACAAACACATATTGAATATTAAGAATAATAATTACAATTTTACTAATATTAATAATTTCAAGAATTTCCTTTTAAATAATAAATATATTAATATCAATTTATTAATAATTATATTTATAACAATTTTAAATAATAATATTATTATTAACAATTATTAATAATAAAAAAATTATTATCGACTCAATAATATTATATTTATTACATTTTTAAAAATTCAACTTATTCCATTTACATTAAACTTCATTTATTTTGAATGATAGATATCTACAATGGCACATCGGCTGACCGTGTAGCTACTGCCAACTGTACGGTGCTTGCGCACTAGTCTAAAACCCACCGAAGGCATTATGCATCAAAAAATTTAAACTTGGACCCAGTTTGATCCTTGACGTGAGTAACCAAAGCCAAGTAATAATAAAATAAAACTAACTTTAAAAGGTGGGGGTGACAATTCTCCCCACCACAAACACTTTCTTCACCCATAAATCCACCCATCTAAACGATAGATTGATCTTGAATCCATGCTCGATTGAAACTGAAAGGAACTATAACACAAGATAATTGGAGAACACAATACTATTCTCCCTACCAAGAGAACTCAACTAGTGAAAAAAAAATTAACACCCAAACATACCACCCTAGGGAAGGGGGTGATGTGCGAATTTCCAACTGATCCAAACTAATTTCTATAGCATGAGAAAAAAACCTATGCTAAAACTTGGAACTCTCGACCCTAACCAAAAACCCACAATTGTAGAGAGAAACCTCCATGAAAAACATAACCCAAGTAGTGTGCGTGAGCATAACTACAAACATTGATTCTTCCATGTGAACATACATCTCTAAATGAATGCAGTTAAACTGAGATCAACTCATACAAGGGCCAAACAAACATTAAGAAAGAAGCGCGAATTAGAAAACCATAATCACACAAATAGAACTATTGGATTATAATAGAACGAGCCCATCATAACTTCATGATGAAGCAATGAACTTATAACAACGTCGAAACATTAACATAAAAACAGGATAAAAAAGTATTTAAATGTTCCACTTACAACATAGAACACTAAATGTAGACCAATGATTCACATCTGCAGAAACTCCTGACTATGCGTGATATTCACCCTGAGACCTATGGATGGGGCTCTGATGGCAGATGCATCTTCTACCTCGTAGTCTGGCACTGGAATCCTCCAATCACAGCATCTTCTTCAGGTTATGCTTCCTGAAAACATCTCTAGATGACCCAGATACCTGCAATGTTGGCACGTCTTCCGAGGTGTGCAACATGATGTATTTGGGTGCCCTAAATGTCCACACTGATGGGATGCCAATGAAACATCTGAAAAACTGTACACTAGAACCACTATAGATGACTCTTTAGAATCATATCCCTCTGGCACACCATGCTCCCTAGATGAGGAACCTTCACGATCAACTGGATATGTTTTATTTCCAACAATATGTGCTTCGAAGACCGATATAGCTAGGATCGCCTCATCCACCAGCTTCTCTAAATGAGGGTCCTTATAAGGGGGGGGGGGGTTCACTCCCTTTTCTATGGATGAATACCCTTAATGAAGATAGAATTATTCATCAAATCCTACGATGTTACCTCCAGAGAAAAGAACACAAGTTCCTTGAAACAATCAACATATGTATTCATCGTCCCTTAGCCTTGGTGAATACGCTTGAGATACTCCCTTTTATTCATCTTCACCTCTTCAAGTATGAACCATCAGATGAAGATGAAATTAAAGGCATCCCATGTTATCCTAACTTCCATTAATGGTGGGGTGAAAAACTCACATTCATCCCAAGATAGACCTTTGAACAGACCCAAAGCGACGTGAACTCTGATAGCTTCAGGCACTCCTAATACTCTAAAGACTCACTTGACCTCTTCATGCCACTCGGTTTACTATAATGGACCCTGATCACTGTGAAGGATAGGCAATGTACGAGATGGAAAAATATCTGGGAATGACTTATTAGAAACCTGGGGGGACCTTTCTCGGTGGCATTTTTTGAACAATATATAAAACATAAAGCCAAAACTAATATCAAGACAAAGTAACATTAATGAAAGTGCCATCATCCAAAAACAACCAGATCAAAAAAAAACTAACAAAAACTAACACATCCAAAAACATCCATTTTCCAAAACCCATCTTTAGAAAACAAGTTCAATCCATTAACTTCAAATTAAAACCAATGGAATCCAATGAACAGTCAGATATGTGTCCATTCATTCTATTTTTTACCAAATTTCACAGAATTTCCAAATCGTCAAACCAAAAAATTTTCCATTAAAACCAATTTTACCAATCCCAAAACCATTTAAAAGAAATCATCATAATATCCAAAATTCATTTTTCATTTTCAAAAACACACTTACACCATCCAGATTCAAGACACAACATTACTTACACTAATATAACTGATAGAGGGACTAGTGTCTTTGCCCTACTCGGTGACATGGTAGTGATCCATTCCCTAGGTAGGCAATAACACTAAGAGGAACATGAAACGGGCACTTGGATAACACATGGGTCACTAATCCATGAGAAATAACAAAATGAAACTGGCTCGCCTCCATTGTCATCCCTCAATATAAAAAACCAAAACAATAAAAGGAATCAATTCCCAGACTACCCCTAATTACATGAGGTTCGGAACAAGTTAGGTTTCATGAGGCCCTTCACATGCCTACCTCATGATTCCCTATAGTCCTAATCTCCATCTAATGGACACTCTAAATAAAAATGGCATCTTTTAATAATATTTTTTCATGAAATGGCCCCGTTTGACCCTAAAGAAGTCACCTGAGCTAGCCCACAACGTGGTCCGAATCGAGTTACCCATCCTCACGAGATAAAAACTAGTATCGGTCATCAAAACCAACACATGAGAATGATTTTTCCCATAAATAAAGCACAAGTAAATAAAAAAATATTTACAATAAAATAAAAACTAGCTGCAAATAGAGAAAAAGAATAAACTGAACATACCTCCACGTGACCTACTAAGTCACCACCCATCTCGAAAATAAGTTTTCTCTGAGAGCAATCCAGAACTAACAAAACTTCAAAATTAAATTTGAACTTGCATATGAAAAGATATAGTAGGGATGTGAAATGAGATGCTCATTAGGAATGCCAAAATAAACCACACTTAATGTCCTACCTCTAAAATGAAATCCTTTATTACAAATTTGAATATATAATATATAAAAAATTATGGTCTTACACTCTATTAAGAAAATAGGTAACAATATTTTACTTTTTTGAAAAAAACCTTTTTCCATTTCATTTTTTTAATTAATTACCAATGCATATAAATCATTGAAATGAATTCTATTAACAACCAACTACTAACAAAATAGGTTTTTTTTCATGAACCCACCCAAGTCAACCCTGGACCTGTCACTCAAGATGGACCATGACATGGCCCCAAGGGTGTTTTCGATCCCCATGGACTGGAAACTAGTTTCGGGCATTAAAACCACCATGTGGGAATGATTTTTCCCACAAATAAAACACATGTAAATAAAAAAAATACTAATAATAAAATGAAAATTAGATTCGAAAAGAGAAAAGGAATAAACAAAACAAACCTCCATGTGACCTACTTGGTCACCACCCAATTGAAAACCAAGTTCTCTTTAAGAGAGAACTAGAACTAAGGGAACCAAAAACTACAAGTCAAACCTACATCTGGAAAGATAAAGTTGGAATTATCACCAAGATGCTCAGTAGGAATGTCAAAATAAACCATGCCTAATTCCCCACCTCTAAAATGAAATCCTTTATTTCTAATTTTATCATAAGATATAAAAAAATTATTTATTTTGATTGAATTAATAAAAATATGTAACAAGATTTAACTTGTAAGAAAACCTCATTTTTCCTTTTCATTTTTTTTATTTTTAAAACAACTTGCAAATCATATAAATAATTGAAATGAATTCTTTTAAAATCCAAATAGTACTAAAACAGGTGCTTTATTATAAAAAACAAATTTCAAGTATCATGATATCAAATAACCAAAAGTTCCATAAAATAATGTAGGAACATAACATTATGCAAGCATGGGAATTTTCTAAACATCCCAAGAGATATCTCTGGACGTACTCTGTTCAGAACCATCTGTCGGTTTTTGGTGAGTCACCTATGTCAATAACCAACTCGTATCCCTAACCTGGCCAAAATAGTGGCATAGCCTGCCTGCCCTAACAAAAAATATAGTGGGTACCAACCATCTAATCAGGGTAGATCAGAAACCATCACTTGACCATCTAAATGACTCCCAAGAACCCATGGTGGTAACAATAGTGTGTAAGTAGGAAGCCCTCACACGTGTGACTTATCTTACCTTCCATCACTGCAATTTCCTACCCCAAATATGGACACCCTATACAATAATACATAAGGGGATATCCCTATTATAGAGGTTCCAACTAGATATATATGTATATAAAAACATGCGCATACCATATCAAACATGGTTCCAACCAGTCCGTCACATCACATGAACTTTTAAACCATTTCACAAAGTACATTTAGTTTCCAACTGAGCATTTTCACTTTCAAAGTGACATAAGGTGCCAATTGGGACTTAAATAACATCATTAAAATATAAAATAAAAATAATTCATACAAAATTCAATTCAAAAATCCATTTCCAATTCCATGTTAAAAATGCACAACACAATTAAAAAGTTCTAAATGGGCCTTCATGTTATTGAATTATCAATCCAAGCTTCATTGAGAAAAAAATTAAGGTTTTATAAACACATTTAACCAAAGAATGTTTGTTTCAAAAAATACATTTTAAAATTAAGAAGCTTTTATTAAACTATTCTAAAACACTTGAGGAACCTTCATAATAAAAAACAATTTGTAAATAGGTTTAGATAAGTTATGAAATTTAGTGGAAAACAATTCTAAAAGAGGTTCAATAAATTTCTCCAAATAGATATACATATCTACATATATAAATACCATGTGAATATGTAAAAACACTTTAAAAAATGCTATGAAATGATAGAATTCAAATTAAATGTGCGGGCATAGGGGACCTACCTCAAAAGGAAGCAGATCAAGCCGAGACACTTTAGCTCTTGATGATTTAACAAAAATCACCCACACCAGAACACAAATACATTATAATACATATATTTATACCCTTAATCCAATGTACATATTCTACGTTCAATGAGGTAATATGTGAATTGAAGATATATATACACATACACATATATGCCTATGTATGTTTGTGTGAACACCACCAATGAGCCACCAAATCATTAATAAATTAACCTAGAAAGACCAACACCCCTTCAAAGTCAAAAAAACATTTAAGAGACCAAGGTTTTAAAGGAACAAAATTTTAAAATACCATCTTCATTTAAAAACACACTCATGTGTGCACTTAGTGCACCCATGGATGTCCCAGCATGCAATGTCACACTAAAGAATATAAATTGACCATAAAATCACTTCCACAAAAACCCTGATTACATCAAAACTGAATCCAACCATTCTTATCTATTAGAAAAAATTAACGCCTCCCTTTTTAAACCATAAAACTCATTTTAAAACATTTTATAACAAAACACAGGTTATGACATTACTAAACCATACACACCAAAACAAAAGCACAAAAAACGGATATCCATACAACAACACATGGGATAAACATTTCACCAAAAACCCCCAATTTCACAATAGAAGAGAATTATCATTTAAAATAAGTAGCTTAGGTTCCATAACTAGCCATTACACACAAATCAGTTTGAAAAACTATTTTTGATTAACCAAACCAACTCCAAAATGCTAAATCAAGTTAAACATTGGTTCTATAGAGGTGTGAATCATATTTTAAAAAATTTAAAAATAAGATTTGGCCCCCAAAATAAACAAAATAAACACATAAACTTATATTCATTTAAATTAAACATACTAAATGTACCAATACAAAAGAAAAACTAAAGAATTTCATTAAAACGCATTTTTTATCAAATTTTAAAAACTTATAAACACTATAATAGACTAATTAGGTATGTTGTGTTGCTGCAAATCAAATATTAAAATAATAATAATAATTGGAAGAACCAGCCAATAAAGAAATTCATCAGGAAGGAAAAATTATGGATTTTCATACCTCAACCATGAGTACAAGTGATGGAACCTCAATGGAAGGAAGGGTGAGGCGTCACGGACTAACCGTACATGCTAAAAATGGTCAAAACTAAAAAAACACAACCTCAATAGATTAGGGTTTAGTTAAATAAAAAACACCAAAGAGGAAGTGAAATATGATGATATTTATGGAAGGGTCTGCTGATGAGGTGAAAGTTGTTCGGACTGAGAGTAGAGAGAACCAGCAGGGGGTACACCTACTAGAGGGGGGTTGTGTAGCCGGTGTGCCACACCGAGTAGGAGGGATTTCACTAGTATGGTGCAACATGAGGATGGTCGAGGTCGGCTTGACACTGTATGAGGTAAAGAAGAGGGTGGGAGTTCGGTTGGTACGAGTTGCAAGAGGGAAAAGCGGTGGAGCGCGGATGGTGAGGGAGCTTGGTAGGTAGGATTGCCGAAGGGTGAGGGAGAAGAGAACTAGGGGGTTGGTAGTCTGGTGATGTGGAAGGGTGAGCCAGGGAGTGTAGTAAGGGGGGTGGATGTGCAAGGGGAGAAGGACGTGGAAGGGGAAACTGTTTTTGTGGGGATGTGGGTGCAAGTAGTGCATGGTTTTCTAATTATTTTTTAACTATTTATAATAATAATAATAATAACAATGACAACAACATAACAAAAATAACAATAATAATAACAATAATAAAATAAAATTTAAATATTAAGAATAATAATTAAAATTATACTATTAGTCATAATTTCAAGCCTTTCTTTGTAAATAAGAAATATATTAATAGAAAATTATTAATAATTATTTTAAAAAAAATTAATAATAATAATATTATTAGATATTCTAAATAATTACAATATTATTTGGTACCCAATAATATTATTATTATAATTACTTTTTTTAACATTTAACTTATTTCATTTAAATAAAACTATATTTATTTCGAATGACAGACATCTACACATGCACCTGGGCCGATCGCATGGCTACCGCCAACCATGTGGTTCCCACAAACTGGTCTAAAACCCAAAAAATTCTTTAAACATCAAAAAATTTAAATTGAGGCCCAGCCTAAACCTTGACGCTAATAATCAAAGCCACGTAATAATAAAATAAATATAAATATGAATGTCGGGGGTGTGATATAAAATATCATTAAAATATGCATACTCATGATATAACATGTTAATTGGGTATTACATACACTATAAAAATAAAATGAGTAATGAATATGGAACTTGTTTCCCAGAAGTAAAAGTGAGACAACAAAAATGTTACCTTAAGTCTTGACTTCCATCGTACAAGGTCAAAGATCATGTACAATAAATATAAGATTATTATTAATATATTTCAGGAAAATATTTTTATATATCATAAAAAATAATATTTTCTTATAACCTTTTATTAACCTTTTAGGGAAAATTCCACGTTAAAGTTACATTTTGGGTAATAACCGCTTTGTTCATTTTGTAGGTTTTTATTGGTTATTTATTGTCCCCATATATTGATTATGATTCCATAATCTCCATAATTTTATCCATGATATAAATATCATATATATTCATTATATACATATTTATTTTAATCCATAATATTTAGTGATAGAGAATTAAATACACCATTCATGGGGATGGTAGTTTATATGTACACAAGAACGTTGTTTCCATTTTCTTGTATAATTGTTTGAATGAAATTTAAGTGATATATTATCATTAAATAATGATTTTTATTTCATATATATATCAATATGTTTATAAAACTCATCCTTATTACCTTCTATTTAATGCGCGAATGAATTACATTACTTTGGAAATATGTAGTCTTCCGTACACATGAGTGACATTATTGTATTCCCACAAGATGGAAAGCATGATGGTACATGTGATGTAATAAATAAATCAGAATACTTATATCATAAATATCATATATAAACAAAAAACCATCATTATGTATATCCTTTATATTTTATAATGGAAAAATCAATTATATTAATTCGCATGGTAGAAGTCTGCCACACACACGAATTATGATTTTCTAACCCATTTAAGAGAATTGGTGGTGGGTATAGGACATTCCATAACATAAAAACATCTAATTACATGGAAGATAATTTTTTTATTATATCATCAATTTATAATAACAACTGAAGGAGTTTTAAGAAGAAATAAAGAGATGCATGTTAATGAACAATACCTCTACTTTAGGATTCTTCTTTAGGTCTGCACCCAAAACCTTCCTAGGTTGGATATATATAAAAAATGAGGATTAAAAGATAAGGGGGTGGAATTTGGGAAGTAATATTTTCAGGTATATTATGATCCAAAATTGTTTAAAGGTTTTAATAGGGGAGGGTAATGGGTGGGCTTTTATAATTGAGGTGACTGACATGCTTTGAATTTTATTAATGATAGAATTCCACCCACATTTTATTTCATATCTCAAGGATAAAAAATTGATTATTATTGATACTATAATATATATGTTCTCTATATTTCAATAAAATTTCTATTTAACATGTTTTTAGTAAATTTTAACCCTTATCTTTCTATTTTAACCCCCGGGTGAACCCAATTTTTCCTTAACCGTGGTAAATAGTTTTTACTGTTTTTAATTTTAATTTTTGTGAAAAAATAATTGAAATTTTTAGATAATATAAATTATTATTATTAAAAATATGTTATTTATATTTCCAAATTCCATTCACATATGTTTAAAATCTTAATTGAAAAATAATCCAGTAAAAGTGATGAGAAAGCAGGTATTCAAAGTGTAAATGTTTAAATGTTTATAATGTTTTTATATACAATTTCAATATGAAATTGATTCAAATGAAATAAATTAGATTAATATAATTATTTTTAAACTAATTAAAATTTAACATCATGTATAATTTAAACGAAAATGTATTTTTAAATTAAAATTAAATATTTTTTCACTATTCATCAAATGTTTAATCTTTTTTGAAAATTATCAAAAAATAACACTAATTTAATATTGAAGACATGACTTAAAACAGAATTTTATTTTTCAAAATAAATTTTATATGAAAATTTGAAAAAAGTAAATATAGAACAAAACATAAATATGTAGTGAAAATGTGGGTTTTCAAGAAATTTATTTTTTTCAAGAATAAGATTATTTTATATTAATTTTGAGTCTAATAATAAAAATTGAATGAATATAGATTAAAATTTGTTTGTATAATATATATATATATATATCATTTATAAAACTATCCATTATGGATTAATTAATATTTAGAAACATTATGCACTTTAAACTAGTTTAAAAACCCATTTTTAAACCCAAAAAATGAACATATACCAAAATACAATATAATTTTTATTTAAAAGTAATAATGTGGGTTAAGTATTAATAAAAATGTATTATTTCCATTTAAGTCATATTTGTTAATTCATATTAATTTATTTATTTAAAATAAATTACAATTTTACAAATAATGTTATTTTTCACTATTCACTAAAAACTCAATATTTTATAAAGAAATCCCAAAACGTTTATGTTAGTTAATTTCAATATGATGTTTATAAAAATTAATTTTATTTTACAAACTAAATTTTATAAAATATCTATAAATTAATTATAATATTATCTCATAAAATTCAATAAAAATAATTTTTGTAGACTTCCTATTTTCGATGATTATAATTAATTTACTAAAAATTGATTGATTATTTACTAATAAATTTATATTACATAAGAAATTTATATTTATATTTCATAAATTATATAATACTATTCATACCTTCATATTTAATAGATATAATATAATATACATATTTTAAATAATGGCATTTCATGGTTCACTAATGCTTAGTGTTGTGTTTCATTTACTCTATCAAAGAAACGCATTATTGTGTGTAATTTAAGAGAAACATTCTTTTAAATATATTTAAATAGAATCATAGTTCTTCATGTAACTCATACTAAAAGTGGAGATATTTGTAATGAAAACTTTTTAAAATATTTAATTCATTCGAAAGAAAATTTAAAATAATTGTGGGTGTTACTACTCTAGTTTTCCAACCGCTCCAGATGACCTATGAAGTTCTAATGTGTAGAGAACTTCTCTATCTCCCAATATCATTTTTAGATATTGTTCTCCTACCAAATATCATGAATCTAGAGCAAAAAATTCATTAAATCAAATCTTGATCCCACGATTTTCATTGTCAATGTTTTCCCTTTCTATAAATATGGCATTTCATACCATAATTACATTTCTATCAGAAGGGTTATATGGGTAATATCATTTAGTTTATTTACTGTAACAAAAAATTATTCACATCATGCTTCATGATTATGAATTTTCAATATTTAAAGTTCTTAAAAATTCTCTACATCCTCACACACGTATGTGTTAAAGATTAGTTGTTTTTTCAACACATCTCATATAGAATCCAATATCTCTCTTCATTTTGTAATAGATTAAGACTATATGACAATGTCTACAATTTTTATCCATAAAAGGATAATGATATATTTTCTTAACTAATTATTGATCCTTCCATGTCTATAAAAGTCTGATTCCTCCTTTCTCTAGCACCATTGAACTATGCTGTATAAGGAGGAGTGAGATGGGATACTATCCCACACTCCTTCAAGTGATCAATGAAATCATTGTTAAGATACTCACCACCTTTTCATAAATGGAGTTAATTAATATTCTCACCAAGTTGGTTATCTAATTCAGGTTTGTATTCCTTAATAATATGAAATAAATTTGACTTTTACCTCATTAACTAGATATATCCATATCTTCTATGATCAATGGTAAATGTAATGAAGTATAAAAACCCACATATTTCCTATACTAGAATCATACCACATATAATATTATGAATTAATTATATTAATTTATTATCCCTTACTCCTTTCCATGTCAAGGGTGCTTGGTCATTTTCCCTTTCAAAAAAATGTGACACACATCCAAGGGATTTTACTCAACTGAGATTAAATACCCTCAATGATGCAATTTCTATAAATGGTTCTAATTTTCGGGACCAAAGATCAAGTTCTATAATAGGGTGTTATATGATTCATGTATACTGGTTTTTTCATTGATTCTCATTACTAGTTTTTCATGTTCAATTATATACAATCCACTTCTAAGATGCCGCATACCATAACATATGTTATCCCAATAAAGAAGAATCATTTATTTCCAAACCTAAAATATAATTAAATATTTTCCAAAAATGACACTGATATTATGTTTCTGATAACTAAATTGTTATAATAAAAATTATTCAATATAAGAACTAGAACATTAGGCAAAGATAGATGATAATCTGCCACTACTAAGGCAACTAGAACCGCACCATTTGTAGCTCGTAGATCCACATTAATCATTAAAATATTCTTGAATATGCTTGGTTCTTTTATATGAATAAAAATGATTGATCCATTTGATATATCCAATATCAAACATGTAGATAATGACAGCTTACATATAATGTCAAAAATACATGATGTTGAATAATTTCCTTGCTTCTTTTTCCTAGAAATTATATTATTATCCTAGTGGAATTTCATACCATAATAAAAGTAGATAGTCTCATGATCATTCTACTCTCATTGTATCATTGGAATTTTGGAAGGATATAGAAATGATGTATTCGGTTAAGACTTAGCCTTAGACCCCTTATCCTTGACCATCATCCTCTTATTCAACATAATTAATTCTGAATTTCTATACTTCATATCCTTATAATCTGGGAAAACTAAATTCAATATAACCATAAGTGGAATTTTCATGATATAAATATTATTATTATATATAAAATTCAAGAAGTTTGGTGCTAATGAGGAAGATATGAGATCAGTTTCTAGTTCTTATTTTTGTTTGTACCCAAGGGATTCAAGCCTCCCAATGTAACAAGTTATCTTAAGTAATTGATTTCATACTTGATTCACTTCTACTATCAGTTACCTATGAATTTTATTTGATAACTCAAACCTTTCATATATATCTCTCTCTTTGTTTAACTATGAGATATGAGTTAGTATCTTGTAGGAAATTTGTTAACATTCCCTCTCTATAATTGATTGTGAATCGATGAAAACATGATACACTATACTTCTAGTACATCATTCAATAGATTTTTTCACTTTCCCTTGTCCACCATTATTGCTCCCTGAGGAGGATCAGGAATAATTAAAGACTCCATCACCAAAAGGATCTTTTATTAGAGTAGTATTATGTGCAACCACGTGTACCAATCATGGAAGTTATGTCCTGTTAGAATATTTTATTTATATAAAATAGATTATAATGAATATTTTCTCATTCTAGTGGTGATTTCCATTTTTTATCTACAATAAAAAATTATTATTGCATAATTTATCTTGATTACTCGTTTAGAAATTATATATTATTTAAATAAATTATTAAATATCTCAAGTATTTTATCAAACCCGGGTATCTCTCATTACTAGATTGAGAATAATCTTTCTCTTGAGTATTATAGTGGATAATATTTTTGAAACCTCCACATATACTCTATATTCTTTTACTAAACCCCTATTCATAGATTTTTATGGAAGGATCTAGAGTGGCCAACCAAATTAACTCACGGTTCCTTGAAATATTTGGTGAAGCCCCAGCTTCTCAAAACAATAACCTTAATTTCCTTAATGTTTTGTCTCTAATGTGGTAGGAAAATATCTTTTAATACTTCTTTTCTACCATTTTTAGTTAATTCAACTCCTCACCCGCATAATAAATCTTTGGTAGTAGGCTTCCCCCTCAACATTATTTGGTGAGAACCTTGTACACCTGATCTTGTTCGAAATTATGTTATAGGAGGTATTCATTACATGCTCTTTAATTGAGGGGTTTTTAATATATTTGATGTATTAAAACATTATCTATTATTTATTTTCATACTGTGTTTTTATAATCACAACTAAACAGACATTAATATAATAAACTCATCATTTTGTAATGAATTTTTCTCTTTTTTATTTTATGTGTTTTCCACAGAGATGAAAATTCATAAAAGAAATATATAATGCATAACGGAAATAAATTACCCCACTGGTCATGAGAATCTAATATAGGTAGATCCATTTAAACTCAATCGATCAACAGTGTCCTAGGTGTATAATACGTGAGCCAGGTCTTGACATGTATCACATATTTCCCATGGTTTAGTGTTTTAACTTTTCATTTGTGATATCACCACATCATGGAATGTTCCACATCTTACCTCATCATTATCAGTTGTAAAAATTTACTAGCCCACAAGAGAAGGTGTATTAAGAAGTGAAATATACAAATAGATAGTAGTGGGCACATAGTCACTTATACAAGTTCAATAAAAACGGATGATGTGAAGAACATTAATAAATAAATAATTATTACAACAATTGAACATGTTTTTAATAAATATTTTAATAAAAATAAGCTTGAAAATATAGGTTTAGGACTAGACCAGTCGATGATAAAATTAAAATATTGACAAAAAAATATTATTGAATAAATATAAGTTCATGTTCATCTAAAAAATTAAATAAATTATTTTGAATTTAATTAATTTAAAACAATTTGGTTGGAAAATTTACTTAATTTATATTTCAAAAATTAAATGAATCAATTAATTTAATTTTATACTAAAATTAAATTCATTTGAAAATAATAAAATTATTATTATGTTGAATCCTAAAATTATTTAATTTTAGGTTCTATTAAAATTATTTAATGGGGTCATATAACCCCGCCTATAATCATTTTAGGTCGGGCGAACCTACCTAGTGCAGTAATGAGTTGAGAAGACCCATGCAAGGGTTTTTTTGGTTGGGAAGACCCTCCCAATCCCATTATAGGTTGGAAAGAACTATTTTTGTCGTGGGAATCCTTATTTGTAAATGAGAAACCATGGGATGGGGTTTCAGACATTGTAGCTGACCGATGGAAGATCTGATGGTTAGGGTTGGGCATGAAATCACTATCGGGGGGTATTCTCTTATAGTGGTATATTTAGAATTGTGGTTCGCTTAGGTAATCACTAGAATCATGTTCCCAAATGGAGGTTATTAAGGAAAATGACCTGGTCATAAAATTGTTGTCAGTGTGCATTTGGGATAGTGATCGGGGTAGGAACCACCATATAGGTGTTATCTAAGGATGAAATGTTTGGAATGGTAGTGTGGATATTGATTGCACGCGACAACCACAGATGGTATGCCAGAGGTAACTTGACTGGGGTTCAATGTGAATAGAATTTTCAGGTGGAGAGATGGCCATAGGAGGATGTGAAGGAAAGGATGGTGATTATTGGTGTGGAAACATAGGGAGATCTGATATAGTGAGGGAGGTAGTAGCTACCTGGAAGGAAGACCATCGAATAGGTTTGTTGGGAATGACGGAAAAGCAATGAATTCACAATCAAATGAGAAGTGAACGTGTAGTGGAAATAAAGTCATTACCTATAAAATAGGATTCATAGTGACCCAAAAATAAATGTGAAAAATATAAAATGTTGACACTCGAAAATTTTATGTAGAAAACCCAAAAGGGGGAAAAACCATAAGACCTAGTCTAGAAAGAGGGATCCACTAAATTCAAGAATTACACAGTGGAAAATCTCCAAAAATAAAAGGGGTTTTTAAATTAATACTCAAGAACAAAGGCATTGAATAAAAGAAGGAGAGCAATAAATTTGATCATCAAAAAAATGTGATCACCAAATTGGATTTTCTCTATATAATTTTTTGTCATGGTGTGTTGAAATACCTTACCATTTCCACCTAATATAGGGAAAAAAATCTTCATCAAATAATTTTTCCCCATAAAAATCATGTTACAACATGAATTAATTCATGAGTTCTTGATCTGCATGTCATTCATTTGATGAGGAATTATGTGGTGCACCAATTAGAGAAGGTTCCCGAAAAACTCCCCCTCTGAATCATATATGGATCACTGTTAACCATACAATCAGTCGGAAAGTCTCCAATTTTCCTCTGGGTAAAATCATGGTCAACATGTCTTACTCGTTTTCATTACTGTGGATCTCTTCAAGCTATAACTCTCTCGAATCAAGGATGTTTCAGATATAATGATTTCGAACATCGATATGTTTCAACCTAACATGAAAAGTGGAATTATTTCCCAATGAAATAGTACTCTAACTATCACAAAATAAAATAACTTTCCTCATTCAAACTGAGCTCAGAAATTAACATTTTCATCCAAAACAATTATTTGAACACCTCAATAACAACAACTTACTCTGACTTTGTGGTAGACAAAGCAACACATCTCTACAATCTAGACTACCAAGATATAGCTCCCCTGCAAAAGTGATCAAATCAAATGATTTTGACTTCCTTGAATCAATGTCTCCTATGATATCTCAATATAAAAAGCCACAAACCATAGGTTACCATTTTCCAAAATATAATCTCAGACCAGAAGTACGATGAACATAATGAAAAATATACTTCATTGATCTCTAATGATCTCTTCCTAGAATTGATAGAAAATGACCGATGACACAAACTGCATGAGCTATATCAGGTCTAGTACATACCATTTCATACATCAAACAGCCAATGACAGATGAATAAGTTATCTAATGCATCTCCTCCCCCTCTATATCAGTAGAAGGTGCCTAATTGGTACGAAACATAAAATTTAAATCAAGAGGAGTACCAACCACTTTCACTCTTTCCATATAAAATATTTGAAGAAACTACTCAATGTATCTCTCCAGATATAACAAAAATTTCTTACCCTTTAAGTCATAGGAGATCAACATGCCATGAATCTGTTGTGATAGACCAAGTCATTCATCATAAAAGGCCAAAAAAGATCCTTCTTAAATCTATCAAATCTCGAAGTATCATTTCCAATAATGACAATAACATCAACATAAAGAAACAATATAATAAAATCTGTATCATTAAATCTCTTAACAAAAACACAATTATCAGAAGATGTATTTCTGAAACGCTAATGAGAAATGTTATATTCCAGCTTCATATACCACTTCCTCAGATATTGTTTCAAACCATAGAAAATCTTATTCAAACTATAGACATGATTTTGTTTACCCATTACAAAAAAACCCTCATGTTTCTCCATATAAATATCCTCCTCTAAATCTATATGTAGGAAGGTTGTATTCATATCCATATACTCAATCTAATGATCTAAACTATCAGCTAAACCAAGAACAACCTGAATGGAAGACATATTGACAACAAGTGAGAAATTCACATCAAAATAAGTACCTTTATTCTGAAGGAAGCCTTTAACAACTAACCTTGCCTTGTATCATGTAATAAAATGGATTCTTCATTATTAATTTGATAAATCCACTGATTTTGAAAAGCACTATTACCTATTGGTAACTTTTCCATGTCAAAAGTATGGTTTCCATGAAATAATGGCATCTCATCGTACATTATCGCAACCCATCTATATTTAATTTCACTTTCTAGTGCCTCATCAAAATATTCTAGTTCTCCCCCATTATTTAGGAGCACATACTCATCAGTTGAATACTGAGTATAATTTCTATGATACTAAGATGACCTTCACAGTGGAACTATGGGTTCATTAACAACCCCTGTAACCAAACCATCACAAAAACAAAGGTGCATCGGGAACATCAAATCCAACCTGTTCACCCAGAGCATAATTTTTTACATCAATGAGATCAACATAGTCAACAATATGAGGTAAATGTGAATTAGAACCTAAATCAAGATTGAAAAAGCCATCAGAATTTGGAGAAGTGGGTTTTTCTTCCTTATCAATGTCTATAGTATTCAGATCCTTCTTAAACACTTCAATGTGGATTCTGATAAGTTTATCCAGGGCAGTATCATAGAACCTATACCCAAACTCATCGTTTCCATAGCCAATAAAAATAAACTAGTGGTTCTTACCATCCATATTTTATCTCTCATCTCTAGGAACATGAACAATAGCCTTGAAACCAAAAACACGCAAGTGAAAATACCTGATCTCCTTTCTATATGAAAAATTTAAGGGAGTGTCTATTTGAAAAGCAACTACATGTGATAAATTGATAATATAAGCAGTAGTAAGTAAATCCTCACCCCAAAAATTTCCAGGCGTTTTTTCTTCTGAAATCAAACAACAAACTCTTTTTAAAAAAATCATGTTCATCCGCTTAGCTACATAGTTCATTTGAGGTGTCTTTAGAGGCATCTTCTTATTCAAAATTCCATCCTTCTTGAAATACTCATACAACGGACCACAATAATCTCCCCTATTATTAATACAAATACATTTCAATTTATTGCCTGATTCCCCCTTAACAGAAACATGAAATTTCTTAAAAACACTGAGCACCAGACGTTTGGCATTCAAAATGAAAACCTAGAGCTTACATGAGTAGTCATCAATAAATTTCACAAAATAAAGACTACAACAAAATGAGTATATTTCAAATGAACCAAAAACTTTAGAATTTACCAATTTAAGAACCTGTGACTTCATTTGCAGAGGATGACTACTAAAACTTCATATGCTCTATTTTCCATCCATGAAAAGATCAAATGTGTCCAGTTTGACACTAATAAAATTTGGAAGAATATTTCTCTTAGATAAAAAACCAAAAAATTTCCCACTGATGTGACTGATCCTCTTATGCCATAGTATTGTCGAAACACTACATTCGACAACACAAGCAGTGTCACAAGAAATTGAAGATCTAATCTAGTAAAAACCTGACAGTTTATTCCCTCAAGTGGCAATAAAATATCCCTTGGAAATCATCCATTGTATATCACCAAAAGTACTGATAAACCCTTCATCATCAAGAATACTAGTATAAATAAGATTCAAGATAACCTTTGACACATGCTGAATATTTTTCAAAATCAACACACATCTTGTACTAGACTCTAAACAAATAGTCTTGATAACTACAACATCATCATGACCATAATTTCCCATATTTAAATTCCCAAAATTACTTGGGATGTACGATGTAATGAAATCCTTCTTCAATGTCACATGAAAACATGCACCACTATCAACAACCCAAAAAGAATCATCAGAATCAATATTAATGGAGTCATAATCAATAACAATATCCCCCTAGGTAGAGGTGGAAACGAGATCATCTCTATCTCCATTTTTCTTCTGTGTATTTTTCTTCATTTTTATTCTCTCTTTTTAGATGATAAGAAAATTTCTTAACATTCCCTTTCTTATCACAATGATGACATTCAAAATCTCTCTACATTGATCTAGTTTTTTTATGTCTCTACTCTTACCTCAACTACTCTTTACCTGGTCTTGGATTATCCCCCTATTCTCTGTGACTAAAAGCTCTGAAGAATATTTATCCTTAGTACATCTTCTAATAACTTCATTTAAAATAGCATACTTAAGAAAACTAAATGTCATAGCACTATTATGATTAAAACCTGTTAGATTAACACATTAATTCTCCCAATAATTGGGTAAAGTGTTAAGAAACAAAAGAGCTAAAATATCATATTCAAAATTGACACCGATGCCAAAAAACTAATTAAAAATCCCTGATATTTACTTAAATAGTTATAAATATTCATACTTTCTTTCTACCTCAAATTCATCATTTTTTTGAGAAGAAAAAATTTATAGATTCCCATCTTGTAGGCATAGCTCATCTCAATATTCTCCCAAAACGTTATGTCATGAGATACCTTGACAATGTGGTTCATCATATTGTCTTTGTCCCATTGGAGAATTAATACACAAACCATCTCATACTATAATTCCCATTATTCATCTAATAACCTTTCTAGATTATGGTTATTAAACACTGGATGATGAATTCTCTTAAAAAATAATATCCTTCATTTTAAGTCACCACATATGGTATTTTGTACCATTCAACAAAATCATCTAACTCTAATTGGCCTCCATAAAAAATATGAAATAAAAAACTAGACCCTCAGATACTAAATATTGGTGAAGATGGAAAATTGACGAACACACAAACAACTGAAAAGTGAACGTGTAGCTGAAATAAAATATTTCCCACTAAAAGAATATTTGTAGGTACCAAATAATAAATTTGTAGAATATAAAATGTTGACACCAGAAATTTTTATATGGAAAAACAAAAATGGGAAAAACAACAGGACCTAGTCTATATATAGGGATCTACTAAAATAAAAATTGACATGGTAGAGACTCCCCAAAAATGGAAGGGATCTCAAAAGTAGTACACAAGGGAAAAGGTATTGAATCAAAGGCAGCTCGCAGGAAATGTGGCCATCAAATAAAGGAGATCACCGAATGAGATTTTATCTTAGTATTGTTGGTTTTAGTGTGTTGAATTTACTTTCCAATACCTCTTTATATAAGAAAAATAATTCATTTAAAATAATGTCTCCACATAAAAAGAGAATCATTGCTTTATTTAATTCACACGATCTTGTTCTGCATGTCCTCTAATTGAGGATGAAATACGCGGTGTTCTAGTTAGGGAAGGTGTCCAAAAAGGGTTGTGGTAAGCATGTATAGGAAGGGTTGACGGACCTTCATCATCCTATGAAATCATAGATTAGGTTTTTTGTTCTTTTATTTTAACTTTTTGACCTGCGCATGTCATGTCACCCACCATTATTAAACACCTTTTGTTATTTTTAAGTGACGAATCTACCAAACCATCACCACCATTACAAAATTCTTTAAGACTATTTTTTTGTATATTAGCCTTTGATTTTATTTTTCAATTACATAATGACTATGGAATAATATCACCCAGAAGGTACTGTTACAGTGAAAAGTATTTTCTTAGAACATGATAATATAATGGAAGGTTGTTAAAATAGTCCTCAGAAACTAGAAATAGGAAAAATAATTTATGTAAAAAAATAAATTCTTCCATTTTTAAAACTACTAATAAATGTACAAATAATCCATATTAATTTTATTCAGACAACCATAACATGGACTTATAAAATCTAACTGACAAACTATATGTTCTATTGGGATAAAATTAAAGCCATCTAATTAAATTTATGTAAATTATAATTTTCTTATATCATAAAATTTTCAAGATCACTTTGATACCAATTTTTGGTATTAGAGAATGTATAAAAAACTAGTGGCCATGGGATTTAAAAAATTTTAATTATCAAAGTGATGAATCATTATCATCTCCGATGATTAGAGCCCTGGTATAGGTCTAAAGATATCATGTGAATTAATTAAGTACAAAAATGAAAACTAAATAAATATGTCATTCAGAATGAAAGGCGCTCGATAGCATCTCATCACCGATGACCATTGCTCAAAGGATACAAGTTAAAACACCATTATATTAGCCATACCGGATTCAAGAATCAACATGTATATTTAAGATTTAATCCTATATACTAGCATGGATCTACAACAATTCCTTTGACATTCTGGTGATCACATGGGTCATTTCCCTTCGATCTTTGAAGGCATTCTCATATTGATTTCCTAGATAAATGCATTCTATATCTAGGATGTAGGAGGAGAGGAAAAAATCTCAATTTCTAATAAATGAATAGTATATTGGATGAGAGCTCATCTCTACTTATATAGAGGATGATCAAATACCCAAAAAGGGTTCTATTGACATCGTCCATCCAACACCCCATAAATAAGCAATAAATTACATGTTATGGAAAAATCATAACATCATAATGTCATATAAATTTTTATCACATACATATAAATTATATACATATCTAAGAAATAATACATGGACAACTCTTAGACCCCATGGAAGGGCACAAAATGTCTATTTAACATATTCCTTATAATAGGGTAGACTATTGAAAACACTATTATGTGTGACCCTATAGGCCCTTATCTTAATTTAAGTTAATACGATTCACAGAACAGGAGTTGATTATAGAAACCTATCAATACCCCTAAAGAAATAAGGAATATTTATAGCAATGAAAAATCATCATATGAATACCCACTATATAATATAATCTTTTTTTCTCATGCTATATCATAAATATAGATTCATAGATTTTTCCAGTATCCATTCTTTCTCTATTATTTTTTGGCCTAACTAGAATGAATTTCCATCCACTACCATGGACATGAATTTATGAAGTTACTACTATCCTAAAAAACTATGCCTAATATATCCCTTACACAACTCATAAGTGATAAAATATATCTTGATAATTTAAGAAATTCTATACCACCAATGACACACCCAACAGAATCTACCTCCCCATCGCATCAACTTCATGGTTTTTGGCTTCAGTCAAAGTGCACTATCAAATTGTTCACATCGGTATTGACCTCAAGTCAGGATACCAATACACATGTTCATAAATAGGAACAAATGATGGCACTAGAAAAATGTGGTGTTCATATTGGTAGGTACGTTCTCATGATCTCACGTACTTGAGATAACCAAGTGAGAACTTCATGAGAAAATGTCTCAATGCTTATAAACCCTTATAACCTAATAGTCGCACGCCATATGTTTCCTTTCAATAAGATGTATTTGGACCATATAAGATTATATTAAGATTATTGTCATCATATCTCTAACTTCTCTTTTTTCACTTATAAATACTGTAACCTTTTTATATGACATGTATTCTCAGGAAATTTCAATAAGTATAGTGGAGAATGTAGTATCTATACTATTATTGTATGATAAACACATGTATATATAAAAAGGTATACATTTAATGTTAATCCATGTACATACATAAGTAGGGTATATTGAATCCAATTTTGACAAAATAGAAGGAGTAACTACCAAAATTCAGAAGAGATTCACCATAGAAAAGGAGAGGAGGAGGGGGCTTCATAAATTGATACTATTGGCATAAAATAATCCAAAATTAATGTTTGAAGAAAGGGTGAAAATGGGTGAAATTTTATTTTTTACCCCATTTAAAAATGATTGGTCAGAACCCACCAGCTAGTAAATGATCCCATGATGAACTTCCACCCAACTGAAATTCAACAGGCTAGCCTATGGGATAACAATAGTATATTATAATACCAGCATCATCCCCAGGCCCCTATTTTTCTCTCTTAATCACTATAACCCCCCCCCCCCCACCACCACAATAAATGACTAAAAACAATGTGTTTAGGTGCTAAAACCCCCAAAATTTAGTTTTGATGCTCAGTCCAAAATTTAGCCCACCCACTATTTCAATATTTCAAATCCAATTGATTTCCAAATGCTCATATGAGGGTGATAAATTGGAACCCTAATAGGGTTTCTCTAAGTAATAAAATTTTGATGGTGAGATTTATTTTAATCATGGTAGAATGTAGCAAACTAATATTTTATCCATTAAAATGTGGGATATATAATTTCATTTGAAACACCTAATAAAATGAACCTTTATATATTTAATTGAGATAAAATAGTACACTACCCGATTACAATTAATATATTATATTAACGAAATATGAAATTTTAGTAATAAAAGTAATTAATAAATAAATACACCAGAAAATAAAAGCACCATGAACATGAAATATTTTTCCATATGTTTTTTTGTGAATGTGATTCCACAAATTATAACTTTGGGAAACATGGAAAAAAGTTAGAAATACATTAGTAATTTTTGAAGATAACAAAAAGAACAGTAAGAATAAATTTTATTAAACAGTTTAAGGATGTATATAAGGAATAGATTGTGACGAGTATCTATATGTTTGTTGGATATATGGATGTGAGATATATGGATGTTAGATATATGGTTGTCAGTTACACCTGTTTCAACTAGGTATTTTTATTATTTTATAGTTAAAAGTAGTGGATCCATTCTACATTAAATATTTTACATGGAATTGTCCTAAATAATTTTTAGAATAAAATAAAAATATACTAACTAATTTTGGATAATATTTATTATTTTAAAGAATTGTTTTTTGTACATTATTTATTTGAAATTAATTTAATTTATTTTGAGGATTCATTTATATAAAATATATAAAAATAATTCAAGGAATTATAAGTAATATAAGCAATTAAAATATAGTAATAATGATTCCTTATTAATAATATATTAATGATTCATGCTTGAGAATTTTTTTCATTATAGACATTGATTTTATTATATATTATATATTTTTATTAGAAAGATAAATCTTTGATATTTTGAATATAAAATTTATTCAAATGTGATATTTATATATAAAAATAAATGGATTAATATTTATATAATCATTAATAAATGATAAATAATTATAATTAATAACTTTTATACATAAAAATTATTTCTAAAAAATTATTTTTAAGTATTTTTTGTTTCTTATATAAAATAAATTTATTTCAATTTTATAAAATGGGTTTCATAAAATGGGTTTAATTTTTTATTAATGGTAATAAAATTATGTAAGAGTGAAAATTTAATTTTTTGAAAAACAAATTATAGAGGTACCAGACGAGTTACCATAGTATGGGGAAAATGAGGCATAAGAGGCTAAATTAAATTGTAAATTACTAACATATCTCTAAACCGCTCTATCAATTGTGTGGATGAACATATTATCAAAATCTATTCATTATTCTTTTAATTTTATCTACTTTTCAAGTAAAAATAAATTCATTATATATTAAGTATTTCACATTTATAGAAATTCCTTTAAAACTAACCAATTAAAGGATCTCTCTATTACTCACTTCAAAAAACACATTTCCTTCAATTTCCTCTTGAATACAAGATAAATTTCAAAATCCTAAAATATTCTCTCTAAAAACACTTTTCTCCTATTCCCTAATTATTTATGGGTTTTATATATCTACTTATAGTTTCACCTCAAATTATATTATAATTCAATGTAAAATATGCTCATATGTGGATGAAACCTTACATGTTTATTTAAATAGAGAATATTTTTCTTATCTATTCATATTTTACAAATGTTATTATTTATATACTTATGTCTCCTTATAATATTTTTGAAAGAATTTTTCTATTTATATTATCATTTTCTAAAAAAGTGTAGAAATATTGTTTTTTAACCTTTTCATCAAGGTCACATTCTCTAATGATTTTCATTAGTTTTCCATAAAAATCTTCCTTTCAATGCTTTCATGGTTCTTTAAATTATTATTAATTTAAATTTCCAAAAATCATTGTGAAATTTTATCTATAAATTATTTCATTTTTCAAAAAGAAATATCAAATTATAAATAATATTTCATTTTATTTTCTAATAAATTTTTTAATACTCTTATAAAGTTTTTTTCATCTATGTTAATATCCTTTAACAGTTTATATGATTTACTATGGAAATATTTCAATGTAATCATTTTCATTATTTCTATTGATGATTAATTTTCATGTATTGGTATGATTCTTATGAAAATCATTTAATTATCACTATTTATTTATGGGATGATGTAATTAAAAAATTATTCCTGAACATGTGGCACAAATATGTGTGGTTTTTAGTTATGTGACTAAGGGGAGTTATACGAATCCTAAAATACATTATTGAAGGATTTATATATCATTATATTACATGTAATAGATTTTGGGGTGAACATAATCCAGAAAAGAATTAAAATGAAGAGTGAAAAGAAACCACTTTTTTATAAGACTAAGTCAACTATATAGTTGTGGTATTTCCATTTAGAATTGACATATGATATGTTTTTTATGATAATTATTTTCAAAAACTTATATTTTATACAATGTTCAAATCTTATGCTTCATGGACCATGAATAATTACTAATTTCTCCACACTATTAGGAATCATTTATCATGTTTTTCCAAAATTCATATGAAATTATTCATGATTTATGATCCAATTTTTATTATGTGTGATTTTCCATATGATATATTCATGTAACTTGATTATATTCTAATATCCAAATGTTCATCTAATTCTCACTTATTGTCTTTGACTGACATCTCTTATGTTTAACATTACTAATAATTTTATACAACCCTTTTTTATGTTTCCATTCCCAAGGTAATCTGGAGGAGTATTATGTGTAAGCAATATAGAGGGATATCATCTCTTTAGAATTTGTAATATAAAATAAGTTCATGTTTCTAATTTAAAAAGTCACTAAACCTACAGGTTCATTGTTGTAATTTATTTGGATACGTAATTTTTATTTATGTAAAATGGTTTGTTATATATGTTTGTTATAGTTGGGTCTTCATAAACAACAAATTATTTTTATTATTATTATAATACCATATTTTACTTTCCAGTATTTTAATATTCAATTATTTTCTATAATTTTTATTTTGTTCTCATATTCTCTAAAAAAGTATTCTCCATAAAATAACCTTTTAATATATACTCTAGTTTTTTACTAATGAATCATTTTGACAAGATAAGTACATAATTACGGATGTATCTATACAATTCACATCAATATCAATACATTTAGTACATTAAAACTAATGAAAATTAGAATTATACATAAAATAATATAATTTATAATTTTATTTTATATATAGTACAAAATTATAAAGTAAATAAATAAATTCAATTTTATTAAAAATTTATGTTTTTATACTATAATCATATATTAATTTCATGTGATCCTATATTTCCCTATCTAATTTTATCCTTAAAAATATAATATTGTTTTATCTTTTTTAATTGACTTCCACTATGTAATTATTTTCATAAAATGATTAACTCAAATTTCTTCTCATGACCTTTTTTGTGCACAATATTAATATTTTTGTGGGATCTATATTTATCTGTAAAATGGTTCATCATATTCAATACAAAACTTTTTTCAGCATTGTGGCCTTTGAATTTCAATACATTAATTTATACTTTTTTACAACTCATCAACTCTAAACTGCATTTACTTATTATCTAAATACACTATATATATGTTTTTCAACATAACCAAAAAAATAAATATAACAAATTGAGATAATTTTCTCAACTGAGAAATCATTGATTTTATCCTCATATTTCATTTTAGGTGTAAATATAGTTGATTTTTTATCATCATATTACATGTTAATTTCATCAAATTTTCTATCATGATTTTTAACACTATTTTATTTAACAATTTATTGGGGATTATTCACTATGATGGAGTATTATAATACTTTCTATTATAAATTCACTTTGTCTATTGATTCATTGACTTCTCAATCACTTTATCTAGAATATATTTTAATAATAGTTCCTTATGATTCAATCACTGAATTTCACCCCCTTAGATATTATAAATTATAGTCACAAAATCATGATGAATAGATTCATACTTTTTCCATTCTCTATTATTTAACTATGATTATATAAACCTCAATAATTAATGTTTACATTAATAAGGCTATCGCCATAAACTGAATAATTTCTCCATTTTTACTATAGTAATTCATGTTACACTTATTCATATCAAAAATATTTTGTAGTATGTTAAAAATCACCATCAACCATGCCCTTAATAATATATAGTGTAGTAATTATAACAAAAGAACCTACAAATCTCTAATTATTCACTATTTAATTTCAAATAATTATAAATAAATAATGATTGTTAGAAAATTTATATGTAAGATTGTATTATATATATTTTATATCACATAGTTTTTTATATTTACTAATTTATTCTCTTATATTTCTTCAGTGTTTTAATAAATAACATCTATAGATATTATAATTTTTATTTAACTCGCCACTATTACACAAATAAATAGATTTTGATGAAGAAAACAATCCTTAATCAATTTTTATATATCATTCTCTATAAAAATATTCCAACTCGTTGAGTATCTCTATGGATGATTCATGAAGTAAAATATTAAAAAAATAATTATAGATTCTTATTGCTTATTAAAATTTTGTTTTACTATAGATAAATATAACCACTCTATAATTAATTTTATCTATTAATAGTCTTTTTCTAACAATGATTATACATATTTCATTATAAACACATGTAATTTTTTTGGAAAACATAAAATTATTCCTAACAACTTGTTTTCCTCAATAAGAAATTTACCTTGAATAATTAAATATTCATTTATTTCAAATAATAATTAATAAAAAATACATATAGAGTATTTAAAAATCTCAATCATCTACTATTTTGAATGAAAACATAAAAAATAATCATAAATAAAAAAAATAACACCTTATCTATGAAAAAAATTTATAGGACTTTATAGGATAATTATTATGAGAAACATTATAGAATAATATATTATGCTTGATTTATATTTGTGTGAAACTCATCATATATATATTATGACTAACATTTCATCGAAAATGACATGACGATATGTTATTGGTGATTCATATAGTTACTGTATATAATCCCATGTTTTTATTATGAAATAGTTATTCAGATATTTTATAGTTTTTTGGAGAAATTTAGAAATAAATTATGGATTTGATCATGAAGGCCTTATGTAAAAAATGAAATGCATATCAAGAGTAAATTTGACGAGAATAAAAATATAAAAATACTATTTTTCGAATTTTTGTATCTTATTGGACTGGAATGGATGTATATATACATTTTAATTATATTTTGGAGAAGTATAATTAACTAATGATTCTCTTGAGGGATATATATAAATGAAACATAATTGAAGACACCGATGGTTATACCTTCTATTGAAGGATGTATGTAATATTTGAAATGAATAAATCTTATTTTGTTAGACATAACCAAATCAACATAATGATTTAGAGATATTGTACAGTGTAAGTTATATTGTAAATCATGATCAAATCACGAAATATGTTGTTAGAATTCACAACTGGGATGTATATATTAATTATTATAAAATAAGATAATATACTATATCATATTTTATTCCATGATATATTTTAATGGTCAACATATGAAAACCATGAGAAAATAATTCATTGGAATAACTAAAAATCATATCACTTATTGAGAGAGAGTCATAAGTTGTCAAATATGATATCTTCAATCATAAAAATATAGATCACATAATGATATAGGATATCAATACATGATATATATATTCCACTTGAATGTTGCAATGTATTGCTAATGATTAAAATATGTTATTTAATTTCATGACATCATTCATCAATTAAAATTGAATTAGTAATATAATTGTGACTAAAGGGATAATTCCATTAAAAAGTAATGTTCATGAAAATTCATAAAATTGATACATTTATTGAATTTAACATATCATATAAGTGTAAATTAATTAGTTAAATAAAAGGAAAATTTTTAATTTCATTATTTATGATATGATCTATTTATAGAAATTTATATTCAATGAATAAGGATGTTGAATCCTCCATCATCAAATTGAGTCTTCTATTATGATTTATAATATTCCAATTTCTAAATGTGATAAGCATGACCTCCTCCCTCCAAAGGTGCCCCACCTAGGATAGAAATGAAGTAATAGATATAATATTCCATGGGATAGAAACCAGAAAAAGGGTATATCAATCACATACATGGGAGGAATTACCATTTATATGGTTTACAAAAAATGAGATTTAAATAAAAAACGACCAACCAATATAAAGCATCAATTTATAAGCAATTTTAATTCATATAATGTCGTAAATAAACTAATACAACTAAAAGAAATTATAATATTTGAAAATTAAATCCTCAATAATAACCATGAAGCTACAACAACTCATAAATAACTCCTCAAACTAGTACCACCCAACATGATCACCAACCAACACCTATGTCCCTAAATATATATATATATATATATATATAGGGTGATTATGAAATTTATACCTAGTAGGATCCCCCCAAAAACCACAAAAGAAAATATGTGAAAGAATATCACTAAAGGTTTTTTAATAAATAATGATATGAACTCATCACCTATACATAAATAATAATCTTTTACAATCCTCACCATGATTCATTCACAAAATAAGGAATATAAGTACATCATAATTTATTTAATATATATATATATATTAATGAAGGTACCTTGCTTCCAATTATCCATTGGTTTTTCACTACCACGCCCCAATGGACACATCTTGTGATCATCTATTCCACATTTAAATTCATCCATTATCCCATCCAAAAATATCAAATCCATTAATTCACCTCATGTAACTTGAAATATCGTCATCCTCATCCCAAATAGTTACCATGTGTATGCTTGGAGGCCACTACGACCTGTAAAAATTAATTTTATTTCAATCTAGTACAACCTATTAATTTATACGATTGTATCTCTAACCAAATTGACTCGATATAATTATGTGCAATATCTCAAGATGGAACATCCTATAGATAAATATATAGAAAAACCAAGATCTGCCACAACTTGGTTAGGTTTGCACCCAATATTTTAAGTTATTATATCCCAATATATTCCTAAAATTTATCAAAATAAAAAGATAGAGGTTGAGATGGAAAACTCAACCAAATGTTCCCTTTCCATCTTTTATGCAGGGGAAAACACCCCCCACCAAACATTGTTGGTGTCTGTTTCCCTACCATTGTCTGTGGGGTAGAGTATAACAACATAAAATATAGATATTATCATGAAAATTCACACTAGGAAAACTACCATACCATATACTTGTCTATTGTTATCATTACACAGGACCCTTGGATACCACTACTAAGTTCTAAGACTCAAACAGGCATACAAGGATCAAGTTCCATATTAATTAATTCATTATCCATTAATTAATAATATTCCACTTCCATTTCCAAAAATAATAATTAAATATTATAATCTTGTTATTTTAGTATTATAACTCCTATTATTAATTTTCTCATGTATGAAATCATTTATAACATCAAAAACCAACCTCATTCTTTAAATTAATCTATTAATTATTTTATGATTTATCTTGGAGCCTAAGGACTCAGCCTAAACTACCATAATAGAGATGAATATTATTTCATAGAGTCAATTTACATAGAGTATTTGGACCACAATTATATAAATAAAATATAGAAATATGGCTATCCACATCTCAGGAATAAATATTAAGATATAAAAATGAGAAAGCCCCAATCTGAACTTGTTCCATTTATAGGGTGTAACACCAATACATTTGGGTATAATAAAATAAATTCCAACAATCACTGACATCTAACATCACTATAGCTCGATATCCTATACCATTTTGTATGAATATCTCACAAATGAAAATATCAACAAAATATCAAGGCTATAAATCTCTAGATTACACATACATTCAAAAAACATTTTTCACTTATAGATTAATGAACTAAGGCCATATAATCAATAAATTCAAGCCTCCCATAAAAAGGAATGAGCATGTTCGTCCCCAAGCACACAAAATTTGGAAACAACCATTTTAATTCCATATTGAATTAAATAGTTTGTTATACGTAGGTTTCTATTATCAAGAAACCAATTGGTAGTTGCTAACAAAACTTATAAATAAATTTAAACATGATTTTTTCTCTACATCCATATTTAATAAAATGTAAAGAAAATTTTTTTGATCAGAATGCATACCACGTTCATTAATGATAATATTATAATTACATATTTTCAGGGATTACTAATTTCCTAAAATTAAAATATGCTACCAAGAATAACATTAAATACAATAAAATATGTAATTCATTCTAGGAAAACAAAATTAGGTAGTATCATAAAACCATAAAACACATGTGATTAAAACCCAACCATTTATTAACTCCTAACATGAAATATTATTTATCTATATCTTTTAATAATTAATATTTCCTTACATTAATAACTATATTATAAAAATAATCAAATGTTATATATAATGCATGTGAAATAGTTTGAGTGCCTTATCAAATAATCACTCATTATGGGGTAAAATTTATTATTATCTTTTTTAGGTTAGTCACACCCATTTAAAAAAATGAAAATATAATAATGATTCAATCATACATACAAATTAAATTTCCCACTTTTCCTTAATGTGTATCTTTTAGTAAAATAAAAAATGGATTGGCATTAATAAACCCCCTACCTTGATTATAAGTTCAACATACTTTGAGAAAAAAAAGTTGAAAATTAAGGATCTACCACACTAATGGGGAAAACACCAAAACTGAGGGATGACTCATTGGAACCTATCCATGATAAGAAACTATTAACAACTTCTCAAGTTTCATCAAAAAATATAATAAATCTCCTGAAAAAAAATTAGGAGATAATAATAACTTGGTAAATGAAGTGGGGCTGAGATAAGATGATACCTTGATTCATGATACTTAAATCTAGATAGACATTATGTATAAAGTCTCTATGTCATGGTTGTAAAAGGTTATGGGTCATAGGGGTTTGATTAGGTTTGGGAAAAGAAAAATAATCCATAAAAAGGGATATTGTTCCCTCTATTTATAGAAAAAAAATGAAATCCAACCCTATGACATGAGGGACTACCAAAAAACTATGTTGAAGCTTGGTCAAAGAAGATGTGGCTTTTAAGACATTTTTATGTTGTAGTTTATACAACTTTAAAACCCATGTCGAACTTCTTTGACCGGCACCACGTCCTCTACCATGGCATAGTTCCTTGAGCTTATCCATTTTACCACACTACTTATATGAAAATGGTGTGTCATTGTACAACTTATTTTTTCCCTTTTCCTTTCATGCTTGACCTCACCACTCATCTTTTCACTGATATGTGTAACACCCCAATTTTCATTACCATTTATTCAAAGGTGAAACCCTTAGGAAAATGAATTCTAAAATGGCTTCCTTGGCCTTTTCAATCACCATGGATTATTCCCCTTAGAACTAAATAAAAAATAACATTATTCAAATAGTATAAAATGAACCTTACAATTATGGAAGTAGAAAAAAAACGTGTGCATGTCTTTTTTTAGCTCAAAATAGAAACTAATACTACAAGATAATTTATTTCGCTCCTCATAGTGACCAAAGAACAACTCAAAAATCCCAAAATTCTTATTTAATTGATATATATAGCCCAAAAAATGTACACCATTCTCAAAGATATAAAACTCAAAATATACAACCCTAAACCCATTTCTACAATGTGGTGACCCTACAAGATGGATATATATTCTTTTAAACCTCTATAATATCTATGAAATCCATATTGTCACCTCAAATACTCGTAAAAAATCAAAAGGATTAAAAAAATTCCATTACATCAGATAAATATCAAACAAATATCTTTATGAGTTTATAAAAAATCCCCGAATATAGAAAGGGGTCAAACATCTACCACGTGGGATTACTCTCAATAATTTCTCTTTAAAAAGGACAGAACCATCCCACCATAGAATAAAATCACACTATGTAGAATTAAAATCTAACCCCAAAACGATATCTAAACGAAGATACCTTTAAAATAATGGAATGGAAAGAACCTCACATAGGTAGAGAATAGATATCTCATAATATATTGTATGTTCAATAAAATGAATTCCATCATGGATCAACAAAGAATCAAAAAATTAAATTGAGTGTGCATCAGTACCTCCCAATCTAATGTACTCTCATATAATATATTGTTCTTATGTATTAAAAGAACCAATAAATAACACTCCTACCAAGTACATTCTCTTGGTGGTCATAAATTTGTACTAGATGCTCTACAATAGTCCAACCAATAACAACATGTTGATCACAACAATCGATGTTTTGAGAATTTTCATGATGATATTGAAGAATATGTGACATAGAAAAGATGTCATAAATATTACATATGTGTGGGGATAGTGGTGACTGATACACTATATCTATAATTTGAACCAACACCTCAAAAGGTCCATGAATTTTGAGAGATAGCTTAATCCCATGACCAAACCTTTACTTCCCACAACATGGATAATACTTCAAGACATAGTGACCTTATATGTTAAACTCTGTAGGACTACTCTTATGATTATCATAGTAATTATCGTGATCCTAATCCACCTTTATTCTCTCATATACAACCTATACATTTTCATTCATACTCTATACCAAATCTGGTCCAAGGATAGCATACACTCAGACCATGATCCAACATAATATAGACAAGGAAGGTCATCCATGTATCCCATCAAATGGTTCCATACTAATAGAATAGTGATAAATACTATTGTAAACAAACCCCAAGGTAATATTACTAACCCCAAAACCACAAAAATATAAAATTCATATGCGCAAAATGTCCTCTAACATCAGGATATTCTCTATATATGACCATCCATATACTGATAAAATGTTTTGTTAAGGATTAATTATGATCCAGAAACATATTACAGATCTCGTCATACAATAGAGATAAAACATGAATCATGATTAATGATTATCAACTTAGGAACCCCATGAATCATTATATCCTATTCTAGGTTCTTCCTTGATAAAAACACTATTGATATTGATTCCTTTATCACTAAGATGTGGGTTGACTTCATCAGTCTGTCCAAGATCATCCATGTAGCATTATAAGAACCATGAGATCTTTGAATACTATTTTTTAAGTCCATCAAGATATCACCCCAATTACACTGGGGAACATCAATTGGTTGAAGAAAACCACTTGTTATATGATTCTCAACATTCACCTTCTGTGAAACCAATCACTGAGAGACAAACTCTACAACTGAGCACTTTATACAAGAAAAAAACTAGTCTCTCCGAGAGAGATAAATTCTTGGGAAAAATATATACCACCAATGGATAGATGTGGTATGTATGAAGAACTACTATGGTAAATTTTTTGTTGGTATCGAGGTGCATAACTTAAACTGATGGGTAATGGATTAAAAAAATTTCTTCACCAATGTAACGAGACAATAACATCATTGGAGATCTGAGACTTGATATAGGTATGAGGATATCACATGAATATATCAAAGTATAAAAATAAACGGAATGGTCACCTCAATCAGATAAAATACATGCACGACTTCTATTTGTCACTAGAAACAGTTTCATGAAGGATCGTATCTCAAAACCCTCGACATCATCCACACTGACTCCATCAGTTTTCAAAAACATCATTCATCAAATTTTGGGTGCTATGACAGACCTCCCAAAATCCATCCACATCACAATGATCACCACTTTATAAATACTTCAATATACAATAGTGATCGAAGATGGAATGATTATAAGAGACCTTTACCTCTATTGCATTTAAAAGGAGAGAGATGATATAAATTCAAAATGGATGAATAGTCCTTGGGGTAGAGCTTCTCATATGTTTATATATTGGGAGATCAAATAACCAAAATGGGTTCCCTAAACACGGTTTTTCCAAACCCACTAAATAAGTTATAAATGGCTCATTATAATGAACTTTATATGCCGTTATGTCATTAATATTTTTAATCACTTACTTGTAATAAATAATAAATATATTACATGAAAAAACAGAGTCATTTACTCAACTCGTAAGTCCTAAAATATTAATGAAACTTTGAATAATAAAATAATTTCCATTCCTATAATATATTTCCATTTAATCATTTAATACTATGTGAATAATTTTAAAAAATAAATGCTTCCACTTTATTCTATACTTGAATAATAATTAATTTATTCATTACTTGGAAATTGTTTATTTTTAAAACATCTTATACACTGTGGAGGGTCCCACCATGTCCTATGTTCATATTCACCATAATAGGGAATAATTTTGAATATGTTGTTTTGTGTGACCCACTGAAACCATATCTCGATATAAGTGAATATGATTCATAGACAATAAGAAAAGTCTTGAAACCCATCATGGCCCCAAAATAGATAAGGAATGTTCATAGTAAGTAAAACCATTTTATAAATGCACTTTATATAATATAATATCTTTGTCTCACACTATCTCATAAAAAAGGATGCATAGCTAGTGTCATCATCTGCTCATGCTTTATTATTAGTTAATATAAATGAAAAAACATACCTTATAATACCATGGCCATGAATTTAGTGAAGGTGAAACCATCTTTCTCAACTAGACTTGAGATATCACTTCTTGAACATAGAATAGATAAAGTCGATCTTGATCATTCAACCAATTTCAAACCACCAAATACGCACCCAAGATAATCTAGATCACTATGACTTTGATATCATGGTTTTTTTTATCTCAAAGTAAATGATAAAATGGTACAAATTGATAATGATATCATGTTATGATACTAATACACATGTTTATCTATATAAACATCCAATAAAACATAAAAAAATGGTGTGTTCCTATTAGCAGGATTGTCCTAATAGTCTCATCTAGTCGAGATCACCAAGTATGAACTTCATGATAAGAAGTCTCAGTACCTATGAGCTCCCAACACTTGATTTACACACATTATATGTGTTCTATAAATATGATGTATCTACACCATATGATATAACTTTATTAATTCAATCATCGTATCATTAGGTTCATGTTATAGCTTAGGAACTTCCATAACCTTTTGATATGACATATAAGCTCAATACATTACCATAAAAATAGAGGACACAAAAGTATCATCACTATTCTAGTAATATAAACATATGTATATATATAATTGTTTACATTTAATGGAAATAAAAGTACAAACATGATTTTGGTCTTGGGAATCCACTTTCAATACTCCCAATTTTAGTTTGTCCATCTGTTAAAAAGTCTCAATCCACTAGCTCTTTTATTAGCATTATGCTACTACTGAGATATGGATTTAGTTATAGGGACTAACACATTATCCTTTATGTCCACTCTTCTAACTATGACATTTACACTCCGTGTAAAATACCTCCAAAGATAAAAATTTCAAATTATATTCTTTTCCCGTGGTTGTGACCTAGGATCCATGGAAAGAACCATTTATATAATGTTAACATAATCAACTAGAATAGGGTTTCCACTACTTGGCACAACACCGATGTTTGAGATAAATATGTGTATCCAGATCTCATCCTTATATACATTTTATGACATGATATACTTAGATAATACTGTAAAATTGAAGACCACTAGTTTCTTTATGATTCTCTGCCTCACTACACCACCCTTCTGTAAAAATACATATCCTGGTTGTGATTTCAAATCATTATGATTTATCATGAAACTAGCATCAATTTATCTACTCATTACTAGTTCCTCATCTCTTCTATACATCAGGAACACAACCTTTATTCAACTCATGTACGTCAAGATATATTTTACATCTTCCCAGTTTATCTCTCCAGGATTATTTTGATATCTTCTAACCAATATTAAGTTAAAGAAAACATTAATCCCAATATATAGAATAATATACATGATATATTCCACTACTTAGTCATAAGGTAATATATTCATTATTTCAATATTCATCATTGTCTTTAAACATATTTTTTTAGATATTTTAATACTATGTGACATTGGAAAAAAACCCTTTCTTTGATTTTCAATGTTGTACTTTTATATTACACTGAAAATATATTCACTTTTAGATAGAAAAAAAGTCCACTATGATATATCTATATAGATATTTGTCCCTATATTGTATAATTATTCACCTTATTACTTCATGTATAAACATTAAATTAATCAATAATTCACTAACTATAACAATTTTAAATTATTTCCTGTAATTAATGTTTTATTAACAAGTAATACAAGGAATATAATGGAATTTACACTAACCTTATTATAGACACATGGATCAATTTCAATATTTAAAAAACCAAATTCTCTTTTGTCTTCATAAAACTAAACATTCCATCATCATGATTTTTGGTTTCAACCCATAAATAAATCTACATAGATTACATTCATTATTGGAAATATGTGATTTTATAAACCCTTAGGGTTGATTCCTATAGACATCTTTAACCAAATTCCCATTTAGAAAATCAGTTTTGAAAACCATTTTCCAAATATAATAATAATGGAAGCTTGTTATTGCAAGTAATATTATAATGGATTTTAACATTGGTATTCGTGAGAGAAATTTTTCATAGTTAATTCCTTGAAGTTTCTAGAAACCATTCTCTACCAGTAATGATTTATATGTATTCAATTTTCCATCCATGTATAATTTTTTATTGAATACCCATTTTCGCACAATGGGTTTTACATAAGCTAAAGGATATACCATTATCCAACCTTAATTTTTGTATATGGACTCCATCTCATAATGCATAACATCTTTCCATTAAGATTCATCTTTTCATTCTATTACTTCTTTAAAGGTTGTATGTTCATCATTATCTATGAATAACGAGTCACCTGGATCAGTGAAAAGAAAATCATAATGCTCTATTTCTATAAACTCTTCAGTTTACCTACATCGTACCTATATCTCATGAACATATTCATCTCCCACCATCTCTTGTAGATATTGGTCCTATTCCAACTCTCCTGCATGTAGATCATCAACTTCATTGAATTCAATATTTGTCCCCCTATATCCATTGGAAATATGTTCCATTTCATGAAATATGGCATGTCTTACCAAAATAACATTCTTATCTGATGGGTTATATAGGTGATATTCTTTAGTTTCTTTAGGATAAACTATGAATATGAACTTCATGATTCTGTATGTTAATTTTTTCCTTGTTATAGTACTAAAAAACCTCAAATACCCATACACATTACTGTGATGTATTTGGTTTCTTTCTACACCACAATTCATATGGAAACCTATCTATTAGATTAGTTGGTATTCGGTTAAGCATATATACCACTATCTGCAATGTGTATCCCCAAAATGATAAGGGAATATTTTCTTGACTCGTCATTTATATATCTATGTCATGAATGGTCTCATTATTCCTTTTACTATGATTATTCCACTGAGGTGTATAAGGATGACTGAGTTAGGATACTATCCCACAATCCATTTTGTGACTAATTAAATCTTGGTTAACATACTCTCTACCTTGTTTTGAACAGAGTTCCTTATCCTTCTTACCAAGATAATTTTCTACTTCATGTTGGTGTTCCTTAATCATTTTAAAGGAATTCAACTTATGCCTATTTGAAAAGAGTTCCTTATCCTTCTTAGTACATCTCGGATGAAGAGAATATAGGTGACGATCTCATCGCTAAGAATAGTAAATTAAGAGGAATTTTTGAAGATTCCTTTTAATCATACCCGACTACTTTAAAAAATATTAGTCAAACCACATCTAGACAGATTTATAGAAGAAGCTCAGCATCATATGCCTATAAACCATCATTAATAGAAACACAATTCCTTCTCCACCTAAGGTGTCATGTGATCATTCTAGATTTAACCACTAAAATCATCCATGAGAAAGGGTGTTTTTCAAGTGCTTCATAAACCACAACCCAAAACAATGTCATGATTCCAAGATAGGTATGTCACTCACCAAATCCCATCATCCCCAAGGGCATTCAAGCAACCCAAACATTTCCAAATGGTCTTTCTAGGAAGTATTCCTTCTACATAGAAGGGTACATGATTAAAAATACCGACATGAAACTCACTTACAAAGGAGTGTTCTATCTTATGGGAAATATAACTAGCCACTCACGAGTATGCTAGACTAGAAAAACATAAACAGTCTTGTGAGGCTTCTTTAAGCCATGATCACAATGTCAAAACATGCAAAAGAGGTCAAAATTATGGGACATGTGTGCTAAAACACCTGTTTTTCCTATAATCCATCCCATACATTAGGATGAATTAATTATTTAATGATCATTTCACTATACTTGGAGGTTACCTGAGACCATACTCAATATCACAAAATATTGAGCTCAATGTTGCATTTCCTTATACGAACATCATACACTACCGAGGAAATGTAAAGGGTCAAACGATCTATAGAGTAGCCAACCATGACCATGGTTTTTCTAACCTACATAAAATGAGCATTACCCAATGCTCAATCCCATTACAATGTCAAATAATGTCATGAACACCTATTTGAACAAGGTTTTCATTTAAAAACGAGAAGTCCTACTCAATACAATGGAACCTATACAGCAGAAAAAAATTATAAAAACAAACACAACTAGTAAGGAAATCAGAAACTACGGTTTCTACCTACCACGGGATATCCCCTTATGAAGAAAAAACATCAACCAAAACATTTTTTCACACCAAAATAATGTTGCTAGGCTTAATGCAGATCATCAATCCATTGTCAAGGAAACACACCTACGAAGAACGCTAGCATTTCTATTCCATGGAAACTAAAAGGAAAAGATCAAGTTATCCATATATGATGGTTTTACCAAGTCCACCTCTTATGGATCAATTTACAACCCCTTTATCATTATTCAAATTTAATCTTTTCACATTAAAAGATCTATTCAAAAACTGAATACAATTTATTCAAAATAAAACACATGCTACTTGATTTAGCCAATGCCCCAAGGGAAAATAGAAAATTATAACAAAAATTCCTTTTAAATGTTTATACATTCAGTGAAATCCCGTCATAAATAGAAACTTTACCATGATAAATTATTTTTCACCATTAAGGAAACTTACAAATGTTCCACTGATCTATCCTAGGCTTTCTAGGAAACAACCCAATAGTAGTTTCTCCATTCATTTCAGATAAAATATAAAATTTTTTTACATTTATTAACATCTCACAAGGAATCATTCCATTAAATTTAATGTGGGTTTCCATTTACATATTCATAAAGAGTCCACACACTTCCTGAATTGAATATTGGTTCCCATTAATCGATACCAATCCCATTTCATAATTTTAACATACTCAAAATCCATTGTTCAAACATATGGGTGGCCACCAACAAACCTATAAAGCTCCCATGCACATTAAAATTTTACATTTTTCTCCCTTTAATTAACATCAATTTAGTTTAACATCTTAATTTAGAATCCTTTTACAATGGTTCAAATACATGGGATACCATTCCCCAGTTATAAGGCACTCATACACCATACAAAAGAAAGTTTTCACCCAACATAATCGTAACCAGTTTACAAATATCAAATAGTTCAAGCATGTTATCCCAAGCACTAACACATGTGCATGGAATTTAATAATGATAGATATCATGGCATTATAAGCAGCTGACACATAATAATGTTATAAAAATAGGCATGATAATGAATACAAGGAATGGAATAATACTTAATCAAATTAATAGGCATCCATAATATGAAACTACATGGCATGAAACTATGCATGGCATGTGAATTTATATGTTCCTAATATGATGCATGAAATGTAACTTCCTTTCCATAACATTCCAAGGGTAGAAGTACCAGAAATTAAATAAATCATAAATAGTGTAATGTACAATACTTAATCTAAGTGAAATCATATCAAATGTAACAATGAACAACATAAATTGAAATACCATCCCTAGTCACATCGCCATTTACCGTACACTGGGTGATTAGTCCCAAGCATGGATATCAACCAATAGGTGACACATTCTTAATATTCGGAATAATAACACAAAAACAATGAGATTATGGAAATGAAACAACCTCTAATGCCACTTTGTAACGTCCCATATCGGCTGACCGTTAACCCGGTTGACGGACTGGTGGGTCCCATGGCCTCAGGCCCGTCTCCTCGTATGCCAGAGGCTATTGACTAGCAGTAACAGTCTCAAGAGGTGATAGTGTGGAGACTATAACCTCTTATCAGAGTTTCACAATAAAACTATCTGAGAATAAGAAATAGGAACTGTAACATCCCCAAATGATAAAGGGTTAAATGAATAAATGATATGACTCATTTCAACAAGGTGCACCTTCCTTTTCAGGAGCCTGTCTAATTAGAACTCCACAGTTAAGCGTGCTTAGCTTGGAGTAGTGGTCAGGATGGGTGACCTTCTGGGATATTTCTCAGGGTGTGTGTGAGTGAAGACAAAGCACACTAGAAGGGACATGTGTTGTCCTGTGGGGACTATCATTAGACAAATGACCCGTTCAGGCTCGTGGCTGGACCCTAGGGTCGGTCCCAAGTGTCTATAGGGCGACTGGGGGTACCTGGTAGGCTAGGACCCGACGACCATGTTAAGGCGGGGTGTCTGTGCTGTCACCGGGACCAGGTTGTCACATTTGGTATCCGAGGAGGAACCCAACCTTATGTGTGGCGCACTGCCCTGGGTTGAGATGTAGGGCCCAAAATGAGGGCATTGTGATATAAAGGGGGTGGGGTTGAATGTAACATCCCCAAATGATAAAGGGTCAAATGATTAAATCATATGACTCATGTCAACAAGGTGCATTTTCCTTTTCGAGAGTGTCTGATTAGAACTTCACAATTAATCATGCTTGGGCGGGAGTAGTGATCAGGAAGGGTGGCCTTCTGGGAAGTATCCCAGGGTGTGTGTGAGTGAGAACAATGCACACTAGAAATTACATGTGTTGGCCTCTGGGGACTGTCATTAGTCAGATGACCCGTTCAGGCACGTGGGTGGACCCTGGGGTGGGTCCCACGTGCCTGCGGGGCAACTAGGGGTACCTAGTAGGCCAGGACCTGACGACCATGTTAAGGCGGGGTGTCTGTGCGGTCACTGGGACCCGGTTGTCACATTTGGTATCAGAGGAAGAACCCACCCTTAAGTGCGGTGCAGTGCATGGGTTGAGATGTAGGGCCCAAAACAAGGACGTTGTGCTCTAAAGGGGGGTGATTGTAACATCCAAATGTTAAAGGGTTAAATGACTAAATGATATGACTCTTGTGAACAAGGTGCACTTTCTTTTTTGGGAGCTTATCTGATTAGAACTCCACAGTTAAGCATGTTTATCCTAGAGTAGTTATCAGGATGGGTGACCTTCTGGGAAGTCTCCCAGGGTGTGTGTGAGTGAGGATAAAGCACCCTAGAAAGGAAATGTGTTGGCCTGTGGGGACTGTAATTAGTCAGATGACCCGTTCAATCATGTGGGTGGACCCTGGGGTGGGTCCCACGTGTCTCCCAGTGTGTGAGTGAGTGAGGACAAAGCACACTAGAAAGGACATTTGTTGGCCTGTGGAGACTATCATTAGTCATATGACCCGTTCATGCACGTGGGTGGACCCTGGGGTAGGTCCCAGGTGTCTCCCAGTGTGTGTGTGAGTGATGAAAAAGAACACTAGAAAGGAAATGTGTTGGCATGTGGGGACTGTCATTAGTCAGATGACCCGTTCATGCATGTGGGTGGACCCTGGGGTGGGTCCCACGTGACTGCGGGGCAACTGTGGGTACCTGGTAGGCAAGGACCCGGCGACCATGTTAAGGCGGGGTGTATGTGCTGTCACCGGGAACCGGTTGTCACATTTGTTATCATAGGAGGAACCCAGCCTTAAGTGTGGTGCACTGCCTGGGTTGAGATGTAGGGCCCAAAACGCGGGCGTTGTGCTCTAAAGGGGGGGGGGTGATTGTAACATCCAAATGATAAAGGGTTAAATGACTAAATGATATGACTCATGTAAACAATGTGCACTTTCCTTTTCGGGAGCATATCTGATTAGAACTCCACAGTTAAGCGTGCTTAGCCTGGAGTAGTGATCAGGATGGGTGACAATCTGGGAAGTCTCCCAGGGTGTGTGTGAGGGAGGACAAAGCACACTAGAAAGAAAATGTGTTGGCTTGTGCGGACTGTCATTAGTCAGATGACCCATTCTGTCACGTGGCTGGACCCTAGGGTGGGTCTCACGTGTCTACGGGGCAACTGGGGGTACCATGTAGGCCAGGACCCGACGACCATGTTAAGGCGGGGGGTTTGGGCAATCACCGGGACCCGGTTGTCACAGGAACAATGGAAGAAGTATAAAGATAGTTGACAAAGAAGCAGAAGATTGATAATATCAATTTTATAAAAGAGGCCAATTATAGTTTATACAATTTATACATGTCATGTTATTGATATATATAGGAAAGCAGTAAACAAAAAACATTATTTTCACAAATAGAACAATACATGACTCGAATAAGGAAAAGAACTAATTCCTATGGAAATATCCAAGATCATCTTGTACTCCAACTGAGTCCTTTTCTCCTAAATCTAGGTATGAACATACATCAACAAGAAAGGTCCAAGATTCTTGGTCTAGTGAATAAAAAATTTATACTCGGGTACCACAGGGCAATGGTGTCCTCTTTAGGGCGTAATGTATAAATACTAGTAGGATGACACCACCGATGTCTATCCATATCTAGATAGTTTCATATGATTTTAACAGTGTGTAGGTATTAATAATTAATAACTGAATTGAATAAATATTTAACAATCATCCAATTTCTTAAGGGACACCTAATGACGATACCTGCTTCAGCCCATGGCTGGTATGTCTGATCAAGTCACCATGTGTAAATATAAATATATATATATATATATGTATATGTAAAGGTTATCAATGGGATGAGATAATCAGGCATCTCGTCCCTTCGTGTTTGTGTGTGTGTGTGTACATATAGATCTTATCCCTGACATAAGGTAAGAATGCCTCTCGTCTAAGGGGAATTAATTAAATGTTATGAGGTAAGAATGCATGTCTTCCACATGATATTATATAAATTGAATGACGTAATAATTACTCTCTTACATTTGCGATTATATAAATGGAACGAGGTAAGAATGCCACTCATCCAATAGAGATTATAAAAATGTAATGAGGTAAGGATACCTCTCGTCCATTAGAGATTATATGAATGGAACACGGTAATAATGTCTCTCCTATATTATAGATTATATAAATGACATGAATTAAGAATGCCTCTCTTCCATATTGAAATACATAGATGGCATAGGGTATGAATTCCACCCATCCACAATCAAATACATAAATGGAATGTGGTATGAATTCCACTCATCCATAATAAAATACATAAGTGGCATGGGTTCTGAATTCCTCCCATCCATAATCAAATGCATAAATGGCATGGGGTATGAATTCCTTCCATCCATAATAACTTATAATCATTTTCCCCATCATAATGCTATGCATAAGGTAGTACCTCTTATGAATTTCAAATTGTCATACCATATTACACATAAGAAATTAGGTTCAGAATTATACTTAATGAAAACCATCATATGTATTTTAGTTTGGACATTATTCATGTAGTGGTCAGATTTAATTCAATACATGGGGAAACAGCCTCTAATACATTCTATTATCCATAATCTATTCCTTTTTAAGGAATTGTTTCTTCTAAAAAATTGTATACCAGTCAACATATCATTGTGGATAAACCACTAATTCAAGACCTAACATTTGGTATGAGTCAACCCACTCAAGGTAATTCTAATTGAATGATTTCATTATATCATTTAATCATATCAAAGGAAAACATTTCATTATACAGACCATCATCTACAAGGCCAACAAACTCAATTTTCCTAACATGGAAATTGGTTTACATGATCCAAGTTCCAAGGAAATTGACATGATCATTTTATTCAAGGGATTCCAATAACCTGTATAAGTCATTCTAACCCTTCCATTAACATTATTGATTATGTTTAACATATTGAGGCTTAGAAAGTTAATGACTAGTGTTATGGTGTATGGAGTGGTGTCATGGCAACAAGGCATGTGCCTACTTGGCCAAAAACAACATAAATTTCCAAACTTCCAAACAATAAATTTAACAATTATAATCTCAATAATAAGTGAACACAAAGATAGAATCATAAGGATGCATCAAATCAATGAACCAAGCAAGCATGAAAGTCTAACACTGCATTTTTAGCTTAAAGGTAGCGCTCCCCCATTGGTGGGGATTTATTATGAAAAAATTATTTTGTCCAAGTATCAAATCATCCATATCCTTTAATTCATTCATTAAATTTATCAATGGAAGAATTTAAAACAGAAAAACGTGCTACATTAATTAAATATAAGAACTATATTAATATAAATTTAATTAATTCATTACCAAAATTAAAGGGGCATGGAAACGAACCCTACCCCAAAGTGGAACCAAGCCATCCACCTTAACTCTTGACACATTCTAACTAAAGTATGTTGCTCCACTATTGGTCATATGAACCTTCAAACATATGCAAGGACACCTAACCCCAATGAAAACACCCTTATGGCCATGGGCATGTGCAAGGGGATCATTACAAATATTCTTATATGAATATACATGTCTCCACTCACCTACATATGCATTTTCAAACATATACATGGAAACACCTATCCCCATACATTTATAATCACTACCATGAATGATTATACATGTAACGGGGGAACCCACATATATATATACTTACTTACTTATGCATAATCAAGCGAGTTTCCCTTGACCTGGTGACCCAAAATCATAAATCAGCGACCAACACACTATAAGATAAAAACTACAAACCTTGAAACACATAAAGACCCTAATTTTTCAGGTGAGAAACCAGAAAATGTCTAAAAATATTTACCTCGGATAGTATTGGTGAACAAAAATATACTGAACAGACTTTCCTTCAGAAGTAATTAATGGAAAATGAAAGAAAAAGACTTGAGTAGCCCTCTGCAAAACCTAAACTTCGAAATGAAAACAAAAACTCAAGTTAAACCCAACCCTGGGTTTGGTCAAACAACATAAGGTGAAATAGAATCCAAAATAGGCTGAAAGAAATCATAATTAGGAGGGATAGAGACCTAAAATGATGTTTTGGACCACAATATGGCAAAAATCTATGATGAATTTGAGCTTGAGAGGAGGCTGTAGGAGGGGAGGTTCATGCATCAAAGGGGGAACCCCTTTGGTGGTTCTTGCAATGCAGGTCATACATGAGAGGGGGTGAGAGAGAATTGTTTTTATGTGATTAATTTTATTTTATTTTAATTTAAAATAATTAAATTTCAAAAAAGTGGGTGTTGTGCACGTTTCAGCCGAACGGTTTGGAAAACCATCCGCTAACCATGAATCCCCCTCTTGAGATCTGATACACCCCACATGGGCTAGGCACAAATTTTCAAAAACCATGCATAGCCTGTGCGAAACATCTTCACCTCACTACAAAAGGCCACACAGTTTATGTTGTGGGATGCATGGTTTTCAAGTAGACTGTGCACCCTATATAATGTTTGAAAACATGCTATTTTTTAGTCTAGTGCTCTTGAAACTCCTAGAGCAACCCACGATACATAACAGGGCTTCACCCAAATCCAATGACATCATTTTGAGATGTCTCAACTCTCAGAATTCCTTTATGAGGCTCAGTTTTAAAAATGAGTCATTCAGTAATTGAAAAAGTTCAGAAACATTCTTTTTTTAGTCCGTTCCAAAATGCATATCATTATAGAACTAATTCAAATAACTCATTCGTTCTTATTCATTTCCAATATAAGGTTGATTTTCTCATTTTCCCTTGTTTAGAAGCATGACATGCATCTAGAAATTATTGCACAATTTAGTCTAAAAACCACTCATGGTTTAATTTCTATAAATGATTCTCATTTATATTACTAAGCCAAAAGTTGCACAGGAGTGTGTTATTTGAGAATTTTCATTAGTTTTGTCATTAATTATTATTAGATGTTTTTCATGATCAAGTATATAAAATATATTTTTAATATATTTCATATCATAATACATCTTTTCCTTATGAAATAGACATCATTTATTTCCAAACATTAAATGAAATCCTATAGTTTCAATACTAGATACTGATATTAGGTTTCTGGTTACAAAATGAACATAATAAAAATTATTTAATACAAGTACCAAATCACAAGGCAAGATCAAGTGATAATATCTCATTTCCAAGGTTGCTAGTCTCACTCCATTTGCAGATTAATTTATACCTTTCCCTTTTCAATCTTCTCAAATCTACATGGTTCTTGTTTATTGATACAGATGTGTGAGAAAAATGTTGTTTCCAAATACTAACTTATAGATAAAGACATATTGTATTCAATAAAACGTATATGAATTAGAACTGTCTACTTACTTCTTTTCCTATATTTTCGATTCCACTTCTAGTGTCATTTCTTGCTACATGAAAATCATACAACGTCCTGATCATTTCCCCCCACTATATCATTTTATTTTTGAAATGATGGTGGATATGTGTCTTAAACTTGGGCTTATCCTTAGACACCATAACATTCACCTTCCTCTATCTATTCACCATAAGGATTAATGAATTATAATTTTTTAAATCCATATCATCTTGTAAAACTAATGAAAAAATATGTGGGAGTGAATTTTTCATGTTATTCAAATTGTAATTAATAATAATTGTCGAAAATATTGTTGGTAAAGAGGAAAGAATGAGATAAGTTTTTAGTTCTTGATTTAGCTTAACCTAATGGATTTAAGTGTCTCGATATACTTTATTATATTTAGTATATGAGTCCCTACTTGATTCCCCTATACTATCCTACACCTATGCAGTGGACTTGATATCTCATACCATTATTTCCTACCATTCTCCTAATATAACTATTGTATATGGGTAAGAATCTTGTAGGCATCTTAATTCTCATTTATTTTCTATAATTGATAGAAATAGATGAATACATGTTACATTGTACACATAGTGCATCATCTACATTATTTTTCCATTTTTATTTATCCTCTTTTATTTCTCACTGAGGAGGCTTAGTAGGAAGTGGGGACCCTAGAAAATAAATATACATATCTTGGCGTAGACCTATGCGCAAGTGTCTATACCACTTCTGAATGTTCTGGATGGTCATTATATTTTCTTTATTCATAATTGATCGTAGTGATAATTTAAAAAAAATTACATACATTTTATCTAAAACAAATAAATTAGTAATTAGTACATTATATTGATTACAATTTTTTAACATTAGTAATTAAATAATTAAAATTTTAAATGTCTATAACTATTTTACCGAACCCTAGTATCCTTCACTACTAGATTCAGAATACCTATTCAGTTGAGTATTATAGTGGAAATGATTCTTTATACCTCTATTTATAGCTCTAACATTGTCTATGCCCCTACTTACAATGATTCAAGGTTATCACTAGAATGGAAAACTGCATTTACTCTCAGTTTCATGAACTATTTAGTAATGTCCAAAATTATCGGAATAATAATATTGATTCCCTCAATGATGTTCATATAAACTGGTAATAATCTATCTTTGTATACTTCTTTTGTACCAAATTCCGTTAATTCAGCCGATCGCACTTTTCAAAACTCACTGATAGTAGGAGGCACCCTCAATTATGGTTGATGGGTATCTCATACATCTGGTATTGTTCAAATTTAATTTATTGAAGGAATTATGACATAATATTAATTTGAGGAGTTTTTATTATTTAATTATGAATTTAATCTCTTTCTACTAAATATTTTTATACTATGTTTTCACGATCACAGCCGAACATACATTAACAAAAAAACATTCACACGTATTAATACAATTTTTTTTATTCTTTTATGTGTTACCCAATAACATGCACATTCAAAAAATAATAAACAACAAATAAATAAAAAACTATATGAATGCTCTTGAGAATAAAATATTTGTTCATCCATTTAAACTCAATGTAACAAACATAAGCTAGGTGTATTATACCTGAATTGGGTCTTAAATTATATTATAGATCACCCGCAGTACAATGTTCTCGCTTCTCGTCTTGGATACTGCCTTGTTTTGGTGTGATCCATGTCTTACAACTAAATCGTCAATAGTACAAACATACTCAAACATAGACAAGGAAACATGGAAAGAATAAAATATATACAGATAAAATGATGGTGGAATAATATCTTATACATATAAAATTAATAAGGACGATTCGCAGACACTAAAATTAGGAAAATAATTAAATATTAGAAGAATTACACAAAATTGAAATAATTAATTGAAAAGTAACCTAGACAAATAATGTTCGATCATAGATCAAGACTAGTGAGTGGGTAAATTAAATGCATGATAAAAATTAAATATAATAAATTCAAGTTCATGGGTGATGTTATTAATATTTTCATCAATTATTATATACTCCCTTTACTTATTTTATATTATTTTTTATTTTTTTTAGAAAAGTGATTACATGAACTCCTTTCCCATCTCATGTCATCAAAAGAATTTATTAAATGAAAAGTTGCAATAAAAAACACAATGAGTAATGTGATTACTCTAGCAGGGAATTAAGGGGGGTACAAGGAAACTCAAACAAACAAAAAATAGTACCCCAAATTAGCTCCTTCAAAATGCAGAGGAATCTTCCATCTAGGATCATCCAACAAGGATCTTCACTTCAAGGGCTAAAAGATGTACCAACCAAGGAATATGACATGCATAATAACTTCAAACCAAGAATGAAAAGAATTTAATAGTCAGAGAAAACTCCAAAGAAGCAAACAGACTGAGAACCAAGAAACAAATGCAGACCATCCAGACCAATCCAGAAAATATGGATGATAGACTCAGTATAAATCAAGATCCAACACATAGCAGCAGCTCCATCAAAATAAGTTCCATGCAAAATAAGACATGAATCAAAAACTCTAGGTAGGAAGAGAGAATGCATATTACAAATTTCTTGGTTAATAACCCTAAAACCAGGTAAGATTAATAGCCGTAGGCCCTAGTAGAGATCATCCAGTAGTTGAAACAATTCTTGAAAAGAGATATTCAATCAAAACTCTTGAAATCAGAAAATGGATCTTTGATGAAATCTTCAGCAACATTAACGAGCATCCTCGTTTGAACAATTAGAGGATTGTGAGTATTCAGGCAGGGGTTCAGAAGGAAATGGCTGTGGAGGAATCTCAAGGGTAGATCTTTTAGCTGCAAATGATGTTGTGATAATAGTTCTCTCAGGTCTGGCATTCTCTCTATGCTTCCTAGCCTTCCTAGGAATTGTGGTGGTGAAGCCATTAGGGTCGATAATGATATTTTTCCATTTTCGTTCCTTCCAATGCAACGATTCCCCCACATTGAGAATCATACCAGAATTCATATGGTAAGATTTATCAACATCTTGTTGTTGAGCTTCATTTTTCACCCTCATACCTTTTCTAATAACCTGTTTTTCAGAAATTGGAACTCCTTTCATGATTGAAAGAACAATATCATTCTTTTCACATTCAGGATGCTCTTGCTGTTTGGTGACATCAAGAACATCTTGAATAATATCTGAAAGCTGACATTCAGGTGATTGAGAATCAAACCCATTTTATCCTCATCTTCCCTTTCCTTGAAAACACCTTTATAGGGCTCGGCCACAACTTCTTGCCTTCCTTTATCCTTTTCTATCCATATTGATGTTAAATTTTTGGAACAACTATTAGTTTTTTCATAGTAATTTGAATTATTCCCTAGCCTAGAACATAGATGGAAATAGTCCGGTACACTCTCATAATATACCTATTGTGAAAAAACAAAGTCACCACTTTGTATCCAAATATCCAAGGTCAATTATTTAGAGACATCAACTTCAATACATACTCTTGCAACAGAGGGCCTAGAGAGAGTTTTTGTGGCATAATCAATCCTCATCGGGTAGCCAATGAGTGAAGAGATAGAAAACAAAGAAGATTGCTTAAATAATTGTAAAGGTATTCCAGGAAATCCAACCCATACTGGAACAATCGGGGATTCAGCCTGAGGATCAAAGTCAGGGGTCCATTTAAGAATTCACATTTGGTAGCCCCCAAAGGACCAAGTGCGTTTAGCCCAAAGTATGTAATAACTCCCAACGAATTCAAATCGTAGCACAATGTGAGAGGCATTGAGGAGACCCAATTGAAATCCTGTAAATTCAATGATTTCCAAAGAAGATCGAAGAAATTTTAGTGAAGGCCTTCTATTTTTAAATTTCCCAAAAAGAACAAACCGAAGATCCAAAGAAAGAAAGATAACCTCATCGTTTGAGATTGTGATGGCAAGTTGACCTCGATGACGATATGTCTTTGGATTTATCTGAATGTTCTGGACTACATCATCATGTTCAGAAGAGCTTTCGAACGATTTACCAGCAACAACATCAGCAAACGTGCGAGGATTAGGGTTAGGGTTCTCATCTCGCGGTAGTAGGTTCGGTCGTGGTTCGTGACGGGTCTCTCTCATCCTCCCCCTCACCACCCTTTACTTATTTTATATGAAATGTGCATAATTTGTGTTAAATATTAATGTTTTAATACTAATTACATTTTTCGAGCATTTTTAGAAGTAGTTAAACTGAGTCAGTTTACTATTTTATTTATTCATCATACTATACTAATTCAAATTGGTTTGTTCTTCTTTTTTATAATTCCTTATTCAATTTATCACATATCATTAGAAGGAATCATTGGCCAATTCTTCCATTTGAATGACCATATAGACCACACAAGAAGACCCAAATAATTTTTTATGAAACTGGACCATCCATGATGATTGAGTTACTGGTCTAAGCCCCGAAGCCCAAATTCTATATAACTCTTCCATATGTTCTATATTATCTAAATTAACAATGGATAAAAATTTGAAGGTCCAAATACAAGAAAAATGTTCTTAAATAATGCCATGAAGTCCAGCCCACCATTCTGGCTGGAAATTAAAATCTGGACACTATTAATGACATTTCTCCTGATATAATAATCCAATCAAACTGAGATTTTTCATTGTGAAAGAGGAGATATAGGTAACCTACTTTTTTGAAGAAATAATTCAGATTTTAAGGCATATTCCTATTTCAAAATCCATTCTCATTTTAGACATCAAAAAGCATGGATTGAAATGAAAAGTTTAACATTGTTTAATTAAACTGATATATCATTGGATCCATATGTCCAAATGACTCTATATTTTGAGAGAGTTCAGACAACATTATTATATAAAATGTCGAAGATGGATATATCTCGATATTCATCTATTTTAATGACTAAATCGTCGATCCAAGTGGAGGTACATATTGGGAATATCATCAATCCAATTCCTTGGGCTATAAATACATTCCCCTCCTCTCCTTCAAAGGGGTTGGCATTTCAGAGCAAAATAGGATAGGTTGGAATGACCAAGGCTCTGTAAAATTCTTGGAAGGATCATCCATACCCAATTTTTTACTTGAGAAACATTTTCTCCTTCCTTCTTTTCATTAACTTTTGTGTTGGTATTCGTTTAATAATTTTGTAAGTGTTTTTGTTTTGTAATTCAATTGTAATGAATGTTTCTTCTTCAATATCTCTTATTCTCATCCACCTTCTATCGTTTCATATTAATGTTCTTAAAATAGTTTAAATATAGTTGAATCCCTTTCCTTGATTTTTCTTCCTCATTCAATCGAATGTCCATTTTTAATTATCATCATTATTTGTGTGTGTGTGTTCGACGCACCACTCTTTTCATATCTATTTCTTTTTATTCTCTTATTAATTTAGCATCATAATCATTATAACTAGATTATTAAAAACTGAAAGGGATTAGTAAATCTATTATTGGAGGGAATAAAAATTTAGGGATGTTAAGTGATTGAGAGTATTTTCATTATGAATATTCCTTAATTTAACATTGTGTATGTTGGACTTAACATGTTATGGATTAATGACTTGTTTTTTTAACATGTGTTTTTGTGGATTATTAGAAACATAAATACACTACCATCAACAAGCCCTAATTTAGATTAGAACCCTATGTTATGTTAAGGATTTTATTGAAGCCTTAACACTTAGGAATTCAAATCAACATTATCTTGTGAAGTGGGTGTTAATTTAAATGAAATTTAAAGCAATTCATAAGGATATCACAAGCTTAACTCCCTAAAAATAAACTCACCCCAATATTTATCAATTTGTTAATCAATCAGAATCAGTCAATAATTTTAATTAAGTTCTGCAAACAAAACTCCCTAATCAAAATACAATTATCAAAAAACAATCGACTATTTAAAAAGTATCATTGCTGAGGATTTAACCTGAGTCACTACTAAAAATAGGGATTTTATAAGTGCTATAAAAGGGCATTAACAGTGCTAAAAAATCACTGTTAATCGAGGTGAAGATAAAGGGGGGTCTCTTTTATCAGCGCTCAGAAAATCACTAATAAAGGTGTGTTTTTTCAGCATTTAAAAAAGCACTGATAAAGGACCCCTTTTATCAGCGCTAAAGAAAGTGTTGATAAAAGGGGTCCTTTATCAGCGCATTTTCGTAGCGTTGATAAAATACCACTTTATCAGCGCTTTTAAAAATCACTGATAAAAGACAAAAAAAGATTATATAATTTTGGGGGTGGGGAGATTTTAACAGCACTTGACACCCTATATCAGTGATAGGTGGACCACTCCAGTACGCTGCCCTTGCCCACATGTCCATCACATTCTCCCCGCGCGCACCTCCTTACTTCCACCGGAACTCAAACCCGCGACCTCCCCCTTGCGTGCCTGCACCTTTACCATTAATCCATTCCGTTTTTTTCTATTTAATGATATATATATTTATTTATATATATAGTTATATTTATTCATGTATTAATATAGATTTCTGTTAATATAAATATATTTATTTATATTAATACATATGTATTTATTCATATATTAATATTAATATATATTTATTTATATATATATAGTTATATTTATTCGTATAATAATATAGATTCATATTAATGTAAATATATTTAGTTTTATTAATACATATATATTTATTCATATATTATTATATATATATATTTATTTGTATATTAATTTATATGTATATTCATTTATATATATATTTTTAGTTATAATTTTTATCAATATATTTATTTGTATAATAATATACATTTATATAATTAGTTTTAAATACATTTATAAAATCTGTTTTTATGTGTTTTTATAAATAAATACATACATGCATATATAAAACCCACACAAAGACACCCACACACACACACACACACACACATATATATTTACGAATAAATACTTCTATATATGTGTATTTGAAAATCCATAGAATGTTAAACCAACCATAACATATTATCCAGAAGATATTTTCAACTCCACAACTAGTTAAATCGAATAAAATGAAACAATATTTGATATGATATGTGGTATAGGCCTAAAGGACATCCGGATCAAAAGTTATACCTGTTTTAATGTTAACAAATCAGGGTATCCTGACAAAAAACTAAGTTTTGAAGGTCTTATGGGCCTTTTTGGGCTCTAAAATTGTGATAAAAGCTTTTCTTGGGTCACAAGTGCATAGAGATCATCGCAGGCTTCGATCTGATATATTGTAGAGCTCAAACAGACACCCGGATCAAAAATTATGTCTATTTAAAGTTTGAGTTACATTTTCAACTTATTTTAGATATTTTATTATTTTTTTTCATTTTTTGTGTCTTGAAATGGTTATTAAATGATTTTAATTGATGATAATGAGAAAATTATTAAATAATTGTATTTTTTAAAATATTTTAAATCCATTTTCACTAAATTTCTCATATATTAAAATGTAATAGTCTATTTACACTTATCTAGAACATATTTTAAAAATATACATTATATTTATATCATTATAAATATACTTATATAACAATATATTATGTTTCATGATTTTTTTGAAACATAAAATTTATCAGCGCTAGGAAAAAGTGCTGATAAAGCCCCTCTTTATCAGCGTTAATAAAAAAAGATCTCATAAAGGGTTCCACTTTATCAGTGCTAAAAAAAGTGTTCATAAAGGGCGGGCCTTTATCAACGCTAAAAAAAGTGCCGATAATGGGTCACTGTTAACAATGCTTTTTTAGCACTGCTAATGGCCTCACTATATCATCTCTTTTTTAGCACTGATAAAGTCCCCCTTTATCATCATTTTTTTAGCACTGATAAAAGGGTAGCGCTTCCCTTGTCCGTTTTTTGTAGTAGTGAGTGCTGTTATACACATTAGCAGAGCATCTGAACATTGACCGGTCAATAGGTGACAATCGACCATGCATTTAAAATGGAACCATTTCCAAGGATGTTTCTTTAAGTAGTCATTAGTTTCTAGTTATTGTAATCCAAATAAAAACAAAACAAAACTATAAAAAATTTGATTAAAAACACAAATAAAACCCCATCTTCTCATAAATACATAAACAGAAAAAACACAAAGAAAAAAACATCTTCTATTTCCTTCCAACATCTCTCTGAATGCCTCGTAGCCTCCCATACAATGCCTAAGATTTGTTTGCCCATGAAATTGAGCGAACACATCTCCAACTTAGGAGGAACATATGAGATAAGCAACTCATTCAAGAACCAGTCCTTGGACAACCAATTGAATTAGATATGGCCAATCCTAAGGAACAAACACTAAAAGATCTTGCTGCACCTGATATGAATTACCAGCCTCTTGGTATTCACTATCCTAACATAGAAGCTGACTTCAAACTCAAATCGGGTTTGATTCATTTTCTCCCTCATTTCCACGGGATAGTCGGCGACGATCGATATCTCCACCTTAAAGAGTTCTAAGTGGTGTGTTCTACCATGAAGCCTCGAGTGGTTTCTGAGGAAAAATTCAAACTCCAAGCATTCCCTTTTCCCTAGATGACAATGCAATGTCATGGCTTTACTTCCTACAAACTGGTTTTATAACCACATGTAATGACATGAATCGAATCTTTTTAGAAAAAATCTTTCTTGTTTATCGTACTTCTTCAATCCGAAAGGAAATAAGTGGTATTATTCAATTCCCAAGTGAATCACTCTATGAGTACTGGGAGAGGTTCAAAAATATTGTTACAACCATTACACACCACCAAATCTTTGACCAACTATTGATCCAATACTTCTATGAGGGGTTACTTTTTATAAAGAGACCCCTCATTGATTCCGCAAGTGGTGGTACTCTTATTGATAATAATTAAGAAGATACAAGAGATCTTATAAGAAGCATGGCTGCAAACACATAATAATTCGATACTCGAGCACATTCTCAAGTAAAACAATCTCAAGATAATCAATCGATATATCCAAACAAGATGACCAAGTGGATGAGTGAACTTACAGGTCGGGTGTGGCAATTAGCTGTGGCTTTCAAATCCCCAACCTCATCTTCTCCACAATCAATGTTTCCTGGACCTATCAAAAACTGTGGAATCTATAACTCTCCATCTGATCCAACTAACACATGTCCACAACTTCAAAAAGATCAATCCGATTCATCTATACCAATGGAGCTTAGATCATTATATGCTCAGAGGAACACCAACCATCAACTATCAGATCAGTTTGTTATGAACATCAACCAACCCCATTCTAAGCCTTTCTCTTCTATATATAACCCTAACATGAGATATGTGAATCCAGTATCTCATCCCCCTCAAGTCCCACCTCAAAAATGAAACCAATTCCAATATGTTCAATGTGTTGGTAACTTCTAACAACCTTATCCTATTTGTTCCTCAACCTCAAAGGAACAATCCTCCTCCTATATTCCATTATCCTAGTGAGCCTTCCTATAACAAACCAAAATTTTGAATAAATCTAGTTTCCTAATTTTGTGTGATGTTTAATTTTACACTCAAAAAAACTGTTTCATTTGATAACATGAGAATAAATAAAATGGGACTGTTGGGTTTCAACTGTTATATGACCATTGGTCCATATGACCATTGTAAACTAAATGTTTTGATTATTGTCTCTAAATAAACATGATCTTGGTTAATTAAAATAAAAAGAAGATTTGATGGCCTCATCCAGTAGTCTTGGGCTAATCGAAGCCCAACTAACAGAACATTGGAAGGAGGTAGCACCACTGGGCTTTGCTCTGGACCAAACCCAAGCCGATCTTCATCGTGTGAAGCTAGAATAGAATCTCCTCTTCGAGAAGTTCAAACTAATAGAAATTACTACTCATGCAATATTGGCTGAGCCTCCCTTAGATTCTGTCACCTTAGCACACCATACACTAAGTTCCTATGTTGGGGTTATAAGGGGCTATTTAAGGAGATTGTAACTGCTTTATGTAGTCCGTTGAGATTAATGAAATCACGTTTTCTTCTTATGGTGAAGTTTGTAAATTTTCAAATGTCCAAATAAATGTAAGATGTATATTATTTATGAATTTGAAAAAAAGGATATTTTAAAATCGTTATTTAAACCTTAAATAATTAATGATGTGTAATGATTTTTAATAAAAAGGTCTTCTGCAAATGTGTTCAGTAAGAAATTTAGAGTCCAATAAGATCAACTTGATTTTTTATGAATAGTAAATTATGAATGGTGATTTTATGCTCAGGATTAGTAATGTGACCAAATGGATTAGTAATCACACTTAAAAAAGTATTAATATAATTAAAGAACATTGATTAACTAATGTGATTCAATAAAATAGGTAAATAACTGTATCAAAAATTATTAGTGATGTATTAGTTTTCTCGTGTGAATAGTTTTTTTTAATTAAAAATTAAATTAAAAATATTTAGAAAATAATTTTTATAAAATAGACTTTATTTTTGAACTCAGAGCATCGATATTATGTTAAGGTAATTTTTGGGGACTTTTCGGAAAAAATGAATTTTCAGTGAATAGTTTTTTTATTTAAAAATTAAACCAAAAATATTTAGAAAGATATTTTTATAAAATGGAGTTCATTTTTGAAATCAAAGCATTGATATTTGGTTAAGGCCAAATTTTGGGATTTTTCTGAGAAGTTGAATTCTCGATGAATAGTGAAAATACTGTTTTTATGTTACAGGTGTTTAATGAAATCATAAATGCATCATGATGATGTGATACTATATTTTAAGGGATGGTCGACTAAAGGGGATGAATAATTGTATAACGGGTACCTTGTGGCTAAAACCATGGGCAAATACCATGGGAAGCCCATGGTTTTTCCAATACCACTAATAAGGTGTCCCTTGGCCATTAATGCCTTGTCCCCTCACTTTCCCTATAAATACCCACCCTTTCCTCCTTTTGTTTTCACTCCCAACTCTCCCCCAACGAAGCTGTGGTCACATTACCTCCTAAAGAGTCATCCCAAGGTTCCCCCAATCCCTAAAGGTCCCAACCATTGAGTTTTAAGAGTTACATTTTAAGGTAAGGGATCCTACCTCTCTATTTCTTTCCAAGTACTCTCTTTTATGTAATTTCTTTTATGCTCCATGTTCATATGTTGGAGGATGTTATTTTATATTCATCCTACTGTTCTTTTCATTCTTATATGATGAGATACCCCATCTTTCTCTCATCAATTCATTTTAAGAATATTAATGTGGTGTCGTTAGGCTGCCGAATTTTTAAGGGATTCTTTCACCCTTCTCGTTTTCAAGATCTATTTTCATGTCAAGTATTTCATGTTCTTTTTTCTTATATTGGGGGTTGATATCTATAACTATCATACTGATCCTTTATTTTTATATGATTAGAAACCCTATTTGATCTCGTCAATTCATTTTTTTGAAGTTTTAAGTGACGTCGTTAGGCTGCCAAATGTTCATAAGGGAAATCTTATTTTTCCCTTCCTTCAATGATTTTCATTTCATATGGTATGTATTTAAAATTTAATTACCATATATCCTTTATATTATGTCCCTATATAGTATTATGGATCATTTATGATTGGGTGACCCATTTCCCCTCTCTTTTCAATGTTTTCTAAAACCCTGTAACATAGCTGTAATGATACAGAATTTTCGTCTCAAAATTTCTTTCTCTTTTTCTCATATTCTTTTATTTTATTAAGTGAATACTCAAAAATCATTCTTCTACAGAGTTATTCACATATATATCAAAATTTTATATTTTAATTCTGGGATTTACATACACAAAACTTTTTTCAATTTTCGTGGGTTTAAAATTACATAAAGATCATGTCTTAAAAGCAGTTTTTAAAACATTATGATTATGAAATTAAACCCATTTCTTTTATGCTATATGGGTTATTTATGAAATTTTTGATGATGATATATGTGTCTCAAATGATAATAAAGACAAATTTAAGGGTTCTTCATGATAGTGCTTCAATGTATTGGGTAATGATATAACCACTATAGATTACAATTATAACGATACCTTGCTGAATAACCTTGGTAATTTTCAAATGACAACGTGGGGGTGAACCTTGGTGATATGTTCATGATTTTCTAAGTTAAATGTTGTAGCCACATCTTCGTTTTATGAAATACATTATTTTTCTTTTAATATGCCTCATGATTTCTTTCTCATTCCTTAATGTTATTTTTCATTACTTTAATTATGTATCTCATGTTCACATGTTAAATGTTTCCCCTTATTTCCCTTACTGGGCCTTCTGCTCACCCTTTCTTTTGATGTATGTCCCTAGGTTATGGGATGCAGAAATGAACGTATGATTTACATAAGGAAAAGCCTTTCATGTTTCAATGAAGAATGTTTTATGCTTTCATGTTTTATGTTCTTGGATTCCAAGACACTAAACCTTAAAGATCATCGGTTTTGTAAAATGTAATGAAAGTTCATGAGATAAAAAGGTGGGATGTTATAGTTGGTATCAAAGGATGGTTTAGTTATTTGTGGAAATTAGTATATGAAAACACTAGGAATAAACTTATAGAAAATTTTAATTATAAGAAATATTCCTGGTATTTTGGTGAGTATTGAGTAACGGTTTGCCAAGAAAATATATCCCTGTCTGGATACGAGTTGGTAGAGGTGGTTCTGGCACAAATGTACATAGGGGTAAAACCCAAAAACACAGCTTTGAACAAGGCTCGAACGATAACTGGTACACGAAAATGGGACTTCCCGCACTCTTGGTTATGACACTCCCAGGGGATATGCTTTGGTAAACTCATAAGCTTAGTATGAACCATTATTAAAGGAACAAAGACAAAATAAAATAAGGATTCACATAAGAATATATGATCACGGATAACCAAGTTTTGGAACCTAGGGGATCACAAGTTAGGGCATACTTTTCTTCAACAATTTTATCCTTATATGTTTAATGTTTCCTTTTCAATATTATTGGCTAAGTATTTAAGCCCCTAATTATAATTTCTTTTTCATAGTTAATGGTGGGAAATAGAAGAACGCGTCCCAATAACCAAGGTGATAGAAAATGTGATGATTTCCCAAATAATATTGCAGAGATGATGAGAGATCAAGTTGAACATATTGTGATTATGCCAAACCAGCTAACAAAAATTTAAATTAATAATTGGTACCTAGTTGAATTCCCAAATTCATGATGGAAGAATAAAACGATGTCTCAAGGATGTTCATCTTATAATGTTGGTAAGGGAAAGAAGACCCAATTTACATTATGCAAAAAGTGTGGAAAGTGGAACCCAGGAGAATGTCAAAAACGAACCGGGAGATGTTTTATGTGTGGGGGTGATAGGGAATAAATTATCCAATTAGTTCAAAAATTGGATAATGTGATGAATAGAGATAAGGTTCGATATAATGTACCGTATACTCTTCAATGTCGTAAATGTGGTGAAGTTGGACATTATTCAAGGAAATTCTCTCTTGGAAGGGATGAGAAGCATGATGAGCATCAACAATCTTCAAGGCCATGGGAACAATGCAAGTCCTACGCTGAGATGGATCATGATGACTAAGGTACGTGAAACTTCTTTGAAATAATTTTCTATGTCTTAGTGTATTCAAGTTCGTTCCCTATGGGCATATCTGTAATGTTTTATAAGAACATCGAGTCACTACCTAAGATGGTTTAATATCATTAAGGAAAAAACTATTGTTATGTACCACATGTTGATTTTGTGAAGCTATTCTTCAAGGGTTATTAGGGGATTAAAAGTTGATTATTTTGGAAGATGTTCACTATTTTGGGAACCCTATATTATTGAGGTAAATAGATTACTATGGTGATTTCTTTGAGGAGTAAATTTTGACTTATATTTTGAAGAATCGATGAATTTAAGGTGATCTTATAGTAATTTGGGTTACTTATAGAAATGATTAACCTATCTTGGGGAAAATATGTTTAGGTTAGTTACTTTTGTTTTAAGATGTTAAGGAGTGATTGATGTTGTTTAGATATGAATGATAAAGTTTATATTGGTAGACTGTGTTATCAAATCCTTCTTATATTTGGGTTTCAATCTTAGTTTGGTTTATATTGAGGAATTTTAAGGACAGTTATTTTATGGAATGTTCTATGATAAAATTTGGGCAGTACAATGGACCATTTAAGATTTAATGTATTTTCCCTTCTCATGGGGTTCTTTCTTTTTGAAGAGTTGATTTATCTTACCCTTTCTGTTTTTGGGATAAATGTTTAAAGATAAATAGTTATTCATTTGTGGATTATGTGATTATCTAAAAGATGAATCTTGTGCTTTGATGAGACCAAGTAGTTTTGAATTCTCATTGTTTGGAGAAAATATTAGTCTTGGTGAAACATATTAAAGGATGAAACTTTACTTTAAGGTAAGTATATTTATTTTTGTTCTTATTCTATGTAGTAAATGAATTCCTAAAAGGACCGTAAAACAAAAACGTTGTTGGTTTAAGTTTCCTACTAGGTAATCAAAGACCGTTTACACACATCATAAGTTTGTGATTTTTTTGTGGTTAATTTTCTCCTAATCATGTTTTCTATCAATCTCCCTCAGAACTTGACCCTTTTTTTCTCTTTCATGTCCATGTATTCTTACATGGAATCGTAGTGTGGGTTAACTCGGGAAACCTTTGTACTTCACTTTCATTCTTTTAAAGTAATAGTTTTACTAAATCCTTTTTCGATGTGGGACATTAAATGAAATTTCCAAGCCCAATTTTAAAAATTTCAAGAGTGAAATTTCTTAAGGGGGGAAGAATGTAACGACCCAAAATTTTGAATAAATCTTGTTTCCTAATTTTGTGTGTTATTTTATTTTACATTAAACAAAACTATTATATTTGATACCATGAGTATAATTAAAATTAGAACGTTGGGTTCCGACCTTAATTTGACCATTGGTCAATATGACCATTAGAAACTAAATGTTTCGATTATTGTCTCAAAATACAAGTGATATTGGTTAATTAATATATAAAGAAGATTTGATGGACTCATCCAGTAGTCTCAGGCCAATTGAAGCCCATCTAACAGAACATGAGAAGTAGGTAGCACCACTGGGCTTTGCTCTGGACCAAACCCAAGCCAAACATCATCGTCTGAAGCTAGAAATGAATTGTCTGCGCGAGAAGTTCAAACTGAACAAAATTAATACTCGTGTAATGTTGGTCGAGCCTCCCTCAGTTTTTCTCACCTTAGCACACCTTACACTTAGGTCCTATGCTGGGGTTATAAGGGGCTATGTAATGAGATGGTAACTGCTTTATGTAATCCTTTGAGATAAATAAAATTGTGTTTTCTTCTTATGGTGATGTTTTTAAATTTTCAAATGTCTAGATAAATGTAGGATGTATATTATTTATGAATTTGAAAAAAAAAAGATATTTTAAAATATTTTTGAAAACCTTAAATAATTAATGATGTGTAATGATTTTCAAAAAAATGTCTTCTGCAAATGTGTTCAGTAAGAAATATAGATTCTAATAAGATCAACATTATTTTTGATGAATAGTTAATTATGAATAGTGATTTTACGCTTAGGATTAGTAATGTGATCAAATGGTTTAGTAATTGCATTTAAAGAAAGTGCTAATATAATCTAGCAACCTTTATTAAGTAATGTTATTCAATAAAAGAGGTAAATAATTGTTTCTAAAATTATTAGTCAGGTATTAGTTTTTTAGGGTAAATAGTGTTTTTTAATTAAAAATAAAATTAAAAATATTCAGGAAATTATTTTTATAAAATGGAATTTATATTTTAACTCAGAGCATTGATATTATGTTAAGGTAATTTTTTGGGGATTTTTCTGAAAAATTGAATTTTCAGTGAATAGTGTTTTTAATTAAAAATTAAATTAAAAATATTTAGAAATTTATTTTTATAAAATGGAATGAATTTTTCAAATTAGAGCATTGATATTTGGTTAAATTGAAATTTTGGGATTTTCCTGAGAAAGATGAATTTTCGATGAATAGTGAAAATGTAGTTTTTAAGTTACGATTGTTTAATGACATCATAACTACATCATAATGATGTGATGAGATATTTTACGTGATGGAAGACTAAAGGGGATGAATTATTGTATGAGGGGTACCTTGTGGCTAAAACCATGGGCTAATACCATGGTCAAGCCCATGGTTTTTCCAAAACCACCAATGAGGTGTCCCTTGCCCATTAATGCCTTGTTCCGTCACTTTCCCTATAAATACCCACACTTTAATCCTTTGGTATTCACTCCCAACTCTCCACCAATGATTCTCTAGTCACATTACCTCCCAAAAAGTCCTCCCAAGGTGCCCCAAGCCCTCAAGTTCCCAACCTTTGAGTTTTAAGAGTTAGGTTTTAAGGTAAGGGATTCTACCTCTCTCTTTATTTCCATGTATTCTCTTTTATGTCATTTCATTTATGCTCCACATTATTATGTTGGAGGATGTTATTATATATTAACCATAATTTCGTTTTCATTTTAATATGATGAGATACACCGTCTTTCTCTCATCAATTCATTTTAAGAATGTTAAAGTGACATCATTAGGATGCCGAATTTTTAAGGGATTCTTTCACCCTTCTTGTTTTCAAGATCTATTTTCTTGTCAAGTCATTTATGTAACTTTTTATTATATTGGGGAATGATCTCTATATCTATCATACTGATAATTTATTTTCATATTATGAGGGACCCAATTTGAGATCGTCAATTCATTTTTTTGAAATTTTAAGTGACGTCGTTAGGCTGCCGAATTTTCGTAAGAGAAATCTTATTTTTGTCTTCCTTCCGTATTTCTCATTTCATATGGTATGTATTTCAAATTTTATTACCATATATCTTTATATTCTGTCCCTCTATAGTTTTATGGATCATTTATGAGTGGAATACCCATGTTCCCTCTTTTTTTGATGTTTTCTAAAACCCTGTAACATAGTCGTTATGCTGTAGAATTTTCTTCTCAAAATGTCTTTCTCTTTTTCTAAAATTCTTTTATTTTATTAAATGAATACTCAAAGATCATTCTTCTAAATATTTATTCAAATATATACCGAAATCTTCTATTTTAATTTTGGGATTTACATACACGAATCACACTTTTCCTTTTCATGGGTTTAAAATAACATAAAGATCATGTCTTAAAAAATGTTTTTGAAACATTATTGTTATGAAATTAAACCCATTTCTTTTATAATATATGGTTTATTTATGAAATGTTTGATTATGAGATATGTGGGTCACATGATAATAAAGAAAAATATAACGGTGCACCCAGATTGTACTCCAATGTATTGGGTAATGATGTAACCCTTAGAGATTACAATTTTAACGATACCTTGGTGAATAACCTTGGTAATTTTCAAATGACAACTTGGGGATGGACCTTGTTGATATATTAATGATTGTCTAAGTTAAATGTTGTAGCCACATCTTCAAGTTATGAAATACGTTATTTTTTTTATGATATGCCTCATGATTTCTTTCTCATGCCTTAATGATCTTTTTCATGACTTTTTGATGTATCTCAGGTTCACATGTTAAATGTTTCCCCTTTTTTCCCTTATTGGGCCTTTTTCTTACACTTTCAATTGATGTATGTCCCTGGGTTATGAGATGCAATAATGAACCTAGGATGAACATAAAGAGAATCATTTCAAGTGTTTCTGAATAATGTTTTATGTTGTCATGTTTTAAGTTACTGGTTTACAAGACACTAAACCTTAAAGATCGTCGGTTTTGTAAAATGTAATGAAAGATTATGTGATAAAAAGGAGAGATGTTATACTTCCCAATTCCAAAACAAATACAATCGCTTTCCCAAGAACCAAAATCAAGGTAATCTCAATCTGGGACAAGCCTTTTCTTCCAAGAAACCCTGGGAAAGCACTGTTGAAGATCTTGCCTCTTTCACCCATTCTAGTCTCAAGAACATTGAAACCCAAATTGGTCAACTTGCATGCCACCTTAGTTAGTAGAAACCATCCAATACTTCACAACTCCCAGCTCAACCATCACCCAACCCCCAAGGGTAATGTAAGTGAAATTTCACTTAGATCGGTAAATTAAATTGATATGCCTCAAGATAAGTCCTCCAACCCTCCTTTGAATGTTTACCTAGAAAATGAAACGAAAAATAAACTTGAAAAGGAATTTGAATCCATTCCCTCACCTCCATACATTCCACTTATGAATCCAATTCCTTTACCACAAGATGTCTCTAAGCCAAAGAAGTAATTTGAACCTGATGCTGAAATTCTTGACATGTTTAGACGTGATGATGTCAAAATTCCTCTCTTAGATTCCATCAAAAAAATCCTAAGTATTCCAAGTTTTTTAAAGAATTGTTCACCCACAAGAGGACACTTAGGGCCTTTGAAAAAGTTTCAACCCAGTAGACTATTCCCATAATGTTCAAATATCCAGGGACCTTTACGGTTCCATGAAAAATTAGAAGTTATAACTTCGATGATGCACTCATAGACTTAAGAGTATCAATTAATGTCATGCCTAAATCCATCTTCTCCAACCATGGTCTAGGTCCATTACATCCAGCTGGTGTTTTCATTCAGTTATCTAATTGATTCACTGCTAGTACTGAGTGTATAATTGAGGATGTCATTGTTCCTGATAAATATCTTATCTTCCCAACTGATTTCTATGTCCTTGACTTGGAAGGTGAGACGAACTCTTCACAATCTCCTTTGATTCTAGGAAGAACATTTCTCATGACTGCTATAACCAAAATTGATGTCCATTCAGGAATCTTATCCCTGAAATTCGGTGACCAACTGGTCAAATATAACATTTTCCAAGCCATGCGACACCCATCTGAGGATTACTCTTCATTATCAATCTATGCTTCTGAGGACACTTCTAGAGTCAATTGAACCACATTCCATCATGTTCATCCTATTCTGATTATAAAGGATCTTGTGAAATTTGCAACATGATTAACCAAGTCATAAATGGTGAAGTTGATATGGACCTGTCATTCATAGACTCCATTAATCTAGAAGAACTTGAAAACTCTCTTGAATTCCTCATTAACTCTGATCACTACTTCTACACCATGGATAGTGTTAAGGAAAATGAATCTGAAGCAACTGAAGTCCATTCATCCATTCCTAAGATGTCTAACCCACAAATGAGAGATGATACTTATCTAAAACCTCATCCTAAACACCTAAAATATGCATTATTTTTCCATGATCACTGTTACCCTGTCATTATCACTTCTTCACTTACCAAAAACGAGGAGTCCAAACTTGTTCAAGTGTTAGAAAAAAAACAGGCCTTAGGGTGGACCATATATGACATACCAGTAATCAAACCTTCTCTTTGTATGCATCACATCTATCTTGAGGAATCATCCAAACCAATTAGACAACCACAAAGAGGACTCAATCCACTCATACTTGAGGTAGTTAGGGAAGAGATCACCAAGATTCTTCAAGCTGGTATTATCTATCGAATTTCTGATAGTGAATGGGTTAGTCCAATTCAAGTTGTACCTAAGAAGGGTGGGATAACTATTGTCACTAACACACATGGGGAGGTAGTCACAACTCGTGTGAAGAAAAAATGGAATGTGTGCATCAACTATAGGAAATTGAATGTTGAAATAAGAAAATATTTCTACCCTCTTCCATTCCTTGACAAAATGCTAGAACTATTAGTTGGAAAGTCACACTATTTCATTCTTGATGGATACAATGGATTCTTCCAAATCCCAACCGCCCATCAGGTCTATGAAAAGACTACATTAACGTGCCCCTTTATAACATATTCATGTAGGAGAAATCCTTTTGGCCTTTATAATGCTCTTGCAACATTCCAGAGGTGTATGATGAGTATATTTTCTGAATTCATTGAACACTACATGGAAGTATTATGGATGAATTTACCATTTATGGAGAGTAAATTGAATCTTGCTTGAATTCACTCTCACTAGTCCTTCAAAAGTATTTCACGTGTAACATTGTGTTAAATTTTGAAAAATGTCACTTCATGGTTGCAAATGGGGTTGTTCTAGGGTACATAGTTTCAAAATATAGAATTGAGGTTGATCCTGCCAAATTGAAGTGATCCAATCACTTCCTGAACCCACTTCTTTTCTAGACATCTGTTCATTCCTCGGTCATTCTAGTTTCTATCAGCGATTCATCCATAACTTCAGTAAAATTTCCCTCCCACTCACTCGTTTGCTCCAAAATTATGTCACTTTCCATTTTGATGAGGTTTGCAAGAGAGCCTTCATTGAACTCAAAACTGCTCTTACATCTGCCATGATTATCTAACCCCCAGATTGGTCCTTACCCTTTGAGTTGATCTCTTATGCTTCTGATAGAGCAGTTAGGGCTGTTCTTAGTCAAAGAAGAGAAACAATTACTCATGTCATCTATTATTCCTCAAAAACATTGAATGATACTCAGTCTCACTACATTGTCACAGAAAAAGAACTTTTAGAAATTTTTTTTTCCATAGATACATTCTGATCATATCTCTTAGTTTCTAAAATCATTATCTTCACAGACCATTCATCTATAAAGTTCGTACTCAAAAAAATTGATTCCAAAACAAGGCTAAAAATATGGATCCTAATTCTCTAAGATTTTGACCTTGAAGTAAATGATAGGCTAGGAAAAGAAAACCCTGTGGCTGATCTCTTGAATATAATTTCTAATTCTTCTCATTTTGAAATAATTAATCCAGAATTTCAAACTGAGCACATTTTATCTCTAACTCCAAAAATACCATGGTATTCCCCAATTGTAAATTACTTGTTTTCTAGTTTTTTTAATGAAAATTTTTCAACTGTACAAAAAATGAAGTTGAAAAGTGATTCAAAATACTATTTTTGGGAAGAAAATAAACTTTGGAAAATAGGGGATGACATGGTAATAAAGAGATGTGTAGATGAAAATGAACTTTCTTCCATCATAGAATTCAGTCACTCAACGCCTGGTTGTGGCCACATTGGACCAAAAAGGACCTCCCAAAAGGTTCTAGACTCTGGATTCTTTTGGCCTTCACTCTTCAAGAACTCACACAAGTTATGTCAATCATGTCCCACTTGCCAAAATTTTGGCATAATTTCAAAGAGAAATGAAATACCCCTAATTCCTTTAATTATCTGTGAGATCATTGAGGTTTGGGAATCAATTTCATGGGACCATTCACCCCATCTAATGTATTTTCATACATTATTATTTTATTTTATTATGTTTCTAGGTGGGTCGAGGCCAAACCCACTATAAAGGATGATTCACATACTGTTACTGAGTTCCTAAACACACACATCTTCAACCGATTTGGCACACCTCATGCCTGGATAAGAGACTTAGGAACCCATTTTTGTAATAAAACCATGGAATCTATTTTAAAAAAGAATGGGTTTGTATATAAAAATTCAACTGCATATCACCCCCCAAACAAATTCCATGTAAAAAATTTCTAATAGAGAAGTGAAAAGAGTTCTTGAGAGAATTGTAAAACCCACCAGAAAAGACTGGCCTGAAAGACATGGTGAAGCACTTTCGGCTTATCAAACTGCCTATAAAACACCAATTGGAATGTCTCATTTTAGGATACTTTTTGGAAAAGCATGTCATCTACCATTTCAAATCCAACATAAGTATTTTTGGGCTTCTAAACCCTATAATTTTGATTGTGAAAAATCTGGTGAAGAAATATTGTTGCAATTGGCTGAACTGGAGGAGCTAAGACTTGATTATTAAAAGAATTGGAATATCTAAAAAGAAAAATCCAGGCACTCCATGAAAAACACATCCTTAGAAAGTTATTCCATGAAGGTGATAAGGTAATTCTCTGTAATTATCAATTTCAGCTTCACCCAGGTAAGGTTAATTCTCGTTGGGAAGGTCCTTTTGTTATTACTTATGTTTACCCTTTTCGTTTAGTGCAAGTACAACACCCCTCTTCCAAAAGGACATTAATGGTTAATGGACATCTGTTAAAGCATCACCATGAGAGGATGCACAATCCTGGATCAACGTCAACTTCTATTGGATCCCTAACTTCTGCAGTCGACCCACCACTAGATGGAGATGGTAACCCACCAAATCCAAACCAGGGGGAACCTCTTTCCCTTTAACTCTCCCTCTCTCTCTTCCTCCATCTACCTCTTTCTTATTCTTCCTATGTCTTTAATTTTTTACCACTTACTTTTTCAAACCCATTATTTTTCTCTTTCTCTTTTTTGTGAGTGTGTTTTTATGAAAAAAACAACTCTAAGAAATCCAAAAAAAATGATTCATAAAAAAAAATCATCAGTCATTCTTACTCACCCTCGAGTATTTATATTTTTCCTAAACTTTTTGGGGAGGCAACATGCATGTTTGCATCTCAAAAATTTTATATTTTCATCATGACTTTGGATAAATAATTTTGTGTCAAAACCATCAAATTTTGAATGCTCAGTTTTTGATTTGGAAAATAATTTTCCCCAACCGTGAGAACCAAAATTAGCTTTCATTCCAAGGCTAACTATGGCCATCATTTAAAAATGAGTGTTTTTTCACATCTATTTGTGAATCCTGACTTTTTGGACCTTCGATCTGAATTTCCAACTTCAGTGTGCATTAATATGATAGAGGCTTTTTATGAACCACATGAGAATCACAATATCCAAATATCCTCCCATTAACCACACATTAATCCTCATTTTGAAAGCCCCTTTGATCCTATGAAAACCGTTGATTTGTTAGCCACATTAAAAACCCAATACCATATCCTACCTAATATCAACATGGATTTTTCATTGGATTTTTTTTTTAAAATTTAAGTGTGGGGGGGATAGATTTTATTTTGGGCACCCTTTGTTGATTTCACCATGTTATCATATGATTGAGGGAAAGCATCCATTTTAGTGTGGGGGAGAGGTTTTCATTCAGTGTGTTTTGGGGAATGTAATTTACTTCCATTTATGTAATTTTGTAAATGTTATTGACATGTTTACAAAAAATTAAAATTGATGGAAAAAATCAAAAAAATGAAATAATGGGTTCTCTCTTGGGTAGGTCAAAAATCACTCTTCCTCGTGCTTTTATCTTGTTATAACAATTACAATTATTGACATTAGGAGATCAAATATGGGTTGGGATATGAGTGTGATACCTATTTCATGGTCAACATTCGAAAAAACAAAGAAAAAAAGGAAAAGAAAAAAAAATAACATTTGCATTATATATTTTTTGGGAGAAGTTTTGTGTTTTGTAAATATTCCATGTTCTAATTCCCTTCATATTTAATTCCACTTTTGTGTCTTATTTTACATTTTCATTCCTTCGTAAATATAGGTTTACATTTAATTTCATGTTTTTATTTCAAAAATATTGTGTATTTTTTTCTATGTTGGTGTTTTACCCCCTCTTTTTTTCTCTCTTGGACATTATATTCCTACCATCCCATAGCCACAAAAAAACCCCTTCAAAAGACCTCTTGATTCTTGTGCACTTTGAATAGGTATTGGAAGCTGAGAGCTCTTTCAAACTCTATGATTTTCACTTTTGGTTGGCGAATGATTGAACCTCCAGAAATGAATTTTATCAACTTGAGAGGTGTGAGTATTGAGTGTCCACATTTTCCATTTATAAATTTGAGTATGAAAAATAATTAATTGTTTTTAGAACATTTTTTCTATAACAACTTGTGGTTTTATTCAATATTGATGAGTTAAACAGTCTAAACCTCCCCTAATTTAAGAAAACAAAATTTTAATATTTGTTGGTTATTGAAAATAATTTTTTTCATGTTTTTATATTTGTTGCACATGAGGACATGCACAAGACTAAGTGTGGGGGATTTGATGTTATTAATATTTTCATGACATATTATAAAATTCCTTTACTTATTTTTTATGTAATTTTAATAATTTGTGTGAAATATTAATTTTTTAATACTAAGTATAATTTTTGAGAATTTTTAGAAGTAGTCCAATTGAGTCAGTTTACTATTTCATTTATAACAATTACTATACTGATTCAAATAGTGTGTTTCATGTTTTGTAATATTTGTTATTCAATTTACCACATATCATTATGAGGAATCATTGGCCATTTCTGCCATTTGAATGACCATATAGACCACAAAATAATACCCAAATAATTTGTGATGAAACTGGACCATCCATGATAATTGAGTTACTGGAATAAACCCCAAAGTCCAAATTTTATGAACCTCTTAAATATGTTCTAGATTATCCAAATTAATCATGTATAAAAATCGGAAGGTCCAAATACAAAAAAAGGGGCTCAAATAATTCATTGAAGTCCACCCCACCATTCTGGACAGAAATTAAAATCCGGACACTATTCATGACAAGTCTCCTGCTATAGTCCTCAAATAAATATTCTATTTTTTAGTGTGAAAGAGGGGATATATATGGATGACATTGTTGAAGAAATCATTCTGATTTTAAGGCATCTTCATATTCCACAATCCATTCACATTTTGACCATTGAAAAATCATGGATTGAAATGGAGAGTTTTGCTTTGTTTAATCAAACCACCATATCATTAGATCCATAGGTCCAAATGAAACAAAATTTTGAGAGAGCTTGGAAATCATTATTATATAAAACTTTTATGAAGGACATATCTCGAGTTCTGGTTATCTTGATTTCCAAATCAACGAGCCATGTGGAGGTCTAGATTGGGAATGCCAGAAGTCCACTTCCTTGGGCTATAGATACATTCCCCTCCGCCCCTTCAAAGGGGTAGGCATTTCAAAGAAAAGGATGATAGGTTGGCACAACTAAGGATCTTATAAAGTCTTAGGAGGATCTTTCATACTCATTTTTTTACATGAGATATCATTCCTCCTTTCTTCATTTCATTTACTTTTTCGTCGTACTTCATTTCTAATCATGCAATTGTTTATGTTTTGTAATTATATTTTAATGATGTTTTATTCTTCAATATCTCTTATTCTCATCCACCATCTATAGATTCATATTAATCTTATTAAAATTGTTTAAATATAGTTGAATCCATTTGCCTTATTTTTCTTCCTCATTCAATAGAAATTCCATTTTTAATTATCATCATTGTCCGTGTGTGTGTGTTCGATGCACCACTCTTTTCATATCTCTTTCTTTTTCGTCTCTTCTTAATTTTTCCCCAAAATCATTATAACCAAATTATTAAACACCCAAATGGCTGAGTAAATCTATTATTTGGTTGAGTAAAAATTTAGGGATGTTAATTGATTGAGAGTATTTTCTTGATGATTATTCATTAATTTAACAATGTGTGTGTTGGAATTAACATGTCATGCATTAATTACTTGTTTTGTTTAATATGGGGTTTCCATGGATTATTGGAACCATAAATACACTACCATCAACAAGATATGATTTAAATTAGAACCCTATGTTACGTGACGGATTGGATTAATTCCTTAACACTTAGAAATTCCAATAAACGTTATCTTGTGAAGTGGGTGTTAATTTAAATACAATATAAAGCAAAGCTCAAAGATATCACAATCATAACTCCCTAAAAATGAACTCACCCAAATATTCATCAATTTGATAAATCAATCATAATAAATCAATCATTTCAATTAATCTCTACAAACAAACCCCCTAATCAAAATACAATCAACTAAACACAATCAACTATTTAAAAAGTATCATCACCGAGGATTCCACCCGAGTGCTGCTATACACATTAGCAGAGCATCGGAACTTTGAACAGTCGATAGGTGACAATCGGCTGCGCGTTTCAATGAGCATTGTAATAAATTAAATTTTATATTTTAAATTCAAATAATTTAATTTTTTAGGTCCCAAAATTAAATTAATTTATTAATAAAAATTTAAATTAATGAATTAATATAATTCTATACAAAAATTAAATTAATTTTTCAAATAATAAAATTATTTTTCGATTAAAAAACTAATAAAAGAATATATGATTATATAAAAAAAATTCGTGGACCCTAGATTCCCATCCAGGCATATTTTGGGTCACATCTAACCCACTCTAGCTTGATTTGGATCAGGAAAAACTCATACAGGGAGGTTTGGGGTTGGGAAAACACATATATGGTAGATTAAATTTTAGAAGACCCACCCTGACCAATTGTGGGGAGGTTCGGTTACTCAAGACCTATGATATACAATATGTAGCCTAATTAGGTATGGACTGTAGATAGTGGATGTTGCAACACCGGGACTGGGTTGTGTAAAGGAGGTCTGAGGGAGTTCACATGTGGTGGGACTACTGATCAGTGGGCCTTGCTACAAAGGGGTGATCGACCAGACAGTGGTGGCACGACCATAGTGAGTTGGCCCTGCCAGGAGGGAGATGTTGTCAGGGTGGATGACATGTCAGGCCTTAGTAGATATTCAAGAGTGGTGATGGTGGGGAAAACGACATGATTGTGCAAGCCTATGGTGTCACAAGCTAGAGGAGGTGCATGGGGAGGTGAGGATGTCCAGAAGCTCATAACAGGGGTAGGAGGAAGCCATTAAAGGATGAAAACCCATTTTGGTTATTTTATTTTCCTTTTTTATTTTTATTTTTATTTAAGCTTCCACATGATCCGAATTTATTTTTAACATTAAAAAGAACATAAAATATTATATTATAAATGATTCCATCCACCCCAATAATTTTCCCCCTTTTAATAAGATGTGTTTTTCTCTTCCAAAATCCTTCACCCCTTTATTTTTCTCTTTGATAGATTTTGAAAAATCCCATGCATTAGGACCCATTTTTGAATTCCTCTAATGAATGAACCCCAAAAAAAGGTAAACGGAGTTCACCGCTACATGGGAGTAAATTTAACATAAAAATATATTTTTTTCATCAATTTTATAACCATAATATTCACATTCAATAAGAATTAAAATATCATATAGTCGTAACTTGGATTTTAAAAATCAAATCGAAGCACGATCAAAACTATTGGGACCAAAACTAAAAAAATTAATTACTTCTAGGATAAAAAAATTCACACAATTCATATGATACCAATTGATGATACTGTGGTGCATAGTAAAAACCAGTGGGTTAGAGATTTAAAATTATTCATTTCTAAACTGATTAAACTTCATCATCTCTAACGATCTATGACCTGGTATAGGTTTGAGGATACAACATGAATATATCAATGAACAAAAGTAATTTGAATTGTTTCTTTATTTGGAATGAAGTTGTGTATGATTGTACTTCACTGTTAGAGACTGATTCATAAAGGTTCTAAGCTCAAACCCCTCTATATAATCCACATAATTTTAATGTGTCCACATAAACTTTGTTCATCGAATTATGGGTGATAGAGTAGAGATCCAAAAAATCGTTAGGTGTCCTAATGTTTACCATGATCTCATTCCTTCTATCCATGATGATGATCAGATATCAAATTCTTGGATAAGACCTTTCGCTCTCCTGGATACAAATGTAATGTGAAGATTTCAATTCTAAATGGATGAATAGTCCCCAGAAAAGTGAGCTTCCTTATCTTATATGGTGGGATTTAAAATTCCAGGAAAGGATTCTCCAACCCCTGTATATTCAACGCCCTCTAAATAAGCTATAAGTGACTCATTATGATAAACTAACTTCTTCATATTGTTATTTATATTTTTATCACTAACATATAACATACAATAATTATATTACATAATAAAACTGAGTAATTAAACTAACTTTTATGTCTCACAATATTAAATGAACATTGAATTGTAAAATAATATTCTTTCATATAATATTTTTCAACGTATTTACTTAATTATTTATGAATACATTAAATAAATTTATTCAACCTAAATATTATATAATCAAATAATAATGAATTTAATTAATTGTTGGTGATCATTTTTTCCATAACCCATCTAAGACCCTTTGTTGGGGACCACAATTCCCTATAATTCATTTCACAAGGATAGAGATGACAGTTTATTACTCAATTATTTGTGACCCTCTAGGCACTTATGTCAATAATAGTGAATATTATTCACAAACATTTTGTAGATCCTAGTATCGCATCTAGGATGCTAAAGAGATAAGGAACAGTCATAAAAACGGCAACCTTCTACAAACATAATCTGTGTTATATAGTCTTTTTGTCTCGTGATATATCATAATGAATGATATATATATTCTATCAACATCATTTCTTTCTTTATTAATTTTCTATCTAACTAGAGGGGATTTCTTTATTCTACCATGGCTATGTATTTAGTTAGGTAATACCATCCTGATCAATTAGGACTGAGATACCACTTCAACAACACAGAAGTGTAAAATTATATCTTGATCATTCAACCAATTCCATACCACCAAAGGCACATCCAACACAAGCTATCTCACTATGAAATTAATGACAGGGTTATTTCCTTGCATTTTAGTAAGTGATCAAATGGTTCACATTGATTATACACTCAAGTCAGGAGACCAATACACATGTTCATGTATAATAACAACCAATGTCACCTAAAACATATAGTGTTCTTATTGGCAGGTGTATCCACTTTATATCATTTACTTGAGCTCACCAAGTGAAAACACTATGAATAAAAGTATAAATGCTTATGAGCCCCCACCACATGATAGTCCCACATCATCAGTTTCCTTTTAGTATGATATATATGGACTATAGTAAATTACTTTAAGATTACTTTTATGTTATATCTAGGTTCTTATTATATCCATGATACTTCTATAAAATTTTGATACAACATATAATCTAATGACATTACCATAAATATAGTGGACACAATAATATCAAAGCAATTTTGGTAAAAATAAACACATGTATATATCAAATTGTATACATGTAAAGGCCATACATGTATATAAATGTTTTTGTTATAGGGAAAACACTTTCAACATGTTTAAGGAATGAAAATCATTATTTGTAAAACACTAGAGATTTTCCATCCTATAAACATCTCTCTAGGGCATTGATATAATTAACATGATCACACAAGACCTCCATCTTATAATCCTCTAGTTGAGACTCCTCTACTTGCTGCAATAATAATTACTACATCATTAATTGATAATGTCATCATCTATAACCAGATTCTCTTATTTCAGGGTGTAATGCCTACAGCTCTCCCATAACTCTCTGAGAGTCTTTATACTCACACACAAAATCGCCATGTGATTTCCTTCCTAAATATTCTACCATAATATTACCATTACCAAGTGTAATGGAAATGTTGAAGACATTGAATAATAGAAAATCCATCCACCTTTACCACTGTATATTCTAGTATCACTAGGGAAATTCCTACTTCAAGAATACATCATCCATAATGAAAACATATCATTAAATAATATGGCAGTTCATCCATAATGTCAAAGTGAACAAGTCACAAAAAGATAAATATAATGATTATAATAGTTATATTTATAAGTCCATAACTAACATGACCCATTAGATATTACTACCATCTAATAAATCAACACGCAACACTATTAAAGATAGGAAGCATCACAAGGACCCTTGAATTCAATGCCCTCCACTGAAAAATGAAAAACCAATCTACTTACAATCTTCTACGTAAAATACTCAAAAGAATCCTATCCCTAGTATGTCTACATTAATGACTAATACATCCTGGTAAATTCCATTATAGTTGATAGAATATGGGAAAATTTCGGGAAAACCTCTTAAAATAACTAGTAAGAAAAAGGAAACTTCATACCTCCATATCATTTTTGTGAGATACCAAAGAAACTGATGCCTTAATCATCAAAGTATATACAATCACTACATACAAAATTATAACATTCCCTAAGAAACAAGACTCAAAATCAATGAAATAATAATTAAAAATCTTCTCAAAGAGATGGTTAACCCTAATAAAACCCAATGCAACTCTTAAAAGCGTGATGTGCTCTTCCACATACATTAAATACATAAGTGTTTCATTGATAAATTTCATCATGAACCGATTGGGAAACTCTTAGAAAACTACATTCATCAATACCATAAATATGGTTGGAGTATCTATAACTATATAAAACATCAAAAAGAACTCATAATTCATTTACGGACAAAAAAAATTGGTCTTCAGGATATCCTCATCCTTTACTCACATATGATAATATCCATACATAAGTATATATTCAAGAACCATATATCTTACTTCATCTAATCAAATAAATAATTTATCCTTGGTAGTGATTAATAGATATTTATTTTCTCCAAATTTAAACAACAATAATTAAAACCCAACTATAGACATCTATCTGTAAAGTTTGAAAATAAAAATGGATCTCCCCAACATGACACACTCAATCAAATAAATCATATCAATAAGATAGAAATAATCTATATATGCTTCCTTAGTGGCCCATTAGTTTCTATATGATTTAAAGAAATCAATATCATATAAACACATGGATGTAGTTATATCCTAAACTTGATCTCTCAATAAGTTGGTGAAATCACAACCTCATCATGAAATACATTAGTGTAATCTTTTAAATCCTTGGAAAAACCCACATATTGATCTTCTAAAGTTCTCTGAATTATCATGACCATCATAGAATATAGAGACTCAAAAAGGCTCCAATCTATCTATGTTTTTCTCTCCACAATTTACATCAATTGATCTCCATCAATGTCATCGAATATAACATGATTGTTGAATAAATCCATGATATCATGTACCAAATAGAGCCATTACATGTATATGATGAAGTCACATGGTTGTATCTATAAGCATAAGAAATATTACCAAGAGTGGTGTTTCCATAATACTCAATCACAGACACTGTACACATTAAACAAGATATCTAAATCTCCAACTAAAATAGTTAATGCTATTAGAATTTTAAGTCTCTCAACCTCTAGTCCCAATGAATGTACTGGATCGGGAAAGGTAATGTATTGTATAGATCTCGGATAAAAAATTAATAAACCTGTATAAAAAATAGGTAGATAGTACCTTGTATAAAATTTGGATTACCCACCCATGGCTACTCTAAATCTTGTAGTTATCCATGAACTTCCCCATGGAATTTTTGTCCCAGATGCAGACCACCTATTTTTCCATACTCTATCTGATATTTGTGAGGGAAAGGGATATCACATGGCTACTCTCTACCTTCCCCATCCCCTATCTACTGAAAAAACAAAATGTCTTATTACTGTTCTAATGAATTAAAATACAGCAATGTTTTGTCTCAAAAATAAACCACCAATATCACATTGACATCTAAGGAAGTTCAACCACTCTCCATTATAATGGAAACAAACTCTTCTAGAAAAAAAACCATTCCCCACCCACTAACATGAGTCGGAGAATAGATATCTCAAGTGAAATGATTTAAAGAAGATTGAAACCTACAACTTTCTAATTGAAAATTCTTCTTATGTCGATATATTTCATAAATCCTATTGATAGATATTATCCCTTGAAAATCATTGTGGATTTCTTCCCTTGATGACCTAGTTATACCCAACATCCTCTCAATGAACTCCTCCTTCACCAGAACCGTAGAATATGACTTCAACCTAAAGGTGATTACCATAAATTGTATATTTTGATACAAAGAATCATTGAAATATCTTTCCTTGTCCCCTTAATTTGGAATAATGTTTCATGAATATATAAGGAGGTTGTAGTAGTTAATATTTAAATCTCAATCACTATAACTCAATTTTAAAAGGGTGAGGACCTATAACCAACAAGAATCCTTAGAGACTGAAGAGTAAAACTAATGATTTAATTGATCAATGAACATATCCCAAGAAAAAACATACTATATATGATCCCTAGGAGGCAGAAGTCACCACCACTAATCTAATCCATGCATCATCATTTTTAATATCATTGGAAAGAAATTAAGTGTCCTCCTCCATCCAATAACCTATATCTTTATTCAAAGTGGATTTTTTATAATATTATAGACCCTTAAAATGAATATTTTTAAATATACCCTTACTTGTGTCATAATTTTCAACCTATAATATTCAATTATATACTCTAGAATATGACTAAAAATATTTAGTATAATATTTCTAGGGATGTTGATCTGTAGTCGCATCATCAAAAGAACTAAGGATAAAATCTCCTAAACATAGGGAAAAATTTACGGTGAATAAATAAATTCATTTTAAAAAATTCTAATTTTTTGGAAAATTCAAACATGGGTGAAGGAAATCATGATTTATATTCATTACCTTAGTCTCTACCCCTCAAGGAAAATATAATCTCCTACAATTTTTAGTAAACATGAATGTCTAGAATCGTAGCACATATGGCCCTAAAATTTTGTGTATAAGCCAATATTAATCCTTTAAAAGATTTAATAAACCCAAATGATACTATATCTCTATTATAACATAAATACTCATCAGTACCTTACTCCAAACATAGTTTTATCTCTCAAAAATAAGCTTTGAAATAATTCGGTCCTGACCCCCTCACCCAATAGGTACCCCACCTGGGTTGAAAATGAAGTAAGATTGATAATAACCAAAGAACCCCCCCCCCCACCAATATGCAACATGTTGGAGAATTGCACTAAAGGTTTATCAATCACACACATGGGAAAAATTTCCATCTATACAGTTTGATGAAAAAGATTTAAGAAGTAAAACCTACAAATAAACATCATTCATCAATATAGAATAAATAATAATATATGTAATGTCATACTTAAATTGATATAATTGAAAATAAAAATACTTAAATAAAGATTAAATCCTCATTTTCTGACTAAAAAGATACAACATATATTGAAAAACTAATCAAACTAGTACATCCCATCTAGATCACCAACCTTCTTTCGTGGTCTAGAAAAATATTTTATATATCAGGTGGGTGAGCATAACATGTATACTCATTCTATTCAACCCTAAAACAAGTTAAGAAAACAATGAAATAATCTACCTAAAGTTCATTGAATAAAAAATTGAATCTAACTAAGCACATAAATAGGTATATCATTCATTTCATATCCTCACCATGGATCACTCACCAAATAATGCATATTATTATGTAACACATCACTGAAAACACACACACAAACAAACACATATTTATATGAAGGTACCCATCTTCCACATCCCTGTGGGTTTTCTCTATTACAGGGAATATTATTTTATTCAAATATTTATTAGTTTTTTATATTTCATATCTATTTTAATAATCTATTACTGGTGAGAATATTTGTTTCAAATGGATGGAGATGATCCATACAATCTTTTACATTTTCTCACTAATGTCGAACTTCCTGATTATTATCCTGATTCAATTACTCCTCCTCAGGTTGGTGCACCTACTAGGAGGTGGTGCAGTCTTGATCGATTACTAATTCTAGATCCTATTCCATGGAGATGACTATCTGTTGATTTTGATCCGTATTTATAGTGGTATGTTTAATTTTTAAGATATTCATTTTATATTAACTAAGTGTATTAATTTTGATAATAATTTTATGATTATATTTTTTCTTCAATTGGAATAGTTTTTTGCATTTACCCATTTGCCAGACTAGTGCGATTCTGAGAAATTATTTTCCAGAGCCCTGGGTGTCATGTGACCTGGTACCCCTCACTGTTCTTGACCATATGGTCAACCAAGAGTTTGTATGTTATTAAATAATATATACTTTTTCAATATGTATTTAATTACCAGCATATTTTTTTAATTGTCTTCCACGATTTATTTTCTATGATTTTTGATAGGTAGAGAGTCCAATTTGAAAGGCATAGGATAGTTATATATGTGAGAACTTTGATCAGTTTATACACAACAATATAAAGAGAGATATTGATAGAGCTTTTGCTACCATCATTGATCATTTTTGCGTCTCCCATTATCCTGGATATATATCATCTCAGGTGTGAGATGAGTTGTGCTCCCTCTAGCAAGGAGGGACATTTAAGAGGAGATCATCAGTTGGATGTCAGCTTTAGGGGAGCCAATATGTCACCCATAGTACTGGAAGTCGTACATTTGGTATACATAGATGAAAAATGGTAAGTTATATTATTTATTAATATTTATTTATTTTATCTATAACATGTTTTTATATTATACATTCCGCTACTAACCAATATATTATGGATTTTTATGTTTATAAGGGGATGTAAACTGATCCTCACACATGAGAAGTTTTAGGCGAATGAAAATGCCATATTTTGGTTAGTGGTTTTGTTAAAAAATGACATGAATATAAATTTTATTGTTATTATAATTTTTCATTATATTAAAAGGAATCATATGAGGCTATGACATATCATTCATGGGAGAGTGAAGCTGAGACCGAACAACATATAACTGCTGATTCGGTTTTGATGAGAGGATCTTTCATACAAGGGACATCCTAGGATGTCAAGAATGGTCGAGTGATTAGTATTGGTTCTCAACTGACACCTGTGAGTAATTATGGTACTTCTGTGATGGAATCGGTGAGCATTAAGGGAGCTCATGGAGAGTCTTTGTCGACACCGTCATCTACTGCACATTATGAGGAGAGGTTGAGAGCTTAGAATGAGATGATAAATCAGATGCAGAAGCAGAGAGAGGAGGAGCGTGAGCAGTAGTGTATGATAGGTAATGAGATGAGAGAGTATATGTGGCAACTTTCACATGGAATTAGTATGATGTTTCCTTCCCTTGGTCCTTCAAGTGATCCTCCTCTACCTGATTACAATTGATGATTTCTGAAGGTTTTATGATTGTTTTGTAATATGGTATGATTGACATATTATATTTGAAATGGGGTATTACTTTTATATATGTTTTAATTTGTTAAAAAAATTTATATTGATTTTTAATGATTTGTAAATTTACTAATTTATTTTTATGTTTTTATGTTTTATTAATTCGATTTATTTTATATTTTATATTTAATTAATTATAATTAATTATAATTTTATTTTATTTTTGAAAAAAACAATTAGTTGGAACGGAACGTCACAAAAATGAATTTTAAATAATATTTCAGGAATGGTTTGAGACAAGTTGTATATCCATCGCAAACATGATTTTTTGCGATAAACCATTGCAAATAATCACATTTGTGATGCCCTCTTCCATGATGGGTTATTGACGAAGGGCACTAATCTCAAATTACTTTTTGTGACAAGAATCTATCAAAAAATAACCTGTTATAATTATTTGAAATTCATATTATGAAGATCTCATTCCTTTTATCCATGATGTTGATCAGATACCAAATGATCAGATGAGACCTTTCTATCTCTTGGATACAAAAGGAAAGAGAACCTTTTAATTATGAATAAATGAAAAGTCCCGAGAAAAGTGAGCCTCCTTATCTTATATAGTGGGAGTTAAAATTCCTGGAAAGGATTCCCAAACAACTATTTATCCAACACCCACTAATTAATCTATAAGAGACTATTTATGTTGAACTAAATTCTTCATAATGTCATTTATATTTTTATCACATACTTATAACATATAATAATAATATTACACAATAAAACTGATTCATTAACATAACTTGTCAGACTCGCAATATTAAATAAACATTGAATTGTAGAATAATATTCGTTGATATAATATATTGCAATGTGTTCACATAATAAATTATGAATACATTAAATAAATTTATTCAACCTAATTATTATATACTCAAATAATAATGAATATTTTTAATCCTTGGTGATCATTTATTCCCTAACACATCTTGGACCCTATGGTGGGGCCCACAATTCCCCATTATCCTTTTCCCAATAATAGAGAGGACACTTGATTATTCAGTTGTTTTTGACCCTCTAGGACCTTATCTCGATAATAGTGAATAATATTCACAAATGTAGAGTAGATCCTAGTATCTTATATAGAACCCTAAAGAGGGAAGGAAAAGTCAAAGAAACGACCTTCACTGCTACACATATTCCCCTTAACAGCGCACAATATGACTTTTAACATTGCTAAAAAGCATTGTTAATCATAGATATGATAAGGGGGCCCCATTCTCCATGCTAAAAATCACTAATAAAGGGATTCCTTTATCCACACTAAAAAAAAATAAAGGATCCCCTTTATCAGCACTCAAAATAGCACTGATAAAGGTCATGCTGGCTGCAATCAGTTGTTAATATAATAGCACAGCCAACAAAAATATGAAAAAACTTATAATTTCAAACAATGCTATATACATTTACTGTGACACAAGGAATAAAAAAATTATACCCTTGGTATATAAAAATAGACACTACTATATACAGTTCAAATGATGTTTTAGATAATTACATATATAATTATCCTACAAGAATTTAAAAATAATAATGTTCCCTCTTTTGATGCTTGTGATCCCCTCTCAAAAATGTCTGCCCATGGTATCAGTTTCCAAACTAATCATATCGACCAGAGAATAATATTTCACCTATATATGAAAAAAAAATTATGTTAGTAATACTATAAAGAAATAAATTAAACATTAATATGGAAGAATACATTAATAAAATTTCAATATTTAATAAAAAAATACATTTGGAGTTATACTGGTCACATTATACGTACTATTGAGGTGGGTTTGATTCATAACCATCACAAATGAAGTGATAAATAGTTGTCAAAAAATTTCAGAACAATCAAAATGTGTTTTCTTGGTTTTGAGTATGTCACTTGTTCTTTTAATAAAATGAATGTCACTTTTAAATAATGATACATTTGAAGTGATATTGGCTACAACGGGCATCGTATTGAGGTTAGGTTAATTCCTACACTTCATAAATTACATATAGATCATTTTCATAGAGTATCAAAATAATTTGAATATTTTTACTCATCTTTTAGTATATAAGTTGTGTTTTTTACTAAAATGTCGTTTCACACTGGAAACACGCATTATGAGTCATACTGGTCGTATCATACGTTTCTTTTATGTGATACTACTTAATACACATCATAATGACTTATAAATCACTTTACTAAATTATTATGATAATCAAAGTGCATTTTCTTGGATTTCATTGAGTGCCACATTTTGAACTAAAATGTTATTTTAAAACTAATAACAGACACTTTTAGTCATAACAGTCACACCGTGTGCTGAATTGAGGTGTGGTTGATTCCTACATGTCAAAAATTAATCATGGATCATTTTACAAAAGTATCGAATCAATCTGAATTCATTTTATCTATTTTAAGTATTTCACTTTTTCTTTTTAATTAAATTAATGTCAATTTTAAATAAAAAGACACACTTAGAGTCATACCGGTCACACCATGCATCATATTGAGGATCAATTGACTCTTTCACATCCCACATGACTCATGTATCATTTTCCTAAAATATCAAAATAATATAAATGAATTTTCTCAGATTTTAGTATGTCACTTGTTGTTTTTACTTAAATTAATGTCAATTTTAAATAAAAAGACACACTTGGAGTCACACCGGTCACATTGTGCATCATATTGAAGTGTAATTGACTCTAATATGTCACAAATGACTCATGGATCATTTTCCTAAAATATCAAAACAATCCAAATGTGTTTTGTTAGTTTTCAGTATACTAGTTGTTTTTTTTACTAAAATGTCATTTCAAACCGGAAACAAACCTTCTGTGTCATATAGATCACGTAATGCATCAGTTTGATGTGAGGCCACTTAATAGATGTCACAAATGACATATAAATCTATGTCCTAAATTATGAATAAAATTAGAGCATGTATTCTTGGTTTTTAGTGAGTGACATGTATTGAACTAAAATACCAATTTTTAACTCATAACAGACACTTTTAGTCATATCGTTCACTTTGTTCATTGGATTGAGATGTTATTGATTCCTACATGTCAAAAAATGACTCATGGATCATTTTACTAAAGTATAAAAATAATCCGAATTCATTTTCTCAGTTTTTAGTATGTCACTTGTTCTTTTCCCGAATTTAATGCTAATTTAATAAAAAAATACACACTAAAAGTCATTCCAACCAGACCGTGCATCAGATTGAGGTACGATTGATTCCTAAAAATCAAAAATGACTTATTGATTGTCTTATTAAAGTATCAAATCAATCCAAATGAATTTTTTTCAATTTTTAGTTTGTCACTCACTACGCAAAAATTTGTATTTAGCAACTGTTCATATCACTACTAAATCATTCTATAACGGTTTTAGAAAACCATCGCTAAATGATGTGTTGAGAAATAATTAGCATCGTTTTTTTAGTAACATTTTAAACCCTCACTAAATTGTTTTTAATTTTTTGTAATTTTTTGTAATTTTTTTAATTTTTTTGTAACTTATTTATTTATTTTTGTAATTTATTTATTATGTATTATTTATTATTACCATGCTCATTCCCATCCCCATACATAAGTCCATGTATATACACATACCCAAGCCATATATAGAAATTTTTTGTTGCATGAGATTTGAACCTCTTTCCTCTTGCGTATTCTCCAAAGACAATACCACTCCATTAGACTCCTCATGTGGTCATTAAATCGTATTTAATATACTTATATATATATATATTAATTGGAAAAAATAATACATAACAAATAGATTCACACCAAATAATTATTAATCAATAATTATTAATTATTAATTATTATTCAATAATCAAAAATAAATAATTAATACATTATATTTAATAATTAAAAAGTAATTATTAAAAATTATTAATTAATATTTAATAATTACTAATTAATAAAGAGAATATAAATGAATCATAAATAATGAAATATATAATATGGAAATAAATGGTAAATTAAAAATAGTAAACAATAAACAATAAATAATAAATAATAAATAATATATTGTTAATTGTAAATAGTAACTTGTAAAAAATAATTACTAAAAACTAAAAACTAAAAATTAAATAATATATAATCTATAATCTATAATATATAATCTATAATATCTAATATCTAATATCTAATATCTAATATCTAATATCTAATATCAAATATCTAATATCTAATATATAATACAAAATACAAAATAAAAAATAAAAAATACATAATATATAATACACAATATTTAATACATAATATATAATACATAATATATAATACAAAATATATAATACCTAATATATAATATATAATATATAATACGTAATATATAATATATAATATATAATATATAATATATAATATATAATATATAATATATAATATATAATATATAATATATAATATATAATATATAATATATAATATATAATATATAATATATAATATATAATATATAATCTATAATCTATAATCTATAATCTATAATCTATAATCTATAATCTATGCAATGGCCCAAGCCCACCTGGTCCATTACATTTCCAAAACACGACTCCACCGAAATGATAGCACCGGTCACGGTCGCACACCGGTCACAGTGGCCCCGTGACGGTCGGACATCGGTCACGGGGGCACTGTGACGGTGGCGCCGGTGATGGTCGCACCGTAAGGGTGACACCGAGACAGGGGAACTGTGAGGGCGACACCGTGATGGTGGCACCGTGTCCTCACCTTCCAGTTTCCGACTTTTCCACTCCCGCAACATATCTTTTGATGTAAAGATGACTTAATTCCCTCTTTCAAACCATTTAAAGACTATAAATAAAATCTAAAATACACGAAGAGTCAAGGAACCCTTAACATTCCAAAATGTGTTGTTTTTCCTCGGTGGCACGTCCTTACTTGTACCTTCTAGTTCCGCCCCAGTTTTTCATTTTCTTATGATAAAGGAAACCTGTTTAACACACAGTTGTTATGACCACCCCTCTGAGGAAAATTGTTAAATGAAAATTAATTCCATCATGCGTAACTTCCCAACTGCATGGGGAACCATGATCCGACTTTAAATCCATTCAAATTTCCACACCCTGTAACAATGGGATATCATCCTTATATTACACAGGAATTCCTTCCTCTCCATCCTCTCGGATGGTCTCTTTTTCTTCTTGGTGTGTTTGGAGTTACCCTTCCCATGGCAAGGGGTGCGCCTGTGCCATAGCCTTACTGCTCACCCTTGGAGTCCCTGACGTTCCTCCCCTGCAAGTTGCGCATCCCCGGTTCTTGGCATGTGGAGAAGAACTTCAATCCTTGATCAACCAAGTAATGATTTTTTTTCCTTTGTCTCTCTTTATTTTGTATCATGCGGGGTGGGTACTCTACTATTTCTATGGGAATGGATGAAACCAAACAATAACAAAGGTAATAATCAAAGTTTTAAAGAATAATGGGGTATTTTTGGCAATTCTGTTGTACTCTTTTTAATGTAAAATGTTGTGAACTGTATGGGCTTATGCTCACTTAAAATCATTGTCGTTGCTAGTCTTTCCTTTCGCACTAATGAACCCTTTTCTTCTGTGATTATTAAATAACTGTAACATGGAAATTTTTTAATCACCTAAACTCGTTAGGTTAAATGGATACCTAGTGAACATCAATCCATGTGTGTTAACCCCGGTTAACCAATGGAAAGACGAACCTAATGAATGATGTACTTGATTTGGGAAGTTTCCCTACTATGTCTTGGTTGTAGGTGTGTTGTTCTGTTTGATGCTTATGGGGTGATGTGGATGAGGTTGTTATCCAATTTTGTGGCATGGTTATTGGTTGTGAATCTGAAGCAGTGTGGGGATGTATATAGAGTCTTGGTTTTGTTCTAGTATATTGAGGCTTCTCACTGATCCCTTTGTTGTGGTGACTTCACAGGAGAACCGGGTGTGAATGCTTAAATTGCTGTTTGGATGTTTCTATTTCTCGGGCTTGTGGTTATTCCAGTAAGTTTCCCAGTAGTTCAGAATTCCACTAAATTGGATAACTGGAACATTAATGAAAGAATGAGTTAAATGGGGTATTGGTTTTGGGAATGAGTTGTGAATTGGCGGCGAGTGATGTGCCTTTCTTTTATGTATTAATAGTAACAGGTGTGTTTGTGCTTAGGTTGGCTTTGGAAACCCTAGGTTTGGAAGAGTGCTTGTTATCCATATATATAATTGTAGTTCTTATGTTTCTAATTCACTCCCCACCAATGTTGAGCACTTAGTGTCGAACACCCCCATTTCATGGGGCAGAGTGTTTTTCCCAACACTCCTATGAGTTGCTGGTTATTAGATCCTTTTCTGCTCCCTTTCCCAAATAGCCCATGACTCTTCGGGCGGGCTATGGCAGCCTAAAGTCCATTATATCCCAAGATTCTTCAGGTTGGGTAGTTTTGGTGGTTGGCCCAAGTGTGTGCGGGCATGTTATTTCCAAAGAGTCTTCAAGATGTGTCGAGGTGTCTTCGGGTGTGGCAGTAGTTGTTCTATACCAGGTGTTTGTGGGCGTGTTTATGCATGGTGTTTGTGGTCCAGGTGTTTGCAGGCAAGGACGGTGGTTGTGGCCTAGGTGTTTTCAGGCAGGATGTGTTGTTGTGGCCCAGGTGTGTGCGGGTGGGGTGTGGCGGTGGGACGGTGGTGAGAATGGTGGGAACGGTTCGATGCATAGGATGTCTTCAATAACCAGTGGGAAAGTGGCGCGGGGTACCCAAATATCAATGTGATATTATTATAAATTACTTGACTTGAGTTATTTGGGGAGTGTCCATTGGTGAGGCCTTGGTGGATAGTTTTTCCTTACTAGGTGCTTTTGTTATCTATTTTCTCACAGGGCATTAGGATGCCTCCCCACTTGTGCATGAGAGTATTTGGTTTACCCTACTGAGTAAACCTGTATTCTCACCCTACATATATAAAACTGCTTTCAGGTTTTCAGTAGGACTTCCAGGATCATGCATGGCCATACTAGCTCGTGCCTTGGGACAATTGCAGTTGTTGTTTTTCTTACTTTGGTACTTTACCTTGTAGTAGCCTTGTACTTTGTGGGATTTTCTTTTGTAACATGAATATTGGAATGGTTTTCTTTGGATTACTCTTTACCCCCCAGTTTTGGTATTTTTGGGATTTACTATCTTATCTCCCGTTCCTATTAAAGAAAAAAATGGTTATTCCTTCCATCTTGTGTATGATTCAATACCCTTGGTGCTAGTCGCCACTATGGGACCTATTGAAGGCGGGTTTCAGGGGTCATTATCTCTCCTTCAACTTGATAAAGGAAAGGTCTAACAATCTGATGTCCCTTCTCTCATCTTGGTGAAGGTGGGTCGTGACAGAGTTTTATCAGAGGGAGGTTGGAGAGATAGGATGGAGTCCGGGGTTAGGCATAGTGAGGATTGCATGGGATGGTAGGGAAACAATGTTGGTTGATCATGGTGTGTGAAATAGGCCAGGGAAGACTGGCGAAGACATTAGATTTTAGGGGCCCCCGTGATCCGATGCAAGGACTCTGGGCCTACCTAACAACCAGGTAAGGCTACAGTGATTTCAGGGTAGTGAATCTCAGGAAGGTACATGCATCATAATGACTTGTGTTCTTCTGTTTCATGGGTATTTTGGTGATTTAAAATGAATATAAATTCTATGAAATTTTAAGAACAATATTCTACACTACTCGAGCTTAGGCATTCCATGTTTACCTTGTAGCTATGGCACCTGGGAGACGGCCATGAGTAGTGCGGGTGATCGAGGCCCAGAAGGTTGACTTGGAAGATCGACAGAGGGCTGACCGAGAGGAGGAGGATGATTTGTGGTAGAAGACACTTTGAACCTTTCAACGATAGACCCTTGGAAAGTACGAGGGCAGCATCTCTAATGTGGAGAAAGTGATCTGGCTAGAGGAGCTGGTGATAGCTTTCAGCTTGATCCGGGCTCCAACAGAGTACTGGGTCCCTCTGGTTTTTAGACAAATTTGGGGAGCAGCGCGTCAGTGGTGGACTCTTTATCTTGGGGAGAAGAGGGAGGTTGAGGTTACATGGGCTGACTTCGAGAAGGAGTTCTGGGCGTAATTACTCTCATCCATGATGAAGGCTATGAAGAGGCAGGAATTAATCTCCCTCCACCAGGGGAGCATGTCATTGAGAGAGTTGGGGATCATGTTCAAGGATCTACTTCGCTTCGCTCCAGACCTTTTTTTGGATGAGGAGACTCGGGCGAGATGTTTAGAAGAGGCACTCTGACCATCTCTTCAGTATTCTGTGACTCCCTTCACATTACCAACATACATAGAGGTCCAGAAAAGGATGAAGTGGTGGAAAGGATGGAAACACTGGGAGGTGTATCACAAGAAGGAATCCAGTTGGGCTCGTCAAAGGGTAAGGCCTTCAGTAGCAGGCCTCCAGCATCAGTGCCCTCTATGTTCTGACCACTAGGGAGAAGGCCCCATCAATTCCAGTTCCAATCCCCTGATCCTCACCCATTCCAGCAGCAGAAGAAGGGTCAGCATGCTCCCGCTCCTCCGAGGGAAGGCGTTGCAGGAGGAGGCCGACCTCACGGCTCTCCTCAGGGATTTCGACCAGGGTGCGGTCGGGGATATAGCCAACAGTCGAGGGGTAGGGGAGATGGGTGTGGGCAGTTGAACGCCGCTGAGGCAGTAGTTCTAGGAGGTCCAGAAGTCGTTCGAGGTATGATCAGCTTGTCTAGTACTCTTTCATATTCCTTTTTCGATAAAGGACCTTCGCAATCCTTTGTTGCACCCAGTCTGGCCCGTGCTCTGGGTCTAAACATTGAGATACTTCTAGTACCACTGGGGTTGAGTACACCAATCAGAGATCAGACCGACTTGTTTTATGTTTTCCGAGGGTGTAGATTGATGATAGGACCGCATCAGTAGATTAGAGATCTTCTACTGTTGCAGATAAATCCATACTATGTCATCATAGGCATTTACTGGCTATTCTCTGTATGTGCCATCATTGACTGCTTCTGAAGAAGGATCAGGTTATCAGATTTGGGCTGTCGACGTGTAACTTTCATCGGTGAGCGGGGTTACGAGGAAGGTAACCGGTGAGTAGAGCCCCTCCTTTCTTTGTTAGCTGAATTTTCTGTGGATCCGGCTGATACAGAAATGGTGGAAGTTCTAGGGATCGTCGGTGAGTTTTTGGACATCTTCCCTGAAGAGGTGGCAACTCTACCCCCTTGACGTGATGCTGAATTCGGGATAGAATTGCAACCAGGTGCCCGTCTGATTTTGATGGCTCCCTATCAGATGGAACCTTCTGAGTTACGGGAATTGTGGATTCATATTGACAATCAGATGAAGAAGTGTTTTTTTCGACCAAGTTCATCACTATGTGGTGCTCTAGTCTTGTTCACAAAGAAGGAAGATGGTGGTCTGAGGATGTTCATAGACTATAGGATACTGAATCGGGTGACAGTCAAGAATCACTACCCTCTTCCAAGGATAGATGATCTCTTTTACCAACTAAGGGGAGCATGTTGGTTCTCTAAGATCAATATGTAGTCTGGATATCACCAGAAAAGGGTGAAGGATGGATACATCTCGAATACCACCTTCAGGTGCAGATTTGGTCACTTTGAATTTGTTGTCATGTTGATTGGCGTTACAAATGCTCCAGCTATGTTCATATGGCTCATGAACTCCGTCTTCCAGGAATACCTAAATCAGCTCGCAGTTGTTTCTATTGAAGACATCCTGATCTACTCATGATCGGAGGAGGATCATTCAAAGCACCTGAGAATGGTTTTAGAGGTCCTTTGACAGCACCAAATTTATGGAAAATTGTCAAAGTGAAAGTTAATGATGTGAGAAGTTCACTTCCTTGGGAATTTGGTGTCTGAGCAGGGAATAGAGGTGGACCCATCGAAGTTTGAGGCAGATGTTTCTTGGGCAGCACCCCAGAACGTGGAAGATGTTTGTAGTTTCCATGGATTGGCAGGATACTACCAAAGGTTTGTACCCAACTTATCCCGAGTTGCAACACTTTTGACAGCTTTGACAAAGAAGGGCCAGACATTCTTATGGGATGGCTAGTGCGAGGCAGCCATTATCTATCTGAAGGATATGTTGGTGAGTTCCCCAGTGTAGAGGTTTCTAGAAGAAGGGACGATATATGAGGTGTTTTATGATGCTTCAGGAAAAGGCCTCAGGTGTGTGCTAATGCAACGACAAGGGGTGATCTCTTATGGGTCATGACATTTACGTCCCCATGAGCATAATTATTCCACCCACGATCTGGATATTGTAGTGGTCATGTTCACACTAATGTTTTGGCGGCATTATCTCATCAGGGAGCGCTTCGCGGTCTTCACGAATCACAAAATCTTGACGTATATCTTCTCCCAGTGGGACCTAAACTTGCTGCAGGGAAGGTGGATGGAGTTCCTTTAGGAATATGACTTCAAGATTTCCTACACCTCAAGAAAAGCGAATGTGGTGGTCAATTCCTTGAACATGATGTTGCAGAAGGATGTGGTTCAAGAGTTGGCAGATGCTTGGAAGGCGATAGAGGGATTGGATGCCCTACACCTGGATGTGAGGACGAATGGTGGTAGGGGTTGCTTGTATCTGATGATAGTGCAGTCATCTCTATTGCAGCAGGTAGATGAGCCTCAATGGGGAGACTCAGAATGTGAAGTGATGCATGACCGGGTTAACCAAGGTGATGCTCCATAAGGGTGGATAAAGGATGGTCAAAATCAGATGCTTTTTCGAGGGAAGCTATTTGTTTCAGAAGCGATGCACGAGAGGGTTCCTGGTGAGTTCCACAACTCACCCCTAGAAGTGTACCCGACAGTTTCCAAGATTTACTAGGGTATGAGGGGTCATTTTTGGTGGCCCAGGGTAAAGTGGGTGGTGATAGAGTTCGTGGTCAGGTGCCAAGTGTGTCAACAGGTGAAGGTTGAACACCGTGTTCCAGGCAGTCTGTTACAAACTTTATATGTCCCTAAGTGGAAGTGGGTTGACATATCGATGGATTTTTTCATGGGACTACCCATAGTTCAAGGGGGTTGTGATGCTATCTGGGTAGTGGTGAACCGGTTGACGAAATCGGCTCACATTCTGGCGATCAAGGAGTGGGTGTAGTGGATGTCTTAGCACAGAGGTATGTGAATTAGGTAGTGCGATTTCATGGAGTTTCGAGGTCCATAGTCTCAGATAGGGATGCACAGTTTACCTCAAGAGTCTGTAGGTGATTGTCACATGCTTTTGGCACTTAGTTATGTCTTAGAACTGCCTTCCACCCACAGACAGATGGGCAGACAGAGCGCGCCATCAAAACAATGGAGGATATTCTACGAGCATGTGTGGTGGACTCTGGGGATTGTGGGAATGACACTTACCTCTGGTAGAGTTTATCCTATAATAATATCAATCACTCTACCATTGGAATGGATCCATTTGAATCTTTGTACGGGAGGTCGTGTTTCTCACTCGTGTGCTAGACAGAGGTTAGGTAGGCAGGTGTTCTTGGCTCAGAGGTGGTGCAGAGCATGACGGAGAAATTTCAGCTTATACGGGAGAGGATGAAGGTGGACCAGGACTGGAAAAAGTCATATGTCAATAATAGGAGGAGACCCTTGGAGTTCAAGGTCAGGGACCACATGTTCTTGAAGGTCTCCCTTCAGTGTGGGCAATAGAGGTTCAGCAGGGGGAGTAAGATTTCTCCAAGGCTTTTCGGACCGTTCGATGTGCTGCGGTGGGTCGCTGAAGTGGATTATAAGCTAGCGCTACCACCGCCACTACTGAGACTACACGATGTCTTCCATGTGTCTCAGCTCCGATGGTATCTACATGATGATTCACACATCCTCAACTTGGGGATGCTAGATATCGAGGATGATATGAACTAGTGAGGATCAAGGATTGTGAGGAGAAGGGGCTTCGTGGATGGACCATTACTTTGGATCATTTTTTGTGGAGGCATGGCGGGCTCAAAGAAAGTACATAGGAATGGGAGACGTAGATGTGCGCCTAGTACCTAGAGCTGTTATGAGTTTTGTTTCGTTTTTATGTACTTGTTTTTTATGTAACTCTTTACCATATTAACAATGGAACATGCGGTTTTCCTTATTCTGTGAATGTATGTAAAGAGTCCTAACTATGGGGAGGGGAGGAACCGAATCCTAATGAAGAAGTATCATGGTGGATGCTATTAAACCTGTGCGGGAGAGCCAGTGCTACCGAAAGAAGATAGTATCTTGACATGGGGAAGATACTCCCTAACCCATATGACTGCAGAGTTTGACCTTCGAAGTGTTTCCTAGTTTCTTGAGGAAGAGGTGTTCCTAGATATCAATGAGGTTCACTCCTAAGAGGTATCTTTCGAGGTGGTCGTTCGGAACCCCTCTTTTCATTGGGACTAGTTTTGATTCTCGTGGGAATGAATAGTTCGAGAGGGATCTGATGTAATGGAACTGGCCCACCTGGTCCATTACTTTTCCAAAACACAGCTCCACCGAAACGATGGCACTAGTCACAGTCGCACAAAGGTCATGGTGGCACCGTGATGGTCACACACCGGTCACGGTGGCACCGACCACGGTGGCACCGATCAAGGTGAAAACATGACAGTGGCATGGGTCATGGTGGCACCATGATGGTGGCACTGGTCAGGGTGCCACCATGAAGGTGGCACCGGTAACGGTGCCACCGTGAGGGTAACACCATGAAGGTGGCACCGTGTCCTCACCTTCGAGTTTCTGACTCTTCTGCTCCCGCAACATATCTTTTGACGTAAAGATGATTTAATGACCATTCTCAAGACATTTAAAGACCATAAATAATATCTAAAATACCCCAAGAGTGGAGAAACCCTTAACATACCAAAACATGTGGTTTTTCCATCGTGGAACACCTTTCACCATTCCTTCCAGTTCCATCCCTGTTACGTGTTTCCTTATGATTAAGGAAAACTATTTAACGCATAGCCATTACGACCACCCCTCTGAGGAGAATTTTTAAATGACAATTAATTCCATCATGCGTAATTTCCCAAACGCATGGGGAACCACGATCCGAAATTAAAGCCGTTCAAATTTCCATATCCCGTAACAACAGGATCTCATCCTTATATTGCACGGGAATTCTTTTTTCTTTTTCCTCTTGGCTGGTCTCTTTTTCTTCCTGGTTCATTTCGAGTTCCCCTTCCGGAGTCAAGTAGTGCGCTTGTGCCTAATCCTTCCTTCTCACTCTTAGAGTCGCTGATGTTCCTCCCCTGCAAGTCATGCATCCCTAGTTCTTGGTGTGTGGAGAAGAACTTCGATCCTTGATCAACCATGTAGGGATTTTTTCCTTCGCCTCTCTTTATTGTGTATCATGCGGGGTGGGTATGCTTCTGTTTCTATGGGAATGGATTAAACCAACCTTAACAAAGATAATAAACAGAATGTTAATGAATGATTGGGTACGTTTGACAATTTTTTTTAATCTTTTATATTGCTAAAAGTTGTGAACTGTAAGGGCCTATGCTCATTAAAAATCATGGTCGTTGGTGGTCTTTCCTTGAGCACTAATGAACCCTTTTCTTCTGTGATGATTAAATAACTGTAACTTGGAAATTGGTTAATCACCTAAACTCAGTTGGTTAAATGGATACCCAATGAACATCAATCCTTGTGTGGTCACCCTGGTTAAACAATAGAAAGAATAACCTAATGAATGATGTACTTGAACCTGGATGTTTCCCTACTCTATATTGGTAGTAGGTCTGTAGTTCCGTTTGATGCTTATGGGGTGATGGGGATGAGGATGGGATCCTCTTTTGTAGCACAGTTGTTGGTTGTGAATCTCAAGCAGTGTGGGGTTGTATCTCGAGGCTTGGTTTGGTTCCAGTACTTTGAGAGATCTCACTGATCCCTTTGCTGTGGTTACTTCACTAGGGAACCAGATGTGAATGCTCAAATTGTTGTTTGGATGTTTCTCATTCTCTGGCTTGTGGTTATGCATGTTAGTTTCCTAGAAGTATTAAATTCACCTTAATGGGATCGCTTGAACATGAAAGCAAGAATGAGTTAAATAGGGAATTCATTTTGGGAATGAGTTGTGACTTGGCCATGTGTGATGTGCCTTTCTTTTAGGAATGAATAGTAACAAGGGTGTTTGTACTTAGGTTGGCTTTGGAAACCCTAGGTTGGGATGAGTTCTTGTAACCAATACATATAATTACACTTCTTATTTTTCTTATTCGCGCCCCAACCAAGTTGATCACTTAGTGCCGAACACCCCCATTTCATGGGGGAGGTTGTTTTCCCAACACTCCTTTGAGTGGCTGGTTATTAGATCCTTTTCTGCTCCCTTTCTCGAATAGCACAAGACTCTTCGAGCAGGCTGTGAAAGCCTGAGGTCCATTATAGCCCAAGATTATTTGGGTAGGGTAGTTGTGGTGGTTACCCCCAGTGTGTTCGGGGAGGTTATTTCCCAAGAGTCTTTGTGAAGAGGCCCTGGTGTCTTCGGGTGTGGATGTAGTTGTTCTGGCCCAGGTGTTTGCAGGTGTGGTTATGTGTGGTGGTTGTGACCTATGTGTTTGTGGGCGGGATTATGGTTGTGGCCCCGGTGTTTGCGGGTTAGATGCGTGGTTGGGGCCCAGGTGTGTGCGGGCGGGGTGTGGCAATGGGACTGTAGTGAGAATGGTGGGAGAGGTTCGATGCATAGGATGTCTTCAATAACCCGTGGGAAAGTGGCGCAGGGTACCCAAATATCGATGTTCTATTACTATAAATTACTTGACTTGCGTTATTTGGGGAGTGTTCCTTGGTGAGGTCTGGGTGTATAGTTTTTCCTAGCCAGGTTCTCTAGTTATCACTTTTCTCAGAGGGAATTAGGATGCCTTCCCACTTGTGCACAAGAGTCTCTGGTTTTCCCTATTGAGTATACATGTATTCTCACCCTACGTATATAAAATTACTTTCAGGTTTCCAGGAGGACATTAGAGATCGTGCAGGGCCGTACTAGCTCGGGCATTGGGATAGTTGTTGTTGTAGTTTTTCTTTCTTTAGTACTTTACCTTGTAGTCTCCTTATACTTTGTGGCATTTACTTTTGTAACATGCATATGGGATTGATTTTCTTTGGCTTACTTTTCCCCCCCAGTTTTGGTGTTGTTGGGATTTACTATCTTATCTCCTGATCCTATTAAAGAAAAAAGGGTAATGCTTTCCATCTTGTGTGTGATTCTATACCCTTGGTGGTAGTCGCCTCTTCGAGACCTATTGAATGTGGGTCTCAGGGGTCATTATCTCTCCTTCAACTTGAAGAAGGAAGAGTCTGGCAATTTGATGTCCCTTCTCTCATCTTAGGGAAGGCGGGTCGTGACAATATATAATATATATAATATATAACATATAATATAAAAATAAGGTATAAATAATAAATTAAATAAAATATACTTTAATATTTGGTAAATAAATAACAAATTAATAACAAATTAATAAATAAATAATAAATAATAAATAAATAAATAATAAATAACAAATAAATAAATAATGAATAATGAATAATGAATAATAAATAATAAATAATGAATAATGAATAATAAATAATGAATAATAAATAATAAGTAAATAATAATAAATAATTAATATCTAATAATTAATAGTATCTAATAATTAATAAATGATCATTAATAATTAATAATGAAAAATTAATATTTAATATCTAAAAATTTATAAATAATTAATTAATTTTTAGAAAATTTTAATAAATAAGTAATTAATAATTACTAAATATTGAATACTGAATAAATAAATAAATCAATAATAAATAAATAATAAATGAATAATAAGCTAATAATAATTTAATATTAAGTAATTTAAAAATAAATTAATAATTAATAAATAATAAATAATAAATAATGAGAAATAAAGAGTTACTAATTAATAATAAATAAATAAATACATAAATAAATAAATAGATATATAAATAATTAATTAATTAATAACTTCTAATAACTAATAATTAATAATGAATAATTATGAATTAATAATTACCAATTAATATTTAATATTTAATATTTAATATTTATATAAATTATTAATAAATTATTAATTTATAATTACTAAACAATTAATAAATAATTAATGAATAATGAATAATAATAATTAAATAAAAAAATAAATAAACTAATAATTAATATATAATTATTAATAAATTAAAAATAAATTATTAATTAAAAATAAATTAATAAATAATGTGTACAAAATAACTAATTACTAAATAAATAAATATTTATTTATTTATTATTAAATAAATAAATAAATATATTTATCAATAAATAAATTGATAAATAAATAAAACATAAATAACAAATAATATATAAATAAATATTAATTAATTAATTAATTAATAATATTAAATAAATAAATAAATCATAAAACGTTAAGAACCTCTTAAAACCATAAAAACGTTGTAATGACCATAAAATCTATTATGGGAGTCCTTTTTCAGCGACAAAACAAAAAAATCGAAGATCATGAAATGAGCTTTGCTATAATATGTGGTACAGGCTAAATAGACACCCAGATCGAATGTTATAACCATTTGAATTTTATAAAATTGAGGTCTAGAACTAAAAACTCTATTTTGGAGGGTTTATGGGATTTTCTAGTGGAATAAAAAGGGCTAAAATACTTAATGAGGTGGTGCTAGAGCTAAACAACACTAAGCTCCTCATAGGCTTCGATTTGATATGTGGTAGAACCCAAACAGACACTTGGATTAAAATATATGGATGTTTGATGTTTGAGTTCGATTTTGGACATTGAAATTTGAATATATATATATATATATATATATATTACTTGATTATCACATGATTTAAATCTCACTTCGTTTGATCTCATTTGATAAACTTCTATTTTCCTGGTTGTGAAGCAAAAATGGACTCCCGGATCAGAAGTTATGATAATTTGATTCCAATGTTGGTTCTTCATTTTGTTGAAGATTTGTTTTCTGTTTAAAAATATTATGAACTATTAATTATAAGTATTTATTAATGAAACATTATAAATAATTAAAATTCTAAATAATAAATTATATATGATTTTAAATAATTAAAAATAATAATAATAATAAATAAATAAATAATTCTTTTAAATTATTTTTCCACAAATCTGCAGTAGGTTTTTTTAAAACCACCGCAAAAAAATGTAATATTTTAGGAAGAAATTTTAAAACATTTATAAAGAATATTTAAAAAAAATTATCAACAGTTTTCAAAACCACCGTTATATTTTTTTCAATAAAAAAATTAGCAGTGGTATTGAAAACTTCCATTATAAAACCGTCGCTAAAACACTATTTTCTTGTAGTGACTTGTTCATTTTACCAAAAGTAATGTCAATTTAAAATAAAAAGAGACACTTTAAGTTATACTGATCACTTTTATTTTTGCTTAGTTTTGAGTAGGTCAAGTTATGAAAAATTTAATTAATTACATAAGTAGTAGGAATTCACCTATATATATTTTTGAACCATTTTTTTAATGCCATTATCTTAGTTGTAGCCTCAAAGTCCAATCTCTCATGAGCATGAATAGTTATGAACAAACCGCCCCAACTCAAACAACGGAATCCACCTGTATAGAGAAACAATTCTTATGCGAGTAATACTAAAATAATGTAAATTGGACATAAATATGATACAATCCACTACATATATGGAAGTCACATATTCATGAAATTTTTATTCATTCTTCCATCAGGTATGCTACCTATTCATTTCTGAGAACATCTATATCATCTTGTAAATATGAGAGTTTTTTACAGTCATAGTAGTACTAAAAATTATAATTAAAAAAAGGATTAATAAATATTTGAAATGAAATAGTAATTATCTTCCAAAATAATTCTTCAGGGATGCTTGTTTGTTCAGGGAGTATAAACTTTCTCATAAATTTACAAACATAATAACCACAATATTTTCTACCTGTCTGTTTCGAATACTACAAGATCATTAAGTTGAATATGTAGTTTTTATATATGTGTTTGGATAGTTAAATCATATTATATATACCTTCATACTTGTCCAATTGTAGAACCACTTTTGTTTCTCATGCATAGTCCTTGATCTCATTCCTTGTTTTTCATGATATTGATGCACTACCTTATCATAACAGAATCCTCATTAAAATATAATATAAATTATATAACTTTTTTATTATTTTTAAAAAATTTAATGTAGTGTATTAATTATTGATAAAAACCATTATGTGCGGATGGTTTGTGGGATATCCATCCATTGAATCCAGGAAATAAATCTTTGGAGTATCAAAATTTACCACAATGATAATCCAAATAGGCCTAAAAACAAAAAAAATAAGTAAAGAAAGAAATTAAAATACATTTGATATGGTAAAATTGTAGAGTTTTACCCATACATCATTGATATAAAATAGAGTTTGTCATTTGGACATTTACTTTCAAATGATTTGATCAGACCTACCACTATTTCATCCCTTTTTCGATATCTATTTTTGGATGTTCTGTAGAGGTGATGTGAGGACTAATGAGTCCAAATTTTCATTCATGGGAAAATCCCTTTAATTTTTTGCATATATATTCCTGCCAAAAATATGAAATGTATTTAGTCATAATTTACATAGTACATCAACTTTTGGAAAATCAAATCATAAAACCATACCTCATGTATATATATACAACTGAGATTCCTAGATAATCATAGTTGAGGATTTAACTTACACTCTCAACACTAATGAATTCTAGATCATTCTCTCTATATATATTTTATTCGAAAACAACTATGTGATCATGGCCATTTTTTAGCTTAATATCCACATGAACCATTAGTGATAGTAAATGAAGATATAGACCGAGCGGGGTAAGGGAACTTTCGGTGGATCTTTTCGATCGGTTGGTCGATCCTTTAGATGGTTTTGAGTCATTTTTTAATTTCATCCCCTTATCAATGTCAATCTATAATATCATTCATTGATTAAAACCTTTTTTCATTAATTTTTAAATGTATATCTTGAAAAATAAATTGGAAATTAATACCTACTTATCGACATGTTTTTAAAAGATGTGACGACCATGCGATGAATGCTCCAAAATATTTTTTGACCATATGAATATCTTCTTCATGAATTGGAATATGTAGATCGACACTCAACTCATGGGATATACTATTAAACACTCGCACATGACCTATTGGAAGTGGTCTTCCATGTAGCATGTCATTTTGGATATTGAACATTGTATCTATCATTACAAGGTGATGGGTGGGTGTTGATGGATATAAATCATAGTCATTATCACTCTATAGAATATCAGTAGATGAAAGGTATCAATGTCTCCCTGATTCAAACTTCATAGAAAAATTTATTAAAACATTTATTACCTTTTCTAATACATCTCTTTGAGGGGAATGACTTTTCTCATAACTGGTGGGGGTGGGGCAGGACCTCTACACAGTGGTTGTTCTTTAGTTTGTTCTTCTATTTTCCCAACCCCGTAAAAGTTTACATCATTTATATATTACATTGTAATTATTCTTCAAGGGTAGATATTATATCTCTTAGGTATTTTATTAATTCACTTTGATCCTCCCCTTCTTTTTTTCTAAAAATATGTTTGGGGTGCCACCCCAAAACCCACACCTCTAACGCGACTATACTTTTCTAGAAACATCAATGCCACCGATAGTACGTGTTCATTTAAAATATGTGTTGCTGATTTCTGTGACTATTTTAGATGGAAAATATAAAATAATATGTGATAGTTTTTATGTAATAGTGATCTAAGGAATTTTCTTTATCATGTAATAATTACACATGTTTCCCACACTTTTTGTGTGATTTTATATATTAGTATCAAATATTATTTATATGTGCCTCCTTCCATAGTACATGGTATGGGATGGAAGTTGATTTGGATTTTTAGTCATCTATCTGCATATAAATAATAATAACATAATTATGGTGTTGTTTCATGTCACATAAAAGCATTACGGTATATTTAAAATACATACCAAGTTTTTCCAAGTAAAGTGTGCCCCATACTTGTTTTATGGTAGGGTTAAATTGGTTTTTCTACTGGTTCATTATTTCCTTCACTTAGTTTTTGTTTCATAAATAAATAATTTTCAATGAAATTAATGAATTCACATATTGTTAAACAACAAATTACTAGACACAATGTACTTGAAAAGATACATTTGCATGATGGAAAGTAAATATATCCCAAGCATATGTTGTTATCAGGTGTGCATAGATAAGCGGTGGGGGTGAGTTTATTTTACCTTCAACATATTTAAGATGATTTCTTGTATGAATTTTGAGAAATCCTCTGTGAATCCTTCCAGCAAGAGTTAACACATATTTCTTATAGGAATCATATAGTGACCAAAGCCTTTTATATACAATATTACATTATTTTAATCATAATTATACATCATAATACAGGCCGAGGATCATTATGTGAAGTGTCTTGAGAAGAATAGGTATATAAAACATAAAACATGGGGCTAAAAAACAGTTCTTTATTTAATATTCTCAATGAGATCCTAACTTCCTTTGAGCCCATACATCTTCACAGGATACCCTAGAGAACACATGAACAATGGGATGAGCTAAAAAGCCCAGTAATATAATAAACATAGGGATACATCTTAAGCACATGAGTTAGGATGCATGACATAATGATATCCAAAGCATGGAACATATGAAATAATATCATATAAACATGGGTTCCTATAAACATGGAATCATATAAATGTGGAAGGATCATAAAACATGTCTTTAGTAAAGTTCAAGGCTAACCGCCAATCCCGTTTCCCATTTTAGTATGGGTCAAGGATAACCGCCAATCCCGATTCCCATTTTAGTATGGGTCCAGGATAACCACCAATCATGTTTCACATCACATCTCATTAGAATTACCATTACCCAATGCATTTGAGTTCTATTTGAAAACACCCATATCATAACATTCATGAATATTCTTTCCACATAAATAACCATTCCACAAAAATTAACACAAATAATTAACAATACATAAATATAAGGGTACCCATGTAAAGAATTAGATACCACAACTATGACATAAATCATAACCAATGGGAATATCACGAAAATGTCAATGAAATAAAGGTATTAGAACATAAATGGAATTTAATTAGGTAAAATAGTAATATAACATGGTATGTGATTTCAAAAATAAGTGACAACGTGTAAAAATGTATTTGAGAAACATTAGCTTTAGAACATTTTTCTGTGTTTTTAAGAAAAATACTATAGAGCATTCAAAATGGAAAAAAGGAAAATCATTTATATAAAACCAAACGTGAACCAATAAGGTTTTCATAATAAATATACTGATGTTATAAAGACAATTGTGGATTAAAATAGAAGATACAGTACACTTGAAATTGGGTAATAATTTGGGAAATTCCCTTAAAACATGTTTGCTTATCGGAAAGTTCAAAGGATAAAATCATTTAAAAACATGTATATCCACAAAAGAGAGAGATGAATGGGTATTAATAAATTAATTTTATAAAAAAATATCATTTAAAATATGTAAATAAATATATTAGATAACTCCATTTTTATATAAAATAAGATAAGGCAACCTGAAAGAACAAAGAGGTTCGGGTAGAATACGTTACTATTTATGACTATGGTGTTGGGTGTACCTAAGAGAGATTGATGAGAGATAAAAGGGGTTTCTCATAACTTATAAATTATTAGGGTATTATGGGGGAGGTGTGAAAACAAACCCCATCATTTAGGATTACAAATAAAAAATATAGAGTGTAGAGGACAATCTTGATTTAGAGAGAAATGGATAGGATCCCTTACCTTAAATCCATTGGTCTTCTCCACTTGTTATTAAATACCTGAATAAAAAAATTATGATTATTAATTTATAATTCTAGAACTTCTTATACATTTAATTTTTTTATTATAATCATTTTTAAGTTCCTTCAAAACAATTTATATTCGTTATGAGGTTCAATTTCATTGTTCGGGCTCGTTTGTTTACTTGGTTTTAATGATCGGTTCGCTTATATTTATGTTTGGATAAACATATAAGATGAAATAGGTTTTCTAGAATTGAATCTATATTATATTATTTAACATCCAAAATATTACATAGTTTTATATTTAATTTGGTTATTTAGAGTAAAGTCAAATTATTGAATAAAACCAAAGTGACAAAAGTTTTTGTTAATTTGTGGGTTTGATTACAAAGAACATGGTTTTCTTTATAACATAGTACCATTTTTGAAAAAATATTACATAACCAATAATAGTTTACATTAAATATATATTATCGGGTTCAACCATACCAAAAATCATTTCATGATCACATTTAAATATGATAATAGAAATTGATAAACTTTTTTCATTGAATGTTCTAAATTAGCACCTCTCAAACAATGCTTTCATTTATTTCAAATAGAAGGTGGGAAAAGGAGAAAAGATAATGAAATATCCCATTAGAATAAAAAAATTCGATTAAATTTATGTTACTGGAGTTATCATACCATTTTTTTGAAGGGATGTGAGGAAAGAAACAAAAAAAATAAAACAACTTAAAAGAAATGAAGGAATTGGAAAGAGGAATTTACGTCTTGAGACTTCCTCATTTGAGAACCTCTATAAGAGAGAGGTTTTAGTATTTTGAATAGGATATGGGCTTTTGGATGTGGGGGAGGAGCTTTGGGAGAGATTTGGGTAGAATATTGGCAAGGCACAAGGGTTGAGAGGAGTGAAGAGAAGAGGTAAGAATGGGTGGTATTTATAGTGGAGGGGATGAGAGTTTTCATAAATTTTTAATCATTAGTTTGTTATTTTCTCACAAGGAAAGTAATATTAATTATCCCATGACCAAAAATAGTAATAAATGCATGTGATTTCGACACAATTGGGATTGCATCATCAGATCATCATCGATGACTCAATTAATCCATTATTTATCATTTATTGTGAAATATCGGATTTTACAATTCATAAAAAAATCAAGTATTTTAGAAAAATCTAAAAAATTCCCCCTAAACATTTTTTGATGTGTAGAATCCAAAAATGAAGTCCTTTTTTCAAAAATAATTCCGTAAATATGATTAATTTAATATTTAATTAAAATCATAATTTATTATTAAAATTGAGTTTTAAAACATTCATTTACTCATTCTAAAATATAGGTACGTCCTAATTTCACATGATTATTATTTTAGTAATATCATAGGTAAGGTTAATATTCATTAGGGTATATCACTATTCATAAGGGTATGTTACTATTCATAAGGGTATGTTACTATTCACCAAAAATAAAGTTTTTCTTTTCAGACTCCGAATAACTTACTAGTCACAACAGTGTTTGTTAGATTTTTTAAATTCAAAACACAGAAGTGACAAAATTAAGTTTAAAGGTCACATAACACTTAGTAGTTCATTATGTTGTGATTTCATGACATATTTATAAGAAAATAATTTCCATTTATAAAACATTGGGTCATTATATTCTTCCCCCCTTATGAAATTTCTCTCTCGAAATTTAATTTTACATTCTAATTCAAAAACAAGTGAGGGTACTTCTCCTTCATCGCTTCCTCTGGTTCCCAAGTAGCTTCTTCAAACATTTGGATCCTCCACAACAAATTGACAAGGTGGGTTGTATTATTTCAATGAAACATATTTCTTCGGTCTAGATTCTTGATTGGCTGATCCTCATAAGAGAGATCATCTTCCATCTACACCACCTCTGAGTGCAGTACATGTTAGAGATCAGGTATGTACTTCCTCAAGAGTGATACGTAAAACACACCATGAACTCGATCCATATTCGGTGGACGTGAAAGATGATAGGACACGACTCCTCTGCGGTCAAGGATCTCAAATGGGGTAATGTACCTTAGATATAGCTTCCCATTCTTTCCAAACCACATCACTCTCTTCCATGATGATATTCAAATGAAGACTTTATCTCCAATGTTTAACTCCAAGTCCCTTCGATAGTTGGTAGCATAGCTATTTTGCTAACTCTGAGTATCTTTGAATTTTTTTGGATGAATTGATCCTTCTCCGTCATCTCATGCATAATATTAGGTCCAAGTAGCTTTCATTCAACGAATCCATCCCAACATGATGGATTTATACATTGCTTTCCATACAGAGCTTCATATGGAGCCATCTGAATACTCGAGTGGAAGCTATTGTTGTATGAGAACTAAAACAATGGGAGATTATGATCTCACACACCTTTGAATTCTAGAGAGCATGATCTTAGCAGATCTTCAAGCATCTGAATATTCCTTTCATATTGGCCATCAGTTTGGGGTGATAGGTCATACTAAAATTTAATTCAATACTCAAAGCAAGTTGAAGACTCCTCTAGAATTTTGATGTGAACATTGGATCACGATCGGAGACAATTTAGTGTGGAACACCATGCAGTCTCACCACATCCTTCACATATATATTTTTTAAGATGTTCAAGCTAGAGGTCTTCCCAAATAGTGATAAAATGGGTAGTCTTTGTGAGTGAGTAAACCACCACCCATATCACAATATTTCCAATCGACATCTTCGGGAGACCCATGACAAAGTCCATTGTGACATTCTCCAATTTCCATATGGGTATAGGTAATGGTTGCATTGTCCCTTTGGACTTTTTTCACTTTGATTTAACTTTCTGACATACCAAGAACCTTTATACATATTCCACAATCTCATTCTTCATGTTATCCCACCAGATGTTTTCATTGAGATCACGGTACATCTTCGTACTCCCAGGATGGTTAGAGAATGTTGATCTATGTGCATTGTCCAATAGATCCTTCTTTATTCTGGGTGATGAAGGCACACAATGCCACATTCCAAACCAAATCACACCATCATCATTGATATAGTACTATTGTATCTTACCTTCCTTCACTACATTCACCCTCTTTTGTCACTCCACATCAGCCCTTTGTGTTTCAATAATATTCTCTTGAATGGATGGTTGTACAATCATTTGGGAAAGGTAGGATGTATACCCTTACCTTATAATTTCAAAATCCATCCATTTCATAACCAAGAATATAGGGTCCTTCTCAATCCGTAACATTGATTGAGTATTGGGTTATTTTTTTCATAGAGATTCAGCTACCTTGTTCACCTTTCCAGGATTATAGTGAATATAGAAATTTTAATCCTTGATTATCTCTAACCATATCATTTTAAGCATGTTGATCTCCTTTTTTTTGAATATATTCTTTATGCTCTTTTGGTTTGTGTATATATCACACTTCTCAACATAAATGTAGTGCCATCAGATTTTCAAGGCAAAAATCATGGATGCCAGCTCTAGATTATGCATCAGCTAGTTCTGCTCATGGATATTCAATTTATATTAGGCATAGGCTATCACATTATCAATTTTCATGAGTACAAAACCCAATTCTTTATTTGAAGCATATATGTATATCACAAAACATTCTCCACATTTTTGTAATGTGAGTTCAGGTGTAGTGATCAGCCTTCTCTTTAGCTCCTTGAATCTTACCTCACATTCTTTTTTCTAGAAAAACTTTACCCCCTTTCATTCCAGCTTGGTCATTGGGTTTCAAAATCGTGAAAAGTTCTTCACAAATTGTGGACAATACCCTACTAGACCCAAAATGCTACGGATCTCTCTTACATAAGTTTTCCTGGACCACTCTTCAATTTCCTTCATCTTGGAAGGGGCCACTGATATCCCTTTGCTAGTGATAACATGCACTAATAATGACACATCCTCCATACATAACTCACATTTAATGTACTTTTCATATAACTTCTCCCTTTGAAAAATATTTAACATAGTATTCAAATGATTCTCATGTTACCCCTTGATCATTGAGTATATTAGAATATCATCAATAAAGACTATCAAAAATTTGTCAAGGTAATCTCTAAATACACTATTAATTAAATCCATGAAAATTACTATAGCATTAGTGGGTCCTAAGGGCATCGCTATGAAATCATAGTTTCCATACCTCATTCTAAAGGCATCCTTGGGAAAATCTTACTTCCTCACCTTTAATTGATGATATCCCAACCAACGGTCCACCTTAAGGATATAACTCGCCCCAAAAAGCTGATCGAATAAGTCCTCTATCCCTGGTAGGGGATACTTGTTCTTTATCATGATTTTATTGAGCTCATGATAATCAATGCAAAGGCGCATTGATCCATCCTTCTTCTTGATGAAGAGGACTGGAAGACCCTAAGGCGAGGCACTCGGGCGTATAAAACACTTCTATATATTCTCGTATAATAACTTGTTCAGTTCTTTTAGCTCTACGGTGTCCATTCTATAAGGTATCTTTGATATAGGCAAAGATTTAGGAATAAGTTCAACTGGGAACTCAACCACTTGTTCAGGAGGTAGACTATGCAACTCTTTAGGGAATATGTTAGTGTAATCCCTCATGATGGGAATGTATTCAAGTATGATTCTCTCCTTTGTCTCAATAATTGGAGATAGAAATTCTTGAACATAAGGCAAAAATATCCACACCTGAGACAAAGTTTATAAAAGAGACTCATTTTCCTCCTTACACTTGTAAAGAATCGGAGGATGCTTTAGGATGTGAAAAGTGATCTCCCTTTCCCAACAGTTGATGTTGGATTTGTATAAAGATAGCCAATACATGCCCAAGATATGGTCAAACTCCACTAACAGAAGTATGAAGAGATTTTATGGGAGGTTCAGTCCAAATAATGCTAATCGAGGAGGAGTTAAAAACCATTGACACAATTATTTCCCCATTAATTGTTCTCACATATAACATTTTCTCAAAAATTTGAGGTGGTTTTTGAATAGTTCTACTAAACATGTAAGATATAAAATAATTCTTAGAAGTATAATCAAATAGTATGTTCGCTATTATTTAATGAATAGCTAGCTTACCTGTCACCACATCATTTTCTGGATCCACCTTAACAATAGTGATAGCATAATCGCTTCCTTGTTGACTTGGAGGTTGTTGTTGATTGCCTCTAACAACCATCATATTAGGGAAATTGTTTTCATAATTCTCATGGTCCTTGCAGTTGTAACACTGCACTGCAGGCTAAGTGTTGATCTGAACCATCCTTTCTTCTTTAACAGTAACGGGATTCTTTATATCCCTTCGGCAGTTCTTGGCTAGATGACCAAACATTCCACATATGAAGTGATTCTCAGTTCCCTTCAGACAGTTAACATGATGCTTCTTCCCACAATTTTTTCAAGGGTAAATTTTAGACTTCTTTCAATCATGGTTTTTTATGAACCACCTAGGTTGTTATCTATTTTTCGCTTCTTGTCACTGGGTCCATGAGACCCCTGAGAGTCTCCAATCTCCATTTCAACCTTGAGGGAACAACAGACAGTATCCTCATAACTGTAGAAGTCTCGAATCACCAACGCTTTTCATAGACTCAGTTTTAGTTTGATAAAGAAGTGATCTACCTTGCATTATGTGTTCATGACAATTCCAGAGGCATACCATGCAAGCCTTTTAAAGATTTCTTCATACGCCTCAATGGACTCATCTTCCTTCTACTTGAGTCTGAGGAACTCTCTATCCATCTTGAGAAGGAGGGTTTGAGAAAAATATTTGTTGAAAAACATAATCTTGAATTACTCCTAATCTATGGAATCAATTTCCTGTTGGGACTTTGTATTCTTGATCAGTGTCCACCACTGATCAGATTCCCCATCAAAACGATAGACTTCCAGTACAACCTTCTCTTTTTTTTAGCACCAAATGATTAATAATATCTATTCAATGAAGTGAATCCATTGTTCCGTGAGGAGGGGATTAGAAGATCCACTAATCATGGGAGGCATTTTCCACATGAAATATTTACGAAAAATTTCTCTTTCCTTGGAGGAGGAGGGTATTCTACATGATTCAAGTTATTATTCATAACTCGAGCCAGCTGAGCAAGTACTGTCATGACGTTTTGAGCACCTTCTACCATCGTATTAGTAATATCATTAGGGAAATAATCACATTGCCTATCACATTGGTTGTTGAACCATTTTCATCTATTTCCCACCATTAACTATGAAAAAGAACGTACAATTTGAGGTTCTTAATACTCTGCTATTGAGAATAAAATGGAAACTTTGAACATAAAATTATGAACTTATAAATAATAAGTACATCCAAACTTGTGATTCCTTAGGTTTAAATCTAGGTTATCCTCGATCTATTTCTTGAATTATATTCTTATGGGTCTTTTTTTGTCCCTAAATAATGGTTTGTACCAAGCTCATGTATCTACCAAAGCATATCTCCTAGGAGTGTCATAACCAAGAGTGCGGTCTGACCCGTTGTTGTGTACCATGATACCTCGAGTCAAGCCCAAAACTCTTTGTTAGAGTTTTCAGTCCTAGGTATATCTGTTCCAGAGCTGCGTCTACCTGCTCGTATCCAGACAGGGATGTATTTTATTGATAAACCACTTAATATATACATACCAAAATTTAGGGATGTTTTATTATACTTCATCTCATCCTTAAGGTTCTCACTAAGGTTCTCTATTACTTATCTCTAAAAATAACTAGGCCATCCTATGATACCAACTATAGAGACCCAATACTTTTATATATAACATTAAAAGATTTTAAGCATAATTATACATTAGAGAGCAAGGCAAGGATCGTTATTTCTAGTTTCTTGGAAGACTAGGTACAGAAAACATAAAACATGGGTCTAAAAAACAGTTCTTTATTTAATCTCCATAAAGAGCTTCTAACTTCCTTTGAGCCCTTAAATATGCATAGGGTACCCTAAGGAACTAATGAACAAAGGGATGAGTTAAAAATCCTTGTAAAGGAATGAACATAAGGATACATCTTAAGCACATGAGATAGGAGGCATGATATAATGATATCCAAAGCATGGAACATATCAAGTAATATCATATAAACATTGGATCATATAAAAATGGAATCATATAAATGTGGACGAGTTATAAAAAATGTCTTTAGTATGGGTCAAGGATAATCACCATTCCTATTTCCCATTTTAGTATGGGTCAAGGCTAACCACCAATCCCGATTCCCATTTTAGTATGGGTCAAGGCTAACTGCCAATCCTGTTTCACATCACATCTCACGAGACTTATCGTTACCCAGTGAATTGGATGGCTATTTGGGAGTACCCATCTCAAAATTTTCATAAATATTATTTCACATAAATAATATTACCACAAAAATAATCATTCATAATCAACCATACATAAACATAAGGGTACTCATGGAAAAAATTAGGTACCACAACCATTACATAAATCATATCCAATAGGCGCATAATGAATGTTTCCATAAAAGAAAGGAATTAGAACATACATAGATTTTCATACGGTTAAATAGGAATATAACATGGTAAGTGATTTCAAATAGGATTATCAACATATAAAAAATTTATTTTAGAAACATTAGCTTTAAAACATTTTTGTGCAGTTTTAAGAAGAATTCTATAGAGATTCCAAAATTGAAAAACTGAAAATAATTTATATAAAACCAGAAATGAAAAAAATAAGGTTTTAATAATAAAAATAATGATTTTATAATGCCAATTTTTGCTCAAAACAGAAGATATAGTGCACTTGAAATTGGGTAAGAATTCAGGAAGTTCCCTCAAAACATGTTTGCTTATCGGAAAGATCTAAGGATGAAATATATTAAAAACATGTATATCCCCAAAAGAGAGTTATGAATTCATAACTATAAATTAATTTTGTAAAACTAAATATAATTTAGAATATTCACATTAATAGATAAGATAACTCCATTTTGATATAACGAAAGATAAGGCAACCCGAAAGAACAAAGGAGGTCCGGGTAGAATTCTTTATGGTTTATCGGCATGGTGTCAGGTGTACCTAAGGGGGATTGATGAGAGATAAAAGGGGTTTATAATCACTTATAAATAATTAGGGTAGTATGGGGGAGGTTAAAATACATACCCAATCATTTAGGATTACACATAAAAAGGTATACCATAGAGGACAATCTTGATTAAGAGAGAAATGGATAGGATCCCTTACCTTACATACGTTGGTGTTCTCCACTTGTTATTAAATACCGGAATAAACAAATTAGGATTATTAATTAATAATTCCATAACCTCTTATATATTTAATTGGTTTATTATAATTATTTTATGTTCATTCATAACCATTTTTATTGGTTATGAGGTTCAATTTCATTGTTTGGGCTCATTTGTTAACTTGGTTTTAATGACCGGTTCACTTATATTTATGTTTGGATGAAAAAGTAAGATGAAATTGGTTTTCCAGAATTGAATTTATAATCTATTAATAATCATTCAGTATATTACATGGTTTTAAATTTAATTTGGTTACTTAGAGTGAAGTTAAATTATTATATAAAACCAATGTGACATCCGTTTTTGTTAATTGGTGGGTTTGATTACAAAGAACATGTTATGCTTTATAACTTAATACCATTGGTACAAAAAGATTACAAAACTAAAAATAGTATATATTACATATATATAATTTGGTTCAACCATAACAAAAATGAGTTCATGACCATATTTAAATATGATAATAGAAATTGATAAACCGTTGTCCTTGAATGTGCTATATTAGCACATCTCAAACGGTGCTTTCATTTAATTCAAATAAGAGGTGTAGAAAGGAGAGAAGATAATGAAATATTCCATTATCATAAAAAAATTCTAGAAAATATATATTACTGGAGTTATCATAACATTTGGGTGAAGGGAGGTGAGGAAAGAAACAAAAATAAAAGAACTTAAAATAAAAGAAAGAATTGGAAAGAAGATTTTACCTCTTGAGACTTGCTCCTTTGATAACCATTTAATGGGAGATGTTTTAGTATTTGGAAGAAGCTAGGGGATTTTAGATGTGGTGGAAGAGGTTGGGGAATGATTTAGGCAGAATATTGTCATGACACAAGGCTTGAAAGGAGTGAAGAGAAGAGGTATGAATGGGTGGTATTTAAAGTGGAGGGAGGAGGGTTTTCATAATATTTTATTCATTAGTTTATTATTACCTCACAAGGCAAGGAATAGTAAGAATTACATGACCGATAATAGTAATAAATGCATGTGATTTATAAATAATTGGTCTTACATCATCAGATCATCATCGATGACTCAATTAGTCCATTATTTAGCATTTATTGTGAATTATCGGATTTTACTTTTCAAAAATATTCATGTATTTTAGAAAATTCTAACAAATTCACCCAAACCATTTTTGATGTGTAGAATCCAAAAATGAATTAAATTTTTTAAAAATAAGTTTCTAAATATGATTAATCTAATATTTATTTAAAATAATAATTTATTGTTAAAATCGAGTTTTAAAACATTCATTTACTTATTCTAAAATATAGGTACATCATAATTTCACTTGAATATTATTTTAATACTATCATAGGTAAGCTTACTATTCATTAGGGTATTTAACTATTTATAAGGGTATGTTACTATTTATAAGGTTAGGTTACTATTCACCAAAAAATAAGTTTTCTTATCGAACTCCAAATAACTTACTGAACACAACCCTGTATGTCAGATTTTTTAAATTCCAAACACACAAGTGACAAACTTAAATTTAAAGGTCACATAATACTTAGAAGTTCATTATGTGGTGATTTAATGCCATAATTATAAGAAATGAATTTACATTTTTAAAACATTGGGTCGTTACAAGTCATCTACTATAAATGCACTCTGCAATAAATAATCAAGAGTAAGTCAATGTTTTATATTTTATTTTTTAGTAAAATAATGAAATGATATCAAAATGTTACCATAATATTTTCCAACATTACTATATTAATCCCAAACACCCTACAATAACATGAATCTATATCAACCAACACGCTTTGTTGTGTAATGATTCTAATGTAACTATTGAACATGTCCTTTTTGGGATTAACATGATGGCCCCACACATTCCATCCGACCTCATATTTTATGTCTTTGATGTTCTCCATAATGATTGTTACTAACACTATTAGACTATGACACTCCTATTTTTTCTACATCGTCTGTCCTTCATAGCCTACCATTTCCTCGGATTCAACATCATCAATATCTTCTTTTTGAGCGGTAGCATTGACATGTGCAGATTGTCATTGTACCTCTACATTGGGAGAAACAACAGGTTGAGAAACCCATTATTCGGTAGTAATGGGAGCACCATTACATGTAAAAGGTCATTCCTCTCAACTACAAGAAACAAAAGGTTGATAGACCTATTGTGCCTTAGTATTAGGAGCACCATCACATGTAGAAGGTTGTTGTTCCTCTGCACTGTGATCAACATCAGGTTGAGAGACCTATTGTTCCTCAGGATTATGAGAACCGACATATGTAAATGTCATTATATGAAGAAGTGGTTTAACATTTAATTTAGAGTACATAAATTCAGAATAAAATAGATAATACCATGAGTTTACATGATGTATATTACCAAAAAATATTACCTAATTATTAAAAACTCTTTTTTTAAAGGCCGAAGGGATTTGAACCCTATATCGTCTATACAAATCCCTTTACTGTGGTCTCCTCTAACATAAATAATGTCTTCAACATTTGTACTGCTATGAAATTATTGAAACATCCCAATGAAATTTTCATCCTCATTTGAATTTTCATATGACACTTCAGTTGTTTTGGTTGATAACAAGAAAAATTGTCCACTTTTGGTTTTCAGGATATGAAACATAAAATACTTGTAGTACCTACAATTTGATTATAAATGGTTATTCATAGAACCCTTCCGTAGTAAAATCCACTTTAATGAATACCAATTAATCTATATTTATTGAAATATTATTATCAACCTACTTGCATTGAAAAATAAGATCTTGGAATGTCGTATAATCCAACTCCCATAATTTTTTGATGATACCAAAGTATGAAATATTCACATTAATTGGATTTCTATCTTTATTACTAGAAACATGCATCGCTTCAGCTACAAGTGTAACTCCACTATTTTTCAAGGTACTGTCTTCATCATGCTCATTTGTATAGAACGTATAACAATAAATTACATTACCATTTTAAGATAATACATAAACACTTTTTCCTCTGGCTATCCATCGAATTCATTCTAAAATTAAATCTGGATTTTCATCTGAATACTTAAAAATATGGTCCTGAAACCAACCTATAAACTATTTATTATGTGTATTTGATATCCATATTTCAGCCCTTGATGGATTCAAATGCCTAATTATTTATTTGTGGATTTCAACATATGGGGAAACCTTTAAATTGTTATGAAAAATTTAAAGATGAGCCTACTACCGATCTATAATATTGATTGTGATAACATGTCTTCTGGAAATGTTTTCTCCCATAAGTCACCCGGTGTGACAACTTTTCAGTAGACCAATACTTTCCACACAGAACAAGTATTTGGTATAGAATTCAATGACTTCTTTAACAATATATCACTCTACAATACAACCCTATGGCCAACTTCAATTTTAGCACACACTTTCAAAATCTTCATATAATGTACAATGGGGAACATCTATCTATAGTGTATATGACCACATAGTCGAATCTCTCTCACCATGTGAACCATCATATGAACCATCATATCAACGAATTTTGGCAAGAAGAACATTACCCATCCACATAATATGATGAAAATTTCTCTTTCTATAGTTATAAATTTCACCAAGTCTATAACATTCCTTTATATAGATTTGAAGAAGAAATAGATATTGGTTAATGTATGATGAACCTTCTTGGAAAAAATGCGACATAAATATATATGCATTAGATATTTCATCAAAACATTACATTAATGTGATTTTAGACCCTTTAACTTTAAATCTTTCATTGAAAAGATGCTCTTAATATTAGATTAATACCCCTCTTAAACCTTTTAATAATTAAAGAAGTTGAAAAGTTGATATATATCTTGCCTGGAAAGAGTATAAGCATCTGGAGAAAGAGAAGTTAATTTATCACCCTTCACTAGTGCCAACTCTTCTCATATTCCCATGTCAACCATGGATAACGTAGCCTAAATTCCAGAATTTATTTTTTAGGGTGCATTAAGAAAAATTTCAATTACACTATCACATACATTTTTTTTCAAGATGCATAACATCATAGAAATGTTTGATGTACAAAAAATTCCAGTATGGTAATTCAAAAAAAAATTATCTCTTTTTCCAACCAGTTTTCATTAGGTTATTCAAAAACTATTTACCAAAATCAGTGTCAACATATTTAACATTCTCAAATATTAGATCACATGTTAGTGGGAATATAAATGTACATTCTTATGTACGTTCATTGAATGATGTCATCTAAGATCAGTACATATTCCATCAGGGTAGAAATCTGTGATGTCCTATAAACATTGTTTTCAATGATTGTTTCGACCTAATTGGCTGTGTATATTTTTTGAAAATTGGACACCCTTGAGTTCCTTTAATTCTATATATTGAAAAAAATTTATAAATAAGAAATTCATTTATCTCCCCATACAACATGGCTCTCAACATGAACTCTTCATTTCTGTAAGCAGCATACAAAATTAAACCAAAATCTCCAAATATGTTGAAATCCTCAATAAATGGATCCAAATAAACATCAATACCATATACTAGTTGTTGTAGTCCTAATGTAACCATAAATTATGTGATGTATTTTTGTTTCATGCATAACCATGGTAGAAGGTTATAATTTACCAACATAACCGGTAATATACTATGAGTGCTGCTATGAAAACCAAAAGGGTTCGCTCTATTTATAGATAAGGAAAGAAGAAGGTTTCTCGACTCGTTTCCAAATTCTAGATACTCATGATCAATTATCGTTCACTATATAGAGTCTGATTATTGATATAGTTTCCCATCATTAATTAACGTATCAATGTGCCTCATCAATTTCCCTATAGTCTCCTCACTTCCATAGAGGTACCTATACCTTATAATGATTATAAAGTACCATAAAACTTTTATTGGATCATATTCATCATTATTTTATTGATAAGAATCTAACTTAGGGAATTCTTTAAGTGATTTATTCTACTTGAATAAAAATACCATCATTCAGATAGGCATGTTTTCTTTTAAATATAATACCCATCGAACATAGCATTCATTTAGTGTAATATGTGTGGATCGAGAGCTCATTATATTCTAGGAGCACGTCATTCAAGAGAGAAAATATTTTTTTAAAACAGGATTCACTCCATCCATTTCCTGATTTAAAATTATACAGCTTCGGTATGGATGACATTGTTGTATATTTAGTTAAACCAGCATACAATGGAATCTTTTCACAACTCTTTAACTTCCCAATAATATTTTTTGATATCAAAAAGGTCATCATCCCCTATCCTTGTCATTTCCTCAATATTATATTCCTCATTATTCACATATGCAATCAAATCCTCTAAATGGTATTCTTCATTATCCACACTTATAATCATATCATATGATCTGTAAAATTTAGTGTTATCCTAGATACTAGCCACATTCACTTTCCCCCCATGTTTACTCCAATATTTATAACTTTGATCTATTCTGTGATAGATAAAGTGTTCTCTCAACCCTTTTGGACTAGTTTTTTGTGAATAACAACAACATAAACATGAAAAAAGCGTTTGAGAAGGGTCATATGCATGGTCTTTTGCAAACATGATGAACTCCTTCACTCCATCTTCATACTATTTTTTCAGATGATTGGAATCCATACATTCCTTATTTATATCCATCATATTTGATTCGGTAAGATTAATATTTAACAAAAAAAATACACAAAAAATTTATATAAAAATTTACCAGGTCTAAAAAAAGATACGGACTTTCTGTCTCTTTCAATATTTATCCCCAATATCCACTTTCTAGAACAAAGGTCCTACATTTAGTATCTTATAGATAAATCAATCTTTAACTCTTATAGTATTTCCATTATTGGTCTAACTAATAGAAATTCATCCTTATAAAGAAGTAAAATGACAAATATCCAATAAAAATACACCTTCATATAGTAGTAATTATTTACATTACACTACGTGATCATTAATTCTACCATGAAAGCATTGAAATTCTAGTTAAAATATCTTGGTGCCTACTTAAGCCCACAAAACTCCATTTAAGAATGGAACCAAACCTTCTATTCTATTTAGAATGAAACATTCCAGTTGATCTATGTATATCTATTCCTCTGAATCTCCATGAAGTAATATAATCATGACATCCATTTGTTCTAGAAATAAACCTTCAATGGAATCCAAGGTGAGAACCATATGAATTATTATATACTTTACAGTAGGAGATCAAATCTAACTAAAATTGAATCATTCTAATTATTGAAATACATTTTCAAATAGAGGCACCTTTTTCTATTTCCTATCATCCACTTTTTTCATTAGATGATAAATCAAATTGTTCCATAGATCTTTCTTTTTCGGTTCAAATTAAATTATCTATAATTTATCAAAATCATAGAGGGAAATCGAATTTTCCTTCAGTTTATACTCATACTCTAATGATTCCAGTAGTCATCCTATTTTTAATCTTAAAAATCTAGAAAATTCACATGAATTACCCACACATTCTTCATTAAGGACACTCTTATATAATAATAAAACTACAAAACTAGGGGAAACTAGCTAGTGCAAGAGCTAACTAGTTTAGTATACATCTAGACCTGTTTTGAAATTCATAGGGTTCCCATGCAACCAAATAAGTTAAATCGAGGAACAATAATTCAATGATCATAACATGAATAAATATAATATATGTAGTAAATCACATGTCAACTCTAACACCCACATAAGAAAGTGACCATTTTCGCATCCATGAATAAGCATCCAACATTTCACATTAATAATAAATCTCATGCCTCTGAGGGAAAAGGAATAAATAGACATATCAAGTAATGACCCCTAAAAAAACAATGATGGTGATGTTGTATGAAAAGTATGTTTATGAGTATCAATGGGGATAAACATTAGTTCACCTTTTGCGGGATTGGGGTCATGATAGATATCCTATGGGTTGGGAAGAGCTAGTAAAATTACATTCCTATGGTTTTATTATCAATCTAACTTTCTTCCATATATAATTTATTTTTTTAACTAATTCTATAAATATATAAATTTAAAATATTATAAAAAAACTAAATTTTATATGCCCTTTGAAAACTATTTATAAAATATCAATTGAAATCCCATTAATAAAACACACCATTTACACAAATTCCTCTTTAAAATAACACACCCTTTTTAAAATAAAACAATCAATTCTAATCACTCTTTCCCAAAAAAAAGTCATTTTTTAAATAATTCAACGAAACATCATGAACCTATAGTATTAATCATTTAAAATGAATGAAAACCCTCTATATTTAACAAATTTTTATTTTAAACTTCACAAACCCCTTGGTAAATTGAAACCAGCATTAAATAATCTTTCCAAACATTCACATCCCTTTATAAAATCTAATAGGGTGAGTTCAAAAATAGTTGGCAAGCAACCGAAGTCCATTAAAAGTGTTTAAATCATTTTAAAGCTATTTAAATCCAAAAAATCATATGTTAAACACATATAATTTTTTAATAAAAATTTAAAAACACTTGAATCGTTCTAAAATAGGCACATAGGTATTCTCAAAATTACATAAATCCCAAGAAAGGCACATTATAAAAGATACATGAATAAAAAATAGCCAAAATTTAATAAAATATAATGATTTAAGAAAAAAATATAATTTTAGGGAAAATAAAAATTCATATAGTAATATCAAATCATGTATAAAACATGTGTAATTACTATTACTGGGTCATTCCTTGGGACCAACCTTCTTAGATATCACCAAATGTGAAATTCATTAGAATTTGTATCAATTTGACATGAGACTTCATCACCTGATAGTCAAACATCATCTATGTCGTGTAAGATATATGTACCTAGACTATATGATATATTTATCTAAGAATATATTTATGGAATATCCATCTTTTCATTATATTGGGAAACTATTATAACCTACTAATGTGAATTATATTCCAATTACAATAAAAAATTATTGTTAAAAAGAATAACAATCACTATGTGATATAAATATATATAAATATTTTTGAAATTGAAAGTAAAATTTCATTTAGATGTATAGATAACCATGTAAGCTACAAATTATATGAGTATTTTGAGAAAAACCCAAAATAACCAATATTAATTGATGGGAGACATAAATTTAGGTTGCGCAATGCCATTACTCCCAAATACATTGAACTGGTATTTAATATTTAATGAGGATAAAATCTCCTCATAATTTCATATGAATGTAGAGGTCGTCAAGATGACATAGTGGAGTCCTGGTTTCTTGAAACAAAATTATGTTGGTTATCAACATTTATTTTGTAAGTATGCATTGATCGAGTGATCATACATCATAGATTATGGGAAAAAGATTATTTTTTCTTCTTCTTATTTAATTTATTAAGAAGTTAATGGTGATTTTTTGCAACATTTTCATAAAGTATAATGTGTTGGGTGATTCAAATGACTACATAATATGATCATAAGGAGAATCCATGTCCATTTGAGGAGAAACACAAGAGGGTGGGGCCTAATGAACATGGTTAGTATAATTATATATGTAAATATAGGAACTAGATTACTACCATAAAAAAGATAAGTATAAAATGGAATTTGGATAAATAAAGGGAAAAATATCCTTAGTGTAACACCCCGAGCTTCCACGATACGCTTCTCATTCAGTAATACAATAGCTTGCATTGTACGCAACTTCGAGTTCTAAAACACTGCGACTAATCAAAGTAGCCGTTATGAATAGTAATGCCTTCTTTTTGAAATATTATAAATTTTATATGTCAAAATGGACTTCATTTTTGTATTTGTAATATCGAAATTAGCCTATGTTGAATTTTTGGTATTTTTCTGAGAACTCCTAAAATTTTATAAATAGTGAAAAATACGTAAAACAACTTTTTTAATCAAAATAATTTATAGTGATAAATTATAATATTTGATGGTTTTAAAGTATAATTAGAATATATTTTTACCATTTTATCCAATGGTGGTCATTAGAATTAATTTAACATTGAAATTGGACATAAACAATTGCCAATCTTTTGATATAAATTGTTTCTTAAAAACACGCTATTTGTTGTGACAGCGGGAATTAATTATAAAATTAATTAATGCAACTAATATGTTTGGAATTTTGTAAAATAGACATCATTTTTCAATTCGGAATATCAATTATAGCTTAGGGTGAAATTTTGGCCTTATTCTGAAAAACTTCAATTTTTGATGAATAGTGAAACCACTAAGTGGTTGTTAAATAACTGATTTTTCGTTTAAATGAAATATTACCACTTCTGTGATTTGATTTTCAAAAATCCGACATACATGGTTGTCATTAAGAAGTAAAATGTGGTTCAATGGGATAAAAATAATTTTTTGGTGAATAGTAACTTATTAAGTTCTTAATCGCGATTAGTGGTAATTAGGGTAGTTTAAGGTATAAATAATACTTTAATAATATTAAATGACCTAGACACATGTCCCAACCTCATTGGTTGTGTCATGGCCGAACAAGACAAGCCATGGCCTAACTTGGGGACCCCATGGATCCACTTTTGTTGGGAAATAACATAAATTACTTTTTATTTAATGTTAAAGTGAAAATGACACTAACATAAAGTGTTTTACTAAAACAATTTTTAAGTAGGGTTACACAAGTCCAAATTTTGATTATAAATAGTCATTGGAAAGATAAAAAGATTTCCTATATCATAGTATTTTTTTTATAATTTTTAGACATTAAATAAATTTAATTATTTATGACATAATAATGATGCAGCGATGACATCATTATTTGACGATTTAAATAAAATGGAAAGATAATATAAAATCTATGAACTACACATGTCCAAAACCAATTGGATGAGTGGATTTCGATGCCTTATCACCTTATCCACGAATTCTATCAATGTGGGACCTTTTAAAACCGAAACACATTTTCAAATAATGTAATGTTCCTTTACTTTCCAAAAGTGCCCCTCCTCTCCTCTTATAAAAGGCCCCCACCTCTACCTCATTTCACACACTCTTAAAGCCATTGGCTCGGCCAACCCCTGCCCATTTGCTCTCTCCACATCCCTCTCCTCATCCTAGAGGATTCCCTTTGGGCAGAATCCTTTCAAAGGAAGCCTTTAGGCTCAACTCAAAAGGAGTTACACTTTTTAAGGTAATTCATTCTCTCATGTTCTTTTGTTTTATTTTGCTTCTCCAACCCCCTAAACTCTTTTTATTTACTTCTTTTGTAACAACACCAGTATCTTAAATATACTAGGATGTTGTTATAAGATTTATTTGAGCTACACTTCCACACAACTACATCAAATGGTTAAAGAACATAAGGTTTCCGTGGATGGCGAAATTCTGCCTCCCGAAACGATGATTGTTCAACACTCATTTAACACCTTCAAAGGTGGCCATTATGATGTCACTATTTTTATATATGATATATAATATGTTTATGTTTTCCTTAAGCTTCTGTTTTTTTCATTTTGGGCATACCTTTATGGTTTCCATTATGGGTAAAACACGATATCTTCATTTTAGGAAGCGCGGACTACCGCCCCCTGAAAGTGATTTGATTCGTTAATACCATATGTGGGATGTGTGAAGGATAAAGTTAATGATATTATATATGTTATTATACTGGAATTATAATATACTCTCATATCATTATGATTCCATTCCAGAAAATATGAAATAGAAATGGAAGTAGCGTTCATGCGTACGTACGGCTTACCGTCTCCATGAACGGTGCATTTCATTTCTTACCTCTAAATGTGATGTAATATTATAAATGAATGTATGTACTGGATATATATGACATATATGATATCTACATCATGAATACCATTCTGGATATAATGAACCTTTGACCAAATTAACAACATGTAAGTGTAAGAAGCCTATTTTTGACTTAAGAACCAAATACCGACAAAATGAACATTATTAACTTAAATAATTACATAATGTTCATATCATTGTAATAAGTGATATAATAAGGATAATGAAGTTGAAAATGGTTCTTAATAAGGTATATATTAACTCTAGTTTATTATTCAGGAGGTTAAAGAACGGTTGAGTCAAGTCAGACACGAGGTAAGGGAACTTCTTAACCCAACTTCCATTCTTTGGGTTAATCTCCTACATTCAAATTATGTCATGATGTTATTATGTCATATTTTGTATTTTTACTTTCTTTATGTGTACCTATAGTGAATACACATAATATATCTATTTTATTTTAAAAATGATCTTTTTAAGGACTTCGTCTCAATCTCCTTTCATTGAGGCATATTTTGTTTTATACACAAATTTCTTTTATACGGTGTATAAACCCCCTTTGACTTTTACGGTTATTCAAAAGGAATCTTTTTATACGAAGCGTTTTGCTAAACGACAAAAGGGAATGTTTTTCTTTCCGTACTTATGCGGCGACAATGACTTCTCCGCCGTCGTGACCATTATTTGAGTTTCGGCTTCCTCTACAAGCCATCATTTTATTTTAATGAAAAATAAATACAAAGTTTTAACTTTCTTTTATTTTGGTATTGAAAATGGTTTTGAAAGAATTTTTATTATATCAATGTGTTGTATTTATCTTGTGATTGAAATGTGGAAATGTTATGTTTCCTTTGTGCATGTTTTATGTGATATGATTATGTTATGGTTTATGATATGTTTAAACCTATTCATATGAGGAATGCATTGGACTTAATAAGTGACGGGTGGAGCCCGCTATAGCTCCTCGATGCATCGGTAGGTCTCATGAGACAACTAGACGTGGAATTGGCCGAGGCCCTTTCCCAATTTTGATTTATGGTTTTGGCCGAGGCCTTAATCATTTTAGACGTCTTGGCCGAGGCCTTGACAAAATGTTTCAAAATGTCCGGCATTATACATTCCATCATTATGAAAGTGGTTATTGTTATTGCATGTGATTATTCGACCAGTAGAATATCCATGTAATGAAGTAAATGGCATTATCTCATTTTACTTTTGCCATATTATGTTGAAGTTCATGTTTAATAGGCTTTTGTTTTAGTTATACATTGCCTTAAATGTTAATGTTTATTTATGAAAGCTTCCGCATTATTGTTATCCTTACTGAGCATTTGAGCTCACCCCTTTCAATGTTTAAAAATTTTCCAGGTTGTGAAGAAGTATTTTATGACTGACTTGCAAGAATAATCAGTGAAGATATGAGTGTGGACTATGAAGACCATGTTTTTTTGTAGTTTGTTTAATTTTGATGTAATGAAAGACTTATGAATGTATCTAGTGTTTCCAAGGCTACTAAACTAATCGGTCTTTCGAGACTTGATCTTTTGGGATCATGCCAATGTTACGAAGTAATGCACCGGCTCTGGGTAGCTGGGGTCGGGGCGTTACAGTTGGTATCAGAGGCAGTTTAGTACTAACCTTGGAAGCTAGATTTAGATAAACTCTGATTAGAGCACATAGCCCAAAGATATACTTTGAGGATTAGTATAGAAGAACTTCCTAGAATTTTGGTATTATAGAGATGTTATGAGTTTTCCGAGCAATACATCCCTGTCTGGATACGAGCAGGTAGAGGCGGCTCTGGCACAGATGTACCTAGGGGTAAAACCCGAAAACACCGCTTTGAGCTAGACTCGAACGGGAACTGGTGCACGACAACGGGCCTTGCTGCACTCTTGGTTACGACACTCCCGGGGGATATGCTTAAGATAATTCTCATTTTCTTTACAAACCACTATGAACGGTTATGAGTATATACTTTCTCAAATAAAACCTTTTTATGATTATGGATTATATCCATAAATAGTTCAATTTATGTTAAGTATTATACAAGTATGGAATTATGTATTTTGATTCATAAACTAATCTGGTTTATGCCATTGTTTAGAAATGGCGCCTAGTAGAAGGAATGGAAACTGTATCAATGCACGAACTCCGTGTAGGGATTGCCCTCCTGCTCAAGATAATTATTGTGGACCTGGAGAGACAACTGGTGCTGATCAACTTATTACCATACTGGGACAACTCACGCAGGTTATGAATAACAACCTTACTCGTATGGAGCACCCTGATCCGCAACGTGGAGGATCAATGCTAGATCGTTTCATGAGGCAACAACCACCAACCTTTAATGGGAGTACAAATCCTATAGTAGCTGAGCAATGGATAAATTCCTTAGAGAAAATATTCCATGCCTTGGGGAGTAGTGAAAGGGAGAAGGTTGTCATGGCAGTTTACCGCCTCACTGGAGATGCCGATCAGTGGTGGTCGCTGATTCAAAACACAAAGGAAGATGATGACATATCGAATATGGGATGGAGGGAGTTCAAAGAGCTTTTCTTAGAAAAATACTTTCCTCGTGACCATCGAGCAGATATGGAAAGGCAATTTCTGAGTCTGAGGCAGAAGGAGGATGAGAATGTCGCAAAGTATGAGGCTAACTTTACAAGGTTAGCAAGGTATGCTGCAGATTACATACGTAACCCAAGGAGTAAGATTGATCGTTTCTTTGATGGGTTAAAACCATTTCTCCGTCGAGCTTTGGTATCACAATCCTTCTCATCATACGAAGATATTGTCTCGTGTGCTATCAAGATAGAAAAGGAATTCTCTAAGTCTTATGACAACAAAGTAAAGCAAGAGAAGAAGAGAATGGTGGAACAAGAGACAGATAAAGGGAAAAAGGGAAAGAAGGATTTTCCTTTATGTGATAATTGTGGGAAGAATCACCCTGGTACTTGCCTAAAAGGAATGGGAGTTTGTTATAAATGTGGAGAAAAGGGTCACCAGGCACGTGATTGCAAGGGAAAGAAAGAGGCTGTCAAAGTTGAATGCTACAATTGTAGAGAAATGGGTCATTATGCAAATGAATGTCCTAAGCGTCAAGGAAACTTACCTCAGAAAAGGACAAGGGATCAAGGACAATCTTATGCTATTACTACAGTTGAAGCAGAATAACTAATGTATTGGTGCTTTTGGACTCATGGATTATATTCTGGTTATTAGAATAATGTGATCTATATAAGGATTGTACTGCAGTACTTTTTGATTTCAGTAAGGTTTTAATATGATTAAGGTAATCATATTTTTAGTATGTGACAATAAGAGAAACTTTTCTTTGTTTGGGGAATCTGATGTTACAATTGATTTTGGAATTTAGAGACCTTTTAGAGAAAGTCTGGATGAAGGTATTTTGGATAACTATAAAGGTTGGAGTGGATTAAGTTGATTTTTGGATAGTATGGTTTAAGGTTAAAAAATTTATGAAGATTATTTTTGGAGTATTATAATACTATAGTTTTAGGAAAAGGACAACCTGCAGGGTGGGGCATAAACCGTCGCGTCAGACAAAGCTGTAGGAATCGAACCCACAATCAAAGTGCGACAGGCCTTTATTTCCTACCACTAGCCTACAGGAAGTCCCTGGTTATTACAAAATAATTTTACTAATCTAAATGGTATGTGTTAACCTTTGGTACCTTATACAATTAGGATAAATAGAATATTTTTGAGTTCTGTTACCATTTGGAGTAAAAGATGGGTTTGTGGTAAAAATTCATTAATGAATGAAAGTATACATAACAAGTATGTATATTCCCTTACGTTCTTAGTAAATCTCCTAAATAAAATCCTCAACATTATAAAAGGTAACTTAAAACAAAAATGTTGTCGGTTAACTTTTCCAACTAGGGATTCAATGACCGTTTAACCAATCACAAGTTTGTGATTTTCTTGTGGTTAAACTTTCTCCTAATCCTGTTTTCTATAACTCCCCATCAGACCTTGATGGTTTGTTTCTCCTCCATATCCATATTTTCATAGAATCCTATAATGGGCTATATCGGGTGACCTTTGTACTTATCCTTCTTTCTTTTAATGTTATATATTTATTAACCTTATTTTCGATGTGGGTTTTCCTCAAAGGTATTTTCTCTTTTCAACCTTGTATTTTCCAAGAAAAATTTCAAATTGCGAGGACGCAATTTATTGAAGGAGGGGAGAATGTAACACCCCGAGCTTCCACGATACGCTTCTCATTCAGTAATACAATAGCTTGCATTGTACGCAACTTCGAGTTCTAAAACACCGCGACTAATCAAAGTAGCCGTTATGAATAGTAATACCTTCTTTTTGAAATATTATAAATTTTATATGTCAAAATGGACTTCATTTTTGTATTCGTAATATCGAAATTAGCCTATGTTGAATTTTTGGTATTTTTCTGAGAACTCCTAAAATTTTATAAATAGTGAAAAATACTTAAAACAACTTTTTTAATCAAAATAATTTATAGTGATAAATTATAATATTTGATGGTTTTAAAGTATAATTAGAATATATTTTTACCATTTTATCCAATGGTGGTCATTAGAATTAATTTAACATTGAAATTGGACATAAACAATTGCCAATCTTTTGATATAAATTGTTTCTTAAAAACACGCTATTTGTTGTGACAGCGGGAATTAATTATAAAATTAATTAATGCAACTAATATGTTTGGAATTTTGTAAAATAGACATCATTTTTCAATTCGGAATATCAATTATAGCTTAGGGTGAAATTTTGGCCTTATTCTGAAAAACTTCAATTTTTGATGAATAGTGAAACCACTAAGTGGTTGTTAAATAACTGATTTTTCGTTTAAATGAAATATTACCACTTCTGTGATTTGATTTTCAAAAATCCGACATACATGGTTGTCATTAAGAAGTAAAATGTGGTTCAATGGGATAAAAATAATTTTTTGGTGAATAGTAACTTATTAAGTTCTTAATCGCGATTAGTGGTAATTAGGGTAGTTTAAGGTATAAATAATACTTTAATAATATTAAATGACCTAGACACATGTCCCAACCTCATTGGTTGTGTCATGGCCGACCAAGACAAGCCATGGCCTAACTTGGGGACCCCATGGATCCACTTTTGTTGGGAAATAACATAAATTACTTTTTATTTAATGTTAAAGTGAAAATGACACTAACATAAAGTGTTTTACTAAAACAATTTTTACGTAGGGTTACACAAGTCCAAATTTTGATTATAAATAGTCATTGGAAAGATAAAAAGATTTCCTATATCATAGTATTTTTTTTATAATTTTTAGACATTAAATAAATTTAATTATTTATGACATAATAATGATGCAGCGATGACATCATTATTTGACGATTTAAATAAAATGGAAAGATAATATAAAATCTATGAACTACACATGGCCAAAACCAATTGGATGAGTGGATTTCGATGCCTTATCACCTTATCCACGAATTCTATCAATGTGGGACCTTTTAAAACCGAAACACATTTTCAAATAATGTAATGTTCCTTTACTTTCCAAAAGTGCCCCTCCTCTCCTCTTATAAAAGGCCCCCACCTCTACCTCATTTCACACACTCTTCAAGCCATTGGCTCGGCCAACCCCTGCCCATTTGCTCTCTCCACATCCCTCTCCTCATCCTAGAGGATTCCCTTTGGGCAGAATCCTTTCAAAGGAAGCCTTTAGGCTCAACTCAAAAGGAGTTACACTTTTTAAGGTAATTCATTCTCTCATGTTCTTTTGTTTTATTTTGCTTCTCCAACCCCCTAAACTCTTTTTATTTACTTCTTTTGTAACAACACCAGTATCTTAAATATACTAGGATGTTGTTATAAGATTTATTTGAGCTACACTTCCACACAACTACATCAAATGGTTAAAGAACATAAGGTTTCCGTGGATGGCGAAATTCTGCCTCCCGAAACGATGATTGTTCAACACTCATTTAACACCTTCAAAGGTGGCCATTATGATGTCACTATTTTTATATATGATATATAATATGTTTATGTTTTCCTTAAGCTTCTGTTTTTTTCATTTTGGGCATACCTTTATGGTTTCCATTATGGGTAAAACACGATATCTTCATTTTAGGAAGCGCGGACTACCGCCCCCTGAAAGTGATTTGATTCGTTAATACCATATGTGGGATGTGTGAAGGATAAAGTTAATGATATTATATATGTTATTATACTGGAATTATAATATACTCTCATATCATTATGATTCCATTCCAGAAAATATGAAATAGAAATGGAAGTAGCGTTCATGCGTACGTACGGCTTACCGTCTCCATGAACGGTGCATTTCATTTCTTACCTCTAAATGTGATGTAATATTATAAATGAATGTATGTACTGGATATATATGACATATATGATATCTACATCATGAATACCATTCTGGATATAATGAACCTTTGACCAAATTAACAACATGTAAGTGTAAGAAGCCTATTTTTGACTTAAGAACCAAATACCGACAAAATGAACATTATTAACTTAAATAATTACATAATGTTCATATCATTGTAATAAGTGATATAATAAGGATAATGAAGTTGAAAATGGTTCTTAATAAGGTATATATTAACTCTAGTTTATTATTCAGGAGGTTAAAGAACGGTTGAGTCAAGTCAGACACGAGGTAAGGGAACTTCTTAACCCAACTTCCATTCTTTGGGTTAATCTCCTACATTCAAATTATGTCATGATGTTATTATGTCATATTTTGTATTTTTACTTTCTTTATGTGTACCTATAGTGAATACACATAATATATCTATTTTATTTTAAAAATGATCTTTTTAAGGACTTCGTCTCAATCTCCTTTCATTGAGGCATATTTTGTTTTATACACAAATTTCTTTTATACGGTGTATAAACCCCCTTTGACTTTTACGGTTATTCAAAAGGAATCTTTTTATACGAAGCGTTTTGCTAAACGACAAAAGGGAATGTTTTTCTTTCCGTACTTATGCGGCGACAATGACTTCTCCGCCGTCGTGACCATTATTTGAGTTTCGGCTTCCTCTACAAGCCATCATTTTATTTTAATGAAAAATAAATACAAAGTTTTAACTTTCTTTTATTTTGGTATTGAAAATGGTTTTGAAAGAATTTTTATTATATCAATGTGTTGTATTTATCTTGTGATTGAAATGTGGAAATGTTATGTTTCCTTTGTGCATGTTTTATGTGATATGATTATGTTATGGTTTATGATATGTTTAAACCTATTCATATGAGGAATGCATTGGACTTAATAAGTGACGGGTGGAGCCCGCTATAGCTCCTCGATGCATCGGTAGGTCTCATGAGACAACTAGACGTGGAATTGGCCGAGGCCCTTTCCCAATTTTGATTTATGGTTTTGGCCGAGGCCTTAATCATTTTAGACGTCTTGGCCGAGGCCTTGACAAAATGTTTCAGAATGTCCGGCATTATACATTCCATCATTATGAAAGTGGTTATTGTTATTGCATGTGATTATTCGACCAGTAGAATATCCATGTAATGAAGTAAATGGCATTATCTCATTTTACTTTTGCCATATTATGTTGAAGTTCATGTTTAATAGGCTTTTGTTTTAGTTATACATTGCCTTAAATGTTAATGTTTATTTATGAAAGCTTCCGCATTATTGTTATCCTTACTGAGCATTTGAGCTCACCCCTTTCAATGTTTAAAAATTTTCCAGGTTGTGAAGAAGTATTTTATGACTGACTTGCAAGAATAATCAGTGAAGATATGAGTGTGGACTATGAAGACCATGTTTTTTTGTAGTTTGTTTAATTTTGATGTAATGAAAGACTTATGAATGTATCTAGTGTTTCCAAGGCTACTAAACTAATCGGTCTTTCGAGACTTGATCTTTTGGGATCATGCCAATGTTACGAAGTAATGCACCGGCTCTGGGTAGCTGGGGTCGGGGCGTTACAGTTGGTATCAGAGGCAGTTTAGTACTAACCTTGGAAGCTAGATTTAGATAAACTCTGATTAGAGCACATAGCCCAAAGATATACTTTGAGGATTAGTATAGAAGAACTTCCTAGAATTTTGGTATTATAGAGATGTTATGAGTTTTCCGAGCAATACATCCCTGTCTGGATACGAGCAGGTAGAGGCGGCTCTGGCACAGATGTACCTAGGGGTAAAACCCGAAAACACCGCTTTGAGCTAGACTCGAACGGGAACTGGTGCACGACAACGGGCCTTGCTGCACTCTTGGTTACGACACTCCCGGGGGATATGCTTAAGATAATTCTCATTTTCTTTACAAACCACTATGAACGGTTATGAGTATATACTTTCTCAAATAAAACCTTTTTATGATTATGGATTATATCCATAAATAGTTCAATTTATGTTAAGTATTATACAAGTATGGAATTATGTATTTTGATTCATAAACTAATCTGGTTTATGCCATTGTTTAGAAATGGCGCCTAGTAGAAGGAATGGAAACTGTATCAATGCACGAACTCCGTGTAGGGATTGCCCTCCTGCTCAAGATAATTATTGTGGACCTGGAGAGACAACTGGTGCTGATCAACTTATTACCATACTGGGACAACTCACGCAGGTTATGAATAACAACCTTACTCGTATGGAGCACCCTGATCCGCAACGTGGAGGATCAATGCTAGATCGTTTCATGAGGCAACAACCACCAACCTTTAATGGGAGTACAAATCCTATAGTAGCTGAGCAATGGATAAATTCCTTAGAGAAAATATTCCATGCCTTGGGGAGTAGTGAAAGGGAGAAGGTTGTCATGGCAGTTTACCGCCTCACTGGAGATGCCGATCAGTGGTGGTCGCTGATTCAAAACACAAAGGAAGATGATGACATATCGAATATGGGATGGAGGGAGTTCAAAGAGCTTTTCTTAGAAAAATACTTTCCTCGTGACCATCGAGCAGATATGGAAAGGCAATTTCTGAGTCTGAGGCAGAAGGAGGATGAGAATGTCGCAAAGTATGAGGCTAACTTTACAAGGTTAGCAAGGTATGCTGCAGATTACATACGTAACCCAAGGAGTAAGATTGATCGTTTCTTTGATGGGTTAAAACCATTTCTCCGTCGAGCTTTGGTATCACAATCCTTCTCATCATACGAAGATATTGTCTCGTGTGCTATCAAGATAGAAAAGGAATTCTCTAAGTCTTATGACAACAAAGTAAAGCAAGAGAAGAAGAGAATGGTGGAACAAGAGACAGATAAAGGGAAAAAGGGAAAGAAGGATTTTCCGTTATGTGATAATTGTGGGAAGAATCACCCTGGTACTTGCCTAAAAGGAATGGGAGTTTGTTATAAATGTGGAGAAAAGGGTCACCAGGCACGTGATTGCAAGGGAAAGAAAGAGGCTGTCAAAGTTGAATGCTACAATTGTAGAGAAATGGGTCATTATGCAAATGAATGTCCTAAGCGTCAAGGAAACTTACCTCAGAAAAGGACAAGGGATCAAGGACAATCTTATGCTATTACTACAGTTGAAGCAGAATAACTAATGTATTGGTGCTTTTGGACTCATGGATTATATTCTGGTTATTAGAATAATGTGATCTATATAAGGATTGTACTGCAGTACTTTTTGATTTCAGTAAGGTTTTAATATGATTAAGGTAATCATATTTTTAGTATGTGACAATAAGAGAAACTTTTCTTTGTTTGGGGAATCTGATGTTACAATTGATTTTAGAATTTAGAGACCTTTTAGAGAAAGTCTGGATGAACGTATTTTGGATAACTATAAAGGTTGGAGTGGATTAAGTTGATTTTTGGATAGTATGGTTTAAGGTTAAAAAATTTATGAAGATTATTTTTGGAGTATTATAATACTATAGTTTTAGGAAAAGGACAACCTGCAGGGTGGGGCATAAACCGTCGCGTCAGACAAAGCTGTAGGAATCGAACCCACAATCAAAGTGCGACAGGCCTTTATTTCCTACCACTAGCCTACAGGAAGTCCCTGGTTATTACAAAATAATTTTACTAATCTAAATGGTATGTGTTAACCTTTGGTACCTTATACAATTAGGATAAATAGAATATTTTTGAGTTCTGTTACCATTTGGAGTAAAAGATGGGTTTGTGGTAAAAATTCATTAATGAATGAAAGTATACATAACAAGTATGTATATTCCCTTACGTTCTTAGTAAATCTCCTAAATAAAATCCTCAACATTATAAAAGGTAACTTAAAACAAAAATGTTGTCGGTTAACTTTTCCAACTAGGGATTCAATGACCGTTTAACCAATCACAAGTTTGTGATTTTCTTGTGGTTAAACTTTCTCCTAATCCTGTTTTCTATAACTCCCCATCAGACCTTGATGGTTTGTTTCTCCTCCATATCCATATTTTCATAGAATCCTATAATGGGCTATATCGGGTGACCTTTGTACTTATCCTTCTTTCTTTTAATGTTATATATTTATTAACCTTATTTTCGATGTGGGTTTTCCTCAAAGGTATTTTCTCTTTTCAACCTTGTATTTTCCAAGAAAAATTTCAAATTGCGAGGACGCAATTTATTGAAGGAGGGGAGAATGTAACACCCCGAGCTTCCACGATACGCTTCTCATTCAGTAATACAATAGCTTGCATTGTACGCAACTTCGAGTTCTAAAACACCGCGACTAATCAAAGTAGCCGTTATGAATAGTAATACCTTCTTTTTGAAATATTATAAATTTTATATGTCAAAATGGACTTCATTTTTGTATTCGTAATATCGAAATTAGCCTATGTTGAATTTTTGGTATTTTTCTGAGAACTCCTAAAATTTTATAAATAGTGAAAAATACTTAAAACAACTTTTTTAATCAAAATAATTTATAGTGATAAATTATAATATTTGATGGTTTTAAAGTATAATTAGAATATATTTTTACCATTTTATCCAATGGTGGTCATTAGAATTAATTTAACATTGAAATTGGACATAAACAATTGCCAATCTTTTGATATAAATTGTTTCTTAAAAACACGCTATTTGTTGTGACAGCGGGAATTAATTATAAAATTAATTAATGCAACTAATATGTTTGGAATTTTGTAAAATAGACATCATTTTTCAATTCGGAATATCAATTATAGCTTAGGGTGAAATTTTGGCCTTATTCTGAAAAACTTCAATTTTTGATGAATAGTGAAACCACTAAGTGGTTGTTAAATAACTGATTTTTCGTTTAAATGAAATATTACCACTTCTGTGATTTGATTTTCAAAAATCCGACATACATGGTTGTCATTAAGAAGTAAAATGTGGTTCAATGGGATAAAAATAATTTTTTGGTGAATAGTAACTTATTAAGTTCTTAATCGCGATTAGTGGTAATTAGGGTAGTTTAAGGTATAAATAATACTTTAATAATATTAAATGACCTAGACACATGTCCCAACCTCATTGGTTGTGTCATGGCCGACCAAGACAAGCCATGGCCTATCTTGGGGACCCCATGGATCCACTTTTGTTGGGAAATAACATAAATTACTTTTTATTTAATGTTAAAGTGAAAATGACACTAACATAAAGTGTTTTACTAAAACAATTTTTAAGTAGGGTTACACAAGTCCAAATTTTGATTATAAATAGTCATTGGAAAGATAAAAAGATTTCCTATATCATAGTATTTTTTTTATAATTTTTAGACATTAAATAAATTTAATTATTTATGACATAATAATGATGCAGCGATGACATCATTATTTGACGATTTAAATAAAATGGAAAGATAATATAAAATCTATGAACTACACCTGGCCAAAACCAATTGGATGAGTGGAGTTCGATGCCTTATCACCTTATCCACGAATTCTATCAATGTGGGACCTTTTAAAACCGAAACACATTTTCAAATAATGTAATGTTCCTTTACTTTCCAAAAGTGCCCCTCCTCTCCTCTTATAAAAGGCCCCCACCTCTACCTCATTTCACACACTCTTCAAGCCATTGGATCGGCCAACCCCTGCCCATTTGCTCTCTCCACATCCCTCTCCTCATCCTAGAGGATTCCCTTTGGGCAGAATCCTTTCAAAGGAAGCCTTTAGGCTCAACTCAAAAGGAGTTACACTTTTTAAGGTAATTCATTCTCTCATGTTCTTTTGTTTTATTTTGCTTCTCCAACCCCCTAAACTCTTTTTATTTACTTCTTTTGTAACAACACCAGTATCTTAAATATACTATGATGTTGTTATAAGATTTATTTGAGCTACACTTCCACACAACTACATCAAATGGTTAAAGAACATAAGGTTTCCGTGGATGGCGAAATTCTGCCTCCCGAAACGATGATTGTTCAACACTCATTTAACACCTTCAAAGGTGGCCATTATGATGTCACTATTTTTATATATGATATATAATATGTTTATGTTTTCCTTAAGCTTCTGTTTTTTTTCATTTTGGGCATACCTTTATGGTTTCCATTATGGGTAAAACACGATATCTTCATTTTAGGAAGCGCGGACTACCGCCCCCTGAAAGTGATTTGATTCGTTAATACCATATGTGGGATGTGTGAAGGATAAAGTTAATGATATTATATATGTTATTATACTGGAATTATAATATACTCTCATATCATTATGATTCCATTCCAGAAAATATGAAATAGAAATGGAAGTAGCGTTCATGCGTACGTACGGCTTACCGTCTCCATGAACGGTGCATTTCATTTCTTACCTCTAAATGTGATGTAATATTATAAATGAATGTATGTACTGGATATATATGACATATATGATATCTACATCATGAATACCATTCTGGATATAATGAACCTTTGACCAAATTAACAACATGTAAGTGTAAGAAGCCTATTTTTGACTTAAGAACCAAATACCGACAAAATGAACATTATTAACTTAAATAATTACATAATGTTCATATCATTGTAATAAGTGATATAATAAGGATAATGAAGTTGAAAATGGTTCTTAATAAGGTATATATTAACTCTAGTTTATTATTCATGAGGTTAAAGAACGGTTGAGTCAAGTCAGACACGAGGTAAGGGAACTTCTTAACCCAACTTCCATTCTTTGGGTTAATCTCCTACATTCAAATTATGTCATGATGTTATTATGTCATATTTTGTATTTTTACTTTCTTTATGTGTACCTATAGTGAATACACATAATATATCTATTTTATTTTAAAAATGATCTTTTTAAGGACTTCGTCTCAATCTCCTTTCATTGAGGCATATTTTGTTTTATACACAAATTTCTTTTATACGGTGTATAAACCCCCTTTGACTTTTACGGTTATTCAAAAGGAATCTTTTTATACGAAGCGTTTTGCTAAACGACAAAAGGGAATGTTTTTCTTTCCGTACTTATGCGGCGACAATGACTTCTCCGCCGTCGTGACCATTATTTGAGTTTCGGCTTCCTCTACAAGCCATCATTTTATTTTAATGAAAAATAAATACAAAGTTTTAACTTTCTTTTATTTTGGTATTGAAAATGGTTTTGAAAGAATTTTTATTATATCAATGTGTTGTATTTATCTTGTGATTTAAATGTGGAAATGTTATGTTTCCTTTGTGCATGTTTTATGTGATATGATTATGTTATGGTTTATGATATGTTTAAACCTATTCATATGAGGAATGCATTGGACTTAATAAGTGACGGGTGGAGCCCGCTATAGCTCCTCGATGCATCGGTAGGTCTCATGAGACAACTAGACGTGGAATTGGCCGAGGCCCTTTCCCAATTTTGATTTATGGTTTTGGCCGAGGCCTTAATCATTTTAGACGTCTTGGCCGAGGCCTTGACAAAATGTTTCAGAATGTCCGGCATTATACATTCCATCATTATGAAAGTGGTTATTGTTATTGCATGTGATTATTCGACCAGTAGAATATCCATGTAATGAAGTAAATGGCATTATCTCATTTTACTTTTGCCATATTATGTTGAAGTTCATGTTTAAAAGGCTTTTGTTTTAGTTATACATTGCCTTAAATGTTAATGTTTATTTATGAAAGCTTCCGCATTATTGTTATCCTTACTGAGCATTTGAGCTCACCCCTTTCAATGTTTAAAAATTTTCCAGGTTGTGAAGAAGTATTTTATGACTGACTTGCAAGAATAATCAGTGAAGATATGAGTGTGGACTATGAAGACCATGTTTTTTTGTAGTTTGTTTAATTTTGATGTAATGAAAGACTTATGAATGTATCTAGTGTTTCCAAGGCTACTAAACTAATCGGTCTTTCGAGACTTGATCTTTTGGGATCATGCCAATGTTACGAAGTAATGCACCGGCTCTGGGTAGCTGGGGTCGGGGCGTTACACTTAGAATAGGGGAATTATATATTAATAAGAGAATCAGGATTCAAGAGGGAAGAAGGACATGCCTCAATGACGTTGCACATTAATGGAAATTCCAAATCATGATCCACATAGATTATGTCCACTATATTGTGCTACATCTAGAGAGTTAATTTTTTGACATATAGAAAAATTAAAACACGTTCCAAATTTATTAGATAATATAAGGATTCTAATATTGGTGAGGTAGCTTAGGAATATGAAGTATTAATTCATCCAGAGATGAATATTTACCCTGTTAAAAATATAAGGCCCGTAAAATAATGATAAATATATTACAAATACAAAAAAAACATTCTAATAAAGGTCAAAATTAAATATATCTCTCAGGAAATATGTTTGAAAATGACTTATTATTCATGATTTAAGTTGTATCTATACCATAGTGGTCAAATGAGTTTACTACAATAGAGAACCTTTGTAATGAATTATGATCATACCCAAACATCAAAATCACAGATGAACATTGAATGTGAGAATACTATAAATGTTAACCCTCCATAATAGATAAGTATGAGGATCTATCTATCAAATTATAATCCATTTATTAAATGAAATCAGCTGAACCAAAGTGAGAGTAAAACATTATGTTAGGTGATGTTCACCAACCACAACTGATTTAGGGAAGGGAGGATAAAGAGGTCCTATGGGAATTAATATTCTAGAATGTATGTTGGGGGTGGTATTTGGTGGGTATCAAAGGTGAAATATTTTATTTTTACACCTAGAGATTCACCAGAGGTAATAGGAACAATGTAGTGCTAAAGGTAATTCCCCAAATGTAACTCAATGTGAACTATCATTGGGTTTGGTGGGCCTGTCATATATTTTTGGGGATCCAAGGGTGGAAAAATAAAAACACAATAAAAATTTAAATGTAATGTAAGAATATAACAATGGCATACATGCAGCAGGATTAAATTAAAAATATTTTTATATATTAAGGATTAATAATAATGTGGAAAAAATGGCATACCTGCAGCAGGATTTAGATCTGGTAGCATCAGTGTCGAGGTGGGTGGCGGTGGAGATGGAAGAAGAGGTTGCAAAGGGGTTCACGGTGGAGGTGGGTTTGTATTGGAGGAGTGTTCGTGGTAGAGGTGGGGTTTGATATGCGAAAGAGGTGGGTTCGTGGTGGAAATGGGTTCACGGTGGAGGAGGGGTCAGAGTGGAGGTGGGTTTGTGGAGAAGGATAGTTCATGGTGGAGGAGCATTCATAGCGAAAGAGGGTTTGCAGTAGAGGAGGGCTTGCTGATGATAGAGGTGAGGTTGAAAAAAAAGGAGGGGATGGCAGAATAGGCATCCGCCTCTACAATAGTTTGAGGTATGCAAGAGGAGGGGACTATTAGAGTTCATTTATATAATCGGGTAATGTTTTTATCAATTCTAGTTAAAAAGAAATGATAGAAGTATGTTTTATCAGTGAAAAAATATAAATCGCTAATAAATATGCATGTATTAGTGAATTTTTTGTGCTGAAAAAGATAGACATTTTTCAGTGCTAAAAAAGCATTGATAAAATGCATCTTTATTAGTTCTAGTGCTATTAAAGATATAATGTTAATAAGTTATTTATATTAATATATATATTTATAAAATTATATAGATGATAAATATATATTTATTTATTTATAATTATGACTATAAATAAATAACTATTTATATTTATAAAATTATAATAAATATATTAATGAAATAATTTAATAAATTATAAATATAATAAATATATTTTTTATAATTTTATAATTATTTAAATATATATATACTTATAATTATAAATAAATATATATTTTCATTAAAATAATTATAAATTTATAATAAATATATTTATTATATATATAATCTTATAAATATATATAATTAATATATTTCATATATATATTTATAATATTATAAATATATTATTTATATATATTTACAATATAGTAGATATATATAAATATTTTTATTCTAATTTTTTAATTATTTAAATTAATATATATTAATTTATAATTATAACTATAAATAAATAATTATTTATTTATATAAAAATATTATTAAATTATAAAGAATATATTTATTATATTTATAATTTTATTAAAATATATATTCAAATTTTTTTCGTAGATAGGTGAGCCTACTCTTAAAAATTTATTAAAATAGATAGAGATGACAAATACAGAAGGATGTGTGGGGTCAGACAAAGAAGGGAAGCCCTCATCCAAAAAGAGAGTCTACAAACCCATAACAGGATCGTTCCTATAACCATGACCAGAGCCATCTGAGTCCTCTTTAGTTTCCTACTCTAAATATGTGTTCCTTTGATTGAAGAACACATAATAATTATCCCTTAGCTTTTGTTGCACCATGATGAGCCCTTTGGAAACCTTGGTAGAAAAGTACGACCACACCCACATGAACCATCATCATGACCGCACCCATGGCCATAGTTATGTGGCTGTCGACCCCACTACCAAGTCTTGGCTATTTTCCAGGCCCCTCCCAACACTTCTCTCTATGATACCTCCTCCTCCCTAGAATGAGGGGAAGCTAATCCCTTTCCTTTAGATGGGGATCATTGAGAACCCATTGAAGACCCCTACATATGAGTCTGATCATGAGAAGTATCATCCCCTTTATAGTCTCTATCAATAGGAGCTTGCACATTAATAATCTATAGTTCAGAAGAGACCTGAATAGAAGTGTCACGCCTTGAGTCTTATAATTGACTAAAATTCATGTCTAATCCTTTCCTAGGATGAGAAGAGTCATTAGGAGAGGCTCAAAACTCCTTGGGTATGGATGGGGACCCAATCGATGCAGTGACTATTTATTTATGACAAGGTATACTCTTACCAATGGATGTATCTAGTATCGTCACTCCTTCAGGAGGAGTGGTCTCCTCATCAAATATAGGGGCTTACTCAGCAATGTCAACCCATGTTTTATGCTTGTCTTGATCCTCTGGACCCACAACAGAAGCCTTCATTCCACTATCTTTAGAAAATTCATTTCCATTTCCCTCCATAATCACTACATTCCCACCGTGATAAGGGGGTAGTGTTAACCTTATCAGGTAACATGACATGTCTAACATACATCCTTCCGACCACCTACGAAAATCCATCCTTGGTGTGACCAATGGATTTACAATTGGATAAAAATGGGGAAAATTTCTCATATCAAACTATAACATCAAAATTGTAATGAATAGTGGAAATTGGAAAAACATCAATCGGGATTGTAGTGAGATCAATTTCAACCAAGAAAAGAACAATAAACCAAATCATGCTTATTTTATAGCGTGATCCAGCCTAATTGGAGTCCCAGTTTATAACACAATATCAAAATGTATCTGAGGATGCCACCAGACCCAGTTCAATCCATAAATTCGAATCTAAACATAGGTCCATTTCCAGGATGTGAAAGGGGATTAAAGCTTGGATTCTAGTTCTACAAATACACCATACCTGGTTTGTGGGAAACCAGTCTGAGCCCCCATGCCTTACGCTTCAAATCGTCTGATGGGAAAATGATATGGAAGTAACCCCACCCAACCAGGATACACATTAAATCATGAACTCTCCATTTAGAATAGAGTTTTCTTACTAGATAAGAGGTCTTACTTGGATGAAAACCTGATGGAAGCACTAACCTTGCTATCAGTGATGATTCACATGACTTGATTCGATCAATATGAAGATCCATATTTGCATGAATGAGAGATGAATTTCCCTTCTTAAAGATCAAGGCTCCATCATTCCTAGAAGAAAACTGTGCACTATCACTCGGATCTGGAACAAACCTGGCTCTCCCAGAATGTAGATGCAAGCAAGAAATCATAGCATCATCCTGTAGAACATTATGCGAGTCAAACATGTGTGAATCGAACTATCGTTGAGTAAGGAATGATGCTAAAATATCACGCGGAGATGACATCAGATCTGCCTGTAGACGCAAGCCATCCTGCCATCTACTTCATGGTCAGAGAAATTGCCACATTTTCACGAGATCCATTGCTGGAAGGCAAGGTATTGAAGAATAGATCTATCCACAGACCCAATCCATCACGCCAACTGCTTTATGATCTAAAAAACCGCCATGGTAGCATAGGATCCATAATTGGAAGGCCAGGGTTTGGCATAGATCTGACTCTCTTATAGGTGAGATCATCCATGTGCCAACAATGGACTGACCATATATATAATTATTGTAATTATTATAATTTTATAATTATTTAACTATATGTGTACTAATTTATAATTATAATTATAAACATTTGTATATATTTATCAATATTTTTAAATATTTCACAATATTTTTATTTAATTATATGTATTATATTAGGTTCTTGGGGATATAATTACATCAAAAACAAACACACAGGCCTGAAAGGCAAGTTATAGCCCCGCAAGGGATAAACCACCCAACTGCCCATTTTTATTACATCATCTATTTGGCTCGAAGGCCTTGTGGGCATGTTGCGCATTATATGGCCCGTAGGCCTACTTTTTTTGTCCCAAGACCCATTTTGTGAATAGTACTACTATAATACCTACTACTACATTATCGTACAAGACCACCTCCGATACAGTGCTCGCCGCTGCTACTACTTCTATGTCCACCACCGCTACAGTGTCGCCATTGCTACAATATCACTACAGTACTGCTATAGTACCCTATACCCAATGGGATTTGAACTCTGATTTTAATTATATATTAAATTGTATAATAATAATAAATATATTTTTTTAAATGTTTAATTATTTCAATAAATATATATTTATTTATATTTTTAACAATAGTTAAATATATATCTATTTGTAATTAAAAATTATAATAAATATATATTTGTTTATAGTTTTAAATTTATATATATTTACATAATTAAAAAATTATAACAAATATAATTATAATTTTATAAATGTATATAATTTATATATTTATTATAAAATTTTAATTATGTAAATATATCTATTTTTTTTTAAATTATAATTATATCGATTTGTATTTATTTATAAATATTTGTATATAAATATATATAATTAATATATTTATTATAATTTATAATTATTTAAATATATCTATATTTATTTAGAATTATAATTATTACTATTTTCATTTATTTATAAATATTTGTATATATTTATAAATATAGTTATTTAATTATATATATTTATAACTTTATTATTATAATAAATATATTTATTATAATTTTATAATTATATATATATGGTTATAAATATAATTATAACTATATATAAATATATTTATAAATATTTGTACATAATTATAATTATAATTATATTTATTTATAAAATTCGAATAGATATATTTATTGTATTCGTATAATTATTTATATATATATATATATATTAATTTATTTATAAATATAATTACAAATAAATATATCTTAAAAGTATTTATTTATAAATAAAATTTTATAATTATAAATATAATAAATATATTTATTATTTAAATATAAATATTTTAACTTCATAAGTATTTTTTGGGACATAATAGATTCATGGGTATAACATGAATGAGTCATATACCTAGTAAAGTATAGATAAAAAAATGAGTCATCACATATGGACATAATGAATAATAAAAAGGGTGTAATGTATAAATGAACATTCATGATGAATACATAACATATATGCACATAAATTATACTCACACATCAATATATTTATGGACCAAATTCATTGGAAACAAATATTTGTTTATTTATAATTATAATTATAAATATATATATTTAAAAAGTATTTATAAATATACAAAATTTAATAAATATAATAAATATAATAAATATAATAAATATAATAAATATAATAAATATAACAAATATAAAAAATATAATAAATATAATAAATATAATAAATATATTTATTATTTAATGAAATTTATTATATTCTTATATTTATTTAAATATATATTTATTCAATTATAATCTCAGAAATACTTTTTTTTAAACAATATATATATTTGAATTATTTAAAAATACATATTAATTATAAACATGCTTTTTTTATATAATGTATACAAATAAAAATTATTTTTTCATATAAATCTAATTATTTTATATAAATTAATTATATTTTTGTTACAAAATTTTATCATTTCTAATAATAGAACTGATAAATCTACACTTTATCAACCATAAAAAGCATTGATAAAGGTCACACCTTTATTAATTCTCTTTTTAGTGCCGATAAATTGTAGATTTATGAAGGATTTCAGGTAGCATTGATAAAGGCCTCCCTTTTATCAGCGCATTCTATTTAGCACAGATAAAAGACAACACATCCCTTTCCCGGATCAGTGGTAGTGATTCCACAAACACACTCCATGTAATATAATCTATTTGTCTCATGATATCTCATAAAGAATAATGTGTAGGTTTTTTCAACATCCTTTATTTATTTATTTATTTGATCAATCTTTATGGAATTTCTTTCATCTACCATGGATAATTATTTAGTTAAGGTAATACCATCCTGATCACCTAGGCCTGAGATATCACTTCCTCAACACATAAGTTGAAAATTCTATCTTGATCATTAAACAAATTCTATACCACTAAAGACGCACCCAACACAAGCTATCTCACCATGAAATTAATTTCATGGTTTTTTCCTTGCATCAAAGTACGCGATCCAATGTTTTAAATTGATAATGTTTTCAAATTGAGAGTGTAAGCACCCATGTTCTTTTGGACTGCAATTTTGAGTAGAAATTTTAATTTTTGCTATTAGATTCTTATAAAGGGGTAATATGGTCTTTTCCCCCTAGAATATAATCTCATAAAATTTTTCTGACAACTATGTTGGTCTCGAAATAGGGTGTTTTCCCTAGGACAAGAATTTGGTGGAATTCTAAGTCATTCAAATTTTAGTGGAAAAAAATTAATTAATAATTAATAAATTAAATATTAATTTATTCACATAGGTTCATTCAGATATAATTTTTTAAAGGAGTCTTGGATAGAGATTCCATCTTCTCCATTGATTCTGCGAAGGGTAGTTTAGCCTAAGCGAGTCAGAAACTCGACTTTGGTTCTAGTGTCGGCCCAAGCCCCTTTAATTCTTTTTTCTTTTTCTTATGTTTCTTTATTTTATTTTTAGTTTCCTTTCCTTTCCTCCATGATTCTTGCGTACACCCCTGAGTTATTCCCTTCTCCATGACCAAATATAGAAGAGGTAGAGTTAGAAAGAGGGGGGGTAATAGAGGTACAATTGGGAAGGCCTCAATATGCGATATCTTTGGATCGTGAAATGGAACGAAGTTCCGACAATATTCACCTAAAGGTAGGATTTTTTTGATATTTTATGTAAAAACCATTTAATTTTTTTTCAATATATAATCCCCTATTATGCTCTTTAATATGCCCTATAGGCCTAATGTGTTTTTTTCGGGGTAGAAATAGTGGTTTTGGGAGATCATAGGGATTTTCCATTCAGAAAAACCCAACAACATGTAATGTAGTCTATAGTGACATGTTGTGTGTTATTTCTGTCCAGGTAAGATGATGTTTTGGGAGCACACAGTATGTATTGGGTCACACACGTTGAAAAATGGTAATCAACCTTGTATTCGAGTACCTAGCCAGGCGAACCCATGTACGAGTACATGGCTATGTAGAGTACATTACTATACCCATGTGGGTATCATGTAGTGTAAAATTACACAACCTATCCAAATATATGCCTAGGCTGATGGAGGGACACAAGAAAGTACCCCATATTGGGTAAACACCATGTTCCCACATTAAAAATCATGTAACAGGGGTGTTTGCATGCCCAGGCCGGTGGATGTACACAGCCATGCATGGTTTTGGGAGTACACACTGTGTATCAAGGGTGTCATGTCGTGTACTACCCATCTTCAGCCCTCAAAGGTTTTTTCATGTTTTCTTTCCGCAGAATCATATTTGGATATAAGAGTAGTCTATACTACATAGTTTTTCACATAGACCATGATGTTAAAACTCATGGAGATATCTGAGGACTTCTAATTAGTGTTTCAGGGATTCTATCTAAATGGAGAGTATTTTCTAATAGTAATTGAATTTAGTCATCTACTTAGAGAGATAATCGACTTTGAATGATTGGTTGGGTGTTTGGACCAACCTATATTGATACATAAATATGAGAAGAATTATGATCCATCTCTTATGACCTATGCTTTCGAGGAAATTCCCTTTTTGAGATGTGCCCTTTATGCCTTTGTGTCCATGAGACCTACTGCTTTTGAGGATCCCCTATGGGATGCCTTTTATGAGCTATTATAAGTAGTCCCTTATAGGATACCTTTCCATTATATCATTAATATGATCCCATTTAGGATTCTAATAACATATTTCTATTACCGAGGATCCCATGTAGGATTCTTCTTCTTATGTGCTAACTTAGGAAGTCCCTTGTAGGATCCCTATTTCTACGTATCATTCCAATGACCATGAGTAGGATGCCTCTTCAATGTTTGTATTGAGGGACCTAGTGGGTACCATTTTTTTGACCCACCATGATTTATACATCTGTTTTTCGTAGAGATGGTATCAAGTGTCACCTAAGAACCCCTGATGAACTTTTAAACCCTTGGGGGTATGTCAGTAGTGTTGGGATGGGGATTTGGGCCACCCTCACTCCTTTATTTATACCTTTTCCATGTTTATTACTGATGCAGAAGTGTTTAGAAGAGGTGATTCTTGGTTGGTAGATTTTGAGCTAATACGAGATGCATTTCATTCTATTTGGGATTCCGAGATGTTTTTACTGGGATCCGTATTTCTTATTGGGATGCACAGGAATGCTTTCTTGGGATCCATCTTCTATGCCAGGTTATTTCTGATATTTACCGGTATACCCAGATGTATTACCAGAGACTTGGTTGTTTAGCCTAGATGTATATACACTGTGATATATATTTTTGGGATGTGGATAGGGGTTTCCTAGTATCCGTCTATTGATCCTTATGTGTTGATTTGTATGCCTTGAGTGATACTTGAATTTCATGTTGTAGGAATTCCTTGGACGAACTCATATGCTAGTGAGATGTGGTGGGGATGATTACAATATTCTTAGACTATGATATGTGGTGGGGATGATTACACATTCCTTGGCCTATGATATATGGGAATAGAGACACAAGAATTAGGGTATATTATGTTATCTTGAGAATTTGGGATGATTATGGTCTCTTTAGCCTATGATCGGAATGATTATGCTCTCCCGGATCAGTTATGTGACTCGAGGGGTGTTGTGTGGTGTCTAAATGATGAGTTATCTTTTTATGGGAATGGTGAACATTGAATCACGAATGATTATGCTCTCCCGAGTGGTGGGGATGATTAAAATCTCCTCATTCTATAATAGTGATGATTACACTTTCACTGACCAGTTACGAGACTCAAGGGGTGTTTCATGATCTCTCAATGCTGAGTTATCTTTACAAATCTCCAAAGGATAATACCCTTAGGGACTATCTATGTTATTAATGTCATAACCACCTATGGACTGAGACCTAGGGATCATACATTGGACTATATTTTATTGGCCTGGGAAGCATGGTTACTTACTAAGTGACATTTTATATGATGTTCAAATGTACTCAGTACAATCCTTTTATTGGATTGACCGTCAGTATATGGTATCCTTATTAGTGATTGGAGGTGAGTACGGGCGAACCCAGATGTAGGATGAATGTCCCCCTATGGTGATGTATCTTTATTAGAGATATAATTCCGATTTCGGATAAAGAATGTACATATTTATTGGGATTGAAAACCCATATATCAAATTAATGATACAAATCCTGAGTGGCATGACATCCAGGTCAATGCCCTTGCGCAGGATATCATGATTATAGACCCAATGATCAACTAATGTTTGTTAATGTTATTTCCTTCACATATCAATTAATATTCATATTTATGTACATATCTATAGGTTTGATAATATACGTGTATAAGTATATAGATATGGTCATCCATGGTGTAACTTTCCCAGTTGACTGGGATTATGGACCTTGGGTTTGATTATGGTTTCACATTTGGTTTACTTCTTTTTAGTTGTGTCTCAGTGAGGCTGAGTAGTTCCTTTTCATACCCTTACAAAAAAATGTTTTATAGGTTTCTTGTTGGGTTAGCCTACAAAGATTATTAATCACCCCTTCATGTGCACCTCAGTTTATGTGTAAACACTATATCTTCTTTTCAGGTGAAGCATAGTTTTATGGTGGATAAGGATGAGGACTAGAGTTTTATAATCGAGTAGATATGATCGTGTGAGTTATTCTAATCAGATTACTATAATTCAACAGTGTCTTGAGACATGGTACATGGTTTGGATCAGAGTTAGTAGTAAATCTTTGTACTTATACTTTTAGTTTCTTTTTGTACTCTTCTATTTGTATGGTTGACCTAGTGGATGACTAGTGTTTTATGTATTGCATTGATGTTCAGACTTTTATAGAATTTTCATATATTATTACAGCATGTTCTATATCAGTTTATTTACTACTTATGTAATCTATTTATTTACTAATGTGTATGATACATAGTTATCTCCATTGTTTTCTTACTCAGATATAAGGGAATAGTCTCCCCACTATCACACCCGAGGTCCTCGCTACTAGTTGTAGCCTCTAGAATACAGGGTGGTGCACTTGAGGCCTCGTAACCCACAAACCTTGAGCACTAGTTTAGTGGAATCTATTCTAAGTCGTTACAAAGTAGTATCAGAGTAGTTATTTTCCTACTATTTACTATTTGAGATATGATAGACATCAGTATTAGGAATGTGTCAAAACCTATCATGGATATCTGACTGGTGTGTCCAGAAGAATTTTTTCACTAGAAAGTCTAGGTTTCCAAGGTCTGGCATTGATTGCTGATCTACGATGTAACAATTTTATATGATTTTCTCCTTCAGAGAGACACATTTTGTGTGTATGTTATGATTTATTTCAGATCTTTAGATCTTGATCATTGGAAAGAGGCCGGTGATGGATTTTGACTTTTCGCCAACAAAGTCAATAGGCATCTCATGCATCATATTTGGCATGTTGGATTCACATCATATAGGTTTGATAGTGTGCGATTATTACTGATGAATGAGGCCTATTCAGTTGGTCCGACTTATGTATTTATATTTCATTCTGATGGAAGGTTATGTGGATCTATGTTGAGGGATTTTGGTTTAAGGTTGATGACTCAATCCTCATGCACAAGAGGTGTAGTGAGATAGTAGGTTGATGTGGCATGTGATTCCTTCCTTTTGAACCATTTTTAGGGTGGAATTTATCAGGTCATGGTAATCTAGTAGGATCGCTGAGTATGATGATGATGGATAATGGGACTTTTCTAGAAAACTGGACCACCATTCTGCATTTTTGTGTTTAGATGCCCGATGAGTATCATTTCAATTTTTCTTTTGCATTGGTATCATAACCTCTAGGGATAAGTTCCTTATAAGGATGCTCAGTGAGGATGAGGACCTTTTATGACATCTTTTTAGCTTTGATCCTTGTAGGTCGTTGTTATATTTACCTTATTTTGAGAGGTTTTGATCTTTTGGACTAGGTGGTTAAACCATGTGACACAGTTGTGAGGCTTGTTTTATAGGGCTAGGTGGGAGAACTAGTGGACCTTAGTTTTACTTAGACCCATGTAGGCCTATATTCATTTTGTTTTTGAGTAGCCTATGTGATAGATTGACCCATGTTTTCTGGTGCCTATATTGGCAGTGATCCTGGTTTCATGCTAGTTTTTAGATTTAGTCCTGGTAGGTGCTCGACTTTTGCATTATAAGCATGTTGATGATTTCATATTTTGATGAAGCACCATCAGTGCTTATTTTTTGAGACTGGATTTTATGGGTAGGATTTTTTAGGTTCCTAGCCCTGTCGACCAGTGTTTCCTCTATTACTAATGTAATCAGTGCATGGATAGAAACACATGACTGGAAGAACTTTGGGTGATGGGAGATCATGAAATAAATCATGGCATATGTGTGGTGCTCAATTTTGAAGAGGATTTCGAAGGGAAATTCCTAATTAATTAGAATAAAATTCCATATAGCATGGTAAACGTAGCTTTGTAATGAATAACTCACTAGGGTAAGAGTCGAGTGATAATGGAAGACACTAGCTGTGTGTTGTATCGTTTGAATAAAATTATGAGAGTTGATGGGTGTGTGCCAATGAACAGTGTTTAAAGTCTTTTAATGTTCTTGGATCTTGGAAGTTGTGCTGGAATGTACCTCCGTGGTAGAGGTGACATCATGAAATGAATCAGGTACAACGGGATGGTTGACCCGTGACTGATTCTTGGTCAGGTTTTGATAGGATGGTGAGCATGGCTTAGAGGGATCTATTAAAACCCCTAGATGGAATAATTACATACTCCTATTAGAGATGGTCATGCACTGTCTTGATTTATATTGTTTATATTGAGAGTGAATCGACCATAGGTATAGCTCTTCTTCTTTATAAATGTTCCTCCCTAGTTAGGAGGAGGAACCTATTGAGGTTGCACTCGAGGAGTGGTGTAAGGTAATATATATGGTGGGGAGTGAACTATTATCCATTTGAAGGTGGTGAACCTCATTTTTAGTTGAAATTCAGTGTTTATTGTGGCCCATTGGGATTGGAGATTTCTTTTGAGATGATGATAAGAGTATTCCTATGGTGGGGAGTACCATATCGATGGTGGTTAAATGTCTTCTATGTAGAAGGATGTTGTTGATGCTATGAGGATAGTCATTGGATAGTCTAGATACCTCGGTTTTTCATATGCTCGAGTTGAGATCATGGTTTTTGGTCTTTTAACCAGGATTCTCAGGAATGATAAAGATTATGGTGAGGAGTTTATAAGGACCAATGTTTTTTCGGATAGTAATTTTGAGCAGAAATTTGAATTTTTGGTGTCAGATGCTTGTAACTTGGTAATATGGTATGTTTACCCTACTAGATGTTCTCAGATAGATTTTCTTCACTCCAATGGTACAGAAATAGTGTGTTTACCCTAGGACTTTAATTTTGTAAAATTCTATGCCATTTTAATTTTATAGGAATGATTAATATTTAATAAATTAAATATAAATTTATTTATTAGGTTCATTTGGAAATAAAATATGAACACAGTATCGAATTGATATTTCTTATTCTCTATTGAGTCTGGAATGAGGATTTTAGCTAGGTGAGGCATAAACTCGAGCTGGGTGCTTAGGATATCCTGTACCCCTATTTTCTTTTTTTTTTCTTTTTTTTCTTTTCATTATTTTATTTTTCTTTCATTTGTTTTATTTTCCTATTCGATTCTCATGTATTCCCTAAAGGGATTCCATTTTCTATGACATAATAGATAATATGGGTAGGTATAAATAGAGAGAGGGGGAAGGTAATAGAGGTACTGTTGTGAATCCCTTGATGCGCTAGATCAATGTACGATTGTTATAGACCGCAAAAAATGAATAAAGCTCTGAGGTTTTCCACCCAAAGGTATACTATTTTTATATTTACTGCAAGACCCCTTTAGATTTGTTATTTTATAAATATAACCCCATATTATGACTTATAATAGCCCCTAGAGTCTTGATATATTGTTTTCAAGGTAGAAATGGGGGTTTTGGATGATCCAGGGGGTTTTCTCTTGGGGGAAACCCAACAACACAACGTGTAGTCCATGGTGACACAACGTGTGTTCTTTCTGTTTGGGGAAGATAATGTTTTTGGAGTACAATACATGTATGTGTTCATATACGCTGTGTACTGGTACTCAGATGTGTAGCCAAGTAACCGCCCGAGTGAATCTGTGTAGGGGTATGTGGTCATGTTGAGTACACATCTAGACCCCATGTGGGTAGAACACCATATAAAAGTACACAACCTAGCCAACAATACAGCCAGGCCAGTTGAGGGAAATAGGCAGGTACCTTGTGTTGGGTACATGTTTTCTACCCACCATACACATCATGTACCTGGGGAATTTACATGCACATGCTAGTGAAAGTACATGCCTACGTTGGCTATTGAGAGTACATGATGTGTACCAAGGGTGACATGACATGTACTACCCCTTTTCTAACTTTGAGAGGTTTTCATGTCTTCATTCTTAAATCTGATTTGTACATAAGAGTATTCTATCATGAGTTTTTTTCTACATAGATCTCGATGGTGAAACCATGGAGCGATCTGAGGACTCCTACTGGGTGTTTTGGGATTTCATTCAAAATGAAGAGGTTCTTCCTACCGTATTCAAATTCAGTCATCTTTTGAGAGAGATACTTGAACATGAATGATAGGTTGGGTGTTTAGACTAAGCTTGTTTGTGACCTTATTATGATTTGAGTTATTAGTTATCACCCATGAACTATTATTTTGAGTAAGTTCCCCTTATGAGACATTCTTTTCTAGCCTATGAGGTCGTGAGATGAGTTGCTTCCAAGGATCCCCTGAGGGATGCCTTTTCTTACGAGCCATTCTAGAGAGAACCTCATGGGATCCCTTACCTGTATATCATTCATAGGATCCTCTATATGATGCATCTACCCACTTTTTGTTACTAAGAATCCTCTAAAAGATTCATCTACTTATGTTTTGACTTAGGGAGTCCCTTGTAGGATCCCTACACCCATGTATGATTCTACGGATCCCAATTAGGATGCCTCTTCAGTGTTTAGCTTAAGGGACCCAATGAGTTACCATTTTTTGACCAACACTATGATGTAAATCAGGATTGGTAGAGACAGTATTGGGTGTCACCATAGAACCCATGCCAAACTTATAATCCCTTGGGGTTGTGGAAGTAGTGTTTGGATGGGAATTCGGGCCACCCCCACTCCTTTGTTTATATCATTACCATGTTTATTACTGTTGAATTTTTTTTTACCAAAGGTGCTTCCTAGTTGGTGGCCTTTGAGTTAATTCCATATTTCATTCTTTCTCTTTTGGATGCCTGGAAATTCATCTTAGGATCCATATTACTTATTGGGATGCCCAAACATGCTTTCCTAGGTTCTGACGTCTGAGCCATGTTATTTATAATATTTACTAGTATACCCAGAGGTACTACCTGGGACATGGTTATTGACACTGGATGTATATATATTGTGATATATATTTTTGGGATGTCCATAGGTGTTTCCTAGTATCTGACTTTTGATACATACATATTGATTTGTATTCCTTTAGTGATACTTAAATTCAATGTTTTAGGAATGCCTTGGACAAACTCATAGGCTAGTGATATGTGGTGGTGATGATTATGCTCTACTAGGCCTGTGATATGTGGTGGGGATGATTATGATATCCTAGACCTATGATATACAAGCATAGTGACCCAATAATCATGGTATATTATTATCAACCAAGTTGTGTGGATGATTACAATCTCCTAAGACTTTGATTGGGATGATTATCCTATCCTAGATCAGTTATGAGACTTGAGGAGTGTTTTAAGGAGTCTCACTGATGAGTTTCCTTTTTATAGGTATGGAGACCCATGAATCATGGAATATTATGCTCTCCTGAGTGGTGGGGATGATTATGATCTCATGGGCGTATAATCGAGATGATTACACTCTCCCTAATTAGTTATGTGTCTCGAGGGATATTTCATGATGTCTCAACAATGTGTTTTATTTACATATCACCTAAGGGTAAGACCCTTATACACAATCCATGTTATGAGTTTCGTAACTACCTATGGACCGAGACCTAGGGATCAGACATTGGAATAGATTTATAGGACTGGGTAGCTTGGAGACTGACTCAATGGCCTTTTACAAGATGTTTAGATGTACTCATCAGAATCCTCTTTCAGTATTGAAGGTTGGCATATGGTATACTTGTTAGTGATTTGAGGTGAGTGGGGGTGAACCCAGGAATAAGATGAGTACCCCCTATGGTGGCGTAGCTTTCAGAGAGATATAATAATGAAATTTTCTGAATTAGGTATATATCAATTGAGATTATAGACTCAAAGACTAACATAATGATACAAGACTTGGGTAGCATGACGTCCATATCAATTCCATTACATAGGATGTCCAGGCGATCGAGATTACGAGCCCAAGGATTGAATCCTATTGGTTTCACATTATTTCCTTCAAATACTAGTGAATATTCATATTTATGTATATATGTATAGGTATGGGAATATATATGTATATTTATATAGATATGGACATCCATGGTGGCACTTATCTAGTTGATCGGGATTACAGACCTAGGGTTCGACTATGGTTTACCATTTGGTTTAATTATTTTTTGTTGTGTCTTAGCGAGGGTGAGTAGTTTCTTTGCATAAACATACAAAAACATATTTTATAGGTTACTTGTAGGATGGCCTACTTAGAATATTTATCACCCCTATATGTGCATCTTAGTGTACATGTAGACCTTATGTCTACTTTTCTTATTGAGAATAGGTTTATAGTGGATAGGGATGAGCCCTAGAGTTGTATGATCAAGCAGAGATCCTCATGTGAGTTCTTCGGAATGGACTAATGTAGTTCGATAGTGTCTAGAGATAGATTACATGGTCTGGCTCTGAGTTAGTAGTAGATCCCTGCATTTTTAGTTTTAGTTTATTTTTATATTCCTATATCTGTATGGTCAACCCTGTGGGTGACCAATTTTGTGTGTATTAATTAACTATTTGAGAATTTTATTGATTTTTTATTTATTATTACAGCATGTTGTATATTAGTTTATTTAATAATTCCACACTCCGTTTGTTTACTACTGTGTATGATACTTATATATCTCCACTATTTAATTAATTCAATATATGGAATAGTCTCCCCACAATTACAACATAGTCCCTCACTTCTAGTTGGAATCCTCTGGCATATTAGGAGGAACGCTTTAGGCCTTGTAACCCACTAGCTTGGAGAATTGGTTTAGTGGTATCCAAGTGAAGACGTTACAAGGAGACCAACACACAAGTTCATAGATAGTAAAAACTAATGAAAACACAAATATATGGTGTTCTTATTGGCAGGTGTATCATCTTGATATCATTTACTTGAGATCACTATGTTCAAACATTATGAGAAGTAGTCTGAAAGCTTATGAACCCCCACCACTTGATAATCCCACATCATCAATGTTCTTTCATTATAATATATATGGACCATAGTACATTACATCAAAATTATTATCAAGATATATCTAGGTTCTTATTGTATCCAAGAAACTACTATAATATTTTTATACAACATATAATCTATGTATATTACAATAAATATAATGGGAACAACAATATCAATAATATTCTGGTAAGATAATCAATTGTATATATCAAACTATATGTATGTAATGGAAATCCATGTATATACATGATTTGGTTATAGAGAACTAACATTCAAAATTGTTAAATAATGAAAAGAATTCCATGAAAAAAACACAATATGTTGCCTATCCTATAACAATATAACACAATAGGCCTTTAGCAACACCAGAAATGGCCTTTATCAGTGTTAGAAAAGTGATGAATACCTGAGTGAGATTAAAATTCCCCGATCCTTTATTAGTGATTTTAAAATCACTAAAATATTTATCCTTTATTAGTGATTTTAAATGAATTATTAAATGTGTACTTTATCAATGCTTTTAAAAGTGCTGATAAAGGTCCATACTACATAGTGTTTTAATAGCACACTACAACACTATTATAGTGTTATGTAACAACACAACACCAGAAATACACCACATATCAACAAAAACAAGTCCCAAAATAGAAATTTAATTAAATGAAATTTACAACACAAATACAATATAAACACTATATTATAGATATTTAAAACATTGTTTTATACAATCACATAAATATAAATTATTATATACATTCAAAAACATCATTGTTCCTTTGTATTTAAATTTTAACTCAAATCACTCTATTTATGAAAAACAACCATAAATAAAGAAAAATAATACACCTGTATAACAAAACAATTCTTATTTTAGTAATAAAATAATGAAATAAAGTAACATAAAGTGTTAATTTTACTAAAATTGATGTCAATTTCCTATAACAATTTGCAGTTAGAGTCATACCGGTCACACTATGCATCATATTGAGGTGAGGCTGATTCTAACACATCTCAAATGAATTTTTCATCATTTTCCTGAAGTATAAAAAAAATTTAATGCATTTTCTTAATTTTGAGTACATTAGTTGTCTTTTGTACTAACATTTCATTTTTAACTTGAAACAATCACTTGTGACTCATTCTAATCACATCGTGTATCAATTTGATGTGAATCCTTTTCCTACACAGCAGAAATGACTTATGAATATTTTTTCTAAATTATCAAGAAAATCCAAGAGTGTTTGATCTATTTTTAGCGAGTGACACTTTTTGATCTAAAATGTCAATTTTAAACAAATAATAGACACTTTAATTTATATCGAAAACATCATGTATCATATTGACATGTGACTGATTCCTACACTTCATTAATGACTTATTTATCATTTTCGTAAAGTATCAAAACAATTTGACTGTGTTTCTCAATTTTTAGTTGGTTAATTTTCTATTTTAATAAAATTGATGTCAATTTTAAATAAAATTATACACTTTGAGTCATACTGGTACAACGTGGGTTGAATTTAGGTATTTATGATTCTTACACATCTCAAATGACTTATGTATTAATTTTATAAAGTATAAAAACAATATGAATGTGTTTTATAGGTTTTGAGTATGTCAATTATATTTTTCTTATGAAATAAAATTTTAAATTGGAAACACACACTTTTGACTCATTCTAATACTATCAGGAAATATTTTGACATGAAAACTATTCTTACATGTAAAAAATGACTTCTTAATTAGTTTTCTAAGTTATTAAGAGAATCCGAGTGCATTTGATCAGTTTTCAGTGAGTGACACTTTTTGAACTAAAATGTTGATTTTAGAATTAGAATGGATACTTTGAGTCATACTGGGAAAATAATGTATCATATTTAGGCATGAATTATCCCTACACATCAAAAATGACTTATGGATCATTATCGTAAAGTATAAAAACAATATGAATGCATGTGATCAGTTTTGAGTACGTAAATTGTCCATTTTATGAATATTGGTGTCAATTTTAAATAAAAATACTCACATTGAGTCATATCGGTCACACCATGAGACATATTTAGGTGAAGATGATTCCTACACATCTCAAATGAATTATGGTTAATTTTCCTAAACTATAAAAACAATCCAAATGGGATTTCCTAGTTCTGATTATGTCAATTTCCTTTTTTACAAAAATGTCATTTTAAACTAGAAACATGCACTTTTGACACATTCTGATCAAATAGTTTATTAATTTGATGTGAAACCAATTCCCACTTTTCAAAAATTAATTATTAATTATTTTCCTAAATTATAAATAAATTCTGAGAAAGTTTTATAGGTGTTTAGTGAGTGACACTTTTTGAACTGAAATGTCGATTTTAAACTGAAAACGAAAACTTTCAGTCATACCAGACACATCATGTATCATATTGAGATGTGGGTGATCCATATACATCAAAACTAACTTATGGATCATTTTCATAATGTATCCACACAATCTTAATGTTTTTCATGGTTTTTAGTTTGTTAGTTTTCGTTTTATTAAAATCGATGCCAATTTTAAATAAATATATGCACTTTGAGTCATACCAATGACACTATGGATCATATTGTTGTGGGAATTATTTATACACATATAAAATTACTTATGGATCATTTTACTAATGTATAAAAATAATCCAAATGTTTTTCATGGTTTTTATTACCTCAGTTGTTTTTCTCTTAAAATGTAATTTTAAACTAGAAACACACAATTTGAATCATTCTGATCACATAATGTATTAGTTTGATGGGAAATTGATTCCTACACAACATAAATAACATTTAATTTTTTTATAAATTTTCAAGAAAATACATGTGAGTTTGATCTATTTTTAGTGAGTGATGCTTTTTGAACTAAAATGTCAATTTAAAACTAATAACGGACACATCAAGTCATTTTGGGCACATTTTGTATCAAATTGAGGTGAAAATTATTCATATTCATCAAAAATTACTTATGGATCTTTTTAATAATGATTCAGAATAATATGAATATGTTTTCATAGTTTTGAGTATCTTAGTTGTCTATTTTGCTAAAAATTAATTATAATTTTAAATAAAAATAGTACATAGAGCCATACCAATCACACCGTGTGACAGATTTAGGTGCAATGAATTCCTATAAATACCCAACTCTCAAAAAATACTAACTATCAATGTTACCATGATATATATTGATGTTATTTGTCAACTGTCAACACCTCATGAGCATCTTGGAACAAACTGCCCCTTCTCAAAAAAAGGAGTCACTTGTATAAGAAAAAATTATAATACATAGTAATATTAAAAAGAAATAAATTAAACATAAATATAAAATAATACAATAATTTTATGGAAATTTATTTTACTGTTGAAACATCAAGATTACTTCTGTGATTGAGAACTAGAGGTAACATTAAGGAAATTGATAAATGTCAACATTGTAGGGGTGAATGTTTTTGAGGGATAAGAAGTCTGTAGAATTTTTGGTGCACAAAATAATAAAATATGGATAGATCACACCAACATGAATAGTATAATACACCTATATAAGAAAATAATAAAAATTTGAGTAATATGAAAAAAAAATTAAAAATAAATATGAACAATACATTAATTCTATGGACAATGATTTTACTATGAAAAAATCAATATTACCTATGTGATTGACTAGAGGTAGTGTTATTTATATTCCTATAAAGTCAGTGGTGGGAAATTGAAGGAATGTGATAAATGCAACACTATAGGGGTGAAAAGGCATTGGGGGAGAGTAATTTTATGGATGTTTTGGTATAGAAAGGCATCAAATATGGATAGACCAACCCAACTTGAACAAAATAATCCACATGTATAAGAAAACAGTTATTATATGAGTAATGATAAAAAGAAATAAATTACACATAAATATTAAATAATAAATAAATTCCATGGATAATGATTTTACTATGAAAACATAAAGATTACCTATGTGATTGTGCACAGACAGAATCATTTATCTTTCTGGAAAGGCATGACATACAGACATGAATCTTCTAAAATAAAGGAATTGCGTTATGTTTTTTTGCTAAAATATATAAAGTATATCATAACACTACCTTTAAATCTTTCCAATGGGTTTCCTTCATAATATTTTATTCTTCTAAGGGATTGGTAACATCATCATGTGTATAAGACATTGTTTACATTAGTAGTCAAACATTTAATTTAGACTATTTTAATTAAGCAGAGAACATATAATATTATGAGAAAAAACCTAGTACATTAAAATAAACTTTTTCCTTCTCATTTATCTCTATTTATTTTTTAAGGTTTCAGTGATTTTGTTCCTCTACTGAGAATCCAAATCCTCTCTTTGTGGTCCCCTCTAATGTACAAGACATTATATACATTGGGACCAGAATGAAGTGATTGTGATATACTAATAAAAGGTATGTCCTTAATTGAATCTTCATTTAACACAATATTTGTTTTAGTATCCAGAAATACAATTGACCAATTCATTTATATTGGATTAGATACATAAAATAATTTCACTTCTTGTGATGCCATTATGAACAACTCGTTTTTCCCATTCTAAGTTGAAATTCACCTTCAAGAAGCACATTTCATCAAATTTCACTACAATGATATTGTCAACCCATTTGAAATGGAAAATTGTCACCTAAAATATTATATAATCCAATTGACATATCTATTTGATAATTCCAAAATATGAAATATTTTCATAAAATTGAATTCTATCCTTAGAAACACATATCTACATCTCTTCTTCCACAAGAATAACACCACTATCTTGCATTGTACTATAGTCATCATGTTCTTTTATATATAAATTATTACCTTTTATTATAAAACCAGTGTAAGATATAAAATTTTGATTCATTTCTATTTCTAGCCATAGAAGTCATTTAACAATTGAATTCATATTTTTAGATAACTCCTTATAAATATGATATTGAAACCATTCTATAAATTTTTGATTATGTGTATTTTATATCCATCCTTCAACCCTTGATGGATTCAAATATCTAATAAGTTCTTTGTGGGATTCAATGTATGGATCAAAAATTTTACTATTACGTAAAATGTAAAGGTGATCTTGCTACAGATCTGTCAAGGAAATTGTAACAAAATCTCTTCCAGAAATCATGTTTCCCAAAAGGAATTTTCTATAACGAGACTTTGAGAGACCAATAATTTCATCATCTGATAGGTAATCGATACATAATTCAATATATTCATCAAACATATATCGTTTTTCAATAAAACCTTTTGGCCGACTTCGATTCTTGACATACCCTTTCAAAATATTCATATATTATTCAATGCTTTACATCCATCTATAATGGATATGAAAATATAGTTGAACCTCTATAACCATGTAAACCATCAGGTGGACCATTATATCAATGAATTATAGTCGTAAGAACATCTTTAGTTCACACAATATGATTGAAACTTCATTATATAGGATGGGAAACTTCATCGGGTCTATAACATTATTGCATATGGATTTGAAAAATAAGCACAGTTTTGTTATTATATGTCATACATTTTGAGACAGGATGTAATGGAAATACATAATAATTAAATCTTTCATGAAAAAATGACATTATTTTGATTTTAGTCCTCATAACTTCAAATAATTCATTGAGATGACATTTTTGATATTTTATAAATACTCTTATAGAACTTTAACATTATTAAGTAAAGGAAAAAGTTGAAAATTTTCTTATCTGGATAGATTATAAACTACTAGAGGAAGAAAAGTCTACCTTTAACGCTTCACCAGTGCCAAATCTTACCTTTTCTCATTTTCAATCATGTATGACCTAGCCTTGATGTGATCTTTCATTTTTCTAGGAACATTTAGTAACATTCCAACAACACTATCAAATAAAAGTTTCTTTCTATATGTATGAAATGAAGAAAATGACTGACATACAAACCATTCAAATAGGATTATTCAATGTAAATTGATCTCTTCTTCCAAACTGATTTTGTAAGGTTTTTTTAAAATGGGTTTCGAAGAACATTTTTAATATCTTTTACTTTATTGTATAGTTGATCGCCTGTTATTGGAGATGATGTTGTACCTTGTTCATTATTCCCATCAAATTTTGTTGTTGAGTATCAATATTTATGTTGTTGAGGTAAAAATTTCAAATATCATAAAAACACAATATTTAAGGAATGTTTTAAATTAACTGACTATGTGAATTTTTCACAAATGGGACACCCTAATATTTCTTTAATTCTATAGCCTAATAAATTTACCTAAGATGGGAAGTGATTTATTATTCCATAAAATATGGACCTCAATGTTAATTATTTACTTCTATGAGATCATACATTGTAAAACCAATGTCCCACATCAATTTAAGATCATTTATCAATGGATCCAAATAGAAATCAATTTCATTACTGGGTTTTTTTGGTCCAGATATAAGTAGAGACAACATAATGTATTTTTTCTCCATGCATAACCATGGCATAAAGTTATAATTTAGGAATATAATGGGCCATGTATAGTGAGTAATATTCATTATTCCAAAAGTATTTATTCCATATATATATAACAAAAGATGAAATATTCATGGATCATTTTTGAATTTGGGATAATTATTAAATTTTATTCTATTGAGGATAATATAGTGGATGACATAGGTTCCTATATTTAATTCTTTCACCTACATGCCATGTCAATTGTCTATCAGTTTCCTACCATCCATATAGTCTTCTAAACTATGTAATGGTAGGGATGTACCATACAAATTTTGAAGGAATTGATTCATTTTTCTTGTGTTGATATGAACCACACATAGGGAATTTTATGAGTAATTCATGGACATTTTGAGACAATTTTTAATCATTTAGACAAACATTATTTTTTAGAGATAATTCACCATGAACATAATATTCATTTAGTGTCATATGTTCGGCATGGTATTTCATTTTCTTCTAGTATCATATTATTAAAGAGACGTAGTAGTCTTGTAAATCTAGTGTCACTCCATCCGCTGCCATATTTCAAATTATATAACTTTAATACAGCTGACAATATTGTGTATTTAGTAGAACCAATATACAATGGTTTCATGGCACAACTATTTAACTCATGAAAAAATTTGGATAGTTACTAAGGTTAAATTCAATTTCAATTGTCATTTCTTCCATGAATTCTCTATCATCATTTACACTAGTATTCATATCAAATGATCCATAAATCACAATATCATCATAATTAGTGTCCATGTTCAGTTTTTCCCTGTGTTTAGTCCAACGTTTATAGTTATGATATATTTTGTGACAAATAAAATGTCCTTCTAACTCTTCTAGACTAATTTTTCTTTAACAAAAACAATGTAAACATGGCAATAGGATTTTTTGAAGTTTCATAGGAATTCTCTCTTACAAACGTGATGACCTCTTTAACTCCATCTTCATAATATTTTGTCAAATGATTATTGTGAATCCATTTTCAATTCATATCCATCCTATTGGATTCAGAAAAGATTAATTTTCTACAATAAATAAATAAATGCACATAAGATATTCATTATCAAAGGAGAAATTTATATACAATTATAATAAGGGATTTTATTATTTGAAATAGTTTTAGTATATTGAAGAAAATGGGTAATTGAAGAAAATAGTTACTACAATATGGTAGGTTTTATCCTATGAATTCATTCAATGGTGAAATTATAGACAAATCATCATCATCAACTCATCTCTAGGAAATTTATCATTGCATTTAGTTGTTTGAAACTTCTGTTATCTCTGGTAAACAAGTACCTATGTTGCTTTAAATAATATAAAAAGTAGTAATCATTGTGATAAATAATGTTCAGAGTTAAAAAAACCTAAAAGATATGGAGGATGAGTTTCAAGAAACAAGTTGAAATAATGGTTGTTCAAGAGATGAACTTGATGAGGATGACAATAGAGTATAAAAGATATGGGGGGGGGTGAGTCCAAACCAACAAATTGTAATAATAACTATTTTTTGACCCAAATAAAGGCTTTATTAAATCCCCTATATAAATGAAAATATAATATATGAAACAAAGGAGTAATAAGAAACTAAAATTTGATAAATAAGAATAATAAAATCTCATTCAATCAACTAGAAGATATAAAAAGTTATTGTTAAAACATCTTAATATATAAAGTGTAATTTCATATACATGGATAGTAACCATAGATTCCTAGGGCTGGACCCAATGCATGTAGACCGGAAATTATTAATTCCTAAAAATAATCTCTAATATATATAATTTTATAACTCTCATTCTATAGTTTCTGAACAAGTGATATAATAAAATAAGGAATTATTACTTTTAAAAATAATGATATATAAAATATTGGAAGCATCTCAAGACTCTTGTAATTTCATATCACCACACTCACCCATCCCATGGATTCTAGGGAGGAAAATGAATCAGATCTACCCATCTGAAGCATTATAAGGAGCCATTCTAATACACACTAAACCATCCTTGAGATTCTCAGTAAGTCTATAATGAAGTTTGTATAATGAAATAATACACATCAACATGATATATCACAAATAAGGTAGAAAAACATCCCAATCCTCATAAAGTATATCCCATACACATTTAAACACACACACACACACACACACCACATAATTTATAATATACAAATTTTTAAAAAATATCACATTTAAACATAATTTCTAATGAAAATAAATATAATCCCATACTAATTTGGAAATCTAGAACCATAATTTGTAAATAAATAATTATTCAATCACCCTTACATTTTAAGTTATGAAAACACATAAATAGATAGAACGATATATATATATATCATTATAAAATAAAATTAAACTGATAAAAATATAGTAACCCTTACAGCAGAATATCACAACATAGTAAACGAAACACAACCCCATACAAATTTCGAAAATAGAGTTCCATTGATAATAAATAAATATGGTATCACCCTTACTAAGACTTCTTTTAAAATAAAACAACAAATTATGATCAAATAAATTTTTATGTAAAATCCCTTACACTATAAAATTAAAATTTAATTTAAATAAATAAATTCCCTTATATGAATTGTATAAAATCAAATTCTTTTGTTACGTCGCACCATTACCAAACTTAGAATTGGATTTATAAACCAATTTGATTATTCTTTAAGGTATTTATATAAAAAACTTCCAAATTTTTTATAGTGGAATAAATATTTATTTAATTGGTTTATTTGAAGACCATAGGTGATTCTCTAAGATTAAAAAATAGTGAAAAAAATAAAGCTTGCGAAGCATGCTGGGGTATAGATGTAGACAAAAAAGATAATTTATTCAAAAAATTAATTTTAAAAAATCAATACATGATATACAAATTGGTAGTCAAGAAAAAAAAAGATCGTAAATAAAATCAATACAATTTACAATGACTGGAGCAAAAAAACTGAAGAAATCATCGAAGAATAAATCAAAAACAAAAAAGAAAATACCAAAAAAAATTTGGAAATTATAAAGAAAAATACCATCCTTCCTCACTAGGTTGAAGAAATTTTGAGACCCTCAGATCCATATCTTGATTTTTTCTTTGGAAACCCTAACTAAAAGAGGACACTCGATACTGGTCAATGTTCGAACAACTAGAGGTAGTGAGTTTGCATGATTCGAGATTTGATTCCCTTTAGGGTCCTGAAAAATACGCAAAGGAGAATGGGAATGCCTTTAATTCAAGATAGGATTCTACCCAATTTCCATCGAGGAATTGGGCAAAAATGTGGAGAATACACAAAGGTTGGAAAAAGATGAAATAGTCCACGTACCTATCCAATATTGACGGTACGTGGCCAGCTCAGCAAGTTGCCCCCTCCACAGACCGTTGTCGTTCGCAGAACAGAGGTGGGGACCCTCCGTGGGCGCGAAGCAGGATGGGCACCAGGCTGGTCCACCATCACAAACCACCCCAACGGCAAGACGTGACAACCAGCCCGAAACGTGTATGCCTTCATTCGTGGAATAGAGGCGGAGCACTGTGCGGCCGCGAAGCACCACCCGAACCGATTTGGTTCGCAAGTGAGGTGCATTCAATGCCCCGTGAGTTGCGGATTGACCAAGTCATCCGTAAACTGGGTTTTTGGTAATGGGACTCCGTAGAAGATGTTGCATAACCAGAGATACGTCTCTTCCCCCACTATAAAAGGACATCGGGGTGGAGGGAAGAAAGAGGGGGGGGGTGGAGATCAGACTAAGGTGGAAGGATTTCAGAGGAATGATCATAGGATTTTTTAAACAGTGAAGTTCCAATTTGTGATAGGTATGAAACTGGAAATGAATTTATAAGGAACCGAAAAACGCATAACAACTTGGTGAACCAAAAACATAAAATAACAAAAAAACCATGAACTAGGGCCCCTCCGCGGCTGTATTCCTCGTGGGACAGGAATTCTATGACCTTTTTAGATCTTATGCACCGCCTAACAGCCTCTTACACGGGCGAAGCCCAGACCGATGAACCCCCGACCGACGTCGCCCCTAGCCGCCACTGCTCGAGTAGACTCCCCAGCATACCAACCTGGTATGCAGGCCAAACCTGAAGCCGCGTACTTCCCTAGTATGTGGGATGCCTATAAGTCCACGTACCACACTGGTACGTGGATAACCGTTCCAGTCGCATGCGTACCACCCCCTACGCGAAGGGCGCCCCTCCTCATACACCCATGTGGCCCGCCAACTCCTTCGGGGTTCCCATTCCTCTAGTAAGAAAAAATCCTTCCAATCTGGCCTAATCCATCGCAATCCCCTCATTGGATTATTCATCGGCCACGAGCCAAGGTCTTTACTGAAGCCACCAGATCCGTATGATGTAACCTTCAGGTGTATCGGTGCGCCGCTTTGAGTTCACATACCCACAGTAGGCAAGGGAAAATGGGTTGCTTCGGCCCTTGAGTGGGTTCCCAAAACAATCCTAGGTTCACATACCCACGGTAGTGCAGGGTCTAAGCCCGAGAGTCCCCTTTCTACCTTTCCACTCACCAGGATTGGAGGACCCCGCTTGTGTTTCCTTTCGACACCAGCGGTGAGTACTTCTCCCCACTTCTGGGAGTGATAGGCCAGCCATCCCAATGTAACACCCTAGTTCTTATTGCAGGATGTGGTACCTACACCCCTCCTTTCATCGATCCCAAATCCCTCTCCTATTGGAGTTTGTCACCAATTCGGGAATCCATCCTGGAGTAAGTCATAAACTCTCAGGGAAGAAATCTTAGTGTAAGTCCCTAGTTCTTATTGCAGGAGGTGGTACCTACACCCCTCCTTTCTTCAGTCCCAAATCCCTCTCCCATTGGGGTTTGTCACCAATTCAAGCCTCCATCCCTGAGTAAGTCCCAATATCTATTTACCTTGGCTACTAGGCATGTGTAGGCCCCATTTCGATTCCCACGGACACACCTTTCACAACATGATCATCAGGACCCTGGTGCCTCTTGTTTTTCACACCGAGCATGACTCACGTGGGCTTAGAGTAAGAATTGTCCCTGACAACACCCCCATCTTGCATGATGTTAAACAGTGTTCCGCCATCCCGAACTATGGGATATTTGATCCGTGCTAAGGCATGGTATGTAGAAAGCCTCCCCGAGGTTCAAGGCCCACCACCTTGGTCCATCTTAGAGCGTAAGCCCCATCCAACCTGAACAACATGGACTTTGATCCTAGTCTCATATGTGAGGTACGTTGGAAGCCTCCCCGAGGTTCAAGCCCAATAACCAGTCATTCCGACCTCCTTCATTTTGGCTCACCAACACCTTGGTTTTCCTCAGAGTGTAAGCTGCATACCACCTTGGGCTGCCTCAGGGTGTAAGCCCTAACCCAAATAGAACTACGTGGATTCTGAATTCTCTCATGAGGATACGTAGGAAGCCCATATCACAGGTTCTATCCAAAATCTCAAGTATTTATTTGTCCCCCCATGATTAAAATAAACACCAGAGCGCCAAGTTATGGGGATTCAAACCAAACCAGTACTGCCTCAATGAGTCCAAACTCCTCGGAGTCATTAATCTAGTGAGGGATGGTAAACCTCGGGCTTAAATGATTTTTAATCCCTGTGTTCATCTGACCATTTCCAACATGGAGTAATCTGTGGATACTATTCTTGGGTATAAAACAAATATTTGCAAACATATTAATACGACTTAAATCTATAAGAGAGTCCAAGAACATGAAATAATTCCCTTAAAATGGGTGCGATGAGCCCGAATTCATATCCTCTCAAATAATGTGAGTTCTCAAGTGTCACTGGCCAAGTCACATAGCAAACACCTACCTTTGGAATGTAGGTCCCCATGTCGCTGGATATGGAACCATTGAGTGTTTCAAGATGAAAATGGTGAACCTGATATGATTGATTAATCATAATCCAACCTTCTCTAATAAACCGTCGGGTAGCACACATTTTTCCACCCATCTTCACGAAACAAGAATATGGTGAACCCAACATGAATCTTTAACAAAGTATGACAGATTTAACCTTATCTAACTCTTTTCCCCTTATACTAACAAGGAGGGCCAAGAATAGTTATTAATTACGCCTGGGATCATGAGATGCTACTTTTATGGGTTTGTTGTTTGTATTTTTAAAAATGTTTTATAGGTACCACTCAGGACTCCTTTCGATCCAATGGCATCACTGAGGGACTCATAGACGCGTACTTCAAACAACACAATGACCGGACATCCTCACAAACTAAGGACCCCATCACCTACTCAGCGTCTTCGACCCTGGGTCTCAGATGCATTGATCTAAGAGTCCCACTTGAACGGTACTCTCCCGATGGTGGAGGCGGCCATGCACACCCTCCAATCTCCCAAGACCTACCAGTTGCCTCCCCAGTAGTGGGCATGGAAGCAGATCCAGATGGTTCCTATTGCCATCTCAAACCATTTCATGAGTCTATACCTGGAATGAGACAACGCGTACCCCCTTAACTTAGATAGGTGGATGAGGTCGACACTGAGGACTTCATCCCTGTTGACCATGGGTTCCTCTCTAAGGCCCATGCCAGAAGAGTTCGTCGTGGTTACGCTGCCACTCAATGTCCACATGCTAAGGAGGATTTCACCCTAAGGATCCAGGCCCACGCTCCCCGAACTCTAGCCCCTCGGACCGCCCAATGAGGGCGACAAGCATACAACCAGGGACCGGTCTTCACCCTTATACCTGAGGAGGAGCTATTCTACCCAGTCACGGCCACATATTGCGAGTAGGAACATACACCTTCCCGCTCCACCAAAGCCCGCCAGCTAGACATTGCAGCATAATACAAGTAGGCATGCATCCACACCGAGCTCCATCAAGCCCATCACTCACACAGGATGACACCTACCCGGCATGCACCTCTCCCTACACAGGGTTGTGAGGCCCACCAACCAGACGTGGTGGCGACCCAGCGCCTGCAGGACAAGTTCCTAATAGATTCTTTTGATGCATACCACCCTGATAAGGTTGCGATCAACAAATCCCACCATCCCGATGTGGTGGAAATTAATAGGTAGGCACGTCTACCTGCAAACAAAGGCCACTGACTCGATACGGTGGGAAACCAACATATGCAGGGCCAGCTCCCTGTAGATGAAAGTAAATTCTGCCATCCCGATGTGGTAGTAAACGGAGATAAAAACCGGCATATCCTGGCACAGGGGCAGACTCGTTCTCCTACCCTGACATAAGAGAATTGTCAGTACCCACTGTCCACCAGAGGACTGGAGTAGGATATTACTACACTGATACCAGAATGGGACATCACAACCATTCCATCAAAAGATGTGTCTCTGCATATACTGGCAATGATGGAGGAGCAGGTATCGATCGCAGATCATATCTTGCATACTTTCCAGAATATAATTAAAATCCGAGGAAAAAGTAAGGACTCGGGCCCGTGAGTCTGTCTCCCCAATTGAGGAGACTCATATAAGAGATGAGATAGCATCCTCAGAATAGATCTGCATCCCTTCTTCCTCCCAGTAGGGTCATCGGCCATATTCCCCGATATAAGGGAAACCGGATCGAGCAGCTTCACTCTTTCCAACTAGGGGACACCCGTCCATCGTGATGGATGCTCCCGAGCAGGAATAAATCACTTATAAATGTAAATATGTTCGTTATAATATACCGAAATCATTACGATACCCAATTATAATGTAACCCAAAGGTGAAGGCCATTGTCAACAGCAGACGGTCCCTGTTGCCCGCAAGAAAGCATCCTGAATGCTCTGAAGGCAAACAGAAAATAAAGAGGTGGTTCATTACTCCACTCTGCTAGAAGTTGGGGATCCCAATGCTGCTAAGAACATATCGAAGGATCAAAACCCTACCCACCCATCACCATATTATGGGACTGGAAGTAACAGTTGTGAAGGTCCTACTCACAATGTCACTACCAGCAGCTCTGAAGGACCTCCCCAGAGCACTCGTGGGGGCCTCCCCGGCGGGCATATGCAGATCAATCACGAGAGCTTATCTTATGATGAGAGTCATGGAAGCCCTCCGCGTGACCAGAAGATAGATTTGCAAGAAGGCCCTCCACTTGCTGTTGTCCACCCTGAAGGTCCTCCCCGGGGTATACACTTCAAACACTCGATGTGCAGTGGGACCACAGATTATGATAGTAGTCCTTTCTATCATAGTCACAAATGCGTAGGCCCTCCCCAATGTGACGTCTCATCACAACTATAATTCCCTCCCCTTGTCAGGTCCTACCTTGAAGGTCCTCCCCAGGGGTTACATTGCAACGACACTCTGCATAGTCAGGCATCTGATCACAATGGTATCCCAAGCCATTACAACACGGATAACGGAGGTCCTCCCCGTAGAGACGTCAAGCAACGAGAAGGCCCTACCCTCATTGTGGTACATTCTGATGGCCCTCCCCAAGGTGTACCCCACAGATATTCTCCCTACGGCAGCTGTGATTGTAGTCCTCGCCATTGAGGCTGCTATGATGGTATTCCTCGCCACCATGGCTGCCATTGCAAAGGTCCTCCCAGTAATAACCCAAAGAAACAAGAAGGTCCACCCCTTGTCACAGTGTGTCTTGAAGGTCCTCCCCAGGATACACATCGAACATCAAACCATGATGGTCATCCTCACCATGATGACAGTTGTTGTGAAGGCCATCCCCGTAACAACTCTACGAAGCCAAAAGGTCCTTCCCTCACTATGATACACCATGGAGGTCCTCCCCAGGGTATGCACTATAAATTTCCTCTATGTTGTGAGGATTTAAGTAGTACTGGTATCCATCACCATTACAACATGGATACAAGAGGCCCTCCCCTCGTTGTGGTACATTCGGAAGGCCGTACCCAGGGTGTACCTCGTAGGTTCTCTCCCTACGGAAGTTGTAATGGTAGTACTCACAATTTCAGCTGCCATTACGAAGGTCCTCCTCACAGTGACATATCATATCGACAGGAATGTCCTCCCCATACTGAATAAAGAACAGAAAAGCCCTCATATGTCGAGGCACTCAGAAGGATGGAATCGAGCATGTCAGATTCCCAACTAGTCACTAACGGCACCCTTCTTCAATAAGGAGACGGTCCGAGGCCACTTTCATCTTCTGAACCACCTCGGTATCGCCCACATGATAATTCAATACCTACCGGAGCCACTGCCTCCAACTATACTATCAGTAACCGTCTCAGTTGGGCCGACAAGGTAGAGGAATCACTATCGAAGGAGTATGCCGACTTGTTGCACCTGAGGAATCAACTGGACAGAGATGACGCACCAGTTATGTTTTGGCCCACGACCACCTCTCAATTAGACATACCCAGAATGTTGCTAGAAAAATGTGTGCACGGCATCCACTCAAATATATGGACAACCCTCCACCATCTGAAATAAAGCATCCTTCTCTAAGATGGGTATGTATACCATGTCAATAAAATAAGAGACCTCCTGCGTCACATCGACCTGGAAGATCTTCCTTTGGCACGACAACAGCAACCCGATAGGCGTAAAGGAAACATTGAGATAGCCTGCCTCCATGTACAGCACCAGCTGCGCCACCTCATTGGCGACGCTCCGATGGGAGTCCATATCAGAGGATGGGGAGAACATGATGCCCAGAATTTCACTACGCTCCCTGCCCCGAAGAACCCATTCAGTATAATGTCTTGCAACATCATCACATCAAGGCAGTAATCGAGTGGGGTCCCTATTCAGGAAAGGAAACACACCCAATAGAGATAGTCCTTGAGTAAGTCCAAGAAGCATCAGGCCCGATAGGATCAACCCATTAAAGAACTCCTGAATCAGGCCACCGAGAGCATACAACATGTCTCCACCCTAAGAGAGGCCAATCAGCAATCACTGCTTACCTCCCCAGAGGGGATTGATTTATAGGTGAACTCAGCATCAGATCCAGTTCACCCCCAATTGGGGGCATGCAAGATCTGGTAGGTAGTGATAGCAGTAGCCACTGCCGCAATCTAGATTCAACCCCAGCTTGTAGGGCTGGGGGAATTTGTAACAACAAATGCCCCCATACTACCAATAAAAACGGGAAGAGACTCAATGTCAAAGGAACGAAGCTAACCCCAGCCCGTAGGGCTGGAGGAATTTTTACCACCTTAACAACAAATTCCCCCACTAGAATCAGTATTTTATCATCTAGGGAGGTCAATCAAAAGAGGTGGTTCTTGTCATATTCCATCCTTTGAATCATCATCCCCTTCAAGAGGGAGGCGTACCGTAAGGTCGCATCGAAGAACCCTCCACGTCACCCTTCATCAAGGAGTCCAAAAGCAATCTTGTTACAGGAAGGGGAGCACTAGTAAAAGGTGCATGAGATCCTATTCTTATTAGAAAGTTGACATCTCCTCCACCCCACGATATGCGTCCATAAAAACCATAGAGGTTAACCACATGGGTGGCACCGAAGATGATAAAAATCTAGATGTATTGGGAGATTATGGTTCCGGTCAAGCTATGATTCACAACAAAAATCTGTGTGTGCACAACCAAAACCAGTGGCCCACCCTAAATATGGTCGCCCCTCCATCTAACCCTCTTATGCTTACCCTGTGAGTTCCCACCAAGGAAATGAACAAAGGACCGGTTACCCTTAACCCGTCCACTTCTCTCGATAAAAATGACCCACATATGCTCAAAGGGATATTTTCTTGGCCGGAAGAGAAAATGAAATAATTGAGGCGTCTTAATGCCGAGCTACTCCAGAGGAACCATCTTATTGAAAGCGCTTCCAAACAAGAGCCACACCTTGCACTCAAAGTAAGTGTACCTCAAAGACTAAGGTTTGCCCTTGCAAACGAAACATGGTCAGGGATCCCACCCAATGAGTCACCTAACCCGTCCATATTCCTAAATATTGATCCGGATGAATACCAAGACTTCCCTCCACTCAGGATGCAACCAGAGTAAGTGCGTATGAGCCCTCCAAAGGTTCCAAAAAAGGCATATTCACCCTTTGTGCTAGCCGAGATGGATCCTCAAGAAATGCCTCGGGCTATACCTACCCAAGACTGGGCCCAACAAGATGTAAACCTTGGTCTCACCAACAATATCAAGGCACAAACAGCTCAATTGGAAGGAATGGATGGTCGAAGCTCTCCAATACAGCCAAAGAGAAAGCCCTACCTAGATTGCGTGAGCAATATACCACCCCAACCCAATTTTGGGAGCCCTGTATTCCTTATTTTCAATGGATCAGGTGATCCAGAACAAAATTTGATGCACTACGCGTCTTGTTGCGACCCTTTGATGGGAACTCCGGAACAACAATAAGTGGTGAAATTCAGATGCTTTGTGTGGACCATGCAAGGATCTTCCATCGTCTGGTATACGAATCTGCCAGCTCGGTTAATAAATAGCTGCGAAGACCTTAGACAACATTTCATGTACCACTTCAGCTCAACGTTGCCTAAAACAACAGTCAGCAACCTCATGAATTGAAAACAGAAGGAGAATGAGAGGGCCTCGGATTTCATCGCCAGATGGAAGGGTCTGACCTAATCTCTGAACAGGACGATGCCCCAAGACTTGATGCTTGACATATGCAATGATAACCTTCAGGATGAGCTACGGACACCACTCATACTACTGGAGTTCACCACTGTCTTCCTCAATCTCTCTGCCATTCCCCAGAGAATGGAAGACTCTATGTAGCGGACTAATGTAAAGTCCCGAATAGCCTCACAGGCTCTTTCAAAGAGAACAATTAGAGCTGAAGCATCCTCTGTCATGCTCAAGACAGCCCCTGTGCCTACTCCACCGCTTCGGCCTCCATCAAATCGTCAAGGGACCCCTATGTATCAATGAACACCTCTGCGCAAGCGAGATGATCAGAGAGGATCGAAGCGGAACTAGTTCGAGGAACGAAGACACAAAGTGTACTCATTACTAGAAGACCAAGTCTGTTGTTACTTCATCACCGCCATGAATTTCAATTTTCTCCACCTCTCAGAACCAAGGAAGCTCAAAGAAGCTATCCATGATGAAAAGCCATATTACTGTAACTACCATTGAATGATGGGGCACAATGTTTGGGAATGCATCATCTTCAAAGACCTCCTGCAAAGGATGGTAGACTTTGGGTAGGTCGAGCTGGGACCGCCCCCAATGCATGTGACATATATTTCTACCACTGACATCGTCAAACGAGATGGGTGGAAGGAAGTCACCAGCAAGAAGGGGCCGAAATTTGATGGCTGGATGACTCAGAAGACTGTCAGTCATGCTCATGGTATACTCTGAGCTCAATTACAGCATCTAGTGTTGCCTCCAACAACCCCTAATGCCACACAACAAAAAATATCGGCCTCACAACCCTCCATGATCTGGTCATCTAGGCGCAATCGAAAAGGGAGTAGACAAGCGCAAGAGGAGAAGTTCACCACAAGGCCGATGTTAGCCCTGAAACTGTGGGATTTTATGCCCCCAAAATTGGTGCCACAGGCACTGACCCACCAAACGACACCATCCGAGACAGCCGGCCAGGTTAATCTATCACATGATGAAGAACCAATCTTGGTTTCCATCAATGTCATCCATCTAATGGAGTCACTTCCTGATGATGGGTATGGTTATGAACCTAAGTTCCCAACACGAGGAGCCTGGAGGGGGAATAGTAGAAACAGGGGATACCAGGGGAGGTGCAGTCACAGCCGAATCCAACCCTATGGTTTTACCCCATCCCAGACCATTAATATCACAGAAACCAGTGGGAGATCCCTTCAACGCACTCAGTAGGAGAAAAAATATCTCTCAAACCTGAGTTGTTTTACTAAAACAAATTTTAAATGGGGTTATAAAAGTCATATTTTTGACTATAAATATTAATTAGAAATATAAAAATATTTCCTACATCATGATAATTTTTTTATAATTTTTAGACATTAAATAAGTAAAATTATGTATGACACGACGATGACACAGTGATTACCTCATTAATTAACGATTTAAATAAAATAAAAAGATAATGTAAACGCTAAGACATAAACTTGTCAAAAACATATTGAATGAGAATATTTCAAACCCGTATCACCTTATCCTAGAAATATATAAGTGTGGGACCTTTAAAATCCGAAAGACATTATATAATAAAGTAACATTTCATGACTTTCCAAGAGTGCCCCTCCTCTCCTCTTCTAAACGGCCCCCACCTCTACCACCTTATTCACACCATAAAGCCATTTGGCTCGGCCAAAATCTGCCCAAATACTCTCCCAACATCCCTCTCTTACTCCTAGAAGCCTCACTTTGGGAAGAATTCTTCTCAAGGAAGCCTTTTCGTCAAATAAAAAAACAAGAGTTACCCGATTTTAATGTAATGTCTCTTATTATGTTATTTTGTTTTATTTTGCTTCTCCAACCCCTTAAACTCTTTTTATTCCTTTATTTTTTTTAACAAAACCAGTATATTAAATATACTAGGATGTTTTTATATGATGCATTCGATCTACACTTACACACACCTACATATAATGGTTAAATAACATACTGTTTCTGTGGATTGAAAATTTATGCCTCACGAAACGATGACTGTTCAACACTCATATAACACCTTCAAAGGTGGCCATTAAGATGTAAATATATTTATATATGTTACAAAATATTTTTATGTTTTCCTTAATCTTCTGTATTTTTCATTTATGGAATACCTTTATGGTTTCCATTATGGGTAAATGCGATATTTTCATTTTAGGAAGTGCGGACTACCGCCCCCTCAAATTGATTTGAATTGTTAATGACATATGTGGGATGTATAAAGGATGGAGTAAATTGTATTATACATTATATTATACTGGAATTATATTTTACCTTTATATAATTATAACATCATTCCATTAAATATGAAATAGAAATGAAAGTAGTGTTCATGGGTACGTACGACTTACCATCTCCATGAACGGTGCATTTCATTTCTTACCTCTAAATGTTCTGTAATATTATAAATGAATGTATATAATGGATATATATGATGTATATGATATCTACATAATGAATATAATTATAGATATAATAGATATTTTACCACATGAACAAAGTGTAATTATAAAATGTTTATTTTTGGCTCAAGTACCTAAGATCGACAAAATGAACGTTATTAACTTAAATAATTACATAATGTTCATAACATGGTAATAAGTTATATAAAAGGAATAATGAACTTGAAAAAGGTTCTTAAGAAATTAGAGATTAACTCTAGTTTATTATTCAGGAGGTTAAAGAACTGTCGAGTCAAGTCGGACACGAGGTAAGGGAATTTCATAACCCAATTTACATTCTTTGGGTTAATCTCCTACTTTCAAATTATGTCATGATATTATTATGTCCAATCTTGTATTTATACATTCTTTATGTGTACTTATATTAAATACACATAATATATCTATTTTATTTTAAAAATGATCTTTGTAAGGACTTCTCCTCAATCTCCTTTCATTGAGGCATATTTGGTTTTATACACAAATTTTATTTATACGGTGTATAAACTCCCTTTGATTTAATTTTATTCAAATGGAATCTTTTTATACAAAGCGTTTTTACTAAATGAAAGAAGGAAATTTTTTTCTTACCTATGCAGCGACAACGACTTCTCTGCCGCCGTGACTATTATTTGAGTTTCGGCTTCCTCTATATGCCATAACTTTTTTTAAATGAAAAATAAATACAATGTTTTAATTTTCCTTTATTTTGGTATTGAAAATGGATTTGAAAGTGTTTTTATTATATAAATGTGTAGTATTGATATCTTCTGATTGAAATGTGGAAATGTTATGTTTCCTTTATGCATAATTTATGTGATACGATTATGTTATGGTTTGTGATATGTTTAAACCTATTCATATGAGGAATGCATTGGACTTAATAAGTGATGGGTGGAGCCCGCTATAGCTTCTCGATGCATCGGTAGGTCTCATGAGACAATCTAGTGTCTTAGCACGAGGCCATGACAAAATCGTATTTGTTGTATTGGCATGAGGCCTTGGCTATGTGGTTATGATAGTATGGAATTATTCATTCCATCATTAAGAAAGTGGTTATTGATATTGCATTTAATTATTCGACTAGTAGAATATCCATGTGAGTAAGTAAATGGAATTATTTAATTTTATTTTTTCCATATTATGCTGATGTTCATGTTTAAAAAGGATTTTGTTTTATTTATACATTACCTTAAATGTTAATGTTTATTTATGAAAGCTTCTGTAATATTGTTATCCTTGCTGAGCATCTGAGCTCATCTCTTTCAGTGTTTTAATATTTTCCAGGATGTGAAGAAGTATTTTATGAATGACCTTCAGGGATAGTCAGAAGAGGATATGAGTGTGGACAATGGAGACTTTGTTATTATATTTTATCACTTTATGATGTAATATAACATTTATGAATGTATCTAGTGTTTCCAAGGCTAGTAAACTAATCTGTCTTTCAAGATTTGATCTTTTGTGATCATTCCAATGTTACGCAATAATGCACCGAATCTGGGTAACTGGGGTCAGGGCGTTACAGTTGGTATCAGAGGCAGTTTATTACTAACCTTGGAAGCTTGATTTAGATAAACTCTGATTAGATCACATAGCCCTAAGATAGACATTGAGGATTAGTATAGAAGAACTTACTAGAATTTTTGTATTATAGATATTTTGTGAGTTTTCTGAGCAATACATCCATGTCTGGATACGAGCAGGTAGAGGCAGCTCTGGCACAGATATACCTTGGGGTAAAACCCGAAAACACCTCTTTGAGCTAGACTCGAACAAGAACTGGTGCACGAAAACAGGCCTTACTGCACTCTTGGTTACAACACTCCCGGGGGATATGCTTAGGATAATTCTCATTTTTTATGAACCATTATGAAGGGTTTATGAGTATATACTTCCTCAAAGAAAACATTTTTTATGATTATGGATTATATTTATAAACCGATCAATATAGATGAAGTATTTTTACAAGTTTGGAATTATTCATTGTAATTCATAAACTAACCTAGTTTATGCCATTGAATAGAAATGGTTCCCAGTGGAAGGAATGTGAACTCCAACAATACGTATGATCCAAGGAGTAAGAAGGATCATATCTTTCATGGTATTAGTCCATCATTTAGAAGGTAAATAATCTCAAATGTGTTCTCAACATATGAATAAAAAGTAACATGTGTTAATAAGATAAGTAAAGGATTCTCTGAGTCTTATAGCTTTGAAGGGAAGCAAGAGAAGAAAAGGATGTAAGAGAGAATGATAGGTAAAGGGATGAGTGAAAAGAAGAATTTTTCCAATATGTGATAAACATGGGAAGAAACAACTTGGAACTTTCCTGAATGGAATGAGAGTTTGTTATAAGTATGGAGAAAAAGGACACCAAGTGCGTAACTGCAAGGGTAAAAAAAGGTTTCAAATGTACAATGTTTCATCTGTATGGAGTGGGGACACTATGCAAACCAATGTCCAAATCATCAGAGTATTCCCCAAATGATATTATTTGATAATAATCAAGTTATGATACTACCACAGATGAGGAGGAATGAATAGTGTTCTTATGTTGTTATTAAAGAATTTTTCGATTTGAGTGTTGTATCAATGATGTACTGGTTATTATAAATGTACTACAGTCCTATTTCATTAAGGACTTGAGATTGTGTGGAACCAAGAAAAGTGACTCCATAGCAGGTTAAATTTTTGGGAAATGTATGGTTGAGAGAAAGATAAACCATAATATGGTTCTGATATCGAGATAGTGATTTTGGAATAGTACATGATTGATTTGGATAAATTATATTGGATATTCTCGAATTCCTTGAAACTGATTAATGATTTGTATACATTTTTGGATAGAAGGAGTATATCTAGTATTCAATAAGGAATAAGGGTTCATGAATGTAATCAATAACAATTTCGAGTAATTCAGGATGTTGCAGTGTTTTAAAAGAATACACGACGAAGGTGTTCACATGTTATTACGTGGCAAAAAAGATCTTCATTGTGTTTACCTTCCTTATAAAATATGGACTGTGAGTTGGATAGAAGTATTTTGGTTAACTATAAAGTTTTGAATGGATTATGTTGAACTTTGGATAGTATGGAATAAGGTTAAAACATTTATTAAGATTATTTATGGAATATTATAATACTATAGTTTTAGAAAAAGGACAACCTTCAGGTTGGGTGATAACCCGTTGTTTCGGACAAAGCTGCAGGAATCGAACCCACAACCTTAGTGTGACAGACCTTTATTACCTACCACTAGTCTACAGGAAGCCCCTGGTTATTACAAAATAGTTTTTCTAATCTAAATGGTATGTGTTGATATTTTGAACCTTGTACTATTAGGATAAATATAATATTTTTGAGTTCTATTATCTTTTTGAGTGAAAGATGAGTTTGTGGAAGAAGATGATGTATGAAACTATACTTGTCAATAATAAATATAAATATACCTATCTCTTATTCTAGGAATAAATTAATTCTTAAACTTTAGTAAAGGGATATTAAAACAAAAAATGTGTTACCCTAATACCTTATGTCTTGTTGAACTGATAATATTTTGAATCATCATAGATTTAAGGCTTTGAGGCCCTCAATTTTACACATTTTTGTGATTGATGACCTCAATCACTCCCTACAAATATTTATGTTTTTCCTCAAATTATATGTCTCTAATTTCCACCAATGTTCTCCTTATCAAGATCATAATTTGGTGGTGACTTTTTCATTTCCCTTTCCCTCTTATTAAGGCTAAATTTTATTAACCTTATTTCCGATGTGGTTTTCCACCATGGTATTTTCTATTTTCAACCTTTTATTTTCAAAGAAAAATTCCAAATTGAGAGGATGCAATTTATTGAAGGAGAGGAGAATGTAACACCCCGAGCTTCAACGATACGCTTCTCTTTCAATAATGCAATAGCTTGCATTGTACACAAGTTCGAGATTCTAACACACCGCGACCAATCAAAATAGCCATTATGAATAGTAATACCCACTTTTGGAAATTATATATATATTTTATATTTCAAAATGGACTTCATTTTTGGATTTGAACTATCGAAATTAGCCTATGTTGAATTTTTGGTATTTTTCTGAGAACTTCCATTTTTTTATGAATAGTGAAAAATTCTTAAAAACAATTTTTTTAATAAAAATAATTTATAGTGATAAATTAAACTATTTAGAGGGTTTAAATTATAATTAGAATATATTTTTAACATTTTATCCAATGGTGTTCAGTATAATTAATTTCACTTTGAAATTGGACATAAACAATTGTAAATCTTTTGATATATATTGTTTCTTAAAAACACGCTATTTGTTGTGACAATGGGAATTAATTATAAAATTAATTAATGAAACTTATATGTTTGGAATTTTTTAAAATAGGCATAATTTTTGAATTCGGAAGATCAATTATAACTTAGGGTGAAATTTTGGCATTGTTCTGAAAAACTTCAATTTTTGATGAATAGTGAAACCATTAAGTGGTTGTTAAAAAACTGATTTTTTGTTTAAATGAAACATTACCACTTCTGTGATTTGATTTTCAAATGTCTGACATACATGGTTTTCATTAGGAAATGTAATTTGGTTCAATGGGATTAAAATAATTTTTTGGTGAGTAGTAACTTTTAAGTTTAATTAATCGCGATTAAAGGTAATTAGTGAAATTTAAGGTAAAAATGATATTATAAAAATATGAAAATACATTTAAACTTGTCCTACCCCTATTTGATGAGTCATGGACGATCAAGACAATCCTTGGGTCAACTTGGGGACCCCATGGTTCCACTTTGGTAGGAAAATGTCATTAAAAACTTCTTATTTAATGTTAAAATAAAAATGTCACAAACATGAGTTGTTTTACTAAAACAATTTTTAAATGGGGTTATACAAGTCATATTTTTTATTATAATTATTCATTATAAAGCTAAAAAGATTTAATACATCATGATAATTGTTTTATAATTTTTATACATTAAATAAATTAAATTATTTATGACACGATGATGATGCAGCGATTACCTCATTAATTAACGATTTAAATAAAATAAGACGATAATGTAAAATCTAAGACATAAACTTTTCAAAAACCTGTTGGATGAGTATATGTCGAACCCTTATCACCTTAGCCTCTAAATATTTATGTTTGGGACCTTTAAAATCCTAAAATCATTGTATAATAAAGTAACATTTCATGACTTTCCAAGAGTGCCCCTCCTCTCCTCTTATAAATGGCCCCCACCTCTACCACCTTATTCACACCGTCAAGCCATTTGGCTCGGCCAACCTCTGCCCAAATACTCTCCCAACATCCCTATATTAATCCTAGAAGCCTCATATTGGGCAGAATTCTCCCCAAGGAAGCCTTTGTCTCAAATCAAAAAAAGAGTTACCCGATTTTAAGGTAATGTCTCTTCTTATGTTATTTTGTTTTATATTGCTTCTCCAACCCCTTAAACTCTTTTTATTCATTTATTTTGTAAAAAACCAGTATCTTCAATATACTAGGATGTTGTTATAATAAGTATTCTAGCTACACTTACACACACCTACATCAAATGGTAAAAAAACATATTGTTTCTGTGGATGGAAAATTTATGCCTCACGAAACGATGATTGTTCAACACTCATATTACACCTTCAAAGGTGGAAATTAAGATGTAAATATATTTATATATGATATATAATATGTTTATGTTTTCCTTAAGCTTCTGAATTTTTCATTTATGGAATACCTTTATGGTTTCCATTATGGTTGAACATGATATTTTCATTTTAGGAAGTGCGGACTACCTCCCCCTCAAAGTTATTTGAATCGTTAATGCCATATGTGGGATGTATAAAGGATGGAGTAAATGGTATTATACATTATTTTATACTGTAATTATATTATACCTATATATAATTATAACTTCATTTTGTTAAATACGAAATAGAAATGAAAGTAGCGTTCATGCGTACGTACGGCTTACCGTCTCCATGAACGGTGCATTTCATTTCTTACCTCTAAATGTTATGTAATATTATAAATTAATGTATATACTGGATATATATGATGTATATGATATCTACATCATGAATATAATCATGGATATAATGGATATTTTACCACATCAACAAAGTGTAATTGTAAGATGTTTATTTTTGACTCAAGTACCTAAGATCGACAAAATGACCATTATTAACTTAAATAATTACATAATGTTCATAACATGGTAATAAGTGATATAAAAGGAATAATGAACTTGAAAAAGGTTCTTAAGGAAGTAGATATTAACTCTAGTTTATTATTTAGGAGGTTAATGAACGGTCGAGTCAAGTTGGACACGAGGTAAGGGAATTTCTTAACCCAATTTCCATTCTTTGGGTTAATATCCCACTTTCAAATTATGTCATTATATTATTATGTCCTATCTTGTATGTGTACTTTCTTTATGTGTACTTATAGTAAATACACTTGATAGATCTGTTTTATTTTAAAAATTATCTTTTTAGGGACTTCGTCTCAATCTCCTTTCATTGAGGCATATTTGGTTTTATACACAACTTTCATTTATATGGTGTATAAGCTCTCATTGACTTTTAATTTTATTCAAAAATAATCTTTTTATACGAAGCGTTTTTACTAAACGAGAAAAGGAATGTTTTTTCTTATGTATACGGTGACAATGACACATCTTCCGTCGTGACTATTATTTGAGTTTCGGCTTCCTCTATAAACCATAACATTTTTTTAGTTGAAAAATAAATACAATGTTTTAATTTTCCTTTATTTTGGTATTGAAAATGGTTTTGAAAGTGTTTTTATTATATAAATGTGTTTTATTGATATCTTGTGACGGAAATGTGGGAATGTTATGTTTCCTTTATGCATGTTTTATGTGATACAATTATGTTATGGTTTATGATATTTTTAACCTATTCATATGAAGAATGCATTGGACTTAATAAGTGATGGGTGGAGCCCTCTATAGCTCCTCGATGCATCGGTAGGTCTCATGAGACAAACTAGTGTCTTGGCATGAGGCCTTGACAAAATCTTATTTGTAGTCTTGGCACGAGGCCTTGGCTACGTGGTTATGATAGTCTGGCATTATGCATTCCATCATTATGAATGTGGTTATTGATATTTCATGTGATTATTAGACTACAAGATTATCCATGTGAGTAAGTAAATGGCATTATTTAATTTTATTTTTGCAATATTATGCTGAAGTTCAAGTTTAAAAAGGCTTTTGTTTTATTTATACATTGCCTTAAATGTTAATGTTTATTTATGAAAGCTTCCACAATAATGTTCTCCTTACTGACCATCTGAGATCACCCCTTTCAGTGTTTTAATATTTCCAGGATGTGAAGAAGTATTTTATGAATGACTTGCAGGGATAGTCAGAAGAGGATATGAGTGTGGACTATTGAGACGTTGTTATTGTAGTTTTTCAATTTATGATGTAATGTAACATTTATGAATTTATCTAGTGTTTCCAAGGATACTAAACTAATCGGTCTTTAGAGACTTGATCTTTTGTGATCATGCCAATGTTATGCAATAATGCACCGACTATGGGTAACTGTGGTCGGGGTGTTACAATGGGAACATCGTCGACCTTCGACCCCGCGACCGGTCCCTACTCATCGCATACTCGAGCTCCTAAAGTTCCTACTAAAACCCTCTCACCAACAGATAAGTTTCAACCGCTGGAGTAGAAATATGATATCCTTAATTATCTAGTGTTAGTACCAGCCAAACTGTAAATCTTGGATGCCATGAGTCTATCAACAGATCTCAGGGAGGTGCTGCTAGAAGCTTTGCTCTGCCCCCAAGAGTTTCAAGCTGAGGTAGCTGCCACCGAGATATACCTGATGATGACTGGATCGAGTGAGTGTAATGCAGTGATATCCTTCACTGATCAAGATGAATATTCCATCATGCAAGGACACATCAAACCACTATATGTGCCCGGTACATTAAATGATGCCGAGATACAAAAAATATTTATTGACAATGGCTCTAGATTTAACCTCCTTCCCCTACATACACTTCATATGTGGGGATACATTGAGGATGATCTAATACCCACAGCCATAAATCTGTTGGGTTACGACAAGAGTGAACAGAAGCCAATGGGACAAATCAAGCTAAAAACCCATTTTGGCTACCTTGTGGTCTACTCGGAATTCTTGATGGTCTGATAGAACATAGCATTCAATGCCCTGATGGGAAGGTCGTGGCTCCATAAGCACATGACCGTTCATTCATCCTGCCACCAGTGTATTATGTATTGTTTTAATGGAAAAAGTAGGACATTGCATGCTGACAAGGCCCCTTTTGAGCTCTCTGAGTCACACTAAATTGATGCCGGGTTTTATGACCAAAAGGAGAATAAGCCTTCGATCAATGTTGTTGACTGGATCCCCGCACCAAATGGTCTATAAATGGTTCCTGATGACCCCCTCATGCAGCTTGGCAGAGACTACATACTGCCCATCAACCATGTCAATAGTGGGGGTTCAAGCCCAGACACACACTCAGCTGTCGTCATGACATCAACCATAATAGCCAAGCGTGACAATGCAGAAACATCCGCTAACCCTCAATTCAGGGGAGAATACTTGAGCTGGGACACCCATGATGCCTCTCCTCCGGACTCCCAAGAGCACGTTCTAGTAACTCTCCCCCTATTAGATCAAGAAGATGATAATGTGGGGGAAGCAGTGGAGGAAGACCTCATGGATGCACCTCCCACATTTGAGGATGGTATCTCCACCACTGTGGATGAGCTTAAGGAAATAAACATGGTTACTGAGGAAGACCGGAGGCCCACTCTCATTAGTACAACCATGTCTCTCGTAGATAATGAGGTATACACCTCTTCCCTGAAGCAAAATTGGGATTTTTTTCCTGGAATTACACAGAAATGATGGGACATGATCCCAAAGTGGAAACACACAACTTAGGTCATCCAAGAGACCACCGGTGCTATAAACAAGCCGCCAGAAGGTCGCACCCCACACATGTGGCCAAAATAGAGGCTGGAGTAAACATGATAATTAAATTAGGCTTCATTCGGGAGGTCCAATACCCCATATGGATAGCCAGCTGTGTCCTTGTCAAGAAAAAGAACGGATAAATACTCCTCTGCATCGACTTCAGAGATCTCAATCAGTATTTCCAAAAATATGATTTCCTGGTCCCGATCACCGAGTTATTAATCAACGCAATGGCCAGGTATGAGGCAATCTCTTTCATTGATGACTATTCTTTGTATAATAAATTCAGAATGGCTCGAGAAGATGAAGATCCCACTGCCTGCAGGGCCCCTCAAGGAGTATTATGTTACAGCGTCATGCCCTTTGGACTCAAGAACGCACACGACACATATCAACGCGCCATGCATCCTATCTTTAAAACATTCCTGGGGAGGTTCATCGAATGCTACATGGATGACATGGTGGTCAAATCATGACAGTTCTCAGATCACCAGTCAGACCTTGAAATTGTCTTCAACAAACTTTGAAAAAATAGCCTAATGATGAATCCCTTGACATACGCCTTCGGGGTTACATCAGAGAAATTCTTTGGCTTCGTCATACACCATCACGGCATAGAAGTCGACCATGAAAAGAAAAAGGCTATCCTTGGTCTACCACCACCAAGAAATCTCACTGTGTTGAGAGGATTACAATGGCACATGGCCTACATTAGGCGGTTCATAGCCAACTTGGTGGGTAAATGTTTTCCTTTCACCAGGTTAATGAAAAGGGGGTTACGTACCAATGGATAGATGTTTTCCAAGAGGTATTCAACAGCCTAAAGAAGTTCCTCTTAAGCCTACTAGTTATCATTCCCCCCATTTGAAGGGAGTCCCCTTATCCTATATGTGACATCCCTTGAATGGTCACCGAGGGCCTCCCCCGCACAGAAAAATCACGCCGACAGTGAAAAAAGTCACTATTACGTCAGTCGAACCATGATCGACGTTGAAACTCAATAATAAAACATCAAGAAGAGTTGTTTGGCCTTGGACTTCATAGTTCAAAAGTTGTGACATTATCTACATCATCATGAAGACTATTTGGTCTCACGTAGTAACCCGCTTAAGTACATCTTCAGCCACCCGATGCTGACTGGGAGCCTATCCCGATGGGCAGTCATCCTGCAATAGTTTGACATCCGGTTCATGCTTATGAAATCCATAAAAGGCCAGGAATTTGAAAATTTTCTACCAGAGAACCCCTTGATAGGGACCACCACACTAGACGTCGAGCTACCTGATGAAGACATCTTCTCGGTTCAAGAGGAGTTCTAAACATGGGAAATATACTTCGACGGTGCATCCCAAAGCCCAACTGGGAAGAGGATGGGGGATCCCAAATTTAACAAGGTGGGTTTGGGGATAATACTCGTGTCCCCAGAAATGGAAGTCTTTCCATATTCCTTCCTTCTGTCAGAAGGATGCACAAATAATGAGGCGAAGTATCCAGCCCTCATTGCAAGCCTGGAGCTCGCACTATAGGCACAAGCACAACACCTTAATGTGAAAGGTGTCTCGGAACTGGTTATCATTCAATTCAATGGTGTCTACACTATTGAAAAGGAGGATATATGATTCCCCTGTTTGAACATATACGAGGGTTAATGGTGGAATTATCCATAAAACCAACATTGACCTATGTTCCCCAGTCTCAAAATTCCCAGGACGATGCATTAACTAATGCGACCATAGCCCTAGCTTACCCGGACAAGGATGAAAAAACTATCAGTATTTCTTATCGTCGAATGCTCTTAACATTTTTTCAGACTAAGATGGAAGAAATCCACGAAGTCAGTCCTTTACCTGAACCATATGATCTTTCCATTGGCTGGATGACCCCCATTGAGAACTACCTTCAATGAGGAGAACATACATTACACAGGGCTGGATGGGAGCAAATACAGAGAAGGTTAATTAACTTTTTCCTATATGGCAGTGAGGGTCAGCAAGAGGTCCTCTACAAACGAGGCCTCAACGGAATCCTCCTCTAATATATTTATAGAGAAGAAACAGCTTCCATCATGACTGAAGAGCTTGGTGGAGTATGTGGAGCCCACCAGTCAGTATCTAAGCTTTCCCAGCCGGTTTGAAGGCTTGGGTACTATTGGCCCACAGTGGCATGAGATTGCGAACCCTTTACCGCAAAATTCCACTCCTGCCAAATTCATGCCAACTTCATTCACCAACCCCCAGAATTACTTCATTAGTCCAAGTACTCCTCGACATTTTCCATCAAGGAAATGGAAGTCGTGGGACCATATCCTCCCTTCATGGCCAAACAACTGAAGTATATTCTCACAGAAACAGACTTCTTTTCTAAATGGGAAGAAGTTTTACCCCTCATGGAAGTTGGGGGAAAACATTGTCAGCATTGTGAAAGCCAATATCATCACCATATTAGGCATCCCTCATATCATACTGACAGATAACGACACTAATTTCTGCTCTGATGAATTGGAGAAACTATACCATGAATATGGTATCTAGGCTAACCACTCATCCCGCTACCATGCAGTGACCAACAGACAGATAGAGGCTTTTAACAAGACCATTTCCAACATTCTACAGAAAATGGTGAACACAGATAGGATGTTATGGTCAGATAAACTCCTTCATTCATTTTGGTCTTATCGATACACAATCCGAACCACTAATAAGGCTACTCTGTACTCATTAGTATACAGAACATAAGAAGTCCTCCCCATTGAGCTCCAATTTCCCTTGCTCCGTGTTTCCATTTGTGAACAGTTATCCAACGACGAGTAATCAAAAAATGGCTATGTGAATTGGAACAGTTAGATGAGAAGCGGTTGCACACTTTTCACCATCTGGAAGTTTATCAGAACTAGATTGCATGATCCTTCAATAAAAAAGTTCGTCTTTGTTCTTTCATGGAAGGAGAATTGGTGTCGGTCTCCGAACCCCAATGATACCTAAAAAGAAACCTACAAAGCTAGAGCCCAATTGGGAGGGACCATATGTTATACACAAGGTCTACTCCAACGAAGCATATGCCATGATCTCCATAGACATGCAGTTCACTACCGCTCATACGAATGCGAGGTTTCTGAAGAAGTATTTCAAATAACCAAAAGCAGTTTTCATCCAGGCTGTAGGATGTTAAACTGCCAAGAACCTATTGTCTGAGTTGTTGGACGTTAAACCACGAAGAGCCTATCATCCGAGATGTAGGACATTAAACTGCCAAGCACCAGTCATTCGAGCTACAGGACGTTAAACTGCCAAGCGCATGTCGTCCGAACTGCAGGATGTTAAACTGCGAAGCACCTGTCATCCGAGCTGGAGGACGTTAAACTGCAAATTTCCTGTCATCTAACCTGTAGGACATTAAAATGCCATGCACCTATTGTCCGAGCGGCAGGACGTTAAACTACCAATCCCCAACTTTCCAAACTCTATGACACTAAACTAAGAGTATTTCTACCTCACCGCACGACATTAAACTACACAGTTTTCAGATAACTATGTACATCTTGATTCTTTCCCTTTCATGATACGTAGTGACACCAGGATTCTGTATCCTAGCCCAGCCATCCCTGGATAGAGTTAAAAAAGCTCATTTCCCCCGTACGGACTAGACTCGCACGTGGTGTATCGCCCAAAAGAACTACGTAAGGCTTGATTCCGACCCTCACAAGATACGTACCAATGAAATAATTCGACATCATAGCCCAGCCTCCCCAAATGATGATTAAAAAATCCCTCTTCCCCCGAGTATCGATCAGACCTTCACGGGGTGTATTCCTCGTCCTTACCGCATGACATTAAATTGGATTGATAAGAATGATTGGAAATTCCCTTACCCTCGTGTACAGACCGGTCCTTCAAGGGGTGTATTATCTTTTTATGAACTATGTACAACTTTATTCTTGCCCTCACAGGATACGTAGTGACGCCATAATTCCACATCCTGGCGTAGCCACCCCAAATGATGGTAAAAATGCCCCTTTCCCCCGTACGGACCAGACCCGCACTGGGTGTATACAACGAAAGAACTACATACTACTTGATTCCTTCCATAGAAGGATACATAGTGATGCCAAAATTCCTCATCCAAGCCTAGACACCCCAAATGATGCTAAAAATGCTCATTTCCCCCATACGGACTAGACCCGCACGAGGTGTATCTCCCAAAAGAACTACATGAGGCTTGATTCCTTCCCTCACAGGATACATAGTGACGTCAGGATCTTATCTCCTAACCCAACCGCCAATAAAAGAAAACACGGGTATATATACCCCTGGTCCTTACCTCATGTCGTTAAACTGCACAGAGTCCCCATCTCACGTCAGTTCATCCTCGTCGTCACTACACTATGTTAAAACTGTACGGGCTTGTTCCTCACCGCACGACGTTAAAACTGCATGGACTTCATCCTCACCACACGACGTTAAAATTCATGTACTGCGTCATGACCCACCCAATATATACGGCGAAACAGAACAAGATTTTTCCTGGAACGTTTGGATGCATCTTCTCCATACATCAGACTCCGCGGCGCGGATAATTGCGGATCTTCATAATCATTCATGGCCACCAGAAGTGGAAAGCTATAAACCCGTTGACACCTTTGAACGACTATGAATACCATTCCCTCAGCAGCTCTGCATATTGATATCCCCTAGCCCGTCTACCAAAGGCATGATTTCCTCAGGCGATACTATTCCTAACTCTGTTCGCTTACCGGCCTTAGAGCACCCACGTCATATCTCCCGATACAAAAATTTATGGAGCAGTGGTTTACATGTTCATTCCCCTATCAAATCCAAACATCGCCAGTGTATCCCTGCATGGTTAGCCTATGTATAATCCCATGGTGCACATGACGATCTGCATCTACAAACATTATACCAGGGATGGGCTACTTTGTCTCAACGGGTAATAGTGGTGAAGATGTTTCTTGTATGATTGGACACCATTATCCCCATATGCCGAACTCGGTGCATTGAGAAATCCCATATTTTCATAATCATCCATCGCCATCAGAAGTGGAAATTCATCGACCCATGCTTACCATGCCCTCAGTGGCGCTGCATATTGATACCCACTGGCATGTCTACCAAAGGAAAGATTTCCTCACGCGATACTCTTCCTAGCTCTGTACGCTTACCGGCCTCAGAACCCCATACAATATCTCCTGATCCGGGAAACCCCAGAGTTACAGTTTACACCACCATTCTCTCAAACCTGTTTAGAGTGTACCAGAGCATCCTAACTCAATTTCCCTCCAGGTGATTGTAGCAATAGTCACACAATGGTCCGAACTCTATGACCATTAAACTAAGAGTACTTTGTCTCTACCACACGACGTTAAACTGCATGGAGTAAAGGTACACCCCATGTGAAAGATAAATCAGCACAGCAAACTCTTTGAGTTTTAACAGCAAACAAGGAAGAATATCCTATACATGTCCAGATATTTCATTACTAAATGCCAGACTTCGTGGCCCGGACAATTGTGGATCCTCATAATCATTCATGGCCATCGGGAGTGGAAATTCATCGACCAGTGGAAACCTTTGAATGACTATGTATACCATGCTATCAGCAGCTCTGCATATTGATACCCCATGACCTATCTACCAATGTAAAGATTTCCTCAGGCGATACTCTTCTTAGCCTTATACGCCTATCGGTCTCAGAGCTCCCGTATCATCTCTCCTGATCCAAGAATCACTAGAACCACGATTTACACCTTCAAACCATATCCATTTCTTGGACATGCTGAGATATTCGACCCCAATTACATTCTAATCAAGAGCAGCCTTTACAACTACATCCTTACCGCATGACGTTAAACTACACAGAATCAGTCCTTACCCCATGACGTTAAACTTCACAGAAGTCATCCTTGCAGCATGACGTTAAACTGTGCAGAATTTAAAATTCCCCCCGTCCACGCCGAATGACATTAAACTTCATGGATTTATTAATAATAACAATTCCCTTAATCCTTGCCGCATGAAGTTAAACAGCATGGTCGAATTCTTAAAGGGTTCAATTAGGAATAGAGGTTTTCCTCTATCCCTCAGTGCATGGACTAGACCATCACAAACCACTGTCTCACACCAGCGTAAGAAGGGATGACATTACCCATTTGTGGTAAGTCTAGCCTAGATGTTTCTCCCGCATTCAGGAACCCTCTTTTCATAAACCATACTATGTACTCAGAAAGATCCAAACCCTTGTAAGCCACCCCTGGTTGTCCTGAATATAAACTTCTTTGAAGTTTCTCGACTATTGGGAGAATATTGACCTAGGGAAAACTTTTCATGACTATGCATACCATTCCCTCAGCCGCTCTTCATATTGATCACCCCTGGCTCATCTAAAAAAGGCAAGATTTCCTCAGGCAATGCTTCTCTCTGTATGCCTCTAGGCCTCTATCCCCCCATATCCATCCCGGGATTCGGAAAACCTATGAGCTGCAGTTTACCAACCTCTTTCACAACCCTACATGAATATGCTGTAACGTCTCTAAAGAGATTAATGAGAACCAGGAGAAGCCGTTCCATTTTAAAGGATGTCCCAGCGGCATGACTTTAAACTGCGACATGCTCCAACCATCCTTTAGGCTGACTAAATGCGTAGGACATGGACCCTTCATCCACATTCCCGATTCACGTAGATGTTCCCAAACCCTTCTAGACGACACAAACCCTTTAAGACCCACCCCTAGAGGTTTTTCATAATTCTTGAAGACACCCATGATGGTTTCTATAATCCGAAAATCCATGAAGTCATCATGCCATCAGAAATGGACAATCATTAACTTAAGAAAACCATTGAACGACTATGCATTCCATTCCCTTCAGCGTCTCTGCAAATTGATTTCCTCTGGCCCATCTAACAAAAGAAAGTCTTCCTTAGGTAATGCTTTCCTACTTCTGCACGCCGATATGGCTCCCATGCCTTGAGACATTCCCTGAATGTTGTTCAAATCTAAACATGTTCCCCCCACATGCATATAAAAGGTATTGAGACATCTTTTAATCAATCGAACCTCATTGGGGACCTCGCCCCACCATATCTGGTCAAAGCTATTCGGCCTAAAACATCAATAATGATAGTCTTGTCGGTGGGACATTAAACTGTTCACAGAAGGAGGTGCAAAGCCCGTTAGGCCGAAAACCAGAAAAGAGAAAGCTAAGAAAAAGTCGGGCTATACCTACTGGGTACACACCAAATTGGCCCAGGCAAGAATTAGGGTATTGATGGAAAAGACAAAAATTTTGTGGGGTTTTTCTATAAAATCCTAAAAATAGTCAAACTAAACTCACTGGATCCCATGGTCCAGGAAAAATTTAGATTTCATTTATATTTTATCATTTTCCTGAATTATGATTAATTCTTATTCCGTGATTTGTTATTCATACAATAGTTGTTTCGCTAACAGTCAAATTTTACAGCAATGACAGATTGGCAACAAATTGTATTCCATTTGGAAAAAAAGGGAGGACGTCCACAATCCATAGTCTCTCCTTTGCTGAAACAAAAGAGGTAAAACAGAATGTATATAAATAGCTCTAGAAATCACAAAGTATTCGGGATCGCTCTCTCCATTAGATCAGCAACCATGTAGCATTGGTTGTTGCAGGTTTGCTCGAGCACGACCTTCTCTCTGGCCTCAACTTCGGCCACTGAATGAGTATTCCCCACTATCGCTTGGAGATCGTTGATCCCTTTATTGGTAGCTTCAAGGTCATCAGTAAAAGATGTCATCTGATCCCTCACCAACACTGCTCATGCTTCGCATTCATGAAACTCGGTAGATAGGGCGGTCGCTTGATCTTGTGAGCTCTCCTCTAGTTCTATCATCTTATGGAGCTTCATCAGAGCTTACTCAAAATATTGGGTCCTTCAATGAGAGGCAGTGAGATGAGCAAGTTTGTGTTCAGAAGAGGAAACCTCCCAATGGGAAATGAAAATCTGGAAGGTGAGGAAATGAAGTTTTCGATAGTCGAACTCACCTGACCCCAAGCCTAGGAAGAGTTGCTAAAGGGCTTCAATTTTAGTCGACATCTCAGCCAGAGGAGTTTCGACAAAAATCTCACAAATCTGAGGCCAAGACTACTGGTCCGCCATGACACGAGGATATTTGGTATCCTCTCTAGATAGCACATGAATGAAGTCTGGGATTGAGGCCGGTGCAGAAATGTGCACACTATCAGATGATCCTAAAACTAGAGGGTCAGACGCCTTTAGCCCTGGTTCGAGCTTGGGAGTTGAGCTTATAAGTCCAGAATCGAACGGTGAAGGTTCATGAATTACAGCATGGGGACCCAAAGTCACTGGGACATCCTCATTTTCATCCAAAAGGATTGGATCTGTCTGAACATCGGCTGCATGGGGTTTGAAAGAGGAAGATTACCTGATCCGCTTCGACCTGTGAGCCATCAGTCGGTCCTTCCTCATAGCCAACAAGGAAGGTGCGGTACGCACATCAGCCGCAGTAACCCCCAATTTGGGAAATTGCTGGATATCCTTCCCTAATATCCCATTTAGATAAGGGTGTATCCACATTAGCGCATACTCCGAGGATAGGCTGGAAGCCGCTCCTATATCAGGCAATGAAATGCTTGTGTCTGATCCCCCACGAATCAACATCAACCAACATTGACGGAGAGTGGATGGATGTACTCCTCGGGCACGAGGATGTGGAAGGGAAGCATGGAGTTGCATAAATCCAAACTGGTGAGAAAAACTATATTTGGAGTATATCTCACCCCGAGAAACCTCATCAATCCGAGTGGATAAAAAGCCATCCCGTAGCGAAATCATGAAAGATCCTCTTCTAAGCTTCCCCTACGGTCGTCAACCACGACGCTGAATGGATTGGGGTAAAGATTGAAAGCGAAATGGGAAAATTCACTTGATAATCTTGACAACTTCATCAGAGTTGAGGGGCATCAGACAAACTCCATCTATATCAAGCAAGTTAGGCCGAAAGGTAGGAAGCGGGATGACCCTATTACGATGATACTTATAATAGCGGAAATGATATGCTACCCAGCCATATAAGAATTGAAATGGCCCACTCAGGTGATTGGGTTACCCGCCCTACTTCATGTGGCATAGTAATTCATAAATACGCCCCAAAGTGGGCACGACCAGATTCACCGGGTGACCTCCCGCCAACTCAGCTGCCATCATCATGGTGCAAGATCTGACACCTAGGTTGATATCCCGAGATGGGAATAACCACCCACTAAAAAACCTGGTGAAAAGACCTGTCAGCCTGAGCATAAGCAACACACCTAGGCACACCTCATAGCCCAATGAAAATTAGTCACCTACCTCCATAACAGCCCAGTAGAAACATAGGATAGTTCGAGATTGTTGAGAAGGATATGTCCTCAGCGCTTGAATTTCAGCACAAGACCAATTGTCTTCATAAATAACCCAATCCAGGTGCTATAGGGAATAAGAGAGTGGGCACACAAGGGATGACTCAGTGACTGCTCTTCCATAACCATTAGATCCCTCGCCAACAAAGGAACCAGTTTGACATCATCCCATGTGTCCGGATTGGGAAAAAACTCTGCATATATCTCACCAATGATAAGAAGTCCTCACAGTTGGTAGAAGTCCCATAAACTAATACCAACTTCACCATTGTAAAGGCTGAAAGTGTTTGTTCTCAAACACCAGTTACTGAGAATGTCAGGAAGAATTGAAGATAGTGGGTAAATAGAAAACTGGGAAGCCCACACTACAGAGTAAAGATTAACAACTTCTAGTAATTCAAAAAATTCCCTACAATGGTAATGGACCTAGAAGACCCATGCCCGTTTATTTGAGAAAATACCACCAGACTGAAGATCCCACCTGGGAATCCATCCCGCGTTAGGATCCACTCGGGAAAGGGTGATCAAGGAGGGATAACTCTTGAGGATGACCTCTCGGGAGAAGTCCTGAGTGTACTGATCAATTTGAGTCCAAACAGAGCCTCTAAAAAAAATCTTTTGGATCAGAATCAGATATCACCTCTCTTGACTGGGAGTGGTTCTCTTGAGCGCACTTCATCAACACATCCAATCAAGGGGAAGAAAGATATGAGATGAAAGGGGGATAGTGACGTCGTCTTGAAGGCCAAAACCATAAATTGTAAGATGATTCGATAATGGATATCCCAAAAGCATGGGAGAGAGAAAGTCCTTTAATACACCATCGTTGGGAAGGATAGGATGTCTAGGGTCCTATTCAATGCTCTTGGCCCTATGGATCATGGATAGATGTCTCCCTGCAACAATTGGAAGAGGCTCGGCAGTAGACATGGGTGCTGGTCGAGGAGGAACCTTATTTTCACCATGTATTATAAAAACCAGGCAAATGGTAAGTCTAGAATAATAAAATCTGGAAAAAAATACAAAGTATTTGGAAAAGTACTCTGTCAGAGAGCCATCATGATGAGGTCCACAAGCAGGCCTCAAAAGGTGGTTCATGACGGATGCATCCTGCGAACCAACCCTACACGGAAGAAGTCCGTGGTACTCTGGCCCACAGAGTGTTGTCCAAAAAACTGAAAACCAAGCTGCTCCGCAGAATTTCAATACCTGATTTAAATGGTTGAGTTTAGAAGACTTAAGAAAATTACAAGGTCTGGATAATTTCTGGTCCACAGACCATGAAAACCACGTAGAAATTTCCTACGCGGCCCATTGTATCTTGCTTTTAAATTTATTAAAAGTGTTAGTTTGAGGCTGGGAGATTGGCCTGCTGGTGAGGGAAGGCTAGAATGAGGAATGGTTTGCAGAAATGAAAGCTGGCTCACGGATGCGTAGTTTCGCGAAGGAGCAAGCACGCAGAGATGAAAAGAAAGATCTCTGTGTTCGTGAGGAATCTGGTAAAATACAAAGGGTATGTGCCACCTTATTTAATGGTGTGGTCCCATATCGGGTCCACTCCCCTTCGACAAACTATCCATGTTTCAAGACCACTCTACATCACAATTTTCTCCTCTTCATTCCGATCGGACCCCATTCTGATGGGGGGTATTCGTAGGATCCTGAATAATCTGAAAAGGAGAATGATAATAATTTTAATTCAATAGAAGATTCTACCCAATTTCCGTAAAGAAATTGGGAAAAAATGTGGTGAATACGCAAAGGTTTGCAAAAGAAGAACCATTCCACGTACCGGTCTAATATTGACGGTATGTGGCCAGCTCAGCAAGCTGCATCATCCGCGGACTGCTGAAATTTGCAGAATAGTGGCGGGGACCCTCCGTGGGCGCGAAGCAGGATGGGCACCAGGATGGTCCGCCATCACCAACTGCCCCAACAGCATGAAACGAAAACATGCCCGAACAGTGTACGTCGTCGTTCGCGGAACAGAGGTGGAGGCCTGCGCGGCCGCGATGCACCCATGAACTGATTTGGTTTATGAGTGAGGTGAATTCAATGACCCACGAGTTACGGATTGACCAAGTCTTCTGTATACTGGGTTTTCATTAATGGGCCTCTGCAAGAGGTGCCACATAACTATAGATACGTCTCTTTCCCCCTCTATAAAAGGACATCGGTGGGGAGAGAAAGAGGTGGGAGGAGATCAGACTCAGGGGGAAGGATTTCAGAGGAAGGAGCTTAGGATTTCACCAACAGCGAAGTTCCAATTCGCGAAAGGTATGAAACTGGAAATGAATTAAAATGGATCTGAAAAATGCATAACAACATCGTGAACCGTGAACTTAAAAAAACAAAAGAAGAAGACCGCGAACCAGGGCCCCTCCATGGATGTACTCCCCACAAACCAGGGAGTATATGCCCCTTTTTTGATCTTACAAACCACATAGCACCATCCTACGCGGGCTAAGCCCTAACCGACGAACCCCCGACCGGCGTCGCCCCTAGCCGCCGCTTCTCGCATGGACTCCCCCATGTACCAACCAGGTACGTGGGCCGAACTCTAAGCCGCGTACCACCATGGTACGCAGAATTCCAATCAGTCTGCGTAGCACCCTGGTACGCGGATGACCTCTCCAGCCGCATAGCACCCCCTACGCGAAGGGCGCCACTCCTCATACACACATTTAGCCCGCCAAAACCTTCTATGTTCCCATTCCTCGAGTAAGATAAAATACTTCCAATCCGGCTTGATCCTTCGCAATCCCCTCATTGGCCTATTCATAGACCTCGAGCCAAGTCCATTTACAAAGCCACCAGATCCATATGATGTAACCTTCAGGCGTATTAGTGCGCCACATTGAGTTCACATACCCATGGCAGGCAAGGGCAAAGGGGTTGCTCCGGCCCTTGAGTGGGTTCCCGAAACATTCCTGGGTTCACATACCCATGGTAGTGCTGGGTCTGAGCCCAAGAGTCCCCTTTCTACCTCTCCACTCAGTAGGATTGGGGGACCCCACATGCATTTCCTTTCGACGCCAGCGGTGGGTACTTCTCCCCTCTTCTGTGTGTTACAGGGCAGCCATCCCAGGGTAAGCCCCTAGTTCATATTGCAGGAGGTGGTACCTACACCCCTATGTTCTTCGGTACCAATTTCCTCTCCCATTGTGGTTTGTCACCAATCCAGGCCTCCATCTTGGAGTATGTCCCAATCGCTCAGGGCAGTGATCCCGGTGTAAGCCCCTAGTTCTTATTGCAGGAGGTGGTACCTACACCCCTCCTTTCTTCAGTCCCAAATCCCTCTCCCATTGGGTTTTGTCACCAATTCGGGCCTCTATCATGGAGTAAGTGCCAATCTCCATTTTCCCGGGCTACAAGCCATGTGTAAGCCACATTTCTCTTCCCACGGATGCACCTTTCACAACGGGATCGTTAGGACCCTTCTGCCTCTTGTTTCTCACACCGAGCATGACACACGTGGGCTTAGAGTAAGCAACGACCATGACAACACCCCATCCCGCACGATGTTAAACTGTATTCCGCCATCCTAAACAATGGGGACATTGATATATGCTAAGGCATGGTATGTAAGAAGCTTCCACAAGATTCAATCCCCACCACCTTGGGTCATCTCAGAGCGTAAGCCCCATCCAACCTGAACTACATGGACTTTGATCCGTGTCTCCTAGGCAGCGTACATAGGAAGCCTCCCCGAGGTTCAAGCCCAACAACCGGTCATTCCGACCTCCTTCATGTCAGCTCACCCACACCTTGGGATGCCTCAGAGTGTAATCCCCAAACCACCATGGGCTGCCTCAGGGTGTAAGACCCAACCCAAACTGAACTATGTAGATCTTTTTCCTCTCACGAGGATACGTAGGAAGCCCATATCATGGGTTTGATCCAAATGCTCAAGTTGTTATCTGTACCCCCTGGATGACAATAAAATCTAGAGCACCCAGTTATGGAGCATGAATCCAAACTAGTACCGTCTCATTGAGTCAAACCTCCTCGGAGTCATTAATGTAGTGAGGTATAGTAAACCACGGGCCTAAATCATTCTGAATCCCTGCATTCTGCTAACCATTGCCTACAAGGATTAATCCCTAAATACTATGCTTGGGTATAATCCAAAGATTCGTGAACATATGTATACATATTAAATCTATAAGAGTGTCCCAGAATAGGAAATAATTACCCCCAAAAGGGTGAGATGAGCCCGACTTCCCATCCTTCCAACCAATGTGAGTTCTTAAGCATCGCTGGCCAAATCACCTAGAGAACGCCTGCCTTTGGAAAGCAGGACCATGTGTCACTGGAAATAGAACCATTGAGCGTTTCAAAAAGAAAACGGTGCACCTGATATGAGTGATTAATCAGAATCTAATCATCTCTAATCAACCATCGGGCATCACACATTTTTCTACCCATTGTTGTGAAACATTCACATAGAAGGAGTGTTGACTGTGGGTGGCCTCTATGAAAAGCTTATGATATCACGACGAGTTTGCAACTGGTTATGTTTTTTAAAATGTACTAGGAACTTTTATGAATGCTTTAGAATAAGAGTTGATAAATAGTTCATTTATCAATACTTAAGTAATAAGCATTGATAAAGGATTTATAAATATAATTATAAATAAAAAAATTTGTAAATATTTATATATACTTAATAAATATATATAAATATAAATATATTAAATATATTCCTTATTTAAGTATATTTACTATAATTTTATAATTATTTAAATATATTATTATTTATTTATAATTATAATTTTTTTTAAAAAAATCATACTTTTATCGTTATATATTTATATAATTATATATATAATAAATATATAAAAATATAAATATAGTAAATATATTCATTATTTAAGTCAAATTATTATAAATTTAATAATTATTTACACATATATAATTATTTAAATATATAGAATTATAAATTTTTAATTATAGAAATACTTTTAAAAAAATATTTATTTATTTATAATTATAAATATAAAATTGTTTAAATATAGTATGTACATTTATAAATATATTTTTTTATAATTTTTTATAAAAATGTTTTTTAACGTTATCAATGAATATCTAATTTTAAGTGAATATTCATGTTAAAACGAGTGAAATTGAATCAATTAAAATTAAGTACATTTTAAAAATATTGAAAAAAGGGATATGTTTTATGTTTGTGCATTATATACAAATAATCTATAATTACGTATATATGATATCAATATATAACACATTTGATCTATATTAAATTGAAAAGTCAAATGACATTCAATTATATATCTTTTACTCTATGATATTAGTTATTATATTTAATTCATCTTAATTTTCAATTATAAAACACTATTCACTAAATATATTACTATTTAATGTAAAGAATAAATAATATTTTGTATTATATAAATCATTTTTATACACATTAACATATATATATATTTAATATATATTTTTTATTAAAATTATTAATAATCCTCTAATTAATAAAATTTTAATATTTTTGTCAATTTACTTATTTTAAATTTTATTTTGTTTAATTTTGATTTTTCATATATCTATATATTTAATACATACTATTATTAGTATTTATATTTTATATATAGTTTAATAAATTTATTCATTTTTATCAATAATTATTTAATTAAGAAAATTGGTAATATTTTTTTAATAAACTCATTTTATTATTTAATTTTTTCATTTTTATTTATTATGACCTTTATCAGCACTAAAAAAGCACTGATAAAGGATTCATTTATGAGCACTGAAAATATAACACTAATAAAGGGTAACTTTATTCAATGCAAAAAATAAAGAGCTGATAAATAATATCATTTCTCAGTGCTAAAAATAAAGCACTGATAAAGGGTACCCTTTGTCAGTGCTTTTTTTCATGATGATAAAGATTCCATTTATCAATGATTTTTTCTAGTGCTGATAAATAAAACTGTTGTTAAATCCCTTTCTTATAGTAGTGTAATTATCAATCAAGATCAATGATATAAATAACATGATCACACAAGACCTCCACCGTAGAATCCTCTAGCTGGGACTCCTCTACTTACTCCATTAATAAATACTACATCGTTTTTTGATAACTTCAAACTCTATAATGAAATTATCATATATGATGGTGTAATGCTTCCAAATCTCCCATAACACTCCAAGAGTCTCTAGACTCACAAAAAATTTCACCATGTGGTTTCCTTTCCAGGGAGTCCACTACAATATTCCCTTTAATAGGTGAAATGGAAATGTCAAAGTCATTGCCTTATAGGTACTCCATCGTCCTTTACTACTATAGATTTTAGTATCACTGGGAGAATACCTACATCAAGAACCTGGGATCCATGAAGTCTAAAAATCATTAATTAATATAATTGTTTTTCCATAATGCCAAAGTGAACATGTCACAACAAGATAAATATCATGAGTGGGATAGTTACATTTATGAGTCTATAACCACCATGACCAATTAAAAATTACTACCATCTACTATATCTACACAGAAAACCATACAAGATTGAAAGGATCACAATAACCCTTGAATGAAATTACCTCTTCTGATATATTAAGAACCAATGCACTTACAATCTTCTTCATAAAATTATAGCCCTAGCCTGTCCTCATTAATACCTTATCCTTCCTAGTCAATATTGTTATAGTTGATACTATATGTGAAAATTCAGGAAAGAACCTTCTAAAATAACCAGTAAGAAAAATGAATCTTTATATCTCTATAACATTCTTGTGAGCTACCTAAGAAAATGCCACCTCAATCATCTAAGGATCAATATTCACTCCATACTAAAATATTACATTTCCTATGAAAAAAGACTCAAGATCCATGAAAAAATAATGAAACGTATTCCTAAAGAGATGGTTAACCCTAATAACTCCCAACATGACTCTTAAATGCATGATTTATTCATCCACATACACTAAATACATATCTGTTTCATTGATAAATTCTAGTATGAACACGTTAGGAAACTCAAAGAAAACTACATTCATCAATCCCATGAGAATGGTTGGAGTATTTTAACTTCAACATCTTCACGATATCTACATCATTTACCCACATATGATAATATCCAAATAGTATGTATACATTCAAGATCCAAATATATTCCTTCAACCAATCAGATAAATCATTAATCCTTGGTAGTGGTTAATTGATATTAATTTTCACCTAATTTAAACAAAATTAATTAAAACACAACCATATACATATATTGGTCAAGTTTGAAAATAGAAATGGATCTCCCCAACATGACACACTAGGTCAAATGAATCCTTTCAATAAGATATCATCAATCTATATCTACTTCTCTAGTGGCCCAAAATAATTTATCTGATATGGAGAAATTAATATCATAGAATCACGTAAATGTACCTAGAATTTCAGAAGGCAGGCATTCCTACTCCTAATAAAATATATTAAATAAAAAATAAAGTACACAGTGCAGTATCAGAGAGGTTATCTATCAAGACAAGTATAAGTCTCACCATGACAATCAGCCAATAAAAATCTATTAAAAAACTCCGGTAATACAAAGTACCAACTAGAACTCACCTATGCAATATCTTTCTTAGAGAGAGAATCCGCAACATTATTGGCCTCACGATAAACATGTAGAACTTCAAGTGAGAGTGAGTCTACAAGCCGGAGCCAATCCACCCAAACCGGCAACATCCTCCATGGCACATTCTGTGACTGATCTCTAAGGATTTGACCTACAACAGATGAGTCTAAGTCAGACCATATATCATTTCAGCCATAGTGGACAGAATACCTGATAGAATTTATCATAGCCCAAAGCTCTGCTTCAATGGAAAAAGAATTGCCAATATAGTGGAAGAAGCATCCTTTAACGACCCCCCTATGAGTGAAAATTACACCACCGCATTCGGAAGGACTTGGCGTTCCAGAAGTTGCCCCATCAACATTAACCTTCAACCATTGAGAGATGGGTGGGATCCAGTGAACATTTTTCATCATCAAAAGTTTCTTTTACCTTCCATTCACACCAAGGGATCTCCACAAAACATGGTCAGAAACATCATTCCTCATGGTACTAGTTTGGATGCTGGAAGAAGTTTTGATTTCACAATGTATCACAAGTACACCCACATGGGATAAGGGAGCAATGCTGTTAAAAACCACGGTATTTGTTTCCTTCCATATGAAAGACAACAGGCTGGCTGTGGTTTTTAGGAGGAGCGATTGAACCTGATCGCTACAATCTATCCTAAAAATGAATTGAAAAAACCCTTTAACCGATTGGGAGGGAATGAAATAGTTAAAAATACACTGCACATAAGTCCATAACCTAGAAGAGAACTTGAAGGAGACAAATACATGATCAAATGTTTCATTTGCCCGAAGGAATATCTTGCAAACTACAACCAGATTGAGTTCAGATCGCTACAACATAGCCTATAATAGAATCCTCTTTCTCCAGATTTTCTAGATAGGAAATGAGGAGGCATGGGGTATGATGGTTTTGTAAAAATCCGTGACCCAATATGGAGGATCCATAGAAGCACCACATAGTGATCTTTAGTAGTCCCTTGTATTTAACATGCCATTGAAATTTGGCATCCATACCAGTGTATCAAAATCAATGTAGTAGTACCTTGTTATTTCCAAGCCAACATGATTCAGAATCATGTTTTTGATTGCTAGAATGTCTTGGAAAACAACAATTTATGTCTCTCTTAGGAGTGGAGGGATTTCAGTAGCATCACAGATAGGCCAGGACAACCAGGAAGTGGTCCAAAAATTAAGAGGGAATTGCTTGAACACAATCCATTTTGAGCAAACCATAAGGTCAGCATAGGCTTTCTTGATAGAAGACAAAATAGATGAACAATGATAGTTAGAATACCCATAATATAGCTTATCAAAAAAATTTTTCGAATGAAATCCATGGATTCAACGTATTTTGAAATTAAAGTCCAAGTAAACTTGTTGATCAAGGTGTCATTGAATAATATGATATCTTTCACACCCAATCCAACCATGTGGGAAGGTTTGATGCAGTCTTTCAACACAACAGTGACCATATTCCTCTCATGAACCGAGCCAATCCAAATAAAATTTATTACCTTGCTAGTGAGATACTTAATCAATGTTCTGGGCCATCTATACTAGGAAAAGGAATACAAAACATCAATGTGATCACTGATTTGACCAAGCATATCCTCCCTAGATGAGACATGTTTTTCCCCTTCCAATTTTCTCCCTGATTTGTGACCTTTAGAGAAATATTATCTAAATGAAGCCTTTTAACTCTCCCATAGAAAAGTGGCACCCCAATGTAAGTGAAGGGAAGCACTCCCCTCTTGACACCAAGCTTCCATGCCACTCTACATTGCCTCAATGTGATAATTCATCCACCAAACATAACTGATGATTTCTCCAAATTAATGACCTGACCTGAAACCTCCTCATAGTGTGATAAGATTCCCTTTATACAAGAGACAGTTCCTTTATCAGCTCTCACAAAAAGAATAATATCATCAGCATAGAACAGATGTGTGGGGGAGTGTAGCTCTCGCCCTATTTTCATCCTCTAATACCATCCAAAATTGGAATGATCAGTGAGGGACCAGCTTAAGTAGTCTTCTGCAATAGAAAAAATCATCCTAGAGAGGGGATCTCCTTTCCTAAATCCTCTTGAGAATTTAAATAATCCCCTAGGTGAGCCATTGATAATAATGGAATGCTTGGCACGAGTAAGGATGGAGACAATAAGGTCATTGGACTTATGTGAGAACCAATGAATTTTTAGAATGATGAAATGAAATCTCCATCTAATGGTATCAAAAGCTTTGGATATATCAATATTCAATGCCATTTTACCATCTTTTACATTTCTCCTCATGGCATTGACACACTCTAAGAAAGTAAAGAATTTTTTTGAATGTTTTATCCTAGAAGAAAACCAAATTGATTACTAGAGATGATTCCCTTTGCAATACCACCAAGTCAATAAGTTATGATTTTTATAATCACTTTTGGTATAGTGTTTCTAATAAAAAAAGGCCTGGAATATTCAATTTCAAGGGAATTCTATCTCTTAGGAATTAGAGTGATGAAGTTGGATTTCATTCCAATGGAATATGGACAGATCTAAAAAAAGTGTTCACAACATTTATGACATCAAGATGAACAATATCCCAGTAAAACATGAAGAATTTGTTCATAAAGTCATCGAGGCCTGCTACACTATCAATATTTAGGGTGAAAATGGAATCACGTACCTCTCTTTCATTGGGGATATCAACAAGCTTCTTATTTTGATCATACTCAATAGAAGGATCGAAACAATGAATAATTTTCTCAGAGTTGTCTTCGCTATAGTATGAGTAAAGCTTCTCAAAGTAGTTAATGGCCATATTTACAATATCATTCTCAGAGGAGAAGAGGTTCCCCTCAATATTAAGTGCTTGAAGGCTTCTCTTGGCCTTTTTATCCCAATTCATACAATAAAACAACATTGTGTTTCTATCTCCATTCTTCAACCATCTAATATTGAAATGATTTTCTACCAACTTTTCCTTTAGATGCAAGAGTTTTTCGAGATTTTCTATATCCTGATTCTCATTCTGGGTTGGCATGTCCAGAGGAAAAATAGTTTGTTGGAATTTTGATAGAGCAGTTTCAGCCTCCGTAATGTCATTATCAAAGGTAGAAAATGAGTCTTTTATGCATTTCATCATACTTTGCTTGACAAAATTTAATTTAATGTAAAGAATGTGAGATGAAAAACCAAGATAATAATTTTTCCAGGAATCAAGGAAAATTTATCTTCAGCCCAGGATAACCATACAAGCATTATTGAACATGAAGGGAAGAGGTAATGACCTCAAATTTCAAAGACAAACATCAACAAGAATGGGATTGTGATCAGAATTTAACTTCAAAAGAGTTATCCTAGAAACATAAATTGTCGCATTCCTCTCATCCACTTGCACAAAGAACCTATATAACTTACTTTCAAACCTCCCATTAATAGTGTATCAACTCCATGTAAACCCAGCTCAAGAAATTGGTACCTCATTGGGATCACATTTATCAATATATGCTAAAAGGTCAAATTCTGATGCACGACAAAAGTTCTCAAAAGTTTTTTTCCATGGGTCTTAGAATATTATTGAATTCACCAAGTAAAACCAATCTATTTGAAAGATTCTCATAGATTTCTGCAAAGTTTCTCCATAGTACTCATCTTATTGTATATAGATTAAAACCATACACAAATTTCACTAAAAATTAGGCTTTACCAAAACAGCAAGTGAGAGTAATAGATCGAGCATCAGTCAAAATAGAACTAATTGACACACTATCATGTATAAGCACCCACAGGGATTTAGAGTCCATATCAAGATGATTATTTAAAATAAAAGAGTAACCAAGACAATCCCATTTGAAAGAACTTCAATTTTTAAACTTCATCCTTGGTTTGGCAATACCAACCAATAAGGGCCTATTGGTCATAGTAAAGTGTCTAAGGGACCTGACCGTGGAAGGGTTCCAAATCCCTTGATAATTACAAAAGAGGAATTTAATTTTTTTTTTGATTTGATACTAATACCAGGACCTTCATTTGTTTGTGCCACCTGCCTCTCACATAAGTCATTAAATGTTCCCCTATGAGCACCTAGAACTTGCTCAGTAGAAGCATGGCCATCATCCTCTTTAGTAGAATCTTTAATATTGAGCAAAGAGAACATATTGCCAGAGTGAATCGGGATAGACATTAAACTGGAAGGTAGTACTCTTTTCGCAACCATAGATGTATGAACCTGCATGAACTCACCCAGATGAGCAGAGACTGCATCAACACCATGATCACAGTCTACTGGAAATTTCCCTCCATGAGTTGCATCAGGAATTACATGGAGACGTTGATCAGAATCTGAAATGCATCCCCACGAATCAAAAACCATGTCTTGCACGGGGAATGCAACATCAATAAGTCTTGTGACCAATTCCTTAATAGGGGCTTCACACCGGCCTTGCATATGAACTTCATCAGTAGAACCCAACTCAGAATATACAACAAAACAGAATGGCATCCAGTATCTGCATCCTATTCATTCTTCCCCTTACTGTCCTCCAAGGCACGGGTCAATGCTGTTGACTACTCTATTTGAGCATCAAAAATAACATATTCCTATGCAATTTGAGCAGCCACTTCCACAACCTGAGGGCTTCAACCATTTCTCCCACCCTTATCTGTATCCTGCACATGCATCCCCTTATCAGTGGCAAGAGGGGCATCCTTAGAGTTCCCATGATCAGTAGCAGGATCTGGTTTCATGCCCCTTCATCTACAGGTCTTTCATAGACCCCATCATTAGCCTGACCATCGTAGAATATAGAGAATCAACATGATTATAATCTATCTATTTTTCTATCTCCAAAATTTTCACCACTTGGTCTCTATGAATGTCATCTAATATAACATGCATGCTGAAGAAATCCATGATAGCATGCACTGAATAGAACCAATCCATGAAGATGATTATGACACATGGTTGTATCTATAAACACATGAAATATACCCAAGAGTTGTGTTTCCCTAAAACTCAATCACAAACTCTCTATACATTTAAAAACATACCTCATCCTCCTACTAGAATAGTCAATGCCAAGTAATTTTAAGTCTCTCAACCTCTAGTCCCAAATCATGGACACGATCCAGAAAGGTAAAGTAGTTTGTATATCTTGAATCAAACAAGTCATAAACTTGTATAGAAAATAGTTATATGGTACCTTGTTTAAAATATGGATTACCCACCAATGGCAGCTCAAAATAATGTATTTATCTATGAAATTATCTGTGGAATTTATGTCCCAAATTTGGACCACCTTCAGGGCCATGATCTACCTGATATCTGTGAGGAAAAGGGGTATCACATGGATTCTCTCTACCTTCCCCACCCCTATCTAGTAATGATATAGAAAAAATTTCCTAATTCTATTATCGTGAATTAAAATACAACAAAGGATGTTCCCAAAATAGCCCAAAAATATCACATTGACTTCTATGGAAGTTCAAGAACTCTCTATTCTGATGGACCCAAACCTTTCTAGAAAAAACCCCACACACACCCACTAACATAGGTCTCATAATGGATATCTCTTATGAAATAAGATAAAGAGAACTTAAACCTACAACTTTCTAACTAAAACATCCTCTTCATGCCATATAATTGATTAATACTATTCATAGATGTTATCCATGGATATTCATGGTGACTTTTTCTCTTGTTGACATAGTTCTATCCAACATCCTATTAATAGCCTCCTCTATCACCAACACCTCAGAATATGACTCCAAAAGAAACATGGTTACTTTAAATTGTATCTTTCGATAAAAATCCTCATTGAAATGTCTCTCCATATCCTCTTAATTTGTAATAATGTCTCAAGAAAATCTTAGGGGGTTGTTCTAGAGAATACTGAACTCTCAATCACTATAACTCAATTGTCAAAGGGTAAGGATCTACTAATAATAATCCATTTTATCAGTTTAAGAGTAAAACTAATGATTTAATTGATCATTGAACATATTCCAAGAAACAACTAACTATGCATGATCCCTAGTAGACAAAATTCATCACTACAAAGTTAATACATTAATAATCATAAAGAACATCCTTGGTAAGAAATTGAGTATCCACCTCCTAGCAATCATCTATCTCTCAATTCAAAATAGATCATTTATAAATATATAGGTCCTGAAATTGAATATTTCTAAATATCCTCTTTCTTTTTTCATCAATTTCAACCTCTAATATAAAATTATCTACTCAAAAATCCAACTAAACATATCTACTATGATCCTTCTAGGGATGTTGACCTATAGACCTATCTATAAAACAAAAAATTCTAAAATCTCTTAGACATAGGGGAAAATTTTAATGTGAATAAATAATTCATTTTTACATATTTTCCATTTTCTACCAAATTTGAATGTAGGTGAATTAAATCATGATGAATGTTTATTAACTAACTCTCAAACACTTAATATGAATCTATACTCCTAGAATGTTTAGTAAAAATGAATTTTTGGAATCATATCACATATAGCCCTAATTTAGTTTTTCCAATATATTATTTCTCATTCACACCATGTTCTAATCCAAAATGATACTATATCACTACTATACCATGAATTTTCACCAGTCTATTACTCAAAAATCAGTCCTATATCTCAAAAATTAGATTTGAAACAACTCAGTCATTACCCCAGACTTCAATAGGTACCCCACCAAGGAAAAAAATGAATGAATATTGATAATGACACAAGAAACCTCCCCACTATTAGGCCATAGGTTTGAGACTAGAACTGAAGGCCTATCAATCAGAAACATGGGATATATTTCCATCTATATAGTTTTATAAATGAGATTTAAGAAGGAAAACTCACCAATAAACATCCTGAATAAATATAGAATAAATACTAATACATGTAATTTTATAGATAAATTGATATAATTGAAAGTATAAATACGTAAAAATAATTAAATCCTAATTAGTGCCAAAAAAATGTACAACAACTATTGAAGAACTCATCGAACCAGTATAGCCCATCTAGATCACCCACATTCTTCTGTGGGCCTGAAAAATATTTTATTTATCGGTTGGGTGGACATAACATGTATACTCAGTCCAATCCTCCTTGAAATAAGTCATAAAAACTATGGAACAATCTAACTAAAGTATAGTGAATTCAAAAGTGAATATAAACCATCTCCAAAACAGGTATATTATCCATTTCTTATCCTCACCAAGGATCAATCACAAAATAAATCATATTTGTATGTAAAACATTACTGAATATATATATATATATGAAGGTACCCTGCTTCCACATCCCCATTGGTTTCTCAATCTCACACTCTCATAACCAAATCATATATTCACACCTTCTATATGTAAATTTACCTCTATCCCATAAATATGTATCATAGAAATTACATTACCCTTTGAAACCATTCACCTCATCATCATCATATCCAGTTGTATCCATGTATATTTTCTAAAGCCACTATAATCTGTGTAAATGTATTATACCTCAACCCATAATATCCAATGATTGAACACCCATGATAAGTCATAACTATCATGACCGTATAAAAGTATGTTCTACATCTCAAGCCATCACAACCCACACATAAATGTATGGTACAATAAAGATCCATCACAACTAAGGTAGGAACTCACCCTATACCACAAACAATTATAACATGGGATACACCTACACATAACTATAACTAAAGATTGATTTGGGGATAGGGTGAATTCAACCCTCCAATCCTTATCCATCTTGGATTTTGGCGAAACAACCTCCAAAAACATTTGAGTGTTGATTTACCTATTAATGATGTTGGGGTAGCATATGAAATTAGAAAATATAAAGATTATTTCACACATCAACACTTAGGAAAATCACCTAGCCTTAGACTCATCTATAGCTATCAACGTCGAGGATGAACGATAACCATAACAATGGTCTAGGTCTTAGAAAATCACACAAGCATCAAGATCCATATTAATTAAAATATTACCCATTAATTAATATTATTTAGGTTCATTTATAATATTTGTACTTTAAATACTCAATGATAATGCATTAAAAACCATACACCACTATTTTATTCCAAATGTATATCATCATTTATAACATTAAGAACAATCCTCATTATTTAAATTAATCCATTTATTATTACATGGTTAATATGGTAACTCTAAGACATAGCCTATGATACAACAATAGAGATATTAATTTTTGAAATAAGTTAAACTACATCGAGAATTTGGACACCCATTATATATATAACATCTATCAATTTGACCATTAACTAATCATTGGGTACGATTAAGATATAATAGTGATAAATCCCCACTCTGAATATGTCCCCTCTCTCTGGTGTCATTATAAAGCCATGGACCATAATATAAATATTTCCCCACCATCAATAGCATTTAATATCATGGAATATTGAGTTCATATACCATTTTTCATCAATAGATCCCAAATAAATCCAGGTTATAAAGAATAAATAAAGGATATAAATCCCAAGAGCACATATACATTCCAAGTTTTTCCCAAAAAAAAGAAAACGTACTAAGGTAATGACATCTAGATATTCAAGCCTCCCAAAAAAATAAACAAGATCATTCATCCCTAATCATTCATATTTATCATATAATCATTTTAATTTCATCATGAAAGGATTTATTTATTATGTATAGGTATTCCAAATTTGGAACCATATCATAAGTATCTAACAAAATCAATGAATCAACATAAACAAAGTCTTACATTTATTTTAATATTTCATCATTCTTCAAGGTTGAAATAATTACCAACATATATGCATCTCTAATTGACCATACAATCATAATTTTGGAATCATGTTTTTAACCAATATCAAGAAATTAAAACATTGTAAGAACAATTACATCATCTATAATAAAAAATAGTGGACTATATTCTAAAATAAAAAGATTGTGTATAGAAAAAACCTAAATCAATTGTGATCAAAACATGACCATTTATTAATCAAACATGAAATATTAATCATCTTAATCTTTTTATTGTTTGTACTTCATTACATAAACTTCTAAATTATTGAAATAATAAAATTTTATATATAAAAAATAATAGTTTCCCAGTTTTCTCAAATAACTATTCATTGTGTAATATCAAATATTATCATACTTTTAAGGTCAACAATATCCATTTAATGAATGGAAACATAGAATGAATCTATCACACATGAACTTAAAACAATGTACAAGTAATGGATACCCTACCCTTATTGAGGTTAATCATTCTCTCAGAAATAACATAAGATTCAATAGTAACTAAATATAAAGTAATCACCACAACGAAATAATGTAATACTCCCAAGAACCTATCATTTATTAGAAACCAATGACATTTACATTATTTTAGTCCAAAATAAAATAACTCTCCGAAAGTTATTTTCTTGAAGGAAGAAGAACTAGGGAAACAAATATGAGAGGAGAATAGATAATAACATGATTCATGAGACTTTTATCCACATGAACATATGGTTTTTCCCTCTATATCCCAGCTATAGATGGGTGAGATAATTTGAGGGGAATATTTTATTTGAAGTAAGGATTGAAAATATTAATAATGTGATATCAAGATTTCAATTTATAGAGGAAGCATAAAATCCCCCATCAAACCATGGTGGACTCTAACCTAGGTCGTCATCTTCCTTGGTTAAAGGATATCCCACTTTAAATTCATTTGAATCTTCAAGAATAATTTCCTTTCAAACCCATATCAGACATATATTACCACCACCACTGTATCCAGTATGGTGTATCATTAAGAATTAGACCATTTTACCTATACAAGCTCAGGGATATGGCATGTATATCTCTTACTTTGTACATTCCACTTCTTTTCACACTCGACCTCACCATGATCTTATGTAAAAATTGGGTCAATGCTGTGAGAACGTCATTATTTTTTGCATTTTAAAACCTCAGCAAAAATGTCTCCTAAAAAGGGTCCATTGGTCATTATGCTCTTCTTGGTGCACCCCCCTAAGCACTAAAAAATAAATTCCATTATAAATTTCATATATAATTTTTCTTCCCCTTATACAAGGAAAAAATAAATCGTAAATTTTTTTAGCTCAAAATTTCCAATGAAATATCTTGGGAATCCATTACAATATCTCTTGATCACTTATCACCGCTAAACCATCATAAAAATCCTGAGTCTTAAAAATGAAAAACTCACAGTGGTTGAACCATTCTTAAATCTCTATATGGTCTCAAAATGGGAAACAACATTCCCACTACTTTAACACGGTGACCATCAAGATGAACAACACACCATTCTAACCACCAGAACACCTCCAAACTCTCTCTCAACACCCCAATGGTTTGGAAAATTAAAAGCAAGGGTTTCTAATGAAATCCATTATAGTGATACAATGGGGATGATCTAACAATTGTAGAGGACTATGTAACACATATTCCACATTCATTCTACGTAAAAAAATGATAAATGGATATGTAATATTTTTAAAATATGGTTGGATAAAAGAGGAAATTTGTTAATTAATTAGAAATATGAAAATAATATATGTTAATTAAAGGAAATTAAATTTGACATTATAGTGGTTCATTATAATAATATTTCTACTATTATATTGAATATATTCTTGATGAAAGGGTCATAATAGTAGAAGAAACAAATGGAACACATATGAATATAAATAAGTGTATGATGACACCTAGTAAAAAATTAGGAATATTTTATCAATTTAATGATCATAGATGAATGATAAAATCAACTTAGATTGTGATAAAATGACTAGAAAAATTGAGGAACATAGAGATCTATATTATATAATGTTATCATGATTATTTACTATGAGGAAAATTAATGGAAATACACAAAATTTGTTGATAAAGATGATAAGAGGGAACTAATCATTGAATGAATATAATCAAATAAACACATCATAATAAATATGATCATTTTTGGATGCGTGATGATGAAATGAAAAATTATAAGAAGGAAAAATAAAAAACATGTATTGAATGTTGAGATAAATAGAATATCACCTATGTGACCATGAATAGAAAGAGATGGAGGTGGTCCAATTATCTAATATACTACTAGTATGATAGTAGAGGAAGGGGATAGAACTTACCATTGAGAGGGTAACCTAAACAAAAGAGTAAATAAATAACTATACGGGGGTATAATATTTCTCTATCTTATATAACTTATAAATTTATGAGTGCCTCTATGGGTGAGAAATGAATTTTATTTGTTAGTGGAATAAAATATTAGTAAACAAAAAATATATATAGTAGTTTGAATTGAATTGAATTTCAATCTTAAATAATAACTAGATCAATGAGGTATAGTTTTACAGGAATTTTGATACAAAGTTACTTTTTGTATGACATAGATTATCCCATTTTGGTTGAAAATTGTCTACAATTTCATGTTCCCTATATAATATTAATAAATGCGGGTGTGTTTGTTATTTAATTTGTGAGAGAAAATAGATAGAGGAATCTAAAATTTATGAATAGATGAAAATAACCCTATGAAAACATGAGTTAATCTATGTATATATTGGGAATAATTTTATTGGATAATTAATTATATGATGTTACAATTATTCCTACAAAGATTCCTCTTCACTTATTATGTATCATTGAAATTATACAATAAAGAAAAGTTAATTAACAATAGAGTTAAGAAGTTCTTTTCTTATATATTAATGATTTTTTGATATTTTGTTTCATAATATTAGTTGATATTTTTGTAATTACTTATTAAAATTCTATTTGAGTTGATTTTTTATAATAAAAAATGTTGAAATATTGAAGAGGCTAGAAAATTTTTTGAATGTTAAATTTAAATTAATATCGCTATATATTAATGAATTTTATAAAGATTTTATTATAAATATATTTTTGATCATGTATATAAGATTATTTTTTAAGGATGAGATAAATTAGATAATTATTAGTTTTGATGTAACGTCCCCAATCCAAAAGCTGTTAAACTAGTGCTCCGCGTTGGGTCACCACATAACCTCAATGTGCGTCCCCTTACGCCATAGGCTACTGACTAATAGAAAGCATCTAATAGATTATGTGGAGAGACCCTTCACTCGTTAAAATAGTAATCCACATTAGATAACATATGAAATTAATTAACAATAATAAATAAACTAGGAATATGCATTACCAACCATTTCCCAAACTAGTTACAACCACAACCAACAATAAATATTCCATGTCATGGTAATAGTGCCAAAAGTGAAAGAAAAACAAAAAGAGATACCAAAAACTAAATACATGAAATGGGTCCTGAATCCAAGTCTTGATCCTCAACCATTCACATCCCAAGCCAAACTCAACTCCTTAGCATAGGGCCTTGACGGTTTTCCTAACCTACAACCATTAAAACTTCTCGGGTACCCTATGGCGGCCCGAGTAGGGTGTGAGTATAGCTTAGTAGCCCAAAACTAATAGTGTCTACAAAATAACCATTGTAAATAGATAATGAATGAAATTACTAAATAAATGTCAAGAAAATAGTAGATAACTTGGGTTTCATTAGTTAACAATATTAACTTTAAAAATTTTCATCATATATTTTGTGGGTTTAGAATTTACATCATTTACACTATAGCCTAAGACAGTCAATTACCATGAATAATGGAATATGTCAAGTTACCTATCTCACTAAGGATGATCATTTAATAAAAAATTTCATCATACATTCCTTGGATCCTTATTCTAGGTAGACTCTTAAAATGAATATGTTAGGGGCCTAGATCCTTAGTCTCACTCCCTAACCCATACATTCTAGGGGTGGAGTTTAGAGCCTCAGTCCAACCTGACTCGTGGGAGGATCCTTATTCTATTATCCCACACCACCAAGACATGTTCACATTTTTATTCATCCATTTACCACATATACCATATCAATAATCATACACAATCAAAAAACATAATTTTCATTCTTCACATTTCATTCAACACATGAAACATCGTCACAGATTATCCTTTTAGTAAATTTACCATTTACATAGCATAGACCATTCAAACAATTACCACTTTTATTCCTCACCCCATTTAGGCTATTAAAAATTTCCTATAAATTATCCCATTTCCCATAATTCATCAATTCACATGCATTATCCCATTTACACAATTCAATTACTAATGCATAAGTCATTTGAAACATTCAATTTACTCCATTTAACATCTTTTTTACATTTTTCTAAAGAAACCCTTATGTAATTTCCAAAAACTAGGCACAAATATCATTAGTGCATTTTTATAATTCGAACTAACATTTCAACTCATTTATCATGGGATATATTTCAAAAAAATTAACTTTAGGCCTAACATTGTGATTTTCCATGTTTTGGAATATTGTCACACCCCATGGGTGGCCCTAAATGGTCTAATAAATCTTGATGAATCCCACATGGATCATGAAGGGTATAAATCATCATTTATCCAAATATTTTACCAAATAATTATAATTAAATAAAATAAACATTAATACGGAAGCAATATCACAACCACTCATGAAAAAATTGACAATAAAACTATGGGATATAAATTGTAGACCACCTACATCAAATCAGTAACTGAACACTCACATAAACATAACCTAAGATCCAAATTCATGCATACTTTGAATCCCAAAGCTATTATATTCTATAAAAGAAGGTTTTTAGGGCGTTATAATAAGAATAACAAAACCAAAATCCCTAATCTAGAACAAAGAAGAAAGTAAAGCATTAGACTTATAGAGATCTTCGATCTGAACCAAACGGCACATCAAAAATCCTAGAAATGAAGGAGGTTGAAACTTTGTAATATTTGGGTTTTTTTCACTATTGATTTAGGAGGAAGAAATGGGGAGAGAATTGGATGAAACAATTAAAATCCTGAGGGGTGGAGGAATAGTAAATTCTCACTTTTTAATGAGGTGCACAATTTGTCCACATAGTTTTCCAAATTGTGCACCAACCATGTGCCAACCTCTATCCAAGAGGGGTCCATGTCACATGGTTACCTAATAATCTCGCATGGTTTGATAAACCATGCACCAAAAATGAAAAATTCATCTTCTCAAGATCAGATGATTAAGATTTCCCCTTCCACGATTTACAGTAACTATGCTCCAACCATGCAACATGCACAACATAACCTGATTTTTTCCTTTTGTTTTCCGAACCCTCAGAAAACCCCTTAGCTTCCGTATACACCCAATAAATATTTAATTATCTAAATTTAAGGTAACAAAACAAAAATTTAAAAAATAAAATACCTTCATAATGATCAGGATCTTAAAACGTCCCCACCTTATAATTATTTGTTCTCAAAATGCTCTTCCCAATATCATTGAGCTTTCTAAGTTAGAGGGATCAGGACACTATTCCCACATATCCAACTCTATCCCCTAAGATTATTCCTAAAAATTAACATGCATCCAAAAAACTTGAACCAAATTCATAGTCTTTCCCCATAGGAAATTCTCTCTACAATCCACAATATGAACTGATTGTTACTCAAAGGGCACATCAGCCACCAGCTCAATACCCTCAAAATCAATCACATGATATGGGTTAGGTAGATACTACCGAAGTTGTGAGACATGAATGAAATCGATAATACCACTATATCACTATGGAAGATCTAATCAGAAAACCACTATTCTGATTCTCTCTATAATCTCAAATAGCCCCACATAACGGGGAACCAACTTGCCCTATTTTGGAATCCTACAATGATACAACCTTGGTGAAACCTGATGAAACACATGATCACCTAACATAAACTTAAGTGGTCAATGATTCTATCAACATATGAATTATTACTACTTATAGTCAAATCCATACATTTCTGAATCAAATGAATCTATTTCGATGTATCCTACATGAGACTCGTTCCCAAAAAATTTGATTCCATAGCCTCCAAGAAACACAATGGAGATCGACATGGTCTACCATATAATTCCTCAAATGGTTCCATCTGAATTGTATCTGGGTAACCATTTTTGTAGGAAAACCCAACAAGTAATAACTCCTTTTACCCCAATCTACCAAAATCCGAGACACATTCCTTTAACATGTCCTCTACAATCTAAATAGTATTCACTAACTACTTATCCTTATGTGGGAGTAATGTCGTACTCATAAAAAACATGGCACCAAGAACCTTCTGTAATTCCTTCTAGATGTATAAAATAAAGTTTAAATCATGATCATAAACTACAATTCATGATAACCTATGCAATAATACTACCTCTTGAACATAAAAATCACCCAATCGATCCATGGTAGAATTTTCTTTAATTTGAAGGAAATGATCCACCTTTGTCAACAGATCCATAACTACCTAGATCACATCATTATTTTAAAGCATATTTGGGAGACCCACTATGAAATTCATTTTACTTCATCCTATTTCCATTATGAAATGAGTAAGGGCTACAAAAAGACCACCCAACCAATAAAGCTCATCCTTCACTTGCTAGACGGTATGGTGTCACATCATGAAACATGCAACCTTTTTTTTCATCCCTACCCACCAATATAACTTATGAATATCAAAATACATTTTTATCAAACTAGGATGAATTTCCCACATTGATGCATGAATCTCAGACATAAAATCATCTAACATAAATATTAACATAAACAATCCCAATATCTCCAATTGTCTAATTAAATGGTGACTCCCCACCCTTAAAACCATCCCTCAAAGCCAAAAAATATGGATCCTTATATTGAATTTACTTAATTCTTCTCCAAAGAATGGACTCATCTCTGATAGATGTATGGGTCATATTCCCATGATGATCCTTACATCTAGATGCATCTCAACAAACAACACCATAATTCTCCACTTGGAACTGGATTGCTAAACCACATAATTTTGAGTCATCGAACTCAAAGAATTTGTAACACTATTTCCCTTTCTTAGTTTTTAGGCCAACACAAAATCAAATGATTTGATGTTCTTTTTCCATATTCATTGATGAAGATTCATATCACACTAAGAGAAAATGTACTTACGGAATCTATGACCGGTGTGCATAGTAAAACATTCTCCCAAAAAGTAATTCCACCAACACTTCAAAGAATATACCACTTTATCTAACTCAAGTTCATGAGTAGGGTAATTCCTTTCATGGGGAATTAATTTTCATGAAACATACAAAACCAACCAATCGTCACGTGATAAAATTACTCCAAGATCCACAATATATGAATCATAAAACAAGGTACACCCCTTACTTGGCTTTGGTAAGTTCAGAATCAGTGAGGTAGTCAACCACTTCTTTTATTCTTGGAAATAATTTTGACATGATCCAAAACACACAAACATGAAACCCTGTATGGTCAATCCAAAAAGTAGGTTTTCCAAATCGTAAAAGTATTTGATGAACCTTATATTATAATTGTCTAACCTAGAGAACATCAGACATGAAAAAAAATTTGGGCTAGTTTAAAGACCCAATGGGATACACTTTTTCCAGGACCACTAACACACCTTTCTTCTGATACGATGTCACCCAAGAAATGAACACTATAAATCACATTCAGATGTCTTATTGTATAGAATATTCTATCTTAGTTTAATCATGATGATGTCAGGATATTTGGAATGATCTTTATGAGTCTTAGAGTACACCAAGATGTCATCAAAAAAGACAACTACAAACTAATCTAGGTAAGGGTGAAAGATTCAGTTCATTAGGTCCATAAACACTACCGGTGCATTGGTCATTTTGAATGACATAACCATAAAATCATATTACAGATACCTACTCAAAAAAAAGTTCATGGTACATCATAAGGTCTCACCCTCAACTGATGATATCCCGATCTCAAATTAATATTAGAGAAAACTAAATCACCCATCAGCTGGTAAAAAATATCAGCGATTTGAAGAAGTGGGTATCTATTCTTAACTATCATATGATTCATCTTACTATAATCAAAACATAGCTGCAATGATCCATAGGACTTATTGGAGAACGACACTAGAGATCTCCAAGGTGAAAAACTAAGATGAAGGAACCCCTTGTTCACCATTTCCTCCATCTAATTTTTATGTTCTCGGATTTCTTCCAGATCTATTCGATATAGAGGAATGAAAAATGTTTCTACTTTCAGTACAAATTATATTATGAACTAAATGTCTTTCTCGAGTGGAAACCATGATATGTCAATAGTAAACACATCCTAAAACTGATCCACAATAGGAGAAAATAAATGACACCCTACTTATCCATCATATATCATAAGACATAACACATGGTTTGTGAGTTCATCCATATGCTGAAAAACTGGCCCTACATGTCCTTTACAAACATATCATTCTCCATGATAGATATATGTGTCTCCATCAAGAGGCACGAACGTTGCCCTATGATGAAAGAAATTAATACGTTCTTGTTACAATGATAGAAAATCAATGACCAATATAAGATCAAAACATGACATCTCAATAATATACATGTCCCATTGAAAACGGTACACACCAATCATGAGATCAAACCCCTTACACTACAAAATATTTTATTCTCAAACCGTTATTGGTTTATCAATTGACATGAACAGATAATCAAGTTCCACTTCTAGGCCCAATAGGATCAAAAACTGAACAGATGTAAAATAATATGAAGAAACTATATCAAATGAAGCATTAAAAAGCATGGAAGAAATATGATTCATACCTCAAACTGTTGATGGTCCAACCTAACTACCTATAGATGTATACTAAACTACATGAAGCGGACCAACCCCTTTACCTTAGGCTCTTGTCTATGTTCCTAAGGATTTACTGCCGTTATGATACAGATTTTCCCATCCTAGAGTATGTCTTCTATTTCCTTGACCAGTAGGGCTCCATCTACCTACCTAATATGGGGTAATAAACACCCTTATTACACTCTACATATTCCCCGATCCTCCACAAGTACCCATTTTTTGAGGGTTCCTTTAGAACCTCTACACATGCCCTAACATTCCACATGCTCACCACTCAACTGGTGGTTGGGGATACTGTTTACGCAAGTACCCCATCCAACTACACTGATAGAAGAAAATTTGGTCACTACCTTATGAGGATGGTTCAATTTTATAACTATTCTATCTACCACTACCATATTGTATACTCTCTGAGTGAAACTTCCTTTCATTAGAATCTGCATCATCGGTTCTCCCAACTGGAACTGCATGCCCACCACTAAATGCCTCCATGTTGTTACCTTATAAAATAAGGGCATGATCCACTAATTTAGTAGCTCCATTTAAAAGGAATATATTTAACTATTACTTTATTTCATATCTAATTCCATCCTAGAAACATCTTATTCTATCTACCTCATTTCCTAAGAATGTCGGGATGAAGTGCTAAAAGTCAGTGAATAATCTATCATACTCTATAACTGACATAGGCCCCTAGGTTAAACTCATAAACTCCATAACATTATCCTTAATCAAGGTCTCCCAATATAAATTTTATAGAATCCTCTCATATAAGTCTTTCCAAAACATAACATCCACAAAATAAGTCTCAAATGAAACCTACGACCAATGATTTTCCTAACCCCATAGTATATAATCCGCCAACTTGACTCTCTTCTCAGGAGGAGTCTCTATGTGATCAAGAATCGTATGAATATACTCTATCCACAATTCAGCTACATTAGGTCCATCATATCTTATAAAAGTAGGAGGGTGTTGTATTAAAAACTCTTTAGTCAGATCAAACATACTTGACATTAATCGCCTTGGGACCCTTTCCATCATATGGATAAAATGAGGAATTTTCTCATAGAAGTGCTCCTCTCCTCGGTTATTATAGACCAATAGTTTTTATTAATCCACTACTCATGGATAATTATCAGTGGTGTACTCTTGTTTCCCAACCAGTACATGAAGTCATGGTGGAATATTCCAATAATATCAAACATGGACCTCAAAACACATAACACAAAGCATCCATAATTTCACAAGTAATTTCCTTCACTAGGCACAAACAACCCATTCCACACACTATCTTAAAGGATATCTTCAGACATCTTCAAAAACTACCACCACCATGTTTTAACCCATTTTCACCCTTTAATTATGTATAAATATTTAACCTTATTTTAGATTATTTCTATTTAACCATCCATATCATCTTCATTAGAAATTATTTTCTTCAAATTCTTAAGGAATATGAGATTCATTCTACCCTTGAAGTCCCACACATCCATCACATGTGTGCGTATCATGATGCGTGCCACCCATATCCCTAGGTTCCTAACATGATGTATAAATTCACAACCTCATTACATTCTGACCCTGAGAAAATTACCATAAAACAATCACATCACACAACATGTTAATCACCCAATAACAAAATAACATTCAACTATAACAACATGCATCAAGAACACCAAATCTCACACCTGATACTTGGGTATTCCATCATACATGCATTATCTACTCCCATGAAAAAGATCACTACCTTGGCATGGAACTTTATAATCTCATGTATATCATTCCCACATATGAATTAATAAAAAAGAACCTACTCTGATACAACATTGTAACGTCCCCAACCTAGAATCCAGTAAACCAGTGCTTCAAGTTGGGTCTCCACATGACCTCACACATGATTCCCTATATGATAAAGGTTACCAACTGGGATCAAGGTTATAAAAGATAATGTGGGGATACTATACCATATTTACTAGAGTAATCCATAATAAATTATATATAAAATATAATAACAATAAGAAATAAACCACAAACATTCATTACCAACCATTTCCCAAACCATGTACAACCACAACCAATAATAAATATTCCATGTCATGATATTACTGCCAAAAAATGAAAGAAAACCCAAAATAGAGACCAAAAAATGAATCCCCAAAATTGGTTATGACTCCATGTATATATCCTCAACCATGCACATCCAAATCCCAACTCAACTTTTTAGAGTATGGTCTTTACCCTTGTCCTGACCTATTTCCAGGTAATATGCTTGAGTGCTCAATAGCAATCTGACCAGGGTGTGAGAATAACTCATTAGGCCACTAATAATGGTGTATATAAAATATATAGTCTAAACAGATATTGAATGAATGTAATAAATAAATGACAAGACAAATAGAATATAACTCAAGTGCCATTAGTTAATAGTATTCACATTAACCATTTCCATAATTTATTTCATCAGTTAAACATTAACATCATTTACCCTAAGACCTATGTCGGAAAACTACCATATACAAGAGAATAATTCAAGTTATCTGTCTCACTAGGGAATAACATTTCATAAACAATTACATAACACTTACCTAGGAGACATAGTCTAGGTAGTATCGTCAAATGAATCCGTTTGGGGCCTAAAACCTCATTCCAACTCCCTATCCCAAGAATTATAGGGGTGTGGTATAGAGCCTCTGTCCAACCCAACCCATTATAAGAGCCTCAACCCATTATACCATGTGACCAAGTCATTTGAACATGATTACTAATCTATTTACCACATATACAATATCAAAAATCATACACAATCAATACACATAATGTTCAAAATTCACATTTCATTCAATACTTGAAACATCATCAATCCCTAACCATTTAGCACATTTACCATTACTTAGCATATCCCATTAAAAATTTTCCATTTTTATACCTCAACCCATTTAGCAAATTCAAAAATTTCTATACATTATCCCATTTAACATAATTCATCAATTCACATGAATTATCCCATTTATGAAATTCAATTCCAAACTCATTTATCATTTGACACATTCACTTTACTTCATTTAACATCATTTTCACATTTGTCCAAATAATCCCGGATTCCATTTCTAATGACTAGACACAACTATAATTAGTGAATTTTTATAATTCTAACTAACATGTCAACGCATTTATCATGGGTTACCTTTCGACACAATATACTCTAGGATTAACATTATTATTTTCCATTTTTGGGAATATTGGAACACCCCATGGGTGACCCTAAATAGTCTAATAAATCTCGACACATCCCACAGGGATCATGATTGGTCAAAATCATCATTTGACCAAATAGTTTACCAAATATTTCTAGAGGAATAAAATTCACATCTAGAGGGAAGAAATATCACAACCCCTCATGAAAAAATCAACAACAAAAATGTAGGATATAACTTATAGACAACCTACTTCAAATACACTGGTGAAAGCTTGCTTAAAAATAGCCTTAGATTGGGAATCAAGAACCCTTTAATGCCCCGACCTAAGATCCATTGGAAAAAGAGTGGTTTGGGGAATTAGAAGAAGTTGAAAAAAACTATAAGCCATAATCTAGAAAATATAATGAATAGAAGCATTATAATTACACAATGATTTTATCTACACCCGACGACACTTCAAACGACTTATAAATAAAGGAGAGAAACCCTTAGGAAGATTTCGGAGTGTTGGTTTGTCACTAGGGTTATAGAAGGATAAAATGGGGGAAAATCAGGTGAAACACATAAAATCTCGGGGGTGAAAATGGAAAATTCTCACTTTTTAATGAGGCACACTTTTTGGGAACACAATTTTCCAAACTGTGCACCAACTATGTGATAGCCTCTATCCAAGAGGAGTACATGTTTCACAATTACCTAGGAATATTTAATGTTGTGAAAAACCAGGTGGCAACCATGTTATATACCTCTATCCAAGGATGCATAGTTTGGATTTATCCATTGAATGGTTTACAAAATCCATTCTCCTACCATGCGACATGCACATGATGGCCCGATTTCCCTTTATTTCATGTCATGAACCCTCAAAACACCTTAGAGCTTCCATATACACCTGATAAACATATAAGCATCTAATATTAAGGGATAAAAACAAAATTAATCAAGAACATACCTTAAGGATGTCTAGGATCTTTCATTTGATTCCATATATAACAAGTTATTCGAGATTTCAGTGACATAATTAGGTTTTTGAACAATTTATCAATTTGAAACACCAAACTAGAGGATTGTAACGTTTAATGATTTAAATTATTAAAAATTAAGAATATGGTTTGTTTGTTTCACATAATTTGATTATGAGTGTAATGATAGTGTGAATAATAATGGAAACAAGTCTAGAAAAAAGTATATAAAAAACATGGAAGAAATAAATTTAAGATGAAAAATTATTCCACATAAAATATATATATGTTATTAATATATTGAAATTTTTAGCTAATCAATAATTACATATTTTTTTCAATAAAGATGTAGTGAATTATAATTCAAATAAGTTGTTATAGTTATAGTGACTACTATAGATATGAAAATGAATTAGATTAGTGAAAATTATTTTATTAAGAATATATTTTCATATAAAATAAATCTAAAATAATATGATCATATATGAAATATGAGTAATAAATTATTTAACGATGACATGCTCACTTTTATAATCATAAGATATAATAGTTTATATATTTATAGTGAAACTATAGGTAAAGAATATATATATATATATATACATGATTGACATAGATAAAATGTTTAATGGGGTTTTCTTGTAGATAAATAGAAAACAAAAACTCCTTATAAAAATGTAAGAGTACTAAAAAAGTTCAATAATCCTCCATGAAATTAAGGTATCACTAAAATGAAAATTAATTCTAATAAGAACAAGGAACATGATGGGTAATAAGCCAAAATAATCACGAACCATGATAATAAAAAAATTATATTTCTATGATTAAAATGAAATATTCAGATTAAATCAAAGTTATTTTATGTGTGATTTTTTTATTAATATGATGGTTTTATAGATTTAATTAATGTTAAAAATCATTGATGGACTGCATTGAGTAAGTAAAAAAACACACACACTTCTTAATGTGTGTGTGTGTGTTAATATATTTATAAATTCTATAATAAATCATTAAAATTATAAGGAAACATTTGATGATTAATTATAGTCCTATATATATTGGAATGTACACATTGAAAAATAAAATTCCTACAAACAACATTAGAAATTAGAAACAAAATAGTTATGAGAAAACATATAATGTATTTTATGGTGAGAAAATAATTACATTTTTTAAATCATTTATAAAATTGAAAACACATGTAATGTATGAAATATTTAATCAAATACATAGGTAAATAAATATTTGTTATTTTATCATATTTAAAAACATGTAAAGAGTTTATTATGTAGGTAGTTGAATTTTTTCAATGATCTAGTGATATAAAAATTTCAATAAAAATAAATTGTTAAACACATTATAGAATAAATAATTATTATTAAAATTACTTGTATTATATGAAAAATAGTTTTTTGAGTATAATATTTGATATTTATCTAAAAGGTAATATATTTCTATTTTTAAGAATATATGAATGATATTCATAATGTAGACAATAATGATATTTTTCTTGTTGATTCCATTAATATAGAATATATGTGATCACAATAACAAAATTCGGTAGAATTTATCGAATATTAGACCCTAATAATGATAAAAAGTGAAATAGAGTAATTATTATAAATGAATAATGTTTACCTTGGAGTGACTTCATCCTCTTTTGTGGAGAAGGCCTATGAGCGGCTCTCTCCCCTTTAACTCCCACTGCCTATTTTCCTTTGAGTGGTATCTTATAAAGGGAGTTCTCTGAATGGACTTCTGTGTTGAATCTATATTACCTATAATGACCCCATTTTTTATTAAAATACTATTATATAATTTATAAGATAAATATAATGTTAGTAATACATTCTAGAATTGAAAGGTGTAATATCTTAGGAAAATTAGGATCATAATCACGAGTACATGATTAAAATTAAACATTATATAAAACATTCTTCATATTCATCATAAAATATCTCATGTTATCATTAGTACATGTATTCACATTAGGATGTACATCAAATAAATGGGTCATCTTAAATCCCAGTAAGGGGAGGAATAATAATGAAGGAATAAGAGACACTAATCAATAGTATATGGGTGATCATATCTATCCTTATCATATCAAAGCATGTGATCATCATCATAAGCATGAGGGAATACTTTTAAGATTTAATGGAATATGTAATACTAATAATAATGAAAAATAATAATGCATTTTTCATATACCACACATAGTATTGACCAAAACTTTCATCTTGTTCATTTATAACAAATGTGCATAAATCGTAACATCATAATTGTGAAAAACAATATAACAGAATGTTCATACATAATTTAAATAATATAATGTGATATATCACATTAATAAATGTTTTTAGGCATATATAATTCCAAAAACACATAAAATATCATAAAATGCTTGTAATCGTGAATACTATGATGAAAGGGAACACATTGCAATGATTTAACTGAATTAAATACATATAAAGGGAATGGGTTTCATAAGGGGTCATGAATGACATATTAGTGAATAAACATTAGGGTTCCCAAAAAAAAGAAAACTGAAAATTTTGGACATCATATTTGTCATAAAATATTATGGTTCATATAGATTATGAGAAACATTTTAAAAGAACTCAATGAGATGTTTTATAAAATAAGGTCTTTTTGGAAAATGATTATAGGTATCTTCGAAATCACTTCTATAAAGTGGATGAATTAATAACCCCATGAATGAAAAATGAAATTAAGAGTGAAATTACATATTTGAATTAATTTAAATGATTAACAATTTAAAATAAAAGGAATAGAGTGATAAATCCAAAAAGGGGTTAGGTTCAAGATACCACTTACCTTAGATCCTGATATATTTCATCACTTTTATGCCCACTATATAAATAAGTAATGTTTTTTAAAACATGAAGGTATTATTTATTTATTTTAATTTATATTAATATTTATCATTTATAATATTTTTATTTTAATAGTAAATTTTCTTTATCAAATGTTTATGTTTTTTATATTGTATTTTATATAAAATTTCTCATGTTTCTTTAATTTTATGACACTTTTAGTGTTATTTATACATTAATAAAATTAATTATATAAGAATATAAATAAATATATTTATAAATTTATATATTATGATTAATCTATTATAACAATACATAAATTTTGGGATAAGTATGTAGTTTGAAATGTCATCATAGATAGTTAACTAAACATTAAAAGAACATTTTATAAATCCGAAGTGAGAGATTTATAACATATAAATCTAATTAAAAATCAATAATTATAGTAGAATAATAAAATAAAGTTTTTTACGTAATACTAAATTAATATTAGGATTTTTGGTTTAGATAATAATATAATTATTATGGAAGATAAGAGGAATAGTAAAGGTAAAATGAGATGGAATCGTACATCCTTTATTTGTGTTGTTCCTTTGCTACAACCCTTAATTCCTCGAAATATTGGAGTTTAATTACTCTAGAACATGACTATGGATTATAATGTGGTTAGGAGATGGAATTTTGGATGGTTGTTTTATTTGATAATCAAATGAAATCTGGTTTCCCATGGTTTGAGAGATGGTGTATTTATACATGAGGAGGGGATATTTTTGGGATAAAATATCGAATAAAATATAATTTCCAAGGTAATCCTTTATATAGTGACTTTTTTGACATTATCAATTATTTATGATTTAAAATATAATATTTTAAAACTATTAAAACCATTATAAATTTATATTAAAATAAAATAAAAAATTATTTTTAAATATAATACATGATACTTTTAAAAACAATAAGATTTAGAAATTGAATATCATGAACTTTTTATCTTATTTAAAATTTTTATTTCTTATTTATCATATTATAAATTTTTTTATGTTAATATTACAATATTAATGATACAAATTAAAATCATTTATGTTACAAAAAACTATATTTACTATTCACTTAAAAATTTATGTTTTTGTAAAAAATACGAAAGAATCAACCTTAAAAAATTTAATTATAATGATTCAAAAAATTAAATATATTTTATAATAATAATTTTATAAATTTTGGAATTTTAGTTATTAATAAAAAAATTATAATTTCAATAATTTTCATAAAAATATATTTTATGAAAATTGAGCATATAATTTATTTGAGTTTTAATCATGATATTAATTTTATACATTAAAATATTTATATTTTATAAAATTTGTAATGTCAAATTTTCTTTATATCACATTTTACTATTTTATGGTCAATTTAATTTTCTAACTGCCCGGTTACGATTCCTAATGATCAGCATAATATTCGTAATGGCCAGGTTGCTATCCCAATGGTCATATTACTATTCTAATGGTTATATTACATCGTATAAATATCTTTCAATTACTTAATACACCACTCACCTAAATTCATCTCAAGGTTCTACATTAATCATTTGTAAAATTTCATTGCAATTACAGATTCCCATACCTTTGTTACAATTTTGTTTATTGATGTGATGATTACTAGGTATAAAGATGATCAAAATCTCTCTATTCTTCATTTTTTTCGTTTTATTTACACATTGTAATATTTTCAATTCTCATGGATATATTTATTCTTTAAACACAATAAGCTCGTTTAATGAAACAAATCATTAATGTTTTCATTTGTTTAAAAAATTTTATATTTTAACTATGACAATGGTCGTTCTTTCAAAATGAAAATTCAAAGAAAAATAAATTTTTTGGATGTTACATTATTCTCTTATTTATAAATTTACCTTCCAAAATTTTAACTCAATCATTTTTTTAGAATAGATGAGTTTAATGTTGTTCAATTTCATTTGATGTTTCCCATATTGCTTCTTCATAATTGTGAGTTTGATAATTAACTTTTCATGGGGTTGGTTGTCTTGTTAATTTGAGAATTATCTCTATGGCCCAATATCTTCACCATCTCATCCTCATAGTAGAGGTCTTGCTCCAGTTATATTGTCTCTATATTTAGTAAATTTGAGGGATCATTTATTTACTTTCTTCAGAGAGATACATTAAAAACATATTGATGTTGACCCATATTTGGTATAATTGATAACAAATAGTCCAAAACTCATATGCCATCAAGGAATTCAATGGGGCCAATGTACCAATGCACCGTATTTCCATTCTTTTCAAACCACATCATTTTCATCAAATGTGATATTCAAAGTAAAACATTATCTCGAACCTCAAACTCTAAGTCCCATTGATTATTATCAGGATAACTCTTTTTTTAATTTTGAGGAAATTGTAACTATTATTAGATGAATTAAACCTTATCTATCATTAATTTTACAGAATCACGTCTATGTGTATTTATTTCACCAAATTAATCATAACATGTAGGAGTTATCTTCTAGTTCCCATATAGATCATCATATGTGGCCATTTAAATACCTGATTGGAAGATATTTTTGTATAAATACTCAACCAATGAAAGATATTGATCTCATCCCCTAAATTATATTGTCCAAGATCTCTAAGTGACCTTGAGTGTCTATATGGTTATCTCAGATTGGTCATCATTTTTGCAATAATAGGCTATATTGAGTATCAATTCATTATTCATATAATATTGAAGGATTATACAAAATTTCTAGATAATCTTTAGATCATAATCAGAAATGATTGAAAGTGGATACCCATGTATCCCCTCACCTTCCTCTATGTATATCTTGTAATGATAGTCAAATGAGAAATATTCTTTCATAACGATTAAATGGGTATTCTATGTAAACAATCATACACAACTCATATTGAATTGGTTCATTTTGATGTCTTTAAGAGACTAGGGATAAAGTTAATGTTTATGTCCCCCAATTTCTATATTGGTATGGGTAATGGTTGAATTATCCATTTTTAATTTTTTATCTCTTCTTTTACATGAAGATATACTTAGCACATTGAGGTGCACTCAACAATATCATTCATCCTGTTTTACCACCAGAATATCTCTTGAAGATCATAGTACGTCATTGAACTTGTTGGATGGATAGAGAAATGCAATCTATATTCATTATCCTATATCGCTTTCTTTATATCAATAAATTAATACACCTAATTTCTAGTTCCAAAAAAAATAAAACTATATTTTTTTATGTGGAATTCATGAAACTTCTTTTCATTTAATTTTACCACCTTATTTTAAAGATCTAAATCATCCCTTTTTTCTCAATGTATCTTCTATTCGATATATGATCAGGTAATCATTGGGAATAGTAGGATGTATTTTATTACATTATGGTATCTTGATCCATCCATTTTATACATTTAAATATATGGTCTTTATCAATCCTTATCATGGATATATTATAAGGTTTTTTTCTACTAAGATAATTAGATACCTTATTCATATTTGGAAGATGGCAGTCAACAAACCATTAATAGTCCTTGATTAGCACCATCCATCATCATTGATGCATGCTGAGCTATTTCTATGTGATGAATACTTTTATAGTATTATGATCTTTATATATTCCATAATTCTCAACAAAGAGATAGTGTCACTAAATCATTAACATGAGGATTAATGTTTCCAACTACATACCATGAATTAGTTAGTTTTTCACATGTATCTTCAATTTTATTGAGATGTAGGATATCAATTATTCCTTATACATGAGTAAACAAACAAAACATTTATTTGAACCTCATTGTATTTAACAAAACCTTCCATACATGAGGGTATCATGAGTACAAAGAAAATAATTAACCTCTTCCTTACCTCCCTAAATCTTTTCTCACATCCTTCGATCAAGAGATAATTTTCCCATTTCAATATTATCTTATTTAGTGGGATAAAAAATTGTAATAATTTTTTCAAAAATAGTTAGTAGTATCCCACTAATCCAAAAAAATATTGATTTTAGTAACACATAAGATTCTGGGACATTCCTCAATTGACCTTATCATTTAGGGGTTCATAGAAATTCCACCACTAGTGATTGCATCCCCTAAAATGTGACATTCAACATCCAATATATGGAATGTAATGATCTCAACAGTATTTTTTTTTAAGAAAATATCTAAATTAATTTATTTTGGGATGGATTCAATATTTTGGGAAAATTTAAATGATATAATCAGATATTTTGGAATAGAATCAAATAGAACAATTACTTTATTGAGTGAATACGAGTTACCATGTACACCTGCATTTTAATTGTCCACCTCAGTGGTGATAATGGAATAATAATTCCCTTTCTCCCAAATTTCAGTGGTTAGTGATGTTGATTTCCCTTGAAGCCCTGTGGTTTAGTGAACTATATTTCATAGTACAGTTTATCCTTATAGTTGAACCATTGAACCATGGGTGGTACCTTAATTTTCCTATCATATTGGTCAAAATATTTATATACCTTTGATATTCATAATAATTATTCCCCTCTCTAACAAAATTAAATCATTTACTTATCCCATTGACGCAGTTCTCGTGATGCTTTTTTCTACATCATTGACTTATGGGTGGTTATATCTTTTTTCCCTTTTTTATCTTTGATCCCACATCATGAAATTTAATTATTTTATTAATACCTCTATAAGCATGATACGATTATAAAATCTCCATATCCAATTTGAGTTCACATCAAACTGCATCTTCATAACTACCATTGTCTTAGACAACTAGAAAATTTCATAGACATGGGCATGAACAACTAAAGAGTCAACATATTTTTCCATAATTTTTTTCAAAATATCCTAAGGAAAACCTTTGAGGACCTGTGATATTTTCCTCTTAATACATGAAATATTCATTATCATTTTACTTAATATCTAGATATTTTCACCCCACATTTGTTCAATGATTCTAAGTAAAATACTTGTTATAAAATATCTTCTTAATGTATTCATAATCCGTTTTGACATTTTTGATTCATATTCTTAATAAATGTTCATAATTGAACATATTATCCATATAAATGATATATGGAATGATTAAGTGTCTCCCTATAATAAATTTGGGGAATAAAAGATATATTTTCTATTGAATTAACCAACTATTTTGTGAGAAGTGGATCAGAAGATCCACTAAATATCATTGGTTATAGATATATAAATTATTAAATGTTTAGTTTATACTTCTTAGAGGAATTTAGATATTTTTTATGGTTGGGGTTACTTTTAATATCCTGATACAACTTTCTAAGTATCACTAAGAATTTTTGAAATGGACCTCCCATTGCATTGATAATTTCATTCACACAATCATTGCGTTTTACTTCACATTTGTGTTTGTTCTAGGTTTTTTTGGTTACCACCAATTTGTATAATTGAAATGGGTTTAATATAATAAAAGTTCATATAACAGGAATGAATAATTTATTTTCATTATAAGATTAATACTAAATTCATATCATATAGGATTTATATTTTTAGACTACGTAACAAAGGATTCTTCTAGAATCATGTAATTTTAATATTTTATAGCACTGTGAAAAATATTTACTTTACATTTATATCCTTTATAAGGGATTATAATGCGAATGTGATCAACCAAATAATATCCCTGATAGTGTCAAATTTGGTGTCTAGTAAATTCCACTACCAATTCCCATGGTGAATATCAATTTGATACCCAACCTCCGCCTTTTAATTTTAATCACCCATGTTGTATATATTCCAAAAATTCATCTACTTATATTATCCACATATGGACTGCATTTATTGAGGACCACACAATCCTTAATTTACAAAAAATTTGGTTGTTTTATTATAAATTGACATATCTATAGTGTTTCCACTAATGTTTTTGAAACCTAATTACTAAATTAACATAATTGTTCTTTGATTCCAACTATAGCTTCCAAATTTTTCTCACACGACTATTACATAATTTCAAATATAAACAATATAATTTTAATACATTATAGAGTCAAAAAGATTAGTGTCTTTCAATAATTACGTTCATACATCATGTGTATATAGTAAAACATAAAATTATTTAAATCCTTATCTAATTTAATAAAAATTATCTCATGTTATTTGGATTAAAAAATTTCACCTAAGGATATATACGAAAGAATGGGGTGAGATAAAAGTTGAGTAGGGGGAGGAATAACATAAATGGAATAAGAGACAGAATCAATAGTACATTGGTGAGCATGGTCATAATTATCACATTATAAGTATATGATCATCATCCTTAGTATGAGGGAATAATTTGAAAATGACATGGAATTTACCATATGTTTGGTAATGAAAAAAACATAACATAGTAGTAAAATACCACACTGAGTTTTGGAAAACTCTTGCATCATGTTTATGCATAACCTATGTTCATAAATCATAACATCATAATTTTGAACAAATCTATCATTAAATTCACACATAATATACATAATGAAATGAGATATATTAAATTAACCATTTAATTGATTAGAAATAAAATTCTAAGTTGACCTATCACATCAAAAATTTCTTATAATCATGCATTCCACATAGAAATAGAACACATTACAATGATAGACAAAAAAGAGAGTGTGTTTTATAAGGGCATCATGAATAAAATATAATTGAATAAATTTTGAGGTGGCCAAATGAAAAATGTAAAACATATTTTTAAACAAAAAATGTTTTAATATAAGAACATGGGTCATGATGATAGGGAATTTTTTAATAGGAATCAATGAGATGTTTTGTAAAATTAGATATTTTTGGAAAAACATTAAAGTATCCTTGAAATTATCCCAATGAAGTGGAAGAATTAATATACGCATGAAATAAAAAGGAAAATAAGAGTGAAAAATACTTTTTGATAGAATTGAGATGATTACACATTGAATATAAATATATAGAAGTGATAAAGTCAAAAATAAGGATTTGCGTTCAAGATTCATCTTACCATAGATCCAAAATTTTTTCATTATTTTTCCACCCCTTGTCTAGATAAATTATTTTTATTAAACATGGAACCAGTAGTCATGTATTTTATTTTATTTTAAATATTCATCAATTAGAATTATTTAATATTACTCTTAAATTTTATTTGTTAAATTTGAATATTTTTATATGTTAATTTCTTTAAAATATCTCATATTTCTACAATTTTATGAATTTATTGTATTTGTTTTTATAAATTAATAAAATTTTCTATGAAACCGTATATATAAAAATATTTATACATTTATATTTTATAAATGAATTATTATAAGCCTCTATTATGGTAGGGATAATTAGTGATTTAGAAATGTCCACATAGTAATTTAATATAATATTAATGGACTATTATCAAAGAGGGGTTGAGATATGTATAACATAAAATTATGATAATAAATAAATCATTATAGTAGTTTAATATCATTAAAATGATCGTAAAATAATATTTAACTATTTTTGTGAAGTTTGGGATAGATAATAATATAAGGATTGGGGAATAGAAGAGGAAAATAAAATGGAAATTGCACTAATATTACCTCATTACATGTTTTGTTCCTTTTCTACAACCCTTATATCCTTGAAATCTTAGAGTATTATTATTCTACAATGTCTCTTATGATTATATGATTATTTAAAGAGAGAATATGTGAAGTTTATTTTTGGAACTATGATGTGTATGAGTATGAGTATTTCAAGGGGTGAGAGAAAGTGTATTTAAACATTTTTAATGGTGTTTTTAGGATAAAATATTGAATAATATGTAATTTACAAGGAAAAGAATGTAATAGTGATATTTCTTTAATAAAAAGTTTTTGACTAAAAAACCAATTTTTACGAAATTAAAAATATTTATAAAACTAATTTATTTTTTTATTAAAAATAAATGTAGAAAATTAATTTTTTAATGGAATATTTTAGACTTTAGACTTTGGAAAATACTCTTTAGGTTTGGAATTTGTATTTTATGATTTATTTACGTTAATTAAAATAATTAATTTAGCCTCAAATTATAGATCTCGTTATGTTCTTATTAAATCCTTAATTATGTAATGTAAATCATATTGGTTAATAAAAACTATATTTTTACTATTAAACAAAAAAGGAATGTTCTAATAAAAATTAAAAAAAAATGAAATCTAGATTAGAAACATTATACATAATGATTAAAAAAATAAAATTCATTATATAAAAGATAATTTTCTAACATTGGTAATTTTTTATTAAACTTAAAATTTTTATTTATATGAAATACATAAAAATGAAACATATAAAAATGTGATTATAATTTATTTGATATTTTAAACAGGATATTATTTTTATTGAATGAAAATATTTATATTTTCTTAAATTACTCAAGGTAAATAATATTTATATGACATTTTACTATTTTATAGCCACTTTACGATTCCAACAGTTATGTTACAATTCCAAATAATGATGTTATTATTCTTAATTGTCAACTTACAATCCCAATGTTCATATATTATTATAGTTATATTAATTTCCAAAAATACCCTTTAATTCCATCAATATTTATTCACCTCAATTACTCTCAATGTTCTATTTTCTTCATTTATGAAATTATAATTTGATCACTGATGTTGCCTCTCTCATTTACAATTTTATTCTTCCCCATTATGATTATAGGGGATCCAGATGGTCCAAATTATTCTATATTTGTAATTTTTTTTCACTTATACATTCTAATATTTTAAATTCTCATGGAAATATTTATTATTTAAAGAAATTTTCTCATTTAATTTCACAAGTCATTATGTTTTGATTATGATTAAACAATGTTAAATTCCTAATAACGACAGAAATTAGTTTCTCGTAATAGAATTCAATATATATAAATGTTTGGGATTTCACATTACCCAATCAGATTATATATCTCTCTACACTTCTTATTTTTTCACCTATATTTATTCTCCCTCCATATGGCCTCGTATTGATTTAGGATTTTCTACCCCTATTTTTATTAATTTAGTGTTCCTTCCCCCTCTAGGGTTTTAGATTTGTTAGTTTAATTCCTAGTGTCGGGGATCTATGTTGAGGATTTTCATCACTTCTTCTATAAAATTTCATTGTAGTCATAGTTATTTTTTACCCTATTGTTATAGTCATTGAGATATCATGGATTATCATGATTGATTGATTAACAATCCAGGGTAGTTCATGATCCATTATATGCACAAATATATTTGGAATTCAATATAGTAAAGTTTGAATTTGGTTCTTTATCAATAATGTTAATGTAATTTAATTGGTGAGTAAGTTCTATTTTATTATAATTTTATATTCTTATGGTGCTTCCAAAATTAATGTGTATCTAAATGAATCATTATAATGTTTTTGGTAGTTTCAATTCACGTGATGAGGTCTTGTTTTTTTGGATTTTTATCCAAGGAGGTGATGTTATAGGCAGTTTCATTTTCATGGTGCTTGTTCTAAATAGAGGGGTTAGTAGCTGCTAAATGTTCATGGTTTTCTATTGAAAAACAATTATAGTTAAAAAATTTCCTTGAACTCATGTTCCTTAAATCCTCTCTCAATTTGGTCCCATGTAGTGGTATTCATGGGGGTTTTATGTATGATTTTTGAGTGGTTGAGGATGTTTTAGGTGAATAATTGAAAAGTTAATATCCTTCCATTGGGTTCCCACTAATGTTTGTATTCATTTTGTTCACTATGGTATGTTTAAGGTTGTTTTTTCTAAAATTATTTGGTTATTTATGTTTCTTTGATATTTTATATTATTTGTATTCTTTGAAATTTATCGGTAGTTCATTTTGAATTTATGTGACCATCTATAAATTTTGTAAACATTAGTTAAAGAAGATAACAATTTAGGTTCATGTAGATAGTTCTGGTGATGATGGTCCCATCCTATTTTATTCTAGCATGTTTTAGTAGGGATTAAAATTTTAATTTTTGTTAAAACTAATAGGTAGTTGTCTCAAGGATATTTCATTAGAACAATCAGTCTATAATGATGAAGTTGGGATTGATACATCATACCCATGTTCTCAGTGTTTGAATTATTTTTTTTGTTGAGATAGGTTTGAAAATAGTATCATATTTTTTTTGACCTCTTAAATTAGGTTGTGAGGGTTATCACTTAACATGATAAAAGTGAGTTTTTTAGAAAATCCAAAAAACGTTATTAGAGGATGATACAATTTGGAGGAGTATAAATATAATGATAGCATAAATAATGATATTAATGATGTCAAAAATAATTATACTTTATATAAAAATATTAAGTATAAAAATAAGTATTAAAGAATAGAGAAATCATCTTTTCCCCATGTTAAGGATAAACAGAAAGTAATTTTTGAGATATGATCCACTATTGTTACCTTCCATTTTTAAAAAAATATGTTGATAAACTAATTTTGATGTTATTCAAGGATATAAGAGAATGTAAATAACACATAGTATGTCACCTATGAAATAAAATAAAAATTATACACTAGTGTAATCATGAAAATTAATACCAAATTAAATAATATTTTAAAATTAAATTAATTTTTTCACTACTTTATTTGTAATTATCTAATCCACTATGATGTTAGATCAAAATTAAAAACTATATTTCCATTTAAAAATAGAGATAATAATAATAAAAAAATGCTTTGTTGGAATGATTCAGTGGTGTAATATTTATTTTGGAAAAGTTAATGAATTTGTGGGCATAAAGTCTTAACTAGAACTGTGGTACTATAAAGGCATATCCACTATTTGAACCAAAGTATTTTTATAAGATACTATGAAATGGAGAAATAGTATATTACGACACATATCTGAGCACGGGTATTTTTAGAAGAAACATAAAAAATTGTATTTTATTCCATAATATTTGATGTGTGTAAGGGTATGTGTAAATTTTTAAAGGAAATTATGACGATGGAGTTATAATTTTCAAGTGATTTGAAATCCCACCTATTGGGTGTATATATGAATATTACTGAATATATGAAAACATAGTTCCATGATAAATGGAGATTTTTTAATTCCTTATAGATATTGTAAATATGTTAGTCCCATTTCATTTCATGTTTTATTTATGAACTGTTTAATTTATGTGTGAAAAGTGTAATTGAAACAATTATTATAGATTTTGAGTGTTATTATGCATAATATATATTTATATAAAATATAAAGAAAAATAAATTTTTCCTATAAAGAAAATGAGTTTGATATTTATCCATAACTCATGTTGTCTTAGATGGTTGAATAAGTAGTTCCTAACTAGGATGAGTTCCACTATATTTATAGATGAAAAAATGTATCATGATTATAATGTGATTGGTTTATAAAACGTTTTATATCATTTTTTATTTTATTTATATATCATATGGGAGAAAATATTTGTATTATTTTACAAAAAAATAAAAAAGAGGAAATCTTTTATCCTATGGATTTAATTTTATTATAATTATATTCCACTAGTATACAAAGATAATAATAATAAAGGAATTCTGTGATAGAGTATTATAAAATAAGAATGGACGGATAAGATTTGGTGTCTTAAAATTGGATTACAGAGAAATAAAAATTACTATAATCATTTGTATATATAAGTACTACTAGATGTATGGTCTCTATGTATTACCTGAAGTGATTAATTTATTGATATTTAATGATATTAATGACCACTCACATAGTTTTCCTTAAGGTAAATATGAAAATTTATGTTGAATATATATGAAATTTCAATGATCATATAAAAGTTGAATGTCGGATGGTTCTATGAATTTAATATTAAGGATTTCGTTAATATAAATATATAGTTTACATTATTATGAATGATGATACCATGGAAAGATTATGAAAACCTTGGATCATATGGATGTCTATGAGGGAAGAATCCCCTTGTGAACTGAATTGAAAAAGTTGGAGTTTTGATATGATCTCAATTGAGACATGGTAAGTATACCAAATTTATTTACATAGAAATTTTAGAGAACTATAAAAAAACATTTTATCCTTTAATGTGTTGTTTAGGTAAACTTTACCTAGTATCCAAACAATGGATTATTTATCAAGGAAATTCATTTATTAATATTTTTAACTATTTTTATTTTATATATAATTATAAAATTTCCATTGATTATTTATAGTACCTTTAGTGTTTAGTGGGGTATTAAAGGAATGCATTCTATTATTTTTTATGTTTATTATATCATGGAGGGTATTGTTTTGTTTTGATGAGGATGTTAAAGGTGATTAATTTACTTCTATCTATGGGTATCATGATATAATTTTAATTATTTTTCCATAACTAATATGTGTAAATAAATAAGGTTTCATTTACATAGAGTGATCATGCCATAATATAAATATTTTCATCATGATGGTTTCATTGAGGATATTTCAATAAGATCATTGTTTCATATAATGAATGTTATGTTATTTTGTGATTTCATTATCTAGTTTCAAAAAAATTTACATTATAAGCCAAAATATCATTCTATAATGAAGTGTAGAAATTACATAGTTTTTTGGTGATGATAATCTAGTGCTTCACAATATAAGAGGAGTCAAAGAGATCATATAAAAATTTAGGTGGTCAAATGACAATGGTGGTTAGTAAATGATATGAGATTTCATGGATTACATTCCCATGTATTTCATATACACTACCCATGTCATAAGCTAGGTTTTCTCAATAATACACATGAAATTATATTAAAGGATAAATTCTTGAATTAACTATTATGAGAGGTAAATGTGGTTATAAATTATGAAACCCTAAGAGTTTAATTTACCCATTATATGGATCATTCCAATAGTATGTTGGGTATAATTTTAAATGAATAATAAGTATTCACATGAGATATAAATTTGATAGGAACATGTGTTACACAGTGTAAATAATGATAGAATTGTTTGTTCTATTAATTCTTCATTATAATTATTGTTCATGAATATGTACCCACCCTAGTCATAGTTTTAATTGATAATAAAATTTGAGTGTTCACAATGGTATCTGTAACACCCCATGTAAATAAAGAATATGACATTTTTTATTTATCCTTATTTGAGATTAAATGTTAATTTTAATTTTAAGGGAACACTATGCTCGATGGCTTACCCAATACGCAACAATGAGTTCCATTGAAATATTACGTTGCACTCTAATAATAAAATAATTATATTTCAAATGGTAGTTAACACCTAGTCATTGTAATGGAGGGAATGAACAAAACTAACTAACAAATGAATATATATGTTTGTAAAATATTTTTACTTTTTACAATAAATTTTATAGGATTAAAAATGCTAATGAATCCAATTTTATGCGTAAACAATCTAATATTCTTTAAAAGGTCAATTAACCGCCTTTTGATGGAGAACATTTTTTAAATCCACTTTTTGAAAATTTTATGTGTTATATTTGACAAAATAAAATTATTCTTTAAAATCGGGACATCAAAATTTACTTTCTGTAAATTTTTGGTATTTTTACGATAAAGTTCATTTTTAATGAATAAGTGAAAAATGTTGTATTTTTATTCAAAACCTCTTTTTTATCTAATTTATTTATATGATTAGATCATCTTTTTAATTGTTTTTAAAGTGAAATTAGAATATATTTTTACCATTTAATTCAATGGTGGTCATTGGAATTAATTTCAATTTTAAATTTGCCTAAACTAGTGTCAATCTTTTAATAGATATTGTTTCTTAAAAACAAGCTATTTGTTTTGACAGCGGGAATTAATTATTAAATTAATTAATCGAACTTATATGTTTTGAATTTTTTAAAATAGACATAATTTTTGAATTCGGAATATCAAATATATCTTAGGGTGAATTTTTGTTTATTTTCTGAAATTTCAATTTTTGATGAATAGTGAAACCACTAAGTGGTAGTTTAAAAACTGATTTTTTCATTTAAATGAAACTTTACCACTTCTGTGATTTTAATTTCAAAAATCCGACATACATGGTTGTCATTAGGATGTAAAATGTGGTTCAATGGGATTAAACTAATTTTTTGGTGAATAATGACTTTTATGTTTTATTAATCGCGATTAAAGGTAATTAGTGTAATTTAAGGTAAAGATAATGTTATAATTATATGAAATGACATTGAAACATGTCCTAAATTTATTGTATGAGTCATTGAAGACCAAGACAATCCATGGGTCAACTTGGGGACCCCATGGAGCCACTTTGGTTGGAAAATTACATTAATAACATTTTATTTAAAGCTAAAATTAAATTGTCACAAACATGTATTGTTTTACTAAAAAAATTACATGGGGTTATAAAATTCATATTTTTTACTATAAATATTCGTTAGAAAGATAAAAATATTTCCTACATCATGATATTTTTTTATAATTTTTATACATTAAAGAAATTAATTTATTTATGACACCGTGATGATGGAGTGATTACCTCCTAAATGAACGATTTAAATAAAATGAGAAGATAGGGTGAAATCTAAATCAAAAACTTGTCACAAACCTATTTTATGGGTGTATTTAGAAACATTATCACCTTATCCTAGAAATATATAATTTTGGGACCTTTAAAATCCTAAATTCATTTTATAATAATGCTACTTTTCAATACTTTCCAAGAGGGCCCCTTGTCTCCTCTTATAAAAGTCCCCCACCTCTACCACCTTACCCACACCACTCAAGACTTTGGCTTGGCCAAAACCTACCCATTTTGTCTCTTCACATCCCTCTCTTACTCCTAGAAGCCTCAGTTTGGGAATAAGTCTTTCCAAGGAAGCCTTTGATCTCAAATCAAAAAGATTTATCCAATTTAAAGATAATGTGTTCACTTGTGTTCTTTTGTTTTATTTTGCTTCTCCAAACCCATAAACTCTTTTTATTACTTTATTTTGTAACAACAGTAGTATATTCAATATACTAGGATGTTTTTAGGTGAATAATTCCAGCTACACTTACACACACCTCCGTCTAATGGTTAAATAACATACTGTTTCTATGGATGGTGAATTACTGCCACATGAAACAATGATTGTTCAATATTCTTTTAACACTTTTAAAGGTGGACATTAAGATGTCACTGTATTTTATATATGATATATATGGTATTTATTTTTTCTATATGCTTCTGTATTTTATATTTAAAACATACCTTTATTCTTTTCATGTTGTGCAAATGTGATAATTTTATATGAGGAAGTGTGGACTACGGCCCCTCAAGTGATGTGACTCGTTCATGCAATACATGGAATGTATATAGAATTAAATTAATGAACATATGTGAACTATATAACAAATATATTATAATGTAATTATAATATATATCTCTCTCATTTATTTCTAATTCCATTAATATGAAAAAGAAATGAAAGTAGTGTTCATGCGTACGTATAACTTACTGTCTCCATGAACGGTATATTTCATTTCTTATCTCCAAATGTCTTGTACTGTTATAAGTACATATATATAATGTATTTATATGTCATATATTACATATAAATTATGGATATAATTCTGGAACTATAATATATATATCTCTCTTTTAGCTTTAATTCCATTAATATGACAAAAAAATGAAAGTAGCGTCTATGCGTACGTACGGCCTACCGTCTCCATGAACGGTGCTTTTCATTTTTTATCTCCAAATGTTATGGAATAGTATAAAATTAATATGTACTGGATATATACGATATTTTAATCATTAATAAGATTCTAGAAATGATTTACTTATAACCACATGGACAATCATTTTCAAACAAGGTCATTTTTGACTCATGTACCAAACATCAGCAAAAACGTCTGATATGAAATCACATTATTAACCAATTATTTTAACATTATAATATGTGATATGAACTGAATAATAATATTTAATGGATGTACATAAGAAATTAATAATTGAACAAATTTTATTATTCAGGAATATAAAGAAACGAACAAGACAAGTCGGACTTGAGGTAAGGGATCCAACCCCTCTCTTTCATTTTAAGTACACTCTATTATGTCATTCCTTTTAATCTCATATTTATTATTATTGGGATGTTATTTTATATTACGCTTACTGTAATTTTTATGTTCATATGATGAGATACCCTATTTTCTCTAATCAAACCATTTTGGAAGTTTTGACTGGCGCCGTTAGGCTGCCGAATTTTCATAAGGGATCCAACCTCTCTATTTGTTTTTAAGTACTCTCATTTATGTCATTTCATTTAAGCTCATCATTATTATGTTTGGGGATGTTATTTTATATTCCTCATACTTTACATTTTTATGTTCATATTATGAGACACCCTATTTGATCTCATAAATCCATTTTTGGAAGTTTTAAGTGGCGTCGTTAGGCTGCCGAGATTTCGTAAGGGATTTTTCATCTCAATTTTATTCTCGTGACATTTATGCTACGTTTTCCACCATTTACTTTGATTGGTGTATGTACTGCACATTATTATACTCTTTTTATAGTATAATTTCAATTATGGGTATTTACGTCTTCATTGTATGACCTTTCTTCCATGGGGTGTACGTTTCGAAAGATACCCAAATCGGTAAGGGGACCTTTCACCCTCATCTTATTTAAAAAGACTTCTTTTTGTTATGTCTTTTAATTTACATATTCTTTTGTTGTATATGTTCTCATATATCTTTATTGTGGTAAATTTAATGTACAAGTGATGAGATACCCTTTTTATCTCTCATCATCTAATTTTCTGAATTTTGAAGTGACACCGTTAAGATGTCAAATTTTTGCAAGGGAACTTCTTAACCCAATTTTGATTCTTTGGGATAAGCATGTACTCCTTGGATATGTCGTTCTATGAATATATGTGAATGACCTCTGATTTTTTTACACTTAATATCCAATTATATTTGGTGTATTCGTTTGTCACACATAATTATGTAATTGATTTATCCTTAATCCGAGGATACCGTCTTTGTAAGGGACTTCGTCTCAATCTCCTTTCATTGAGGCATATTTTGTTCTAATACAAGTCATTCTTTTATATGGTGTATAAACCCATTGGACATTTAATTTTACACAAAAGAAATCTTTTTCAATGAAGCGTTTTACAAAACGACAAAAAGGATGATTTCGTTTAACGTACGCGGTGACAACGACCTTTTCTGCAACCGTGAGTATTATTTGGTCTTTGGCTTGCTCAACAAGTCATGATGTTTTTTAAAATGAAATAAATACCATATACCCTTTTATGTATTTTGGTATTGAAAATGTGTTTTATAATGGTTTTGTTATGTCAACATATTTAAGTGATATATTGTGTTTTAAATGTGGAAATGTTTTCTTTCCATTATTTTTGTTTTATGTCTTATGATTTTATAATGGTACATGGACATTTTACGGGTGGTTATGTGATAAAACATATGACGGGTGGTGTCGTGAATACCAGGACGGGTGGTTACATTATAACCTCCAATGTATTGGGTATGGAAGTCAGCCGTATGGCTATTCTATTAAGTGATATGTGTGGTAGTCGACCGTATGGTTATTCCATTTAAGTATGTTTATGTCCCAAGTTACCTTTATATGTTATGTGTTCTTTATATGGGTTTTATGGTTATGTTTTGGTTACAAAAGGGTAAGTAATTATCTTTTATTCATTTAAGACTTTTTTACTACTTCATAAAGGTGAAAATTATTACATTGATAATGTATTCTTGGTTTACTTGTTGTTTAAAAAACTAACAGTTTTCCATCTTTGTGTTTCCCTTACTGAGCTTTTTAGGTTCAACCCAAGTTTTTTTTAAATGGTTTTCACAGGACAAAATGTGGAATAGGGTCAATGATTGGAACAAGGAAACGTTATGCTATCTAAAACATGGAACTAGACAAGTTTCTTTTTAAGAGTATTTTATCTTATGGAAACTTAGTAAAAGTGTCTACAATGTAATATTTTGGCATGTAATAGTTACGTCCTAATTCTCTAAAACACTAAAACTAAAAATATCCTCTATGTGAATTATTAATTTAATTCATTAATAAGTAATGTTTAAGGTCGGGTCCTTATATTTGGTATCAAAGGTTGGTTTAGATAACTTTAGAGGTTAGGGTATTCTCTAAGCATAAGTGACATTACCATAATGGTTATGATTTCAGAAAGAGTCCTTGTTTTAGATAAAGTGAATGAGTAGGTATATCTTAGTATTTATCTTCCACATTAGTACATGATAATTTTGTTGATATACTCACGCTGAAATTTATTTGGTTTTAGTAAATATATGGATCTAGCAGGCACCAAAGTGACAATGGATTTGAAGGAAATGCGGTGGTTCTCTGATTAAGTGACTGGATGAAATGGGGGATTCAATGAGAAATCTCATGGTTATTCTAAACCAACTATCAAGAGTCATGATCAACCACGTGAACCTTGGTGATTTCTCTAATGCATCATGTACGAGAGAACCAACTCGATGTGGAAGTTCAGGTGATAATTGTAAAGGAAACCATTAGGGTTTATATGATCCTTACTTTTGAGGTAATTATGGGTTACTATTTGTTATGATGAAAAATGAAAGGAATGAGATAAACATCGGGTTAAATTATGTTATGGTTATTTTTGAAGATTTTATATCTTTTTGGGGAATGTTTTAAGGATTATATAGTTTTATAAAAAGGGAAACACATAGACTGTGTGACAACACGTTGCGTCAAACAAAGCTGCGAGAATCGAACCCTCAACCAAAGTGTGACCGGTATTTATCGCCTACCACTGGACTACGTGAAGTCCCTAGATAGTTTGACTAATTAATTTTTTAGTTAGAAGATTTTATAAATAAAGATTAAGTGGATTTTGGGTTATCTGTGTAAATTAATAACCTGTCATGGAGGATATGTGATTAGGTTAATTACTTTTCAATATGAGACATCAAGAGCAACTGATGTTATTTGGAGATAGATGTTAATTTGTACCTTGGAAGACTATGTGATTAAATACTTCAAATATTTGAGTTTCAATATTAGTTTGGTTTTTTTGAAGAATTTTATGGACAAATTTTTTATCAAATGGTCTTCGTTGAACTTTGGGTTTTGTTGGACAAATTTTGGAGATTAAGAATATATTTTCTTTTTATAAAGGGTTATCCTTTTCTAGATTATCTGATCTTGTTCTAACAATTTTGGATTTGGTAAGGGTATAATGACATGGGAAATATATAGTTCTCTTTTGTGGATTAGGTGATTCTCTAGAAGTTGATTATAGTACTCTTAAAGTGAACAAGTCTTCCTAAATACTCATTATTTGGGGAAAGTATGAGTTTGTGTAAGGAATCTAGTAAAAGTTGAATATCAACATGACAAGTAAGTATGTTTCCTTAAGATCAAAAATAAATTCCTCAATGAAAAGTAACTTGAAACAAAAATTTTATCTATTAAGGTTTCCTACTGGGGTATCGAATACCGTTTAACCCACCACAAGTCTGTGATTTTCTTGTGGTTAACTTTTTCTTAAACACGTTTTCTATCACTCTCCCTCAGAACATGACCCTTTTCATTTTCTTCCATATGCATGTTTTCCTACATGGAATCCTTGTATGGGTTAACTTGAGTGACCTCTGTACTTCTTATTATTTCTTTTAAAGTGATTCTTTTACCGACACTTGTTCTGATGTTAGACATTCAATGAAGTTTCCGAGCCGAATTTTAAAATTGTGAGGAAAAAATTCCTAAAAGGGGGGAAGGATGTAACACCCCATGTAAATAAAGAATATTAAATTTCTATATTTATCCGTATTTGTGAATAAAATGTTAATATTCATTTGAAGGGAACTCAATGCTCGATGGCTTACCCAATACGCAAAAACGAGTTCCTTTGAAATCCTAAGTTGCACTCTAATAATAAAATTATTATATTTTAAATGGAAGTTAACAACTAGTTGTTGTAATTGCAGTAATGAACAGAACTAACTACCAAATTATTATATATGTTTGTCAAATATTTTTACTTTTTACAACAACTGTTAGAGTATTAAAGATGCGAATGAATCCAATTTTAAGCGTAAACATTCTAATATTCTTTAAAAGGTCGATTAACCGCCTTTTGATGGCGAAACGCTTTTAAATCCACTATTTGAAAATTTTATGTGTTATATTTGACAAAATAAAATTCTTCTTTAAAATAGGGACATCAAAATTTACTTTGTGTAAATTTTTGGTATTTTTACGTTAATGTTCATTTTTTAATGAATAAGTGAAAATTGTTGTATTTTTATTCAAAACATTTATTTAATCTAATTTATTTATAGGATTAGATCATATTTTTAATTGGTTTTAAATTTAAATTAGAATATATTTTTACTATTTAATCCATTGGTGGTCATTGTAATGAATTTCAATTTGAAATTGGACATAAACTAGTGTCAATCGTTTAATAGATATTATTTCTTAAAAACACGCTATTTATTTTGATAGTGGGAATTAATTATTAAATTAATTAATTCAAGTTATATGTTTTGAATTTTTTAAAATAGACATAATTTTTGAATTTGAAATATCAAATATAGCTTAGGGTGGATATTTGGTAATTTTCTGAAAAACTTCAATTTTTGATGAATAGTGAAACCACTAAGTGGTAGTTTAAAAAATGATTTTTTTGTTTAAATGAATCTTTAGAACTTCTATGATTTTAATTTCAAAAATCTTACATTCATGGTTGTCATTATGATGTAAATTTTTTTTCAATGGGATTAAAACGATTTTTGGGTGAATAGTAACTTTTATGTTTTATTAATCGCAATTAAAGGTAATTAATGTAATTTAAGGTAAAGATAATGTTATAATAATATGAAATGACATTGACACATGTCCTACCCTTATTGGATGAGTCATACCCGACCAAGAAAATCCATGGGTCAACTTGGGGACCACATGGAGCCACTTTGGGTGGAAAATAACATTAATAACTTTTTATTTAATGTTAAAATTAAAATGTCACAAACTTGTATTATTTTACTAAAACAATTGTTACATGGGGTTATAAAAGTCATATTTTTTAATATAAATATTCATTAAAAAGATAAAAATATTTACTACATCATGATATTTTTTTTATAATTTTTATACATTATATAAATTAATTTATTTATGACACCGTGATGATGCGGGGATTACCTCATAAATGAACGATTTAAATAAAATGAGAAGATAGGGTGAAATCGAAGTCATACACTGGTCACAAACCTATTTGATGGGTGTATTTAGAAACATTATCACTTTATCCTCGAAATATATATTTTTGGACCTTTAAAATCTGAAAATCATTTTATAATAATGTTACTTTTCAAGACATTCCAAGAGTGCCCCTTTTCTCCTCTTATAAAAGGCCCCCACCTCTACAACCTTACCCACACCTCTCAAGACTTTGTCTTGGACAAACACTATCCATTTTGTCTCTCCACATCCCTCTATTACTCTTAGAATCCTCACTCTGGGAAGAAGTCATTCTAAGGAAGCCTTTTAGCTCAAATAAAAAAGAGTTACCCGATTTAAAGATAATGTCTTCACTTGTGTTCTTTTGTTTTATTTTGCTTCTCCAAACCCCTAAAATATTTTTATTCCTTTCTTTGGTAACAAAACAAGTATCTTAAATATACTAAGATGTTTTTATGTGATGTATTCGAGCTACACTTACACACACCTCCGTCTAATGGTTAATGAACATACTGTTTCTGTGGATGGCGAATTACTGCCTCGCGAAACAATGATTGTTCAATATTCTTTTAACACCTTTAAAGGTGGCCATTATGATGTCGATATATTTTATATATTATATATATGGTATTTAAGTTCTCTATATGCTTCTTTATTTTATATTTAAAACATACCTTTATTCTTTTCATGTTGTGCAAATGCGATAATTTCATATGAAGAAGTGTGGACGACTGCCCCCTCAAGTGATGTGACTCGTTCATGAAATACATGGAATGTATAAAGAATGAAATTAATGAACATATGTGACATATAAAAATTATATATTACACTGGAATTATACTATATATATCTCATTTATTTCTAATTCCATTAATATGACAAAGAAATGAAAGTAGCGTTCATGTGTACGTATGGCTTACTGTCTCCATGAACGGTACATTTCATTTCTTATCTCCAAATGTCATGTACTATTATAAGTACATATATATAATGGATATATATGTAATATATTACATATAAATTATGGATATAATTCTGGAACTATAATATTTATATCTCTCTCTTTTAGCTTTAATTACATTAATATGACAAAAAAATGAAAGTAGCGTTCATGCGTACGTACGGACTACCGTTTCCATGAACGGTGCTTTTCATTTTTTATCTCAAAATGTCATGGAATAGTATAAATTGAATAATTACTGGATATATATGTTATTTTAATCATTAATACTATTATTGAAATGATTTACTTATAACTACATGGACAATCATTTTAAAACAAGTTCATTTTTGACTCATGTACCAAACATCGGCAAAAACGTCTGATATGAACTCACATTAATAACCAATTATTATAACATTATAATATTTTATATGAACAGAATAATAATATTTAAAGGAGGTCCTTAAGCAATTATAAATTTACCAAAGATTATTATTCAGGAATATAAAGAAACGAACAAGACAAGTCGGACTTGAGGTAAGGGGTCATACCCCTCTCTTTCTTTTCAAGTACACTATTTTATGTCATTCCTTTTAAGGTCATCTTTCTTATTATTGGGATGTTATTTTATATTACTCTTACTGTAAGTTTTATGTTCATATGATTAGAGAACCTATTTTCTCTCATCAATCGATTTTGGATGTTTTTAGTTGTGTCGTTAGGCTGCCGAATTTTCGTAAGGGATCCAACCTCTCTCTTTCTTTTTAAGTAATCTATTTTATGTAGTTTATTTTAATCTCATCATTTGTATGCTTGGGGATGTTATTTTATATTCATCATACTTTACTTTTTATGTTCATATTATGAGAGAACCTATTTGATCTCATAAATCCATTTTTGGAATTTTTAAGTGGCGTCGTTATGCTGCCGAGTTTTCAGAAGGGATTATTCATCTCACTTTTATTCTCGTGGAATTTATGCTACGTTTTCCACAATTTCCTTTGAGTGTTGTATGTAATGCACAATATTATACTATTTTTTTAGTATAATTTAAATTATTGGTAGTTACATATTCATTGTATGACCCTTCTTCCATGGGGTGTACGTTTCGAAAGTTATCCAAATCAGTAAGGGGACCTTTCACCCTCCTCTTCTTTAAAAAGACTTATTTTTGTTATGTCTTTTAATTTTTATATTATTTTTTGGATATTTTCTCAAATATCCTTATTGGTGTAAATTTAATGTATAAGTGATGCCATACCCTTTTTGTCTCTCATCAACTCATTTTATGAATTTTGAAGTGACGTCGTTATGCTATCAATTTTTTGAAAGGGAACTTCTTAACCCAATTTTGATTCCTTGGGACAAACTTTTACTCCTTGAATATTTCATTCTATGAATATGTGTGAATGACCTCTGATTTTTTTAAACTTAATATCCAATTATTTTTGGTTTATTTGTTTGTCACACATACTTATGTAATTGATTTATCCTTAATCCGAGGATACCGTCTTTGTAAGGGACATCGTCTCAATCTTCTTTCATTGAGGCATATTTTATTCTAATACAAGTATTTATTTTATATGGTGTATAAACCACTTTTAATTTTAATTTTATACAAAAGGAATCTTTTTCTACGAACCATTTTACAAAATGAAAAAAAGTAAGGTTTCTTTTAACGTACGCGGTGACAACGACCTTTTCCGCCTCCGCGTGTATTATTTGGTCTTTGGTTTCCTCAACAAGTCGTGATGTTTTTTAAAATGAAATAAATATCATATACTATTTTATGTATTTTCGTATTGAAAATGGGTTTTATAATGGTTTTGTTATGTCAATATATTTATGTGATATATTGTGTTTGATATGGGGAAATGTTTTCTTTCCATTATTTTTGTTTTATGTCATATGATTTTATAATGGTACATGGACATTTGACGGGTGGTTACCTGATAAACCATATGATGGGTGGGGCCATGAATACTAGGATGGGTGGTTACGTTATAACCTTCAATGCAATCAGTATGGAAGTCGGCCGTATGGCTATTTCATTAAGTGATATATGTGGAAGTCGGCCGTATGGTTATTACATTTAAGTATGTTTTTGTCTCAAGTTACCTTTATATGTTATGTGTTATTAATATGGGTTTTATGGTAATCCATTGGTTACAATAGTGTAAGTAATGATCATTTATTCAGTGAAGATTTTTTTACTACTTCATAAAGGTGAAAAGTATTACATATATAAAGTATTCTTGGTTTAATTATTGTTTGAAAAACTAACAGTTTTCCTTCTTTGTGTATCCCTTACTGAGCTTTTTATGTTCACCCCATGTTTTTTTGAAATGTTTTTCACAGGACTTAATTTGGAATAGGGTCAAGTATGGGATCAAGAAAACTTCCTGATATCTAAAACATGGAACTAGACAAGTTTATTTTTAAGATTTTTTTATCTTATGGAAACTTAGTAGAAGTGTCTACTTTGTAATCTTTTGAGATGTAATAGTTACATCCTAATTCTCTAAAACTCTAAACCTGAAAGGATCCTCTACGTGAATTATTCATTTAATTTAATAATAAGTAATGTTTAAGGCCGTGTCCTTATAGTATCACTACAATTGTCCACTGGGTATTAGCCACTTGATAAAAACATTCATCAAACCATTTATTTAATATTTTATCTTGACTATTCTTTCTCACTATATCTCTCAACAACACATTATCAATATTAATATCCAATCGCACTATCAATTGATTCGAATAATTTATTTATTTAGAGACGGTGTTTTTGGAAAACAATGATTCACCACTCATGGGTAGTATATTTCTCTCTCTATAGTATTACACATGGTATTAATTCTTTCATGAAGAAATTATTTATTAGTATTACCATGGATATGATTTTTCTCTCAGCTACTCAGATAAATTATATATGGGATCTATAGATTGAATAAATACCATCAATAAAAAAAGAGTCCATAAATTCATTGGAAATTGATTCTATCTATGGAAGGAGATGATGATTTTGTATCTTCTCTCTCTCTTATTGGATGTTCTTCACATTAAATAAAGATTAAGTGGATTTTGGGTTATCTGTGTAAATTAATAACCTGTCATGGAGGATATGTGATTAGGTTAATTACTTTTCAATATGAGACATCAAGAGCAACTGATGTTATTTGGAGATAGATGTTAATTTGTACCTTGGAAGACTATGTGATTAAATCCTTCAAATATTTGAGTTTCAATATTAGTTTGGTTTTTTTGAAGAATTTTATGGACAAATTTTTTATCAAATGGTCTTCGTTGAACTTTGGGTTTTGTTGGACAAATTTTGGAGATTAAGAATATATTTTCTTTTTATAAAGGGTTATCCTTTTCTAGATTATCTGATCTTGTTCTAACAATTTTGGATTTGGTAAGGGTATAATGACATGGGAAATATATAGTTCTCTTTTGTGGATTAGGTGATTCTATAGAAGTTGATTATAGTACTCTTAAAGTGAACAAGTCTTCCTAAATACTCATTATTTGGGGAAAGTATGAGTTTGTGTAAGGAATCTAGTAAAAGTTGAATATCAACATGACAAGTAAGTATGTTTCCTTAAGATCAAAAATAAATTCCTCAATGAAAAGTAACTTGAAACAAAAATTTTGTCTATTAAGGTTTCTTACTGGGGTATCGAATACCGTTTAACCCACCACAAGTCTGTGATTTTCTTGTGGTTAACTTTTTCTTAAACACGTTTTCTATCACTCTCCCTCAGAACATGACCCTTTTCATTTTCTTCCATATGCATGTTTTCCTACATGGAATCCTTGTATGGGTTAACTTGAGTGACCTCTGTACTTCTTATTATTTCTTTTAAAGTGATTCTTTTACCGACACTTGTTCTGATGTTAGACATTCAATGAAGTTTCCGAGCCGAATTTTAAAATTGTGAGGAAAAAATTCCTAAAAGGGGGGAAGGATGTAACACCCCATGTAAATAAAGAATATTAAATTTCTATATTTATCCGTATTTGTGAATAAAATGTTAATATTAATTTGAAGGGAACTCAATGCTCGATGGCTTACCCAATACGCAAAAACGAGTTCCTTTGAAATCCTACGTTGCACTCTAATAATAAAATTATTATATTTTAAATGGTAGTTAACAACTAGTTGTTGTAATTGCGGTAATGAACAGAACTAACTACCAAATTATTATATATGTTTGTCAAATATTTTTACTTTTTACAACAACTGTTAGAGTATTAAAGATGAGAATGAATCCAATTTTAAGCGTAAACATTCTAATATTCTTTAAAAGGTCGATTAACCGCCTTTTGATGGCGAAACGCTTTTAAATCCACTATTTGAAAATTTTATGTGTTATATTTGACAAAATAAAATTCTTCTTTAAAATAGGGACATCAAAATTTACTTTGTGTAAATTTTTGGTATTTTTACGTTAATGTTCATTTTTTAATGAATAAGTGAAAATTGTTGTATTTTTATTCAAAACATTTATTTAATCTAATTTATTTATAGGATTAGATCATATTTTTAATTGGTTTTAAATTTAAATTAGAATATATTTTTACTATTTAATCCATTGGTGGTCATTGTAATGAATTTCAATTTGAAATTGGACATAAACTAGTGTCAATCGTTTAATAGATATTATTTCTTAAAAACACGCTATTTATTTTGATAGTGGGAATTAATTATTAAATTAATTAATTCAAGTTATATGTTTTGAATTTTTTAAAATAGACATAATTTTTGAATTTGAAATATCAAATATAGCTTAGGGTGGATATTTGGTAATTTTCTGAAAAACTTCAATTTTTGATGAATAGTGAAACCACTAAGTGGTAGTTTAAAAAATGATTTTTTTATTTAAATGAATCTTTAGAACTTCTATGATTTTAATTTCAAAAATCTTACATTCATGGTTGTCATTATGATGTAAATTTTTTTTCAATGGGATTAAAACGATTTTTGGGTGAATAGTAACTTTTATGTTTTATTAATCGCAATTAAAGGTAATTAGTGTAATTTAAGGTAAAGATAATGTTATAATAATATGAAATGACATTGACACATGTCCTACCCTTATTGGATGAGTCATACCCGACCAAGAAAATCCATGGGTCAACTTGGGGACCACATGGAGCCACTTTGGGTGGAAAATAACATTAATAACTTTTTATTTAATGTTAAAATTAAAATGTCACAAACTTGTATTATTTTACTAAAACAATTTTTACATGGGGTTATAAAAGTCATATTTTTTAATATAAATATTCATTAAAAAGATAAAAATATTTACTACATCATGATATTTTTTTTATAATTTTTATACATTATATAAATTAATTTATTTATGACACCGTGATGATGCGGGGATTACCTCATAAATGAACGATTTAAATAAAATGAGAAGATAGGGTGAAATCGAAGTCATACACTGGTCACAAACCTATTTTATGGGTGTATTTAGAAACATTATCACTTTATCCTCGAAATATATATTTTTGGACCTTTAAAATCTGAAAATCATTTTATAATAATGTTACTTTTCAAGACATTCCAAGAGTGCCCCTTTTCTCCTCTTATAAAAGGCCCCCACCTCTACAACCTTACCCACACCTCTCAAGACTTTGTCTTGGACAAACACTAGACATTTTGTCTCTCCACATCCTTCTATTACTCTTAGAATCCTCACTCTGGGAAGAAGTCATTCTAAGGAAGCCTTTTAGCTCAAATAAAAAAGAGTTACCCGATTTAAAGATAATGTCTTCACTTGTGTTCTTTTGTTTTATTTTGCTTCTCCAAACCCCTAAAATATTTTTATTCCTTTCTTTGGTAACAAAACCAGTATCTTAAATATACTACGATGTTTTTATGTGATGTATTCGAGCTACACTTACACACACCTCCGTCTAATGGTTAATGAACATACTGTTTCTGTGGATGGCGAATTACTGCCTCGCGAAACAATGATTGTTCAATATTCTTTTAACACCTTTAAAGGTGGCCATTATGATGTCGATATATTTTATATATTATATATATGGTATTTAAGTTCTCTATATGCTTATTTATTTTATATTTAAAACATACCTTTATTCTTTTCATGTTGTGCAAATGCGATAATTTCATATGAAGAAGTGTGGACGACTGCCCCCTCAAGTGATGTGACTCGTTCATGAAATACATGGAATGTATAAAGAATGAAATTAATGAACATATGTGACATATAAAAATTATATATTACACTGGAATTATACTATATATATCTCATTTATTTCTAATTCCATTAATATGACAAAGAAATGAAAGTAGCGTTCATGTGTACGTATGGCTTACTGTCTCCATGAACGGTACATTTCATTTCTTATCTCCAAATGTCATGTACTATTATAAGTACATATATATAATGGATATATATGTAATATATTACATATAAATTATGGATATAATTCTGGAACTATAATATATATATCTCTCTCTTTTAGCTTTAATTACATTAATATGACAAAAAAATGAAAGTAGCGTTCATGCGTACGTACGGACTACCGTTTCCATGAACGGTGCTTTTCATTTTTTATCTCAAAATGTCATGGAATAGTATAAATTGAATAATTACTGGATATATATGTTATTTTAATCATTAATACTATTATTGAAATGATTTACTTATAACTACATGGACAATCATTTTAAAACAAGTTCATTTTTGACTCATGTACCAAACATCGGCAAAAACGTCTGATATGAACTCACATTAATAACCAATTATTATAACATTATAATATTTTATATGAACAGAATAATAATATTTAAAGGAGGTCCTTAAGCAATTATAAATTTACCAAAGATTATTATTCAGGAATATAAAGAAACGAACAAGACAAGTCGGACTTGAGGTAAGGGGTCATACCCCTCTCTTTTTTTAAGTACACTATTTTATGTCATTCCTTTTAAGGTCATCTTTCTTATTATTGGGATGTTATTTTATATTACTCTTACTGTAAGTTTTATGTTCATATGATTAGAGAACCTATTTTCTCTCATCAATCGATTTTGGATGTTTTTAGTTGTGTCGTTAGGCTGGTGAATTTTCGTAAGGGATCCAACCTCTCTCTTTCTTTTTAAGTAATCTATTTTATGTAGTTTATTTTAATCTCATCATTTGTATGCTTGGGGATGTTATTTTATATTCATCATACTTTACTTTTTATGTTCATATTATGAGAGAACCTATTTGATCTCATAAATCCATTTTTGGAATTTTTAAGTGGCGTCGTTATGCTGCCGAGTTTTCAGAAGGGATTATTCATCTCACTTTTATTCTCGTGGCATTTATGCTACGTTTTCCACAATTTCCTTTGAGTGTTGTATGTAATGCACAATATTATACTATTTTTTTAGTATAATTTAAATTATTGGTAGTTACATATTCATTGTATGACCCTTCTTCCATGGGGTGTACGTTTCGAAAGTTATCCAAATCAGTAAGGGGACCTTTCACCCTCCTCTTCTTTAAAAAGACTTATTTTTGTTATGTCTTTTAATTTTTATATTATTTTTTGGATATTTTCTCAAATATCCTTATTGGTGTAAATTTAATGTATAAGTGATGCCATACCCTTTTTGTCTCTCATCAACTCATTTTATGAATTTTGAAGTGACGTCGTTATGCTATCAATTTTTTGAAAGGGAACTTCTTAACCCAATTTTGATTCCTTGGGACAAACTTTTACTCCTTGAATATTTCATTCTATGAATATGTGTGAATGACCTCTGATTTTTTTAAACTTAATATCCAATTATTTTTGGTTTATTTGTTTGTCACACATACTTATGTAATTGATTTATCCTTAATCCGAGGATACCGTCTTTGTAAGGGACATCGTCTCAATCTTCTTTCATTGAGGCATATTTTATTCTAATACAAGTATTTATTTTATATGGTGTATAAACCACTTTTAATTTTAATTTTATACAAAAGGAATCTTTTTCTACGAACCATTTTACAAAATGAAAAAAAGTAAGGTTTCTTTTAACGTACGCGGTGACAACGACCTTTTCCGCCTCCGCATGTATTATTTGGTCTTTGGTTTCCTCAACAAGTCGTGATGTTTTTTAAAATGAAATAAATATCATATACTATTTTATGTATTTTGGTATTGAAAATGGGTTTTATAATGGTTTTGTTATGTCAATATATTTATGTGATATATTGTGTTTGATATGGGGAAATGTTTTCTTTCCATTATTTTTGTTTTATGTCATATGATTTTATAATGGTACTTGGACATTTGACGGGTGGTTACCTGATAAACCATATGATGGGTGGGGCCATGAATACTAGGATGGGTGGTTACGTTATAACCTTCAATGCAATCGTTATGGAAGTCGGCCGTATGGCTATTCCATTAAGTGATATATGTGGAAGTCGGCCGTATGGTTATTACATTTAAGTATGTTTTTGTCTCAAGTTACCTTTATATGTTATGTGTTATTAATATGGGTTTTATGGTAATCCATTGGTTACAATAGTGTAAGTAATGATCATTTATTCAGTGAAGATTTTTTTACTACTTCATAAAGGTGAAAAGTATTACATATATAAAGTATTCTTGGTTTAATTATTGTTTGAAAAACTAACAGTTTTCCTTCTTTGTGTATCCCTTACTGAGCTTTTTATGTTCACCCCATGTTTTTTTGAAATGTTTTTCACAGGACTTAATTTGGAATAGGGTCAAGTATGGGATCAAGAAAACTTCCTGATATCTAAAACATGGAACTAGACAAGTTTATTTTTAAGATTTTTTTATCTTATGGAAACTTAGTAGAAGTGTCTACTTTGTAATCTTTTGAGATGTAATAGTTACATACTAATTCTCTAAAACTCTAAACCTGAAAGGATCCTCTACGTGAATTATTCATTTAATTTAATAATAAGTAATGTTTAAGGCCGTGTCCTTATAGTATCACTACAATTGTCCACTGGGTATTAGCCACTTGATAAAAACATTCATCAAACCATTTATTTAATATTTTATCTTGACTATTCTTTCTCACTATATCTCTCAACAACACATTATCAATATTAATATCCAATCGCACTATCAATTGATTCGAATAATTTATTTATTTAGAGACGGTGTTTTTGGAAAACAATGATTCACCACTCATGGGTAGTATATTTCTCTCTCTATAGTATTACACATGGTATTAATTCTTTCATGAAGAAATTATTTATTAGTATTACCATGGATATGATTTTTCTCTCAGCTACTCAGATAAATTATATATGGGATCTATAGATTGAATAAATACCATCAATAAAAAAAGAGTCCATAAATTCATTGGAAATTGATTCTATCTATGGAAGGAGATGATGATTTTGTATCTTATCTCTCTCTTATTGGATGTTCTTCACATTAAATTTAAAATTTTATACTTCCTTAAAGAAGGGGGAAAACTAAAGTGTCTATGAATAATAATATAATATCTGATATTAGAGCATCAAATATGTTAAATTCATCTATCTTGAAAAAAGAATTTGACATGGGTCATGTGAACATGATAAAAAAAATTGAATATAATGGAAAGTCCATGAGTTTCATAAGGTTGAAAAAATTTGAATATTTATTCTTTAGAAACATATCATTACAATTTTAAGGTTATTAAAATGGGATAAGATGAAATATTATATGAGTTATTTATTTAGGTGAACATAAATGTATTCTTGATTTGATCTTACATAAAATTATTAATTAATAGACCATTATGAAGATGACAATTATAATCATACTATATATGTTTGATGGGATTATTTCATCTGTTAAGGTTCATAACATTGACTAGTTTACAATTGATAAACTCAATAATGTTTTCATTACTTATAGAACAAGAATATGTCTAAACATAAGCAAAAAATGAACATTTGAGAAGGAAAAAACATTTAGAACATTATTATTTTGAAATATGGTGTGAAAAAATGACAAAATAGGAATAAATTAGTGTAAAAGTCAATGGAATGAATTTAAATATGATTATATCATTATTTTAAAGAATCATATTGTTAGAAAACCATAAATAAAATTGAAAACATCAATTCACAAATTTCAATTATATGATAATTGAACATTATTTATTGAATTTACATAAGAAAGAGAAAAAGGATATGGTCACTAACCAATATTAATGATCATGATGGGTAAATGAGGTGGTTCAAAGTCACAATAGAGGAATTAATTATAATGGAAAAATATGGCTAAAATATTGAAAAACAAGAGTACTATATAAAAAATTTGATCCATATCTTTTGATAAGGAATATTAATTAGATAAAGGGGACTCCGAAGAGGAAGTAAATAGATGATTCATAGATAAATAAAATCAACGCAAATATTCCATATATGATAAATAAGATGGTATTGAGATATAATAAATAATTGAATAGGAGAACCCTAAGGAGTTACAATTTAGAATATAAAATATGGTGTGGTTGAAATAAAATTAGAATATTAAGAGATAATGAATGGTTATAAAATTAAAAATATCTTTATTGTTGAAATATATTTTTAAATTAAAAGATAAATTAATTGTTGAGAAAAAATTATATTTCATATGAATAATCATACATTTTAATGAAATCTAAGAATCTATAGATATGATTCATGTAATATCTACAATAAATATCATTTCCAATAATGGTGAAGTATATCCACTTGAGGAAAAACTTATTGATACTAAAACTACCTAATGAACATTCAAATCATTTTTTAGATTTTTTTAAATGATATTAGTGAAATATATAAGGCTCTATAAGAATATTATAATACAAAAAAGAAACATGGAGGTGGTCACATAGAACAACAAAGCAATTTTTTTGACACACATGATCATAATTAAAAGGGTGGTAGTAATGATATAGGGAATAATAAGGCAGTTTCAAAAATATAATGTTAATATACCCATTAAAAAATTCAATGATGACTTACATAAAAATAATTAAAATTTGGTATGGGTGAAGATGAAAATTGGGGAACGGATTAAGTCTATGGATATACTATAGGACTAAGATAATAATTCTATAATTGATTAAAAGAAGTATTTGGATGAAATAGCTGAAAACTAAATGGGAATATTTTAATGAATCTATTTCTCACACAATAAGATTTTATATTAAAGATAGATGTTGATGTTTTGAGTATATCGATAGAAACCTAATGTTTTCTAGTAAAAATTTACATTTTTTAAATATAACATAGGAATTAATCAAGGAAGATTCAATATGATATTCCTAGATTATATATAAGACAATATCTAACAGAGAGGGAACAAGTACTATATTTAATAAATTATCATTAAGAAAAATGTTAATGTTGTCATCAATCCCATCACACCACCAACCTGTTTCACTACACAAATGATGTAACTAAATAAAAAGTATATTTATAAATATAATAATAGGAGAAAAAATAATGATAATTAACCAGTTATTGAGATATCTTATAAAGTAGGAATGGGGGGAAATATTTAGAAATGTGATAGTGTACTCTGATATAAGAAAACATGAAACAAAAAAAATTGAAAAATATAAAATTGAACAATGGGGGATCTTTTACATAAATAAACGATGGAAAATTTGATTTCAAAGGAGTTACATTGAATAAAAAATGTGATAAGAAACATGAATTAAATAAAATTATATTTATTGATTATCATATGAATAATATATTTATAGTTTCCATGCATTGTAAGAATGGGTAATTTATTCTCTTTTGAATGGATTAATACATCAATAAATTATTTAGGGATGATTCAATCTTGATTAATAGAATATTAAAAATCAAAAATATATTTAAAAATTAAAATGATCAAAACATATACTACATGGTAAAGAATTATGAGATTAAACTCTATGATAGTTGACATAACTACTTTGGAAAAAATAACATTTTTATGGACCTTATGTAAAATTCATTGTGGAATCTACTAATGCTAAATCACAAGATGTATAATGTCTTTTTAATCCTCACATAGGTCCTTAATATTTTTCTCTATACATTCCATAAATATTTTTATAACTGGAAGGTTAACCTATGATTTCTAAACATGGTGGAAAAAATGATACCCAAGAACAAGACCATATATTTGTTTTTAGGTTAAGAAAAAATAATTTTTTATTACATAATAATTTAGTTCCTAATCTGACCAAATCCAGTAAAAAAAACATATGTTGTAGTTTTTTAATGATTAAAAAATGAAGTGTGTTAATGTTTTCTGAAACCCCTGCTACATCATGGTCAAGGTATGATACATGATAAATTTTTATAAAAGAGTTGAAAAATGTATAGTTTATGGTTATGAACCTATTTAATGGATAATATTATATTATAATTAAATTATGAAGAAACTTTTATACATTAATAATGTAATATTTTTCAAAATGAAAAATTATTCCCAAACATCAATATCTATTGATCTTGATGTTGTTGAAACCCTTTAAAAGGATAGTAAAAACATGAATGTATTTGAATGAAAAATAATATTTCCATAACTATAATGATGATTTAAAAATATAAATTATTTTAGATAGATCCGGGAATAGTGGAATAATTTTCACAAGGCTTAGAAAGCACTCACAAGATTAATATAATCAAAGAAATGATAGAAGGAGTTTGGGACTTGGTGGAGTTTGAGTATTTAAGATAATAAAATTTGTATTCATATGTTGATTTAAATATTGTTTAAGAGGAATTTCGATATGATTATTAGAATTTACTGTCAGAAGAAGAGTTCAATCTTATTAATAATAATGAAACTTGGGTATTTATTTCATGTCCTATTGATATAAATGTGATTGAAAAAACGAGTTTCCAAAAAAAGACCAAAGTGAATTGAGAAGTAAAATTTGAAAATTATCATATTATTTCTAATAGATATACTAAAATTAAGGGTATTGATTATGGTTGGATTTTTATCAGTTAAAAAATACATAAATTAATAATGATATTTCTTGTTATTTATCTTCATCCTCATTATAATGTTGTTTAAATGGACGTATACATAAAATTTAACCATAGATAATTTAATTAAAAAGTATATATTAAAAAATATATGGTTTAATCCTTGATGGTTATTTTTATGAATTTTTTAAGTAAAATAAGGATTTATATTGGACTGAATGGGTTCCCTAAGAATGTAATTTTATGTGAAAAACAAATTACATAGAATTAACATCATGAGTTAAAAGTGGATTCATTTCTCTCTGTCAAGGTACATAACACATATTATCTTATTATCATTTTCAACATAAATGAATTAATTATTTCCAAAAAAATATTTGGGTTTCATTGAATTATAAATAAATAAAACTATTTAACATTTAAATTATTACACAGATGATATTATACTAAGGTTTAATTTTCACAATAATAGTAGGATATATATTTCTATCAATGATAATTATACTCATGATATAATATATATGTTTTTAGTATAATAATTTAGAGAGATTCCAACTATTATAGAAAATCTTATTTTTTTTATTTTGATGAAAAAGGAAGGAGTGAATATAAAATGGAAATCAATAGAATTAATAGTTTCCTTATTTTCTAGAGAGATTAAATATTAGACACAATATATGTGGTTACATTGTGTGTATTATTCCAATGAAATCCTAAATAATCACATCATATATTGATGAAAAAATATTTTACAACATTAAAATGAATCTCGAGTAACTCTTGATTTATGAAAAAGGAATTACTTTTTAGCATTAAAAAAATAATGATACAGATTAGATAGGTTATGGACTTAACAAAAACAAAATTTCTTTCAATGTATTATTAATAATGTAAGGTGTGTTTCCTATCATAGAAATTGGAGTAATTATATTACTTATATATAAATGAAAGATATGTATGTTGTGTCTTTAGAAGCCACAAAATAAATGGTTTGGATGAATTCAAGAATTAATTAAATAATTACCCATGTTTCATATTAATTAGTGATTAGGGGTGAAAAAAAATGTTTATAAAATATGTAAAATAAATTTTTACAAGAATCATGGTTATTTAATGTTGATTTCATGTTTTATACAATCACAGTGAGTGAGAAATCTATTGATAATTCCTTCTAAATTTTTTTACTAGATAAAAAGTAGTAGAAATCTTGTTAAATCCCTTTTTAAGAATCATTTCTAACACTCGATAATGTTTTTTGGGTATTAATGTCTCTTTAATTCCCTTTTTTGTTCTCAAGTTTATTTTATATATACTATTAAATTATATTTTATAATAAAGGGGAAAATTAAGAAGTATCACTTCTTATATAGTAGCAGAGAATATTTTTTATTTTGAAGGTGTATATCAAGTAAGATAATATATGAAAATCTTTACAATATTATATGAAAATATAGTATTTAGTGGATTAATTTTTTGGAATAAAACATATGTTGATTATTATAATTCCATAAAATAATAATTAGGATATTTAAGATCAATTTTGGATATTATGGAATCCATGGAGCTTGATTAAGTTTATGAGTGAAAAATTCACTCTACAATTAAATTTAAAAAGTAGGAGTCAAAATTTTATTTAAATTAATTCATGATCAATATAGAAATTACCTTTAAATATAGAGGGAGAATAAATCCAAAAACATCATTAAATTATTTTGTTTAATGTTAGGATAAAATTCACAATGAAGTAATTCTATGACATGAATCATTATTTTTTTCATGAGCATAAAATGTTTTTTATATGTTTTACATATTAAAAAATAGTCATATATGAGTTATAGGTTCATTATTGTTGAGGTAATAAGAAAATTAATGAAGTGATATTAATTCCAATCACATCACGGTGTGGATGGTAGTGTTGTTTTGTAATGGGAATGCTATAGGTGATGAAGTTTATATTATATAGACTATTTACACCATAAATTTAATAATGTCACTATGATTGTGATACGGTAATAGTATAGGTTAATCTTATATAATGTGACCATGTTGTAACATGAATCATTACATCATTATAGTGTCTCTATTGATACTACAATTGTTGATGGTGTCATATAATTGAAGCCAATGATTTTTTGTTATGTTCCAACCTTAATAAATATGGTGTCTATTTTCAATCTAAAATACTATTACTAAAAGGATATAATCCATGATACAATTCCCTCATTGTTAATGTAAATTGATTCCATGGATCTATGGATTTAATGTGGTCACACAACAATGAATTTGGTCATTCTAAAAACAAGGACCAAATGATATACATTATTTCTAATAAATTGTTTCATCCTCTATCAAATCTAGTAGTTAGAATATAATCTATTTCATTGTGTAAAAATACATGATGAGTATATTATATGAGATATTCTCATCCAAAATAACATTTAATGGAATTTTTATTAAAAAAAGAAGCAATGAGAGTTTTGAAAACCAGTTCAAGTGTGTATTTCATATTAGTTTTGGTTGGAAATTATATTGAAGATTAATGGTATTGAATTGATCTAAATTCTAGATGAACCTATGGTATGGGAAGCTAGCATTAGTCAACATGATGGTGACTAAATTTTTTTTCTTATGATTGTTTCGGGATATCTCCCAGATCCTTCTATATTCCATATTGATAATAATAAAGAAATATGTATAATGGGATCACAATAATTAATTATCAGATATTAGATGTTTTATAACAAGAAATTTTAAATATGAATCATCCCTTGTCTCTTGAATATATTTTCTTGGCTGGTATTTAACAATATTATCATCGCCATCAAGATCAATTTTCAAAAAATAGTAATAATAATATCATTTTTATTCAGATTTTTTGTTTTCAAAAACCATTGAATCAAACTCTATCAGTAGTTTCATAACACATTCAAGGCATTTCAATAGAACTAATAGAAATTAATTTATAATTTTTTTAAAAATATATTAGAATCTATTATTAATATTTGATAATATAGAAAATAGATTAATTAATTTGTAAGGTGAAAATGATTTAGGAGTTTTTTTTAATTTAGGGGATATTAAGAATAAAAATAATGGAGTTAAACCTCTAATAATATAGTAAAAAATGAAATATATTTAAATAGTAATGTTGGTTTATTGAATGATTAAAATTTTCAATGTAATTATTTTATATTATTTGGGGATTTAATATATAATTTATGAGTAGTTTGAAGGATGGATAATTTTTTATTGAAGTAAAAAATGAATAATGAATTTAAATAAACACATAAGCAATGGAATCATGACATATGACACTATTGATGCACTATTTTTTATGAAAGGGTGAGATTCCATAAAAATAATTTTTTATACTGATGGAAATGATACAAAACGACGTAGAATTTTATTTATTACAAAATAAAACAACATCTATCCCAACTTGTGTTCTATGCATGGAAGATAAAATCAAATATCACAATTGAACCATAGTAATTTTATATTATTGAATAATGTATATAAACATATATCAAATTAATATCTTAGGATTTAATAATCAATAACATATACAATATAGGAAAAAATTTCATATTGTAGAAAAAATAATCTATATTACTTGAAAAGGGATATAAATAGGTGTACAGACAATAAATTTCCAATGAAGTGAATGATAACTATATAAAGATATGGAATGTAATTAGAAGTTTCATATATCTAACTAGGATCATGACATTTATCATTAATGGGGATCAAATTATATCTTTATTTCTTATATAATTTATTATTTACAACTAGTATAGAAGTAATGTTGCCTCAAATTATAGATAACCTATGATAAATGATGTATGAAGATATCACTAAAAATCTTCCAATATTTGTTAGGTACATATAATATCATAGTGTACACAATGGGTAAAATAACTAGAAATAGAGAATATTTCCACCTATGTAATGGTATGTTTCATTTCATACATATTTGATATATAATATTGAAAAATCCAACACTATTGAACCAAGTGTTATTTATTAAAATTGATTCATATTATTAGTTGAATAGATATTTATAATCTATTATAACCATTAATGTGGAATTTTAGAAACATGACCCACATGACTAATAAGATGAGAAACGAAAAAATAAGAAGAAATCTATATATAATATATTTCCCAAAAGAGTATATTCCCCAAACGAATTGAAAATTTCCATGTATTAATTTGTAAAGGAGGAAAAGGAATTTCTGTTCTAGGAGAAGCATACTTAGTATATTAGAGTTATTTTATTGAATCATAGCTAAATTATATCATTATAAATATGAGTAATATATGTTTTAATCATGGAATTTGAAAAATATTAAAGGGAAATACATTGTGCACAATGAGAGAATTTACTTGTCAAAATATAACATATGAAAGAAATAGAGTGAAGAAAAGTAGGGATAATGATACATATAATAACCCCAAAGTGTGATATGTTCCATATAGTTATCTATAATATGGAATATATATCACATAAGAATATAATGAAAATGAAAATGTGTTCAAATACTAATATTGGGGGTTAAGTCCATGCAATTTAATGAGAAAGTAATATATGGAAAATAAAAAAAATTATATTTTTTATAAATATTTATGATTTGGAGTACCCAACCAATATTATTAAGAATTTAAGGATGGTAATGTGAGACTTATGCATTAAATATTTTCCATATGAAATGGTATAAGAAAATTAATACTACCATTGGGGAAGTAATCTTGATGTGGAACTTTATTTGGGAACAATATGGGGGTGGAATTGTTCAAACTTATAATATCCTTAAACCTATATGATTGTTTTTCTATAATGTGATGTAAATTTTTCTTTGGATTTCCCATAGTGGTATTATTCAAAATATATTATAGGTCAATCATCCTAAATGATGTTACCTTACTAAACCGTGTACTATATTAGTAAGGAATATTGTTATTTGTGTGGAATTTCTAAGAGAATTTGAGACCCATTTAATTATAACATATTATGTGATCTATGTAAAAACCGTTTTCCCTATTCTGTTTTCCATATTTTTGTATTTGATAAGTTTAAAATGTGTGAGTGTAAAAAACAATACCAATGAATTCATTAATATGATACTTTTGTTACATTAAAAACACATGGGTAACTATATAAACATATTAAGACTAACATATTTTATAGGTAATAATAATATGTTCCAATTAGTTATACCATAAATCATCGCCACTTTAAGTTTATATTTCAGTTTTTAACCAACTTTCTCCCATTAATGGGTATCCTAATATCAGATAACAAAATAATCATAAAAATCAAGGCATTAATACCAATTTTCCCTAGAATAAGACTTGTGCATGATGCTTCCTAGATATGGGTGGTGATGAATAAAGGCATGGAATATTATTTTAAATCTCAATTTATGAATCTTTTAGCCTAAAATTATAAAAATAGGACCATGATCCATTTGTTATATGTTTCACTAAAAAATCACTTACTATAAATCACAAATTTCTAATAAAATTCATAGTACACTATAAAATATTAAATTAATTTGTTTTACACATGACATATATTGATCATCCTATATGGGATATTTTTAAGGATATTGATAGATCACCACTTCTATATCACATTTATTATCACAACACTTCATTATTCATGTTTTGTATTATCGTTGTATTTTGGGATACCACTAATAATAAATATTTAACTATAACTTATTTGGTGAAAATTAGGTTAATATATATACATACCACTAGAAAATATAAATATCTTAAAAATACTAAAGGATTGTAAAATAATTTCTCCCCTAATATAGTGATTCATTGACAATAAAACCCCAAGATTTATGGTATGTATCATTTGATATAAATTCAATTTACTTGATATCATATGTTTCATGCAACATCGAGCTTAAACAAACCGTTATATACTATTAATTATTAACATGACATTTGGAATAGTAATGCACCCATTAGGAATAGTAATATATCCATTAGAATAATAAACTCACCTATAAAATTAAAAATAAAATTTAGGTATCTCATAAATTAAAATTTTATATCTTTATAACATATAATAAGTAAATAAATATTTTTAAAAAGATAAATTATGTGTTGACATTTTTGTAATGTGTAGATGTATATTTAAATTTTTTTAGTTAATATCGAGTTATAAAGGAAAATTTATTTTCACAAAAGAGAATCATAAATTAATATTTTTTCGTATTATTATTATAAGATAATTTTATATGTCCTTAATTAATTTTTCAAAAGTGTCATAATATTAGTTGTAATTCTAAAATCAGTATATTTGAAAATAAATGATGAATTTAATTTAAAATTAAATTTCCAATTTCTATAAAATTACTTTCAAAATATGATGTCCATTTTTAAAATATTAATTTTAAAAAATTATTAGGGTGAATTTTTGGGATCTTTCTAAAATAGTTAAATTTTTCTGTAAATAGTTAAATATATTAATTTATGGTATTTAACAAGTTAGCCAAATAAATGAATTTTTGAGTCATGGTTGATCCTTGGATGATTTAAGTGGCCAATATATCGGACTTGAATTCTAAATTGTTTTACTTAGTCAAAAGAATCAACACAATTTATAGTCTTCAGAAAAAAAATAATCTAATGAATTAAATAATGAAGAACACCCCTCTACTCCCACTATAAATACAACCCTCACTACCCCTAACCACCACTCACCACCCCTTATCCTAAAATATTATAATCCATGAATATTGATAATATTATGACCAATTCCACCTTCTAAACCTATTACCCATATTATGGTCTTACTGGTCTAACCAAAATACCATTACCAAGTTTATTAAAGAGGTTCTCAAGGATACAACACTTAAGAGCTAAAATCTTTCCTCTCTCTCTTTCAATTTTTTATCTTTTCTTATTGTTAACTAACATCCTCTCTCAAAAGTAACATGATTACTCCAGTACAATATATATACTATAATGTTATTTTGTTAATGGTATACCCACAATCAATTCTCTTCTTTCCCCTTATGTTCTAAAAATGAAAAAATCATCTAAGAGGTGTTGATCAATCACCTTCGTGGATGAGGATTTTTTTTGTAATACCGCATTAAAGGATGGTAATAAAACCATTATAATTTTTAAAAAATAACATATAATTTATATTCCAACTCTTTTAGTGATATGTGACAAGTAAATTTATAAAATATTAATTAATAAAACAAAACTAGTTTGTGATGATCGCAAAAATATCAAAATAATATAAATGGTTATCATTGACATTTTACCTAATTAATCATACTCATATATGAAGAAATAATATATAAGACCATTTAATCTTCTATATGTTCATTAATAACATATAAGTTCAGTTCTCGATAACTATTCCCATTTTACAGGATCTTTCAAAAACATATACAAGTGAACCAATCATAAAAACATTGGAAACAACACTCCTAGATGACGAAATTGAATCTTATCACTCATAAAAAAGGATATAAATGAACTTACTAAAATTATAAAAAATAAAATAAATGTTGAATTTGTAATTAGTTAAATTATTAATGAATATAATTTCAGTATCCAGAACATTAAGTGTAAGTACATGTCAATTTCAGACATAAGGTAAGGGATTCTCTCAAAACCCCCATTTTTTCATTAGGTTAAAATTTATCTATATTTACCTCAATGTAATTCGTAATTATTGTTATTTACACCACCAATATTCTATGTGTATTTTTAAAAAATATATACCTAACACAATTATTCAATATTTTATGGAGAAATACATATTTTATAAGTTCTCTTTTTTCAATTACTCTTGATAACCTAACTTGATTAAAGGAAACATTCCAATTTACTACACATATTAAATTACACTATATAATCTAATTTAATCCAAAATTATTTTCTAAAATCACTCATTTACTCATTAAATACTGATTTAGTTAATTTTTTATTTTATTAATGAAATTATGTTGTTTTCCTCTTTAATATCTCTTTAATATTTTCCCACAAACTACACAAAAGTTTATCATTTCTAAAGTTACATAAACTGTATTTTACATATTTTTACTTAATTTTAAAATAATTTATCATGATATATTATAAATTTACTATATAAATATAGAAATATTTTTTAAATCCGTTCATTCCGGGACACCATTATAATATTACCTTTGGGTTTTCCTTATTTACCACTAAATCCTTATGTGTGCTGTATGTATAATTCCATTTTAATTATGATTACCATTGAATATTTACTTGAATAGCCAAATTTATTGCATAATGTATATGATTATTCAATTATTTAGATACTATTATTATATACAGTGTTTTCATTTAAGGTTGTTTTAATTAGAGAAATATTGATAAATTCATATTTTCTACTCAATGCAGCTATCTTGATATGACATATTATTCATTTTTTAAACTTATTTATGAATAATACAACAGAATTGTATTAATAGGTGGTACCTAGTTAAAGATAACCCCTAAATGCATTAAAAGGTATCATGAGACAAAAATATTTGTTGGAAAACCCTTCGTTTTTTTTTCAATGCTTAATCTAACAGGTTTCTACCCACATTCTTAAACCATCTTGACAGTATCATGGTTCATGTTCCAGATACAAGAAATCCAAAAATTAATCATTTTCTCCATTCAAAATTAATTTATTACTTTCTATGATATATTAACTATGAAAAAAATATGGTTGTATTTTCATTCTCAATGTATTAATGACATGTATTTTAAAGTTATTTACCATTCCATATCGATTATTATCTTTTTACATAGCTTTACTAACTATTTATTCATGTAATATTTAATGATAATTTGAGATCATCCTTTTTTTTGTTTTCATTCTCTAGGTTATGAATATAAAATACTTGAATAATTATCAAGGAAGTAGTTTTTTATCATTTGTTATGTTCTATGTTTACTTACCAATGTAATAAGAAAACCATGTATGTATACTACTAAACTGATCGATACTTGGTTATGTTATCTATTGTGTCTATGCCATTTTAATAAAATTACCACCATCTATGGTCTAATAGGATCGGTGTTGTTGTAGTTGATATTAGGGAATATTTTGTAACAAACATGGGAAGTAGATTTTATGTAGACGTTATAATTATTATAATTCATTATTTTGATTTTTTGGATCAATAATCATGATGGTTATGAGATAACTTAGTGCATTCCATTATTTTTGATGGAACCTAATCGATGAACGAGAATCAATATCTATATACAATGTAGGGATTTCCACAATAAGAAAGTCAACACAATTATTGATGGAGCTGAGAAGATCATGACCATATTAGGAAATCTTACACAGGTTATGATAAATAAACATACTACACCAATGGTGTATTGATTAATTTGGAATAATCCCCCATCATGTAGCGTGGTTACTAATCCTATGGTAGTTAAGAAATGGATCATGTCCCTTGAAAAGATATTTCTAGCATTTGGATGAAAAAAATTAAAATGGAGTAATTTATGTATATCATCTCAAGGGAGATGCTAACTAATGATGGTCATTGATCTATAATATAAATAAGGAAGATGAAATATAAGACATAGAATGGATATATTTTCATGAAAAATTCCTTGAGATATATTTCCCTTGAGAGAAATGAACTGAAATGAATCTAAAATTACTTATCTTAAAGAAAAAGGAAGAAGAGAGTGTTTCAGAGTATGAATCTAACTTCAAAAGACTATTAAAGTATGTTATAGATTACAAATGTGACTTAGAAAACAATATTTTTAATTTCTTTTAAGGTCTTAATAATTGTCTTTAAATGAAACTAGATTATCCAACATTTTCACCATATGATGAAATAGTATTAAGTTCCATCAAAACTGAGAAGGAATTTTCTAGATACTATATGTTTAATGGAAATAAAGAGAAGAAGAGGTATTTTGATAACCATGGAAAATGTGAGGCATGAAATAAGAATAGGGGAATTAATAAAATCCCATTATGTGAAAATTAAGGAAAGAACCATCCTGGTAACTACTTGAAAGTCATGGCAGTTTTTTATAAGTGCAAAGAAAAGGGTCCTTGAGTTAATGAATGCAATAGGGAGAAACTAATTGATGATGTTAAATGATTAATATATAATGAAATGGTGAATTATTCAAATTAATTTCCCTAGAATTTGGGGAATATACCACATAATAGGAAAAGGGGAGATGGACAAGCTTATACGATCAACATATCTGAAGTACAAGTGTCTGATGATGTGGTGGAAAGTAAATTAATCGTATCTTAAAATTTATCCAATGATTTATTTGATTCTAAATAATTTCACTATTTTATATCTACCATGTTTTCCAATAAAATTATATATTTCTCCTTCAATTTAATAAGGGAGTTGTTAGAGAAAACCCCTAAGTAAAGTCTTATCGCAACACAAATGTGCCAAGTAGTTCCCATTATGGAATATAAACACAATTTATTTTATGACCTTATCATCGTACCTATAGTTTAAATTGATATAATCATATATATAGAATATATTTCAATATTTAATGTGAAAATTTATTAAATGATGAATAATATTATGATTTATGAGGAAGATATAGAATCTCGTATCTTTAGAGTAGAAACTTCATCACATGATTCTTATCTAGATCCACCACCAGCAGCTCTACTGAATGAAATTATTACCGAGGAAGATAGAACATCATATATAGGTAATGAAACTAATATTCAAATTTAGGATGTTCTAATTGTATGGGAATACATTTCTCTATTTTCTGTGGAATTACCTAGACACCCCCAATGTGTGATGTTGAGTTTACTTTTGATTTAATTCCTGATGAAATAAAAATATCAAATAATCCTTATAGAATAGAAACTATAGAATTAGTGGAGCATAAGAAACTACTATAGGATTTGTTTAATAAGGTATTTATTTTCCAGAGTTTTTCTCCATGGGGAGCCCCTGTCATCTTTGTTAAGAAGAAATATAGTTACTTAAGGATGTGCATTGACTATAGAGAAATCAATGCTACTAAAGTAAAGAACAATTATCCACTGCCGGATATGGATGATTAATTTAATCATCTTAATGAAGCCCAATATTTTTCAAAGAATGAACTTTTTTTGGGTATCGTGAACTGTGAGTGACGAATAAAGATATTCCAATGATATAATTTCAAATAAGGTATGTAAATTATGAGTTTATTGTAATTCCATTTGGATTAACTAATACAACCTCTTTTTTCATGGATCTAATGAATAGATTATTCAAGGAATATCATGGAAATTTTGTTGTAGTATTATTTATTGATATATTGGTGTATTATAAAATCTATTAAGACCATGAGAATCACTTGAGGGTCATTCTTGAGATTCTTAGAAGGAAATTTTTATATTGAAAATCTAGCAAGTGGGTTTTTTTTCATTAGAGAATTTCTTTTCATGGCCTTATTATCACTAATAATGGAATCTTAGTTGATCTTATATGTAATGAAAAAGTAAATCCATGAATGAACTTTGAAGATGAACATAAATGAGGTATGTAGTTTCATTACTTTAGCAGGGTACTATGGACTTTTTGCTTATGATTTTTCTTGATTGGCTATAATGTTAACCAAGCTCACATGTAAAGGTGTTAATTTTGTATGGAAAAAATAATGTGAAATATTTTTTGAATAATTGAAGAAGATATTATTAAATGATAAAATTGTGGCTTTACCATATATAATTTATGGGTTTATGATATATAGTGATACATCTAAGAAAGGGTTGGGTTTTGTCCTTATGAAAAATGCTAATGTTATTTCATATTCATGAATGAAATTTAAGACTCATGAATAAATTATACTTGTTATGTTCTGGAGTTAGTATCCATAGTCTTTTATATGAAGATATAAGGACACTATCTATATGGTGAAAGGTTTCAGATATATATAGATCAAAATAGTTTTATTTATATATCTACCTAGAAGGAACTCAACATGAGACAATGAAGATGACTCGACCTACTCAAAGATTATTATTTTTCAATACACTACCATCCAGGAAAAGAAATTAAGCTAAAATATGAATTAAGTAGGAAATATCATGTACTTACATCATAAATAAGGATTGATGAAGATCATATATTCATGGATTTAGTAGAGATGGATATGGGAATTGTTAAGGAAAGGGAAACAACTCTACTTTTTCAAATGAATGTTGAACAATCTTTACCCGGGGAAATAAAAATCTCCCAATCTGTTGTTGAGAATTTTCAAAATGACATTAAAGCTGTTAAGGATTCAATATTGTAATATTTCAGGTATAATGATATAAATTAGGAAATTTAGAAATAGTTTTTGTGTGTCATCAATACGTGAGCTAAAAATGGAACTATTGGATGATTCCCATAGCTCAAGTTTCTCTATACACCCTGGTAGTTCAAAGATGTATTGTGATCTAAAGGAAAAATTTTGGGGGGATAATATAAAGTGGAAAATTTATGTATATGTGACAAGATTCCATGTTTTTAAAAATTTCAAGATTGAGAGACAACATCCTTGACGAATTATGCAACCTATGGATATTATTGCGTGGAAGTTGGATGAGATTACTATTGAATTAGTCATTGGATTACCAGAGACACCCAAAAAGAATTAAATGATATATTTTATGGTTATTATCCTTACAAATTCGAAACATTTTCTTATTATAAGGGAATATTTACCTATTGATAAATTAGAAGGAATCTATATTAATGATGTTGTATGATTTAATGGTTCACATCTATCAATTATGTCTGATAAAGATCCCCATTTTACATCATGATTTTGGAAGAGTCTTTATAACGCTTTGGATACTGAGCTTCATTTGAGTCCTAGTTATCACCCTCAAACTAATGGACAGTAAGGAAGGATGATTCAAATATTAGAATAAATGTTGAGATCATGCACACTTGACTTTCAAGGTGTAGGTTCCGAGCGCAGTAGAAGCGCATTGGTGGGAGTGCCCAACTTTAATTTTATCATTAAACAATGTTCAATATGAGATCCATCTCGATTTAAAATGCCAAATATTTGGAATATAATGAATAATGAAAAAATTAACTGGGAATCCCAGAAATATAGAGACAGGATCATCATATGTTGGTTATAATTAATTTAATTAATTTACAAGAATAACCATGGTTGAATTCTTTCGTCGTTGATGTCTCCAGTCATGATCTTGTTATACGTCGTTGCGTCGTAGAACCCAAGTGTATGATTCCTCTAGCGGTGATCAACATGTGTGCCACGTATCTCTGGACATCACCAAAGAGTTCTCTGGGTGCTAGAACAGAAGAACCTTCGCTTGCGATGTCCGCCTTCAATCGCTTTGATCTCAAGGTCTTGAGAGCGTTCTTGGAGGAAGGAGTTCCTTCGACATTGAAAGAATTCTCCAAGATTGTTGTGCACAATGATTCTATGTGGAAAAGTGTTGGGATTGTGAGGATATTTATAATCAGGTTTGAGATTATAGAGTTATGAAAATAAATAAATGTGTTACGCATTTTATTTATTTCATTAATTCTTATTGAAAAAACCATGTCGAATTATTAATTCCATGAATTGTGACCATGCTGATTATAATAACTATCATTTAATAAAACAATATTATATATTCAAAATATCAACTGGAAAAAATGCATGGCATGTAATCATTAATAGACGGTGTGCGCTCGTTTTCCCTAAAACTACATGGCGTGTATATTTAATATACATGGTGTGTACTTTAATTTTCCATTTTTCATTATTTCCTCCACCACATTTATTAGACCTTGATAAATGGATATTTATTTATTAAGTAAATGTAACTGAATTACTCGCTAATAAATATATTATTTCACCCACAATATATTCTCTCGAATAACTAATGTCAAAAAAAATGTGATCAGGCATCATTGAATAATTATTAAACCACAGTCATGAATAATATTTATTTCACTTGTAAAATTAATATTCAACTGAGATACCTGGACACAATTAGTGTGTGACCCTCTAGGCCTCTTTCTCATTGGCATTAGGTGGGATTTCCTGAAGTCCAATATTAATGTCTAGCAACAGGTTAAGGCACCCAAGGGAAATAGGTTGATGCCGCATTGATGTGTCACCTCATACGAATTCTTTCCATGTAATATAATCCATTTGTCATGATATCACTAATCAAGCAGGTGCATGCTAGTGTCATCAACCCTTGTGCTTCATCATTCTTTCTTTGACTTTCCGGAATTGAACTTTCCCATTCCTTACCATGGCCATGGATTTACTTTGGCTATATCAATTCCATCAATGGGCCTAAGATATCTACTTCCGTTATGGAATTTAAGGGGAAAATCCTTTCTCTCATTATCTATTAATGCAGTATTACTCATAACGCACCCAACGTATTCTACCTCGCTGAGAACAATGTGTCGTTACAGTTTTTTTCAATACCTCAAAGTGCGTGGGTTGTAATTCCCATTAATAATAATCTTAAAGTCAAAGAACCAATACACACATTCGTAGATAGGAACATCCAATCACACTATGAAATGTGTATTTCTTACTGGTGGGTCTCGTTCTCATAATATCCTAATAGATAATACAAATGGCACACACCATGAGAAGGTGCCTCAAAATTTCATGAGTCATCACCCCTAATGGACTTTATTATTTGTGTCCCTCAAATAACATCATCCATCCATAGAACGTATATTCAAGAACAGTGTTTTGGAACTTCCGAGTTCTCATCCTAGTAGGGATCTGCTATGAACCATTAATGCAATAACTGTCCTTAGGACATTATCTGATTAATTTTCACACAGAAGAACAATCAATATGTGATAAGGTATTTATTAATGAATAACAAACAAAGTAGTTAGTTCTATGCCCCCAAATCCAATAGACTCCCCCTTGGACTAGAGCCAACTACAAACAACATTTAAAACTGATAGCTCTCACATGATATTCATGCTTCTGCTGAGATAGGCCTTTAGTCATGGGGTCTACCACATTCTCTTACATGGACACTCTGATCACTGCTTCATCACCCCTTTGATAGAAATCCCTCAAGAGGTGATACTTCTGGAGTATATTCTTTGTCCGTTGATGTGAACATGGTTCTTTTGCAAGATCCACCACTACAGTATTATCACAATACAATGTAATGGGATCATTACTTCTAGGAACCACATCAAGATCCTGGACAATGTTTCGAATCCATACAACTTCTTTAGCTACATTAGAAACCGCTATATATTCGGACTCTGATGTATAATTAGAGACAAATGGCTGCTTTGAACCCTTCCTGCTCACAGCACCTCCATTGAGATAGAAAACATATCCAGATTGCGACTTCAGATCCTTCTGATCTATCTAAAAACCACCATAAGCATACCCTCTGACAAAAATCTCCTCGTCTCCTCCATACACCAGGAACATGTCCTTAGTTATTCTCAGATACTTATGGATAGCCTTAACATCAGTCCAATGTTGTTCTCCTGGAACTGCTTTATATCTTCCTACCATGCTCAGTGCATAGGCAACATCAAGCCCGGTACATAACATGACATACATGATGGATCCTATAGCCGAAGCGTATGGGATCTTACTCTTTATATCATTCTCTTGTTGTGTCTGAGGACACATTTTCTTAGAATGATGTAGGCTATGTGAAAATGGAACTAATCCCCTCTTGGATTTTTCCATACTAAATCTCTTTAGTGTCTGGTCAATGTATTTACCCTGACATAGACCTAGAAGCCTCTTTGATCTATCACTAATGGTCTTGATCCCTAGAATGTAGGCCGCTTCATCCAAGTCCTTCTTGGAGAAACACTTGTTCAATCAGTCCTTAACTAACTGTAAGATTGTTACATCTTTTCCAATAATCAATATGTCGTCAACATATACTACTAGGATAACGATCACATTCCCATTAAACCTATTATAAACACATGGCTCACATTCATTCTTAATGAACCCAAATTCCATTATGGCTTCATTAAATAGAATGTTCCATGACCTGGATTCTTTCATTAAATCATAAATCGTTTTCTGCAACTTGCAAACCCGTTTGGCTTCACCTGTTGTCACAAACCCTTTTGGTTGTGTCATATAGACAACTTCCTGAAGGTTCCCATTAAAAAATGTTGTTTTGACATCCATCTACCAAATCTCATAGTCATGGCAAGCTGCTTTGGAATGTATGATTCTTATGGATTTAAAAATGGAAACTAGTGAGAAGGTTTTATTATAATCAATTCCTTGACGCTGTCTGAATCCTTTAGCCACTAGCCTAGCTTTACAGGTGCTAACTTGACCTTTCATATCTAGTTTTCTCTTGAATACCCATTTGTATCCAACAGGCTTTACATCAGCTGGCTCATCGACCAGAACCCATACATGGTTCTGATACATGGAATACATCTCAGAATTCATATCTTCTATCCATCTTGCAGCTTTTGAGCATTCTACTGCTTCCTTGTAGGAGAGATGTTCATCATTGTCCTACAATAATTATTCACCATCCTCGGTGACTAGGAAACCAAATCCCTCTAGTACCCTTACTTCTCTTGAGCTCCTACGCAGTACTTGTGTTTCTGGAACCTCTTCCATGGGGACCTGTGGAACTTGTTCCAGTACCAACTCCTGTGTATCATGAGTATCAACTTCGTCGATGTCAATATTTCTCCCACTATTCTTCTTGAGGATGTTCTCCCTCTCAAGATAGATGGCTTGTCTGGCGACAGTCACTTTCTTGTCTAAAGGGTTATAAGGGTAATATCCTTTCGTTTTCTTGGGATATCCTATAAATATACACCTCGTTCCCCGGAGTGCTTGATTGTTTCCTGAGAAGGCCTTGACAAACGCCTCGCATCCACATACACATGTGTGTGACAAAGTGTGTTTCCTTCCTTTCCATAACTCAGATGGAATTCCATTTTCCGTATTAGTTGGTACTCGGTTTAATGTGTATGCTACAGATTGTAATGCATATCGCCAAAAGGATAATGGAAGATATGCATGACTCATCATCAACCTCACCATGTCCAACATGGTGCGGTTCTTCCTTTCACTAACACCGTTCCACTTTGGTGTATACGAAGGAGTGAGCTGAGATAGAATCCCAAACTCCCGTAGAAGATCAATGAACTCTTGGTTTAGATATTTTCTACCTCGACCCGATTGAAATTTCTTTATCTTCTTACTAAACTAATACTCTACTTCATTCTTGAATTCCATAAATTTCTCTAAGTCCTCTGACTTATACCACATTAAGTAGACATAGCCTTATCTACTCAAATCATCATTAAAATTAATGAAGTATGAATATCCACCTCTAGCTTCTACTGGAAATGGTCCACACTCATCCGTGTGCACCAATCCTAGAAGCTCTGTGGCCTTTTAACCTTGTCTGCTGAAGGGCAGTTTGGTCATTTTTCCTTATAAACAAGTGTGACATCTATCAAGTGGTTTTAGCTCAGTAGAGTCTAAATATCCATCTTAGTAGAGCATTGTCAAGCGCTTCTTGTTTAAATGAATGAGACGGTGATGTCAAAATTGGGTGATGTATGAGTCATGTGAGTTTGTTTCGTTTTCTATTAGCAAAAATTGGTTTTTGTAATTTAATACATACAAACCATTATTTTAATGTGCAATACCATAACATATGATGTTCTTATAAAAGAGACAACCCTTATTTTCAAACATTAAAATAAATCCATCCATATCCAAAAATGATACAGAAATCTTGTTCTTAGTAACACTAGGGACATAATTATAGTTTTGTAAAACCAAATTCATGCAAGTTGGAAATGAGAGTTGGTAATCGCCAATAGCCAACGCAGACCACCTTGGGCCATTGGTAGCTCGAAGATCTACCTCTCCTCTGGAAATCATTCAAAATATATAAGGTTCCTACATTTGAATACAGATATGAGCCCCACAAGCTGTATATAATACCAAATGTGTAGAAATAGAAGCACTACACTTGATAACGAACACACCTTTAGTGTCCCCATGCTTCTGGGTGCAGTTCATCTTCTAGTGTCCTTGCTTTCCACCTGAAAAAAATACTGCTTCCTGTTCCCTTTCCTGCCTCTGGATATTCCCCTTCATAGAGGGAAGGTACTTGGGGGCTTCAAGCCATTTATAAGTCTTTGACCCCTTTTCCTTGTCCTTCCTTTTCTTATTCACCATACAGACTATGGGTTTGTCACGCCCCATGTCCTTATATTCCTGGTTTGTTAAGGGCAGAAGTTCCGATCTAGGCACAACTGGAACAGGCTCTTCCATCACATACTATTTCCTATCGTGGTTATGGATGACGCATAAACACCACTATCACTCTTAGAAATTGGTGCTGGTGAGTGGGTTTTCCTTCTCGAGTATGGTTTGTAATGATATGTTTGAAGTCATTTTCTTTATGTTTCTACAAATTATGATTTGAAAGGGTTTAGTACTTTATTATAAAATGAGACAAATAAATAAATTAATACTTATTAGTCTCCCACTATTTTATCGAAATCCAATAGCCCTCACCATTGACTTCAGAATATTATATTTCTTGAATATTATAGTGGCAAGGATCCATATTTCCATTCGCATTACCCCAACTAGTGTTGGTCAAGAAACTTGAAGGGTTTTAGGTATGCATTCCAAATTCCAACTGCATTAACTCATAGCTCATTGATCTGCTGAGTGGCCTACCCAATCATGAAATCCTTTTATTTTGGATTTCCTCAACCATTGACTCTTGCTGACACCATGTCCTACTGTCTCAGTCAACCCTTGATGCGAACCAAGTCAAGTTAACCCAAAGCCTTGAATTATAATTCCCCGATAATTGAAAGCACCCCAACTAGGGTTGGTCAAGAATTTTGAACTATAGGTCCATTCAAACCAAGATTAGGGAAGGTTATACCATATTAATATTTCTTTTGAGGGATTTTATCCTTATATTTAAATTTCCATTTTATGATCCTTGATTACATTCTTGTTAATATTAAGTGGAATATACTTAAGTGATTAACCATATCTAAGATAATATGTACGCATAAGCTAGTTTTTATTTTGGTTCCATCTTGCATGATTGTTTAATTCATTAATTGTGTGATCGTGACAACACACCCACAATAAATAAATCATGTAACTGACATTAATAAAATAAATTGTATGATCATGAGATTTTCTATTGGTTTGTTTATCTAGAAGTTGATAAACTAACCCTTGTCCTAGGGGAGAAACACCTTGAACCTTTTGGGTTCGTGTTTACAGCTTTCCACCTGTCCACCTTTGTATATCCTTGGATTGGTTTCACCTTGGCCCCTGAATTGAGCCACCTCCACTAGCATGGGAGCTCCATCCATTACATATGCATTTATCTCACATGCATGTGAGGGGTAAAAATTGGTTTTTACATAAAATAATCCTTGGGCGCGCAAGCCCTACATATTAATGAGGAGAAGGCTCAAATGCCAACAAATTTAATTTAAATAAATAAATTAAAATAAACCATTAACATACAAAGGTCATCGTCTAGCTCATGATCATCCATACATGCAACAATATTTACACATAAATAAAACTAGAATTCAATTCATTAATCATTCATGCTTAAGATAAATCACACTCGAATAAATTAGTTTTCTTTAACTAATCAATCCATTTATCTTAAATACTTTTCTGAATTTCCTTGAGATTTCATCCATCATAATTTTAAACAAAAAAAATTTATTTGAAATTATCCTTATACATAACTTGTACCTTGGAGGCAACCTGTTGAATTCCCTTTTATTACCCAGATGTTAAATTAAACACATATATATAAATCACCTATCACGTGTTGTGCCTCGGCTTTACGCCTCCAATATGGTACATATCTCAAGGGTTTGTATAATATAATAATAAATTTTAATAAATCCACGTAATTTGGGTGAGTAAACAGTGTGTAGTTCTGACTAAACGGCATGTACTTTTCTTCACGGTACATTCAAAGTACACGGCTGTGGACATGGCGTGTTAATGTACTTCAGAAATTTTCGGAGTACACGGCGTGTACAGTGGGACACACGCCGTGTAGTTTCTGAGTTACATGGTTTCCAGCTGAGAAAACTGTTTATGGGGTACACGGTCCAACCCTAACCTGAAGGGACTACACGCCATGTTCTGTTGGACCACACAGTGTGTAATCCGGAAACTGTGTGCCATCTGTTCCTGGTCAACACATGATGTCATAAATGACTTAGATATGATCAATACACAGCCTGATTTGGCAGACCAGTCTGATGCATGAACGTAGACTACACAATGCTTACTTCCGAATACATGTCGTGTATTCTGGTGTGGTACGGCCAGAAACATTTGGCTCCTTAGAATGAGTTCCCCTATTTTATATTAATCAAAAATTAAAAGAAAAGGTCGTTTCTGTATGGTGAACAAGAAACGATAGAGGAGGAACAGATATCGAGATTCAGATTTAAAGAACTATTAACATGAATTGAAAAAACAAAATTATTTAATGTGTAGATCAACAATGAAAAAATAAATAATTATAATCAATGATATGACCACTCTGATACCACTTGTAGTTTCCTGGAGTAGTGAAAGCGAGTTGGTGGGAGTGCCCAACTTTAATTTTAAAGTTAAAAAACGTTCAATCTGAGATCCATCACAATTTAAAATGCCAAATCTTCATAATAGAACGATGAAAAAAACATAAGAGGGAATCTCAGAACCATAGAGATAGGATCATCATATGTTGGTTATAATTAATTTAACTAATTTACTAGAATTACCTTGATGGAATTCTTTAATCATTGATGTCTCTGGTCATGATCCTATGATCCATCGTTGCTTCATAGAATCCAAGTGTAGGATTCATCTAGCGGTGATCCACATGTGTGCCACGTATCTCTGGAGGTCACTGAATAGATCTTCGGGTTCTTGCACGGAAGAACCTTCGTTTGCGATGTCCACCTTTGATCTCCTTGATCTCTCGGTATTGATAGAGTTTTGGAGGAAGGAGTTCTTTCGGCCTTGAAATAATTCTCTAGAATTTCTGTGCACAACGATTCTTTGTGGAAAAGAGTTGGGGTTTGAGGATATTTATAATTGGGTTTGAGGTTATAGAGTTATGATAATAAATAAATGTGTTACGCATTTTATTTATTTAATTAACTCTTATCAAAAACCCAATGTCGAAGTATTAATTCCTTGACATGTTCCCACAATGATTATAATAAATATCATTTAATAAAACAATATTATATCCTCATAATCCTGACTGAAAAAACTACACGGTGTGTAATAATTAATACACGGTGTGTACTCATTTTCCATAAAACTACACAGCGTGTACTATTATTTTCCATTTTTCTTTATTTCCTCCACCACAATTATTAGACCTTGAGTAATGGCTATTTATTTCATAAATAAATGTAACTGCATTACTCGCTAATAAAAATATTATTTTTCCTACAATATATTCTCTAGAATAACTAGTACTGAAATAAATGCGATCATTCATCCTTAAAAAATTACTAAAACATAGTCGGGAATAATATTTATTTAACTTGGTAAATTAATATTTAACTGAGATACATGGACACACGTAGTGTGTGACCCTCTAGGCCTCTTTCTCGTTGTCATTGGGTGGGCTTACATAAAGTCCATGATTACTATGTAGCAACGAGTCAAGGAACTTAAGAGAGTGAAGTTGACGCCGCATTGACGTGTCACCTCATACGAACGCTTACCGTGTAATATAATCCCTTTTTCACGATATCTATAATCAAATGGGTTGCATGCTAGTGCCATAAACTCATGTCCTCGATAAACCATTCTTTGAATTTCTGGAATTGAACCTGCCCAATCCTTACCATGACCATGTATTTTCTTAGGCTATATCAATTCCATCAAAGGGAATGAGATATCTACTTTCATTATATAAAAGGAGGGAAAATCCTTTCTCGAATTATCTATTAATGAAGAATTACTTGTGAGGCACCCAGCGAATCCTACCTCACTGTGAACAGTGTGTCAGCACAGTTTTCATAAATACATCTAAGTTCGCGAGTTGTAATACCCAATAATAATAATCTTAAAGTCAAAGGACCAATACACATGTTCGCAGATAGGAACATCCAATGACACTATAAAATGTGGATTTCCTACTGGCGGGTCTCTTTCTCATAATATCCTCCTACATATTACCAATTGCGCACACCATGAGAAGGTGCCTCAATGTTTTATGAGTCCACACCCCTAATGGATTGTAATATTTGTGTCCCTCAAATAAAATCATTTAGCCAAAGAACGTATATTCAAGAACAGTGTTATGGAACTTCCAGGTTCTCATCATAGCAGGGATCCACTATGACCCATTAATGCAATAGCTATCCTTAGGACATTACCACATGCATTTTCACGTAGATAAAACAATCAAGATGTGATAAGGTATTTACTAATGAATAAAGTACAAAGTAGTTAGTTCTAGGCCACCAACTCCCAAACAAGGTATGTGGGATTAGTATTTAATTTTGGTATAATATTTCTACAATAATAGTTTCCATTCCAGTATAAAAAGGGTGCTATATGAAGAATTATATGGAAAGAGATGTCAAAATTCAACTTGTTGGGATGAATTTGGTGAGGGGAAACATATTGGCCTATAAATTATTGATGATATAATAAAAAGGTAAATAAAATTTACTCTCATATTAAAGCATATCAAATTAGGAAAATGTGTAATGGTGAAACTTTTAGAAAGGATTTGTAATTACAGGTCAGATATCATGTCTTTCTGAAGGGTTCTCTATAGAAATCTATAATATGTTTAGGTAGAAAAGGAAACAGAGCCCCAGGTACATCAGACCATTTGAAATTATGGAAATAATTGGAGTTGTAGCTTACCGACTATACATTCCATCGAGTCCCTCCAAATTTAATGATGTCTTCCACATATTAGTGTCTAATAAGTACATGCCAGAACCAACACAGGTACACACCTATGATGAAATTGAACTAGAACCTAATTTTTCTTAATGTGAAGAGCCTATTGAAATTCATGACACTAGAAAGCAGGTATTGAGAAATCATAAGAATCGGTTGGTAACAATTATTTATAGAAACCATAAAATGGAAGAACAAACAAGAGAACCTGAGGATGTTATGAAGAAGGACCACACTTATTTGTATAGAAACCAATGTTCATGAAAAACGTTGAGTTTGAAATTTACGAATGTGGGAAGAATATAACAAACCAATAATTATGGTACATATATTTTTAAAAAAAAAATTCAATTTACTCTACAGATTATGTTTCATGTAACACCGAGCTTAAATAAACCGTGTTATACTTTTAAATATTAACATGTCTATTGAAATAGTAATGTGATAATTAGGAATAGTAATATAACCATTAGAAAAATAAAATCATCTAAAATATTATAAATAAAATTTAACTATACCATAAATTATAATATGATATCTTAATATAATATAATAAGAAAATAAATATTTTAAAAAAGATAAATTAATTTTTTTTATTTTTGTAAAGCATAAATGTTTATTTACAATTTAATAATAAATATAATGTTTTGAAATGAAATTTTTTTTCCCAAAAAATATTCATAATTTAATATTTTTTTGTCTTTTTATTATAAGAACATTTTACAAGCCCTTAATTAATTTTTAATGGTTCCTAAAATCAATTATAAATTTAAAATCGACATTTTTTTGAATAAATGATAATTTTTATTGAAAATTATATTTATCTTATTTTGAAATTGCTTTCAAAAAATGGATTCCATTTTTTAAATTTATACATCGAAAAATTGTTAGGGTAAATATTTGGGAATTTTCTAAAATAGTTGAATTTTTTGTAAGAAGGGCAATATGTTAATTTACGGTATTTAACATTTTTTTCAAATACATAAACTTTATAGTAAACTGTGAGTCATGGATTATTAAAATGGACACTATATCAAACTAAGATCTTATATTAAGTGTATTTAGTCATAAGAATCTACACTATTGATAGTATTGATGCGAAATAATAATCTATAGAATAAAATAATCAAAAACACCCCTCTCCTCGCACTATAAATACAGCCACTTATTTTCACACATTATAAGCCTTATTGATTACCAATATGATTCCCAATTTATCTCTAAAACCTCTTCCCCAAGTTATGATTTTTCACCCCAAAAGACCATTACCAAGTCTCTTAAGGGGGTTCTCAAGGAGACAACACTAAAGTGGTAAAACCTTCCCTCTCTCTCTTTCAATTTATTTTCTTTTCATACCCTTCTGTGACCTACCATGTCCAAATTAACATGATAGCTCAGTATCATATATATACTATAATTGTATTATTTTATTGGTTTATCCACCATAAATTCTCTTCTTTCCCCATTTTCTTCTAATAATACAAACATCTTCCAAAAGGTGTTGATTCACCACCTTCTTGGATGATGATTTCTCATTTTAAAATACCTCCTTCAAGTATATTCATAGAACCATTATGATTGTTAAAAAATATTTTAAAATGATTATTACATATTATTTAGTTTTCTATAACAATTATATATACATAATATTAATTAATAAAACAAAACGATTTTGTGTTGATCGAAAAAATGCTAAGATAATCTGAACGGTAATCATTACTATATTATCTAATAAAACATCCTCATATATAGAAAAAATTATATATAAGAACATATAATCTTATATAATTTCATTAAAAATATATAATTTCAATTCAAGATAACTATTCCCACTTTACATGATCATTCATACATTTACACAAGTGAACCAATCATGAAAACAAAGGAAACAAACACTGCTGATTGATGAAATTGAATCTTATAACTCATCCAAAAGACCATAAAAAATTTTAATAAAATTTTAAAAAATCAAATACATGTTTAAGATGTTCTTTATTAAATAATTAATGATTATAATTTCATTATAGTGGACATTAAGTGAATGTGAAAAAACATTCAGACATAAGGTAAGGGACTCTCTCTAAACCCCAATTTTTCATTCAGGTTAGGATTTCTCTATCTTTACCCCAATTTATTTCTTAATTATTCTTATTTACTCCTAAAATATTCTATTTTTATATCTTAAAAATACACACCTTACTCAATTATTCTTTCTTTGATGGGGAAATACATGTTTCATAATGTTTAATTTTCAATTCCTGCTGATAACTAAGCCAAATTAAAGGGAACCTCCCTATTTATTACCAATATTCAAGTATAATACAAATTTTTTTTTTAAGAAAAAATTATTTTTCTAAAATCCCTCATATACTTTTGAAAACTATCTTAATTAATTTTGGGTTTTATGTAAAAAATTATTCCTTTTTTCTCTTTAATGTCTCTTTAAAATTTTATCATAAAATCCACTAAAGTGTATCATTTATAAAGTTAATTAAAAACTATTTTTACATATTTTACATTATTTGGACATCATTTATCATTAAATATTCTTATTTTCCTTATTAATGTACAATTATGTTTTAAATCCATTCATTCATGGACACTATTATGATATTGCCTTTTGTTATGCCTTATTAACCACTTATTCCTTATGTGTGGTGTATGTATACTTCGTTTTTTTATGATCACAATTGAAAATTTAATTAAATATCTATATGAATTGCATCTTGTATATTATTATTATCATAAATTTATATCATTTTTTTATACGGTGTGTCACAACCCGACTATGGTTTTTATTTGTTTTTATTTTTTTCTTGATGTTGGATCTTTTGGTTGAGGTTCAGGTTGAGTGTTCAAAAAAAGTCTTTGTGTTTTGATGGTTTCATTTTTCTTCTAGGACTATTCATAGTTATTGTGAATTTTATTAGGTTAAAGATTCACGGTGGTGAGTTTTTAACCCCCACAATGTCACTATATTGTGTTTAAATCAATCAAGGATCATTGGGCGGGATTCCCTAGTTTTTGGGATTTCATTTGAGGGTTTTGGCCAATTTTCCTGGTCACATAATTTGATCACAGTTTTCCCATACCGTTCAACTTAAACTTGCAAGGTTGCAGAATTATTCCAGTAGCATTCACAAGGTTTTTTCACGGTTTTCAAAACTGTGCAACAAAACCATGCAGCCCATTATGATAAAAATATCATTTATCTTAAAAATATTATTTATGTTATTTAACCTCCCAATTGAAGCCCTATATATTGGGTATCAACCATAGGGATCTCCCCATTTTTTTTATTTTTGGGCCACTTTATGGGAAATTTATCTCTAAATTTTAGCGATTATTCATATTTTATTCATCAAAACGTTCCCTTTCCTCTTCTTTTATCCTCCCTCTTCCTCATCTCATTCATTCATAGATATCTCTTCTCACAAGGTCATGTTGAACTAGGGTTTTGATTTTCAATTTTATTATGTTGGGGTTTTTTCTCATTAAGAGTTAATTTTTTTTATCATGGGTTTTAGAACCAGTGTGGAGGGGTTTCGAGGGTGTGTTGTCATTGCGCCATGGATCCGAGGTAGATTTTCCCAAGAAAATGCCTTTTTAATTTAATAAACATTAGTTTCATATTACTTTCACCTTATTTAATTTATATATATTGATGTATGATCCTTCGTTCAATTTTTTGGTGTGAAACTGGTGTTTTATTCCTTGTTTTATTAGGACTAGAATTGTTTCGGTAAATAGCACACACCAAGTGTTAGATTAAATTCCCTGTTAGATTTTATGGGTGATTTTTTATACTAAATTCATGGTTTATATTTTTAAATGTATGGGTAATATGTAAAATGATGTCCTAGGTTACTTTTATAGGGTTTCCAAGTGATCTTGTGTTTTATAATGAAAAGGGAATTGGTTGTTTGTATGGCTTGACATGCATTTCTAGTAAATGGATAGTTTGGAATTTTATAAAACTGGTTTTGTTTTTAAAATGTAAACTTAATGTTTTAATGGAATTTTGTAAATTATTTTCAAATGGTAAATAGTGTGTTTACACCCTTTTTGAAAAGTGGATTTTTATTTGAGATGAATGTTGGTTTTGTGGAAAATTCATAAAGGAATGTTTATCAACATTGTGAAAATGATATAAGTGTTTATTATGAAAACCTCTTTTGGATGTTTATCATTACTTGTTTGAATATAATGGAGGGGATATACTCACTATTTAATTCCCTTGATCCATTATCAGAGTTCCCCGGTTGGGGCACTTTGTGTTCTCAATAATTTATGGCATGAGAATAGTCCTTGTGGTTAGTCATGGTGAGGCTTGCTGTGAATTATTATTATATATATGTTGTGATTGGATCCTTGTATGGAATTTATTGGATCACCCCCATTATATACATGAGATATTGTAATTTTTCATATTGAGAAAATTTTCTAAAAATGATTTCAGCACTGATAGTTTATGTACTGACCAATGGACCATAGTAGGTGGATATATTTGGGTTTATTACTATGGGATTAGGCCCCCCAGTCTATCCTGAGTTAGGATGGCTGGGTGTTTGGGAATTTTGATTTCATCGTGTGTGGAATGATATCAGGGATTGGGCCCCTTGTTGTGTGATCACAGTAGTGCCTTCTTGTGTAGTGGTTTTCTTGGAATGTGATGTGTTTGTTTCTAAATAGTTTATGAAAATTGTTTCAAAAAAAATAATGTTTTATCATCTTTTTTCCAAGTTGAAAATGTAATCACCACTTTACCATTGAAAAGGTTTTGGTATCGCAAATGGAAGTAACATGGTTTTGTGAAATGAATAATGGAAATATGTTGTACTTTGTTTTTAAGTAAAATTAATAGAAAAACAAACTTTTATATATTTTAGTTCAAACTTGAAATTGATGTTAATTTTATTTTAAATAAATTACATTGGGAATGGATTTATCTAGGATTACCTACTATATTTTAATTCTAAAGAATGTAGTTTCTTCATTTTTTTAGTGTTGGCACATGTTTCAAATTGAGTTTGACCACCTTGGGTGGTGGTTGATCTTTATACTAGAGAGGGAACTGAAGGGTCACATAGAGATTGTGTAGTTTTCATGTTCATTTTGTTTTTTGTATTGTTTTGTTTTATTATAATATTCTTGTAGTAAATATAGTTTTGTTTTATTTATATCAAATTTTTTATTCATCTTTCTGCTATTTAGTATCTTTATTATTTATTGGGTGAAATCGTTCCCTTTGTGTACTCTGTTGATGTCCCACATTAGTGTCTAGTCTATGGGGATCGAGAAAGCCCTTCAGGTGATGAAACAGATCGGTTTGGGTGACTGCTTCATGGTTGACATGGGTTGGTTCATGAAAAAATGGTATCATAACACATCATCTCTTAGGGGTCCTTGATTTTTTGAGGTCCCTTTGTTACTTCTGGATTTCAAAGTAGTTAGAGTATGATTGTTGAGACTCGAGGGGTATTTGCGGAAACGCGTTGTGAACTCTTGGTCGTTCTCATCCACATGTTTCCATGGGAAGTTTGGTTTTGTTAGTTTTATGGTCTTTATGGATTTTTTGGTGATTCTTATATGAATGGGGAGTCGTGATAGTGGTCTCTGTGAGTTCCCAGGGCTTTTAAAACCTTGTAGAGGCAGGGGAATGGTCCTAAAAGGCTCTTTATGTTAGTGGTTTGTTTTTCATATGTCCACTAAGCATATGGTCAAGTCACCCATCATCAGTAGTTCCTTCTTTTGGGTCTCCTTGAATCTTCTTGAGTTTTGAAAACTTTTTAAAAAAATCCTTGTGTGAGAATTTTGGAAATGGGTTTCCAAGGAATAGTTGGATTTTTAAATGGGGAAAATGTATTTTCATAATTTACATTAATAATGTTTTTAGAATGTTTTGTTTTATAAAACAAATATTTTTGTATAGTGGACTATGAAAAGAGGATTTAGTGAATTTTTGGAAAATGGAAAATAGTAGTTTTAAAGGGGATATTTGATTTGAATTTTTTTTGAATGAAAAAGGAATGAGATTTGATCAAATGGTATAGATGAAATGGGATTTGTTAATTTTTTAGAAAACTAATTTAATGAAATGAAAATGAATTTTGATATAAATCTATCGGATTTTATTTTCATGTATAATAAAATGGTTGGTTGTGTGGAATCTTAAAAATGAATTTTTAACAAGGTGGTTAATGAGCCTTTAAAAGGTTCACAATTTTTGAAATGGGTTAAATGATTTGGTTTGGAAGATGAAATTGTTTTGTTTTATCCTTTGGTCTTCTCATAGGTGCTCACATGTGTGGTGGTTTTTGGAAATATGGATGATACTAGTTATGATAGGGTGGATGGATGCTCAATGTGGCATGAAAATATGCCTGTGAGTAAGAATTGATTGAACACTATTGGTGAGTGTGAAAATTACACCAAGTTTTTTTATTTTCCAAAAGTGTCTTAAGCTATAAATTGTTGTGTTTTTTAAGCCTATAGTTATGTGTAGTTTTTTCCTATGGCTTAGAGGTGTCATTTATTTGGTATTCTCTTCCTCGTGGTCTGGAAGTTATACTCCTGTTATATATTCCATTGATATTCTATTGGCATCTCGGTCTTGAAGTAGTGTTTTAGCAGGCTTTTTGAAATGATTTTGGAAAGCCTTTGAGCTGGTTACCCTATGTGTTATTGTTTTTATGTTATTTTTTGGGTTCATGGGCTTATTTTTATTGATATCATGGTCTCATTTTTTCCTTGTGTTCACCCCATAGATATATGATGAATGTTGTGGTACGTCTACATATGGTTCTCTATTGGAAACCGAATGATCTCTTTTTCATGTTTTAAAAGATAAATCCGCCTATTTGATGGATTAATTATACCATTTGTTGGAATAATGATATATTTAGGCTCAATATAAAATGATTTCCTATTATGATAATTCTTTCAGTTATACAAGTGGTGGTTAGTGAAGTTTGGTGTGCTTCACTATGTTACTTTTTAATTTTTATCCTCGTTCAGGGTAAGATAGAATGGTGATGTGTATCTTCAAGTGCTTGTTTTGTTAAAAGTGTGTTGTTTAAAGAGGTGTGTTTCTTGGTGTTTCATAATCGTTTTTTTCTTCCAAGGTTGTTATGTGGCTTCATGTGGCACTAGAAGAATGTGTTCTAGTTAAGGATTAGTAGCTTCTAACCATGAGGCAGTAGATGCTTCACACATCAAAGCACCATCCATAGGTCCTGGAGTGAAGCTGTTGTATAGTCAGAAATTCTAGGGGTTTAAGGATTTTGGCCATGTTTATGAATCTACCATTATGGTAAGGAAATTTTAGTGTTTTTATTATTGTATCTCATCACTTGGAGTTTACACTTGTTGCAATGAGTGTGGTGAACATACTACTCATGTAGTGTCTGTGGTTATACATTAATGGATGTGAGTTTCCAGTTACTATTCTTGTATGGACCGCCCATGTGATGAGGGCGAGGTCACAGATTTTATCTGTCTATAGGTGAAGAGTGGTGGGTGGTTTTTAGCTACCATTTCAACAGTCCAGTCATTGGGTCCCTTCCCCCCCACACCCTATGTGGTTGGGGTTTTTGGTCCATGTGGGATGTTTTGAATTGGTTATTTTCTCCACCATTAGGTATTCGATAGTTTAAATTCACTTTATGCGTTCTTCTTAACTTGCATCCTTCTTATCTTGGGATGGTCATGGTGGAATATTTTTCGTTGGCCTATGTGGGAAAGACATGGTTCTGGTTCAAATTGAATTTTCATTTGGCCATAATTTGTTGGTCCTTAATGGTGGGGAGACCCACTATGGGTCTCTTTGGGATTCTTCTTAATAATTCATTAGGTTTTAGTTGATTTATAATGGCGGGGAGTCTGATCGGCCCTTCCCTTTCCTAGTGATCTATTTCTGGTTTGGTTTCGATTTCATCTAGTTGAAGTGTCTTATTTTAAAGATATTGATTTTTCAGTTTTATCTTGTTTTGGGTTAGAATTTTTATTCCTAGGAGAAGGCCCAATGATCTTGTTTTTGGATTGGTTGTGAATGTGGTGGCTAGATCCTTTCTTGGTTCACAGAATGTAGTTGTGGGATGTTGTTTTATTTAGGGAAATGGGTTTGATTTCTGTTAATGGTTGGTGAAATGTTCTTTTCATAAGAGGCGTGGTTGTGTTGATGTGGAATCCTTGGGTGTTGATCAATTAACTAGAATTTGTTGTGGATTCCTGGGGATGGAAAGCATTATTTTGGGGGATAATTATCACACTTCGACCATAATTTGTATTTATTTGTATTTATTTTTGGATGTTATCACTTTTGGTTGAGGATTGGGATTAGTAAACCAAAATATTATTTGTGTTTTGGGGGTTTTGGATTTCTCATAGACCTATTCATGGTTATTTTGAATGTTATTGGGAGAAAGTTTCATGGTGGAGAGTTTATAACACCCAAAGTGTCGCTATATTATGTTTAATTCATTCAAGGATCATTAGTTGGGCTTCCCTAGTGTTCGATGTGTCATTGGAGGGTCATTGTCCAATTTTTCAGGTCACACAATTTGAGCATGGTTTTCCCAAACCGTGCAATGTAAACTTGCAAATTTCTATAATTTAATGAGTAACATTCTCATGGGTTGCGCATTTTTTACAAAACTGTGAAAAAAACCATGTATCCCATTATGAGCTAAATACATATTAATTTAAAAATTTTATTTAAGTGATCACACCACCCATTTGAAGCCATACCTATTGGGTATCAACTAGAGGGATCCCCTCTTTCTCCCTCCTTAATTATGGGACAATTTTTGGGAAATTTCTCAAAAAATGTTATTGATTCTTCATGATTTCGTCATGATTTTTTCATTAAATAATTCGCTTTCCTCTTATCCTCTCTTCCCTATTCTATCTCCTCTCATTCTTTCATTGTTTTCTCTTCTCCCATGGTCATGTAGAACTAGGTTCTTGATTTCCCCTTTGATTACATTGGGGTTTTTTCTCATTAAGTGTTTATTTTCATAGATCTAGGGTTTTATAACCCCCGTCGACTGGTTTTGGTGGCGCGTTGTCATTGCGCCATGGATACTAGGTATGTGTTCCCATACAGTCACCCTTATAATTTATGAACCATTAGTTTCATTATTTTCACCCCATCGTTAATATATAAAATTTTTTATATGACCATTCATTCAATTTTTTGGTGTGAAATTGGTGTTTTAAGCCTTGTTTTGTTATGACTAGATTTTTTTGGTAAATAACACACACCAAGTGTTTGAATAAATGCCCAGTTGGATTTTGTAGGTGATTTAGAATATTAAATGCATGGATTATATTTTTAAATCTATTTCTAAAATTTGAAATGATTTCATGGGTGCCTTGTATGGGTTTCCCATGTTATTTTGGGTTTTATAATGAAATTGGTATTAGATGTTAGAATGTTTTTGCATGTATTCATGATAAATGGATTGTTTTGAATTTGATAAAAATGGTTTTGTTTTTAATGTTTAACATGAATATTATAAATTAAAATTTTAAATGATCATAAAATGGTAAATGGCATGTTTACACCCTTTTAAAAAGTGTATTTGTATTTTTGATTATTGTTGGTTTTTTAGGAACATTTTAATGGCATGTTTGGAAACAATGTAAAAATAATGAAATTATTTATTATGAAAAACTTCTGTAGCTGTTTTTTATTCCTTATCTATATATAATGGACAGGTTTTCCTTTCTATGGAATCCTCATGATCAATTATCAGTGTTATTCAGTTGGTACTTTTGTGTACTAAATAATATATGACATGAGATTAGTCCTTATGGTGACTCCGGGTGAGGCTTGTTGTGAATTATTATTATACATATGTTTTGATTGGATGCTTGATTGGAATCGGCTGGCTCACCCCCATTATATACTTAGGACATGGTTACCTAAAATATTGAGATAATTTTATGAGAACGATTTCGGCACTAGTAGGTCAAATATTAACCAGTATCCCATAGTAGGTGGATATATTTGGGTTTATTGCAATGGGATTAGTCTCCTTGGACTGTCCTGAGTTAGGGTGGTCGAACATTTGGGCATTATTATTTCATCATGTGTGGCATGATAATTGGGTTGTAGTCTCATTTTTTGGTATGTTCTTGAATGTTCTTCATCTACAAGGCCCACCTATGTCTATTGGATCTTATTTTATTGCGGTGATAATTGAGATAATTGTATTAATATTTATGTTTCCCTTGTTGTGTATGGTAATTCCTTGTGTAGTGTCTATCATGGGAAGTGATTTGTTATTTTGAAAATGTTTTATGAAAATTGTTTCAAAATAAAATAGCATGTTAAACTATTTGATCTAGGATTAAAAATGTATGGTTCACTTTCCCCTTGAAAAGGGTTTGGTATCACTAATGTTATGATCTTGGTTTTGTGAAATGAATAAGGGAAACGAGTTGTACATTTTTTTTAAGTAAAATGTGTAAAAAATCATACTTTTATATATTTTATTCCAAACATGAAAATGATTTTTATTTTATTTTAAAGAATTTTTAATGGACATATATTTATTTGGGCTTGGATACAGAGTTTTAATACTCACACATATAGTTTCTTCGTGTTTATAGCTTTGGTGCATGTTTCAGCTTGAGTTCGGTCACCATGGGTAATTGTTAGTCTTTATGATGGAGAGTGACCTATTCGGTCACACAGAGATCCTGTGGTCATCTTGTACAGTTAGATTTTTTGTACAGTTTGGTTGTATTTTCATATTCTTGTATAAATGTTGTTTAGTTCAGTTTTATTTATATGAAATTTTTTTACTCATATTTCCACTATTTTTTAACTTTATTATTTATTAGGATAAATCATTCCATTTTTTTCCTCTGTTGATTCCTAACACTTGTTTCAAACCTGTGGGGATCAGGAATTCCCTTCGGGCCATGCCATAGTTTGGCATGGGTGACCAGTTTAGTGTTTACCCAGGTTGGTTCGTGACAGAACATTTTCTTTAATATTGTTATACCTAGAGAAATATCGATAAACCTAAAATGTAGAGACCCGAAGCATAATGTACATGGACATTACATTACTTTTATGGAATACTTAGTACATAACAGAAACACACACACAAGGACTGTAATTGTTTAGTGTCTTTGGAAACTCGGAATATAAACTTCTAATCATGGTGAAAGATCTTCAACATCTCCCATTAAGATCTTCCCCTTTTTTACCTATAATATTTCTTTATATCCTGGGGAATAGAAAACATAAAAGGGTGAGCTCAAATGCTTAGTAAGTGTAAACAATAGAAATATCAATCACATCATATTCATAAGAACATAACATTTTGGAAATCTTAACGGGCAAAAGAGATCATAATATCATAACATGGGATAAATCATAGTAGTGAAATGTAAACCCCAATAATCATAACATAAAACATGAAACTTTGTGGCATACACACATAATCATAGAGAATCATTTCTTATTAGTCAAGACTCATTGCCAAGACTATCTTAGTGGGCAAAGTCCATTTCTGAACCGAGTTCACTCCTCGTTTCAGTCCTGTTTCACTGAACCGGTTTATCCTGCCGTTCCAGCCATGTCTATCTCATGAGATATAAAATCATTACCAAATGCATTGGAGGGAGATATAGGTCCCACCCATCTCATAATGATACCATTCTTATGTGTGCCACAAAATCATTGCATAACTCATGTAATAAAAATGGGATTCTTAAACATCATGACATCATAAAACAATTCATATAAGATAATGAAATTCATAAAAATAATTCCATCACAACATAATCAAATCAATGTAATAATATGGATAGAAACAGAACCCTATATTATCTTAGATGGAAAATAATTTTGATAAAACACTTGAACTCCATTCTTGAGGAAAATATCCTTTCAAAAACATATTCCTTTCTTAAGATGTCATAAAATTTTAAACTAAAAGATGTTGAAAACTTGTAAAGGAAGTTTCTTGGAAATAATGTTTTAAAAATACACTTATGTCGTATAAGTTTAAAAAACATTCTTCTCGTCCTTTTGTCGGATAAGTCAAAAAGTACCTCATCTGAAAAACGACAAAATATTCCTTTCATATCTTTTACTAAAAACTCACCAAAGGGTAGAATTGGATTTAAAAAATTGTAGGTGGATGGAAATAATATTACATATTGAGGAAACATTGATGTGGATGATAAAATACACCCTAGTAAATTTCAAAGTATAAACAATCTCGGATAAAAATGAGATTGTGATATTTCCCTTACCTTAGGTCCGATTTGCTTCGTAAGTGTCCGAACCTCCTGTATAACGATTTAAATAATGCCATTGAATTATTCCAGAATCATACTCATTGTTATGATATCATATATGGTTCACTTATGACTATATTTTACCCGTTCTTTTGTAAATTCCATGTTAAAGAGCGTTTTGGGTAAAATCGTTTCATTTGTCGTCCGGGTTTTGACTTGTAATTATTCACATTATTACTTAGATAATGAGTACATAATTCCAGAATATAAAACATGATTTATATATAATATATATTCAGAATATACATATATATAATAGATCAGTAAATGGAATGAAATACACCGTTCATGGAGACGGTAGGTCGTACGTACGCATGAACGCTGTTTTCGTTTCCTTATTGAGTTGAATGGAATTAAGTAGATGACATACATATATATACACATAAATCCAGTATCATTATTATTTCATATATTTCATGATTTCTTATTATATGTATACTTTATAATCATTCATGAATGGTTAACGTGGAGAGTGAATCTCATCGCGTCGTGGAGACGGTAGTTCGTACGTACGCATGAGGGATGATATAATTTTCATGATAGTGGAATTTTATTGGAGTGTATGTATACTATTTCAGAATCAATATCACTTTAAAATAATCATATATAGTTATTATGTACACCATTGTACCCATCAAAGTAAGGGGGTGGTGGAAAATAGATTACACCACGGCATGGAGACGGTATTCCGTACGTACGCACGCGTGGTGATTTCGTTTTCTGTAGGATGGATAGATGGTGAAATAGGGGTGTTTCATAATTATAATAACATATCATTATATGAGTGATAATGATGTTATTATTTCATAATGAAACAACCTAATAAGAAGTGTAAGATGAAATAAAGTTGAAAGAATCGGTAACGGACATTGCCTCTTCTTTGAAGCGCCTCTTTGAGTCCACCTCTTAGGGCACTAAAATTGGTCTTTGAAGAAGACCAAGACCTCTAAGATGTTTCTAGGGAAGTGGAGAAGATAATTTGGTAGGGTTTGGATGAGCATGAAGGCTCAAAGTGGTGTGAGGAAGAGAGGGAGGAGGTGCGCTTTTATAAGGGAGGAGAGGGAACCTTTGGAATAACTAAAAATATTATTTTATTATAAAGCCAAATTCGGTTTTAAATAGATCCAAATGGATTTATTTTAAATCTAAGGTGGGGATGGGTCGAAATATTCTCATCCAATATAATTTAGACAAGTTTAGGTTCCTATTTTGACCTTATCATTTTGATTTAACATTAAGTTAAATAATTTTACTTTTATCGTGTCTTCTTGTGTTCTTATACTAAAAGGTTAATAAACATACTATAAGAAGACAAACGAACCCCAAGTTGTTTATTATTAATATATATAAAATTATCTAAGACATTTGGACGAACCTTATATTTTTAGGAATAAAATAACAATTAATAATATAATATTTGTTTTAAAAACAATTTTATGTCAATTTTGACACTATTTAGTAATTGATTTTTGTGAAAATCATAACAGACTTATTAGTTCTACAAAAGTTAATTATATCAATACTAACATGTCATAATAACCTAGAAAATTAGTGTAATTCATAAAAAGTCTCAAATTACATTTATTTTGGTATTTATAACATCAATTATGTAAATATTTCATTAATAAGATAATTACTGCATCATCTTTGTGTCATAAATAAATTAACTTATTTAATGTCTAAAAATTACATATAAAATACCATTATGTAGGAAAGCTTTTTAGATTTCTAATGAATATTTATAGTCGAATTTATCTTATGTATAACCTTATATTAAAAATGATATACTTATTAATCTCTGATTTTAACTATTTTAACCCTTCTTTAAATAAATTAATAATAAACATCCTAATCTAATCCAAGTGGGACTAAATGGTCATATTTTATTCCTAATGTTGTTTCTGGTCGAATAAAACTTATACAATAGAATTAGGACATGTGTTAGGGTAATAATAATATCATTTTTAACCCTAATTACCCTATTTACTTTTAACCGTGGTAAAAAAATAAAAAGTTACTATTCACCAAAAATTATTTTCATCTCATTGAACCACATTTTACTTAATGACATCAACTGTGTCTCTCGGATTTTTTAAATTCCACTCAAAGAAGTGGTAAAATTATGTTTTATGAAAAATTCATTTTTTTAACTACCACTTAGTGGTTTCACTATTCATCAAAAAATGAAAGTTTCCAGAAATATACAAAAAATTAGGCCTAAGCTATATTTGATATTATGAACTGAAAAATGATTTCTATTTTACCGAATTCAAAAAATATCAGTTTCATTACTTAATTTAAAAATTAATTCCCGTCGTCAAAACAAATAGCGTGTTCTTAAAAGATAATAACTATCAAAAGATTGACATTTGTTTATGTCTGGTTCAAATGTGAAATTACATCCAATGACCAACATTGTATTAAATTGTAAAAATATATTCTAAATATTTTTAAAACCACTCAAATTAATAATTTATCACTATTAATTATTTCGATAAAAAGGTTTTTTTTAATTAAAATTTACTAATTTTCACTATTCATCATAAAATGAAAGTTATCCGAAAAGTACCAAAATTTCACCCTAAGCTAATTTCGATATTCCAAATCCAAAAATGAAGTCCATTTTCAAAATAAAATTACAAAATTTCAAAAAGCGGTTATTACTATTCATAACGGCTAGTTTTAATAATATTTTAATAGCATATTGTTGTTTAGTGAAACACGTTATTGCGTACTACACACGCTATCGAGGAAGGTCGCGATTGCGTGTAATGAAAGGCATGTCAAGGATGCGTGTTGTGAAAGCTCCTTTTGGTGTAGTGTACAACACAAGACATTAATGAAATTAAAAAGAATATTTTTCATAAAATCTCAGGGTGTTACATTCTACCCCCCTTAAAATGAATTTCGCCCTCGAAATTCGTTGGGGTTATAAATGGTTTACTACTCGAAAGTTGTTTTAATTGAAACCCACATCGTAAAAAGGAATACCAAAACCAATCTTTAAAAACAAAAGTATGAAATGTAACGGTTACCCAAATAAACTAATCACTGGGTTTCCACATAGGTGAAAATATGGATATGGAAGAGAAATCTAACCATCATGTTCTGATGGAGAGTGGTAGAGAACGTGGCTATAGAAAATTCAGCAACCACAAAGCCATAAATTTGTGACGATCTAAGGTACCTTATGATTCATCAGATATAAGATCACTAGGACAACATTTTTGGTTTTCAAGATCAGTTCCCTAAAGTTGATGAAATTGGAATTAGAAGAAATACATTCTTGATTTTGGTATAGTCTCACCGTTGGTCGTTCTTTGGACAATTTCCATTTCATATCTTAAAGAAATAGAGTTGAATTTGTTATTCGTGAACTGTTAACAGATTATGTGATAGAATGATGGGTCATTCCATCTGTTTCAAACAAAGGGTTAGCAAAAGTTATCAAATATACCTAAGTCCATCTATGGTGGGGTTAATCATATACGATTCCAAAAATGAACTTATACTTCATATATCATACCACGTAACAAAATAAAACTAGTCTCTACTAACCAGGGACTTCTTGTAGGCCAGTGGTAGGCGATAAAGGCCAGCCGCACTTCGGTTGTGGGTTCAATTCCCACAGCCTTGTCCAACGCGATGGGTTGTCGCTCGTCCTGCAGGTTGTCCTTTTTCTAAAACAACATTACTATAACATCCCATAAATAATATCAAAAAAAATGTTCTATCCTTAAAAAATACTAACTTATGTCCAACATAATCCATTCCATTCTTTAGGCTTATCTAAAATACTTCGGTCCAAGCTCATAGTATAAAGAAAATGATTACTTGAAATGTCATCAACCAAGCATGTGAATAACTTCATTTATCCCCCATATATCTTGTTGGTCACATTCCAATCATGTGAATACCTTAATCATGTATTCTCTTGAAAAATAAATACCCATTAAACCTTAGTGAAAACATGAATGCTGTAAAAAGTTAACTCTTTCCACATACCAAAATCCAAAAATTCTATATACTCAAACCATGATATAACCTTCTCCTTATATCAGTCATGAGCTCATGAATACTATCAAAAATTTAATTTTCTCCTTATCCCTTCATTATGCGCATATCATCTACATTCCAAAAATATCTGAATAACCTTTCATTGATACTGGTATCATTAATCATACACTTTCAAAACTAAAGGAAAGACAACAGTGTAACAATCCTTAGATGTCTCTTTATTCCATAGTACCATGAGATTACTCATAAAACATTACACATGATAAACATGTAATCATTCCACTACATTCTTAAACCATTGACCAAGCTTCAACAATTCTTTCATCTCACATATCATTTGTAGTCTCTTCATCATCATCGACATGAATACTACCCATACGACCATACTGATTCTCTTCATGAGACTTTCCCTTAGGGAATTGGTTTGCATAATTCCCGTACATTCCACATTTAAAACATTTAACCATTGTTGATGTCGTTGAAATACCATTGTCCTCATCCCTGGTGTTAACTGAACCTTTTCCTTTGCACTTACTGGCTTTGTGTCCTTTTCCACACCCAAAGAATCTTCCAGTTCCTTTGAAACATTCTCCTTGATGCCTATTCCCACATTATTTACATAGGGGAAATTGAACTTTCTTTCCTCTATGATCATCATGAAACTCCATCTTTCTCTTATTAGCCGAGTCAGGAAACTTACCAAATTTTACTTTATTGATCATATTATGAGATTTCAGATTCGTCATAATAATGATGTTTGGACTTCCAAATCCCATTTATTTTGGTTTCTCATGGAGAATATCATTCCATTGTCCATCATATCCTCCATTATCGTGAATCATCTTGTTTCCAGCCATTTTCTAAAACCCAAAAATAATAGTGTGAGTGGAAAAAATCATAATAAAGGGGGAGTAACTTCAATATCTAACATATTTGGTTTAATCTAATATCGTTACCATAGTTCTAGGACTATATCCTATACGTATACTTATCCTTAGGGACATCTCTAGACATACCTTAGAAATATCTCTAGGGATCTCACTAACGTTTTCACATCCTAGTTTCCAAATGTTGACTAAACCTTTCCTCTGATACCAACTATAGAGACTCGAAGCTTAGCGTACATGGACATTACATTACTTTTGCGGAATACATAGTACATAAAAGAAACACACACACAAGGACCGTAATAGTTTAGTGTCTTTAGAAACTTGGAATATAATCTTCTAATCATGGTGAAAGATCTTCAACATCTCCCATAAATATATTCCCTTTTTTTTACCTAAAATCTTTCTTTATATCATGGGTAAAGGAAAACATAAAAGGGTGAGCTCAAATACTCAGTAAGGGTAAACAATAGAAATATCAATCACATCATATTCATAAGAACATAACACTTTGGAAATCATAACCTGCAATAGAGATCATAATATCATAACATGGGTTAAATCATAGTAGTGAAATGTAAACCCCAATAATCATAACATAAAACATGAAACTTTGTGTCATACACACATAATCATAGAGAATCATTTATTATTAGTCAAGACTCATTGCAAAGACTATCTTAGTGGACAAAGTCCATTTCTGAATCGAGTTCACTCCTCATTTCAGTCCTGTTTCACTGAACCGGCTTAACCTGCCGTTCCAGCCATGTCTATCTCATGAGTTATAAAATCTTTAACCAATGCATTGGAGGGAGATATAGATCCCACCCATCTCATAATGATACCATTCTTATGTGTGCCACAAAATCATTGCATAACCCATGTAATAAAAATGGGATTACTAAACACTATGACATCATAAAACAATTCATATAAGATAATGAAATTCAAAAAAATAATTCCATCACAACATAATTAAATCAATTTAATAATAGGGATAGAAACAGAACCCTATATTATCTTAGATGGAAAATAATTTTGATAAAACACTTGAACTCCATTCTGTAGGAAAATATCCTTTCAAAAACATTTTCCTTTCTTAACATGTCATAAAATTTTAAACTAAAATAAGTTGAAAACTTGTAAAGTAAGATTCTTGGTAATAATGTTTTAAAATCCATTTATGCCGTATAAGTTAAAAAAAACATTCTTCTCTTTCTTTTGTTGGAAATGTCAAAAAGTACCTCGTATGAAAAACGACAAAAGATTCCTTTCATATCTTTTACTAAAAACTCACTGAAGGGTAAAATTGGATTTAAAAAAATTGTAGGTGGATGGAAATAATATTACATATTGAGGAAACATGGATGTGGATGATAAAATACACCCTAGTAAATTTCAATGTATAAACAATCTCGGATAAAAATGAGATTGTGATATTTCCCTAACCTTAGGTCTGATTTGCTTCGTAAGTGTCCGAACCTCCTGTATAATGATTTAAATAATGTCATTCACTTATTCCAGAATCATGATCATTGTTATGATATCATATACGGTTCACTTATGGCTTTATTTTACTCGTTCTTTTGTAAATTCCATGTTAAAGAGAATTTTGGGTAAAATCGTTTCATTTGTCATCCGTGTTTTGACTTGTAATTATTCATATGATTACATAGATCATGATTACTTAATTCCAGAATATAAAACATGATTTATATATAATATATATTCATAATATACATATATATAATAGATCAGTTAATGGAAAGAAATACACCGTTCATGGAGACGGTAGGTCGTACGTACGCATGAACGTTGTTTTCGTTTCCTTATTGAGTTGAATGGATTTAAGTAGATGACATACATATATATACACATAAATCCAGTATCATTATTATGTCATATATTTCATGATTAATTATTATATATATACTTTATAATCATTCATGAATGGTTAATGTGGAGAATGAATCTCATCGCGTCGTGGAGAAGGTAGTCCGTACGTACGCACGAGCGATGATACCGTTTTCATGATCGTGGAATTTTATTGGAGGGTATGTATACTATTTCATAATCAACATCACTTTACAATAATCATATATAGTTATTATTTACACCATTATACCCATCCAAGTAAGGTGGTGGTGGAAAATAGATTACACCACGGCGTGGAGACGGTATTCCGTACGTACGCACGTGCGGTGATTTCATTTTCCGTAGGATGGATAGATGGTGAAATAGGGTTGTTTCATACTTATAATAACATATAAGTATAAGAGTGATATTGATGTTATTACTTCATAATGAAACAACCTAATAAGAAGAAGTGGAAGAAGAAATAAAGTTGAAAGAATCGGTAACAGACATTACCTCTTCTTGGAAGCGCCTCTCTGAGTCCTCCGCTTAGGGCACTAAACTTGGTCTTTGAAGAAGACCAGGACCTCTAGGATGTTTCTAGGGAAGTGGAGAAGAGAATTTGGCAGGGTTTTTCCGAGCTTGAAGGCCCAATGTGGTGTGATGAAGAGAGGGAGGAGGTGCCCTTTTATAAGGGAGGAGAGGGGCACCTTTGGAGTAACTAAAAATATTATTTTATTATAAAGCCAAATTCGGTTATAAATATCTCCAAATTTATTTATTTTCGAATCTAAGGTGGTGATGGGTCTAAATCCTCTCATATAATAGAATTTAGACAAGTTTAGGTTCCTATTTTGACCTTATCATTTAGATTTAACATTAAGTTAAATAATTTTACTTTTACCATGTCTTCTTGTGTTCTTATACTATAAGGTTAATAAACATACTATAAGATGCCAAACGAACCCCATGTTGTTTATTATTAATATATATAACCTTATCTAAGTCATTTTGCTGAACCGTATATTTTTAGGAATGAAATAACAATTAATAATATAATATTTGTTTTAAAAACTATTTTGTGTCAATTTTGACACTATTTAGTAATTGATTTTTTTGAAAATCATAACAGACTGATTAGTTCGAAAAAAGTTAATTATATCAATACTAACATGTCATGTTAACCTATAAAACTAGTTGAATTCATAAAAAGTCTCAAATTACATTTATTTTGGTATTTATAACATCAATTATGTCAATATTTCATTAATAAGATAATTACTGCATCATCTTTGTGTCATAAATAAATTAACTTATTTAATGTCTAAAAATTACAAATAAAATACCATTATGTAGGAAATATTTTTAGATTTTTAATGAATATTTATAGTCGAATTTACCTTATGTATAACCCTATATTAAAAATGATATACTTATTAAACTTTGATTTTAACTATTTTAACCCTTCTTTAAATTAATTAATAATAAATATACTAATCTAATCCATGTGGGCCTAAATGATCATATTTTATTCCTAAGGTTGTTTTTGGTCGAATTACACATATACAATAGAAATAGAACATGTGTTAGGGTAATAATAATATCATTTCTACCCTTAATTACCCTATTTAATTTTAACCGTGGTAAAAAAAGTAAAAGTTACTATTCACCAAAAATTATTTTCATCTCATTGAACCACATTTTACTTACTAACATCAACCGTGTCTCTCGGATTTTTGAAATTCCACTCACAGACGTGGTAAAATTAAGTTTTATGAAAAATTCATTTTTTTAACTACCACTTAGTGGTTTCACTATTCATCAAAAAATGGAAGTCTCCAAATAAATACCAAAAATTAGGCCTAAGCTATATTTGATATTATGAACTGAAAAATGACGTCTATTTTACCAAATTCAAAACATATCAGTTTTATTACTTAATTTAAAAAATAATTCCCGTCGTCAAAACAAATAGCGTGTTCTTAAGAGATAATAACTATCAAAAGATTGACACCTGTTTATGTCTGGTTTAAATGTGAAATTACATCCAATGACCAACATTGTATTAAATTGTAAAAATATATTCTAAATATAATTTAAAACCACTCAAATTAATAATTTATCACTATTAATTATTTCGATTCAAAAGGATGTTTTTAATTAAAATTTAGTAATTTTCATTATTAATCAGAAAATGAAAGTGATCCGAAAAGTACCAAAATTTCACCCTAAGCTAATATTGATATTCCGAATCCAAAAATGAAGTCCATTTTGAAAAATATAATTTACAAAATTTCAAAAAGCAGTTATTACTATTCATGACGGCTATTTTTAATAATATTTTAATAGCATGTTGTTGTTTAGGGAAACATGTTATTGCATACTACACATGCTATCGAGGAAGGTCGCGATTGCGTGTAATGCAAGGAAAGTCAATGATGCATGTTGTGCAAGGTCCTTTTGGTGTAGTGTACAACACAATACATTAATGAAATTAAAAAGAATATTTTTCATAAAATCTCGGGGTGACAAACCCTTTGTGTTTGTTTCCAACTTGAATCATATTGGTTTATACAAATATGCTTAAACCATATTGATGGTATAATGGTTCAAGAATTTTTAAAGGTTGGGGATGAAGTCTAATTTTTATATTGAAACAAAGAAAACACCTCTTTAACTCGGTAGATGGAGACCCATTACATAGCCCAAAGGCCCAGTGGGCATTTAGCCCATTACATAACCTGTAAGCCCAATTGTTTGGCCAAAGGCCCATTCTGTGAATAGTACTACTACAGTACATGCACTACTATTGTACCTGCTGCTTCTACAGTGCCCCTGCCACCATTACAGTACCCCTTCTACCGCTATAGTGCTGTTGTTGCAACAAAATCTCGGCTACTACAGTGGTGCTACAGTTCTTCTATAGTAACCTGCTCCCAATGGGTTTTGAAACCCCATTTTCTATGTAGAATTATGGGGTGCTTAACACTAAGCCAAACCCTAACTACTATAATGGTTCATGTTCCAGATATACAAATTCAAAAAATAAACATTTTCTTTATTCAGTATTCAGTTATTATTTTCCACAATATTTTCACTATGAAAAATTATTTGGATGCATTTTATTCTCAGTGTATTGATGGCATGTATTTTTCAATAATTTTCTTCTCTATATCAATTATGCTGTACTGGCTATGTTTCACATATAATTGATTCATGTAAACCTTAATGAGAATTTTATATCACCCTTTTATTTGTTTTCCTTACCCAAGTTATGTATATGAAATACTTGAATAAGTTTCAAGGAAGAAATTAATTTTTTTCTGTTATGTTTTATGTTTATTTCCAATGTAATAAAGGATCCATGTATGTATATAGTTATTCAAGACTACTAAAATGATCGATCCTTAGTGATTTTATCTCTTTTAAATATGAAATTTTAATAAAACAACGACCAATTATAGGCTACTAGGGTAAAGTTTATTACATTGAAGTTCAATATTTAATGTATTATTGTAATAAATTCAACACCATAATCAATTATGAGATTTTCACTATGATTTGCAGCTTAAAATTTTTATGACTTTGACATTATAGTCTCTCATATAGTGGTTATCAATTCTTTAGGATGATCATTTCCTTACATCATGGTGTATAATAAAAATTTATAGAACTACTACTCATAGAATTATATTTATTATCGAATAATAATTTTAAGTTTATTCAAGTTGTAAAAATTAATTAATATGTTCACTATGTTCCTTATCTATGTATTGAACCCTATGGAGTACATTGATCTTTTTTAGATCATGTATAAAATCATAATAAAAATACCACGATTCATTGAAAACATATGTTCTTTTAATTTAACTTTTTTACATTCAAGATATACCTATAACATCCTTCATGATTTTGTATAGTTATATTTTCCCCTATCACGTCAATGTAATCCAGAACTCTATTATTTAATGAATATTTTCTTCATAAAATTTTTTGAAGGTATATAGTGGTTCAATAATTATCAAAATATATTATCCCCTATCTTCTCATATTGTACATGTCCACAAAATGTCTCAATTACCATTATATAGATGTTCATATTTTAAATAACCAATATAATAATTTAGGAGATAAACTATTCAATTAATGAACTATATCATTACTTTATACATTAATAATTATCTACACATCAATTTCTATGTTTTATTAATTAACCCCTTACATATGTATCATTGAAATATTATAAAAACATTTTTATTCATGATTTTTTTCATATGTTGTATCTTACAATATCACATAGAATCAACTATGAAATTCCTTCATCCTTAATGTATCTTTATTATTTAAAAAAATGATTTCATGTCATCCATACCATATCTTTTATAATCAATGAAAAGTATTATTATAGATTAAAAATTCCACGTTTCATATTGAGTAATATCTGAATTGTTTTTGTCATATTCACTTGTCTAATATGTCATTATCAATGTGTCAACATAAAAAATTTATCTATATATATATTTTCACTATTCATATAATAAAATGTATCTTAAAAATTTTTAAATATCATTATGTCACCATAAAATATTATTTCAGTTCCTTTGATTCCAACTCTCACCTCATATAACAATCATCGTAACTCATTATCCTCTGGTGACATCCAATTCACAATGTTGTTTTACCGTGAATTGAACCATACTCAGTAACTAAACTTATGTTATAGTAATGAGATAACATTTTGATACACAATATTTTAAAAAAACCAAAATAGGATATTGTGGATATGAATTTATATAAACTTCCATCTTTAGTGACTTTTCCACTAACTTTGTTAACAATTTCTCCAACAGAAATATAATGTATGAAACATGAATATGGGTTTATTTTTCTTCTATGGTAAACCAAAATTATTCATCATAGTTCTTTTTCAATTGTCACTACATTATTAATCTACCATATATACTTGAACTATATTCTATAATTTAACAGGTATTACATGGCATACATATAAATCCTAATAAATAATTTATTGAGTTTTTTGATAACAAGGTGTGCATCTGATCCATTTGGAGCTCTTATTTCTCTTTTAGTTGTAATATTTAAACTCAGTATTATTTTGCAAAGAAGGAATGAATCTTATTTTATCTAGTCACCTACAAGATAAAACAACTATCCTCTTGTATTAATTTTTTAATTTACAACCTTTAATTATAGATTATAGTTATTTGATTTCATTTTTTATTCATTTTGTTAGGATATATGCCACATTATTTTTTTGCGTATATCACCCCTTATAAATATCAATTTTATACATGTTGAGTTTTTTTATATAAAACACACTTTCAATTATTTGTTATTTTATAAATATAATATAAAAAAATATAATAGATAGATTTAATTAATCTCACATTATTAATATGTATCATTTAATTAAAAATATATTACATATCTCCCCGTATGAAATATATAAGAATACAATTTTTAATTTGTATATCTCCTTGTAAAACATCCATACTCAATGAAAAATTAATCTTAGATCCATAATTATCACAATGATTCAAATAATGTGTAAAATTATATCCATTTATGTATTCTCATCATTATATCTAACACACATAACTTGGTTCACATAATATGTTATGTCACGATACATCAAGGAACTACTTTTACTATAACAATTGTATAGGAATATAATTCTTTAAAAGCGATTCACCTTCTAAGTAATCATTTATATTGTGTGACACCACCTTTTATTTAATATAACTCACTATATATAACATCACTTCTATGTTTGTTTAATGAATTTAATAATCCATATACACCATGTACGATTTCATATTCTGAACTAATATTTTCCAGATGTTTTCATTTTCAAATTATTTATGATTTTTTTTCAAAGATATAAATATATAAAATATTCTAATAAATTTTTTCCACACATTATGAAATACATATGTGTGAGATAAATGTTAATTCATATAAATTAAGGAACCATAGATATGATAAATGAAACACATAAATAGACAAAAAATCCTTTTATTACATCAATATATTAAACTAAATAAAAATTATGAATATAAACCATAAAATAAAAAATATTAAATTTGGTAAATAAACAAAATATAATAATAAAACTATAATTTCATATTTTTATGTGTCTCTATACACAGAAACTATCATGAATAAGAACAAAATTTTCAAAAATCACTATTAATATAAAAATCATTTTGAAAATGATACCAATTTATTTTTTTTGGGAATTGTATTGAATATTAAATGAATGGTTTGTGAACTTTTATTAGAATTATAAGGAATTTTTTACAACTGTTAATGGAATTGATGGTGTTGTATTTGTAATATAACAGTTAGAATAAATACATGACTTTTGGAATATTAAACTGACTATTAGGGTAAATGAAGAGACAACATTTTAAAAATTGTTTAGTGTTAACAAAATAAGTAATTAAAAATATCGAAATACCATAAATTAATTAGCCAACTATTATTAAGAAAATATAAGTATATATGTTCAATTTTAGTTGAAAATAATTTAAAATATTTTGAAAAATTGAAATTTCTATAAAATATATAATTTTGTAAATACATTACTTTAGAAATTTATTTTCTAAAATTTGATTCAGTTTTTAGAATACACACATGAAAAATATATTAAGGTTATTATTTTGTTTTTCTACAAATGAGAAATATTTATTGAAAAGTGAAATATGATAAAATAAAAAAAAAATCATTATACATAAAATAAATGATAAATTTCATATAGAATTATGAAAGAAATCATTATATATTCTTGATGTGAATCAGTAAATGAATTTATTCATACAATTCATTAATATTAGTAGTCTTTAGAAACAATAATAATCTAATGTTTATTTTATTAAAAACTACCAACTCCAACTATTATAAATACCACCCATCTTCAACCAAATTCTCATCACACACTAAAATTATTATCAAGTTAAAATTATTCCAACATCCATCCCAAACGTAGACAGACATGTTTTGGATGGTATAATATTCACAATATTACATTCCTTGTTTCCTAATTATTGTGTCACATAGGACTTCCAGTGGAAGAGGAAAACAATATCTATCAATAACATTTTAGTTTTTCACTTCATCTGCCAAAAAAAACTCTTCAATCAATAATGGTATAATGATATAATTGTCATTGTTATAATAAAATGTTATTATACTAATGGAATATCCCTTATCCTACGCTATATCTTTAACTCCAAAATGAAATCATCAACTATATTATGGTCATTTCACAACATCCATGGATGATGCATTCAATTTTTAAAAACCACATCCAATAATGTTATTGGTATGATATTATAGTATAAATATGGTAGAAATTAATAAATGAGAAAAATATTAATATTCTATAATATAAATTTTATAAATATAAGTTGATTATTAGAGGATTGTCTTTAAAACAACCATCCATTTATGATTGTTACAACTTCCTATTATGATATTATTTTTAAAAAACTATTACCAACTCCATATATAGATTCAATAAAACATTTTACCAATAATTAATTAAAATAAAAAATAAATTAAAATAATATTACTATTATATAATAGGTAAATAATAATTAAATCCAATAAAATAAATATAATTCTCAATTTTCTCTAAAATGAAATAATAAACACACAAAAAAATAGCTTGTAAATTAATTGATTATTTAATAAATTGGTAAACTGTGTGATTTTTTGAAAAAATTGATCATAAAGTTTTAAATGAACTACATTTTATCCCACTAATGGAGTAATGTTAACATTTTTCAAGATCATTTGTCATTATTGATATGGAGATGCAACCTCCATATCATGAAACTATTAATCCCAAGATTATGTGAATGAACAAAATGATTAAATAAAAAGACTATAAGTGAACATAAAATACATAAAATAAATTAATTAATCCAGAATATGTTTTATAATGGTCAATAAATTATACCTAGTGAGCTAAATCAAAGAGATCACAAAGGAAACTCTTGAAACACACATGCAATCAATGTTTTCGTGCACTGAGTCAGAAATCAGTAGTCGGGGTCCTGGTGTATGGATTCGACATCCACTGCACCAACACCGGACTCCCTGAATTGAGATCCACACTCTGAACCCTTAACACTATTGCTCCACAGAAAAGAAAGATCAGAGTCTTTTGTTCGATGGTAGAACTTATTCCTCTGATACCAATTTGTCACGAACCATCCTTGGGACCCATGACATGACTACCCAAAGCCCGCCTTCCATAGGCCAAAGGCCGGTGACTAGAACTAAAGGTGTAAATCCCTAAAATTGGGAAGAAATTTCATTTATAAATTATAAACAAACACAACAGAGTATAAGCTAGAAGAAAAACAGAAAAAAAACTGTATAGAAAAGGAGTGGTGAAAAGTGAAACGGACGGGAAATACAAGCCCAACCGGAAAGTACATGTACAATTGAAAAGGGACAAAAACAACTGTATGGTGTAAAGAAGCTCCTGGATCGTTCTCCATGGATCCTACCTGAAGGGTAGTTAAAGATTTCCTCCATAGCACTCCACATACATCCTTCTCGTCCATATACCAAAACGTCGTAAGGTCTATCTCCGGGTACCATCTAATCATGCAACTCTGATCCCCAATCAACGTTGTCTGTCATCTGCATCAAACAAAATGAGGTGCGAACATAGACCATGTAGGGGTGAGTATAATTATACTCAGTAGGGACCCCGAGACCCTCAATGTCTCAGAAATCCAACAAGGTTAAACCACAATGTATGAAATCAATAAATAACCCCAATTAGGTATATGCCCAAACAAATATATAAGTAATCAAGTAATCCATCTCAATCATGATGAAACACAAGAGTTACTGACTTAGCTCACATAGGTATAAAACCTATGTAGAGAGATAGATATGAACAGATTTTCCACTAAATCAACTAAACTGTTAGACCGACACAGGATCTAGGAATAGTAGTTGGAGCTCTAGGACCAACACATAATCCAGGACCAGCTATTTTGTCAGACCAACACATGATACTGGAACAAAAGTCAAAACTATCAGACCAACACGTGATCCAAGAATAGTCGTTAGAGCTGTCAGACCAACACATGATCTAGGACTAGATATTCTATCGGATCAACACATGATCTAGGAACAGATGTCAGAACTGTCGGACCAACACATGATCCAGGAAGAGTCATCAGTGCACTGCCAGCCATAGGGTTTCCACAAAGCACGCTTGATTCTGGGAGGGTCTGCTCCTAAATCCATGTTTCGACACGTAAATTTCCACCATGTACCATGAAGAAGTATATGAAAGCTCTTCCTTGTCCTAGGGGTCTCAACGCAATAGACGACGCGTCAAACGGGTGCCCGATCTGTGAGATATCAGCTTTTTAGTCCTGGGGGCTCAGTTGCATTCATGTACGATCCAACCTAACCATATATCAACATTACCCTGAACTCTAGTGGGGTATAATAAAATGGACCATGGTGCTCCAATAAAACCATCACGGCTAACGGTTCATCAAACGGCCATCTGATGCCAAAGTAATGGCCAAAGGAAGTAACATGGTCGGTATTGGGATTGGGCTCGGTCCGATCTGGTCGGACTTATGGGGCCCAACCCAGACTGGCCCATCCTAGTCAGCCTGCTAGGTTCGGCCCGGTCCACTGGACCCCGCCCAGCGGACTGCGAGGGCAGTTCAGCCCAGAGGCTGCCGTGTTGGCGGTGCGACCCGGAGGCCTGGGCCGGTTTGGTCGACACCACATGGGGCACTACTCAAGCGACTCAGCCCAGAAAGACAAGACGGTTTGACCAGCGACGCCGCGAAGGATGCCGCAAGCCAACTAAGGTGGCCGGACTAGCTCGACCGATTCGGCTGGGAGTCAGGGCACGGGTAGCATGCGGGAAGGTTGGCACGGCGCCAGGCAGCACGCTGACGGGACATTGGGCACTGACATGGCGTGATGAGGCTGGCAGGGTGCGATCAGCAAGCGGGCAGGACAGAGGGGAGTTCGGGTAGCTTGCGAGAAGGCCGGTGGGGCACCAACAGCGTGCGGGCAGGCCGGTAGGGCACTGGGTAGTGCGCGGGCTGGCCGCAGATATGCGGCCCGACTGCCGGTGGCATCTGGGCAGGCTGGTTCGGTGCGGCTCGGGCCTGCGCGGGCCGGCGGTGTTTGGCCAAAAACACCGATGCGTCGTGGGGGTGACGTGGTTCACGAAGGCGCGTGTAGTGCCACCTTTGTCATTGGCACATTCATCACCTCGTTTCCTCTTTGTCTCTATGCCGAAAGAAACTTCACAATGAGATCAGCAGAGGGAGTCGGGCCACGTTAGTTTTTCATGCACCCTCCGCGTTTGGGGATGATAACAAATGGTCCAACAAAGAGCAGGAAAGTTGAACATCAATTTTTTACAATACATCACATCTATTACTTTTTAAATGATGATGAGAAGAAGGAAAGGAATAATACTCAAGGTAAACCCCTACCTTTGATCGTTGCTCGACGATGAAGTCGAGGGAAGAAGATGATGTTGTCGTCCTTCGTCATGTCTGCCATGCGCTTCCAATCCAAGATCGTGTGACAGTTTGTTGGCAACGATGAGGAGGGAAGATCGGTAGAAGATATCCCATATCGAAGGGGGTTCCAAGGAAGAATGTTGGGGAAGATCGGTAGAAATGATGTCTTGCTGAGATATTAAAAATATTCAACATCATGAAATATGTTTGATTCACTATATCCATATTTTTATTTAGATCCCATGAATGTACATTTGGGATTGTATTATGATGGTTTTAACCCTTTTGGGGATTTAGGTACAAATTATTGCATTTGGACAGTTTTTTTATCCCCTATAATCTTTTTCCATGGATGTGTATGAAGAATAATTCTTTAATTATTTTGATTTTTACTCCTCGAACGAAAATTCCTAGAAATGACGTTGATGTATATCTTCAACCTCTAATAAAATACTTACAAAACTTATGGGATGATGGAGTGGAAACATATAATGATTCAATGAGACAACTATTCAATGTGCATGCTACTGTAATATGGACAATTAGTGAATTTTCTAAACTAGGAAATTTATCTAGTTGGGACACCCATACTGGTTTAGCTTGTTTAGTTTGTAATTTTAATTTTGAAACTCAATGATGAACTCATAATAGAAAATGGGTTTTCATCTGTCATCATCGTTTTCTTGATGCTTATATAAAATTCATGTTTAACAAGACAGGATTAAATGAAGATATTTGAATGATATAGTCACGAAAGGTGTTATATGGTTCAAAAATCATTGGATAATTAATGAATGTCACTAAATAATTTTTAAAATTTCATCAGTTTAATGAAGAAAGAAATGGTATGTGGTACAATACATGATTCAAACGAAACACAATAATGGAATAAAAAGAGTATTTTTTTATCTTCTTTATTGGTAGTTTAATTTGATATGACATGATCTTGAAATAATTCATATTGAGAAGGACGTCCGTGAAAATGTAATTTTTACATTTCTTAATGAGCGGGGTAAATTAAAGGATCACCTTAATACTCATAAGGTTTTTGAGTCAATGATTATAAATCATGGTTTTTAGGAAAATCAGAATGGCAAGAATCCTTTGACTATATTTACAATGATAAATATTGATAAAGCTGTATTAATTTCAACTTTAAAGTATTTAGAACTGTCAAATGAATATTCAAGTAACTTATCAAGTTGAGGTGACTTAAAACATCAAAAGATACATGGATTGAAAAGTCACAAATCACAAATTTCTATGGAGAAATTTTTTTTCTATTGATAATTCCTAACACATTACATAAAAAATTAACTGTTGTTATAGATGATTTTTATAGCCATTTCAGAGATATTTATGGAAAAATATAAATCCAGATAATCATAATAAACTTTAGGAAATAATTTCGTTGACACTTTTTTATTTAGGGATGTTATATACAACTTAAATCTTCACAGTAATGATTCAATTGATTATTAATTTTGTTGAAGTAACTAAACATGGTGGACCAGTACACTATTGATGGATATATCTAATTGATAGGTATTTTGATATTATTTATATTTTTATTGGTTAATTCGATTTTATTAAATCATTGAATATTTTTTTAAATGTTTCTTATTTTTTTCATCAGGTTATTTGGTCATTTGAATTCACATGTGAGGAATAAAGCTCAACCAGAAGGCTATATTGCTGAATGTTACATTACTGAAGAGTGCTTGACCATTTGTTATATATATTTGGATGAGATTGAGATTATATTCAATTGTGGTGGATTTTGTAATAAAATGTCCACTAATTATCATTCTAATCTTAATCAATCAGTATTTCCAACTATTGGATGAATAATTAGAAATTTGTAAAATTTTACACTAGCTGAATTGAAGTTTCTACAAGAACATTGATATGTTCTACTCAATAGTGTTATTGCGAATCAATTTATTAAAGAATTACGACTAAAAATAAAGAGGTGACTAATGTGTAAATATTTAAATGAGATATAATTAATAAAATATATTAATAAGGATATTTTCGAGTGGTTATCTTTTCATGTAATTATAAACTCTTATTCATATTATTTATGTGTAATTTTTTTGTCTATGTTAAAAGTAACACTTTATATATTTATTTCTAGATAAATAATACTGATAATCAAGAAGAAATATAAAATTATTTGATGTTTTTGGCTCAATTTCCTCAACGGAAGGATATATGTTTCAATACCTACAATATTCATGGATTCGAGTTTCATACAATTTATCATGAAGAAGACTTGAAAAGTAAAAATAGTGGTGAATTTACACTTACATAGGTGGGATACTATGAGGATATGAATGATATAATTGAATTAAACTATCATGGCTAGGTTTCAGTTGTCTTGTTAAAATGAATGTGGGTTAACATTGATAGGGTTATAGTGAAAGATTCATTAAATTTTACTTCTGTCAACTTCTCTCGCACGATGGATACCAGTGAGTGTGCATAGCACGATCCATTTATCTTGGATTCACTAGAAATGATGGGTTTTTATATGGATGATACAATATCTGATTTTTGGAGTGTTTTTGTCCAATTAATGTAGCGAGACTTATATAATATGGGTGATAAAGATCAATTAGTGCCTTATGACAGTGAACTGTATCAACCAAAAACATTCAATATTTTTTTCATGACAATATCAAAAAAGTAGAACTTACAAGTTTCGGTGAAAATGAAGGACTATTCACAATGGAGGATGATAAAAATGATGATAAATATGATGAATATAATTGAAAGTATAAACTAGTAATGAAAATATATTACAGTTTCTCATTGATAAGTGGTTCGTACATATATATATTGTTCTAGTTATTTTTTGTAAAAATATTTTAGTTATTCATTTTATGCATTTAATATAACTTAAAATTTTGAATTGAAAGAAATCTAAGAACCAAAAAAATTTATTATCCTAGTCGATCAGCATCTCAAAACCAATGGCACATCATTCTAAGGTATGGTTTTCTCAAGATGGCCATAAACACATTTTTATTGTTTTAAGAGACTAAAATGCACCTAGAATAGTCCGAAACATATAAAAAACCTTATATTGACATGGAATCATGGGAAAACCATTATTGATTTGTTTTATGAAAATATAGGTTATGTTGTGATATAAATGTTTTTAATTTTTTATCAAGTAAATTTCAAGCACACCACATGTGGATTTAAAAATTAATTCAAATAATTATTTATCCCATTTCAGTTTCAAATATCAAATAATTTATAAAATAGGTAATTTTATGTTTTCAAATTATTTATCATTATATATTATTTTTTATAATTTAAAATTTCTACTATTTTATTAAAAAAATACAAAATTTTATGTACAGTATTCTAAATATATTATTTATTTTTTCTCATTCGCATTTATTTTCTTCAATATTATGGTTTTTATTGTATGTGGAAGATGTCGATAATAGGCATGAGGTTGACCGTTATGATCAATGACATTATTCAAAAAGCAGTCATGATGGATCTTAGTTACCATGATATGTATAAATTTTATCAATTATTCTAGGATAATTCAAATTTATAATGTTGAGTTATAATTTTTGTTTTATTTTTATTATAGTTGATAGTTGACATGGTCGATTTCAGTTGATGAGATTATGTGGAGGTAGAAAGATGTAGTAGAGGATGTGACTTATACAAATATAGGGAATGGGATGTCTATGGACTTATTTTATATGTATATATTGATGACTGAGGTATTAGTTGACATATGTATAGGTTTAATGAGAGTGATTTTATGATGATTGTGGATGTTTGTATATATGACTATGGTTTTATGACGTATTCATGATGGGTTTATCATACATTCTTGTTTTAGTTTATTTCATGTTATTATTTTATAGTTATTTATTTTTAATATTTTTTTAGAAATATGATTAGGTTGTGGTTTTGGGTATCTTCTATTAGATACATTAATTAAAATATGTTTAGAGGTGGTTAAAAATAACCATCGTTATAAAAACATTACACTAACATGATTAGTGGAAGTTAGTGTCATTTTATATATATTCCTTCTATATATATTTTTATAAGAAAACAATTGACAGATAAACATGAAATTTCCACTAACTACCCCAAAAATGAGACATAAAAACCCACTACAAAATTATAGAAAACACTACTAAATGACTAGTGATCAAGATATACATGAATGTTTTAATAACCGCCTTTATATTATTTGGAAGAGGTTTAAAACACTGTCATTCCATGAAAAACCCACCGCTAATGAACTTTTTTGTAGTGACAAGTGACAACTTTAATTATCACTCCCCCCGAGGTTTAAAAAAATAAATCAATAATTTCAATTAATTGATAAAACTCAAGTTATTATATTATAAGTCAATTTCCCCTTCTTTATTTGGGTTCAATATTATCCTCTTCATATTGAACTCATTTTTGAAAATTATGCACATTATTTTTTTTATTTTTATTTATTTATAATCAATGGATGTGAATTTATTAAAATTCAAGGATATTTTTTTAGTGGTTAATGTCTGATAAATTCAACATGAGATACCAATTTCCCATTTTAGTATAATTTTAAAGGACATATATGATTATATTTTCTGTTCGAACCATGTGGTGTTTATTTTAAAAAATCCTCAGTCCCCTTGGTTCATGTTCAAATATTTAGTTAGACTTATATTTAAATTCCAATTTTACAAAGATTAGTCTGAATACACTTCATTTCCTAGTACTCATTAAGTATTTCCATAAAATTAGTGGATATAATCACTCAAAAACTATACAATTTCAATAAATATAGGATAAATGAATCCCCTCAAACGAGCATTCAATTATTAAAAACTAGAACACATTGAATTTTAATTTTACTAACATAAGACACATAATATTTATTTATTGGTAATGAGAAGATCAAAAAATGATAATGAATGGGAGGCAGTTCAAAAATAATATGTTGGGGTTTTTGAGGTACAAAACATTACAGAAATGTTAAGGCACAGTTTAAGACCCATATCCCCCAAGCATAAAACCCATCATTGTCCCTAATGTTTAATTCTGTGGTGGTATTACATTTTCATTATAAATATATTTACAATTCTATAGCTCATAGATTGTTTAAAGGGTTTCACGATGATTAAAACAACACATTTTCCATATATCCAAATAAATTTTCAAAGCATATTTCTTTTTAAAAGTTCATTCATATTATTATTTAGAAACATATTAATTTTTTTGTCAATTAATCTCAAACAAAATCAAGATAAATAAGGGTGTACAACAGTAGTTAAATGAAATGGATTTTAGTGAGTGTAATAAAAATTGAAATGAAGCTCAATTTAATTTTCCACATTCTAGATATCCCAAAGACACACCTCCTAACTAAAAATTCACATAATTAAATTCAAAAAATCAAATGGGATTCCTCCTCACATAATTTCATGCTATATTTGGTAAAAATATTTAGAAGAGCTGAATATAAGAATTGAAGAACCTTTTCGATTAAATTATTTTAAACAAATATTTAGAATTTATAGCTAACAAAATTTTTGTAGAATAATGTTTTGAATAAAATGAATTGGACCCAATCCATCATAATAAGGTTGTCTTCCAGACACAATTTTTCGTACACAGGTTTTCCTATTGAGCTGTATCAGACATAGAAGTTATCAAGATGATGAAGTTGTTGGTTAGACACTTTATTATATTTAGGTCTATCGACTTGAAATTTAGAATCACTAGATTATAAATAATCAAAGGAATTTTTTTATTTATTGGAGGTTTTTATTTTCTATATTAAGAGAAAGAAATAAGTTGTTAAGTCAGAAAGAAAGATGATTTTTAGTTAGTAAGAATGTGGAGTCTAAAGTTAGAAAGATTTCATAATTTCTAAAAACAAAGAAGATGATGATTTTCTAATCAATAAGTTCTCAAAATTCATGAAAACACTCATGATAAATATTTTTTATGAAATGTATGAAAATTTTTGAATAATTTCATAGTTGAAAATTGATATTTCCATCATAATGGAAATTATATAGTAAGGAGATGAGAAAAAAAGATGATGTCGTGCCCAATAAAGAAAAAAATCATACAGGGAGTTTTGCATTAGGATTCTCGTAAAGATATTTTCATATTGGGATTTTCATAATGAGATTTTTGTACTGGGATGCTCATACTGGGAAAATCATACTTGGATTTCAATACTTAAATTTTTGTACTGAGATTTTCATACTGGAAAAATCATACTTATATTTTCAAACTATAAATTTTGTACTTGGATTTTCATACTAAGGAAATCATAATGAAGTATTTATAATGAAGAGTTCAAATATATAAGGAAACCAAATTCATATTCATTTAGAAAGTAATAAAAATCATATTCACTAAGAAGTAAATTGAAATCATAATGAGCTAATTATGAATAATACTCAAAAAGAAAATTCCAAATTCTTTTTGAATAATTGAAGTGGTCAAATATGAATTTCAATTTTGTTTAAATCTAAAATAAATATAAGGTGTTTTGAAGAAGTCAAAGATAATGTTTTAAATGCAAGATATTTTTTGGAGATTATCAGATTTGAGGAAGTTGGGAATGTTTTAAAGTTTCACACTATTTTTTATAAGTAACCTATAAATACTTCCTTAGCAAATTTGTTCATTTTAAAATTTCACATACATTCAATATGTGGAGAATTGGAGACTTTAAAGTGAAATTTACCATCTTATTGAAGAATATTTGTATTGAGAATTCTAGCAGAGTTTGAGTTTATAGATTGAGAGTGTGTCCATCATACAGAGAAAATCAAATCTAGTATTATCGCATTCAAGAAATTCAGATCTAGAGTTATCATATTTATAAAATTTCTTATAGAATTATCGTATTATTAAAAATCAGATCTAGTATCATTGTTTTGAGAGAATATGATCCAACATAATCATATTGATTGAATGAGATCCAATATCATCGTATTGAGAAAATCATATCTAGAATTATCATATTGAGAAAATCGGATCAAACCGAATTGAACTGAGGATTCAGAATGATATATTGTGGAGAAAATTTAAAAAGTATTTATTCTTTTATTTGGATCCCTTTTTTATATGACAACATTGTAAATATGTGGGATTCAATATAATCATTCCTATTGTGTTACAAAAGGTGTCTAATGGGAGTTGGCACAAGTTTCATTCACTTATTCATAATAATGGACTTCCATAGACCCATGGGGGGGATATGGAGTGAATGTAAGTTCTCACACTAAGGATAAACCTTGTAAATATTGTGAGATATACTTTCTTTAATACTATTGCATGCATGGGTATTCACTAAAATATGATATGGGTATAAATATTTACAAGTTTCATGGGATAACTTTTGAAAGGTATTGAAAATAATAAAATTGAACAACTAATTCTTGCCCCACCATCTTAGTTGTTATTTGATCCTTTGGAACAACAATTGGTATAAAATGTAAGGTTCCCTTGTTGAATAATTATCATGGATAATATCAATTCTATCAGTAGTAGTAGAATTCATACATTTTATGTAAAAAATTATTATGGGTAGATAAATTAGTTGATTTCTTATCTCCAATATCTTGGACTTGGAATTTTTGATATTGCTACTATTAGTTTTTCACCTATTGGGAAAGATGATCCAATGATGGTTGCTAATAAGAGAAATATAGAAGTATATGGAAATGATAGAAATGAAATCATTATGTCCTTATCTAAGAATGTTTATCTGAAGGTAATGGATTTGAAAACATCAAAATGTATATGGGAATGTTTTGAAAGTGTTCTGGAAGGGAATAAAAAAGTCAAGGATGCAATGCTATAAATCTGGAATAGTAAGTATGAAGACATCATAATGAGATATGAATAATCAATTGATGAATTATTCCTGAGATTAAATTAAATTGCTTGCAACATTACAATATTTAGAGACGTCTTGGAAAATTCTCCAATTGTGATGAAACTTATGAGAAAATTTCTAAATAGATTTGATATTAAAATTTCTTCTTTAGAAGATAACGATTATTTATCTCATGATGAAAACTATGAATTTATTGTTTCATATAAAATGAGGAGATATCTAATATTTTAAATAATATGAAAGGTTAATGGATTTTGATGCTATGAGGATGTTGATCCTTGTGACTCTGAAGATATTGAGGATGATGAGTTGAATGAAAAATATTGTCTCTTAAATACAAGAAATGTAAAATATAAAGAGTAAAGTATGGAGGTAATATTTCTCTCAAATATTTTGAATGTGGTTTAATTGAAAAAATTCATATTAATTTTTCCAAGAAGAAATTTGGAGAATACTGATATGATTCTGATGGAAAACCACGATTGATGAAGTGGAGAAAAAATATTAAAGAAGAAAATTCTTCCAACAGATATAAGAAGAAGTTTACTAGAAATAAAAGAAGTATGTTCAGTAATAAAGATGACTCAGGATCAATTGAATACAATTCTTATAAAGATGAAAGTATATAACAATTCAAAACCTTCATTTCAAAAGTTGATAAAAAAAAGATTCCTCATAGAGTCAAGAACGTGGGGAAAAATCATATAGGGAGTATCAGCACAGAATTGAACATGTTTCATGTCTTGATAAAAACAAAAATCTCATGAAATAAATTAGATTAATGAAGAAAGATTTTGGAGTTGTTAATGATAGAAGAAAATATGTCATCAATCAGGAGAATGAATACATTCGGGATATTTTAAGTTAGAAACGTAGAACTACTGAATAGAGAAAGATGATGGAAGATCATACTAATAAGATTGATGATAACGAAGAATACGTTAATAAGTTTTAATTAAAACTTATTGAGTCTAATTTTATTTTAGTTAGATGAATTAAAACTTCAAAAAATATTTGGATGTAAAACAAGAAACTTCTAAAGTTGCAGAGAAAGCTTAATATGAGAATTTTGTGAAATATTCTCCTATAAAAAATAATGTTTCATCTGATTATTTTAACATTTCAGGTTCTGGAAGGAGTATTGGGAAATATTTTGTGGAGAAAGGATGAGAAAAACCTATCAAATCTATAAAATTATATAACTCCCTCAAAAGTAAATATGGTCCATGTCTTTGTTATGTTAGATCTTAAAGAATTTACAATCCTAAAAAATATTCGATAGAGAAGGATCTTATTTCAATATATAATAAAGATTTGATGGTTATTTCTTGTTTTGTGGTATATATGGGAACAAGTCATATAATTGTTTGTACAAATTATCCTTACCCAGAAGATGGTTTGATAAAAGTGGATGAAATATTAAAAGTAGAATGAGAAAAATCCTAACATACAAAAAGTTGAAAAAGTGAATTCTCAATATGTTAGAAACTTTCCACTAATAAATAAATTTGAATTTATAAAATAATTTTGGGAAATATGTTATTGGGATGGTCATCATGCCAAAATTTTTATTACACTCCTTCAAAAACAAGTTTTTTATGATAGAAAAAAACAAATCCAAGAAGACAAAAATTGGGGAAAGAGATTTTGTTGTTGAAATAGATTTGAATGCAATTAAAAGGAAAAAACCAAGGAAACTTGATTGCGGTTACTCTTCAAATAAGATTGGTGACATAAAAATCTTGAAAATTTTTTAATTTCATGATGGTGGAGAATTTACCTTTGGTAAGTATGGTTCCTCAAAAATCAGGGGAATCTAAATGGTTGATATTGAAGCCGAAAAGTTGAAATATAAAGAAGTTTTATTTAATGATGGGATAAAATATAACTTATTTAGTGTTAGTAAAACTTGTGATTATGGAAAATATATATATTTTTAAAATATTTTTTGTTTCATCTAAAGTTTGAAATATGGAAAAGTCATTACAAAAGTAGAAAGAACCCATGGGAATCTCTTTGAAATAAGAGAATTAAAAAAATTATTTTACTTGAGTGATAATAATGTAAAAAAATTATGGAATTGAAGACATGGACACCATGAGTAGAAAAATATGAATAAACATTCTAAGGTTGATGTATTTTTTTTGGAATTTCCCAGAATTGAAAAGATGAGATGAAGATGTTTGTATTACTTGAGAGAAAGAAAAGATGCATAAAAAAATTCATAATATAATTGATATTCTTTCTACTAGTCCACTTGATCTTATTAATTCCAATTTATGAGGGCTGATGAGAAATAAATAACAAAAGAACATATATACTTTATCACTTTTATTGATGATTTCACTTGGATGAAAAACATCATGTTTATAAAGCACATGTTAGAGGCTGTTTAAATGTTCCAATTATTTAGAAAAGATGTTGAGTTAGAAATGGGGGTTTCCAAAAAAAGAAATTGAGAACAGATAATGGTACAAAATTATCAAAAAATACATTTCAAACATATATTAGAAATCATGGTATCAGACATCATTATAGTTCTCCCTATACTCCATAAAAAATAGAGTAGCATTCAGATAGAATGAACGTTTGCTGGAAATTGGATGAAGTATGTTAGAAGAATACAAAAATTAAAAATTCTATTGGAGATAATCTATTAATACTACTGTAAATGTTCAAAATAGATGACTTTTGAGACCAGCAACTATCATGACTGATTATGAAATGTGGTATAACAAAAAACTTTCACTAAAATGATCTGTAGTTTTTGAATGTCCATGTTTTCTCAAAATCAAAAATATAGATTTGGTAAATATTTTTGAGAAATATGAGGAAAGAACATTTATGAGATATTCACAAAATGAAAGAAGTTAAAAATAGTGGTTTTTTTAAAAAAGATGATGGAAACATATGATGTTATGGTAATTGAGAATCAATGTTCCTTAGAAAACATTATGAGAATGTTAAGGAGGATAAACTATAGAATTCCAACAATGGTGAAATTAATTAAAAACATCCTTATTAAGACTCAGAAAAATAATCTTATAAATAAATTTAATGTCGTAATGAAATGATGATATTTTATACCTTACAAAAACATATTGAATTCGTAAAAATTATTGGGAATTAGTGGGATCTGGTTCAGATTTTAAGAATGTTGAGATTAAATAATTTAATGTCACCTATCTCAAAAGATGAACCATGATTAGTTTCAAAAGTATTCCAAGAAAAATAATGGGTGGATTCTATGAAAGAAGTGTTGGACTAGATTGAGAAGAATGAAACATGGGATATGTTTTCATGGATAGAAAATAAAAATATTATTGAATCCATGTGGGATTATAGAAGCAAGTTAAATAATCTTGGATATGTTTCATGAAACAAAGCAATATTTTTTAAAGGATATGCACATGTGGAAGGTAAGGATTTTGAATAAACTTGTCACACGTTTCAAGATTAGAAACTATCGTAACGCATCTTTCAGTGGTATCCATCATAATTAAAATGTTTATCAGATGGATGTCAAGTCATCGTTATTTAATGGTGATATTAAAGAAAAAGTTTACATTGAAGAACCTTCTAGTATTATACTTGATGATGATGAAAAAAGTGTTTGTAAATGTAACATTCTAGATCCGTGTGCCACTCAACGGGTTCCCCGAACTAGGTTGGTCACATGACCTCAAGCGAATTTCCCCAAACGCCAAAGGCTGCTGACTAGCAGCGATGGACTAGGTCTGATAGTGGGGAAACTATGCCCTAATTTGTTAAAGTGTAGTGTAGTGGAAAGGATAAATATCATACAACAGTGGAAGCAGTAAACAATATACCACTGAAATGGACAACTAAAGTAAAGGGAACCAGCAGTCATATATATATATCAAGATGTAGCATGCCACTATTCTATGAAAATATCTTACACAACAGTACAATATGATTCCGTGGAAATTATAGGTACAATAGAACAAAATAGAACAGTCTGCAACATCACGAGCCTGAGCTCGGTCCCATGCTTCCCTACACCTCAGTAACAATCAAGTACCTGTATAGGAACCCTTTCCCATCTCCACATTAGCAGAAATATAGTCAGTTTGGTCCGAAAAAATGACCGAAACAGGGTGTGAAAAAGATAAATCCCAGTATGAACCCACCGAAGGCCCGTGCCCAACAGTCAGTGAGAAATGTGCAACAACATTGTGCAATAAAAGTAGTAAACTTGTAAGCACTCAGAAGAGACTATCATTACTAGTTTCATTCCCATTAAAATATTCATTTAGCAGTTCTATTTTATAACATTGAAGTTCAATTTAGTATCATTCATAGTTCTTCAGAACTATGCCCTCAGACAAATATTACCACACCCTTAGCTAATATAATATCGCCCTCAGGCTAATGTAATCACGCACTCTGGTTAATATAATCACGCCCTCAGGCTAATATAATCACGCCCTCAGGCTAATATAATCATGCCCTCAGGATAATATACTGGGCCAATGACAATGCATTACAAGCAGTTATATATACAATTCCGTTCAAGGTAAAATTAATGCTCAATTTAAACATGGCATACCCTTGGGTATCTGGGCCAAATGGCTAAATAGAGGAATGCACCCACAAGTGGTCCTGGATCCAACCAGTGATCCAAAACTATAGTTTTACACTTACATTAAATCACCTATGAAATTCTAGGTATTTAAACAACCAAGGCATCAGCCATAAGACACCCCAACGTGGGTTCGTAGCACATTGGTAAACAAAAACACACAACAGTTGGGATTTAAACACCATACCACCTACCTCGATCGCCCCTGATCGGTATACGTGAATGAAACTCCTGGAAACACCCAAGAAGGACGTAGATCTGTGGTAAAATAAATACCTTTCAAACTCAAATAACTTACCTTAGAGGAAGAATTGGTAAGAATGGTTCAAGTAGGGGGGGGGCTTACCCGTACGATTCAAACGAGATCTACGAAAGAGGAATCAGATTCCCGGTGCTCGATCGAGTGATCTCCAAAACTATAGTTGTCCCTCCCAAGTTCTCCTCTTATTCTAATCCTTCCCTATGAATAGGGGAGGCTACTTCCCAATTTATGTGAAAAAAAGACAGACTACACGACGTGTACTATTGGGTACACGGTGTGTAGTTTTCATTTTTTAACCGTTCCTTCAATGACTTCTCACCACCGTGGCACTGTGTAACACCCTAGGATTTCATAGTGTGTTATTTCTTAAAAATAATTCAATAACTTGCACTACATGCAACACCGAGTTCAATCACACCTTGACTTACAAAAAAAGGCCATTAAAAGAGGTCATGAATAGTATTAACTAAATTTTAAACTTTATATAATCCTTATAATTTTAGAATCCATATTATGAGTTTCTTAGTCATAATGCAAGAACAGATTCATTTTCAGTATTTCACTTTTATCAACTTCTAATAGTGAAACCTTTTTAAATACAATATTTTAAACTTTTTGACTAAATGGGGACATCAAAAAATTTAAAATGAAATACCCCAAGCTTCCACGGTACGTTTCCCTTTGAATAATGTGATAGCGTGTGTTGTACGCAACACCGAGTTCTAACACACCATAACCAATCAAACTAGCCGTTATAAATAGTAATACCTACTTTTTGAAAATATATATATTTTATATTTCAAAATGGACTTCATTTTTGGATTCGGAATATCAAATTTAGCCTAAGGTGAAATTTTGGTACTTTTCGGATAACTTTCATATTTTGATGAATAGTGAAAATTACTAAATTTTAATTAAAAACAACTTTTTTAATCAAAATAATTAATAGTGATAAATTGTGAATTTGAGTGGTTTTAAAGTATATTTAGAATATATTTTTACCATTTAATATAATGTTGGTCATTGGACATAATTTTACAATTAAACCGAACATAAACAAGTGTCAATCTTTTGATAGTTATTACCTCTTAAAAACACGCTTTTTGTTTTGACAGCGGGAATTAATTTTAAATTAATTTCTGCCACTTCTGTGTTTTGAATTTAGAAAAATGGATTCCATATTTGGAATCAGGATGTTCAAATTATGTAAATAGGTAACTTTTATTTTTACACATTTTGAATAATTACTGCGGTAAATATTTTATTTATCATGGTTAAAGGGTAAATCCTGTAAATAAGGGTTAAAAAAAATATTATTATAATAATACTAAATTGCCCTAAAACGTGTCTTAACCCTATTGGTTGATACATGGTAGACCATGGGAATCTTTGGGTCTGTTTTGGGACCCCATGGATCCACTTGTAAGTGATAATGACACATTATATTAATAAAGTTAAAATAAAAATAAAAATGGCATAAGCTTACATCTTTTAGAAGAACAATTTTTACATTGGGTTATACATGTTGGATTTTCGATTATAAATATTCATTAGAAAGCTAAAAAGATTTCCTACATAATTATATTTTATTTATAATTTTTAGACATCAAATAATTTAAATTATTAATGACACAATAATGATGCAATGTTTACCTCAATAATAAATCATTTAAATAAATAAGATTATAATGATTAAAATATTATCTAAAACCTGTCCAATTCTTATTGGTTGATGTTATTTAGAATATGAGTCATCGTATCTTCGACCTCAATAATTTTTGGACCATTATAAACCGAATACAAATATATTATAAAGTAATACTTTCACACTTTCCTAAAGAGCCCCTCCTCTCCCTTATAAAAAGAGACCACTTCTACTCATTCCTCACACCTCTAAAGACACTTGGCTCGTCCAAACTCTGCCCAACTAAGCTCCCCACATCCCTCTCCTACTCCTTTAAGCTTCCCCTTAGGCAGAAATCATTTCAACAAGTCCTTTGGTTCTAACCAAAGTGAGTTACCTAAATTAAAGGTAACGATTTCTCTTAAATTATTTTCATTTATTTTGCTTCTCCAACCCCCAGAATCTTTTTATTTCCTTTCTTTTGTAACAACACCATTATCCTCAATATACTAGGATGTTGTTATAAGAAGTATTCAAACTACACATACACACAACTCCATCTAATGGATGATGAACATAATGTTTCTGTGGATGGCAAACTAACGCCTCACGAAACGATGATTGTTCAAATACATCTTACCGCCTCTCATGGTGGACATTATGATGGCACTGTAATTAAATATGATATTAATGATATATATTTTATATATAAGCTTCTGTAATTCCATTTTATTTCATACCATTATTCGTTTAATGTTGTATATACATACGATAATTTCATTTGAGGAAGTGCGGACTACCGCCCCCTTAAAATGATATGACTCGTTCATACCACACATGGAACGTATAAAGGACGGTGTTAATGAACTTAAGTAACATATATAAAATATTATATTATACTAGAATAGTAATATACCTATGTATCATTTGGATTCAATTCTTTTAAAATAAAAATTAAATGGAAGTAGCGTTCGTGCGTACGTACGGACTACCGTCTCCACGAACGCGATGAGATTCATTCTCCATCGTATCCATTCAAGTCTTATTCTCATTTTAGGTTTAAAAATAATGTAAATATCATTATGATTATGAATAAGATTTAATCTATCCATTACAAACATGTCTTACGTAACCAAACATTTAAGAAGAACGAATCGATTATCACCTGAAACGACGATAATACTAAGATATTACTAATAAAGCAATGTTAAAAGATCATATATGATATCATATTAATGTATATGATTCTTTTATAATTTAATAACAATTATTTCACCATTATACAGGAGGTTAACCTACCCCAACCAAGGAAAATTACAAGGTAAGGGGTTTTCATCTCACTCCTTATTCCCGTGAGTTTCATGCCATATTGCCACCATTACGTTTTGTGTGGTGTATGTACTGCCCATAATTATATTCTTTGTGTAATACACTCTAATTTATGTGTATTTACATATTCATTGTATGATACCTCTTTCATGGGTTTTATGTTTCATAAGTTACCAAATTGGTAAGGGTTATTTCACAATCTCTTCATTATCCGAGGTTGTTTATATGTAATAATCTACTGGGATCTCTTTATCATCCACATCCTTGTTTCTTCAAAATGTATTTCAAAACATTTTTATTATTTACAAGAATATGGGTTAAAGTCATTTATACCCTTTTTTGACTTTTTATAAGAGGAATCTTTCCGTCGTTTTCAAAACAAGGTCCTTTTTAACATTTTCGACAGTATTATGGTAAGAATGTTTTTTTAACTTATACGACGGGTGCGGTTATTTTCCACCGTTATAAAATATTCAAAGCTTTCCTTACAAGCTTATAATAATATTTTCAAAGAAAAGGTTTCTTTTATATTTATTTGATTTTTAAATTATTTCAAAAGAGATATATTTCTCTCAAATATATGAAAATCCAGTGTAAATGTATACTTATTTAACGCAAGCTTAAAAATGTTTTCAGAAAACCCGACTCTCGAGTTTGGTAGATAGGAAGGGATTGGGAGTGGACCCATCATGGCCTGTAATTAATCGAGAAGTCTCAGAATTAGTTATTTTGTTTTCAGAAGCTTGCATATTGTTTTCAGAAAAACACTGGAGTATATTTTATCAATTTTAAACATAAGTATCTTCTAAAAAAATTGCATCGGTAGGTCTCATAAGACAAACTAGTGTCTTGGCACAAGGCCTTGACAAAATCTTATTTGTAGTCTTGGCACGAGGCCTTGGCTATGTGGTTATGATAGTCTGGCATTATGCATTCCAACATTATGAAAGTGGTTATTGATTTTTTCATGTGATTATTCGATTAGTAGAATATCCATGTGAATAAGTAAATGGCATTATTTCATTTTATTTATGCCATACCATGTTGAAAGTTAATATTTAAAAGGCTTTTGTTTTAGTTATACATTGCCTTAAATGTTTATTCTTATTTATGAAAGTTTCCGCTATATTGTTATCCTTACTGGGCATTTGAGCTCACCCCTTCTCTATGTTTTATTTTTCCCAGGAAGTGAAGATGTAAGTTATGAATGACCTGCAGGGATATTATGAGGGGATTATAGTGTGGACTGTGGAAACATTATGTTGTTGTAGTAGTTTTTCATTTTATGATGTAATGTAAAACTTATGAATATATATAGTGTTTCCAAGGCTACTAAACCAATCAGTCTTTCGAGATTTGATCTTTCTTGTGATCATGCCAATGTTACGAAGTAATGCACCGACTCTGGGCAGCTGGGGTCGGGGCGTTACAGTTGGTATCAGAGGAAGTTTAGTACAAACCTTGGAAGCTAGATTTAGATAAACTCTGATTAGAGCACGTAGACCTAAGATGAACATTGAGGATTAGTATAGAGGAACTTCCTAGAATTTTGGTATTGTAGAGATTTTGTGAGTTTTCCAAGCAATACATCCCTGTCTAGATACGAGCAGGTAGAGGCGGCTCTGGCACAGATGTACCTAGGGGTAAAACCCGAAAACACCGCTTTGAGCTAGACTCGAACGGGAACTGGTGCACGACAACGGGCCTTGCTGCACTCTTGGTTACGACACTCCCGGGGGATATGCTTAGGATAACTCTCACTATCTTTACAAATCATTATGAAGGGATTATGAGTATATACTTCCTCAAAGAAAACATTTTTATGATTATGGATTATATCCATAAATATTTCAATTTATGTTAAGTGTTTTATAAGTATGAGATTATGTATTTTGATTCATAAACTGATCTAGTTTATTCCATTGTTTAGAAATGGCGCCCAGTAGAAGGAATGAGAACTCTAGAAATACACATGATTCAAAGAGAAGGAAGGATCATATCTTTCATGGTCTTAAGCTAGAATTTATAAGAGAAATAGTCTCCCATGTATTATCATCATATGAAGAAATAATATCATGTGTTGATAAGATAAGTAAAGAGTTTACTGAGTCCTATGGCTTTGAAGGGAATCAAGAGAAGAAAAGGATGGAAGAGAGAAAGGTGGATAAAGGGAAAAGGGAAAAGAAGAATTTTCCCATATGTGGTAACTGTGGAAAGAAACACCCTGGAACTTGCCTGAAAGGAATGGGAGTTTGTTATAAGTGTGGAGGAAAAGGGCACAAAGTACATGACTGCAAGGGTAAGAAAATGGTTTCAAATGTACAATGCTTCATTTGCAAGGAGTTTGGACACTACGCGAACCTATGTCCCAGTCATCAGACTATGCCGCAAATGATGTTATTGGATAATAATCAAGTTATGATACTGCCACAGATGAAGAGGAATGATTAGAATTCTTATGTTGATTATGTCAATTGAGTGTTGTATCAACAATGTACTTGTTACAATAATCATGGAGTATATAAGGATTGTACTGCAGTACTATTTCATTAAGGACTTGAGATTGTGTGGAACAAAGAAAAGTGACTCAATAGCAGGATAAATTTTTGGAAAATATATGGTTGGGAGAATGATAAATCATAATATAGTTCTGATACTGAGGTAGTGATTTTGGAATAATATATGATTGTTTTGAATAAATTATATTGGATATTTTTGAATACCCTGGAACTGATTAATGATTTGTATATTCCATCATTGTTGGGGTTTAAAACATTTTTGGATTAATGAAGTATATCCAGCATTCTATATGGAATAAGGGAGCATTAATGTAATCAATAAGGAATATGGTAATACATGATGAAGGTATTCATATGCTATTACGGGGTAAAAAGGATCTATATTATGTTTACCTTCCTTATAAATGTTGGACTGTGAGTTTGGACAGAAGTATTTTGGATAGTTCTAGTTTAGATTATTTTGGATTGCCATAAAAGGATAACCCGGAGGTCGGGCGGCAACCCGTCGCGTCCGGCAAGGCTGCGAGACTTGAACCCGCAACCGAAGGGCGACAAGGGTGTATCACCTACCACTAGCCCACGAGATGTCCTGGATTAAATAATGTAGTTTTTATTAAAAGATCTTGTAGATGAATTATACATTCGTTTATTTTGGAACCCTATACGAATAGTGTAAATAGAATTTTTTTTTACATTCTATTATCTTTTAGAGTGAAAGATGAGTTTGTGGTAGAAATTTATTAATGGATAAAACTCTAATTATAAAGTAAGTATATCTTCTTATGATCTTAGCCAATCTCATAAATAAATTCCTCGATATTAAGAAAAGAAACTTAGAATAAAAATGTTTTCCTAAGATGGTACCTTAAGTCATCACTAATTTATGGCTTTGGGATTGTTGGCCTTTTCATAGCCATGTTCTCTACCACTCTCCATCAGATAATTTATGGTTAGATTTCTCCTCCATATCCATATTTTCCTACATGGAACCCTAGTATGTGTTATTTTCGGTAATCTTCATACTTTCGACTTTTTATTTTAAATAGAGTCCTCATTAATTCATTTTTCGATGTGGGATTTCAACTAAGATATTTTGAAACGTCAAAAATGTGTTATCCTAATACCCTATGTTTTGTTGAACCAATGGTATTTCAAATCATCATAGATTGATGAATTTAAGGACCTCAATTTTACACTTGTTTGTGATTGATGACCTCAATCAATACCTATAAATATTTACATTTTTCCTCCAATTATATGTCTCTAAATGCCACCAATTTTCTCCTAATCGAGATCATAATTTGGTGGTGACCCTTTCATTTCTTTTTTCCTCATATTAAGACTAAATTTTAGTAACCCAATTTCCGATGTGGGTTTTCCCACAAATATATTTTCTATTTTCAACCTTTTATTTTCGAAGAACAATTTCAAATTGCGAGGACGCAATTTATTGAAGGAGGGGAGAATGTAACACCCCAGGATTTCATAGTGTGTTATTTCTTAAAAATAATTCAATAACTTGCACTACACGCAACACCGAGTTCAATCACACCTTGACTTACAAAAAAAAGGCCATTAAAAGAGGTCATGAATAGTATTAATTAAATTTTAAACTTTATATAATCCTTATAATTTTAGAATCCATATTATGAGTTTCTTAGTCATAATGCAAGAACAGATTCATTTTCAGTATTTCACTTTTATCAACTTCTAATAGTGAAACCTTTTTAAATACAATATTTTAAACTTTTTTACTAAATGGGGACATCAAAAAATTTAAAATGAAACACCCCAATCTTCCACGGTACGTTTCCCTTTGAATAATGTGATAGCGTGTGTTGTACGCAACACCGAGTTCTAACACACCATAACCAATCAAACTAGCCGTTATAAATAGTAATACCTAATTTTTGAAAATATATATATTTTATATTTCAAAATGGACTTCATTTTTGGATTCGGAATATCAAATTTAGCCTAAGGTGAAATTTTGGTACTTTTCGGATAACTTTCATATTTTGATGAATAGTGAAAATTACTAAATTTTAATTAAAAACAACTTTTTTAATCAAAATAATTAATAGTGATAAATTGTGAATTTGAGTGGTTTTAAAGTATATTTAGAATATATTTTTACCATTTAATATAATGTTGGTCATTGGACATAATTTTACAATTAAACCGAACATAAACAAGTGTCAATCTTTTGATAGTTATTACCTCTTAAAAACACGCTTTTTGTTTTGACAGCGGGAATTAATTTTAAATTAATTTCTGCCACTACTGTGTTTTGAATTTAGAAAAATGGATTCCATATTTGGAATCAGGATGTTCAAATTATGTAAATAGGTAACTTTTATTTTTACACATTTTGAATAATTACTGCGGTAAATATTTTATTTACCATGGTTAAAGGGTAAATCCGGTAAATAAGGGTTAAAAAAATAATATTATAATAATACTAAATTACCCTAAAACGTGTCTTAACCCTATTGGTTGATACATGGTCGACCATGGGCATCTTTGGGTCTGTTTTGGGACCCCATTGATCCACTTGTAAGTGATAATGACACATTATATTAATAAAGTTAAAATAAAAATAAAAATGGAATAAACTTACATCTTTTAGAAGAACAATTTTTACATAGGGTTATACATTTTGGATTTTGGATTATAAATATTCATTAGAAAGCTAAAAAGATTTCCTACATAATGATATTTTATTTATAATTTTTGGACATCAAATAATTTAAATTATTAATGACACAATAATGATGCAATGTTTACCTCATTAATAAATCATTTAAATAAATAAGATTATAATGATTAAAATATTATCTAAAACCTGTCAAATTCTTATTGGTTGATGTTATTTAGAATATTAGTCATCTTATCTTCTACCTCAATGATTTTTGGACCATTATAAACCGAATACAAATATATTATAAAGTAATAATTTCACACTTTCCTAAAGAGCCCCTCCTCTCCCTTATAAAAGGAGACCACTTCTACTCATTCCTCACACCTCTCACGCCACTTGGCTCGTCCAAACTCTGCCCAAATAAGCTCCCCACATCCCTCTCATCCTCCTTGAAGCTTCCCCTTAGGCAGAATGCATTTCAACAAGTCCTTTGGTTCTAACCAAAGTGAGTTACCTAAATTAAAGGTAACGATTTCTCTTAAATTATTTTCATTTATTTTGCTTCTACAACCCCCAAACTCTTTTTATTTCCTTTCTTTTGTAACAACACCAGTATCCTCAATATACTAGGATGTTGTGATAAGAAGGATTCAAACTACACATACACAAAACTCTATCTAATTGATGATGAACATAATGTTTCTGTGGATTGCAAACTAACGCCTCACGAAACGATGATTGTTCAAATACATCTTACCGCCTCTCATGGTGGCCATTATGATGGCACTGTAATTAAATATGATATTAATGATATATATTTTATATATAAGCTTCTGTAATTCCATTTTATTTCATACCATTATTCGTTTCATGTTGTATATACATACGATAATTTCATTTGAGGAAGTGCGGACTACCGCCCCCTTAAAATGATATGACTCGTTCATACCACACATGGAACGTATAAAGGATGGTGTTAATGAACTTAAGTAACATATATAAAATATTATATTATACTAGAATAGTAATATACCTATGTATCATTTGGATTCAATTCTTTTAAAATAAAAATTAAATGGAAGTAGCGTTCGTGCGTACGTACGGACTACCGTCTCCACGAACGCGATGAGATTCATTCTCCATCGTATCCATTCAAGTCTTATTCTCATTTTAGGGTTAAAAATAATGTTAATATCATTCTGATTATGAATAAGATTTAATCTATCCATTACAAACATGTCTTACGTAACCAAACATTTAAGAAGAACGAATCGATTATCACCTGAAACGACGATAATACTAAGATATTATTAATAAAGCAATGTTAAAAGATCATATATGATATCATATTAATGTATATGATTCTTTTATAATTTAATAACAATTATTTCACCATTATACAGGAGGTTAACCTACCCCAACCAAGGAAAAGTACAAGGTAAGGGGTTTTCATCTCACTCCTTATTCCCGTGAGATTCATGCCATATTGCCACCATTACCTTTTGTGTGGTGTATGTACTGCCCATAATTATATTCTGTGTGTAATACACTCTAATTTATGTGTATTTACATATTCATTGTATGATACCTCTTTCATGGGTTTTATGTTTCATAATTTACCAAATTGGTAAGGGTTATTTCACAATCTCTTCATTATCCGAGGTTGTTTATATGTAATAATCTACTGGGATCTCTTTATCATCCACATCCATGTTTCTTCAAAATGTATTTCAAAACATTTTTATTATTTAAAAGAATATGGGTTAATGTCATTTATACCCTTTTTTGACTTTTTATAAGAGGAATCTTTCCGTCGTTTTCAAAACAAGGTCCTTTTTAACATTTTCGACAGTATTATGGTAAGAATGTTTTTTTTAACATATACGGAGGGTGCGGTTATTTTCCACCGTTATAAAATATTCAAAGCTTTCCTTACAAGCTTATAATAATATTTTCAAAGAAAAGGTTTCTTTTATATTTATTTTATTTTTAAATTATTTCAAAAGAGATATATTTCACTCAAATATATGAAAATCCAGTGTAAATGTATACTTATTTAACGCAAGCTTAAAAATGTTTTCAGAAAACCCGACTCTCGAGTTTGGTAGACAGGAAGGGATTGGGAGTGGACCCATCATGGCCTGTAATTAATCGAGAAGTCTCAGAATTAGTTATTTTGTTTTCAGAAGCTTGCATATTGTTTTCAGAAAAACACTGGAGTATATTTTATCAATTTTAAACATAAGTATCTTCTAAAAAAATTGCATCGGTAGGTCTCATGAGACAAACTAGTGTCTTGGCACAAGGCCTTGACAAAATCTTATTTGTAGTCTTGGCACGAGGCCTTGGCTATGTGGTTATGATAGTCTGGCATTATGCATTCCAACATTATAAAAGTGGTTATTGATTTTTGCATGTGATTATTCGATTAGTAGAATATCCATGTGAATAAGTAAATGGCATTATTTCATTTTATTTATGCCATACCATGTTGAAAGTTAATATTTAAAAGGCTTTTGTTTTAGTTATACATTTCCTTAAATGTTTATTCTTATTTATGAAAGTTTCCGCTATATTGTTATCCTTACTGGGCATTTGAGCTCACCCCTTCTCTATGTTTTATTTTTCCCAGGAAGTAAAGATGTAAGTTATGAATGACCTGTAGGGATATTATGAGGGGATTATAGTGTGGACTGTGGAAACATTATGTTGTTGTAGTAGTTTTTCATTTTATGATGTAATGTAAAACTTATGAATATATCTAGTGTTTCCAAGGCTACTAAACCAATCGGTCTTTCGAGATTTGATCTTTCTTGTGATCATGCCAATGTTACGAAGTAATGCACCGACTCTGGGCAGCTGGGGTCGGGGCGTTACACATTGTTCATCTGTTGACATGTGTACAAGGCATGTAATACCTGAGTACATGGCATGTACTATCGCTCAGCTGTCCACCACCTTACTATTTGCCTGCCGACTAACTACACGGCGAGTAATTACCCCCTACACGGTGTGTAGTTGGTTTTTACACCCATCATCATCGACTGAACTACACGCCCTGTGTACTAGTTCCACATGACCAATGTACACGGCGTGTGGAAAAATACATTGCATATAGTCACAAAATTTAATATTTTCTCAAATTTTTCTTATTTTCTCAAGAATACTTAAGGAAATGGGAAAAGAAGAAACCTGTACCTGATGATTAAGAACGTGGTTCTTACAAACATCACCCTTAAAGCAATTCATCCCTGACTTTCCCTTCCAAGGGTGGTGAAGATAAACCTGTGAACAACTCTGGCCACTGAGCACGTTCGTCGGTCTCCCACTCTCAGGTTTCATCCTGCACTTGGCCATTCTGCCAAGGCACCCGTACAAAAGGAACTTACCAGCCTCGGAGAACATTCGAGATCCTATCAACGATACGAATCAGATGCTCCTCAAAGGATGCATCTACATGAAGCTCAGCCTCCTCAGGTTGAAAGATGTGAGACAGGTTTAAGTGATAATGATGTAAATGAGATACATGGAAGACATCGTGCATGGCCCGGTACCTCTGCGGTAACTACAACCAATAGGAAACTGACCCGAGTCACTCTTTAATCTCAAACAGCACCACATACCTCAATGAAAGTTTACCCTATCTCCTGATTCGCCTATGTCCCAACCTTGGTGAGACCCGCAAATACACCTGATACCCGACCACGAACTCCAAGGGTCATCTGCGGTGATCAACATAAGATTCATGATGATACTACGTAGTAGCCATCTACTTCTGTATCAACTGGACCAGCTCTGATGTCTACTGCATGAGACGTGGTCCCAGTAAAGCTACCTCACCTATCTCCAACAAGCACAGGGGTGATCAGCATGGCCTACCATATAAATCCTCGTAAGGTGCCATTTATATAGTTTCTTGAAAACTATTTTTATAGGAAAACTTGACCAGGTATATGTGCTTCTCTCAAGAGCCCCCACAGTCTAGGATTCATACACCCAACGTGTCCTCTAGCACATGTATCGTACGCTCTGACTGGCCATCGGTCTAAGGGTGGTAAGCTGTGCTTAGAAGCACCTGTGTACCCAGTAACCTCTGAAAACTCTGCAAGAAACGAGACGTAAAGTGGGTGTACCTATCTGAAACGATAGAATAAGGAACTCCATGAAGACGTACAACCTCTCGGATATATAGCTTTTTGAGCTCATCAACATCGAATGTCTCCTTGATCAGAAAAAAGTGAGCCACCTTCGTGAGTATGTCCACCACAACCCACATGACATCATTGCCTCAAGGTGACCTCGACAATCCATTCACGGAATCCATCACGACATCATCCCATTTCCACTATAGAATGGGTAACTGTTGTAACAGTCCAGATGGCCTCTGATGCTCTGCCTTCACCTACTGACACGTAGAACATCTAGTAACAAAACCAGCTACTTCTCATTTCATACCTAGACACCAATACTGAGGTCTCAAGTCACGGTACATCTTGGTAACCCCGGGATGCACTAACCAAGCTGAAGCATGAAACTCCTGCATCAACTCCTCATGTATGTCCCCTGGAACCCATGCTTGTCCACGGAAACACGGTACCTCATCATCGAACATCACCCAACTAGGAGGAGGGTCCTCTCTTGTCACCGAAACCCATAGAAATATGACATACAAATTCAATATCTATCTCATCCTCACTCTATCCAAGAGGGTAGAAGTCACAACTAAGGAAGAGAGATTGGTATGCCCCTGACTGTCGTGCACCTCCAAATGAATCTTAGAGAACAAAGACATATGTTTCCACTCACCATTGGTTTCATGAACAACCTGTATCTGAGTCTTCCTGCTCAGTGAATCAGCAACTGCATTACCCTTACCAGGTATATAGGCATGTTCAAAATCGAAGGACTATAGGTACTCAAACCACTTCTGCTACCTCAGATTCAAGTCACGTTGAGTAAAGATATTTTTGAGACTCTTATGGTTGTTGATAACCACAAAATTCTCTCCCAATAGATAATGTATCCAACAGTACAACGAATGAACAACTACAGCCAACTCATGATCATGCGTCGGGTAATTCCTCTTATGTGGCCTCCACTACCGAGACCTGTACGCAACAACTCGATCTCCCTACATCAATATAGCTCCCAGCCCAATACCTGATGTATCATAGTTAATCGTATAGCTCTTCCCCTACTCTGGGAGTATCAGGATTGGTGCTGATGTTAACTTTCCCTTCAACTCCTGAAAGGCTATCTTGCAAGATTCTGACCAAATGAACTTCACACCTTTCATAGCCAAACATTTCAATGGCGCTGCTAAGTGGGAGAAGTCCTGTATGAAGCACCTATAGTATCCAGCCATCCCCAAGAAACTCTGTATTTCAAACACGTTCTTAGGCTACTCCCAGGAAACTACTACTCTCACATTCTCTGGATCCATGAAAACTCTTTCCTCTGAGATGATATGACCAAGGAAGTGTATCTGGTCCATCCAAAAATGGCACTTTGAGAGTTTATCATATAGCTGATACTCTCACAGTGTACTAAAAACGATCTCAAGATGGGTGGAATGGTCATGTCGAGTGTGACAGTACACCGAGATATCATCCCCAAAGAATACGACAAAAGAATATAAATACAAATGGAAGACACGATTCAACAGATCCATGAAATCTGTTGGCACGTTCATGAGTCCAAATGGCATAACCAAGTACTTGTATAGACCATACCTACTCCTGAAGGTTGTGAGGGGTATATCAGATGGTCTAATGCATAACTGATGATATCTAGATCTCAAGTCAATCTTCGAGAACACTCGTCCTCCTCGAAGTTGATCGAAAATTTCATCAATCCTCAGAAAGGGATATCGGTTCTTGACCATCAACTAGTTATGATTCTATTAATCCACACAGTGTATGAGGGTACCATCCGCCTTCTTCGCAAAAAGGACTGGAGAACCCAAAGGAGAAGTGCTGGGCCAGATAAATCCTTTTGACTTCAACTCCACTAACTATCTCTTGAGCTCAGGAAACTCTTGTGGAGCAATCCTATAAGGAGGAATGGACACCAGTGCTGCTCCTTATACAAGATCAATAGAGAAACCCACCACTCGCATGGCAGGTCGACCTGAAAAGTAATCCGGGAAGACATACCTGAAATGATCAACCACTGGAGGGAAATCTTTCTAAAAAGTCCCCTAATCATCCAGATATAAACTCACAATCTGGGTTGTCACACCACCTCACCCAAGATGCTCTGGTCAATCTCTGCTCTCCTGGTCATCCCACTAGCCCTTTTATAGAAACTCTTCGCCCTCTGGTGACGTGAAACTCACCCTACGATTATAGCAATCCACAAAGGCTCATAAGGGTACCAACCAGTCTATTCCGAGAATGACATCATAGATCGTCATCTCTAAAACATAGAGGTCCCATAGAAAGTGACACCCACCAACCTCAAGGGTCACTCCTTTCACTGACGCACACCATCCGTTCTAGTCCCCAACAGTGTTTCTAGCATCATAACATCAGTTGAATAAGAAATTCATGGCCCAAGGCTCTCCACAACAGGCAAAAATATAAAACTATGTGTAGCACCTGTATCGAAAAGTTCTGATGAAAAAACAAAAGCTACTAGAATAGTACCTATGACTGTAGAATGTTCGAGATCCTACTCCTGTTGGGTCTGTTGAACTGCATATGTCTGCCTAGTGCCTCGACCCTGCGACACAGCCTGGCTACCCGGAGCTATCCCACCCTACTGCCTCTAAGATCCCCGTGTATGGCTACCATTACCATGACCAACATCTCGGCCTGCACGCCCTAACTTATTCCAGTTTCCTGACTAGTAAGAAGTTGATGGTCCTTCTCCCGCATGCGGAGTCTACAGAGAACCTCTCTCACTAGCCGCTAGTAGAATCTCCCTACAATAACGCTAGATATGGTCCATATTTCCGCAAGCTCAGCACTCCAATGGGTCATGTGGACACTGTGATCTCTTGTGACCCTCTCTACTACACTGGTAGGAAATGATTGGGCCACTCGAAGAATTCCTCTAGCTGGTACTGCCTTCATGAGAGAACTCCATCTGTCTCTTCCTATTACTAGTAGAAATAGTACCAGTAATTGGTGTCGAACTGCCTTGGCCCACACCACTAGCTTCTCGCAGGTTCCTCTCAGTAATCATTTCCTAGTTTTCAATAGCTTGTATAGTCGGAAACCTGGTTACATTCACCAGTGATCGGATGTCATATCAAAGACCATCCTCAAATAGTTTGGCCCACAACGTCTCATCACCCACCAGAACAAGTTCAAAACACTGAAGGTCTGTAAATCGAGTAGAATAATCCATCACAGACATAGCACCCTATTGTAGATTCATGAACTCTCGAGCTCGATATTCCCTTAGCATCTCTGGGAATAAGAAGTGATAAAGAGAAATATGAAAATCTCTCCACGCCAGGTCGTGGTGATGCTTAGACTGGGTGGTCACATCCCACCACCTCTTGGTGGAATCACGCATCATATAAGTCGCGAGCTTGACCCTCCGCACTGGAGAAATCACAAGATGCTCGAAAATAGTCTGCATTGAATCCAACCATGACTCTGAAGCTTGTGGTCCTCCATCCCCTGAAAATGTAGGTGGATACTTCTAGTGGAATATACGAGTTAGTTTGACCATAGATTTGGCATCCTACGGTGCTCCCTGGAAGGTCTTCATAAACCGCATGAAGGATTCACGGAAATGCGCCTCCGCACCTACGTCTGGTATAACAGCTGGCGCCTCATCTGGCACTAGTGGAGGATCAACTGGTAGCCCATGGCCTACCATCTCTGAAGTATAATTGTCACTGCTATCTTGGCGTACAAGTGGTGGTCGTCTCGGCGGCATGACTCTAGAAGGTCAAACTCACACCTTAGATAAAGATTATAAAAAACATAAATAAGGGGACAGGAGAAAGAAGGTTTTCAAAATTTACAAAACACGACTGCACGACGTGTATAAATACTACACGGCGTGTTCTCGAATCCATTTTCCTGGCCCGAGTCCTTCTACACGGCTAAGCCAAACGGCTCATTTGAACAAGTCTACACGACATGTATAAAGACTACACGGCGTGCATGGTTTAATTTCCAACTACCTGTGTCATTAATGACATGGCATGTATACCCAGGCCACACTACACAGTGTGTTTTAAAAAAACACATGGCGTGTACAAAAATCCCTCATACCGACCCGTGTTTCTCACTACACGGCTGGCTACTCGGCTACAACTACACGGCGTGTTCCAAAAGTACATGGCATGTACTATGAAGGATAACACCATACCGTGTTGTTAGTTACACGGTCGGGTACTGTGGTCAGACTACACGGTGTGTTCAAAGTGAACACGGCGTGTATGTCTTAAGGTTTTCTTCGTCCGTGTTGTTAATTACACGGGTGGACACGGGGTCACTACTACACTGCGTGTACAAATGGTACATGTCATTTTTGTACAAAAACCATTCCCTACCTCGTGTCCCCACCCACACAGTCTATGACATGAGAAGATAATACACGCCGTGTACTTAAAAAGTTTGTATTTCTCCCCGAACAGGAGAATACACGGCATGTGTCCACAGAACTACATAGCGTGTATACTGGGTTTTCCGGACAGTATGCCTTAGAAACTACTCTGGATCCCAGAAAACACTGATACCAACACCTAAGTTCCAAATTCTGATCTGTGAGGGCCCATACTCCTCGCGAATCAGTGCTTGGAATCTTATCTGTATTTATAAATTTAGTAAATAGCCAATGTTCAACCATATTCCTGTCGATGAGGGCCCATACTACTCAATAACCAATGTTTGGTGTCCATTCTGTCAAGGCCTCATACAGAAATATCTTATCAAATAATTGGTATCTATCAAAGCACTTATCACAATAGCATGCTTTTCGATCACAATAGCTATCACAACAACATGAAATTTCTAATGCACCTATATGGCTTGGATGAATGCATGACATGTGATTTATAGAATGTTGCTAAATGATTCATGAGATGGAATACCCTCATCTCATCAAGTTTCAACGAAAATATAACCCACATATAACTTATAATCAACACATTCACAAGTGCATCGCCCAACAGTGAAAATCAAATCAACTATAAAATTGAAAAACCAGAAAAATTGCAACACGAGGTAAATTGGATTTTCCCTATACACGGGTTAGATACTCCTGGACACATCTTATTACCAACTACCATTTCCATCATATCCTTGACTAGGGCTCCCAATAGTAAGTCAAAAAATGAACCTACCTCTGATTCCACTTTGTAAAGTCCCGGATCTTGGTGCCACTCAACGGGTGCCCTGAACCTGGTTGGACACATGACCTCAAGCACATTTCCACAAATGCCAGAGGCTTCCAACTTGCAGCGAGGACCCAGGTCTGATAGTGGGGAAACAATGCCCTCATTTTTCAATGTGTAGTGCAGCGGAAAGGATAATTATCATACATCAGTGGAAGCAGTAAACAATATAGAACTGAAATGGACAATTGAAGTAAAGAGAACCAACAGTCATATATATATCAAGATGCAGCATGTTACTATTCTATGAAAACAAACAGAACATGTTACATAGAAGTAAAATACGATACAATGGAATGTATAGGTACAATAGAAAAAATAGAATAGTCGACAGCATGACAATACTGAGCTTGGTCCCATGCTCCCCTACACCTCAGTAACACTCAAGTACCTGTATAGTGACCATTGCCCTTATCCACACATGCAGTAATATAGTCTATTTTGGCCGATAACATGACCCAAACTGGGTTTGAGAAATAAATCCCAGTAGGCACCCACCGAAGGCCCGTGCCCAACTGTCAGTCAGAAATGTGCAACAATAGTGTGCAATAAAAGCATTAAACTAGTAATCACTCAGAAGTAACTATCATTACTAGTTTCATTGCCATTTAACTATTCATTTAGTAGTTCCATTTAATAACATTCAAGTTTAATTTAATAACATATATATTTCCTCAGAACTATGCCCTCGGGCTGATATAACCACGCCCTCATGTTAATATAATCACGCCCTCAGGTTAATATAATCAGGCCCTTAGGCTAACATAATCATGCCCTCAGGCTAATATAATCACACCATCAGGCTAATATAATCAAGTCCTCTGGCTAATATACCGGCCCAAGCCCAAAGCATAACAAGAATATATATATACAATTCTTTTCACGGCAAAAGTAATGATCAATTTAAACATGGTATACCCTCGGGTATCTGGGTCAAACGATAAACAGAGGAACACAACCACGGGTGGTCCTGGATCCAAGAAGTGATCCCAAAAATCAGTTTTACACTTACATTAAATTACCTATGCAATTATAGGTATATAAACAGTCAAGGCCTTAGCCATACGACACCACAACGTGGTTTTGTAGCACAATGGTACAGAAAAACACATAGCAGTTGGAATTTAAACACCAGAACACCTACCTAGATCTCCCCTGATTGGTATACATGAACGATGCTCCTCGAAATGCCCTAGAATGATGTAGATATGAGGTATATGAAATCTAGTTAAAACTCAAATAACTTCCCTTAGAGGAATAATTGGTATGATTGGTACAAGGGGAGGGTTTACCCGTATGGTTCCAAAAAGATCGACGGAAGCAGAATCGAATTCCCGGTGCTCGATCGGGTGATCTCCAAAGCACCGGAAATCCCTCCCGAGTTCTCCTTCAGTTCTAAGCCTTCCCTATGAACAGGGGAGTCTACTGCCCATTTTAAGTGAAAAAAACATACTACACGGAGTGTACTATTGGGAACATGGCGTGTAGTTTTCATTTTTTTAACTGTTTCTTCGGTAGCTTCTTGCCGGCGTGCCACTGTTTATCTATCGACATGTGTACACGGTGTGTAATGCCAAAGTACACAGCATGTACTGTTTCTCATCTAGCCACTGCCCTACTATTTGCCTGCCGACTGACTACACAACATTTAATTACCCCCTACATGACGTGTAGTCAGTTTTTACACCCATCATCGTTGACCGACCTACATGCCTTGTGTACTCCTTCCACACGGGCAAAGTACACGACGTGTGGAAAAGTACACGGCGTATAGTCACAAAATTTAGGATTTTCTCCCATTTTCCTTATTTTCTCAAGAACACTTAAGGAAAAGGGAAAAAAAGAAACTCGTACCTCAAGATTAAGAACCGGGTTCATACATTAAATTGATGATATATTTTATGGTATGACATAAGATCCATGTGAATAGTATTCTAAACATGACAATAGTTTGATAATGATGAACTTCTTTAAAGTAAAAGTTGATAGAAACATATATGTGAATGATTCTGAATCTAGAACTCTAATTTTAATTCTTTATGTTGATGATATAATTTTTTTCTAGATAGAGAATATGTATATAAAATATTTTATGAGAAAATGAAGAATAATTTTGAAATGTCTATGTTGGGAGAATTAAAATTCTTCCTTGGATTACATGTTCAAAAAAAGGAAAAATACATTCTCTTATCTGAAGATAAGTATTTTAGGAAATTGTTAAAAAAAATTAGGATGGAAGAATCCAAAGAAGTTTCAACTCCTATTTCAGTGAGCACAATGTTGAGTAAATAGGAATAGAGAACAAGTGTGAATTTGAAAGACATTCATAAGATAATAGGATGTATTATTTACCTTACTACCTCAAGGCCTGATATTGTTTATGTTGTGACATAGTGTTCCAGGTACCAATGAAATCCAAAATAATCACATATGTTGGCAGAAAAGAGAATTATGAGAAATGTAAAAGGAATAAATTCACATGGGTTATTATAAAAAAGAAATATTGAGATGATGTTTCATGGATATAATGATTCCAATTAGACTAGATATTTTAATGATATCAAATAAACCTCAGAAGGAACATATTTCCTGGGTAAATGTTTTGTGAGTTATCATAGTAGGAAACAAATTATAGTAACATTGAGCATAGATGAATCTGAATATTTTGCAGCTAATCAAGATTGTAATCAAATGTTATAGACGAATGTATGGCTGGAATATTTGAAATTAAAAGTTTCTAAACCATTAAAGATACTTTGTGATAATCAGAGTGTAATTGATCTTTCTATGAATCATGTCCAACATTAAATATAAAAACACATTGATATAGAGTTTGACTTTATAAAATAGATTGTTTTTTCTAGAGGTGTTTTGATGGAATATATTTCAATAAAGTAAGAGATTAATGACATATTTACAAAATTAATGCAAAAAGAACGGTTATTGTAATTGTGACTAAAACTCCATGTTCAACATCCTCCCTTGTCTTCATATACCCCATAAGTACCCCTAATATTCATTGGATTATATTGACAAAGGGGGAGATAGAGTAATAACTTTGTAATAATTTTTTACTTATCGTTCTTTTATGAATATGAATTTGTGGTTATCATATAATGGGGGAGATAAAAATAAAAGTTAACAAAAAAATATAAGTGAGAGAGAATGAAAAGTTAGAGATAAAGATAAGAGTGAGGGGGAGCTTATCTTTATATGGCTGTAAATTTTTTTTCCACAAATAGATGGAATTCCTTAAAAAACATTTCTTTATCTAGTAGTGTTGTGTCAATACACTATATTTAGAAAAAGGCTATGTTTTTATAATATTAAATAACTTGAGTTGTTTACAAAAGTTGACTTATGAAAATTTCTAAGAGTTAAGAAGCTGTTAACAGGGGTTTTCAATAAATCAAAAGGGGTAGATTGAAGAACATTTTTGGTAAAATTGTTTTATAAATAGTTTATGTATTTTGTCACAATTAACCTTTTTGTTGAAAAATATTTTTATTTTTAGTAATTGGAATGAGTCCATCGTAATGAGGTTGTTTTTTGGACACATGTTTCTGGAATTAGGTTTAGGATTGAGCTACACAGGACATAGAAGTAGTTATGAAGATAATTTTGTTGATCATAAATTTTATTTTCATCAGTTCTATAGGCATGAAATTGAAAATAATTGAATTCTACATTATTAGAGGTACACGATTTGGTTTTTGGGAATTTTGAATTTTTTGTATTCGGAGAATTAAAGAAGTTTCTAAGTCAGAAAAAATAATTTTGTGAGTTATAATGAATGTGATGTTATCAGTTACAAAGTTTTCATAAATTATAAAAACAAATAATATCACACAATGTTGATTAATAAGTAATAACAAATAATGAAAACACTCATGATAAAATATTTTGAAAAAATAATGGAGAGATTTGACGAATTATAGAGTTTTAAAATGATATTTCCAGCATAATAGGATTACATAGAAATGAGATGAGAAAGAAAAAGATGTTTCTAAGCCTGAGGAAGAAATAAATCATACAGGGATTTTCATACTTAGATTCTCATAGTGATATTTTCATATTGGAATTTTCATATTGAGATTTTTGTACAGGGGTTTTCGTACTAGGAAAAATGAACTAATATTTTTTATTCATATTTTCATACAGAGACATTCAAATAAGAAGAATTGTACTAATATTTTTGTACTTATATTTTCAAATGTGGATTTTTATATTGAGTAAATAGTGCTGAAGTATTCATAATGAAGAGTTCATATTGAGAATGAAACAGAATTCATATTCACTGGGAAAGAAGTATAAATTAGAATCACTGTGAAAGAAACAAATATCTTAATGAGTTGATGGAAAAGAATATTCAAAAATTAAATTCTATATGTTTTATGAAGAATTGATGTTTTTGAACTTGAATATAAAATTTTCATAAATCTAAAATAAATATAAGGAGGTTTGAAGAAGTCAATGTAGAAGTTTTAAACGCAAGATATTTTTAGAGATTTTGAGATTTGAGGAAGTGTGGAATGTATTTAAGTTTCCCACATTTTTTATCTAAGTTGCCTATAAATAATTCCTTAGAAAATTTGTTCATTTGAAAATTTCACATAAAAGAAAAAGGTGGATCCCTAGATATCTTGAATTGAAATTTCCCATATAATTGAATAAGAATTGTTTTGAGTATTCTCATAGAGTTTGAATTTTGCAGATTGAGATTAAGGTCATCAAACTGAGAAAATCAGATTCATCGTTATCATATTCATAAAATTGGATCCAGCATTATCGTATTCAAAAAATAGGATTCAACATTATCATATTAACAAAATTGGATCTAGTGACGTTATTTTGAGAAAATTGGATCGAACATTATCATATTGAGATAATCGGATCTAGCATCATTATATTAAGATAATCAGATCCAAAATTATTGAATTGAGAAAATCAGATCCATCCAAATGAAACTGCGAATTCAGACTGATTAATTAAGGAGTAGATTCAATAAATTAATTATTCATTTGTCCTGATCAATTTTTTTATATGTAAAAATTATAAACAGACATGATTTAGTATAATAATCTTATTAGAAGATAAAAGGAGTTTAATAGGAGTTGGCAGAAGTTTTATTCACTTCTTCTTAATACTGGATTTCCATAAACTCATAAGAGTGGCTATAATAAGAATTTAGGTTCTCACACTAAGGATGAAACTTTTATATATTGTGTGATTTACTTTCATTCCTACTATTTCATGCATTAATATTTACTAAAATTTGATAAGTATTTAAATCCTCATAGGTTTTTGGGGTTATGTTTTGAAAATAATTGAAGCTTATAAAATTGAACGACTGATATACCTCCCCCTATCAGTTTTTTTCAATCCTTTGGAACTTCAATAATAATCCCTTGAATGTGGAAGCTTCTAAACATTATTGTTTAGATTAATGAAAATCCCCTTGTTGGTATTGTGAAAGATCATTGGATTCTTCATTCAAGTTCCTATATGTTTTAATTTGAAAAATATTAGTGATATAATAGTTAATCACAAATAATTATCTACCAAGGATTATATTTGTGATTTTGATCTGGAAGTCTCACCTTTATATCTTCTATTGGGAATGAAAACAACTGAAAAAACATGCTACATATTACTTAATGTAGGCAATAATTATCCATAAAAGGAATCATTTTATATAGTTATAAACCTTGAAGATGTACTGTCGGGTTATTGATTACAAGAATACATCAAAATCAGAAATTTATATAATTCATAATGAAACCAGTATAAAAATAAGATAATATTAGGATAACTCCCAAGGGGTATTATTTTTAGATAGTCCATAGATTTACTATCATTTTATGAACCCTAATTTGATGGATGTTTTAGATTCATTCTTAGGAACCACCATAGTCCTTTTATTCCAACATTAATGATTTTCCACTTGTGGAACGCTTTTTGATGTTCTTCAATCTAGAACCACTCCTCAATGGTGTACCACATATGGAGTGATAATGGGGAAAAAGAATGTAGGGGAATGTCCCTTGTTCATATTCTTGAGGATTGGCATGCATAGGTTGTGGATGATAAAATTTCGGATTAAACATACTTTCTATTTAATTCATGAATATTATTTATTCATCAACTATAAAAATTTGCCAACATCCTCTTTAATAACCATTTATAAATTAAAAATTTCATCATCTTCATTATCTTTGAAACATAAATTTTTAATAATAATTTGGAACACTAAAATGGAACATCAACACGTTCCTCTTGACACATCAAGAAATAAGAAAAATGATTTTCCTCCTCAATTCTTAGAAAAATAGGAACATAATCCAAATTAACTACATTAAAATCAATGTTAAATAATAAGACATATTATTTTAAGAAAAATGAATTTCCCTGTAAAAATTCACCTTGTTCATCTTCACGGTCAGATAATGATCATGGGATTAAATCATGAGTAGGAGTGAAATAGTCAGCCTTCTCCATCCTCTCCTCGAAAAAATTTCTCGAGTGTTAGAGTCTTCCATAGAACATGTATTGTTGTTATCCCCTTGTTCCTTCCCTCCTGGAATCTACAAATCATTAGGAAAATGAAGAAAGAGAAATTCATCAATTAAATTACTAGATATAAAATGATATTATATGTTTTTTCTATCTTACTCCATTTTATAAATCCCCATTTAATTTATTTACAAACTAGGCTGAGATTCTATCTGACCCAAAATATGACTTGGTCCAAAACTAGGCAAGAGAGGCATTCTCGATCCTCCTTGGATTAAAATTAGAATCAGGAATCAATGATAAATCAAATGGGAGTGATTTCTTCACAATAAAAAACCATGATCTAATAACCAAACAGAGTACACACAAAAACCAACAACTAAACATTAATAAATATAAATACAGATCCAATTACAACTGCAACTAATTAAAGATGAAAACTAAAAAAATGAAAACCAAACCAAACCAAAGAAAACTCAATCTCTTTGTGACCTATTGGTCACCAATAACCAAAAGGCCATCCCAATACAAAGGAAAAATCGAACCAAAAAACATAAAATAATAAAACATCTTGGGTCTACGAAAACCAAGCGACATAAGTAGGGTGTGGGCATATAATATCTTAGTAGGTAATCACGAAAAAATCCATAAATTTTCATTCTAAAAGAATTCCATAAAATATATACTGAAATACATATAGAAAATAGGATTTTAATCATTTTAAATAACCAACCAAAGTTTCCCAAAAATTCCCTTCTTTTCTAACAACACACACAAAATTCTTTTTTTTTACAGTTTAAAATTCCAAAACCCAATTAAAAGCCAAAACCCAATTATAAATCCATAAAATAAGACAAAACAGGTTGAACAGAATGTAGGGTAAACAAATCAAGAAGACATAAACCAGTAGGGGTAATATCCAACATGTAGTAGATATAAAAAGAATATAAAAATAGTCAAGAATATGAATTTCCTAAACATCTATAGAGGAAATTCATGGATGTACTTAATTTGGTCTCACCTACTAGCGTATGGTGTAACTCCATAATCAAAAACCAACATGCCACTTTAAACTAGCCAATCGAGTGACCCATCCCAACCAGCCTCAACGCATCCATGGGGTACCAGCTCATCTATTCGAGGTTAATAATAAACCATCACTCAACCCACTAGGTGATTCCTTAAAATATGATGATAATAGTACTCAGTGAATGGGGAGGTCCACACATGCGTGGTACAAATAAAGCCCACTCTAACCGTGGTGTCCTATATCAAACATCGATAACACCTATGTGATGAACCACTCCTTGGATGATCCACCACAGATGTTTCCACCACACATTTCAATATGTACACAAGTTCCAACCATGTTTTCACATCATTCAAGTTTTAAAACCACTTTTCCAGACATCACTAAATACTAACCAGTCCTTCACATCACATAAGTTTCAAAAAAATACCAAAAAATCTCAAAGTGACAACCGAGCCTTTCATTTCCAAATACAATTCCATTTCCAACACAATTTCAAAAATCAAGATGAAAACACACAACATACATAAAGATTCCAAACAAGCCATAAAACCATTTAAAACCCAACCATATCCCAAAGTACCAAATGAACTGCAATTTTGATCACCAAATTTGAGTCATTTGAAACCAAAGGATAATTATTACAACCTCCTAGGGTTTTATATAAACGAACATGTGTTTTTAATTTTACGTTTTATTTTAATCGAGTTCATCTAAGACCATTATAATTTGCGTTCATATCCATATGTGCACCTCGTGCACCTATGTATATGACTAAATACAACGGAACACATCAAGTATTCATGAGAGTACCCAAAAACCATTTTAAATAATAATCACTTTCTTTAACAACAAATACAATAATCCACACACAAGTGGTAGGCCATAAAACCACAAAAATCCTCACACAACACCTAATTCACAACCCAAACAAAGTACCAAAACATAACTAAGTAAAACACAAAAAAATTTACCCAATATCTTTTTAAGTGAATCATTTAGCATTTCATCAAATACTTTATGCACATATATAAATTGAAATATTAAATAAAACCCCATAAAAACCATTTTAAACCAATTTTTTATCATGAAAACAACAAAACAATCTATATTAACATATAAAATTCATTGGAATAAGATATAGAAATAATTTAGGAAAGATCAAGCATGAAATGGAATGTTTTGGAAGGGAAATGGACGGAAACACCTCCCTCAATAATGTGAAAATGAAATGAAACTTCAGGAGAAAGAATAATACACCACAAGAGACAATCCAAACACTCTAACATTAAAATAAAAGAAACCCATACATAATTCCTAACCCATAGGGTTTTCCCAAGATAAATACCCATCTAGAGAAACAAAGAATGTTAAAGAAAAGGAATAAGAGAAAAAGAAATCAACTAGAAACTCAAGGAGGCTTACCAAGGAACCTTCATGGTTCTTAAATTGGGGAAGGGGAGCAAGGGAAGAAGGATTCCTTGAGTCCCCTATTGTTCCTCAGTCGATCAAGGGAAGAGAATCCTGAATTAGAGTTAAAAATGAATTGGGGAAAACAGAAATTTCATGATTTTAAGGTCCCGGGAAAGACACATGGTTTAAAAAACCATGTGCCAACCTTTCACATCCAATGAGAGAAGAGGTCACCCACATGATTTGGCCTCATAGTTTAGGAAACTTTGTTCCACGAATCTATAAAATTACAGAACCTCCCAGCATGATCGCCACAAAATTTCTCTTAACCATATGTAAGTCATGCACCATGACATAAACCCTAACCCCCAAGCTATATGATTTCTACTTTTCCTCACACGGTTTTCCCCAAACCATCCTCAAGACATGCAATTGTAACCATGAAAGAATAAAATTAACTAAAACACCCTCTACTTCAGTAGGCTACACAATTTACCCTCAAAAGATGCACTCAAACCATGCATAAGACAAAAACTCACCTGAAACATCAAAAACTCAAAAATTCAAGTTGGGAACTCAACCTAAACCTTAAAAAAGATTCATCATTAAGAAATAAATAAAAAAATTAAATTCCAGGGTCATGGTGTGAATATTATTCCCACCACAAACACTTTATTCCCCCATAAATTCACCCATCCAAATGATAAATAAAACTTGATCCTAGATCTGAATGAATCTGAATGAAACCACGTGCCTCATAGTGACCTTTTTAAATCAAAAAGTAACAATCGTCCACCTATATGTTGAACTTCATCAAAAATAAAATGCATGAATGATAGGAGGGTTATCCCAACCACAAGAACTCAACTAACATGATCAACATTGATACTCCAACAATTCTACCATAGACCGATCAGTATGGGAAATCCTAACATGAACCAAAAACCCCCATATAAAACGGAAGAAATAAAAGAAGATATCCAAACCAAATGGAGAATTCAATAAAAATTCACTAATTTTGTGAATCTTAAACATATCTAAAATTGGTGTGGGAGGAAACTAAGAACATTTCACAATAGGATAAGAATTCAAAAATTTACTTTCATAAAACACAAAAATAGAGTTACTAATAAAATGAAAGTACCTAGATTGTTTTATAAAAAGGAGAAATCGAAAACAAAAAGGAACACCTCAACAAAGGGAATTATATTATCCCCAATACAACATTGGGGACAAAACTAGTCCATAAACACCCCCATATCATAAAAATCCTAACTACATGAATCGATTCACTCTGAGGCTTGTGGATGGAGCCCTGATGTCTTGAAGTGTTGGTTTCCCCCTACTCAGGAGATGATAGCCTCTGACCAAGATTTATTCTTCTTGAAAATCCACCAACAAAACATTTCTTGGTGACCAAAATAAACACATCATTAACAATTCTTTAGAGGATTATGACAAGAGAGCTTTGAATGCCTGAACTGACTACAATGGATGCATACAAGAGAACATTTAAAAAAAATGAAAAGCTAGAATAGACAAAAGAGGTTTCTAAAAAACATGCTCCTCTAGAACACACCTCTCACCAGATAGGGGACCCTCACAGGTTCCATGAATGACTGGTTCATTAACTACCTCTAACTATATTAAAGTAACAAACTTGGTGAGAAATGCCTCAACAACTAGTTTCTCAAACTGAACTTTACTAGATAAGAGGAATAACTCCTTGATCACAAGATGAATACACCAAATGAAAAGATGAGCATTAATCTAATTCTCTAAGGCTATCTCTGATGAAAAATAATCTAACTCCATGAAACATTCATCATATTCCCTCATCATTAGTTGGCCTTGTTGAACATCCAATATCTCATCCACCTTCCCCACATTCACATCTTTTAGTATGAACCATCATATTAAATGTGGTATTAAACACCTCCCATGTCATCTCAAATTGTAATGATGTAATGAAAATCACCATCCATCGATCCACAGATAGACCCTGAAATGTGTTCAAAATAGCATAGACACTCAATTATTTAGGAGTTCCCAATGATATGAAGAAACTCTAAACATCCTCAATCCATCCTGCTATATTTAATGGACAAAGATCACAATTAAATATAAAAAACCGAAAATAACTCAACTCTGCCACCCCACTCAGAGTTTGGGAAGGGAAAAAAACATACGAGATTCACTAAAAACCTTGGGGACGTTTTCGGGAAGAATACTCTGAACATAAAAAAAATAAAACCATAATTAAAATCAACCAAAAATCATCCAAAAGATCATTTTAATCCAAAGCAAACATCTCATAAGGGAAAAATCACAAACAAATCTAGATTCCTTTTTTTCAAACCACAATTTTGTTCTTATTTACAAAATAGTATTCTTCCAATGGAACATCCTAAAACACCAAACTCTTTCAACACCAATCCCATAACCAAAATACACATTCATAGAAAAAACAAATTTCATAATCATTTTACCTTTTTAATTCCACATTTTTCTTGAAAACCATTTTCTATTTAAAAAATGAATCACACCAACCAAAAAAAATCCATTCAAAACTTAATAAAAATCCTAAAATTATGAAATAGTGTCTATGAATAACCTAACGACATGGTTAGTGCTCTATACCCATAGAACTCACCAACCACAGGGAGGTAATTGAACCGTGAACTTAGACTCCACATGACTCACTACTCCACATGAGATAAAAACATTCCATGTACTTGCCCCCATTTTCATTGGAAATCCACACAAATTAAAAAAAGACTCAAATCCTAGAATATCCCTAGAAACTCAAGGTTTAGGAGGAGTAAGAGTTCATGACTTCCTTCTCGTACCTACCTCTTGATTCCTGACAGTTCTAATCTCTAGTTTACTAGATTCCCCAAATAAAAATGGGCTTCTCTGATAACATTTTCTCATGAACCGGGTCAGGATTCCATTTGACCCGACACTCGACCTAGTCTGAGACAAGGATCTAAAGTTGTTCTTGATCCTCCTGGGTTGGTGACTAGTGTCAGGCATCAATGAAAAATGAAATTGGAAAATTTATTTCCAAATAACCAGAATCAAATAACCAAATACAGTAGACAACAAAACCAACAATTATATATCAATAAATATAAAAACTAGTCTAGATAAAACTAAAATTAGACAAATATGAAAACTATTAAAATGAAACAAAAATCAAAGCAAAGTCATCTAGATCACCATGTGACCTCTTGGTAACCACATGCCACAATACAAACGTAATCCAAAGGCAGTATCAAACTAGAAACCTTAACCTGCAAAATATATTGGGTATCCCGATGTCAATAGACACAAGTAGGGTGTGAGAAGACAACTTATCAGTAGGAAATCACCACAAAATCCATACATTTCTTTTCCAAAAATAGTATATAAACACTTTTTTGAAATACATGTACAAAATATGATTTTAATCATTTTAAGGAAATAAGCATAGATTCCCAAAAATTACATTCTTTTATAAACACACATAAAACATTACTTTTTTACAATAGTTTACATTTCCAAAACCCAATTCAAAACCAAAACCCAATTAAAAATCCATTACAGAATATCAATTATGTCGTGATGAAATTAAATGAAATAAATCTAGAATACATAAATAAGAATAGATAATATCCATCATGTAATAAATATAACTATAACATACATATTTTCAATAATGGTAACTACCTAAAAATATTTATAAGCAATAATTAGATGTAATTAATAAACACTCACATGTTCGAGTATGGTTTAGCTGCACTATCTATAACCAACTGGTCACTCTAAACTCACAAATCCAGTGGAATGTCCCACCAGGACTTATAAAATCCATGGGGCACTATCCCATCTTATGAGCGTTGATAAGAAACCATCACTAAACCATCTAGATGACTCCTAATAATTCCATGATAATAGTCCTTGGTGAATGGGGATGACCTCACAAGTGTGGTTTGAATAAAACCCACTACAACCGTACATTCATATCCCAATCATTGAAACCACCTATGTAATGACCCACTCCTCAAAGTATCCTCCATTGAGGTTCCCATCTCACATATCAATCCACACACAAGTTTCAAATGGGTCATCACATAATTCATGTTTCCAAACCACATCTCAAAATATCTTTAAATACTAATCAGGCCTTCACATCACATTATATTTGAAAAATCCCCAAAACATCTCAATGTTCCAAACAATCCTTACACTTCCAAATCCGATTCCATTTCAAACACAATTCATAATACCAAGATATTTACAAAAAACATACATAAATATGGAAAATGTGCCTTCATACCATTTAGAAACCACCCATTTCTAAAATTACCATATGTTCCACAATTTAAAACACCAATTTAAAACAACATTTGAGTCATTTGAAACCGAGGCACATTTTGTAAAAACTCAAATGGTTTGAAAAAAATTTTCAAGTGTTTTTAAATATGAGTTTTATGTTAAGCGAGTTCATATAAGAGCATTATCTTTTTTGTGCCTCTCCATATGTGTACTATGGCACTTATGGATATTACCACATACATTATAACACTTCAAGTATTCATGAGAGTAAAAAACCATTTTAAAGAAACTCAACTTGCTTTAACACTGAAAAAACAATCCACACACATGCGCCCAGACATAAAACCACAAAAATACACACACAACACCAAATTCATAACCCAACCAATGTATGAAAACATAACTAAGGGAAACAACAAAAAATGTTCCCAATTTCATTTTAAGAGAATCAATTTAATTTTCATAAAATACCTTATGTGAATATATATATATAAATATTTAAGAATGCCATGTGAAAAACATTTCACACCAATTTATTATCATGAAATCACCCAAAAAAAATATATATTAACATATCAAAGTAATTGGAATAACATTTATAAATCATTAAAAATGATTAAGAATCAAAATTTATGTTTCAAGAGAGAAATGGATAGAAACACCTACCTCAATGACATGCGAATGCAGCAAAAAATCAGGATAAATATTAATACAAGCCAAGAGACAATCCACACACCATAGAATCAAAATAAAAACAACCCACTCTCGACCATTACCCTTAGAGTATTTATATGAGAAATTCGAATCGAGATAAACCATGGTACCAAGATAGAAGGAAGAGGAGTGGAAGAAACCAAACAAAAACTCAAGGAAACATACGTAGGAACCTTCAAGGAGATTCAATGTAGTAAGGGGAGAAAGAGAGGAGGGTTTCTCGGAGCCCACATGTGCTCATTGGTCATGAAGGGGATGAGAATCCCGAAATTTGATTAACGAATGAGTGGGGAAATATGGTGATTTAAAAAATTTAAGGACCTAGGAATCTATCATAGATTGGATGCGAAGTTTGACAAACTATGTTCCAACCATTTGCACCCTACTAAGGAAGAGAAAAACCCCACATAGTTTGGACATATATTTTGGGAAACTGTGTGCTAACTATGCGCAATGACTCTGTCAAATTAAATAACCTACCCTCACACTTGCCGCGTGGTTTCTCCAAACTATGCACAAGATGTGGGACATGACCTAGACACCAACCCACATGCTTCACAGTTTCTCCTATGTCTCGCATGGTTTCAGAAAACTATGCTCACTCCATGCACGGATAATCACGAAAGATGAAAATGAACTGAAAACACCATCTGTGTCAATAGTCCATATAGTTTACCCGCAAATCGTGCACAAAACAAAAAGTCAACAAAAATATACAAAAATAAAAAATTCAAACTGGGAACTCATCATGAACCTCAACTAAAAGATTCAACATCAAGAAAGGAATAAAACAAATGAAATTACATGGTTGAGGTGTAACACTTACCAGCATATAAAAAAACCTCAGAATGTGATTATTCTATTTCTAGTATTGAACTTGAGGGAAGACCAATTTCCAAAGTGGGAAGTTCCAATTATTCTATATAAAATTTAGGGAAAAGTGTAAAAATTCTACTCTATTACTACAAATTATAATATTTTTGTTATCAATTTTTCATTAAAGTATTATATGAGTTCTTTAAAATATTCTTTACTCAAAATCTTGAACTGTTCTAAAATTTTATTTTAGAAATATACAAAAATGGATTTTGAATGTCTGGGACGCTTCATATATTTTTTAATAAAAATAAGGAATTGTAAAAATTAATATTTATTACCTAATAGTTGTGAAAATTTCATGATGGTGTTCTTGTCATGAGGATGGTAAAAAATTTATTTATAATCTCCCAAAATGCTGAACAATGGCTAACTGGTGGGTTGGTCTCAAGGAATTTTCAAAAGTACATGTAATTATTAAAAACTATTTCAATGTTTTTATATATTTTAAAATAATTAAAACCCATAAGAAACAATGATTTATAATAAAGTGAGAGTGGGTGAATCATGAAAAATAAGAGACAAAATGAATAAAGAAAAAAAAATAATTCATAAACAAGGCTATATCTGAGTTAATCCAGTATTAATTGTCTACATATCATGTCACTAATAAGGAAGTTAAACCATTGATCTCTAGACTTAATAAATACTTGAATGATGACTTATTTTACACTCTTCTATATCCTAAAATGTGAACACCCAACTATATTAGTTCTTTAGTCCATGATTGATCCTTCAAAATTAAAATATAATCAGGAAATAGATTCATTCCTTCCATGATATCATAGAAGCAAAAATGGTTCTACTATGATTGTCATACCTTATAAAAAAACTCAAACACTAAATCAAGTGAGATGAGAGAAGAATATGGAAAATAAATGGGCAAAGATAGTAGAAAACTATTACAGTGTAAGAGTGTGCTCTCTCAACACCCCAAATCACCATCAGAATATTCTAACAGTGAATAAGAGGAGAACATGATCATAAAGTTCAGAACTACAAGTAATGCTGAGTTTCAATTCATATATCATGCCTTGAAAATTAGTTCTCCATTTCTGGAGGTTCTAGAACACAGTATCAAGGAAGAAGAATGAAAAACATCACAATTTTATTTACATTCAAAATTTCAATCACACTAATTGAATTTTATAGAGAATGGGAAATAGAAAAAGATCCCAAATATTATGAATGGGGAATATAAAGGTCCATTCCCCTACTTATTAAAAAATGTTAAAATTTAGAAAAGATAATATATTGTCCAATGAAATCCATGTGGAATGATATTAGCTACTCATCACCTCCATCTAGCTAATTCTCAATTAGTGGATCAATTATTTTGTAACAAAATTTTGCATGTCCATGTGAACATGATCATGGTAATCCCTAGATCAACACACACACTTATCAACTCAATTGGAAATCTCTAGAATAATCCTAAATATTATTTTATCCATATTTATCTCCCCTTATCATCATCCAATTGTGTTTTTTGAATTTTAGGGTTATGAAATTGTATTTAATTAACTGACATTTGAGGTAGTTTAGTCCTTCTATGGGCTTTTGCAGTGCAAAAAAATACATTTCCTTAACCTAGTACAACATGGAATAGTCTGAAATAATGGCACATAAAATTTACCTTAATGAATTTATGCCTAATATTCCATCGATATTTTAGACAATAGTTGGCAGTTAACCCCTCCCACCTCTATCATGCCTTTAAACTTACTGTTTACCTACCACAAAACATAGCCACCACCCATATTCATCATTTCATGTACATAGATCATCCTCGTCATCATAGCATCCATGAAACACAAAATCATCTTTAATGATTGTAGGTGAATCACTGGGCTTATATATTCTATGTTGGATTTATTGATTGAGAAGGTCTAAGAGTTTACTTAAAATCAGAAACATGCAGTGGTGAGGTCACCTTATCTTTAGAATTCACTAGTTCATTGAACTCGTTTTTAATTGAGCATGGAACCATCGATAATTATTTTCTTCTTCAATAAATATTGTCTCATAGGAATTACCTCAAACACATGGTGACCACTCTCCTTTACACTGACACCCACAATGTTGAATTCCCACATCATCTTCACATTATCATCCTATAAGGAACACATCACCAGTGTTCAAAATATCATCATATCTAGTTATTCATTCTAGTAAGTTTAGATTCAACCCACTTCTATTGATGTGTCCTAATGGTCTCCTCAACAGTTGTTTCCCTGGATTCATCCTTATATAACACATTTAATTCTTAGGCATAAATTGGTTGGCTAATCATCTTCATCAGAAATTATCTCCAATAGAGCTCCGTTACATCATTATACTTTATATCTAAAATTGAAAATGACTACATTGACTCATAATGAATCACCACCAACTAGGATTTGGTCAGCATCAACTACGTGGTTGGCCTTGACCATTTTTGTTATAAAATTTTCTATTATTTTTCAATGATGAATATTTACTTTGATTTTTCTATCAATCCCAATTTGGATTTTATGGTATTATAAGTATTCAATTGCCTCCACTTTTTTTGAATTAATTCGTTATATTCTTCAAGATTATATTTTTAGAAATCCCACTCAATTTCAAGCATCTTTGACTCATATTTGATGCAATAATATTCATGGGAAACACATATAATAGATTCATATTCATCCTCTCTAACCTCGAATATCATCTTTAAAATTTGGGAGGGATCATCATGCTTGGTTAATGATCAACATTTATCAGGTTTCCATTGGGTATTTCTTATTTCTGTAATTAATTCATTTTCCATTGCTAAGTCGACCGTCCATTCTCCCAATCATGATTCCCTATGTTTACCCAATGTTGATCTTCAAGTCTCCAGTTGTTCTAAAGTTTTAGTTTCAGTTTTACAATATCTAAATAATCCTTAATTGAAATTAGTTGGATGAATCGGTCATATTTTCTACCATCACATGAACTTGGCCAGTAATGATCTCCAAATTTTTTTTCATCAGAGATTATGTTTAATTGTAAAAATGAGCATGGTTAGTTGTCCAAACATGGAATCCACATCATATGTTGATCCTTCATGAACAACAACCAAGCCTTATATCCCATAGTCACTAGCCTTATAGTCAGCCAACTTACCATTCCTCCTTATGGTACGTTGCTAATGGTCAGTTGAGAGACCGTGGTAACCTTTTGCAAAGAAATTCCACATATTCTAAAACAAAAAAGGAAAAACATTTCAGTGAAAAATAATTAATTTGAATCAACATTGATGTAGAATTCAAAATTTAAAATTTCAATTACAAAAAAATTATTCGAATAAAAAACAATTGAAAGTAGAATAAAAAATATAGAAGCATTAATCTCCTAACCCAAAAATTGAAATAATATTTAAAGGATAATTTTAATTAAATTATACTAAAACAATTTTAATAATCCTTATTTAAAAATTGATGAATTATAAATCAATGATGTTTAATATTTGTAAGAACCAAAATATCAATTTATAATAAATTTTTAAAGAAAAATAACTTTCACTAAAATTACCCAGTATACAATAATTATTTATAAAAAACATTTTTAACTTCCAAAACACATTCAATTAAAAAATGATATGTTGGAAAATTCACATAAATAATTCCACATTAAAAATCATGGTTTCCAAATAAAATAATGAATAATATTTCTTGGTCTCCATTATTGATACCAAATTATCTAGTGCTGACTCGAAGAAGCCCCTGAAACTGATCCTAACATAAACTCATCACCCTTGTTTCTCTTTCACTTTTGGAAAGAATATACAATCTGGATACATACTACTATTAATGAAACTCCCCCAGGACATTTCTTCAATAATAAGTGTGCATAAAATATAATATCATTATAAAAAACCTTAATAATGGTCTGAATGCACATGAGAATAATAATAGATCTAATTTGAGGAAACAAACAATTCTAAAACTTCCTAGATTTGTGGTAGTCATTAGTTGTAAGTTATTGAGACAAATGAACCTAATTATAAAATTATTAGCATACTTTGTCATAAAGTAGTCTCCCAAATCCAAGGTTAAATACTCCAACACCTTCCCTACAAGAAACCATTCAAGAACGAACTACAAATATAAGGCCTTCTAGAAAGTGCCCCATGTGATGTTCATTAGTAATTTATCATGCATGATGTACCCGCACTATTTACATTTAGATCCTTCAATAATATATGTGGTGAATCGAACATTAGATTCATATAGTGTCTTAAAAAAGGGGAAAAATATCTATTTTCTCTATTTATACCTCAGGTTCTTGGGTTCAATTGTTACCACAGATGATTGGTTGGTTTTTGTTGGTAAACTATGAAGCATGGTCCACCCTCCATTCCCTCTTTAAAATATCCACTTAGTCCTAGGATTTGAATTTTTTGGATACCCATTTCCACAAAATCAATATCTATTAGACGGTGTACCTTTAGGACATTCCCCAGGGGTCCATCCATATGATTCAAAGAGTTCCTTTTATGAGGCATTATCTATTAAAAAAAGGGAAAACACCTGATTATCTTTGGAACAAATCAATAAAAAACACAAGCTTCAAGAAGAAGAAATAGAGAGATCTTAAATAAAAAAACATAATAAAATTGAATAAATTAATAAATAAAAAATAAAAAGTTAATTGAAATATACAACAAATTAGGTTCATTTAAATAATCCAAAACCATGATAAAATCTTGGTGAAAATCCATGACCGCTCATTATAACTTGATTCTAGTAATGAAAGTGGACTTGTCAGGCATATAGTGACCCATACTTTTTGTAAATAGTTATCACATCATAATAAGTGAATATTAATAACATAACATAACAATCCATGAAAGAATTATATAGGCATAGTACCTTTAAAAACATGGACACATAAGAAACATTCTCATAAGATATCTACATAGTCTCTGACTAAGTTCTTCAAAACTAGCTCCCTTCTTAGATACATCATACTTAATACCATCATTAAAAATCATGGGAAAATGAAACATAAGAAATTGTGGGATTAGATGCACATTAAGGGTAAACAAGGGAGATATCAATGATCACGTAAACACAACATGAGTATAAAGGTATGATAACATGATCATAAAAATTAAAAACCAGAAATTTCATATCATAGATCATAATATTGAGTCATGGAAAAATTATTGGTAGTTCATAATTAATTAATTATAATGTAATAAAATAACATAATCTATGAGATTATAATATTTGCATTAGACATCGATTTTGGACATACAAATATGCATAGAAAATCAATTAATTAGTAGTTAAGGTTCATTGACAAGAATAACATAGTAGAATGGGTTTACCCCCAAACAATCATGGCAGTAAAGGATTACTCTCAAGACTATCATAGTGTAAATAGTCTCTTACTAAACTCGCTTCACTCCCCATTATTGTTTTGTTTATCTCATGAGATATCCATATTTACCCAGATAATTATAGGTCTTTCTAATTATGTTTTCACCCATGAAGTATTAAAAATAATACAGATTTGATCCATAATATATTAAAACTTTAATAATATCAGAACCCTTGAAAAGTAAAAGAATTTTTTAAACAATTTACCATTATATAACTCGTGAAAAAAATACACGAGTTTCATAGAAATCACATCAAACTGTTATATCATAACACATGGAAAAGGAACGATTTTTGTAAAAATATTATTATAATTATCATAAACCATCCACAGAACGAATAAGGATGGTATCCTTGGATTATATACCTAGTATATAATAATTAAATTCAAAAGTAGTTATTGTTGATGAATATAAATATCAATAATATATCATTAAAATATTCTTGAGAAAAATATTATTTCCTCATTGAAAATAAAATTTTTAAAACTAAAAAATTTCTAAAAATTGTAAAAATATTTTTCTTTGAAAATAAAAATGGAAACATATAAAATTATCTTTAAATAATTTATCGGTTATGATGGCAGAAAATTCCATTCATAATTAAAAACTTAAAATAAATTATTCCTTTCACACTTTTGAAAGAAAAATTCAAAACATCCTCATTCATAAAATGACAAGAAGATTCTTTTAAAAACATTTTATAAAAATTAAAACATGGGTTTAAATAAATATAAACAAACATATTAGTATATTAAATCCATTCATTAAATAATTTAAAAAATAACATAGATATATAAGAAATAGTTTTAATTGTTGAAGAGAGTGATAAAGTCGGTTTTCCATAAAATGTTCTTCAGGTCCATTGAGTAATTATGGAGAAGAAAAAAAAGTAAAAATATATATTCTATATAATTAAATATATTAAAATAAAATTAATGTGATTATTTAAATATTTAACATGAAATTTCTTCCTTGTAAATATCATTATATATAATCGTGGTAAAAAATGAGATTGTAACACAAATCCCTTACCGTTTAGGTAACTATTGGATCTTAAAAACCATGAAAGAAATAACCATATATATATATATATATAACTCTATATAATTAATATTTTTAATCATGAAATACATTAATGGTCATTATATACAACTCATAAAAGAAACAAGTAGTAATATGACATGTTTCTTACAGAAAGATAAGTGAGATAAAAATCCCTTACTTTAGATCAAAATTTATTCATACATGTTAAAAACTCTTTTATTGTAAATATTTTTTTATATTAAATATATTATTGAACAAAAATCATATATATAAAACCATATATGAATTTTTATAACATTTTATATCCCATTTATTAACTATTCTTTATTAAAATCACTGTCTTAGGTGATAATTTCTTTTTTTATATATGTTTTGGTTCAATTGTTTTTCTCATTATACATTGATCATGATTAAATATAAATATCATATATATTCATCATATACATATTTATATTCTTCTATAAAAGTAGATATATAAATATTAATTACATCATTCATGGAGATAGTATGTCATACATACTCAGGAACGTTGTATTCATTTTTTCAATAGATGGAATGAAATAAAGGTATATAATAATACATATTTAAAGAATAATTTTCATATCATATATATAATATATATTTAAAAAATTGATACATATTATAATCCATGTAATTAGTAAATTAAAAATGAATCACATCACTTCATAGAGGAGGTTTTCTACAAGTATACACGAACGACATTATAATTTTCCAACTAAATTGAAGGTAAGAAGGTATATATGATATTAAAATTATATAAATATAATTTAATAATGAAACTAATATATATAAATTATATTCTTCATTATATCCATCCATGAAAGGCATTGATGGAAAATAAATTACATCTTTTCGCGTGATGGTAGTTCACCATAAACGGGATTGACAGTTTTTTATCCCATTTGATGAATGAAGAGATAGAAAAAGGTAATTAAAATTACATTATAAAATCTAATTATATGTAATATAAGTTAAATAATATTTTAAGGAGGTATAAGAAGAAATAAAACAAAAATTCATGGTTAATAACTAGACCTCTTCTTTAGACAACCTCTATAAGTTTATAGATGAATCCTTCATAATATAGTTTTTTTTAAACAAAATAGGATCTCAAGGTCATGTCTAGAGATACAAGTAATGGATATTGGTTGTTATTTGAGAGAAATAAGACTCTTGAAGTGTGAATAATAGAGGTTAGTGGGGGGATTTTATAATTGAGGTGAGTGGAACACCTGAAATGTTTCAATGTTTTGAAATAATTTCAGGTCACCTTATTGGAAAATAGTCCCTAAAAAGGACTATTACCAAAACATATATTATATATGGAATAAATATTACTATAAAATAGAAATTTGAAAAAAATTTAGGTTATTGTAACCCATATCTCACTAGTTTAATTTATGGTAATTTTGTTTTAACCTTAACTATTGTAAAAGCATTTTTCTATTTTTACTATTATATATGGAAAAAAATTAAGTTGAAATTATTACCTAATATTAACTATTATTTTTCAAAATATGGAATAAATTTTATCAAATTAAATTCAAATGTGTGGTGTAGTTTAATTTAAAACTAAACTTGGAGATGTTATAAAAAATGGTTTTCCGAAAAAGCATTTTCATAAGTATAAAAAGTTTTTATATCAAAATTGAACACAAAATTGATTATAATGACCTTATTTGGATTAATAATAATATAACTTTATAACTTTAACATTAACACCATCTAAAAAATGCAACTTGTAAATGATTTAAATGAAAATGAAATTTTTAATAAAACTGTGTATTTTTTTACTATTCATTGAAACAAAAATCAAAATTTATTAAAAAAATTATATAATATTCAAAAATTAATTATGTTATAATTGTTATACATGATACAAAAATCATAGTATTTGTTCATGTAGGTTGTTAAACCGACCCAAACATGAACATACTCAGATTTAATGAATGATTATGAGGTGGTTTTGTTATAATATAATTATACTAGAAGCATATTGACCTAAAAAAGTGATTATTAGTGTGATATATCACAATTGGGAGAAACAATTGATTACTAAATATGAAATTATTCCATAATTTGAAACAAAATATTATCCTCTTAGTAGGAATATTTTGAACAATTAAATTAATGATGGTTTTTTATTTATCATATCATTTATATGTTCAATAATTTTCAATAAAATAATCTTAATAATATCATAAATATAATATTTATACTTTAATACCAAAATTATAATACATTATTTATTTTTTATAGAAAATGAATGATGTTATGTAATGGATGTTATAGCTTTCACAACTCATGAAAAATGGTTTTGTTTTTTCATAATGGATGGATATATAAATAATTAATACTAATACCACTAATATAGTAACATTATAGTATATAAATTATAATAATATTATTGTAATATTTTGGTGATAATATATTATAAAGAGGCTAATTCATAATAAAACATAGTTGATAATTTTCACATCATGGACTTGAATTTTCCTTGTAAATATCTACAAATTTGAAGGGGTTATGATAATTATGTTTTGATACAGGATTATTTGTTTATTATAGTAATATTGGTAGAGTAAAATGAATTATTTTCTAGTAGTAATCCAATGTTTAGGTGTTTGTTGAAGTGGTTAATATGTTACCTTTTCAGGGAAGTGGCGGGTAGTTAGGAGTAACACTTGCATTTTAAATAATGTGAGATTACTATTCTAGTGTCAAAGGCCAAAAAATGGGGAACTAATTAGTTAAAATTGAGTGTGGGTATAGAATTACCTCAAAAAATACTTATTTAGAAAACTCTACAAGTTTTAATTAATTTGAAAAAAATAATGACATATATTGACTTATGATAATAGAGATAATTGTTGTGAGGTGCTCAATGTAAGACAAAACCCAATCTCCCTTCAAAATTATTAATTTAAAGAAAATATCAAGAGTATTGTTTTATTAATGGTACATCTAAGTTATTTATAAAAACATTATACATAGTATTAATAAATTAATAGAATTTTTATAAATGAATTTTTATCTGTTAATTACATTTGGATTACTTAATTATTTTCCTAGATATATAAATATTTATAAAATAATGATAAAGATATAAAAATTTCAAGGATCATGAAAAAATAATTTTTCTACAAAAAATCATCCTTTTTATAAATATTAAAAAATTGAAACTAAGGTAATTTCGATGTGATGAATTAAAAAATTAAATTAGGTAGGTTATTTAGAAATTGATAAAATAATCTATTAAATAAATTCATTAATAATGGATCCTTAAAGGCAACATTTCATGTAGTTTATAATATGGTGTTTACCAACTATATTATAGTTTTGAGTGTTACAAGATAAATACTTATAATTGGAATTGTAAAATTTCAAAAATAAAATAGGAATATTAAATATATCATATTTTATGAAATAAAATATCCACTTTATAAATAATTAACATTGGCTATATATATCATGATAGGAAATGATATTTGACCTCTCAACATATTACATCGAGTTATCTATAATATATGTTCATCATGTATTATTATAGAATGTTGTGAAATTTTTTTTATGGAGTGATTAGGATTAATGTATCAATATATGTAATAATATCATGAGTTACAAAATGTTTTTTCCACTAGATAATCCATAATGTATACAACCTAGAGCTTTATAGGTTATGTATTTATAATTATAGTGGCTGAAGTTATATATTTGGATTCCACAATAATTGAGGTTACAGAGATACTCAGTATGGGAACCTTTATACATTAATACATATCTTACTTAAGCCTTGAGTCTTAGTTAATTAGGGGTGGATAGTATGTTAACAATTTTATCATTGGATAGATTTTAACCATGATGATATTTTCCTACTCATATGATGTGTATAATATTTGGACCATTTTTTTAGAAATTATAAAGAACTAAATGATCATAACTAGATACTAAATGTGGTATACTTATCTATTCGGGTGAGTGGTCTATAATGTGTTCATCCATAAAGTTTAATTGAAAATGATTTATTCATTATCCTAGTTATTCTATAATAAATTGCTAGGGAACATTATAATTAGATATATAGAATTTACATAATCCATCTTTCATGGTCACTATATATCTTGGAAAAAGTGATCATATAAAAATCATTATATTATTTTTTATAGTTTTTGGATAGAGGTGTACATATACATGTTTATATATATATATCACTATAAATCCCTTAAAATCGTGAGTATAATTAATTATTTTATAGAGACCATTAACTTTATGCATTTATGAATTAAATAATTTGAATTTATTTTCAAAACTATAAAGGCTTGTGAGGTCATACTTCTTGGTTATCTAAACGAGGATTGAATTTCACTTAGACAGAATCTCTAAAATGTAACGAGTTTATGCAATGGGGTACTACATGGGTATTAACATGGTGTTTCATATGATTTATATATATTGAAGTTGATTTAAAATTTCCCAATGTTTTTTATAATATATCTAAAATTATTTTTAGAAATTGTTTTAAAAGTTACTATATATGATACAATATATGGTGAGATAGAATAGAGTTTATAAGGCTATAGTATAAGTATGTGATATAAGGAGATGCAAACTAATTCCCACAAACATAAGATGTGTTATATCCTATGTAATGTTATATGATATATACATGTCTTATTTTATTAAATTCATGGTTTTGAAGCACATTATAATCCTTATTTTTGTTATATAATAAGTTATACTATAATTATAATATGAGATTTCATTTTTTCTATGAATCATATATTACAATTTATTTTTCAAGGCCATTACATGTTGGGGTAGAAAAATATTATACTATAGTAATTATATCTCTTCCACTAATAAGTTATCATTATTATTGATTTATAATAAGATGAAAAACTTGGGATGGTGCCATGATCAAGATTTATAGATGATGTAATCATATGAAATGACTTGTAAGATTTGAGATAATGCACGAAAACTCAAGGAAACTATTCACAAGAATAATATAAAGGTTATACCCCTGTGTTTATTATGGTGGTTCATTCTTATTTTAGCCTTATTTTGACACTTTTATTATCTCAATTATCCATTCATCTTCCTCATTTAGTTAGTGAGGGACTATCATGTTGTGGTGAGATGTAGAATCCCACTTAAATGTTCGACGATTCTTCTATCCCATGGATATATCATGGAGGAATAATTTTATCAGGATACAACATTTTGATATTCATCATGACTATAAAAATTAGGATAGATGTTGTAGTTCACCAGTGAATGTTACAAATTAGTTTCATTATTTAATAGTGTCATGATGTTTATTTTCAGAACAGTATATATTGGATTTGAATACTTTTATATTTATTATTTTACATAAATAAATTTTTATATATATAAAGAACTAAAAAATTAAATGAATAATCCTTTGTTGAGGTCCTAATTTTTGTGTACACACACTAATATATATCACATAATTTTTCTAGACATAAAAACATTAATTTCTCCTTGTTTATAAATGATATTCTACCATGTGGGAAGACCATCCAAAGAATTTATTATATATACAACATGATGGTGAATCCATATTTGAAATCATAAGTGAAACATGAGTTGATTTTAGTAGTATAGTTTCTTATCTCTATTATTTCATTTGATAGGATTAGGTTCTATGATTATATTCGACATGGGATGTAAAACACCCATGTCATTAAGCTATTGACAGGGAAAGGGTCCCTCACATTCTTTATAGGGATCAATACTCAAAAATACATTCATGAAGCATGTTATATATCCAAGGATTCATGAGCTACCTCATATAATATTTTCTACTTATATGTGATTTGGTTCTCCACAAAGGTATGTTACTCCTTCAACAGATACATACCTATGTGAAGCAAGGGTCCCATATTTTTAATTTGTGGATGTGATGTGGTTTCTGAAGCTGTGTAGTCTAGATTATTGGTTTTTTTTATTGTGAATGTTTCTTATATAGTATTTATATATAGAGTGGGACTCTCTTCTATATCTTCAGTCTTCTACATATAAGTATATATATATATATATATATTATTTTCTTACCATAATGGATTTTTGTTGAGTGGTCCTCTTATCTATCCATTTTTGTTTTAATGGGTGTATATATACTAACACTTGTGTGGATGTCTCACTCAAAACTTTACTATACAAATGGAGAATTGTTTTGAGGTGATCGTAGTATATATTATTTTAGTGTATGGGGATCATAGTTGTACCTAGATGTGATATCAGTAGATTAAATTCTTACCAGTTTATATTAAATTGTAACCCCCACCCTAGTTACTTTAGGCTTGATTCCATTTTTTGTTATTTTGGTTTGTGTTTTTCACTTATTTTTTATGTATTATTCTCTTACTCATTATATATCATAGAATGTTGAAATAATTTATTCATATTCTAATTCATTAGTAATCACATATTGTGTTATTTCTATATTACGTAGTTCATTATTTTATGGTACAAGTATGTTATGTTTTGGCCTCCTATTTTATGTGATATGAATTTTAATTGCTAGCCACTAGCCCCTAGACTATTAATGGCAGTGTTAGGTTGGAGCACCCAACTTACCATTGGACATGGTGGGGCAATAGTGGTTTCTATGGTATCATTTATTTTGTGAAAAAGATGATATTACATTACATTTATTGTTTGATTATTAGTATATAAATCATATAATAATGAATAATTCATATCCCATACCAAGAGTAAATATTTATTTGGAAATTTAAAAGGATCAAGATAGATTTAAAAGACTTATTTGTTAAGTGATCATCAAATAATGGTAAAGGAAAAAAGATAAACTGATAATATCATATCAATATTATTACAAACATTTTGATTCATTTTTTTCCTTTTAGAGTTATCAATTATGAAAATGTATTTATAGGGTTGATATATGGATTATTTCAAAAATTCATGATCATAATCTAGTGTTATTGTTTACGTATACTATTATTGACTAAAAATAGTTATGGATCATACATAAAGTATAAGGGGGGATCTTAAATTAATCAGAAATTATTATTTGTAAAGGAATATGTCGGAATCTTTATTTCTTGACAAGTGAAGTAAATTTTAATATTTATGTTATCTCTTAATAATAGCTCCCAATAGATATATCTAGGATATTAATAGTATTATCTTAGATTAAAATAGATAATGTTTCATATAAGGATAGTTTCATAGGTAAAAAATATTAATATCAGATATTTTACATGACTTATATAGACTATAAAGATCACGTAAAACATTTAATAAGAAAATTAATATTTTTTATTAGATCATGTATAGATCATAATCCATTGAATGCTTAAAAAATAAATTAACTAACATGAATATCATTCTTTAACGATGGAAAAGATTCAAATTGATGTTTATTGTGATTCTTTACAACATAGAGTCGAATTTGTGTTAACTAACGAAATTGAAGATATTTCAAATGGATCATCATAGTTACATTCTAATTTGAACATTTATGATACTAATACAATCAAATTTTTAGAAGCGATTTGTTCCTTTAAATCATACAAACACTATTTTATTATCGATCATCTCATGTTTTATTTAGGTTATAAAATATTAAATTGTATTTTTTTAAATACATGGGAATAAAATATAGAAATGGTATTTGGAGTTCCTTATTGATTATAATTTCAAGACAACATATAATTTAACAAAATTTAACCTGTAAAGAAATGAAATTATTCAGGTGAATTATTCGAATATTTATCATTTAGATAATGATAAATTAAGAGTGGTGACGTAAATTTAATCTTTTCGCATTGAAACTAGTGATATTTATAATTGATTGTTCCAATATCATATGAAAAAAAATTATTTTTGATGTAACTGAGAGGGTATCAAATCATATATGTTAAGAATATAGTGTAGAAAAACTTTCTTATTCAAAATGATGTAACCAATTTTATTCCTAAATGAGAGGGTTATCATACTACTTTTCAGGTTTTTTTATTTCCTTCACTTGATATATATGAATGTATAATATTAAAATTTCATAGTTCAACTATTACAATACATAATTTAGTTAGAAATATGAATAATCCAATTCATCTAAGATAACTCAATATCATTACACATAGATCTTTTTTGAAACACATATTATTCGCATACTAGTATTGATAATGACTAGAGTGGGCCAATTTCAACCATCCATTATTACAATGTAAATAACCAAAATTGATTAACTAATAATCATTTAACCTTTCCGATGTAGAGAATTATAGAATTAAAAAAACACTTTACATAACAAAACCTATACTATTCTCATCAAATGGAAAATTTTCCAATATTAACAATTTTTTATTACAGAAGGGGGATTCATCATCTCAAAAAAAATTATCTACAACTCATAAACATATAAAAATATCTAATGTAACATCAATTTGTATATCCTAGGGAAATGGAAAAATAAAAGAGGATTGTATTAGATAATCGGAAGGGGAAAAAATTGGAGATCCTAATAAAATATCATAAGTGAGTATAAAATAATCATATCTGTATGAGAATATAATCAAAGTGCATTGACATAACATAAGAGATTCACACCAAAAAACATTATATGAAAAACCATTATTCAGGATTAAATTCTTTGTTAATACAAAATACATTATCCATAAGATTATAGAATCATCAAACATTATCCATGTAACAATATCACAAGCATGTGAAAATGGGATAATATTGTGGCATAAGATTGTTTTATATGTATAATCATAAAGTCCATATTACAATTCATCCCACCAATAAATTCATCACATAGTGGGTGTGGGATAACCATGCAAATATCATATTAGGATTGATCTAACGATTAATATTCCCTCTTGGTCTTGTGATAAACCGATGCAAACCCTTTTAGGCTTTGACATTATACCTATGTACCCTTTGAATTTAGAAGACTTAAAATACTACCTAATGAATTATAAGTATACAACAAAAAAAACCATCAGGTAATAATAGACAATTTAAAATTATTCGATATGAAAAATATAATTTATTATTCCTTAATTTCATAGTTCAAATTAGGGGAAAAATGGGTTTCCTGAAATGTTCTTTAATACATCATAACAATAACATTTTTCTATTAACATGGAATGAAAACGTCCTCCTTTAAAATTTAATGACAACATCATTATATTATATATCAAAAAACATTGATTATATCATAAGAGAATATACTCAGTGAATTGTAATATTTCATAATATTTATTTAAATATATAAGAATTATAATTTAAAATCACTTAAAATAATATTTCTAAATAATGAATAAATATCATATTATTTTAGTATCGTTGAAAAAATAAAAATGAAAAAAATAATAGAAATTTTATTTTCTTCAAAAATACATTGAAACATATAAAAAATTTAATGATGAAGAAAACCCATGATGGTAGAGTAATCTATTCGTGTTGTAAATATTTAAATAAAACATTATTTTCATTCTCTTAAAAAAAGTAAAAAGTGAGTAGTAAAGAAAATAATATAAAATATTACTCTTAATCATTGAAAAAGAATGGAAAAGTTATTCTAAATGGCCTTTAGAAAATTATTCTATTTATATATATATTAAAAAATCTATATTTTTTGGATATTCTAGTAACTATTTTATGGTTATGTGGGAAGCTCCAAAATTTTAATTCAACCAAGACACCAAGATCAAAATTGAAACAAAAACACCACCCCATATCATTTCAAGTGATAAAGACTAATAAAAAAAATTGAAATAAATTCTGGCATTCATTCCATAGGCCGTTAACCACCTAGATCTACACACACTGATGTGGAATATCACCATCATCAGACTGCCTCCATGAATCATCAATTTTTTTCAAAATAAACCATTGAAACCCCACAGGTAACCCTAGAACCATGAACTACCTCAAGCCCTAGATCATGATGTGAAGGTCCCCATTATTTGACTCCACACCCATGATGCTAGAGAGGATCCCCTAAAACACCATCAACATCGTCGAACAGGACCACCAGAACTAGATAACTCCAAACAAGAGAAAATTAATATCCACTCATAATTAGCATTGCCACTATAGATAAGAAATAAAACACCAGAGCTCAAAGACCATCAAGGATTACCACTATTAGTATAATGATCACTAGACCAATTATAATGTCAATGGTGAAACATCACCTACATGAATCATGTAGAAGAATAAACACTGTCTGCAAGGTAGAACCTCCAAGAACACTAAATCTGGAACAAACACATCCTTATTTTTTTGATATCCACTACACCATACTTACCTAGAATGGGAACCATATAATTAGAAACATTATAAGATTTGAAATGTAATGGTTATCCTGTGAGTTGTGAACTTCGATATCAAAACAAATTCTCTTCAAATAAGACAATTAATGCTATTCAAGATTCCTTTAATACCATCACTGCTTTATTAACACATATCAAAAACTTTGGGAGAACCATCTCACAAGAACATACTATGGTGGAGCAATGGAACTTGAATCTAGAGCATTGATATATGGGAACCGTGAGTCAATAAGGACCTAGGAAAAACCAGGACCACCAATATATGCCTTTAGAATTAGGAACCAATGTAATCAATGATGAAACTAAAAGTGAAACTAAAATCATCTAACAAAATTATTCCACTGAAGAACTGTTAGAAGAACCGGATTGGTAGTCATACTGAAACCCCCAATGTCATATCATGTGTCACTCCTCCTAGGGCACCAGTGACACCTCAACTAAAACCTCCTAGAAAAAATCTAACAACTTGAAATCCAAACTAGGAGGGATTTTATGTGGAAGAATAAGGTAATATTAGAGGAAAATATAATGAAATATTCAATAGGGAGAAGAAAACACATAGAAAAAACACATGCTATAGTAGATCGGGACCTGAAACACACCATCTTTAGAAACCATCTGAAAAATAACATTGAACATAAGAGTGAACAGACAAATTTGGTAAGGAAATCCAACAGGAGTGAGAGAGTCCTACAATCAATGGGAGATGATGGAATGGGGACATAATGATGAGGAATAATTGGATGAAGTGGGAGAGAAGAAGGTGATGAAAAAAAATATGTTCACTAAACTCCGCCTCTAAATCGTTTCAGTACAGGAACCACAACCGAGCATGGGGAAGACAATGCCACTCAGAGGACCAAAAAAGACAAATTATTTTATATTCATATATATAAAATTTTATAAAACAATTGTAATGATATGTAAAATGATGATAGGTATTCCTAACAAAAAATTATAAATAAGAATATTTTTTCAAAAAAAATTATTTTAGTCTTTCTGAGTAACAAAGAGGTGAAAATATAAATAAATCCTAAAAACAAAATAATTTACCAACTGGGAATAAAATGGATTTCTATTGAAAGAGATATATCATATAATTCCCCAAAAACTTATTCTCATATAAACAATCCCAATTAATAATTAATATCATGACATAAATTTTATAGATTTAGTAACATTTAAATAATAACCACATTATAGATAAATAATTTAATAAGAAAAATTCAATATCTATAATTTTCATAATATTAATCATAAAATAATTTCACCTGTGGTGCATGAACCACAAAAAAATAAGTTTGTTAGTATAAAACATGTATCAATTAATGGTAATTGGGATGAGTAAACTCTTAAAATAATAATATTTATTGAAATGAAAGAACATCATAAAGTAAAAATGTGATGTATTTTCAATCCCATTAATTTCATGAAAGTATAAATTATAAATTTATATAGAATTATATACAACAGAAAATATAAAACATGTTGTTTATATGGAATATGTATCAAAGAAATGAAAATTAAACAAGAAAACCTTACATCATGTCATATAATTCACCATTCATGCACTAAATAACTTTTATGATAAATTTTGATTTATTATACATATATTATTTAAATATATTCGTAAATTTATAAAAATATAAAATTTTATTATAATGTCCAATTACATATTTATTAACAATTATTCATTAAAATTAATATCCAACGTGTTAACTATTCAATTTCCCATTCACAATTGAATTTAAAGGTTTAGGTCCTTCCACCGTAATCATTATTTCATTATATCCAAAATTAAAATAATTTTATCAATATAACATGAAATCATTATATTATCTTTTATAACCATTCATATAAGGTAGTGATAAAAAATAAACATATGCATGAGTTATGTTATCATTTTCCGACAGATTGAAGGGCACCAAAAAATATAATATTTCAACTTTAATAAATCATAATTATGTCAACAAAATAATATACATCTAATAAATCCATCTTTATATCCATCTACGGGTGTTTTTGATTTAAAATTAAACACATCATTTCATTGGGATAGATGTTAATATGTACCCATGTGTGATGTATCCATTTCCCATTAGATAGAAAGAAGGTTGATAAGGTTTTTAATATTAACAAAATAACATTAAAATATAGTAAAGATACATTTTTTATATGGTAAGATGGTTATAGATGATTTATATAGGTTTCATGAAGAAATAAACATGAAATAGACCAGTAATGTCAACTAACTCTTCTTTATGTATAATCCATTGGATGGGATATTTTTCCTCCAGAGGAGAAGTTAATCATTACACTAAGGGAATTTCTATTTTCAATGAGAATTTTGTATAGGGAATTGGGTATATTATTTAATAGAAAATATTACTCATATATATATTTTGAAAGGGTTGATTATGCCCCCTTTAATAGTTAAAAAAATTTATTTTCAAAAATATAATGATTTTGAGGGTCTTGAATATAATTTTAAAATTTCAAAATTGTAATGATCCTTAACATGGATTCCCAAATATAGTAGTTAATTTATTAAACTGGCACTATATTTAGCTGAATGAATCCCAAATGACCATGTAGTTTAATTTTCATAGTAATATAGATATATACATTCATCTTCCTTTTCATTTTAAAACATTAAATAAAATATAGTATTATCTTTGAAAAAATGAATATTCTATCTTCGTACCCTTTCACATCAATCATATTAAACTTCCTAGAATCTAGGATAAAGGAATATAAATAAATAAGGGATATCTCATGCTGAGTAAGGGAATGTATATAGTAGTAGTTATCATGGAATGAATAATGCATGAATAATATGGAAGAATACATTTGTTGATCAAGTAAGTCAATTTATATAACCACATGATATTGAATCTTATTCATCGATATCATAAATATTTGAATAATCTCATATACATCAAATAATGATTTTATAATTATTGAATACATATTTTTGGACTTCTAGAACATACCATCAAGACCTTGTGCCAATACTTCTTACATTAATGGTTATGGCCATGGTTATATACCCAATCTATTTTTTCTCATGTGGCCAACCAATTCATTTTGGGGCTATGAAATTATGATCCCCACCCATCACATAATAATTACAATGCATTCATCAAATGAGTAGATCATACAATATAATCAACATGTATTAATAATCAATAACATTATGTTTAAGAATAAATAGATTATTAAATATCTATACTTTCCCCAGTTGAGATAATCATAACCCTTTCACTGAAAATTTTTTTAATGTAATATTTATATTATATCATCATTGAAGAATAATAAATAGATATTTATATGGGTGTAAATACATATAAATGATCACTGAAACATTTATTCATGAAAATTTTCAATTATTTTGAAATCACTTAGTTAATATATAAAAATTTCAAAAATATTAGGGAATAAATTTTCGTTAAAAAGGTACTTGGAAACATTAAAATAAAACATAAAAAAAATTATAGTGGATGAAAAATCTGTTCATGTATTGTAGGTTGAATCAAATATTTCATTCACGTATTTGTAAAAACTACCTCATTTGGGAAATGAATATAAGATTACATTTATAAAATATTATAGAAACCCAAACATTGATAAAGATGAATTTTTATTTAATTTTCGAATATTTTAAAAAGTTATTGAAATATTTTAATTCAAATATTGTTATGGAACAATAATATTTTCAACCGAATATAAAATTAAGTTAGATTTTATTAAAAATGAATTTTTATTTTATTGAGTATTTAAAGAGTGGAAAATGAAAAGAAAATGTGAAATTTATTAAAATAAACATATTAAAATTAATATATAAGTTGTTAAATATAGAAGTATCATCCAGTTCCCCAAATGGAAACATAAAACACAAACAATCTCAATTATGGACAAGATTGTGAATCAAGACCTTACCTTAGGTCTGGCATACTATGTGAATACAATTAGCACCACATATAATAAATTTAAATTTATCATAATTCTATAATAGAATCATATAAAAATATAAAATATCATATATGGATGAATGAACACTAGATATTCTCATGGAACATGCTCGATTGTAATCTCTACATCTATCGAATGAGTAAATCCATAAAAATCATTAGGGAAGTCATCCCAAAAATGATCTAAAATGGGTGGAAAATCCATAATATGTAATCCCTACTCAATAGTAACGATACTAGTAATATGGGAGATCAAACCTCCTAGATCATGATGCTATGGTCTAGCTCTAACAGCCTAGACATTCCACTCACTGTAGTGGGGAAAACTTCCTCCCTCTGGTGATGTAATCAAAACCCAGTGGGGATATAATTCCACATTGGCAGGATGTTGTAACGCCCTGGTTCTGGGTACCACTCCATGGGTGCACCGAGCCCGGTTCGCCACGTGACCTCAAGCGCATTTCACTAAATGCCAGAGGATACTGACTAGAAGAAAGGACCCAGGTCTGATAGTGGGGAAACTATGCCCTCATTTGTCAAAGTGTAGCGCAATGGAATATAAATAAACTTACAGCAACATCATAAGTAGTAAACTATACACAACTGAAATCAACAACTGCAGTACAAGATAACCAACAAGATAAATTGATATGATGCAACATGCCTCATATTCTAAGAAAACATCCAAAACATGTTATACCGCAATATAATACAATACAATTGATGTACAAGTACAATAAAACAAAAATAGAATAGCCAGCGGCATCACGAGCCAATGCTCGGTCCCATGCTCTCCCACACCACAGAAGCAATAAAGTACCTGTATGGAGACCCTTTCCCTTATCTATACCAACAGAAATGTAATCTTTTTGGGCCGAAAAGCATGGCCCAAATAGGGTGTGAGAAATAAATCCCATTAGGCACCCACCAAAGGCTTGTGCCCAACTGTGTGTAAACATGAAACAACAGTACGCAGTAAAAAAATGCAATAAAGTAAGTAGTACTGAATGTAACTAACTTAACCAGTTATATTTCCATTATAATATACATTTAATCATTTAATTTAAAATACCACCACATTGAATATTCTAAGTAAACAGCCAAATGTCCTTAGACACGTAAACCCCTACCCTTAGGTAAAGAGTATCCAAATACACAAGAATCTGCCCACATGCATATCGATATTGCCCATAGGCGTAAGTAGTGTCACCCACAGGCACATGATCAACTACCCACATGCACGGAAGAAGTTGCCCATAGGCTAGGTAGTACAATGCCCACAGGCTAATCACAACACTGCACTTAGGCTAAACAGGTAACCGGGACATTCTCAACATGTAAATAAACATTTACATTCAATTCCCCTCAAGGCAAAAGTAATGCATAATATAAACATGGCATACCCTCAGGTATCCTGGACAAACGGCTAAACAGAGGAACGCACCCCCGGGGTGGTCCTGGTTCCAAGCAATAATCCCAAACAACAGTTTTATATCACATTCAGTTATCTATACAATTATAGGTATTTAAAATAGCCCTGACCTCAGCCACACGATATCCCAAATATGGGTTTGTAGCTCAAAAACATAGAAAACACACGACAGTTGGAAAATAAACACCAATCCACCTACCTTAAACACCCACAAATGATATACGCGAATGACTCCTTTAGAAACATCCAAGAATGTTGTAGATCTGAGGTAAAATAATTCTTACTTATACTCAAATTACTCCCATTAGAGGAAGAATTGGAAAGAATGGTTAAAGAAGAGTAGAGGGCTTACCTGTGCGGTTCTAACAAGATCATCTGAGGTGGAAACATATTCCCGACGTGCACTCGACAGATCTCCAAAGGTTCGGCCATCTACTCCCGCTCCTTCCTCCAGTTCTAAGCCTTCCCTGTGAATAGGGGAGGCTACTGCCCATTTTAAGCAAAAAAAAAAACAAAGTACACGGTGTGTACTTCTGAGTACACAGCATGTACTTCCCATTTTTAAAATGTTCCTCTGGCGAATTCCTGCCAGTGTTGGACTGTTCTTCTACCGACATGACTACACAGCATGTCTCCTTGAGTACACGGCGAGTTCGGTCGAATAGCTGGACACCTCCTTAATATTCTTCTATCGACTGACTACATGGCATTTAAGGGACCACAATACAGATTGTACATGGTTCTTACACCATTCATCGTCGACACGGCCAGACGCCCTATGTACTCATTCCACACGGCCAAAAGTACGCGGCGTGTGGACAGATTAGACGGTGTGTACTTTCCAAATTTGAGATTTTTCCCCATTTTCCTTTTTTTCTTAAAAACACTTAAGGAAAAGAGAAAAGAAGAAGCCTGTACCTCAGAACTAAGAAATGGGTTCTTAAAAACTTCTCCCCTTAAAGCAATTTGTCCCCGAATTTCCATTCCAAGGGTAGCGAAGATAAATCCATGAACAGCTCCGTCCACTGAGCACGTACATTGGTCTCCCGCTACCAGGTTTCATCCTGCATTTGGCCATGCTTCCATACCACTCGTACGAGAGGAACTGACCATCCTTGGAGAACCTTCGTTCTCCTATCAACAATACGAATCAGATGCTCCTCGAATGACACATCCATCTTAAGCTCAATCTCCTATGGATGAATGGTGTGAGACAGGTCTGAATGATAGCGGCGCAACTGAGATACATGGAAGACGTCGTGCATGGACTGATACATCTGTGGTAACTGCAGCCGATAGGAAACATGCCTGACTCTCTCCAGAATCTCAAATGGCACCACATACCTCGGTGAAGGTTTACCCTATCTCCTGATCCGCTTGTGTCCGAGCCTCGGAGAAACACGCAAGAAAACCTGATCCCTGACCACGAACTCCAAAGGTCGTCTGCGGCGATCAGCATAAGATTTCTGACGAGACTGCGTGGTAGCCATCCACTTTTGAATCAACTGGACCTACTCAGAGGTCTCATGCACAAGACATGGTCCCAACAAAGCTGCCTCACCTGCCTCTGACCATCACAAAGGTGATCGGCATGACCTACCATATAAAGCCTCGTATGGTTCCATCTCAATAGTTTCATGAAAACTGTTAATATAGGTAAACTCGATTAGGGGTATGTTCTTTTCCCAAGAGCCCCCAAAGTCTAGGACGCATGCTCGTAGCATGTCCTTAAGCACCAGTATAGTACGCTCTGACTGGCCATTGGTCTGAGGGTAGTATGCTGTGGTTAGAAGCACCTGTGTACCCAGTGCCCTCTGAAAACTCTACCATAAATGAGATGTATAATATGTGTCCCTATTTTAAATGATAGAACGAGGGACCCCATGAAGACGTACGATCTCTCGATTATACAACTTCCTGATCTCGTCATCACCGAAGGTCTCCTTGATCGGCAAAAAGTGAGATACCTTTGTCAGTTTATCCACAACAACCCACACGACATCATTTCCTCAAGGTGATCTCAGTAAACCAGTCACGAAATCCATTGCGACATCATCCCATTTCCACTCCGAAATGGGTAACTGATGTAACAGTCCAGCTAGTCTCTGATGCTCCGCCTTACCTACTAACAGGTGGAACACCTCATAACAGAACCATCTACTTCTCTCTTCATACCCTGTCACCAGTACTGACGTATCAAGTCACGGTACATCTTCGTAACCCCGAGATAAACTAACCAGGCTAAAGCGTGGAAATTCTGCATCTTCACCTCACATATATCCCTCGGAACCCACACTTATCCATGGAAATGCAAAAGCTCATCATCGCCCATTGTCCAACCCGGAGGAGGGTCATCACTTGCCCCCGACTCCCCTAGAACAAGGCCTTCTGAATCAGATAGATGTCTCATCCTCACTCTGTCTAGGAGGGTAGAAGTCATAGCTACAGATGAAAGATAGGGTTTCCCCTGACTATCGTGCACCTCTAAATTCATCTCAGAGAACAAAACCAAGAGCTTCCACTCACCACTGGCCTCTTGCACTGCAGGTGTCTGAGTCTTCTTGCTCAGTGCATCAGCTACTGCATTACTGTTGAAAGGTGTATAGGCAAGCTCAAAATCGAATGACTGAAGGTATTCGACCCACCTTCGGTGCCCCAGATTCATTTCATGCTGAGTAAAGACATTCTTGAGACTTTTGTGGTAAGTGAAAACCAAAAAATTCTCTCCCAATAGATAATTTCTCCAATAGTGCAACGCATGAACAACTGCAGCCAACTCGAGATCATGCGTTGGGTAATTCCTCTTGTGTGGCCTCTACTGCCGAGACCTGTACACAACCACTCGATTTCCCTACATCAACACTCCTCTCAGCCCAATACCTACTGCATCACATTTAACTGTATAGCTCTTCCCCTACTCTAGTAGCAGAAAAATCAATGCTGATGTCAACCTTTGTTTCATGTCCTGAAAGGCAGTCTCGCAAGCATCTGACATGGATAACTTCACACCCTTCTTAGTCAAACCCATCAATGGCACTGCTAAGCAGGAGAAGTCCTGGATGAATCGCCTGTAGTAACCAGCCAACCCCAAGAAATTTTGTATCTCAACCAAGTTCTTAGGCTTCTCCCAGGAAACTACTGCTCTCACCTTCTCTGGGTCTACCAAAAATCCCTCCTCTGAGATGATATGACCCAGGAAGTGAATCTTGTCCTTCCAAAAGTGGCACTTTGAGAGCTTTGAACATAGATGATTCTCTCTTAGTGTACTCAATATGATCTCAAAATGGGTGGCATGGTCATGTCGAGTGTGAGAGTACAACAAGATGTCGTCCACGAATACTACCACAAAAGAGTCCAGATAAGGATGGAACACACAATTAATCAGAGCCATGAAAACTTCTTGCACGTTCGCGAGTCCGAACGGCATAACTGTATATTCGTATTGACCATACCTGCACCTGAAAGCTGTGAGAGGTATATCAGATAGTCTAACGCGCAGTTGATGATATCTTGATCTAAATTCAATCATCTAGAACACTTGTGCTCCACGAATTTGGTCAAATATATCATCAATCCTCGGTAAGGGATATCAATTCTTAACAGTCATATGGTTCAGCTTCCGATAATCCACACAGAGTCTAAGGGTACCGTCCGCCTTCCTCGCAAAAAGGACAAGAGAACCCCAAGGAGAAGAACTGGGTCAGATGAAACCCTTTTCCTGTAACTCCACTAACTGCCTCTTGAGCTCCTACAAATCATGAGTGGCCATCCTATAAGGAAGAATGGACACCGATTCTGATCCTGGCATGAGCTCAATAGAGAAATCCACCTCATGCTCCGGAGTAAGACCTGAATAGTCTTCTGGGAAGACATCCCTGAAACGATCAACCACTAGAGGTAAATCTTTCTGACAAGTCCCCTAGTTGTCCAGATATATGCTCGCAATCTGGGATGTGAATCCACCTCACCCACGATGATCTAGTCTAGCTCGACTCGCATGAACATCCCATTCGCCGTTATATAGAAACTCTCCGCCCTCTGGTGACATGAAGCTCACCCTGCAATGATAGCAGTCTAAAAATGCATGAAAGGGAACTAACCAGTCCATCCCGATAATGACGTCTTAAGCGGTCATCTGTAAGATATAGAGGTCCCAAAGAATGTGAAACCCACCAACCTCAAGGGGCACTCTTTGCACTAACGCACACCAGCCGTTCTAGTCCCCAACAGAGTGTCTAGCATCATGATTTCAGAAGAAGTAGAAACATAGAGCCCAAGGCTCCCCACAACAGGAACAGATATAAAACTATGTGTAGCACCCATATTAAAAATAACTGAAGATAAAATAGAAGCTACTAGGATAGTACCTCTGACTATAGAAGGTCTGTGATCCTGCTCCTGCGGGGTCTGTTGCACTACATATGCCTGCCCAGTGCCGCGGCCCTGCGACACAGCCTGGCTACCCTGAGCTGTCCTGCCCTACTGCCTCTGAGATCCTGGTGTCTGGCTACCACAGCCACGACCATCATCTATGCCTGCACGCCCTGACGTATCCCAGTTCCCTGACTGGTAAGATGCTACTGGTCCTGCTCCCGCACGCGGAGTCTGCACAGAACCCCTATCACTAGCCATCGGTGGAAACGCCCTGCAAAAGCGCTATAGATGACCCATCCTGCCGCATGCTCGGCACTCCACTGGGTCTCGTGGACACTATGGCCTTTTGTTCCCCTCTCTACCACACACGTAGAACATGACCTAGCCACCAGAAGCATTCTTATGACTGGTACTGCCAACCTAAGAGAAGTCAATCTGTCTCTTCCTCTTGCCAGCAGGAATATTACCAGTAACAGGTGTTGAACTGCCCCGACTGACACCACTAGATTCCCGCAAGTTCCTCTCTATAATCAGCACCTGATTCAAAATATCATGTATAGTCGGAAACTTTAAAACATTCACCATTGCCTGGATGTCATACCATAGACCATCCTCAAAACGTCTGGCTCTCAACATCTCCTCGCCCACCAGAACAGTTGAAAAACCTTGATGTTCGGTGAAACGAGCAGAATAGTTCATCCCCAACATAGAGGACAACTGCAGATTCCTGAACTCTGGATCTCTATATTTCCTCAGCATCTCTGGTAAGAATAAGTCATAGAATACTTCTTAAAAATCCTCCCATGCTATGTCTCTATGATACTCTGACTGGGTGGTAACATCCCACCACCTCTTGGAAGAATCACACAGCATGTAGATCATGAGCTTGACCCTCCTCCTTGGAGGCGTCTCAAGATGCTCGAAGATAGTCTGCATTGACCCCAGCCAAGACTTAGCAGCCTGTGGTCCTCCATCCCTTGAAAACGTTAGTGGATGATGCTGCTATAAAATACGTGTCAGATCAGCCATAGATGTGGCAGCCAACGATGCTCCCTTAAAGGTCTGCATGAACCGCATAAAGCTTTCACGGAACTACGCCTCCGCGCCTATGTATGGTATAGCAGCTGGCGCCGCATCTGGCTCTGCTGGAGGATCCACTGGTAGCCCATAGCCCACTATCTATAGAGTATTCTCGATGTCGCTCTCCTGGTGAACAACACGCGGTCGTCTTGGCGGCATGACTCTACAAGGTCAAAACATGCCTTAGATTCATGATTAACAAGACTGAAAACGAAGAAACCACAAATGTAACTAGAGGAAGAAGGCATTTCAAGATTTGAAAAACAAGCTTACACGGCGTGTATATAGACTAAACGGCATGTACTTGACTTCTCATTCCCTGATGGGGTCCTTCTACACGACTAAGCCACAAGGCTCCCATTTGAACAAAACTACACGACATGTATATTATTTACACGTCGTGTATAGTGTTATTGCCAACCACCTGTGTCTCTTGTGACACGACCGACTACTTGGCTTGACAATACATGGTGTGTTACACCCGCGTATGGCGTGTACACTACCCCGTTTCCTAGCCACACGACTATGGCCACACAGTCTGTCCCTAGACATGACTACACGGTGTGTCCCACAGGTACACGGCGTGTTCTAGACACGCTCTTCTGACCCGTGTTGCAAGTTACACAGACGGATACATGGCTCAACCTACACGGCGTGTTCAATATACACACGGTGTGTACTCGAAGGATTACACTGACCCATGTTGTTAGTTACACGGTCGGGTACCCAGGTCACACAACACAGTGTGTTCTTCATTGACACGGCATGTTCAAGAAATAACTACATTGGCCCATGTTTGTTAGTTACACGACCAGGTCTCCGGGTCAACATTACAAGGTGTGTACATAAGCTACACGGTGGGTTCTCCCCATGCTCTTCCCTTCCCTATGTCACCACCCACACGGTTTGTGACACGGGATGAGACTACACGGTGTTTACTCAGGTTACACAGCGTGTACTCAAAAAGTTATCTTTTCTTCCCAAATAGAAGAACATACACGACATGTCTACAGTACTACACGGCGTGTATACTGGGTTTCGGGACAGTATGCCTCAGAAACTTCTCCAGAACCAAGAAAATACTGAAAAACAACACCTACGCTCCAAATTCAGATCTGTGAGGGCCCATACTCCCCACGAATATAAGTTTGACATATTATATGTGCTATAACATGATAAACAGTCAATGATCCACCAAATTCCAGTCAATGGAGGGCCATACTCCCCAAAAACCAATGTTTTCCGTTCATTCTACAAACCGGATTAGAAAAAATACCCTATCATATAGCAGGTAGTTATCAAGCAGCTATCACAAGAGCATGCTTTTCTAGCACATCAATTATCACAACAACATGAAATTAATAATGCACCTACAAGGCATGTGATTTCTAGCATGTGCCTAAATGATACATGAGATAGTATACCCTCAACTCATCGGGTTGCAAACTAAATAGAACCCATTAATAAAATATAAACAACACAATCACAAGTGCGTCACCCAATGGTGAAAGCATAATAACTGTAAATTGAAAAATTAGTAAAATTGCAATACGAGGTAAATTGGATTATCCATGTAAATGGGTTAGCTATGCCCGGACACAGCTTATTACCAACTACCATTCCCGTCTATCCCAAACTAAGGCTACAAATAGTAAGTCAATGAAATGACATTCTCTAATACCACTTCGAATGCTCCGGTTCTGGGTACCACTCCATGGGTGACCTGAGCCCAGTTCACCAAGTGACCTCAAGTGCATTTCCCCAAACGCCAGAGGCTGCCGACTAGCAGCGAGGGCCAAGGTCTGATAGTGGGGAAACTATGCCCTCATTTTTCAAATTGTAGTGAAACAGAATATAAATGAACGTACAACAACATCGGAAGCAGTAAACTATACACAACTAAAATCAACAACTGCAGTAGAAGATAACCAACCAGATATATAGATATGATGCAACATGCCTCAAGTTCTAAGAAAATAGCCAGAACATGTTATACCGCAATACAATACAATACAACTGAAGTACAAGTATAGGAAAACAAAAACAGAACAACCAGTGGCATCGCGAGCCAATTCTCGGTCCCATGCTCTCCTACACCCCATCAGCAATCAAGTACCTGTATAGGGACTCTTGCCCTTATCTATACTTATAGAAACGTAATCTTTTTGGGATGAAAAGAATGGCCCAAACAGGGTGTGAGAAGTAAATCCCAGTAGGCACCCACCAAAGGCCAGTGCCCAACTATGTGAAAACATGAAACAATAGTGCACATTAATATAATGCAATAAAGTAAGTAGTAATGAAAGTAACTAACTTAACCAGTTATATTTCAATTATAATATCCATTTAATCATTTAATTTAAAATACCACCACAATGAATATTCTAAGTAACTAGCTAAATGTCCTCAGACACGTAAACCCCTACCCTCAGGTAAAGAGTATCCAAACACACAAGAATCTTCCCACAAGCATATGGATATTGCCCACAGGCATAAGTAGTGTCGCCAACAGGCACAGAATCAACTTCTCATAGGCACGGAAGAAGTTGCCCACAGGCTAGGTAGTACAATGCCCATAGGATAATCACAACACCGCCTTTAGGCTAAACAGGTAATCGGGCCATGACCAACATGTAAATAAACATTAACATTCAATTCCCCTCAAGGAAAAAGTAATGCATAATATAAATATGGCATACCCTCGGGTATCTTGTCCAAATGTCTAAACAGAGGAACGCACCATCGGGGTGGTCCTGGATCTAAGCAAGGATCCCAAACAACATTTTTATATCACATTAAATTACCTATACAGTTCTAGGTATTTAAAATATCCCCGGCCTCAGCCACACGATATCCCAAATATAGGTTCGTAGCCCAAAAACACAAAAAACGCATGACAGTTGGAAAATATACACCAAGCCACCTACCTTAAACACCCACGAACGATATACGCGAACAAAGCCTTCAGAAACGTCCATGAATTCCATAGATCTGTGGTAAAATATTTCTTACATAAACACAAATAAATCATTTAAGAGGAAGAATTGGCAAGAACGGTTAAAGAAGAGTAGAGGGCTTACCCATGCGGTTCTAACGAGATCATCCGAGGAGGAAACGGATTCCCGACATGCTCTCGGAGGATCTCGAAATGTTCGTCCATCTATTCCTGCTCCTTCCTCCGGTTCTAAGCCTTCCCTGTGAATATGGGAGGCTACTGCACATTTTCAGAAAAAAAAACAAAGTACACGTCTTGTACTTCCGAGTACAGGGCATGTACTTCCCATTTTTAAATTGTTCCTCTGGCGGATTCCCACCAGTGTGGCACTGTTCATCTACCGACATGACTACACGACGTGTCTCCTTGAGTACATGGCGTGTTCAGTCACATAGGTGGCCACCTCCTTACTATTCATCTTCCGACTGACTACACGGCGTGTTAGGGACCAGAACACAGCGTGATCTTGGTTCTTACACCTTTCATCGCCGACACAGACACACGCCCTATGTACTCATTCCACACGGACAAAAGTACATGGCATGTACTTTTCAAATTTGAGATTTTCCTCCATTTTCCTTATTTTCTTAAAAACACTTAAGGAAAATAAAAAAGAATAATCTTGTACCTCAGAACTATGAACCGGGTTGTTACAGATATGAACCATCCAATACATTTTAAGAATGATGTAAAAGGATACCATCATGAATATAAATATGTCTCACAAGAAGGGAAAACTTCCTACCATAAGGTGGAAGTCCCTACACTACATATCCCCTCTAATTTCACTCCAACCAGTGTGTCCTGCGTAATCACATCAAAGTAGTACTAAATTTCCAGCTCAAGACATTACATGGTTGATGTGGAGATAATACAGTGAGAGGTACCTATATCAAATAAGAAATATATAATAGTGGGTGATTCTAGAATAGTAACTTATATTGTAGATAGTCAAGCACTCATATCCTTGGCTATCACCTATAAAGCATGCAACTGACTTGATACACGACCATATGCCATAGCTGGACTACCCTGAGTAGGTTAACTCTTCTAGTTCTAATAATCAAAAGAATAGCTACCATGATCAGAACCTCCTCCTTAGAAAATACTTCTATTGCCACTCCAACTCTATACCTGATGTGGCACAACTGACCCAAATCTTGAATGTGGAACTGGTATGGTATCTATTTCACTAGAAGAACATAGAAAATTTTAATATAATCTCCAAAGTTTACACATATGGAATAAGTATTTGCACTCAATAGGGTATCTATCATAATTAGGGTTTAGATTACCATGTAATCCACACTGATGGAATATAACAGAACATCTAGTGTAGAAACTATGGCCTCCGCTACTCTGGTGAGAAACCATAATGGAATGATTCCTACTACTACAATAATTCCTACCCTAGTTTCAATATTGGACAATGGTGGCCAGAACAATCTCTTTCACTCGGGTTTCATTTAGTAATAAGTTCCAATTTCATGATCTCAGAAAAGGTGGGTAGGTGAAATACATTCACCTGTGTTCAGATGGCATACATGTGCCCATCCTAAATGTTTCTAGCATAAGATAGCTCATCAATGAATATAAGTGGTGAAAAGTGTTGCAACTTAGTAAACCATGATGAATAGTCCATAATAAACATAGAACCCAACTCCAAGTGCATGAACTCTCTATATTAGTCAACTCTCATCATCTTATGGAGAAACTTGTCTTATAATGTAGTCTAAAAGTTATCCTTGACCATGACCTAATGATCACTAGACTAGGTAATTACATACCACTAGTTCTTCTCAAAAAATAGAGCATATATGTGAATGATTTACCATCCTCTCTAGAGAAATTTCTATATTATCAAAGATAGATTAGGTCGCCTCTAGACAAATTGTATCAACATGCGGGACACCATCCCCAAAAATGTGGGAGGATGCTGCCATTGTAACTCCCAAGTCAAATCTTCCATAGAAGGTTCAGGCCATGGAGCACCCTTCATTGACTTCCTGAAATGTAAGAAATTATAAATAATCTAAGCACCAATTCCCAGATTACGTATAATATGTGATTCTTCTTGTATGAATCCTAATAGTAAGACTGACATCTTCGGGTCCACCTAATATGGATCATGGTCGTCACCACACTCCTAACACATGACTCGTGGATATTGAAGTGTAATATCTCTATAAACGTGAATCAAATTCCTCAAATCAATATTTAGAAATAGATAGAAGCACTATAAGAATTAAAACATAATTTAATGGGATCACTACCCAAGGTACTACCCCTACTACCCATTTAGAATACTATGGTATTGACAATTGTTCATTTTTAATTTATAGGGATTCTAGTAGGTGAAAGGTAATTTACACTTTTTATTTTCATTTATTTGAAACCATTTAATTTTATTTCATGTTTAAATTTTTTTAATATTATTATATACATATATCAAGGTTTGATTAAAGTCGATCAAAAATCGTAGTGAATAAGGCCCCATACATGTAACGACCCAAACATTCATTAATAAAAATTAATATTGATCTAATTAAATGTATTATTATATAAGATGGTTATATTACATTTGAACATCCTTGGTTTTATGTTTTTCGATTTTAAAATACCTTTATAAATTATGATTGTTGCAAATATAGCTATTGAACAATGGTAACATGATTATTATAAATATAGGGCTTTAACAAATCCAATTTTCTCAGACAAAGGAAGAGATCGAATCATCCAGTAGAATTGCACCATATGAAGGCAATTTTTCGAAGCTTAGAAAGGAGGAAGCATCATAATAATTTTCCTCTGACCAAGCCCAAGCTATGATTCAACACGTTAAGCTCAAACTAAATTTCCTACAAGAGAATTTGATGTTGATAGAGATTACCACCCGAGCGATGATATCTGATCCTCCCTAAGGGACTATCACCATCACACACCTTACCCTTTAGTCTTATAAGTCTGTTATAAGGGGTTATATAACAATAACCTACCACTATTATTATGTACATTATTTTTGTATAGAGAATATATATTCATTTTATTATTGTTACTTTGTAAATATTTTTTTTCAAGAAAAAATAGCTTTTTTAGTTAATATTCAATTAATAAATTTATTTTAATGAATTAATGGATTTCTAAATTAAATAATATTTTAAAAATATATTATTAATAAATTAATTTATATTAAATATATATTTTATTATAATTTTTATCAATACAATTGTAATTTTTATTAAGGTTTCAAAACTGTTTTTGACAAAACCCATAAATTTTAGATAAATGCCATTATTTTAAAAGTAAAAATTTACATATTTAGAAAATTATTTAGATAAAATGAATATTATTTTTGGAATTAGGATGTCAAAATTATCCAATGGTGAATTTTTTTTAATTTTTTGAGACAGTCAAATTCGTGGGAAAAAATTAAATACAATTTAAATATATAGTATGTTTTATGACATTTTAATGACAAAATATTTATGTAATAAAATACTATAAATGGTATATTCAGAAAATATTTGTTTTAAATTTAAAATAATGTGATTTTAGATTTTATTTTTTATTTTATAAAGCCTTAGTGTACCCTCCAAGAATTATAAAAAAAATTAACATTTTAAAATGATTTCATTGAGAGTGTGACTCAAATCCACACAAGCAAGCCTAATATTTTAATAAGATCAACCATTGTCCTTATAAAATAATATTTTCCAATCCCCTTTTTCAAAAACCATGGGAAAAAACCAATGTATGTTGCGTGGTTTTGATTAGTTTAATGTGTGGTGTCCAAAACCTAAATAATAAAGAATCCCCTCTTTTCCATTATAAACCCACCCAATATCCCATTTATCATCACTCAAAAATTTTTGATCACGTCACTAATCTACCATCCTCTCTTTATTATACTACAAAGGCTCCCCAAGATCCCAATAATCCTCTTTCAATCCTCTCCCAATCCTTTGGGATCACACATCCAAGTAAGGGATTTCTTCCTTTCTCATTTTTGTCCAAATTTCATTATGTTTTTATACACTTTTAATTTGAATTAAAAAGCTGGATTATGATTTCTAACCATCCCCATACTTTTCTACTTTTGTTTCAATGATGATATACATCTTTCTCTATCATTAATTCTTCTTATGTACACTTGTTACCATACCGAAATTCCTTAAGTGATTTCTCTCTCCTCATTTACATTCCATAAATTATTGTATACTATACATATAAATTCCATTAAATATGTTCCAAAAAGAATTTATATAACCCCCTTACCTTCCGTTTCATTTTAATATGATTATATTGTACTTTATCTCTCATAAAAATTTTTTATGAATTCTTATGTCACACTTTTATACTGCCGAAATTGCACCGTGATTTTCCAAGCCAATGTCCTTGTATATTGAATACCATGCCCATTTCTCTATTAAGGTTTTAACCATTATGTACATTTACTTATTGATTATATACATTCATTTATTTATTCCACATTCCATTATCATGGAATAAATTATTATGTTGAATGATTCCATGATGTATGATCCATGTGGCTCACTTGTGCATGAAATGAAATGATTAAGAAGGGAGTATCCTAATAGTGCTCCAATACATTTGTTAAAGAGTGTTATCATTATAAATCAAGTTAAATTAGGGTTAACTCATGCTAATTCAAGTTCAATGAGGGTTTAATCATGCTACATGTTCAATGAGATTTGGCTCATTCTAATATAAAGTTCAATGTTGTTCCCACATTTCCATGTTATGATAATCATGCTATATCATGACTTTAAGTTCATGACTCTATTATATTCCATTGATATGCCAATTTCCTAAAATTTAATATATTATTCATGATATGTATTTTCTCTCCCTTACAAGGCTTTATATATCACCCTTTTTTTATGCATGTCCTCAGGTTATCCCATGCAATGCTATGTATGAAGGAATGCGTGCGGTCATGTAAAAAAAATTTCAATAAAGATATGTATTTCATGTTTTAATTTGTTATATAATGTTCCTAATCCCCAATGAAACTAGACCTATCAGTTTTCTGTGTAATATCAGGTGATGGTTTTATGTAATAAAATATGTTTAAGTGTGAAATAATGTGAAGGGTTGTTATAGTTGGTGTCAAAGGATAGATTTAGTTATTTTTGGGAATAGGGTTAGTAAACCCTAGAAAAGCCTTGCAGAAAAGATTAAGTATAATAAAAACATCACCAAATTTGGTGAGAATTGAGTAAATGTTTTATCAAGAAAATGCAACCCTATCTGGATACAAATAGGTCGAGGAGGCTTTGATACAGATGTATCTAGTGGTAGAACCTGAAAACACCACTTTGAGCTAGACTCAAATGGGAACCAGTGTATGACAATGGGAATTTATGCACTCTATGGGTTAATGATTTTTTAAATTAATAGGTTTATTATGAACCATTAATAATGGAAGAAAATCCCCTAATATTATATGTTGTGAAGTAGATCATGGATAAAAAATATTGAACCCTATAAATTCATAGGTTGAGTAAATAAAAGTAAATTATAACTCATACTTTGGATTACCCTTTATGTTTTAAACATAACTTTACTTTTATTCTAGCCTATGGCCACTAATGGAGGACACATGCTAACAATTGATGAAAAGATCAATGTGATAACTATTTTAATGAGATTCCCAATCTGATGGGAGAGGGAATTGAAAATATTGTCAAAATACTCTTTCAGTAAAATAATGTTTTGAACAGAAACATGGGTCAAGATTAATGTTCAATCCCCCGCCCCTATGAAATAACAAGTAAAAATCAATATCTTTATGAGAAAAAGGCCTCCTACATTTTATGGATCATCTAATCCCTCAATTTCCAAACAATGAATCAACTCCATTGAAAAGATCTTCTCCATCTGTCAATGTTCCGAACAAGAGAAGGTTCTTCTAGATGCTTATCATATAGAGGGTGAAGCTGATCAATGGTGGAAATTGATCAAAAATTTGAATCCTAAGGAGGAGATCAAGGCGTTGGAATGGAAGTATTTATAGAAAATGTTTTTTTGACAAATATTTTCCTCGCACCCTCCAACTTTAGATGGAAATAAACATACATGTGCTCAAGAAAAAAGATGGTGAATCCATCAGATCATACAAGGAAAAAATCACAAGGCTTTCACGATATGCCTCTAGTGTCGTCATTACCCCCAAATTCAATGTTGAACGCTTCTTTGGCGGGCTAAAACCAAGCCAACGAAAATCCCTGAAGATCCGTGACTTTGATAGCTATGAGAAAAAATTATTATGTGCCCTCAAGATTGAAATAGAGATCTAATAATCTTAGCGGTTCATGGGGATAAATAACATAATGTGGAATTTAATTCTGACAGTCCGATGGGAAAATACAATGGCACTAAGTAAATCCAGCACCCATTTTCCAATGGTGCAAAAAAAAGAACCCCAAAAATTTCTTGAAGGGGGTGAGGAAATGATTTAGGTGAGGAAGAGAAGTGAACATGTCCATTAACTACCGACAATAGAAACCCACGATTGCGATAGAGGAAGGAAATGCTCTGGTCGATGATCAACGCATTGTCCATTGCTTCAACTACAAAGAACCAGGGCACATTGCTAACCAACAAGGCAGCAAGGGAGAGCTTCTTCCATCACTATTGTCGAAGTGAACACTGCAATCAAAGTGGTGATTGGTATGCTAGTTGTTCATACAATAATGGTGAGCATGATTTTATTCTATTTCTATCCATTATTTTATATCCGAAAAGTTTAATAGAATAATACCAACACCACCACAAATGATGTAAGTAAAGATGTTAGTGAGTATAAAAAATTGGGAAATCATTTCATCCCATGAATATAACTTCTCCCCTGTCATTATTTGTGGATTGAAATTCCTGGTGATCCTCATCATCCTACCTTTGGTGGAATTTGATGCAATTCTTGGCATGGATAAGACTGACTGACCAAAAATTAATTTTTTTTATTAAGATAAATCGCCTTTTAATGTGTAAGGGCAAACCCAACAGACTTCAAAGACATATAACAAAAACACCCCAACACTTCAATGTCCCATTGTCAGAGACAATCCAATTCAAAGCTGTAAAGAAGATCCCCTCCCTATCATCAAAATCAATAAGAGAAGATTCCACGATATCATAGTTTCCCAGCTACCTGTAGAGACCAAAATCTTGGCGTACATGGACATTACATTACTTTTTTGGAATACTTAATACATAACAAAAACAGACACACAAGGACTGTAATAGTTTAGTGTCTTTGGAATCTCGGAATATAATCTTCTAATCATGGTGAAAGATCTTCAACATCACCCATAAAGATCTCCCCCTTTTTTTCTTACCTAAAACCTTTCTTTATATCATGAAGAAAATGAAACATATAAAGGGTGATATTTAATGCTCAGTAATGTTAATAATGGAGAAAATAAAACAAATCATGTACATTTGAACTTAAAAAAACATGAACATAATGTCTAAACATCAAAATCTTGAGAAATGACATAAAACATGGCATTACGTAAGGCATAAATCATAAAGAAACATTAACCATGAAAAAATATCATTGGAAAAACATGAAATTGTGGAAACCATTAAGCACATGTTATGATTTCAATATAATCCAAGTCATTGCTTCCAAGACCATCATAGTGGACAAAGTCCCTTTTTGAATCGTGTTCACTCCTCGTTCCAGTCCTGTATCACTGAACCAGATTAACTTTCCCTTCCATCCATTTCTATATCATGAGATATAAATCTTTACCCAATGAATTTGGGGGAGATATAGGTCCCACCCATCTCATAATTAAATCTTTCTTACTTGTGCCATAACATAAACATAAATCATTCATCTTAACCCAAATAATAAAATGGGTTTCGTAAACATCATCCCATCACAACATAATCCATAAAAAATAAATCAATATAATTTCATCATAAGAAAATTGAAACCATGTAAATTATATGGACATTATACTTGAAACATACACATATGAAATAATGTCATCATAGATGGAAAATGGTTTTGATAAAACACTTGAAATGAATTCTTGATGAAAATATCCTTTCTTCTTCAAAATAATTTTATTTTTACAAAATTCCGTGTAATTTTAAAAGAAAAAGATTTTGTTGAAAATAGTCATGAAATCTTGTAGAGTAAGCTTCATGATAATTAGGTGTTATGAAACCATAAAAATCCATTCACTCCATATAAGTTAAAAACATTTTCCTCATACTTTTGTTAGAAAAGTCAAAAAGTAACTTGTATGATAAACAAAAGAAATATTCCTTACATACCATGTAGTAAAATTAAAAAATGGGTAAAAAGGACTTCAAACATACATGATGGGTATTGTCCTTCTTTCATGGGGTGTATGTTTTGAAAGATACCCAAGTCGGTAAGGGAACCTTTCGCCCTCCTCTTTTTTAAAAGACTTCTTTTGTTGGGTCTTTTAATTTACATATTGTTATGTTGGGATATATTCTCATATATCCTTATTGATATAAATTTTATGTCCAAGTGATGAGATACACTTTTTATCTCTCATCAACTCATTTTGATGTGATGCCGTTAGGCTGTCAAGGGTACTTTTTAACCCAATTTCGATTTCATTGGGTTCAACATGTAGTCATTGAATATGTCATCCATTGAATATGTGTGAATGAAATTTTATTGTTTTAAACTGAATATCCACTTATATTGGGTGTATTTATATTTGTCACACATATTTTTGAGATTGATTTTTCCTTAATTTAAGGATACCTTCTTTATAAGGGATTTCATCACATTTTACATCTCTATTGAGACTTCATTGTTGTTATGCACCAATTCACTCTTATATGGTGTATATACGGTCCTTTAGAATATTATATCATGAATCCATTTATTCTCATGGCATTATAAAGTTCTGATTAAATGTTATTCCTCAATTCAAGTGTCTCTAATTTTGGTAAAAACCCTTTAACCAAAATATTGCTTTAAATGTTTTAATGATTTGTTCTTATTAATATCCATGTTTTCAAAATGGTTTCTAAGGATTTATTTATATGGATATTAATGGTTTAAAATGTTAAAATCTTCAAGGTGTTATGGGACACTTTGATTCAAAAATCTCTTTATTAAATGTTTTAAATGGTTTTGAAAATGGATTTTTTTAATGGATTCATTATTTCAATATCCTAAAATGTTATATTGTGATTGAAATGTGGAAATGTTATATTTCCTTTATGCATGTTTTATGTGATGCATTTATGTTATGGTTCTTGGGAATTGTTATGAAAATGGGTGGTTCCGTGATAAACTAAGGGCGGGTGAGCCCGATATTGCTCTCCAATGCATTGGGTAATGCGAAGGAGTGAAATGTTAAGGTTTCTCCGAAGAGATTTAGGGAATATACTATGATGGGTATTCCAAACGTAACCAAGAGGGTTACTACCTACGTAAGAATGTTATAAATGCCTCATGTTACCTTTTATGTCTTATGATTTCTATGATTTATTCATGATTTGATATGCCTATGTTTTATGGGTAAAGTATGATTTCATTCTTATGTATACATGTACTCATGTTTCCTTTCCATATTTTTATATCCCTTACTGAGATTTTTATGCTCATCCCAAGTTTTTGAAATGTTTTTCATAGGTCATGGGAAGGGTACATGATGTGATGATACTGTCAAGGATGTGTCAAGAAAGAATCCATGTTTTATTTTAAATATGTTTCTGTTGATGGGAAGAATGAATACTGTCTTTTATGTAACCACTTTGTTTAAATGTTGAATGTAATGCAAGTTTCATGATCTAATTCTCTAAAACTCTAAACCTAAAAAGATCCTCAATGTGTAATCTTGTAAAAACTCAAGATTAAGTAAGGTTTAAGGATGGGTCCTTATATAGTTGATCCATTTCACTAGGAGTAGCCAATAGAGGTGTAATTTCCCAATTCTAAATGCTTGGACAATGGATATGGAGTCACACTAAAACTAGATATTTTCCCAATTTTGTTAATTTGTATGGTTGAAAACTTTTATCAGACCTGTCATCTAAGCCTTATGTGCCAGTGCAGTACCCTAAAGACCACAGTGGTAACCAATCACTTCCCTAGAGGAGTCCTGGATGATAGAACCATGACCACCTAGCCCTGGGATTCCCCTCTAGGCTTTCTTAACGTTGCATTTAGTTAATCCAGCAAATGGGGGATACCAAAAGACCTCAAGAGTACAGTAAGGGGATGGGTAGTTTTAATTCACCTTCAGACTTCTCAAAACCATAATATCTTTCACTAAATTGTTTCAGTGACCTACATTCATGGAGTTGGCATTTTTTATAGCAATTAAAATTTCAGTATATGCTACTTTGCAGCTGAAGTGGTCCTGTTCATGAATAAAGTTTTTCTCTCCTTTCCAAATTACATGAATTAGTTGAATATAAGAGACATTGAATAACATGTCAAGATTCATGTACTTTACATTAACAATTAATTTTTTGATTAAAACACTAACCTTTAATGAAGATAAGTATATATCACCCGAATGGTGGTTCTGATAGTCAAAACAAACCATAAAATGTATAAAATAAGAATCACCCAACCTGGGGTGGTCTGCATTGAGGTTATAACCTCCAACAACATGACGAAAAAATATGAATAAGGTTTTAGAATACAAGCATGATGATTATAATAATGTAATATGAATTTAATAAGAAACTCTTGATGAAATCAGCATGTTCACAATGAATAAAATTTATAAATTGGAGAGACATGAGGGATGAGTCATATACCACCTACCGTATACCAATAACACACTATTTTTCTACTATCATCACATAGTTTGGCATGGAACAGAAGAAAAATGAAGAAGTGATCAATGCCCTAAAAATAGGTCAAATGGGCCTACACCAAAATAGTATCGTCCTGGAGAATACAAAGAACTATATAATACTAAGGATCAAATAGAGTAGCTGGAATAATACCATGAGAACAATAGAAGCTCGATCAGACTACAGATAGAGAAAATATAAATTTACCTTGGTGGAGGGAGCTTGAGAGCCTTAAATGGGAGAGAGGATCTCAAATATGTCTGCTAGAGGTATGAGGAAAATAAAATATGGTTATTAGAGATTTAGGGGAAGACATAAATTTCCCTCATTTTTTGTTGTGTCCCATAGTTTGGCTATAGGGTTGTCCAAACCATGTACCAATTGTGTAACTCCCACAGCCTAAGGAGGTACCTCGCGCAATTTTATGTGCAGGGTTTTACTAACCATGTGAAAATCATGTTGCACAGTCTATTAAAAATTTTAGGTACCCCCACAAGGGAATGAACCTTATGCTATATTATTTCCTCCAAACCGTGTTTCCTCTATTATCACACTATCCACCCCTTTCACTATTATAGAAACCATTCAAATTTTCTTAGATATTTTCATCTAATCATGAAGCCAGGTCCTTTTAACTAGCGGTTATGGTTCCAAGCTTTGAACAAGCCCTGAACACCAATAAAAAAATGTGAACTCCTTTGGAATCTGTATTAGTTCCAAGAAAATGAATTATAGTGAATTTTAAAGGATCTATACATAATATAAAAACTAGTATATTACATGTATAGTCCACAATATGTGGTGTGTGGGGCCACATGAGTCCCAAATTATGTACTCTTAGTACATACTAAGATACATATAAATTATAACATATTATGTGGGCCCAGACATATATCCATGTCATAATTAACTCATATTAAACTGTATAATTACATAGCAAGGCACATGGTGTGTGTAATTCCAATCTATATGTCAAATAGTCTCAATTTTTTTATATGTTAATATTTTTTTCGAATATTTACTCTATGTGACATAGTCATCATGATTTTTCTAATAATACTTAAATCCTTTGACTAATATCAACTCATTTCGAGAAATCAAATTATATCCATCTATCATCGGAAAATAGTGTCATCTTCACTCTTTAATCATGTTTAACCATAACAAAAACATCTCTCTTGAAAATTTCCTTCCATAATACTTCCTAAAATTTATATTATTGTTAAAAAATAACTTTTTTTCTAAAATCCATGATATATAAAATTTTAAAAAATAAAATTAATCTAATATATATCAATAAATGAAATGGGTATTTGGAACATGGTTGAACCACTGCAAAAAATAAATATCAGTGATAAACACTCAAAGAATGGAGGGAGAAAGCCCTAAAATGAAAAGTGAGGAACCATTGGTGGTAGTGTTCATCTTTTCCACAACTCATTGAAAACAATTGAAGATATGGGAATGAAATCACATCAACAAATTCCAAAAAATCACATTTATATATTCTATAAAAATAATAATTTAACATCTACATGATAATCCAAACCTAGATTCAATAGGGATGGGGTAGATAAATTTTAATTTAAAAATAATAAATACTAATGAAATTATAATAATAAAAAATCCCTTCTTTGATATTTAATCGATCACTGATGAATATCATATCTTACATCACAATTTTTGAATAAGTTTTTAAATTTTGAGGTGTTCATGATATATCACAAATTCCAATCTCACCACAAATGTTCTTCAATATGGATTTCAAATTAATACACCGTATAGGTATTTTGACGGACCATAATGTAGTCACTAATGAATTATTTTAAAGGGGGTTTCTAGGATTATAAAATTAATAAAACATGTAAGTTAAATTATTTGTTTAATTTATTTACTTCATCTAACATCATCCATTTACACCACATTTACTAGAGGCTCGATGAAAGTAAAACATTTATTTCACATAGGGTAAAAATCTTGTCCTATATTTTGTGGTTTTCTCATGTTCCCCATATAAGACTCGATTCATGAGAAACCCCATTTTTTTATATATTAATGTTTTTTGTGATTTAATATCTTAAAAAATTGAAATATCGTTGTTGGGGTTATAACAAACTTAAAACTCAATGTCAACTCTGGGAATAAAATTGAAAATATTATTTATATTATTCAAGTGTTTTAATGATAAATAATAGGTTCATTGCACTCTATCCACCAAAAAATATTTTCATCTAAAAAATATAGAACTAAAAAAAATATATAAGGATAATAACCCACTTTTTATTGTCATGGCCCCACAATATTTCTTAAATATTACTGTGTTACTGAAAAAAATTGACAAGGGAAACCATTCTCCCATGATAGATCTACCATTATCTATCATCTATCACAACTAAGTAATCTGATAAGGGGGATCTTCCATCACAGTCCCTCTCAACCTAGTCAATAGATTACAATAATTGATGCAAGTATTTCCTCTATTTTGACACATGGAAGAAGTGATTAATTTATTCCAACTGTGATAGAAATGATATAGAGTTTGAAATCTTGTAGAACCAATATAAAATCTAAAACTGGATGATGATCCTCCAAGATTCTCTTCCCAAATAAATATTCCATAACCCAAGTAATATGAGACCATGAAGAATGCATGATCTCTATCACTAAACTTAAAAGGCCTTTATAATTAGTACACTCATGAAATTTGATTTATTTGGGGTATCCTAATCTGTACCTAGAGAATTTGTACTTTCTCTACCATATATCAAACAAAAGTCAACACTATAAGTGATATTTCTCCCCACTCAGACCAGCATAGTGAGGACCTGTATTCTCTCATATGAAGGGAATTGAATAGAATCATACTAATAGTATTGTGATAAAAATTATTGCATGTAAATATTAAAAATGGTTGGCGGTCATCCAAGAATCGACAAAAATCAAACATAAAATCACACAACAAGTCCTCTTGATCCCAAATAGTTGAATTGGTCTAGTTGTCTCTCTAGGGGTAGAACATAATACTCTTTTGTAACTTTGTCCCTAAATACTCCTGTAAACCTCTCCATTAGCATGACATAAAATAGCAGTCATGGTTCAATACCATCATTTATGTGACTCCATCATGTTGGGTAATCTAAAAAATCTAAAAGTGTCTCACTATTCCCAATGAACTATATTCCTTATTTGAAAATAAATGTATTGGATTTCTGATTTGATTTATGATCACCTATTTTACATTTTATCCTCTAATAATCCTAAAAAATTACGTCATGAAATTCATATATATTCCATCCTAATTTCATTATGGTACAAGTAATATATGGGGTGAGCCTACTAGAATCTAATGGTCAACCTTCACCTATATTCAGACGAGGCAATCATAGATGAACTCAATAGTACTATTCTTTATCCCTAATAAAAAATAAAATTCCAAAGTTCCTAGTACATCATTTATTCCACATGATACACCACAAATATATATGTATTGAATTCTCTCAGAACCCTATCTCGATGCACGACTAGTACCACCATCTTCCCTTGGAAGAGTATTACATGATATGTGCCTTTATAAAATCGATCATGAGTATATCCAATGAATATTTGTAATGAATGGCCTCACAATAATAATCAAAAACCATTTCTTCCATTAAATTATGAGGAAAAAATGTTTCCTAATAATTGATAAAAGGTATGCTACACTACTCATTTACTAAGGATAACTACAATAAGGATAACAAATATGATTCCTTTCCTAGTAAATAGGAATGAGATTTATATTTGGGAGTATCTACCAATAAATTCTCAATCCCATGAGTATATTATATTTAAATTTAATAGTCATGTTCGAACTCTAGCCTCTACCATTTTATAATATTGAGATCTCTCTAATCGAAGATGTAGATGAGACTACTGTGGTTAACAAAACCTCTAAAAATGGAGGAAGTGTTTCCAAATATCCATTGAATACACCGCAAATTTCATCTCCAAGTCATGAGTTTCATATTTAATATTTTGGGTTATTAAATGGCCAGACTGATAAGATATAACCCCATTCTTCGACATCAACATGCACCAATGAATATGTCCATATTAATAGAAATACCAATTTTACTCACCCTTATCTTTGGGAAACATCTGAATGGTAACTATAGTAATCCACTACTACAACTCCTTCAACGTATTCATGAACATCTCTATATAAATACAAGGCATCCCATTTTAGGTAATGTCATTTAAGGGAGTCTTAATCATGGAGATATTTATCAATAATCTCTAGTAATTTCCCCTAAATCTAGGATGAACTATACCTCGGTCATGCTCTTGGTTGGATCCCATACAAATTATAATTTTATTTTTGTTGGATACATAGAGACTCCCTTCACTGAGATGACATGTCCAAAAAATAGACCTTTCTAATCGAGAACATACTCTTCAAGAGAATTAAATTTAGTTTATTTTCTCAAAGTGTGTCCAAGTCCAACTTTAAATGATATGAATAATCAAAATTTTATACTGAGTAATGATATTATTGCCAATTAATACCACAAAAATGTTGTCTATGATGGGATGGATAATTTGTTTCATGAGACCCATAAACACCACTGGGCCATTCTCCAAGAAAAATGCCATCACTAGGCACTCATAGTTATCATTTTGAAATTTAAATTATATCTTAGGTTCCTCCCCCTCAAGATCATGCAGATGGTGATATGATGACATGAATTCGATCATTGAGAACCACTTTTCCCAATTTTTTTGTCAAAGAGTTCATTTATTTCTCATAGTCGATAGAAATTCTTAACAACTGCCTAGTTCGAGTGAAGACAGTCCACATAGAACCGTAGGCTTCCATACACCATCTTTGATAAAAATATTTGATCGGTTCAGGGGACACAATGGGATAGATAAACATTTCCCTTAAATTTCCTCCATCTACACCCTCTACTCTCAATGATCAGTGGGAACCATATGATATAGTACTGAAAATATCAAATCAATCCATGGATGAATGTCAATATAGATGTTGACCAATCAAGTAGGAGTCAACCCAAGAACATCCTACAGAAATACGTATTTGAAATACTTTACTAATGGGGGGATTTAAACATCAATTAACTTTTATACACCAACAGTCATGATATCCTATTGATCTGAAAACTACTTCACACTCATCACTACTATAATTAGTGGTATTAGCGACGAGATCCCGTCGCAAATAGGCTTTAGCAATAGGGCCCCGTCGCAAATAGCCCATTGTAAAAAACGGCGTCAAAAATACCATTTGTTGTGATGGGATCAACACAATTAAACCATAGATTATATGCATTATATATAAATAAACGTTTTGCGATAGGCCCGTCAAAAATAGTATTTGCGACAAGGAACTTTCCTGTCGCAAATAATCCTCTTATTATATACATTATTTATATAAAAACATTTTGCGATGGGACAATAGTCCCATCTCAAATAGTAATAAAAAATTATATTTAAATTATTTTCTATGAAACCCATCACAAAAGGTCCCATCGCAAATACTAAACATAATATAAAAATATTTAATCAAGTTATGATTAATTAAAAAATTATATTATTGTTATTAAAATAATAAAAAAAAATATATAATAATTAATAAATAAAAAACATTAAAAAATATAATACTAAAAAAATATATTTAATAAAAATATGATTACTAAAAAATTAATATTAATATTATTAAAATAATAAAAAACCAAAAAATTATTAAAATTCTCAATATTTACAAAAAAAAATATAAAATATCATAAAATATTTTCATTATTAGTAAAATAAACAAATTATATAAATTATAATACTAATAATAAATAATAATAAATTAAAAATAAAAAAAATTAAATGCAATATTTTCACCAATATAAAAGAAAAAAACTGTAAATAGTTCATATTACAAAAATTTTTGTGTTTAAATGTTTTTAACATAAAAAATCATTGGGGTCGTCTTCTGGAGGAGGTGGATGAGATGTAAATGATATTGAAGAAACATCATCCCTAAACTATGAGTTAGAGGGCCGATGTACTCTATCTGCTCGTGATGCTTCTACGGCTACCATCGATACATTTTCACCTCGTGCTGTTGTTGTTGCTGCTGCAGCCACCGACACATCTCTTCATGCTTCTTCTACAAACACTCTATATGCTAAGCCTGAGTTTGCAACTGCTCCTTATACTGTGAGGTATGATATGATTCCTCTCCACGAGCTCCTCTAGAGATGGATACCGACATCGCAAAATTACCATAAATAGTTCCATGAGTCAAATGAGAGATGATAGCAACTACTCGACCCTTATCAAAGCCATACAATGTCTCCTGCATCCATGTCGCCTCATCAAAATGGTGGTCACTGCACTACTCAGTCGTCCTATCTTAACTTTCAGCCTGTGTCTGAGAGGTCTCAGCCTCATATGACTCATTCAATTCCAATTTGAAATTAAATTTGTGAAAATATTATATCCATTTAATTATCAAACTGAAAAAAATAATACTAACCACAATCTAAAGTAAGCGATCACCTCTAATCTCTCTAGTGGCTGGATCACTATACATCCTCTGATAAAGTTTGAACTCCGTAATATCAGGATGCTCTAATGGCGAAAGAAATTTAAAATAAACTATTTATATTTAATGGTATATAAAATATTTAAGAAATATACTTACTAGATTATCTCTACGCATAGTGAATGTACGACTACCTGCTCAATGTGTCACCTCTTATCTCCCACAATTCTGCCATCCCACTAAAGATGTCCTCTAAAATCCACCACCCAACCAGTGTAAACATAATCAATCCCAAACATGAGATTAAATGTACACTGGTTGGTGGGCTCTACATGACTCATAATATTCTGTCACTCCTTCTTTTTTAATGGTTGTTCATCTCATATTGTGAAAAAACTGACAGAAACAGTCACACATAGACACCTCCCATGCCGCGTGGATAGCATCACACATTCTATCACTGACGAAATATCATAAAACCAACAAAAAATTTATAATATCAAGTTATTAAAAATATAATTTTCCAAATAAATATTATTTATTTACGTATCATCCAATGATTGAACATGTCACGTAGTATATCATCCGGAATTTGTTCCCATGTGATCCATTACTGAGAAAAATAATTATGCAAGATAATAATCCCCAGTCCAATATCTATATGCAAAAAACTGTGAAAAATGAATAAATAATTAAAAAATTAGTATATATATAAATAAATTGATGAAATATGACTAATATATATTGGTTACCATACCCTCGTGTGCATGAATTAATACCAAGATGTGGACGATGCTCGGTGATAGTGTTAAGAATCATCAGTCACACAATACCACACCTCCAATGCGTACCCCCTGAACCGTCAGTTGGATGAGGTTCAGATGGTCCACAATCCCCCTCATCCAAAGGTATCTCATCCTTCTGTAACTCACGAAATAGATCAGGATCCATATAAAACAACAATGGTTGCTCTTAGCATATAGTTAAAAATAACTATTATATATAGATATATGTTAGTTATGATTATAAACATCATTTAACTGTGCCAATTTCCATCTTCATCCTCATCTCCATAGCTTTCAATGTCAAGGTCTTCATCTTATTCCTCAGCATCATCAATATCTATATGTGTTTTAGTTTCATCATCTCATGTCATCTCAAATTCATTTGTAACATCATTAACATCTTCATCAACATCGATCCTTAATCGTGGATTTTCATCATCAATATTCATGTGTCTTTGTGTAAAATATTGATTTTGGGAAGCCTCTTAAAAAATTTCAATTCCATCAACTTCACAAGAACCACATACAGTTTGAGTAAACTGATTTTCTCAAGATTTCATTTTTATTATGCTCCACCAATCAATCAAGTCTCTTGAAGTAGTAAAGTACTTTTCAAAATTAAATTTATGTGCCTGTTGAGCCAGTAAAATATGGTTCATTTATTTCAAGAATACTTTTATATTTAATATCGACGATTCAATGAGTCTAATGAAAATGAAAGTATCTCTCAATTTCCATTGACTGACATTTAAACATAGCTAAATTATTTCATCTCGAAAGCCATAAAAGTCAACTTCAGTTTCTCTGTGATTCGATCCTCTCAAGAAAACTCCACTGTTCATTGTTTTTTTGATAACCCATATGCACATGTATGAAATCAAAAATCATTCACCACATATAAATTATAAGATTTAATCATATTGTATGGTGGGTTACTCAATATACACTATCACTTATCAATTTTATCCACATGTTGAGAAACATAAAAATTTTTAAAACAAATATCAATATAATAAATAATAAAAATAATTGATATTAAACCATCAATAATTTATGTTACCAGTTTTTGAAACCATTGATAAATTTCTTTTGAATGTGTTCTTCAGGAGAAGCTGCTGTAATTTGGGGAAGTTTTTTATTGGTATGATTATCATATAATCTACAAATAAAGTTAGTTTACATACTGTAACATAAATTATAGAATAATTGATATAAGCAGTCACAGTTAAAATGATATCATTTCTTTATAGTTGAGTAGATCATATGTATGAGCTCTGTGATGTTTATCATCTGAAAGCCATCGTTCATGAACTCCACTGAAACCAAGATTTGGATGATTAAAAATAGATAATTGATTTTCTATTTCATCATTAACATTCCCCTAGTTTTGTCCCATGTTATTGTGTTTTGAGGGATATTGAGATTCAAAATAATGAGTGTATAAAAAAATCAATTTCTTCTTAAAAATATGCTTCTGCAATTAACCCTTCAACTGATGCATTGTTACATACTTTTTACTCCAATTTTTTTCATGCATCTATCAAATGGGTATATCCATTGAAACTGTACTAGACCTCCACATTTAGCTTCATGTGGAAAATAAAATATTAGATGTTCCGTTGAGTCAATGAAATCTGGTGGAAAGATTTTTTCAAGTTTACATATGATTATATAAACATCTTCTTCCCATTTTCTTAGTGAATCATAGTGTGTTGTCTCTTCAAAAATGTCTCAAAAAAATATGATATGTCTATTATTGAATCCCATATCATAGAATTCAAAAATCCTCTAAATCCAGTCGGCATAAGTCATTCCATTATAACATGAAAATCATGAATTTTTAATCCAGTAATGTAACCATTCTTAACACATCTGCCCAAATTGGAAGCATAGCCATCTGAAGTCTCAAATCCACAATCCACTAACAAAATAATATGTGACTCTCTTTGGATAGTGTATAACTTTATTTTGGATTCATTAACCTTTGTGATCATACATTTTCAAATAGTTCAAATTCTGGTCGCCTTCGAATTTGGGAAAAATACAAGCGTGCCTTTACAGTATCTTTATTCTTACCTGGTGTATCCAAAACTCTATGAAATGAATTTTCAATATAGTTCTTCTCAATATTCATGACATCAAATATGTGGCGGACCAACAAATCAGACCGATATAAAAGATCCCAAAAAATGATTCGTTTTATCCAATTAAGTTCTTTCCCAATGAAATTAAGTTTCTGTTGGTTTACTATTATCTCAAATATGATGGGAGGTAATGAAAATACAATTGATTTTCACTATGTACCTGAGATCATTTTTGGAGGTTTATCTATTTCAATGGTACCTTTTCTAAAAAGAGATTTCTTCCTCTGAAAAGGATGATTGGTTGGAAGAAATCTGCGGTGATAGTCAAAATATCAATGTTTTTTCCATTGATGAGCATAAAGGTTTTGCTGTCTTTCATACAGTAAGGACATGATTTCAGACCATGTGTACTCTAGCTAGATAACATGCCATATGCCGGAAAGTCACTAATTTTCCACATCAATTTAGATTTTAATATGAAATTTTGTTTTATAGCAACATCATTTGTACTAACACCATCACTCACCAATTCATTTAAATCATCAATCAATGGTTTCAAATAAACATCAATATTAATTTTCGGATGTCATGGGATTAATAAATTAAAAATGATTTTGGGATCCTTCATCAACCTCCATGGAGGTAAATTTTATGGAGTTATAAAGATATAACAACATGAATACTGACTACTATAAGAACTAAATGGATAGAAACTATCAGTAGAAAGATCCAATCGCACATTTTGGGATTCTAAAGCAAAATATGGATGCAGATGGCCAAAATGTTTCCATTAATCACCATCAGATGGATGATTTAAGCTTTTATCAGTTGAAATCTTGGTTTTATGCCAGGACATCATTGATGTTTTGTTCTGAGATGTAAATAAATGTTCCAACCTTGGTGTAAGGGGGATATATCTCAACTATTTTACTAGAATCGATCCAGACTTCCCTGGTTGAGCATATTTATACCTCAATTGTCTTCATGTGGGATAACTACCCAATGAATCATTTTTACCAGAATATAAGATGCAATCATTTGGACATGAATGAATTTTCCGATAACTAAGGCCCATATTAAGAACCAGCCTCTTTGCCTCTAAGTAATTTGCACGCAACACATTTTCTTTCAGTTAACAGTTTTTAACCAAAGAAAATATCTGATAAAAATAGTTGTTTGACATTAAATTATCTGATTTAATAGCCTTAAATTTTACAATTGCTTATAATTTTCTTATCTTACAACCAAGATAAAAGGAATCCTCAGTAGACTTAAACAACTCATAAAATTCAGATGGTTCTAACTTAAGATTTATATCAGTATCATCTTGAGTATCAGTTTGTTGAACAGATGGACCTGCAACATCATGTACTAAATTTTGAAACCGTGATGGATCTGGAATTAAGTTATTAGTATCTTCTTAGGAACTACATTCCCCGTGTTGATACCAAAAAACGTAATCTGGTGGAATACGAAACAGCAAGAGATGTCCCCCAACCATATCAAATGTGTCAAACGTTCTTAGAGCACATTTTATACAAGGAAACATTATTGTGCCTTCTGAAACATATTCTAGTTTTGATGATGCAAATAATAATAAAGCATCAACCCCCTCAACATATATAATATTTAACCCAGAACCGTTTGGATTTATATGCAGATTTATCCAAGCGCAATCATCTAATAATGATTGTTTCCGACTTCATTGTTCCATATTTTTAAAAAAAATATTAAATCACTATTTCTTTTAATAATTTGAAATTATAAAAACTCCATCTGAAAAAAAAAGATAAATAATTACAACCACTTCTTAATAATTACCATTACATACTGGTGACATAATTTCCAATGGATTGTCAACTACTCTTTTGTCTGACGGCTTATTTACTTGTAACTTTCTCACACAGAAATCATAATGAAGAATCTACTCAGAGGTACACATATTCATTATCATATGCACAAGAATGATTATGCATACCTCCATGTAGATTATTCATTCTGATTTATGTGTGAGAAAGTTGAACGTAAAGGAGTCATCGGACAAAAGAGCCCCCTTTTCTTCGATGAATCATCTTCTTGCAACTATCACCGCCTGAACACATTATTGAAAATGTGGTCCTATGAATGTATATTTAAACTCGTACATACAATATTGGATATGAATGCATATAATCATACTTTTCATAATGTTTTGAGTTGGTGAATGTTGAAAGGAGAAGATTCATCGAGTAAAAGGTGTGTCTTCAATCCACTGGAAATTGTTCCAAGTTATTATAAGTCATTAAAATTTACTACAAATGATTTTATTTCTAATTAATCTTATTTATTACTTTACTAGTTACTATTTATTACTATTTATTACTATTTATTAATATTAATTAATATTCATTACTAATTATTATTATTTGTTACTATTTGTTACTATTTTTTTACTAATTATTACTAATTATTACTATTTATTACTATTTATTTCTATTTATTTATATTTATTACTATTTATTACTATTTATTTCTATTTATTACTAATTATTACTAATTATTACTAATTATTTCTAATTATTCCTATTTATTCCTAATTATTATTAATTATTACTAATTATTCAAAATTATCACTAATTATTCCTAATTATTACTAATGATTCCTAATTATTCCTAATTATTCTTAACTATTCCTAATTATTCCTAATTATCACAAATCATTCCTAATTATTCCTAATTATTTTTCATTATTCTTGATTATTTTTAATTATTGTTTGTTATTACTAATCATTACTAATTATTAATAATTATTCCTAATTATTCCCAATTATCCTTAATTATTCTGAATTATTACTAATTATTAATAATTCATACTAATTATTACTATTTATTACTATTTATAATAAATTATTACTAATTATTACTAATTTTTCCTAAATTTTTCCTAATTATTCCAAATTATTCCAAATTATTCCTAATTATTCCTAATTATTCCTAATTATTCTTAATTATTCCTAATTATTCCTATTTTTTACTATTTTTTAATATTTTTTACTATTTTTTACTATTTATTACTATTTATTATTATTTATTACTACTTATTACTATTTATTCCTAATTATTACTAGTTTTTACTATTTTTTACTATATATTACTAATTATAATTATTAATAATTATTTCAAGTTATTACTAATTATTCCTAATTATTACTAATTGTTACTAATTATTCCTAATTAATCTTAATTATTACTAATTATTCATAATTCACACTAATTATTCCTAATTATTAATAATTATTCCTAATTATTACTAATTATTCCTAATTATTAATAATTATTCTTAATTAATACTAATTATTACTAATTACTACTAATTATTCCTAATTATTACTAATTATTCTTAATTATTAATAATTATTCCTAATTATTACTAATTATTCCTAATTATTCCTAATTATTCATAATTATTACAAATCATAAGTAATTGTTCTTAATTATTCCTAACTATTCCTATTTATTCCTAATTATTATTAATTAATCTTAATTATTTCTAACTATTCCTATTTATTACAAATTATACCTAATTATTCCTAATTATTTCCATTTATTACTATTTATTCTTATTTATTCCTATTTATTCCTATTTATTCCTATTTATTGCTATTTATTCCTATGTATTCCTATTTATTGCTATTTGTTACTATTTATTAATAGTTATTACTATTTATTACTATCTATTACTAATTATTTCTAAATATTACTATTTATTACTAATTATGTCTAAATATTACTATTTATTACTAATTATTACTAATTATTCCTAATTATTCAAAATTATTACTAATTATTCATATTTATTACTAATTATTATTAATTATTACTAATTATTACTAATTATTATAAAATTATTACAATTTATGACTATATATTACTATTTATTATTATATATCACTAATTATTCCTATTTATTTCTAATTATTTAAATTTATTACTTATTATTCATATTTATTACAAATTATTTATATTTATTACTAATTATACATATTTATTACTATTTATTCCAATTTATTACTAATTATTCATACTTTTTATTAATTATTCCTATTTATTATAGTTACCCATAATTATTACTAATTAAACATAACTATTAGTAATTAAACATAACTATTACTAATTAGTGTTAATTGACATTAATAACTACAATTTACTACTTCTAATTACTAATTAGAAGTAATTATTTATAGACAATAATACTTTTCGTTAATAATTATTAATTATTACTAATTATTAAAAATTGGTATTAATAATTTCAATTTATTATTATAAATAAATACACAAAACAAAACATTTTTAATTTAATTTAACTAATCAACAATAATTTAAATTAACATAAAAAAAATGAAATAAATACTAACTTAAATAAAATTAAATACCATAAACTTGATCTCCTGTTGATGTAAGAAACTTCACAACTTCTCCGTAAAAGAAACTATCTCAGAGAATTTTTTACTCTAAATAAAGAGTTTAGAGAGAGAGGAAGTGAGGAATGAAGGGAAGAGAATGAAAAACAAAAGGTGTATATATAGGTTAGAATATTTGCGATGAGATTACCGCCGAAAAAGGTTCTTTTTTCCACGGGGCCCGTCGCAAATAACTTTTCCCGCATTAAATGCATTCGGTGGTTAAAATGGTATTTACGACGGGCCTCATCGCAAAAAGTGACATGCAGACACAACTTATGAGACGGGACAATAACCCGTCGCAAAAACCCATTTACTGCCACCAGTATTTGCGACGGGGCCCGTCGCAAATACCCTATGACCGACACACTATTTGTGACGGGGGGATCTCCCCATCGCAAATAACCTTCCCGCGCTTTGGCGTGCAACCCACGCCAAACCTTACATTACTTTTTGGGACGGGACCCCAATACCCATTGAAAATAACCTCTGGGATGGACTATTTGCGATAAGAATTAATCCCGTCGCAAAAGGCTGTTTTTATCGTATTACATGCACATGATCCTAGCCTACACTGACTTAAATTCCCTCTCACTGGTAATGTAAAATTTTGAATCATCTTCCCTAGTACACCATATCCTCTGATGTAAGAAATTAATCTATGTATTTATGGTGGAGACTCAATATATATCAATAATCACATCATATGATCTCATTTCAACCCAGAAAATTTCATATGAGAAAATATATCAACCATGTGTTATGTTATAGTACCAATAGACAAGTGTGATCATAGAATACACTCAAGTTGGAGTCTCTAATTTTAAGGTTCAGGATTAATGATCTACTATAATATTTTGTTAGACAAATTTGGAATTGGTCCTAAAGGAATGGTTTATTCATATTTATATCAGAATTGATGATGTTTATATAAGACATACAAACTTCCTTAAATAGTGTTCCATGCCTCTGGGTAATAACCCTCAACTACATTTAACTGATTGTGTCTCTTACTTTGAATAATCTCATTCTGACAGGGAACACCCTATGGTAGTTGTGGTTTTATAATAACATAACATTGAACACCTCTTATAGCCAACCTATATCATCTTCCATAACCTCCCCAATATGGTCTCCCCAAATTTTATTGTACCTTTTTCTTCATTGGTCTATTGTCTACTTACCAATATGATGTTCCAAATTATGTTTGGAATATTATCTCCTCTCCCTTGGCAGATAGGATTCTATCTATGAACACCAGGATACTTAACCTCTATTTTGAGACTAGACATATCAACACATTGAGTGTTATAACCACAAATCCTGACACCACTCACTTACCACTGAATTATCTTCTCCTATTATACAACTAATAGAACTAGATATGTATGATTTCTCTATCAACAACACTTCTATTAGTAATGAATGATCCAACACCCTAGTATTTGTGGGGATTCAAAGCTGAACAACTCTAGCTCAAATATCAATTTGTAGACCATTCTCAAATGTTTTTTCCTAGAAATTAGTGTCGTGAACAACATTATTATAGTATCATGGGAGTTTAATTAACTAGTATTCATACTCATTGAATTTTATACTACCTTTCCATAGAGTAAGAATATCCAATGTGTGAAATGATAGCAGAGTCTACCAGAAATAATCCTCCAGAAAGAGGTTCTCAAAACAGATCTTTGGAAGAGTCACCACAACATTGGTATATTTCATCAAGATCCACCATATTTTATATAGATATAAATAGTTCTTTCCTTAAGAAACAAAATATTATCCAAATTGGCCTGCATATAGAATACAAATCGAACCCTAGAACATAATTAGCCCTCTGCCACCTATGGGTCTGGATCACATTGGAACCTTATTGGTCAATACCTAAGAAACTGATAATGTTTTCTTATCCTACACGAATCATCATACTATATATATATATAGTGATATTATAACTAGTAATAGGTAAAATTTTATCCTTCACTACTAGTTGTAGGACTTCTCACTACTTGATGATTGGAATTACAACTCTCTTTATTCCTGAGTGGATAACATCTTGAATGTTCCCCATAACTAAGGCCTCGCCACTGATTTAGCCCCCATATCTATCCTATAATATAATTCTAACTATTTTTCTTCATTGGATAATCTTGAATAAGTCCATTTTTTACCATGGTCAAAATTCCATATCAATGGAGATGACTCATGAATGACATTGTAACCATAATCCATTCCAATATGGTGTATATAATGTTGTTTTCACTACAACCGGGGACTTCATGTACCAAGATGATAGGTGGGTTATCACTGTTTTGTTTTATGAAAAAATTAGTCATCGTACCATCACTATGGTCACTAGAATATTAACCAAACATTATAAAATGAAACACCATTTCCTTAAATAAAAAATAATTCCTTACAACTATTTTATTATTAAACGACATCCTAGTTCATCCTAGTATCTCATTACACATAAGCATTACCCAACACATCAGGGTCTGTATAGCCAATGGGAAGTTGATTTTGATACCCCAATCCCACCTCTAATAATCCAGGGGTTGGTGACTAGCATCGATTAGGAATATCACACATATGGGAAGCCTTATCCAAATACACTTGTAAACATCAACTTGTATCAGAATACAAATTATAGAAATTTAAAAAAGTCTAAAAAATGGAATAATAAATTCATGAATAACCTATAATATCCCAAAAAACGATTGTGATAGTACATATTCAAGTAGAAATGGTAAAATATATGCCTAGTAAATAGTAAGTAGGACCAAAAAACAATAATAAAGAAAACCATATTTTCAAAAAACCACTGGTTTGAAAGTATTCCATCTTCCACAATGACCAAATGAAACTAAACACCACCCACACCAGGACTCCCTATATCTCCATCAATATTCCTATCATCTACATAAGATAGGATGTTGGAGGGTAGATCCCATCAAGTGGTGATTATATACATACTCCTTAGGGAACCCCTAAATCATAATGTGGTAATGAATACAAAGAAATATATTACTTAAACCTATAACCAAAATGGGAAAGGATAGGGGAATCCAGATTTTCTCATAGGAGGTAATCATTTCTCTAAGGAAATTCTGAAACTCTTAGCTACCCAATCGAAATCTAAATTCCATGCTTTTGATCCAAAAGTCTGAATTATCCTATACTAGAGGATAGCCTTCCCAACATTATGGGTGAAATATTAACTCCAGTGGAGGATACCAATCTTGTTTGAGATCCATAAATGATAAATTTTCTAACTCAATATATAGAGAATCGATTTTTTATAATATGTGTGGGATATTGACTATTTGATTTTATTTATAGAGGATACTATCCCCATGCTTTCATAGGTGAAATATCAACACCCCATGAGAATATTAGTATAATTCGGTGGAATACTTATACCAACTATGAATAATGATGGGGTAGTTCACGTTTTATGGATCAATTTAGGCCACTGAGAAGTATATAGTGTTTCTTATAGGTTAATGTAATATTATCCAAATTCATCCACCTAATAATACTTTTTCATCAAAAATGGCATGTCTCATTCCATATATATGGAATATAAAAAGGGTCAATCATTGTACAATGTATATAGAGTTACTAAACATGTACCTCATCTATTTGGATTCCATGTCGATGAGGGTATATTGGGTGTGGCCCATCACACATGGAATGTGAGGCCAGATGAGTCCTTATGCATGTAATCCTGATACATATTTTGTTGGTTATCCATCGTCACAAGGAATGTGGGCATGTGATCAAGATACTATGATATTAAACTCGGTTAAATCACTAACACCATGTCATGAGATACACTATGTGTATTCTTATGAATTACATGTTGGGTATTTGGAAGTTTTTGTAGAAGCTAAAAATCCTCTCAAAATATTACTTGATGTACCACTAGATCCATACTTATCATTGTGAAATCCACAAACCCTATATAACAAACTCAATTAGTTATGTAAAACTAGAATTCATCCTTCCTTTGTTACAAAATTTAATCATCTCCTCCTTCAATTGAATTCTAGTCATCCCAATTCCACATATTATAAAACATTTATCACCAATACGTCCTTGAATTTATATCATAATCACTGAACATCCTTCATTCCTCAATCCACACTGACAAACTTGAAACAACCGTACAAAGAGAATTTTTTTATAACCACTGAAATTTTTCCACATAATTTGGTCTCACCGTTGGTCAGACAAAATAATATTTATTAACATTCATTGAATATAGTAATAATTCCATAAAATGATAATGTAAGGAACGATAAATGTTTATTTTCTTCGTAGAAATCATTAATTGATTGAAATAAAAGATATGGGAGTGAAATTTACTCAAAATGGATAAAAAATCGTAATTATAAATACTAAGATAAATTATAATTTAATTTCTAAATTATAATTTGAACATGGATTTAATGGGAAGGTTTTGATCCATGTTTTTATCAAAATAATGACTACTGGGGAAATTACAATAACAAAAAACTATACCATGATATGGAATTTATTTTTGAAAATGAAAAAAGTTTTTTCTCATAGTTGGATGTTTGGTTTTATTCTGATGCGTTCATGATCGATCCCTAATTCCATGATTTCTACTAACATTCTCCACCACCACTCTCTACTTAATACTTCATCTAGTTATTATGATAACTCTAGATGAATAAATAATAATGGATTATAAATGGGGATTTTAGAAATAGATATTCTATTAAATGAAAAATTAATTAAATAAATAAACTAATTTACTTTATGTAATATCATCCCATAACAAAACATTCACTAGAGATCATATTCTAATGAACATTATATGAGGCATTGGGTAAAACCCCCAGTATGGATATAACAGTTTCCTTGGTTTCTTCATTTGAGACTCTATTTTTGATATAATACTATATTTATAAGATCAATTACACACATTAGAAAATATAATAAATATTTTTATCATATAAATATCATTCTTATAGGATTATTGAAACTCTATTTGAACTCGACTAATTTTGTAAGAAATATAATTTACGATATTCAAAATCCCAAATCATAAAAACATGATTTGTTACAGCCATGTTAACATATTTTACATGATTGGTTTGTCTTCGTAAATATCAACTCATCTACAAAAATAAATGAATTTTTTGAGATATTATGATACCTTATCTCTTATTTTTAACCCTATTTAACCATTTTAGTTGTTAAATTGGTGATAGACTTTTACCACGGTTAAAATTCGATTTTATAAAAAACAAAATTTATGTTAAAATAAAATTTCAATATGATGATTCCAAATATGATGAAGAAATTATAATAATCAATTTATAAAATTTTTTAAAATTAAATTATTATAAGTTTACAAAACCCAATACAAATCAGTTTTTAAGAAAAATCATATCTTAAGCATAAAATGATTTTATAAAAAATCCAATATTTTGTTGATTCTCATTTAATTAATTAGAATAGGTTAAATCAAAGGAGATATATTTTAAAATAAAACACAACCAAAATAAAAAGGAAACCCCTAAATGCAGGATTGATGTAGACGTATCAAAAATATTGTTTATTTGAATGAAAACTTTACTTAGATATCATAAATATATAACATTGATTTCTGGGAACAATATTATACTTTTAAATGAATTATGTTACTCATTATATATATATATATTTTATCAATAGAATCTATTTTATAAACATTTAAATCTTTCTTATATAATGGTGATAGTGTTTGTAAAATTTGTATTTTTAACTACTCACCCAAAAATAAATTGTTTCTAAAAAATAGAAAAATAACCACATGATCATTAAAATATTATTAGACCAAAAATGATATTATTTTTATCATATTATGTTTACAAAATTATAAAATCTATCTTTTATATGAAAAAAACATAAAAACCCGTATTTATAGATATATAAATGTTTTAAATGTTCTTGGAATTTTATGATTTAATTATTATCATTAAAAATCATGTAATTATTTCTATATAATTTATCAATAAATATTAATTGGGAAATATTTTCTATATTGATATACCATTATTTGGTTACACTTATATATACCTACTAATCTAATGGTCGGGTTATAAAAGACATATGTAAAAAGAAATATTGAAATAGTATATCATGAATCATTTAGGATCATTTTTATGTGTGAAACTTAATATCATACATAGTAATAATTTAAATTATAATTATATATTTAAATATCAGGTTGTTACATTTTTAGTAATATTTTTATCCTATAATGATGAAATTAATAGCAGTACATGTATCTAAATATGTGATAAAGAAATATGTAATGTTTAAACACCAAATAAACGTTATTTTTATGTAACTAAAAAGTATTTACTAAAACAATATTCGGTGAAGATATAAATTTATTTTATATTTAGTTCAGCTAATACATCTATAAATCACAAGAATAGTTGGTTTATTATTGTATAGTAAATGAAGTTATATTAATTTTTTTCTAATCAAGGAGAAGAGTTTGGATTAAATTTTAGCTCAAATATAGATGGTGTTGATAGTATTGTTATGGGAGTTCCTCAATTTAATATATATTATAGAGATTCTCTTATTTCATGTTATATACAGAGGAGGTTACAACATGATTTTAACACCAAACTGTGTCTTTGTACTATATTCCATCCATAGATCAATGATCAAACTGAGAAGAGTATTCAATCTTTGGTGTATAATATACGACTATGAATTTAATATTATTTTGTATCTTGTGATAGCAATGTACCATTGTTTTTTCATGTAATAAAATTTACCATTTTATTTAAATAGGTGAGTAAACAATTATTATTTTAGATATGTTGTGGTGTATACCTACATTTGTTTGTATGATCCAATATTATATAAAGACAATGAAATATAGGAAAAAAATCATATATGTATCAAAGGAAAATACCTTTTAATGTTTTTGTGGTGGATTTTATGTTTCTATATTATTCTCCAAATCAATGTCAAAGAAAATTCAAAAGGAGTAATGTATCACTACATTTATTTAACCATTCTTGGTATTCAATAGAATTATTAAAATTCTATATCACTTCGAATTACAAAATCATTGTTATTGATTTTCTTATTCCATTAACATATCATAGATCCATATGTATATTCATTATACATCCCATAAGATTTAATGTAGAGTGATTGATGTTGTGAATGATAAATCATTTATGGAATATCATGTGAAGAGATGATATTTTCATGTGAAGGTTCTCAATGGATGAGTTTTACATTTTGTGGGTCCACTAATGAAACAATGAATTGAAAGATAGTACATGGTAATGTTAATCTTATATGGGGGGCTTAATATCTATAATTTTTTATTAATAATATAGGGAATTTATGTATGAAATATTATGTAATTATTTCTTATTGATTTATTATGTGCTTATTCTTTGTGTTTGTGAATTATGATTTTTCGCGATGAGTGTATTTTTTGTGATATGTATTAAAGGGATCTGATAATTTATGTCCATAAACATAATTTTTTTTTTTTAATATTAATTGGATGAAATTACTATATTTGAGACCTCATATTGAAATTATAAGTGAACTAAAGATATCATAATTGATTTTTACTATCGGATGTAAATATTCATCGAATTTGAGTAGAACATAGAAGATTAGATGATGGGTTTTTTTTTAAAAAAATTATTATAACAATATAAAAATTATTCTTCAATCCATGAAGGGTTTGATAATGAAATAAATGTATTTTCATGGTTCTATGAAAAATTATTTTTTAATGTATGTAAACTATGGGATGTTCTATTAACAAAAAATATTATTAAAAATTGTTTCATGGTTTAAAACCCATGCATACTAACTATACTAATGGGTTTAAAATATATAATATTCACTTTTAATGCCCAAATTCTCCTAAAATTCCCAACAATTATTCTAAATAAAATTTTAAATTTTTTGGAGCCTTTATAGGGTGTTTTTTAGGTATTTCAATTATTAATCAACAATTATCTGTATTTTTGATGGATGAGTCAACAATACATTGGTGGAAAACAATTACATACCTTCTCTATTCATAGATCACCCTCATTTACACGCTCTATATATATATATCCATCCTCCCTATATCTAAATTATATAATGGAGATTTAGATACAGTGGTAAAAATATATTTTATTTGATTCCATGATTTATAGATTATGAAGGATGGATCATAATTAGAATTGAGATCTCAATTTTAAAATCCATTAAATTCTATAAATTTCTTTAAAGAATCACTTTTATCACTTTATTTAAAATTTTACAGTAAATATTGAAATATAATGATTATAATGGTATGATTATTCAATTTAATGCTAATTTGAATTACTTTAAATCTCTATCAGATGATTCCATGTAATGAGATGTTGCTATTTTATTTTAAAATATTATATAAAAAACAATAGTTTAGATTATTAATCATGATGGGGAATGAGAAAAAAAATTTAGGATAAGGTAAATTTAATTTCATATGATAAATTTTTCTGTGGGTTTTTTATTTGAATTGATTTAATTATATGTGTTTTTATATGATTAATTTATAAATAAAATGTATTGAACTAAAAGGAGTCCTAAATTCATTTTATTAATTCATAAATGATGTTAATAGATTAATTGGGATATTAAATTATTTATTTAATAAATTGAAATGATATATTATTTTATAGAGGCAGACTAGATGAAGTGGATTTAATTTTTATATATAATTGGATATTAATTTATCTAATAAGATTAATTGTTATAGATAAATGGTGACAAGTATGGTATGTGTGTATGTGGTGATGTCATGATATGGATTTGGATATGGATATTTTAAGTCCATACTTAATTATAAAAATTTAATTATTATGTATTTATCTAGAAATAAATTATTGATTCATTGAGGATGATGATGTGGTAGTATTTAATTGGTAAGATCATGTAATTTTTATATTTGTAGTCCTATAGAAAAAAAACTAGCATGGTTATTGTCGTATAGACTTTGATATGTGGTGTATGTTGTTATATTTATATAAAATTATGGTTATTATAAGGACCCAGCCTTAAAACATTATATAATACTTAATTAAATGAATAATTCTCATTGAGGATCTTTTCAGGTTTATGGTTTTAGAGAATTAGGCCATAACGATTACATTACATCAAAAAATGTACAAATTAGACACTCATACTCAGATTCCATTTTTTTTAAAAAATAAAAGCACTTTAAAAAAGCGTCATGTCTAGTTCCATGTTATGTACAGCATGAATTTTCCTTGATCCCATCCTTGACCCTATTCATCTTAATGTCCTTTGAAAAACATTTCAAAAATATGGGGTGAGCATAAAACACTTAGAAATGGTTATGAAATAAAGGAACAAACCATTAGTTCATAAATACACACAAAACATAAGCTCTTAAACCTACGTCATGAAATCATAAGATTTATGAATAACACATAGTAATCGCAAATCATAAAGGTAACGTGTGGCATCCATAACATACTTACGTAGTAGCTTTCACAACTACGTAGGGAGTCACATTTAGAATACCCATCGCAGTATATTCAATAAATCTATTTGGAGAAACATTCAAATTTAACTCTGTCACATGACACAATTAATTGGAGAGCTATCTCAGGCTCACCCACCCTAGGTTTATCCCAGAACCACCCATATACATAAACAATGCCCAAGAACTATAACATATTCATAACACATAAAACAAACATAAAGGAAAGATATCATTTCCACATTTCAATCACAATATATCATTTAAATATATTGATATAAAAATAGATTATCAAAATCATTTTCAATACCAAAATACGTAAAAGGACTATATGGTATTTATTTTCCTCTTAAAATCATTTTGTCTTATTAAGGATACCAAAGATAAATAATACTCGCGGTAGTGGAAAAAAGACATTGTGACCACTTACTTTAAAAAGAGACACACTTTTTTTTTAGTAAAAAAATTCATATAAAATTATTGCTTTTAATGAAATGGAAATTCAATGGTTTTTATATAGTTTATAAAAGAAATTCGTGTAGAAATCAAATGATGCCTCAATGAAATGAGATTGAGACAAAGTCTCTTACCTCATGTCCGACTTGAATCGATCATTCTTTAATCTTTTGAATAATAAATTACTGTTAATTTATACTTTCTTAAGAACCTTTTTTATGTTTATAATTCCTTTTATATCATTTTTTACTATTTTATAAACATTATGTAATCATTTAAGTTAATAACGGTCGTTTTGTTGATATTTGGTACTTGAGTCATAAATGAACTTCTTATAATTAAAACTTGTTCATGTGGTAAAAAATCCATTATCTCCAGAATGATATTCATGATTTACAGATCATATATATCATATATATCCAGTATATGTATTTATTTATAATAGTACATTACATTTTTGAGATATGAAATGAAATGCACCGTTCATGGAGATAGTAAGTCGTACATATGCATGAACGCTACATTCATTTCTATTTCATATTTTATTGAGATGAAAACATAATGATACATATGAATATTATAATTCCAGTAATATATCATATATAATATCATTAAATCCATCCTTTATATGTCCAACATATGGCATTAACGAGTCATATCACTTTGAGGGGGCAGTAGTCTGGACTTTCTCAAATGAAATTTTCATGTTTACCCAGTATGGAAACCATAAAGGACTGATATAAATGAAAAAATAAAGAAGAATAAAGATATCCTAAACATAGTATATATCATAAATAAATATTGTTCCATATTAATGGACACCATGAGAGGTGGTATAAGATAATCGAACAATAATCGTTTCGTGAGGCATTAGTTTTCCATCCATAGAAACAGTATGTTCTTCACCTATTAGATGGAGGTGTGTGTAAGTGTAGTTCAAATCCTTCTCATAAAAACATATTAGTATATTTTGGATAGAATTTTTGTTATAAAATAAAAGAATAAAAAATGTAGGGTTTAAATAATTAACATAAAAGAAAATAATTTAAGAGAAATTGTTACCTTTAATTTGGGTAAATCACTTTGCTTTGAACCAAACTGACCTATAAAGGTGCCGTATACATATGGTATGGAATATAGGAGGAGTATAGGTATCATTAGAGCATATTTGGGCCAGTTTTGGACTATAAAATAGGATTTAGAGGTGTGAGAAATTAATTAAAAGTGATGAATTTTTATAAGGGGGAGGATGAGCTCTTTAGGAACGTTTGCAAATATTATTTTTTTATAAACATATATTAGGTTTCTAAAAATCCAAAAATCATTAATGTCGAATAAAATATGGCTCATGTTTGAAATAAAATTATCCAATAAGAATTGGACATGTTTTTGATATTTTTTAATATTTATAATCATATTTATTTAAATCATTTATTAATGAGGTAAACACTACATCATTCTTGTTTCATAAATAAATTAATTTATATGATGTCTAAAAATTATAAAATAAATACCATAATGTAGGAAATATTTTTATATTTCCAATGAATATTTATAGTAAAAAAATATAACTTAAATAACCCCATGTAAAAATAAATTTACTATAAGATATTTGTTTATGTCATTTTGGCTTGTACTTTAAGTTAATTAAAATAAAGTGTCATTATCACTCTTAAGAGGCTCCATGGGGTCTCAAAATCGATCCATGGATTCCCATGGTTGGCCATTACTCATCCAACAATGTTAGGACAAGTGTTACGGTAATTTTTTATTATTATAATAGTCTTTTTACATTGAAGTACCCAATTTACCTTTAACCGCGGTAAATAAAAGTCAAAAGTTACTATTCACCAAAAATTATTTTCATCTTATTGAACCACATTTTACTTACTAAGTATATCAATGTATTCCATATTTTTGAAATTCAATTCACAGAAGTGGTAAAATTTCATTTTAATGAAAAATTCAGTTTTTAACTACTACATAGTGGTTTTACTATTCATCAAAAATAGATGTTTTTTAGAAAAATAACCACAACTCATCCTAAGCTATATTTAATATTCTGAATTCAAATATGATGTCTATTTTACTAAATTCAAAACATATAAATTGGATTAATTTGTAACGTCTCGGTTTTGAAATTGGGCCAAAGTCGCCCCAAACCCGGTTGGTCACATGGCCTCAAGCACATTTCTCCAAATGCCAGAGGCTACCGACTAGTAGTGAGGGCCTTGGGTGTGATAATGGGGAAACTATGCCTTCATTTGTAGAGTAACACAATGGAATTAAAATAGAAATACAACAATATAATTAGTAAATAAACCAAACAATAGAAAACAACGGAAGACTAATGAATGAAACAAATGGAGCACACAGACACACAGACATATATATATATATAAATGATGGATGATACATATGTCTAGGAAAGAAGCCAAAAAAGACACAATGTTGAATAAAAAATTATTAAACCAAAGTACAAAAGAAAAATAGATAACAGCTCCTTAGCATCACAAGCCTCAGTTTGGTCCCATGCTCTCCAGCTCCAAAGCAATCAAGTACCCAAAGTAGATGGGCCTTTCCCTTATCTATACTTACAATAATATAATTTTTTTTGGACAAAAAGCATGACCCAAATAGGGTGTGAGACTAAATCCCAATAGGAAACCACCACATGGTTTGTGCCTAACTATAAGTGAATATATGGTTGGTATCAAGTAAAAGGAAGTAATAAGCATGTAAGTACTCAGCAGTAAACAATCCACTGTTTCATTGCAATCATTTCCATATATCAAACAACATCAAATCAAAGCAGGTATCCCTCGGGGTAGTACTCCCATCCTAACCACTCTGGTTCAACCAAAACAAGGATAGAAATTCCCAAGACTCTATGAGGAAGCACTCACCTTCAATTCCCCCTATCGTCATGTATGATTCAATGACTCTCTGAGGAAGCAATTACCGTCAATTTCCTCTATAGTAATTCAGTGGTAACTACATGCGCTCTAAGAAAACACTCAAGTTAGATTCCTCTTGTGGCCTCATAACTTATCTATAGACCCTTTGAGGGAGCACTCAACGTCAATCCCCCCTATGGTCTTGTAGCGTGATAATTATATTGGACACTTTGGTAAAAACCTCAACATCAATTTCTCCTATAGTCCCACTATAGCAGGTTCCTGCAACCCTATGTAAAGCTAATATGCACAACAATGAATAGCTGCCAAAGTGAACAGCTAGGAACACTTCGCTAACAGTCGAAAAAATAACAGCATGTTAGATAAATATAAGACACTCCATCCTATAATACTAGGCGTGGAAAAAAATAGTAGCCTAAAATGAAAAACTAAACAAAACGGTTAAAAAAATCAATGAGGGAAAAACCTCCAAGGCATAGAAAATAACCCTATTCATATTCAACTAACCTCTAATCATGAATAAAAGAATAGAAGGAAATTGTCACAGCTAAATGGTAAACACACAATACCCCATTCATGGGTATTGAGCACTTTTTCACATATATCACAATGCCATTTAACGGAAAGGCACAAACCACCTACCTCGGTGTTTGGAGATCGCTATACGTGAACCTCATTCCATGAATCTCCCAAGAACACTATAGATCTACAAAATTGATCAAAACGTTCAATAGAGGATAAATTGAGAAAAATGAGGAATCGAGAAACAAAGCTCAATAATAATAATAAGCTTATCGAGGTGATCCAAACTCAATAAACAGAGGTCGATTTGCAGAATAGACGCTCGCTCAGGGGCTCATAAAAGATTCACGGTCTTACGAGTTATCTTAGACGAGCTAAACCTAGAAGTAAGGAATTATATCCGTTAGATGCTACCCCATCACATTTAATGAAAAAATGAAAATATACAGCACGTACATCATACGTACACGGTGTGTACTTACCTTTTCCGTACTCCTCTTTAGGTGGTCTCCAGAACACCACACCCGACCGTGTGTGTGGCCGTTACATGACCAACACACGACTACCCGCGGTAACTGAGTACACGATGTGTACTTGAAAAATTTCCATAAACTCCTCTTTTTCTCATAAATTACATGAAAAGTAAAACATACCTAAAAAGAAGGTCCGAGTTATTACAAACTTCCCCCTTAAATAAATTTTTCACTGAATTTCCCTTGCAAGGTGGCGTAGAAGAAGAAACCCTAAATGGCTCCGGCCACTAAGATCGTACATCAGCCTCCCTCTACCAAGTATCATCATATAATAGATTGGGATGCCATAGAACTTGTACTAGAGGAACAAACCAGCCACCTAAAACATTAATCCTTCATTCGATAGTTCGGGTAGGATGCTTCTTGAAAGATTCATCCACATCTAACTCAACCTCCTCGGGTTGAAAAACATGAGAGGGGTCTGAGAAGTAACGTCGATGATGAGAAACGTGGAAGACATCATGCATATCCCAATTCCCCTGAGGTAACTGCAACTGATAGGAAACCGGACCAACTCTCTCCAACACCTCAAATGGCCCAGTGTTCTCGGTGAAAACTTACCATGTCTTCTAATCCTTCTATTTACCAACATCGTTGTTACACATAGGAAAACTTGATCTATGACCTCAAACTCCAGAGGTCATCTATGTTGATCAGCATAAGACTCCTATTGAGCCAGTGCAATATCCATCCTCTTTCAACTCAACTATATCTACTATGTGGTCTCCCGGACAAGATGAGTTCCCAGCATAGCTGCCTCTCCTTCCTCCAGCCAATATAAGGGTGATCGGCATGGCCTACCTACAAAGCCTCATATGATGCCATATGAATAGTTTATAGAAATATATTTTTGTATTAAAACTCCAAAATAGGTATGTTCTTCTCCCATGAACCTCCAAAATCTTGGATGCATGCTCGGGGCTTGTCCTCAAGCACCTGAATCGTACGCTCAGACTGGCCATCTGTCTGGGGGTGGTAAGTTGTACTCAAAAGTACCTGTGTACCCAAATCCTTCTGTATCCCCTACTACACCCAACAATGTAAAACGAGTGTCCCTGTATGAAATAATTTACTGTGTAACCCCATGTAGAATTATAATCTAATGGATGTAGAACTACCCCAGCTCATCAACACTGAAGGTCTCCTTGATCGTCAAGAAGTGAGAAACCATCGTGAGTCTATCAAGGACAACCCAGAACACATCATTCCATCGATGAAACCTTGGTAAAACTATCAAGAAATCCATTGCGACTTCATTCCACTTCCACTCAGGAATGGGTAACTTCTGAAAAAGCCCTACTAGTCGCTGATGCTCCATATTCACCTGCTGACAGGTGGAATGCCTCATGAAAAAACCAACAACATCTCTCTTCATACCTGGCCACCAATACTGATAGTGTAGATCATGATACATCTTGTAGACACCAGGATGAACTTCTCAACCTGAGTAATGAAAGTCCCACATCATCTCCTCACATATGTCTACTGGCACCCATACGTGCCCCTGGAAATGAAAAATCTCATCCTCTCCTATGCTCCATCCAAGAATAGGGTCCCCTCCTGACACACCCTCTCGTAAGACTAGGCCTTCATAATCTGATAACAGCCTCATTCATACTCGATCAAGTAGAGTAGAGTTAACAACTTCTGAAAAAGAAATGTCTACCCATGTTTTTTGTGCACCTCTAAATGCATATCTAAGAATTGATCCATAAGCTGCCACTCACTGCTGGCCTCTTGAACTGCTTGTATCTGAGTCCTCTTCCTCAACGCATCAGCTAACACATTTCGTTTCTTAGGCGTATAGGAAATCTCCAAGTCAATGGACTGAAGGTACTCAACCCACCTTCGATGTCTTAGATTCATGTCGCACTAAGTGAAGATATACTTGAGACTCTTATGGTCGGTGAAAACCATAAAATGCTCTCCCAACAGATAATATCTCCAACAGCATAAGGCATGAAGTTCTGCCGCCATCTTGAGATCATGTGTCGAGTAATTCCTCTCATGTGGCCTCAAAAACCGAGACCTATATGCAACGACTCCTTCTCCCTGTATAAGCAAACCTCCCAAACCAATACCTAAATCATCACAGTAAATAGTGTAGCTCTTTCCCACCTCTAGAAAGACTAGTATCGGTGCTAAATTCAAACTCTCTTTCTCCTATTGGAAGGCAGACTCACAAGAATATGACCATAATAACTTTTTTCCTTTTTTATTCAGGTTCATCAGTGGCACTAATAAGAATGAAGAGTCCGGTATGAAAGGTTTGTATTATCATGGAAGCTCAAGAAAACTCCATAACTCAAAGAAGTTTTTTAGTTTCTCCCAATAAACTACTGCTCTCACTTTCTCTAGGTCGACTAATAGTCTTGTATCTGAGTTAACATGACCCAAGAAGTGAATCTGGTCCATCCAAAAGTGTCATTTTGAGATCATAGAATATAATTGATGCTCTCTCAGTGTACTCAGAACAATCTGAAGATGGGTAGCATGGTCGGGTCAAGTGTGAGACTACACCAAGATATCATCCAAAAAAACCACCATTAATGAATCCAAGTATGGATGGAACACTTGGTTCATCAATGCCATGAAAACTGAAGGCACTTTTAGGAGACCGAACAACATAACCACATACCCTTCTAGACCATACCAGCCCCGAAAGGCTATGAGTGGTATATCAGATAGTCTAACACACAACTGATGATAATCGGACCTCAATTCAATCATTGAGAACAACCGAGCTCTTTGAAGCTGATAAAAGAGATAATCAATCCCCAATAATGGATATCGGTTCTTGGCCATCAATTGGTTCAACATCTGATAATGCACACAAAGCCTGAGGGTACCGTCCATCTTCTTCATGAACCGGATATGCGAACCCCAAGGGGAAGTACTGGGTTGGATGAAACCCTTTTCCTGTAACTACTCCAACTGCTTCTTGATCTCTTGAAAATATAGTGTAGTCATCCCATAAGGTGGAATGAACACTAGTGCCGCTCTAGGAACAAGATCAATATAAAACTCTACGTCTCACTCCGAAGGAAAACCTGAGAAGCCCTCTGAAAATAATTTCTTACAAAAATCCAACACTAGAGGAAAGTCCATCTGTGATGTCCCCTGGTCATCCAGATACAAACTAGAAATCTGTGTTGTAACTCCTCCCAACCCATGATGCTCTAGTCCCACTCTACATGACTGGACATCCCATTCATCCTTATGAAGAAATGATCAACCCTCTAGTGATGTGAAACTCACCATACGATGATAGCAATCGATAACAGATTGGAAGGGAACTAACCAGTCTATTCCGAGAATGACATCATATCCTATCTTCTCTAAGACATAGAGGTCCCATAATAAGTGACACCCACCAACCTCAAGAGGGCACCCCTTGAACAGACATACACTAGCTATTCTAGTCCCCAACGGAGTGTCTAGCATCAGGATATCTACAGAAGAGAAGATGAAGATCCCAAGGCTCTCCACAATAGAAAAAGATATATTTCTATGGTAAGACCCTATATCGAAAAGAGAAGAAGCTAAAACTAAGGAAACTAAGTTCGTTCCTCTAACTGTGGAAGGTCCTGGATCCTACTCCTGATGGGTCTGCTCCACTATAAAATTTGGTCCTGTTCCACACCCCTGTGACCCTACCCAATCACTCTGAGTTGATATACCCTACTTTCGCTGAAAGCCTAGCGACTGGATACCCTATCCACGACTTTCTCCTCGGCCCAAACGACTGGAAGAACACCGGTTCCCAGACTGCTGAGAAACTTGTGGCACTGCTCCTGAATGAAAAGTCATAGAAGAACCCCTTTCACCAGCTACTGGTGAAGAGATATCATAGAAACACTGAATATGACCCATCTTTTCTCCTGATCAACACTCCACTGGGTCTCTCGGGAAACATGGCCTCGTATGCCCGACCTTCTCGCACTGATAACATACCACCTGGCTACCTGAGGGTGAATCTCACCTACTCAGAACTCCATGTGTAGTCTCCCTATGACTCTTCCTACTATCAATTGGAATAAAACTATCTCTGGATGCTAAACTAACCTAACTCACAGCTCCGTAATCCCCCTGATTACTCTTCATGATCAGCTCCTAGTTGACGATTGAAGTGATAGAGGTCAACCTTAAGATATTCACATGCGATCGGATGTCATGCCTCAGACTATCCTCAAACTTCCTTTCTAGGAATAAATCATCACCTATTGGAAAGGGTGTAAAGTGATACAACTCTCTTAATTGAGAGGAATACTCCATAACAGAAAGAGTACCCTACTCCAGACTCATGAACTCTCGAGATCGATCGGCCCTCAAGGAATCTGGTAAGAAGTATTCATAGAAGGCACACTAGAAGTCATCACAATCCATAACCAGCTGGTGTCCCACCTATGATATCACATCCCACCATCTCATTATATAATACCGATGTATATATGTAGATAACACGACCCTCCTCTCTGGAGGCATCTCTAGAAGCTCGATGATTGCCATCATGGCTTCTAGCCATGAATCTGCAGCCTGGGGTGCTCTATCCCTTGAGAATGTGGGAGAATGCTACTGCCTGAAATCCTGCATCAACTCTTCCATTGTCGGGGTAGAATGAGGTTCTCCCGGAAAGGTTTGATTCATCCTCATTAATCCCTCCGTGAAATGTTCATCAGCACCTGCATCAGGTATAATGGCTAGTTCCAAGACTATCATGACCAGAGGATCTTCTAGAATCCCCTGATACGGAATGTTCGATGTCTGATCACCACTTGGAAAATGGTGTACAACTAGAGGATGTCTCGGTGGCATGAATTTTAAAGTTCAAGTGCACAACATTGATAAAAATTATAAAGGACTGGAAATTAGAAGTGCAAGAAAGGAAAAAGAGAAACAAAGCATTCATTTTTTTTAAAATATTATTACACAGCGTGTGTAATTCCTACACGATGTGTTCCTATATGTCTTTCACATGGGCATTTACTTCTGAAAAAACAGGTCGTGTAACAACATAACACATGGCATGGTGTCCTAACAAATAGTGTGTAATTTAATCCTCTCCCCCTACCCATGTCCCCTTACATGGATATGCTACATGGTTCTCCCTAGAGCAAGACTACACAACAAGTTATTTCCAAACACAGTGTGTACTGGAAGAGATTCACCATCCTGTGTTGTTAGTGACACGACCTACAACACTGCTGACCCTACACGACATGTTCTAGATGGACACGATGTGTACTAAAGGATTTCACCGACCCGTGTTGTTAGTTACACTGCCGAATTCCAGGGACTACACTACACGACGTGTTCAAACCTGACATGGCGTGTATAACTGAATATTTATCTATCTGTGTTGTTAGTTACATGGGAAGACACATGTCCAACACAACACGACTTGTACATATGGTACACAGCATGTTCACTCAAAGATTTTTATATCCTGTGTTTCTGACCACAAGTCTTATGACACTGTTAGAGACTATACGACATGTACTTATAGTACACGGTGTGTACTTAAGAAAAGCAGTTTCATCCCGAACAGAAGCACACATGGTGTGTAGTCAAAACTACACGGCGTGTATTCTAGGTTTCTCTGAACAGTAAGCCTCAAAAACATCTCTGGATCCCAGAAAAAACACTGAAACGAACACAAAAGTGCCAAATTTTGATCTTTGAGGGACCATACTCCCCATGAATCAATTCTTGGAATCTTATATGTGTTATAACAAGTGAAAACAAGGAAATGATCCACTAAATTCTAGTCCATGGGGGCCCATAACTCCTCAATAACAAATTTTTTTAGTTCACTCAAAAAAAACCTTACTCTATCAATGCACTAATAAAAAGCAGGTATTCTATAAAGGCATCTATCACAACAGCATGCACATCTAGAACAACTTCTATGACAACAACATGCAATTGCTAATACACCCTAAATGGCACAGTAAGAATGCATGACATGTGATTTCTAGATAGTTCATATATAATGCATGAGATGGAATACCCTCATCTCATCAGGTTGTAACAGAAATGAAACCTTAATAACATCAACATTAACAGCACAATAAATGTGGGTCACCCAATGGTGATTGTAGAGACCCGAATCTTGACGTACATGGACATTGCATTACTTTTCTGGAATACTTAGTACATTACAAAAACACACACACAAGGACCGTAATAGTTTAGTGTCTTTGGAAACTCGGAATGTAATCTTCTCATCGTGGTGAAAGATCTTCAAAATCTCTCATAAAGATCTTCCATTTTTTCTAACCTAAAACCTTTCTTTATATCCTGGGAAAAATAAAACATAAAAGGGTGGGCTCAAATGCTCATTAAGGGTAAACAAAAGAAATATCAATCACATCATATTCATAAGAACATAACATTTTGGAAATCTTAACCTGAAAATCAGATCATAATATCATAACATGGGATAAATCATAGTAGTGAAATGTAATCCCCATAATCATAAATTAAAACATGAAACATTGTGGCATACACACATAGTCATAGAGAATCATTTCTTATTAGTCAAGACTCATTTCCAAGACTATCTTAGTGGACAAAGTCCATTTCTGAACTGAGTTCACTCCTCGTTTCAGTCCTGTTTCACTGAACTGGTTTAACCTGCCGTTCCAGCCATGTCTATCTCTTGAGATATAAAATCTTTACCCAATGCATTGGAGGGAGATATAGGTCCCACCCATCTCATAATGATACCATTCTTATGTGTGCCACAAAATCATAAACCATACATCATAGCATAACCCATGTAATAAAAATGGTGATCTTAAACATCGTGACATCATAAAACAATTCATATAAGATAAAGAAATTCATAAAAATATTTACATCACAACATAATCAAATACATGTAATAATAGGGATAAAAATAGAACCCTATATTATCTTAGAAGGAAAATAATTTTGATAAAATTCTTAAACTTCATTCCTGAGGAAAATATCCTTTCTACTTCAAAAACACTTTTCCTTTCTTAACATGTCATACAATTCTAAAATAAAAGAAGTTTATTAAAAATAAACTCGAAAACTTGTAAGGGAAGATTCTTGGAAATAATGTTTTAAAAATCCATTCATGTCGTATAAGTTAAAAAACATTCTTCTCGTACTTTTGTCGGAAAAGTCAAAAAAGTACCTCGTACAAAAAACAACAAAAGATTCCTTTCATATCTATTACTAAAAACTCACCAAAGGGTAAAATTGGATTTAAACAATTGTAGGTGGATGGAAATTATATTACATATTGAGGAAACATTGATGTGGATGATAAAATACACCCCAGTAAATGTCAAAGTATAAACAATCTCGGATAGAAATGAGATTGTGATATTTTCCCTTACCTTATGTCCGATTTTCTTCGTAAGTGTCCAAACCTCCAATATTATGATTTAAATAATTTCATTGACTTATTCCAAAATCATACGCATTGTTATGTTATCATATATGGTTCAGTTATGACTTTATTTTACCCGTTCTTTTGTAAATTCCATGTTAAAGAGCGTTTTGCGTAAAATCGTTTCATTTGTCGTCCGTGTTTTGACTTGTAATTATTCATATGATTACATAGATCATGATTACTTAATTCCAAAATATAAAACATGATTTATATAATATATATTCATAATATACATATATATAATAGATTATTAAATGGAATGAAATACACCGTTCATGGAGATGGTAGGTCGTACGTACGCATGAACGCAATTTTCATTTCCTTATTGAGTTGAATGGAATTAAGTAGATGACATACATATATATACAAATAAATCCAGTATCATTATTATTTCATATATTTCATTATTACTTATTATATATACTTTATAATCATTCATGAATGGTTAACATGGAGAATGAATCTCATCATGTCGGGGAGACGGTAGTCCGTACGTACGCACGAGCGATGGTATCGTTCTCATGATTGTGGAATTGTATTGGAGTGTATGAATATTATTTCAGAATTAATACCACTTTAAAATAATAATATATAGTTGTTTATTTTTACCATTATACCCATCCATGTATGGTGGTGGTGGAAAATAGATTACACCACGGCGTGGAGACGGTATTTCGTACGTACGCACGCGCGGTGATTTCGTTTGCCGTAGGACGGATAGATGGTGAAATAAGTTTGTTTCATACTTATAATAACATATAAGTATATGAGTGATACTGATGTTATTATTTCAAAATGAAACAACCTAATAAGAAGAAGTGGAAGAAGAAATAAAGTTGAATGAATCGGTAACAGACATTACCTCTTCTTTGAAGCGCCTCTTTGAGATCTCCTTTTAGGGCACTAAAATTGGTCTTTGAGGAATACCAGAACCTCTAGGATGTAGCTATGGAAGTGTAGAAGAGAATATGGCAGGGTTTGGCCGAGCTTGAAGCCTGAAAGTGGTGTGAGGAAAAGATGGAGGAGGTGCCCTTTTATAAGGGAGGAGAGGGGCACCTTTGGAAAACTAAAAATATTATTTTATTATAAAATCAAATTCGGTTTTTAATAGTTCCAAATTGATATATTTATAAGATAAGGTGGAGATGGGTATAAATAATCTCATCAAATAGAATTTAGACAAGTTTAGGTTCCTATTTTAACCTTATCATTTAGATTTAACATTAAGTTAAATAATTTTACTTTTACCGTGTCTTCTAATGTTCTTATACTATAAGGTTAATAATCATCCTATAATCAGGAAAACGAACCCAAAGTTGTTTATTATTAATATATATAACCTTATCTTTGTCATTTGGCCGAAAATTATATTTTTAGAAATAAAATAACAATTAATAATATAATATTTTTTGAAAAACTATTTTATGTCAATTTTGACACTATTTAGTAATTGATTTTTGTGAAAATCATAACAGAATTATTTGTTCTAATAAAGTTAATTACATCCATACTAACATGTCATATTAACCTATAAAATTATTTGAATTCATAAAAAGTCTCAAATTATATTTATTTGGGTATTTATGACATCAATTATGTCAATATTTTATTAATAAGATAATTACTGCATCATCTTTGTGTCATAAATAAATTAACTTATATAATGTCTAAAAATTAAAAATAATATATCATTATGTAGGAAATATTTTTATCTTTCTAATGAATATTTATAGTAGAATTTATCTTATGTATAACCCTATATTAATAATGATATACTTATTAAACTTTGATTTTAACTATTTTAACCCTTATTTAAATAAATTAATAATAAATGTCTTAATCTAATCCATGTAGGCATAAATGGTCATATTTTATTTCTATGGTTGTTTTTGGTCGAATTAAACTTATCCAACCGAATTAGTACACGTTTTAGGGTAATAATAATATCATTTTTACCCGTAATTACCCTATTTACATTTAACCGTGGTAAAAAAAGTAAAAAGTTACTATTCACAAAAAATTATTTTCATCTCATTGAATCACATTTTACTTACTGGCATCAACCATGTGTCTCGGATTTTTGAAATTCCACTCACAGAAGCGGTAAAATTAAGTTTTATGAAAAATTCATTTTTCTTAACTACAACTTAGTGGTTTCACTATTCATCAAAAAATGAAAGTTTCCAGAAAAATAACAAAAATTAGGCTTAAGATATATTTGATATTATGAACTCCAAAATGATGTCTATTTTACCAAATTCAAAACATATCAGTTGCATTAATTAATTTAAAAAATAATTCATGTCGTCAAAACAAATAGCGTGTTCTTTAGAGATACTAACTATCAAAAGATTGACACTTGTTTATGTCTGGTTTAAATGTGAAATTACATCCAATGAACAACATTGTATTAAATTTTAAAAATATATTCTAAATATACTTTAAAACCACTCAAATTAATAATTTATCACTACTAATTATTTCAATTAAAATGGTTGTTTTTAATTAAAATTTAGTAATTTTCACTATTCATTAGAAAATGGAATTTATTCGAAAAGTACCATAATTTCACCCTAAGCTAATTTTGATATTCCAAATCCAAAAATGAAGTCCATTTTGAAAAATAAAATTTAACAAATTTCAAAAAGTGGTTATTACTATTCATAACGGCTAGTTTTAATAATATTTTAATAGCATATCATTGATTAGTGAAACTCGATATTGCGTACTACACACACTATCGAGGAAGGTCGTGATTGCGTGCAACGCAAGGCAAGTCGAGGATGCATGTTGTGAAAGCTCCTTTTAGTGCAGCATAATACACAAGACATTAATGAAATTAAAAAGAATATTTTTCATAAAATCTCGGGGTGTTACAGTGATAATCAAATCAACTATAAAATTTTCAAAACCAGAAAAAATTGCAATACGAGGTAAATTGGATTTTCCCGGTACACGGGGTAGCTACTCTCGGGCACAGATTATTACTGAGTACCTGTTATATCTTATCACTAGATAAAGGCTCCAAATAGTAAATCAAGAAGAAAATAATCCTTTGATACCACTTTGTAACGTCCCGGTTCCGAAAGCCTCCCAAAGACGCCCCGTACCCGGTTGGTCACATTGCCTTAAGAGTATTTCCCCAAACTCTGAATGTTTCCGACTAGTAGTGAGGGCCTTGGGTTTGATAGTGGGAAACAATGCCTTCATTGTCAGAGTAACACAATATAAGTAAAAAAAATACAGCAGCAAAAGAAGTAAACAAACTAAACAAAACTAAACAACGAAACACTGATGAAAGAAACAACTGGAGCACATATATAAATAAATAATGCATGAAACATATGTCTAGGAAGGAATCCAAACAATTCATATTGTTTAATAGAAACAATAATAAACCAAAGTACTAAAGAAAAATAGATAACAGCTCCTTAGCATCGCAAGCCTCATCTTGGTCGCATGCTCTCCAACTCCAAAGAAATCTAGTTCCTAAAGTAGAAAGTTGATTGCCCTTATCTATACCTGCATGAATTTAATCTGTATGGGCCAAAAAGAATGACCCAAATAGGGTGGGAGACTAAATCCCAGTAGGAAACGACCATAATATCTATGCTTAACAGTCGGTGAATATATTGCAAGTAACAAGTAAAAGGATGCAGTAAACAAGGAAGTACTCAGCAGTAAACAATCCACAGTTTAAATGAAATCAGTTCCATATATCAAACAATGGATAATCAATGCAGGTAACCCTATGGGTAATATTATTAGCCCAATCCCTCTAGTTCAACCAAAACAAGGATAGAAATTTCCAAGACTCTATGAAGAAGCACTCACCGTAAATTCCCCCTATAGTCCTGTGTGATTCAAAGACTCTACGAGGAAGCACTGACCGTAAATTAACCCTATAGTTATTTAGTTGTAACTATAGATGCTCTGAGGAAGCACTCAATGTCAATTCCTCTTATGGCCTCGTAACAGATCTATAGAGCCTTTGAGGAGGCAGTCAATGTTAATCCCCCCTATGGTCTCACAGCGTGATAATTATAACGGGAACTCTATGAAATCCCTCAACATCAATTTCCCCTATGGTACCACCTCAATGGGTTCCCACAACCCCGTATAAAGAAAACATGCATAACTATGAACAAAAACCATAGTGAACCCCTAAGACTACTTGGCTAATAGTCTACAACATAATAGCATGTCAGATAAAAATAAGACACTCCATCCTATAATACTAAGCATGGAAAACAAACAGTAGCCTAAAAGGCCAAACTAGACCAAACAGTCAAAACAAGCAATGAGAGAAAAACCTCCAAGTCATAGAAATTAACCTTATTCGAATTCAATTATCCACTTCTCTAGCATAAAAGCATACCAGGCAATTATCAGGGCAAAACGGTAAACACGCAATACCCAGTTCATGGGTATTGGGCACTTTTGCACATATATCTCAAAAACATTAAACAGAAAGGAAAAAACAACCTAACACGGTGTTGGGAGATTTATATATGTGAACCTAAAGCCTTTAATCACCCAAGAACACTGTAGATCTAAAAAAATTCTCAAAACATTCAACATAGGATAACTTCAGAAAGAATAAGAATCAGAAAACGAAGCTTGAGAAGAAGGAAGAGATTACCGAGGTGATACCAATTCAATCGATGGTGGTCGATTCGGAGAACAGACGCAATCTTGGGGTCTCAGAGAAGATTTGTGACTGTACAGGTTCTCTTGGCCGAACCAAAACTAGAAGTAGGGATTTCAGTCTGTCAGACGCGACCCCTGTACGTTTAATGAAAAAAAATAAAATGCATGGAATGTACTTTCCTTTTCCATAATCCACTTTAGGTGGTATTCAGATCACCATACATGGCCGTGTGTGTGGCTGTTAGATGGCCAGAACACGGCTACCTACAGTAACCGAGTACACAGTGTATACTTATAAAGTACCCAATGTGTACTTAAAAAATTTCTAGAAAATCCTATTTTTCTCAAAAACGACTATAAAAGGAAAAAATACTGGAAAATAAGGTCCAAGTTCTTATATAATTAATTTAAAATTTATTCCTATTGTCAAAACAAATAGTTTGTTTTTAAGAAACAATAACTGTCCAAAGATCGACACGTGTTCAAGTCAAATTTCAATGTGGAATTAATTCCAATGACCAACATTGGAGTAATTGGTAAAATATAATCTAATTACACTTTAAAAACAATTTTAAAGATAATATAACCATATTAAAAATTATATTAAAAGGCACTTTTGAATTAAAATACAGTATTTTCACTATTCATTAAAAAATGAAATTTATCAGAAAAATACAAAAAAATTACCCAAAGTAAATTTTGATGTCCTGATTCAAATGAAAAAATTTATTTTGTCAAATAGAACATATAAAAGTGAAAAAAGTAGATTTAAAGAGGGTTCTCCATTAAAATGTGGTAAATCGATCTTTTAAAGAATATTAGAGTATTTGTTCTTAAACTTTTACTCATTCACATTTGAAGCCTCTATGTTTTATTAGATAAATATAAAAACATTTAACAAACATGTATAATCATATTATACTTAGTTCTATTTATTTATTACATTACATCGTCTAGGCATTAACTACCATTTAAAATAATAATATTATATTAGTAGTGTGCAACATAAGAACTCAAAAAACCCATTGTTTTGTATATGGTACTCCATAAAACATTTAATCCCCTATAAAGTAAAATTAATATTTAATTCAAAAATATTAATAAATATAAAAACATATTATTCTCCATTTACATGGGATGTTACATCATTCCCCCTTTGGGGAATTGCATCCTCACAGTTTTTATTCATTTATCAAATAAGTGGGGGTACTTATCCCTCATAGCATCTTCAGATTCACACGTTGCCTCTTCAACCATATGGTTTTCCAAAAAAAAATTACCTAGATAATTACCTTATTCTGTAACTCATTCTCTCTACGATGAAGAATCTGGAATGGTTGATCCTCATAAGACAGATTCTCATCCAACTAAACTACCTCTAGGCTCAAAACATGAGATTGATCTGGCATATACTTTGACAACATTGAAACATGAAAAAAATTGTGTACATGGGATAAACATGAGGGTTAAGCCACAATTAATGTAACTGATCCAACATTCTCTAGGATTTGATAAGGTCCAATGATCCTCTGACTCATCTTTCACTTCTTACCAAAACACACCATAGTTTTCCATGGAGAAAATTTTAGAAAGACATGATAACCTACCTCGAATGAAAGATCATTACTTCAGTTATCGACATAAATTTTATACCTGCTTTGAACTGTTCTCATGTTCTTCTGAATCAACTAAACTTATTCTACCACCTCTTCTTCCAATTCAGGTCCCATCAGTTTCCATTCAACAAATTTATCCCAAAAATATGGAATTAAACACTACTTCCCATACAATACTTCAAATGGAGCCATCTGTGTACTGGGATGAAAACTATTATTATATGAAAATTCAACAAAAGAAATATGTTGGTCCTAACATCCCTGGTAATCCAGTGAACAAGCATGTAACATATCCTCCATGGTTTGAATTGTTTGTTCTGATTACCCATCTGATTGAGGATGAAAAGTTGTACTAAAATTTAATTCAGTACCCAATGACTTCCGAAGGCCTTTCCAAAAGTTAGAAATAATCCTAGGATCACGATCAGATACATTAGATAGGGGAACACCATGAATTTTCACTATCTCTTTAACATACAACTGAGAAATGTGGATCTAGATATATAGTATCATGAATAGGAAGAAAATGAGATGATTTAGTCAATCAGTCAACAATAACCCAGATTGCAATATTACTTAGAGATGTCTTTGGTAATCCCACAAGAATGTCCATGGATATATTTTTCCATTTCCACTATGGAACCGGTAAATACGGAAGCATCCCTTTTGGTATCTTTCTCTCTACTTTAACCTACTAACAAGTCAAACACTTCACAATAAAATCAACAATATCTATTTTCATTCCATTCCACCCGTAATACTCCTGATGATCTCTATACATATTAGTACTACCAGGATGAACTGAAAATGGGGAACTATGAGCTTCACATAACAACTCATTCTTCAACTTTGAATCACAAGGCACAAATAATCTATTCCCAATCCTCAAAACACAATAATTATCAATGATAAAATCAGAAAACTTACCATTCTGAATCAACTATACCTTTTTCTGTAACTCTGTTTCTTTCTTCTATGCATGCTTAATTCTATATGATAGAGGTGATTTCCCTAACACCTAAAACAAAACAGAAGAATTTCCTGCACCAACAACATCTATTCCAAAGTTAGTCCAATAAAAAAACAAAGGATCTTGTTCCAAACGTATCATGATTAATGAATCATTACTTTTTCGACTCAAAGAATCATCCACTTTATTTCGATTTCCTAGATGGTAAAGAATAATGTAATCATAATCCTTGATTAATTCCATCCATCTCCTCTATATCATATTTAGTTTATTCTGGGTGAATATATACTTTAAAATTTTGTGATTAGTATATATTTCACATTTATTCTATACAAATGATGCCTCTAATTTTTTAAATAAAAACAACAGCAGCTAATTCCAAATATTGTGTAGGGTAATTTAACTCATTAGGTTTCAACTGACATGAAACACAAGCAATTACCTAATCATTCTGTATAAGGACACAACCACATCCTTTCAAAGAAGCATCACTATAAACAACAAACTCACCATTTTTGGAAGGCAGCTCCAAAACTGGAGCATTCACTAATCTTCTTTTCAATTCCTGAAAACAGTTATCACATTCTTTTGACCAAATGAACTTAACACATTTTTGAGTTAACTGAGTCATTGGTCTCGATAACCATGAAAAATTCTCAACAAACCTCCTATAATAACCTTCCAATCTAAAAAAACTACGAATCTCGGTAATATTTGTGGTTCTTGGCCATTCTTCAACAAATATTTTTGTAGTAGGATCAACATTTATGTCATTTTTTGAAACAATGTGACCAAGGAAACAAATTTTTTGTAACCTATACTCACACTTTCTGAATTTACCAAATACTTTCTTTTCTTTTATGGTTTTTAATACAACCCTTAAGTGACATTCATGATCCTCTTTACTTTTATAAAAAAATATCATCAATAAATACAAAATCATTTATCTCCTGAGTCAACGTAGCCATCACTGCAAAAAAAAGATATGTTCCGATTCCGACCATCTCAGCTTGATGATTATGAAGGTCAGTTCCCCCTATATTCCTTCTTATCACAACTACAATGTTTACTCTATTAAAAACAATTCTGAACACAGAAATATATTAGGTGACGCAAAATCCTAATATGTAAATGCTATATCATTTAAACATTACCATAAATTAATTTAGAGATATTAATTTAACAATATCCTAACTCCTAATGTTATCTAAACCAATCTCTGATACCAACTATAAGGACTCGCCCTTAAAACCTTACATAATCTTGAATTAAATGAATAATTCAAATTGAGGATCTTTTCAGGTTTATATTTTTAGAGAATTTGGCCATAACAATTACATTACATCAAAAAAATTACAAAGTAGACACTCCTACTCAATTTCCATTTTTATAATAAAAGTTAAACTCTTTGAAAAAAGAGCCATGTCTAGTTCCATGTTTTGGACAGCATGCCATTTTCTTGATCCCATCCTTGACCCTATTCCACTTTAAGTCCTGTGAAAAACATTTCAAAACTTCGGATGAGCATAAAACGATCAGTAAGGGTTATGAAATAAAGAAATAAATCATTAGTTCATCAAATAAATACATAACATAATCATTTAAACAAACCTCATTAAATCATAATATTTATGAATAACACATAGTAATCACAAATCATAAAGGTAACTTATGTCATCTGTAACATACTTACATTTTAGATTTCACAGCTACGTAGGGAGTCACATTTGGAATACCCATCACAATATATTTGCTAAATATATTAGGAGAAACATTCATGTTTACCTCTGTCACGTTACCCAATGCATTAGAGAGATAACTCGGGCTCACCCACCCTAGTTTTATCATGGAACAACTCATATACATAAACAATGTTCAAGAACCATAACATATACATAACACATAAGAGAAACATAAAGGAAAGATAAAATTTCCAAATTTAAATCCAAATGTATCATATAAATATATTGACATAAAGAATCCTTTATCAAAACCATTTTCAATACAAAAATACATAAAAAATTATAAGGTATTTATTTTACTTTTAAAAACATTTTGTCTTGTTAAGGAAGCCAAAGATCAAATAATGCCCGTGGCAGTGGAAAAGGTCATTGTCACCACTTATGTTAAAAAGAAACATTTTTTTGTCATTTAGTAAAAATCTTTGTAGAAAAAGATTCCCTTTGAATGAATTTAAAATTCAAAGTGTTTTATACTTTTTATAAAAGAAATTCGTGTCGAAATCAAATGATGCCTCAATGAAGGGAGATTGAGGCGAAATCCCTTACCCCGTGTCTGACGTGACTCGATCGTTCTTTCATATCCTAAATAATAAAATAATGTTAATTTATACTTTATTATGAAACTTTTTCATGTTTATTATTCCTTTTATATCATTTATTACCACATTATAAACATTATGCAATCATTTATGTTAATAACGGTCGTTTTGTCAATATTTGCTACTTGAGTCAAAAATAATCTTCTTATAATTACAAGTTGTTCATGTGGTAAAAATTCCATTATCTAAAGAATGATATTAACTACTTATAGATAATATATATAATATATATCGAGTATATATATGTATTTATAATAGTACATAACATTTTGGAGATAAGAAATGAAATGCACCGTTAAGGGAGACGGTAAGCCGTACGTACGCATGAACGCTACTTTCATTTCAATTTCGCATTTTAATGAGATGAAAACATAATGATACAAAGGTATATTATAATTCAAGTATAAAATCATATTTAATATCATTATCTCTATCATTTATACACCTTTCATATGGAATTAATGAGTCATATCACTTTGAGTGCGCGGTAGTCGATACTTCCTCAAATGAAATTATCATGTTTACCCATTAGGGAAACCATAAAAGAATTCTATAAATGAAAAAATACATAATCATAAAGATAAAATATACATATTATATATCATATATAAATACAGTTTTGTATTAATGGCCACCATGAGAGGAAATATGAGATAATCGAATAATCATTATTTCGTGAGGCGTTAGTTTTCCATCCACAGAAACAATATGTTCTTCACCCATTAGATGCAGGTTTTTGTATGTATAGTTCGAATAATTACAATATAAAAATACTAGTATATTAATAATACTACTGTTTCAATAAAATAATGGAATACAAAAAGTTTAGGGGTTGGATAAATAACATAAATGAAATGAATTTAAGAGAAACTATTACCTTTAATTTGGGTAACTCCCTTTGGTTTGAACCAAAAGGACTTCTTGAAGTGCATTTTGCCTAAGTTAAGGCCTCTAAGAGGAGGATAGGTATCTTTAGAGATTATTAGGATAGTTGTTGGTCAAGCCAAGTGGCTTGAGATGTTTGAGTAGTGAATTAGATTTGAGGGATTTTTATAAGGGTGAGGAGAGGCTCTTTTGGAAAGTTTGAAAATATTATTTTATTATAAATATATATTCAGTTTCTAAAGATCCAAAACTCATTAAATTATAAGATAAGATGACAAAATTTCTAAATAATATCATCCTATTTTAATTGAACATGTTTTGGATATTTTTTTAATATTTATATTCTTATTCGTTTAAATCATTTATTTATGAGGTAAACACCGCATCATTATTGTGTAATAAATAATTTAATTTATATGTTGTCTGAAAATTATCTAATAAATACCATAATGTATTAAATCTTATTTTCTCTCCTATGATTTTTTATAGTCAAAAATATAACTTATATTACATTAAGTAAAAATTAATTTACTATAAGATGTTTGTTTATGTCATTTTTGCCTTTACATTAAGTTAATCAAAATAAAGAGTCATTATTACTCTTAAGTGTCTTAATGGGGTCCCAAAATCAATACAAGGATGGTCATGGTCGGTCATTACTCATCCGATATGTTTAGTACAAGTGTTAAGGTAATTTTTTATTATTATAATATTCTTTTTACCTTGAATTGCCCTATTTAACTTTAACGGTGGTAACTAAATGTCAAAAGTTGATTTTCACCAAAAATTATTTTCCTCTTATTGAACCAAATTTTACATAATAATAACAACCATGTTTTTTGTATTTTCTAAATTCAATTCATAGAAGAGGTAAAATTTTATTTAAATGAGAAAGTCGTGTTTTTAACTACTACTTAGTGTTTTCACTTTTCATAAAAAATAGATGTTTTTCAGAAAAATGCTAAATATTTAGGCTAATAAATATTTGATATTTAGAATTAAAATATGATGCCTATTTTACCAAATTAAAATAATATAATTTGGATTAATTAATTTAAAATTAATTCACGTTTTCAAAACAAATAGCATGTTTTTGGGAAACAATAACTGTTAAAATACCGACACCTGTTTATGTCCAATTTCAAAGTGAAATTATTTCCAATGAAAAAAATTGGATTAATTGGTAAAATTATAATCTAATTAAACATTAAAAACAATTAAAAAGATAATATAACCACATAAATAAATTAGATTTAAAGTCACTTTTGAAATAAAATACAGTATTTTTTTACTTTTCATTAAAAATTAATTTTATCAGAAAAATACAAAAAAATTACCCAAAGTAAATTTTGATGTCTTCATTCAAAAGAAGAATTATATTTTTTTCAAATAGAACATATAAAAGTTAAAAAAAATATATTTAATGGTGGTTCACTATTAAAAGGTGTTAAATATACCTTTTAAAAAATATTAGAGTATTTATGCTTAAAATTAGATTTATTCACATTTTAATCCTAAAACTTTTATTGGATAAATGTAAAAACATTTATCAAAAATTTATAATCACATTGTAGTTAGTTATATTTATTCCTATCATTACAACAACTAAGCATTAACTACCATTTAAAATAATATTATTATATTATTAGTGTGCAATGTATGATTTCAAGGAAACCTGTTGTTGCGTATAGGGTACGCCATCAAACAGAGAATCCCCATTAAAGTAAAATTAATATTTAATTAATAAATATTAATAAATTTGAAAATATATTATTCTTTATTTACAAGGGATTTTACAGTAATTGTTGTTGTATCCATATTATATAGAGTGAGGGTGAATGATGGTGTAATTAGCAGTGGTTATTGGGAATAAAGTGTGATCATTAAAGCCAAGGGAATAAGATCCTATTAAATTTTTATTATTATTTATTTTAAATTTTCTAGGTATTGTCACTAATGTGAGGTATTAGATATGTATGGTGATTTAATGTATGTTAGGTTGTAAATTTTATTTTATACATAGTATTTGTAGATACATTATATAGCATAATCAAATGGACACACGTGTGTTTTTTTGAAGAACCTAATGAGTATATTTATAACAACATTGTTACTCATTATATATTGTTTTAATTTTTATAGAGTGAATTCTGAGATTATATTTGGAAAGTCTATATTGGGAACAGAAAAATTATTCAAAGTTAGTGATTCACATTTTAATTTTATATTTACTTATAGTATTATGCTGACATTAACATGTGAGTTAAATTTTCCCTAACAATAGTGGTTAAATATAATCTTACTTGAGGTGGGTTTGGAGTTTTACAATTGATCTAATTATTGGATCAATGAGTATCATTGTGAGTTTTGGTCTTGAATGAATAAATTTAGTAATATAACAACTTTATTTAACAAAAATTATATAATTTCATTATTGAGTTAGAGTCATTATATTTTTTTCCATGTGTGGATGTTTCAAGAGGGTGTAGAATTGAGTTTTCTTAAATTAAAAAAAGTCACACTTTAGTATATGTAAAGATTATTAGAGTTACAAAAAAATAAAATGAAACATTATAAAAATAATCTAAAAGATACAACTGAACCTAATCAGGACAATATAAATATAAAAATAATGTCAGGATTAATGTGTAATGTGAACGATGTGATTCATATATGGATAAAAATATATAAATTCCTTAAAAAATATCATTATAGGATATATTATTACATTTCTAAAATCTATTCACTTTTTATCCATACTAGATACAGGATCATACCCACTGATCTCTATGGAAAATAGCATATCCTCGAGTCCCACCAGACTCGGACAATTTTCCTATTTTGAACAAGGTGATTCAAAGTCATTTCTTAGCTGGGGAACATGGCACACACGTGGGGCTTGGTCCCCCCATTGGGAGTCAGTGTTAGCATACAACATTTTTTACATGAGCCATAACCTTGTTGGTGATCACTCCTTAAGTACATACAAGAGATTAGAGATCAAATCTAGGAAGTGGCATTTTTTCTAGGTACTATAGAAGTACTATAGAATTTATTATAGCAATACTATAGAATATACAATTCGGTACTATAGAAACTAGAACTATTCACCCATTTGGGACTTCAGGCCACTAGTTTCATCCTTGTGTCCTTCAAGGTATTCGGGCCACCCAATGTCATTAAGATAGTAAGGCTGTAAGGCCACCTTAAGGCTTTGGGCACCTAAAGGATTCGCGCCTCCTCATGGCCTTCAGGAAACCAAAAGACCTTTTGGACACCTCAAGGACTTCAGTCTACGTGAATTACAGATGTACCAGAGTGACTTACAAGGAGTAAAGACTTAGATGAGGATTCAGAACAGTCATATTCATTAGAGTAGAGCTAATCAGACTTGGATGAATGAGAGGGTATGTATTTTCCATCATTTGAGGCATGTAAATCCGTACACAGGACATATAGTCATCAAGTCATGCGAATGTGGTGTTCTGATCACAATGCTGACATTATTGTGGGGAAATTTAAAGTATTCATTGTCTAGGATCAATTCCTTTAAGAACTCTAAGTCCTATAATGCCACAGAAGACTATGGGCCATGTACGAGTTCCCCAAAAACCCTTAAAAAGGAGATTATAAAAAATTAATAAACAATAAAGGCATTCCGACTATTCAAACATTAAGGTTGAATTGACTCATCTCATTATTTTGAATATGAATTTTCAAAATCAATAGATCTAGAATTTTTTATTTAAAATATTGAATCTGCACCGACAAAACATTACTAAATAAATCATCATGTAAAGGTAATAAAATTTTAATTTTTATTCTGATTCCTCAAAACCAATTGACCTGAAAGATATATAACTTTGGAAAATTACTCAATAGAAGAAACTCATGAAGGAACTTAAATACAACACTACAGGAGTGAAAATTTATGTATTATAAATAAGATAAACTACAACAACCTCACTAATAAGATGATCCTCTATTGATATAATGTTATACACCAATGGTAATATACTCACTGATCCCCAATATGATAGTATGATAGAAATTATATTCTTATATAGAATGTCAAATAACATTTGTTGTGAAATATCCTATAAAGTATTAATATAACATTATTAGTATGAGCTTCTCTAAAATCCACATTGATATATGTGGATTGTAGTAATTGTTACTAGACATTAAATATATAATTATAGATAGAATTAAGGATATATTTTTAATACAACATATTAACTATTTATAATAAGCATAAACATTAATGATTGAATGTGTTCCAGCACACCATGACATTCCACAACCCCACCACCATTATCTCGATAGTATTAGTGAAAAATAACTACACTATATGTGTGTCATTAAAAATAATTACATTATGTTTTAGGATTATTTTAATAAAATATATGAATTATTTATAATGTCTAGACTATGTAATACATCATCAATAATATATAAAAAACTAATGAACAAAATAAACATTACATATTTATATATATGAAAATATATATATATATAAATTGAAAAATAATTTTTATTTATCTACCATGAAATTAATATTCAGCATTATGAATGATGTTTCTATTTACTATTGGGGGAGGGGTTTAATATATTATAAAAATAATGTTGTATTTATGTGGGTGACCTATATTAGATTTATAATTTAACATTAGTGGTCTTGGATATGTATTATTAAATTAAATCATCTGAATATTTATTTTTTTATCATATTTATAAAAAAGAATGACTAGAATATTTTCATAAATGATATCCAAAAGATATGAAAAAAATTGATATTTAATGGGAACCCATTTTATTAATTTTCATGTAAATATTAAAAACATTTGATAAATTTAAATGACTTAAAGTATAATTTCCATTAAAATATTTTAAAATTAACAAAAAATTGATTGTTTAAATATATTTTATTCTTGTTCTTGTGTTTTGTGTAAAAATATTAAAAAAATATGTATTTTATAGAAAAACAATTATATACCTTTCGCCTTAATATCATTTTCTACATTAGTATATAGATCACATTAGATGATTTATTGTGTGATATTAACATTTTCATTTGTTTGAATTTCCAGGCACCTTGTGTAAAAATATTACAATTGTACTATGATATTATTTTATTATGGTCCACAATAATGTGTTATAATTGGAGAAATTATAGGTTAGATGATCAGTTTTTGATAATTTGACTTCCATAATGTCTAAAATTTATTTTGAAAATAAAAGATATTTAAATTGTATATAATATAATAGAGTCTATAGAATGATATTAATTGATAATTTTTTCATATTTTGAAGGAAAAAAACATTACATGAAATTATGACCCATTATTTATTCTGTATAGTTATAAAATTGTATATTTACTAAGTCAAGGTTATTTTTTAGTATATACATAATATGATAATTTATTTCTCATGGGTACCTAAGGATATTTAGGAATATTTAATTAATTATTTTGTCTAATATTTTTAAAATTATATGTAATTAATGAAACATAAAGACACATAGACATGTATATATATTTATATTATTATGAATATTATTCCTTGGGATAAGTAATTATCCATGTGTGGGAGAGTTTTATAGAGTGTTTTTACAAAAAAATAGGTTTTATATTTTCATTTTGTTAATTTTGAATCTAGTTATTTATTTTTTGAAATTATTTTTCTATATAAGGAAATTTTAAAACATTTGAATAAATATGTAATTATTTTCATTAATATTAATAACTGTGGAATAACCACTAGGCCAAATAGAGATATGGAATTTCCACAGATGGTGATAATTTCAACCGAGTAAGAGAGTAGAATGATACTCATGAAATACGAGCACAAACCATTCCAATTTATACAACATCTAAAAATAGAGTTGATTAGTTAGCACAATAATTATCCAAGTAACATTTATATCAAAGGAACCTAGATTATTTGGAATTATGTATGATAAAATCCTTAATCAAGTTGTTTTATCAATTTTAATGATAGAGGGATAATATATTGTATATTGATGTAGGGAAAAATGATATAACTCACCTAATAAAATTGGATCATATCTGGGAAATTTTAATTATTTAAGAATACAAGTATTTTTTTCGTGGGTTTTTATATGATTTACTGTCATAAAATACATTAAAAGTCCATTATATTATTTATAAATTAGAATATTTTGATTATTTAGATCATGATAGATTGTGAAAATTAAAAGTTACATTAGGGTGAATCTTTTTCCCTTTGATATATGGGGTTTTGATGATTAATTTATCATTTATTAATTTATATGTCTTGGATTTTTATAAAAGGAAATGGTTTTAGGGTTAGTAAATATAGCATTCCCATATTTTATACTTAACTACTTGTGTGTTTTATGGGTGTTTGAAAATAAAGGAGAAGTTAAAATCTTTTTTTTAGTGAAATTAAAATTATTATAGAAAAAACATCATGTTGATGACTTAACACATCATGGTTAGTTCTAGAAAAGAAATTATTATAGAAAATTGAATTTGGATTTGAGTATATGGTAATAGAAATACTGGATAATTTATAGGGTTTAGAAAACATTTTATGGATTATATGAAAATGTAATTGTGATAGAAAAAACTTCTTCGTTGTTGATCTAAATTTTAATAAAATATTGTTGATTATATAATAACTTTAGATAAATGAAATGTTACGCGACATTTTTAAAAAACTCCATGTTTTAACATGTTGAGATGTTTATGATTTAGACTATAAAAATATTAAATTTGAGATGTCATGTATTTATCCCATTATTTGAAAATAATTGGAAAACTTTATAATGTTTATTTAAACACATCAGTATGATGATCATGTATGTGTGATTAAAATATGAAATGGTTGTTTACTTTTTTATGGAATATAAAACATGAAGTGAATATTCAATAGTTATGAAAAGTGAAAACATGTTGCTTTATATTTTGTCCGGCTATGTTTTTGGGGAAATTAGATTCAAAATATTGGAAACTACATTTAACCTCTATTTTTAACTCGTTACATATAATTTCCACATAGAATATTTTTTTAGTTAGTTAAAATATATTTATGAGGTTATTTAATAATAGTTTATACATTTATATAAATACTTTTATAAATAAAAATATTATATTAATGGGGATCAATGATTCAACATGAATGATCAATGAGTGGTCAAGAAGAATTTCTAAATTAACATCAGTGGTTAGAATACCCTACTTTAATTTATATTTTTTTGATTATTTATTATTATTTAGTATTTATTGGTGGTAAATTAATGTAGTAATCTTTTTAATAATAACAATAATCTAATTATGCCTTAAATGTTATTGAAATTTTGGTTTTTTTTGTTTATGTTTTATATACTACAATTTGAACACTATTAAATAGGTAATGATGATGTTAATAGAAAATTGTGAAAAATATGTTGCATTTTAGATTGATTTAATCATATTGAGTATTCAAAAGAAGTAAATGGATATATAATTTCATATGAATTGGCAGATTATGGAAATTTAAAAGAGATTTATATATTATATTAAGTGATATACCAAATATGATTAATTAAAATAAAATAAATTTCTGTGATATTTAGAATATTATGATTTTATATGGGATTAAAAATGCTTATTATATATCATATAATGATTTAATTGATCAGAAAATAAATTATTCGGAGTTTAGGAGTTTGAAAAAGATGAAATTATTTTGGTATTATTTTTAAAGGAGGTATAGAATACATAAATAGTGGGAACTGGGGGTGAAATTTTTTTTATTTTTGTTTTAATCTAAATCCTTCGATATGGAAACCTTTTTGAATAATTTTGAAATAATATATTGATTTTTTTAATTACTAAAATTAAATTAATTCAATGCATGAATGGAAAAGTGATTGGGAATCTTATTAAAGAAAAAATATGTGATACAAGTGGTGAATTTTTAATGTATTTCATTTCATATTTTTTTATATCACTAATATTTTATGTTTTTGTCATCATTCAATATTATTTCACCTCTCTATCTAGATTCTTTAAGATCCAATGTTCCTATAATAATAGATTTTTGGTGAACCCCAACACCCATGTTTTATATGATAGGCCTTTACCAACCTGTAATGTTACTCATATGGAATTTTTTATTCCACAAATTTATATTATATTCAATAAATATAATTACTCATGGGATATTGTATTCTTCAAGTATATAGTTTTCCCATAGTGATGGATTTAATGTAAAGTTGGTTATTAGGGCCTTTATAAAAATATTATTTTTGTGATGAAATTTCTATTACACAATAATATCAAATTTTTTGGAAGATTATTATTTTGGAGAAATGATATATAGTGGAACTAACATTATATATTATGCATAAAACATTTTTACATTATTCATTGAGGATTTACTTTTCACCATCCACATTGATTCTATAGTTTCCATTGAGAAACTATTAACTATAGTGTCAAACATGCCTTTAATTTTATCATTTCAATATTTTTATGATTACAATGGAGTTGTTGTTTGGTCATATTATCTCAAATTAAGAAGTGTACATGTTGGGATAAAATATTTACATTTCTATTTTGATTCAACATTGAGTATGTTGAGTAATATTATTTTATACTTATTCAGTTTTTTGGATAAATTTTCGTTTATTTTGTACTAAGGGACTTAGAATGAATATATGGTCTCAAAGTGTTGTGTTTTGATGTTTGAAATTTTGATTATGGTGGGTTTTATTTAAATATTTCAAAATAAAAGGAGTAATTCCTCCCACAAATTTATTTTTTACGCATTTTAGATGTCACCAAACCATGACCTACTTTATTTGGGTTTTATGGGTTGCTCATAGTCTCACTACTAACTTAATAGGATTATTGGTTGGGTATTGCCATTATAGAATTATATTATTGTAAGGTCTATGATGGATTCTTTACTGGGAAATAGTGATGATTATATTACATTCATATAAAATAAGTATTATTTGATTTTTAGGTCATATAGGATAGGGATACCCTTCATATATGAAAAGGGTTTCTTTAATTCTAATTTATAACCCTTCTCACTAATATGTATTTATTGAGGGAAAGTGTATAAACTATAAGGTATTTTTATATATTTTGTTTCATATATCATGTATTACTATGAAAGTGTGATTCCACTTCTTGAATTTTTTTATTACATTTTTAAAAAATATTAGGTCATAAAGATAAAATGTTTCTTTATCATAGGGCTTTAGAATTATTTTTCTTAGTAAATATATGATATTTTCCTGACATGCACATGCGTCTCAGATAAATTAGTATGAGAAAGATCTTGATCTAGTACATCACAATATTGATTTGGGATATAGTGTGACTTTGAGGAATACAATATAACAATTCATTGGGAATAATACACCATGGTAGGAGGGGTATGTTTTTTTATCAAAAAATAAATCATTATCTATAAGAAGTATAGGTAATTTTTTCATTTATTTGGGCAGAGGGAAATTATATAAACTAATGACAGACATTATTTATTATGGATCATTTATATAGTATTATATTCTTAATCTGGGTGGTAAATATGTAAATGAGGTATTATTGTGTTAGTTATAAGGGATTTTCATGAGATATCTTTATTGATGTAATCATAAAGAAGAGAAATAATGGATGTTGTAGAATATTTGTTAGCTGAATTCTTATATGATGGAATTCAATGTCTGATTCAAAAATATTATATGATACTCATCATATTTATTGGTGAGTGGATAATGTTGGTATAGAATATTGAGTTATCCATACAATCATACATATAATTCTGAATTAACCCTTCCATAGTGAATAATTCTCTATAATTGATGATGAAAATTGAGGTGATTGATAATAACATAGCTATAAAAGACTTGATAGGTGAAGATATCCATTAAAAAACATATGGAGTATAACTATTGAAATGGTATGACCTTTTTTAATTATTTACCATTAAATATGATTATTTATTCAATTAACCATGCCTATATAATTTTTTGGGTCTAATAATTCACAATCGTCAATTAATAGTGACACAGAGATATGTTTCCTCTATGGTTTTAATCAACATTGATAGTTTTTATGACCTATATATTTGAAAAAATTTATTGGATGGTAGTTGGATAGTTTGTGGTCCACACAAATTTCCAGAATCTCAATAGTGATTTACTATATTTATCATACATAAAATGGAATGGTAGATGAAAAAGAATACGACCTTTGAAGGATTGTACAAAGTACTGATAGATGAAATATATTACTTATCCTTAGTGATATAGAGTTGAGTATGGATGGTTAGTATTTTGACATAAAGGGTTGTGAGACAATGGATCTGAAAAGGTGAAACTTTATTTATTATGTTACCTAATATAAAGGTAATATATTTTTTAAGCTACTATATTCCTTCATTTTACATTAAAATATTTATTTTTATACTCTTGTTAAACATATTCTTTCAAAACTAGTTATTTATTTTAAGGAATGGAACTCATGGTTAAGATTATTCATCAAATCATGGTTTACACTAGGATTATCAATGGTCAAACATGGTAAGTGAATGTTTATCATAGATGTTAGTTGGGGAAAGTGGATATCAGTATACTATGTAGTTGATTTTGTAACAATCACATCCATATAATTTCTACCTTACTAGAGATAGTTTTTACATGTTTCATGCCCTCACAAATTTCTATCGATCATTATTTATTTTCACTTCCATCGAGGGGATCCCCCTAATTTTCATTAGTGAGAGGGATCCTAATATATATCATCCACATGTTGATCAAATCATGGAATAATAAGTTAGATTGTTGTTTTATAAAGAAGATACATTAAAAAGGAGTCTAGAATAGTTTTAGAAGGGTCATTCAATATTTTATAAGGATATTGTGGATTTATACCTTTTTAATGATATTGAGTTTATTATAGAACTTTTTCTAGGAGTATAAAATCTCTCAATGTCACCTTATCAAATTGATCTTGTAATAAATTTGGACTTTTAATTCAATATTTGTTATTTATAAAAAATGTTGTTATTTTGATTAAATGTTTGTGTGTTGGATTGGTTTTCAATAAATGGATGTTGACTATAAATGGAGTGATATTAAAATTTAGTGATGCATGGATATTATAAGATGCAAGGATAAAGATTTATATGGTTACCATATATAGGAACCATGATTGGGGATGGATACATGGTATTTTAATATACGGTACTAGAGTTTGAGGATTTTAAACAAGGTAAAATATATCTATTTTGGTATAATATAAAAATGTATAAGTGTGAAAATGAAGATAGTTATTTGGAGAATTATAGTTGGTGTTTGATATAGAAATCATTTTACACACCATAATGGCATCCCTTATATATTAATGGATATCACTTACAAATAATCATTTCATGTGATGATTAGTAATGGAGATGCCACACAAAAAGAGATTTTTCTAGAAACAATATTTAACAAATAATAATAATATGAAAGGGTCATTGGAATGATCCATGACAAAATTCTTGGTTATGAAAAATCAGTGTAGAACTCTTCTCTGTGGGAGGATTAGTTTAACCCCCATTACATATGACATTCCACAATAGAAATATGGATAATAAACCCTATGTTTTATAATAATTGGATAACCATGGATATAAATATATAAAAAATTATAGAACATTGAGAAAACTCAAAACAACATTACAATTAAATATCTTAAATATTACTCCAATGAATGTATGAATTTTGTGGGATATTGATATGTTGACATTTAAATATTTTATATATTAGAATAACAAATATCAAATAAATGTCGTCGATTTAAATTTTTAATCTAATAATTGATGTAATTTTCTAAGAGTTTTAGAAGTTCACATTTAAATATTTTTGTGTTTTAAATAAGAGATATCACCTAGATTTCTTTGATCTATCTACTAACTGATAATCATGATAGGGTAAGGATCAACATGTAATATCTTGGTTGATTTGATGAGCATTATTCAACAATAAAGGATTCCATGTTGTGAATTTATTAAATATATTAAGTTTGATATATTCATACCCATCTCTTATTTTATGGGATCAATATTGAATTTGGATATCATAGATTTAGTTTAACAAGATCTTAAAAAAATATAGTTATGGGGTGAAATGTGGAAACTTCATGTCGAATAATTTGGTAATATTTAATGCATTAAAGTAGTAAAATTGATATAGGTGAAAAATAATGTTATTTATAGATAGAGGATAATTAAGAGATATTTTTTATAATGAATTTCATTGAAGACCTAGATTTGTAAAGGAGAAAAAAATATATTTATAACTCCCACATTAATTGGAATTTCATTAATTCAAAAGATTTTATATAAGAGATTCATAAGTAACATAATATTTATAACTCTTATATGATGTAGCGAGGGGATAAAGAGAATGAAAGTGTGACCCTGGGATCAAGAGTAGATTTTTTTAAAATCTTGTAATCATCTATGGTGAGTAGTGATATCCCTTAGTACATTTACACATATTTTATATATTTTTGATAGAGTATCAATTATTTGTGAAACAATTAAACTCTCCACATCATTGTTCTTTAAATTAAGGTATTCAACATTGCCTACGCCTGATATTGATATATTTAATGAATTCTTACTTATTCAATAACAATATCTAATTATAAATGTGAAAATAAAACACCCCAATTTATACCCCCACATACCCACCTGACATTGGTAGTATTTGGAAATATGGTTTAACATAGTGGTATGATATCCACAGGCTTCTATCCTTCCAAAACCATCATCATTTAATTCAATCGTGGATAATGAAATCAATGAAACAGGTTCCCCTTTATTTGATTGAAGAAACATTCACATATAAAACAATCAAATGAGACCTAATCTTCAACCTCTTGGATCTATGTCTATTATTATACAGTTCACATAACATAAAATAGTATTTTAGGGAGGATTTAATGACTGAATGTAATAGTAAATTATTGAATGCTGGTATGAAGGGAAAAAATTCCCTCTCTAGAAGATTATCAAATAAAATATATATAATGGTGATAAATTTGAATTTATTAAAATATATTTTAGATGAATTGGATGTCATATATGATAGAGATACCAAGTTAATAGAATCAAGTAAATATGTATTTTTTAATAGATTTAATTATTTAACGATGACCCCAAATGATAAAATTAATGATTTTGCTGACCATTCCATCGAACATGTGGTATTAATTCATGTCTATTAAAGAGAAATGAATGTTATTTAAATGTATGAATAAAATTATTAAGAGATTACCACTATTGTATAATCTAATTGTGTTGACACATAAAGAAATGAATCATGAAAAACTATCTCTTGATGATCATCACAGTAAGATTGAAGTATATGATATTCAGGTGAAAACAGAGGGCACGTAAAGTAATTAATTAAAGAAGATTGTACTTATATCCATAGAGATCATTTATATACATGATAATGGAAATTAGGAATAAGATGTTAAGTGATAGTTTTTCATTATTTTCCAGAAAAATCTTGTCATAAAATGGTAGGTAATAAGAAAAGCTTCTTATATGGTGTTCAAATAGGGAACTAGCTTGGAATATTGTAGTGTAATCCCCAAGGAAGGTTGATTGAGAATCTAAATATTATTCTTCCTAAAAATAGCATATAATATTTACATATAAAATAAATTTTCATTTTAGAAATAAATCAATGAAAAATTTTAAATGAAAAATCCTAGTAATTACAAAAAAAGGTGAGGATATTACTTTTTTGAGGATGATGAGGCTGAGATTACATCAGATAATGATAATATAATGTCCATAGTTATACGGCCCCAAACCTTAAACATTACATAATATTGAGTTAGGTAAAGAATTCATATTGAGGGTCTTTTTAGGATTAGAGTTTTATAGAACTAGGCCATAACTTTTATACAATAGACCTACAAAATACATGCAGTGTCCACTTTTCCCACCAAAGGAAACTGTTTAAACAAAAGATGATTTGTTTTTCATAATAAAAATATTATTAACTTATTCCTTTCTCTTACCCATCCTTATTACATGTGGATAACATTTCAAAACTTGGGATGATCAAAACAATCTCAGTAAGAGATATAAAATAAGGAAATAAAATATTAGCCCATGAATATATACTAATCGATGAAATCATACTTTTAACACATCAAACATATGCTCTTTAACATAACTCATGAAATCATAAGATTATTGAATAACTCATAAAAATCATAAATTAAAATTTTAACTTGTGGAATCCATAACATACTTATATTTTATCTTTCAAAGCTACATAGGGAGTAATTTTCTTGATTACGTTTGGAATACCCATGATAGTATATTACATAATTCTCTTAGAAGAAACATTAAAATTTACCTATGTCCCATTATCCAATGCATCTATGAGCTATCATTGGCTCACCCAACCTTTGTTTATCATGTAACCACCTTTATACTTAAGAAATACCCAATGACCATAGCAAAATCATCACACGTAAACCAAGAATAATGTAAAAATAACATATCATTATTGAAATCATAATACAACATTTCAAGATATTTATATAATCAATCCATTCTCAAAAAAAAATTCAATACCAAAATTCATAATAAAGGAATATGGTATTTAATTTTCTTTTGTAAAATAATACGACTTGTGAAGGTATCAAGATATCAAATAATGCTCACAGTAGAAGAAAGGTCGTTGTCACTACATCTGTAAAAAGGAAACATTCCATTTAATATTTAATAAAGCACTTCATAATGAAAATATTAATTTTGAAAGACATTAAATGAAATTAAAATTCAATGGGGTTGATTATACACCATATAATATAAGGTGGTATATTAATCAATGTATTCCTCAATGAAAGGAGATTGAGATGTAGTCCATTACAAAGATCATAACATTAGATTAAGGATACATCAATGACATAATTATATGTGAAAAATATAAACACATCAAATATAAGTGGATATTTAGTGTAAGAAATAATAGTTCATTTACATATATTCTTGAAAAGAATAAATAGCTACGTGGATATTTAACTCAATGAATGGAGATTGTGTTATGATTCCCCTTAAAAGTTAGTATAAATGACATAATAATTTATCAATGGAATGATTATGTGTAGAAACTATCTATCAACAAAAAGGGAAGTGGAAATTAAATCATAAATAAACAAATAGTGATTCCACAGATAATCATGGCATAATATTAGCAACGAAGTATGTGTAAAACCCTAATGAGTGGAAATTGAGTTTAGAAATTCTCATACCTTCAGTCTGATTTGCCTTGTTCATTATTTATCTTCCTGTATAATAAACATGGGTTAATTTCTTATTAATTCAGAACCTTATTCATGCTCATGATTCCCATTACATAACATATTACCTTGTTACGATATTTAGTTATATATTTGATTTCATGTCAGATTTTTTGTTGATAATCAATTCATGAGTTGAAAATGAAGATGGTAGGATGTCATTAGACCACGTTGTCCTGACCCATCCCTCGGGGCCCATGTTGTGACTACCCCAGGCCCGCCGTCCATAGGCCAGGGGCTGGCGACTAACACCGAAAGGCATTTTCCCTAAAAGTGGGAAGTAATTGCCTTTATAACCTGTAACCTCAAGAAACCAAGCACATAGTAAGATATGAACACAAGCAAACTGGATAACCAAAAGAGTACCGAAAGTAGAGGGGCTGAAATAAAAGCCTAAGAGTAAAGGTACAAGTACAACTGAAAATATAGAACAACTAATGAAAGAGAAAAGACAGCTACTGGATCATCCTATGAGGTTCCTACCTGAAGGGTAGGTACAGATCACCTCCTCACCACTGCACTTCCACTCGTCTCCTCTGCTTTCTGACACGCCATATGGTCAACCTATGGGTAGCATTATGTCCTGGTACTCTCAGCCTCAGTCAGCATTGTCCATCGTCTGCATCCAACACAACAAGGTGCGGGAATAGCCCGTGTAGGGGTGAGTATAACGATACTCAATAGGTCCCCCGAGAACTAAAAGGTTTGAAAAATTTAGTATGGATAAGCCACAGAGTATGAAATCAATATATAACCCTACTTAGGAATATGCTCATACATATAACTAAGTGATCATGTAATCCATCTCAAACTTTTGGAAATCACTGAGATACTGACTTAGCTCACACCAGGATTTGTTATAGGTGTAGTAACTAGAAACATCTCCAGTCACATTGTAGAACACCTCGGCTGCTAGAGAACCCCTCTTATATCAAGTAGAGTGGGCCTGCTGCATCACACAGAGGCGCTTCCAACTAATCTTGGACTGTTGAGGTACACATCCTATCGAGTACCCTGGGTCTACCACATCACATAGAAGCGCTCCCCACCATGGGTATACTGCATCACACAGAGGCGCTCTCCCTCATGACATACTGAGATACTTCTCTTGTTGTGTATCGTGGGTCTGCTGCGTCACATATAGGTGCTCCCCACCAAGGCTGGTTGAGGTACCCATCTTGTCGAGTACCATGGGTCTGCCACGTCATACAGAGGTGATCCCCACCATGGGTCTGCAGCAACACACAGAGGTGCTCCCCACTGGGCCTGTCAAGTCACTCCAAGTCAAAAAGGTCAGTAGTCATCAAGTCATAGCCAGCTATTGGGTTACCGCACTATGCTTGCTCATCTCTGTGAGGATTTTCTCCACAAGATCTTGGTTGATACTCCAACTACCCTGATTCCCCTCATGGAAGTATCTCAGAGGACTGCCGCATCATAGGGGTCACAACACAATAGACGACAAGTCTATCAGACGACTAGTTAGTGAGTTATTAGCCTTTTAGTCTTGGTGGCCTGGTCGGATTCGTGCTCGATCCAACCTGTCTGTTCCCCATATTAATCCAATACTCTAGTGGCTTATACTCAAAGGGACCATCTCTCTCAAATATTTTTATTACCACATAAGGTTCTTCAAACGGACATCATGTGCAAATGTTATGGCGAAAAGAAAGTATATGGGTCGTAGTGGGCCTTGGTCCAGTCAGACCCGTTTAGACCGACCTAGTTCGGGTCGACCCACCCCATTTGGTTTGGCCCAGACCACTGGGTCTGGCCCGACCCTTGTTGGGCAGCCCGGCCCACTGGGTGGTCCGACAGGCCGCGAGGGGCCGCAGGGGTTCGGCCACGGATGGCACGGGGCCGCAGGGGTTTGACCACGGATGGAACGAGGCAGCAGGGCAACTCGTCTAGGGCAGCTTGGCCAAGAGGGCAGAGGCTGCAGGGTGGCACGGCCGGTGTGGCTCGGCTGTGGGGTGGTTCGGCCGGTGCATCTCAACAACGGGGCAGTTCGGTCGGAACGGGTTGGGGCCGCGGGGCGGTACGATGGAGCGAGGTGGAGCAGCCGGAGCGGCTCGGCCGCAGGGCGGCTCAAAGGGCCACAACGGTGCGGCTCGGCCACATGGTTTGGCTACGGACGGCAGCCCGACTATGGGGTAGTTTGGCCATGGAGAGTCAGACCGGCCATTGGGTGGTGGCTCGGCCATAGGGCGGTTTGGCCACAGAGTGGCGGCCTGACCATGGTGAAACAGTTTGGTCACGGGGCAGTGTCGTTGCGCCGTCACATTCGTTGCGGCGGGTGGTGTTTCCAGCTGCCATTCTTGTGCCTCCTCGGTGCCCAAAATCCTTCTCTGGTTACTGTCACCAAGGTCATCTTCATCATTTACTTAGGGTACACAATATAAGAAGAATGGCAGAGGGGTCATGCCATGTTTTTTTGGCCCGTGCCCTCTGCTTTAGAGTGGTAGCAAGTGTCTCATCAAGAACATGAACATTGAACATCAAATCCTATCCTCCCGTAATGATTGTTCCCATCCCACAAAAGAAATCATCTGTGTTCTTTGTTTTAAAAAAGAATGAACATGAGAATATAATCATAAACAAATTAAACCCCTACCTTTGATTGTTTGTTGTCGGAGATGGCGAGGGAGGTGACGACGTCGTTGGGGAGGGAAATATGATTGTCTATTGAATATGTCCTACACTAGAGGATATCTCAAAGAAGAAATTCGAAGTCATGCGTCGGTTTTTTTTGTATATCTTTCCACCAATTCATCAAAGCTCTCCCCATTGCCATCCCTTTTCCCATATTCCACCAAAAATTAAATTATAGGCAACTTCTAAATTTATGTTTTCAAATCCAATTATATTGGCACAATTTCAAAATGGTTTAATTAATTGAATGGTGGAATAATAAAATATGGGGAGGGTTGGCATAATTATCTGGAGATATCAAAATGTTTCTCCCCATTTAATTGGGATATTAAGAGGTTTCAATCCTCGGGTGGTCCCCACCACAACAACCTCTCATGGGAGGTTAGGCTCGGTGGTCCCAACCTCTATAACCTCTCATGGGAGGTTTTAGTTCAGGGGGTCCCCACCTGTAAAAAATCCACATGGGTGGTTATAACAAAAAAAATAAAATGTGTGGTTATTTTATTTTATTATTTCCACAAAAACCCAAAAATTAATTTTCACCCTCGACCAACTGCCGCTGAGGTTAATGTATTCTTAAGAAAATACCGATTATGCGAGTTAAAAGGTTCCCTCAGATTTCTATTCCATTCCCCAGTTCAAAAGTTAGAAAAACCCTCTCGCACGTTTACTGAACGTACCAAAACAAAAGTTAAGAAATTCATTCCGGGCACTCTAGGCCTCGAAATAACTCACTGTCAATTTTCATGGACTCATTAAATTCCTATATATTTTAAAAAAAATCATTGAAATTACAGGTCTTTTCATTCTCCCCACCTCAGGGATTCACATACTCATAATCCACAACTCAATCAAAGGGATCAGGTCGGGTTACTGAGCATGCATCTGAGCCTACCGCTCCCATGTGCTATCCTGGAGGTTCCCATGCTGCCAGCAATCGCACATCAATGGTATCGAATATCCACGAAGGACCTACTCCTGTCGATCATGAATCTCTACTGGAACCTCTGTGAAAGTCTCCCCTTCATTGACGTCCACCTCACCATGGTTTATCATGTGAGAAGGGTTGTGTGCATATCACCTTAGCTGGGATACGTGGAAGATGTCATGCATCCAGTGCAACTGATATGGAAGAGCTAAGTAGTATGCCACCTCAACAACTCTTATGAGGACCTAGGAAGTTCTGATGAAACCTCAGAGATAACTTTCCACCTCGACCAAATCATCGCACATCTCGTTGAGGTGAGACCTATAGAAAAAAGTGGTCACCATCCTCGAACTCTAGATGTCTTCGTCTCTTATTAGAATATGACATATGTCTGCTCTGTATAGTCTTCATCCACTCCTGGATGATCTGAACCTTCTCTGTGGTACCCATAAAATATCTGGTCCCACGAGTGCTGACTCCCCTAGATCAGTCCAGCACAAAGGTGATATGCAAGGTCGCTCGTACAACTCCTCAAAAGGTGACATCCCAGTGGTGGATTGATAAATGTTGTTGTATGCAGACTCCACCAACGGAAAGATATCCTCTCATCTGTGACTGAAGTTGAGAAAACAAGCACACAACAGGTGCTCAAGGGTCTTGTCACGACCTGACCCAAAAAGGCTCGAGCCGTGACTCCCCAAGCCTGCCTCCAATAGGCCAGGGGCTGGCGACCAGCGCCGAGTAGGCTATCACACACATGGGAGGCATTAGCCTAAGGTACCTGTACACACGCACCCACAAACACCTCCATGCAACAGTACAGAGATAAAGAAACTGAAAAGTAAATGCATGCATACAATCTATCCCAAACCAGAGTGCAACAGCAAAAGTACAAAGGGCAAAACAGGGCCCACCCAAAGAAAACTACAAAGCGCGTCCAACCTGCTATGAAGACGGAAAACGCTGCCACAAACACCCGCCATAAATCTCTCTCGGCACAGCTCCGGTAAACACCCCGGTCAACTTGCTCACTAAGCTCCGCCTGCTCCGGGTCCTCCTAGGACTCCGTCAGAAGGCTTGTGGTCTGCACAAGACACAAACATGTGCGGGCAAAGCCCGTGCAGGGGTGAGTATAAACATACTCAGTAGGCACCCCAAAAACCCAAAACCCAAGGGAGAAACTGAAAGGAAACAATCCACTCAACACAGCCAGAGGGAACCCAGACGAGAGAGAAACACCATGTCATGACCATCCTCGGCTAAACACAACAAGTCAGCTCAGCTCAGCTCAGGTGTATGCCCATACATACACCTTGAACAATCCAGATATACTCAGCTCACTCACCAAGCCACAAGAGGTACCAACCTCGTCTCCAGAAACTGTCCACAACCAGGAGAATACACCGCATGAACACTGTCATACCAGATGACACTCATCCGAGAGATACACTCCATCGGGTCCCAAATAAACAACTCAAATGCTCACCCGAGAGACCATGCTCGTCGGGTAACATCACTGAGGAAACATCGCTGAAACAACATAACCACCAAACTCCTCGGATAGGGGATCGCCGCTAGGGTCCACTAGGGGATACCAAGGCCCACTCCGGTATACGTAGATCACATATATGGGATCACTCTTAGGGTCCGCTGGGAGATACCTCGACCCGATCTGGCATACGTAGTACTCACAGATAGGGGATCACACCCAGGATCCGCTGAGGGATACCACAACCCGATCTGGCGCTCGACAGAAGCTCAACACTCAGATAGAGGATCATCGTCCATATAAAGATGGTCACGACGATACCGGAACCCTATCTGGTATAACTCGCGATGTAGGGGATCGAACCGACGATTCTACAACCCTACTGAAACCACGCGCTGAGTAGGGGATCACATAACCAGCGATACCACAACCCTACCGACACCAAGCGCTGAGAAGGGGATCGTATACCCGACGATGCCACAACCCTACTGGGAAAGACCCACCGCGTAGGGGATCATATTCCCGATGATGCCACAAACCCTATGGGGTTAACCTGCTAGATAGGGGATCGCCGCCCGTGAATAAGCGGTCACAGTGATACAAGAACCCGATCCAGGGTAAAGATGCTAGAGGATCCACTCCGGGCCCACCGGAGGGATACCACAACTCTAACAGTTAAAACATCCCATCGAGAGGATCACAAACCCATACGAAGATTGTGATCCCACACAAACCCTCATAGGAACGAACCAAGGGAGAACCCTCAACCACAGCTGGTCCAAATGTCGCTAACCCAAGCGGCCCACCACAACACCACAATGCGCACCACCTAGGCCAAAACCGATGCCACCATCGCGTTCCACGCAGAAAAACACGCAGGATAGGCTGTTTACTCGCCCGAAATGGAGCACCGGTGAAAAATGAACTATTCACCGTAGGTAGCTCGTGCGGGGCCCACACAACAATCCCGAAACCCATCGAGCGGATCACACCTCTGCAATCCCCTCGGAAAAACAAGCGAAATCGACTACTCGCTCGTCCAAAACGGACACCCGGTGAAAAATGTACTATTCACCGAAGGCCAGCTCGGGTGGGGCCCTCGCCTGGATTCCGAAACTCATTGAACAGATCGCACCATTGCGATCCTCTCGAAAAAACACACAGGATCGACTATTCATCCGCCAAAATCGGACTCCTGGTGCAAAAGCTGTGTTTCTCCGCAAACGCCAAAACCCGGCCTCGTGGGGCCCGCACTCCGTTCACAGTCCCAACACCTGGAAACCATCTCAAAAAGTCATTCGTACCATCAGGGTCTCAATTCCACTGACGGCACTTCAATCGGACGCTCCGGGTAGAAGTTACAACAGCCCGAAGTCCTAAAATAATAAAATAAGATTATTTTATACGACATTTCTAACTCCCGGGCCACGATCCCGAACCTTTAAACCCTCAAACCCACACCGGCGGGTTCACCTCATCGTCAGGTTCACGTTGCCGCAAACGGCGCGCCAATCCGGCTCCCGGTTCGCAAGATACGGGGGTTTAAAGACCCCAGTATAAGAAAAGAGGGCGGACCGGCCGCCACCGCCGGCCCGCCCTGGCCGGCGGCCCTCCGCCGCGGGCAGCCGGCGTTCCGCCGCGCGCCGCCGCGTGCCACCGCGGGTCTGCCGCGCGCCGCCACTCCGCCGCGGCTCCGCCGCAGGCCGCCGGAATCTGCCGGTGCCGCGCCGGGGGATCTTCCGCGGACCGCCGGGGGAACCCCGGCGGTCCGTTTTGCAATCCGAAGGCATCTACACGACCCTCGGGACCCGATCTATACTGCTACGGCTTCAATTTTTAGAAAAACGCAGCAAAAACGGGATCAGGGGTTAAAACTCAAATCCGCCTACCTCGCGGGCAAAACGCCGACGTTCTGCCTCAGATCCGCGCTCCAGAGCTTCCGCTACGCGCTTTTGGAATGTCCTCCGTTGAATTCTGAGCTCATGGGCGCTTCGTTTGCTCGATTCGGCGGAGTGGCGGCGATGAACAGCGAAGAACGCCGAGAGGAACGGTAAGGGGGGGGGCTGATATTTATATCAGCCGCCCGCCGGCGCCAAACCCCCCTCGGACCCGACGCCCGATGCGAACAAAACTAAGGTCACCCCTAGGGTAAACGCGCCGTTCTGAACGCAACGGAGGTCTCAGATTTTCCATCCGAGACTCCGTTCAGAAGTTATTTGAGCCGACGCCTGTACACTAACTTCACCACTTATTTATGAAAACGCCCCTGGTGGCCTTTCTCACCACAGGCCCGCGCCCGCAAAGTTTACACCTCTCCTAGGGTAAACGGAACGTTCCGGACACAACCGTGCCCTCAGATTCCAATTCTGAGCTACCGTTTAGGAGATATCACACCCCCACCATGTGCATAGTATAAAAATACTTAATATTTTTATAAAATTAATTTTGGGCACACCGGGCCTCTGAATCGCATGCCGTCTTCGCGACAAGCTCTGGAATTATTCCTAGAAATATTCCAAAGTCTGACAGGACCAAAAACCAGAGTCGCTATATCCTCCCCCCTTAGAACTTTTCGTCCTCGAAAATCCCTAAGTACAAGGAAAGCGACTGGACTCTCAACTGGGTCTCACACACCAGCGAGCTCACCAACAAACACCCATGTCCGAACATATAAGTCAGAGGGACTCATACGCCACACCTCAATACTATCCTCTTTGGGCGGCACTGACTAGCCCGCACGGTTTTAATCGCGTCACAAAAACGCGTCTCGGTGAGGGAAGGATCCCTCTTCCTCACGCATTCGAAGCATGCAAAACAACTCCCACACAGGGTCTTACCAACGCCCTGAACATAACTCGATCAAGCAAGAAAAGGGATGAGTATCACTAAACAGTGTCTATTAAACTACTTCAGTAAGTAGAAAAGACACAAGGCGTACCTCTATCCATCCGTGGTGCCTCTAGGTCAACTGCCTCCAGGACATTCAGCTGTCCTCGCCCTCGACCACTAGCTCCCTGAGCTTGGCGTGGACCACCTGGGGGTGGGGGTGGTGGCAACTGGTACTGCCTACCACCGCCTCCTGCTACACCATCTCCGCCGCCACGTCCGCCGCCCTGCGGACCTCCTTGCTCGAGACGCTGCCTCTGCCAAGGTGGTCCATCGACCGGCTCCCTCTCAGTACCATGTCGGGTCAGACAATCTCTAGAAAGATGTCCCCGACCGTCGCAAGCGTAACACCGCCTCTCCTGCGGCTGACTAAAACTGGCCTGCGAACCCTGTGAGCCCTGAGGCTCAGATCCTCCATCCTGGGGTCGCCTCCTAAAACGTCGGCCACGTCCAGACCCCTGAGTCTGTCATCGGCTACCATATGCGGATCCGACCGACGAAGTCTCAACTCTCGAGTGCCCAGCACTAACAGGGGGAATCTGCTCAGCCAGAAAACTCTCCACCACCAACGCTCGCTCCAGCACTTCAGCATAGGTGGGCAGGCACAAGGAAACCACACCTGCTCAGATGTCCCTGCGTAAGCCCTACTCGATGGTCCGAGCCCTAAAGAATGGGTCTCAAACCATATCCAGGGAGTAGCGTGACAGGTCTGTAAACCTCGCTGAATACTCCGACATAGTCATGCTCTCCTGTCGAAGTTGCAGAAGCTCCTGGATCCGCACTAACCTCAGCGTCACCGGATAAAACTCCTCCCTGAAGGGCCGCTCAAACTCTGCCCACGTGAGCGTATCCTCATCATGGTACTGCGTCACCAAACTCCACCATCGCCCGGTATAACCATGCAGAAGGCTCGCCGTTAGGACCACCATCTGATATGGAGGTGTCCTCACTAGGAGGAATACCTGGGTGATTGCCTCAAGCCAGTCATCAACTGCCTGGGGGTCTGGATCACCCCGGAACCTCAGAGGTCGCTGCCTCTGGAACTCATGCAGCGCACTCAGCCTGTGCGCAACCTCGTCCGGCACCACTAGCACAATCAGCTGCTCGACAAGTGGTGGATCAACTGGCAGACCACCTGGAGGTCCAACCTCAGAGCCTGCGCCCTGCTCCACAGCCTCTACACGGGGTGGGTCATCAGCACAATCCTGCTGTGGAACCCTCACTGGCTGTCATCGTGGAGGCATCCTGAAATACATTCAAGACGCACCAGAGTCAAAGAGTATATCTGGAGAGCTGACTCAAGAAGGACAAAGAAAAACCAAAAACCCAGTCTTATATGATGCATGTACCATTATGTTCCCTGCGACTATTGTATGAATGTCCCGAGTCCAAAGGCAGGTTATCAGAGTCTTGGTGTATGGATACGTCGGCCGCCGCACCAACACTAGAGTCCCTGGCGTGAAAGACGAACTTGAAACATCCTAACACTGCCGCTATGCAACCCAAACCAAACTCAGAGCTAGACCACCTACGCTCTGAGATCCCAAAGGTGGAACCTGCTCTGATACCACTCTTTCACGACCCGGCCCAATGGGGCTCAAGCCACGACTCCCCAAGCCCGCCTCCAATACTCTAGGGGATGGCGGCCAGTGCCGAGTAGGCTATCACACACATGGGGACATTAGCCTATGGTACCTGTACACACGCACCCACAAACACCTCCATGCAACAGTGCAGAGATAAAGAAACTGAAAAGTAAATGCATTCATACAATCTTTCCCAAACCTGAGTGCAACAGTAAGAGTACAAAGGGAAAAATAGGGCCCACCCAAAGAAAACTACAAAGCGCGTCCAACCTGCTCTGAAGAAGGAAAACGCTACCACAAACACCTGCCAGAATGCTCCCTCGGCACAGCTCCGGTAAACACCCCGGTCAACTCGCTCACTAAGCTCCACCTGCTCCGGGTCCTCCTGGGACTCTGTCAAAAGGCCTGTGGTCTGCACAAGACACAAACATGTGTGGGAAAAGCCCGTGCAAGGGTGAGTATAAACATACTCCGTAGGCACCCCAAAAACCCAAAACCCAAGGGAGCAACTGAAAGGCAACAGTCCACTCAACCCAGCCAGAGGGAACCCAGACAAGAGAGAAACTCCATCTCGTGACCATCCTCAGCTAAACACAACAAGTCAGCTTAGCTCAGCTCAGGTGTATGTCCATACATACACCTTGAACAATCCAGATATACTCAGCTCACTAACCAAGCCACAAGAGGTACCAACCTCGTCTCCAGCAACTGTCCACAACCAGGAGAATACACCATACGAATGATGTCATGCCAGATGACACTCATCTGAGAGATACACTCCATCGGGTCCCAAACAAACATCTCAAACGCCCACCCGAGAGTCCACGCTCTTCGGGTAACATCACTGAGGAAACATCGCTAAAACAACATAACCACCAAACTCCTCGGATAGGGGATCGCCGCTAGGGTCCGCTAGTGGATACCAAGACTCACTCCGGTATACGTATCTCACAGATAGGGTATCACTCACAGGGTCCGCTGGGGGATACCATGACCCGATCTGGCATACGTAGTACTCACAGATAGGGGATCACACCCAGGATCCGATGGGGGATACCACAACCCGATCTGGCGCTCGACAGAAGCTCAACACATAGATAGAGGATCATCGTCCATATAAAGATAGTCACGACGATACCGGAACCCTATCTGGTATAACTCGCGATGTAGGGGATCGAACCGACGCTGCCGCAGCCCTACCGAAACCACGCGCTGAGCAGGGGATCGCATAACCAGCAATACCGCAACCCTACCGACACCAAGCGCTGAGTAGGGGATCGTATACCCGACGATGCCACAACCCTACTGGGAAAGACCCACCGCGTAGGGGATCATATTCCCGATGATACCACAAACCCTACGGGGTTAACCTGCTAGATAAGGGATCGCCGCCCGTGAATAAGCGGTCACAACGATACCAAGAACCTGATCCAGGGTAAAGATGCTAGAGGATCCACTCCGGGCCCACCGGAGAGATACCACAACTCTAACAGTTAAAACATCCCATCGAGAGGATCACAAACCCATACAAAGGTTGTGATGCCACACGAACCCTCGTAGGAACGAACTGAGGGAGAACCCTCAACCACTGCTGGTCCAAACGTCGCTAACCCAAGCGACCCACCACAACGCCACACTGTGCACCTCCTAGGCCAAAACCGAGGCCACCATCGCATTCCACGTGAAAAAACACGCAGGATAGGCTGTTTACCCGCCTGAAACGGAGCACCGGTGAAAAAGGCACTATTCACCCTAGCTAGCTCGTGCGGGGCCCACACAACGATCCCGAAACCCATCGAGCGGATCACACCTCTGCGATCCCCTCAGAAAAACAAGCGAAATCGACTACTCGCTCGTCCAAAACGGACACCCGGTGAAAAAGGTACTATTCACCGAAGACCAGCTCGGGTGGGGCCCTCGCCTGGATTCCGAAACTCATCGAACGGATTACACCATTGCGATCCTCTCGGAAAAACACACAGGATTGACTATTCATCCGCCAAAATCGGACTCCTGGTGCAAAAGTTGTGTTTCTCCGCAAACGCCAAAACCCAGCCTCATGGGGCCCGCACTCCGTTCACAATCCCAACACCCGGAAACCATCTCAAAAAGTTTGTCTTACCATTAGGGTCTCAACTCCACGGACGGCACGTCAATCGGACGCTCCGGGTAGAAGTTACAACGGTCCGAAGTTGTAAAATAATAAAATAATGTTATTTTATACGACGTTTCTAACTCCCGGGCCACGATCCCGAACCTTTAAACCCTCGAACCCACACCGGAGGGTTTGGCTCGTTGTCAGGGTCGCGTCGCCGCAAACGGCGCACCAATCCGGCTCACGGTTCGCAAGATACGGGGGGTTTAAAGACCCCCGTATAACAAAAGAGGTAGGTCCGGCCGGCCTGGACCGGCCGCCGCCGCCGGCACGCCCTGGCCGGCGGCCCTCCGCCGCGGGCTGCAGGCACTCCGCCGCGGGCCGCCGCGCGCCACCGCGGGTCCGCCACGCGCCGCCGCGCCGGTGCCGCGCCGACGGATCTTTTCTGGACCGCCGGGGGCACCCGGGCGGTCCGTTTTGCGATCCGAAGGCGTCTACACAACCCTCAGGACCCGATCTATACTGCAACGGCTTCAATTTGCATAAAAACGAATCAAAAACGGGATCGGGGGTTAAAACTCAAATATGCCTACCTCGCGGGCGAAACGCCGATGTTCTGCCTCAGATCCGCACACCAGAGCTTCCGCTGGGCGCTCCTGGAACGTCCACCGTCGAATTCTGAGCTCGTGGGCGCTTCGTTTGCTCGATTCGGCAGAGTGGCTGCGAAGAACAGCGAAGAACACTGAGAGGAACGGTAAAGGGGGGGAGGGGGCGCTGATATTTATATCAGCCGCCCGCCGGTGCCAAACCCGCCTCGGACCCGACGCCCGATGCGAACACAAGTAAGGTCGCCCCTAGGGTAGACATGCCATTCTGAACGCAACGGAGGTCTCAGATTTTCCATCCGAGACTCCGTTCCGAAGTTATTTGAGCCGACGCCCGCACACTAACTTCACCACTTATTTACGAAAATCCCCTTGGTGGCATTTCTCACCGCCGGCCCGCGCCCGCAAAGTTTACACCTCGCCTAGGGTAAACGGCACGTTACGGATGCAACTGTGCCCTAAGATTCCAATTATGAGCTACCGTTTAGGAGATATCACACCCCCTCCACGTGCATAGTATAAAAACACTTAATATTTTTATAATATTAATTCCGGGCACATCGGGCCTCGGAATCGCACGCCGTCTTCGCGACTAGCTCTAGAATTATTCCTAGAAATATTCCAAAGTCTGACAGGACCAAAAACCCGAGTCGCTATAGGTCTGAATGGTCCGATCAGTCTGGACAACCCTTTAAAGATGGAAGGCAGTGCTCAAACGAAGCTACGTCCTGAAATCCTCCTGCAACCCCTTCCACAGCTGGGAAGTAAAACACGCATCATAATCGGAGACAATCATCGAGTGTACTTCATGTAGCCATAAAATCTCTTGAAAACAGAGGCATCTCAAGCTCTCTACTAATCCATTCTCTCTGATCGGTAGGAAGTGGGACGACTTGGTGATTCAGTCGACGATCACCCAAATCGAGTCATGGCGCCAAGATGTACATGGAATTACTGTCACGAAGTCCATGGATATCCCATCCCACTTCCACTCTGGGACCTCTAAAGGCTGAACCAAGCCTACTGGTACCTGATGATCCTTCTTCACTTGCAAACAAGTGAGGCACGTAGATACAAACTATGCTATTTCATACTTCATTCCTGGCCACCCAGTGCTATCTTTAGAGATCCTGGTACATATTCGACACTCCGGGATGTACCACTATAGAGGATGTGTGGAGCTCTCTCATCACTACCTCCTGAAGTGACACTGGTATCATGGTACGTCCTCTGAAGAGGATGGAATGATCCCCACCTTCAGAAAATTCATCAGGTTCTTATCCTGTGGGTATATGAGCACGTCGTGTCTCATAGTTAGCATCACCATATTGCGCCTCCCTAACTCGCTGAAGGAGTGGGGGAGTGACTATAAGAGACTGAAGAAAAACTTATCCATCTCTATCGACAAAAGGATATCTGCAAAGTAGTCAGCTGTTATGTCTCCATGCCTAGCAGCTGTATACCAGATCTCCTGCCCGGTGAATCTGCAACAACAATCCCCTTCCCTATAGTATAAACTATCTCGAAGTCATAGTCTTGAGGAACTCAAGCCAACATCACTGTCTCAGGTTTAGTTCCTTCTATGAGAAATATACCCGAGACTCTTATGATAAGAGTAAATTGTAATGCGCTCTCCCATCAGATAGTGTCGCCGCATCTTCAAGGAGAAGAAAACTACTTCTTACTCCAGGTTATGTGTAGCATAGTTCTACTCATGTTGTCTCAGCTGTCAAGAACCATATGTGATCATTGGTCACTCTTGGATCAAGACTCATCCGAGTTCGTTACCTAATGCATCGTAGTAAACTACGTACTATACGACCTCCTTTGGGATCCTCAAGATGGGGGCACTAGTTAGCCTCTGCCTCAGATCCTGAAAACTCTGCTGGTATTTCTCAGACCCAACGAAGGGTTTCCACTTCTTCGTCAATGCTGATAGTGGTGCTTCAACTCTAGATAATTCTAAAACAAAACTTTGGTAATATCCATCTGAACCCAAAAAACCTTGTACCACCATCACATTCCTAGGTGGCTCCCAAGAATATACATCCTCAATCTTAGCTAAATCAACTGCAACTCTAGCCTCCGATATGACATGCCCCAAAAAGTGAACCTCGCGGATCCAAAACTAGGACATTGAGAGATTACCATAAAGCTGGTGCTCTCAGAGTGTATACAATACTACATGCAAATGATAGAAATTCTCCTCCTCAGTAGTTGAGTAGATAATAATATCATCGATGAATACTACTACAAAGTGATCAAGGTTTGGCTGAAATATCCTATTCATGAGTCCCATGAATACTGCTGGAGCATTAGTTATGCTGAATGACATAACCACCAACTCGTAATGGCTGTACCGACATATAAAAGAAATCTTTTGCACATCCTCATCTTGTACTCTAAGCCGGTGATAGCCTGATCTGAGGTCTATCTTCAAGAACCACCATTCTCCCTTCAGGTGATCAAATAGGTCTTCAATACTCGGAAGTGGGTACTTGTTCTTCACTATTACCTAGTTCATGCACCGATAGTTGACACAATGTCTCAAGCTCCCATCCACCTTCTTGGCGAAACGAATCGGGACTGCCCAAGGAGAAACACTAGGCCATATGAATCCCTTCCCTAGCAAGTCCTCTAGCTGTACTCATAGCTCACGAAGCTCCGTAGAAGCCATCCGATATGCTGGAGTAGATATCAGTGTCGTCATGGGGTAAAATTCAATTTAAAAGTCCACCTCTCTGCTAGGAGGTAGACCTAGAACTTCACCACGGAAAACATCTGCATACTAGTCCACCACTATAGGATAGATTGGACTCTCCACATCAACAGCTCTGATGGTAAGGCTGGCCAACTAACGAGTGATCGACTGCACTCTTCACCAGGTAAGTCCATCATGTGCTTCAAAATCTCCCTTATCACTGGTGAAGGTAAACCTGGTGCCATCCATGCGGACACACCACTCTTTGTGCCTAATATAGTCTATCAGAGCATGGACTACAGATAACCATTCCATATGCAAGATGATGTCGTAAGGCATTGACGCTGCTACTACGAGATACCAATTAGATCTCTCACCTCTTAGAGTAAGCTCGCACTGCCATCACCAGTGTGTAATCATCGAATATTCTCTCAAAGGAGTGTTTAGACGTAATGATGGAGCCCACGACTCTGTTAGAATCTCCATGCTTCGAATGAGGGCACTGGAAATAAAATAATGACGAGCACCTGTGTCTATAAGAACTAAAAATAAGGGGGAGTAGACACATATCATATCTCATATCATCTCTAGAGCACTGTGATCAAAGGGATTTTCTTCCTGGAGCTGATCACTCCACTGTCCACCTACTCCCTGCAGTCGGGGTATACCTCTTGGAGGTGGTGGCAGTAACATCTCAAATCGTCTCCCACCGCCAGCTGCATAGCCAGCTCCTCTTCCACGTCCACCTACTCCCTACGAACCTCCTCGGTCAAACCTCTGTCTCTACCTAGGTGGTCCTTCAACCATCTTCTGATTAAGTGTATGATGGGTCAAATAGTCATGAGCTATGTGACCATGCCCGCCGCATGCGTAACACTGCCCACTCCTGGCATGACCATCTCTTCCTCGGGTACCTCACAAAACCGATCCCGAGTCATGCGGTCGTCCACCTGTAGTTTTGGTCCTCTTGGACCTCTATGATGATTGTCTACTACCACCTATAGAAGACTCCACTATGTGATGACTAGTGGTGGGACTCGCTACTCATGACTGGTCAGCAAGGAAACTATCCACTAAGAGGGCCCTCTCTAACACCCCCTCCTGCGTCGAGATACTGAGTGAGATCATCGAAGCCCTGATCTCCCACCTGATCCATTTGTCAAATGTTTGGACCCTAAATAATTGGTCCCATACCATATCCGTGGAGTAGCATGAGAGGTTAGTGAACTTCGCTGAGTACTGAGCTACAGTCATGTTGCCTTACTGTAGATGAAGAAGCACATATATGTGCACTACCCGAAGAGTCGCTGGAACAAACACTCCCTGAAACTGGCCCTCAAAGTCTTCCTAGAGAAGATTCACCTCGTCGTGAACTCGTAGAATCAAGCTCCACCATCTACCCACTGATTCCTGTAGAAGGCTAGAGACAAGGATCACCATGAGATTGGCTGGTGTCCTTATGAGTCGGAAGACTCTCACAACAACCTCCAACCAATCCTCAGCCACCTATGGGTCAATCTCTCCCTTGAACCTGGGTGGCCTCTAGAATTGGAACTCATGAAACACACTCAAGCGGCATGCACTCTATTCTACTTGGGTTGGTGGAATTAGTGGCCCAACGGGTAATGGTACTACTGTTGCCTCTACCGGAAATGGGCCCAGCACCGAGGACTCATCACTCGACGGGCTATCAGTGCGTACAACTCTCGTAACCCTAGATGGCTGTCTGCATAGAGGCATCCTAAAAAGAAACAGGTGTGTCACAGTTTATAAGTTATACCTGGTGAGATGACTCAATGAGATGAAAAATAATGCTCTTGGAAACACACACGCAATCTGTGTTTTCTTGCACTATGTCTAAAATCAGAAGTCGGGGTCCTGGTGTATGGATATGTCGGCTGCCACACCAACACTGGGCACCCTGAACTAAAATTTTCACTCATTACCCTTAAAACTATTTCTTTATAGAAAAGATCAGAGTCCTAGTTCATTGGTAGAACAGACACCTCTGATAACAATTTGTCACAACCCATGCCCCAGGGCTTCTTCCGTGACTACCCTATGGCTTCCTTCCATATGCCATGGGCTAGAAACTAGCACTGAAAGGTGTTTTCCCTAAAACTGGGAAAGAATTTCCATTATAACCTATAACCTCACATAACCAAGCACATAGTAAGATACGAACACAAGAAAACTGTATGCCCAAAAGAGTGTTGAATGTAAAGGGGTCGGAATACAAGATCACTAGTAAAGGTACAAGTAAAACTAAAATCCAAAACAACTGAGGAAAGAAAAAAAGACAGCTACTGGATCATCCTTTGAGGTTCCTACCTGAAGGTTAGTTACAGATTTCCTCCACAGCACTCCACATCAACTCGTCTCCTCTATGTCCCAACTGGCTGTATGGTACACCTTCGGGTACCGTCCAGTCCTTGTAACATCCCATTATTTTTTTTAAAAATAGAAATGCATGGAACTTTTTTTTAAATATATAATTTTAATTAGTCTTTAAAACATAACTTTTCTACTTCTATATTCTGAATTTCAAGAAACGGTCATCTACAATTGTGTTCAGTATGTTATTTGGGGTCTGATAGAACAAACTTGTTTTTTTGGTGAATAGTAACATACCCTTATGAATAGCAATATGAATAGTTATAAGACCTCATTAATAGTAAATAATAATATTATTTTATTTTCCCAAGGCAATTGGATATTGGGATCTTAATTAATTTTCCAATGTCACATAAAACTAATTGCACTTCAATATTGTTATTTTTTGAATTAATTGTGACCTTATTTAAAAATTAAATTAATAATATTTAGAAAATTATTTTCGAAAAATGGAGTTAATTTTTGAATTCTACACATCGAAAAATGGTCGGGGTAAAGTTTTGGTATTTTTCTGAAACTCTTGAATTTTCGGTGAATAGTGAAATACGATAAAATACCATATAATCAATTTATCAGTAAGAATGCACTATTTATGACATCATAAGTGATGAAAGGCCACTTTCTTCGAACTCACATGATATTATCACTATTTAGGGCCACTTGATTTGAGATTATTCATAGTCTTGATAAAAATATTATAATAATGATTAAAATAATCTAAAATACCTCCCCTCCTCCACTATAAATACCACCCTCACTCCCCTCTTCCTCCCACACCTCTCAAGCCTTGAGCATTGTCTAATTTCTTCCAAATTCCCTCCCCAATCTTCTTTCCGACGTCCTAGAGCTGCTGGTCTCATCAAAAGACCAAAATCAAATCCCTTAAGAAGGATCTCAAGGAGGAGAGATCAAGAGGTAAACAACCTTTTTTTCTTTCTTTTCTTTCTTTTTTGTTATTCTCTTCCATTCCCTTTGTCTTGTGTTGGGATATTTCATTAAATATTCCCCCCTTACTGTCCATATCTTTTCTGAATGATGATATATTTCATTCCTCTCATCAATCTTGTTTTTATGAAATTTTAAGAGACGTCGTTAGGCTGCTGAATTTTTGTGGGAAATTTCTCAAGATTTTCATTTATTTCATGATTCGTTTTTCTTCATTCCTCACTCCCTATTATCCAAGAGGCATGAAATATCCAGAATAATGTATATTAATTATGTTCTCATGATTATGGAAAATTAATCATCAGTATTCTTCTCCTCTTCCACTTATTTAAAGAATCAAAAAACATTGTCCATTTGTGTCGAATTACCGACATCGTGGACGATGTATTTTCAATTTCCATTAATTCTTTGAAGTCTGGTCATGAAACCATTTATATGGTTGAACCAGGTTATAATATATGTTTTATGACCCATATATGGTTCTGGAATTATTTTGTACTCATGGTTCTAATTTAAAAGACAAAATGATGTTGTTATTATCAAAGAACCACAAAAATGATCTAAATGAACATCATTAATATTTTAACTTATAAGTCATTCTCATATAAAGAATAAAAGTGATAAATGGTATAAATTATGGTACTTGAAATATTTAAATACTACTCCATTCCAATTCTGTAGTTTCACTTCCAATCAAAAAGAATGATTCATCATGATCCGATCGTCAAAATCACAAAAGAACTCACCCAAAATAATGCAAGGAACAAAATACTAACAATTAAGGGGTAAAATGTGGTTATGAAATGACCATATAAGATGTTATAAAAATGTAAATGTTTCTGTAAAATACTAATAAGACTATTTTAACCATTATACAGGAGTTTTTAACATGTTTGAAGTAAGACAAGCTTATGGTAAGGGAATTCTTAACCCGATTTCCATTCTTTGGGTTAACCTTATAGTTTATTATTTGTGTGATATTTAAATTGTTTGTGTTATGGGTTCTGTTTATATTATGTTTCATTATGTGTATTTACAGAGCATATACATATTCCATCCACTCTATCAAGTCCCACTTCAAGTATACAATGTTTATAAGGGACTTTTCTTTTAAAATCCTCTTTTAAAATTCTGTTTTACAAGATTCAAAAGCAATGTTTTTATGCTATTATTTATGTTGTATGATTATGTTTTGGTTATTGGGAATTGTTTATGATTAAGGGTGGGACCTATATTTTAATCCAATGCATTGGGTGTGAGTAAGTTGGAGGTCGGCCGTATGGTTACTCCAAGTGTAACTGCGATGGTTACACAAAGTATGGTAGCCGCGAGGGTTACAAATTTTAAGGTAACCAAGATGGTTACAAGATTATGTAAGTAATGCCCCAATATACCTCTATGATTATATTTATGTTTGTGTGGATCTATTTTAAATCTCATGTTACATGAAGTAAGTATTTATGGGTGGAAAGCATTCCTTTTGAAAATGTTTTCATACGTTATGTGTATTCATGGACTAATGTGATTTTTCCTTATTTTTCATACCTTACTGAGCTTTTGATCTCATCCCATGTTTTGAATTGACTTTTCATAGGTTAATGGATGAGTAATACAAGGAAGTAAGACATGTTAAATGTTTAATAATTTTCAAGGAGTCTTGTTTTAAGTTTTGATGTTTTATATTCTGAGAAAAATGGAAACTGGTTTTATGGTATCCACTATGTAACAATGTGTAATGTTATGAATGTATTATGTCCTAATTCTATAAATCTATAAACTTGAAAAGATCCTCAATGTAATTAGAAGTGTTTTATTGAATAAATTAAAGATTATTTATGTATTAAGTGTGGGTAGTTACAGTTGGTATCAGAGGAAAGGTTTAGACAACTTTCAGGATTAGAAGTTTTCGTTAAACATATGATTAGTCTGTATGTCTATTAATTAGGTTAAATACTTGTTTAATAACTTTTCATATTAAGTAAATTCAGTTACAAATGGAAGGAGGAGGATCTCAAATGACATTCCTATCTCATCCCGATGACTTTATTGAAATAATTATTCCAAAGTCTTGTCGAGATGACTTTGAAACCATTTCTAACATTCAACTCACTTACAAGCAACTGTTTGAGATATCAAACACCTCCACTATACCTCGATACCATCGTGGATCATGGGTAATATTTAAACAAATCTTATTTTCGAAATATTCTCATATTTTTAAGAATGGTAAATATTATCAAGGAATTATTATATATTTTACCTAATCAAGAGATTTTGAAGCATGTTATGATTTTGAAAGAGGTGCTGAAGAAGGAGACCCTTGCGCAACCTATTTATATTTTCATTTACAGTATAATCTTTCAGAACTTACTTATGGTATTTTAAAAGTACCATTGATTGAATGTTTCAACTCAAACTTGGTCTGACAATTTTATAATAATCAAGTTTTATCAGATGTTTTGAAATTATATTTCATACATTATTATTTTCCAAAAATATTTTTCTATGAACACCCAAATGACCCAAGTTGTACAAGGTGTATTTTTATGAAGGAAGAAAATGATTTTGAAGGATCTATAAATCATTTTTGCAATGCATGGACCTTATATTTATGTGAGAAAGATGATGATGAGACCAGGTGGACACCTTGATCAAGGTACCCTCACTTGTTTAATAAGTAAATAAAATTTCGAGGACGAAATTTCCGGAAGGTGGGGATAATGTAACATCCCAGTTTAAAAAAATATAAATGCATGGAACTTATTTTTTAAATATATATTTTTAATTAGTCTTTAAAACATAACTTTTCTACTTCTATATTATGAATTTCAAGAAACTGTCATCTACAATTGTGTTCAGTATGTTATTTGGAGTCTGATAGAACAAACTTGTTTTTTTTGTTGAATAGTAACATACCCTTATAAATAGTAATATGAATAGTAATATGACCTCATGAATAGTAAATAATATTATTTTTATATTTTCCCAAGGCAATAGGATATTGGGATCTTAATTAATTTTCCAATGTCACATAAAACTAATTGTACTTCAATATAGTTATTTTCCGAATTAATTGTGACCTTATTTAAAAAATTAATTAATAAAATTTAGAAAATTATTTTTGAAAAATAGAGTTCATTTTTTAATTCTAAACATCGGAAATTGTTTGGGGTAAATTTTTTGTATTTTTATGAAACTCTTGAATTTTCGATGAATTGTGAAATACGATAAAATACCGTATAATCAATTTATCAGTAAAAATGCACTATTTATGACATCATAAGTGATGAAAGGCCACTTTCATTGAACTTACATGATATTATCACTATTTTGGGAAACATGATTTGATATTATTCATAGTATTGATAAAAAATATTATTATAATGATTAAAATAATCTTAAATACCTCCCCTCCTCCACTATAAATACCACCCTCACTCCCCTCTTCCTCACACACCTCTCAAGCCTTGATCACTGTCTAATTTCTACAAAATTAGCTCCCCAATATACTTCCCCACGTCCTAGAGCTACTGGTCTCACCAAAAGACCATAATCGAAGCCCTTAAGAAGGATCTCAAGGAGGAGAGATCAAGAGGTAAACCACTTTTTTTCTTTCATTTTTTGATATTCTCTTCCATTCCCTTTGTCTTGTGTTGGGATATTTCATTAAATATTCCCCCCTTACTGTCCATATCTTTTCTGAATGATGATATATTTCATTCCTCTCATCAATCTTGTTTTTATGAAATTTTAAGAGACGTCGTTAGGCTGCTGAATTTTTGTGGGAAATTTCTCAAGATTTTCATTTATTTCATGATTCGTTTTTCTTCATTCCTCACTCCCTATTATCCAAGAGGCATGAAATATCCAGAATAATGTATATTAATTATGTTCTCATGATTATGGAAAATTAATCATCAGTATTCTTCTCCTCTTCCACTTATTTAAAGAATCAAAAAACATTGTCCATTTGTGTCGAATTACCGACATCGTGGACGATGTATTTTCAATTTCCATTAATTCTTTGAAGTCTGGTCATGAAACCATTTATATGGTTGAACCAGGTTATAATATATGTTTTATGACCCATATATGGTTCTGGAATTATTTTGTACTCATGGTTCTAATTTAAAAGACAAAATGATGTTGTTATTATCAAAGAACCACAAAAATGATCTAAATGAACATCATTAATATTTTAACTTATAAGTCATTCTCATATAAAGAATAAAAGTGATAAATGGTATAAATTATGGTACTTGAAATATTTAAATACTACTCCATTCCAATTCTGTAGTTTCACTTCCAATCAAAAAGAATGATTCATCATGATCCGATCGTCAAAATCACAAAAGAACTCACCCAAAATAATGCAAGGAACAAAATACTAACAATTAAGGGGTAAAATGTGGTTATGAAATGACCATATAAGATGTTATAAAAATGTAAATGTTTTTGTAAAATACTAATAACACTATTTTAACCATTATACAGGAGTTTTTAACATGTTTGAAGTAAGACAAGCTTATGGTAAGGGAATTCTTAACCCGATTTCCATTCTTTGGGTTAACCTTATAGTTTATTATTTGTGTGATATTTAAATTGTTTGTGTTATGGGTTCTGTTTATATTATGTTTCATTATGTGTATTTACAGAGCATATACATATTCCATCCACTCTATCAAGTCCCACTTCAAGTATACAATGTTTATAAGGGACTTTTCTTTTAAAATCCTCTTTTAAAATTCTGTTTTACAAGATTCAAAAGCAATGTTTTTATGCTATTATTTATGTTGTATGATTATGTTTTGGTTATTGGGAATTGTTTATGATTAAGGGTGGGACCTATATTTTAATCCAATGCATTGGGTGTGAGTAAGTTGGAGGTCGGCCGTATGGTTACTCCAAGTGTAACTGCGATGGTTACACAAAGTATGGTAGCCGCGAGGGTTACAAATTTTAAGGTAACCAAGATGGTTACAAGATTATGTAAGTAATGCCCCAATATACCTCTATGATTATATTTATGTTTGTGTGGATCTATTTTAAATCTCATGTTACATGAAGTAAGTATTTATGGGTGGAAAGCATTCCTTTTGAAAATGTTTTCATACGTTATGTGTATTCATGGACTAATGTGATTTTTCCTTATTTTTCATACCTTACTGAGCTTTTGATCTCATCCCATGTTTTGAATTGACTTTTCATAGGTTAATGGATGAGTAATACAAGGAAGTAAGACATGTTAAATGTTTAATAATTTTCAAGGAGTCTTGTTTTAAGTTTTGATGTTTTATATTCTGAGAAAAATGGAAACTGGTTTTATGGTATCCACTATGTAACAATGTGTAATGTTATGAATGTATTATGTCCTAATTCTATAAATCTATAAACTTGAAAAGATCCTCAATGTAATTAGAAGTGTTTTATTGAATAAATTAAAGATTATTTATGTATTAAGTGTGGGTAGTTACAGTTGGTATCAGAGGAAAGGTTTAGACAACTTTCAGGATTAGAAGTTTTCGTTAAACATATGATTAGTCTGTATGTCTATTAATTAGGTTAAATACTTGTTTAATAACTTTTCATATTAAGGAAATTCAGTTACAAATGGAAGGAGGAGGATCTCAAATGACATTCCTATCTCATCCCGATGACTTTATTGAAATAATTATTCCAAAGTCTTGTCGAGATGACTTTGAAACCATTTCTAACATTCAACTCACTTACAAGCAACTGTTTGAGATATCAAACACCTCCACTATACCTCGATACCATCGTGGATCATGGGTAATATTTAAACAAATCTTATTTTCGAAATATTCTCATATTTTTAAGAATGGTAAATATTATCAAGGAATTATTATATATTTTACCTAATCAAGAGATTTTGAAGCATGTTATGATTTTGAAAGAGGTGCTGAAGAAGGAGACCCTTGCGCAACCTATTTATATTTTCATTTACAGTATAATCTTTCAGAACTTACTTATGGTATTTTAAAAGTACCATTGATTGAATGTTTCAACTCAAACTTGGTCTGACAATTTTATAATAATCAAGTTTTATCAGATGTTTTGAAATTATATTTCATACATTATTATTTTCCAAAAATATTTTTCTATGAACACCCAAATGACCCAAGTTGTACAAGGTGTATTTTTATGAAGGAAGAAAATGATTTTGAAGGATCTATAAATCATTTTTGCAATGCATGGACCTTATATTTATGTGAGAAAGATGATGATGAGACCAGGTGGACACCTTGATCAAGGTACCCTCACTTGTTTAATAAGTAAATAAAATTTCGAGGACGAAATTTCCGGAAGGTGGGGATAATGTAACATCCCAGTTTAAAAAAATATAAATGCATGGAACTTATTTTTTAAATAGATATTTTTAATTAGTCTTTAAAACATAACTTTTCTACTTCTATATTATGAATTTCAAGAAACTGTCATCTACAATTGTGTTCAGTATGTTATTTGGAGTCTGATAGAACAAACTTGTTTTTTTTGTTGAATAGTAACATACCCTTATAAATAGTAATATGAATAGTAATATGACCTCATGAATAGTAAATAATATTATTTTTATATTTTCCCAAGGCAATAGGATATTGGGATCTTAATTAATTTTCCAATGTCACATAAAACTAATTGTACTTCAATATAGTTATTTTCCGAATTAATTGTGACCTTATTTAAAAAATTAATTAATAAAATTTAGAAAATTATTTTTGAAAAATAGAGTTCATTTTTTAATTCTAAACATCGGAAATTGTTTGGGGTAAATTTTTTGTATTTTTATGAAACTCTTGAATTTTCGATGAATTGTGAAATACGATAAAATACCGTATAATCAATTTATCAGTAAAAATGCACTATTTATGACATCATAAGTGATGAAAGGCCACTTTCATTGAACTTACATGATATTATCACTATTTTGGGAAACATGATTTGATATTATTCATAGTATTGATAAAAAATATTATAATAATGATTAAAATAATCTTAAATACCTCCCCTCCTCCACTATAAATACCACCCTCACTCCCCTCTTCCTCCCACACCTCTCAAGCCTTGATCACTGTCTAATTTCTACAAAATTAGCTCCCCAATATACTTCCCCACGTCCTAGAGCTACTGGTCTCACCAAAAGACCATAATCGAAGCCCTTAAGAAGGATCTCAAGGAGGAGAGATCAAGAGGTAAACCACTTTTTTTCTTTCATTTTTTGATATTCTCTTCCATTCCCTTTGTCTTGTGTTGGGATATTTCATTAAATATTCCCCCCTTACTGTCCATATCTTGTTTTAATGATGATATATTCCATTCCTCTCATCAATCTTGTTTTTATGAAATTTTAAGAGACGTCGTTAGGCTGCCGAATTTTCGTGAGAAATTTCTCAAGATTTTCTTTTATTTCATGATTCATTTTTCTTCTTTCCTCACTCCCTCTTATCCAAGAGGCATGAAATATCTAGGATCATGTATATTAATTATGTTCTCGTGATTATGGAAAATTACTCATCATTATTCTTCTCCTCTTCCAATTATTTAAAGAATCAAAAAACATTGTCCATTTGTGTCGAATTACCGACATCGTGGATGATGTATTTTCAATTTCCATTAATTCTTTCAAGTCTGGTCATGAAACCATTTATATGGTTGAACAAGGTTATAATATATGTTTTATGACGCAAATATGGTTCTGGAATTCTTTTTTACTCATGGTTCTAATTTAAAAGACAAAATGACGTTGTTATTATCAAAGAACCACTAAAATGATCTAAACGAACATCATTAATGTTTTAACTTATAAGTAATTATCATATAAAGCATAAAAGTGATAAATGGTATAAATCATGGTACTGGAAATATGTAAATACTACTCCATTCCAATTCTGGAGTTTCACTTCCAATCAACAAGAACGATTCATCATGAACCGATCATGAAAATCACAAAAGAACTCACCCAAAATAATGCAAGGAACAAAATACTAACAATTAAGGGGTGAAATGAGGTTATGAAATGACCATATAAGATGTTATAAACATGAAAATGTTTCCATAAAATATTAATAACACTCTTTTAACCATTATACAGGAGTTTTTAAAAAGTTTTAAGTAAGACAAGCTTAAGGTAAGGGAATTCTCAACCCAATTTCCATTCTTTCGGTTAACCTTGTACTTTATTATTTGTGTGATATTTAAATTGTTTGTGTGATGGGTTCTGTTTATATTATGTTTCATTATGTGTATTTACAGAGTATATACATATTCCATGCACTCTATTAAGTCTCACTTCATGTATATGATGTTTATAAGGGACTTTTCTTCTAAAATCCTCTTTTAAAATTCTGTTTTACAAGATTCAAAAGCAATGTTTTTATGCTATTATTTATGTTGTATGATTTTGTTTTGGTTATTGTTCATTGTTTATGATTAAGGGTGGGACCTATATTTCCCTCCAATTCATTGGGTATGAGTATGTTGGGGGTTGTTCGTATGGTTACTCCAAGTGTAATTGCGATGGTTACAGAAAGTAGGGTAGCCGTGAGGGTTACAAATTTTAAGGTAGCCAAGATGGTTACAAGATTATGTAAGGAATGCCCCAAGAAAACTCTATGATTATATTTATGTTTTTTTGGATCTAGTGTAAATCTCATGTTACATGAAGTAAGTATTTATGGGTGGAAATCATGTCTTTTGAAAATCTTTTCATACGTTATGTGTATTCATGGACAAATGTGATTTTTTCTTATTTTTTATACCTTATTGAGCTTTTATGCTCATCAAAAGTTTTGAATTGATTTTTTACAGGTTAATGGATGAGTAATACAAGGAATGAAGACATGTTAAATGTTTAAGAATTTTCATCGAGTCTTGTTTTAATTTTTAATGTTTTATATTATGAGAAAAATGGAAACTTATTTTATGGTATCCACTATGTAACAATGTGTAATGTTATGAATGTATTATGTCCTAATTCTCTAAAGCTATAAAAATGAAAAGATACTCAATGTAAAATGATGTGTTTTCTTGAATAAATTCAAGATTATGTATGTATTAAGTGTGGGTCTTTACAGTCCTGGTACTCTCAGCCTCAGTCAATGCTCTCTGTCGTCTGCATCAAACACAACAAGGAATAGACATAGCCCGTCTAGGGGTGAGTATAAAGATAATCAGTAGGGACCTCGAGACCCTCAAGGTTTCACAAATCCTACAAGGATAAACCAAAAAGTATGAAATAAATAGAAACCCCTACTTATGTATATTCCCATACATATACCTACTTTATCATGTAATTCATCTCAAACATGAGGAAAACACAGAGATACTGACTCCCCTCACAACCAGATTTATTCAAGGGGTTGTAAAAAGTAACATCTCAAATCAAATCGTCAAACACCTCTTCTGCTAGAGAACCCCTCCTCTATCAGGTATAGTGGGTCTACCACATCACACAGAGGCACTACACACTAATCATGGACTACTGAGGTACTCCTCCTGTCGAGTACCGTGGGTCTGCCATGTCACACAGAGGCACTCCCCACCGTGTGTCTTCCTCATCACATAGAGGCGCTCCCCCTCATGACATGCTGAGTTACTACTCCTGTCGATTACCATGGGTCTTCCACATCACAAAGAGGCACTCCCCAATATGGGTCTACCGTGTCACATAGAGGCTGTAACGTCCCGGACCCGGGTGCCACGCAACGGGTGCCCCGTGCCCGGTTCGCCACGTGACCTCAAACACATTTCCCCAAACACCAGAGGCTGCCGACTAGGAGTGAGGGCTCAGGTCTGCTAGTTCGGAAACTATGCCCTCATTTGTAAAAGTGTAGCGTAGCAGAATACCAAAATAAACATACAACAACAGCGGAAGCAGTAAACATACACAACTGAAATAACTACCACAGTGGATATAACCAACAGTATAAAAGTGATGATGCTACATGTTTCAAGTTCTAAGAAAAATAGCCAGAACATGTTATACATCAATACAGTACAGCAAAAAACAGAGTACAACCAAACAAGCAAAGCAGGTAGCAGTGGCATCGCAAGCCTAGGCTCGGTCCCATGCCTTCCTACTCCTCATCAACATTCAAGTACCTGTATAGGGACTCTTTCCCCTATCTACACCTGCAGCAACGTAATATGTTTGGGCCGAAAAGCATGACCCAAACAGGGTGTGAGAAATATATCTCAGTAGGCACCCACCAAAGGCCCGTGCTCAACTGTGTGTAAAACATGCAACAAGTTTGCAGTAGTAAAATGAAATAACTAATCAGTACTCAAAAGTAACTAACTTAACAGTTAAATTTCCATTTTATTATAAATTTAATCCCTTTAATTTAGTGACATTTTTGTGCTCAACAACACCAAGCCCTCAGGCAAACCAGTATCGTGCCCTCAGACTAAAATAGTAACCACGCCATCAGGCTTGCCCTCAGGCCATACTGAATCCAACCCGTAGGTATTTCCCTCAGGCGTAACAGAAATTCTCACCCTCAGGCATACTAAGTGTCGCCCTCAGGCACAGAAGTCATGCCCTCAGGCACAAAAGGTTTCCCTCAGGCAGAATAACAACAACCGTCGGGCTAAAACGGTTATGCCCTCAGGCCAATCACAACAACGCCCTCAGGCTAACAGGTAATCGGGCAATGCCAAACATATCAAAATGCAGTAAACAAGAAATTCCTCCCAAGGAAATTCTACAGTTACTACTTTTAAGGCATACCCTCAGGTATCCTGGACAAAGGGCTAAACCGAGGAACACACCCCCCGGGATGGTCCTAGATCCCAGCAACGATCCCAAACAACATTTTATTATCACAATTTAATCACCTATGCAATTATAGTCATTAAATATATCAACGGCCTCAGCCACATGACACCCCAACATGGGTTCGTGGCACGAAAATGCACAAAAACGCACGACAGTTGGAAAATTATCACAAAGCCACCTACCTTATACGCCAACGAACGCTATACCCGAACGCTGACTCTAGAAATTTCCAAGAACGGCGTAGATCTGACGAAGAACAAAACTCATTCAAACATAAATAACATACATTAGGAGATGAATTGGCAAGAACGATACCTGGAGGTGAGAGGGCTCACCCGTGCGGTTCCAACAAACTCTTCCGAAGCCGAAACAGATTCCAGATGAATGCCCGGTGGAGCTTTAAAGATCCGGCCTCCTCCTTTGGCTCCAAAACGGCTCAAGTGCCTCCTCTGCCAAATGAGGAGGCTACTGCCTGTTTTAGGCCAAAAAAACAAAGTACACAGTGTGTACTTCAAAGTACAAGGCGTGTACTCTGTTCATTTAACTGTTCACTTTGCGGCACCGCCACACTGTTCATCAGTCTACATGAGTACACAACATGTAATCTCGAGTACACGGCATGTATTGTCGCCCAACTGGCAGCGATTCCACCACCTTACTATTTATGCCTTCCGACTAACTACACGGCGTGTAAGGTACCACTACACGGCGTTTAGTCGGTTCCTACACCCTTTATCACTGGCATGGCCACACGCCCCGTGTACTCATCCCAACACGGCCAAAAGTACACGGTGTGTGGATAAATTACACGGTGTGTTGTTCCAAAAATTTAGGATTTTTCCCCATTTTCCATATTTTCTCAAAATCACTTAAGGAAAAGGAAAATAAGAAGCCCGTACCTCTAAAATAAGAACCAGGATCTTACAGAGGCGCTCCCCATTTGGCATATCAAGTCACTTTGAGTCTAAAAGGTCAGTAGTCATCATGTCTCAGCTAGCTATTGGGTTCCCACAATATTCTCGCCCGTCTCTGGGGGATCAGCTCCACGACCTCCTAATTAATACTCCAACTACCACGAAGTCGCTCATGGAAGTATCCCAATGGTCTTCCATGTCATAGGGGTATCAACACAATAGACGACGCGTTAATCAGACAACCGATCTGTGAATTATTAGCCTTTAAATCTTGGGGGTCTGGTTGGATTTGTGCTCGATGCAACCTATTTTTTCCCCATCATAATCCAAAACACCAGTGGGGTATAATCAAAGGGACAATATCACTCCAAGATTTCCAGTACCGCTAATGGATCTTCGAACGGGTGTCTGTTGCCAAAGTTATGGGAAAAAGAAATTATATGGGCTCTAGTGGGCCCGGGTTTGATCTGGCCTGGTTGGACCGACCCGGCCCTGGATGACCCCGTTTCAGTCGACCCGTCCCAACCCGTTAGGTCTGGCGTGGCCCGCTGGGTCCGGCCCGACCCATGATGGGCGGCCCGGCCCGCTGGGAGGTCAGGTAGGCCATGAGGGGCTGTGGGTGTTCGGTCGTGGATGGTGCGAGGCCGTAGGGTGACTCGGATTGGGCGGCTCGGCCAGGAGAGCGGAGGCTATGGGGTAGCTCGGCCGGAGCAGCTCCGGGCCGTGGGAAGGCTCGAACAATGTGGCTCGGCCGCAGGACGGTTCGGCCAATGCGACATGGCCTCGGGGCTGTTCGACCAGAGTTGCTCGGTGCAGCATGGTGGCTTGGCCAGAGGGCATCGGTGTTGCGGGGCGGCTCGCCCGAAGTGGCTCATTGCCTCTAGGTGGCTTGGCAGGAGCAGCCCGGCCACGGGGTGACTTAGTCGGGGCGGCCCAACGAAGTGTCACGAGGCTACTTAGTGGACCACAACGGCGCAGCTCAGCCACAGGATTCGGCTATGGGCGGCGGCTCGGCTGCAGGGCGGTTCGGCTACAGAGCGGCGGCCCAGCCAAAAGGGGTGGTTTGGCCATTGGGCAGTGCCATTCTTCCGTCACCTTTTTCATGGCCAGTGGTATTGCTGGCCTCCATTCTTGTGCCCCCTCGGTGCCCAAAATCCTACTCCAGTTGTCGTCACCATGGTTGTCCTCTTCCTTCATAAAGGGTACACCATTCAAGAAGAATGACAGAGGGGTCAAGCCATGTTCAATTGGCCTGCGCCCTCCAAGTTAGAGTGGTAGCAAGAGGCTAATCAATAATATGTACATTGAACCTCAAATCCTATCCTCCCAAAATTATTGTTCCCAACCCGAAAAAGAAATATCCGCATTCTTTGTTTTAAAAAGGAATGAACTTGTGAATATAGTCATACACAAATTAAACCCCTACCTTGGATTGTTCCTTTATGGAGATCACGAGGGAGGAGATGACATCATTGGGGAGGGAAAGAAGATCATCGATTGAATACATCCCACACTAGAGGATGTCTCGAGGAACAATGTTGAAGTCGTGCATCAGCATTCTTCATTGGATAGCTTTCCCCCAATTCTCCAAAGCTCTACCCTTTGCCAAGATTTTACCCTATTCCACCAAAATGAAAATATAGCCAACTTCTTAATTTATGTTTTCAAATTAAATTATGTTGACACAATTTAAAAATGGTTTAATTAATTAATTGAAGGGTGGCCTAATAAATTATGGGGAGGGTTGGCATAATTAAGCGGGGATCTCAAGAGGTTTGTCCCCATTTAATAGGGAGTTCAAGTGGTTTTAATCCTTGGGTGGTCCCCACCACCATAACCTATCATGGGAGGTTAGGCTCGGTGGTCCCCACCTCTATAACCTCTCTTGGGAGGTTTTAGTTCAAGTGTTCCAAACTTGTGAAAAATCTACATGGGAGGTTACAACAAATAAAATAAAATGTGTGATTATTTTATTTTATTATTTCCAAAAAAACCCCTAAAAGTTACTTTCACCCTCGAACAACTACCTTCGAGGTGAATGTATTTTTAAGAGAATACTGGTGCTGCGATTTCAACTGTGCCCTCAAATTTCAATTCTGGAAACCAGTTCAAAAGTTAGAAAAACCTGCTCACACGTTTACAGAATGTACCTGAATAAATATTTAGAAATTAATTTCGGGCACTCCAGGCCTTGCAATCACGCACCTTCAATTTTCACGGACTTGTAAAATTCCCGTATATTTAAAAAACATTACATGGAAATTCCAGGTCTTTACACATGTGGTAATAATTAAATCATATCTATAACAGTATTCATTATATATTCATAACTTTTACACATAACTCATATTGTTTAATTTAACCCATTAAATATGTTTATGAATAAGGAACTACGTTTTAATCAGGGAGATGGTAGGTCGTACGTACGCATGAGCCATGTTTTCATTTTTCATTGATAATTATCGAAATAAGGTAATTATAATTTTATCTTTTCCATAATTATCATTATATTATTAAAACAATAATAATAATTCACATAAACATATATATATATATCTTAAAAGTGATATAATGAATAAAAATGAGTCACACCGTTTCATGGAGGTGATTGTTCACACGTACGCACGAACGATGTTATCATTTTTATGCACATGGAAGAAAGTATTTAATTGATATATTGTTTCCTTATAATGATTAATGTGTAATTAATATCACATATTAATATTAATTCCATCATTATAACCAATATTAATAGATGGTAATGGAAAACAAACAAAATAGGTTCGTTGAAGTGATAATAGACACGTACTCACGAACAGTTAATTACATTCCCATTTTGTGGAAGTACAGATGGATTTAGGGGATGATATTAATATAATAACATATCAGTATATTGAGGATACTAGATTTATTATCTCATCATGGTTGGATGAGATTTAAGGAAGCGGAAGAAGAAACAAAATAGAAACACACAATGAAAACGATGCCTCTTCTTCGGTTTATTTCTATTCAAGAACTCTTAAACACCACTAAGAAGGGTGTTATGATCAAAATAAGTCTTCGAGAATGTGGGGATCTACTATAAAAAAAGTCTTGGATAGATATTGGATGATCTAAAAGGCTTTGTAAGTGTGGGTAATAGAGAGGGATGGGTTCTTTTTTATAGGAGAGGGGAGCGACAACCTTGAAAAATATTAAAATATTAAATTAATATAAATTATTGTTTTAATACAAGTGGCTCCATCTGAAGATATGACTAATATATGATTAAGATTGAAATTAATCATATCTTAAAATAGTTTTTGACATGTATTGAGTATATTTTAGACCATAGTTTTTCTGTTTACCCTTAATTATTCTCTTCTAATTTTAAAAGTGGTAACAACATTTTAATTGTTAAAAAGCTAGTAATTTTACTTATATGGGGTTAATTTCTGATAATTGGAAACATAATGATATTTTAAACCATATAGTAATAATTTTTTATATTAAAATATTTTTAGGATTTTTAAATAATTTAATAAATTATTATTTTTATAAAACATCAATTCTGTCAATTTTTACACTATTCACATTATTGAATTTATTTAAAATCCAAACAAAGAGATAAATTCAAACAGAACCATTGAAATATATAATAACATGTCATAATCATCTATAAAATTCATGGAAAACATAAATTATGTCATATAACATTTATATTAATATTTATAATATCATTTATTTTAATACTTTATTAATGAAGAAATCATTGCATCATAATTGTGACATAATTAAATTTACATATTTATTCTCTAAAAATTATAAATAAAATAACAAGATGTAGGAAATATTTTTATATTTATTATTAATATTTATAATCAAATATATCACTTATATTACACCACTTAATGTTTATTAAAGTAAAATGATACATGTTAATGTTATATTTCCCTTTACATTAAATTTATTACAATAACATGTCATTTTCACACCAAAGTGGCTCCCAAATGCCAAAATTTCAGTCTAAGATTCTTTTGGGTCTCCCATGACTCATCCAATATGATTGGGACACATTTTAGGATAGTTTTATATTATTATAATATTATTTTGACACTTATTTACTTAATTTACCCTTTAATCGTGGAAAATAAAAATAATTACTAAAGTTACTATTCATAATATTCAAAACTAAAAGGAACCTATTTACATAATTATGAAATTAGGAATCTAAAAATGGAATAAATATTTCAAAATTCAAAAACACATAATTTTCATTGAATAATTTTATATTTATTTCTGTTTTCAAAACCAGAAAATGGGTTTTTAATAAATATAAACTATCAAAATATTTACATGTGTTTATGTCCAATTTAAATGTAATATTACATCATATTATCATAATTTTATATAATGATAGAAAAATAATATAATTACACATTAAAACTAATAAAAAATATAATCTACCTATAAAAATAAATTATATTAAATGGCAGTTTTGACATAAAATGAGGTATTTTCACTATTGAAAAAAAATCATCTTTATTAGAAAATTACCACAAATTTACACAATGTAAATTTTGATCTCCCATTTCTATATAGGATTTTTAATTTTTCAAATAGAACATTTAAAAGTGAAATTCACTAGATTTAAACAAGATTCTCAGTTAAGATGTGGTAAAATGATTTTTAAAAAATATTAAAGTATTTTATGCTTAAAATTGCATTCATTCTTATTTTAAGCCTCTAAAATTTATTTGATAAATGTAAAAACATTTAACCATAGTTCTTAATAATATTTTAGTTATAACTATTAAGTCTTTCCATTATAACAATTAGGATTTAACTACTATTTAAAATAATAATATTATTATTTTAATATTTTTTGGTATAACTCATTGATTTGTGAAATGTAAGATTTTGGAGAATCTCGTTACTGCATGTCAAGTAAACTATCATAAAAAGTGTCCCACCTAAAATTAATATTAAATTATTAAATATTAAAAGATATAAAAATTTATTATTTTATAAATACCTGGGATGTTACAATAGTAGTTGAGAAGTTAAAATATCAAATTAAATTAGAGGGAAAATAAGAATGAATTATCAATTAAAATTTAGATCATGAAGGTTAAAATTAATTTATTTATTAATAGTGGATGAAAAACACAAAAAAAGACTACTAAATCTATCTTTGAGGTTTTTCTACCAACTCAAATATGAAATCACCTAGTTATAGAATGTTCTGGAATAACATTGAGATATCTAAACTATATCTGGTGAAGTTGGGGAGTTTAAGGTAATAATAAAATAATAATATAAACTAATTTATGTCTTTAATACAATAATTTAATATATAATGAAAACAATTGAATTAATTAAAGAAGAATTTTTGAGCTTGTGAAATAGAATTGATGTTATAGTGGTGACAAAAAGAAGTTTCAACATGGAATGTTCATATATAAATAACTGATTGAAATTGTTATATTAGATATAATGAATATTGAGAAAATTTTAATTGAATAAGGGCACATGTGTATTGGAAATGGTGGAATTTATTCTTAAAAGGAAACATCTAATACTAGAATATATGTTTGAAGATAAAAAGGGAAAAAACATTGGTTATAAATCTATAACATAATGAACTTATACAACACCAAGAAGCTACTTAGAGGATGTAATACAATGAATATTATAAGGGATAATAATGATACATAAAATAGGACGAAAATGAGAGTCAATAAAGAAATAATGTAAATTATCCAACATATATTTATGTAACACGTTTTATGAATTTTGTTATTATTGTTCTCATTTTTAACAATTTTCTTGATTGAATCCATCAAAAGTGTCAATATTGTACCTATATAACTAATAGGAGAGTGGATGTTACAAATCGACCCAAATTCCTTTGAAATCAGTTTTTACTAATGGGGGGAAGAATAATATAACCCACTGTGTATGGTGAAGGAATTGAGGGGAGAATAATGCAAATGTTAACTCAATCAATCATATATTAGAATGAAAAATTATGAGTTTAAATTATATATTAAAAAAATTATATCAGGGTAATAAATAATTATATTACTTGGATTTGTGACATTGGTTAGGCATCCCACGACATTAAAAACATGAAACTCTTAAAGAATGGAAATTAGAAACTTGTTGGAATCATTAGTTTTGAAAACGATAGAATATTAAAAATAAAAGTACGTGGAATTATAATTCTCATTTGAAATTAATTGAAGAATATAAATTTTACTTCTGTGGATAGTATATGAAAAAAAATTGAAGTGTGAATAAACTTTATAACTCATTTCATAAAGCTTTATTTAATTAGATTGGGTGTTTGATCAAATTCATAGATAGAAATTCATTGTTGAAAGGATGGAATAAAAACATTAACATATATAGAGAATGTAGCAAAAAAATAGTTTCTAATCATAGAGGAAGAAGAAAATATAATTCAAAATTATAATATAATTAATATTTATTAAAAAATAATTCGGAATTATTCAGAGTAAAAGGTATTGATCTAAATTCCATATCACAATCCAAGACTGAAATATACATTATTAGATGATTCATAACAAACTCTTATAATAAATTCATGCTAAGGATTAACATGTCTCATGTCATTCTAAGATTATATATAAAAATAAATTATCGTAAACATAAAATCAATGTTATTATTTTAAAATACACATGATAATCCAACTCCCATTATTCAATTATAAATACATTGGATATCCCACTGAAAAATAAATTACGGGAAGGGTGAGATTAAAATTAAATTAAGGGAATATAGATGGAAACAAATCATAATATAATTTTCAAATTCATTACATGAATTCATAAATATAATTTTAATATAAATGAAAACATTTCCTAAATAAATGAATGCATGTGATCATGGAATCATAATTTTGTGTAAAAATCATAATGGATGACATATTAATAATATGATAAGGTTATCTACCATGATAGTATAATATAGACTATCCTCTATACTATGATAGTTTGATTAGGATAACCAATTGTGAACTATACATATTGTTCTTAGGATAACCACTGATGCCCCATACATAGAATCTCATGAGATATTAACATTACCCAATGCATTAGAAAAATACAATAGACCGAATTTTTAAGTCAAAATTCTTCTTTTTAATATTATGTTTTTTGTTTTGGAAATCAAAAATATCTTTGTACTCAATTATCAAATAAAGGATTTACATTGAATATGGGTTTTTAATTAAAAACACTAAGACTATTGTACCTACACTTTTTATCATACTAACTTATACTATCATACATACTTTATTTATCGTACTCACTCAGACCATCATACTTACTCCGTTTATCGTAATCACTCATACTATCATACTTTCTTTGTTGATCATACTCACTCAGACTATTGTACTTACTCAGTTTATCATAGTCACTCAGACTATTGTACTTTATCTATTTATCTCAATCACTCATACCATCATACCAACTCTGTTTATCATACTAACTCTGACCATTATACTCACAATGTGTATCGTACCCACTTTGCATCATATCTGTAAATTTCATTGTATTCATTCTAACAAGTTATATTAATCGTAGTTATGTTATACTTTTATTCCATTAATATTTTCATTAGTTTATCAAGAAACATGTTTTATACAAATCGTAGTCATGTTATGATTTTCATATATCTATTCTTTTAATCAAAACGATGTTGTTCAGTTATTTATAAAATAATCAAAACTATATCATGTTTTCTTTTTCAATAAGACTATAACAATGCCATGTGTCCAGGTCCCTATGTATTTTCCAGAAAAATATGACCATTGGAGAAAATATGACTGTGTGAACATGAGGCCTATAAATAGGAGGTTATTTAAAGTAGAGACAACAGATTTAGCAACTTTTATGTTCTAGAGGGAGACTGTGACTTATCTCTTTCTTCATGTGAAAACAGTGAAATTACAAAACGTTAATGGATCATTCTTAGTTTTTGTATTTAAATAAGTTATTTTTTTCATGGTGGGTCTTACCAGGTGTTAACGATCGAGGGTTTCCAGGGATTGGTAGATGGTGTGATTGATCATCATATCGTGGGATTTCAAGTGTTTGAAAGACAGAGTTTTTGATTACCTATAAAATTGAGGTCGTGCAAGGATATCAAAATGGCCATTCCGATCATTGTATTGAGGTCCTACTAGTGTTGGTAAGACATACATTTTATCCTAGGTGAACGGATACCCTTCTCTTTGAGGTAAAATAATTGTAATACCTTTTAATTTTCTGTAGCTTATTGTAAGAGAAGAATAATCCTTTTATTTATTCTTTGTATATGTACTATTTTATATTGTAATTGTTTTATTCACAGTTTATACTTTTATTATTGATTCTATATGTTATATGGTATAATCATTTACACTTTTCATTACTCTGATATTTGTATTCAGCCTAAATAAAACTGTATCATAACCTATGGTATCATATTATCTCATTATACGGAGAGTTATTCCGATCATTTTTTTATTTTATAAGAGGTATTGTGAATTGTTTAAATTAAACTAAGAACCTTCAATAAGTATTTTAGTAGATTTTTTTTAAATATGAAATTCACCCCTATTGTATTTGTACCATCTCATATCCATTTCGATCCAAAAATTAGTATCAGAGAAGGTTTTCCACTACATTGTAGTATATTTTTTACATACATTGTTTTATAGATACACTAACATGTATTTGTGGAAAAATAAATTTGCATCTTTATGATGGCCAACATGATGAATATTGGCTACAATACCACCAATCTTTGATGGTAATGTTTTTGAATATTGGATAGATCTAATGAAGAATTTTATTATAAACTCTATTGTAGATAACTTTGTTATGCTCATTGGTGACTATAAGATCCCCAAGAAAGTATTCATTCCTTTTACAGCCCAAGATAAACATGAATATCTGTTAATATATAAGGTATGAAATAGTTTACTATGCTCTATGACGAAGAAAATTTGTAGTCAAATATCTTCATGTGAAGATGAAAATAGAATATAGAAGAAATTATACATTACACACTTTGGTACTTCCAAAGTTACTGAAACAAGAAGCGCTACGATAAGATCTGACCATCAATCTTTTGAATTTCCTCATGGTGAACCTATAGTTAAGGTTCATCAATTATTTATGACAATTTTTAATAGCCTTCATTCTATGGGACAGATAAATATAAAATATTATGTTTTAGTTGAGAAGATCATTGAGATTATGCCAAATGAATGAGGATCCAAGATAACCATAGTTGATGAGTGTAGAAATATTACCAATCATACTCTTGATTATCTCTTTGGAAATATATTGAAATATTAATAAAGGATTAAGAGAGATACATATAATGTGAAAAGTAAGAATGGTGGAGTGGCATTCACCACTACATCAAATCCTTCCAAGTAAAAATCACACGTGAAACCCAATTCAAGAAAGAGAAATGTTGAAGTCTTATGAGATTATAGTGATGTTACGAAATAATAGAATGATCATGAAAATCAATCTACAAGAATGAATGAAATTGTTGGAATGAAGTATTTCCAATATAGACATAGTAATACCTTCATAGGAAACAATGACATGAAATATTATGAAATCACATGCTATGAATGTAAAAGAGAAGGACACATTTGACATGATTGTCCTATGATGAAAAAGAAGTATAGAAAGGACAAAAATTCAGATAAGAATAAAAAAGAAATACTTGAAATACAATGTAAATAAGTATTACAATGTAATTTACTCTAGGAGTACCAGTGGAGGTGATTATTCTAAATACTCTTCTGATAAGGATATCTCAAATTACAAGAATGTTGGTCTCTTCTCTAAAACACCTTATCATTACTTAATGGCCAATGTATAGAGTTCTTAATCCCCTACTAATATGTATTTGAAGAATAATTATCCTGATAAATATTATTTTTATAATCGATAAACTTCCACATTAGTGAATGATAATTATTCACCATATGATAAAGAGGTATCTAGATTTTAAAAACATTTAGAAAATAAAAATTATAAAGTTTCTAGAAAACATGAGAAAGTAAATACGAGGACTGTTATTTTATCAAGAGAAGTATCAGATCTCTATAATGATCTTGGTTCTAAATCATTTTAGATATATTGTTTTTCTAAAATCCTTGAGAAAGTGAATTTTGAAAAGAAAATTCATTCTAATGATTTTGAAAATATGATTTCTGAGAAAACTATTTTAGATAAAAACCTCAATTATAAAACTAATAAAAATGATGATAAGAATTTTATGATTAGAATAAAATCTGAAATATTTTCTTTGATGAAACTCTTATCTATGTTTACATCTGGAAAAGATATTTTTGATAAGTTGTATTTTTAAATACAACATCATGGTAATAATCAAGGAATATGATATACCCATTCAAAACCAATTTCTTAAAAAATAACTATTTTGTTCCTAAAAAGGCTCAATTATTCACTATGTGTCAAAGTGGTGTTCATTGGAATAAAGAATTTTCGTTAAATAAAACAAAATATTTGGGTTTCCACAACGATCACTTTTCAAAATAGATGTGGATTACAAAAAAAATTCATTCTAATATTTACAGATCCAAACAGGTTTGGAATCAAAAAGTTTATTTGTTTTTGTTTTAATTAAAATCATGAAATTATAACAATACATGGTACAAGGAAAGTGGATGTTTCAGGAACATGATGGGAAATTTAAACATCTTTGTAATAATTATCAAGATTAAAGAAGGAAAATTTAACTTTGGAGACAATGCTCAAGGAAAGATTTTTGTTATAGGTAATATTGTTTTCCTTGTTAAGATTTTTTTTCTAATGCTTTATTTTTTGATGGTATTAAGGACATCCTCATTAGAATAGGTCAATAATGTGATTTAGGTTACCCTGTGAATTTCAGTAATGATAAATGTATAGTTTAAAATTCCAAAGATGAATTAATTCTATCTAACAAATGGCATGAGAATGTTTACAATTTTATCTTAAAATACCATAGTATCCACGACTTAACTTGTCTAATTGAAATGATGTATCTATCATGGTTATGGAATAAAATTCTAGGACACTATAATCTTTTGAATTTATATAAAATTTATAAGAAATGACTTGTTAAATATTTGCCTGAGCTTATGTTTGATTCTCCTAATGTTTTTTACCCTTCTAAAAATTGAGAACAACGTATGTAAATCATTAAATTAATCAGTGAAGTAACAACAAACGATGAATTACAGTTAGTGCACATGGGTCTTTTTGGTCATACAAAAACTAGAAGTATTGGAGGAAAGTACTATGTATTTGTTTTAGTTGATTATTATGGTATATTTACATGGGTATATTTTCTCTCTAAAAAAAATTTTCTTTAAATTTTTTGTTTCTAAAGTTAAAAATGAGAAAATCAAACCATTGATAACTATTTTAAGTGATCATGGTGGAGAAATTTTAAATTCTAGTTTTTAAACTTTTTGTAGTAATAAAGGAATTACTAACACCTTTTCTACACCAAGAACAACTCATCAAAATGGTATTGTTGAATTAAGAAATTTAATTATTTAAGAGATAATAAGAACCATGTTGAATGAGTACTAAATTGCAAATATTTTTTGGGAAGAAGCTGTTATTACTACTTGTTATATTATAAATCAAGTTTTAATTCGACCTTTTCTTAATAAAACCACTTATTAGTTGTGTACATGCTGGAAACCAAAAGTTTCATACATAAAATTATTTGGTTAAAAAGTATTTATTTTAAGTAAAAAAGAAAACTTAAATAAGCTTTCCCCTAAATTTGATGAATGAATATTTTTAGGTGATTATACATCTTCTAAGGCTTATAGAGTTTTTAATAAAAATAGTTGTGTTATTGAAGAAACAATACATGTTATGTTTTATGAAATAGATACTTTTGTTTTCCAAAATCATCAAATAGAAGTGATTTCCAAAACTGATTATCAACATATGATAGAAGATTCTTCAAACATTGTAAATACTAAAAAAAAATTCTGTGACATTCACACTAGAAGACATTCTACCATATGTTGATGAACATGATTTAAAAAATACACAGTAGTTATTACATAGGATTCATCCCACTTATTACATCATTAGTGATGTAAATCAACCAATAAGTACTAGAAAATCCTTACGAAATTAAATATAGAATATTTATTTTCTATCTTAATTTGAACTTATAACTCCAAGTGAGGAATTCGGTGAAGAGGATTTGATTAAGGCAATCCACGATGAACTAATTGAATTAGAAAGTAATAAATTCAGAAACATGGTTGAAAAACATAAGGATACATGTATTATTGGAGTAAAATGGGTTTTCAGAAACAAATGTGATGAAAATGGTATCATTGTAATAAATAAAGTTAAACATGTTATGAAAATCTATAATCAACAAGAAGGCATAGACTATAAATAAACTTGTGTTCTAGTATCAAGACTCAAATCTAATAGAATTATATTATCCTTTGCATATTTCATCAATTTCAATATTTTTCAAATGAATGTCAAGTGTGATTTTCTTAATGGATATATACAGGAGGAAGTCTATGTAGACCAACGCCATGGTTTTGAAGATACATAACATCCTAAATATATTTACAAGCATACAATGGTCTTTTATGGACATAAAAAAGCCCATAAATCATAGTATGATAGGTTAACATGATTTTTGTTACAAAGCAATTAAATTAAGGTAATATATGATCCAGTTCATTTTATAAAGAAAGAAAACAAAAATCTTATGATTGTTCAAATTTATGTTGATGTAATCATTTTTGGATTAACTCAAAATTCTTAAATAGATTCATTTGTGAATCTAATGACGACTGAGTTTGAAATGAGTATGATGGGTGAATTAACATTCTTTCTTGGTATTCAAATTTCTCAAAAACTAGAAGGTACTTATATGTCTCAACAAAAGTATATCAAATAATTACTCCATAAGTATGGATATTAAAATAATAAAACTATTAATAATCCCATTGAAACTATAAAGACTCTTGATCTTGAAGAAGTTGGGTAACCAGATGATCAAAAAACATTTAGAGGTATGATTGAATGTCTACTATACTTAACAGCTTGTCATACAGAATTACTTTTTTATGTATGATTATGTTCTAGATATCAATAAAATCTAAAACAACCCCATTTAAAAGGGATGAAAATTATTTTATGGTATTTGGAAGGAACTTTGGATTTAGGTTTTTTCTATTCTTCTAGAAATGATTATGAATTAATTTTTTTTTCGAATGCTATATTTGGTGGATTTAGAATGGATAGAACATGTACTTATGGAACTTGTCATTTCTTAAGGGATTCTTTAGTTTCTTGGTCATGAAAAAAACAACACTCAATTTAACTCTCCCTTACTGAAGTTGAATATGTATCACCTAGAAGTTGATGCGCTCAAGTGTTGTGTATGCACAACACACTCATAGAATATGACATGAGTTTTACCAAAACATAAATATTGTGTGATAATATATGTACAATTTCATTATGTATAATCCCTACACATCACTATTGTGAAAAACATATAGATATTAGACATCAAATTTCTTAGGGATCACACACTGAAAAGAGATATCATTTTACAATTCATCAGAATGAAAGAAAAACTTGTTGATATTTTGACAAAACCATTTCCTATGGATAGATTTCAATATATTAAACAGAATATAGGAGTGATTATAATAAAATAATCATTCACATATACTTCATGATTTTACAATCTCCTTACATTAAAACACTCCTCTTTTTAGTGGTATAACAATAGTCTGTTGTTCCATGTTTTATCTATTATATTATATTTTTCTTATTTCATATTTTATTATTAATATTACTTATTATTTATTTAATATTTAATATTTAATATTAATTATTTATGTTTATAGTTTTATTTGTTTTATTTGTTTCATTATTCTGTTTATGTCTTTCATCTTCACTTTTCTTAGTTTTTACTCACTTCCTATTACCTTAACTCTGCTTATTGGCTTAACTCTCTACTTATCAGCTTAACTCTATATCTATCAGCTTAAATCTCTACCTATCATCTTAACTCTCTATCTAATATCATTAAAACCTATGATAATGACTTTTTTTCCATCGTCTAGACAACCTATGGTAATGAATTTGTTTTCCAACATCTTGACATCCTATGGTAATGAATTTTCTTTTCATCACCTAGAAAAACTATGGTTATAACTTTATTGTCCATAGGCTTGAAAACCTATGGTAATGAATTTGTTTCCTATAAGCATTAAAACCTATTGTAATGAATTTTTTTCTCATCAGTTTGACATCCTTTGGTAATTACATTGTTTTCCACCAATCTGATAACCGAACATATTCACTTTCCTTAACATCGATTTTGATATTTTATCATATTCACTTCCATTATTTCACATATTAATTTTCTATATTGTATTGTATTTTTCCCTTCGTAATAGTATGAAACCAACAACTCTCTTGAAATATTCAAAAGGTAGATTCTATTTTACTTTTGTATCGCTTTTCTTTTGTGTTATTGTTTCACATTTTCCATTAAAGAAATTTATTTTTTAAAAAATAAATTTCATTTATTCTCTGCCATTGGATTAAATATCTTTTAATATCAACCATAGAAGAACAACTATCTCTCAATGTTTTCTATAAATAGGGGTACCCCAACCCTAAACCCATACTGGTTCTTCGGATTTTCTTTGTGAAGCTTTTCTCCCCTTCTCAAGACCCTGTACGATAGTTTCTTTTGTCAATAAACTATATATATCAATATTCTTCCAATACTCCTATTGATATATCTTAAAATACTTTAACAGATATGGATTTATTCAGAGAAATTTTAGATTCATGAGATTTCATTGATATTTATGACTCTTTGATTTAAAGGATTATTTTGTTCCAAGGCTAAGAACACCTATGCGTTGAGAAACCATCTCAAGATCTGATGGTTATTGAAGAGGCCAGACAATTATATAATAAATTTCCATTCTATATGAACATGATGATAAGTTTATTTATTTATGATAGAAAATTAACCATTTTAGTGAATCAGGATGATTTTTTTCTATATTTTTCTACTTAAGGTGATTCGTTATGTCCATCTCATATGTTACCATATGATGTTGGTACATTTAACAAATAAAAATATAAAAAGTCACTCTATATTATCAATTAAGAGAAAAGAAAAGTATCCCATTTCTCTATAAAAAATCAGTTTATTTCCCTTTGGATTCAAAAGTTTCTTATACTAGGGAAAGGGGATAGCTAAACTCTCATGATTTATGATATCTTCATTTTAGACTATCTTGTGAATACGAAAACGGTAAATCTCATGAGTTAAATTTTAAAATAAATAAATAATGTGAGGACTGTATCAATTAAATCTCATCTTATCATGTATCCAACAATTCTCGAAAAGTTTATTATTCATTGTTTTGTGTTTTGCAATCTACGAGTGAAATAATAATTGAAACTATTGAAGGGCTCAAATATGTGCAAGAATTATCACCAAATCAATCGGCACTACTTCTAATATAATCAACTCCAGATATTGTAGATTCTCAATATCCAGATCCCAAAACTAGTGCAAAGTATAAAAATAAAACTAAATATAGTAAAGAGGTTGTAACTAAGTGGAGAAAAGAGAAAGAACATAGAAAATAATGTGATCCACATTTTGGTATTGATACAGCTAAAGCTCTAACTGAGAAGAAGAGAATAGAGGATACTCTATAGTCTAAGAATCAGAAGAAGAAACTTTTGAAATAGAAAGCATGATATTTTTATGTTTTCAAGATACTAAAAGGTGTTGAATTACCAAGTTCTCAATTGAAACAATAAATTCAACCAGAACCAATCACACAAACTCTTCCAACAAAATGTATATAAATAGTTCCAAAAGTAATTCAATCAGCTTCACAATATGAATGTGAAGAAGAAGTGTAAGCTGAATTTAATTTGGAATATCTTTTGAGTTCTAAGATAAGTAAAGAAGAATCATATATTCAAAAACTGAGTGAAGGATTTCAATAACAAAATGTCTATACTGATCAACCACTAGTAAAATATATGGAAATTCAATCCAAAATAGTTCCTTCTTTAGTTAGGAAAGTAGATCGAAGTTCTCATGCTGAGAAAAACATTATCATTTATGACAAAGTTGAATAAGAAAGAGTTGAAAAAGAATAATAAAGAGTTGAAAAATAATAAGAAAGAGTTAAAAAGGAAAAATAGAAAGGAAATGTAAAAAACTAATGATGAATCATTTCGATCCATTGATCTTGAATCATACGATGATGATACTGATTCAAAACACAAAATATCTCTGAAGAAAAGTGATTACATTGTCCATGTTTTAAGAAGTATTGAGAAGAACATTCCTTACTTTACCAAAATAGAAGGAAATATTGATTTCATCATAATGAAAAAATGTAAGAAATTTTGTTCTATAAGAGATCTTTGAATGAAATTAATGTCAATAGAGGATGATATTAAAGTGTTGAGTGATAGTTTTATTTCTCATAAGAAGGCATGAAACAGGATGACCTAATGGTCATAAATTAAATAGAGTTCAATATATGAACATTATGAGTCTAATAAATAATTAAAGAGGATTTCCAATTTTCTTTTTGTTTCTTATAATAATCTGGATAAGGATACAATTTAAGGGTTGAATCACTCAAAAAACACATAGTGTTTTTACTCAATCAGTGAAACAGTTTCAAGAAATTCTTAGTGCTTTCTAGTAAGATTTTTTGAGGGTTTCATATTTAAAAGATGAAATTGTTTTGTTAATGAAACAAAACACCTTGTTGACTGAAGAAAATAAGAATTTTCAGCACAAAATTGATACTCTTGAAGAAGTGATCAAAATCCAAGAAGACACCATAAAAAATAGGGATCAATTTGTTGAAGGCCAAAAGTAGATTCTCAAATATCAAGGTGATCTATCTCATAATACAAGAAAAAATAAAAATAATATTAATGTAGTTCTCCAAGAGTCGATCAAGAATGGAAAATAAATAGAAAACAAAAGAATGTTTTTGTTGTATATGTATTTCTAGATTATCTTTTTAAATTTTATGAACATATGAAAATTCAATGAACTATATGTTTTCATTTCCATTTCATTGAATTTTGTTTCTATCTAACATTTTTAAGCAACTCAAGATTACCCCATTATTTTTTAAAATCCCAAAGGGGGGGAATGTTTGATAAAAGGGGAGAATGTTTCACAAAGAGGGAGAATCGTTAATGTTTTACAAAAATGTAATACATTAAAGAAAAATAATTGAAACAAAGGAAAATATATATTAATACAATCCTTAGGAATTTCTATACCAAAGGGGGAGTCAATTGTGTTGAAATCTTTATTTAGAATAGTTTTCATAACTCAGGGGGAGATACGTACTTCTTTCTAGTTTTACATTGTGTTTTGTGATTTCCAAAAAGGGGGATATTGTTATGTCAAAAGTATTATTTTGACATTTATGTCTTTTGTTTTGGAAATCCAGATCTCTTTATAATCAATTCTAAAATAAAGGATTTACTTTGAATATGGTTATATATTTATTATACTTACTCGACTATTGTACTTACTCTATTTATCGTACACACTCAGACTATTGTACTTAATCTATTTATCGTACTCACACAAACTATCATACAAACTCTGTTTATCATACTCACTTAGACTATTGTACTTACTCTCTTTATCATACTTAGTAAGACAATTATACTTACCTTGTCTATCATGCTCACTAAGACTATTTTACTTAATCTATTTATCATACTCACTCAGACCATCATACTAAGTATGTTTATCATACTGACTCTTACCATTGTACTCCAAATGTGTATCATACCCACTTGACATCATATCTATAAATTGTATTATATTTCTACTGAGAAGTAATACTAATCGTACCCATGTTATACTTTTATTCCATACATTTTTTCATTCTTTTATCAAGACACATGTTTTATACAAATTTTACTCATGTCATAATTTTCACATATCTGTTTTTTTAACCAAAACGATGTCATGGAATCAGTTATAAACAATTCAAAACGATGTCATTTTTTCTATTTCAATATGAGTGTTACAATTCCAGGTGTCCAAGTACCACTAAATTTTTTAGAGAAATAAGACTGTTGGAGAAAATATGACTGTTGGAACCTTTGTCCCATAAATAGGAGGCTATTTGAAGTAGAGACAAAAAAAATTTCTACTTCCATGTTCTAGAGAGAGGTTGTTTTCCTTCTATCCTAATTCACACGAAATCCTTAAAATAAGAAAATTTGAACATATCATTCCTATGGTTAGTATTTCAATAAGTTATTTATTTTTCATTGTATGTTCGATCATGTGTTAATGATCGAGGGTTTTTGGTGATAGGCATACGGTACGATTGATCATCGTATCGAGGGATTTCCAGTGTTTGAATGACAGAGGTTCCGATTACCTATAAAATTGAGGTCTTGAGGGTATATAACGATTGACATGCTGATCATCATATCAAGGGATTATCGGTTTTGGTAAGATAGACTAATTATCCTAGGTGAAATGATACCCTTCTCTTTGGGATAAAATAATGTTAATACCTTTTACTTTTCCACTACTTTTTGTAATAGAAAGGAAACCATTCTATTTCATCTTTATATTTTTATACTTTTATATTGTAATTGTTTTAGTTATAGTTTATACTTTTAGTATTGATTCTATACGCTATATGGTAGAATAATTTTCACTTTTTATTACTCTGATATTTTTATTTTACAAATATACATTTGTCTCACAACCTATGGTATCATATTATCTTATCGGACTAAGAGTCAGTCAGTTCATATCTTTTACTTTTATAATAGGTATTTTGAATTGTTTTAAATATACTATGAACCTTCTTTAAAAAATTTAATTGAATTTTTTTCAATATAAAATTCACACCATCTTGTATTTGTGTCATCTCATATCCATTTTTATCCAACACCAACTATAACAACATAGGATAAACACCATCATTATATGTACCATATTATTTGTTTCACCAAAGGAAAAAAGATACCAAACATAAATCATAATCATAATAAAACCCATGTGAACAACATGGGTTTCACAACATTGTCATAATACATAATTTGAGGCTATTCCATATGGATTTCGAAGATAATAAGTAAATCAATCCATTTGAATAGTCAAAATTTTCAAAAGGAACATATGTTTTGGACATTGGTAGTCTTTTTTGGAAGTAATTCTTAAAAAAAAAATTAATCTGTAAAAATATAATAACATATAAGATTATGCTTTATAAAATGATAAAATGAACTTATAAAGAAGAAAAAGTGGAATAAATTTTCTTTTAAAACTATAATTTGACAATAATTTTTTTAATGATATAAATATGGGTTTTAAAAAAATACTATAGGTGATAAAATTTTATGGGTTGACGCATGTCATAATTGTATGAAAAGGGATTTTCACATAATAATAAGGTTTACTTAAAAGAGATAACATTGAAGGGAACATAAGAATATACTTTCCCGAATAAATAGAGGTAAATTAAACATCATATATATATAACATATATCTAGAATCTTAAAGATATAATTTAGATTAAAATAATGAAAATTTGGACAAATAAATTGAACATGCAACCAAAAGGTAACAAGGGTGGTCTCGAGAATCCTTTACCTCATGTATAATGTTTATACAAACATGCACATAACATCATGTATAATTAAAAAATATTCATTAAATATTTTCCCAAGATAATTATTCACCAATATTTTCTTTTTTTATAGTCCATTTATTATCATCTTGTACTTACTTTTAATATTGATTTTCTTATGTCATTAATATGGTGTTGTTCGATTAATTTCTTCATAATAAATTTGTTTTGTTGATTTTGATCAATTTTCTTGTAAAATATCATCATAATATGTATATTTATATTATATTTTTTATTTATTCTTGTAATTTCCTGGAATTTTAGTATTTTAATTAGTTGAATGAAATTATTTCGAGACCACAAAATCTAACGATGCGTAATTCTGAGGCCCGGAGTTCCCGAAATGATCCACTGAAAAATTTAATGTTTAAAAATATCACGTGTGAGTGGTTTTACCGAAAAAGTGGAATAACTCTTAAACGAATGACCAGATAAAAAATCTGAAGGCACTGTTTCATTCAGGATGGCGGGTTTACCCTAGGTGTGACATAAGTTTAGTCAGCGCATGCCTCTAGTTGGAAAACCAGAAAATGGCATAACTCTAAAATAAAAAATAATTTTTTTTTTAATTTTTCAATTGCTTATAACTCGAAAATGGTAACTCCTATTGAAAATTTGAGACCACCACTGAACTTGTGAGGGTTTTCTTTCTTTAGGCTGATATTAATATTGGCCGGCACGGGCCACTAGTGGATGTTTGTTTTTGGATTTAAATAAAATAATTAAGTGGCAATTATTTTATTGTATTATCCATAACATATAAATGGTATCTTAGATTAAAATTATGAGTGTACTGTTGAGATCATGAGGGTGTGTTCCCCTTAGGCAGAGCCTAAACTCGACCGAATCGAGTAAAGGGTGACTCTTAATAATTTTCGGCACTTTTTTTGGGTATATTAAGAAAATACAGAGGCAACGTTTTCTATCATTTGAAACGGTGCTTGGAATAAAAATATAATGGAATCATTGAATTCAAAGTGATGATAATCTTTTAAGAAAGTCTTCACTTCAACTGTAGTAGGTTGGGAGAAAAATATATATTTTGTGACTTTTAAAAGAATAATTATATAACAAAGTTATTTTATTTCTCTCCTATCATTTCCTCTAATGGAAAAGCGGTGGTGGATGGACTAATGACATGTCAATATATTAAATGGCTTGACTATTCAATTTTTTATAAAAGTTCCATTGGAATTTTTAATGCTCCTTAATTAATTGAACCCCATTAATTCCACATGCGTTACTCACCCACTCTCTCCAATTTATTTGGAGTTTGAGGAGGATTATTGGACCGACATCAGTAAGCGATGAAATTTTGATAATGTACCGCGACGCCAATCACATGGAATACGGGGTCAGGTCGAGTGAGTGGAGATGAGCCTCACCGAATCATGAACTGTAGAACGATTATTGAGTGGAATTGTTAGAGTTCTGTTGGGGGAACGAAGAACGCATAATCTCTTTAAAACACAGATGTTGAACTGCGCTCTTGAGGTAGGGGTTTATTTTAAAGTTTTCTTTAATGAATTAAATCATCTCCCTCTTACTATCACCTTACCGTAGAGGGCGCAGACCAATCTAAAAAGGCCCAGATCATTCGCCGCTTCATTATTGATGTGAACCTTTGGGAAAAATTTCAAACTTGAATGGAAACATGAAATAGCAAGTCATGCTATGACGGTGGCAGTGCGGAAGAGACATAGGCATAGACGACACCAAGAAGGGACACCAAGGAATGTTTGGTGGTGTGTGGAAGAAACCTCAAGTGTACCATGTTGGCAGGGACCGTCGATGGCCATAGGAGACCTCCGGAAACCGGCCGCGGGCAGTGGAATGCAGCACATGATGGAATGCAGTGGCAGCCATGGGAAGCCGACAAGAACCTGCCATGTGGGATAAGTGCATCGCCCACAGGAACCACTAGCGGGAGTGGCCGCATCCTGTAGGCTGTGACAGGAGGTGGCGGTGCGGCCTACGCCACGTCGCATGGGTGGAACCCAATCAACCAAACATCCAATAGGTTAATTCAGTTTGGGTAGAGCACCACCATTTGGATGGAACAGGTCCGGAACCACCAAGTAGGCCAGACCCACCCAGTGGACCAAACCTGCCAGTAGGTCGGGCTGGACCAATGGCCCAGTGGGCCACACTCCTGACCTATCAGGTCAGCGTGGGTGGGTCGAGCCCCACCCGGCGGGCTGTGCCACCCGCAACCCGGGCTCACAAACCGATCCAGGCCAACCCTAATGGTCCAGACATGTGAACTTGGCTGACCCTTAATGGGCCAGACCTGGGTGGGGTTAGGTAGACTCTGGGAGCCGTTGCATCAAGCCTGTCTGACCGAGTCGGATAGAGCCTAGACCTAACCGGTCAATGAATAAATATGCGCTAGTAACTAAAAAAACATGTTTAATTTTGACACACCGTCAGTGGTATTGGGAACCTGTTAGTGAATTGGTACCTTTGGAATATTTTGGTCAGCCGAATAGAGACGAGCTGGACTAAGGTGCCAGCACCAACCCTGTTTCGCGGGAAAGGATTTAACTAACAGACCGGACGTCCGACTGATGTTCCCTCTATGGCGTAAGAAACCGAGTGACATGGAGGCCCATTGGGAATACCCCATGAAAATTTTAGATAAATTTGGTTTACGGTCGGATTGGATCGACCCCGAATCTAGCTGGGCCCTCGAAACTAAAATTCCAATAACAAACAGACTGAGCATCTGATTGACGCGCCGTCTGCCACTTTGGAACCCTTATGACAAGAAAGATCATTGGGTTACTACATACTGGAACTTCATTCTGGTTGAAATATGAACGATGGATTGAGAAGCAGTTCTCCTAGAATGAATAGTACTATGTGTGGGAATCCAGTGGGCAGTAGTGAGGCGGAGGTTAGAGATAGATCATACAGAGGTTAGTACTGAGCGATCCTGTGTGGGTCAGTAACTAGTTATCCTGTTTGTATCAGAAACGAGAAATCTAGTGTGGATCAGCACCTCACGGCATAACGATGACTAGAATTAGAGTGACTCATCCTGGATCAGTGACATACTGATCATGTGTGGGTTAGGACCTGTGTGGATCAGTGCTTAACGATCCTGTGTCGGTTAGCACATATCGATCCTTTGTGGGTAAAATCCTTGTGGGTCGTTGAGAGGGTTAGTATCAATCATCATTGGGTGGGTTGGATCCTTTTTGGGTCAATGTGAGGGGTAGTACATATCAATCCTATATGGGCTAGACTCCGTATGATCAGTAGTAGTGCCTTTTGATAGAATAAGATGACCCTATTTTGTGACTAGTCATATGTACTTCTATAATTCACTTAATCCTGGTTTGAGTTCTGTCTATTTCTTGTTCATTGTGATTGATATCATTAATTTTGATTTGTTTTGTAGAATTTTGAGATACCTTCGGGGGTCTCGGGGTCTCTTCTAGGTATTGTTATACTCACCCCTGCACGGGCTTTGCCCGTACCTTGTTGTGTCTTGTGATAATGATGAGTAGTTGGGATGAGTTTTGATGGATCCTGGACAAAGCAGTAAACAGAGGACACATGCTGACGTGGCGTGCTATGGAAACGAGTTGTATCTACCCTTCGGTTAGGATCTTCGTGGGATGATCTAGGAGCATTTTTCTCTTTTTAGTTGTACTTGTAATTTTTATTTGGTCTTGTATTCTGGGCTCTTTAATTTCGGCAAACATTTACCCTATCAGTTTACATTTTTGTTTCATCTTGTTGTGTTCATGGAAAGTGTGTTCATACAGGTTTAAAGGAAATTCATTCCCATTTTAGGGATATGCCTTTTAGGTTCTAGTCTCTAACCCCTGGCCTATAGAAGGCGGGCTTGGGGTAGTCATGTTGCTGGCCCTGGGGGATGGGTCGTGACAAAGTGGTATCAGAGGAGTCAGTTCTATTAGAGAATTGGGAATCTGATATTTTAATATTACAATAGTGTTATAAGTTTTGAGTGTTGTTTTCAGTTTGGGGAGTCCAGTGTTAGTGCAACGGCTGATGTATCCATACACCAGGACCCTATATTTTGATTTGCAACTCTATGCATGAAAAAACTAACAGCATGTGTTTTGGAAGTGTTTTACTTTTGATCTCTTTGAGTCAGAACATGAGTTATAACATATTGATAGTGGCACAACTATTTTCTTTTAGGATGACACCACATATATAGCTATCCAGGGTTCCTGAGAGAGATGAAGGACCACTGAGCGTGGAGGACTCGGTGCAGTGCCCTCATATAGCATTTGCACCTTCGGGTGGTGAACCATCGACACCACTACCCATTGGGAAGCCATTTCAACCAGCCCCACCAGCAGAGGATCCACACTGACTGAGCACATTTCATGAGTTTCAGCAGCAGAGGCCTCTGAGGATCCGATGTGAGAAAGTTCCACAGGCGGCTATGGACTGGCTGGAGGCTATGGCCAGTGTTTTTTACTTAGTTGTAACACCAGATGATCTGATGGTGTTCCAAGCTGCCAGTCTCATACAGGGATTAGCTGGGAGATGGTGGAGTCTGACACTCCAGATACATGATGAGGTGACCCCCACTCGACTGGACTTTCGAGGGCCTTTTCAGGGCAGAGTTCATCCCAGCGACCCAACCCTCATTGTGTTTTCAGGAGATTCAACACTTACAATAGGGTATCTTATCTGTGGCCCATTACTCAGAGAGATTCACCAACCTCTCACTCTACTCTAAAGATATGGTGTGAAACCCTTTATTCAGGTCCCAGACCTTTGAGCAGGGACTACGATGAGAGATCAATGTTTTGATGGTATCTCTCAACTTCCCGGCACATGCTGGAGTGATAGAGAGATAACTCTTAATATAGAGTTTCCTAGATGAGAAGACAGTGACTGTGAGGCCCACCAGTAAGAGACATGCAGTACAGTCATCTACGGCTGGTAGTAGGTAGATGACATAGAGGTCCAAGCAGACTAGACCTTCTGGTGGATGACTCTGGGATGCAGGGTTGGAGGTGCGGAGCTCGTGAGGTAGAGGAGGTTAGTAGGGAGGCAGGGTGTGCTTCATGTGTGGCGGGCAGGGTCACATGGCTCACGACTACCCAAACTACCATACCGACAATAAACAGATGGTCAAGGGACCGCCGAGGCAGAGGCAGATATTCAAGAGAGGAGGTCCATAGGACATCAGATGTGGAAGATGAGCAGGCTGTGTAGTAGGTGATGGGTGGCGATTTGAGGTTCAACCGCCTACACCACTAGGTGTTCCACCCCAACCACAGTGAGTAGGCGGACAAGGGAAAGCACAACTACATGTAGTAGAGGCCTACGACCACAAAACTCCAAATATGATTAGAGGTACGATCTGTGTCTTTTCCACCCCAGCTGCAATAAATAAAGACATAGTTTCTGGTCACTCTTTCATTGCCAAGACACTCGTTCGGAGATCATAGATTCCAGTGGAGTTGTGTGCTCGATCCTTACTATTAAATACTCTTATGGGAGAAGATTCGATGATTACACACTGGTTCTGAAAGTGTGACATTACTCTAGGTGGAGAGAGATTTTTCTGGGATCTTCTAGTAGTGGCGTCGAGGCCTTACGACTTCATCTTTGGTATGGGCTAGTTATCCATAGTCCATGCTAGGATTGACTGAATTAGGAACAAAGTGCGGTGTGTCCATGAAGATGGCACCAGGTATTCTTTCACAGGAATTAATGGAACCTTTGCAGCATAGGATGGACTTACCCACAAGAAGGTGCAACCGATCACACATTTGTTGGCTAGCCTTACCCTCATAGAAGTTGAATTTGAGAGTCTGAGCTATCCTTTAGTGGTGGAACAGTATGTCAATTTCTTTCATGAAGGTGACATGTAACTAACTCCATGCATAGAGGTACACTTTTACATCGACCTATACACCAGGACGACACTAATATCCATACCAGCATATCAGATAGCCCTTATGGAGATCCGAGAGATTAGGGTATAGTTGGAGGAAATACAGATTAAGGGATTAATAAGGCCCAGGGTTTCTCCATAGGCATCCCCAGTGTTGTTTTCCAAGAAGTTAGAAAAATGTTTGAGGCAACGAATGGACTCCCGACACTGAAACCAAGTGACTGTGAAGAATATGTATCCTCTACTGAGGATTGATGATCTCTTTGTTCAGTTTAAAGGAGCGAAGTGGATCCATGGAAGATCGAAGTAGTACTTTCTAGGGATCATCCTCTGGAGGGTTTCTGAGGTGCAAATCTTCCCTAGATTAACAGGATACTATCATAGGTTCATACCTGATTTCACTATAGTAGCCGCAACTATGACCACCTTAATGAAGAAGGGGAAACCCTTCCAGTGGTCAGAGACATTATAGTTGAGGTTTTAATGGGTGATGAAAAGATTGACCATCTCTCCCATCATGAGGTTGCCGGAGGAGGGCACTGACTACATGGTTTACTGTGATTCATTAGGGCCTATAATCAGTTGCATATTGATGTAAAATAATGCAGTGTTTGCCTATGGCTCACTATAGCTGAGGCATCATGAGTGGAATTATGCGACTCACGATTTTGATCTGGTAGGAGTATCCTTCATACTGAATATGTGGCAATGATACTTGATGGGTGAACATTTTATAATCTACTCCGACCATAAGAGTCCCAAATATATATTCACATAGAAAAATCTGAATTTGAGATAGTGATGTTGGATAATGTTCCTCCAGGACTATGACTTCGAGTAAGTCTATAATTATTTGAAGGGGAACATAGTGGAAGATGCACATAGATGGGGATCAAGTTCAAAAATACTAAATAAGGCTATAAATAAGTTATCCTCGCTTCAGATATCCTACTTGGATAGAGATGAGAAAGTCTACCTCTAGTCGATGGTAGATTCCCCTCCACTCCTTCAGCAAGTCAGGGAGGCACAACTCAGAGACAACAACTGTGAGACTACACAAGCTCGGATATCCTCAGGCCATGCACCTAATATATATTCGGAAGGTGAGGAGCATTCTATCCTTTTCAAGGGATATAGAATTGTACTAGTGGTTCTATGAGTGGTGGTTTTGAGGGAGTTCTATACATCCTCCTTGGTTATTCATCTAGAAGCGATGAAGATGTATCAAGACCTTCAGCATCAATACTGGTGGCTAGGGAAGAAGACTAAATAGATACGATAGAAGTATTATGTTGATAGGATATGTATACCCTTATAACATGAGGAGGGAGACCATTTCTTCATATGGGTCTCACCCTAATGAGGATTACAACGGTTTGGCCGAGGCGGAAAACTTTCTCCAAGGTTCATCAGACCTTTTTAGTTTTTTAGCAGAGTTAGCACGGTGGCGTACCCCATAACATTTCCCCTAAAAATGAAATGGGTATATAATGTTTCCCATGTGCTGAACCTGAGGAGATACGTTCATGATTCATCACACATTATCAACTAGGGAGGGTTGGACTTTTATTATGGGGAAACTTTTACGATGTTCCTAGCAGAGATAGTGGATCATGGGAAGTGATTCCTTTGTGTATCCCTTTAGTGTGATTTTTTTGGTAGAAAAAGAACATCCATGAGAGCACATTAGAGCAGGAGGCTCAAATTTGTGCTCAGTACCCACTTTTTTTTAGTTTTCCTTATTTTGGATTTTAGGGACATAAAGCCCTAAGGTGGGGAGAATGTAATGTCATGGAAATTTAGTATATTTATTTAATTATATGGAATTATTTGGAGACCACTTAATCTGACGGTGCATAATTCTGAGGCTCAGAGTGCCCTAGACGATCGGTCGAAAAATGTTATGTTTAAAAATGGTTCACATGAGTGGTTTTACTAAAAAAGTGGAATAAATTCTAAATGGGTAAACAGATTTGAAATCTATGGGCATCATGGAATTCAGGATGAAGTGTTAACCCTAGGAATGACATAAGATTAGTCATCGCAGGTCTCCAGTGGGAAAACCGAAAAATGGAATAATCGTAAATAAAATAATTAAATAAAATTATTTTATTTTTAGAATTCTTGTAACTCATGAATGGTAAATTAGATTGAAAATCTGACACCACTACTGAACTTGTGAGGGTATTATTTCTTTAATATGATACTAACATCGGTCAGCACATGCCACCCGTAGAAGTTTGTTTTTGGACGTAAATAAAATAATTAAGTGACAATTATTTTACTGTAAAATCCATAACATCTAAATGGTAACTCAAATTGAAAATATAATATTATCCTTGAGCTCGTGATATAATTTTATCCTTAGGTGGAGCCTAACCTAGACCAACGTGATTCGAGTATGGCGGTAAATAATTTTCTGAATTTTTTTTGGGTATGTTAAGTAAACCAAGAGGATGCATTTTATATCTTTTTAACTGGTGCTCAGATTAAAAATCTGATGGCACCGTTAAATCTGTAGTGCTGAGATTTTCTTAATGAAGGCTTCACATCAAACGTAGTAAGTTGAGAGAAAAGGATAAATTTTGGGACATTTAAAAGAATAATAAAATAAAAATGTTATTTTATGTCTCTCATTTCTTTTCCTCTAATAGAAAAGTGGGGGTGGTGGGACCAACCGCGTGTCAATCCATTAAATGGATTATGTCCTCAATACTTTGTAACAAAACCATTGTAATTAATAAGGTTCGTTAATTACTTGATCCCCAATAATTCCAAGTGCCTAACTCACCCTTCTCAAATTTACATAGAGCTCGGGGAGGAGTATTGGAATGACTTCACCAAGTGACGAAGTTATGATAAAGTACTATGATTCCAATCACTTTTCGAATGGGACTGGTTCTGGAGAGCGGAGAAGAGGAACACAAAATCACGAACCATCGAACGATGATTGAGTGGCATAGTTAGATCCTTGTTGTGGGAACAACGAACACCGACTCTACCTCAAACAAAGGCGTTAGCCATGGATCTTGAGGTAGTGGGTTTATTTTGAAGATGTCTTTAATGAAATAAATCCTCTCCCGATTTCTATCAGCATAATGCAGAGGGTGTGGGCCAAACAAACAAGGCCTATCCCCTCCGTCGCTTCACTCTTGATGTGAACTTTGAGGAAAAATTCCTAACTTAAACAACAACATGAAATTAAAAGTCACACTATGATGATGGAATCACAGAAGATCCATAGGCACAAACGGTACCAAGAATGGACAATGAATCATGTTCGGTGACCTTCGGAAGAAACCCTTGTTGTGCCATGTCGGTGGTGGTCGGTGATGGCTGGAGGAGACCCATATAAACCGGCTGTGGGTGGTGGAAGGATGTGCGTGATGGCGTTCCACTATGACCCAGGGCGGCCGACCCGAATCAGCTACATGGGAGAAGTGTGGCGCTCGTAGGTGCCATCGGTGGGAGCTGCCGTGGCTAGTAGCCCATGACAGGAGGGAGCGGTGTGGCCCATGCCATGCCCTATTGGCCGAACCTGATCAGCCAAATTTTCAATGGATAAATGCGGTGGGACATCGCCCCACCGTTAGGGTGAAACAACCCAACAACAGTAGGGCCAACGATGTAGGAGGTCCTCCTTTTGGCAAACTGAGCTGAAGTGGGCCGAGAAAGCTGGATGGACCCACCTAGCAGTCCAGACCCGCGAATAAGGTTGGTCGAATCTACGACCTAGTGGGCCAGAACAGTGGCCTTGTGGGCCAGACTCGTGGCCCAGCAGGTCAGCACGGGTGGGCTGAGCCCCACCCGGTAGGCCAGGCTAACCACAGCCCGTTCCCGCTAACAAAACTGGGTTGTCCCTGATGGGCTATACCCAGTGAAGTGGGACAATCCTTAACAGGCTAGACCCGAGTGAGGTCAGGTAGAACTGGGGACTCATTGCATCAGGCCGGTCTGACTGAGTCGGACCTGGCATCTAGTTGATGCTCCATTTATTGAGTTTGAACCCTTATGATGTGAGAGATCATTAGGTTACTTTTTCATGGGTCATCATGCTAGTTGAAATAGGACTGATTACTTAAGGAGTGGTTATCCCAGAATCAATCGTAATATGAGTGGGAATCCAATGGCAGATAGTGAGGAAAAGGTTTCAGACCGATCATTTGAAGTTTAGTACTGAGAGATCATATGTTGATCAGCACCACACGATCCATCCAGGACCACCCTTAGAGCGATCCATTGTGGATCAGTTATGTACCGATCCTGTGTGGGTTAGCACTCAGCGATCTTGTGTGGTTCAGTGCATACTAATCCTGTGTGGGTCATTGTAGGGGTTAAAATCTATCGACTTCAAGTGGGTCGGATCCTACGTGGGTCATTGAGGGGGTTAGTACCTATCGATCCCATGTGAGGAATACTCCATATGGTCTGGAGCAATGCCTCTTGATAGAATAGGATGATCTAGCTTCACGACTATTCATCTGTACTTCTATACTTCACCTAAACAATGTTTTAGCTCTGCCTATTGCTTGTGCTTTGTGATTTAGATCATAATTTGTGGTTTTCCATTGTGGAATTCTGAGTGACCTTTCGGGGTATCAGGGTCCCTACTGGGTATTTTTATACTCACCCCTACATGGGCTTTGCCCGTACCTTGTTGTGTATTGTGAAAACAATGAGCAGTTGGGCTGAGGATTGACGGAGCTAGGACAAGGTGGTACATAAAGAAGACAAGATGACCTAGAGTTCTCTGGAGACGAGTTGTACCTACCCTTCAGGTAAGGTCATTGGTGGATGATCTAGGAGATGTTTTCTCATTTCAATTATACTTGTACATTTTAGTTGGGGTTTTATTCTGGCCCCTTTACATTCAACACACTTTTACACGAGTAGTTTACTTCATGGACGCTTCTTGTTTTGGTCTTGAATGGTGTTTTTGTACAAGATTAAAGGAAATGCCTTATCGTTTTATGGGTACACCTTTTCGGTGCTAGTCACAAAACTCTGGCCTATGGATGTTGGGTTTGGGGTAGTCATGACACAGGCCATGGGGGACGGGTCGTGACAATTACACGATTATAACAATAATTATACATTTTTATTGATCATCTAAAAAAGATCGAATTTATGAGAGGTCTCATGTTAAGTGTATTTAAGGTAGTTTAAGTTATTATTAATGTTTATTATTATTAATAATAACATTTTTTTAATTATTATCATTTTATATTGTTAATATTTCCCTGAATTTAATTTTTACATATTAAATTTATTTTTAATGTCTTCCTTGTTGGGTGTTTGTGGGAACTAAACCATGTCTTTTAATGATGGATGTAGTCCACAAAACACATGATTAACACCACTTTTACTCAATTAATGATAGAGGTGAAGGTTTATAGTGAGTGATAATTTAAAAATAATATATAAAATATATAAATATTATTTATTCATAAATACATTCATTAGTACATCCCATGAGAGGTAGTTCTAAAAACTAAAATAATCACTTCATAGTGGTGGTAATCTCTGCATAAACTCTAAAATTGATTTTTGTTTTTCTTACTTGATGGAAGGGAATAAATAATTTTGGTACTATTAATATAATAACATCCTCAAATAATAATTATGTTGTTTTAATTTTTATACAATGGTTATTGCAAGTATAGAATGGAAAGAACAATAATAAAACATTAATAAAAATGTGATAATTATGTTAAGACCTTGAGCTCCCTCTTGCTGAAGTCCATAGATGAGTATGAGATAATTTATGGTTAAAAATGATTTTAGGAATTGTAAATTATATAATGGAGTGTAAATTTAGAGAAAAGTTCAATAAAAATTTGAAATCGGAGCAGATTATTGAAGGGGTGGAAGTGATCATACTTTTATAACAAAATAAGAGGGTCATTTTCTAGGAAAAGTTTGTCATTTAAGTAGTAAGAAAAGAATGGAATAATGTTAAGGGATTTCTATGATTGGAGGTCAATAAGATATTATGGAATGAATTTACAACCTAAACATTGATTTATATATAGTATAATGTATATGTTAATTTTAGAAAAATCGTCCCACCTTAGGTTAGTCATTTAAGATATTATTACCCTAAATTAAATTCAAATTATACAAATTTTATTATTACTAAAAATATAACTGGACCCTTATTTTCAAATATTTAAATCATGAATCAAAATTTGGGCCCCATTTAACCTAATTAATTTCATAAATTTTTAAAAAGTTTATATGAAACTAATCACACATTACACAAAAAAATTATTTTAAATGAATTTGAGTTTTTTAACATTCAACTTATGTATAAGTTAATTTCAAAAAAACAAATTAATATAAATTTATTTTTAAATTTAATGGTTTTAGTCTTTAAAATCAATAAAAATATAATTTTCATTGTAAAATTATTTAATTAAAATAAATAAACAAAAATAGTTATTATGTTCAAATTAAATATTTATTTTTTTGTAAAATATTTAAAAAAATATTTGATATGTATACATAATATATGATATTTAATAATTATACCCTTCAAATATAAATTTCATCAACTAAAATATTAAATAAACCGTTATTCCTTGAACATATCCTGATAAAGTTACGAAATTCACTATTTTGGATTAAATTTTAATTTTTTACTATCCACATAATAATCAAATATTTCATAAAAATAAAATAAATAATCCAATGATGATTTTAACATAGTGAATCTAAAATGAATTTTAATTTATTCTATAAAAATAAGTGATATGTTTTTTTAGACAAAGTTATTAAAATGTAATAAATGTATTTTTTAAAATGTATTTTAAAACATGAAATATAACTATATTCGTACAATTATATAACTTTTTCTATCTAATTTTAATGTTAAATAAATATTATTTTTTTAACTAATGATATAGTGATTTTATTTTTATCATCTATATTATAACATTGGATACAAAAAATCTATTTAGAACATATATTTCTATATATAACTTCAAATTCATTACATTCTTCCCCCATTAAAGAATTTTTACTTAAAATTGCATTCAATACATCAAAGAGAAAATAGGTGAGGGTAATTTTGTTTAATTTTATCTTGAAGTTCACATGTTTTATCTTAGAACTTATGGTTTTCTATAGTAATTTGACTATGTGAGTTGTTTTTATTTACAGAACATTGTATCTTTGGTCTAAAATCATCCCTGGATGCTCTATATAAGAGAGATCATTCTCCAACAATACCACCTATGGATTTAGTGAATGTGAGGGATCTGAAATATACATCCTCAAAAGTGATACACAAAATACATCATGGACTTGAGATAGTTTCATTGGTAGTGTTATCATATTGTCGATAGATCCCACATGCCTGATGATCACAAAGGGGAAAGTATAGCTCAAAATTTCCTTTCTATCATTCCAAAAAATATAAATCACTTCCATGGATATATAAAAAGAAAATTTTTATCAAGAACATTAACATTCACATATTTCCAATGAATATTAGCATAACACTTATATTTATTTTGATCACTTTTAATGTCTTCATGAAAGGTCTTGGCCTTTTCTATAATTTATTCTACCATATCTTGTCCTATAATATTTCATTCACCAACATCATCCCATCACACAAGTGATTTGCATTTTTTAATATAGAGATATATATCTTTGTTTATTTGAATTCTCAAATAGAAACTATTGTAGTGTGGTAACTCAAACAATTGAAGATGTTCATCCCCACCTCCTATGAAGATCATAGTGAAATATTTCATCTTTTCACCAAATGATTTGATAGTTATTTAATATTGTAAATCAGTCCAAGGATTTTTTAATTATAAAGATAAACATTTTATTTAGATAAAAACAATGAATCTTTTAGAACATTGAGATTAACTTCATATCTTGATCTAATATAATCAATAGTGGTGTTCCATGATGCCTCATCACATCTTAAATTTATAAATTTTAGAGTTAAATGAATAAGAAGTATCCTAGAATAGAAATTAAGTGAGAAGTCTTTATAAAATGGTCCACCATAGCCAATATATTATTTTTCAATTAAATTTATTTTGGAAGACCCTTAAAAAGACCATATTTATGTTTTCCAATTTCTATGTAGTTAATGGTAAGGGTTATATCATCCCTTTTTATTTTTTCCACTCTAAATTAACATAATAACACACTAGGGAAATTGATGTATATTCTACAACATACTATTGAATATTTCAACAACAATAGTGTTCATGGGTATTTCTATACATATGAATCATTCCTGGATTAATAAATATTGTTGAATTATTATCATAATTCAACTAATCACAATTTTTCATCAGTTAATAAATCTCACATATTAGTTCTCAAAATATCACCACTACATCATCAACTATACTAAACACTTCGTATTTTCCCATTTTCATCGCATCCACAATCTTCTATACATCCGAATGATTCTTTTGGGCTTTAAAAAAATTTCCCAAGATGATATGGTTGATGAATCGTTGCAAAATGGTAGAATAATTTTCCCTCTTTAGTTACTAAAATGTATATCCTTCTCATGTATAAGAATATTTTATCCTTCTAAATTCTCATCATGGGTGTGTTGGAAAATTACTTTCTGCATAGACAATTTTCAACAATATTTTATTTCCCATGATGGTAGTGGATTGAGTAATCAAATCATTTATCATATCCAAAATTCTTCGTTTACACATGTTAAAATCCATATGTGTGATATATATTTTAGTATTTTATGATCCATATATATTTTACACTTATCCTAATATTTATAATCCATCGAAATTATTAATGAAATTATTATTATATCCAACTCTAGATTATAAATCTGATTATTCTATTAATTATTCTTTAACATTTCTGTGGAATAATCTATTATATTATCATTATACAACCCTATCATTTTAAACATAAATACAAGTACAAATTCCTTCCCCACATGATGGTAGTGTGAGTATATGTGTTATTCTTAGGAACTTGTTTAATTACATATATAATTCCATAAAATCATTATTTTAATTATAATTCACTCCATTCCCACTGTTACAACATGGGGGGAGATTTTTTCTTTCTATTATGAGATCAAAAATATGAACCTACAAGGTTAAACTCATTTTTTTACATCATTTCACATTTTTTCATCCCAATAATAATGATATACATTAAAACCTCATTATAAAGATCAAATTCCAAAAATAAGAAATGTTCCTTAAGATTTGGATTTAAAAAACTAAATAACAGATCAATTTAATTATAGTGTAGATGAAAATTCTAGTTTTGTACGAAGAAAAACTAGTAATTATATACACATATGACCCCATAGATTCACCCTTATATTTTACGAGTTCATGTAATTATCTTCCCATTTTTTGATGAATTGTATAGGGAAAATATTTGTTGAAAAATATATCCTAGTGTTCTATTAATTACATGGGGTACATTTATTCCTTGGTATTTTTATTCTTGATAATTTTATAATGAGGACCAAAAAGTTCTACCATACTTTCATGATATAAAATATAGGATAGGAATTGAATCAAATAATAGGTTCCCTATTATTTAATGAATAGTTACCATACATATCACCATGCCATTTTCCCAATCCACCTCAGTGGTAGTGATCACATACGCCTACAATTTATATCTCTCCCTTAGAGGTTTGTGTCATTGGTTACAATTAACAACCTATGGATTAGTGAAATGGTATCTTTGATAACCATGATTTAAATAATTGAAACATTATAAAATCAGTTGGGGATTTATACAATGATTTTTTACCCATTTAATTAGATTTCTTCATTATCTAGATTCCACATTTATTAGATTATTATTATCCATTCCTATACATGAAACACTTTCTTGTCCCCTTGAGGCTGTTTCTAGAATTATTATTCCCACTATTACAACATGTGGGAAGTTATTTTTTCTTTCTACCATGAGATCTAGCAAATAAACCTATAGGGTTAAACTCAATTTTCTACTTCTTGTCACATGTTTTCATCAAAACATTGATGGTATACCATAAAAAATTCCCATAAAAATCAAATTCCCCAAATAAAAAATATTACTTAAGATTTGAATTTATCAAATTAAATAAGAAGTCAATTTTTATATAAGTGTTGATGAAAATTCTAGTTATTTACCAAGCAAGACTAGTAGTTTTACCAACATATGAACCCACAAATTCATTCTCATATTTCATGAGTTCAGGGAATTCCATTCGCATATATTGATGAATAGTCTGAGGAAAATATTTATTGAAAAATATATCCTATAATTCTTTCAATTACATTGGATAAATATCATCATTGGTCTTTTTATTCATGATCATTTTTTTACAATGGATAATATTCTCCCTCAATATGATAATTTTTAAAAGAAAACTTATTCCTTTTTGAACACTTTAAGACAATTAATATCTTCCCTATAGAGTTAATCCATTCATCTCTAACAAAATAAATAGAATATTCACTAAAAATTTGATTCATTTGGTGAATAAAGGACTCCACCACTACTCATTATCTTGTATGGGTTGGAAGAAGTTCCTTGTGATTCATGTTACTACCTGTAACTTGAGTAGGTTATTCTAGTTCAAACATAAATTTCTTAAGTCGAGGTCCCATAATGTTAGGAATTTAATTATGTAAATCCTCATAGTACCCTTCACCTAAATTGTTTATATGGTTCCCTCTACTTATATCCATTTTCTAGATTATAGTATTATTATGTGGGAGAATCATTATTGAAATAAACATTTAAAATGAAACAATGAACATTTAAGAAATAATAAATAATTACAATGAAAACCCTATCTTTTTATATTATGAGATTCAATATACATTACCCACTGTAACACTCCTATTGTGTTATCACAATAAATTTAATTAATTGTAGGTTAAAATCAATTATAATGGTTTTCCAATATCTTTTTTATTATCTAAATCGTATCAAATGAGATTTTTAAACCAGGTGTGTAGTTAGGGACCATTTAATTTTTACAATAATAACAGCTAGGATATTCAATATCATCTCTTTTCAAGGTTGTTACCCATATATTCAAATATTCCAAAAACAGAGTCCACTTTTAATATCCATATTGGGATTTGTTTCTAAGAAAACTACATAATCTCTTACTTACCAAAATATTATGATCATATCAAATTCATAAGATTATCTTTAGGGGTTTCACTAATGACCTATAATCAAAATCTATAAAAATAACTACACGAGAATTTGGTACTAACAATGAAAACCAAATATTTAATGGTTCCTTATTTAATGATTCAAAACATACACTTCCAAAATAAACATAAAGGATCAATTGTTATAGTGTTTTTAATGATTAGATATATAAATAAAAAATCATAAATATAAACTAAACATCAATATTAAAATATAAAACCGGTTCTCTCACTCCCATATTCCCTCTAAAACTACATGGTATGTCCTGGGAAAAAATATATAAATAAAAGGTCAGCTAAAAATCCCATTAAGTTAATAAAAATGAAAATAAATAAAAAAATGTGTGTCAATGGGAATAATGTGTTATCATAGATATACTGATCATAATTATGAAATAATGTCCTCAGGAAACGAAATAATAAGATCATGAAATCCTAATAATTTTGAAACATTATAAATAAATCATAAAAATATTTCATTTATAACCACTATGATAAAATAATATTTTCTGACCACCATCATAACATAGTGTTATTAGGCTATCTACCCATGCACCATTTTTAGTCTGCTTAGGTACACTGCCTGTGCACTATACAAGGAATATCCAGAGCTATTAATATTACCCAATTCATTAGAGGGCTATGATAGAGCCAATTTTCAGAGCATAGACTAACATTAATCAAAATATGTATAAGCTTATGTGTTCCACAAAAGGAAAAAAATCCATACATATATCATAATCTAGATAAACTCAATGGGAAGAATATGTGAGTGACAATCATTTTATATGGCATAAATGTATGATATTACAATAGTATTACCAATATATGAAGGGGAAAATCATTTTTAACATTCATAATTTCAAAAAAGGAGCATTGGTCTTGAACATGGGTTTTCATTTTAGTAAAAAAATTTGAAAACAATTTAAAGAAGTATCAATAAAAAATCCTCTTAGGGGATTTTTTATAAAATATATAGAGGAATATTTATATAAGATAAAGTAAAATTTTCTTTAAAATTATAATTTTACTATATTTCTTTAAAATAATGTTTTTTTTTGAAAAATAGTGAAAGTTAAAATATTTTATGGTGGGATAATTTATTGTATTTTAGACAAAGGGATGTTCCCCTAAAATCGGGTTTAATTAAAAGAGAAAAATGTAAGGGGAACTTTAAAAAACGGTTTTACCAACAAATAATAGTCATGTAAACTAGATATATAACTAATGAGAAAATATATTTATAGTATGAATGATAAATATCAGAATAAGATAAAGGAAAATTTGGACCATGAAATAGAACGTGTAACCAAAAGGTAATGTGGGTTGTCCTGAGGATCCCTTACCTCAAGTAAAAAGTGGTATGAAATTTAAATTTAAATTACTATGTAATTAATTTAATATAATTAAATATATACCCAAGAACCTTATTAACCTACATTTAATTTTATAATTCCCATTTATTACTTTTTAGTATTTGATTTTAATACAGTTTTATCATAGCTCTGTTAATTAGGGTTGTTCTATTAATTTATTTGAAATAATTTTTATTTATTGACCATGGTTAATGTTATTATTAAATTATTTCATAATTATGAAATATTATTTTATTTATTATTCTATTAAAACAATACTTATACAGTGTCAAATATTATAATAAAGTTATCTTAATTAAGAGAGGTTTCATGTTAATTCTATTTATGGTATAGAAAATAAATATATCAATTTATTTTTTTGTCACACTTTTTTTTAATATAATCATTAGAGAATATGTAAAGTACCAATCCTAGATTCCAATAAAAAGGATCCCCATGTTTGGTGACCACATGAACTCAAGCACACCACCCATACGCCAAAGGATTCCAGTTAGAAGAGAGGGTATAATGAGTCACATGGGGAGAATATACCATCTTTAAAATTGTAATACAAAGAAGTTAGGAATATAAATAGTTTAAAAACTTTTAATAACTAATAAACATTCATATATAAGAATACCCAAATCTAGGTACAAACAACAAATCATTAATAACTATGTAATGTCATGAAAATAGTTACAAGAGTGAATCAAACCCAAAAAAAAGGAAATAGATGAATCCCCAAAATGGCCATGAATCCATGTATGGATCTTCATCCACAGATATCACAAACCCAAATCTAATACCTAAAACTAGTACTTTTACCTTATCCAGACCTACAACAATGAAGTATATTTGAGAACCCAATAGTGGCCTGAGTAGGGAGTGAGTAAAACTCAGTAGGCCACCACCAACTATGTCTCCATAATATCATGTCTAAGTAGATAGTTCATGAAAATAATAAATAAATGACAATGAAATGAAGGGAAACTTGGGTTCCATTATTTAACCATATTTACATTAACCCCTTTCTATTATTATTACCATTTTCATTACATGGAATATATTTATTACTAAATCTAAATTCATCATGTGTTCCATGGTTCAGGAATTTACATCATCTACACAAGCATCTAAGGAAATCAATCACTTTGAATATGGGAAATAAATAAGTTCCCTATATCACTAGGGGTAAAATAAAAATAAAAAATACATTTCACTAACCTTGAAAACATGGTCTGAGTGGTCAGATTGAATACTACCATTAGGGGAATAGATACACCTCTCCATTCCCTAACACATGCATTCTAGAGAGGAGTTTAGAGCCTCAGTATAACTCAAACCATGTGCATAAAAACTCAAGTCAATACCCTACACTACCAAGATTTATGCATGTTCTTCTTTATCCATTCACGACACACATACCATATCGTAACCAAACACAAAAAATACAAATAGAAAAATAATCCATAAAAGTCAACATATGAATTAATATTATTCCATAACCTGTTAATACATTTTCCATCGACATTACATAGTCATTCAACCTAATTCCCATTAATTATTCGATAATTCATTAAGTATATTAAATAATTCACATTATTTATCTCCTTTATCCTACTCGTCAATTTCTTACATGTTAACCAATTTAACCCATTCGTCATTCCATATGTTATAACCCCCTGATGTATTCTGTGAACATTTCATAAGACATTTGGGGCATTCACATTAATTCAATTAACCCATTTATCATATTATAAAATATCTATTTGTTTACCATATAACACTGGAATAAAATCATGATCTGTAACACCATTACCAATTCACATAACATGTCTTAACCCAACTAACCCATGTATCTTTTATATGTATTAGACCATAATCTAATTCCCCTTTTCTACTTAATAGATCATATAAACCATTAATATTTAGTCAAATGAACCCTTATGACACTATAAAAGCCTTGAAACATCTATAAATATTTCTATTTCAGCTCATGTTAACATATCAACTTGGTCATCACGTATCGACGTTATCACACAACAACTCTACTCTTAACATTACAAATTTATATGTTTTGGAATGTTGGCGTACCACATGGTTGGCCCAAATTCAGAAAAATAATCCTTCATGATTCCCATGGGGATCATGAGGTGTTCAGTTCACCATTTGGACACCTATTTTACCAAATATCAGAAATGTAATCAAATGTTCAAAAATAGATAACCAATAATGAAATCAAACATGCAGAGATCAACTCAACGACTATGGGATATAACTTCACGACCACCTACCTTGAATCTATTGATGAACACACTCTTAATCATTTATTTAGATCCATATTCTATCACCACATGAATCCTTACCCTATAATATGGAGGATAATGTGGTTTTTATGGATTTGTATGAAGATAACCCAAGATAAAAGCTCTAATCCCTAAAATAGAAGCAAAACGAATATTAAACTTCCCCGAAGCATTGATATGATAAAAACTGTCCTCCAAATGACCATGAATAATATGAGGAAAAACCTTGGGAATATTTTTGAGCTTGAGTTATCCTCTAGGGTTTAGGGGAAAAATGGCAGGAAAAATTGGTTAAAAAATAAAAATACTGAGATGGGAAAAATGTAATTTTTCTTACTTTTAATGGGGCAGACGGATTTTCTACATTGTTTTCCAAGACATGTGCAAACTGTGTGGAATCCACTATCCTAGGGGAGTGGGGTTTTATGGTTACCAATGGATCTCTACACAATTTGACTAATCATGTGCCAACTAGGTGTAATTCCACTATCCAAGGTTGCACATTTTTCCTGGGATGGCTGCACAGTTTTATTAACCATGCAAAAACCATGTACCTTGTACACGTTAGCCAGTGTTTTCTTCTTTTCATGTATTGAACTCCAATGGCACCCCAAGTCTCCTCATTAACCTGGTGAACATTTAATTTATGAAATTTAAGGGATTCAAACTAAAATTGAACTTATAATATACCTCCATGAAGCCAGGATCTTCCCCACCTTATTATGGCTTATCTTCGAGACCCTCACCCTGAGCATCACTAAGGATCCAAGGTAAAGAGATTGAGCCAATGATCCCACACATCCAACTACACCACCCATGTTTCATCATAAAAATTACAATTCTTACATAAAACTTGAACTAGTGTCCTAGTCTTTCCTCACAAGACATTCTCACTATGATCCGAAATAAAAACTAGATGATCATTATATGAAGCATCTGCCTCAAGCTCATAATCCTCAACATCAATCACATGAGATGGATTAGGGTGATACTATTGATGTTGAGACACAACAAAAACATCATTCATACCACTATACCAATATGGAAGATCCATTTGATATGCCACTGATCCGATCCTCTCCACAATCACAAAAGTACAAAGGTTCTAAATATTTTGTGAATAATTATAATTGAGAGTGTGAAATGGTGGTTGAGGTGATATAAATGTATTTTAGTGTAGATAAGTAATTAATACTTGATAGCGGTATCTCATTTCAGAAAATCAAAAACATAAATATCTTTAAATACATCCATATGTATAATGGAGGTTCTTCTCCTATCATCCATGTTTTTATTTATTTGACCCTTTATTTATGAATTTTATGTATATAATATTATTAGTTTATGTTTGGGACGTTTTTTAAAAGTTTTTTAATGCTTTGGGTCTTTTATAGTGGAACATGGTTTGAGAACGATTATTAAAAATTGTGAAATACCTTTAAGAAACCTTAAATTGTGATACAAGGGTCATTGGGTTGGTTAACGGTTGGCACATGGTTTAAATAAACCATAGGAACACCCAGGTGGAAACATGAAAATGTGAATAGAGGGGATGAGAACGTTTGGAATATCGTTTGTATAAATATTTGAGACAACTCGATGAGGGGTGTTTCGAGATAGTGTCTAGCACACTGTTTTCCTAATTTTGTGCCAAAATAGTGCATTGTGAAAATTTAGATATATATTTTTTGGATATAATCTTGTTTATCCACATAACCCTATGTTTTTCTTCTAATATAACCCTTAATTTTCTACCATTCCTATCAAAGGACATGAACACCATTCCCTGTGATTCGTTAGCCATCCGTTTTCAATTCTTGGAGTGATGGAGATCGATATTCTTTGATACATCTTTGTTCATGGTGGTTTTACATATATTTAATCATATTTAATCTCCTGGATTCATATATCTAATAATTTTTGGGATATATTAATTTATTTTCATTCTAATCTTGATGATATATGGTTGTGTTGATGATACATAACAATATATAAGTCTTGTTTTTGGAGTATCAATCATTTAGTGTTGAATATTTTTTGTCGTTCATAGTTTTCTCTTAATTTTTCAAAATTGGTGGCTTCAGTATCGACTCATATTATTATAACATTAAAGTTTATTTTCAAATTAGTTGAATTTCCTGAATTTGATTGTTTAGTTGATGTGAAAATATTAGCTCAAAACCACTTTAGTGATGGTCAAGAAATTTAGGAAAATTGGTTGATATAACAAGTGTATTGTTTCATGATTTTAAAATGATGATTTTAAAATATTACATTATTTGATTCATGGAAGTGGTTATATTGAATTTTTTTGAATAAAATATATTTTTCATTGAAATGGATTGAAAGTTTTGAATTTTCATGGGATTTGGTGTAAGTTTTGGTGTGTGTTAATTTTCATTTGGGAAGGATAATCCTATATTGTTTCCCCTATAAAAAGTGGGACATATAAAGTTATGATCTCTCTGTAACACCCCGAGATTTTATGAAAAATATTCTTTTTAATTTCATTAATGTATTATGTTGTACGCTGCACCGAAAGGAGCTTGCACAACACATATCCTTGACTTGCCTTGCATTACACGCAATCGCGACCTTACTCGATAACATGTGTAGTACGCAATACCGAGTTTCACTGAACAACGATATGCTATTAAAATATTATTAAAACTAGCCGTTATGAATAGTAATAACCACTTTTTGAAATTTTTTAAATTTAATTTTTCAAAATGGACTTCATTTTTGGATTTTTAATATCGAAATTATCTTAGGGTGAAATTTTGGTACTTTTCGGATAACTTTCATTTTCTGATGAATAGTGAAAATTACTAAATTTTAATTAAAAACAACCTTTTTAATCGAAATAATTAATAGTGATAAATTATAAAATTGAGTGTTTTTAAAGTATATTTAGAATATATTTTTACAATTTAATACAATGTTGGTCATTGGATGTAATTTCACATTTAAACCAGACATAAAGAAGTGTCAATATTTTGATAGTTATTATCTCTTAAGAACACGCTATTTGGTTTGACGATGGGAATTAATTTTTAAATTATTTAATGCAACTGATATTTTTTGAATTTGTTAAAATAGACATCATTTTTGAGTTCATAATATCAAATATAGCTTAGGCCTAATTTTTGGTATTTTTCTGGAATATTTCATTTTTTTATGAATAGTGAAACCACTAAGTGGTTGTTAAAAAATGAATTTTTCATAAAACATAATTTTACCAATTCTGTTAATGAAATTTAAGAAATTCGAGACACACGGTTGATGTCAGTAAGTAAAATGTGGTTCAATGAGAAGAAAATATTTTTTTGGTGAATAGTAACTTTTTACTTTTTTTACCACGGTTAAAAGTAAATAGGGTAATTAAGTGTAAAAAATGATATTATTATTACCCTAACACATGTCCTAATTCTATTGGATAAGTGTAATTCTACCAAAAACAACCTTAGGAATAACATATGACCATTTAGGCCCACTTGGATTAGATTAGGACATTTATTATTAATTTATTTAAAGAAGGGTTAAAATAGTCAAAATCAAAGTTTAATAAGAAAATCATTTTTAATATAGGGTTATACATAAGATATATTCGACTATAAATATTCATTAGAAATATAGAATGATTTACTACATAATGGTATTTTATTTGTAATTTTTATACATTAAATAATTTAATTTATTTAAGACACAATGATGATGGAGTAATTATCGTATTAATGAAATATTGACGTAATTGATGTTATAAATACCCAAATAAATGTAATTTCAGACTTTTTATGAATTACAATAATTTTATAGGTTAATATGACATGTTAGTATTTATTTAATTAACCTTTTTCTAACTAATAATTCTGTTATGATTTTCACAAAAATCAATTACAAAATAGTGTCAAAATTGAGATAATTTTTTTTAAAACAAATATTATATTATAAATTGTTATTTTATTCCAAAAAATCTAAGGTTCGGCAAAATGACTTAGATAATTATATATATATTAATAATAAACAACTTGGGGTTCTTTTGGCTTGTTATAGTAAGTTTATTAACCTTATAGTGTATGAACACAAAAAGGCACGGTAAAAGTAAAATTATCTACCTTAAAGTTAAATATAAATGATATGATTAAAATAGGAACCTAAACTTGTCTAAATTATATTGGATGAGAGGATTTCGACCCATCCCCACCTTAGATTCTAAATATATCAATTTGGAGCTATTAAAAACCAAATTTGACTTTATAATAAAATAATATTTTTTGTTATTCCAAAGGTACCCCTCTCCTCCCTTATAAAAGGGCACGTCCTCCCTCTCTTCCTCACACCACATTGAGCCTTCAAGCTCGGCCAACCCCTGAAAACTTCTTTTCTCCACTTCCCTAGAAACATCTTAGAGGTTCTGATCTTCTTAAAAGACCAATTTTAGTGCTCTAAAAGGAGATAATGTCTGTTACCGATTCCTTCAACTTTATTTCTTCTTCCACTTCTTCTTCTTAGGTTGTTTTATTATGAGTTAATAACATCAGTATCCCTCATATAATGATATGTTATTATAAATATGAAACAACCCTATTTCACCTCTTATCCATCCTACAGAAAACGAAATCACCGCGCGTGCGTACGTACGGAATACCGTCTCCACGCCGTGGTGTAATCTATTTTCCACCACCACCTCACATGGATGGGTATAATGGGGTACATAATAACTATATACGATTATAGTAAAGTGATATTTATTGTTAAATAGTATACATACACTCCAATACAATTCCATGATCATGAGAACGATATCATCGCTCGTGCGTACGTACGGACTACCGTCTCCACGACGTGATGAGATTCATTCTCCATATTAACCATTCACGAATGATTATAAAGTATATATAATAAGTAATCATGAAATATATGACATAATAATGATACTGTATTTATGTGTATATATATGTATGTCGTCTACTTAATTCCATTCATATAAGGCCCTAGCCTTAAACTTTACTTAATATTGAATTAAATGAGTAATTCACATTGAGGATCTTTTTAGGATTAGAGTTTTAGAGAATTAGGACATAACTATTACATCTCAAAAGATTACAAAGTAGTCACTTCTACTAAATTTCCATAAAATGAAAACTCTTTAAAAGAAACATGTATAGTTCCATGTTTTAGGTAGCATGACATTCCCTTGATCCCATCCTTGACCCTATTCCACGCTATGTCCTGTGAAAAACATTTCAAAAACTTGGGATGAGCATAAGAAGCTCAGTAAGGGATACACAAAGAATGAAAACTGTTAGTTTTTCAAAACAACAAGTAAACCATGAATAATTTATCAATGTAATACTTTTCACCTTCATGAAGTAGTAAAAACTTTTCACTGAAAAAAAAAGTATCATTACTTACCTTTTTGTAACCAAAGGATTACCATAAAACCCATATAAAGAACACATAACATATATAAAGGTAACTTGGGACATAAACATACTTAAGTGGAATAACCATACGGTTGACTCCCACACATATCACTTAATGGAATAGCCATACGGCCAATTTCCATACATACTTAATGGAATAGCCATACGGCCGACTTCCATAACCAATGCATTGGAGGTTATAACGTAACCACCCGTCCTGGTATTCACAACACCGCCCGTCATATGGTTTATAACGTAACCACCCGTAAAATGTCCAAGTACCAATATAAAATCATAAAACATAAAACCAATATAAATGAATGATAACATTCCCACATCACAATATATCATAATAGAATCCTTTATCAAAACCATTTTCAAAACCCTTTAAAACATTTAATACAGAGATTTTTGAATCAAAGTGTCCCATACCACCTTGAAGCTTAAAATTTTAAACCATTAATATCCATATAAATAAATCCTTAAAACCATTTTGAAAACACGGATATTAATAATATCAAATAATTAAAATATTTAAAATGTCATTTTGGTTAAAGGGGTTTTACAAAAATTAGAAACACTTGAATACAATAATTGAGGAATAACATTTAGTCAGAACTTTATAATATCATGAGGATAAATGGATTCATGATATAATACTACAAAGGACAGTATATACACCATATAAGAGTGAATTGGTGCATAACAACAATGAACCCTCAATAGAAATGTCAAATGTGATGAAATCCCATATAAGGAAGGTATCCTTAAATTAAGGACAAATAAATCTCAAAAATATGTGTGACAAATACAAATACACCCAATATAAGTTGATATTAAGTGTAAAACAATAAAAGGTCATTCACACATATTCAATGGATGACATATTCAATGACTACATGTTGAACCCAAAGAAATCGAAATTGGGTTAAAAAGTTCCCTTGACAGCCTAACGGCATCACATCAAAATGAGTTGATGAGAGATAAAAAGTGTATCTCATCACATGGACATAAAATTTACATCAATAAGGATATATGAGAACATATCCCAACATAACAATATGTAAATTAAAAGACCCAACAAAAGAAGTCTTTTAAAAAAGAGTAGGGTGAAAGGTTCCCTTACCGACTTGGGTATCTTTCAAAACATACACCCCATGAAAGAAGGACAATAGATCATTGATGTAAATACTCATAAATGAAAGTATATTACACAAAGTGTAGAATAATGTGCAGTACATACAACACTCAATGTAATTTGTGGCAAATGTAGCATAAATCTCACGGGAATAAAAGTGAGATGAAAAATCCCTTACGAAAACTCGGCAGCCTAACGACACCACATAAAACATCCGAATATGGATTGATGAGATCAAATAGGGTATCTCATCACATTACAATAAAATTTACAGCAAGAGGAATATTAAAGAACATCCCCCAACATTACAAAGAGGAGCCTAAAATAAGTGACATAAAGGAGAGTACTTAAAAAGAAAGAGAGACGTTAGATCTCTTACGAAAGTTCGGGAGCCTAACGGCGCCACTCAAAACTTCCAAAAAGGATTGATGAGAGAGAATATGGTCTCTAATCACATGAAAATAAAAATTACAGTAGGAGTAATATAAAATAACATCCCATTCATAAGAAATATGAGCTTAAAAGAAATGACATAAAAGAGTGTACTTAAAAAGAAAGAGAGTTGTAGGATCCCTTACCTCGGGTCCGACTTGACTCGATCGTTCTTTAATCTCCTGAATAATAAAATTGAGTTAATTTATACTTCCTTAAGAACCTTTTTCAAGTTCATTATTCCTTTTATATCACTTATTACCATGTTATAAAAATTATTTAATCATTTAAGTTAATCATGTTTGTTTTGTCGATATTTGGTTCTTAAGTCGAAAGTGGACTTCTTACAATTACATGTTGTTCGTGTGGTCAAAGGTTCTTTATATCCAGAATGACATTCCTGATTTTGATATCATATATATCATATATATCCAGCATATACATGTATTTATAATATTACATAATCATTTAGTGGTAATAAATGAAATGCACCATTCATGGAGACGGTAAGCCGTACGTACGCATGAACGCTACTTTCATTTCTTTGTCATATTAATGGAATTAAAACTAAATGAGAGGTATGTATATTTTAATTCCATAATTATATTCATCATTTAGATATATCATTAATTATATATATCCATTATATACATGTACTTTTAATAGTACATTACATTTGGGGATAAGAAATGAAATGCACCGTTCATGGAGACGGTAAGCCGTGCGTACGCATGAACACTACTTTCATTTCTATCTCATACTTTAATGGAAAGAAATAATAATTATATAGGTGTATATAATAATTCCAGTATAATATCATATATAATAACATTAAATCCATCCTTTATACATCCCACGTATGGCATTAACGAATCACATCACTTTGAGGGGGCGGTAGTCCACACTTTCTAAAATGAAGATATCGTGTATACCCATAATGGAAGCCATAAAGTTAAGACACAAAAGAAAAATACAGAAGCATAAGTAAAACAAAAACATATTATATATCATATATAAAAATAGTGACATCATAATGGACACCTTTGAAGGTGTTAAATGAGTATTGAACAATCATCGTTTCGGGAGGTAGAATTTTGCCATCCACGGAAACCGTATGTTATTTAACCATTTGATGTGGTTGTGTGAGGGTGTAGCTCGAATAAATCTTATAACAACATCCTAGTATATTGAAGATACTGGTGTTGTTATAAAAGAAGTAAATAAAAAGAGTTTAGGGGGTTGGAGAAGCAAAATAAAACAAATGAACATGAGAGAGTGAATTACCTTTAAAAGTGTAACTCCTTTTGATTTGAGCCTAAAGGCTTCCTTTTAAAGGATTATGCCCAAAGGGAATCCTCTAGGATGAGGAGAGGGATGTGGAGAGAGTATATGGGCAGGGGTTGGCCGAGCCAAAGGCTTGAGGAGTGTGTGTAAGGTGGTAGAGGTGGGGGCCTTTTATAAGAGGAGAGGAGGGGCACTTTTGGAAAGTAAAGAAATATTACTTTATTTGAAAATGTGTGTCGGTTTTAAAAAGTCCCACATTGATAAAATTCGTGGATAAGGTGATAAGGCTTCGAAATCCACTCATCCAATAAGTTTTGGACATGGGTAGTTCATAGATTTTACATTATCTTTCCATTTTATTTAAATCGATAAATAATGAGGTCATCGCTGCATCATCATGATGTCATAAATAATTTAATTTATTTAGTGTCTGAAAATTATAAAAAAAATACCATGATGTAGGAAATATTTTTAGCTTTCCAATGACTATTTATAATCAAAAAGATGACTTGTATAACCCCACGTAAAAATTGTTTTAGTAAAACATATCATGTTTGTGTCAATTTAATTTTAACATAAAATAAAAATATATTATTGTCATTTTCCAACTAAAGTGGCTCCATGGGGTCCCCAAGTTGTCCCATGGCTTGTCTTGGTCGGCCATGACTCACCCAATAGGTGTAGGACAAGTGTCATGGTGTTTTCACATTCTTATAATATCATTTTTACCTTCAATTACACTAATTACCACTAATCACGATTAAGAACTTAATAAGTTACTATTCACCAAAAAATTATTATAATCTCATTGTACCACATTTTACTTCTTAATGACAACCATGTATGTTGGATTTTTGAAATTCAAAACACAATGACGGCAAAATTTCATTTAAACGGAAAATCAGTCTTTATAAGTACCACTTAGTGGTTTCACTATTCATCAAAAATTGAAGTTTTTCAGAAAATTACCAAAAATTCACCCTAAGCTATATTTGATATTACGAATTAAAAAATGAAGTCTATTTTACAAAATTAAAAACATATAAGTCACATTAATTAATTTAATAATTAAATCCCGCTGTCAGAGCAAATAGCGTGTTTTTATGAAACAATAAGTATCAAAAGATTGACACTGGTTTAAGACTGATTTCAAAGTGAAATTAATTCCAACGACCACTATTGGATTTAATGGTAAAAATATATTCTAATTTCACTTTAAAACCAATTAAAAATATAATCTAATCATATAAATAAATTAGATTAAAAAGAGGTTTTGAATTAAAATACAACATTTTACACTATTCATTAAAAAAATGAACTTTATCGAAAAGATACCAAAAATTTCCACAAAGTAAATTTTGATATCCCGATTCTTAATAAGAGTTTTATTTGGTCCAAAAGAATGTTTAAGAGTTAACAAAACAATATTTAATGATGGTTCAACATCAAAAGGTGATAAGTGAACCATTAGTGAAAACTAGGGCATATACGGCTAAAATTGAATTCTTTCCGTATTTTAAGCCTCTATCCTCTATTGGATAAATGTAAAAACATTTAAAAATATATATAATCATATTTTAGTTATTTCTATCCATTCCCACCAATACAACTGCTACATGTTAACTACCATTTAAAATAATATTATTTTATTATTAGAGTGCAACGTAAGATTCCCAAGAAACTCGTTGTTGCGTGTTGGGTACGCCATCGATCATAGCGTCCCCTTTAAAGTAATATCAATATTTTATTCACAAATATGGATAAATATGAAAATGTCATATCCTTTATTTACCTGGGGTGTTACATCCTTCCCCCCTTTTGGGAATTGCGTCCTCGCAATTTTTAAAATTGATCTTGGAAACATCCTTGAACGTCCCACATCGGAACAAGAGTCGGTAAAACAATCACTTTAAAATAAAGAAAGATAAGTACAAAGGTCACCTGAGTTAACCCATACTAGGATTCCAAGTATGAAAATATGGACATGTAGGAGAAAACAAAGGGTCATGTTCTGATGGAGAGTGATAGAAAACATGTTTAGGAGAAAGTTAACCACGAGAAAATCACAAACTTGTGATGGGTTAAACGGTATTCGATTCCCCAGTAGGAAAAGTTAATAGACAACATTTTTGTTTTAAGTTACTTTTTATTGAGGAATTTATTCAAAAGGAAACATAATCACTTATCATATTTACTTTCAACTTTTATTAGATTCATTACACAAACTCATATTTTCTCCAAAAGACGAGTATTTAGGAAGACTTGTTCACATTAAGAGTACTATAATCAACTTCTAGAGAATCACCTAATCCACAAAATAGAACTATATACTTCCCATGTCTTTAGACTTTAACCAAAACAAAAACCAAAAAGGCTAGTACAAGATTAGATAATCCAGAAAAGGATAACCCTTTATAAAAAGAAAATCTATTCTTAATCTCCAAAATTTGTCCAACAAAACCCAAAGTTCAACGAGGACCATTCTATAATCAATTTGTCCATAAAATTCTTCAATGTAAACCAATATAAGATTGAAACCCAAATATTTGAAGGATTTATTCGCATAGTCTTCCAAGATAAATCGTAACATTTATCTCCAAACAATATCAGTTGCTCCTAAAGTCTCGTATTGAAAAGTAATTAACCTAATCACATATCCTCCATGATAGGTTAATCATTTTTATAAATAACCCAAAATCATCTTACTCTTAATTCATAAAATCATATAACCAGAAAGAATCAGTCAAACTAACCAGGGACTTCACGTAGTCCAGTGGTAGGCGATAAATACCAGTCGCACATTGGTTGTGGGTTCGATTCCCGCAGCTTTGTCCGACGCGACGGGATGTCACACGGTCTGCGTGTTGTCCTTTTTCCAAAACTATATAATTCTTAAAACATACCCCAAAATGAGATAAAATCTTCAAGAATAATCATAACATATTTTAACCTCAAGTTTATCTCATTCCTTTCATTTTCTATCATATCATAGAGTAACCCATAATTACCTAAAAATTAAGTATCATATAAACCCTAATGGTTACCTTAATAATTATTACCTGAGTTTCCACATCGAGTTGGCCATCTTGTACATGATGAATTAGAGAACTCACCAAGGTAGAAGTGGTTGATCATGACTCCTTTATATTTGGTTTAGAACGACCACGAGTTTCCTCATTGAATCCTCCATTTTATCTAGTATCTTAATCAGAGAACCACCACAGTTTCCTTCAAACCTGTTGTCTCTTTGGTGCCTGCTAGATCCATCCATTCACTAAAAATAGAAATGTCAGTGTGAGTATATCAACAAAACCATCATGTACTAATGAGGAAGGTAAACACTAAGATACAGTTACTCATTCACTTTATCTAAAACTAGGACTCTTTCTGAAATCCTAACCATTATGGTAATGTCACTTATGCTTAAAGAATACCCTAACCTCTAAAGTTATCTAAACTGACCTCTGATACCAACTATAAGGCCCTAGCCTTAACCCTTACTTAATATTGAATTAAATGAGTAATTCACATTGAGGATCTTTTCAGGTTTAGAGTTTTAGAGAATTAGGACATAACTATTACATCTCAAAAGATTACAAAGTAGTCACTTCTACTAAATTTCCATAAAATGAAAACTCTTTAAAAGAAACATGTATAGTTCCATGTTTTAGGTAGCATGACATTCCCTTGATCCCATCCTTGACCCTATTCCACGCTATGTCCTGTGAAAAACATTTCAAAAACTTGGGATGAGCATAAGAAGCTCAGTAAGGGATACACAAAGAATGAAAACTGTTAGTTTTTCAAAACAACAAGTAAACCATGAATACTTTATCAATGTAATACTTTTCACCTTCATGAAGTAGTAAAAACTTTTCACTGAAAAAAAAAGTATCATTACTTACCTTTTTGTAACCAAAGGATTACTATAAAACCCATATAAAGAACACATAACATATATAAAGGTAACTTGGGACATAAACATACTTAAGTGGAATAACCATACGGTTGACTCCCACACATATCACTTAATGGAATAGACATACGGCCAATTTCCATACATACTTAATGGAATAGCCATACGGCCGACTTCCATACCCAATGCATTGGAGGTTATAACGTAACCACCCGTCCTGGTATTCACGGCACCACCCGTCATATGGTTTATAATGTAACCACCCGTTAAAATGTCCAAGTACCAATATAAAATCATAAAACATAAAACCAATATAAATTAATGATAACATTTCCACATCACAATATATCATAATAGAATCCTTTATCAAAACCATTTTCAAAACCCTTTAAAACATTTAATACAGAGATTTTTGAATCAAAGTGTCCCATACCACCTTGAAGATTAAAATTTTAAACCATTAATATCCATATAAATAAATCCTTAAAACCATTTTGAAAACGTGGATATTAATAATATCAAATAATTAAAACATTTAAAATGTCATTTTGGTTAAAGGGGTTTTACAAAAATTAGAAACACTTGAATACAATAATTGAGGAATAACATTTAGTCAGAACTTTATAATATCATGAGGATAAATTGATTCATGATATAATACTCCAAAGGATAGTATATACACCATATAAGAGTGAATTGGTGCATAACAACAATGAACCCTCAATAGAAATGTCAAATGTGATGAAATCCCTTATAAGGAAGGTATCCTTAAATTAAGGACAAATCAATCTCAAAAATATGTTTGAAAAATATAAATACACCCAATATAAGTGGATATTAAGTGTAAAACAATAAAAGGTCATTCACACATATTAAATGGATGACATATTCAATGACTACATGTTGAACCCAAAGAAATCGAAATTGGGTTAAAAAGTTCCCTTGACAGCCTAACGGCATCACATCAAAATGAGTTGATGAGAGATAAAAAGTGTATCTCATCACATGGACATAAAATTTACATCAATAAGGATATATGAGAACATATCCCAACATAACAATATGTAAATTAAAATACCCAACAAAAGAAGTCTTTTAAAAAAGAGTAGGGTGAAAGGTTCCCTTACCGACTTGGGTATCTTTCAAAACATACACCCCATGAAAGAAGGACAATAGATCATTGATGTAAATACTCATAAACAAAAGTATATTCCACAAAGTTTAGAATAATGTTCAGTACATACAACACTCAATGTAATTTGTGGCAAATGTAGCATAAATCTCACGGGAATAAAAGTGAGATGAAAAATCCCTTACGAAAACTCGGCAGCCTAACGACGCCACATAAAACTTCCGAATATGGATTGATGAGATCAAATAGGGTATCTCATCACATTACAATAAAATTTACAGCAAGAGGAATATAAAAGAACATCCCCCAACATTACAAAGAGGAGCCTAAAATAAGTGACATAAAGGAGAGTACTTAAAAAGAAAGAGAGACGTTAGATCTCTTACGAAAGTTCGGCAGCCTAACGACGCCACTCAAAACATCCAAAATGGATTGATGAGAGAGAATAGGGTATCTCATCACATGAACATAAAAATTACAGTAGGAGTAATATAAAAGAAAATCCCAATCATAAGAAATATGAGCTTAAAAGAAATGACATAAAAGAGTGTACTTAAAAAGAAAGAGAGTTGTAGGATCCCTTACCTCGGGTCCGACTTGAATCGATCGTTCATTAATCTCCTGAATAATAAACTTGAGTTAATTTATACTTCCTTAAGAACCTTTTTCAAATTCATTATTCCTTTTATATCACTTATTACCATGTTATAAACATTATTTAATCATTTAAGTTAATCATGTTTGTTTTGTCGATATTTGGTTCTTAAGTCGAAAGTGGACTTCTTACAATTACATGTTGTTCGTGTGGTCAAAGGTTCTTTATATCCAGAATGACATTCCTGATTTGGATATCATATATATCATATATATCCAGCATATACATGTATTTATAATATTACATAATCATTTAGAGGTAAGAAATGAAATGCACCATTCATGGAGACGGTAAGACGTACGTACGCATGAACGCTACTTTCATTTCTTTGTCATATTAATGGAATTAAAACTAAATGAGAGGTATGTATATTTTAATTCCAGAATTATATTCATCATTTATATATATCATTAATTATATATATCCATTATATACATGTACTTTTAATAGTACATTACATTTGGGGATAAGAAATGAAATGCACCGTTCATGGAGACGGTAAGCCGTACGTACGCATGAACGCTACTTTCATTTCTATCTCATACTTTAATGGAAAGAAATAATAATGATATAGGGGTATATAATAATTCCAGTTTAATATCATATATAATAACATTAAATCCATACTTTATATATCCCACGTATGGCATTAACGAATCACATCACTTTGAGGGGGTGGTAGTCCGCACTTCCTAAAATGAAGATATCGCGTATACCCATAATGGAAGCCATAAAGTTAAGACACAAAAGAAAAATACATAAGCATAAGTAAAACATAAACATATTATATATCATATATAAAAATAGTGACATCATAATGGCCACCTTTGAAGGTGTTAAATGAGTATTGAACAATCATCGTTTCGGGAGGTAGAATTTTCCCATCCACGGAAACCGTATGTTCTTTAACCATTTGATGTGGTTGTGTGAGGTTTTAGCTCGAATAAATCTTATAACAACATCCTAGTATATTGGAGATACTGGTGTTTTTATAAAATAAGTAAATAAAAAGAGTTTAGGGGTTGGAGAAGCAAAATAAAACAAATGAACATGAGAGAATGAATTACCTTTAAAAGTGTAACTCCTTTTGATTTGAGCCTAAAGGCTTCCTTTTAAAGGATTATGCCCAAAGGGAATCCTATGGGATGAGGAGAGGGATGTGGAGAGAGTAAATGGGCAGGGGTTGGCCGAGCCAATGTCTTGATGAGTGTGTGTAAGGTGGTAGAGGTGGGGGCCTTTTATAAGAGGAGAGGAGGGGCACTTTTGGAAGGTAAAGAAATATTACTTTATTTGAAAATGTGTTTCGGTTTTAAAAGGTCCCACATTGATAAAATTCGTGGATAAGGTGATAAGGATTCGAAATCCACTCATCCAATAAGTTTTTTACATGTGTAGTTCATAGATTATACATTATCTTTCCATTTTATTTAAATCGTTAAATAATGAGGTCATCGCTGCATCATCATGATGTCATAAATAATTTAATTTATTTAGTGTCTGAAAATTATAAAACAAATACCATGATGTAGGAAATCCTTTTATCTTTCCAATGACTATTTATAATCAAAAAGATGACTTGTATTACCCCACTTAAAAATTGTTTTAATAAAACATATCATGTTTGTGTCAATTTAATTTTAACATTAAATAAAAATATATTATTGTCATTTTCCAACTAATGTGGCTCCATGGGGTCCCCAAGTTGGCCCATGGCTTGTCTTGGTCGGCCATGACTCACCCAATAAGTGTAGGACAAGTTTCATGGTGTTTTCACATTCTTATAATATCATTTTTACCTTAAATTACACTAATTACCACTAATCGCGATTAAGAACTTAATAAGTTACTATTCACCAAAAAATTATTATAATCTCATTGAACCACATTTTACATCTTAATTAAAACCATTTATGTCGGATTTTTGAAATTCACAACACAATGACGGCAAAATTTCATTTAAACGGAAAATCAGTCTTTATAAGTACCACTTAGTGGTTTCACTATTCATCAAAAATTGAAGTTTTTCAGAAAATTACCAAAACATCACCCTAAGCTATATTTGATATTACGAATTCAAAAATGAAGTCTATTTTACAAAATACAAAACATATAAGTCACATTAATTAATTTAATAATTAATTCCCACTGTCAGAGCAAATAGCGTGTTTTTATGAAACAATAAGTATCAAAAGATTGACACTGGTTTAAGACTGATTTCAAAGTGAAATTAATTCCAATGACCACTATTGGATTTAATGGTAAAAATATATTCTAATTTCACTTTAAAACCAATTAAAAATATAATCTAATCATATAAATAAATTAGATTAAAAAGAGGTTTTGAACTAAAATACAACATTTTACACTATTCATTAAAAAAATGAACTTTATCGGAAAGATACCAAAAATTTCCACAAAGTAAATTTTGATATCCCGATTCTTAATAAGAGTTTTATTTGGTCCAAAAGAATGTTTAAGAGTGAACAAAACAATATTTAATGATGGTTCAACATCAAAAGGTGATAAGTGAACCTTTAGTGAAAACTAGGGCATATACGCCTAAAATTGAATTCTTTCTGTATTTTAAGCCTCTATCCTCTATTGGATAAATGTAAAAACATTTAAAAACATATATAATCATATTTTAGTTATTTCTATCCATTTCCGCCAATACAATGGCTACATGTTAACTACCATTTAAAATAATATTATTTTATTATTACAGTGCAACGTAAGATTCCCAAGAAACTCGTTGTTGCGTGTTGGGTACGCCATCGAGCATAGCGTCCCCTTTAAAGTCATATCAAATTTTTTATTCACAAATATGGATAAATATGAAAATGTCATATCCTTTATTTACATGGGGTGTTACAATTCATCTCAATAAAGAAACGAAAACAGTGTTCATGCGTACGTACGACCTACCGTCTCCATGAATGGTGTATTTCTTTCCATTTACTAATCTATTATATATATGTATATTCTGAATATATATTATATATAAATAATTTTTATATTATTTAATTAAGTAATCATGATCTAAGTAATCATATGAAAAATTTCAAGTCAAAACACGGATGAAAAATGAAACGATTTTACCCAAAACGCTTTTAACATGGAATTTACAAAAGAACAGGTAATATAAAGTCATAAGTGAACCATATATGATATCATAACAATGAGTATGATTTGGGAATAAGTCAATGATATTATTTAAATCATTATACAGGAGGTTTGGACACTTACAAAGAAAATCGGACCTAAGGTAAGGGATAATTGTTCAAATCTAATTTTTATTCGAGATTACTTATTCGTAAGTATTTACTGGGGTTATTGCTATCATCCATGTCCATGTTTTATAAAAGTGTTTTCATGTATGTTTAATGTACTTTTATACCCATTTTTAATTTTACCCCATGGTACGGAAGGAATCATTGTTTTGTTTACCCTACGAGGTGCTTTTTTAACGTTTCCGACAACAGTACAAGAAGAATGTTTTTTAACTTATATGGCACGAACAGATTTTTACAGTTTTATAAAGATTTATTTTTAGGATAATTCCAAAAAAGATTTCATGACTATTTTCAAAAAAATATCTTAATTTAAAAATAGCATGACGTTTTGTGAAAAGAAATTGATTTTGAAGAAGAAAGGATATTTTCCTCAAGAATTCATTTCAAGTGTTTTATCAAAAACTTTTTCCATCTAAGATGACATTATTTTATATGTGTATGTTTCAAGTATAAAGTCTCTATGATTTACATGGTTTCAAATTTATTATTATGAAATGATATCCATTTCTTTTATATGGATTACGTGATTATGGGATGATATTTATGAAACCCATTTTAATTATTGGGTTACTATGAATGATGTATGTTTATTTTGTGGCACAAGTAAGAATGATTTAATTATGAGATGGTGGGACATATATCTCCCTCCAATGAATTGGGTAAAGATTTATATCTCATGATATAGACATGGCTGGAACGACAAGTTAAACCGGTTCAGTAATACTGGACTGGAACGAGGAGTAAACTCGATTCAGAAAGGGACTTTGACCACTAAGATGGTCTTGGCAGCAATTCCTTTGCTACTATGGGAATAATATCATGTGCTTAATCGTTTCCACAATTAAATGTTTTATTCCCATGCTATTTTATCATTCTTAATGTTTCTTTATGATCTATGCCTTACGTACTTCTATGTTTTGTGTCATTTCTCAAGATTTTGATGTTTAAACATTATGTTCATGTTTTTAAGTTCAAATTTATATGGTATGTTTTATTTTATCCGTGATTACCCTTACTGAGAATTTGAGCTCACCCTTTTTATGTTTTCTTTTCCCCAGGATATAAAGAAAGGTTTTAGGTTAGAAAAAAAGGGAAGATCTTTATGGGAGATGTTGAAGATCTTTCACCACGATTAGAAGATTACGTTCCAAGTTTCCAAAGACACTAAACTATTACAGTCCTTGTGTGTCTGTTTTTGTTATATATTAAGTATTCCTATAAAGTAATGTAATGTCCATGTACGTTAAGCTTCGGGTCACTACAGTTGGTATCTGAGGAATGGTTTAGTCAACTTTTGGAAACTAGGATGTGAAAACGTGAGTGAGATCCCTAGATATATTTCTAAGATATGTATAGGGATTTCTCTAAGGATCATTATACGTATAGGATATAGTCCTAGAACTATGGTAACAATATTAGATTAGACCAAAGATGTTAGATATTGATGTTACTCTCCCTTTATTATGATTTTTTCCTCTCACACTATTCTTTTTGGGTTTTAGAAAATGGCTGGAAACAAGATGATTCACGATAATGGAGGATATGATGGAAAATGGAATGATATTCTTCATGAGAACTCAAATGAAATGGGATTTGGAAGTCCAAACATCATTATTATGCCGAATCAGCAATCTCATAATATGATCAACAAAGTAAAATTTGGTTAGTTTCCTGACTCAGCTAATAAAAGAAAGATGGAGTTTCATGATGATCATAGAGGAATGAAAGTTCAATTTCCCCTATGTAAATCATGTGGGAAGAGGCATCAAAGAGAATGTTTCAAAGGAACTAGAAGATGCTTTGGGTGTGGAAAAGAAGGACACAAAGCCAGTAAGTGCAAAGGAAAAGGTTCAGTTAACACCAGGGATGAGGATAATGGTATTTCTACGACATCAACAATGGTTAAATGTTTTAAATGTGGAATGTACGGGCATTATGGAAACCAATGCCCTAAGGGAAAGTCTCATGAAGAGAATTAGTATGGTCATATGGGTAGTATTTATGTTGATGATGATGAAGAGACTACAAATGATATGTGATATGAAATAATTCTTGAAGCTCAGTCAATGGTTTAAGAATGTAGTGGAATTATTACATGTTTGTCATGTGTAATATTGTATAAGTAATCTCATGGTACTATGGAATAAATATACATCTAAGGATTGTTACACTGTTGTCTTTCCTTGAGTATTGAATGTGTATGATTAATGGTACCAGTATCCATGAAAGGTTATTCAGATATTTCTCGAATGTAGATGATATGCGCATAATGAAGGGATAAGGAGAAAATTAAATGTTTGATAGTATTCATGAGCTCATGACTGATATAAGGAGAAGGTTATATCATGGTTTGAGTATATAGAATTTTTGGATTTTGGTATGTGGTAAGAGTCAACTTTTGACAGCATTCATGTTTTCACTAAGGTTTAATGGGTATTCATTCATCAAGAGAATACATGATTAAGGTATTCACATGTTTTTAATTTGACCAACAAGATATATCTTATGATATATGAGGGATAAATGATGCCATTCACGTGATTGTTATGTGACATTTCAAGAAATCATTTTCTTTATACTATGATCTTGGACCGAAGTATTTTAGATAAGCCTAATGATTGGAATGGATTATGTTGGACATAAGTTGCGATATAACTTTTTTTGATATTATTGATGGGATTTTATAGTAATATAGCTTTAGAAAAATGACAACCTGTAGGATGGGCGATAGCCCATCGCGTCGGACAAGGCTGTGGGAATCGAACCCACAACCGAAGTGCGAATGGCCTTTATCACCTACCACTGGCCTACAGGAAGTCCCTGTTTAGTAGAAACTTGTTTTATTAAGTAGTATAATATAAGAAGTATAAGTCCATTTTAGGAACCATATATGATTAATCTCACTATAGATGGACTTATGTATTTTTTGATAACTTTTCTAACCTTTTGTTTGAGATAGATGGAATGACCCATCATTCTATCCCATGATATGCTAACACATCACGAATGAAAAATTCAACTTCATTTCTTTAAGATATGAAGTGGAAATTCTCCAAAGAACGACCAACGGTGAGACTATACCAAAATCACGAAATTATTTCTTCTAATTCCAATTTCATCAACTTTAGGGAAATGATCTTGAAAACCAAAAATGTTTTCCTAGTGCTCTTATATCTAATGAATGAGATGGTACCTTATATCATCACAAATTTATGTCTTTGTAATTGCTGGCTTTTCCATAGCCATGTTCTCTACCACCCTCCATCAGAACATGATGGTTAGATTTCTCTTCCATGTCCATATTTTCACCTATGTGGAAACCCAGTGATTAGTTTATTTGGGAAACCATTATGTTTCATACTTTTGTTTTTAAAGATTGGTTTTGGTATACCGTTTTACGGTGTGGGTTTCTATTAAAGAAACTTTTGAGTAGTGAACCATTTATAACCCCGATGAATTTCGAGGGAGAAATTCATTTTAAGGGGGGTAGAATGTAACACCCCGAGATTTTATGAAAAATAATCTTTTTAATTTCATTAATGTCTTGTGTCGTACGCTACACCAAAAGGAGCTTGCACAACACACATCCTTGACTTGCCTTACATTACACGCAATCACGCCCTTCCTCGATAGCATGTGTAGTACGCAATACCGAGTTTCCCTAAACAACGATATGCTATTAAAATATTATTAAAACTAGCCATTATGAATAGTAATAACCACTTTTTGAAATTTTTTAAATTTACTTTTTCAAAATGGAATTCATTTTTGGATTTGTAATATTGAAATTAGCTTAGGGTGAAATTTTAGTACTTTTCGGATAAATTTCATTTTCTGATGAATAGTGAAAATTACTAAATTTTAATTAAAAACAGCCTTTTTAATCAAAATAATTAATAGTGATAAATTATTAATTTGAGTGGTTTTAAAGTGTATTTAGAATATATTTTTACAATTTAATACAATGTTGGTCATTGGATGTAATTTCACATTTAAACCAGACATAAACAAGTGTCAATCTTTTGATAGTTATTATCTCTTTAGAACATGCTATTTGTTTTGACGACGGGAATTAATTTTTAAATTAATTAATGAAACTGATATGTTTTGAATTTGGTAAAGTATACATCATTTCTGAGTTCATAATATCAAATATATCTTAGGCCTAATTTTTGGTATTTTTCTGGAAACTTTCATTTTTTTCTGAATGGTGAAACCACTAAGTTGTAGTTAAAAAAACTGAATTTTTCATAAAACATAATTTTACCACTTTTGTGAATGGAATTTCAAAAATCCGAGAGACATGGTTGATGTCAGTAAGCAAAATTTGGTTCAATGAGATGAAAATAATTTTTGGTGAATAGTAAGTTTTTACTTTTTTTACCACGGTTAAAAGTATATATAGGGTAATTAAGGGTAAAAATGATATTATTATTACCCTGAAACATGTCCTAATTCTATTGGATAAATGTAATTCGACCAAAAACAACCTTAGTAATAAAATATGACATATTTGTCCCACTTGGATTAGATTTGGTCATTTATTATTAATTTATTTAAAGAAGGGTTAAAATAGTTAAAATCAAAGTTTAATAAGAAAATCATTTTTAATATAGGGTTATACATAAGATAAATTTGAATATAAATATTCATTAGAAATATAAACATATTTCCTACATAATGGTATTTTATTTTTAATTTTTAGACATTAAATAATTTAATTTTATTTAATACACAAAGATGATGTATTAATTACCTTATTAATGAAATATTGACGTAATTGATGTTATAAATACCCAAATAAATGTAATTTGAGACTTTTTATAAATTACACTAATTTTATAGGTTAATATGACATGTTATTATTGATTTAGGTAACTTTTTTTGAACTAATAATTCTGTTATGATTTTCACAAAAATCAATTACTAAATAGTGTCAAAATTGACATAAAATAGTTTTTAAAACAAATATTATATTATTAGTTGTTATTTTATTCTTAAAAATATAAGGTTCTGCCAAATTACTTAGATAAGGTTATATATATTAATAATAAAAAACTTGGGGTGTCGTTTGTCTTGTTATAGTATGTTTATTAACCTTATAGTGTAAGAACACAAAAAGACATGGTAAAAGTAAAATTACCTAACTTAAAGTTAAATATAAATGATAAGGTTAAAATAGGAACCTAAACTTGTCTAAATTCTATTAGATGAGAGGATTTAGACCCATCCCCACCTTATATTCGAAATATATCAATTTGGAGCTATTAAAAACCGAATTTGACTTTATAATAAAATAATAGTTTTAGTTATTCCAAAGGTGCCTCTCTCCTCCCTTATAAAAGGGCACCTCCTCCCGCTCTTCCTCACACCACTTTGAGCCTTCATGCTCGGCCAACCCCTGCAAAATTCACTTCTACACTTATCTAGAAACATCCTAGTGGTTCTGGTCTTCCTAAAAGACCAATTTTATTGCCCTAAAAGGAGATCTCAAAGAGGCGCTTCAAAGAAGAGGTAATGTCCGTTACCGATTATTTCAACTTTATTTCTTCTTCCACTTATTCTTCATAGGTTGTTTCATAATGAGGTAATAACATAAGTATCCCTCATATACTGATATGTTATTATAAATATGAAACAACCCTATTTCACCTCTTATCCATCCTACGGAAAACGAAATCACCGCGCATGCGTATGTACGGAATACCGTCTCCACGCCGTGGTGCAATCTATTTTCCACCAACACCTCACATGGATGGGTATAATGGTGTACATAATAACTATATATGATTATTTAAAAGTTATATTTATCCTGAAATAGTATACATACACTCCAATACAATTCCATGATCATGAGAATGATATCATCGCTCGTGCGTACGTACGGACTACCGTCTCCACAACGTGATGAGATTCATTCTCAACATTAACCATTCATGAATGATTATAAAGTATATATAATAAGTAATCATGAAATATATGACATAATAATGATACTATATTTATGTGTATATATATGTATGTCGTCTACTTAATTCCATTCAACTCAATAAGGAAACGAAAACAGCGTTCATGCGTACGTACGGCCTACCGTCTCCATGAACGGTGTATTTATTACCAGTTACTGAGCTATTATATATATGTATACTCTGAATATATATTATATATAAATCATGTTTTATATTTTGTAATTAATTAATCATGATCTAAGTAATCATATGAATAATTACAAGTCAAAACACAGACGACAAATGAAACGATTTTACCCAAAACGCTCTTTCACATGGAATTTACAAAAGAACTGGTAATATAAAGTCATAAGTGAACCATATATGATATCATAACAATGAGTATGATTCTGGAATAAGTCAATGAAATTATTTAAATCATTATATAGGAGGTTCGGACACTTACGAAGAAAATCCGACCTAAGGTAAGGGATAATTGTGCAAATCTCATTTTTATCCATGATTACTTATTCGTAAATATTTACTGGGGTTATTGCTATCATCCATGTACATGTCTTATAAAATTGTTTCCATTTATGTTTAAAGTCCTTTTATAACCATCTTTACTTTTACCCCACAGTATGGAAGGAATTATTCTTTTGTTTACCCTAATAGGTACTTTTTTAACTTTTCCGACAAAAGTACAAGAAGAATGTTTTTTTAACTTATACGGCACGAACATATTTTTACAGTTTTATAAAGACTTATTTTTATGATGCTTCCTAAAACGATTTCATGACTATTTTCATCAAAATCTCTTTCTTTTAAAATATAATGACGTTTTGTGAAAAGAAATTGATTTTGAAGAAGAAAGGATATTTTCCTCAAGAAATAATTTCAAGTGTTTTATCAAAACCTATTCCCATATAAGATGACATTATTTCATATGTGTATGTTTCAAGTGTAAAGTCTCTATGATTTACATGGTTTAAATTTTCTTATTATGAAATTATATCCATTTCTTTTATATGGATTATGTGATTTTGGGATGATGTTTATGAAACCTATTTTATTTATTGGGTTACTATGAATGATGTATGTTTATTTTGTGGAACAAGTAAGAATGATTTCATTATGAGATGGGTGGGACTATATCTCCATACAATGCATTGGGTAAATATTTATATCTCATGAGATGGAAATGGCTGGAACAGAAAGTTAAACCGGTTCAGTAATAGAGGACTGGAACGAGGAGTGAACTCGATTCAGAAAGGAACATTGTCCACTAAGATGGTCTTGGCAGCAATTCCTTGGCTACTATGGAAATCATATCATGTGCTTAATGGTTTCCACAATTACGTGTTTTATTCCCATGATATTGTATCATTCTTAATGTTTCTTTATGATCTATGCCTTATGTACTTCCATGTTTTGTGTCTTTTCTCAAGCTTTTGATGTTTAAACATTATGTTCATGTTTTAAAGATCAAATGTATATGGTATGTTTTATTTTATCCATGCTTTCCCTTACTGAGCATTTGAGCTCACCCTTTTTATGTTTTCTTTTCCCCAGGATATAAAGAAAGGTTTTAGGTATGAAAAAAGGGAAGATCTTTATGGTAGATGTTGATGATCTTTCACCAAGATTAGAAGATTACGTTCCAAGTTTCCAAAGACACTAAACTATTACGGTCCTTGTGTGTCTGTTTTTGTTATGTATTAAGTATTCCAATAAAGTAATGTAATGTCCATGTACATCAATATTTGGGTCTCTACAATCTCCCTCATCATGATGATCCACTATTTGAAGTCTTTTTTAAAGGAGACTCGTCACTTGCAAGTATATTATGTTTCCTAGTTTCATGCATGAGTGGATGTTTGGATATGTACAGTGGAATCGTTATTCCAAATTGAAAATTTTTAAATGGTTTTAAAGAATTGTATTGTTTATTTCCATTGAAGAATTAGTTGGTTTGGAAAATATAAGGATTTAATATAAATTGGTTTAGATTTTATATAAAAACTATTTTCTACAAATGTGATAACATGTTCTATCCTAGTGGTGTGATTAAGGAAGCCATTTGGAGAAAATATATTGAGTTTAATTACCCACATACTTCTTTGAAACTCAAGTGCATTGTTTTGTAATTTTTATTAATACATAAGTAAAGGAAATGAATCTGAGTTTCTTAATGGTATTTCATAATTCCTTGGGCTATATTATGGAGTTGGATTGTGGAGATTTTTGGGAGATGTGGAGTTTATGTCATGGAATCTTTGAGAATTGTTTGTCTTTTACTCATATTTATAAACATATATTTTTATTTGTTTATAAAATTTAATAAGAATTTCTGAGTTATTTTAGTTTTTTTGTTGTTATGTAGTATTAATTTAATGAAAAAATTGTTCTTATGCATAATTTATTAATTGTTTAGTTATTGAATACTTGGTTTGGTTGTTTTATCATCAAATTTCGAATCATCCCCAAACATTTTTTGAATTCACTGAAATTTATTAACAATATTTAGGGTCTTAGGGATTTCACAAAAGGCTTAGTAATGTCCTACAACCTTTCCATGACAATGTAATGTAATGTGATATTTCAAATAGTATCACCCTTGGCCATTCCATCTTTCATTGTGGGACAAATGGAATAGGGTTTTCATTCATGGATTTCGACAATATTTTTTGTTTAGTCCTTGTGTTGGATTGGTAGAAATAAGATAGGACCATCGAGAAATGAAATGTAGATAATAAATTGGTTTAGAAAACTTATTTATAATGGAATTCAAGTTACCATGAATTTGGGTACAAAAATGTTTTACAACACTTCTAAGAGTTATAATATCATTCTATTGGGTTTAGTCTACTAAAATACCATGACAAGCATTAATAGAAATTAAATCCTACTAGGAGGACATATTTATTTTTTAGGTATGCTTTATAATTTGATGCAAATAGTTCATTTATTAAATGTTTTGGAATAATTTTCAAATGTGGTATTTTGAAAAGTAATGGTAATGGTATTTTGAAAATGGTTTGATTTTCGAACGCATGGAGGAACATTAAAAATTATTTGAAAGTGGGAAAATATTTAATTTTGAAAATATTTATTGTGATATATGTGATGTTGTAAATTTGAAATTGTTAATCCTTCAATTGACATAGAGCATGGTTAAATGGGGTATTCTTATGGTTATAGAAAAAGGCACCATGAAGAAGTTGATGAAACCAACCAGAATCGGATAATAGAAATGAGGTTTCACCTGAGTCACAGGTGAACTAACTTCTAGTTCAAAGTATTATCAAATCATTTCAAGTTATGGATAAAAGGAATCATATGAATGAACCATGGTAAGTGGATCATTATGTTTAGTTCAAGAAGAAGAATCCAACAACCTTTAGGGGTGAGTTGGAACTAAAGGAAACATATGTTTTGATGAATAGTTTGAATCAAATATTTGATTTCTTAGGAACACCATCTAAGATAAGAGTAATTTTTTTGATGTATATGCTATAAAATAATGCACAACAATGGTGTGGTTTAGCAGGTAATGATAAATTCCACCAAGCCATTACATGATAGGATTTTATAGAATTTTTCAACAAAAAATTATATCCTCACACATTCAAAATTTCATGAACAAATTCTTTTAGATTAAATCATTCTAATCACTCTATGACATTGTATGAAGATAAATTTATGAATTCAGTCCCATTTTTTACTCAAAAGTTCTTTAAGTGAATCCTTGACGGCTTGCATTTTTGAAATTGGGGTTGTGGTCCGAAAACCACTAATTTGTTTCCATGGATTGTATAAAATATTATATAGTGATGGTAAATAGAGTGATGGTGGTCAAAAAATACATCTCAGGAACTATGGGTAGAGGTATAACATTGATACCTTTGGGATATTTTGGGAACTCTAATGCTGGGAATAGGTGACAGACGAACTCCTATTTCTGAGGTGGGAGTATGACTCAGAAATAGATGGATATATTGGTGAATCTTATTCCGAATACAAATAGAAAGAATAGATATTTTCAATATGGTTATTTTGATCACATGAATGGAGATTTTATGAAACCACATAGAGAATTTTACAATTACAATCACATGGGGAGTTATCAGTTCCACTATCATTGTGCTCCAACGTCTAGTATTTGGGGCACATATCATGGTTCAAAAATGTCGTAATATTTAATAGGATTAGGGAAATAGAATAGTTTTTGTTAGTAAAATAGAGGAATACATAGTGATTCTAGGAATACCATGACTCCTCACCAAGGGAAATATCAATAATACCATAAATAAAAAGTGTCTAACATTTTATAATTTGTATAGAGTTGAGAAAGTGATTATGGATGATCAATCTAGACTATTAATTTTGAGAGGTATAATTCGTCAGAAGTCCAACCTTATAATAGATTTTTTTGATATAGATGCAAATCATTAATTTATTTCTTCTCATTTTATTGATCTTCTATGTTTCCATGTTGAATTGACGGCATCTATTTTGAAATTCAATTCTCCTATTGGTCAGAGAGATAATTGATCTACTATTATATTTTGTAGATACATCATTTAAAGGTCATGTTCTATAAAAATTTTTGGAGATAAATTAATTTGTAATTTCTTTGTGCTTTAGATGGATGTCTATGAAATTATCCTTGGATTAGATTGGATTAAAATGATCAAATCTCACATCGAATTCTATACATGATGGGTTAGTTTTACAATTGAGGTTGGAGTCGAGTATCTATATAGAGTACACTCAAATGTGAAGGCTATAACAAACCTTACATTTCATATATAGATATTAATTTTAAATAAAATTGTTTTTATGTCAAAATATAACAAAACCAAAAGTGGATTGTATAGGTCTTTTGTCTTTGGAAACTGGGAATCATAAACCACTGGTTTATAAAACATCTATGTTGTCTAACACTTATTCCTTCATATTAACAACCACTTTTTGACACATCTTAATTAATATCCCTTTTAATATCATTGGGAAAATATACACAAAATTTGGTGATATCATATGCTTGGTAAGGTATATATCAATCAAATAATAATTAAAATACATAAGAACGTAAGAAAAATATTTGAACAGTTTATCTTGTATATCAAAGATCGTGATATCAGGTAACAAGATAAATCATAGATGTTAATAAATAACGTACATCATGAGATCATAATAGAAGACATGAAAGTGTGGCATACACATACTCATATAAAATCCTTTCCATAATAATCAAGGATTATTTCCAAGACCATCATAGTATATAAAGTCCTTAACTCAACTGAGTTCACTCCTTGTTCCAACCTTATGTTACTGAACCAGGTTTACTTCTTGTTTGAGCCTTGTATTATTGAACCAAGACCATTTTCCATTATAAAGATATATATATCATGATGTTTTAATCTTTTACAAATCGATTTGAGGAATATTTAGGTCCTACCCATCAACTAATGAAAATCATACATATGTGTCCTATTAGAACATAAATCATTCATCATATAATATCCCATGAAAATAAATGGGTTTCTTAAACATCATTCAATCATAAAATAATCAATGGAAATAAATGGGTTTCATATAAATCGATAATTGGTATAATATGGATAAAATACTTGAAAAATATCTCTATTAAACCATACGTGAAATTTAAAATATCACTTGAAAATAATTCTTGAAGAAAATAGCCTTTTTACTTTGATAATATTTTATATACTTAAAATGCCACACAATTTTAATAGAGAAAATTTTATTTGAAGATAAACTTGTTAAATTTTATGCTATTATTCAAGTAAATAATGAATCATGATATCATAAAAATATGCTCATGTCATATAAGTTAAATGAAATCATTCTTCTCTTACTTTTTCCAGAAAATTCCAAAAAATACCTTGTAGGGAAAATGAAAAAATATTCCATTCAAACTGAATAGTAAAAAATTATAAATTGGTAAAAATTACATCAATAAAATGTATAATAATGGTTAGAATATTTTTTAATACATTTGGATGCATCATGTGCATGGATGATAAATATAACCTAGTAAATTCTTATGTATAAACAGTATCAGATAATAATGAGATTGAAAAATTATCCCTTACCTTAGTCATGGGTTCCTTCTACGTAACATATACTATTTTATAATGGATTAAAAAATGTTATTAACTTTTTCTAGAATCATATTTATATTTTTGATATCATATATGATCATATTATCAACCATTTAATGATATTTAATTATTATACTTCTTTCAAGTGTTAACTGCTTCATTTTCTGACACATGTTCTTTCATATAAGATCCAGTTCTTCCGCATAAAATAAATTATTTCCATTTAAATAATTTAATTATGGTAATATATATCATATTATTCATTCTATACAATTATATAATCATTATTTAATGGGGATCATAGAGAATTAGTTGAATCACGTCATGGAGACGGTAGGTCGTACGTACACACGTGTGACGATATCATTCCAATTATTATTAAATGGAATTGATGGGGATCATATATATATTACTATAGGAAAAATTTAATGTTATAAATAACTTATATAGTAATTATTTCTATAATTACAACCATCCATGTAAAGTGGTGATGAAGAAAATATTACACCACATAATGTAGATGGTAGGTCGTATGTACACACATGTGATGGATTCATTTTTCATAGGATGGATATGGTTATTCTATAACCAGCATAAAATCTCAGCATATTGGTGATATTGGATTTATTAATTTATAATAGAAATTACAATGGAATAGTAAGTAGAATAATAGATGATCTAGAGAGTGTCGGTAAATGAGATTACCTCTTCTTTGTCTCCCTCCCTCTAGATCTCTTCTTAGGAAACTAGAGTAGGTATTTTGAGAATTAGAAAACATATATAATGTGTCTATGAATTATGAAAAGGTAAATTTTCTAGGAATTTACGTGGTTTAATTATCAATGAGTTATGTATAAATGAGGGTGGAGGTATCCTTTTATAATTGAGTTGGGGGGCACCTTTGGAATTCCTAAAAATATTAAATTATAATAAATTAAATCTAATTAAAAATGATAGAAAAATGTAATATATTCTAATATGAGATGAGATAAGCCTTCTAATATCTTCAACCAACATATTTTATACAATTTTTGGTATTTATTTAAAACTTATAATTTTAATTACCCCTAAGTTAACTGATTTTAATTTTAACGAAGGTGAATACTATTTCCATATTAGAGGATTGAAAATTTTACTTGATTGATGTAAATTAGATGATAAATGAAAAATTTATAAACTTTTTACCATATTATATATATATTTTAAAAAAATATGATTTTTAAATTATTTAATAAAACATTATTTTCATAAAATATTAATAGTGTCAATTTTGAAACTACATGTTTATTGGATTTTTAAAAATATCAAGATAATAAGTTAACTTTTTTTGTAATATATCCATTATAGGTCAAGGTAATCTTCAAAATTAGTTTGATATAATAATTTTCCCAAATTATAATTAGTTTATAATTTTTGATAACATATATTTGATATTTCCATTACTAAAATAATTACTACACAAGCTTTGTGTAACTATTTAATATACACAATTATTTAACAATTTTTTTAAAATACCTCGATGAATATTAATATTCTATATTTTATAATAATATTTATTTTAAAATTTTTATAGTATGTAAAACAATATTAAAAATGATATATTATTTATAATAAGAATTTGACACCTTTCAATTTTTATTAAATAAAATAATATAAAAATAAAATTTCATCCAAGTAGCCTAAAATGTAAAATATTAATTTATATAATGAAGATATGTATATTTAGTTAAAAATTAACATTTATATTCGTTCATAACCCTCATTTGTCCCCATTTGGACACATAAGAGATATTAAAGACTACGAAATTGACATTTTGTTTCTTTATTTAATTTAAATATTAGATAAGTTATTTTCATGGAAAAGTGTCCATTGAATGAGTTAATTTAGATCCATATTTGTTAAGGGTATAATTTTATTCATCAAATAAAATTTTGGAAATTGTTAGATTTAACTAACAGCCTTTATAATTTTATTTTTTTCCTAGTTTACCTAATTTTCCCTTTATAATAGTAAGAAAGTATACCATGGTTTCTATTTATATTGAAATAAATAAAAGTAAACTATTTAATAAATTTTTACATTCTGAATCAATTTTTTGAATCCATTTTTCAAAATTCAAAAAATATAAATTTCAAAACATAATTTAAAAAGAAACCTATAAAATTCCATGAAAAATAGTATTTTTGTAAAAATTCACTTTTTAAACATAAACTTCTTTTATAATAAAATCATGTGTGAAATAATTTTCAAAGCCCATAATTGTACGATTTTAATTTCAAATGAACTAATTAAAACATAAATATAATTCATACATAATATGATCTTGTAAATACTTTTAATGAATATAGAGTTTCATTAATTAAAATTTGTATTTCACTAAAACATGAAACTTACTAGAAAAATACCAATACTTTTAACCCAAGTAAATTTCTATATCCTAATTTAAAATAATAAGTTTAAACTGTCATATAAAAAATATATAATTGTCAAAAACTTTAATAAAAATGGGTTCTCCATTAAAAGGCGGTAAAATTACCCTTTTGAAAAATATATATTCTTATTTATAGAATTAGATTTATTATTATCTTATGCTTATAAAATATGTTGGATGAATATAAAAAATATTTGATTTAACATAAAATGTATTTATTTCTTTATTATCATTCCTAAATTTTTATTAATTTAATTTATAAATAAAAAATTACATTGGGAGTATAAAAATAGGAATATTTCTTTTACATTCAATTATTTTATATTTTCATTTCTAATTAAACAATGAGTTTCAAAAATATTTCCATAAGTTATTTATTATTATTTATTTCTACCAAATTAGTTTCTAGGTTATAGTGGTAATTTTATACTATCTCACATTTCATTTAAACTCATGACTCTATGCAATGAAATCTATTGAAGAGTTAAAATTATTTAAAGAGAAATATTTATTAAAATATCATGGTATTATAAATGCAGTTTAAATATGTTTTTTGGAACACATAGTTTTAATGATCTCAAAACATTTTGTATAATTTATTTGGCTTCGGTGAATGAGATCTAGAGTAGTAGTTTTTCGATAATTATTGAAAAATTTTGAGTTGTTTTGGCTGATTATTCTTTAAGGTTTCCACATATAAAATAATTGTAGATTAGGATTGGTCTCCTCCTGGGGACTAGCCCTATCTCACATTTATCTTATTGAATTGAATGAAAATAGGGAAGGGAATTGAAATAATAGATCTAAGAGATGGAAATAAAATTTTTCATTCAGCCTTGTATGTCTTAGGGTGAAGCATCCGTTTTTTTGTTAAAAAAGTCGACTGATCTTTTTGGTTGTGTTTTTATTATCATAAGCTTAACCAAGTAATGATAAAGAATTGGAATCAACGTCCTTTAACTAGTGATCTATTTTACCAATTGTGGGGTGGCTACTAGGTCTATAAAATTAACATGTGATCAGGATATCACTAATGTGGGTTTGGAATAAGGATATTAAAAAATAGCTTTCATAAGTAGATATGGACATTAAAAGTATAAATTAATGAATTTTGGTCTTATGAATGAACTATATGTATTTATTTAATTGATCAATTAGATATTTGAAAATTATGTAGATTCTTTTGTGGTCATTTTTTGATGAAATATTTTTGTATTCCAGGATAAGGGTTGAGGATGAGAAACACATTGAAATAGTGTTCCATATCTTTCAGGATCATCATATGTGTAAAAAATTATTAATTTTTAATTTTTTAATATAAGTTCTATGGTTTCTTGCCAATAAAATCTATGAAAAATGTGGTTCTGTGGACCCTAAAATGATAGAAGTTGTGATCTCTTGGAAATTTCAAACGAATTATTTCGAGATGTGAAGTTTAGATGGTCTAAAATATTATTATAAATTTTATATTTGTGACTTTTCATGACTATACTATCTTATAAATGATTTTATGTGGAAATATGATCCAATTTTATTGAAGGAGAAATGTTAGATATAAGGCCCCAGCCTTAAACCTTACTTAATCTTGAGTTATTACAAGATTACACTTTGAGGATCTTTTCAGGTTTAGAGTTTTAGAGAATTAGATCATGAAACTTGCATTACATTCTACATTTAAACAAAGTGGTTACATAAAAGACAATATTCATTCTTCCCATCAATGGAAACCTATTTAAAATAAAACACGGATTCTTTCTTGACACATCCTTGACACTATCATCACATCATGTACCTTTCCCTTGACCTGTGAAAAACATTTCAAAAACATGGGATGAGCATAAAAAGCTCAGTAAGGGTTATAAAAATATGGAAAGGAAACATGAGTTCGTATATACATAAGAATGAAATAATACTTTACCCATAAAATATAGTCATATCAAATCATGAATAAATCATAGAAAACATAAGACATAAAGGTAACTTGAGGCATTCATAACATTCTTACGTAGGGAGTAACCCTCTTGGTTACGTTTGGAATACCCATCACAGTATATTCCCTAAATCTCTTCGGAGAAACCTTAACGTTTTACTCCATCGCGTTACCCAATGCATTGGAGAGCTATATCGGGCTCACCCGCCCTTAGTTTATCACGGAACCACCCGTTCTTCATAACAATGCCCAAGAACCATAACATAATCGTATCACATAAACATGAATAAAGGAAACATAACATTTCCACATTTCAATCACAATACAACATTTTAGGATATTTAAATAATGAATCCATTCAAAAAGAAACCATTTCCAAAACCATTTAAAACATTTAATAAAGAGATTTTTGAATCAAAGTGTCCCATACCACCTTGAAGCTTTTAACATTTTAAACCATTAATATCCATATAAATAAATCCTTAAAACCATTTTGAAGACATGGATATTAATAAGAACAATTAATTAAAACATTTAAAACGATATTTTGGTTAAAGGGGTTTTACCAAAATTAGAGACACTTGAATACAATAATCAAGGAATAACATTTAGTCAGAATTTTATAATATCATGAGAATAAAAGGATTCATGATATAATACTCCAAAGGACAGTATATACACCATATAAGAGTGAATTGGTGCATAACAACAATGAGCCCTCAATAGAAATGACAAATGTGATGAAATCCCTTATAAAGAAGGTATCCTTAAATTAAGGACAAATAAGTCTCAAAAATATGTGTGACAAATATATATACACCCAATATAAGTGGATATTAAGTGTAAAACAATAAAAGGTCATTCAAACATATTCAATGGATGACATATTCAATGACTACAAGTTGAACCCAAAGAAATCGAAATTGGGTTAAAAAGTTCCCTTGACAGCCTAACAGCATCACATCAAAATGAGTTGATGAGAGATAAAAAGTGTATCTCATCACTTGGACATAAAATTTACATTAATAAGGATGTATGAGAACATTTCCCAACATAAAAATATGTAAATTAAAAGACCCAATAAAAGAAGTCTTTTAAAAAAAGAGGAGGGTGAAAGGTTCCCTTACCGACTTGGGTATCTTTCAAAACATACACCCCATGAAAGGAAGAAAATAGGTCATTGATGTAAATACTCATAAACGAAATTATATTACACAAAGAGTAGAATAATGGGCAGTACATACACCACTCAATGGAATTTGTGGAAAATGTAGCATAAATCTCACGGGAATAAAAGTGAGATGAAAAATCCCTCATGAAAACTCGGCAGCCTAACGACGCCACATAAAACTTCCAAATATGGATTGATGAGATCAAATAGGGTATCTCATCACATTACCATATAATGTACTGCAAGATGAATATAAAAGAACATCCCCCAACATTACAAATAGGAGCTTAAAAGAAGTGACATAAAGGAGAGTAATTAAAAAGAAAGAGATAAGTTAGATCTCTTACGAAAGTTCGGCAGCCTAACGACGCCAATCAAAACTTCCAAAATGGATTGATGAGAGAGAATAGGGTCTCTCATCACATGAACATAAAAATTACAGTAGGATTAATATAACATATCATCCCAATAACAAGAAAGATGAGCTTTAAAAGGAATGACATAAAAGAGTGTACTTAAAAAGAAAGAGAGGAGCAAGATCCCTTACCTCGGGTCCGACTTGACTCGATCGTTCTTTAATCTCCTGAATAATAAACTTGAGTTAATTTCTAATTCCTTAAGAACCTTTTTCATGTTCATTATGACTTTTATACCACTTATTACCATGTCATAAACATTATGTAATCATTTAAGTTAATAATATTTGTTTTGCCGATATTTGGTTCTTAAGTCGAAAGTGGACTTCTTACAATTACATGTTGTTCGTGTGGCCAAATGTTTATTATATCCAGAATTGTATTCATTATGTAGATATCATATATGTCATATATATCCAGTACATGCATGCATTTGTAACATTACATAATCATTTAGAGGTAAGAAATGAAATGCATCGTTCATGGAGACGGTAAGCCGTACGTACGCATGAACGCTACTTTCATTTCTATTTCGTATTTTATAGAATGGAATAATAATGATATAAAGGTATATTATAATTCCAGTATAATATCATATATAATATCATATTTCCATCCTTTATACATCCCACATATGGTATTTAACGAATCAAATCACTTTGAGGGGGCGGTAGTCCGCACTTCCTTAAATGAAGATATCGTGTATACCGATAATGGAAGCCATAAAGGTAAGACAAAAATGATAAATACAGAAGCATAAATAAAACATAAACATATTATATATCATATATAAAAATAGTGACATCATAATGGCCACCGTTGAAGGTGTTAAATGAGTATTGAACAATCATCGTTTCGGGAGGCAGAATTTCACCATCCACGGAAACCGTATGTTCTTTAACCATTTGATGTAGTTGTGTGAGAGTGTAGCTCGAATAAATCTTATAAAAACATCCTAGTATATTGAAGATACTGGTGTTGTTACAAAAGAAGTAAATAAAAATAGTTTAGGGGGTTGGAGAAGCAAAATAAAACAAATGAACATGAGAGAATGAATTACCTTTAAAAGTGTAACTCCTTTTGATTTGAGCCTAAAGGCTTCCTTTGAAAGGATTCTGCCCAAAGGGAATCCTCTAGGATGAGGAGAGGGATGTGGAGAGAGTAAATGGGCAGGGGTTGGCGGAGCCAAAGGCTTGAGGAGTGTGTTAAATGAGGTAGAGGTGGGGGCCTTTTATAAGAGGAGAGGAGGGGCACTTTTGGAAAGTAAAGAAATATTACTTTATTTGAAAATGTGTTTCTGTTTCAAAAGGTACCACATTGATATAATTCGTGGATAAGGTGATAAGGATTCTAAATACACTCATCCAATAAGTTTTGGTCTTGTGTAGTTCATAGATTTTACATTATCTTTCCATTTTATTTAAATCGTCAAATAATGATGTCATCGCTGCATCATTATTATGTCATAAATAATTTAATTTATTTAATGTCTAAAAATTATAAAAAAAATACTATGATGTAGGAAATATTTTTAGCTTTCCAATGAATATTTATAATCAAAAATATGACTTGTATAACCTCACTTAAAAATTGTTTTAGTAAAACATATCATGTTTGTGTCAATTTTACTTTTACATTAAATAAAATGTTATTTATGTCATTTCCCAACCAAAGTGGATCCATGGGGTCCCCAAGTTGACCCATGGCTTTTCTTGGTCGGCCATGATACAACCAATGAGGGTAATACATGTGTCAAGCTCATCTCATTATATTAAAGCATTATTTTTACCTTAAACCACACTAATTACCACTAATCGCGATTAAAAACTTAATAAGTTACTATTCACCAAAAAATTATTTTAATCTCATTGAACCCCATTTTACTTCTTAATGACAACCATGTATGTCGGATTTTTTAAAATCAAAACACAATGATGGCAAAATTTCATTTAAATGGAAAATCAGTTTTATAAGTACCACTTAGTGGTTTCACTATTCATCAAAAATTGAAGTTTTTCAGAAAAATCCCAAAAATTCACCCTAAGCTATATTTGATATTCCGAATTCAAAAATGAAGTCCGTTTTACAAAATTCAAAACATATTAGTCACATTAATTAATTTAATAATTAATACCCGCTGTCAGAGCAAATAGCGTGTTTTTATAAAACAATAAGTATCAAAAGATTGACACTAGTTTAAGTTTGATTTCAAAGTGAAATTAATTCCAACGACCACTATTGGATTTAATGGTAAAAATATTTTCTAATTTCACTTTAAAACCAATTCAAAATATAATCTAATCATATAAATAAATTAGATTAAAAAGAGGTTTTGAATTAAAATACAACATTTTACACTATTCATTAAAAAATGAACTTTATCGGAAAATACCAAAAAATTAAACAAAGTAAAATTTGATGTCCCGATTCTTAATAAGAGTTTTATTTGGTCCAAAAGAATGTTTAAGAGTGAAAAAAAAACTATATTTAATGACAGTTTTCCATTAAAAGGCGATAAGTGAACCTTTAGTGAAAACTATGGCATATACGCCTAAAATTGAATTCTTTCCGTATTTTAAGCCTTTAGCTTTTATTGGATAAATGTAAAAACATTTAAAAAACATATATAATCATATTTAGTTATTTCTATCCATTCCCTCCAATACAACGACTACATGTTAACTACCATTTGAATTAATATTATTTTATTATTAGAGTGCAACATAAGATTCCCAAGAAACTCGTTGTTACGTGTTGGGTACGCCATCGAGCATAGCGTCCCCTTTAAAGTCATATTAATATTTTATTCACAAATATGGATAAATATGAAAATTCCATATTCATTATTTACCTGGGGTGTTACATTCTTCCCCCCTTTTGGGAATTGCGTCCTCACAATTTTAAAATTGCGCTTGGAAACATCCTTGAAAGTCCCACATCAGAACAAAAGTCGGTAAAAAAAATAAAGAAAGATAAGTACAAAGGTCACCCGAGTTAACCCATACTAGGATTCCAAGTATGAAAATATGGACATGGAGGAAAAAACAAAGGGTCATGTTCTGATGGAGAGTGATAGAAAACATGTTTAGGAGAAAGTTAACTACGAGAAAATCACAAACTTGTGATGGGTTAAACTGTATTCGATTCCCCAGTAGGAAAAGTTAATAGACAACATTTTTGTTTTAAGTTACTTTTTATTGATGAATTTATTCATAAGGAAACATAATCACTTATCATATTGACTTTCAACTTTTACTAGATTCCTTAGTCAAACTCATATTTTTTTCCAAAAGACGAGTATTTAGGGAGACTTGTTCGCATTATGAGTACTATAATCAACTTCTATAGAATCACCTAATCCCCAAAAGATAACTATATACATCCCATGTTTTTAGGCTTTAACCAAAACCAAAACCAAAAAGGTTAGTACAAGATCAGATAATCCAGAAAAGGATAACCCCTTATAAAAAAGAAAATCTATTCTTAATCTCCAAAATTTTTCCAACAAAACCCAAAGTTCAACGAGGACCATCCGATAAACAATTTGTCCATAAAATTCTTCAAAGTAAACCAATATAATATTGAAACCCAAATATTTGATGGATTTAGTCACATAGTCTTCCAAGTTAAATTGTAACATTTATCTCCAAACAACATCAGTTGCTCCTAAAGTCTCACATTGAAAAGTAATTATCCTAATCACATATCCTCCAAAATCAACTTACTCTTAATTCATAAAATCATATAACTAAAAAGAATCAGTCAAACTAACCAGGGGATTCATGTAGTCCAGTGGTAGGCGATAAATACCAGTCGCACTTTGGTTGTGGGTTCGATTCCCGCAGCTTTGTCCGACGCGACGGGTTGTCACACGGTCTGCGTGTTGTCCTTTTTTCAAAACTATATAATTCTTAAAACATTCCCCAAAATGAGATAAAATCTTCAAAGATGATCATAACATATTTTAACCTCAAGTTTATCTCATGCCTTTTATTTTCCATCAGAACATATAATAACCCATAATTACCTCAAAAGTAAGGATCATATAAACCCTAATGGTTACCATAATAATTATTACCTGAATTTCCACATCGAGTTGGCCATCTCGTACATGATGCACTAGAGAACTCACCAAGGTTGAAGTGGTTGATCATGACTCCTTGATAGTTGGTTTAGAAAAACCATGAGATTCCTCATTGAATCCCCCATCTCATCGAGTATCTTAATCAGAGAACCACCACAGTTTCCTTGAAACCCATTGTCACTTTGGTGCCTGCTAGATCCAGCCATTTACTAAAACCAAAAAGGTCAGTGTGAGTATATCAACAAAACCATCATGTACTAACGAGGAAGGTAAACACTAAGATATACTTACTCATTCAATTTATCTAAAACTAGGACTCTTTCTGAAATCCTAACCATTATGGCAATGTCACTTATGATTAAAGAATACCCTAACCTCTAAAGTTATCTAAACTGGCCTTTGATACCAACAATAAGGCCCCAGCCTTAAACCTTACTTAATCTTGAGTTATTACAAGATTACACATTGAGGATCTTTTTAGGTTTAGAGTTTTAGAGAATTAGATCATGAAACTTGCATTACATTCCACATTTAAACACAGTGGTTACATAAAAGACAATATTCATTCTTCCCATCAACGGAAACCTATTTAAAATAAAACACAGATTCTTTCTTAACACATCCTTGACACTATCATCACATCATGAACCTTTCCCTTGACCTGTGAAAAAAATTTCAAAAACTTCGGATGAGCATAAAAAGCTCAGTAAGGGTTATAAAAATATGGAAAGGAAACATGAGTTCGTATATACATAAGAATGAAATCATACTTTACCCATAAAATATAGGCATATCAAATCATGAATAAATCATAGAAAACATAAGACATAAAGGTAACTTGAGGCATTCATAACATTCTTACGTAGGGAGTAACCCTCTTGGTTACGTTTGGAATACCCATCACAGTATATTCCATAAATCTCTTCGGAGAAACCTTATGGTTTCACTCCTTCGCGTTACCCAATGCATTGGAGAGCTATATCGGGCTCACCCGCCCTTAGTTTATCACGGAACCACCCGTTCTTCATAACAATGCCCAAGAACCATAACATAATCGTATCACATAAACATGAATAAAGGAAACATAACATTTCCACATTTCAATCACTATACAACATTTTAGGATATTTAAATAATGAATCCATTCAAAAAGAAACCATTTCCAAAACCATTTAAAACATTTAATAAAGAGATTTTTGAATCAAAGTGTCCCTACCACCTTGAAGCTTTTAACATTTTAAACCATTAATATCCATATAAATAAATCCTTAAAACCATTTTTAAGACATGGATATTAATAAGAACAATTAATTAAAACATTTAAAATGATATTTTGGTTAAAGGGATTTTACCAAAATTAGAGACACTTGAATACAATAATCGAGGAATAACATTTAGTCAGAATTTTATAATATCATGAGAATAAAATGATTCATGATATAATACTCCAAAGGACAGTACATACACCATATAAGAGTGAATTGGTGCATAACAACAATGAGCCCTCAATAGAAATGACAAATGTGATGAAATCCCTTATAAAGAAGGTATCCTTAAATTAAGGACAAATAAGTCTCAAAAATATGTGTGACAAATATATATACACCCAATATAAGTGGATATTAAGTGTAAAACAATAAAAGGTCATTCACACATATTCAATGGATGACATATTCAATGACTACAAGTTGAACCCAAAGAAATCGAAATTGGGTTAAAAAGTTCCCTTGACAGCCTAACGGCATCACATCAAAATGAGTTGATGAGAGATAAAAAGTGTATCTAATCACTTGGACATAAAATTTACATTAATAAGGATGTATGAGAACATATCCCAACATAAAAATATGTAAATTAAAAGACCAAATAAAAGAAGTCTTTTAAAAAAAGAGGAGGGTGAAAGGTTCCCTTACCGACTTGGGTATCTTTCAAAACATACACCCCATGAAAGAAAGACAATAGGACATTGATGTAAATACTCATAAACGAAAGTATATTACACAAAGAGTAGAATAATGGGCAGTACATACACCACTCAATGGAATTTGTGGAAAATGTAGCATAAATCTCACGGGAATAAAAGTGAGATGAAAAATCCCTCACGAAAACTCGGCAGCCTAACGGCGCCACATAAAACTTCCAAATATGGATTGATGAGATCAAATAGGGTATCTCATCAAATTACAATATAATGTACAGAAAGATGAATATAAAAGAACATCCCCCAACATTACAAATAGGAGCTTAAAAGAAGTGACATAAAGGAGAGTACTTAAAAAGAAAGAGAGAAGTTAGATCTCTTACGAAAGTTCGGCAGCCTAACGGCGCCAATCAAAACTTCCAAAATGGATTGATGAGAGAGAATAGGGTCTCTCGTCACATGAACATAAAAATTACAGTAGGATTAATATAACAGATCATCCCAATAACAAGAAAGATGAGCTTTAAAAGGAATGACATAAAAGAGTGTACTTAAAAAGAAAGAGAGGAGTAAGATCCCTTACCTCGGGTCCGACTTGACTCGATCGTTCATTAATCTCCTGAATAATAAACTTGAGTTAATTTATAATTTCTTAAGAACCTTTTTCAAGTTCATTATTACTTTTATACCACTTATTACCATGTCATAAACATTATGTAATCATTTAAGTTAATAATATTTGTTTTGCCGATATTTGGTTCTTAAGTCGAAAGTGGACCTCTTACAATTACATGTTGTTCGTGTGGCCAAATTTTTATTATATCCAGAATTGTATTCATTATGTAGATATCATATATGTCATATATATCCAGTACATGCATGCATTTATAACATTACATAATCATTTAGAGGTAAGAAATGAAATGCACCGTTCATGGAGACGGTAAGCTGTACGTACGCATGAACGCTACTTTCATTTCTATTTCGTATTTTATAGAATGGAATAATAATGATATAAAGGTATATTATAATTCCAGTATAATATCATATATAATATCAAATTTACATCCTTTATACATCCCACATATGGTATTTAACGAATCAAATCACTTTGAGGGGGCGGTAGTCCGCACTTCCTTAAATGAAGATATCGCGTATACCCATAATGGAAGCCATAAAGGTAAGACAAAAATGAAAAATACAGAAGCATAAATAAAACATAAACATATTATATATCATATATAAAAATAGTGACATCATAATGGCCACCGTTGAAGGTGTTAAATGAGTATTGAACAATCATCGTTTCGGGAGGCAGAATTTCACCATCCACGGAAACCGTATGTTCATTAACCATTTGATGTAGTTGTGTGAGAGTGTAGCTCGAATAAATCTTATAAAAACATCCTAGTATATTTAAGCTACTGGTGTTGTTACAAAAGAAGTAAATAAAAAGATTTTAGGGGGTTGGAGAAGCAAAATAAAACAAATGAACATGAGAGAATGAATTACCTTTAAAAGTGTAACTCCTTTTGATTTGAGCCTAAAGGCTTCCTTTGAAAGGATTCTTCCCAAAGGGAATCCTCTAGGATTAGGAGAGGGATGTGGAGAGAGTAAATGGGCAGGGGTTGGCCGATCAAAAGGCTTGAGGAGTGTGTTAAATGAGGTAGAGGTGGGGGCCTTTTATAAGAGGAGAGGAGGGGCACTTTTGGAAAGTAAAGAAATATTACTTTATTTGAAAATGTGTTTCGGTTTCAAAAGGTCCCACATTGATATAATTCGTGGATAAGGTGATAAGGCTTCTAAATACACTCATCCAATAAGTTTTGGACATGTGTAGTTTATAGATTTTACATTATCTTTCCATTTTATTTAAATCGTCAAATAATGATGTCATCGCTGCATCATTATTATGTCATAAATAATTTAATTTATTTAAGGTCTAAAAATTATAACAAAAATACTATGATGTAGGAAATCTTTTTAGATTTAAAATTAATATTTATAATCAAAAATATGACTTGTATAACCTCACATAAAAATTGTTTTAGTAAAACATATCATGTTTGTGTCAATTTTACTTTTACATTAAAAAAAATGTTATTTATGTCATTTCCCAACCAAAGTGGATCCATGGGGAAACCCAAGTTGACCCATGGCTTGTCTTGGTCTGCCATGATACAACCAATGAGGGTAAGACATGTTTCAAGCTCATCTCATTATATTAAAGCATTATTTTTACCTTAAACCACACTAATTACCACTAATTGCGATTAAAAACTTAATAAGTTACTATTCACCAAAAAATTATTTTAATCTCATTGAACCACATTTTACTTCTTAATGACAACCATGTATGTCGGATTTTTGAAAATCAAAACACAATGATGGAAAAATTTCATTTAAACGGAAAATCAGTTTTATAAGTACCACTTAGTGGTTTCACTATTCATCAAAAATTGAAGTTTTTCAGAAAAATCCCAAAAATTCACCCTAAGCTATATTTGATATTCCGAATTCAAAAATGAAGTCCGTTTTAAAAAATTCAAAACATATTAGTCTCATTAATTAATTTAATAATTAATTCCCGCTGTCAGAGCAAATAGCGTGTTTTTATAAAACAATAAGTATCAAAAGATTGACACTAGTTTAAGTCTGATTTCAAAGTGAAATTAATTCCAACGACCACTTTTGGATTTAATGGTAAAAATATTTTCTAATTTCACTTTAAAACAAATTCAAAATATAATCTAATCATATAAATAAATTAGATTAAAAAGAGGTTTTGAATTAAAATACAACATTTTACACTATTCATTAAAAAATGAACTTTATCGGAAAAATACCAAAAAATTACACAAAGTAAAATTTGATGTCCCGATTCTAAATAAGAGTTTTATTTGGTCCAAAAGAATGTTTAAGAGTGAAAAAAACTATATTTAATGACAGTTCTCCATTAAAAGGCGATAAGTGAACTTTTAGTGAAAACTAGGGCATATACGCCTAAAATTGAATTCTTTCCGTATTTTAAGCCTTTAGCTTTTATTGGATAAATGTAAAAACATTTAAAAAACATATATAATCATATTTAGTGATTTCTATCCATTCCCTCCAATACAACGGCTACATGTTAACTACCATTTGAATTAATATTATTTTATTATTAGAGTGCAACGTAAGATTCCCAAGAAACTCGTTGTTGCGTGTTGGGTACGCCATCGAGCATAGCGTTCCCTTTAAAGTCATATTAATATTTTATTCACAAATATGGATAAATATGAAAATTCCATATTCATTATTTACCTGGGGTGTTACATTAGAATCCTTTTTAAGGGCTTAAATATTGCCTTACATCTCCACTGATTTCAGTATTTCCATAATCATAACAAGGGTATGTTGTGTATTGTGATGATTCAAGATTAGGGTTGGGATGTGTTCTCATGAAATGATATCATGATGTTGCTTATAAATATTGGTAGTTACTTTTACCTGAGTTGAAATTCAAAAACCATGATATAGATTTTTCTATGATATTTTATTCTTTTAATACTTAACAACATTGCCTTTATGCTGATGAATTGACTATGTTTATGGAATGTAAGTTCTTGAGAAAACATTTTCTCAAAAAGAGATTTGAACATGAGATAAAGAATACTAATGGAGAATATCCAAATATTTAACATTTACATGATGTATACACCGATTAAATGAAATTTAGTGACCGATGCAATAAAGATAAATTTTTTTTTTAGTTAGAAAAAGAGTCTTAAGATCTATGGATGATAATGTCAGTGATGACTAACATGCACTTGGATTGTGAAAATCGAGGTAGTGTTATGGTTTTGTTCTTGGTTTATTTTGTTACTGATTTTGTGTAGATGGTTAAATAGGAATATCAATTTTTCTTGAATGTGTTTCGTTGAAGGAAAGACACAATAATGGGGATTCCATTGAAAGATGGAGTCTTAAAATACAATTAGTGTTGTGTTTTTGAGATAAGATGGTTGTAATTATTCATTGTCATGAAGAACTTATTAATGCTTACCACATTTTGAGATGGACTATTCATCCTAGATTATATAACACGCTTAAGGAACTGAAATTAATATTTTTGGGCTGGCCTGAAAATAAAATTGGTTGTGTATGTCTCAATATTCCTCAGCTATTAGCATGTTATTCTAGATTACTAGTTTCCAGTAGGTATTTTGTAGAATTTACAAACTCATGTTAGGAAATGGGAATAGATATCCATGTATTTTGTGATAGTTCTCCCATGGATGGTTTGGAAACATGATTCCATATGTTTAATAGTGGATTAGACAATTTTTTTCCCTTTTCATCCATAATAAAAAATCTCATGAGGTGGAGGACTTTCCAAAAATATATTTTTAAACATCATTAATGAGGCAAGGAAAACTAGTTTCAATAGTATCAAACCAAGATCCATGTTTTACATCTCATTTTTGGAAATCCTTAAAACAATATCTTAGGACTAAATTTACTATGAGTATGTAATACCATCCTCAGAAGGATGGATAATCTGAAAGGATGTTAAAAACATTGAAAGGCATGATACAAGATTCTATAATAGATTTTGTTGGATCATGGGAGGTTCACATGCCATTAGTGGTTTTATAGTATAAATAACATTATCAATGCATATTTCATATAGATTCTTTTGAAGTATTGTATGGGAATACATGTTGTTATTCAATTTGATTGGTGGAAGTAGATGAGACTTCACTGGTTGGACAATGAAATATGCAATAGAGAGTGAAGACGATTTAGTTGATCATTAAGTGGTTGGAGATGGTACAGAATTATTTGAAACTGTATGTAGGTTATTTTTAATTACTATTTTCATATTAGGTGAGTGATCATGTGTTTTTTATAATCTCTCCAAGGATTTGGAATCATCAATTTGGGATGATTTAAAGGCTATCTCCTTGATACGTAGGCGTTTTTGAGATACTTTACTAGGTTGGTGAGGTGGAATATCAGTTGGATTTTCCACCATGGTTCAATTATATGCATAATGGGTTTCATGTATCTCTGTTTAAAATGTACCAACCAAATACTGAGCATGTTAATAGATTGGGTATTGTTAACCAAGATCTATATTTTTTTGTTTCATGTTATAATAAGGATTGTTGGTATATAAGACAATGTATTGCATGGGGAAATCATCCGTCTAGTGAAACTTCTATGGAACATGCATGGATTTAGGAAGAAATGTGGGAAAGAGAGAAATAATGAGTTGACCATTGGCCTGATCTCTTGTAATCTAATATTTTTTTTCAAATTTTTGGGGATAAAGATACCAATTGTTGGGAGAATGTAGCTCACCAGTTTTATGTAGATAACCATCTATTTATGATTTTTAGTATATAAACTTATTGGGATATGTTTTTTATGGTTTATATGTATTTTGTAATGTATTTATGGACTTTATAGAGGATCATGGTTTGAGGAACGTTAGTATAAATTGTAAAAATACTCTAATAGACCATATAATGTAAAACATGGTTCACTATAAAGGCATAATTTTGGTCATTGGTTTGTCAAAACCATGCGTCCACCCAAGTGAAACTAGGAAATTTTGAACAGAGGGGTCGATCATACTTGGATCATGATTTATCAATCTGTGTGATAAAACCATGTGAGGGACGTTTTGAGATAGTGTTTAGCATGTAGTTTTTGCATGGTTTCCCTAACCCATGAGGTAAATGATGATGTGTAAAAAGTTAGATCCAGATTTTCTGGATTTAATCATGTTTATCCCCTTAACCCTGCATTTATCCTATAATAAAACCCTCACATGTTTTTCATTCCTCACAAATTCCATGTAAACCATTCATCTTGATCTGAGAGTATTTCGTTGGTGAATCCTAGTGCGTTGGTGGCCTGTATTCCTCGGTAAGTCTCTATTCTTGGTTATTTTCTTTATATTTCATCTCCTTCCCTCTATTGAATCTGGAGGAACTAATTTTTTAGGGATAAATCTACATTGTGTGATCTAAATAATGAGGAGATATGACTATGGAAGTGATGGAGAAATGGATCCAAGGTAGGTTATGGAGTTTCAATTTGGTTTTTTGGAGTATTTTGTGTTTCTCTTCGTTATCGTATATTTTTACGAGGTATGTCACTAGTCTCATGACTTCGCTTTTTAAAACATGAAGCATTACAATTAAATTGGTTGAATTTATTGAATATTATTGATAAATTAATGTGAAAAGATTTATTTAATCACTTTTTAACGATGGTTGTAAAATTATGGTTGTTGTGAAGAGTTCTATATTTCATGATTTTCAAATGGGGAACATTGAATATGAGTTTTTTTATTCAGGGAAAGGTTTTCATAGAATTTTCTTAAATAAAATAAATTATTTATTAAAATGGATTGGATTGGTTTATTTGAATGGGATTTAACAGAATTAGTTGGTGTGTGTTCATTTTCAAATGGAAGGGATAAGTGTATGAAGTTTCCCCCCATCAAAAGTTGGAGGGATATGGGTGTGAACTTTCCTCCATCAAGATGGTTCACCAAGTGACAACTTGGTGAAAGGATAACTCACCACTCATGAGTGAATTAATTTCCATGGTCCCATGGATGTGTGGTTGTATGGCTGTGTAGAATGTAATCGGTATTCTAAAATCAAAATTTTCAAAAAGGTTTTAAATACTTTTTTGGTTTATTTCCTTGAAACAATTCTTTGGTTAGGAAACTAGTAAGCATGGATATAAGATCTTTCAAAAAAAATTATAGAAATTGTTTTACATAAATTTCTCAACATCTTCTATCCTAGTGATGTGGGTAGGGAAATTATTTCGGGAAAACCTAATGTGTTTCAATAATCACCCCATGTTTGGGACATTTTGTGGATTTTTAAATATTTTTTGTCAAGTCATAGGTAAAATAATGATTTCCAAGTTCTTTATTGGTGAATCTTGATACGTTGGGATATATTGTTTAGTTGGAACATGTATCTTTTGGAGAGTTGTGAAGTATGTTTCTTGGATTATTTGAGCTTTAATGATTATAGTCATTTGATTTATACTCTGATATTGGTTGTGTTTTCTACAATGTAATCTAAAATGATGAGAATTTGTAATTTGGATATATATCTATTGGTATTACTTAAGATTTATATGTTGTTCACATGCATTATTTTTTATTTGTTTGGTTAATGTTTACTAGGTTTGGTTTTTTTAACGTCAAGGGGAATATCTCCCCTAACTATTTCTGAATTACATAGAATTTATTTCAATCCTTTTGTGTCTTGGTGATGTCACATAATTCGTGGTAATTCCCTACGACCTTTCTAATATAATGGGATGTCGTGGGATTTTACAATTCCATCTTCAAAATCAATGGACTGGTTAATTCAAAATGGGTATGAAATACTTATATTGGTAAATTAAATTAAGTGTATATCTATTTTTTGAAGGGTTGGGGGACAATTTTATTAATGTTTCACAACATTGTTACAATTTAGATAAGGTAATATTCTATAAGAATAACCATTTTATAAAGAGATTTAATGACGATATGATTACATTTAAAGGGAATCAAATTGAAGAGAACTAATTCTATATTTTGAAGATCAAAAATCATTTATCATGTGCATAATGGAAGAAAACATGAAATTGAAAAAAAATCCTATCCATCTGGGGAAAAAGAATACTGGTAAACCATTCAATCATAAAAACATTATAAATATAACGATGATTCAATTTTAAGGAATGAGCACATGTGTTACAAGATTCAAGGGAAAAATATTTAAAAAGATTACCGAGTTGTTGGAGATCAAATAAAATAAACATTTTGTGCTAGTAAACATAGATGTTTGTTGACCGATGAATATATTTCCAACTAATAGAGAAAATTATTTCATTATTTTATTTTGATTTTACATTTATTATTATCCTTTTTTGTTGACTGAACCATAATCTATTATAAAATTAATAAAATTAGGAGAATTATAATAAATAAAACTAGGTATGATAGAAAAATATATCTACACATTAATGAATCTGAGTATAATAATGATGAGTTATAGGAATAAAATATGAGTCATGGGATAATAAATAAATATAGAACTCCATAAACACTATAAAAATGGGTTTCTAAAATAATCAATCAAATAATTATGGACAATGAATGAAAAATGTTTTCCAAGCATATAATATCAAAATAATTTTGGAAACATTCTTCAAATATGAATATCAAAATTCTAAATTAGTACAAAATCCAACCAAAATTTTTCAATACAACATATGTATTATTTTTTTAGAAATAATATATTTCTGATGATATTTAATGTTTTTGGAAGTCCCTCCATTATTGTGATTAATAGAAATAATTTTTAAAAGATTGATGAGAGAAAAATGATTGTATTTTTCTTAGGTAAATATCCAGTAAAAATTTTTATGATGACAAAATAAGAGTATAAGTAATATTTTCTAAATATTTAATTTTATTATTATTTGTTTATATTGATAATATTTTAGAATCTAGTTAACATAGTGTTGTAAAGAATTTGAATTTTCTTGTTTTTCATGAATATCGTCAAACAACTATGCATTATTATAAAAATTATAGTAGTGTGGAAGGATTGAAGTATGAATGTTATGTGTTTTAAATACATAAAAACATATTTAATATGAAAATATTCCTTTAAATAGAAGAAAATGGGTATTAACCTAAAGAATACAGAAAAAATTAAATAATACTATCCTTTATTCATGGTTTAAACCATATAGAGTGGATGAGTCCTTGAAACATGGGCATTATATTTCAATTATGGGAGAAGCGATGAAATAAATTGAGGTGAATTACACATGTGGATTGGGGTCACTTACCAAAGGAAAAAAATAAATTAGGAAATATTATATTTTTCAAAATAATCTTAATGATAAGGTTTTGACTCTTAACTCAATTAAAGCTGAGTACATTTTTGAATCACATGACCCTAATTAACTTATATATATAAAGTCATAGCTTGAATACATGAGGATTAATTTGTCATACCCACTAGTGAATGGATGTGACCACCAATGAAAAATAATTTTTTAATGATTCAAGTAAAATATTTATGGTTGAAACATGTTGAAATTAATTAAATCATCATTAAGGATTAGGTTCCACATATAAATATTTCATTCAAATATGTTTCATCCAAAGAGAAAGTCATATGTATCTTTAAAAAAATACTATTTCGAAGGTTTACTTATAGCACATGAGAGTGATGTTGGAAGTGTATTATTCCCCCACAATACTATTAATTTTTTACTATTTTAGTGCCACATTCATTCATTTTCATTTGTTTAAAAAAAGGTATAAAAAAAATTAATCTCTTCTTATAGGAATGTCTCAAACAAATAGGGGAAGATTGAATATCAATTTGAGACATTCATGATTGATGAATCCTCATTACGTTAAACTACTTATGGGAGAGCTAAAATGAGTCTATATCATCCCAATTGAGACATGGTAATTATGGAATTAGTTTTTAACTAATGGATGTAATCCTCTCACAATAATTATTCTATCCTATAAGGATATTCCTATAGGACCTTCTTATTAGAGTCATGATATGACTTTATTCGTGTGAAAAAATCATTCAAGAGTTATACATTCATCCATATATTATTAGTTAGAAATATTATCATGGTTTATTTTAAATATATTTGGAGTTATATGGAAATTTATATAAATGAAAAGATAAAATGTTTATAATAATAAAAAAATTCATCATAATGGTGCTTATTCCACACCATGATATTTTCATTCTCTAAAAGGGAAGATACAACAAAAAACTATAATTTAGAGACACCTTTTTTACTCATGTTTTTGAAAATCGTCTATAATCATTAATTCTCTGAATGTTTTTGAGGAAACGTCATTAATTTTGAAACATTTCCTAAAAAATTATCTAATTCAGCTATGTCTCTTGAAAGAGTCACTACATTATCAATGTTTAGAAAATACATTTCTAATTTTTCCATGTTTTTTGAAAAAAATCACTTAGTGAAGTTACTTGAAAAACATTTCTAAATTAGCGATGTTCACCGAAGATATTGCTAAATTCGAAACGTTTCATGAAATATTCAAGAATTTAGTTAATTTTTTTGAAAACATCACGAATTTACTGATGTTTCATAAAGAAGCATATCTAATTTTCCGAAATTCTATTAAACAAATTTATAAATTTATAGATATTTCATGAGAAACATCATTACAATATGGTCTATTTAAGTAAACACCTCTATTTTATCCATGTTCATAAGGAATTATCTCTAAATTAGTGATATTTTTATTGAAACGTCACTATATATATATATATTTATATGGATCATTTCTCTACATCGATGATTACACACACACACATATATTTAAATCTATATTTATGTATTGAAGACCATATATATTTTAAATTTAGACATGTTTTTAAGAAAACATGCATATATTAGTGATATTCTTTTCTAGTGTTTTAAAATGTGGAATGCTAATTATATATATATAGATAATCTATTTTCTATTATCTATTATCTATAATAAAGCTGGCTTCTTCCAGCTTATGTGTAACCTCCATATGTGACCATGCCAACTAACTGTATGTTAACCTGCTCCCAATTATAGGCTTCCCTCGATCACATTACCAATTTTGCCGCACATCATCATATTTTCCCTCTAGCTTAGAGTTTCCTCCATCCGTCCTGAAGCGTAGCTAATGAAACCCTCTATCGTCGATTACCCTCTCGACACTGCCTCCCTCACCACCTCCCATCCTCGACTCCCATCCTTGACTCCTTCCTCGACCCCTCTCATCCCCTCTCAACACTGCCTCCCCAATCCTACTGTGATTCCTCTCCCCTCAAATATATGGTTCCCGCAAACCAGTGCTTGAATCCTCAGGATTCTAATCCTCTGATACATAGGTTAATGCTCGCGATACCCCTCATCTCCTGCATGCAATTTCAATCGGTTATCCATGGGTTCCTACTAACTAGTGCTTCCATCATCGTCTTTTCCTTCCTTTTTAGGGTTTCCTACATCCGTTTTGAAGCGTTTCTAATGAAACCCTCAATCACCGACTACCCTCTCGACACCGCCTCCCTCACCACCTACAATCCTCGACTCCCATCCTCGACTCTATCCTCGACCCCTCTCATTCCCTTTCAAAACTACCTCCCTCATCCTACTGTGATTCCCCTCCACTCTAATCTATGGTTACTGCTAACAAATGCTTCCATCCTCATGATTCTTCTCCTCTAATCCACGGGTTAATTCTTGCGATACCCCTTATCTCCTGCCTGCAATTTCCATCAGATATTCTAGGGTTCCCACTATATTTTTAGTTTTCCATCCTCCACATCGCGCAACCCATTCAACATTTTCTTCACCATTGAGCTTGTTCGACATCTCCAATCATCTTCTCTTCCTCCGCAACTGACATCCCACCATCGTTCCACTCATCCCTATAATGTTTCCATATTTTCTTCACCATCAACGGTACTTCCATTGTTTTCTTCAACAATGTATATTTCCTGGCTATAGTATGATAGTCAACTGGTTCACCATGGTAGAATTGTTTTGACTGATTTGGTGTTTTTTCAATGCCCATATGTTTGCAATAGATCGGCTGAAGCATGTGAGTCTATACCGAGGTGGAACTTATATAGGTTGTGGTACTAGGTCATCCAATAGAGGTTATATTAGCATAATTCTTCCATTAATTATCCATTTATTGTATTCATTGACTCTCATTCTATATTTTTATCTGGCTATATTATGATAGTCAATTGGTTCACCATGGGAAAATATTTTTGACTGATTTGGTGTTTTTTGGTGCCCAGATGTTTTTAATAGATCGACTGAAGCATGTGAGTCTATAGAGAGGTTGAACATATATAGGTTGTGGTACTAGGTCATCCAATAGTGATTTAATTAGCATAATTCTTCAATTATTTATCCATTTGTTGTGTTCAGAAACTCTCATTATATATTTGTATCTCAGTATTGAAAATATAGTGCTTTGTTGTCTTCTTCACCCATCATTTTATTTTCTTTATGGTTTCTTGATTATTATTATAATTTTGATGTCAAAATATGAAACCCAAGATTTTCTATTATGAAATTAGTTTTATGTGCATATTTAATGTTATAAACCTGTGATTTTAGTTTCTTTCAGGTGGCCACCTCCTGTTCATGCCTTCATGTCCAAGAAGTTTCACATTGATCCATTTGAACAATGATGAATCATTTTTTTGGCCTCCATTTGATATAAGTCATCTGGTATGATTTCTTTAGTTCATATCCTTCATGTCAACTTTTTTATTTCCATTGTCTCAGTTTTTTTTATCAATTTCTTATGTCACTATTTCTTTAATTTTCCTTTATTTCAATTTTTTTGGCTATGGATTATTATATTTTCCATTTACATCTCATCCATTTTCATTATCTAAATATTATAACTTTTCATTAACCACTTGCATCAGTCCATTTAAATTCTAGGTAGAATAAATTCCATGAGAACATCAAATCACCATCTTTTCTTCTATTTCATTCAAATTCTATTGTTATTACTATTCTCATATGTAATTTTGTTAAATTTTCGTATTTGATTTTATTTTTTATAAAATATTTTTTATGTTTATAAATATATGTAATATTTTTTAAAATATAATCATCATGGAAGAGTAAATCTATTTTGAAATTTATGTTTTATGTCTCTAAATATGTGCCATATTTATTTTATTAGAATTCATGCAAAATAGATTTGGTCATCATTTTTTGATATCATGTTCTTATGTTTTCCATTATATGTTCATTTTTTTATTTTTAATATCTTCACTGTATGTTTTGTTTGGAATTGGATAAAAAAATTCATTATTTATAAAAATTGATTCAAATATCTAATTAATCATTTGTATTTTGTTTTGTGAAAAGAATTGTTTTTATTGAGTGAAATTTGTATAATTTATTTTTTGTTTTTGTTGTTGTTTTTTATTAAATTGGATGTTTAATGATTATATCAATCTTCACCTTTTAGAAGCATGATTACTCAATAGATAGGGATAGAGAAATTCTTAGCCTTTAACCAAGTGAATGTGTAGATTGGTAAAATCAATGGAAGGGAATTTACAGTTTCTACGATAGGTTTATGTGGCTGCTGTTGGTTCTAATGCAGGCACATTGGCGTGCAACCCATAAGAAAGCAGGAACATCAATTCTCTGTAATGGGAATCTATGTGCACTTCACTTCTCAGTTATTGGTTTTGATCTGACTGATCTTAAAATATTATTATTTTTCCATGTAATTTTCCAAACATAAAATATAAATTTAATCATAGTTTTATTCTTGAAATTATAATATCTTTTTAATGAGAATAATTATATAGTATTTAATTTTTGTTCTTCATATCATTTTATTATCTTATTTCTTCCATTAAAAATTTATAATTTGACGAAGATAGGGTGAAACAGGTGATTAAATTATTGAAGCTCTTATTTATAATAGTTCATATTTTAAAAACAAAACATTTTTATCCCATGAAAGATTTTATTTGTGGTTCTTGAATGTACTATTTTTGCAGGATACATGTGTGTTTTCATGAACATAAACAAAACATTTAATATTATTTTTATCTTATATGTTTTAGGTTTATACATATTAATGATTGTATATTATTTCTGTATCTTATATGTATTCAAAATAAAATTATTCAGGTTCATATTTAATTAAAAATTAAAATATGAAGGTTCAGAATTGAAATATGCGGGTTCATTTTTATTTTAAAATTGAAATTTTCAGGTTCATAATAATTTCATGTTTATACATATTAATCTTTGAATATTATTTTTGTATCTTATTGATGGTTTTGAGCTTTACTATCTCTAATTCATTAATGCCCTATCTTGATGTGGTTTTTAAATTTTAAGTAGACTTGAAATACAAAAGATAAAACTATTTAAGTGGAATGTTGATTAAGGTTCTACTACAATTTTTTAATTTTAGTATGTGGAAGCCGATTTGTGAATGTTTTTGATATATTTCAAAATTTCTTTTGGGATTAAAATTTTAAATTGTGAATGTTTTGGATGCTCATAATTTTTTTACATAGTTATTTTTTGATGATCTTAATTATTTGTACATATTTGTGGTTATAAACCCATAATTCTATCTAATTTTAGGTGGAAACCTCCTATACATGCATTCCTATCAATGATCTCTCCCATGTTCACCAATGTTGTTCAGGTGTTAACATCCTCCGCATCACCACTCCGGTGTTTACCTCCTCCACATCACCTCTCAGATATTGATATTATTATTCCATTCAACCCTTTATTCTATTCATGTAGTATCATCATACCTTTCTTCATCACATGTCTTATAGTGCAAACTAATTCCATACATTTCTTATTTTATATTGTTTTTATATCACTAAATAGAAATCCTTTCATCATATAGGTGATGAGAATACTATGGTCAGTTTTCTATTAATTTCATATAGTTTCATATCTCTTAATTTATCTATGTTTCATCTGTGATTTTTAGTGCTGAAAATATTAAATATTTCAAACACTACTACTATTAATGATACAGTTATTGGTTCTTTTATTCTCTTCTTCGATGCATGCAATTCAACTGTATATTATTTTCTATAATATCATTTCATAGTTGGCCAGAATTTATTATCCATCACATTCAATTTTATTGTTGGATTTTATACTTTCTATCATCTACTTGCTTGGTTCGAACAATTAATTACATTTCTTGGGCTGAAAAATGAATATCACCAATCAAACCCAAGTTTTTATGATTTCATTCATATAATAAGGAAATTTTTAAATTTTTCAAAATGCATGCACTTATGTTATATTGAATATTCTACATGTACTTATTATTTATATGTCTTCAAAGTAGAATTGAATGGTGATGTTGATCATCACACTACAACAATATTCATATTATATTCAAATATATTTTTTAATTCAATTTCATGTTCTTAGGTCTTCTGTAGTTATTGGAATCTCTATCTTGAAGGTTCATAGCATGAGTGAATGTCTACAATAAGTTAGAACAAATCAGGTAGCCTGTCTGCTTCCCCATTACATGTCTCTATTCAGGTGAGCTTTAAAACCAACAACAGAACACTCTTGAGCTGCTTCGGTGGATCAGTTCATGTTTTCATGCATGCTAAATGTTCAGTTTCATTTTGATATTTATTATCATGATTTGAAAATTAAAATGAACTAGTTTTTCTTCATTTCGACTAATATAAATAGAAAATTGAATTATCAGAATTAATATATTAATTTTAATTATGACTACAATTACCTTTAGGCTTTCATATTTCAGTATTAGAGGGATAAGAAGTATTCATATTTCATGGTTTACACTGTAGTCTGGACTCAAGCATTCATAAAGGCAACTATTTAATATTTTCCAATTGTTTATAATGATACAATATCCTTTGCATGATTCATTATTTCATATTATTTTCCTGATTATGAAGTCTATATTTTTTTTCATTGAATGTATTCTGATAAAGATATAAGCAGGTTCGTTATCTTTGTTAACTAAATGATGAAACTATCTGTAATAATTTGATATGTTTTGACTTTTCAATTTAATATGATTATTGATCTATTTTTAGAATGGAAAAAACACCACTGTCAAATGTTCATTATTCTACATGAAGTGCATCTATATTTACTAAATAATGAGTGGTTTTTTGAAATTTGCAGGAAAAGTTTTCCCCAATACTTATAAAATGGGATTCATTGAAAAAAAATGTATGGATTAGTGTTCTATTGTCACAATGACATTGAATCATGTAAGGTAACATAATACATTTTCATTGGTTATTAAACTATGTTTCTTCATGTTCTGTAACATATTTTTTTAAGAGTTATGTACAGATTAAACTCTTATGGAAGGAGGACACATGGATGTTCCAGCAAGTGGAAGAAAAAAGATGACAGTTGAAGGTACATTATGTACACATTAAACTCTTCTAGAACATCTTATTACAATTGATACTACTCAATGTTCAAAGTCATGACAACTCTTTCATAAAGCTATAATGCTTCATATGGATTGACTTATCACTCCCACCACCATTTCTCTATCTTTTATTCTTTCATTATGTATTTTTCTATTTTGTTTCAAATATTTTCAATATAATAATGAATTATTAAGTTTTATAATTTGTTTTCAATTATAAATAATAATAATTTATTTATTGTGTCGTGCAAATGCACTGGTGGAGTACTAGTTATATATATATATATATATGTATGTATGCATACATGCACATATATATTTACACACATACACACACATATATATAAACACACACACACAAACATATGTAACATATATATATATATATGAAACATAAACTTATATATTAATATAAACGTAATATATATGAATATATAAGATAAAAAATAATATATATATATTTATTTATTTTAATATAATCACATATATTTATATATATTTATAATATAAACGTATATATAAACATAAAATACATGCACACACACTCACATATAAAATATAAAATATAAAATATAAACATATATAATAATGTGTATATATATAGTAAAAAAATATATATATGTAATATAAAATATACACACACACAGACACACACACATATATAAACATAAAAAAAATTAAAATATAATCATATAAACATATATGTATATATATAAAATATAATAACTTTTTAAATACTGAAAAATGTATATAAACATATTTAAACTCATTCACATATCTTTAGAGATATATATATACACACATAACAATATATAAACACACACACACACACACACACAGATATATATATATACACATATTAACACAATAAAGAAACACACACACACACACATATATATACATATATTTAATAATAAAAAAATGTATATTTAAAATTTATTCTTGTCTTTAAGAAAACATAAAATTTTTAGTGACCTTTTTAACAGTGTTCTAAAATTTGGTCAATTAGTTATATATATATAATTTTAAATTTAATTATATATATGTACGTATACATATACATATATATTAACACACACATAGATATATATGTATATATATACATACATATATAAACATATATATATATACATATAAACATATATCTATAATCTAAACATCTATATACATATATATATAATATAAAATATATACATACATATAATATAAAATAAAAGCATATGGATATACAAACATGTATATAAAAAAATATAAAAATATGTGAAAAATATAAACACACACATATATATAAGCATAAACTATAAAATATTATATATATATATATATATATATTATAATATTTGTATAGTAGTATATAAAATTATATATATATATTTAATGCATTAATTTTTTTTAATAATAAATTATATTTATATTTATATATATAAATATCACATAATACAATTTTATAACTATAATTGCCACTGGAGAGTTGTTTAGGTCTTTAGGTATATCCATGCAAGTTGTCGGTTCAAATTCTTCTGGAGTCAATATTTTCTTCTTTATTATGGATCATGGTGTTTGAGAGGATGGGTTGGGTGTTTAGGTTACTTGTGCATCGGTGTGGATCATTGGAGGAAATGGTGTTGTTGAAGGGGGCATATAGAAGATTGTTAGTTTGGGAGATCGGTGAGAGGGTGGGTGTGAACGTTACCAGTGTAGTGGCTTGGATCGTGGGTGTAGATGAGGGTGTCAAAGGGGTTAATGAGGTTGGTATGGGAGAGAAGCATGCAGTCGATCTATTAGAGTTGGGTGGTCAAATTGAAGGAGTTCTGGTGATCAATGTTGTGCGGGAGAGGAGTGGCTAGATGGGGTTGTAATTGACAACGAAGAAGGGGGAGAGAGATGTGAATATTATATATTATTGACTAATAAATTATAATTTTTTAAAAAAAATCACAATAAATTAAAATTTATTTTATTTTATTTATTCAAAATGATTTTTTAAAAAAATTTCCAATGTTTTTTTGGAAATGTTATTTAATGAGGTTTCAATAACTAGCATTTTTAAAAAATGTCCGTAAATAACGTGTCACCCAATAAAGACATTTATATACATATCTAATTTAGTGAAATTTTATATACCGACTCTTCAAATAAAATTCATTAATGTCTCTAAATAGTAACGTATATAAATGTCATTAAATTTAGGATATTTATATACATTTCTAAACATGTGAAAACTCATTTACTGTTGTTTTTATGAAACATCCGTAAATTAATTAGTTTCATTTTAAAACATAACTAATGAAAAAATTGTCTCTAATTATCATTTATTTGTAGTGATAGTTCATTTAATATGTGGAATAAGAATCATTGAGTAATTACAATGTATAATTAGATTAATCTCAGGTGATAGATATCATTCCTTGGAATTTTTTCATGTTTTCATGATGTAGATTTGGGAATGAGTAAATCTGACATTGAAGGTTTATATTGCAATGTTAATCTGATGTAAAGTGATACACATCACAACTAGGTAGGATCTGTCTTAATGGTGCATCATGATTTATGATTCTAGCACTATGTGGACAATGGTTCAAGCAATTGATTATTTAGGAAATTTGAGGCATTCCACAGCGTAATGAAGCTTCCACATTGTAATCATTTGGTTTGGAGATGATTTTTGGATCTTTGGTTCTAGGAAAAATGAATTGTCTGACACTACAATCTATAGGCTATAAATAACACTTATTAATGGTACATTGACATACTCAATGATTATTCAATTTTAGTATTTTATATCTTTCAAATATTAGAATCACTTAGTAAACAATTTATTGACATAGTAATTCATGTTATGTATATAAATAAATAGTTAAGTTACAATGCATAATTGTGTGTGAGGAAATAAATAAATATTTTACTATTCATTTAAAAAACGAGGAGCACATATTAGGATTTTCCAGAGAAGAACAAGGATGAAACCCAAGGAAAAATTCTCAAGGAACATGAGGTATGGGAAACTGTGTTCCTTAAAATTTTTGGTTATTAAAGTTTATCTTATAATAATATTTTATGAAAGTTATATTTTTATTTATTTATTCCATTAATAATAAATGACAACTCGATGAGGAGGAATTACAACTACGATACGAAAAGTATTAGACAACTAATAAAAGGGTGATTAAACCTTGTAAAAAACCATTTTCTATATGTGTTATCTTTCTCAATCTCCCACATCCTCTCATCATCACCACATTTCCATCAAGATATATTTTTCACTAACTTCTGATTGGGGTATCATATTTAACAATTGAGAGTTGGTGTTTTATAGTGCCACTTATATACCCACCCTCTCAGAAGTAGTATACTATTCCAAGGGATTATAATATAAATTTTTTTATTATGGTAATAAAATAAATTATTTTAGTAAAATAAGTAAAAGTATATATATGAATGAAAAATGGTAATGTGGCCCTTATAGGGTCATTTAATATAAATAGTCATTACCTATAGATATTCAAAATTAACATATAAAAGTTATTTTAAATTAAATATAATCCTTCTATAGATAGAATAATTTATTTTGAATAATATTTTTTATATTACTTAATAAATAAATAACAAATTTCATATAATTGAGTAATGATAAGAAATAAAAATATTACTATTTATTAAAAAATAACATGTATTTATGCAAAAAAATTCTTTTCAAATAAATTATTTTTATATAGTTAAAAGTTAAAAGTGATATATTTAGATTTTAAATATGATAAAATTTATTAAAAATATATAATTAGGATAAAAAAATAATGTATAAAGGTAAATATTTTATTTTTGGTAAGAAAATAAATTACTTTGACAAGTAATTACTTAAGTTAGATAAGGAAAATATGAAATTAAAAAATTAAAAAATTATATTGATATTTATAGGTTACAGATGACCATTTTGAAGCCTGGAAGTTATTTTATCTATTATAATATATATTTTATCACCTAACTCCCATATGATTCCAAGATAATCTTTTATATACCTCATTATTGAAAAGAGATGCTTCAAAATTTCATTTACAAAAGTGATCTCCCTTTGTCCATTTTATACCACAACTATAGTTAATTTTTGTAACCTTAATATTCCCAAATTACATATTTGATAATTATATCGAATTTTTTTGTAACATTGGTCATATGAAAAAGTCATATGGACAAAAAAATAAAGATGGTCCCTATTTGAGGATTTAATAACATCAATGTGGGTAATGCCTTCTTCTGTACCAATTTATGTTGTTTTATCATTATAACTCATCTTAATTATGAATACTCACATTGATAACATGAAATTAATAAAATTTACATCTATAATGATTTTATAATTATGAAATACCAATGAAATTATAATCACTCTTTCTTTATAGTGAATTTTTATTTGGGCTATTTTAACCACATGTGTGGATTCCGCAACTTTAATGTCATAATTATAATAATAGAGTGTTGAAAAAACATATATAATGAAAATATGTGGAATTTATTTGTAATTTAGGATATAATTATGCCTCTATAACTATAACAAACAAATGGATATCTATTTTTAAGTAATTAAATATTATTTTTTAAATTCATTAAAATGAAATTGATATTGATTTTTTCATAGAAAACAATACATATGGAATTCATGAAATGAACATAGAAGCTTATAATTCATTAAAAAATAATTATTCCAGTATAATAACTATTTTTTTATGATAACGAGATAAATAAAAATTACGAAAATACTAATACATAGAAAGAATAATGGATGTAAGGGACCAAGTTTTCCCAAACCCTAATTTTTTCATTTTAAGAGTAATAATTGACTTTTGGGATGATTCCTAGTATTATAGAATGTAAAGGATGGTTTATTAAATTATAAAATGGGTTTTTAAAGACTAAAATTCCTACAATGTTACATATCATATTTTTCTATTTTATTTCATTAGTTTTTATCTAATATGAATGCCTAGTTAGTCTAGGAAGAAAATGAGGCTGTTTGGGCCTGATGAGAGATTGAAGCCCGGATTTTTGACAAAAAGAGCCTGGCCACAATGTTAGTAAAAACCATGCATCCCATTATGCATTTTTAGATAAAATAGTGTAGTGTGTCTCAGCATAAAGTTGAAGGCACATAGTTTTCCCTATTCATGTTACCCGATACAGATGCCCTTGCATGTCTTAAAGGTTTGGTAAAAAAGGTAATACCAATAGTCAGTGCATGGCTTGTCTAAAAGTGTGTCATGACTGAAGTTACCAGTCAGGATACAAGTATAACTGAGAGGGGGAGGGGGAGAATCAATGATATCTATTTTTTTTTCTGTTTCCTTCTTTTTGAAACAACCTTCACCTCCTATTAAAGAGTTTCTTCCCTGATGAACACACACAATCATAGGAACACAATATTTACAAGGTTAACTACTCAACAAGAGTAGCTACATCTTTGGTATGGTACATAAATAATCCAGTACCACACAATCCACTAGAAAAAAATCTTTTGATGCGGAATACAACGAGTAGTATATACCCTTACACTCATGTAGCACACGGAAGACAATCTGCAAGCGCGTGCGCACCCTCTTAGCACAAATAGGGAATTACAATATTTCATTACTTCTTTAAAATTGAACATTTGTATTCTCTGAAGTACATATCTTCACTTTCATACCGAGAAGCTGGCAGGAACACCTGGAGAAAAATAGCTTGTGCACCCACTTACACTTGCGCACCTTATACTTGTGCGCCTACAACTTGCGCGCCTCTTCTTGCGCATTGCTACCGGCACACCACAACTTGCGTGACAACACTTACGCAACAACACTTGCGAGGCAACAATTGCATGGAAACACTTGTGCGGTAATACTTACGCATCAACACTTGCGCGGAAACACTTGCGCGACAACACTAGCGTGGAAACACTTGTGCAGCAACACTTGCATGACAAAGAACTCTCTACTACTTGCGCGCTCAGAGCACAAATTTTCTCTTAAGTGCTGAGAATTAAAAAAAATGAGGATCCAAGTCATCTATTTATAAGAATTTTGGTGACTTGTGCACTACATACACTTGCGCGCTACTTATACTTACGTGCCACACTTGTGTGCAACTTATACATGCACTCCATTATATTTCCTTTGTCAAATTCTGATGTGATGGTCCTGAATTATGACTTGCGCATCACATATACTTGTCTGCCAATACAGGCGTGCCACTTTTGACTTGTGCGCAACTCTTGACTTGCACACCACATTCTTTCCTTTTCCAAAAACACTTATTTACTCCCACTATCCTTCATAAGTCTTGCATCAAAAGTTCTCTAAACTTATGATATTTGTGAAATAAAAATCATCAAAGCATCATCATAATTTCCAAGTCCATTACAATGTGAATTGATTTAGCTTCTTTGACAAAAAAGGACAACACTCTGTAACAACGAAATTTTCTTACTTCCTTATACGTCTAACTTGGTCCCAACAATCTACTCCTTTGTATTTTGTTGTCAACCAAGATTCATAAATCACTAAACTTTGTAACCTTAAGCAATGGATTATTCATTAACAATTTTAAGCCTTCATGAGCCAACTCATTGTAGGAAATAATACTTATAAACAGCCAAAGCCATGCTGTCCAGAAACAAGGACTATGAAATCTCATGATCATACCTCCTCAACCTTCTTTAGAAAAACATTCATGCTTCTACATCAGCATTGCTTAAAATCATTCAAGATTCTACTTATGCATTCTTCACTTCTTCATCTTTCATGGAAAACAAACATCATTTTTTCCTACAACCACTCTAACAAACAGTTAGAATAGTTCACACACATATATGTTGGATTCAAAGCTTACCCACAACTCCCCCTTTATGCATGCTTCTATAAGGATAGATTTATGAAACAGTTCTCCCCCTTTAAAACACTATCAAAAGTAAATATGTGAGTGGGGATAGAAACATGTACCTTAACAATGATGATAAGGAGGTTGGAAACCCATTTTCAACCTCAATTTTTCAAACGGTTCCTTCGGTAATGGATTTGTGAATATATCAGCAAATTGTTTAGATGTATGAACATAATCCAGCCTCAATTCATTCTTATTCACATGCTCTTTGATGAAGTGGTACTTTATATCAATGTGTTTTTAATGAGAATGTTGTACTTGATATCATGTAAGAATGATTGCACTCTGATTATCACAACCCAAGAGAAATTGTAGATTTACTCCAAAAAGTAGATCTTCTAACTGAGTCTTCATCCACATTATTTGAGTTGCATCTTGAGTAGAAGAAACATACTCAGATTTAGCTATGCTAAGAGTTACTGAATTATGCTACTTGGTATACCAACTAACACAAATTTTCTCTATAAAGTAAACTCCTCCAGATGTGTATCTTCGATCATCAACATTTCCTTCCCAATCTGCATCAGAATACCCGAATAGATCAATATTTCCAGAGACATCATACCGGATTCCGAAATTTGTTTTTCCTTTCATATAACTAAGAATTATTTTTCCAGCAATAAAATGTGATTATTTAAGAGAGCTCTGAAATATTTCACATAAAGTGACAGTATAGACGATGTCGGGTCTTGAGGCAGTCAAATACAATAGACTTCCAATAATCTTTCGAAACTCTTTTTGATCAACTTCCTTGCTATCTCCATCTTTAGACAACATGGTTCCCACTGAAATTGGTGTGGAAACTGGTTTTGAATTTTCCATGCCAAATTTCTTCAGAAGTTTTTTAGCATTATTTTCTTTAGATAGAAAAACATGATTCTTTTTTTGTGAAATTTGTAGCTCAAGAAAGTACTTCATTTCTCCCTACATGGACATCTCAAATAACTTCTTCATCTCCTCAGAATATTTTTCACATGATCATTCATCATTTATAGAAAATATAATATCATCGACATAATAAATAACAATCACTGAAAACTCCTGACATTCCTTGATGTAGTGATTATTGTCAACTCTCCCTTTCTTAAAGTTCATCTTCTTTAAGCAAGTATATAATTTAGAATACCATGCTCTCAAATCCTGTTTTATCCCATACAAAGCCATCTTCAACCTACACACATAACTTTCATTATTTCCAATAACAAATCCACAAGGTTGATCAATATAAACTTCCTTGTCAAGTTCACCATTTAAGAATGTGGATTTTACATCCATTTGAATGATTTTTGTAACCCCGTTGTGAAGCAATAGAATGAAAGATTCTGATTGTTTCAAATCATTCCACTAGAGAAAAGGTTTCATCAAAATCATTGCCTTCAATTTTTGAATACCCATTGCAAACCAATCTTGCTTTTTTTTCTTATTACATTACCTTCATCATTCAGATTGTTCTGGAAAACCCAATTTGTACCAATAATGTTCTTATTGTCTGGATTAGGTACAAGTTCCAAAGTATAATTCTTCTCTATCTAATCAAGCTCTTCATTCATTGCATGAACCCATTCAGGATGCTTAAATGATTCATTTACATCATTAGGTTCAAAATTCGAATAATGAGATATATGTGATATAGAATTCGTTGTTCTTCTTGTTTGAACCCTCTAATTTTTATCTCCACAAATGTTCTGAGCATCCACTTGCTTCCCTAACCTACGATGAGTTGTTTGAACTCTATCTTCATCACTTGATACTTCTATGTCAGATTCATTTTCATGAGTAGGATTCACACTGTATACAACATTATCAGAATTGTTAACAAAATCTTCTCTATCCTGCTCAACTTCCACATCAACAGATGATTTCTTTTCTTTCTCAACATTTTCAACTACTTTTACATCTGAATAATCAATAATTATTCCTATTTATTTGTTGATACATCTATATCCTCTTATTTATGGAGCATTTCCAATAAAAATTCCATCATCTCCTCTTTGATCAAACTTTCCATGGTTTCCACCATTCTTCTTTATAATGCACGGACTCCCAAAAACTCTTAAGTGTTTCAGACTTGGAGTTTTTCCATAGAACATTTCATAAGGAGTCATATTTTAGTTTGGTCTAAAGAAACATCGTTTCTATATATACACAACAATGCTCATGGATTACCTCTAATAGTAATGAGAAAGACTATGCTCAAGAAACACAGTTCTCCCCATTTCTACTAATCTTCGATTCTTTCTTTCAGCAACCCCATTTTATTGAGGTGGGTATGGTGAACTAAATTCATGCTGAATTCAATGCTTCTCAAGATAACATTCAAACTATTTATTCTTATACTCACCACCATTATCAGTTTCTCAACTTCTTCACTGAATACTCACATTCCTTTTTAGCTTTCCTCTTGAATCTCTTAAGCATTTTCAGAGCATCTGACTTATGTCTCATGTACATAACACAAGTAATGTGAGTAAAGTCATCAATGAAAGTAATGATGTAATTATATCCATTTATTGATTTCTTTCTCATTGGTCCACAAACAACAAAATTTATAAGTTCCAAGGGTTGTTTGGAATGAATTTCAACTCTCTTATAAAAAGAGTTTGTAATCTTCCTTTTTTCACAAATAGTGTAGCCCCAATCTCTTCTTCTTGATAAATCCGGAATATCTCAGACACTGTCTCATGTTTATAACTTGCACATATTTCTCTGAAACATATGTACCAGCCTTTTATTCCATAACTTATTTTCATCCACTACACACATGTAACAAGAGTTCTGCACTTCACCAACTTGGAACAAGTTCCCTTTAGTACGTTGGCCCCTTTTAACTATATTTCCATCATTTTCACTTTTCACAAAAAATCCATATTTACTGAAGATAACTTTGTTTCCCTCATCACAGATTTTTGACACACTAAGCAGGTTATGTTTCAACCCATCAACATATAGTGTTTTCTTGGATTCCATCTTTCCTTTTCCAATGATGGCTTATCCAACACCTTTGATCCTTATAGATTGATCATTTCCAAATGTCACTATTCCTTCTTTGATGTCTTTCACATTCTTTAGCTACTTTAATTATCCTGTCACATGAGAGGAACATCCACTATCAGGAATCCATGGACTTTCTCCTTTTGTAGCATTCAAATCAATTTCGAAAACAAGAGCTTTTTTTCTACCTTTTCCTGCACTTTCGGTTATGATTCCTCAAACATCCTAGCCAAGTAAATGTGTTCTGGCCAGACTACCATGAACTATTTCTTTTTGAACATTTCAGTCTTGTCCCTTTTTTCTTTTAAAAACTATGCCTTTTGAGAATTATTAAGAATCTTTGGTTGGTCTAGTACCACACTAAAGAAGCCCTTGGAAAGTTGTCCTGTTCGATCACATCATTCACAAATATTTTCCAGTGGTTGGAACCTATTCTCAACATTCACAATAGTCTTCTCAGATATCTTCTGAAATTTATTTGGAGACTTTATATTTTAAAAGGGTTGACTCCTCCTCAATCCTTGTCTTTCAAAACTTGTGGAAAAATTGTAATGTAGTTGGTTGAACCAACAAAAATTTTCCATGTGTCTGAATCCACCACAATACCAGCAGTAACCATAGAAAGAATCTTTGCCTCTGAAACATCTATGCTGACCAGAGTTGTGAACACGCTTCTCAATGACCTCCTTAATAGAGCTCTACTGATCATGAACCTTTATGTATACATTTGTAACTCTATTATTTGGCTCATATTTATCAGTACCAGTGGTATTAGAAGACTTCACTGACTCAAGAGTTTTATGCACTTTTTATTTTTTAATGTTGATGACTTTGGCCACATACATGGTCTTTCTAGCCTTTTTCTTTTCAGAACTAGTTCCATCGTTCCTTTCGAACCTCTGCATATAAATTTTGTAGATCCTCATTTGGTTCATTCTTACTGGATCATTCACCAACTTCTAAGCCAGATTGTTTGAAACTGACATTCATTTCATTAGCTTGATAATGTTTTTGTTGGACAAGATCCAGCTCTTCTTCTTTTGCATTCAGCTTTACATCAAGATGATCATTGCAATTATTTGTATTCTCAAGAGACTTCTTCAGATCATAAATCTCCTTTTCCATATTGATTTTTTCATCATGAGAAATTTATTCATTGTTTAATGTGGAATTTTCTTTTATCAACTTTTTTTTTCCTTCTCAAGACTTCTGATCTTTCTCAAACATTCCTTTAGCTCTTCTTTTATATACTATTCATGTTCAGTTTCTTCTTCTTCAGTACTAATGCTCTCATAATCATCATTATTCACTGTTGCAAAAAAGGTACCATCTCTAGCAGTCTCAGCAACTGATTTTTCAAATCCAGTCTCTCTATCATCATCTTCTTATCTTTTTGAAAACAAGATTCTTCTTTTTGATTTGAATAAATTTTTACATTTACCTCCACAAGAATATTTATCTTTCCCCCCTATTTCTTCCCTGAACTTCTCGGTATTCTATATTCTTCATCACTATCTTCATCTTTCCCTTTTTGAGGACAATTTTCCGTAAAGTGGCCAACAGCTCAACATTCAAAAACTTTCAAAGGGAGTTTCACTTTGTATTTCCCTGTTCCACGTTTTAAATTTTTTAAAAAAAGGAAAGTATTTCATCAAAATTTTGACATACCTCATTTTCAGAGTTTGATTCACTAGATTTATCTTCAATAAGAATTTTCTTTGACTTCTCTTTCTTTACTGCTTTGAAATAAATTTCACTATCGGATTTTGATTTGATCTTCATAGTCTTCTCCCTTATCATTTCATAAGTTATGAGAGTGCTATGAAAATAATCTAGAGATAATGTTTCAGGATCAATGTCCTCCAGTGATGATAAAATAACATCAAATTTATCAGGAATAATTCTTAATATCTTTTAAACAACTGTAGAATCTTCCTACATTTCACCAAGACATCTAATTGTACTAAAAATATCATTTATCCTGGTGAAGAAATCCCAAACAGATTCAGATTATCCCATTTTCAAGTCTTCATACTTCAGTCTCTAGATTTGTAGTTTAGCCTTCTTCATTTTTGTATTTCCTTCATAGATGTTATTTAGTTTGTCCCAGATTCCTTTGGCTGTAGAAACACATTTGACACTTAAAAATTCACTCTCGGAAAGAGATGAGAGTAACGCATTTTTAGCTCTTCCATCATTCTCAAGATTCTTCTTATCGGCATGAGTAAGAGGAAACTTGTCATCAATAGCAGGAAATCCATCTGTTGTAGTTTCAAGAACTTCATATCAAAGATACATAAGATAAGGCATCATTCTGTCCTTCTAGATGTGATAGTTCTTTCCATTAAATATTGAAATCCCCTTATTGTTCACACAAATTAGATTCTCCATCACAACGTCTCTTCAACCACTTCAGCAAAGAATAAACAAAGGCAACTCCCTCTAATATCAATTGAAGTTACAAGTCAGTATCCAAGTATCACTGAGAGGGGGACGGGGTGAATCAGTGATATCTATTTCTTTTTTATGTTTCCTTCTTTTTGAAACAACCTTCACCTCCTGTTAAAGTGTTTCTTCCATGCTGAACACACACAATCACAAAAACACACGATTTACAAGGTTCACTACTCAACAAGAGTAGATACGTCCTTGGTATGGTATAGAAATAATCTAATACCACACAATCCACTAGAAAACAATCCTTTTATGTGGAATACAATGAGTAGGATATACCCTTACACTCATGTAGAACTTGGAAAACAATCTGCAAGCGTGTGTTCTCCCTCTTATCACAAATAGGGAATTACAATATTTCAGTACTTCTTTACAATTTAACAGTTGTATTCTCTGAAGTACAAATCTTCATTTTCCTACCCAGAAGCTGGCAGGATACCCTGGAGCAAAATAACTTGCATGCCCACTTCCACTTGTGTGCCTACAAATTGGGTGCCTCTTCTTATGCACTGCTACTTGCAGGCCACAACTTGCATGGAAACACTTGTGTGGAAACCCTTGCTCGGTAACAATCGCGCGTCAACACTTGCGTGGAAACACTTGCGTTGCAACTCTTTCGCGACAACACTAGCGTGACAACACCTGCGCGACAACACTTGAGTGTAAAATCACTCTCTACTAATTGTGCACTCAGAGCTCAAATTTTCTCTTAAGTGTTGACAATTAAAAAACTGAGGAGGAAAGTCTTCTAACTATAGGCATTTTGGTGACTTGTGCACCACATACACTTGCGGGCTACATATAATTGTGCACCACACTTGCACGCCACTTATATTTGCGCGCCAGTTTTTGACTTGCGTGCCAATATTTAACTTGCATTCCTTTTTTTTCCTTTGTCAAATTCTAATGTGATGATCCTGAATTATGACTTGCGTGCCACATATACTTGTGTGCCAATACTTGCACGCCACATTTGACTTTCATGCCACTCTCGACTTGCACACCACATTATTCCCTTTTCCAGAAACACTTCTTTACTCCCCCTATCCTTCATAAGGCTTGCATCACAAGTTTTCCAAACTAATGATATTTGTGAAATACAAATCAGCAAAGGATCATCATAGTTTCCAAGTCATTTACAAAGTGAATTTATTAAGCTTATTTGACAACAAAAGACAACACTCTGTAACAAAAAACTTTTCTTACTTCCTTATCTTTCCAACAGGGTCACAATAATGACCTCGTTAGGGGATTCTTGAGATTTTTCTGGGAACATTATTGGATCATGGTTCAGTCAACTGTGTATCCAAACTGCAAAACTCGGTTTTAATTGGGGGGGGGTGAAAATACCATTTTACCCTTATTTATTTAAATCCCTCACCCCTATTTTCTTCTCAAATCCATTAGACATATTCTCCTCCTACATTGATTTCTTATTAATCCTTCATCCAATGCTTTGATCCCGATTTTCCACCCAATATTAGAATTAAGATCTGTTCATATCATTAGAGAGTCACTAGTGAGTTCTTCATTCCTTTTCTCTATTCATTGTTTTCCTTAGAATCATGGATGATATTTTTGTGTAGTCTATTATTAATTATTTTGGGAGATTCGTCCACTCAAAAAATATTCTTCCAATCTAGGCTGTATCAGAGGTTGATACTAGTTGAGTCTTCTTCTACGAGATTAAGGTAGGTGATATATATAGTTTCCCTAAAAAATATCTTATATTCCTTGTTTTCATTGTTCCTCATGCTATACTTTCTATGAATTTCATAAAAAATTGATTAGTCATCAAATAAAATGTTGAAATCATTTTTGAGACATGTCCTGACACCTTCCACTAAAGTTGTAGGTTTTCAGACACATCCTGAACCACCCATGGGGTGCGTTCTTCCCACTGACCAAGAATATACCACTCTTCGGGCGTGTTAAGCTCGATTTAAATCATTGAAAATTTAATATGGTAATAAATTGAATTGATAATAGTTTTAAGTAAATTATATCACCTTTTAATTGGTATATGAATGATATTAATTGGAAAATGTCTTGGATTATATATGATTACAGAGGGATTACTGAAATGACAATTTGAATCATTAATTAAGTACGTATAATGATGATTGACAGTTTGCAGTATGAAATAGATGACTAGAATTTCCATGGATATTTCTACTCAATGGATATGGATCACATATGAGGTATGAAATTTCTACTCAATGGATATAACCCAACAGGTTTCCATGGACATTTTTACTCCTCAGATCCATTTACATGTTTCAATAGACTTTTTTGGATGTCGTGGACATTTCTAATATTTTTTTCTATATACTTAGCTCACAAAAATTCCTTAGATATTTATACTCCTTAGATATTAATTACATGACATATTAGGATTCCTTGTAAATTTAGACTCCTTGGATATGATGACTTCATAGTATTACTTGTACATTTATACTCCTTTTACCTTGATTTTTTGACATACTGGGATGCCTTAGACATTACTAATCCTTGGATTTTACCCCTTAACATTACTTGGTCATTTATAATCCTTGAATATTTTTTTATTTAATTATAATACTAATATTCTAGTATATTTTTACTTCAGGTATCTATTTTATATATTTTAATTTTCTTACTTGGATTCCATGGAAATTTCTACTCCTTGGATCCATTTTACTTGGTAATGTTGTTCAGAATCTAGTTTACATGGAATATGTCATTGAAAATGATTTCCATGATTTATAGTTGGCCTTTATTTTTTTAGTTTATCGATCCTAATGAGACTTGATATATTGGAAAATGTGACTTATCTTAATATTACTTATACTCATTTTGTAGGTGTGCGCTGCTTCAACTTTTATGCACTGAGAAGAATTGTTTTAAACACTATTGATGGTCGACTCTTGAGTGCTATCTCAAACCCTATTAGGCCCATAGTTTTTTACCTATAAATTATACATATTTTTATGTTGAGATAGGTACAAGAACCCACTTGGTGATTATTGATTGGTTGTTGTATAGGAGCAGAGGGGCACATGACCGAGATATGGATCACGATGTTATCTGGGGATATGTTTTTTTTTGATTTTTTTTTGTGATTTTTATAAATTTATTATAATTGATGCTTATATCCATGTATTGAATTTATTTTTTATAGAATTATATTTTCATAATTTGTATATGACGTTTCTAGATGAGATCTCTTGGTTATTTATATGATTATGTTTACTCTTGAGTTGTTCAGTTATTTTGTATGCTTCAGCTATTGATTGGTATGGTTATATAGTTGTGTTAAACTCTAATCATGGGGGTATATTCTCCCTAATATTCCACCACATAGACTAAATTCTAGTAAAAATCATCTGGAATATAGGGAGGTGCACTTGAGTCCATGTGTCCCACTGGTTTGATGCAACATTCAATAGATTTCAGGTTGGGATGTTACAAAGTGGTATTAACAGATTTTATTTTCTTTTATGTTCTGATTTGGGATTGTTAGACATGATATGAGGAATGTGTTATATTTTGGTAATGAGATACTAATATGAGTAGCTAACCCACATGTAGAAAAAATCCAAATTAAAATAATCTCCAAAAGTCACTTCACCTCCACTATAAAAAGTCAATCACACCTCCCACATCTCCACACCTCTAAATCCCTTTCGATAAAAAATAATATATTAAAATAATCTAAAAACTTATCTCCCTTAATACATGATCCTATTATATAGAATAAATCCAAACATGGAATCCCTTTGGTATAAATGAAGAGTTACACAGAGAAGAAGTAACATCTGTCCTCAAGCTCCTTTTTTTTATTTTCATTATGCAACACATAAAATATTTTTCATTCATGATTATATAAAAACATAAGTATCCTAAATATATTTATATGTTGTTATTTTAATTTTTAAAACTAAAATTACACACACATCCATATAATGGGTATTTAACTTACCGTTATTGTGTAAGGTGAAATACCACATAATGAAATGATGTTGTTCATTTTTTATTTACAACCTATCATGGTTGGTAATTATGATGTAAAATATATTTTTATATTATTATATAATATTTATGATTCCATTAATGTTATTTAATTATTATATAAAACATATATTAATTATTTTCATTTTGTGTATGTACAATAACATTGTTTGTGGTTGTGTGGACTACTACCTCCCCAAAGCGATGCAAAGCATTCACAATACACATGAAATGTATTAAGGATGGTTTTAGTGACATTATATGATATATATGGAATAATTGTTATACATTAATGATATTATATATATACATATATTTTTTACTTTTCATTCAATATGGAAATAGAATGAAGACAACATTCATGCATACATATGACCTACAATATCCACGAACGGTGTATTCCATTTCATATATCTATATTTTATAGATTATTATAAATATTTATATAATGAATATATATGATAAATAAATCATGTTTTAAATTCTATAAATAAGTAAATCATGATCTAATTTATAAGACTATGAATAACAAGTCAAAACCTATACGATAAACAATGTGATTATTTACTAAAACATTGATTTAACATGGAATTGTTTATAAAAGAATAATATAAAGTAATAGGTTAATAATATGTGGAATTATATATGTTAATACAGTAATTTTTAAGATGTATAATATACTAATATTTATTATATAGGATCATTGAAGGTGTACAAATAAAGTCAAGACATAAGGTAAGGAGTTTTTCATATAACTTTTTAGATCTATGAGACACATCCCATGTTTACTACTCCATTATATTATGTGGTGTATATACTAACCATGAATGTATTATATTATTATTTTACAGAAACTTATTTATATTTACATATCCATTTTATGTTCTTTCTTTTAGGGCCTTTATTGTTCAATAGTTACAAAATCTGTAAAGTAATTTTTCCTCAATTTGTCTTCTTTGACATACATGTCATGTTATGAACATATATTATTATATAAGGGGTATATACTTATTATATAAATTTAATATGATTAATATAATTATTTTCATGATATTTTTTTTCTTCATGTAATCTTATTCTTTTAGGGGAGTATGATTTAATGTTACCAATGTGGTAACAATTTATTTCAAAAATATCATCATCTATTGGGATTATTTATGATTTTTAATCATTTGATGAAATAATATGACCCATATATCAATAAAACTCATAAAAGTTCCCCTCATATAGTTATTCATGATATATCAAAGTAATGGTAAATATTTTCCACTATTTGTTTCTTAAAATAATTATGATAAAAGTTTTATGAAAATCTAATTTTATTTCTATTTTCAGTCATAAATTTGTATTATTTAAAAAACTTTTTCACTAAAAATGTTTCAAACATATTTTACTATTATCATAAATTTGTTAATGAATAATTTTAACATATTATAATTTTTTTAAAAAAAATCAAAAAATTAATTTTATTTTCATTTTCTGATCAAGGCACTTTTCTAAACTTCTACGATTCAAAAATGAATGTTTGGAATGTATGGAATTATCTACCATCATGGTCATCCTTCCTTTGAAAATTACATTACTAGATTACAAGAATTGTTTTTATGAAAACCTATTTTCCTAATATTCTATGAATTCCTTGTTCTTAATGTGGGTTTCAATAAGAAATGCTATCAAAAAGGTTTTATGATTCAAGAAGTGTTTTAAATGATTTTCAAATATAAATTTTTATGTTTTCAAAGATATATTAAAAAAAATTAAAATATGATTTAGATCTACAAAGTGTTTTAAATGTTTTATAGATTACATTAAATGTTTTAAAGTTTATTTTCATTGAAAATGGTATTCAAAATTATTTATGTTTTTGACATTAATTTTCCAAACAAGAAAGGTTATTTCCTCAAAAAAAAAATTAAATGTATTGGTAAAACATTCTCTATAAATTTTTTTTTTAAAATGGCTTTGTGAAAAGGATTTTACAAGAATGGATATATAATGTAAGAAATCTTCCAGGTAATATTTCAAAATCCATATCCACCTGAGATGAAATACCTTTTTATAGTTTTATATTTACTGGGGAAATGATCAAAGAATAAAATTAATTTTTTTTCAGTGGCTTATGATTAGATTGAATGATATTTATGGCACCTATTCCTCTTCCATTTGTTTTATTTTTTGAAACCCATTACTTTTCATAGTAATTCATTGATTAAATAATTACATAACATATCTCTATTTCATAGTTAATGATATGATAAAATTTTATTATACCCATTTGGTTTCATGGGTTATGATATGATGTTTATGAAACCAATCCTATTTTATAATTAATTATATGATGAATTTTTTTTATCTTGTGGAAAATGTATGTGTGATTTTGTTATGTGATTGGTGGAAAACATATCTCACACCAATGCATTGGGAAAAGATTAATATCTAATGAGAAGATGATAGGAATCAAGTCAACGAGATTGATCTACTATGGGAAGATGGGGAAACATGATCTATTACAAGGAAAGGATAATGACTGGGGAGAGTGTTCTATCCCACCCAGTAGGTGTATTCTCCGTGAAATGAACTTTTATGTTTTGAAAATTATTTTTCACTTATAAGGAATGATGGTACATATTAACATGTCTCTCATAAATTTAACTTCATATGACATTAATATACTCACATGGTTCATGTTCTTGATTATCATATAATTTCATGCATTATGAACTTATAATCTTTATGCCATGTCTCAGGATTATGATATTTTTAAATCAAGGTATGATATTCAAATTTTATTTCCATGTTATCAAACCCTTTTGTTAATTTTATGCCTTAGTATTTACCTTATTTACCCATACTGGGAATTTGATCACACCCCTTTCTTATGATTATTTTCCCCAATTATGAATGAATGTTTTGAAGTAGTAGTACTAAAGGAGATGATATTTTAAGAATATGTTGAAGATATTTCAACAAACTAGAAGAATGTCTTCCATGTTTCCAATGATAGTAAACTATTATGGTCCTTAGGCATTTATTTTGTTAATTTGATGAATACTCATCTAAAATGTTTAAATATCCATGAATTTTAATCATGGGTCACTATACAAAGTGAAGAAAAATATCTTGTTATAGAAATCACTCTTAAACTTCAAAAGGATAACGAACATGGATTCTTGATAATGGGTGTTTACTAATGTGACAATAGATATTAAATTTTTGATGATTGTAAAATATTTCAAATAGGTAGTAGTGACATTTGGCAATGTTGAATCTATCTGGATTGAAGGTGTTGGATCATCTACCATCGGGGAATAAAAGTTGAAATACAAGAAATACTTTTTTTATGGTATAAAACACAACTTGATATCTTTTTCTCAATTATATGATTATGGAAACAATGTTATTTCCATAAAACGTTGTTTTTATGATATTACAAAACAATTGAACAATATTTAAAATGGGTCAATGTACGAAAAGAATCATGTTCTTAGTTAGTGATGGTCAAAAATCATGTTACATGGTCATGGTTGAAGAGAATCAATTTGGGAATATAATAATGGAAAACATGTGTCATAGAAACTTGATAAAGTTATCAATGTGAGAAAGTGACCATAAAATTATTTATATGTTAAGAAGAAGATATTGGTGTTGCAATATTTTTCATAAGATAAATATAACAAACTTTGTGCAAAATAAAGGTGACATTTGGTCAAAAGAACTCCTAGAAAATATTAATTCTAATAATTTTGGTGGAATTAGAAAAAAAAATAAACTCATGTAGATAAGTAATTAATTACCATCATTAATGATTTTACTGGAATTAGGTTATTTGTATATGAAACATAAGTCAGATGATCTGAAAATGATTAAATGTTATAAGGAAAGTTGATAACTTATATGTGTATTCAGTAAATAAATTTTGAAACGGAAATGGTAGTGAATAAATAAATAAAGATTTGAATGTTATCATGAGAAGGATGGAATTTATCATATGTTCAGTACATCATACACTCTTCAAAAAAATGGTGTTGTTGGATGGAAGAATAGATGTTCAGTGGAAATATAGATAACTAGGTTATGTGAACATGGTCTCTATCATTAATTTGGTAAGAAATCAATGATCCCTACTATTTAAATTCAAAAGTAATGATTATATAGTTAATGTTCAGATATAACTTGTTATGAAATGTTTTATGAAAATTATCATTGTTGAAATACAGAAGAGTTTTTGGGTGTCTATGAATCATAAAGAAGAAAGGTTGAATCCTTGTAAAGACTTAACAGAGTGGTGATGATGGAATTTTTCAAGGATTTACATTTAATGGTAGTGTATATAGATGCTTCAATAATGAAACTGGATGATTAATAAATTCTGTTGATTTGAAAGTAATTGAAAAATATGGGGAAGATTCTAAATGAACTCATGTTAATATAGAAGATAAACCTGATGAAAAAATGTCTAATAATAATTATGACAAGGATGAAAAAATGGTATTCATACTCAAGAAAAAGAATGGATGTCAGATATTTTAGGTGATGAGGAATAATCTCAAAAATATCATCCCAAACTAAGGAAGTAGGTGGAAGCACAAAAAATTATTAAGGGTCAACATCATAATGTTCCAAAAATAAGAACATAAAAAGTCATTACACATACTTACTTATGTTAAAATTTTTAGACAAAATATGTTAATGTAGCTTTTGAGCATCTAGAATGGGATTAGGCTCTGAATTAAGAGCTTGATCAGATAGAAAATAATGATACATTGGAACTCAAACCTAAAACAACTAACAAAAATGTTATTATTAAAAAATGGGTTTCTTAGGCAAGATAAATGAATAAGGTGAATTTATCCAAAAAAAAGAAAGAATAGTGTGCAAAGATTACTCAAATATTTAAGGCATTTTCTTTTCTGATTGGTTTGATCTAGTAGAATAGTTAAGAACAATTAGTGTCTTTCTTGATATTGTTGCACAATTGGGTTACAAAATTTTTCAGATGGATTTGAAATCAATAATTCAGAATGGTGATCTTGATTAACTAGTTTACATTGAGCAACCATGTGAATTTATTATTGGGAATGATGAGCTTCAAGAGTAAAAGATAAATAAAGCCATGTATGTGCGAAAACAAAAAATAAGAGCATGGTAGTCCAAATTGGATACTATCTTAAGAATGATTAGTTTTATAAAATGAATGATTGATAGTAATTTAGACATCAATGAAATTTAGGAGTTTTCTCTCATTGTAATTGTTTATGATGATGACATTATCTTTAGTGGGAATGATGAAAGAACTTTTAAGAAAATTTATAATGAAATGAAATATGTTTTATGAGATGTCTATGCTGGGTGAAATTAAATACATTCTTGTGTTACGGATTATACAAATGAAGAAACACATCTTTAATTACGAATAAATGTAGGCAATGGAACTTCATAATAAGTTTGGAATAGAAAATTAAAAATTTGTTTCCACACCAGTTTAAGAGTGAACAAATTTGTAGAATGACGTGGAAGGCAAGGAATTTAATTCTACAAAATTTCAAAATAAGATTATAATTTATTATATTGAATTTCTCAAGACCAGATATTATTTATATTATTATCTTATGTGAAATATTTTATATTTCTCCAATATATTAATATTTTTTGGATAGAAAAAATAATTCCCAAATATATCAAAGGAATTATAAATTTATACAATTAAGGATGATAGCTCTGAATATATTGACTTGTTTGGGTATTCAGATGATTATTGGGAAGGAAATATAGATGATTTAAGATCCAAATATTGTGGAGTTTTATTTATTGGAACAAAATTATGTATTTTGTAATATAAAGAAACAATATTCCATAAATATTAGCGTAGATGAATGTGATTATGTTGTTTCCACTAAATATGCTACTCTGCTTATGTAGATGAAGAATCTATTGAAAGAATTACTTATTATGTAAAGTTATCCTTTCCCTGGGCTGTGATAATCAATTTGAATTAAACCTTATATTATTTACCATACAACATTATCATACAAAAAACAATTTTTATAAAATATAATTTCATCAAAGAGAATGTGTATAATAATGAATTAAAGCTGGTGTATGTTCTTACTTTGAAACAAGTTTCTAAATTTTATAGAAAACATTTACCAAAGGAACATTTTTATAAAATGAGGATGAATATGGGTGTCCAACCACTATCTCATCATGTGTAAGGTATGTATTTTTTATCTCATCTTATATTTTGAAACTACAATCAATGGGGGAGTGTTTTTCATAAATACATCCAATTATATGTGCTAATCATTTTAAGGGAGCATGAAAGTAGGGGGGAGTAGTGGTTAAGTAGTGATTTCAACACGTAAATGTGTGAACTATTCTAATTTTTTTGGAGTGGTTGTTGGTAACTTTTTTATAGGCAAGTGGAAGAAGAAAAGAAATAAGTGAATAAATATGTAAAGAAATGATGAGAAATTTTCACGAGTCACTTCTTTTGGACAACATGGTTTTGATGAAAATTTTTCTTATTTACTTCAATGAGTTAACTCACGTAGGATTATAATTTCTGATAATTGATCCACATATTGAGGTTACAATGTTCAATGATTTATGAACCTTGGTCGACAAAAAAATCTAAAGAGGTAGATTTATGGGACCAAGTTAGATGGAAGATGTTTTTTTAAGATGAAGATATTTTTTGCAGGTGTTGTCTTTTGTTGTCATGGTAATAAAAAAGACCAGTAAATCACATAAATTTTTAGTTGATGTTTATAAGACTAAAAATCGTATTTAGATGACTTGAATCACAATTAATAATAATATCCATCATATTGGGAAGTATTTTCTAGATAAAATGTTTTATCAAACTCACATGGTTTTGGAATGATATTTTGATCGTAATTAGAAAGAGTATCATGGTATATTTATGTTTGTTGAAAATTTAAAGATTGTTTTTAGATGATGGAGTTCCCATAACTCATAATTTGTCTAGAAAAAATTGTGATGAAATTCTAATGAAGAAAATGGGTCAAAAAGTGATTCCAATCATATTTAGGTTTCTATTGGAAAGAAAAAAGTGAATGGGAAGTTAAAATACATCCCAATATAAGTCATATGATTATATGATGACCATAAATTATTTAAACTCATTGAGGACATCATGATACAAGAATTGATTGTTGAAATAAATATTATCCTAAATTCAATGATTTATTGTCTCAGTTCATCGATGTGAGATAAACAGGTGTAGTTTTTTTATTGGAAGGGAAGGGTGATCAGAATGTGAGAAGATGAGGATTATTTTTTTAGTTAGAAAAAAATCTTCTAAGAAATAATTTGGTGAATATTTGGAAGTGTGTACCATAACTAGAAATGTTAAAATGATGTGGAATTTAATGATTCTTTACGTTACATCATTAGACATGGTGTTTCAGTGAGTATTATAGTGGCACTGACACTGATCTTAAGATATAGTGATGTTTTCAACGGAAATCATTATAAAGATTTTTTTTATATTTCATGTTGTTGGGATGGATAAAATGAAATGTTTTTTCAGACAGATGTGAAGAAGAAACTCAGAGATCAATCACCAATGTAGTCAAATAATTTCATCCGACCAAATTTTTTGTTGGTTTCAATTGGGTCAAGAGAAAAGAAAAACTACATTTTTTGTATCAATTGGGTCAAGAGTCAATAGAATTATGATGACACTGATAATCGAAGGATCTTATATCAATCCATCAGAAATAAGATGACACCGATAATTTCATTGAACACAAGATCATTGGTCTGAGGAAAAAACGAAAATAAGAATTATTTCAAGAAGCCGCAAAAATTTTGTCAAGGAGGGTCTTAAAAGAACTTGTTTAAATAAGTATTGAATATGGTGTTTAAGTTCTTCTATAGAAGTACTAGAATTATTAGAAGTTTCCACTATGTTTATGAGAAATGAAATGAAACTATATCCTAATGAAGTATAAACAATGTTCATGGAAGGATGTTTTAAAAAAATTTCTTTTAAAAAGTTCGTATGGAGTGTTAAAATATTTTTTTTATCATTTCATATTGAGCATCTAAATGAGAGAATTGTGTTGCTTTTTATTGGTATAAAGCAACAGAATTGGATGTATGTTTTTATCACATTATAATAACCATAATGATAATACATCCAATTTTCATATGTTCATTTTTTAATTGTTGTGGAGAAACGTAATGAAGAATATACTATTGAACATATGTATTCATCGTAATGGAAAAATTATAATGGAATTCACAATTAGACTAAAGTTTGTGAAGGATGATTAATGTTATTTTAGATTGTGAGAATATTTTAGAAGGTTTGAGAAGAAACCATAAGAGTTGAGAAGTGATGAAGAGGTCAAATATCACATAAAATTTAATGAAAATTTATATCCTGTGAGATTTTGTTATGTAGGAAATGTTTTTAGAGTCCCACTTAATACATATTTGGATCACCTAAAAATATTTTTTTTACACTGTACATTCAATTTATTGAAGAAGTATTCATATGTGAATAGTCAAGGTGGATTGGTGAAGATGTTTTTGGGAGGATTTTTTTGATTGGGATTTTTGAGGAAGTTTTCTAAACAAAAGAATAAGAATAATGATCATTATCAAAGTTTCTAGATCAGACTGAGAAATCAGACTAGGATTTCTAGACTGAAGCATCATTAGTTTAGAACTTTTTCAGTAGTATTCAAGAAGAGATATATTTCTAGAGTGAGAAATAAAACTATGCAAATTAGACTAGGAAATCAGACATAGAATCATTAAAAAGTCTAAGAAGTTATTACTTGTTTTTGGGTTGGAAATTGATTAATTTTTTTACGTATATATTTTTTAATGTTTACAAGGAATCACAAAAATTTGTTTTGAATAATCTAATTAATTTTTCTTAACTTGTTACAAAAACTTTTATTAAATCATTTTGGGATATTTGAGGCACATGAACTTATATATTGAACATACTTCCACAAGAGATTCAATAAAAATAATAAAACATTTATCCACAAAAATTTATTTATTTCTAGTGGACTATGTGGTATTAAATTATTTCAATATCAAACCATGGATGTAGATACTCTACATGAGTGGTAAGCCTTGAAAATTCTTATGTTCCTATGTATATGTGATTTTTTTATATTCATCATGTTAAAAACTATTTAACAAGAGGAGAAGGTTGTTTCAAAATGGAATAAAACATAAAATAAAATGATATCAATAATTCACCCCTCCCCCTCTCAGTTATAAATTGATCCTTTTGTGAATTCTCACTTTCGAAATTTCTACACGTAGGATCCTATTTACATAGCTCACATAGATGCCTTGTACATTTATATTCCTCAGATATTATTTTCTCATCCTATTTAAGATGGCTAGGACATTTCTACTCCATGGATCTGATGAAAACTTAGGGTAGATTGGATATTTTTACTCCTTTGATCCAGATTACTTGACCTATAAGGATGCCTTGGACATTACTAACCCATCCAAACTATTTGGGTGCCTTAGATGTTTCTTATCCTTGAATTTGGTTTTTTATATGAATTAAATTAGTAGGATTCCTTGGAAATTTTTACTCCTTGAATCTAATTATTATTTACTTATCTTACATGTATTACTTTTATATTTATGCTCCTTGAATCTATTTTATATGGACGTGTTGGTTTGACAAGTCTTTAATTGGCGTAGACCATTCCCAGTTCTTACCATTCTTTCTAATTGGAACTTTTGATTTAGTTTCTTGATCATAGCTAGACATGGTAGACTAGATAGTGTCACTAATATGATTTTATACTTGTACTATTGTTATATCTGAAAAATAATTTATCATATATGAATTTATTGGACTTGTTACATACATAGTTAGTGGTTTCCTACTAAGTGTTATGTCACACCCTATTCAGTCTGTTTTTTGGAACCTGAAGATCCTTCATGGATTCATGTATGGATAAGTTGAAGTAACCAATTGGGGACTCTTTATTTTTTGTTTTATATGATCATGGAAGCATAAAACTAGTTTATCGGACCTTGTTATATCTGCAGATAGTGTATTTTTTTACTATTGATACAAGTATTATAACTGATTCCAGTTTCCATGTATTTCGTATCTTTTTAAATCCTTCCATGATCATCATTATTAAATGACATTACTAGATGAGACTACACAATTATTTATATGATTATTTCTACATTTTAGTGATTCATTAATTTCTTATGATTCCACTATATATCAATATTGTTATTCATCTGCCATACATTGATCATGGTGGTATAGTATCCCAAAAATTCCACCATAGACCCTCAATGATAGTTAGCAAAATCTTTCCTACAAGGAGGTGCACTTGAGGCCATGTGACCCATAAACTCAGGGAACCATTCAATAGATTTTAGAATGGGTTATTAATTTTTGTAAAGTAACTATGTTTTTTTGTAAGTGTATTTACATGTTTTGGGAGAAATATCTACATTTTAAATTTAATATATATTTTTTAGTTTTTGTTTGAATATCCATGTATGATTCAAATGGAATATATGATTTTATCTCTCTTTTATAAAATATCCTTTTATTTGGTGTTTTTCTAAGTTCAAAATATGTATGAGTCTTATCTAGAACAATTTGGTCATTTTACCCCATGTGTTAGTTTCATTTCCATGTTCATGATTTTACCCTTACGTTGTCCTATGTAAATGAACCATATTTACATATTTAGTAAAATTTAATAATGTAAGATCCGTTCATATGAATAATAAGATTTATTTTCTCAGAAGTCAATTTTTTTAATGAAATGTAAGAGTAAAATTTTATATACATAATAGTAATTTTATTTATCATATAATTAACCCTTCTATTTCACTTATGCATCATTATAAAAAAGTTTATAATCATTAAAAAAAATTACAGAGCTCCTCAATGTTACTCTAACACCTTATGTATGATTTATCAACATGGAGTAACTCTTATGAATACTATAAGTGTCATCCCTTAGAAACATTTTATATTCCTCTTGAAATGGATGAAAATAAATTTTTATTAATAATATAGAGAATATTAATTTATGATCAATTGTAAATTAATATTCATTCAGAAATAAATCAATCAATTTCCCTTCATGATATATAATTTTTTTTGGAAAATTAAATTACATAGTATGATAAGAAAAAAATTGAATTTAATTGAAATTAAGGGATAATTGATGGAGTTTTTAGGAAATAATTCGATAAATAATTTCCATATTGTTCTAGATCTACAATCATTGATGTTTTGAAGTACCTCCCTCTATGATATTTATTGTTTTATCAATTTTGGATGATCAACACCATGTAATTTGAGCTCAGTAAGAACTGTGTTATTAGTTTATATTTTCCTTAATTTAATCCCATGATCAAATATTCAAATTCATTTTCAAGGTCAATGTGTTGTTGAATTTTCACATCTCGGTAGGGTATTCAAGAGCTGTCATCATTATTATATACGAACCATGGAATTATCTTGAAATTTTTTCATCTAAATAAATAGTGAGAAATATCCCAATAATTATTAAATATGGAACATGATAATGAATGGGGAGTGTTTCACATGTTCCTTATATTATTATATGAAATTATATAAATGATGGATAAAAGATGATGTTGCAGTTTTTGCATTATATTTTGTAGTAAATTATGAAATGGTTGTTTCTATTTAAACTATTGTAATCACCTCTTATACAATGATAAACAACTAATGATATTAATGAATTGGATGTTTGGAAGATTAAAAATGTTGAATTTTTTATTATGATGGAAAATAAAATCATACATATATATAATGACATAATTGTTTTATTATATAATGTTTGCTATTTTTTTTTGGGTTTCATTATTGGTTGATTTAATCACTGTGTGTAGAAAATTATTATTGGGTTATGATAGTTGTTAAGATGGTTTTAAAGAATGAATTAGTATTTTTTTGGAAATTTTGGGTGGGTTTCAAAATGGGTTACATAGAGGTTATTGTGGTGGATTATAACGTGTCGTGGGTAAATGTAAATTATTGGTGTCATGCAATGAACTTAAAATAAACATAACAAATTGGGTAGTGTGCTAAAATTGAATAAGGGATGGTTGTTCTAAAATTAGTAAATAATTTAAATGAATGGTTGGTGGATGATATTAAAATTGGAGATGATTAATATATGGTTTTTCATTGAGTATGGCCAATTAGAAGAATAATAAATATAAAATAGTTTTTAAATAAAAAATTTATATGTGGTTATATGTTATGATTAATGGGTATTTTAAGTTAATGTTATGGATAATTAATGGATAATAATGGGATGAGTTGATGTTCTAGATATCAATAATGTTTATAAAGTCTTTTTATATGTTTTCTAATTGTTATGGGTTATAGTATTTTTGGTTAATAAGGTTCCTTTAGCTATAAATTATGTGTTTTTGGATGTGATAGATATATATGTTTCGTTTTATTTGTGATGTCATATGCTCCTCAACCATGTTTTATAAACATATTGAAACCCAATTGTTTTTGGTTTTCAATGTCTTCCATTAAAATATAGTTTGGAAAGTGAATTTGTGATGAATGGTCCCTCTTACATTCTCTCTCTTCTAAACATGGAATGATTGTGATGTCTTGAGGATTATATACACAATATATGATGGATACAATTAAAATGTGTGACCACTGTTATGATGATAGTATAATGATATGTTTTATACTAGGGGTCTTTCATGGTAGGAGGAGACCATTAGGTTGAAGTAATAATAATAACAATACACTTCTACGATGGAATCATGATCTGAATTTGAGATATTTATTACTACTATGTGAATATAGATATGTGGGAATGTGGTTATGATGTGATTTTCCAATATGTGGATGTGTGGATATGGTTTTGTTGATATAAAGGGGATGGTGGGGGGCTATTACATTTTCATTCGGGTGTGAGAGTGATGAACATATAAGGAATTAGGGTGAATTTACCTCTTTCTATATTCACTAATACAAATTAATTATACTTATATATGATATTTTTGAGTGAACCTTGATCAATTAAAGTTATTTATCCATGTATTGGTTTCAATTGGTTTTGTTATTTACTCACCAAGGAAGTAGAATACATTTTCTACATTTTCATGAGTATCCTTAGGGAGGATCCTTATGATTAAACATGTATTCTCACCCATATATATAAGTTTATTTTAATGGTTTTTAAGAGAGATTTATAATTTGATTTAGATATAACAATCTAAGAGTTGTGAGTTGTGGTAATAATTTTGTCTATATGAGGGTTATTTTAGTAGGTCATCTTATATATATTCAATTATTCAACATTTTCATGTATTGTTTTGTTATTATATACATGAAAAGTTTTCTTCTTATAAAATTTCGTGAATTTATGAGGAAAAGTACTCTCATTTGTATGATATAAACTCTCAATTCTATTAATCAACCAATGAAATATTTGGGGTCACCTTTTTTGGGTCACTCTTATCTTCTCCTTAATCAATGTAGGTGTTCTAAATTTGGGTTTTTTAGGAAAATAGGTATTGATATGATGTATGAGAGCTATTATGGACTTTGGAGTTAGGAATTGGTGATGATTGAATGGGATTTCTAGGTTAACAAAATTATTAAAACCTTGTGTATAATGTAGTGACGGATATGAGCTATGACATTCAAAATTAGGTCGAAATGTTATCCAATGCAATGTCATTAAGATTAATAGAAACCCTATGAAATATAATATTAATTTTTTAGTAGAGAGCATGGGAAGGTATATACATCATACTTGGATGTTCATTTATTTTAATTTTGGGTGATTTTAATGATATTTGAAATAATCATATTTAAATAAACCTAAAAAAATTCCATACCACCATGGTTAGGAGTTTACCATCATGTTTCCAGAGATGGATCATAGTCATAGTATGCAACTGCATGAGGATGGGGATGATTATTAGGATGATCCAGATAACCACTAAAGGTTCATCCAAGAAAATAAGGATTATTCCTAAATTAGTAAATGGTATTTCTTATAATATAATATTTTGGTTATTTATCAGGGGAGTTATATGATTTGGAGATACATAACTCGATGGTGATGTTTTAGACATATTTTTATTTGTTCACGATAGGATAATGTAATTGGTTCCATTTTGTATTTAGCAAGATGAGAGGTGTCCCATGCCAATGGTGGAATTTTTTTATTAGAGTGTTGAATGGGGTATAGTTTTCATGGGATAATTTTTAGAGTTAGTTTTATGTAGACTATCTTTCATAGATGATGATGAAAATTAAGAGGTAGGAGTTTCTCTCCCTTCATATGGGGATTCTGAGTGTGAGGGAGATTAGTATTTTCTTCAAAACAATTCTTCATTTATCCTCAGATATATTTCTAGATGATTTTTTTAGAGAATATTTATATAAGTATGTTCTTAATCATTTTACATTGTGAAAAGTTATGCTATTTATTATTCCTATGTATTAGGATGTGTAAAAGAATGTGGAGGTGGTCAAGAGGATGAATTCAAACCTCAGATTATCTCAGAAGATAAGTCATCAAGGATTTTTTAGTATATTATTCACAGATAAAAGATATTAAGCATTGGTTTAGATGAAGTTATAACTATTGGAGAGAATGTAACATCATCCTTACATACATTTCTCTTGATCAAGTAGAGATCATGCAACCACCAGGAGATCTATATTGGTATGATTCTATTTTGGATGTTGTTTCCTTTAGTCATGTTAGTATCAAACCACTCTCATGGCCCCATATAGAACATGTGGTTAGATTCAACATTTTTACTAGTATAAGTATCCCCTAATGTGAGATAACATTTAAGGAAAATATGAATATGTTCAACCATTATGAGATAAATAAATAAGAGTTCATATAAAAGTGTCGTCTTAAATGGTTATGGAATGGTATGTTCTAGTATGACATATGTGTTGTTTTTTGATCGTTTTTGTAATTTAACATTGTTTTGGTTAGGTTTGGACGTTTTAATAAGCCTCAATTTTTTTTATGGTTCTTGGTTTAAAACGGCCAACAACACACCTTAGAATAATCTGTTATATATATGGTGTGATTCTACATTAAATAGGAAACTGAAAATTATTTACCAATCTATATTGGAGTATTTGGAGATGGAATAGGCCCTTGGTGTGGGAAAGAACCTATGGTAGAATCCATTTTAAGCTATAATGTTCAATAGCACCATGTATAAGGCTAGGCCATAGTGGAGGGAATGGAAACTATTAGGATAGCTTTGAAATGGATAAATGGATAAATTTGTTCCCAGATCATGAAAAAATAATGGGATAAATGAATGTGACTTTAATATAGGTCTTTAATTGATTTTATGTCCATTCTTGTCCATATAAATTGTTTGGTGGTCCTCTACTTGGTGGATCCTCTAATATCTTGTTGTGTGTTACAATGTAATAAAGTCATGGGTTTTGATCTTATGTGATCTTCATTCAAGACTAATTTATTCCTTGTTAATCGTGATTATTACATCCCATTTGATGATTTATGGCCTTGGAGCACCCTCCTTTGTTACTACATAAAATTTATATAGATTCGTTGAATAAATTATGTGAGTATTTACTGGTTTAGAAAAGATTATACAATTAATTATTAAAAAATCAATGATTGAAATTATTGTCATTGATTTAAACTGTTATGATCCTAAAATCTATTTTATTTTTTTATCTATGATGTATGGAGTTCTTCTTCCTTAAACTAGAATCTATGAATACAGTTGATGGTAAATAAACATTGTATATTTGCTGATTTTACGTTATCATGTTATTATTTTTTACCTTACTGAATAATCCTTTCCACGTTGGATTGTAACTAGTTCTATAATTTATTGGCATGTGATCATGTTCGAGTTGGTTGTAGAGCATTCTCCGGGTGATGGCACTCTTGATGAAGCAAGATGTTAGTGTTGGAAATATTGAGGTATGAGGTTCCTAACAGTATTGGGCCTTTTATATGATGTTTTATTTATTTTATTGATTATACATGATAAACCATTCTTAATATGTATTTTCATGTGGATGATTGAGAGTCCCTTGATACCTTTTATTGATGCGGGATAATATGAATTGTGTGTATAATCTGGATAACTATTCCTAACCTTCCTTATTATTCCTTACTATGATATGTATTTCATGTGATTTTTCAAAGCCTAAAAAATCCTTCACCAAGTATTAGTTTTATTAGGTTTATGAGTTTTAGGTAGATGACCCCCTTGGAAGGGTAATGGTATGACATGACAATAGCTATATATATTTGATTGTTTGATGGTATTGCTCAAATCACATTCATTTCTACAGAAATAGAAATAGACTAAGCAAGGGAACTAAAAATCAATCAGCTAAAAGATAGAAAGGGACAATGGAATACATGTGAGATGTTATTATCCAATTATATAAACATGTTAGGTCAGAATTACCATCGTCAAAGTATAATAACCATTTTCAAGGTGGGGTGTCCAGTGTTCCAGTTAATGACCACTATTAGGGTGAGGCAAGAAGTGTTTCATTAATTGAGAAAGTTTGATATGCATCATTGTGTTCTAACCAATTCTACAAGGAACTAGCCTTAAAAGATTACATAATCTTGAATTAAATGAATAGTTCACATTAAGGATCTTTCCAGGTTTAGAGTTCTAGATAATTTTACCATAAATATTACATTACATTTCAAAAATTACATAGGATACACTTCTACTCAGTATAAAATTTTTTCATAAATAAAAACCCATTTTTCATAAAAAAAACTCTTAAAAAAGCAACATGTCTAGTTCCATGTTTTAGATAGCATGACTTTTCTTTGATCCCATCCTTGACACTATTCATATTTAAGTCATGTGAAAAAACATTTCAAAACATGGTATGATCATAAAAAAGTTTAGTAAGGGTAATAAAATAAGGAAAGGAAACATTAACCCATCAATAAATACAAAGAAATGAAACCATAGTTTTCAATCGTAACCTATCTCATAAAATCATATGATTTATTAATGACATACAGAAATCATAAATCATAAAGGTAACTTATGGAATTAATAACATAATTAAATTGTACCTCTCACAGCTTCATAGGGAATAATATTTCGAATACTCATCAAAATATATTCCCTAAATCTCTAGGGAGAAAAATTCATGTTTACATCTGTCACATTACCCAATGAATTAAAGAGCTATATTGGGCTCACCTGCCCTTGGTTTATCATGAAACCACCCATATACATAAACAATGGACAATAACCCTAAAATATTAAGAACACGTAAAACAAGAATAAATGAAATATAACATTTCCACATTGAAATCACAATATATCATTCCAAGATATTGGCATAATCAATGCTTTATCAAACCATTTTCAAAACCATTTAAAACATTTAATAAAGATATTTTCCAATAAAAGTGATATTTAACACTTTAAAACATTTAAATAAATTATCATTTGAAAAAATCAATATCTATACAAATAAATACAAAAAACCATTTTGAAAACATGGACATTAATGAGAAATATTTAGAAGAACACATCTTTAAAAAATGAACAATATTTTAGTTAAAGAGTTTTTAACAAGATGAGAGATTCATTAATACAAACATTTTAGGAATAAAATTTATATAGAACTTTATAATATCCTATGAATAAAGGAATTCAATATATAATATGTCAAAGGACATTACATAAACCATATAAGAGTGAATTGGTGCAGAATAACTATGAAGTCTCAATGGAATGTAAATTGAGAAAAAAATCCCTTATAAAAACTATATCTGTAGGTTAAGGATAAACCAATGTCATAATTATGTGTGAAAATATGAATAAACTCAATATTATTGGATATTACGTGTAAATAAATCATAGTTCATTCACATATATTCTTGTAACAACAATACAAATGACTTGGATGTTTATCTCAATGAATAGAAATTGAGTTAAGATTACTCTAATCAAGATCATATCGATGACTTGGGAATTTATCAATGGGGTGATTTTTTGTATCAAAAGAATATCCACAGAAATAGTACTGGAAATTACTTCATAAATAAATAAATAGTGATTTCACACATAGTCTTGTAGAAAAATAATCAATGAAGTTTGCGTAAAATCTAATGAGTGGAATTCGAAATTAGAAATCCCCTTATCAATTTGGTACCTTAAGAAACATAAACCCCATGAAAGAATGATCATACAATGAAGTTTTAAATACCCATAATTTAAATTATATTACACAAGGAATATAATCATGGGAAGTACATACACCACACAAAAAAATATTGGCAATAGAACATGAATCTCACGGGAATGAGAAGTGAGATGAAATCACCTTATCACGTTGTAATCAATCGAGTCATATGAACAAAAGAAAATAACCACAAAATGAATCATGTAATTACATGAATATAAATATAATAATGATATTATATATCAAATGTCAGTACACAATACACCACATCCAATAAATAAGTGGCGAACAATGGAAATCTCACAGAATTAAAAGTGAGCTAAGAAACCCCTTACCTCGTGTCTGACATGACCCGTTCATTTTTTAATCTCCTGAATAATAAACTAATGTTAATTTATAATTGATTGAGAACATTTTTAATATTTATTATTCCTTTTATATCAATTATTACCATGTTATAAACATTATGTAATCATTAAAGTTAATAATGGTCATTTGGTTGATATTTGGTACTTGAGTCAAAAATGAACTTATTAGAGTTACATGTTATTCATGTGGTCAAAATTACATTATCTCCAAATTGAAAATAATGATTTATATATCATATTTGCAATATATATCCAGTATATACAAGTATTTATAATAGTACATAACATTTTGAGGTAAGAAATGAAATGCACAGTTCATGGTCATGGTAAGTCGTACGTATGTACGAACGCTAATTTCATTTTCATTTTGTATTTTTAATGAAATGAAAACATAATTAAAAGTAGGTATATTATAATTAAATTATAATATCAGATATAATTTCATTAATTCCATCCTTTATACGTTCCACGTATGGAATGAACGAGCCATATCACTTTGAGGGCGCAGTAGTCTGCACTTCCTCAAATGAAATTATCGTGTTTACCTATTATGGAAACCATAAAGGTATTATATAAATGAAAAATACAGAAGCATAAATAAAACATAAACATAATATAAATCATATATAAATAATGTTCCATATTAATGGACACTATGAGAGGTGGTAGGAGATAATGGAACAATCATTGTTTCGTGAGGCGTTAGTTTTCCATCCACAGGAACAATATGTTCTTCACCCATTAGATTTAGGTGTGTGTAAATTTAGTTATATTCCGTCTCATTAAAACATCCACGTATATTGAGGATACTGTTTTTTAAAAAAATTAATGGAATAAAAATAGGTAAGTGGTTGGAGAAGTAAAATAAAGAAAAGAATTTAAGAGAAATTGTTACCTTTAATCCGAGTAACTCCATTTGGTTTCATCCAAAAGGACTTATTGAAATGCCTTCTACCTAAGGTAAGGCCTCTATCCAGAAGAGAAAAATCTTGAGAGCTTATTTGGGTTGGGTTTGGATGAGCCAAGGGGATTCAGATATGTTTGTAATTGGCTAGAGGTGAGGTGTTCTTATAAGGGGGAGGAGGGGCTCTTTAGAAAAGTTTGAAAATATTATTTTATTATATAATAATTTTCAATATATAAAGGTCAAAAACTTATTATGGTATATGATAAGGTGACTCTTGTTCCAAATAAAATCATAAAATTAGAATTGGACAGGTTTTGGATATTTTTTTAATTTTTATAATATTATTCATTTAAATCATTTATTAATGAGGTAAACACTACATCATTATCGTGTCATAAATAATTTTATTTATTTGATGTCTAAAAATTATAAAAAAATACCATGATATAGGAAATCATTTTATATTTCTAATGAATATTTATAGTCAAAAAGGGAACTTATATAACCCAATGTAAAAATTGATTTACTAAAAGATATATGTTTATGTCATTTTTATCTTTATCTTAAATTAATTAATATAAATTGTCATTATTACTCTTAAGTGGCTCAATGGGGTCCCAAAATCGACTTAAGGATTCCCATGGTTGGTAATTACTCATCCCATAAGGTTAGTACAAGTGTTAAGGTAATTTCATATTATTATAATATTGTTTTTACATTGAATTACCCTATTTACCTTCAACTGCGGTAAAAAAAAGTCATAAGTTACTATTCACCGAAATTTATTTTCATCTTATTGAACCACATTTTACTTAATAATTACAACCAAATATGTCGGATTTTAAAAATTAAATTCTCAGAAGTGGTAAATTTTCATTTAAATGAATAATTCAGTTTTTAACTACTACTAAGTGGTTTCACTATTCATAGAAAATTGATGTTTTTCAGAAAAATACCAAAAATTAAGCCTAATATATATTTGATATTCCGAATTCAAAAATGATGCATATTTTACCAAATTCAAAACATATAAGTTGGATTAATTAATTTAAAATTAACTCCCGTTGTCAAAACAAAAAGCGTGTTTTTAAGAAATATTAACTACCAAAAGACTTACAGTTGTTTATGTCCACTTTCAAAGTGAAATTAATTCAATGACCAAAATTGGATAAAATGGTAAAAATATAATCTAATTAAACTTTAAAACCAATTAAATAGATAATATATCAATATAATTAAATTATATTAAAAGGAATATTTGAATTAAAATACTTTATTATTCATTATTCAATAAAAAATGCATTTTATTCGAAAAATAACAAAAATTTACCCAAATTAAATTTTGATGTCCTAATTCTGAATAATTTTTTGTTCAAATCGATCATATAAAAGTGACCATGACTAGATTTAAAATGGTTACTCCATTAAAAGGCACTAAATTGACCTTTTAAAAAATATTAGAGTATTTATGCTTTAAATTAGATTTATTCACATTTTAAGCCTATAAATTTTATTGGATAAATGTAAAAACATTTAGCAAACATGTATAATCATATTTTAGATAGTCATATTTATTTACACCATTAAAATTGCTAGGAATTAATTACCATTGAAGATAATAATATTATATTATTAGTGTGCAACGTAAGATTCAAAAGAAACCTATTGTTGTGTATCGGGCACGCCATCGAACACAGCATCCCGATTAAAGTAAAATGAATATTTAATTCAAAAATATTAAAAAATATAAAAATTCCATATTATTTATTCACCTGGGATTTCACATCCTTTCTCCTTTTTGGAAATTTCATCCTCACAATTTTAAAAGTAGGCATGGAAACTTCATTGAAAGTCCCACATTGGGAAAAGAGTCCACAAAAATATCACTTTAAAACAAATAAAGACAAGTACAAAGGTCACTTGAGATAACCCATACTAATATTTCCTGTAGGAAAACATGGATATGGAAGAGAAAAAAACAATCGGGTTCTGATTGATAGTAATAGAGAAATAATTAGAATTAACTTAACCACTATAGAATCAAAAAAATGTGATAGGTTAAATAGTCTTTGATTACCTAGTAGGAAAAGTAAAAGGGGACATTTTTATTTTATGTTGATTTTCATAATTTTGAGGAATTATATTACTACTTAGAATAAGAACATAACGATATATACTTTCTTTTCAAGTGGAGTTTCATCCTTTAATAATTTCTACAAAAAACTCATATTTTCTCCAAACAATGAGTATTCAAGATGACATGGTCAAACCTAAAGTGCTGGAATCAACAAAAAGAGAATCAAATGATCCACAAAAGATGAACCATATATTTTCCATGTCTTTAAAAATTAACCAAAAATAAAAATGATTAGTACAAGATCAGATAATATCCAAAAAGGTTAATCCTTTTTAAAAAGATATATTATTCCTAATTTGCAAAATTCAATAAACAGTACACTAATTTCCAAAAAGACCATTCAAAAAACAATTGTACTTAAAATTTTTCAATATAATCTAAACTAGTATTTAAAATAAAAAATGATAATAATTTAAACCCATAGTCTTCCACGGTAAATATTAAAAAATGATAAGAATTTAAACCTATGCGATCAAATACTGAAGTGTAATTTACTAATCACATATTATATATGTTAGCTTAATTATTTCCAGAAATAACCCAATTCTCCATATGTCCACAATAAAAACATATATTCTTCCAAAATAAAATTTCAAACATTACTCCACAAATGAGATCGCATATTATTCTATTATCCTTAAGAATATAGTGTTCCCAAAAGAGAGAACGTCTTCCAAAATAACTTTTATCACTTAATTACTAAATCATTTTCTTATAGTAAGGATATCCATTTGATAAAACACAAGATAAACTTATTCGTAATCCACGAAATAATTTAACAAAAAATAATTAGCCATACTAACCATGGACATCACATAGGACAGTGGTAGGCGATGCGCCCTTGTTGCCCTTTGGTTCTGGGTTCGATTCCAACAGCCTTGCCAGACGTGACAGGTTGTCACCCTTCTTGCATGTTTTCCTTTTTTCTAAAACCATATAATTTTATAAAATTCCCAAAAATGTGATAAATTCTTAAAAAATAACTATAACATATTTTATCCACAATAGCTCTCTTTGAAACTCCCATTTCATTCAGTTTCACATTAAGAAAACAACCACAATTTCTTTCACAGGTATTGTTACGTTGGTTCCTACTAGATTAAAAAATTTACTAAATCCAAAAATGTTATTGTGATTTTATCTATAAAGTCATCATATATTTTCTTATGAGGATGGTATACACTAAGATATACGTATTCATGTTATATTAAACTCATTAGATTTGTCTAAAACAACTATGAATATTTCTAATATGAAAAAATTATGGTTATGTAACTTATTTTTAAATAACACCCTATCCTCTAAAGTAATTTAAACCTACCTCTAATACCAACTATAAGGACATCGACTTAAAACCTTACATAATCTTGAATTAAATAAATAATTCACATTGAAAATCTTTCTTGGTTTAGAGTTAGATAGAATTAGGACATTACTATTTAATTACATTTCATATATTACAATATAAACACATCGACTCAGTATCATTTAAAAAAAATAAAAACCCATTTTTTCATAAATAAAAACTCTTAAAAATAACAACACGTCGAGTTCCATGTTTTTTACAGTATAAATTTTCTTTGATCCGATCATTGATACTATGAATCTTTAAATCCTATGAAAGAACATTTCAAAACAAGGGATGAGCATAAAAAGATCTATAAGGGTTATAAAATAAGTAAAGGATACATTAACCCATCAATAAATACAAAGAAATGAAACCATACTTTTCAATCATGACATACCTCATGATATCATATTATTTATGAATAACATGCAGAAATCATGAAGGTAACTTGTCGAATTCATAACATACTTACATTGCATTTTTTAAAGAAACACAGGGAGTCACATTTGGAATACATGTCACAGTATAATGCATAAATCTCTTAGGAGAAACATTCACATTTACCTCTGTCATGTTACCCAATGAATTGGTGAGCTATCTCGAGCTCACCTGCCATTGGTTAATCACAGAACCACACATATAAATAAACAATTCTCAATAACCCTATCATATTAAGAACAAATAAAACAAAAATAAAGGAAAGATAAAATTTCCATCTTGAAATCACAATATATTATTTCAAGATATTAACATAATCAATTATTTATCAAACCATTTTCAAAACTTTTTAAAACATTTAATAAATAGATTTTTCAATCAATGTGTCCCATACAAATTTTAAAAATTTAAATGAATTATACTTTGAAAAGCATAATGTCTATATAAATAAATTCTAAAAACCATTTTGAAAACATTGACATTAATGAGAAATATTTATAAGAATAAATCTCTAAAAAATTTATAATGATATTATAGTTATAGAGTTTTTAACAAAATGAGAGACGTTTTAATACTAATAATTAAGGAATAACATTTAATAAAAACTTTATAATATCATGAGAATAAAGGGAATCATGATATAATATTCTATAGGACAATATATACACCATATAAGAGTGAATTGGTGCATAACAACCACAACGAAGTGTCAATGCAATGTAAATTGAATCGAAATACCTTATAAAAACGGTATCCTTAGGTTAAGGATAAATCAATGGAATAATTATGTGTGAAACATATAAATACACTCAATATGATTGGATATTTAGTGTTAATCAATCACAGGATATTCACACATATTAATGTAACAATAATACCAATGACTTGGATGTTTAACTCAATGAATAGAAATTGAGTAAAGATTACTCTTATAAAGTTCATATTGATGACTTGAGATTTTATGAGTGGTTGGATTGTGTGTATCAAAAGTATATCAAAAAAAATTGGAGTGTAAATTAATATATAAATAAATAAATAGTTATTTCACACATAATCTTGGAGTAAAATAATGAATGAAGTTTGTGTAAAATCCAATGAGTGGAATTTGAAATTTGAAATTCCCTTTCCGATTTGCTAACATACAAAACATAAACCATATGAAAGAATGATCACAAAATTAAGTTTTAAATTCCAATAAATTAAAGTATATTACACAAGGAATATAATAATGACCAGTACATTCACCACACAAAAGTAAATAGTGGCAATACAACAATAATCTCACGGGAATAAGAAGTGATATGAAATCCCATTACCACGTTGTAATCAATTGAGTCGTATGACCAAAAGTTAATAACCACCAAATGTGTTAAATAATTATAATTATATAAATAGAATCATGATAATTTATATGAAATGGCAGTACACAATACACAACATTCAATAAATAAGTGGCGAATAATGGAAATCTCACAGAATTAAAAGTTAGTTAAGAAACCCCTTACCACGTGTCTGACTTGACCCGTTCAATCTTTAATCTCCTGAATAAAAAAAGATGTTAATTTATAATTTCATAATAACCTTTTATATGTTTATTATTCCTTTTATATCACTTATTACAATGTTATAATGATTATGTTATCATTTAAGATAATAATGGTCGTTTGGTCGATATTTGGTACTTGAGTCAAAATGAACATCTTATAATTACAAGTTGTACTTGTGTTCAAAAGTAAATTATATCCAGAATTGAATTCATGATTTATATATCATATATATCATATATATCAAATATATATATTTATTTATAATATTACATAACATTTTGAGGTAAGAAATGAAAGGCACCGTTCATTGAGGTGGTAAGTCGAACGTACGCATGAACACTACTTTCATTTCTATTTCGTATTTTTAATGAAATGAAAACTTAATTATAATTTGGTATATTATAATTCCAGTATAATATCATATATAATTTCATTAAATATATCCTTTATACATTCCACATATGGCATGAATGATTCATATCACCTTGAGGGGGTGGTAGTCCGCACATCCTCAAATTAAATTATCACATTAACTCATTATGGAAACCATAAAGGTTTGATATAAATGAAAAATACATAATCATAAAGAAAAAAATAAACATAATATATATCATATATAAATAATGATCCATCTTAATAGCCACCATTAGAGGTGGTAGGAGATAATTTAATAGTCATCATTTTGTGAGGCGTTAGTTTTCCATCCACAGAAACAATATGTTTTTCACCCCTTAGATGGTTGCTATGTGTAAGTGTAGTTATAATACATCTCATAAAAATATACAAGTATATTTAGGATACTGGTGTTGTTATAAATTAAAGGAATAAAAATATATTAGGGGTTGGAGAAGTAAAATAATGAAAATAATTTAAGAGAAACGGTTACCTTAAATTCAGGTAACTCTCTTTGGTTTGATCCAAAACGACTTCTTGGTGTTCCTTATACATAAGGTAAGGCTTCTGGGTGGAAGATAGGGATGTTGAAAGATTATTTGGGAAGGGTTTTTATGAGCCAAGGGGATTCATAGGTGTGAGTAATGGGTTATACGTGTGGGCTTTTTATAAGGGTGAGGAGGGGCTCTTTAGGAAAGTTTGGAAATATTATTTTATTATAAAATGATTTTTGGTTTCCAAACGTCCAAAACATATTAAAGTATAATATAAGGTGACTTTTTTTCTAAATAATATCATCCAATAGGAAATTGACTGGTTTTGGATATTGATTTAATCATTATAATATTATTTATTAAAATAATTTATTAATGAGATAAACACTGTACCATTATTGTGTCATAAATAATTTTACTTATTTAATGACTAATTTTTTTAAAAAAAAATACTATGATGTAGGAAATTGTTTTATATTTCAAATGAATTATTATAGTTCAAATGAAAACATAGATAACCCTATATAAAAATTGATTTACTAAAATATATATGTTTTTTGTCATTTTTGTCTTTACTTCAAATTAATATAATGTGTTATTATTACTCTTAAGTGGCACTATAGGGTCCCAAAATTGACTCAAGGATACCCATGGTCGTCCATTACTCCTAAAATAAGGTTTGGAAAAGTGTTAAGGTAATTATATATTATTATGATATTTTTTACCTTGAATTACCCTATTTACCTTTAACAGCGGTAAGAAAAGTCAAAAGATACTATTCACCAAAAATTATTTTCATCTTATTGAACCAAATTTTACTTAATAATAACAAACATGTCTGTCATATTTTCAAAATTAAATTCACAGAAGCAGAATAATTTCATTTAAATGAAGAAGTCAGCTTTTTAACTACTACTCAGTGGTTTCAATATTCCTCAAAAATTGATGTTTTTAGAAAAATACAAAAAATTCATCCTAAGAATTATATGATATTATAAATTAAAAAATGATATATATTTTACCAAATTCAAAACATATAATTTGGCTTAATTAATTTAAGATTAATTCTTGTTGTCGGAACAAAAAGCGTGTTTTTAAGAGATATTAAGTACCAAAAGATTGACACTTGTTTATGTCTAATTTCAATGTGAAATTAATTACAATGAACAAAATTGGATTAAATGGTAAATATATAATCTAATTACACTTTAAAACCAATTAAGCAGATAATATATCCATATAAATAAATTAAATTAAAATGGAGGTTTGAATTAAAATATAGTATTTTGCACTATTCATTAAAAATTGAATTTTATAAAAAACACCAAAAAATTACCCAGAGTAAATTTTGAAGTCCCAATTCTAAATATAAATTTTATTTTGTCAAATAGATCATATAAAAGTGACCAAAACTAGATTGAAAGAGGTTTCTCCATTAAAAGTTAGTAAATCAACCATTTAAATAATATTATAGTATTTATGCTTAAAATTAGATTCATTCACATTTTAAGCCTATAAATTTTATTGGATAAATGTAAAAAAAATTAACAAACATGTAAAATAATATTGTAGTTAGTTCAATTTATTCTCTCCATTACATGGGCTAGGCATTAACTACCATTGAAAATAATAATATTATATTATTAGTGTGCAAAGTAAGATTTCAAAGAAAATCATCGTTGTGTATCAGGGATTCCATCGAACATAGAATACCCTTTAAAGTAAAATTAATATTTAATTCTAAAATATTAATAAATATAAAATTTTCATATTGTTTATTCTTCTAGGATGTTACAAATTCTTGTACTTATAGTATATATTTTTATGTGTAGTGATATACGTTTACATCCTTATGACCATCATATCAATGGAGGCTTGTCCATATTTCATTGAATATTGGTTAGTGTAAGATGACTCGACACAAATATGGTTTTATGTTTACTTTTAAATTTATATTATCATGATATAAAATATCATATATTATTGTTCACTATTGTTAAGGCCACATTAGATATTTTTAATGGTTTAATACTCACAGCATGCATGAGTATCTCGTTGAACATGCTGATTTCATGATCACAGACTCAAGGAATGGAAAATGCCAAGTGACATGGAGCTAGGAAATGGAGTTTTATGTTAGGAGGTGGTATCAGGAAAGAAATCATAAGTATTATTACTTCTCTATCTTACTGATACTCTTGTTTGACATACCAAATTTGGGGTCCTTGGTTATTTATTATTTAATCTTTAGGTACATTCCATGACATTTTTTAAAACATTGATTATTTGTTCTCCATTTTTAATTTTTTAATTAATAATTATTGTATTGTTTGAAACTAATAGAAATTTTTTTTCCAACAAGGAAACATAGAATATAACTTTTTGTTATAATCTATTTGAATATGGGGAGTCACACTTGAGGCCCTAATACACTCTGGTACAGATTCGGTTATTCAAGTCGAGGAAAATAAATTTTTTATAAAAGAGACTTCCTTTTATATTTATCAATGATTATGTTTTTGGGGTATGGTAAAAAGGAGCTTAGGATGCATCGAAATTAGGTAGGGGAGTTATATGTTGGTTTAGACAATAGATATAGTAAGGACTATTGAGTTAATTATTTTTAGACTACTATTATAGTTATAGGTTTATTGTTTTATAATGATCCTCATTGTATTTTTTATTACAGTTTATGAGATTTTGGTACAATCATGTGACATGACTGTGCATATTTGATGAAATGTCATATTTATTTTCTTAATGTGGGATGCATAATAGTTCTGTGAATAAATTCCTCGATTTTTTCTATACTCTTGGGATTGGATTATATTGTCGTATTATGTATTATTTTTGTGTTCTTTTTATTGTGATATATCTATTGGAATTAATTTTTTAAAATTGGGAATTGATTTATTTTTCAAATATATATATAATTGAGACTAATGTGTATGTAAAAATCACATGGCTTCAGCTATGTTTAGTACTAGGGAGGATATAATTGTGCATTTGGTAGCCTATAAGAATAACATGTTTGTGATCCCATAGACTAATTTGGATTTTTCATAATAGCTTCTAGAATATATAAAGTTATTTTGGAATTTCAAAAATTCCACCATGGATATATTTGATGGGGCCACTTGCAGAGGCAACGAAGATTCTCTCTTTTGAGAGAATGTGAATGTACTTCCACCGATGGTTCTAGAATAAGTACCTATAAGAAGTTAATATACCAACTAAATTCATTATTTCTACAAAGTAAGTTCATCCATTAATTTGCCATATTGTGCTCATTCAAGGATAAAATTTTCAAAATACCATGAATAATAATGCTCGGGGCTTCAAACTCGAGAAATCAGTAGACACTCTGTATACTAGAGTGTTGTGAAATTAAATTAATTGGATAGAAATCATTGAGGTCATATTTTAATTTAGTACAAAACAATATTTACAGGAGAGTGATTCTAGAAACCATCATGTTCTAAGGATCATTCCAAAGGTGGTGGACCACATTGGATCACACTAGATGTTCAGAAGGTCATATATAAATGAACATAATAGAGATTTTCCATGAACTATATTTACCTCACTTGGTGATGTTGGAATATTCCCAGGTGATCATGGATATTTATTAGGAATATATATCTATATTTGTGTATTCATATCATTTCACATAGATGTTGTGCTTTCCTGCTATTATTGATAGAATCAAGGTCCAAAAGTCTCAGAATATTGATATAGTCCTCCACCCAATGATAGAATTTTTGGTTCTGAGATTTGATCTATCAATGTCCCAAATGGGTTTATTAAAGTAACTTTCTATATATAAGGTTATAAATTGGGGTTGGGTATCTTTTATACTTATATCCCTTATAGGGATTATGAATGAGTTTTCTCTCACTACCATTGGATCATTATATAATATTAGGCAGTGGGAAAATAATCATAAGATTCATGGAAGTGGGAAAAGGGTTCATAGAATGACTTTTTAGTTTCCACTATAAGAAGGTATTCTAATAGGTGGTTGAATTTCAGGAAAATATGGCATTTTATTAATTCATACAAGAATATGCATGAAGAGTTATAATAAAGTGGAAATAATGGTCATCATCAAAATTTTTAAGGGATTCTGTGAAGGGTTCTGAGAGACCATGGAATGCTAGAGATGGAACACCTCATGAGAAGTTGAAAAATGCCCACACTTCGACAAAATAGGGACAAGGTTGTTCAGGTAATGGTGATTGGGTTTTACCAATGGATCAGATTCTAACTGATATTTTTGGAGGAAATTCTATGGTTTATCGTACAATATTGATCACTGATATACTATCTTTTATATTGTTTGATATTTTTGTTTTTCATTAATTTTTCTCTTGTAATGTTGTTCCAATATTGGAAATACCGGTTATAATACTATTTTTGATTCCATCCCTCAACACACACTTTGTGAATAAAGTGGGATGTCTTTATAGGTTTCTATAATTTCATCTATTGATTGATAGATATGAGAATTTTTGTTATTTCATTATTCTAGATAATTCCATGTTGTATTTGGGATAAACTAGCATCCAAGTTATCACACACAACATTGAATATTATAGAAGAATGTTTTTATTTTACATTAATTATGGAGAAAGTGTTTTTATGGATATTGGATGGGATATAAGATATAGTAGAGTGGGTCAAAATGTTACTAAGATTAAATAACATATAGAAAAATTTGTCCGATTGAGTATTTTGGAATGATCAAAGTTAGTTCCATTATATTTACATCTATTCTTTATGTTTACCAATATGTATTTCTAGTGGAATTATTTGGTCTACCATTACATAGATAAATTGAGTGTGAATTAGATATCGTGTGAGGGGGTACCCTATGTTGATACCACATTATTATAAAGAACCAGAAAAGTTGGAAGGACTTAATGTTTTTCTTGAAGGTATAGAATGTAAGGGATTTATTAGATTGAGAAAATATCCCATGGTTTATCAATTTTTTCTCAAAAAATGAGGACGATACACTTCTACTCCATTAAGTTTATAGAAATTTGAACCCATTGAATATGAAGAATATGTATCAATTTTAATGTATATGTGATATGTTCAATTAGTTTATAGGATTTCATTGGTTTTAAATGATTGACCGAAATTCATGAAACCATCATATTCTATAGAAGGATAAATATATACCAAATATAGTGTTTATGTTTAGGTATGGGCTATATGAGTTCTTGGATATATCTTTTTCTATGACTAATTCTCAATCATTGTCCGTGGCCCTCATAAAAAATACCATTCACCAATATTGTGAGTCTATATTAATAATGTTTTTTGATGAAATACATGTCTATACAGGAACCTCAAAGTAGAAATATAGATAACAAGAAATTTTCATGAGTAAAATTTAAAAATAAGGTATTTTTTCCATGATTTTTAAGAGTTAATTTTGGATTCAGAAGGATCATTTCCTAAGGAATAGAGTGTAAAAGACTAGAATTTCTATATAATTGATTCTAGAGTAGGAAATGATAGTATTGTATTAGAAATGTATTTGAGAGTACTATATTCCTTGTGTTAGTAGGGTACTATCGATGTTTCTTCATGAATTCCATCATGTGGAATCCCCCCTGACATCATTGACCATGAAATGTGTGATGTTTGAGTGGTTGGTTTTTTATGATGAATATTATAATGTATTGAAGTGGGGGTTAAAAAAATATCCAGTGCTAAAAAATCCAAAACCTAGGATGGGATATAAATTCATTTGAATTAATTAATCCATGAAAAATGGTAATACTCATTAATAATTTATATGTTAATTCTTGGACAATTACGAAATAAATTTTAGTAAAATTATTTTATTCATTAAATAAACATACATAAAGAATAATTTTTATATTCTTTGTGTGAAAGAAATATAAATAATTTATTGAAATTTTAGAAATATTATTCAATATTTTTTTTAAAAAATAATCGTATCAAAATCATCCCTGGGTGGAGTTTTGAGAATTTTTTAAAAATTTTGATTATTCAATGATTTGTGAGGAAATACCGATTTCTATTGAAAAATTATTTTTATTTTCAGGCATTTAAATAATAAAATTATATTTTTGATTAGTATTTTTTTTGTTAAAATAATCAAATTATGGTATTTGAAATGTATTTTATTCATTAATTTAGGACAAAATCATTTTATATTTCTAAAAGATAATTTTATAAAAAATTGGGTTTCATTGAATTTTGATAATTTAATTATAAATTAAATAATTTTTGTCCCATAGGAATACTCAAGAGGTGAGTGAATTGAGTTCTTATTAAAAATTTCTGTTTAAAGAATTTATATTAAAATCCCTCAATTAATAAAACAAGTTAATCTATAGTGAATTTATAATGATTGTAAGTGTTCAATTAGTTTCCCAAAGATTTGTTATTTCTCAGTTAACTTAATATGATGATTAAGTTACCTTTTGAAATTAACTTTCTAGATAGCAATAATTAAGAACACTTTCTCGTTCAACTCTTAGAGTTACTTTAGAATAGTTTTATCTTTTCAAAGAAGTTAGCAATAGAATATTGAAAATATTTTAAACTAAAATAAGATGCACAAAAGGTTTAACCAAGAGGATCATTCTAAAGATGAGACTTAGTCATCTTGAATAATTAATATATAACAATGATCCACCCCATGGATTGGGGTTTACAACAGTACACAGACTGTCCAGATCCTCAAACCTCATGCACGGTTCTACGTGGGAAAGAAACAACAACAACACACAGGCTATCAATGTCCTCATATATCTACCACAGTTATACGTGGTATACAGAAAGGTATAAAGAATTTGGTGTGAGGATTTCAGTTTTCTCCAATTCAGTTTAGGAGTCGGTGTGTGTCCAAACAGAAAGAAGCACAAACTTCTTGTAATGTAATAAAAATGATCACAGTAGAGAAATAATATGGAGATGAGTTAAGAATGATCTTGTGTGATGTCAATGCAGCTCTGGACTCCATTGGATTGAATAAAATGAAGCTTTGAGTCCATCTATAGAAGTTTTTTGGAAATCAGTGTGTCTTGGTTTTGTTCCTTCACTTCCAGTATAAGTGTTCCGCTTGAATGTGTGAGTATTCCTTGTATCACTTGAACATTCTATTTGAACTTCTGTTCATGATGTGTATGAGTGTTCTTCAAATTCTTCGTGTGGTCTTCTCTGCAAGTAGGTGTGTATCATTTTGTATGTATCTTGTATGCATATTTTGTTCTTGCTTTTGTATATGTCTCTATATTTTCATCATTTTTTATGCACAGCTTTGATCTTGTTCTTATAGCTCATGCGATCCGACACAACGCATGATTACTTCTGCAGGTATGAGGTATGGTTCCCTGACATGTCAACAACCAAAATTAATTAATAGCAGTAGCATTGAATTAAGAAAATATGACCATTAACATTATATTAATAATATTGACAAAGTATAGAGTTTGAGTAACAGTGACTAGTTAACAGCCATCTTCCATCAGTAGGTCTTTGTCACCAGACATGTAATGGTAACTCTTGTAGCAGTATCTCATGTATCAGTAGCTACATGTGTAGCGGTAGCTCCATATATCAGTAGTTATTTTTAATGTTGAACATCTATTGGTATATCTTCCTCACTATCAGTAGCCGTTATCATCGGTAGTGGTAGCTCTCTCTATCAGTAGCTTCCTCTATCGGCAGTTCCATTCTATCGGTATCTCTTTCTCACTATCAGTAGCTGTTATCATCGGTAGCAGTACCTCTCTCTATCTGTAGCTTCCCCTATCGGTAGTTCTATTCTATCAGTAGATCTTTCCTGATATCAGTAGCTGTTATCATTGTTAATGGTAGTTATCTCTATCAGTAGCTTCCTTTGTCGATAGTTCCATTCTATCAGTAGCTCCACATTATCAGTAGCTTGTATCAATTTCCTTGTACCAGTGAACATGTATATCAGCGACATTGTTTTACAGTAAACTTAGTCTATCTATGGAATTTTTTATAAAAGAATACTTGGTCTATCAATGAGCTAGTCTGTATCAGTTACCTTGTATCAATGAGCTAATCTATATCAGTCATAATTATAACTATCAGTGACTTAAGAACATAAATTCTATCAAAGTAACTATTCTATGCATATTAGTTCCAGATTGAATTAATAGAAGACTTCATCATTGTTTAACATAAATAAACATTTATTAATATATTCCATGATATTGTTTGATTATTTTTACATCCATACTAACTCTAGAACATGAAGGCATCATTATGAAATAAAAGTATTATATAGAGAAGCAAGATTTGGGATTATCAGAACATTCCTAAACATAATTGGTATTATCAGAACAGGTGAGTCCAACAATGATGTGGATTATATTTATTGAATTTTGAAAAATGCATTAAATATTTGTAATCATGATGTCCAAATTTTGTATGTAGTTCACTATTATTTTTTGAGAATATTTATAAAAGCCTTAGTAATTTTTGTTACCATGAGAAAGAGTAAATCGAATAATTAATTGTAAAATTAATATGATAAGGACTTTATAAATGAACCTAAATCTCCCCCAAATTTTATTTTATGACTAATATTTTTCCATAACCATTTATGGAAATTTGGATAAGATTATGAAATGTATATAATTTTATTAAAATAAAAGTTACACATGTCACCCTCTTATTTTTGACGAGTATAATATTTTTATTATGGTGTTATCTGGAAGATATGTTCTATTATAAATAATATTTTTAAATAAAATATATTTATTTTTAACATGGTAATTTATTTTTAATTTTTTTTTACAAAATAATTATCTTAAAATATTTCAAAACACTAATGCAATATTTATTTAATTAATAGAAAAATCAAATAATTGATATTAAAATATTAAAATAATTAAAATATGAGAAAATTAATGGAAGAAATGAAATTCTATATGAATTTTTGTGTTCGGTATGTATTCAAATATTTTGTTTTATGTTAATTTTTTTATTAATATTATTGAATGTCCAAAAAATGTATTGAGTTGATCCAAAATTGATATTAATGATATTTTAAAATAAATAATATTACATTAAATTATTTAAAATTACTAAATATCATAACAAATTAAAAAATATTATGATAAGTTTTAAAATAAAACTCAAGATCCATATATGGGTTTTTGCCAATATAATTTAAAAATTGTGGCCCTCAATGAGTAAAAAATCAACATTTTCACGGTAAGTGTTAAAGGGGTTAAATAAGGGATAAAACTAAATAAAAAGGTTAAAAAGTAACATAAAAATATGTAAAAAATAGTGTATGAGAATATTTAAAACTATAATCATATTTTTTAAGAAATAACTCAATTTTGATCTATTTATAATTGAATATTAATTTATATTAGTTTAATATTTTGGGAAATTCCAAGAATGCCCTTCACCTCTTCTATAAATGGGAACATCATCTTATCATTTATTCACACTTAAAACCCATTTGTTTCAGCATATATCCACCATAATAATGTATTAGAATCACTAACCTCATTATTTGGTCCATTTTTTAGATATAACATCTACCATAAATGTATTAAGGTGTTGAGTAATAGAGGTTTTACAAAGAAGAGGTATAGTTTTTATCTACTTATTTAAATAATTTTTCTTATTAAACAACCTTCCAATATTATTTAACCCTTATAAAAAAATTAATAATATATAATAAATATAATAATATGTTATTATTTTAGTTTCATGACCTGTATCATTCTCCACATCGATCAAAAGGGAGATAAATCCATCGTTCATGTGTGCAACATACTAATGCCTTATAAACTAATGTGATCCATTTTACATCACTATCCACAATGATTAGTTATAATAATAGAATTTATTTTTATACATTATATTAATGAAATTTTTGTCATTGTGAAAGAATAATATATCATTTAAATTCTTACGTTTCCATGGACATAAAAATGATGACGTTGTTCATGCGTATGTGTGGACTACCACCTCAATAAAGTAATGTTATTTGTTTTCCATCACCATATCACATGAATAATATATATAAGTATAATTTAATAATTAAAATTATATTATGATATTTTTATTAATAATTAAACATATAAAATAATTACCTTTTTTCCATTACGATCATTAAATAATGAAAACATTTCTCATGCATACAACCAACTTACCATATCAAGGATTGTAAAGTATTTCATTTTTCATAACCACATTTAATGTTTTGATTTAAAAGTATAATTTATTTATAAAGATGTTAATTATTTAAGGATTATAATTCTGGAGATGATGTAATTGTGATCTCTTTTACCATAGTCCACTTATCGAATCCATTTTGGACTTAGTTATTGAATATTGTCAAAATTTCCGTTGTGAACATAAATGATTAAGTAATTTTATATAAAAAATAAATTAGTGAAAAAGGAATAACAAATAGGAAAAAAGTTATCAAGATATTAAATAATTAACCTATGTTTATTATTTTGTAATTTAAAGAATTGATATGATGATTCAGACTCAAGGTAAGGGACACATTACCTAAAAGCATCAATTTACATGTTTTGAAGATTTTTTCTCTAGATCATTATCTTTCATTTATATGTTTTAAAAATTAATTTAATGAATTTATTTATATGTAAATGAATGTTTTAAAATATAATTTTCTTATTTTTCACAGATTTTTTAAAAAAGGTATCATTTTAATGTATTATGTAATGGAATTTTAAAAAAAATTACAAAGGTCAAAGGGATTGTTTTTATCTTATAAAACATGATTTTATCTTCCCACATTATTGACACCTAAATGTTTTTAATATCCACTTATATATTTTCATATTTTTTTCAAAATAAAATGTTTTCATTTTTATGTGTGATTCCTTATTAAATGAAATGTGATTTAAAAATTAAAAGGTTATTTTCCTCAAAAATATTTTTTATAGAAGCTTTATGTTTTATGATTATGTAATGGTTATTGATAATTTTTTATAAGGATAGGTGGTTCTTTTATAAAATAGGAGAAACTGATCCCATTATACTTCTCCAATGAATTGGTTAATGGTATGTTTTTAATTGATGAGGTATCTCCTTAGAGATTATGGGAATACATTGTGATGGTTATTCCAAATGTGAATTTGATGGTTACTCCCCATGTATACATGAGAGTTAGAAATTATGTAAGCATTATATAAAAATAATCCCCAATCTTACCATCTTGACATAAATGTTCTTTCTATGTATTTAATAGGAATCTTATGATTTCATAAGGTAATATAAATAGATTATGATTTATTGGTGAAGGTTATAATGTTGCCGCGTTTTATGGAAACATTTATGTGTTTTTATTTTTTTTATGTTCACATTAGAAATGTTTTATGTGATTCATTTTTCAGAAAATGTGATTTACTGGGTATGAAATATTTATTTTGTGGACCTAGTTTTTAATAAAAGGAATTTTTTTAAAGCATTTATTGACAAAAATTTTCATTTATTCTTTTATACCCCTTTAATGATATTTCTTATAGTCATCCTAATTTTTAAATTTTTTTAATAGGATGAGTAGGGATGAGTATGAGTTCAAGATAAATATGGTAATGTTTCTTCATGAAAAAAATCATGTTTTATTTTAAATTGTTTTTCTTTTATGGAAAAAACAGATATTGTGTAGATGTTTCCACTTGTAATATAAATGTTTACTATATAAGAGTTTATACTAATTATCTAAAAAGCTAAAATTATAATAAAATTGGGAAAATATTGTGATTTATAGTTTTAAAATAAATATAAAATGTAAATTTTTTAATATAAATTTTTTATATTTGGTATCAGAAAATGGTTTTGATAACTATGGAGATTCTAATGTTTTCATGAAAAGTTATCTTAAGAGGTATGGATACTATAATGGTTATATAAAAGAATTAGTTAATAGTCATATTCAAAACTTTTGAGGTCATATGTTATGAAATATTAAGGAAACTAATGATATTTTTGATGAAAATTATTTTTATATAATTATTGGTTATTAAAATTTTGGGTGCCTAATGAAAATTATGAAATTACCTTTATGGTTACAAAATTTCACTAATATTGAATATATTAAGGTTATTTTGAGTATTTTATCCTACTTTTGGTAAATTTATAACCATTATATTGGTTTATAAAAGGATAACCAATAGATTGTGTGACAACATATTCCATACATCAAGGTAGTGAAGTGTTTTTACAAAACTAATAGTAGAAAATGTTGAGTTGCCTACCACTATCCTATATGAAGTCCATGTTAGAAATGATTTGTAATTTTCGTTAACCAATTTTATAAATTAATAATAACTTTATTTTAGAAAAATATATATTATCTTATAGAATCCAAGTGGTTAAGAATTATTTTGGGATTAAGTGATTAGTATAATTTGGAGAATCATTACAGGAATTATGTAAAAATAGTAATATGAGTTTATTTTGAGGAATAAAGGTTGAATTTTCTTTTTTTAGATTTATTATGTACGAAAATTATTTTTAAATCTTAGAGGTTATATGATTAGGGAATATAATTTTTGGTTTGAGAGTAATTGAGTTTATTTGGAGATAAATATTAAAATTATCTTGGAATAATATGTCACCAAACACTTCTAATTTTTGTCTAGCATTCATAGTTTGGACTATTTTGATGAATTTTAATGAACATTATTTATCAAATGATCAATGATAATATTTTGGTACTATAATTTAATTTTGAGAATTAATGTCATTTTTTCTTCAAAAAATGGTATATTATTTATGGAGAATTAACCTATCATGTCATAACAATTTGAGTTTTTTAGTACCAAAATATAGGAGGAATGTATTTTTAGCCTTTTATACATTTAGTGATATGTAAAAGTTGATTCTCATTATTTATACATTAAAAATTCTTCTTAAATAAAAATAGCTTATTGAAAAAAATGTGATTGTTGTAAAGACCCAAAATTTTTAATTATCTATGTTTCATAAATTTTTGTGTTATTTTATTTTATACTCAAAAAAAAATATTTACTTAATTAATGAATTGGGTATAATTAAAATGATACTTTTTGGTTTTGACTGTTATATGACCGTTAGAAAATAAACTCTTAACATTATATTTTTTTAATAAAATACTAGTGTTCTTGACTAATTTTGGAAAAAAGAGTATTTTAAAAAAAATTATACTTTAAATAATTAATAATGAGAAATGATTTTCAAAAAATGGTATTTTACAGTTGTGATCAGTGAAAATTTAAGATTCTAATAAGATCAATCTGATTTTTAGTGAATAGAAATGTATGAATAGGAAAATAACCATATGAATAGTAATTAATAGTAATGAAAATTAAATTTTCTAAAAAATAGAAACTTCACCCATGAATTTATAAATCTAAATTAAAAATCATAATTGGGAAAAAATGATCATAATATATGTTTTGGTATTTTTGAATGTCATAAATGTTTAATTTAAAATTTTATAATTAATTTTATAATTTAAAATGGAAGTATATTTTCATAAAATGTAATAATAAATTGTTAGTTTTTTTTATTATGGTTATACGATAATTTTATGGGACTATGATTACTTTTTTTAAGGTGTTACAAAATGAGTTATAGTTTTAAAGTTGTATTTTGGGAATAATTGAAGATTTTATTTTAAAATAAAATTAAAAATATTTACAAAAATATTTTCATAAAATGGAGTCCATTTTTGAATTTAGATCATCAATATTAGGTTATGGTGAATTTTTGGGATTTTTCTGAAGCAGTTGAATTCTCAGTAAATAGTTAAAATATAGTTTTGAGTTTTGAGTGTTTAATGGAATATTTAATTATGTAATAATGATGTAAGATTTATGTTCGACTTCTAAAGAGTGGTATATGCTATTATGTGTGACAAGTGGCCAATACCATGGGAAAATACCATGGTCAAGCCCATGGTTTTGCAAATACCACTGATGAGATGTCCCTTGAAAATTAATAATTTATTCCACAAATTTCCCAATAAATACAAAGCCATTTCCCTCATTACAGTCATTCAAAAATACTCCTCAACTATTTTATGGTCTCCTTACCTCCAAATGAGTCATCCCAAGGAGCCCTAAAGCCTCCAAAAGTCCTGACCTTCAATCTTTCGAAGATACTCTTCAAGGTAAGGGAATCGTTTACCCTCCTCTTTTATGTCACGACTTCCTTTATGTAATGTCTTATAGTTCCATTTAATTATGAGGGATCTTGTTATTATATATATTTACTATTTTTCATTTCATTTCCAAATGACGTGAGACCCTTTCCACTCCCATAAATTGATTTTCTGAATTTTTATGTGACACTGTTGGGCTGCCGAATTTTCGTAAAAAAACGTGCTTTCTCTTTCCTTTCCAGTTTCCTTTTCATGTGGTGTGTCATTTAAATGCCCACACCATTACCTTATTTATTTTTATTACGACCCTCTACTTTAAAATTATTCATTAATGGATGGGTTACCCTTGTACCCTTTCTTTTTATTATTTTCTAAAACCATGATATATAGCTGTTATGCTGTAGAAATTTCACCTCAAAATTTATCTCTCTTTATATCTAGTTTTATTTATGTCAATAACCAGATCTATTTTTGTTTATATGGGTGTTCATAAATATACCAAAAAATATATATTTTATTCTGTAATTAATATACATATTTCCTTCACTCCCTTTCCATGGGTTATAAATTACATAATGACCTTTGATTTTAAACTTTTAAAACATCAAAATTCTGAAATGAAACCCATTTATTTTATTCTCTATGAGTTATTTATGAAATGTTTTATTATAACCAGGGTGGGTCAAATTTAAATAAATACATATTATGGTTGAAACATGAAATCACTCAAATGAATTTGGTAAATAAATTAATCTCTAAAGACGACAAGTTTCACGATACCTTGGTAATTTTTATGAAACCTCAGGGATAAACCTTGGTGATATATTCATGAATGTCTAAATGAAATGTTGTAGCTACATATTCAAGTTATAATTAATGTTAATTTTATTATGATATTCATACTCTTCAATTTCTCATTCCTTTATTACTTTTATCATGTTCTTATTAATACTGCTCAAGATCACAAGTCAACTGTTTCACATGTTTTCTTTATTGAGCCTTCTGCTCACCCTTTCCTTTAAAGTATGTATCCTGGATATGAGATGTAGTAATTGTACATTGTATGAAAATATGATGAATCCTTTTGAATTATTTATATTTTTTTCATGTATTATGCCCTTGATTTCTAAGACACTAGACATTAAAGATCCTATGTTTGTAAAATGTAATGAAAAGTTATGTAATAAAAAGGCAGGATGCCATAGATGGTATCAAATGATAGTTTAGTTCATTATGGAAATTAGGTTATGAAAACTTTATGAATAATACTATATAAAAGTATAAATATTTGAAAACATCCTGGTATTTATGGTGAGTGTTGAGTAAATGGTTTATCCAGAAAATACATCCATGTCTGGATACGAGAAGGTAGAGGTGGCTCTGGCCCAGAGGTACCTAGGAGTGAAAACTTCGACAAGGAGTTTCAGGATTGACTCGGGGTATCTTGGTACATGACAACAGACCCTACTACACTCTATGTTATGACACTGTCGAGGGATATTTTTGGTTAATCATAATCATTTTATGAATCATTATGAATGATTTATGGAGAAATGTAATTATTTCATGTGGTTTTAAGTCATAAAATTTGTTATAGTTAAAAGATTTGTAAATGAAATAAGATTCTCAATATGGTTTTCTTCTTTTAGAAATGGTGGGAAATAGGAGGAACCACGCAAATGGTAACCACAATGGACCATGCACTGACAACCCACCGATGGAAGCCAGAATGGAAATATTCATTCAAATGATGAACCAACTGACTCAAGTTATGGGAAATAACTTGAATCAAGTTAAGAGACCAGTCTCACCATGGTGGGAAAAACATTCTGTTGACTCCTTTATGTGTCCACAACCACCAACTATTAGTGGATCTATAGAACCCTGGATTTTTGAACAGTGGATCAGCTCTCTAGAGAAGATCTTATGTGTTCTCCAATATTACAAGAAAGAGATGGTCACCCTGGCTGTATATCGCTTAGTGGGAGAAGCTGATCAGTGGTGGGAACTGATTAAAAACATGTGGCAAAAAGTGGAGGTTGAAGTTATAGAGTGGGAAGAGTTTATAAGGATATTCTTCAATAAGTATTTCCCTTGTTCCATGAGAACAAGAATGGAGAAGGAGTTTCTCATGCTGAAGTAAAAGGAGAATGAATCTGTGGGAATCTATGAGATAAACTTTACAAGACATTCCCGTTATACCGAATGATTTGTCATGGATCCTAATGGTATGGTTGATAGACTCTTAGATGGACTAAGACCTCATCTTCGGAAGAATATAGCCAACTGAGAATATGACAGTTACGAGGAGATCGTACAGAGTGCAATGAAAGTCGAACATGAGTTTGGTGAGACACAGTGGTCTCATAAATCAAATGAAAAAAAGAGATCGATGGAGCCCAGAATAGGGAGGAACTTTGATCAGGGTAGATGAGGAAAGAAAGTCCAACGTCCCACATGTAAAAAATGTGGGAATAAGCATTCGGGGAACTGCCTTCTCGGTAGAGGGAAATGCTACATGTGTGGATGCGATGGCCATATTGCGAGGAATAGTCATATTGAGGTGAAACCTCAACTTCCAAAAACTAAAGACAAGGGGAATATGGTGCATGCCATACCTGATGTCCCGTGCTTTAAGTGTGGAAAACTAGGGCACATTTCCAATTATTGTCCAAATTAGAGGGAATTAGAGGGGAACCACCATCATCCTTAGGAAAGGCCAAGGGAGAAAGGTTTTTCTTTCTCTATCATGACCGCTGATGTTAAAGCTCCAAATGATGTGGAAGTAGGTACTCTGGTTGTTCTCTCAAATATTGCAAGTACATTTATTGATTCTGGTTCTATGCATTCCTTTATTTCCTCCAATTTTGAAAAGAATTTGGAATCAATACCCAACATGATAAAAGTAGAGTTATTAGTCAAGACTCATAGTGGGATTATCCAAGAATCGTTAGTGTTTAGAAACACTAGTATTTACTTTGGTGAGCACAATATTATCGCAAATATAGTAGTCATTCCCATGATAGAATTCGACATTATACTAGGGATGAACTTGATCTCATAGTATAATTCTAAGATCAAATGTAGAAGGAAGGAAATATCTGTAGTCTTGAATGGAAAACTAACAGTTATCTTCCTAGGAGAGATATCACAACCTTATCTTTGTGTAGAATAACATCTTATATCATTCGTTATGTAATTTATCGGTGAGGAAGAAGAAGGAAATGAGAGTTCGAGGATAGAAAATGTCCCCATCATCCAAGAATACATTGACATATTTCTTAAGGAGTTACCTGGACCTCCCCCATAAAGAGAGGTAGAATTTTCTGTTGAAATCATTCATGTATCTCATCTAATATCAAAGACCCTGTATAAGATAGAAAATGTGGAACTGGAGGAATTAAAGAAACACATCTAAGATCTTTTGGAGAATGGGTTTATCTGACCGAGTGTGTCTCCTTGGGGAGCAGCAGTTCTCTTTTTAAAGAAGAAGGATGGATCAATGCGGCTATGCGTTGATTATAGAGAACTGAATGTCATCACATTAAAGAAAAAATCCCTTCTTCCAAGAATTGATGACTTATTTGACCAAATTTGTGGGGCTCAATTCTTCTCTCAAATTGATCTTCGATATAGTTATCATCAATTGAGGGTGAAGAAAGAAGATATTCCAAAAACAACATTCTGATCAAGATATGGGCATTATGAGTTTGTTGTTATGCCATTTGGACTGACTAATGCACCTGCAATTTTTATGGATTTGTTGAATATAGTTTTTAATGACCACCTTAATAAATTTTTGGTAGTTTTTATTGATGATATTATGATATATTAAAATGGTCGTGAGGAGCATGAGGATTATCTAAGGGTTATTTTGAAAACATTATAGAAGTACTAGATTTTTGGAATGTTTAGAAAATGTGTATTACGGTTACAAGAAGTTACATTCTTGGGGTACATTGTTACCAATGAAGGAATCACATTTGACCATTTAACGAGAAATGTTATAGAGGAGTGACCTCATGATACAACAATAACTGAGATTTAGAGTTTCCTTGGGTTATCGGGATATTATAGGAGTCTTGTGAAAAACCTTTCATGAAATTATAATCCATTAACCAAGTGAAATCAAAAAGGGGTCAAGTTCTTCTGGACAAAAGAAGTGTGAGTAAAGTTTCCAAGAGCTGAAGAAGAGATTGGTTACTGCACCCATGTTAAATATTCCCTCAATTGGATAAGGATTCGTTATTTTTAGCGATGAACATCTGGGAAGGGCTTGGGTGTGTCCTCATGCAAAATGACAGGGTCAATCCTTATGCATCTCAACAATTGACGACTCGGGAGAAGAACTATCCTACACATGATCTGAATCTAGTTGCAGTCATTTTTGCAATAAAGATATGGAGGAACTATATTTATGGGGAGAAATGTTATATATACATAGACCATCAATGTTTTAAGTATATTTTCAAAAATAAGGAATTGAACACGAGACAAAGGCGATGGTTGGAATTTCTTAAAGACTTTGATTGTTCAATTCATTATCATCCCGAAAGAGCAAACACAAGCTCTGATGCATTATGTAGGAATGACCCAGTTGTTCTATACATTATTAGAACTCAAAGTGATCCTTTGATCAATGGCCAAGAAAAACTGGACATGGGAATTATAAAGGAAGGTAAATAATCAACACTATCCCAAATAATTTCTCAACTGTCACAACTAGAGAAGATCAACAAAGCTCAGAAAGAACATCCTTTGTTACAAAAAATTTTGAGGCTGTGAAGGATGGGAAGTTTCCTGAGTTCAATATTGATCAGGAAGGTGTAATCAAATTTCTTACAAGACTATGTGTTCCATATATTCTGAAAATAAAAAGTAGTTGATGGATGAATCTCATAGATATATATTTTCTATACATCCTGGTAGAACGAAAATGTATAGGGACCTTCGTGATCATTATTGATGGGATAATATGGAAATGGATATTGCTGATTACATGACAAGGTGCCTGGTATGTCAGCAAGTAAAGGTGGGGATACAAATTCTTAAAGGGGTATTGCAACCAATACCCATTCCATCATGGAAGTAGGACAGTATCACTATGGACTTTGTCACTGGTCTCTCAAGAACTTCCAAAGGAAACAATATGATATGGTTTATTATGGACTGTCTCACCATAATTTCCCATTTTATATCCATTAGAAATGATTATCTCTTGATAATCATGCAAGTATTTACATGAAGGAAGTGGTAAAGATGCATGGAGTTCCACTTTTTTATTGTATCTGATCGTGATCCAAGGTTCACATCAAAATTCCGGACAAGTCTTCAACATGCACTATGCACTGAATTGAATTTTAGTATGACATATCACCCCCAAACTGATGGCCAATCTAGAAGGACTATTCAAACACTCGAGGAAATGCTAAGAACATGCTCAATGGAATTTAAAGGTGCATGAGATCAATATTTCCGTTTAGTTGAGTTCACTTACAACAACAACTTCCACTTGAGCTTTCAAATGGAACCCTATAAAGCTTTATATGGGGAGCGATGTAGAACTCCTACTTATTGGGATGAAGCTGGTGAGAGGAATCTTCATGGTCCTGATCATGTGCAAGAGATGACCGAAATGGTCCAAGCCATCAAACAACACATTAAGGCTACTCAATGTCAACAAAATAGAGATTCTGACAACCGTTGAAGGGACTTGATGTTTGATGTTGATGACAATGTCTTTCTTCAGATTTCACCTAGGAATAGAGTCATGAGGTTTAGGAAAAAAGGGAAGCTCATCCCTAGGTACATAGGCCGCTATGAAATCATTGATTGTGTGGGAGAAGTGGCTTATCGTCTTGCACTTCCTCCAAATCTTGCACAAGTTCAGGATGTCGTCCACATATCCCTCTAGAGGAAGTACATACCTGCCCTTTCACATGCACTAAATCCAGAGGTGGTACAACTGGAACATGACCTCTGTTATGGGGAGTAGCCAATGGCGATCTTGGATCGTAGAGAAAAGATTCTACTCAATAAGACTACCCAACTTTTTAAGGTGTTGTAGAGGAACCACAAATGTGAAGAAGCCACGTGGGAACTGGAAGAGTCTATGATCCAGAAGTACCCACAACATTGTTCATCATAGGGTAAAAGTTAAAATTTTGGGCACAACATTTCATAACTGGGGATGAATGTAACGACCTGAACTTTTTAATTATGTTTTTTCTTAAATTTTAGTGTTATTTTATTTTATAATCAACAAAACAATATCCTTTAATTAAAGAAGTGGGTATAATTTAAAGGAGACTATTGGGTTTGACTTTTATATGACTGTTGGTCAATATGACCATTAGAAAATAAACTCTTAACATTATAATTTTTTTATAAATACAAATGATCTTGACAAATTTTGGAAAATGGGGTATTTTAAAATATTTTTTTATTCTTTAAATAATTAATAATGTGAAATGATTTACAAAAAATGGTCTTCTACAGTTGTGATTAGTGAGAATTTTAGAGTCTAATAACATCAACATGTTTTTAGTGAAAAGTAAATTATGAATAGTAACATACACGTATGAATAGTAATGAATATTAAATTGTCCAAAAAATAGAAACTCCACCAATGAATATATAAATACAATTTTTAAATCTTAGATGTTTAAAAATTGATCATAATATAAGTTTCGGTATTTTTGTATGTCATATATATTATTAAAAAATTTATAATTATATTGGTAATATAAAATGGAAATATATTTTCATAAAACGTAATCATAAATTGTTATTTTTTCTTATTATGGTTATAAAATAATTTTATGGGACATTTGTTACTTATTTTAAGGTGTTACAAAATGAATTATAGTTTTAAACTTGTATTTTTGTAGTAAATAATGTTTTTATTTAAATATTAAATTAAAAATACTTAGAAAATTATTTTTATAAAATAGAGTTCATTTTTGAATTCAGAGCATCGATATTAGGTTAGGGTGAATTTTTGGGATTTTTCTGAAACAATTGAATTTTCGGTGAATTGTATGTATATAGTTTTGAGTTTCAGGTGTTTAATGATATAATTAATGATGTAATAATGTTGTAATATTTTTAGTAGACTTATGAATAGTGAGATATTGTTTTAGGTGTCCCAAGTGTCCAATACCATGGGGAAGCCCATGGTTTTGCAAATATCACTAATGAGGTGTCCCTTTGAAATTAATAATTTATTCCCTCGCTTTTCCTATAAATACAACGCCATTTTCCACATTCATTTCATTCCAAAATACTCATAAAAGAAGTTCTAGTCTCTTTACCTCACAAATTGTCATCTGAAGGTCCCCTAAATCCTCCCAAGGTCCCAACCTTCAAGATTTCTATGTAACTCATCAAGGTAAGATAATATTTCACCCTCCTCTTTGAAGTCATGACTTCCTTTATGTTATGTCTTATAGTTCCATGTTATTATATGGAATATTGCTCTTATATATGTTTAATACATTCCATTTCATTTCAAAATGATTATATACCCTTTCCACTCTCATCAAATGATATTCAGAAAATTTATGTGACGCCGTTAGGCTGGAATATATTTGTAAATGAAATCGTTCTTTCTCTTTCCTTTTCATGTGGTGTGTCATTAAAACGTCCAAACCATGATATTATTTCTTTTTTTTATGTCCCTATAATTTAAAATTGTTCATTTATGGATGGGATACCATTTTCTCCTCTCTTTTTATTATTTTCTAAAACAAAGATATATAACTATTATGCTGTAGAAATTTCACCTCAAAATTTATCTATCTTTCTCTCTTATTTTATTTATGTGAATACCCAGAACTATTTGGTTTCAATGGATGTTCATAAATACAACAAAAAATATAAATTTTATTCTGGAATTGAAATACATATATCCCTCACTCTCGTTCCATGGGTTATAAATGACATAATGACCATTGTTTTTAAACGTTTAAAATGTCACAATTTTGAAATGAAAACCATTTCATTTATTCTATATGGTTTATTTATGAATTGTTTTATTATGATCATTGTGGATAACATGTCAATAAAAGCATATTAAGGGTGTACCCAGATAACGATCCAATTCATTGGATAAATAAATCAAACTCTAGAGATGATAAGTTTCACGATACCTTGGTGAATAACATTGGTAATTTTTATGACACATTAGGGATAAACCTTGGTGATATGTTCATGAATGTATAAATGAATTATTGTAGACACATATTAATGTTATGATTCAATTTATTTTTATTATGAAAATTCTATTTTTCCGTTTTTCATGCCTTTATGGCTTTTATCGTGTTCTTATTAATATTGCTCAAGATCACATGTCAACTGTTTCACTTGTTCTCCTTACTGAGCCTTCTTCTCATCCTTTCCTTTGATGTATGTCTCTAGGATATGAGATGTATAAATTTAACAAAGGATGAACCTATTATGAAGTTTTATTAATGGGTTAGAAGAATTTTTATGTTGTTTTCATGTATTATGTTACTCATTTCAAAGACACTAGACTTTAAAAATCCTCTGTTTGTAAAATGTAATGAAATGTTATGTAATAAAAAGGATGGATGCAATAATTGTGTTTGAAATTTATTAAAGGATAAAGCTATAATTTTTGAGTAAGAATATTTCCTCATATTCTTATATATTTGTGAAATATAATTCATTTTCTCAATCAAATTAATCTAAAAAAATGTTATCCATATTCTATTATTACTAGAAAAGCAGTGATCATTTAAAACAAAAAAGATAAATGGTTTTATGATTGTTCAATTTGTCATGAAAATTTTCTCTTTCACTACTTATCTGTACCACTATGATAAATTTTAACTTCTAGGTTCATGTTTTCCTGAACAGAATACTAGTATGTTTTTTCTTTCATGACCTTCATAACCTTTTTCCCTATAATTATGTGATAGTTTTATAAATCATTTATTCTTTGTGGAATTTAAATAAAGGTATTCTGAAATTTAATTACTTATTTAACAAGAAAAAATTTAAAATTTCGAGGACTCTATTTCATGAAATGGGGAATAATGTAATTTCTTGATATTTTTTTAAAGGAAACCTTATGTTCGGTAGCGTATTAGATACACAACTCTAAAATTAAATGAACAACTAAATTTTGTTATTAAGTAACCATTATAACATAACCCTTAAATTTGTGGAATTGAAAAGAATTAATGAATTTTCAAATATAAAATAATACTACTCATTAAAAATGTATTAATTAAGGATTCGAAAACTAATATCTTAATTTTTTTGAAATCATTTCAGTTTTCAAATACACGTTCTTCAAGAATTATATTTATTTATTTTGTAAGTGAACAATAAAATTAATTTCTAGAAATTGTATATTTTTTTTTAAATAAAATAACATCAGTTTTGAAAATCATAATATGAAAAATATATTATAGAAAATGTTTGAGTTTTTTTTAAATAGTTGTATTTTTTCAATGACAAATGATTAATACCGATTTTTATTGAAAACAATATTTCATTTTCAAGTATTTATAAATTATAAATAAATTTTAGGTTATTTTTTAAATTAAATTCATTTCCTTTTGTTTTTATAAAATCCAATTATACATTTTTAAATGAATTTTATGGTTGAATTTTGTATAAAAGAATTTTTTATTTAGAAAAAGAATTTTTCTGAATAAATGTATATCATTTCATTCTGAATTTTTAATTTTGAATTAAAATATACAACATATATTTTTCGAGTTTTTAAAAATTTATTACATAATTATAATAAGGGGAATTTTTTTTTAAATAGTTTACTTTTAGTTTTGGTCAATAAGAATAGTAACCTTAGTAATTCTTGTTACCACGGTTAAGGATAATTAGTGCAATAAAGGTTAAAAATAAAATTATAAGGACTAAATTTTGACACTAAAACATTAATTCTTATTTTTGGATTATTAATTTTTTCCATAATCATTCTAGGTTTGGTTATACAACCATTTATGGCCACTTGGATTATATTATGATATTTATAATATTTTATTTAACGAAAAATCAAACATGTCACACTCTTGTTCACAAAAAGTATAATATTTTTAATATGGTGTCATATAGATGGAATACTTGATTCTAAGTAGTATTTGTAATGATAAGAGATTTATTTTAAATATATTAATTTATTTTTAATATTTCATAAATAAATAATTACCCTAAATCATTCACAACACCGATGTAAAAATAATTTAATTAATGTATGATGTGAACTTAAATGATGAATTAATTTTATATAACAACATTTTAGGTATAAAAAGAATCGTAATACTGAAAATGGTTATCAGAGTATAAATAATTGACCTAATTTTATTACTCAGGAACATAATGAACATTTGGGATGAGTCGGACTCATGTTAAATGATTATTTAACTAAAAAACCTCACATTAACGGTTTTAAGGATATATTTTCTCAACAATTATGTTTTATATCATGTTATAAAATTTATATTTATGAATATATTTATATCTAAAATATTTTTATAAAAATTTAATTTTAAAATTTCTCTAAAATGTTTCCAAAAAGTAATCATTATAAGGTTTTATGTAAGGTAATTTATTATAAAATTTTTCTTTTATTTGTTTTTTTAAATAAGTTAGAGGTATTGTTTTTTAACTTATGTGGACAGATTTTATTTTATGACATTCATGAAACATTAATTTTTTGAGGCTTCCTTGAAAAGTTTACAATTTCATTTCTAAATATTTTTTTGCATTTTCACAAGAATGGATTTTTAACAAGAAATGTGATTTCAAAATAGAAAGGTTATTTTCCATGAGGATGTTTTTATGTATTATTTATGTGTTGTGATTATGTTATAATTATTTTCCAATTTTAATAAGGATGGGTAGTTTCTTTATAAACATTGGGAGGGTGAGATCATTTCAAAGCTCTAATGAATTTGGTATATGGATAGAGTTAACTGATGAGGCTTCTCTTAAGTGATTATAGGAATGTACAATGATTTATATTCCAAATGTAACTGTGAATATTTTTCCCTATAAAGATGTGAGAGAAACGAAATATATCATAATTATATAAATATTCTTCCACAATTTACCTACATCATTTATGCATGAAATCTATTGATTTTATAGGAAACATAGGTTTTTATAATGTAATTTAAAGATTTTATGTTTTATGGGTGAGCATTATATTATTATGGTTTTTTTATGAAAAAATTATGGGTTTCGATATTTTTGTTACATTTACTTATGAAATGTTTTATGGAATTTTATGTATACAAAATGTGTCTTATTGGGTTAATAAATCATTATTTTGTGCTAAAATTTTGTTTTCAAAAAGTAAAATTGATTAAAGTATTTGTGGACTAATGATTTCTTTCATTTTTATGTACCTTAATGAGATTTTTGTGCTCATACTATGTTTCGAAATTTTTTCAATAGATATGTAGGGAAAATGATGAGTTTATGTTGAAAATGTATGTGTTTTTCCTGAAAATTATTCTTGTTTTATTTTAAAGTCGTTTTTATGGAAAGATAGATAATTATTAGAAGTGCCCACTTATAATCTTAGGTGTACTATTTAAGAGTTTTTCATAATTATATAGATTTAAAATCATAGATCATAATTTAATAATAATGTGATTTATAACATTAATATGACTAGAGTGTGTATCGTTTGAGGTTGGGTTATTAAATTTTTTCTATTAGATTGTACATCTATATGCAGTTCCTGTGGACATTATTTATGATCAGGAAAGGAGTTTTACATCATAGTTTTGAAAGGGATTGTAAAGGGATCTAGGGACTCAACTGTGATTGATCATGTCATATCACTAATAGATAGATAGACAATGTAATAGAATTATCCATATTTTTTAGGATATTCATTCATATTTTCCTATACGTTTTAGGTTCATGGATTTAGAATATATCATTGGATAATTTTTTGTATAATAATATTTACCATTATTTTATCAGAATGGTACCCTATGAGGTTTCCTATTGTCAACCTTTTCACTCATCATTATGCTTGCAAGTGCTGGTTCATTAATTTGTTCTGATACTTGCCCAAGTGTATGAGACTTTACATATAGAGCATCTGATCTAGAAGTCCTTGGTCACCACTTATGGAAAATCGGTATTTTATTTTGACCGTTGGAGGAGAAGATTGATGTTCATTATGGAAACTGGCTTTCCATTTGAATAAATCATCGGTTGGTGCATCGATATATTTGAAATAAATAAAATATATATCTAATGTTTGCTAGACCATTTAACATCATCGATGGTATAGGGTGGTGGATGTCCATTTGGGTCATCTATATAATTGATGAGGTATGCATGAAATTCTCTAAATATCTCAGCTTAGATGTATATGCTTGATCTAGTGCATGTTTTAGTTTTCAAGGATATTAAGTTATAACATGATTTTTCTTTCATTGTAAACATAGATTGAATCTTATAGAAAAAGTGAAATCTTTTGTGGGGGAATAGGGTCCCAGTTTTTATGATCTTAAGGAGGCATGTTGTAGTTTTCGAGGTGACATGGGAGTGAGATTATGTTTTTTCAGGCACAATGGCCTATATTGTTTGGGGTCACACTATAGATGCTTTTCTAGGACAAGTATATCTTATAGGGGGATAATTTCAAAACAATAATTTTATATTGTTTGAGAATGTATGTTCCAGTATGTATTAGGTGTTTTTATTGAACCCTGTAATGGTTGAACTTGGCTTCAGTTAGTGTTGATGGTTGTTGGTAGCTAATTTTTGGGTTTGGATGTTTCTGTTTCAAATTAGCAAACACCAAACCCTATTTAAGTATGTTTTGGCTAGAGTTTAATATTGTGTAATAACGACAAGGGAAAAAGTATTTTGAAGCATTTTTTAGGCCATGGTAGGAGAAAGATTCCCTGGATATCCCCATCATGCCATTGTAGAAGCCAATTTAGGTTGGAATGTTTAAGAAAACCATGACATATTATAGGATATGGTCAAGGTTATGGTAATGGTCAATAAATATTTCCAATAGTAATAATGTATTTATTTATTCTCCAATATTGAATAAATAAATTTTCAAAACATGTGTGACTTTAATGAAGGACATTAATGTGTTTTTTATATATTTTATCCCTATATAAATAAATCGATTCTCCTTCAATGGTGTGTTTTCTAATTTTTGTAAAGTTTTCACACACATAGAAGACCGAGGTCCTAATATTAGGAAATCTCCATTTGATCCTAATTTCTTGTTTTTTTAGCTTTATTCTTACCTCAATTTGGTCAATCGACGACTTTATTTCCTTATCCTTTGTTGGTGCATCTACATTGGAGTGATTAAATGAAGAACTAAGTTGATTAATTATTTAATTGGAATAATTTATTCAAATACTTCTGTAATGATCATTGAACAAGGTTATTATCATTAATTTAGGCTCAAAAGATCGTTGACTCTATAACCATGTCATTTTCCATGAGTGAACATGTTATTCTTTGATAAACTATACTTGAATATTAATTTTGATGGTAATCTAAAATTGGTTAAGTGTTTATTATACACATGAATTTTTAATCTTATCTTCCATAATATAGAAACCTTTTCATGTTGGTTAGAACTAGTTCTTAATGTTCTTAGTGCGTGATATTCTTTCGGTTGTTTTGAAAATATGGTTTAGCCGATGATCCTCTTGACAAACCTAGGTTTTGATGAAAACATTCATGAGGTTGGGATTTTATAACAATATAGGTCATTGTATATGATATATTAATGATATTATTGATTAGTCATTATAAATAATTCTTTATTCATATTTTCATATGGGTGAGTAAGTGTCCCTTGAGACCCTTTATTGATGTGTGATCATATGATTTCAAAGTAGCCTCTTCAGAATTGTACTTTATATAAATTGGTGTTCCGTATTATGATATATATTTCTTATTTTGACACATATATTATGTTACATTTCTTCATATATCAATATAATCAATTTACTCATTTACAAATCGAAGACCCCACGGAGGGGGGGGATGGTGATTTGAATATGGATAAAAACAATAGATCATTCCATTGTATGAGTAAGATCATATCCATGTATATAGAGGGGAGTAGACCATAAATTGAAACTAAGGATCTATTGGATTTATGATGAAGTGGGATAATTAAAACATGGGTGATATGCTTACACAAATACATCATAAATGTTTGGTGGGTCTTTTATTCATCTTAGGATAAGAGCCAGGTGTAGGGTATGACATGTAATGTTCCTGTTAACGACTACCATCCTAGATGGGCATGAAAAATTTCATTAATATAAAAACAAGGACTCATATAATAGGTTTACAAATATTTCTTATACATCTGCCATGTCTTATTATTTTATGTGAAAACTTTAAAATCCTTACCAACATTGTGTTGAAGCACGTAGGACTAGGGTTCATAGTGGATTGGTTAGTGCATGATGACTCAACATGTGTGTGACTATATGTTTACTTGTGAATTTACTTTATCATGGTTTAAATTCACATATATTCATGTGTACTTAGATTAAGGATTCATAAGTTATGTCTTATTTGGTTTATAAATAGACCTTGTATGCGAATATCAATGCATGTGTAGACTTCATGATTAAGGAATTAGGGAAGATAAAAGTCTCAATGGAAAGAGTTTGATTATTGGGAATGGTTTTTATAGAAAATATTGAGACTTACTCTGGGGGTATTTTAAATTTTTTTATTTAATTTCATGTATTGGATATACTCTTGTTTGACCTACAACATTGGTTATACTTATATATTTATTCTATAAGACTTGATGTATATTCTATGAAAAATGATACATCATTACATATTTATTCCACTCTATTTATTTATGATATTATTTATTCTGTACATGTTTAATAAAATTTGTATAGTCTTATAATTGGAAGCATTCAAACCTTCACTAAAAGGCATGAACAGCTTTCAAATCGGGATGGTCTCATGCGGTTGTCTGGAACTCCTCCTCAAATTCATTAATTCAAGTTGTATAATTACGGTTCGTCCCCATGATTTCTCCTTCTCGTAGGTACATGGAGATAAGCCCAAACATTGATGTATTATTTAATTTCAATAGTGGGGTAGAAGATATGGACATGGATAGTTGCATGTGGTGTAGATATTGGTGATTATTGGGTCATAGATTGTTTATGTTATAATCTACCTATCTTCTCATCATGATTTTTTATTATTTTATTTTCTGGTATAACATTGTTTTATATCACCCAAATTATTTTTCTCATCATAAATCAAGGTGGAGTGTCCCGTAGTTACTATTATATCTACAATGATGTTTGGAGTATATTCTGGATCATTTAATATATTTCCAGGTTTTGAACAAATGATGTGGAAGAATAAGTCATTAGATTATTTCTTTCTACATCATATAAAATAATATTATTTCATACTTGAAATAGAATTTATGTATTCATTATCTATTATCATTCATTGTCTCTAGATAAGGGTTTGATTTAGTGATATAGAATACTAGTATATAGTGTTTGTTGGTGTGATGAAATATTAAATTGTCCTTATGATTCTATAAATGATATTGTGTTAGACAATAGAATTATTCTTAGAATCATAAGAGTAACATGTGGAAAAATATACAAGGGTTTTCGAGGATATTAAAAATGGTTTTTATAAAGTGGATTTGGAAGTATCCCATCCACATGATATCTATTTTTGGATACAATTTCATATTAGATATTATTAGATGAATAGGTACCCCTATTAGATTGGCTATTCTGGGAAATGAGGTATAAGGATTCGAATTGATGATTTGATTTAAATGGGTATCATCCTCCCAAGGTTTTTTCAATGGGAATATCTTGTTTCATTCCATATATTGGATTTTGGTAGTCTAGGGTTTTTCATAATCTACCTCTGGTTGAATTACATGATAATAAAGAACTATTTCCATATTCAATGGATAGATGGTTTACTCAATAATAAAATGGATCTAGAAAGGTATAAAATAATGATCTATTGTATGTTTATTATCATATGCGAGTGAATTAAGAGTAAATCTCAAAGTCTATTTTTATGTGTTTTAAGGGAAATTTGGGTTTGTGGTTATGTCATTCAGTGTCATAAACCCCAATGATTTCCTCACGGGACTCATCAGCTACATGTTATGTGAGATCCTATATTTCAAAATGGTAGTACTCATTGATGAAATTATTATATACCTGATGTCATAGGAGGAACATATCAAGCATATTTGGGCTATAATTCATGTCCACTAACACCATCATCTCTATGGAAATTTTTCTCAGTGCTTGTTTTAGAAATAAAAATCATATTTTATTAGGAATTTGGTTTCTCAGTAGTTATTAGAAGTCAATAAATTAAATATCATGGTTTGTTTCTTTGGAAGAACCCTCAAATTCAATAAAATTCAATAATTTCTTTTTTCCTCTCATGATATCTTGCAATATTTATATTAAAATTACATGATATTAAAGTGTCATTGATGGCCTCAACCAGGAGGGACCATGAATTCATATAAACTAATTAGTGTCTGATATATTTCAACTAGCTTGAGCTAAAGCGGATTTTTTTCCATTCATGTTTTTCCAGGATTAGGTAGTGATGTTAATGGTTTTCTATGGTGATTATCATCTCAAATTGGTATGAATATTTATACAAAAAAAGGAAATGATATCATATGGTTTATAATGTTAAATCTGCATGATAAGAACTATGAAAAAAATTATCTTGATTTTATGGGTTTTTTCTATAAATATTTAGCGACATTACATCCTTGGGTTTCTGTTTGCGGTATTTATAGATAAAAATTCCTAGAGATATATCTTTCCTAAATGGAATTTTAATATATATTAGTTGTTGGGAATCATGTTATTAGAGGAAAATAACTAAAAAATATATTACACTCTATGGAAAGGGAACATTGTAATTGATGTGAGGAGTTCAAAATCATAATTGAATCACCTTACCTTGGTTGATTTTGATTATATTAATAAATACCAGAAATGATTTGGAATGGATATGTTCATGTAATTTTATGGGCATGATTTTAGATCTCTATTATTCGAAACCATGGATAGAAAGTCAGTAGTATATAGACTAGATGCGTTGTAATGGATGACTGAGATGTTTTAGATTATTTCAGATAGGATGAGAGAACAAAATGATAATCAGATGTATTATATTAGTTAAGGGTGGCACTTTAGTTCTACGTTGGGGAATATGTATTATAAATGATTTTCCATATTCATGGACAATATATATTTTTCTAGAGAGTATAAAATCCCATAGATTATCATTAATTTTGTGATGTTGGTGAACATCAGTGAGGTGACATATTAGTTTGTTCTTCCTCTATTCATTCAATAAATTATTCTTATCCTTTTTCATAATGTTCGTGGTAAACATTAAATTTTTTGTAAATTTAAATTGATGATTTGTTTTATTTTTTGTTTTTAAGATATAATTTCCATTTAAATTTCTAATGAAAAGATCCGAAAAATCTAAATATTATATCAGAATGAAACACTATTATAGCTGTTTCCGACGCTTTCGCCGGGGCGCGCGCCCGTCCGTCCGTGGGGGAGGACGTGCGGCGCTTCTGTTTCCCCGCATTCCCGATTTCCAAAGGCGGGCGGCATTCGCTCCTTATTCAGGGACGTCTGCTCCTTGATCGAAACGGGATGATGGGATGTCGGTTCTTCCTCCTATGGATTCCTCCTCAGAACTCATCACATAGTTCGGGTCTCCCTTATAGATTTAATACGTAGTTCGTGAAACTCTTCCCAGTGCCATGTTTCCATGGACGCCGGTTAATTACACTGCTTCTGTTGGGACATTCCAAAGGGTCCAGTCAGGGCAGCAACCTTCAGTCAGGGGAGTAGTCACGTTGAGGCATCAGTAGCGTGTCTGGAAGCTGGGGTACCTAGCATGTCTGTCTGTTATCCTTGACCACAAGGCTTCTCGAGGGCGTGGAAGCCCGAGGCGTCCCACATCGAGCACAGAGAATTATATGTCATAGACACATATCTGAGGTTTTCCTCAACTTCTCGTGCTCAACACAGGGTATGCCGCAAGTTTAACGTCCAGCGGAGACGGATCAACCCAACCAGAGCATTATCTAGGATAGATCGGATTGAGGGATCCTCCTTGAAGGGATATCGATACCGAGGCCAGCCCATGGGCGACTGTGAAGAAGAGCGTACCGACATGGTCTCACCAGGATAAGACGGTCCGGGCGAGAATCGGAACGGGTGGTGGGTTGATGAATGGAGTGGAAGGAGAGTGAAATGGGGCCATCGCAGGGGCGACAGTGAAGTTGGGCTTGAGCCTTGACGAGGCTTCCTTCGTATCCCCGTGGTAGGGAATCAAAGTCCGCGTAGATCGGGATGACGTCGATAAACTGACATGAAGGTGGACCTTGGCCCGATGAGCATCGTCAGAGTACCGACGTGAAAGTAGACCCGTGGGTCCACTAGTGGTGGGCTTGAACCTTGGGAAGGTTTCCTACGTACCATGCCTTGACATGGATCAAATACCTCGTAGTTCGGGTTAGTCACAATGGCTTGCCGTCAGACTAGAATTGGGTGTACAGTTTAAAGTCATGAGGGACAAAAGGAGGCATGCAGATTAACGTCATGATGGACGAGGGCGAAACTCGACGTGAATGAACGACCGAGCAATATGGCTTGAACCTCATGGAGGCTTCCTACGTACCATGCCTTGACATGGATCAAAGACCTCGTAGTTCAGGTGGGAAAGGGTTGCAACAGCTTACCACTGGACCAGAATGCAGTTTAACGTCATGCTGGACCGGGGTGAGACCCGACGTGAAATGAAGGGTGGGCTTGAACCTCATAGAGGCTTCCTACGTACCATGCCTTCACATGGATCAAAGACCTCTTAGTTCAAATGGGATGGGTCGCAATGGCTTACCACTGGACCTGAATGGGACCCGACATGAATGGATGATGGGTGGGCTTGAACCTCGTGGAGGCTTCCAACATACCTTTCCTTAACATGGATCAAAGACCTCGTAGTTCAAATGGGGTGGGTTGCAATGGCTTACCACTGGACCAGAATGGGACCCGACGTGAATGGATGATGGGTGGGCTTGAACCTCGTGGAGGCTTCCTACGTACCATGCCTTGACATGGATCAAAGACCTCATAGTTCAAATGATGGGTTTGTCGGTGAACTGACGTGAAAGTAGACCCGGGTGTCCACTATTGGTGGGCTTGAACCTCGTGAAGGCTTCCTACGTACCATGCCTTGACATGGATCAAAGACCTCGTAGTTCAAAAGGAATGCACAGTTTAACTTCATGCTGGACGTAGGTGTGACACGACATGGAATAATGACGGGTGGTCTTGAACCTCGTGGAGGCTTCCTACGTACCATTCCTTGACATGGATCAAAGACCTCGTAGTTCAAAAGGTATGCGCAGTTTAACGTCATACTGGACGTAGGTGTGACCCGACATGGAAGAATGATGGGTGGGCTTGAACCTCGTGGAGGCTTCCTACGTACCATTCCTTGACATGGATCAAAGACCTCGTAGTTCAAAAGGGTGAGGGGTCAGGGTCGGTGCTCACTCTAAGCCCACATGAGTCATGCTCGGTGTGAGAAACAAGAGGTTGCAAGGACCTGACGATCATGTCACGAATGGTGCGTCCGTGAGAAGCGAAGAGGGGCTTACGCGTTGAGTGGCCCATAGTGTTGGGACTTACTCCAGGATGGAGGCCCATAACGCGACAGAGTGCGGGAAGGATGGACCTTGGTCCGACGATGGGAGGTGCCTCGTTCCCTATCACGCCCTCCACTGACCTTGGTAGTGGGGAAGTACAGAGATGCAGAGGTGCAGCCATCCATTGAGGGGGATAGGGTCGCCCTTCTCTTACGAACATACGCCACTCCGACATGGAGGATCTCATTCCGTGTGAGGAAGAGTTCCATTCCCGTGGAGACGAGTGGTGTAAAAAATGTTCGAGCTGGGGGGACCCTTCGCGAGGGGCACGAGGTCGGATCACAGTTTAACGTCATGTGTTGAGAATGTGGTGCTTGGCAGTTTAACATCCTGCAGCTCGGATGAGGTGGGTTCACTCCACACCCCTAGGACTTACATAACTGGTACCCTCTAGTCCTTGGGGAAGGGAAGGTACCGGTAAGGCCATGGTTAAGGGGGGTCATGGAACGAACCATCGAGGGGTCCACGTTAGCGTGGCTATGCGAAGAAGCAATAGCTGTTAGCGTGCCTATGTGAAGAAGCATTAGGCGAAGCAACGCTACGGGTGGTATTGTCCATGGGACTTTGAAATCACATCGTGCAAACCTGGAGGGTCGCACGGGAAGAGGAATCGCTAAGCAGAGGAGTGTGCTTTGCGAAGTGGAGTGCCTTGGCCTTAGCATGGGGAGTAGGTGTGAGTGGGAGGTGCTTCGCAAAGTGGAACAGTGTTCACGGAGCATTGCCTCGCGATGAAGGGGTGCCTCGCGAAGCAGGGTCCTGCGAAGCAGTGTGCTTCGCGATGTATAGTGATCCTGCCTTGGCATAGGGATCACTAACATGGGTTGGGTGTTTCGCGAAGCATAAATGCTCCGTGGCTTCCCGGGCTCCCTTGGGAATCCCCTTCCTTCGCGAACGCCCTTGAGCTTCGCGAAGGGCATCCCTCATGGAAGAGGGTCTCAAAATGAGACAAAGCAGAGGCGTCTCGCGAAGTAGAAATACCTCACGGAGCTCATGATTCCCGGGGCAAAGAGTGCTTCGCGATTCGGGAGAGGAGAAGCCAAAAGGTCGGATTTTCCATCTTCGGGACTCAGGGGGAGTCCAGTATTTATAGGGAAAGGGCGCCGTGATGCAGGACTCGCGCGCCGCCTTCGGTGCTTCGCGGCGGCTCGCGAACATCAAATGGGTTCGCGGAGGATTACCGCCTCAGGTTCTTCGTGGCGGCTCATTAACGTCAAATGGGTTCGCGGAGCATTACCGCCTCCGGAGCTTCGCAGCGGCTCGCGAACGTCAAATGCGTTCGCGGAGCATTACCGCCTCCGGAGCTTCGCGACGCCGCCATGGTTGGGGCGCTTCACGGCGGGGCTTCGCGGCGGAGCTTCGCGAGGCAGCGCGCCGGCCTTTTTCGTTCCTTTCTTTCGGGCCACATTTTTGGCGCCAACAAATACCCCCCCCCCCCCTCAGACATGGAGCCGCGGAGGGCGAAGGGTCGATGTCAGAGGGAAAATCGCCAAAATTGTCAGTGGTTCGCGATGCAGCATCGCGAAGGGGCCCCGCGATGCTCGCCGGGGCCGCGGATCCGGACGCGTCGCGATGCTTCGCGCGGGTGAGGTGCGCCACGATGCTCTGGGGACGCTGCCTATAAATAGGGGGTCTGACCTCTTTTGTCTTCACGTGCCTTCCTTGTCTTTTTGTGCTCTCGACTTTGCGAAGCTCCGCGTACTCCACGCCAGCCCTCCGCGAATCGAGCTTCGCGGCGAACCGCGGGTCTCTGACTCCGCGTCTGCGCCAAGCGAACCTCTGTTTGTCGGCCTTGGCCAGACTTCACGGCATGGTCTCGCGACCGATCTTCGCGATCCGGCTTCGCAATTCAGCTTCGCGGTCGAGCTTCGCGATCCAGCCGAGAAAACTATTTTCTGAGTGTCAGAGTTAAAATGGCCCATCAAGAGGCTGTATTGGGAGTCCTTGCAGATGCTGCTCGTCGAGAGGAGATGGCCAACTGTCCAGGATTGGGGGAGATGATCCGGAGCCACTCGGACCAAACTTCTTTGACATATCTCCTCTCGGAGGGCCAGAAAGATTATCCGCAGTGCAAGAAACTATTGTTGTACGGCGTCGGGCTGAGGGATGACGTCTTCATCCCTGAAGCGAGTAGGGATGAACCAGCCTGCTGGTTCAGGAGCACACCGTGCTAGCACCAATGGTTCAGGGCGGCCGATGGTCATGCGCGGGAGGGCTTCACACCTGTTACCGCTGACTGTCTCTACAACCATGTGAACGACATCGACGGGAGGCGATTACAACTGGAGACGTCCCGTCCTCTCTACCGTACCATGCTAAAGGCGGCCTTCCAGGATTCGAAGAAGGGATGGTCCGATGAGTGGGACTTGCGCCAGGGCGGCAACTTTACTGATGACTGGGCCTGGACCTACTGGGTAGGCGCCTCATGCGAGGAGTTTGGGGCCGAGCTGGGGAGAGTGGGTTGTATGAAGCGGCATGGGCCTCCCAATTCCACATTTACCAACCGAAGCAACTAATGCCGGAGTTGCTGAGTAGATGGTCATCTAGGACCAACACTTTTCACCTGCATCACGGGGAGGTGGGCATCAGCCTGTGGGATGTCCACCAGATTTCTGGGGTCCCAATCTTGGGGGCCATGTATGAAGAGTTCCTCCCCGTTGCCAGCGCGTGGGGGGATGTGGACCAAATGCCGCGACTGGCATCGGCGCTGATGGCACTTGTCCCCGGAGAGGACAAGGAGGCAGTGAGGGATGTCCATTTTAGGAGATGGTTCAAATGCTTCCTGAATTTCCCAGAGAATCGAGAGTTCCCTCCGAGGCCTCGAACGTGTCCAAGGGCGGCCCAACGGGGCAAGGGGCACTCGTATTGGCGGGTCTTGGAGGACAACCAATGGAAGACTTGGGGTTTTAGTGTCAGCACTGAAGAACAGCTGATAGTCAGGCTGGCGGTGTTCATCGCGGCTCTCATCTGTGGTTGGATCCTACCGGCGAGAGATACAAGCATGGGGGTACGGCCCAGCTCGTTTATCATGGCGTCGATATTGGCCATGGGGCAGCGGATCAACCTGGGGATCCCGATGCTCACCAAACTGTATAGAATGTTGTGGCATATTAGCGAGGGCAAGATGCTGCCAAGGATATGCGGGCCCTTCCACCTCCTGTATGGGTGGATCGCAGCGCATATCAGGGGGATTTATGAGTATCCAAACCCCATTTCGCCACCGGGATCAAACTTTCGCCCCTCCATCCTGAACGCGTTCGGGAGCTTCCCGTTCAAACTGGCCGTTCCAATGGTGCTGAATCGAGTGTGGAGGGCGGATGAGTTCAATTTCCATCCCTTCCCGTTGCCGACGGGGATGCTTACTGATGAAGGACGGGGAACGGAAGAACATCGGGCTTACCTCCTGGCCTTCCGAGGTGGAGTTTTGGTGGCACGAATAGATCGTGAGCCGCTCTGTGAACCGTACACTCCGCATCGGTTTGCGAGGCAGTTCTGGTGCCTCCAGCGGCTGACCCCGCAGGTCTACTGGGAGGTGCGTCACGAGGAGCACCCATGTGTGATGAGGCATTTGTGGATCATGTTCACACGTGATGATGGAAAGATGCGGATTGCATTGCCTCCATCCACCGCCGCCTTCAGATTAGTGAAGGAGTACGCCATCAGTTGGGAGGCCGCTTATCCGGGGGAGATGCTGAAGCAACCAACGATTCGGGTTGGTGACGGTGGGCCTCCTCTATCTCGAGGTCGGGGTCGGAGGGCAGCTAGGGCCGCTCGCGGCAGCGGGGCTGCCATGGCGGCGAGACCCGCACCGGCCGAGGGTATTGCAGCAGCGGTGGATCCGGTGATTCCGGGAGAGTAGGGTCATCCGGAGGGGCGGCCACTGAGGGGATTTCGTAGGATATCCACCCTGGCTCCGGGGAAGCGCCTGCGTCACATTGATATGGCAGAGGATGCCGTCTTCCCGGAGGCTTGGGACATTTGGGATGTCAACCGGCAATTCCTCAGCCCATCCGAGATATGGGCCCACCTGAATCGCCTCGGGATGGAATTACCGGGTATAGGCCTAGTTCGAACAGGATTCATGGAGTCTCCGTCAGAGGCAGAACAGTACCTGGAAGAGCTGGAGGATTACGTCCACTCCAGTGGTGTCCCTCGCCCAATGACAGACCGGGTGAGGGTACTGTTGAATCAAACGGTCCCCCCACAGTTATCAGCTGCCGATCTGAGGGAGCGCTTCCCCTTGCCGGAGGAATCAGAGGACTCCTCTCGGGAGGATGAGGCTGGAGGAGGGAGCCCGCTGGAGGAGGGCGAGGTCGGAGACTGAGGCTCAGAATCCGACGTGTTCGCGGAGGCTCTCAAGGTAGCATTCTGAACATCTCTCCTTACGATCTATTCTTGGGTCCCTATGGACTTCTCACCAATATTTGATCCATGTAGGAGGAACTTGTTCGTAGGCCTCGTTCTCGCTCCTTGGCGGGTGATAATGCGGGACCTTCAGAACCCGCGCCTATGGCTGCGTCCAGTTCTGCGTCTGGTGGGACCAGGGGGCCCGAGGTGGCTCCTCTGGAATCCCCAGACCTTCCAACAATATACGGGGGGCCTCGTCTCGGGGTCCCATCAGTACCGGCTCAAGAGCAGCGCTTGGAGGTCGATCTTCGTAAGTCTCCTCCACCGGTCGCCTCGTTGTCACATGTAGGCCATGCCAACTAACGTTTATGTCCCTCTTTGTCGTGCAGTTCTTCGACTAGCGTGGGCTGCTACGGCAAGGCTGGTCGGGATGTCTGGTGGCATCCTTCCTAGGGGCATGCCAGTGATGGTGGCAATAGTCCCTCCATCTCCTCAAGCTGCGACGCACATCATCACTGGCGGGTCCGCCAGCAGGGCCGTACCCGAAATCATTGAGGTGGACTCCAAGGAAGAGGATCAACCAGTCGGTCCCAGCTCTGTCGCGCCTGCTTCGGCGCCAGGTGTCGCACTGGATTCGACACCGGATGTTGATCCTGCCGAGGATTTCTTGCGGTTGTATCCCGCGTATGAGCCTGCCAATCGCGCAGACTGGGACGAAACGGCCTCCGACGAGGAAGACAGCAGCATAGTTCACCGCCGGTGGTGGAATCTGATCACACGCTTTATCAAGGACACTCCCCAAGAACAATGGCTAGCCGAAATGGATAGGCTTCGCTCGCGATTGCGCGAACTGTGCGCTGGGGGAGTGGATTCCCAACGTCCTCATGCACTCATCCGAGAACTTATGGCTGAGAAGATCCGGGAGCATGATCGTGGGATCAGCGTGGGCTGGCAGTAGAGGAAGGCGACCATCATTAAGATGCTCCAGGAGGCTGACGGTGAGGTTCAACGGATGCAGGCCCGGGCAGACGAGCTTTCAGCCTCTCTTGATGCGCAATCTGAGCTGGTCTCACGGCTGAAGGCCCAGCTGGCAGAGGCAAAAGAGCACATGAGGCAGACCTCTGAAATGATGGCTTCTGTTCAAGCTGATGTGGAGAGGGCCAAAGCCAGGACTGACGAAATGCGCCCCACAGCTGTGGAGGAGGAGCGGGAGCTAGTTCAGCGACAGCAAGCCTTGGATGCCGCAAGTCAACGGGTGGCGGAGCTGCAACGCTCTTTTGACGGGGTCAACCCGTCCATGGAGGAAGTCAACCCCCGAGTATTGTAACAAACCCAAAACCCTTTTATTGGTACTTTCATGCTTCCAAATTTTACCTTTGTTTTGAATGCCGTAGCACGCACTATTTCCACTGTTGAATTGCCTTGTTACATCCCTACAATGTTTGTGGTACGTTTGATGACAATTCCCCATGCCAGTCCAGATTCCCAAAAGATGGGGAAGGCATGATCGGAGGAGGAACTTCCAGGATAGCCAAATTACTGTTTCATTGACGTGCTCTTATGCACGAACGGGGCAACGCTAGGGGCGTTGAAATTGGTCCAAACAGATGAAAATGGGAAGTGTGAATCACGATACCCAAGATTCGGAACACTGTGGGGATGGCGTGATAATAAGGGAAAACCGTTAACCTTGGAGGAGAAACGGTACCCTTACTACGTTAGACCGAAATGGGGACAACAAATGAGTATCGACCGCTGACCATATTCGCAACGCGAGATTTTATCAATTTGTTGTTGATCAATCCTTAGGGACGTTGGCCCGTAACGGTAGGAGAGCCCTTGGGCGTAGTATCCAGTCCGTTATTGGGGGACCCTCCAAACATGACCAGTCTTCCGGAACGTTGGCCCAGGACGGTAGGTGAGCCGATGCGGCATGAGACCAGGCCGTTAGAGGGTTCCTTTAGACACGAAAGAGGATGAGGGTCCGAATAAGGGGCCCGCAAAACGTGGAATATGGGGTGATGGTCTGTCCGAACAGAATCCAACACTTAGGTAGTTACACCACCGTGGTGGGAGTACGTCTAATAGGCGCATCGGTTTGATCATGGATCATTCCTTCTTTTAGACAGGGCCTCTCTAGCAAGGGGATCCGTCACATCCCAGTGGGATCTTGGGGCATCCTGAACTTGTTCAGGGCAGAACCGCAATTTATTATCATGTGTTGGGGACACATAGACTCCTGTAGTTTAACGTCATACGATAGGACGTGGAGTAAGAGGGAAGGAAGCGTGTGGCGCGGTAGATATGAAACCGACGCGAATGAGGACGTGGAGTCCAAATCACACCACATACCCCCGGAGGACACTCTTCAGGTCGAGGGACCAAGAGTGAGGATTGGGCTGGGCCCGAAGTAAAGTGGCCGTGCATTCCTACGTACCCCATGAGGATGGGAATCAAGCCATACGTAGTTCTGAAAGCGCATTTTAACATCATGCAGGATGATGAGCAGCCCGACCGTGTTGGTACACATCCTGCAAAAACTACTAAGCCCACGTGAGTCGTGCTCGGTGTGGGAAACAAGCAGTAGTGGTGGGAATTTCCCGACACAGAGAGGGGCTAGTTAGGGCAAAGGGACGCTCGGTGAATCCCGGCCCAGTGACACTAACACGATCTTGTGGCGCACCTAGATGCGCGAAGAGAAAGAGACGAGTATGATGGAATTCCACTTGAACATGGGGAAGTGGAAATGTGTGAATCATGCTGCTCGAGATTCAGATCACAATGATGGCGGCGTGACGATGGAGGGTAACTGCTGACTGTATTCGCAACGCAGTACCCTGTCGCGTTAGCCTAGAATGGGGACAGACAAATGAGCATCGACCGCTGACCATATTCGCAACGCGGGATTTTATTGATTTGTTGTCCAATATCTGTGGGGACGTTGGCCCGAAACAATTGAATGGCCCTTAGGTCCAGCATTCATGGAGAGCCCTTAAGCTTAGTATCCACGTCGTCCGAGGGTCCTCTTGGATGTGGAAGAGGATGAGGATCCAAATAGAAAGTTCACGAAGCTTGGTCGTGGGACGAGGGGAATGTCCCTGTGACAATCCCACACTTCGGGCTCTTTTTCAAAACACATCTGAATACAGCAACGAAACGTATTAGAGAGAGGGAGCAGATTCTTTTCCCTTGGGGAGATCTTAGTTTAGGGTCGTAGAATTCGGACCATGGGTGAGAGGAAATATAAAAGGCACATGGTGGAGTAACTCAAACACCTGGCGTGAATGGGAATTGGAGGTGTGTACGGCGCGGTGAACAACCCGACGTGAATGAGGGAACAACCCCATATCACACCGCACAACCTCCTTGGGAGAGGTTTTTGGTTAAGGGACCGAAAGTGAAAATTAGGCTGGGCCTGCGGGGAAGTGCCCGGGTGCTCCTACGTAACTCATAAGGATGAGAATCAAGCCATACGTAGTTCTTGATGGACCTTAGACCATAAATGGGTAAAGGGAGCAGGGGATGCATGGAATCAAAACCCGACGTGAAGGAGGACCTAAGCCCTACTTACCATGCATTCTCTGGGGAAACGCTCGAGTCGAGGGACCGAACACAAAGGTTAGGCTGGGCCCGCGGGGAAGTGCTCGGGCGCTCCTACGTATCTCATAAGGATGAGAATCAAGCCATACGTAGTTCTGGAAGTGACATGGTAGGATACCAGTGCTAGGGGAAAAGGGGAGTGCGGGCGTGGCCCTTGCACTAAAAGAAGCTGAATTTGATGTATCTTGTTTGTTCTTTAAGGTGAATGGTTTTTTTTGTGAAGCGACAGGCCTAGAATAGAAGGTCATGATGTCGCCACAAGAATCAAGCCGTGATGGGCATTGACAAATGGCATGGCACGTGACCAATACCCAACGTGATGTCCTCTACAATGAGGTCACCACAATGCGGTGCCGTTTTTCGTCATGCGGCCAGGACGATAATGTCACAGTTTAGGGTCGTATGATAGGACCAAGCATGCATTTTATCGTCATGCAGCACAGACGTAGCAGAGACGATGCTAGGCGGGAAATGTGCGCAGTGTTATAAAACACAATTGACAGAGACATGATCCCACATCAAATTGTACACCATTCGGAGAGGGAAACCTTAGGCCGAGGGGCCTATACAGAGGTAAACCAGGGAGAGAGACTGGATTCTTGAATGGGTTGTACCCGGAGGCAGGGCGTCTGGGCGGTCCTACGTATCCCATGAGGATGGGAATCAAGTTGAACGTAGTCCCGAATGGATCTTAGTTTATGGTCTTAGAGCTCGGACCATGGGAGCCCCAAAGGATGCCAGATTGCAGCTTTGTCCCCCTAGCATGCAAAGGTGCACTGAGGGATAGTGCCAAAAGTGTCGAGATTCCACCTGGACATGATGGGGTGGAAAATGATGTGAATCATGCAACCAACATTCAAGGACTGAAGGGGCTGGCGTGACGACAGAGGATTACTGCTGACCATGTTCGTAACACAGCATCCTGTCGCGTTAGCCTGAAATGAGGACTAACAAACGAGCATCGACCGCTGACCATATTCGCAACACGGGATTTTATCGATTTGTTGTCCAAAACCCTCGGGGGGCATTGGCCCGTATCGGTAGGAGAGCCCTTGGGCATTGTATCCAGGCCGTTCCTGGGGGTACCTCTGGGTGTGAAAGGTGATGGAAGTCCGAATGGAGGGGAACACAAAGCTTGAAAAGTGGAAGGAACTTGATCAAGTTGATTCTGACACTCTTGGTCCTAGACCCGAGTACTCTTTATACATGGGTGAACCACTTCAAGGAGTCAAGGGACTCAACCTCGAGGGTGATCGAGAGATGGCAGGTTCCCGGGGGAAGGGGGCACGGTGCCCAGAACCTTGTATCATACCTACACATCCCCCTTCTGGAGTGGGATAGACCAAGTGGCCTAGGTGACCGGGAGATCAGGAGATCACTAGGAGGTGGGGCTGGACCCAAATCTTAGACATTCAGGTGGTCCTACGTATCCCATGAGGATGGGAATCAAGCCACACGTAGTTCTGAAGGGTTCCTTTTAATGTCATGCAGGACAAGGAATAGGAGGGCTAACTCTCAGAACGGGGTGCGCGTGGTGCAGCTATTGCAAACCGGACGTGAATGAGGACGTAATCCTACACTACGCCACGCGGTCCGATGGTCGGGGTCCCAATGGTAGGACCCGAGAGAGGTGAACTTGCTGAACTCAAGTTGGTCCCAAAGACAAGGGGTCTTGAACGTAGTTCCAGATGAGAGTCTTAGTTTATGGTCTTAGAGCTCGGACCATGGGTGGTGACGACTCCCGAGTAAGCACAAATTCCAACCCAATCCCTAAGCCCACGTGAGATAAACTCGGTGTGGGAAACAAGGGGGGTATCCTCATCACAATACTTGGGGCGTCCATCAAAGGGGAGTCGCCGGAGAGTTTCGAAGGACACCTTTGATGCAGCTTGTTCTCCCAACGCGCAGACGTGCACGGAGGAAAAGTACCAAGAGTTCTGAGATTCTACTTGGACATGATGAAGTGATGAAGGGTGTGAATCGTGTACCCGGCTTTTGGGCTTAATGGGTTGGTGTGGCGGTAGAGGAAAACTGTTAACCATTATGGAAACACAGCGTCCATATCGCGTTAGCCTGAGGTGGGAACAACAAACGAGCATCGACCGCTGACCATATTCGCAATGCGGGATTTTATCGATTTTTTGTCCAAAACCCTGGGGGCATTGGCCCGTATTGGTAGGAGAGACCTTGGGCGTAGTATCCAGGCCGTTCTAGGGGGTCCCTCCGGGTGTGAAAGATGATGAAATCCCTGATGCGGGGATACGCAAAGCCTGGAAAGCTGGTGCGGATGTGTCCGAGTAAAGCTTGGCATTCCAGGTAATAAACCAGAGTACTCTTAAGCACATTGGTGAACCGCCGAAAAAGGGATTGACGAAACAGCTCAGTAGGGGGGGGAGCATGGCGTGGTCATTATGAGACCATCATGAATGAGGACATAATCCCATACCACGCCATATGATCCTCTCATGGAGGAAGGATAGGCCAAGGGGCCAAGATGGGATGAGGATTCACGAGAGATGGGGCTGGACCCGAACCTTGGACATTCAGGTGGTCCTACGTATCCCATTAGGATGGGAATCAAGCCGCACGTAGTTCTCTAGACATAGTTTAACGTCATACTGGACGAGAAGGGGAAGCAATATACCCCTAAACAAGGGAGGTGTGTGGTATGGCGAAGAAGCCGACGTGAATGAGGACATAATCCCACATCACACCGTACACTCCTATAAGAGGGGACTTGGGTCGTGGCCCGGAAAGGCCTAGGTGCCTAAGGTCAGGCATCAGTCAGGAAGGCCTGACTGGTTTCCAGTTTAACGTCTTACATGAGGACGAGGGTCAGGGACCCGAGAAGGCCAAGTGGCCTGAGGCTTGGCCTCGTAAAGGGAGGGCGTACGACATGGTACATGATCCCGACGTGAATGAGGACATAGTCCCACGTCACACCGTACACCCTTATGAGGAATCCTGGGCCGTGGCCCGGAGAAAAGGGAAAGTTATCAGTCAGAAAGGCCTGACTGGTCTGCAGTTTAACGTCTTACATAAGGACGAGGGTCGGGGACCCGAGAAGGCCAAGGTCCTGAGGCTGGGCCTCGTAAGGGGAGGGCGTACGACATGGTACATGATCCCGACGTGAATGAGGACATAGTCCCACATCACACCATACACCCTTATGAGGAATCGGGGTCGTGGGCCCGATCGCTAGCACCACCTGGAGGAAGTTTGTCACCTCGGGATGGTGCAGAATGAATCAATGCACTCGATGTCTGGGACATCTCAGGGTGGACCCGAAGATCCAGGACACTGTTGACCATGTTCGAAACACAGCGTTCCTATGGTGACCCGTTGTGGGAGCAACAAATTAATGTCGACCGCTGACCAAATTTGCAACGCGGGACTTGTATCGATTTTTTGCTTGGAATCCCTCGGGGGCGTTGGCCCGTATCGGTAGGAGAGCCCTTGGGAATTGTATCCAGGCCGTTCTTGGGGGTCCCTATGGATGTGAAAAATGACGGAATCCCAGTCAAGGAGTGGGTGAAGCATAGTTGTATCCATCCACGAAAGGGGAAAACACCTTCAGGGGGAATGTGCATCCGGGTCGAGGCTTGCTCGATGTGGGTCGGGGCAAAAGTGTGCACCCTACCATGTCTTGACCCGAGGGGAAGATTTTGGATTTTGGGCTGGGCCAATGGACGAAGTGTCCGGGCATTCCTACGTATCTCATAAGGATGAGAATCAAGCCATACATAGTTCTTGAGGGCCATGCAGTTTAGCATCATGCGGTGAGGACGTGGGAGGATAAAAGAACGGGAGTGGGCGCATGGTGCGACCCTTACAATCTTTGTGCGAGCGGGGTTGCATAAGCGGGGCCAAGAAAGCCTACTCCCTTATACACAAAGATCCTCCAAGAAAACTATTCCTAGGGGGGATAGTGGAAGGGAAAATCTTGGGGCTGGGCTCAAGACGAGGTGTCCGAGCGTTCCTATGTATCTCATAAGGATGAGAATCAAGCCACACGTAGTTTTAGAAGTGTAGTTTAACGTCATGCGGGATGATGAGAGGCACCTCATTAGGGGATATGTACGTTACGACAAGTAATCCGACGTGAATGAGGACGTATTCCTACACCATACCGTAAAATCCTACAAGAGGGTAAGTCGGGGAAAAAACAAGGGGGCCTGGGGCCAAACCGCGGTGGAGACGGGGCCAGGGGCCTAAGGAGGCCAAGGGGCCTGAGGCTAAGCCTCAGTCAGGAAGGCCTGACCGGCTTACAGTTTAACGTCCCGCGGGATGAAGACACAGTTTATGGTCGTGCATGACTTTACGATTTAGAGTCATGTTGGACTATAGTGTCTAGTTTAAGGTCATGCGGGACCGTTTCACAGTTTATCGTCTTGTAGGACGAATATGCAGTTTAAGGTCGTGCGGGACCATTTTGCAGTTTAAGGTCGTACAAGACCTTCATGCAGTATAGGGTCGTGCTGGACCTTTTTTGCCCTAGGCAAAGTACCGCTTGAGGAACTTGGCATTGGTGGGAGGGGTTATACGCTCTCCATCCATGGTCACCATGGAGTATGCTCCATTGGGGTAAAACTTATGGATGATATAAGGCCCTTCTCATTTGGGTTCTAACTTGGGAGGTTTCCTACCGGGAATCATTGGCGCTCGAAGGGCCAGTACCAGGTCACCCTGTAGAAAAGAGCGGAGACGAACCTTCTTGTCAAAGGCTCTCGCTATCTTGTCCTTATGCCTTTCCAGATTGTGCAGGGCAGGAAGCCAGTTCTCGTCCAGTGCCTCTAATTCAGCTAGACGGATCTCGACTACCTCATCTGATGTCTGGTGATCATAAACTGCAGTGCGTAGCGACGGAAGCTGGATCTCAATGGGTAGGACGACCTCAGCTCCATACACCAGGGAATATGGGGTCACCTGGGTAGAGTTGCGAGTCATCGTCCGGTAATCCCAGAGGGCGTTGGGGAGCTGTTCCGGCCAACTCTTCTTGTTTTGACCAACCATCTTCTGTAGAATGTTAGAGAGGGTCTTGTTGAATGCCTCGATCTGTCCATTCGCCTGCGCATGGTAGCGGGAGGTATGGTTTGACCGGATTTCGTACTTAGCGTACAGTTTCTTCAATTCAGCTGCTCGGAAGTTGGCGCCGTTATCGGTGAGGACGGCGTGAGGGACTCCAAACCCGTGGATAATATTGGAGCTCACAAAGTCAACGATGGAACGGGCCTTGACCTCTTTGAGCGGAACTGCTTCTGCCCACTTGGATAAGAAATCTGTAGCAGTCAGGATGAACCTACACTGGCGGGTTGTTGCTGGTGGATACGGTCCCACTACATCAAGCCCCCATACCGCAAACGGCCAAGAGTACTTGGTGGGGTGGAGGGGCTCCGGCGGCCGATGCAAGAAGTTGGCGTGTACTTGGCACGCGTGGCATCTCTTGGCATATCCAATACAATCGTGGATCATAGAGGGCCAAAAGTATCCTAACCCTTGAATTTGATGGGACAGCTTCGGACCAGCTTGATGGGTGCCACAGGAACCGGCGTGAACCTCTTGCATAACTTGAGGAATCTCCCCTCCTTGGATGCAACGGAGGAGGACACCATCGAATCTCCACTTATAAAGGATCTGTTCAAGACTGGGGCCGCTCCGGAGGGTAAATTGCAGCGCGCGGCGTCAGATTCGCTCGCGTTCGGCCCGGTTGTCCGGGAGCTGACCATTTTGGAGATACTCGACAAAAGGTGCTCTCCAGTCGGGGGTGGTTTCAACCACTGCGTCTGATGAACCCGGGACTCCCGATATGGAGGGTCCGGCGGTGAGATGACTTACCTGCAGGCTATCACGGTCCTCTTGGGTGACGGGGGAAATGACTCTCCGGTGGGCCACGTGTATGACCAAATCATCTTGCTCGGGTTCTGCGAGCGACGCGGCTAAGCCAGCCAGGGTGTCTGCTTGGCCGGTCTGCGACCGTGGGACATGGGTAACCTCTGGTTGAGAAGAGAACTGGGCCATTAGGAGGAGGGTGTACTCCAACAATGGTGCAAGCTCTGGCTTCCTGACGACATAGTCCCCATTAACCTATTTGATTACCAGCTCGGAATCTCCCTTCACATGTAGGTGGGGAACATGGATCTCAAGGGCCAACTCGAGGCCGGTGATGAGAGCCTGGAACTCTGCCTCGTTGTTCGTACAACATTCTGAAAACAGGAACGAGTATGGCAGGACGGCTTGCGCTGGGGTAATGAAGACAACACCCAGGCCCACTCTGTTGAGCTTGGGATCGTTGAGCCTCCTATCGGTGGGGCTCCGGGAGGTGCCGTCGAAATGCATTTTCCAACATGGGGCAGCATGATCGACTGAGAGGATCGTCTCATCAGGGAAATCCAGGTCCAGGGATTGATCCGTGGAGGTTGGATGGGTAGCTAAAAAGTCTGCCAATGCCTGTCCCTTAATGGCCTTCTGAGGTACAAACCTGATATCAAACTGCTGGAGAATCACCGACCACCGTGCTAGTCGGCCAGTCAGTATGGGACGGCTCAGGATGTACTTCAGTGGGTCTACCTGGGAGACCAATTGCACCTCGTGGTGCTGCAGGTAATGTCGTAACTCATGCAGGGCGAAGACGAGCGCAAGGCAGTTCTTTTCGATAGGGGAGTATCTGACCTCCGTATCAAGAAGCATACGGCTGAGATAGTAGAGACTATTCTCAGTACCATCGTTGTTCTTCTGGGCGAGCAGCGCACCGAGGGATCTCTCCAGGGCGGTCACGTAAAGGACCAGGAGCTTTCCGGAGATGGGTGGCATCAAGACCGGAGGTTGGAGCATATACTGCTTGATTTCCTCGAATGCGGTCCGGCACTCCTCATCCCATTCGTAGGCAGTGCCCTTCTTCATGAGCCGGGAAAAGGGCTTACACTTTCCGGCCAGATTCGCAATGAATCTGCGTATATAGGCTAAGTGGACTTGAAGGCCTCGGAGCTCCCGAATGTTGCTCGGGGGAGGCATTTGGCTGATGGACTTGATCTTCTCTGGGTCGATCTCGATTCCTCGGTATCTGACAACAAAGCCCAAAAACTTCCCGGAGGTGACCCCGAAGGCACACTTCAGCGGGTTCATCTTCAGGTGATGGGAACGGAGGAAACCGAACACTTTCTCAAGGTCTTTGAGATTGTCCTGGCGCTGGCATGATTTGACTACAAGGTCATCCACATAGCATTCCACCAATGTCCCGAGGATCGGTTTGAATATGCGATGCATGGCCCTCTGACAAGTGGAACCTGCATTTTTCAAACCGAATGGAATTACCTGGTAGAAAAAGGTACCCTGGGGAGCCCTGAAGGTAGTGGAATCCTCGTCTTCGGGGGCCATCCGGATCTGGTTATACCCGGAATACCCATCCATGAAAGAGAGGGCTTGGAACCCGGCCGTAGCGTCAATCAACAGCTCCGTCACTGGGAGTGGGAAGTCATCCTTAGGGCAGTGGTGATTAAGATCGCGGAAGTCGATATAGACTCTGATCTTCCCATTCTTCTTCCTGACTGGCACAATGTTGGCAAGCCACTTGGGGTACTGGACCTCCTTGACGATGTTGGCTTTGATTATCTTATCAACTTCGGCCTCAACCATAGCACCATGGGAGGGGTGCATCTTCCTGGGAGGCTGCTTAAATCCACGATGTTTTGCTGGGAGGCCCAGACGATGAACAACTAATTTGGGATCTAGCCCTGGCATCTCGTTGTAACTCCAAGCAAACACATCACGGTGCTGTTTGAGGAAGTCTACGTACTGCTGCCGCTCCTCGAGGGACATGGCTGCGCTGATCAATGTGGGTTTCGGATCTGCCTCGCTACCAAGGTTCACCTGTACCAGTTCATCAACCGTGGTAGAGACGCCTTCTTCAAAGGATGGGGGAGCATCCTCGAAGTCTTCCTCCCCACCCGTGGGGGGACTTCCCGCGATGGGGGGGGGGGGCTTCTGGGCTATCAAAATCCGAGGGGCAGCTGGTGCCGGCTTGGGCAGCAGCGGTCATCACATCGGGAGACTCTCTTGCCATTGAGACCATAATAATGAAGGCAGTCGACCCTATCCCATCTGGCCTTCGGCCTAAAGGGCCACGTTTGATGATATCAAAGCAGTGGTGACGTGTCGGCTTGAGTCGGTTAATTCCAGCCTGGCGGAAGAGACACGTATGGCGCACCGCCGTTGTCATGAGCTTGACGTCCCGGTACCGTACAGGGGTAGGGGGTTCCGGGATGACTTGAGCCTGGTTGATGTAGGAGTACGAGGTGATTTTCTGTTGTCTCTTGGACACGGGAACATGCCTTCCTTGCTTACCCGAAACAACGAAACATTATCCCATGTCGGGGGTCGTGGCCTCCAACCGGTGGATCGGGAGGACGTAGGCGTCATCCATGCTTGCCCAGGGATCACTTGTGATCGGGGCGGGCTCATCCTCGCTTACCAGGATTTGCTTGTCCTTACTTTTGTAATAACCCGCATCCTGATAGCGGGCCTGACAAGAAGTGAAAGGGGACGCTTCTCCTTGGAGCCCGCCTACTAGACCGTTGAGCGAGTACTTGAGGCACTGGTGATACGACGAGGGGACCGCTGCATGCAGATGGAGACATGGCCTACCCATCAATGCGTTGTAGGCGGTGTCCTGAGAAACAACCATGAACTCAGTGCTGGCAATTAAGCCACCGAACTGAGTCTTCATGCGGATCTTGCCAACCGGGGTTTGCTCTGTCCTATCGTACCCCTGGATCCTGAGGTCAGAGGGAGTTAAATCACCTTCGGACAGACCCAGCTTTTGCAGTGTCTGGGTCGTAATTATATTGATTCCAGAACCTGTGTCAACGAGGCAGCGGCGGACTTCCACACCGTTGAAGTGGCTAGTGATATACAGTGGGCGAATGTGCCCCTGTATAGGAGGGTCCTCATCTTCACTGGATAACGAGATAACCGCCTGACATTCGACATTTTCAATCATCTCGGTATGGAAGGCTTCTGCAGCTGCTACCACCGTCTCGAACTGGAGGGGGCTCCTTAGGGCTTCGGCAAGTGCCTCGCGCATTTCAGATGACAGGCGAAGGGCCTCAAGGATGGAGAGCCTCACCGGGATGCCGGCCAGGTGCTTCAGAACATCGTACTTTCATGCCAAACGCGAACCTTTTCTTACAGGAGGTCGTTCGGCATTTGGAGGCACAGTGGGTCCGGCTGGCTGAACCGGCGAGTGACTGGTACTGGGTACATCTTGCTGGCTACCAGTAGAAGCCTGAAGAGTAGTCGCCGGACTAAGATCGGACAGCAGAGGTTGGCCTGTAGCCGGGCAAGACTGACTGTGATACGAATGAGGCAGCTCCCCCCGATCCAGTAGCACGAACGGCGGTGGAGGCAGAGCCGAGGGTGTTGGATGGGTTTGCGCGTGCTGAGATCTGCGCTGAGCCTGCTGCCTGGTCTCGGTAGCGTGCACGGCTTGGCCAAGAGTGCCTGCAGACATACCTCGATGACCGGCGCGATTGCGATTCCGCTGACGTTGACGTCGGCTGGAAACGTTGGGGAGGTCTGCCTGGAATTCCCCCTCGTCGGGGGTCATATAGGGCTTTACCATCTCCACGATGTTAACCGAAGCGTACCCTTGGCTGTCGCTCGAGGAGTCATCCACCGCTGGGCGGATCCTGGAAGGAATCCCCATTTCGGGGGGCATAAAGTCGCTGAGAGTGAGGGATGACGAAGGCACTGGCGGTGCAAGTTGCTTCTTCTTGCGTCCCCACTGCTTGCCCTTTTGGGAAGGGGCCGACTGTGAAGATGATGCGGAGGCACCGGCTACTTCTTCTGAAGGTTCTGACTGCTTCAGGCGCGCCCAGATGATACCCTGGGCACGGACGACGGTTTTTCGAGCCATCCAGTCGTCATATTTCTGGGATCCGCGGCTAGGGACCTGCTGCCACTCACCTTCACTGTCGCTGCCGATCTCTGATCCTGCAAAGACACCTGCCACTTGCGCTGGTGCTGGGCCCAACTTGACTATGTTGTTGTTGACCTGGTCCTAAAGCCAGTCTTTAAACACATAGCATCGCTTGAGGGTGTGCCCCAGGATCCGATGATAAGGGTAGTAGTTGGGGTGATCGGTGAGATGCGCCTCTGCCGGCCTTCTGCACTCAGGCAGACGCACAATCCCTTGCTCTAGAGCACTTCGGAAGTAGCCAGGGACCTGATTTTCGTTGAACGAATAGGTCTGGTACCTTTTTTCCAGATAGGGGGCCCTGGGGGCCTAGTCCTGACGAGGGTCCGGAGGGGCCTGCCGAGGAGGCGGCGCCTGATTGTCTCGCCTAAGTGGCGGTGGCGCGTTGCGCAGGGGAACCTGTCGGTTCTGAGGCGGTCGCTGCTGGGCGGGAGCCTGTGCTTGAGGTGGAGGACCTCTGCGGGGTTGCAGGGGTGGTTCCGCCGGCAGCAATTCTAGCTGCCTCGGGGCTTCTATTTGAGCCACCGCGGCGGGTTCAGCCATGGCGGTCCTCCTGGCTGGGATCATAGGGGGCAGCAAACGTGCCTGACTGGCATGTTGCAGGGCTTCCTCGAGGCGTTGAGCCATGTCCGAGAAATCTCTGAACCCTCCATGGTAGTTCTGGGTAATCAAGGAGGGTACCAGCTCTGTCTTGACATTCCCCACACAAATCTTCAGTAATTGCTCCTGAGTCAGTGGCATTTCGAGGGAGTACATAAGTCCCTTCCACCGGGCGATGAAGTCTGCGACTCGCTCATCAGGACTTTTCTTGCACTTGAAGAGGTCTTCAATGCTGGTCTTTCGCGTGGTGGAGCTGAACTGGTATAAGAACTACCGGCGAAGATCCTCCCAACCGGTCACCGATCCGATAGGGAGCTGGCTGTACCAGACGAATGTCGGACCTTCCAATGTCTGTACGAAACATCAGAGCTTGGCGGCTTCTTGCTGAGCCGGGGTCCCCAGCATGGTGCCACACCTGGAAGAAAAATGAGCCAAGTGCTGGGTCGGGTCCCTGTCCCGTTAAAGGGCGAGAAAGTGGGGTTCCCGAAACCTGGAGGTGCGGGCATATCATCCACCCACGCGGGATAAGGCTTGCCATCCGGTGGGACCGCCACCTGCCGCGTTTCCAACGCCTCGAGGCAGGCTGTGAGTGCCGCAATAAGGTCCTCCGGGTGGGGGTCACTGTCTTGACGGGGATCCCTAACCACAAGTGCATTGCCAGGTTCTTCAACACGGTAGACAGCTTCGGCCGCTCGTGGGTCAACTGGATGGACGGCCTGCGGGGCGACTGGGGGAACCCGGGTTGGATTCTTCAGATTGCCCCGTCGCTCGGGGGGATTTGGCGAGACGTATCGCGCCCTCTTGCCGTATGTTCCAGCTTCTGCCCTGTCTGCGGAAGTAGCATGATCAGGGTTGCCCGGATGCATCTCACCAGGGTGAAATTGTTCCTGCCCCTGCTACCCCGGAGAGCTTGACTATTCCGACGTGCTCCTTACCCTTGCCAGTGTTTCGACCGAGTACCAGCGACTCGATGGGTACGGGGAGGCCTAGCAGGTTTCTTTGCTGACGGGTAACTCTCCCTGATGGGTCGAGCAGCGGCGGTACGCCCTCGGGTGGTAAGTCTCCATCAAGGAACTCAAGCTCATCTTCTTTATCCACAATGTCGGCCATGTGGACTGCGACCCCTCTTGAGGGCATATCCTCGATGTCTCATAGCGAATCGAGCTGCCGTCGGATAGGGACGAAGAGGAGAGCGGCATAGTGTCCCCAACCACGGACTTGCACATGGGGGGTGGCTTCCCTGACGATTCTGCGGAGTGCTTTAATACTCTGAACACATTTTTGTTGAAGGACGCTCTGGTGGCTTGGTGACTTAGGGTGCTGGGCCACAAGAAGTGCGGCTGCATCGATAAGGCGGCACTGCTCGCCGATTTCTTCGAAGTGCTCACGACTTCTGGGGTACACCACCCGTTCATAACGGAGGCGGAAGTGTGTCTCCCACAGGGTTAGACAAAATCACCCCACGTCTTCAGGGGTAAGAGACTCTGGTATGAGGAAATTCAGTGCCGCCGTCGGCCAGAACATCTCCGGGAAGTAATCCGCTACAAGGATACTCCAGAAGCTCCTTGGCTCGGACTCAGGGTCTAGCCCTGTGTTGCCCCACTCATCAACCGGGGGCGGCTGGGGGACCGGTAGCGGTACCGAGGCAGACCTTTGGGATAGTAAGCTCAGCGGTAGAGAATACGGCAAACGAGCTGACTGGCCGCCGAATTCCGGGCCATCCTCCGAAGAGTGAGGTGACCTGGCCACGATGTCACGATACGACGGGCTGATAATCGCAGCTTCCGGAACAGGAGCCGTGGCTACCGGCGACAGGTCCCGTCGTCGCTCTACCGTCGTTGGCCCCCAAAATAACTCTCCGTGATCTCTGGTAGAGGTAGAGGGCTCTTCTGGTGACAGAGGTGGTGATTGCGTGGTCGAGACCTGCGGAATTCCCAAGATTTCTTCCTCCTGGATGTACCTGCGGACAGAGACGGGAATCTGGTGGACCTCAAATTCTGGGAGAACGAGGCTAACGCGTCTGGTTCCTGCCCCAGTCCTTGATACAGAGGAGCAGGGAGAAGGTTCCATCGCTGAATCGCATTCCACTTCCGAATCGGAGAAGCGGGCAGGTTTGATCTCCACCTGGGCCTTCCCAGGATTCTTCTTGTGGTGGTGACGACCCGCTCTTCTGCCCAGGGGTGGCTCTTCGGGACAGGTTTGACCCCTATCAGGCAGCCTCGGGGCGGGGCTGGTGTCGTGGCGGAGAGGGCCCCCACTCGAGATAGCCGGGGTGTGAGGGGCACCGGGGCAAATGTCGAAGGGTACATGGGGAGGACCTCCATGAACAGTACCCATGTGGGCGGGGCCTCTGTTGGAACTGGCAGGAGCATGGGGAGGACCTCCATGGACGATGCGAGTGGAGCGAGGCCGACCTTCACTCCTCGAGTTGCTGGGGCGAGGAGGACCTTCGCCGGTTGCAGAGAGGACGTAGGGAGGGCCCCCACGTTGGAGAAGGACTGGATGGACGGTGCCTTGAGGAGGATGGACTCCATACCCTGTACAGCGGGCGCGGGAAATGTTTCTGCGCTGAGCGTCACTGTCGCGGGGTAGGTCTTCCTACAGGATGGGGGTAGCACGAGGCATGGCTCCATGACGACCCTCGAAGCGGGGAAGGCCCACGCTCTGTGGAGTAGTGGTACGGGGAGGACCTCCGTACGGGGTGACATTACCGCGGGTTAGCTCGCGGCGATCACCACTTGGGCCTGCAACCCGGAGAGTCAACCCAGCCTGCCCGTGGGGCAGTTGGGGTCTCGATCCTGGTTGGGCGAAGGAGTGCCCCTGCTCAGTGTATGCAGGGGCTTCACGATACACATCGTGGTGGCTCGGGCCACTGTAGCTGTCGACGTTGACGCGCCTAGGCGAGCGTCCTCAGCCCAGGCCCGGCGCTGACGTCGGGTCAGGCGGGCTGGAGCAGGTGGTGCAGGGACGTAGCCTGCCTACTCTTCCTGCGGGGCCGGGCGGCAGTGCTGACGCGGCCGGGCGGGAGCTCTCGCCTGGAGCCCTCGGGTCGGGACCCTGAGCGGGCTAAGCTGGACGGCGCCCGCCTATTCAGCGTAAGGCGAGGAGTCATCAAAGCGTTCCGGAGACAAGCTCCCGAAACGGTTGAATGTTGGGGTGGGGAGCAGGGGCTCCCCGCGCGGCCTGTTAGGGCGGCATTGGCGGCGGGGCCTGGAGGCCTCCAGGTCCAGGGGGGCCATATCCCGGGTTGGGATGACCCCTTCTTCCTCGTACCTGCGCACGAGGTTGTTGATCACCCTTCGCTGGATGACCTCTGATGGAGAAAGGGGACGTGGGCGCCCCGTACTCCACGTTGTGGTGGCCGTCGTGGAGGTAGCGGCACTACGTGGGGTGGTCGTGGCAGTGTTGCCCCTGCCCCTGCGTAGGTGAGCGGGCTGTGATCGCGTTTCTGAAATAGCAACCTGGTTCCTGAGAAACGAAGGGATCAACTCATCAGTACTGAGTGGAAAAGGATTGACAGTCGGTGCCCCAATGTTATTCCATTCTCCATGTCTGTGAGAAGGATCCACGCCAACACGCTGCAGAACGGAGTGCCCCAAGTTCTACTGCCCCGACTTCCGGTGAGTTTCACGACAGGCCCGCTATTTGCTTGGTGGGACCAGGCACCAGATATCTGGATCCGGTGACACGTCAATCTACTGGTGTCTCGAACGCTACTAATCTCCATATTGAGGAGAAGAATTTCACGTCGGGTTCACCATTTCTATTTCCGACGCTTTCGCCGTGGCGCGCGTGTAACACCCCAAGATTTTATGAAAAATATTTTTTTTAATTTCATTAATGTCTTGTGTTGTACGCTACACCAAACGGAGCATGCACAACACGCATCCTTGACTTGCCTTCCATTACACGCAATCGTGACCTTCCTTGATAGCGTGTGTAGTACGCAATACCGAGTTTCACTAAACAACGATATGCTATTAAAATATTATTAACACTAGCCATTATGAATAGTAATAACCACTTTTTGAAAATTTGTAAATTTTATTTTTCAAAATGGACTTCATTTTTGGATTTTGAATATCGAAATTAGCTTAGGGTGAAATTTTGGTAATTTTTGGATAACTTTCATATTTTGATGAATAGTGGAAATTACTAAATTTTAATTAAAAACAACTTTTTCAATCGAAATAATTAATAGTGATAATTTATTAATTTTAGTGGTTTTAAAGTATATTTAGAATATATTTTTAAAATTTAATACAATGATGGTCATTGGATGTAATTTCACATTTAAACCACTTATAAACAAGTTTCAATCTTTTGATAGTTATTATCTCTTAAAAACACGCTATTTGTTTTGACGACAGAAATTAATTTTTAAATTAGTTAATGCAACTGATATGATTTTAATTTGGTAAAATAGACATCATTTTTGAGTTCATAATATCAAATATAGCTTAGGCCTAATTTTTGGTATTTTTCTGAAAACTTTCAGTTTTTGATGAATAGTGAAACCACTAAGTGGTAGTTAAAAAACTGAATTTTTCATAAAAATTAATTTTACCGCTTCTGTGAATGGAATTTCGAAAATCCGAGAGACACGGTTAATATCAAGGACTAAAATGTGGTTCAATGAGATGAAAATAATTTTTGGTGAATAGTAACTTTTTACTTTTTTTTACCGCGGTTAATAGTAAATAGGGTAACTAAGGGTAAATATGATATTACTATTACCCTAACACATGTCCTAATTCTATTGGATAAGTGTAATTCGACCAAAAACAACCTTATGAATATAATATGACCATTTAGGTCCACTTGGATTAGATTATTACATTTAATATTATTTTATATAATGAATAGTTAAAATAGTTAAAATCAAAGTTTAATAACTAAAACATTTTTAATATGGGTTTATAAATAAGATAAATTAGATTATAAATATTCATTAGAAAGATAAAAAGATTTCCATCCTAATGATATTTTATTTATAATTTTTAGACTTTAAATAAATTAATTTATTTATGACACAACGATGATGCAGTAATTACCCTTTTAAGGAAATGTTAATATAATTGATGTTATAAATACCCAAATAAATGTAATTTGAGACTTTTTATGAATTCCACTAATTTTCTAGGTTACTATGATATATTAGTGTTGATTTAATCAACTTGGTTCGAACATATAATTCTGTTATAACTTTCACAAAAATCATATATCAAATAGTGTCAAAATTGACACAAAATAGTTTTTAAATCAAATATTATATTATTAATTGTTATTTTATTCCTAAAAATCTATGGTTCGGCCAAATGAAATAGATAAGGATATATATATTAATAATAAACAATTTGGGGTTCGTTTGGCATTTTATAGTAAGTGTATTAACCATATAGTGTAAGAAAAAAAAAGACACGGTAAAAGTTAAATTATTTAACTTAGAGTTGAATCTAATTGATAAGGTTAAAATAATAACCTAACTTGTCTAAATCCTATTGGTTGATAGGATTTCGACCCATCCCCACTTTAGCTTCTAAATAAGACCCTTTGGAACCATTATAAACCGATTTTGACTTTAATATAAAATAATATTTTGAGATATTCCTAAGGTGCCCCTCTCCTCCCTTATAAAAGGGCACCTCCTCCCCCTCCTCCTCACACCAATTTGAGCACTCAAGCTCGGCCAAACCCTGCCATTTTCTCCTCTCCACTTCCCTAGAATAATCCTAGAGGTCCTGGTCTTCTTCAAAGACCAATCTTAGTTCCCTAAGTGGAGGATTCAAAGAGGCGTTCCAAAGAAGAGGAGCTTCGGACACGTACAAAGCAAATCAGACCTAAGGTAAGGGATAAATATTCAATCTCATTTTTATCCGAGATTGCTTATACGTAAGTATTTACTGGGGTTACGTTTATCATCCATGACCATGTTTTCGAAAAATGCTTTCATAAAATGTTTACCATTCTTCCATGGATGTTTAAAGTCATTTTTACCCTTTATTGAATTTTTACCACATTGTATGAATGTAATCATTCCTTTGGTTACCATATAAGGTACTTTTTGACTTTTCCGACAAAAGTGCGAGGAGAATGTTATTTTTAACTTATACGGCGTGAACGGATTTTTTCGGTTTCATAACGCCTCATTTTCAAGAAGCTTCCTCTACAAGATTGCATGATTATTTTCAACAAAACCCTTATCTTTTAAAATTGCATGGAATTTTGTGAAAAGAAAATGATTTTAAAGAAGAAAGGATATTTTCCTCAAGAATTCATTTCAAGTGTTTTCTCAAAACTATTTTCCATCTAAGATGACATTATTTCATATGTGTATGTTTCAAGTAAAATGTCTCTATGATTTAAATGGTTTTAATTTTCTTATGATGAAATGATATCAATTGTTTATGGATTATGTAATGATGGCATGATGTTTAAGAATCCCATTTTATTTCATGGGTTATGCTATGATGTATGATTTATGATTTTGTGGCACACATAAGAATGGTATCATTATGAGATGGGTGGGACCTATATCTCCCTCCAATGCATTGGGTAAAGATTTTATATCTCATGAGATAGAAATGGCTGGAACGGTAGGTTATACCGGTTCAGTGAAATAGGACTGGAACGAGGGTGACTCGGTTCAGAAAGGGACTTTGTCCACTAAGATTGTCTTGGCAATGAGTCATGACTAAAAAGAAATGATTTTCCATGATTATGTGTGCATGCCACAAAGTCTCAAGTTTCATGTTATTATTATGGGGATCTCATTTTCACTTTTATGATTTGTTCCATGTTAAGATATCATGATCTCTTTTGCAGGTTATGATTTTAAAAAATATATGATATGATTTTTATTTCCTTTATTTTCCCTTGCTGAGCATTAGTGCTCACCCTTTTATGTTTTCTTTTCCCCAGGATATAAAGAAAGGTTTTAGGTAAAAAAAAGGAAGATCTTTATGGGAGATATTGAAGATCTTTCACCACGATTAAAAGATTACATTTCGAGTTTCCAAAGACACTAAACTATTACGATCCTTGTGTGTGTGTGTTTGTTATGTACCAAGTATTCCGCAAAAGTAATGTAATGTCCATGTACGTCAAGCTTCGGGTCTCTACAGTTGGTATCAGAGGAAAGGTTTAGTCAAACTTTGGAAACTAGGATGCGAGAACTTTAGTGAGATCCCTAGAGATATTTCTAAGGTATGTCTAAGTATGTCTCTAAGGTTAAGTATATGTATAGGTTATAGTCCTAGAATTGCGCTAACGATCTTAAAATTTAACCTAAGATGTTAGATAATGAGGGTACTCCCCCTTTATTATGTTGTTTTCCCTAGCATGATTTTTGCCTCTAAAGCTATTCTTTTTGGGTTTTAGACGATGGTTGGAACCCGAAGGAACCGTGTTGATCAATGCAATGGACAATGCAATGATTGCCCTCCGGAACAAACAAATGTTCTGGGAGATGGAGTGCAAAATCTTATTGCTATACTTACACAAGCTATGAATCATTCTGGGCTTCCAAATGAGCAAAGAAGGGAACAATATTTTATTGAGTCCTTCATCAGGCAACGTCCACCTTCTTTCAGTGGGACTTCCGATCCACTTGTTGCTGAACAATGGATCTGTACCACTGAAAAGATATTTTCAGTTCTTTAATGTTCTGAACATGATAAAGTCATCTTAGCAGTATATCGTTTGGAAGGTGAAGCTGATCATTGGTGGAATCTTATCAAGAATACGAGGCCAAGATATGAAATTGAGTCCATGGAATGGGACGAGTTCAAGAACTTGTTTTTCAGTAAGTACTTCCCTCGTATTCTTCGAACAAAGATGGAAAAAGAGTTTCTTGAGCTGAAGCAAAAGGATGATGAATCTGTTGGTATATACGAAGAGAATTTTACAAGACTTGCAAGGTATGCATCTGGAATTATCATCCAACCTGAAAGTAATGTTGATCGATTTTTCAGTGGCTTAAAACCAAGTCTTCAAAGGGCATTAGCTATAAGAGACTTCAGTAGCTATAAAGAAATTGTGCATTGTGCTATCAATGTAGAAATGGATGTTGGTGTTACATATCCATCTCATGGTTTTTAAAATAAACAAAAGATGGAGTTCAAGGAGAAATCTCAGAATAATGGTGAAAAGAAGATGAATGTTTCCTTATGGACAAAGTGCGGAAAGAAGCATGGTGGAGATTGTCTTAAAGGGACTATAAAATTTTTTAAGTGTGGAAAAGAAGGTCATCGAGCAGCTGAGTGTCGAAGTAATGGAAAACGGGTTTCTAATGATGTGAATAAAGCAAACACTGTAGAGAACACACCACCAACACTTCAATGCTTCAAGTGCAAGGAAATGCGGCATTATGCTAATAAATGCCCTAATTCAAGGGTTAGTGATGATCAACATGAGCAACCGCTTAAGGAAAAGGACAAAAGGAAGTCACATGCGATCACTATTGGCGATGTTGAATATGACAACGATGTGGTGGAATGATTAAGTGTTTATGTAATGGGATTCCAAAACAATGTTGTATCATAAAGTATTGGAATATTTATGATATTTTTGGAAATAAGATGATATGTGCATAATGAAGGGAAAACGAGAAAACGAAATGTTTAACAGTATTCATGAGCTCATGATTGATATAAGGACTAAGTGATATCATGGTTTGAGTATATAGAATTTTGAGGATTTTGGTATGTGGAAATTGTTAACTTTTAACTATTTTCACTAAGGTTCAATGGGTATTCAAGAGAATACATGATTAAGGACTTTGAATGTTTAGAATGTGACCAACAAGACATATCTTATGATATATGGGGATCAACGATGGTATTAAATCTCTGGTAATTTTTTCACTATATTATGAGAGTGGACTGCAGTATTATGGGTAAGCCTAAAGATTGAAATGGATTATGTTGGACATAAGTTAGTATTGTTTAAGGATAGAAGTTTTTTTTCGATATTATTGAAGGGATGTTATAGTAATATAGTTTTAGAAAAAGGACAACCTGCAGGACGGGCGACAGCCCATCGCGTCGGACAAGGATGTGGGAATCGAACCCACAACCGAAGTGCGACTGGCCTTTATCGCCTACCACTGGCCTACAGGAAGTCCATGTTTAGTAGAAACTAGTTTTATTTTATTAGGCGGTATGATATATGAAGTATAAGTTCATTTTTGGAACCATATACGATTAACCATAAGATGGACTTATAACTTTTGCTATCCTTTTGTTTGAAAGAGATGGAATGACCCATCATTCTATCACATGATCTAGTAACACATCACGAATGACAAATTCAACTTCATTTCTTTATGAGATGAAGTGGAAATTGTCCAAAGAACGACAAACGGTGAGACTATACCAAAATCACGAAAGTATTTCTTCTAATTCCAATTTCATCAACTTTAGGGAAATGATCTTGAAAACCAAAAATGTTGTCCTAGTGATCTTATATCTGATGAATCAGATGGTACCTTAGATCATCACAAATTTATGGATTTGTGATTGGTGGCTTTTCTATAGCCATGTTCTCTACCACTCTCCATCAGAACATGATGGTTAGATTTCTCTTCCATATCCATAATTTCACCTATGTGGAAACCCAGTGATTAGTTTATTTGGGTAACCGTTACGTTTTATACTTTTGTTTTTAAAGATTTGTTTTGGTATTCCTTTTTACGATGTGGGTTTCGATTAAAGAAAATTTCAAATAGTAAACCATTTATAACCCCGACGAATTTCGAGGGCGAAATTCATTTTAAGGGGGGTAGAATGTAACACCCCGAGATTTTATGAAAAATATTCTTTTTAATTTCATTAATGTCTTGTGTTGTATGCTACACCAAAAGGAGCTTGCACAACATGCATCCTTGACTTGCCTTCCATTACACGCAATCGCGACCTTCCTTGATAGCGTGTGTAGTACCCAATACCGAGTTTCACTAAACAACGATATGCTATTAAAATATTATTAAAACTAGCCATTATGAATAGTAATAACCACTTTTTGAAATTTTGGAAATTTTATTTTTCAAAATGGACTTCATTTTTGGATTGGGAATATCAAAGTTAGCTTCGGGTGAAATTTTGGTAATTTTTGGATAACTTTCATATTTTGATGAATAGTGGAAATTACTAAATTTTAATTAAAAACAACCTTTTCAATCGAAATAATTAATAGTGATAAATTATTAATTATAGTGGTTTTAAAGTATATTTAGAATATATTTTTACTATTTAATACAATTATGGTCATTGGATGTAATTTCACATTTAAACCACTTATAAACAAGTTTCAATCTTTTGATAGTTATTATCTCTTAAAAACACGCTATTTGTTTTGACGACGGGAATTAATTTTTAAATTAGTTAATGCAACTAATATGTTTTGAATTTGGTAAAATAGACATCATTTTTGAGTTCATAATATCAAATATAGCTTAGACCTAATTTTTGGTATTTTTCTGAAAACATTCAATTTTTGATGAATAGTGAAACCACTAAGTTGTAGTTAAAAAACTGAATTTTTCATAAAACTTAATTTTACCGCTTCTTTGAATGAAATTTCGAAAATCCGAGAGACACGGTTAATATCAAGGACTAAAATGTGGTTCAATGAGATGAAAATAATTTTTGGGGAATAGTAACTTTTTACTTTTTTTTACCGCGGTTAATATTAAATAGGGTAACTAAGGGTAAATATGTTATTACTATTACCCTAACACATGTACTAATTCTATTGGATAAGTGTAATTCGACCAAAAACAACCTTATGAATATAATATGACCATTTAGGTCCACTTGGATAAGATTATGACATTTAATATTATTTTATTTAATGAATAGTAAAAATAGTTAAAATCAAAGTTTAATAACTAACACATTTTTAATATGGGTTTATACATAAGATAAATTCGATTATAAATATTCATTAGAAATCTAAAGAGATTTCCTACCTAATGATATTTTATTTATAATTTTTAGACTTTATATAAATTAATTTATTTATGACACAATGATGATGCAGTAATTACCCTTTTAAGGAAATGTTAATATAATTGATGTTATAAATACCCAAATAAATGTAATTTGAGACTTTTTATGAATTCCACTAATTTTCTAGGTTACTATGATATATTAGTGTTGATTTAATCAACTTTGTTCGAACATATAATTCTGTTATAACTTTCACAAAAATCATATATCAAATAGTGTCAAAATTGACACAAAATAGTTTTTAAATCAAATATTATATTATTAATTGTTATTTTATTCCTAAACATCTATGGTTCGGCCAAATGACTTAGATAAGGATATATATATTAATAATAAACAATTTGGGGTTCGTTTGGCATTTTATAGTAAGTGTTTTAACCATATAGTGTATGAAAACAAAAAGACACGGTAAAAGTTAAATTATTTAACTTAGAGTTAAATCTAATTGATAAGGTTAAAATAATAACCTAAACTTGTCTAAATACTATTGGTTGATAGGATTTCGACCCATCCCCACTTTAGCTTCGAAATAAGACCCTTTGGAACCATTATAAACCGATTTTTACTTTAATATAAAATAATATTTTGAGATATTCCTAAGGTGCCCCTCTCCTCCCTTATAAAAGGGCACCTCCTCCCCCTCCTCCTCACACCAATTTGAGCACTCAAGCTCGGCCAACCCCTGCCATTTTCTCCTATAAACTTCCCTAGAATAATCCTAGAGGTCCTGGTCTTCTTCAAAGACCAATCTTAGTTCCCTAAGTGGAGGATTCAAAGAGGCGTTCCAAAGAAGAGGAGCTTCGGACACGTACAAAGCAAATCGGACTTAAGGTAAGGGATAAATTTTCAATCTCATTTTTATCCGAGATTGCTTATACGTAAGTATTTACTGGGGTTACGTTTATCATCCATGACCATGTTTTCTAAAAATGATTTCATAAAATGTTTACCATTCTTCCATGGATGTTTAAAGTCATTTTTACCCTTTATTGACTTTTTACCACATTGTATGAATGGAATCTTTCCATTGGTTACCATATAAGGTACTTTTTGACTTTTCTGACAAAAGTGCGTGGAGAATGTTATTTTTCACTTATACGGCGTGAACGGATTTTTACGGTTTCATAACGCCTCATTTTCAAGAAGCTTCCTCTACATGATTGCATGATTATTTTCAAAAAAACCCTTATCTTTTAAAATTGCATGGAATTTTGTGAAAAGAAAATGATTTTAAAGAAGAAAGGATATTTTCCTCAAGAATTCATTTCAAGTGTTTTGTCAAAACTATTTTCCATCTAAGATGACATTATTTCATATGTGTATGTTTCAAGTAAAATGTCTCTATGATTTAAATGGTTTTAATTTTCTTATGATGAAATGATATCAATTGTTTATGGATTATTTTATGATGGCATGATGTTTAAGAATCCCATTTTATTTCATGGGTTATGCTATGATGTATGATTTATGATTTTGTGGCACACATAAGAATGGTATCATTATGAGATGGGTGGGATCTATATCTCCCTCCAATGCATTGGGTAAAGATTTTATATCTCATGAGATAGACATGGCTAGAACGGTAGGTTATACCGGTTCAGTGAAACAGGACTGGAACGAGGGTGACTCGGTTCAGAAAGGGACTTTGTCCACTAAGATAGTCTTGGAAATGAGTCATGACTAACAAGAAATGATTTTACATGATTATGTGTGCATGCCACAAAGTCTCAAGTTTCATGTTATGATTATGGGGATCTCATTTTCACTTTTATGATTTGTTCCATGTTAAGATATCATGATCTCTTTTGCAGGTTATGATTTTCAAAAAGATATGATATGATTTTTATTTCCTTTATTTTCCCTTGCTGAGCATTTGAGCTCACCCTTTTATGTTTTCTTTTCCCCAGGATATAAAGAAAGGTTTTAGGTAAAAAAAGGGAAGATCTTTATGGGAGATATTGAAGATCTTTCACCACGATTAAAATATTACGTTCCGAGTTTCCAAAGACACTAACCTATTACGATCCTTGTGTGTGTGTTTTTGTTATGTACCAAGTATTCCGCAAAAGTAATGTAATGTCCATGTACGTCAAGCTTCGGGTCTCTACAGTTGGTATCAGAGAAAGGTTTAGTCAACCTTTGGAAACTAGGATGCGAGAACTTTAGTGAGATCCCTAGAGATATTTCTAAGGTATGTCTAGGGATGTCTCTAAGGTTAAGTATACGTATAGGTTATAGTCCTAGAATTGCGCTAATGATCTTAAACTTTAACCTAAGATGTTAGATAATGAGGGCACTCCCCCTTTATTATGTTGTTTTCCCTAGCATGATTTTTGCCTCTCACACAATTCTTTTTGGGTTTTAGACGATGGCTGGAACCCGAAGGAACCGTGTTGATCAATGCAATGGACAATGCAATGATTGCCCTCCTGAACAAACAAATGTTCTGGGAGATGGAGTGAAAAATCTTATTGCTATACTTACACAAGCTATGAATCATTCTGGGCTTCCAAATGAGCAAAGAAGGGAACAATATTCTATTGAGTCCTTCATGAGGCAACGTCCACCTTCTTTCAGTGGGACTTCTGATCCACTTGTTGCTGAACAATGGATCTGTACCACTGAAAAGATATTTTCAGTTCTTTAATGTTCTGAACATGATAAAGTCATCATAGAAGTATGTCGTTTGGAAGGTGAAGCTGATCATTGGTGGAATATTATCAAGAATACGAGGCCAAGAGATGAAATTGAGTCCATGGAATGGGACGAGTTCAAGAACTTGTTTTTCAGTAAGTACTTCCCTTGTATTCTTCGAACAAAGATGGAAAAGGGGTTTCTTGAGCTGAAGCAAAAGGATGATGAATCTGTTGGTATATACAAAGCGAATTTTAAAAGACTTGCAAGGTATGCATCTGGCATTATCATCCAACCTGAAAGTAAAGTTGATCGATTTTTCAGTGGCTTAAAACCAAGTCTTCAAAGGGCATTAGCTATAAGAGACTTCAATAGCTATGAAGAAATTGTGCGTTGTGCTATCAATGTAGAAATGGATGTTGGTGTTACATATCCATCTCATGGTTTTGACAAGAAACAAAAGATGGAGTTCAAGGAGAAATCTCAGAATAATGGTGAAAAGAAGATGAATGTTTCCTTATGCACAAAGTGTGGAAAGAAGCATGGTGGATATTGTCTTAAAGGGACTAGAAAATGTTTTAAGTGTGGAAAAGAAGGTCATCGAGCAGCTGAGTGTCGAAGTAATGGAAAAGGGTTTCTAATGATGTGAATAAAGCAAACACTGCAGAGAACGCACCACCAACACTTCAATGCTTCAAGTGCAAAGAAATGGGGCATTATGCTAATAAATGCCCTAATCCAACGGTTAGTGATGATCAACATGATCAACCGCTTAAGGCAAAGGACAAAAGGAAGTCACATGCGATCACTATTGGCGATGTTGAATATGACAACGATGTGGTGGAATGATTAAGTGTTTATGTAATGGGATTCCAAAATAATGTTGTATCATAAAGTATTGGAATATTTATGATATTTTTGGAAATAAGATGATATGCGCATAATGAAGGGAAAACGAGAAAACAAAATGTTTAACAGTATTCATGAGCTCATGATTGATATAAGGACTAAGTGATATCATGGTTTGAGTATATAGAATTTTGAGGATTTTGGTATCTGGAGAGTGTTAACTTTTAACTATTTTCACTAAGGTTTAATGGGTATTCAAGAGAATACATGATTAAGGACTTTGAATGTTTAGAATGTGACCAACAAGACATATCTTATGATATATGGGGATCAACGATGGTATTAAATCTCTGGTAATTGTTTTCACTATATTATGAGAGTGGATTGCAGTATTATGGGTAAGCCTAAAGATTTAAATGGATTATGGTGGACATAAGTTAGTATTGTTTAAGGATAGAAGTTTTTTTTCGATATTATTGATGGGATGTTATAGTAATATAGTTTTAGAAAAAGGACAACCTGCAGGACGGGCGACAACCCATAGCGTCAGACAAGGATGTGGGAATCGAACCCACAACCGAAGTTCGACTGGCCTTTATCGCCTACCACTGGCCTACAGGAAGTCCATGTTTAGTAGAAACTAGTTTTATTTTATTAGGCGGTATGATATATGAAGTATAAGATCATTTTTGGAACCATATACGATTAACCATAAGATGGACTTATAACTTTTTCTATCCTTTTGTTTGAAGGAGATGGAATGACCCATCATTCTATCACATGATCTACTAACACATCACGAATGACAAATTCAACTTCATTTCTTTAAGAGATGAAGTGGAAATTGTCCACAGAACGACAAACGGTGAGACTATACCAAAATCACGAAAGTATTTCTTCTAATTCCAATTTCATCAACTTTAGGGAAATGATCTTGAAAACCAAAAATGTTGTCCTAGTGCTCTTATATCTGATGAATCAGATGGTACCTTAGATCATCACAAATTTATGGATTTGTGATTGGTGGCTTTTCCATAGCCATGTTCTCTACCACTCTCCATCAGAACATGATGGTTATATTTCTCTTCCATATCCATAATTTCACCTATGTGGAAACCTAGTGATTAGTTTATTTGGGTAACTGTTACGTTTTATACTTTTGTTTTTAAAGATTTGTTTTGGTATTCCTTTTTACGATGTGGGTTTCGATTAAAGAAACTTTCGAATAGTAAACCATTTATAACCCCGAAGAATTTCGAGGGCGAAATTCATTTTAAGGGGGGTAGAATGTAACACCGCGAGATTTTATGAAAAATATTCTTTTTAATTTCATTAATGTCTTGTGTTGTATGCTACACCAAAAGGAGCTTGCACAACATGCATCCTTGACTTTCCTTCCATTACACGCAATCGCGACCTTCCTTGATAGCGTGTGTAGTACCCAATACCGAGTTTCACTAAACAACGATATGCTATTAAAATATTATTAAAACTAGCCATTATGAATAGTGATAACCACTTTTTGAAATTTTGTAAATTTTATTTTTCAAAATGGACTTCATTTTTGGATTGGGAATATCGAAATTAGCTTAGGGTGAAATTTTGGTAATTTTTGGATAACTTTCATATTTTGATGAATAGTGGAAATTACTAAATTTTAATTAAAAACAACTTTTTCAATCGAAATAATTAATAGTGATAAATTATTAATTTTGGTGGTTTTAAAGTATATTTAGAATATATTTTTACAATTTAATACAATGATGGTCATTGGATGTAATTTCACATTTAAACCACTTTTAAACAAGTTTCAATCTTTTGATAGTTATTATCTCTTAAAAACACGCTATTTGTTATGACGATGGAAATTAATTTTTAAATTAGTTAATGCAACTAATATGTTTTGAATTTGGTAAAATAGAAATCAATTTTGAGTTCATAATATCAAATATAGCTTAGGCCTAATTTTTGGTATTTTTCTGAAAACTTTCAATTTTTGATGAATAGTGAAACCACTAAGTGGTAGTTAAAAAACTGAATTTTTCATAAAACTTAATTTTACCGCTTCTGTGAATGGAATTTCAAAAATCCGAGAGACACGGTTAATATCAAGGACAAAAATGTGGTTCAATGAGATGAAAATAATTTTTGGTGGATAGTAACTTTTTACTTTTTTTTACCGCGGTTAATAGTAAATAGGGTAACTAAGGGTAAATATGATATTACTATTACCCTAACACATGTCCTAATTCTATTGGATAAGTGTAATTCGACCAAAAACAACCTTATGAATATAATATGACCATTTAGGTCCACTTGGATTAGATTATGACATTTAATATTATTTTATTTAATGAATAGTTAAAATAGTTAAAATCAAAGTTTAATAACTAAAACATTTTTAATATGGGTTTATACATAAGATAAATTCGATTATAAATATTCATTAGAAAGCTAAAAAGATTTCCTACCTAATGATATTTTATTTATCATTTTTAGACTTTAAATAAATTAATTTATTTATGACACAACGATGATGCAGTAATTACCCTTTTAAGAAAATGTTAATATAATTGATGTTATAAATACCCAAATAAATGTAATTTGAGACTTTTTATGAATTCCACTAATTTTCTAGGTTACTATGATATATTAGTGTTGATTTAATCAACTTTGTTCTAACATATAATTCTGTTATAACTTTTAGAAAAATCATATATCAAATAGTGTCAAAATTGACACAAAATAGTTTTTAAATCAAATATTATATTAATAATTGTTATTTTATTCCTAAAAATCTATGGTTCGGCCAAATGACTTAGATAAGGATATATATGTTAATAATAAACAATTTGGGGTTCGTTTTGCATTTTATAGTAAGTTTATTAACCATATAGTGTATGAAAACAAAAAGACACGGTAAAAGTTAAATTATTTAACTTAGAGTTAAATCTAATTGATAAGGTTAAAATAATAACCTAAACTTGTCTAAATACTATTGGTTGATAGGATTTCGACCCATCCCCACTTTAGCTTCGAAATAAGACCCTTTGGAACCATTATAAACCGATTTTTACTTTAATATAAATTAATATTTTGAGATATTCCTAAGGTGCCCCTCTCCTCCCTTATAAAAGGGCACCTCCTCCCCCTCCTCCTCACACCAATTTGAGAACTCAAGCTCGGCCAACCCCTGCCATTTTCTCCTCTTCACTTCCCTAGAATAATCCTAGAGGTCCTGGCCTTTTTCAAAGACCAATCTTAGTTCCCTAAGTGGAGGATTCAAAGAGGCGTTCCAAAGAAGAGGAGCTTCGGACACGTACAAAGCAAATCGGACCTAAGGTAAGGGATAAATTTTCAATCTCATTTTTATCCGAGATTGCTTATACGTAAGTATTTACTGGGGTTACGTTTATCATCCATGACCATGTTTTCTAAAAATTCTTTCATAAAATGTTTACCATTCTTCCATGGATGTTTAAAGTCATTTTTACCCTTTATTGACTTTTTACCACATTGTATGAATGGAATCTTTCCTTCGGTTACCATATAAGGTACTTTTTGACTTTTCTGACAAAAGTGCGAGGAGAATGTTATTTTTAACTTATACGGTGTGAACGGATTTTTACGGTTTCATAACGCCTCATTTTCAAGAAGCTTCCGCTACAAGATTGCATGATTATTTTCAACAAAACCCTTATCTTTTAAAATTGCATGGAATTTTCTGAAAAGAAAATGATTTTAAAGAAGAAAGGATATTTTCCTCAAGAATTCATTTCAAGTGTTTTGTCAAAACTATTTTCCATCTAAGATGACATTATTTCATATGTGTATGTTTCAAGTAAAATGTCTCTATGATTTAAATGGATTTAATTTTCTTATGAAGAAATGATATCAATAGTTTGTGGATTATGTTATGATGGCATGATGTTTAAGAATCCCATTTTATTTCATGGGTTATGCTATGATGTATGATTTATTATTTTGTGGCACACATAAGAATGGTATCATTATGAGATGGGTGGGACCTATATCTCCCTCCAATGCATTGGGTAAAGATTTTATATCTCATGAGATAGACATGGCTGGAACGGTAGGTTATACCGGTTCAGTGAAACAGGACTGGAACGAGGGTGACTCGGTTCAGAAAGGGACTTTGTCCACTAAGATAGTCTTGGAAATGAGTCATGACTAACAAGAAATGATTTTACGTGATTATGTGTGCATGACACAAAGTCTCAAGTTTCATGTTATGATTATGGGGATCTCATTTTCACTTTTATGATTTGTTCCATGTTAAGATATCATGATCTCTTTTGCAGGTTATGATTTTAAAAAAGATATGATATTATTTTTATTTCGTTTATTTTCCCTTGCTGAGCATTTGAGCTCACCCTTTTATGTTTTCTTTTCCCCAGGATATAAATAAATGTTTTAGGTAAAAAAAGGGAAGATATTTATGGGAGATATTGAAGATCTTTCACCACGACTAAAAGATTACGTTCCGAGTTTCCAAAGACACTAAACTATTACGATCCTTGTGTGTGTGTTTTTGTTATGTACCAAGTATTCCGCAAAAGTAATGTAATGTCCATGTATGTCAAGCTTCGGGTCTCTACAGTTGGTATCATAGGAAAGGTTTAGTCAACCTTTGGAAACTAGGATGAGAGAACATTAGTGAGATCCCTAGAGATATTTCTAAGGTATGTCTAGGGATGTCTCTAAGGTTAAGTATATGTATAGGTTATAGTCCTAGAATTGCGCTAACGATCTTAAAATTTAACCTAAGATGTTAGATAATGAGGGTACTCCCCCTTTATTATGTTGTTTTCCCTAGCATGATTTTTGCCTCTCACACTATTCTTTTTGGGTTTTAGATGATGGCTGGAACCCGAAGGAACCGTGTTGATCAATGCAATGGACAATGCAATGATTGCCCTCCTGAAAAAACAAATGTTATGGGAGATGGAGTGAAAAATCTTAATGCTATACTTACACAAGCTATAAATCATTCCGGGCTTCCAAATGAGCAAAGAAGGGAACAATATTCTATTGAGTCCTTCATGAGGCAACGCCCACCTTCTTTCAGTGGGACTTCCGATCCACTTGTTGCTGAACAATGGATCAGTACCACTGAAAAGATATTTTCAGTTCTTCAATGTTTGGAACATGATAAAGTCATCTTAGCAGTATATCGTTTGGAAGGTGAAGCTGATCAATGGTGGAATCTTATCAAGAATACGAGGCCAAGAGATGAAATTGAGTCCATGGAATGGGACGAGTTCAAGAACTTGTTTTTCAGTAGGTACTTCCCTCGTATTCTTCGAAAAAAGATGGAAAAGGAGTTTCTTGAGCTGAAGCAAAAGGATGATGAATCTGTTGGTATATACGAAGCGAATTTTACAAGACTTGCAAGGTATGCATCTGGCATTATCATCCAACCTGAAAGTAAAGTTGATCGATTTTTCAGTGGCTTAAAACCAAGTCTTTGAAGGGCATTAGCTATAAGAGACTTCAGTAGCTATGAAGAAATTGTGCGTTGTGCTATCTAGGTAAAAATGGATGTTGGTGTTACATATCCATCTCATGGTTTTGACAAGAAACGAAAGATGGAGTTCAAGGAGAAATCTCAGAATAATGGTGAAAAGAAGATGAATGTTTCCTTATGCACAAAGTGTGGAAAGAAACATGGTGGAGATTGTCTTAAAGGGACTAGAAAATGTTTTAAGTGTGGAAAATAAGGTCATCGAGCAGCTGAGTGTCGAAGTAATGGAAAAGGGTTTCTAATGATGTGAATAAAGCAAACACTGCAGAGAACGCACCACCAACACTTCAATGCTTCATGTTCATGGAAATGGGGCATTATGCTAATAAATGCCCTAATCCAAGGGTTAGTGATGATCAACATGAGAAACCGCTTAAGGCAAAGGACAAAAGGAAGTCACATGCGATCACTATTGGCGATGTTGAATATGAAAACGATGTGGTGGAATGATTACGTGTTTATGTAATGGGATTCCAAAATAATTTTGTATCATAAAGTATTGGAATATTTATGATATTTTTTGAAATAAGATGTTATGCGCATAATGAAGGGAAAACGAGAAAACGAAATGTTTAACAGTATTCATGAGCTCATGATTGATATAAGGACTAAGTGATATCATGGTTTGAGTATATAGAATTTTGAGGATTTTGGTATGTGGAAAGTGTTAACTTTTAACTATTTTCACTAAGGTTCAATGGGTATTCAAGAGAATACATGATTAAGGACTTTGAATGTTTAGAATGTGACCAACAAGACATATCTTATGATATATGGGGATCAACGATGGTATTAAATCTCTGGTAATTGTTTTCACTATATTATGAGAGTGGACTGCAATATTATGGGTATGCCTAAAGATTGAAATGGATTATGTTGGACATAAGTTAGTATTGTTTAAGGATAGAAGTTTCTTTTCTATATTTTTGATGGGATGTTATAGTAATATAGTTTTAGAAAAAGGACAACCTGCAGGACGGGCGACAGCCCATCGCGTCGGACAAGGATGTGGGAATCGAACCCACAACCGAAGTGCGACTGGCCTTTATCGCCTACCACTGGCCTACAGGAAGTCCCTGTTTAGTAGAAACTAGTTTTATTTTATTAAGCGGTATTATATATGAAGTATAAGTTCATTTTTGGAACCATATACGATTAACCATAAGATGGACTTATAACTTTTTCTAACCTTTTGTTTGAAAGAGATGGAATGTCCCATCATTCTATCACATGATCTACTAACACATCACGAATGACAAATTCAACTTCATTTCTTTAAGAGATGAAGTGGAAATTGTCCAAAGAACGACAAACGGTGAGACTATACCAAACTCACGAAAGTAATTCTTCTAATTCCAATTTCATCAACTTTAGGGAAATGATCTTGAAAACCAAAAATGTTGTCCTAGTGCTCTTATATCTGATGAATCAGATGGTACCTTAGATCATCAAAAATTTATGGATTTGTGATTGGTGGCTTTTCCATAGCCATGTTCTCTACCACTCTCCATCAGAACATGATGGTTAGATTTGTTTTCCATATCCATCATTTCACCTATGTGGAAACCCAATGATTAGTTTATTTGGGTAACCGTTACGTTTTATACTTTTGTTTTTAAAGGTTTGTTTTGGTATTCCTTTTTACGATGTGGGTTTCGATTAAAGAAACTTTCGAATAGTAAACCATTTATAACCCTGACGAATTTCGAGGGCGAAATTCATTTTAAGGGGGGTAGAATGTAACACCCTGAGATTTTATGAAAAATATTCTTTTTAATTTCATTAATGTCTTGTGTTGTACGCTACACCAAAAGGAGCTTGCACAACATGCATCCTTGACTTGTCTTCCATTACACGCAATCGCGACCTTCCTTGATAGCTTGTTTAGTACGCAATACCGAGTTTCACTAAACAACGATATGCTATTAAAATATTATTAAAACTAGCCATTATGAATAGTAATAACCACTTTTTGAAATTTTATAAATTTTATTTTTCAAAATAGACTTCATTTTTGGATTGGGAATATCGAAATTAGCTTAGGGTGAAATTTTGGTAATTTTTGGATAACTTTCATATTTTGATGAATAGTGGAAATTACTAAATTTTAATTAAAAACAACTTTTTCAATCGAAATAATTAATAGTGATAAATTATTAATTTTAGTGGTTTTAAAGTATATTTATAATATATTTTTACAATTTAATACAATTATGGTCATTGGATGTAATTTCACATTTAAACCACTTATAAACAAGTTTCAATCTTTTGATAATTATTATCTCTTAAAAACACGCTATTTGTTTTGACGACGGGAATTAATTTATAAATTATTTAATGCAACTGATATGTTTTGAATTTGGTAAAATAGACATCATTTTTGAGTTCATAATATCAAATATAGCTTAGGCCTAATTTTTGGTATTTTTCTGAAAACTTTCAAATTTTGATGAATAGTGAAACCACTAAGTGGTAGTTAAAAAACTGAATTTTTCATAAAACTTAATTTTACCGCTTCTGTGAATGGAATTTCGAAAATCCGAGAGACACGGTTAATATCAAGGACTAAAATTTGGTTCAATGAGATGAAAATAATTTTTGGTGAATAGTAACTTTTTACTTTTTTTACCGCGGTTAATAGTAAATAGGGTAACTAAGGGTAAATATGATATTACTATTACCCTAACACATGTCATAATTCTATTGGATAAGTGTAATTCCACCAAAAACAACCTTATGAATATAATATGACCATTTAGGTCCACTTGGATTAGATTATGACATTTAATATTATTTTATTTAATGAATAGTTAAAATAGTTAAAATCAAAGTTTAATAACTAAAACATTTTTAATATGGGTTTATACATAAGATAAATTAAATTATAAATATTCATTAGAAAGCTAAAACGATTTCCTACCTAATGATATTTTATTTATAATTTTTAGACTTTAAATAAATAAATTAATTTATGACACAACGATGATGCAGTAATTACCCTTTTAATGAAATGCTAATATAATTGATGTTATAAATACCCAAATAAATGTAATTTGAGACTTTTTATGAAATCCACTAATTTTCTAGGTTACTATGATATATTAGTGTTGATTTAATAAACATGGTTCGAACATATAATTCTGTTATAACTTTCACAAAAATCATATATCAAATAGTGTCAAAATTGACACAAAATAGTTTTTAAATCAAATATTATATTATTAATTGTTATTTTATTCCTAAAAATCTAAGTTTCGGCCAAATGACTTAGATAAGGATATATATATTAATTATATACAATTTGGGGTTCGTTTGGCATTTTATAGTAAGTTTATTAACCATATAGTGTAAGAAAACAAAAAGACACGGTAAAAGTTAAATTATTTAACTTAGAGTTAAATCTAATTGATAAGGTTAAAATAATAACCTAAACTTGTCTAAATCCTATTGGTTGATAGGATTTTGACCCATCCCCACTTTAGCTTCGAAATAAGACCCTTTGGAACCATTATAAACCGATTTTGACTTTAATATAAAATAATATTTTGAGATATTCCTAAGGCGCCCCTCTCCTCCCTTATAAAAGGGCACATCCTCCCCCTCCTCCTCACACCAATTTGAGCACTCAAGCTCGGCCAACCCCTGCCATTTTCTCCTCTCCACTTCCCTAGAATAATTCTAGAGGTCCTGGTCTTCTTCAAAGACCAATATTAGTTCCCAAAGTGGAGGATTCAAAGAGGCGTTCCAAAGAAGAGGAGCTTCGGACACGTACAAAGCAAATCGGACCTAAGGTAAGGGATAAATTTTCAATCTCATTTTTATCCGAGATTGCTTATACATAAGTATTTACTGGGGTTACGTTTATCATCCATGACCATGTTTTCTAAAAATTCTTTCATAAAATGTTTACCATTCTTCCATGGATGTTTAAAGTCATTTTTACCCTTTATTGACTTTTTACCACATTGTATGAATGGAATCTTTCCTTTGGTTACAATATAAGGTACTTTTTGACTTTTTCGACAAAAGTGCGAGGAGAATGTTATTTTTAATTTATACGGCGTGAACGTATTTTTACGATTTCATAACGCCTCATTTTGAAGAAGCTTCCTCTACAAGATTGCATGATTATTTTCAACAAAACCCTTATCTTTTAAAATTGCATGGAATTTTGTGAAAAGAAAATGATTTTAAAGAAGAAAGGATATTTTCCCCAAGTATTCATTTCAAGTTTTTTGTCAAAAATATTTTCCATCTAAGATGACATTATTTCATATGTGTATGTTTCAAGTAAAATGCCTCTATGATTTAAATGGTTTTAATTTTCTTATGATGAAATGATATCAATAGTTTATGGATTATGTTATGATGGCATGATGTTTAAGAATCCCATTTTATTTCATGGGTTATGCTATGATTTATGATTTATTATTGTGTGGCACACATAAAAATGGTAACATTATGAGATGGGTGGGACCTATATCTCCTTCCAATGCATTGGGTAAAGATTTTATATCTCATGAGATAGACATGGCTGGAACGGTAGGTTATACTGGTTCAGTGAAACAGGACTGGAACGAGGGTGACTCGGTTCAGAAAGGGACTTTTTCCACTAAGATAGTCTTGAAAATGAGTCATGACTAACAGGAAATGATTTTCCATGATTATTTGTGCATGCCACAAAGTCTCAAGTTTCATGTTATGATTATGGGGATCTCATTTTCACTTTTATGATTTGTTCCATGTTAAGATATCATGATCTCTTTTGCAGGTTATGATTTTCAAAAAGATATGATATGATTTTTATTTCCTTTATTTTTCCTTGCTGAGCATTTGAGCTCACCCTTTTATGTTTTCTTTTCCCCAGGATATAAAGAAAGGTTTTAGGTAAAAAAAGGAAGATCTTTATGGGAGATATTGAAGATCTTTCACCACGATTAAAAGATTACGTTACGAGTTTCCAAAGACACTAAACTATTACGATCCTTGTGTGTGTGTTTTTGTTATATACCAAGTATTCCGCAAAAGTAATGTAATGTCCATGTACGTCATGCTTCGGGTCTCTACAGTTGGTATTAGAGGAAAGGTTTAGTCAACCTTTGGAAACTAGGATGCGAAAACTTTAGTGAGATCCCTAGAGATATTTCTAAGGTATGTCTAGGGATGTATCTAAGGTTAAGTATACATATAGGTTATAGTCCTAGAATTGCGCTAACGATCTTAAAATTTAACCTAAGATGTTAGATAATGAGGGTACTCCCCCTTTATTATGTTGTTTTCCCTAGCATGATTTTTTCCTCTCACACTATTCTTTTTGGGTTTTAGACGATGGCTGGAACCCAAAGGAACCGTGTTGATCAATGCAATGGAAAATGCAATGATTGCCCTCCTGGATAAACAAATGTTATGGGAGATGGAGTGCAAAATCTTATTGCTATACTTACACAAGCTATGAATCATTCTGGGCTTCCAAATGAGCAGAGAAGGGAACAATATTCTATTGAGTCCTTCATGAGGCAACGTCCACCTTCTTTCAGTGGGACTTCCGATCCACTTGTTGCTGAACAATGGATCAGTACCACTGAAAAGATATTTTCAATTCTTCAATGTTCTGAACATGATAAAGTCATCTTAGCAGTATATCGTTTGGAAGGTGAAGCTGATCAATGGTGGAATCTTATCAAGAATACGAGGCCAAGAGATGAAATTGAGTCCATGGAATGGGACGAGTTCAAGAACTTGTTTTTCAGTAAGTACTTCCCTCGTATTCTTCGAACAAAGATGGAAAAGGAGTTTCTTGAGCTGAAGCAAAAGGATGATGAATCTGTTGGTATATACGAAGCGAATTTTACAAGACTTGAAAGGTATGCATCTGGCATTATCATCCAACCTGAAAGTAAAGTTGATCGATTTTTCAGTGGCTTAAAACCAAGTCTTCGAAGGGAATTAGCTATAAGAGACTTCAGTAGCTATGAAGAAATTGTGCGTTGTGCTATCAAGGTAGAAATGGATGTTGGTGTTACATATCAATCTCATGGTTTTGACAAGAAACGAAAAATGGAGTTCAAGGAGAAATCTCAGAATAATGGTGAAAAGAAGATGAATGTTTCCTTATGCACAAAGTGCGGAAAGAAGCATGGTGGAGATTGTCTTAAAGGGACTAGAAAATTTTTTAAGTGTGGAAAAGAAGGTCATCGAGCAGCTGAGTGTCGAAGTAATGGAAAAAGGGGTTCAAATGATGTGAATAAAGCAAACACTGCAGAGAACACACCACCAACACTTCAATTCGTCATGTGCAAGGAAATGGGGCATTATGCTAATAAATGCCCTAATCCAAGGGTTAGTGATGATCATCATGAGAAACCGCTTAAGGAAAAGGAAAAAGGGAAGTCACATGTGATCACTATTGGCGATGTTGAATATGACAACGATGTGGTGGAATGATTAAGTGTTTATGTAATGGGATTCCAAAATAATGTTGTATCATAAAGTATTGGAATATTTATGATATTTTTGGAAATAAGATGATATGCGCATAATGAAGGGAAAACGAGAAAACGAAATGTTTAACAGTATTCATGAGCTCATGATTGATATAAGGACTAAGTGATATCATGGTTTGAGTATATAGAATTTTGAGGATTTTGGTATGTGGAAAGTGTTAACTTTTAACTATTTTCACTAAGGTTCAATGGGTATTCAAGAGAATACATGATTAAGGACTTTGAATGTTTAGAATGTGACCAACAAGACATATCTTATGATATATGGGGATCAACGATGGTATTAAATCTCTGGTAATTGTTTTCACTATATTATGAGAGTGGACTGCAGTATTATGGGTAAGCCTAAATATTGAAATGGATTATGTTGGAAATAAGTTAGTATTGTTTAAGGATAGAAGTTTTTTTTCGATATTATTGATGGGATGTTATAGTAATATAGTTTTAGAAAAAGGACAACCTGCAGGACGGGCGACAGCCCATCGCGTCGGACTAGGATGTGGGAATCGAACCCACAACCGAAGTGCGACTGGCCTTTATCGCCTACCACTGGCCTACAGGAAGTCCCTGTTTAGTAGAAACTAGTTTTATTTTATTAAATGGTATGATATATGAAGTATAAGTTCATTTTTGGAACAATATACGATTAACCATGAGATGGAATTATAATTTTTGCTAACCTTTTGTTTGAAAGAGATGGAATGACCCATCATTCTATCACATGATCTACTAACACATCACGAATGACAATTTAAACTTCATTTCTTTAAGAGATGAAGTGGAAATTGTCCAAATAACGACAAATGGTGAGACTATACCAAAATCACGAAAGTATTTCTTCTAATTCCAATTTCATCAACTTTAGGGAAATGATCTTGAAAACCAAAAATGTTGTCCTAGTGCACCTATATCTGATGAATCAGATGGTACCTTAGATCATCACAAATTTATGGATTTGTGATTGGTGGCTTTTCCATAGCCATGTTCTCTACCACTCTCCATCAGAACATGATGGTTAGATTTCTTTTCCATATCCATAATTTCACCTATGTGGAAACCCAGTGATTAGTTTATTTGGGTAACCATTACGTTTTATACTTTTGTTTTTAAAGATTTGTTTTGGTATTCCTTTTTACGATGTGGGTTTCTATTAAAGAAACTTTCGAATAGTAGACCATTTATATCCCCGACGAATTTCAAGGGCGAAATTCATTTTATGGGGGGTAGAATGTAACACCCCGAGATTTTATGAAAATTATTCTTTTTAATTTCATTAATGTCTTGTGTTGTATGCTACACCAAAAAGAGCTTGCACAACATGCATCCTTGACTTGCCTTCCATTACACGCAATCGCGACCTTCCTTGATAGCGTGTGTAGTACGCAATACCGAGTTTCACTAAACAACGATATGCTATTAAAATATTATTAAAACTAGCCATTATGAATAGTAATAAACACTTTTTTAATTTTTGTAAATTTTATTTTTCAAAATGGACTTCATTTTTGGATTGGGAATATCGAAATTAGCTTAGGGTGAAATTTTGGTAATTTTTGGATAACTTTCATATTTTGATGAATAGTAGAAATTACTAAATTTTAATTAAAAAAAACTTTTTCAATCGAAATAATTAATAGTCATAAATTATTAATTTTAGTGGTTTTAAAGTATATTTAGAATATATTTTTACAATTTAATACAATGATGGTAATTGGATGTAATTTCACATTTAAACCACTTATAAACAAGTTTCAATCTTTTGATAGTTATTATCTCTTAAAAACACGCTATTTGTTTTGACGATGGGAATTAATTTTTAAATTAGTTAATTAAACTAATATGTTTTGAATTTGGTAAAATACACATCATTTTTGAGTTCATAATATGAAATATAGCTTAGGCCTAATTTTGTATTTTTCTGAAAACTTTCAATTTTTGATGAATTGTGAAACCACTAAGTGGTAGTTAAAAAACTGAATTTTTCATAAAACCTAATTTTACCACTTCTGTGAATGGAATTTCGAAAATCCTAGAGACACGGTTAATATCAAGGACTAAAATGTGGTTCAATGAGATGAAAATAATTTTTGGTGAATAGTAACTTTTTACTTTTTTTTACCGCGGTTAATAGTAAATAGGGTAACTAAGGGTAAATATGATATTACTATTACCCTAACACATGTCCTAATTCTATTTGATAAGTGTAATTCGACCAAAAACAACCTTATGAATATAATATGACCATTTAGGTCCACTTGGATTAGATTATGACATTTAATATTATTTTATTTAATGAATAGTTAAAATAGTTAAAATCAAAGTTTAATAACAAAAATTTTTTTAATATGGGTTTATAAATAAGATAAATTCGATTATAAATATTCATTAGAAAGCTAAAAAGATTTCCTACCTAATGATAGTTTATTTATAATTTTTAGACTTTATATAAATTAATTTATTTATGACACAACGATGATAAAGTAATTACCCTTTTAAGAAAATGTTAATATAATTGATGTTATAAATACCCAAATAAATGTAATTTGAGACTTTTTATGAATTCCACTAATTTTCTAGGTTACTATGATATATTAGTGTTGATTTAATCAACTTGGTTCGAACATATAATTCTGTTATAACTTTCACAAAAATCATATATCAAATAGTGTCAAAATTGACACAAAATAGTTTTTAAATCCAATATTATATTATTAATTTTTATTTTATTCCTAAAAATCTATGGTTCGGCCAAATGACTTAGATAAGGATATATATATTAATAATAAACAATTTGGGGTTTTTTTGGCATTTTATAGTAAGTGTATTAACCATATAGTGTAAGAAAACAAAAAGACACGGTAAAAGTTAAATTATTTAACTTAGAGTTAAATCTAATTGATAAGGTTAAAATAATAACCTAAACTTGTCTAAATCCTATTGGTTGATAGGATTTCGACCCATCCCCACTTTAGCTTCGAAATAAGACCCTTTGGAACCATTATAAACCGATTTTGACTTTAATATAAAATAATATTTTGAGATATTCCTAAGGTGCCACTCTCCTCCCTTATAAAAGGGCACCTCCTCCCCCTCCTCCTCGCACCAATTTGAGCACTCAAGCTCGGCCAACCCCTGCCATTTTCTCCTCTCCACTTTCCTAGAATAAACCTAGAGGTCCTGGTCTTCATCAAAGACCAATCTTAGTTCCCTAAGTGGAGGATTCAAAGAGGTGTTCCAAAGAAGAGGAGCTTCGGACACGTACAAAGCAAATCGGACCTAAGGTAAGGGATAAATTTTCAATCTCATTTTTAATCAAGATTGCTTATACGTAAGTATTTACTGGGTTTACGTTTATCATCCATAACCATGTTTTCTAAAAATGCTTTCATAAAATTTTTACCATTCTTCCATGGATGTTTAAAGTCATTTTACCCTTTATTGACTTTTTACCGCATTGTATGAATGGAACCTTTCCTTTGGTTACCATATAAGGTAATTTTTGACTTTTCCGACAAAAGTGAGAGGAGAATGTTATTTTTAACTTATAGGGAATGAACAGATTTTTACGGTTTCATAACGCCTCATTTTCAAGAAGCTTCCTCTACAAGATTGCATGATTATTTTCAACAAAACCCTTATCTTTTAAAATTGCATGGAATTTTGTGAAAAGAAAATGATTATAAAGAAGAAAGGATATTTTCCTCAAGAATTCATTTCAAGTGTTTTGTCAAAACTATTTTCCATCTAAGATGACATTATTTCATATGTGTATGTTTCAAGTAAAATGTCTCTATGATTTAAATGGTTTTAATTTTCTTATGATGAAATGATATCAATTGTTTATGGATTATGTTATGATGGAATGATGTTTAAGAATCCCATTTTATTTCATGGGTTATGCTATGATGTATGATTTATGATTTTGTGGCACACATAAGAATGGTATCATTATGAGATGGGTGGGACCTATATCTCCCTCCAATGCATTGGGTAAAGATTTTATATCTCATGAGATAGACATGGCTGGAACGGTAGGTTATACTGGTTCAGTGAAACAGGACTAGAACGAGGGTGACTCGGTTCAGAAAGGGACTTTGTCCACTAAGATAGTCTTGGCAATGAGTCATGACTAAAAAGAAATGATTTTCCATGATTATGTGTGCATGCCACAATGTCTCAAGTTTCATGTTATGATTATGGGGATCTCATTTTCACTTGTATGATTTGTTCCATGTTAAGATATCATGATCTCTTTTGCAGGTTATGATTTTCAAAAAGATATGATATGATTTTTATTTACTTCATTTGCCCTTGCTAAGCATTTGAGCTCTCCCTTTTATGTTTTCTTTTCCCCAGGATATAAAGAAAGGTTTTAGGTAAAAAAAGGGAAGATCTTAATGGGAGATATTGATGATCTTTCACCACGATTAAAAGATTAAGTTCCGAGTTTCCAAATACACTAAACTATTATGATCCTTTTGTGTGTGTATTTGTTATGTACCAAGTATTCCGCAAAAGTAATGTAATGTCCATGTACGTCAAACTTCGGGTCTCTACAGCGCGCCCGTCCGTCCGTGGGGGAGGACGCGCGGCGCTTCTGTTGCCCCGCATTCCCGCTTTCCAAAGGCGGGCGGAATTCGCTCCTTATTCCGGGACGTCTGCTCCTTGATCGAAACGGGATGATGGGATGTCAGTTCTTCCTCCTGCATATTCCTCCTCAGAACTCATCACCTAGTCCGGGTCTCCCTTATAGATTTAATACGTAGTTCGTGAAACTCTTCCCAGTGCCATGTTTCCATGGACGCCGGTTAATTACACTGCTTCTGTCGGGACATTCGAAAGGGTCCAGTCAGGGCAGCACCCTTCAGTCAGGGGAGTAGTCACGTTGAGGCATCAGTAGCGTGTCTGGATGCTGGGGTACCTGGCATGTCTGTCTGTTATCCTTGACCACAAGGCTTCTCGAGGGAATGGAAGCCCGAGGCGTCCCACATCGAGCGTGGGGAATTATATGTCATAGACACATATCTGAGGTTTTCCTCAACTTCCCGTGCTCAACACAGGGTATGCCGCAAGTTTAACGTCCAGCGGAGATGGATCAACCCAACCAGAGCATTAGCTAGGATAGATCGGATTGAGGGATCCTCCTTGAAGGGATATCGATACCGGGGCCAGCACATGGGCGACTGTGAAGAAGAGCGTACCGACATGGTCTCACCAGGATAAGACGGTCCGGACGAGAATCGGAACGGGTGGTGGGTTGATGAATGGAGTGGAAGGAGAGTGAAATGGTACCATCGCAGGGGCGACAGTGAAGTTGGGCTTGAGCCTTGACGAGGCTTCCTACGTATCCCCGTGGCAGGGAATCAAAGTCTGCGTAGTTCGGGATGACGTCGATAAACTGACGTGAAGGTGAACCTTGGCCCGATGAGCATCGTCAGAGTACCGACGTGAAAGTAGACCCGGGGGTCCACTAGTGGTGGGATTGAACCTTGGGAAGGTTTCCTACGTACCATGCCTTGACATGGATCAAAGACCTCGTAGTTCGGGTTAGTCACAACGGCTTGCCGTCGGACTAGAATTGGGTGTACAGTTTAAAGTCATGCGGGACAAAAGGAGGCATGCAGTTTAATGTCATGCTGGACGAGGGAGAAACTCGACGTGAATGAACGACTGAGCAATGTGGCTTGAACCTCATGGAGGCTTCCTACGTACCATGCCTTGACATGGATCGAAGACCTCATAGTTCAGGTGGGAAAGGGTCGCAACAGCTTACCACTGGACCAGAATGCAGTTTAACGTCATGCTGGACCGGGGTGAGACCCGACGTGAAATGACGGGTGGGCTTGAACCTCATAGAGGCTTCCTACGTACCATGCCTTGACATGGATCAAAGACCTCATAGTTCAAATGGGATGGGTCGCAATGGCTTACCACTGGACCAGAATGGGACCCGACGTGAATGGATGATGGGTGGGCTTGAACCTCGTGGTGGCTTCCTACGTACCATGCCTTGACATGGATCAAAGACCTCGTAGTTCAAATGGGGTGGGTCGCAATGGCTTACCACTGGACCAGAATGGGACCCGGCGTGAATGGATGATGGGTGGGCTTGAACCTCGTGGAGGCTTCCTACGTACCATGCCATGACATGGATCAAAGTCCTCGTAGTTCAAATGATGGGTTTGTCGGTGAACCGACGTGAAAGTAGACCCGGGGGTCCACTATTGGTGGGCTTGAACCTCGTGAAGGCTTCCTACGTACCATGCCTTCACATGGATCAAAGACCTCGTAGTTCAAAAGGAATGCGCAGTTTAACGTCATGCTGGACGTAGGTGTGACCCGACATGGAAGAATGACGGGTGGGCTTGAACCTCGTGGAGGCTTCCTACGTACCATGCCTTGACATGGATCAAAGACCTCGTAGTTCAAAAGGAATGCGCAGTTTAGCGTCATGTTGGACGTAGGTGTGACCTGACATGGAAGAATGATGGGTGGGCTTGAACCTCGTGGAGGCTTCCTACGTACCATGCCTTGACATAGATCAAAGACCTCGTAGTTCAAAAGGGTGAGGGGTCAGGGTCGGTGCTCACTCTAAGCCCACGTGAGTCATGATCGGTGTGAGAAACCAGAGGTTGCAAGGACATGATGATCACGTCGCGAAGGGTGCATCCGTGAGAAGCGAAGAGGGGCTTACGTGTTGAGCGGCCCATAGTGTTGGGACTTACTCCAGGATGGAGGCCCATAACGCGACAGAGCGCGGGAAGGATGGACCTTGGTCCGACGATGGGAGGTGCCTCGTTCCCTATCACGCCCTCCAATGACCTTGGTAGTGGGGAGGTACGGAGATGCAGAGGTGCAGCCATCCATTGAGGGGGCTAGGGTCGCCCTTCTCTTACGAACATACGCCACTCTGACAGGGAGGATCTCATTCCGTGTGAGTAAGAGTTCCATTCCCGTGGAGACGAGTGGTGTAAAAAATGTTCGAGCTGGGGGGACCCTTCGCGAGGGGGACGAGGTCGAATCACTGTTTAACGTCATGTGTTGAGGACGTGGTGCTTGGCAATTTAACGTCCTGCATCTCGGACGAGGTGGGTTCACTCCACACCCCTAGGACTTACATAACCGGTACCCTCTGGTCCTTGGGGAAGGGAAGGTACCGGTAAGGCCATGGTTAAGGGGGGTCGTGGAATGAACCATCGAGGGGTCCACGTTAGTGTGTCTATGCGAAGAAGCAATAGCCGTTAGCGTGCCTATGGGAAGAAGCATTAGGCGAAGCTACGCTACAGGTGGTATTGTCCATGGGACTTTGAAATCACATCGTACAAACCTGGAGGGTCGCACGGGAAGAGGAATTGCTAAGCAGAGGAGTGTGCTTTGCGAAGTGGAGTGACTTGGCCTTAGCATGGGGCATAGGTGTGAGTGGGAGGTGTTGCGCGAAGTGGAACGGTGTTCGCAGAGCACTGCCTCACGAGGAAGGGGTGCCTCGCGAAGCAGGGTCCTGCGAAGCAGTGTGCTTTGCGATGTATAGTGATCCTGCCTTGGCATAGGGATCACTAGCATGGGTTGGGTGTTTTGCGAAGCATAAACGCTCCGCGGCTGCCCGGGTTCCCTTGGAAATCCCCTTCCTTCACGAATTCCCTTGAGCTTCGCGAAGGGCATCCCTCTCGGAAGAGGGGATCAAAACGAGACAAAGCAGAGGCGTCTCGCGAAGTAGAAATACCTCGCGGAGCTCATGATTCCTGGGGCAAAGATTGCTTTGCGATTCGGGAGAGGAGAAGCCGAAAGGTCGGATTTTCCGTCCTCGGGACTCAGGGGGAGTCCAGTATTTACAGGGAAGGGGTGCCGTGATGCAGGACTCGCACGCCGCCTTTGGTGCTTCGCGGCGGCTCGCGAACGTCAAATGGGTTCGCGGAGGATTATCGCCTTCGGTGCTTCGCGGCGGCTCGCGAACGTCAAATGGGTTCGCGGAGCACTACCGCCTCCGGAGCTTCGTGGCGGCTCGCGAACGTCAAATGTGTTCGCGGAGCATTACCGCCTCCGGAGCTTTGCGACACCGCCATGGTTGGGGCGCTTCGTGGCGGGGCTTCGCGACAGAGCTTCGTGGCGGAGCTTCGTGAGGCAGAACGCTGGCCTTTTTCGTTCCTTTCTTTCAGGCCACATTTTTGGCGCCAACAATAGCACTTTGAAGACTTAATTTAAATTTTTTGTACATGTTGATGCTATTGTAACTAAACACAAGGTCTTTTAAATACAAATATTAGAGGTTGTTATGATTTTTTAAAAAATTTGGAAAAAGATTTAGGATTGAATTATAGAAGACGATACTATAATTCATCTTATAATCATGAAAGAGACCAATCATCATGATTTATTTACTTCTTCCAACTATAGTTTGTTTTCATTGATTATTAATTTATTATATTCAATGAGGTTTCATTACAACAATCTTATTTTTTTTAGTTTAGTGTCCAATCTTCTTGAGTGAATAGATTCTAGAGTAAAATATGATTCATCTTATCAAAATGATAAAAGTGTTTTTAAAGATAGGAAACTAAATATATTAAATCATGGGTATCAAAAAAATGATAAAATACTCATAATTTTTTATTACCTATGAGATAAAAGTGGTGGTTTGTTCATTAGATACGTGTTTATAATGCATTTTTCTCTAGAGTTGGTTTATGGAGATGAACATAGAGCTACCAACTAATTTTGTAAAATAAGATTTGTTTTTTTAACTTTTAGATACTATAGATTTGGTCTACCAATCAATCTGTAAGATTTTTTTAAAAGTGAATAAATCTAATTAATAAATGTTTTTAGTAATAATCATTCTTAACGAGTATTTATATTTTCATCTTATACTATGATCATTTTTTTAATTAGTTCTTTTATTTTAAATATGTTATATTGAATTCATCGATTATTTGTTTATCATTCAAGATGTTAAATTGGAATTATTTAAAATATATTTACATTGATACATTAAATGAAAAAAATTATATCATTTTATTTGTTTATGTTTTTGAGTTGGAGAAATTTTTTCAATTTTCTCAGTTACTATAACATACTCACTTGATGTCATGTCAATCTTCTCTAGTACACCATTTGGTATAGGGAAGGCCTTTTATCAGAATATTGTCTCTCCATTTCAATTAGCATCTTAATTTTTTATGATCCCAACATTTGATAAAAATGTATTACTCTTATTTGACACTTTTGTACATTTTCTTATTTCATTAAACATATAATAAATTACTTATAAAAATGTGTAAATGTGTAAGGATTTACTGTTTATAATTTTATAGATTACAATCATAAAAATATAAAATTTTATTCCAACTAGACCACTATTTTTTTATGGTGCTAATTATGAAAACTCAAATCGTTGATGGAAAAAAATTTCTACCCATGTAGTTTTTGAGAAGGTTTATAATGATGAAATGATATTATATAAATCTATAGAAATAAATATCCGTATTTAATTGAGAGGAGAAACATGAATCTGAAGTTAATCATGAAGATCAAAATACTTTGTTATACTCAATGATGTTTAACATATACAAATATATATCATCATTTAATATAGTGAGTAGAGTTTGGATAAATCTTAATATTAAAAAATTGATAACATATAATGTTTTATAGACGAAAGGAGTTGGGATTCATGCTAAATATAATGATTTGATGTTTTTTTAATAAGATAATTAGTGGACTAGATGCGTCATAGGTTCATGAAAATATTGAAACTTCTTCTATAATTTAGTGATAAATATTTTAATGTGGATCAGATTTTGGAAATTACCATATCAATTCATCTTACGAAAGTTGAATCCAATAAGATAACTATTAATGAATTTATGAATTTTTAAAAAAATCCATGAGAATTATATTGTCACTCATATGAAATATGGGAGTAAAATTATGAGTGATTATGAGAAGAAAAATAAGAAAAATAGAGTTTAATTTTATTTAATGTCATATAAATAAAAATCTATAACGTATGATTTTTAACCCAATATATATAAGAATAAATGGTCTATAAATTATTTTGATTGTAATACTTTGGATTTTATTGAAGGTAAAATTATAGAACCTGAATGATAAAAGAATAAAATTTATTGAAATAAGGTATTCTAAAAACACCATTATATGGAAAAAATTGGAAGTATGAGAATAAATATTACCGAAAAGTTATATTATTAAAATGTAAGAATAATGAAAACATTAAATATTAACGTTCGAATCCATTGATGAATGAAATAGAATCAAAGAGAATTTTTTTAAAGGAAAAGAAGAAATTTTTATATAATAATTATACATAGAGAACAATTGAAAATCCATCATCTTATTATTCTATTAATGATTTAGACCTAAAAAATCCATATGGATTATTTGTCTTATTATAATACCTCTGAAAATTTTACTTTATTCATGGTAAAGGTAATTTGGAAATTGCTTTAAAAAATTATTCATAAAATGTAATTTTAATTTTAATTTTGATGTTAACTTTTATAAAACATCATCAAAATATAGGGATGATTATATATTATTTTATTAGATGATTAGATATTTGAAATTTATAGTTAATAAGAATAAATATATAAATAATTTAATTGATTTAAATTAGGCATATTTTTATAAATATAGTGATAGTATTTTAAATCAGACTTCTGAGTTAGATTCCCTGTCAAAAATTGTTTCAAAAAATGAGGGAAATAATATAGATGTAATGATATATTAAAATTTTTGTAGTCTTAAAAATAATAATTCAAATTTTACATTAGGTTTGGAGAACATTTATAGGATCTTAAGGAAGTTTAATTCTAATCATACACTACTAGAATATATTTTACAGAGGAATGACACACATTCCGTTAAATTATTTTGTTCCTAAAAGTGACCAATTCTATACTAAATGTTAGAGAGGACTTTACTAGAATTATATTCCCTATGAAAAGGTTTAGTTATTAAAAACACATAGGCCTTATATATCTAAAGATATTACATCATTATAAGGATATAGTTTTCGACATATGCTGGAACCTAATGTTCTTTTATTCATAGTATCAACTTAGATTGGGTAAAAAAAATTAGTCTTGAATATTTCAAGACGAGAGGCATTACAATAGAATCCAAAACATGTGATATATGGATAGTAGTTATTCATATCATATGATTAGTGAAATATCAAAATTTTGGGAGATAAAAAATTTAAATGGTGAACATGTCAAATTTGGAGACAAATGATATTTTTATTGGTGATGTTTTTTTTCGTGAATTATCCTTAAATTTTAAAATAATAATTTTTTTATACTACATAAGAAAGAAATTCTTAGAAAAATACATTTATCTGATTAGGGTTACACTATAAAAATCAGGCCTGATAACTATACTATCATAAGTTCAAAAAGAGTTCATTTGTTATCTATCGATATGCATGAACATTTATACACTTTTGAAAATGAGCGCCTTAGTTTCTTGAACATAAATTTACTTAGTGGGGTTGAGGATGTCATTTTTATTTGGAATGGGAGGTTAGAAACTTATAATTTTCAGACCATATGTAATATTTATATAGTAGGACTAGTGAGGTATTTATCGAAGAGTATGTTTAATTACTATAATGTCTTTGATCATTTATTATGTTGTATCAAAAATAAGTAATATTTTAAATCTATTATTTAAGAATAATATTCTATAACATTATAATTAGTCAACGTGAACTTTTTTAGACCTATAGAAATCAATATATATTATAAAAACACTATTTTTAGGTATTAGTTGATGATTACATTAGAGAAAAAATGGTTTATGATCTAACTATTAAATTGGGAGCCCTCTCTTCCTTAATAAATGTTTCTTTTCTATTAAAATTGATAAAATCCTTACAATAAATTAATATCTAGAGTAATCATGGGGGAGTTTATAAATTCCAATTTGAATCATTTTATAGTGAACATGGTGTTACCCATATATTATCTCACACTACGGACACCATTGAATAAATCTTCTAGTTGAAGGTAAGAAAAGAAGATTCATAACATTTCATAAAAATGTCTGTGAGAATAACATATTAAAAAGTATTTTGTTGGAAAAGATGCTATTAAATATTTTTATAAAATAAATTGATTCTTACTATGTTCATGTTTTGATAAAACATTTTAAAAAATGTGTAGTAATTGGAAAACCATACATATTTAGTTCAAATTTTTTGGATAATATGTAATCATCTAGAATACATAAGATAATTTCAATAAATTTGATCCTATAATTGATGAAGGTATATTTATTTATTTATCATCTATTGGTAAGGTGTATCATGTTTTCAAAATATTGAAAGATACAATGGATGAAACAATGCATGTTGATATTGATGACATCAATACTTTTTCAAAATTAAAATGTTCAGATTATGTGGATAATATGAAATACATTTTTGAAACTCTTTTTTTATTACTGGATGTTGAATCCCATCCAAAGAAATTTACAAACTATACGTTAACCTAATGAATTTTTATAATTTAATAAATGATGAAGAATATTTATTTTTTACCTTTAAATTAGTCATTTTAAGAATCACCTAGGTAATAATATCATTGGTGGTGTAGATAAGTTTGTTGAAAAATAATATTTACTAATGAATTTAATGTGATTGGCTTTTATGCTAATATGAATATGAATATAAAGTTTATGATAATGACTTGGGTGATAATATGTGGATAGTTTCTATGCATGAAGATAATAATTAATTAAAATATATCATGTTTTGGACCTTGGTTGTGTTTCATGGATGTTTTCCAGTCATAGGAGTCTAGCAGGTCTTCAGAAATAAGTGTTATTAAATTTTAACTATTTTAAAAACTATGATAATATTTTTTTAATAGTTTTAACAAGGAAAACATTATAGATTATAGAGTATATATTCCATTAATATTTTTGATTATGTATATTCATATTCTTTAAGATTTTTTAGATCACATATATTTAACCTATTTCAAATGGATATGAGGATATCCTTCCATAAAGGATAGGTCTAGAAGGTTTGTTGTTTAGAAAAAACTCATATTTTTAATATATAGTTTTTTAGTACATGTTTATATAATTAAAAAATGATCATTATAAACATAAAAAACCCCAAGACTCTGGTATGATCAATTAATAATATTTTCACTTTAAAAAAATTATATTATAGGTATGATAAACACAAATTATTTTAAATATGTAATTATTAATGAATCCTTCCTAAAAAATATATATTTTTACTAAATTATTTATTTATTCCTAAACACATGTCTAAATAGATTTTTATAACACAGAAAAAGTTAATTTGAGATGAGTATGATGGTTGAACATCAAAAATATAATTGAATCCAAATAAATCACAAGGAAAATGAAATTTATTAAATAAAAATATGTATTTATTCTATTTATAAAAAACTTTTGGTTTTCACATTTCATCTACTCTTAGTACATAAAAAAGACACGTATTATAAAAAATAACATAATGAATTTGGGTAGCTGGTTAATAAGAAATTAGTCAGGGGGATAATCACAAGATTACTTTAATTTATTTCTTATGGACTGGATATTATGTAATTTATATTTTTCTATTTGAGGATATATGAAAACCTAAAATAATAAAATCTAAATGTCATTAAAAAGATATTTATTTACCTACGAGTAATATCAGAACATGTAATTTTGTATTCCTTTAGAAAAGAGTTTACTCATAATAGTTATTTGGAATTTAACTTCATTGATTATATAATGTATCAAAAGAGTACTTCAAAAAAATATCATTTTATTATGAATCCATTTTCAAATATCCCATCAAGAAATAATATTTGGTTTCACTTTCTATATATGAAGCTAAATATGTTGTAGTTAGATATTTCTATCCTCAATTGTTATGGATGCAAGACAAAATCATTGATTTTCATTTTAGTTTCACTGTAACACTAATTTGTTTTGATTGAACTAGTGTAATTTACTTTTCTCAAAAACCAAATAATAATTCATGACCCAAAACATATAAAAAACCTTACTACATTCCATACCATAGAAAAATAATTATATTTTATTGTTATGATTATTAGAACTAAAAAATCAGTTTGATAATTTTTTTTAACTAAAACATTAAACCTCTATAGATGTTAATATATTAGACAGAATTTGAGTATAATGGACATTGTGTGATCATACTTTCAGCTTCTTATTTCACTATTTATAGACATTGAAAAATTATATGAGAATGGAGGGAGTATATTATTTTTCATGAACTATGTTAACTTCTCATAAAAAAATTATTGTTTATATGTAGGTTTATTGAGAAGAACATATCAGATATACTTTGAACATTTTATAAAAATGTAACTAATAGATTTAATCGATTGATTGTTGAATTTAATAGTAATTAGCATTATTGAGGTACCATTTACTTCATGATATATTATTTCATGAATAAACCCTCTTTTTTGTAAGTATTTTTATATATATGTTTTTCCTATCATATGAATATACTATTCTATAAAAACTTATGTATAATTATCTTACATATCCATTATGCCATCCCACTATAGAGTATACTATTATTAATTATTATCATTAATCATATTTTTTGATGGGTTACACATGGATTCTGATCATTAATGTTTTGTTTTAATTTTTTTAATTTTATATATTTTGATGTCTACCATTCTTTTTGATGAGTTTAGTTTTATGAATTTTTTGTTTTCTCTTAAATTTTGATGAGTTTACTTTTACTCATTGATATTTAAATCTAATATTTCATGGATTTTTACATCATTATTTTTGAAGTCATTCTTATTTTTTAAAAAAAATTCATATTTTTGAATAGAAGCACCAAATATCCAATCTTATATAATATTTTCACAATGTGAAAAAATGGTATTTATCTATCTAACCCATTATGAGAAGAGAGTTTTTTGTTTATATTTTCATATTGTTATATTATATTATTTTATAGAATATATTAATTTTTTTAATAAAATTATCTTGAAAAATATTAATCATAAAAAAATCATTCTTATGATTCAGAAGATAAACCCATAATAGTTTACACTTTTATTATTATATTCCACTGCCTTTGGTCACTATCATTTTTATTTTAATTAATACTAATGGGAGATAAAGATTTTTCATTTCATTTTTTTTCTCAATAAAATCGAATAACATAATATTAATAGAATAAAATTGAAATTATAATGATAAGGGAGGTTCACTCATACGATTTAATTGAATATCACAAAAGGAATTAGATTTATTGAAGTTGAAAGGAGTCTCTTTATTTTTTATATTTACCTATCAAAAAATGATAAAATTAAACGAAATATATAATTTTTTTAAATTTTTTAATAATAATTATATTTATGTTACTAAACCCGTGTGTTTAGTAAATGAGAGATTTTAGTCTCATAAATGTCAATTTGAGTGGAGATTTATCAGGTGATAAACATATATTTCTTATTAAATTAATATAAAACCATTATTTTTTCTTATGATGATAAGAATGGGGGATAATTACAAGTTAAATTACTCTTATAGTTGTTTTTTAAAATCAAAATGCACTTTTATTTTTTTCAGCTAACCAGAAATTTTAGTCTAATTTCCGTCTATGTATACTATTTTTTTATTCTGATGATATATGTGGAACTATTAAAATACCAAAACATTTTGAATCATTTTGATGGATTGTTCAGTTCATCATTGGAATATTGTTTATGGTCATATGATATTGCAATTGAATCAAAAAAATTTACAATTAAAAAATAGGAGTTTTTTAATATGATGTATAGATATTTTATTGAATCTTTTATGAATAGAAGATAGAATAATATTGATTTTTTACCATATAATCATGTTGATGTATACATAATCTCATTTCCCAGAGTACATCAAATTGTTTTAGTGTTTTATATGATCTAATTTTTTTATTGATATTTCATTAAAATTATCTTAGATGTCCTATGAAATTATTAATTGTACAAACAATATGATGTTTGAGATTCCTATTAAGAATATTATATTCACGATTAATGGAACTAAATTGTTCTTGGGGATAGAAAATTGAATCTTTCATATTGTGGGGTTTTAAAAATTCTGGGATGCATAAAATTGTCCTTAATCAAGGATATTGAATATCTTCTCAGGGATACTGCAATCTGTTATCAGTATTTCTGTTTAATAGTTTATAACTATAGATAATGATTCTGAAAAATATCTTAGATGAATAATCCATGGTTTTTTATCATTTTTATTCATTGGATCTAGTCTACCAATCAACCATCTACATTAGATAAAAATATAAATATTCATATGGCTTGATTTAGTTGGTAATAATCCACTCTAATTTGTATCCATATTGTTATCTTATTCTATAAGCATTAATTTTTACCTTTTCATCTTGTTTTCTATTTCATTTATTATTTTTATTTGATAATATTTTATCATTCAATTGTTTTGATTTCATGAACATTATGAATTTTTTCTTACATACTCTAATTAAAAAAATTACATCCCCGGTTCAATTTTTTTGAGTGGGCGAAAAAGATTTAGTTGTCTTTATGATTATAATTCACCACCAATCTATAGTTGTATTGGATTGATGATGTTTTCAATGTGTTTTATCTATATAGACAACTTCACAATGAATTTGATGTCATTGAATGGGGAGGTGGATATTGATGATGTGGTAATGTTTACGGAGTGTATGGTTGATATTCCAAATAATTATAAGGTTTTTCATAAATTAATTATTACCTTGGTTTATTTATTATAGAGAAATAGTTTTTTGATGAATTTATATGGTAACATGAGTCATAAATATGATAAAAATATCCCAATATATTTATTAATTGATACTTTTATGAAGATTTGAATGGCCTTACTTGATTTATAAGATGATTAGTGATCTCAATGATTCTCTTCTCTCTCATAAAATCATTTTGTATATGCTCTTATATAGAAAGATATATATTTGAGAGGTATCAAGTGTTATTTTGATAATAAATATATTCTATTTCGCAATTGGTTTTAGTTTTCACTACCAATGAATAGAATTATTTGAGAGGTATATTACACGAGGGACCGGTTTTTTCAAAACCCTTCCATTATCATTTATAGTGTATCAAAGGATTTCATGGGTGTTTAATGGAAGTATAAAATGATGGTGAATATATATTTCATATTAAAATTTTGTTCTAAAGTTATTATATTATTTTATAGGTGGTTCAACAAGTTTACAAGTAAATATTTCTTTTTTTTGTTCAATATTAGTTATAATTTTAACTTTGAATTTCCAGGTAAGTTTGGAATGATCCTTACATATTTATTATCATTTTAGAAGATTCCCTTGTATTTAAGAGTTTGTAATAATTCTGGAAACAATTTATTATTATGGGAAATTTATGAGTCTTTACTCCTATTCTAAGATTAATTTCCCGGGCATTTAAATATCCATTACATTTCCTATATAGAAATGAACCTTATGTATTATAAATTCAGTAAAATTTCAAAAATAAATTGTTATTTTTTCAAATATTATGTGTGACTAACCCATGAATAATTAGTTCTTATAGAAACATAAATATAAAATTGTTTATGTCTAATATTCATTTCCGTTTTCATATAAATAAATTTGAAATTTTCTTTTTGGGCCCTTAAAAATGGCTAAAACATTGGCAATTTTTTCATAGAGATGCTCAAATATACTCTTACACTTTTCCTAAGTCTCCCAACCACCATAAATCTTAATAATTCCATAAGAGTCATTCTATATAAATATTTCACATTTTTCCTAGAATATCCTAAAATTCATATTTATGAATAAAATTTTGAATATTGACTATTCATAGAAATTAAATTAATATTTGTTTTAAGATATATAAATATGATCCCTTTGAATGGTATTTAATATAATTTAATGAAATTTAAATGTAATGGGGATATGAAAATTATCATGACTTATTTTTATGGTAATGAATGGAACGTTGAATTTTTTTTGAAATAGTACTCTAAATAAAAACATGATGGTTCTTGTTTTGTTATCATCAAAATATAAAAGCACCACCCTCTTTGATATTTATAATTTTCTCATTCATTCTTGATAGAAACAATAAGATTCAATTTTTCAATCATGTCATGATCAGTTAACATTTTCCATATTTTTTATATGAATTTGATCACATATTCATGTTCATGTTTGGGTCCAATGGTTTGTTGAGGTTATACATCTTCATAGGGGGTTTAAGAATTATATTACCTTTTTTTGTGATTAATAGAATGATTAATGCAATTGTTTTATTAGAATAAATAGTGTGAAATAACCTTAAGAAGACAAAATATGGAATAATAAAATGAAGGGAAAATTATTTGTAGGTTATTTACTAGATATTATGGTATTTTATATATGATGGATGGATTTAGGCGCTTCCATTATTTTCATTATTTACTTTGGAATGTTTTGAACTGGTCACTATTATTACATATACTGGAATCCCATATTTTTAAAGGATAAATGTATAAATATTTTAATGAATGGAATGTTAAAAAAATATTAAAAATAATTTTTTTTGATAATGTTGACCATTGTAAATATACATATAAATAATTACATAAATGTTGTTTTCTTTTATTTTAAAAATTTTATTTCTTTGAGGTTATTTCATGGTTGGATGAGTTTATTATTGTGCATGGAAAATTTATTTTTGGAGTTATTTTTATTATATTGCTAATAGTTTTCAATTATGATTATTTTTGTTTGTAATATTAGGGTGGTTGTTAGTATGAGATTTGTTATGGTTTTTTTTTGGTGGGATGTTATATTCTATGGGTCTACGTCAGTAGATTACTTGTGTTATATAATGAAATTGAAATTAAATCAAATATGAGGAGTTGTGGGATGGAAAGGAATAATTTATGGTTTTTCTAAAAGTGATTAATAATTGAGATGAATAGTTAGATGATAAGATAATATTGTGAAATCATTATAGAATGGTTTGTCATTAAATATTTTTAATGTGACATAAAATGAATATAATATTGTTAGTGAATATAAAATATATATATTTTTATATATTTTGATAAAATGAGATTACTGGTTATTTTTGTGTCTATTTAGAGATATTATTTCTACATTAACAGTTGTTAGAGTACATTTTTAGAGGTTTGGTGTGGCTATGGGTTGAGATACTACTATTTAATAAAATAATTTTGATTGATATTTTGTGTGTGGTTGTGATAAATATATATTTTATATTTCGATGTGATTTCATATACACCCCATTATATTCAAAATTTCATTTTTATGCCAAAATGTTTTGTCTTCAAGGTTTCTTCCCCTAACATACTAGTTGGTGATGAAGTAGATTATGAATATGAAATATTCTATGTTATCTCTATTGGAAATAGAATTTATGTTGTGGGGAGGTGTTTATATTGATGGTTATTCATAGAAAAAAATTAAAATTATGTTCAATGTGTGGATGATGGGATAATGATGTGTTATATAGTAGGGATTTTGAATAATAGTATGATAGCACAAGGTTGATGTCTTCAATGTAAACGATTCACAACTATGATAGAAATGTGGATGAGATTGAGATATAGATATGTGTTATATAGCTATGGATATATAGTCATGTGATTTGGATGAGTTTATGTGATATATGTTTGTGTGATATGGTTATGATGATATATAAACGAAGGTTGTGTCAAGATGATTACCATTGGGGAATTAGAGGGAAAAACAAATCGGGGGGTGTACTAGGTTACCCACTTTTTATATTATTTTATATTATATTATTTTTCTGGTATATGATATTTAGCGAGTGTTCTTTTATGAGTTCAATTTATTTGATCAAGTTTATATGTGTTCTGGTTATATTATTTACTCATAGGGAATAATAATGTGCTTCCCCAGTTTTATGAGATAACTTGAGGAGGATCCCACTAATTATACATGTTTTCTCACCCCTATATATATATATAAATGTTTCACAAGTTTATATGAGTGATTTGGAGATCCAGATGAACGTTTATATCTTAGAACTAGGATCTATCACTTTATTTTATTCCCAATTATTTTCTTTTAGGTATTATATATTGGAGACTTTTATATTTATGAAATTTTCATATCATTTGATTAAAATAGTATATTTGTTGTTATTTTTATTAAATATTGGATTGGTGGTTTTTTTATTATATCCCAATGATTTAAGAGGGTAATGAATACCATTTTTATAATCTACACCCTTAGTGATTTCCGACAACCCGTGGCCTATTGGAGGTGGGATTCATGGCTCACTCTTGTCTTCAAAATAGGCCAAGGAGGGGTTCCTTATGGAGTTGTGAAAATCAAACTATTTTAATTACTAACATATAATGGTCATGATAAACTATTTGTAAAAATTGTAAAAAATAAATTAAAATAAGTGATTAAAAATAAATTATATAATGATAATATATTTATAATTATATATATTATTAACAATTCTTTTTTGATGATACACGGACTTTGGATGCACTAAATAGATTCAAAAGTTAAGATAAGGGAATTATCATCTTAATCTTACTCTTTTAGTTTATATTACTACGTATTTATATATATTCTTCAACTTTGTGTATAACGTTTTGGTAATATTCTGTGATAATATTATTATATTCCTTTTTTTTGATTCCCTCATTTTATTATCCATTTTATTGATTGATAATTTATACCTAAAAATTATGAACTTTCCAATGGGTTGTTTAAATCAATGTACACAATTATTTGGTTGTCTATGTTTCCAATGTTAAATAAAAAAAAATACATTACAATTAAATAATCAGATTCCTCTTCTTATAATAAATTTTATATTTTAAATTATTTTTATTATTAACCTCAGACTGATTTATATTTCACTCATTTTGATGTTTGTAAGATTTTTTATCTTAATCTATATTATTTTATGTGATTCACTAGGACTAAGATTCATTTGAATTATTTTTATATGAATTACAATTTAAATTCCATATTCATTCTATTTTTATAATTTCATTATATTTAAATACACATATAATATCTTCTTATCAATATATGTTTAATTTAATTGTTCAATATTAATAAATGAAATAATTCCTCTAGTATACTCTTTGGATTTGATTTCTTTCTTCTATATTTATAATACATCCCATATAATTTTGTATTTTAATTTTTAATATTTTATTTCATGTAATGTGGATTATTTATATTTATATATTCTCTTTTTTATGATTATTTACCTTTATTTCATAGATATTACAAACACGTAGAAAAATATAAAGGGATTTCATCTAAATTGTTATAGAATATAATCTTTTTTCCATTAAGTATACTTCTTAGTTATTCTACTTATTTTATATTTTCTACCCATTAACCATATTTAAAACATCATTTATTTTTTCCATTCATGAAAATGATGATTAAAACACTCTTTTCATTATTGGTGAATTTATCAATGTTATATAAAAACTAATGAGTATATTTCATAATAAAATTATAGTTTATATTCTTTATTTAATGATTTATTATGCATATTAAATATTTTATTATACCTATAAATATTTCTTTTTATATAATTAATTTCTATATCTATTGGTTAACATTCATTGTATTATCTAATTTCTCTATATTGATTTTTTAAAATATATTGAAAATTATTTTATATTGTGTTTTACATAGAATAATTTAATTATAAGTTTTGATATAAATATGGTTTCTATTCGTTTTTAAATGAAACTTATATGTATGTATTTAATGTTAAGAGAATACAACCAATAATTGTATATCCTAACAATACGATGGGTAAATATTTTTATCTTACGATATTACTATGTTCTAAGAACAACATGATTAGCATTTTTCTCAATCCCATGGAACATGGGTTGTTATTATCTTACAATATGTCATGGGGTGTGGGTGGTTATCAATATTTAGTATGTTATGTAAAATGAGAATTTTCATTTGTCTTATATGTTATAATACAATAGTTGATATCCATGTCCATGATATTCTGATTATCTTGGTGGTGATCCTTGACTTATGATTATGATATCCTCTATATGTGTCAACTTTTTTTATTATGAATAAGGATTATGTTTCTATGGTTCATAATAATTTGAATATGATTTTATCATTATTTTTTCAAGCATGAAGATTATGGAACCATTTATACAGGTTATTATGATCTAAATCTTTCATGTTATTCTTCATGATCTCCCATATTCCCCAAAATTATATTTCATATGTTATTCCATTATAGGATATTTATATCACACTTATATTTGATTATATATATTCTCTTGGATTTCAATATAGTGATATATCAAATATTTTATAACATGTTAAGAAATTCAAGGAATAATTGTATAGTGTATTGTGTAATAATCTATATATATGGATTTTCTTCAAATATACCAGTATTTTTGGTTCATGGAGTGACCTTAAATCATGATTTGTAATTTCTATTTATATAAAATTGTGTAAAATCAATATATAATTTTTTTCATATTATCTTATAATTATACTAGGTTTTAGTAAATTTTTTGAATTGGTTTAAGAGGAACCAGTGTATAAAACATAAAACATCTCATGTTTAACTAAAGTTATGATAAGATAATAATATCATAAGATTAATTTTTCATATTCATATAATTTTTATGATAATATTAAGGGATATGATATTTTTTTATATAGAAAAAAACTCATGTATTAAAAAGTTATTGGAAAGAAAAACACGAAAATAATGTTGATATATATACATTTCATATGTTTTAATGATTGTAAATGTTTTATCACATTCTATTTTTAGGTTCTCATTCATATCTAGAAAGTTATATAATTATAATTACTCTCCACCTCAATTAATATATATTGATTATTAGATGAAAAAATTTAGTGGTCCAATTATTACCACCAAGGTTTATAACTATTCTCTAATAAGTAATTGTAGGAAATTGTTTATTTTAAATTTTGTTATTATTCCTTCTGTAAGATTTAATGTTTTATTTTTCAAATATGCGATCTCTCTACATGGAAATATCATATAAAATCATCCAATGATCTTATATTGAGGCATGTTGAATTATGAACATCCTATGGAAACTAGTTCCTCAATATCGATCTTTATGCCAAATAATAATTGATATTTGGATAAAATCGTTGAATAAAAACATAACATTAAGTACATTAGTATTGTGTGGATGTAATTTGATATATTACCTAATGATTTTCCTAGACATCTCAATGATTTTGAGGTAGAGTTTTAAATTTTAGTGATACAAGTTTTTAAGACAATATTAAAGATACCATATTGAATTACCCCTATTGAAATAGAAGAATTATTAAATAATCTAAATTATAACATGGATATGAATTTGATACACCACATTCCATAACCATGCGGTATACTAGTCATTATTTTTTTAATGGGTTGATCAATGTATTATTGAATTAATTATCAGGATCTTAACAATATTGTAATAATGTAACAATATCCTCCACTACATAATGATTAATTTGTTAATCAATTTTAGTGGAACTGTACTTCTAAAAGGAGGATCTTCAATTATGATATCATTTTTCAAAGTTAAAAAAGTGGGGACATACTCATGTGAGTATTTAATATAATATATAAAAACTATAAATCCATAATTTTTCTGTTTAAAATTTCATGTTCTAATGTAATAATCGTTAATTTAATTAATTGGGACTTTATATATTACCTAAAAAAATTAGTACTCTTTAATGTGGATATTATATTATATATTATTATAATGGAAGAATATGAGAATTATCTGAGGATTTATATAAAGAATTTATGGATGGTAAATTGTTTTCTAAATTCAAAAATAGTGAATTGCGGCCAAATAATTTATTATTATTATGTGTTGTAATCACATGTATTGTTTTGTTAATTGATCCATTAATGAAATAAAAGATTGAATAAATGGAAAAAACCAACAACTATAAATGATATTTTTAGTTGAATAAGATAATTTGGGAACTACTAATACATTGTGAACTATTTCCCATGAATTTATAATATACATACCTTATTAACATGAGAATAAGTATTGATCCTCTCAAAAACTCGTGTAATTAAAATTTCAAGGTGAACAAAAAGGCATTGGTTTGTACACTTATGTTAATATTACTGTCATGTGTATAATGGTAGGTGACATCCAATGAATATTAAATAATTTAACTGGGATGTATTTCATTAAATAATCATTAAGTCATAAAATTTTCTTCACATTCATGAATGAAAAATATGAAAAACTATAAAAAAAAACATATTAATTAATATATTTTCAACTAATTTCATATACGGTTTGTCTTAAAAAAAGTAAATATTTTGTGTTTGAAAAGATATTTTTATAATGGTAATAAATCCTGATGGAACTAATTGTTTGAACGTGAACCTATTAAGTTGTTATTTCGAAAAAATAACAACTTATGGATCTAAATCAAATGAATTTGAAATAATTCTTCAAAAGTAAATGAAATTGGGAAATTGGGATACAATAATGAATCTTTGACACATTAGGAATTTGGTTTGAATGTAAAGAATTCAATTTTTAAATTATATATATATTCAATAATTTATTTCCATAGTTTTATGCATAATAATGTATGGGATAAAATTAAATAAGTTCATCATAGTAAAATGAGATTTCTTTCAGGTGATAGAAATATTGAACACAGATAAATAAAGGGAATTTTACTTATAAAAAATTCATTTGGGATATATCAAGGAAGTACAATTTCAATTATTGGTTTATAAAACACAGTGAAAAGTGAATGTTGGAATTTATTATTATTAAAGTATCAATTCCACTTAAGTATTATCTATTTTTATTCCATAAACTATAACTAAAACATAAATAGTGAAAACCATGGGAAGATTGGAATTTTCATATAATGTTTAGGAAAAATGGGTTGGTTCATGATGAATTAAAACATAAATTCAGTGTTACACATAATTAAGATTATGGAGAAAGAACTTTTTCCACGGGATTGGTTATGCAGATTCTTTTATTATTTATTTCAATTTAAAAATACATTAATTTCTATAAATATTTTTTTATCATCTACATTGTGATGGACTTTTAGATTTTCTAGTAATCCACTTCAAAATAATAAATCCTCTACCCTTGTTAGAAAATAGAAATGAATTTGAGGTCCAATACATGGGGGAATACCATCCTACCTATTTAATTATCTCAGAACAACCACAAAGTGGTTTGAATTATATTGAAATTAAAGTGAAATAAATAAGAATTGTGTCAAACCAACCCAAGGGGCATGCCTTGGGTTTTTCATCATTCATTTCTAAGTGAAATGAGATCGTAGTTTAAAAGGAAGAGAGAAATAAATTTGGTTTTTAAGAGAGATTAATATTGGAAAAATGAATGTTATAGAGAATGGGAAACACATTAATAAAAATTTATATGCGATAAATTTCATAAGAAAATACAATAAAACATAAATAAATAAAAAACATAAATAAGTAGTATCTCTATAATGTAGTGTAGTAGTGGATCCTCAAGAACTAATTTCTTCTCCTTTGTCATAGTTGTGTATTTATAAGCATCAATACACCTTGGTTTCAATCAATGAAAATATAAATTTGTCAAGAATTCATCCTGATGGGTCTTGGGGACATAAAATTTCTCTTCTTCCCTAATTATGTCACATTTTTACATTTTTAGTCATTTACCATTAGTTACACAACATGTAAATGGTGTACACAACATGTAACTTGCAGGGATGTGATCTTTTCATGACTTTCTTCACGTCCTGCTTCATGACATGAATTCCCTCTAGTTACACTTTTCTATTTTCACTTAAAATACGTGTAATGAAATTTTCCTTCATGTTTCAATAAATTTTTTATTGTTTTTTTTTGAGCTTTTGAATTAGTTCTTCACTTGTCCATAAACTTTTATCAGTATCACTCATGAAGTTACAAAGTATCTAATAAAAACTAAGAAGTTGGGAGGGAGGAGGTTCAATTATTTGTTCACATTTTATAAGTTTCAAATCCTAGAAACGAAACCCTTGAAAACTATTAAGATTTATTTCCATATCAACTTTTAGTAAATACTTATAGATGAAAAGTTGTAAAGAAAGTAAATCACACAAGATTTATAAAGTTTGACCTTAGTGTGTGAACCTACATCCTTGCCATAACCACTCTAGTTGTTCTATAGAAATACACTATTATGAATAAGTGACGTCAAATTGAACCAACACTCATAAGACACCTTCTATCTCTTGATCAGAATTATGATACTAATGACCGTTAATTTATAATATAATTTATAAAAAAATTAGGATAAACAAAATAATAAATACATTATTAAAACCGATCCATAATTTATCAGTCCAAATCCACCATCATATTTGGATGGATTTGATTTTCTCATTCCAATTATTCTTGATCTGATTCACACAATATGATGAGTCTATATCTGATTCTACCAATACAATTAGTCTGGATCTGATTCTATCAATATAATATGCACTGATTCACACAATATGATGAGTCTATATCTGATTCTACCAATACGATGAGTCTAGATCTGATTCTCCCAATATAATTGTCTCAATAAAATGAACCCATTCTTAATCTACAAAACTCAAACTGTCCTCAAATTGTCAATACAATATTTCTCAGTCTGATTGAGTCAATATGATCTTCCTATTCCGATTGTCATAATATTATTTTATCTATCCAATCAACTCAATATGAATTTCTCTATATAATATTGCTCAATCAGGTAAAGAACCATTCAACTGTCTGATCCTTATCCTGAGATCTATGGATGGTAATGACATTCAATTGATTTCATTAGTTCTTAACATTAACCACTTTCATTAATGTTTATAAATGAACAAATGATTTGAGAAAGTATTTATAGGTGACTTAGAAAACAAAAATGTGAAACTGAAAAACATTCCCCACTTCCTAAAATTTCAAAAAGTCAAAAACTCTCTCACATTTAGAACATCAACTTTGACTAATTCAATCCTCCTTAGATTTCTCAGAGATTTATGTAAAATGAAATTTCATTCTTGACCTCATTAACTCTTTATAAAACTATCATAATTTTAATATTGAATCTACTTCATAATCAACTCAATACAATTTCTATTTCTATCTCAGTGAATCCTATTTCTATTTCTTTCTTAGTGAATCTGAATTCTATTTATTTCTCAGTTAATAAAATTTTTGTTTGTTTCAGGATGAATCAGAATTTCGTATCCTTGTCAATGAATCTGAATTATGTATCATTCTTAGTGAATCCAAATTCTGTATCCTTCTTAGTGAATCAGAATTCTATATCCTTTTCAGTGAATCTGAATTCTCTGCCCTTCCCATCGAATCTGAATTCTGTATCCTTCTCATTGAATATAATTTAATTATCATTATAATATAATTACTATTAATATGGATATACTATTATGATGGAATCCACATACTGATACTTTTAAATTATTCAAACCTCTCCATCATGTTTTTAAAAGATTTTCTCATGAAATTTTTCTTGATTTGGGAGAACATTATGTCTAGAAAATCATCATAAGACTTGGTTTTGAAAGTATGAAAACATTCTAACTTCTGACTTCAATTTCTTAAAAAACCTCTTTAGAAACAATACAACTTATTCACTAAACAAATTTATTGTTCATCTAATTATGAAAATGGAAAAATTTAAGCAATCAACAAATTATTCCTCTCATTATTTTGGATATGATGACATGAATACAATGAAAATGGATACAATTATATTATAAAATTTTGTTTTTATTACAAAAGATAATTATGATAGATTGGATTTTATTCCTAGATAACAAAAAAATTATTATACAAAAATGTTAGCTGTTATAAAATACAAAAAATAGTTTCAAAAACACCACAAAGGTTATTCAATACTCCCCTTTGTATTTATTGATAACCATTGTTAAGAATCTTTCCATCTCTAATATTTTTTTCATAACTAAAATTCTGGAAACAATACACGTTTTTAGCATTTATCAGTACATATCCTTTCCCAAAAGAGATTTTCTTAACACCTAAATATTAAATAAAGTAATTTTTTGATGGAATTTTATCCCTTTATGGTAGGGAAAATTTTCCAGCCATGTACAGATAAACTTTCCTCACTTTTATGTTATCCTCTATAACTTTAATTTTTCTCTCCCAAATTTTATGATAACCACAGATTTAGATTCATAATATAAAGATATGTAAAGACATATTATAAAGTAATAAAGTTGTTACTTTCTATCCACCATTGTCAACATAATTAAAACATGGTGGGGGTTCTTCCTTATGAGGTTTAGGAAGACATTTGAGAAAGATGAACATGAATTTTAAGCCCCAATTCCACAAACATTTTTTTAGCATTTCTTTTGTAAATATATTAGCAATCTTATACTTTGTTAATAGGTATTCTAGAAAAACATCTCTCGTATCAACATAGTATTTTATAAAGTTAATGTTTATATCAATATGTTTTGATCTTGAATATTCGACATGATTCTTAGAAAGATCAATTACTCTGTAATTATCATAAAAAATCATTAATGGTTTAGAAAAATTTACTTTCAAATAATCCCGCTGAACTCTCATCTAAAACATTTGAGAATAAGCTTGATTAACTACAACATATTCCTATTCAGTTGTGTGCAAAGTTACAAAATTTTGTTTCATAGTATTCCAACTCACATAATATTCCTCCAAGAAAAATCTTTCTCATGATATTGATTTTCTATCATTAAAATCTCCAACCCAATCAGCATCTTTATAACCATGAAACTTCATCTCACTATTTCCTTTATATAATAACCCATGTGAAGTTGTATCTTTGACATGTCTCAGAATCCTCTTTTCTGCTAACATATGTGATTATTTCAGATTATTATGATACCTCGAACAAGAAGTCACATCATAAACAACATCAGGACTTGTGTCTATTAGATAAAAAATAATTTATATTCACATATGAAATTATTTTTGATTCACACTAATTCCAGATTCATCTTTACTCAACTTTATGCTCAATGGAATAAAATTTAAATCTTTTTTTGATTCTTCCTTGCAAAACATTTTTAACATTTACCTAGGATACTTTTCATAAGATAAGAAAATAATTTTTTATTTTTTTGAACTTCTAATACAATTAAAAAAATCTAATTCTCATTATATATACATTTTAATGTTTTTTTCATTTCCTAAATAATTATTTTCTAAAATACTTCTCTATCCCCCAAAAAATTATTTCATCCACATAAATAATTCAAATTATATCTATAGAGTTAACATCATTCCTATATATGTTTTTATCAACTATTACATTAGAAAAGTTCAACAAATTCAAAAAATTGTCAAGTTTAGAATACCAAGCATGTGAAGATTTTTTCAGCCCTTACTAATATTTATTCAATTTACAAACATTGTTTTCATACCATTCAAATAGAATCCCACAAGTTTTTCCGATGTAAACGTCTTCCTCAATATATCTATTTTTAGAAGGTTGAATTTACATCTACATAATAATATTTATAATTTTGATGTGTGACCATTGAAAAAAACATTCTAATAGTTTCTAATCTTGCAACTGGGGAAAATATTTCTTCAACAAACACACCTTACACCTTTGCATAGATTCAAAAAACATGCCTTACATTGTTTCTCAAAACTTTTATATGTTTATATAACTTTTCTTTTGAAACCCACTTAATTCTAATAATATTTTTATTTTATATATATAAAACAAGTTCACATGTTTCATTCTTGTAATTCTAATCCCAATATTTATTTAAAGAATTCATCAATTCCTTTTGTTGAATAGATTTTGAAACTGATTCTTGTTCAACATTTGATATATGTGATGTATGGTTATCTATTCTAAACATTCTTCATTTTTGAACAAGATCTTTCTTATTACATATAATGTTTTCAAATTAAACATGTTTTACTATGGTATAAAATTTCAAAATTTCATTCCTAGCTAAAATTTTTACATCACATGATTCATCTAAATCATGATTAGGATATTCTGAATTATATTCACTACTATTGAAATTATCCAATTTATCCTCCTAAAAATTATCAAAATATTTTTGTTAAAGAACATTGGTTCCCAATTTCCTTCACATAATATGATTCCCCCAACTTTTTTAAACATTTGTTCCAACATTTTCATCTTCTTATATTCAGTGAATACACCATTAAGGTTCTCCATCCTTCTCATCAATCTTTTCCCAACCCAAATTATTCATTTTGAGAAAACATGGACTTCTAAAAAAATTGAACTATTTCAATGATTATTTTTTATACCACATTTTATAAGGATTTATGTTGATTTACGTTCTAAATAAGAATCTATTTTGAACATTTAATGTAGTACTAAAAAAATCTATCTAATAGAATTTTGATATTATTTATTCTTCTAATATACATATTAGCGTTTACACCAAGCTTTTATTCTTTATTTCTGCCACTCCATTTTATTTGGAGTTTAGGGGGCACTATATTGATGTTTTTTACCATGATTTATCAAATAAAATTCCAATGTATTTCACATGAATTGGTACCATAATCTATTTTTAATATTTTTATAGAAACCCCCATTACTTTATTTTGATCTTTTATGAAGAATTTGAATATTTCAATAGACTCTTAATTATGTTTCCTAAACATGATGTTTTTCATCTAGGGGAAATAATCAATAAAAGTGATAAAGTATAAATATCCTTTTGTTGATTGATGTCTCAAATTCCAACATAAATTGGAATTAATAAGCTCAAGAGGTCTGGTAAATTAAATCTACATTATATTATGAATTTTTTTGTCATATTTCCTTTCTATAAAGTAATACAAACATCTTTATCTATTTTTTTCAATTCTATAAATTTACAAATGAAATAAAATTTCGAAAGTTTGTTCATAATTTTCTATCCATGGTTCCCAATTATTTGATTCCCAAATTTATTTTATCTTTTGTACTCAAGTAACAAGATTTACTGAATCCTTATATTTTAATGAGATTCCCACATATTCTTTCCCTATTTTCAATGACTCTTCCATCTATCATACTATTAATTATACAAAATTCATTTAAAAAAGCATATTTTCTATTAAAACAATGTTTACTTAAACTAATTAAGTTAGGTTTTATCCCATAAAAAATAAAAATTTCTTTATATTTTATCTTTTCAGCATCAATATCAGTTGTTCTGATTCACCTAATTTTTAAGGAACAATCATTACCAAGGGTAGCTACTCCTCTTTCATGAATTTCAACAGGTTTCAAGATTTTTATATAACTTATCATATGCTAAAAACCCACTATCAAGTATACATGGTCTGTTCATTTTACTTTCTTGCAATAATATCTCAACAAAAAAATGTATGTCCTCAAAGTTATTATTTTCAACTCCCTTTTCTTTTCTATCAAAATAAAATGGTTCTAGAAAGAGTGTCAAACATCTTTCTGTATCATGAACAACCTGATAAAATCTTCCAAAAATTTCTTCCAAACATTCAAACTGATTTTTTGTTGGAAATTGTCTAACATATTTAGAATTCACTTTTCTAACTTTCTATATGTTAGGAAATTTAATCAATATACTTTCATAATTTCATCCACTTATATAAAACCTTATTCCATGTAGAGATATATTGTTCAAAAAATTATAATATCATTGGAAATATATTACATTAAACCATAAATAGACATAATATCATGATTTTATATTCATGAAATTTATTTCTCTATAGAAACCTTATTGAGGTTGGTAAAATCTTTTAGCTCTAACACACTCAGGATGTGGACTATCATTTATTTTGAGCGGGTTTTCTAATTTTGTATATTTGATAGGTTTCTCAATTTTTTTCTCTACTAAATATTTACCTGTACTTTTTTTAGAACATGAAATCTTAAATGAATCAGAGGAACATTATTTTTTGTAAGAAAATATTTCAACGGATTCTTATGTTGAGCTTCTATTAGAAACATTAGAATTTTCAACTTTTAATTCCAATGATTTGTTGAAATTTTCATTCATAATACACATTGTAATTTTAGACTTAAGAATTTTTCATTGAAACTGGTTAACTTCTCCTTTTGTGGATGTCATCTTCGTATTGAGATATTCAATCATCTTTACTTGATTAGGTATTCTATGATTGTATCTTTAAATATCCTCAATGTATTATTTATCCTTCTGGATGAAATTTCTTATTCCATCAAAAAATTCTTCAAAATGTTTCTTTAGAACTATAATGTAATTCTTGAGAGTATTTTTACTCAAGACATGAAATAATTTATATTCATAATCTAGACTTTCTATAAGATTCTTCACCACCTTCTTCATTATCTGAGGAATATTTTGTTATCTTATCTTTTGAAATGAAGGTTTGGAATTTTTCTGAACGTTCATCTTTAAAATAATTGTTTTCAGTTGAGTATAATTCAACTTTCATACTCAATGTACTTCATTTGTTTCTAGTAAACTTCTTCTTGTATTTATTGAAATAATTTTATTCTTTACCATTTTTTTTAACTTCATCCTTTGAGGTTTTTCATATGAATCATCTCGATATTATCTAATGTTCTTCTTGGGGAAATTCATAGAAAAGTATTTGATTCCACCACACTGAAAACATTTAAGAGGGATTTTACCACCACATTTTCCTCGTCCTCTCCAATAGTTCATAGATAAAAGATGCATTATTTTTTAATTTAATTCGGCATTCTATTTATCTTTAGAGTGATAAGGGTCAATATATTTGACATCTTCAATTTTCAACTTTGTGATAGATTCAAAAACCATTTCATCATTAATATTATTATTAAACATTGGAGATTTCCTAATTTAATAAAAAATAATAATGTTATAAATTTTTTCTAGAGATAAATCAGCCTTATCTTCTAAACAAGAAATTTTAGAATCAATCCTGTCTATAATGTTTTCCATAAGATTCCTCATAATTGTAGAATCTTCTAAGACATCCCTAAATCCTATGATGTTGAAAAAAATTAAATTAATTTAGTAATGTATAAATTAATTGATTATTTACCTCTCATTCTGATGTCTTTATACCTACAACACCAGATTTGTAGCTCTTTTTTTTTAAATTTTATACTGCCATTGAAAAAACATTCCATATTTCCCCCACATAATTTTTGATGTTCTCAGACCCATCACCTTATGATAAAAATTTTAGGACAAGGACATGAGAATATAATTTAGATCCTTTACCTAAAATTATAAATTTCTTTTATCAGTAAAGGTCATTGGGGAATCATTCCCAATAGGCGGAAACCCAATAGTAGGAACATCAAAAACTTCTAGGCCATGAGATAGGAGATAAGGGATCACCCTATTTTTTCATCCATAATAATTTTTTTCATCAAAAGTAAGAATTACACAACTATAGACAGAATTGATATTATTCATGATAAGGATTAAATAAGGGAATAACCTCACTCTAAAACCAATTTATGTTACAAATGATTGAATAAAAACTAAGAGGGAAGTGGGTGGATAAGTTGTTGATTTTTTATAAGCTTCAAAACATTTAGAAACATAACCCATGAAACTCTTAAGAGTTATTTCCATATCAAATTTCAATAAATACTTATAAATGAAAAAGTTGGACAGAAAATAAAGCACACAAAAATTACAAGTATTGAACTCAGTGTGAGTACCTACATCCCTACCATAACCACTTTTATTTGTATATAAAAAACCACTATTAGGAAGAGGTTAATACAACTTTTTCCAACTCCCATTATACACATTCTATCTCCTAATATGAATGATTATATTGACTCCCACAAGTTGAAAATATTTTCTTCTTAATAAATTAAGCCAACAAAATAATAAAATATCTTTTGAAATTTCCATTCAATTGAACTATATTAATCCTTAGTCTAATTTGGCTACATTAAAATATCTCAATATGATGAGTTTGGTTTTGATTCTTGCAATATGATGAGTCTAGATTATATTCTCTCAATATGATGAATCAGTATCTGATTCAATCAATAAAACAGACTCAATATAATGAACCCATTCTCAATCTAAAAAACCTAAAATCTTCCCAAATTTTCAATAAACTCATTTTCAATCCGATCTACTCAACGTGGTCTTCTCAATTTGATCGACTTAATACGATCTTCCCACAATAAAATATTTGACTTTTTTTATAACCGAAATTTAATGATGGATAATATATATCATTGTAAAAATGAGTAATACCAATAGATATTAGTTTATATTGGAATTAATTTTGACAAACAATACTTTTTTTACTAATAGATATATCTATTGATATTTGTCATTCAATACCAATGAATCTCTTAAAAAATATATATATGTTTCTTTATCATAATAAAATAGTCATATTTTTTACCAACACATTAATCTTTTATTAATAATATAAATTACAAACAAATCTATTACCATCAATATTTTTTTTCTAATGACCAATTAAATAATAGAAAATATTTTATAATTCACCAATTAAAAGAAACAAAAAAAAATCATACAAATTATTATTTTTATGAAAAAGTAAATATTTATTTACTGGTGTTATATAAAAAACATCTCATTAATTGATTTAAAATTTAACATTTATCGAAATATTAATAATTTTTATATTTTTCAATATTGTAATATAATTTATAAAAATAATAATTTTAATCATTATGATATTTGAGATATTTACATATATCCTTGATATATGATAATTTAATTTTTATATTTTAATTCAGTAAAAATAATTTATTTCAGACAAAATAAAATATAAAACTCAAATTTTTATATTTAATAAATAAAAACATAACAATAAATAATTAATATTACTCTATTAATAATTTTATTTTGAAAAATAAATTTTTTTATTGACATACATAGTATTTTTTAAATTTTAAAATATTAAATGATATTTGTTATTTGATATTTTTATTAATTATTTTTAATTTTAAAAAATTTATCCCCTACCATTCGATGGGATACCCCAATTCATCTCTGACACTGATGAGTCCTTCCTATGCAGTCTCCACCTCTAATCCATTCCCAGGGTCATGAAATCTCCCCATGATCCCAAATACTTAGGAAGGATCCTCCGGAGACAAAAAACACATTCTTTTCGTTGCCCTAGAAGGTACTATTGAAACCCAAAATGCTCTACTTGATGTCACACAGTTTACAAATCTCATTGCAATGTTCATATTCAGCTCAATGTTTTTTGTCATTATTTCATATTATATCCACTTTATTATTTCAAAAAATCATCCATTATTATAGCCCCCTCTGGCCCTATATTCTACTTCACAAGAGTTAATTTTTATCTAAGATATAAATTTCTTTTGTTTCCCTAAAAAATGACGAAACAAAAGATAATTTAATATACAATTTTAGATTGTTTTATTTTATGATAGAATATTTATAGTTTTAAGTTCCATGTTAATTAATTCTACAATTAATATTAAATTTTAATAATATTTAATAATACCATTGGTTGAAGAATTTTAGTGAAATCCTAACCTTAATATCTTGTGAAATTCTATGCCAATGAGTTCTTTTGATTTCTCCCCTATTTGATGATTGAATGATTTTTTTCATTTTTGAAAAAGGAATCTCATATGACTATGGTTATTTAATGTTTTATGGGATAGTTTCAAATTTTCTCTTGGTTTGTGTTGATGTTTTAGGTTTTGACTGATGATTTCTTTGAACTGGATACAGATGATAATATTTTTTGGAATCTGTGTCATGTTTTCAGAGGGATTTCTTCTCTAATGCAGCTGTTAATGATGTTGAATTATTTTTAGAGTGTAATGGCACAACTTTTGTGTCATTTGAGGCTATTTCAAAATATACATATGGCTGTCTTAAAAATTACTATGACTCTAATTCTCACAAGCTCCCGAAGAATATTTTTCATATTCCACCATAAGGTATCAAAAGAAAAAGGTGTTTCTTATATTGATGATAAATATCTTCATATCAATTTTTGGTTACTAGAAATATTGTATCTCATATGATTAATTGAAGACTAGTTGGGATACAATGTAATTATGATGAAGTTGGAAAGAAATCATCATTCATAGACCCGGAGTTCACCTAATAAATCTGTAGATTCTGGTGTCACTACCCATGGAGGTCTGAGCTGGCCCGGGTATGGCATACAGAGAGACATGAATTAACAGCTTGTCTTGGTATCTTCTCTGATGCATGTTTCATGTTAGGTTTTTTGTTATCACTTTTATTTTATTGATTGTGTAAGCTCATTACAACTCATGTATTCACTGTATACTTCACTTTTTTTACTATATTTTTGAAAGGAATGGGTTGGGAATCCAAATCAAGTTTCATTTTATAGTAAAATAATCATTAGCATTGTTATAAAAAGAATTGTTACATTCTAGGATGATATTGTATTTTTTCATAAGGAAAGCATTTCCTTGATAATTTCCCAAATTTTGATGCATTGAGGGGGATAGGTACTAATTATAGGAGTATTATGAAATTAAATAATTTGTAATAAAAGTACATTTAATGGCTTAAATTTAATTTCCCTTGAATCTTAGGCTCAGCCCACTGGAATTTGACCAGTTCAGTATTCAGTACATAATACAAATCATGGGGGCGGTTAAATAGACCAATTCACCTCTTATGGGAATAAATGTGAGGAATATCGTCCCTTATGTTAAAAAAAGGTTTAGTTCATTTTTTTAATTTTTTTGTTCTGTTATGATAGATCGTGCATTTTATAATATTTCTTTATGGTGGAGCACTAGTGTTGAGGATATATTATTCCTTATAGAGGGATTTTATCTGGTTGGTAGGAAATAGATATGTGGAATATGGACACATGATGTTGATGCTGCTAGAGCATCGATGTAACTGAATATTGGATGGGTGTTGCTGAGAATCACTATAAACATTGCAAGTATCTCCATACGAAACATAAGTTTAGCTTAGTAGGATTCCGATATTACGTATCAGATTCACTTCAATGGCCTGACCATGAATTCCATCATATTTTTGACTTAAATAGTCATGATGTTGCAAGATTTATTTTTCCAGTTCTATATTTCCATTGTGTCTTATTATACAATTTGAAAACTGTATTTTTAATATCATAGTATTTTGATCTTCTTTAATGGTCTTACTGAACGAGACAACTCTGGATTATCATAGTACACTATTATGGGTTAATATCATTGAAGAATTTTCTACATTTTTAATATTATAGAATAATAATCTAAAGAGTCTCTAGGGGGAGTAATAAATACTTGATGTGAACAATGGGTACCCTTATTCATGTCATGAGTAATTCATCGTATTCTTTATTACTTCTTTATCCCGTCAGAAATCCATTGGATGTGATCTTAAATTTCATCTTCATCATCATCCATCACATCAATGGAATCAACTAATGCTCTCAAAAGAAGTTCCTAGACACGGTCCTCTCCTAGAAAAAACAAGGGATTTATGGACCATCAGTTTTGATTGATTATCTACAAAAAAATGTTATTCAATCCACTTTTCATGGTGGAGATGATTCCCATCTTCTTACACAACTGTTCAAGTTCCCTAAGAAAGACGACATGAAGCATGGATCAAACAATTCTGTATTTTCATGAAATTGATGATTTCTACATCAATCTCAGGAAGCATCTTAGGCATTAGTTCTCATCACATGAGATTTGTGCTGAACTTCGTCATTATATAGACATAAAGTCCATAGATGGGTGTTTTTTTGGAATTTAATGGTCTCAAACATGAATTATTTAATTTTCATGGTGGTTTTGAAAAAATCCTTCAATTGGAGAGAATTATTGTCTTAAATGAAAATCACAAAGGCATGATCTGCTAGATGTAGAACATCATTTTTTTATATATCCTGTTTGGGGAATGATATATGAATACCCAAGACTCCATACACACACAAAAACATTTCAATCATTTTTTAGTTGTTTTAGATTTTATTAATGTAAAACATATTTTGATTGTCCAAATATCAATCCCAATTTTTTATGTTGACATGCAATAACAATTCTAGTACTTTATTCATGGTTGACTGTTCTGTATTTTCAATATTATAGTATACTATTCAGAATTAATATCATATTATAAATGTTCAGTATTAATAGTCCTCTATTTTTATCGCAAATTCTCAATAGATTTTCAATTTATTTATGTATGTTTTATGTTGTTTAGGAATCCAAGGGCATTGATTTTTTTAGTAGAACTTAGACTCTAACTATCAATATATTCTGTTATTTTTTGGGTTTCACCTCAAATAACATTGATAGTAATGTTCAACTAATTCATTGGTTGGATTTGTCTTTTTTTCTCTATCTTTGGACATAATTTATTTTCAAAGGTTAATTTATTTATGAATTCCTAGTTACAAGACCTTTAAATAATGTGTTATTTGTGTTCTGTCATTGATATTGTTGTATTGGTCGAAACCCGTTAGGATGAGCCCGTAAAGGGAATGACACATTAGGGTTTTTCTTATCGCCACATCCCACGACTCGGGTTGACATGGTGACACTTCTAGTGCTCAGCGAGATCTGGCGGTGGATCCTTGGTTGTGGTGATGCTTCGTGAGCATGGGTCATCTCTTCCTTTGCACCGTTGTTGGCCTCTCTCTCCTTACTTTATAGCAAGATAGGGTCTCCTATGGCAGCACTGTGTCAGCCAGCGACCGAGATTCTAGATCTAGTGGCATGAGCTCTCCGAATTATCTTCAGTGTGTGTGGTAGGTGCATCTTCGTAGTCTTCGTGTAAGTTATGGTTTTCGAAAGAGGTATTTGGGCGGCAGGTCTCCTTCTGGCATATCGGTGATTTTTCCTTCTTTCATTTTCATACAACCATTTTGGTTTGGGTTGTGATGGTTTGTGTTGTTGAGACTATGTGAGGGTTTTGGCTTCATTTTTTGTTGATTCATTGATTGGGTTTTGAATTTCTGGTGCTTTGGTTTCGTATATCTGATGCTCTAGACTTCTCCTGCTGAAAAAGCCTTAATTTTGATGCTGAAGTCCCCATTTGATCATCAGTTGGCAGCATGCTTGTAGTTTGGTTTCTATTTGATTTTTATTTGCCTTCTTGTATTATTTTGGATATAAAGAGTGAGTTATTTCTATTTGGTTTGGGGGTGTTCGATGTAGGGAGTTGGTCTACTATGCAAGTGTGTTTATTTTGATTAAGGAGACCAAGTTATGTGGAATTTTGATATTGTTTCCTTGGATTAGAACTAATGGTCCTTTATTTGGTTTTTGGAAGATTGTTTCTTGACTATGTATATGGATTTTATTCATAATAGGATTAGATCATGTGCTTTCACTATGCATGACTATCTATATTTGGATGTTTGAGAGGGTATGGCTCCGCCATCAGTACCAGGCCCATTGATTTTTGCGCGGGACAACTTACTGAATAGTCATGTATTGGTGGGGGGTTTCCATATTGATAATTATGTTGGGAAGGGGTATGACTATGTAGTCTATTTTTGGTCTTTGACATGCAATTTATGTTGATGTTTTATGGCATTGAAGTCTTGTGATCTTTCCATCTTTTTTCCCTTAAAAAGAGGTTTATCCAAAATTAATAAAAATTTAGGCCTTTGGGCCATTCAATTGGTCATCAAAACTGTTGTAATATATTTCAAATATATAACCTACGCAACGTGATGTGTGACCCACAAGAGGTTTTAGACTCTCATATTGCTGGTAAGAAACTCATGGTGATGGTTATGAGGTTTGAATATCATCAATCCATGTTTGGTCCATTAGGGATTCAATCGATTAAACCTACCAAATTCATTTCACTTAAATTACTCCCTTAAGGACATTAGTAATAGCCATAATTTTATGGGAAGTCGTAGATTTTTTGCAACTAGGGGTCCCTTATATTCTGCTACCCCAGGTGGTTTTGGTTCAAGTTCTTAATCCTGATGTTTTAATAGGGACTGTTGGGTTACAGGATGCTAAGTAGCTATCTACAGCAATAAGATCAATTGCACATCATATTAGTGTGGAAACTGGGTATGAAGGTGTATGTATAGTGCCATGTTCGGAGGTCCATGTTGAATCTACTAGATGATAATGAAGAGGGGAAGCTTTTGGGGACATGTCATGTTTATTTTAGTAGAAATGATCTCTCACCAGATGTTCATTTTCAAGTATGTTGATACTCTTCTGGTAAATTTCCATACAAAAATCAATATCAACATCAGTTAATGATTCTATGCACCAGTTCAAAAAAACATTCATTTAGGAAACTCAAAGCATTTTATAATGTTTTAATTTTATTATGTTATTAACCTTCACTGAATTTTTAATACATTTTTTATTTCTATTTTTTTCAATTCATGCAGATATTTTGCATGGATTTATGGGTATGCTATTTGGTTATGTTTGGTTAGATCATATAGATAAATGGTGTGGAATAACATTGATCTCAGTTTCATCATATACACATGATTTGACATGATTTGTCGAGATGTCAATAGAGATTATGAATGAAAAAAACTCTATGCATATCATTTTTTTATATTTTCATTTATTTATTTTATAGTTTCATTTCATATAGATATTTTGAACTGATATGTCAGTATTATCTTTGGTTGTGTGTGGTGTATATCTGGGAGCTGAAGGGTGTGACATAACAGCGAATTAAGGTTCCCTACACGTATGTATCTTTATTTTTTGTGATTTCTACAGGGATGATGAAAGAAAAATACGCATTATATGCAGCTCATTTTTTTATACTTCAATTTTTTGTTCCAATTCATACATATATCATGAATTGAATTTTTGGGTATTCCATTTTGTTTTTTGTGGTGTAGATGTTGGAGATGTAGGGTGTGGAATAATGGATTGAGATTACTCACTAGTACATGAGTATACTTGATTTGTTTCTTCTAATGATGTACTTGGGTGGTGATTAAAAATCATTGACAGAAGTAACTATATTTATACTATGATGGGTGATGGAGGATTAGAGTTAGGTGACAACATGCAAATATTTTGGGGGGTGGGGTAGGTTAGTGGATCATATGTTTTTGGGGTTTTATTGAGATTTTAGATATGAATCATAATAACTATGTATTGATTTATTTTTTTTAAACTTTCATTATTAATAAGATTTTTCTTATTCTAAGTTCAAACATGTGTGAAAATATTCTACGGTTTTATAATTAATGTTTGTTTGTTATATATGACAAAATAATAAATATAATATAAATTTTAGGCAATAAATATTGAAATACCCAAACCTAATATCTTATTTAAAATATAAATTACAAATAGATATTAATTGTTAGTATGGGTTATGAGTGTTGATAATAATATTTGAAAAAAATAAATGTGCCATCAAATATGTTTATAAAAATATTGATCTAAACATATATTATATATTGGTATGATAATAATTCTACCCGAAATATTTTATCTATCGCAATAACATATAGCGATAGAGTTTTTACCAACAGTTTACTGGAAGGATAATTTTTGTTGGTAAACAATTTTACAAACAGAAAATGCAAATTTACCAACAGATATACCCTTATTGAGAGAAGATAATTATTTTTTAGTTTCCTAATATGATAGACTCAATTCGATCTTATCAATATGATCTTGATAAATACTGTAAATGAAAATTTAGTTGTATGATCCTATTCATGATATCTCTAGTTGAAAAATACATTCAACTGATTACTTTTGGGCTCCACCTTTTCCCCTTGGGTAAAATGTTACAAATGAACAAACGATCTGAGAAAGTATTTATTAAAAAACTTGAATAAAAAGTGGGAAACATTAAAATTTTCTCTACTACCTCAAATTTTAAAAACTCCCAAATTCTCTTGAATTAAAAATTTAAGATTTACTTCTTAAAAGATCCTTATATTGCTCTAATATTAATGAAAAGTTGAATTTAATGATTTACCTCATCAAATCATCATAAAACTTTTGAAATTTTCATTATGAGTCTTCTTCGTAATCAATTCAATATAATTTTTAGTGAATCAAATTTCTGTTTCTTTCCCAGTGAATACAAATTTTATTTCATTCTTAGTGAATCTAATTTTTGTTTCTTTCTCAGTGAATCTGAATTATTTTTCTTTCTTAGTAAATTTGATTTCTATTTCTTTCTTTGAGAATCCAAATTATGTATCATTTTTAGTGATACTAAATTTGGTATCCTTATTAGTGAATCTTAATTATATATCCTTCTTTTTGAATCTAAATTATGTATCCTTTTATGTAAATCAAAATCATGTATCCTTCTAAGTGTATATAATTCAATTATAATTACGATGGAATTCCCATTATGATGGATATCGAATTTTGATGGAATCTTCATTTTGTAATGTTGAAATTCATCAAAATGCTCTACTATTTCATAAAAAAATTTATCATGAATGCTTTCAAGATTTGTGAGATCTTAATGATTAGTGAATCATCATCTAACATTGTTTAGAAAGTATGAAAACATTCAAACTCTTGACTTTAATTTCCCCAACAAACCACTTTAGAAAAAATACTACTTCTTCAGTCAGTAACTTTTTTATTTATATGATTATTTAAAAGGAATATTTTAATCAATCAATGCCTCAGGTTCATTTGGATTTTATGCTTAGAATATATTTTATAGTTCGAGCTGATTTTTTCAGAAACTTTTGAATTTCTTGAAAACCCTTATTACGATGGAATGGATCTAATTCATGGATAACAAAAGAATTCATATACAGAATGGTTATATTTCATCCAATATAAAACATTGTTAAAACAAAATCACCTCCAATGTTTTTCAAATAATCTATAAAAAATGATGATGGACCATGCCTCTTTACAATGTAGCATGAAGTTTTTTTACATCACACAATATTCATCAATTTTTTAAATTTTTTCATCAAACTATATATCCTACCACAAAACATAAAATCATTTAAATACCAGAATGAATAATAATTTAAAATAAAAAATAGTTTATATTAAAAAATGTATTTATTATATGACTCTACCGATTACAGCACACTTTGAACTTGATTATCCTCAAGCATGTAATCTGAACAAAATTTCTACGGAATCTCATTCAACTAATATTCCAATTTCAAATGTAACAAAATGAAATGTTTTATAGTGGAAAAATAAATTTCAAACAAAAAAATTTCCGTCAATCATCACTTTTAAAGTAAATAATTTCCATTATGTACTTTACTTTTTATCTTTCATAATTACAAATCTCTTTCGTTCTTCATCTTATATTTATTAATTCATCATTAATGAGAATTACAATTGAAATTTACCTTACATTTAATTTATTTTATACATATCTTTTGGTGAATAATGTATTAAATTTGTGTTCATACCTCATGTACATGTCTCTTACCATAGTCTTACAATGTATGAATCATCTCCACCATATAAAGGCAGAAATAAAAATAAATCATGCTGGATTTTTGTAATGGGTCAAATGACTTTTTTGATTATGTTTTCAAAGAATAACAAATAAAAACAATACAAAATAAGAGTATTAACTCTTTATAATATTTCATGTTATATAAGAGTAATTCCAATTTATATAATATAGAAAAAATGACATCTCCAAACCCCGAAATCTCAATGTAGAAACATGATAAAAATTCAGAATAATGAAAACTCTCGATATCTTGCTCTCTCATTTAATTTCTATTCTTTTTTCAATATTTTATTTCACTCTAATAAACAATTTTAATTTTGTTCTAAGCATAAATATAATATAAACCACCTAACCACATATGATCATAAGATCATATGTCTAAAAAGGGTGATTTTTTATCCTCAAAATAAATAACTCATTTTTTCATTTTCTGATTTTTTATATATTTTTTCGAAAGAGAGTTGAATAAGAAGATACAATGAAAATATGGAATATTTGAAAATAATATGAACACCTACTTAGAAAGTGATATATATCTCCAACTACCATGGACAACCTATCCTCGACACATAGTCTTATAAATATAGTGATATATTCCATGAGTAGTGTAGGAATGAATATAATTGGCTTGTAACATGGATCAATTCCTACGAAAAATTAATGTATTTAATAGGAAAAATAGTACTGATGTTAAAGTAGGTAAAATAATAATGGGATAAAAATAAAATACCTCAAACATATTGAAATTGATTCTACTCAGCCATTGCTATGATAATATGCCAAGCATGTTTTAGAAGACATCATTCCCTGGCCTTTCATGAGAAATATTATAAAATGAAATGGGGAATATTGGTTCATATTTTTTCCCAGATATGAGGACATATGGTTTGGGAAAATTTAATATGAAAATGAACAAAAATGATAAAACAATACTTATCAATTTCAGAAATTCAAAACATACCAAATCTAAGTATAATTTCATTTAGAAAAATCAAAACATTACAAAAAATCATGATTTGTCAAATTCATCCCATCATGCACAACATTACTCAATAATTTACCATTTTCAATCATCTAATAATTTCAGTAGTGAAAATTAAAATATCACATAATGAATATTATAAGACACTTATGTATACAACATTGATACTAGAGTATAAGGGTTGATGTGGTGTATGTAAATTTCAATAAATCTCTTAATCATATTAAATTAATGAGAGTAAAATATTTGATTTGGTGCTCAAAATCACCTTGTATGGTGATTTAGTTTAAATTATGTAGGTTTTAGTTATGATAGTTTCTTTTCATCCTCAGTTCACATCATGAATCCAGTTTTGAACATGTATTTCCATTTCATGGAATAGTATAATATCATTTTCATAGTGTGTATTCCTTTCACGATTTGAACTTCTATTTCACAACTCTCTTCCTACCTTATTCCATGCTGAAACTTAAAAATAAAACAACTCATGTATGTATAAGATCCATCTGAAAGTAAAATAAAAAATAATTTGGGAGATATGATTGCATCCTAATTTATTCACATTATAATAATTAAAATTATTTTCTTAGACAGAGAATAAATTGAAGATATGGATTACTCTTGGTTTGATCTTCCAAGTGGACCCTAGGTTTTTACTACCTTTAGTAGGGTAGTAGAATTTATTATCTTTATTCTATCAATGGGTGGAGTTTCATGGATTAGAACCACCACATGCTCCTTTTCTGTTTTATCACTTATTTGTTCTAATTTTAGATAATTCTATTTATATATTACACCAAAGATACCCCATTATCACTGAGTTATAGCTAGTATGGTGGGGTTTTGACAAAGTATGGAACCTCCACCTCTATGGTTCTAACTTGTGCAACCTATTCTATATTAACTAGTGGTTTCTCAAGCTATACAACATTAAAATAATGATCAAAGATAGATATAGAACATAACATTATTTTATAAAAATTTAAATCTGAATATTCAATATCATATTCTTTCCCTTTTATATAGTTGGATTTTACCTCTGGTTCTATAACCAGATCCATTGAGATTTATTTTTATACACCCCCCATTAAATGAACAATTTCTTATGGGAGCTACAAGCATTCCTCAAATAAGGAATCTGTTTTTCTCCATCTTTATTCAGGGAAATAAAAGTTTCAATAGAATTATCCAAATCAAAATCGAATGGAGTTATGTACAATTAAATTTCAATGAAATTGGAAAATAAAGTTTCTAATAAAGGATCATATCCCTAAGTTGACTGAACTTCATCATTTTCTTTTATGGAAATATTATCTTAGAGTATAACTTCACTAGACATAAGGATATAGTCTGGTTTCTACAGAATTTTCTTTTATTACAATAGTTTGGTGGTTTCTTTATCTTTATTGGATTGAAAAAGGTAGTCATATATGGATTCTTCAGTCTTATAGGATGGGAAATCTCATTACATTTCATCATCTTCACATTCACTCTATAAATAATATGAATCTTTTACCATGTTCTTATTAGCACCCAATTATTTTTCTTCACAATCAATATCATCATTGTACCTCTCGATTAGATTTTTGATATGTTTTGGGACTTCTCATTCCTTGATTTTGGCTTCAAACTCGTTCATTTCTTCAAAAAAAATTATGAAACTCTAGTGGAACTTACTTCTTGAACTCGAATTTGTGAAATTCGTTTTGGACTTCATCGACTATGACCATAAATTTTTTTGTCAGAGGTATATTTCTATGATTTTTTTATTTTTGTTGACCAATATCATGTGATTATCATTTCATTATATTGGGGCCTCCTTAGTTTAGTTCATTTCATGTTCTTGCACAAGTGAGTAACTATTCCATGAATACATGCATGGTATGTATTAATACATCATGGATGTTTTTTACTATTTTCCTATTTACAAAATAATGAAAATAAATCTAAAATATATTAATTTTAATATTTTGACTAAATGTACAATTGGATTCTCAGAAATTGTCCAATTTTCACTCACTGTAATCAAAGCATATTAGAAAAAAAAACTTTTATTTCCCTAATGAGGAATAGAGTCTAACCATGGATACCTGACTTGAGGTTCATCATAGTTGGTTTAATCAATAATTATAATTCACCTAATCTATATATTTTTTATTTTTTTATTTATTATATAAAAGTAATGGTTTTATAATTTTTTAAAACATGTAATTAAAATAATTACATGAAGAATAAAAAATAAATTTATATACAGATAGAATACAAATTATAGAGAATTGACTTATTTCTAAGGATTAGTCAAGAAGGTTCCATAATTATTTTTTACCATTTTAAATCCATTACTTCATATAAAATTATTGTTATTATCTACCATATGCAGGATTTTTACCTTTCATAGGAACCCTCTTAAAAAAACCTAGTATGCCTACCCTTGATAGAAAAGTAGAAATGAATATGAGATCCATAACATGGAGTACTACTTCCAAATACATTCAATTCACTCACATACACTACAAATTGATGGGAATCAACATGAAATTAAAATTAGATTTAAATAATTATTAATATCACAGAACCTCCCCTATGGCCATGTCTTGGGTTAGTCACTTTGAATTGTCATGTGAAAAGTGACCATGGTGGAAGATGGAAGAGAGAATGAAATTAGGCTTGGAAGAGAAATTGGGATTTTTAGAAGAAAGATATGGATAGTGGGAAACACATTAATAAAAAATGGATGTGTAATTTTTGGAATATAAAAAACTAAACAAAAATAAATAAAAAAACCCAAAGTAGAAGTGTACCTTACATTGCATTGCAGTAGTGAATCCTCGAGAATTGATTCCTTCTCATCAATCATAGGATTCAATGTATAGGTCTTAATCCACCCCGGGTGCAATAAATAAATAATATATTGGTTAAAAACTAATATTGGTTGGAGTACATGTCATAATATTTTCCTTCTCCCTAAATTATAGTAAAATAGAATTTTTTACTCTCTATCTAGGAGTTATATACTTTTTAATTTGTGTACACAACATTTAAATTGTTGGTATGTAAAACTTTCACAGAATACCTCACGACCTACATCACAACATGTATTTCATCATGTTTCACATCATGAATGTCACATACATGACGTCTAATGCTATTTTTTATCTTGTTTCACTATGTTTCAGCCTGTTTCACTATTTGTGACGTTTCAAATCAGTTCTTCACTTGTCCTTGACCATGTGATAATATCAGTCTACCTTCAAAAAACTTTTGTCACATCATTCCACTTCACAACATGACACAAGATCTTTGATGCAAAACAAATTAATATATTTAAATTTATTTTTCATTGAGCTAAGTTTCCTACCACAAATCACAAAAAAAATTAAATACCAAGATGCTTTTCATTTTATTCGAATAAAAATTATTTTTTATAATCAAACATATTTGAAAAATATGACTCTTACAATGCCAAAAAATTGAGTTATGGATATTGTTGATCACATATTTGTTCCGTGTGAATTGATAAACATAATAGAGTATGGGACCTCTACTCATCCTAGTGAACTAGTTTCAAGGGTGGAGGAGTATGCACATGTGGTTCTCGATGTGATGGATGAACAATATGTTATACCACCCTGAAAAAATATAATGATCAAATACTGAAAATAAAACATTCTACCTTACTTAAATAAAAAAACTATGAACAATACAGATCTTAACCTAATGATGACAAAGATTTAATGAAGGAGGAAACAAATCAGCGAGTACTTTGATATCCCCATAACGAAAGTCATCATATTCCCATTCATAAATCCCATAAAGGACCAACCCATAACACAAATCATGAGTTCTAAAAATACTATCCTACAAAATTTCCATGGGTACTACCCTTGCAGCTTGAATATATTCAAAATAATTTTCTTTATGAACATTTATATAAAATTATGAAAATTTGATCATGATTCAAATTCCTCGATCAGAGAATCTTTTAATTCTGGGCCCCATCTATGTCCAACCGTGAACGCGATTGATATTTAAGGAACATTTAATTTTATATCGATACAAAACCTGATCATAGATAAATAAATAGTTGGGTGGCATCTAGGATCATGTATAATACTAGGCCTAATCCATCAAAGCAGGACCTTCCCCATTCAATTGATCTTGAACCAGAAACACATGCATCAATTCTTACCCTCATGTGACCCGGACGAGAGAAAAATTATTTCCACAATTACCACTACATAGTGAATATAATTCAGTCAAATTCATATGGAATAAATATATATCTATATTTTAATAAGGAAAAAGATCTAATGTAATGTCTAAGATATGTACTACAGATGAATTCATACCCTCAACGTGGAACACAAGGTGATCACCTGAGATAGGATAGAGGAGTTTGTGGCACTAAAATTCATGGATACAGAGAAATAACTTTTAGAGTTCCTATAAACATCTTTTCACTTCCCCAATATATAATATTTATCATCCATTTATTTTATATTACAACTTCATTTTTCAATCTATTTTACTAATGATTACTGAGATATGGAATGATGTATTTTTACCTTCAAGAGATTGCACAATATTTCCAAACACTTGTTTTCAATATTCAATTGTAAATTTGTTTTTGAAGAAAAAATAAATTTATAGAAGAAGTTAAATGTTATTCATAATATATTTCTAACAAACTACTAACATATCTAATCTATAGAACCATATATTCTTCATTCACTCAATAAAAACTTCATTATATTGGGGATTTGTAGATGTAGAGACAAATTACATAGGATGGAGCTTGGTGTTGGGAAATTGAGTACATCTAGTGAGAAAATAAATTGCCTCTTTATTATGAGGGAGGGGGATAGATATTCACTATGTGGTATTTTTATATATTTTTACATTTATAATTCATATGGAAAGTTGAATTCAAGGAATAAAATTGAATCTATTTTTTGGGGAATAATATTAGTATAAAATGAGATCCCCTATAATTAAGCTCTATTACCATCCCTTTAACTGTGACATGTGTCTTATTTTTTAATATCATTTTAATCCAATTAATAAAAAATACATAATTCATCACCACTGACAATTTCAAAAAAAATAAAAAAATAAAAAATATAAATAACTGTTAGATAGTGAAACTTATTAGACTACATCCATTAGATATGACCTTGGTCAACCACTAGTATTTATTATAGGATTCACATATATTATGTTTGACGAGTTCTTATGATAGGACACTCATCAAACTCTTTGAATCCACATTAAACTTATTTTTATCCTCCTCCTAGGACCTCTGTTACCCCAAATGGAGAAAATACCCATCAATTTAGGATAATTCCACCATTATTTGATGGAATCATCACTAAAAACCATTAGAAAATAAGAGCACATCAATGGATAGGAAAATTTGGATGGAATTAAGGATTTATTGATGTGGAATATTAAACATACCTTATGTTTTTTCTTGATAAAAGGGACTTCATTATTGTAATAATTAAGGATGAAATCCCCATCTAATCCATGGGAGTGGTGATTGGTACCTTATTAGATGATACCCCTACTGTATATTTTTTATAACCTCCAAAAAGTTACTTAAAAACACATTTATGACCTTTTAATTTTTTTGATAATCCTAAAACACAATTCACACACACCCACATAGGGTTTCAGGTATGGCTTGACAAAAGGGGGTTATATGTTGGGATTTATCCCATATAAGTGTATTTCATGTATGGGTATATGAATATGCTTTCCCACATAATGGGATTATTTATTTGAGGGTCACGTCAAATAATGGGATCTCCAGCACATAGAGGGATCCCCCCATAGTTTTCATAAAAAAAAGAGGATCCCCCATGAAGGGGTTCTAATCTCATATAATTCATCCCATGTAAGGGTTACCCATGCGAGTGACCTATGTTTGGGTCACTAAAGAGAGTAATTGACCATATGGGTCACCCATATATGGGTGAAAATGTAGGGGTATTCCATAACCCATTCTCGAGGGCTAGAAATCAGAAAATGTTTTGTAAAGTCCCATCCATGTAAAGAGAAACAGACATAGGGGTTTTTCCTTTTCACAATACAAGACCAATCGTATCCTAAAATACTACTCTAAATATTCTGATTAGTAACCAGAACTGTGAATCATATAGAAAAAATTTTCTAATTCTATCCAAACTCATATATTATATATCTAAATATTGATTCTCAAAAATACTCTTCTTTATAGATAAAAATTCAAATTTACTTAGACATTCTCAATCCCTGGAAATGTAGGTCTTTATATCCTCCCCTCTATGGAACATCCCATACCCAAGAAGCCTTAGTATTACTTCAACCATCTATAACGATATACCCCAATAATCAAATGATCCTCAACTTTCCACATTCGACCATAGAATATTCAATGAGTATCCACTACATAACTATAATCAAAAGAAATGTTATTCATAAAATGTTGAGATAAAACTATTCATCCACACTAAATCGTTGAGACAGATATTACATGGTACCATATATCCCAACACATAATATATTTATTCATCAATCAATTCTCATTATTTTAGTGAACACAATTATTAGTCTTAACTCATGATGGTATATTCCAATACATGGTTCTCCCCACAATAATAATCATCTATTGAAACACATTCATAGTGTTCCAACAACATCATTGGTGTGATTTTTAGAAAAACACCATTTGAGGAATCTATGGTTGACCATTATTGAAAATGATCATCAGAACACATCGACACACTATATCATCACATGATCATGATCCCCTAACTACCTAACACATCATAGAATCATCCAAGGTCCCAAAATGATTACCTACCCAATACTCATATAATTCCATTGATGGATCCTCAAAATATAAATTATTGTTCATGATCTCCCCTATGAACTAGCACAACATCGATCCAAGACACCCTCAAATCACACTAAATTCATCCTAATCCCAATATCAACACATGAACTCCATCTAATACTTCTTATGAATATCTAATTCAGATTGAAATTTTCACTATATCATAATATCCATTCCATCCATCCATCTATTTGTATTAATATATCTATGACACATACAAATAATGATTGTAGCTCTTCATCCCACACTAGCCATCATCACACATAATCACTACATATATCTTCCCTACTCATGCATGATCTCTAACTGAAAACATGACATGATACCCTCACTTGACCTATGAGGAATTAAATGCTTATAAAATGCTAAAATTCAAATATATAATGAGTGATACGCCATCTAACAGCCAATTTTTCACTCCCACCTTATGTATTCCTTTACAATAATCCTCGTACACCTCCACAATAGGTTCTAAAAACATGACCTCATGAAAATACATGTAAATGAACACACTCAGTTTGACCATACCATGAAACCATGATGAAACTTTGATATCACATCTCACTATATATGAAAATCTACCATTTCATCAAACCTTATAGGAAATCATGGCTACAATTTAATATCAAATCCTTTGGCTATTGAACAACACATGGCCTCTCAGATATACCTAAATAATGGGTATAGTCCATACCCATTGTGTGATTTCCCTTATACATCTAGGATTCTCTAAAAACATATGGAAACACTCACTCTAATTATCATAAGGTTGATTGATCCCTTAAAAACAATGCAATGATTGTTATATACTATCCAATAAGATATGATTCGAACCCAATTGCTTTACACTACCATGAAACACATTTTCTCAACTGAAATCATTCTCCCATTTGTTTCATACAAACAAGCTAGGCTCTAAACTCATGTTCCATGGGAAAATTAAAAAAAATTATAAAACTATTCACACCCACCCTATGTCTCCAAAAGATTATTCCTTTGTAAAAGTGGAAAAAATCCATTATTTTGAAAATATATAATACTGATGAATGTGTGAACCCCAATTCCACCCTTCTATACCGTCCAAACATACCATATTGAGTATTTCTTCTCAATAATAGGCTCAAAAACCTAAATGACTATCCATATTCACTTCATTTTGATATTTTCTTACTAGAAGAACCCATTTTCTTCATACATATAAAAATTAAATCTCACCCATTCAAAGGATAAAAACATATCACCCACCGTCCTGACAATAAAAAATAAACCAAATGTGTTTATTAGTGATATATATGTCAAATATCCAAACATCATGGATCAAAATACACTATCTCATTGAGAACCATAACTAAAAATAATAGGGTCAGGTATCCCATCATCCATTCCCTCATAACCCAACCTTGATTCGAAAAACATTAAGTTATTTACATCACAAAACTCACGGTGTCTTCATTCATATACCAAATTTTCTAACGTCTCCTCTTATGTACTAATATAAAATGAAAATAATCCATAATTGATTCCATCCCTAATAAACTCATAATCATGTGATAACCCCTCATTTTGGCTACCATCTCACATATAACATCTCAATAAAAGTAAGGAACTTCCTGATACATAGTCATAACACTCAAATCACCAATATCATGAGCCATATCAAATGGAAACTAGGATCTCCCCCTATTAAAATAAACCATTAATCATATAGGTTATAGAACATTTAGAAACAAAAATATTTAAATATCAAATGAACTAACAGATTTCACGTTCAAAAACACCCTTTAATGGTTCTCACATATACATTTGGGGAATCCATTCTAATTTCTCATCAATGTATTGAAATTATTCTCAAAAAAATATATATTAATGGGATTACTACCTCATTGACCATGATCTCATCCAATAATATATAATGGAATCATCCTTGGATGATCAATATTTAGTAAACAATAGTCACAGGGTCTAGTTAATTAGAATACAAAAATGAAAATATATTGGAAAACTCTATATTGTTTGTTGTGGAAATTTTAATTGAACAAACCACAATTGATTTTCACAAATAGCATCATAATTTCATAAAAGGTGTTGATCATGAAGTAATATATTTCTTGTTCCAGCATACTATGTGTCACTATACATCCCCAGTGTGATGGAATGTAGCGTGGTCATCAAGGGGTATCCCTACATAGATCCACATGAGCTTTCGTAAAATATAACATACAAATGTTCATATAAATAAAATAAAGAAAACATATTTTATTGGATAACTCCATTTATGTTTTATTTGACTCAATAAACCATTAAACCTTCAAATTTAGTTATTCCAATCACATTGAAGCACCTAAAACCATGAGAAACCTGTGTTGCAAGAGTGATTCTTTCCAATCATCCACCTACAAACAATCCAAGTGATAAAAAACTATATATTATAAATCTACAACACTAGTCCATAAACCTATATAAAATCAACAAATAATAAAAGAAAATACAACGAATAATAATCTGATATCCCTAAAAACCAAGATTTTTTGTCAAAAAGGTCTTCACAAAACACGAGTACAAGGTCCATCAATAATGTATAAAACATTAATAAATCTCATGTTTTAAATCGCCCAAAATAGTAAAATAAAATCCTCTCTAATACCAATTTGTAACATTACCACTACCCCATATCACATTACTAGTTCCCAAATCAATGTTCTCTATATGACATCAATAATAACTCCACATAGGCATAAGGATTCCAACTAGAAGCAATGTTCAAGGTTATTACCATAGGGACAATAAACCATAATATCAAAGTGAAAAATATTAGGTAAAAAACTAAACATTATCCATCATAAATAATTTGTGTATGTGAACTTAAAAAAACAAAACATTTTATATGAAATGTAAAAGAAAAAGTATTAAATAAAAAAGAACTGTAGTCAAACCAACAGACAAAAAAACCTATCCCAATGGTCCAATAAAAAGTAAAAGATATATAAAAGGATAAATAACAACAGGATTTATAGTAATCATCAATATTTCCCTTATATACTCTGAAATTGTTTATTTTATCTAAATGAATGATCAAATCCTACGCCACTACTATACCTGAACTTCTGAAAAGTAAGATATGATTAGGTACTAAAATTCCATGGACTCCCAAGTGTACACCATAATAGGGAACTATAACAATCCAAAGTCCAGAAAATAAGAGATATTTTCCACATTATTAAATTGTTAATATATATAAGTGATGTCATCCCAAAAGACCAAATAGTATAATAGTCTTGGTAAACCAGATAAATGCATGATTAACATATTTCATTTGAAATCAAAAATTAAAAACTATTTTTCTCAAGAAAATCATTATTACCTCAAGAATATTTTTACATATATTTCATATAATAGTTCATTGATTCAAGGTAAAGGAAAAAAATGAAGATGAGTTCAAATGCTCAGTAAGGGTTATATACAATTAATGATATCATGAGTAAATAAAGCATGATAAATAAGGAATAATAAAAATATATAGTTAAATATATGAATACAGATTCAATTTAACCAATAAAATGACCATCATGATAAAATAATTCATTATAAATATATAAAGGTAAATAACTAAACACATATACTATTTAATCAATAACATGATCAAAAAATTCATTCATGGAAAATATAATTAAAAAATATCATGGATAATAATAGCTAAATTCTTATTAAGATAAATTCCTAATTATTGGATTTCATGAACATAGGATAAATATTTATTATAAAGTAAATACCTTTGATAATGTGGTTTAAAAATGATCGGTAGGTATAGACAAGAATCTCATTTAAATATGTTTAGCGAGCTGATTCATCTCATGAGACTATTTATCCATTAAGCTGATATCTGTAACTGAGCCCCACACATAACTGCACTTCCAACTCATTCTTAATATTTCAAATGATTTTTTTCATTCATAAATAAAAAATTATTATTAAATTTTATTCTTAAATAAATAATATGGACTATCAATATTTATTTATTTAATAAAAAACTGTCAAGGCAAGCACCATATATAAAAATGGTATTCGGAATAAGAAATAATCATATCCTTCTAAGAAAAAATTTATATTCTTAATATAAATTTATTTATAAATTAAAAACCACTTAAAGGGGAATTACATATAATACATGAAAATAAATGGGTTCATAAGTTCAAATAAGATCCAATGGAGTAGAAATTAATACGAAATCCATGACACATAATATAACATTGAAGTGAGAATTAATCTATGAATAAATTATGTGTTTAAAATGTAAATAAACATAAAAAAATGTATATATGACATAATATAATATAAATTCACTAATAGAATAATATAAGACTATAAAATAAAACAAATAAGTAATATATCCCAATGAAATGAAATTGAGTTGTGAAATTATAAACAAAATGGTAATTTTCCAATCCATTTAACTTTTATTAAACAATTTAAATTAAAAAAATACAATGATTTATGGAGGATTCAGGATATTATATATAAAAGGGTATTCCTATATACCATATAAAATGAATTACATGTATATATTTAAAATATTCCTCAATGAAGACAAATTGAGACCTAGTCCCTTACAATGATAAGAACATTGAACAAGAATTAATCACCAAATCAATTATGTGTATAAAAATCAAATCCACAAAAAAACTATAAATATAATATATGATAATAAAGATTCAATAAACATATAATATATTAAAATTAAAGACAATGAGTAAGTAATATTAACCAATTAATTGAAATTGAGTTACGAATTTATTTACAACTTGTTACTTTTCAAGTCAAACACCCATAGATAGAATAATACTGATTAAAAAATAAAATAACGTGAATAGAAATATATTAAAATGGAAATTATTGACATCATATAAATGAAATTAAGTTCATATCATTTTAATATGCCTCAATGAGGGGAAATTTAGGCGATATCCCATGCCTTAAAAATTCTTTTAGTTGAAGGATATTTTACCTCATTTATAATTGTTTTAAGAAAGTTATTATTTCATAATAGAAACATATTAATATTTTTAATATCATATATTAACCTAATGTTACATTTTACCACCCATTTGGGAATAATATTATTAAATGTCAATATTTCTAGTGTTAATTTACCTGTTTTTCTCATGCATTGTTTGCAATAAAAGATCGTGATCATGTGTATAGGATATAAATACATCAATTCCATATTTATATTAATGTTATTACTATTATAATTACTCATTATATATATTTTTTGAATCATTTTTTAATGTTTCTTATGTAAAATGAATCACATTGATTCATGAAGATGGTGGGCCATACACACACACAAGCAATGATAGCATTTTGTTAATTATTGAAAGGGATGGAAATTGAGTGATATATTAATTGTATAAAATAAATATAAAGTAAAATATATCACATAATGTCACTAAATTTATCTTTTTTAACATCCATCTAAAAATTAAATGAAAAACCTCTCACATAACTACATGGAGGCGGTAATCCAAATGTAAGAACGTGCAACATTATTATTTTCAAATGGAATGGAATTTAAGAAGTTAGATGTTATATTATATTTCAATAATTATTTTAAGTTAAAAATTATAATATCTATTCACTAATATTTCTTTACTACCTTAAATGTAAATAATAAGAGAAAAATTAATCACATCAGTTTGTAATGCAGTAGACTCTCGTAAACAAGAGTGGCATTGTCATATCCACCAAAGAATAGATAATATGATGGTATATCTGATATAATAATTAAATAATTAAAATTATTTTATAAATAATATAAATATATATAAATTTAAAACCATTATTATATTGATCCTCTAATGCTGGTGATGGAAAATAAAAAATATTAGTTTGTGAGAAGGTAGTACACCGCACACACGATCAAAATTTTTTGTCTCTCATTTAATGGAAGTGGAGATAGATCTGGGATATGAAATTAACATAAAAATTTAATTATATATTTGATAACGTTTCATTTCTACTATCATATTTTAAAATTATTTTTCGGAGTTAGAATAAAAAAATAAAATATATATGCAAGTTCAAGTATTTTACCTCTTATACAGAGAGCCTCTTTAGGTTTAAAACAAAAGCTTTTATAGGATAGATTTATAACAAAAATTGGAACAATAAGATGTGTTTAGAAATATAAGAAATATATTTGGGTAGTAATTTTCCAAAATATGATTTCAATGTCTGAATAGGGGTGTAGAGTTGGAGGCCTTTTAGATGTTGGGGAGAGGAAAAACATGAACTTTTTGAACAGATAATGTGATTCCCTTGTTTTAATCATTCCAAATTCCTAAAAAGCGGGACATTATCGATCCTTATATGTTATAAAATATAAATATAAACAAAAAATGTTATTTGAACTTGTTTTAGGACATTTCTAAACATTATCTTATTAGTTTAACCCCTAGCACATCAATTTTTTACATTAAATGCAGTTATAATTATGATTTCACTATTGATAATGTTAAATATAGATGTTTACCTCATAAAATAAAATAAATTATTTTTATTAAAAATATTTAATCCTTTTTTTGAAATTTAATTCATATAAGTTATATCATTCAATTTATAATTAATCCAACAATCACACTAAACATAATGTTGTTTGCAAAGAAAACAATCAAAATATTAAAATGTTATTATGTTATAATTTAATATTAAATTGATTATAATGTCGTAATTTAGTTAAATTTTAAAATATATGAAATAATTTCACATTATAAACAATTTAAAATACATTTTAACCTTGTAAATTATTTAAATTAAAAGGAATTTATCAATAAAAATGTATTTCTCACCATTCATAAAAATTATAATCTTATCAGAAAACCCAAAACAATTCACCAAAAGATATTTTAAACATGTATAATTTAAAATTGAGATTTATTTTTTCAAAAAAATATATAAGTGATAAAATTAATATTTGAAATAACATTACAAAGGTCGAAAAAACAACATTTTAGAAAAAAATCATTTTTTTTCAAAAAAACAACTCTTTTTTTCTTTGAAATGAATATTATTTTATTTCTAATAAATTGATAAATAATGGAATTTTTTATACATTTTATAACCACAATATTTTCAAATAGATTTTACTATTAATTCCCATCAATTTAATAGCATGGTTAAAGTAGTATACTACATTATGGTTTATTGAGACTCAGGGATGCGTGTTCTATTAGCTATCAGAGAGATTAATTTTTTTAAAAAATAAGTATATTATAAATTTATAGGGTGTTAAATTCTTTTATAACCTTATATCTCCATGTCATATATGATATCAAAACCAATATTATTCATCTAAAATAATGATGTGTTTTATTATCACCACCTTCAATAAATTATGATCTCATAATTTGAACATTCACTTGAAAATCGAGGGATTTCTATTTGAAAATATGTGTTTGAAAAATTTAAATCATAACAATGGTTATCAAAACACCATCTTAAATTAGGAAAATATAAATGAGAATATTAACATGGCATAAAATATTCCATGATTTTCATGTATGATAACGAGGGTTTGAGGTGAAGATATAGACACTAGAGAAAAGAGTAGAACCAAAATAATAATGGAGGGTGATAGAGATCATTGATCAGAAGAATACAGATGATCAAAAAAATCAACAACCAAAAAACCAAAACTCTATGTTGAGTTAAAATACCATCGATTTATCATATATGAAGGTAAGAGGATAACATTTTTGTTTAAAGATCATTTTTATAATGTTGTGGAAATATTTTAGTATTTAATAATATAAGGAAATATAATCACTTGATTTATTTATATTTTATAATAACAACTTCATCATTTGGTTTTCCTTTTGATCAATTTCAATTTAAATTCTTACTCCAAGAAATGATTATCCATAATTAATTTTTATTCCTAAATAACTAAAATTATCATTTGGAAAATTGTACAACTCATAAATGACTGACTTGTATTTTTTTATTTTTCTAAATATATTCTAAAAATAATATTTTTAGAACAATTTATCTAATATGATATATTATCCTATAAAGCATAATAGTGACACCACTGGTTCATTATTAAAATTTTCCCATCAAATCATTAAACTAATAGTAATGAAATATAAAAGTGGGAATCAGATTGTCCAGTGATAGGTACTAAACTCTTATCGTTCTTCATTTGTTGGTTCAAGCCCTATGGCCTTCACTAGAAGTAGTAGGTTTTCCATTATTCAAAAATACATTAATATAATTCATATAAAGTTCCCAATTTTTAATGATTCATAATTACTAAAATATCAAATATATGTTAAAATGTAGGGATTAACAATTTCTTTAATCATGAGTCAAAAAATGATAATTAATTCTTCCCTGTGTAACTCTTTCATATACTAAACCAATGGGTTGTATTCCTATAATGATTTTCCCACAAAACATTAATATTTTTAGACTTCTATCATTTAAAACCTAAATAGGGGTTTTGAAGAAATTATACATATGATCAATCTTAAACACATAAACCCATGATTTTATATATAACTCTTAATCTAATTAAAAAAATACATGTTTCAAAAATTTAACACAAACCTTTGATGTTTCAATATTCTTATAAGAAAAATACCATTGGTTGAAATTCTTCTATGACTTATTTCATGAAAATAATACATAAGTAGTTCATCCATTTTATTTTAAAATATGCCCTATGTGATATAGTTAACCATTAGAGTATTGAATTGACTAACATAATGACTAGGTTTTAAGGCAACTAACTACAAGTGGTTCCCAATGTGGAAATTTATTTCTTTTCATCTAACTCTTGAATTTTTTTCTCTATAACTCATTTCATTATTCTTGTATTATCAACACATAAAACATTATCACATTCATTTGAGAATATATTTTGGTTTTATATTTACTAATTTATTATATGAATGAAAAAGAGCACTAATTCCCATATAGTCCCCATCACTTGAGATCATAGAAAACTCTATATTTTCCTTCATTAGTGAGTTTGAGAGTTATTTAACATATAAAATTTTAATAATATTACATGATTACTTCATAGACCTATTCATGATATCTTTCACTCTATTCATCACCCCATTTGGTTTTTCTTAGTCACCAATTTTTCCATCATATTCAACTATATTACTTTTTGTTCAGGTTCGATCCATTTACTAAACAAAAAATCAAAGTGTGATTGAGAATAATATTATTTAGAAACCACATAATCAGGAATAATATTTTATAATATTACAAAATCATCAAAAATTATTTTCAATCTAATACACCTTTGGATAATGTAAGGCCATTCATTTTCAATATCTATTCAAATACTTCAAAAATTTTGGTAATTATCATCAAAATTGTACAAAGAATATCCCTCGGGAGTGTAAAACCTATTGTACAGTTACACCTCTTTTCATTTACCAACTAACACTTGAGTCCCGAAAGATGTTCAGTTTTAGAGTAATTACCCCTAGGTACATCTATGTCAGTTCCACATCAACTTAATAAATATATATATGTCTGTATTTTCAAGGGAAATCACATAATATCTACCTTTATAAAACATTATTGTATTATTCTCTATATATCCCAAAATGTAATCATGTGGTTATCTTCCTCAATCAATGTTTTTTGAAATCTAGTTCTCAAGTTATCTAATAAAAATTACATGACACCATCTATAGCGACCCTAACCTAGTAACCTTGAGTTAGTATCCACTTGTTTATATGAGCACTAGATATAAGATATCATATCCCAAAAGACTGAATATATTGATAGTCTTGGAAAAATTGATACATACATGATTATCATATTATATTTTATTACAAAAATATAAAAAAATGGTTATAATTATTCCCTATATCATATTCTTACATATATTTCATAGTACACAACCTATAATTTTGGTAATGGAAAATATATTGATAATATCTAATAATTAGTAAGGGTTACATATATGATAAGTTTTCATGAGTAAATAAATCATGATCATTAAGAAATTATTAACATAGAAAGGTAAATTTCTGAATACACATTCCATTCAAAGAATATCATGAACATAATGATCAGATAAGCCATAATTATTATATAAAGGTAAACAACATAATATACATTCCATTTAATTAATATCTTGACCAAAAAATGATTCCATGAAAAATATCATTACAATAATAACATGTATAATAATATCTGAGTTATTAATGAATGAAAATATTAATTATTGGATTTTATGATCTCTGACATCATGATAACTATACCATCATGACCTTTCACAAGACAGTCTAAAATTTATGGTTTGGAATACAACATGTACTGACCAGAAGTATTACTAATAAAATTACATTTTTTATTTAATTAAATGAATTATTATATATTATGTATATATAAGATGTGTTCCTTTTTTTGGTTTCATTATATCATATAAAATTTAAAATACCATTAATAATCATTACCATTGATAATATTGTAAGGGTCTGAAACAATGTAGATCAACCCTCTGTGTGTTCCTGAGGTCTGTGGAGCTCAGAGGAAGTCTATATGAGTTCATGTTCTAAATGTAGGAGCACCAAACTATTGTGGTGTGAAAATGGGATTCATGTAGTGTAATCTTCTGGGGATTGAAAAATAAATAAAATAAAAATGAAATAGTTTTTTTGGTAGAAACCAACCACGAGGCATTACACAACTTGAAAGGGGATAATATTTCATGTAATCCGTTCACACTGTAATATCTTATGTGTTTTTCTAGCCACTTGGTTTGTCACACCATATGGTTTTAATTTCCCTCTATCTCGTATCATGTGACTTAGTAGTCCCCTCTTCAGTGTTTTGGAGATCCCTTTGACGAGAATTGATATCGGGCTTCTATCATTATTATGTGGTGACCCAGTTTGATCCTAGGTGTTTTTTTCTTTCATTTTCTATAGTTTTCTCCAGATTTGATATCGTTTCCTCTCATATTTTTCACCATGATTTTCTGGTGACTTACCCATGTTTATGAAGGGGTTTCTCTAGGTTGTTGTTGATGAAGTGGTGCCATAGTTTCCCCAGATGGTTGTATATTTTGAGGGAGGAGTGATCATTTATCCACGACATATTCCATTATCTTGCGAAGATCATTAACTACCTTTGGAGGTAAGATATTCATTGCTTATCTATTTCATTACATGAAATTGTAGAGTTAACCATATTTAACCCCTTATATCTCAAATAAATTAACTTTATTAAAATAATGAACTGAATTAAATAATTGGTATTGATTGAATAACAAAATTGTAGATTGTTACTGTGATAACAATTTTCCTCTTGATTTCCAAGATTGTGTGATATTTATACCTTTATTGTTTTAGTATTTTGTTCTTCATGGAAATTTGTAAAGAACGTAAAGCTATAATATGTTGGTAATTAATTTGCTAAATGAATTTAAGTGGCTTGTAAATAAATCAGGTTGTTGTTGTTGTAATTATATGTCAGTCATATTGATACAAGTATTCATGTTCAATTGAATTGGTTAAGGAAATCGAAGCATGTTTATACATTTTTCATAATGGAATTAAATTTTTATTAAATTAATACTTTAATTATTTTTTTATTGATTGTGATAGATTTTTTCTTATATTTCCCATATTTGGAACCTATGAACAATGATTCAGTTAATTCAATATGAAATAATGAACCAGTTTTCGGATAAATCTAATGAATTTTTAGGGCTATAGTTTCCCGTTTACTTGTCAAGGTCGTGTGCCTTGTGCTTTGGACCCTTGAGAGATTTTTGTGTATGAAGAATATATGTCTTACTTTACAGTCAAGATCCTGATTTCTTTTTTGTTTCCTGGTGCATGGGATGTGATGTGAACCTGGGATGAGAGAGCATGGATGCCTATTGCGGTATGTTGGGAAGGGAGGCCCAGATATGACATGATCCTGGGAGAGATGATAGTGGAGGGTTGTTGTTGTATAAGGGGTAGAGGGGTCCGGTTCTTAAGAAAAAATTTGACTCCTAGAGTTGTGAGATGCATCATTAAATTTATATGGATGTTGGTGAGGACATTAAAATGGTAGAATATGTTGATGTTGGGATTACCTTTTTATATTAAAGTCGCATGCATGTTTGAATTTTTTTTTGGCTAGTGGCATGGTTTTTTGTTATCTTCATTCATTTCCCCATAGCATGAGGTAGACTAATGGGTTTTGGTTACTCTCCATCCAAGAGAGTTGAAGACGCACAAGGTATGCTATGTGATTTTTTTGTTAATCCCATAGTGGTTCAGTGGCTTTACTCTCCAGATATAGGTGGAAAAGACTCGATGGGAAGTTTATCTACTCACCATGGTGATCCCCTTGTGTTTGGGGAGTTTAGAATACATTCCATTAGAACCTGATGATGTGGAAAGTAATAATGTTAAATAAATGAAAACATTATATACACATGTGGTTGGTTTCGTAGCGATGCAATGCAGAGTTTTAAATTCTGAGAAGTTGTGGACTCAGTTAGCTAATTCCTAGAGGGCATGAATCATTGTTGGAATGGTAATGTGATGTAATGTGGAGATGATAATGGTTAATTAATGGTTATGAATATTTAGCCTAATGTGTAACTGATTAAAAGGAATAAAATAATTTAAGGTATCTCTTTAAATGGTTATGTTATTATAGGATATATGGTCATAGTAGTGGCAGTCAGAAGTTTGACAGATGTTACCTGCAGTCATGTTTGAGACTAGGATATGCACGTAGTGTGGTTGTGAGTGGTAATATATCCTAAAAATTTAGACTTCATATATGGTACTCAACCTTTTCAGTTTGGTTAAATGACACCACGAGGATTTTGAGCCCTAGGGGGTGTTTTCCCCCAACATCCTGGTAGGAGGATGGATAGCTAACTACACCCTCTGGCCCCGCTCTCTTCTCTTGATAGTGACATCTTTTTAGTATTCAAGATGGGTAGTTTCCCCCATATAGGTGTGTAGAGTATTGTAATGGATTGCGGGTATTTCACACACATATACTCTAGATATTGTTTCCTAATAACTACTATATAAATAATGTGTATTGGCATTGATGGATTGAATATCCTTACTCAGTGTATGGGATATACTGTCTTGCGGTATAATTCTTGATGTATGATACAAATTATATGATCTTTGGTTACTCATGAAACCAAATGGGTTACTTTTGGTGATGTGGATGTGGCAGTGTGTTTCATGAGGTTCATATTGTGGTGCTTCACCTATGTGTCTGTGAGCTTGAATTTTTGGAGAGAGATGCTCAGGAAATGCGATGTCATGGAAAAGTGTCAAATCAGTGGGGAAGTAGTAGTGTGGAACCCTTGAAATTATTTATAATATGTCCTTGTATATGATAATTGTTGATTTTAGGTATGGTTGGTTTGGGAAATTAGTATACCTTTTTAGGTGGTGAGTTACTTTCACATATTTTTTACTATGCTTTAGAATTATTTCAGTAATATAATCTTGAGAGGTTCCAAGGAGGATCCTACAAATTATACTGTTATACTCACCATGCGTATATATAAACATTTTTTTGGTTAGTTATATCAAGTTGGAGATCAGGCTAGTTACTACATGATTGGGGTTTTGCAGGAGCTATTTGGGATTCTTGGTCTCTATCGTCCTTACTTTCATTTGGTACATTAACTTTTCCATTACAGTTATAATATTTCTTCCATGAAATTATATTTTTGTACTTGGATTGTCATTAATATTTTAGTCCGAGTAGGATTGAGTTAGTGTCAATCTCATCTATATCTTCTTCATGTGTTTGTCTTATTGGGTAATTCCTCCTGTCTTCATGTTTATTATACTCTTGATTCTAGTCCCCATCCCATGACCTAATTAAGGCAGGAATCTAGTGCTTCTATCTCTCTTCTCTCATTGTCAACATAGAAGGGGTACACATTGTGGGGGAGGGGGTCATTATAGTTTGGTAGTAGAGGTTAGTTTAATGAATATAATGGATTTTGGAGTATGTCACATGGGAGGATGCATGGGTTAGTAGGGAAACAATATCATCTATGTTTAGAAAGCACTGTAAACACGAGAGGTAAAATGAGACATAGGTATTTAGGACCCCATATAACCTGATGCACATAACTTTAAGATTAAGATGCCGACTAAATAGTGGGATTTTGGTTACAGGGTGGAGACCTAGGAATGGATCATTCATCATAATTATTTGTTCCTATGATTGAATGGGTAATCCTTGGGATCAGTGAACCCTAATTGAATAAATTAAAATAATTAGTTAATATCAAGCCTTATATATTATAGGTTTAAGAGCTCTAATTATTTGTTATTTTGTAGGTATGGATCTAGGTCAATGTCATTGTTAGTTTCACATAGAAAATGTACAGTAGGTTATGGAATTTGATCTTTGTATTGTATAAATTGACATTGATGACACATGGGGGAAGACACTCTAAGAGTTTTAGTGCTAGAGGCTATATAGGTATGAGGGATCCATTTATGATGTAGTCACAAAATACTGGTTGGAGGAGGTTGAGATAGATTTCAATTAGGTTTATGCTTAGAATGATCACTGGGTATCATTGGCTTTGATGATGCTGCATGGGTTTGTGAGGCAGTGATGGTTCTTGTTCCTCGTTGATCATAAGGTTTCAACAGTATCATGGGAGGATTTATATGACAAATTCATAGTTGAGTTTAATTCTTTGACCACGAAGGCAGCCAATCACCCCGATATTCTTACCCTTTTGCAGGGGGGTCTGGTGCGCAGGATTTTGGGATCCATTTTAGGAAAATTCTGTGCTATGATTTGGTCATATTGCCAAATGATGAGGACATGGAAAGATATTTTGAGGAGTCTTTGCATACATAGATCTAGTTCCAAGTCACCCCATTTATGATGAAGACGTATCTTGAGGTTATGGAAAGAGAAAGGGTCATTGAGAGGATTTTATACATAACTAGATTGTCATGAGAGTGGAGTCATCATAATTCCTCACAAAACAAAGGTATGTTCTGGGGTTCCTATTTTCTAGGAAAGAAGAGATTTTGATCAGTAGGGGTAGGTCCAATCAATCAATGACTCATTTCACTAAAGTTAACAACACTCATACCTATTCAAAGGGATCAAAAAGATTATTTTATTGTTGAGGAATAATTCATCATATGTGATAGTTCCCAACCTTTCTGAGTAGTCAGCGTGCACTTGTTTTTCCTCTTTAGGTTCATCCACTGAGGTTGTTACATCTGAGGTAGAAACAATAGGTTTCTCTAGATTGGGATCAATACAGAGCTTCTGGGGAAGGAAGAGGAAATCCCTAGGACACACCCTATACTTATAGTGAAAAGGACAACCATAAATATGGTCATTATCATGGTCAGAGAGGCCATAGAGCAGGTTGTGGAAAGTTTTATGCTTTAGCGTTGCTAGAACCAGGCGAGCCAAGAATCATTTGACATACTCAATGATTGTTTTCTACTTGGGTGAATGCCTTTATTGGTGTAATAGAAAAAACTACTTCATATCACCATCCATTTTCCTGGCTTTGGTACTTTTGGTATAGAGGCTTCCACTACCCTTGGTGTGGACTACAACAGTTAGAGGTTGAGCTAACTTGTTTGAAATATGTAGAAATTGTGAGCTAGTTCAAGGGAAGTACTTATCTTAAGGATATTTCATATTTTTATTGATAAAACCATGTTTCTTCATCCTTAGAGTGTATAGATTGTATTTGGTCTAGGATATCATGGATTACTTCATGTGTTAGGTTATGTTCTTCGATGCCTATGTATAGCTAGTGGTTTGTTTGGTGAGAAAGACCCTCAGATGTGTTAGAGGCATGTTCCATACTTTTCATCCTTAATAGATGAGCTAATGATGAGTTCATTAGTGGATTGAGAGTCATTGTTTCCCAGGATCATTGAAGAGTACCCTAATGTCTTTCCATAGGATGTTTTATCATTACCCCCATGATGAGAGATCAAGTTTAGGATCATACTAAAACCAAGAATGTCTCATATCTCATTTTCCCCATATAGGATGGTGCCTTATGCATTGCGATAGCTGCATATATAGATTGATGGTATTTTATAGTTTGTTTTTGTTCATCCAAGTGTGTCACATTGGGGTGAACCAGTTTTGTAAATTTGGATGGCTTCCAGTAGGTTGCGTTGGTGAATCGAATATTGTCACTTGAAAAAAAATATTTAATAACTATTAACATACTCCATGGATTGATGATTTATTCGATATACTAAATGGTGATAGTGGGTTCTAAAAGATAAACATGCAGTTAGGAAATATTTAGATTATTGTAAAGTATTCGGATATCCTGAAGGCTACTTTCTATTGTCATTATAGGAATTACTAGTTCATTGTGATGGTGTTCAATGTGATGAATGCTTCAGTTTTGTTCATGGGGTTAATGAACACTATATTCCATGTGTTCCCAGATAAGTCCATGGTGGTTTTCATTGCAGACACCCTTGTGTACTATACATCTGAAAAAGATCATGTAGTCCACTTCCATTCCCTTTGGGGAGTTATTTTTCATGAGAAGCTATTTTAGATGTTTCTAATGTGTGATTTTTGGCTTTAAGAAGTCCATTTCATGGGGAATGTTATATCCCAATAAGGAGTAGTTTTGGATCTATTAAAAATAAAAGAAGATGTGTCTTGGATATCCCCCAGGACAGAGTAATGGGTATGATGTTTCCTAGGTCTTGTAGGCAATTACAGAAGGTTTATTGTTGATTTCTATTAGGTTGATATAACTCAAACAATATTTAATAGAAAGGATCATTAATTATTGTGTATGGATTTCTGTTAGACATTTTTTCAAAATCATAAGGAGAAGTTGGTTAGTGGTATAATTCATTCTCATCCAACATAAGGAATTCAACTTCAATTCATATATGATTCTTCATGTCTTGGATGGGGTTGTGTTCTGATGTAGTAGAGATTGGTAGTTTGTTATGGGTGTCGGTAGATAAATCCCCAAAAACATTACTATGCCAACCACAATCTCTAGTTGGTGGTTGTGGTGTTTTCCTTAAATTTGTGGAGACATTACCTCATCAGTGAGTTCTTTGTTGTCTTTACCAATCATAAGAACATAAGGTATGTTTTCTCTCAGAGTGACGTCATCTTGTATTAGAATCAGTTGATGGTTTTCTTACAAGATTTAAACATAAGGATTTTGTAAACATGTGGAAGGAGAAATTTCTTGGCTGATGAGATGAGTAGGAAGTCATGTAGTGATGTAGTGTGTAAAGCAGGTGATTCCTTGTGGGTTATGGGAGAACATTCATCATTACATAAGGATATGGGGAAGTTGGGGGAAGAGGATGTCTTTTCTAGATGATGTTGTAGTAATCTCGGGTGCTATGGGGTGAAGAGTCCCAATTGGGGGATCTTGAGGTGGAGGTCTAGATAGACTGAGTTGTTTGTAGAGATTCCCTTGATGGTTGGTCTAAGTGTGAACAAAACTAGGTGTTGTTTCAGAGTAGGATTTTCACTACTTTAGCGATGCATGAAATGGTTCTTATAGAGTTCCCTTATTCACCCTTAGTAGTACATCATGGAATGACCATGATGTACTGATATTTGAGGAGTAAATTTTGGTGGTATTGGTCAAAGAGTGTAGTTGTATAGTTTATTTTAGATTTTTTTTCTTCCAGAAGGTGAAAGTTGAGAACTGTGTTCCTATTGGTTTTATCCCGCCATTAGATGTTAATTTGTTGAAGTGGGAGGATATCTCAATATTATTTTTATCCTGATTACATTATGCTTATGGAGGCTATGAATATATATGGGTTTTAGTGGATTTTTTTTATGAAATCAATCCACTTTATAAAGATCAAGGAGCAGAGCTCATACGTGGTTCTGTTGAGGTAGTATCTGGAGGAGGAGGTGAGCCTCCACAGAGTCCCGAGGATGTTCATTTTCGATCAAGATCATCATTTTACCACTATGGTGCAGAGGGGTCTTCAGTATGCTTCTAGTTCCCAACTATTCCTTAACACTTTTAACACCCCAAACTTCTATGGTAAGTTTCCCTTTGAATAATTTAATAGGTTGCATTGTATGCAACATCGAGGTTCTAACACACTGCGACAAATCAAACTAGCCATTATGAATAGTAATACCCAATTTTTGAAATATTATAAATTTTATCTTTGAAAATGGACTTCATTTTTGGATTCAGAATATCGAAATTATCTGAAGGTGAATTTTTGTGATTTTTCTAAAAACATTCAATTTTTGATGAATAGTGAAAAACACTAAGTTATAGGTTAAAACCAAATTTTAATTTAAATAATTATTTAATTTATTTAAATTTGTTTTATGTAAAAATAAATACATAATACCTATATATGTTCAATGTAATTCATTGGAGTCAGTTTATAATAACATTCAATATATAAAAATTTTATTGAACTTTTTAACCGTCTTTTACCCACCTCCTAGGAGACTTTGCAAATTTTAGTAAAACATAATTTTACCACTTCTGTAAATTGAAATTAAAAAATCTGAGACGCAATGTTGATATCATTAAGTAAAATGTGGTTCAATAAGATAAAAATAATTTTTGGTGAATAGTAAATTTTGACTTTTATTTAGCACGGTTAAAAAGAAATATGGTAATTAAGGGTAAAAATGATATTATTATTATCATAAAAATGTCATAATTAATTTGGATAAGTGTAATTTTTCCAAAAACAACCTTATCAATAATATATGATACTTTAGGTACACTTGGATGAGATTAGGACATTCATTATTATTTAATTCAACGAATAGTTAAAAGTGATCAATTCAATGTTGAATAACTAAACCATCTTTAATATAGGGTTAAATATAATATAAATTTGACTATAAATACTTATTATAAAGATAAAAATATTTCCTACCTAATTTTATTTTATTTATATTTTATATACATTAAATAATTAAATTTATTTATGACACAATGATGATGCAGTAATTACCGTATTAATGAAAGATTAAAATAATTGATATTATAAATATACAAATAAATTTAATTTGAGACTTTTTATGAATTAAACTAATTTTATAAGTTAATATGACATATTAGGGTTGGTAGATGAATTTTAATTGAAGTAATAATGCTGTTATGAATTTAGAAAAAATAAAATGCCAAATAGTTTCCAAATTGACATAAAAGTGTTTTTATAACAAATATTATATTATTAATTGATATTATAATTCTAAAAATATATGGTTAAGCCTAAAGACATATATAATGATATTTTTATCATTAATTAACCCTTTGGGGTTCTATTTGATGTATATATTATGTTTTTTAGCAATATAATGTAAAAATACAAAGAGACAAGGTAAATGTCAAACTATTTAACAAAGAGTTAAATCTAAAAGCTAAGGTTAATATATTGACCCAAACCTATCTAAAATATATTTTTGAGTTTTTTTAGACCCATAACCACCTTATCCTTTAAATAATTCATTTTTGATCCACTAGAAACCGAAAATTATTTTATCATAAAATAATATTTCTAGATTTTCCTAAAGTTACCCTCACCCCTCTTATAAAAGGGCACTCCAACTTCACTTTAATTCACACAATCAAATCCATTTGGCTCAGCCAAACACTGGCCAAATACCCTCTCAACTGTCCTCACATAATCTTAGAATCCTTACTTTAGTTAGAAAGCCAACCTAAGGATCCCTTTTGATCAAATCAAAAGGAAGAACTCAAAGAAGAGGTAAATATTTCATCATCTATTTCAAGTTCCTTTCTTCTTCCACTTCCACATTCTTTGTTGTTTCCATTGTAAAATAATAACTCCAATATCTTATATTTTTTTTAGGTCATTATAAATATGGTACATCCATATTAATTATTCTATACATCCTTTCAAATACATGTCATCGTACGTGCGTACGTACGGATTACCATCTCCACGTCTTGTTGTAATTGTTATTCAATACATTATTACTTGTATGTGTATAATAATGATGCATAATTGATGTAATTTATAAATTTAAAATGATAATTATTGTTTATATATGATATAATATCCAATTATATATTATTTTAATATCAAAATAATGATATTGTCTCTCATGTGTATGTACAGATTACCGTATCCATGAACGCGATGAGATTTATTCCCCATCGTAATCCATTCAAGAATAATTTTAATTAGATGATTAAAATTAATGTTTTAAGACTTATTATCATTATTAATATGAATACGTTACATCCTATTCATAACAAATAGTAGTTATGAAACAAAGCATATAATGGAAAACGAATCAGTTAACACCCGAAATGACGATAATACTAAAATATTTTTAACAAAGCAATATTAATGGATCATATATGATATCTTATTCATTTATATGATTCTTGTATAATTTAATAACAATTATTTCACCATTATACAAGTGTTTGACCTTCCCTCGACCAAGGAAAACTACAAATTAAGGGGTTTCTTATATCACTTTTAATTTCGTGAGATTTCCATTGTTCGCTACTTATTTATTAAATGTGGTGTATTGTCTACTGTCATTTGATATATATATTATAATTATTATATTTATATTCTTGGTATTCTGTGATTCATTTGGTTGCTATTAAATTTTTTCCATACGACTTGACTAATTACAACAAAGGGTTTTCATCTCACTTCACATTTCTATGAGATTCATTCCATACTGATGCTATTTCCTTTTGTGTGGTGTATGTACAGCCCAAAGATTGAATTAATTGTGTAATATAATTTAATTTATGAGTAATTACATATTAATTTTATGATCCATCTTTCATTGGATTTATGTTTCGTAAGTTACCAAATTGGTAAAAGAATTTTCAATTTCAATTTCCACTCATTTGGATTTACACATACTTCATTGATTATTTTACTCCATGATTATGTGTGGAATCAATATTTATTATTATTGTAGTAATTTCCACATCCCTTTTATGTGTATATAATTTTGATACACATAATCACTCCATTGATAAATTCTCAAGTCAACAATATGAACTTGATAAGATTAATTTTAACTCAATCTCTATTTATTGTGTTAAACATCCAATTAATTTGTGTTGTTTTTACAAGAATATGTGTGAATGTCCTCTGATTGATTTAGACTGAATATTCATCAATATTGAGTTTATTTAAATTTTTCACTCAAAATTATGTCGTTGATTTATCTTTAACCTAAGGATATGGTTTTATAAGATATTTCATCTCAATTCACATTCCATTGAGACTTTTTTGTTGTTATATTCCAATTCACTTTTATATGGTGTATATAATGTAATTTCACATAGAATACCATGAATCCTTTTATTCCCAATATATTATAATGTTTTTATTATCTCAATTTTTTGTATTCAAGTGTCCCTCTTTTGGTTATTAACATTAACTGAAATATCATTTTTAAATGTTTTAATGATTTATTATTATAAATAATTCTCATTAATGTCCATGTTTTAAAAATGGTTTTAAGGATTTATTTATAGAACCATTAAAGTTTTAAAATTAAAATTTCTTTTTAGAAGTTTCAATGATTTATGGGACACATTTATTCAAAAATCTATTTTAAACAGCTTCTTGATTAATAGTGAGACTTGTAAATGTTTTTAATAAAAAGGGGGATAATTCTCTCAAATAGTTTGTATGATTATTTTCATTTATGTCAACTTAATTCATTATTTTCTACTGATGTTGATATTCTATTATAAAATCTTCCATATTGTATTAAATGATATTTTTTTGACTGTGGATATGTTATTTTTATACCATTCATGGTTTGTGGTTAAAATATTGACATTTTGTGTACTCGTTTTAATACGATTGTTCAGATTATGTTTCATCCTTTTCTTATGATAAATTAATTGGACATAGTAAGTGACATGTGGAGCCCACTATAGCTGCTAGTTGCATCAGTAGGTCTCATGAGACAAACTAGTGTCTTGGCACAAGGCCTTGACAAAATCTTATTTGTAGTCTGGGCATGAGGCCTTGACTATGTGGTTATGAAAGTCAAGCATTATGAATTCCATCATTATGAGATTAGATATTGTTATTTCATGTGGTTATTTGACTAGTATAATACCAATGACTATGTTTTATTATGGAATTATGTACTCCTATCATATTCCTTCCATAAAGTGTTTATGCTTATTATTAGATAAGGCATGTGTTTTCAATTATTCACCATTCCTAATGTTTATGTTATCTTCCACTGTATTTCTTACTCTTACTAAGAATCTGAGCTCACCCCTTTTCTGGTTTCATTTTCCTAGGATATGATGAATTTAGTTATGAGTGACTTGCAGGAATAATCTTGGAACCATGGATGTTTCTAATGGAATAAATTAGTGTTGTTTTTCTTTTGAAGTTGTAATGTTGAACATAAATAAGTATCTTGTCTCCAAGACTATTAAACTGATCGGTCCTTTGGGTCATGATTCCTTGTAATCATTCCAATGTATTAAAATAATTCACCGGCTTTGGGATTCTGGGGTCGGGACGTTATAGTTGGTATCATAGGATTTTTAGTACAAACCTTGGAAACTAGATTTAGATAAACTCTAATTAGAGCACATTACCTAAGATAGAAATTATGGATTAGTATAGAAGAACTTCCTATACTCTTGGTAAGGTAGAGATTTTGTGTATTTTCCCTACAGTACATCCATGTCAGGATACGAGCATGTTGAGGTGGCTCTGGCACAAATGTACTTAGGAGTGAGAACTCTAATAAAGAGTTCTGAGCTTGACCTGGGGTATCCTGGTACACAAAAATGGGCCTTTTTTCACTCTTGGATATGACACTCTCAGGGGATATTCTTAGGATGATTTTCATTCTCTTTAAAAACGAATTTGAAGTATTTTAATATAAGATGGGAATAAATAGCCTTGGTTAATACTAAGGTGATTTAAATTGAAAATAAGTTTTCATGATATTCTCTAAATGATTTTATGATTATTATTACTCATGCAATGATTTCTAGTTTTATTCAATGGCTAGATTACCAGGAAGCCATAGTATCTTTGAGAATGATGTACAAGGTGGGTACAATGGTGGAAATGAGGAACAAAATGGAATTTTGATAGGCATAAAAGATATCGTGTTCATGCTGAATCAGTTTTCCAAAAATATGATCATAAATATATATATTAACCAACTCCCACACTCGACAAGGAATTGAAATGTGGTGAATGATAAGAGCTCCAGCAGTGAAGACCATGGAGAAAAAAAGATCATTTTCTATCATGCGGGAAATGTGGAAGAATACACCTAGGAAAGTGTCTTAATAGAATAAATAAATGCTTTATGTGTGGGAAAAAAGGGCATAAAGTAAATAATTTCCATGAAAAAATTAAGAGTACTATGGACGAAAATAAAAATGATACTAAGAATCCAATTATGGTAATTTTTCATAAATGTAAGGGACCTTGGAATCACCCAAGTAAATACCCTATTCTATAGGATAACCTCTTGGTTGAGGAAATAACTATGTAGAAATAAATGGATGGAAATTTTTTTAAAGGTATCGGTACACTTTGTTGATGAGATTACATTGGAATACTTTTCTCTTGTATTTGTAACCCTGCAGTTTGTTATGTGAAAATTATTTTTGAGGAATTGTAATATTTTTTTGATATAGTTATAAATAACTATTTGGGATTATGTGACTCTTGAATTTGAGGCAATTATAGGTTATTAATTTTCATGGATGAAAATTCAAGGTATAATATATCATTGGTGGTTAAATTATGTTATGATTTTTTTGAGATGTATTTCTCATTTAATGAATGTTATAAAATGTAGTTTTGGAAAAAGGACAATAGGTAGACCGTTCGAAAACTCGTCACGTCGGACAAAGATGTGGGAATTGAACCCACAACCAGAGTGAGATTGGGGTTTATCGCTTACCACTAGACTACGTGAAGTCCCTGGTTAGTGTGACTAATTATTTTTAGTTAAATAATTTTATTGTTCAATAATAAGTTTATTTGTGATCATATGTCTTATCAAATGAATACCCTTTTTATAGGAAAATGAGTTGGTGATTAAGTGATAAATGTTATTTTGGAAGGCATTCAATATTTTGGGAACACTATATGCCTAAGGAAAATAGAATACTATGGGATTTCATTTCAGGAGTAATGAGGGATTTCTATCTATGTTTTCATTGTGGATTTATAGTGAATTGGGTTATTTATGGAAATGAATAACCTATAATAAAGAATATGTGATTAGGTTAATTACTTTTATGTTTGTGACTTTAAGAGTAGTCGATGTCATTTGGAGATACAGTTTAACGTGGAAGACTACATAAAAAAATTCTTCTAAGTTTTGGGTTTCAATATTTTATTGGATTATATTAAAGTATTTTAAGGACATTTGTTTATTGAATGGTATTTATTTAACTTTGTGGTATTGTGGGTTTAATTTTAGAACTTAATATTAGTGTTTCATTCTCTAAAGGAATATTCTTTTGGGGGATCATCTGATCTTGTACTAACCATTTGGTTTTGATTAATATATAAATAGAATGTAAATATATAGTTTATCCTTTGCGGATCATGTGATTATCTAGAAGTTGATTCTAGCTCATCCGGTGTGACCAAGTCATCTTGAATACTCATCATTTGATAAAAAATTAGTTAGTGGTAGAAATTTATTAAAGAATGAAACTCTAATTAAAATTTAAGTATATATCTTTCTGTTCTTAGTCAATCTCATAAATAAATTCCTCATATTTATAAAATGTAACTTAAAAAACGTTGTCTGTTTACATTTCCTACTAGGAAACTAATGAACGTTTGTCCCATCATAATTTTGTGGTTTTCATATTGTAAACTTTCTCCTGATCAGGTTTTCTATCCCTCTCTATTATAACATGACACTTTCTTTATCTTCCATATTCATGTTTTCCTACATGGAATACTAGTGTGGGTTATCTCGGGTAACCTTTGTACTTCTCTTTCGTTCTTTTAAAGTGATAGTTTTATTGACTTTTTTTTTCTGATGTGGGACTTTCAATTATGTTCCCAATCCCAATTTTAAAAATTGCACGGACTCAATTTCCAAAAGGGGAGAAGAATGTAACGCCCCAAGCTTCCATGGTACGTAACCCTTTGAATAATGTAATATCTTGCATTGTACGCAACTTCAAGATTCTAACACACTACGACAAATCAAACTAGCCATAATGAATAGTAATACCCACTTTTAGAAATTTTAAAAATTTTTTCTTTCAAAATAGACATCATTTTTGTATTTGGAATATCTAAATTATCTTAGTGTGAATTTTTTTTGTTTTTCTGAAAACTTTCAATTTTTGATGAATAGTGAAAACACTAAGTTATAGTTTAAAACCGAATTTTTATTTAAATAATTATTTATTTTATTTAAATTTTTTTGTGGTCAAAATAGATACATAATACACATATATTTTCAATGTAATTCATTGGAGTCAGTTTATAATAATTTTAGATATATAAAAATTGTATTGATCTATTTAACCGTCTTTTACCCACCTCCTAGGAGCCTTTGCAAATTTGAATAAAATGTAATTTTACAACATATGTGAATTGAATTTCAAAAATCCGAGATACATGGTTGATATCAGTAACTAATATGTGGATTAATAATATAAAAATAATATTTTGGGAATAGTAACATTTGACTTTTATTTACCACGGTTAAAAGTAAATATGGTAATTACTGGTAAAAATGATATTATTATTACTATAACACATGTCCTAATTCAATCGGATAAGTGTAATTTGACCAAAAAACCACCTTAGGAATAAAATATGATCATTTAGGTCCACTTGGATTAGATTAGAAGATTTATTATTATTTAATTCTTAGAAGAGTTAAAAGTGTTAAATTCAATGTTTAATAACTATACCATTTTTAATATTAGGTTACACATAAGATAAATTCATTAGAAAGATAAAAATATTTTCTACCAAATAGTATTTTATTTATTTTTTTGGTCATTAAATAATTAAATTTATTAATGACACAATGATGATGCAGTAATTACTGTATTAATGAATGATTAAAATAATTGATATTAGAAATAACCAAATAAATTTGAATTGAGACTTTTTATGAATTAAACTAATTTCTTAGGTTAACATGACACATTATGGTTAGTTAGATTATATTTATTCAAAGTAATAATGCTTTTATGAATTAAAAAACAAAATATCATATAGTGTCAAAATTGACATAAAAGAGTTTTTAAAATAAATATTATATTATTAATTGATATTCTATTAAAAAAATATATGGTTCAGAAAAAACACTTATATAAAGATAGTTGTATCATTAATGAACCACTTGGGGTTCTCTTGGATGTATATTCTAAGTATATTAACCATATAATTTAAAAATCCAAAGAGACATGTTAAATGTCAAACTATTTAACTAAGAGTAAAATCTATAAGATAAGGTTAATATAGGGACCCTAACCTATCTAAAACCTTTTGGATGAGTGTGTTTCGACCCATACCCACCATATCCTTTAAATAATTAATTTTGGATCCATTAGAAACCGAAGATGTTTTTCTTATAAAATAATATTTCTAGATTTTCATAAGGTTCCCCTCACCCCTCTAATAAAAGGGAACTCCCCCTTCTCTTTAACTAACACCATCAAAGACATATGGATCAGCAAAAATAATCCCAAATACCCTATACACTGTCCTCCCTTCGTTATAAAGGCCTTAATTTAGTCAAAAATTTATGCTATGGATCTCTTTTGATCAAACCAAAAGGAAGAACCCGAAGAAGAGGTAAATATTTCATCACCTCTTTCAAGTTCCTTTCTTCTTCCACATCATCTTTATTTCTTGTTTCCATTATTAAATAATAACTCTAGTATATTCTATATCATTTGATGTTATTATAAATATGGCACAACAATATTCATTATTCTATCCATCCTTTTCAATTACATGTCACCATACATGCATATGTACGGCTTACCATCTCCATGTCGTGTTGTAATTGTTATTCAATACATTATTATCTGGATGGGTATAATAATGATGTGTAATTGATGTAAATAATTAATGTAAAATGATAATTATTTCTTATATATGATAAACCATCCAATTATATATTATTTTAATATCAAAATAATGATATTGTCACTCGTGCGTACGTACGGATTACCGTCTCCACAAACACAATGAGATTCATTCCCCATCATAATCCATTCATGACTAATAGTCATTAGATAATTAAAAACAATGATTATAGACTTAATATAATTATTAATATGAATATGGTACATCTTATTAATAACAAACACTTCTAACGAAACAATGTATATAGAGGAACGTGAATTAGTTAACTCCTGAAACGACGATAATACTAAAATATTATTAACCACGAAATATTAACAAATAATATATGATATCATATTAATGTAAATTATTCTTGTATAATTTATTAATAATTATTTCACCATTATAAATGAGGTTAACCTACCCAGGACAAAGGAAATGTACAATGTAAGGGGTTTCTCATCTCACTTTTAATTCCGTGAGATTTCTATAGTTCGCTACTTTTTCATTAAATGTTGTTTATTGTGTACTATAATTTGAAATATATATATATATATATATATATTATCATTATTCTCTTTATATTCATGGTATTATGTGATTCATTTGGATTTTATTAAATTTTTTTCATATGGCTTGATTGATTACAACGAAGTAAGGGTTTTCATCTCACGTCCTATATATGTGAGATTTGTGCCATACTACAACTATTTCCTTTTGTGTAGTGTATGTAATGCCCAATGATTGTATTCTTTGTGTAATATATGTTAATTAATGAGTAATTAAATTTTCATTTTATGATCCATATTTCATGGGATGTATGTTTCGTAAGTTACCAAATTGGTAAGGAAATTTCAAATTTCAATTTCCACTCATTCAGCTTTATGCATACTTCATTGATTATTTTACTCCATGATTATGTGTGGAATCACTATTTATTAATTGTATAGTAATTCCCACTCCCTGTTTTGTTGATATACTTTTCATACCCAAAATCACTCCATTGATAAATTCTCAAGTCATCGATATGAACTTGATAAGAGTAATTTTAACTCAATCCCCATTTATTGAGTTAAACATCCAATTCATTGGTGTTGTTTATACAAGAATATGTGTGAATGTCCTCTGATTTATTTACTCTAAATATCTAATAATATTTTGTGTATTTATATTTTTCACACATAATTATGTTGTTTATTTATCCATAACCTAAGGATACGGTCTTTAAAATAGATTTCATCTCAATTTACATTCCATTGAGAAATCTTTGTTGTTATATGCCAATTCAGTTTTATATAGTATATATAATGTACTTTGACAAATTATATCATGAATCCCTTTATTCCCATGATATTTTAATGTTTTTATTACCTCAATTATTTGTATTCATGTCTCTTTATTTTGGTGAGGAACTCTAACTAAAATATCATTTTAAAATGATTTAAAGATTTATTATTCTAAATATTTCTCATTAATGTCCATGTTTTAAAAAAAATTTTAATGATTTATTTATATAATCATTAATGTTTTAAAATAAAAAAGTCATTTTAAATGTTATTAAGTTGTATGGGACACTTTGATTCAAAAATCAATTTTAAACAGCTTCTTGATAAATAGTGAGAATTTTAAATGTTTTCAAGAAAAAGGGGGATATTTCTCTCTAATAGTTTTGATTATTATTTTCATCTATATCAATATCATTATTATTCTATATAGAGGTTGATCTATTATAATAGTACCTTACATATTGTATTAAATGAGTTATTTTTTACTGTGGATGTGCTATTTTATACCATTCATGGTATGTGGTTAAAATATTGACATTTCGTATGCTAGTTTTAATATGATTGTTTAGATTATGTTTCAACCTTTTCATATGAAGAATGCATTGGACTTAGTATGTGATGGGTGGAGCCCGCTCTAGCTCCTCGATGCATCGATAGGTCTAATGAGACAAACTACTGTCTTGGCACAAGGCCTTGACAAATTCTTATTTGTAGTCTTGGCACAAGGCCATGACTGTGTGGTTATGAAAGTCTACCACTATGTATTCCATCATTATGAGATTAGATATTGATATTTCATGTGGTTATTCGACTAGTAGAATACCCATGAATATGTTTTATTATGGAACTATTTACTCATATCATATTCCTACCATAAAGTGCTCATGTTTATTATTCGATAAGGCATGTTTTATCAATTACTAACCATGCCTAATGTTTATGTTATCTTCCACTGTATTTATTACTCATACCGAGCATCCGAGCTCACCCATTTTCATGTTTCATTTTCCCATGATATAAAGAAGATAGTTATGTGGGAGTTGTAGGAAAAATCTTGGAAGCTTGGATGTTTCTAATGGAATAAATTAGTGTTGTTTTTCTTTTCAAGTTGTAATGTTGAACTTAAGTATGTATCTTGTTTCCAAGACTAATAAATTGATTGGTCATTCGGGACTTGATAACTTGTAATCATGCTATTGTATTAAAACAATGCAATGGATCCTGGATTCTGGGGTTGGGGCATTATACTTATTTCCATCCACATAAGAATGGTTAGAAATATAATACCATCCAAACTCTTAATGATATGGTGCACTATTGTCTACTAGAATTTGGTGGTTTTTGGATGACGAACATTCCCATAGTAGAGTAATAATACAACAATAGTTTTCATTACACCATATATATAGTTTCATTTGAATCGTTGTATGGTTTACTGTTCCATTTTCCATTATGCTTGACTGGGGTTAGAGTGCTAGAAATTCTCAGGACATAACTAGTACAAAATTTTATAGACCTTGTTCAAGTGGTTCACGAGTGGATAATGGTAGTGCAAGATCATCATAAATCATATGCCAATCATACGAGGATACCTCTAGTGTTAGAAGTTGGGGATCATGTGTTATTAAAGTCAACTCCCCTTTGTGCGTAGTGAAGGATTTGTCATGGGAGTAAGATTTATCCCTGGGGTTTTGGGTCTTTTGAGGAATCATCACATATTGGAGTCATGGAATATCGAGTAACACTCCCCCCCACAGATGATCCAAATAAAATATGTTTTTCATGTGTCATAGATTCATTGTTGTCTTCACGATGACTCTCACATCTTCTCTTGGGGAAAGATTGATGTTGATGATGATGAAAACTTCGAGGAGTGACCTATAAAGATTTAGGATAACCAGGAGAAGGTTTTTCATGGGTGTGTTATCCCCATGGATTATTACTTGTGGTAGAACAATAGTGTGGAGGAGAGTACCTTGGAATGTGAGTCAAATATAGATGCTAAGTACCCCAATTTGTTTGATTTTTATCTCTTATCTAATAAGACTAATAATTTTGTGATTGTAGAGCATTATTGTTTATGATATTGATTTATTTTTTTATTATAGCAGATGTGATTGTATGGGGTGGTTGAGATCATGTGGTGGTTATAGCCTTGAGAGGTATCTCACAGGGTTGTTGTTAAGGAGATCCCAGTTCTATTTTCTCTCTAGTTATGTTTCGGATTATTGAGGACAAGAATGTTTTTAGAGGTATCTATTATAAGGCCATTGATCCATGTATATTGACCCTTTGCGTGTTCCCATGGTTTTCAGAGCTCGGAGGAGGTGTAGATAAATTTTAGAAGAGTTTTAGTGTTGAGAACCTAGTATAGGGAACTTTTAACGACATGAACGTGGGATTCACATCCTGTAATATTTTTAGGTTTGAAAAATAAATAAAATGTTGAGGTAATGGTCTTTTCGGAATAAAATTACTTCAATGCATTACATGATGTGGAAGTGTATTACACATCATGTAATCCCCCTATACTGTAATGTTTTATGTATTTTATAGGCTATTTGGGATGTCACCTCTCTATTATCCCAAGAAATATGTAAGTCCCCTCTTAATTGTTTTAAAATACCTTCAATGGAAATCAATCTTAGGCTTCCATATTCATTCTGTAGTGACCCATCTTGATCCGAGGTGTGTTTTTCCTTCGTTTTCTAACAGTTTCTCCATGTTTGATCACATTTACTCTAGTATCTTCTCTCCGTACTTCGGTTGTTTCATATCCATGTTTCTAATGTATTTTTTCTCTATTTTTATTGATATGGTGGTGCCATAGAATCCCAATATGGATACATATGTTGCGGGTGGGGTGATCAATGATCCATTGCATGGATTGTTCTCATGTTAAGAACGTTGATGACATTTTGATTTAGGGGATTCATTGCTTCTCTATTTCATTACATGAAATTTATGCAGTTAGATTTATTTATCCCATTAGATGAAAATGAAATTAACCTTATTAATACTTGAACTAGATTAATGAACTGCTATCGATCACATAGTGATGCTTTGGTTTGTTACGGTGATAACAATTTGCCTCTTGATTCTAGATTTTTTGATATCTATGGCTTTCTTGGATTAGTATGGTGTTCTAGATTGAAATTTTTAAAGAATGTAAATCATGATTTTATTGATAATTAATTGGATAAAGGAATTTAAGAGGCACATTAATAAATCAAGTTATTGTTATTGTAATTTTATTATAATAAAATTAATTCAAGTATAAATGTTTAATTGGATTGGATAATGAACCTGAATCATATTTGTTCTTGTTGAAAAAGGAATTAATACCATATTAAATTAATTTTTTAATTCATTTGAGATAGCTTGTGAAATCTTGTTAATTAGGTTTCTCATAGTTCGGTCCTAAGAATAATGAATCGATTAATTCAAGATGGCCTAAAAACCAGTTTTGTGTTAAATATATTGCTTTTATAGGGCCCAATTTTCTCATTTTCTTGTAAATTTTAAGCATCTTGTGATTTAGGGATGTGAGCTATTTTCTTGTGTGAAGGATGAATGCCTTTTTTAGGGCTAGTATCCTAGTTTATTGTTTTTTTCTTACTTCTTCTAATGTGAAGTGAGCCTAGGATAGCTGAGCATAGAGGGTGGTTGTGGTATGCGGGGCTGGGAGGCATGAATATGATGTGAGCCTAGGATGTATGAGCCTAAAGAAATGTTGTGGTATGATGGGAAGATAGGACTGATTTTTTTTGGAAGAAGTTGATTCCGAGAGTGGTGAGATACATCAGTATATGTATATGGATGTCAGAGAGGACATCGAAATGATGGAAAGGGTTAATGTTTTCATTACCCCTTATAATGAATATTGAATGCTTCTTTTAATTTATTGTTTTCCTGGAAGTTATGTTTCTTGTTATCTTCTTTCCTTTCCCCACAACATTATGCATATGGATGTGTTTTGACTACTATCCTTCCAAGATAGGTATAGACACTTGGTTAATGTGATAGGCTTTTCCGTGTTTAAATTCTCATGGATGGATGAGTTTTCTCTCCTACTATAGTTGGTAACGACTTGACGGGTAGTTCTTCTAATAATCGTGTCGAGGCCCTTATGTTAGCGGTGTTTAGAATGCTTTCCTAGAGAACCTATTGATATTTAATGTAATGTTGTTAAATAAATTAATAAATTTTTATCCAATGGGGTTTGATCTTTTTGGGATGTAATCTTTACGTTGAAATTATGAGAAGTCGTAGACTCAATTTGATTATTTATGGAGGGAAAGGATCTTTGATGAATAGGTAATTTTATTGAATTTGGAAATTATAATGGTTAATTTGTGGTTAATAATTAATTCAAATAAAGTGTAAATGATGAAAATGAATAATGTAATTCAATGTAGGTCTTTAAATGGTTGTGAGAATATAAGATATCTGATCTTAGGTGTGGCTACCAGGGGTCTGAGAGATGTTATCTATAGTTATACCTGATACTAAGATATGCTCATAATTTTGTTTTGAGATATTTTATATCCTCTAAATTTTGGATTTCTATACAATACTCCACCATATTGGATCGAGAAATTGAAAACCCAGTGATTCTGATCCCTGAGGGGTGTTTTCCCTAATATCTTGGTGGGAGGATAAATGGCTGAATACCGCCTTTGGCACCAATATATTATTTTGGTAGTTACTTGTGTTAGTATATAAGGTGGTTAGTTTTCCCCATATATTTTTGTATAGGGATTTAGTGGCCTATAGTTATTTTACACACATATATTTTGGATATTGTTTCCTAAGGACTACTATAAGTACAAAGACTATAGGCTATGATGTTTAGATTATCCTTACTCTATGACAACCCTCATTTTTATTACAACTTAAACATGATTTATTAAATAAAACTTCACTTGATACAATAAAGAAGATTGAGAGGTTTAGTGTCTTTGGGGCTTAGGATCATTACATAAAAACATAAAACATGAAATATAACATCTTTATTGAAAACATTCTTTACATAACTGCTACATTCCCTCATACTTAGCATTGCATGGGATAACCTGGGGACATGCATAAGAAAAGGGTGAGATATAAAGCTCAATAAGGGAATACACATGGAATAACATGAGGAGTACAATACATTTTAGACATCAGGAATATCAATAGAGCATGAGAGAAACATGAACATAAAGGCATGATAAAGCATGATGATCATAACATGGAAATGTGGCAACAACACTTAACATGGAATTAGGATGAGCCAAGACTCATTGCACATGGAGTATTATTAAATCCTAATTTCACTTGAAGAATGAGTAAAACCCTCATTGCACTTGAATTAGCATGAGTCAACACTCATTTCACATGACATATCATGATACTATACTTTACCCGATGCATTGGAGCGCAATAAGGGCGCACCCTTCTTAATCATTTCATTTCATGCATAAGTTTGCCACATAGATCATAAAACATGGATTCATAAAACATAATCATTTATTCCATGATAATGGAATGTGGAAAACATACATGAAAATTTATAATCAATAAGTAAATGTGCATACAGGTGAATACCCTTGATGGAGAAATGGGCATGGTATACACTACACAATGACATTGGCTTAGAAAATCGGTGCGATTTCGGCAGTGTAACAGCGTGACATAAGAATTCATAAAAATGGATGATGAGAGAGAAAGGGGTTCCTCATCATATTTAAATGAAATGGATAGAATTGAGGTCATATAGATAAATGTCCCAAAAATTATAATGGAATTTAGATTCATCATACAAAAGTATTGCTTGAATGTAAAAGAGGAGAGAGAAGTTCCTTTTGGAATTTCAGCATAGTAACGGGTGTACATGGGAGGAATTTAATGAGAGAGAAAGGGGTCTCCGGTCATTCAAACATAAATAGGGTAGTATGATGGAGGTGCGACACCATACCCCAACATTCATAATTGAAATTAAAATGACAAAACAACTTAAAAAAATTGTACATAAATGAGAAAGGAAGAAAAAACCGTTACATGGAAGTGTTCTTCCAAAGGCTAGAGAGAGGCTTGTGAGAGGCTTCTTGGTAGCTTGGGGTACCTTGGGAGGATTCTAGAGAGATTAGGGAAGAGGTTGGATGAATTCGAAAGGCTTTTAGTAAGGAGGAAGTGGGAGATTGGGTTGGTTTATATAGGAAAGGTGAAGGAATTATTTATTATTTAGGTTTGGGACCCCTTATATTAAATTAATCAAAACCACAATCCATCTGTAACGCACCGACACTAGTTACCCAGAGTCGGTGCCTTATTACGTAACATTGGCATGATCACGAAAGCTCATGTATTGAAAGACTTATTAGTTTAGTTGCCGTGGAAACACTGGATACATTCATAAGTTTTACAACACATCATAAAATAAAAACAAAACAACAAAAACATCTTGTCTTCATATCACCTCATACTATTCCTATAGGTCATTCATAATATACTTCATCACATCCTGGAAAAATTATAACATTGAAAGGGGTGAGATCAGATGCTCCGTAAGGATAACAATACAGCGGAAACATTCATAAATAAACATAAACATTTAAGTCAATGTATAACTAAAACAAAATCCTTTTAAACTTTAATTTCAGCATAATCTGGAAAAAATAAAATGAAATAATTCCATTTACTTATTCACATGGATATTCTACTAGTCGAATAATCACAAGCAATATCAATAACCACTTTCATAATGATGTAATGCATAATTCCAGACTATCATAACCACGTAGCCAAGGCCTCGTTCCAAGACTACAAATAAGATTTTGTCGAGGCCTCATGCCAAGACACTAGTTTGTCTCATGAGACCTACTGATGCATCGAGGAGCTATAGCGGGCTTCACCCATCCCTTATTATGTTCAATTCATTCCTTATATGTAAAGGTTTAAACATATCATAAACCATAACATAATCTTATAACATAAAAATGTATAAAGGAAAAATAACATTTCCACATTTAAATAACATGATATAAATACAAAGCATTGATATAATAAAACCATTTTCAATACCAAAATAAATGAAAATTAAATATTGGTATTTATTTTTCATTTAAAAAAAGTTATCGCTTGTAGAGGAAGACGAAACTCAAATAATGGTCACGACAGCAGAGAATTCGTTTTAGCCGCATACGTAAGACAAAAATTCATTTTGTCGTTTAGTAAAAATGCTTCATATAAACAAGATTCCTTTTGAATAAATGTAGACATCAAAGGGGTTTATACACCGTATAGAAGAAAGTTTTGTATAAAAATATATGCCTCAATAAAAGGAGATTGAGACGAAGTCCCTTAAAAAGATCATTTTATATATAAAATAGATCTATTATCTATATTCACTATAAGTACACAAAAAGAAATTACAAATACATGATAGAACATAATAATATCATGACATAATTTTAAAGTAGGAGATTAACCCAAATAACGGAAATTGGGTTAAGAAGGTCCCTTACCTCGTGTCCAACTCAACTCGATCGTACTTTAAACTCCTGAATAACAAACTAGAGTTAATTTATACACTATTAATAACCATTTCCAAGTTCATTATTCATTTTACATCACTTATTACCATGTTATGAACATTATGTAATTATTTAAGTTAATAACTGTCGTTTTGTCGGTCTTTGGTACTTGAATCAAAAATAAACTTTTTATAATTAGACGTTGTTAATGTGGGAAAATTCCCATTATATCCAGAATTATATTCACGATATAGATATCATATATATCATATATATATATATAGTATATATATATGCATTTATAATATTACATAACATTTAGAGGTAAGAAATGAAATTCACCGTTCATGGAGACGGTAAGTCATATGTACGCATGAACGCTACTTTAATTTATATTTCTTATTTAATGGGATGAAATCATAATGATATAAGCTGTAATAATTCTAGTATACTATCATATCATTTAATCCATCCTTTGTATGTCCCACATATGGCATTAACGATTCAAATCACTTTAAGGGGGCGGTAGTCCGCACTTCCTAAAATGAAATTATCGTGTTAACACATAATGGAAATAATAAAGCCATGAAATAAATGAAAAATACAGAAGCATAATTAAAACAAAAACATAATATATATCATAAATAAATATAGTGACATCTTAATGGCCACCATTAAAGGTGTTAAAAGAAGAGTGAATAGTAATCGTTTCATGAGGTAGTAATTCGCCTCCCACAGAAGCAGTATGTTCTTTTACCATTAAACGAAGGTGTGTGTAAGTGTAAATAAAATACTTCTCATAAAAACCTCCTAGTATATTTAAGATACTGTTGTTGTTACAAAATAAAAAAACTAAAAAGATTTTAAGGGATTGGAGAAGCAAAATAAAACAAAAGAACATAAGATAAGACATTACCTTAAAATCGGGTAACTCTTTTTGATTTGAGCCAAAGGCTTCCTTGGGAAGACTTCTGCCCAACGTGATGCTTCTAGTAGTAAGAGAGTGAAGCTGAGAGAGTATTTGGGAAGATTTTGGCCTAGCCAAATGGCTTGTATGTTGTGAATAAGGGGGTTGTGGTGGGGGCCTTTTATAAGAGGAGAGGAGGGGCACTCTTGGAAAGTCATGAAATATTACATTATTATTCCATGATTTTCGGATTCTAGAGGTCCCAAAATTATATATTTCGTGTATAAGGTGATAAGGGTTTGCAATATACTCATACAATAGGTTATTGACAAGGGTAAGTCTTAGATTTTACATTATTATTTATTTTATTTAAATCGTTAATTAATGCGGTAATTGTTGCATCATCATGGTGTTATAAAAACCTTAATTTATATAATGTCTCAAAATTATAAAAAAAATACCATGATGTATTAAATCGTTTTAGCTTTCCATTTAATATTTATAGTGTAAAGGTTAACTTATATAACCCCATGTAATAATTGTTTTAGTAAAATAACACATGTTTGTGACAATTTTATTTTTACTTTAAATAAAACGTTATTAATGTCATTTTCTTACCCAAATGACTCCATGGGGTCCCCAAGTTGACCCATAGATTTTCATGGTCGTCTATTACTCATCCAATAATGATAGAACATGTGTAAAGGTAATTTCATATTATTATAACATTATATTTACCTTAAATTGCACTAATTATCTTCAATCGCGATTAATAAAACTTAAAAGTTACTATTCACCAAATATTATTTTCTTCCCATTAAACCACATTTTACTTACTAATGATAACCATGTATGTCAGATTTTTGAAACTCAATTCAGATAAGTGGTAAAGTTTCATTTTAACGAACGATTAGTTTTTTAACTACCACTTAGTGGTTTCTTTATTCATCAAAAATTGAAGTTTTTCATAACAGTACCAAAAAATAACCCTAAGCTATATTTGATATTCCTAATTCAAAAATGATGTCTATTTTAAAAAATTAAAATAATATATGTTTAATTAATTAATTTAATAATTAATCCCCGTTTTCACAACAAATAGCATGTTTTTAAGAAAGAATATCAATCAAAAGATTGACAATTGTTTATGTCAATTTCAAAGTGAAATTGATTCTAATGACCACCATTGGATAAAATGGTAAAAATATATTCTAATTATACTTTAAAACCAATCAATTGTATAATTTATCACTTTAAATTATTTAGTTTAAAAAATATTTTTAATGTATTTTTCACTATTCATCAAAAATTGGAAGTTCTCAGAAAAATACCAAAAATTTAACATAGGATAATTTCGATATTCCAAATCCAAAAATGAAGTCCATTTGGAAATATAAAATTTATATAATTTCAAAAGGTGGGTATTACTATTCATAACGGCTACTTTTATTGATCACGGTGTGTTAGTACTCGAGGTTGCGTACAACACACGTAGCTCTATTATTCAAAGAGAAGCGTACCATGGAAGCTTGGGGTGTAATATTCTCCTCTCCTTCAATAAATTGCGTCCTCGCAAATTGAATTTTTTTTTGCAAATAAAAGGTTGAAAATATAAAATACCTTGGTGGAAAACACACATCAGAAATAAGGTTAATAAAAATATAACTTTATAAGAATGAGAAAGATGTACAAAGGTCACCCGTGATAGCCAATACTAGGATTCTATGAAAACATGGATATGGAGGAAAAATAAACCATCAAGGTCTGATGGATAGTTTTATAAAATAGAATTATGATAAAGTTAACTACAAGAAAATCACAAACTTGTAATTAGTTAAATGATCATTGATTCCCCAATAAGAAAATTTAACCGAAAACGTTTTTGTTTTAAATTAACTTTCATAAAGTTCAACAATTTATTCATGATATTTACTTAGAATGTAAGGAAATATACATACTTGTCTTGTAGACATTCATTCCTTACTAAATTTTTACCACAAACCCATCTTTCACTCCAAAAGGAAATAGAACTCAAAAATATTTTATTTATCCTAATCGTACAAGGTTCAAAATATTAACACATTCCATTTAGATTATGAAGACTATTTTGTAATAACTAGGGACTTCCTGTAGGCCAGTGTTAGGTAATAAAGGCATGTCATACTAAGGTTGTGGGTTCAATTCCTACGGCTTTGTACGACGCAATGGGTTATCCACCGACCTGTAGGTTGTCCTTTTCCTAAAACTATATAATTATAATATTCCAAAAATAATCTTCAGAAATGTATTAACCTTAAACAATACTATACAAAGTTAAAAATAATCCATTACAACCTTTATTGTTATCCAAAATACCTCTATCCAGACTTTCTCTAAAAGGTTTCTAAATTCCAAAATCAATTGTAACATCAGATTCCCCAAACAAAGTAAAGTTTATCTTATTGTCACACACTAAAAATATTATTACCTTTATCATATTAAAACCTTAATGAAATCAACAAGTACTGTAGTATAATCCTTATATATATCACATTATTCTTATAAAGAGAATATAATCCTTGAGTCCAAAAGCACCAATACATTAATTATTACTCGTCAACTGTAGTAACAGTATAATATTGGCCTTGATCCCTTGGCCTTTTCTAAGGTAAGTTTCCTTGGCACTTAGGGCATTAATTTTCATAATTCCCCATTTCTCTACAATTGTAGCATTCAACATTGATAGCCTCTTTCTTTCCCTTGCAATCATGAGCTTGGTGACCTTTTTCTCCACATTTATAAAAAACTCCCATTCCTTTTACGCAAATAATGGGGTGATTCTTCCAATAATTATCGCATAATGGAAAATCCTTCTTTCCCTTTTTCCTATTATCGGTCTCTTGTTCCACCGTTCTCTTCTTCTCTTTCTTTACTTTGTTGTCATAAGACTTAGAGAATTCTTTTTCTGTCTTGATAGCACACGAGACTATATCTTCGTATTTTGAGAAAGATTGTGACACTAAAGCTCTACGGAGAAATGGTTTTAACCCATCAAAGAAATGATCAATCTTACTTCTTGGGTTATGTATATAATCTGCTGCATGTCTTGCTAACCTTGTAAATTTAGCCTCATACGTTGCGGCATTCTCATCCTCCTTCTGCCTTACACTTAGAAATTGATTTTCCACATCTTCTCGATCGTTATGTGGAAAGTTTTTTTCTAAGAAAATTTCCTTAAACTCCCTCCATTCCATAGTTGATTCTTCTTCATCTTCTATTGAGTTTTTAATCAGTGAACACCATTGATCAGCATCTCTAGTGAGGCAGTAAACTTCCATGACCAACTTCTCCCTTTTGCGACTCCCCAAGGCATGGAATATTTTCTCTAAGGAGTTTATCCATTTCTCATCTACTAATAGATTTGTACCCCAATTAAATATTGGTGGTTTCTTCCACATGAAGTGATCTAACATTGATCCTCAAAGCTGCAGATCAGGGTGTTCCATACGAGTAAGGTTATTATTCGTAACATGAGTGACTTGTCCTAGTATGGGGATAAGTTGATCAGAACTAGTTGTATCACCAGCTCCACTATAATTATCTTTAGTAGGAGGGAAATCCCTACATGGAGTGTGTGCATTGATACAGTTTCCATTCCTTCCACTATGTGCCATTTCTAAACAATGGCATAAACTAGATTAGTTTATGAATCAAAATACATAATTCCAAACTTATAAAACACTTACCATAAATTGAACTATTTATGGATATAATCCATAATCATAGGAATGTTTTTCTTTGAGGAAGTATATACTCATAAACCCTTCTTAATGGTTTTTAATGAAAATGGGAATTATCCTAAGCATATCCCTCGGGTGTGTCATAACCAAGAGTACATTAAAGCCCTTTTTCATGCACCAGTTCCCGTTCGAGTCTAGATCAAAGTGGTGTTTTTGGGTTTTACCCCTAGGTACATCTGTTCCAGAGCTGCCTCTACCTGCTCGTATCCAAAAAAAGGTGTATTGCTCAGAAAACTCACAAAGTCTTTATAATACCAAAATTCTAGTAAGTTCATCTATACTAATCCTCAAAGTCTATCTTAGGGCTATATGCGCTAATCAGATTTTATCTAAATCTAGTTTCCAAGGTTAGTACTAACCTGCCTCTGATACCAACTATAATGCCCCCCCCCCAGTTACCTATATTTGGTGCATTATTACGTAACATTGGCATGATCATAAAAGATCAAGTCTCGAAATACCGATTAGTTTAGTAGCCTTGGAAACACTAGATACATTCATAAGTATTACAATACATCGTAAAGAAAAACAAAACAACAAAAACATCTTTTCTTCATATCCCCTCATACTATCCCTGTATGTCATTCATAATATACTTCATCACATCCTGGAAAAATTAAAACATTGGAAGGGGTGAGCTCAGATGCTCAGTAAGGATAACAATACAGCGGAAACTTTCATAAATAAACATAAAAATTTATGGCAATGTATAACTAAAACAAAAGCCTTTTAAACTTGAATTTCAGAATAATATATCAAAAATAAAATGAAATAATGGCATTTAATTATTCACATGAATATTCTACTAGTTGAATAATCACATGCAATATCAATAACCAATTTCATAATGTTGGAATGCATAATACCAGACTATCATAACCACGTAGCCAAGGCCTCGTGCCAAGACTACATATAAGATTTTGTCAAGGCCTCGTGCCAAGATGCTAGTTTGTCTCATGAGACCTACCGATGCATCGAGAAGCTATAGCGGGCTCCACCCATCACTTATTAAGTCCAATGCATTCCATATATGAAAACGTTTAATCATATCATAAATCATAACATAATCTTATAACATAAAAATTCATAAAGGAAACATAAAATTTCCACATTTCAATCACAAGATATCAACCCAACACATTGATATAATAAAACCATTTTCAATAGAAAAATTTAAGAAAAGTAAAACATGGTATTTATTTTTCATTTAAAAAAAGTTATGGGTTGTAGAGGAAACCGAAACTCAAATAATGGTCATGGCGGAGGAGAAGTTGTTGTCGCCGCATAAGTAAGACAAAAATTCCATTTTTCGTTTATTAAAAACACTTCGTATAAAAAATATTTCTTTTGAATAAATGTAAACGTCAAAGGGGTTTATACACCATATAGAAGAAAGATGCGTATAAAACAAAATATGCCTCAATGAATGGAGATTGAGAAGAAGTCCCCTACAAAGATCATTTTTTAAATAAAATATATATATTATGTCTATTCACTATAAGTACACAAAAATAATGTACAAACACAAGATAGAACATAATAATATCATGACATAATTTGAAAGTAGGAGATTAACCCAATGAACGAAAATTAGGTTAAGAAGTTCCCTTACCTCGTGTCCGACTCAACTCGATCGTTCTTTGACCTCCTGAATAATAAAATAGAGTTAATTTATATTTGCTTACGAACCTTTTTCAAGTTCATTATTCCATTTATATCACTTATTAACAAGTTATGAACATTATGTAATTATTTAAGTTAATAACGGTCGTTTTGTCGATCATTGGTACTTGAATCAAAAATATACTTCTTATAATTACAATATGTTCATGTGGTAAAATTTCCAATATATAAATGATTATATTCATGATGTAGATAACATATATATCCAGTATATATATGCATTTATAATAATACATAACATTTAGAGATAAGAAATGAAATGCACCGTTCATGGAGACGGTAAGCCGTACGAACGCATGAATGCTACTTTCATTTCTATTTCGTATTTAATGGAATGAAATAATAATGATATAAAGTTTTATTATAATTCCAGTATAATATCATATCATTTACTCCATCCTTTATACATCCCATATATGGCATTAACGATTCAAATCGCTTTGTGGGGGAGGTAGTCCGTACATCCTAAAATGGAATTATCGTGTTTCCCCATAATGGAAATAATAAAGACATGCCATAAATGAAAAACTACATAAGCATAAGGAAAACCAAAACATAATATATATCATAAATAAATATAGTGACATCTTAATTGTCAAAATTAAAGGTGTTAAAAGAACATTGAACAATCATCGTTTCGTGAGGCAGTAATTCACCACCCATAGAAACACTATGTTCATTAACCATTAGATGAAGGTTTGTTTAAGTGTAAATCAAATATTTCTCGTAAAAACATCCTAGTATATTCAATATACTGGTGTTTTTACAAAATAAAGGAATAAAAGTAGTTTAATGGGTTGGTGAAGAAAAATAAAACAGAAGAACATAAGAGAAGACATTACCTTCAAATTGGGTAACTCTTTTTGATTTGAGCCAAAGGCTTCCTTGGGAAGACTTCTGTCCAAAGTGATGCTTCTAGGATTAAGAGAGGTAAGATGATAGAGTATTTGGGCAGTGTTTGGCTGAGCCAAATGGCTTGTACGGTGTGAATAAGGGGGTAGTGGTGGGGGCATTTTATAATAGGAGAGGAGGGGCACTCTTGGAAAGTCATGAAATATTACAATATTATGAAATGCTTTTCGGATTTTAGAGGTCCCAAAATTATATATTTCGAGGATAAGGTAATAATGGTTCGAAATATACTCATACAATACGTTTTTTACAAGTGTATGTCTTATATTTGACATTATCATTTCATTTTATTTAAATCGTTAATTAATGACATAATTGTTGCATCATCATGGTGTTATAAAATATTTAATTTATTTAATGTCTAAAAATTATAAAAAAATAACATGATGTAGGAAATGGTTTTATATTTCCAATGAATATTTATAGTCGAAATGTTAACTTATATAACTCCATGTAATTTTTTTTAGTAAAACAACACATGTTTTTGTCAATTTTATTTTTACTTTAAATAAAAAGTTATTAATATCATTTTCTTACCCAAGTGACTCCATGGGGTCCCCAAGTTGACCCATGGAGATTAATGGTCGTCCATTACTCATAAAATTAGGTTAGGACAAGTTTATAGGTAATTTAATATTATTATAACATTATATTTAACTTAAATTGCACTAATTACCTTTAATCGCGATTAATAAAACATAAAAGATACTATTCACCAGAAACTATTTTCATCCCATTGAACCAAATTTTACTTAATAATGACAACCATGTATGTCATATTTTTTAAATTTAATTCACAGAAGTGGTAATGTTTCATTTAAACGAAAAATTAGTTTTTTAACTACTACTTAGTGGTTTCACTATTCATCAAAAATTGGTGTTTTTCAGAACAATACCAAAAATTACCCATAGCTATATTTGATATTCCTAATTCAAAAATGATGTATATTTTACATAATTAAAAACATATAAGTTGAATTAATTAATTTATTAATTAATTCCCACTGTCACAACAAATAACATGTTTTTAAGAAAGAACATCAATTAAAAGATTGACAATTTTTTATATCCAATTTCAAAGTGAAATTAATTATAATGAACACCATTGGATAAAATGGTAAAAATATATTCTAATTATACTTTAAAACCACTCAATTGTATAATTTATCACTATAAATTATTTTGATTAAAAAAGCTTTTTTTAAGTATTTTTCAATATTCATTAAAAATTGGAAGTTCTCAGAAAAATACCAAAATTTCAACATAGGCTAATTTTGATATTCCTAATTAAAAAATAAAGTCCATTTTTAAATATATAATTTATATAATTTCAAAAATTGGGTATTAATTTTCATAACGGCTACTTTTATTGGTCACGGTGTGTTAGAACTCGAGGTTGCGTACAACACACGCTGCTCTATAATTCAAAGAGAAGCGTACCATGGAATCTTGGGGTGTTACACCATCCCATGGTTATTGTCCATGGTTTTTGAAAAGGAAATATGAAAAAAATATTTTATAATTCCAATGTCGTAACTTCTTAAAATAATGAGGTTGCTTATGTGGAGGTGAGTCACACTCCCAGGGAAAATAATTTAAAAAGGCAAGATGTTTAATGAGTCTTGAGGGGTCCATTAATGATTTGAAAAGTAGGTCAAAAAACCCAAAATCACATTATTTTAATGGTAAAATATATATTGTCTGAACATAAAGCTTATAGTATTTTATTACATCACTATTGGGTCATTATGATGTCATAAAACACATTATATATTTAAACGGTATTTAATTTTTACCCAAAAATTGGACTGTCTCAGAAAATTATGAAACATTAACTATTGGATAATATAGAAGTTTTGATTCCAGAAATAACATTTATTTTATCTAAATAATTTTCTAAATATGTTAATTTTCAATTTTAATATAAAAACTGACATTTATCGAAAATTCATGAGTTTTGATAGAAATAAATTTCAAACCTTAATAAAAATTATAATTGCATTCATAAAATTATAAGATAATTTATATTTAATAAAAATTAATTTAATATTAATAATAATATTTTATTAAAATATTATTAATTCAAAAACACCTTAATTTTAAAAATTAGAATTATTAATTAAATAATAACTAAAAACACTATTTGTACTTTAAAAACTATTTACAATGTATCAACAAAATGACAAGGAGGTATATTCATTATTATATACAAAAAATATATACATGAACATAGTACTAGCGATTTGTTACATAACCCCTTAAAACAGCCGCATAAGGCCTAAGAGTAAGATGTGCGATGGTGACAGACTCTTTGGGTGGCTCAGATAACATTGCTCGAGTGGTAATCTCTATCAACAACCACTTTTACCATAGAAGGCCTTGTTCTAGCTTCACATGATGAAGCGCAGCTTGGGCTTGGTCAAGAGCGAAGCCCAAGGATGTCGCCTCTTTTCCAATCTCTGACAAATGGGCTTTGTATGGAGCAATTCTACTGTATGAGGCCATCGCTTCATTTGTCTGAGTAAATTGGATTTGTTAAATCCATATATTTATACTAATCATGTGATCACTGTTCAATGGATATATTAGCAATGGTCAAAATACTTAACATAAAACGAAAGAATTTGAAATTTTATATAAACATAAGGAGACATTTAATTAGATCAAGAGGGATTTCCATTAATGAAACTTTGGGTCGTTACAATATTCCCCCCTTACAAAATTTCGCCCTTGAAATTTTCCTTTTCCCACAATAAAACAGATGTGGGTAACTCGGCTTCATCATTTCCTCTAATTCCCAAGTCGCTTCTTCAAAGTTTTGGTTTCACCACAACACCTTGATAATGGTACTTGTATTATTTCGTAGAACTTTTTCTCTATGATCTAAGATCTTCACTGGTTTCTCCTCATAAGAAAGATCATCTTCCAATTGTACCACCTCAGAAGAGAGTACATGTGAAGGGTCGGGTATGAACTTCCTTAAGAGGCATAATGAAAGACATCATGCACTTTGGCTATCGTAGTTGGAATTTCTAGTCGATAGGCCACATCCCCGACATGATCAAGAATCTTTAAGGGGCCGATGTACCTTAGACATAACTTCCCTTTCATTCCAAAACTGATGACCTTCTTTAATAGAGATATGTGTAGAAATATCATTTCTCCAACTTCAATGTCATGGTCTCATCGACGGTTATCTGCATAACTCTTCTGTCGACTCTGGGCTACCTTAATATGTTGTTGAATGGTTTTCACCTTCTCCACCATTTCTTCGACCATTTTTGGTCCAAGCAGCTTACGTTCACCGACCTCATCTCAACATGTCAGGGTTCTGCACCTTTTCCCATATAGGGATTCATATGGTGCCATTTGGATGCTTAAGTGGAAACAATTATTAGAAGAGAACTAAACCAGAGGAAGATATTGATCACATCTTCCTTTAAAGTTTACATAGAATTCTATCAACATGTCCTCAAGTGTTTGGATAGTCTGCTCGGATTGGCCATCAGTTTGAGGATGATAGGTCGAACTGAAGTTCAGTTCCGTATTCAGAGCATGTTGAAGATTCTTCCAAAACATAGAGGTGAATCTTGGATCTCTGTCAGACATGATAGATAGTGGCACTCCATGCAGCCTTACCACTTCCCTGATATATATATGTGCAAGTTGATCCAATGAGAAATCCTCCTGAATAGCAATGAAGTATGCATTCTTTGTAAGACAATCCACAACAACCGGGATTTCTATGTTTCCTTTGGATTTCCTTGGACGTCTGGTGACAATGTCCATGGTGATGTTCTCCCATTTCCATTCTGGTATGGGCAGCAGTTAAATCATCCCCTTAGTCTTCTGCCTCTCTGCCTTCACTTGCTGGCACACCAAGCACTTTTATGTATATTCAGCGATCTCATTTTTCATATTATCCCACCAAAAGTTTTCTCGGAGATCTCAATACATCATTGTGCTCCCTGGGTGAATAAGGAAATTTGAACTATGTGATTCATCCAAAAGTTCTTTCTATAGCTACGAACATGATGGAACACATATTCTTTTACCAAATCGCACAATTCCTTCTTCATTAACATTAAACTCCTTGGATTTCCCCTTTTTGATAGCTTCCACTATTTCTTGAATTCCCACATCATCCTTTTGATTATCCATTAATCTTTCCAAAAGAGATGGTTGAGCAATCATTTGTGAAAGGATTGATGATGTTCCCTTATTTATGATTCCCATGTCCATCTTCATCAAGTATAAGAAGATTGGATCCTTCTCAATTATCATCATTGATAGAATCGCTACATCCTTTCTACTTAAGGCATCTTCCACCTTGTTCACTTTCCCAGGGTGGTAATTTATTGAATAGTCATAATCCTTGATGAGATCTATCTATCATCTTTGGTGCATATTAAGCTCTTTCTGTGTGAATATATATTTAAGACTACTGTGGTTAGTATATATCTCACATTAATCCCCATAGAGATAATTCTGCCATATTTTCAAGGAAAACATCACCATCACCAACTCCATATCATGCATTGGATAGTTTCTCTCATGGATTTTCAACTGCCTTGAGGCATAAGATATCACATTATCATTCTTCATCAGCACATATCTTAATCCCTTCTTTGAAGAATCACTGAATACCACAAAAAGTTTCCCACTTGTGGGTAATGTGTGCACGGGCGCAGTGATAAGCCTCCTTTTCAACTCTTTGAAGCTTTCTTACCATTCATCACTCCATGAAAACTTTACTCCATTTTGAGTTAGCATGGTAAAAGGGTTGGAAAATCGTGAGAAATTTCTCACAAATCGTCGATAATATCCAGCTAACCCCAAAAAGCTACAGATATCTGTTACCGATGTTGGTCTCGACCATCTCTTAATTGCATCTGTTTTAGAGGGATCCAAAGATATCCCATTTCTTGTGATGATATGACCCCAGAATGAGACTTCCTTCAACCAGTACACACACTTGATGTACTTTTCATAGAGCTTCTCCCTGCACAAAGTCTCCAGTACAGTTCTTAAAAGCTGCTCGTGATCCTCCTTGGTTTTGGAGTATATTAGAATATCTTCTATAATGACTACCACAAATTTGTCAAGGTAATCTCTAAAGACTCTATTCATCATGTTCATGAAGATTTCTTAAGCATTGGTGAGTCCGAAAGGCATTACTATTAATTCATAGTGCCCATATCTTGTATGAAAATCAGTCTTGGGGACATCTCCCTTCTTCACCCTTACATGATTATATCCTAACCGAAAATATACCTTGGAGAATTATTGTGCTCCACACAGCTGATCAAACAAGTCAAAGATCCGTGGTAGAGGATACTTGTTCTTTAACATGATTTTGTTAAGTTCACGATAATCAATGAAGGGCCACATTCACCAATCCTTCTTCTTGATGAAGAGGACTGGTGCACCCCATGGTGATGCACAAGGGCATATAAACCCTTTATCCAGACTATCCTATAGTTGTTTCTTAAGATCATCAAGCTCTACAATAGCCATTCTATATTGAGTCTTGGATATTGGTAATTCCCCGGTTATAAGTTCAATTGAGAATTCAACATCTTTTCTAGGAGGAAGACCAGGCAGTTCCTCGGGAAACACTTTTGCGAATTCCCTCATGATATGCATTTTTTCAAGGATGGTTTCTTCCTTAGATTCAATCATCTGAGCCAGATACGCATGCTCATAGGGCAGTTATATCCATTCTTGAGATGATGAAGCAAAAAGAGATTCATCCTCCTCCTTACACTTGTAAAGAATCGGGGGTCGATTCTCTATATGGAGTGTGATTTCCCATTCCCGAAAATTAATGTTGGCTATATATAAGGAAAGCCAATCCATGCCAAGAATTGCATCAAATTCCAGTAGAGGGAGTATGACGAGGTTCTCCATGAAATTATGTCAACAGATTATAATAGGGGAGGACTTATAAACATGGGATGCAATGATTGCCCCATTTTCTGTACTCACCGACATCTTCACTTCCATGATCTGTGGTGGTGCTGGGATTGTTCTACTAAACATTTGAGTTATAAAAGAATGCGTAGAACCGGAGTCAAAAAGTATGTTCGCTATTCCTGAATGAATAACTAGCATACCTATCACCACATCATTTTCAGGGATCACATCGGAAGAAGTGATGGAAAAAGATCTTCCTTGCTGCCTTAGAGGTTGTTGGTTGCCTCCAAAAACCCTTGGATTAGGGCACTGATTTGCAAGATTCCCTGGTTCATTACATTTGTAGCAATGAACAATTCATTAAGGTTCGAACAGAGTGTTCCTCTACTCTATCGCAGTCGCTGGTCTTTCTTGCCGACAGTTAACATCTAGGTGCCCTTCTCTTCCACACCTAAAGCATTTCCTTGTCGCCTTAAGGCAATTTCCTGGGTGCTTCTTTCTTCACTTTTGGAAAGTGTGGTGCTGGATCTTTTTAGCACCGTTGGATTTATCCATCAGACCACCATCATTGAAGTCCATCTTACGCTTCTTATCCCCATGATACCACTGTGATTATCTGATATCCATTTCGATCTCAAGGGCACATCAGACAATTTACTCATAGCTGTCGAAGTCGCAGATTGTTAATGCTTTTCGTAGGCTAGGATTCAACCCAACAAAGAAGTTGTCAACTTTTTATTCTGGTGTGACGACAAAGCCGAAAGCATATCATGCAAGGCTTGTGAAGTTTTCCTCACATGCTCTAACAGATTCTTCAACATTTTTCTTGAGGGAAAGGAAGTCCCTTTCCATCTTAATCCGGAGGGTGTGTGGAAAATATTTATCAAAAAAATCTTCTGGAAATCCTTCCATTCTAACGCCTCGATCTCCTCCTCAAGCTTCGTATTCTTTATCAACATCCACCATTGATCAGCTTCTCCCTTCATAGGATAAGCCGCCAGGAGAACCTTATCTTGTTCAGAACATTGAAGGATTGAGAATATCTTTTCAATGGAGTTGATCCATTGGTCTGCGATCATGGGATCAGATGATCCACTAAAAGTAGGAGGCCTTAGTATCATGAAGCTCTTGATAGCGACTTGTTATTTCTTCGGGGGGGGGGGGGGGGTGGGGGGGGTGGGGGGTTGAACATTTTTCTTGACCCGTGATTCTATTCAAAACTTGAGTTAGCTGAGAGGGAAGCGTGACAAAGTTCTCGATTCCCACTCCCATTGTATTGGGAATCTCATTAGTACAGTCATCACACGGATCATCACAATGGTTGTTAGCCCGAGTCCTCATATTACCGTCCATTGGTTGGAATAAAAGGAATGTTAGGGGTAACATATAAAGGGTAATCCAAAGACAAAACTTGATGACTTATAAATAAACATTTATTTTCTTAACTAATGAGTCTATAGGCTTCAATAGAGGATTTTCATGATCTTCCTTCTAACATATATTCTTAGCGGAATTTTTTAATTCCCTTAATAAGGGTTCATAATAAGCTTGGGAATTTATCAAAACATATCCCCTGGTAGTGTCGTATCCAAGAGTGCAGCAAGGACCATTGTTGTGCACGAGTTCCCGTTCGAGTCTAGATCAAAGCGATGTTTTCTGGTTTTACCCATATGATACATCTGTGCCAAAGCTACCTCTACTTGCTCGTATCCAGACATGGATGTATTTTCTTGATAACCGACTTACACAATACTCACCATAAATCTATGCCAGAGCCACCTCCACCTACTCGTATCCAGACAGAGATGTATTTGTTTGATAACCCACTTACTCAATACTCACCAAAACATAGGGATGTTTTTATTATACTTAATCTTGTCCCAAAGGCTTTTTTAGGGTTTTCTAATCCTAATCCCAAAAATAACTAAATCTATCCTCTAATACCAAATGTGACAACTAGGTCCCAATGATATCCCAACCACCCCTTCTTGACATGGTCGTCGGGTCCTGGCCCACCAGGTTCCACCAGTTGCCCCGCAGACACGTGGGGCCCACCCCAGGGTCCACCCACATGCCTGAATAGGTCATCTGACTAATGATAGTCCCCACAGGCCAACACATTTCCTTTCCAATGTGATATTTCTTCACTCACACACACCCATGAAAAACTTACCAGAAGGTCACCCATCCTGATCACTACTCCTGGCAAAGCACGCTTAACAGTGGAGTTCTAATTAGACAAGCTCTCGAAAAGGATGGTGCACCTTGTTGACATGAGTCATATCATTTATCTATTTAACCCTGTATCATTTTTGGGGTGTTACAATCACCCCCCTTTAGGGCACAACATCCTCATTGTGCGCCCTACATCTCAACCCAGGCAGTGCACCATAATTAAGGCTGAGTTCCTCCTCTGGTACCAACTATGACAACCCTGCTTTTTATTACAACTTAAACATGATTTATTACATAAAACATCACTTGATACAATAAATAAGATCTATAGGTTTATTGTCTTGGGGGCTTAGGATCATTACATAAAAACATAAAACATGAAATACAACATCTTTATTGAAAACTTCCTTTACATGACCACTATATTCCTTCATAGTTAGCATTTCATGCGATAACCTGAGGACATGCATAAGAAAAGGGTTAGCTATAAATCCCAGTAAGGTAATACACATGGAATAACATGAGGAGTACAATACATGTTAGACATTAGTCATATCAATAGATAACAAGAGAAACATGAACATAAAGGCTTGATAAAGCATGATAATCATAACATGGAAATGTGGCAACAACACTTAACATGGAATTAGAATGAGCCCAGACTCATTGTACATGGAGCATGAGTAAATCATCATTGCACATGAAGCACGAGTAAGCCCCTCATTGCACATGAATTAGCATGAGTCAACACTCATTGCACATGAGGTATCATGATACTATACTTTACCCAATGCATTGGAGCGCTATAAGGGCACACCCTTCATAAACATTTCATTTTATGCATAGGTGTGCCACATGGATCCTAAAACATGGATTCATAAAACATAATCATTTATTCCATGATAAAGTAATGTGGAATTCATACCTGAATCTTTATAATCAATATGTAAATGTGCATAAAGGTGAATACCCTTGATGGAGAAATGGGCATGGTATTCAGAACACAGTGACCTTGGCTTAGAAAATCTCTGCGACTTCGGCAGCGTAACAGCGTGACATAAGAATTCATAAAAATGGTTTTTGAGAGAGAAAGGGGTTCCTCATCATATTTAAATGTAATGGATAGAAAGGTGATCATATATATACATGTCCCAACAATTGAAATTGAATTTAGATTCATGATATAAAAGTATTGTTTGAATGTAAAAGAGAAGAGAGAAGTTCCTTTAGGAATTTCGGCATAGTAACGGCTGTACATGGGAGGCATTTAATGAGAGAGAAAGGGGTCTCCCATAACTCAAACATAAATAGAGAAGTATGAGGGAGGTGAAAATCCATACCCCAACATTCATAATTGAAATTAAAAGGGAAAAACAACTTAATGAAAATATGAAAAAAATGAGAAAGGGAAAAAACCCTTACTTGGTAGAGTGCTTCCAAAGGCTAGAGAGAGGATTGTGAGAGGCTTCTTGGGAGATTGTGGAACCTTGGAAGGATTCTAGAATGAATAAGAACGAGGCTCGACAAACTCCAAAGGGTTTGAGTGAGGAGGAAGTTGGAGATTGGGTGGGTTTTTATAGGAAAGGTGGGGGACTTCTTTATTATTTTGGGTTGGGACCCCATATATTAAATTAATCCAAACCACAAACCATCCCAGGGTTTTTGCCCATGTTTTTTGGAAAAGGGAAGAGGAATACAATATTTTATAAGTCCAAAGTCCGAAATTTTTTAAAAAAATGAGGTTGCTTATGTGGAGGGGAGTCACACTCCCATGGGAAATAATTTAAAAAGGCAAGATGTTTAATAAGTATTGAGGGGTCCATTAATGCTTTTAAAAGTATGTCAAACAAACCCAAAATCACATTATTTTAATGGTGAAACATATATTGGCCGAACATAATGCTTATAGTATTTTATTACATCACTATTGGGTCATTATGATGTCATAAAACACATTTTATATTTAAACGGTATTTAATTTTTACCCAAAAATTTGACAGCCTCAGAAAATTATGAAAATTTCAACATTGGATAATTTTGACATCCTGATTCCAGAAATAAAATTTATTATATATAAATAAATTTCAAAGTATATTAATTTTTAATTTTAAAATAAAAACCGACATTTATAGAAAATTCACGGGTTTTGACAGAAATGGCTTTCAAACCATAATAAAAATTAAAATTGCATTCATAAAATTATAAGATCATTTATATTTAATAAAAATTATTTTAATAATAATAATCATATTTTATTAAAATATTATTTAATTCAAAACCCGTTTAATTTAAAAAATATCATTCTTAATTAAATAATAACTAAAAACACTATTTGTACTTTAAAAACTATTTACAATGTATAAAAAATTGACAAGGAGGTATATTCATTATTATATACTAAAATAATATACATGAACATAGTACTAGTGATTTGTTACATAAACCGTTAAAAAATCCGCATAAGACCTAAGGGTAAGGTGTACGATGGCGACAGACTCTTTGGGCGGCTTGGATAACATTTCTTGAGTGGTAATCTCTATCAACTTTCACTTTTCCCGTAGACGGTCCTTTTTGAGCTTGAAATGATGAATCTCAGCATGGGCTTGGTCAAAAGTGAAGCCCAAGGATGCCACCTCTTCTCTGAGCTCCGAAAAATGGGCTTTGTATGGAGAAATTCTTCTGGATGAGGCCATCACTTATTTTGTCTGAGTAAATTGGATTTGATAAAGCCCTATATTTATAATAATCATGTGATCAATGTTCAACGGATATTTTATCAACGGTCAAAATTTTTAACATAAAACCAAATAATTTGAAATTTTATATAAACATAAAGAGACATTTAATTAGATCAAGAGGGATTTCCATTAATGAATATTTGGGTCGTTACATACTTGGTTTATGATTTGTGTTGGCTTGACATATAATTCCTAATGTATGATAAACATTATTAGAGATGTTGTGGCCCCCCAAAATACCTTGTTTCATTTGGTTAGGAGGACATGGTGGTGTGTTGCACGAGGTGAATGTTGTGGTGTTTCTCCTAGGTGTGTACAAGCTAATCTTTTTGGAGAGAGATGCTCATGAAGTGCGATGTTGGGGTTGAGTGGAAAACCAGTGTGGAAGCGGTAGTAGGGAACCTTCAACATTCTTTATAATATTTCTTTGTTTGTGATACTTGGTGAGATTAGGCATGGTGAGGTTGGGAACCTAGTATACCTATTTGGGTGAAAAGTTAGTTTCACTTGTTGTTCACTATGAATTACCATGAATTCTTTACCTTTTCCCTTAGAGGATCCATGGATGATTCTACATAGTATACTATTATACTCACCATATGTATATATAAACTATTTTTCGGTTGGTTGGAGCAGGATAGAGATTTGGATGGTTACTACTAGCTTGGGGTTTTGTAGGATCTCTATGGGCATTGTGGTGACTTTCATCCATACTTTTATTTGAACTTGTATTTTTTCCTTTTAGTTGTATTATTTATTGAATGAGTTTACATTTGAGTACATAGATTTTATTTTATTCTATACTATGAGTAGATGTTTTTTGGGGTCTATATTATCTCTCTCTTTTGCATTTGTTTCTCCTAGTGGGTAATTCTTCACATCAGCATGTTCATTATACCCACGGTGCTAGTTTCCAACTCGGGGACCTACTAGAGGCGAGACTTGAGGGGTCACTATCTATATTCTCCAATTTACTTCCTAGGACTGGTACACATTATGGGGAGGGGGTAATGCAAAATGTTTTCATTGAATAGTTTTCATATTATTAGTATAAATATACGATTTTAGCAAATCTAATTGACACAGACAATGGATGTGATGGCCTCAACCGGTAGGATTATAACCTATAAAGCCCATTTTTCAATGATTTAGAGGGAGGTAGAAAATATAGTTTTTCCCTTAACAAACCCCAATTCAAAATCCAATAACTTATGAACGATAAAAACAGTTTGTTAAAGAAGTTAATCCTTATCGAGATCACAACCCAAACCATGTACTCTAACCCACCCATTGAAACTATCACAATCACATACATTACCCTTATAGGGTTTTATGATGTAAAAAATGGATGTGTATCAAGACCCTAATAATATTAATTGTTATATTCTGAATAATAATGAATATATTTTCATCTTATGAATGTTACATTAAAAATGATTTTGATTTTGATACAATAAAACACAAATCAGATTTCTGTGTAATATTAAAATTAAATGAAGGAATTCATTTTGATGAATTGATTTATTTTTTAAATAAATAATATATTATTGAAATATTATTGTTTTTATTAAATATAAAGGTTCATTTAATTTTGATGTATTCAAATAGAATTTTTATAAGGGTTCAGAAACTATTATTGTCCAAATAACTTGCATTTCTCAATAAATAAAGATTATTATTTTAAATGTAAAATTTAACATATTAAGAAAACTATTAAGTTAAAATGAATATTATTTTTGGAATCATAATTTCGAAATAATCTGATGGTGAATTTTTTAAAATTCTCTGAGACATTCTAATTTTCATATAAACTTTAATACGATTTAAATATATAGTTTATATTATGAAATCACAATGACCCAAAAATATGTAATAAATATTTTAATGGGTATACATGAAAATAATAATTTTCAACATCTGACAAAATATGATTTTAATTTTATTTTATTAATTTTAAAAATACCTTATGAATTATTCAAAACCAATAATATATTTTAATGTTTTAAAAACATTTCTTTAAGGAAATTACTTAGTTTCATATAAATAAGGGTGTAATTTTAATAAGTTAATCTGTTAGCCTTATAAAGTAAATAAATACACTCCCCTTTGTTAAGAACCATGGGTAATACCCAAGTGGAGTTTTGTGGTTTTTATTATTATATTATAAATAATAGAAAACCTATATTTAAGAAATTATAAAAATTCCCTAATCATTAACTATATCAGCAAACCCAAGATCCAATTAATATTTGATAAAAAACCTTGGACCAAATTATTAATTTGATCTAGCCTCTATATTTACCTCCCATGATGTCCCCAATCTCTCAAGAAGCTCTTCCCAAACATTTTTTATTACCTTATCAAGGTAAAGGATTCTCTCCTTCTCTTATTTATTTAGGAATATCCATTTTTTATTCCTTTTATCTCTATTTCCTATTGTTGGGATATATTCTTCCATATCCCCCTTATAATAAATATTAATTATAAATTACAAGATACCCATTTCACTCTCATAATGTCCTTCCATGAATATTTATACGAACCTGTTATGCTGCCAAAATTTCATTGTGCTTTTTCATGCCCAACAATTGTGTAGTGAATAACAATACCCATTTCATATAAATAGTGTTCACGTTTATTCACTTATTTGTCATTTATTTGGTACATTCATGAATTAATTTCAATGTACTTAATCATGGAATAAAATTTCATGATTAATGATTCCATGTTTTATGATCTATGTGTCACACTAAATCATGATAATGAAATGAATGTGACTGGTGTGATTGGAATTATATAGTTCTCCAAGGAATTGGACAATCATTTAGTCTAATGATATATCATTTAAGGTGTTAAGGTGTGAAAATAATAATTAATGGTAATGTTAATATCATTTTTCATGAAATTTATCCTTGACCTATGTTTATAATGTTGTTTTTATGTAATTTCCACATTTCCCATGTTGCCTTTATGTTATCATGGTATATATAACTTCTTGTTAATGTTTATGATTATCAATTTTTTTGTGCTCCATTTATATGCATACTTTATATAATGTATTATTTTATTCAATTTGGGGAATTTTTATTCCCTTTCTAGTCTTTAAAGCTCACCCCTTTCTAATGTATTGCCCAAAGTTATCCCATGTAGTTTTATGTACAAATGAATAATATGAGCGTGTTAATGATGATTTCAAAAAAGATGATGTATTCCATATTTTAGGTTGTTATTTAGTGTTCATAATTCATTAAAACACTAGGGGCATCTATCATCCAAGTTGTATTATGTGTATCTCTTATGTAATAGATCATGAATTAATTTGTAGTTAATATTATGGTTTTCATAGTTGGTATGAATGGAATATTTATTCATTTTTTGGATTAGGAAAAGAATTCAAGTGAATGAATTAAAGATAAAACTATGTATAAAAAAGACTATATAAATTTCGATATATTATATAGTATGTGTTTTATCAAGAGAATACATCTTTTTCTGTATAATACAAGTTGGTGTGTCTCTGGAACAAATGTACACAGTGGTAAAACCCAAAATCACCATGTTGACTTATACTCAAATCGGAATGGGTGAATAAAAGTGGGACATAAAACACACCTAGTATGATACTCCTGGGTTATATGATTTCGTAAATTCCTTGTCTCATTATGAACCATTATTAAAGAAACAAATATTCCTATAAGTATATATGTTCATAAATATATATAGGATAACATAGATTGAATCCATAAAACTCATTAGTAATGACATAAATTTATTTATGTTATCCATTTTATGTCATTGGACCACCATTCATGTGATCATTAGTTCAAAAATACTCATTACTAATTTTCCATTTATTCTAGACAATGGCCAGAAACAAGAGTAATCAGGTTAGTAACCAATGTGAATGGAAATGTGAGGGATACCCAAATGAGATGTCGAACCTGATCATAGCAGGAATATTGAACACTCTAATGATAATATCTAAGTTGAATTAGGTTCTGAATAAAATCCAAGATCAGGAAGAGTGCGCAATTCCCCTTATAAAATAACATGTTTTAATTTAACCTTTGGGTAAAAAGGCCTCTAATATTAAATGGATCATATGATCCCTTAAATAGTGAACAATAGATGAACTACATTGAGAATATATTCTCAATCCATCATTTTTTTAATAAAGAGACTGTTATATTGGATGTGTATTGTATGGATGGAAACACTGATCAGTGGTGTAGATTGATCATGAATACAAATCCTGAGGAAGATATCAAGGAAATGGGGTTTATGGAATTCCATATTTTTTCCAATAAATATTTTCCTCACACTCTACAAATTAAAATAAAAACACATTTCCATTTACATAATCTAAAAAGATGAAAAATATGTCTTGGAATATGAGTAATACAACAGAAAACAATCACGATACACCACTATCTTTGCCGTTACCTCAGAATACAAGAAATACTGCTTTATTGGGGGCTAAAACCTAGTCTAAAAAATCCTTAGTGATGAAAGACTTTTATATCTATGAGGAAATTGTCTGATGTTACCTATAAGTTGAAATTAATATCGAATAATCTCAAGGTATCACACAGATAATAAGTGGAATGTGGAATTTAATTCTGGTAGTCTAAAAGAAAAATTTGATGGTACTAATAAATTTAAATATACCACTTTTAAAATGTGCTGGAAGAAGAAAACAAAAACTTTCTTAAGGGTGGAAATGAAATGCATTAGGGTAGGGATGAAAGGAAACCTAGCTAACAATTATTAATACGAGAAATCCACTAATGCAATGTAAGAAAGGAATTAACCAATGATCCCTCAATTAATTGTCCATTATTTCAACAACAATGAACCATGGAAATTTGAAAAACTATTTACTAATAAAAGGGTTCTTAGAGACCACCAATAACCTCCAAGGTAGAAATGGTAAGATTTTTCCATCATAACTACTATTGTGGATCCCAAAAATGATATGGTGGAAGGTATACTAGTTATTTATTCTATAATAATTAACACAATTTTTTATTTCGGTTATAATCATTCTTTAATATCACTCAATTTTTGTCGAAATATTCAAGAACCAACATAATGAATGTCAGTAGATATGTTAGTTAAAATAGAAAATGGAGAAATTATTGGATACCTAGTATATAAATCATCCCTTTCAAGTGTGTGGGTTGAAATGAAAAACCAATATTTTGATAATTACTTAAGATGAATTTTATGTAATTATTGGTATGGATTGACTTTACCTATATGGAGACAATATAAATTTCTATGAGAAGGAAATCACTTTCTGTATTACGAATCATACCCTAATTATGTACATGAAGAAGGAGGAGTATGAATATTATTTATCAGAAATATCACATGAATTAATATTATTTACATATGATGAAACATATCTACCTAAAATTATTGAGTATAATGAAATGATCATCCCTGAAGATATTCCCACTGTGAGGGAATGCACTGATGTTTTTTCAAAGAATTTATTGGTCATTCTCCAATTTTAGAGGTTGGATATTCAATCGAGAATAAACTTATGAGTGTTCATGTTATTAAAGACTCCATAAAGAATTTCTATTGGGGAACTTTTGGAGATTAATATACAACTAAAGGTAAATTTAGATATAGGGTTCATACACCCATGTGATTCACTGTGGGATGCACCAGTTCTCTTCCCAATAAGTAGGATGGGTTAATGTGAATTTGGAATGATTATCATGAGATAAACATGATCACAATAAATAAGAAGCAACCTCTTAAATAGATTGAATAATTTTTCAATCAGTTACCTAGAGTACAATACTTCTCTAAGGTTGATCTATGGTTGGTTTGTTACAAAATTTTGGTGAATAAGGGGGATATCTGAAAGATTCATTTTTATTCAAGGTATGATGACTACAAGTTCATATAAATTCCATTTTTACTCACAAATTCTCCATAAATCATCAATGAAATTAATAATAGAGTCTTAAAAGATTACCTCCAAAAATATTTTATAGTCTTTATAGATTACATTATAATATACCCTAGAGTAAAGGAGAAGTTTGAGGAGTATCAGTTCCCCATTCTAAAGTCCTTACCATAAGAGAATAATTATAAGAAGTGCGGAAAATGTGATTTATATTTAAAGGAAGTATTATTCTTGGGGACCATTATAACAAGTAAAGGGATATCTATACACCCTTTAGATGTATAAAAAATTGAAGGATGGTCAAGGAAAAAAATTGATATAGATATACATAGTTTTCTTGGATTTTATAGGTATTATCACTAATTAGTGGTAATTTTCTCATAATTGTCAAACCATTTAACCTAGATAACACAAAAGGGGATAATTTTCTTCTGGAATTGTAAATGTGAATAGATCATTAAGGAGATAAAAAATAGGATTTTCAATGCACATACACACACATTACCCATGAGTAGATAACTTTTCACAGAATACAATGATTCATTTAAAGAGATATTGGGTTGTCTATTTATGAAAAATGACAATGTGATAGCCTATTCTTAGAGGAAATTCAACGACCATGAACAGAACTACCCAACACATGATCAGGAGTTACATGCATTGATCTTTGTGTTAAAAATCTGGCATCATTATCTCTTTGGGGATAAGTGAAAAATAATTATGTATCACAAAATCAAAAAGTATATATTCACTTCAAAGTTATTGAATATGAAAAAATAAATATGGTCAGAGCTGATCAAGGACTATGAATTCTCAATCCACTACCATCCTATGAAAGAAAATAAATTGTAGACACTCAAAGAATAGAGGGTCCAACAATTTTATCATTGATGATAGTTGAGAAGGATTCAATATTATTAGAATTGGAAAGGATGGACATGTTATTCATAAAAGAAGCACTACCATCAATCCATTCACAAATGATTCCTCAACAATCCCTTTTAGAGTGAATAAATAATGATTAAAGAGATTGTGTGGGAATTTAAAAGACAGTGTATCCTATATGAAAAAATAATATGTAGTGTTTAATGTTAATAAAGAATGATTTTTGAGATTTTGGTCTTGAATGTGTGTACCATCAAATACTATTTTAAATAAGGACCTGATAGATAATACACATATTTCATCTATATCTATCCATCCAAGAAGCACATAGATGTATCAAGATCTCTTAGAGAACTATTTGTGTGAAAATGTGAAGAAGGGTATCAAGGAATATAAATCAAGATGCCTTCTATGTCATAATGTAAAATATGGCCGGAGAAAATATAAGGGGATTATATAACCATATCAGATATTTACATGAAAAGGGATAAATCAGAATACTCTTTGTCATTATTCATCAGAATACACAAAGACGAAGTAATGATATTTGGGTTGTGGTGGATCATCTTATAAATTATCATCACTTCATTTCAATTTGAGAGGACTTCTCACTTGATCAACATTAAAGTATTACATTAAAGAAGTTGTGAGGTTTCATCGAATACAACTATCAATTTTTTTCTAATCATGACCTAATATTTAACTCCATGTTCTAGGAGAGTCTCTAACAAGCTTGAAGTACTATGTTCAAATTCATCATGACTTATCATCCTATAACTAATGGAAAATTAGATTAGACAATCTAGCCACATGAGGATTTATTGAGTGAATACTCAATTAACATCCAAGGTAGAAGGAATAAACATCTTTCTCTGGTTGAGTTCTAATACAATAACAGTATCCACCCAAGCATCCAAATAGATCCTTATGATGCCCTTTGTGGGAAGAGGTGAAGAACACCTGTACATTGGTATGAATTTGGGGAATGAAAAATTTTAGTTCCTAAAATGTTTAAGGAAATTGTGGGAAAGGTCAAGACTATTTAGTAGAACATCAATGATGCTCAGAGTCAAAAAAAGAGTTATGGAGAAAATAATTGAAGAGACATTGAGATTGAGGTTCGAGAAAAGTTATTCCAATACATATATCAATGGAATAATGTCCTGGTATTTGAGAAGAAGGTAAATCATATTCAAATATATATCACATCCTTTGAGATCCTTGATCACATCAGAGTGGTGGCCTACTGACTACCACTCCCACCAGACCTATCCCAATTAAATGATGTGTTCCACTGATTATTCATAAGGAATTAAATACCATAACCCTCACTTGTTTTCAATCCATAGTTTTTGCTATTGGAAAATGATCATTCCTATGAGGAGTATCTGGTGAAGATATTATATCATAGAGATAATGTTTAAAGGAATAAGGCAATGCACTAAGTCAATGTACATTGTAGAAACCACATGTTTGAGGAAGTGGAGTGGGAACTGAAAGAGTTGTTGAAATAGAGTTGCCCTAATATATTTTAGTATGTGAAATGAAAATTTTTCAGGTGAGATTTTTGAAGGGGGATATTGTAACAACGTAATATTTTATAAATAAAATTACTTTTATGATTCAATTGAATGAATTGTTATATTTTATAGATGTTGAAAAAACAAGAACTTCTTTGGATTAATTATATCCTAAAAAATTTAAAATACCATTAGGAATAATTTTATTCAATATTATAGACTTTTAATAATGGTCATTTAATTAGTATAAATATATGTTTTAAAAAAATATAATTGACATAAAAAGGAAGTGATGGAATGAAACTGTAGGATCTTACACTACGAAGAACAGTTTTTAGAGTTTTTGAGGGTGATATCATCACTAGGACTTTCACTTGACCAAGCCTAGGATGAGATCCAAAAACATAATAAAAACAGCAACCATTTATGTTATATATTCAACCATATCTAGATCATAAACCAAACCATGTATGATGAACCACCTAATTAATGTCTTATTATTTCACACGTTACTTATAAGTATCTGATTTTTATATTTGGTACATATCCATTTAATTTTGGTCTAATTATTTATTATTGACCTAATATGGGTGTCTCTTGATTTTATAGGGGAAACCAGGTTGTATGGTTCATTTTTGAATCTTGGATCCCTGACCAGTGGGAAACAATACTGGCCACATGATTATGAGAATCTGTGTGGGGAACACTGCATGGGTTTCCCTAACCTTTACAGGATGGATATAGGGGTGAAGCAGGGCATACATTTTTACCTAACTATTTGTAAGGTTACCCATGAATTTATAAGACCTCTATATATATTATAATAGGAAAATAACATGGTTGTTTTATGGTTTTTATATCCCTAAGGCCTAACCATTTGGGTTCCCTCCTAATGTAGTGAGCTAGGAATGGTTGTCACCCAAATCGGTAAATAATCGGCCAAACTGTGCACCTATAATTTTTGTGTGTGAAATAAACCTTATTACCATAAAATATATTAAACTAACAATCCATATTGTTTTCTATCATTTACAATGTTTGATACATCATCATCCCATAAGAGTTATATAGATTCCTAGACCTAGGATTTTCCATATTTTTTTAATCCAATGCCCGAGTCAAGATCTATTATCTCATTATATTATAATAAGTATGGTTTATTTTATTTGTTCACCACTGGATATTTATCATTATCTTGATAGAGTTATTGAGGTGTGGGTTCATGTTCCATTTTTTCACGGTGTTGATCAGTTCTTACAGTCTCTCTCGTTCTAAACCAAATCAACGGTCAATGCCAGATGTGGAGAGTTGTACAAGTACCAGTTTGGTAGAATACTAATTATCCCAAATGTTTTGGTGTTTTATAACATGTTTCATTATGGTGTACGTTAGTTTTACCATTTTTCCCCTAAATTATATCCTCCATAAATTGGTTTCCTTCATTGGATCCTAATTACATAATATAAATCACATCACATTTTGATCCACCACAATAGAGTGAGCCATCCCATTGGTGTTCCCTCCAACATGACTATTTGGATATATATATTATGAGCTCAAAGCACCAATTTAAGTGTTTATATTTAATTTTAAATGATAATATCAATTTTATGAGGATGGAAGTAGTGGGTTAGCATGGCTAATCCTCTGAACATTTATAATGAATTGGAATGATTAGAGGTCAGTGGTATGATGATGTATCATAATTAAATTGTACAGTGGTCATCCCCAATCTAATGAAAATTTTAACATAATTAATAACTAAGACATGGGTCTTCTTAAAGTGGATGGATATTATTATTAATAATGTGTGGTCATGGAGTCCCTCTTTAATTATGGAAATAATCATAGTGATCCCTTTTGAATAATAGTTATATTAAATGGGTGTGAATACCCATGTTTTACTAAATGGGGATGATGAACCTTGTTATAAAAAATGGGCATGATGACCCTTATTATTTAAAAATTTGAATGATGACCATATTAATTTTATATCTATACATGCATGAAATCCATTGTTATTAATGAGATACTGCGAATGGGGTCCCTTACGACGGTGATACTGGGCAGAGAGTCCCTATTATGTGACATTGTGCATGGAGTCTCTATTATTTGATACATGTCATGGAATCCCTTGATGTGATACTAGGCACGAAATCCCCTATAATACTGTGATGTTGGGCATGGTGTCTCTTATAAATGTGACATCTGGCATTGCGACCCCGGATACTTATTCATAGATACACCAACATGGGTCGCAGAAGGTATTGTTAGCATGGTTTTCTTTTAGGACCCAGATCCAACACATTTATTGCTTTATTTATACATTAAATTTTTTATCTACACATTACCATATTATATACATAGACTTGAAATTTATAGATGCTATTCTTTATGTCCTACTATGATTTACCTAACAACCTATCTTGTCCACCTATGGTACCCGAGAAGACTAAACGATTGTAGGTGTGGATAAGAGTAAGAATCCTCATACATATGTTTTAATATTTAGAACTAATTACAATGGTAACTTCAGCAGAAGACCTAGAGGGAGATAAGGAAACTTGGATACAATTTTTTCCTCATTATAACTTTTGTTTATCTATTATATCACATATTTTTTGATGCCTTGTATCCATGTTTTAATTAGTTGTTGAAATATGACATTATCATCGATTGTATATGATTTTCTTTATTTATTTTGATAATTATATTTAGTTCATGATTGTTCATATCTACTTTATCTATAACAAGATAATAGTAGAGCTATTATAGTGCCTTATATTCCATTGTTCCTTGAATTTAGATATGATTCAACTATTTTTATATATATTTACTAATGTGCTACTATAGTAATTAGGACATAGTCTCTACGTGGAAACACCCTAAGTCCTTTCTCCTAGATTTAAACCTCTATAATTTTGGGATATGTGCTTGAGGCTATGTGTCCATCTTGACTTAGGGAACTGTTCTGTGGCATAGGGGTCCAGAAGGTCCCAAAGTGGTACTAGATGATTTATTTTATTGACTTAATACTTTGAGAAAATATACATGACATTTGGAATAATATGGGATTTGGTAATAATATATTCTAGGAATTAGGTAACCCATTTATAAAAAAAAATTCAAATGCAAATTTATATTTTTTCAATTTTACTTATTATAGTTGAATTGATTCGACCGTTGGGTGATGCACTTGAATTGTGACATTACTATTAATATAACTAAGGATTATATTTTATCCTTGTCATGATGATATAATATCAAGGATGTATTGATCATGTATCATTTTATGAACCATTTAGGAAATTCATATTCCATGAATATTACATGCTATATCGAAGCATTGTGTTTATTTCATTGCCTCTGAAATCAATGTGTTCTATCACTATTTTAAATAGGATTTTTATTGGAAAATGGTACTTGTATGGAATTGTGAAAAACATAGTTGGTACATGGAGTTCGTACCATAACCTAAATAGAGTTTTCCTAATTATGTTATAGAAGTCATCCTATGAAGTTAACTATGGAATGATTATTATAGACCATTGGTCTCATAGAATGAAACATGTTATTGTATGGATTGACTGACACCATATTTCAGTTCATAAGGTCTATGAGTCCTTATAGATTAGAAGTGGTTAACCATTTTGTTCAAGAATTAAATAATAAATGTAATAAAAATAGGAAATATTAAATAAAATTGAAATTATATAACACTGAGCTTAACCCATTCCCATACATTGTAGTGGGTAGTAGGTATCACCTCTTATGTGATATGTATGTGTTTTAATCACGCAGACCTGATTCATTGTACTGGGAATGGGGTATGATAATTATGTATAAAGGATTTATACCCATTATATTTCTATATATGTGTATTATATCATTACCAAACAAAATATTAGGCATGTGTTTGGAAATTGTTGGGAAATTATAGCATGATGTCCTTTCATCATACGCAAGGAGGGTGGTGACAACATTTCTTTGGATTTGGTGGGACTTGAGCCACAAGTTAGACCTCCAATAGTTCCCCCTATGGAACCTATTTTAATTAATGAAATAGGTGAAGATTATTAGTATAGAGTTTATTTTTTATGGCTTATGAAGATGATACATGGATCTCTTCTCTCTACCCCTGCTATAGGATAGTTGGCTACGAGGTTCCAGTAGTAGCATCCGTCCACATTTTCAAGGTATGGAAGACCATAGGATATAGAGTTTTTTATAGATATAGTCTTTCTTATATTCGAGCATCTAGATACACCTCATGAGAGTAGAGTGAAACTCACTACTTATATGATTCGAGGATCCTCCAAATGCTGGTGGGATATTCTAAATTAGGTTTTTCAGTAACAAGAAGCGATTTGGAGTAATTTACAATCGATATTAATTTATTATTTCTTCCTAGAGACCCTACAGACTAATATTTATTAGTAACTCAAGAACCTCTAGTAGGGTTCGATGAATATTATGGACTATTTATCTTATTTTATAGATATTTAGTGCATTGTGATCATATATACTGCTGATGATCCAAAAAAAGTAAGATGATTTGAGGATTGCATGAGGAATACTATTTTTTATCATTTTAAATCCTTCAAGTTTACTACCATATCAAATATAGTGAAACATTCCCTTATCATTGAGTGGAACCTGAGGGAAGAAAACTGTGTGAGCCATGGAGGTTTAGAACCCAGACAGAGTTGTGGTTATACTAGTCATCAGAAAATACTCTTTGAGATTACATGCATGTGTAGTGATAGCCATTGACACCCATAGATAGTTACAAGGTATGTCACATGTGTGGTAAGCCTCAACATAAGATTGCCTATTTTCCTAGAGACCTCAATATGTGCCAATACTTTGGTAGATTGGTTTATCTATAATAATTTTGTAGGACCTTCCCATCTGTTTTGAATAAGATAAGATTCGTTTTAACATCACCTTCAGGAGTAGGTTTAGTAGCACCTCTCCAAAAAGACATCAAATGTACTTTTGATCTTATACTCAAAGGAGGAGGTCATGGTCATGGCATCTTGAATTCATGTTTTCCGTGTCAATAGAATGGAGCCACTCAAGGTAGTTAGGTTATAGAATAGGGTTTGGGATTAGACCATATCTATTTAGTGCATTCAAATATTTAGGGGCAATATTTCATCCCATCTATGGTTTGTGGTACTATTCTAGGATCCTTGATAACATTTTCTTTTTTATTTGATGCAGGTGCATCATATTCTTTCATATATTTTCTTGTTTTGGAGTTCCTTTTACATCATGATGATTTCTCATGTGGCATTATGGTGCTTGATCAAACTTTGTGTATATGTTATTAGAGTATACACTAGTCCTAGGAATATCTTCTTAAAGTAGGAATCCATCATTTCTGATGGGACATCTTCATCCTCGAGATGACAGGTTTTGATTTCATTCTATAGATGTACTATTTTGTACTCTACAATGTCTATGTGGATTATTATTTCTAGAGGGATTCATTTAAATCACCAGAGGGTGACTCATATATTCCTAAGGGTATGTTGGATGTCTAGGTTAGTAGATTTGTACAAGTGAATCTAAGTCTAGTTGGTGCAACCGCCCATATTTTTAGCCATTATATGGAGGATCAAGGATTACATCAGACTAAGTTAACTCCTATAGTCAATCGGTTCAGGGATTTCTTCCCTAAAAATTTTCATGAAATCCTCCTAAGAACGAGGTATAATTATCTATTAATATAGTTTATGTATCTATACTAGTATCCATTTCTTCATACAACATGTATTATACTATATTTCAAGATATCAAGAGGAATCTAGAGTAATTAGAGGCCAAACGTTTCATTCTCCCCATTACTTCTCCATGGGGTTTACTAGTCCGTACCACCAAGATGGTGGAAAAACCCCTCATTATTTCGATGGATTAATATAAATTATAAAGACCCATAAAATTCAAGGGAAATTTTTTATTAATTTTATTTGGGATTTTAAAAGAATGCGGTTTTTGACGACACCTGGTTCCGAGGCCCGGTGTGCCCAGAATATTTTTCCGAAGTTTAGCTTGGGTACGTTTAGTGAACGAACGAGCGGGTTTCCCTAACTTTTGAACCGTTGCTCGGAATAAAATTCCGAGGGCACCGATGGGATCATAGCACCGGTAATTGCTTAGGAACACCTTTTCCAGAGATGCATTTTCTCGGGTGTGGTTTTTAAATTTTTGGGTTATGTAAAGAATAAAATAAAATGGTGCAACCAATTTTATTTTTATTTAAAGTAGTTTAACCTAATCTAAGTGGTTGGAGTGGGACCCACTATATCCTACTCCACTAGGTAGGATATTTGTGGGGTGGGGCCCACACGAGCCCCACCTATTCAACTTCCTCAAACCCCCTCCTTTAACTAGGTAACGCACCCACACCCCCATTATTTGAAAAGTCAACTCATTAATTGATTAACTTATTCAAAGTTATTAATTCTTGAATTCAATTCGAATTTCGAATTTTAAGTTGGCTTTTGTGTTAATTAAATAAGACAAGGTCTTATTTCTTTATGTTTTTGTTTGGGTTGTGCGAGAGGATTTTGGGAGAGGATTTGCTCTAAATATTGAAGAACATCTTCTTCCTCATCAAAGAACGCGAAGAACACCGAGCATTCGATGAAGAACTCTGTCACCGCAAAGGGGAGTTCGTCGTACAATCTTCTTCTCTCTCCGCAGCCGGTGAGAGACGCCATCCTCGGAGATCGACGATGCGACATTGACGATTCTCTTCTCCGCGGCGCCGACGATCCTCCTTCCACGACGCTTACGAAGTCTCCTTCCGTGAAGTCCCTTTCCGCGGAAAACCACGTTCGACGGCAACGCTTGAGGTAGTGGATTTATTGTTTTTGTTCGTGAATACTTCTGTCGCCATTCTTTTTTTTTCAAATTGGACCGCCTGTTATCGCAATAACGGGAGGAGGTCAGACCGCACGAACACGACTAACTCCCCTCCCCTCTTGATGCTTGATTTTGTTGCGGCACGAGAAAGGCAGCGCAGTGCCGTTGCACCGCGGGGAAAAAATAAAGAATGTGCAGAGAAGTGCGGTGCTATCGTGCCGTGCTATTGAAGTCGAACAAAGCCGCATCGCCGTCGCGCCATGCCAGAGAAACCTCGAAGAGGCCGCGGCCGGAGCGGGGCTGCAGCGGAGGGGTGCGGTGCCGTCCCACCACGCCGGTCCGACCAAGGCCGGGGTGGAGCAGGACACGGCGACCGGCTTCCGGCCACCGGCGCCGGAGCAGGAGGGCGGGACCCCAGCGGTCCCACGGTAGCAGCAACTGGCCGACCGGACCGGTCCGGCCGGTATCCAAGAAGCCGGGGGTCGTAACCCCCTACTGGCCGAAGGAGCGGCACCCCACATGGGGGTCGTGGTTACACAAACAGGGGGCAGCGAGCCCCCCCTTCCGCTCGCCGTTTCGGCCGAGCCACCTGGCCACGCTGGCCAGGCCAAGCACGCCAGGCCGGGCCGCCCTGGCCGGGCCGGGCCGCGCCCTAATTGGCCAGACCCGGACCCGAGTCGAGTCGACCCAGTTCGGGCCGACCCAGGGGGTATCGGGCCGGGTCGGACCGGGCCCGAACCCTTTATTTTCGTACCTCTTTTGGTCTATTGCCCATAACATGGGATATGGATCTTCGATCGACAGACCTTTTGCGGAGATGTGATCCTTGGACAAAGACGGTCGATTTGGTATATTACACTCAAGGTTTCGGAGAACTTTGGGTTCGGCCGGGTTGGTTCGAACACGAAACCAACCGGGCCCTCGGAACGGAAACACTTATAACATGATCTCCGAATGTCCGATTGACGTGCTGTCGACTTTGATAGATTCCACTTAGTGAGACGGAACTTTTGTCTTACTCCGCTCAAGGTTTGGACGCAGTTGGAGTACGGTCGGGTTGGTTTTGACTTAAAAATTAACCGGGCCCCTGGGACGAAAACACCAATAACTCTCAGACCGAGCGTCCGATTAACGCGCTGTCTGTGTCGTTGAGTTCCTGTTGATGATACGGAACTTTTGGATACATCAACTACAGACTTTGTGTCAGTTGATGTATCAGCCCCTCGGTTCGTCGAGCGGACCCTCCCCGAATGAGCATGTTGTGTGCGGGAACCCTAGAGCTGGCTGCGACTGCGACAACGATGAAGACAGTACCGGAATCCTCCGTGGGTTTGACAACGACGACTACAGCACTCAGCGATCCTCTGGGGATCAGTGCTTATCGATCCTGTGTGGATCATATCCTGTGTGGGTCAGCGCTCAGCGGTCCTGTGTGGGCCAGCACATACCGATCCTGTGTGGGTCAGATCCTGTGTGGGTCATTGCAGGGGTTAGTTACCTATCGATCATGTGTCGGTCATTGCGGGGGTTAGTACCTATCGATCCTGTGCGGGTCCGACGGCTTAGATGAATCAGTGGATACATCTGATTATCTCTATTATCTTACGAAGAAGTGTACATGTGTGTGCTGAGTCTTGACTTTCAATCTTTATATTCGATAAGATTGACTTGATATCCTGTGTGGATTACATTAAGATTCCGGTGTGGATTGGGTTATGTTTTCCTGTGTGGACTGGGTTGTACTTGGGCTCGGATGTTGGAGCCTAACCGGAATTGATGACTTTGGTATATGTATGGGCATATACTTATGTAGTGTCGGATGTTACTTCGTGATTGTATCTTTCATTTGTGGATTATACTTTGTGGATTCTGGGAGACCTTGGGGGGTCTCGGGGTCCCTACTGTGTAGCTTATACTCACCCCTACATGGGCTATTCCCGCACTACGTTGTGTTGGATGCAGACAACGGACAATGTTGATCATGGTGGAGGCATGTGGAGCTAGTCAGTACCTAGAGGTGGACCACTGGGCGGGACGTACACGGAACAGACGACTGGACCCGTGGAGATGAGGAGGCTATCTGTACCCACCCATCAGGTGGGACTTCCAGTGGATAGCTCGACATTCTGGCTTTACTTTTCAGTTGTTGTACATTCTTTTCCAGTTGTAATTTACTTTCAGTTTTGGTTTGTATTCTGGCCCACTTACTTTTCTACACTTACTATTGTACCCAGTTATACTTCGTGTTTACTTCTGCTTGTTTACTCTATGGTGTTTGTTTACTTTACAAATTCAATGCCTTCCCTTTTTATCGGGAATTATGCCTTTGTATTAGTCGTCAGTCGTTGGCCTATGGAAGGCGGGCTTTGGGTAGTCACGGCATGGACCCTGAGGACGGGTCGTGATAAATTGGTATCAGAGGAGTTCGGTTCTACCACAGAACTTTGGACTCTGATCTTTTCCTATGTGAAGCAATAATGTTAAGAGTATTGAGTGTGGTTATCAGTCCAGGGAGTCTAGTGCTGGTGCGGTGGTCGACGTATCCATACACCAGGACCCTAACTTCTGATTTCCGACTTAGTACACGAAAACATTGATTGCATGTCTGTTTCATGTTTTCTTTGTGATTTCTTTGTGTTAGCTCACCAGGTACACTGTATTAACCATGTCACACCTATTTTTTTTTCATGATGGCCCCACGATGGCAGCCAGCTAGGGTTCTGAGTTATGTATGTGACGGAAGCCCACCGAGCGATGAGTCCTCAATGTGAGGCCCTATTACTGCGGAGGCACCGGCGGTACCACTACCCACCGAGCCACTGATGCTACCATCCCCAGCCGCTGAGAGTGCACGTCACCTTGGTACACTGCACGAGTTTCAACATCCGAGACCACCTAGGTTCCATGGGGAGACAGACCCTCAGGCAGCCGATGATTGGCTGGAGGTGGTTGTGCGAGTATTCAGGTCAGTGGGGACACCAGCTGACCTCATGGTGATCTTTTCAGCGAGCCTCCTGCACGCGGCAACAGGAAGATGGTGGAGATTGATGCTCCAGGTGCACGACGAGGCATCACTCCTCTGGACAGACTTTGAGAGCCTCTTCCGCTCGGAGTTCGTCCCATCCACCCTCCGTACGGTGTGCATCCAAGAGCTACTATAGCTGCGGCAGGGCAGCATGACGGTCGCCCAGTACTCGGCAAGATTTACTGATCTCTCACACAATTTGACGGACATGGTACGAGACCCATTCTTCCAGGCCCGGACCTTCAAACAGGGATTGAGGCATGAGATCAGGACATCGCTGATCTCCCTCAGCATTCCCACACAGGCAGGGTTACTAGAGCGAGCCCTTCTCATTGAGATCCTTCTTGCTTAGCCTACACCAGTGGCGAGACCTACCGCAGGGCGGCTCGTAGCGGAGTCTTCTGTAGCCGGCAGTAGATAGATGTCACCGTGGTCCATGTGGACAAGGCCATCGGGAGGACGACCACAGGATACTGGCTCAAAGGTTCGGGGCACAAGTAGCAGAGCCAGTCTTACGAGTGGAAGACAGTGCTATGCATGTGGCGGGCAGGGCCACATGGCTCGTGACTACCAGACTCGCCATGCAGAAGGGAAACAGACGGTTGAGACACCACCTAGGCAGAGGCAGAGGTTCGACCATGGCGATCCGCAGGGTGTATGTGGATGAGGCCGAGGAGATGGTCGAGCGACAGGTGGTGGATGTCGTTTTGAGGCACTACCACCACCACCACTAGGAGGTCCACCCCGACCACAGGGGAGAGCACAGCTTTAGCAGGTTGAAGCCTACGATCATGGGGCTCCGGAAGCGGGTGGACAAGTGTGGGTCTAGCTCCAAGCATGGTGGCCTTTTCCTTTAATGCCTCTAGCTTCGTTGTTTGTGTTGCTTTGTGTCCCTGTACTTTGAGTTGCAGTAATAAAAGACACTTGCAATAGTGAAGTTTTCTTTCTTGTCTTTTTTATGTTAATACTAAGAGGTTTCGATTAAAAACTATTGACTTGACCCTCACATACGAGATTCTTACTAGAGGAGACCCAGTGACCCACACTGATGCCGACAGTGTGACTCAACCCTTGGAGGTGAGAGTAACGGTTGGATCTCTTGGTAGCAGCGTCGAGGCACTACGACATCATCCATGGAATGAATTAACTGATCATGATGGGATTGACTGTATTAAGAAAGGAACGTGGTTCATCCAGGGGATGAGAACAGATTTCTCTTTTTGGAAAAGGAGAAATCATTGCAGCTTTGCAGAACATTAACGAATAAGGGGAAAAACATAGTGTGGTCAGATAGATGTCAGCAGAGCTTCCAAGATCTAGGAAAGAGGTTGACCAGCACACCTATCTTGAGGCTACCAGATACGGGAGTAGGGTACGTGGTTTACTACGATGCATCAGAGACCGGACTCGGATGTGTCCTGATGCAAGAGCAGGCATTGATCGCCTATAGATCACGTTATTTGAGGCATCATGAGCAGAACTACTCCACCAATGACCTGGAGTTAGCAGCAGTGGTCTTTGCTCTGAAGATGTGGTGACACTATCTGATGGGCGAGCGCTTTATAGTCTATTCTGACAACCAGATTCTCAGGTACATCTTCTCGCAGAAGGACCTGAACCTGAGACAGTGGTGATGGCTCGAGTTCCTCCAGGACTATGACTTTGAGATAGTCTATACTCCTAGAAATGGGAACTTAGTAGTCGATTCTCTCAGCAGGAGGACGAGCATTTAGCTACTTGGGGAGAAAACAGATCAGCTAGCCACTTTGCAGATATCCTTCTTGGATAGTGATGGATCAGACTTTTTACAGTCACTCACAGTCACTCCTCCACTTCTACAGCGGGTCAGAGAGGCACAGTGTGGGGACGTTGACTGTGAGACGTGGCGTGCATAGATATCCTCAGGACAGGCACCTGATGGATTCTATGTTGGAGGATAGAACGTCGTCCTTTTCATAGGACATACCATAGTACCAACTGCTTTACAAGATGAGGTACTGAGGGAGTTCCACACTTCCCCTTTAGAGGTACATCCAAGAGTGGCGAAGATGTACCAGGACCTCAGACGACAGCACTGGTATCCAGGTATAAAGAAGGTTGTAGAAGAGCTCGTTTCTCGATGCCTCACCTTCTAGCAGGTAAAGGCAGATCACCAGGTACTAGCAGGCTTGGTACAGCCCTTGGCGGTCCTAGAGTGGAAGTGGGACGAGATATCTATGGACTTCGTGACTGGACTTCCATGCACTTCCAGAGATCACGACTCCATTTGGGTGATTGTTGAACGACTCACCAAGTTGGACAACTTCTTACCTATCAGAGAGCAGGGCTCAGTGGAGAGCTTGCGACGCCTCTACATTCAAGAGATCATACGGCTTCATGGTGTGACATCATCTATCGTCTTCGATCACGATGCACGCTTTACTTCCCAGCTTTGGAAGGGGTTTTAGGAGCCATTCGGGACAAGCTATGTCTGAGCACCACCTTTCACACTTAGATGAATGGTCAGATGGAGAGGACTATTCAGACTCTCGAGGACATGCTCCGTGCATGTTTCCTTGACTTTGGTCGTAGCTGGGAGGACCACCTACCCTTGGTAGAGTTCACGTACAACAACAGATACCACTCCACCATCGGGATGGCACCATACGAGGCATTGTACGACCGACATTGCAGATCACCTCTGTGCTGGACAGACCCTGGGGAGTCAGCACTTGTGGGACTAGAGATGGTCCAGGCCACGACAGAGAAGGTCCAGGTCATCCAGAAGCGGATGAGGACAGCTTAGAGCTGTCAGACGTCTTTTGCTAACAGGAGGCGGAGACCACTAGAGTTCGAGGGTGGTGACCACGTCTTTTTACCGGTCTCACCTCGACGTGGATTACGGAGGTTTGGATGAGGCGGAAAGTTGTCTCTGTGATTCATCATACCATTCCAGGTCCTCAACAGGATTCGCAAGATGGATTATCGCCTGGCTCTACCACCTCAATTGCACCGGGTGCATGACATCTTCCACTTATCTCAGCTGAGGAGATACGTGCACGACCCGATGCATATCATTGACCATTTGGAGCTAGACATTGATTATGGGGAGACATTTACAGAGGTCCCAATAAAGATCTAGGATCAACAGGAGTGGGTCCTACGTGGATGGTCGATTCCTCTAGTGCACATCAGATGGTAGCACGGGAACCTCCAAGAGAGCACTTGGGTGCGGGATGTTCATATGTGTGCACATTATCAACATTTGTTTCCCTATTTTATGATGTATCTTTATGGGGACGTAAATCCCTGAGGTGGGAGTAATGTAAAGACCCATAAAATTCAATGGAAATTTTTTCTTAATTTTTGTTGAGATTTTACAGGAACACAGTTTTTTACGGCACCTGATTCCGAGGCCCGGTGTGTCCAGAATCATTTTCTGAAGTTTAGCTCAGGTACATTTAGTGAACGAACGAGCGGGTTTTTCTAACTTCTCAACTGGTGCTCGGAATCGAATTATGAGGGCACCGATGGAATCGAAGCCCCCTGTAATTGCTTAGAAACACCTTTTCCGAACTTACGTTTTCTCGGGTGTGGTTATTAAATTTGTGGGTTAAGAAAAGAATAAAATAAAATGGTGAAACCAATTTTATTTTTATTTAAAGTAGTTTAACCTAAGCTATGTGGTTGAAGTGGGACCCACTATATCCTACTCCACTAGTTAGGATATTTGTGGGGTGGGGCCCACAAAATCCCCACCTATTCATCTTCCCCAAACCCCCTCTTTTAATTAGGTAATGCAACCTCTCCCCCATTAATTGAAAATTCAACTCAATAATTGATTAACTTATTCAAAGTAATTAATTCATGAATTTAATTCGAATTTTGAATTTCATGTTGGATTGTGTGTTAATTAAATAATACAATGTCTTATTTCTTTAAGTTGTTGTTTGGGTTGTGTGAGAGGATTTTTGGAGAGTATTTTCTCTAACTCTTGAAGAATATCTTCTTCCTTGTCGAAGAACGGGAAGAACACCGAGCCTTCGACGAAGAACTCTGTCACCGAAATGGGGAGTTCATCGTACCGTCTTCTTCCCTCTCCGTAGCTGGTGAGAGACGCCATCCTCAGAGATCGATGACGTGACACTGAAGATTCTCTTCTCCGCGACGCCAACGATCCTCCTTCTACGATGCTTACGGAGTCTCCTTCTGTGACGTCCCCTTCCGCAGCAAACATTGTTCGATGACAACGATTGAGGTAGGATATTTATTGTTTTTTTTCGTGAATACTTCCATCGCCATTCTTCATTTTCAAATTTGACCGCCTGTTATCACAATTACTAGAGAGGTTCAGACCGCACGAACACGACCGATTCCCCTCCCCACTTTGATGCTTGATTTTGTTGCGGAACGAGCAAGGTAGCACAGTGCCGTTGTACTTCGTGGAAATAATAAAGAATGGGAGGAGATGCACAGCGCCGTCACACAACACCGTTGAAGTTGAACAAAGCCGCAGCGCCGTCGCGCCGCGCCGGAGAAACCTCGAAGAGGCCGCGGCCAGAGTGGGGCCGTGGCGGAGGGGCGTGGTGGAGGGGCACGACGGAGGGGCGCGGTGGAGGGGCGCGGCGGAGGGGCGCGGCGGAGGGGCAAGGCGGAGGGGCGCGGCAGAGGGGTGCAGCGCCGGTCGGACCAAGGCTGCGGCGGAGCAGGAAGCGGCGGCCAGCTCCCGGCCCGCCGGAACAGGCCCGCCGGCTTCCATGAAGCCGGGGGGTCATAACCCCTGGCTGGATGAAGGAGCGGCCCCCCACATGGGGGCCGCGGTTACACAAACAGGGGGGCAGCGAGCCCCCCCCCCCCTTCCGCTCGGCCGTTTTGGTCGTGCCGCCTGGCCACGCGGGCTAGGCCGAGTGCGCCAGGCCGGGCCGCACCCAAGACGGGATGTGCCACGCCTAGGATGGGCTAGGACGCGCTCTAATGGGTCGTACCCAGACCCGGATCAGGTTGACCCGGTTCGGTCCGACCCAGGGGGTATCTGGCCGGGTCGGACCAGGCCCGAACCCCCTATTTTCATACCTCTTTCAGTCTTTTTCCCATAACATAGTCTACAGACCTCCGATCGATACACCATCTACTGTGATGCAATCCTTGGATCGAGAGAGTCGTTTCGGTATATTACACTCATGGTTTCAGAGAACTTTGTGTTCGGCCGGGTTGGTTCGAACACGAAACCAGTCGGGCCCTCGGAGCAGAAATGCTTATAACATGAGCTCCGGACGTCCGATTGACGTTCCATCGACTTTGATGGATTCCTTTTAGTGAGATGGACCTTTTGGCTTGCTACTCTCGGAGATTGGATGTAGTTGATGTACGGTCGGGTTGGTTTTGACTTAAAAACCAACCGGGCCCCTAGGACGAAAATGTCATTAACTCTCAGACCGGGGGTCCGATTGACGTGTTGTCTATGTCGTTGAGTTCCTGTTGATGATACAGAGCTTTTGGATACATCAACTCTAGACTTCGTGTCAGTTGATGTATCAACCCCTCGGCTCGTGGAGCGGACCCTCCCCGAATGAGCTTGTTGTGTGTGGGAACCCTAGAGATGGCTGCGACTGCGACGATGATGAAGACATTACGAGAATCCTATGTTGGTTCGACAGCGACGACTACAGCACTCAGCGATCCACTGTGGATAAGTGCTTACTGATCTTGTGTGGATCAGATCCTATGTGGATCAGTGCTCAGCGGTCCTGTGTGGGCCAGCACATACCGATCTTGTGTGACTCAGATCCTGTGTGGGTCATTGCAGGGGTTAGTTACCTATCGACCCTGTTTGGGTCATTGCGGGGGTTAGTACCTATCGATCATGTGTGGGTCCGATGCCTTAGATGAATCAGTGACTACATCTGATCATCTCTATCATCTTAAGAAGAAGTATACCTGTGTGAGCTGATTCTTGTCTTTCAATCTTTATCTTCGATAAGATTGACTTGATATCCTAGGTGGATTACATTATGCTTTTTGTGTGGATTGGGTTATGTTTTCCTCTGTGGACTAGGTTGTACTTGGACTCGGATGTTGGAGCGCAATCAGAATTGATGAATTAGGTATATGTATGGGAGTATACCTAAGTAGATTCAGATGTTACTTCGTGATTGTATATATCCTTTTTGGATTATCCTTTGTGGATTTTGGGAGACCTTCGGGGGTCTCGGGGTCCCTACTAAGTAACTTATACTCACCCCTGCACGGGTTATGCCTGCACTACGTTGTGTTGGATGCAGACGACGGACAACACTGAGCATGGTGGAGGATTGCGAATTTAGTCGGTACCTAGAGGTGGACCACTGGGCGGGACGTACACGGAGCAGACGTATGGACCTGTAGAGCTGAGGAGGCTATCTGTACCCATCCTTCACGTGGGACTTCCAGTGGACGGCTCGACGTTGCGGCTTAACTTTTCAGTTGATGTACTTTCTTTCCAGTTATACATTACTTTCAGTTTGGGATTGTATTCTGTCCCACTTACATTTCTGCACTTACTATTGTACCCTTTTTTACATAGTCTTTACTTATGCTTTCTTAATCTGTAGTGTTTGTTTACTTTACAAAGGCAACACCTTCCCTTTTTATCGAGAATTATGCATTGGTGCTAGTCGCCAGACCCTGGCCTATGGAAGGCGAGCTTGGGGTAGTCACGGAATGGTCCCCAATGACGGGTCGTGACATAAATTGAATAATATTATAGAGGAAATCCAATATCTCTTATATTTCATAGATGGTACTTTTGACTAGCTCAGAGGATCAAGGGTATTATTGAAGATCGACCTGAGATCGAGTTATCATCGAGTTAGAGTTAGGCCTATCGATATTCCACGTATAAATTCCTATAGTATATAAAACTTATATGAGTATCTAATAGTGATGTTCAGTCTTAATAATGCACCTTCTATCTTCATGGATTAAAATAATAAGTTTTTCTATCCCTATCTAGACACTTTTTTCATGGTATTCTTAGATTAAATCATAGTGTATTATCATACACGAAGTGACTATACCCACCATCGTGAGATTTTTAATACACTAATTGAGAACTAGATATATGATAAGTTAATTAAATTTAATTTATGGATGAACACGTTACACTTTATAGGACATATAAGCTTAGAGGATGGTTTTTTAGTTAACCCCAAGAAGGTGAGAGTTTGGGTAACATGGTATAATCCCAAGAACGTCATTGACTTATAGAGTTTATTGGGGTTAGCTAGTTACTAAAGGTGTTTTTACAGGACTTATAACACTTATAAACCACTCTTACAATATTCAATAAAACACCTATGAAGTCTATATAGTCTAAATCCAATGATACTTCCTATCCAGGCCTGAAAGGGATATTGAGTTTAGCTCTGATCTTGATTCTACTAGAGCTCGATAGAAGATATACATTCTAAGATGTTTATTAAGGTTATATTATACAAGATGTTATAATGTATGAAGATATATTAATTGTGTATGGGTTATATAAGACAAGGCCTCATGAATATAATCAACCACCAGACAATCCCAAGTTAGCTGCTATTGTAAAACCCGTACGTTGTTTGAGGAATTACCTACTAGGTGAAAATTTTATAGTGTTCACAGACCACAAATGTCATTGATATATATTTACATACTGAGAAAAAAATATAATGAATAAAAATGGGTATAATATCTATATTAATTTTACGTTGAAGTGCCTATATGCCTAGTAATGGAAATGTTGTTGCTGGAGCAAGCATGATGACTCATACACATGCAGTTTAGGAGGCCAGTAGTGAATTTCAACATATGGATATGTTTAATGAGATTCACATTGAGTTTTGGGACCATCGTGGATAGTATGTAATTTCATCACTATCAATGACCTAATAACTTATGTACAAGGTAAATATGAGTAATTTTTTAGATTCTAATGTCTTGGTCCAGCAAGAGGGTTTTTAAAGTGAGGACCCACCTTCAGATTGGTCCACTGATGATAAACGCATCCTATGTATACATGGGTGTATCTCGGTTCCCAAAAAATGATAGAGGATTTGATGTTTGAATCATATGATTCATAGTGAGTTGTAAACTTGGGTATCTCCAAGAGTTATCCTGACATGTGCTGATAGTATTGGTGTCCAGGCATGAATTGTCAAATGGGAGGTTTTATCACATGGTGTTCCACCTATTAGTAGGTGAAGGTGGAGAAATAGTGACCTTCTTTATTGTTGAGACCATTAACAGTCCTATAGTGGAAATGGGAATATGTTTGATAGATTTTCTTTCAGCTTACAGAGGTCGTCTCAAGGTAGTGATGTAGTTTGGGTAGTCATAGATCAACTGAATAAAGTATCCCACTCCATTCCTATTTGGTTGACAATCCCTACTAATGAGATGGAAATATTATACGTCCATGATTTTTATGGAAACTTGAGATCCATCATAGCATCATTTTATATAGGTAATTTCTCCCCAAATAAATTTTCTAGAAAGGATAGTAGAAGACTATGGGACAATAGGTGATTCTAAGCACAACCTTTCATCCTTAGAATGATGGAAATTAGAAAAACCTACATACGTTTCGCAGGATATGATTTATATATGAATATTTTATTTCAGTGGTTTCTAGAATAATTTTATCCCTATCATTGCATTTTTATACAATAACAACTATTTTTCAATGATTCAAATAGATATATGTGAAACCCTATGTGGTAGACTATGTTAGTAAAAATTTAGCTGGTTAGAAGGAGGAGAGGCAACACTACTGGGTCCTTGTCAAGTTCAGGAGAAATTAGTGAAGGTTTTGATGATCAGAAATTGCATTTATACAGCTCATTCTAGAAAAAAAAATTCTAATCAAAGTCAATGATCTCTGGAGTTTGTGGTCATGGATCATGTTGTCATGATAGTCTCTCCCAGACTAGAACAAATATGGATTCAAAACTAAGGAAAGTTCTCACAATGATTTTTTAGTATGTTTGAGATTCTGGAGAGAGTTGAGTAGGTATCCTATCATTTGTTATAACCCCAAAGGTATCATTCCATGCACCAAGTCTTCCACATTTTATATCTTTGCTATTATCATGCAGAATTGTATCATATTTTTGATCCCGAGGAGTTTGAATTAAATGTTGATTCATAATTTGAGGATTATCCTTTATGCATTATTGACCAGAGTATGATGGCTCCCCAAGGATGATATGTCCCATTTCTATGGGTTTAATAGCAGCATAGTCATGAAAAATATGATACTTGGGTGTGAGAGACCCATGTACATTCCCAGTAGCTTGATGTTTTCTCAGACACTGCTTCGCTGCCCTTGTAAGGTGAACTTAAGGGGGAGTTCCATTAATGGGGGAGACATTATGATCCTTCCATTTATCTTAGGATTAGATCATTTTAATTTATTTGTAATTCGTTATTATGGACCTAATGTGGTATCTATTTCAATTTATAAGGTTTATTGGGATGTCTGGGGCTTGTTCAGAGCCTCAAACCCTTGCTGGTAGGGAAAAAAGGCTGACCACATGGTTAGGAAAAATAGTGTAGGGTATACCACGTTGTCATCTATAACTGTGTGTGGTGAGATAGTATGTTGAATGAGGGCACAATGTTTTCCCTGACTATGCAAATAGGGCCACACACCCATGCAAGAACTCTATAGATATTAGCAGAGGAATATAATGTAGTAGGAGCATGGTTTCTCAAACTGTATGTCATAACCATGTGGGTCCCCTCCTTATGCATTGAGTTATGCATGGTTGGCACACAATTTTTCTAACCGTGCGGAAAAACATTGAACCTCTAATTTTTGAGTGAAATAACCATTTTTCAATGAATATATAATTAATCTCACCATATTTATTGTATTCTCTGTTTTCTTGCAGAGGATCCTTCCTCATATGAGAGCTCTATGGAAGGCTGGAGTTAGGATTTTATATATCATCTTGATATGAAACTTGATTCAAGAATTGTTTGTATTGTTGGATTCCTATTTGTATGTTTTTTATTCCTTTTTCTCTATTCTGTATTTACCTTTCTCTCTATGGAGTAATAGAGGTGAAGGCTCGTATACCATATTTTCATGGTGTTGATCTATTCTTCCGTTTTTTATTGATACAGAAAAAATCATGGGTTAATACTATATAAGGATAGTTGTATGGTCATGAGGTAGGTGGTACACTAATTACCACTCATGTTTTGGAGTTTTATAATATGCACCATTGTGCATCTTTCCAATTTCACCACGTAGTGACCCTAAATTGTATCATTATAAAAATTAGTTTTCTTTAATTTAACCTAATGACTTGTTAGAACACAAATCACATAAATATCAACCACATCGGTGTGATCTATCACTTGGATGTTACTTATTACATGCCTATTGGGATTTAATGATTATGTAGCCAAAGAACCAATTGGACTATTTAAATTTACATTTAAATGATGGTTTCCATTTTCTATCGATGGAACTATTGGCATAGAAAAGATATAACTCTTGAAATTTATAATGATTTGGATTGTTTACCGGTCAGTGGTAAGCCTATGTTACCCAATTAAATTAAACAATTGTCACACCCTTGTTAAGGATAAAATTAAATTAATTATGCATTATACATCGGTTCATATTAATTCCAATGCATATTATTATTAAGAAGGTGTTGTCATGGATTCTGTCTGTAATTATGTAAATTGTGATTGATGACCACTTATGAATAATAATTATATTTAATTGGAATGACCATCCTTGTTATGCTAAATTGGAATGGAGACCATTGTTATACTAAATAGGCATGATGATCCTTGTTATATCTAAATGGTCATGATGATCCTTATTCTTGTATAATTGTAGGGGAATGGTGTCCCTTTAGTTAAATGTAATAATAGGCCTGACATCCCATTCTACTATGATACATGGCATGGTGTCCCTATTCGTTGATACTGGGCATGGTTTCCCCATTCTCTGATATTAGGCATTGTGTCCCTTACTGTGATATTGGGTATATAATCCCATTTAAAACTCTAATATTGGGCATGAATTATCTTATAAATATGATATTAGGAATTTCATCGCTTGATACATAATCAATGATACAACAGAATGGGTTGATGCCAGTAGTGTTAGCCTAGTTTCCAATCATGAATTAGATCTGACCCATTTAAGATGGTTATTACAACATTACATAACAATATCTTCATACTTCCTTATTATATACACAAACTAGATATTTATAGACACTTTTTGTGGTGTCCTACTAACATTTATCTCACACCCTATTTGGGCTAACAATGGATCCTGAGCCGATTATATGCTTACAGGTGCAGATAAAGTGAAGCTCCCTTATAAGGATGTGTGGCTGTCTAGAATGACTTATGATGGGAGCTTTGGAGGATGATCAAGCAGAATCTTAGGATTACTAGGTATAATTTTAGACTTTTGTACCTTTTGAATAGCTTAAATAAGATGTATTTTCTACTGCATTGTAGTCATAATTTCATTCTTTTTAGAAACATTCAATTATCATCGATTTTATATGATTCTATTTACTACTTTTGATAATTATTATCATTTTCCGACTATTTATATCTACTTTCTCTATGGCAGGTTACTGGTCCAGTCATTATAGTGTGTGATATTCCATAGTGAATTTTGTTTAGATATTATTATACTATTTTGTCTATCTTTTTACCAATTTTTTACTATAGCAATGATGGAATAGTTTTCCCATGGACACATCATAGGCACTCACTAGTAGTTAGTAACCGACAAGGTACATGGAGATACTCTTGAGGCCATGTGGCCAACCAGGATCAGGGAACCATTTAGTGGTATCCTGGTCCAGGGCCTAAAATTACCGTTAGGGTGTTTTCCGGTAAAATAAAGGGATATGTATCACGACCCTAATAATTTCAATATCTACATTTTAAAAATTATTGAATATATTCTCATAGTTTTATTAGTACTTTAGAAATGATATTGATTTTGATATAATAAAATAGAAATTTTATTTTTAGGAAATTTTCAAATTCAATTAAGAAATATTTGTTGATGAATTATTGGATTTTTCAATGAATAATAATTATTTTTGAAAAATTACTATTATTATTAAATAAATATTATCATATAATTTTTATGAAATCAAATTTAATTCTTAAAATCATTCAAAAACTATTACTGTCAAATCACCCAAAATCTCTCCATAAATGACGATTAAAATTTTAAAAAGAAAAATAAATATATATTTAAAATTATTTAGGAAAATTTAATAATAAATTTGGAATCAAAAATATTAAATTATCTAATGGGGAAATTTTCATAATATTACTATAGAGTCAAATTTTAGAGGAAAAATTAAATACAGTATATATATATACGATGTGTATTATGAAATAACAATGACCCAAGAATTATGTAATAAATACTATAATGGGTATCCATGAACAAATATATATTTACAATTTAAAATAATGTTATTTTAGGGTTTCTTTATTAAATTTATAAAGCTATTATGAAACCTCTAAATCTTATAATATATTTTAGGGTTCAAAAACTATTTCGTCAGGGTCATGACTCACTTCCACATCAAGGAGGCCATTATTTTAATAATTTTGTTTCCTTTTCCATTTTTAATTATTAAAATGACTCCCCTTTGTTAGAAATAATGGAAATAAAGAATGATAAAGTTTTTTTATTTGTTATTTTGTTTTATAGATTCCAAAACCTATGTTTTATAAATAATAATGAATTCCCCACTCATGTTATATATAAAACTTCCCAAGATCCCATTTCACAGAACTCAAAAAACATGGATCACAAACATACTCTTACCCACCTTCTCTATAGTCCTCTCATGGATCCCAAAATCTCCTTAAAAGTTCCTCCCATGCATTTGGAATCACCCCCTCATGCTAAAGGGATCGTCTTCTTCTCCTCTTTGGTTAATTTGCTCTATTTTCATATAACTTTTATATCTATTTTATAATATCGGTGTATGTTCTTCCATATCCCACTTACTATTAATTTTCTTTCTAATTGATGAGATACCCCTTTAACTCTCACCTAGACCTTCGATGAATATTCATACTCCCTCGTTATTCTGTTGAACTTTCACTGTGATTTTTCATGCCAAACAATTGTGTAGTGAATACCCATACCCATTTCATTTCAAGGTTGATAACCTATTCAAAAATAGAATACATTGATTTGGGATATAAATTTATTAATTCGACACAGCATGATCCTGAATTAAAATTTTATTATAAATGATTCCATGTTTAATTATCCATGTGGCACACTTAAGAACGATAATGAAAAGAAAGTGACGGGTGCACCCGAAATTATATGACGATCCAATGCATTAGGTAATATTTTAGTCTCCTGAGATGACATGAAAGGGATTATACAGTGAACCTAATATATAATGGGAATATTTTTATCATTATGTCTTGGATATTGTCCTTGACCTATATTTTTTATGTAGTGTTTTATGTTGTTTCCAAATTCCCAATTTTTCTGTGCTGTTATAATGCAATATCATGCCTTATTCTTCATGTTTATGATTCTTGATCCTTTTATTCCCAATTGATATACCCATTGTCTAAAATTTTTTAAGGTATTGATGCTATACCATGTCTATCCCCTTACATGGATTTATATCTTACCCCATTCTTCTGTATTTTCCTAGGTTATCCCGTGTATTTTTAAGTATGAAGGAACAATATGATTATGCAAATGATGTTTCCAATTAAGATAATGTATTCCCTATTTTATGTTGTTATGTAAAGTACTTTATTACAAAATAAAATAGAATTATTGACATACCAAGTTGTATTATGTGTAAAATTATGAATAAATCATGAATTAATATGTAATTAAGGGAAGAGTTTACATTCACTAGAAAACAATTTAAATAAGCCTAACCAATTGATTCATCTCATTAGACTACTGATTTATCAAAGGGAAATTTATTAAAATGACCCACCCATAACTATATTTACAAATAATTCCTCATATATAAAATAACGTATTTAATTCATGAAAAATATTCCTTATAAATATATTTCTATGTTGGATAAATTATAAAGAGTTTAAATATTTCCCTAATTAATCAAATAACATTAAACTTAAACAACATATGCCAAAATGATATACAATTTAGGAAATAATCATATTAATTATACAATGAAAATGCATATTTATGATAATTATAATGAAAAATAAAAAATGATCTCATAGCGGTAGTATATTCACTACATAAAAATAAAATGGATCATAATTCTTGATAAATCCCATTAGATTTGGAATTGAAATGAAATCCCTTATAATGGTCAAAAAATGAGGTGATAATTAAATAATGAATAAATTATGTATATAAAATCTAAATAAAAATAAAAATAGTTTAAATAAAATGTAAGATAATAAAAATTAATTACATTAATAATCTAATAATATTAAAGATAATGAAAAAGTCATATAACCCAATGAAAATAATTTGAGTTATGAAATCCATTAGTAGTTGGTAATTTTCCTATCAAATTACATTGAGTTAAATTAGTAAAATTAAAAAATAAGGGACAATGAAGTATAATTTATTCATGTTATTATATGTAAAGGGGTAGTTTATATACAAAATAAAAAAATTTTGTGAATATTATTAAAACATGCCTCGGTTAGGGGAAATTGATATGAAGTCCCTCATTATGATCAAAATGTTGAAGTGAGAATTAATTAGTGAATTGATTATGTGTATCAAATGTAAATAAACATAAATTACAACAAATAAAACATAATATATTTAAAAAAATTACACACATAATCTAAGAATATCAAATAAAATAATTAATTGATACAACCCATTGATAGGAAATTGAGTTATGAAATTATTTACCAGATGGTGATTTTGATGTCAAAACACCATAGATGAATTAATATATATTAACACATAAAACTCAATTAATTATGATTTATTCATAATATCATATGAAAAGGGGAACTATATACACCATATTAAATAAATTAGGTGCATATCATTACAATATTCCACAATTGAGGGATATTAAGACAATATCCTTTACATGAAATTTCTTCTGGGTTAAACTTATTTTAACCTCTTATATAATTCCTTAAATAGTATTATTAATGAATAAACCATCCATATTAATATTTATAAAATCATTTATAATCCTATAATAACATTTACCAACCATTTATTAATAATATTTCACTACTTCACTATTTTAGATGTTAATTTCATTATTCTCTCATGAATATTTGTTGTAAAAGATATAGTTATTATTTATATTATTTAAATAAATCATATATATGATTTTATTAATGTTATAAAATTTCATATTTTATCACCAATTAAATTTGTAGAATCAAACTTGTTCATATGACATGGAAAATGTATGTATCACTTTGTGAAGACAGTTTGATGAACGTAAGCATGAGCGATGATAACATTACATTAATGGGTGAAAGATTATTAATGTGGGTGAAATATTAATTTTCCATAATCAATTCCATTTCATATATATATCACATATATTCTTTAAATTTATCCTTTTTTACATTCCATGTAAAATGTAAAATCAAAAACATCTCATATCACTACATGTAGGCGGTATTCTACATGTACGCATGAGGGATGTTATTTTTCTCCAATGAATTGGATGGTAAGAGGTTAGATGTGATATTATATTTGGATGAGTATTTTTAGGTCATAAATATAAATTATACTCTTTAATCATAACCTTAATATCATTCATGCTAAGTATAAGGGAAAAAATCACATCACTTTGCAAGCCATTAGTCTATCGTACCCACGAGCGACGTTATCCTGTTCCACAAGGAATGAAAAATAAGAATGTGTATTTTAAATAATAATTACATAAAATATAATAATTTCATAAATAACATTAACATATGTTTAATCTATCAATATATATTTCCTTAAATGGTAGTGATGTAAAATGAATTACATTGGATCGTGAGGTGGTAGTCCACCACACACACAATCATTGAATATGTTCCCCATTTGATATAGGTGGAGATGTATGTTGGTTATTAAAATAACACAATAACACATAACTATATTTTGGTTACTATTATTACGATTATATAATATTTTAAGATAATTTTAAGGATATATAAGTAGAAATAAAAAAATTATGCACGTTTAAGAATTTAACCTCTTCTTCAGAGACCCTCTTTAGCTTTTTACATAAATCATTCAAAGGGTGGATTACTAATAAAATAATTAAATTAAGATTTTTAGGGTAGTAAGATATATTTTATGATTTTTTTAAGAAAAAAATGGGGTTTGTAAGTGTTCATATATGAGGATAGAGGGTGGCCTTATATTAGTCGGGGAGAGGACACGCACAAAAGTTTTAAAAATATAAAGTGACACCAATGATTTTTTCATTCCATGATCCTTGAAAATGGTTAAATATAAACCCATATTGTTTATAAGGTATAAATATGGACATAAAATGGTTTTTAACATGTTATATGTCATTTATAATAGTTTTCATCATGGTTTAACCCCCAGTAAACCCATTTTTATCTTATCGATGGTAATTAATTTTTAATGTATACCCTAATAATTATAGTAAAAAATTATGATTATAATTTTAGATAATATAAATTATAATGAATCCAAAAATAAAATCTATTAATAAGAAAAATTAAATTCATATTATTTTCATAATTCAATTTAAAATTTAACCTATAAGTGCATCGAAAAAAAATTCCAAAGAAAAATTGTCAAAATTTTATATAGCATTTATACAATAAATCAATATTAAAGTGATTAAAATGAAATAAAATAGTTAAATTTTATTTCAATTTCGTTAAATTTACCATAAATACAATTTAAATAATAATTTATCCTTGTAAATAATTTAAATCAATATGATGATTAAAAATAATTGCATTATTTTTCACTATTTATCAAAAAATTAATTATTTAAAAAATTAACAAATATTAACACAAAGATAACATTGAAATGTATATATCTAAAAAAATTATTATTTCAAAATATTTCTATTAATTTGATTAAATTAATTTTGAAATAAGTGCACAATGTGCGACAATAACACATTTTATAAATAATATATTCTTTTAGGGAAAATGTTTTTATTAAAAATGAAACTTATATTATTTATAATTAATATATAACCAATAACATTTTTTATATATTATTAATCCATATACTTATCATTTTTTAGTACGTATTATTCTTACTATCCAATTTAAAATATTGCATATAAAGGTATATTATATTACAGTTTATTTAGACTCCTAGTAGTGTGTTCTGAAAGAAATCAAAGAGATAAAATTTTTATTAATATAAATATATTATAATGTATTCGGGTATTAAATTCTAATCTATGATTCGTGATACATGTCATATACAATATAAAATCTAATTTTCTTCTCTTAAAATAGTCAGGTGTTATAGGAACAACAAATGTGGTCCTTAACACAACTATAAATGTAGTGTATGCTCATGTAACATGATCAGATGAATAAGTAAATTCAGTGAGGAAGCTTAAATAAAAAACAAATTTTAATCTTTGGGTTATAAGGAAACACTCAAGATAAACTATACCTACATCATAGATTCCTGGTAGTCCATCCTAAGAAATATAGATTTATCAAGAATAATCTGACTAATGGGACATAATCATAGAAATACTAGTAGTATAAAGAATAGAAACAATTCCCAATATATCAATCCGATAAATACAACAGAAACATATATAAATTTTCTTTTTAGTAGGTACACATTTTTAATATAGTAGTATTACCTTCCTCATCAAATCCCAAGAAGTTTCTCATGTATCACATTAGTAAAAAACATGATTGAAGTTCATCCATAGTGTAATATATCATACATAAATAATAAACATGTATTGGATAATGCCTAATGATAACATGGAAATCCAAGGCTAGGATCAAAGGAGTGAAAAAGAACATTGTTACTACTATCACGCCTAGTCTACAATGATATTATTACAGTTATAAGGTGTAATATTAATTGAAAATTATGTACTCCTGTAATCTAACATAATCTATGGTTTGAAATAACACCAAATTGATGCACTCATGGAGAGAGTAATCAAGTTGCAGACCATCTCTCTTCCTTTGATTTTCTCATTGCTGATACCATTTTCTATCATAATGTTACATCTATTAAACCTAAGGTGGTCAACTTCATTTTAGGGGACTCCCTTGGCATTCATTATTTCAAGCCTCCATGAGGCCAGATGCTTGTAGTCCCTTTGTTGTGGCTTTTCAATAATAATTTACTCGATGATCATGATCAAAATAGACAATCTCATAATTCATAGTGCTTAGAGTATCTAGACATCATCTTGATCATATTATAACCTCACTATGTTCATATAAAAATACCATATAGCTTCATTCATAGGAGATATCATAATTTATATCATATGTCCCATGAAATCCTTGGTCAATCCCATCACACAACATATCCTTTTCAATATAGGATCAACAAACCAATGTTCTCACATTATATTAGTGGAGGAATACTCACCCCACCCTCTAATTAACTACACCAATGGATCTATGTATTCTCACAGTTCCATCATCTCTTATTTAGGGAAATCGTACCAGTCTAATACTAAACTCTTCAAGGATGTCTCCAATGGTTCCTAACCTAGGGAAACTTTTCCATTTTCACATTATTTCATTTAATTTTTGAGTTCAAAAATATAAAATCTCCCATTTTCAAAATCAATCAATAAGACATAATTTTCTAAGGGACTAAATAAGTATTGAAGGTCTATATATCTCAAGGAATAAATTTATAGTTAAGGCCTCATGCATTAGTGGTCATGGTGTAAAGACAATTCTTAATCCTCAAATGGTCTAACCCTTGGTTCTAAAGTGACAGTATGGGTTACCCATGTAGGAAAATCATAACTTCCTAAATGAGATAACAAAGTTACCAATCCTAAGGCCTTTTATATCTCACATATTTTATTTAATTAAAACCCTTTTAGAATTTAAGTCTCACATGGAGTTCATGTAGACATAGAACCTCAACTATTGGTGATAAAAGTATCAACTACATTCCAAGGGTATTCTATTTCCAATAAACAATTAAATTTTATCAGTAGAAATTTTTGTTTAATAAAATAATTAAATAGTTTAAAAAGGTCAAATGTGTATTTTTGTGAGACCACATATCAAATGCATCATATTTAAAATGCATATATCAACAGTTTATAAATACGTACCACCAAACTTATTCGTAGATTTATTCCCTTTAGTGAAATCTCAAAAACCCTATTCTAATATCAAACATGGCCACAAATACATTTCCCATCCAAACAAGGCTCTAACTAAAAAAATTTAATATCATATTGTAATAATACATTTTTAATAAAGTAACATGTTTAACTAGAAAATTTAAAAATTAATTTTTCCATTAGTTTCTATGTATGATATTAATCACTATAGATTAATTACATAACACAATTTGTGTCCACAACCCTCAGTATATATCAGGTCCATTGGTATATAAAATCCCCAATTTACTATTCCACTCAACTCAATAATTTAACCAAAAATTAGAAAAAAAAATTAAATGAAATAATGGAAACAATATACATATTTGAATCCATGATAAATATATTTTGATAATACTCTTTGGAAATCATTTATCCATTATTATAAATTGACCTATCATATTTGAATTCTTCCACCATGATCTAATGAAATCATCACTAAAAATGCACCCCTAACAAGAAAAATTCAATTGTGAGGAATCAAGCAATAATATTTAGGGAGGGTTAAATAAACATTATGTTTCAATATAGATCAAATGACACTCAATTATAGAATAAATCATATGATTAATTGACCTTGACATAAAGGGAGAGGTGAGATCCCCCTTTTGGGTTAATAAAACTACCAAAATGAGTGTAAAAATTCCCTAAAATCCCTTAAAAACCATTTAAATATTTCATATTTTTTTCAAATCCAAAAGAATTTTTCACCCACAACCATGTATGGTTTCATTTAAGGTTCAATGTAAAGGTTCATGTAAGAGGATTCCATGTATTGATCCACCAATTATATGGATCCTCCATTCAAGGGTCTACAATGTATAGGTTCTTATATAAGTGTATTCCCCACATAAGGGTCCCCCATATAAGGGGATATCATCCCATGTAATGCACTATCTCCCATATATTGGTTACATCACGTAAGGATATTTTTCCCACATAAGGGGTTTTTTCCCTACACAATAATCTACACATAATGGTTAACCTTTATGGTGACCCGTGTATGGGTTACCATGGTGGATTCTTCCCCATACATTTCACCCATTAAATAGTAACCATGTTGGGGTCCCCCAGAACCCCTTATATTGGGTTTCATGTTGCCATTTTTTTGAAATGTCCTTACCACTCAAATGGATTACCACATATGGGTTTCCATTTTTTGTAAGAAAAACCATGAAGTTGCATAAAATACCACACAATATAACCTAATTAATTACAAAAAGATCATCCCCTTTACATAAATTATTTTATAATGCTGTCACAACCCCACGATTCTTGAAGAAAATCTTAGTTCCCAGAATGACCCTTATTTAGGAGTAAAAAATTCTAATAAAAATAGAATTTATTAACCTATAAGGATGTTTTTCATTATGTGGTTACTATAGAAGTTCCACATCATAATGGATATCAAGCTCTGTATACAAATTTATAAGGATGAAGAGGAAATGGGTAGGTGTAAATCATGCCAATAATTTCACATAGTGTGGTGAATGTCATGATCACTATAAAATTTCATGATATTTATGACCTCTACAAGGTATTGAATGGTTCAAATTTAATTATTTTATGATTTTGATGAGGAAATTTTACTTTGGAATTGAATAATTTCATTAATTTCTTCCATATTGAAAATTGGTGAACCTCTCCCTAATTGTGTAATAAATAGATAGTTATGGGACTAATTTCTATCACACCTGGTAATTATATGACAATGTTTTTTACTATATGAGAACTCATGCTCACATGGTTTATAAATAATTACTATTTATATAAAATATTTTAGAGAGATAAGTCTTTGATATATTCTATTTAGAATGTGCATTTAAAAATTTGATTCTTTCGGTGAAAATATATGTCATTATCTATGATGAATTTTTAATAATATTAAAAAGAAAAAAATTAAGAAGGTTTAGTGTTCCATGTTATGTGGAAATAGTGTTCACATAGCTGGGTGAATAAAAATGACAATAATAAGAAGAATAAAATGGTTGGTACTTCAACCATAATATTATTTGTATATTCTATAAAGTAGAATAAAATTATAAAAGACTCAAAATTGCATCTTCCCTATATATTATGTGTGTTAAAACCACGGATATTGAAAATGATATTTCTAATACCCCACAAATATACTAAATATTAATCAGAGTTGGTGATTTTGGACATGATTTTATAGATTATTATTCTAGATGAAGCAGTGAGCGAACTATCATAAAAAATTTATATATTTTATGTTATGAAGAAAAATTAAGGAAATTTCATATTTTATTGTCTAATGAAGTAAATAAAAATAATCCAAATATACAAGAGAATCTTAATCCACATTATATAATGTACTTTGAGAGGGTTCCTCTTATATTCTTGATAATGGGAGTAAAAATCATGGTTGCTTTAATTGGTTGAAAAAAATGTTGATGCATGCTATTGTAAGATTTTAGTTCTCAGAATATGCATCCATGGATATTCATATTTCTAATATATTTGATGATAATAAAATAATATTAGAATATGAGTGGGTTTAAAAACACTTAATACCCTGGGGTATCCTCATTTCATTAATTTTTTTCATTTTGTGTGTGAAAACCAAATGTAAGAATTTAGTGAGATAGATCCATTCACTGATGAAGTTTAGATGTAAAATAAGGAAAACAATTAATTATTAATCAAGAGTCTCCAACACTAATTCATCCCCCTCCCTCTATGTTTTAATTTTCTTAGTTTCTATTTTGAATGCAATTTGAAGGGAATGACTATAGATAATTCATTCACTAAGGATCATATTTATATCCCATCTAAGACATTGTATAACATAAAAATTAAGGATCTAGTAAAAATGATGAATTCCCCCCACCTATAAGAATATGAAAAAATTAAACTTAAACATGCTATAATAAAAATGATATTAAATATAGAGTAAATATAAATGAATTGTTTGAAAAACTATATAGGCTAGATCATATAAAACTATCATACCTAAGGCTCTTCACAATCCTTAGATGAAAATTAGGTAACTCTTATTTGATATCATGATAGATACAATGATGAACCAACTATAACTGTGGACGTTCACATTTAAAATGATAATATTCATAAATTTTATAATAAATAATAGTCTTACATAATTAAATTCTTATAAAAACTCCCAAAAAAGTATCTTCATTTATCATTGATTCTATAAAATAATTCTATAAAGATATCACTCAACTTGAAAATTAATTAGAGAATAAGAATAAATTTTTTAGAAGAAAATTTATTTATGAGTAAAAATATTATAAAAATGTTGATTCCAAAGGCATAAGGAATTTGGATCTTGATGAAAAATGATTCAATTTTTTGATTTAGATATTAAAAATAATCACTGAACATGATTGAAAATTTATATATATTTAAATAAGATTAATTTTGTTTAATTTATCTAAAGAATTCACACTCGATTTAGAAATTAAATTAGATAAAGTATCATGCTAAAATAATTTATAAAAAGAATAAAATTATTGAAATAGTATTGAGAATTTTAGAATATAATGTTGACACTGATTGAATTCTTTAGGGGATGAAAAAACTATCTACAAAATTGTTTATATTGAATTGAATATTGAACATATAATTTTATAAGTGACATAAGGTTACTAATCATGATATGTTGATATAATATTTTTTGTGACACAAAATTCAAAAAAGGAATCTACTGATAAAATACTATATTTGGTATAAAAAAATATTATAAAATTTTCTAATTATCAATCTCTTAGTTTATCACAAAAAAGAATCCTTGCACACCGTAATGCAATATTTTGACTATTTTTTGTTTTATTATAAAATTAGAAGATCAATGAATGATCATATAGATATAAATATTTGAAAAACCAATAAATATGGAAAAAGAACATGAGAATGAATGTTAATAAGGTAAATTAAGAATTACACTTTAACAATCCATGTTTTGAGACGTTTTTCAAAATATTACATTGTCTAGCCTCATAAGGAACTATGTTGAATGTGAGAGTAAGCCATAAATAATTGAATGAAATATTTTCAAAAATCATTATAAGTTCGAATTTTAAAGAGAATGAATCATGCCTGAGTGGATTCATGCTCTTTGGTGGATCATATTTAAATGTTTATCCCTTATAAGGTCATAATTGAAAATAAAATAAGGTTTATAATGCTCCCTAGGGTTACGTTAGGGAAATTTAAATAAATCCTTCATGAATATTCCTTCTTGATAAGAAAATATCAACCTTACTTCTCACACTGGTCATTAAGTTATTTCAACCTCATTCCATTAAATATAATTTTGTATTTTTCATTTTTTTATGGAATTTAAGATGACGAATTAACTAGGGGTGGGGGGGATTGATGAGATATCTAAATTAACATTTCAAGAAATGTTAAAATACACTATCTCTTAATGATCTAGAAATTATGTTTAATGTAGAATATTTTCAGTTATAATATAAATATTTTTGAATATGATAAATATTTCAAGTCCTCAAAACATAATAAAAGTCATTATCTTGATTCAATTTCATAAATTAGTGTTATAAACTATATGTTAAAAAGATATCACTATTGAGGTAATAAAGATGTAGTTCATCCCTTGAGTGTGATCATTTCAGAAGTATCTAGAATAATAATATCATGAAACACAAATGAATCTAAATTTAATTATGGAAATTAAAAAATATCATTCAAAAGATATCCAAGAAGTTTTACCTATATTATGTTTTGAACAAAACAAATTCAATTTTGGGGGGAGAATTATATTTAAAAAATAACATGGAAATTAAAAATTCATGAAGCATAAGGGATGATTTATAAATCTAAAAATATTATGTACACATTGAATTAATTTGATGTATCTGTTGAAGTGAGTTCATCAAATTTTAGTCATTATATGAAAAATAATAGTTATATATTTTGGTTTTGTTTAGAAAAAAATTTATTTAACCGGAAAAATTAATATCATGTGTTATCATATTCTTTAAATTATTGATATCATTTTTATCATTGTTAAACAATATCATTTTATACACTGATTATAAATCACATATACATGGTCTGGGATAATTGATGAATCATTTATTAAGTGAATTGATATCATCCTTCATAATGTTTTTTTTATTTTCAACATTTAGTATAGAGAATAGAAAAAAAAGTAAAATTGAAGAAAAATAATACATGAAGAAGATAAGAATAAGAAAGAATATATTTATATGACATTTATTGAATTGATATTGTCATAAAATACAATTGAGTATATTATTAAACCTACGTTGTGTTATGTTGTATTATTTTAATAAGATTCTATAAATATGATGAAAATATGGATGACGCTAGCATATATTAGAAATGTATGGCTTGAAAAAATCAAGATCTTCCCAATAATAGATGTGTGATTATGTGAAGAGTTATATATGAATGGATTATATATTCACCTTGATTATTGGATATTGGTTTTTTATATTAAATATATATATAAATTTGTGATGTTTTCATTGGATTTTTTATTGATTCATTCGCATTGAACATATTGAAGAAGTGTTTGTGTAAATATAAATAATTTTATTTCATAGAGTTTTTTTAGTTATCAATGTTAAATATTATTTATATAATATTATATATATAATTATATATTATACATGCATTTATTATATATTTTTTATTGGTGATTGATATATTTACTAGCTTATGAAAGTCAAAAACTAAGAAGGTTCCATGATTGATGATACTACTTCATATTATATCATTGTTAAGAAGCTATTTTTAAATAGTCTTAGACTATTGTTAATCCTAATTAAAGAGTAAATTTTTATCTTAAAATATGATTGGATAAATTTGTATAAATTTGAATTAATGTAGTAATATTTCAATAATAATTCAATCATAAGGGATAATCTGTTTTAAGCCTTCACAATAACTATATAGAACATTGGAATTATTATTATGATTCATAAAGTAACATGGAATATTAATAGATTATTTTGAGATATTGAAAATCATTTGATAAAGATAAAATTAGTTTTATGGTTTTTTGAAAAGTTTATATTTATGAGGATGAAGATTGAAAAATGATAGTGACAGGTACGTCACATAATTTAAATTATATGAGAAATAATTTTAAAGACTCCAAAAAAATTTAAATCCTTGAATGATATGTAATATATTTGTAGATGAACTATAATTGGAAAAGCAAATGGGATCATTTTGATAAATAACATGTTAAATCTATTACATATGTTTTTATTCTAATAGTGGTGTTAAAATCAACAAATTCCATGATACATAATATATTATATATATTATGATTTGATAGGAATTTAATTGGAAAAATAAATATGTAAACATGGTTTTACAATTCATAATAAATTATATGTATGTTAGCCACCATTAATTAGTAATTGGATTTGTTTGTATATAAAAGATAATATATAAAATATTTGGTGATTTGTGATATTTTCATTCGAAACGTGTGAAATTTTTTTCCTTAGATTAAAAATATATGTATTTGTTTATTATTACTAAATATTAAATATATATAATTAGTTGAGGAAAATATGATATTTCCATAATGAAATAATTTAATCATGTTATTTAATTGACAAGATGATTTTTTTAAATGAGTTATTTAAAAAACTAATGGATTTTTTTATTCCACAATAATTTTTGGAATAAGAAGAGAGGTGTTTTAATGAAAATAGAATTCTTAATTCTGTAGTACACCTTATATAATTCTATTTACAAAACAAACATGGAAATAGTGAAATGAAAAAAAATATTGGAACCTTGTTATAAAATAATGGTTTAGTGACATTGAAATGTTGAGTATTTTGGTGAAACATCGTGGAGATCACTGTTTTGGAATTACAAAGTACAATTGTAAAATAAAGAATAGAAATAGAGTTGTTTTGGTCAATATGATGCAATTATGTTATAATAATTGAAGAAGGTTCCTAAATAAGTATAACATATTGGGGCACATCGTATTGAGTATTGGGATTTTTGATGCTAGGGTAGAAATAGAAACATGAATACAGAGCCATTACTTCCACATATCATGGTAAAGATAGTAGTCATAGTAAAATGGGAAGATTCTTATGGTCATTTCATGGATGTGAGTGTTTGTAATATAATTATTCTTAATCAATTTTTATTTCATTTTATCTTTTCGGTGGAGAATATTTTCAATCTATTAAATGTTCTCAAAAAGAGAACCATACCATACGTGTGATATAAAGATACATATGTTGAAGTTCTCAATATTGAAATATGTGATTGCACAACCAAAATTTTAATACTTCTTAAGATCCCATACACAAAAGTATTGTATTGAAATTTTTGTTCTAGATAAGATTATGCGAGAAAAGACTATGATATATTCTGACTATTGTGTGTAATTAACATGTTTTTATATATGTTAACTTAAATGGAATTATCATTGATTATTTTTTAATGAGGATAAAAATAAAAACTAAAGTAGGTTTAAAGTGTTATGTAATGTGAAAAATATATTTCCACATTTTGGTGAATATAAATTAGATTAATAATAATCAAAATTGATTTATTACATCCTTGATATTATTTACATATTCTATGAAGTTGAAGAAGGAGAGAATACACTCAATAATGTATCTATCCTACATATTATTTTTAAATTCATGGTGAATTCCTAGGATTTATAAAGATAATTCCTTTCTGCTGAATATAAATTAATGGAATTGTGAGTTTGTATGAGTTTTTTATACAATTATTCAATATAAATTATTTGGGGACACAATCTATAACATAAATATTTAAAAAATTTGAAGAATTCTGAGGCTGCTATTTAGATTTTTCTAATTGAGGAAGGATATAAAATCTATTTAATTATATAGGACATAGTAATACATGTATAATTTATAACTTAAATAATTATTCTTCGATGTTCTATATACTATAGGGGAGATTCCTTGTCAGCACTAGATAATGAATAACACGTTTTTGTGTGCTATTATACACAGTTTTTTTTGGAATATGAGTCCAAATATATTCTCTTAGTATATATATTTATAGATAAAAATAATTTTTCTATATGAGTTGGATGAATAAAAAATTACACTACAGAAATAGATATCCAATTTTAAAGAGAAATGCCTTAATAAATTCAGTGTCCTTATTTATTTACTTTCCTAAATTATGTTAATGAAAACTGATGTTAATTATTCTGTTGGAGACATCCTTTCATTTAATATATTTATAAGTAAAATAATATAGATAATATTTTATTGATCAAGAGTCTCTATAAAAAATATACCCCTCCCCTTGTTAGAGTTTTTCATATCCCAATGTGGTCCTAATAGATATACCACACGATCTCTCCAATTTCAATGGATCCCTATTCAATGGAAAAATATATGGTTTGGGAGTTTCATATCCAAATCAATGATTTATTGTATAAGGTTTTAATATAGGAATATGTATCACCTTATCATTTTACACTAATATTTATAAAAAACAAAAAGATAGTTTATTATACTGTATTGAATAATAGTGATTGAACCATATTAAAAGTAATAACTGTTATCCAATAATAATAATTGATGATCTATTAGACCATTTCAAGGAATACATTTGGTTATTTAAGATAGATTTATGTTATTAATATTACCATATGAGGGTAAAGGAGTATGATTCCCCAAATTCTACCTTTATTATTCATTGGTAATTTGATTTTTAGGCTATACCGTTCAACACAAAAAAATCCCAATGTTATAATTTATAGCTTGATGAACTCAATGTAGAAAAGTTCTTATATTAGTTCACGGTCATATTAATAGATTAAATAATTTTTTACTTAAGGATAAATTAAGATTAACATATAAATATTATAGATTTTTGTAAGTTTTTCAAATTATGTAATCATTATGTTATGTTATCTAATTTCATGTTTTTGGACATGGGACATGTATTTACCTAGTATTTTTATGCCTAAGTAGGGATTAATAGTTCATCCTTAGAAGTTTAAGATTATATTTCTTGGGTGGATCAAAATAATGCCATAAAGGTTCCGAGAATTATCAATATTAAAAGATGTTGTTGGTGGTTTATGTATAATTTATATAGGATGGTGTTCCATCATATTTCATTGACTATAAAAGATCAATCTATTATATAGACTAAGTAGTGTCATGTTATGTTTGAGTTATTAGAGTATAATATTATTTGTACTCATATCTATTACATTTATAGGGAATAAATTGTGTTCAAGGCCTAATGTGATGATCCTTGTCTAAGGTTTGATAGTAGAAAAAGGTGATCTCTTATGGGTCTATATTGTTTTTTACCCACAATGGTAACTATTCCAACCATGATATTGAATTATTGGAAATGATTCTTTCGTTAATGATGTGGTGGAATTATATTATTTTTGGATGTTTTTTGATCTTCACTAAACATATGATATTGTGGTATATTTCACTCAAGTATATCTGAATCATTTTGTGGATGATATATGGAGTTATTAAGGGTCTAATACATTAAAATATCATATATCCCAAGATAAGGGAATCTAGTATCTGATGTGCTGAGTAGGAATTCTCATGGTGGCATGTCTGTGAGATAAAATACATTTGGACAGTGATATAGGAGATTTATAATTTGAATATTGATAAGTGGGAAGTAGTGTTTTCATGAATGAAATAAACATGTTTTCAACCATGGTGAAAAAGTGGAAGAGTCACATTTGGGAGATTCTGAGGAGGAATTATTGGATAATTTTTCTATTTATAGATATTCACATGAGGTATAATCAGATGAGAAATAATATTGGATTATTTATGGGAATATCATTATTCTATCAATTGTGTGTGATATAGTTCATTTATGAATATTGTAGCACACCTTTGGTAGTGAATTCTGGTAGGGACATGATTTATAATTCCCTAAAGAGTTTGTTATGGTTATTATTTTGGAAAATGACAATGTCCAAGTTCATCCCCCAATGCTTAGTCTATTAGAAAGTGAAGGCCAATTATTTTTTCCTAGTGTGTTGTTGAACCCATTAGATATTACAAACAATAATTAGGAGAAAAAAATGATGGATTTCATTATTTATTTTCCTAAAGATCAATATGGATATGAGGTTTTAAAGATTATTATGAATAATTTTATTAATTCAACCCATTTCATTATTGCTAATGTGTCATGCCCATAAGTTCTTTGTTGAGGTTGTATAATGATTAGATTATAGAACATCATGGATTTCAAAGGATGGTCATTTTTTTCACGATCACCATTTTACCTCATGAGTTTCTATGGGTATTTAGTATGATTTTGGACCATATTTATCCATTAGCACTATTTTTCATCCATAAATGGAAGGTCATACTAATAGGAACATATGTATATTAGGGGAAATATTTCATGACTACATTTAATATTTTAGGGGTTTGTTGGGGAATAATTATTTACCATTCCTATTATAATATCCATCATTCTTTTATTTGTATATCTCAATTTATGGTGTTATATAGGTAACTATATATAAAATATTGTTCTATATTGTTGAAAGGAAGTCCTTAATCCATGGTTCAAATTTTCTTCAACGTAAAAACAAGATAGTTATTGTGATTTGTGAAGGTAAGGATGTTTCTTATGACCATAAAAAGTATTATAATGATTGCTGGAGGAGTCTTTTCTTGTTTATTGTTAGTGATTAAGTTTACATCATGTTGTAGCCTCATAATGGATTGTGGTCAATTTTTAATGGGGTTAAGATTTCTACCCAATTAATTGGACCTTTTGAGTTGTTTGAGCATGTTAGTAATGTGGAATATCAGTTGAAAGATACTATGTATATAGATCATACATAGAATGTAATCCAGAAGTCAAAACTTGTTTAGTATATTTACGATGAATCACGTGTTGTTGATAGGAGTATGTTGGTTGTAGATATGGCTATGACATCCATGGAGTGGTATATTGATGTTCAATATCATAAACTAATTTTTTAATGTGGTAATTTCATTCCTCTGTTTCATGTCATGTGGACGTATAGTGTCTTATATGAGTGTACAAGGGAACATGAGTTTCAAATGTGTTCTCTATATTGCAATCTATTTTTACCTTGGTTTTAATTTAATTTTGAATTATTTAATCTATAATAGTACAGTAGAGGTTTTTATATCTTTTTTATTGACATGTGAATTTTTTGATAGAGAGACTCCTTTTTGAGAGGAGTCTCATGGGTTTCATTTAGTTCGAGAACTTTTTGTATTCATTCCTAGTTTGGTTATGATTTTATAGGATTATAATTAATTTTAATTTATCCAATGTAAATTAATAAAACATTATATTATATTTTTGTTGTGGTAAATATGTTAGGGAATGTTTGAGGGGGGAGGAGGAGTTTAAATTGAATTTTTACAGGAATGCAAGGTTATTTATAGACCACGTATTCTATACCATGGATAATTATCTATAGGATAGGGGTTGTTATAATCATTTTTTTGTTTTAGGATTAATAAGGATGTTATATGATGATTTTTTTGTGTTTTGTGGATTACTCCATGGGATTCTGGTGTCCTTTATTATATAAGTGGGGATCCATTTTCATTTTGAAGATTTTTATTAAGTTTTGGAGTATCATAGGTTTATTATTATTTTAGGATCATTGCGTTAGGACTTTTGAATTGTGTCGTGGTATTCTTGGTCATGGGATTTCTTAATTCTTATTGTCCAGGATTGTTGTCTCATGGTGAAAAGAATTGTTCCAGGATTTGTGCCTTAGTATTGTTAGGTTTTAGGAATACGACCTTGGATTTCCCCATGACTCATGGTTGTTTAAGTAATGTGGCATGGGTATTCTTATTTAATTATGACCCTCCATGGATTCATTAATTATAAATAGTTTAACTCTATTTTATATAGAGGGTATCTAAAATATAATTTCCTAATTGGGATATTATTCTAATTTTACCATGTCTATCATATCATTATATTTTCATTTATATTTTTTGATATAAAATCATTAGTAACCACAAAATCAATCCAATTACATTAAACACATTTGAACCCTATACATCCATGGGGTCATTTTTTAGTAATCATGGTCATCCCCTTGTGGATTTTACTCCATATCTTCATGTTATCAATATTTCACTATCCAATGTGATTTCCTCTTTATGTTTCATCGATTTCATATAAAAATTTCTTATTTATGAGGTTTTTTAATTCCATTAGAAATATTTTTAGAATTTTTTATGATAAAAACCACATTAATTGTTGAAAATTTAAAAGAACACATTAGTGTATTTTGAAAATTAAGAAATCTCATCAAACATTTTCTTTTTATATGTGACCTAAAAATAATCATTTAATTACTCAAGAAGTAAACATCCAGTCCCAAATATTTTAAAAAATATATTAGAATATATATTAAATTCCAAATTATAATCATTTGGGATTCTTTCAAAACATATGTAATCTTGAACATATTTTATTTAAAAACTTAATATTCATTATTAATGGGAAAAAACAATCCATTAAACAGAATCTCACTAGATTACATTAATAAATAGAAATAAATACTTGAAAACTCATTTTAAATCATAGAAAATTAATTTAATTAAATATGTACATATTCGTTGTATCACCAAACATGTCCATTCATAAGAAAAGGCCTTTGACAATGTATTAAAGAGGAAATAAAAAGTAAACAAGGAAATGGATGGGGTAAAAAACCTAATTTTCCTCATCCATCAAAAAAATTTACTGATTATAATATGAAATATCATGTTCATAATTATAATAAGATATAAATTACCAATAATACTAAGAAATAACTAGATTTAGGATCCAAAGGATCTCTATATTGGACTCTTTTGTCACCTTAGAAGAAGATCAGGCACACACAATCCATATAAAAATAGAATATAACTTTTGTGGCCTTGATTTCGACACAGTAGGTGTTAAACCCTTATTATCAAACACATTCCACTTTCTATATATGATATAATCCTTAATAATATATTTTTACACACATCCATAAGCCTTGAAATGGGTTATAAAATTCAATCTATAATCATTTGAAATGTTTCTCAATTTATCAATGATTCATGAATGATTGAATATGTTCTCAATCTCATGATTCCTTTTAACATTATTTTAGAATATATTATGTTAAACTTGATATCCGGTGAATGTAAATCCCATTGTATTTCCATACCAATGGGTTCAAGAATAGTAATGTCCTTTTGACCTTCCCTAGATTGAACCCCTTCACTTTAGAGAGAAACTAAGGAGTGGTCATCATCAATCTCAACTACGATGTTTATTATACCATGTTGAGGAAGTCTATATCTTACTGGGGGCAGCAGAAATAACCATTTCCATCCCAGGACAATCCTTGAGACCATAAAACAATTCATTAGACTAGAGTACTAGATATAATTTTGAATTAAAATCATTTCTGGGACCCTTCTTTGAGGGTAATGTTCCTCAGTTGAAACCATCACTTTCCTAAATAGGAACTATACATCCTTTATTATCATGTATAGTCTAAACATATAAAGACATCCACTATTAAGTACTATGTATCCATTTATTAGTATCATAATTTCTAGAAACATCATACTACTCCAAAGGATTATACTTCCCTTAATGGGAACAAATATAAAAAATCACAACTGATTTCATTATCAACACCTTTTCATCCTTATTTGTAGCATCACAGCCTTGTGAAATATTATCTGTGTTTTGAATATTAGGGCCTAAATTATTATCATATTTACCTTTAAACATATTTAATATTTTACAAAGTGAATCATAATATAATCCACTTGAAAAGATTGTGAAAAAATTATTTCTTATAGGTACTTCTATCATGCACAATTACATTTCAAACATCAAGAAAAAAAATTCTAAAATTCAATATAAATGTTAAAATCATTAGATTTTGTGTATAAAACCACCTTATTAGTAAGGTTTGAGCTTAAATTAACTTCAATTGGAATTATAGAAAATAAAACAATTATTTTATTCTCATTCCTCTTATCTATTTTAATTAGAACCATGATGGATGAGGAAATGTCAAACAAAATATTTGGATAATAAAAGATCTAGTTTAGGCCAATAAATTTATCTCAGACATGCACAAATGAATTCTTAAACTTGAATGGATTGACCCATGGACTTAATTCTTCTTTTTTAAGAGAACATTTATTCAATGAGACTTATCCAAAGCTCCATGCCCTCATATTTAGGTCATAGTTTAGATACAAAATGGGGAAAAAGAAGTGCCCTCCGGGAATACATTTCTAGTTAGAGAAAACCTTGATTATGGATAATGTCTCCCCTAAGTCATATAACATTCATTGGTTTGGATCATTTTTGAGAACTATTTGTGTAATAATTTAATGATTATGTATTTTTAATCACTCTAATATTACATCTTTCCTCACAATAACAAGAGTTGTATCACCTTTTTTGAAAAACCAACTTTAATTGAAATCATGAATATAAGAGAAAAATAAATGATTTTGGAATTATGAATAATCTTCATTATAATTATCTGAATCCACCACTTCATTAAAAATATATGGGAAATTATTATTCTTGTATGTTAAATGTGTTTTGGTGGTATCCTCACTCGATGTGTTCCTGGCCCCACACGACCTGGATACCTCATTACTTCCTTCCGAAGTGTCCTTTATTGAATACATCGAAGTTGAAATCCATATTTATATTTATTAAAATCCCATGAATTGTGGTATATAAATGGGAATGATGAAACCACATGTAGCATCATCTTTTCCATGTAGAGTTTCTATAAACTCTCAGGCCAACATAGTGAACCATCATCATATAACATTTAAAATAACTCTAACAATAACTTTTATTAATGGAATAAACCAGTACATAGTCCCTAAAAAGAAAAATAGTTACCCAATTCATTGCAATGAAATATAGGAATCACCAATTATCAGGAATAGGTCCATGAAAAAAAATAAAAAAAATCAAATATTTCATTTTCATAATGAACACAACAAAAATATCCTTTTTAATACATATGAAGAAGTAAATTTGAAATTCAAAAAATTGTAAAATATCCCATTACATTGAAAAAATACTAAAAAATTTCAAAAAAACATGAAAAAAATAGTCATTGAAAAATCAATATAAATTTTTTAGTAATACTCTTAATGAAAAATATACAACTTGGTGGAAAGCACTATTCATTTCTTTATATTAGTAATCTTATTTACACACATTATAAAGACATTGAAACTATTTCATACATTAAATAATAATGATATTAACATTTAAATACTAATAATAAAAACCAATGGTATTATTAAATGAACATTAATAGTAATATAACATTTTTTATGTAAATTTCAAATTTGGTAATTGAGGAAAAATGTTGAAATAAATCATCGAAACATTTAAAATAATATTTTAGACAAAATCCATTACATAGAGTCATAATTGTTACGTAAATATTTAAATTTAATTATGTTAGATTTATTTTAATTATTTAATTTTTTATGAACATTTTTCTGGTTTATAAATGGTTTTTTATCCTTTTTATTTCCTTTATTAATTTTTATAGTTATAATATATTTGAATTTCATGCTGTACATTTTGTGGATGATAGGTTTATATTAAGGAATCAACTTTAGTAGGTTGACCTTTGTGAAGGGGGAAATTATTCCACCATATCAGTAATATTGGTCATTAATAATTTATAATTTTTTTAATTAATAAAATTTAAGAACTAGTCATTACATTATTTATAAAAATGGAAAAAATTATTTCATTAATACGGTAGTCTATTGTTTTCTTGACAGATGTTTTATATTTTTTAAATTTTGGAATGATTAAAATATAGATATTATATTATATATAGTACCATTATAAGTTCATAAATATCATATATTTTTATTAAATCCATTATCAAAGCCATCCATGTGAGGTAAAGATGAAAAATTGAACACATCTCTTCATGGTGGTGGTAGTCCATATGTACACATGAGAGATGATTTATTTTAGATAAAATTAATATAGATATTTAATATTGTTTTACAATAAAAATGAAAACAATTATGAATATTTGAGTATATTATAATATTATATCATCTTTCTTGGGATGTATTTGAGGGAGGTGTAAGAATAAATAAACATGAAAACCTCAGTTATAACTTATACAACTTCTTTGGAAAACCCAATTTTGTTTAAACCTTAAGCCATGTAAATTTTAATTTTTATCAAAAATATTATAGTATTAGGTAAGGGTATATTTCAAGGTATTTGGGTAGGACTTGTGTGTTCTATATAATTTATTGTTAGTGGATATGTGAGGAGAGGAGGTTCAAATTTATAAGTTATGGGAGTGACCCTCTAGTAATTTTTCTTCACTATTTAATATCATGATTTTAAAAAACATGTTCATTAGGAACTAAATATATACAATTTACAGTATAAGATGATAAGGTTTAATATTCTATTATACAATATGAATTAATTTTACATTTTTTAACTTATCATAAATTTTTAACCCCAATTATCATGTTTTACCCATTAAAGAGGTGATAGACATTTACAATGGTTTATATTCATTATCGAAAATATGAAATTAAAATTATTAATAAATTCTATTTTAATAATACAAAATATAATTTCCATTTATTTATGAATGAAAATGAATAATGTTTTGAAATTTATTATAATACAACAATGTTGAGTGCAAAAAATCAATTTTTTTTGGAAAAACATGTTGTTATGCCTAATAATGAATTTATTTAAATTCCAACTATAATATTATTTTTCAGGGAAATAATTGGACTTTGATTAATAAAAGGGGAACCGTATTAATTTATAACCAATAAAATATGGATTGTTAAATTTTAATTACTTGAATATAAATAATCGTTTTTATGAAGGTTAATATTTATCACTATTCATACATGAATTGATGTTTTTAAAAAAACTAAAAAAAACAACATAATCTAAATTTGATACCATGAAATCATAAATAAATTCCATTTAAAAAATTGAATTTATAAAATTTTATAATTTTTCTTTTATATTAAAAAATATAATACCTAAAAAATTAGTTAGAATAAAACAATTTCTTTGTTTTTTGAAAAAACAGAATATATTGTTATAATAAAACTAAATCTATAAAATCTAATAAATAATATTAACAAGAATTTAAATTTATTTATAATTCAAATTATCTGGGTCATGAAATTATTCCCCCTTAATGAAATTACATCCTCTCAATTTTATTTTTCACATAAAAAGGTTGAGAAACTTTTCCCTCCTAAAATTTTAGGTTCCCATGTTTCTTCCTAAATCATGTTGTTATTACAAAAAACATTAACCAACTAAGATAAATAATTCCACAATACCTAGTCTTTTTGATCTATAATCATTACTATCTTTTCCTCAAATGAAATAGTGTCCTTCAACTTAATTACTCTAGTGCTCATAACATGACATCCATCTGGTATATATTTCAACAATAACAAATCATGAAACACATTAGGTACCTAGGATTAATTTCATGGTATGGTTACCTTTTAAAAAATTTGACCAACATTCTATATTATTTCATCTGAACCAATATGTTGTGGCCTTAAATTTCATTTCTTACTGAAACACATAAAACCATTCCAATGAGTTGTTTTAAAAAAATAATATTCTCCAACATCAAATGAAATATATTCCTCCAATTAAATATAAAAAAATTCTTAAAACTCTAAGCTACCCTTATATATATTGGAATTATATTTACATTTTCAACAATCTTGTATACCAATTCTATTCCCAAAAAATATCATTCACCACCATTTTTTCAATATACTTGTGTCTGAAACTTCTTTCTATATAATTCATCCAATGTTTCAATATATATACTTGAATGAAGACTATTATTATAGTAATATTATACTAATAAAGGATGTTTATCACAACTACCTTTATAATCCATTGAAAATCCCATATAATATCCTATAATTTTTCATTTTTCTATCATATTTTCTATCAGATTGAGGATGGATAGTTTTACTAAAACATAAATCAGTACCCATCAACTTATGAAGTCCCTTCATGAAATTTATTATAATTCTAGGATCAATAGAAAATAAAATATAGAGAGGACATAGAAGTAATGTTAATATCACTATAAGAAAAATTCTTAAGATATGATCCCAATACAATGTATCACATGTAAAAAAAAATTTTGGAGACATAGTCAATCGATCAACATTAACCCAAATCACATTATTACCATGAGATGTTGTTGGAAATGCTACTATGAAATCCATGGATATATTTTCTTATTTAAATTTAGTCACGAAAAATATCTAAAGAATTCCCATTGGTAGTTTATATTCAACTATGTATTATAGAAAATTCTAAATTCTCTTGGTAAAATTAGAAATATCCTTCTTTATTGCTTCCAAATAATAATATTCATGAATGTATATCTACATTATAGAGCAAATAGGTTGAATAGAAAAAATAGTGTTGTGATCGAAAAATAACAATTCCATCATTAATTATAAATTACTTGGATCACATAACCTCTTTATATATCATAAGACACTTTCATTATAAAAATTAATTTTGGATGACTTACCTTCCTTAGAAAATTTCATTCTTTCTTGCAAACTAAAATCTTATTTCTGAGAATTATTAACTCTTTTTGAACTGGATGGTAATAATGATACTTGAATCAAAATATAAGGGGGTTCTTTATAAAATATTTCAATTTGAAAATTAATTGAATCATTAGTTATAGGATCAGGATTCAAAAATATCATAAATAAGGATTCATTATTCCTTTAAAAAATAAAATAGCTACCATATGAAGTTATCATCATTTTTTTGTGCTATAAATTTTCACCATCTTGGGTATAATTATTTATGAGCGAATATATTATTTAACATTTTATGGTACAAATATATTTTATATTTATCATTGAATAGAATATGTCTCCAAATATTTAAAACAAAGTAAAATGAATAAAGAAAAATGTACATGAATATATAATTCAGTTCATGAGTTTTAAATTGGTGTTATTCATTTTAAATATATTGATATTTCTTAGTTAAAACAACATTATGGTATTTCAAATAAGAATCACTTTAAAAAAGATATTCATTTCTCAATGTAAAGGCTAACACAGGTGAAATAACTAATAATATTTTCAATTTCATGAAATATTCATCAGAATCTTTTTTCTAGACGAATTTGAATCCTTTTAGAGTTAACATAGATAGTCTACTAGATAAATGAGGAAGGTTATAATCAAACCATCTATGAAAAAGTTCTAATCTATGAGAAACATTAATATCAGTTAGAATTGTTGGTCTTTTTCATTCATCCACTACACTGAACTTAGAGGCATTAACAATTGTAACATATTTAATTTCAATATTCATAATGAAATAATTATACTTTAACTAAATTTATTATTTTCAGAATGTTAAATATATCATATTTTCTTTCAAAGAATATAAACAAAATCAAGGTATCTTTTACATGATCAAAATATTTTTTATAATTTACCATAATTTGATCAATATACATAGCCAAAAAAATCCAAATTAAAATTGAGAACTCTATTCATTAGATACATGAATATTTCAGGTTCATTAGTAAATCTGAAAGGTATAAAAAAACTCATCATTCTCATACCAAATTTTAAACACCATAATATGAATGTATTATTCTTTTAATTTATTTTAATGATATCAAGACATAAGATAAAAAGATGAATAATACTACTCTATATAATGGTGATCAAACAATTCATCTACATGAGGAAAAATATATGATTTATTAATAATAATGTTATGGATTTTTCTATAAGAATTACAGAGCCTTATAGAGGAATCGTTACTTTTTATTAAAATAATTATTAGACCAAAGGTGAAGTTATAAGATGAATAAAACACTTATAAAGAAACTATTATAACTTCTTTTTCAATTCCAATAACTTCAATATATCCATTTGATAATGAGGTTTTGAAACTTTCATAGCTTCTCAAAATAATTCAAAAATTAATTCAACCTCTTTTTCCGGAATTAAACTACTAAATATTCATGAAAAACATAAATGTATTAATTTTCTACTAGAAAATCACTAATATGGACCACATATATCTTTGAAAAATTTGTGAGTGACATCATTCTCTACCATCATTCAAATGTTTCTTAGTCTCTTGGTACATTATCATATGTATAAACCCATTATTATATTAAAATTTAAAATACACATTGAATTTTTAATATAACATCTTTTACTTATTAATATATGTTATCATGATAAAGTGAAATCCAATCAAAATCCAAAAAAACATAAAACTGAATTATGTGAAATAAAATAATATTTTTAGGAAACACAATTACATAGATAATTATTAATGATTTCTATAAAATAGCCCTTAATAATTCGAACATGTTTTTTACAAAAATTAAAATATTCTTTTATTTAGGTAATATTTCAATTGTACCTAAAAATTAACAAAATATAACAAAATTAATATAACAAAAATTAAAAAATACATTGACATAATCTGAGTAGAAAAATAATATACTTCTCAGTACATTATTAGATTGTCTTTAAATTCCTAAGGTATATGCGAAAAAATTTCCCCACCCATCTTCTTACGAACATGGTGATTTACATCATTAATTCTTTCCATTATATATGTATAAAAAAATGTCCCATCTCATGGAATTTAAATCATCTAAAATACTGCTAATCATAATTTTCAAAAATATTACAATCCCTATTTTGGTTATAGTAATGCTTCAATTTTTTCAGTATTCCTCATCTATAAAAATTTCTAGATATCAAAAATAACTCACCATGATGCTAATTTCTGCACTTAATATTTTATCAATGGATTATTTACCACAATTTTTAACCATGATTATTTCTTATTCTTATTCTTGTAAATGCCTAAAAACCCATCTCAACCTTCTTAAAAATCCATAACACTTTATAATATATTTTAAATTAATAAGGGGAAGAATGTCTTTGTAACATTGGGTTTAATCTAGATTAAAACGTTTCATTTTTAATTTCATTTTCTATAATAAAATTTGGTGCATACATAGCCAATCTAGTAACATTAGCTTCATAGCGGGAAACAAATTCCTCCACCATTTGCATGAGTTCCAATCCTTTCCATCCTAAATTAGTTAACCTTTTAAAAATACTTCTAATGGAAAAGTGGCATTATTATCATCCACAACATGGAATAGTTCTCTTTAATTATATTTTTTTCTTGACCAATGACCACCAGAAATTATTTTCTCCTTTAAAATAATAAATGTAAATAACTAGATTATATTTTTAGAACAAGCCGAAAAATTGATGAAACTTTCTAGAGAAATGATTCATCCTTTAGGTACTACAAGATATGAGGTTCTACCAAATGATGGAGGGTATTGTTTCATGGAATTCCTTATAGAAGACATGATCCTCTATAGATAGTTTGATATTTCTCTGACATGGAGACTGACATTAATGTCTTTTTTTAACTTAGCTAACACAATAAAAAATTTCACTATTCTAATTCCATCCATTCCTGGTAGCTTATTGGTAGAATATTACCCTCCCAATTCAATTCCACATCATTAAACCTATTTCATTTCTATTAAACTACTATGAAATAAACATAGTTTACATTAAAAAACAAGGAATCCCAATAATTTAAATCATGATAATATAATCTGTATATTTCCATATGTTAAATATATTTTCTTAATAAAACCCAAACAACTAAAATTATCTAATCCATTATCTGATTCTAACTATAATTACTCATATATTAATAAAACCATAATTACAACATTAATAACAAGTATTAATTTCTATTACAATATCATGATATTAAATGTTTTGTGGAATATAGATTTATTAGAAAAATTTAAATCAAACCCTTAAAAATAATTTTACACTTCCACCCAATTTAGATTGTTTTTATAAAAACATAATTCATAAAATCTAAACAATTTTTTAATACAAAATTTAGTTGCTTCATTAAATATGAAACCACAGAGAATAAATATATACTATCCTATAATTCATACTCATCCTCATTTCCAATTAAAAATATTTCGAATCATGGTATGAACAAAAAATGCATAGTAAGGGGAAAAAATAATCAAACCTGATAGAATATTTAAAAATTCATTAAAGATATTTAAATTATAATTTTTTTTCTTAATCTCAAAATAATCATTTACATGATTATGATATGAAATAAACAAACCAAATAATTTCATAGAACATATCATAATCAACATAATGGGGAAAAATCATAACCAATAGTGTTTCTTGTAGTTCATGAGAACTCAGGAATATATTTTATTTAAAAATTTACATTACACCAGTATAAGGGGCATAAACATTCCGTTAAACATAAGATAATTATCTTATTTCATGAAATAAATATTATTAAATGAAAATAATTTGAAATTGTATAAAATTAAAATATTTACCTTCGGAAATTATCTTCATATCACTCTTACAATCACACATAAAAACACTAACAAATGGGATAACCTACTAGAAAGATTCCAACATATATTCATTAGATAAAAAATCCATACAAATTAAATTCGTGAGAAATACCTATCCCACCCATAACATAAAGATTTTTCAAGTATTAAAACATTAATAAAACACATAGAATCGTATATTTAAATCCCAGTAATTCATAAAATATCCTTTTGATCACATATTCGAATTACTTTTAGGGTTCGTGTAAAAAATTCCACAAAATACCATTTTTCGTTAAAAACTCTATAAAAAAATATATAAAACATAAAATAAAATTTTATTTTAAAAAACATTATATAATATAGAATAATAATTTTAGATAATAATTATCTTCATTTTGGAAACTTTTATAAATTTTTTCATGTTTAAAAACATTTTATGTACACTTTATAAAGAAAGTAAAAAAATATAGTGTAGAAGATAATAAAGAGATTCCATAAAATAAAGTTATCATAAAACAAGGTAAATATATAATTACGTTAAATATTTTTCTATCATTTATAATTCAATTTAAAATATTGTTACGATGGAGAAAAAAACTAAAATAAAACATTAAAACTATTGAATCATGGTTTAAAATAAAATTATTTACCATGAGCCTAACTCAACTCATACATACCATAACTATTCTAAAATGAACTTATGTTAATTGTTATTATTTTTAATAAAACATTTTTGGTTTATTCCCTTATTATTATTTCAATTGTTTTAATTATTTCCATGTATTATATAGTTGGTAGAACATTTGTGTTATTGACGGGAATTTTGAGGTTGTTATGTTCATAATTCCAAAAAAACTTATATAGATTGATAGTGGTCTAAAAGTCTAGTGTTAATAATATTTATAATATTAATCATGAAATACTTTTTTTATAAATTAAATATATATTTTGGATAAAAAATTAATTTGTTCATGAAAAATGAAAAACATTGTTCTATAGAGGTGATAGTCTTGACATATACATGAGTGACATTTTCCATTTTTCAATTGATGGAAGGGAAACAATATAGATATTGTATTATCATTAAAAATATATAATTATGTTATAAATATCATAAGATTTTATCAAACTTATCATATTTACAACCATGTGAAGCAGCGATGAAAAAATAGACACTTCGCTACGTGGAGGTGGTAGTCTACATATATGGACATGCAGTGTTTTCATTTCAGATAACATGGAAAATGGGATGAAAAATTATTGTAACAAAAATATAATAAAATTTGTGTATATTTTAGATAATTATTATTTTATATAATCATTCTTAGGAGTGTTTTTAAGGAGTTATATAAAGAAATAAACATTAAAGGAATCATTAAAGAGTTTTTCCTCTTCATTGGAAAACATCCTCAGTCTTACTGCTTAAGACTTCTAGGGGTTTTCTTATAGATTTTATCAAACATATATAACATGTGGGGGGATTTGGTAAGGTATTTTATTACATATAGTCTTATATATAGTGAATTATTTTTAAATGATTCTTGAGGGGGTGCCAATTTTAGACTGAGGGGAGTGGTACTCTTGTAATTATTCAGAGCTTCTAAATATTATAATTTTCCTAATCATGGTCATGTGTAATGAAATCTATTATATTATTATTTTTAGGTTATCTATTATGAACCCCTCTCATCCAATAAAAATTAAGATGATATTTTTTAACTTTACCACAAAGTTTTAACCCTAATTAACTTGTTTTATCCATTATAATAGTGATAACAATTTAACATGGTTACTAATAAATATGACCAAAATGAAATTGAACTGGTTACAAAATTTAAGCCAATGTCATGAACTGACTCCGGTTGACCCTGAACTGGTCACCAGAGCTTGTCTGTGGTATGTGCTGATGGGCATTCCTAATCCCCTCGAGATGAAAACTATTGATGGGCATCAAAACATAAACTTTGGCAATAATTTATGACCAAAACAATAGAGAACAAGGTCAGAGATAGAAACATAACTGACTAAAAAAGCAATAATATGAACAAATGAATCACAATAAAAAAACAACTAATCTAGATTCAAAGTCAAAAAATAGACTAAAAACTAAAAAAACACAACTAAACCACTGACCACGCTCTCCATGTGACATTTTTGTCACCTCCAACAACAAGGTCGAGCATGGTCTATATTGAGAATCTAATCTAGGAAACCTGGACAAAATCTGAACGTGCAACTGAAATGGTAGGATATGTGTGAGCACCTCATTTCTTAGAAGTGATTCCAAAATCACCAATATATTCTGTGTGTTTACAATCCCAATGAAGACTAACGACACTAGTTTGAAATACAATTTGAAATATAGGGTTTACACATATTATAAATCAACACTCAACACATTTCATTTACACAAAAAAAATACATTTTATAATCAAATTCCTAAGTAAGGAAAACCGTGGAAGTGAAAAAATGAAACATGGAAACAATGCAAGTATTGAAATACTACAGAAGAATGTAAACATGAAATAATAATAAGAACCATGGGTGATCCTAAACATCCCTATAAAACCCTTTGACGTACTCAATTCAGAACCACCTGCCAACATATGGTGAAGCCCAATAGTTTATAACCAACTGATCTCCCTCACAAAAAAACCAATAGAAATCCCCATCTGGCCACTAAATCTACCAGTGTGTAACAACCAATCTAATTGGGACTGGTAATCTATCATCACTCAATCATCTAAAATATTACTAGGAACTCTTGGTGGTAATATCAAAACTGTGTAAGTAGGAGTCCAACACACACATGACTCAGCTCATCTTTTTTTCACATTAGTTGACTACCCTATACATGGACACCAATATTCAATAACCCCTAAGGAATATCCCTCCCATGAAGGCGCCCAATATAAATATACATACATTTTATATCACTCAATGGTTCCAAACAGACTACTTTACTGTATAAATGTTCAAACCATTTCATAAAAAAATTTATGATTTAAATCAAGAACACACCTTTTCCAAGAAATAACCCTTCCCAAAATCTACCACAAACATCACCTTTAAATTGGAAGAGAAAAACATGACCTTATTTAAACACACCCAAAAAACTATTCAAGAATAACATTTTAAAATCCATATTTAGGAAAACATGAAACAATTAAAACATTCCAAATGGCCCCTTAGGCCACACATTCACCAAAACAAACACACCAAAATAGAAATGGGAATATTCTCAAGGACATAACATTAAGTAATTACATTAAAACCACCCAAGGTAAAACCCATCCCTTATAATCCAAATAACCATGTTATAAAACCAATATTTTTAGGAAACACCTTTTAAAGGTTCCATCATCATCTGAGGGCACATATATGTGTGCACCTAGTGCACCCATGGATATGCCGACATCCAATTCCATAACAAAAATCGAAGGATAATTTCAAATCCATTTAAAAAAGGACACCAATTACATTAAAACCAAAACCAACCATTTACATCCATAAAATAACACTAACCATCCTCTTAATGTCATAGAATCCCCTTCCAAAGCATTTAAAAAAACCAATTAAGCGACAAAATTACCAATTTATATTCACCACACCTAACTAAAAAACAGATAGTCAATAACACAACATCATAAAGGCTTGAAATTTCATAAAAGACTCAATTACTTTTTATAAGAACAAAGTCATTTAAAAGAAACACTCTAGGTGCCTTAAACTATGCAGTTCACCCAAAATCCATTTGAAACCTATTTTTAAAAACTGAATCAATATCAAAATACAATAATAAATTAAAAAATGGTTCAATGGTTGTTCAACAACAATTTATAAGTTTATACAAATTAAAAAACATCAAAATAAGAGCATTAGGAATGAAAAACATGGAAACGCCTACCACAAACAAGTGTGAAGGTAATAAAACTTCATGGAGAGGGAGATCAAGAACCTATGAGTGATCCACACCCCTATCCACAAGATAAAAGAACAAAAGGTTATAAAAATATAATTCATGGTTCTTCTATTAGTAAATCCCACAAATAAAACAAAGAAAAGTTAGGTGAAAATAGAAGGAGGAAGAAAAATGACTAAAAAGTCCTAAATATTACCTTAGATCCAACAGGAAAGCCCCATGGAGGAAGAGGGTTTCTAGTCCATCTGGAGTGCCAAAACAAGAGGGACGAGAGGGATCCCAAACATGGGTAAAAACGGAGGAGAGCAAAAACAGAAAAAACAAGTTTTTAATGACCTAGTGAACCAGAATGGTTTTGCCACGCTATTTTCCAAACCATGTGGTAACCATGAATGGCTCTCTTTCTAAGAGAGAACCACAAAAAAATTTCCTAGAACCTACAGCAGAGCCGTGTGTATGACATGTGGTGAGTTCTATCTATCCCAAAATGACCGGATGATATCCGTACAGTTACTACTAATCTTTTAGTAAACATGATTCATTCACAAAACTCCCCAAAAAACACCAATAATCCAAATTTTTTTCTAGGACTCAAACCCAAGCTTTGACCCAAAGATCTAAGACTAATAAAGGGATATAAACAAGGGGAATCTATGTTTGGGGTGTGATAACCACATTATTACAGGTGTAAAATACATTTTTCAATATTTAATATGTATACGCGATAGAACATAATTTTAATATAAGATTGTAAAACACAAGGAAAACCAATTTTTTATAAAAATATTATTTTACGAATAAAAACTGAATTTACACAAAAATTAAATTCAATTATCATTCATTCTAAATTAATTAGATTGTTTTTAGTAAAATTGGATTTATTTTTTTAAAATTAAATAAAAAATATAATAATTCTAGTAAAATTCTTGAAAAAATATTGTTTTTATAAAAATAAATATTTTTCACACTTTATCCAAAAATCATTATTTTCATAAAAATTATAAAAAATCACCCTAATATAATTTTTATGTGACGATATTAATAATTAAATACAATTTATGAAAAAAAAATTTAAATTACAAAATATAACATTAAAAAAATTAAATAACAAGAAAACACTTTTTTTAGAATAGATTACTTATTTATTGATTTGAATAATCATATAAGTTTATTGTAATCAATGTCATCCCATAAAATTTCAATATAAATTTTTATATGATCATAAGTTTATTTTGAATTGAAATATAATTTATTTTCATAATGTATCAATGTGAGTTTGATGATGGTTAATCATCATTTCATTCTTGATATTATGGTGTGATTTTTAATGGTTTGGTAAAGCTTGGGGATACAAAACTTGTATTTTATTATTATGTTTTAATGTGAAATTTCTATTACTATTATTTCATTGGATAGATGGTTAGGATAAACCTAATGATGATAATGAACCAGTTAATTTAAATTAAAGGGATTATATAATTCCAATATGCATTACATTATTCCTATATTAATGATTGAATAATTTCTTATTAGGATTTGGTAGTTTTCTCCCCTTAATTCGTTATTTGTATTGTTGTTATGGTGCCTGAAACCATTCATAATTAGTAAATAATATAAAAAGTAGTAAAAATTTAGATGATGGAAATCCATAAATAATGATGATGTGGTTATTCATGAATTTTTAAATAACAATATTTGTAGAAATAGAGTGATATTTTTTACTATGTTTTGATACATAAATTATAATTTATTACCATTATCGGGATATGGATTCTATTTTTGTTCTTAAAATTGTTCTTGGTAGTTAGTGGTGGTGTTTAGATTAGTTTGATAGTGTGATGTAGCTATTGTAATGAATGGTTTTTTGGTAATGATACGTTAAATTATGGTTGTTTTTCAGGTGTTCCTCGACAAGAAGGGGGAGATGTTGTCATATTATTATTTTAATGTCATGGTTTTCTTTTTTGAAAATGATTGGTGGATTTAGGAATATGTCTTTGTAAATGATGATGTAGTATTGGGTGAGGTTTAATTGTATATTTCATAATTTCACATTTTTATAGAGTGTTATATAATCGAATGAAATTATAAATGGGTGATAGTATAAAATTCATTAGTAGTGGATATCTAATGAAATACTGGATATTGTTTTTAAACGGATGGAATAAGCATGGCTGATGAAATTAGTGTGGTTATATTTGAATGTGGAGTATTGATTTTAATTTGGATGATTATGGTAAAACAAAAAAAATATAATGATGTGATAATATGGGAATATATATAGATTATGTGTGGTTTTAAATTTTTTATGGGGTGGTATGGTTGTTTCATGGATAGTGGTAGTAGTCATTATTGGAATGGGATAGTTAGGTTGATTTAGTAAAAAATGTTATAGTAATAAATGAAAACCTCTTTCAGGGGCCTCTTAAGATCTAGTTACGTATTACACTATATTTCAATGTATTTTCTTGTTATATTTTTCTCAAAACCACATGATTTTATTAACATTATTTATGCCCATATGCGTTTTTCATTTTGTTTTTTCAATATATTCATTGTAAAGGGAATAAATGTTTTAATATACCATTATCTCGTATCACCTATTATATGTGATGTTATCAACAATGGCATGAGGTGGGTATATATATTAAAAGAAATGGATCAAGTTATAATATATATATATATACCGGTTGAAATGGTTTAACGGATATGAGGTAGATTCTTGGTGGGGGTGTATATGAGTAAAGGAGTGAACTAGGTTGGTGTTTTTAATATATAAATTATCCTACCATTATGTTGTTTTCATATATGGATATGTGGTTATAGTCATCATTATGAAATTGTGTTATTTTCTCTATGGTTATATGGATTTTTGTTTATATGATTATGTGCTTATTGAAAGGATTAAAAAATAGAACATCATCCATTATGGAATAAGAGTGACTAGCTCAGTAGGAAAGTGGATGCTAGGTACCTTCATAGTAAGTTATTTTTACATTTTGTTACTACGTCTTTAACGTGATATTTGGTGATTGATCCTTAGTGGGGATGGGTGGTAATTTATTAGGCATAGTTTACATGTTGATACTAATTTTTATTTACGACAACGTTGTTATGCTTCTTCTTTATTTTCATGAGTGGATTTTGGGATGATCATACCAAGAATACTGGTATAATATCACCTATATATAAATGTTTATATGAGGGTTTTGTGATTTATATTCAATGTAAAATATTATTTCTAATAATTAGTGATCCTCGAGTGACAACCATAGTAGTTGTATTATGATATTTTATTTTTGAGACAATTGATTCATTATGAAATTTTTATTTTTTCACACACATAATCATTTGTTTAACTGATTGAATGGTCCCTAGAAGGGATGAAAAGAAAACTTTGGGGGCCTAAAGAAATGTAGCCCAAGTGAATCCCAAAATATTATGGCATCCCCTCTCTGAGGGAAGCCATCAAATGAAAGAAAACAAGTGAAATAGTCATCAAGAGGAGCCTAGGAAGCAAGGTTGTCGGCGCCTCTATTGCGCTTACACCAAGTGTGGGAAATATCGAGCCTGCGCTAATCATCTTGTTGATTTTCTTGGAATGCAACACGATAAACCATGGAGTGGAGGCAGTAACTAGAATGGAAATATGGAAAATCTGAGAGTCCTTCTCTAACAAACCAATGGAGATGTTAACCCTTCTGCATAACTCAAGGCCAACTGACATTTCCAGAACTTCATCTTGAAGAGGCGTGCCATTCCCAAAGAAAGACGAGAAAGAAATAGTCATAGATCCAAGGGAATTTAAAACCAAACCGCCACCTCACATAACTCCTGAGGTACAGGAATAGCCTGTATTATGTTTCATCTCCATACTAGGTGGGTTCCAACTAATCCACTATCTAGGGGGAGAAATGGTATTTGTAGTATATGTCTGATAGGGGTCGATAAGGACATGATGATATGGGGTAGAGTCCCAGTTGGAAATTAGGCGGGCAATGTCTGAGACCAAGAACCTTGAATGGGAAACAAGGGTTGTTCTGGAGGGGGTATTCCCTCGAACTTAGCCATGTTCTCTACCTGCCATATGCACTATCTACGAGCTGAGAGAATGGATGCATGCTCTTTAAGCTCCATGTTATTCCGCCTCAACCCATGGAACTAGTAAGAATGGATACAAGACCCCATCGACCCAACGGGAAGTTATCCAAAAACAACACCAAATGAAGACCAGACCCAGCATGCCCATTGTCCCTCAAAGAATAAGTGGTGAGTGGATTCCTCTTGGAAGTTGCTTCTACAATTGCACCGAGACCCCAGACAGATACCGATGCCTTTAATAAACTCATCATTTGGAAGGGCCTTATGCCAGATGCACCAGACAAGGAAGATATATTTTGCAGGGATCTTCTTGAACCACACCACCTCACTCCATTCCAAACGACCAGTTGTTCCATGCATGATTTTAGAGTATTCTATAACTAAAAAAGAACTAGATATTGCTTCTGTGAAGACATAAACATCAGGGTTGTCTGAGAGTTAAATAATATCAAAAACCATACGGTGGATTCTATTCAAAATAGTGTAAATTAGTGTCTGGTAGTCACAATCATGACCGAAGGTCAGTTCTGGAGTGGGGCTACCTGGAAAACCAAGCTTATCGCAAACCCAGTTACAGAACCATAATTTTATCGCACCGTGTCAAATAATCCATTGGAAAATACTATCCTCCTTTGAAACATGGAGTTTCATAGAGCACCAAACATGTGTATTTTCTATTATGCTCGCAGAAATATGAGTATAATTTCTCTCCTATGTGTTTTTCTATACCCTTGGTGCTAATTTCAAACATGTGTACCATTATAGGTAAGATTCAGGGACCACTCTCATCTTCACTATCAACTCTGGAATAGTTTTACTTAGAGTGGTTTACTTAAATATTATATTTTTATATAAATTTTTCATGTTCGCTTTTATTGATTCACACTACTCCAATTATGATATTTGTATGGTGTTATCCCTTGTTCTCTTTACTTATATTATATTATCAAAATATAGGGTTCCTTCAATAAGTTTGTATATATTTTATAATTATAATCACACACATTAAATTTTTTTATCGTTTTTATGAATTTAAATATATATTTTGGCAAATCGTAACCATTAATGTTTAATTCATCATTTCTATGATTATAATGAGAAAGTTATAATTATTTATTCTTTGAATTGAATTATTTATTTCAACTTAAGTGATCATTCTACTATATCATTCATGTATATCGAATAATTTTAAATCAAGTTCATTTATTTTATTATATTTCTTTTTTATCATTTATTTTCTACTTTATTACTATTATTTCATATAAATTTTATACACTAAAAAATTGCAACTGTTTTTATTTTTTTTTCAATTTCCTATATTTCATATCAGGAATTCACTATATTGATTTTATTTTCTTTATATGTTATAATAATTGTTCATATTTAAAATAAATTTTACATTTTATAAATAATTTCATATTTTTTTGATCAATTAAAATTATTTTTATCCTAGTATTTTATCTATGGTGAATATTTCAACATTTCATAAAAACTATAGATTATCAATATTAAATATTATTAAATTTCATAACTTCCCCTCATGTAATTTTTGTTTATATCAACACACTATTAAATTATTCAATTTTAATATTAATTATGTTATACTCCTTATATTTCTATTAGGATTTACAATCATATAATCATCCACTTTCTCTATTTGGATGAGTTTTATACCTCAAAGAAATTGTTAAATAACCAATTTTATTTTCACTAGTAAATCATGTAATTATTTTTTATGGATTTTTTTATTATTGTTCATTTTTTTGGAACACACATATATGGGTGTTATAACAAGATATGTAGCACTAAGATCATATAGGCCAAAATTTGGATTGATAAATATTATAAAATCAAGAGATTACTATTTTATATGAAATGGTATCTTAACATAGTTTACTATGTTATGGTGAATGGGTGGTTCTCTTAGTCCACTATGCTATTGGTAATGGATAGGTAGTCTAGTCTACTATATTATGGGGAATGGATTGCTATCATAGTCTTCCATTTTAAATGAAATTTGGTGGTTATCAAAGAATATAAAGTTAAGGTAATCTTGGATGTTATATATGAATTATGTTTTGGTTATGCTACGTTTGTTTCATATTTCCATATTGTTCTCAATGATTATATAGTCATGGTTCATAATCACATCAATATGACTTTCTCATTCTATTTTAATATACCGTGATTATGTGATCATACTTATATGTTATTCTTTTTTCATTCTTTTATGGTATTCTTATAGATCATCCATGTTACACTGATTGATATCTGTATGTTTTCCTCTAACTGGGATATATACCCCACCATTTTATTATTTATATATATCTTCATGGTTTCCAATGGAATGATATGTATACGATGTAATTATAAGTGAATAGTTTTATTAATTTTTTTAATAGGATACATATATATACAATCTTTAAATACAAGAAACATTAGGGTTATGGTAGTGTGATTTCACTATGATTTATAATTTCAAACACAAATAAAATAAAATAAAATCCATATATATATATATATATATATTCATATCAAGTTTTTTGTTACCCATTCAATTTTTCAAAAATAATATGGTGGACGGTCTCCCCTGTCACGACCCATCTTCAGGGCCCGTGCCGTTACTACCCCAAGCCCGCCTTCTATAGGCCAGGGGCTGGCGACTAGCACCAAAGGAGTAAATCCCAATAACTGGGAAGGCATTGTCTTTATAAAAGAAAACAAAACACCACAGAGTACAAGAGGAAGTAAAACACTAAGTACAAAAGGAAGTGCTGAAAAGTAAATGGGCCAGAATACAAACTCAATAGAATGTACAACTACAACTGAACAAAAGTACAATAGAAAAAGAAAAACAATTGGAAGAATGGAAGCAGCTCCTGGGTCGTCCCTCTCAGATCCTACCTGAAGGGTAGGTACATATAGCACAACTCCTGGATCATCGACCACAGATCCTACCTGAAGGGTAGGTACAGATAGCACAGCTCCTGGATCATCCACCACAGATCCTACTTGAAGGGTAGGTACAGATAGCCCCCACAATGCTCTCTCCCGTCAACCTCCTCCAAGTATCATCTCTTCGTGAAGTCCACCACCGGGTACCGTCCAGTCCTCGAACACTCGGCCTCTGTCAGCGCTGCCCATCATCTGCAACAAACATAATGAGGTGCGGGCATAGCTCGTGTAGGGGTGAGTATACGATACTCAGTAGGGACCCCGAGACCCTCTAGGTCTCACTAAATCCAACAAGGGTAACCACAAATAAGGATCTTAATAGATAACACTTACTTAGGTATAAGCCCATACTTATACTTAAGTTATCAACTAACCCATCTAAATCATGAGGAAACACAATGATTATTAAAACAATGGATAACCACTAACTAGGTATATGACCATACATATACCAAAGTTATCAAGTGACCCATCTCAATCATGAGGTAAACATAAAGGTCATAGACTCATCTCAAACCTGGATTTTCATTATCGAAACCGTAACTACTAAAGAGCTCTGTCTCCGGAAAGTACATTGATCCTATCATGACTCCGAGGTACTTCTCACTAACCTAAGACTGCTGAGGTACTCCTCTTATCGAGTACTGCGGGTCTTCCACCTCACACAGTAGTTCTCCTCCGCCATGGGTCTACCACCTCACACAGTAGTGCTCCTCCACCATGGGTCTGCCACCTCACATAGTAGTGCTCCCCCTCATAGCCTACAGAGGTACTCCTCCTGCCGAGTACTGTGGGTCTACCACCTCACAAATTTGTGCTCCTCTTCCATGGGTCTTCCACCTCACAAAGTAGTGCTCCCCACTGGGCTATTCTAGTCACTCTGAATCGAATCGGACAAGCAGTCATCAGGTCTCAGCCAGCTACACGGTCTCCATACTCCGTACACTCGTCTCCACGAGGGTCCTCTCCACAAGCTACAAGTCGATACTCCAAGTATCACAAATTCCCATGAAGAAGTATCTCAAAGGACCGCCTTGTCATAGTGGTCTTAACGCAACAGACGGCGCGTCAAACAGACGCCCGGTCTGTGAGTTAATAGCATTTTCATCCCAGGGGCCCAGTTGGTTTCGTGTGCAAACCAACCTGACCATATCTCAACTTTACCCCGAACTCTTATAGGGTATACTCATAGGGACCGTTTCTCAATGTGATCACCAACGCCATTGACGGTTCATCAAACGGACGTCCGGTCTGAATGTTATCTGCTTTACCATTTGAGGGGCCCTTTTGGATTTCGGGTACAATCCAACTCGGACACTATCCAATTGCATCCAAACCCTAGGCAAAGTATGAAAAAAGTTCTGTCTCATCAAGAGGAATCCAACAATGTTGTCGGAACGTCAATCGGACGTCTGGAGCTCAAGATATAAGTGTTTCCGCTCCGAGGGCCTAGTTGGTTTCGTATCCGAACCAACCTGGTCATACATAAAGTTCTCTGAAACCTTGAGTGTAATATACCGAAACGAATTTTCTGATCCAAGGATCGAATCACAACTGACGGTGCATCGATCAGAGGTGTGTATCCCAATATATGAGTGTTTGAACAAAAACAAAACGAGAATAGGGGGTTCGGGCCCGGACTGACCCGGCCCGAGACCCCCTGGGTCAGCCCGAACCGGGGCGACCCGAACCTGGTCCGGGTCCGGCCCAATAGGGCACGGCCCGGCCCAGAGGGCGTGGCCCGGCTCGTCCGGTTGGTCTACCACGTGGCCCGCTCGGCTGTCTAGCTGAGCGAAACAAGGGGGTGCAGTTGCCCCCCTTGAATGAAGCCGCGACCCCCGCATGGGGGGATACTCCCTGCCAGCGATGCAGTGGCCTGCGTCAAGTCTCCCTTGGTCCCGCACGGCCGCGGGACCGCCACCTGCCGATGTGGCTTCATCCACGGCGGATCTTCCTGGCGGCGCACCGGGCATCGCCGCCTCCTGGCGCCCGACAACCTCCTCCGGCCGCAGGGGCCTCCATGGCGGCATGGCGTGCTGGAAGGCCCTTCCGCGGACCACCGGAGTTGCTCCGGTGGGCCATTGTCAATTACGCCTACGCTGGTGGTCCTCTCGGGAGCCGTAGATTACTGCGAAGGATTAAAAATGCCTTTTTGGCCCGCCTTATCATCGTCCGTTGATCCGCACTTCGACAACTAACTGCGGAGGGTCTGAGGGTTGTTCGTTATCCCGTGCCCTCTGTGTTAGAGGTTTTAAAAACAATAACGAACTCAACCAATCCCGATTATTCACCCCGCAACCATCCCGCATGAACGAGCGATCCGCAGATCAACTGGGCAGAGATTGATCCATGCTCGTCGTCCTTTTCTCAAAAGATAAGATAAAATCAAATATAATTCCACTACCTTGAATAAATTGTCGAACGAAGGTTCGTCGCAGAATTGAACATCGCGGAACAAGACGTCACGGAAGGGGGATTGTCGCATCATGGAGAAAATATTCATTAGTGTCGCGTCGTCGATCTCCGATGATCCGGTGTTCTTATTGACCTTCGTCGGAGGTCGGCATTCTTCGCGTTCTTCGCGTTCTTCGTCGAGGAAGGACTGCTTCCAGGCTTTGAGTGATTTCTCCCCAGCCCTCTCGCACAACGAACCCCTTTAATAAAATAAGTCATGTCTTATTTTATTAACACACAAGCCAAAAGTTTTGAAATTCAAAAATTGAATCAATCAATTAATTGAATTAATTGAGAAGTTTAAACCACCCAAATTAATGAGGCGTTTAAACATTAAGTTAAACATAAGAGTTGACTCTCATTAAAAGGGGGGTGCGGGTGCGTTACCTAATTAATGGTGGGGGGTTTCGGGGAAGTTGAAAAGGTGGGGCTCGTGTGGGCCCGACCCCACAAATATCCTACCTAGTGGAGTAGGATATAGTGGGTCCCACTTTAACAAAATAACTTAGATTAAACAACTTTAAATAAAATAAAATTTGTTACACCATTTTATTTTATTCCTTTACATAACCCAAAAAATTTAATAACCACACCCGAGCAAATGCAACTCTAGAAAAAGGTGTTTCTAAGTAATTATCAGTGCTATGATTCCATCGGTGTCCTTGGAATTCTATTCCGAGCACCGGTTCAAACGTTAGGAAAACCCGCTCGTTTGTTCACAGAACATACCCGAGCTAAACTTCGGAGAATGATTCCAGGCACACCGGGCCTCGGAATCAGGCAAAGTCAGAAACTGCGTTCTCGTAAAATTCCAAAGAAATTAAGAAAAAACAATTCCTTGAAATTTCTGGGTCTTTACATTACTCCCACCTCAGGGATTTACGTCCCCATAAAGCTTTAACACAAACTAGGTATACAAAAGCAGTACTGAGCACGCATCTGAGCCATCCTTTCCCAGGTGCTCCCCTAGAGGTTCCTGTGCTGCCAACGAAAGTGTACAAGAGGAATCGACCATCCTCGTAGGACCCGCTCCTATCGATTCTCAACCTCTACTGGAATCTCCGCGCATGTCGCCCTGTCATCAACGTCCAACTCCCTAAGGACGATGATGTGTGAAGGATCATGCATGTATCTCCTCAACCGAGGTACGAGGATGATTTCATGCACCCGGTGCAACTGAGGTGGAAAGGATAAGCGGTAAACCACCTCTCCTACCCTGCTGAGGACCTTGAAGGGTCCAATGAAGCGCGGAGATAACTTGTCGCCTCATCCAAAACTCCATATACCTTGTCGAGGTGAGACCCATAAGAAAAAATGGTCACCATCCTTGAATTCCATAGGTCTCCAATTCCTATCATGAGCTGAAACTCAAAACCCCTGCTTCCATGAGGGTAAGGTTCACCGACTTAAGAGTGATCGGTCACACCATCCTATGCATGAGTTTATCCAGTGCTGCCTGGGGTATCCTTTTCACCGACCAAGGAAAACCCATCCCGACGTTGTAGTTAGACCACAACCTTTTTGCCTAATACAGTCAATCTGATCCTGAATTGTGAATCCAATCGATACCGAGACCAACGTCGTAAGGCCTCGACGCTGCCACCAAGAGATTCCAATTGAAACTATCACCACGAGGTTCAGACCAAACTGTCGGCATAAGTTTGATTATCGAGTCTCCTCCCAAGGTATCTCTAGACATGAGGGTCAAGCATACGGCTTACCGGAAACTCTAGGTCTAGAACAAGATTCGTCTAAAGAAGGAATGATTCATATCAACATCTGTTACTACTGTAGCTTGTAGTGGACACAGACTATCCCTTGATTCAATTTTAGAGCCATTGGGTCACACTCCGTGACCGCATGCAGCGACACTTTTCCCCTGCTCTCCAGCTCTCTGAGCCTAGCTGGGACAACTATGGTGGGTGGTTGTAGCATGTTAAAATGTACACCACCTCATGCTACTCTCCTAGATCTGCCTCCATGCCTTCTGCTTCGTAGACTCATCTCTCATTAAAGCTTCCTCTTCTTGGAACATTTAACACGCCCGAGTCTCTAATACTAGAGCTAGTTTCCTTTTTCATACTGCACTGTGCAATCTTCATCCACTCCCGGATGATCTACACCTTCTTTGCCTATGATTTGTAAGAGCTGTTAAGATTTCTCCTATGCCGAAAAGAGAAACTAGGTCTCATCCTCTGGATGAACCACGCCCATTGCCTAATACAGTATATACTGACATGAATGATCTATTCATGCCATGGATGACATCTTAAGGCCTCGACGTTACTACCAAGAGATCCAACTGTCACTCTCGCCTCCAAGGGTCGAGTCACACTGTCAGTATCAGTGTGAGGTCACTGGGTATCCTCCAGTAGAAATCTCGAAAGTGAGATTCAATTCAACAGTTTAAACCTGGACCTCTCAATATCAATCAAACAACAGGATAGGAAAGCAAGTGTCACTATGATAAGTTTCTTTTATTATTCTAGCTCATAGTACAAAGACACAAATTCAACATCAACATGGAACTAGAAGTAAAAGGGACGTATCCACTAGTTTTGCTCCTGTCCACCTTCTCCTGGAGCTCTAATGACTTATCCACTACTTGACTGTTGCTCAAGCACCCACCACTGCATCTGCCTCGGTGTCTCCTCTAAAGCCTGTGGATCAAATTGGCGGTGGTCGGACAGTCACGTGCCATGTGACCCTTCCTGCCGTAGGAGAAACACTATCCGTTTTCGACATGCCTGGCTCTGACTCCACCCCGGGTGCCCCGCATCAGCGATCATGAGTCATGCGGTCGACCACCTATAGGTCTGGTCCTCCTGGTCCTCTGCATCATCTGTCTACTGCCTACAAATGACTTGGATACTGATGAAAAAACACGCGGAAAAGGCAGGAGCTCCTGAACATGATCAGGTTGCAGAGCTAATGGTACAAACTCCACCCTGAAGAAGGTCCTGAAGTCTTCCCATGTGAAGGTCATCCCATCGCAAAACTGGAACAAGTGGCTCCACCACCTGCCTGCTGCTGCCTGAAGAAGGTTGGAAGCAAAGATCACCATGAAGTCTGCTGGCATCCCCACTAGCTTGAAGACTCTCACCACAGCCTCCCGCCAATCCTAAGCTGTCTGTGGGTCCGTCTCTCCCCTAAACCTAGGTGGCATCTGGCACTGGAACACGTGCATCGCGCTCAAGTGGCGTGCATCGCCTACTGCTGGGGCTGGTGGAATCAGTGGCCCATTGTATGGTAGTACCGCTGGTTCCTCCGCTGGTGCCTCAACTGGGATATGGCCCTGTACTGGGGCCACATCACTCGGCTGGTTGTCAGAACGTACAACTCTCGGGGCTCTAGTTGGTCGTCTGCGGGGTGGAATCCTGAAAAAACAAATGTGACACGGTCAAACAATTTATACCTGGTGAGCTGACCTGGTTTGAGCTGTTTGAAGGGAAAACCTTTGAAAACACACATGAAATCAGTGTTTTCATGCACAAAGTTGGAAATCAGTTTTCAGGGTCCTAGTGTATGGATACGTCGGCCGCCCGCACCAACACTGGACTCCCTGAACTAAAAACCACACTCGGTACCCTTAACACTATTGCTTCATAGAAGAAAATGTCAGAGTTATAAGTTCTGCGGTAGAACCGACTCCTTTGATACCAATTTGTCACGACCCGTCCTCGGGGCCCATGTCGTGACTACACCAAGCCCGCCTTCCATAGGCCAGGGGCTGGCGACTAGCACCTAAGGCGTAAATACCGATAACTGGGATAACATTTCCTTTATAAAAGAAAACAAAACACCACAGAGTACAAGAGGGCGTAAAACACTAAGTACAAAAGAAAGTGCTGAAAAGTAAATGGGCCAGAATACAAACCCAATCGAAAGTAAAGCTACAACTGAACAAAAGTACAAAAGAAAAAGAGAAACAACTGGAAGAATGGAAGCAGATCCTGGGTCGTCCACCTCGGATCCTACCTGAAGGTTAGGTACAGATAGTGCAGCTCCTGGATCGTCCACCACAGATCCAACCTGAAGGGTAAGTACAGATAGTGCAGCTCCTGGATCGTCCACCACGGATCCTACCTGACGGGTAGGTATAGATAGCCTCCACAACACTCTCTCCTGTCAACCTCCTCTAAGTGTCGTCTCGTCGGGAAGTCCACCATAGGGAACCGTCCAGTCCCCAAACACTCGGCCTCCGTCAGCGCTGCCCGTAATCTGCAACCAACATAATGAGGGTGTGGGCATAGCCCATGCAGGGGTGAGTATACGATATTCAGTAGGGACCCCGAGACCCTCGAGGTCACACTAAATCCAACAAGGGTAACCACAAAGAAGGATCTCAGCAGATAACACTTACTTAGGTATAATCCCATACTTATACATAAGTTATCAAGTAACACATCTCAATCATGAGGAAACACAAAGATTATGAAATCAATGGATAAACACTATCCAGGTATATTCCCATACATATACCTAAGTTATCATGTGACCCATCTCAATCATGAGGTAAACATAAAGGTCATAGACTCAGATCAAACCAGGATTTTCATTATCGAAACCGTAATTAATGTAGTGCTCCATCTCTGGAATGTACAGTGATCCTGTCACGAGTCCGAGGTACTGCAAACAAACCTATGACTACTGAGGTGCTACTCCTGTCGAGTACCGTGGGTCTGCCACCTCACACAGTAGTGCTCCTCCGCCATGGGTCTACCACCTCACACAGTAGTGCTCCCCCTCATTGCCTATAGAGGTACTCCTCCTGTCGAGTACTACGGGTCTTCCTCCTCACAAAGTAGTGCTCCTCCTCCATGGTTCTACCACCTCACAAAATAGTTCTCCCCACTGGTCTATTCTAGTCACTCCGAATCGAATCGGGAAACCAGTCATCAGGTCTCAGCCAGCTACACAGTCTCTGTAATCTGTACGCTCATCTCTGGGAGGGTCCTCTCCAAGAGCTACAGGTTGCTACTCCAAGTATCACAAGTTCCCACGAAAAAGTATCTCAAAGTACTGCCTCATCATAGGGGTCTCAACACAACAGACGGCGCGTCAATCAGATGCCCGGTCTGTGAGTTATTATCCTTTTTGTCCCAGGGGCCCGGTTGGTTTCATGTGTGAAACAACCCGGATGTATCTCAAAATTACCCCAAACTCTCATTGGGTATACTCATAGGGACTGTTTCCCAACGTGATCACCAATGCCGCTGACGGTTCGTCAAACGGACATCCGGTCTGAAAGTTATCAGCTTTACCATTTGAGGGGTTTGGTGGGATTTCAGGTACAATCCAACCCGGCCACAATCCAACTATATCCAAACCTCATGAGAATTATTCCAAATGTTCTGCCTCATCAAGAGGAATCCATCAATGTTGATGGAACGTCAATCGGACGTCCGAAGATCAAGATATAAGTGTTTCCGCTCCGAGGGCCCGATTGGTTTCGTATCCGAACCAACCCGGTCGTACTCAAATTTCTCCAAAACCTTGAGTTTAATATACCGAAATGGTCGTCTCTATCCAAGGATTTCATCGAAACTAACGGAGCGTCAATTAGAGGTCTGTAGCCCAAGATATGGGTGTTTGAAAAAAACAACCCGAGAATACGGGGTTCGGGCCCGGACTGACCTGGCCCGAGACCCCCCTGGGTCGGCCCGAACCGAGTCGACCCGAACTGGGTCCGGGTCTGGCCCAATAGGGCGTGGCTCGGCCTTGTGGGCGTGGCCTGACCCGGCCTAGGCATGGCCCGGCCGGTTGGTCTGCCGCGCTGGCGCGGCCGCGTGGCCCGCTCGGCTGTCCGGCTGAGCGGAACAGGGGGGTGAGATTTCCCCCCTTGAATGAAGCTGTGGACCCCGCGTGGGCGGCCGCTCCCTGGGTGCGGCCTGGCAAGTGTCGGTCTCCCCCTCTGGCCGCCGGCGCTGCCGTGCCGGCGGGGCGCTCCGGTATGCCCTTCCTCAGACCACCGGAGTTGCTCTGGTGGTCCGTTTTCAATTCTGCCTGCACCGGTGGTCCTCCTGGGAGCCGTAGATTACTGCAAAGGATTCAGAACGCCTTTGCGGCTCACCTCATCATCGTCCGTCGATCCACTCTTCGATAACAAACAGCAGAGGGTCCGATCTTTGTTTGTTAGCACGTGCCCTCTGTGTTAGAGGTTTTAAATACAATAACAAACTCAACCAATCCCAATTATTCGCCCCGCAACCAACCCGCATGAACGAGCGATCTGCGGATCAACCGTGCAGAGCTTGATCCCCGCTCATCATCCTTTTCAAAAAAGATAAGAGAAAATCAAAATATAATTCCCCTACCTCGAAGAAATTGTCGAATGAGGGTTCGTCGTGGAATTCAACGTCGCGGAAGTAGGTGTCGCGGAAGGAGGATCGTCGCGTCGCGGAGAAAAGATTCGTCGGTGTCGCGTCATCGATCTCCGAGGATCTGGCGTTCTTGTCGACCTTCTTTGGAGGTCGGTGTTTTCCGCGTTCTCCACGTTCTTCATCGAGGAAGGAGTGCTTCTAGGCTTTGAGTGATTTCTCCCCAGCCCTCTCGCATAACGAACCCCATTAATAAAATAATACTTGTCTTATTTTATTAACACTCAAGCCAAACGTTTTGAAATTCAAAAATTGAATCAATCAATTAATTTAATTAATTAATAAGTTTAAATCGCCCAAATTAATGAGACGTTTAAAAATTAAGTTAAACGTAAGAGTTGACTCTCATTAAAAGGGGGGTGCAGGTGCATCACCTAATTAAAGGTGGGGGGGTTTCGAGGAAGTTTAAAAGGTGGGGCTCGTGTGGGCCCCACCCCACAAATATCCTACCTAGTGTAGTAGGATATAGTGGGTCCCACTTCAACCACTTAGCTTAGGTTAAACAACTTTAAATAAAATAAAATTGGTTGCACCATTTTATTTTATTCCTTTACATAACCCAAAAAATTTAATAACCACACCCGAGCAAACGCAACTCTGGAAAAGGTGTTTCTAAGCAATTATCAGCGTTGCGATTCCTTCGGTGTCCTCAGAATTTGATTCCGAGCACCCGTTCAAAAGTTAGGAAAACCCGTTCATTCGTTCACAGAACGTACTTGAGGTAAACATCGGAAAATGATTCCGGGCACACTGGGCCTCAGAATCAGGCGCCGTGAGAAACCGCTTTCTCGTAAAATTCCAAATAAATTAAGAAAAAAATTTCATTAATAATTCCGGGTCTTTACATCCCCAAACTCTTATTCCTACATCAATTTTTTATATTTTTCGACTATTTTTCTTTAATATTTTTTATCATCACCAACCTCATCATCATCATAAATATCATTATATAACTGTTTTTAATATTAAATTTATTATAAATTTTTCAATTTTATTTCATGATTACACACATACCACACAAACACATACACACATAAGGATCTCATAAAATCATTTTTTTTTAGAAGATGGTGGCATGAATTGGTTTCCCAATTCATGCCCCAAACGGAATTTATTAAAAAATAAGCGTAGCATTACAGACTCGAGGTGTAAATGGCTTACACCAGCAGGGAATAAAAGAGACAACATATAAAGAAGACCAGACAAACCAGCAGCAAAATGCAGCAATCCAAGATCGAAACCAGCCTTCATCATCAAAAAATACGGAGATTGTGGGTTTCACCACCACTGCTTGGCACATCTTGGTTGTAGCCCACCAATAAAAGCCTTGCGATTTATCCCCACAGGACCTGGCTGGGCATGAGTGCCTTCTCCATCCTTGGGTAAAAAATCCCGGTGTCCCCTTGGAAAGCATCTGGCCTTCTCCTTCCTTGAGCAGCATAAATCACAAGAGGATCTCCACTCTTCTGGTGTGAATGAGATCCGGAAGATGATGCAGGGGTGGCCTCCAGGTGTTCAAACCCGCGGAGACATCCAGCCTGAGATGCCAAAAACCAAAAGCAGGCAAGGGCAGCAGCATATACTTACAAAGCAGGCAGATAGCAGCAGAATCAGCACTGGAAAAAAACATCATATGGCTCAAGGAAATAAAAAAGGCTGGGGAATCGGCCAACAACATTCTAGTGGCATGAAAACAGAGAGTCTGCAGCTGGGGAAGTCTAGAAGAGAGAGCCATCCCGGCATTTGCAGTGGGTGTCTCCAGTTGGTCCAACCATCCAGAGCAAAGCAGCAAAAGCAGACAAGAAAACAAGGTCCCTTCAAAACAGAATTTCAATGAAGCAGACCGAAACAAGCAGGAGAAAATAGCATCATCAAACGAAACATGCCCAGGGAAGATAGAGTAATCATTTCCATGGAATTTCATTGAAATTGAAATTTGGGTTCTTCTTAAATTCCTCACAAACAAAGAGAAACATTCTTTTTCGGAGCTCAAGATAAGTGTCAGCGGTCATGTCCCCATTTTTATATTTCCGAAAGGAAATTCTGTCATTCTCATCTATCCACGAATCAAGCTCTTTTGAGAAGTCCAATTTTTCCTCCATGACGTAAGCATCTCTATATGCAGGGTCATTTTCATCATCCTCACTAGAGGAAGCTTCTGAATCTGTTGTGTCTGAGTCAGATGACATTTCAGTTGTCACGGGCTGTGGAGGAATAGCATTTTCTTCTTTTGCATGTGCAGCAAGGGATCTTGTAATAATGGTTCTTTCTATTTTGGAGCGATCTTTGCTCTTTATTGTGTGTCTATAACTCGGAGTAATAAAACCGTCTGCGTCAACTAGCGGCTTCTTCCCTTTCTTAGTACTTGATTTCAGGAATTCTTCCTCCAATTGACAGGGTTTGTCAAGCTCATCTTGAATGAGATCATCTGTGTCAGATTGAGCTTCACCCTCCCCCTCCTGTTGACTAGTATAGGCCTTTGGATAAAGCTCAGTGACATCTTCACTTGAGGTAGGGTCAACATTGATTTCCACTTTCCGATCTTTTAGATGAAAATCTTCTTTCACTTGAGAAATCTTAGCCTCACTAGTCTCATGACCAACCTTATTATACGCATGACCTCCAGGTACAGAGTCCACCCCTATAGAATGAGGGCTGGCATTTTCACTGGTGTTAACCAGTTGATTGCTTGGGTTATTCTTGGATATCAAGTCATTCGCGGGAAAGCCAATCTGGTCAGTAGGTAGCATTTCTGGAGCAGTCTTTTCAACCCACACTGATTTGAAATGTGTCCGTGGGTGAGGTGGGTATATTTCGATCCCACATCTTTTAGTAGGATGACCAATTTTAAAGCATTTCTTACAAAAATCTGGGACATTCTCAAACACTACAGTCTGTATAAATCCAGACCCCCCATTTTGTATCCAAAATCTCAAAGGCAACTCTTGAGAGATATCTATTTCTGTGCATATCCTTGCAACCGAGGGGCGTGTCAAATTTAGTGTAGCGTGATCCATTTTGAGAGGCTGACCAAAGAGTCGAGCAATTGAGAATAAAGCATTGTGTTTGAAAAGGTGCAAAGGCAGACCCGGGAAGCCAAGCCAAACAGGGACGATGGGGGGTTCAGTATCAAAATCAAAATCAGGTGACCATTTGAAAAATTTCATGCAAGAACCCCCAAAAGACCACGAACCTCTAGTCCAAAATCTATAATAGTCATTGTCAAGGGAAAACCGAAACAGAACGTGCGAAGAATTCAGAAGTCCGATATGAAAATTTGTAAATCCAATGCTTTCCAAAGTTTTGCGAAGGAAGGGCAAAGAGGGTCGACGTTTCAAGAATTTACCAACTAAAGCAAAACGCAGGTCCGTAGAAAGTAGATTTACCTCTTCCGTCGAGAATGAAATTGCTGCTAAACCTCGATGCTTATAGGTTTTTGGAGAAATGGAGTCAGAGGTCCTAGTATCCGTAGGAGAGGGTCGACCGGCAACAACATCAGCAAAGGAGCGCGATTCATTAGTCATTTCTTTGAAATTTTAATAAATAAAAAACAATAAATAATTTATCCACAATGAAAAAAATAGTTTCAAATTTTTAAACAAATTAAATCAAAATATTTACCAAAGTGGACATATTTAAAAATTATATATATATATATTAGATTTTGTTTTTCTAAAAGATTATACAATATCATAATTATTTCCAAAATATATATTTAATTATTTATTTATATAAAAAATTTATTATTTAATTTTGGAAAAAAAGTTTGATTCCATTCCCACTTAAGGTATTCTCCATTTTACATGATAAATTGAGCATGGAATTTTTCACATTGGCACAAAATCAATCATAATTTCTATATCTAAATCACAACATAAAAATTGTGATTCTATATTGGTCTCATAGTTTATCACTATAGTTTCGATTTTATTTTTTCTTCTCGGAGTAAAATGTTTCATCATTCAAAAAATATTATTTTTCATTATTTTAGTTTATTTAATTTTTTCCTTTTATTCTACCTCCATTTACCAGGAAAATATTATATATGGATCAAACTACATACATTAGTCAAAATGTAAGGAATGGAGTTCGAGGGGTGGTGTTGAGTAGTATATTTTATTTCTATGTATTCTTACTATTTGATATAAGAGTTAACTAAAGATGTTTGAGAATGACTAGATTAAATAATCATGGGATTAATTATTGAATCCAAGAGGCCAATTTGAAATTTTATTGATAAATGGAGGAATATTAAATCAAAAAAAATTCTAGATAGGTAATAGAAATATATTTTCCCCAAAATATTTAGGTATGGAAGGGCTACTAACATAAACTACGTGATGATGCACTATTATTAAAATATTCATTCCATATATTGAACTGTAATTTTCTAGTTGATTTGTGGTGTACTATAAATATTTGGTCCCTATATGTAATGAAAAAATATGGTCATAAAACTTTATAATTAGTTTCATTTATTTTGTGATTTGTGATATCCCTAAACTCAAGATTTTCTCTCTCCTTTATCTTTACTATATTACAGTGTTTCTCCACTGATTTACGGTATACATCGAACCACGTTACATTATTATTTTGAGAGAGAGTGTGTGTGTGTCACATTATCAATTTTATATTCATTAATATATTACTACATAGTGATATTTATTGGTTGTAATAAAACATTTTGAATATTTTTCACATGGACAATTTACTATTGAATACATTTTTAAATATTAGTTGTTTTTTTCATGTTAAAGTATGTTGGTTTGTTTTTTTTAGAATAATAATTGTTATTAAAGATAAATTCCTAATGTCAAAGTAGATTAACTTATTTTCTCTTATTTTATAGGATTTCTGATTTCATAATTAAAGTTTATGTAATTGTAATTCGGAAATAAAAACATTTACATGTTTAATGAAATATATCTTTATCTATAGAAGATAAAAATATATGAGTATTGTTTTCAGAGCAATATAGGCCATATATTATATGAAGTAATGTTAATGATGATAAATAATGTTTAATGAGATAATACAGATTGGAATTCATTTAGTTTTATTATGAATATGTTAGCATGGGATTTTTATTTCTATATATGACATATAAATACCGCTTTTTACGGAATTATATGCCCATAAAAATGTATGAAATTCATTCCCATTTGAAAATGATGTTTCTAAAATGGATAAATTTCATCTATTGATACATGAAGTAAATTTAGTGGATAATAATTGAAATTATATCAACCTAATTATGAATAATTTTAGAGTTTATTATGTTATATTTTGGAGAATTATGTCGGGGTTTTCATGTTATCATCATTATTAAAGTTCTAGGATATGGTGATTAGTATAATAATAATCTCTAGTGATAAGACAATAATTTGTTATGATATCCATAATCTAAATATATAACAACATATTATAAAGAAGTAGGTGTAGAGTTTTTCTAGAACAAAATATTGTGTAGAGGGAAGAGGATGAGTGAATTATTAGAAATGTTAGAATGTCAAATGTGGATTAAGAGATATAATATAAGGTAAATAAGGATTTATAGGTATTGTATACTAGTATTGTAAGAATATTGAAATCATAATAAATATTTAAAATTCTATTAGGTAATTTCTATGGTTTTATCAATTAATACAATAGTTTATAAATAAAGTATTTTGTTATTTTTCAGTTACAAAAATCCATCGATGTTAATGATAATTGATTATGAAGTATAGTTGCACTATACTACAGACATAAAGTGAATGTAAAATTTAATATCTATATGTTTATATATGGTTAAAAAATATTATCATAATTCTCTTCGTAATGTTGGGAAATTTTATAATAATTTTTTTATCATTAAATGGATTTTTGTTAATTTAGTGATGGTTAAAACAAATATTGATATTATATAAAAATATAATGTTATTTTTGGTCACCAATATAATATAACATAAAAAATTAAATATGACTATGATATTATATCCTTCAACTATTTTTGGTACCATTATATATTCTTAGTTATCGTATGACTAACTTGGTCCCTTGAGTAAGATCAAAATTAGTTTCTTGGATACTAATAGAAAATAGGAAATCAGATATCTATAGTATAGAGCTTGTAATGATTATGTACAGGAAAAGTATAAAAGAGTGTCTTTTTATATGTACTGGACGGTGAAGTAGGATAGTTAATGAATACACATAAGAGGAATGACATACTTCATAGTGTATGAGTTTGTGAGGCTTTTGATTTCCAGTTGGCTTTTGAAGCTAAGAAGGAAATCATTTTTGAACACTGTGAAAAACTTGACTCATTGTTTGGTCCTACTCCTCTGGTTATTAAAGTGTAATCATGCATTTTTGAGCTAAAATTCACAAATTATATTTCTATTTTAAGGTCTAAGGAAAGTATTTGTTTGAGGAAAAACAAAGCTTTAAGTGTGGGGGAGCTTGATGTGGTATTGTTTTCACACTTTTTTCCACATCCTTTTTACATTTTTATTGACTTTTTTATACAAAAAGGATTATTTTTAGTAAATAATTGATAATTGTTGAGTTCTTGTAAATTGTTGTGTAAAGTAATCCATTTTAGTTTAAAACATGTGTTTTAATGTGCTTTAGTGTCATTTTTTGTCACTCCTTCTATGTCTACATTCCTTTCTTCTATGTTTCTTTAAAGAAGGTGGAACTTCAGTGGCTTGTTGGGGAACTTCCATGCTCATATCCTCTCGAGCCAAGTAATTAGGTCCTAGGAATTCCCTGATTCTCTTTGCAGCCAATGAATCTTTCTTGGTGGTCTGATTCCCCTCTTGACCCCTCATAATTTAATTGAATCGGTATTCATATTGTTGATTGGTCTCATGTGTTACAACCTTTGTCACTTCTGAGGGTTCTCCTACTGGTCGGCTTTGTTGACAAAATTGGAATAAGTCAACATACTCATATAATGCTTGCACATCAGAGAAATCAAACAAATCATTGTCAGCAAAAGAGAACATAATAGCCATTTCTTTCTATATATATATATATATATATATATATTATTTTTAAATTAAAATTGGAAAAACCACTAAGACACTCATTGATTCCCAGGAAACGACGCCAAAATTTGGCGTGCGTCCTTGTCATGACGATGGTCAATATTAAAAAGAAAACACTGCCACATCAAGCTCCCCCACAATTAAAGCATTGTTTGTCCTCAAACAAATAAATTCCTTAGACCTTAAAACAGAAATATAATTTGTGAATTTCAGCTCAAAAATGCATGATTAAACATTAATATCCAGAGGAGCAGGACCAAACAATGAGTTTGGTTTTTCAAAGTGTTCAAAAAAGATGTCCAACTTAGCTTCAAAATCCCACTAGAAATAAAAACCCTCACAAACTCATACACTGTCAAGTATGTCATGCCTTCTATGTGTATTCCTTAACTATCCAACTTCACCGTCCAATTCAAGTTCTAATTCCAGGAGTGTTGACTGGTTAAAATAAGTGGAACTCTAAACATAAACAAGGGCACCTTCCATTCTCACCTTCCACCAGGTTCCAGAAATTAAAGTCCAATAAATTGATCACTTTATTGTTTCAACTAAAATGAAAATTAACCAAGTAAATTGATCACTTCTTCATCATGGTTCAAAATTCCCCTCACATTAATGAGTTCATTTTTGACAAGGGCAATTTATTTCTATTCTTTCCCATCCATACTCCATGTGCAAAGTACTGTGCATAGCACTTATTAAGATTGAAATTGTCTTTATTTATTCACAGAAACGCACCCAATGCACCTTGTCTCAGATACTCATTGTGGGATCCCATTTCCCATTTTACTCCAATTACAAAGTACTTAATTAATAATCATTCGGATTGACTTCCTAATGTAAATGAATACTATATTATAAAAATGTCAGTCCCATGGGTCCCAGTGAGAACTTAATGTTACTCCATGTTATGATCCTTACTCCACAAAACCTATCCTGTCAAACTCCCCTTCTCAGTTCCAAAACAGACAGATCCATAAAGACAGTGAACAATTGCACTCAACAATCATTCATACTTAACAATTTCGGACTAAGTGTCGATCTCAATATCCAGCACACAGTTAACCACTAAATAAAACAAAAATAAAGTACCATTGAACCTGAAATGACCATCAAGTGATGAATGACTTTTTAAATTTTAATTTTTTTAAGGAATTTTGAACCATTTTTTGAAAAAATGAAAAAATTTGACCATTTTAAAACAAACATAGGATCAAGAAGGGGGAATTCGACATGACACTAGAATGACTCCTCTTAGCTCCCCCACACTTAAAATATGTTTGTACTCAAAAAAATAAATTCTTTAGACCATAAAATAGAAATATAATTTGTGAATTTCAGCTCAATAATGCATGATTAAACTTTAATATCGAGAGTAGCAGGACTAAACAATGAGTCAGCTTTTTCACAGTGTTCAAAAATGATGTCCTGCTTAGCTTCAAAAGCCCACTAGAAATAAAAATCCTCAAAAACTCATACGCTTTCAAGTATTTCATGCCTCTTATGTGTATTCATTAACTATCCTACTTCACCATCCAATTCAAGTTCTAATTCAAGGAGTGTTGACAGGTTAGAAGAAGTGGAACTCAAAACTTAACCAAGGGCACCTTCCATTATCACCTTCCTCCAGGTTCCAAAAATTAAATCCCATTAAATTGATCACTTTATTGTTTCAACTCAAATTAAAATTAACCAAGTCAATTGCTCCCTTATTCATTAGGGTTCAAAATTCCCCTCACATTAATGAGTTCATTTTTGACAAGGGCACTTTATTTCTATTCATTCCCAGCCAGATTCCATTTGCAGAGCACTGTGCATAGCACTTATTAAGATTTAAATTGGCTTTATTTATTCATAGAAACGCACCCTGTGCACCTTGTCTTAGATACTCACCGCGGGATCCCATTTACCCATTTTACTCTAGTTACAAATGACTTAATTAATAATCCTTCAGATTGACTTCTTAAAGTGATTGAATATAATAGTATAAAAATGTGAGTCCCATGGGTTCCAGTGAGAACTTCAAGTTACTCCAAGTTATGATCCTTACTACACAAAACCTATCCTTTTACACCCCCTTCCTCAGTTCTTAAACAGATAGATCCATAGAGACAGTGAACAATTGCACTCAATAATCATTCATACATAATAATTTCTGACTAAGTGTCACTCTAAACATCCAGCACACAGTTATCCACTAAACAGACATAAATTAAGTACCATTAAAACTCCAATTACCATCATGTGACGAAATTTTTTTGAAAATTAATTTTTATTTTGAAGGAATTTTGAACAATTTTTTGAAAAAAATGAAAAAAATTGACCATTTTAAAACAAACATTGGTTCAAGAAGGGGGGAATTTAAAATGACACTAGAATGAAACCTATTAGATCCCACACACTTAATGCTTTGTTTTTCGTCAAACATATACATTCCTTAGACCTTAAAACAGAAATATAATTTGTGAATTTCAGCTCAAAAATACATGATTAAACATTAATATCCAGAGGAGAAAAACTAAACAATTAGTCAGTTTTTTCACAGTGTTTAAAAATGATATCCTACTTAGCTTCAAAATCCCAATGGAATTCAAAAGCCTCAAAAACTCGTACACTATCACGTATGTCATGCCTCCTTTGTGTATTCATTAACTATCCTACTTCACCGTCCAATTCAAGTTCTAATTCAAGGAGTGTTGATAGGTTAGAAGAAGTGGAACTCAAAACCTAACCACAGGCACATTCCATTCTCACCTTCCTCCTGATTCTAGAAGTTAAATTCCATTAAATTTATCACTTTATTGTTTCAACTCAAATGAAAATTAACCAATCCAATTACTCCCTTCTTCATTAGGGTGAAAAATCCCCTCACATTAATGAGTTCATTTTTGACAATGGAACTTTATTTATATTATTTCCCAGCCATATTCTATGTGCAGAGCACTTATTAAGATTGAAATTGGATTTATTTATTCACAGAAACGCACCCAGTGCACCTTGTCTCAAATATTCACCATGGGATCCCATTTTCCCATTTTACTCTAGTTACAAAGGACTTAATTAGTAATCATTATAATTGACTTCCTAAAGTGATTGAATATTATAGTATAAAAATGTGAGTCCCATGGGTTCTAGTGAGAACTTCAAGTTACTCCATGTTATGATCCTTACTCCACAAAACCTATCCTGTCACACTCCCTTCCTCAGTTCCTAAACAGATAGATCCATAGAAACAGTGAAAAATTACACTCAATAATCATTCATACTTAACAATTTCCGACTAAGTGTCACTCTCAACATCCAGCACATAGTTATCCACTAAACAGGTCAAAAATGAAGTACCCTTGAATCACCAATGACCATTAAGTGATGAAAGAATTTTGAAAATTAATTTTTTTTGAAGGAATTTTGAACCATTTTTAAAAAATTAATTTTTTGGACCATTTTATAACAAACTCAGGTTCAAAAGGGGGAATTCAACATGACAATAGAATATCCCCTCTCCAAAATTTGACGTGTGTCCTTGTCACAAGGATGGTCAAGCTTAAATTTATAAAGACCTAAGATATTGCACAGTGGCTAACCTCGGGGTCACTCCCAAGGAAGAAGTTTCGAGAGCCCTAGTGGTCTATTCCAAAAAATCTTTTTTGTGTTTTTAAATAATTTGATAACATAAAGAAACACTCCTAAGAAAACTCCAATCAGTGCTGAAGAGCACAGTGGAGAGGGAGACAGTGATGGAAAAGTGCAAAAAACCAAGACACTGGACAAATCTACATGGAAAAAGAAAAGATGACAAACAAACACAACACAAGACAGAAAAATAAATAGAATAAAGGAAAGGAAACCTAAACATAGAAGGAAAAATTTATAAAGAACAGGGACGGACCGAGGTTAAATCCACCCTCTACTCCTTATCATAGACTATCTTAAATAATTGATCAACAATTCTCAAATTAGCTCAGTGCATGACCAGTGTCTTGGATCACATACCAATCTCACCTATAAATTGAACACTCACGAGTTGAATTCCTTAAATACTCAAGCGTTCCTCCGAACTGCAAGGTGACTCACCCAAAAAATTCATTCTGGAAATAATTTCTCACAATCCATAATGATTCTACTAAGATCGTCACATAACATAACCAATCTTGATTCTAAGTTCGAGAAATCAAGACATGAAGGGGAGAAGAAATTAAACAAGAAAGTAGCAAGACGTCCTACGCAAGATCTCACTCTCGCTAAATCTAACTCACAGACGTGATCTACCAAGGCGAATAGAAAGAATGTGATCACATTAATGTGCGGATCTCCAGATCGTGTTGGGTTTCATAAAATGTATCTAGCCCCACAAATTAGATCACCATTTCTGGAGATTCTAGATCACAATGTGAGATGAGAATGAATGAATGACACAAGATAAGTGAAACAAACATCACAATTCAATTAAAAAAACATGAAACACTACAGTATTATTATTAGACTTAACAAAACACCAAAAACAGAGTAGAGATGATGGATGAAATGGAGGAGCGGGAACCCGTTTTAAGGTCGAGGATGAGTTACAGTATGATGAAGTGGTATGGAATGGTGTGTGAATAGTGGTGGAGTGTCCTCCACCACTGTTGAATGATGCCCCTCGGTACTCTACACTCGGACCCCGGACCTTCGCTTTTGCCTCTACACCTGAGAGGAGTCAAGGATCCTCTTATTCAGGGGTGAAAAACAGAAAACTGAAACTAACAGGCAGAAGATAACCATGTGGCGAGTCTTTGAGTCCATGTCACCAGCTCCCGAGTGAACACCATGTAAGTTCAAACCATCCCTTTCAAAGAGATCGAGAATCTTTCACGCCATTCCCACAAACAATTTCTTTTATCACCGCTTTAATGAATATCTCCCCCCTGCACGAAGAAACACATGTGGGTCAAAATAGAAAAACTAAAATAAAACTATTAAATATCATATATTATATCACTACTTAGATAAAAATACTTATTAATATATATATATATATATATAATACGTAACATTATTATTACTATTACTTGTAAATATAATTATTATATTTATTCAATAACAAATCTTATTATGACATATTAATATTTTATATAAGCTTTTATACTTTTATTAATCGGCTTATTATTATTATAATATGGTATATGATATGTAACACATAATATATATATATATATATAATATTTTATGTTATAATAAAATAAAATAAAAACAGATAAAGAAAAAAAGAAAAATGAAGAAGGGGGAGGGATTGTTGGTGCTTGGAAAGTAGCGGGCAAGGGGGGTCTCAGCTCAGCAGGGGAAGGCGACGGAACATCAGGGCAGGGTAAGGTCTCGGCGCTGAGGCTCGGGTGGCTCTCTGGTGAATTCAAAAGGTGCTGGGAGAGGGGGTTCAGGTATTCCAGTACAGAAGAATGGCACAGGGGGTGAGGCGAGCAGTGATGTGTGGAGCAGGAGGCGGGCTCGGTTTGGGCGATGGAGATGGAGGAGTGAGGTAGGGGAGAAATCGTGGGTTACCGATGCGATGATAGGAGAACATGGTCATGGTGAGGCTAGGATGTGGGTCAGGGGTTGAAGTGAGATGGAGAAGCGGTGGTTCAGGGGAAGTGAGGAATGAAGGGGTGAGGGTTTGGGTGTTGCAGAGATGGAGGCGCGTGAGAAAGGGAAGTCGTTCGGGTTGGATACGAGGGGCTTCGACTTGAAAATATGTTGTGCGGCCAAGGGATGTGGTGGCTGTGGTGAGGGGTGGATTTGGTTTCTTCTAAAGATTTGGGTTCTGAAATTAATATTTATTTTCTGCTGAGATTGTGTTTGATCTGTTCATGTCTCGTATGCAGATTCAAATTACTATTATGTTGTTGTTTTTAATATTTGATGTTGTTGTGAGGATGGGGTTGATGGCAGGGGAAGCGGCAAAGAAAGGGGTTCGCGCGGACTGGGGAGTGAAGATAAGGGTAGTTGTGGAGTTAATTTTCTTTCTACTGGATTAAAGGAATGGAGGAGTGTATCACTGGGGTTAAGCGGCAGAGCAGTAGCGGTGAGGATGGGTGCATCAGTAGGTTGTGCGTATCAGTGAGGTAGTGAAGGAGACAGAGGTGTATCAGTAGGCTTAATAACAGTGAACTGGAGGGTATCAGTGAGGAAATAAAACATATCAGTGAGGTGTCTGTAGCGTTGAGAAAATATAGGGGCGAAGGTGTATCCGTGAGGTGGGTATAACGGTAAACTGGAGAGAGCTGTATCGGTGATGTAATAAAAAATGGGAAGAGGTGAGGATAAATGTAGCTACCGGTAGAGGGGTGTGGTAAAAGTGAGGATGAAAATAATGTAACAATGAGGTATAAGGGTGGAGGCGTAACGGTAGGTTGTGCGTATCAGTGAGGTTTTGTGTATCAGTGAGGTTGGTCACTGATAAAGGATGGGCCGTGTGACCACAACACCTACGGACCAACAAAACAAAGAGAAGTAAATAAATAAAATAATTTAATAAAATAAAAATATAAAAAAATAAAAAAATAAAATAAATTTAAAATAATGGAATTAAAAACAACAAAGTTAAATAATAAAATTAATGACACATTATTTAAACAAATGAATTAATTTGGGTAAAAAAATTAAACAAATTTAATTAAAGAACAATGTAAAATATTTATAGTAACATGCTTAAATTATTTAACCAATTAATTAAAGAATTAATTAAATTGAAGAATGAAAAATATTAAAAGAATAAAATTAAATTGTTAAAACTAATTAAATTATTAAAAGACTAAAAACCAAAAAGAGTTATTTATATCCAATTTAAACAATAAGGTATTAATTAATTTAATAAATGAATTAATAAACTAACTAGAATAAAAATAAGAGAATAAATAAATAAAAGACTAATTCTCAAGACTATGTTAATTTAAGAATTTTTTAAAATGACACTAAAGCACATTAAAACACATGTTTTAAACTAAAATAGATTATTTTACACAGAAAAGCACAAAAACACAACAATTATCAATTATTTAATAAAAATAATCATTTTGGTATAAAAAAGTCAATAAAATGTAAAAAGGATGTGTCAAAAAGTGTGAAAACACCGCCACATCAACAGCCATGTGGGGTGACATGAAGACCGCCGAAAGAGGGGGCCAGTTAAGGAAAGTACATGAAGTGTAACATTAATGAACACACTGTTTACTATTCTTTAAAAATTATTATAGCGGACAGGGGTTACGTCTCATTCACGGAAACCCCTTCTTCTAATTATGTCTCTCCTAGGAGCGACCAAGGAGTGATATTATTCCTGGAGCCCCCAATCGATCATCTGTTCTCTGTTTCAACCTCTATCAATTGAATTGGAATTTCCATGGTGAGTTATTCCTTCTTCATGAGACTCATTCCTTGATTTATACTCTTTCGTGAGATCTGTTTAGTTTAACATTTTATAATTTTTTTAGTTCTACCACATTATAGGACGATTCAAGGGTCGACGCCAGATTATATCGATCGTACAATTCCTAGGTAGGTGTTTTGTGCCTTTCTGTAGTTATTCCTTCAATTTTATGTGCAAAAGTTCCCAATATCCTAGAATGGGTTTTGCATGATTAAGGATTTTAACCTTGTTGATGCATACAATTCTTGTTTTCTTGCATTTTGTATCTTTTTTGTAAATAGGGATATTTTCCATGCTATGGATGTGTTTTCCCATGTTTGATTTCATATTGACTGTTTGGTATAGTTTTGCATGTTAGGCTGCTTGCTTTCTGTGACTAGTGTTGTTAGGATGTATTTTTTTGTCTGATGATGTTATATGCTTGTATATGTTTAGACAAGTAGTTCTTGAAAGCTATTATCCAAGTATTTCATAAGGCTTACGTTGGCTGTTAAACATCGTTGTGCATGATAGACTTACACAGGGCTGTGGAAACCTGGTGTAGTAGACCATTGGGGGAATGGACGCCGAGGGAATCCCCATAGGGTCTATTTACTTATAGGTAGCGAGACCATATGGGGGATGGACTTTGTGCTCCATCAGAGTGTCTATAGTTCCACGTTGAGAGACAATAGGGGGAATTAGAAGTTGAGTGCTTACTCAGAGTGTCTATAGTTACCGATGTGAGACTACATGGGGAATTGACTATGACTGCTTCCTTAGAGAGTATTTGTTAAAGCTAAACCAGAGGGTCCAGACTGTGTGTACTCCCTCGAGGGTTTCATGTGTTTGATTGTTTGAAATAGAGGAGTCAGGAAGTTAGTACTTCCCAAATATTTACTTGTTTCTGATTAGCTACTTACTTGATATAATGAAAATGAATGCAATTGAAATTATAGGATTGTTTACTTTTGATTACTTCCTTATTTACTGCTTCGTTTTTCTTATTTCCTCCTATATATATTCACTGACTATTAGGCACGGATCTTTAGGTGTTTTCCTAATGGGATTCGTCTCACACCTTGTTTGGGCCATGCTTTTGGGCCCAAAATGATTATATTTTTGTAGGTATAGATAAGGGAAAAACCCTTCAACTTCAGATACTTGATTTTTGTGGAACTTTAGAACATGGGACCAAGCTGAGGCTTGCGATGTTGTTGGAGATGTTAACTTTTTTCCTTTGGACATTGGTTTAGTACTGTATTCCTGCATTGTGACTTTTTTGGATTCTTTCATAGATATTATGACATGCATCATTATTTATATATATGTTCTGAAGTCATGTATTTATTATCATTCTTCCATTTTCGTTGTTGTATGGTATTATTACTACTTCTTTTATTTTTATCTAATTGTTATTATTCTACGTTAATCTTTTAATGAGGGCATATTTTCCCCACTATCACACCCATGTCCCTTGTTGCTAGTCACTAGCCTCTGGTGTTCAGGGAATTGTGCCTGGGGTCATGTTACCAACTGGGTACGGGGAAACATTGATTTGAACTCAGAACAAGGACATTACAAAATGGTATCAGAGAAATTATTTTCTTCTTGACCTATATTTTGGAGCCTATACTCAATGATTGAATGGATTTACTACTTGGTAATAAGATGTGTCTAAGTATAGCAAAATCGTGTATAAGGAAAAGCTGATTTACCTCATCATTTCAATTTTTCCGATTATGAAAATTTTACAGTTGATTTTATTTCACCATTGAATGATTCAGATGGGTTTTCTATTTTATTTAATATTTTTGAGGTTCTATTCTTCTTGAAACCTGATGAAATAAGGGTATTCCATCTCATGCATCATATAGGCACTTGCTCAAGATCACCTGACATGCATTCTTTCCATGCCATTTAGGTTGCATTACTGATTTCATGTTGCTATGGTAGATGTTGTGCTAGATGTGAATGTTATTGTGATAGATTCTTTGATAGAATATCTGCTGTTTGATACGGTATTGCAAATGTTTAATGGTTTTATTTGCATGAACACCAAACTTTGGTCCCTAAGGTGTTATGGGACCTCATGGATCAGAATTTGGTAGATCATGTGATTGATTTCATGGTTATTTCTTGTATATATATGACTTAAATGACATTCTTGGATTTGCAGGGAGTATGGCCCCCAAAGATTAGAATTTGACATTTTAATGTTCATTTCATTGTTTTTCTGGATTCCAGAGTATTTTCTGTGTCTTACCGTCATGAAAAACCAAAGAATACATGTTGTGTATTGATTAATATAAGCTATGTATCCTTCGGTTCCTGAAAGAATTTTATTTCTTAAGTATATGTCATGTACTTTAGGAACACACTGTGTTTTATCTATCCATGTTTCGGCCTTTGTGGGTAGAGACATGAGGTTGGGAAATCTTTTGTATAACATGCCATGTACCTAACGTACATGTCGTGTTGTATAGAACATGTGTCCACCCATGTAGCCAACAACATGGATGGATGAAAAATAGGTTATACACATAGTTTCCATCTTGAACACATCGTGTAGTGTAACCCATGTATACATCCGTGTGACTAACAACACGAGTTAGTGAAAAACTTCTAGTGCATGCCGTGTCTGGCACAAAAATGTTGTGTAGTCTTATTTTAGGAGAACCATGTAGATTATTTTTATAGAAGAACTCTGGAAGGGGAAAATGTCTCAAGTACGTGCCGTGTCTTGGGGAACACTCCATTTGTATGGGGTGTTACATGACAATTTCTGGAAGAAGTACACACCCATTTAATGGTTTATGGGAACACGATGTGTAGTGGTAATACACGTCATGTAATCTTGTTTTATAAATCATGAATTATTTCATTCTGATGTTCCTTTATTGTGCTTCTATGTTTCTGTCCTTGAGATTCTTGGAATGAGGTTTGTGTTTGACCTTGCAGAGTTAGGCCACTAAGACATCCTATAGTTGTTTTCCAGATATAGGGAAACAATTAGTCACTAGAAATGGTAGATCATGAACTAAAAGAAGATTCGCCCATCATTCATTTCAGGGTACCAGTCGTCATTCTAGACATAGGTGCTGATGCACAATTCCAATAAGGATTCATGAGGTTTATGAAGACCTTTAGGGGAGTACCGCATCCTGTCTCTTCTATGGAAGAGTTGATGTGGGCCTTTCAGTGGGAGCATCCTCCCACCTTCATAGGGGATAGAGGACCTCTATATGCAGAGTATTTTGTAGAAGCCATGTTGTTGATCTTTGAGAATCTAGAGATGACTCCAGAGAGGGGGGTAACGCTTGATACTTACATGCTTTGGGATTTCACCAAGTGATGGTGGGATGTGATCTCACATGGAGGACGCCATCAGGTTAGGGCCTGGGATGAGTTCTAGGGTAGCGTATATGACTAATACTACCCAGAGACTTTGGGGGCTGATCGATCTCGAGAGTCCATGATTCTAGAATAGGGTACTCTCTCATTCATGGAGTACTCTTCTCGCTTCACAAAGTTGCAGTGACCCATGCTCATTATAGGAAGAGATGAGTTATTTCTAGAAATGATGTTTGAGGATGGTCTCAGGAATGACATCCAATATCATGTGAACATCTTTAGGTTGACTTCCATCACTTCTATAGGCAACCAGACACTAATCACAGAGCATAATTTGAGGGATTCAGAAGCTATTAGCCAAGGAGGCTCCGAAACCAATGTTAGACCCCCCCCCCCAAATGATTGCAGGAAAGGACATAGGGAGTCTACGCATGGTTATCTAAAGAGGTGGGATACATCTTCTAGTAGCCAGGTAGTGTGATACCCTTGTGAGAAGAGTGGGAATATGAGGCAACATTAGCTGAGAGAACTAGTGGAGTTCCGATATTGTAGTAAGATGGGTCATCTTTGGTGTTTCTATTAGTTTTTCTCACTAGCAGCTGCTGACAATAGTTCTTCCATGACTCGTCGTTTTGGAGAAGGACCACCAATTTCTCATCAGTCTGGGAATTGGAGTTCATCCAGCTGTTCAGGCCGAGGTGGAGGTCTTGTATGTGGTAGCTAGTCTCTAGGTTTTCAGGAACAATAGGGTGGATCAGATCATGGTGGTCAGGCGGGGTCACAGGTCCATGGTACAGGCTTGACATTTTCAGTGGAGCAGACACAACATGAGCAGAAACATGGATCCTCCATAGTTCATGGTACGACTCTAGTCGCCTCGGTTTTAGCATCAACACTTTTCAATATAGGGATACCCATAGATTCATATATGTTTCTTTTGTGAAGATCCTTGGGAACTTTATCAATAAATTTGATGATATAGGGACACTGGAAACTCTGTTGGGGACTAGAACAGCTAGTGTGCATCAGTACAAGGAGTTCCCTCCTAAGGTTGGTGGGTGTCACTTCTTATGGAACCTCTATGTGTTTGAGATGACATGCTATGATTTCATTCTAGGAATGAACTAGTTAGTTCCCATCTATGCTATTGTCGATTTATATCACCGTAGGGTGAGTTTCCCATCACCAAAGGGTTATTTCTTTTTACAAAGGGGGGAATGGGATGTCTCAGAAAGAAAGATCAGGACCTAAGGATCATGGGTTGGGAGGATTTACATCCCATTTTTCTAGTCTATATTTGGATGATCGAGGGACTTCACAGTTGGACATTCCTCCGATAGTGGATCATTTCAAGGATGTCTTTTCAGAGTTCTTTTCATGTTTCATCTGAAGTGAGATTTAGAATTTTCTATTGATCTTGTGCAGGGAGTAGCACCCGTGTCCATTATTCATTATAAGATAGCTACACCAGAGTTGCAGGAGTTCAAGAAGCAGTTGTTGGAGTTGATGTCAAAGAGTTTCATCGGACCCAGAACGTCTCCTTGGGTTTTGTTTATCCTATTTATGAAGAAGGTAGACAGTACCCTCAGACGTTGTGTGGATTATAATATTTTTAACCAGTTGATGGTCAAGAACCAATATACCTTTCCAAGGATTGATGATATCTTGGATCAACATTTAGGAGGCCAAGTGTTCTCAAAGATTGACTTCATATACGGTTAGCATTAGTTGCACATTAAACCATCACATATACATATTACAACCATTTAGAGTAGATATGGTCTATACGAATATATGATTATGCCGTTGGGACTCATAAATGAACTTTTATGTTTCATGGCACTGATAAACCGAGTATTCCATCTGTACATGGACTCTTTTATGGTAGTCTTCGTGGATGATATCTTGGTGTACTCTCACACTCGACAAAACCATGATACCCTTTTTGAGATCATTTTGAGTATACTAATGGATCATCAGTTATATTCTAAGCTTTCAAAATTCCACTTTCGGATGGACCAAATTCACTTCTTGGGCCATGTTATCTTAGACACAGGAGTATCAGTAGACCTAGAGAAAGTGAGAGCATTAGTTTCCTAGGAGATCCTAAAGAACCTCTTTGAGGTATGATGGTTTCTAGGGATGGATGGTTATTATAGACCGTTCATACAAGCCTTTTCATTCTTAGCAGCACCCGAGATGATCCTGACTATGAAGGGTGCAATGTACCTATTGATAGATTATTGTGATTCAACCTTTCTTGAGATGAAAGGGAGGTTGAATTCAGAATCGATACTAGTTTTTCCTAAGATAGAAAATATTTATACAATTAACTATGATGCCACAGGTATCAGGATTGGAGCTGGGATTATGTAGGGGGAAGGAGTCAATCTGTATAGGTCTAGGCATTTGATTCTACATGAAATGATTTAACCAACACATGATCTTGATTTGTCCACAATTGTTCATTATATACAAAGTTAAAGACATTATCTATTGGGACAACATTTTGTAGTTTTCACCAACCACAAAAGTCTCATTTACATCTTCACTCAGCATGACTTGTATTTGAGTCAATGAAGGTGGGTTGATTACCTTCAGGTCTTTGGCATTAAGTTTGCCTATACACATGGGAAAGGAAGCACTGTGGTTGATGCATTGAGAAAGTGAACTCAGATATAGGCAGTTCAAGAGGCCAGTAATGAGTGGTAGCTTTTGGATCTATTCTATGGGAAGCATTTGGAGATGCATGATAGATAGGGGAAGACATTTCTTTCTTATGAAGTTGTTACCTATACTATCCTTGATTGAGTGTGATTGAGGGATGTATCAGATTCAAAAGGCCTAGTCCTACAATAGAGTGTGTTAGGAGAGAACCCTATTCCTATATGGAAAATAGGGGAGGATGTGATCTTTCATTTTCATGGGAGTGTATGTGTGTCAGCAAACATACGCAAGGAGCTGATGAAGGACTTTTATTCCTCAGTTTGGGAAGTTCATCCTGGTGTCATCAAGATGTATCAAGATCCACACCATTAGTAATGGTGTTCGGGTATGAATTGATATGTTTCTAGGTTTTTCATGTGTTGTTCCACCTGTCAGCAGGTGAAGACAGATCATCAATGACCAGTAGAGCATTTTCAGAAGCAACCCATGCCCGAGTGGAAGTGTAATGATGTCATGATGGACTTCATGATAGGTTTACCAAGATATCTTCAAGGAAATTATTCAGTTTGGGTTGTTATTGATGAACTCAAGAAGGTTTCAAAAATCTTACCAATCAAAGAGACCATTAGTGTTGATGATATGGGAAGGTTGTATATCTAGTAGATTGTACATTTACATGGGGTTCCACATCCCATTGTTTCAGAAAAATTTTCCCTTTATAATTCTCGGGTCTGGCAGTGATTATAAAGGGCATTGGTTACACAGTACTTTTGAGTACATCTTACCATCCCCAGACAAATGGCTAGTCTGAGCATACGATTTAGGTGATATAGGACATGCGACAACCATGTATCATATATTTTAGAGGTTTTTGGAAAATCACAAACCTCTTGTAGATTTTTCCTCCGATAATAGTTTTCATGAAACTATTTAGATGGAAAATTATTAGGATTTTAATGGTAGGCCATGCTGATCACCCCTATGTTGGATAAAAGAAGAGGAGGTAGCTATGTTGGGACCTCGTCTTGTCTTGGGGACCATATAGCTGATAGAGTTGATTCAGAAGAGGATGGCTAATGCACAGTTAGGACAAAAGTATTATGTTGAGTGATGGAGATGACCTCTAGAGTTTGAGGTTGGAGATCAGGTTTTTCTACGTGTCACACTGAGGTTGATACACATTAGGATTTATAGATATAGAATGTGTTCACCAAGATATGTTGGTATGTTTCAGGTTTTGGAGAGTGTCAGTCCGGTTGCCTATCGGCTATAATTACCTCATAGTTAATGGGCTATGCACTAAATCTTCGACATTTCTCACCTTTGACATTACTTCTCATACATGCCTCATGTTTTTCAACTTGAGGAGGTTGAGTTGGAGGTGGATGCCTCATTCGAAGAACATTTTATCTGGATTGTTGATCGCATCACGATGGTTCTCTACGGCTAGTCACTTCCTCTAGTACGGGTGCTATCACAACATGGGAAAGTATAGGATGATACATGGGAGAGGGAGGCTGATGTATGATCGTAGTGACTGAATCTATTCAAGGACTCTTCTTTGAAACCTTCTTAGTTAAATTTGGGGTTGAATTTATTTAAAGGGGGATATTTGTAAGAAAATTGGCCTTCTTTTCATTTGTGGGTTCTATTTTCTGTTATTTTGAGGAAAAAGAGGAAAATCTGGGAATTTAAGGTGTAAATGTCATGTTCGTTGGAGTACATGTCGTGAACCCAGTTTACGTGGGTGACCATGTGTTGGCCATGTAACGGCTGAGTACATGGCCGTGTAGGGTGACCTAGAGACTACCTAAAGTAGGTTCCAGTTAAGGCAAGTACACACAGGGTACCGTTAAAAAACACGCTGTGTAATTTTCTTTTTAATTTTTATATTGAACCTGGGTTGCGTCTCATTCATAGAAACCCATTCTTCTAACAACGTCTTATCTAGGAGATACGGAAAAGCAAAATTCTTCCTGGAGCCACTGATCGATCATCTGTTCTCCGTTTTAACTGTCATCAATTGCATTTGAATCACAATTACGAGTTCTTCCTTATTGTAGAGTCTAATTCCTTGATATCTCCTCTATCGTGAGATATCTTTGTTTGAAATTTTTAGACATTTGTGTAGATCTACCACATTCAAGGTCGATTCAAGGGATGACATCAGAGTATATCGATTGTACAATGTCGAGGTAGGTGGTTTGTGCCTTTCAGTAGAGGGTCCTTGAATTTTATGTTAAAAAGTTCCCAATAACATTTAATGGTGTATTGGGTGTTTAAGGATTTCAACCATGTTGATTCCTAATATGCTTATTTTCTTGAATTTGGACACTTGTTTGTAAATAGTTTTATTTCTCATGATACGAAGCTATTTTCCCATGTTGGATTTGATGTTAACCATTTGGTTTAGTTTTTCCTATTATGCAGCTTCATTTCCATGCCTAGTGTTGTTAGGATTGAGTGTTTTATCTGATGTTTTTATATTCATGTATTTGTTTAGCCAAGTAGTTCATGAAATCTATTAACCAAGTATTTAATAAGGTTTAATTTGACTTTTGAACATCTGGGTGGAAAATTCACTTACACATGGCTATAAGAACCTAGTGTAGTAGACTATAGAACGAATGAATGTTGAGGGATTCCCCAGAGTGTTTATTTAATTTTACGTAGTGATACCATAGGTGGAATTGGATGTTGAGTGCTTCGTTAGAGTATCTATAGTTAAAAAAATGAGAGAACATGGGTAATTGGCAGTGAGTTCTTCCTCAGAGAGTGTTTTCTAAAGCTTAACCAGAGGGGTTAGAATATGAGTACATCCCATAAGGTTTCTTGTGTATGATTAGTTAAACCAAAGGGTTTAGGCTTTGAGTGCTTCTTAGAGAGATACTTGTTTGTGATTTTCTTCTTACTTGATATAATTAAAATGAATGCAATTGAAACTATACGATTGTTTACTTTTGACTAGTTTCTTTTTTATACTTCATCTTGGTTATTGTCGGCAATATATATTCACTGACTATTATGCATGGATCATAGGGTGGTTGCCTACTGGGATTTGTCCCACCCCTATTTGGGTCATGAATTTGGGACCAAAAATATTATATTTTTGAAGGTATATATAAGGGAAGGCGTCATTCTAATTCAGGTACATGATTGGTGTGGAGCAGGAGAGCATGAGAACAAGATGAGGTTTGTGATGCTGCTATAGTTGTTTTCTTGTTTTCATTTGTATGTTGGTTTAGTAATTTATTATCGCATTGTGACTTTTTTGGCTGACTTAATAGATATCATGACAGGAATTATTATTTTTAAATATACGCTGAAGTCATTTATTTACTATCATTCTTCCACTGTTGTTGTTGTATGATATTATTACTGCTTCTGTTATTGGTATTTGATTGTGATTCCACTGCATTACTCTACCAATAAGGTAATAGTTTCCCCAATATCACACCAAATATCCTCAAAGCTATTTGAAAACCACTAGTATTCGGGGAAATTAACTTGAGTCCATGTGACCAACCGGGTATGGGGATACTTTGGGAGGCACCTAGAATCGAGACATTACCATGGGTGGCTTCCAAATCACCCTCAGCCCGTGCACCATATGACTTCTTCAAAAAAAAAAATTAATATAACTCAATGAAATTAATCTAGGACTAAACCCATACCCCAACAATGATATTTAATGGCTGAAAAATAATAAAATGAAAGAGTCACATGGGTCAAGGTGTGAAAATTATCCCCACCATAACACTTTCCTCCCCTATAAAGCCACAACAATCTCTAAACGATGGATCTACACCTAAATATTTCACATGAAAACAATCCAACCTCTTAAACCAAGGAAATTCCATAAACCACCAATAGGACTCAACTTGATTGCCTAAAACAAACCACCAATAGAGGGGATGTCCAAACGAATTCCCCACCATTAGAATTCAACTAGTATGAGATAATGACTTAAGAGATAACCCAAAGAGGAGGTGGGTCTCCCAACCATAAACAACCAACATATACATGACCAAACAAAAAGCCAACTTAGACCTGAATCAGGCCATACTAATGTTAAATGAAAAAACATCAATAACATTTAAATCATCAACTCCCTTTTTACCTAAGGATGAATAAAAAACCTCACCCAAGTCACATGTGTGGTCTATATAAATAATCTAATTGGAAACTAACACTTGAAAAATCACAATTACTGACATTGTGTGAGTGATAAGTTCACCTCACTTTTTAAGACCAGAGAAAATTCACAATGATAGAGAATCCACAATAGAAATTATATAACTACCTCACCGCAATGATAGAGGCGTAAAATTAACCATGATTCTTAATATACTCTGGGGTTCCTAACTACGTACCGAATTCACTACTAGGCCTTTTGGATAGATCTTTCATGGATAAAGCATATCCTGCCTCATAGTCCGGTTCTGGTAATCCTAATAAGAAACATACATCTTTTGATTTGACAGTTTAAGGGACAAAATTTTGAAATAAAACAACACTGGAATTGAAAACTAGAGTTCATTAAATGTCCCACAACATTCCCATATATTTCAAAACCCCAAACACCATTAGTAAACTGCAATTGTAATAGAAAAATTACACTAGAATGAAACATACATAAGAAACATTAAACCAATACCCAAAAACACATGACCTCTAAGAACATCCTCCATGAATATTTCTAGAGAATCCTCGATAGAATCATTGTAAGTGACATAAATGTCCAAATGCATGACAGTTCTTATGAGTAAGTGGGCATGATGGCCTCTTGTGGCCCATATTTCAACACTGATAACACATGAGGATCTCTTGTAGTGAGGATTTTGATGAAGGATCCTGAGGCCTTTTGATTCCACAACTCGATCCATTGACATTCGATTGCTTACTCATATTATTGTTGGAAGTCTCCCTACTACTCCTAGGAATTGAAGGAGGGAGGACTCCCTCATCCACAGTATCCAAAAAACATCAATATTAAAAAAAATTCTACACCACTTTGGAAATAAAAGTTAGGTTGGACGCTGACACCCTTGATTGTAGATTGGGATGGAGGCCCTCCTCGAAACATTGTTCATTCATGGAGTCATCCCTTTCATACCCTGAATTATAAGGGACCAGCTCCACAAAGAGCTGGAAATACTCCAACACAGATCTATATCACTGTTGATGACAACACATCTCCATCCCCTTTCTCACACCTTATTTCTCTTAAAAATACCGATTAATGAACAAAGCCTTGAAAAACTCCCATGTAATCTCTCGATAGGGATTCTTATGAGACACTGACTTCCACTACATCCACAGTGAACCTTCACTCATGAAGGATTCAAACATGAACTTCAATGACATGGGAAAATTAACAACGTTATGTTCCCTTTCAATCTTCGACATCCACTCTTCCGCTACTAAAGGGTCTTCTTGACCATAAAAGAGTGGTGGATCTAGCTTCCAAAACTCAAGCATAAAATCCTTAAGTTGATCAATTACACTACGATCACCCATCAAATCATGAAGGGGAGAACCGATGGACATGAAAAGTCAAGAACCCAATCAAGGCCAACTAAATAAATAATAATCCTCAAAATCAAACACCATATAGATGAAAAGCTATAAACACAATAAAATGAGTCATCAAAACATCAAAATATTACTTTTGTAAACACCTTTAATTTAAGACAATATTGGTGGGTTAAAATCTTCCCATTTGTATTATTTGGTGTCTCACTCACATGCATGTTTTTGTGCCACCTCTGGCATCCATCTTCCATTCCAGAAATCTATTCATCTTACAACATACCATTATGCATGTGAGAACCCCTACGAACACCAAGGACCAAAATAAACAACTTCATTTTTCAAAAACAAATCATTCATCCAATTTACATTAAAAAATGCACACATTAAACATGTCATTTCAAACAACCATTTTTTTTCAAACCCGATTTTTCATTTTCAAGAAACATATAGCAGTCAAAGGAAACCCAAAAAACATAAATAGGGAATTACTGTCGGTGTGTGACTTGACTATATGGTTGGCGACCATATGTCAAACATGTCACCGACACATAGTGTCTTTTAGAACCATTCCCCTAGCTCCACAAAGCTTGCTAGGACATGTAGGCTCATGAGGACTATTAACCCAACTCCCCATTTCTTTTCCAAACTGAAAAAAATTCCATAAAAGACTGATAGAAACTAATTAAGCCAGACTTCCCATGGAAACTCGATGATAAGAATGAGAAAAAGTTCAAGATGCTCTTCACGTAATTCCCCCTCGAGTTATAAAAATCATACTATATCTACCATTACATCCCAAATAAAATATGAAACTCTAAAAAGATAGGTTTTCTAAGATCTGACCACCTCTGATACAAATTTGTCATGAACTTACCCAGGTTAACCCTAAACAGGTCACCCAAGCTGATCTTTGGAATGATCCAAGAGGTGTTGTCGATCCTCGAGGGCTGGTGAAAAGTTCATGGTCATCGAAAAATTGATTATGGGAACAATTTCTCCCATGGTAAATAAATAAAAACAATGGAAATGAAAAATAGCAACTTAAAATTAATAAACAAAACAAACAAATAAACATGAACTAATGAAGATAAAACGAACTGAACCTAACGACAAAACTAACTCCATGTGACCCCGCATGTCACTCTCCGACTAAATGATCAAAAATTACCGAAGGATAATGCACCCAAGCTGGACCTTCACAAGATCTACAAATGAAAAGAAATATAAGCGTGAGTATTAAAATTAAGTAGGCTATTCTGATATCTATTCACCAATGAACTACCTTTAAAATATAAGAAACACCATTTCTCATTTAAACAAAATCGTATAAAGTATTTTTTTCTAAATATTTTAACTAAAAACAATGTTCAAACCATTTACCTTAACCGTTTTCAAATATAGATTATTTTAAATAGTGTCAATGACATTTTCAAAGGGAAAGTGATGTTTAAAATTTCATATTTTTACTAAGAGGATGAACAAATTTCATTTGATAACAATTTCTAGAAACCTAATAAAAACTATATAACCATTTTACAAGAAAAACAAAATATAAGAAGGTAATACATGAATCACACAGAAAGGGTAATGTAGGTATACATACAAGCATCATAATCAGTACTATTAGAAAAAATCCAAATAGACATGGGTGAACCTCGGAGGTCAAGAATAATCTAGAAGAACCAATACATGAGACCTCATCCTCTTTAACATTTCACACATTATGAAATCAAAAATCTCAAAATGATCGTCCATCCTTTCTCAGGCATTCCGAGTGAAAATACCTTAGCAATAAACCTAATACGTCCACCTACTATGGGCCACTCATCAGCACCATAACCTAGTAGTGCAGAAATTATTCTCAAAATATTATCTCAATACACCAGATTCTCATGTATATGGTATTTAAGTAGGGGTATCGATGCCATATGAGCATCCAATCACAATATATATAATTGTAATTCACAACAAGCACCACCCTGAGTCACTCCAAGGACCAATATAATTCCATTAATCATAAGAACATAAAGATTCCAACCTTATACACTCTCATAATGGATCTGAAGTATTCCTTAGTAAGGACGTCCCATACATTATATACATACATGTATGGCATGAGAAACACCCATTTGAGGTTTTCATAATAAATAATTTAAACATTTTTTCACAAGGTTGCAACATGGACCTTGAAATGTTTTTCAAACATGACACTTTCTAATGGAAAAAATTTCACTTTTTATAATGAGGTGTCCACACACCATTCACAGCACCAAACCACATTCACCTAGGTTCCAAAAAAGATTTAATTTATCTAAAAAACCATTTTAAAGAGGAATAATATAACTTTCAAGAAGAGTGTAAACACACAGCTTTACATTTCATTACAATTTTTAAAAATAATCCATTTAAGTCCTTCACAAAACATTTACACACGAACTCCATTATAATAAAAATTAAAAATGGGCCACAGTCTATTTTGAAATATCAAACATCTTTCAAAGAAAAATACATACGTATTTTAATCATAAAAACACTTCAATAACATTCAAAAAACCCAATGTCTCCATTTTACAAGTAAAATATTTATTCGCATGTCCAAATAATTCGTTACATACCATAAATTACTCACAAAATACAATGAGGAATTTCATAAAATGCATTGTGTGCAATATTTAACAAGAAAATTCTATTTATCACATAAAAAATAATAAAACGAAATTTTTCATGCTAAACAATAAAACCAAGAATCATAATTAAATATTTATTAATCAAACAAAGTTCGGGAAGAATGAAATTAATGAATCTTGAATTAAAAATAAGTGAAAAGGGAAATACTACCTCAGAAGAAAGATAAAGAGGAATGATGTGCATCTGAAACCATGTGGTAGGGACCAACTCCATACAGATTAAATATCAATGACTCAAAATGCATACAAAAACCATAATTAGAGTATGCAAAACAAGTCGGTGGGGAGAACCCATCACCATGAATGGTGGTGCAACCCAGGATGATTCGAAACATCTATACCTCGATGGATAACACCGAAACACACTGAAAGTAGTCCCGAGAGAAAGTTTCACGCTTCCAAAAGAGGGTGTTCGGGGGAAGACCGCTAACCGGACAAGTTTCCGACACACAAATGGGGGAGGCCAAAACTGAATGCAGGGTCGCCAAAGGGAGTCTTTACAGCCAGAGGGAGGTTTCTTCAGAAGAGGGGGGTGGCATACTGGTTTGGTGTTGATCCAAGGAGGCTGCGTGCTAGTCAAGAGAGACAAGGTTGGCTAGAATGGGAACCATCAACTAGGGGAGGCACTAGTGTAGTTCGCGCTAGCCCGCCGAGGGTTGAGATTGGTAGGGAAGTGCTAATGCTATGTGCGGTGTCCTGGAGGGTATCACATGATAGGAGAGCAGCCGAGATAGGTTCGATTGAGGGGGGATTCACCGCTTATAGTAGAAGGCACACTGGAGGTTCCTAGAATAGAAGAAGTGACCCCTGTAGGAGAGAGTTTCTACCAAGAGGGGCCAGCACGACTGCACACAGGAAGTCCAAGGGCTGGTCGGCCAGAGTAGGGAGGTCTTCACAGGGAGTGGATCACAACTAGAGGTTGAGGCGGTGCTGATAGAAGTGGGCTGGAAGAGATGTAAGGAATAAGAGGGGATGACATACCACTATACTGGGAGGATTCCGCACAATGGGAGGCAACAATGGGAGGGGGGGCTCGTGCCAAATACAATGAGGGGAGAGGGTGGGTGAAGTGTGGGAAAACCCTTAAAAAAGTGGTTATTGAGAAAAAGAAACTAATTGTTTATATATATATAATATATTTAAACTTCTCAAAACTAAATAGTAATGAATATAATAATAATAATAAGAATGAAAATAATAAAATTATTCCTTTATTTTAATAATAATGATTTCTTTAACTACAATAACATTTTCAAATGAAAAAAATTAATGTTTCTTTTAATTACACAATTTATTTATTTTGATTTTCTAAAAATGGATGATTTCCCAATTTCTTGGGAAAAGCCACTCGACTTCCAAATTGTGCACTGGAAATGCGCTCAATGATGTCAACTCAAGAAAAATACACTTTTTAAAATAACTCAATTAAATTAATCTGGAACTGAACCTGAACCCCTAAAAAAAATTTAAAGAAAGAAAAATATTAAAATAAATGAGTCACAAGGTTCGGGGTGTGACATACCCACATACCATTTAAGTTAATATTTTTATATAATTAGGAGAAACTAACACATAAATAAAGATGTGTTTTCTTTAATAATAAATTAAGGCTTCATCCCCAACCTTTAAAAAAATTAATTCCCATATCTTCAAGTGAGTCTTTCACCAAATAACCCTTTATTTTATTATTTCACAATATTTCACCATCATCATACATATGAAATAATTCTAGAAAAAAATTACTATAACATAATTTTTGATAACCTAGGGAAAAGAGAACATGAGAATAGTGAGATCAAATGTTGGTTAACATTTAACACAATAACTAACAATTAAATTAAATTAATGAGAATAAGATGAGAATAAAGGTATAATGAAATAATCAATTTCCATGAGTATAACATAAGAGAACTCCTACCCAGCAAACATATATTAATAAACATGTGGTAGGGTATAAATCTTTAAAAAATTTATGTTTTATAAGAATAAATAATAACAATCCATGGGATTTGAATCTTGTAAAAATGAATAATTAATAGAAAATTATAGGCATAAAAAAATTTTTGGTATCATTGTAACCTTATATTTATACAAAAAATACAAATCCATTACAATTAAAATAATAATATGGATGAATTCTAATATTATTATACGTATAACACAATAATTACTTAATACATTGTTGATTTATGATGGGTATCACCTTTCAAATATGATTTATCAATATCACATATTTTTTTGGATCTATAATGGTATAACACCTTCTTAGAAGATATATCATCCTCACATGTGAGCTATAAAGGGGATCAACCATTTTTAAATATTATAAAAGAACCATTACAAGATTAAAGCACATTGAACCTTTATCTCATTATAAAACTCATAAAACTCCCATTATTCAATTCATTACATTATTATCCCATGGAAATGTAAATGGTTCTAGGAAAATCACTTAGAAACATGATTTTCATATTGGAATGAAATGGATTCGAGTATAATCTCTTTGAAATAATAATATTCCATTAATAGAATGAATTATGATGGTATGATTATGAAATATCATCATTGTATTATAAAAATAATACACTGTTTTTTATGTTTATGAATATAAATACAATTAAGAGATCATTAAAATCTGTCTTGAAGAAAATATACTTATTACATATAAAATCACATTGAAATAAAATCACAAAATACTGTGAATAAACCCAATTATTAAAAAATAAAATTGGAATCATATAAATCAAGGTTCAATGAAAATAATGATAATGAAATTGGGAAAATAGTTTTTATGTCATATATGTTACATATAATCATTGTTGTCCAATATATTTGTAAAATGTGTTAAAAATAACCCTTTTGGAAAATGATAAATAATTTATATTATTTAAAAAAATTTAAAAAAAGTTCAAAGATCATGGAAAATTATTTAAGAAAATAATTTTTATTAATAGAGGATCATTTTTTTTACATTTTAGAAAACATGGATACATAATAAAAATATTCACAATATAAAAGAACATACAATATCAGTATAACATACAAATAAGACTCTTAGTGTTTGATGAGTTAATAAGAGAGGAAATAACAATAAAAAACTCAAACCAAATTCATAACCAGTAGTGAATAAATATATCTAGTTTAATAAAATTTGATATTATTATTTTCTTGAAGTGTACCTTAAACAAAAACAATCCTGATATAATGGAGATTTTAATAGAGTGCCTTTTCTACTCAGGTAACAATTCTATATTAATCCCCATGAAGAATGACATCAAATGAAAATTTAAATTTCATGAAAATAATTTATTTGATGATATAACATTTAAAAGGATATTTAGATACAACTCATAAGAAATGAAAGGTATATTACATAACATATGTCCCAAAGAAGACAATGTGACCTGATAAACCCCTATAATGATCAGAATATAGAAATTATAATTAATCAATGAATATATTATTTGTTTCAAATATAAATCCACATAAATTTTCTAAATAAAACATAATATATTCAAAATTAATTACAAAAATAATCTTAGAATATCGACAAAAATGAAGAAGTATAATATAAACCAATGTAATGAAATTGAGTTAAGAATTTTTTTACCACTTGGAGACATTCAAGTAAAATAACCTTGGATGAAATAATTCAAATTTAAATGTAAAATAATATAATATATAAAGTATCAATTTTATTACACAATAAAGTTTCACTACATACACCATATACAAAATAGTTTCATAACATGAAACTTTTTCTCAATGATTGAAAATGAGATGTCCCTTACCGTGAGTTAAAAGCCATTCTATATCTACTTTAACACCAACATAATAAAATTATCTAAATTATATGATTTATTAATATAGAATTCATTTTTTAATACAATATAAATAAACAATCTATTTATTTAATTTAAATTTTATATTTAAATACTTAATAAGTTAATTCCACATCAGGTTTTTTGAGGATCTTCAAGTCATTTTCTCAAAACAACCTTGGTATGTTGACAATGTCCAATATTTCATTATTCCATAATATAGAGAATAGAAATAATGAAATAATTATAGATTTTATAATTCATTTATACTTCCAAAAACAATATTGAATGATGGTTATGAAAAATTAACTACGTTATAATCAAGAAGATCTTATGTTCTATGTGTACATGATTTACATTTAAATTTATCAATAATAATTATAAAATGATGTTAATTAATATTCTATCCTTAAATAATGATAAAAAAATAATATTAATATAATTTTAATAATTAAAGTTATATATATCATCTATGTTATGTGGTTATGAAAAAATCATCACATCAGTTCATAGTGATATAAGTCAACACATACAGATGAACTACGTCAGCAATTTTAGTGAATGGAAAGGTATCAATTAAATGAAATAAATTATCATTTATGAATTAAATATATTTAATTAATAAAATTAATTTATCATATATATCACATATATTAATTAATAATATCCTTATTACCTTCTGTATAAAGAGTTAGTGACACACGGATCACATCACTTCATGAGGATGTAATATGTTGTACAGATGGTCAATGTTATTATATCCCCAAGAAACTTGTAAGTAATAAGGTATATATAATATCATAATTCTAGGAGTATAATTATATTTGAAAAATTATATTTATAATTTAAATAAAATATTATAGTAATACAAGAGAGGTGATGATAAAAAATGAATCACATCAGTTTGAGAGAAAGTAGTCCTTCATACACAAGAATGGTGATTTATTTTTCCATTTGATAAAAAATTAAATGGATTTATTTTATTAAATTAACATTATAAAATATAAATATATTGTATATAATGGTGTTTTTCTGTCATTATAATTAAATATTATTTTGAGTAGGTGTTATTTGAAATTCAATAAAAATAATCGTTTAATCCAAATACATCTTCTTCAAAAAACATCTTAGTTTAGCACAAAAATCATTCCTATGATGGATTTATGATCAAAAAATGGGATCTAAGTTGTGTGTAAATATTTACTCACTGTATTTTGGAATATTTTTAGGATAAAAATCTATTTTATTGTTATAAGAATACTGTGGTGTGGGTAGCCTTCGAGAAATGAGGAGAGTGGCACACTTTTAGTTTTTTAAAAGAAAATATGATACATAGGTTTTTTGAATTACATAATAATAAAAAATAGATAATTATTTATTCCTACACATGATAAGTTCTAAATATGGCTATTAAATATATTTTATTAAAAAATAGTTCATTTTAACCCTTCTTTTCTTTGTATAACTCCCCTATAATTCCATTTATTTCTTAATCATAGTAAATGATTTGTACTAGTTATGCTATTCATTATGATAAATATTATTTTTCCATATTTTATAATATAAATTATTCTATATTAAAATATGGAATCCATTCTTCCAAATTCAGTTAACATAATTGGTTCAATTTAATTTAAGATTAAACCCACAAACCATATAAAAAAGAGGGTTTGCAAGAGCTGTATTATTAAAAAAATGATTTAATATTAAATATATGTATACTAATAATAAATATATGCTTATAAATTCATATTTATGGATATATAATCTATATATTTAATTTAAATCATACAGAAGTTGGGTTTTTAAAAATTAAATAATATGGAGAAACATTATGCACATTAAAATAGTTTTCAAAAAATCATGTTTTTAAACCAAAAAATAATAATATACTAAAATAAAATATTAATATGAATAAAAATTAATTACATTTATTAACTATAACTGAAAAATAATTATGTGAAATTAAATCATATTCAAAAAACCATCGTACTTTTTTAAATATGTAATTTATTTAAATGATGTTTGTTTTTTTATAAAAATTTTTCTTCTCAATATTCACAAAGAAATAAATATTTTCTTAATGTTTCCAAAATTTCACCTTAATATAATTTGTATTAAATAATTTAGAATATTTTTTCATTTTACCAAATTCATTATCAAAAATTTATAAAAATCAATTATAATATTTTCTCACAAAAAAAAATAAAAATCGTTTTTGAAGTAAATATATTTAGATAAATAAAATGATTTTAATAAAAATGATTTAATAGTTATTGATAATTTTCAATAAAATTTATTAGTTAATTTATATATTTTTTATATAAAGTAATACTATTCATACCATCAATTTTCTCAACTAGGTTATACTATTCTTATATTTCATGTGTCACTTATGCTTGGTGTTTATTTTTAAACATGCTATCAATCATAATGTTGTTCTTTAAAAATATCTAGGTTTTACATCCTACCCTAATAAATTGTGTCCTAAAAATTTTAAATTTATCTATGTATTCAACAGGTTAAAATTTTAAGAACATTTATTGAAAAAATACATCATAAAAACGTTTTATAAAACTTCTTCTTGATAAGAGTGAAAAGAATGTATGAAGATCATCTAAAATAACATGTACTGTGATTTTAGATAGGATATCATTGGTGGAAAGTGAATATTTGAACATGGAATAAATGTATAATTCCAAAATAATGATGTTGAGTGATGGATATCAATGATCAAAAGAATTTGAATGATCAAGAGAAAGTCAACAACTAAATATACAGAAACCAAAGAGGTAAGAAAAAAACCATAATTTCATTGGAAAGGAATGTAATATAAAGAAAATTTAATTTTAAAGATCTTTTTCCTGTATTATAGGAGTTAAATACCATATATACTATGAACATAATGAAATATACTTACCTGATATGTTGAATTTCATCCTTTAATCAATCTCCAAAACTAATATTATATGTTTCTCCAAACGATGTGTATTAATGATGAATTTTTCATTCATGAATCACTAAAATATACTTTTAAAGGATCAAATAACCTTAAATAGTGTAAAAAAATATCCTTAATGTATTTATTAGTTAACCAAGACTAATTTTTTTAGAACAAGGTATGGTAATTACAAAAATTAGTATACCTTCATATGACTAAATAACTCATTAATATCTAAAATTAAGTAGTAATAGCCAATGTTCAAACTAAATAATTGCATATATAATGGAACATGTATCCCAATTAACTTCAGAATTTAATTTTTTAACCTAAAAGGTTATATAATAACTTCAATTTTACAAACCTAAATATATAGTGATATTCTTTTAAAATAATATTAATCACTTAGTCTCCAATTGACTTTTAAATCCCATAGTTATATAGACAATGAAACAAATATTCCCCTAATTTCCAAAATATCCAAGATAATATAAACTATAATTTTTATCAATAACATAAATCATATTTCATAAAAAGGATTATTAATACTTCATGTCAAACCAGAAGTTTACATACACTTCATGCTAACAAAGCATCACACAAAAATTTCATTAATCGCTATAAGAGACCCTCAATTAATACATTAAATGGGGTATCTAAGAATTTGAAATTATGATCATTCTTAATAATATATACCAATGATTTTATACATAAATATTAATATAACCCCTCATAAAACAACCTAATATCAAATGTTATCTTAACCTGACTCTGAAACCTACAATATCGACTCTAAACAGGTAGTACCAAATCCAATACAAAAAATGTGATGATTATATTTTTGGATTTGATACTACTAAATGTGGTTCCAACCTTATAAGATAAATTGTAAAAAATGTATCACTTATATACCTAAAAATTATTTTTTCTATAGTATTATAATGTTTTTATAAACTTATACATTAACAATACCCATGTATTGTAGTCATTTTTTCAACTAAATCTGCATTTTCATTTTTCACATTAAGTCATCATCATTATCCATTTGAAACCATTTTAGACCTAATTTATTTTACATAATTATTAATAACCTTGGTAAAAGGTAACATAATAATAGTGATATCAAATATTCAAAAAGGGTAGACATAGTATTAACAATCTAATTCTATCAATGAGAATAATATAAGAACATTATTATGATGAAATAATCAATGTGAATGAGCATAACAGAAGAAAATTCATTCTTATAAATCCTGGATCTATAAACATGGGTCATGTCCTAAATATTTTTAAAAAATTTAACATTTATAATGATTGATAAACATAATCCATGTGATTTAATATTGATAAATGTAATCATTAAAACCCAATAACAATAACAAATAAAACATGTTGGTAACTTTGGAATGTTTTCATTAGAAAACCCTTACACAAATCATTTAGATGGAATAACCATATGGATGAATTTTGTTATAATTTTTTTGAGAACATAATAATTAACCAACTCATTAGAGAGCTACAATGATTCTCACACTTCCTATAAGATATATCTCTCTTTCCTATTTTTGATGATCTGTACTGGATCTCAACCCTTCATATAAGCTATATCGGTATCACCTTTGTATTATATTGGGAATAAAACCATTCGAAATTATTTACAAGAACCAAGGAATTATTAAATTATATAAAACATGAATATAATATTAAAAATCATAAAAGAATTTTTTTTCCTTTCATAACTAGATTAATCTGAGGAAAATTAATAGGTTCCTGGACAATCTATTCGAATCATGAATAACCCATTGGAAATAAAAGGGTTATCGGAAAATCTCAATCATAAAATCATTATCTATAAAAATAAATAACTAAGATTATAATATTACAAAAAATTGGAAATGGAGTATAAGAAATATAAATAGTTGTTTATATTGATAATGTAAATACAATTAAAATATCATTAAAAACATTTTTAAGGAAAATATCATTTTTACTTTGATATAAAAATTCACAAAATATTATAATTATATCATTTTAATATTTACTTGGATACATATAAATTAATTCTAAAATAAAATATTGTTCATTACGTCTATAAAATCCATCCATTTCATATATGTCAAAAATAAAAAAAATCATAAATTTTTTAAAATAATTCAAGAGTGACAAATTTGGAAATCCATAATAAATTTCCCTTTTTTATCCTATTAAAATAGGGCCAAAGATCATGTAAAATGGTATTAGGGACTCATTACTATTTTCAAAATAACAATTTTGAAAATATATTTGAATACATGGATTTGAAGAGAATGATTTTGAATCTATAAGAAGATACAAGTTCATAATAATATAAAGACAAGATTCTGGATATTTATTTAATCAATAAGGGAGGAAATGAAAATTCAACATGATTAACACATTCATAACCAATGAATAAAAAAATATTTAATTCAATAAAATAATATCATAAAATTTCCTCTAATGGATCCTTAAATATAAACAATCCCAAAAGAAAGCATATTGGATGAAAAAGCCTTTTGGACTTTAGAAACTCTTTAATCATAATCCATGTGAATGAATAACACCAAATTATATGTTAAATATCGTTGAAAAATTTATATTAATGATATAAAATATCATATTAGTAGAATATATGAATAATAAAATAGTATAGGTGTATAAGATAACATATGTCCCAAAGAAGACAATTTGAGATGAGAAACCCTTATAATGATCTTAACATTAAAGTGAGAATTAATCAATGAATATATTATTTGTATCAAATTTAAATGAACATAAATAAATATTAAAAATCACAAAAAATATTAAAAAATAATTACACATATTCCTATAATATATAGTACAATGAATAAGTAATATAATCTAATGAAATAAATTGAGTAATGAAATTCATTAACACATGGTAACATTAAAGTAAAATATAATTGGATGAAATAATTGAAAATGAGAAATTAAAATCAATTATTTCTATAACATTAATTCTATTAAAAATAAATGGGTCAGTATAAACACTATATAAGGGAAATTAGTTTAAAAATATTAAAACATGCCTCAATGAAGGAAAATTGAGAAGATGTCCCATACCGCGAGTAGAAAATTTCATTATATGTACATTAAAATATTTATAACACACACATATATATATTAAGAAAATTTGAAAAATTTTATAACCTATACATTCATAATTTTTTTTATTGTTTTTAAATGGCATACTTAAATAATTAATTATTTAAGTCCAAGTGAGGTGTTTTCAGGATGTTTAATTAATGTTATCAAAACGGCCTTGGTATGTTGATCATGTTCAAAGAAGTCATTTTTACACCATATCTATAAAATTAATCCTTAATTAATTATAATATTTATAAATTATTTATTCATTTAAAAATAATTATGAAATATTGTAATGAAAAATTAATTTTGTTATAATCGTGGATATGATAAGTTGTACGTACATATGAGTAACGTTTCCATTTCTCAGTGATCCATTTGAAAAGAAGGTACGAATTGTTTTATTTTTAACTAATTATCAACATAGATTGAATATAATATTAATTTTTTAAATATTCTAATATATATTATCCAGATTATGTGGTAATGAAGAAATAATCACATCACTTCTTAGAGGCGGTAGTACACAAATATACGTGAACACCAATATCCTTTTTCAGATAAAGAAAAGGTAAAAAGTAAATGATATATATGATACTGTAATAATTATAAATATTTCATTAATATCATAATTATTTCATATATTTCACATATATTCATTATCATTATTATTATTACCATTAATTTAAAGTGTTAGTGAAAACAAATACATCGCTTTGCGAGGCGGTAGTCTGCCGTTAACACGACTGACGATATCATATCCCAAAAAAAAATTGGAATGTAAGAAATTATATAAGATATATTAATTATAGGAGTAGTATTATTTTTAAAATATCATTTATATTCTTTGAAAATATATTATAAAAGTCCATTATATGCAATGATGAAAATATAAATCACATCGGTTTGCGATGGATTTTTTTTTCATAATATATAAATGATGATTTCATTTCCCATTTGATGGAAGAGGAGAAGGATTTATGTTATTAAATGAAAATATCATAATATCAGTATATATGATACAAGTTTTAATTGTATAATCCTAATTAAATAATATTTATAGGAGGAGGAAGAAGAAATATTAAAAAAATTCTCTGTTAAGAATGATACCTTTTCTTTGGATGACCTTTAAATGTTAGCACCAGAATCCTTAATAAGATGAATTTATGATCAAGAAAATGACTATGGGTCATGGTTCCGGAGTTAAGGAAGTTATTTTGGTAGGTATTTTCTTTTAAAATGTTCTCTTATGGTTTTTATAAGAGAGAATAGTGGGTGAGATTTTATACGTGAGGTGAGTGACACACTAGTAATTTTTGAAAAGGAAAAGTGGTACCAAAATTTTTAACAAACCAAAAGTATCCAAAATGGACCCTTATTTATAATTATAAATTATAATTTCTAAATATTTCCATAAAATATATTTTATACATTTTGAGGTCATTTTAACTGTTAAATTTTTATTTTAACCACAAGTAATTCAAATTTTAACTTAACCACATTACAAGACTTTTACTGTTTTTGTTGTTCATTATGAAAAAAATGTAAATTTAACTGATTATATAATATCATTTATCAGATAAGAAATATGGAATCAATTTTAACCAATTCACTTTATATGATTAGAATAAATTAATTTATTATTTAACATTAGACGCATTGAAAAAGAGAGTTTTTAAGAAGAATATTTTTCATTTTAAAGATGATTTTAAATTAACTCTATGACTAGTAATAATCATTATATGAATTTAAATTAATATTTATAAATATATAATTTATAAATTTAATTTAAATAATTCTTAGCTATATATTTTTAATTTATTAATATAGGGAATCATTTATCATTTTAAAATATATTTTTGAGAAACATTATTATATAAACTTAAAAATAAACTTTTACTAAAATTCAATATAAATATTATCAAAATTAAATTGAGTTAGTTAAATATGAATAGTAAATAATTATGTTACTCATAATATTAATCAAAAAATAATTACACTTTTAAAATTACTTAATTTTTTAAAATGACTATACTTTTTTACAAAAATCGGTATTTTCAATATTCACTAAAAATTAAATATTTCTCCAAAAAACCAGAAATTTCACTGATTAAAAATTTTGATATACTGATTTAAAAAAAATCATTATATAAAATTCATTTTCTTATTTTTCAAAAAGTTAATTAAAATGTTTTGTCACCAAGAAAACAAAAAATTGTCTCTCCAAAAAACACATTTTAATGAATAAAATGAATACATATAATTTATTGAATAATTAATAATAATTTTTCCATAACATAAAATATGAAATTTATAAATTTATAAATTTATAAATTTATAAATTTATAAATATAGAAATATAGAAATATAGAAATATAGAAATATAGAAATATATAATTATATAATTATATAAATATATAATTATATAATTATATAATTATATAAATATATGATATTGTAGTTAATACTATTCATAACCACCAATTTAATGTCTACATTATAATGGTAATATATTTTGTGGGGTTTTTATGCTGATGTTTCTTGTCAATATGTTATTAATGACAATGTTCTTATTTTAAAATATTGTTGTGTTACAAGATCCCCCTTCTACAGGTTCATAAGTGGTGGGTGATTTGGATATTAAAGAATTGAATAGATTTTTCTGATATTAATTTGTAGATATTTAATTCATGGAAGGGTGTTTTTAAAAATCTATTCATGTAATGGAGAGAAAGAGATATAGAAATAGTCATGTGTTGGTTTGGAGACTGAGTTGTGTTAACGATGCCAAACAATATAGTGAATAGTTTATGTATTTTGGGTAGGATATATGTGGAACTATTTTACAAGTTATCTATGCCGTGATATCTAATATGTATTTACATATACTTATATTTATTCCCATTGGAATGTTAGTATGAGTTAGTGGATGTTTTCTGCCCATATTATTTTCGATGAAGATATGCCCTCAATAATATTTATATATCATATATTTTGGATATCACATTTGATAAGATATAAGGAATATTTTATTATATGATATACATAATGAAAAGTCTTATTTTATTCTATATATGTATATTTTTCCTTATAATTAATATACATATCACAATGCTTCTATCTAATCCAACAGTATAGTATGACAGATTATACCATAATGAGTTGTTATTAATATAATATGAATCAAATGGCGAATAAACTAATTATGGAAATAAAATTTCAATATTTTACATTAGAATCTCTGGAATAAAATCAATTATTTTGTTTTTATATGATGAAATTCATGAGTGAGTGAGCATAGATAGAAGGCTAAAAATAGATATAACAAAACATCCATTTACTCATCTGTTATGGATTTATTTGTAAATGAATGGATACTTAGGGAGTGTACCCTATGAATATATAAATAGTAAATTCTATTGTGATGGTTTCTATTCATCCATTCACAAGAATTCACTACCTATTTCTCCTTCATGAATACCTCATCCTCTTACTCCCTTTTCCACCATGATGAAATAGTGTACCATGGGTGGTGTCACAAATATCATCCATGAATAGGATCGTTTAGATTATCCCAATGATGCACCATGAATGGAACTGTCTTTTAGGTATTAAATATTTTCCCTAATCAAGCACACGATTTGATATAATTGTTAAATAAATCAATTATAATAGGTAAATATTATTTATTTATAGAATACATGGTTTTTGTTTTCATAGCTTGCTGATCTTAGTTTTGTGGTATCTAAATAATTCTTTTATATTGCATATATGTAATTCAATCCTCGAAATGAATTAGTGCTATAAATTATTTGGAATGATTCCTGGCTCTCTAAATCGTGAAGATAAATAATGAAATATTGATATCATGTGAAATAATTTTCTATATCATTAATAATGATATTGAAATTGTAGTATAGATTATCTTATAATATTAGATATTGTATGTAGTGATTTGATCACACCATATGATATGAAGTATTTTATAATGTGATCTAATGATGTCCTTCGATATTTACACATATTGTAGGATGTGAGAGGTATATTTTTTTCAGGGTGACCGATTTATTATATAAATGAATAATAGAGCTTCAAAACATATTTATGATATCCTAGATATTATAAAAAATGATATATATACATCAAAATATTTTTCATAGCTGAATGAGTATCTATTGTTAAATATGATGGATTAAAGAGAATTTTTTTTAAAAACCAATGATTTATTTAACATTAAACAAACACGTTATTTCATTCGATTACATGTATCATACAAAAAATTGAAATTAAAATGAACAATGATATACAACAAAAATATAATTATTTAAACTTAGTAATTGAAAACTAGTTGTTGGTTTGTCGTGTTTAAATAACAATTATTATATTTAATATAATTATATTATATATCCAATTTAATGAATTAACATTAATTTATTTATGGATATTATTTATTTAATGTTATTAACGAAATTTTAGGCTCCAAAAAATGTTTTTAAAAAATGGGGTTTATTGGATTTTCTTATTGGATAATATAATTAATTTCCACCACTTCAATATATTTTACATCAAAAATGGATATCATTTTTGAAATTATAATTTCTTAATTAACTTATGAAATTTGATTAGATTATTGAAAAAATATTTATACTTGGGTTAATAGTGAAAAATGTCATTTATATTCATTATATAAAGTTATTTCAGTGTCTCAATTTACATTAAATTCGTTTTTAAAAAAAATCATACTTTTATTAGTCATAATCTAATAAGTTCTATAGAAATCAATGTTAAACTTGATTTTTGGGAAATTTTATTTTTATTCTTAAAACTCATATTTTTTAGATACTTTGTTTCATTTCATTTTTTTCATGTATAATAAAATTGATTTATGAAACTTATTAAAAATTTATCATTAATTTATTTCATAATTAGACAAAAGAAAACAAAATTTAGTATATATATCAATTTCATTTTTATTCAAAATGAATAGTAACCCTGTAAAAAATTCACTATGGTAATCCATAAAATATGTTAATTAATGTTAAATATTTGATATATAGTATCAAAATAAACAAAAAAAATTCCATTATTTTATTATATTTTTTAATCATAACTTCAAAGTCACTTCCTATAAAATATGGAATTTTGTTGCCACTTTACTTTTATTTTGAGCTTTATATATTTTTTATGTTATGGAAAATTACAAAATACCACTATGTATCTTTTATTATCACTAATATGTTTTCATATTGATAAAAAGAATATATAAAAGGGTAAAAAATATTTATTTTTAATATGTATAAATTTTATTTATTATATCAATTTGTTATAAATTTTTATAGATTGTATAATTTCCTATAATGCTTATGAATCACTGACACAACTCTTGTGAAAGTAGTAGAAAAATTAAATAAATCCTTTTAAAGACAATAAAAGTAATATATTATGTATTAATTATGATGTGAAAAGAATTATATGAATAATTATTGTTTATAATTAATGGTGAATTATTTTATAGGTCATTAAAATTGTTCTTTTTCTTGATTTTATGGTAAGATTTATAATCAGACTCAAAAATGACCTTAGGTGGCATTTAATATGTAAAAAATATTTTTAAATTAATAGAAATATATAAAAATAATAATAAAACATGTAGAGGGTGATATTTTGAGAGTTACTTTCATGATTCATTTATACTTCCCTTGTAATTTTTAAAACTAATTTCTTAACCCTAACAAAATGAAAACTGTGTTATAATGGTTAATGTTAAATAGGAATAACCTGGGGGTTAACCCAAAAAAATATTTAAAAGGAAACCTAAACTAATATAAAACTTGTGTTTTAATTATATTTAGACCATAAACAACTTGACTTTGAATATAATATAGTTTGGTTCCATTTATATGAGTTTGAAACATATTATGTGTTAATATTTCATGTATTATGATGTTTTCCTATTAAACTACAAGTATTTACAAATAAATTTTTTATTGAATGAATTTCATGCAATATAGAGTCACCATGGAAAAATACATTGTTATTTAAAGTATATAGTTATATCCCACCTATTAAACAAAATTTTTCCACTTTTATGAATTGAATTCCAAAAAATAGACATACACATTTTCGATCAGTATGATATTTAGAGTTAGATATGATCAACTTTATTTTTATGGAATAGTTACTTGACCACGTGGAATAGTAATATTAACCTTATGAATAGTAATATGATCCTTATGACTATTAAGTCAGCCGAATGAATTGTAACCTCCACATAAATGTCTAAACAAAATTTAAGTATCTTATAAGTTACAATATGATTATACATTAAGTAAATAAATATATAAAAAATTATTAGTTAAGTCATAAATATTTAATTACAATTTTAAGATAAATTTAATTATTTAAATGAATGTTTTTATAAAATTTGATCATAAGTTATTATATTCGTGTCTTATGGTAACACTATATTAGTATGAGACCTTGATTAAAATTACATGCTGTTATAAAATCAGTTATATTTTTAAATTATATTTTTTCTAATAAATTATGATTTTATGTACAAATTAAATTTATAATATCTAGAAAATTAATTTGATAAAATAAAGTTTAATTTTTAATTATAAACATAAAAAAATGGTTTGGGTAAATTTTTGGGATTTTTCGGAAATACTTGAATTTTTGGTGAATAATAAAATATAGTAATTTATGAAATAACATAAATATGTGAATTATTGAGTCATGGATCATGTTATGCTGAGGTAAGAACAATTGGTTAAAACTCACAAGTAATTATTACTATATTATGTCAGAGGATCCAACACTATTGCTTGTATTGAGGAAAATTATAAAATAATGATAAAAATAATGGAATCCCCCCCTCCACTACAAATATCACCCCTCATCCCCTCTTCTCATAACACCTCTCAAGATTTGATAATTTTCCATATTCTATTCAATACTCTTCCCAAAACACTTCCCCAAATCAATGACCTATTATTCTCCCCAACAAGCCAAAACCAAGGGCCTTAATGGTGATCTCAAGGAAAAGAGATCAAGGGGTAAAAATCCTCTTTAATTTTTTTCGATTCTTTTTCATACTTTTAAACTCCTAACAACCCTTATCCAAGAAGTAAAATAATCAAAATAACTTATAACTATAATGTTATCATTTTTATGTGAAAATTAATTGTCATACTTCTTCTCCTCTCCCTCTTATTGTAAAAATAAAATCACCATATATGATGTGTCAATTTACCGACATCCTGGACGATGTGTTTTCGGTTTCCATTACCGTCTTCACGGATGTTCATAATACCATATTAAGGGCTGAAACATATTTTAAAGTATATTATATAACCTATATTATGTTTTGGAATTAACATATATACATAATATTAAATTATATAATGAAACAAGTTTGTGATTATAATAGAACCGCCAAAATGATCTAAACGAATAACATTAATGTTTTATCTAATGATTCAACATCATATCTGAAAAAAATGATTTATGGTGTCATTTAATATTATATAAACATATTTATAAATTTTCATTCTACATTAGGAGTTTCATTTCCATACGACAATAAAATACAATATAGACCGACCATGGAAACCATGTAAAGCACGCACACTATGGAAAAATGATATTTGTGATGAGTTATTTGCGACGCAGAAGGGTCCCGTCGCAAATAGTCCATTAAGAGGGACTATTTGATGACATGAACCTCTTCTTGTTGAAATTGTTTTCACATGATTTTCATGTCAAATTGTGGGAAAGGTATTTACGACGGGTATAAAAGGTCGTCACAAATACCCAACGATGTTTTTTAGAAATTGCGATGAGATTTATCTCTAATAGAAAATAGTAAGTTGGCAGGTTGGTATTTGAGATGGGAACCATCAAATATACCTTTTAACCAATGCCCCTATTTAATGGGGGCTTAGAATTTGCACATGGAATCCAGTCATATATAGTACCATCATAAATAATCTATCTTATATATACCCCCATCTTTTTTCCCATTGCACTCCTTTCTCTAACCTCTCTCCTGCTCTACATACATTTTTTCTCACAAATTTTTTCACGGTTTAAAATTATAAAATAGGGAAATTTTCAAGTCTTATAACCTCTGAAATATTCAGTTTTAAGATTTTTATCTATTTCTTTTATTTTTTGTTATTTCATTTTTTTATATTAGTTATAATCATGGTTAATTAGTAGTAATTAAATTAAATTAGGACTATATAGTTTTATTTATCATTATTTATTTTTAAAAATAATTACGTGTGATTAGTATTAACTATTATTAATAAATAGTTATTATATTAATTATTATTAATTTTATGTAATTATTATTAATTAGAATAATTATTAATAAGTTGTTATAATTAGCAATAAATAGTATTAATTATAAATAATTAGTAACAAATTTGAATAAATATTCACAAATAGAAATAATTAACAATAACTAGTGATAATTAGAAATAATTTTTGGTAACTTGGAGAAATTAGTTATAGTCAGTAATAGTTAGTTATAATTAGTGACAATAAGCAACAATTAGCTAGAATAAGTAATAATTTGCTGTAATTAGTAAAAATTGTAATAATTAGTTTTAAATTTTAGTAATTAGTAAAAATTTGTAATATATTTTAATAAATTTTATTAAATTTTAACGATTAGTAGTAAATTTAATAAATTTAAATAATTAGTGATATTTATTAATAATTAGTAACAATTAGTAATAATTAGTAAAAATTTGTAAAAATTTGTAAAAATTTGTAACAAATCATAATAATTATTATGAATTAGAAATAAATAGTAATAAATTTTAATAATTATAAATAATTATTAATAAATTGAAATAATTAGTAATAAATTGTAATAATTAGTAATAAATTGTTATAATTAGAAATAAATTGTAATTAATTTTAATAATTAGTAATAAATTGTTCTAATTATTAATAAATATTATTACATTATAATAAATAGATATAATTAGTAGAAATAAGTTATAATTAGTGGTAATTAGTAATAATTAGTAATAATTAATAATAAATTGTAAGAATTAGTAATACAAGTAGAGACTTGGATTTTCCTTGTTACTGTTTTTATTATATTGAATTGTCTAGAGTCTGCAAAAATTGACAGCGCATGATCCTGATACCCATATTGCTCAGAATGAATTTTAGATATATTTTTTTCAGGGTTGTTGGTTGGTCCTTTTATAGAAGGTATGTTATTGGTGTCCCAAATGGATATTACCCACTCTTAAACTTAGTATAGTTCATGTGCAGGGTCGATCCACCGGGAACTTGGTAAGTGCGTGAATTCAATTGAGTTTATAATTAATTCAGTGAGTTATGTTGAATTTAGAGTGGATTTTCTTTTTTGGAATTATTGATGCTATTTTGTTTACTTGAAATAATATTTAACAATTTAAGAGAAAAAAATATGTGAATTATTGATGTATTTAGTAAGAAGAGAGTGTGTTGGGACTATGGTGATTACGGATATTTAATGCAGATTTTTATATGGTTGTGTTGTTCATGATAATTCCAAATTCTGGATCTTATTAATGATAAGATTCCCTTGGTCCAGTTGATTTTTTCTTGGAATTGAACAAATTTGACTCCTTGGTCTAGAAGACAGTGTTTCACAATTATTACTTTTAGTTTAGTCCATTTATGAATCGATGAATCCTTTCAACGATCATGAAAGCATTCATCGTTATTCTTATTTTAGATCTCTAAGAATTCTGTCCTTGTTTCGGTTCAGAATTCCCAATAGTGGATAACAAAGGTTAAAGAAGAATAAGAGTAATTTAAAACAACAACCGCAACCATGTAAATCAATCCAACATACAAAAACTCTTTATCTTCCACAACCCTAACACAAAGGGTGTTTAGTAACACATATGGGACATAATGAAAAAAACACCTTTGATACCTGACATGATCATTGGATATGCTTCGAGGAGAGGTGTAAGAATCTGGAATGGTGGAATAGTGGCACAACGGTTGCTCAAGAATATGGCAGCACAAGTTCCCTTCTCTTCAAGTGTTCTGGATCTCCCTAGTTCGAAGGACAAGGATGATATTTATAGAAAAATAAGTACATTGCATGTATAAAAGTACATGATTTGTAGTCTTGTCAACTTTATTTTGTCACGATTCTTCTACCGTAGGTGGCCAGCCGTTCTGTCACTGACTCACAAGGCGTCGACGGCCGGTTGGTGCGGTGTACATGGTGTGTAGTGCCGATAAACGCGTTGTGTACTCCTTAGCCAGTGCCACCAACCGCATCTAGAAGCCGCTGCATGGCATGTAGTAGTATTTCGCATAGCATGTAGTGTCAGGTTGATGACATGGGTGTATACTTCCCCTTCTGATCTCTGTCCCCATCTGAATGTACATGGCATGTATAAAAGTAAACTCTGTGTAGTTGGAAAATTTTCACAATCTTCTCTTGATTTGTGTGTTTTGGCAAAAAATCTCCTGAAAATAAACAGAATAACCAAAATCAAATAATATTTTCCTGAAACAATAGATATTTGGTGAATACATGTTTTTATTTTCAATAATTTATATGAAAATGTATACACAAATCGGGTACATCAAACTCCCCCACACATAGTAGTTTTCTTTCCCTCAAGAAAAATCACAACATCTAATTAAAAGAGTCTATAATTTTAAAAGGAAGGTATTCAATTAATCAAAAGTATAAATGATATAGTTGCTAAGGAAAATTATAAAAGGAACAAACAAATTCAATTCATGAGATATTTGAATAATACCTCATATATAATTCAATTAACTACTTACATCCTCTTTTAACACATGTTTCAACCCTACAAAAATAAGAAAGCCACTTGATGATTTACCTCACCAAAAATATGCTCAACATTCAAGATGTTTTTAAACAAGGTTATGTTCAATAAAATCTATATACACTCTATCCATAGGTTTGCAAGAATTCTAGTTCTCCACATTAGAATTTGTTTTTAAAAAAAATCATGAGGACTTTTCCAAATAGGATCAAATGTTTCTATGGCTATAGGTTGGTAGGTATATATGTGAAAAATAACACTAAAGCTTGAAAAAGGAGGCTAAATTGTTAAATAATGATACATGATATTAATAATGAAACTCAACGTAAAAGCATCCTCAACCAGCTTAATCAAATGATCTCACCACCACCATCTCCTTTAGATAAGTGGGAGTCACAAACCAACAAGTGTGTGTAAGGCCCCATGGTTTGTACAGTATCTTTAAAGCACAAATGGAACCTTCCTGAATTTCCCAAATAGTGGTTTGGAACTCTCACTACTGGAAATGGGGTCTTTCCCAACAGTTCTGAACAGTTGGGAAAGCCTTAAGAACCGATGGTATATGTTATACCAACGGTTTTCCAAACCATGGGGATGTAAGACGTTGGGAAAACCTATCTCAATGGATTAAAAATAACCGTTGTTATAGGTTAGTAAAATTAACCTATGCCAATGGTTTGGCCAAACCATTGGCATTTGTTTTACAAACAGTTTACACAAAACCATTGGTAAAACTAAGGAAATCCACTCTTTTCCTAATGGTCTAAAAACCATTGGGAATGGTTTTTTCCTACGTTACTCATTGAACCGTTGGACAAAAAATCCCAAGAATCCTTTCCCAACGGTTGTTAAACCCTTTGGAAAGGGTAATTAGAATCCTATGCCAACAGTTTGAAACCGTTGGCATAGGCTACGTTGTGAAAATTGCACAGCAGCCTGCAATTTTCACAACAGCCTCTAATGATGTCCATTCTCCTCCTTTCCAATTACATTACCTGCAACAAAAAACTAAGACATACATATAGAGAAAAATTTCATACATATTTAACATATAATTCATTCTTGAACTATACACCTCCAAAATTAAATCATAATTCATAACGTAATTATAAACCTACATAATTGATTTATAATTCAATTTAAAATTTAGATGACAATTATATGTGGAATCCGGAATTGAATTCATAATTGAATACATACATAATTTAATTATCAATTATAAATAAAATACATAAAAAAATTGAATATGTATCAACAGAATCCGAATATGTTTGTTCGGTTTTTCATATACCTATTGTTTTTACTAAAAATGATGTCCATTTTAAACAAAATACATACACTTGGAGTGATACCGGCAACACCATGCCTCAAATTAAGGCGGGGATTACTCGCACAGGTTACATATGGCCCAGGGATCGTTGTCCTAATGTATCAATATATTCTGAAAGTGTTTGGTCAGTTTTCCATATGCCAGTTATTGTTTTCACTTAAAATGTTGTTCATTTCAAAAAAAATGAGACACTTTAAGTGGTGGCGGCCACACCATGACTCCGATTTAGGCAGGGTTAACTTATACACCTCACATATGACTCATTAATTATTGTTCAAAAGTTTCAACAAATTCAGAATGTGTTTGGTCAGTTTTCTGTATTCTAGTAGTTGTTTTCAATTAAAATGTTTTCCATTTCAAATAAACTTAAGACACTTTAAGTGGTTTCGTCCACACCGGGCATCGAATTGAGGCAGGGTTGACTCGTAAACGTCACATATTACTCATTGGTCGTTTTCCTAAAGTTTAAATGGAATAAGAATGTGTTTCGTCTATTTTCCTTATGTCAGTTGTTGTTTTCACTTAAAACTATGTCCTTTTGAAACAAAAGAGAGACACATTGAGAGGTGATGGGAACACCGCGCCTCAAATTGAGGATAGATTGACTGATAAACATCACATATGACCCATTGATCATTGTAATAATCTTTCAATAGAATAAGAATGCGTTTGGTCAGTTCTTCATATTCCAGTTATACTTTTCACTTAAAATGTTGTCCACTTCAAATAAAACTGATACACTTAGAGTTTTGACGGCCACACTGCACCCTGGATTTAGGCAGGGTTGACTTGTAGACATCAAATATGACCCATTTATAGTTTTATTAAAGTATAAATGGAATCCGAATGCATTTGGTCAGTTTTCTATATATTAGTTGTTGTTTTCACTTAAAATGATGTCCATTTTAAACAAAAGAGAGACACTTTGAGTGGTGCCGGCCACACCACACCTCAGATTGAAGTGGGGTTGACTTTTAAACATCACATATGACCCATGTATCGTTTTCCCAAATCATCAACACATTCATAATGTGTTTGGTCGGTTTTTCGTATGTCGGTTGTTGTTTTCACTTAAAATGTTGTTCATTTCAAAAAAAAATTGAGACACATTGAGTGGTTTTGGTCACACCATTCCTTATATTAAGGTAGGGTTGACTCGTACATGTCACATGTGACCCATTAATAATTTTTAAAAACATTAAACACATTCCTAATGAGTTTGGTCAGTTTTCTGTATGCTAGTAGATGTTTTCAATTAAAATGTTGTCCATTTCAAATAAATGTGAGACACTTTGAGTGGTTTCGGCCACACTAGGCCTCAGATTGAGGAGGGGTTGACTCGTACACATCACATATGACCCATTGATCGTTTTCCTAATGTTTCAATGGAATCTGAATGCATTTGGTCAGTTTTCCGTATGTCATTTGTTGTTTTCACTTAAAATGAAGTCTATTTTAAATGAAAGTGAGACAATTTGAGTGGTTCTGACCACACTTTGACTCGGATTGATGTGGGGTTGACTCTTAAACGTCACAAATCACCCGTGGGTCGTTTTACAAAAGGTTAAATAGAATCCAAATGCATTTGGTCAGTTTTCTATATGTCAGTTATTGTTTTCAATTAAAATGAAGTCAATTTTAAACTAAAGAGAGACAAATTGAGTGGTGTCGGCCACAACGCGCCTCATATTGAGGTGGGGTTGACTTCTGCATGTCATATATGACCCATGGATCATTGTTATAAAGTATACACACAATCAGAATCCGTTTGGTCAGTTTTCGAAATGTACTTAAAATGTTGTCCATTTTAAACAAAAGAGAGACACTTAGGGTGATTCTGGCCACACTGCGACTCAGATTGAGGTTCAGTTGACTTTTACAAATCACATATGACCCATGTATTTTTTTCCTATTGTTTCATCAGAATCCAAATGCGTTTGGTAAGTTTACCGTATGTCAGTTGTTGTTTTCAATTAAAATGATGTCCATTTTAAATTATAGAGAGACACTTCGAGTGGTTCGGGCCACTCTGTGCCTCAGATTGAGGCCGGGTTGACATGTAAACATCACATATAACCCATATATCTTTTTCCTAATGTTTCAATAGAATATGAATGCGTTTATTTTGTTTTCTGTATGTCAGTTGTTGTTTTCATTTTAAATGTTGTCTATTTCAAATAAACATGAGACACTTTGAGTGGTGCCGGACACACCTGGCCTCGAATTCAGGCAGGGCTGACTTGTACACATTACAAATGACTCATAGAATGTTTTTCTAATGTTTTAACAAAATCTGAATGTGTTTGGTCAGTTTTCCGATTGTTAGTTGTGGTTTTCAATTAAAATGAAGTCCATTTTAAAGTATAGAGAGACACTTGAAGTGGTTTTATCCACTCTGCACCTCGGATTGAGGCCGAAATGACTTGTACACATCACAAATGACCCAAGGATCATTTTCCTAAAGTATTAAAACAATTCAAAAGTGTTTGTTTGGTTTTCTGTATGTCAGTTTTACTTTTCACATAATATTTTTTCCATTTCAAACAAAAGTGATACACTTCGAATGGTACCGGCCACATCGTGCCTCAGATTGAGTCGAGGTTGACTCTTACACATCACATATGACCCATGGATCGTTTTACTAAAGTTTTAATAGAATCCGAATGCGTTATTCAGTTTTCCGTATGTCAATTGTTGGTTTCATTTAAAATGTTGTCTATTTAAAAAAAAACCTGAGACACTTTGACTGGTTCTGGACACACCTGGCCTCAGAATGAGGTGGGGTTTACTCATACACATCACAAATGACTCATGGAACGTTGTCCTAAATATTTAATAGAATATGAATGTGTATGGTAGGTTTTCTGTATGTCAGTTGATGTTTTCAGTTAAAATGAGGTCCATTTTAAACAAAAGAGAGACACTTCGAGTGGTGCCAGCCACTCCGTGCCTCGGATTGAGGCTATGTAGACTTGTACACATCAAAAATAACTGAAGGATCACTTTCCTAAATTATCAACACAATCCAAATGCGTTTGGTCTGTTTTCCGTATGTCAGTTGTACTTTTCACTTAAAATTTTATCCATTTCAAACAAAATTGAGACACTTTGAATGGTGTCGGCCACACCGCAACTCAGATTGAGGCGGGGTTGACTCGTACACGTCACATATGACCCATGGATAGTTGTGTTAAAGTATCAACACAATCAGAATCTGTTTTTTTATTTTTCCATATGTACTTAAAATGTTGTCCATTTTAAATAGAAGAGAGAAACTTAGAGTTATCTCAACCACACCAAGACTCGGATTGAGCCGGGGTTGACATATACATGTCACATATCACCCATGGATCGTTTTGATAAGATATCAATAGAATCCGAATGATTTTGGTCTTTTTTTATTATGTAATTTGTTCTCTTAACTTAAAATCCCATCCATTTTAATCAAAAGATACAAAGATAGAGTGATACCGGCCACACCACGCCTCAGATTTAGATGGGGTTGACTCGTACATGTCACAAATGACCCATGGATAATTTTATTAAAGTATCAACACAATCTTTTTAGCCCTCTCCTAGAATCAAAATCATACATCCTGGAATTTCAAGTCTAAATTCCCTGAGCATGATGAGTCAGTCAATGAGTCTTTAACATGTAACCCATGTCTTATCCTAACAATTGACATGTAAACCAAATCAATCAAGGCATAATTCACATAACATGGAGAATGTACAATAAGGATTTGTATTCAAATTAAAGAATATCACCACATGCATTTGATGAGACTGAGCTAATAAGCTAACCAAGTCATTCATATAATTCACGACATACAAAAATGGGATAATCCTAAATAAAATTTCATGATCATAGAAATATAAAAAAAGGAATGTGAAATCTAGGTGGAGGGTGGGGGGGCTGTCTAGGGGTCCAAGGAGAAGGGTGGGGGGGGGGGTTATCTGACGGGGCTATCCGGGGTCCATGGAAGAGGGTGGGGGGGGGGCTGTCCGAGGGGCTGTCCGGGGGGGGGGGGGCTGTCTGGGGGGTGTCCAGGGGGTTTTCCAGGGACCAAGGAGAAGGGTGGGGGGCTGTCCGGGGGGCTGTCCGGGGTCCAAGGAGGATGGTGGGGGGTTTCTCAGGGTCAAGGAAGGAGGGGGGCTATCCAAGGAGTTCCCAAACACACAAAACTATATAAACATGATCAAGATACACCACAACCACTAAAAGACATAAACATCCAAGAAAACAGACAATATATAAAAATAACTCAACTCCAATACTATAATACGAGTCTAGATAAAATCAACAACTAGAATACATTAAACATCAAATCTCTATAATATTAGTAAAAAGTGTAACAGATCAACTTGCCTGAAATCACAATCACCATCATCACCATCATCATCATCCTCTTACTCATCCTCACCCTCCTCAACGCCCTCTTCCTCGCCCTCGCTATCCGTCTCACCCTCCTCTCCCTCCTCTTTTTCACCTGACTCCTCGCCATCATCATCATTAGGTTGGACGTCGTATTGACCACCACTAGAACTGCCACCTGGTGCACCATATATAGAACGTATCGACGAAATATATTCATCAAAAGATGAGTTGGCCTCTGGTGAAAGTGTTGGATGTAGATCTTCAATAAATTTCATAAATGCACTGTTTTCCCTAGCAGACTGTTCTGCCATCTCTGTGGCCCTTTTGTTAGCCTATTCTACATGTTTCCTAACTTTCTGTAGCTCGGTGGCACTACAACTCATACCTAAGAAGGGAAAGTACCTCTTCGGTGCTATCCTAGGTCGGTAGTGTACTCTTCCAGGATTCTCCTCTCCCGACACCAGAAGTAAGTGATCAGTTGGACCAAAATTTTCTGTTTCTTTGGCATCGAGGGCCTTTAATGAAGTCTATTACAAATATAAAAATATTATTAAGTTAAAAAATAGATATTAAAATATAAAACCAATAGATTAAAACTTACAATATACTTTTGAGTCGATTAATTGACGTCACTATCATCCTTTTTCCGTCTACTTGAGAAAAATAGTTTTTCTTGAGGCACACGTCCTTCAATATTCTGTATTTTCTGCTACAATGACATTAAAAACTAATTTTATACAAAAAATTAATCAAATGATTAAATAATTGAGGAAAGAAAAGAAAGTGTAAGTCGTAAAGAAAACATATAAACAATTCTCATACCTACTTCCTCTCATGATCTGGCATCGTAGTACTTCCTAGTGTGTAGAGGTATTTTTTTGCATCAATGTTTTCTTATTTTTTCCAGATGATTCATAAATAATATTTGATAATGAAAAAGATATTATTAATGAAAAAAATGAAGGTTATTATTTAAATACCTCAAATGTAATTAATACCTTAAACTGGGTAGTCGTCCAATGAGTAATCATCTGACGATACTGATCTATAGGACAATCATCCACGATTGGTACCACCTCTAACTCGGTACTAACTCTAGAACGCCAGCCAAAATACAACTCATGCTTGTAGGATCTCTAAAGCTCACCTAAATCCTTTAGACATTCCGTTCATGCACCCTCACTATCTAGAAAATTAAATCGAAGCTGAAATCAAAATATTAATTCATATAAATACAAAAATAATTCATGGAATTAAATAAAATATATTGTTTTACCCATATCTCTGCCCCAAGCTCTATCCTTGACCTCATGAGGCAAATTTCTCCACGATAACGGGCTGATGGGAATGATGTCGGAGTACATGGGAAGCGTCTCCAAAAAAGTCCGACATTTCTGCCCGGTTTTCTCAACCATTTAGTTGTCTTCATTGTAATCCACCATAACATGTGTGTAGAGGTTCCCCACCACATGAATACGTGTCCTCCCCCGCCCATTCCTCTTTTCAATAGATGTACGTGTCATGAAAGAAAAACAAATATTTTATCATAACATGTTAGAATGAAAATAAATATTGCGATAAAATTTTTTGGGGGTTCTTTAAATATACCTACTCCAGTCTGATCGCTGAGTGCCGTTGGATCCAGAGAAACTGATAGAACACCCTGTGGTGGAACACGAGTCAACGAAAATGGAATATAGAAGCTCAGAAAGACAATAGTAGAAGGAAAAAAAGATGGGACAACTGTATGACCAGATTCTGACTAGGGAGTGGGAATCATCATAGGATATGAAAAAGATGGGTCAGAAGATGGAAAAGGTGGTGAGAACATGGGAGGCCTAAATATCCCATGTGTCCCTAACGACACACCGGGATCAGAATGTGGGAAAGATGACTGTCAGTGGGAGGGGAAAGGTCTATTCGGGTATGCAAATCTGCTCATCCACCTCTGGTAAAAACCCTCCTCGTACCACTGGCCTGAGTACTAGGACCAGTACTAGGCTCCTCGTTGAATAACTGTGTACGTATAAGTGGATCATACAAAAAAATTTAAAAAATAATTAATCGCATGGCATTATATATTCTTTAAATATATATATTTGAAATAAAATACCCATTGTAGACACTAATGGTGGAACACCCATCTCTGTCATTCGACAATTATTCTACATCATTTTTTTTCCTTCGCCTCTCTTCAATTGGCTGCATTTTCTTCTTTTGAAAACAAATATATAATTAATTATAAAGAGGAAACGAATGTGTAACCCATAAAACTAAATATATGAGGGAATAGGGGGATTCATTGGTAATTTAGCTATCAATTGTTCTAGAAGAGCTTGAATGGACTTAATAAATCATATACGTTGTAATGTTCACCAAGTTAGAAATATTGTTTGACTAGGTTTGAATACAGTTCAATTCCAAATTAGAAAATCCAATTCCAATAAAACTGCAACCAATAAACATTTAAAATTCACATAATTTTCAAGTCAGCTAAAACATATTTGTGATCAATACTAAATCAATTTGAATATTACCAACCTTAACAACCCAACTCAAGGAAAACCAAATGGATTAAGAACATGGATGAATGATTCTATATATTTTCAACCATATCTTTAGGTTCACAATCAACTCTAAAAATTTAGCTATAAGAGTCATCAAAAGAAACAAATGGATTTGTTCCCATTGCACTGGGGAAAGTGTCAATTCCATCATCACCATCATCAATAATATTTCTTGGAATTACTTCAACTATGACACCAAATTCGGGTCAAAGTTGGACTTTGATAGAAGAAACTTGTTTAGCGATTGATTCCAACACATATGCTTCTTCAGTAGTAAGAGTGTGGGTAATATTAATTACTCTAAATCCACAATCATCAATAAATGTGCTATGTCTAGTCATAAAATCAAAACAATGGCATTTCATCATTGTGACTCTTCCATGAGAGTAATAACCCCATATTATTATTTTCTGAATGTCTCCATAATAACAAACATTTTCAAATCGCGGTCTACTATCTAATGAACTGCCATAACAATTTTTTGTGGCAGTAACCATAACACCATCATGTTGTGCCCTCATGTTCTTTTCTCTTTCAGTGACAATAAATTTGTACCCATTGATAACAATTGATTTACAGTCACAAACCACAGTATTAGGACCAAAAGTCAAAGCTCTTTTTTTATTCAGAGACAGAGTCAGTAGAAAAACTCAATACTTGAAATATAAATGACTATTAAACTTAATTAAATATTTATATACTAATTTTAAACAGTAATATTTTTACCTTTAATTTTAACCAAGGAGAAAACTCTTTGCTATGCAAAGTCTCCCTCCTTCTAAAAGATAAAGAACGATGCTTTCTATTTATCATTGTTTTATGTTACCTGTAGATAAAAAATATAAATTGTTCAATAGATATATATGTAAGATATATATATTCAATTTAGTTACCTTATATAGTCATCGAACAAATCACAGTTGAACAAAACTGTGTGATGTTCCCTCTCCCAGTCTACATTGCTTAATGTCTTCAATGTATATGATCCATGAATTCCTCCTGTTTGAGGAAGTGATGGGAAACTGGGATCAATTTTCTCATACTATTCTTCTTCATTTCTCATTGGTCTGTTCATTCTTGTAGTAATATCAGAAAAATACATTAAGCAGAAATCAATACATTCTTGAGCCAAGTAACCGTTCACGATAGAACCTTCAGGATGATTCCTATTTCGGACATAAGACATTAATGTGTACATATTTCTTTCCATTGGATACATCCAATTAAAAGATACAGGTTCTCCAAGAAGTATTTCAGTGGGAATATGGACATTCAGATGAAGCATGCTTGTGAAAAATGATGGAAGAAATATTTTCTCCAATTTAAACAAAATTAATGGGGAATCTGTCAACATTTTTGGAAAAAAAGACTTGCACAACTTCTTAGCACAAAAATCTTTAAAAAAATGGAACAACCAAATAAAACTCACCCTTATATTATTCGACAAAACATGACCGATTTCTATTGGAAGCAACACATGCAGTAGAACGTCATAATCATGAGTATTCAAATATTTTAGCTTTAACTCTCTTCTGTTGACCCGTTTAGATATGTTTCTTGAATAGCCATCAGTAACTCTAATATTCTCAAATACTTCTAGATATTGTTTTTCTCCGTAGGTGTTATCACATAAGAAGCACAGGGAAGTTTCCATTTTTTTTCATTGATATGCACAGGATGCAATTCTGGTCTGATGCCCCAATCCACCAAGTCACGCCGACATCATAAATCATCTATTGTCTTCCCCTTGAAAGTTGGAATAACCGAAAGAAAAATTTATCATATATTCACTTAAATATTCATTACATATAAGAAATGGCGTAACAAATTGGTTGACCAATATGGAATGTCAAAAAAGATACTCCTCTACCTCCAATTATAACAGGTTTCAGTGGAAACATTCTTTCTCTTTCCAGATTTAATTTAACCGTTCCCGAATGAAAAACTGAAATATTTCAATTCATTAAGCACATCAGTTCCAGACATATGCCGATGTGGATCATCGGTCTCTATGGTATTATCAAATCTTCGATGATTCATTCTATATGGATGATCCTTTCACAATAATCGTCGATCTCCCATAAAACTGAAACTACAGCGATGTTTCAGTCTTTTGGATCGTGTATCATTCATACAAACTGGACATAATAGTTTTTCCTTTGTGCCCCATCCAAAAATAATTGCATAAGCCAGAAAATCATTGATCGTCCACATAAGCGCTGAACGCACCGGAAATATGTCTTTTGAACAGGCATCGTATGTGCGCACACGCACATCCCAAAGAAGTTTCAACTCTTTTATTAAAGGTTGCATGTATACGTCAATATCAATGTCGGGATCAGAAGGACTAGATACGTGTATACTCATGAATGTGAAAGGTTTTTTCATACAAAACCATGGGGGAAGATTATAAATGTGTATAAAAACTGACAATGTGTTGTGTGAAGTACACATCTTCCCAAACAGATTAAAACCATCGTATAAAATACCCAGCCTCACATTACGCACATCAGCTGCAAAATCAGGATGTCGTACATCAAATATCTAACATGAATATCCATATGTAGTTTAAACCTACTCATTATTAGTCTTTTTTCTCTCGGTATCATGCCATCTAATTTTTTTTGATATGACATCATACATAAAAATATTCTGGAGTCTGGGGATCAATGGAAAGTGCCACATTACATTCTGTGGAACGTGGGATGGTGTTCCATCATACTTTGACTTCCAGCGGGATGTGTCACACTTTATACAATCGTTCAGTTCAGCGGTTTCCTCCCAGAAGAAAATGAAATCTTTCAAGAAAGCATGAATATTGTTACATTAAAATCCATGTTCTTCAACTATCTTCCATGCCATATAGTGGATTGAGGGAATATCTGCATCATATGGAAGTAAATCCTTCAAGATGGTAAGAATGTAATCGATTTCTATATTAGAAATCCCAGACATAGTTTTCCCATGAAATAATTGGATTAAAAATTCCATTTTTTCATTTTATCGCATTTTCGATATACTAGAGTCATGGCAGCATCATTCAATTTTTTCATCCTATCAATATCATCATTTTCACTAGATGGATCATCTGTCCTCATATCGAAGTCTTTTTGAGTCGAAATCCTTTCTTTTTCATGATGACGAATAAAAATAAACTGATAATCTAACAAATTCTCCATTCTAGTCCTTTCATTTCAATCATCACCAATTTGAGAATTCATTTTCACCCAATTGTGATACCACACAAAGTATTTTTCTTGAAAACCATATTTGGTTATGTGGTAGCTGACTTCTTCAGGGATCAACCATGGCCTACCAACACAATTGGGACATGGGAAGTGAATGTGACCACTATCTGAAGCATTGTGAAATGTAAAATCTATAAAGCTCTCCAAATTGATTTGAAAATCGCTTGAGATCCGATCAGTTTCATACATCAAACTTCTTCCCATTATGTAAAAAGAATTTATATAATTCATTTTGTCACAAACAATTCAATAGGATTGAACTTTAATAGAAAATAAATTTAAGTAAACGACAACGGAAGAAGTTTCTAGTCGACATATTGAACTACTAAAATAATGTAAAGTACAACTACTCAAAAATTAAATTAAAATTTATTTATATTCATTTTCATTAGGTCTATAAGAGGCACATGCCTCAGGTCCCATTATATGTTATAGTCATCCCAAATCATTCACTCATGTTCAATAACTCATTATTGTCACCTCTATGGCCATACCTTTCATTACCCAATTACATCGCCAAGTCAAGAGCACCCCATGGGTGAATAAATTTTAGGCTTCTACACTAATAGGTTGTTCATGGATTGTGAAAAGATTTAATTTCATAAAGTATAGACAAATACATTTATTTTTAAATTTGAGATTAATAATAAAGTATGTCAACGATAACAACATTACTGAGTTGAACATGTGACTTATCTAACATTTTTAGGGATGTCTACACATTCCAACATGGCTAGTAAAAAGCACCCCAACCTCATAAAAGTGAGTATTGGACAAGAAGGAAACATAATATATAATGTACAGTGAGAACCATATTTATTTGACCCTAAAGTTATATTATTACAGTCATCATGGGGGAAATGGAATATATGATCCTGGTTAACTGATGAATTCAAAATCTTGTATTACATATGTTGGACACTATCTATGTAATGAAAGCATGTGAGGATGGGTATACATCATTCAATTTCATACATGCTTGTGAGAATGAAGGCTTGAATTAATGACATGAGTTCGCTGATTAAATGAGGGTGGAGGTTGCATAGGCTTTGTAAATAGAATTGTTAAATAAGGGTTGAGGTTTCATACACTGTGCATGGTGGGGGAGTCTCAGCCGATTTAGAAACTAAAATAAATTCCATCATAGGTATCAATAAGAAACATCAGCATCAAAAGAAACCCAAAATAAAAATGGACTAAAAACATCAAACACTTTTTATGCTATCCCACCAAAAAATGATCACGAATGTCCCTATACATTTTCATAATTTCAGAATTTATAGAGAGTTTATAGTTATGAGATTCTTCCACCTGCACACCATCCCCAACCCACTTGGACAACCCTACCCCCACCCCACTTGGACAACCCTACCCCCACGCCACTTGGCCAACCCCCCCCCCCCAAACCCACTTGGACAGCCCTACACCCACCCCACTTGGACAGCCCTACCACCACCCCACATGGAAAACACAGCCCCACCTCCCCACCTGGAAATCCCTACCCCCACCCCACATAGAACCCCCCCCCCCCCCACCACACCTGGACAACCCATCCCCCCTACATGGACAGCCCTATCCCCACCCCACTTGGACAACCCTCCCACCCCACTTGGACAGCCCTACCCCCACCCCACTTGGAAAACCTAGCCCCACACCCCACCACACATGGACATATCTACACCCACCCCACATAGAAAACCCAAACCCCACACCACTAGGAAAACCCAACCCCAAACCCACCCCACTTGGAAAACACCTCCCCCACCCCACTCGGACAGCCCTACCCCCACCCACCCAACCCCACATGGACAGCCCTACCCCCAACCCACTCTGACTACCCAGCCCCCCCCCCCACCCCACTTGGACAACTGTACCCCCACCCCACATGGAAAACCCAACCCCCCCCCCCCCACCATAGCTGGAAACCCCTACCCCCCACACCCAACATGGAAAACCTAGCCCCCACCCCACCTGGACAGCCCTACCATCACCCCACATGGACAACCCATCCCCCCACCCTAACTAGGCAGGCCCTCACCCACCCCACCTACACACCCTCCCCACCCCCACTTGGACAACCCTGCCTGGACACCCTCCCCCACCCCACCTGCACACCCTCCCCCACCCCAAACAGCCCTACCCCCACCCCATTTGGACAACCCAGCCCCCTCCCCCACCCTACCTAGACAGCCCCTCCCCCACCCCACATGGATAGCCCTCGACATCCTCTCCACCCCATCTTCACACCATCTACAACCCCAAATTGAAACAGAAATTCATCCAAATAAAAACATAAAAAAATTCATAGATTCCTAAATCCAAATCAAAATAGAAAATAATAATTCGTTGAATCATAACAACAAAACAATGATATCACTTGCCGATTTGTAGTTTAGAACAAGAAAGTTTTGATTGAAGAGGATTGAAGGAGTTTCAGAAAGTGGGTAATGATATAGATTTGGGAGATACAATGTGCTAGGGTAGTCACACACGGAAATGGAATTGGGGGTTTTGTGTATTTGGAGGAATAATTTCTCAACGTTTTAAAAAAAATGTTTGTAATGGTATTATTTACCAATAGTTTTGTATAACTGTTGGTAAATGATGTTAAAAATTGAGATTTCCCAATATTTTAAGGAAACCTTTGCCAAAAAGTGTTCCAATGGGAGATGTCCCAACAGTTTCCTTAAACCGTTGGGAAAAAATGAACAATGGAAATGGTTTCTCAAACCGTTGGCATGAATGTGTTGGTATATTCCACCATTCCCGGTAGTGTCTTTTTCACCCCAAATGATCAAGAGGTACTCCCGCTTACTTTATTTATTGTAAATTCACGAATTTATACCATGTGATTCCGATACATTCTTTTGATCTCAAATAAATAATCATGAAAAATCATAATATAATTAGGGTGGGAAGGGAAATAGGCTTGTAATATGGCTTCCAATAAAGGCTATTCATGGTCTCTATGGGATTCATGAAGATAAGATGTTGGGTAGGCTCAAGATAAAGGGGTTAACAATATTATGACTTAATAATTTTATTGTAATTAAAAAAATCACTCATGTTTGGAAAAGAAAACTTGCAAATTATGGTAGTTATGTATATTCTAAGAATCTCTCAAAAAAGATGGTATTTAGAAAGAATGTGACAAAGGGGTTTAGAATACCTCTCTAGAGTGGGAAAAATAAATAAAAAGACAACCAGGTTCATGGATTGCAAAATAATTGATTAGTCTAATTTATGTAATTATCGAAGGATTACATGTCTGTAATTTAAATTATATCAGTAATCATTTTAAAACACTTAAGAATCAATTTAAGCTTGCAACCCTCAAAAAGTTCCTACTGAGAACTATAGCAGTTTTAAATATGATTAACCAAAATTTCTCCACATTTGAAAAAATATAATCCAATAATGATGTCACATAGATTAGTTCATGGGTAAAGACTAAGGTGAAAAAGATAGAGGCTCCCCCATACTTAATACCGTACATGGTCCACCAAGTGCAATACCAAGGGAAATGGTGTCAAGGGTGGGAAAATGGGTAAAAGATAAGGGAATGTTGTGGAAGAAGTAAACTCAAAGAGATAGACAATAGAAAAAGGAAAAATTATCCCCTTGTGAAAAATGATGTCCAAGTCGCTCCATGACACATGTGACTGTCGATGAAAAAGAAAACTACAAGCATGCACAATATCAAAGCCCAAAAAAGGAAAAAAGAGATATATAAGACAAATAAAAAGTTCACTATCATGGAGTCACCTCAGGGGATGGCACATCTAATATAGGTGGGTCTCCAGTAGTGATTGTAAATAGTGGACGAGCTAGGGGCCTCGGCCTGTTGGAGGATCACCGATGCAGGATCATCTGGAACTTTGAGCTCGACAAGTGGTGATGGACAAGCACCTGTAGTTAAAATGAGAATAGAGTCTGTGGCAAAGGTAGTGGCAGCATGCGGGATGAGAGAATCTATAGGCGCAAAGGAGGAAGCAACATGCATTGGAACGAGAAGTTGATGATGATGTAGAATCAACACTATCATCTACTCAAGATGGACCTGGAGATGAAGGATATCAGTCTACTAATGCTCCATGTAAGTCAGGTTAAGGGTGATCTCAGCTAGCCGGAGGGTGAGGGGTGGGTCAGCCGAGGGTGCGGAGGGGAAGGAGCATGTGAAGTTCCAAGAGGGGGAATGGTAGAGGAACAAGGAATAAGGAGGTGGGAGGAAGGGGCGAGGAAGGAGGGGAAGGGGCATCTACGGGGGCTGGAGGATCAGCTTCAAGCGGGGAATGGGAATGGGAAATGATGTAGGTGCCCCTACTTTCAGAAAATTCTCATGCAAATTAGCATGAGAAAGTATATTCACTGAGGGCTACCTAGACGATCATGTGGAAGAGAAGGCTCTAAGATGCCATGGTGGGTGGCAATGTGAGTGGCATAAAATCCACCGTTCAAGTTGCCCTGACGGCCTATGAATATGGCATGGAAATATGAGGATGCAAGGTAAGGAAGGTCCGGGTAGGCCTGCATGACAACACAAGTAAGGAGCTCTATCTCAGGGGAAATCATGACCCCCATATCCTCATGATGTGGAAAAAGAATGGTGCTAAAGCACCGATGAGTGTAGTGGATCAGAGTGTTAAGGATGAGGGTTCTCTTCTGGGAGGTTGGGGCGTATGGGTGGTCTGGCCTGACAATATCCCACCATGCAGCAATGAGGGCCGAGCGCTTAGGGCAGAGCAAGGTGGAGACTTGGGGTGGGGTGACTAGATGGGGGGTAGAATCCACACCCTCAACTAATGTTAGGTAGGGAAAGGGAAAAATGGCAGCCGCCTAACCGAAATAAAACTAACGAGATGGTATCACTCAGTGTCTCCCGGTACTCAGGTCTATCGAACTCGAACAATGCAGCAAACTCCAAAAATAAATCTCTATAGATATGAGTGCTAACCTGAAAGATATCCAACAATGATGTGTGGCTGATGAGCTCCCTATAATCCTCCCATATGCCCAGCTATTGAGGCACATTAGGGTCTAGATAGCGACTGATAAAGGGGATTAGGCGGTGAGAGAAACACTGGACTTTGTCATGCTCCAAATCGGTTGCTGGGAACACCGTACATGGATAGGGGATACCGGTAGGAGCCGGTCCAGGTGGTGCGGCAGTAGGGGCTGGCTCTGGGGGTGGATCAACTACAGTAGGCGAAGGCTTGGGGAGGAAGCGGTCGATGTGGGGCCAAATATTGATGAAGATGACTTAGGGAGAGTGGCAGCTGATGTTACAGAAATGGTTGTGCCTGGAAGCTCTGCACTGGAAGGTGGAGGTGCAGCTGGCTAGGCTCAACCTCTACTCGGGCAGTGGGTTGTGGAAGAATGGCCAACGGAGGGAACTCATAGAACAAAGCGTCTTGGTCCAGCTACATCGATGGTCAGAGTCGATTCCGTCGAAAAATGGGCCTCTCACCCTCAATGGCGGAGGCTAGCCACTTCCCCCGGGAAGGGTCGTGATTTTCCATAACCGAAAAAAGAAAGAAAAAGAAAATAGAAGGAAAAAAATAAAAAGAAGGAAAAAATAAAAATGTGAGAAAAATTAGAAAAATGTAAGTACACGACATGTAATTATAGAGTACACGGTCTGTAGTCGTAGCAGGAAGAAACCCGTGTATTCTGAAAAAATAAGCTGAGTGGGTGAGTCACTGGCCAGTGAAGGGTGCACGTCGTGTATGTAGATTACATGCCATGTATAAGCATAGGAGGTCCTGGTCCTGTGAAAAAAATAAATGGGTTGGGCCATATAATAAACAACACCATATGTACCGAACATACACGTTGTGTAGGGGAACATCGGATGTGTGGCCGTGTAAAAGGGGAGACCAGGGGATGACATTGGATAGTACATGGTGTGTACCAAACATACACACTGTGTAGTTCCAAATTTCGATGTTTATAGTGTGTGGTCGTGTACCAGAGTACACAACGTTTGTTCTTCATGCATGCCCATGTACTTTCAGAAGCTGAACTGTCAAGAAATCGAAAACCACCTGAAACGCTATAAAAACTAGGATATAAAGAGGGAATAACAATGTAACTTATGCGACGACTGAACTGAGGAATAAATAACGCCTTAAAACGAGGTAAAATGATGGATTTAGAAGAGGTGGGCCGTTGGCTTCGAGTGGAAGAAAACGACGCGGGGGGGGGGGGGGGTGGTTGCACGACACGGACAGTGGCCACGTAGGGTGTCCATATTTTAAAGCCGAACTACAGGGCATGTATGTTATCAGACATGTCGTGTATTGTTTTTTTTTTTGTTTTTTTAAACAATATACATATATATATAATTATTATAGTAAACATTAAAATAATTCTTATTAATAACTAAAATAAAAATATATATATAGACATATATACATATTTTATTACAAATAAAACTATATAAGTCATGTATCGGGTAATACATGTCGTGTGTGTTAAAATTGGAAAAATAGAAGTATATCCTTTGGTCCAGTTCTTGGGGCGAGGTTCGAACTGGTGATCGGCTATTCCGAATGAAAGCCCTCATCCATTGGATTGAAGGATATACTACTCTGCATATTTATTATTTATATAATATTTAATCCATACATCAAATATACACATAAAGAAGAAAATTCATGACGTTTGGTTTTTAATTATAAAAGAAGGGGATGAAGCAGGGAGATTAGCCGAGATCGAACCCGGGTCTTTTGGATCCAGGGCCGAGACTCTTCCAATCTTCCAACTTCATCCGCATGAATTTAGTTTATAAAAAAATGTTTTTAAATTTTTAAAGAAAATTATGGCACACACGACGTTTATCGAAAGACATGCTGTGTGGTTTTATTAAAAGTTTAAATGATGGAAATGGGGTGATTTCCAGGATTCAAACCCGAGTCATTTGGAACCGGGTTGCAATCATGGCCAACTAATCTATCCCCACCGTGGGTTTTCTTATAAGCAAATATATATATATATATATATATTACTACCCACTCCATGTAATAAAAGGAGGAACCTCATGTCGAAGTTAGGTCAAGAGGACTCGAATCAGAGATGGATCGGATAAACTCTAGTGACTTTACCATCGGCACCGACATCATCCCTGGTTATTTATTAGTTATTCAATAGATTTATACTATTATGATTATAAATTAAAAAGAGAAGTACACATCATGTAGATAAGTGGGACACGTCGTGTAACCTATGGGTTGCCTCCCAGGAAGCACCTTTGTTTTAGGTCGTTGGCTGGATCAACTCACATTTTCTTACCTGAGAGGGGTGGTGGAGATTGTTTTAAGAGTAGTCGCCCTGGAATTTTTAGAATTGCAAGTTATCTGGCTCTTCATCAATGGGACTATCTGCAATGATAAAGTTTTTAGAAATAATGGAACATACCAGTTCATCCACCAAGCAATTCTCCACACCAGTTATCACGAATAGTCCTCATAATCGGGAGATGACACCTGCTTGATAGCCTTGAGGACATTGTAGGTGACTTTCTCATCTCCTACCCGAAAGATCAGCTACCCCTGGTGTACATCGATCAAGACCTTTCTTGTGGCTTGGAAAGGTCTTCCCAATATAATAGGTGCCTCATGATCCTTTTCCATGTCTAGGATAATAAAATTTGCAGGGAGGATCAATCACCCCACCTTCACGAGCAAATCCTCTAGTATCCCTTTTGGATATTTAATGGATCTCTCAGCAAGTTGAAGGGCGACTTGGGTGGGTTTCATATCGTGGAGTCTGAGCTTTTGGAAAACTCAAAATGGCATGAGGTTGACACTAGCTCCTAAGTCGCGTAGAGCTTTTCCAAATTCAAAGGGTCCAATTGTACATGGAATAGTATAGCTACCTGGATCCGGGATCTTGGGAGGAAGGGAATGTTGTATGACTGTGGAGCACTCTTTTTTCATTTCTATGATTCCAAAAACCTCCATATTCCTCTTATTAGAGAGGATTTACTTCATGAATTTGGTATATGTAGGCATTTGGGGCAGAGTCTCTGCAAATAGGATGTTGATGTGCAGATTTCAGAATAATTCCATGAATTTTGAAAACTGGTGATCCAAATTCCTTTTCTTCATCCTCTCCAGAAAAGGTAATTCCAACTCAAATGGTTTAATGACCTATTTTCTATTTTCTGGTTGATCCTTCGGTGATGGATTTTCAGATGAAGAGGGGACTGAAATTATACATTTGTTGTCAATAGGGAGTATAGGTGTAGTTGAATGTGTCGGTTCCTTCTAGTTTAGATTCTTTCAACATCTTAAAGTGATGGAATAGACCTCCTCTATTGGGTTCTTCTTGGTGTTTCTTGGTAGTGTACCAGGTTTCCTCCCTGAGAGCTGGTTTGCTAATTGGCTGATTTGATTCTTGAGGCCTCGAATATAAGCCTCCTGGTTCTGAAATCTAGTCTTAGCAGTTGATATGAATTTTTTAAGAAGATCCTCTAACCTGGATGTATTCTCTTGCTGGGGTGGCTGCATAGCTGATGGAGGTGGTTGCTTCCATGGATTCTATGGATGAGTGTTTTGATACCCTTTCTTCTGGTAGAATCCATGTTGATTCTATTTTGGCCATGGGTATGGGTGCTGATATTGTGGAGGATTGTTGTCGGGCGGTCACTATGGAAGAGGATTCTGCTGATGTTGTCCCCTGCTTGTGTTTTGATTATCTCACCATGCTGGGTTCTGGTATTATGGAAATTGGTCCGACCTTATGTTTTGAGCAATATAGCTCACCTCTCTTGAAAAAGGGTCAACTAAAGGTCCGGGGAATTCTCCCAGGATGTGGTTGTTACTATAGTCACCACATGCTGGATGGTTCACCGCATGGACTTGAGATGTGAACTTGAGATTTAATACATCGATCTTTTTGGATACTGCATCCAACTAGGCAACAATCATAGTAGTAGCATCAATACTATGCATACCTCATTTTTGGGTCCCCCACTCAGAATTCTATTGGAAGCTATTGGCAGATATATCTTCCAGCAGTTCGAAAAGTTCTTCATGGGATTTTTTCATTATCGTACCTCCAGCAGATGCATCCACCATGGAATTTGTATTTATTTTTAGTCCTCTGAAGATGCTTTGGACCTGCATCCTGAGTGGAAGTTCGTGGTGTGGGCATTTACGAAACATTTCCTTGAAAAGTTCCCCTAATTTTTACAACAACTCAGAGTCGTCCTGCTGAAAGTTGTGGATCTCATTCCGTAGGGTTACTATCTTCGAAGGTAGAAAATATTTGGACAAAAAGGCCCGGGATAGATCCTCCCAGGTGAGGATATATCTTTTCGGAAACCCTTTGATCTAGTATTTCGCCTTGTCCCGTAGAGATAACGGGAAAAGGTAAAGATGAATGGAATCATCAGACACGCTGTGGTAGCAGAACATGTCACAGATCTATAGAAAATTAGAGAGATGGGTGTTCGGGTCTTCACTGGGTAGGCCGCCGAACATGCCGGTGTTCTGGATCTGCTGCATGATAGAAGGCTTGATCATGAAGTGCTAGGCCTGTACCAGAGGATGGACGATGCCTGTATCAGCTTCTTGGATCAAAGGCAGGCCATACTCCATAAGAGTACGACGTGGAGGTGGGTACTCAGGATGTGGAGGTGGCATGTATTGCTACACATAAGGGGTGAAATATGACCTTTGAAAGATCTTCCACTACTGGTGGGGCTGGTCGTACTGCAGAAGTGGTTGATTTGGTGGTTGCTGGTAGTCCCTCAAGAGGAACTCCATGAAAACATCTAGGTGGGGCCTACTCCGGTATACCAGCAGTGGGAGGCTGCTAGTCTTAGAATGGTTGTCCAACAGCAACTTCAATGGCCGGTGCTCCCTCCTCCTTGTTCGCTATGGTTTTTCTATTCTGTTTGTGCATTTCCACCAGTGTGTGACAACGATGAACAAAGGTTCGTTCAATTTCTGGGTCAAGCGAAAAAAGATCTGATGACTCAGTGCTCCTCGACTGTGTGAGGCATCTGTTTATGGACTTGTGATCATGCACAATCACAAAACAGAACAAATGCGTAAAAGGGAAAACAAAAGAGAAACAAAAATTGGTTTAGAAAATAAATTTTTTGTAATATTTAATTTTTATATTCACTTAATGAATTACTAACAAACTAAATTTTAGAACTTATACTGTCATTTCCCCAACAACGGTGCCTAATTTTGGTTTGTCATTTTACAAGAAGGTATGTTATCAGTGCCCTAAATTGATATTACCCACTCTTAAACTATGTATAGTGCAAGTGGGGGGTCGATCCACAGAGAACATTGTATGTTCATGAATTCAATTGAGTTTAGAATAAATTCAGTGAGTTTTTTTGAATTTAGAGTGGATTTTCTTGTTTGGGATTATTGATGCTGTTTTGTTTACTTGAAATAATATTTAACAATTTATGTGAAAACTACAAGTTAATTTTTGATGTATTTAGCAGGAAGAGAGTGTGTTGGGACTATAGTGATTACGGAGATTTAATAAGGATTTATTATATGGTTGTGTTGTTCATGATAATTCCAAATTTTGGATCTAATTAATGCAAGATTCCTTTGGCCCAATTGATTTTTCCTTGGAATTGAAGAAATTTGACTCCTTTCACTGGTAGTCATTGTTTCACAATTCTTACTTTTAGTTTAGTCCATTTATTAATCGATGAATCCTTTCAATGCTTATGAATGAATTCATCATTATTCTTCTTTTCGATCCATGAGAATTCTGTCCTTGGTCCGGTTCAGAATTTCCAGTTGCGGTTAACAATGGTTAAAGAAGAATAAGAGGAATTTAAAAGAACAATAACAACCATATAAATTAATCCAACATACAAAAACTCTTCATCTTACATAGCCCCAACAGAAGCGGTGTTTAGTTACACATATAGGACATAATGAAAAAAACACCTTCGATACCTGACATGATCATTGTATAAGCTTCAAGGAGAGAATTCGGATGGTGGAATGGTGGAATAGTGACACAACGGTGGCTCGAGAATATGGCACCAAAAGTTCATCTCTCTTCAAGTGTTCTGGATCTCAGTGGTCAGAAGGACAAGGCTTCTATTTATAGAAAATATAAGTACATGGCATGCATAAAACTAACGCCATGTAGTCTTGTAAACTTGCTTTTGTCGCGGTTTTTCTTTGGTATGTGGCTAGTTGTGCCTTCTTTGACTCACACGGCATCGGCGACCGGTAGGTGGGTAGTACAAAGCATGTAGCGCTGAAACACATGGTGTGTAGTCCCTATAAAGCACCACCAACTGCATCTAGTAGCCGGTACACAGTGTGTAGCAGTAATCTGAACGGCGTGTAGTGTCTAGTTGATGACTTGGGCGTGTACTTCCCCTTTTGATCCATGTCCCCGTTTCAATGTACACAGCGTGTATAAATGTACATTCCATGTAGTTGGAAAATTTTCACAAGATTCTCTTGATTAGAGTGTTTTGGCCAGAAACCTCCTGAAAATAAACAGATTCACTAAAATCAAAGAATATGTTTCATGAAACAATGAATATTTGGTGAAAACATGTTTTTATTTTCAATAATTTATATGAAAATGTATACTCAAATTGGGTGCATCATACCTTCAATAAACGAGTGAGGGGCGTTTTCTAAATTTTGAACCGTTGGTCGGATTAAAAATATGGGGGCACCGTTGAATCTACAGCACCACGATTCTCTTAAGGGGGGGTTTACTTTGATCGTAGTAGGTCTGGAGATAATGTTATGTTTTTCAACATTTAAATGAAATGAAATAAAATAATTTTGGTTATTTTATTTCATATCCTCCAACAGAAAAGCAATGTGGTGGGGTCAGCAATGTGTGAAGCCAATAAATGACTTGAAATTCCGACCCTAAGTAACAGTGTCATTGGGGAATTAAGAAGCTTCTTAATTATTCATCCCCATTAATTTCAATGTCGTTACATACCCTCCTCCTCTCATATATATATGGAGCTTCGGGGAAGGTACTAGCACAACGTCACTAAGCAAAGAAGTGCTGAGGGAGTGATGCGACGCTGGACCCTTAGAAGATGGTGCCGATCCTAGCGGGAGGTGATGGGTTACACTGATGCACGAATTGAAGGATGATGTATGAGTGGAATCATTGGGAATCAGTTGTGGAAATGATGAATGCGGTCCACCTTCAATAGCGGACGCTCTTCAATGGGTTGTTGAGTTAGGGGGTTTATTAGTTTATTCTTTTCCTCTTCGCTATTCTTGAAGAATATGAATAACGCAGGTCAACTGACTAATATATTGACCCATGATTCATTTGTCTTTGCAAGAGGTTTTGGCGGGGAATCTTTGTGGGGTTTATATTATTGTTTATTTTAATTTATTATTAGAAACTTAATCCCCCTATTGTTTATGACTTAATGAGGAATGCATGGGCCTAACAAACCCAGCACAAACCCGTTGTTTTCTTGCTCTTTTTGCGCCTCGATGGAACACCAACCGATTACATTGGGGACAGTGCATCGACGCATGCTGGAAGAGGATGCCATGATGGTCATCATAGAGGCTGGAACTGTTCGACCTCAGAGGTGGTGTGGTGCGCCATTGTGCATTGGTGATGAGCAAAGGAGGTTCTAGTTCGTCATCCATGGCGACCAGAGGTAGGCAGCCGGCAGGCCATGATGAAACCGACAATACCCACCACAACGGTTCACGCGTGCAACTCCGTAACACCATGTGGCACTGCCGCTATGAATAAAACGAGATTCCTTTGGCTATTTTTGAAAACCAAGGGTACCTCCCCCTAGTGGCAGCCAGGGCGGACCCCGTTATGGGTCGCGCCTCAAGCGGCTGGGCCGCCTCCCTCCTGAGCTGCTGCCCTTTGTGTGCCGCCACCCTATCTTCCCACACCTTTGCTAGGTTCTGCCCTACCGGGCCAACCCCTTATAGGCCGCCTCCCGACTGGGATGCCTCTTTGTTGGCTTCCCCTTTTTCGGGCCAGGCCGGACCTCAGCTCTGCCGAGACTGCGTTGGGCTGGTTCCATCTGAACCCAATCCCAACCGGTTACCGAAACACTTAAAGGGTCATGTCTTGAGAAGCATACGTCTGTTTGTCAAACAATATACGGTGTTGGGATCCTTAGAACAATATTATCCTTTTGAATTAATCCATGAGAGTTTTGGAGAAACTTGGAGTACGACCGGGTTGGATCGCACTCAAATCCAACTGGGCCCTCGACACTAAAATGCCTATAATGCACACACCGGGCATCCGATTGATGCGACGCCTATTACGTTAAAACCCTTATGACAAGGAAAATCATAGAGTTACTTCGTGTTAAGACTTTGGTCCAATTTTAATATGATCAATGGCTAGGAGATCAGTTATCCCAAGCACACTATGTACAGAACCCTCCGACTGCCTGACGCTTGATGACTACTGATCTTTCAGCTCTATGTGACCGGATGGCCAAGTGGGGAGTGCCTCTATGCGACGCAGTAGACCCAACATGGGGATCTCCTTTGTGTGATGCAATAGATCCATGGTACTCGATAGGAGTACCTCAGCAGGCCACGGTGGAGAGCGCCTCTGTGTGATGCCACAGACCCACTCTACTCGACATGAAGAGAACCTTAGTAGGCCACAATTGGGATCACCTCTCTGTGATGAGACAAGCCCAAATTACTCAACTAGAGGAGTACCTTATCAGTCCTTGGTTAGTGGGAAGCGCCTCTGTGTGAGGCGGCATGCCCACTGTACTCGATAGAGGAGGAGTTCTCCAACACCCATGGTTTTTAACTTTTTGATAGGGGATGTTACTTTTTACAACCCCTAGAGAATCTTGTGACTGGTTATTAAAATTAATAGTGATCCTATGTGGGTTAGAATCATAATCCTATTTCTCTGAGTTGAATACCTTTTTTGAGTTGTTTCTATTACTTTGTGCTTTGTGATTGAGATCATGCATTGTGATTTTTCTTTTTGAAGTTCATAGAGACCTTAAGGGGTCTCGAGGTACCTAATAAGTAATTTTATACTCAATCATTCACAAGCTATTCCCACACCTTTTTGTGTCTTGTGCAGATGATGAGCAGGTGGTCTGAGGTTTGAGGGAGTCGGGACTAGGTGATACGCAGAAGAGACCGGTGGACATGGAGTGGTGGGGAGGTGATCTGTACCTACCCTTTAGGTAGGATTCTCAGAGTATGACCTAGTGGATGTTTTACCTTTTTCAGTTTTATTTTTATTTAAGTTGTACTGGTACTTTTACAATTGGGGTTGTATTTCGGCCCCTTTTTCTTTCATCACTCTTTTACTACAACAGTTTACTTTAGATTCTTCTTGTTGTGTTCTAAGACCATGTGTTTGTATATTTTTAAAGGAAATTCCTTCCCATTTTATGGAATATGATTTTAGGTGCTAGTGGCCAGCCCTTGGCCTATAGATGGTGTGTCTTGGGTAGTTAAGGCATGATCCCCAGGGGAGGAGTCGTGACACAGTGGTATTAGAGGAGTTCGGTTTTACTAAAGAACTATGAATTTGATCATTTCTATGTTGAAATATTGTTAAGTGTTATGAGTGTGCATTTTAGTTTTCAAAATTCAGTGTTGTTGCGGCAACCGTCCTATCCATACACAACGACTTTGAATTCTGATTTCTGACTCAGCACATGAAAACACTGATTGCATGTGTTTTGAAAAGTTTTCTTTTTTATATCTTGAGTCAGCTCACCAGGTATAAATTATTGACTGTGGAAAACCTATTTTCTTTAAGGATGCTTCCATATAGATAGCCAGATTGGATTCTGGAGAGAGCACGTGATGACAGACCACCGACTGATGAGGCCTCGATGTAGGGACCTCTTACGGCGTTATCACCTTCGGGTGGTGCACCAGCAGCACCACTACCCTTAGGGAACCCATTGCCACCAGCCCCACCAGTAGATGATACTCTCTGACTGAGCGTGTTGCATGAGTTCCAGCGATAGAGGCCTCTGAGGTTCTGAGGCGAGATGGATCCGCTGGTGGATGAGGACTAGCCGAAGGCTGTGGCTAGAGGATTTAGTTAGTTGGGACACTATCTGATTTTATGGTGATCCTAGAAGCCATCATTTTTCTACTAGCATCTGAAAGATGGTGGATCATGATTCTCCATATACACGGTGAGGTGACCCTTATCTGGGAAAACTATAAGAGCCTTTTCAGTGTAGAGTTCATCCCTGTGACTTTAAGCTCTATGCATATACATGAGCTGATGCACTTACATCCGGTTAGCATGATAGTGGCCCAGTACTCTGCGAGGTTCACTGATCTCTCCCTCTACTCCATATACATGGTATATGACCCCTTTTTCAGGGCCGATACCTTTGAGAAGTGTCTCCGACGTGATATCAGAACATCGATGGTATCACTCAGCATACCGACTCATGATGGTGTGCTAGTGTAGGTGATTTTGGTGGAGAGCTTCCGAGATGAGCAGGCATTGACACTGAGACCCACCACTAGGCGACACATGACAGAGTCATCTGCGGTTGGTAGTAGGAAGATGACACAGAGGTCCAAGCTGACCAGACCTCCTGGTGGATGACCCCAGGATGTAGGGTCGGAGGTGCAGAGCTCGCGAGGTAGAGGAGGTCACGCGAGGGACAAACAGTGTTACATGTGCGGTTGGTAGGGTCACATGGATTTCGATTTCCCGACCAGCCATACAGACGACCAGAAGATGGTCGAGGGTCCACCAAGGTAGAGGTAGAGGTTTGAGTGAGGAGGTCCATAGGTAGAATGAAAATGTGGAAGAGGAGTTGGTCATGCAACAGATGGTGCATGATGATTCAAGGTTCTACTGCCACCAGCACCAGATGGTCCACCCCGACCACATAGAGCTGGAGGACAAAGACGAGATCAGCTCCAGTCAGCTTAGGCCTATGACCACGACATCCCATAGATGATTATAGGTATGATCTGTGTCTACCCTACTCTATATGCAATACTTATAGACAAAGGTTCCAGTCAATCTATTATTTCTATGACCCTCATTCGGATCTTAGAGATTCTAGTGGAGCCATTGGATCCATCCTTATGGCAAGAGACTCCAACAGGGGAAGATTCAATGATTACACACTGATGCAGACAATGTTAGTTTACACTAGGAGGTGAGATCTTCGACTGGTATCTCTTAGTAGTGGCATCGAGGCCTTACAATGTCATCTTGGGTATGGAATGGGTATCCACATTCCATGCCCAGATTGACTGTTTAGGTGTAAATTACGGTGTGTCTACATGGATGGGACAAGGCTTTTGTTCATTGGAGCGAAGGAAGCCTTTGCAGCATGGGAAGCAATTACCCAAAGGAGGGTTCATCTGATTAATAATAAGTTCGCAATCCTTACCCTCAGAGTAGTGCATGTTGAGAGTCTGAGCTATCCTGTAGTGCTAGACCAATATACTGATGTCTTTCTTGATGATGTTCTAGGATTACCTCCACATGGAGAGGTATACTTTTACAACGACCTGTACCCTAGGATGATACCTATATCTACACTTGTATATGAGATGGCTCCCATGGAGCTTCGTGAATTATGGGTATAGTTGGAGGACTTGTAGGGAATGGGGTTCCTAGGGACCAATGTTTCCACATGATTAGCCTCAGTTTTTTTCTCCATGAAGAAAGATTGGAGTTTGAGACTCTGCATGGACTATTGGCGCCTGAACCTGGTGACTGTGAAGAATAAGTATCCACATATGAGGATTGATGATCTCTTCAACCAACTTAAGGGAGCTCATTGGTTGCCGAAGATAGACCTCAGATCAGGCTATCATCAACCCAAGATACAAGATGAGGATGTGGAAAAGACAACCTTCAGATGTTAGTATGGCCATTATGAGTTCTTTGTTAGGCCTTTCAGCATGAACAATGCCCCAGCAGTGTTCATGGGACTCATGAATAGGATCTTTCTTCCATACCTCGATCACTTCTTGATGGTGTTCATCGATGAAATCTTGATATACTTGGCGATGGTGGAGGAGAATTCCTATCATCTGTAGATAGTTCTTCATACACTCAGATAGCACCTTAATTATGGTAAACACTAGAAGTACTAGAATTGGATACGAGAGGACACATTCTGGGACATGGTATCTTGGAGGCTAGAGTTGTAGTGGATCTAGTGAAGATAGAGGTTTTTATTTCTTGGAATCCACCCTTGAGTGTGACCGAGTTACAGAGTATCCTGGGGTTGGTTAGATACTACCATAGATTCATGCCTGACTTTACTAGAGTTGTGGCACCCTTGTCAGCATCGACAAAGAAGGGATAGCCCTTCGTATGTATGGAGAGATGCCTGGTGAGTTTTCAAGAGCTAAGGAAGTGATTTACGAGTGTCTATATTGAAGATACCTAAAGAGGGAATTGGATATGTAGTCTTCTACGACGTATTAAGGACAGGGATTTAGTGTGTCCTGATGAAGGAGTGAGTAGTGACCGCTTATGGCTCATGACAGATAATACATCATGATAAGAAATATGCTACCCATGACCTAGAGTTAGAAGCAGTGGTCTTCTCCTTGAAGATGTGGAGACGTTACTTGTTTGGTGAACGTTTTATAGTCTACTCTGGTCACAAGGGTCTCAGGTATATCTTCCCTCAGAAGTACCTGAACCCGAGACCATAACAATGGATGGAGTTCCTCCATGACTATGACTTTGAGATAATATATTCTCTTTAGAATGGAATGTGGTAGTAGATGCACTCAGCATGAGGTCTAGTCTATAGTTACTGGGTGAGGTGAAAAGCATCTAGCTGCGTTGCAGATATCTTTTGTGGATAGATATGGAGAAACACACGTCAAGTCTATTACTTTCACTCCCCCACTCCTTTAGCGAGTCATGGAGGTAGAGCATAGGGACAATGACTTCGAGGCCCTACGTGATTGGATATCCTCAGGCTGGGCACTTGATGGATTTTATGATGGTGGGGAGCATGTAATCGTCTTCAGAAGACATACCATGGTACTGATGGTTCTATGGGAGGAGGTGTTGAGGGAGTTCCATACATCCCCTCTAGTGGTACATCCTGGAGTGGAGAAGATGTATCAGGACCTCCGGCGTCAACACTGGTGGTGAGGGATGAAGAAAGCATTGGCAGAGTTTGTTTCTCGATGACTCACTTGTCATCAAGTGAAGGCTGAGCATCAGGTTCTAGTTGTCTTATCTCAGCCACTAGAGGTGTCATAGTGGAAGTGGAATGGGATCTCCACAGACCTTCTGACAGGGATCCCATGTACGCCCAGGGGGCATGATTCCATTTGGGTTATCATTGAATGACTCACCAAGTCTATCCACTTCCTACCTATCCAAGAACAGGGATCCGTAGAGGGCTTGAGACACCTCTATATACGGGAGATTTTACAAATTCATTGGGTTCCATCGAAGACCATCTCTGACCGAGATAGACATTTCACATCCTAGTTGTGGAAGTTATTGTAGGAGGCATTCAGGACTCAGTTGTGTTTGAGCACCGCCTTTCATCCTCAGATGGATGATCAGATGGAGCAGACCATTCAAACGCCTGAGGACATGCTTCGTGCATGAGTCCTTGATTTTTTCCTTAGTTGGGAGGATCCATTTCCCTTGGTGGAGTTCTCTTAAAAAAATTTATCACTCCACCATCAGGATGACACAATTCGAGGCCTTGCACGGTCGACCCTTTAGATCACCTCTATGATGGACAGACCTAGGGGATCAATACTTATGGGTCCAGAGTTGGTATGTGCTACCAGTGAAAAGGTGTATGTCATCCAGGAGTGGATGTAGACTGAACAATGTAGAAAAAAGTCATATGCTGATATAATACAGAGACCTTTGGAATTCCATGAGTGGGAAAATGTTTTCATGCAAGTCTCTTTTCGACAGGGGTTATAGGGGTTTGGATGAGGTGATAAGTTATCATCAAGGATTATCGGTCCATTTATGATACTTGAGAGGATTTGTGAGGTGGAATACAAATTGGCACTCCCACCGTAGTAGGAGAATGTGCATGATGTCTTCCATGTATCCCAACTAAAGAGATATGTGCATGACCCATCTCACGCCATCAACTATGGCAAGATGGACTTAGACGATGGGGAGACGTTTACGGAGGTTCCAGTAGTGATTAAGGATCGACAGGATCAGGTCCTTCGGGGACAACCAATACCTATGGTGCATGTTCCCTAGAAGCACAAGAACCTATAGGAGAGAACATGGGAACAAGAGGCTTAGATTCATGCTCCGTACCCCCATTAGTTACATTGGACTATATTGTGACTTTTGGGGATGAAACACCCTAGGATGGGGAGAATGAAGAGACCAAGATTTACCATGTAATATATTTATTATATGGAATTATTTCTAGTATGTGAAAATTGATGGCGCATGATTCTGAGGCCCATAGTGCATGAAATGTATTTCTGAACTTCTTTTCGGGGATGTTCATCAAATGCGTGAGCGGAGTTTTCTAACATTTGAAACATTTCCCAGATTAAAAATCCAAGCTCACCATTGAATCTATAGCACCAGGATTCGCTTAAGAGATAATTTACATTGACCACTGTAGGTTTGGAGAAAAAGTTATGTTTTTTGACTTTTAAATGAATTGAAATAAAATAATTTTATTTATTTTATTTCTTATCCTTCAGCAGACATGTAAAGGGGTAGGGGTAATGAAGTCTCAAGACAATAAATGGAATGACTTTCCAACCCAAAGAAATAAAATCATTGAGGAATTAGAAAGATTCATAATTATTCATCCCCATTAATTTCAACTTCATTACTTACCCACCCCCTCTCATATATATATAGAGCTTTGGGGAAGGTACCAAAACAACTTCTCCAAGAAACAAAGTGCTTAGGGAGCACTGTGACACCGAACCCTTAGAAGATGAAGTCGATCCTAGCGGGAGGGTACAAACGACATTGAACCAAGAACCGTAGGATGACGTTCGATTGGCGTCATTGAGAACTGGTTGTGGGAATGAAGAACACTATCCAACTTCAAGTGCAGATGCTCTCCAATGGGTTGTCGAGGTAGGGGTTTATTCATTTATGCATTTCCCCATCACCATTATGAAATAATACGAAGAACATGGGTCAACCGACTAACATGTTTACCCACGATTCATTCATATTTGTAGGAGTTTGTTGTGGGGAATCTTTGTGGGGTTTATCTTGTTGTTTAATTCAATTGATTATTAAACCCTTAATCCCCCTCTAGTTTACTAGCTAATATGGAGGGTGTGGGCCTATCGAACCCATACTGAACCCCCATCTATCTTGCTATTTTGACGCCTCCATGGAACACCTACTGGCTACATTGGGGATAACTCATCAATGCACACCGTAAGAGGAGGTCGCGACAAAAGGTCGTGACAGTCATCAGAGTGGATAGCACCAGCCGACCGCGGATGAGGCGTGGCACACCATCGTGCACCATTGATGAGAAATGGAGGCTGCAACTCATCATCCGCGGAGACCGAAATAAGACGGCTAGTATGCCGGCCAGCCATGACGAAACTGGAAGGTCCTACCACATCGGGTCCCGTGTGCCACCTGGCGGCGTCACGTGGCCCAACCACTACAAATAAAACCGAACGACCTTCTACCATTCGAGAAACCTGTGGGTCACTCCCATGGGTGGCAGCTATGGCAGAACCCCTTGTGGGTCATGCCTCATTTGGCTGCCTCGTCTCCCTTCCAGGTCACCGCCCTCCTAGGCCACCGCCCTCTTAGGACTCTTCCCTTTGCGGGCATCTTCCCTAAATGGCCACCCTATTGCGGGCCGCTACCCTATGGGGCTACCCCTTTGCAAGCCGCTACCCTACCGGGCCTCCCCATTGCGGGCCGCTTCCCTACCGGGCGACCCCTTTGAGGGCCTCCCTCTACGGGCCGCCCCTTTGAGGGACGCCCTCAATGGGTCAGGCCCCCCTTTTGCGGGTCGGGCCGTACCTTGGCCGAGCCTAGACTAGGTTTTTCCGGGTATGTTCGACCGTGTCAGACCGAACTTGGGCCCAACCGAGACGAGAAGCACTTAAAGGGCCATATCTTGAGACTCAGACTTCTGTTTGATGAAAAGTCTGCCATGTTGGGATCCTTTGAGAAAGAATTTTTTTTGGGTTACTCCATGAGGGTTTTCTTGAAACATGGAGTACGACCGAGTTGGATAACTCTTGAATTCAACTAGGCCCTCGACACAGAAATGCCAATAAGTCACAAACCGGGCATCTGATTGATACAACGTCTTCTTTTTTGGGACCCATATGATGAGGGCAATCATCAGGTTACTCCCTTTTGATACTTTGTACAAGTTCTAATACGACCAATGGCTAATATAGAGGTTCTCCCAAGTGAGAACGTATGGAACCTTACGACTAGATGAGACTTGACCACAACTGATCTTTCATCTCTATGTGACTTGACGGACCAATGGGGAGCGCCCCTGTGTGACGCGGAAGACCCACAGTGGGGAGTGCCAATGTGTGACACTACGTACCCATGGTACTCGATAGGAGGAGTACCCTAGAAGGCCATGGTGGGGAGTGCCTTTATGTGACGCCACATACCTTAGATACTTGACGGGAGGAGTACCTCAGCAGGACACAGTGTTGAGCATCTCTATGTGACCTGGTATACCCATGATACTCGATAGGAGGAGTACCTCAGTAGTCTATGGTTAGTGGGAAGCCCCTATGTGTGACGCGGCATGCCCACTGTACTCGATAGAGGAGGTGTTCTCCAGCAGCCGAGGTTTTTTACGCTGTGACTCGGGATTTTACTTGTTTCTACCCCTAGAGAATCCCATGGCTAGATATCATAATTCATAGCGATCTTGTGTGGGTTAGCATCATAATATTATTTCTCTTAGTTGTATACCTATTTTGAGTAGTCTCTATTGCTTTGGGATTTTTGATTGAGATCATGTGTTGTGATTTTCCTTTTTGGTGTTCTGAGGGACCTTCGGGGGTCTCGGGGTCCCTATTGAGTATTGTTATACTCACCCATGCGCGGGCTATGCCCGCACCTTATTGTGTCTTAAGCAGACAATGAGCAGCTGGTCTTAGGTTTGAGGGAGCCAGGACTAGGTGGCACACAGAAGAGACATGAAGACGTGGAGTGCTAGGGAGGTGATCTTTACCAACCCTTCAGGTTGGATCCTTAGAGGACAACCTAGTAGCTATTCTCCCCTTTTCAGTTGTATTGTTTTTTATGTGGTACTAGTACTTTTACAGTTGGGATTGTATTCCAGCCCCTTTTTCTTTCAGTAATATTTCACTAGAGTAGTTTACATCAGTTTCTTCTTATTGTGTTCTCAGACTGTGTGTTTATACAAGTTTAAAGGCAATGCCTTCCCATTTTAGAAAATACACCATTCGATGCTAGTATCCAGCCCCTGGCCTACGGAAAGCAGTCTTGGGGTAGTCACGACACGGGCCACGAGGGACAGATCATGACAATACATTTTAATAATTACAAATAATTAGTAATAAATTTTAATAAATTTTAAAAAATAGTAATAATTAGTAACAAATTGTAATAATTAGTAATATTTAGTAATAATTTGTATCAAATTTTTATAATAAGTAATAAATTGTAATAAATAAATAAAAATTGTAATAATTACTAATAAATTTCTATAATTTTTAATAAATCGTAATAATTTGGTAATAATTTGTATTAAATAGTAATAATTCAAAATAATTTTTAATAATTAGTAATAAATTGTAATAATTTTTAATAAACTGGAATAATTAGCAATAAATTGTAATAATTACTAATACACTGCAATAATTAGTAATACATTGTAACAAATTAGTTATAATTATTAACAAATTGTAATAATGGTTAATAAATTGTTATAATTAGTAATATATTGTAATAATTGGTAATAAATTATAATAATTAGTAGCCAATTGTACTAAATACTAGTAAATTTTAATAATTATTTACATATCATAAAAATTAGTAATAAATTATAATAATTAGTTATTATTATTAAATTGTAATAATTAGTAACAATTAGTTTTAAATTATAATAATTAATAATAAATTGAAAAAATTAGTAATAATTAGTAATAAATTGTAATAGTTAGTAATAATTAGCAAGAATTTGTAATAAATTACAATAAATAGAAACAAATATGAATAAATATTAATCATTGATAATAAATTGTAATAATTTGTAACAAATTGTAATAAATAGTAAAAAAATATAATAATTACTAATAATTAATAATAATTAGTAATAATTATTTATAAATTGTAATAATTACAAGAAAATTCTAATAATTTGTTAATAATTAGTATTAAATTGTAATAATTATTAATAAATTTTAATAATTTGTTATAAATTGGAAAAATTTGTAATAAATTATAAAAATTTGTAATTAATTGTAATAATTAGTGATAAATTGTAATAATTAGTAATAAATTATAATAATTACTAATAAATTGTATTAATTTGTGTTAAATTGTAATAATTAGTAACAAATTGTATTAATTAGTAATAAATTGTAATAAATAACAATTATTAAGAATAAAGAGAAATAATTATGAATAAATAAAAGTAACTATAATAATTATCAATATGTAGAATAATAAGAAATAATTAGAAATAATTAGAATAACTAGATTAAATCAATTTAATTTTTACAAGAGTAAAAACTAGTATCAAATTGGCACAATTTCCAATGGATTGGAAAAAACTCTTTTTATAGAAGACTCATCTCCTTGAATCATTCTCCTACTAGAATCACTATGAAAAATATACTCCAACATACAGATATGAATTTTCATATTCCTGAGAATGGAGATCATCTTAATGAGGCTTCCATATTCTCCATTCACGTGCATACGAAAATGTATACGTGTAGGTCAGACTAGATTTTTCATTTTGATTTTAGTCAGAGGTTATTTTAAGAAGATGAGACAATACGAAACTATGGATCTTCTACCAAACAGTTCATCTTTTTTTAACTTTTCCCCTCTGAAATCAGTATGAAAAATCTACTCCAATGTATGGATATCCATTTTTGTATACAAGAGAATAGAGAGTATCATGTCGAGGCCTCCCTGTTCTCCATTATTTTGAATATTAATATGGATATTTTTCTGTCTAAGTAGATTTTTCTATGTGATTTTAGTTGAAGAGTATTGCACGGAGATAAGCCGTTATGGAAAAAAGCTACCGTTGATCTACTAGAAATTATGCAGCTCATAATTAGCGGTAGTTAGTATAAATTAGCATTAATTACTAATAATTAGTTTCAATTAGAATAAATTAAAATAATGTATTTTATATTATTATAAATTTTATAGTAAATACAATAAATAAATATGAAATAATAAAAATTATTATAATTTTCTAGAAAAGTGAATTTAATTTTATTCTTTTTTGGATAGTTTTTTTCTTATATTAGATTATTCAAAAAACAAATTGTTTTATATATTTTAGAGAAATATGAAATATAAAAGTCAACAACAGTGTTCATCAGATGACTGTGCTTGGATAAATCAGTGCATGAATCCAAACAGTTTTGGTTTAAATCCTGTATACACTGAGGGTTTTAAAGTTCTTTTATTATTTGCATCATCAAAACAAGAATTTTTTCTAAAGCGAAAAATATATGTCCTTGAAAAAATGATTTTTGAGGATGTTTGGCACATTTTTCATTATTGGATGTCATCTATTGCATTTTAGTATTCAACCAGATTATGTTTTTTTTTTCTATAAACATGGTGAACACAGTTGAGATAAGATACTAATAATTTAGTTCAAGACCCACCATATTTTCTAAATTTAGTACATGATGTTGCGGGTCTGTGTTTTCAACAATCTGAAACATAGGATGATATTGATTAACTCATGAATTTGAGACATCTCAATTTTCTTAGTTGTTGAGGTCTATTGAGAATTACTTATATATTGGTTGCAAGATAAGAAAATTAGAAGCTGTTGTAAAATTTATTGCCATTAAATCAGATAATGGAATCTAAAATATCTTTTCTGAATAGATATTTTCATTAGATAAAACATTTTTACCTAAATGAAATGTGTTTCATACAAATTTCTATGAGTGAAAGAGGCTGGATTGTAATCTCGGACTTGGTTACCATACGATTCATGAATGTTCAAATGATTACATCTTATATTGTCATGAAAATGTGTCATTGGATAGTTTTACCACATGTTGAAATTATATGTATAAATTGGGTCAACTAGGGATGTTAGGATTGATTCCTATAAAAATGTTGGGATATTTCCCTCTTAAACTTTTATTATAGTTTTTATTTATGTCACAAAACACAATGACACTGATGTCATTGCATAAAACCAATTTTTCAACTGGTAAAATATTAAATTATTATTCTGATGGTGATTCATGGAAAACTTATGGCCCAGTGTATACGTATTTTGTTTTAAAATCCTGAAAGCTTTGATTGGGTATTTCTACTTATAGATTCCGTCCATTTATTTCTTATGGAAGTGTGTATTCAGGTTTTCTGGTCCTTATAACTTCGTACAATTTACCATCTAAGATGTTTATGAATGATCCATATATATTTTTCACCTTATTAATAATAGAACATATGAAAATGATTTTTATGATTATTTAAAACCATTTATTTATGATTTAAATTCATTGTGGATTAATGGTGTCAGTACATAAGATGTTTCTATGAAATAAAATTTCCTTATGAAAGAAGAATTGATGTAGAATATTAGTGATTTTCTATCATATGGAATGTTATCTGGCTAAATTAATCAATATCCAAAATCAATTCCATACTATATAGGAGATAGAAAATCATTTGTGCTTGTCAATAGAAAAAATTGATTTTTTAACTATCATCATAGATTCATCCAAACTAATCATACTTTTCAAAAGAACAAATATCATTTTAGAAAATTCACAATATAAAGAGATAGAACTCCAATAATTATATTAGGTACATATTTAAAATCAATTTTCTCTTCATTACCTTTCATCACATTTGGACCAAAAATAAACCAACAAAACATTGATGGCTTTATGAGAGAACACAATTGGATAAAATAGAACATTTTTTGGGATCTGCCATATTGTTCTAATTTTCTAGTTCATTACATGTTTAATTACATGCATATTGATAAGAACCATTTTCATAATTTATTTCATATATTTTTGGATACACCAAGTAAGACCAAACATAATTTAAAGGAATGATTAGATCTTTAACAAATTTTTCGGAGACTAGAACTTGAACTATTTGAAAAAGTTAGATCACATATCTTCATGAATCTAAAACAATCATATACAATTTCTCAAAAAATTATAATTATTTTATCAGTGGATCACAGATTTCAGTCTTTCAGAAGTTTATGATTCAATTTGGGCATATTAATTAGGACCCAACCATATTGCATTTCTTAATCATTAATTTTAGTAAAAAAACATTATTACACATTGAGTATTTTTCTATTTTACTGTTTCAATGAATTAAAATATATTACATACATAACATTCCATGTTTATAAAAAAAGGATACTACTAATAATAGTATCCATTTTTTTTCAAAATATAAAACGTTAAAACATAAAACATGACTTTGTTGACAACACACAATATCATTCGTCATGAATACCTTCTTTCCCTTACCCATCCATATATCCTATGGAACACATTTTAAAATCTTAAGGTGAGAATAAAACTCAGTAAGGGATATAAAGAAAGAAATCATTAGTGAAGTGATATCATAGAAAAAAATAAATCACAAAATCATAAAAACTCATATGCATAGAAACATCACATATTTTCCTTTGTAAATATTTACCGTATCACTCATAAATTCCCCTTTACACATGGAATAAGCTTTTGGTCAGCTTTCATCTCCATAGTACCCAATAAATTGGAGATCTATAATGGGATCACCTATCATATCTTGAGCTATAATGTGATTAATCCAACATATCAAGAGATATAATGGGATGAAACCAACATAAATAATATCTAAGGAACATATCACAGATTAAACACTTCATAACTCTTTTACACCCTTGAGAAAAATAAATTCAGAATTTCAAATACCATTTTTTGTATAAAAATAGTGTTAGAATATAAACATCAGAAACACAATAATGAAATCCATTTTATTGAAAAATAACTATTAAAACATATAAAGGAGACATTAAAACAATAAAACATTATAAAACCAGAATATAACACTCAAAATATTATGAAAAATAACAATCGATATGTATTTCATAATGAATACATTTAAAATGATTTAAGAGGAACGTTCATTACAAATACATTAACATTGAACTGAGAATTGGATAAATGAATGGATTATGTATATACAATGTAAGTAAACATATAAAATCATAATATAATCAAATTAAATTTCTCATGTCATCTTATAATGATAAAAACCGTTGAAGTTAAAGGTTAACCGAAATAATGGTAATTGGGTTTAGAATCCACTTACAAAATTCCGGCATGGTAATGGATGTACATGGGATGGATTAATGAGATAGACATGGGGTATCTCATCATTAATATATCTTAATGGTATTATATGGGTGGTGTGAAAACTTACACCACCATTAGGAAATAAAAATGAAAGAGTATAACATAGAGATGATTCTTGAATAATTGTGAGAAAGAGAGGATTCCTTACCTCAAGTTCGACTTCCCAAAAAATCATTTCAACCACCCGTATAAAAGTTAAAATAGTTTTATTAACATTTATAGAAACAAATTCATGTTTATATCACCTTTCATGAACATTTTAAAACATCATTCCACCCATTAATTAATAATATTCTATTGATTCACTTGCTTTGCGTGCCTTCATTACAAGGTTTCCATGAGTGGTTCATAATGAATTTTCATGTCAGTTGAAAGAGAATCTCCATAAGTGTAATTAAATTATATTTTCAGGTTTCCATAACCTAAAATTTCACTATTTAGCATTTTGAATTCTGAGGCGAGGATGATTCATTTTTCAAAACATATATGATATTCGTTTAGATCATTTTGTGGTTCTTTGATAATAATGAACCATTTTTTTAAAAAATAATTTCTTGTGTTCAAAATGATTACAGAACCATAAATAATAAATAATAAATAAATTATAATCTGGTTCAACCCTAAAAATAGTTCCATGACCAGTATTAAAAAAATTATAAGAAATTGAAATGGCATCATCCACGATGTCGGTAAATCAACACATCACAGATGGTGTTTTATTTTCAAAAATAAATGAGATAGGAGAAGAAGTATAATGGTGAATCATCCATAAACATGAATACATCTAGAATATGTCAAATACTAGATTATTCATGCCACTTGGATAAGGGGAGTTGAGGAAAGTAGAATAATAAAAAAATAAAATGAAAATAAAATAAAGAAAACATAAGAGGATGTTTACCTGTTGATATCTAATCCTTTAGATCCTTCTTAAGGCCCTTGATTTTGGCCTTTTGGTGACACCAACAGGTCTTGGACGTGTGGAAGGGGATTTAAAGGAGTCTTTGGTAGAACATAGGAAAGACTCAAGGCTTGATAACCGTGGGATGAAGTGGGGGGAAATGGGTAGTATTTATAGTGGATGAGAGGAGGATTTTTCACTTATTTTAATCATTACTTTATTATTTTTCCACAAGACAAGATACAATTATGATTTCATGACCAAAAATAGTAAACATTGCATGTGATTTCGAACTAATGGTTTCTTATATCATTTATGATGCAAGGAATATTTTATTTATCTCATAATGTATTTATACAGTAATTACCGTATTTTACTATTAACCAAAAATTCAAGTATTTTAGAAAATTACCAAAAATTAACCCAAATAATTTTCAATGTGTAAAATCCAAAAATAAACTCCATTTTATCAAATTCAATTTATAAATATGAGAAATTTAGTTTTTAAATAAAATAATACTTTATTCAAAAATTAAAATTTTAAAATATTTATTTACTTATATCAGGATATGGGTATATCATAAGTTTAATTAAATCTTATAAATATAATATTATATGTGATTTAACTATTGATAAGGGTATGTTACTATTCATAAGGGTAACATAGCTATTCATAAGGGTATGCTACTATTCACAAAAAATTAACTTGGCCTTACTAGACTCTAAATAACATACTGATCGCAACCATGTATGTTCATTTTTTAGAATTCAATTCATAGAAGTGGTAAAATTATGTTTAAAGAATAGTTATAACTATCCACATAAAAAATGTATCATGCATTTCAATATACCGTTAAAACCGTGGGATTTTACATTATCGCCACCTTCTGTATATTTGATCCTTGTAATTTTCTTTTACTTATTAAAATAGATAGGGTAACTTTCCCTCATAGCATTTTCTAATTCCCATGTTGCTTCTTCAACCATGTGGTTTATCCACAAAATAATTACATGGTGAATTACCTTTTTCTGAAATAGTTTTCTCTATGATCAAGAATCTAAACATGTTTCTCTTTATAAGAAAGGTTCTCTTTGAGTTTAACTAGTTTTGGGCTTAAAACATTAGTTGAATATGACAAATACTTTCTCACCATGAAAACCTGAAAAAAATTATGCTCCTAAGACAGGCTTGGAGGAAATGATACTCAGTATTCAACTAGTGTAACCTCCACCAATATTTCAAAAGGACCAATGAACTACAGAATTAGATTTACTTTATTTCCAAAATGAATCACACTTTACCAAGGAGGAATTTCAAGGAAAATATGGTCACCAACCTCGAAAGAGAAGTCTTTCCTTCTGTTATCTTTGTAATTTTCTACCTCCTATAAGATATCCTCATTTACTACTAGATCATCTTCACTTTCTTAGCCACTTCGTCTACTAATTCCACCCCCATAAACTTTTTTTTAAAATATTCATACCAAAATTCTAGAGTCTAACACCTCTTTCCATAAAATTCCTCAGAAGGTGTCATCTGTATATTGGAATGGAAAATTATATTATAACAAAAATCTACTAAAGATATATGTTGATCCCAAATTCTGAAGTATTCCATTGAACACACTCTATGAATATCCTCTAATGATTGAATCTTTCGCTTGGCCTATCCATCAGATTGGCGGTGAAAGGTAGTGATGAAAATCAATATTTTTCCCAATGACTTCTAAAGGCCTTTCAAAAAGTTAGATGTGAACTTTGGATAATGGTCAGATATAATTGAGAGAGGAATTCCATTAAAACTGAAAATATATTTGATGTATAATCGAGAATGATGATCCAAAGAAAAAGTATCTCGAATAGGAAATAAATGTGTAGATTATTCTGTTGATCAACAATAACCCATATTTCATTATTACCTCGAAGAATTCGTTTGTAGCCCCACAATAAAGTCCATGGATATATTTTCCCATTTCAACTTTGGCACTGGAAAAGGATGAAAAATCTCCTTCGGTAACTACCTATCTAAATTAACCTTTTGAAAGATAAAACATTTAATAATAAAATCATAGATATCTCTTCTCATTCAATCCCACCAATAATACTTTCACAGGTCTATGTACATCTTTGTGCTAATAAGATAAACTGAAAACTGAGAACTGGGAGCCTCCCATAAGAATTATTTCTTCAGTTGGGAATCAAAAGGTACACATAATATCTTCCCAAATATAAGAAAAAAATCATTATAAACATTAAATTCAGTCACTTTACCTTTCGTGACCTGTTGTATCATTTTTGTTACTCACTATCATCCTTCTATGCTTAATTGATTCTTTCTGAGAGACACGACTTTAATGACACCTGAAACAAAATAGAGGTATTTTCAACAATAGAAACTTACATTTCAAAATTCATCAAATCTATAATCATGGGGTCACGTTCATTATGTAACATGGTTAATGAGGAATGATGTTTTCAACTCAAAGCATAATAAACATTTTTTTATTTTCTTTGATGGTAAATGACCGTACAATCATAATCTTTTATCAGTTCATTCCATCTTATCTAACTCTTGTTAAATTTTTTCTGAGTGAATATATAATTCAAACATTTATGGTCAAGATATATTTCAAATTTGGATCTATATAAAGGATGTGTCTAAATTTTTAATGCAAAAGAAACAATAGCTAATTCCAAATCACGTGTAAGATAATTTTACTCATGATATTTCAAATTTCATGAATCATAAGCAATTACCTGATCATTTTGTACAATAACACAACCATGTCCCATCAAAGAAGCATCATTGTGGATAAAAAATCGACCATTTCTAGAATGTAAAGTCAAAACTGAATTATTCACAAATATTCTTTTCAATTCATTAATACAATCAGCACATTATTTTTTTCCCTATATGATATTGACACCTTTTCGAGATAAATTAGTCATTGGGATGGATAACTATGCACTATTTTCTACAAACCATCGGTAATTTCCCACCAAACCAATGGAAAAACCAATATCTTTTATATTTGTGGGTATTTTCCATTCTTCAAAAACTTTTGATTTAGCAGAATCAACTATTATTATATTTTTATAAACAATGTGACCATCGAAATAAATTTGTTGCATCTAGAATTCATACATTCTGAATTTTCCATAGAGATTATTTTCTTTTATGGTTTTCAAAATAACCCATAATTTTTTTTCACATTCCCCTTTACTTTTATAATATACAATAATTTCATAAAAAAACAAAACTACAAATTTATCCACGTACTCATGAAATATTCTATTCAAAAGATACACGAATATTGCTGGTGAATTTGTTTAACCCTAGGGAATAACAAAAAACTCATAATTCCTATATCTAGTATGAAAATATATTTTTGAAATTTCATCTTCATTCAACCATAGTTGATAGTACCTATATCTAAAGTCAATCATGTAAAATTACATAATTCCATGGAGCTGATCAAACATGTCATCAATATGAAGAAATAGATACTTATTCATAACCGTAATGTTATTCAATAATCAATAATAAATGAAAAGACTCAATGAACAATCTTTATTTTTAATAGAAATGATAGTATCACATCATGGTGAAGTTCTAGATCAGATGAATCTGTTCTCTAGTAATTCATGGAACTAATTTTTAAATTCAAGAAGTTCTATTTAAGGCATTCGATAAAGTGGGTTTATAAATTGGCATAGCATCAGGAAATAATTTATTAGTAAACTCAACCTATTGGTCATGAATAAAACTAGGAAAAACATTAGAAAAAAAATTTAGGTATTCATTTACCACTAGTACGTCATTTATGTAGACAATTCACTTGTTTTCAATGATATGAGCAAGATAAGTTTCATTTCTATCATTCAACAGTTTCTCATCTTCCAAGTATGTTATCAATTTTAGGGGTTAATTCTATTATACAAACTAAACTATATTCATAAAAACAACTTCTTTTTCTCCACAATCGATCACTTCTTGGAAAACAAAAAGCTAACCTATAATCAGAATGTAACATCCCAAGTAAGTAATGAATAATAGATATTTTTATCCATGTCTATTAATGATTAATATAGTGTTTTAGAGGCTTAAAATGAAAATAAATACAATCTTATGCATGGAATAAACTAATATTCTTAAAAGATTGTTTTACTGCCTTATGATGGAAAACCCTTTTTAAATCTATATTTTGACAATTTTATAAACTATGTTTGTCAAAATAAACTTATTCGTTATGATTGGGACATCAAAATTTACTTTGTGTGAATTTTTGGTATTTGTCTGACAATGTTCATTTTTTAATGAATAGTGAAAAATACTGCATTTTACATCAAAACTGCTTTTTAATCTAATTTATTTATATGATTAGATTATCTTTTTAATTGGTTTTGAAGTGAAATTAGAATATATTTTTACCATTTAATCCAATGGTGGTCATTGGAATCAATTTCACTTTGAAATTGGACTTAAACTGGTGTCAATCTTTTGATACTTATTGTTTTATAAAAACACGCTATTTGCTCTGACAATGGGAATTAATTATTAAATTAATTAATGTGAATTATATGTTTTGAATTTTGTAAAATAGACTTCATTTTTGAATTCGGAATATCAAATATAGCTTAGGGTGAATTTTTGGTAATTTTCTGAAAAACTTCAATTTTTGATGAATAGTGAAACCACTAAGTGGTACTTATAAAAACTAATTTTGCATTTAAATGAAATTTTGCCATCATTGTGTTTTGAATTTAAAAAATCTGACATACATGGTTGTCATTAAGAAGTAAAATGTGGTTCAATGAGATTAAAATAATTTTTTGGTGAATAGTAACTCATTAAGTTTTTAATCGTGATTAGTGGTAATTAGTGTAGTTTAAGGTAAAAATAATGTTTTAATAGTATGAGATGAGCTTGAAACATGTCCTACCCTCATTTGTTGTGTCATGGCCGACTAAGAAAAGCCATGGGTCAACTTGGGGACCCCGTGGATCCACTTTGGTTGGGAAATGACATAAATAACTTTTTATTTAATGTAAAAGTAAAAATGACACAAACATAATATGTTTTACGAAAACAATTTTTACATGGGGTTATAAAGATCAGATTTTTGATTATAAATATTCATTGGAAAGATAATAATATTTCCTACATTATAGTATTTTTTTATAATTTTTAGACATTAAATAAATTAAATTATTTATGACATAATAATGATGCAGTGATGACCTCATTATTTAACGATTTAAATAAAATGGAAAGATAATGAAAAATCTAAAACCTACACATGGCCAAAACCAATTGGATGAGTGGATTTCGAACCCTTATCACCTTATACACGAATTATTTCAATGTGGGACCTTTTAAAATCGAAACACATTTTCAAATAAAGTAATATTTCCTTACTTTCCAAAAGTGCCCCTCCTCTCCTCTTATAAAAGGCCCCCACCTCTACCTCATTTCACACACTCATCAAGCCTCTGGCTCGGCCAACCCCTGCCCATTTACTCTCTCCACATCCCTCTCCTCATCCTAGAGGATTCTATTTGGGCATAATACTTTCAAAGGAAGCCTTTAGGCTCAAATCAAAAGGAGTTACACTTTTAAAGGTAATTCATTCTCTCTTGTTCATTTGTTTTATTTTGCTTCTCCAACCCTCTAAACTATTTTTATTTACTTATTTTGTAACAACACCAGTATCTTAAATATACTAGGATGTTTTTATAAGATTTATTCGAGCTACACTCTCACACAACTACATCAAATGGTTAAAGAACATACGGTTTCCGTGGATGGCGAAATTCTGCCTCCCGAAACGATGATTGTTCAATACTCATTTAACACCTTCAAAGGTGGCCATTATGATGTCACTATTTTTATATATGATATATAATATGTTTATTTTTTTCTTTAAGCTTCTGTATTTTTCATTTTGGTCATACCTTTATGGTTTCCATTATGGGTAAACACGATATCTTCATTTAAGGAAGTGCGGACTACCGCCCCCTCAAAGTGATGTGATTCGTTAATGCCATATGTGGGACGTGTAAAGGATGGATTTAAAGTTATTATATATGATGTTATACTGGAATTATAATATACCTCTATATCATTATTATTTCTTTCCATTAAAGTATGAGATAGAAATGAATGTTGCGTTCATGCGTACGTACGGCTTACCGTCTCCATGAACGGTGCATTTTATTTCTTATCCCCAAATGTAATGTACTATTAAAAGTACATGTATATAATGGATATATATAATGAATGATATATCTAAATGATGAATATAATTCTGGAATTAAAATATACATACCCCTCATTTAGTTTTAATTCCATTAATATGACAAAGAAATGAAAGTAGCGTTCATGCGTACGTACGGCTTACCGTCTCCATGAACGGTGCATTTCATTTCTTACCTCTAAATGTGATGTAATATTATAAATACATGTATATGATGAATATATATGATATATATGTTATCCAAATCATTAATATCATTCTGGATATAACGAACCTTTTACCAAATTAACAACATGTAAGTGTAAGAAGTCTATTTTTGACGTAAGAACCAAATACCGACAAAATGAACATTATTAACTTAAATGATTACATGATGTTCATAACATGGTATAAAAGGAATAATGAACTTGAAAAAGATTCTTAAGCAAGTATATATTAACTCAAGTTTATTATTCAGGAGATTAAAGAACGGTGGGGTCATGTCGGATACGAGGTATGGGACTTCGTCTCAATCTCCTTTCATTGAGGCATATTTTATTTTATACACAACTTTCTTTTATACGGTGTATAAACCCCTTTGACTTTTACATTTATTTAAAAGGAATCTTTTTTTATATGAAGCGTTTACTAAACGACAAAAGGGAATGTTTTTGTCGTACGTATGCGGCGACAACGACTTGTCCGCCGTCGTGACCGTTATTTGAGTTTCGGCTTCCTCTACAAGCCATACCTTCTTTTTAAAAGAAAAATAAATACCATGTTTTACTTTTCTTTTATTTGGGTATTGAAAATTGTTTTCATAATGTTTTTATATCAATGTGTTGTATTGATATCTTGTGATTGAAAGGTGGGAATGTTATGTTTCCTTTATGCATGTTTTATGTGATACGATTATGTTGAGGTTCTTGGGCATTATTATGAAGACGGGTGGTTCCGTGATAAACTAAGGGCGGGTGAGCCCGATATAGCCCTCCAATGCATTGGGTAACGCGAAGGAGTGAAACGTTAAGGTTTCTCCGAAGATATTTAGGGAATATACTGTGATGGGTATTCCAAACGTAACCAAGAGGGTTACTCTCTATGTAAGAATGTTATGAATTCCTCAAGTTACCTTTATGTCTTATGTTTTCTATGATTTATTCATGATTTTATGAGGTATGTCAAAGTGCCTATGTTTTATGGGTAAAGTATGATTTCATTCTTATGTATATATGAACTCATGTTTCCTTTCCATGTTTTTTTATAACCCATACTGAGTTTTTATGCTCATCCCAATTTTTTGAAATGTTTTTCACTGGTCAAGGGAAAGGTACACGATAAGATGATAGAGTCAAGGATGTGTCAAGAAATAATCCATGTTTTATTTTAAATGTGTTTCCATTGATGGGAATGAAGAATACTATCTTTATGTAACCACTTTGTTTATATGTGGAATGTAATTCAAGTTTTATGATCTAATTCTCTAAAACTCTAAACCCGAAAAGATCCTCAATGTGTAATCTTGTAATAACTCAAGATTAAGTATGGTTTAAGGATGGGGCCTTATAGTTGGTATAAAAGTTCGGTTTAAACAACTTTAGGAGTTAGAAAAGTGTTAAATTATAATATGATTGAAATGATATAGCATTTACGGATTACCATGTTGCTTTGCCTAAGATATTTCTGTGTTCAGAATGGTTTTCCACAGAGGAAACAAAGCAGCTATGTTGGGACGACATCAAGAGGAAGATAACCTTCCAAATCAGCAAGCTGAGATGGTCAGAATCAGAACTGAACAGTTTGTTACAGTGATGGTACAATTGACTCAGGCTATAAATGGTGGTGGTATCCATGCACGAGATCAGCCAGATCAACCGCAGAGGAACATGTCAGTGGTGGAACATTTTCATGAGGCAACATCCCCCATCATTCAGAGGATCATCTGACCCTGTGCAAGCTGAAGGGTGGATTAAAGCACTGGAGAAGATTTTTGATGTCATGGGGTGTTCAGAACATCAAAATCTTAGTCTTGTTGTTTACCGTTTTGAAGGTGAAGCTGATCAGTGGTGGTCGATGGTGAAAAATATAAGGGATAGTGATGAGATTGAGGATCTTCACTGGGAAGAATTCAAAGTTATGTTTCTTGAGAAATATTTTCCTAAGGTGGTTCGTCTTAGGATGGAAAAAAAGTTCCTAGAATTGAGGCAGGAGGATGATTTAGTGGCTGCTTATGAAGAAAAGTTCACTCGATTGTCAAGGTATGCTCCAAACTTCATACGAGATCTTGATAGTAAAATAAACCATTTTTACTCAGGGTTAAAGCCAAAGTATCGAAGGGCTTTAGCTTCTCGTGAGTTCAAAAGTTATGAAAAACCTGTTCGATGTGAGGAGAAGGTGGAAATGGAGTTTTCCAATGATCAGGTGTTCTATGATAAACAACAGAATAAGAGGTCTAGTTGGCAGGCAAAGGGGAAGAATTTATCAAAGAAGCAAGGAGGTAAGAAAACCAAATATCCATCCTGTGAGAAGTGTGGTAAAATGCATCCTGGAGAATGTTTATCCAAGTCGGGTAAGTTCTTTCGGTGTGGTAAGTCTGGTCATATTGCTCGTAACTGTAAGGAAGATGATCAAGCAGGAAATGAAAAGCCAATGGTAAGATGTTTTAAGTGTAATGAAATGGGTAATTATGCAAACGGGTGTCCAACAAAGAACTCAACTAGGGTAATGCAGCCAGACTACAAGCAGAAAGGTGTGGTGAAATCCTTTGCAACAACTTCATCAGATGTTGGGCCATCGAATAAAGTGGTATCAGCTCCAGGGAGCTCAGTATTTTTCGAAGATTGACTTGAGGTCGGGGGTACCATCAGTTGAAAGTAAAATAAGCAGACGTTCTGAAGACTGCATTCCGTACTAGATATGGCCATTATGAATTTGTAGTTATGCCTTTTCGGTTAACCAATGCACCTGCTGTATTCATGGACCTTATGAATAAAATTTTCCATGAGTTCTTGGATAAGTTTGTGTTTGTGTTTTGAGGTTTGGGAAGAGGTTATGTGTGCCTTGTGATTCACAGTTGAAGATAGAGTTGTTATTTGAAGCTCATATTTCTCGGTTTTCAGTTCATCCTGGCAGTACTAAGATGTACAGAGATTTGCGGGAGTATTATTGGTGGGATGGAATGAAAAGAGATATTGCTGATTTTACTGTGAAGTGTTTGACATGTCAACAGGTTAAAGCAAAGCGACAGTTACCGAAAGGGATGCTTCAGCCTTTACTAGTGCCAGAGTGGGAATGGGAAAACATATCCATGGACTTTGTTGTGGGATTACCGAGGACATCTCGAGGTAATATGGCAATATGGGTTATTGTTGATCGCTTGACCAAATCTGCTCATTTCCTTTCTATACGAGATACTTTCTCTCTAGATCAACTTTCTCGTTTGTATCTTAAAGAGATAGTCAGGTTACATGGAGTTCCTCTCTCCATTGTATCGGATCGTGATCCCACGTTTACTTCTAACTTTTGGAAAGGCTTTCAGAAGTCGTTGGGTACTGAATTAAATTTTAGTACAGGTTTTCATCCTCAATCAGATGGGCAGTCAGAACGAACAATTCAGACATTGGAGGATATGCTACGAGCTTGTTCTATAGATTATCAGGGAAGTTGGGACCAACATCTTTCTTTGGTTGAATTTTTATATAATAACAGTTTTCATTCCAGTATACAGATGGAACCATTTCAGGCATTATATGGGAAGCGGTGTCGAACTCCAGCTTTCTGGGATGAAGTGGGTGAAAGGAAGTTGATGGGACTATAATTGGTAGAAGAGATGGTAGAAAAAGTTCAGCTGATTCAGAAACACATGAGAACAGCTCAGAGCAGGCAGAAGAGTTATGCAGATAACCGGAGAAGGATCTATCTTTCGAGGTAGGTGGTCATGTTTTTCTCAAGGTTTCTCCTTGGAAAAGTGTGATGAGATTTGGTAAGAAAGGAAAGCTGAGTCCAAGGTTTATTGGACCATATGAAATTCTGGAAAGAGTTGGATCAGTTGCATACCGAATGGATTTACCTCCGAGTTTATCTTAGGTACACAATGTTTTTCACGTTTCGATGTTGAGAAAGTATATTCCAGATCCATCTCATGTTTTGAGTCCAGAGGTAGTTCAGCTGGAAGAGAACCTATCTTATGAGGAACAACCGGTCCAGATTCTTGACCACAGGGAGCAAGTGTTACGGAATAAGGTGATTAAGCAGGTAAAGGTTTTGTGGAAAAACCACATGATTGAAGAGGCAACATGGGAATCTGAAAATGTAATGAGGGATAAGTACCCCCATTTATTTGATAAGTAAATAAATTGCGGGGACGCAATTTTCTAAAGGGGGGAAGGATGTAACATCCCAAGTAAGTAATGAATAATAGATATTTTTATCCATGTCTATTAATGATTAAGATAGTGTTTTAGAGGCTTAAAATGAAAATAAATACAATCTTATGCATTGAATAAACTAATATTCTTAAAAGATTGTTTTACTGCCTTATGATGGGAAACCCTTTTTAAATCTATATTTTGAAAATTTTATAAACTATTTTTGTCAAAATAAACTTATTCTTTATGATTGGGACATCAAAATTTACTTTGTGTGTATTTTTGGTATTTTTCTGACAATGTTCATTTTTTTAATGAATAGTGAAAAATACTGCATTTTACATCAGAACTGCTTTTTAATCTAATTTATTTATATGATTAGATTATCTTTTGAATTGGTTTTGAAGTTAAATTAGAATATATTTTTACCATTTAATCCAATGGTGGTCATTGGAATCAATTTCACTTTGAAATTGGACTTAAACTGGTGTCAATCTTTTGATACTTGTTGTTTTATAAAAACACGCTATTTGCTCTGACAACGGGAATTAATTATTAAATTAATTAATGTGACTTATATGTTTTGAATTTTGTAAAATAGACTTCATTTTTGAATTCGGAATATCAAATATAGCTTAGGGTGAATTTTTGGTAATTTTCTGAAAAACTTCAATTTTTGATGAATAGTGAAACCACTAAGTGGTACTTATAAAAACTAATTTTCCATTTAAATGAAATTTTGCCATCATTGTGTTTTTAATTTCAAAAATCTGACATACATGGTTGTCATTAAGAAGTAAAATGTGGTTCAATGAGATTAAAATAATTTTTTGGTGAATAGTAACTTATTAAGTTTTTAATCGTGATTAGTGGTAATTAGTGTAGTTTAAGGTAAAAATAATGTTTTAATAGTTTGAGATGAGATTTACACATGTCCTACCCTCATTGGTTGTGTCATGGCCGACCAAGACAAGCCCTGGGTCAACTTGGGGACCCCATGGATCCACTTTGGTTGGGAAATGACATAAATAACTTTTTATTTAATGTAAAAGTAAAAATGACACAAACATAATATGTTTTACGAAAACAATTTTTACATGGGGTTATAAAGATCAGATTTTTGATTATAAATAGTCATTGGAAATATAAAAAGATTTCCTACATCATAGTATTTTTTTATAATTTTTATACATTAAATAAATTAAATTATTTATGACATAATAATGATGCAGCGATGACCTCATTATTTAACGATTTAAATAAAATGGAAAGATAATGAAAAATATAAAACCTACACAGGGAAAAAACCAATTGGATGAGTGGATTTCGAACCCTTATCACCTTATCAACGAATTATTTCAATTTGGGACCTTTTAAAACCGAAACACATTTTCAAATAAAGTAATATTTCCTTACTTTCCAAAAGTGCCCCTCCTCTCCTCTTATAAAAGGCCCCCACCTCTACCTCATTTCACACACTCCTCAAGCCTTTGGCTCGGCCATCCCCTGACCATTTACTCTCTCCACATCACTCTCCTCATCCTAGAGGATTCCCTTTGGGCAGAATCTTTTCAAAGGAAGCCTTTAGGCTCAAATCAAAAGGAGTTACACTTTTAAAGGTAATTCATTCTCTCTTGTTCATTTGTTTTATTTTGCTTCTCCAACCATCTAAACTCTTTTTATTTACTTATTTTGTAACAACACCAGTATCTTAAATATACTAGGATGTTGTTATAAGATTTATTCGAGATACACTCTCACACAACTACATCAAATGGTTAAAGAACATACGGTTTCCGTGGATGGAGAAATTCTGCCTCCCGAAACGATGATTGTTCAATACTCATTTAACACCTTAAAAGGTGGACATTATGATGTCACTATTTTTATATATGATATATAATATGTTTATTTTCTATTTAAGCTTCTGTATTTTTCATTTTGGTCATACCTTTATGGTTTCCATTATGGGTAAACACGATATCTTCATTTAAGGAAGTGGGGACTACTGCCCCCTCAAAGTGATGTGATTCGTTAATGCCATATGTGGGACGTGTAAAGGATGGATTTAAAGTTATTATATATGATGTTATACTGTAATTATAATATACCTCTATATCATTATTATTTCTTTCCATTAAAGTATGAGATAGAAATGAATGTTGCGTTCATGCGTACGTACGACTTACCGTCTCCATGAACGGTGCATTTCATTTCTTATCCCCAAATGTAATGTACTATTAAAAGTACATGTATATAATGGATATATATAATGAATGATATATCTAAATGATGAATATAATTCTGGAATTAAAATATACATACCCCTCATTTATTTTTAATTTCATTAATATGAAAAAGAAATGAAAGTAGCGTTCATGCGTATGTACGGCTTACCGTCTCCATGAATAGTGCATTTCATTTCTTACCTCTAAATGTGATGTAATATTATAAATACATGTATATGATGAATATATATGATATATATGTTATCCAAATCATTAATATCATTCTGGATATAACGAAACTTTGACCAAATTAACAACATGTAAGTGTAAGAAGTCTATTTTTGACTTAAGAACCAAATACCGACAAAATGAACATTATTAACTTAAATGATTACATGATGTTCATAACATGGTATAAAAGGAATAATGAACTTGAAAAATATTCTTAATCAAGTAGATATTAACTCAAGTTTATTATTCAGGAGATTAAAGAACGGTCAGGTCAAGTCGGATACGAGGTATGGGACTTCGTCTCAATCTCCTTTCATTGAGGCATATTTTATTTTATACACAACTTTCTTTTATACGGTGTATAAACCCTTTTGACTTTTTCGTTTATTCAAAAGGAATCTTTTTTATACGAAGCATTTACTAAATGAAAAAATGGAATGTTTTTTTCGTACGTATGCGGCGACAACGACTTCTCCGCCATCGTGACCGTTATTTGAGTTTCGGCTTCCTCTACAAGCCATACCTTCTTTTTAAAAGAAAAATAAATACCATGTTTTACTTTTATTTTATTTTGGTATTGAAAATGGTTTTCATAATGTTTTTATATCAATGTGTTGTATTGATATCTTGTGATTTAAAGGTGGGAATGTTATGTTTCCTTTATGCATGTTTTATGTGATACGATTATGTTGAGGTTCTTGGGCATTATTATGAAGACGGGTGGTTCCGTGATAAACTAAGGGCGGGTGAGCCCGATATAGCTCTCCAATGCATTGGGTAACGCGAAGGAGTGAAACGTTAAGGTTTCTCTGAAGAGATTTAGGGAATATACTGTGATGGGTATTCCAAATGTAACCAAGAGGGTTACTCCCTACGTAAGAATGTTATGAATGCCTCAAGTTACCTTTATGTCTTATGATTTCTATGATTTATTCATGATTTTATGAGGTATGTTAAAGTGCCTATGTTTTATGGGTATAGTATGATTTCATTCTTATGTATATATGAACTCATGTTTCCTTTCCATGTTTTTTTATAACCCATACTGAGTTTTTATGCTCATCCCAAGTTTTTGAAATGTTTTTCACAGGTCAAGGGAAAGGTACATGATAAGATGATAGAGTCAAGAATGTGTCAAGAAATAATCCATGTTTTATTTTAAATGTGTTTCCATTGATGGGAATGAAGAATACTATCTTTATGTAACCACTTTGTTTATATGTGGAATGTAATGAAAGTTTTATGATCTAATTCTCTAAAACTCTAAACCCGAAAAGATCCTCAATGTGTAATCTTGTAATAACTCAAGATTAAGTAAGGTTTAAGGCTGGGGCCTTATACAGAATAACATCAAACTCTACTAGAAGAAATACAACAAGGTTTACAAGTAAAATCTTTCCATAGAAAATGATAAGCAGATTCTTTATATTTTATTTTTGCCACAATATTTCCTCCTGTTGTTTTTAATATAATTTCTAGATTCATTTTTTGACGATCAATTTCAAATTTGGAAAAAAAATTCACAAACAAATGAATTTGTAGACACTATATCAAACAAAACTTTATAAAAATATGAATAAATAAATAATGCACCTAACACCACCTAATTTGTGGGATTAATATCTGTTGAAGTAGTCACCATGGATTTTTCCACACCCTTCTACTTCCGATCATGCAGATTTTTCACCTGAGTGACTAGATTTGGAATGACATTAGCATAATGACCCAATTTATTATAGTTAAAGGATCCCACCATCAGCTTTTTAATATTTTTTAGATCATTCCATTTTAATTCACAAGATGTTATCCCAAACATTCCACATTGGTAGAACGTCCAAGATTTTGCAACACATTCTCTATGATACTTTTTACAAAATTTTCACAAGAAGGGAAATTTATTTTCTTACCTCTAGACTGATTTGATGAGTTCTTCTACATTGCCTACCAAATTGACCACTTCTTATTCATTTCAACAAGAGGAAGATATGTGACATCAAAATCCATCTAACATATTTCAGTACACTGTAAAAGTGTCTCATAGATTTTAAACTCTGATGCAAAAAAAATTTCTCTTAGAAAATATTTCAAACCAGAGAAAAATCTATTAATTTTTCTATTAAAGTACTGAGTAAAATCCACTACGTACCTATAAAGTCTTGTAAAATTGGATTCATATATAGTAACAGATTAATCATATTTTTTCCTCAGTTCCAATAATTTTTTATCCATTCCGAGTAGAATAATTTTAAGAACATATTTTTCTATAAAAACATTCTTAATATTCCCATTCTTGACTATCAAGATCATCCTTTTCTCTCGTATTCTCTACTAGAGACCACCACTGATCGAATTCACCTTCAAAAAAATAAATGGATTTTATTAACTTTTGGTGTTATGAATATCCCATGACATCATATATCATTTCTAGTGCATTGATCTATCCCTTAGATATCACTGGATCAACTGTTCCATTAAAAGATAGAGGATGCTGCATCATGAAATTCTCCCCAAAATAGATTTTTGCTCAAGGTAGATCAAGTTCATATATGGCATGGATAGCACCACCAAACATCGCCAAAGTTAACTATACCATTACTATCACAAAATTCTATGTTCCAATTCTCACCATTCCAGGATGCAAATTAGGATAGGAATCAACATCTTAGTGCCTTCCTAAACCAACTCCCTTATTTATTCTGTGGAAAACCATTCTAAAAAAACATACCTTCGTTGAAACAACATGGAAATATTCCAATGTTATATCATTTTAAATTAACCATAAAGTAAAAAATCATTTATGGTATTCAATTAGCATCATTAAAACCCCTAATGTTATATAAACCAACCTATAATAACAACTATAAAGACCCAACCTTATAACGTTTCCTAATCTTGAATATTAATACAAAACATACATTATTACACATTGTGGATGTTTTTAGGTTTAGAGTTTTATAGAATTAGGATATATTACAAATTTAAAATACCGCATTCATACTAAGAGGATACTCCTTAAAACAGTATCCATTTTTTTCAAAATATAATACATTAAAAATTTAATCATGATTTCTTTAACAACACTCTATATCAATCATCATTACTCCCTTATTTATCTTACCCATCCTTATATCCTATATAAAACTTTTCAAAATCATGGGATGAGTACAAATATCAGTAATGGATATAAATAAAGAAATCAATTTTCAATTGATAATATAAAAAACAATAAAACCCATAATCATAAAAAATAATATACGTAGAAACATCATGTACTTACCTTGGGAAATATTTACCATATCCCTATTACATTCACCGTTAAACATTGAATAAAATTTTGGTCAACTTCCATCTCTGGAGTACCAAATTCATTGGAGATCTACAATAGGGCTCACCATCCATATATTGAGCTATAATGGGCTCAAAACAACCTATTTTGAGCTATAATGGGATCAACCCAACATAAATAATGACCATGGAACATATCATGAATAAATAACATTATAACTCATTTACACCCTTGAGAAAAACACAATCACAATTTCAAATACACTGTTTTGTATAAAAATAGTTTTAGAATATAAACATCACAATAAAATAATTAAATAATATTATTGAAAAATAACTATGAAAACATATAATGGGGAATTATAGCAATAAAACATCCTAAAAACAGAAGATAACACTCAAGATGTCAAGAATAAGAACAATCTCTTTTTATTTCATAAATAAGACATTTAGAAGTATTTTAGAGGAATGTTCATTACAAATACCTTAACATTGAAGAAATAATTGATTAAATGAAGGGATATGTATATATACTTTAGGAACACATAATAAATCATAATATCATCAAATTAAATATCTAATTTTATCTTAGCTTGATAAAAACCATTGAAGTTAAAGGTTAACCTAGAGAAGGGTAGTATGGGGTATCTAATTTCATCCACTTACGAAATCTTGGCATGGTAATAGATGTACATGGGAGGGATTATTGAGATAGGAATGGGGTATCTCATCATTAAAATATCATAAGGGTAGTATGGGGGAGGTGAAAAAATGTACACCACCATTAGGGAAGAAATATTAAACAGTATAACATGGGGATAATTCTTGAATAAAAGTGAGAAAGAGAGGATCCCTTACCTCGAGTTTGACTTCCATAAACCGTGTTTAAAACTACTATACAAATGTTAAAATAGTGTCATTAATATTTACATAAAAATATTAATGTTTATAACACCTTTCCTGATCATTTTATAACATCATTCTACCAATTCATTAATAATATTTTGTTAATTCCATTGTTTCGTGTGCATGCATTACATAGTTTCCATGAGTGGGTCATAATGGATTTTCATGTCTGTTGTAAGAGAAAATACATAATTGGAATTAAATATTATTCTCATGTTTCCTTAATCTAAAATTATACCATTTATCATTTTGATTTTTTTATGATCGTGATTTATTAGTAAAAACATTAATGATGTTTCTTTAGATCATTATTGTGGTGTTTCGATAAGAAAAAACTCATTTTGTTTTTTAAATAAATATCATGTCTAAAAAATTATTAAAAAACCTTAAATAATATATAATAAATATATTATGATTTGGTTTAACCATAAAAATGGTTTCATGACCAGTCTTGATTGAAGTAAAAGAAATTGGAATCACAGCTTCCACAATGTCAGTAAATCGACACATCACAGACAATATTTTATTTTCTAGAATACGTGAGAGAGGAGAATAATTATAATGGTGAATATTCCATTAACATGATTATATCAATAATATGTAAGATATCAGATCATTCATGCCTCTTGGATTAGGTGATGTAAGGAAAGAAGAAGAATAGAAAATAAAATGAAAATTAAATATAATAAAACAAAAGATGTTGGTTACCTCTTGATCTCTTCTCGTTGAGATATTCCTTAAGGCCCTTGGTTTTGGCCTTTTATTTTCAGGCCCGAAGGTCTTGGATGAGAGGAAAGGTATTGATAGGATTATTTGGAAGAACATAGGCCAAGATCAATGCTTTAGAGGTTTGAGAGTAAGATGGAGGAAATAGGTGGTAATTATAGTGAAGGAGAGGAGGAATTTTCCCATAATTTAATCATTATTTTATTATTTTTCCAAATGACAAGAAATATTTATGATTACAAGACCAAAAAAAGTAATATGTGCTTGTTAGTTCAAACTAATGGTTTCTTACATCATCCATGATGTAGGGAATAGTGTATTTATCTCATAATGTATTTATAACGTAATTATCGTATTTTAATATTCACAAAAATTCAAGTATTTCGGAAAATTACCAAAACTTCAACCCAACTAATTTTCAACATTTAGAATCCAAAAATGAAATACATTGTCTAAAAAATATTTTCTAAATATTATAAATTTATATTTTAAATAAAATAATTGTTTATTCTAAAATTACAATATTAAAATATTTATTTAATTTTTTCAAGATATGGGTATATCATACTTTTAATTAAATCTTATATATATACTATCATATGTGAGGTTACTATTCATAAGATTATTTTACTATTCATAAGGTTAACATTAATATCTATAAGGGTATGTTACTATTAACCACAAATTAAGTTGGTCTTATCAGACTCTAAATAACTTATTGATTGCAACCGTGTATGTCCATTTTACAAAATTTAAATCATAGAAATGGTAAAATTATGTTTAAAGGATTTTTATATCTATATACTTAAAAAATGTTTCATGCATTTAAATTTACTTTTAAAACATTGGGGTGTTATACGATGTGTCATAAATGGTCATATTATCGGATTAAAAAGTCAAGACTATCATGTTATAATGAAAAGAATTATAAAAATTGGATTAAGAGGTTTGATTAATTCAATTATTTACGATGTGATAACTGAAATATCATATTTTTATAGAGATGTTTCTTCAGAAACAAATGACTACGATGTACAAAGCAGACTGCAAGAAGATGTTGTTTTTATTTTATGTAAACTGGAAAGAATCATCTGACAGGCTTTCATTGAGTCAATTGAACATTTAATGTTACATTTGACACATGAAGAAAAATTTGGAGGTATATTAAAATTTAGATGCATGTACCCATTTGAGAGATGCATGCAGAAATTGAATAAAAAGAACTTAACAAGTCCTTAGTTGAAGGATCAATTGTAAAAGTTTATTTAATAGTGGAAATTTCATTTTTTTCTGCACTCATCATTTCCAATCTGAATAACCCTAAAAACAAAACTGAATGGATCATAATGAGGGAAATTATGAATTTTAAATGAGAAATCATTTATTAGTTTTTAATCACCCTGAACATGGCTTCAGTGGAGTTCATGAACCTTGGATTTCAGATAATGATTTTGACAGATCTCATATATATGTTCTACTCAACTATGAAGAAATTGAACTATTTATACTATGAGTGATCCTATAACATATTATTATAATATTTGTAACTATAAATTATTCTTATTTTATTTATAGTTTATATGATAATCAGATCAAGAAAAAAATTCCACAAATTACAGCAGCTGCTGTTCAAGAACGTCGACAAAATTATGTTACATATTGGTTTAATAAAATGGTAACATAAATTATATAGGGTTTAACATATAAAATAAATTTATTACTTGTTATATTAATAATTATTTTTATAAATTTTCATATATCTCAACATGCTGATAAAACTGATAATCGATTGTGTGTATTGAGTAACCCACTATCCAAAGTTGTTAATTATTATTATTCATATGCAGTGAATGGTTTTTTATTTCATACACATGTATATGAAGAATTAAATAAACAATGAATACTACTATTTTCATTAGATGATCTCATCATAGAGGAACTAATGTTGACTTTTACGTCATGCTGGGAGAAATTATTGAACTACGTCATCTAGGACATAATTATGTAACTATTTTTAAATTTCATTGGTTAGATATTCAGAGTGTCTTACATGTTCATCCAACCCATATAATCGTTGATTATAAATATAAAATTCTTCTAGTAGTAAATGATCCATTTTTAATGTTTCATCACGAAGATCATAATTATTATGAAGATTAATATGATACTTCAAGAAAGTTGTGTGATTGGTGGAGCATAATGAAAAGTAAAAATTGGGAAAATCAGTTTACTCACGGTGAATATGATTCCACTGATGTTTATGGAATTAAAATATTTCAAGATAATGCTCCAAATATATATTTTTCACAATGAGATATGAATATCTATGATCACAGCCCATAGTTAGGGGTTGATGGTGATGATGATTTTAATGATATTACAAATGAATAAGAAATGAAAAGATATGATAAAAGTGAAACAAATATAGAAATTTATGATATTGAGGAGGAATAAGATGACATTAACATCATCATATATAAATATGAGGATAAAAAATACCATAAAAACAATTATAATTTTATTATATTCATATTTAATATATATTTATATATAATAGTTGTTTTCACTTATATTCTAAAAACAATTATTAAATGTTCTATATGGAAGAGGATATGATTTGTCAGTTGTAGTAGGTTTATGTACCATTAGATGAGCAAGGTGTTGGATCATTTGACCCTAAGACTCACTGGTAGTTCATGGAGTACTTGGAGGGGGTGCGGTCTTGCACGATTGATGATTCCTATCCATATCCCCCAGTAATATCCATGTATTGGCTTCGATCCATGCATGCGTATGTGTTTTACATATATACTCTAGTTACCCCAAATTATTTTATTTATACACTAATTTTTTTAATATATTTTCTTTTTTTCACATATTTTATCATATATCTATTGGATAAGGGAACTCTATATTGAAAAATTAATTTTCTAAAGGATGATTCACATAAGATCAGATTCCCGTTGATGTTCAGTACCGAATGTTTTATCATTAGCTGGTACATAAATAAGTAATATTTCTTTTGAAATTTAATTAATTAAAATCTTGATATTATAAATTATTTTTAGTGTATATGGAATCCCATCTACAAGAGAATGTTTTATGATTTATGAAAGGCATGAGAGGGGTTTATGCATGCTAATTTCATCAGTTTTTTTCTCCATTTGAGAAGGAATGCAATGATAAAAGCAGGATTCAAGGATTTTGATGAGTCTTGTCGTGCCCACTGACCATGCTGTATTTCATCCCATGTTTTGGATTTATTATGTTCACACTGGATGGGTGGTAGTTTTCATAGGAGATCATCGATAGGTCAACAAAACCAGAGAATAATGGAGGTAACACATCGAGTCGGTAGTCATATATTTAGTATGCATTTAGAACATATGGTTAAAACTTTTTTTAAATAATTTATTTAACATTAATTTTAAATGGATTATTTTATATTCATATATGTAGTCTATCAACCTGATATTATATAGTTTGATGTTTATAAGAGGATGTACAACGATCCGATCACTATAGATATTATAGGTGATCCCCAAAATCAAATTGAGCACATCATAATTTCATTTTGATTTTAAAAATTATATATAAATAATATTTTAACTATTTTAATTTTAAATTGATATTGAATGAGTCATATGGGGTTGCATCATCTCAGATACATACTGAGAGTCAATTCAAGACCGATGAAAAGAATAGTTCCCACCAATTTAATGAGACATCATGGATGATGGCGACCTAGTATGCCTTCATGAAAGGTCGAGTTTTTGGTATTGTATCTTGATTAATGCATGTTAGTTATTATGTTGCCACTAATATGTTGGCATCTAGCTCATGTGGAGCTCATAGAGATTCATAATCATATGCAGCACAATATCATGAGCATTTGTGAGCTCAAGGTGAGTTTATAGTGAGTATGCGTAGGGAGTAAGAGGTGATGTGTCGATGATAGCTGTAGTAGCATGAATAACATCAACAACCATAGAAGTAGGAACAAAATGAGGAGATGAATCGATGGAAACAAAAAAAAACCATGAGGAGATGGAGTACATGCGACATTTGACTGATGGTTTAGGGATGGAGTTCCCTCCACCATCTCATCTGACTCCTCCAGAAGACCCCCCTCAGTAATTTATTTATTTTTATGATAAAACATTATAATGTAGTATTCTTGTAATATTGACTATTTAAATTTCTATATTGTTCATTTTTTATATTTTTGTGAATATTGCATTATATAATATTTTTTTAATTTTTAATTTTTTGTTACATTATATATCTGTTTTGTTTTTTTATTATTTGTTTTTTATTTATTTTAAATATTGATGTTTTTATAATGTTATTAGTTTTTATTATTTTACTAATATTAACATTATAATATCATTTATAATAATAATAATAATAATATTATTATTTAACTATTAATATTATATTAATATTATTAATAATTACATTATTTTAGTTTTTTTATTTTTTTAGTAATATTAAAATTATTTTATTATTATTAATATTAATATTATATTATATTATTTTATTATTATTAATATCAGTATTATAATTATTATTTTATAATATTATTTTATTATTATTAACAATATTATTTTACTCAATTTTTTTAAGCTATTTGCGACAGGTCATTGCAATAGGGTTTAAAAAACTCTTGAAACTATTTATGATGGGACCACATCACAAATTCCATGTCCCAAATAGTTTTTTTCCATTGACCCATGAAAAATTCCCCATCACAAATATATGAATTTCTAATATGTGCCTCTGAACAAATGGAAATAATAAAGTATCATTAATAAATTGGTGGAATGATGTTATTAAATGAGTATATAAAGTGTTATAAACATGAATATGTTTTCATAAAATATTAATAACACCATTTTATCCATCATATAGAAGATATAACATGTATGAAGTAAGTAAAACCCAAGCTAAGGGAATTTTTAACCTAATTTTTATTCATTATGTCAACCTTCTACTTCATTAATTATGTGGTACTAAGGTTATTTATGGAATAAATTCTATTTATATTATAATTTATTATGTTTATTTATAGTGTATACACATATTCCATTATTTGTATCAACTCTCACTTCAATTATATGATATTTGTAAGGGACTTTTCTTTAATAATACAATTTTGAAATAATATTTTCCAAAATTCAAAAGAAATGTTTTTATGCAGTTATTAATGTTTTTTGATTATTTTTTTGGTTATAGGGAATTTCTTTTGATGATGGGTGGGACCTATATCTCACTCCCATGCATTGGGTATGTTTAAGTTGGAGGTTGTCCATATTGTCACTCCAAGGGTAATAATAATAGTTACCCCATAAGGTAGCCATGAGGGTTACATTGTAAGGTAGGTGAGAGGGTTACATTTTCAAGTAGACACAAGGGTTAAAATATTAATAATGTAATTCCCTAGGATGACTTTATTGTTTTATTTACCTTTTCAATAGAAATTTCATGTTTAACAATTTAATTATTTGATACTTTATGGGTGACAAGTATGTCTTTGTGAAAATTATTTCATTTGATTATAAGTATTCATGGAGTAATATTTTATCCCTCCTTTTTATATCCATTAGTGATTTTTTTGTGCTCAATTCATGTTATAAAAATTTCAAAGGGTGTATGGATGGGTAATAGAAAAACTGAATCCATGATGAATGTTTTGAACACTTTTCATGAAAATATTTTATATTATTATTTTAAAACATTTATATTATGAATAAATGGATATTTTATTAGTTGTATCCACTTTTTATGCTTGTGGGTTGATAAGATTTATTTATGTCCTAAAATTATAAAAATATAAAACAAAAATATATTTGGGAATGTAAAAGGTGAATTTTAAACAATTTACTAGATTATTTATTATATAAGGGAGGGTTTTTATAGTTGGAATCAAAGAATAGATTAGATAACTTAAGAGGTTTGGATGATTTTAATATAATAACATGAATTATTTTTACCATATTTTTATATAATTTTAATATTACCATGTTTTTTCATCCAAGATATGTCTCTTCATAATGGTTTTCTATAGAAGAAACAGGGAAACCAGAGTAGGAAGGCACTAGGATGATGATATATTTCAGAATCCACAACCTTGAATGGTGGTAATAAGAATTGAATAGTTTGTGATATTAATGGATCTGTTGACACAGATTATAAAAAGTAGTGGAATCTATATTATAGAACAACCATAGTAACCACAAAGGAACATGACAATATTCGAACATTTTATGAGGCAACACACTCTTACTTTAAGTAGATCTTCTGACCCAATGGAAGTTGATGGATGGATTAAAGAAATTGAAAAGATATTTGATGTCATGGAATGTTCATATAATCAAAAGGATAATATTTCCATTTTTTGATGGTGAAACTAATCATTGGTGGTTAATGATCAATAATATCAAGTATAGGGAGGATATTAATGCCTTGGAATAGAATTAATTGAAAAATAGTCTTCTTGAAAAATATTTTCCAAAGTTTGTTAGATTGAGGATAGAAAATAAATAACATGAATTGAAGAAAAATTAAGAGGATTCAATGGTCATTAATGATGAATAAATAACCCAATTAGAAAGGTATCCTCCAAATCATATTCAGGATCTTGATAGAAAAAAAATATTTTTACTTTGGATATATGTGATGATATCGAAGGGAATTAGCTTCCCATTAATTCAAAAGTTATGGAAAACATATCCAATGTGTTGATAGGGTAGTAATGGAGTTTTTTATGATCACATGTACTTTAAAAAAACAAGAAGAGGTCCTAATGTAAAGTGATGGGTAAGAGTCAATCAAAGAAATTAGTAGCTAAGAAAGATCAGTTTCAAGTTTGTAAAAAGTGTTGTAAAAAGCACCATGGGGAATGCCTTACTAAAACTAGTATGTTTTTTCGATATGGTATGTTTGGACATATTTCATGGGATTGTAATGAAAATGATCATATTATTAATCATAATAAGAAAACTATAACGTGTTTTTAAATGTAGTGAGACTAGTCATTAGAAAATACATTCCCAAAAAAATATCTGAATGATGGAAGGAAGCTATATTATAAGCAGAAAGGTGCAGTCGGATCCTTTGTGAAAACATTTGTAGATGTCGGGCCATTTAATAAAGTGGTATCATGTACATTGTTTGTTTACTCATACTTTATTAATATCTTGTTTGATATGAGGTCTACACATTCTTTTATTTCTAATAATTTTTTTGGTAAAGTGAAAATTCAATTTCAAGAAATTAGACTATAACTTATAGATAAAATACCTGGGGTAAATATGATAGAAAAAAGTAATTACAAGAAACTTACTAGTTTTATCTATGGAAAGACATCAATTAAAAACCTTGTTGTTTTAACCTTAGTTGAGTTTTATGTCATTCTGGGTATGGATTGACTTTCTATTTATCATGCTAAGATTTATTGTTGAGATAATGTGGTTGTTTTTTAGAAATGGATTTTGTTTGTATAAAATAAGGAACTCATATAATTGATAACATACTAGGAAGTTGAGAAACAGTTAAAATATGTAAATGAAATTTATCTTTCTCATATTGTTGAAAACAAGGGAACTGTTTAGATTTATGTTGTTCCAGTGGTAAATGAATACCTTTATATTTTTCCTAATGTGTTTCCCTATGTTTTAGCTAATTTGGAAGTTGAATTTATCATTGAATTAGTTCCAAATACTAAGAAAATATCAAAACCCAATTATTGAATGGATAAAGTGAATATTATTGAATTGAAAAATTAGTTGTATGAGTTTCTTGATTAAAGCATAATTAATCATAGCACATCACCATGGGGTGATTATATTTTGTTTGTTAAAAAGAAATATGGTTCTATGATCCTTTCATTAATTATAGAGCTTTGTATAATATCACTATTATGAATAAGTATCCTTTACCTCATATTTATGACTTGTTTGATCAACACCAGGGAGGTCAGTATTTTTCCATGATTGGCTTGAGATATTGGTATCATCTACTGAAGGTGATGGATGATGACATCCTGAGATAACTTTTCATACTAGATAAGGGAATTAATAATTTTTATTATTCCCTATGGTTTAAATAATACCCCTACAATATTAATGAATCTGATAAATAGAATATTCATCAAATATTTGGATATGTTTGATGTTGTTTTTATAGATTATATATTTTTTATTTTAAAATAGTTATGAGTAGCATGAAAAATATTTAATGATTATCTTTAAGACTCTAAATTAAATGAAGTTATATGGAAAATTTTACAAATTTGATTTTTGGTTGCTACATATTACTTTTCATAGGCACATTGTAAATAAATATGATATAACAATTGATCCTGCCAAAGAAAACATGGTTGATGAATAGAAAAACCTAAAAATGTTACATAGATCTATAGTTTTCTTTGATTATAATGTTATTACTAATGGTTTGTTAAACACTTTGCACGATTATCAATCCTACTAACTTAATAAACATTAAAAGGGGTTATATTTATTTGTATAAAACAACGTGATGTTGTTTTTTAGGAGCTGTAGAATATATTGGTGAATGATCCTATTTTTTCCATGCCTTCAAGAAATGGTGAGTCTTTCATCTACAATGATGCTTCATTGAATGGACCTGGTTGCGTTTTGATACAGAATGATCAGGTAACTGCTTTTTCTTCATGAAAATTACAACCTCATGAGTTAAAATATCACACACATGATTTTGGAATTAAGAGATGTGGTTTTTTTATTTGAAATTTGGAGGATTCATTTTTACATAGCCAAATGTTTAATATATAGTGACCATAAGAGTAAGAAATATATATTCACTCCAAAGTATTTAAGATTGAGTTTTAGAATATTTATTGAAATTATAAAGGATTATAACTTCTTGATAAATTACTCTCTTAGAGAAGAAAACAATACGATAGATTCCTTGAGTTGAAAACATCATGCATCATTAACCATGTTATGTATGTAATAAGACCTATTGATTAATGATTTGAGGAAATTGTTTTGGATGTTTTTGGTGCAGGAAATTATTATGGTTTGTTTCACATTTTAGTGCAGTCATCTCTATCAGAAATAATTAAGCAAGGGTATAAGAAATATAGTGATTTATAGAAAAATTAATAATTAGTGAAAATGGTAAGTTGATAGAATTAATTTTTTAAAGATTGTTTTTTGATATTTGGAAAGAGATTATATGTACCTTGTGATTCTCTATTGATTAAATTATTATTTTTTAAAGCTTATAGTTCTCCATTTTCAGTTCATCTTGAAAGTAATATGATGTACAAAGACATTAAGATATATTAATGGTGGGATGAAATAAAAATAAATATTGCATATTTTAACATGAAAAGTTTGAGTAGTCAACAGGTTAAAGAATAATGAAAATTACCCAAGGGGTTTCTTCAGCCATTAATAATTACAAAGTGGAAATTGTAAAATATATCTATGGAATTCATGGTGGGTATATAAAGACTTCTCAAGGTATCAATGAAATTTGGGTTATTGTTGACTAACTAAAAAAATCTACACATTTCCATCCTATTTGAGATATTACTTTTTTGGATCATCTATCTTGAATTTACCTAAAATATATTTTCAGTTTACATGAAGATCCACATTCTATTTTATCTAACAATGATATCAGGTTCACTTTTAACTTTGGGAAAGTCCTTTAGAAGTAGTTGGGGACATAATTAAATTTCATGACATACTATCATCCTAAATCTGATGGATAAACTAAGAGAACAATTACCACATTAGAAGACATGCTTTTGGAATGTTCAATGGATTATCAGGGAAGTTGGGATTAAAATATTTCATTATTTATGTTTTCTTATAATAACAGATTTCATTCTATTATATTGACGATACCTTTTGAGAAAATATATAGGAATCCATGTCAAACTCCATCTTTTTGGGATGATGTTGGGGAAAATAAGATGATGCGAGCAAAGTTAAAAGAGGAAGTGGATGAGAATGTGAAGATGATCCAGTAACACAAGAAGATAGCTTAGAGAAGACAAGAAAGTTATGAAAATAATATGAGTAAAGATTTTCTTTCTTGGTAGGTCAACATGTTTTTCTTAGAATATCACCATGGAAATGAGTATTGTGTTGGTAAGAAAGGAAACATAAGTCCATTGTTCATTAAACCTTATTAAATCCGGGATAATGTTGGACTATTCTCCTACTGATTATCTTCGCCTCTGAGTATATCTTAGGCACACAATGTATTTCATATTTCGATGTTGAGAAGGTATGTGCCAAATTTATCTCATGTTTTGAGCCCATAAGTAGTTCAGTTTGAAGATAATATTTTTTATAAAGAGAAAGGTGTTCAGATTCTTGATCTTAGAGAGAATGTATTGCAGAATAAGGTAATTCACCAGGTTACATTTTGGTGGAGAATCCTCTTTGTTGAGGAAGAAACATGAGAATATAAAAATGATATGAGGGAAAGGTACCATCATTTGTTTAATAAGTAAATAAAAAATAGATAGGATGCAATTACAAGAAGGTGGGGATAATGTAACTCCCCAAGCATTTAAAAATAAATTTAATATAAAATGAAATGCATGAAACACTAAGTCTCCCTAAAACAAAAAAAAATTATTTAAAGGAGATAGTTTTAAACTTTCCATTAAACATAATTTTTCTAATTATATGAATTGAATTTCAAAAAACTGACATAGACAATTGCAAGCTGTTATATATTTTGAGTCTTATAGAATGAACTTATTATTTTAAATAGTAATCTTACCCTCTGTAGTAGTAATGTTACTCTTATAAATAGTAGTATGGCCCTTAGCAATAGAAAATTGGACATATTAATACTAACCTCACCCATGAATGTATAAATAAATTTAGGCATCTTATAAGTGATAGTATGCACACAATATAAGTAAATAAATATTTATTAAAAAATATTAATTAACTCATAAATATATAATTACATTTTTATGATAAATTAAATAATTTAAATGAAAATTTACTTTCATAAAATGTATTCATAAATAATTATTTTATTATCTTATGGTAATAATATAATTTTATGAGACCTTGATGAATTTTTCTTGGTGTTATAAAATTAGTTTTTGTTTTAAAATTTTATTTTCAAAATGAATTATATATATTTTTTAAAATAAGCTTATAAAATTTATAAAATTATTTTGATATATTTGATTTCATTTTTTAACTCTACACATCATGAAATAATTGGTGTGAATTTTTGGATTTTTTCTAAAATACTTGACTTTTTAGTGAATTGTGAAATATAAAAATTTACAAAATATGTTTAACACATGAATTATTGAGTAATTTATGATTTTATGATGATTAAATCACCCTTCATTTTATATCGCATTCAATAATTAATATATTTAGTGACTTGAAACATCAATATTTATTTTCATGAGAATAGTAATAAATAATGATTAAAATAATGAAACCCCCCCTCTCATCCACTATAAAAAACTCCCCTTACCCCTCTTCTCCACACACCTATCAGGATTTGATCACTAACCAAATTATAAAAAATAAACTTACCAATAAATATCCCCATGTTTAAGGCCTACTGGAATCACCAAAAGGCCAAAACCAAGGTTCTTAAGGAAGATCTCTAGTAGAAGAGATCAAGAGGTAAAAGTATTCATTCATTTTGTTTTAGATTCTTTTTTTTTCTTGTACACTTTTCACCTCCCAATAACCAAGAGGATTTAAAAATATAGTAGTATATATGTTATTTAATGTTACCATGTTTATGAAAAATTCTTCATCATACTTCGTATCTACTCCCTCTTATTCTAAAAATAAAAACATCGTCTATTATGTGTCGATTTACCGACATCGTGGACGATGTGTTTTGAATTTCCATTACCACCTTCATTGATGTTCATAAAACAATATCAATGGTTGAAAAATATTTTAAATTATATTTTATAACCTATTTTATGTTATGGAGTTATAATTTATACATAATATTAAATTATATAACTTAACTTGTTTGTGATTATCAATGATCTGAAAAAATGATCAAAACAAATATTATTTATGTCTTATCTAATGATTCATCATAATATATGAATAAATGGTTTATGGTATCAATTAATATTATGAAAAAATATTAATAAAATTTCATTCTACTTCTGAGGTTTCATTTCTAATCTACTATAAAATCCAATACAAACCGACCATAGAAGCCAGGTAAAGCATGCATTCGAAAAAATAGAAATAACAAAATATTATTAACAAATGGGTTGAATGATGTTATAAAATGATCATATATTATGTTATTAACATGAATATTTATTTTTTAAAAATTAATAACACACCTTTTACCATTATATAGTAGGTTTAAACACGTTTTATGTAAGATGTTCTTCAGGTAGGGGAATTCATAACCAATTTCCATTCATTGGGTTAACCTACAACATCAATTTTTATGAGGTAATAAGATTATTTATTAAATTAATTTTTTATATTGTGTTTTATTATGTTTGTTTACCGATTATACCCATATTACATTATTTTTATCTACTCTAAATTCAATTATATTATATTTGTACGTGATTTTTCGTTACAAATCCTCTTTTAAAATTATATTTTACAAAATTTAATAGAAATTTTTTATGCAATTACTCATGTTTTATGATTATGTTTTGTTTCCTTGTAATTTTTTATGATGAATTTTGGGACCTATGTCTCCCTTTAATTCATTAGGTATGTGTATTTTAGAGGATGGTCGGATGGTTACTCCATGTGTAACTGTGATTATTGTACTATAAGGTAGTCATGGGGGATACATTGAAAGTTACTCAGGAGGGTTTCAAATCATAAGCTAACCATGAGGGTTAAAATATTATTTATAAAATTACACAAGATAACTTTTTGGTTTTATTTATTTTTCTATGGAAATATAATGTTTAAAAAAATAAGTATATATACATTATGAGTGAGATGCATGTCTTTGTGAAAATGATTTCATATGTTCATACATATTCAGGTACTAACTATTTACCTAATTATTTTTATATCCCTTGATGAGATTTTTTTTTCAACATAAGTTGTAAATTTCATTTCATAGGGTGTAAGGATGGGTAAGAGAAAAATAGAATAAAATATGAGTGTTGTAATGACTTTTCATGAAAATTTTTCATGTTTTTATTTTAAAACATTTTTATTGTGAAAAAATGTATATTTTTTTAGTTGAACTCACTTTGTATATTTTTCAGTTGATATGTATGATTTATGACCGAAATTTCTAAAACCCTAAACCTAAAATATCTTTGGGAATTTAAAAAGGTGACTTTTAAAGTAATTTAATTGATTATGTAATGTTGAGGGGATTTTTCCTTATATTTCTAGCCAAATCTCATATAATTTTATGTCTCTTATCTTATCCTCCTCACACATATGGAGTCACTTAACTTCAAAAGGTCGTGAACATATACCTTATAAACCATAAAACCCATTTCCTATAGGTTCTAGTCTAAGTAAAAGACCAGATTATGAAGGCCTGGTGATTATTCCAAGGGAGGTATTCCAAATAAGTTGTATAATTATTAACAATGTATTTATTTCTTATTTCTTATTATAACCCATTAAAATAATTTTTATCCATTATTAAATAAAAAATTAATTATAAAAATTTCACTAAAATATTATTATTAATATGTTAAAAATATTTTTCATCACTTTTCCATCCAATGGGATATGAAAACATCCCAAGTGTATATGTGTGGACTAGCACCACTAAGAAAAGATATTTTTTGTCGTCATTTATTAGCTCACATATATTGTTTTAAATTTTAAATTAATGAATATAAAAAAATTTTATGATATTATTTTGAATAAATAAGTATAGGAAGCCCCAAAAATATAGTCCTGGATCTGTATATCAAAATATAATATTTACAATTTAGGATTGATACTGATAAACATGGAAAAACATTTTCCATAAAAAATTACAACATCAAAAAGATATAATTGATCACTAATATTATAATGGATATTATTTATGTTTATATTTTTAGGGAATGGAGAAAAACTAATTCACTAAAATAATAATTTATTTATGTAAACATATTTTCTACTCACAACCATATTTTATTATTTCATTGTGTGTCTGCAACATCTCCAATAAAATTCTCCACAAATGAACCTTTATATAAAAAATTATTTTAAAATCATTCCCGATAACTTGATGAAAATTAAACATAATTAAGGTGAGTAAAATTCTTAGTAAATGTAATCATAATAATTAAAACTTAATCTCATTAGTGAGAATAATTTTATAATATGGTAATGATAAAATAATAAATGTTTGTGAGAATATCATAAGAGATTTTATACCCATCCAAATTTTAATACTAAATTAGGAATAATTTTATAAAAATTATTAAATTTTAAGGGTAACTATAAATATTAATATTCAATATCACCCATTAATCAGTAGCTATATTAGGGCTCAACCATCTTACGAGCCATATCATACTCCCCCATTACTCATTATATATAATAGGGATCAAACCATTATTAATGTTATATCAGTATCACCCATCATCATTAATAATTTCCATGTTCAATTCATTAATAAATGATTTAGAGTGATCTTATTTTTAATATAACAATAACCATTATTCTTTTTCAATATGATTCCAATTTGGAAATGAAATAGGTTCCATATCAATTTCATATTCTATATTTATAATTATTAATAATAGAATAATTAATACATGTCCATAGTTGAATATAAGGTACCAAAAGGGATTTTAACATTGATGAATGGAAATAAAATTAAAATATCATTTAAAAAACTTTATGAGGAAAATACCCTTATCACTTTTAAAAATCACTTTTGAAAACTAGTAACTCCTAAAATATATGGAAAATATTTTCCTTCAAAATAACCTTAGATAATTATAAAGGAATATTCGATGGAAATAATGGTACTTGGGAGGAGAAAATCCATTTATGTTCAAAATTTTAAAAGTCATTATTCTTCTCAAACATTTTTTAAATGGATTCAAAAGGGACCCATTAAAAAACATTGAAAGTTTTTATTATAAAACCTATTTAAATAAGGTCAATAATAATTTAAAATGTATTAAAGTAAAATTTTATATTTATAAATGAATTGTTTTTTAATATTATTTTAAAAACATGGATATGGAAGATATAGAATCATGATCTAAATGAAGATACATGTTTAGTATCACTTGGGAAGAACTTCCCTGATGTTTTGTTAATAAATAACATTGTGAATAAAAACAAACCATGTAATAAATGTTCATAACCAAATGTGATAAAAATATATAAGGTTCAAGAAAATAAGAGCATATTATTTCCCTTAATATAACCTTTGATATAAGCAATCCCGAAATAAAATGAGATTACAACATAAGGCCTTTTTTGGTAACTACCCAATAAAAACTCATTAAATGAATGAATATAGTAGGGATAAAAAAATAATGAAATAAATTAATAATTTTGTAAAAATTAATTCATGAATAATTAAGTACACTCTATTAGTAAATCATGGTGAATAACATGATACCTGTCTTAAAAAACGAGGACCAAGACAAAGAAACCCATTGAAAAATTGTATCATTGAATTGATAATTAATATATGGATATATTATGTGTAACAGATTTAACTCCATAATTATATGTTTAAATATATAATAAATCAATTTAAGGATAAATTCATACATAATAGTGGTATTATAAAATCAATGAAGATGAGTTATGACCAGAAAAATAAGAAATTAAGTTAAGAATCCTTTTACGACTTTGTAAAATTCGTATCAAATCACCACGGATGATGTAATAAAACCTGAAACATAAAATACCATGAATTATTATGTATTAATAGTATAATATATAATAGTTTCATTATATACACCATAAAAAATAAATTAGGGGATAATAAAGAAGAATTCCTCAACAAAAGAATATTAAAGCAAAATCTTCTACCATGAGCCTTGCCATCCCATGTATTTCCTTTAAATACTATGTAATATAAACATATAAATTATTTTATTTCATAAGAAAATTTCTCTGTTTATTACCATATACTAAAAAAATGTAAATTATATCAATTTAATATTTGATTTCTTTTTCAAATAAACCTAAGTTGGGTATTCTTTTGATGTTCGGTTCTTAAACTTCAAAACTACTTTGGTATATTAAACATGGTCAAAGGAGCCACTATTAGATCCATAATATAATAATAATGATAACATAATTATTTTTTATACATTAATTATTCATTCAAAACCAACCATTAATAATGGTTATGAAAAATGAGCTACGTTACAATAATGGAGAATGTATATTATACATACAAATGGGTAAAATATCCATTTTTCAATGATCATAGTATAAAGAATGTAATTATTATATTACCTTTACATAATGAAAATATTACACTAGAAATTATATTATGTATTTATACTAAATTATATATATCATGTATGTGATGTGGTGATGAAAAATAATTCACATTACTCTCTAGATATGGTAGTCTACATGTACACACAAATGATGTTATCCTTTTTCAATTAAAGGAATGGTATGAAAAAACATTAAATATTATACTTTAATAATTATAAATATTATATAAATACTATAATTCCAACATCATAACTATATTTGTGAGGTGGTGATGAAAAACGAATTACATCGGGTTGTGAGAAGGTTGTCCATCATACAAACAAACAACAATTTCATTTCTTATTTGATAGAAGAGGTGATAGATATAGGTAATTTTTCTAGATTAATAATATTAAAATATATAATATAATTTTATTATTTTTTAAATTTTTTTAAAAATATTTAAATTATTTATAATAAGAAGAATAAAACACTTAGTTAAAAACTAAACCTTTTCTTTAGACATTCTCCTTTGCTTTACACCTTACGAACTATATGGTTGGTATAATGTCCAAAATAATTCGTATGTAATTTGTTTAGGGATTTTGTAAAGGTATTTGTTCATGTATTATCTAATTATAAATCCTTTTTATGTCTGAATAAAATAGGTGAGTAGGTTCTCTTTTATAATATATTGGTACACTATTTGATTTTATTAGAGTATTAAATTAATATAAGTTTATCATAAATTTAAAATGGTTCTAAATTGTTTATATTATAAGATAATATGAAAATTATAAACAATGTAACAAAATAAAATTTATAAAAGTTTATATTAGGTCATCACCCTTATCTTTTTTACCCGTCTTTATCCATTTTTAACAATTTACGTGACAAAACAATTTTTCTACACTTTAGGGAACAAATTTATTAATATAAAGGAAAATTTTCCCATTAATATATGATGATTTATATTTTAAGACATATCCCAATTTTTTTTCCAGAATATAGGATTTTTATTAATTTTAAATCATTTAATAAAATACTCATTATTATAAAATATCATCAATGTCAATTTTTGTTCTATTCGTTTAATTTGTTTTTAAAAACAACAATATAACAAATTAATTAAAATATAATCATTTAAAAACCATGTAATAATTATTTTTCTCCAAAAAAATCATGTATGACTATAATTATTTCAAAATATATTACTTTTGATACCATCAATGTCATTTATTTTATTTTCATTTTAATTAAATAAATACTAATTTGATGTTGTGTATGATCTTAATGCAATTATTTAATAACTAAAAATTATAAATAAATTATCATGATAAAAATTATTTTTACTTAAAATGTATATTTATATCCAATAAAAAATATCAATCATCCCTATCTAAAAATATCATTTTAAATAAAACAAAGAGAATATAATTTTTTACTTTTCATTACATGGAATTATATAATTGTCAAAATCATGGAAAAATGGAAAAGTAATATATTATAATTTTTTATTGTTATGTCTAAAATAAATTAATTCAATACAATTAATGCAATTATTAGGGTTACTTTTTATTCATTTTCACATTATTTTTACCCTCAATTAACTCATTTTATCTTTAACGTGGCGAAAAATATTTATTATTATTACTATTCATATTTTCCAAATTTAAAGAGGTCGTATAAAATAAATAGGGATATATTAATTCTAAATATTGAATTAAATTTGCATTTTTAATTCATATATGATTCAAAATTTAATGGAAAATTTAACCCATAAGATGCAAAGAAAAATAATTTTATTATAAGTGTTTTTTAAGTATATATATGTTTTCAGGCAAAATTAAATTATCTAATTAATGATAAGGACTATAATATGATTATTTCTAATCAAAATAATCTAATTAAATTTAAATATAATCTACTATAGAATCTTACTATGTAAATGCATCAAAATTAAATACGATTTTCAACAAAATTTAGTAATTTCCTCTATTCATTGAAAAATCAATACTTTCTTATGAATACCAAAATTTTACAGTAAGATTATTTTTAAAAGAATATTTTTAAAATTATGTCCTTTTTATAAAATACCATTTTAGGAAGTTACAGAATTTAATTATATGATCCACTCATATAAATAGAGAACCAATTTTTGAAGGGAACATGTTTTTAGGAATAAAATGATTTAACTAAAAATTGAATTATTATATAACAAGAATTAATAAATGAATTTATATTGATTAGGATTATCATGTATATAATTTATTATGTGGTTAAATATTTTCATAAATTTTAAGTTAATGTATATATTAAAAATATCCTATTTAAATAAATTTTTTATAGTATATCCCAATTCTTTTAACGCCCACCATTGTGTATTTTTTTTGGTATTGGACATAGGATTAATTTTAAATTTGTATGATATTACATTCTCCCCACTTAAAAAATCTATTCCTCATAATCTTAACTTTGGTTGATAATCATGGGTTTTACATATGATAGTACCTTTGATGAAATCGAACATTATAAAAATCATTAATAAAAAATCTTATTTAAAAGAAGGAAATGAATATAAACAAGTCATATATAAAAAACATTGTTGGTTTCAAAATATTACAATGTTAGTGGGATATTAAAATAAGTAAGTATGAGAGATAACTAAGGGAAATTACTAATATAGTATGATAGAAAACATGGATATGAGAAGGTTAATGACTATAAAACCATAAAACTGTGATGGAAGAGAGGACCATCGATTCATTAGAAATGTTCTTAATAGGATAATATTTTTTTAAAAGATCCCATTATATTAGTTGATGAATTAATGTAACATCAACACTATGAAAATAATAAATTATACATACATAACATGTATACATTCATTCATTAATCAACTCCCACCACATACTCATTTTTCTTCAAAAAATGATTATTTAATTAAAATTTTAAGGGATAATAAACTAAGATAAACTTTTATAAAATAAACTAATCCATAAGAGAATAAAACTTTATTCCTCCTATATTTAGTTATTAATAAATTTTGTAACATGTTTTCAAATGATAAGATAATTTCAATATTAAATATACCTTCATATGATGAAATTCATTATTAATATCAAAATCCACAATAATAAAACGAAATGATCATCATTGATCATTCCTTAAATAATTAATATTCATATTCTCAAAATATTCCTAATTAAGTTAGTAACCAAAAAATTTAATAGATTTTATCAAATATTATTCGTAGATTAATTTTCCATATATCTTAAAATAACATCATTCATTAATTAATTCATAAACCCAAAAATATATATACCTTAATCATATAATATTTATAATATAATATTCATTATTGATAACTAAATAAACTGATAACCTAAATAATTATATTAATGAATGTTTTAATCTCAATGTTTATCTCATACATTTCATCTCACACACGTAAAATTTTAAAAGAAATGTTGTTAATTATTAATTCATGTAACAACTAAGAGTTAAATTTACCTCAAACCATTAAAATGTCTCCCAAAATATCATTAGTAGCCTTAAAATTGAATCCCTTAAAAACTCAAAATGGTTTTCTATAACATTTATCTTATAATGAACCATAAAATAGTAACTCATGATGGTATCCATAACTCTTAAGATAAACATGAAAGAAAACAAACTAATCTTAAATTCTTTCTACTCCCTCATTCGATACTAACTGTAATTGTCCCAAACTCAGAAACCCATGTCTGGTGATATACACAAAATCATTACATTCATAGCTTGATTTTTTTTGAAAATGTATCCCAATTTTATACATCAATATATAAAGCAACATAAAGAAATATGGGATAAAAAACATACCCTATATCCTTATATGGTTTAGGTTTTTTGTGAATATGAAAAAAATACATAAAAACACTTCTTTATTTAATTGTTCTTTTTCCCATATACATCCTGCTATTCTTATTTGAAAAAATGACTTCACCATTCTCAATAAATTATCCACACTTGAAACATTATAAATAAAAATAATGTAACATCATTTATCATAACCTAGTATAAAGTAAACATAAAAATGGGTGGGATAAAATTCTCATTAAGAGTAAACATGACCATAAACAATTTAATTTTATTAGTGAGAATAAGATGGGGATAGGGGTATGATGACATAATCAATGCAAATGAGCACAAAATAATAGAATCCAAATCCAATAAAATATTGATCATAAATCATGTTAAATTGTAAAAATATTTTAAAATGTAAATATCTATTAGAAATAATAATAATCAAACTTGTGATTTTAATCTTGATCAAGGAATCATTAAATAACAATAACAATTATAGAGAAAAAATGAAAGTATCTTTGAAAATTATCTTCATAACACATGTCATAATTAATTGGATACTAATTAAATCCATTGTTGAAACCAAATTAGTGGACCCCCTATATCATTCTAATAAATATAAGTTATATTACCCATTTTTTTGAAATATATAATGGGGTTCCCCTTCTTATAATCTATATTAGGATCAACCATTCTTCTAGATTTATAATGGGCCCCAACCTATCGCATAAGATATATTGGGATAACATGTTCTTCAGGAGCTACAATGGGGCCCAACATATCAGATAATTTGTTTTAGTCCTACCCTTTAAAATAAATATTCTCCAAGAAATTTTCATGAATGAATCATTTAGAATTATTCACTTTTAAATATAATAATAATCATTGTTCTTTCCCTACTTGATTCTCCCATTGAAATGAAATGGGTTCCATGTCAATATCATAATCTATTAAGAGAAATAATAATGATGTTATCTTAATAACATGTACATGGTGGAGTTTATGTATAATCAAGGTTTATTTTTTACCGGTGAATTGAAATTGAATTAAAATGTCATTAAAAACATTCATTAGGAAAATAATCTTTTTGACATAAAAAATTCATAATTATGAACAAAAAATTCAACCAATATTATGAAAATCCTTTTATTTATAAATAATTATGTATTAATACAAATATATTTTCAATTAAAATAAATTTCATGATGGAGGTAAAATCCTTTCATGATGTAAATGTTTAAAATAAACATTCATTAAAACGTTTTTAAATGGGGGTCAAAAGTTACACATTTAGAAGAAATTAAGAAATATACATTAATAACCTTTTAAAATAACATACATAATCATGTTAAATAGAAATATTAAAACATTTATGTTCATAAAATAACTTTAAAAAAAATTAAAAACATTAATATGGAAGGGAGATATTCTAAATCTAAAAAAAAGATACATGATCTGTATTACATTTGGCCAATATACATGATGTTTCATTAAAAAATAATGAAATAAAAAAACTAAAGATTTAAATCACATTAATCATTTGGGAAAAAAATAAATGTTTTAGTAAATATATGAAAATTATTTCCTTATAAGTAATAATGAAAATAAAAAATCATGAAAAAAGAGGCTGTAACATAAAGACTTTTCCACTTTGCTAAATTTTAAATTAATTTCCATTGAAATTTTGAATAAGATATGTATCAATAAATGTAATGAATTAAATTAATTAATATGTAAAAATTCATTAATGAGGAAGTTATCACATAGTAATTAAAAATTATTTTGTATAATATGATACATTTCTCATGAAAATGAAATTGAGATTAGAAAATCATATGAAATGATATCACTAAATTTAGAATTAAAGGTGAGATTATGTGTTAAAAATATAAATTAAAAAAAAACTATATACATAAAAAATAAAATAATAAAACAATTTAGACATAATAATGTCATAATTAATTCAATGAAGAAGATTTATAACCCAACAAATATAATTTGAGTTTATAATTCTTTTAACAATTGGTGACATCAAAGTCAAATAATTATGGAAGAAAAAACTATATTTGAAATATAAAATTACATTTTGTATTATGGTTTCATAATATAAAATTTAAAAGTGGTGGTAGACAAAATCATAAAATAAATTATTTATCTGGTAATAATGTGTTCCTCAATGAAGGAAAATTAAGGCAAAATTCGCCACCTCGAGTCCAGAAATCCATGTATGTCCTATAACTCAAATTTAAAAAACACATATCAATTATTTTATTTTATAATAAAATTTTAATATTTTAATACAACACCCTTAGAAAATTTATTTCATTTATATTAACGACATATTTAACCACATAGTCAGTTATGTCCACATCAGGTATTTTGAGTAAGTTTAGTTTATAATTTTCTAGACATCATCGGTGTGATAACCAATTTAAGAGGAATGATTATTATATAACATATTAAATAATAATAATGACATTATTATTATCTTTATACTTTAATTTTACATTTATAATAAACATTAAAATATGGTAATGAAAAATGAATTATGTTAGAATCAATGTGATGTTAGGTCGTATGTACCGATGAGTAACTTTTCCATTTTTTCAACGAACATTATGGAAAGTAGGTAATGACATCAAATGGAGGATGTCGACACAGAGCACCAATGGGAAATTCCTAGCGGTGACTCTGATCGGAAACCCTATCTTCTTCGGTGAATCATCTCATGATTGAATATGGCCGACATTGATACGCAGTGGGAGCTCATCCCTGAGAAATTCTCCCCTGCGTCGAAGGATGCCAATACGCTTAATCCAGCCCTAGATCTCTCCTTGACAGAGGATAAACCTAAGGAAATCTAATTCCGAGATGTGCTCTAAGGATTTATTTCATACCACTTAAATGATGCAAAGCACTCGTACACAAAGAATCTTGAATATGGACTATTTCTTGTTGAAGCCGATCCAGAAGCTCTTCGACAAAAGGATCAGTTTTGTATGTTCTCAATCCTCGGACAAGTCTCATACATCTCCGGTAATCTTCCTTGGCCCCTTACTGAAATTATGACTATAATTTTTCATTTTTGGGGGTTTTTGAACTAGAAGATGATTCATGTAGGCAAGAGTTATTCTCATATCCTTTTTCAATTGCAGGATGATTTAAACTGGGTCTGCAAAATTGTAAATATTCATCTAAAACCTGGTTTACATAGGTTGAGTGAATGGAATGTAGCCTTTAATCTACATACATATAGGAATTTTATGTCCCAAATCTGGATTAAGCTACATGGATTAAGTTGGTATTTTTGGCACCCAAAGATCCTTAATGATATTTTTCTTATATTGGAATGCCAATCAAAATTGACCAAAGAACATTAAATAATGAGCTAGGACTCTATTCAAGGATTTTGGTTTAATTTAATCATGAATTAAAATTTCCAAAAGTCATTAATTTTTTTTCCCATGACTATAAGATTAAAATTGTAATTGAATTTGAGAGAATCCCCCTTTTTGTGAGGTCTGTAAATTCACTGGCCATAATTTCCAAAACTGTTGGTTTTTTAGGAAACATGTTTCCAAACCTGTATTAAGTGAGTTGATGGATTCCAAATACAAAAAAAGAACTAAAATAATTGAGAATGGCATCCATGAAACTTCTCAGATGAAAAATAAAATATTGGAAAAAAATCAAATTTTTTGCTCCCCTATAAGGTGTATCTTGGTGTGACATTGTTGATGAGGATGATATTTGTAAGAAAATTAAAGACATGATATTGTAATTTTTTACCTATAACCTGGATTTTGAGTCTGAAAGGAAGAAAAATCTTTTGCATAGTTCCTTGCTTAGATGAACCTGCAAGTCATAATTGGATCAAGGATGCTTCCTCCTCCAAATATGATGATACTCAGAAAGGTAGTAATTCTTCTGATAACATGCATGCCCCCATGGTGTCCTGTAAAACTGAGCCAAGTAGTTAGGGTATCCCTGTTTTGTCTGTTTCTCCTTCACATGAGGTAGGCCCAGTTGAAGAACATCTCATGAAGGACACAAAAGTTTCGTTTTCAAAGAATGTTATTCCTGCCCATCATGGGAACTCTTTATAGGAAGCTTCTATAACTAAAATCTCTAATATAAATGTTGCACAAGGTATGCAAAATAATAGATTGAAAACAATAACTTTCTCAACCTCTGAAATTATATTTGAATTATCTCATATTCCTTTTCCTACCGAAAAATTAAATGTCAAACATGCTTCTACATTGGAATTTTTGGATAAAAATGCTACTAATTCAAGGGATGCCTTAATTTCTTCTACCGATTTGAAATTTCTAGAAAGAAACTGTCTACTTATTCTCCCAAAAGACTTACTTTTATTTCAAGTGCTGCTTTACCTTCTATTGATTTAAAAAACGATGAAAAAAAACTACCAGTTTTACCAATTATATCTCATACCTCCAAAGAATATTCTATTGAAAAATATTCTAATTTAGAAGGAAAAAATATTGATATTATTGCTAATTTACATCCTGGAATAAACACCAGCCCCATTCACTCACATACTCACAATGTTGATGCATTAAAGAATGTTCTTGGAGAAAGTTTTCATAAAACACCTACCCACCTCTCTTCTAACATATAGAATAAAAAACCCATGTCAACATAATCTCATGGAATTAGAAGATCTGAGAGGAATAAAGACATGGGAAAAGAAAAAAAGGGGATCCAAACCCAAACAAAAATCTTAATGAATATCTTCTATTAGAATTTGAAGGGTATTTCAAACCCTAATAGTCATACTTTCTCATGATATTTCTCACAATGCATAAACCTATTATGTTTTCTATTTCTGAACCCAAGATATATTTTATTTCTAATTTCACAAAGCTATGCCCACCTAGATATAATTTTATATGTGCATGTAAAGATGGTTCCTTTACTGAGTCTGTGTGGATATTTTTTCATTCACCTCTACAAAAAGTGAACACTATCAAAATCTTAGACCAAATGTTCACTTGTGACTTTTACTACAAAAGTAAACATATCCTATGTACTATGATTTATGCTAAAAATAAATACCAAGAGAGGATATCTCTTTAGAAAGATCTCATGCAGCTGGCTAGCAACATTCAAGATCCTTGGGTTGTTATTGGAGATTTCAGTGCCATTATTTCTATTAATGAAAAACATGGACTCTCACATTATTCTATATAATCACAAGAATTTAGAACCTTTATTGATGACAGAAACCTTTTAGAAGATAATCTCTCAAGAGCTAAATACACCTGGTATAAAAGGAACTACAATAAAGTGGTTGCAAGAAACATGGATATGGCTTTTTTGAATCTTATTGTTCATAATAATTGGGATATCATTTCATGCATTTCCATTATTAGATTGAACTCAGATCACCACCCTATTCTTACTAGTATGACCATTAGAAACACTAAGACCGTCCTTACCTTCAGAGTTAATAATGATGGGTCTGATGACCCGGACTGCGCTGCCTTTATTGAAGACTATTAGGATACTATTTGACACAAAAAAGATTCTTTTTCTTGTGTTTTAAAACACAAACAACTAAAGCAAGCTCTAAATTGTTGGTGTAGAACAAGGAATAAGAAAATTGATATTGATATATACTCTCTGAAGAATGATCTGGCTCAAATTCAAAATACTAATAACGCCTCATATCTTATCATGGATCCTCAATCTGAAATAGATTTTTTTGTAAAACTCAACTCTCTATTAACACTTTAAGACAACATGCTTAAACAAGTCTTTAAAACTAAAAGGTTAAATGATGGAGATAGGAACACTAAATTCTATAATAATGTTCAAACATGTTAAGAAAGTCAACAGATCTCTTACCAGTCTCATACACAGTGATGTTCTCATTGATTCTGAAGAGGCCATTACAAATCTTGTGTTTGATCACTTTCAAAACAATTTTAATGGTCAGACTATCAATAAATACCTTAAGACTGATACTATTCCTTCCATGGTTGATGATACAGATAATATATATCTTATCAACATCCCTATTGACCATGAAATAAAAGATACAGTTTTCGGTCTGAATCCTAACAATGCTCCTTGTCCTGATGAATTTAACAATGGGTTTTTTCCAACGACATTGGGAGACTATTCACTCCGGTGATTGTAAACTTGTTCGATCATTCTTTTCCAACAGTGTTCTCCCTTATGGAATAAATGCTCTATTTCTTACTTTAATACCTAAAATTGACAATGCTTTTGAAATTCATCAATTTCGGCCAATTTCTCTTATCAATATTATCAAAAAATTATCTCTATGATCATAGAAAATTGATTTTCTCATATATGTAACATAATTTTCTCTTGGAACCAATTTGTTTTTATTAAGGGTAGAACCATTCATGACTACATTTTTCATATGTTTGAATGCACTAACATTCTTAATTATGTTTCTAGAGATGGAAATGTTTCTATTAAGCTTGACATAAAAAAAATCCTTCGACACAATGGATTGGAATATTATATATGATGTTCTTAAATTTTTTTGCTTCAATGAGACCTTTATCAATACAATAAAGACATTATTTAACTCTGCCTCCATTTCTATTCTGATCAATGGCTCTCTTAAAGGCTACATAAAGTTCCCAAAAGGAGTCATACAGGGAGACTCTCTTTCAACAATTCTCTTTGTAATTGCTGAAGACTATCTCAGTAGATTGATTACTCATCTTGTCATACAGAATAAACTCAAACATATTCAGGCTGCCAGGAACCTCAATGTTCCTACCCATCTCATGTATGCTAATAAAATTATCTTATACTTTTATGTAGGTTAAAAAAAATTTCAGGTTCTCAAAGATACTCTTTCACACTATGAAGAAATCTTTGGTCAAGCCATATGTTGGAATAAATCTTCTATTTTATTTGGAATTTTATTTTCTTTGCATAGAAAATCCCTCACAATCAGTAATCATGGTTTTAATGAAGGTTTTTTCCATCACCTATCTGGGAGTCCCAATATTTTTGGGTAGGCCAAAATATTCTTATTTTACCAATATTTTGGATCAAACAATTAAAAATCTTTCTTCATGGAAAGGCAAATCACTTTCCATGGCAGGAAAAATCTGTCTTATTAAATCAACCATTGCATCTAAAAAGGTCTACTCCCTGATGATTTGCAAGTGGCCTGTTGGAATTTTAAATAAAATCAACTCTTACATAAAAATTTTGTTTTGACGGGAACTATACCTGAAATTAAACTTGTCACTATTCTTTGGAACACTTGTTGTAAACCAATTGACAAAGGTGGCAATGGCATAAAAAATTAAAGCTTTTTAATGACGTGATTCAGGATAAACTCACTTGGAGGCTTATCAATCTCAATGCTGATTCTCTTAATTTCCTTAAACAAAAGTCCCTATGTAAACATCAAAAAAGGAATGCTAATTATATTTCCTCCTCCATTTGGCCATCCATAAAACGATCTTTCAAAAATATTATGGAAAAGTATAGATGGATGGTCAATGCTGATTCTAATATTAATGTCTGGATGGATAATTGGACTGGTTCTCCTCTCATTTCCATACTACCCCCCAACTCTCCTCTTGAAAATAAAAATTTCTCTATAAAGGATGTTCTTCAACCCTACAGAAATGATCTCCCTAACACTATTGCTCATATTATTAATAACTACCCTTACTCCAATTTTGACAACTTCTTTGTTTGGGAACCTTCTCCCAATGTCATTCTTGACTCAAAAAATTATTATAATCACAATTTCTTAATAATTAAACATAATTATTATTGTCTTAACCACTTTAAAAAGCCTTAGATATTACCCAAAATACTCAATCTTTTTTGGTGTATTGAACATAACAAAATTCACATTGATGCTTGTCTCCAATATTTCGACATTCAATTATGCTCTAAATGTAAACTATGAAATCAACATAAGGAAGATATCAATCATCTATTTCTATCTTGTGATACTTCTTCTCCATTATGGAATTTCATTTTTTATATTTTTAATTGTAGATGGTTTTCTAATGACTCTATCATCTCGTAATTAAAAGGATGTGTGGTCTTGATTCCATTTAGCAAATTGAAAACACTTTCCTAACTGCTGTCACTAAGATTCTCCATGTGATATGGTATGATAGAAATGATTTACATTTCAATGGACGCTCATCAAATTTAAATGCAGGTAAAGCTGAGATTCTTATTGTGTCATGTGATGCCACCTCAATTCATAAAGATTATTGCAACAACTCTGTTGGAGACTTTTAAATTCATTGAAAACATCGGTTTAAGGGCCTCTATCAACCACCCATGTGCACTTTTGAGGTATTCTAGCAATCCACGATGCCAGGATGGATTAAAGTTAATATTGATGTCACTTCAAAAGGAAATCCATGTCATGTAGTTTGTGGCGTGATCTTCATAGACTCTCATGGACAATGCCTTGGATGCTTCTTTTCTGGCAGTGGTATTGCCTCACCTTTAGAAGCAGAGATGATGGGTTTCATCCATGCTTTCACTTTTTCCATTCAGAAAGGCTGGATGAATCTATGGATTGAAATTGACTCAACTACCATTGTCCAAGCCATTTGGAAGGGAATGAAACATCTTGAATGACCTCTCACCACGCGATGGATGATGTGTCTTCACTCACTGATGGGGATGCACTACATCGCCCCAAAAATTTACCATGAAGATAATATGGTAGCAGAAGCCCTTTCCAATATGGGTATCAACCAAGAATTAATATGGTTTGACACCCTGCCTTCTAATCTGTTAAGACTTTTTGACAAATATTGTAACAAACCTCCCTTCTTTCGTCTCTTGTAATCCCTTTTATTTATTCAATAAATAGTTCTTTGGTCTTTGGCCAAGGCACGAACTTCATAAAAAAAATCATGGAAAGTAGGTATGTTTTATTTTACATTTTCATAATAAATATTTTATCTTAAATAAAATATTTTATATTATATCAATATTATATATTTCATCCATGTTTGGTGGTGAAGAAAAACGAATCACATCACTTCATTGATGTGGTAGTCAAGTCGTATGCACTGCTGATGTTGTCATTTATCAATGAATGTAATTGAAGGAATATATATATATATATATATTATTTTTTCACTATCATAAATATGTCATTAATATCATATATAATGATTAATTCCCCCAATATAACCATTACTGATAGGTGGTTGTGGAAATAAAATTACAACAGTTTGTGAGGCGATATTCCATCGTAGACATGAACGATGCTTTCATTTTTCATTTGATGGAAGATGAAATAGATATAGGTTATGAAATTAATATAAAAACGTAATAAAAATTATTTATTATTTTATCTTGTTTAAATAATATTTTAATGATGTAGAATAATAAATAAAACAAAAACACGCGATTAAGAACTATATCGCTTCTTCAGACGACCACCATTGATTTACACCATATGACCTCTAAGGATTGTAGAAATCCAAAACAATAATAATTTATAATAAGGTTAATTATTCTTTATAGGATATTGTTTAAGGTACTTTCCAAACCTAATAGGTTTTTATGTGTGGTGAAAATAATAGAGGATTTTCCAATTTATAGGAGAGGGAAGGGTAACTCTGAAAATTCATAAACTATTAAATTAATTTAAATTTATTATAACATAAAAATGGATCAAATTTGATAATATAAGATTATAATAATATTATTATTAAAAATAATATCTCCAATTATGTTTTAAAATGTCTGTATTACATTTGTACGCTTATCTATTTGGTTTAATTCAAATTTTCCTTTTTTAACAATTTCCACAATAACAATATTTAAATTATTTTTGTGTCAATATAATTATTGTAAAAGTAAAATTGTCCTGTAAATTTACTATGGTATATAATTAAAATAATATCATTATAAATTATCAAAATATAGGTTTTTGGTATTTTTAATTCATTTAATAAAATATGAATTATTAAAAAATTTCATAAATGTGAGTATTAGAACAATTAATTAGATTTGACATTAAAATTTTCTATAAAACATAATATTTTTTGTATAATAATTTATAAAATCCATAAAATGTTTCATTTATATAAAAATTTGTAAATTAACTCTTTATAATTACATTTTTTTATAAATATTTTTAATATCATTAATTATATTTTTCTTTTCAATAAATAAATATTGTGTCAGTGATGAGTAATATCTTTCTGTAATTATGTCAACACATAATATTATTGATAAAATAATATAATGAAAAATAATATATCATTCAAATTAATATTTATAACTAAACTTAAATAAATTTGGTTCCTGTCACAAAATATTATGGATAATAAAACAAAGAGAATGATATTTTTTTATTTTCATTACAAAATATATTATAAGGATAAAAATCATGTGAAAATGGAAAAAAGGTCATATATTCAATGTTATAATGATTATTCAATAAAATTATTCATTGAATAATATTATGTCATGTTCTAGGTATTCTTGTTTGTCCTTATCATGTTATTTTTACAACTTGGTAACCCATTTTATGTCAACAATTGTGAAAGTTATTTAATAAGGTTATTATTCATAATGAAAAAAATATTAGAGGCCAATTTAATAAATTTTTATCACATTATTCCTAATATAGAATTAATTTTTCATAATTCAATTCACAGAAGTGTACAATTTTATATAAAATAAAAAATTTAAATCTCGATGAAAGGAATTTTTTTTCCAGATAACTACATTTTAATGTATATGAAAGTAATATGACAAAAATAAAGTATTAAATTATTTTCTAATAATATAATTTGTTTATGTTTAACCATAATATTAAAATAATTTTTTTTTAAAAATAATACATTTTTTAGTTTTTCATTACTTTAAACGAAATTACAATTTTCAATAAAAATCAGTATTTTTCAATATTAATTAGAAAATTATTCTTTTAAGTAAAAGAAGAAATTCCAATCTAAGATATTTTTATATGATTATTTAAAAAATTAAATTCATATTATATAATAGTAAATCTTAATGTAGTAGAAATTAATTATACCATGAACACACAAAATGTATTATAAATCATTTTTGAAGAATCATATTTTAATATAATTAAATTATTTATATAAAAATAGAATTTTAATTTGAAAATAATTATCCAATACTTGTGTTTTTATTAGTATCATTATATATATTTCATAATCTAGTAATTCAATTTGTACTGCCCAATTGAACGTCTATGTTATAACATTTACATTTAAACATTAATATTTTTATAGTAGAACTAAATTAGTTTAACGATCATTGTTATATATAATTTTAACTATTGAACATAGACTTTCATTTAAAAATATCAGGATATTGAAATAAAAATAAAATATTAATTTTCATCTTACACTTCATGTCCTTTAGAAAATGATAACGTTACCTGTGTGAAAATGTATAATACCACCTCCATGAAGAGAAATGAATAATTTTTCATTACCATCTCATGTGGTTGGTCAAAAGGATATCAATAATTAATATGTGTGACATGTAGACAATGTTAATTATTATATAAAATAAAATATCTTCTATTTTTGAACCTAGTACAAAAATGAAAACATTTTTCATGTACATGTATAGACTATTACCTCTATGAATCAATATAACTCATTTTTCACAACCACTATACATAAATGATTCCAAATTTGTATTTAATATATATAAAAATTATAATTATTAAATTATTAATATTTTTTATATGATGAAAAAAATCCCTTTGACCTTAGTCAATCTACTGAAATTGTTTTTTTATTATAATTTGAATGTTCTCAAAATTTCCAACATGAACATAATAAACTTAAAAGATATATTAGACATTTTAATAAATTAATAAAAGGTACTATGATATGTTTAAATACCATTAATATATTATTAAGTAAATATGAAATTGAAATAAATTTATCACACAAGATTTCCAGAACCTGTGTGGCTAGTTTGTGAGAAGTTAAGGTGATTTATCTATTCAATTTCATTCCATTTATACTTATTCCATGATCAAAATTTGTTTTTTGTGGTTTATATACTCTTATATGGATGAATTTTATAATTAAATTACATAAATTCAATTTGTTTATAAATATTTTTCATATCCCCTATTTGAATGATTTTTTGATTCAAAAGTCACTAATGTCTAATGAGATTTCTAATTAAAACATTATTTTAAATTTATAAACTAATTTTACTCCATGTTACATTAAATGTTTCACAATAATTATCTGTTATAATTATTTTATTGTTACAAGTAAATTTATACTACTTTTAACTTTATTTTCATTTTTTTAAATGAATCTCTTTAATGTTCTTTTAAAAAAAGTCATTTTTCATTTTCTTAATAGGAGGTTTTAAATGATTGTAATTTAATATATATTTCATGAACCTATATTATCACAATCACATCCTTAATTCATTATCATTATTTCAATACATGTTCCCAAGGGGTTTCAATGAATATACTTCTGTTGTTTTTTTAATTTTTTTTTTTCAATGTTTTCAAAATAATAGTATATTCCTTCTCATATTTATGGGATATATAAAACTGGAATTTTATATGGGATAAAATTCCAATTTTATGGTTTTCATATGGAATGGTGAATGTTATTAAACGGATTGTTTAAATATATAATGAAATATTCAGTCATAAAATGTTTTTATATCATGATATAAAGAAAAGTGAATGTTATTAAATTATTTTATTTTAAAACATGAAACATGAAAAATATTGATGATTGGGGGTTCCCTGAACCCCTCCAAAAAAAGATACCATAATTAAGGGAGAGAGAAAAGGACCCTTGAGTCCCTACTATAGTAGGCCCCGGGTTATCATCTAGCACCATGTGAATGTATAAATCTCAATATGTGAGGCATTACCCACTATCAAATATGTATGATCATGTGATAGGATATACAAGATCAATAAAATTCTTAACTTAATAAAAATAAATAACCAAGAGCCATCCCATAATGTATGACTAAATATAACAGATACATATTAAATCCTCTAATGTATAATGACCAAAAAAGAACTATGTCATCATCATGACAACTCTAAAAAATTCCATGATATTAATGTCTAAAAAGGACCACATAATAATATTAGAAACCAAAAAATTTGTTTTTATATGTGTTGTGTGATAATATAGGTACAATCAGTAGAAAAAAACAATTTCCTATGGATATTAGAAAAGAGAATAGAATTCCACCGATGAGAGGAAAACCGAACCAACAACACCGAATCACATCAACTAGACAAACCCAACCACAACAAGGATCGATCACCTAGAAACATACCCATTTATAATAACATAATATTAATAATGTCAATGAAAGGAACCACACACCACTTTACTACTAATTTTCTTCTCTTACCCCAATAGAAAACATCTTGCCTCTCCCGTCACTTTTGTTTCACAAAACCAGCGTACTTCTCCATAGCAAGACCAAAACATAAAAAAATCTCTTGATGAGTCATGGGCTATCACATCACCTCTCACTACACCACAATTTGATCATCACATAAACTCTCAACACCCCACATTACAATCATCACATAACATCACTCTCGAAGACACCTAATCCATGGGATAACCATTATAGAAGGGTATCATGAAAATATACAACATAAACCTTGTGCACTCCTCTTACAATGCATAGACCCCAAAATAATAATTCTCATAATCCCAATAGTTCACTTTTAACATTTTGGAATCACTACCCCTGCATGGTATCAATGCTATAAAGAGAGAGTTGGAAAGTGCAGTTAACCATCCATCGATCCTCATTACCAAGAAACTGGGAAAACTCCCCCATATACATATATGGTTTCCAAAATGTGGTTCTCAATATGTGTGGGGTGTTTATATTGAATAAAATAGAATAGCCATGGTATATGAATATAGATATCTACACCCAATTCCAACTTCTGGATTCACAAAAAGGAACTCTCTAACTCCCAACATCAGCACCTAGCCTCAAAAAATCATCAGTTTTGTTTATAACAATAGATATAGAAACCAGAAAAATAAGCCGCACATAAAATTTCTCATTAATCAAATTCTTCAAAAACTCATTTATTTTCTAGATTTTCCATTTTGCATCAAATTCCATGTCAATAACCCATTTATTTATATTTATAGGAAATTATTTCTTATATAAATGTCATCAATTTAAACTATATATCCCATATTAATTGAAGTGTAAATTATTCAATTCAGTCCATTTTTTGAACCATCTCATTTCATTTCAATGTAAATATTATAATTTATTTAATCAAATTAATACTAAATATGTTAGCATAACAAAACAATCACACCAATAAACAATACATCAACCTCATTCCAATGAAACCACACATCCACCTCCTCATCATAGCTACCACATCACCACACTTTTCATCCCAACCACCCAACAACAAGACCTTATAACCCATCAGAAAATCACTGATCAAAAAAATTCCATAGCTTGTCACATATCATTTTTTCATATATATAAAGGGGGTTTTTTTCACTTCCACAGCACTTATTATTTTATTCTAACAAAATTAAAATTTCATAGGTGAAACCCCTTCATTAATAGAATATAAAATGTTATCCAATTTCTATTTGTGATGATAATGAACAATTATAAAAATCGGGCTTCCATAATCCCACAATTATAGTGAAATAAAATACAACCGAATAAAATTATTTATAAAGGGTAATTATCCCATAAATTTCACAATATTAATAATAATATGAAATTCGTTATAAACTTCACATTAGTATCCATTCAACATCATTTAAATTAACCTGAAAATTTTATGTTTTTTAAGGAAGATGTAACTACCTTCCCAAAATTTAACAAAATTATAAACCCATACCGCATGACACAAATGATCAGAATTGATAGAATCCCATTACCTAGAAGAATGTAGATTCAAAAAATGTTTTGATAAAAAATTGGGGTTCAAATTTAAAAGGAAACCACCTACACGTAACTTAAACCAACTATAGAGATATACATACACGAATCTATTTGAAAACTCTATAGTACCACTGTTTTTAAGAGATAGGAGTTCCAAAATAATAGAGGAAATATATTTAATTTAGAATGAACTTATATGAAACCAAAGAGATTTGATGTGGTTTTAATTTACCATTAATGTTTGATCTCATAAAATACTCATTTAATAACCATTTAAAAGTATTTTATATTTTAGGAAGTAAAAGATATAAATATCCCATTTTAAAATGGTGTTTAAATCACAAAACTAAGGCTTTCAACCCATTTTTCATTAAGAAATAAATCAAAATGGAAAAAAATCTAAAAAATTTGAATTATGAAACTATTGGGTGATATTGTTAGATAATTCCATTACAATCCACCATCTGCCATTTCTGGCAGGTGCTACAACAAATATCATTCCATCAGGTTCTTCAATCAATGCCCTACCATCTGAGACTAACCAATGTTCACTATTGCTATTGTGATACCATCAGGTGTTACCAACATTGTGTTACCATATGGTTTTACTTCTAGTATTATTCTATTTAGTTATATTAGTAGAATGATACTATCAATGTTACACCCCTAGGTAATACCACTATTGTTCTACCATCACGTTCTACCACTAATTTTCTACAATTAGGTTCCACCGTCAGGTGCTACTACTTGTGTGATACCATCAATAGTTACTTATAGTGAACTAAAGTTAAGTGCTAAAAGTAGTGTACTTCCATCTTGTGCTACCTCCAATGTAATACTCTCAAGTTCTTCCACTACTGTGATACTATCAGGTGATTCCGCCAGAGTGCTACTATCAGGTACTATGACTAAGGTGTCGATGTTAGGTTCTACAATAGTGTGGTACCATTAGGGTTCTTTAAAAATGAGATACTACAATTTCACTACCATTATATGCTATCATAAACCACTAAAACAACATGTTTTCATTTAAATAATTTCAAAAACATCCACCCTAAATCCATTAAACTTGGTCCTTCTTTGAAAACCTCAATCACCATATTTCTAAAAAATTATTGGATGAAAGGTCCACAACATTACATAATATACCTCGAATAATATTATAACTATTTATAATCAAACAAACCTTGAATGAATGTGTGAATAGTTCTAAACATCCTTCTCTTGTTATGCCACTCAAGGATCTCATTACATCAGAAACATCACCACTAACCAAACATGCCAAGAAAAAAAAACCTTTACAACACCTCACACAACCACAACATTGTCAACTGATCACTCATATAGTCACAGTAAATAATTTCTAAAAACAAATCAAAATAAAGTAAATATCAAATAAATCAATAAATTCCATCTCACATGTCATGAGACAATCCTATTTTTGTGGAACAGACTCTCCTGTATTGTTTTAATTGTTTCAATGCATAATGTCTCGTTATTTGGAATCATGTTTTTTGTAATTATTATGCATTGAAGTCTTAATCAAAAATCATACCAATAATATAGAGGAAAACATCATATAAAATAGTAAGTTAAAGATATCACATAAAATCACAATAATGTATGTCAAATCATAAAATGACTCAAAACAACTCCAGGTATTTGGCATGAATCTGTGTACCACAATCCCATGTACTCTCCACCATTACATCATGCCTCCACAACACATGAACCAATGGAATATAAAGTACTCAAAGTGCCTTCTCACAATGATCCTAGATCTCTTATGGTATCTCTATGAATATCTTATTATCCTTGATATCCATATAACATCACTCAATGACAAGGGAGTTATTGTGAAGACACCGATAGGGCTAAGTGACTTGTAAGATGTTCTGGAATTGGTCTATTCATGGATTAAATTCCAATTGATAAGCCACCTCACAAACATGAACCAACACCTTGATGGTCCCAATAGGAAAGGGAAATAGAATACTTCCTTTTCGAACCATTATTGGGCAAATCTTGGAGAAATAATCAAGAACCTATGGTCTCCATCCTTGAACTCTGTGAGACTCCTCTTGTGATATTCAAAAGATGTTTTCCTTTCCTATACTTATTTTCTCCTCTCTCAAACTAAATGAAACTTCTCTTTTGAGCTCTCCACCACATCAAGTTTAAGAACATATGGCTCTTTGAACTCAGCCTAGCGAAATAGAGATCAACATATCCTACCTCCATATAAATGCTCAATCACGGTAATGTTTATGGATGAGTGATTTATATTTTTGTAGGAAAACTAATAAAATTTCTTGTCCTACGATACACTAAAGTTATGATACATTCATGTATCATGTCCTCTAATGTATGTATTGTATAGTCCATCTGTCTATCTGTCATATAGTATAAGAAGTGATGAGGGGTAACTAAGAACCAATAGATAGTTGTAATACCTATAGAAATTAGTGGTTAAATGAACATATCATTCTGAAAAATCTGACCTCTATAATCCATGAAGCTACACCAACTCAGAGAAAACCCATTTTCCATAACAACCACTATGTTTGACTCCTCGATGACTAAAGAGTGAGTTGATTTCCTAAATTGATACATGATTACCCTTATATAATCATAATCCCTTAGAGCTTGGAGTAATCCGATGATGATTTCCATTGAAATTTCATCCCATTTACACTAAGGCGCATCCAAAGGTAAAAATAATCATCCAAGAACATTATTCTCATCAATTACCTATTGGAATACCAAAAATCGAGATACAAACACTAACACTACCCATTTATTCCTATACCACCATAAATTATTTCTCAATCCATGATACATCTTTTTTCACATCTTCATATACCACTAATGGTGTGCCAATTATCACAATAGGATCCTTTATGGATCACCATTAGAAGAAACAACCCCATATGAAATCACAACCAATTTCAACAATCCTCCAAAAATCCCTATAGAGTATCACCATGGACAACATAACTGTGATTCAAATATTCCATTGAGTCTCTCCATTGATACTATTCGACCTTCTTTATTAGAGAAAAATACAACATAATATGAAATATGAATCCTCTCCTGTCAACCACCATTAAATCCAAGTGCAGGGCTTCCAAGTCCTCTATCACTCTATAAGAATCCTTAGACTCTAGACTAATAACCTTTCTTGAATTCTTAGTGAACTCTTTATCCAAAAAATTCCCATTTCGTGAGGTTTAGTAGATCTAGAAATCATAATAAAAATTAATAACCATCCAAATTTTCTACCATTGATGAATATAACTCTCATAATAGATATAACTGAAGATATAGTAATTAATAAAGACCATGAAGCACTCCCTAATGAGTATATGATGCTATAACATCCGCATAAACACATCCATTTCTAGATCTAGATCAGGGGCGACATCATTATTCTCATGGGGATGTAACTACTGAGAACTATAAGAGATAAATGATATCTGGTGCATCAATACACACATCAGTAACATATAGTAGGAGTCAAAAATTACCTTAAACATCACCCAATATAGAATCCATAGTACTGGATAACTATCCAAATTATCTTTTAGGAAACTGAACACTGCATGAAACTGTTTATTTTAGAAAAAATTGTAGACATTCATTTTAATGGGCCTTGTGTGGATGAATCATGAGATAAATATAGAAAAATCCTATGTAAATAACCTATGAGTAGAATGAAACTACAAACATGTTTCATGTTCAAGGTTTATTCAAAAGAAAAAAAAAACTGAACCTTTGATGGGTCTACGAATACTCCCTAATGGTACACCACATGCCTGATCAAATTCACCCAACATGTCTATTAAAAAAATTTGGATAACATTAAATAATGTTGGTGGCATTGAAGAACCAATAAGTTTTCCATATGATTCACAAAATTATCCTCTACTATCTACGATTAGATCAATATGACATTGATGAACATAAATAATAACTAGTTTGGGAATTCAATTACTTTAGATTTTATAATACCCATGATCGCAGATGGTTTGTTATTGACACTGAATGAAAATACATGAACTCAATGAAACCATAAATGCAATTGAAACTAGAATTTGAGAAATTATCCTTGTTCACCCACAATTGGTTATATCCAAACCATAGATCAGTCATGGTGAACCGACTATCTCCAGTCCACTGGTCAAAAAGTTCAACAATCCTCAGAAGAGGATAGTTATTCTTGATCACTACCTAGTTCTATAATTGTTAATATTTTCACAACATCAAACTTACATCGAAATTTTGGGAGAATAATAACAGAGCACCCCATAGTGAAAAACTAGTCTAGATGAAACGTTTTTTAGATCAAAACATATATCTAAATTCTCAACGTCAATAACTTGGAGGGTTCCATACGATTGGAAGCCGTTGAAATCTAAGAAGCATTAGGATTAAGATCTATATCAAACTCAACATCATGGAAAGGGTGTGGTGCCACAAATTCTTCAGTAAAAACATCATGAAACTCCCTAAAACTAGGGGAACCTCCACCATTCAAGCCTCTACCGATTCCTCAGAAACCTTAACTATTCAATAAATAATGGCCTCTACATGTCTACTACCCACTTGGTGACTCCTATCACTAAGAAAATATGAAAACTAGCTATACACATATGAGAAAATAATTATTCTTTAGAAGTATTCAATAATGGATTGCATAGAATAGAACTAGTTGATTGAATGGATGACATAATATTGTTTCATGTGAAGCAAAGATAGATCCTCAGAGGATTGATGTGGCCCCATCCATAATTTACATCCTCCAAAAACATCAAATTTTTTTTATAGCCTTCGAATGGTGAAGTAAAAACATGAGGAACATGAAAAATATATAGGTCTTGTTCTATAGAATAGAATAGAGGGGATGAAACAAAGGAGTAAGAATATAATGTATAAATCAATTCAGAAACAAGATAATGAGACAAATAGATCACACCTCAAATGATTTATGGACATCTGGCACAAATGCATCCACTACATGCAATTAACCATGTCTAGAACCTCTACCACACTATTTAAGACCACATCCATAAATCTGCATGACTGGATTACCCTGGATCTGAGTAACATATTTAGACTGGAATATATGTACTATTTCTCCTCTAAATATGGAATAAGACCAGTTCCCTTTCTACTAAAATGGACTTGTTTGAAACTTCTGTTGAGGCTAACACCAAACCTGACTTCTCATAACAACCTGAGGATGAAGAGAAACCTTAAAAATACTTCTACTGATATACATAAACCTCAAGATGATAGTACTATGGACCCTAGAACCTAGATAAATTATAAAATAAACTAGAACTATAAGGATATAAAGGAAGCTAGTGAGGTTGATCCCTACTACCCAAAACCTTGAAGGATCAGACATATGAGTCCTTCTAATAGAATATCTACCCCTCTAAGAACATTTAGGTCCCCTCCTTTATGGTAAAAATCCATAAACTTTCATAAAATCTATCATGTCCAATTTATTATAATCCTCTAGGTATGTTGGAAATGTTAATGGAGTCACTGTATACTATACAGAAGGACAAAGTGCTTCCTCGAGATGTTGAGAATAGGACTAATCATCATGAAAAATGTTAGAGGTGAAAATAAATAGATCATTGAATAAGATCCAAATATCTCACACTAACATTCTCCCTTAATAAATAGATATAAACTCATGCCTCTTCAATACCTTTATGTTCACTGAGTGAAACTTTGAACGAATATCCCTCAAGAAATTTGACCACACCATGTCTTCCTCCTTATACTTTCCCAAGAAGAATTTACACCACTATCATGTAGCCCCCAACATTTTACTGGCCACTAAAGGGTCCTAGTAATTATTATTGGACCATATCAAACAAAAAGATATATCTAGTACCACCAAGAAATGTTCTTTTCCCGCATCCAAGATTCCCCCATACTTTCCCAATGACACCCCCTGAAAATAATGCAATATCTACAAACATTGATCATCTTCCTCAAAGAAATCAACCTAATAGTGATCAAATGGTTTATCCAACTAAACCTACACTTCTTGTGCTACACTTAGATTTTGACTAAGATCCATAACTGAATGCTAAATAGATATTTCCTAATATTAGTTGTATGGAATTTTTTTGAGATTTATTTAACTAATTTTATGATCCAAACCAACAAAAAATCATACAAGAAAACATGCCAAAATGATTCATTTTCTTCTCCTTGGTCTATACATTACAAGTGGTTCCACCTAACATGGTTGTTGAATACACTCGAAGTCCATGCACATGATCATAGGGGGGCCTAATATACCATTTCATGACTATTCTCCATGGCCTATGTCATGCAAAAAGATCAGATGACACTATTATTTTAAATACCCATGAAATCCTCAAAATTTGTAACTCTAAACTCTATCTTATATATCTTCAATTACCTATAATACCAATTTGTCATGAACCCCTCCCACCATAGATACTACAATGAAGGGAAAGTGATATTGAACTTTGAGTCGTGCCTCTAGTAGGCCACATAATGGTGGCTTGCACCGTGGGTATGTAAAAATACCAATATTAGAGGCATTACACGCTATGAAATAAGTTGGATATGGAGATATGATATCAACATTCAACAAAATCTTTTAAATAATATAACAATATAATTAATTACCTTCCCATAATGAATCAATATATATAATATATACATATAAAAGTCTCCAGGGAACTATACCCAAAAAAATAATAAGGATGAAACATGGAAATAATATAACTATATGAGCTAGTAATGTAAATATTGGTCCACATATTACTCCAAGATAACTAAAGATAGATAATATTTATGTGGGGTGAACATACATTTTTTTAATGCGAAAATCCCAAAAATCTCAAGCACATGCATAAATATCAGGTTTAAGCACCCATGAAAAAACAAAAAAACCTATATCACCAAAAATATCATCTAGAAAACCCTAAACTCAGCAAGGCTCACTCAAGAAGTAACTAACCGAAGTATAATAACATCATATAAATAATATCAATGAATGGTACCCCATGATAATTTCCCATAGATTACTAGCTCCCACACCCTAATGTAAAAAATTATAGGAACTCCCATATCCCCAATACCAAAATAAAATCAAACCACCACACATCACAATCATCTTGTAACATATTACCTAAAGACACCTAGGTTATCACATCACCTCTCACTACCCTATATAATAGTCATCGCATCACCAGTAACCTCCCAAAACATTATCATCAAATAATATCTCACTCAGAGACACCTTGTCAATGTGATATCCAGAGATGTAGGTTATCATGAACACGCAAGACATCCACCTCATGTCCCCCTACCATGTGTGACCACCAAATATAATATATATCGTTATATCACCATTTCAATTTTGATCTCTCTCTATCACAACTCATCCCTGTCATCAATTCCTGAAAGAGAGGCTAGGAAAGAGCCAGTATCCATCCATCCATCATAATCACCAGTATATTGGAAAAAACTCCTCCCCCCGCACATAAATATATATGGGATTACGGTACACAGTTCTCGATATAGGTAAGGTGTCTATAGAAAATCCAAAAGAATATAAATGGTATATATATAAATTTATCCACACAAAAGACCATCCAATAGATTAAAAAAAGAACTAACCAAATCCCAACATCAACACATATCCCCACAACATCATCACTTTTGTTACTGTCAACATTTTTTTAACTTCATAAACAAATGGAAAATCCCATTGAAAATTCAAAAATATCCTTAAAAATTACTTATTTTACAGATATCCAATTTAACAACCAATTTCATTTTAAAAATAAAATTATTTTATATTTGTAGATCATTATTTCCCATAAAAACATTATCCATTTAAACTACATAACTCACTTTGTTTAAATTGACCATTATTCATTTCATCCCATTTTTAAAACTAACGGATTCCATTTCAATTTCAACATTATAACTTATTTAATACCACAACTATTTGGGGTATTAGAATAACACCAGATATAAAAACAACAAACAACCCATTACCATCATGACACCAAAATCACATAACCCACATCACATCCATATCCACCACCTCATAACAACTGAATTCCATCACAACTAGCCGACAACATTTCCCCACATCGCATCATATATTCACATATCATAATAATTCACACAACACACCACATAATTGTTTATTGATTTAATGAGGTGATTTTTTCATTAATATTTCACCTTTAATGGTATTATACAAAAGGATAATCTTTGAGGAGAAACCTATTTATTAACATTATATAATAAATTACCCAATATCTATTTTGGGTGATAGAAACAATCATAAAAACATGGTTTCTATAATGTCAAAAATACAGTGTCAGAAAATACCCCCAACAACCATGATTTTCCTATGGGAATTAGAACATACATTTCAAAACATTAACAACATTATTAAATATGTAAAATGATGTGATTTTACTCACATTCCATTTAAATTAAATTAAACTGATTACTTTACATTTTTCAAACCAAATTAAATTATCATCCCAAAAGATAAAAAAGTATAAAACCATCCCATATGATACAGTTACTGAGAACTGATGGAATCCCCATACCTGGAACAATGATGCTTTACACAATTTCTTTCACCAAAAACAGAGGCCACACTCTTGGGAGGAAACCACTTATAGGGAATTGATGCCAACTATAGTTACATAGTTCAATTATTCTAAGGGAAAAGGCTATAAAACATCCTATCTCAAGATAAATAAATATATAATGAATGAATGAATAATCTTTTCTTTAGAATAAGGAAATTGAAACCGGTGAGATTTTAAATGGTTTTTAATTACCATTAATTATTTATATAATAAAATCCATGTTTTATATCCATTTTAAAGTATGTGGAATTTTATGAAATAGATGACATAATTATCCACCTTTAAATGGATTTTAATTCCATTTTCTAAGGCTTTAAACTAATTATTTTCCAAAAAATACATCAAAAGGGAAAAACTATAAATCATTGGAAATTAAAGAAAATGAACATTGTGGGTGTGACTATTATGTTCTAAAATTAGAAGATAATGCTAGGTTCTACCTTCAAGATAAATAACTAGTGTTCTATAGTCAGGTCCTACCGTCATTGGTCTACTATTAGTTTCTAATACTAGTGTGCTACCGCCAGTGAACTACCATCAATTTCTACTAAAATTATGCTCACATATCGTACTAATGCCAGGTTGATATCTGTAACATCCCATGTAAGTAATGAATAATAGATATTTTTATCTATGCCTATTAATGAATTAGATAGTGTTTTAGAGGCTTAAAATGAAAATAAATCCAATCTTAAGCATGAAATACACTAATATTTTTAAAAGATTGATTTACTGCCTTTTTATGGAAAACCATTTTTAAATCTATATTTTGAAAATTTTATAAGCTATTTTTGTCAAAATAAACTTATTATTTATTATTGGGACATCAAAATTTACTTTGTGAGAATTTTTGGTATTTTTCCGATAAATTTCACTTTTTTAATGAATAGTGAACAAATATTGTATTTTAATTCAAAACCTCTTTTTAATATAATTTATTTATATGATTAGATTATCTTTTGAATTGGTTTTAAAGTGAAATTAGAATAGATTTTTACCATTTAATCCAATGGTGGTCATTGGAATCAATTTCACTTAGAAATTGGACTTAAACTAGTGTCAATCTTTTGATACTTATTGTTTCATAAAAACACGCTATTTGTCATGACAGTGGGAATTAATTATTAAATTAATTAATGTGACTTATATTATTTGAATTTTTTAAAATAGACATTATTTTTGAATTCATAATATCAAATATATCTTAGGGTGAAGTTTTGGTATTTTTCTGAAAAACATCAATTTTTGATGAATAGTGAAACCACTAAGTGGTAGTTAAAAAACTGATTTTTCGTTTAAATGAAACTTTGTCACTTCTGTGATTTGATTTTAAAAAATCCAACATACATTGTTGTCATTAAGAATTAAAATGTGGTTCAATGAGATTAAAATAATTTTTCGGTGAATAGTAACTTTTAAGTTCTTAATCGCGATAAGAGGTAACTAGTGTAGTTTAAGGTGAAAATAATGTTTTAATAATATGAGATGATATTGACACATGTCCTACCCTCATTAGATGTGTCATGGCCGACCAAGAAAATCCATGGGTCAACTTGGGGACCCCATGGAGCCACTTTGGTTGGGAAATGACATAAATAACTTTTTATTAAATGTTAAAGTAAAAATGACACAAACAGAAGATGTTTTACTAAAACAATTTTTATATGGGGTTATATAAGTCAGATTTTTGACTATAAATATTAATTAGAAAGCTAAAACGATTTCCTACATCATGATATTTTTTTTATAATTTTTAGACATTATATATATTAAATTATTTATGACATCATGATGATGCAGCGATTACATCATTAATAAAGGATTTAAATAAAATGAAACGTTAATGTAAAATCTATAACCTACACATGTCCAAAACCTATTGGATGGGTATATTTCGAACCCTTATCACCTTAACCTTGAATTATATCATTGCGGGACCTTTTTAATCCAAAACTCATTTTAAAATAAAGTAACTTTTCTTTACTTTCCAAGAATGCCCCTCCTCTCCTCTTAAAAAAGGCCCCCAACTCTACCTCTTTACCCACACTTCAAAAGCCTTTGGCTCGTCAAACCCCTGAACATTTTGTCTCTCCACTTCCCTCTCTTACTCATTGAAGCCTCACTTTGGGCATAAGTCTTCTCAAGAAAGCCTTTGAGATCAAATCTAAGAGAGTTACCCAATTTTAAGGTAATGTCTTCACTTGAGTCCTTTTGTTCTATTTTGCTTCTCCAACCCCCTAAACTCTTTTTATTCATTTCCTTTGTAACAAATATACTATATTAAATATACTAGGATATTGTTATAAGAAGGATTCGAGCTACACTTACACACACCTACATCTAATGGTTAAAGAACATACTGTTTCCGTGGATGGTGAATTTCTGCCTCCCGAAACGATGATTGTTCAACATTATTTTAACACCTTCAAAGCTGTCCATTAAGATGACACTATATTTATATATGATATATAATATGTTTATGGTTTCCTTAATCTTATTTATTTTTCATTTTGGGCATACCTTTATGGTTTCCATTATGGGTAAATGTGATATCTTCATTTAAGGAAGTGCGGACTACCGCCCCCTCAAAGTGATTTGATTCGTTAATACCATATGTGGGACATATAAAGGATGGTGTTATGATATTATATATGATATTACACTGGAATTATAATATAACTTTATATCATTATTATTCCATTCTATAAAAAATATGAAATAGAAATGAAAGCAGCGTTTATGCGTACGTACGACTTACCGTCTCCATGAACGGTGCATTTCATTTCTTACCTCTAAATGATTATGTAATATTATAATTGAATGTATGTACTGGATATATATGAAATATATTATATCTACATCATGAATACCATTCTGGATATAATGGATACATGAACAACTTGTAATTATAAAGGGTTTATTTTTTACTCAAGTACCAATGATCGTTAAAACGACCGTTATTAACTTAAATAATTACATATTGTTAATGACATGGAAATTAGTGATATAAAAGGAATAATGAACTTGAGAAAGGTTCTTAAGCAAATATAAATTAACTCAAGTTTATTATTCAGGATGTTAAAGAATGATCGAGTCAAGTCGGACCCGAGGTAAGGGACTTCGTATCAATCTCCTTTCATTGAGGCATATTTCGTTTTATACACAACATTATTTTATACGGTGTATAAACCCCTTTGACTTTTACTTTTATACAAAAAGAATCCTTTTCTACTAAGCATTTTACTAAATGACAAAAAGGAATGTTTCTTTTAACGTACGCGGTGACAACAACCTTTTCTGTCGCCGCGAGTATTATTTGGTCATTGGCTTCCTCAACAAGCCGTAATGTTTTTTTTTAAAACAAAATAAATACCATATACTCTTTTATGTATTTCGGTATTGAAAATGGTTTTTATAATGGATTTGTTATGTCAATATATTTAAGTGATATATTGTGATCAAAGTGTGGAAATATTTTCTTTCCATTATATTTGTTTTATGTCTTATGATTTTTATAATGGTACATGACATTTGACGGGTGGTTACGTGATAAACCATATGACGGGTGGTGCCGTGAATACCAGGAATGGTGGTTACGTTATAACCTCCAATGCATTGGGTATGGAAGTCGGCCATATGGTTATTCCATTAAGTATGTATGGAATATGGCCATATGGCTATTCCATTAAAGGATATGTGTGGAAGTCGACCATATGGTTATTCCACTTAAGTATGTTTATGTACCAAGTTACCTTTATATGTTATGTGTTATTTATATGGGTTTTACAGTAATACATTGGTTACAAAAGGGTACATAATGATATTTTATTCAGTGAAGAGTTTTTACTACTTCATGAAGGTGAAGGTATTACTTTGATAAAGTATACATGGTTTACTTGATGTTTGAAAAACTAACAGTTTTCATCCTTTGTGTTTCCATTACTGAGCTTTTTATGCTCACCCCAAGTTTTTTGAAATGTTTTACATAGGACTTAATGTGGAATAGGGTCAAGGATGGGATCAAGGGAACGTCATGCTATATAAAACATGGAACTAGGCATGTTTCTTTTTAAGAGTTTTTTATTCTATGGAAACTCAGTAGAAGTGTCTACTTTGTAATCTTTTGAGATGTAATAGTTATGTCCTAATTCTCTAAAACTCTAAACCTGAAAAGATCCTCGATGTGAATTATTCATTTAATTCAATATTAAGTAATGTTTAAGGCTGGGGCCTTATAATTGGTATCAAAGGTCGGTTTAGGTAACTTTAGGAGTTATAATTCTATTAAATGATTATCCAATTTTTTTTTTGAAATGATATAGCATTTGAAGATTACCATGTTGCTTCATCTAAGACATGTTTGTTCAGAATGGTTTTTCACAGAGGAAATAGGGAAGCAGTGCTAGGAAGGCATACAAAAGGAAATAAACTTCCGAATCAGCATCCTGAGATGGTTAGAATTGGAACTGAACAGTTTGTTGTAGTAATGGTGTAGTTGACTCAAGAGATAAATGGAGGTGGTATCCATGCACGAGATCCGCCAGATCAAACGCAGAGGAACATGTCAGTGGTGGAACATTTCATGAGGCAACATCCCCCATCATTCAGAGGATCATCAGACCCCGTTCAAGCTAAAGGGTGGATTAAAGCACTGGAGAAGATTTTTGATGTCATGGGGTGTTCAGAACATCAAAAGGTTAGTCTTGATGTTTACAGTTTTGAAGGTGAAGCTGATCAGTGGTGGTCGATGGGAAAAATATCAGGGATAGTGATGAGATTGAGGAACTTCACTGGGACGAATTCAAAGGTATGTTTCTTGAGAAATATTTTCTTAAGGTGGTTCATCTTAGGATGGAAAAACAGTTCCTAGAATTGAGGTAGGAGGATGATTCAGTGGCTGCTTATGAAGCAAAGTTCACTCGATTGGCAAAGTATGCTCCAAACATCATACGAGATCTTGATAGTAAAATAAACCGTTTTTACTCAGGGTTAAAGACAAAGTATCGAATGGCTTTATCTTCTCGTGAGTTCAAAAGTTATGAAAAACTTTTTCGATGTGTGGAGAAGGTGGAAATGGGGTTTGCCGATGATCAGGTGTTCTATGACAAACAACAGAATAAGAGGTCCAGTTGGCAGGCAAAGGGGAAGAATTCATCAAAGAAGCAAGAAGGTAAGAAAACCAAATATCCATCCTGTGAGAAGGGTGGTAAAATGCATCCTGGAGAGTGTTTATCCAAGTCTTGTAAGTGCTTTTGGCATGGTAAGTCTGGTCATATTGCTCGTAACTATAAGGAAGATGATGAAGCAGGAAATGAAAAGCCAGCGGTAAGATGTTTTAAGTGTAATGAAATGGTTCATTATGAAAATGAGTGTGTAAGGAAGAACTCGACTGGGGGAAAGAAGCCATACTACAAGCAGAAAGGGGTGGTGAAATCCTTTTCAACAACTTCAGCAGATGTTGGGCCATCGAATGAAGTGGTATCAGGTACACTGTTTGTTTGTTCAGATTATGCCAATGTGTTGTTTGATTCAGGGTCTACACACTCTTTCATTTCTGAGAAGTTTTCTAGTAAATTGGAAATTCCATCTCAAGATATGAATCCTGAACTTATGGTAAAAACACCTGGAGGAAATTTTGAGACAAAAAGGAATTATAATAACCTTCTTATACTTGTGTGTGGAAAGAATCTACCCACAAACCTTATTATTTTTCCTCTAGTAGAGTTTGACGTTATGTTGGGCATGGATTGGATTTCTGTTTATCATGTTAATATTGACTGCAGAGCTAAAATGGTTTTTTTTTCAGAAAGTTTTTCAGTTTGTTTAGAAGAATGAACCCTTGATTTTGATAACATACCAGGAATTTGAGAAACTAGTAAAAGATGGAAATGAATGTTACCTTGCACATATTTTTGAAAATAAAGGAACTATTCAGATTAATGATGTTCCAGTGGTAAATGAGTATCTTGATGTTTTTCCTTATGAGTTGCCTGGTATTATTCATGATCGAGAAGTTGAATTTACTGTTGACTTAGTTCCTGATTCTAAGCCAATTTCAAAACCCCCTTATCGAATGGCTCAAGTTGAACTTTTAGAGTTAAATAAGCAATTGCAGGAGTTATTAGATAAAAGTTTCATTCGACCTAGCACATCACCATGGGGTTCTCCTGTCTTGTTTGTTAAAAAGAAAGATGGCTCGATGAGACTTTGCATTGATTATAGAGCCTTGAATAATATTACTGTTAAGAACAAGTATGCTTTGCCTCATATCGATGATTTGTTTGATCAACTCCAGGGAGCTCAGTATTTTTCAAAGATTGACTTGAGGTCGGGGTACCATCAGTTGAAAGTAAAAGAAGAAGACGTTCCGAAGAATGCATTCCGTACTAGATATGGCCATTATGAATTTGTAGTTATGCCTTTTGGGTTATCCAATGCACCTGCTGTATTCATGGACCTTATGAATTGAATTTTCCATGAGTTCTTGGATAAGTTTGTGGTTGTTTTCATCGATGATATATTGGTGTTTTCTAAAAGTAAATAGGAGCATGAAAGTCATTTAATGGTTATCTTACTAACCATAAAAGAAAATAAACTATATGGAAAATTCAGCAAGTGTGAGGTTTGGTTAAAACAAATTTCTTTCCTGGGTCACATTGTTTCAAAAGATGGCATAACTATTGATCCTACTAAAACAGAAGTTGTTGAAAAATGGCCAAGAACCACAAATGTAACGGAGATCCATAGTTTTCTTGGTTTGGCAGGTTACTACCGAAGGTTTGTTGAAAATTATTCACGGTTATCTAGTCCAATGACTAAGCTGACTCGTAAGGGTATTAAGTTCATCTAGACAAAAGAATGTGATGATTCTTTTCAGAAGTTGAAAAGAAGATTGGTGAATGCTCCAGTTTTGGCACTTCCTTCCAGGAATGGTGAGATTGTTATATACAGTGATGCTTTATTGAAAGGACTTGGTTGCATCCAAATGTAGAATGATCAGGTAATTGCTTATGCTTCACGACAGTTGAAAACTCATGAGGTAAATTACCCTACACATGATTTGGAATTAGCTGCTGTTGTTTTTGCTTTAAAAATTTGGAGGCATCATTTGTATGGAGTAAAGTGTGAAATATATACTAATCACAAAAGTTTAATGTGTATATTCACTCAGAAAGAATTGAACATGAGACAGAGGAGATGGCTTGAATTAATCAAGGATTATGATTGTACAATTCACTACCATCCGGGAAAGGCAAATAAAGTGGCCGATGCTTTGAGTTGGAAAAGTAATGCTTCATTAACCATGCTACTTTTGGAACGAGATCCTTTGGTTTTTAATTTGCTGAACTTTGGCATAGAAGTTGTTGGTGCAGGAAGTTCTTCTGTTTTGTTTCAGGTATCAGCGAGATCATCCCTATTAGACAGAATTAAGCAAGCACAAAGAGAAGATAGTTAGTTTCAGAAAAAGGTAGAGCTAGTTCAGAAGGGTAGGTTGCCTGAATTCAACATTGATAATGATTGTGTATTGAGTTTTGGGAAGAGATTATGTGTGCCTTGTGATTCACAGTTGAAGAATGAGTTGTTATGTGAGGCTCATAGTTCCCTGTTTTCAGTTCATCCTAGCAGTACTAAGATGTACAGAGATCTGCGGGAGTATTACTGGTGGGATGGAATGAAAAGGGATATTGCGGATTTTACTGTGAAGTGTTTGACTTGTCAGCAGGTTAAAGCAGAGTGGCAGTTACCAAAAGGGATGCTTCAGCCTTTACCAGAGCCAGAGTGGAAATGGGAAAACATATCCATGGACTTTGTTGTGGGATTACTGAGGACATCTCGAGGGAATAATGCAATATGGGTTATTGTTGATCGCTTGTCTAAATCTACTCATTTCCTTGCTATACGATATAATTTTTCACTAGATCAACTTTCCCGTTTGTATCTTAAAGAGATAGTCAGGTTACATGGAGTTCCTCTCTCCATTGTGTCTGATCGTGATCCCAGGTTTACTTCAATATTTTGGAAAGGCCTTCAGAAGTCGTTGGGTACTGAATTAAATTTTAGTACAGCATTTCATCCTCAATCAGTTGGGCAGTAAGAACGAACAATTCAGACCTTGGAGGATATGCTACGAGCTTGTTTGATGGATTATCAGGGAAGTTGGGACCAACATCTTTCTTTGGTTGAGTTTTCCTATAATAACAATTTTCATTCCAGTATACAGATGGAACTATTTGAGGCATTATATGGGAAGCGGTGTCGAACTCCAGCATTTTGGGATGAAGTGGGTGAAAAGAAGATGATGGGACCAGAATTGGTAGAAGAGATGGCATAAAAATTTCAGTTGATTCAGAAACACATGAGAACAGCTCAGAGCAGGCAGGAGAGTTATGCGGATAACCGGATGAAGGATCTATCTTTTGAGGTAGGTGATCATGTTTTTCTCAAGGTTTCACCATGGAAAAGTGTGATGCGATTTGGTAAGAAATGAAAGCTGGGTCCAAGGTTCATTAGACCATATGAAATTCTGGAGAGAGTTGGATCAGTTTCATACAGAGTGGCATTACATCCGAATTTATCTTAGGTACACAATGTTTTTCATGTTTCGATGCTGAGAAAGTATATGCCAGATCCATCTCATGTTTTGAGTCCAGAGGTAGTTCAGCTGGAAGAGAACCTATCTTGTGAGGAACAAGCGGTCCAGATTCTTGACCACAGGGAGCAGGTGTTATAGAATAAGGTGATTCATCAGGTAATGTTTTTGTGGAAAAACCATATGATTGAATAGTCAACATGGGAATCTGAAAATGCAATGAGGGATAAATACCCCCACTTATTCGATAATTAAATAAATTACGAGGACACAATTTTCTAAAGGGGGGAAGGCTGTAACATCCCAAGTAAGTAATGAATAATAGATATTTTTATCTATTCCTATTAATGAATTATATAGTGTTTTAGAGGCTTAAAATGAAAATAAATCCAATCTTAAGCATGAAATACACTAATATTTTTAAAAGATTGTTTTACTACCTTTTTATGGAAAACCATTTTTAAATCTATCTTTTGACAATTTTATAAGCTATGTTTGTCAAAATAAACTTATTCTTTATGATTGGGATATCAAAATTTACGTTTTTTGAATTTTTGGTATTTTTCCGATAAAGTTCATTTTTTAATGAATAGTGAAAAAATGTTGTATTTTAATTCAAAACCTCTTTTTAATATAATTTATTCATATGATTAGATTATATTTTGAATTGGTTTTAAATTGAAATTAGAATATATTTTTACCATTTAATCCAATGGTGGTCATTGGAATCAATTTCACTTTGAAATTGGACTTAAACTAGTGTCAATCTTTTGATACTTATTGTTTTATAAAAACACGCTATTTGTCATGAAATCGGGAATTAATTATTAAATTAATTAATGTGACTTATATGATTTTAATTTTGTAAAATAGACATCATTTTTGAATTCAAAATATCAAATATAGCTTAGGGTGAAGTTTTGGTATTTTTCTGAAAAACTTCAATTTTTGATTAATAGTGAAACCAATAAGTGGTAGTTAAAAAAACTGATTTTTCATTTAAACGAAACTTTTTCACTTCTGTGATTTGATTTTTAAAAAATCTGACATACATGGTTGTCATTAATAAGTAAAATTTGGTTCAATGAGATTAAAATAATTTTTTGGTGAATAGTAACTTTTAAGTTCTTAATCGCGATTAGAGGTAATTAGTGTAGTTTAAGGTGAAAATAATGTTTTAATAATATGAGATGAGCTTGAAACATATCCTACCCTCATTGGATGTGTCATGGACGACCAAGAAAATCCATAGGTAAACTTGGGGACCCCATGGAGCCACTTTGGTTGGGAAATGACTTAAATAACTTTTTATTAAATGTTAAAAGTAAAAATGACACAAACATACGATGTTTTACTAAAACAATTTTTTACATGGGGTTATACAAGTCAGATTTTTGACTATAAATATTCATTAGAAAGATAAAATTCTTTTCCTACATCATGATATTTTTCTTATAATTTTTAGACATTAAATATATTATATTATTTATAACATCATGATGATGCAGCGATTACCTCATTAATAAAGGATTTAAATAAAATGGAATGATAATGTAAACTCTATGACCTAAACATGTCCAAAACCTATTGGATGGGTATATTTAGAACCCTTATCACCTTACCCTAGAATTATATCAATGTGAGACCTTTTGAATCTGAAACTCATTTTAAAATAAAGTAACTTTTCTTTACTTTCCATGAATGCCCCTCCTCTCCTCTTATAAAAGGCCCCCACCTCTACCTCCTTACCCACACTTCAAAAGCCTTTGGCTCGGCCAAACCCTGCCCATTTTGTCTCTCCACTTCCCTATCTTACTCCTTGAAGCCTCACTTTGGGCATAAGTCTTCCCAAGAAGGCCTTTGAGCTCAAATCAAAGAGAGTTACCCGATTTTATGGTAATGTCTTCACTTGAGTCCTTTTGTTTTATTTTGTTTCTCCAACCCCCTAAACTCTTTTTATTCATTTCTTTTGTAAACACTCCAGTATCTTAAATATACTAGGATGTTTTTATAAGAAGTATTCGAGCTACACTTACACACACCTATATCTAATGGTTAAAGAACATACTATTTCCGTGGATGGCGAATTTCTGCCTCCCGAAACGATGATTGTTCAACATTCTTTTACCACCTTCAAAGGTGGCCATTAAGATGACACTATATTTATATATGATATATAATATGTTTATGTTTTCGTTAAGCTTCTGTATTATTCATTTTGGGCATACCTTTATGGTTTCAATTATGGGTAAACGCGATATCTTCATTTAAAGAAGTGCGGACTACTGCCCCCTCAAAGTGATTTGATTCGTTAATACCATATGTGGGACGTATAAAGGATGGTGTTATGATATTATATATGATATTACACTGGAATTATAATATACCTTTATATCATTATGATTCCATTCTATAAAAAATACGAAATAAAAATGAAAGTAGTGTTTATGCGTACGTACGGCTTACCGTCTCCATGAACGGTGCATTTCATTTCTTACCTCTAAATCATTTTGTAATGTTATAAATGCATGCATGTACTGGATATATATGACATATATTATATCTAAATCATGAATACCATTCTGGATATAATGGATACATGAACAACTTGTAATTATAAAGGGTTTATTTTTTACTCAAGTACCAGTGATCGTTAAAACGACCGTTATTAACTTAAATAATTACATAGTGTTCATGACATTGAAATAAGTGATATAAAAGGAATAATGAACTTGAGAAAGGTTCTTATGCAAATATAAATTAACTCAATTATATTATTCAGGACGTTAAGGAACAATCGAGTCAAGTCGGACCCGAGGTAAGGGACTTCGTCTCAATCTCCTTTCATTGAGGCATATTTCGTTTTATACACAACTTTCTTTTATATGGTGTATAAACCCCGTTGAATTTTACTTTTATACAAAAGGAATCTTTTTCTACGAAGCATTTTAAAAAATGACAAAAAGGAATGTTTCTTTTAACGTACGCGGTGACAACAACCTTTTCGGCCACCGTGAGTATTATTTGGTCTTTGGCTTCCTCAAAAAACCGTAATGTTTTTTTTAAAAACAAAATAAATACCATATACTCTTTTATGTATTTCGGTATTGAAAATGGTTTTTATAATGGATTTGTTATGTCAATATATTTAAGTGATATATTATGATCAAAGTGTGGAAATGTTTTCTTTCCATTATATTTGTTTTATGTCTTATGATTTTTATAATGGTACTTGGACATTTGACAGGTGGTTACATGATAAACCATATGACGGGTGGTGCCGTGAATACCAGGACGGGTGGTTACGTTATAACCTCCAATGATTTGGGTATGGAATTTGGCCGTATGCCTATTCCATTAAGTATGTATGGAAGATGGCCGTATGGCTATTCCATTAAGTGATATGTGTGGAAGTCGACCGTATGGTTATTCCACTTAAGTATGTTTATTTCCCATGTTACCTTTATATGTTTTGTGTTCTTTATATGGGTTTTATGGTAATCCATTGGTTACAAAAGGGTATGTAATGATATTTTATTCAGTGAAGAGTTTTTAATAATTCATGAAGGTGAAGGTATTACTTTGATAAAGTATACATGGTTTACTTGATGTTTGAAAAACTAACAGTTTTCATTCATTGTGTATCCCTTACTGAGCTTTTTATGCTCACCCCATGTTTTTTGAAACGTTTTTCACAGGACATAATGTGGAATAGGGTCAAGGATGGGATCAGGGGAAATTCATGCTATATAAAACATGGAACTAGACATGTTTATTTTTAAGAGTTTTTTTATTCTATGGAAACTCAGTAGAAGTGTCTACTTTGTAATCTTTTGAGATGTAACAGTTATGTCTGAATTCTCTAAAACTCTAAACCTGAAAAGATCATCAAAGTGAATTATTCATTTAATTCAATATTAAGTAATGTTTAAGACTGGGGCCTTATAATATCATTGGGTTCTATCATTAGTATACAACCATAAGTGTTATAACACTAGGATATATTGATAGAGTTCTACCATCAGGTGCCACCACAAGTGCATTACTATTGGGGGTTACCATCTGGTGATACCACCCATGTTCTACCATAAGGTGATACCATCAATACTTACCACCAGTGGGCTACCATGATGTGCTATATCCAGGTAATACCACTAGCTCCCACCGCTAGGGTACTATTATTATGTGATACAACCATTACACTACAATCTGGTTATACCTTTAGTGTTCCACTATCATGGGATACTATCAAGGTGATTCCATCAGGTGCTACCACTAGTGTGATACTATTATGTGATACCACCAGTGTGATACTATTAGGTTCTACTCTTCACCACCAAAACACCCTTTATTGCTCCAAGACATCTTTAAACTCCTTTAATCCTCTTCTAAAACCCTCTGAAAATCCCTTGGACACCAGAATCACCATATTTTCTACAATGTAATTGGTTATAAGGGCCAATTCATTATAGTGGTAATGGTAATGTAACCCAAAAAATTATGGGATAATCTATATAATGAGATTGGTGGGTCTATTAAATACATCTAATACATTAAGTAGTGAAATGTAGTTAACTAATGTATGTCACTCTTAAGATAATATTGACAGTGTAATTACACTTATTGTGTTATAGAGATCACAAATATAATTTAATACATAGAGAAATTCAGAATTATCTAATTAGGTGATTCCATGATGAAATTATGATGCCCCCAAATTCTTAAGTGTTTTTACTATTCATGAAAATTGGATTTGAAGGAAATATTTTGACATTAAAAGGTAAAAAATGAGTTTATTATATAAATTAAATTTTATTATCATATAAATGTGAGATATTTTTTTAATGGTAAAGCCATCAAGAATTATGATTTTCCAATATTTATTATAAAAAAATGTTTTTTTAATAAGGATAATCTTTGGAGATTATTTCATAAATAAATGATTGTTTTGAACTCAAAAGTTTATTAAAAAAAGTCAAATATTTTGATAGGTAATCATGATATTAAAACGGGTTAACATGTTTCCTTTATTTTTATATACCTTAGAGAACAATCTTTTTCTTATCCTAAATTTTAAAATTCTTTACATGAGGTTTAATGACATGTAAAACTATTTTTAATTATATGTATGAATAAAAGAAATTACATTTGAATTGTGTAAGAGTGTCACGAATACAACAAAAATTTGGACATAAAATTCTTTTTTTATGAAAAATGGACATTAGATGAATGATTCCACTAATCTATGTAAAAAATTTTCCTTTTTATTTTAAAAAATACTAAAAATTGATCTTGTAAATATATTAATGTGAAATCAGTATAATAGGTTATGTAATTATGGATATTTTAATTTATAGGGTATTATAGTTGATATTAGATGAATTTTTTAGATAACATTAGTGGTTACGATGATTCAAATAAGAATATAATGAGATTCTAAGATACTATCATTGGTTAATCCAGTGTTGACCAATGATTTGAAAAATATATACCCATTTTGAGGTTTTATGTTCATAGAGTACTTTGATTGACATTTAATGAGATTAAATAATTTATTGATGAATACGTAAATATTATGATAAACCTATGTTGTAGTGAAAAGAATAATTTAGGGATAATAATTTTATATTTTGTGTTCATAAGTTTTATGTTATTGATTATATTTACATATAATATGATCTTTTATGTTGAAGTAATTATAGTAAATTTGGATAAAGATAATTATTACTTTTTGGGAACATATGTTTTTATCATATATATAACCATGGGATTGAAAGTTTATTTACGGACAATTTGATTAAATATATTTTGGTAAAATTATTCTATATTTGGAATATTATATGACTAAATTAAATTGAAATATTTTTCACTAATATATTTTTTAATTTGGGAAATAAATTTTAATATATATTATTTATGCATATATGGATTCTGTTATTGTTTTTTTATCAATTTTGGTTATTTATAGAGATGAGTAACTTTTATTAGAGATTAAATGGTAAGTGAATATAATTTTTTTATTAGAATTTATGTCTGATTAATGTTGTTTGTGAATGAAATTTAAATTTATCTTAGAAGATATATGTGATCAAATATTTCATATTTTTGGGTTTTGAACATTGTAAGAAATGTTTTTGAAGATTTTTTAGGTTTGTCATTTAGAGAATGATTTAATTTATACATTGGTTGTTTTTTTCAGACTTTGGATGTTAACATATCATTTATTTATATGAAGGTTAATTCCTGTTTGATATTGTGTTTTCATTTTCGAACCATTTTTTGTTTTGGGTAATAGATATAGGTAGATGGAATAATTTTGAACTATTTTTTTTGGATCATATGACATGGTCAAATTTAATATTCATTCATAAATAATGAAAATTTTATTTCAAATTTTAATATCTTGGTATAAGAGATTAGATATAAGTTTAAACTGATTAAATCCAAAATGAAAAAAATAACTTCTAAAGTGGAATGAAATCCAGTATGTATATTTTCGTAAAATATCTATCTTGATGGAAAAAACGTTTCTCAAGTATATCGTGTATTTTATAAGAAGTAACACTAAATTGCCAATTTTTGGTTTATTAGACACGTATTTAATAATGGGACTTATACTGGTATATTAATTTTTAAAATAATTTTCTACATAGTCTTAACAAAGAAATTAATGTTCCTGATAAAATAAATATCTATTGTTATTAAAATTTTATGATAGATTTATGTAGAGAAAATCAAACTGAAATAGAGAGGATGAAATTTATTTAATTGGATATAAGATGACACCCTGATATTTTAGTTATATAGCTTTAACTTAATACTAGGCTTAATTACTTGTAACATATGTAATATGAGTAAAAACAATCTGTGATATAATATTAAAATATTATTATTTAAATATAATAGTCATGGAAAATATTTTGGTTTGGTGGGTATGAATAAGATACCTATATTAGAAAACAAGTATATTATATTTTCAATTTAATGAATTGATTGTCATTTATTTATGTCTATTATATATGTGATGAGAATAAAGTCAATTTATTATTTAAGAATAAATTTTAAAAAAATGATTTATTGCACTCTATATATAATTATAATTAATTTCATCCACTTTTATAAATTTTATATCTAATAATTAATTTTATTTCTATAATAATCATTTCATAATAAACCTAAGATGAATTTTTTGAGATTTCATTAGAATAAACAGTTTTTGATTAAATAGTTAAAAATGATGATTTAAACAAAATTATAATTTATTTTATTTAAATAATGTTATTAAGAAGTATAATTATTATTTTTTGGTATATGAAATTATAATAATTCCTTTTTTATTAAAAATAACGTAATTAATTCCATAGGAATCAATATTACACTTTAATTGGTATAAAATCATTTTTATTCATCAAAACATACTTTTCAAAAGGCATTTTTTCAAAAAATTTGTTATCACATGCATTAAAACTTTTGTTAACAATAATAGAAATTTATTATTTAAATATTTATTTAATATTTTGAATCATGAGGTTTATATTTTAATAAATAGTTCAATTTATTTTCTGTCATAAGGAATTGTAACAACAATAAAAGTGTATCACTACGGTAAAGGGTAAATTAAGTAAATTAAGGTTAAAACTGTGGGTTATGGTCCCAAAATAAACCCATTACTTCCCTTTATTTATTTTAATTGGTCTATGTCTACCATAAAAATAACAAAATATAAAAATAAGAATTTTTCTACCATAAGACTTTGACTATAACCTATATATCGTTTTAGTTGAGAAAAAAAATACTAAATTTCACTCTCTCTCAGTTAATATCTCTATGTTTTTTTCATAGGGATAAAAATAAGACACGAATGATTATAATTTTTCAATTTAAATATTAATAAAATTGTAATGATAAACTGTAATAATTATTTTTGGTGATAATATAATTTCCTAGAACTCTTACGAAACACCGTCACAAATCTTCTAGAAGCAATAGAATATTTTCATAAATGATATTAGAATCATTAAAAGTAATCTATTTTGAATGAATTATGGCTTGGTAAGATATTTATATAAAATTATAATGTATTATTTACTATTAAAGTGCTTAAATTCAAATTAACGTTTTCTCTTGATGCCTTTATTGTAATGATATATGAATTGTCTAAAAATAGACCAAAAAAGATAATAAATATTTGAAAACTACTTTCAAATAATTATAAAATTATATCATTATTGATGTTAATTTTGTGTTAAATTATACGTAATCTCTTCAATGGTTCATTTATGTGTAAATTTATAATTTTAAAATGACTTTCCTTGCACTTAAGGAGTAAGAAATTTGTTCTAATGGTTAATGTTAAACAGGGTTGAAGAAGGGGTTAAACCAAATGATAAGGAATGAAATGATACCTAAACCTAAAAAAATTGATTATATAATTATATTTATACCTTTTCTTAATAATATTATATTCTAATGTCGTTTGGCCAATTTTTCATGAGTTAGACTCATATTATATTTTAATATTTATTGTATTTACATGTTTTTTGCCCTCTTCACTTGTAAAAGTAAATCTCTTATCTTCTCTTCCTAATAGCTCCTAATATCTTTATATAAAAAAATACCTACCCAAATACCATCCCAACCTTCCTCATCATTTCATATAGGTTTGGTATCAAAAACATTCAAACCAATAATACCTAATGTGTCAGCAAATGTGGGTTTTAAAAATAAGAGATATAATTATTAGTTGAGGTTTTAATGTTTATTTATTTGTCTTAATCCTTAATTATTTATTGAAAAAAATCATAAAATAATAAAATAAGTATCTTAAATATATCTAAATTTCATTATTATTATAGAAAAACCATTCTTCAAAGACTTTTTGATCTTATTGAAAATTAAAACATCATCCATCTGTACATGTGAACTAACACCTCCACAAAGATATGTGTTTTGTTTTCCATCTCCAAATCACATAAATAGTTTTAAAATTTAATTAATTAGTAAAATTATTTTTATGACATTATTATTAATTTTTGAAGATAAATTAATACTTAATTTTTTTTAATTTCCAATGATTGGAATATGATAACGCTACTCATGTGTATGTGTGGAATACCACCACCATGAGGTGATGTGATATCTTATTCATTACCATCCCACATTGATGATTATATGGTTAAAAATAATGAATAACTGTGACATAGTTGAAATATTTTTGATTTTAGAATGAAAATTGTTTTTTACTTTTTGAACCATCATAAAATGAAAACATCACTCAACCGTACATATGGACTATCGTTTCTGTGAAATGATGCAATTATTTTTTCATACCCACATTTCATGGATGATTCTAAAATTTTATTTGATGTATAAAAATTATTATTATGTATTCATTATTATTATGTATACAATGTATCAATGGTCCATTTTTCCATGGTCAACCAACCACAATTGATTTATGATTTTTAACTGTATTTCCTGAAAACATCTAACATGAACTTACTCGATTAGGTAACTATATTAAACAATGTCAGAAAAAATGAAAGGTATTATGATAATTTAATAAATGTAACTGAAATATATAGTAAAATAATTAATATTAGTTTTTTATATTTGAGATAAAGAATTTATGTGGTGATTCTGACTCGAGATAAAGGGATTTATCATATCAATTTTCTATAATTGAGACTCATTTCATGTTCAACACATGCTTTATTTCATTTATTATTTATATACTATTATATTTATTTATTTTATAAATCATGTAATGATATTTTATTGGTTTTAAAATAAATTTCATGTTCTCTCCTTCAATGATATTTTTGATTGAAATGTTACCAATATGGTAAGGGATTACTATATGAAACATTAGATTAAATATTTAAAACTATTTTTACTCCATGATATATTAAATGTTTCATGAATTTTGTTACATATAAAATATATATTTTTGAAATCTAATTTTAGTTAATTTTTAATTTCTTTTTATTAGTTTTAAAAAATAATCTATTCATTGTTTTTTAACAAGTCGTGTTTATATATCTTTATAAGTGGTGTAAAAAGAATATTTTTTCACATATAGATCATGAATGTATTTTCCTATCATCATTTATTGTATTCATTGTCAATATTATCCTACATTATTTCTTTTATAATCAATGAATATAATTCACATATATTTTGAGGAATATTTAATTTTCAATCTTTCAAAAATAAATGGATATTTTTAATTATTTTTATAAGATATCTAAAAGTAGGTTTTCTCATGGGATGAAATTGAAAATTATTTTTTTTATAAAAATTAAAATATATAGAGTGCGATTTTGAGATATGATAACAATTTCAAGTATTATATGATTTGATATCAATATAGGATGAAAAGTGTGTTTTATTAAATTTTTTGAATTTAAAGCATGATACTTGGTTGTTATTGATGATTGTGGTAATGTGGATTGAACCAAAACCATTATGGGACTATCTCCGTTATGTGATTAGTATGTTAGTCAAAAATCATCTAATGAATTGGTTAAATTTATGGAGTTATCTAAGGTATCTTACTCCTATAATAATAGTAAGAAAAGTAATTACTGATGTGAAGTGATATATTTAACTAATATAAGTTTCCCCTAATTGAATGTATAAAATATCATGTTAGGTGATTCTATGATGAATGTATGATTCCCCGTATTTCATAAATGTTTTCTATATTCTTTCAAACTAGTTTTCAAGTAAATATTTTCAAATTAAAATGAAAAAATTAGTTTACGATTTAACAGAATGGTTATAATATTCTAAATGTTAAAGGTTTTTTTCATGACAATTATTTCATGAATTATGATTTTTTCCTTTATGATTTCATAAAAAATGATTTATGAAATAATTAGTATTTATTTGTCTTTTAGATGAGTAGGTAAATGATTATGTTGTTCTTAAATGTTTAGTATATTAAATATAAAAAATATCTTATGGGTTTTCATGAATTTCAATTGGATTTATAGGTTTACTTTCTTTCTATATACCTTACTGAGATTTTTATACTAATTTAATGTTTTTAGATGTTTTTCACATGGCCAAAGCCTAGGTAGGAACAATTATGTTGACTTGGTTTGAATAATGGAAAATTTTCTTGAATTATTCATGTATTTAATGATGAATTAGATTTATCAACATAAGATAGTTGTTTTTGTGAAAAAATAAATATTTAGTGGAAGCATCCACTATGTCCTGTAAATGTTTTTCAAAATCTCTAAAATCATAAAATCAATTATCCTTGAAATCAATTAAAGAAAAACCTATATTTTAAATCATTTAATTATTATGTTTTTATGTTACATGGAATTATAATAATGTATTATAGTATGGGTATATCTAAAATTAATATATTTATGAATTTTTTCATTTTCTAAATTTAAATAATTAATAAGAAATTGTATAATTTGTAAAATGTTTCTGATTTATATGAAAAGAGATTTTTGGATTTTTTTTTCATTTACAATTTTTTTTACAAATTAGTTAATTATGAAATTTTATAATTAATTATTAAATGTATATAAATAATTATTTAAATAAATATCCATAATAATAAATAATAATAATAAATAATTTTTCATACAATATTCCGTATAATTTTGATATAAAATTTTTTCATATTAATTATAAGAGAGATTTAATAAATACTTATAAATTGATAGAATGAGGCTAAAAATAAATGTTTTTATATTAAATTATGAATTATTCATAACTATTTATATGAATTTTTAAAATTAAAAAGTACTATTTAATAAAATATTTAAATAATTTCAAAATGTGTCTTGATAATTGATATTATAACGTATTAAATAATATTAAATATGTTATATTATACATTTTTATAAGATATATATGAATTTTTCAAGTATATTTCATTATAACATATTTTTATGTTAAATAAAATGTTAATAATAATAATGAGTTCATATTATCATTAAATTATAATGAATTTTTAATTGTTTTATACATGAATTTTCAATTAATGTTTATTTATGTTTATCTATATGAGTTATACATTTTTTAAATTTATTTCATTCTTAATTTAAACATATATTTTTCCATATTATGAGTGGTTGTATAATTTTTTTATAATTGAACTAGTTCTATAAATTTTTGATAACTGAATTTAAAAAGTTACATTTTAGGTATAAAAATTAATTTATTTTTCTTATAGGTTTACTATTTAATGTTAATGGGATGTGTAAAGAGTTAAAAATCAATATTATTTCATCATATTGATTTGGTGGATGGAATATCAATTCCAAACTAAATCATTATAATCATTCATACATATAAAAGTGAATACATGAGATAATAAAATGAAATTAATCTCCCCTTAAAATGTTATGTGTGAAATTCATTCTAATGGTAATATTTTTAATGATCTCAATAATCTAATTGGGAAGGCCCATCCAAATATAGATTTTCTAGATTATGCTGGGTAAGGAAAGAATGTATTGGGTAACCCTAATATGATTAAGTTTCTTTTTTTGGGAGAAAATTTTATTAGAAGTAATTGGGAGTCCTTAATATCATTAGGTTGCAAGAGGAATACTGTTGAGTGGGCCCATTAGATATATTTGGATAAATAATTATCCATTCAACTCTCCATGAATCTTATATGATAAAATTGTCATCATTTTTACCTATATATCTATGTAACAAAATAAATGATAAAATTAAGTAAATATTTGTGAAATATGTATTTTGGACCACTCTATGAAATGATTTAAATTCATAAGGGGTTATAATAACAATTGCAGCATGTTTAATAAATGTTCTTATTAACTTGTTATAAAATATAATTCATATCTTATAAAGTATAATGTTTTAGATGTAATTAAATAACTTCTTCATATAATAATTCTTTGAGATAAACATTAAAAATGAAAAGGGATAATGGATGTAAATTTGTAGACTAATCTGAAGAAATAAAAATAGATATCAAGAAAGAGAGAAAATAATATTTGTTAGAGATTTACATTTATGTATAATATAATTATGATGTTATTTGGAATGTGATACATTTTTATTATAATTATTATAGAATAATTCCATAATTGTTTCAATGTAATTAGTTGAAAGATGGATATATGTAGACCCTTCTTTGCTCATTATCATGATATGATTATGCTTGTAATGACATTGCGAGACTGAACATATCCTCCAATGATTTTTTCTAGCTTCCATATTTATTATGTAATAATAATTGCAATCATTAAAATTATGTAAACGAGTTTAATAGAAAATTTATCCAATTTCCTCATATCATTAAAAATTTATTATATTAACATGGTATATCTAGAATCTTCTATTTTGATTACAATAAGGAAGGGTAATATTTTAATCTAAATGAACAGAATATATGGTTCAATAGTTATCCATGCTCATTAAATTCTAATGGCGAATCTAGGAAGGAGGAGAAATTATTCTGTATAAGATATAATTTACCAAAATATTTGAAGGGGTTTAATAAAAATTATATATATTTATTATCATGTATTGATGTTATAGGAAAAAAATTATCGTTATTGGAGTGTATATGGTACCAAAAAATATTCTTTAAAAATGGTGATGTCTTATAAATCTATGTAAGGATTTATTGAGATTATATTTTTTGTTATTGTAATGGTGAAATTTTTTCCTATATAAAAATTTAATATAATGTATTATGGATGAATGAATCAAAAAACAGATGTGTATTTTTAACTTATTTACCTAATATTATGAGATAAAATTTCTATATAAAAATATTTATAATAATAAATAAAGGATTATTATTTTAATGCACATGGTTTATGATTCATTTTATATCATTAAATAATCACAAATTGGATAAAGATAAGATAAATTTTATTTATAATGAACAATTTAGAAAAATCATTTGTTATAATATTAGGGATAGGGTTAAAACCACTCAACTATGGTATATATTAAATAATAAAGTATCTATTATATAATAATTATAAAAAAATATTGAATTCCATATATTCTTTGTATACAGTAGTTTAATTGTTAAATATTCCACAAAGAATAAATAAGCTTTAATTCATCCATGAAAAATGTTTTTTGTATCATAGTTGGATACTATAGAGAGAATATAGTCTCTAAGAGGCATGTTGGATTATGTTTTGACATCGATAAATAAAATTAAAATAAATAAAAAGATTATTTTTGTTAAAATAAAAAACTATTATCACTATATATTCTAAAGGGGTTTATGAAATTTTGATAAATAAAATGAGTGTATTTACAATCCTTACTAAATGATTTGAAAGAAATATTTTTGAAATTTTTACCCAGGAATGATAATGATAATGATTTTAAAAATATTATATATGGAAAAAAGATGATATTAAGAAAAAAATTGGTTGTTGTTGAGTAATGGATTTTGAATAAAATGTTCAAAAAATTAACATTGAGAATAGAATATCTATATCTAAAATGTATTAAAACTTTCTTACTTTATAGAAGATACACATTAAAGATTTTATATGGGTGTTTTTATAAGATGTTCACATATATATATATATATATATATATATATATATATATATGATAGTAACTACAAAGAAATTTAATGAGTTAAAAAAAATTAAAAAGTTACTGCAAACATGAAGCCTCTTTTGTTGTCTTCCACATGGTATATACTTATAAAGTAATTGATGTATGGTTTTGTTAATTTTCATAAATTTTTTTAAGAATATAAAATGAATCATGTTATACAAAATTAAACATATAATTTTTTATATTTTCTATTTTTAATGGATTTATTTATTTACGATTACTGATAACTAACATATAAAATTAAAAAAAAATTAAATTACCCCCAAATTTTTATTTTCCTTGGATAATTATAGGTTTTAATGAAATGTTATGGTTATCATGATTAATATTGCATATATAAATATGGAATAATCTCATGGGGAAGAAAATATGTTTTGTGTTATTGGTTACCTTGAAATATACCATTAAGCCTTTGATAAAATATATCATTAGCATATAGGTGGTTTATTTTTCATATTGAATCCTCATACCTTTTTTTGGAAAGATACCTTTAATGAGAAAATTTTTATTGTAATAAATATGTTCCTCAATCCATGAGTGTTCATTAAGCAGGGGTCGATTGGGTATTTCATCATCATTTCATGGGTTTAGTCTTACCCAAGATTGGGTTTTATCTTATTTTAGTAGTATGAAATATGGTCCCCCAATTGAGATGGAATGAGGATGTTTCTGTCAATACCTAGATAAAGTTTATGTTATGTGATTATCTATTTAAATTATTGGACATTAATGTTCTCAATTGAAAAAATGATTTAAAATTTATATATTCATCAACCTAGTCACTCTTGGGACCCCTAGAGATTTTAATATAAGGTTACCATCAAATAAGCCTATGTGTTGATATCTTACTCGACGTACATCATTGAACACAAATAAAACCATAATATATTTAGATAAAAATAGAAATAATAAGTATGATCATTAAAACCAATCCACAAAAATAGTTGGAGAGAATTTGAGTATCCTCTTTATGAAATTTTTTTATGATGAAAATATAAGATACTTTTAATATGAATGAAGATAAATAAGCTGACTTAAAAATGACAAATAAAATCATTTATTGTTTAGATGTGTGTTGTTTAAAAAATTCATCATTTATGTGAAAGAAATTTTAATTTCAAGAAACATGTAATTATTATGGATAATGTTTTTATATTAATTAATTTGTAACAACCATTAATTAGAAAATTATATGAATTAATAATAATAATAGGTAGTATTTGAAAATTTAATTTTCCAACAAAAATTATTTTTCATTATAAAATATTATTCTATTAAAAATTTATTTTTAAAAATTTTATAATTTAAAATATAATAATGAAAATAATTAATTTATTCTGATTAAAAATATTAACCTAAGGTGAATTATTAATTTTTTTTTGAATTTATTGTCTTCTAAATTCATTAGTAAAAATACATGACTTTACTAATAATTTTCTCTATTAAGACATTATAATAATACAAGAATTTCATATTTTGTTAATTCAATTTCCCAATAATATATATATATATATATATATCAAATAGGTTAAAATTAGTTTCATTTAAAAAAAACTTATTATATTATTTGAAAAATTTATGTAATATTTCACTTGAAAGACTATTTTTATTTGAATAAATTAAAATATACATTACATTTATTTTTGAAAATAAATAATTCTTAATTTAAATAATATTTCAGATAAAAATTATAATATTATGTAATAATTTATATTTAAGATTTGGGAAAACAATTATTATCACTACAACAAAAGTTAATTACCATGATAACAATAAAACAACTGTTTTCAAAGAATTGTATTATTAATATTGGGTAGTTTTTATCTCATTAATTAAATTAATGTATATAAATTATGATACTAATATGATGATTAAGATAATATATAATTAAATTAATAGAAATTTAATTATAATCCAATTCTAAATAATATTATTAACACATAATGGTTGAGACAACATTTTTCTACAAAATATTATCGTTCTATATATAAAAAGTTTTAATTTAATAGTTAACATTATCATATATAAAAATTAAATTAGATTAGATAGAAAATAAATTTAGGTTCATAACACCAAAATTTTTTTTGAGGGGTTAATTTATATTTTTATTAAAAAAATATCTTAGTAGAAAACTGGTTATCAAAGAAAAATATAAAGAGATGTAAATATAAAAAACATAAGAACTGGTGACTTCTAACATGCTTAAAACAAGTGTTTAAATACTTATTTATGTCATTACCATAAAATATCACATAAAATTTATTATTTCAAAATTTTGGATTCATTTTACCATTAGTAATTGAATTATAGCATTTAAAAATAATTAGTGTTCTCAAAAGTGCCTTTTTGATCACTTATACAAGTGGTCACTTATTCCCTTCAAGAAACACCCATTACAAAAATTATTTCATCAAAATATTCAAGTGTTCTTCTCATTGAGAGTTATTTCTGGTTAAAAATATAATTCTATTAATTATTAATCTGAATCCCTTCAGTTCAAATGATAAATTCAAGAGAAATTTCCAGGTACCAATGAAAGTATTACCTACTCCCTAACATTTAACCTATATATTACTCTTCAAAACATAAACTTATAATTTTATCATGATAACCTCTATATAATTATTATACTAATGCATTATTACATGAATTTAAAAATTATAATCTATTCAATTACATCCACATAGAGAAGTAAAATAATGCTACTATTGCATTTTGATTACTACTACCTACAAAAAGTAATATTTTTTCATTTTTTATTTTAAATTTTTTATTATAAAAATCAACTAAAATATGATTTGGTAGGTAAAAAATTTTATAATATAATTATTCTATTATAACAATGATATTATACACTTACTTAAACATACACACCCATTGAGTTATAGCATGTTCAAGTTTGGGTCAGTTTGACGACCAACATGAATAATGTTTTAAACACTATCATGGATAACTATGGGAACATACATGATAATATTATTATAAGAAAACAAGAAAATAATTATTTTAAATTATATATTTTTAATTTTAATTATTTAACTAATTATTACAAAATTATCTTTGATTTCTGACATGATCAAAAATAAATGGCATTGATTCAATTTTCAAACAAACACATGTGAAATATATATAATAATTAAATATAATATCATAATAAATGGTCCATATTAAATCAAACATATTATAATCAGGTTTATTTAATGGTAATTAATCATCTCAATTTTATTATTAAGGAAGATAAACATATGTGAAAAATGAATGTAGGATAAGGTAAGTGTTTTTGTTTCAAATTTCTCTATTTATGATATATTTGGTATTATGCCCTTAATTTAATTTATGTGATGTTTATAAAACCTATTCTAGGTATCATATAATGATTTATATTTTAATCATTATATTTTAAATTTATTTACAAGACCCCAGTTTCAATGGGTTGTGACTAAAATTTTACTCTAGACATTCTGGTTCTTCTTCACAATCATTAATTCCTCTAATTTTTTTATTTTTCAGTCCCAATTTTAAATATAATGGTGTCTTTTCTATTCTCGAATTAATATTTTTAACATGATTTTTTATACATTTAAATACTAATCCATTGAATTTTGTTTTCCACAAATGGTTTTCGAATCAGTTGTTACCCTCTTTATAATAATTTTGGTATATAAACACCTAATCACTCAATTATGATCATTCACATGAAATTATTTCATATAAGTTGGGTATATTATACCTTTTTATTATTTGATCTATTCTTATATAGTTTTTTGGGATATATATTTATACCCTATAGATCCTTTGGGAAATATTTTTGACTTCATGGGGTTTGTTTCCTATAAGGGTTATTAGTAACTCATACCTCCTTCTTCTAGTTGTAATTTTTTATATTGGAATTTTTCATTACATTATATGGTTATTATAGTAGGCATTTTTTTATATTATTTTATAATTTAATTTTTGAAAATTATTCTTCTCAAAAATTTAGATTCTACTACTCTTTTTATAGTGTGGGTTTTAATTAAAGGTATATTAAGAAGTTTTAAACGGGTTTCCATTTAAAAAACTTGTGTTATATCTTCCACAACAGAATTATTTTTTGAAACAATTAATTTTATTTGAAGGCTACATTTTTTGACATCTTTACTAAATTTGAATATTTTCATAAAAAAAATAATCATTTTATTCTTTTTAAAATTGCATTCTAATGTGAATTTAAATTTTATCCTTTACATAAATGTTAAAACTAATTTCTAACAACACTTTTATATGATCTCGACCATTTCCCATATCATCTTGAATATTATTTAACCTAATAGTGTTTATGAGTCACTATTTATACTCTAATATATATTCTTAAATTTTGGGATAGAACTCAAATTATATATGAATTATATTATTTATCCCTTCTTTTATAAAACAATTCAAATCATTCTTTTACAGTTTTTTTTCAAATATTTAAAAATCCTCATAGGATTCATTTGTTACACTATGGATATGTTACATTAAAACACTCTACTTCATTTATCTAGATTGATAATGATCATGTTATTCTTATGTTTACTTTTTTGTATACTCATTGATATATATGGTGTGAACGTCACATTTTACAGAATTCAGATTGCATAATGATCACATAAAAATTGTGTTAATCTATTTAAATAGGGATTTTTTTGGTGTTCCATACGTTTTTATGCCAATATGGATGATTATTGGAACGTTGATTGTATATTATTTTACCAAACAACTTCTTTTTCATGTTGGGTTATGATGCAATTATCCATTTTATTAATAAGGTGAAAAGTGTTGGATTTTTAGTGTTGTTATTCCAATAGGAATGGTTATTGGAATGTTGACTATATATATTTTGACCAAAAAAATTCTTAATTGGAAAGAGTTATGATTATTTAATCCCATTTATGGACATGGTGAATAGTATTTTCATTATATATGTTGTTATTCCAAGAAGGATGATAATTCACAAGTTGAATATGTATTATTTAACTCTCCATCTTCTTTCTATATATGTGTTATGATAATATTTACCATTTTATTTAAATGTGGTTAATTATTTTCTTTTTTAATATTATTATTAATATATGAATGATTATTTCAATATTTGATATATATTTTTTGACTATCCACTTATTCCATAGTTGGGGTAACTATAATGATTTCCCATTTATTGATAAGGGAAAAGTATTGTTGTTATGTATTTCATTATTCTAATATAGATTATTATTAGAAATTTTTATTATGTATATTTTACTCAATAATATATATGATGAATTCGTTGGACTTAAACAAGTGATGTATGGGGCCCAAAATTATGTAGAACCTCGATGCATCATTTGTCATCAGGAGAGAAACATGTTTTGGAATTTTGGTGTATTATTGACCATGATAATATAATTTCTTGATGGAAATATAATGATATACAAGATTATGATGTATTTCCTTATGTTACAGAATTATATATATGGAATTATGAATTTTATATTTAAGGAACCAATTTTTGGTATCACTGCGATATATTTATATTCATTTCAATACATGGATATATTTTTCTCCCTACACAAGTTGACAATGGTATTATAATGATTACATACATCTTCCATAATATTTATTACATATATATGAAATGATTTCCTCATTTTTATTTTTTCACTACTTTGTATTTAAGCTCACCCATTTTTATGATTCAATTTCATTATGTTATGAATAAAAGTAATACACATGAAATTTATAATAAGGTATCTTCTTGGATGTGTTTAAGTTTTAATTTTGATTAATTAGCTTCCTTTATAGTGAAAAACATTATATATAATTTCAGAAATAAGTGGGTTTTTTTGTTTTTGTTTATTCATAATTCTATAAACATTAAACATAAAAGGTCTTGTGAATGTATTAAGTGTAAGGCTTTCTTTATGAAATTTCATCATAGAAATTTATGTCTAGTATTTAATAGTATGTATCCAAGCCAGTATATAATGTATGTGTTTATAGAACTGGATCTTGGAGCATGGTTATGGACTATAAAATTTGTTATGAGATCATGGTCTGTATAACATTGGAGATTATAATTTTTATTAATCATAATTAAGGATCAATAAGATATTAATGATCATAATATAAAAGATATAAATAAAACTTTGGGATAGTAAATGACATAATTTTACGGTAATAATGTGAATTTTATTTAGTAGTTAGGATTGAATAACTTTAGTGAAAACTTTGGGGATATGTATAAAAAATAATTTTAAGTATAAGATAACATCCCAAAATTTTGGTAGTCAAATGACCATGTGGATCCCTGTAAATTAAATCCTTACCGAGATACTAGAAGTGGATTTAGGCTGAAGATCTAATGTAACTAGGGGAAATAAACCTAATAATGGTAGATTGGGTATTAACATGATCATCACCTAGTACATGATAGAAAGGACTAATTTTGCTTCAAGTTTGAAACTCATAGGGGATATTCTATAGATTATCATGTTTTATTTAAATATAATTATGAAAGGGAAATTTACTTTAAGGGTTTAGTTTAATATGTACTTGATATAATATCTTAATGGAAAAACATTCATATTAAGGTATCAAAGGATAAAATGATCATTACATTAGATAAGACATGACTGGGTTGAGTTTTAATATTCACATTATCTAAAAATTTGATTTTATTGATTTAAATGTTGGTTTTCAGTATTTGCTTGAACCATGTTCATGAAAATGATAGTGAGAAATGTATTTGCCAAAAATATACTATGTATTATAACTGAATAATAGAGCATAATGAAAAGATTTAGAATCTTATTTATTGATTATTATGACGGAAAATGTGAGTTAAATAGACTAACCTAATGCTTTAAAATTTATATTTTAATGGAAAATAATTATTGAGTATATTTTCTATTTTGATTAGTAAGTGATATTTTTCAATGACAATCAGGTATATCTTAAATATTTTTGGGATTATAAGAAATATATATGGATTATTTTTCATTATTTTTATATAAAAGGCATGTAAAAATATTTTAAATGGTATTATTAGTCATAATATTTGGTTTCATGAAAATATTATATTTTTTATTGTTAAATTCGGAAAATATATGTTTAAGGTATGGATGACTCTTAGGTTTAATATAATATTATTTTTTAGATAAGAAAGGGTGTTTATATTTTGTATAAGTTAATCATATTTTATTGGTAATCATGGGAATGATAATTCATTAATTATATTTTTTTGGGGTGTTTATATCATTTTTTGGATTATTATATATATTGAATTGTGTGTGACCTTATGAACTAGTGGCTAATATCATTGTATTGTTAAATATAGTGATAATATCTTGAAGAATATATTTTATAAAAATTATTTATTAAAAATGTATTTCATATGGCTTTTTGGAAACATATATTTTATAGAATGTGTGATTACGGAATATACATACTTGAGTATATGAATGTATTTTAGAATATATTTTAGTAAATATAAAGAAATTAAAGTAGTCCAAGATAGTAATGTATATTAAATATTCATATTTAAATACCATATGAAAAATAATCCAATAATACCCCCAACATACTTTTATCTGTGAGTAATAATTAAAAATTGTGGGGATGAAATGTATTTAAATGGTAGAATGTAACACCCTAATTTTTGAATATATGTTTATATTTATGTAAGTCTATGGTTCGATAGCACACTATACAAAAAACACTGAACAAAGAAAACCAAGATATATATAGACTAAGGAATAAGTATTATATATAACCATTAAAACCTAGTAATCGAATTAAAAATAAATAATATGAGTAACAACATTTTGGAAGAATAGAATATTTAAAAAATAATAATCTTTCAATAGGAATCTAATTCAACTAAAATAAAAAAAATTACTAACATGATTATATATTTTTTTAAAGTGTATTTTTCTAAAAATTTCAATTTTATGGGATATGTATCTCAATTTTACAATGTTTATAATAAATGATGATAATTATTTTGTATTAATAATTATTTTTCAAACATTTAGTAGGTAAATTAAATTAAATAAAAATATTAATAATTAATATTTTAAATCTTCATTTTAGAATGTGAATATTCTAAATTGTATAAGTTTTTTTGATTTATAATAAATTTATTATCCCTAGATGATATTTTGGGATTGGAAAATACTAATTTTATCTAAAAAATGTCGTTTTTATGAAATTATCATAATAAAATAATTATTTAAATGTTTTTGAGCCATTTTTATATAATATTTTTATATAATTTTATTAAATATATATCATATAAAATTTCTATGTGTTTATTATATAACTCTTGTTTACTGTTTTAAAAAAATAACATAAATGTTACACTAAAAACTTTTATTCACTTATAGTAAAAGTTACTTTTAATAAATTTTGGAAAAAATATTAATTAATAAGCGAACATACAATTTTGGGAATAAAATTATGACTACTATGATTAATATTAATGACCATCATAATGGTAAAACTCTTATTTTCAAAGAAATATTTTATTAATGTTTTCTAAATTTATACAATAAATAAAATTAATATATTTTATATTATGAATTTAATATTATTTTAAGAACATATATATTTATAGAACACATTTCATTAGTATCCAGTGAAAAATAAAATTAAGAACACAAAAGTGTTAAAAATCATTTTATACAGGAAAACATTTTTTCTATATAAACAAACTTGTAATTTAAAAGATAACATTATCATATATTGAAAAAGAATTTGATTAAATTTATAATAAACCTATGTTTTACACAACCAAATTTTTAAACAGGTATTATTTTATATTTTTAACAAAACAAGAATTAATTTCTTATTAAATAGTAAACAATGTAAAAAACTAAAACCTAAGAAAAAGTGTCTTCCAACATGTTTAGAAATAGTGTAGAAATACATGGTTTATTCATGATAACCCAAATATATCATTAAAATACATTATTTATATATTTTGGAGTCTTTTTAAAAGGAATAGTGTAATGATATCCTTGAAAATTAATGGGTGTTCTAAAAAGTGACATTTTCATCACTTATAAAAGGGAACAAGTCAACCCATTAATGGCATATAAATTATTTCAAATTACTTCATTAAAAAAAATTACCTCCATAATTTTTTTCTCATTTTATATTCCTTAGGCCTTATCTATTTTTTTTAACAAATTCATTTTGAAGGATATTTAATGAGAAATTTCATGGTACCAATGTGAGTATTACCTACTGCTTACAATTTTATCACAAAACATTATCGTCCAAAACTTATATTTACTATAGTAATATGATAACCAAAGTATCACTATTTTATTTAATTATTACCAAATTAATTTAAAAGCCTTTATTTATTCATTTCAATCAACTTAGAAAAACAAAATAACGTTAATTGTGTGTCATGAGAAATACCACCACCACGAAGTAACATTTTTCTTTTTTCATATTAACTTTCATTATTTATCAATCCCAATAGATATATGATTAATAATATAAAAAAATTTAATTTATATAATTATTCTTATTTTATAATGTTATTGTATAATTAAAAAAACCATACTCACCCATTGAGATATATAATGTTCTTGTTTGGGTTGGTTTGACCAATGACATGAATAATGAAAAAAACTCTATCAAGGATAACTATGGGAAAATAAATAATTATATAAAAATTTTATAATAAAAACAATTTTTGGTTTTTGGTATTCTTTATATTATGTATTTAACTTATTAATAAAATATTTTATTTGGTCACTAAAATCACCAAAATGGGACGACATCAATTCAATATTTTTGCAAAAATATTAATAATATATATATTTTATATCACATGATAATAAGTATTCCATATTAAAATAAATATATAAGAATAAATTTCATAGTAAGGTATTTAGTTAACTTAATTTTATTATAATATAAGTTAAGATCATGTGCAAAATGAATCTGGAACAAGGTAAGGGTTTCATGTCAAATTATTTCCATTGAGACAATATTAGTATTATAAACCTAATTTCATTTAGGTGGAGTATATACACCCTATTTTATATTTCAGACCGTGAATTAACTTTTAATATTGGTTTTTAAATCTCAATTACCTGCCCACTATTTGACATAATTTTGTTTAAAATGATACTCCAACCATTAGGGTTCTTTGTCTGAAATATTAATTCTTAAGAATTGTTTATACTATAAACCATTTTATCCTTTTTAGTGCATTATATTCCCATGGATGCATATCTATTACATAATTTTATTATCCATTTGAATAATTAGGAAAATATGTTTTTTTTAATTAAATATATTTTTACTCTATTATTAACCAACTTGTTAGGTTTTTTGGTAAATTCATTTATATTTATGAAGTTATAATCATAATATTGAACTAATTAAATGTATGTATATTAAATTTATACCATTTGATTTTTTATTTTTTATTATAATATGCTTATATATGGGTATACATTTATACAACATAAAACCTTTGAAAAATATTTCATTGTTCTTGGGATATGTTTCCCATAAGGTTTATTGGTAACTCATACCTAGTTCTCTGAGTTATAATGTGGTCTATGGTAATTTTTATTCCATGCATGGTTTCATCCACCAAAATATTTTATTATATCATATTTTATAATTCTATTTTCAGAAATTAATTTTTAGTTCAAATAATTTTTTATGACACTTTTTACACCATGGGTTTTAAATGAATTCATATTATGATGTTTTAAAATTATTTCCCTTTTAGAACCATGTGTTATATCATTCCCCACATAATTTTTTTAAGAGAATATTATTTCATTTCCAATGATTATTTTCATGTTAAATATGTATTTTTTGACCCTCCAACTTCTTTCTTGGGATGTGTTATGATCATGGAATCCCTTCTATTTACATGGGGAAAAGTATTATAATTCTATATGTATTTATTCTAATAAAAATTATTATTGACAAGTTAAATATGTATTATTTAACCTCCAACCTTCTTTCTATGGATGGGTTAACATCATGTAATCCATTTTATTGACATAGATAAATGTACTGGATTTCTCTATATTGGTATTCCAATATGGATTATTATCGAAAAAGATCATTATGTATTGTTTAATCAATATCTCATAGAGTGAATTTATTTGATATAAATAATTTATAGTTGGTTACCAACATTATATATGACCATAATAAATTCATTTGTATCATTAAATATATATATTTATGTGTTTTAGTGTGTTAATTCTATGAAAAATATGTTTCCTTGAATGTTTTATCATGATGTCTAAGATCCTGATGTATTGGATTATACTACAAAATTATCTATCCAAAATAATTCATCTCATTAGTATTGATCCATTAATTACTATCCATGAAATATTTTTATTTTTATTTTTACCTATAGATGCATTTTTCTCATACTATTAATTTATTATACAAATATGATTACCGTTTACTTATACTGTAGTATTTTTGACATGTTTATGCCATCATTTCTTCAGTTTTATATTTTGACTTAATGAGTGTTTGAGATCACCCATTATTAATAATCTATTTACTATGTTTATAATGAAAATTATTACACATGATATTCCTTATAATATATATTTTGATATTTGTTGAATACTTATTATGGGTTATTGGGTTTTTATATTCTTACAATAATATGCAACAGTTGATAAATTAACGTGTTAATTCATTTAGGTTTTATCTTAATTCTATAAATATCTCAACCTAAAAGGTTTTGGGATTGTATATAATAAAACATTTTAATTATGAAAAGTAATAATAACAGTTTTTTAAATATATAGATTGTAATGATTCTAGTTTCTATCAAAATTATGGTCTAATTTTAAGTTATTTATTATATGTTATTGATATTTCATTTAATCTATGGGGTTTTCAAGTTTTTTCTTGGAAATTTGATGATTTTGGAGGGAATAGAGGATGAATCATTGTTATAACAAGGTTAGAGGAAATAGATCTCCAACCTCTTCATACCATGTGAGCTAGGACAGTGAATATAGATCACTTGAATAGTTGGGAACATGGTTAGGGTTGACCATGTGACCAAACCATTTAACCAATTCTTGTGAAATATGAATCAAACATAGTGTTAGGTAATGGTTTGGCAGACCATCAAGTCTACCATTTATTACATCATTTGAATTTACATAAATACATCATCTTGATTTAACATCACACACCCTTCCTTTTTTTATTAATGACTCCTCCAAACCTAGGTTCACAAACCCTCTACCTCCCTCTGCCCAAGTTCATGTTTTGGGTTATTTTTTCCAATATTCATCTAATAGACTTCAATTTATTGACTCCCTTCTTCACTTCGTGGTTTTTCCTTTGTTCCTTCTTGGTTTTTATTTGACCTAATGGCTGTGATGTCCTCAGGTTGGTCTAATAAAAACTAAATTAAATGGGGTTTGATGTTTATGTTTTCATAATTTTTCCCTACGTACACCTATCCTATTGGATTATATTTTCCATCCAGTTCTTTATAGATTCTGGCAAACTTTTATGTAGTTCCATGTTATTCTATTATTTGAAAATTTTATTTCTCTTGAATCTAAATAAAATTATTTTCTAAACGACTTTTTTCATGTTACTGGGTGGTTTAAATGTAATTTTAGTGTTTGGGAAGGGGATATTAAATTTATTTACACAATTTATATTATTGGAAATGTAGTTTTTTAGAATATGATGGCTATCTTGGGATGAAAATGGATTTTAAATATTGAAAAAATTTGAAAAATAACATGGTAATTCTAGGTTCCTCAGATGGTAAACTAGAACACAAACACATTCTATACCCTACCCCACCTAGCATGATTATGATACAATAGTAACTAAATTGTTGATGATTTTTGGGATTGGTGACAACTCAAGAATGGGAATAGGCCATATAATTCATGGAATGATCACTGAGTGTTTGATGATAATAGGTCCCCACTGACTCTAACTAACTATGTATTTCCCATGGTGAGTATGGTTATATTTTTACCCATATATAAGTTATGATGGTTTTATTTACATTCCTAAAAAATATAAAGCATGTTTTAAATGTAAAACTATTTAGCCCTTTCTTTGAAAATAATTAGAATCTTTTTTTTCATATAATGGATATGCATGGAACACTAGGTGGGATCCAAATTGAAATGCATGTTTACACACTAAATACACTCAATGGGTGCATATTTACTACATCTATTTTAACTAAGGAAAATACAAGTCTTTATATGGTGGTTGGGGATCCTCTTTGTAGTGGATTCTTCTTGAAAATAATGTTGGTGAATACATGACTGGTGGTCGACCCCTGTGTCGTGAGAAGATTATTAGACATTTTTTGGTATATTTTCTTTTAACTATTTTTGTAACTATAAATGGATATAAATATTATTTTTTCATGTTCCCTTACATTTTATATATCATATTTCTTTTTATGGTTAATATCATTCTTCATGTTTGTATTGGTAGTATTGATGGGTGAAATTATTACCAAAGGAGTTTCTTGATACCTATGTACTAGTTTGTATCTCATGGTTATTGGGAATTACCTTTAAGACAAGTAATTAGTTGGGTTTTGTGTTATATTTGATAAAGCATTGTTATAGTTCATGAAAAATTATATTAAAGGAGGTTTTACCTTTTTTTACTCTTGGTATTTGGGAGAAGTATGGATAAATATGTTCTAGGAATGTTGGGGCTTGGGATTCTAGATACCAATGGGGTAATAAATAAAACACCCATCTTGAAGGGGTTTGGGTCACCGTGGGATATTCAAAACATGGGTTGACTTCTTCCAATAGTGTAATGAAAAGGCTACACACTATTCCTGGGCACCATAATAGGGTGGAATATCATGAATAATTATGACTTAATTAAGATTTATGTGGATGATTTATTTTTTCTTTCCAATTTTGACTACTATGTTTTTATTGATGATTTATTTTCGATCTATTTAATTTGTGTATTATAACAATGTGAGATCATAAATGAAGAACAGTATGATCGATATCTTATACTACACCCAACACTGAGCATAAATGGCCCAAAAAATATCTTATCTAAAAATAAACACTATAACTCAGACATTAAATTTTCCGATATGAATAAAACTAATGAAACAAAGAAAATTAAAAGGTTTTAACATGTATAAATAAATTTATTTTTTATCAATTCATTATAATAAAAAAATAAATATATCATTTGAATGAAATGAAATATTTTTTAGAACAGCTATTATTTGGAACACAATAATTTTTTATATTAATTAAAATAATTAATCTCAATTGGTGAATAATTTTTTTTATAATTTATTAATTATATATTCAACTGGATGTTTTATTATTCTTATAAAATGTTGTCAAGGAAAGAAAAAATAATGATAATGGTTTCATGTTTGAAAGGATTTCTTTATATAAAGTGTTCTCGTTGTTTTTTATGTAATAATCTTAAAATTATATTTACCTCTTTGGGAAAATGTAATTTAAAAAATAAAATTATTTTTAAAAATAATCATGTAAAAATTGTCTTGGAGTAAATTTTTGAGAACATTCAAAAAATAATAATTTTTATTAAAAAATTGATTTTTTCCTCTAAAGAAATGAAAAGACCCATTTTAATTTTTTATATGTAAAATTAGTTATAATATTTTAATATTAATTCATTTCATTTCATTTAAGTTTGTTATATGTAAAATTTGGAAATAAAAAATATTTATACATTAGAAAATGTTACATTTGAGAAATTTTTTTTTCACCATGTATCTCAGTTTAATTTTAAATTAAAAACTACCGCCTATATGATTTGAAATTAATAAAATGAAATCTATATTTTCATTCAGAATAATAAATTTTTTATAATGTGGTGAAATTTCAATTTTTTCATATTGAATTTTAAAAATTGTAAAAACTAATTTACATAGTTATGGATAAAATGGGTTTACTAGGGGTCAGACTAAGCAGATAACGGATAAAGTTAATTATAAACTTGTTAAATTCCTAATTTAAAAACATATTTTTACCTAATATCATTTGATGTTTGGTAATTATCTATTTTAGTGAATTTTTCAATTTTAAAAACATGGTTATAATATATTCCTTTCAAAAATTTCTTGTGTATCCCTCTGCCCACATATTAATGGTATAGGATCCGTCCTTTTATCACATAAAATTTCATTACATTTTACAAAAATGAGGATCTTTAAGGTTTAGTGTCTTGGAAACCAGAAACTTAAAACATGAAAACATAAAGAATTCTTATTAAACACTTGAAAGGATTCTCCTCATGTTCATCCTAGGTTCATTACTGCATCTCATAACCTGGGGACATACATCAAAATAAAGGGTGAGCAGAAGGCCCAGTAAGGGAAACAAGAGAAACATTTTACATGTGAACTTGAGATACTTCAATAAGGTAATGAAAAGAAATTTAAGGCATGAGAAAGAAATAATGAGATATATCATAATAAAAAAATAACATTTTTCATAATGTGATGATGTGGCTAAAACATTTAATATTGACAATCATTTCATTTCACCAAGTTCCATCCCCAAGGTGTCATTAAAAATTACCAAGGTTATTAACCAAGGTATCAGTCTAAATGGACATCTCCAGAGATTAAGTCTTTACACAATATATTGGAGCGCTATGAGGGAACACCCTCTAAATGTCTTTATTATAATGTGAACCACATATATCATCATAAAAAATTTCATAAACAACCTATATAACATAAAAGTAATGGGTTTTATTTCATAATCATAACGTTTTAAAAACTTCTTTAAAGACATGATCTTTTTGTCACTTTAAAACCCACAGAAAAAGAAGGTGGGTCTCATGTATGTAAATCACAGAATTTAAAATAGATCATTTTGATATATATGTGAATACCACTGTATAAATAAGAGCTTTTAGTATTCACTTAATAGCATAAAATAATTCTGAGAAAAGAGAGAGGCATTTTGAGACGAAAATTCTACAGCATAACGTCTACATTACAGGGTTTTAGAAAATATTGAAAAGAGAGGGGAAATGGGTCAAAAATTCATAAATGACCCATAGAATAGTAGAGGGACAGAATATAATGGATTTAAGAACATCTTAAAGAAATTTGAAAGATATAACATATGAAATGAAGAACATGAAGGGAAGACAAAAATAAGATTCCTCTTATGAAAATTCGGCAGCCTAACGACGTCACTTAAACATCAACAAAACGAATTGAAGAGATCAAATAGGGTCTCTCATCATATGAACGTAGAAGATCAGTATGATAGATATAGAAATCATACCCCTAACATAATATAAAGTAACTTTAAATACTTGAAATGAAATTAGAACATTGAAAAATGAGAAAGGTGAATGAATCCCTTAAAAATTTGGCAGCCTAACGGCGCCACTTAAACATCAACAAAAATGAATTGACGATATCAAATATAGTCTCTCATAATATGAACATAAAATATCAGTATGAAAGATATAGATATCATATCCCAACATAATAAAAATTATGTTGAAATACTTTACATGAAAATAGATCTTGAAAAATGAGAAGGGAGAAATAATCCGTTACTGAAATTTCGGCAGCCTAATGGCCCCACTTAAACATTCATAAAACGAAATAATGAGAGTAAGAGGGGATATCTCATTATATGAACATGAAAATGAAAGTAATAGGAATATAAAATAACATCCTCCAACATAAAAATATGGAGCATAAAAGAAATGACTTAATAGAGATTACTTGAAAAGAAAGAGAGAGAGGTCGGATCCCTTACCTTAAAACGTAACACTTAAAACTAAAAGGTTGGGACCTTGAGGGCTTGGGGGCACCATGTGAGGACTCCTTGGGAGGTAATGAGACCAGAACATTGTTGGTGGAGAGTGGGGAGTCGAATGGATGAGAGGATTTTTTGGTATTTATAGGGAAAATGAGGGGACAAGGCATTACAGGCCAAGGGACACCTCATTGGTGGTTTTGGCAAAACCATGGGCTTGCCCATGGTATTTGCCCATGGTATTTTCCACTTGGGACACCTTATACAATAATTCATCCCCTTTAGTCGATCATCCCTTAAAATATCTCATGGTATCATCATGACACAGTTATGATGTCATTAAACATACTGAAACCCTAAAACTGTATTTTTACTATTCACTGAAAATTCAACTTTCTCAGGAAAATCTGAAAATTTCACATTAACCAAATATCAATGCTCTGATTTCAAAAATGATTTCCATTTTATAAAAATAATTTTCTAAATATTGTTAATTTATTTTTTAAACAAATACACTATTCACCAAAAATTCATTTTATAAGAAAAAATCCCGAAAAATTACCTTAACATAATATCGATGCTCTGAGTTCAAAAATGAAATCCATTTTATAAAAATAATTTTTTAAATAATTTTAATTTAATTTTTAATTAAAAAAACACTATTTGCTCGAAAAAACTAAAACTTGAATAATAATTTATGAAACCGTTATTTAACCATTTTATTGAATCACATTACTTAATCAAGGTGCCTTGATTATATTAATACTTTCTTTAAGTGAGATTACTAATCTATTTGGTCACATTACTAATCCTAAGCATAAAATCACTATTCATAATTTACTATTCATCAAAAATCAAGTTGATCTTATAAGACTCTAAATTTAGTACTGGACATAATTGTAGAAGACTATTTTTGAATATCACTACATGTTTTTAATTATTTAAGGTTTAATTAAACATATTTTAAATAACCTTTTTCTAAAAGTCATCAATAATATGCAGACTATATTCATCCGGTCATTTGAAAATTTATAAACTTCATCATAAGATGAAATCCCAATTTTTTATTTAAAACAACGAATTAAACAAGGCAGTTACGGTCTCCTTACATAGCCCCTTATCACACCAGCATAGGACCTAAGTGCAAGTGTGCTAAGGTGAGATAATCTGAGGGAGGATCGGCCAACATCGCATGAGTAGTAATTTCTATTAGTTTGAACTTCTCGTAAAGGTGATTCTGTTCTAGCTTCACACAATGAAGTTCGGTTTGGGTTTGGTCCAGAGCAAACCCTAGTGGTGCTACCTCCTTCCCAAGTTCTGTTAGATGGGCTTCGATCGGTCCAAGACTACTGGGTGAGGCCATAAAATCTTATTTCTATATTAATTAACCTAGATTACTTGTATTTAGAGACAAAAATTGATACGTTTAGTTTACAACGGTCATATTAACAAATGGTCATATTATAGTCAAAACCCAACGGTCTCATTTTAATTATACTCATGTTATCACATGAAACATTTTTTTTGAGTATAAAAATAAAATAAAATAACAAACAAAATTAGGAAAAAAGATTTATTCAAAATTTCAGGTTGTTATAATCTTCCCCCCTTAAGAAATTGCATCCTAGAAATTTTTAAAATTGGGATTTGAAATTTCATTGAAAGTCTAACATTGGAAAAGGAGTCAGTAAAACTATTAAATTAAAAGAAATAGAGGGAAGTACAAAGGTCATCTGATTTAACCCACACTAGGATTCCATGTAGGAAAACATGGACATGGAGGAGAAAACAAAAGGTCAAGTTCTGAGGGAGAGTGATAGAAAACATGATTAAAAGAATGTTAACCATATGAAAATCCCAAACTTATGATGTGTGTAAACGGTCTTTGATTACCTAGTAGGAAACTTAAACCAACAACATTTTTGTTTTATGTTCCTTTTCATAATTTTGAGGAATTCAATTACTACATAGAATAAAAACATAAGAAAATATACCTACCTTCAAGTAGAGTTTCATCCTTTAATAAGTCTCTACAAAAACTAATCGTTTCTCCAAATGATGAGAATTAAAAAACACTTGGTCTCATCAAAAGTATAAGAATCATCTTCTAGAGAATCACGTAATCCACAAAAGATTAACTATCTATTTCTTCTATCTTTAAACATTATCCCAAAAACAGAAAGGGTAAGGTAAAACAAATCTTCAAAAAGAAAGAACCCCATAGGAATGGAAACTACTTTTAAATCTTCAAAGTTCCATGGTACTACCCAAAGTTCATCATAGACCATTCCATAAATAACGGTCCTCAAAATTCCTCAAAATAAACCAAACTAAGATTGAAACCCAAATACAAGAAGGATTTGATAACATAGTCTTCCAAAATAAACTTCATTGTTCATCTCCAAACAACATCAATATCTACTAACATCTTATAACAAATGTAGCTGACCTAAACATATTTTACCCAAGATAGGTTAATCATTCCCATAAGTAACCTAAATTTCTATAAGTCCACCTTAAATTAATCGATTCTTCAAAATATAAGTCAACCTTACTCTTCAATGAAAATACCGTAGTAATCTGTTTACCTCGATCATATAGGGTCCCAAAAATAGTGAATGTCTTCCAAAATAATAATCATATTTTAATCCCCTAATCATATCTATCATATTAATACGGAAATCATCGCATTTCCTATCACATTGGTTGTTAGGACATGTTCTTCCATTTCCAATCATTAAATAAGAAGAGAAAGTATAATTAGGGGCTTAAATACTTATCCAATAATCATGAAAAGAAACTTAAATCATATAAGGATAACTTGTAGAAGAAAAGTATACCATAAATTGTGATCCCCTAGGTCCCAATCTAGGTTATCCATAATCATATATTCTTATGTGAATATTTTTATCTTTGTTTTTTAACAATGGTTCATACTAAGCTTATGAATTTACAAAAACATATCCCCCAGGAGTGTTGTAACCAAGAGTGCAGCAAGGCCCGTTGTCGTGTACCAGTTCCCATTTGAGTCTAGCACAAAGTGGGATTTTTGGGTTTTACCTCTATGTACATCTGTGCCAGATCCACCTCTACCTGCTCGTATCCAGAAAGGGATGTATTTGTTTGGAAACCCATTACTCAATACTCACCAAAATACCAGGAAGATTTACTATATATAAACTTTTATATAGTCTTCTTCCTAAAGTTTTCATATCCTAATTTCCACAAATAACTAAACCATCCTTTGATACCAACTATAGCATCCCGCTTTTTATCACATAAACTTTCATTACATTTTACAAAACTGAGGATATTTAAGGTTTAGTGTCTTGGAAACCAGGAACATAAAACATGAAAACATAAAAAATTCTTCTTAAACACTTGAAATTATTCTCCTCATGTTCATACTAGGTTCATTACTGCATCTCATAACCTAGGGAAATACATCTAAAGAAAGGGTGAGCAGAAGGCCCAGTAAGGGAAACAATAGAATCATTTTACATGTGAACTTGAGATACTTCAATAAGGTCATGAAAATAACATTAAGGCATGAGAAAGAAATCATGAGATATATCATAATATAAAAAATAACATTTTTCATAACTTAAAGATGTGGCTACAACATTTAATATTGACAATCATTTCGTTTCACCAAGGTCCATCCCCAAGGTGTCATAAAAAATTACCAAGGTTATTCACCAAGGTATCAGTCTAAAAGGTCATCTCTAGAGATTAAGTCTTTACCCAATGAATTGGAGCGCTATCAGGGCGCACCCTTGAAATTTCTTTATTATCATGTGAGCCACATATATAATCATAAATAATTTCATAAACAACCCATATAACATAAAAGGAATGGGTTTCATTTCATAATCATAACGTTTTAAAAACTACTTTAAAGACATGATCTTTATGTCACTTTAAAACCCACAGAAAAAGAAGGTGGGTCTTATGTATGTAAATCCCATAATTTAGAATAGATTTTTTTTATATATGTGAATAACCCTGTAGAAATAAGTGCTTTGGGTATTCACTTAATAGCATAAAATAATTTTGAGAAAAGTGAGAGGCATTTTGAGACAAAAATTCTACAGCATAACGGCTACGTTACAGGGTTTTAGAAAACATTTAAAAGAGAGGAGAGATGGGTCAAACATTCATAAATGACCCATAAAATTGTAGAGGGACAAAATATAATTTATTTAAGAACATTATAATGAAATTTGAAATATATACCATATGAAATGAAGAACATGAAAGGAAGACAAAAATAAGATTTCATTTATGAAAATTCAGCAGCCTAACGGCGTCACGTAAACATCAACAAAATGAATTGAAGAGATGAAATAGGGTCTCTCATCATATGAACGTAGAAGATCAGTATGATAGATATAGATATAAAACCCCAACATAATAAAAATGAACTAGAAAGACTTGACATGAAAGTAGAACTTTGAAAAATAAGAAAGGTGAACGAATCCCTTAAAAATCCGGCAGCCTAACGGCGCCACATAAACATTAACAAAAATGAATTGACGAGATCAAATAGGGTATCTAATCATATGAACATAAAATATCAGTATGATAGATATAGAAATCATACCAAAACATAATAAAAAAGAAGTTGAAAGACTTTACATGAAAATAGATCATGAAAAATGAGAAGGGAGAAATAATTCGTTACAAAAATTTTGGCAGCCTAACGGCACAACTTAAACATTCATAAAACGAAATAATGAGAGTAAGAGGGGATCTCTCATTATATGAACATGAAAAGGGAAGTAATAGGAATATAAAAGAACATCCTCCAACATAAGAACATGGATCATAAAAGAAATTACTTAAAAGAGATTACGTGAAAAGAAAGAGAGAGAGGTCGGATCCCTTACCTTAAAACGTAACTCTTAAAAATCAATGGTTGGGACCTTGAGGGCTTGGGGGTACCTTGGTAGGACTCCTTGGGAGGTAATGAGACCTGAAATTCTTTGGGGGAGAGTGGGGAGTCTAATGGATGAGATGATTTCTTGGTATTTATAGGGAAAGTGAGGGGACAAGGCATTAATGGCCAAAGGACACCTCATTGGTGGTTTTGGAAAAACCATGGGCTTGCCCATGGTATTTTCCCATGGTATTGGCCACATGGGACACCTCATACAATAATTAATCCCCTTTAGTCGAACATACCTTAAAATATCTCATGGAATCATCATGACACAGTTATGATGTCATTAAACATACCGAAACCCTAAAACTGTATTTTTACTATTCACTGAAAATTCATCTTTCTCAGAAAAATCCCAAAAGTTCACATTAACCAAATATCAATGCTCAAATTTCAAAAATGAACTCCATTTTATTAAAATAATTTTCTAAATATTATTAATTAATTTTTTAAATAAAAACACTATTCACTGAAAATTCATTTATTTAGAAAAAACCCCAAAAATTACCTTCACATAATATCGATGCTATGAGTTCAAAAATTGAATCCATTTTATAAAAATAAATTTCTAAATATTTTTAATTTAATTTTTAATTAAAAAAACAATCTTCCCCCTTAAAAACTAGTACTTGAATAATAATTTATGAAACTGTTATTTAACCATTTTATGTAATCACATTACTTAATCAAGGTGCCTAGATTATATTAATACTTTCATTAAGTGAGATTTCTAATCCATTTGGTCACATTACTAATCCTAAGCATAAAATCACTATTCATAATTTACTATTCATCAAAAATCATGTTGATCTTATTAGACTCTAAATTTCATACTAGACATAATTGTCGAAGACCATTTTTTGAATATCATTACACGTTTTTAATTATTTAAGGTTTACATAAACATTTTCAAAATATCCTTTTTCTAAAATTCATATAAAATATGCATACTATATTTATCCGGTCATTTGAAAATTAATAAACTTTATCATAAGAAGAAATCCCAATTTTTAATTTAAAACAAAGGATTACACAAGGTAGTTAAGGTCTCCTTCCATAGCCCCTTATCACACCAGCATAGGACCTAAGTTTAAGATGTGCTAAGGTGAGAGAAACTGAGGGAGGCTCGACCAACATCGCACGAGTAGTAATTTATATCAATTTGAACTTCTCGCAAAGGCGATTCTGTTCTAGATTCACACGATGATGTTCGGCTTGGGTTTGGTCCAGAGCAAAGCCCGGTGTTGCTACCACCTTCCCATGTTCTGTTAGATGGGCTTCGATCGGTCCAAGACTACTGGGTGAGGCCATCGAATATTCTTTCTATATTAATTAACCAAGATTACTGGTATTTAGAGAGAATAATTGAAACCTTTAGTTTACAGCGGCCATACTAACCAATGGTCATATAACAGTCAAAACCCAACAATATCATTTTAATTATACTCATGTTATCATATGAAACATTTTTGTTGAGTATAAAAATAAAATTAAATAACACACAAAATTTGGAAACAAGATTTATTCAAAATTTCGGGTCGTTACAAATGGACACCCTCTCTCCTCTTTTATTCACATAATCAAATCATTTTTTAGAAAAAAAAACTCAAATACTTTCGTTAAATACAAAACCACTACCAAGAGTCCAGGGTTCTATCATAACTCTAAAATTTAAGGGTATAATTATAGATATAAAGAGGTTCTCCAAAGAAGAGTTATAGTTATTTATCATCCATATTCATAAAATTTCATCCACTATCCCCTTCAAATCCCCTAAAAATATTAATTAATTATTAAATACGAATAAAAATTATAATGAGTACTTATTTAGTAAATGGAAAAACATGTATATATCACATCTTCCATAAAATGGAAAAACAATTGTTGATTATGTTTATGAGAGACTACAACCTCACTATCCAATGTAGTTTATTTTCCATCACCTTTTCTCAGAGATGAATATAATTATAGATGTAATGTTTATATATTATATCTATGAAAAAATTATACTTATATAATTATATTATCACATATACCTTCTTACCTTTCTATTTAATGGAAAATGACAACATTGCTCGTCTGTACATGTGGACTACCAAGTCCACATAATGACATGACATAGTTTTTATTTTATTACATGGATAGTAATAAAGATAGATTAAATTAATATATTTGATATATATAGTGTAATAATTATTTTTTATTGGTTAATTACTATTTAATATTATTTTATTCCATCTTTATAAACATGAAAACCAGATTCATTCTTACATATGATGTATTGTATCCATGAATGGTGTAACTCATTTTTATTGCTATTCATTTTACAGAATATTATAAATAATAATAAAATTAATATATATGATAATTATATAACATTTTATATTCTATATATGACAGATCCATTATCAATGTATAAGGACAAAAACTACAAAATAGTAACATAAGTGAAAAATGAAGCACGTATCAACCCGAATAGTAATTTAAATAAATAATTGGTAATAAAATGGTTTAAATTTTTTTAATGAAAACAATATTTTATATGATATATAAAATTATTTCTCATTAATATATACATAATTAATCTATATTTATTATAAATTATGTTCATAGACATTCAAAAAAAATTGAACCTCAGGTAATATATTTTCATCTTAATTTTACATATATGAGACATATGGAAAGTTCAACAATAGTTTCTTTTGAGTGGTGTATATAATAAACCATGAAATTTTATAACATTAACATGTTTATTTTCATGTTATTTATAGTTTCACTAAATTTAATTCTTTCATATGGCATATGACACAAAAATTACCAAAGCAGTAAGGGTTTACTTCACAATGTCATAATTTTTTCATGAATGATTATGTTAATATATCCAAGAGGAAAAGTTTTTTATCCTTAAATATCAAACCCAATATTTTTATTTATTATAACGTTATTTCTATAAATTAAATGTTTTATTTTCAATATCCTATCCTTAATAAATAAAGTTTTAGAAAACATGAAAATAAAATTTATTTCTCTCTTCAGCGGAAAATACATTCTCTTCCATGTCTATGTTTTCTAAAAATGTGTTCATTTTTTTCACTATAATCTGGTTATTTTAAAAAATAATTTTTAATGATATTTTATTTTTTTTAAAATGGGATATAAGGAATATTTCTCATTTTTTATGAACAAGTATCATTTTGTATTTTTACTTGAAATGTGAAATGAATATTTATTTTAATATACTAGACATGAAAATTATTCCATCTATCTTTACTGATATTTTATTTGAAACTTGTTTTACATGGTAACATGAGTAATTTGAAATAAAATTTCATTAATTATATACTGTAAAAACAATTATGAGTGATTGTCAATGTGAATTGGTTATTTTACTTAGGAATGTTTTAATGATGTATTTATTATATTTCTATTAATCAATAAAAAAGTTAATTTTAAGTGATCTCTACAAAGGATATTTTGTAATAATACCATCATATTCACTTTTATGTATGGATAATAGTCATTTTGAATGGGGATGTACTATTTTGTTAATAATCACCATATTACTCATGATAGTATATGATGTTGTTTATTGATTGATGAAAGTATTAAAATTTCATATGTGAGTTAATCAATATGAATGTATATGATCATTATGTTTCATAACTTTCATATGATGAATGTATTAGACCTAGTTTGTGATGGGAGGTCCCTATATATCCCCTCGATGCATCAGTTACTCTCATAGGACAAACTAGATTGGTTATTTGGTTGAGTCCTTGCCAATTTCTATAATATTTCATGGAATAATGCCTTAACATTATATTTATGATTTCAATAATTATTATTTCTCTCATTATGAGGTTATTTAATTATGTTCTTTTGATTATATATATTACAATGATATCTATTTGTATGTTTCAAGATCATGGGAATATTTATATATAATTATTTGATAATCATTAATTTCATCCACAGTATGCTTCATGCTCAAGTTATTTATTAAAAAGATTGTGTCATTATTTATTTACCATTTCATATATATAATGGCTTGTGTATTCATGATATCATCCACTGTACGCATACCCTTAATAAAAATTGGAGCTCACCTAATTATGATGGTTCCATTACCTAGTATTCTAGGAATTGTATGATAATTTATATGCAGGGATTTTCTAATTTTAATAATGGTGTTTTAGAATAAATTTATATATTTTGTTTAATTATTACAATTCTAATATGGGATTCAAGTATATATCTATTTTAATTGTACTGATAATCTATTTGGTCCTTCGGGATAAAATTCCTTTTATCTGGTGAAAATTTATTAATTTTACCACCGACTTAGGTGTAATAGGTTTGAGTCCTCTACGTGTAGTATCATGCCTCTGGAGACCTCCTATAAATCCATAGGAGGAGGCTGGGGGTATTTATACATTTACAACCCTCTGTTAGATCAAATAGTTATAGAGTAAGTGGTCTCAGATATCTGAGCCATGGATTAGGGAGTATGGACAAGTCATGCACATGTTAGGGAATCTGAAATTGGTCTAAAGGAGGATCAATCATTGGATTTTTTAAATCCTGTGTTCCATTCCATTTGGGAAACATTTACCCTTATGAATATCAAGGATGGGTGGAAACAATTAGGGGTATCTATGAGTTCCATGGACCTCATTAAGCTGTTAGAGTGAAAAACATTGTACTCACATAGAATTTCTCTTTTTTCAAGTGTATGATGTCTATGGTTTATTATAAAAAGCATTAGAATATGTGATGGAAGGATATTAAGGCCAATTTTATAATGCAGTTCTTCCAGGAGAATTTTCCCTCTCGTAGTCATGGGAGTTTCCATCACTTCACTCGGAAGATAATTATGTGTTAGAGGACAAAGATAAATTTACCAAACTAGTGAAATTTTCTCCAAATCTAATCACAAATTCCATAACGAAAACCTTATATATTGAATTGGGTTTGTGGAAATATATTGAATCCCAATTCATTCAATTTCAAAAAAATACCTTTGATAAGTAAGTTAACTAGCATTTCATGGTGAAGATCGTCCATGAATGTATGCTATGTCAGACATAGATTATTTAGGCATCAATTCATAGTGGGATTACCTAAACTAAAAAGAATAGAAAATTAGAAGAGAATAAAAAATGGGTATTAGTGTAACGACCCAAACATTCATTAATAGGAACCCCTATTAAATATCCCATTATGTAAAATATTTTTTTAAACATCTTTGGTTTTATGTTTTGGATTTTTAAAACACCATTAAGAACTGTGACCATTTCTAATATATTCATTTAATAGTGATTACTAGATTAGTATAATTATAGGTCTTTAAAAAATCCAATTTACAATGACAAAGGAAGTGATGGCCTCATTAAGTAGAATTTCCCCATATGAAGCCCATTTTTTCAGATCTCAAAAAGGAGGTGGCATCATTTGGATTCTCTCTTGACCAAGCTCAAGCCGATCTTCAAAATTTAAATATCGAACGGAACTTCCTACGAGAGAAGTGGATGTTGATAGAGATTACCACTCGAGAAAAGTTATCTGAGCCACCCAAGAGCCCCTCACTATTGCACACCTTACTATTCAGTATTATATAGGTGTTATATAGGTTTATTTAACAAGACCATATCACTATGAATATGTGTATTATTTTTGTATATAATAATTAATATACATTTATTTTATTGTCACTTCGTAAATAGTTTTTAAAGCGCAAATAATATTTTTAGTTAATATTCAAATAAGTAGTCTATAATGATGAGTTAGAGAATTTTTTATTTAAATTTTATTTTAATAAAATATTATTATTATTAAATCACTTTGAATTAAATATAAATTATTATATAATTTTATGAATGAAATTGTAATTTATTACTATGGTTTGAAAGTCATTTTTGTCAAAACCCATGCATTTTTGATAAATATTTGATTTTATTTTAAATTTAAAAAATCTCATATTTTGAAGATTATATAGATAAAATGAATATTTTTTTGGAATCAAGATGTCTAAATTATCCATTGTCAAATTTTTCATAATTTTCTTAGAGAGTCGAATATTTTGGTAAAAATTAAATAATTTTTAAATATATAATGTGTTTTATGACATCATAATGACCCAATAGTGATGTTAAAAAATACTATAAACATTATGTTTGGGAAATATGTTTTTTACCATTAAAATAATTTGATTTTATATTAGTTTGATTTATTTTAAAAAACGTTAGTGGACACTGCAGGAGTTATAAAATATTCTTCACTTTTAAAATAAATTTCCATGAGAGTGTGATTGACCTCCATATAAGCCACCCTATTATTTTAAAAAATTCGGCCATTGGACATATAAAATATTTTTTTCTACTCCCCTTTGGAAAAAACCATGGGCAAATACCATTGGATGGGTTTTGGTATTGATTAGTTTAATGAGTGGTGACCGAAACCCAGATAATAAATAATTCCATCTCATTTTCTATATAAACCCACTGAAGCTCCCACTTCCTCTTCACCCAAAGACATTGGAGTTCATCTAACCAATTCCGTTCTCACTATAGAATCCTCTCAAGGCTCCCCAACCTCTAAATAATCCTCTATCTAACATCTCCCAAATCTTTGGGATCAAACATGCAAGTAATGGATTTCATCTTTTCTCATTTTTTCTTCAATTTCATTATTTTGTTATCCCCTTATAATTTCAATTACAAAAATTAGGGTATGAATTCTCACCACCCCTGTACTTCCCTATTAATGTTTGAAATGAAGAGATACCTCTTTCTATCTCATTATTGCCTTCTGTGTACACCCATTACCATGCCAAAATTCCGTAAGGAAATTCTCTCCTCTCATCCACATTAAAGAAATTGTTTTGTATTATGAATATAATTTCCATTACACTTTTGGGACATATATCTTTATGAAACAATTACTGTCTATTTCATGTATGTATGATGAGACACCCATTTCTCTCTCATCAACCATTTTTAGTAATTCTTATGTCACGTTGTTACGCTGTCGAAATGGCATCGTGATTTCCAAGCCAAAGTCATTGTGTAGTGATTACAATCCCCATTTCTCTATCAAGGGTATTCACCTTTATGAACAGTTATGTATTGTTTATAGTTTTTCATGTATTAATTCAACATTTAATTTATTGTGGAATAAATTATGAGGTTTAATGAATCCATGTTATATGATCCATGTGGCACATTTATGCACGAAATAAAATGTTTAAGAATGGTGTGCCCTGATAGCACTCCAACGCATTGGTTAAAGATAAATATCATTATAAGTAAAATGCAATAAGTTTTTATTCATGGAAATCCATGTTCAAGGAGGTTTTAATCATGATCCATGTACAATGAGTCTTAGATCATGCTAAAATCATGTTAAATGTTGTTTCCACATTTCTATGTTATGTTAATCATGTTATATCAAGCCATTATCTTCATGTTTCTCTTATGATCCGTTGATATGCCTATTTTTAAAAATGTATTGTATTCGTTATGTTATTTCATTTTTATTCCCTCGCTGGGATTTATAGCTCTCCCTATTCTTATTCATATCCTGAGGTTATCTTATTCAATGCTATGTACATGGAAATATAGTGGTCAAGTAAATGATGTTTTCAATAAAGATGTTGTATTTAATGTTTTAATTTGTTATGTAATTATCCTAAGCCCCAAAGACACTAGGCCAATTGATCTTATTTGTTGTATCAAGTTATTTTTATGTAATAAATCATGTTTAAGTGTGTAATAAATAGTAAGGTTGTTATAGTTGGTATCATAGGATATGTTTTGTTATTTTTGGGATTAGGATTAGAAAACCCTAGTAAAGCCTCAGACACAAGACTATGTATAATAAAAAAAATCCCTAAGTTTTGGTGAGTATTGAGTAAGTTAATATCAATCAAATACATCCCTATTTGGATACGAGCAGGTAGAGGCATCTCTGGCACAGATCCACCTAGGGGTGAAAACCCCAACAAGGAGTTTCAGGCATTACCCAGGGAATCCTGGTACAGGAAAATGGGCCTTGCTGCACTCTTGGTTATGACACTCCCAAGGTATATGATTTGGTAAATTAAAAAGTTTAATATGAACCATTATTAATGGAATTAAGAAAAATTTCTTTAGAATATATCTGAGAAAGTAGATCAAGAATATCAAATATTGAAGCATGTGGATTCATAATTTAAGTTAATAAAAGTTATTTATAAGTCATCTGTTTTGTGCTTGGATTACCCTTTATATTTTACCCATAACCTTCCTTTTATTCCATCCAATGGTATGTAATATGAGGACATGGGATTACAACTAATGTGAAGATCAATGTGATGATTGTGCTAATAAGACACCCAATCCTATCGGAGTGAGAATCATGAACATTTTCATGCTTATCTCTATGTTAACTCAAGCATTGAATAGAAACATTGTTCAAGAAGAATTTTCAACCCCCCTAAGAAAGAACAAGTTGTTATCGAGAGCTTCATGAGACAAATGCCTCCTACTTTTAATGGATCATCTGATCCCTCTATTATCGAAAAATGGATCAAATACATTGAAAAGATCTTCTCCAACATTCCATGTTCCAACCAAGACAAGGTTCTCTTGGACGATTAAACTATGGAGGGTGAAGCTGATAAATGGTGGAAGTTGATAAAAAATACGAAGCTTGAGGAGGAGATCGAGGCGTTGGAATGGAAGGATTTCTGAAAGATGTTTTTTGATAAATATTTTCTGTACACCCTTAAACATAATATAAAAAGGGACTTCCTTGCCCTCAAGTAAAAAAGACAATGAATATATAGGATCGTACGAGGAAGATAGAACAAGGCTTTCATGATATACCTTTGGCTTTGTAGTTACCCCCGAATGAAAGGCTGGCCGCTTCATTGGAGGGCAAAAACCAAGCCTGCAGAAATCACTATAAATCCATGACATTGACAGCTATGAGGAAATTGACTAATCTTCCCTCAAGGTCGAAATAGAGATCGGGGAATCTTAGTGGTATCAAGGGGATAAGAAGCATAATGTGGACTTAAATGTTGGTGGTCTGATGGATAAATCCAATGGTGCTAAGAAGATATAGAACCCCACTTTCCAAAGGTACGAAAAGAAGCACCCTAGAAATTGCCTGAAGGGGAAGATGAAATGTTTTAGATGTGGAAGAGATGGGATCCTATATATTAGCTATCATATAAAAACCCGCAGTTTTGATAGATGAGATGAATGCTCCGCTCGACCCTCAACACGTTCTTCATTTCCTCAACTACAATGAAATTGGGAACATTTCAAAACAGTACCCCAAGCCAATGGTTTTTGGAGGAAACCAAAAACCTCCAAGGAAAAAAGGGTGATATTTTTTCCTTCAATAATACTGAAGTGAACCCCGAAAATGAAGTGGTGACTGGTACACTAGTTATTCATTCAAGAATAGAGATTGTACTTTTGGATTCTGGTCCTACACATTGTTTTATATCCATACGTTTTAGTAGAACAATCCCATCTCTACCCCAAATAATGGATGTAAAGATATCGATGAGTACGAAAAATGGGTCAATCATTGGATCCCATGAATATAACTCCTCCCATGTCATAATTTGTGCACTGAACATCCCAACCATCCTTTTCATACTCCCTCTGGTGGAATTTTGGGCAATTATTTTCATGAATTGGCATTCCCTATATAGAGCCAATGTAAATTTTCTATGAGAGGGAAATCACTCTCCATGTGGAGAATCGACCCCCGATTCTGTACAAGTGCAAGGAGGAAGATGAATAATGATGAGCTCTATCATCTCAAGAATGGATATTGCTACCCTATGAGCACGTGTATTTGGATAAGATGATTGAGTCCAGCGAAGAAACTGTCCTTGAAGACATGCCTATTGTGAGGGAATTTGCTGAAGTGTTTCCCAAGGAATTATCTGGTCTTCCTCCTAGAAGATATGTTGAAATATCAATTGACCTTATACCTATGGTATTTTCAATATCCAAGACTCTGTATTGAATGACAGTTATGGAGATTGAGGAGCTGAAGAATCAACTACAAGAGAATCTAGATAAAGGGTTTATACACCCAAGTGCTTCACCATGGGGTTAACCAATCCTCTTAGACAAGAAGAAAGATGGTTCAATGTTCCTTTGCATTGATTATTGTGAGCTTAACAAAATCATGATAAATAACAATTATCCTCTCCCATGAATTGATGATGTGTTCGTTTAGATGCGTGGAGCACAATTCTTATCCAAGGTGGATTTGTGGTAGGGGTATTATCAAGTAAGGGTGAAGAAGGAAGATATCCCTAGGAATAATTTTAGAACAAGATACAGGCACTATGAATTCATAGTAATGCCTTTTGGACTAACTAATTCTCCAGAAATCATCATGGAATTAAGGAATAGAGTTTTCAAAGATTACCTTGAAAAATTTGTTGTAGTATTTATTGATGATATTCTAATATACTCCAAAACAAAGGAGGATCATGGGGATCATCTAAGAGCTGTACTAGAGACCTTGCAGAAGGAAAAGAACGATTAAAAGTATATCAAGTGTGATTTTTGGTTGAAGGAGGTCTCATTAAAGGGACATATCATCATAGGTAATGAGATATCTGTGGATCCCTACAAGTTAGCTACAATAGAGGGATGGACGAGGCTAACATCGATAATAGATATTTGTAGCTTTTTGAGGATATCTAGATATTATCGATGATTTGTGATAAATTTCTCATGATTTTCCAAACCTCTTACCAAGATAACTCAGAAGGGAGTAACGTTTTCTAGGAATGATGAATGCAAAGAAAGCTTCAACGAGTTAAAAAAGAGTGTTATCATTGTGCCTATGGTCACTTTACCCACAAGTGGAGAACATTTTGAGGTATTCCGTGATGATGAAAAATTACCATGTCATTACCTAATCTTAAAATAAAATTGAATGTTTAGGAGTAGAATTATCCAACACATTATATGGTGTTGGATGCGGTGATATTCGATTTAAAAAATTGGCAGAATTATCTATTCAGGGAGAAGAGTTAAATATATATAGAGCACAAAAGCCTCATGTATATATTCACACAAAAATAGTTGAACATACACCAATGAAGATGGTTAGAGATGATCAAAGACTATTATTGCTCAACCCATTACAACCCTTGGAAAGTGAACAATGTGTCACATTCTCTAAGTAGAAAGGACACATCGATTCTATCACTAATGAGAATTGAGAAGGATCCAATCATCATATATTTAATGAATATGGCTATGGGAATCATAAAAAAAGGTAACATCATCAATCATTTCACAAATTATTTCTCAATTTTCTCTTTTAGAAAGGTCAATGGGTGCTAAAAATGATGATGTGGGAATTCAGAAGAAAGTTGAAGTTATCAGAAGAGGGAATTTTTTGGAGTTCAATGTTAATGAAGAATGAATTGTGAGATTTGGGAAAGAATATGTGTCCCATCATGTTTAGAGCTGAATAATGTACTTTTTGATGATACACAATGTTAATGTTTTTCTATTAACCCCATAAACACAATGATGTATTGAGATCTTCGAGAGAATTATTTTTGGGATAATATGATGAAGGAGATCACAGAATATACATCAATATTCCTGGTGTGTTAGCATGTGATGGCTGAGAGATATAATTCTAAGGGGACGATGAAACCATTACCCATACCAACATGGAAATGAGAGAACACAACCATGGTCTATTTCACTGAACATCCGAAGACATCCAAAGGAAAAAATGCAATCTGGGTTATTGTGGTTCGCCTTACAAAGTCATTACAATTTATTGCAATTCGGGAGGATTTCACATTGGATCAAACAGAACATATATATATCAGGTATGTGGTAAGGTTTCATGGAGTGCCACTATACATTATATCCGATCGAGATCTCAGATTCAACTCCATGTTTTGGAAGAGTCTTCAACATGATTTGGATATTGAACTAAACTTCAATAAGGCCTATCATCGTCAAACTGATTGCCAATCTGAGTGAACTATTCAGAAACTATAAGATATGTTAAGATCATGTTTAATGGAATTCAATAAAGGATGAGGCCAACATCTTCTATTGTTTGAATTATCCTACAATAACATTCTCCACTCAAGCATCCAAATGGCACCTTATTAATCCCTATATGGGAAGTGGTGGAGAATAATGGAATGTTGGGATGAAGTCAGTGAGTGTAATCTGTTAGGACCAGAAATGGTGGAAGAAATGGTGGAGAAGCTGAAATCCATTCATTATCATATGAAGTTAGACTAGAGTCGGAAAAATAGTTATGCAGATAACTGTCAATAAGAACTAGACTTTAAATTTGGAGACATGGTATTTCTATGCTTAGCTCCACGCAAGAAGGTCATGATGATTGGAAATAAAGGGATGTTAAGTCCTAGGTACATTGGACCCTTTGAGATATTTGATCATGTCGGGGCAGTGGCCTATCAACTAGCACTTACACCAACCACGACCAATGTACATGATGTCTTTCATGTATCCCTATTAAGGAAGTACATACCATACCCTTTTCATGTACTCTCTTTAGAGGTTGCATAGTTATAGGATGATCATTCTTATTAGGAGAAACTTGTGAATATATTAGATCATGGAGAAAAAGTTCTATGAAATAACACAATGCACCTCATCAAGGTGTTTTGGGGAAACCACATGTTTGAACAAGTGAAATGGGAATCGCAGGAAGTAGTGAACTAGAGTTAACCACATCTGTTTTAGTGTGGGGAAAAAATTTTGGGGGCTAAATTTCTTAACGGGGAGATTGTAACGACCCAAATATTCTTTAATAGAAATACATCTTAAATGTCTTATTATGTAAAATGATTTGTGATATTCTTTGGTTTTATGTTTTGGATTTTCAATATACCTTTATGAATTGTGATCATTTCTAATATACCTGTTTAACAGTGATAACATGATTTTTATAAATATAGGGCTTTAATATATCCAATTTACTAGGACAAAGGAAACGATGGCCTCATCCAGTAGACTTTCCCCGTATGAAGCCCATTCTTTAGAGATCCGAAAGTATGTGGCGTCATTGGGATTAACTCTTGACCAATCCAAATCCAATATTCAACATGTTATGCTCAAATAGAACCTTCTACAAGATAAGTGGAAGTTGATTTTGATTACCACCTGAGAAATGTTATCCAAGCCACCCCAAGAGTACGTCAATATCTCACACCTTACACTTCGGTATTATGTGGGTGTTATAAGGGGTTATGTTACAATAACTTAGCACTATTAATATTTTCATTATTTTTGAATATAATAATGAATATACATTCATTTTATTTTTACTTCGTAAATAGTGTTTAAAGCACAAATAGTATTTTTAGATAATATTCAACTACAAATTCTATTTTGATGAATTAAATGATTTTTGAATTAAATAAAATTTTAATATAATATTATTATTATTAAATTAAATTTTATTAAATATAAATGATCATATAATTTTATGAATTAAATTGTAATATTTTATTAAGGTTTGAAAGTTGTTTTTGTCAAAACCCATAAATTTTCAAAAAATAACGGTTTTTATTTTAAAATTAAAAATTCACATATATAGAAAATTATTTAAATAAATTGAATAATATTTTTGGAATCATGATGTAGAAATTATCCAATGGTTAATATTTCATAATTTTCTGAGATAGTCGAATTTTTGGGTAAAAATTAAATATTGTTTAAATATATAATGAGTATTATGACATTATAATGACACGATAGCGATGTAATGGAATAATATAAAAATGTTGTTTGGAAAATATGTGTTTTTCCATTAAAATAATGTGATTTTAGATTTTTTTGATTTATTTTACAAAACATTATTGGACCCTCCAAAAGTTATAAAACATTTTCACTTTTTAAATAAATTTCCTTGAGAGCATGACTCACCCCTACCTAATCCACACTATTATTTTAAGAAGTTAGGGAATTTTATTTATAAAATATTGTTTTAAAATCCCCTTTGGAAAAAACCATTGGAAAAAACCATGGGATGGTTTGTGATATTGATTAGTTTAATGTGTTGTGACCCAAACCCAAATAATAATGAATTACCTCTCATTTCCTATATAAAGCCACTCAAGCTCGCACTTCCTCGTCACTCAAAGCCTTTGGAGTTCATACAACATCTTCCCGTCTCTCTCTAGATTTTTAGCAAGGCTCCCCAAGATCCCATGAAGCCTCTATTAGGCTTATCCAAAGTATTTGGGATCAATTTTCCTAGTAAAGGATTTCCTCTTTTCTCATTTTTGTCTCAATTTCATTATGTTGTTATCCCCTTTTAATTTCAATTAAAAATTTTGGTTTATGATTTCACACCTCCCCCATAATTCACTATTTTATGTTTGAAATGATGATATACCTATTTATCTCTCATTAATGCCTTATGTGGACACCTGTTACCATGCCGAAATTCCGTAAGGAAATTCTCTATTTTCATTCATGTTCAAGACATTGTTTTATATTATGAATCTAATTTATATTACGTTTGTTGGGACATGTATCTATATGGACCCCTTACTGTCCATTTCATGTACATTTTATGATACACTCATTTGTCTCTCATCATCCATTTTTATGAATTCATATGTCATGACCTTACACTGCTGAAATTGCACCGCGATTTTCCAAGGCAATGTCATTGTGTAGTGAATACCATGCCCATTTCTCTATAAAGTGTATTCAAAATTATTCACATTTACATATTTTTTATACTGTTTTATGTATTAATTCCACATTTACTTTATTGTAGAATAAATGATGTGGTTTAATGAATCCATGTTATATGATCCATGTGTCACATTTATGCATGAAATGACATATTTCTGAAAGGTGCACCCTAATAGTGCTCCAATGCATTGGGTATTGATTATTATCATGATACATCAAGTGTAATGAGGTTTTACTCATTCTAATTCATGTGAAATTATGGTTTACTCATGATCCATGTTCAATGAACCTTGGATCATTCTAAAATCATGTTAAAAGTTGTTGCCACATTTCTATGTTATGTTAATAATGTTATATCATGCCTTTATGTTCTTGTTTCTCTTACACTCTGTAGATATGCCTATTTTCTAACATGTAATGTATTCCTCATGTTATCCAATGTTTATTCCCTTACTGGTATTTATAGCTCACCCTTTTCTTGTGAATATCCTTAGGTTATACTATGCAATGCTATGTGTGAGGGAATATAGTGGTCATTTCAAGGAAGTTTTCAATAAACATGTTGTATTTCATGTTTTATGTTGTTATGTAATGATCCTAAGCCTTAATGACACTATTCCACTCGATATTATTTATTGTATCAAGTGAATTTTATGTAATAAATCAAGTTTAAGAGTGTAATAAATAGTAGGGTTGTTATATTTAGTAGCTTTAGATATCCACCAAACCCCCTTTTTCAGTAGCTATAGGTGGAATGACTCTTATGTGTCATCAGTGCAGAGGTTATGGGAAGTTGTTTTCCACATGTCCTATCTCACCCAGGGTGTCCTGTATTTATTGATTAATGGGACACCAACAATGTTTTTAGATTAATTCCAATCCATCTTAAAATTGTATGGAATGAAAGTTCCATGGGAAACTATAGCAAAGAGTGATGAGACAATGGATATTGGATCCCCTTAAAGTGGATGCGGAGGAGAGGATAGATATTATTATGGGTAGAATTATCTAAACGTGGAGCCATGTGATAGTTGTTGACCTCAATCTCTAATAGAGATGTATAATCCACATGTTATGGATCAGGTGATGGTGGAATTTGATGCATTCCCCTTTACAGACATATGTAGTATTCTTGTTGAATCACCCATAGTTATTACGCTGTTTGATATAGGTGTTTCACACTCATCCATATTATATTTACGTGGGGACATACTAAAATTACTAATTGAGATTATACCAAATGTTATGGAGCTGGTTTCGCCTCTATGGATGTTGAAGAAAGAGGGCTCTCATGCCCATAATTCCTTGTATCTCTGCCAGATGTTAAAAAGAAATTGGATTTCCATGACTTGGAAATCGGAAAAATTTTTATGACCCTAGGGATGGATCTGACAATGATATTTAGGTCACATATTGATTGCTAGCACATCAAACTGACCTTTTTATACCACAATGGGAGCATTCATGTTTTTCAAGGAGATTGGGATCCAAGGTAAGGATGAGTAGGTCCTCTAATTCCGATGTTGAGTAGGGTTTATCATAATGTATCATCCCAATTGTTCGATGATGATAAGGAAGGTTCATTTAATGGGTTCCAATATATGATTAGTGAATTCCATGAATCCTTACAAGGGGATTTCATAGATTTTCCTCCAAAATGTGGTGTGAAGTTCACCATTGATTTTTTCTAAGAAAATACCCGATACATATTCCTTTATATATTATGGAAGCACTAAATTAGGGGATCTAATGAGTGAGAATGATAAATTAGATTCAACATTTTTTATTCATTTGGGATTGTCTCCTTGATCTTATTTGGTACATTTTGCTAAAAATGTTGAAGGATCAATTATGTTATGTGTCAAACACGAAAGGTTAATCGAGGTCATGATCAAGAATAAATACACATTACCCCATATTGATGAACTATTTTATAAGATCAAAGGGGAAATATGGTTTTAAAATATAGATCATTATTCAAAGTATCTCCAGGTTAGGATAGAAGAATCATTCATTCCAATAATCGTAATCTAAATTATGTTTTTTCATTTTTAATGCCTATTTATTTCATTTTTAATAATGAATTTTCAAATAGTTTTCAATTCCATTTGAAAATGTATGATATATAGATGTCTTGACACATTCATCTTGCTATTTTTTTGGATGCCATTCTAGTTTCCTCGAAGTCAGAAGAAGGGAATGAATAGTGGACATGAATGGCATTGGAGTACTGTTTTGGGGATGTTATAAGACCAAAATATTTAATCCATGTTGTTGAAATGTCATTCCTAGACTCATAGATTTATGTTTCATGGATATGTGATATTAGAGTACGGGGGTATTTTTTATCAATAGAATGTGAGAGTATAGATTTCATGGGAAATATTGAGTAATTTTTTTGAGATAGGAATATTTTTTGACATGGAAGTGTATTAATGTTTGTTCATTAGTGAATTTTCTTGACTTTCAATACCTATGAAAGATATTACATGTAAATGGATAATTTTTTCTTCGAGCCTCGATTTTATTGTGTATTTTAACGAGGTTAAGTAGTAGTTAACTACTTATCCTATCTTATCATACCCAAAGATGGATAGGGTTACATAGTCTATTATGAATATTTAGGTACAGTTTTTGTTGAGTGATTATATTAGATGACTATGTGGAAGTGTATGTCTCTCACTAACTCCAACCGCATGAAAATCGTTTTATAACCAATGACCTTGTTTCTTAAAATTTTATTCATACTGTCAAGTGTTGTCACCACTATCTTTTTTTGGGAATGTTTTATAGTCAACTCAAACATTAATATAATGAGTCATATCTTCTCAAAAAATATTTGAAGGTGAGTCATAGAAGGTGGATAGAGTATCTTGAAGGGTTCTACATCGACATCATCTATACTCTAGGTAAAGGTAACATGGTTGTTGACATAATATGTAGAAAATTTCGAAGTCATTATTTGAAGGAGACCTAAATATATTGGGAACATATGATATATTTTACCTTAATGAACATGGATGTCATCAAAGTGAATAGATGAATGTTTTTGGGTTCTATGAACTCGATACCTTATCTTTTATAGCTAATACAGGAAGAGAATTCAAATATGTTTTTTTTTTCTATTTCAATATAAGTTCCTAAATAGTACAAAGGTTCATAGTGAATGATTTATGTCTTCTAAATAATTTATTTCATTCAAGGGTCATTTTTTTTATTTTTATTTCTATGGAAAGTGGTGATGTATGATTTTAATTATTCTTAGTTTTATTTTCATCTTTGTTCCATCAAATTTTATGTTATATAAAATTTTAATTTTGTTGGCTAGGAATGAGGTGTGAAATTGTTGATTTTTTTTCTAAATTTTATAAATTTTATCATTTTTAACATCAAATAAGAACCCTCCATGTTTTATTTTACCTCTTCCTATCTCTATATTAAAGTGGGCTGAGGTTTCCATAGATTTCATCACCTGGCTACCCCGTAAAACATATCTATGTAATTATATTTGGATGTTCATTTATTATTTAAATAAATACACAAATTTTATCTTGTAAAAGGATACTTCTAAACTGAATGAGCTATTCAATTTAAATATTCAATAAATCATGTGGTTTAATTGGGTGTTATTTACAAATATTTCATAAAGGGACCCTTATTTCATATATTGGTTCTAGGAAGGGCTTAAACAAGAAATTTTGTTGTAGGTCAATTATATAATTACATTACACCCCAAAACAATTGAAAAAAATGGAGTGGGAAAACCAGATTTAGGAAGACATGATTCATGACTTCATGTTGGATTTTAGTGGTTCATGGGATAACCATATAATATTTGTAACACCCCATGAATTTATGATATATTTTTAATTGATTTTATGTCTTAAATTATATACTACACCAATTTTATATTTCACTGTATGAAAAACCGTATTATCTTGTAGTATACACACACTATTCTTTGTTTGTGTTACGCACAATTTCTAGTTCTTTTGAACAAATTCATTTCAGGCAACAATGATTATATTTTTTTTCAATTTATAAAAGATCTTGGTTTGAATTATGTTATACACAACAAAAAAGGAATATTTAACTAAAAATAATGCTAACCTGGCATGAATTACACGCAAGAGTGACCTTCGTCTATAGTTTGTGTTGTATGCAATACCGAGTTTCATTAAACAACAATATATTATTAATATATTATTATTTAATGGGATATAAACTAGAAGTTAAAAATTGACTTAACTCGATTTATAATTTTACATAACACTAACATTCATATTATTCTTTTCCTAGAACATTCTATGAGATCAAATTTAATTTTTCTGATAAAAGAATTATATTTAAAAAAATTCAGTTTTGCCACCATTTGATGGCACCCCCATTTAAAATATATTTTGAACACTTTTATATATTCTACATTACAAAATAATTATCTTATTTAGAATTGGGATATCAAAATTTACTTTGGATTAATTTTTGGTATTTTTCTGATAAACATTATGTTTTAATGAATAGTAAAAAATACTGCATTTTAATTCAAAACTGCCTATTCATCTTATTTATTAATATAGTTAGATTATATTTTTAATTGGTTTTAAATTATAAATCGACTAATTTTTTATCATTTGATAAAATTTTGTTCATTGGAATTAATTTCAAAATTAAATTGGATGTAAACACATGTTAATCTTATGATATTTTTTACATTTTAAAAGCCCTCTTTCTAGTTTTGACAATGATAAATAATTTTAAACTAATTAATACAAATTATGTTTTTTGAATTTTAGAAAAGAGGATTGAATATTTTTAATTTTAAGGTCCAAAGAATTTACAGAGGTCCCTTTTATTTTTTCATAATATGAATAATAACTATGGTAATTTTTATTTACCGCAGTTAAAGGTAAATCATGTAAACTAGTGTAACAAATAATATGATAAGGACAATAAAATTATCTTAAAACCTACCAAAATCACCTTGGATGAATTAAATTATACGTTCAACATATTTGGTTCTATGCATAGTCATTTAATGTTCACCTGGCAATGAAAATGGGATAGATATTAATAAAACGAATGAAAGTGACAAAATGTCAAACTCACATTTCATATAAGTATAATAATTTTTATATTGGGATAACAAGGTGATATCTCCACAAATAAATTTTACATGGAAATATAATATAATTAAAAACATCATGTTAATTTATTATTAATTTTTAGTAAAAAAATAATTACCATAAAGTCTTATACTTTAATGATGTAGATGTAAATTTATTGATGTGAAATTAATAAAACAATTTTTAATAAAATCTTAATAACCATAAAAATTCCCCAAACACAAGAAAAAAACTAATTGGTCGAGTATATCTCTATCATAATCATACAAGGATCAATATTTTTACCATTTGGATCCTTATTTAATAGATTATGACTTTTATATTATTTTATTTAAAGCAATGTTAAAGATTTCACATTTATTCTTTTATAAGTATAACATTTTTATTGTTTGATTTTATAGAATATAAATTCTACTACATATATTCTCATGAAATATATTAAATTTATATTCATCATGGTATTTTATCTTTAAATTTTAGTCAATAATTATGTATACTTAATAATTACACAAAAATATTGTAGTAATTATTTTGTTAATTGAGATATCAAATAAATGTTATTAACAATATTAAAAAAATATTTTGGGATAATTAATATGTCCAATAAATAAGAATTATATCCATAACTTCATACTAATATAATAAAATAGTTTTTTTTTATGTTAAAATGATATCTTTATATTTTTAAAAATCAATACGGTGAATAGTGTCATAATTTACACTATATATTATTTTTCAAAATAATGTTTTATTAAATTATTTAAAAATCATAAATCATGTTTAAAAATATATAATAGTTATGATACAATAAAAAATGTTTTAAATTATTTATTTATGATCTAATTGACATCAAATAAATAAATATTTTACCCATTTAATATTGAAATATTTGTTAGCCTTGTTAAAATGAGATAGAATAACTAAGTGATAAATTGAAAGGATGTGGTCTTAATGGACATAGAAACTTGTCTAATTTTGTTGTTGTTGATGATAATACAACTCTATTTAATATCAAGATTCAAATTTGGATATTTTTGGGGGTCTTTATGGGGATTTATTTTATTATAAATTTTTATTTTTGAGGTTTCCAAAAGTTCCCCTCACCTCATCTATAAAAGGGAACCTCATCCCCAATTTCTATACAACTCATTAAGACTTCAAGGTTGTACATAACCAACATATTTTTCATCTAAATTTACCTAGTTACATTTTAGAGGTCTTGGTCTTCTCAAAAGACTAACTCTAGTTCTATTAAGAGAATATTTAATGAGAGTATGACAATGAAGAGGTAATCTCCTCTACCAATTATTTCATATTTATTTATACCTATACTTATAAATCATGAGTTGTTTCATTATAGATTAATATCTCTATTAGAACTTATATAATGAGAAATTATTACAATTAAAAACCCATATTCATCATTCTATCCATCAAAAGAAAGTCTAGATCACCATGCTTGCATATGCACGTCTTACCATCTCCCCACCATGGTGTAATCTGATTTTTCACCACCACCTTACTTGGATGGGTATAAAATGGAAGAAATAACTATATATGATTATTATAAAATTATATTGATTCTGAAATATAGTAAACTAGGGAAATCAATACCATTAAACATTTATGGGAATGATATCGTCGCTCGTGTGTACGTGTTACCAACCATATCCATGATGCGATGCTATTATTTCTACATGATAACCAATAAAAATTATTATATAAATCCACCGAATGAATAAATATGGTATTTATTAGGTTAATTTAATTTTATAATGATATAAATATTACCAAAGTAGGAGAGAAATAACTTATTTTACAAAACATTCAGATGATCATAAAGTAGTTGAAACCTTAATAACGAGTGACAATGAATTATTACAAAACAGAGAAGGAGAATATGACCATATATGATTACCGTTATTTTGTAATAAGTTAATAACATTATCTAAATCATTATATAGGAGGTTCAGACACATATAAAGCATATCAGACCTAATGTGAGATAATTTTGTAATCTCATTTTTATTTTATATTTTTTATACTTTTGTTTTTACTGGGTGTATATTTATCATCCATCTATAGGTTTTCTAGAAACTTTTTCATAAAATATTAACTTTTCTTCTATGTATGTTTAAAATAATTTTTACACATTTTTTATTTTTAGTACATGGTATGAAAGGAATATTTCTTTCTTACTCATGATTGAATCTTGCACACTATCACCCATTCAATTTCATGCCATGAACTATCTCACAGTCTCTATTGTTCAACGAGTCTCACTATACTCTACATATCATTTTTTGTGACTATTACCAGGATTTCATCGTTAAATATTTGACTATTGAGAGGGATGACAGATACCATTTTTCATAATAAAAATAGATGAGATAAAATAAAGGGAATTTATATATTAGTTGGTGTTTCCCATCAACAAAAATCATTATTCCCAACTATATTCATAAATAAACATGTAACTTATAAGAATCTATAATGATAATAAATAAATAAAAAATTATATTCTTAATTTTTAGTAGAGGGAATTTTCCATAAAAAATTATAAATATTTTTTCACAATTCCATTATTGTAAATAATATACTAAAATAATCTTCATAATCAAAGAGAAATAAAATAGTTCAAATAATGGGAAAGTACCAAATTAAATAACATGAAGTCTAATTAATTCATGATTATGATATTTGAAGAACATTAATAAAATAAATTTTATCATGGGTTGAAAAAAAACAATTTGAAATAAATATTTATTAAAATATCAATGAGTTGGAAAACATGATAATAAAAACGGTATAATAGTGTATCAGTTCCATTTAAGAAAGAATTCATTTCTCTAAAAAAATACAATTCCATTATTTGTGTTCTAGTGATGATCCACCTAGAATTATTTCCTCTATCTCTATTCTCTATATCTTCTTATGTTTCATGAAAAATAATAGATTTCAACCCTAGTGTTTAGTTCTTATCATAAATATATATCTTAAAAATAGGTTTAAATAGTAAACATTATGAACACTGAAAATGATTGGGTTCATAATTGATAGCTAGTTTCATAAATTATTCATTACCTGTGTAAAATGCACAATTGTAGACTCAACTTTGTTGTTGATATTTATATTTTTGGTTATATATTGTATATATAACTAATTTAACCCATATAATGAGTTTTTATTTATTATATAAATTATTAATATCCTTTAAAAACACGCTAGGATGGAATTACATATAAATTTTAGAAGAAGGAAAAAATAGTGTATCCGGAAAAAGTATTAATTTTTTAGATCATTTACTATAATTAATATAAAATTACTCATATTTTATGGTCTCATACAATAAAACTAAATTATTTGGATATGTCTAAACCAATGGAAAAAGTTAGGAAACTACACTTAATTGAATAATCCTCCATGGATAGGGTTATACTATAATAGAATTGAGAACTCAAGATGAGATAGGAATGATGTTGGAGTTGAATTTCAGTGTAATGACAATTGATTATGAAATATGTAAACTAATAAGGGATTAAAATGATATTGGTGATAATATACTTTATGTTTGGAAGATTTATTATAATAGAGGAAGTTGCTATTTTAATTTTGAATATTTTTATTATGATGTGAAAATTTCAGATTCATTGAAATCAAAATTCATAAAGATTTGAATGAATATTTTTAATTCATGATCATAGTGAATTAATTTGATTACATTTTCTCATAAAATAATGATGTTTTACAGACTATTAATATTAATTAACTTCTATATGATCTTTATATTTTTTTCATCCCCAAATCCAATGAATGTATCTTCTAAATCACAATTATATTTTTTGTTGAAGAAAATTTCATTATCCACCTTCTCAAATAGACTTTATTATGAGGGGGAATCTATGTGGTCAAAATTTCCTATAACAACCACTTCTAACTCCCATCATTACCCCTCTATTCTCGTAGTGGCATAAAAAATACAAAGACAATGAATTGTATGTTGAATGTTTGATTATTGGAGGGGGATATAGTTTTGGTAGACGTGATGATAAAGGAATTTCATGTTGTGTGAGTTATATAAGAGTAGTGGTTGAATTAGATATGTATTTTAAAGAATTTTTATCAGTTAGATAGATTATCAAATACAAGAATCTATGGTTATTGTTGTGGAATTGGAAGTCCTTGAAGTTTCTATTTTAATTTTATTATATATTAATATTTTTTAGGTCTCCAAAAGTGCCCTTCACCTCAATTATAAATGGGCACCTCCTCCCTAATTTTTTCATAACTCATTAAGCCTTAATTTTCGTACACACCCTACCCATTTATCTTCTTCATTTACCTATTTAAATTATAGAGGTTCTGGTATTCTCAAAATACCAACTCTAGTTCCATTAATAGTATATCTAAAGTGAGCAAAACAAAGAAGAGATAATCTCATCTACCAATGCTATCATATTTCAATCTAATTATACTTCTACTTCACGAGTTGTTTAATTATATAATAATAAATCTACTAGAAAAAATATACTGAGAAGTTATTGTTATGAAACAATCATATTTATCATTTTATCCATTCTAAGAAATACGAAATCACCACGTGTGCGCAGGTATGGATTACCGTCTCTACACCGTGGTGTAATTTATTTTTCACCACCACCATACATGGATGGGTATAAAAATTAATGTATAAAAAATATTTGATTATTATATAATTATACTGATTCTGAGATATAGTAATCAATGAAAATCAATACAATTTATCAATTATGGGAATGATGTTGTCGCTCATGCGTACATATGACCGACCGTATCCACGATGTGATGTGATTCGTTATACATGATAACCACTCAATAATGATTATATAAATGTACATAATGAATAAATATAGTATTTATTATGTTAATAAAATTTAATAATTACATAAATATGACCCAATATTGAGAACTGTAACTTCTTCGAAAAAACATGCATATAATCCTAAAGTAGTTAAAACCCGAATAACAAGTAACAATGAATTTTTACAGACAAAAAAATGAAAATATAACCATATATGATTACCAGGATTCTAGAATATTTTTATAAAATTGTCTAAATAATTATATTTCTTGTTTGGAAACATGATAATTATATCAAAATTAAGGTAAGGGGTAATTTTTCAATCTCATTTGTATCTGAGATTGTTTATATTTAAGTATTTACTAGGAGAATATTTATCATCCAAGTCTATATTTTCTAGAAATGTTTTAAAAAAATGTTCACTATTTGAATATGTATGTTTAAAATCATTTTTACCCATTAATTACATTTACTACATGGTATGATATGAATATTTCTTCCTTTTTCTATATGAGGTACTTTTTGACATTTCCAGCATGAGTATGATAAAAATGTTTTTAACTTATATGGCATGAATGGATTTTTATATTGTCATCATGATTTATTTATATGAATATTCTGCTATAATATTAAAATTTTATTTAAACCTAAATTCTCCTCTTTTTAAATTTCTCATCATTTTTGGAAAATAAAGCATTCTTGAAGAAAAAATGTTATTTTCCACATCAATTAAGCTCAAATGTTTTATCAAAATTATTTTCCATCTAAGATAACGTTTTTAATTGGGTTATGTTTTTATCCATATTATTATTATGATTTGTTTGTGTTAATGATAGAATGATATTTTATATGAATTATGTTATAATGGAATGATGTTTAGGAAACCAATTTTATTTTTTGGGTTATGATATGATGAATGATTTATTTTAGTGTCGCACATGTAAGAATGATTTCATTATGAGATGGGTAGGACCTACATATTCCTCCAATTAATTAGGTAAAGATTTATATCTCATGAGATAGACATTAATAGAATGGAAATAAAATAATATTTAGTAATATAGGGGTAGAATGATAAGTAAATCTAGTTTAGTAATACATGGCTGGAATGACACGTAAACCCGGTTCAGTAATGGTCTTTTTCCAGCCTAATAGTCTCGTCATCATTGGCTTGAATACTATTAAAATAATATTAAGTGATTATTTTTTTTACACAATTCAATGTTTTATTCCAATTATAATTTATCATGGTTAATATTCCTTTATGATATATTCCTTACGTAATACAATGACTTATTTCATGACTAATGATATTGTTATTTAAACATTATGTTCTTGTTTTTTACTTTAGTATATTTATGGTTTGTTTTATGTTCTAAATGTTTACCCTTACTAATATTTTGAGCTCACCCTTTTTATGTTTTTTTCCACAGGATATAAGGAATGGTTTTTGGTAGGAAAAAAAGGGAATATATTTATGAGATATTTCAATGATCACTCACCAAGTTAGAAGATTATGTTCTATGTTTCCAAAGAAACTAAACCAATACTATCTTTAGGGAAATATTTCGGTCATGTATTATGTATTCCAAAAATGTAATTCTATTTCCATGTTCTTCAAGAATGGGTTGTTATTTTATTAGTATATTTTTTCAATAAGAATAGTTTTTAATCCATGATCAATATTGATCTATCTGAGGATCTATTTGTTCAACATTTTTGTCCACATTTTTTTGAAAAAATTGGGTGAAACATCTTCAGATGGACCAACCATCATGCAAGAAAAAGCAATAAAAATTCATATTATTGGTAATTTTTTGATGTTATCTCATATCCATTATAAGTGTTATTTGGATAATAGATTCGAAGTCTTTAAATTATTAACGGGTGACCAGGTTTTCTCTAATTATGAGACCTCATTTAGGCCATCATCAACATGGGAGAAAGGTGAAGCTTAGTCTGATGTATGTTGGACAATTTTAAATTACTCATAGGATAAGAAAGTTTAAATACCTCTTTGGGACTTCTATTTAGTTAACAATAATTCCTAAGATTTTCTATATATCTCATTTGAAAAGGAATAATCTATAACCATACCATGTTTTTTTTGAAAAATCTGGAGATAGAACCTAAATTGTTAGTGACAATAATTACAGTGCGAGTTTTCTATTCCCATGTAAAATTTATTTAATGATATATATTCTTCTAGTTCATGTCCAGAAGAAATAAAAGAACAATGATTATGAAATATATAAATGGAAGGATATAGTAGAAGTGTAGTGGCCTTAATTATTTTTTGATCTAAATATGGATTCAAATTCCATGGATAGGGATTTTAGTTTTGGGGATATTTTTCACACCCATAGTTTAATTTTCATGTATTTATCATTTATTTTTAGTATTTTATTTCATATATGGTTATCTTGTGTCTTTATTTAACCAATAATGTTTTTATCATGACTAGAGTTAGCGCACAGTTGGCACACTATGGAAGGAAAATGTTCCCCAAACTCTACAAACCATGTTAGATGGGAATGTGTCTCTAAAACCCCAAAACAATTTGTCACATTTATATGTAAAACTAGGTGACTAAATCATGAATCATATTCTAATGGAACAAAAAATCACTGATACAGTTGGTGGGTGGTTCCGAAAACCATGTGTCCAAAACATGTGGTCTGCCCAATATTTAGAACCTTTAAATTTCATAGACCACGTCTAACAAATTTAACCCCCATCAGCATTAATTTTCCCACATTTATGCCTCCTATATCATACGGTACACTAACCCCCTTCAACCCACTCCCCTTCCATCAAGGTTTTAGGGAGTTTTCGTCATTATTATTCCACGAATATCTTGTAACTAACTCGACACTTATATACTTGTCCCCTATCTTCCATCAAGAGTCTCATTTTACTTTATGATTGTGATGAACTAATTTTCTTCAAATATTAACCCAATTTCATGGGGTTTGATTTTTTATTTTAATCTTTCTTATATTTAATATCCTATCATCGGGGATTTCATTTTCGAACCGGTTCTTGAAGTTTTCATAGAAAAAAGTTATATGGTATCATGTTAATCCATAATTTTATGATTTAATAAATCATTAATCAACAACCAAATAATTTTTAATTTTTTTTGTGACTAAATGGGTTGTTTAATAGTTTTTTGTTGTGTGTGATTTTTTTTTGAAATGTATTTCCCCTATAGATATGGTTGGAAATGATGTTCTTTGGAATTTGATGCATGTCATGTGATGAAATTTGGTTTTAATAGTTGATAAAAGGGAATAAAATACATGATAATCATGGATACCTATGTGGGAATACATAGAAATATATTTTATGAATAACCATCTCTACATATAAGTATTGTATTATAATAGTAACTAAACTACTGATGATTACATTTATCTGTGATGGATCAAAGATGGGAATAGAAAATCACTTTCATGGTATAATTGCTAAAAAATATGAGTTGCATGGGTCTCTACTGACCATAGATACCAAGGTATTTCCCACTATTGTAATGTTTTATTTTTACCTACTAACAATTTATTTCTATTATATTTTATTTCATTTAAAAGTTAAACACTATTTTAATTTGATAATATTTTCACCATTATTTTTATAAAAAATTAACACACTCATTTGTATTATGATGGAATTTAATGGAATACAAGGTATGATCCAGGTTGGCCAGTTTACTCACACCTAAAATTCACCCAATGGGATTATGTAGACATTTCTTTTTTAGACTTAGGTAAATGAAATTGCATGTATATTGTTAATGGATACACATCTTAGTGAGTTCTTTTTGGGACATGTGTTAGGGGTGACATGATGGGTTTTATACCCATTTTTTTGAAGATACTTTTGTATAATTTATTTATCCCTATTATTTTGTTTTTCAATTTTGAACATTTCTATGGATATAACCATAGAATGTTTTTATTTTACTATCATTTTAATATTTCTTATTTTATAGATTTTAGAAATCCATTATTTTGTTTATGTTGATAATTGTGATGGGTAAAAGAATTTTCAAAGTAGTTACATGATTCCCATGTGTGTTGACAATACTCTATTGGAAATTGCATAGGATGAGTTTAGTGTAGATTTAGACCGAACCTCAGACTGGTTCAATATAATATGTAAATAATGCGTAAATATCATTGTTTCAAAACTATATACTTGTAGAATTAGGAATATAAGAATATTCCTTTTGTTATTGATATACTCTATGTATCATGGTAACATGATTTCTTGGGTGAAGAGATAATATGATTATTAATACATATATATAATATATCTAGCAGATTCAAGTACATATATACTTGTATTTGATATATATCATGCAATATACCCTAGAATAATTTGTATAATTGATTATTTTCTAGAATCCACACCTCCTTAAATTTTTGTATTGAGAAATTACTATTTTATTATAACTTTAATAATGCCTTTTGGGTCAAATTGTTGGCTTTATTGAGTGAGGATTGAGTTTAAAAATACTTATTTAGATAATATAAATATTTTTTGTGTTTATATAAATGGTGTTTTGGATAGATATTAACAATGTGATTCATATTATGAGATATAGGGTAAATTAAATTATCTATTTATAATTTTGTTTGTAAGTATTGAAATGATGTTTTTGATAAAGGGATAAATGAAAAATATTCTATAAGTCATTAATATTAGTATGATATTGATAAATATATACCCTAAAGATAGTATAAATACAATATATTTAGGATATTTCATATGATACTATATAGTGGTTATCATATTGTTTTATATCTATTATAGAAAAGTCATATTTTATGAATTTTTGGTATATCATTTCTTAAGACACATAGGTATATTATAATGTATATTTCTAATATAGTCAAACTATATTATTTAATATATCATAAATAAATGTGATTTATATAATTCAATTCCTTAAATTCCAAGGATTGATGCTGGTAACCAAAAGTTAATAGTTAATGCCAAAATATCTACCACATACACTATCATTTATTTTTTACATGATGTAATGAATGTGATTTTTTGGAATAATCAAAAGGTTATAAGGAGTTGTGACTAAAATTACACATGAATGTATATTATATACATTTTATTAGATGCATTGATACTTGGTAAGCATCATTATATACAAGATAACGAGGATTAACCATTGAAATAGTGTTGGTTCACGGTATTTAGCTATTTGATATCATATTCCTCCCATTTAAAAATATGTTCCTCTAAATCACTTTACCATTGATAGGTATATGTATACCATGGAACATTTAGGGAATCCCACCCAAGAATTTGTTGATTCAGAATAACTCATGAATACACTATGGATGAAAAAGTCCATTATTTGTTCCTTAGTGATCTTCATAAAGGACAAAGTTAGAGGAAGGTTATGTATCCATTAGTAGTGAAATTCACATGTCTTTTCATAGACAGGATACATGTTTTCAGTTACTAGATCTTCATTATCCCAGGGTTAGTTTTTCAAAATTCTTTCAATGTATTGAATAAATTTTATTCAATCCTAATAAACACATAAATTTTTATATATTGTGAGGTTAAATTAAATTTATATAATTTTTATTATTATTATTACCAATATGTTTTTGGGAGTTTGTAGAATTTAAAATATATTTACATAATAAAATATTCATTACATTTTATACACATATACACACACACATCAACATATATACACTTATATATATATATATATTATAAGTAAATTGATAAAATATAAATTCTCAACCATGTTTAAAAAATAAATAGGTTAATGGTATATATTTCTTTAATTTGATTTGTGGATCACAAAACATCCCTCATTTTGATGATTTAGGGATTATATAATAATAATGGTGTTAATGAATTATTTTAAAGTCAGTGTACATAGAAAGAGTTTGAAAACACTCCCAATAATCAAAATTCACAAAAAGACTTTAGTGGGACTTTTAATCATGTTTATAATTATGATAAATCATAATTTATGGTTATTCATCCAGATTTGGGGGGTTTATTATATTTTTATCAATGATTGTTGACAATGAATGTTTGGAATGTATTATGTTCAATGAAATTATTGTGTATAAAATGATCTAGTAATTGTTTCATGGTATGTAAATTAACCTTGTGATGCTATTATTCTCCTTGTATGTAAAGTGTGAACTAGATGTCGTGAAAAAATTAGAGCTTGACATAATGATCATGTGTACTTTTGGTATAATGTGATTTCACATGGACAATGGGATTAGGATTTATGATAAAACATGACAGCTAAAATTTTGATATTCATTTTCACTTGTTCTATATTATAATATGGTAGTATATAAAAATATTGGCTCCTTTTTAGGTGATATATTTTTCCATAGTTAACTATAAAACCATAAAAATTTAACCAAATTTTTACAGTACTATATTGGAATATTTTTGGAAAATTATGTTTTGTTGTAGAGGATATATCTTGTTTTTGAATAAAAAATATTCTATAGGTTACATGGTTTTTTGGATTGTCATATAGACTAGTTAACAATATATATTTGTGTAGATCCTATTAGATTATGATAGGTTCTTGGGTATGGATTGTTATTATTGAGTTATTGTCACATCTGGTCTTCACTTTGAGGTATGTATTCAATTTTAATTTTAATCACATAAGTTTTATTGATTTTTTTGTAAATTGTGTTGTTGGAGTTCGAGCTGAGCGTTATTTTTAGTGGTACGCACTTGCGCTGATAAATGGACGCGGGCTTGACGTTGCCCGACGCACGGGCACGGCACGAGTGAAGCCTTGTGGCCTGCCTGGTACATGGGTGGTCTTATATGGTATTATTAATATTAACGTTTTAAGCGAGTATTTCTTTTATTTTATTCTCATTTCTTTACTATTATAAATATTATTAGTATTTTATTACATTTCAATTATTAACATATATTATTAAACCCTTTTATTATTTTCTATTTTATAATAGTTTAATTATTATTATTGTGTGTGTATATATATACATATATATATACATGTGTATATATATATATACGTATTTATATCTCTCCATTTTATTTATTTATTTATTTTATCTTTATTATTTCATTTCATTTCTTTTTATTTTATTTAATTCTTTTTTTTACCCACCTAATCCCTACCCTATCCGCCACCCCCCTCTTTTTTCTTTCCTCTCCCCCATGTTTTCTTCTCCTTCCTCTTTTCCCTCTTCTCTTCTCCTCCCTCTCCCTTCTTCTTCTCTCTTCCTTCTCCCTACCTTCTCTCCCACAGCTCCAACACACTCCCCTTTTTTCCCCATCTCTCCAGCAGCGCGCCTCACCACACCCCAATCCCCTTTCCTCCCGCGGACCCCCCTCAACTTTTATCTTTTTTTCCTTTTATTTTTTTTCTTCTCATTCTATCCTTCTCCCCTCCCCTTTTCCCCTATTTCTCCAGCGTGCCTCACCCTCCCCTTCTCCACCCTTCCACACCCAGCACACCCATCATCCCCCCTTTTTATTTTATTTTATTTTATTTTATTTTCTTTTCTCTCCTCACCCTTCTTCATCCCAAAAATCCGACCAGCCCCACCCTATTCTTGTCTCGCCTTCTCGCACTCTCGCTCGTGTTACTGGACAACCCCCGCAACCCGGCTCGCACTCACCGGACAGCCGCTGCGTGACCCTCGGTTGGATCCCGAAATTTCTGCGATAATGGTTGGTTTTATTTTATTTAATTATTATTGATTTGTTTAGTTGTTAATTAATATATTTAGTTATTATCACATGTGTTTAAAATTGTTAACCAAATTATTTGATTATTATTAGGTTGGTTAATCATTTTATTTAATCTGTTTAATTTTTTATTAATTTAGTTAATTGAATTTTTTTAATTGTTAATCTATTTGTTTAATTACTATTAAATTTTATTATTCATTATTCAATTTTATTAATTGAATTTCTCTTATTGGAAGTTAAATTATTAAATCGCAGATGTTGTGATGGGTTGGCGATGAGAATTTTTGGTCTACTGTTTTAGGACCTTTTTTACAGTTTCGTATAGTGCGACCTTTGCATAGTGGGAGTATTGCGCGGTATTTTTTTCTTTCGTTCCTACATTGAGGTAGGTGGTTCCATGTCTTTACATCATTTAGATACTTTAATTTGTTTGTTTATTTTAACCTAATATGTTCTATGGTTTAGTTTCATGATGCGAATTATGTTTATAATGTTTTGGTAGTGTTGTAGAGCTTCTGCGAAATGTGTTTTAAAAATGGTGTAACATGCGTGCGTGATGAAAATTGCACTTGTCTTTAGAAATTGTGATGTTTTTCCTTTCAATCTGGTAGTGGTAAATTTTAGAAGTGTTTAATAATTGTTTATAGAGTGCCAAAGAGGTTTTGAAAGGGTTGATTTGTGAAATTGATTTTGTAATGGTTTCTTTTGCATGCGATATGTTTTATAAATTGAGGAATTGTTTATTTAGGTGGCGTTTTGAGTGCGAAACATGGTTGACAGGTTTTTAGGGATGTTCGGTAGGTACGAAAGGTGTTTTCAAGTCACTTTAGGTGTTTTTGTTTTCTGTTAATAGTCATTTTCAATGTATATGAATCACTTTTGGTTTGTTTTCCTTGTTGTGTACTTTTGAAGCTGAAATAAAAAGTTGTTTGAATAATGGAAAAAATGTTTTGACATGGTTACCTCGTGTATCAAGTTTTAAAGTGACGCCTCTATATAAAATCAAGCTGTTTTCAGTGTAAAGTATTCTTGGTTTTTCATGAAATGATTTCAATAATAACTCAAATGATTTATTAGTACATTTATATGACGCTAAAATGGTTCTTTGTAGGACTTGAATACACGTTCATTTTTAATGTGGTCAATTTTTATAAAACGAGACATGTCATGTGCGCGTGTCTTTGAAATAGTGCTTTGGGATGAAAATGGTGACTTTTGCATGCAATATCCTATTTGGTCTGTGAAATGAGAAATAAATATACTATGTGAATATGAAACTTGTTTGATCACATGGGAAAACCCTGGGTATCTAGGTGGGTGGACTAGAACTAGTGCGCTAGTGAACCGGATGGGTATCGTTCCTGTTTCACTTAGCTGGATTGACGATTGCAACACTAACTAAACATATGATATCTAAGGGTCGTGGCCTTCTATGCCACGTGTTTTGAGGGTCGTGGCCTTTTAATCCACGTTTTCTGAGGGTCGTGGCCTTCTAAGCCACATTTCACTGAGACACGAGGTTCTAGGGTCCCACTCGAGCTAGATGATCCTTAGGGTATTTACCCATAGTGCTCTACCATCGATGGTGTGGTGCCTTCCGTCGGCATATAGAGGACCACTTGTTTGTGTGTGTGTGTGTTTGTGTGTGTGTGTATGTGTTTGTGTGTGTCTGTGTGTGTGTGTGAGTATGTGTGTGTGTTTGTGTGCCCAAAATGAACCTTCCTCTTCCTCTTTAAAATTGTGTTTGCGAAATGAGATCTTTTTAGTGTTTTCTTTTAGAATTTGGTTTGTAAATGTTTTCCTTAAAATCATTTTGAAAGTGTAATTTTGAATAATCACTTTAAATTGTCTTTTGATGTTATCGCATGGAACTTTTTCTCGGTGGCATCCTACATGGATTATAGCTCACACCCTACATACACCCTTGGGTGTGTGTAGATTCTTGTTTCTTGTGTATTCCAGGTTGTGCGTCGTGCTCAGTGATGATGGTTCTAGTTGATGTTTCTCTTCGTGTGCAGGTTGGTGTTGGTAGCTTGGGGATGCAACTTCTCGTGTTGTATGAGGTTGGTTTTGGAGCTTAGTTCTTTATTCCTGTTGTTTTTCATTTTGGGGTTTTAGCTGAATTGTAGACCTAAACCTGTTTAAAGTTTAGAAGTTTGTTTTGTAGTCTGTTTTCAGTTTCAGTTTTTTTATCTGGTTGGTTGTTTTTCTGTCTTGTATTTTGGGTAAAACCGTTCCCACTTGTTACTTATGATACCCAGACACTTGTCCCAGCCCATGGGGATCGGGAACGCCATTTGGGCCTTACCGCGGACCGGGTCGGGTGCCGAGTCGGATGGCGACCCGACCTGGTTCGTGACAAAATGGTATCAAAGGAAGGTTTTCTCTCTTGAGTCGTTTTCTTTTGAGATAGAGTCAGAGTGGACCAAAATTAATGATGTCGGAACTCGGCGTTCTAGCTACGAGCAATGTGCCTGGCCATCACACCTCGTGGCGGGACTCGAGTTACCAAAGTGTGTTGAGGTTTTTCTGTGTTTTTAGTCATTGCGGTTAATCTTGTCTATGGGAAACGGAAAAAAGGGGTAAGGTCAGTGGCCCTAGTGAGCTCACAGGGTCTGGAAAGCCATGTGGAGCCGGGGGCGCTGTCCTAGAATACCCTCCGTGGCAGTGTCATGACTGGTGTATGGCCGCCAACCATACGTTCAAGTCACCCGCTGACACAAGTTTTCTCTTGGTTCATTTCTCGTCTCTTTGTTTTGGATTCGTGGAAATTTGGTTTTTAGGTAAAAATGTTTTGGTCTTGGAAAATGTTTTCAAATGAAATTCTTTAAAAAGAAAATAACGAGAAAGGTTTGGAAAGTGTGGGTTGGATGTTTTGGTTTTGAATAAAATGGAATGGTTTGGTTTTGATCCTTGGCGCTCTCATGGGCAACCACATGCATGAGTGTATGCGAAAAGGGAAATGGTTAATGGAACAAGCGGATGAGTTCCTGGATGGACATAAGGTGCATTCCGATGCGACATGAGAACATGCATGTGTGAGGCTCATGGGATGCCATTGGTGTTTGTGCAACCCACTAAGTTTTCTTATTTTCAAAATTTTTTGTTAAAGGAAAAATTTGGTGTTTTAGTAAATGGTGTTTGTGTGGCGTGTCCTTGTGTTTTTTGAGATATTGGATGTGTGGCGTTTTGAGCTGAGCATTCTTTCTGAATGGTTTCTGTCCCAAGTTTGAGTTCTTATTTGTAAGTTGGTATGCAAGCGTGTGGTTAGTAAATTCCTTTGAATAGTACATCGGGGAGCCCTTGTAGTGGTTTCCCCTGCATGTTTGGTGTTTGGTTGTGGTATATCTTGACCGTTGGACCAGTTTGGTTTGGTCTATATTTTTCATTCTTGACTAGTGTATGCCCCCCATAAAGAATTGGCATGTGATTGAAGTATAACTACGGGGAATTCCCTGTTGGCCGGCACTCTAGTTGATCGAAGGACTCTCTTTTTGAATTCTAGAATTGAACCCACCTCTCCTTTTTACAACTAAGTGGATCCTCTTGCAGTGGGATGACAGATGTGAGGGGAGTTGAACAGAGTTTTGGTTTCTTTGAGTTGTCTGAGTCGTCGGGCATGGAAATTTGACGTCGTTGCGCTTGAAGGTTTCCCCTAGAAACGACAAAAGGTAATCTAGCGGGGAAGGGTGAAGGCGGTTCAGAATTTTCAGTGTTTACCAGTGTCTTGTAGGGCTTTGTAGTATTATCATCGGTTGCAAGGGTCATGTTTGGTGACATCTTACAGTGTAAGTTCTCTTCTATTGTCAAGGGTGAAGTTTGACCTCATTAATTTGAAAGTTATGTTTGGAAATGGTGAAGGAGATTCCAGTGGGGAGAGGAGGAAACAACCTAGAGTAGTCGGTGCAAGCCACTATTCTAAATGATCTATGGTCCTTTGTTGGTTTCGTTTAAGAAAGGGTCCACGTTAGGCCACTAGTGTGGCAGACCCAGTCGTATGAGGCTGCTATGGTCGTTTGCAGGAATCTTGTGGTGCTCAAGACGCAGTTTAAAGTCCTTACCAGCGTAATGTTCCTCTCAATAGCAATGATCATGTTCAGGTGATTATTTGTGGTGTCGTGTTCTTATCCAGTGTAACAAAGGGTGATGCACATGCACCATTTCAACTCTGGTGTTGGTGAATGTTCCTCGTATGATCAGTCAGATGCTGTAATGTGTCGTGTTTGCTGGTGTTGCCTCTGTTGAAGTGTGGTTGCATGTGACACCAAAAGGAGAAGCTCTGTTCAGGAGTCTTCAATGCCTGACTGTGAGGTAGGAGGTGCTTCAAACATCAGGGCTCCAGCCATAGGCCCCGGAGTGAATCTGGCACGTGGTCAGGAACCCCAAGAGTGTATGAGACCCCAACCTTGTTTATGTCATCAGGGTTAAGAGTGGAGTTAGTTTAAATTGTTTACTATGGTTGTTTTGTATCGAATGAGCCGTCTGGTTGCATAAGGTTTTCGTGACCATGTGGAGAAGTGTTCGTCTCGTGCATTAAAGTCTTGGGGGTCACGTTCCACTGGATGTAATTTCTTTAGTGGCCTTATGGGGTTTGTTGAGTAAATCTATCTCAAATCTGAATAATTCTCATCTAGGATTGTGGAAATGCTGGTTTGTCTTGGGTCATGCTTTTGACGACCCGGTAGTCGCCCCCCCTCCCAGCCCCTTGTGGTGGGGTGTTTGGTCACCATCGAGAATCTTTTTCCTAAAGTTTTGTACCAACTGTTAGTTCTAATGGAGGGGAGACCCACATCATATCTCGTACAAATATCTCTGGAATGAATCGATGTTGGACTCTGCTTTAATGGTGGGGAGTCCGTTCGGACCTCCCGATGTCGATTTCCCAAACCCATCTTGGGCGATGGTAGGTTCTTAATGGTGGGGAGTCCGCCCGGGCCTCCTCGTGTTGATTTTTCTACTCTCGTCTCAGGCGCCGGAAAGTTTTTTTTAATAGTGGAGAGCCCCATTGGGCTTTCCCGTGGTGGGCCATTCTGTTTTGTTCACAGAGTTGGTTTAGTGGTAGGTTATTGAAATATTCCTTGGATGTGGGTTGGTCTTGTATCTTTGTTCCAGTAAAATGGTGTGTTTTTCATTCAATGATGATTGAGGTGTTTTGGTTTGTGAGTTTGGTATCTGCAGGTGCGAGAGTTGCTTTCCTGAATCAATCAACTGGAGGCGTTCTAGCTATTTGGGGTGGGCAACACATATCAGAAAGTATTTTCACATGCTTCTTGAGGTTGTCATTTGAGTCACTTTTTCTAAGAATGTTCCTTTTGCTGATTTTCGCTTGTTGGTTGTAGAGATCCTCTTTGAACTTTAGTGGGGTATCAGTTTCTTCTTTGTGCCTCAACCCTAGTTGTGGATTTCCGGGGATGGAATGTTTTCATGGTGGGGAGAATTGTCACATCTAGTCTTCACTTTGAGGTATATATTCAATTTTAATTTTAATCACATAATTTTTATTGACTTTTTTGTAAATTGTTTTGTTGGAGTTCGAGCTGAGTGCGATTTTTAGTGGTACACACTTGCACTAATAAATGGACGCGGGCTTGACGTTGCCCAACGCATGGGCACGACTCGGGTGAAGACATGTGGCCTGCCTGGTACACAGGTGGTCTTACTTGGTATTATTAATATTAACGTTTTAAGCAAGTATTTATTTTATTTTATTCTCATTTCCTTACTATTATAAATATTAATAGTATTTTTATTACTTTTCAATTATTAAATTATATTATTAAACCCTTTTATCATTTTCTATTTTAGAATAGTTTAATTATTATTATTTTGTGTGTGTGTGTGTATATACATATATATATACATGTGTATATATATATATATGTATTTATATCTCTCCATTTTATTTATTTATTTATTTTATCATTATTATTTCATTTCATTTCTTTTTATTTTATTTAATTCTTTTTTAACCCACCTAATCCCTACCCTAGCCGCCACCCCCCTCTCTTTTTTCTTTCCTCTCCCCCATGTTTTCTTCTCCTTCCTCTTTTCCCTCTTCTCTTCTCCTCCCTCTCCCATCTTATTCTCTCTTCCTTCTCCCTACCTTCTCTCCCACGGCTCCAGCGCGCTCCCCCTTTTTCCCCATCTCTCCAGCAGGGCGCCTCACCCCACCCCAATCCCCTTCTCCTCCCACCGACCCCGTCCCCTTTTATCTTTTTTTTCCGTTCTTTTTTTTTCTCATTCTATCCTTCTCCCCTCCCCTTTTCCCCCATTTCTCCAGCGCGCCTCACCCTCCCCTTCTCCACCCTTCCACACCCAGCACACCCATCTTTCCCCATTTTTATTTTATTTTATTCTATTTTAATTTATTTTCTCTCCTCACCCTTCTTCCTCCCAAAAAATCCGACCAGACCCACCCTCTTCCGGTCTCACCATCCCGCACTCTCACTCGCACTGCTGGATAGCCCCCGCAACCCTGCTCTCACTCGCCGGACAGCCTCTTCGCGCCCCTCGGTTGGATCCCGACATTTTTGCGATAATGGTTGGTTTTATTTTATTTAATTATTATTGATTTTTTAGTTGTTAATTAATATATTCAGTTATTATCGCATGAGTTTAAAATTTTAACCAAATTATTTGATTATTATTAGGTTGGTTAATCATTTTATTTAATCTGTTTAATTGTTTATTAATTTATTTAATTGAATTTGTTTAATTGTTAATCTATTTGTTTAATTACTATTAAATTTGCTTATTCATTATTCAATTTGATGAATTGAATTTGTTTTATTGTTAGTTAAATTATTAAATCGCTGATGTTGTGATGGGTTGGTGATGGGAATTTTTGGTCTACTGTTTTAGGACCTTTTTGACGGTTCCATACAGTGCAACCTTTGCGCAGTGAGAGTATTGCGCCGTATCTTTTTTCTTTTGTTCCTGCATTGAGGTAGGTGGTTCTATGTCTTTACATCATATAGATAATATAATTTGTTTGTTTAGTTTAACTTAATATGTTATATGGTTTAGTTGCATGATGCGAATTATGTTTATAATGTTTTGGTAGTGCTGTAGAGGATTTGAGAAATGCATTTTAAAAATGGTGTAACATGCGTGCATGATGAAAATTGCACTTGTCTTTAGAAATTGACATGTTTTTCCTTTCAATCCAGTTGTGATAAATTTTAGAAGTGTTTAATAATTGTTTATAGAGTTCCAAAGAAGTTTTGAAAGGGTTGATTTGTGAAATTGATTTTTTAATGGTTTTTTTTGCATGCGATATGTTTTATAAATTGAGGAATTGTTTATTTAGGTGGTGTTTTGAGTGCAAAACATTGTTGAAAGGTTTTTTAGGGTTATTTGGCAGGTGCGAAATGTTTTTTCAAGTCACTTAAGTTTTTTTTTTGTTAATAATCATTTTCAAAGTATATGAATCACTTTTGGTGTGATTTACTTGTTGTGTACTTTTGAAGTTGAAATGAAAAACTGTTTGAATAATGGAAAACATGTTTTGACATGGTTACCTCATGTATCAAGTTTTAAAGTGACGCCTCTATATAAAATCAAGCTGTACTCAGTGTAAAGTCTTCTTGGTATTTCTTGAAATGATTTCAATAATAACTCAAATGATTTATTGGTACATTTATATGATGCTAAAATGGTGCTTTGTAGGAGTTCAATACGCGTTCATTTTTAAAGTGGTGAAGTTTTATAAAATGAGACATGTCGTGTGCGTGTGTCTTTGAAATAGTGATTTGGGATGCAAATGGTGACTTTTTCATGAAATATCTTGTTTGTTCTGTGAAACGAGAATGAAATATACTATGTGAATATGAAACTTGTTTGAGCACATGGGAAAACCCTGGGTATCTAGTTGGGTGGACTAGAACTAGTGCGCTAGTGAACCAGATGGGTATCGTCCCTATTTCACTTAGCTGGATTGACGATTGCAACACTAAATAAACATATGATATCTGAGGGTCGTGGCCTTCTAAGCCACGTGTTCTGAGGGTCGTGGCCTTCTAGGCCATGTTATCTGAGGGTCGTAGCCTTCTAAGCCACATTTCACCGAGACACGAGGTTCTAGGGTCCCACTCGAGCTAGATGATCCGTAGGGGATTTACCCATAGTGCTCTACCATCGATGGCATGGTGCCTTCCATCGGAATATGGAGGACCACTTGTGTGTGTGTGTGTGTGTGCCCAAAATGAACCTTTCTCTTCCTATTTAATTTTTTTTTGTGAAATGAGTTCTTTTTAGTTTTTTCCATTAGCATTTGGTTTGTAAATGTTTTCTTTAAATAAATTTTGAATGTATAATTTTGAATAAGAACTTTAAATTGTCTTTTGATGTTGTGGCATGGAACTTTTTCTCGGTGGCAACCTACTGGGATTTTAGCTCACACCCTACATACACCCTTGGGTGTGTGTAGATTCTTGTTTCTTGTGTATTCCAGGTTGTGAGTCATGCTCAACGATGGTGGTTCTGGTTGTTGTTGGTCTTCGTGTGCAGGTTGGTGTTCATAGCTTGGGGATGCAACTTCTCGTGTCGCATGAGTTTGGTTTTGGAGCTTAGTTCTTTATTCCTGTTGTTGTTAATTTTGGGTTTTTAGCTGAATTGTAGACCTAAACCTGTTTATAGTTTAGAAGTGTGTTTTGTAGTCTATTTTCAGTTTCAATTTTTTATCTGGTTGGTTGTTTTTTTGTCTTGTATTTCAGGTAAATCTGTTCCCACTTGTTACTTACGATAACCGGGCACTTGTGCCAGCCCGTGGGGATCGGGAACGCCCTTTGGGCCTTGCCGTGGACCGGGTCGGGCGCCGGGTCGGATGGCGAACCGGCCTGGTTCGTGATAGTTATTACTTTTTATATTTTGATATTACACTTGATTGGTGAGTGAAATTTTCAGAGAAATTGACTCCCTTATGTTGAATATTCAGTTATGACTCAACATTTAATTCACACATAGAAAATAACGAATCAGATTAGTAGACACTACCACACCCACAATGATTTCATTTGGATTGGATATAGATTTATTTCATTAGTAGTAACTCAATGTGATGTGAATATGGATTCAATTTGTCATGGAAACTAGATATAGAGTGGTCAGGATAGTGTGATGATAACATGATTTGAGGTGTTCGAGAAAAACAAGGCACTAGGTAGTGAGAGTGGTATTATAGAGAGGCATTTATATTTTTATGGGGTATGTAATAAAATATGTATAATGTATTATTTTGTATGTGGTTCATTTGGTGTCCTTGTGAATGGAATATATGAATGTGTTAGACGTATGAGTGGTAATTAATGGAATCTAATAAGAAAATTGATCCGCCTACTATATCTTATAAGTACTGAGTATTAGATAGTTAACTATATGTAAGTTCACATTTAATACCTTTGTTTTTTAAGTGGTCACAATTATATATTATGATTTTCCTAATTTTATTTTTATGGATTCATTTTTTTCATTATTGTTCATCTGTTAGGGATTCCTTTATTATGTGGATATACAATAACCTATTTTTATATATAGGGTTTGGATATTATATCGGTGGATTTATTTTGATGTTGTAGCTCAATGACTAAGGTTGATTGTTGGAGCTTAATGCTTGAGATTTTTTTTGTGTACCGTATATGTATATAGGATATTGGGGTCTTTATCTATATTTTGATGTTTTTTGGATTTTTCCATAGTTGATGTTTATTTCAAGGATTACTTTTATAAAATTATTTTATTATAAATTTTCATGGTATTAAAATTCTATGGATATGTTATAACACATCATTTGGTGTTTTTCTTATCACTAGAAAACATCCATTATATTCATTAGAAGGTAATGTCACTTAATTTTTAGATTATTACCACATCACACATGGCTAAATTTTTTATTATTGGGGTTTTCCTTAATAATTCACACTTTATTTATTCGTTAATAATAGGAGGGATATTTATATGGTTAGTTCAAAAAAATTCAAAGAAATTTTTAATATTGGAAAACCATTTCATGGACAATCTCATCAATAGAAGTCTACCTATATAGATCCCATACTGATGGGGAATTAATTTCTGGAAGAACACATAACTATTATGTTAGTATATTTATCAAATATAAAATTATTTGAAGACATCGACAAAGTTCATGTTGATATTGGTAAATGAGTGATGTTTGAAACTAATCATATAAAAGTTTTATTTATAGGATATAGAGATAATAAATTTAGATATTATATATGGTATAAAGACATATGTAATATTATTAGAAGCTGAAAGGATATCATTAATGAAGGTATGTTTTATATGGATCGAAACATGGAAGAATAAATTGTGAACACCAATAATCAATAGAATGATTCTGTCAAAATAAACATTATTATGGATTTATGGATTAATTTAAAGAGAATTAAAAATACGAATGTACAAGAATGTCAAGATAGACAAAATTTTATTATACTTGAGAAGTTCTATCAAGATTACATGTATAAAAATATTTAATTTTTTTTAATTAAATTACTAATAAAATACACTTTAATAGTTCTATTAGGGTCCAAAGGCTGGTGCATGGGCTTGAATCAAAAATAGAATATTTCATTCTATCTGATGTTAGGGATATTAATATATTAGAAGAGGTGTAAATTATGAGTGACTCTAATACTTACATTCAGAAATAAAGGAATAGATAAATTATTTACATGTTAATGACATATAGGAGATAATGATTTTACAATTATATTAGTAATAACTTCTAAAAAATTATAATTATCAAACCAAGAAATAAGAGAATAGTTGTAAATTGTACCTGAAATTGTAGGCAGTGAGTGGATTTCAATGAAATAAAGTTATTAATTTTTTTGAGAAAGTCAAAAAAATGGTGAAGTATACAACTATCCACATTTTTATTAAATGGTTTTATAAGTGGGTATATATCATTTGTAATTATAAGTTAATATATAATTTATTCAGAGGGATTTTGAAAAGTAAATTTATATGTAGTAACCAAAATATTTCTAAGATTCCCAATGAATGATTTGGTGTGAAACATCTTTCAACATTTATGTTTTCTAAAACAAGCTCGTAGATAATTTAATAGATGGTTTAATGAATTATTGAAATTAAAAGCATTGAAATGGTGCAATGTTATTGGTTGTTCACAATTCAATGTTTATGGTGATTGTTATTTCATCGTATTTCTCTTATATGTGAAATATATAAAATTTATAGGTTTTGAGATGAATCAGATAATAGAGCTTATGTTAGAAGTAATGGAAACCTTCAAGATGAAATGTATTAAGGTGTTAAATTGGATATGTGGTTTAATGATAAGTAAACAATAAAAATTGGAAAATGGATTGTTTCTATGTCTGAATACAATGAGAATAAATTATAATGTTTCCAAATTGAATGGATTGGAAATGGTATTCACCCCACGGGCCAATTATTCAGTATATCCAAAGAGACTGTACACAAGATATATAATTCGGATGAGGGAATGTTTTATATAAATATTATGAATAGATATATTGATATATATATATATATCAAAGTTCATAAAAATCCTGACATTACATAGTGAGTGGGATTTTCCCATTTTTTAGGTTTAATATTAGTAAGGAACACTTTGTAGTTGTAATATTATACTCTAGAATATCAATATGTGAATAGATTGCAATATATGTCACAAAATAGATGATACATTTTATGGGTGTATGGATATGAAATTTGTGGGAGGTTTGGATAGAAAATTTTATAGCACAAGATATGTGTTCACTTATGATTAAATGATATTTATCTGGTTTTCCTAATAATAACATGTCACAATAACTTCAGAAAAATGAGAGTGAGTGGAATAATGAAGTTTGTTAATGATCTAATTAATATAAATTTTTTGTTGTAAAAAATTATAAGGATGTAGGTTAACCTGATATTATTATATATATTTCGTAGATCAGTATTTCTTTCCAAGAATATAATGTTCTATTCACAATTTAGTCGCATTCATTTGAAGTATCACTTCACATAAATTCTCTAATAAGAGGGAGTTTTAGTACTATGGATAGTTTTTGTGTGAAAGCTATATTATATTATTACCAAAGGTTATAAACATGGAAAATATTTTGAAATATCGTTCCTTAGTGGGAAATTTGTAATACCCAAAGAAAAGAGAATAATTTTCTCTTCTATATTTTTTGAGTTATTCAATATTTTTCTTTATACATAACATCGATATTCAATTGAAAATGTCATGATTATAAAAATATTATTATATAAATGTTACTATTATAACCAAGCTATTAAATTGAATAGTCTTTAAAAAATTATTAAAATTATAATATATATATCTATATTCTCAAATCAAATTTTTGGACTAAAATATTATATGTATGCACTCAATTCATAGATAGGTAAATTGAAGCTTCAAATTTTATTTCTCGTCCATATTTTGTGTGGAATTTTGTGCATTGATATTATAATTAATATATTCCACAATTACAAATTATATTTTATTAGATAGTCATCATTTCATAAACTAAAATTAAAAAATTTACTCAGGCTGAAATTTTGGGATTTTCTAAAATTATTGAACTTTCAGTGAACTATGAAAAATACAGAATAATAAAATATGGTTATTTCATTTAATTAAATAATTTAATTTCAAAGACACTTTATAATTTCTATTTGGTCACAAAGTAAAATATTATATATCTTATTTAAACTAATATAATTAATTCTATTTTAATTAGATGTATTAAATATTTTAATAAAAGATAATATTTAGGTGTAAAGAAATTTTTTTAAAAAGGAATTCATTATTTTTATTAATTTATATTAAATTTAAATTCTTTTCATTCTATAATTGAATATTAAAAAATGGAATCAATATTTGAAATCAATATTTTTTTAAATATTACAATTTTATTTTTGGTCATTAGAAATAGTAACCACATTGAACATTAATCACCTTGGAAAGGATAAAAAAGTAAAACCAAGTAACAACTATTGGATGTGAAATTAAAATTACTATAAAAAATTAAATTAATATATTAAATGGGAGAAGTTCAACCATCATCATCCATGATTTTAATTTGTGGATATTTTATTCCATTTTTTCTATAATAATGACTTGAATATTATTTTACGTAAATAAAAACATAAAATTCTACCCAGTTTTATTTAAAAAATAATAATATTTTTATAGGGATAAAAATGGTTTATAGTTTTCTATAAGTTATAAATATTGATATTAATAAATTATTTTTATACTAGTTATTTAATTATATTCTATATTGATTATATCATTACTTTAAAGGTTTAATCGTTGCACAGATAGTTCATGTACAAGATGAAGAAAAATTAATAAAAATATTTTAAAAAAATAAATTTAATATATTTACAGTGAATTATATTATGCTATTAATTTTACAAAATGTTTTAATGTATACATAACGATGATCAAGTATATATTCAAAATAATATTTTTCTTCCTAAAGTTAATTTCAAATTAAATTAATATTCAAAAAAATAAAACCAAGGATATTTATATAATATAATATTTTATTAATTGATTCAGTAATCATAGAAATCTCATAAGAGTAAAAGTGAAATGGGATACGATTTAATATTTAAAACCGTGATTTTTTTGAGCCAAATGTTACATTATTAGTGAATTTATAACCATTTAGTATTGAAAATGTTTTTTCTATGGTTAAGGATAAATTTATTAAATGAAGGCGTTAAACCAAAATATAAGGATTAAAATGACCAAAAACCTAAGAAATGTTTATTGGTTAATTATATTTCATCCATAAACTATATATTATTTTAATTTTTTTTGAATTGGTTCCACATTAAAATTGATAATAATTTATTACTTTCAAATATTTTTTGTAATTCTATGTGTGTCTATTTTTTCACTATAAAGGTCACCACCTCTCCCCTGTTCTTATCACCACCATGAGAGACATAGCTCAACCAAGCCCTACTGAAAACTCTTGTAAGAATCCTTAGTGAGGTTATATATTTTGTGGTCATATTATTGTAAAAACATTGGTACTTATAATTTTATATCATTATGTAATTAAATAGTAAAAATCCTTATAATGGATAATGAAACATGATATATTTATTGAAATTAATTAACTCATTCTGATGGAATAGTTACTTAACCATATGAATAGTAACATGACCATTAGGAATAGTAATATAGCCAGTATAATAGTAACGTAATGTGCAAGAGTATAAATAATATTTATTTATCTTATAATATTAATAATGATATATTTATATCATGGAATTAATAAATAAATGTTTTGGAAAATAAAAATTAAGTGTTGGTATTTTTGTAACTCAAAAGTATTTATTTAAAATTTTATAAATAAAATAATGATATAAATGAAAATACGTTTTTATAAAATAGATTAATAAATATGTATTTTCTTGTCTTATGGACATAAGATAATATTGTGATACCTCAATTAATTTTTCAATGTTTTAATAAATCAGTTATAGGTTTTAAAATTGCTATTTTTAGAAAAAATTTTGATTTTAATTAAAATATAAAATTTCATATCTTGAAAAATATTCTCATATAATGGAGTTTTTTTTTGAATTATACATTTTAATAAATAGTTAGGGTGTATTTTTAGTTTTTTCTGAGATAGTTGAATTTTTAGTGTATTGTGAAATACAGTAATTTACGGAATATATACATTATAAGATAAATAAACTATTTATTGGGTTGTGAATTATGTAAGAAAAATAATATCAAAAAAAACCTTACTTATTTTAATATATTTAGTGATAATTCTCAAAAAAATCATTTTTTGAAGCTAAAATAATAAACTAATGAGTATAATAATGTGAAAATGCCTCTCTCCTCCCCTATAAATACGACCCTCAAAACATATTTTTTTAGATCTTATAGCCTTTTATATTTCATAATTTCGTCCCAATTATATTTCCATGCATCATTCCCCATGTCTAATACCTTTGACTCTCACTAAGATTACAAAATTAAGGGCCTTAATGAAGTTTTCCAGGAGGACAATTCAAGAGGTAAAATCCTCTTTCATTTTCATGTATTTTCTTTTTAATTTTTTTTATTATCTCTTCACCTACCATTATAAAAGTAGATTGGAAACTATATTATATTATATATAATGATATTTTCTCATGTTTATTGAAAAATTCACCATCAAACTCATTCTCCTCCCCCTTTATTCTAAAACTGTTAACATTGTTTGTGATGTTTTGATTTACCACCATCGTGGATGATAAACATTTATTTTTCATTATCACCTACAAGGATGGGAATAAAAACAATATTATTGTTAAATAATATATTATTATACATATTTTATGTTATTTAATGTTCAATAACAAATATATAAACATTATTTTGAATTAAATGATAAAAGTTTAAATTAAATATTTTTCAATAATATTTTATCCAATGATTCATCATCATATCAGAAAAAATGATATATGGTATCATTTGAAATTATGGAATCATATTAACACCATTTCATTAAACTTCAAGTTCTTTTATTTCATTCAAAAAGAAAAATCATAATGTACCAACCTTGGAAACCATGAAAAAAATGCACCAAAAACAACACAAACAACAAAATATTATTAATAATTTAGTTGAAATATTTTATATAAATATCATATTAGAAATTATAAATATAAATATGGTTATATAATAAATTAATAACTCTCTTTAATCCATTATACATGATTTTTGAATATGCCTTATGTAAGGAAACCCTAATATAAGGGAATTCATTACCAAATATCAGTTCATTATGTTAACCTTCAAATTAATTTATTTTATGGTAATAAGAATATTTGGGAAGTTAAATTTTATTATATTATGTTTTATTGTGGTTATTTATAGTGTATACACATATTATAATCTTTTTATCAATTATTACATAAAAAATATGATATTTTAATGGGAGTTTTTTTTAAAAATACTTTGTTAAATTTATATTTTTACCAAATCTAAAAAGAAATGTTTATATGGAAGTATTCTAATTTTGTGATTATTTTATAGTTAATGTGAATTTATTATTATTAATGGTAGGACCAATATCTCCATCCAATTCAATGGACATATTTATGTTGGAGGTCAACTTTATGGTTTCTCTTAGTGTAACGACAATGGTTACAGAATAAATGGAAACTATTTTATTAGTACCCAATTTTTATACTTTGGGGATGATATGTATGAATTATGTACTAAGTTTATAAAACTCCAAAATTAAAAGATCATTGGGAATGTAAAGAAGTGAATTATAAAGGAATTAACTAGATTATGTAATATTTAAGGATGATATATTATATTTATAATAAATACCTTTTGTATTTAAATATTTATCCAAATGATGTTATTCAAATAGAACTATATTTGGATGTGTATGAAATAAGATAATATGTGAGGTACGTATTTTTTGTTTCACTTTTTTATTTTCATTAATCATATCCCATATTCACCTATCTTTTCATTCGCGCGGTATATATACTATCCATTAATTAATTTTATATTTATTTACATATAAATTATGGTCATTTAATAATCCATACAATTTTTTCTATATATAAAAGACATTATTAATTTATATACAATGTTTTAAGGGTTTTGTATCGTAATATACTTATAGTGAGACATGTCTAATGTTATGCCCCTATTTAGGTTTTTGATGTGTATATATTGTACATATATCTTTTTATATCATGAATATAATTATTTTATGGACATTTAATGGTTCATTTGATGATATTATTTCATGGGTCTTGCGATTCAAAATTTACCTAACTAATATGAGATTTATGTTTTCATCTCATTTTAATCCATATTATTTCTAGGTGAACATCCATTAAGGGAAATTATATGATATTTATCATCTAAAAATAATTAATTTTCTTCACATTAAGTTATTCATATTATTTTCATGTAATATTACAATTTTACTCTCTTTAGAACATAAAAATATCGAAAATTGTTTTTATAAGATAAAAATTTAATTCTACTAAGGTTGTGAATCTTTTTCGATTATTTCATCATTTTCTTCGAGTTGGTTCCATGAATATGATTATTATTCTATTATGATTATTTAAAATCATTTTTAAAATTTTTTTACATTTAATAATAAAACATGAATGAACCTTATTATTATTTTTTCAAAATGATGTGATTTTAGCTTTTTAATTAAATTGTGAAATTATTCTTATTTTTACATAATGAACATGTATAGAATTTTCATCCAACATGTCCCCTATATTATTTAAATCATACATTAAAATAATCCAATTCTAATTTCAAATAAAAAAATTCCCTTAGTCCTTTTTAAATATTTTCATTTTTAATATTTTATTTAAAAATAAAATAAGTATTCTCCTCTAGAATAATACCAATGATCTTTTAAAGATATTTTTTATCTTTGATAACATCCTTTGATGTTACATATTATTTTATTGGGGATATGACCCATTTATTTCATCCTTATTCTTTATCATTTTATTTTTTGATTATGATGATAAGATTCTTATTAAACCTGTTTATTTTAAATGTGTTTTACTATGATGATATAAAGAATGTTATATGATTTGTGGAATATAAAAGAATGAATTATGAATATTTAATTGGTGGACCAGATATATATATCAATATAATTAATTGGGTAAACATTAATGTTTTATGCACTCAACGTGATCATTAGAGGCTATCCCAATCCCTTAATAGGGTGCAAGGGAAGTTATCTCAAGATTAAAATACGGCACACATGATATTACCCCATGCCAATAAGAGAGTACATGGGTGGATTACCAAAGATATAAAGTGGTTAGCATGAAGTTATACTATGCCTGATGTTGGTACACTGATGGTGATCATGATACTAAGATGTCATGAAAGTACTAATGTGTAGCATTGACATAATAATTACATTATTATTGATTATTCCACACCTTCTATGACTCATTTATGACCTGATCTAATGAAAATATTTTTATATCAGTCGTCATGTTATTTTTTTAGGATTAATGAATTATGAAATAAAATGTTTTATTCCTTAGGTCATGATTATGATATAAGAATTTTTTGGTATTATTTTTGAATGGTAAGATAATTCTCAAAGAGCCTTGTGATCATGGTTTTCTAAAATGATAATTGATATCTCTATGTTCAATCTTATTGAGAATATGAGCTCACCCAGAATTTTTTTTCTTTACATATTATAGGGATAATGATTGTTTGTATCATATGAAAAATTATAGTTGGAGTTTTTATCAAAAAATTGGGAGATTATGTTGATCATTTATATAACAATTTTTTATATATCCATGTTTCCCAAGATAATATACCTTTTTATTCATGGAACTTATGTAGGTATATATAATGAGTATTCATTAAATAATATGTAATATTAATGTTTAAAATGACTATGTCAATATAACATAGATGCAAAAATATGAATATCAATATAATGTAAAAATATTAAGAAATAAATTTTGTATTTTTTTTAATATAAAGTCATCAAATAGACTTTATGTATCATATATTTTTGTGTGAATCCCTTTTTTTAGTAGCTTTACTATTCGATGATAATTTTAGTCAGAGGAATTAGAATATTTTTTAGTGGTGTAGTAATGACATTACTGATTAAAATCATGATATCAATGATGAATAATTTTTAGGGGTGAATGAATATCCATTCAATAGTATAGTTTAGGTGGTCAGTAGATTTAAAATTTTAGGAATACCAATATGTTTTTTTTGTGAGAAAATGAAAAAAACTATGTATTTAATGAATATTCTAAAAATATATTGTACATATTATAAATATTTATCAATCAGATGATCTATGGGGTTCATGAAAATAGGTATTCCCTACATTTATTAGAAAAAATGATCATACATCATTTTAACTGTTTTATTAGAGTAGTTATTGGGGGGCTCATTTCCAACTCAATAGTTTCTTTCTCATCTCTCTTTAATGGTTTATAGGGTTTATCTATATACACCTATTATATCTTGAACCATTTAAAATTTAATTTTTTTATTGGTGTAGTTCCTCCATTTATTTCATGTCATTCATCTACTAGTTTATGTAATAATATTTAGTTGATATGAAACATCGTGAAAACTTATGTCTTAGTTACCACACTCTCAAAAGAATGATTGGATAATTTTTATTTGTTTGGTGTGTTTAAGTCTATATGTTGGATTATTTTCATTAAAAATATGGTATATAATTTTTAATATAAAACATTATTATATCCCAATATTTAAATTTATATTAAAAAAGAAGGTCAAAACATTAGGATAAATACAATGTTAATAATTATTATACTCTTATATAAAACCTAGAGAGGCATAACTACCCATAATAATATCATAATTCACCATATCTAGGGTGTTAATATGACTCATTTGGTTTATTCAAAACCCGTGAAATTAAATAATCTCCCCATGATCATCTACCAAATTCCACACTATGGAGAGTGAAACTCATCACTAAAAGGTTATGTTTAAAAATTTAAAATTTTAAAAATAAGCTCAAAATATAAAGAAAATAGTTCAAATTTTTATTTTTATAGAATTTATGTTTGAAATAATATTATATAAATAAAAAATAATAAAGAACAATACTCATAGAAACTATTATATATGATATAAAATTACATTTAATCCTATTTGTAATCTAATATAACCCCAATTATGAAGGGTAATGAGCATTATTACCCACTACCATATATTATTTTGAATATGGAATTATATAAAATTAGAGTGTTGATATGCGAGTCATTAAAAACTTCCTTTGTATTATCCACTAACATATCCATTCATAATGAATATAAAAATTGGAAATGTCGTGGTAATGCAATTTCTAAATGTTCTGATTTCTCTATGGGGGAAATAAATTATTTTCATATAATTTTATTGATTAATATATTATTTCTTTTAATTATTTGATTCTACACTATTATTATTGATTTTATTTCTTGATATACATGTTCATATTATAATAATATATGGAACACTAAATGTGTATCCCACATATTAAAACAATCATACATTATACTCAATTTACTATAAATTATCAAAATTGTGACATAGGTATTGTGAACTGGATATTTTATAAATGGGTATCCTTATGGTTCCTACAACCCATGAAGAAAATAATATTATTGATCCCATGTTATCACCCCAATTAAATACAATTATTCTTCATATTGATGTGGGTGGGGAATCATTCATGGTGGTTTCTCAACAAGATTTAAAATCATTTATATGATGTTGTATTGGAACCCATTATGATTTTTAATTCTATAGATATTGTATATTTTTTCTAATTATACAATATTTTTGAATTATATTGAGAAAAACATAAGTCCAAAATAATTGGGAAGAAATAAAAAATAGTTACTTTTGAGGAATATTGTGATAGTTTAATTTTCATTGTTTATATTTTTGTTACATGATTTTATACTATTTTTGAGTTTTTATAGGAATAAAGACACCTTTTTTATGAAAATTCTTTTTTTTTGTATGATGGAACCAAAAGGGTATTATAAAGAGGGTTTAAATTGATATTTTATAGGAATATAAATATTTCCATCTTAGTTATTAAAAAAAAATTATTAGAGTAATATAATATGTATTGTAAAAAATAAAAGTTTTGTTTGAATAAAACATTGAAATATAAAGATGAAAAAAATATTTCATTATAAATGAATAATTTTATCTTCTATTTTTTATTAATTTTTTGGGTTTACATTTTATAAAGGATATAGTTTTTTGAAATCTGAATTTCTCAAAGAAAAATTGTTTTTTTATTATGGTTTGGATGTGATGGAAGCTTTTAAACAGTCCAATATTATATGACTGAGGTTACAATATATGGAGTTGTGAAGATATAACATAATTGAGAAACTTAGAACAGTGTCCTCAAAAAGATTTTATTTTAATAAGTTGAAGATAGTTATTATTACATGATATATTATACACAATAATGGCTCTGATAAATGAACACTTAAACCATTTCAGAGATAAAAATAATCCAATTTATTGATTAAAGAAATAATTTATAGAGAAAAGTTACATTAAACCTAAATTTTAGTTATTTTTTTGAATAAATACTTGCCCCTAAGGACCACTAATTTAATATTGGTTCCTAATAACATAAATTTTATTTCCATGAATTCAAGTGGTTATTGAATAATGTTAAGGGTTAAAAAAAGGTAAAAAATTTTGTTCCTTATTCACATTTATTATATACGTATGTTATACAGGTAATAAAATTTGACCTTACTTTTATATATATTAGGAATATCATAAATTATCCGTTAGGGAAAAATAATTCTTAGAACTACGATCCTATATTAGAGAATATGAAATTAAAACATTTGAAAATGTATATATGATTCTACCTTATTCATCAATAAAATTATACACATTTATAATTGAATAAATAAAATAATAACTCAAATAATATAAATCTAAATGGATGTGCAATGCTAAATAAAACTGTATAGTCTATTTCTATGAAAAAACAAGAACTTGTGAACTAATCAAGCATCATAACTCTAGAAATATTGATCCTATATCAGCAATGTCCCATATATACCAACATATAAAAATAATTCCAATAAATGAAAAAATGGATTTTTTTATTGCATTTAAGGATTTAGGTGATTATAATATCTGAATATGATTTTAGAAATTTACTCTAATCCCCTAAGTGGGTGTAATAAAATATGATATATGTGATCAGTTTTGATTAATATTTTCCTCATATATAGAGACCATGAATTTAATGAATATCCTCCTTTGAATGTTCTATTGGTGGTATCAATGGAATGGAAATATTAAATGTTTAAATTGATTACAATTTTTATCTAGATTTGAAATCAAACCAGGTTAGATAGAAATTCCATTTTATTATTTTTGAAAAAAAATGATTCTGGTATATATTTTTTATTTTATAAGAAATAGAGGCTAATAAGGTGATTGGACTAAAATAAATAATGAAAATTTCATGGTATATGTGAACACATTGGTGTTTCGTAAAAAATCCAAATTATAGGGGGTTGTTTGAAGAGGATTATAGTGAATATACTAGAAGCAGGGATAGATAAGTCATTTTTCATTTACTAAAAACACATCATGGTAAATTTGAGAAGAATTTTTGGGATTTTATTGGTTAACAAAACAAATGAGGAATTTTATTTTTATATTTCATATTTTTGTGTTATTATCTAAATTGGATATGGGTTTAATTAGAACAACATTTTAATGGTCAAAATGATGTAAATTTATTATATAATTTTTCATAAATTTAGAGGAATAAAATTGAATCTGGTAGTAAACTTCTATTTTTATTTGATCACATAAAACATGTTGTGATTTGGATAGAAATGATATGGAATTATAATGATAGATTAAAAATAATATTAATTTATCAAACACTATATTTTATCTTTTGGAAAATTATTTCCCTTGAAATAAAAAAACGATGAGTTGTGAGATATTAATAAGTATATATTTCATCCAATGGTATATTTATTTATTGGAGTGGACTTATGAATGCATTTGTTATTGTTAAGTTGAATTCATGAACTATTATTATGGAAGTTTGGTTATCTGTTGTTTATATATATTTTTTATAGGGGATGAATGTAAATTCAATATTATGTGATTAAGTTTTAGAGATAGTTATTAAGGAATTAGAGTATGATGATAATGACTATTCATCTAATGGGATAAATATTTTATTAGGGATGTGATTAAGATACCTCTCACCATCTTATATTTACATTTTAATTTAACATGATTTTAAACTATGAGGTTAAGCTTATCATGGTTTTAAATTTATTATTTTTGTCTCTGTTTTTAATATAGAAGTATCATTGATATTTTCATTTAAAATAATTTAAATTAAATTTTTGTTATTTTATTATTGTGATATGGAATTTGATTATATTAATGGTTTGAATAAAATATTTGTTTTATTATAGATTAAATCAAAGGGTTTTTATCCCAAATAGGAATGGATATAACATTATTTATGGACTATATAATGATAAGATATAATGGGTGTTTACATGTCACATTCTGAGATAGGTGAATATAGGTTTTATTTGAATATATAAATAAATGTTTTATTGCTATGTTGTTAAATTGATAAGGAAAATTGAATAGGTGAATTGATATTTAATTTTAAATATAATTATGTAAAATAATGTAAATTTGAATGGTTTTAATATGTGGGATGATATGGTTATAATTTGTAGAAGGGATAAATATTTTTGTGACATTATTTTTTTAGATGAGTGTTATGTTATTTCAATATTATTTTAAATCCAAAGATATAGAAACCATTTAATTAAATTTATACAATTTATTTTATGTGTAAGGTAAATATGTTTTGATTATTGAAATCTATTGAATGTGAAATGGATTAAGATTGGAGTGAAAAAATTGTGGTAGTTGATGTATTTTTTATGAGTATATCATTGTATATTTTTTTATTTCAATAATGGTTGATTAAGATTCATTCATTAGATTCATGAAAAACATTATATTTAGACACTATGGGACCTATCATCCTTGTACTATTAGAGTATGAGTAAACCCTAACATCCATTTTGTATTAGATGATAATGTACCTATCTATCTTGTTATTCACACCAAATATTTTGTTTTCAAGGTTTTCTTCTTCTATAATAACATTACCCAATGCTAACATATTTACTAACAAGTTTCTGTATTCCTTAAGGATATTGAATTCCCTCATATGAGCATTTTGTAAATAGTATGTCGTAGGGGACCTATAGTAAATATTTTTTCTATAACTAGATTATATATAAATGATAACTATTTTTTGGGGAGTGGATTACTATAGTGAGTTAGGATGTGTTGGGATTTCACAGAGATAGACTGGATTAAATATTTTCTCTATTTAACTAGAACGGGCTTTGGTATGGCTCATCCACATTGTTATAAGGGTTTTAAAGGAGGGACCTACTATTAATTATGGAAAATGTAACCTTAGTTTAAAATTTAAAAACAATTATACTGATTTTGAGGTTGTGATGGATTATGTTATATCATAGCACATTACACTAAAAAAACATGAATTTAGTGAAATTTTTTATTTTTTTTAAATTGGACTATTTCTTTATTTTTGTTATAACTTTAAAAAAATTATAATTCAGTGAAATATTAAAAACGTAGTTATGTTATCCATGGTTATTATAAATTTTTTAAATTTGAAAATGTTTTTAAGAAAATGTAGATAAATTAACTATCAATACATACATTAAAAAAAATTAAAAAGATTAAAAAAATGTATAGGGTGGTTGAAATATGGGAATTTAGGTAATCATTTAGGGATTGGGGAGGGAATCATAGATCATGGTTATGAAAATTAAGGAGATATGGGATCTAGGATAGGGGGTCTAAGATCAGGATATGGGTGCGAGATGGGTAATTGATGTTGGGTCGATGAGGGTAAATATTGAGGTTTAGAGATTTGGGATAAGAAAATAGATGGATAGGGTTCAAAAAATGGGTACCAATGATGGATAGGGATTAAAAAGAGCCAACAGGTAAGAGTATAAGTATTAGTGATGGAGAGGGACCATTGATAGTTTTTTTATCATGTGCATTTAATAAAGAGGGGATGTTCCAAAGGGTTTCGAAATGAGTACATTGAAATGAGTTTTTATTCACTTGTGGAATATATATTTAAATGAACCTTTCAGACTAGGGCCATAACAATAATAGTTTTTTAAATTTATTATAGTAAAAATTATTATAATTTTGACATGATCTCAACAACCCAGTCATTACCTAGGCTAATGGTAAATCGAGTGTTCCTCCCAAAGTGTAGCACTAATTAGACACCATATAACAACTACAACTAATGATACACACAATACATGATATTTCTAAAACAATAAAAACCAAACTTTTAATGAAATTTCAATAAAAAATGAAATCATTTATCACCCTAAATATTGATCAATTAAATTTTAATATTAAAGTTTTTGAAAGAGACAATATATAAAAAGAAAAAATAGATAAATTGAAATGCATGATAATTGAAAAACCAAAATTCACTATATAAACTCTTATTAATAAATAACTATTTTTTTGTTAACTATCATCTCTAAATTCCACAAGGAATCATCTCTAATTAATATTCTCCATATCCATACCAACCAAAATATTCATGAAATCTGTGTTCATTTTCAAACACACTACACCTTTGGGTATGATTCTTCTGAAAGGGTGGGCAAATACTTACCTAGTAGGTTTCCATATAAGTAAAAATCATAGATAAATAAACATGTTATCACCTTAATTTAGAAAATTTATGGTGCCATAATTAAAACCATGAAATGTTTTACAAATAGGAAAAACAAAGTTATATATAGACCTCTTGGTCATCTTAGTTACACTCAACAAATGGTCACATCAATTATTTATTCAAAAAACACGTTATAGTTAATGTATCATAATTTATAATTTATAGTCATGTTATGAGGAACATATAAAAGGAAACAATATAAATATATTATTTCATACGACTTAAAACATATAAACTATTGATCTGTCATAAATCACACATCACCTCACTAAAACAATAGTATAGGATCCATACCTCATTGTGATATCAATGAATTTCATTAGGTTACCATCCTGATGGATGGAGGACCCTCAACATTATTAGGAATTATGATGTATTATTATTATTTTGATTAAAATGACTAAAAAGTGGAGTTATAGATTTTAGACCCAATTTAATTAAGATAACGATAATGGAAAGCTTCTATAGAGGTAGGTTGGGTAGTATATTATACATTTTTATGGTTTTTTTAATTTTATTTGTCTATAAGGTATAGTGAATGGAAGTTATAGATTTTGGTTCACACATATGGTTATGAAACAAGAGGGTTATTCCTGAAATTTTTTATTTGAAAAGGAATGGATAGGTAAAACTAATAAATTAGTAGAAAAAAGTACAATTCAAGTTCACCAAAGTTTAGTGACTAGGTATTGATTATTATAGGTAATTAGAGTTTATTATTATCAATTCTTATATATTTTAAAATATCATTATTTGGTGTAAAAAAGTTAAATTATGTCCCAATTAAATAGTACAATGGGACCATCTTCACATATTCCATATGCATAAATTCTATTAGTGATATAACTATATGAATAAGATGAAATGAATATAATACATAAAACTTTATAAGAAATGAAAATTTAGTAGTGTCCCCAAATAGAAATTGGACATAATATCTAAACCATATAAGAATACAATTATTTCTTAATTTATTATTTTTTCACCTTAATGTGTTTATATTTTTTTAGTGTAAGATTATCATCCGACTTCATCCAATGATTTTGGGTGATCCTTCATCTTCAAATATTTTAGAATATTAATGTTATGAGAGTTCTTTTAAGTAAATGAGTTTTTTTTTATTTTTAATATTATTCATAAAAACTATATATTTTGTATCAATCAAAAATCAGTAGCGATGGTTCTCTCAATAAGTATAATCATAGATTTTATCAATGATATAAAAAACACACCTATAAAATTCAGGTAAAATTCACTCACTTATATTGAAATTGTTTCATCTCAGTGGTAGTAATGTTTTTGAAGGCAAGGAATCAAAAAAAAACCCGGATGGATAGTAAAGTCCATTGGGATATAATTTGGATTCTATATAACAAAAATGAATACTATCTCAATCATGAGTACTGATAATTTATGATGATGGAAATAAAATATGAATAAATGAGAAAAGAGGAATAGGATTGGTTTTCTGGAAAAACACTTTCTCATAGATTTTCAATTCATTAGAAATTATGAAACTATATATGTAAATAATTTTAACACATAATAATGTTCTAAAATCCCATTTATGTAGGAAATATTTCATGTGAATATACATGACCTCAAATATATTTTCCCACCAATATCAAAAATGAATTCTAAACGTCATGCTCATTTCGTTCTCACTAGAATGCTTCTTAAGCATCCTTCAATCTCAGTTAGAATTATGATATTCCCATTAGGATTTATGAGATCCTCTAATTTAGGTCCTCATCAATAAAAATAATATCATTATGAAATTATATTAAAGATATATCAAAAAAATTATGGATAAAATCATAAAATTTCTTATGTCTGGTGAATCATTATACAATGATCCTTCACAAAATCACAATAATATATTCAAGTATTTTTTAATATACATCTTATGATATATGATATGATTTAAAAACATTCATCTGATATCATCTTTTTATAATGTCTACTGTTTGATCATCCACTTGAAATTTTATTCAGAATACTTTTTAGGGCACTTTCTTCAACTAAAGATTTATCAAATAGTGGTTATTTTTCTTCAATGCAATTAACTCTTAGATGTATTCTCTACTTATTTTATAAAATGACTTCATATAACTACTTAATAATAATTTTTAATACATAATCCAATGTATTTTTTAAAACATTTTTTGATGGTATATTATAAAAATTAAACGCCCTAATATTTCAAAATATTAACATTTGGTTTGATAGTGTTTAATACAGGAAAAAACGTGATTAAACACCCTTAAAATATATTATTTAATTAGGAACATTTTAACTTATATTTTAAATTTGATTTTAGGAATTAGACTAACTAAATTAAGAAAATATAATGGTTTGTAAATGTGTAAATGAAATCATTTCTTAAAATTTATTAGAATAAACAGTATACGATCATTTAAAAGTAAGAAAAATATTTTATGGAAAAAATATATTTTATGAATAAAACGTTTTTTATATTAATAAATTAATGTAATGATAATTTTTGAGTTATTTTTATTATATTAATATATTATACATTCCATAAATGTTTTTCATTTATTTAATATTTTTTGTAGGCATGTGTTAAGAATAATCCCTATATTTTGCATAAGAATCATGTTTTTATAGAAATAAGTCATATAGCGTTATACATAAAAATTTTCAAATTTATAAAATTTATTTTTAATAATGAAAATAATTTTTTAAATCAAAAAGTCTAAAATTTCATAGAGTTATATTGTTATAATTTTATGATAATATTAATTTTTGATAAATAGTGAAAAATGGATTTTTTTTGAAAACTACTATTTTGTTTAAATAATTTAAAAGATAAAATTTTAAACAAATTTAATGAAAAATTAGTTCAATATATTATCTTTAATCTAATTCTTTCATTTAAATCAATTAAATGTTCAATTTCCATGCAAAAACTATTTACTCTTTTCAAAACATTCCCTTTGGAAATAAATTTTTTAACAGTGTCTTTGGGTTTAATTTCAAATTAAATTCCACCTAATCAATTAATCTAATTTGGAAAAATGGATTCCATTTTTGGAATCATCATAATTAATATTATCTAATTATTTAAAAAACTTCATAATGAATATGAAAATTAATAAAAATTAGTTAACCCATTTAAAGTTAAAATCAATTTACATGGGGTTAATATACGAATAAAAGGGTTAAAAGTGAATTAAAAACTTATAAAATTCTTATTGTATGGATATATTTGGACCTTATATCATTTAAGGTGAAATAATGATTTAGTTTTTTTCTTTTTCATGTAAAAAAGATGGTTTTGATTTAATCTTTTAAATTTTTTTATTATGTTATTCCCCTACTAAAAAAAAGACACCCCATATCTTATCCTCTCCAAACATTAAAATAATTTTGATGAAAAATATACCTTCCAACTGATTCCCTTAAATAATCTTATGCTACCTGTGTTGTTTTTTTGAAAGGAAAAAAATTATTTGCAGGATTTATTTTTAAACGTAAAGATGTTCTCAGAGGAAGATGTGTAGTTCTAAACCATGCGTATTTGTTTTACTTTATCCTATAACCCTTTAAAATATTCTAAAAAATTAAAAAAATATAAAAACAAATATATTCTATATATTTAGATGTTATTTTAATATAATAACTTATATCCAGCTCATCTTTCATCAGATGGGAAATAAAACCCTTAATCATGTGTACGATTGACTACCACCTCAAGAACCGATATAATTCATTTTCCATCACCGTATCTCAATTAGGGATATAATAATAAATTTAATGATTATATATGATATTTATGACATATTAATAGTTTTAAAATTAATATATTACAAAGAAATTCTTAAATTCAACTCTATCAAAAAATGATAACATCGCTCATGCATACATGTGGACTACTGACACAATGAAGATATGTTATATGGTTTTCAGTTTCTTTTGACATGGATGATAATAAGGAGAGACATAATGAATATATATATATATATATGATATGTCTGTTATAATAATGAATCATTAGAGGTGAATTACCATTTAGCTTTTTTTATTCCATCCTACTAAAACTGAATACAACATTCATGTATATGTACGACATACCTTCTCTATGAATAGTGTGACTCATTTTTTCTATCATTATGTTTTGGAGACTATAAAGAACCAACCCAAACTTCCACTAAAACTGACCAAATCTACCATATAGACAATTTTCATTCCCAATCCTAATGTGCTATAGAATTAAATATAGTAATTGAACAGCAAAGGGAATGATTTCACCCAACCTGAAGTAACAAAATGGCATATATATACACAAATCATTGAGAAACAAAGGAATATGTAAAAATATTCAATAGAAAAAATTAGTGTAAACCAAAAAACCAAAATTACTATGAAAATAGGAAAGCAAAAAAATGTATGTGATAACATGGGAATAGTTCAGCCATCTCACCATTAACAACCCAAACCACCTGATATAAAACCTCACCATATCACTAGGATTCCTTTCCTTAATCTACATCAAAATACATAAAAATTTATACCCACCGTAGATGGGGTACTTAGGGTGTGAGCTAACATGCTCAATATGTTCCCACCTGGATGTTCCATATCAAGTATCTGAATAATAATCCAAGCATGATATGATTTAAGGAAAAAAAGTAATGATAATGGTTTAATAATTTTTATACAAAAGCATGAAAAAATGGTTTAATTTCGCCATTATGAAAATTTAAAAAATAAAGAAATTAAATACGATTCAAATTATTTCATATCCATATATCACCATATATATATAAATTCAAAAAAAATTATGCATGACATATAATATAATATTTATTGCAGTACAAAAAAATAGTATAAACTGAATGGCGCAAATCAGTCATGATGACCTAGTAATATCTCACCCGGGGTCACACTAGGTTATGATAACTTGGAATCTCATACCTAACATTGAAAACATGTTTTCTCCAAGATATTAGACATATTATGAAGGCTACAGAGAATAGGAACACTGAAGAAAGTGAACCCCCCAATATGTCTAATGAGTCCCTAGATCAATAGGCCTTGGGATAAGAGGAGAGACTCAGGAGAAAACCCCCTGATAGTTGATGAAACCATTTACTAAAACATCCACCTATGTACCCTTGGATAAAATGTGGTATATTTTATATATCAATTCATAAAACCATTTTATCATTTCATTATTTTAAAACCATATCATAAAACCATTTCATAATTAATTGAAAACTCTTTCCTTTTACCAAAACTATGGGAAAACCATATTTTATCAAAACCGATCTCTACACAGATAAAATAATCACTTATATCATGTCATTTAATTTAGAAAAAACTTTTAAAATTATGAATAATTCAGTTCACCAATATAGTCTAAAGGATGAACGGCCTACCTCGAAAATTGGGTAGCACACACCCACAATGTAATCAACAACACTAAAGAAACCAATAATGAAAATGGAGTCCTTATAACAAATCACAAAATCTCAAAATCAATTCAATTCAACGAAATTATTGGTGGAGAATATGAGACAACACATAACATAAGATAAAATAACTGTTTCACCACAACAAATAACTAAATGGAAAGTGTGATAATATCGCACAGTAGATCTATATAGAATCAATAAGAAACAACACTACAATTTTGAAAATCTAACAACACAGTACCATGGAAATACCTTGATCAAAGAAATAATGTATCAGAAAGGTTTAGTCACCCAAATAAATACAACCCAAATGAAATTGTAATAAATCATCATAAAAATCAATCATGATCAAACAGATGCTCCAAAAATCACCATAGGAGAGAGCTCTAGGTTGGGAGGGGAGGGAGATGAAGAAGAATGAAATAAAATCAATTGATTCAGTTCCCTATATGCCTTGTTTGATAAATTTATATATCTTCTAATCCACATACATGTCATGTAATCCACATGGATCACATACACTAAAAAACCTATCACCATTTAAATAAAAAATATCCTTCAACATTACATGGTGTTTAAAATTTACACGGAGTTCATTCCATTCAAACTATGTACCATGTTCATATCATCACCATTGTAGAACATACATGTCATGTACTCCAATTAAATGGAATGTATTTCTCTTAAAGTCAACAATAACTGCATATTATTTACCAAAACACCACTAACCAACTTGGGTGTTCTTTGATCATGGGGAGAAACCCAAAATGATATTAACACATTTATACCCATACTCCATTAATAAAAATAGACATTTATTCCTGAACATTTGGAAACTTTTTTCATAAAATGTTCACCATCATCATGAGACACTTGAGGCACCCAATTCATGAAGTAAAAATTAAAAGTGCTAGTAATCATCTAAATGATGGTAACGGGTTGTTGTAAACTCCCCAAAATAAGACTTTATATCAATAATAACTCATGTGGAAGAATGAATTCCAGAATATAGGTGATGCCACTGCTCCTCATGATCATCTCACTCTCCTGAGTCTCAAGGGAATCCAATTCATGACACTATGGAACTCTATCCAATAGAATCAACTTCTCACACAAGGCATTCATGCAACAGTCCATGAACTACACTAGATTCTCAATAATATAGTCATCCGGTTCTATCTTAGCCTCCTCCAAACATAGAATGCGAGATAGGTCAGTTTATTATGTCTTCAGATATGATATGTGCAAAAATTTAAGAATTCCAATCAATTGAACCAGAAATTCTAACCAATAAGAAACCTATAAAAAATTCTTAGGGATACAATTGATCCAACATATCTTAGGGACAAATTTTCAAATTTTACATGATGATGATGACCCAATCGATGAGAAACTATCAAGAAAATGTGATCACATATAGAAAACCTCAAAGGATGATGTTTTTTTCATAATAAGATTTATATCAACTCTATGATATGACCAGAAATTGACGTATATCCTGAATCCTCATAGATATTTCCTAAACCAAGCTTTGTTCTACTAAAGATTCGTTCCCCACCTAAATACAAAAAATAGGTGATCTACCAGGTTTACCATACAAAGCCTCGAAAATACATAATATTAATGATTAATGCTAACATTTTCCATAATTAAAATCAAATTTTCTCGATATTTCCACCCTAATATCTACAAAAATCCAATATATATGCATAGATCATATCCTCTAAAATTTGAAAAACACACTTCACATGAACACTTATCTATGGATGATATGATGTAATCAACCTAAACTGAGTCCCAATAACCTTTTTGAGACACCTCTAGAATATCTACGTAAATCTAGGGTTTCTATATGAAATAATTGAATAGGGAAACCCATGTAACCTAAGAAATTCCAACACATACAATACACCTATATCTTCCAATTTTGGGGTGTATTCGATCAGGATAAAACAAGATGACTTTATCAACTGCTCAATCACCACCCAGATAGAATTCCTCCATTGGGGAGTCTATGGAAATAAAAAAAGAAAATCCATGGATAACTCATCCCATTTCAAAACCAACATTGGATGATTTGGAAGAAAACTATAAGGATTAAAGAGATCTTATTTTTTTATCAGTTGTTTGAGTTTGACACATAATAAAAAAAATCCATGGTTTATACATATCCACCAAAATCACTCTCTCATGTCATAATACATTTTCATGTCTCCTAGATGAGTAGCCCATGAATAAATATGACTAATCAAATAAAATTGTGATCCTCACAGATTTTGAGACGAAAAAAGTTTCTAAAAAGGGGGAATATCATATGAATAGAGACACCAATTAGAAATTTTCTCCCTACCATATACGGTTTATTGAATTATTCTATACATGAAATCATACCCCTAAGATTCATAACAAACTCAAGGATAGATAATGATAACTAAAAACTAGTTAATACCATACCTAGAACATCCTTCAAAAAAACCAAACTAAGATGATCAATAACGCCATAAGGTTCCACTATTACTTTGATTCCAAAATAGAATCTGATGGAACATTTTTTCTAAGACCATGGCCAACAACATTTACTTTTTCTAGGGTATAGGTGATATCAAATTAAAAATTTTGAATGTATTCAACCCATCATCTCTATCTATAATTAATTTTTTATAAGAAATTATATATCTCAAACTCATATTATTATAAAAGGCTATAGCCCTTTCCCGAAAAAGATAGTGCTAGTAACATGTAAGCACATGCCTAACAACAGCAGACTATGTTAGGTAGTCGAACATGATGAGTGTCCTAAGCTACCACATTATTATCCTGCATGAGGACAAAATACAAACTAGTACCAAATCATTATAAAACCCCACAAACCCCTTACTAGGCTTCAACAAGTTCAAAATAATATATGATTTCAGAATTCATTTTACCTCATTGAAAGAAGACTGAAACTTTTCAGCCCATATGAATTTCACCCCTTTCCTAGAATATGTAGTTAATGGTAAATCCATTATTGATATATCTTTGGTGAACCGTCGGTAATTTCCAACAAGACCAAGGATGCTTCGAATCACAAATACATTTTGTGGTTCATCTAATGAAAAAAGAGACTTTACTATAATTAGATCAACCAAAAATCCATTCATATAAGTCAGGTGTCCAAAGAAGATCACTTCTCAAATATGGAAATATATTTATAAAACCATTCCATATAAACAGTGAATACTCATTATTTGAAAAACCAAACTCATATTGTGCTCATTATCAATCATGGATCCAAACTAAAAAAAATATCATTCATAAGAACTACTATAATGTGTTGAGATGTTGATGGAATATCTGACTCACCAAGTCCCTGAAAACTATAGAAGAATTTTTTGTACCAAATGGAATGACATTATTTTAGTAACATCCATACCTACTCATAAAAGTCATCTATAGTAAATCAGATTTCTGAACTCTAAGTCGATGATTACAAGCCCAGATATCAATCTTTGAAAACCGTATTTTCCCCATTTTACTGGTCAAAAAAATTATCAACATGGATGAAATCATAAATGTTCATAATATTTACCATGGTCAACTTCAAATAGTCCTAACACAATTGAAGTGAAACATCTACCATCATGGAATATAGAATTGTGGAAACCAAAGGAGAAACATTATAGAGAATAATTAACTATCCCATTAGTTCATCCAGTCGAATTTGGAGATATTTCAAGTACAATGGTTCCATATGATAGGAATGAAAAAAAGTAAGATTTTTACATGAATCTAGGTTAATAATAATATATACCAATGTATTTATTGAAATATTAGAGAAATAATTTATAAAACATTAGTAAAATCACAAAAAATTGAGAATATTAGAAATAGAAGAATCATCATCATGCTCAACTGATACAGAATACAACAATCTTATAAGCTCTGAACACGAAGGTCTTGCACTACTAGGACTCAAATCCAACTCTCCCTGAAACACTTGTGAGCTCTCATCGACTGTAATGTACAAGAAACACCAATGATAAACATAAACCTAATCATGATGAGAAAAAATAAAATATATCCTGATGATAATGTTAAAAAAATCCATATATAAAATAATAAAATCATAGACTAACACTACATCATCAATAGACAGTTCACAAGAAGGACATTGAACCCCATTATCTTTCATCTTCTTAAGAGGAATCACTATGTCCATAAAAAGGACATGAACTTCATAAGATGATTAATCATATCAAAAACCAAACAAATATAAACTAGTTTTAATCACTACTATTAAATAAATAAATTATTATAGATGATGCAATAAATATGATACCTCTAATAGTCACAACAATCAAATCTACCTCTACCAAAAACTAACTTACTACATGAACTTTATTACCATTGTAGGAGTCTTACTAGAGCCTTGTAGTAATTAAAGAATCTAACTGTGCTGTTGAATAATTTGGAAATATAAATTCCAAGCCAAATCGAGTTTTGTACATAGCATGATAGAAATTATAGAGATGACCATAATGTCCATAATGTCCATAACTATTCAACATAATTCTAGGTGAAGTGAAAGAACACTGATTGTGTTGAACAATACTACAATGATATAAATTCATATTAAATTAATTAGATACGTTTGGTTGGTTCCAAAGAGGTCCGGTATTGATAACCACCTCCAACACTTCTATATTGGTCCAGCCACTTCCACTTTTTCTCTAGTATGAAACAAAAGGTGAAATTATGTGGAAGATATGGGTGGAATAACCAACCTTTCCTTACTTATTAAGTTCTTTTATAAATCATTATCTACTCTCTCTTTATATGTTGAAATATTCAGCATAAATACCTAATATATGATATCCAGTCTCAAACCCTGAAGAAACATTTGAGCTTCCAACTGGTTATTCTTTACATCATTTGGTCTAAAAAGAATCCTATCCATAAACCAATTAGTATATATTGACAATAAACTCTCTCCCTAATGAAAAGTGATAAACTACATAGAATTCCCCACCATCAGTGAATCTAGACCAATATAGAAGAATATGTCAGTCTCGAAACCCTTCATGTCCAATCTCACATGCTTATCTACATGTACTGTTGAATCCCACAAATGCTTTCTAGGAAACTCTTGTATGAACCCCATTCATTTCACATTGATTCTCTCAGGTGAAACTAAAAATTCCTTGTACTGATCAATCATTTCATTAAATAACTTCAAATTTTTAGGTTTATTTGTAAATTTAAAAGATGGTGTCTTCCCATGTAAGAACCTTCATTATCAAATCCAACCCCTACAACTCTCGAATATACCTTGACAACTATGTTTTAAACATGTGTCACATTATGTTGAATATAATGATTAATCACATAATGGAATTGATAAAATTCTAATATGTAGAAGGGTTACCTTGAGTAGCATCATCTACCCCCTCTTGAGGAACTCTCAAAACACTTTTCTGAGGCATATTATTAAATAGCAAGACAATGAAAATGATCAGACAATTGAAAATATCAATTCAATATAGAAAACCCCTTACCGAAAAAACTAAAATCCATATCAAGAACTCAATAAGGGAGACACACAACCCAATACCCATAGTTACTTTAGTCTCATCACTTCAATAGTTGGCCCATAAACCATCATAATATACCTCCCAAGTCCTGACAATAATATATCTATTCTAAGAGACATACCAAGATAAGGACTCTTTAATAAAAACCTATCATTTCATGCCACATTGCTAAAAACCAACTCAAATACCCTCTTAACACAATACCTGAACTGATCCTCCACATTACCAAAGTTTATTCCTCATTCCCACGGGGTGGGAAGTTGTACCCTCACATCAAATAGAAAGTAATGAGAAAGATTTTCCCCAACATGATGTAATAGTATAGAATATATATATATATTTATATATATGTATGTATATATTTATATATATAATAGAGAGAAATAATAGTATATATAATTATATTCCATAAAAAAATAGTGAGAAAAACTACTCAAGAGTAGAAAAAATCTCCATGTAAAGGTCAAACCATAATGGTCTACCAAAATAGGAAAACTAACTAATACATGTGATCACATGGACAGACTCCCACTATCCTACCAACACTTACCCAACTTGTCTGTTAGAAAAACTCATCTATTCACTACGAAACCTTACAAATCCCTACATTGAAATACATAAAAAGGTCTACACACCACCATAGGGGAATATATGGTGCGAGATAACAATCTTACCAGGGACCCACCTTGGTGTTCCATATAAAGCCTCTAAAAAATAACCCATTCTTGGTCATATTAAAAAAACATTCCTTGATAATAGTTTACTATATTTTTAAAAAAATCAGAGGAAAAAAATTTAATTTCTAATTTGTATAATTTCTAATTAATGTGGATAAATCTATTTCAAATCATTTCATATTCAAATTTCACAATATGTAGATCATGTCAAAACTATGAATTCATCAAATACCCTATCAATTTCATGGGATTATAGCACAATAGTATAATCCAAAGTGCCCAAATCAGCCCAAAAGCACAGGTAACCTCATGCCAGGGATCACAGAACATCTTCATAGATTGTACTGTAAAAAAAACATAGACAATCACATATGAATAAATCTACTAGACATATGCTTTGAGTATAGAGAGAGGAAGAACACCCTTGAATGAGAACCCAAGAAATTGGTCCAACTAGTCTCTACAACCATAATCCTAGGGATAAGTGGAATGTCTAATCAAAAAACCCTCTTATAGGCGAAAATACCTTTTACTAAACCATCTAACTTAGTACCAAAGGATTTCCAGTTTACCTATTTCCAAATTAAATCATAAAAAAATTAACTGTTTCATTAACTGAAAATCATGTAATAAAACCATTTGATAATTATATGGAATCAATTTACAATTTCTAAAACTAGGGGAAACCAATATTTTATCAAAAACAAGATATACACATACAGAAAAATCATTTATATCATTTAATTTTATTTAAAAAACAATTAATTAAAAAATTAGATCAACAAAGATCACTATCATAGGATAGAGATGGAACCGCCTACCACAAAACATGGGTCGCAAAGACCCCAAATAGAGTGCACCACATGGAAGAAACCAACAAAAACCACATAGGAACTAAAACCAATCATCCCATCTCAGAATAGATTTTATTTAACATAAGGGTCGGTTTATATGAGGAAACAATACATACATAAATAGCTCAAAACTATTGCATGATAACCAATAAGAAAACATCCCCCAAAAGAATATCAAAAAATAGATCTAGATAGAATCAAGATGAACCATATCCATGGTTGAACAGATCGGATAACAAAACAAAATGTCATTACCATGGTCAAACAAATAAATAATAGAAAAAGGTTTATTCACCTAGATAGATTGAACACAACCGAAATGGTGATCAATCATCGAACTAATAATTCAAGACTGAATGGGGGCTCCAAAAATCATATGAGGAGAGATATAGTTTGAGAAGAAAGATATATATAGAAAAAAAAGTTAAGCTCAACTGATTCAGATCTATAAAATCGATGTTTGTAACATTTACAAGATTAGTATTACATTTACACATCATGTAATCCAAGGGGATCACATACACTGAAAAAATAATTATATTTTAAATAAAAAATATCATTTAAAATTAAAAATTTGGTATCATTTACATGAAGATTATCCCCTTGATGTTTTATACCATGTTAATGTCATCTTCCCTGTAGAATATACATATTGTGTACTCCCATTACATGGAATGTATTTCTATAGGAGAATTCAAAAACTATATATTATTTTATAAAATCCCCAAAGCAACCCTGAAATTCTCCGAACTCAGGGAGAAAAAAATATTAACACATTTATAAATAGATTTAATTTACACAAAAAACATATATAGCTAAAATTTAGGTCATTATTCTAAGAAAATGTATTCTATCCTCATATGTCTGAAGACTCACCGAATTCAAGAGGAAAAACAAGATAAGTGAATTACGTAAAAGAAGGTTAAGGGACATTATGAGGACAGTTATAAATACATATATTAAAAATATATATGATATTTATATCATTTTTAATATGTTATTAAAAATTTATACATGTTAATAGTAAATGAGCTGAAACTACAAGATAAAACATTTATCATAAAAGAAGCAGTTATCAACCAGAATAGAAATTCAGATAGATAATTGGTAATAAATGTGTGATAAAAAGTAATAATTATTTCATATATGAAATGATATAAAATGTTATGGTTTAATAATAGATCCATAAAAATATATATTTATAATACCAGAGTTTCAAACCTGTATAATTGAAATAGGGCTATAGAGAGGGATTTTAATTTGACATTTACTTAAATGAGACACATTCCATATTCCCCAGCAATTTTTTTTTCATTATGTAGATACTGACCCATTGAGATTTTATATCATAAACTTATTGATTTAAATGATATTTAATGTTTCTCTACATATTATTATTTCATGGTAAATATATTTCAAATGTTACCAAAGCAGGAAGGGTTATTTCATAATACCATCATTATTTTGGTTTCTTTATGTTTATGCCTCAAATGGTGAAATTGTTTTGTATTTATATGATAAATACAGTATATATTTTTTTACTTTGGTTATTTAAATAATTTACTAGTTTTACTTTCAATATCATCTCATTAAGAACTCAAGTGGTTGAAATAATGTATATGGAAAATCAACTTCAATTCTCCTTTTAGTTGAAAATCATTTCTCACCTATATACATGGTTTCTAAAAATGTTTTCAAACATTTTTTTACCACACTCCTATGATTTTTAAAACCCAATTTTACACAATTTTAATGTTTTTAAAAATATTTTAAATGAAATATTTATGTTTTTTTCCTAAATATGTAGTTTCTTACATTTTATGAAAAATAAAAAAATGAATATTTATGTTAACAGACATAGCTTGAACATAATTTCTAGCCCTCATGAACACTAATTATTTTGAAGGTTCTTTTACAATTTTCACTGATTATATTCCATGAAAATTATATTTAAAATTTTCTTGATTTTTTATTATTTAAAATTCATTTCTAAAATTAAAATTGACGTTTCCTCAATAAATTATTCATGATATATTTATTGTAATTATCTTTATCATTTATAGAAATCATTATTTTACATATGTTCCAGTAGGTTTATTTTTTAATCATACCATAGTTATTATATATATATATATTAATGATCATTTTGACCAGGGATGTACTCTTTCATTGAATTCTCTATATTAATCAGTATAGTGAATAGTTTTTTATTGATTAGGGAATTTAATAACATTTTATATGTTTTTTTTCATTAAATATGATCTTGTTTATTTTTTTCACCTATTCATATGAGGTGGGCATTAGAGTTGTTAAGTGATGGTTAGGGCCCTTTATATCCCCTCGATGCATTGATATGTCATACAAGACAAACTAATTTGGGTATTTAGATGAGGTTTTACTCAATTGGTCTTAGCACAAGGACTTGGAGGTATGTTTTTGATGTCTATAATTATGAATACCATCATTATCTAATTATCTACTAATATACATGTTATTATATTATTAGTAATGAAATATATGGATATGTTTTATCTCATTTTATTATTTATATGGAATTACTTAATCCTTATTAAACCGTTACTTATAACATTTTATGATCATGTTATTAATTAAATGGAAATAGTATTCAATTATTTACCTTTTAATATTGATTATAACTTATTTATTTATGATAGATTTTATTTTACATAGAGATTTTCTGAGAGTTTGAGATCCCTGATTTATTATTTCTTCACTCCCTAGGATTCGAGGATATATATTATTAAATGTATGAATGGATATGAAAAAGGTAATAATGATGTTTCCAATGAAAATCCTATTTTTATTTTTTGGTTTCAATTACATGATTATATTCATATAATGATCTATTTTAACAAGATGACTAAACAATTTATTTCGTTCTGATGTGATTACATGTATCTACTTCCAATGTAATAATATAACCACTAAAAATGGGATACAAGGGTTTGGTTCATTACAGTTGGTACTATAGGAAGTTGTGTATAAAAATTAGGAACTAGAATAGAAAACATATATAAGGTAATATATCCTTATGATTTACTTTTGGGGTAAGTCTATGTATAAGATTATACACTAATATTTTTTATTATTGAAAATATGTGGATTTCATAGAAATACATTGTAATGGCCCGAAATTTTGATTAAATCTTGTTTCCTAATTTGATGTGTTATTTTATTTTATACTCAAAAAAATGTTTTATTTGATAAACTTGATTATAATGAAACCAGTGGGTTTTGACTGTTATATGACCATCGGTCAATATGACCATTGTAAACAAAATGTTTTGATTATTGTCTCTAAATATAAGTAATCTTGGTTAATTATTATAGAAAGAATATTTGATGGCCTCACCTAGTAGTCTTGGACAGATCGAAGCTCACCTAACAGAGCTTGGGAAGGAGGTAGCACCATTGGGCTTTGCTCTGGACCAAATCCAAGCCGAACTTCATCATGTGAAGCTAGAACGGAATCGCCTTCGCGAGAAGTTCAAACTGATAGAAATTACTACTCGGGCAATGTTGACTGAGCCGCCCCAAAATTCTATCACCCTAGCACACCTTACTCTTAGGTCCTATGCTGGTATTATAAGGGGCTATGTAACGAGACCGTAACTGCCTTGTGTAATCCTTGTTTTAAATAAAAATTGGGATTTATTATTATGATGATGTTTATGAATTTTGAAATGACCGGATAAATATAGTATGCATATTTTTGATGAATTTTAGAAAAAGGATATTTTAAAAATGGTTGTGTAAACCTTAAATAATTAAAAATTTGTAATGATTTTCAAAAAATGGTCTTCTACAATTATGTTCAGTACAAAATTTGGAGTCTAATAAGATCAACTTTATTTTTGATGAATAGTAAATTATGAATAGTGATTTTATGATTAGGATTAGTAATATGACCAAATGGATTAGTAATCTCACTTAAAGAAAGTTTTAAAATAATCTAGGCACCTTGATTAAGTAATGTGATTCAATAAAATGGTTAAATAACGGTTTCATAAATTATTATTCAAGTTTTAGTTTTTTCGGGTGAATAGTGTTTTTTAATTAAAAAATTAATTAAAAATATTTAGAAAATTATTTTTAGAAAATGGATTTCATTTTTGAACTCAGAGCATCGATATTATGTTAAGGTAATTTTTGGGGATTTTTCTGAAAAAAATGAATTTTCGGTGAATAGTGAATTTATTTAAAAATTGAATTAAAAATATTTAGAAAATTATTTTTATAAAATGGAGTTCATTTTTGAAATAAGAGCATTGATATTTGGTTAGTGTGAAATTTTGGGATTTTTCTGAGAAAGTTGAAATTTCAGTGAATAGTAAAAATACAGTTTTAGGGTTTCGGTATGTTTAGTGACATCATAGCTGTGTCATGATGATGTCATGGGATATTTTGAGAGTTGGCCGGCCAAGGGTGATGAATTATTGTTGTGGGGTCCCCATGTGGCCTAACTCCATGATAAATGCCAAGGGAGAGCACATGGGTTTGAGAAAAGCACATGTGAGGTGTCCCTTGGCCATTAATGCCTTGTCTCCTCACTTTCCCTATAAATACCAAGCCCTCCTCTCATCCATTCGACTCCCCACTCATCCCCAACGAATTTATGGTCTCATTACCTCCCAAGGAGTCCTCCCAAGGTGCCCCAAGCCCTCAAGGTCCCAACCTTTGAGGTTTAAGAGTTACATTTTAAGGTAAGGGATCCGACCTCTCTCTTTCTTTTCAAGTAATCTCTTTTATGTCATTTCTTTTATACTCCATGTTCTTATGTTGGAGGATGTTCTTTTATATTAATCCTAATGCCTATTTCATGTTCATATGATGAGAGACCCCCCCTTGCTCTCATCAATTCGTTTTAAGAATGTTTAAGTGGCGCCGTTAGGCTGCCGAATTTTTAAGGGATTCTTTCACCTTCCTCGTTTTCAAGTTCTATTTTCATTCAAGTCTTTCATGTTCATTTTTATTATGTTGGGGTATGATCTCTAAATTATCATACTTATCTTTTATGATCATATGATGAGAGACCCCATTTGATCGCTTCAATTCAGTATTTTGAAGTTTTAAGTGGCGCCGTTAGGCTGCCGAATCTTTAAGTGGTTCTTCACCCTTCTCGTTTCGAAGTTCTACTTTCATGTCAATTATTTCAAGTTCCTTTTTGTTATATTGGGGTATGATCCATATATCTATCATACTGGACTCTTATGTTCATATGATGAGAGACCCCATTTGATCTCTTCAATTCAGTATTTTGAAGTTTTAAGTGGCGCCGTTAGGCTGCCGATTTTTTTTAGGGGATTCTTTCACCCTTCTCATTCTTTTCAAAGTTCTACTTTCATGTCAAGTCTTTAAAGTTCCTTTTTAATTATGTTGGTGCATTATCTCTATATCTATCATACTGAAATCTTATGTTCACATGATGAAAGACCCTATTTGATTTTTTCAAATCATTTTTGTTGATGTTTAAGTAACGTCGTTAGGCTGCCGAACTTTCAGAAGAGAAATCTAATTTTTTTCTTCCTTCCATGTTTTTCATTTAAAATGGTATGTCCTTGAAATTTCATTACCATGATCATGTATCCTTCTTATTCTGTCCATATATTATTTTATGGGTCATTTATGAATGTTTGACCCATTTTCCCTCTCCTTTTAATGTCTTCTAAAACCTCGTAACATAGCCGTTATGCTGCAGAATTTCCGTCTCAAAATGCCTCTCTCTTTTTCTAAAGTTCTTTTATATTATTAAGTGAATACTCAAAGCTCTTTCTTCTAAAGGGGTATTCACATATATACCAAAATGTTCTATTTTTAATTCTGGGATTTACATACATGAGATCCACCTTCCTTTTCTGTGGGTTCTAAAGTAACGTAAAGATCATGTCTTTAAAGCAGTTTTTAAAACGTTATGATTATGAAATGAAACCCATTTATTTTATGCTATATGGGTTATTTATTAAATTTTTGATGATGATATATGTGGATCACATGATAATAAAGGCAAATTTAAGGGTGCGCCCTGATAGCGCTCCAATGCATTGGGTAAAGACTTAATCTCTAGAGATGACCATTTTAACGACGCCTTGGTGAATAACCTTGGTAATTTTTAACGACACCTTGGGGATGGACCTTGGTGAAATGAAACGATTGTCAATATTAAATGTTGCAGCCACATCTTCAATTTATGAAAAAAAAATGTTATTTTATATGATGTATCTCATGATTTCTTTCTCATGCCTTAAAGTTATTTTCATGTCCTTATTGAAGTATATCAATTTCACATGTAAAATGTTCCTCTTGTTTCCCTTACTGGGCCTTCTGATCACCCCTTCTTTTGATGTGTGTTCCCAGGTTATGAGATGCAGTAATGAACCTAGGATGAACTTGAGGAGAATCCTTTCAAGTGTTTAAGAAGAATGTTTTTTTTGTTTCATTTATTATGTTCCTGGTTTCCAAGACACTAAACCTTAAAGATCCTCGGTTTTGTAAAATGTAATGAAAGTTTATGTGATAAAAAGGCGGGATGCTATAGTTGGTATCAAAGGATGGTTTAGTTATTTGTGGAAATTAGGATATAAAAACATTAGGAAAAACCCTATAGAAGAGTTTAAATTAAGTAAATCTTCCTGGTATTTTGGTGAGTATTGAGTAAGGGGTTTCCAAGAAAATACATCCCTTTCTGGATACGAGCAGGTAGAGGTGGCTCTGGCACAGATGTACATAGGGGTAAAACCCGAAAACACCGCTTTGAGCTAGACTCGAACGGAAACTGGTACACGACAACGGGCCTTGCTGCACTCTTGGTTACGACACTCCCGGGGGATATGCTTTGGTAGATTCATAAGCTTAGTATGAACCATTGTTAAAGGATCAAAGATAAAATAAAATAAAGGTTCACATAAGAATATATGATCATGGATAACCTAGATGGGAACCTAGGGGATCACAAGTTAGGGTATACTTTTCTTCTACAAGTTATCCCTATATGCTTTTAGTTTCTTTTCATGATTATTGGATAAGTATTTAATCCCCTAATTATAGATTCTTTTCTTAGTTAAGGGAGGGAAATGGAAGAACATGTCCCAACGACCAATGTGATAGGAAATGCTACGATTGCCGTATTAATACGACAGAGATGATTAGGGGATTAAAAGATGATTATTATTTTGGAAGACGTTCACTATTTTGAGGTCCCTATATGATCAAGGTAAATAGATTACTACGGTATTTTCATTGAGGAGTAAGGTTGACTTTTATTTTGAAGAATCAATTAATTTAAGGTGGACTTATATTAATTTAGGTTACTTATGGAAATGATTAACTTATCGTGGGTAAAATATGTTTAGGTTAGCTACTTTTGTTATAAGATGTTAGGAGTGGTTGATGTTGTTTGGAGATGAACAATGAAGTTTATTTTGGAAGACTATGTTATCAAATCCTTCTTGTATTTGGGTTTCAATCTTAGTTTGGTTTATTTTGAGGAATTTTAAGGACCGTTATTTATGGAATAGACTATGATGAACTTTGGGTAGTACCATGGAACCTTGAAGATTTAAAAGTAGTTTCCATTCCTATGGGATTCTTTCTTTTTGAGGAGTTGTTTCACCTTAACCTTTCGGTTTTTGGGATAATGTTTAATGATAAAAGATATAGATAGTTAATCTTTTTTGGATTATGTGATTCTCTAGAAGATTATTCTTGTGTTTTGATGAGACCAAGTAGTTTTGAATGCCCATAGTTTAGAGAAAAGATTAGTTTTGGGTAGAAACTTATTAAAGGATGAAACTCTACATGAATGTAGGTATATTTTCTTATGTTTTTGTTCTATGTAGTAAATGAATTCCTCAAAATTATGAAAAGGAACGTAAAACAAAAATTTTGTTGGTTTACGTTTCCTACTAGGTAATCAATGACCGTTTACACACATCATAAGTTTGGGATTTTCTTATGGTTAACTTTCTCCTAATCATGTTCTCTATCACTCTCCCTCAGAACTTGACCCTTTGTTTTTCCTCCATGTCCATGTTTTCCTACATGGAATCCTAGTGTGGGCTAACTCGGGTGACCTTCGTACTTCCCTTTCTTTCTTTTAAAGTAATAGTTTTACTGACTCCTTTTCCAATGTGGGACTTTCAATGAAATTTAAAAACCCAATTTTAAAAAAATTCCGAGGACGCAATTTCTTAAGGGGGGAAGATTGTAACGGCCCGAAATTTTGATTAAATCTTGTTTCCTAATTTGATGTGTTATTTTATTTTATACTCAAAAAAAATGTTTTATTTGATAAACTTGATTATAATGAAACCAGTGGGTTTTGACTGTTATATGACCATCGGTCAATATGACCGTTGTAAACAAAATGTTTTGATTATTGTCTCTAAATATAAGTAATCTTGGTTAATTATTATAGAAAGAATATTTGATGGCCTCACCTATTAGTCTTGGACCGATCGAAGCTCACCTAACAGAGCTTGGGAAGGAGGTAGCACCATTGGGCTTTGCTCTGGACCAAATCCAAGCCGAACTTCATCATGTGAAGCTAGAACGGAATCGCTTTCACGAGAAGTTCAAACTGATAGAAATTACTACTCGGGCAATGTTGACTGAGCCGCCCCAAAATTCTATCACCCTAGCACACCTTACTCTTAGGTCCTATGCTGGTATTATAAGGGGCTATGTAACGAGACCGTAACTGCCTTGTGTAATCCTTGTTTTAAATAAAAATTGGGATTTATTATTATGATGATGTTTATGAATTTTGAAATGACCGGATAAATATAGTATGCATATTTTTGATGAATTTTAGAAAAAGGATATTTTAAAAATGGTTGTGTAAACCTTAAATAATTAAAAATGTGTAATGATTTTCAAAAAATGGTCTTCTACAATTATGTTCAGTACAAAATTTGGAGTCTAATAAGATCAACTTGATTTTTGATGAATAGTAAATTATGAATAGTGATTTTATGATTAGGATTAGTAATATGACCAAATGGATTAGTAATCTCACTTAAAGAAAGTTTTAAAATAATCTAGGCACCTTGATTAAGTAATGTGATTCAATAAAATGGTTAAATAACGGTTTCATAAATTATTATTCAAGTTTTAGTTTTTTCGGGTGAATAGTGTTTTTTAATTAAAAAATTAATTAAAAATATTTAGAAAATTATTTTTAGAAAATGGATTTCATTTTTGAACTCAGAGCATCGATATTATGTTAAGGTAATTTTTGGGGATTTTTCTGAAAAAAATGAATTTTCGGTGAATAGTGAATTTATTTAAAAATTGAATTAAAAATATTTAGAAAATTATTTTTATAAAATGGAGTTCATTTTTGAAATCAGAGCATTGATATTTGGTTAGTGTGAAATTTTGGGATTTTTCTGAGAAAGTTGAAATTTCAGTGAATAGTAAAAATACAGTTTTAGGGTTTCGGTATGTTTAGTGACATCATAGCTATTTCATGATGATGTCATGGGATATTTTGAGAGTTGGCCGGCCAAGGGTGATGAATTATTGTTGTGGGGTCCCCATGTGGCCTAACTCCATGATAAATGCCAAGGGAGAGCACATGGGTTTGAGAAAAGCCCATGTGAGGTGTCCCTTGGCCATTAATGCCTTGTCTCCTCACTTTCCCTATAAATACCAAGCCCTCCTCTCATCCATTCGACTCCCCACTCATCCCCAACGAATTTATGGTCTCATTACCTCCCAAGGAGTCCTCCCAAGGTTCCCCCAAGCCCTCAAGGTCCCAACCTTTGAGGTTTAAGAGTTACATTTTAAGGTAAGGGATCCGACCTCTCTCTTTCTTTTCAAGTAATCTCTTTTATGTCATTTCTTTTATACTCCATGTTCTTATGTTGGAAGATGTTCTTTTATATTCATCCTACTGCCTATTTCATGTTCATATGATGAGAGACCCCCCCTTGCTCTCATCAATTCGTTTTAAGAATGTTTAAGTGGCGCCGTTAGGCTGCCGAATTTTTAAGGGATTCTTTCACCTTCCTCGTTTTCAAGTTCTATTTTCATTCAAGTCTTTCATGTTCATTTTTATTATGTTGGGGTATGATCTATAAATTATCATACTGATCTTTTATGATCATATGATGAGAGACCCCATTTGATCGCTTCAATTCAGTATTTTGAAGTTTTAAGTGGCGCCGTTAGGCTGCCGAATTTTTAAGTGGTTCTTCACCCTTCTCGTTTCGAAGTTCTACTTTCATGTCAATTATTTCAAGTTCCTTTTTGTTATATTGGGGTATGATCCATATATATATCATACTGTACTCTTATGTTCATATGATGAGAGACCCCATTTGATCTCTTCAATTCAGTATTTTGAAGTTTTAAGTGGCGCCGTTAGGCTGCCGATTTTTTTTAGGGGATTCTTTCACCCTTCTCATTCTTTTCAAAGTTCTACTTTCATGTCAAGTCTTTAAAGTTCCTTTTTAATTATGTTGGTGCATTATCTCTATATCTATCATACTGAACTCTTATGTTCACATGATGAAAGACCCTATTTGATCTTTTCAAATCATTTTTGTTGATGTTTAAGTAACGTCGTTAGGCTGCCGAACTTTCAGAAGAGAAATCTAATTTTTTTCTTCCTTCCATGTTTTTCATTTAAAATGGTATGTCCTTGAAATTTCATTACCATGATCATGCATCCTTCTTATTCTGTCCATCTACTATTTTATGGGTCATTTATGAATGTTTTACCCATTTTCCCTCTCCTTTTAATGTCTTCTAAAACCTCGTAACATAGCCGTTATGCTGCAGAATTTCCGTCTCAAAATGCCTCTCTCTTTTTCTAAAGTTCTTTTATATTATTAAGTGAATACTCAAAGCTCTTTCTTCTAAAGGGGTATTCACATATATACCAAAATGTTCTATTTTTAATTCTGGGATTTACATACATGAGATCCACCTTCCTTTTCTGTGGGTTCTAAAGTAACGTAAAGATCATGTCTTTAAAGCAGTTTTTAAAACGTTATGATTATGAAATGAAACCCATTTATTTTATGCTATATGGGTTATTTATGAAATGTTTGATGATGATATATGTGGCTCACATGATAATAAAGGCAAATTTAAGGGTGCGCCCTGATAGCGCTCCAATGCATTGGGTAAAGACTTAATCTCTAGAGATGACCATTTTAACGACGCCTTGGTGAATAACCTTGGTAATTTTTAACGACACCTTGGGGATGGACCTTGGTGAAATGAAACGATTGTCAATATTAAATGTTGCAGCCACATCTTCAATTTATGAAAAAAAAATGTTATTTTATATGATGTATCTCATGATTTCTTTCTCATGCCTTAAAGTTATTTTCATGTCCTTATTGAAGTATATCAATTTCACATGTAAAATGTTCCTCTTGTTTCCCTTACTGGGCCTTCTGATCACCCCTTCTTTTGATGTGTGTTCCCAGGTTATGAGATGCAGTAATGAACCTAGGATGAACTTGAGGAGAATCCTTTCAAGTGTTTAAGAAGAATGTTTTTTTTGTTTCATTTATTATGTTCCTGGTTTCCAAGACACTAAACCTTAAAGATCCTCGATTTTGTAAAATGTAATGAAAGTTTATGTGATAAAAAGGCGGGATGCTATATACATCCCTATGTAGATACTAAATGTAGATGTAGCTCTTGAACTATTGTACTTAGGGGTAATTACTCTAAAAAATGTTTATTAGGGTTTGACTTGATGGTCACATGGTGCATGACCACGGACCATGATGCACACCAGGTTTGATACAGCTGAGGGATATTATTAAGTTAGTTATCATTTTATTTACGAACCTCCATGAATTAATGAACACAATGGATTATATAGGTTGAGCCTATGGTGTATTATATTTAAATAAGGTGTCATGATTTACATATCCTAGAAATGATAATATTATTTTCGAAAAGGATTATTGTTTCCCACATTATGATTTTTGGATTTATCCCATGGTTGTATCGTAAAAGAGTCATGTTAACTTTGAATATAACAAAAAATGTGTTGATTAAGAGAAAAAAACTCAGATCATCACTAAAGTAAATGATATGTTAATTATTAATCATTTTTTATTTTGAGATATGACCAAAAATTAATACCATAACCAACTATCAAACATATCAATGAAGAGAAGGTTAGTTTCAACTAAGATATGTATTAGATGATACAATGGAGGAAAGGAGGATAAATTTTATTAATATCAGAAATATGACTTATAACACCAAGAAGAACATCTCTGTGGAATTGTAAAGTGGATTATGAGTCAAAATGAAGTTCATAGAGTAATAGAATTATTAGTAAAAAATGGGGAGTTCAGTGGTGTAAAATAAATTTCACCCTATCGATACCATATACTTCATTTTCATATATATGAGGTAAATATGAATTATCTATGTCGATTAACAATTTATATAGATTACTTATTGACCTATAATGGAGTTGTTTTAGACCAATCATTGAAGTGAGATGATTTAAGTATTCATGATTTGGTATTGAAGAAGTATATTGTAGAGGTTTTTTATCAATGCTATTTTGGTTATAAGAATTCCTAAACATCTAAGGATTGTGTTAATTTTTGGAATAATATATTTATCTATCTTATATTAACTTATGTGTTATAGATAACATCAAGGGTGTATAATTTTAATTTGGATTATAATGTCAATTTCATTGACACGATTTTTTAGGTTTTAAGTAGTTGTATTTTCATGTTATATTATGAGAAATTTATTGTAATACAACCCTTAGGATTAGTATGGGATTTCATGAAAAATAATATGTGGAATAAATCCTTAAAATTTTAGGGAGATGATTTTAACAATATTGGTAACCATTAAGTTTGATATGATTTTTGATGATGAGTTACTTATGGGTTATTAAAATTCAGGAATATATATTTTATCATATGGATGACTATGATTTTCAAATTTAGATTGATGATTAATTTTATTTTTAGGATGTAAATAATATTTTTGGTAATGTTATAGGTTTATTTGTTAATGTTGTTTTAGAAAAAGGTAAACTTATATTTCAGATGATAAACCATCATATCTAGAATGATTGTGGGGCTTGACCCTATAACCTGTTACACCATAATGTATATGAATATGGATAAATACAAGTGGGGGAGATTTTTATGTTAAAAATCATTTTTATCCATAGAAAAATTATTTTAAAAAATTTTAAACCATTCATATTTAGAGAACCTCTTATGTATATAAATGGAAATTGGACGTGGCCCTTCTGGGTGATAATAATGATATCATAATCAAGTAGACTCTGATGTGTAATTCCACATATTGTAATGAAAAATTTATTTTAAATGAATAGTGTATAAAATTATTATTAGTAAATAGTGGTAATGAAATCAGAGTTTAATTACATTCATAGTAGAAAACATATTAATCAGAGTAAAAAATATATAATCATAATCAAAATGGTTACAACTAATCAGAGTAACAAATTTATTGATTCTATATTAAAGTGTATAGAATTAAAATATGAGTAATATCCTATTCCAAAAATAATACAAATTAAAACAATTGTGACATAATCTATGTAACTGCAACATAAATACAAATATAAATATAAATATAAAAGTATCAATTTCTATTGTACGTTATGGAAATAAAGGAATTTTATTAAAATAATTAATAAAAACAACTATATTTCTTTTAACCGAAATAGTATGGTATCCCATAACCTAGATAATGTTTCCTTATTTTATACTTGTAAGAATGTATATCTTTCCCTACCACGGTAATCCCTTGATATGGAGATCAGTCTGTCTCAATTTCATAAAGAGCCCTTGATACAATGATTAGATTCTATCAAACTATCCCCAAGTTATCTTGATACAAAGATCAGTTAGGTATTTCTATCCCTGTATGCCCTCAATTAACTAGATCAAGTCTCTATCTTCCAAGCCCAAAAATCCCTCAATCATATTAAAATAATAAAAAAAAAACAATGCAATTAAAGAAATTCTTAAGGAGGCAACCTCACAAGGATTCCTTACGAAGGAATCCTTTTAATGAAATATATGTGACTAAGAAAAAGTTGTTAAACAATTTTATACGTTATTAATTTTTTGGGAAAAAATAAATTAGTGGATTTTTCACTCAATGTGGATTTTTTGATTCTCATCAAATTCATAGGTGTTTATTTGAATGATTCCAGTAGTCATGTTGATTCTCCAATGGTCATATTTTTTCTGATTTTTTTCATGAGGAAGGAGACACCTTTCACATAAATGGTAATACCATAATAGAATTTCCAATTTTGTTTTGTTTTTCACATTTAAATTGTTAAAGGTAATTTATTATGATTGAATATATTTTTTAGTATTCAAAATTTATCCTTTTTTCAATCTGATGAATTTCCTTACATATGCCAATATGATAATTTCTATTAGTGTGAATTAAATATTTATTTGTTCTGATGTCATGTATGTTTATAAGAACTTTTTTTGGTAAGAATAAAATAAAAAAAATTCTTATATCTAATTTGATAAAGTTGAATTTGATTTTTATCAGATCTATGATCATTATGACAATTATAATAGATAAAGTAAGTATGTTTTCAGGAATACATTAAAACTACTTCTAGGTATGACATACGATTATGTTCTCTAATGAAAAAAATATTAAAATAATTTTAATTTGATGGAGTTGTAAATTATTAATTTAAGAATGAGTTTCTAACTTATAAAACAAAAGGAATGAAATAATCAAAATAATAATATTGACTCAACATTCCCCCCTTTTGGAAACAAAAACCTATATAAAATAACTATGAAATAACTTTGAAAATATTTTATCCATTATATTTTATGTACATCGCAATACGAATTGAGTTAGATATTTATATCCCCTTTATTTTATAACTCATATAAATAAAGTGATGTATATGAATAACTCTCTCTTAGGATAAAAAATAAATCTAAAGATTATATTCTGTTCATTAATATTATTTCTCTCCCCATTACGTAAAAATAACTCCCTTACAAAAATAATCTCCCCCTTCTATAAAATTCCTCCACTTTGTGAATTTAAAAAATGAATGCGTAAAAGTCTTGTAATAATTTAAAAAGCATAGAGATGAATTCATGAAATAAAAATAATGAACTATAAAATAATTTACAGACTTTATCAAATAATATTAAACCAATCTAAATTGGGGAAAAAATTCATACAACCGTATTTCAATTAGAAGAGTAGTTAATTCATTACATCCGAGAAAAAAAGTTTTAAAAAATTATTTACAAAAATATTTAATAGTGATAATTCTATCTTTATCAAGCATCAATGATGTTTTGACTATCTTCAATTTTATGAAGTACTTCCTATATTATTCCATCTATCAAATAAACTCTTTCTAAGATTGATTTTTCTTTTCTATATCTTGTATCCTTTACAATTGAATCTGAAGATTATTGCCTTGTATATAAATATATTTTTATTGGTTATGATGTTTTTAGGAAGATTCATTGTTCCTGGTAAAAACTACCATATTATGATTTTTGAATCATCTTATCTAATCCTCAAAATACCTCATCTTCCCACTCAACTCATTTACAATATCAGTACGATTCTTAATTTTATCTTTATAGACTACAAAAACATTATTCTAAATATCACATCCTTTTTTAACTGGAATAAATCATTTACTAATTATTTTAAGTCATTCCTTATATATTGAATATTCTTGTCCAAATGATTAAGAACATTATTTACATGTTGAGACCACTTAGTCAGCTTACAAGTCCATAACCAGATTTTTCATAGATAGATTACATAAGTTTCTAAGGATAAATTTTCATAACTTTCCATTCCATAACTAGGATTTATCTTCCCTTGTAATAAGGAATGGTATGTCTTGGCTCTTAGGTTCTTCTATGTTTAGTGTATATACACTCTCAGGATGATAGGAAGAGAGAATGAATTCATACTTGGAATTATGTACTACACATTTGTCATTCTTGAAATTTATTGGGTAACCTTCATCCCATAATTGAATAATACATATAATTTTGTTCATATGACATTTAAAAGACAAAACAATTGAAATTATAACTTGTCTAAGATGAAAAATATTACGTATCCTGATAATCATTCATTTATAAATATATCCAAATGTAAATTTCCCATCTTTTTTGGTATTTTAAACAAACTATTTTTGTCCAATTGTATGTCTAGAACACCCACAATCCATGCACCTTTTATTCTTATTTTTTGTATTACCTTTATTTTCTTCAAAAAATCAATTATAATTTTGAAACCTGAACCGACTTGTGTTTAGAAATATTAGATTTTTTAAGGAACCCATATTTGTTTTGAGAAATGTTCTTTATGAAAACCTATATATTTATCTTTATTTAAGGAATAATTTTTATTCCAATGACCACCACGTTGGAAATATGTAAAAAATTGGTTCACTTTTAAAAAAAAATGTAATTGTTACTAAAATTAGGTTTTCTATTAGTAACCCTTATTACAGAACTAGCACCATGTGGGTATATTTTATTATAAATTTTTACAAAATAGCATCTAATAGGGATAATTTTTGAAATAATTATTCTTAATTAATAAATTTTAGATTTTAGTTTGAAAACTAAAATTTTATCCTCTTGTATAATTTTTTGGGAATTTCATTTCTCAAAAATATCTTTCAAACTATATTTTTATAAATAAATTTTTCTAAATATTTATAATTTATATTTTTCTAGAATTATATTTTTCATGTTTTTCATTATCCTTATCATGTTTTTTCAAACATTTCAATTTTACTTTTCTAAAAGTTCTTCAACAAAAAAATATTATTCATAAGAAATTAATATTTTATAATTACTAGATGAAGAGTATTATTCATTTATGATATATAATTTTTTCATCAATTAAAATTTCATTTAATGAAATATTAGTTAAAGAATCATTTTTCCATAACTTTTCCATTAATCAAATATTTGAAAAATGTACTCAAGAAAAAAGAGTAATTTTTATATGATCTGGACTTTCATTTTTAAAAAATTTTATGAAGAATCACCTCCACGGGATCTCTATGTGATAGAAGAATAATGAAAATTATGTATTTTTTAAATAAATAATTTATTCTAAATTATATTAAAGTTTATATCCTTCTTGTAGTTTGTTTTCATCCTGGGGTAGTTAAGTCTAATATGACTAGCACATTTACATTCGTAAAAATTAACTTCATGATATTTATTTTCATTCCTATCATTTTTACATTTTATAAAAGGATAAAAAAAATTCATATTTACAACATTTATGTATATACTGTAAGAATTATTAGATATTTCATTCTCATAATGTTCAAAATCTCTTGAATCAGATTAAAAATAACTTTCATTTTCTTTTTCTGCTTACTAAGTTTATCAAGAGTTTAAAACATTGTTAGATATAAAGTATTAGTAAAATAACCTCGACCATTATTTTTATTTTAATTCTCTTCATCTATTTTTAATCTACCTCATTATATAAATGGGATATATATAAATCACCAAGAGTGACATTTTTTATATTCTGTGATTTATCGACAACTATTCTCTTAGATTCCCACTCACTGGGGATGATATCAATTATCTTTTCAAAAAGTGTTTCATCTTATAGTCCTTTACCTCCCATATATTTTAGATTATTTACAATTTTCATAAACATTTGATTCACCTTTTCAATAGGTTCACCAAAAAAAAATTCAAAAGATTGATAGTCAGCTCTAAGCATTTCTCTTCTAGCTTCAATTACCTTTTATATTCCAAAATAATTAATCTCTAAATTATTCCAAATACTATTAATAACATCAAAGGAATGAATCTGACTGTAAATGATTCTATTCATATAAAATAATAAATCATTTCTAACTGGGTAATTCAATTGATTCTCTTGGTTTTATTGATTTGTAAAATAATTCCCCTCCTTGTCAGGGATATTTTAATATATAGTTAACGTGATGAAATTTTCAAACAACAGTATTCATAAAAAATATATTCATTTTATATCTCCAATAATAATTATTATCTCAATTAAAAATAGGCGGTCTATTTGGATTACGTTTTTCTATCGAATCACAATTGAGTCCTTTCATCATTAAAAAAATAGAAAAATTATATTCCACAATACACATTTTTATAGAAAATATTTATACAAAAAAAGTTTATAATAATATATAACTAACTTTTTATTTTAAAGATAATTTAAAAATGTTAATAATGTATTTTATTAGTGAAAATATTTTTTTATACCAATTCTTTAATCACAATTTATATTAATGTGTCTAAGTACAATATTGGGGGTTAATTGTATGTTTAAAAACATTCATTTTTAACTTTAAAAGAAACATAGTTTAACAATGTAAAACAATTAATATCCACAATAGCCCATAAGTACTTAACTGGTAATTAGACTTAGACCTTGGGTATGGTTATAAAGGTATCTTAATCAAGTAGATTCTTGATGTGTATGTCCATAAGTCATAATGAAAATTTTATTATACCTTAATAGTGTATATAATCTTATGTAGTAAATAGTAACAAAATAAGTGTTTAATTATATTCATTGTAGAATGAATATTTATCAGAGTAAATATAACAAAATAATCATAATCACAACTATTATAACAAATCAGAGTAATAAAAATGTAGTGATTATATCATAAATCAAATATAATCATAATAATATTAATATCATATTCATAGAATAATATAGAATAAAACAATTGTATCATAATCTGAAAATTTATTATCGAATAAAAAATAGAAAGATGAATATAAATGTATTAACTTCTATTGTATATAGTAGAAACACAAGTTTTTTTGTAAAACATGTAATACAAATGAATAAAAATTTTATAACACAAATATTAAGGGTTCCAATAACCTGGATAATGATCCCTTTTTTATACATATAAGAAATAATATCTTTCCCTTACTAGGGTAATTTCTTTGATACGAAGAACGATCTATATCATTATCCACATGAGCCCTTGATATGGTGATCATATTCTCCCACACTATCCCTATATTTCCTCTAAATGAATATTAGTGTTATATTAGTATCCCCTCAAGTCCTCGATCGGGAAGATCGTATCTCTCTCTTTACACCCTTTAAATCCCTCGATATTATTCAAACAATTGAAATTCACAAAAAATTATAACTATCATCTTAATCCTCTAACATTAATATTTTTTTTTTTCTGATTTTTTCACAAATATTTTGACACCAAGAAGTTCAATATTCAATAAAAAAAATGTCTGACATCAATTTCTTAACCAACTATAGTTTAAAAGGTAACTCATTATTTTTTAAAATAGTTTTCTATATTTAGAAATTAACCTTTAGTCAATCCGATGGATTTTCTTACATATGTCATTAAGATAATTTATATTATTGTAAATATGATATTTATCATTTTTTATGTCATGTACTATTATATGATCCTTTTTTAGAATGAAAAGAAGAGCAAAAGTATTAAATATGACTTTATAAAGGTGAATTTTTTTATTATCGAATCTACGCTCGTTATGATAATTATAATGGAAAATGTAGGATTGTATTAATTAATATTTTAAACCCATATCTATGTATGGTATTTGTTGATTTTTTCAGAATAAAAATGTCTTAAATTACATTGGTCAATAAAGAGTTAGTAATTAAGTCTTTAAGATATGGTTTTTGATTTCAAAAACATCTGGAATGGAAAATTAAAAAAGATACTTTTAACTCAACATAACTAATGGCTGAAAAGTGTGATGTGACTACCACTAGACTACATGATGTCCTGGTTAGTGAGAAATATTATTTTCATTAACAATTTTATTGATAAATATTTTTTTTATTTTTTGAGAAATTCTATAGAAAAAAAATATTTTTTATGCATTGTGATCTTGTGGCGACTGATGATATTTTGGGTGACATGTTTTTGGTTTGACATATATATATAACCACTATGTTTTATATAAAATAATTATTTTAGAAAAATGATATGATGTTTTTTGGATGTGTAACATCAAAGGTACGAGACAAACATTTAGTTTAAAAAAATTATTTAATGAAGAGGTTATTAGTGTTATCAAGGATACAAGGTTATTTAATTTTAGAATACTATATCTTAAAACTTTTGATTTGTTATTAAATTTTGGAAATAGTTGTTGTATTTATTTATATAAAGGTTAATTCATTTTTTGGTATTTTCTAAACTTTTCAATCCATTTTCATGTTATTAATGAAATTTGGAATACCTTTTTATTCAATTTTGGATTATATTATCCATTAAAAGTTAATTTTATTTCATCATGCTAAAATAATCAACTTGGATATACATTTCTTGAAGTAAGAAGTGAAGTTGGAATTGATTAATGAATAAATGATGGATGAAAATATTCTTATGAATGAAAAATATCATATAATTATAGTTTTGGTGTTCTATATATTGTAATTAATGTTCCCCAAAACATTATAAATATAAACATGAAATAAATATTTTATACATTTACGTACATTTTTGTTGAATCAATTATTTTTTCACCGATCGTAGGTTTATTATTTTGTGGTTGTCATCATTATCTTGATAATTAATTTTATTATAGTCAAATATTTGTATCACTCACTGTAATTATTTAAACTTATCTTACTTTTAAATAATTAAGCTCTCCAATAATTATTTCCCACTATAAAACCATGTTATGTGTTAATCTAGATTCCATTTGTCCTACCCTTTCTCTCACAACAATAAGATGTATTACTAATTATTTCTATAATGTGAGATTTAAAAAAAGGTATATTTTCATGGAAGCCTTTCGATTTTTTGTAAATGTTTATGTTGTTAAGATTTGATTACTTGATGTTGGGGAAAATATAAACCCACTAACATTAGGTTCAATTTTATATAAGACACGAAACACTTAGCTTAAATAACCCATGGAATTTATTATTTAATTGTGATAGTCATAACAAGGTCATTAAATTAGTGGATATTAATAGGATTAAATGAATTATTAACAGTATATAGTTTAGATATTTATATGAAAATTCTTTTGTGATATTTTTATTAAAATAATAACTGAAAAAATGAATTCAAAGAAATTTTTTTTTCAGAAAAAACTATTTTTATGTGAAAAATGTGTGTTACATTAATTAAAAAAATTAATAAAAATTGGTAAATTATGTTTAATACATTTATATATAATACATTAAATAAAATAATTTATCATTTAAATAATGTTTTTATAGGAATTATATATGAATAAACACATTTTTATGCCTAGATACTTTTTTTCTAACAGAATGATTCATCATGGTTTTCATATTTTTTGTAAAACTAATTTTTACAACATTCATAAAAAAATTTTAAATTTTTTTAAATTCAACATGTTAATATTACCTTAGAGTTTATTTGGGAATTTTATAAAAATATTGATTTTTGATGAATAGTGAAATAATGATTTTTATTGAAACATCCATTTTCATTTAAAGTATTTACTAGTATTTTTTTCAAAAAAGAAAAATTATTTTAATTATATTATAATTAGTCCAATTTAGGAAATTTAAATCAATGTTTCCTTCAATTTTGATATTAGAATTCATTATTCTATAGAGAACAATTCCTTTGGAAAATCGATTTTTCATAACATTTATGGGTATAATTTTAAAATAAATTATGAAACCTAAATTAGATGAATTATTTAAAATAGATTCCTTATTTATAATCATCATAATTTAAATTTTATAATAATGAAATATTAGTATTTGGAAATAATTAAGAGTAAAAAATGTAAAAATTAATTACATGTGTTGAGGTTAATACAGTTTTACAGAGGGTTAAACTAACAATATAAGACAAAAAATTACCTTAAAACCTTTAAAATTCCTATTTTATTTCAATTTTCATACTATATAATACATTTTTCCACAATGATCAATTTTGGATCCTTGAGGAATGTGAAAATGTGGGTATAATTTATTCATTTCAAAAATTCCATGTTTTTCCTTCCCTCGTATTATAAAAAGATACCCACTTTCCTCTCCTATCCACAATTAAAAAACCATTCAGTTTTCCAATATATATAAATATTACTTCCATACAATCCTATAAACTATCTATAATAACTATTTTGATCATTAATCATTTCTAATAATTCTTTAGGAATAAAACTAAAGATGTTATTTAAAGAATATGTATACATCTAAAATAAGATTATTCATTTTATTAATTTCTCTAATAACATAAAATATAATCCATCATTGAAAAAATTAGTAACAATATAATTTTAAATACAATGAGATGTTTTTATGATAATTTAATAACCTAGAACCATCCCACATTACATCAAAAGAAAAACAAAATTTTCTATAGTGTGTATGATGGACTACCACCTCATGAACACATATAATTTATTTTCCGTCACCATATATAATGAATGGATATAACATTGTATTCAATTATTATGTATGATATTTATAAAAAATTGGTTATAAAATTTTAATATCACATCTACCTTCATACCTTCTAATCTGTCAGATAATGATAACATCACTTATGAATATGTGTGGACTAACACCAGCGCACAACGATGTTATATATTTTTAATTTCATTTTGACATGGATGGTAATAAGTAAATATTTAGTGAATATATATAAGATATATGGTATAATAATATTTTTATATTGAATTAATATTTACCCTTATTTCATTCTATCCATCTAAAATGGAAAATAGATTTCATACATACGTACAACCTATAGTCTCAGCAGATGGTGTAACTCATATTTCTATCTCAATATTGACATTAATTTTACAAATAATCAAATATTTAATTTATATTTAATTTATATCATGGTTTAAATCATTGATATTATGGAAACATGATAAATGTACAAGGAATAAAACTAATAAACCAAAACATACATGAACAATAAAGTTATAATGTCATGGATTATTAGTTTTAATATATAATTTTTAATAAAAGGGTGATAAAAAGTTTTATGTAAATAATATATTGTATTATATATATTATTATGGTTCTGTGATATATTTATAACAAATATATTTTTAATATACATTAGGTCTGTACATGTATAAAGAAAATTAGACTCAAGGCAAGGGATTTTCATCTCACTTTGAATTTTTTGAGCAATATGCTTTACCCAACACTCATTTTTAATTATGTATATACCTCACCAATGAATCTTTATATCATGAAATTATTTATTTTAAAAATATTAAAATTTTCACTTATTTTTATTCATTTATGTGGATTATGATGAAAAAGGTACAATAGTGGTAAGGCTTTACTAAACAATATCATATTTATCTTGTATATTTCATGTTTATGTATCAATTGAGGAAATTATTTTACAAGTATTTCATACACAATATTTTTTTTTATTCTACCTGGGATCTTTATATAAATTATAGGTTTTCCAATCAATTTCTTCTATTTATGAACTGACAAGACTGAATTAGTTTTTTAATGTTAATCAATATTATTTATCTATTCGGTCAACAATCCTTTCTCTTACATGACCTTGTTTATTAAAAATATTTTTTATGTCCTAATATGATTTTTAAAATACATTTTTAAGCATGTTTTAATTTTTAAAAATGTTTTACGAGGAATAATAATACCATATTCTAAATCTCTTAGGTTTCAACTATAGAAAAAATGTGCAATGAATCTTTGTTTTATTGAACTGAGAAGAAAAAAATATTTCCTCTATAATGACTTCCAATTTTCCTAGAATCTTACTTTATAGGTTTTCACTATTCATTTCAAATAATGTTTCCTTGATAATCTATAAATTTTATGTCTTTTAAATCGATTTTCAAATGGGAAAGGGTATTTTACCAAATAATTGTTTTAACAAAATTTTATAGTATTTGTTTGCATCAAAGACAACAACCATTATTTTAATATTATCAAATATGGATATTTGATAATTATAAAATTATAATTATTAATCTAGATGGTTTTTGATCAATATAAATTTAGACATTCTATATTGATACAATTCTCTATATTACTCAAGAGGGTTTATGATTATGTTTATTGACTGTGGAATGTATTAAAATTTCATACGCTATTTTCTCACTATGAATATTTACACTTGTTATGACTCAACAATTTTATATGAGGAATGAATTGGATTCAATGTGTTTTTAGTGGTATCTATTATATCCCCTTGATTCATAGGTATGTATCATGAGACAAAAAATATTGGGTATTTGGTTGATGCATTACCCATTTATGTAAGATCAGTTAGATTGAGGCCTTGATGGTATGTTTATGATTTATAGCATTATTAATTCCATCATTATGATATCACTTATCGATTTTCATGTGAATATTGGAATAGTTATTATATCAATGGATCTGTGTTGAGATTAAGTGATTATATATTTGGAATTATTTGACCATAATTTACACCTGTAATATTATTCTTTATGAAAAAGTTATATATTAAATTTTATGAGTTTTTAGATATTTTTTTTACATATTTATTATTAATTATTTTTTAACGATAGATTCTATTGTATGGATACCCTTACCGTGAATCTGATCTCACAGTTTTTATTTATTATTTCTCCATGATTTTGTTATGTGAACTATGATTGATTTATAGAAATATGCTAAATGAAATATATGTGATTTTAAAGAGAATTATTTCTTGAATTTTATATTTTAAATTATAATATGGGCCTCATATGTGTAAAATGTTTACTAAGACTTCTAAACGATTCATCCCTTCATTACATGTTTTCATATATCTATATCCATTGTAATAATGTTTCCACGAACTATAGGCTAAATTGGTGTGGGTATTTATAGGAAAAATATTCACAATGCATTTTTTAAGAAGCCTCATCATCCTCAATCACATAACAATACCTGGAATCTTTAGTATGATGATTGTTACTCAGAAACCTCAGTTTTATAACATTATATGGAAACTAATAACTTTGAAAATATATTTTAATCAACTTTCTAATTTAATTGGAAAATAACTTCAATTTAATGAACATTTCTCAAAAACATCCATATGATGACTTTTTTTTGAAAACATCTTTATGATGCTTCAGCTAAAAATCATTCAGCCACCTTCATTTAATGATCTTTATATGGTTCCTCTAACTTTGTTGGGAAAAATTGGTTTTAAAATTTGGAAACACTTATATTTATTCTTTTAATTTATTATTTTGTCTTATCACCAACTTCAAAAATATATATTATGTTCAAGGATTCAAAAATTACTTTCAAATCATTTAAAATATCTTTTTTATTTTCATCACACATTTCTATTACGTTTTGACTTTGTATGGAAACCCATGTTTGATCATTCAATAACTTCTTTACTTCACACTTCAATATTTTTAAAATTTCATCTTATAGACCATTTAAACCTATTCTACAAATGTTACTTCAACATTTTTTAATCAAATCATAATGATTTTTTATGATTGATCAATAATTTACAAATCACTTGGAATCCTCTGATATTGATTTTCAGATCATTTTTATCAAATATAATCATGATTTTAAATATTAAAAAAAATTCCTCTTTTTATTTGATCATAATAATACATTCACATTAGTTAAATATAATTTTGAGATTTCCTTTGATGTTTTCCCATAATTTCAATTATAATATAGGAAATTAAATCTTGGTTCTTCTAGTATGCACTATATTTGATGGCATAGAATAGAGACATCCGTCTTATGGTGAATCATGGAAGCCCTTAGATGGATAAAAAGGCATAATTATGAGACTAACCTTAAAGGGTTATTTAGAATCATGGTGTAACTTTATGCAATGCCTGGATTACCATTATGGGAGTCTTTACGACCCTTGCACTAGTTCTAGTTAAGTGTTGTGGTTCCTTTACACATGTATCCACATGATATTTTCATAACAAAAAAAATCTTATACTTTTCTGAATTTATTATGCATATTATGATTTTTTTATGATCTCATCTATATGATAACCTTGGTCCACTAGCCTCGATCCAATTTTCTTCAATATCTCCATCCATTCTACTTCACAAACATCTTAAGGAAACTATATAAGTAAAATTCTATAATGTTAGATATTAAAAACGAAATCATATTTTATAGAAATTAATAACATCTCAAAAATCATCATAAGTAAACATAATGGATTAAAAAAAATTTAGGATATTAATACTTAATAACTTATTTTATATGTTCAATAATCATGAACATTGTAACCAAAATTGGATTAATCATTTAAAATTTCCTAGAAAATAATCATTCAAAATTATTCTACATATTGAAATCAAATAAATCATTTTATTTTATTGAACAAAATGGTAGTCATATAAAACCATTTAAAAAAATTCAACTCACACATAGATTGGGCTCTTCAATCCCCCCTTTGTGTTTGCTGTAAAAACCATCAATGTAATTTCCAATTGAATTTTTCAATATAATGATCTTCATATTATTTCACTCTCATTTGCATTCAAAACGTTCATATTACTTTACACCCCCCATTTTTATATTAAATAACAAAATCATGGAACAATTATATCAATTCATACTTTTTCAGTGTTTCATCCATCACTTCACTTTAGGTCAACATTATCTATACATGATTTGGAAAAGAAGTGGATTTAGTTTAAAAAATAGAACTTTCCTTTATCAATTGATATTCATAAATCCTGTAATAAAAAATCATATAATTTTTTTAAGGGTTATCTAGTTTTATTCTAGTCTTAGAATACGTAAATGAGATAAGATATTTTTGTAAGAAATATCTACCTAAAACTCTTAAAATCATTTCATGAAACTGATAAAAAACATTCAGTGAAAATAAACTATCTTAATCAACCAAAATAAATTGTCACAAATACACTTGTCTTATTTTGTTTATTAGTTAAAGATCTTCTATTTGGGTTTTTTGTTTATTATGTTATTATGTATGATTTATTAATAAAATATTTTCTAATGAAATAATAATTTGGAAAATTTCAAGAATAATTATATTTTCATGGGATAACCAAATTACAGAAAATTAAACTTCATAATAATGTATACCCCACATAGAGTAATTTATTATCATATTTTTAATGAATAAACTCTTCAATAGTTATTTTTTTAGATCATCATGTTTAAAAATCCTCTAAAAATTTATTTTTCTCATTTAGATGTCCAAAAATTTGATAATTTTCACATCATCATCAAGAATGATCATATCCTATGAAAATTTATTGAATAAATCTTAAGATACTTTCAAATATTTAAACATTATTATCTTGGATAAAAAAAATTTGGTATCCATCAATTATATCCAGATTCCCCACTCATGTTATGATTCACCTTCAATATCATATTTTCCAATAAAAAATTCAAAAAATAATGGTTTATGGAATAAGGTGACTCTTCCATAATTCCCATTGTTAACAATATGACTGAGATTGTTTTCTCAATAATTTTTTCTCATTTACTTCACTATTCATGGATACATATCTAAAAAACACATAATTTTGGGGTTGTATAAATCTTATCACATCATCAATTTCAATATGTTTTAACATTCACCTCTGAAGATATTTTCAATCACTTATTTCACCAATAAAAACAGAATATTTTCTAAGAACCTATACATTACTATAATTGTTAATGTAATAATTCTAGGAGTATTTACATCCATGTTTTACCACACTTGTAAAAACATTTCTTCCACATTTGGAGCCATTTCTTTTCCTTCTTCACAATTCTTTTCTACTTTTTATTACATTTTCCTAATTCACTATGAATATTATGGATAGATTACTAACATATCAATAATAATATTTTCAGTAAATTTTGTTCATAAAAATTAATTATTTTTAATGAAATCCATCTTATTTGAAACTTTTTATACATCATTTTACTTCAATTTCATGGATTAGGAATCAATGGTCTTTTCACCTTACTTTTTTGTGATCTTTATGGGAGAGCCTTTGATTATGAAATTCTTATTCTTTCTGAAAAAGGTTACATATTATTTTTAACCAATTTTTTTGTCTTTTTTTTTTCTAAAAACCATCTAATACATGTAAAGAAGATAATTCACCAACCTTGATACCAAACATTTATCCAACATCAATGTTATTTTAATGATTTCTAAATATGTAGGATGCTTTAAAATATTTATTACACGGTGAATATTTCATCTCTATCTATGGATTCCCCCTTAGCATGGTCATGTGTTTTAAATTATTATTTAATATATTATAGAAAAAATTTAATGTAACAATATAAAACTAAATTTAATCACAAAAATTTACAAACAATCATTGATCATTAAATTTTTTATGTAGGTTGTTTTGGGGTTGTCTTCTTAACATGTTGGGATATTTGTGTGGGTGACAACTTCCACACATATTTTTTATATACTATATTAATGGTTTTTTGATTATTATCTACATTCATCATCTACACATCTTATGTTATTTTTATATAACATTTTATATTCATGAAAATATATTTATAAAAATTATAACAGGATGTTATCTATGGTAAAACTATCTTCAGAGATTCAAGGGATATATTAATAAATGAAATCATGGTTTTCATATCACATGTTTGAAATTTTTAGACCTTCTAATCCTTTAATGAGAATTATGTAATGCTTGACATTTTTCTTTTACTTAATTATTTATTAATATGCGTCTTCTCAAGATATAAAATATTAATTAAAATTATATTAATTTCATATATAGGGTGTTTTTTGGATATTCAATCGTAATAATATTTTCTTCACAATCACTATTAACACTTTTAATTCCCTCTTCATGTGGAATATCTTATTTTGTAACAAAATTTCATGTTCCTTTATTTTCATGGAATTAAATTCAAATTGAAAATTATTGAAATCAATGCTATTTTGAATTTCTCTTCAAGTGCAAAGATCTTTTCTTCTAGAGTTTTCTGGACACAATCATTATATTTAACTTCCTTGGGATATTTTCATTTCAAATTTTAAGGATCTAATTTCAAGATCTACCTTTATTTCATTAGTGGATCATACTTTTTCGGTGAGGTTCATTAATGCTAGATGTTTATCTTGAAAATAATTCTCAATATTATATTATTAATCTTGTAGTTGGATTATCTCTTCATGTATACTAAGAATGAATCCAAAAACAGGAGATATTATTTCATTATGAACAAAATGTAGAATATTTCTTAATATATCAACTAATATGTCTTGATAGGATTTTTATTGACCACCTTCACCACTTATTTTTTTATATTGTTCTTAAATATAGTATTATTAAATTATTCTAAAGAACGTACGATCACATAAAATAATTGATTCACTTTAGGTATGAATGTTTTATTTCTCCTTGATGAAAACATGGACCACTTATTCCTTATATTCTGAACCTGTTATATAATTTGTGATATCATATCATAGAGAAAATTCTAATTCTTATTCCTTTATAAAGATGGATTAATTTTTGTACATTATTTTCTCTTTATTTATCCTTTAATAATTGTATTAGTAAATATAGGATTTACGTCCGAGAAAAAAAATTCATTAACAGAACTGTACTTTATTTTTTATACAGGAAAGAAAATAAAATATTAAAAGACATTAAACACAATATATAGAATCAAATTATGGTAAACCTTTATCTAATACAAATTTATAGTACCTATTTTAGATATAATCAACACTAATATAAGGGTGAATTATTGCTGGGAGGATTTTAATATTTCAGAAATTGTTATCAGTTTAACTCTTAGATATATTAGGATCTTGATTCTCCTATTCCCTTTTATTTATCATATTTAAGTATATTAAAGAATGTAATGGATGGAACATGATAATTTTATACAGTTAACTACTAAGAAATATTAGTTAATCTTCTCTGCATATGATAATGACTAGTACATGGATTATTTAATATAATTAGAGACCACATATATTGGTTTGTATAGATGATAATATGTTCCCTATGTGTGAGTACCTACACATTAGTATGGTATAGAAACAATCTTGAATCACTTAAATAGTGATGACCTTATCCAACATTTATAATCTCATTTGGTCTTCATTATTCATGTAGAATACATACTTCACCTTCACCTTATGGTATGTTATAACACCCAGAATACCTTTCACTATATGAAACATCTATTGGTTAACATAGGGTTTCATTGATCATGACATATTTATTATTCTAAGGTTAAATTATTTACAATGGGCTCTAAATAATATTTCTTCTTACTTCGTTCATCCATTGATTTTCTATTTGATAAGTTCATCTAATCCTATATGTCTGATGTTGATTCATCAATTGATAGTTCATATGATTCTTTTTCTTCAAACTATTATTCAAATTCAAAATGATAAGATATATGTTTGGTATCTATTTGAACATTTATTCATTCACCTATTTCATCTTGAACCTATTTTTATAACATTCTATCTGATATGTCTATATTATAATGTTAATTCAGAAATGATATTCTGATTTCCATTTTTTTCATTATATATTCTTCTTTTCTTTTCTATTTGATGTAGCTTCATCTTGTAATTGAGCTGCATAATTTACGCCATACTCAATTTTGTACTCTTTTCTCAATTCTCTGTACTAAATGAGGGGTTTTTTGTACATCACTACTGGAAAATTCTTATAGATTTTCAATTCATTATAAATTTTACACCCCTAAATCTCAAAAACTTTTAATACATCATATGGATATGGAATCCCCTTTGTATAGGAATGATTCTATGTTAAATAAGAAGAAGAAAACTATATTATCTCACCAAATTCAAACTTGAATATTGAATTTCTCACTCATTTTGATCCTACTAGAGTACTTCTCAGTCCATCATCAATATTATCTATAATCATGATCTTCTATTCCTGATAATCGAAAAGATTAGTTTTCATCTCTATATCACCACAATTATTATCTTCTCGAAAATTTTGTACGGTTTTTCAACAATTCCATCCAGTAGAACAAAATAACAAGTATTATGTATTTTTAATGATAATACGATGTTACTTTGCAACTCAATAAGATCATGTCAAAATAATTATTAGGATATATCATTTTTTTAATGGTATGATTTCGAAAAACCTCATCTGACAACATATTTTTTTGAAAACTATTTTCCAATATTCCCTATGAATATTTATTCAACATAAATTCTTAGGGATATTACTCAATCATATGATATAATAAATAATTTTTATATTTTATCTATTTTATAAACCCTTAGAGGTATTTTTTTCTTATTTTGTCGGATGACTTCATAGAACTACAATAAATTAAAATTTAGTACTCATTTTTATTATATTTTAAATCATTTTATTTTGAAATCACTACGAAACATATATCTTATGAAATATATTCAAAAACATAAAATTATTTATTTTTTTACTTTTTTGGAAACTCTATTAAAAAAAATACATGGAAACCCCTCTGTGATATCTTTATATAAAAACTTCAATTTGAAACCTTAGCAATGAATCATCTATATTATGTCGCTACTCAAAAATAATCATCGAATAACTGTATTATGGAAATATTTATCAAATTACATCATCTGGAAATTTCATTATATTATATAACTAAGAAACCTACATATACCAATTTTCAATTATATTTTTATCTTTTCACTAAAATAATTTGGAAAACTATTTCCAATCATCATGGAACCTTTTTCTATATTATTCCCACCAATTATTCTACTCGATCACCTTCTTTGAAAATCTTAGTATAACCTTAAACAAAAGTCATCATACATTTATTCATGTCTTTAACAATCTTATGTAAGTACCAAATAAAAATTTTTGGGTTCAATTATGAATGTATGATCTTGAGATTTACATAACACAGAAAAAATTATCCAATTACCTCTATATAATTAGTTTTTTCTGGTTATCTTCATATAAATGACTGTCTGATCACCTCATTCACCTACCATCCTTTATATAATCATTTTTATATCATCACCTACTTTTCTTAACAAAATTTATATGGGAACTTCCATAATGATGAAAACAAGTTTTCTTCTCCAAATGACTTATGCCATTTTTTAGACATTAAGAACATCTCATTAATCATCATAATTAAAATCTATATCATCAAGGAACATTCATAGAATATCAATAATTAAGTAATTCATTTCTCTATTCATGAATAATAAACATTTTTTAACAAGATTTGATGCATCAAAATTCCGTAAATCTTATTCATTTTAACTTCTTCAACATATTGAAATAATTGAAATATTTTTATTTCATTAATAACCAATGAAAACCTATAATATCCATTTACAATAAATAAAATTCACATATAGTGTGGGATCATCAAGAACACTAGGAGAATAAGAAATGGATTATCATTTTTCTAAAAGGATCAAAATATATAGCACTATTTTTATGTAATGCCCTGACCCAAGAAGTCCAGAACTAGTGCATTATTGTAATACATTGAAATGATTACAAGGAATCAAGTCCCAAAAGACAGATCAGTTTAGTAGTCATGGAAAATATATTACATACATGAATGTTACATTACACATTAACACACTACATAAAAAATCCTTTGAGAATTCCATTATTTGTCTAGATTAAACCTGCATATAAAACATATTAACTTTCTTAGTAGCCCAGGAAGATAAAACATAAGAAAGGGGTGTTCTCAGATGCTCAGTAGGGGTAAATAATTTAGTAGAATCTATAATATTTTGAGGCAATATGTGTAATAAAAATAAAATCCTTTTTAATCATTATCTTGAACATAATATAGAAAAAATAAATATAACAATACTATATAAACATGCACATGGATATTCTACTATTCGAATTATCACATGTAATAACTAATTTCATAATGATGGAATGAATAATGCCGGGCATCATAACCACATATTCAAGGTATCGTGCCAATACTAAAAATAAAATTTTGGTTAAGCCCATGTGCCAAGCCAGTAATTCGTCTCAAGTGACCTAACAATGCATCAATGAGCTATAGGGGGCTCCACCAATCACTTACTATGTCTAATGAATTCCACATATGAAATTTTTTGAAACATTACATAAACATTCATTTTAAAACTAGCATACAAAATGTCAATACTTTAACCATAAACCATGAATGGTATAAATATAGAACACCCATTATCAAACATATCATTACTTATTAAATACAATATGGAAGATTGTATTATAACAAATAAATCTCAATTAAGAATAATATCCAGTAAAGGATATTGAAATATTTAAAAACGATCAGCAAAACTCTTTGAGAGAAATATTCTCTTTTCATGAAATCATTTAAAAGTCACACTATTTATAAATGTATATATTAAAAAGATATTTTTGAATCAAATTTTCTTATACAACTTTTAAACTTTTTAAATAAATTAACATTTTAAAACATTCATGTACATATATATAAATCATTAGACCTATTTTCCAATCATGGACACTAATGAGAATTTTTCAAAAGAATAAATAATTATAACATTTAAAATAATGATTTAGTTAAATAGTATCTTAAAAATAATCCTTTTTAAAACTCGTTTAAGAAACATGGACATGTATGATAAATATGTCTTAGTAAATAATTACACAAAAACAATCTCAGATAATAATGAGATTGAGAAATTAACCCTTACCTTGTTCATTCCAATAGTAGAGGCTACATTAAAACTCCTTTATAATGACCATTTTATGTTATTAAATTATACCAAAACCATATTAATATTTATGATATCATATATGATTCATTTATGACTTTATACTACCCATTTAATAATAATTTCCATGTTAATGTAACATTTCGGGCAAAAATCACTTTCTTTATTGTATGCGTTTTATCTTTTTATTCATAATCATATCAGTTAGATCATGATTTAAATAATTCAATAATATTAAATATTCTTTATATATAATATATATTCATAATATAATATGTATAATAGAGAGATATATGAAATTGAAACACTATTCGTGGAGACGGTAATCTGTATGTACGCCTGAACGTTGTTTCTGTTCCCTTATCGTATAATATGGAAGTAAGTAAACGACATATATTTATGTAAAAAATAAATATTATTAAAATATAAATATTATTTCAAATATCACATAATTAATCAATATATATATGTATTTATAAAAATTCTTGAATGGTGATCTTTGATGACGAATCTCATCACGTCGTGGAGACGGTAAGCCGTACGTATGCACGAGCGACAATTTCATTCTATTGATGGTGAAATAGTATGTAATTGGGTGTTATATTATATATATAGAATCATTAACATTTTATATATATTATTTACATCAATTATACTCATTATTATACCCATCGAAATAATGATGTGGTGAATAACAAACTTCACCAGGGCGTGGAGACGGCAAGCCGTACGTATGCACATATGGTGACTTTGTCATTCATAGGACATATAGAATAATAAATATGGCTGTAAAATATTTATATTAACATCATAGTATTTATAATTTATAGGATTTATTATTTTGTTATGGAAACAACAAAGAAAGTAGAAGTGGTGGAAAAAAATAACTTGAATGAGGTTATCAAATAATTACCTCTTCTAAGGGTTCTTCATTTTAATTTGAACAAAAGGGCTTCATATGATGACTTTATGATCAATGTGAAGACTCTAAGATGGATTTATTATTGTTGGGTGAATATTTGAGTAGGGTTTCACTGAGAAAAAAAGGCTTTGGAGGTATATAATTAAGACAAGGGGAAGTACCCTTTTATAAGAGAGGTGAGGGTCACTTTAGGAAAAATAAAATATTATTTTATTATAAAACCGTTTTCATATTATAATGGATGAAAATTAATTTATTTCTTCACTAAGGTGTTTATGGGTCAAGAGTCTATCAACCAATAGGTTTTAGACAATTTTAGGTTATATATTAACCTTATCATTTAGATTTAACTCTTGGTTAAATAGTTTAACATTTACCATGTCACCTTGTATTTCTAAATTATATGGATAACAGACTTTATAAAATTCCAAGAGAAGCCCAAGTGGTTCCCTAATAAAATAAAAAACATTATATAAGTCATGTGGCTGAATCATAGATTTTTAAGAATATTATATCATCTAATAAAATATTATTTGTTTTAAAAACTCATTTACATCAATTGTAACACTATTTAATATTTCATTTTTCTGAAAGTCATAACAACTTAATTACATCAAACCTAATACATTTAATCGACCATATAATTTCACATTCACCTATACAATTCATGTATGGAATCAAAACTTTTAGATTATATTGGTCTTCATATTTATAATATCATTTATTTGATTCTTTCATTAATAAAGAAAATACTACATCATTATTGTGTCATAAATAAATATATTTATTTTATGTATAAAAATTATAAACAATCTATCATGATTTAGGAAATAATATTATCATTATAATTAATATTTATTTATGAGGAGATCAATTATATAACATTATATAAAAATTATTTTACTAAAAGATTTTAGTTTATGTTACATTTTCCTTATCTTTAGATTAATTTTTATATTGTGTCATTTTCACTTACAGGTGGCTCTATAGGGTCCCAAAATCAACCCAAGGATTCTCATGGTCTTAAATGTATCATCCAATAGGTTTAGGACACATTTAGGGTTAATTTAAATTTATTATAATATTATTTTTACCCTTAATTACTAGATTTATCCTTTAACCATGGTAAATAATATAATTATTGAAGTTACTATTCATAATGTCTAAAAATAAATGTTACCTATTTACACATTTTGGACATCCTGATTAAAAATATGGAATCTATTTTTACAAATTAAAAAGACATTACTTCCATAAATTAATTTAAAATTAATTTCTATTGTCAAAATTAAAAAGAGGGTTTTAAGAAAAAAACTATAAAAAGAATGACATGTGTTTATGTACAATTTAAACGTAAAATTACATAAAATGACATAAATTACATTAAATTATAAAAATTTAATCTATTTATACTTTAAATCAACTCAAATTCATTATTTAATGTTATAAATTATTTTAATTAAAAAAAATTTATATAAATTTTCATAGTTTTTACTATTCATCAAAATATGAAAGTTTCCAGAAAGGTGCCAAAAATTCACCCTAAGAAAAATCTGATATTCCAAATTCAATTTTTTTTTCAATTTTTCAAAATTCTAATCATATAAGTTTCATTAATTAATTTAAATTTAAATTATGTTGTCAAAATCAGAAAATGGCATTTTGAGAAGTAAAAACTAGCAAAAGATTGATATGTGTTTATGTCCAATTTAAATGAAAAATTACTTCAAATGAACAATATTGGATTAAATTATACAAATATAATCTAATTATTCTTCATAATCATTCAAATTTATAATAGAACACTATAAATTATTTTGATTAAAAATGTGGGTTTCTATTAAAATTTACTATTTTTCACTATTCATCAAAATATGATTGTTTTCAGAATAACACCAAATATTTATCCAAACTAAATTTTTATGACCTACTTCTAAATAAGAAATTTATTTTGTGAAATTGAATATATAAAAGTGTCAAATATTATATTTTAAAAGGGTTCTCCATTAAATGGAGGTAAAATTGCATTTTTTGAAAAATACTTATTTTATCTAAAAATTAAATTTGTTCTTATATAATGTATAAGAAACAAATAATATGTATGTTAAAATTATATGTAATATATATAATTAAAAATTCATATAATACTATTCATAATCGCTTTTTGAACGGCTAGTTTGGTAATTGATAGGGCGCTCAAACTCGGTGTTGTGTGTGGCACAAGCTATTGAATTACTTTAAAGATATAATGTACTATGAAATCATGGGGAGTTACATTATCCCATAATTAAATAAATTTCATCCTCGTGATTAGAAATTGTTCATCGAAAATAAAATGTTAAAAATAGAAAATACCTTTGTGGAAACCCCTCATTGGAAATAGGGTTAATAAAAATTTGTTTTAATAAGAGGGAAATGAAAATAAATAAGTCACCAACAAATTATGATCTAGAGTAGAAGAAAGTTTTTGGAAATTAGAGACACACAATTATAGAAAAAATGTAAATATTTATAGAGAGTGACTAAGGTCATCAATAACAAAAAAGTTTAAAATTGAGGGACTCAAAGCCATCAATCTATGATGATTTAAAATATCATCTGTTCAACCAAAAAAAAAAGTATTAGGATAACAAAATTTTCAATTTATGTTCCTTCCCAAAATGGTTAGGAATTAATTTCATTATAAAATAAGAAAAAATGAATACTTGACAAGTACAGTGTCATCCTTTACATAATTTCCACCACAAACTCATCTTCCACTCAAAAAGATAATAGAACTCAAAAATATTCATTTTAACCTAATATTATAGAGTTTTAAAAAAATGATTTTATAATTCATAAATCAGGTCATTTAAAAAAGATACATTATAAAAACCTTAGATATTATGTAGGCTAGTGGTAGGTGATGCACCCTTGTCGCCCTTCGGTTGCAGTTTCAAGTCTGGCACCCATGCCGGACGTGAATGGTTGTCACCTAACCTAGGGGTTGTCCTTTTTATAACAATACAAAAATAATATTAAAAAAATGTTTTAACCTTATAAAATAGTATTCAATGTCCAACATAATTAATTCCAACCATTATAATTATCCAAAATAGTTTTTCCCAAACCACCGTCCAAAATTAATTATAATGGTCACATAACATACTTGTCAATACCATCATTCTGTATTCTCATAAGACATGGTAATAAACTAAATTACCAGAAAACAATATTTAAATAGGTATGTACTTCATTATTTCTTCTATAAAACATAGAATACTGGATATACTCCATAAATAAAAAAATTTATTAATCTCCAACAATGGATGAATAAACAAACCATTAATTAGTTCCTAGGTAGTCAATAATATCTAATATAATTTATCCAACTCAATTAACTCTTTTTCCATAATTATTTACACAACCTCATGACTATTTTAAGGTTTATATTTATCTCAACCATATATTTTATAAAACAAATTGACCTACTATTGAGTCACTTTTCGTAGTTCAACACAATCTCAAATCCTTAATGAAATAGTACTACATTATAATCCTTATATACTCTATAATTATTATAACTTTTACATCATTAATACAATACTCAAATGACACAATTCATTAAAAACAAAATAATAACACTGATCATTCCTCTTCATAGGTGGTAGTATCATAACTTGATTATTATCCAATATAATCATTTGGGGTATACTCTAATGATTTGGACAATGATTTCCATTGTGTCCCAAAACCTAGAATATGAAGCATTGTTCATTTGAAACCTTTTTCTTAACCTTGAAATAACAATTGAGGTATCTTTTTTATCCACACTTATAACATACTCTCATCCCCTTCAATAAATTTTCAAGGTGACTCTTTCCATATTTATCACATGTTGGAAAATCCTTATTTTCCTTCTTCTCTTTATCCATCTTTCTCTATACCAGAATTTTCTTCTCTGGCATCCCTTCAAATCCATAAGACTCATATAATTATTTAATTATCTTATTAACATGTGATTTTATTTCCTCATATGATGATAACAAATTGGAGGCTATTTTCCTTCAAAATGTTGGCTTAAGACCATGAAAGTTATTATCCTTCTTACTCTTTGGGACATGCATATTGCTGGAGTTCTCATTCCTTTTACTGGGTGCCATTTCTTAATGACAACATACACTAGGTCAGATCATATCCTAATGTATAATCCAATAAATAGAAACATTCTCCACATTAATTGAATATTTTTACACATCTAGCATCATAATCTTAAAAGTAGTTTTTTGATGACATATTTACTCATAAATACTTCATAATGGTTGTTAGAGAAAATGTGAAATATCCAAAGCATATCCCTTTGGACTGTCTTAACCAAGAGTTCAGTAAGGCCTGTTATTGTGTACCAGGATAACCCAGGTCAAGCCCAACACTCCTTGTTGGATTTTTTACTCCTAGGTACGTATGTTCCAGAGCCGCCTCTACCTTCTCGTATCCAGACAAGGATGTATTGTTTTGAAAACTCAATAAATCTCAACATTAATGAAATTATAAGAATTTATTCTATAATAATCCTAAAAGTCAATCTTATGTTAATGTTATCTAATTAGAGTTTTTCTAAATCAAGATTCCAATGTTTTTATTAAAATTCATCAGATACCGACTGTAACAACCCAACCCCACAAGACTAGAGCTGGTGCATTATTTCAATACATTGGCATGATTACAATAAATAAAGTCCCAAAGTACCAATCTATTTAGCAGTCTTGGAAAATTGATTGCATAAATGAATGTTACATTACACATTAAAAAAAACATAATGAAATCCATTAATAATTCCATTATTATTCTAGATTGAACCTACATATAAATCATAATACACTTCTTGAAATCTTTGGAAAATAAAACATAAGAAAGGGGTGAGATCAGATGCTCAGTAAGGGTAAATAATTTAGAAGAAGCTATAAAATATTATGTAAATATGTATAATAAAAACAAAGTTTTTTTTAAACATAATCATGATCATAATAGGGACAAAATAAATCTAACATTACCATATAAACATGCACATGGATATTATACTAGTGGAATAGTCACATTTAATAACTAATTTCATAATGAGGGATTGTATAATGCTGGACATCATAACAACATAGTTATGGACTCATGCCAAGACTACAAATAATATTTTTCAAAGCCTCTTTCCAAGACACTAATTTGTCTCCTAAGACCTACCGATGCATCGAGGATCTATATCGGGCTCCACCCGTCACTTAATAAGTCCAATGCATTCCTCATATGAAAATTTTGAAACATAACATAAACATTTGTTTTAAATCTAGCATACGAAATGTAAATACTTTACCATAAAACATGAATGGTTTTAAAATAACAAATCCACAGTCAAATATATCATAACTCATTAAATGCAATATGGAAGAATGTTTTATAAAAAATCAACCTCAATCAATAATAATAACCAGTAGAAGACGTTGAAATATTTGAAAATGATCTGAAAAAACTCTTTGACAGAAATATCCCCTTTTTATGAAATCATTTAAAAGCCACACTATTTTTAAATTAATAAATTTAAAAGATATTTTTTAATCGAAGGGTCCAATAAAACATTTAAACTTTTAAATGAAATTAACATATTAAAACATTAATGTCCATGTAAATAAATCCATAATCCTATTTTGAAAACATGGACATTAATGAGAAATATTTAGAAGAATTAATATTTAAAAAAATTTAAATGATATTTTAGCTAAAGAGTCCCTTAATAACAATCCTTTTGAATGATCTTTTATGAAACATGTACAAGTATGATAAATATTTCTCCATAAATACTTACACATAAACAATCTCAGATAATAATGAGGTTGAGAATTAACCCTTACCTTGTTCATTCCTTTAGCCAAGGGTACATTTAATCTCATGTACAATGACCATTATTTGTTATTACTTTATTCCATAACCATATTAATATTTATTATATCATATATGATTCATTTAGGACTTTATATTACCTATTTAATAAAAATTCCCATGTTAATGTAACATTTTGGGTAATAATCCATTTCTTTATTGTAGGTTTTTCATATTTTTATTATTGATCATATCATATAGATCATTATTTACAAACTTACAGAAAATAAAACATGATATATATTTCATATATATTTAGAATATAAATATTTATAATAGATAGATATATGAAATGGAGCCACTGTTCATGGAGATGGTAGTTCATCCGTACGCATGAGCGTTATTTCTGTTCTTTTATCATATAATATGAAAGTTAGAAAATTATGTTTATCTAAAAATATATATATTATTCTAGTAGAAATATTATTTCATATATATCATACATAATCAATGTATATATTTTTATAAAATTTCTTGAATTTTGATAATTGAAGATGAATCTCATCGCGTTGTGGAGACGGTAAGCTGCACGTACGCACGAGCGACAATATCATTCTATTAATGGTGAAATAGTATGTAATTGGATTTTATATTATATATAAAGAATAAATACCATTTTATATTTAGTATTTACATCAATTATATTGATTATTATACCCATCCAAATAATGAAGTGTTCAATAACAAACTTCACCATGATGTGGAGACAGTAAGCCTTACATACACATGTATGGTGACTTTTTCAATCATAGGATGGATAGAATAATAAATATTGTTTTAAAATATTTATAACAACATCATATAATTTATAAGGTTATGGATTTATTATTTTGGTATTGAAACAACAAAGAAATATGATGTTGAAGAAGAAAAGAACTTGAAAGATGTGATTGAATAATTACCTAGTCTTCAAGTTATTCCTTTTCATTTGAACAAAATGGATCCTTAAGTTGGCTTTATGATCAAATTAAGGCCTCTATGTTGACGAGAGGGTATTTTTAAGGACATCTGATCAGGTTTTGGCTGATCCAATAAGCATTGGAGGTGTGGAATTAAGAGAAGGGGAAGTACCCTTTTATAAGAGAGGTGAAGGTCACTTTAGTAAAAGCATGAAATATTATTTTATTATAAAATAATTTTCAGTTTATAATTTCTCAAAATGAATTAATTTCATGAATAAAGTGGGTGTGGGTATAAATTCTCTCAACCAATAGGTTTTAGAAATGTTTCAGTTACCATATTAACCTTATCTTTTATATTTGACTCTTGGAAAATTAGTTTAGCATTCCCTTTGTCTCCTTATATTTTTATTTTATATGGATAATAGACTTACTATAAAATCCCAAGAGAACACCAAGTGGTTCATGAATGACATATGGAACCTTATATAAGCCATTTTTCTGAATCATATATTTTTATAAGTATTATATAATCTAATAAAATAGTATTTGTTTTAAAAATCAATTATGTCAATTTTGAAACTATTTACTATTTTGTTTTTTTAAAAGTAATATAAACTTGATTATATGAAAATTAATACATTTAATCAACCTATAAATTTAATATTAACTTATAAACTTTGTGTATGTCATAAAAAGTGTCAAATTATATTTATTTTAATATTTATAATATCATTTATTTGATTCTTTCATTAATAATAAAAATACGACATCATTATTTTCTCATAAATAAATATATGTGTTTTATGTACAAAAGTTAAAAATAAAATATATTGATTTAGGAAATATTTTTACCTTTATAATTAATATTTATAATTTATGTGATCAAATATATAACCTCATATAAACATTGTTGTACTAAAAGATATATGATTATGTTACATTTTTCATATCTTTAAATTAGGTTTTATAATGTTTTCTTTTCACTTACATGTGGCTCCATGTGGTCCCAAAATTGACCCAAGGATTCCCACAGTCAGAAATGTGTCATCCAATGGTTTTTGGACATGTGTTAGGGAAATATAATATTATTATAATATTTTTTTTACCCGTATTTACTGGATTTCTACTTTAACCAATGTAAATAATGGTTTACTAAAGTTACTATTCAGAATGTCTAAAAATAAAAGATAAATATTTACAAATTTTGGACCTCTTGATTCCAAATATTGAATCCATTTTTCCAAATTCAAAACAAATAATTTATAGAAATTAATTTAACGTTAATTTTGGTTGTCAAAACCAAAAACGAGTTTTTAAGAAGTAAAAACAATCAAATGATCGACATTTGTATATGTAAACTTTAAAAGTGAAATTACATCCAATGAACTGAATTAAAATAAATAAATAAAATACTATATAATTATACTTTAAAACCCCTCAATGTTAATAATTTATCACTATAAATTATTTCGATTTAAAAAGATGTTTTTAATGGAATTTAGTATTTTTCACTATTCAATAGAAATATGAATGTTATCAGAAAAGTGAAAAACAATCACCCTTAGATAATTTTGAAATTCTGAACTCAAAAAATTTGATATTTTACCAAATTAAAAACCTATTAGTTTCATTAATTAACTTAAAATTAATTTCTGTTTTCAAAACTAGAAAACATGTTTTTGAGAAGTGAAAATTAGAAAAAGATTGATATGTGTTTATGTCCAATTTAAATGTAAAATTACTTCCAATGATCAATATTAAATTAAGTGATAAAAATATATTATAATTATACTTTGAAACCATTCATTTTTATAATTTATCTGTATAAATTATATCTATTAAAAACGTTGTTTTCAGTTAAAATTTAGTATTTTTCACTATTCATCAAAATATTAATGATATCAGAAAAACACAAAGCTTTTTCCAAACTAAATTTGTATGTCCCGCTTTGAAAGAATAGAAATATTTTTTCAAATTAAATATATAAAAGTGTCAAATATTGTCTTTAAAAATGGTTCTCCATTAAAAGGTAGTAAAATTGCATTTTTTGAAAAGTGCTTCTTTTATCTGAAAAATTGAATTTGTTCATATATAATTTCTAAAAAACACATAATATCATTGCTAAAATTATATAGAGTATATAAAATTTAAAATGAATATAATACAATTCATAACTACTTTTTGAATGGTTTTTTTGGTATGTCGGGTTGCGCTCGAACTCGTTGTTGAATTTGGCGTAATATATTGAATTACTTTAAAGAGACAACATACTATGAAATCATGGGGTGCAGCGGTTTTGGGATAAATGATTTTTTACAATGGTATATATATTGAAATGTTAGGGGATATTTGTAATACCCTGAGATTTTATGAAAAATATTCTTTTAATTTCATTAATGTCTTGTGTTGTATTCTACACCAAGATTACCTTGCGCTATACGGAACACCGTATTAGCTTGCAGTATACGCAACACTATTCTTGGATCGTGTTACACACAATTTTGATAATAGTTATTCTACGCAACATTGAGTATATATATATATATATTAAATGTATAAATGAAATATGGTTGGATTCTGTTATACGAAACAATGAAGGATTCTTTCACAACACGCAACCCTGACTTGGCTTGCATTACACGCAATCGCGACCTTCCTCGATAGCGTGTGTTGTACGCAATACCGGGTTTTAATAAACAATGTTATATTATTATAATATTGTCATGAACTAGCCGTTATGAATAGTATTAACTAAATTTTGAATTTTATAACATTATTATTCATCTTACACATTTCTAGAACATGGTATAAGAACAAAATAAATTTTTCGGGTAAAATAAGTATTTTTCAAAAAATGCAGTTTTACCGCCTTTTGATGGCGCACCCACTTTAAATATAGTTTTTGACATGTTTATATGTTAAATTTGACAAAATAATATTCTTCTTTTGAATCAGGATGTAAAAATTTACATTAGATAAATTTTTGATATTTTTCCGATAACTTTCATATTTTAATGAATAGTAAAAACACGCTATATTTTAATTAAAAACAACATTTTTCATCGTAATATCTTATGTGGTTAAATTATAATATTGAATGGTTTTAAAGTATATTTAGAATATATTTTTACCACTTAATATAATGTTGGTCATTGGACACAATTTTACAATTAAACCGAACATAAACAAGTGTCAATCTTTTGATAGTTATTATCTCTTAAAAACACACTTTTTGTTTTGACAGCGGGAATTAATTTTAAATTAATTTCTGCCACTTCTGTGTTTTGAATTTAGAAAAATGGATTCCATATTTGGAATCAGGATGTTCAAATTGTGTAAATAGGTAACTTTTATTTTTAGACATTTTGAATAATTACTGCGGTAAATATTTTATTTACCATGGTTAAGGGTAAATCCGGTAAATAAGGGTTAAAAAATAATATTATAATAATATTAAATTACCCTAAAACGTGTCGTAACCCTATTGGTTGATACATGGTCGACCATGGGCATCTTTGGGTCGATTTTGGGACCCCATTGATCCACTTGTAAGTGATAATGACACTTTATTTTAATTAAGTTAAAATGAATACAAAAATGACACAAGCATATATATTTTAGAAAAACAATTGTTACATAGGGTTATATATGTTGGATTTTAGATTATAAATATTCATTAGAAATATAAAAAGATTTACTACATAATGGTATTTTATTTGTAATTTTTATACTTTAAATAATTTAATTTATTTATGACACAATGATGATGCAGTAATTATCTTATTAATGAAATATTGACATAATTGATGTTATGAACACCAAAATAAATGTAATTTGAGACTTTTTATGAATGCCAATAATTTTCTAGGTTACTATGATATATTAATGTTGATTTAATTAACTTGGTTAGAACATTTAATTCTGTTATGACTCTCACAAAAATCATATATCAAATAGTGTCAAAATTGACACAAAATAGTTTTTAAATCAAATATTATATTATTAATTGTTATTTTATTTTTAAAAATATAAGGTTCGGAAAAATGACTTATATAAGGATATATATATTAATAATAAACAATTTGGGGTTCGTTTGGCATGTTATAGTAAGTGTATTAACCATATAGTGAAAGAAAACAAAAAGACATGGTAAAAGTTAAATTATTTAACTTAGAGTTAAATCTAATTGATAAGGTTAAAATAATATCCTAAACTTGTCTAAATTCTATTGGTTGATAGGATTTCGACCCATCCCCACTTTAGATTCGAAATAAGACCCTTTTGAACCATTATAAACCGATTTTGACTTTAATATAAAATAATATTTTGAGATATTCCTAAGGTGCCCCTCTCCTCCCCTATAAAAGGACACCTCCTCCCCCTCCTCCTCACACCAATTTGAGCACTCAAGCTCGGCCAACCCCTGCCAAAATCTCTTCTCCACTTCCCTAGAAAAATCCTAGAGGTTCTGGTCTTCCTCAAAGACCAATTCTAGTGCCCTAAGAGGAGGTCTCAAAGAGGCGCTTCAAAGAAGAGGTAATTACCGTTACCAATTCTTTCCTCTTTATTTCTTCTTCCACTTCTTCTTCTTAGGTTGTTTCATTATGAAGTAATAACATCAGTATCACTCATATACTGATATGTTATTATAAGTATGAAACAACCCTATTTCACCATCTATCCATCCTACGGAAAAAAAGAAATCACCGCGCGTGCGTACGTACGGAATACCGTCTCCACGCCGTGGTGTAATCTATTTTCCACCACCACCTTACATGGATAGTATAATGGTGTAAAGAATAACTATACATAGTTATTACAACATCATATTGATTCTGATATATTGTATAATCCACTCCAATTCAATTCAATATTTATAGAAATGATATCATCGCTCGTGCGTACGTACGGACTACCGTCTCCACGACGCGATGAGATTCATTCTCCATGTTAACCATTTAAGAATGATTATAAAGTATATATAAGAAATAATAATGAAATATATGACATTATAAAGCTACTGGATTTATTTATATATATATATATATGTATGTCATCTACTTACTTCCATTTCAAGACAATAAGGAAAGAAAAACAGCGTTCATGCGTACGTACGGACTACCGTCTCCATGAACGGTGTTTTTCATTTTATTTATCTATCTATTATATATATATATATACTGAATATATATGATATATAAATCATATTTTATATTCTGGAAGTAAGTAAATCATGATATAAGTAATAATGATGTCAAGAACAACAAGTCAAAACACCTACGATAAATGAAACGATTTTACCCAAAACGCTTCTTTAACATGGAATTTACAAAAGAACGGGTAATATAATGTCATAAGTGAACCATATATGATATCATAACAATTAATATGATTATTTAATAAGTCAATGACATTATTTAAATCATTATACAGGAGGTTCGGACACTTACAAAGCAAGTCGGACCTAATGTAAGGGAAATATCACAATCTCATTTTTATCCGAGATTGTTTATTCGTAAGTATTTACTGAGGCGTATTTTATCATCCACATCCATGTTCCTTCAATATGTAATATTTTTTCCATCCACTTAAAATAGTTTAAATCCAATTTTACTCTTCGGTGAGTTTTTAGTAAAGAATATGAAAGGAATCTTTTGTCTCTTTTTCATAGGAGGTACTTTTTGACTTTTCCGACAAAAGTACGAAGAATGTTTTTTTTTAACTTAAACGGCATGAACGGATTTTTACAGTTTTATAAAGCCTTATATTCATGAAGCTTCCTCCAAAATATTTCATGACTATTTTTAATAAAATCTCTTTCTTTTAAAATTGCATGATGTTTTGTGAAAAGAAATTGATTTTGAAGAAGAAAGGATATTTTCCTCAAGAATTCATTTCAAGTGTTTTATCAAAATTATTTTCCATCTAAGATAATAAAGGGTTCTGTTTCTATCCATATTTTTACATTGATTTGACTATGTTGTGATGGAATTATGTTTATGAATTCATTTATCTTATATGAATGGTTTTATGATGTCATGTTGTTTTAAGAATCCCATTTTTATTACATGGGTTATGAAATGATGTATGATTTATGATTTTGTGGCACACATAAGAATGGTATCATTATGAGATGGATGGGACCTATATCTCCCTCCAATGCATTGGGTAAAGATTTTATATCTCATGAGATAGACATGGCTGAAATGGTAGGTTATACCGGTTCAGTGAAACAGGACTGAAACGAGGGTTACTCGATTCAGAAAGGGACTTTGTCCACTAAGATAGTCTTGGCAATGAGTCTTGACTAACAAGAAATGATTTTCTATGATTATGTGTGTATGCCAAAAAGTTTCATGTTTTAAGTTATGATTATTGGGATTACATTTCACTTCTATGATTTATCCCATGTTATGATATTATGTGCTCTTTTGCAGGTTAAAATTTCCAAATGCTATGTTTTATGTATATGATGTGATTGATATTTCTTTTGTTTACCCTTGCTGAGCATTTGAGCTCACCCTTTTATGTTTTCTTTTCCCCAGGATATAAAGAAAGGTTTTAGGTAAAAAAAATGGAAGATCTTTATGGGAGATATTGAAGAACTTTCACCACGATTAGAAGATTACGTTCCGAGTTTCCAAAGACACTAAACTATTACGATCCTTTAGTGTGTGTTTTTGTTATGTACTAAGTATTCCGCAAATGTAATGTAATGTCCATGTACGTCAAGCTTCGGGTCTCTACAGTTGGTATCAGAGGAAAGGTTTAGTCAACCTTTGGAAACTACGATGCAAAAACGTTAGTGAGATCCCTAGAGATATTTCTAAGGTATGTCTAGGGATGTCTCTAAGGTTAAGTATACATATAGGTTATAGTCCTAGAATTGCGCTAACGATCTTAGAATTTAACCTAAGATGTAAGATATTGAGGGTACTACCCCTTTATTATGTTGTTTTCCCTAGCATGATTTTTGCCTCTCACACTATTCATTTTGGGTTTTATAAAATGGCTGGAAACAAGATGATTCACAATAATGGAGGATATGATGGACAATGGAATGATATTCTTCATGAGCAACCAAATGAAATGGGATTTGGATGTCCAAACATCATTATTATGCCAAATCAGCAATCTCACAATATGATCAATAAAGTAAAATTTGGTAAGTTTCCTGACTCGGCAAATAAGAGAAAGATGGAGTTTCATGATGATCATAGAGGAAAGAAAGTTCAATTTCCCCTATGTAAATCATGTGGGAAGAGGCATCAAGGAGAATGTTTCAAGGGAACTGGAAGATGCTTTGGGTGTGGAAAAGAAGGACACAAAGCAAGTAAGTGCAAAGGAAAAGGTTCAGTTAACACCATGGATGAGGATAATGGTATTACTACGACATCAAAAATGGTTAAGTGTTTTAAATGTGGAATGTATGGGCATTATGCAAACCAATTTCCTAAGGGAAAGACTCATGAAGAGAATCAGTATGGCCGTATGGGTAGTATTTATGTGGATGATGATGAAGAGACTACAAATGATATGTGAGATGAAAGAATTGTTGAAGCTCGGTTAATGGTTTAAGAATGTAGTGGAATGATTACATGTTTATCATGTGTAATGTTGTATAAGTAATCTCATGGTACTATGGAATAAAGAGACATGTAAGGATTGTTACATTGTAGTCTGATTAATGTTACCAGTAACCATGAAAGGTTATTCAGATACTTTTGGAAAGTAGATGATAAGTGCATAATGAAAGGATAATAAGATAATGAGATGTTTGATTGTATTCATGAGCTCATGATTGATATAAGGACTAAGTGATATCATGGTTTGAGTATATAGAATTTTGAGGATTTTGGTATGTGGAAAGTGTTAACATTAAACTGAATTCATGTTTTCACTAAGGTATTCAAGCGAATACATGATTAAGGACTTTGAATGTTTAGAATGTGACCAACAAGACATATCTTATGGGGATCGACGATGGTGTTAAATCTCTGGTAATCGTTTTCACTATGTTATGAGAGTGGACTGCAGTATTATGGATAATCCTAAAGATTGGAATGGATTGTGTTGGACATAAGTTAGTATTGTTTAAGGATAGAAGTTTTCTCGATATTATTGATGGGATGTTATAGTAATATAGTTTTAGAAAAAGGACAACCTGCAGGACGGGCGACAGCCCATCACTTCGGACAAGGCTGTAGGAATCGAACCCACAACCGAAGTGCGACTGGCCTTTATCGCCTACCACTGACCTACAGGAAGTCCCTCTTTAGTAGAAACTAGTTTTATTATATTAAGCAGTATGATATATGAAGTATAAGTCAATTTTAGGAACCATATATGATTAATCTCACTATAGATCGACTTATGTATATAAGTTTTGCTAACATTTTGTTTGAGACAGATGGAATGACCTGTCATTCTATCACATGATCTGCTAACACATCACGAATAACAAATTCAACTTCATTTCTTTAAGGGAAGAAGTGTAAATTGTTCAATTCACGAACAACAGTGAGATTATACCAAAATCAAGTAAGTATTTCTTCTAATTCAAATTTTTCAACTTTAGGGAAATGATATTGAAATCCAAAAATGTTGTCCTAGTGATCTTATATCTGATGAATCGGATGGTACCTTAGATCGTCACAAATTTATGGCTTTGTTATTGCTAGCTTTTCCATAGCCATGTTCTCTACCACTCTCCATCAGAACATGATTGTTAGATTTCTCTTCCATATCCATATTTTCACCTATGTGGAAACCCAGTGATTAGTTTATTTGGGTAACCGTTACGTTTCATACTTTTGTTTTTAAAGATAAGTTTTGGTATTTTTTTTACGATGTGGGTTTCTATCAAAGAAACTTTCGAATAGTAAACCATTTATAATCCCGACGAATTTCGAGGGCGAAATTCATTTTAAGGGGGGTAGAATGTAACACCCCGAGATTTTATGAAAAATATTCTTTTAATTTCATTAATGTCTTGTGTTGTATTCTACACCAAGATTACCTTGCGCTATACGCAACACCGTATTAGCTTGCAGTATACGCAACACTATTCTTGGATCGTGTTACACACAATTTTGATAATAGTTATTCTACGCAACATTGAGTATATATATATATATATTAAATGTATAAATGAAATATGGTTGGATTCTGTTATAAGAAACAATGAAGGATTCTTTCACAACACGCAACCCTGACTTGGCTTGCATTACACGCAATCGCGACCTTCCTCGATAGCGTGTGTTGTACGCAATACCGGGTTTTAATAAACAATGTTATATTATTATAATATTGTCATGAACTAGCCGTTATGAATAGTATTAACTAAATTTTGAATTTTATAACATTATTATTCATCTTACACATTTCTAGAACATGGTATAAGAACAAAATAAATTTTTCGGGTAAAATAAGTATTTTTAAAAAAATGCAGTTTTACCGCCTTTTGATGGCGCACCCACTTTAAATATAGTTTTTGACATGTTTATATGTTAAATTTGACAAAATAATATTCTTCTTTTGAATCAGGATGTAAAAATTTACATTAGATAAATTTTTGATATTTTTCCGATAACTTTCATATTTTAATGAATAGTAAAAACACGCTATATTTTAATTAAAAACAACTTTTTTCATCGTAATATCTTATGTGGTTAAATTATAATATTGAATGGTTTTAAAGTATATTTAGAATATATTTTTACCACTTAATATAATGTTGGTCATTGGACACAATTTTACAATTAAACCGAACATAAACAAGTGTCAATCTTTTGATAGTTATTATCTCTTAAAAACACACTTTTTGTTTTGACAGCGGGAATTAATTTTAAATTAATTTATGCCACTTCTGTGTTTTGAATTTAGAAAAATGGATTCCATATTTGGAATCAGGATGTTCAAATTGTGTAAATAGGTAACTTTTATTTTTAGACATTTTGAATAATTACTGCGGTAAATATTTTATTTACCATGGTTAAGGGTAAATCCGGTAAATAAGGGTTAAAAAATAATATTATAATAATATTAAATTACCCTAAAACGTGTCTTAACCCTATTGGTTGATACATGGTCGACCATGGGCATCTTTGGGTCGATTTTGGGACCCCATTGATCCACTTGTAAGTGATAATGACACTTTATTTTAATTAAGTTAAAATGAATACAAAAATGACACAAGCATATATCTTTTAGAAAAACAATTGTTACATAGGGGTATATATGTTAGATTTTAGATTATAAATATTCATTAGAAAGATAAAAGGATTTCCTACATAATGGTATTTTATTTGTAATTTTTATACTTTAAATTATTTAATTTATATATGACACAATGATGATGCAGTAATTATCTTATTAATGAAATATTGACATAATTGATGTTATAAACACCAAAATAAATGTAATTTGAGACTTTTTATGAATTAAACTAATTTTCTAGGTTACTATGATATATTAATGTTGATTTAATTAACTTGGTTCTAACATTTAATTCTGTTATGACTCTCACAAAAATCATATATCAAATAGTGTCAAAATTGACACAAAATAGTTTTTAAATCAAATATTATATTATTAATTGTTATTTTATTCCTAAAAATCTAAGGTTCGGCCAAATGACTTAGATAAGGATATATATATTAATAATAAACAATTTGGGGTTCGTTTGGCATGTTATAGTAAGTGTATTAACAATATAGTGAAAGAAAACAAAAAGACATGGTAAAAGTTAAATTATTTAACTTAGAGTTAAATCTAATTGATAAGGTTAAAATAATATCCTAAACTTGTCTAAATTCTATTGGTTGATAGGATTTCGACCCATCCCCAGTTTATCTTCGAAATAAGACCCTTTGGAACCATTATAAACCGATTTTGACTTTAATATAAAATAATATTTTGAGATATTCCTAAGGTGCCCCTCTCCTCCCCTATAAAAGGACACCTCCTCCCCCTCCTCCTCACACCAATTTGAGCACTCAAGCTCGGCCAACCCCTGAAAAAATCTCTTCTACACTTCCCTAGCAAAATCCTAGAGGTTCTGGTCTTCCTCAAAGACCAATTCTAGTGCCCTAAGAGGAGGTCTCAAAGAGGCGCTTCAAAGAAGAGGTAATTACCGTTACCAATTCTTTCTTCTTTATTTCTTCTTCCACTTCTTCTTATTAGGTTGTTTCATTATGAAGTAATAACATCAGTATCACTCATATACTGATATGTTATTATAAGTACGAAACAACCCTATTTCACCATCTATCCATCCTACGGAAAAAAAGAAATCACCGCCCGTGCGTACGTACGGAATACCGTCTCCACGCCGTGGTGTAATCTATTTTCCACCACCACCTTACATGGATGAGTATAATGGTGTAAAGAATAACTATACATAGTTATTACAACATCATATTGATTCTGATATATTGTATAATCCACTCCAATTCAATTCAATATTTATAGAAATGATATCATCGCTCGTGCGTACGTACGGACTACCGTCTCCACGACGCGATGAGATTCATTCTCCATGTTAACCATTTAAGAATGATTATAAAGTATATATAATAAATAATAATGAAATATATGACATTATAAAGCTACTGGATTTATGTATATATATATATATGTGTATGTCATCTACTTACTTCCATTTCAAGACAATAAGGAAAGAAAAACAGCGTTCATGCGTACGTACGGACTACCGTCTCCATGAACGGTGTTTTTCATTTTATTTATCTATCTATTATATATATATATATACTGAATATATATGATATATAAATCATATTTTATATTCTGGAAGTAATTAAATCATGATATAAGTAATAATGATGTCAAGAACAACAAGTCAAAACACCTACGATAAATGAAACGATTTTACCCAAAACGCTTCTTTAACATGGAATTTACAAAAGAACGGGTAATATAATGTCATAAGTGAACCATATATGATATCATAACAATGAATATGATTATTTAATAAGTCAATGACATTATTTAAATCATTATACAGGAGGTTCGGACACTTACAAAGCAAGTCGGACCTAAGGTAAGGGAATTATCACAATCTCATTTTTATCCGAGATTGTTTATTCGTAAGTATTTACTGGGGTGTATTTTATCATCCACATCCATGTTCCTTCAATATTTAATATTGTTTCCATCCACTTACAATAGTTTAAATCCAATTTTACTCTTCTGTGAGTTTTTAGTAAAGAATATGAAAGGAATCTTTTGTCTCTTTTTCATACGAGGTACTTTTTGACTTTTCCGACAAAAGTACGAAGAATGTTTTTTTTAACTTAAACGGCATGAACGGATTTTTATGGTTTTATAAAGCCTTATTTTCATGAAGCTTCCTCCGAAAGATTTCATGACTATTTTTAATAAAATCTCTTTCTTTTAAAATTGCATGATGTTTTGTGAAAAGAAATTGATTTTGAAGAAGAAAGGATATTTTCCTCAAGAATTCATTTCAAGTGTTTTATCAAAATTATTTTCCATCTAAGATAATAAAGGGTTCTGTAATCATCCATATTTTTACATTGATTTGACTATGTTGTGATGGAATTATGTTTATGAATTCCTTTATCTTATATGAATGGTTTTATGATGTCATGTTGTTTTAAGAATCCCATTTTTATTACATGGGTTATGAAATGATGTATGATTTAGGATTTTGTGGCACACATAAGAATGGTATCATTATGAGATGGGTGGGACCTATATCTCCCTCCAATGCATTGGGTAAAGATTTTATATCTCATGAGATAGACATGGCTGAAATGGTAGGTTATACCGGTTCAGTGAAACAGGACTGAAACGAGGGTTACTCGATTCAGAAAGGGACTTTGTCCACTAAGAAAGTCTTGGCAATGAGTCTTGACTAACAAGAAATGATTTTCTATTATTATGTGTGTATGCCACAAAGTTTCATGTTTTAAGTTATGATTATTGGGATTACATTTCACTTCTATGATTTATCCCATGTTATGATATTATGTGCTCTTTTGCAGGTTAAAATTTCCAAAAGCTATGTTTTATGTATATGATGTGATTGATATTTCTTTTGTTTACCCTTTCTGAGCATTTGAGCTCACCCTTTTATGTTTTCTTTTCCCCAGGATATAAAGAAAGGTTTTAGGTAAAAAAATGGAAGATCTTTATGGGAGATATTGAAGAACTTTCACCACGATTAGAAGATTACGTTCCGAGTTTCCAAAGACACTAAACTATTACGATCCTTTAGTGTGTGTTTTTGTTATGTACTAAGTATTCCGCAAATGTAATGTAATGTCCATGTACGTCAAGCTTCGGGTCTCTACAATATTTATGTACTTCAAAAAATAAAAAAGGATATGAATTCTTGTTTTGTGGAATGTATATAAGCAATATTCCAAGGTTTCGTCAATTTTTATCTCTATCTAAAATAGAAGTATAATATATATACATAATTGAACTACAGAAAAAACGGATATGGTTGCATTGTACTTTTGATAATTTTAGGATTATTCATGGATGTAGTTTTTTATTATATGAAAGTTATAGAGAAACACATTGGTGAAATATGGTTCTTTATCATTAGAAAAAAAACATCCACATGAAATATCATTTATTTTAATTTTGATTGTTGAATAGTGATTTTGATATGGAAACTATCTAGATGAAAAAATATGACTGACTCAGTCATCTAGATCCTAGTCTAGAAAACTAATATGATTTATTGTCGCAATGTGGGGATAGAGTAATTGGAATATGAAAATGAAAATATTTTATATAGAAGGTGAAAGATCGGTTGTGCACCTTAATATTATATTTTTCCATGGGTTGTGAAAAAATAGACTTCATGTGGGATATTGTTAGGAATAGGGAATTCATTTTTAATATTCTAATTAAAATAACAAGAAGGTTGGTCTTCAGAAGTTAGGCATGATTTTATGAGAGAATCATCCTTTAAAATTGTAAATGGTGGTTAGTTGGTCAGAAGATGTCATCTTTTGGAGGTTGGTTCTCTGGTTTGGTTTCTACAAGGTGTGTTAAATGAATGTCATGGAATATGTTGAACACTTATGATGATGGAATTTAAGAGTCATTCTTAGTGTCGTTTTATGAAATGGGTGTAACTATGTTAAATTAATTATATAAATGTGACTTGAAAATTCCATAGAGGTCAGTGAACATGTGTTTATTGATATTGGAAGTTGGTAGTTCTCATGCTCAGTAACGGAATTTCCAAAATGATTGGAGGTCGGTGAAACCAAATAACAAATTTAGATAATCTATAAAGGAGGGGTGGGACCACATATACACATGTTTTCTGATTACAAGTTATTATTTTCCAATTTACAAACATATATGATGTTATATTAATAATTAAAAAATTTTAATAAAGGATATTATGGAAATGTTACATTGTATAAATAAATATTAATCTCAAAACCATTCAAATCCAATGAGTTCATTACATTTCAATTTTCTCTCATGAACTTGTGTGTTTATTGTTTATGTGTGTGAGAGGCAGTTGGATTAGTTGGGGGAATTATGATGAGCCTCTATTATACTATGTCTTGGTACATTAATGTTTGGTGAGTATCTTTTGATCAACAATAGTTTTGATTCTTTGTTTTTTTATACAAGAATTTATAAATTGTGTATCATTTAATGATTGATGGACACATTCACCATGATAAACTCATTATATAAAGAGAAAAGATGGAGTTTCCAACTATTATGGAGGACCCTTACTTTTTGAAAAGAAAGGGGTACTAATTCTAATGTAGAATTATTTAGAATACCCTCACCATACGACTAGTATGCTTCTTAGGATTACTGACACTGTCATGAATGCATAGAAACTATTCCTTGGTATTGGTATGTCTTTACCAACTCTATTATCCACAAACATATGATAAACATATATCCTAGACCCTATTAATATATTCGGAAATATGAGAAACTAAAACTACCAAAATTCCTTAGAAATGAACTGATAAATAAATTTTTACACACTATCATGTTTTATATGGACAATTCTCGAAATATAATTTTTTATGTAATTTTGATTCACATAAGAGAAGGTCAGGATAAAACCATGAAATTAAAAAATTAATATATATATCTAATATAAATCTTATGACCCAATCATGATATACATGTACATTACATTAATTTTGTGGAATACATAATATATCATACAAACAGATGCCCAAAGATCGTATTTTTTTAATGTCTTTTGAAACTAGGAACATAATATTCTAACTTGGTGAAATAACTTCAAAATATCCCATAAAGATCTTTCACTTTTATTACCAACAAAAAATATTTCTTTATATCTAATGTAAAAGAAAACATAAAGATGGTGAGATCCAATGCTCATTACTGGTAGACATTGAGAACATAAAACAAACAATAAACATGAGAATGTAAAAACATGAACATAACATTTAAATATCAAAATCATGAGTCATGAAACAAAAAATGGAAGTACGTAAGGCATAGAACATAAAAGAACATATACCGTGATAAAATAGCATTGGCATAAAACATGTAACTGTGTAAATCAAACAATAACATAAAATTAGTTTCAAAGTAGCCAATGAATTGCTTCCAAGACGTCACTGTGGAAAATTTCCATTACTAAACTGAGTTTACTTATCGTTCAGTCAATGTATTTTTGAACTGGATTTACATGTATTTTTAGCACTGTATTACTGAACAATATTTACATGTCGTTCCCTCCATATCTATCTCATGAGATATAAATCATTGCCCTATGAATTTTAGAGAGATGTAGGTCCCACACATCTCATTATAGAATCATTCTTATATTTTCAACTTAAACAAAAATCCATTTTCATTGCCTAAATGAAGAAATAAAATGGGGTTCGTAAACATCATTCCATCATAACATAATCCATATAAAATATCATTCCATCATCAAAAGAAACAAATTATGTTAATAATAGGTATAGAAACATAACACTATTTTCGATCGTTATCTTAGATCGAAAACAAATTTGACAAAACAATTGAACATAATTTATGAGGAAAATAACCTTTCCTCTTAAAATATGTTTTCTTTTCTCAAAATGATGTGAAATTTCAAAAGAAAATAATTTATTTGAAAAAAAAACATTAAATAGTGTATAGGAAGCTTCATGGAAATAAGGTGTTATGAAACCATAAAACCTCATTTATGCCGTATAAGTTAAAAATCATTATTCTCATTCTCTTACGGGAAAAGACAAAAAGTACCTCATATAGAAAATGATTGAAATATTCAATTCATACCATGTAGTAAAAGTGAATAATTGGTAAAAATTACTTTAAACTTATATAGAATAATAGATAAAATTTTAGGAAAAATTTATATAAAACATGGATATGGATGATAAATATACCCCTAGAAAATACTTACATATAAAAATCATGGATAAACATGTGATTTCCAAATTATACCTTACCATAGGTATGATATGATTCATATGTGCTTGATCCACCAGTATAATGATTTATAAAATTTTATTAACCTCTTACAGAATCATGGTCATCATATATGGTCATATTCTCCTTCGTTTGTTTGTAACAATTCATTTTTACTCATTATTCGTGTTTTAACAACTTTTTGATCTAATGAATGTTTTGTCAAATAAGCCACAATTATCATTATTAGGTCCTATTTATCTCATTATAAAATTATTTTTAAATAAAAATACCATATTTATTCATTAATTACATTTATATAATCATTATTTAGTGGTTATCATATAGAACGAATCACATCGCATTGAGGAGACGGTAGGTCATACGTACCCACAAGTGATGATATCATTCCCACAATCATTGAATGGTATTTATTTTCATGGTGTAATATAATTATGACTCAAAATAATTTAATAATAATAATATATAGTAATTATGTCCATTTTTATAACCATCCAAGTCAGGTGGTGGTGAATAAGATATTTCACCACGGTGTAGAGATGATAAGCCATACGTATGCTCACGTGGTGATTAATCATTCTTAATATGGATAGAGAGTTGAATAGGGTTATTTCATAATAATAAAATATAATTATATAAGATCTACTATAGTTATTATTCTATAATAAATCAGGTTATGATGTGTTTGTAGAAGTAGAATGAAATATCAAAGAATCAGTAGAGGAGATAACCTCTTCTTTGTCATGTTCTCTTTAGATCATCTCTTCATGGAACTAAAGCTGGTATATTGAGAACAACTCTAACTATATAATGACACTAGGGAAATTGAGAAGATAAATTTCAGGGTATGGACAATCTTTAAAGCTTAATGAGTTGTGGGGAAATCAGGGAAGAGGTGCCCTTTTATAATTGAGGTGAGCGGCACTTTTGGAATCGTGAAAAATATTAATTTATAATAAAATCCATACCAACTAAAAAAACCACCAAAATGCCCCAATTTATAATATGACATGAGATAGTGTTTTAAAATCATCAACCAATAAATTTTAGACATGTTTCTTTTTCCATTAAAACCACATCTTTTCAATTTATCACTTAGTTATCCTATTTCATTTAAACTAGGGTAACAAATATTTAAATATTTAAATTATAAAATATATAATTATTGGATGTCAATAACATCATAAATAAATAATTTAGAATATTTTTTACCATATCATAATTTTAATATGTTTCTTAAAAGAAATTTATTATTTTTAAATTATTTAATAATACACTATTTCGATAAACATTCAAAAGTATAAATTTTGACAACATTCAATTTATTGGTTTTTAAATATTTATAGATAAAAAATTAACTTAAAAACACTATTTTATAATATTTATATAAGGTAAATTTTATCCATAAACATTATTTGAAATATTAATTATCCCAAAATATATTTATGTTAATATTGTTAATAACATTTGTTTAATTTCTCCATTAATAAAATAATTACTAAAATGATTTTGTGTAATTATTTTACATACTTATTTTTTGAGTAAAAATTAAAATAAAGATAATATAATGAAGAAAAATTTAATATATTTCATGATAATATATGTAGTTAAATTTAGCTATAACCAAATAAAGCATTAAAATGATGTAATTTTTAAATTTTGAATATGATAACTTTAACATTACTTTAAATAAAATAATAGAAATGTCATAACTATTCTATAAGGATCCAAATGGTAAATATGTTGAACCTAGGATTATTATGGACGATATATACTAGAAAAAAATGATTTTTTCAGGTGTTTGGGTATTTTAATGGTTACTTGGATTTTCGTAAAAATTATTTTTTTGATTTATCATCAATAAATTAATTTTTACATCATCAAGGTATAAGAATTTAGGGTAATTATTTATTTCATAAAAATTAAAATTAAATTACCATGATGTATTTAAATATTTTATATTTCCATTTAATATTTATTTTCAAAGATATCACCTGGTTATCCATATATTAAAATTATTATACTCATATGAAATGTGAGTTTGACATTTTGTCACTTTCATTGGTTTTATTCATATCAATGTCATTTTTATTATCATGTTTCCATTAAATGACTAATTTTCAACCAAGGATGTTTGGGGTATAATTTCATTTATCCAATTTTATTTTGTAAGGTTTCTGGATAAATTTATTGTCTGTATCATATTATTTGTTACACTAATTTACATGATTTACCTATAACTGTGGTAAATAAAAATTACCGTAGTTAATATTCCTATAATGAAAAAATAAAAGGTTAATATTTACATAATTTAAACCTTATAATTCCAAATTTGGAATCCATTATTTAAAATTCAAAACACATAATTGGAATAATTTAATTTCAAATTAATTCTCATTGTCAAAATTAGAAAGAGGATTTTAAAGAAGTAAAAACTATCAAATGATTGGAATGCCTTTATGCATAATTTAAATATAAAATTACTTCCAATGACTAAATTTGATAAAATGATAAAAATATATTCTAATTAAATATTAAAACTAATTAAAATTATAATCTAACTATATAAATAATTTATATGAATATGCAGTTTTGAATTAAAATGTAATATTTTTATAATATGAATTAGAAGATGAATTTTATCAGATAATACCAAAAAATAAACCAAAGTAATTTTTGATGTCCCAGTTCCAAATAATATGTTTATTTTGTTAAATATAATATATAAAATTTTAAAAAACTGAATTTAAAATGGGTGCCCTATCAAAATGGATAGTGATAGAGAATAAGGTTTGGAGAATGTTAACTACCAGAATGGAAAAAATATATTAATATTTATTGGATGATATAATTAATTGAATATAAAGGTACATGGATAAAATTTTTGGTTTCAATATATGTTAACTAAGGCGAATGAATTTTTTCATGAGGAGAAATTCTAACTTGATTTCCACAAAAATTTCACCGTTGTTCGTTCACTAAACAATGTTAAATTAAACTCTTATTTAATGAAATGATGTTAAATTTTTCATTATTTAAGTGTTAGCTGATCATGAAATAGAATTATAGGTCATTCCATTAAACTCAAAAAAATGGTTAGAATAAGTTATCAAATATGCATAAGTCCACATATTTTGAGATAATACAACAATCTAAAAAATTTCAATTGTAATATATCTTGTACTATCCGTAAATGGATAACATTATTATCCTTCAAAATCTTAAAATATAAAACATTATATATAGGTGAACATAATCGACTTAAAATTTCTCTCCCATATCTCATTTGGTAGTTATGGGTTGTCACATTCCAAACATGTGAATGCCTTAATCATGTATTCTCAAAAAACATGATAATAACATGAATTACCATAGAACAATTGTTATACCATGAATTCTATAAAAATTAACTCTTTCCACAAACCAAAAATAACAAAAAATTTATATACTCAAACCACAATATCAGTTTCTCCTCATATCGGTCATGAGATCATTAATACTATGAAAAATCTCAAGATCCCATTACCCCTTAATTATGAGCTGATCATGTTATTTCCAAAAATAATTAAGTCACTTTTCATGGTTACAGGTACTATAAAATTATGGAAAACCAAAATCGACCAACAAATATATATTCCAATATTCTATAATACTATAAATTAGATTCCATAATAGTATATTGGAATACCATTACATAAACACTTAATCATTCCTCCACTATGTTGCCAAAGTCAACATCACCCATAGTGATCGCATGTGACTTCCCTTTGACTTTTTTACTTGAGAGGTTATTGAAGTCAATAATCATTAACCCTTGAATTTGGGAATTAGTTAGCATAATGCATCATTTCCTTGCACATGTAGCATTGATGTTTTGGTGGGGCGTTCTATATATTATTTTACCTATTCACATCATTAATAAACTTTTCCTATTACTTCAGTTCTCAACTACTCTATGACATTTTTTCCACACTTGAGAGGTTTTATTGTCCCTCGAAGACAATCTCCACCATGCTTCTTTCCTCACTTTTAGCGTAAGGAAACAATCTTCTCAGTTTAACCATTGTTTTGATATTTTGCATTGAAATACATCTTCCATTACTTGTAAAAACCATGAGTTGGATATGTAACACCATGTTCTAGTTCTACCTTGATATCACAACACACAATATATTCATAGGTACTAATTTATATTATAGCTAATGACCTTCGAATAATTATTTTAACCCACTAAAGAATCAATCAACATTACTTTTAGGTTGGATGAGAAAGCCTAAAGCATAGCATGAAAGTTCTATAAAATTCACCTCGTAGGTACCAATAGATTCATCATAATTTTTATTAATCAACCAAAACTCCTTTTTAGAAATTTTTTAGAAGAATAATAGGGATTTACTTATTAAAAAACAAGTTCTTGAAATATTCCCATTACATGGACTCAATTTCATCTTGCTGTCATGTATTCTTAATTAGAGTCCACCACTGGTCTACTTCACCTTTTAAATAATAAATAGACAAAATGTTGTTTTCATGTTCCGAATAGTGAAGGATGGAAAATATCTTTTCAATGGTTCTTATCCATTGTTTAGAAATAATTTGATCAAAATACCTACTGAAAGAAGGTGGTCTTTGCCTCATGAAGGACCCAATTGAATTTTGTTCCCTTCTCTACTCATTTGGATGTCCTGAATTATTCATAACTAGTGTAAGTATAACAATAATATTTTTCATTTCATATCCCATAAAATTTGGTTGTTTAAGAGGACAATCATTTAATTTCCTATTGCATTGATCATTAACACAGTTCTGTCAGGTTCTATCCATTGTCCAAAAACCAAAAATGAATTATGGGAGAGGAAAAAATCATACTAAGAAAACAACATAATCAAGAGGGAGTAATTTCAATATCTAACATCATAGGATTAATCCAAGGTTAGTCATGATAATTAAAATAATTAGAGTATTGTAACCTATATTTGTACTTGTCCTTGGTGGAATCTCCAGACATTACATTGAAATATCACTAGGGATCTCACTAAAGTTTCTCCATCCTAGTTTCCAAGGTTTGATTAAACCTTTTCTCTGATGCTAACTCTAACGACCCAAGCATTATGTACATGGAAATTATATAAATTTTTACACATTATTAATACATGACACAAAAATTAACTAATATACCATATTAGTTTTTTGTATTTGGAAACATGGAATATATTATTATAACTTTGTTAATGATCTCCAACATCTCCCATAAAGATCTTCCCCTTCTGTTTACCTACCTAAAATCATTCTTAATATCCTAGAGAAAATAAAACATAAAAAGGTGAGCTGCAATTCTCATTAAGGGAAAAAATTGAGAACATAAAAACATATATAAAGATGTGGATGTAAAAAACATGAATATAAAGAAAAAATATCAAAATCATGAGTCATGAAATTAATCATGGCAGTACATAAGGCATATGTCATAAAGGAATGTTAGCCATGATATAATAGCATTGGAATAAAACATTGAATTGTGGAAAAAAATAATCACAGAAAATCATTTCCATATTATCCAAGGCATCGCTGCCAAGACCATCATAGTGTACAAAGTCCATTACTGAACCGTGTATACGTGTCATTCCAGACATTAATTACTAAACCAAATTTTCTTGTTGTTCCAGCCCTATATTATGGAAAAAGATTTACTTTACATTCTAGTAATGTATATATAATGAGATATAAATAATTACCCAATGCATTGGAGGGATAAATAAGTCATACTCATCTCAAAACTAAATCATTCTTACATGTTCCACAAAAACATAAATCTTTCATCACAACATAACCCAAGAAATAAAATGGGGGTATTAAACATCATTCTATCATAACATAATCCACATAAAACATCATTATATCATTAAAATAATCAAATAATATTAACAATAGGGTTGAAAACATAACCCTATTTATGAGAGTTATCTTAGATGGAAAATAATTTTGATAAACTTTTGAACATAAAATCTTAAGGAAAATATCGTTTCTTCTTAATAAATGTTTTATTTTCCGAAAATTCCACACAATTTCAAATTAAAAAAATTAATAGAAAATAAACTTGAAATAGTTTATAGGAAGATTCAAATAAATAAGGCATCATGAAACCATAAAAACCCATTCATGCCGTATAAGTTATAAAACATTCTTCTCTTACTGTATCTAGAAAAGTAAAAAAGTACCTCTTATGGAAGAAAAAATAAAGATTCCTTTCATACCATGTATTAGAAGTAAAAAATTGGTAAAAATGAATTTAAACATACATAGAAGAATATTTAAAATTTTATGAAAACATTTCTATAAAACATGCATATTAATGACAAATATACCCCGAGTAAATACTTGGGTATAAACAATCTCGGATAAAAACGATATTACAAAATTATCTCTTACCTTAGGCCCAATATGTTTTATATATGTCTGAATATCCTGTATAATTATGTAGATAATTTTGGTAACATGTTCCAGAATCTTGTTCATCATATATGGTCAAATTCTTCTTTGTTTTTTTGTAAGAATTCATTATTACTCGTTATTCAGGTTTTAACTGTTTTATGATCGTATACTTGTTTTGTCAAATATGTTCTGGTTATACTTATTAGGTCATATTTATATCATTATAAAATTATATTAACATAATAAATACCATACTTATTTATTTAGTTAGTTTATATAATCATGCTTTAGTGGTTATCATGTTTAATGAATCTCACCGCATTGTGGAGACAGTAGGTTTTATGTACGCCAGAGCGATGATACCATTACCATAATTGTTGAATGGTATTGATTTTCATGGAGTACTCTATTTTAGAATAAATGTATTTTTGTAATAATAATATATAGTTATTTAATCCATTTTTATACCCATACATGTATTGTGGTGGTTAAAAATAGATTATACCACGATGTGGAGACGGTATGCCATACGTAGCACATGTGGTGATTTAGTCTCACTTAGGATGTATAAAAAGTTGAATATGGTTATTTTATAATAATAAAATTTCATTATATAAGTGATATGGTATTTATTATTCTATAATTAACCAAATCATGATGTAAAAGTAGAATTATATATAAATATGAAAGAATTAGTAGAGAAGATTACCTCTTCTCTGATGTGCTCACTTTATATCACCTCTTAATGGAACAATAGTTAGCCTTTTAAAAAGAACAAAACCTATATAATGTAACTAGGGAAATTCAGTAGAGAAATATGTATGGTATAGAATAGATTTAACTCTTAATTATTTGTGGAGAAATGGGGGAGGATATTCCCTTAAATAATTTAGGTGACATGAACTTTTGGAATCCTCAAAAAAAAAAGAATTTACAATAAAATCAAACCCCACTAAAAAATCCCAGAAATGTTCCAATTTATAATATTATAAAAGATATGGTTATTGTATCATAAAAAAATAAATTTTAGACATGTTTATATGTCCATTAAAACTTTATCATTTCATATTATGAATTTGTTATTCTATTTCCTTTTAACAAGAGTAAAAAAATACATCAATATTAAAAGGGATAAATATATTCTTATTTGATGTCTATTAGATCACAAATAAATAATTTAGAACATTTTTTACCGTAAAATAATTTATTTTTTTTGTTTAAAATGTTATATTATTTTTAATTAATATAATAAAACACTATTTTGATAAACAAATCTATAGTTTCAATTTTTACACTATTCAATTTATTGATTTTTAAAAATATATAGATAAGAATTTAACTTCAAAAAAAAATCTTATTATATCCCCATTAGGATAATTTTATCTATATAATTCATTGAAAATATTAATTATCCAGGAATATATTTATTTTTATACTTTTAGTAACATTTATTTGACATATCCAATAATACAATAATTAATAAATAATTTATTGTAATTATTTATTAAAATTATTTTTTTAGTAAAAATTAAAAATAAAATTCTATAATTAATATAAATTTAATATATTTCATGAGAATATATGTAGTCTAATTTATCTTCTATAAAATCAATCATTATAAATTTTATACTTATTAAAGTAGGGATGTGAAAACTTTAACATTACTTTAAATAAAAATATATTAATGTCATAATATATTCTATAGGGAACCAAATGGTCAATATATTGAACTATGGGTGATTATGGTCGAGATATACATGACCAATAATATTTGGTCATGTTTTTGGGATTTTTTATGGTTATTAGGGTTTTAATAAATATTGTTTTATTGATTTCTCATCTATAAATTAATTTTTACATCTTAAAAGTATAAGAGTTTAAGGTAATTAGTTACTTCTTAAAAATTAAAAATTAAATTACCAGGATGTATTTAATTATTGTATCTTTAAATTTAATATTTTTTTTCAAATATATAACCTTGTTATCCCTATATTAAAATTATCATACTTATATGAAATGCGGTTTGACATTTTGTCACTTTCATTGGTTTTATTAATATGTATGCCATTTTCATTATCATGTAGAAATTAAATGACTATGTTTCGGAAAAAAGATGTTATGGGTATAATTTTATTCATCCAATGGTATTTTTCAGGTTTTAGGATAATTTTATTATCCATGTAATACTATTTTTTACACTAATTTACAGAATTTTCCTTTAATTGTGGTCAATAAAAATCATCATAGTTACTATTCCTATTATCGAAAAATAAAAGGGACCTATTTACATAATTTAGATATTCTGATTCCAAATATGGAATCCATGTTTTTAAATTTAAAACACATAATTGGGCAAAATTAATTTAAATGTAATTTCCATTGTCAAAAGCAGATAGCGGGTTTTATGAAATAAATACTATCAAAATACAGACATGTGATTATGTCCAATTTAAATGTTAACATACTTGAAATTAAAAAAAAATTGTCTTTAATGATAAAAAAATTGTTAAATTACACTATAAAATCATTCAAAAAGATAATCTATCTATATAAATAAATTATATTACTATGTAGTTTTGAATTAAAACGCAGTATTTTTTTACAATTCGTTAAAATATGATTTTTTCAAAAAAAATACATAAAATTCATCCAAAGTAAATTTTTATGTACAAATTCCAAATAATATGTTAATATTGTCAAATATAATATATAAAAGTGTTAAAAACAATATTTGAAATGGGTACACCATCAAAAGGTGACAAAACCGCATTTTTGAAAAAATACGTCTTTTATCCAAAACAATGAATCTGTTCTTATATCATGTTCTATAAAATACATAAGATAAATGTAAATGTTATATAAAATTAAAATTTTGATTGAAAAGTTTCATAATTTCTAGTTTATATCCAATAAAATAACATTATTTTAATAATATATCATCGTTTAGTGATACTCAATATTGCGTAAAATGCTAGATATCGAGGAAGGTCACTCTTGTGTGTAATCTAATCCATGTTAGTGTTATGTTTAGTGAAAGATTCCTTTTGTATTCTATATAAGATAATAAATAAATAGTTATTTTATATATTGAAAAAATATATACTCAGTTTTTTGTGAAATGAGATCTATCAAAATAACTTGAAATTTTATTCAACACAAACTAAGAATAATATTACATATACTGTAAGCTAATGCGGTGTTGTGTACATCACAAGCTAATCTTGGTGTAGTTTACAACACAAGGAATCAGTGCAATTAAAAATAATCAATCTCATAAAATCGTGGGGTGTTACAATACTTGACATGTGGTCCTTAGAAATTATTCAAGTGTCTACTTCCACTATCTTGTTATGAAATCATGATATATACAATCTGTCATTGGGACTACAAAGCATGTTTATATAAAGGGTTTATCAAGTGTGTAATCAGTGGTCCAAGTTATGTTACGTTATTATGTATGGTTTATTTCCCATTTACTAATAGTATGTTATAGAAAAGGGTTAGTCTATATGTATCATGAAAATACACCAATCATATCACTCCAAACATGGAGTGTGATCTATAGGTGCATTCCATGTGCTTCCAAGAGAGTTTAATTTCATAGAATCATGGGGTTTGTAACCAACGTTTTTCTCATGTGGACCATAGGTCATGTGGATCCATAGGATAGTAGCGCAAGTATTTCAATATATCTTCTATCATATGGTTCAATAAAACAAATTGTGTTACCCATGGTTACACCATTATTGATGTTTTTATTCTCACATAAAAAATATATAACATATCTTTATAGTACATGGTGTCCACAAGTGGGCCACATGTTGTGTGATATAAAAAACCTCATAAGAACCCCAATATCCAACCGTAGATAATACACGATGTTTCTTAGTGACCTAAAAACCCAGTAATATACATATATTCAAAAAAGAACCTAAATCATAGATGAAATAAAAGATACAATATGTTCCCTAGAATACAAATTGTGTAGTAATGTTTTCTCAAGATTTATTTTCTTCTCCAATGTATCTAATTTTTTTCATTGAGTCCTCCATCGATCACCACCAATTAATCTCTCACAACATTCCAAAATTATCAATATACATTGCGTGACTTCCAATTCTTCAACCATAACCATAGATTCTTGTCTCTGATCCTCCACCTCATCCATAAAATCTATTTAAACGTACATATATCATATATCAACTTCTCTAAGATAACTCACACTACATTAAATACCTTTATCCTTATGTGTCCCCAAACTATATTCCCCTCCAATAATCGTGAATTTGATATACCAACCATTGTCTCTATATTTTTCAAACCACTATTAGAATAGAGGGGGAAGGTTCAAAGTGGGAAGTGGTTATTGAAGGGAATTTTGACCACAAATATTTTCCCTCATAATCATGCCTATTGGAGAATTTAGATAATGAAATTTTCTTCAATGAAAAAATATAATGATGGTTTAAAAGCTACATTAATGGGATTTGGGCATAAAAAAAAATATTGATAAAATAACAGTTCATTAATAGTAATAGTCTATAAAATAGAAATATTTTAATGAGAACATGTAATCAAGTAAATTCACCATGATCATGAATTATAAATAGTACATGAAATCTTTATGAATTTTGATTTCAATTAAACAAAAATTATCACATCATAATAAAAAGATTCCGAATTAAAATAGAAACTACTTCAATTTTAATAAATCTTCCACACTTAAATGATATTCTCAAAAATATCATCTTAATCCCTTATTAGTCCATAGATTCTATAATAAATTATCACTACACTGAAATTAAACTCTTATATCCTCCATCTCTCCTCTTGGGTTCTCAATTCTATTATAGTCTAACACTATCAAATAATATTAAGCCATTCAATGAATTGTCGTAGGTTTTTTCATTGACTGATACATATCAGAATAATTGAGTATCAATGTATGGGACCTTAAATTGTGAGGAATTTTATATAAATTATAGTAAATGATCTAAAAATATGATATATTTTCCAGATACACTGGGTTTTCATTCTTGTTGAATTATTATGTAATTCCAACCTAACATGTTTTAAAGGATATTTATCATTTATATACTAAATAAAAAATCAATCAATGGGTTAAATTAGTGATATCTCCATGATATACTTCAAAATATAAATTTTAACCCCATAGTTGAGACTAAAATTCAGTGTTTTCTACTGGTATCGTATAATTTATGTTTCTGGCTTTCAATTCTAGACTAGAACATTTTTGGTGATCATAATGTCTACTAATTTATCCTATTTTTAGGATATATATATTTTTATAAGAAACAAAAAATAGTTTTTAAATCAATTCCTTTTCAGGAAACATAGGATGTAAGAGAGAATTGTGATAGAGGAAAAAATTCTAGTGGGATCATCACTAGAACACAAATAATGTAATTTTCAATTTTTTTAGAGAAATATCTGATTTCTCAAATGGAAATGATAAACTATACTATAGGTTGTTTATATCATGTCTTCCACCAATTTTTAAATTTAATAAATATTTAATTAAAATTATTTATTTTTCCACCAATAAATAAATTTATTTCATTAATGTTCTTTAAATATATTAATCATGATTTAATCAGTCTTCAAGTGATTTAATTTTTTTCTTTACCATTGTTTGAAAAATTTTATTTCCCTTAGTTCATGGATATTATTTTAGAATTTTATTTATAATAATTTAATTATGGTAAAATATTAATAATATTTTATGGAAAATTCCCCCTACCAAAAAATTGAGAATTTATAAATTTTCCCTTCATTATCATATTAGATTATTATGCTTTAAATGTTTATTGATAAATATAGATGTGAATAATGATTTTGGTAGATGGGAAACACCAAGGAATATATACATTCCCTTCACTATATTTAATCATTTATTATCATGGTATCCATCATCACTCACAATAGTCAACTATTTAGAAATGAAATATTTGCAATAGTTCCCAAAAATTATAGGGAATGTATAGTTTGAATCATTTGACGATAGAGATTGGGAGATAGTTTGTGGCATGGAATTTTATGGGTGATAGTGTGCCAGTCTCAATCATTGGTACAAAAATTGACTACAATTGTCTTGGATAGAATAACAAATAGTGAATCAAGAATGGTTGAACCATTTTTAGAGTTAATGTAGTAATGTGTGTTTTTTTGGATAGCCACTAGATGAAATGTTGTGGCTTGTTTTTTGGGTATAAATGGTGGTTTTAATTTGAGACCTAAAATTCAATATAATGGAATACATTTTCGTAAATTACTTATATCCCGTAAAGAAAAGTTTACAATGCAGCAAGTATTTTTGAAAACACAAGTTGTGTATTATTTTAGTTTCTGGAAATTGGGGTTTTGATTTATGTTAAATATGACACTTACTTTTAACAAGTAAAACCTACCTCTCACATTATAATTTCAACTAGGGATTTCACAAAATGTCAAGTATCACATGGTTTGTGATAAACTAGAAAACATTATGTGTCCTAATCCACATGATGCAACATGTATCTATTTATATTACCACATATCCAAGTGGCTATAAACATACAGTGTGTGATAGGGAGTATATCATATTATTCATGAGTATATGACTTGACTATGTAATAAGACACTAATATATTCAAATTCGAGTCCATATTATGTGGTTGAGGACTACACATTGTGTTCATTGGAATTCATGACATATATATTATTAAGCTAAATTTAAAATAACCCTTAAGTTGTGTTTTCCATATTCACATGGGAGACTGAAAAAGTATGAAAATGTCACATGGCAGGGGCCAAATATACACACTTTGGTAACAATTTCGATGAACATTATAAGTCATTATAATGGAATGTAATTTATGTTTTATTTAGATGATAAGGTAATGCTAATACATTATTATTATAATCCTGAATCAAACACATCTTTTCTTTTATAAGTACATGTCATGTAATTTCTATTTCCAATTTTTTTTGTATCATCCCTCATGGAAGTAATAATTAGAAAAACAAATAGTCATGATTTGATGTGAAGGACTTGGTTCACTCAATAGTAATCAAACCTAAATGTTCACATAACCTCAAATGTAGTTCCCTTTATGATAATGTCTACTGATAGGTATTAAAGGACCAAGGTGGCATAGTGGTGGGACTTTACTATTAGGATCATAGTGTAGCATTGTGGTGTAAAAACACCAATAAATAGTCAAATCATAAAAAATAATTGAACAAATTAACAATAAAGAACTTCATATAATAACAAAATAATAAAATAAATCAATTTCGAATAATAAATTATGATCATATAAGGATATACTAGAAGGAAATATAGGAAAAAATAGAACCAAGTACACATACAAACAAGTATACCAAAGAAATCAAAAGGAATATCTCCAAATAAAATCATGATCCATAGACTAATCATTTCCTCACTCAGACAATTTTTATAATCAATCATGTATTGACAACCATTCTATTTATTATATCCCCAAATGTATCCATAAGGAATATTCATATAACTCATGGGTGGCCCATGAATGGTGTGAGATTAACTCAGTAGGAAACCAACAATGTTGTCCAATTCCTTTCAGTATATGAATATATAAAAGACAATGTGAAGGTAATAAAAAATATAGAATTAAAGCCTAGTATATAAATAACACACATAGCTTTGGGTTTCCAATTAACACACATCCTCTACTACCAAGTTTTGGCTAACCCAGAATGTCTTTGAGTAATCATTCAAATCATTTTTTAAATCATAATGAACCCTTGGGACCTGGATCATATTCCAAGAGTCTTCTATGTACCATATCCAATAGTATTTATATAAAAAGTTCATAATAAGTATGTAATGCTTCAACATAATCGAATTTTGTGCATTGGCATGAAAGATGTTTCATATAATCATCATATTATTCAATATTTCAATAGAAATCTACACGCAACCATGGGATTCCTAATTTCCAAACAATATATCACACCAGGTTTATCATAAACCCATCACCCTATAATACCACCACAATATATCCTCAATGGAATCCTATAATTTCTTTAGGTATTTAACACAGTCATCATCTACTAAGTCAACACTTAGAAGTCTATAAAGGGATCCCAAGTGTCACTCAGATAATATATAATAATCACAACTCAGATTCAATCCTTGTAAGTCCATGAAGTTGCCTATGTATCACTAAGATTTATATAATAAATTCTATGTGAGTCTATCATTGGTTGTCCTAAAGGATTCCATGTATCACTTGGGATTTTTATAATCTATCTTCTATTAGAGCTCATCCATGAAATTTATATGAGAACCCATGTTTCAACCATGGTGTATAAAAATAATCATTATAATCATTTAATTGTAAATGATGTAATAATATGTCCATGGTAATCAAAAATTGGAACCAATCTATATCCATCATCTCAATAAGAATGGTCATGGTCTTATAGTCAAACCTTATAATATATGCACAAATTTTAATCCAATTTTTCATCAAAATTATAATAAATTAACTCACCTTAGACTGAGGTATAGAAAACTTCATAAGCATAAAAGGCCTAATATCACACAAATCATTCCACTTGTTTTAAATTTTACATTAAAATTATGAATGATGTATCAAGAATAAGTGAGAATGGAAATTTTCTCAACAACTATGGTAAAGGTATTCCATTAACTCTATTATAGAATTAAATTTATTATCCAATAACTTTATATGGCATCCCTAAATAAAGGGAAAAAATCCAAACATAAAATGATGAATCAAATAAAAATCCACTAATCATGGTTCAATCTAATTCAACAACACACTCAAGGGGTGGTTCAAATATGACTTCATTAATATTTAATTATACCTAAATGGGAATCATCGGTCATCTAGATCTAAACAATTTGTTTTATTTAAATACCAATTCAATTTCTAAGGGTATCCGAGAAGAACCAGGGTGTGGTACAATGGAATAATATAAAAACACCTTCTCATTATGGGAAGAGCATTATACCACCTATTGTAAGACCATAGATGAAACTAAATCTACTCTCAGACTCCGATTTGTACCAGATAATGAGAAAATTCCTTAATAGATGAATTCCCTAATAATAGAGAAAATTATCTCACACCAAAATAACATTTTTAGTAATGATGAAAATATAAAATAGAGACTAAGGTGTGAATAAAGAATTGGTGCCTATCCAATGAGACTAATGGAAGTCAGATCAGACACCAGATGGATGAATTCCTTCATTCCTCAGGTGAATGTTGGCTGGATTATCATAGGGGATAAAAAGGGTTGTCTCTATTAGAGAAAAATAAAAGGGAATATGTTATTAACTCCTAAATAAATAAGGAGTAAATCTCTATTTCCCATTTAGAACCAAGTCACATTGATTGGCCACACGATTTTCAAAACTATGCACCAACCATGAGCCCCTCTCTACCTTCAGACCTCCTCACATGGTCATGGAATAAGGTTAAAGAAACCACACGATGATCATGAATTTTCAATATACTAAAAACTCAGTAGGAAATTCATTGGTTTGTGGCCCCTTTTTCATAGTTTCATCAAACATTTCATCCCTATAAAATGGAAAGGACAACCCTCGGCAATTAAGCCAAACCATGTGTACTGGTCTATATGGTTTCTAATAACCATGATGTTTGGATACCTCATCCAAAATATCATTCCTTGGTCTCTAAACAATCCTCAGACACCCTAGCTTCCTATGTGACAACACTAGGCATGTTTATGAGGATAAAAACAAAGAAAAAAATTGAAAATAAATGGTTCTATACCTCATTAAAAATCATACTACAATAGATCTCACCCCTTAACAAAATTAATCCCTAAATTTTCATTCCAAGGGAGGTAAACAATATTTGGTGAATAACTCTGAGGACTAGGAATTTACATCGAAATATCACTCCCAATTATAGTCTTGTATTTATTTGTGATTCCATATCACCAATACTAGAGGAACTGATAGTCCTTGTATAACCATCATTCCATGATCAATAATATGTATAGGATTCCCATCAGTGGAAAAATCTACCTACAACTTGACCTCATCCAGTTGAAGAACATGCGATAGATCAAAATGATATCAACGAATCTAGGATACAAAGAAGACATCATACATGGCCTGGAGCCTCTAAGGTAACTACATCTAATAGGATATCAGGTATTCTACCTTGAGAATCTTGAAAGTGCTGACAAAACTATGTGATACCTTACATTATTTCTGAGTCCTTCTATTCCAATAATTTATATAAACTCATATGAAAACATATCTACCCACCACAAACTCTAGTGGATGATAGAGAAAATTGGAAAATGAATTCCCTCTAAAAGGTTATGTTGGCATCCAAATTTCGATAAGATGAAAAATCTTTGAATTCTCCTAAATATGATGAGGACTCATTATTGCTACCTCTCCAACCATTAACTAGAACAATGGTGAATGATATTGCATCCCATATAGGTCCTCATAAGTATACTTTTTTATGGTCTCTTGTAAGCTATTATTATAAGAGATCATAAAGTGTGGTAAATGTTTTTCTGAAGAACTTATAAAATTATGGACTCATTCTCATAGGATTTACTCCAAAACTATTATTGTCTGCTATGACTACAATTTGTTCTATGGTTGATTGGAAGTACTGTGAAGTACTTGTGAGCCAAGTAACCTCTACAACACCTTACAAAATTATGATGCGAAATAAGTTTATCTCTAATAAAGTAAGATGTAGAACCCTATGGAACCATATAATCTCATGAATATAGAGCCTGTTGAGATCATATACTAAAATAGTCTCCCAATTTGGTAGAAAATAGGCATCCTTTTTTAAAATGTCAATAATCACCCATATGACATCAGAGCCTCGAGGTGATCTTGGAATACCCATCACAAAATTCATATGGTCATCATATCACATAGATTAAAAAATATGAAATGGTTGTAAACACATACTATTCAGAAATGTTCTACCTTTACATACTTATTGGTGGACCACAATGTAACAAACTTGTCTATCTCCTACTTCATCCCTGGTCACTAATATTGACAGTTTAATTCACGATTCATTGGGTAAGATCCAGATGATGTTCTCATATAGAGGAATGGTAATCACACATAAAATCATTTCGGTTGTCAGTATATACCTAGATACATCCATTAATGAACAATATCTCATACTCATAAAAACACTGCCTTGTTGCAGGTCATCACCAAAAACACTCTCCCATAGGACCATGGAATAAAATTTAGATATCTACCTCATCTTCACTCTCTCTATAAGTGAACAGGTATCTGTAAATGACACAAGTATAAAATATTTTTTATGGTTAGGAACCTCAACATGAATCTCATAAAATTGGGCCTTAGGATTCCACTTAATACTAGTCTCATAAACCACCTGTGTCTGAGTCCTACTCAGAGCACCGACAACTACATTAACCTTACCAAGCATATAAGCATGATTAAAATCAAAATATTGTAGGTATTAAACCCACCATTGTTGTCTAAAATTAATTTAACACTATGTAATGATTAACCTCAGTATTTTTTGGTCCATATACAACACCAAGAGATCTCCTTGTAAATAATACCTCCAATTGTATAACGCATGTAAAACATTAGATAAATCAAAAAAATGTGTTGAATAATACCTATCATTTGGACTTAATTCATGATATTTGTACGTCAATAATAGATCCTAATACAAAAGAACATATCCTATACTTGTATAAAATTCATCTAAATAAATTACATATCTCATACCAAGTTGTAGTGGAATCTGGATTTATGATGATGTTAGTCTCTCTATGTGCTTCTAAAGGGATGTCTCACAAGATTCTGACCATATGAATATCACACCCATATTAGTCACTTCCCTAAGATATTATTCTATGAATGATATGTATTTATTAAGTTCATGTAATAATCGTATATCTCCAAGAAACATTATATATTAAAAACATTCTTGGGATGCTACAAGGAAACTACAGATCTGAACTTATCTAGGTCAACTACTACCCATGTCTCTGAGATTATATGACAAAGGAAGTGAATATTATACTTCCATAAATGATAGATTGTCATCTTAGCATGTAAATGATTCTCAATCTATGCATCTAATACATTATGAATGTGTTTTAAATGGTTATTTCTAGTATGATAATACACCAATATATCAACCATGAAGACCAACAGAAATGAATCTAGATTTGGATAGAAGAGTCATATCATAAGTTCCATGAAAGCTACTAGAACATTCAAGAGAACAAATTCCATAAACAAATACATACAAAATCCTCAACTACGATGGAGTGTTTTATGTGGTATATCCAATGTTGTAACATGAACCTAATTATTACCTGATCTCATATCAATCTTAGAGAAAACTCTTATCATCAAGTATAGGGAAAGAGATCATCTATATGATATATTAAATACTTCTTCATAAAAGTAATTTGATTCAAATAATATTAAATCATGCATAACCTGAGTGTAACAGAATCATTTTGGATGAAATATATATTTGAACCCCAAGGATAAGAAATAAATCTTATAAGCCCCTTATCATCCAGATCCACTAGTTACCTCATGATCTCATACAACCTAGTAGTACACATCTTGTAAGGAGAAATGCATACTAGTTCCACTCCTATAACTATCTCAATTAAAAAATCTACCTCTCTCTCAGGAGGTAGTCCTAAAAATTCATAATGTAAATTACCCAAATATAATATACCACAAGAGGAAAATATGCCTATTGAATTTCTTGATCATCCACATATAATATAGCTATCTAGGATGTCATCCCACCCAACCCATGATGCTCAGGTCCATCTCGGCTCTAATAAATGTATTGTTCACCCTTTTGAATAAAAACTACACCCTATGGAAATGTGATCTTCTCCCTTATGCAATAGACTAAAAATTAGAAGGATAGGGAAATGGCGTATCCATCCTAAATATGATAACAAGCCCTATCATTTTAATGAGATTGAGGTCCCCTATGAAGTAAAATCCACTTATCTTTTGGGGTAACTCCCTGAACTGGCATACACTCTATGATCGTATCCACAACAGAGTATAAAGTGTCATCATGCTTGTAGAAAACTAAAAATTGATCCCAAGACTCTCCCTAAGAGGCATATATATGATTATATGAGAATAAACCAAATAAAAAAAAGTTGATATTAACATAGTGGATTCTAAAATAGTACCTCAAAGTATATAATTTCTTTTCTTCTTCCCCTTAGAATTCAGTTTCTGTTCTTACATTGGTCCTAATTTTCACCCCTGTGATATAACCTAGCTACCCATAGTAGGTCATCACTACAAGAAATATATGTGTTGTGTCTAGCTACCTCGACCATGACCAAATCTCTTTCCTGAACATCTAGTTGTACTCCAACTCTCTACAAGAAGAGATGTTTCTGACCCTAATCATAAACTTGGACTTAGTGTAGACCCACTCTCTTGGGATATTGAAAACTTTTTTCAAAAATCATTCATGATGGACCTTGTTGCTGCAATAACAACTCATGAATAGGTCCCTAGTACAATGAGGTCTTGTATGTACCGGTCTACCACACTGATGTTACCAAACATGGTTACCTGAGTATATACCCATGTTACTAATATCACTATGGGGATGCTCCAAACATAGAATCCTACAATTGGTAAATATAGTACCATATCTAGGTGTCAAACCACCTTGGATCACACCTCTATCCTGTCTCATGTAACACTAAATGATAAGCGCCATATTCACTATTCCATACATGGTAATAAGTCTAGAGACAATCACCTATGATCATAGTTCACATCTAATTCCATACTCAATCCACTTATCTTTAGATAACTCATAACCTTGCCAAATAGGTTCAAAATTCTAGGGCACCAGGAGTTGGGAATTCTAGATCATCACTGATAAGGTTACCTTTTATATGTTCATAAACACTCCATCTTTATCAACCCTCAACATATTATAAAAAAAATCATAGAAGGTTATATAAAAATCCATCCAATATATATCTTAATTATGATCTATTTTAGTAATGAAAACCCACCATATATTTATAGAATCTAAAAAAATATATTGAAATCATAACTATTCTATCACAAGGTGTCTCAGGATGCTCTAAAATCATTTACATGGCCTCTAGCCATGACTCTATAGCTTAAAGTCCTCTATCCCCAGAAAATGTGTGTTGATGTTGCTACTGGAACTTACATTTAAATTATTCCATAGTCATGACATCTCATGGGGAGCCCTAAATATTCTTCATAACTTGTAAGAAATTCTCTCGATACTTGTAATCATCACTCATGTATGGTATATCTAGAAGTGTCATAAGAGGAACATGTGAATGTTCTACAAGTGACCCAGAACCCACCACCATAGGAACCTGGTCATTTCTAGCCTCCTATTGAATGACTTGAGGGCATGATGGTGGAATACATCTAAAAAATCCAAAAACATCCCTCTATAAAATATTTAACAATGAGTAAAGGTGAGTATATTAGAATAGGACATGTATTAGTCTTTGTATAAAAGATAGACAACCCTCTGACTTCTCTTGAACCCAGGTCTTGTTGACGTTCATTTTATAGTGAAATTAAAAGGCACTTCCTACTACCCACTACTAATGTCATCTATGGGTCTAGTTCTCTTCTATACATCCAAGGTCAGGATATAAAGAGTGTTAATTGAAATTAATAGAAGCTAACACCCATTAAATTTTAATTTGAAACCATATTTAATGATGAACAAGTAATTTTATAATCCCTATTTATTTTAATTCCTTCTCATTTATATACCAATTCTCTCAAATAGTTGAAATATACAGATCTCATTTTCTTATTAATAATTTACAATAGACTATATAAATTGAAAAATTATCATCCATTTAATCCCAATGATCGATTTAAAAAGTAAATACATGAAATTTTAACACAATTTCATTGACATTGCCATAATGGAACCAAAATGTGCTATAATAAATTCATGAATAATGTTAATGTGGAATGGAATAATGAATTAAATATAAATCTATAATTTCCTATGAGGATTCATGATGCAATAAATCCTTTCCCGGATGGCCAGGTATAAAAATCCAAAATCATATGAAACATTAAAAATTAAGTGAATCACACAAAAATAAAATCATGGAAACTTTAATATGGATACCCCATAACAACATGTCCTATCCTAGGTTGTATGCATTTTAACTATAAATGGGTTACCAACATAGAGGTACAAGATTGTGATCAAATCATGAAATTTTATCTATATCCGTTCTCCTATTCTAAAATAGTATGGAGAAAAAAGTAACCCTTAATACGAAATTGTGATGTCCAATACCTAGTTCACTCAGTAGTAACCGAACTCGATTGGCCACATGATCTAAAGAACACCTCCTCAGATGCTAGACGTCGCTTACAAGCAGCTCGGTTCTATGTTGGATCAGTGAGGATACTATACCTGCATCACCAAAGTGTATCATTACAATATAATAAAATAAATCAATAAAGGAATCATATTAGATGACAAAATTTCTTAAGAATAAAAACCCATCATATAATAACCATGTAATCACATCTATCAATATCATATAAAAAATGATGATCATGGAATACTATAAAAGTAAGGAAATATAGGTGGACATGGTAAAAGGCACACATACATAAACGTATCCCAAATGAACTAAAATACCAAAAGGCATTTCTCCATTTAACATCATGAGACACATATTAGTCTTATTCTCCCCCACTCCAATTCTATAATAAATCAATTATATATAACCAAGTGCTTTCCCCTTTCCCTAGATGTATCCATGATGTCTGTTTGGGATCCACAATTGTGGCCCATCCTCTGATACCATGTTTGACCTAATATGGAGTTTCTATAAGTAATAATTCAATTCATGTTTTAAATCATAATGAAGTCACAAGACCTTGATCATATCCAATGAATACCCTGTGTATTATATTCAATATGATATGTATAATAACGTCGTCAATAATATTTACTGTGCTAAAATAATCCATTCTTGTTCTTTGGCTTCGAATATATGACATATAATCATCAAACAATTTAATTTTTCAATTGAAACCTGTCCCTATCCTTGATTTCCTAATTTGATCCCAGGTATCACTCTAGGTGTTTCATGATCCCATCACCCTAGAATCACATCCTAGTAATTATTCAAAGGAATATTGGTATCTCTCTAGGTTTGTCAGAAAGTAATTTCTTATTGAGTCAATCCGTGGTAGCTCATAATGGTAAACCATATGTCAATCATGGAGTATATAATTATTAGCCCTTAGAGTCAACCCTTACACTCCACAAAAGAGTCTATGTATCATTATGGATTATATAATAATTTCACTTTTAAGTCCATCCTTGGATGTCTTAATGTATTCCAAGTATAACCCAGGCATTTATAAGCCATTTTTGAATGGATTCCATCAGTTATTATCATATGTGAACCCATGTGTCATGGATGACCCATAAAAATCATCATAATAAATTAATTATTCAGTAAAGAAGAGTCTATACATGGTAATAAAAAATTGTAACCCACCTCTCTCACTCGATATGTCAATAAGTTTGCTCATGGGAACGTCGTAAAAATATATAATATCATAATACATTTTAATCCAATTTTTCATCAAATGTTAATTACTTAACTCACCTAAAATTGTGGATTGGAATGTATAATAGGCTTATAATTCCTAGAATCACACTAATCCTTCCATTCTTTTTAAACTAGCCATTTCAATTATAAAATACATATCAAGTGTATTCCACAATGTAAACTATTCCATGAACTAGAGACATTGTCTTCCATTACCTCTCATATACATTTCAATTTTCAATTCAGTTAATTTATTTCAAATCCTTAAGGAAAGGGGAAAATTATACAACAAAATAGGTGAATCAAATACAATGTTTACCCATAGTGGTTCAATATAATTTAATAATGCACCCAAAGGGTGGTTTGAATTTGAGTTCCTTCACCTTTAATTATACATAAATGGGTATAATGGGTTATATAGTTCATTAACATTTATTTTATTTAAATAAAAATTCTATTTATAATCATATCCCAAAGTTAATGATGTGTGGAACAATGGAATATTTCATAAACTACCTGACCAAAAGAGAAAATATTGAGACAAACTACATTTATACTATAGATAAATACTCATCGAATCACAACAATTGATTTGATCAAGATTTGGGGAAAATAAATGAATAAACAAACACACTAAAAATATGGAATAAGACCCTACACCAAAATATCATTGTTGATATAATAGTAAAAAGTGAATAGATACTAGGGAATAAATAAATCACTAGTGGATATCCAATGATATGAGAAAGTGTCAAATTGAACTTTATATAAAGTAATTACATCAATCCATTTGTGAATTTCAGAGGAAATCTCATATAGGAAAAAGGGAGGCCCCTAGAGGGGAAAATAAAATAAATGATGGGTTTGAATCTTAAATTAATTGCAGGTAAAATGGTTATATCAAATTTACAATTGGGTTACACAGTTTCTCCACATTTTTTTCCAAACTATGTGCCAACTATGAACTATTGTCTTCCTCAAGACCCCCTTGCACAGTCATAGGGCATCATTATGAAACCTATGTTCCAGAAATGGATTTTCCCTCCACTAAAAACATTTCAAAAAATAAATAGTTGTACAGACCCTATTGGACGGTTTCATCAAGCTAACCATCCCTTGAGAGTGGACTAAAAAACCTCAAATCGTTAATCCAAACAAAGAATAATGAGATTCATGGTTTCTACTAACCACGAGGCCCCAATGCATCTTCCAAAATCATGGTGTCTGGGATACAATCTTCTTTATAGTCCCTGGAAACCCTTGATTCCTTAATAACCCCATTTGGAACGTTAATAAGGGGAAAACTAATGAAAGTTAAAAAAATTAAATGGTTCCATACCTCATATATAAGTTAGTTTCCTACATTATTCAATGAAATTTATCAATTAGAATAAAATGATTTGGTTCCCTTATTTTCATGATATTGTTCTGAAGGTATTTTAGGTAGTTTCATCTTTGTCTCTTCATAATGATATTAAAATGGTAAAAGTGAGATAGTTATTATTTTTTAGTGGTGGTAACGTAAATGGATACATGTTGATTATAGTTCATGGGTCACCAACATGTCTTATTGATATAGAAACCATAATAGGAATATTGGCGATATGGTAAAGATCATCTAGGAACTTTGGTCAAAGATTCGGTACCCTCTTATTTACTACAAGGTAAGGGTTCTCTAAAGGAGTTTGTTACCCCCTCATTCCTTCATTAATAAGGTGAGGATACACTACAGGATTGATTTGTTAGGTAAACCAATAAGATATTGGTAGAGAGGTCTCTATTTACATGGTTTGTAATCCCGTTAACATATATTCATATCTCAATGTTGTGTGGGTCCACCAATATGGTGTAAAAGAGGATACATATGAGTCACAAGATGTTGGGTAGTACGAACACATTATGTTCAACAACATTATTAGTTTCCCATTAGTCTAGGAATTTTGTAGTGATGGTTTTGTTAATTTTTTGATCACTTATAAATATTAATTTTCATCGAGTTTTAATTTTTATATATGAATTTGATTTCAATCTTAGTATATTTGATAAAATGGGAGTATCATGTTATATATGGGAACTGATCCATATTAGAGATGATTTATGAATTTGGATATATTTCAGTATATAAGGAGATTGCTTATAAAACCCCCCATTTTTTATTTCTTAAGCATCTCAATGATCTTTTTTGCTTCCCTTATTTTAGTGCTTTTCAATAGATTGTATTTTTTTAATTCATTTATGTATTTAGGGAATCATATTGTGTATTTTAAGACATCACCTTGAAAAATATTAGTTCCCATAAATTATATATCTTGGAAAATGGTGAAATGATTATATTAGTTATTTATAGATTTATATTTGGATTATCTCGTGTAGATATGATTCTTAATTGACCATATTAGTTTTATATGGTGTTAGTCACTGTTAGAGATATCTTACATGGTGCTATTGTAGGGAGGATGGGTTTTCCATAACCATTCACGCATTATTATGGATGTAATTTATTTTTTATTTGGTTTCATTCAAGTATGTTCTTATTGTGTTGTACTGTAAATCAATTTTAGATTAATGTATTTTCAATAATATTTGGCTATTTATATATAATTCTATTGGGTGATGGTTATAATATGTATTAGAGTTTTATATATGTGAATGGTTTTTATTGTCTAAGGAATTCAAATTTTGATATTCTATATTAGTGTTAATTTTTTACCCCTAGATAATTTAAGGTATTATTAGTGTGGAAAACACAGCTTACCATTGTCTTAGGTCGGGTCATTGGTGGTTAGGTCATTTGATAAATATATTATAGTGGTTAAGACATGAGAACGATATTTGACTTACCAATTTGGTAAATATTTTTCTAGGAATTTGAGAAATGGATTCAAGAAGTGTAATGTTTTTTACAAGGGGACCTAATGTTATTTTAGAGGTCTATGCATATATTAAAAATTACTCTGAAATTTAATTATTCCACATAAATCTTTTAAGAACTACCTTTTGGGTACCATGTGGATAATACAACCATAATATAGTTCTTAGTAATGATTGTTCATGTACTTACATTGTAAATTTAACTAGATTTGATTTAATAATTGTTTTCAAATCATATATAATAAATGATTCCACAAAAGAATAGGTATCTTAGATTCAATTCTTGGGTTAAGTAGAGAACATCCTAGTACTACAACCACAATTTACTAATCATTTTTTAAGTGGTGTCTCAATTGTTGGATAACAATAAAGTATATATTCAACCTATGTATAGAGGTAATATCCCTTAAATTTATTATTAGTTGAGACCTTCATGGATAGTGTATTTTAGTTCCCACTAATCTGAATAAGACTACTTGTGTGATGAATTCAGTGCATGTGTTCTAGTCATTAAGACCTCATTGTGAGCCTGATCCTAGGATGATAGAGGAAGAATTATATTTATATTGGTTTCATTTTGTTCCAAAGAGAGACTGCACCTTTAGTTATTCTTTCATTAATATTTGAATATGTCATGTTGAGACAATTTTGTATGTTTTTTTCTAGACTCTTAATGTTTTTAGCCAATCATGTTTAATATTTGAGATATTTTAAGGGGAATTATATTTTTGATATTAAGAATGTATTATGTTGAAAATATATTTTACCTTTTACATGGTTGAATGACTAAGTATATGTATACTATGAGGTTCATATACCTCATAAAGTACTATAGAAATACGATCCATAATGTTTTTATGTGATCACTAATGTTTTTGTGAGTCCATTGGAGTGACTGAGTTGAGCCTATATTCTGATGCATCTCCACCTATGCTGGATTTTTGAATAGTTTTGGGGATTAAATGAACATATTATTATTAATATTTTCATGGTTTTTGAAGAATCCATCAAATATTTTGTTGAATTAAATAATATTCCTAATAACTTTCTTAACATGAAAAAATGATATTTCTGTGAATCATGACATACTATAGAAATCTAACTATCTAAATGTAACTATTACAACCTAGTTCTTGAATTGGTGGGTATTAATATGAGTAAAAAAATTATTAAATATATTTATAATGGTCCTTGTCAATAAAGATTTATTGATTAATTATTAGAAAATAATCACTCAATTTCTAGTAAAGTGGTATTATTTTTCAAAAGTATTTTATCTTTATAAAATTATATTATTGATTTTTTATGAGTGAATACTATAAATAAATTATTCCACTGTTATATATTAAATTTCATAAAATTGATATCATTTTTTAAATATACACATCAAAATTATCATAGGTTGGAATTTTTATATTTTTCTGAAAAGATTTATTTTTAGAAAAATAGTTTAAAATATATATTTTAGTAAAACTATCAGTACATTTAATTTATTAATTTAATTTAAAATTATAATTTGATAATAAAATCATATAATCCGACATTAATTATATTTAATCTAATTACATGCATGTAAATCATCGTTATTTATGACATTGGTATTTGTTCATTTTGGTGATTAAAAACACCATTTTCTAAAAATTGTGCTTCATTATATTTTGGGTTGTTATGTTAAAATAGTTTATTCCCCATTTGTAAATTTTATATTTAATAATTTATTAACAATTTGGTATTATTAGATTAATATTTTGTAAATAATTACCTTTTACTTATAATCATTATGAATAGTAATAGTGGTAAATGTTCATCAACTCTATAAGGGTAAAATAGTTAAAGCATGGTGAAAGCATTGAGATATTCTCTTATAATTATCTGAAATCTAGAAATTATTTAATTTTATGATATTAATTCATCCATGATGATAATTAATTTGAATATATTTAATTTTGGTTCTATTTTCCACTGATAATTAAAATTAAATTATTTTAAGTAAAAAAATTCTAAAATTTTACCCCCGATATTTTTAATTTCTATTATATATTCAAATAGGGATAAGCTGATGTTATAAATTAATATAAAAGTTACTTTTTAATATAATTAATATATTTTTATGATGTTATATTATTATCTATTTTTAATTATGGTATAATTACATTAATTTCTTATGTAGCATAGATATAGTATTTTCTTATAAGTTTGAATGTTATCTAAATTACTTTAAAAATAATTAAATAAATGAGTTTTGGAGAAATTTGAGAGTTTCATGAAATTTTTAGGTAATTATTATGAATTATTCAAGGTGAAATTTTCTAGATTCAAAATAAATTATATCTAGGTAACATCAATGTAAAATTCAATGAATAGTCCCAAAAATTGTATTGGTGATATTTCATGTTAATAATATTTTATTAATTGATTTATAAATAATAATAAAATTGAAAATGGAAAAGTACGAGATTATTTGATCTGAAATATATTTAAATTATTTTTTCCATTTGTACCATATATGTTAATTTATAACACTTAATGATTGAAAAATGGGTTACCACACTTATGGATAAAAAGAGTTAACATGGGGTTAAAACCAAGAGATAAGTGTTAAAACAGTAACTAAATTATTCAAGAAAATTTAATGAGATTAATTATAATCATACATATAATATATTCTAAATGTATAAATTTTGGATCCAATTTTCCATTAAATAAAATTTTATTAATTTAATACTTTATGATATTTGAAGAGTACCCCTCCCTCGCTTATAAAGGGACAACCCCTCTCCTCTCATATCATCACTTAAATATTTTTTTTAGCCAATGATGTCCCAAATACATTATTAAAATCCCCTTCAATTTCATATAAATATTTTTTTGGATGAATGAAAGAGTTAGATGGATTCGGGTGTCATGAAACAGATGTTGATTAAAGAAGATGAATATCTTTTAACCAAAAGTTTTAATTTTATTTCTTCTTCTATATCCTTCAAAAATCTTAAAACCATTGGAATATAATAAACTCATTATATCCCATATAATTATATGTTATTATGTCTAGGTATTAACCTTAATCTATCTCCCACTTCATCTAATGATAAATGATACCATTGCTGGTATCCATAGGGAACTACCGCCTCAGTAACCTATTTAATTTTTTCCAAAACCATTTCTCATAAAAAATATGATTATTTTTATAAGGTTTTTAAATTAAATGCATTTCATATTTATACTTTTATATTTTTAATAAACTATATACCTTCTTACCTTTCAATTTGTTGGAAAATGGAAATGTCGTTTGTGCATACTTGTGGACTACCACCGCTATGAAGAGATGTGATTTGTTTCTTATTTTCTATTTAAATGGATGGAAATAAGGATATATTTAATAAATAAATATGATTTATATTATATAATAATTATTTTCTTGGTGAAATATTTTGTAAATATCTTTTGTTTTATCCAACTAAATGTAAAAACGTCACTTCTGTGTACGTACATACCAACATCTCCAAAAAGTAATGTAATTTAATTTTAATCAAAACAATATATATATGGTTATAAAAGACTATATAATGATTAAATATTATAATTCATAAATTATTAAAATTTTGGATATTATTTATCCATGATCAATGTGCATGAACTAAAATTTCCAGCCGAAACATGTGTTCAAAATTAACTAGTGTTCATTCAAATGGTCCTTTTAATGATGAACTTGTTAACAAAAGGGTAAAGAAATTTTAAATTAAAATTAAATAGTAATTTATGTATAAATATTTTAATATATATGTAATATATCTATTTTTATTACATGGGATGTTTAAGCATTTATAGATAACTATTAGACATGAGGTTAGTGGTTTATAAACTTTTATTTTTTGTGAGACATATTTTATATTAACCACTTTTTTTCTTTTCTGTGGTGTATGTAAATACCATGATTGTATTTTATGATTATTATAATTAAAATTATAGGAATTTGGAAATTATTTTATGGTTATATCTTTCCAGAGTTTTTCATTCTAATATTACAAAATTTGTAAGGGTTTATCATCTTTAATTTTCCTCTATGAAACATATATTATGTTATGCACCTATCTTATTTTATGTGGTGAATATATAGGCACATAAACATGTTATATCATTAATATTATTATGATACTTATATTTAAGGTTTCATTTGATGTTATTATTAATATGTAATTTGATTCAAAAGTTACAAAGCGGTAAGTGACTTCTATTTGAATTGCATTTTAATTGGCATTGTATATATGAGATTTTACATTGAGGAATTTATATGATCTTATCTGATAAAACCATTTAATTTATCATTAATGTTTTTAATTTCTATTTTGTTGTTTTATTACAACTCCACTTATTTTTTTTCTCAGAATGGTTCAGAAAATAAATGATGAAAGGATGACCTTATTACTCTTCTTCCTGTTAGAATTTTTTTTCTTTCATAGCAATGTTTTATGAAATGTACTCAAGAATGTTTTATAATATTATAATATTAATTCTTATATAACCTTAAAACATCATTTACATTTTTTATAAAATTATTAAAATAATATTTGATTCATTTTGTTAAAAAGGATGTTTTTACTTATGGTTGGAACAACATTATGGTTTTCAGTATTATGGTTTGAATGGTATTTTACATTATCATGACATATAAATACATGTAATTATACATAAAAATATTCCATATTTATATTAAATTAAATTTTCTATTTAATATTTTTATTTTAAATAATTCATTTCTAATGAAATGGGTATTTTATCCAATAAAAATTCTAGTGACCATTTAATAGAAATTTTCATCTATGATAACATAGTTTAATGTCAATTAAGATTTAATAGATATATCATCCAATTATATCATCCATATTATTTAACTAGATGGTTATTGATTATGATAATCAAATAATTATGAAATCCATTTTTTTGGTTTGTTAAGGTATGATGAAATCATGAAGGTTTTTATGACCACATGTCATACATTTTAACGTATTTTGATTGTGTTACATTCATTTTTTTATATACATCCAATTAATTATGTAATGTGATACTGATCTCTCATTATAAGATGATCAAAAGTGTGGAAATTATATCTAATATATTTCTATATATTTTTATATGTGAGTGTTATTATATTCTATATTTTTTTACAAGATTATTCATGGAAAATATTACGATTCTCTTTCTTTACATTTTATTATGTAAGAGTTGTTGATTTCTATATGTTCCCACATTATTTTGAGTTCAAATAATTATAAATAAATTTCTTCAAAAATTTCTTATTATTATGATTCTACATGTCTATGTTATGTATTTTGAGGGATAATAAATAATTTACACCTTTATTGACCATGTTTATTCATATGAAGTGTTTTTTTGAGTGTATTAACGATGAAATTTTGGGTACGAATCTTTTATTTTGATAATAATCACTTGATTATATTATCATCATCTTAGGATAATATTATTATTTCTTATGATTTAATCTTTTATTTTTACCTTTACTAAGCATCTGATCTTATCCTCTCTAATGTATTCCTCAGATTATAATGAATTTTTATAACTATGTTATTACTAAAAAGGGTATTAGATTTGAGAAATTAGTTGGATATGGTGTATGTTTTTATGAAATAGTTTTTCACAGATCAATGTTTCCCAGGACACTAAAACATTAAATTTTAGAATTGATAGTGATATTATAAAATTAATATTAATCTAATAATACGTTGTATTAATACAATAATATAATTATTGTTATAGATGGTATCAAATTAGTGTTTTGTTAATATTTGGATATCATGATAAGGGAAATTTCGTGTAAAATCATTGTATAAGACTATGTATATTGGGGGACACTAAATTATTGTAAATAATAGAGGGGGGTTCCCTTGAAAATACATCCCTATTTAGATACAATAATGTGCACGTGGTTATTTAATAGATGAATCAATGTGAAAAAATATTGAATGGGTTGGATTGGTCATTAACATGATCATCACCTATGCCTGATAAGTGGATCTAAGTCTATGAAACTATATAAAAAATATCTTGGGATAAACTTGTGTTAATTTAGATTCTCATTATGATCCATTTGAAATATTTGAAAAGATTATTATTTTTTATGGATTATGTAAATCGTAAGGTTTCATATATTTAAATTATGGTGTCATGATATTGACAAAAGAATAATGACATTTCAAGATATTTTTATTTTTTCTATAATTATTGTTTCTCACAATATGATTATTTTAGTCAAAGATTGAAAAATAAAAGAACCATGTTAAAATAGAATTTCCTATACAGTGCAATTCTTCTTATCATGACATACTATATAAAATGATATTTTAAATGGGAATATTTATCATTATTAAAAATCGTGTATCATGTTATATGATTTAAAACTTCAAAATAATTGAGATTCTTGAAAATTTAAATAAGTTAAAATTGGTGTTCTAGGGATTTGTTGTTGATGAAGATCACAAAGGAAGAAATATTTAACTTCTTACATGTTGATAATGGTGAACAATAACCTAGGTAAATGTAACAATAGAAATATAAGATGTATTATGTTTGTAAACAAATAGAGTATTCATAATTTATTTGAAAAAATATAGAGTTCTATGGGGATAAATAAAGTGCATCCTAATTTAACATTTATAGTTCTATTTATTATGTATGGGGAACTTGGAAATTTTCTGATTTAATTCCCTAATCCTATGGTTAACTCATAGACCAATGAAGAAAATATTATAAATCAATAGTTAAGGTATAAATATTGAAGTTTTTATGTATTGGTATTTGAGAATTGTGTTTTATCAATATCATTTTATTTATAAGAATCATTAAACATCTATAGATTATTTGAAAACTGATATTGATAATTTTTTTAGATTTAAATTTTGGAAGATTTAATGATTTTATAGTGTCTTGTGTGTTGTCCGAATATGATAGTGATAAAGAATAAATAGGGTTGAATTGTGTCATTTTTATAAAAACTAAATAAATAAATTAATTATTATTGAACTGAACTAATATTTTCTATATCTCAAAAAGATGAGTGATGTAGTATAAAATTAATAAATGGAATAAAAGTACACAATGATGTATAGTGGTTTCCGGCATCGAAATCACATAGTTCGCTCCACTAAACTCTCTAATATTCCGCCGATATTTTCACTAAGAAGTTCATTTTAACTGAAGACACTAGCACCAGAGTGCAGGGATTTCAACAAATACAAAAGTTGAGGTTCTCTTATAGAGAACCGAAATAACTATAGTTATATATGAGAAGCTAAAAATCCACCTTGAATGTGTAAAATGATTTAAAAATACATTATAAATAAATGAGATATATATTATTGAAAATTGATTCTACTCAATGTTTTCCTTTTTAACTAACAGATGATTGGATCTTGAAGCAAGCATACATAAAAAAAAATCAAATATTTTAATTTAAATATCTAGGAGTCCTTAGAATTCATCATAAAAGGAATTAAAACAATTATTTTTTTTTCAGTAAATTTTTTCTAGAAACATCACAAACCCTTGGATGAAAATACATATATTTTATGAGGAATTATCAAGAAAAAACCCACTGATAAATAATATTGATAAGACCTCAACAGATAATAATATAAAACATACATTACTATATTCTTCTAAAAAATTATTTAAATATCTTCATAAATTTTTAAATTTTGATAGTTATGTAAATATTGAGAGATTATATATTATTATAGTTTCAAACTATCTAAAAATATGGAATTCCCATAATTTTTGAAAATAATGATAACATAAAACATGAAATGATTCATCCAGTAATATAGGCTATAATTTTAGTTCTCTTACTAATCTATTTGGCATTAACATTTTCCGGCAATATCACCTTTTAAAATAGTGTCTTAGGTTACTCAATGAATCACAATTTATCATTTTCTCTAAAAAACCTTTCACGAATATCTCTTGTTCAAGAAGATCATGGGTTCACCCATGTTATCCTCTATGTGTTACTATAGAAGTCTACAGAGAAATGACTCACATAATATCTCATCTCTCTATATAGACGTTGTATGGTTTATTCAAGACTGAATAATGAAGATACATCACCATCATTATGTTACTATGATATCAAAATATTTTAGTGTTTCATATTTCATGAGAATATTTGAGATCAAAAATAAATTGTAGTTCATGTTTGAGAGATAGTGTGACTATAATATTTATTTGAGATACAGGAAAATATATGCCCCCACTTTTCATCTTAATATCATAGTGCATAACTATAGTTCTAGTTTTTCATTATATGAGTTCTATAAGGGAAAAATCATCTTGAAATGAATCCAGTGTCTAATATATTTGAACATCATCCTAAAGTGAAACATCTTCTATTAGATATTTTAAATGGAGCTAGAAAGGAAAGGACGATCTCTTTTTACTATTATAATGAGAGACACTACAAGTATGAATTTGTTAGGTTCCAATAAGTCTTCTATGCATGGATTTTTAAAATTTACATAAACCACTAGCCAACATTTATTGTTAATTTTTTTACTACAACAATAATAATACATTGTTTTTCTTTGGTTGAATCTTAGGGATCAACGTATGAAATATCGAGATTGCCACATTAAACAAAGGGATAAAAACATAAATATTTTTGTTCCTGAACCTAAATTTCAATTTAAAAGTATGAATATTCTAATACCAATGTAGGGATTTAACCTAATTTGGAGATAAATGTTGGTATGAAACCATCTAAACATTTGTACAACCCATAATTAAATATTTTCTAAATTTTAGAGCCTTTTAACAATATATTTAGCATCCTACCCAGAAGAATTTGATTTAGATAATCTCAATAAATTTTCATAATATAAATAGTCAACTAAATACTAAATTAATATCAATTTATTTATATGTAAATTATAATTAAATGATTATCTAAATACTACACCAAGGCATAAATTTTGAAGAACATTAGAAATTTTATTGATCACCAAAACAACTATTTCATCCTTCTAGGTAAATAAATGAAAAGAAGATTAATATATTATTTATCCATATCAACTTTTTAGGAATGGTTCATATATTTTTCAAACATGTAAACACTAAAATGTTGAAGCTATAAAAATATATAGTCTTCAGAATCTTGTAATTGTTATATAAAATTCTATGAATTTTTTGAGCACCCAAGAGTTCATTTCAAACATCGTTGTAAATTAATAAAATTGTGGCATATCATTGATTTATTCATCACATAATGTTAATAACTAATACAATAAATTTTCCTCGATGTATCATCTAAACATTGAGTTTACCTTAAACTGGAAATATACAATGTCACTAAAACCATATAACATATTTGTAGAATTTTTCCCCATATAAACAACTAATTTAGCATTTTACATAAATAGATAAAAGGAGATTATATTTTTATATTTAAAATGGATTAAAGGTAGTAAAAATCTAATCATAATAGCTTCATATATAAATATAAATAGAGTTAGAGTAATTATGTAATCTCTAAGACAATCTTTTTTGTTGTCAAATGGGATAAAGTATTTATCAATTGAAATCATAGAATAGAAATGATGGAGAGCCACTCATAAATATCGACATTTTGAAAATAAAAAACCCCTAACTCTATCCACCCATTCTTGTATGGGTCAATAATATGATTTAAAGATAAATTCATATAGAATATGATTTCATTACATGTAACAATATAAACTTTACCTAAATATACTATTCCTTCAAAAATTAAAACTGTTAAACTTTAGGAGCCTTAAAAAATGTAAAATATTATTCAATGAATAAAAATTGATTTATAAGAAATTAAAGAATTTATAGAACAACTAAATTCATTCCAAATAATATTTAAACACATAAAGAAAAATAACTCCCCCACAGATTGAGAAATAATATTAATGATATTTAGTGAATTATAGAAACAAATTTCAAGTAATTTTTAAGGTTAATTTTTGTTTTTCATGCGATTCTTGGACAAAAATAATAATACAAAAAAAATATTATAATATGACATTTATTAGTTGATTAATATATTAGGTGAAATTAATTTAAATATATAAACACATTCTTAAAAAAATTATTTTTTATAGACTTAGAAATGCTAAAATAAAATTTTTATAGATTTCATGATGTTAAAATATTTATTCAAGGAATTAAAACACTGCACTAAATAATAAACTAAAATAATATCTAACATTTCATGTGTCATAATTATAAAATATAGTGAAATAAAATATAAATAATTTAATATTATTTTCAACATATATAATATAATCCATGTGTTTAACATTAAAATAAAAATTAAATACATCATGTAATTTACTAGTTCATGCTCTATGGATATTTCCTTTAAAATAAAAAACTAATTTATATTTTTTCAATATTTCTAAAATAAATGAAATATCAATTTATTTCAAGAAGACACGTAATGATATAGAAATTACTTATAGTGTTATAAACCTAAAAAATATTTAATATATGTTTCATTTGGAACCCATATTATTTGGGTCTGGTTTTGTTAGAAACTAAATACATTGGTTATCCGATATATAAATTCTTTATATAAATTCATTATTTAAAGATAGATATGTAATTTTTAAATTTTAACAATATTTCCACCACAAAATTTAGTATTTCAAAAAAACTGGTCATTATAATAGTTTGCATTAATACTACAATAAAAAAATTTGACAACATATAAAGTTTTTATTTTAAAACTAGGATCAATATAATTCTTATATAATTTAGCAATTACCCATTTCTACCCACATCAATATTTCCTTTATTAATTTAAGTCTTAATATGAATTATATTTATATCACTCTCCCCAATTTTAAACATGATATAATATTTATCAAATAATTAACATCATTTAATAATTCATAATTTCATTTCCATTCAAAGGAAATGAATTTTTGGAAGAATAACTTTATAAATCTACAATATTATTAGTCATGCTCTCATATTCAATGTAATAGAATAATAATATTATCAATATATTCAATTATATTTGATTAAGGATTCAAATTATTCTTGAATAAAAAAAATTCAAAAATAAAACTAGATGAATGATTTTCATAATTAGATATTTGAGTGAAAATAAAATTTTACCTCATCAGCATGAGAAATAACACAAAGATTTGAATTTTTATTTTCAATCTCATCTTTAGTGTTTTATATATATTAATCATGTGAATATTGATATCCACTCCATGTATCCTTCATGGAATTTTTCATTTTCTTTTATAATCATCTTTCATGTGATCTTAAATAAAAGGATTCTCATGTCTCAAATGAATTTTATTTTTTCTGTTCATATCTTCTGATTTCCATTTCTATATTATTTATTAATTTATCCTATCACTTTTGTATAGATTACCAAATGTTATAGTAAGATCTGATAGCTCGTCATTTAATCTAATTGACTATAATATGAATAAAATAATTTATTACTTCAAAAATTTTACTATCATATTTTCCTTTTTTATATAAATATTATTTTTAGATTATAACATATCATAATCATACATCATCAAGGTTCTGATATATTATTTCATATTTATGTCTATAACTATTGAGAATTTTTTTAATATTAATTGATTTTATATTCCACTTATTAAGTATTATACTATGTAACATTAATGCGAGATCTAGTTCTATAATTAGAGTTCCCTGGGTAGTAACATCCTTGAAAACTTCTATTAGTATCTTATTTAGAATAGTCATATTGTCTTCTTCCAACATATTGAATGAATTTCATTTAAGTATAAGATTATTTTACCTCAATTGTTAAAAATTATTGGATCCTTCATAGGAAACAAAATATTTTCCCACATTTCAATATTTTTAGCACACTAAGAAACTTGAATAAATTTATCAGTTCCTGATCCAAAATAATCGGAGATTTAGAAAATGAATTAATATCATAATAATCCATTTGAATAAAACATCAATTGTTAGGATCACATCCAAGAATCTTATAAGGCTTGATAAATTTCAAATAGATGGTAAATCTATGATTATGGAAGTTTATAATCATATCAACTTTCCAACAACCGTAATTATCACCATTAACGTAAGGGGAAAATATTATCAACATAACTTCTCTTATATCATCTATTGAAATTATTCTTCTTTTGGGTCATTAAATTGGGATGGTGAAGGCCAAAATAAATATAATATTTTTTCCAAAATTTATTAACATATAAAACCAATTTTTGGTCTCAGGGAGGTGATGTATGTAGTTATTTATTTACATAAATAGATAGTTCCCTTGGATACCACTTGTTTTTAAATATTATGGGGATGAAGAAACAAGTGTAGGTTGAAATGTGTCCTTTTATAAAAAATATGGTAAACACAAGTGATCCACATTGAAATAAATCAATACTTACCTTAACACTTAATTTTGAGTAATTTATTTGGAAATAAATAAATGAAATAGAATAAAATATGTATTTATAGTTTTTCAAGGAATAGAAATCTTTAAATCCACTCCACCAATACTTTATTCGTGATTTTTTTTAATTTTTACTAAATATATCTTTTTATCTATAGAGATCGATAACTGAGTGTAGTTGGGTGAAACCTTAAAATTTTCATGTGTTTTAAAATGAAACAAACTACATCATAATATGAGATAAAACTCTACCAAGATGGTGTTATAGAAGTCGAAACATCTGTAGAAATTGGTACGATGTATATTACTGAATATTGGTTTAGCTTATAGTTTTATCCACATATGTTATATAATTGTATATTTTATCTATAACATAATATTATCCAAAATATATTCAATTTAATATAGGTTTCTTCTTTTTAAATGTAAATAATTGAATAGAAAATGTTGTGCAAGCCAGCTTCTTCTTTACACAAAGAATAGTGATGTACAAAGGATTATTTTATCTCATCTTATAATGTCTGACAACAATATGATACTTTGATGAAAATTTTATTTTAGACATAGAATGATTCCTCATGATCCATATTCAAACATTCAAGATATATATATATATATATATATATTAATCCATCGATTGTAGTGGATGCTTCTCCTTTGTAATTTCAAAATAAATTGTGTAAAAATATTCTAAATATTCCACTTAGAATATCCTATTTGAATTATTGCATTTATTTTTGGAAATAATCATAAAAAGAGTAATATTAAAAATAATTTGATTATTTAATTTTAAAAATTATACATAATAGTAGTAGTGTTGAATAATTTAAAATATTCTTCAAAAACAGGTCAAACCTCTTTTAAAACCAATCAAAATTGTTATAGTAATCCTTCAAAAACATCCAAAAAAATATTAAAATATTTGAAATTAAATAACATAGATTCCTACAACATCTCTAGATGAATTGAATAAATGATCAAACTATTTCACTCTTAAAATTCAACACCACAAATATAACAAACACATCATCAAAATTCATTTTATTTTAAGAGAATTTATACATCTAATAAACCACAGATATTGATTGAGATAAAGACCATGTAGTTAAAAATGAAAAATATAGAATATGTTATTCTTGGAAAAAATTGATTGAAATAACATTAAATATCTATAAATTATGATATCATTAAAAATATCAACATATTTTACATACTTATATTTTCTTATAATCTAACTATTTTATGCACCCAAAATTTTAGAAAATATTGATATTACGTCACACAAAAGGCTTCTTACAGTAATATTATAATGAACGAACCTGAGTTACCCTCACACCTAGCACCAAACCCATTCTATCACATACCTTAAGGGTGTTCCCAATCACTAAGGGGTAGGGACAAGTACCCGGGCATTAAACAAAAAACCATAGAGAAAAATATCTCCCAACCCATCTCACCAAAATTATGGAAGTACTCAAATAAATGGAATGGAATAAATCTCAACATATCACCACCAGCTACCCAACCCATTTGACATGAAATCTCACAGTGTCACTACAATTCCATGCCTTTCCCTGAAACAGAAGACATACAAAGGTCTATGCACCGCCGAAGAGGTGAACAAGGTGTAAGCTAACATACTAAATAGGATCTCACCCAAGTGTTCCATAAAAATTCCTTGTATAACATATCATGTATGCTCAATTTAAATAAAACATAACCAAATAAGTAGAAAAGATGTTTTATGGAAAACATGGTAAAAATTTCTTCATTATCACAATTCTAAATCAAAAATTGGAATATCAATTTTAAATCGCATTTCCCCGATCATCTTTCAAAAGAATGAACATTCAAATAATGTCTAAAATTGTCCACAACATAGAAATACAAATCATGAACAGTAGTATAGGCATCACAATACAAAGGAATACAATAGTTTAGGTATCAGACTACTCATACACAAAATTTTTTGAACAATGCATTGTGTTAACTAAATCAAATGATCTACACTCTAGGACATGGGAGACACCATATGAAGTGAAACCCCAACCTCATATCCATACCTAGAGCCAATAATCTACACACTAAGACAAGAGGAACACCCTAGAATTTGAACCCCCACAATTGATGAAGGTTTCAAGAAAAACCCTCCACGTAGTACCCAAGGTAACCTATGTGTTTGTTTTCACAATCATCTCAATGTTTCTAAATTAATTTAAAAAACATTTTAAACTATTTGAAAGTACCCCCTTTTATTAAATTTATCAAAAACCAAGGAAAACAGTTTTTTATTTGAAAAAATCTTTCCATCACCAAGATGAAATCATTCCAATATCATTCCAATTTATTTTTAAAACAATTTATAGATATTTAACAATACAGTTTATCCAACACATGCTAAAGATGAAACCAACGACCTCAAAATCATGTCGCGTATGCCTGCAATAGAATCCACAAAAAACAAAAACCCATAGACATCAATGAAGGACCTAGATTATAATCCATGCATATTAGGATTTAATTTATTGAGAAAGAAGGTTGGAGGGGAAAATTAAATACGACATAACATCACAAAAATCATCCAACGCACGAGAGCCAATAAAGGAACGACCTCTAGAATGATACAAAAAAATTGATCTTGGAAGAAGTCAATAAGAAACAATAATTTAGATCAACAGGTCTGAAAACACAACCCAAGGGTGTTACCATGATCAAGTAAAATGAATAAGTAGACGATTAATTACCCCTAAAGATGCACTACAACTTTAATGAAGGTCTAGTGCTAAAAATATCAATTTGGAAAGAATTGTGTCTCCAAAAATAGTCGAAGAGAAGATTTGGTTCGATAGAAGAGGAAGAAATATGATTGAATGGGAAGAAAAACCACGAGATGCATGCCAAAACATCTCTAAATAGGGAATTACATGACGTGGAATTAATTTTCAAACCATTAAATCCATTGTGTTTAATTATTTAGACAAATCCATTTCCTTAGATAAAAACTCTGTTATTTAAAATATTAATGATGTGTAACTCCTCTTCACGATTTGTAACCTTTTACATTACGAAGGCTTTCACAACATATTCCCAACAACACATAGATGATGTATAATCAAGATACATAGTGTGAAACCCTATTGTATTCTATAGAAAAATTTGGTTATATCCAAGGGTCCAAAAAATCTCTAACTTCAAAATTATAGGCATCCTACCTATTTTTTCTCATCCTGATACCGACAACACAAAAAAGGAAAACCACGCTGAAAAAAAAGTTATATCAGATAGATCAATAATGGGATGTCATAAAATCCCCACCATACAAGATTTCCATCCAAGGCAATTCATGTGGAAGATGTAATCTAAGGGAAAAGATGAGGCCACTACTCCCTTGTTAATGACTCGTGTGACCATCTCTTGTTATAATCTAAACTTTTTTTTAACATAACTTTGACAACATAATTGACTTCACACACAAGCAATTCACTTAAAATTAAACAATATGAACTGGTTTCTCTAGAATAGAATCATATAGTTCTAACTCATTTTCATCATAACTCATAATATTAGTTGGATCAGGGTGATACTTCCTGAGTAGATACTTTTTGAAAAAATACTGAATACCCATAAATAGAACTGGAAAGGCCAATTGGTAAGCAACTTATCTGATCCATGTAGTGACCCCCAATATTCCAACATATCTCAAATACTAATTATCTTTATTCAAAGTCAATGTTGACCCAACCAAGGAGAGACTTTGAAGAAAACCAATCACCAATGGAAAACTCTAGATGACACCATCTCCAATCTACATACAATTTCGGTCGACTCTAGGCTGCAACTGGACATCAATGTATACTATGAAACTATGTGGACATCTCCTAAACTAAACTTGGTGAAAACAAAGATACTTGTCCCACTTCAACCAAATAAAGAGGTTATTTACAAATACGACCATACAACACCCCAAAGGAAGCCATTCTTATCAACAATGGAATACTGTTGTTGTAAACAAACTCAACCAGTCTAAGACGGTTATCCCATGATCCACTAAAGTTTAGAACATAGGCATGAAGCATATCTTCCCAATCATAATTACTAACTCAGTCTAACCATATTTGTGTGGATGATAACATGTGATCAACTTGACCTGAGTCCCTATTGCATCATGGATACTCCTATAGAACCTTGAGCTAAACATGAGATCATTATCCAAAACAACAGAAAAAGGAATCCCATATTACATCACAATATCCTACACATACACCCTATCCAAATCTTCAACCGTAGTTCTATCCTTGATCAGAATGAAATGACTAGACTTAATCAACCAATAAATGAAAACCCAGAAAAAAATTCATCCCTTAGTGAGTCAGTCATAATCCAAAAAAAAATCCATGGATACCTCATCCAATTTTCAGACCAAAATCGAATTATGATAAAGAAACCCAGAGGGTTTCAAGTGCCCTATATTTATCTTTTGGCTGGTGTAACATTGGAACGCATAATCTGCAATGTCACGATTTGTATGCAAGCACCAGAATCATTTTCTCTTGTAATAATACCTCTTTGTATTTAATGGATTTATAGAACATTAAGAGATATGATAATTAAAAAATAATAAACTCTTCATGGATTGCAGGATGACAACCTAATTCTCAAACCGAAGCATACCATATGATGAAAGAGACTAACCAAATAAAGTCACACCACCATGAATGCTTTTTCAAACATTACTAAACATAACATCATACTATTGACTCTGCATGACAGACTCTATGAGAGATGATGATAGCTGAAAATTGGCTAGAACTATGCCTGAGACATCCTCCTAAGCATCCAGGTGCCAATGAGAAAAAAATCCCCCTGTGGTTCCACTTCTCCTTTTATTCTAGAACATCATGTGATGGTTCATTACTACTCAGAGAATCCAAAATGGCATCGAACTTCCCCAGGGTGTAGGTGAAATCACAATGAAACATTTAATGGTTTTCTATCAATCATCATCAGTTTATGATTCATGCTCTTTTGGGAAATGATATACATAAAACTCTTTTTATTAGAGAAGACTGTGATACTTTCCCAAAAATTATAGTGCAACCTACATTTATTCATGTGAATATCTGCAATGAGATCTTAATCATGATTCGTGTAATTATTCTCATGTAAGCACAGATGACTAGAGCTGTGAGATACCACATGGTTATCCTATATAATAATTCATCCCAAACTAGCACCATAAGAATCACAAAGCACCATGTACCCTTTATTGGACTTGGATAAGATCATAAAAGGAGACAATGACAGAAGTCATTTTAGTTCATCAGAAGAAGACTAACACTTCACATAATAAGTGAATATCATTGCTTCCCTAGTAAGATCAGTCAACTGAGACTCTTGTTTATATAATTATTTAAGAAACCTGAAATTATATCCATAAAGACCATGTAAGATAAGAATTTAAAATACATTTTGTGGTTACTTCCTTGATGAAATAACCTTATCCATCTTTGGTTCAAATGATAATCCATGTTCATAATATTTTACCCTAGGAAATTCACTTCATGAATATAGAATCTTAATATCAAAATATTTCCATACAAATGATGACTTATCAAAATTTCAAGAGCCGAACATAGATGGTTCTCATGCAAACACTTGAATTTTGAATAAACCAAAATATCATATGTAAACGCTACCAATAATGTGTGAAGATAGTGATGCAATATTATATTCATCAAAGCAATATAAACAATAGGATAATTAGTCAAAACAAAATTCTTAACATGATATTCACAATGGCCATACATGGTCCTAAAAATTTTCTTCTTTATATTAGAATTATGAAACCTGATATGATGATAACCCGACCGAAGATCAATATTTTAGAACCATTTTACCCCATTAACTAATTAAAAAAACCATATACCTAAGTAATAAGATATTTGTTCTTAACTATTACTCAGTTCATATTCTGATAGTTCACACACAACTGAAGTGAGATCTCCTTTCTGTGAAATGATCACAAGGGGTCATCAAGGTGAAACACTACTGGAAAAAACCTTTTTCCAATATCTCAACCAACTGAATCATGATATTTTCAGCTCTGTTAGTTCCATATGATAATAAGGTATTAGTATTATCTATATACCAAGAACAATGTCAATTATAAACTCTACCCATCTCTCTGAAAAAATACTATATAATTTATATAGGAAAATTTCTAAAAATTCGTAAACAATAATAGAAAGAATAACTATCGAAGAAATTTCATTGGGATAAAATTAAAATACAAACAAAAAACCCTTGACCTGTAGGTGGGAAGGCCCTGCATAACCTGACCTCGGGTCCCACTCCCAATAAAACACATGAGAGTTTCTATTGGCAACATGAAACAAAACATGCCGATGATAACAATAAACCTCAGCTCAATGGGAGACAAAAAAATCCATAAATATAATGTTTCAAATAGTTCCACATCAAGAATGGGAAAATCCTTGAATAACAATGTTTTGGATATCTTTAATGAAAAATGACATTGAATCTCCTTCTCTTTCCTATTAACAATGGATGTATCTAAATTCAATACAAAGGAAATAAGTTCCATTGAATGTTTATGAAAATGAACACAATGTGATGATATAAATGATTTGGAGGCACCAGTATCAAATAAATATTTTTCTGCTAAAGATTAAATAAGGATACTACATTTTACTATTGTGGGTCCTACATCAAATTCCACTGGAAACTCATCTACATATTGAAAGTGCTTCACTATTGAGGAATGTGGATGGATCCCAATACACCTTGAAGAATCTAATTGCACCATAGAATCCTTTGGATGTGGAAAACCCTAACTATAAATAGGAATATACATATCCCTATAGAAACATTTTAAATGATCTACACATCTACAGATGTTTCATGTCTTCACGGGCATAAGGCGGAAATGGTTTGGTGTGTACTAACATTACACACTAATAGAAATCTAGAAAAAACATGATACCCATAGAAGATGGTGTATAGGAGGATTAATTTTGGGAACCACCACCACCAAGTATGTGATGATATTGTAACTTCCTCTTATTCCCATGTACACCATTGAAACTGCCATAAGATTGAAGAAATGTTTTGGGAAAACAATCCTTTCTCACGAAATCCAACTCATCCATCATATATCAATATACTAAATCTGCATATGTATAAATTTTAAACATAAAATCCTATGATTTGATATCCAGTCACAAACCCTAAAGGTTATTCTAGGCCTTCAGCTGGTCATTATTCACCACATCTATAGAAAAATGAACATGTTATAGAAACCAGTTGGTGTATGCCAACCCTGAATTCTCTCCTTATTTTAATGATAGGAACTCTATAGACATCACTAGAATTTGTGACTATGGAAAAAACCAATGGATGAACATGTTTTTTAGACCCTTCTAATCCAATTCTATATTTTTTTATTCATGGACCATTGAATTCCACCATCACTTATCGTAACCCTCAACCTTGAATGTTGCACACATTACGTTAATATTCTCAGGTGTCTCTAGGAAGTTGAATATTTCATTAATCCAATCCATCCAATAATTTACCTTTTGAGGTTCATTCATTAATTTAAAGAATGGTGTCTTCTCACTTAAGAACTCCCACGATTGATCTCTCTCTCATCCATCTCCTGGATGTTCCACAACAACCACGTTTTAAACTCATGGTACATACTGATCGAAAAAACAGATGACATGCATGATAGTCTCGATGATATTCTGATCTATAGGTGGATTCACATGGGGAGAATCTACTACACATTCCTAAGGAACATGTGAAAGACGTCATAGAGGAATAATTCTGCACACTAAAACATAAGAATGACTAGAAAATAGAAAAATGTATAGTTCAAACCAAATAATCCCTGAGCGGAAACTGATATTTAAAACTAAACCCAACACTAGATACATGTATCCCAACATCCAAGAAAATGAATCTAGTGGAAAAACCTTCTATCTGATACCAAATATTAATGAATCATCCTCAGTTACCCTTGACCCTGACACATGACCCATTATGTCACATACCTGAAGGGTATTCCTGATCCCCATGTGCTGGAGATAAGAAGTCAAGCATCAAAAAAACCATATGGATCTATATTTTCCAACCTAAACAAAACACAATGCATATATATACAAAAATCAAATAAAATACTGAAATAATGATGCATATATGAAATTACTATATAAAATACAGCAGAAACAATAAACTATAAAAGTGGACCGAACTCCATTTTGATAATTTCAACTACATAGGACCAAAATTAAATGGCTACTCCATGCGATGACATGGAAGAAATTCCACCACCCCCGAGTGACCCAACCAAGATAACTCAACACCTCGCTACCTCACTACAACTCCTTAACATAGCCTAAAATGGAAGATATAAAAAGTTATACAAATGACATAAGAGGTGCACAGGGTGTGAGCTAATAGTCTCAATAGGATCTCACCTAGGTGTTCCATAACAACTACCTGTATAACAATTATTTCATGCTAAATTTAAATAAGAAAATATCAATATAAGAAGTAAAAAAGTTTTATTGAAAACATTGTAAATATTTTTTCTTTATCACAATTATAAAACAAAATAAGTTATATAAATTTCAAAGAAAATCTCACATATCATCTTTCACAGTCATCAATATACATATAATGTCTTAAACAATACCAAGCCAAGAAATACAAAATAAAAGTAGCATCACATGCATCACAATACCAAGGAATACAACAGATCAGGAAGTAGAATACATGTACCTGTAATCTTATGAACATGGAATTGTGGTACATAAATCCAATGATCTACACTCCAAGACCAGGGAGACAACACAAAAACTGAAACCCCAATATCATATCTTTACATAGAACCAATAGTATACACGTTAGGAAAAGAGGAACACTCTAGAAGGTAATCCCTCGCTATAGAATATTGCCTCAATATAATCCTTTGAACTAGTACCTAAAGTAACCCATATGATTTTTTCACATTCATATCAATGTTATGATATTCTTTTCAAAACTATTTCCCAAAACCATTTTCAATGCGAATAAAATACAAATTTTGGTTACTTTTATCAAAAACCAAGAAAAACTACTTTTATTTAAGAATATCATTCTAAAACACTAAATTAATAATTAAAACTTCTTATAAGTTTATTTCTAATCCATTTTATAAGAATTATTCAATATTATTTATCTAACACAATCTAGAGACTGAACCACCTACCTCAAACTCGGGTGGCACATGCCCACAACAGGATCCACAAACAATGAAAACTCAACGATGTCAAAAAAGTCCCCAGACTCCAATCTAAACGTATTATGATTCATTAAATTATGAAATAGGGTTAGAAGAGAAGAGGAAATATTGCCTTTCTTGAAAAAGAATGCTCACCATACCACGAACAATAAAGGAACGACCTTCAGATTGATATCACACAACAGATCTTAGAAGAAGACAAGAAGAACCACTAATTTAGATAAAACGATCCAATAACATAACCCAAGTGTGATACCACAATCAAGGACAACAATGAAGTAAAAAAAAGAAAACTCACTTAGAATAATGCACCACTACTAAAACAATGACTAAATTGTGACCAAATCAATCTGAAAGGAATGGTGCCTCTAAATATCATTGGAGAGGAGCTTTGGTTTGAGAGGAGAAGAATTAAAATGATCAAATGGAAACCAGAAACCCATGTAGAACCCTAAAACATCCCCACTGGGGGAATTAAATGACATATAATTCCTAAACTCACTTATAAATCCATGGTGTTTAATTATGCTGAGAAATATATCACATCAAATTTGAAATATTTTAAATAAAACATTAATGATGTGTAAATCCACTTCACAATGTTTAGCCTTCAAAGCATGAATCCATTAACCATTTTTTCCCAAAAACACTTTAACTACATGAAATCTAGTTACATAGCATGAAACAATCCTATATACTACATAAAACTGATCGTTAATGGAATTATTCCAACAAATATTTGACTTCACCATTTAAGGTATCCTCCTAATTCCTTCTTGGCCTTATATCGACAACAAAAAAGGGAAAACCAAAACAAGGGGAAAGACTTACTAGATAGATCAGTAAAGGTATGTTACAAATTTAGACTATATTTATAGTTTTCTACATGATCCAATAGGAATGAATAAATGTCCATATAATCCATTTGATAAATAGTGGCTCACATTACTAACTCATTCATGTTGTTTCATTATATCTGAAAAGAAATTAAAAAATATCTCATATTAATTTATGTATTGGGTTCACTCATGTCATCTTCTATGGGTTACTATAAAATTAATCGTATTCATGGATAATATAATATATCATATCTCATTATCCACTCTAAAAAATCATGAAAAATAAAATATTTTGTCCTTCATTCTTATTTTATGATATCAAAATATTCCAGTGTTTCATATTACATGGGAATAGTAGATATCAAAGTAAATATTAGTTTATGTTGGAAATATGGATGGATGATACTCTATACGTGATTCATAGCATGAAAACATCCCCCAGTTATCTTATTAACATTTCATATCATAATATTAGGTAGATTTATTCATGTGATGAGTTCTATAAGAGGATCATCAGATTGAGTTTTAGCCTATGTACATTAAGTGTGATCCTCCACCAGTAGCGCAATGTCTTCTAAAAGCAATTATTTGTGATGTGTGTGAGGTTAGGATGATCTCATTCAACTATAATCATGATAGAAATTTCTATCATGAATTAATTGGTGTTAACTATGTCATTCATTCATGGTGTAATAGTAATTTAATAAAAACTCTTGTTTAAGTTTCACACTATTGAGCTCTAATGTGATGGTAGCAACATGAGGTTCATCATGAATGGAAATGTAAGGATCCTCGTACAGAAAATAGGAATCGACACATGAAATGTCGGTACCAATATAGAAAAAATTATATTCATGAAACATACTTTCAACATAATGTTTTAGTCTATCCAATACCAACGTAGTGATGAAAGAAAATTTAGAGGTCAATGTTTGGATGAAACCATCTTAAAACATGTACATCCCACAATTACAAAAAATATAAAATAATTTATATCCTTTTAATAATATATGTATTAACTATCCCATGAGAATTATATTTAGGAAATTTTTAAAATTTTCTAATGGATCAATAATCACCTCAATCTGACCAAAAAAAAATCTTCATATAATTTAAAATCAGAACAATAATATAGTCTAAAAAACTAATGATTGGAAGAATCTTTGAAGAACATTGGATAATTAATTTATCACAAAAACATTTTCAGACTTCTATGTAAATTAATTATATCATGATATTTTTCATGTTTATCCATCTCACTATGTTTTGGGGAATTTATTTATTATTATCCCATGTAAACATTGAAGAAATGAGGCAATCAAGAACTACTGACTATTGAATTTTTGAAATGTTGCAGAAAAGTCAGTGAATTTTTAGGACACACAATATATCATTTCACAAAAAAAATATTAAGTGATTTTAGATAAATAAAATGGATAATTAATGTTGTATTTTTCGTCAAAATTTGAGGATATTATATCGAGATATCATCAAAATACATATGTAACATAAAATAATTGAAATGTCATGGGAAACATATAAAAGGTCCGAGTAATTTTTACCTAATTAAAGAAACTACATTGGAGTGATATATAAATAGATAAAATGTGTTAGGACCATGATGATAAGGGAGAGTATCATATTCAGGTATTCTATTTTGTTTTCAAGGATGTTTGAGAAGGAAATAAATCACCTCAGTTTTTATAAGTGGATGATCGGATTGACCGCTATATTCATGAAATCATGTTCACAATTCCGATGAAAGTCCATTTTATTTGAGAGAAATATGATATTGTAAGATATGGTTGTTACCATAATTTCATTAGTAAATCTGACTAAGCTGAACATGTTCAATTAAAGCATAAATATCATGATTTATGTGGTTCATTATGAAAGTAATCACATGATTTCAGAATAAAGTGAATTTTGGTAAGAATATGGTTGAAGACTTTATGATGAATCTATTTGTGTTTTCTGAAATTGAAATATGACAAAAAATTAGTATGGTTTGGATTACCAAATACGTTTTTTATGGTGAAATCATATCTATGTTTTTATCAAATTTTTGGGTAAATAATTTGGAGCAAGAGGCAAACATCATGAAAGTTTCTTTTTCAAGGAATAAGACTTCATTAAAATGGTAAAGTCATCAGTTTCGTGAAAGATGTGATAAGATTTAAAAATATGTAGAGAATAATGAATGGTGATAGTAATCCCCATGATTATGAAAAGCAGAGCATTATGATCCTCTGATGGTTTGATGGTGATCTCCATGACAATGAAAAATTACAAAGGAGCCTCAATAATGGTGGACTGCCAAGAAGATTTTTTGGAGTAAAATAAAAAATGTACATTGGTTGTTGATAATAATGAATGGGAATGCTAGTAAATATGAGGTGAACGCACTTCATTTTAGATGGACATAATAGAAAAAATCTTGAATTTATTTGATTTTTTAGAGGTAGAGGAGCTCCATGAAGCTACCTTTCTATGTGACATTTAACATCATTAAAAGACTTATAAAGTATTTAACTATGAAAAAGATTCTACATAATGGGTTCTTCAAGATGATGGGATATTTCACGTTGACTCAGTGAGCATAAAAAAGGTAGTTTGTACCAAAAAGGCAGTTTTCTTCATGGAGGTTGTGAACTTCATGAGGGAGATTTTTAAACATCAGTTTTTGATATATGATTTAAGTGAATAGTCCTTTCATAGAGCATCATATTAGGTCTATTGAAACTTCAAAATTGGACTGGGGTATCAGACTGGGTGTCATTAGGATTTTCAAGAAGTTATTACTAGCTCATGGGTAATAATGTGAAGAGTTATTTTGAAAGATCAAATATGTGAAAGTTTAACAATAAGGACCAAAACACTATATTTCAACATTTTTTTATAGAATAATCGCACACACTATTATATTATTTTAATAGTGCTACATGAGTGTATGAAAATATACTACTAACTATATTCCACACAAAAGAAATGATTTATAGTGAAATGTGTGGTATGGAATTGCTTCCAAAACATACCAAGGATATAACTACTCTAGTTGAGTAGTGAACCCTGTAAATCCTTTTCTTCCTATGGATGATTATTTTTCAAGGAATGAAACATTTAACTGTAGTTTATGTTTTTTTCATAAGAAAGGAAACATAAAATAAAAAGATAACATTAATTCAACCCTACCCCTCTCAGTGATACTTGAATCATAATTGAGGAAATGAAAATGAAGATAATATTATTATCCATCCAATGGAACAAAAAACATAGAAATTGATCTCTATAGTTCATTTATAAACTAAATATAGATACATTATAAATATGAAATCACTAATATAAAATAATTAGTAAAAAATGGGTTAATGTAATTATAAAAAACTAATGTGAATAGAAATTATAGGACCCACTAAACCCAATAGTGATTCATGATATTTACGGAAACAATTAGTATATGTCATGGATTATATTATTAGGGTATAAAATTTATTTATATATGACCATATCATCAATTGAAATTATTTATAGAAAATTTTTTAGTTGATAAGGGAATAATATGTGATCATGTTATTTTAATCATTGGGGTTCAATTTTGGTATGGATGTTTTGAATGGTTATAAGGCTAGTTAAACATCATATATTATTTTTCTATTTTTAGAGATAAATGTATTATATTAAATCATATTGTATAAATCATGATAACCATTTATTGTAACATAGCTTTAAGATAGAAGGAATGCCTTATTATTCTTTTATGGATCATTTTATTTATAAAAATGATAATTCTAAGGCTTCTTGCATTATAAATTCATCTTCAATATTCATTTTTATAGTGAAATAGGTGAAGTGGAAGCTGATTGAATCACAACTAAAAGATTAAATTTTGAAATATATTATGTGATTTTATTTTATCGTGTAATTTATATTGATAAAAAAAGAATTTTGTCGACATTAAAAAATGAATATTTAAATAAAAATATTATTCATTTACCATCATTTATGATGAATTTATGGGATTTTCTACCATTACTAATTTATGGTTTTGTGATCATTAAAACTCTATTGAAAAGTGTCTATATCACTCTTTATTCCATTGATGTTAGTTTAATCGTATATTTCTATATTTTAAATCAATTTCAATGTTCTTATTATCTAGGAACCCAATTATATGTTATTTTAGGTAAACATTATGTTTCACAGTTCCCATTTAAAATAATTATTATTATCCCTATATATGTTTGGTATTTTCAATAAAGGTATTTTCAAATATCAAAACAAGGATGGTGGAGATAAAACTGTGATGGTGAAATTTTATTTAAGGGGGGATAATGTAGCACCTAAGATAAATATTAGTTTAGAATAATAATTACATTAATATCATTATTAACACACAATAATGACCCTTAAGAGATTAGTTATATACAATAAAAAATATTAACATTTAAATATCACTGTTAAAACATAGTCACTGGGAAGGTTGGTATGAATATGAGTAACCACATTATGAAATACATGTATAATGGTCCTAAAAAACACATTTATTTTTTAATTCTTAGAAAATTAGTATTCAATTTTTTGTAAAGTCATTTTCTTCTCCAAAAAAAATTATTCAAAAAGTAGATTTATTTATTTTTGTGAGAAAATATGATAAATAGTTTTTTTCTATTTTTATATATTTTATTTTATAATTTTTTTATGTTATAAAGTCAAAAATAACTTAGTGTAATTTTTTATGATTTTTCTAAAATGTTTTATTATTTAGCAATTGCTGAAAAATAATGATATTTGTTAAAAAATCATTTAATTTAATTAATGATGTAATTTAAAAGTATAATTTGATTATTTAAAAATATAAGTTGCCTTTAATTATATATAATCTAATTAATAACGTAATAATTATGATTATACATAAATTTTTCTATAAGTTCATTTATGGGATTTAAACCATTTTTTCTAAAACCATTTTTTCTTTGGAATTTCAGTTTTTATCTTATATTTATCTCCAAATCATATAGTAAATTAATATTGTAAATGGATTAAATATTTTTAATTCTTATTTATAAAATTTTCAAGCATGTCTCTTTTATATTTGTTCATTATGAAAAATGAATTTAGTAAATGTGTGTCACTTATATAAAGGTGAAATGTGTAAATTAGTCATCAATATATGAGAAAATGTCTAAAAATTAACACACAAAAAGTATCTAGATATATTTATGATGTTAAATCTTCCAAAGACGTCATAACATAATTTATATGCAATTTTTGTTCAATTTCCCTTTTATAATGACATTAATATTATATAAATTAATGAAAATTCATAAATGTCTCTCTCTTGACTTTTAATTTCTCTTATAAGTTCATATGGGTATAAGAAGATGCTATGAATAAATATAAAATTCCATTTTGGATATAATTAATTTATTTTTATAATTTAATTTTTATTTTTATTTTTATTGATGTATAATTTATATAAATTCATATGGAATACTGACATGGTGTTTGTGCATGAAATTGAAAAATATATTAAATAAGTTTGAAAACATAAAATAAATATGTTTTTATTAGATTGTGTTGATCTAGGAATTTTATGGGTAATTTTAATAAATATGGTTTTCTTAAAGATTCTATATTTGAAATTCATATCACTCTTACAAACATTAATGTCAAATTAAATGAATAGTTCAAAAAAGGGTATTAATGATATTTTATATTAATATTATTTTATTAAAATATAAAAAAATATTAATAGTTTTTAAATTGCAATAGGATATGATATGTAGTTGAAAATGATTTATCCTTGCCATTTTTTCCAATAGATACCAAATATGGAAATTTATAACCCTTAATGACTAAAAATTGTGTGACTGGAGTGAACGATAAAAAGAGATAACCAGAGCCAAAAGTAATGAAATAAGGGTGAAAAAATCACATAAAAATTCCAAATTTATAAATATGAGGTTATATATACTAATAATCAAAACAGAATAAAAATTAATTAATATTTTATTACATTAAACAAAAAATAATTTATATTAACTTAATATATTAAAAAATTCTTATAGTTCCCCTCCTGTGATTTATAAAAGGTCACCCCCTCTCCTCACCTCTACACACATAAATATCCAGTTGATTAAAAAATATCTATGAAAAAAATTACTAAAATCTATAAAAATTTCTTATAGGTTATATTTTGGGGATAATACCGACCTTATAGGTCATTAGTTATTTGGTAAATGAGGTTCCCTGAAAAATATGTATAAATTTTACTGAATGTTTTAGTATTATTTCTTCTTCTGCCTCCATGAATTATCATCCAGAAATTTTGATATAGTAGAATCAGTTTCATACATACATATATATTTTATTATGTTTATTTCTCATCATTAATACATATCCTTCATCATCTAATGAAAAGAAATACCATTGTTTGTGTGTATGATGCATGACCGCCTCATGAACCGATGTAATTTTCACTCCACCACCACCTTTCATGGACTATTTTATTTATGGATTTAATTTTTATATATGATATTTCTGTCATAATTATAATTATATAATTTTAATATCTTACCAACTTTATTACCTTTCCATCAGTTCAAAAATTATATCGTCACTCATGCGAACTTGTGGATTACCCCCTCTATAAAATGATATGATTCGTTTATCATTTTAACTTCACATAGTTGGTAAAAAATAAATATTTAATGAATATATATGATATGAGAAATTATATTTATTATTTAAATATGAAATATTTTTTAACTTTACTGCATTTTATCCACCAAAAAGTGGAAACATCATTTGTGTGTGCATACATACTACCATCACCACAAGGTAATGTAATTTAATTTTCTTTATTGTGTTATATAAATAGTTTGTAAAGTTTATATAATGATTTAATAATACTATTTTTACTTTATTATCATTCAATAGACAATACAACCATGATAAAATTATAGACATAAGAAAATCCAAACCAAAACATGAATGAAAAATTTACCAATTTTCAAATGAATGTTCATTTTCGTGAATAAATTGTTAATAGAAGTATATTAAAAATTTCTAAAATAAATATAAATAGTATGTTACTAATTAAAACAGAATTATAATAGAATTATAATAAATATATATTTATTATATAGAAAGTTTGAACATGTATGAAGAAAGACAAGGATTGAGGTTATGGGATTCTTATATAACTATTACATCAAAGAGTTATAAGTAATAACCACCAATGGTTTCTTTTGTGTGGTGTATGCACTACCCATGAATGTATTTTATGATTCTTGTAAGTACCTGAATCCATTTTGTCTTAATAATTATTTTTGTTTCTAAATATCTTGGTGCTCAGATGTGGCATAGTGGGGTTGTATAGGTGTTTATCTCATAAAATATAGAAGTAGGGACAATTTAGGTGTGTGAACAAAGGGTTTACAACATAAAGGATATTTTTCATCCTAGAAGGTTTTTTTATCTTCTGTAGGGTGATTTTCTTGATGGGAATTTACAACATCATGTTAATTTATATTTTATTAAAATTTCAAGCATTCCACTCTAGAAATCTAGTTGAGATAAACTCACATTATAAATATGAAAATTATAACATGAATTAAATGAAGATCATGGAGTTTGAGGTGACATTTTATCAATATAAAATAATATATGGGCTATTAATGATGTAAATTACCCATTCAAATCACAAACCAATGATTGTAAATGTGATACCAAACCTAAAACTCTCTCCACCTAACTCAACCACTAAATACACTTATTATGATCCTCAGGAGGACATCAACATTCTTGTTAGATGTTTTGGGATCCCTTCATAGACGATTGATACCTAACTTTCATCCTATGTCTGAAACAATCTTAGGATAGTTTTCCCTTATTATAGTATGGTTGTTCGATCTAGTTCATTCCATTTTTTCCTTACATGAAATTATGGTACCTACTATTATTATAATTGTGTTTTTTATTACTAGAAAGATTATGTTGAATCAACCATGGAGGGATACAATATTTTTATGGGAGAGGAAATTAGGATCCACAATATTGTTCAGTTAATGTATGAATAATGTTGATTCTTTAGAGGTATTAGAGTCATTTATTATCCTATTTATTTATCTACAGTCATAATGTTATAATGTTTTATAAGTTTGGATGGAAATGGAATTAAAATAATAAATATATCAACATATTGACGATGAAATTGGTTAGTAACCTCACATTGATGTTTGATACCATGATATTAGTTTTTCCCATTATTTCCTAGTTGTGGTGCTATCTATTCTGTTATTATATATCATGTTGTTATTCCAAGATTAAGAGGTTTGTTTTGATGTAAATGTTAAAGAACGTATAGATAGATTTAGTTGACTAATTTTCATACGAAATTAAATAATTTTCATTTATTAAATTAGCATGGTGTTTCTTTTATTTTGATAGTGATTCAAATTGATGAAATAAAAAGGTTTAATTTAATATGATATTACTTGGGTAAATTTAAATGATAAAGAATGTAGATCTTGTTTATAATAATTTATAAAAATAATGAAAATATGTTTAAAATGAGAATGGTATTTTTCTAGGATTTTTGAAACCTGAATTTATAATAATGGAATGTTGATCATTTGGTAGCATGTTATAGCTTGATGCATAAGGTTTCCCATATCATGAAACCATGAATAATGAATCTTATAATTTATTATGGAATAAAAATGGATAGCTTGTCAAGGATAAGTCCTTAGGGATCATAGTTCTTTCTTTCTTATAAAGGATGAATTCTTCGAATTGGGAGCTATAATAGCTCATTTGTGTGGAAAGGATGAATGCCTTGTTTTAGTGCCAAGTGTCCCTTTTGATTATGATTATTTTATTATTTCCCACTATATTTCTATAGATGATACCTTTGTTGTGATATGATACGATCCCAATATTTTTTATCTTGGGACATATAATTCTATATTAGTTGAAAGGTTTGGATGATATGCCATAAGTTGATGCATGTGATTGTGAGATGCGTTGAGATATGAATGTCGGATTCAAGAAATAACTTTAGATGATATAAAATTTTAATGACGGTCTCACCCAATTTTTGTAATGATGAAATATGGTATTATCACTTCTAAGTCTATTTAATTATTGATATTTATGTTTCTTGTATATATTCATTTCTTTCCCCACTACCTGAGTTAGTTGGATGTTCTTGGTTTCATATTGCCACATACTTCAATATTTTGATGAGTTTCTTAGAAGACCTAAATAATTAAATGTTCTTAATAATTAATAATAATTTATTACCTTGAGGTTGGTTCTTGAATGAATTCAAATGAGAGGATCATGAGAAATCTTAGACATAGTTTGGATTATTCTTGGAGGAATTGGATGTAACTATGATGACTAATGTAAAGTATCTAGAATAATTCTAATTGTAAAATAATTACTAATGAATTAATACATGTAATGTGATTTTTTTCAAAGAAAAGTAGGTAATTTAATTAATCCTTTTAATTTATTACAGGATTACAGAAAATGTGTTATTATAAGTGGAAACCATTAGTCGGAGTGACATTATCTGAAGTTGAGTCTAGGACTATGTTATTCACATTTTGTTATTTTTAGATATATTCGATCATGTTTGTTTTATGATTTCTTATGCCTTCCCATCCTTGTTTTTTAGAGTAAGTGACATGTAGTGGACTCTTGGATGATGTTTTCGCCAACATCTCTGTGGAAAGATTGATGACAACCCCCTATAGCCCCCTCTCCTTTCTCATAGTTTTATTATGTGATGGTATGCATGATGGTATGTTTTACCATATATGTGTATAGAAGGTTTTGATAGATTCTAGTTATTTCACCCAAATGTATCTCTATATTTATTATCCAAAGGATTTTTATAGGTATGAGGTGTATAATCTATGACGGATTGAGATACCATAATCAATATATGGGTTGTGATAGGTCGAAGTATAATACTTGTTGCATGATACTCATCATATGATCTTTGGTGGATCCTGGAGAGTACCTAGTTACTATATGATGATGTGACATGGGATTGTACGATGATGTGATACACAAGGAGGATTTTGTGATACATAGCCTATGTGCCTTTAAGTTGAATTATTTTAGAGAGAGATGGATTTGTATGTGTGACATTGGGAGGTATATAAAACCCTTGGGGAAGTAGTAGTGGGGTACCCTTGATGTTTATTTATTAAAATACATGCAATATTGTAAGAAATTTATGTTTTGAGATAAACATGGTGAGAATGGAAATATAGAGTAGCTATTTAAAAGAGGATTATGTTTCACATTTTGTTTATTGTTCTTTATCTGGTTTTAATTATATTTTACATAAGAGGATCTAAGGAGGACCCTACTCCATATATTTTTTGCTCAACCCTCATATATATATATATAATTAGGGTAGTAGGAGAAGGATGTAGATCAAGATTTATATTTTAATCTTTAGTGTTTTTAGTGGTTTTTTTGGCATTATGGTTCCTTTCATGTTTACCTGTTTTGTACTTATTGTTTCCCATTAATTTATTTTAGTACTGTATATAATTGAATGTATGAACTTGGTATCTTACTTATATTTGAATGAGAATGTGTTGATTTTTGTATAAATCTAACTAATATCTTATTAATATTTTGTTAGAGGGTAATTCCACCCATTTATAATAATATTATACCCTTTGTGCGAATTTCTGACATAGGGCATACTGAAGGTGGGATATAGGAAGTCACTATCTCCCTTATCGGTTTCCTACCTAGGTGGGTTACTCTTTGGGGGAAGGGTTTGTGATATAGTGACATCAAATATTTGGGTTAAGGGATATGATGGAGTTTGGAGTTAGTCACATGCGATATTTCATGGGTTGGTAGGGTAATAGTTTCAGATATGCAAAGTAAGGGAGGTAAACCTAGGAGACCAACTAAGAGATGGGAATTTAGATCAACCTGTAATTTGAGGCACAAATTTTACATTTTCTGAGCCCACTAAATGATGTGATGTCATTTTTTGGGTAGAGGTATAGGAAATGGTCATGCATTATTATTCAATACACCTATGTTAGAAATGGGTGGACGTTGGGATAGTTTAAATTCCTAAATAAGAGAATGGAATCATTAATTAAGAGATTTTAATTTATTAATTTTCAAGGTTTCGGAGCAATAACCATTCATTATTGTTCAGATATGGCTCCAGTTTAATTCCATCACTTGGTTCATGTTTGAGATAATCAAAATCATTTTCTAGTAGATCACATTATATCGGTGGTTGATGATGATGAAAATTGAAGGATTACTCTACAAGAGTTTCACAACCATAGCCTACAGAAATATGAGGACACCATTTCAGATTTGATCATAGAATACAAGATATAGGAGGTTGAGATAACATTCTGTTTGATCTATGGTCAAAAGAGCACTCAGTTTCATTGGTTGGGATGATGTTGGGAGGGGATTTAAAGTATTTTTTGTTATCATTCCTCAAGGATCTTTAGGAGTCAATGGTCTATCAAGAGATGTTTAGGGACTACTTATAAGGATATTTTCTTTCTTTGGTTCCCAAGGCGGCCAATCACCTAGTGCTTCTTACCATTCAGTAATGGTTTTCTATCATATGGTTGTTCGGGTCCATATCATAAGGCTTCTAAAATATGTTTCAGACCTAATTCAAGATGAGGAGGCATGAGAGATACATTTCAACGAATTTATGTATCCATAGAGCTGGTTCTATGTGACACCATTCATGATGTTAACATATATAAAGGTGCTGAAAAATCATAGGTTATTGATATGACACTAGAAAAAAGATATATAATTATTAGAATAGAGTTGTCAGGATTTATCCCAAATAAGTGTTATGTTTTGGAGTTACCATTTTTTAGGACAGAAGAGTTTTTGGTCACATAGGTGTAGGTTTCATCCTAAATTGTATTTTTCTATAAATGTGGAGGATGTTAAACCTATTCCAAGGGGTATTATTTATACTTTTTTCTAATCCCAGAGGAGGTCATAAATTCTAATATTTTTTTGACAATTTTTTGTACTCACTATGAAGTAGATATTCTACATTTGGTGCCCCCATTGAGCCAGTTTTTTTAAAGACAGTAGAAGAATGTGGTTTCCCAAGCATGGAATTAGTGAAGAGGATATGAGATAGTTGGGAGATAGCCCTGAGATGTACCTCTTCCATCAAGAGTATAGAATATCCATGGATTTTTTCTTCATTATTGCTAGAGAAGCTAGAGAGTAGGTCATGGTCACTTTTATGTTTTCTCTTCTCTATAACTATGCAATATAGATGTCATTTGAGGATCCCTTTTCTTTTTTTTCTACATGGGTGAATTCTTTTTTGCATATGGGATATATTAACATAATCATATCTCTTACCCTTTACATGACTTTAGAATTGACATAGATAGGCTCCCAGTTCCCTTGGCCTTGACTATTCTAGTATGGGGTGTAGATAAATTTTATGAATTTTGTATAAAAATGATATAGTACTTCTAAAGAACCTCCCTTAGAGAGACTTCTTATATTTATCCAAAAATCCATATGTAAATGTCCTCATCATGGATTTTTCTTATTCAATGGAAGATATTTTGGATTTTTCTAGGAGAAAGGTTATGGTCTATGATATTTATATTGAGATAGAAGTATGTTTTGGTGACTGGGACACTTATATGGGTAAGAGGCTGTTTTATTATTATCATATCTAACAGATTATCTGATTCTGTGTTTTTTAGATGTTTAACATAAATTTATTCCCTAGGTTTTAAAAGAGTACCATGATGTCTTTCTATACAATTTATTATTGTTAACCCCATTGAAGAGATATTGAGTTTAGATCATGATATAATTATGAATGTATCCTATCTAGATTTTTGTTTATACGATGGAACCATAAAAGGTTTAAGAGATACTTGAACGTCTAAATTATTTATAATAGTTATGTTTTTTTGGATGAGTGTGTCAACATTGGATGAAATAGTTTTTTATTCAGGATGAATGTTGATGTTAATCCATGGCCTTATATGGATTATTATCCCTTAAACCTTGAGGGAGTGATGATCCACTGACCTCTTTTATTGATTGAAGATTTATTTGACTAGATTAAGGGAGAAATATTCCTTTTAAATTTTGATATGTAGTCATGATATCATTATAAATGGTTGAATTATGCGAACATTCCAAATCATACATTATTTTATAATCATGGGAATTATATTTATTTTTTGTGATTTTGTTTGTTGAGGTGAATTATTTTATAATATTTTTGTGTTTGATGAATGCAATGTTCAGATATTTCATGGATATGTTCATGGTGTGTTTCATTGATGACATCCTTATGTACTCCATTTTAGAGGAGGAGCATGATGTGCATATATATTTCTTTTTTTGGAGTCATTTGTCATTAGAAGAAATTTGGAATGTTTTTGAAGTAAGTTTTATGAGATTGTGACCTTTATTTCATGGGGAATGTCATTTTCCTATAGGGATTAGTTGTGGACCCTTTTAATATAGTGGTATTTGTTTCATAGAAATTCCCCAAGGAAGTGGAATCCATACATTCCATTATAAAAGGTTTTTATCCAATTTATCTCATGTTTTAACTCTACTAATATTGTTCTCCTATAAGGATTAGGCATTATTTTAGATTAACAAGTGTATAGAATATTTTGTGTTCTTAATTTTGAAGTTGTTCAATGATCGTGTTCTTTGTTTTCTTATATAATGAGTTTAGTCCAAGGTTTTTGTGTTATACATCATATCTTGGGTTGGGTTGTATTCTAATTCCATAGAAGTTTATTGATTCTTACAGGTATCTGTAGTTTTTTATACATGAACATAAATATTCCACACACATTCATGAGTTGGTGAAAATTGTTTTTCCTTTAAATTTATTGAAAAATTTCCCCATTAGCGATAATTTTTTGGTTTTTACCAATCATAAAAGCTTGTGGAATGTCTTCTCCCACCATGAAGTGAACATTTAGAAGCAATTTTGTATGGAATTATTATAAAAGTATTATTTAGATATTTCTTATATTCCATGAAAATTAATTTTTTTTGTTGATGTAAAATATGAATTGACATTGTGATTCCATGCCAAAATCTATTGATTATTATATAGTGATGAAATAAATCGCATCCTTGCATATGAATATTATAGAGTATAGTGGTATATGTTTTATTTTATATATGATAGTGAATTATTATTTTTTGAAATATGTTAAGAAGTCATAGTTGGGTGATTCTAAGATGATATTTTAGAGAGACCACATTGTTTTTAATCCCTTTGATTGTTTGATTGAGGATGAACAATGTCATGTGTTATTATCAGAGAGGATTTTCATCCCCTTGGTGTTTTTTGAGATGGTTCTCTAGGATTTCAATATCTAACCATTGGTGGTACATCATGGTGTGATGAAAATGTACGAAGATCTAAGAGTTCAGTTTTTGTGGTCTTCATTGAATTATTCAATTAACGATTTTGGGTCTAAGTGTTTTGTTTTTCAAATTTTGAAGGCAGAAAACCATGTTCCTAGTGGTTATCTATATCCATTATATATTCCTCAGTGGAGGTGGGAGTACATATTTATGGACTTTATTAAAATTCTTCTTCGATCGAAGTGATACTATGAAGCTATAGGGGTGATAGTGGGTTGTTTGAAAAAATAATACTTGTTCATTGTAATCAGGGAGTAGATCATGATTGAGAATTTTTTGACACATTATCTCCTAGTAGTTTTTGGAATCCATAGATTATCAAGGATGATATTCTAGTATCTTTACACTCATTTTACTTTGAGGGTGTGTAGGTCTCTCTAACATGTTTTTAGTTTCCAGTTGTGCCTTATCACTACTTTTCATCCATAGATAGAGTGGAACATCTGGACTCATGATTTCATATTGTATTTGTGCGTCCTAGATTTTGGAGGATCATTGATGAGGAAACTACGATTGGATATATTTTTTTTTAATGAAAATAGTTTCATCTCCACCATTTTTTTCAAATTTGTATATTTGTATGTCTAACCATTCCATTCTACATTGTGTCAAACTATGTTTTAGAGAGGCAGTAATTCATGGGCCAAAATTATTATAATGTATGATAGAGAGAGTCTAAGTAATTTTTAAAATGATGAAAGTAATAAAACAACATATAATATCTAATACTGATTATAGGAGGAGACCTTTTTAGTTCATTGTTGGAAAACATTTCTTCTTGAAATTGACATCTCATCGTCGTATGTGATAGTTTTTTTGTGGGAGTAATAATTCTCTCAGTTTTCTAGTCCCTTTGATGTTTTGGGTTAGGTTATAGTCCGGGTGTGTCGAATAACACTTCATGCAGATATGAGCAAGATAAAAAATGTTGTTCACATGTCCCAACTATTTTGTTACCTCCATCAGGACTCCTATATCATTTATTTGGGCTAGATCATTAATAATGGTTATGTGACCTTCATGAAGTGTTATGTGGAGATCCAAAAACACCAAGAGAAGGTGTTTCATGGACATGATTCCATTTTGGTTCATTTATTATGGGATCACAGTGGCATGGATGAGGGTACCATGTAATTTTATTGGTAGATACACACATATTAACATGATCTATTCAATTTTTATCTCTCATCATTTACTTTTTTTTGTGGAAGTTTTCTTCGGGATGAAATTGTTTTCTATTATTTTCTAGCAGTATGTAACCCTACTATCCTTTGAGTGGTATCTCTCCAAATGGAGTGTTTTGGAACAAATTTCTTTGGTTTCATGTATTTTCACATTGTTCATTTGATGATGTGTTGATATCTTATGATGGTGAGATCCTTGCGAGGAATCATATTGTGCAGTTTTTTGAAAAACCCCATTTTCATTATTTCTCCTGAGGTTTTGTTTTTAATTCTCAAAAATTAGAATGTTTTGAAAGGTATATGATGCAATGGATCATATTTATGTAGTCTAACCCTTTACGTGTTTCCAATTATTGTGTTTTCTTAGATGAGGCTTAATGGGGCTATATATGTGTTTGGATTAAAAAGTATATAACTACGGATAATTTACATCCTAAAGGAAGAGTTTTGAGAATAAATCCATTATACGGCCTAAAAGGTGGTTTTTGCATTGTGTAGGATGATTTGGGGAAGTGAATTTATGATGTAACTTTAATATTTATGTTTTAAATTTTCAAATCCTCACACTTGGTAAATCTGGTCATTAAAAATTCATATAATAAATATAAATTTATGACTTTAATTAAATGTAGGTTGTGTGGTTCAAGGATAATTGCTTTTCAAAAACACATAAAACATGGGAAAAATATGATGTAAATGACCCATTGACATCGTAAAATCATGAATATAAACATGATATTAATCATACATCATCCTTTACATTACTCAAACCCTATTCCCTCTTATCTTGATCCCTAGGGAGCCATAAGTGATTCTCTTTGGCTTTTTGGGATCCATTTGAAGGGGATTGATTCCTAGATTTTGTCTTATGTCTTCGTAGACCTAATTTTAGTTCTCACATGTTCCCTTGTGATAATTTGATATGTTTCCTTTTTTATTTTATTTCCATGTTATGGTTATTCCATTTAAATTTCTAATAGTGTTTATTTTGGGTGTCTACTGTGCAGCATCCATGGAGGGTTATAGGATTCTCGGAGAAGAGGTGATCAGGATCTGCAACATTGGTCAGATTTAATGTGAAGAAATTTTATTCTCTTGAGGTAGGGGATTTTTTATCACATTTATTTACATGAAAATTTAAATATTTCCTCGTTTATCCCTATATATGAAAATGTAATTAACTTAGTCAATATTTAATCAAACTACATATAAAACTGGTTTCTACTATTTGTCGATGTTTGATACCATGATAGTGGGTTTCCATTTTTTTCTAGATACTATTCCATTTATTTTATTTTTATATATCATTTTACATTTTATGTTTTAGTAGGTAAATATTTAATAAAATGGAAAAGATCATAAACCTATATCTAACAGACTAATATTATTAAGATATTAATAATGATGCATTTTTAAATAAATATGTTGTTTCTTATGTTTTGATAGTAGTCAATTTTGATGAAATTCACATGTTTAACTGAATATTATATTACATGTGTAAATTTAATTGATAAATAATGTGGATAATTTTAATGGTAATTAAATAATATAATTAAATATCATGTTAAATTTTAATGTAACTCATCTGGGTTTATTGAAAACATAATTAATAATAAATCATGTTGAGCTTTTCATATCTTGTTATAGTTTGATACCTTAGGTTTCTCATAATAAAAAAATATGAATAATGAATTAGTTAATAAAATATATAATGAAAACATGTTTTTCGTTAATGGAAAATACTCAGAGAGTGAATGTTTACTTATAAAGGTTGAATCCCTTGTTCTAGGAGATGTGAGAGACCTTTGTATTAAAAGGATAAATGCCTTATTTTTGGGCCATGTCTCCCCATCTACTATGGTTGTTTTCTAATACCATATGATATCCTTTGGTTATGATCCTTTTTACGATGTGATATGATACTGGGATGGTTGTTCTAGGGATGGTTGAGTCACGGTTGTATATTGAGATATGGGTGGGGAGGCCTAAAATATATGGAATCAATTGATATCTATATTGGTGAGACAAATTGGGATATTCATATTCGTATTGGGGATCAAATCATAGATGATAGAGTGGGGTGAATATGGGCTTACACATCTATATGATGCTGAGAGATGAGATTCAATCTTGTGAATCTTTTTAATGGAAGATGGATGGGTTATTTACCTAAAATATATTCCCCACAACATCAAGAAAAATCGATCTTCTTGGTATCAAGTTTCCTTTTTGTGGTAGATTAGGATAATGTTCATAGAGTACCAAGATTATGTTATGATGACTATAATTATTCATAAAGGTTTATCCCATGGCGTTTGATTTATTGTAATGAAAATGAGATTAACTTGTGAAACTTTGGACATATTTTGTATTATGTATGGAGGGCATATAATTCACTATGATGACCAATGTAATATGTCTTGAATAAGTTTAATAGTAATTTAATGGATAAATAATTAAATGATATGATATAATTTTTTCAATAAAAAAATTATTTTGATGTACTTATTTAATTTCTTATGTGCTTATACAATAAATCATCTTAGGAGTGGTATCCAAAAGTCTATGTTATATTAGATATATTTTTTCGTAAGACTAGTTATTCTCAATGTTTAGTTTGGAGCTGTAATGTATCATAATTATTTTATGATTTCATATGGTACCCCACCAATGTTAGTTTTGGAAATTGAAACCTAGAGGACTCTTGGAGGGTGTTTTCTCTAACATCCTAGTGGGAGGATATGTGGTTGACTTACTAGTATGGCCCCACACTATTCTATTAGTAGTATTATGTGTTTTTCACATTATGGTTAGTTTCCCATATATTTTTGTAGAGGGATGTGATATAATTTTGTTATTTAACACATATTTATCACCCTATACAATATCTAAAGTATTATTATAGGTATGGTGTGTAAAGGTTATGATTTCTTGTGTTACATTACTCAGTGTATGATGTATTGAGGTTTAATACCCAATGTGTGATACACATAGTAATGGTTATAATGGAACCTAATAATTGACTACTGAAAATATGACTATGTGATATGGGATTATTTTATGATATGATGTGCGAGGTTCAAGTTGTGGAACATAGCCTATATCTCTTTCAACTGGATTTTTATTGGGGGAAATGGTTTTGGACGTGTGAAATCGGGGAAGAGATAAAAACCAATGAGGAAGAAGCAGTGGGGTACCATTGATAGTTATTTATTATTATAAATTCTTTCTACTATGTGATACTTGGTGAGAGATATCAATAGTGAGGCTGAAGACATAGTATATATGTTTATGTGATGAGTTAGTTTCACATGTTGTTCATTTTGATTTAGCATGCTTTATTTTCAATTTTTGAAAAAGGGGATTTGAAGAGGTTCCTATAGTGAATAATACTATTATTATCCAATGTAAATATAAAATATTTTCAAGTGAGTAGGATTCGTAAGGAGATCAACATTTATATTATTATCTCATGATTTTTCAAGAGCTGTTTAGGTCACGTGGTTTCTCCCATCGTTATCTTTTCCATATGTTTAGTTTCAATTTTATTTTCTAGTGGTATATAAAATTACCTATACACACTTGATACTTATTTTATATATTTTTATCATGTTTTCATTAGTTTATCTATCATATATTTCTCTTCCACATGTTCTCTTTGAGGTTAATTCCTCTCATTTATATGACTGTTATACCCATAGTGAAAATCACCATCTTGGGGCCTACTGGATACATGACTTGAGTAGTCACTATATCCCCACTCTCATTATTGTAATAGGTCGTGTACTCTATATGGGAATAGATTCATGAAATTTATTCTCATAAAATTACGAGGATTTATAAATCAATATGTGGTTATTTTTTCATGAGGTTTTGATATTGAAATTAAGAATTATATAAGGTTCTATCCTCCAAATTATTCTTCATCGGGACATATGTTATGTAATGCACGTATATTATTTTATGAGGGTAATATATATCCCTTTTAACATGTTATTTCATGAGTGTCCTTATGATCATGATACTTAATGTTTCATTGGGTGTTACTCTTTCATTGGCATTATGATTCAATAGTTTCCAAAGTGGTACAAAATTTATATTCCAATCCCATTTTAATCAGGATTATTTATGCATAAATTTTAATTGTGGATATTATATAATCCTTATCTGATAAAATAATTTAATATTTACTCTTCACTAGTTATATCATTGATTTTTATGTTTTACTACCATTATCTATTATTTTCTAATCAAAATGGTTCAAAAAATATATGAAAATATTATATTTTTCCATTCTTTTGATTATAAAACCTTTTTCTCCTATATCAATGTTTTATAAAATGGATTCAAAAATATTTTGATTGTTATTCATTGATTTTTTATATTTTTTTCTACAATGATTAACTTTTTATATAATGTTTTAAAAATAATCTTCTAGTAATTTTTTAAAATAAGGTACTTTTTTATTTATTGTGTAAACATATAATTTTTTTTAGGATTAGGTCATGAACCAAATTTTTAACTTTCATGACCTCTCAATTATTTTAAGATTCATTTTCATATTTCAATGTTTGTTTTTAATGAAAATATTTTCCTCGATATTTGGAAATATTCTCATTTTAAATAATATATTCTGAAATAAATAGTATATTTTCATTAAGAAAATTTACCATGATCATTAACATGAATTTTCCATCGATCATAACATTGTTTGATGTTAACTATTATTTTCATGTGATATGAAATTATGATACCATTCATATTAAATCTCTATATTGTTATTAATTATGATAATTAAATATTAATAAAACTCATCTTCATTTTTACATGTTATGATGTAACAAAATCCTTATTGTTTTAATGACCTTGTGTAATAAATTTGAATATATTTTCATTAAATTTATGTTAGATACATTATATCCATCCAATTAATTGAGTTATATGATATTTATACCTCATGATATGATGATGATGATAAGTTCATACATGATTGTGAATATATTTTTCACAATTTGATGTGTGAGTATGACTTGTTTATTGATTTACTCGTAAAGATTATGTGTGGACAATGTTATCAATATATTTGTTCACGTTTTGATTCATTAGTGCTATTTATTTGAAGATTATATCATAATATTATGTGTTGAAATGATTTACAATATCATCATTCATTGGATTATTATTTTCTATGATTATTATGCCACATGTCTATGTTATGACTCTTAAATGATGATTTACTGCTTTTACCCCTTATTTAATTTGATTCATAATATTATGTAATGTTTTAAATTTTTCATCCTTAATTTTATATGAATGAACTTTGTTTATGTTGAGAACATGGACATACTTATATTTTGATTCTGTTACAATCATTTTATGCATTAATATGATTGATATATCTCATGTTTACCCTTATTTAGAACCATATCTATGACTGTTGCAGCTGTAATTTCAGCCATATGGAATGCTTGGAACAATGCAGCTTTTGAAGGAAGAATGTCTCCCATACAGGCTACTATGATGGAGATTCATCAGGAGGTGTTTGCTGCCTCGAAGGTTCAATCGGGTGCGATGTCTAACACTGTTTCGGACTTTCAAATTTTGCGATCTCTGGGGGTCTCCGGGTAGCCCCAGAAGCCGAAAATGACCAGGTTTATCCGTTGGATTCCTCTGATAAGTCGATGGCTCAAAGTTAATGTGGATAGAGCCACTTCTGGCGCACCTGGACTGTCGGTGTGTGGTGGTGTGTTTCGTACGTACTGTTGCATTGTGAAATGGTGTTTCTATGATTTCACTGGCGTTGGTATTGCTTTTGAAGCTGAGTTATGGGTGGTTGTTCATGCGATCAGGTATGCTACCCTTTATAATTGGAATATGATATGGATTGAATCGGACTCCCAACTTGCAGTTCAAGCCTTACAAACAAGAACGTGGAATGTACCATGGAGGATACTTCCAAAGTGGGTTTAATGTATCAATCTGGTTAGTCGCATGAATATGTTTATCTCGCATGCCTTTAGAGAGATCAATCAGGTGTCAGACCCTTTGTCTAAGAAGGTAATCATGACAATGGATATGAGATGGTCTTTTACGACACCCTTCTATTGCTCTCCACTTGTGGAGGCGGATATGTATGGTGCTTTGCGCTCTTGGTCTTGTAATGATCCTGTTGCTGTCTAAGTATATTTTATTTTGTTTAATAATTTTTTTTTCTTGGGACCGATTTTGAACGGCTCCTGGACTTCTCTGGTAGAACCGTATCTAAACATTTATTATATTCTACTTCCCAATAATTGAATAACTATAATGGGAATGTAATTTCTAATAAGGGTACTATTTGAGAATAACATAGAGGGAGATGATGTAGATTTTTATGAAAAATTTGTTTATGTATCCATGATTCCAATGAAACTAACCCTTTCTTGTTATTTCATGAATTGTGGTATTTTGTACTGAATATTCATATAACATGATGTAATATTTATATATGAAATTTTTTGGTTATTATAGTTTGTGTATTTATTTTCTTGTGCTATCATTAAATTAGGATTTGGATATTCTATGATAGCCATTAGGAAAATATTTTTTTTTTGAGAAAACAACTTGTCGGGATAACCCTCTAACCCACATGTACTAATAGTGTGAGATTATTATCAATTAGATAGGGGTATTTTATGGGATTATATAAATGTTGAGATGAGGAAAAATGACATTATCCATTTCATTGATTGGTTACTCAGAGTCTATAATTTGGTGAATTTATATGATTTCAATGTGTTATTCTAACGATGTAATGGGTAAATAATATCCTCCAACAATGAACTGGACCCTCATGTAGGATGACTAGAGACACCAATAGTTTTTTGTAGCTGATATTTCTAGTAGATTATTGGTTATTTTGTCGAGTATAGGGAGACTTCGGTAGAGTTTGAATGATTTTTAGATAAATGTTTCCCCAACCTAAGGCCACCACCTTGGACCATTGGTAAGGAGTGAGGTTTCTCATTTTAGTTAAACTCATTTCTGAGTTAATATGTTATTCTTTCCATTGTTAGTATTATAATAGTTATAATTACATTGTATATTCCCTCTAGTTTCATTGATATTGTTAAGAATACATGTTTTGGTTTGGGGAACTATGAGATAATTCATAGTGGTGTTTCTTAATGGAATCCTTACATAATATTAACATATGGTAAGTATATTAGGTGTAATTGTTTTTTCATGTCATTACTTTTGTATTACTAGTTGTGTGAAAAAATTTCAAACTACGAGACCTAAATTGTAGATATTTATTATTGATATGTACTTTATCATGTTATGTAGAGTATACGTTTCCTCAATGATTTTTGAGGGTTTTATGTATTTTTTTATCAAAGTGGCACACCGATAGGGAAATAGAGAATTTCCTTAAATATATTTTTCATGATCAGATAATTGCAATATATCTGATAATATAACCTCATTGTGGTGGATATTAATTTGAGTTTGAGAAATTCATTTTCATAGATAAATTATAGGGGTATTACATGCTTTATTTTGTGGGGGTAGTCCTATAATTGATACATTGATTGTGGGGACATGTAAGATAGGATAATCCCTGGTGTCACACTTGATGAATTCACTAATGGTGGGGTTCACATCTTCCCCTAATAGAGTTGAAATATTGGAATTCACATATGGTTCATATTGGGTACTATGATAAACAATATTGATCTATGATCATCCCAATAATGAAATGATTCGTAGTGGGGAAGGAATAATCGACCATTCCTCTATTTTCATCACACATAAATTAAAGATACATGGTAATGGTAGTTTCTCTATAGTGTTTTGGTTATGGTCACTCATGTACAGTAAAGTTTAACTTAGGAATGGTAATGTGTCATTGATATAATTTTTAGACCATTATTGACTCTGGAATGGTTTTTTCACCCATGGTAGGTGTTACTATTATTTTCCCCCTCAGATTCTATATTAGCCTATTTAAAATTTTTTAAAAAAACTGGTTAACTTAATTTTGTTCTATATATTGATGTCTTGGTCATTAATCAAATGTTGTCAAATATTTTTTTACCTAAAACCCAAAGAGTTAGAGGGTATAAACATTTAGAATTTCATTTTTATTGTATTTTAAATTTATCAAAGTTCACAATATGGTCGATGTTGCATAGATAATGAATATTATATATGAAAAAGGGATAAACTATGAGTTAGGGAATTTTTCTCATGTTTCCAAAATGTTCTTCATTTAAAAAATGTTGAATTATTATTTCTTGTTACAATTTATTCATTACAAAATTAAACATTTTAATAATATATTTTTCATATATTAACAATTAATCATCTATCATGTGATATAATTTTGTGTCTTCCAATTTCTGGAAATATTTGAAATCTATTAGATTATGGAGACTATGTATTTTCAAAAATTAATATTATTAAATTTTTGAAGAATGATGATATTTTTTATTTTAGATTCATCCTCATCCAAAGAATATGATAATTTATAGTATTACCAAGTAATTTATTTTTTAATTAATATGATTTACACAATTAATGATGCATATAGTTCAAACAATGATTTGGGTGGTTTGGAAATTCCAACGAATAATTTATTTCCTTCCCCAATCATCTGTCTTCTAATTTTAGGATAAAAAATCTCCATTATCTCTCCCAATGTACAAAAATTAAAGGGTTAAATCATAATAATTGGACTATATAATGATATGTAATAAATGGTGAGAATCCGAGGACAATGGTGTGTATGATAATGTCCATTTCATGAATTTAAATGTATTATGGTGGGGTTTAATTTATTGAGGGTATGATGGAGATGATGTCTTACATAGTGATAACTGTGAATAGTGGACCATATATGGTTGATTGGTTCATTAGTGAAGGGATCAATATGGGTGTTTTGGATAGCTATTGTAGGCTATCCTACAATAATGTTGGTAACTTTCAATGGACGAGATAAATCTGTAAGATAATTTCATAGAGGTATTGGTGATTTTGGAAGGAATCATAGATATGTTAATGAAAAGTTGACTATATGTTAGGAAATTATTTTAAAACCTATCCTTTTTTCATTTCACTCTATGGAAAATAGGACTTCCAGGGAAGTTATTTGTCACAAAACATGTTACTGAGTAAAACATGCCACTTACTAGATTATATTATTAGAAAGTGTGTATACATAGAGATAAATAAAACTTGATGTGTATTGAAGTGAAATAATTCATGTGTACCTATCCACAAGAAATGATATATATTGGTGTTTTTCTGAATATCCATCTAGAAGAACTCGTGTCATTTATGACAAGAAGAAATTATTAACAAAAATGATTACATGACAAGACTGTGTGAGTAAAATCTCATATGATCATACTATTTTACGTGGATTGTGGTGTATGAAAACATTCCATGTTTGGATGGCAATGTGCCTCGAGCTAATTAACGATAACCAATTATTAACCCTTGGGTCATACCCGTCATGTTTAAAGGGAATACATGACATTTATGATGAATTCACATCTCTTATCCCAAAGAGTGCATGTCCAAGAGACTTTTGATTAACAAGCCATGTCATTATAATGAAATGCTATGATTTTTATGATAGGATGAAAAAAAAAATGTTTTTCATGCCTGAATTATTTCCAAGATTTATAGTCTTGTATGTTATAATTTTATTCAATGTTCTTACTATTACACATATTCTTTCACATCACTCACTTAGGTGATAGAAAAAAAATAAAAAGTTCTTTATGAGAATATTTCTATATAGAACGTGACTGTATAGATCTCTCTATTAGATAAGTGTTTTTAAATATATTATATATAGTTTTATCAATCATGTATTAAAGAGTAATTTAAAATTTTTCACAAATAGACATATATTTTTTTTGATAAAATTAAATTACATTGATATATAATTATACATATTAATGGGTCCCCCACATAAATTATTTTATTAATAACCCCTAGATAAATACTAATGAAATGAAAAAGGATTTCCAAAAAGTTTTATAATTTAGTCGGTACCCATTTTCTATAAAATGTGTGGGTCCTTTTTCTGTTTTTCTAACCCCCTCATTAGAAATTAAAAAATGAGTTGATGGCCCTCCTTATAACTGATGGAGTATCTATCCTGTAATTAACATCTCAAAACCATGATATTTTATTATTCAGGATATCTTAGGCCCTCCATATTATTTTTCTTGGGTGAATTTTATCTCTATAAAATCTGGACTTATGGTGGTCAACAAGTCTTCACCAACCTATAAAGGTTTTATTCATTCACCTACACATCTTATGTGGGATCACCATATAATTCCCCTTGGAAAATAATTCCTCATTGGAACATCGAATGTTCCCTAAATATAATATTGATTGTAATAGACCACCCAACACCATGTTATTATATTATTTATCTCCCATAGTCTCTCACTATTTGACTTTTATTGGGATATCTTGACCACAATATAAAATTCCTTATGAAGGGTGCATTATAAACACATCCTTACAACATCATTGCCCTTTCACATACACCTATTATGTAGGATTTATATGTGCAACCCATTAAGATCCCACATATATTGTGGATATGAATGAATCATCCCTTTTTATGTAGTAGTGGATATGAAACCCATTATGAGGCATTTTTCATGATTTATACTTAACCTGAGAAAAACAAATGAGGGACTATAACATCCTAAAGTGATGAATATAGTTGTGTGAGGAATTATTTTATAATTGGAATTATATCTATAGAAAATATTATAAGCTAAATAGATCATTGTTCCATAGGGAGAGATGAAATAGATATGACACATCAAAAGTGTAGCTGAATGAAGCAGGCCATTATAGTTAGGTTTGGATACCTAACATATCATGATTATTTCTCTTGGATAGGAATAGTTACCCTAATACAACATTATTTTGAGGGATATGAAAGCACAAATAATAAAATATCATGGTATTGGGTAGACAATTACAAAAAAACCCATTTTATATGGGGTGTGTTTCCTCAATTTATGTGGTTTGTGACATGGTCAAACTGCATTTATATCTTGGTCAGGTTTTTTGTCATGCCCTATGCTTTCAATGATGAGACATATAACTCATATGATTATATTGATTTAAAAAATTATAGGTCTAAAATATTTTTAGGTATGCAACATTGTAAGAATTTTTGGGATCTGGATATTGTTATTATGGATATTTTTTATACCCATTATAGTTATTGAATTCTGAATTATAGTTATGTTGTTGACATTAGACATAACATTCCATACAGAAATTGATGTTTATGTATATACATAAAACATTTGATCCTTTTTAGATAATGATTGTTAATTTAGAGTTGAGATATAATTCATTGTACTTCTCTATGTCCTTGGGCTTCATATCAATTAATCAAAACTTGGATATTTTATATTTCTCATGTTTATTGGTTTGGAAATGAATTTTTTTAACCTTCCATTATGTTTGTGGGGTATCATTAGTTCGAAAACTATTAATAAAATGTTGAGGATGAACGTGATTTTTTTCAAATGTTGTCTTTTGTTTTCAAAGAATGTCTTTGAATAATGGAAAATCAACTAAGTTTGTTTTTGGAAAAAATTGGTTTGTACATTTTATTCAATAGAATTAGAATCACATTTCTTGAAATGTTCCATCATATTCAAGAAAATATAGAATGAATAAAAGTCAATGATGTTAATATTGTATCTTAATGGATGCAAGTGGTAATCAGGTTCAATCAGAATCTAGTTTGATTGGTTTTATCATTTTGAGATAGTCAGAGTCTTCGTGACTTTGAGAAATTAAATGTGACAATTATATTTAGATCTTGGAGTTCCCATTAATTATGAGATGTTTGATGACATGTGATATAATCATGATGAAAAAGGGGGAGTGAAAGAGGTCTTTGAATCTTATTCAGATTGATTGAATCTAGAGGGGAGGAGAAAATTTGTTGGAGATCCTATTCAGGCCAATCATAATAAATATTATCATATTATGAACAATCATACTCAAACTGAATTGGAAGATAAATCTAGATGATGGAATGGATGTGAAGATACAATATTTCCAATTTGAAGTCATATGATGACAAAAATGGTCTTCAATGCTATCAAATTCATGAAGGACGTCATAATACAAGATGAAGTTTGTCAAATAATAAAGTCAAAGAAGTTAATGCATTACAGTCTTATGTTCATCATAATGGGATCATCGAATTCATATAAGCTTATTCGAATTGGTATGTTATCATACTCTGAATTTTTGGAACCAATGATTATAAATTAAAGAAAATAATGGAGTGAAGAATATAAAGAGGAATTGTAGATTTTGATCAATAATGTAGTCAACCATTTAAAAGGGCTTGAATTAATTTGTTTATCATTTTAGTGGACAAAGAGAAGAGATAAAAATAGCTTGATGTGTTTTCAAGGGGAGCTTCAAATTCAAATAATTTTTCATTTCAATCAGTAGAAAGCATCATATTAAAGAAATCAAATGATAAATCAGATCTAGATTGGTGGTTGAAAATAATCGATGAAGAATAAATTATTTTCTATAAAGATTCAAGATGAGTTGAGAAGCATTGAAGAAGTTAGAGATGCCCCAAAAGTTCATGTAATCATGAAAATTTTGGTGAATTTGGTTGAGCATTAATGTTTTTGGGATTCCTTCCCAATCCATCTCTAGGTCACCTATAAAAGGGAGAAGAACATTTTCCTTTCTATGTGGTATGACATAGAAGTATTGTTCACTCGAAGGGAGATAAGCTCTAAATTTAAAGGGAAAGACGAGGTTTTCTGTATTGATTTTTTTGAAGAAGTTTTGAACGATTTTATGTAAAAGGAGAAGTGAAAAGATCACAATGTTATTCATCTGATCATCATATTTAGTTTATTATCTTATTTTTCTGGTCATCATATAAGACTTTTCAATGGATTGAGTAGGATAATAATATTTTTTTTACTTATTTGGATTTACTAACTAAATACGGAAGTGTTCTATTTGACTTTATCATTTTCTAGTAGAGTCATATCGAACATATTAGGAAATCAGAATTAGAGAACAGAACTGGACGGATCAAATTATAAGAACTGGACTAGGAAGTTGAATTCTATATCAATGTCCTTGAAGTTGTTACAATCTCTTGGTATAAAATTGAATTATTTTTTCCAAATAATAAATTTAGAGAAGTTGAAAAGAATCATAGGTAAAATGGTTTCTTACACAATCATTTTTTTAAATATTTGTGCTAAGAGGGTTAACACAAACATTTATATAGTCATCAATGTACTACACGAGTAAAATGGTATATCCTACTAGTTATATTCTACAAAAAATGAATTATTTCTAATGGAATTTTTTGGTATTTTATCATTTCCACACCATACCAAGGAAAAAGATATCCATATTGAGTAGTGAACATTGAAAATAATTACATTAATGAGGAGGTGTGTTTGAATTGTTTTCAGCAGGGAATGGAATATTTATTAGGATTTGAAGGTTGTTTACTTTGAAAATAAATATAAAATAAAAATATTTCATGGATTCATCCCCTCTCCCTCCAAGCGATATAATTATCTTGATTGGGCACTTTCAACTGATATTAATGGGTAGAATGCCTTCTGTTATTCATTGATGATGTCTTAAAAAGAATATCATGGATATTTTGAATTTTGTGGATAGTAATGGTATTAAAATTTTATATGGAAAGAATTATTATATCTATAATGATATAATACAACCTTACCTTATGTCTATGGGATAATATTTTCTTGAAGCTGCAAAAAATGGCTATCCCCCTATTAATTGTAAATTTCATATTTAATTTTTTGATAAGAGAATCTTGAGAATAAAGTAAGGGTAAATAATTTATCATTATAATCACATTATATAAGTGAATTGATAAGGGTTAAATGATTTTCCACCACCAATGTTATAATAGATAAATTAAAAAACTTATATGAAGAAAATACAAAAGTGAAGAAAGAAAAGATAAAAATATAGATATTTAAGTATTAAGATTTAAGGATGGATTAATATAAATCTATTAGGGTCTTCATTACCTTGGTGAATGAAATTTTTATTACTATCAGATGTATTTGTGAAATTTTATATGATTTTAATGTTGTTGAAAATATTTTGACAATCCATTCCATCAAGTTTGATGAAAAAGTTACATCAATAGAAGGAAGAGATCCTGAAACATTCTCTTTAGGTGATTCTCGTAGGATTTTCGTTACATATGAAATGAGATGGGAGAAATATACGGGAATAGAAAAAACATTATAGAGAAATATCTTTCATGTATAAAAAAAGAAAAGTCATATAAGATTATTGTTCAATATGAAGCTAGTGAATCCAATTCTAAAAACGATATCCGTAAAAAAAATTGATATTTTATTCCGGTTTTCTAAAAATAAGAAAAGATTAATAAGGAAATAATAAGTGTTACATACCATGATATGTTTTTAATGTAGAACCATTGGAAATTTGATGGGTAATTTTACTCAAATAAAAAAATAAGGGGATAATGATAAAGAAGAACTATGTTCTAGAAGACCGTGTACAAAACATGGAGGTATAGAAAAACCATATTCCAGTGGGAATGATTGAAAAAATTTCAAATAAAAAATAAGTAGGATCTTATCTAAATATTAAGAAGAAGAATAAGGTAGTGAAGATAAACTAAAAAATATATTGAGTATGGTATTGAGAATACATTTATTGCAACATTGAATGATGAATAGTTATGAATAAATATTTTCGAGGAATAAGAAACTCAACATGAATTTCATTTTAAAGTAGAGTTGAATGAATGCTTCAGATAAATTAGAAGGATTGAAAAGAAAAGAAAAAATTTTGGAAGATGAATTTCCATCAATAAGAATTCATGAGTTTTTTTTCATAAGATAAGGTGAATTTGGTGAACGAAAATAATGATTTCAAGAAATCTCTTGATGAAGAAAATAATCGTAATGAGCATATGGTGGTTTAGCTAAAGGAAAAAGGAGAAGAGTTAGAACTATTCCAAAAAAATTTATATAAACATAAGATGGTAAAAATAATTTTTAAATGTATTATCTCTGAGTTCAGAGAATGTTCTCATAATAATAAATCTGACAGGTTTTAATAAAATTTACCTTTAATGGGTGAGATGAATGATAGAAGTGTTTTTAAAAAGAAGAAATATTGGAATGTTATGGTTGTGTCCAAAACCAACAAAATTGGGAATTTAAAATTTTATAAAAATTTTTAATCCAAAAATTATGAAATTGGAAATGTTTCTAATACTAATATTTTGGATAAATCTGAAAATAAAATTAATATTCTGATTGAAAATATAATGGTTGGTGGCTTATAAAAATAAAGACATGAAGGATATTGAGAAACAAATTTATAATTCCTATCATCATCGATGTATGAGAGGAAAATACTCATTATATGGATATTAAATGTAATATGGTGGATTCCAAAACATGGATATTTTTTGTTGGTTAAACTAATAACATTACTATTACTCTACATGTTATGAAAGATAAAGTTTGAGGGGGTGGTAATTCCCCCAAAAGAATAAATATGGGAAGGATGTTTGAAATAAATCTGAGAAGGTTGGTGTAAAGATTGAAAATATGTTCTATCCATTGAAAAATATTTTCAAAAGATTTCAACAACCTATACACCATGCAAAAGTATGTCTTGTATTATTATAGGCATAATAAAATATTCTAAACGATTCTCAGAAGTTGATAGTTATAAAAGAAAAGAAAAAATAAAACACCCTTGTTGCAGAAACCGCTTTTAAATCATTAAAAGGGGAACAACCTTAGATTTTTATTAGTGGGTGTTATTATAATATGATAAGATATTTTAATTTTTTAAAAAATTTATAGGAATTTAAATAAGGAACAATGAAATTGTGCAATGAAGATTCATTGAAAATCATTGTTGTTTGGTTATCCATCCTTGGTATATAAAAGATATAATCCAAGAATCCATTTTATGTTGATGGGCCAAAAAATAATTTTATAAGTGTTTCATAATCATGTGATGATGGAAAAAAAATATATCTTTAGAAAACATGGATTTTTTTTGAAAAGTGAATAAGAAGGAAAATTAGTTAGTTGAGGCCAATGTATAAAATTGAATTTATATCATGTTGATGTAATATAAAACTCTTGTTACATGAGTATGGTGGAAGAGAATAATATATAGAATAAAAGGTTGGGAAACATATGTCAATGAAACATGAGAAAATTATCATAGATATATAGTTTCTGATACTTTCATGATTTTCCAAGAAGAAGAGATTGTCGTTTCACTTTTTTCCAAAAAGAAAAGAATAAAAATTCAGTGCATAAGAAATTTTAGATTTCTTCAAAATAATCCCCTGATCTTATGTATTCTTATATTTATGGGCCAATGTGAAAAAAATAAATAAAATTGAGATATGTCCTTCATCAATTTAATTGATGATTTTACTCACATTACTTGTGTTATGTATATTGAACACAAATCAGATGTTTGGATGTTTTTTAAATTTTTAAGAATGAAATATACAATGGAATGTGAGTATTTAGTGAAGAAGTTGGGAACATAAAATGGAGGTGAAAACGTAATTGATGAGTTTGAAAATCACCTTGAGAAAAGTGGAATTCATCATATGTATAGTTACCCATACACTCCTCAGCAAAATGAATATTCTAAAACAATGAATAGAACTTTGGTGTAAATGGGAAGAACTATGTTACATGGAAATATCTATTTTCATTACTATTAAATTCAAGTCTTTGGTACATAAATTTATATTAAAAACAAATTTTTTATAGGCTACGATCGGTTATGACTTCATATGAATTGTTTTATAGAAAAACTTTTAGATTGAAAAACATTATATATATTAAGAGTCCATGTATTATAAATAAGAAAAGTGAAAATGTTTGAAAGTTTTAATAGAAAGGTGAAGATTTAAATTTTCCTATATATGTACCAAAAGAAAGAGGATATCAATGTTCCAGAAAACAATTTAGTATAAATTTTCATTTTGTTGACATTTAATTAATTTAATTATTTGTGGAAGACATGTATACTTGGGAAGACTAGGAAGTTGTGTACGATAAGTAAAGGATTGAAAACAATTATTATAAGGATATAGAAAATTGTAATCCTCCTTAAGAAGAAGAATCAGACTCATCTATTTCTAGTGATGAGTAAGATACTTAAAAATATTATCCTAGGATAAGAAAGCATGTGTATGCCTATAATATAATTGTGTAACAACATCAGAATGTTCAATCATGAAGAACATCAAATTCTATTATATGTACTTCATTGTATTCAAAAGTAGAGTCAAATGATATGAAATAATCTTTTGAGTATCTTGAATGGGTTCAGGTCATGAATTAAGAGTAATGTCAAATTGAAAATAATTATACATGGAAAATTGTACCCAAGACTGAAAATAAAATCATTGTTGTCACAAATCGGGTCTTTCGAAACAAGTTGAATGAAGAAGGTAAAGAAATAAAAAACAGTTAAATATTGGTGTTTAAAGGATTTTCACAAAATGAAGGTATTTATTATAATGAGACCTTTTCTATAGTTATAATACTAGAAAAATTTATGATTTTTCTTACAATTTCTTTACAATGAGGTTATATGATCTTTTAAATCGATGTTAAATCCACACTCTTAAATGATGATGTTTCTGTGGAAGTTTACATTGAATAAACTTTTTCCTTTTTTTTGGGAAAGATGAAAGTCATGTTTCGGAATGGAGAAGGATTTATATGGGATAAAAGAAGCTCCTACGGCATGGTATTCGAAATTAGATAATTGTTTTTGGAAGATGAATTTTATGAAAGGAAGAGTTGACAATAATCGTTATATCAAAGAATGTAAAGTGTATTCCCTCACTGTAATTGTTTATGTTGATTACATTATCTTTATTTTGAATTATGAATGAAGTTGTGAAATATTTGATAAAGATATGAAAAACATGTTTGAAATTTCCATGCTTGGGGAAATTAAATACTTTATTTAATTAAAAATTTTAAAAAATAAGAAGCATATCAATATTTCACAAGAAATGTGTGATAAGGAACTTCTTTAGAGGTTGAACATGGAAAACAAATACCTATCTTCACATCAATGTTAGTGGTAACAAAGTTGAAAAAATATGGAGATGGAAATGAAAATGATCAGAAAGAATTTTATAGGCTTATTGGAAGTTTATTATATTTTACTTCCTGAAGACTCAACATTGTTAATGTTGTTACATTATGCGAATTATTTCATAGTTCTTCAGAAGAATCACTTTTACTTTATGGAAAAGAAAATTCCCAAATACATCAAAAGAGTAGAAGAGTTTTCAATCAAGTATGAAACCTTGGAAATTATTAATTTATTTAGATATTTAGATGCTGATTGGGTAGGATATGCTGATGATAGAAGATCCACATCTGGTGGAGTGCTCTATCTGGGAATGAGTTATTTTAATTAATATTCAAATAAATAGAATTAATTAACTCTTATTATGGCTGAAGTCGAGCATGTTGTTATTGCTGAAGCTACAAATCAACTTATGTGAATGAAAACTAAATTAAATAACGTACTTGTTTAAGTGAAATTACACTTGCTCATGGGTTGTGAAAATAAAAGTACAATTAATCTCACCAAGAATATAGTTAAACATTCCCCTTCACAACATATTGATATAAAATATCATTTTATCAATGTGCATGTGGAGAAGAATAAATTAAATTCAGCGTATATTCCAACATCATAACAAGTTCCAGACATTTTCACAAAACCATTACCAAAAGAATATTTTTATAAATTGAGGTTAACCATGGCCATCCAACCACTTTCTCATCAACTTTATGTTATGTGTTTATATCCCCTCTCTCATCTTTCATTTGAATAGTGTTTTCATGGGGGATAATTATATTTTTTTCATAAATATATCCATTAAATGTATGTAAAAAAGGGGTATTTGGGGGTATTTTGTGATTTTAGTATTATTTATTTGTGAACTATTCTAACTGTTTGTTGGAGTGGTTATAAAAACATTTTTTTATTCTAACAAAGTTGAACAAGCCATGAATGAAAGGATCAAGATAAGAAAAGATGATGAAGTTTTCATAATCACTTATTTTGGACACCATGGTTTGGCTGTCAGTAATATTTGTTTCTTATAATGACTTATCTCACATAGGATTAACATTATTGATAAGTAATCCATTTCATGGGGATAAAATTTTTTGTGATTTATGAAACATTGTTGACAATGAAGTAATAAGGGGGGATTTTTAAGAACAATATGATAATCAAGGTGATTGTTTTCAAATTATTTCTTTTATGTCCAAGAATGTCATTCAATAAAGGAAAATCACCTCACTTTGTATTCAGTGAAAATTGTTTTGAAAATAATATTCAAAAGAATCAGAATCAATTTTCATAAAAAAGCCCATTGTATTTAAGAAAATATGGTTGTATAAAAATTCAACCTTATTAAGACTGTATCATACTAGATGTTAATGGTCATCAGATTCACTCTAAATTTGGTATGAATGGTTTGATCATTTTGGGAGAATCATATTTTTCATGACTAAAATAAATTTAATTTCATGATTTATTGTGGATCTTGGATTTATCATAAATCATGAGTATTTGTAAGACTTGCGAGGAAAGGTTGTTGCAAGAAAGGGGGCGTGAAATAGATTATATCAATAATATTCAGTTTGATCAGATCTGGATGGAGAGAGAAAAGTTGTTGGAGATCAAATTGAGGCAAATTGTAATTAAGATGATGGTATTGTAGATTATATTATTCAGGCTGAGTTAGATGAGAAATATTGTAGATGGAATGGATGTGAAGTTACAATACTTTCCATTGGATGTTGAATGAAGCTAAAACTAGTCTTTAATATTTTCACGGAAATGGAGGAATTAGTGAGAGAAATTGAAGTTCATAAAAGAAGAATGTTCGAGAATTCAATGAATTTCATTCTTACATTAATTATAAATGGTTCCTGGATTCATAAATTCTGATTGGAATTGTTATGTTATCATAATAAAAATACTTTGGAACCATCGATTACAGTGAAAAGAAAAGAATAGAGTGACTAATAGGAAGAGAAATTCTAGAGTCCGATCAATAATATAATAAACCATTTAATAGGGGTTGAATTACTTTTCTTATAATTTATGATGATCAAGTGAATACATGTGGAAAATAGATGGGAGTGTTTTTGAGGTGGAGCTTGAAATTTAAAGAATGTTTCATTTCAATTTGTAAAGATAATTATATTAAACAAATCAAAATAATAAGTCGAATTTTGACAAGCATTTAAGAAGAAAGTATGAATACTAAATGAAGTCATACTAAGATTATAGAGGAGTCTTGAAGCATTAAAATAGTGAGATATGCTCATTAAATTCAATAATCATGATGATTTTAGTGAATTTGGTTGATCAAAAATGTTTTGGGTATTCTTTCCAAAACAATCCTTATGTCACCTATAAAAGGAAGAAGTACATTTTACATTCTTTGTGGCTCGACATAGAGGTATTGTTCACTAGAATATAGAGAAGATCCATATTTATATGGATAGAATAAGTTATCTGTATTGAGTTTTTTAAAGAAGTTTCAAATAATTGAAGTGAAATTATAAGAGAAAAGATCACAATGTTATTCTGTTAATCATCATATGCAGCTGACTATCAGATCCTTCTTGTCATTGTATTCATTTGGTCAGCATATCACGTTAGATAATCAGATCAAGATATCCATATTGGGATTTTAGGACTGAGGAAGAAAGTGTTCCAGATAATGTTGATCATTTTCTCGCAGAGTCATATCCTTTGTTTTGGGAAATCAAATTTGGAGAATCAGACTAGAGGAATTATATTGAAAGAATCAGACTGGGAAATCAAGTTCTATATCAATTTCCTTGATAATAATACCATCTTAAGGGTATGAAATTGATGATTTTTTCCAAAAAATACATGTTTGTATGTTTAAAGGAATCATAGGTAACATGAGTTGTTACACAAACATTGTTTTATCCTATATTTTCTATGAGGGTGCACACACACTTTTGGATTATCTTTGAATTGCTACATGAGTGAAATGGTATATCCTACACATTGTACTCAACCAAAAGGATTGATTTCTTGTTGATTGTGTGGTTTTTCGTTGTTTCCAAACCATACCAAGGGTGTATCTATTCATATTTAATTATGATACGTTTAAATACATGTGTTTTAGAGGATGTGTGTTTGAATTGTTTTTAGCAGGGAATGAAATATTTAATAGGAGGTTAAGGATGTTTCATTTCTTTTAAAACATAAAATAAAAGGTTATCATTGATTCACCCCTTCTCCTCTCAATGAAATAATTATCCTAACAGGTCACATTCACCAACCACTAACCTATTAGAGGTGGTCTTGGTTGTGAAAACTTGACTTAACACCCACCTACAAAGTGCCTTGGTGGTTGAGGTCGGGTTAATGAGGCATCTCACTTGAATGGGTCACAAACCTATAATAATGTTAATATATGGGTAATCTATCTATCAAATTTCATTTTAGTCCCTACATCATTCAAGAAGGGATCCAACTCTAGATAGTTTTTATCTATATGTTTGTTTTTATTCTAGATGATAAGAAACTATCTAGATCATTATTATCACTCATGGGCTATGTTTGTGGGTTTTTATGACAGGGAAATGAATTGTAATTGATGGAATAGAATGTGATGGAATAAAACATAATTTAATTTAATTAAATACACTAGTATTTTGATGTTTTATAATTAAATAGAAGGTCCAAAATAGTAATTATTGAACATCATTATAAAATAAATAAGAAAAATATTTTTAAAAAAAAGTAAAAAAAAATTGTTATAATTTTTAACTAGTTTTTATGAAAAATATTATTATTAATTACATTCAATTCATACTATCATTGAATCATACATTTTTAGGTTATGAAAATAAAAGGACATTGGGTCAAATTATTAGATTAGATTTCTATTTATGGTCATTCCACTACCTTTAAAAAAAGACCCCAATTTTTTTATTACAAACTACTTCATTCCATTATATTCCACTAAACATTAATCCCAAAATAGACATTAAGTTTCGATTATTTCCACTCGTGGGGTAGCCCACTACATCATTAGTGGGTTGATTGGAAACATTTTCATACAAAAATGGCCACATTGGGGATTGCATTTTCCAACATCATGTGACTGTTGGGAATCTAAATATCCATGAATTGAATTCTAATGAATGTAAGAATAATGATTATAAGACATTAAATTACAGTTAGCCCTTATGGTCAATAAAAAATCATCAACAAATTAAGTTATAAGTAGCTCTTGGAATTTTATCAATATAAAACTATGTTATCATTTTATATAGAATTACTTGGGGGCCGACATGTTGGGTGATAATATTCCATGAAGGAGGTTCTATGTAATAGGTATCATCCATGAATTAGTTCTTCAAGAAGGCCTTTACATCCTCATGAAGTCAGCAACATTCATGTATTTTCAATATCTAAAATACAACCATATAACACTAGTATAATATTTTCGTCTATTTGTGGAATATATGAGATTCAATATCTAGAGGAAGAAATTGGCAGTGATATAAATTCCAATATTACATTGAAACAACTCCAAGGAACCCATGCTAACATCTATGTTGAATTATATATATAAATAATACAAAATAATTTGATTCTAGTTTTTTTTCAAACTATTACTCTGAAAATTCCTTAAATAGAGGTTGTGTGTATTGATCATTTAATTATTCCATTTTTGGAAATTTTTTTCATATTAATTTTTTATTTATATTTTTTATTTTATTGGTAATATATAGGGGTCCTATTAATCATAATTTTTTATCCCATTGTTTTCCATGTTTAAGGGATCTACAGTATTATTGGGATATATGTTATTAGGTTTGGGATTATATTGGTCAAGAAATCTAATGTCTCATAATATTTATTATTCATTCAAAATTTATGTTGTGTGAGTGTAGGATTTGATAATAATGCATCTGATTTGTTCATAATTATGCTTCTAAGAAATAAATGAAATCAATTCATCCCTTGAATTATAATATAAAACCCTATGTATTTGGTTAATAGATTTATTTGTTTAATTTCATCCAAGAAAATATCTATTTCAGTCTCTGTGAGGTGATTGATTAGTGGGTAGAGGCCTTAAATATAAATTGGGTAGAAGTAGTATAGATAATAAAAATATATGATTCTCACCAGAACACTATTTGGTGGCCATTGGGGTTCTCGTGGTGAAGAAGATGTACACCGACATAGCCACCAAATTCTAGGAGGAAGGGAACTGGGAGACTAATTGGTACCATGGTGGTTCAAGTTATATCGTTGAGGTTTTTTAAAAATTAAATAATTTAATTATTTGGATAAATATTTAAATATAATTTGGGGAGAAATATTTTATCCTATTCGATAGGGGACTTGACCTACATCCCCTATCTCAATTCCCTTTTCATTCTCACGGCATATGAATCCATAAATGGTAGATTCTAGGTATTTACTATTTTATAGAGTCTTCAAGAATAAGGATCAGAGTGCTATTTCATCTTCTCATGATGTTGTTTTCATTTTGGTGTTTTTTATCTAACGCCTCTATTTTATGGATTTTTCTATGGATTCTATATTTCCTATCCCATTGTTTGAATAAGGTTGTTGAATTTGATAAGTAGGGGGTTTTTTCTTCTTGGTAGGTTTTTCATATATATTTTCATTATTATATGTTTTTTCTTTCACTGTGTAATATGAAAGCATGGGTTGGGCATGTGAATGACTCGAAATGGGACCAACTAAAATCTCAGTGATTTGTGGTGGTGTCCTAGGGTATTTATAGTTTGGTTAGATGTCGTTTGGAATCATTGATATTTAGGACAAACTATGTGGTTTTCAATTAATTGGAACATTATTAATGGTTTGTTCTAACTAATGACTATAATGGTTGTGTTTCTTATAATAGGATAGAGAGGCCATTCAATTAAATAATGTTATACAATTATATAATCCACTTATTATTTGGAGGTAGAGATTCATCAGGATCATGGATATAGTATATTGGTGTTTCCATACACCATTGTGGATAAGGTCATTGGGTTGAGCATAGATGGAATGTAGTATGGAGGTTTTAACCATATAATTATTGATGATATCCTCCATATATGTGCATACTAGAATAATGATATTGTTCTATATTCTAGAGGATGTTGTCCATGAGCAGTATTTTTTATTCTAATCACTAATATTGGATGATCTTCTCATTTTATATGGGTTTATTCGCATCATTTACGAATGGGATTATGGATAATGATTGATTAATGATGATTTCAGTTAGGTATCATTAAATTATATACTATGGGTGTGGAAATGGATCTTTAACTAAGGTAATGTTAATAGGTTTGATGCATTGTTACCCCTAAATTTTTATTCATACTATAGGTACATTATCTAATTTTGACACTTAATGAATAAAGTAAACTTATCACTAATGGCTTTTGGATCATAGAGTGAAGTAGGGTTACTGTTCTTGATTATTCAAACATTATAATTTTCATACACCTATATAAATTTATATAATATGGAGGAACAATATTTTTATTGGGATATTGAGTATCTTCTCACACCCTACACTTGTACCAAAGCGTTAAAAATGAATATATTTAATGTCAATCAAGTAGTTGAAAGGGACATGATACTAGTTCATAAGGGGCGGGGATGTGGTGGATGTGTAAGTGTAGTGTGACTGTTACTTTTGTAATTAAAATAGGATGATCATTGGTTCGGTGTAAGGCTATCTATTTTATTTACATACCAAATTTTGGTGTATATTGTTTACCCACTTTATGATTCGTAGTGATTGTGCTTATATTTTAATATATCATGAAATTTTTGTTGTATATCATGAATTGAATTGGGTTTTTTATTTTCATCCTATTTTTTATTCCTTATTTTATTCAGAATTTTGTAATATGGTGATTTCATCTACTACTTATCACCCTTATAGTGGTTATAGTATCCCCAATATCATTGATACTAACACCCACTACTAGTTGTTGGCCTATGGAATGTGAATAAGAACTCTTATGGAATGTAGTGGTCTTTTTCAGTCATTATATAGGTGAGCCAATCTGGGGATATTACACCATAGAATAAAATAAGATGTCAATATATGTCAAGGTCGGTAGAATTTTGATGAATGAAATTTATTAACCATAATATGACATTATTCCCAAAATATATCCCAAATTAAAATAAATGCTTATGGATGACCTTCCATAAATATATAACACTTATTGGATAAATTAAAATGACCCAAGTTCCCTCAATTCAAATTATAGACATCCAATGGGTGGCCACGTTGGGTCTCCCAAAAAACAATGCCTTTAAATCATTGGATCACCATATCCCTACTCTCAATCAAAACACTTTATCAAATCACCTTCCACACAACCATAATCCTACCTCATTATAATTATTCTCTTCATTGCCTCTGACACTCCCTTCTAACGAACACCTCTCATCTCATTGATAGTGATGCACATCCAGTGACACATCTTAGGACTACTAATGAATAGAGTTATGCTAGTGACCATTATGGACTCTGTAGAAGGTTCATTCCCTAAAATCATACATTTCAAGACTTCTTTTTGTTTCCCCCCACACACATTTGTCTTTTATGAATATGGATTAATGTTTTTATCAAATCATTCATGTCACTCTAATAACACTATATGATGAATGTTTATCTTTAAATTTATATAACCAGTAAAAAATACTTCTATTAACAAAAGAAGTCATGTTTTAAAAAAAATATTATTTTTTAATTAAATCACATAAAATACAATTAAAATTCATTAGATTTTTTCACATCATGAGATAGTTTTTTTAAGATATAAAATAATAGTACGTAGATATAAACATCAATATAATAAAGAAAAAATAATTTAGACTCCATAGAACTGAATTTTACCATAAATATCACTCATACAATATAATTTTTAAAAATATAGTGAATCGTTAGGAATGTTATAGAAATTTTAAAGGATGTTTATAACTTTTGTAGCTAAAGTAGTAAAATATGAGTTAATATAATGATGGTGTACATATATAGTTTAAATGTAAATTTGACCATTATGATATGATTTTTATCTTACTATTGCAATTTGACTACTATATGACCATTATAATAGTAATAGTATCCAATAGAATAATAAAATATTTGTTTTAGAGTATATAAAAAGGTATTGTAATTTTATTTTTAGTATATAATTATTTGTTCATATACTCTATTTGGTATGTTTTATGACTTCATAAATATATAATAATTTTGTAACCATTAATATAAGAGAATGCAAGACTAAAACTGTAATTTTATTCATGTAACGGATCTTAAAAAATTTAAATAATTTCGCTAAACTATAAATAAAATTCAAAAGTCTAGAAAATAAAATTAGAGATTTTGAATAAATTATTTTGTGAAGTAATTACGTTACCATAAAAAAAGTAATATTAAAATTAATATTTTTGTTCCCTAATAAATAAAATATGAAATTTGTGTATTAAATAACCATCCCCTTGATATGATGGTTTTACATTTTCCACAACCTATATTTTCAATGCGTATAAGTAGAAATTATGAAAGAAATATACTCTTTATTATATAAATATCCACCTCCCAATCCAATTTCATTTACTATAATTCTAATTATATTATACCACCATATCTTATTATCTCATTAAAAACTTTTTAAAACCCTTTGATTTCTCATGTAATCACCTCTATATGTATTGGGTGCTATATTTAAGTAAATGGATTCCCTTCCTCTTCATTTTAATTTATGTACGCCTCCTGTAGTAAGATATATAGTTTTCAAGTTACTCAATATTTATAGACATAAACCAATTCGATGACAGTTTAAATTATTTTATATCAATTAGATACTTTTATTCTCTCTCACTAACCCCATTATATTAACCATTTTGTATACATGTTATGCTACCGAAATCATTCATTAATTTTCTAGGAAAACCATTATTTTATGAATACCAACTACTAGTTTCATTTAATGGTATTAATATAAATGTATTTTTTTTCATTTTACATGGATTTACATGTATTAAACTCCTATTCCATTCTCATGGTTTTTAAAATTTTAAATTATTGTTCCGTTATGTTCTTATGAAATAAATAATTATATGAAATCCATTCTCATTATACACTAGTTATTGGTGAAATTATTTCTTATGATATATGATATAGGTGGAACATATAAATTAAAAAAATTATGTTTGTTTCCAGATATCCATATAATTTGTTTATTAATTTTTTAATCTCATGAGATACCATTCCTTGTGCATGGGAGGTTAGACTCTAAAACTATGTGATTATTTCATAGCAGTGAGCCTCAACATATACTTATACTACCTATTTTATGTTGTTTCCAATTTTTCTTGATTATTAAGTCTTCTGATATCATAATTTTGATTCCTTATTTCAATGTTAATTTTAAATTTTATTTTTTCTTGATATTAATTTTTTTCAAATATGAATCATTTTTACATGTATTATTCCTTTACATGTATTATTCGACCACCATTTTATCTTATCTCGTATATTTGATATCTCTTATAGTATTATAATGTCAATTGGATATTTATAAAATTTATTGTTTATAAATAAATATGTTGTATATTATTTATTACGATTGTATTTATGAATATAATATTCCAAATATACTATACCTATAGGCACTTTAGGTTTTTTTTGGATCGTTATATTTAAAAAAAAGTAATTAAATTTTTAATTAAAAATGGGTTATAATATTTTGTATGAAACCAAGATCTAGTTATATATAAGTATTCGTGTTGATAAAACATTAGTGGAGGCCCAAGGGATAATTATAAATATTTTAAAACCTATGTATGGAGTATTTAGTTTCTTAAAAATTGCATCCTTGTATAGATATTATAAATTGGATGTGTTTATAGAATAGATACACTTAAGGGCAATCACCTGGAAAAATGTTGGTTATAGCAACCATGCCCCTTATTTCATTTTTTAGTATGATTTCATACATAAAATTTTACTTAATACAACATAAAATATTGATAAGTCTAGTGTATTTGGGAAATGATTTTCATTACATAACAACTTAAAACCTAAGAAATCATAGTATTTATTTAAAACATCCTTTTCATTACCAAAACATTCTTTCGTACTTAATAGTGACTGAGATAATTTGAGGACATACATAAGAAAGGGGTGATATATATCCCAATAATGGAATAAAAAAGTAATAATATGATGAATACAATAATATTTATACAACAGTCATATCAAGGGAGCACAAAAGGAACATGAATAATAAGGCATGTTATAACATGATAATCATAACAAGGATAATCTGGAAACAACTAAAAACACTGCATTACAAATAGATCAAGGATATATCATCCAAGAACCCATGGTGGAACAAATCCCATAAAGGAAACAGGTAAATCGCCTATCTCAAAATTACATATCTTGATACTAACCATTACCAAATACATTGGAGAAATATTTGGGAATATCCTCTATAAGCATTAGATTCTCAAGCTTAACTGGGTGACAAAAATCATATAACATGGAGTCATTCAACATCATTATTTATTATAACAGTGAGGAATTTGGAATATATACATATATTTCCCCAGAAATAATTATATGTGAATAAATTTGAATATCCTCAATAGAGAAATGCATATGGTATTCACTACACAATGATTTTGGAATGGAAAATAGAGGTGTAGTTTCTGCAGCATAACGACATCAAATAGAAATTTATAAAATGGACTGAAGAAAGTGAAAGTGATATTTAATAATTTGTAAAAGAAATGGAAATTAAGGGGTATATTTATTAACATAACCCAACAAAGGAAAAGGAATATAGAAGACATAATATAAAATTAATGCCTGATAAAAGAGGAGGGTAGCAGATTCCTTACAAAATTTTGGCATAGTAACTGTGTACACAAGGGTTCATAAGAAGGATAAATGAGAGTGAAAGGGAATACAATAATCTAAAATTTTAATGGAATTTAAGGAAAATATTTAATAATGTATAATAACTTAAACAAATATAAATCAAAATGGAATATTGTAAATGAAGCGCTTGATAAAAAAGGGGAGAGAGAAAATCTTATAAAGAATTTCAACCTTGTAATGGGTATTCATAAAGGATTATAGGGGGGATTAATGTGAGTTAAGGTAAGGTATTATTATTAATACAGAAAATTTATATTAATTATATCATGTAACAATATATCCCAACATTTTAAAATTGATTTTAAGAAGAAAAATAAAAAATTAGTTCTGGAATTGAAATGGGAAGAGAGAAATACATTACACGAATGTGTGACACCAATGGCTTGGTGGAGGACTCTTGAGAGATTGGAGGAAACATTGGATGACTATATGGTATATATATAAGTGTTTTTTAGTTATAAAAAGAGTTTTAGTGATGAAAAATTGTTTCTTGGATGGGTTTATATAGGAAAGGAGGTGGAATTCTGTATTATTTTGGTTTTAGACACTACATAAAAAAATATTTAAAACCAAAAACCATACCATGGGTTTTCCCATTGTGTATGCCAAAGAAGAGTGGTATACATTATTTTATTAGGAAAATGACTTATGTTAATAAAATACTTCACATCCTAATGTGGAAGGGAGTCACACTTTTGAAGAAATGATTTTAAAATCTCAAAAAAAAAATTATGTCATGGAGGATTCACTAAGGATTTATTAAATATATAAAATAAACTAAAAATAAGTATTTTTAAATAAAAAACATATATTTTTTCCAATTTTACCCTTTAAAGTATTTATTAAATTACTATTAAGATATTATGATGATATAAAAGGCACCGTATATTTATCCAGTATTTAATTTTTACGCAAAAAAAATTGACCAACATAGAAAATTATTAAGAATTAACCATTGGATAATGTCAACATCGTGATTCTAATAAATGATATTCATTTTACCTGAATAATTTTCAAAATATATGAATTTTCACTTTTAAATAAAAAATGGCATTTATTTAAAATTGTGGGTTTTTGTCAATAATATATTTTAAACCCTAATAAAAATTGTATTTAAGTTCTTTAAAATTATATGATCATTGATATTTTAAAATAATAATTTAATAATAATAATTTATTAAAATATTATTTATTTCAAAAATACACTAATTCTTCAAAATAAATTTTTTAATTTAATATGGATATTTACCAAAAATAGTACTAGTGCTTCCAAAATCATTTACAAGGTAACAATAATATGATGAAAATATATTCAATATTATGAAAAAGAATAATGTAAAAATTTATAATTCTAGGATATATATAAATGTCTCTTTATTAAACTAGCATATTCTTTGCATGTAAGGTTCTTTATGGTGCAAAATTCATCAGGAATTTCGGTGAACATGGTTTGGGCCATGATCTCGAGGAGCTTGAACATCTCTTATAAATGGTTTCACTCATGGTTATGTTTTTGAACATCATCTTAGTTTCGGTTTAGAGAAAATCCATGATAATTTTTCTCATTTTGAAGCTTTGTTATATGGACTTCATAGGGTATGATCCCACTAGGTAAGGCAATGAAGTCATTTTTTTGTACCAAAAGGATTTTATAAAAACCTAAATTTATAATAGTCATGTGATCACTATTCAATGTATATATTATTGGTTTTAAATTTGTAATTGTAATTTAAATAAAATCAGATATAATAACACAAAATATGTTCATGTTTGTTCAATATCCATAATACATTTAATTAAATTAATGAGGGTAATTTTATTCCTAAAATTTTGGGTCATTACAATCTTCTCCCCTTTTGAAATTTTACCCTCTAAATTTCATTTTCCCAAACTAAAATAGATGATTGTATCTTTACTTCATCATCTCCTATGGTTCCGAAACTACTTCTTCAATCTTGTGGTTTCTACACAACACATTGATGAAGGGAATTTTCTTATTTCATAGAATATTTTCTCTACAATATAAGGTATTTCACTTGTTTATCTATATAAGAATGGTCATTACCTAATGGAATCACATATGGATTGTGTAAATGTGATGGTAATTTTATGTACTTTATTAAGAGAGATTCATGAAATACATCATGTACTTATGAAAATTTTTATGGGAGTGCTAGTCGATAGGCCACTGATCTAATGAAATCAAGGATCTCAAAATTTTTTATATAAGTTGGAAACATATTTACCTTCTTCCCAAATATCATCACTCTCTCCCATGGATATATACAGAGGAATACCATGTCTCTAACATTAAAATATAGTTCTCTTCAAATATTTTCCTCAAATATCATTTTTTGACTCTGAGTAGCTTTGATGTGCTACTAGATGGTGTTAATATTCACAACAATTTCTTCGATAATTTATTTACCTACATGTTTTCCTACCATAGCTTCATCTCAATATGTTAGTGTTCTACACCTATTCTCCTAAAGGTCTTTATAGGGGACCATTTGGATGATCGTGTGGAAACCGTTGTTGTAAGAGAACTCAACCAGATCAATATGTCAGTGCCATCCACATTTTATGTCCATTAAGCATGATCTCAAAATGTCCTCAAGTGGTTTGATAGTATGCTTAGATCAGTCATCAGTTTTAGGGTAAAAGGTAGTAATAATATGTATATTAGTTTTTAGGGCATGATGGATACTTTTTCGATAACATAGAGGTGAATCGTGGATCTCAGAAGGACACAATTGATAGTGGTACTCCATGAAGAATTACCATGACTCTGATGTACATTGATCCAGTGAGAAATCCTCTTGAATCGTGATGTAGGGTGTAGTCTTTGTTACATTATCAACAATAACCTAGATAGAATTGTTTCCTATGGATGAATTTGGATGTCTATTGAAGAAGTCCATGGTCATTTTCCCATTTCCATTATAGTATGGGTAATGGTTTTTTCATCCCCTTAGACTTCGACCTTTCAGCCTTCACATGTTGACATACTAGGCACTTTGATGTATAATTTGAAATCTGTTTCTTCATTTCATCCCTCCAATAGTGATCTTAGAGATCTCGATACATCTATGTGCTTCATTAGTTAATAGATAATGTCAAACTATGTTCATCATCCAAAAATTATTTCTTTAACTTTGGATTTGATGGAACACATAGTCATGGACAAAATCTTATAGTTCCTTCAACATTAACATCAAAATCCTCATATTTACATTTTTTGATAGTTTCCAATTTCTATTAAATTAACACAAAACCTTTTTGAGGATCCTTTAACCTTTCTGAAAGTGTATATTGCGAAATCATTTGTGAAAGGATTAGTCATGTTCATTTCTTTGTGATTCTCATGTTTGTATCCTTCAAATATTTGAAGATCAGATCCTTCTCAATTATCCTCAACAATAAAATTGCTAGGTGCTGTATACATAGAGGTTTTTCACCTTATTTTCTTTACCAGGATGTAATTGGATTGAATAGTCATAATCCTTGATGAGCTCTAACCATCTTCCTTAGAGCATTTTTATCTCTTTCGATATGAAGATATATTTGAGAATTTTTTAATATGTATGTATTTCAAACTTATCCCGAAAGGGATAATGCCACTATTTTTTCAACGCAAAGACCATCGTTTCCAACTACAGATCATGTGTGGGATGGTTTTACTCATGAAATTTTAACTACCTTGTGTTTTAGGCAATGAAATTGTCTTTTTACGCCAAAAGATAGCCCAATCCATTATTTGACGAATCACTCAGAAATTACAAAATGATACTTACTTTTGGGAATTGTGAGCACATGGGAAGTGATAATACACATTTTCAACTCCCTGAATATGAATTATTATTTATAATTGCATTAATATTTGACACCATTCAATGTTATCTTTGTACGATGGTTTGAAAAATGTGATAAATTTCCACAAATTGGTGATAATATTAGGTTAACCCATGGAAAATACGAATATCTATCACTGATGATAGAATTTTCCATCCATCAATTTTTTTTTTGTTTTCAGATAATTCATTGATATTCAATTTAATGTGATAATATGACCCATTAATGATACTTATTTTTACAAGAACTAACACTTTATGTACTTTTCATAATGATTCTACATTCACAAGGACTTTGTCACATCCACCTCCTTGGTTTTGAGTATAATATAATAACAACGATAAATACTATAGATTCCTAGTGCAGTGGAAGTATAGGAAGAGTGTATGCCCAAAATTTAAAATTTTCAAAATTAATTATTATTCTGGGAACAATACGACGATGGATTCTAGTATCCACAGAATTGAATTAAAGAAATAAGAAAAACGAGAGAACCCAAAACCAAGAATAGAGGCTTGAAATATTTTCTTTATAATTAATTTTATTAAATTATAAAATTACATCCAAGGTGATTCTTTCTTATTTGATGCATCTGACCATGAATATGAGGTGGGGATTCATTGGGATATAGAATCCAAGGATAGGAATCCTCTAATGGTGATCCACACATGCTCCACATATCTTTAGACATTCAAGAAGGAGTCTTTGGATCCTAGTGCAGAAGATACTTGCACTTGTGATATCTACCATAAATCACCTTGATATTCACTTCCAAAGCATTCTCCTTGATCATATTGAGTAGGGTATTTCGGATTCATGAGAACATTATTAGAGAGTGTAGAGTTTTCTAGGCTCCAGATATTTTATCCAAGGATGTTGTGCACACAATGATTGGTTAGTCAGTCGAATAATCCCATGGATAATATAGAGAAAAATAACATAATGGGGAATTTAATTCTATATGTAATAATAAATATTTAGCACTGGTGTTGTTACATAAGTTATTTTTCAATGTAAACCCCCATGTCAAATAATAATAGTAGTGTTATTATTTCCATGACATGTTCTTAACATAAACATTATATTTAAATATTATTCCACCAAATAATATTCAATATTATTTCTCACCAGACCCATAACCTGTTCCACTGATCCCCCTCAATATTTACTGGGCCTTGAATAATGACTATTTATTTATAAAAAGAATATAACTGCATTACTCAATGATAAATAAATATTATACCCGCAATATATTATCCCAAATAAATAGTGATAAAATAAATGTGATCAGATGTATTTGAATAATATTTAATCCAATACTGGGAATAATATTTATTGAACTTATTAAATATATAAATTATTTAACTAAGATACTGGCTAAAGATAGTGTTGGACACTCTAGGAATATTTCTAATTGGCATTAGGTGGTCTTTCCTAAATTCCAATATTATAGACTAGCAATAGGTCATGTCACCAACGAGAAATAAGTTGATGTTACAATGACATTTCACCTCATATGGAAACTTACTATTTACTATAATCCCTTTGTGTGGATATCTCTATTCAAGAGGGTTTCATGCAAGTTCTATAAACCCATGTTATCGATTTCTTACTCTTTGACTTCCAAAAATTGAAATTTCATAGAGAAAACTAGGGACATGGATTTAGATAGGATATATCCTTTCCATCAAATGGCCTAAGATATCTACTTCCATAGAGGTAACAAATCTTTTCTTGCATTATTCATTAATGCAGTATTACTCATGATGCACCCAATATATCATACCTCACAAGGAACACCTATCATCACTATTTTCATCAGTACATATTAGTAAATGAGTCATAATACCCATTAATATTAATCTTAAAGTCTAAGGATTGATACACAATTCAGCAGATAGAAATGTACAATGACACTTATGAAAGTTTATTTCCTACTGGTGGGTTTTGTTCTCATAATATCTTCCTAGATATTACCCTGGGAACACACTATAAGAAGGATCCTCAAAGTATCATGAGTCCTCAACACTGATATACTATATCATTTTTGTCACATTAAGTGATATCATCCAACCATAAAGCATATATTCTATAAAGCTATCATGGAACTTCTGGATGCTCATCATAGGAGGGGTATGCTATGATATTTTAATGTGAAAACTATTATTAGGAAATTATCACATACAATGTCACACATAAAGAAAATTCTTGATGTGATAAGTAGTTTGTTAATATACATCCAATGAATATTGGTTTATCATAAAGTAAAAAAGAAGTTTTTTATAGGTAACCAACTCCAACATACTCGCACTTTCTCTAGAGACAACTCTTAACAAACATCATTCTACTATCCCTCACATGATATTCATGCTTCTTTAGAGATAGGAATTTAGTCATCTTGTCCACCATTTTTTCTTTCGTGGATACTCTTCTCACTTCTAGTTCGACCCTTTGATATAAATCCTTAAAGAGGTGATAATTTTAGAGTATGTTATTTTTCCGTTGATGTAACCTTGGAACTTTTTCTAGATCAAACACTATAGTATTGTCACAATTCAATGTGATGGGTTTCTTACTTCTAGGAACCACATCAAGCTCTCAGAAAATGTTCTAAATCCAAATGGATTCCACGGATACATCAGAAGCCCCTATATAATCAAACCCCACTGTAGAATTAGAAAAAAATGAATACTTAGAAAAATTCCATCTCACAGCTCCTCTGTTAAGAAAAAAACATATCATAATAGTAAGTTTAAATCATTCTAAAATTTCTGAAAACCATCATCATCATACCCTCCGATGACAAGATAGTAATCTCCTCCATACACCAAGAACAAGCCCTTAGTTCTTCATTGATACTTAAGGGTAGTATTGATAGCAGTCCAATGATATTCTACTAGATCTTCTTGATATCTTCCTACCATGCTTAGTGCATGGGAAACATCAAGCCTTGTACATAAAATGGAATACATGATAAATCCTGTCATTGAATCATATATAATCCTAATCATCTTATACTTCTCTTGTTGTTTTGGGGGACAAATTTCATGGAAATATGTATACCATGTGACACTAGAACCAATATCTTCTTGGATTGTTCCATAAAAAATATCTTTAGTATCTAGTCAACATATGTATATTGAATTAGTAAAAAAAGCCTATTGGATATATCACAAATGATCAGGAACCCTATAATATAGGCTTCTTTCACCTAATTTCTTCATAGATAATCACTTGTTCAACTAGTCCTTGTCTGATAGCAAGATTGTGATGTCATTTCCAATAAGAAATATGTCGTTAACATACACAACTATGATGATGACCACATTTACATTAAACCAGTAGGAAGTACATGGATCAAATTCATTTGAATTAAATTTGAATTATCTTATAGAATCATAAAATCTATTATTCCATGATTTGGATTCTTAATTTAATCCATAAATGAATCTCTACAATTTTCATACCCATTTAGCATCACCTGGTGTCACAAACCCGTCAAGTTGTATCATATAAAAATCTTTCTAAAGGTTCCCACCAAGGAATGTAGTTTTGAAATCCCTCGGCCAAATCTCATAGTCATGGAAAGCTACATGGGAAAGTATGGTTCTTATGGAATTATACATGGAAAATGGTGAATTGTTTTCATCATTGTCAATTTCATGAAGCTATTTAAAACATTTTTCCACTATACTTGCTTCATAGGTACTATCTTGACATTCCATGTCCAGATTCTTTTTGAATACCCATTTACACCCAACATGCTTTACATCAACCAGGGTGTTGACTAGTACCCAGACATAGTTATGATACATGGAATCCATCTCAAAATTCATAATTTGTAGGCATATTACAACGTCTAAGCTCTCTACTACTTTTTTGTAGGACATATGTTTATCATTGTCCAACAATAATGAGTCACCTTCATCGGTGGAGAGGAAACCATATATCCATGGTTCCCTTACCTCTCTTTTATTCCTACACAGTACTAGTGTTTCAGAAACTACCCCTTCCAGGGGGACCTGTAGAACTTGTTCCTGTACCAACCTCTGTGTATCTTGAGTATAAACTTCATCGGAGTCAGTATTTCTCCCACTATCATTTTTAGGATGTGCTCCCTCTAATGAAATACAGCTTGTATGGAAACAAGAACATTATTTTATGATGTGTTGTATAGTTAGTATCCCTTTGTTTCCTTGGTATACCCTATAAAGATACACTTCATTCCCTGGGGTGTCATTTTTTTCTGGAGAAAGCCTTAACAAATTCCTTGCATCCCCATAAACAAGTATGATACAATGTGGGTTTCTTTCCACTCTATAGCTTAAGGGGAATCCCATTTTCCACCTTATTTGATACTTGGTTTAATGTTTATTCCACAATTTGTAATGGATATTCCATAAAGGATAATGAAATATCTGCATGACTCATCAATGACATTACCATGTCCAACAAGGTACTGTTCCTCCTTTCACTAACATAATTCCACTATGGTGTATAAGGTGGAGTGAGTTGAGATAGAATTCCAGACTCCTATAAAAGTTTCCTAAACTCTTAGATAATATATTATCTATCTCACTCTGGTCAAATATTCTTTATCATCTTACCAAGATGATTATATACATAATTATTGAACACCATGAATTCCTCAAAGGATTCATACTTATACCTCATTATGTAAATAGAGCTATATCTACTCAATTCATCAATAACAGTAATCAAGTAAGAATATCCACCTATATATTCTACTAGAAATGGTCCACACATGTTAGTCTGTACCAATCCTAGATGCTATGTGGCCCTTTCACCATATCCACCAAATGGTGCTTTCATCATTTTCCATTATAAACAAGCATGGCATCTATCAAGTGGTTTTATCTCGTAATAGTCTAAATAATCATCTTGATAGAGAATTGTCAGGCACTTCTTGTTTATATGACCAACCCAGGGATGCCACAACATGGTGTAGTATGAGTCATGTTAACTTGGCTCATTATCATTTTCCAACACTTGGTTCTCATAATTTAATACATACAGATCATGATGTAAAAGTTTCATACAATAACTAATGTTTCCCTTATAAAAGTAATAACATTTATTTCCAGACTTGAAAACAAATCCATCTGTATCTAAACATGATATAGAAATTTTGTTATTGGTAACACTAGGTACATAATAATATCCATGTAAAACCAAAATCATTCCCTTCAGCAATGTGAGGTGGTTGTCACTAATGGAAAGAGTATCCAGCCTCACAGCATTGGTATCTCGTATATCCACTTATCTTCTAGCAATTCTCTGAAATCTAATTGGTTCCTACATTTTAATAAAGACATGATCCCCCCAATCTATATCAAATACCCAGTTTGTTGAAGTTAAATATTCCAATCGATAACGAACACACCATTGGCCTCCCATTTTCTCTATGTATAGTTCCTTCTTCTGAGGCCTGACTTGCCGCATGAAATGTATATTGTCTCTTTTTCCACACCCATCCTCTGGATCTTCTTCTTCTTGGTCGAATAGTGATCAGGAGCTTTAGAATTTATATAAATCTTATGCCACTTTTCCTTTTCTTCCTCTTGTTATTCACCATAATAATTGTGGGTTTTTCACACCACAGTTCCTTATCAACTTTTTAAATTATGGTAAGAAGCATTGACAGAGTCTTCTCACTATTTATCATATTATAATTCCAAATAAAACTATAGTAGGTCTTGGGAAGTGATGATAGCATGAGATCTATATGCAACTCACCTAATAATTTAATCCTTATAATGTCCAAATTCTCTATAAAGACAATAAAGTTGACTAAATGTGGTCCAGCTGGCATATAATCTCTATGAATAGTAATGATATAAGCGTTGGAGAACTCAAACCTCTCCTATCTTACCTTTTCTTGATAGATATCCCAAAGGCGAGACATCATTCTATAAGAATCCATTTCCTTATGTTTCTTCATGATCTCATTGGCCAGTATTGATTGAATGAGGCACAGAAAATCTATAACATCACTAAGATGTTTCTCGTACATAGAGAGTTCCTCATCACTCACCTCATTTTCAAGCACAACTGGTAAAGGCTCTTCCAGCACATAAAGTTTTCTCTCACAACAAAGGTTAACTTGAAGGTGCCTTTTCCAATATTGGAACTTCGTGTAGGTGAGAAGGTTTTCCTTGTCGAGTATGGATTGCAATGACATGTTTGATGTCATTCGGATTGTTGATTACAAAAATTAAGATTAATATAGTTTTATTACATTATCTTGATAAATATAGGAGAAAAATAAATAAATATCTATCAATCTCCCACTATTTTGTAAAAACCCAATATCCCTCACCATAGGCTATGGTATATCATGTTTCATTAAAATTCATGTGGAAAGGATCCATATTTCCCATCGAATTTCCCCAACTAGGGTTGGTTAAGAAACATTATAGGATTTAGGTAGGCATTCCAACTTCCAAATTCCTTAACTCACAACTCATTAACCTATTGAGTGGACTCCCCAGTCCTGAAATCCTTAATTATGGATTTTCACAACCATTGCCTCTCAGTTACACCAATTCCTACAAGGGAAGTCACCCCTTGATGTAAACAAAGTTATGTCGACCAAAAAAATCAAATTAGAATTCCTAGATAATTGAAAGCACCCCAAGTAGGGTTGGTCAACAACTTTTAACTACGGTCAGATTTTAACCAATATAATGGAATCCTATACCAAATTAATATTTAATTTAAGTATTGTTTCCATTATGCATCAATATTCATTTATTATCTTTTCACATGCTTGTAAATGTTATGTTGGATATACATAAGTGATTAACCATGTATATATATTATTCACACAAAAGAAATTTTATTTTAGTTCCATCTTGTATTATTTTGAGTTCATTAATTATGTGATAATGTCAAATATACATAATAAATAACCATACAACTGAAAGAAATAAAATAAAGGGTATGACCATGAGATTACATATTGGTCAGTTTATCTAGTGATTGGTAAACTGAACCTGACCTAGGGGAGAAAAAACATGAACCATTTAAGGTTTGTGTTTTAACCTTTCTAGCTATCCACGTTTGAATCTCCTTGGATTGGATTCACATAGGTTCATATCTTGAACTGAATCTACTAGCCTGAGAGTTCCATCCATTGCATATGATTTTAACTCACATGCAAGTGAGTGGTAATGGGGGGATACCTAAAGGAAAACATTGCCACGTATTCCCTACCTATTAATGAGTAGAAGTCACACATTCCAACAATTTTAATATAATAAATAAATCAAAAGGTATCCAAACACATAAAAAGGTATGTTCCTTCTCATGATCATCCATATACATGAAATTTTTTTCCTATTCAATAAAACTATCATTCAGTTATATAATTATTCTTATTAACATAAATTAGCCTTGAATCAATTAATCATTTTCATTAATTAATTAATCCTTTTTATCTTAGTCCATTTTTTAATTTCCTTGAGATTATCATCAATAACCTTTTACAAAACATGAACTTTGGATGAAACCTAGTGAATAGCTATCCAAAACTATCAAGCATGTATTTATACTTGTATACACATTATTCTTTGTGACATGTAGCATGCACACAAAATTATAATTGTAATACAACTCATGCCTGATGTAAAGATCTTTAATCATTATGGTGATGTTAATTAAATATGTATATATATATATATATCAAACACCTATCACATGTTATGTCCCATATTTATTCCAACATAATGGCACATGTCTCACATGTTACATAAAATAAAATAAAATTTTTAAATCTACATAATCTGGAAAAAGTTTGTGGCTTGTAGATTTTACTACATGATGTGTACCCTCCTCACTATCCATACAAAGTACACACTGGGGGAAATGGCATGTGAGTTGTACTTCAGTAATCATTGGAGTACACAGTTTGTCTAGTGGGCCACACGTTGTTTCAAATCATTGTTACATAGTCACCAGTCCGAAATGCCGTGTAAAGGATACATGACTTGACCATATCCCAAACGAACTAGACACCATGTATTCTGGGTCACATGGTGTGTAGTCAAGCTAACCGTATGACAGAATGTCCTGTTAACATGTGATGAAATAATTAAATACACTACGTGTGATAGATACAAACAGCATGAGTAATTGCAGAATTACCGCGGGTGCATTGAACACAAATGCATGACATGTAGATCTGACTACATGGTGTGTATTCTTGTATTATCTGGACAGAACCATTGATACCTCCTGATGATATCCTCAGTTTAATATTAATCATAAAAATATTCATTCTTGTTAGATCTATGGGAAATGAAAATTGAGGAAATGATCTATAAATTCAGATTATAATAATGGTTAAAAATGACTTAATAAACTATCTTATTAAAGATTCAATCATTAATCAATTATTTAAATAATTATAAATGAAAATATGACCACTCGGATACCACTTGTAGTTTCCAGGCACAGTGAAAGCACATGTGGTGTGTATACCAACATTGCATATTTTCATAATATATGATTAATTTGAGATCAATACAATGATGGATTGAAGTATACATATAATTTAATAATAGATAAAAGACAAAGGATAGAACCCAGAACTAAGAAGAGTGGGACAACATATTTTGTTTATAAATAATTTAATTAAATTATATAATTACCTCTAAGGTGATTTTTTCTTCATTGATGCATCTGACCACAGATTTGAGGTGAGGCACTGTTGCGATGTAGAATACAAGGATAGGAATCCTCAATCAATAATCCACATGTGCTCCATGTATCTCTAAATGTCACCGAAGGAGTCTCTGGGTTCAATTATGGAAGATCCTTATTTGTTTAATGTCCTCCTTTGATCACCATGGTAATCACTTCCAAAGTTTTCTCATCAATCCGATGGAGGAGGATCTCTATAATTCATGAGAGGATTCTTGGAGAAGGAAGAGTTCTCTAGGCTCGATAGCTTTTATCCAAGGATGTTGTGCACACAATGATTGGTTACCCAGTCAGATGACCCATTGGGTAATAAAGATAATAATAACATAATAGTGAATTTTATTCACTAGGTAATAATAAATAATTAGTATAGGTTCTGTTTCTTAATGTATTATTAAAGGGGAAACCTTATATCAAATAATAATAAAAGTGATATTATTTCCATGACATTTTCGTAACTTGGAAATTATATTTAAATATTATTTAACTGAATAATATTTAATATTATTTCTCATCGGACCCATTGCATGGTCTGAAAAACCTTCTCAATATTTATTAGACCTTAAATACACACCATTTAATTATCAAATAAAGATAATTACATTATTCACTACTAAATAAATATTTCATAAATAATGAATTCTATAGAATCACTAGCGATGAAATAAATATGATCAACAATATTTGAATAATTATTAATCCACAAATAGGAATAATATTTATTTAATTTGATAAATAAATGAATTATTTATCTCAAATACTGGCTGCACTTAGTGTGTGACACTTTAGGCATAATTCTTGGTGCCATTAGGTGGATATGACTAAAGTCCAAGATATCTATCTTGAAATAGATCAAGGAACCCAAGAAAAATAATTTGATGTCACAATGACATGTCACCTCTTACGAATTCATACCATGTATTATAATCCCTTTTTTCCAGTATCTCCAATCAAGCGGGTTGCATACAAGTGCCATCAGCCCATGTGCTTGATTTCCCATTATTTGACATCCTGGAGATGAACATTACTATATAACACCAAGGCCATGCATATAGTTAGTCTATATTATTTAAATCAAAGGGTCTGATATATCTACTTTTGTATATGTGACAAATACTTCCTCGCATTATTCATTAATGAAGTATTACTCGTGACATACCCAACATATCCTACCTCTTGTTGAATATATTACATCATGATTTTCATCAATAAATCTAACTGATCGAGTCTTAATACCCATTAATTATAATCTTAATGTATTAGGACCAATACATCTTTCTTTATATACGATCATCCAATGACACTAATGAATGTTTATTTCTTACTGGTGGGTCTTGTTCTCATAATATCCTCTTGGATATTACCAAGGGCACACACCATGAGTTGTTTCATAAAATTTTTGTGAGCCTCCACTGATGATTTCCTGCATCATTTGTGTCTCTTCAAATGATATCATCCATCCATATAACATAGACTCAAGAATAGTTTCAGGGCACTTCTGGGTTCTCACAACATCATGGATCTGCTATGGCCTTTTAATGAGGAATTTATTCTTAGGACAATATCACATACTATGTATCACAGAAAGAACCATCATGATGTGATAATTAGTTTTTTTAATATTCATCAAATTAATATATATTTATCATAATGTACAAATAAGTTGGGTTCTAGGGCCCCAACTCTAACAAATACTATGACAAGTTTGTCAAGGTATTCTCAAAAGACTCTATTCACAATGTCAATAATGATTTCTAGTGAATTAGTGAGTCTGAATGGAATAACTATGAAATCATAATCCTCACACCTTATAGGAAAAGAAGTATTATGGATATCCTCTTTCTTAACCCTTACTTGGTAATATCCTGACCACATATCCACCTTGGAAAAGTATTGTGCTGAATATAGTTGATGGAAAAAGTCATCAATTCATGGAAAATGATACTTTTCTTTTATCATGATTTTTAGAGAGTATGATAATCAATGGAGAGGCATATTAACCCATCCTTCTTCCTGATGAAGAGAAATCACACACCCAAAGATGATTCACTTGGTCATACGAACCCCTTATCTAGATTCTCCTATAGTTGTTTCTTTAGCTCCCCAAGTTCCACAATAGTCATCCTATATAGAATTTTTTATATTGGAAATTACCAATGTATAATCTCTATTTAATATTCAACCTACCTACTAGGAGTAAGACTAGGAAACTCCTCAAGAAACACATCAACAAATTCCCTTACAAAGGAATGTCTTCTAAGATTGTTTGTTCCTATGATTCCATCATTTGATCAAGATATGCATTCTCGTAGGGTAATATTATCCATGTTTGAGATGATGGTGCTAAATAATATTCCTCCTCCTTCTTTCACTTGCATATAATCGGGGGTTGATTTTCATTTTGATGATTGATTTCCCCCCCATGGAAATTTATGTTGGCTCTATATAGGGAATCCCAATCACTGAACAGAATTAAATCAAATTTCACTATGGGGAGACTTATAATATTTTCAAGAAGGACACTCCCACAGACTTCAAAATGGGGTACAATACTCATAGAAAATTTCCCTAATGATTTAATATCATTTCAAGATAGGGAAATAAGTTTATTGAAAACATAAAAGATATGATAATAAGACATGAATTTAAATACATTATGACTGACAAGACATTATGTAGTGGTTACATGTAATTTAGTAATAATTATCCATCCTAGTATATGACATTCCTTGCTCATTTGATCTTGGATATTGTTTATTCTAATCGTACTTCGCATCCCTTATAGTATAGAATTATAATGTATAATGGTCAACTTATCCCCAATTATGACATAAAAATTTATATAATGACATAGATTAAACATTGTTTCCATCCATAAAATTATCCATTTTCTCATGGTAATTGGATTTTTTTACCATGTCTTTACATATATAAAACATATCCCATCCCCTTTATGAAAATTTCGATGGATCCTCTTTCCACACTAGTTGCATGAAGAAAATTGTATCATCTTTTTTCAGATTGACTTTCATGAGATGTCATATTCCACTTCCTTGATTTCCTTGGGCATTCAAAAATTGTACCAATTTTTAATCATGGTTTTTGAAATTTGGTTTAGAATATAAACAATTTGTCCTAATTGAAATCCCATATGATTGAGAATATAAATGGGGAAATCATCACACTTCCCTTCACATCAATTTCCTTCCTGATTCCTCTAGTTTCTAGCAATTGTCTATAATAAAAGAAAATTTTGGATGAGTATGTTAAATAGATAAACACATCAAGGGGGGATCCAATGACATTAAAGTACTAACAAACATTTATTGTTTTAACATATGAGTTTCTTGGATTCAGTGCATGTTATCCATGATCAACTTCTTAACACATATTCTTGTGGGGATTTTGTTCCCTTAATAATGGTTTGTAATGAGATTATGAATTTACCAAAGAATAACCCCTGGGAGTTTCGAACTAGGTGCATTGTAAGGCCAGGATATCTTATGTCAGACCTAGAACAAATTGTTGGAGTTACTAAACCAAGGTATATCTATTCCAAAACCACATCCACTTACAACATCTCTATGGGTATGTATTTCTGCATAAAATACATTCTCTATACTCCCTTGAATTTTGGTATGGTTTCTTACACTTAGTCTTATCCCTAAGGGTTTTCACTAGGATTTTCTTATCCCAATCCCAAAAAAATCATAACTTATCCTCTGATACCAACTATAAAAACCCTTCAATTTATTTACCTTTTAAACATGATTTATTACATAAAATACCACTTAATAAAACACATAAGATTAAGAGGTCTAATGTCTTTGGGAAATTAGGTAAATTACATAAAATCATAAAACATGAATAGAAACATCTTTATTGATAACTTATTTAACATGAACAGAAATTATCTTCATAAAAAACACTACATGGGATAACCTGTAAACATACATAAGAAAGGGGTGAGCTATAAAGTCCTGTAATGGAATAAACAAGGCATAAAATGTGTCCAAAAATACATTTTATAGAATTAGCATATCTATAGAGACCTGGATTTTCTTACATTACATTTACATCACTTTAATGATAAAAAATATAAAAAATCACACAATGAGGATCCAAAGTTTTACGATCATGGGATACATCACATTTAGAACATAAATAATGAACATTTATTTGACTCTTTTTTACCTAGATTCTTATCATCCCTTGTTTACTTTTTAGTACATGTAGTCACCTGAGGATATACATTAAAAAAGATTGATCTTAAAGCACAATAAGAGGAATGAAAAAACATTAAACAATGTTACAAGCGGTGAGCATAATCATAAAATAATTTATATAATAGAATGGAATGTGGAAATTCATAAAAATAAAACACCATGTCTTAGTGGTTAACAACCACACATAGTTGTGAAAAAAAATTCATCATGGTCACACATCATTACAGTTTATGTCATGAGATTCGTCACCTTAACCAATGCATTGGAGTGTTTTATAATTCCAGGTGAACCTATCACCCTCAAAAATTCATATTGAACTATATAATTCTAGGCGCACCCCTAACATCATAACATTTACATTATCATGAATTTCGTATAGAAAATATGTCAAACCTGAACATAAAATAATGCATGGAAATAAATGGGATTCACGTCATAAATCATAAATTTATAAAAAATTTCTTCCCAAAATAAATAGGGAATATCATTCACAACATGGAACCATTAACCATGACTGAAGATTGAATAAATATTTGATCAGAAAAAAGGGTGTGTTTATTTGAAAGAAGCCTTATTTTGGAAAACATTGGATTTTTCATAAAATCAATTAGAGAACATATATGTCACATAAAAGGAATTATAATAATGACTAAATGATTTTAAGTCTTGTCCATACTGAAAATCAGTTGAAGAGGGAAAACCCAATGAAATAGAGTGGGGTTTGAGAATTTCCCCAAAGCTTGTTTCTAAATGGTTTCTTCAATTTAAAGTCCTATATAAGGACCATAGATTCACTAATTAACAATTCTATAGTATTTAATACATTAAAGGATGTTCATTTGGAACGTGGTCAAAAATCTAGAATTGTTAATATATTTTATTACTGACATTATATAGATATAAATGGACTTATAATGAATATTTTTATATACCATGAGGATGAATCATTGGATAAAATTTTAATGGTAAACAATTAGATCAATTTGGCGGTTTGGCTCAAAATGAACTTGTTTTGTATTATTATTTTATATCATGAGTGTATAAGAATTACATATAATAAAATAAAGTAAAATATAAATATTATGGTCTAGTTCGATAATTAAAATTGTTTCATTACCTATTTTTAAGATAGTAATTCAAATTGAAACCTCATCATTCATGAATGTGATAAATTAACACGTCTCAGACGTTGATTTAATTTATAGTATAGAAAAGAGGGGAGGTTAGATTATAATTAAATATAACATTATCATAATATAATTTAATGACGTATTTCTTATTGGATTTATAATAACATTTTTGTGAAAGGAGGTGATGAAACAAAATGAATATTAGGAACTTGAACAAAAATAAAAGAATCATATAGAGAAATTTACTTCTTGGGTTTATCATTTTTCAGAACCTCTTTAAGGGAGAGGATATGTTATTTTGAGGATACCAAGAGAAAATGGATTTGGTGAAGGAGATTGGTGGAGATTTGGGTAGAATTTAGTTATAGATTGAATCTTGAGAGGTGTGAAGAAATTTGGGTGCAAGCGGTTTTATTTATAGTGGAAGGGAGTAGGTATGTATTAATATTATATTAATTATTTTATTATATCTCCACAAGGTAAGAAATTAGTGATAAATATTGTGAATGAAATAATAATATGTTCATTTGATTTCAAAATTTTTTTTATTTACATCATCCATTAATCAAGTATGATGTAGAAATTCATTTATTAAGCATATTTTGTAAATTATCTAATTTCACTATTCCCCAAAAATTAAAGTATTTCAGAAAAATAGAAAAAATTCACCCTAACCATTTTTTGACGTGTAGAATCCAAAACTGAGCTCCATTTTTGAAGAATAATTCTCTATATATGAAAATGTTATATTTTTTAGAAATCACAATTTACATGAAAAATACAGATTTTAAAATTAAAACTCATTTTATAAAGCTATCAAAATTACATAAGGTCTTATAAAATTATCTTATAACCAAAATAAATAATATTTTTAATTTAAGAACACATCTTATAACCATAAATTTTATTTTATATTAATTAAGTAATTATAATTATATATTTATGACTAATAAAAATACCAAAACTTGTACTATGGTTATAATATCACTTATAAGATGCCTAAATTTTATTTATACATTCATGGGTGAGGTTAATATTATTTTGGACTATTTACTATTCATAAGGTTCATATTACTATTCATAAGGGTAGATTACTATTCATAAGGGTAGGATACTATTCACCAAAACATAATTTTGTCCTATTAGACTTCAAACTTCTTACTGATCACAACTGTGTCTATCAGATTTTTGAAATTCAAAACACAGAAGTTGAAATTTTTTGTTCAAATTTCTCATAGTAGTTCATTTAAGTATAATGTGGCATTGTGTTTCTTAATGAAATTTTATATGATTATGATATTACTAAAATAAGGTAGAAATTTCAATGATAATTTTTTGGGTTGTTACATTCTTCCCCCTATTGAAATTTCACCATCAAAATATTGTTTTGCATAAACTAGTGTGGGTGCATCCCCTTAATCACATCCTTTAGTTCCCATGTTTCATCATAATACTTATAGATCATCTGAAATACTTTGAAAATGTGGTTTTCTTATTGCACAAAACCTTATCTCTCTATTCCAAAATCATTACTGCCTAATTCTCATAAGATAGATCATCTTCCAACTATACCACCTCTGAGTTTAGTACTTGTGGGGGATCTGGTATGTATTTCCTCAGGAGTGATATGTTCAACACATCATGATCATGAACCAAATCCAGAGTCAGTTCAATATGGTAGGCCATGACTCCTATGCAATCAAGGATCTCAAATGGGCCAATGTACATTGGGATTAGCCTCCCATTCATCCCAAACCACATGACTCTCTTCCACAGTGATATTCGATGGAATACTTTATCTCCAATGTTGAATTCAAATTCCCTTAGATAGTTTTCATCAAAGCCCTTTTACCAACTTTGAGGGAATTGGATATGTTTTTCAATGACTTGAACCTTTTTATATCATCTTTTGAACAAGATCAGGTCCATGTTAATTTATTTCTCCATCTTCATCCCAAATGGTTGAATTTCTATAGCACTTTCCATATAGAACGTCATATGGAGCCATTTGAATACACATGTGGAAGGTATTGTAATATGAGAACTCAACCAATGGGATATTATGATCCCATCCACCATTGAATTCTAAAGATAAGGCTCTTAGAATAAGTTCGAGTGTTTGAATAGTCCTTTAAGTTTGGCCAACAGTTTGGGGTTGATAGGTCATGCTGAAATTTAATTCAGTACTCAAAGCATCATGGAGACTACTCCAGAATTTAGATGTGAAACTTGGATCATGATCAGATACAATAGATTGTAGAACCCTATGTTGTCTCACTAATTCCTTCACATATATTGTTTCATGTTTTTCAAGTGGGATATCTTCCTGAATAGTGATAATGCATGAAGTATTGGTGAGTCAGTCAACCACAACCCATATCTAATTATTTCCATTGGACATCTTTGAGAGACCCAAGATAAAGTTGATAATCTCATTCTCCCTTTTCCACATGGGTATAGGAAATGGTTTCATCATTCATTTTTACATTTTTCTCTATTCATTAACTTGATCACATATCATGTACCTTGAGGTATATTCAGTAATCTCTTTCTTCAGGTTGTCCCACCAGAAGTTTTCTTAGAGATCATAATACATCATGGTTTTACAAAGATGGATTGAGAATGGTGAGTTATGTACTTTATCAAATCACTCCATCTTAATCCCAGGTGAAGAAGGAAAACAAATACACGTTCCAAACCAAATCACACCATCATCTTTTATATGGAACTTTGGAATCTTCCCTTCCATTAGTACATTAACCCTTTTTTGTATATCCAAATCATCCCTTTGTAAATCCTTAATCTTCTCTTGGATAGATGGTAGGGAAATCATTTGGGAAAGAAAGGATGTATTCTATACCATCATTATTTCAAAATCCATCCTTTTCTTATCCATGATGATATGGTATTTCTAAATCCACAACATGCATAGTGTAATAGGTTATTTTTTTCTTAGAGCACCAGCTACCTTGTTCACCTTATCATGATCATAGTGAATAGAGAGATCATAATAGTTTATTAGCTCAATCCATCTCCATTGTCACATGTTGAGCTCCTTTTGTGTTAAAATATACATTAAACTCATCTGATCAGTTTCTCTGTCACACTTATCATCATACAGGCATTGATGCTATATTTTCAAGGAAAAAATAACACCTTCTAGATCTAGATCATTTGTTGGGTAGTTATTCTAATGGATAATAAACTTATGTGAGGCATAGGCTACCACATTATAATTTTGTATGAGTATAAACCCCAAGACATTCATTGAAGAATCACCTAATATCACATAACATTATATAGTAATCGTTAATGTGAGTATAGGTTTAGTGATCAAACTTCTATTTAACTCCTTGAATATTTCCTCACATTCTTCCGTCTAGACATACTTTACCGATTTCCATGTTAATTTAGTTAGCGGACATGTCAATCATGAGACAATTTTCATAAAACATTGGTAGCACCCCACTTATCAAAAAAATACTGATTTATGTGACACTAGAGGGTTTGCCCTTTCCTCAACCACCTTTTTTTAAAACTGTCCATAGAAATTCACTCACTTGTGATCACATGTCCCAATAATGTGACTTGCATTATCCAAAAGTCAATCTTTCTGCACATGGAGTACCACTACCCCTTTATCAATGTCACCAACACAAGTATTATATATTATTTATGTTTTTCCTTTTCCATGGAGTAGATGAAAATATCATCGATAAACACTACCAAAAACTTGTCGAGGTAATTTATAAACACTCTATTTATCAAATACATGATGATTATAGGGGTATTAGTAAGTTTGGAAGGTGTCACCAGAATATCATAGTGCACACACCTTTTATGGAATGTAGTCTTCTCAATATCATCCTTCTTCACCAGTAGCTGATGATATCCATACTGAAGATCCACCTTTGAGATATACCGAGCTCCTCATAGCTGATCGAACAAGTTAAAAATCCTTTGGAGAGAAAATTTCTCTTAATTGTGATCATGTTGAGTTACCGATACTCAATACATAGCCACATTGATCAATCATTCTTCTTCATATAGAGCACTGTCGCACCCAAAGGAGATGAACTAGGGCATATGAACCCTTAGTCCAAATTCTATTTTAGATGCTTCTTTAGATCCTCATGTTTTATAGGATCCATCCTATAGGAAAAATTTGAGATAGGAGTAGCTCTGGGTATGAGTTCTATGGTGAAATTTACCTCACAATTTGAGGGATGTCCGATTAATTCTTTTGGTAATACATCAATTTATTCCCCGATTATGGGAATTTCCTCTAGGTTGACACATTCCTTTTACTCAACCATTTGTGAAAGGTATGCCTCTCTACATGGAATCACCACCCACACCATTGAAGGGTTTTTTCGAAAGAGATTCATGATCTTCCTTGAATTTTTATAGGATCATGGGATGGTTCAAAATATTAAAATTTATTTCCTTTTCCCAAAAATTGGCATGTTCTCTATATAACGATAGATATTCCAATCCCATTATAGTATCAAATTCCACCAAGGGAAGTAGCACGATATTCACTGGAAGAATATTCCCACATACACCAATAAGGGAAGAATCCAACACCTGTGTTGAAAAGATTTCAACATTATGTTTTTTTACAAATATATCTAGTTCACGTTTTTACGGATTCAACTCTACAGTTCTAGAAAACATTGAAGATATAAAGGAAATCATAGAATAAGAATCAAATAAGGCTTATTTCCATTCTTGACAGAATAGAAAGTGTACCTTAAAAAACTTCATTTTCTTCATAAACATCTGTAGTAGTGATGGAATAAGCCTTCACTTATTTTGTTGGATTTTGTGGCTACTGATGTTGATTACCCTTGAGGGATTTAGGTTTAGTTCACTATCTTGCATGGTTCCATTTCACTATATAGTTGTAGAATTGGACCATGGTTGGTGCTATCATTTATTCTAGAACATTATTCTACATTTTCATGTCTTTTAGACATTCATGAGCTTGTAGGCCTTCCCAACCAAATAAGAAACATTTTCCCAGCCCTTGGAGGAAATTCCCATGATACTTCTTCCCGTATTTTTTGCATTTGTGTGGATTAGTTTTCTTCCCTCCTTAATTATTAGATCATCAAGCCTGAAACTACTCCTTTCATTTCTTATCACCATATCCATGTGAACATTCTCCAAACTCTATATCTAATTTTATAACACATCAAAAAACATCTTCATAACTCTAAAACTATCAAATTTCAAGATCCTTTTAAAGGTGTAGTTTTAACCCACTAAAAAATATATCATTTTTGTTTCATTGTTGATAACAAAACTTGAATTACACCATGCGAGCCTTGTGAAATTAACTTCATAGTCCATGATATATTATCCTTAATTTTTCATGGGCTCAATGAATTCCATCTCTATATTCGTATGAATATTTCTTGGGAAATACTTGTTAAGAAACATTATCTTCAAGTCTTCCCATTCCATCTCTTTAATTTTTAAATTCGGCTGGGTGTTCATAATCAAATCCCACCATTGATCAGCCTCTCCATCTAGACGATAAACAACCAAAATCACCTTCTCCATCTCAGAACAATGAAGAACATAAAATATCATCTCCATGGAGTTTACCCGTTGTTCTAGAAGCAGTGTATTAAATGATCTACTAAACGTCGGCGGTCTTTGCCACATAAAACCCTCGATAGACTGTTGCTCCCTCATAGGTGAAATTGGAAATTCCATATTATTCATGTTATTGTTCATAACTTGAGAAATATTGGTAAGTATTTCCATAATGTTTTTGGATCCACCTCCCAAAGCATTGGGGATGTAGTTCGTGAAATCGTTTTATTGACCCGCACACGGATTGTTAACCTGGTTTCTTCTGGTTCCCACAATATTGGAAATGGTTAGAACAAAACATAATTCAATGAGTCGTGAATAAATTACTTATTCATTTGTGTAATTTACACTAAATCATTTGGGCTCTATATGTTTCTAAAATCTTCTGGTGTGAATTTTTGTACTTACTCTCATACTATAGGGTTTCTCTAGTGTTTACTAATCCTAATTCTTAAATTAATTTAACCTTTCATCTGATACCAACTATAGAAACAATTATTTTATTACACAACTCTTAAATCAATTTAATTATAAAAAACATAAAAAAATAACCCAATAAAGAACTAAAGGTATAGTAACTTGGGAAAACTATGACCATATATTACATTTACAATATAAAGAATAATCATTTATTTAATTCCATCTTATCTAGCTTCTTATCGACCCTTGTGTACTCATTAGTACATGTAGTCACCTGATGATATACATCAAAAATGGCTGATCTAAAAGCTGAGTAAGAGAAAATATAAGAACAAGAAACAATTTATAATTGGGTGAGTGTAATCGTAATAACATTTATATAATAGCATGGAATATGGAAATGAATAAAAAATAAACATCATGTCTTAGTGGTTAACTATCAAACATAGTTATGAAAAAGAATAGAATAATGTTCACAGATCATTTCACTTTAACTAAATATATTGATTACTTAACCAATGCATTATATCACAAAAAAATTCCAAGCACACCTGTAACATTCAACCATTCATATTTTGCTATATAATTCTGAGTGCACCCGTCAAATCATAATATTTACATTATCATTCATGACACATATAAATATGTCAGACATGAACGTAAAATAACCCATGGAAAGAAATGGTTTTCAAATCATATAGAATAAATTCATAACCATTTAGTTCCCAAAATAAATAGAGAATATCATTCTTTATATAGAACCATTAACATTATGTGAGGAGTGAAAAAATCATTAAGAAGTAAAAAAAGTGTGTTTATATGAAAGAAGAGTTCTTTTGGAAAACATTAGATTTTTCATAAAATAAATTAGGCGACATTTATATCCCAAAAATGGTAAGATAATGATTAAAAACATATTTTAAGGCATATACATACTTAAAATGGATTGATTAGGGAAAACGCAATGAAAGAGTGTTGGGTTTGAGAATTTTCCCCTACCTTGTGTTTGCGTTGTTTCTTCACTTTAAATTATTTTATAATGACATTATATTTATTAATTAACAGTTAAATATCATTTAATACATGAATTTTATTCATTATGGTTTTATTAAGTTCATTTATGGACCATTGGATGAGTTATAGAGCGTAAATTCAGTGTTTGGGAGTGTTAAGTATCTTTGAATTTATGTATAGTTCACTTATATTCATTAATGGGTATTTATTTGAAACGTGGTTAAACATTAATAATATTTAATGTATATTATTAGTGACATTACAGAAATATAAATTATCTTATAATAAATATTTTTACATAGGATGAGGATGATTCATTATATATAATTTTATTGATAAATGCTTGGATTAATTTGGTGGTTTTCTTCACAACGAACATGTTTTGTACTATTATTTCATATCATGAGGGTATAAAGATTGAAGAAAATAAAATAAAATAATATAAATATATTATGATGTTTTTAAACCAATAAAATGTTTTCACAACTAGTGTCTAAGATGGTAATGGAAATTGAAAACCTGAAGTCCTTGAATTTGATAAATTAACGAATCTCAGACGGTGTTTTCATTTATAGTATAAATGAATTGGGAAGATGATATTAAGATGAGCTATCCAGAAATAATAATATAATTATAGTAAATGTATGTTACTAGAGTTATCATACCATTTTGGTGAAAGGAGGTGAGGAAAGTAAAATAAAAGAAAGGAACTTGAAAAAAATAAATGAATCGAAATGCAGAATTTACCTCTTGAGTTTATCTCCTTTGAGATCTTCTTTTAGGGAATGGATTTGTACATTTGGGGAGTTCAAGGGCTAAAGAAACTGTTTAAGGTGACTTTGGGATATTTGGGAAGAATTTAGTTATGTCATAATTCTTGATAGGTGTCAATAATTGAGGGTGTTAGGGGTGGTTCTTATAGTGGAGGGGAGTTGGGTTTTTATAATATTATATTCCTTAATTTATTATTTTTCCACAAGAAAAATAATAGTGAGGATTATTGTGACTAAAAATAGTAATATGTGCATGTGATCTTGAGTCAATGGCTATTTACATCATCCATGGCACAAGCATGATGCAAGAAAATCATTTATTTAGCTTATTTTTTAAATTATCAAATTTTACTATTGACCAAAATTTATTGTATTTTTGAAAAATCCAAAAAAAAAATCACCTGCACCATTTTTTGATGTGTAGAATCCAAAAATAAACTCATTTTTTCAAAATAAATCTCTAAATAATAAAATTAATTTTAAATTAAAATAATATTTTACTTGAAAAATAAAAAATTTAAATTTAAAACTGATTTTATAATGATTTCAAAAATTACATAAGGTCTTATATAATTATCAAAATACCAGAAGACATTAAATAGTTAATTGATGAAATTTTTTTGGAAACTACATTTTCTTTTAAATTAATTATTTATTTATTTTTAACTTTCAAAAATACCAATACTTTTATTATGGTCATATTTTCACTTATAAGATTCTTAAATATTATTTATACATTCAGGGGTGTGGTTACTATTATTTTGGGTGATTTACTATTCATAAGTGTAAAATTACTATTCATAATGGTAGGTTAATATAAATAATGGTAGGTTAGTATTCTCCAAAAATTATGTTTATCCTATCAAAATCCAAACATCTTACTGATTGCAACTATGAATGTCAGATTTATGAAATTCAGAACATAGAAGTGAAAAATTTATGTTTAATGGTAACATAGTAGTTCATTTAAGCATGATGTGGAATTTTATTTCCTAATGTGATTTTATATGATTATGACATTACTATAAGATGAGAGAAATTTCATTAATAAATGTTTGGGTCATTAAAATATCAATGGAGTATAAAAGGAACATGAATAATATGGAATAATATAGCCTAATAACCATAACATTGAAAATTTAGCAGCAACGTAAAAAAATACATCATAAATTTATAAAGGATAAATCTCCTAGAACTCATGTTAGGCAAAGTCCCATAAATGAATCAGGTAAATCCAATGTCCCAACATGAAGTATCATGATGTTAAAAAATAACCAGTTCATTAGAGTATTATCAGGTCACACCCTATATAATCATTTCATTCTCATGCTTAAGAATGAAACATATATCATATGACATGGATTCATTTTACATCGTAAGTATTTCCATGATTGAAGATTGTTTAATACATATATGTTTCTATCCAGTCAAAAAATATGTGAATAAAGGTGAATACATGTTTGGTCTACTAGATGAAAAACCCTGAGAGGGGGTCTGAATCACGGTATGACAGATTAAAACTATTATCCATTTGGAAATTTTTTCATCATTAAACAAAACAAACTTATCAATTTCTCCCATATCAATGTATGAATATATATTAAATCATGCACATGACAAAAACATTTTACTTTGATCACCCCCACTATGCTACTTCTAAAATCATATAATGACGATGTGCTGATGTACCAAATCCACTAAATCTCACTACCAATTTCAAGGTTCTAGATAGCTCACTTATATGATCAGGCTCACTGCTTTTACAATGTTTAGGGTCGGCTCACTGCATTCCAAAGGGTTACTCCCTATGTCTCTTTCCCTGGATCACTACCAGTGGAAAGGATCAACATTTTCCTCTTCCTTTGCTCACTACTCTTGAATGAGATCCACACATTTTTTATGGACTTGTGGGTCCCTTCATTATCTCTAATTAATTCATCCTACACAATATGTAGATGCTCTGTTGAAGTCCCACTTTCATCCACTGATGAATACCTCTTTTCCAAAGATGTACTGGAAAACATCCACCAATTCACACAACAAGGGGGTGACTTCTGTTCTACTTTATGAATAGGCTGCAATTGTTTCCTTTTTCATTGAAAACCCAACTTGTGCAATACTCAGTTCTTGTGAAACATACTTATTTTACCCCAACCTCATTATTGTTACACAACTACCTTTTTGAACTCAACAAATGTGCAACTCTCCACCACTTTCCCGATCCCACTATTTTCATGACTATAGCTCTAATTATCTATATATTTTGAGATTCTAGAGAATGTGGTGGTAGCTACCTATTTATATGAATTTCTGAGACCCTGCACACATGGCGCAAAACTTCACCCTGAATACACAAGTCTCACATTCATGCAACCTCACCTTTCACACAAATCCATAAAATTCTCTCCCTCCCTTCCTTTTCCATATTTTGATATAGAGATCATAAAAAATTAATGTAATGTCACATTCTGAATCCCCTAACCCTATCATGCTACCTCTTTTTCCAAAAACACTTTTCTCCATTACTAAAAATTTGGAAAACACTAGAAAATGGCGCCTCATTTTATATAATATTTTTGTACCACTTAAATATTTTCCATTACTTTTCCCTGATAATTATTCAAAATAGTTTGTTTATAATATCTCTAGAACTCCACTTCTGAGAATGGAAATATACATTATCATCAGACACAATAAACCGAAAAATGCATATATTTTACTTGAGATATTTTTCCCAACAATGTCCACCATTGGGTTTGTGGATAACTCTTCACATTTTGATACCTCATAAAACAATCTTCCAACGCCAACCACTATTCGCATCATAAGATTCATAAAGGAATAAAATATTTATTCAAAACATAATCTATGAACACATGAGCCATGATTTGTGTGAGAAATAGGAGTATAATGAATTGTTCATCAAATAATCACTTCATTAATAAATCCCTGAACTGCCTTTATCATGAACACTTTCGGTCATGATATATTTGATTTGATCAATCACTCATTGATTCTATAGTTTTTAAAATATTATTTCTAAACTAATTAGGTTCTACTGATTGATAATGATTAAATATATACAAGATAATATTTTATTGACATGATCATGATTTATTTCCTAAAAACACTAAATTCTCATCGGGTCACAGAAGTATTGAATGGATTGTCAAAAAACCGAGTATCTTAAAAAATTTGTCCGCCCACAGCAAATATACCCCAGCCAAATTCAACTACACCTATCTTGTTACTCCGACTAAAATCTTCTCCCCCTGTGTTTATTAAGTTGTTTCTCCCCTTAAATAGAAAAACAATATCCCCATTTGTCAATGAACCTGAAGTTCACTTCATTTTGGTTTGGAATAGGGTAAATAACATAGATTAGTGAATTAGTGGAAAAGAACATGCCTTGGGAGAGAGGGGGTCACAAATCCACACTTTTTCAAAATCATGTAGTCGACTGAACTCCTAGAGCAAGTCGATGATGTTCATACACTTCTTCGGGTATGGCATTTTTCAGATTGTCTGAAACCTATTTTTATTTTGGCTCATACTCCAACATAAAAATCCATTGTTCCACCTTCCCTTTGATAAAATGATACTTGATTTGAATTTTCTTTATACTTGAGTGGTGGACATGATTTTTGATATTATTTATTACAAATGAACTATCATAATTGATTTTCATCAGAGACTTCACTTCAACTCCCATATCATCAGCACAATGTGCATTCTGGACTATCCACAATATTTTTAACATCTACGGTGCTCAATTAAATTGAATATTCTTTCTTTCATAGTTGAGAAATAAATAAAATACTAAGATATAATGAACCTCCTATTATTGATTTTCTATCACTTGATGAACCGGTCTTGACATTATATGTGTATCCCAAAAACTCTGACTAATATTTTTCAATACACATCAAACTGAAATCCATCGTGCCCCTAATATAAATAATAATTATTGTCACTAAAAGATTTTTGATTTCCATGATACTGAACTTCTTGAAATGTGGGAAAAATATCTGATCATGTCACTAACGAGTACAATGGGATTCCAATGATATGCTTGTATTTTGTGGCATTAATTTTTTTAATTCATCACCCCATGATAATTTCATCCCAGAAGCCACCAATGTCATCATCTACAAGGAATTATAGATTCCAAATATTATTAAAACCTTTTTGGAATATTTATATATAGATATGTATGTTCCATTATTTCATTGTGTTACCTACAAACCAAAAAAAGATCACTTCACCAATCATTGACATTTCAATCTAACTATTCTTGAATTCAGAAAATAATCTATGCCACACTTCATATGATACTCCAATGTATATGTCATTGGCATATACCAGAAACATTAGACTTTGATTACTGTAATTGAACACATATTGGTTGTAATAAACTCCACCATGCTAGAAACTGAGCATCTTCAAAAATTAATCTAGTCTTTAATTCAATGCTCTTAGTGCCTACTTTAATCCATATAGTAGCATCTTCAAATGTCACACTCTATCATCATATTCATGAATGATAAAACCATATAGTTTCTAAATGTACTCATCTTTTTATATATCCCCATTAAGAAATGATTATTTGAAATCCATCTGGAAAACATTAAACCTTTCTTTTCACTATTAAGGATAAGAATAATTTAATTGTCTCTATCCTCGCTACAAGTGAAATGTCTCATTAACACCAATACCCTCTATCTGAGAATTCCCATTTCACACTAGTAATTATTTGATTCGAATTATACCACCATCATTACTAATATTTTTACAAAAGACACATTTATACCTGATGAAATTCTTGTGTTTTGGTCGTGAAATAATCTCCCATGTTTTATTTTTCTCAATTTGATCAAGCTAATCATTCATATCCTAAACCAAATTCTATAATTTGTATTATTCATCAAAACATTTAGGCTCTATCTGTGATAAGTACGATCCATGCTATAGACTCTTCATCCTCTATGTCTACACTGGTGTTGTATAATCCCCAATTATGTTATATCAATCAATTTCATCTCTTATCATTGGTTTTTGTAAAGACACTAATTTTTCCTATACTTCTAATTATCTGAGCCTTCTTATGAATTAACTTATAGAACTAGAACATCCTCTGATATGCTTATCTCTTCATCAATATACTCATGAGTTTGATCATGTATTTCTTGAAGATACTTCTCAACCTCTACATTAGTTACCTCATTTCATTCAAGAATAATTAATATATTCTTATTGAAGAATATATATTCTTTTTCTTTCTTTAGATACCCAAGAAATATCCCTTCAAATCCACATGATTAAAACTTCTTGTGTATCTCTCTATTAAGAATATAACACTAACTACCAAAAACTCAAATGTACTTAAACAATATATTCTTTCCAAAGAAAATATCATATATAGAATTTGCCTCTTTTGTTCAGAATAACTATCTATTTGATATGTAGGGCAATGTTGTGACTGCTTCTTTAAAAAAATTCTCAAGAAGGTTTTTATCAATGAGCATTGTTCTAGCCACGTGGTTGATAATTCGATTTCTCCTTCCAACCACAACATTCTTCTATAGAGTTCATACAGTAAAAATTCGGTGCCTTATCCCATGCTTCTCGAGATAATCCTCCACATAGAAATTTATTAACTCTGTTTCGTTATCTGTTATGATAATTCATATTTCTTGACCCAACATCCTCTAAAAATCTCTTCGATAATTTTTTATGCAAGTTAATACCTCAAACTTGTGGGTGATGACTTAAACCCATTCAATTATTATAAAATCAGCAATAAAGAGAACATAATTTTTCCTCCCATCAATAACTCTTGGTGAAATAGGTCCACATAGATCAATATGAACCAACTCAAGGAATTTTGTTAACCTTTTATCTTTTACCATGTATTTTTTTGAATAGATATTACATTGTTGACAAGAATCACCTGTATGACTATGATAACATGATTATCTAGGGAGGTCTCAAGCTTAATCATATTTCACTAGACATTCCAAGGATGTTTGGATCAAATGGCCATGACCATTATGCAATAACTTATTTTTTCCTTACTTTGACAGAAAGAACATATCTTCCTCTCCACTCAGAAGGTAGATATTTCCTTTTATACGCTTACAATATAATACAACTGCACCGTCTTATATCATGATGAAACATAACTTCTTGTAAAAGATTATGGTATGTCCTAAGTCCCATGGTTGACTTCCACAAAATAAGTTGTGATTGCAGCCTTCAACAACCAAGGAATCTACATATTTCATGTATTCCTATAAATTTTTCTTTTCCAGAGACAATAATTTTCAAGACTTCATCATTTCAAAACCTTAAAATACCTTCATTATCATATCATATTTGGGTCAAAAAATCGTTATTTTTTAGCATCTAGGAATTGCATCCACGATTAATGATCCATATTCCAATGTGATTTGATACATTAAATGAAATCTCTATAATCACCTCCTGCTCAGCAATTTTATTATTGATCCATGCTTTTGACATCGTTCTTAGTATTGACTGATAATATTTATCATCCTTGGTATATGATTGACTAACTTAATCTTGTAGAGGATAAAATCAGTTTTTCATTTTAAATCCCTAGATATTTCATTGAATTTCATCTTAAAACAAATTTGATTCTTCTTTGGAACATTATTCTACAAGGTTGATATAAAGTATCCAGCCATGTGTCCAAATCGTCCACACACAAAAACAATGACCCTAGAAAGATATTTTAGAGTTTGGTATAATGTTTTCCTTTACTTATTGTTCTTGTTCCCTCAGATATATATTGGTTATGGAATACAAATTCTGTTAGTGTACCATATTACCTTTGCAATAACACCTGATGCGATGTGCATTCATATGTGTCACTTCTAGGACAATATTTATCCCTTTGGCTCTATAAATATTATTTCTTTTCTTCACACGAAATTCAATTTTCATCTTCGGAGTGGGTGATTGAAGTCTGACATTAATCATCACATATTTTTTATTTTAATTCACCTTATTACTAGCCATATCATTGGGATTTGACTATTGATTTTGTCCTCTTAAACCACAATACTCCACCTTCATTGTATCACCCTGTGATTTTATGAGATATATTATTTTTAATTTCTTTAATGTCATTTTTTGTACGCTACACCAATATTAGATTTCACTATACACAACACCTTATTAGCTTTCAGTATACGCAACACTATTATTGGCTTGTGTTACATACATTTTTATGTTCTCTTGATAGAATTAATTTCACACAACATTGAATATAGATTTTTTCAATGTATAAAAGAACTATGTTTAGATAATATTATTCACAAGAGTAAAGGAATATTGTACAAAATGTAACATAGACTTGTCTTTCATTACACACAAGAGTGACCTTCCTCAGTAGCTTTCATTGTACATAACAACGAGTTTTACTAAAGAATTATATATTATTAAAATATTAATATTTAATGGGATATAAACAAGATATTATGAATAGTATTAAAATAATTTTGAATTTTATTCTAATGACCCAATCTTGATATACATGGAAATTACATTGCTTTTGAGTAATATTGAATACATGACACAGACAGACACCCATATAAAAAAATAGTTTACTGTATTGGGAAACATAGAACACAATCTTTTAACTTGGTGAAATATCTCCAACATATCCAATATAGATATTCCATTTTTTACTAACCTAAAAACATTATTTATATCCTCGGGAAAACAAAACATAAAAATGGTGAGATCAAATGATCAGTAAGTGTAAAAATTGAGAACATAAAACAAACCATAAGTATATGAATGTAAAAACATTAACAGAATATTTAAATATCAAAATGATGAGTTGTGAAATAATTCTTGGTATATGTAAGGCATAGATCATAAGGGAACATTAACCATGAAAAATATCATTGATATAATCCATGGAAATGTGAAAAAAATAACATAAAATAATTTCTATAGTAGCCAAGGAATTCCTTCCAAGACCATCATAGTGCAAAAGTCCATTACAGAACCTAGTTTACATGTTGTTCAAGCCATGTATTACTAGAATGGATTTACATCCAATTAATATCCTATATTAATAAACCAAATTTACTTTTAATTACATTTAATTCTATCTCATGAGATAAAAATAGTTAACCAATGCATTTTAGGGAGATATAGGTCCCACCCACCTTATAATAAAATCATTCTTACAAGTGCCAGAAGAACATAAATTATTCATCATAGCCTAAACTAATAAATAAAATGGGTTTCATTAACATTATTCAATATTAACATAATCCATATATAAGACCATTCCATCAGAAAAAAAATTATATCATAGTAATAAAGGGGATACAAATATAACCATATTTAAGAGCATTGTCTTAGATGGAAAATAATTTTTATAAAATAGTTGAACTTAATTCCATAGGAAAATATCCTTTCTTCTTCAAAAACCTATTCATTTCTCATTACTCCCTGAAATTTTAAAACAAAATTATTTATTTAGAAATAAACTTGATGAAGTGTAGAGGAAGATTCATGAAAATAAAAAGTCATGAAACTATAAAAATACATTCATGACATATATGTTGAAAAGCATTCTTCTTATGCTCTTACAAGAAAAGTCAAAATGTATTGTGTATGGAAAATGAAAGAAATATTCATTTCATACCATGTAGTAAAATTCAAAATAGTTAAAATGACTATAAATATATAAATAAGAATAGTGAAAAAATTTTAGAAACATTTATAGAAATCATTGACATGGATGATAAATATAACCCCAATAAATACTTACGTATAAACAATCTCAGATAAAATTGAGATTGAAAATTTAACCATTACCTTAGGTCTAATATTATTATTATGTGTCCAAACCTACTGTAAAATGATTAATATAATGTTATTAACTTATTACAGAATCATGGGCATCATATACTATCATATTCTTTTTTTTGTTCTAAAAATTCATTTTTATTCGTTATTCGAGTTTCGTCTTCTTTATGATCGTATGCATGTTTTATCAATTATGTTTTTCTTATACATATTAGGTCATATTTATATCACTATAAAATAATATTTACATAATAAATATGATATTAATTCATCCATTACATTTATATAGTCATGCTTAAGTGGTTATTATGTAGAACGAATCACATCACATTATAGAGACTTTAGGTCGTACGTATAGATGAGTGACAAAATCATTCCCATAATTGTTGAAACGTATTTTTTGCATTTTATAATCTATTTCATAATAAATATCGTTTTATAATAATCATATATAGTGATTAAATCTGTTTTTATATCCATCCAAGTTAGGTGGTGGTGAAAAACAGATTACACCCCGGCGTGGAGACTGTAAGCCGTACGTACACACACATGGTGATTCCACCATTATTTGGATGGATAGAAATTTGAATATATTTGTTTCACAAAAATAAAATATCAGTATATAAGTGATATTGGAGTTATTATTCTATAATGAAACAACTCATGTTGTAAAAGTATAAGTAGAAAGAAATATGAATTAATCGATAGAGGAGAATATCTCTTCTTTGATGTGTTCTCTTTAGATCTCCTCTAAATAGATCTAGAGTTAGTCTTATGAGAAAAATAGAACCTCTAGAAAATAAATATGGAAATTTAGAAGAGAAATGGGTAGGGTATGGATGAACCATAAGTCTCAATGAGTTGTATAGGAATGAGGGAGGATGTTCACTTTTATAACTGAGGTGATGGGTACTTTTGGAACCCTCAAAACTATTAATTTATATTAAAATAAAAAACCTCTCAAAAACCTCAAAATTACTTAATTTTGAAGATGGGATGATATAGGGTTGAAATATAATGAACCAAAAAAATTTAGAAAATTTTCTATGTCTATTCAAACCATATCTTATCAATTTATCACTTAGTTATTCTTTTTAATTTCAAATAGTGTAACAAATATTTCAATATTAAAAGGGTAAATATGTAAATATTTAATGTGAATTAGATCATAAATAAATAATTTCAAACATTTATGATGATATAATAATTAATCGATATTTATTAAAATGTATTATAATTTTTAAATAATTGAATATAACACTATTTTGAAAAACTATCAATAATGTCAATTTTGAAACTATTCAATTTCTTGATCTTAAATATATAAAGATAACAAGTTAACTTTGAAGAAAATATTTCATTATATTCATATGCGGTCAAGGTTATCTGTAAAGTTCATTGTACATATTAATTATCCCAAATATATTTATTTTAATATAGTTAATAATATATATTTGATATCTCCATTAATAAAATAATTACTACAATAATTATTTGTAATTATTTTGTATAATTTTTTTTGTAAAAATTAAAAATAAAATACTTTGATTAAGATAAATTTAATATATTTTATGATAATATATTTATTTTAATTTAACTAATTTACTATCAAACAGTAAAAATGTTATACATATTAATGTAAGAATGTGACAACTTTAACATTACATTAAAAAAATAATTTAAATATCATAATTTATTCTATAAAGCTCAAAATAGTCACTATAATGCAACTTTGATGATTATGGTCGAGATATATTTGACCAAAAATATTTTTTCATTTTTAGGGACTTTTAATGGTTATTAAGATTTTAATAAAAATTGCTTTATTAATTTCTCATCAATAAATTAATTTTTAAATCATCAATGTATAAGACATTAAGTTGATTATTTATTTCAAAAAAGGATAAAAACAAATTACCATGTTGTAGTTAATTGTTTTATCTTTCCATGTACTATTTATTTTTGAAGATATCAAATGGTTATCCCTGTATTAAAATCATTATACTTATATGAAATGTGAGTTTGGCATTTTGTCACTTTCATTGGTTGTATTATATGTAATTAATTTTATTTTCCTAGTGGACATTAAATGACCATTTTCTAAAAAATTATATTAATGGGAAATTTTTATTCATCCAAAGGGATTTTCCCTTATTTTAGGATAATTTTATTGTCCTTGTCATATTATTTATTACATCAATTTACTCGATTTAACATTAACTGTGTTAAATAAATATTATAGTACATATTATTCTTATTAATAAAAAATAAAAAGGACCAATTTACATAATTTGGAACATATTATTCCAAATAAAGAATCTATTTTTATAAATTCAAAACACAAAATTGTCATAAATTAATTTAAATTTAATTCCCGTTGTCAAAACTAGAATGCGGGTTTTTAAGAATTAAATACTTTCAAAATATTCACATGTTTGTATGTCCAATTTATATTTAAAATTATATCTAAAGACCCAAATGGATAAAATGATAAACATATATTCCAATTATAGTTTAAAAATAGTTTAAAAATAATAAATTATATGAATATGCAGTTTTGAAATAAAAAAGCAGTATTTTTTACTATTCATTAAAGTATGAAATTTAACATAATAATACCAAATAATTCAACAAAGTAAATTTTTATATATCATCTCCAAAAAAGATTTTTATTTTTTCAAATAGAATATATATGTGTGTTATAAAAAATATTTGATATGGGTGTGCCATCAAAAGGTGAGAAAACCAGATTTTTTTAAAAATACTTCTTTTATCGGAAAAATTGAATTTGATCTTATATAATGTTATAGAAAATACATTAGATGAATTTTAATATTATATAAATTTCAATATTTGGTTAATAATATTCATAAAGGGTAGTTTATATCTCACTAAATAATAATATTTTAATAATATATTGTTATTTAGATAAACTTAGTATAATGTACAATACATGCTATTGAGGAAGCTCTCTCTATCCTGTAATGCAAGCCAAGCCATTATTACATTTAGTACAAGAAACATTTTGTGTATCATATAAAAATTATCCTTACATTTTTGTTTTATAAAATGAACAAAATCTATACTCTATGTTTCATGAAATTAATTATATCAAAATAACATGAAATTATGTTTAACACAATCAAGAATAGTGTTGTGTATGCTGGAAGCTAATATGGTGTTGCGTATAGCGCAAGCTAATCTTGGTGTGGTGTAAAACACAATAAATCAAAGAAATTAAAATTATTTTATCTTATAAAATATCAGGGTGCTACATTTTTAATTTTATTTAACATTAACATTTATCATATGTATTTTCTAGAACATGATCTAAGAACATATTAATGTTTTTGTATAAAAGATGTATTTTTTTAAAAATGTTGTTTTTAGACCTTTTGATGGAACACCAATATTAAATATAGTTTTTAACAATTTTATATATTCTATTTTAGAAGATATAAACCTTATTTGGATGAGGGAATATGTAATTTACATTATTTTAAATTTTTGTGTTTTTTTGATAAATTCATATTTTAATAAATAGAAAAAAATTCTGCATTGTAATTCAAAAACTGCATATTCATCAAATTTAATTATATAGATATATTATTTTTAATTATTTATAAAGGGTAATTGGACTATGTTATTATCATTTAGTATAATTTTGGTCATTGGATGTAATTTAATATTTAAATTGGACATACACACATGTCAATCATTCGATATTTTTTACTTCATAAAAACCCGCTTTCTGGTTTTGACAACATGAATTAATTTTTAAGTAATTTCATCCAATTAACTTTTTTTTAATATATAAAAATGGATTCCATATTTGGAATCAAATGGTCAAAATTATATAAGTAGGTCCATTTTATTTTTTAATAACAGTAATAGGAACTACGGTAAGTATTATTTATTAAAGTTAAAGGTAAATCCGGCACATTAGAGTAATAAAAAATATTCTCTAGATAATAAAATTATCCTAAAAGCTGAAAAATTACTATTGGATGAATAAAAGTCTACCCTTAAAGTCTTTGGTTTGAAAATTGGTCATTTAACGGTCACTAGAAAATGAAAATGACATTGATATTAACAAAATCAATGAAAGTGAAAAAAATTTCAAACTCACATTTCATATAAGTATAATAAAAAAAATTTAGATATAACCAAATGATATATTAAAAAATAAATAGTACATGGAAATGTATCATAATTATGTTTATCAGTCTATTTTATTTTTAATATTTATGAAATAAATAATTACCTTAATGTCTTATAATTTAATGATGTAAAATTATATTTATTAATGAGAAATCGATAAAAAAAATTTATATTAAAATACTAATAACCATAAAATTTCCCAAAAAAATGAAAGAATATTATTGATCTAGTATATATCATCCATAATCATCCATGGGTCAAGATAGTGACCATTTGGATCCATATGGAATATATAATGACAATTATATTATTTTATTTAACATAATGTTAAATTTCTCATATTCATACTTTAATAAGTTAAAAACATTTAATGATTAATTACATAGAAGATAAATTATAATAAATATTTTCTCAGAAAATATTTTAAATTTATCATTATTATAGTATTTTATATTATATTTTAACTCAAAAAATGTATATTTAATAATTACACAAAATCATTGTAGTGATTATTTTATTAATAGAGATATGAAAATAATGTTATTAACAATATTAAAATAAATATATTTTCGAATAATTAATATTTCCAATTAATTTTATAGATAACCTTGACCTCACAAGAATCTAATAAAATATTTGATTTGATGTTAACTTGTTATCTTTATATTTTTAGAAATCTATTAATTGAATTCTATCAAATTTGACACTATTGATTGTTAATCAAAATAGTGTTTTATTAAAATATTTAAAATCACACAACATTTTTAAATATATATAATAATTCAGATATGGTCAAAAATGTTCGGAATTTCATATTTATTATCTAATTTACCTCAAATAAGTAAATATTTTAGCCATTTGATATTGAACTATCTTTTACTCGAGTTAAAATGAAATAGTATACCTAAGTGATAAATTGAAATGATATGGTTTTAATAGACATGTAAACTTGTCTAAAATAAATTGGTGAATGATATTAGAACACTTTGTCATCTCATATTCAAAATTGGGTCATTTATTAGGGTTTTTAGTGGTGTTTTATTTTATTATAAATTAAAAAAATTGAAGTTTCCAAAAGTGTCCCTCACCTCAATTATAAAAGGGCACCTTCTATATTATTTCCCCAAAACTTATTAAGCCTTAAAGATCGTCCATAACCTACCCATTTCATATCTATATTTCTTTAGTTTCATTCTAGGGGTAATGGTATTCTCAAATGTCCAACTCTAGTTCCATTAATAGGAGATATAAAGAGAGAATGCCAAAGAAGAGTTAATCTCCTCTTCTATTTCTTTCATATTTATTTCTACTACTATGTCTACATCATGATTTATTTAATTATAGAATAATAACTATATTACAACTTATATAAAAAAATTTTATTAATATTAAACAACCATATTCAACTCACTATCCATCCTAAAAAGATAAAATCACAATGCATGTGCACGTACAACTCATCGTCTCCCTACCATGGTGTAATCTATTTTTCACCACCACCTAACATGGCTGGGTATAAAAATTGATTTAATAACAATATATTATTATTGTAAAATTATATTGTTTCTGATATAGTTTACACCATGTAAATCAATACCATTTAACAGTTATGAGATTGATATCGTTGCATGTGCGTACGTACGACCTAGCATCTCCACGTTGCGATTTGATTCATTCTACATGATAACCACTCAAGAATGTTTATATAAATTTACAAAATGAATAAATATGGTATTTATTCTGTTAATAATTTTTTATAATGATATATATTTATATTACCTAATAAGGATAACCATAACATATTTGATAAAAAATGCATACGATCAAAAAGCAGTTAAAAGTTGAGTGACGAGTGGCAGTGAATTTTTATACAAAATGAAGGAGAATATGAAGATATATGATGAAAATGAATCTGGAATATGTTAATAAAATTATCTAAATAATTATAGTGGCTTTTCGGACACATAGGTATCATATTGATCATAACGTAAGAGATAATTTTACAATCTCATTTTTTTCTAAGATTGTTTTTATCTAAGTATTTACATGGGGTATAGTTTTCAACCATGTCCATGTTTTCAAGAAATGATTTCATAAAATGTTCAATATTCATCTATGTATGTTTAAATTCATTTTAACCCATTTTTTACTTTTATTACATGATATTAAAAGAATATTTTTTTCATCTTCCATATGAGGTACATTTTTACATTTCTGGGAAGAGTACGAGAAGAATGTTTTTTGACTTATACGTCATGAATGGAATTTTATGGTTTAATGATGCCTTATTTTGATGAAAATTCCTCTAAAATGTTTCATAAAAAATTTAAACAAAATTCTTTTATTTTTAAAATTAAAGGTATTTTGAGAAATGAATACTTTTTTGAATAAGAAATGATATTTTCCTCAAGAATTATGTTCAAGTGTTTTATCAAAATTATTTTCCATCTATGATCCCTTATTTAATATGGTAATTTTTCCCTCCCAATTATTGATATTATTTTATTGTGTTAATGGTAGAATGATATTTTATATAGATTATTTTATGATGGAATCCTTTTTAAAAAACCCATTATATTTCATGGGTTATTCTATGATGAATGATTTTTGTTTTTATGGCACATGTAAGAATGATTTCATTATGAGATGGGTGGGAACTATATCTCCCTCTAATGCATTGGATAAAAATTTATATCTCATGAGATATACATTACTGGAATAGTAAGTAAATCTGGTTCAGTAATACAGGTCTAGAACGATATGTAAATCTGGTTCGGTAATACATGGCTGGAATGACAACTAAATCGGATTCCATAATTGGATTTGTTCACTAAAATCGTCTGGGAAGAAATTACATGGATACTATGAAAATAATTTAATGTTATTATTTGTTTTCCACAATTACATGTTTTATTATAATGTAATTTTTTCAGTGTTAATGTTTCTTTATGATTTAGGATTTATGTACTGCCATGATTTATTTCACGACTGATGATTTTGATATTTAAAAATTATGTTCATGTTTTTACATTCATATGTTTTTGGGATGTTTTTGTTTCTTAATGTCTACCTTACTAAGCATTTGATCTCACCCATTTTGGGTTTTCCTTTCTCTAGGATATAAATATAGGTTTAATGTAGGAAAACAAAAGGGGGGATCTTTATGTGAGACGTTGAAGATTTATCACCAAGGTAGAATATTATGTTCCACATTTCCAAAGACACAAAACTAATTAGGTATTTGGGTATATTTTTGTGTCATGTATTATGTATTCCAAAAAAAGTGTAATTTCCATGTACGTCAATATTGGGTCATTAGAGTTGGTATCATAGTGAAGGTTTACTTAACCATTGGAAACCAGGATTTGAATACTTTTGTGAGATCCCTAGAGATATTTCAAAAGTATGTCTATGGATTTCCCTATGATTTCATATAACCATATGTTAAAGTCCTAGAATTTTGGTAATTATCATGAATAACATAGGATTAAAACTAATATGTTAGATATTTAGAGTATTAACCCTTTATTATATTGTTTTCCAAGTATGATTTTTTCTTCTCAGTCTATTTTTTGGGTTTTAGACAATGGATGGAACCCGAAAGTACTGTGTTAATGATCAGTGCACTAAAAAATTATATGATTGTCCTCCCGGAAAACCAAATTTTTTATGATATTGAATGAAAAATATTATTGTTATACATACACTAGTTATGAATCCTTCTGGACTTCCAAATGAATAGAGAAGGAATAAACATTTTATAGAGTCCTTTATAAGGAAATGTACACATTATTTCAGTGGGTATTATAATCCACTTATTGCTGAAAAATTAATCAGTACCATTGAATAGATATTTTCCATCCTTCACTATTTGGAACATGAATATTTGATTTTGGTTATTTATCATCTATACGGTGAAGCAAACTAGTGGTGGACTATAATTAAGAAAACAAAGAAATAATATGAAATTGGGTCCATGGAATGGGACTAGTTCAAAAAAATGTTTTTCAATAATTATTTCCCTAGTATTATTCAAATAATGATGTAAAAGGAGTTACTTGAACATAAGAAAAATGATAATGAATCTATTGGTACATATATGGTTAATTTTACAAGACATTCAAGGCATGCTTCTAGCTTTATTATCTATCCTGAATGTAAACTGGATGGATTATTTAGTGTCTTAAAACCATGCCATGAATGGGCATTAGCTATAAGAGAAATTAGTAGTTGTGATGATATTATTTTTTTCACAATCAAGGTATAACTAGAATTTGGTGTTACAAACTAATCTCATGGTTTTTACATGAAACAAAAGATGCAGTTCAAGGGAAAATCTGAAAACAATGTTGAATAGAATATGGTTGTTTACATATGATCAATGTGTGGAATAAATCACATTGGATGTCTTCTTCAAGGGACTATAAAATATTTTAAGTATGTAAAGGATGGTCATCGAGGAATTTAGTGTCGATTTAATTGGAAAAATGAATCTAATGATGTGAATAGAAAAATGACCAAAGAGAACGCACCACTAACACTTCAATGATAGAAGTTTAAGGATATGGGGCATCATCTCTAACCAATGACCTAATCCAAGGGTAGACGATGATATATTTTATCAACCACAAAAGGTAAAATACAAAGGGAAGTCACATGTGATCAATATTGGCGATGTTGATTATAACAACGAATTGGTTTAATGTTTAAGTCTTTATGTAATGTGATTCCAAAATAGTTTTGTTGAATCTCATTTTAGTATTACGGAATATTTTAATACCTATGTATTGGTCCATTGAGGTTTTCCATAATTAAATGGTACCAGTAACCATGAAAAGAGATTGAAATTGTTTTGGAAAGAACATGATATCCACATAATTAATGGATAAAGATATAAGGAGATGTTTGAAAGTATTAATGAGTTCATGATAGATATAAGGACAAAGTGATATTGTGGTTTGATAATATAAAATATTTGTTTTTTTGGTGTGTGGAAAGTGTTAATTTTGAGAGAATTAGTTTTTTCGGTATGGTTCAATGGCAATTTATGTTATTATAATTTTTCAATAGAATTCATGATTAATGTATTCATATGCTTGGAATGTGACGACTAAGAACTGCCAAATGAGATATGGGAGAAAAATGTTAAGTCAATTTAGTTAAAATAATTATAATGTTTTATATTTTTAGATTTTGGAATGATTGTAATGTTATCCAATTATTTATATAATAAGTTACATTCTGGTTGACATTTTTTAGATTAATATATTGTCTCACTATAATTTCACTTATGCATATTTGGTAAATTGTTCTATCATTTTTGTTGAGAAAGATGGAATGACTTATCATTTTATTGCATGATCTTCTAAAACATCAGGAATGAAAAATTCAACTTTATTTCGTTAAATAATATATAAAGTGGAACTTTTTTAGGGAATGACCAATAGTGAGATTGAATGGAAATCTAGTATGTATTTTTACTAATGAAAAAATTCATCAAATTTAGGGAAAAGATATTGTAATAAATTTTTTTACTATAGTATTTTCTTATCTGATGAATCATATGGTTCCTGAAATCATCATACAATTATGGATTTATGGTGGTTAACTTTCTCTAAAACTTATTTTGTATCACTATAAATCAGAACCTGATGGTTAGATTTATCTTTCATATCCATGTTTTCAAATCCCACCTATGTTATCCAATGTTGAAACATAGTGATGCGTTGATTTGGGTAAACATTATATTTCTAACAATATTTTCTAAATGAAGTTATTGTATCCCTTTTTAAAATGTATGTTTCCATGAAAGAAACATTCCCGTAGTAAATCATTTATAGCCCAAAAAAATATCGAGGATAAAATTCATTTTAAGAGGGGTAGAATGTAACACCCTGATATTTAATGAGATATATTCTTTTTATTTTTTTATGTCCTATTTTTTATGATACAACATGATATATTGTGCTATACTTAACACCGGATTAGCTTTAATATATGAAACACTATTCTTGTCTTGTGTTATACACAATTTCAAGTTCTTTTTATAGAATTCATTTCACACAACACTGAGTATATGTATTGTTCAATTTGTAAAAGAACTATGTTTTTATCCTATTATATGAAACATGAAAGGAACCATTAACTGAACATAACACTAACTTTTCATACATTACACGCAATAGCGACCTTCCTCGATAGCTTGTGTTGTACGTAATAACAAATTTCACTAAACACCGATATATTATTAAAATATTATTATTTAATATGATATAAAATAGTTGTTATTAATATTATTAACCACATTTTGAATTTTATACAACATTATAATTCATCTTATCTATTTTATAGAACATTATATATGAAAAATTCAATTTTTCAGAAAAAAGATGTATTTTTCAAAAAATGCAGTTTTGCCGCCTTTTTATAGCGCACCCAATTCAAATATAAATTTTAAAACATTTATATATTATATATGAAAAAATAAACATCTTATTTTGAATCAGGACATCAAAATTTACTTTGGATGAATTTTTTGTAATTATTTGATAAAATTCATCTTTTAATGAATAGTAAAAAGTAGTCTATTTTAATTCAAAATTGCATATTAATCTAATTTATTTATATTGTTATATTATCTTTACAATCGGTTTTAAAGACTAATTGGACTATGTTTTTATCATTTAATAAAATATTTTTTCATTTCATGTTCTTTCACATTTAAATAGGACATCAACACATGTCAATCTTTAGATAGGTTTTACTTCTCAAAAACCCACTTTCAGGTTTTGACAATGGGAATTAATTTTAAATTAATCTTTGAAATTATGTGTATTAAATTTAGAAAAATGTATTAAATATTTGGAATCATAAGGTCCAAATTATGTAAATAGGTACCTTTTATTTTTTCATAATAGGGATAGTAGCTACGGTAATTTTTTACCACAATTAATGATTAATCAGGAAAATTAGTGTATCAAATAATATGATAATGATAATAAATTTATCCTAAAACCTCCCAAAATACCATTTTAATAGTAAAATTATACCCTTATCATATTTTCTTCTAAACATAGTCATTTAATGGCCAATTGTCAATGAAAATGACATATATATTAATAAAACCAATCAACATGACAAAATATCAAACTCACATTTTATATAACTATGATAATTTTCATATTGGGATAACTATGATATATCTTAGAACATAAATAGTACATGGAAATTTAATGAAATTAATTACATCATGGTAATTTATTTTGAATCTTTATGAAATAAATATTTACATTATTGTCTTATACTTGGATGATGTAAAAATTAATTTATCGATGAGAAATCAATAAAAAAATATTTATTAAAATCCAAATAACCATAAATTGTCTTAAAAAATGAAAAAATATTATTGGATGAGTATATCCTAACCATAATTATCTAAAAATAAATATATTGACCATTTGGTTCTCTATAGAATATAGTATGAAAATTATATTATTTTATTTAATGTAATGTTAATGTTGTCACATTCAAAATTTGATAAGAATAATATTTTTATTGTTTGATTTTATAGAATATAAATTCGAATAAATATGTTCTAAAGAAATATATTAAATTTATATTCCTCTTAAAATTTTATTTATTAGTTTTACTCAGTAAATTTTTATATTAAATAATTTCCCAAAATCATTATAGTAATTATTTTATTAATGGAGATATTAAGAAAATGTTATTAAGTATTGAAAATAAATATATTTTTGTATAATTAAAATATCCAATGAATTTTATAGTTAACCTTTACCTAATAGTATTATAATTAAATAGTTTTTTCTAAGTTAACATGTTATATATATGTATTTTAAAAAATAAAAAATTTGAATGGTGTCAAAATTGACACAATTGAATTTTTTATCAAAATAATGTTTTATTAAATTATTTGAAAGTCATAAAACAATTTAAAAAAACATAATAATTATTAAATTTTAAAAAATATTTTGCCTTATTTTTTATGATCAAATTGATATCAAATATTTTAATATTTTAACCTTTTAATATTGATATATTTGTTACCCTGGTTAAAATGAAATAGAATAACATAGTGATAAATTAAAAAGATATGGTTTTAATGGACATAGAAAATTGTCTAAATTTTACTTGATGATGATATTAAAACCCTATCTTATCTAATCTTCTAGTTTGGTTCATTTTCGAGGTTTTTTACCGGGGATTTATTTTATTATAAATTGATATTTTTGAGGTTTTCAAAAGTGCCTCCCACATCAATTATAAAAGGGATCCTCCTCCCTCATTTCTCCACAACTCATCAGGACTTCTAGTTAGGCCATACCCAACCCATTTCTCTTATAAATTTTAGTATTTATAATCTATAGTTTATGCTATTCCCAAAATCCCAACTCTACTTATATTAAGAGGAGATCTAAAGAGAGCACATCAAAGAAGAGGTAGTATCCTCTTCCGATTCTATCATATTTATTTATGCATATCATTGTACATTATGAGTTATTTAATTATAGAATAATTACTCTAGTATAACTTATATAATGAGATTTTATTTATTTTAAATGACCATATTAAACTTTCTATCCATCATAAGAAAGATGAAATCACCATGTGTACTTACGTACGGTTTACCTTATCGACACAGTGGTGTAATCTGTTTTTCAGTACCTATATAAATTGATGTGCATAAAAATGGATGTAATAACTATATTAGAATACTATAAAATTATATTTATTCTTAAATATATTACACCTTGCAAATTAATACCATTCAACAATTATGGGAATGATATCATCGCTCATGCATATGTACGACATACCGTCTCCATGATGTTATATGATTCGTTATGCATGATAACCACTCAATAATGATTATATAAATGTAATTAATGTATAAAAATGGAATTTCGTATTTTTTTATGATTTTTTAATTATATAAATATGACATAAGAAAGAGAACTAGATCTTATTCGACAAAACTTGCAAACAATCACAAAGCAGTTAAAACATGAAAATGACTAACAATGAATTGTTACATGAAAACTAAAGAGAATATGACCATATATTGTGAACATGATTATGGAATAAGTTAATAACTTTACACCAATCATTATGTAGGATTTCTGGACACATATAATGAATATCAGACCTAAGGTAAGGGATAATTTTTTAATTTCATTTTTTTCCATGATGGTTTATACATAAATATTTAATTGGGGTATATTTATCATCTATTTCAATGATTTATATAAATGTGTTCATAAAATGTGTATTATTATTCTATTTATGTATAATTTAATTTTTACTATTTTTAACTTTCACTTCATGGTATGAAAGGAGTCATTGTTTCATTTTCCATACGAGGTACTTTTTGACATTTCCAACAAGAGTACGTGAATATTTTTTTTACCTTATATGGTATAAATGAGTTTTTATGGTTTCATGATTCCTGGTTTCCATGAATATTCATCTATAATACTTCAAGATTATTTTCAACTAAATTCGTTTCTTTTGAAATTTCATGTAATTTTTAGGAAATAAAACATTTTTGAAGAAGAAAGGATATTTTCCTTAGGAGTTATGTTCAAGTTTTTTTCCAATTTTTTTCCATTTATGATAATGAAAAAAAGGATATTCTTCTATATCTATTTTTACTCTAATTTTAATGTGTTAAAGATGTAATTATCTTCTATATGGATTATGTTATGATGGAATGATTTTTAAGAAATCCATTTTATTTCTTGGATTATGTTATGATTAATGATTTGTATTTTTAGAACATTTATTAATAATTTCATTATGATATGGGTGGGACTATATATCCCTCTAATAAATTGGGTAATGATTTAGGTCTCATGAGATAGGCATGAATGGAATAGAAATTTAATATGGTTCATTAATTATAGGATGGAAGGGCATGCAAATTTGGTTCAGTAATTCATGGAAGGAATGGAATGTAAAATCGGTTTAGCAATGGACTTTTCCCATTATTATGGTCTTCGCAGTGATGTCTTGGATACTATAGAAATCATTTAATATGAATATTTGTTTGCAACAATTCCTTGTTTTATTCAAAAGCTATTTTATAATTATTAATATTATTTTATGATCTATGCCGTATGTACTATCGGGATTTATTTCATGGCTCATGATTTTGATATTTAAAAATTATGTTTATGTTTTTACATTCATATGTTTATGGTTTTTTTATGTTCTCAATGATTACACTTATTGAGAATTTGTGGTCACCCTTTTTATGTTTTCTTTTCCCCAAGATATAAATAATGATTTTAGGTAGGAAAACAAAAGGGGAATATCTTTATAGTAAATGTTTAAGATCTATCACCATGTTATAATATTATGTTCTTAGTTTCAAATGACACTAAACTAATATGGTCTTCAGGCGTCTATTTCTTCATGTATTTAGTATTCCAAAAATCTAATGTAATATCAATGTACGTCAAGCATGGTTCATTATATTCATCTTCTCTTCTTCCTGAATGATCTTCATTCCTGATGTTGTATAGAGAGTTAAGAGTTTTTCATGATCCTAATAACTTCTTCACTCTCCCTCTTCAAGTACGTTAATATGATTGCTTTGATCTTTTCTATTGTTAATCAAACTATTTATTATCCTTTTCAGTTCTTCTATCTTGAGATTTTACTCAGCAATATTTTTTTAGATATATGTAATTGATGACTTTAGTTTTCAGATTTCTCTATTCAACTCATACTTATCTTCTTCCATCTAATTGAAATATTTATTGGACAATTTGAATAAGTAGATAGTGGAATATTCAGTAATGTTACTGTTATTTCAATAAGTGAAGTAATAGAAGAAAAAACTCAAGAGGATGATTAAATCATTATCCATAACTTCAAAAAAAATTATAGAACATAAATATATATTTTTAATGGGTCATCCAAAGATAACCAAAGGGAATATTTCTCTATGGGTTGTTGTATACAATGTTACACCCAAATATTTTATGAGAATTATATTTTTTTATGACTTATGTTATATGTAACATCAAAGAAGTCTTTCACGGAACACAACACTAGCTTGGCTTGCGTTACAAGCAATCACGACCTTCCTCGATAGCGTGTGTAGTACGCAATATCGAGTTCTACTAAACAACGATATATTCTTATAATATTATAAACTATCCGTTATGAATAGTTTTAACTGAATTTTAAATTTTATAACATTATTATTCATCTTATATATTTTCTAGTACATGTTATGATAACAAAATAAATTTTCTCGAGTAAAATAAGTATTTTTTAAAAAATGTAGTCTTTCCTCCTTTTGATGGTGCACCCACTTTAAATCTATTTTTTGACATTTTTATAATTTCAATTTGAAAAAATAAAATTCTTCTTTGGAATCAGGATATAAAAATTTGCTTTGGATAAATTTTTCATATTATTCTGATAACTTTCATATTTTAATGAATAGTAAAAACACGATATATTTTAATTAAAAACAAATTTTTCATCGCAATAATTTATATGGTTAAATTATAATATTGAATGGTTTTAAGGTATAAATAGAAAACAATTTACCATTTAATATAATGTATGTCATTAGCATTAATTTTTCATTGAATTCATAGATAAAAAAATTTCAATCTTTGGAAATGTTTTAACTTTTAAAACATGTTTGCTTAACAATGAGATTAATTTTAAATGAATTACTGCAACTTCTGTGTTTTGAATTTTTAAAAATGGATTCCATATTTGGATTCATTGGATAGAAATTTTGTTAATAGGTTACTTTTATTTTTTTGAGATTATGAATATTAACTACGGTAATTTTTATTTACTGCTGTTAAAGGTAAATCGGGTAATTAAGGGTAAATATAAGATCATAAAATTACCCTAACACTTGCCAAAATCCTATTTTATGAATAAAAGTCTACCCATATCACCTAAGGGTTATACTAGATTTATTTCATGAACTTTTTACCATGAAATAATATAATTATTATTAAAACCAAAGAAAGTGACAACATATCACTATCTTAAATATTATAAGTATAATAATTTTAATTTAGTGATAAACATCATGAAACATAGAACATGAATAGTATCCATAAATATTATAAAATTTTCTATATCATATTAATTTATTTATAATTTTTAGGGATTATATAATTATAATTAATTAAGACACAATAGTGATGTTGAAATTATTTTATTGATTGAAATATCAAACAAATGATTTTAAAAGTATAAAAATAAATATTATATGAACTATTTAATGTGATACACTAGTATTCTAGATACAAATGACATGTTATAAATCTATTAAATATTATAGTTCGAACATACCTTCTTTATATATTTTATTTAAACTCAAATAAATGAATAGTGTCAAAATTGACACTATTGTTAATTTATAGAAATTACATATTATAAAATTGTTTAAAAATCACAAAAATATTTAAAAATAGTAAATTAAAATTTATATTGTCTTAAATGTAATAAAGTATACAATTTTGTACAATTCACAATATATATGTAATTATATATAATGATTTAAAATTTAGAATATTATTACCACAAATAAAATTAAATAGATTATATAATGATAAATCAAGTTGATGATGTTTGAAATAAATTCCCAACTTGTCTAAATTCTTTTGGCTGATGATATTACAACCCTATCTCATCTAGGATTCAGATTTGAGTCATTTTTTTGAGGTTTTTAACTGGGGTTGTAATTTATTATAAACTAATATTTCTTATAATTCTAAAGGTTCCCCTCTCCTCCCTAATAAAAAGGAACATCATCCATCTCCTCCTCACACCACTTTTAGCCTTCAAGCTCAGCCAAACCCTACAAATTTATCTTCTACACATCCCTAGAAACATCCTAGAGGTCTTGGTCTTTTTTAATGACCAATATTAGTGCCCTAAGAGGAGATTTCAAAGAGGCGTGTCGAAGAAGAGGTAATATCCGTTACCAATTCATTAAAATTTATTTCTTCTTATACTTCTACTTATTTAGTTGTTTCATTATGAAGTAATAACATTAGTATAACTCATATACTGATATGTTATTATAAATATTAAACAACCCTATTTCACCTTCTATCCATCCTACGGAAAATAAAATCACCGCGCGTGCATACGTACGGAATACCATCTCCACACCATCGTGTAATCTGTTTTCCACCACCACCTTACTTGGATGGGTATAATGGTGTAAAAAATAACTATATATGATTATTTTAAAGTGATATTTATTCTTAAATAATATACAAACACTTCAATACAATTCCACGATCATGGGAACGATATCATCGCTCGTGTGTACGTACGGCCTACCATCTACACGATGTGATGTGACTCGTTCCACATGATCTTCATTGAATAATGATTATATAAATGAATGGAATGAGTAAATATGATATATATTATACTAATAACATTCTGGATATGAGGTATCTATAACCTAAAAATAATAATAATAATTTATTCGACAAAACACACATAAGAACATAAAGCAGTAAACACCCGAATAACAAGTATAATAGAAATATAACTAATAAAAAGCTAACAATATAACCATATATGATAACATAAAAATGATTATGATTTTGTAATAAGTCAATGAAATTATTTAAATCATTATACAGGAGGTTCAGACACGTACAAAGCATATCAGACCTAAGGTAAGGGAAAATCTCACAATCTCAATTTTTATCCGAGATTGTTTATAATTCAGAATTTACTGGGGAATATTTATAATTCACATCCATGTTTCGTCAATATGTATTATTATTTATATCCTCCTAAAATTGTTTAAATCAAATATTACTCATTGGTGAGTTTTAGTAAAAAATATGAAAGTAATCTTTTGTTGTTTTTCATACTAGGTACTTTTTGATTTTTCCTGCCAAAGTACGAGAAGAATGTTTTTTTAACATATATGGAATCAATGGATTTTTATGATTCAATAGACAATTATTTCCATGAAGCTTCTTTTATGAGTTTTCAATCCTATTTTTAATCAATTTCTTTTAGATTAAAATTTTAAGACCTGTTAAAAAGGAAAAATGTTTTTGAAGTAGAAAGGATATTTTCTTCAAGAATAGAGTACAAGTGTATTATCAAAATTATTTTTATCTATTATAATATAGGGTTCTATTTATATCCCTATTTTTACATTGATTTGATTATGTTATTATGGAATTAATTTTGTGACGTCCTTTTATCTTAAATGGATTATGTTATGATGGCATGATGTTGAAGAATCCCATTTTTATTACATGGGTTTTGCTATGATGTATTATTTATGATTTTGTGGAACACATAAGACTGGTTTCATTATGAGATGGGTGGGACCTATATCTCCCCCCAATTAATTGGGTAAATATTTATATCTCATGAGATAGACATGGCTGGAATGGCAAGTTAATCCAGTTCAGTGATACAAGACTTAAATGAGGAGTGAACTCAGTTCAGTAATGAACTTTTTCCACTATGATAGTCTGGGAAATGATTCTTGACTAAAATGAAATTATTTTCTATGATTATTTTTGTATACCACAAAGATTAATGTTTTATGTTATGATTATTGGTATTACATTTCACTACTACGATTTATCCCATGTTATGATATTATGATCTCTTTTGTAGGTTAAGATATTAAAAATGTTATGTTCTTATTAATATGATATGATTGGTATTTCTTTTTTTACCCTTACTGAGCATTTGAGCTCACCCTTTTGTTTGTTTTCTTTTCCCTGTGTCAGGAAGAAGGGTATTAAGTAGGATATGTCAAAAAGGGAGTCTAGATATGATGAAATAAATGGCAGACAACGTTGATGATTTATGAACCAGTTGTTTGTGTTTCCCAGTTTCTAAAGATGCTATACCTATATGGTCCTTTCATGGTTTTGTTATATGTTATAATAAGTGTGCTGCAATTTTGACGTAATAACAATTAATTTAAAAAATGGGTCTCTATTGTTGGTATTAGAGGGAGGTTATAGTCAACCTTTGGAAACTAGGATGTGAAAGACCTAGTAAGAACCCTAAGGATATGTCTAAGCATAGAAAAAATATTAGTGTTTTAGAAATTCCCATGAATATCATATGATAAGACCTTAAGTGTATACTTTTATTCTTGATTATGTGGGTTTCCTATTATGATTTGTGTGTCTCACACTATGCTTATTGGTTTTAGTCAATGGCTGGAACCCGAAGAAAACATGTTAATGTTAAATGCGATGGGAAATGAAATGATTTTCCCCCTGAGAAACAAAATTTTATGGGAGCTAGAATGAAAAATCTTGTAGCCATGCTCACACAACTTTCCCAAGCTATGAACCATGAAAGGCTCCTAAACGAACAAAGGAAGGAGCAAAATTTTGTTGAATCCTTCATGAGGCAGCATCCACCTTCATTCAGTAGGACTTCTGATCCATTTTGTGGCTGAATAATGGATTAGTACCACTAAAAAGATATTTTTAGTTCTACAATGTTCTGAACATGACAAAGTCATCTTAGCAGTGTATCAGTTGGAAGGTGATGTTGATCAATGGTGGAATCTTATCAAGAATATGAGGAAAAGAGATGAAATTGAGTCCATGGAATGGGACGAGTTCAAGAACTTATTTTTCAATAAGTACTTCCCTCGTATTCTTTTAAAAATGATGGAGAGGGAGTTTCATGAACTAAAGAAAAAGGATGATGAATCTGTTGGTACCTACGAAGTAAATTTTACAAGACTTGCAAGGTACGCTTCCGGAATTATTATCCAACCTGAGAGAAAAATCGATCGATTCATTAGTGACTTAATACCAAGTCTTCGAAGGGAGTTAGCCATAAGGGAATTCAATAGCTACAAGGAAATTGTTCAATGTGATCTCAAGGTTGAGATGGATATTGGAGTAACCCATCAGTCTTATGGGTTTGATAAGAAGAGGAAAATTGAATTCAAAGGAAAATCTAAAGACCACAATGAAAAGAAGATGACTTTTCTTTTATGCTCAAATTGTGGAACGAAACATGGATGGAATTGTCTTAAAAGGACAACCAAATGTTTTAAGTGTGGAAATGAAGGTCATCGGGTAGTTGAATGTCGAAATAATTGGAAGAAGATATCTAATGATGAGAACAAAGAAAGGGATACACAGAATGCACCTTCTACACTTCAATGTTTAAAGTGCAAGGAGATGGGGAATTATGCCAATCAATGCCCAAATCCATGGGTTGTTGATGATGATAGATGTCAACAAACTCTTAAGGCCAAAGACAAAGGAAAGTCACATGCAATTACTATCGGAAATGTGGATTATGATAACGAAGTGGTGAAAGGTACACTTACCATCCACTCTAATGTAGAAAATGTTTTATTTGATTCTGTATCCACCTACTCTTTTATTTATGAAGAATTTTCTAAGGGTATCACCGTATTTCCTCAACAATTTTATGTTGAGTTAGCTGTGACAACTCCTAATGGCACAACGGTTGCATCAAAAGTTGATAATTCTTCTCTGATTGAAGTTTGTGGGAAAGTGCATCCTGCAAATCTTGTGATCCTTCCTAGAGTGGAATTTGATGTGATTCTTGGCATGGATTGACTTTCTTTATACGGAGCTCATATCAATTGCCAAAGAAAGGAAATCACGTGTAATATTCTCGATCAATCTACTATCATCTGTCGATGCAATGATGAATATAATCTTCCAGTGGAAATTTCTTCCATCTTATGTGTCTTTATTCCAATAAATGAAGGTTATTTATTTCAAATGGTTGGAGAGAAACTCAAGATTAATAATACACCCATTGTACGGGAGTTTGATGATGTCTTTCTAGTGGAACTGCCAGGTCTTCCACCAAATAATGAAGTTGAGTTTTCAATAGAACTCATACCGGGTGCTATGCACATTTCAAAGACACCTTATATAATGGCACCAATTGAGTTGCATGAATTGAAGAAGCAACTCCAAGATAATCTTGATAATGGATTCATATGCCCTAGTACGTCACCTTGGGGAGAACCTGTTCTATTTGTTAAGAAGAACGTTGGATGAATGAGACTCTGCATTGATTATCGAGAACATAACAAGATCACTATCAAGAACAAATATCCTCTCCCACACATTGATGACTTATTTGACCAACTACGTGGAGCTCAATACATTTCCAAGATTGATCTTCATTCAGGGTATCATCAAATAAGGGTCAAAAAAGAGGATATACCATGGACGGCTTTTCGTACAAGGTATGGACACTATGAATTTATAGTGATTCCATTTGGTCTTACTAATTCCCCTGCTATATTCACGAATATAATGAATAGATTCTTTAGAGACTATCCTGATCAGTTTTTGTTAGTCTTTATAGATGATATTCTTGTCTATTCAAAGAGCAAGGAAGAACATGCAGATCACTTGAGAATTGTATTGAAGACCCTGAGAAAGGATAATCTTTATCCCAAATTTGAAAAGTGTGAATTTTGGCTTCAAAAAGTTGCATTTTTGGGTCACATAATCTCAAAAGAGGGGATATTTGTCGATCCAGCAAAAAAAGATGTCATTGAAAGATTGTCGAGACCAACAATAATAACTGAGATCCAAAGTTTTCTTGGTTTTTCTGGATATTAATGACGTTTTGTGAAATATTTTTCAGTATTATCTAATCCACACACCTTGTTGACTCTAAAAAGAGTTATGTTCGTGTGGATGGATAAGTGTGAAAAGAATTTCAAGGAATTGAAAAGAAAATTATCCAGTGCACCTGTGCTCACACTGCCTTGTAGTGGAGAAATGGTTGTGATCTACAATGATACATCCAAGAAGGGATTGGAGTGTGTTCTCATGCAAAATGATATGGTGATATCTTATGCCTCACGATAGTTGAAAATCCATGAGCAAAATTACCCAACTCATGATTTGGAGTAAGATGTGGTAATCTTTGCATTAAATATTTGGAGGCATTATCTTTATGGCGAATGGTGTGATATTTATACTGATCATAAAAGTTTAAAGTATATTTTCACACAAAAAGAGCTGAATATGAGCCAAAGAAGATGGTTGGAGCTGATTAAGGATTACGAATGTTCAATTAATTATCACCCTGGGAAAGAAAACAAGTTGGCAGACAGATTAAGTAGACAACACCATGCTAGATTATCCGTGATGAGGATCACAAAAGATCCAATATTTATGGATTTAAAAAGGATGGATCTTGTAATTATATTGGAAGGGTAAAAACCTTATCTTTCTCAAATAAATGTTCAACCATCTATGCATGTGAAGATTAATAAGGCACAGAAAGAAGATGTAGAGTTACAAAAGAAGGTGTGAAATCTTCCTGAATTCAACCGTGATTGTGATGGGATAATAAGGTTTAGAAATCAGGTTTGTGTTCCTCCCATCCTAGAATTAAAGAAGGATCTGCTGGATGTAGCTCATAGTTCTTCATTCTCTATTCATCCTGGAAGCACGAAGATGTATAGAGACCTGAAAGAGTACTTCTGGTGTGACGGAATGAAAATATATGTTGCTGAATATGTCTCTTGATGCTTGGTTTGTCAGCATGTTAAAGCCGAGAGACAGAAGTCTAAGGGGATGTTACAACCATTACCCATACCCGAATGGAAATGGGAAAACATCACTATGGACTTTGTCATTGGACTTCCTAAAACATCGAAAGGCAATAAAGCTATTTGGGTCGTAGTTGATCGTCTTATGAAGTTGGCACACTTCATTGATATTAGAGAAGATTTCTCTCTGGATCAGCTTTTCAGGATAAATGTAAAGGAAGTGGTATGATTGCATGGAGTACCACTTTCCATTATATCTGATCGGGATCCGAGGTTTACTTTGATGTTCGGGAAATGCCTTCAGCATACTCTAGATACAGAGTTTAGTTTCATCACTGCTTATCATCCTCAGACAGACGGTCAGTCTGATAGAATAATTCAAAATCTAGAAGACATGCTGAGAGCTTGCTCTATGTATTTCAAAGGTGGTTGGGAACAACACCTACATTTGGTGGAATTTTCTTATAATAATAGCTTTCACTCAAGTATTCAAATGGTTCCTTATGAAACTCTCTATGTAAAGAAATGCTGAACTCCAAATTGATGGGATAAAGTTGGGGAAAGAAAGCTATTAGGACCTGATCTTGTTGATGAGATGGCAGAAAAGGGATAATCTATTCAACAACACATAAGGGCAGCTTAGAGTCGACAAAAAAAGTTATTCTGATAATGGAAGAAAATACCTAGAGTTTGAAGTGGGTGATAAAGTGTTCTTACGAATATCTCCTTGGAAGAGAGTAATGAGATTTGGAATGAAGGGAAAGCTGAGCCCTAGGTATATCGGTCTGTTTGAAATACTGGATCGTGTTGGGAAGGTAGCTTACTGATTGGTGCTTCCACCGAATCTATCTCATGTTCATGATGTTTTCCATGTATCTCTCTTGAGAAAGTACATATCTGATCCTTCACATGTACTAAGCTCAGAAATTATACCGCTGGAGCAAGATCATTCTTATGAAGAGCAGCCGATAGATATTATGGATCATAGCGAAAAAGTTCTACGGAAAAATACCACTCGCATGGTGAATGTTTTATGGAGGAACCACCAATTATAAGAAGATAAATGGGAGTTTGAGGATATGATGAGGGAGAGGTATCCTCCAATGTTTGTTACGAAGTGACGAATTTCGAGGGTGAGATTCATTTTAAGGGGGTAGAAATTAACGCCCTGATATTTTATGATAAGTATATATTTTTTATGTCTTATTTTATACGCAACATCAAATAAATCTTTAACAGCACACAACACAAGCTTGGCTTTCATTACACGTAATCGCGACCTTCCTCGATAGTGTGTGTAGTACGCAAAACCGAGTTCCACTAAACAATGATATATTATTATAACATTATAAACTAGCTGTTATGAATAGTATTAACTGAATTTTAAATTTTATAACATTATTATTCATCTTAAATATTTTCTATAACATGTTATGAGAACAAAATAAAATTTTCGGGTAAAATAAGTATTTTTCGAAAAATGCAGTTGTGCTGTCTTTTTATGGCGCACCCACTTTAAATATAGTTTTTTGACATGTTTATAAGTTCAATTTGACAAAATAAAAGTCTTCTTTGGAATCAGGATATAAAAATTTACTTTGGATTAATTTTTTATATTATTCTGATAACTGTCATATTTTAATTAATAGTAAAAACACGCTATATTTTAATTAAAAACAACTTTTTTCATCGCAATAATTTATATGGTTAAATTATAATATTGAATGGTTTTAAAGTATAAATAGAATAAAATTTTACCATTTAATATAATGTATGTCATTAGCATTAATTTTACATTTAATTCATAGGTAAAAACATTTCAATCTTTGGCAATGTTTTAACTTTTAAAAACCTGTTTCCTTAACAACAGGATTAATTTTATATTAATTACTGAAACTTCTGTGTTTTGAATTTTGAAATATGGATTCTATATTTTTATTCAGTGGGTCCAAATTATGTTAATAGGTTACTTTTATTTTTTTGAGGTTATTTATAGTAACTAAGGTAATTTTTATTTACTGTAGTTAAAGGTAAATCAGGTAATTAAGGGTAAACATAAGGTTATAAAATTAACCTAACACTTGAAAAAATCCTATTGGATAAATAAAAGTCGACCCATATCACCTAAGGGTCGGACTAGATTCATTACATGGACTTTTGACCATGAAATATTATAATTATTTTTAAAACCAAATAAAGTGAAAACATGTCACTCTTTCAAATCTTATAAGTATAATAATTTTAATTTAGTGATAAACTTCATGAAGCCTCAAACATGAATAGTCTCCATAAAGATAATAAAATTATCTACATCATATTAATTTATTTTTAATTTTTATGGATTATATAATTATCATTTATTATGACACAATAGTGATGTTGAAATTATTTTATTGATTAAAATAACCAATAAAGGATATTAAATGTGTTAAAATAAATATTATATGAACTATTTAATGTGATCCACAAATTTTAGAGATAAAAATGACATGTTATGAATCTATTAAATCTTTTATTTTGAACATATCTTCTGTATATATTTTATTTAAACTCAAATAAATGAATAGTGTCAAAATTGACACTACTGTTAATTTATAGAAATTTCATATTATAAAATTGTTTAAAAATCACAAAATTATTTTAAAATTTTAAATTAAAATATATATGGTCTAAAATGTAATAAAGTATACAATTATGGACAATTCAAAACATATAATCAATTATTATTAATAATTTAAAATTTAGAATATTTTTACCACAAATAAAATTAAATAGATTATATAAGGATAAATCTTGTTGATAATGTTTAAAATAAACTCCTTACTTGTCTAAATTTTATTTCTTGATGATATTAAAACCCTATATCATATAATCTTCGGATTTGAGTCATTTTTTGAGGTATTTAAATGGGGTTGGAATTTATTATAAATTAATATTTCTTATAATTCTAAATGTGCCCCTCTCCTCCCTTATAAAAGGGAACCTACTCCCTCTCCTCCTCACACCACTTTGAGCCTTCAATGTAACGACCCGTAAAATTAAAGGGAAATTGTTTCTTAATTTTATTTGGGATTTTACAAGAATGTAGTTTCTGACGGCAACTGATTCCGAGGCCCGCTGTGCCCGGAATCAATTTCTGAAGATTAGCTCGGGTACGTTCAGTGAACGAACGAGCGGGTTTTCCTAACTTTTGAACAGTTGCTCAGAATCAAAATCCAAGGGAACCAATGAATTCGTAGCGCTGGTAATTTCTTAATAAAACCTTTTCTGGAGTTGCGTTTGCTCGGGTGAGGTTGTTATTAAAAGAGATAACTAAAGAATAAAATAAAATTTTGTGCTAAAAATTTTATTTCTATTCTAGGAAGTTTAAACCTATGATTAGTGGTTGGAGTGGGACCCAATAATATCCTAACTCCACTAGGTAGAATATTAGTGATGTGGGGCCTCCATGAGCCCCACCCCTTCAAATCCCTTTTAAACCTCCCTCTTGTGCATTTAATATGTAACTCACCCGCAACCCATTTAAATGCCATGTCAACCCCCAAATTAATTTTTATATTAAACGCTCTACAATTAAGTCAATTAATTTAATGAGATTTTCTTTTGAATTTCAAATTAATGTCATGCATGAGTGATAATAAAATAAGACATGAATTATTTTATTGGGTTGTTTCGTTGTGTAGAAAGGAGAGGATTTTCTCAAGCCTTAGAATCTTCGTCTTCCCCCTTGAAGAACGCGAAGAACGCACCATCACCGACGAAGAATGCCGACCTACATCGAAAGATAACGATTAATGCTGATACCTCAAAGACTGATGAAGAGATGCCGTGAAACACGACGTCGACGATCTTCCTTTCCGTGATTCCATCTTTCGCAATGTCTCTTTCCCGCGACAAACCTCGTTCGACGACTTCATAGTGGTAGGGGTTTGATTTTTGGTTCATGAATTTTTTTTAAACGTACAAATATCAATTTCTTAGCTGCTTGATATCGTATTAACGGGAGGGGGTCGGACCGCTGAACACGACCGACCCCCCTCCCCCTTTGATGATGTGTTGGTCGCGGCACGAACAAAGGTAGCGCGGTGCAACGGCACCACGCGGAAACAAAGAAGAACCGGCGAAGAAGCGCGGCGCCGTCGCGCTGCACCGTTGAGGCCGAACAATGCCGCGGCGCCGTCACGCCGCGCCGGAGAACCACGAAGAGGCCGCAGCCAGAGCGGGGCTACGGCAGAGGGGCACGACACCGTCGTGTCGCGCTAGTCGGACAAGGCCACGGCTAAAAGCCACGGCAGTGCAAGGCGGGGGGGGGGGGGGGGGGGGGGGGGGGGCAGAACCGCAGGCCACCGACACCTTGAAGGAGTGGGACCGTGGGGTCCCGAAGCGGCAGCACCAGTCGGCCGGATCGGACCAGCCGTTTCGGAAAGAGCCATGGGTCGTAACCCCTGGCTGGAAAAGGAGCGGCCCCCACGTGGAGGGACGTGGTTTCAATCAAGGGGGTAGCCCCCCCCCCTTTCCGCTCGGCTCGGCCAACGTCCAGCTGGCCACACCGGCCCGCGCCCGCGCCAGGCCAACCGGCCACCCAGGCCGGACCGGCCGCACCGGGTCGGGACGCGCCCTAAAGGGCTAGACTCAGACCCGGTTTGGGTCGACCCAGTTCGGGCCCACCCAAGGGGTCTCGGGCCGGGTCGGTCTAGGCCCCAAACCCCCTAAAACCGGACACGTTCGTTATTTTGCCCATATCATGGGCTACAGACCTCTGATCAACTCACGGTCTATTGAGATGTGATCCTTGGATCGAGTCGGTCATTTCGGTATATTACACTCAATGTTTCGGATAACCATTGGTATGGCCATGTTGGTTCGAACACGAAACCAAACGGGCCCTCGGAGCAGAAACGCTTATAACTTGAGCTCCGGACGTCCGATTGATGTGTCGTCGACTTTTTTGGATTCCTCTTAGTGAGACGGAAATTTTGGCTTACTCCACTCGAGGTTTGGATGCAGTTGGAGTTTGGTCGGGTTGGTGTTGACTTAAAAACCAACCGGGCCCTGGAACGAAAAAAGCCAATAACTCTCAGATCAGGCGTCTGATTGACGCGTCGTCTGCCGCGTTGAGTTTCTTTTTTAGAGAGGGAACATTGGGATACATCAACTCCATAATACGTGTCGGTTGATGTATCGACCCCCTTTGGCTCGCGGAGCGGACCCTCCCGGAAATGAGCATGCTGTGTGCGGGAACACTAGTGTCGGCAGCGACTACAACGATGATGATGACTGCACTAAAATCCTCCGTGGGTTCGGCAGTGATGATGACTTAACTAAAATCCTCCATGGGTTTAGAAGCGATGAAGACTGCACTGAAATCCACCATGGGTTTGACAGTGATGAAGATCATACTGAAATCCTCTGTGGGTTTGACGGCGATGAAGACTGCACTGAAGTCCTCTGTGGGTTCGGTAGCGATGAAGACAGTATGGAAATCCTTCGTGGTTTCGACAGCGATGACTACTGTTCATGTATCCTACGTGGGTCTGGGAGTGTTTGACTCTGTTCATTCTATCCTACATGGGTCTGGCAGAGTAGCTTGTCTATATCCTATGTGGGTCTAACAGCTTGGCTGGTTTAATATCCTACGTGGGTCCCAGCTTAGATAAATCAGTGGCTACATCTGATTATCTCTATCAACTTTCGAAGAAGTATACCTGTGTGAGCTGAGTCTTGACTTTCAATCAATATATTCGATATGATTGACTTTATTTCCTATGTGGAATGTGTTGTGCTTTCCTGTGTGGATTGGGTTGTACTATCTTGTGTGGATGTGATCAAACCTGGGCTCAGATGTTGGAGTCGAATTGGAATTGATGACTTAGGTATATGAATGGTCATATACCTAAGTAGTGTTGGTTTTTACTTCATGATTGTATCATTACTTTGGGGATTATCCTTTTTGGATTCTGGGATACCTTCGGGGGTCTCGGGGTCCCTACTGAGTAGCGTATACTCACCCCTGCACGGGCTATGCCCGCACTACGCTGTGTTGGATGCAGATGACGGACATCACTAATCGTGGTTGAGACTTGAGGAGCAAGTCGGTACCTGGAGGTGGACCACTGGGCGGGACATACATAGAGCAGACAGCTGTACTGAGGAGCTGTGGTGGCTATCTGTACCCACCCATCAGGTGGGACTTCTGGCGGACGGCTCGACGTTGCTGCTTTACTTTCAATTGTTGTATTTCCCTTCCAGTTGTACATTACTTTTAGTTTGGGTTTTTATTGTGGCCCATTTACTTTCCACACTTACTATTGTACCTAGATTTAGTTAGTGTTTACTTCTGCTGGCTTACTCTGTGGTGTTTGTTTACTTTATAAGGCAATTCATTCCCTTTTTATCGGGAAATACGCCTTTGGTGCTAGTCCCCAGCCCCTGGCCTATGGAAGGCGGGCTTGGGGTAGTCACGGCATGGGTCCTGAGGACGGGACATGACAAATTAGTATCAGAAATGTTTGGTTCTACCACAGAACTAAGGATTCTGATCTTTCTTCTATGTGAAGCGATAGTGTTATGGGTATTGAGTTTGGTTATCAATCGAGGGAGTCCAGTTTTAGTGCGGCGGCCGACGTATCCGTACAGCAGGACCCTGACTTCTGATTTCCGACTCAATGCATAAAAACATTGATTTCATGTGTGTTTCAAAAGTTTTCTTTGTGATTACATTGTGTCATCTCACCAGGTATTCTGTTTGACCGTGGCACACCTATTTTATTTCTGGCTGGCCCCACGACGGCAGCTAGCTAGGGTTCCGAGCTTTGTGCGAGACGACATCCCATCAACCAACGAGGCCTCGGTGCATGGTCCTTTTTCTAGTGGAGGAACTGGTAGTACCACTACCTGCCGAGCCACCAATGCCACCAGCGCCAACCGCTGAGAGTGCACGTCGACTTAGTGAACTGTCCGAGATTAAGTGTTAGAGACCACCTGCGTTCCATGGGGAGACAGACCCTGAGGCAGCCGAGGATTGGCTGGAGGTGGTTGTGAGAGTTTTCAGGTTAGTGGGGACACCATCTAACCTCAAGGTGATCCTCACAACGAGCCTCCTACACCCGCCAGTAGGCAGATGGTGGAGCATGATGGTCCAGGTGCACGACGAGACATCTCTCCTCTGGACGGACAGTCAGAGCCTCTTTCGCTCAGATTTTGTCCCAGCCACCCTCCGTGCGGTGTGTATCTAAGAGCTTCTACAGCTGCGGCAGGGCAGCATGATGGTCGCCCAATACTCTGTGAGATTTACTGATCCCTCATGCCATTCAATGGACATGGTACATGACCCATTCTTCCGGGCAAGGACCTTCGAGCAGGGACTGAGGCATGAGATCAGGCCATCGATGATCTCCCTCAGCATTCCGACACAGGAGCGAGTACTGGAGTGAGCTCTTCATATAGAGAGCTTTCATTCTGAGGCTACGCCAGTAGTGAGACCTACCGCAGGGCGGCATGTAGTAGATTCATCTGCAGCTGGCAGTCGACGGATGTCATAGGGGTCCAGGCGGACCGGACCATCAGGCAGACGACCTCAGGACACTAGCTTAGAAGTGCGAGGCACACGACGCAGAGGCAGCCTTCCGAGGAGCAGGCAGTGCTACGCAAGCAGCGGGCAGGGCCAAATGGCTCGTGACTGCCTGAACCGCCGTGCAGAGAAGAAGCAGATGGTTAAGGGGCCACCCAGGCAGAGGCAGAGGGTCGACCATGGCGGTCTGCCGAGAGTAGGCGGACGAGGCAGTGGAGCTGGTCGTGCAGCATGTGGTGGGCGACGCTTTGAGGCTTTACCCCCACCACCACCAAGAGGTCCACCCCGGCCACAGGGAGCTGGCGGGCAGAGACATGCTCTGCTTCAGGCAGCGGAGGCCTACGACCACAGCACGCCAAAGATGATTCGAGGTACTATCTGTGTCTACTCCACCCTTTATATTGTTATTATAGACATAGGAGTGATTCATTCATTTATTGTTTCTTCCCTTGTTCGGAGCTCGGAGATTCTGATGGAGTCGTTGGCTTGATCCTTACGGCTAGAGACTCCTACGGGAGTAGAATCGATTATTACGCACTGGTTCCGGCAGTGTGAGCTTACTCTAGGAGGCGAGAGCTTCGGCTGGGATCTTCTTTTAGCAGCACCGAGGCCTTACGACGTCATCGTGGGCATGGATTGGTTATCTACAGTCCATGCTCAGATCGACTGTATTAGGCGCAAGGTGCGATGTGTTCACACCAATGGGAGCATGTTCACCTTCACCTGGAGAGAAGGGATCCTTAGCATCATAGGATGGACTCACGTAGAAGAGAGGACAACCGATCACTCATCAGTTGGCTAGCCTCATCCTAGGAGTAGTTGATGTGCGGAGTCCTAGTTTTCCTGCAGTGGTGGATCAGTATGCAGACGTTTTCCCTGATGAAGTTCCTGGACTACCTCCTCACAGAGAGGTAGACTTTTATATTGACTTGTACCATGGGACAACCTCAATATCCACTCCAAATTATCAGATGGATCCCGCTGAGCTCCGAGAGCTACGATTATAACTGGAGGACTTGCAGGGCAAGGGATTCATCCGACCTAGTGTTTCATCCTGGGCTTTCCTGATATTGTTTTCCAAGAAGGTCAGACGGGATCTTGCGACTGTGTGTAGATTATCGTCACCTGAACCAGGTGACCGTGAGGAACAATTATCCGCTACCGAGGATTTCCGACCTCTTCGATCAGCTCCAGGGAGCACAATGGTTCTCGAAGATAGACCTTAGATTAGGCTATCATCAGCTCAGATTTCGAAACAAGGATGTGCAGAGGACGAACATCAGATGTCGATATGGACACTATGAGTTCTTGGTTATGCCCTTCGGCGTAACCAACGCTCCAGAAGTGTTCATGGGTCTCATGAACAGTATCTATCAGCCATACCTCAATCGATTTGTCGTGGTCTTCATCGACGACATTTTGACATACTCGACCACTGAGGGGGAGCATGCCTACCACATGCGGGTTTTACTGGACACACTCCGAGAGAGCTAGCTTTATGGAAAGATCATGACGTTTCAGTTCTGGATACGTGAGTTCCACTTATTGGGACACGTCATCTCTTAGGCATGAGTTGTGGTGGATCCTGTGAAGATCGAGGCAGTGCTAGCTTGGGAGCCACCCAAGAGCATGACAGAGGTGTGGAGTTTCTTTGGGCTAGCTTGGTACTACTGGAGGTTTGTTACAGACTTCTCCAGAGTTGCGGTACCACTCTCAACTTTGAAGAAGAAGGGGAAACCCTTCGTGTGGTTAGATAGATGTCAGCATAGCTTCCAGGAGCTGAGATAGAGATTGACCAGCGTACCTATCTTGTGGGTACTAGAGGAGGGAGTAGGGTACGTAGTCTACTACGATGCATCCGGGACCGGACTCAGATGTGTCTTGATGCAGGAGCAGGCAGTGATCTCCTATATATCATGTATGTTGAGGCAGCATGAGCATAACTACGCTACCCATGATCTGGAGTTAGCAGTAGTGGTCTTCGCTCTGTAGATGTGGCGACACTATCTGATGGGCGAGTGCTTTACAGTCTACTCTAACCACCAGAGTCTCAGGTACATCTTCTCGAAGGAGGACCTAAATCTAAGACAGTGGCAATGGCTCGAGTTCCTCCATGACTATGACATTCAGATAGTCTAACCTCCTTGAAAGGGGAACGCAGTAGCCGATTCTCTCAGCATGAGGACGGGAATACAGCAACTCGGGGAGGTGACGGAGCAGCTAGCCGCTTTGCAGATGTACTTCGTGGATAGAGATGGAGCAGCCTTTCATCAGTTACTCACAGTCACTCCTCCACTACTGCATCGGGTCAGAGAGGCACAGCGTGGGGATGCTGACTGTGAGACGCGGCGTGCACAGATATCCTTAAGACATGCACCTAATGGATTATCTATAGTAGGAGAGAGAGATGTCCTTTTAAGAGAACGTACCATGTTACCAGCTGCTTTACAGGAGGAGGTGATGAGGTAGTTTCACACTTCCCCTTTAGAGGTATATCCAGGGGTGGTGAAGATGTACCAGGATCTCAGACGACACCACTAGTGGCCGGGTATGAAGAAGGCTGTAGCTGAGTTCGTTTCTCGATGCCTCATCTGTTTGCAGGTGAAGGTAGAACACCAGGGTCCAACAGGCTTGGTGCAGCCTATGGAGGTCCCAGAGTGGAAGTGGGATGGGATATTTATGGATTTTGTGACTGGACATCCACTTAATTCCAGAGGACACGACTCCATTTGGGTGATTGTCGACTGACTCACGAAGTTAGCTCACTTCTTACCCATCAGAGAGCAGGTCTCAGTGGAGAGCTTGGGACGCCTCTACGTTCAAGAGATCGTATGGCTTCATGGTGTGCCATCATCTATCCTCTCCGATCGAGATGCTCGCTTTACTTCCCGGCATTGGAAGGGGTTGTAGGAGGCATTCTGGACGTAGTTACGTCAGAACACCGCCTTTCACCCTCATACGGATGGTCAGATGGAGGGGACCATTCAGACTCATGAGGACATGCTCTGTGATTGTGTCCTCGACTTTGGTCGCAGCTGGGAGGACCACCTACCCTTGGTGGAGTTCACGTACAACAACATCTACCACTCCACCATCGGGATGGCACCATACGAGGCATTGTACGGATGGCCATGAAGATCACCTATGTGCTGGAAAAACCCTGGAGAGTTAGAACTTGTGGGACCAGAGATGGTCCAGGTCATCCTGGAGTGGATGAGGACAGCTCAGAGCTGGCAGAAGTCTTATTCTTGCAGGAGGCGGAGGCCACTAGAGTTCGAGGATGGCGACCACGTTTTCTTGCGGGTGTCACCTCGACGTGGATTACAGAGATTTGGCCGGGGTGGAAAGTTATCTATGCACTTCATCGGACCATTCTAGGTCCTCACCAGGGTAGGCGAGGTTGCTTACCGCCTAGCTCTACCACCTCAGTTGCACCGGGTGCACGACGTCTTCCACGTATCTCACCTGAGAGGATACGTGCATGATCTGACGCATATCATCGACCGTGGCGATTTGGACATTGACGATGGGGCGACTTTTGTAAAGGTCATGGTGGAGATCGAGGACCGATAGGACTGGGTCCTACATGGACGGTCGATACCTCTAGTGCGCATCAGATGGAAGCACGGGAACCTCCAGGAGAGAACTTGGGAGCAGGAGGCTCAGATGCGTGCACAGTACCCACATTTTTCCCCCTAGTTTTTTATGTATCGTTTCGGGGACATAAAGCCCTGAGGTGGGAGTAATGTAAAGACCTGTAAAAATCAAGGGAATTTTTTTCTTAATTTTCTTTGGGATTATACAAGAACGCAATTTCTGAAGGCACCGGATTCCGAGGCCCGGTGTGCCTGGAATCAATTCGTGAAGTTTTGCTCGGGTACGTTCAGTGAACGAATGAGCAGGTTTTCCTAACTTTTGAACTGGTGCTCAGAATCAAAATCTGAGGGCACCAATGAAACTGCAGTGCTGGTAATTGCATAAGAACACCTTTTCTGGAGTTGTGTTTTCTCGGGTGAGGTTGTTATTAAATAGGTTAACTAAAGAATAAAAAATAATTTTGTATTACAAATTTTATTTCTATTCTATGTAGTTTAAATGTATGCTTGGTGGTTGGAGTGGGACCCACTAATATCCTTACTCCACTAGGTAGGATATTAGTGAAGTGAGGCCCACACGAGCCCCACCCCTTCAAAAACCTTTTAAACCTCCCTCTCGTGCATTTAATATGTAACTCACCTGCACCCCTTTTAAATGCCATGTCAACCCTCAAATTAATTTGGATATTAAACGCTCTTCAATTAAGTGAATTAATTGAATGAGATTTGTTTTTGAATTTCAAAGTAATGGAATGAATGAGTGATAATAAAATAATACATGACTTGTTTTATTGGGTTGTTTCGTTGTGTGGAAAGAAGAGGATTTGCTCAAGCCTTAGAATCTTCATCTTCCTCCTTGAAGAACGTGAAGAATGCACTGTGACCGACGAAGAACGCCGACCTCCGTCGAAGGACGATGATTAACACTGATACCTCGGAGATGAACAATGAGATGTCGTGAACTGCAATGCCGATGATCCTCCATTCTGTGACGCCATCTTCCGCGACGTCTCCTTCCCGCAACAAACCTCGTTCGACAAATTCATCGAGGTAGGGGTTTGAATTTTGGTTCATGATTTTTTCTTAACCGTCCAAACATGAATTTCTTAGCCGCTTGATTTGTCGCGGCAGGAACAAAGGTAGCGCGGTGCAACGACACCGTGTGAAAACAAAGAAGAATGGGCGAAGAAGCACGGCGCTATCGCGCCGCGCCATTGAGGCCGAACAAAGCTGTGGCACCGTCACGCCGCGCTGGAGAACCACGAAGAGGCCGCGGCCGGAGCGGGGCCGCGGTGGAGGGGCGTGGCGCCATCGCACTGCGCCGGTCGAACAAGGCAGCAACTCAAAGCTGCGACGGTGCAAGGCGGGGTGGCTAGAACCGCCGACCGCCGACACCTCGGAGGGGCGGGACCGTGGGGTCCCGCGGCGGCAGCACCGGCCGGCCGGACCAGGATGGTCGTTTCTGAAGGATCCGGGGGTCGTAACCACCGGCTGGAAAAGGAGCAGCCCCATGTGGGGGTCCGCGGTTTCAATCAATGGGATAGCCCCTCCCCCACCCCTTTCCGCTCGGCTCGGCCAGCGCCAAGCTGGCCACACCGGGCCGCGCCTATGCCAGGTCAACCGGCCGCCCAGGACGGAAAGGCTGCAACGGGCCGGGCCGCACCGGTCAGGCTGGGCCATGACCCCTGGGTCAGACCACACCATAAAGGGCTGGACCCAGTCCTGGTTTGGGTCGACCCGGTTCGGGCCAACCCATGGGGTCTCGGGTCGGGTCGACCCGAGCCCCTACCCCCCTAAAACCAGACAGGTTCGTTCCATTGCCAATATCTTGGGCTACGGACCTCCGATCGATGCACCATCAGTTGAGATTAGATCCTTGGATCGAGACAGTCGTTTTAGAATATTATACTCAAGGTTTATGAGAACTTTGGGTATGACAGGGTTGGGTCGAACGTGAATCCAACCAGGCCATTGGAGCAGAAACACTTATAACTTCAGATCCGGACGTCTGATTGACGTGTCGTCAACATTGTTGGATTCATCTTAGTGAGAAAGACCTTTTTGTGTACACAAATCGAGGTTTGGATGCAGTTGGAGTGTTGTCGGGTTGGTTTTGACTTAAAAACCAACCTGGGGCCTGGAAAGAAAAAGCCAATAACTCTCAGACTGAGCGTCCGATTGACACGTCGTCTGTCGCATTGAGTTCCTTTTGTTGAGACGGAACATTGGGATACATCAACTCTATACTACATGTAAGTTGATGTATCGACCCCCTTTGGCTCGTGGAGTGGAGCCACCCAGAAATGAGCATGCTGTGTGCGCGAACCATAGAGCTGGCTGCAACTGTGACAACGATGATGACTGCACTGAAATCCTCCGTGGGTCCGGCATGGACGACGACTGCACAGAAATCCTCCATGGGTTTGGAAGTGATGAAGAATGCACTGAAAACCTCTGTGGATTCGGTAGCGATGAAGACTATACTGAAATCCTCCATGGTTTCGACGATGATGAAGACTGCACTGAAATCCTCCGTGGGTTCGGCAACGATGAAGACCGTATTGAAATCCTGAGTGTGTTCGATGGTGATGACTACTGTTCTTGTATCCTACATGGGTCTTTTATTGTTTGAATCTCTTCTTCCTATCCTACATGGGTATGGCATAGTATCTGGTCTATATCCTATCTGGGTCCGATAGGTTAGCTGGTTTAGTATCCTACGTGGGTACTAGCTTAGATGAATTAGTGGCTACATCTGATCATCTCTATCACCTTACGAATAAGTATACCTGTGTGAGTTGAGTCTTGACTTTCAATCATTATCTTTGATATGATTGACTTTCTTTCCTATGTGTATTGTGTTTTTATTTCCAGGGTGGATTGGGTTGTATTATCCTATGTGGATGTGATCGATCATGGGTTCGGATGTTGGAGCCGAACTGGAATTGACGACTAAGGTATATGTATAGGCATATACCTAAGTAGTGTTGGTTGTTACTTCGTGATTGTATCTTTACATTTTGGATTATCCTTTGTGGATTCTGGGAGACCTTCGGGAGTCTCGGGGTTCCTACTGAGTAGGGTATACTCACCCCTGCACGGGCTATGCCCGCACTACCTTGTGTTGGATACAGACGACGAACAGTGCTGATCGTGGTTGAGACATGAGGAGCAGGTCGGTACCTGGAGGTGGACCACTGGGCGGGACATACACGGAGCGGACGGCTGGACCGAGGATCGTTGGTGGCTATCTCTACCCACACTTTAGGTGGGACTTCCGGTGGACGGCTCGACGTTGCTTCTTTACTTTCAGTTGATGTACTTCCTTTCCAGTTGTACTTTACTTTTAGTTTGGGTTTGTATTCTTGCTCATTTACTTTCTGCACTTACTATTGTACCTAGTTTTACTTAGTGTTTACTTCTGCTGGATTACTTTGTGGTGTTTTTTTACTTTATAAGGAAATTACATCCCTTTTTATCGAGATTTTGGCCTTTGGTTCTAGTCGCCAGCCCCTGGACTATGGAAGGCGGGCTTGGGGTAGTCAGGGCACAGGTCCCATGTACGGGTCGTGAAATTCAAACTCAGCCAAAACCAAAAAATTTCTCTTCTCCACTTCCCTAGAAACATCCTAGAGGTCCTGGTATTCTTCAATGACCAATCTTAGTGCCCTAAGAGGAGATTTCAAAGAGGCGTGTTGAAGAAGAGGTAATATCTGTTACCAATTATTTCAAATTTATTTCTTCTTCTACTTATTCTTATTTAGTTGTTTCATTGTGAAGTAATAACATCAGTATCACTCATATACGTATATGTTATTATAAATTTGAAACAATCCTATTTCACCTTCTATCCATCCATTGAAAAATGAAATCATCGCATGTGCATACGTACGGAATACCGTCTCCACGTCGTGGTGTAATATGTTTTCCACCACCACCTTACTTGGAAGGGAATAATGGTATAAAGATTAATTATATATTATTATTTTAAAGTGACATTTATACTTATATAATATACATACACTTCAATACAATTCCACGATCATGGGAATGATATCATCGCTCGTGCATACGTACGGCCTACCGTCTCCACAATGTGATGCGACTCGTTCTATATGATCTTCATTGAATAATGGTTATATAAATGAATTAAATGAGTAAATATGATATATATTACACTAATACCATTCTGGAAATGAGGATCTATAACCTAAAAATATGAATAAGAATTTATTCGACAAAACACACATAAGAACATAAAGCAATAAACGCCCGAATAACATGTAGCAAAGAAATATTACTAATAAAAAAAATATGAATATGACCATATCTGATAACATAACAATGATTATGATTCTGGAATAAGTCAATGACATTATTTAAATCATTATACAAGAGGTTCAGACATGTACAAAGCATATCAGACGTAATGTAAGGGAAAATCTCAATCTCAATTTTTATCCATGATTGTTTATACTTGAAAATTTAATGGTGAATATTTATCATCCACATCCTTGTTTCTGCAATATGAAATATTATTTATATCCTCCTAAAGTTTTTTAAATCCAATATTACTCATTGGTTAGTTTTAGTAAAATATATGAAAGGAATCTTTTGTCGTTTTTCGTACAAGGTACTTTTTGACTTTTCCGGCCAAAGTATGAGAAGAATGTTTGTTAAATTAAACGGAATGAATGGATTTTTATGAATTAATAAAAAATTATTTCCATGAAGCTTATTTTATATGTTTTCAAACTTATTTTTAATCAACTTCTTTTAGATTAAAATTGTACGACATGTTAAGAAAGGAAAAATGTTTTTGAATTAGAAAGCATATTTTCCTCAATAATGGAGTCCAAGTGTTTTATCAAAATTATTTTCCATCTATTATAATATAGGGCTCTGTTTCTATCCCTATTTTTACATTTATTTGATTATGATATGATGGAATTAATTTTATGATGTCCTTTTATCTTATATGGATTATGTTATGATGGCATGATTTTTAAGAATCCCATTTTTATTACATGGGTTTTGCTATGATGTATGATTTATGATTTTCTGGCACACATAAGAATGGTTTCGTAATGAGATGGGTGGGACCTATATCTGCCTCCAATGCATTGGGTAATGATTTATATCTCATGATATAGACATGGCTAGAACGGATAGTTAATCTGGTTTAGTGATACAGGACTGAAACGAGGAGTGAACTCGGTTCAGTAATGGACTTTTCCCGCTATGATAGTCTTGGAAATGAGTCCTGACTAAAATGATATGATTTTCTATGATTATGTTTGTATGCCACAAAGTTTCATGCTTTAATTTATGATTATTGGGATTACATTTCACCACTATGATTTATCCCATGTTATGATATTATGATCTCTTTTGTAGGTTAATATATTCAAAATGCTATGTTCTTATGAATTTGATATGATTGATATTTATTTTGTTTAACCTTACTCATCATTTGAGCTCACCCTTTTGTATGTTTTCTTTTCACCAGGTCAGGAAGAAGGGTATTAAGTAGGATATGCCCAAAAGGGAGTCTATATATGATGAAATAAATGGGAGACAACGTAGATGTTTTATGAACCATTTGTTAATGTTTCCCAGTTTCTAAAGACACTATACTTATACGGTCCTTTCATGGTTTTGTTATATGTTGTAATAAGTGTGCTTCAATTTTGAAGTAATAACAATATATTTAATGTATGGGTCTCTATATACAATCTTTCAATTAATACTAAATTCATTTTCATTTAGTAGCACTTATCACTCTATTAAATTTTGTGGATATAAATTACATAAGTGGTGAGGTTTAATTTAATACCTATATATATTGTTTCTAATATTGATTTTAGGTTCACCTCAATGTTCACAAAAAGTCATCAATAAGATTTGATCAATGATTTCAACTCTAGTATGGAATATCACCCTCAGATAGATATTTAAACTTAATGAACAATCCTAAAACTTGAGGATACATTGATATCTATCTCAATAGGCTTTGGAGGATGCTTGGATTGGATTATTTCTTTAATCTAGTTCTTGTATATAAATTCCTTTCATTAAATAATTCATATGGGTCATTATTAAGACCTTTATGGAATAAAATGTAGATCTCCATCAGATTGGGATAATCTTACCGAAAGAAAGATATCATTACATTAACTGGAAGAAAAAATAACCAAGAAGGTCAAGAATATTCATTAACACATCTCAGCATCCAAAATTATTTCAAAGCGTTATATGGATAGACAATTATGAAACATGAAGTTTATGTCTTGTGATAAAGTGTTCCATTATATATCTTCCATGAATAGAATCACGAGGTTTCATAATAAGAGAAATTTATGTCCTATGTGTATTAACCCCTGTGATATTCTTGATAACATTAATGTTGTGGATCATTGAGGTGAACTCCCACTTAATATGTCTCATGTAGATTAAATTTTCAATATCTCCCTCATGAGGAAGTACATACTTCATCTCTAACTTTTACTATGTCCAAAGGTTGTCTTATTAAAAAATTATATTTTCAAATGAGGAGTTGACTATAATGATACCAGTCAATGGAAAAAATGTTCTATTGAAAATGAAAACCCACAAGGTAAAAGTTATTTATGGGAACCATAATTATGAGAAAGTAACATGTGATCGACAATACATGATTAAACATAAGTAAAATAAATTATTTTAATCATAGATTATGAAATGTAATTTAGAGGGAAATTTTTTTTTAGGTTGGATAATGTAATGGCTTTAAAATATATTCTATTAATAAAATACCTCATGATTCACAAGTTAAGGTTTTATCATGCTCTATAATTACAGAGAATATAAAAAACCTTCCCTTATGAATAAAAAAAATTCTTTTTCCTTTTCTGTTTATTTTATGACTTCTTAAATACATAATAATGATGTAATTATTAATATAATATAATGGTGACATTTAAATGATGAGGTAATGGTTAAATTCTAATATTCATATTACCATTAACATACTATATATATAATCCAATATTTTTTTTAACTCATAATTTACAACATCACTTAGAATGGTTTTTGGAGTAGTAAAATAATTTTTTTAGAGTGAATTTAGTAATATTATATTTTTCTTTTAAGCATGTTTCTATATTTTCAAATACTATTCATGAATCAATATATATTATGCTATAACATTAATTATTCCTTATAGTAAATAAACAATGTTTTTATCTTTAAATGGTATTTTCTATAAGATGTGTTTGTTTTACTTAAAATTATTATTTCTCTTACCAATGTATATATTTTTAGAAAATAAAATTGATACTTTCAGTGAATAAAAACATTGTTTTTTATTTTCTGTTTATTATATCACTTCTAAAATATATAATAATGATGTAATTATTAATATAATATACTCCAAAACCCAAAAATTATATTTTATTAATATTATTTATATTAATGAATAAAATGGATTTTGTGAACCAATAAGTAACAGTCTAAATTCTAAAATAGAAATTAAGGTTTTTTAAACTATATTTTTGAACTAATTACTTTACCATATCAAAAGTAATGTTAAAAAAATTATATCGGTTATTTCATGGATAATGATTAAAAACAATTACATAATTTTCTAAAACCAGGATCTAAAACCATGGTTAATACAATGTGTTTTTAGTTTCTATAATCTATATACTCAGGTATTGTAATTAGAAACTAATACTCCATTTCCCTCATTTTTTTTATAAATACCCCTTATATAACCAATTTCATCCACTTCATACATCTTTATCAAGTCCCACTCTCTCTATGTATATCATTAATACCTTTGGATATTCTCTTAATCCATCAAGAATTCATCTTTATGAATATAAAGTGATATTCAGGGTATGTGATTATCTTCCTCTTCCATTTCATTCATGTAATTTACTTCTATTAATATTTATAATTTTCTAGTTACTATATTTAAATACTCCTAAACTAATTACATAATTCTTAAAATTATGATATATCAATGATATAATTCTACTTTATCTAATTAACAATATTACATTAACCATTTTCTGTAAACTTTATGAAGCTGAAATCATTATTTAATTAACTCCGCCACCCTATTTCAACGTGAATAACCAATACTTTATTAATTCAAGTTTATTTAGATAAATGTGATTGTATTTATTTATCATGAATTTACTTCTATGAAACTCACATTCCCTTCTCAAATGTTTGAAATGATTGAATGATAAAGCCATTAAGTTTTTGTGAACTCAATGATTATATAAAACTCATTTTAATTCATCATGGTTTATTTATGTAATGATTTACGATCATATATGATCTATATTGGGCATGCAAACTTCTTCCTATTAATGCTTCACATTGATAGTGATCCAATGAATTGGGTAATGTTTTCATCTCATGAGATACTACTTATGTTTCAAGGGTGGTAAGTTTATCACACTATTTTATGATGTATTTAAAATGAGCCACATTTTATGCATTTATTATCTGGTTTTATGTTATTTCTACATTACTTTAATGATATGATCAGATGATATCATCTTGTTAATTTGATGATCCCATTTCAGTATCCCATTTTATGTCTTCAAGATATTACTTTTAGTTATATATGTATCATGATTACTCTGATTGTTCCCCCATTATCACAATTACCTCACCCATTTCATTCATGTATTCACTTGGATATCTTATTTAGTATAATATGATCAATGGGATATAGAAGAAATTTTTGGAGTTTAAATAATGATTATATCATTTTCAAAAACTTTTTTGTATTTAATTATCTAATCATATAGTGATAGAAGATATCTAGGTCCCTGGGTTGTCTATTGTGGGATGTTATGTTGAAAAACATGTACTAAGATGTATAATGAAACTTGGATTATTATATTTCATTTTCCAATTTATTTTTTTCATTTAATTCTTTATTTTTATTATAATTTTTTTCCATTATATTGTTCTATATATGATTTCTAAATGGATAGTAAGGTATATTATGAGAGGATAAAATTACGATCCGTTTTTATTAAATTTTACAAAGTATCATAAATTAATTTTGTGATGGAATTTTATTTTTCTCCATGATGTGTTAAAAATATTAAAAAAATGTATTGTATAAAGATTTAGGTGATTTTGATGTTATCAAATTAGTTTTTTGGTCCAAAAAGTATCAATCTTCTAAGACACAATATAATTTTATTGAAAGAAAATAGATTTATTCTAATATAGTCATAATGTTATACGTAAATTTATTTTGAATTAAAAATTTTCTTCAAATTTATTTAAAAAGGTACATGATTATATTTTTATTGTAACATCCTTTGTAAATGAAGGATAAGAAATTTTCCAATTTTTTAATATTTTTTAATTGAATATTAATTTTACTTTAAAGGGGATGGCATGTTTGATAGTGTATTCAACATGAAATAATGAGTTTCTATGAAATATTACATTGCACATAACATTGAGTTATACTAAAAAATAATATAATATTATTATTTTAAATGGTAGATAATGCATAGCCATTGTATTGGTGGTAATGAACAAAACTAACTAAAATATGATTAAACATGTTTGTTAAAAGTCTTTATATTTATCCAATAAATTATAGAGGCTTAAAATAAGAATGAATCTTATTTTAAGCTTGAAAAACTCTATAATTATTTAAAAGGTCAATTTACCCCATTTTTATGGAGTCCCATTTTTAAAACTTGTTTTTTCACTTTTATATGTTGTATTTGACAAAATAATATTATTCCTTAGAAGAGAGATATAAAAAATTACTTTGGGTGAAAATTTGGTCTTCTTATGATAAAGTTAATTTTTTATGAATAAATATATTATGACACAATGATGATGTAGTGATTACCTTATTAATGATTTATTTAAATAAATGTCAATATAAATATTAAAATAAATTAATTTTAAAACTTTTTATGACATCCACTAATTTTATGGATGATTTTGACTTATTATCATTGAATTAATGATGTTTTTTCAAATCAAATAAGGTGTCATGGAATTTTTAAATACTCATTATATGAATAGAAAAAAAAATTGACATATATGAGTTTTTAAAACAAATACTAATTTATTAAATGTTATAATAGTTCTAAAAATCAAAAATTTGGAAAACTGACTTAGATGATGTTTAACATGTCATTAATGAACCACTTTGGGTCAAATTGACATTTTAAAGTAACTATATTAATCATATTGTATGAATATACAAGCAGACATGGTAAGAGTTAAATTAGTTAACTAAGGGTTAAAGATAATCGACAATGTGAAATTTGAGATCAACACTTTTTTAAAACCTATTGGTCGAGAGGATTTAGAACAATCATCATTTTATATTAAAATTAAATGATTTTTGTTTTTCTAAAATAAAAAATCCGATTATAATAAAAAAATCTTCCAAGACATTTTAAAGTACCGCTCCTCCCACTTATAAAATGCCACCACCTATTACCCTTACCCACACCTCTCAAGCCACTTGGCTCGTCCATCCTTTTCCAAAATAATGGTACTTGGGCATTTGAAGGGTGGTTATGTGGTAAAACAATTATGGGTGGTTACATGGTTAAAAAATAACGGCTGGTTCCATGATAAACCAATGATAGGTGGTTACGTTATAACCTCCAATGCATTGTGTATGGAATTTGGCCTTATGGCTATTCTAATTAGTGATATGTGTGGAAGTCGACTGTATGGTTTTTAAATTTAAGTACGTTTATGTCCCAAGTTACCTTTATATGCTATATATTGCTTTTAATGGGCTTTATTGTAATCTTTTGGTTACAAAAAGGGTCATTAATGAGCTTATATTCAGTGAAGTATATTTACTACATCTTAAAGGTGAAAAGTTTAAATTTATGACAAATATTCATGGTTTTTATGTTATCCAAAGACTAACGGTTTTCTATTTTATGTATCCCATTATAATATTTTTATGCACATCCCATGTATTGAAATACTTTTCACAAGACATAAATATGAATAGACTCAAATATTGGATAAAAGAAAATTTATGAAGTTAAAACATTAAACAATGTCATGTTTCTTTTTAAAGAATATTTGTTTTATGAAAAAAATGGATAGTTAGATGATGTTTTAACTTATAATATTCATGTTGTTATGTATAAGTTATGAATAAATTCACTAAAGATCCAAACCTGAAATGATCCTCGATGTGAATTAAAAGTCAAAATTATTGGCTTAAAACAATATTAGGAAATGTTTAAGTCTGGGGGCTTATAGTTATAGATAACTATTTTACTAATTATATGGATGGTTTTGACATGTTATCATTGAATTAATTAAGTTCATTATAAGGAATCAAGTTGTTATAAATTTTTTATATACTCAATATATGAATAGTATAAAAATTGTCATAAATTAGTTTTTACAACAATTAATATTTTATTAAATGATATAATTGTCTTAAAAATCTAATATTTAGAAAAATGACATAGATACTGTTTAAAATTTCATTAATAAACCACTTGGGGTTCCATTGGAATTTTATTGTGACTATATTAAACATATTGTATGAATATTCAAGAAGTCATTAAAAGAGTTAAATTAATAAATTTAGGTTAAAAGATAAAAGATAAGGATATATTTTAGATAAAGACTTTTATAAAACCTATTGGTTGAGTGGAATTATAATAATTCTCATGTTATCCTCGAATTAAAATTTTCATGGTTTTTCAAAATTGAAATTCAGTTTATAATAATATAATTATTTTAGACATTCCTAAAGTACCCATACTCCCTCTTATAAAAGGCCACCACCTCTATCCATTACTCACACCTCTCTAACCACTTGGCTCATCCAAACATTTCCAAAATAATCTCCCAACATCAAATTATTCCTCCTGGAAGACTTAACATGGGCATAAGTCAATTCAAGAAATCCTTTTAGCATAAATCAAAAGGAGTTACCTGATTTGAGATAATGTCTTCTCTCCAGGTTTGTTCATTTATTTTCCTTATACAACCCCCTAAACTCTATTTATTCCATTATTTTATAAAAAAAAATATTTTTGATATACTATTATGTCATTATGAGATGTATTTTAACTAAACATACACCCACCTCTATTTAATGGATACCAATATACAGTTTCTGTGTATGGAAAACTACTGCCACACTAAATGATGATTGTCCGATTTTCTCCTTCCACCTATCATGGTGGCCATTATGATGGAACTGTATTAATATATGATATATTCTATATTTATTTTTCCTATATGATACTATTATTTTAATTTAAAAACATACTTTTATGCTTTTTATGATTTGTATATATGATAATTTCATTTGAGTAAGTGCAAACTATTGCCCCCTCAAAGTGATCTGACTCGTTCATGCCACACAAGGAATGTATATAGGATAGAGTTAATGAAATTTTTTAATGTATATAAAATATGATATTATACTGGAATTATAACATACCTATGTATCATTTAATTTTAATTACATTAAATATGAAAAAAATGAAGGTAGTGTTAATGCATACGTACTGTTTACCTTATCCATGAACTGTGCATTTAATTTCTTCTCTCCAAATGATATGGACTATTATAAATACATATATACTGGATATATATTATATATATTAATAATATTCTATAGATAATGGAATTTTTACCACATGAACAAATTGTTATTATAACAAGATCATTTTCGACTCAGGTACGCAATATCAACAAAACGACCGATATTAACTTGAATAATTATGTACTTCATATAAATTTGTAATAAGTGATATAAAATGAATAATAAATATGAAAAAAAATTATTAAGAGAGTAAAAATTAATTGATGTTTATTATTCAGGAAGAATAGGGAAAATACAGGATGAGTCAAATGTAAGGTAAGGGACGTTGTATCAATCTCCTTTCATTGAGGAATATTTTGATAATATAAACATTCTTTTATATAGTGTATAAACAAACCATTTGAATTTTAATTTCAATAAAAAGGAATATTTCATCGATAAAGAGTTATACTAACTGACAAAATGAATGGTTTTAATGTATGTGGTGACAACGAACTTTCTTCCACTGTGAGCATTATTTGATTTTTGTCTTCCTTAACAAGATGTAATGTTTTTAAAAGGAAAATAAATACCATAATCCCTTTAACGTATTTTGGTATTGAAAATGGTTTTTAAATTGATTGATTATTTTAATATCTTTAAATTATTTCTTTTGACTTTAAATGAAGTGTTATTAGTGAAATTTTGATATTTGCAATATTTTATGTGTTATGATTATATAAAGGTACATGGACATTTGATGGGTTGTTATGTGATAACCCAAAGAGGGGTGCTTACGTGATAAACCAAATGAAAAGTGGTTCCATGATAAACCATGGATGGGTGGTTAGGTTAGAACCTCCAAATCATTATGTTTGGATGTTGCAGTATGGCTCTACAATTTTGTGGTATATGTTGAAGTTGACCATATGGTTATTTCATTTATGTATGTTTATTTCCAAAGTTACCTTTATATGCTATATGTTTCTTTATGTGGGATTTATTGTAGTATATTGGTTTCAAAAATGGTAATTAATGGACATATATTCAGTGAAGTATATCTACTACATATTAATAGTTAAAATTATTACATTATGATAATGTATAATGGTTTTCATGTTATCCCATGACTAACAATTTTATTTCAATATGTATATCTTACTGATATTTTTATTCACATCCTATGTTTTGAAATATTTTTCAAAGGGAATAATGAATAGTAGAGTTAAGGATGGGTTAAATAAAAACTTATGTTGTTAAAACATGAAACGATGTAATGTTTCTTTTTAAAGAATTTTTGATTTAAAGAAAAATGGATACTGAGTAGAAGTGTCTACTTGTAATATTAATGTTGTTATGTATTTTTTATGACCTAATTATCAAAATATATTAACCTATAAAGATCATAGATGTGAATTAAAAGTAAAAATTATTTTCATAACTCAAGATTAAGTAATGTTTAAGGCTGAGGCCTTATAGTTAGAATTAGAGTTCATTTTAGACAACATTAAGAGTTAGGATATTGATAAATTAATATCAATAAATTATTTTTACATTATGGTAATATTGAAATGATAAAGAATTTTAAGACTACCATATGGATTAGGTTATGATATTTTTGTGTTCAGAATGGTTTTTTGTAGTGGAAATAGGATAGTTGTGCTAGGAAGGCTTACAGAGGGAAATGACATTCCAAATCAGCTACCTGAGACAGTTAGAATTATAATTGAATAGTGTGTTGCAGTGTTGGATTATTTGAATCAGATGATAAATAATGGTTGTTTTTATAGATGATATTTTGATATATTCTAAATGAAAATAAGAGCATGAAATTCATTAAGGGTTGTCTTGCATACCTTAATATTAAAGAATCAATATTTAATGTTTAGTGGGAGTGAATTTTGGTTGCTATAAATTTCTTTCCTTGGTCACATTGATTCAAAATATGGCATAACTATAGACCCATATAAAAGAATTTGTTGAAGAGTGGCCAAGACCTACCAATATCATAGATATTCATAGTTTTATTAGAATAGTGGGTTATTACAAAAGGTTTTTTTGAAAAATTTTCTCGGTTATCTATCCCACTAAATAAGTTAACACGTAAAGTAGTTAAGTTCATCTAGAAAAAAAATGTGATGGTTGTTTTTTGGAATTGAAATCAAGATTGGTAAATACACCAGTTTTAGTCTTTCCTTCTAGGAATGATAAATTTGTTATCTACAGTGATGCATCATTGAAAGGAATTGGTTATGTCCTAATGTACATGGATCGGGTAATTTATTATGATTCATGTCAATTAAAACCTCATGAGAAAAATTACACGACAAAAGATTATTAATTAGATACAGTTGTTTTTTCATTAAAAATTTGGAGGAAATATTTTTATGGTGTAAAGTGATAAATATTTACTAATAACAAAATTTTGAAGTATATATTCGCTCGGAAAAAATTAAATATTGGATAGAGTAGATAGTTAGAATTAATCAAGTATTATGATTTCATGTGCCATTACCCTCCCAGAAAGAAAAATCAAGTGGAAGAAACATTCATTCAAAAGGGTAATGCTACATTAACCATGCAATGTTTAGGAAGAGTTCATTTGGTTTCTGATCTAATTAAATTTTTATTGGATGTTTTTGGTGCATGGAATTCCTTTTCTTGTTTCAAGTGGTTGTGAATTTATCACTATCAGACAGAATTATGAAAGCACAGAAAGAAGACAATGAGTTGTAGAAAAATGTAGAATTGGTTTATATGGGAATTTTACCTAAATTTAATATTTATAAAGACTATGTTTTGATATTTTTTAAGAGATTATGTGTTCTTTTTGGTCCACATTTTAAGAAAGAGTTGTCATGTGAAGCTCATAGTTCCTTATTTTCATTTCATCTAGCCAGAACTAAGATGTATAGAGATCTTCACGAGTATTTCTTGTGGGATGGAATGAAAAGAGATATTGCTGACATTACTATGAAGTGTTCAATTTTCCAATAGGTTAAAGTAGAGTGGAAATTACTGAAAGGCATGTTTCATCCATTTTTAGTGCTATATTGGAAACAAGAAAATGTGTGCATGGATTTTGTAGTGGGGTTACCAAAAACATCTCGAGATAATAGTGCAATCTAGTTTACTATTGATCGATTGATTAAATCATATCATTTACATCCTATTAGAGATGCTATATCCGAAGATCAAATATTTATTTTGTATATTAATGTGATAGCCAGGTTACATGGATTTCCCCTCTTCATCATATCTAATCATCATCTGATGTTCACATATATCTTTTGGAAAAGCCTTCAGAATACATTTAAAACTAAATTAAATTTTAGTACAGATTTTCATCCTCAATCATATGGGTAGTAGGAATGAACAATTCTGGTATTGGAGGATATTCTATAAGCTTTTTCACTAGATTGCCATGGTTTTTGGGATCAACATATTTCTTCAGTTGAGTTTTCTTATAATAACAGTTTTAATTCTAGTATACAGATGGGACAACTTGAGGAATTATATGTAAAGTGGTGTCGAAATCTAGATTTTTAGGATAAAGTGGGTGAAAGGAAGTTGATGGGACCGAAATTGGTAGATGAGATGGTAGAAAATGTTTAGTTGATTTAGAAGCACAGAAGAACATCTCAGAGCATGTAGGAATGTTATTCAGATAACTAAAGGAAGGATATTTCACTCGAGGTAGGTGATCATGACTTTCTCAAAGTTTCTCTATGGAAAAGTGTGATGTGTTTTGGTAAGAATGGAAAGATGAGTAAAAGGTTCATTAGAACCTTTGAAATCCTAGAGAAAGTTGGATCTATTTCCTACAAGGTGGCATTAACTCCATGTTTATCCAAGGTACACATTGTTTTTCATGTTTCAATGTTAAGAATGAATATTCCGGATCCATCTCATGTGTTGATTCCAAAGGTAGTTTAGTTGGAAGAGAAGCTTTCTTATGAGGAACAATCAGTCCCAATTTTGTATCAGGGAGAGAAATTTTTACGGAATAACGTAAATCATGAGGGAAAATATTTGTGAAACACCCATATGGTTGAATAGAAAACGTGGGAATCCAAAAAATCTATGAGGGTTAAATACCCCCAATAATTTGATAAATGAATATAATTGTGGGGATGCAATTCCCAAAAGGGGGAAGGTTGTAACATCACATGTAAATAATGAATATTACATTTTCATATTTATTAATATTTTTGACTTAAATATTTATTTTACGTTAAATGGGATTCTATGTCTAATAGTGTACTCAACATGAAACAACATTTTTCTCCAAAATCTTACGATACACACAACATTTAGTAATACCGAAAAATAATATAATATTATTTTTTTAAATGGTAGTCAACATATAGCTGTTGTATTAGCGGGAATGGATATAACTAAATAAATTATGATTATACTTGTTTGTTAAATTTATTTACGTTTATCCAATAAATTTTATAGGCTTCAAATAAGAATGTATCAGATTTTAAGCATTAAATACTCAAATATTCTTTAAAAGGTCTATTTATAGCCTTTTGATGGAGAACCATGTTCAAAACTAGTTTTTTCAGATTTATAAGTTTTATATGACAAATTAATATTCTTCTATAGAAGTGGGACATAAAAATTTACTTTGGATGAAATTTTTGTATTTTTCCGATAATGTTCATTTTTTATGAATAGTAAAAAATACTGCATTTTTATTTTAAACTGAATGTTAATATAATTTATTAATAACATAAGATTGTACATCAAAATTTTTTAAAGTTTAATTGGATTATATTTTTAACATTTAATCAAATTTTTGTTGTTTTAAGTAATTTCAATTTTAAATTGGACATAAACACATTCCAAACTTTTGGTTTTTTTACTTCTTAAAAACATGTTTTTGATTTTTCCAACGGTAATTAATTTTAAATTAATTTCTATAACATATGTGTTTGGAATTTGAAAAAATGGATTCCATATTTGGAGTTATAAGTTCAAAATTGTGTAAATAGGTACAATTTATTTTTAAACATTATGAATAACAACTTTAGTAATTATTTTATTTTCCATGGTTAAAGGGTAAATCTGGTAAATAAAGGTAAGAAAATAAAATTATAATAATATTAAAGTACCCTAACATGAGTTCTAATAATATTTAATGAGATATTCCTTACTATGTGCATTATTAAGTAGATTTTGGGACTTCATGGATCCACATTGATGTGAAAAGAAAATTTTATAAAAATTAATTTAAAGTAAAGAAAAATATACCAAAAATTTATTTTTTATTAAAAATATTTTTATATGGGGTTATATAAGTGATCTATTCACCTATAAATATTCATTATAACTCTAAAAATATTTCCTAAACAATTTTATTATTTATTGTTTCTCGATATCATATAAATATATATATTATGACACAATGATGATGTGGTGATTACATTATTAATGAATGATTAAAATAAATGAGCATATAAATACTAAAATAAATTTATTTTAACAAAATTTATTTCAGAGACTATTTTTATGGATGATTATGAATTGGTATATTTTAATTATTGATGTTTTTTTAATGAATGCAGTTTTTATGCATTTTTTAAAAAGTTATTATATGAATAGTATAGAAATTGACAAAAATTAGTTTTTCAAACAAATACTATTTTATTAAATTTTATAATAGTCCAAAAAATAAAAAATTCGTCCAAATCACATATTTAATGTCATAAATGTCATTAATGAACCACTTCGGGTTCGATTTTCATTTTATAGTACTTATATTAACCATATTGTATGGGTATACAATAAGCCAGGGTAAGAGTTAAATTAGTTAACTAAGGGTTAAAGATCAAAGATAAGGATAAAATTGAGATGAAAACTTGTCTGAAACCTATTTTTCTAATGAAATTAGAAAAATACTCATATAATAATTGAATTAAATGATTTATGTATTTTTTTAAATCTAAATTCAGTTTATAATAATATAATAATCCAAGACATTCCTAAAGTATCCCTCCTCCCTCTTATAAAAGGAAACCACCTCTAACCCTTACTCGCACCTATCAAGACACTTAGCGTGTACATACATTGCCCAAATAATCTCACAATATCCCCCTATTAGTCCTAGAAGCCTTACATTGGGCAGAAGTTAATTTAAGAAAGCCTTTTATCTTTAATAAAAAGCAGTTACCCGATTTGAGGTAATGTCTTCTCTCAAGCTTCATTCGTTTATTTTCCTTCTCCAACCCCCTAATATCTATTTATTCCATTCTTTTGCACCAAAAAAATTAAATTTAATATATTAGGATTTTTTTATGATAAGGATTATAACTACACTTATATACACCATCATCTAATGGACACAAACATACTGTAGCTTTGTACAGTGAACTGCTGCTTCATAAAGTGATGATTGTTCGATTTTCCCCTACCACCTCTCGTGGTGGAAATTATGATGGAACTATATTTATATAATATATATATTATATTTATATTTTCTCTATGATAATGTAGTTTTTATTTAAAAACATACTTTTTTTCTTTTTTTAATGTTTAAATATGATAATTTCATTTGAGGAAGTGTCGACTACCACCCCCTCAAAGTGATATGACTCGTTCATACCATACATGGAATGTATAATGGATTGAGTAAATGAAATTATGTAACATATATAAAATATGATATTATACTGGAATTATAATATACCTATGTATGATTTTTTTCATTCCTTTAAATATTAAAAATAAATGAAAGTAGAATTCTTGCGTACGTACGACTTACTGTCGCAATGATCGGTGCATTTGATTTCTAATATCCAAATATTATGGGCTATTATAAATAAATATATACTGGATATATGTGATATATAAGAATAATATTTTGGAGTTAATGGACTTCTGACCACATGGAAAAATTTTAATTATAACTAGATCATTTTCAACTCAAGTACCCAATATTGAAAAAACGACCAATATTAACTTAAATAATTATCTAACATTTATAAAATGGTAATGAGTTATATAAAATAATAGTAACCATGAAAAATGTTCTTAGTAAAGTATAAATTAACATATGTTTATTATTCTAGAAGAACAAGTATCATACGTGACAAGTCGGATGCAATGTAAGGGACTTTGTCTCAATCTCCTTTCATTGAGGCATGTTTTGATAATATACACCTCCTTATTTTATACACTTTTTAAAAAAACCTTTGATTTTTAATTTCATTCATAGGGGATCTTTTTTCTATAAATATTTTTACTAAACAACAAAAGGATTGTTTTTAACGTATGTGGTGACAATGACCATTCTGATGTAGCGAGAATTATTTTATTTTTGGATTCCTTATCATGCCGTAATGTTTTTAAAACGTAAATAAATACCATATACACTTTTATGTACTTTGGTATTGAAAATGATTTTTGAAAATCATTGAGTATTTCAATATCATTAAATGATATCTTCTGATTTCAAATGAAATGTTATTAGTGAAATGTTGATATTTGCAACATTTTATGTGTTATGATTATATAATGGTACTTAGAAATTTGACAGATGGTCATGTGATAAACCAATGAAATGGGGTTATGTGATTAACCAAATGATGAGTGGTTCCGTGATAAACCAAGGATGGTTGGTTATATTATAACCTCCAATGCATTGAATATGGAATTCGACCGTATGGCTTTTCTATTTAGGGATATTTGTGGAATTAGACTATATGTCTATTCCATTTAAGTATGTTTATATCCTAAGTAACATTTATATCCTATATATTGCTTTCTATGGGATTTATTGTAATCTATTTCTTACAAAAAGTGTAAGTAATGAGATTATATTCAGTGAATTATATTTACAACATCTTAAAGGTGAAATGTTTTACATTTTGATAATGTATTCATGGTTTTCATGTTATCCTACGACTAACAGTTTTCTTCCTTTATGTATCCCTTAATGTTATTTTTATTCTCAACCCATGATTTGATTTTTTTTTCACAAGAAATGAAAAATAATAGAGTCGATTATGGGATAAAGAAAAATTTGTGATGTCAAAACATCAAATGATGTCATGTTTCGTTTTAAAGCATGTTTTTGTGAAAAAAATGGATAGTGAGTAGAAGTGTCTAATTATAATATGGAAGTAGTTATGTATAAGTTATTACAAAATTATCTAAATATATAAACCTGAAACTATCCTTGATGTGAATTAAAATTTAAAATTATTGACTTAACTAAATATTATGTAATGTTTAATGTTGGGGCCTTATAGTTAGAGAGGAATGGTTTACTAAATTAGTGATGGAAATATGATTTATTGAATTTTTTAATTTTCAATTCTTGAGTATACTGAGGGAGATATGTGAGAATATTGAAGATACCTTTGACCATTCTATTTATATTATAATTATTAGGGGGAATGAAATGAAAATTACTATAGTGGATGTTAATTATATATTTTTCATTCATTTTGGAGGAATAACCATCATTTCGGAAAGGAATATTCAATATTATATAGAAATGAAAAAAAAATCACATGAAATAACCTAACTCCGCAATGTGGAATTTTTTTTAGATGTGGAGAGGGAAAGGTATTTGTTCAAAAATCTATATAGTTTACTTTGGGGTTGTTTTTAATTCTAAAAAGCTATTTTACAGAATAATAAATTATAATGTCACATATTGAATTCTTGTTCAAGGATTATCCGCACTAGATTCCCACCAATACTCCAGTAAGTCACCAGATTATCTATAGATAGGGAAGTTTTATTACAACTATAGAATCCCCACACCATCTCAAATTCATTGTGTTTGAACTAGAATTACAGACAACTCAAACACACCTTCTTGTATACCGATGTATTTTGAATAGCATTGATAATCAATAGGTGATCACGGAGGGACAATACCCACTATATATAAATAAATAACAATAGTAGAAAAAAGATAAATTAAAAATAAATCGTATAAAAATATAGAAATTATTATAATTGTTAGGATCAAACCACTATAGATAAATAAATAATGCTTTACAAAATAATTATATAAGTAGGTATACAACGAAAAAAATTAAATAGAATCGCCTTTATCCCAACCATATACTAAAATTTTAAAATGTATACAAACAAAAACACTAGAATTACCACATGGTTCCACTCAATATAGTCCCAAAATCCATCAACACCCCACCCATGCATCCCATGAAACTCTATCCAGCTACACACTAGTCATTGGTCCCATTCACTTTCTGGAAACATGGGACATATAGTTTCTATGCATCATAGAGGGATCAAGAATGGTGTGAGTAGAAATTCAGTAGGATACCACTAATGGTGTACCCAGATAAAATCCAGTTGAATATGTGTGAATAAAAAGAAAAATGTATGGAAACTAATATAATTAACACACCCCACTCAAAAACCCATAAGGATCAAATTAACAACATATATATAACACTCCCTTTTTCATTTTCAATACATCACCCCAAAAGAATCCATATATAAAATAAATATCTCATATATAATGACAGTCAAATTCAAACAAAAATATAGTGGAAAAAATATACATCATATCTCTCCATTATTTCAATGATCAACATCATCAACATAATCCACTCATCTATGCATTATAATTTCAACAATCAAGTCGTAAACACATCAATTTGGGTCCCCTCGTGTGAACATGACCCCAAATGCCTCATACCGAATAATGAGGGTCTATACTAGATTTTGGTGAGAAAATAAAATCGTAATATAATTTTATAAAAACAATTAATGAAACAAAAATAATTATACAACCAAATAAGAATATAGACACGACTATAATATTTATAAACCAACCAAAAAAGATAAATATCACTTGATTTAAAAAATGTATATATAGAATGTCATAAAATCCATAAAATTGTAAAATGAATTTCCCATGGGCTAATTGTAGTCTAATGTGTCCAAAATTATAAAAAAACCAGCACTAACATGATAAAAAGGAATAATTTGGTCTAAAAACATGATTAAAAAACATTCCACCTCTATATACCTTAAACATTGGGATAAAAATTCTCCAAAATTAAGCCCTTACCCTTTCTAGTGTCATTAAAAAATAAATTATACAAATTTACTAGAGGTTCTTTACAGGGAATGATTGTAAAATAAAAACACCACCAACAACCACATCCCTAGATATAATCCCCTTGTGTATGAGAGAATTAAATGTATAACATATGAAAGATAATAAAAAATAGACATTGGTATCCACCCATTTCTCACTAATTACTGGGAAATATCTTTACAATATTCATATAGTGTTGGAGTGGGACAATGCAGGAATAGTCTATTCATACCTTGAGGCACTCATCACCCGCAACCAATCCTGCTCTATTGATCCCTACAATCAGAAAACGAACATAAGTATCATTTAAATATTCCATCTACCAATCACATTTTTTCATGTCCCATATGATATCCTCTATGTAATCCCCACATGAAGTGACCATATCCCTAATATTAGGGATCAAAATATGTCCTTAATATTATGGAAACATTTATAAATTATCCTTCATTCTATTCATTGATCAATATTATCACACTAATATTTTATTTATTGAAGGATACTAAAAATCATACAATTTTCAACACTTCCCACTAGGTGTAATAATATAAAATATCACAATTAATATTAGTTTATTATAATTAATTTTTTTTTAAAATAAACATGAACACTATCAATATTAAAAGATGGTTGTTAACATCATTTTTAAAAAAGCTACGTGGAAAATGACTTTCAACATAATTTTTTATAAAAATTGATATTGAAATATTAACTAAATAATAATCGAAAGAAACTTTATAAATTATTTAATTTATAATATTTTTATTGAATGTGGCAATGAATGTATGTTTTTCTATAAACCTCTATTGAAAGAGTATTTAAAAGTTGATTTTCAAAATAAGCAACATTGAAAAATAAATAATTTTTTTTAAATAATATATTAAATTTTTTAAAAACATTCGTATAAAAAGTAATCTAATAGTAATAGTAGTAGTTAACATTATGAGAGTGAATACTTTATAGATTATGCCTCAATATAAACATTTCTATAACATCATTCTCCATAATAAAATACAGACGCCAAATTTTTTGATATACAAGTATACATGAATGAAACCTAAAAATGGTATACCAATAATCCTTGAAGGTTGATTTTTCTAGAAAATATCGCCCAATTTCTTAAAAAATATTAAAATATAATTAGTATTATAAATTTAATATTACAATATAAGAGTTGTGAAGGAAATAATCTTTGGAAACATTATCATTTTTACAGTTGTGTTGACCTCCTAAATGAATCATAAAACTTAATAACCACATTGAACATTTTCTCTTTTATAATGGAAATTGTTTCAGGAAAAAGAATTTTAAAAATATGAAACAACATATTTATATGTAAGACAAAATAATTATTAACTAATATAGAACTAATATGCCTGTATATTAACAAAATTAATTTCATATGGATCCCTAATCGACAAGTGAACACAATTAAAATAGTTATATTATATATTTTATTTTTATATATTAATTTCCAAATCATATATAACATGAAAAAATTATGACTATTGAACTAATAATAAATTGTTAAATTGAATAAATTAAAATAATCTTGAAAATAATGAAAAACATCACCCATTAAAGGGGATTTCCATTATATTGGGAATACATGTTGGAATAATATGGATAACATCTGATTTCTATTATAATATAAAACAATTCATTAATTTACTTATAATGAATAGTAATTCATGATTATATAATGTATTCTGACCAATAATGTAATAAAAGGAACAGATTCTGAATATTTTTCTTTAGCAATATTAGAGGTTTATATTTTACCCTAGTAAGATTCATTGTATATTTCTGAAATATTCTAATGTTTCATAGATAAAAAAAAAGTGATCACCATTAATTATAAAATTGTGTAAAAATACCTAATTATACAATTAAAACATTAACTCGATGTAAGACTTATTTATTATTGAATAAAAATTCATATTGATATTTACTTAAATGAAACCAAATCTCAATATGGGTACAAAGTACTACCCAACAATAACAACAATTGAGATGTATATTTTAAATATTCTTAAAATATAGTCTCCCACACCTATTTCATTACTCATCAAGAACTCATAAAAAATTTTTAATAAAAAATAATTCACTAGAAGTAATGTAATCCCTAGGGAATAGTGAGAACTATTAGAAGGTAATGGTTACAAAAACATTTTTTATTTTGTAATGATTATTTAGATTTAAAATCCTCATACTACTATTAAATTTAAGAAAATATTTCAAGGTATTTAAACCAAGTAGTAAATAATTATTTTAAAAACAAAACATACCTCACATGTCAACAAATGGATAAGTATAGATGGCTAGATAAAGAAATGACATGATACTAGACCCAATTATCATCACCTCTTAAGTGGGAAATGAAATTGGATATATAATATTATTAATATCGAGTACCATTATTATTTATTGATCGGACTACATAATATAATGATGTAAATAAACCCATAAATTAGGGGTGATTCTTTACACTGCAATGTGTAAATCTGGATCCCCTCAATGAAACTCACAATATGAAATTGACTATAAATAAGAAGTTGGAATATATAGATATTTGGTTGCATAGGACATGTCCATCTCACAATATATTAATTTATATATTATAAAAATGATTTATTCCACTCATATATCGAAAAATTCATCTCTCAAATATTATCTTTCATGGAAGTTATTTTACCCTTTTATTCAATTTTTGATTATTTTGTACAAGTTAATCTAAAACAAATTAATACTCACACCTGACTCAGGTCCTCTAATGTATCCCATGTACTCTAGATTAAAAAACATCATCAAGAATTTACATACTACACTTTTAGATTTAGGTATCATGTGTGACATTCTTTGAATGGTTATCCTAAGAAGATAAATGTAAATTTAATATTACTGTAATCAATTTACAAAATATTTATACTCAATAAAAGTATAAAATATTTCTATATAATCTGATCATATACTCTTTTATGAATTAGTAAGAAAAACATTTATTATTTCATTCTCTCTCATTTTATTTTTCATGGTGAGTAGGGGATATAGGGGACCCAACTATACAACCTCATAAACACTACTAGATTTATCCCTTGTGTTATTAAACTTTTCAACAATCAATCACACCTCCAATAGTTGATATTCCCTAAGTGAAATCTTATGAGGGTAAACATTTATAGTCCATATCACTTTATAAGGTATATTGGATTCCTATAACCTAAAAATGATGGAATATGTCATTAAGTAAACAAAAAATAATTTTTAAAAATAATTTAATAAAAAAACTATCATAAAAAATGTTTCCTCCTATAGAATATAGAAATATATATTACATACCTCTAAATTTAAAGACCCATATTCCTAGCATGGATTTCCATTCTGTTTCTACCAAAATATATAAACTATTGTTTACATCGAATTATAATTATCCCATCCTGTTCCTAAAAAAATAAAACATGTATGATTTTATTTAAAGTAAAGAATGATGAATATAATATGTAATAGAATAAATAAAATTTACTTCACATTAAATAAACAATATTTGAACCACATAAAAAATGAACTATGATATTTTACCACTAGACACTCCCAAGTCTAGTTTTTAATCAAAGGGTTGATGTACATCTAATCATTATATAATACGCTAATCATACCTTGGATCTACATGGCTATGAAACTCAAAAAGAACATCTATTTTGTCATACTAGGCTGTTGTTATCATCAGACATGGTTATAATCTTCTTCACCATTCTAAAATAAAGATACAGTCTTCTTAAATGTGTTATATCATGTCTAATTACATTTGGTATCATCTTATATTTTGAAGAAAAAGACTACATGACAAAAAGGTCATTAGATGTGCTATAAAAAATTTCAAAAACATATGTTTGATTTAATTAATTAATTTAATTGTTAGAGATATATTTATATGAAATTAAATTCACATAAATATATGGATATTCGTCTCCCATTATATTCATCATTTTAATAGATTTATTCTATATAAATTTAATTATATACATCTAAATTTTTGTTTAATTTAATTATTGGTAGAACAAAAAATATGATTGTTTATAATATAGGAAATTATATATATTTTAAATTAATACAGTTGAATAAAAATACATCCCTAAAATATATGAATAAAAATAGTGAGATAAAATGAAAATGATCGGAGAATTCAACCAAAAATGGTTTACTTGAATATCATGAATGTAAGCATTAATAAAATAATATTATGAATGATTAACATAAATATATTTAAATAATAATGTTAGAAAATTACGTCACATTAAATGTTTGAGATTCATAAAAAAATATTAATATTTATTATTAGTCGGTTAATGGAATGTTTTCTCATTACGCTTAAATTTGTTTGTTTCTAGAAACATGTCCATTGTCTATATCATAGGCATCATTATCCACTTGTAATTGTGTAATTAAATAAGACCACTCATATAAGTTTATGACATCATCATCATCCTCATTATGCAAATAATTTCTCTGTTGAAAAATGATTGACCATTATTAATTTGATAGGTTAATGACATAAAATATCCTCTTCTCGTGAGTCTTCATGTCATATAGTTCCTCTCTCTTGGAAAATCATTTCATATCAATTATTTAAAAATCCATTATTCTTTTATTTCGCACCACCATTATTAACAACCCTATTACATATAGACACGAGTACCCAAAATTTAGTCTAATAAATTTCCCATAAATTAATAGAAACTCCAGAATATTATATTCATAAAAAATTTGATTTTTTACCTTTCTCTCACTAATAATTTATTACTTTAGTGATTACCACTAAACAACTATTTTTAATATCTCTCTTATTATCTATATTTTTTATATGAAACATGTATTCATTATTGTCAAAATAAGTCTATATGATTACATTAATGCACAACCCCAATCTAACCATGTAAAATATTGTAATACATGTGAGTTAAAGTTGAAATTCGATTTAAACTATAATTTTTTTTAAACACACACATTAATAACATTTCATTTATTTTTAGATTTCATACCATTATTAAAATAATTTTTAATGATGTGTATGGTTGAACATAACTCTTTTTATTCTAAATAAATGACTATTCATTCCTAGTTATATAACATGTAGTGAACATTAAATTGAATCCATTAATTCCCTTAATTAACTATCAATTTCCTAATTTCAATATATATATAGATGTATATACTATCATGATTTAAATATTTTAGAAGCTAGTACATAACAAAATAATCTCCTCTGATATATATTTTTGAATAGTTGAGGCCATTGGTTTATATGGATTTTTCTGAAATCCCATTAGAAGTTGTGCATATCATTCATATAATACATACAATTTAAATATAAAGACCCACATAACCATATCTCTCACACCCAATGAATCGCTTAATGAATCATTATATCAAAAACTTGTGCTGGAAAATACACATTCAATTTAAAAAGTATAAGGTTAGCTTCAATCTATAAAAAATTTACCAAATTCAAATCCATTCCATTCTTATAAATGGAATTGAAAAATATCACAAATTCTTGATATTTTTTCTAATATGAATTTGTAATATTCCAACAACTACAATGGGATGTAGTTGGTGTGTCCATACCAGACAGTCATGATTTTTTTTTCAGTTATCTTCAAATCCATTATTAACATCTAATTTTTTACATTTTATGAATATCTACTATGAACATTAATATAATATAAATATTTATATATTTTTATTCTTTCTTTATATATAAAATTTTAAAATCATGAGTTTAATATATTATTTATCTTTTCAAAGTGCGAGATATCACAAAAAATATTCTAATATATACTATATTAAATATTTCATGAAATCTTTATAATTTTTTTCCTTTTATATATAATAAATTTTAGATAAAACTATCATATATGTTTTTATTCACATGTATAAAATCAATGTTATGTTTTACCTATTCAAATCTCCGATAAGGACGATAATAAAGATTGAATATTTCTTCCATGATAATTTTTAATTACACTAACATTATATATTCCAAAATGACGCATTGATATTTTTAACCTTGTTAAAATATTTTTTTTGTTGACAATGGTTGTAGGAGGAAATAAAACTCTAGTAAAGAGTTAGATTCATTTATTAATCATTAATATGTGTCTTCCCTTCAAAAAAATCATTAATGACGCATGATCACTTTATTAAATTTGAAAATTTACTATATTAAGTATCTCTTTCATAAATTGGATAATATTTATGCCCCTTAATAGTTTATCTAGCAAAATTTATTTTGTCAAGAAGGTATCATCTTCCCAAAAATCGGGAAAAAGGATGATTTATTTTGGACACAATCTAAATATCACATTATATTCAAACATGACTCAAATTGAAATTTAATTTTCATTGTTCATAATATTATTGGAAAAAAATTTAATGGATAAAGGAATTGATTAGATTGTTCAGTTCAATGTAAATAAAATTAGTTTCATGAAGTTGATGATATAGTAATAAATCATCTTGAATGATCTCAAACATACATTGTTATAGAAACTGGATATTATTGGAAAAGGTAACAGTAAATAAACATAGAATGTAATGAATTAGGCTTAACAAGGTTAATGTTTTCAGAAATGTTTACTTAAATATTTTGGATAATATAACCAAAAATACAATTCTAATGACTCATGTTTTGAAATATTAAAAACTAAAAGACTTAATCAAAGTGTTCCTGATGGTTTTCTTTTTAGCTTTAGGATATCATAAGGAATGCCAACATAAAATCATTAGAATGATTCTAAAAATATAATAAATCGCCTAAAATCATTTAAAGTGACCTTCTTAGATGATGTGAGGGTTTTACTACTTCATTCAAATTTACCAAAATCATAGGTTGACACGGTCACATTAGAATGTAATTCATATTTCATATTTTATATTTTTTTAGATGACTATATTTGGATCATTAATGAAGAGTTTAGGATTATAGACATCCAATAACTGTCCAACATTGTACTAAAAATAAAATAAGGTTATTCTCACCTCATTAAAGGAATCTTATAAAATTATTAGAAAACACTATTGGAAAGTGTCATTGAATGTCAAATGGCCTTGGTATTACCTTCTAGAATTGTAGTAAGTAAGGAAAACATCATATAGAACTTCAGAAATCTCTAGTGAGACACCAGAAGGAAATATTATGGATTTTGAAAATCCATTAACCCAATGGATTATGGTAGTAATATACTCATCACCATTTATAATCTAGTGGAGTCATAGGTGGTCGAATCAGGTTCAACCTTATACTCATAATTCTATTGCAGATGCATAGAATGATATGTATATAGAAAATATTTGGAATTTTGTATATATGAATATGATTCCTTAGAACAGGTTGAAATGGATATGGAAATCACATAATTTAGAAATGTCGTGTTCCATTATTTAATAAAGTGAGACTTATACCATGTATTAGGAGGAATCTTATTTCAGTGGGGTTGTTAGATGATGAAGGATTAAATACTAATTTCAATAAGGGAGTATGTTGAGTGACTCAAGATCCCATGGTTGTGGCATGCCGAGTTAATGGAAGGACACCTTATCTGGGAAGAAATTATTATGGGAATAAAATGATAAAATTTTGGAATTACATGATTGGACACCTTAATGAGAAGAACATGAAGGTTCTAGTATATAAGGTAATTATAATTAATTACCATAGAAATATCAAAAGTTGTGAGAGATGTGTTATTAGAATTTATAATCGGTCTCCCTAAACATTAATTATTGGTATCTTATATCCCATGAGTTGTATTTATTTCAAACAGATGTCCTAGATCATGAACGGTATAATCTCATGGAGGGTCATGATACTTTGTCACATTAATTAATGATTCCATAAGTAAGGTTTTAATTTTATTTATAAACAATAAATCTAATGTTCTTAGTTCCATTATATAGTGGAAATATATGGTTGGGTTGGAATGTGGTTAGAAATCGAATAGATTTTGATTTGATAATACTTGTGAATACAAAGGTATAATCTTTTAGAACATATATATGAAGAGGGGGGGTGAAGATTGAGAGAATGGTACCTATTAATCTTCAAAAAGAATTTTTTTATATAGAGGATGATTCAGACTTTTAAAGAAAAGGATAGATTCATATGTGAGGACATGTGCTTTTTCAATGTCATATGGGTGGAAGAAATTGACATAGGATCATACATGGCCAATATGAGTATATCCTCAATAGTCGGAACAAATCTACCTAAATAACTCTGTATGGACATGTTATGAAAAGTTTCACACCTCAAAAATATTTAGATTCATTTATTATGATATTTTTTGTGAAAATAATATATATGCTAACCTAGTCCTTAGAAACACATTATTTTAGGATTCTTAGAATTATTTTGCATTAAATAAAATCAAAATATCTAAAGGTGTAGTGTCTTTATAAGATTAAACAATCAATTAAATAAAATTAAAGATAAAAATTGAAATTTAATTTAAAAATTCATATACTGATCATAACTACCATAGATCATCTAAAACAACATAATATATCCTAGGGTAAAATTCATAAGGAAAAGGGTGATCTAGAAATCACAATATGTGAATAAACATGGTAATAAATCATAACATTAGATTTAAGGGTCATAACATGATATCATGTAGATAATTATTGTAAGCATGAGAACCTGGATTATGAAAATGAAATCATAAGATTATTGAATTATAAGCATGAAGAAGCCTCATAAAATATGAAATCATAACTATAATTCAAGGATATACATGAGGACAAAATAATATAGGGTTACATCCACACTAAGGATTATATTGTTGGTCTTACCACAATAATAATGAACTTTTCTTAAGCTAACCACCCTAAAACCATGCATAAGGTTTATAGTCTAACCACTAATGAACTACACCAGTCATATTAAGAGACATTAATATTACCCTATACATTAATGGGAATACTTGTTCAGGCCCACCCATCACGTAAATTAAAACCATACATATGTAGTTACGATCTGACTTTTTGTTTGTGTTGTATCTATATTCAATGATTCAGTAAGTGATGAATCACATAATTTAAAAATATATATAAAAAATTATACCATAATAGAAGTGTATCTTTTCATTCCCACACCTGGTAATGTGTGAAGACTAAATTTATCATGATATTTTGTTCATTAAACCAATTGTTTGGGAAGTATTTGAATAAGATCCATCAACTTGAAGTTAACATGCCACACAATACTAATTGTATGAATTAAATTATAACATTGATGATTGATGAAGTTTTAATTATGGATTTCAAAACATGTGCTATGTTATACATTTTTTACTACATTATAGGGATGTGGGAAACATTGAACTTTTTTATATTCATGTACACATGTTACCGAGAATCACATGTTGAGAAGACCATGAAAATATAAATATTTATTCAATGTTGCATAAATTATTTCTGGAAGGTTATTTTTTTGGATTCCAATTTTATAAAGGGAATTTTGTGGGCTTGAAAATATCTACTTGGTAACAATACAATGTATATGAGGTAGAGATTAACAAAAAGTAGGATAAACACTAACTAATTTAGGACCCCCCTAAAAACTAAATGTGGGACACAAGGGTCAACTGTATGGAAGTGGTCCAAACTAGCTAACCCTAGGGTCTGGATATATTGGGCTTGCATAGAACCCTTATGGGAACACAAGGGTTTCATGTGGGACCATGAATGTCTGCTTCCATCTAGTGAGAACATGTTTATATAGTGTATATGGGTTCTGACCCCATTATCAACTCAAGAGGCCATAACCATGCTGTTTTTTGTTAAGTGGTTGATAAATGAAGGCCACCCTGATCTGGGATGAGAATATGAGGTATGATGTTCATATATCTTAAAACATTTGCATATATCCTTATTCATTTGATAATGTGCATCTCTACCATTATCTAAATTTAGTGCATCATATTCAACCACCTATAGTGCTATAATCCTCCACATTAGGATTTCTTTATTGCTGCAACCTCTAGTGAGTGTACCATGACAAATATTGGTACTATCTTGGATGACATAAATGATATGAGTCTTTATTAATCATCTTGAACCAATTAATGCAATATCCATCTTTCATGAATATAATAATATAATGAAAAAGTTTCAGCTGAATGAAAAATAGAGATGTAATTATATGATTTCTGTGATTATTTTCAGATGGAAATTCATAGTTTTTTTTGAGTAATAAGTAGATGATTTCATTAATACACCACCTTTATCTGAGTCATGGAAACTAAATGAGGTTTCTAATATACCAAATACTTATTTTAGAATATTATCAAACTATTAAATTTAATTTTAATAAGAGATTTTTATGGGCCCTTGAAAAGGTATTTTATCATATAATAAACAGTGACTGTCATCTATAATCATCAACACACCATGATTTGAGAGTTCTCGATGAAATAAAAAAATATCACTCATTTAACATAATGATAAAGAGATCATCTATGATGTCCCTTTCATGAATGGAAATGTATGTTCCATGTTGTGCCTTGTTTTATTTTCATATCCATAAAGAATAAGCTTCATTAAATTTTATGGTCATGTTGCATGCACATATCTTGTGAAAAGAACAGAACTATGTGAGGTATTTGCTTTCATGAATAGAATTACCATTAGAACTATTTCAAGTGAATGATTAGAATATACGAGCTTACATTAGTTGTGTGAAGTTAATGGCCTCCCTTGTCCATTAATCACATGAATGATAATAGTAAACTGATGAAGAACAGTATATTTTGTGAAGAATAAGAGACACCACATATATGTAACTATTACTGGAATGTAGTGTCATAATGTGTTTCATTATGAGAAAGAAGAATAAAAAATGATTAATGTTTTTCAAGCTTGTCATGATCCCTATTTAACAATATAGAAACACCTCATTTATTTAGAAAGAATTTCTAGGAAGAATATGTTTGGGTACTTAAGTATGATATAAAAGTCAAAACACATATAATATTAATTATAATAGTTGATATATTCTATTGTTTGCGTGATATTCATGGAATTCGACATATAATATGATTTGAGGAAGATACAATGTGAATATGAATGTGAAACTTAATATCCCATTGTGATTGAAGAAATCCAAAGTCAGAAGAAGAAGTTAGGATCAATTTTATATATTATGTTTAACATGTATATCTAAGAATAACCTTGATATTTCTAGTCTATTGTAAGTTAATATTATTGTGACTAAAGAAGTAGAAGAATAAGCACAAGAGGCAGCCTCTTGATTGCTTGATATAAGAGGCAACCCATTAATTGGTGTATTTGAGGTAGGGGTTAGGATTTATGTATGTTGAAGAAAATGATTATAATTTATTGGTTCCTTTTGAAGATTTCATTATATATTTTTTGACGATCACTATAAGATAGAAAGGCCGACTTCTTGCATATTGTTCTTTAAATTTAAATATTTTAAATACATGTCCAGTGCTAGGAAAATGGGTCCATGTAAATTCTATTTCTCAGGATTTTATTGACAATAAAATGATATTTTTGTGCATGTATAATATTAAAAAATATAAACAGAGGACATATTCATCCACAGTAGAGGAAAAAATAATTAAAAATATGAGTTCTCTTTGTTATTTTATTTTGTTATGTTCCAATTTTATAACCACAGGTGAAGATTATATGAGATGTATTTAATAAAAAATTCATATAGTAAAATAAAGAGATATTTTTTAAGTGATAAAAAGTAATCCTATATTGATTCACCCCCTCTCATTGTGTCTATATCAATGTGATCCAAATAATTTGTAACTGGGTATGTTACACATCTGATTGAATTATCTAATTGGAATCTTTCTAAAGATATTAATACTCTTCTTAATTAATAATTGTGTTAAAACATGGGGTAGACATATCTATTTTTATAATAATTATATCTCAATGAAGACCATGAATAATTGAAATAAGAAGTGTCTTGAACATGGATTGAATCACATAAATGATGAAAATGATCAAATCGATTTTCCACAACAAACTGAAATAAGAGTAGTTACCAAAATAGATATAGAAAAACAAAATTATAATGAGGATTATTATCCTAAAATACATTAATATAGTAATAAAACATACTGAAATCATCTTATAATCAGTCTGATAAATTCTACATGAAAGATGTACCATCTACCACTATTAATAATGTTTGGGATGATTATAGATTTTTACATAGTGAATGTTCAAAATAAAATCTCATAGAAAAGGTGACAGATAGTAGTGATGAAATATTTACTACTACATATATAGTTATGAAAGACTAAGTTAAAATAATGTGTTCCTCTAAATAATCATCGAAGAAAATTAAAACATCACTAAGATAGAAATAATTAAAATCTATCTATACAATTATTGAAACTAATTGATAAATGTTTTTTCTACTACTCCTATAATGAAATATTCAGGTATAGATAATCTAATTGTTTTTATAATATGTCAATATATTATAATAATAATATTCCTCCATCAATAGATATCAATGTAGGGGAGAATAAAATACCATGGATTTATTTAAGTATTCTTCCTATCATAACTAATTTTCAAAATTTGGATAAAATTCGTGGTATTTCAAAAGGTAGTGGTTTTAGTGAAGAGAAATGGAAATATAAATCATTCAAGAATTCAAGTAAAAAAAATTAGATGACGCTATCAAAAGAGATGAAGAATAAATAGAAACCAACATTGGGAACTAACAATGTGAAAATTATTCTCATGAAGTTTTAAAATAATTTGGATAAGTCAACCTTGGATAAAGATCAGTAGGGGGATCAAAAAAACAAATCCACAAAGTTCATGAATTGAGCTACACTAGAAAGAATAAGTCATGAATTTTATGGATGAAGTGGTCAAACCATGGGTCACTATTATAATTCTATATATATCATAATTAATGGAATAAATACCAAAGAATAAAGGGGAGGATCATTCCCTAAACAAAGAAAATGGAATAAAGTGTCAAAGAGTATATCTAATAATTCATGTATATCTAAAAATAGAGATATACGTATTCTATATTTCATACTAGTAATTTTCTTAGATATGTTGGAAAAAGAAATAAAATTTTGAGAAATAAGAATGAAGGTAGATAATTATGTTTAAAAGAACATTTTATATGAATAAATCATATATCATGAGATGTTTTCAACAAATGATAACAAAATAATATCATATGTATAATTTGGATTTTGAAAAATGGATGGACTTTTCTATAATTAGTTCTTGTTAATAAACCAATATCATGAATAAACTCTAATGAATAATTTAAAATCACCTGGTGGTGAATGTTCCTTGATGTCCACTATGAATATAAAAATTCCACATTTTTTTATAAAATAATATAGATATTAAATTATTCCCAGAACTACAAATACACATAGAAAAATAATTTTTAAGAGTTCATCCTCAAAAGGTGATTTAAAAAATTTATTTTCACGGTTGAGTAATATTTCATATCCTTTTAGATCTCATTTAAAGGTAATGGATATCCACCTTATTCCCAAATTTTTGTATTTGTTACATGATTATAATTGAATTTGATTCATATTCATAAAGGGAATCATAGTTAATGATGTTATATTACCCTATTTGAAATAGAGAATACTCATTCCAAGAATAATTGTATTCACATCCTGGTTTGATGTATATTTAGTTATATTGACTATTTTTTATTGCAAATTTTTTTATTTTATCCTTGATAAATATGACCAAGATATTAAATCCCATTAATAAATATAAATTCAATATAGTGGATGATATCACAACAATTATTATTCACACTAATATTCAATTAGAATATAAACTAATGGTAAAGATCAATCTTGATGATATGAAGTTATAGGTCATCCCTTTAGGCGTGGTATCCAATGAAGTTCCAAAAGAATTAAATTTAGTTCAAATTAAATATCTATGTAAAGTATTTGTTCAAGAACTCATTGATCAGGTATAATAAAGAAATCTCCAATACTTATTGAAAAAATTAAATGAAGCCTTAATTTAATGGGGTGAAAATAAATGAATCAATGACATGGGAAAATTTATTTTTAAAATATTCTATGATGGAATTAAATAACATACCCTTTTAATTAAATTTGTTTAATCTGTGTGTTTAGATATGGATAGAAATTTCATGTTAAATTTATCTTGGAAATTTTATTTACATGTGGTATCAATAATTTTCCACTTAAATTTAATCGATTTCTATCTACCAATGACAATCAACCATATCATAATTGAATAATATATATGTGAAGAAATAAGTTTTTTTATATCAATTGGCATCAAACTTTGAATTAATAATTGATAGAATAGATGTATAAAATTGGACCTCTTGGTTTTTAAACCATGATAGCTCACATATATTTAGATTGGAGTATTTAATAGAACATTGGAATATAATGAATTGATACAATCATCTCTCTAGTACGATGAATTTTTTATTAATAAGTAGGAGAAAGTAAAATAAAAAGAGAAAAAACAATATATTGACATCCCATTTTCAATATTGGAATTTATATCAAATACAAAGGTGTAGAATAATTATCCTACTTTTTAGATGTCTTGTATCTATTTTGAAATATTAATTAAGTGATTAATTACTAAAAAAACATGTCGGAAGGAGAACACTATCTTGGAAGTGTGTTATGTGGTTGAAAATATTAGGAATGTGTGATGATTGATGTTTCCATAAAATTATGTGAATTTATTCCAAAGGGATTTATGTATTTGATGTTTTGATGAATATCTACCAACAAGAAGTTATATAGTCATGTATTACCAATTATATTAACTAAATATTTACTATATAAATTGATGAACGGGTCTTCACTGATTCGAGAACATGATTTTGGTTACTAATTTTTTACAAAATTAACGGTGGTGGAAAAAAATGGAAATATGTATTCCAATAAATCATTTGTTTAAATATGTTCATGAGAAAAAACATGAAAAGCATATATATTGATTATATATTTCATTAATAATTTTATGAGATTTATTTGGCTATATTTTAATTACTAGAACATTATTTTTTAAATTTGACAATTCTCTACATGGTATTTAAACCATGTATATGAGTTTTTCCTTACCAAAACTATAACATAATCATTGAACTACAGAGGACACCATAAATCAACCATGCGAGAGATAGGGGTCAACCATGTCAGAGAGAGTTATCCTAGCTATTTATGGTTGAAGAAGGTAGTTGGGCGGAGTGGTTCCCATGATGAAAAAGTAATTAGTTCATGTGGGACCATGTAGGTGTTTCCTAAAACAATTAATAAATTTATGCATAGAGTTATTTTTGCGACCCTAGTGTCAGATCAAGAGATTGAGTAAACTATTTTCTTTTATTAATAATAACCTGAATAAAGTACACTCTGATGTTGGATGATATGACATAGGATAATGTTCCTTCATTTTAAAATATATGCACATATCATCAGTCAACTGATTCCATGCATCTCTACCAAATGATAAATCAAACACATTATCCAGAAAATCTAGTATCCCTATATTTTTTTACCTCAACATTTATTCTTCTCATCAATATCATGTGATCAATCTACGTATATTATTTATACCATATTGGAGGACATATATAATATAATTCATGTTTCATAATCTTGATTCCACATATGTGATCTCTGCCTTGCATTCATGTGATGATTCAAAGAATTATCTTTGACCAAATGGAAACGCAAGTTGTCCTGAGATGATTCAAGTGATTATTTTCTAATTCAAATTCACATTATTATAATGTATGAAACAACTTACTACACAATGATTCCATAATTCTCAGTATCTTGGAATCCTCATTATGTATTTAATATACTTAAAGAATCACTATTATTATTATCAAGACATGATTATATATTTTAATCATATATATTCACGAGTCCTTAAAATGAAATTTCTATCAGAGAAGAAATAGTGAATCACAACTATAAATATCGAAGCACCAAGAGTGGAGATCTATTGTTAAGAAATGTAAGGGCTCTCATTTCTATTTATTATAAACATAATACCCCTAAATTCATTTTCATGAAGAGAATTGTGTGGTCCACACTATTCCCTTGGTGATGTCATCTCTACAAAGAAAAATATTCAAAAAAACATGAAGGAGGATTTCCAAAAAAATTACTTCCCAAAGTACAGATCAATAATACCATTTTTTATTTGTGAATAGAAGAACCACATAAACCCATTAACATGGAAAAAAAATTTGTAGGCTTACTTTAATCCTGAAAAGTTCAAATCCTCCCATTTTCATTGTTCATGTGAAGGAGAAGAAGACACATTTGAAGAACATTACAGTTTACAAAGAAAGATAGACACTACATAAAAATTCCTATTACATAAAAAAAGTGACCAGACATATTATATTATGTGAATTAAGGCACAAAAATATTTCATGTAGTACACTAAATACATGTAATTTAAGTGATAGTATAGCAAAAATTACACCACTTGTAAGAAATATGAAAAAATAACTTTATGGGTGCTTTAGTTTTATATAAAAATAAATCCAAAACGTATATTATCTATAACACTTGACATGTGCTACTATTTACATGAGATTCCATACATGAGACAAATAACATTATTCAATGAAGTCACATTGAGAATCTGACTCTGTTTTGCAATATCTCTTGATATTATCTAAGATAATAATAAAAAGGAAGAATTTAATATTATGTTGATATATGAATATAAATTGTTTTATGAAAGATTAACCTTAGGATTTACATTCTATTTATAATTTATATTATTGTGACTAAAGACTAATAATAGTTAGCCTCATGATTGCTAACTATTAGAGACAACCCATTGATTTATTTCTTTGTGGCAGCACATGTGGTTGCAGTAATTTGAGTAAGCTGACTATAATTTATAGATTTATATTAAAGAGGTCTTGTTTTTTTCTAATAACTTCAAGAGGGGTGTGTTGACATCTTGCATCTTGTGGTTCAATATTAAATATTTCATATACATGGTTGATGTAGGAAAAAAGTGGCAGGTCCTAACCTTTATTGTGCATTCCTTAATAATAAAAAGAAATTAGTGTACATGTGGGATAAAAACCATTGTACATTGAGGTAATAGTCATCCACACTAGAGGTAAACCTCATTAAAAAACATCATTTTATTTGTTATTTAATATTTTATGTCCATGATTTCTAATTATAGATAAGGATAATAATATTTCATTTTACTAAATAAATAGTTTTGGAAAAAGAAGGGTTGAGAGTTTAAATTGATAAATTGTCAGACCATGTTGATTATCCCCCCCTAGTGTGGTCAAACCAAATTAATCCTAACAAGTCTTTTACATGGGGAAAATAATCTATATATAAATTATAGGTATGATCAAATTCATAGGAAGGATTTGAGTTTCATAACTATGATTCAAGGCACAACCGAAGGCTAAATCATAAGGATTCTAATTATAATAAATAATTAAATTATTTAAATGTTCATATTTCAAAACTAAACATAGTTTTAGATAAATGATATATAATATATAAATTTCATGAAATGATATTGGAGAATGAAAATGAAAACATGTATCTAGGGTGAAGCATTATGAAATTATTAAATGATCTTTTCGAAGAATGAAATACCTTATTGTTTTCCATAAAATCATAACTGAACTAATAGGTTTATCCATTAAATAATAAATATTTTTAGAATCTTTTAATGTATTGAAAACATTTTTTTGGGTGGTTCTCGATAAGAGATAATAGATAAGAATGTTCCCTTGGGCAGGGTTTACATAAAATTGGAAATATAAAGGGAACTAAATATGTAAAACCAAAAAAATAAAAGGTATATTTAACTAGGTATATATTTAAGCTACAAATATAAAATAATATAAGAGGTTTATTACAAGAATAGTGAAAAAATGGAGAAAATTAAATATAACTTGTAACAGATAAGTCGTGAAGGGGGTATCAAAAGTCCATAATAGCTTGAGTAACATTTAAATCAAAACACCTAAAAGAGTTATATCTCGAAAATTAACTTAAAATAACTAAAATAGAATATAATTAATGATATAATATAAAATTAAATTCTTATACACCATATTAATGTATATTGGGTTATAAGGAAAAAAATGTGTAAGTAAAGGGAATTTATAAGAAAACCCATTACTGATTATCAAACATTATAATAAAACCCATTAAAAGAGATAAACCAAAAAATTGATGTTATAATACCCTAAATAAATATAATTATATATATATTATATATCTAATTGGTACTACACAGAAAATGAAAATGTAATCAAGTGAAAAAAGAAAATATGTCTCAATGAGTGAAATTTTAAGACGAACCCTGTGTGGATTTAGTAATTTATGAATCGAAATTTATTTAAGGAATAAAAAGAAGTGTTTGTATAAGACACTTGAATTAAATCTTTTATTATTCAAAAATACATTTTCTAATGGTATATACCCTATATAAATAATTAATTTGTTCTTAATATTTAAACATGTCTCACTGGATAGAAATTAAGATGAAACCCCTCACTTTGTTTCTTTGTTTATTTTATGAAACTATAAACCAATATAAAACGAAAAATTTATACTTTTATAATATATTTATAAACCTTATTAATATATTTTATCTCTTATATCATTCATTTATAATTATTAATTATTTATTTATTAATTAGTAATAGCATATTTCATCCTTTGAGTGTTGATAAATATAATCAATTTCACACATTTTTTAGTGTTGATGTAATGAAACATTATTTAGAAATAATTTAATCATTAATATATCATTAAATATAAATTAATATATAAAATATACTGATTTATAAATATATTATATATTTCAATAATTATTTTAGTTATGATTCTTGATAATGGAATTATTATGGGATCATTTCAATGAATTTGTGAAAAAATGTAATACATTAATAAAAAGTAAAATACCAAATATAATAATTATATAACCATATAATGAAAATTATTTTTTAATATATTATAATAATATTAATTTTTATGTTCCCATATTCATCCATGATAGTGTTTTATATCATAGTTAATGTGGGCGGTTAAACTGACCCAAACAAGAACACACCTTAATTAGATGTGTGAGTATGGTTAAAGAAATTATTATATTGACATAAGATCATTATTATTGACAAATAATGATATTATTTTAATTATTTTTTGGATTTTTTATAATATTATAAATGTATTTATATATATATTTTAAACCTATAAGAAAATGAAAAAATGGGTTTTCATGGAGGCGATAGACTACAAAAAAATATGATTAATGATATTTTATTTTTCTAAGTCGATGGAAATGAAAACATATGTTTTTAACACTATTATAAACACATATTATTATATTAATGTTACTTAATTAATCATATTAATTTGGTGAGATGGAATTTCAGAGAGTAAATTTATTGAGAAAAACATAAGAACGATATAATACATACATTAGAGACATGATCTTTCCTTGGAAAACTAAATAGAATTGAACTAGATATGGTTACATAATATGACCATGGGATTATGAAAGTGCGAATAATTTATAAAATATGGGTTTGGGTTGATTTTAAATAAAATTTATAATTGTATGTGTATGTTTTAAAGGGTGTAAGTTACCCCCTTTTATAAGAGAAGAAATGGATCTTTTCGAAAAAACATTTATTTTTAAAAATTTACATTAAACTATTCAAATTTAAATGACCCAAAATATTTTATATAATGGATTGTTGTGTTTATCTAGATTAATAAATACTAAAATAATGACTTAAAATTATTTTTAATTAATTTATAGTGTTTTTATCATTTTTTTACATTTTACACTTTCACTTTTAAATTATGTAACTAGTTTTAATAATGTGATTTTTTGTTTTATTAGATATATAATATAGCCCTTATAGAAAATAGTGACTGATTGAAAAGAAAATTAATCATATATTTAATAAAATTTATTTCTTAAATGCACTACATTTAAAATTAAAACTAAAAAAGACAATGTTTATAAAAACTAATTTAGTAGAAAATTGACATTTTTAACCATTATAGATTATTAATCATATTTAGTATTGAATATTAAATAAATTTATGTTGATATATTTTTATGTGATTATATATCATTTGAGATTCATTATTTAAATGAATTTATATTAAGTTATTTGATATAAATTCTAGGATACTAATAATACAATAATTTTAAAATAATAATTTCACCGTTATCATCGTAATTAAAATTAATCAAGATAATCTAAATTATATACCTTAAAATTTTAATTAGAGTCATTAAATAATTTTAAAATAATTACCTCAATAATAATTACCGTTTTATCATATTAACATTATATGTGTATATAAATTAATCTAAATCATTATTTCATGTAATGGGCAGAATATGTTTTTATGAAAAATTGTGTTTTTAAGAATATGTTATATTTATATGAAAAAATATCTATTTTATTGATTATAATTATTTTAGAAAAAATATTATTAATCAAATATAATTCTTTCTATAGTGAAATAAATTTTTAGCCTATGTTTATAAATGTTCAAACTATATTATATAAACATATGAAAAATAGTTTTCATAAAATATTACATAATTTTATATAATGTTAAACATTTATTTTACATATCTAATATAGTATTTTTAATGTACCTCATTTTAATATATAACTTTTTTATACTAAAAATCTTTCAGAAACCTTTAATTCATAATATCAAAAAATTGATTACATTATAAGAAACTTGTATGTTTAACTATTTAAATAAGAATAATTAATTTTAGAAAGAATCCAAAAATATATAAAAATAATATTTTTGTATTGTAAATTTAATTTTTTAAATTAATTTCCAATAGTTTTATATTTTAACTATTAATTAAAATATAAAAATAAAATGGGTAATGTTTTTTATATGAAACTAAAAATATAAAATATTACTTGTTCTTATTCAAAATTTATGTAAAACACTAACAAAGATATAATTAATGAATCAATATTATATTTAATGAAGATTATAATATAAAAATAATATAAAATGTTTTATTTAATAAAAATTAAAATCCATAAATATTTTGATCCTTAAACATAAAAATGAATTATGTAAATATGTGTAAATAAACACACTCAAACACACACATATATATATATAATTAGGTTTTATAATTAAATTACTGATATTCAAACCTACAAATTCAATGGATGGGTTTTTAAATAATCTAAAAATAACATGGCATTTTTAGTTTAGTGTTCTCTGTGGGGAATGAAATTGAACTTATGTGACTTAATTAATGGGATCAGATGTATTAAAATCAAATATCATTAAAATAATTTTAAGATTGGGGAAGAGTATAAAGCCTATTTATTTTTGTATCTATTGAAATAAATAGTTGTAATGTAGACTATAGAGTGACGATCAAGTGAAGATAAAAAAAATTTGAGATATAATAAGCAATGATAAGATCCAATAGTTGGATTAGAACTTAGTTGCACCAAAAGATAATGAATAAATGTCATCTTCTGAAGTAAAAGTTGATTTGGATGAAAACACTAAAAATTTGAAAATATCATTTACACCAAAAGTTACTTTGATTTTCCTATAAATTAGGATAATGATTGATGTTAAATAAAAATTTTATAACTGCAGATGTATGAAAAAAACCAATACTAGAAGAATAATCAGTAGTAGTAACACCATATGTTCAAGCATTATGAAATGAAGTTTCTATGAACAAAAAAAATATCAATGAATAACTCCTAGAGTCAAATGACCATTATTGTGATATATGGTCTACATGATCGTATTACCTCAAGTATATTTTGTTTAGACCTAATTTACAAAAGTGGTATTAGCACTATATGACTCGAAGCAGTGTGAGTCATCAATGGAAAAAAGAGATGAATTCTATAATGTTAAATGGGATGTGAGTGATGGATGAACGATCAAAATGAAAATTATAATATGAGAATAAATATTTATAACATTTGAAAAATGTTATTAATAGAATAACAATATATAATTCATGATTTATGGTGAAACTATTCCATTATATAGAAGGAATAAATTTATCAAAATATGTCCATTGATAGTAAAGAATAATACTTTTCATACAATATTATAAATTACTGCATTTGATGGTTTATATTTGGATCTAATGGATTTGAAGACTTATTTTATTAATGGTGTTTTTTAAAATGAGATATAAATCATATATCATATGGGGTATGTATAACATCATAATTAATGCCATGATTTTCAAATGAAGTGAAGGATATATGGCCTAAAAATTCACCTCGGTTATAGAACTGAAATTTCAATGCTATCATAAATAAGGATGTTTCCACAATGAGTTTATAAGATAAATATTCTTATCTAATTTTAAATAGTTAAGCATATAAATTATTCTCTTATAATACAAAAAACGAAATGTTTCATGATGGACTATTAATATAATGGATTATGGAGATGAAGGGTAAGTTGTCCATAAGATTTGAAGTGAAGGATCTTGGTCAAGATAATAAAATCATGGGAATGTGGATATATTGGACCATAAATCTATTACAATAGTGTAATAATAGATGTAATATATCTAAAATATCATTAAAAAAATAAATTATGAGATTAAAGTCTATCATAACTCCACTCGTTAGAAACGTCAAGTTATCCAAGGCCTAAAAACCATCAGAAGATAGAAAATTCAAATACATTGAAAATGTTTTTTATGCTTTAGATATTGGATGATTTATGTATGTGATAGTTTGTACATGTCTTTAAAGTACCTTGACTATGGGAATTCTATTTTTCATGTCTTACGTGGGGAAGGTGAACTTGGAAGCTCAAAAGGTGATCTTCCTAAACTAGAAATAGCTGGGGGATATGGAATTGTGATTATGGGAAGAAGATCCTTTATAATGATTTTTAATGAATATTTTTCTAGTGATACTCACACTCTAAAATGTACAGTAACATTTTTTTATACCTTTTTAAATTTATTATTAGATGGATTTCACAACAATAGTCGATGGGTAAATTCTCTATAAATAAAGAAGATTATGATGCAGCTTCAGAAGATATAAAAGATTTGATCACGTTAATGTGATATCTATGAAAACATATAAAATCATTAGAAGGAGGAATGTTTTTTTATCATAAGCATATTTCTATCCAATTTTCCATGAATATGGTATTTCATAAAATATTTAAACACATTTTCCTAAAATACCATTTAATCTCAAATATATTATATGAAAAATTGATTTATTTATACAGATCACAAACATAAAATATTTTACAGTTACGTTTATAAGGATTTTCTTCAAAGAAAGTATAAGGAAGTATTTTCCCTCATTGGATCATAGTTTACTAAGAGTCGGATAAATAACATTGAAACAAATGAGGAAGAATTAGTTTATTTACCTAATGTGGTGGGGGATTCGAATGAGTTTCCTTGAATAAATATTCAATGTGATATTATTTGGATCATGAAGTTTTCATCATGTCATTGGTTGTTCACTCACATAGAGTTCTATCTCCAGTATTTTTCTTTGTTCATGTTATAATAATATACATAAAAAAATTAATATGTGTCAGACCACTATATTTTCATAAAAGGTTGACGGAAATTTTGCTGATTGATTACTTGGTACCCTGAATAGTGTACATATTAGTAAAATTGAGTAATTGAAAACCTCTACTAAATATTTATGTCAATGGATAGATGAATAAATATATTTGATGGCATTGTAACCAATTTAACAATAAATTAACAACTATAAAAAATATGGACAAGATAATAAGTTGTATTTAATTTACTATTTTCTAAAATGTAACATTGTCTTACAATGCTACAGTGTTTGTAAACCTTTTACTTTTGGTAATAACAGGAGTCTTCAACACTCTTCCATGGATTTTGGTTGAATGGAAAAAAAATATTAAACATATGATCCTTCATTATTTTTACCATTATCTCTGTGACTTTGTGTATTCCTGTGTGTTTTTATTCATATTTTGAGTTATGATTTGTTTAACATCATTTCACCACCTTCAAGAAAATTCAATTACATTTACTTGTTTTTCACATTAATTGGGTGCATCACGGGTCTCTCAAGGATGGTTATCATTTTTGGGGGAAAATGAATTAATGTTTAAGAATCGATGTTTGTGTGAATTAATAGATTCTATATTCAAGATATAATTTTTTAAATTGGATTTTAGGGATCTTTCTCAGTTTGGAGAATGCCCATATTGATTTTAAAGTTCTGTGGATGAACCTGTAGTTTTTGACTTTTCCCTTAGAAATTACATGGAGTGTATGGGTGATACAAGTCATGCAATAATTAATGGTCATTTTATAATAAAATGGTCATGTCTTTTTTCATCATACAAAATCACAATGAATTACACGACTTGTAAAAGGGTTTCACGTCTTGTAACTTTCGGGGTCACCATTATAGGCTATCTAATGTGAAAAAAACTTCACCCATTCTCCTATATCTATCTTGGATCGTAACCATGTAGGATTCTCTGGTGATATTTGGAATCTACATTCAATTTAGATATATTATTTTGGTGATTTATCATCAATGTAGTTGATTTGCATCTCTATAGGAAATTACGCCTTTCTAGTTTATTATTTCATTGATCGTGGTAGTGTAGTTGTGTTGCACTATGAGATCTATTGACATGTGGTTATTTTTCTTCTTATTTTCTTCTAGATACATTGTGTTATCTCATTATAAAATTTAATTTCTATTGTTTGTTGAGGTGTATAATGTGTGCGCTCTTGAAGTATATATCATTTACTCTTCTCATCCAACCCTTTTTGAAAATCGGATCACTTCAAAGATTTGAAAATTGATTCTAGGGCCTCTATTATTATTAATGAATTATATTTTTAGTGCATCCTTTCTGGGCCTATATACCCCTATGTTTTCAGGTAGGTTGTTCCTATTATATCTTTTTTTTGATTAAATGTATTGATCCTATTTTTGTAAATTCTTTTATTTATAAAAATTTCCTGATTTTTTTGTATGTGTACATGAATTTGGATAAAAAGTGGGGTTCCCTTATTTGTTTAAATGGAAAATGAGTTATTTAAAAATAATTGAAAGGATTTTGGAATTTCATAACATAAGAAGCCTTGGGTACATCAGTGGAAGGATTATCTTAGATCTATCCTCCATATTTCCCTCAGGATGTTATTTTATGGGTATTTTATATGATTCATAGGCATGTAGTTCTAAGGACTTGTTCTTGAAATTTTGGGGGGGTTTTCTCATGGGTGTGTTCCTAGGCTCCTTAGGCATTTGTTCTATGGACTTTTTCTGCACTATTTATTGTTGTGGTACAAGAAGTCTTCTCACTAACTAATTGAGTTTCCTGGCATGATTTTATTACTATTTGATTTATTCTATTTTAGATATGAAATGCATGCTTTAGGTTTTGGTAAATGATAAATAGAAATTTATGGTTGAAATTGAAATGCATTGATTTGTTTTAGAATCATTTTAGAAAGGGAAATGTTTGAAATTATTTGATATAACCTCTTTAATTATTATCAGGCCATGTTTTATTTTAAATGTGCGTAATTGGATTATTGTTTATAGACTTGTTATGGAACACCGAGGTGGGTTCCTACTAAGCCTCGTATCTCACACCATGTTCCCTTTTTCACTGGTGTGTCAACCATTGTATGTTTTTTAACATAGGAAAAGTAAAGGAACTATTGTGAGTTGGTGAGGATTTCATTCAGGTATATGGGTTGTTGGTTTTGAGATAGTGGGAGTTTTCCAATGCTATCTCATGGAGTAATTTGTTTCTTTTTCTTCTTTTAGTAGTCATCTATGGTTTTAATTTCACTTAGATACTTTTTATACTTTGGAATATATTGGTTTCAGTTTTGGTACATATTTAACATCCTCTATTTCCCTATTTATTGTTTATATATATACCATATAATTGCTTTATGTTGAGTGAAATCATTCCATGTGGTTCTTGTTTGATTTCTGAGTTATATTTTTCACCTCATAGGGATAGGTAACACCCATCAAGTATGTGTTGGGTCATGTTGGGTACCCATTTGAGACGGTATTTAGGTCGATTAATTATAGTTTGGTTCTAGTGGTTTTTCTATCCCCATGATATTTGGTCTTTTGTTATTTGGTATACTATAGATAGGATTGTTAGGACATGATATGTAAATTATAAAAAGTGCATGGCCCTCTCTTGTTATGAAGTGACTCTAGTAACATAGGGATGTTGATATGTGAGTAACCTATTTTGAGCTATTAATGTAAATATCAGTTTTTTATTGTGGGTTTTCTCATTTTATCTGATATTATTTTCTTGTTTAATCATTCCATTGGATTCAATGTGAAGTAGAATGCCTCTGAGATGTGATTTATGACTTCATTAAGAGGTTGTTATAGTTTCTTCTCAAGGTAATACTCTAATGGATCATAAAATTATGATACTATCATGTGTTATGTTCTTGATGTAGACTAAATAATTCCTCAAGATCATGTCACTGTTTTTAATCTACATCAATGTGCTGGAGGAGACACGGATTGATCATGGGATTTTTTTTGTGAGAATCAACCATATTTTAATGTTATTAATGAACAATAAGAGGCAGAGGAATTTCATGAAAATATTGATAAGATCTTCAACTTCCTGAAAACACATAATAATAATATCAAGGTGAAGTGTACAAAATTCAAACTCGAGGGTCCTATAATTTGATGGTCGGATTCCATGGAACATATTGATAAGCAGCCAGGATTCGACATGATGTGTTTCAAGAAACTCTTCTTTCATCAATTTTTTCTTGATCTGCCAATGAGTGTGGAATATTTGTAGTTCCTCTCTTTACAATAGGGAAAGCTTGAAGTGAATTCATACACCAATCAATTTGTTGAACTGATTCATCTTTTCACCACAGTTCATAAATAATGACCCACTGAATGTTTAGAAACACCTATAGGGTATACGATTTGATATCATATCATAGGTATTTATACTGAATATTTTGGCCTATGTAGAGAATGTGGATAGGGATATGATAGAAGATATGTATATTGAATGAAATATTTGATCTGATACCCCTTATCTACCACCTAATGGTAGCATCAGTGGCATTCCAGGGAAAAATAGGAATTGGTGGTATCAATAAGGAGCAATGGAGGTTGTTCTTGACAATAAGACACTCTAACACCTCCAGTTGTGGCTAGTGGCATGCCCCTAACATGATATCCGCATGGAAATGTTAGGAACACATAACGTCCATGCCCTAAAACGACAAATATGGGTAACATTTTTGGGAATCATGGTCATATATAGTGTTTTAGTCAGGCTAATTCTACACTTGATATGGCCATGGATCATCGAATCAAAATGCTAATATGGAACTTTCAAATTCTTCAAATACCACAGGGCTCCAACTAGAACCCTCATGATTAAACCACCTTCATGAAATAGATTATATTCTAGAGAAGGTCTATGTGGGTCCAACAATGGTGAGAGGTACCGTCGTTATTACATCTTCAATATAATTTTATTTATTTTCACTTGTACTCCCAACTCATTTATATATGGTTGTTTTTATGATATTCTTATCCTTTAGAAAAAACTCGTGTAATTTATTATTAAGTAAGAGACAGTGATTGGGAATATGATCGATAAGGGGTTTTGATATCCTTATATTGTGATATATGTAACACCCCAAGCTTGCATGGTACGCTTCTCTTTGAATAATGCAGTAGCGTGTGTTGTAAACAACCTTGTGTTCTAACACACAGCACAACCAATCAAAGTAGCCATTATGAATAGTAATACCTAATTTTTGTAATTTTATAAATTTTATCTTTCAAAATGGAATTCATTTTTGGATATGGAATATTGAATTTAGCCTAGGGTGAAATTTTGGAACTTTTCAGATAACTTTTATATTTTGATGAATAGTGAACATTACTAAATTTTAATTAAAAACAAATTTTTTAATAAAAATAATTAATAGTGATAAATTATACTATTGATTAGATTTAAAGAATAATTAGAATATAATTTTACCATTTTATCTTATGGTGGTCATTAGAATTAATTTCACTTTGAAATTGGACATAAACAATTGTCAATCTTTTGATTGATATTGTTTCTTAAAAACATGCTATTTTTTTTAACAATGGGAATTAATTATAAAATTATTAATGCAACTTATATATTTGTAATTATTTAAAATATAATCCATTTTTCAATTCAGAATATCAATTATAGATTAGGGTGATTTTTTGTTATTTTTCTGAAAAACATCAATTTTTGATGAATAGTGAAACCACTAAGTGGTAGTTTAAAAACTAATATTTGTAAATGAAACATTACCACTTCTGTGATTTGATTTTCAAAAATCTGACATACATGTATTTCTCTCAGAATTAAAATTTGGTTTAATGGGATGAAAATAATTTTTTGGTGAATAGTAACTTTTAAGTTTTATTAATCGTGATTAAAGGTGATTAGTGAAATTTAAGGTAAAAATGATATTATAAAAATATGAAAATATATTGAAACTTTTCCTACCCTTATTTTATGAGTCATGGATGACCATGTAAATCCATGGGTCAAATTGGGGACCTCATGGAGCCACTTGGGTAAGAAAATGAAATTAATAACTTTTTATTTAAAGTAAAAATAAAATTGTCACAAACATGTGTTATTTTACTAAAACAATTATTACATTTGTTTATATAAGTTATCATTTCTACTATAAATATTAATTGGAAAGATAAAAGTATTTACTACATCATGGTAATTTTTTTATAATTTTTAGACATTATATAAATAAATTTATCTATCACACCATGATGATGCAGCGATTACCTCATTAATTAACGATTTAAATAAAAAGAAAAGATAATGTTAAATCTAAGACATACACTTGTCAAAAACCTATTGGATGAGTATATTTCGAACCCTTATCACCTTATCTTCTAAATATATAATTTGGGACCTTTGAAATCCTAAAAGCATTTCATAATAATGTAACATTTCATGACTTTCCAAGAGTGCCCCTCCTCTCCTATTATAAAAGGCCCCCACATCTACCACCTTATTCACACCATCAAAGCCATTTTCCTCGGCCAACCTCTTCCCAAATACTCTCTAAACTTCCCTCTATTACTTCTAGAAGCCTCACCTTGGGCAGAAGTCATCCCAAGGAAGCCTTTTTCTCAAATCAAAAAGATTTACCCAATTTTAAGGTAATGTCTTCTCTTATGTTATTTTGTTTTATTTTTCTTTTACAACCCCTTAAAATATTTTTATTCCTTTCTTTTGTAAAAACACCAGTATCTATAATATACAATGATGTTCTCATGATAAGGATTTTATTTACAATTACACATACCTTCGTCTAATGGTAAAAGAACATATTGTTTCTGTGGGTGGCAAATTACTGCCTCACGAAATGATGATTGATCAATATTCTTTGAACACCTCTAATGGTGGCCAATTTGATGAAACTATTTTCATATATGATATATATATTATGTTTAGGTTTTCCTTATGCTTCTTTATTTCTCATTTATGGAATACCTTTATGATTTCCATTATGGATAAACACGATAATTTCATTTAAGGAAGTGCGGACTACCGCCCCTCAAAGTGATTTGAATCGTTAATGCCATATGTGGGACGTATAAATGATGGAGAAAATGATATTATATATGATATTATACTGGAAATATAATACACCTTTATATCATTATTATTTCATTCCAATAAATAATAAGTTGAAATGAAAGTAGCGTTTATGTGTATGTACGGCTTACCGTATCCATGAACGGTGCATTTCATTTCTTACCTCTAAATGTTATGTAATATTATAAATGAATGTATATACTGGATATATATGATATATATGATATCTAAATAATGAATATAATTCTGGATATAATGTCTATTTTACCACATGAGAAACTTGTAATTATAAGACGATTATTTTTTACTCAAGTACCAAAGATTGACAAAACGACCGTTATTTACATAAATAATTACATAATGTTCATAACATGGAAATAAGTGATAAAAAAGGAATAATAAACATGAAAAAGGTTCTTAAGAAATTATATTTTAACTCTAGTTTATTATTCTGTAGGTTAAAGAACGGTCGAGTCAAGTCGGACACAAGGTAAGGGACTTCATCTCAATCTCCATTCATTGGGGCATATTTTGTTTTATACACAAATTTATTTTATACGGTATAGAAACCCATTTGAATTTTACGTTTATTCAAAAGGAATATATTTATATGAAGAGTTTTACTAACCGAAAAAAAGGAATGTTTTTCTTGTCATACGTATGTGGCGACAATGACTTTTCCACCACCGTCACCATTATTTGAGTTTCAGTTTCCTCTATAAGCAATAACTTTTTTTAAATGAAAAATAAATACCAAGTTTTAATTTTCTTTTATTTTGGTATTGAAAATGGTTTTGATAATGTATTTATTATATCAATGTGTTTTATTGATATCTTGTGATTGAAATGTGGAAATGTTATGTTTATGATATGTTTAAACCTGTTCATATGAGAAATGCATTGGATATAATAAGTGATAGGTGGAGCACGCTATAGCTCCTTGATGCATCGGTAGGTATCATGAGACAAACTAATGTCTTGGCACGAGGCCTTGACAAAATCTTATTTGTATTCTTGGCACGAGGCCTTGGCTACGTGGTTATGATAGTCTGGCATTTTGCATTCCATCATTATGAAAGTGGTTATTGATATTTCATGTGATTATTCGACTAGTAGACTATTCATGGGAATAAGTAAATGGCATTATTTCGTTTTATTTTTTCCATATTATGCTGAAGTTCATGTTTAAAAGGATTTTGTTTTAGTTATACATTGACTTAAATGTTTATGTTTATTTATGAATGTTTCCACTGTATTGTTATCCTTACTGAGCATTTGAGCTCACCCCTTTCAATGTTTTAATTTTTCGAGGATGTGATGAAGTATATTATGAATGAACTACAGGGATTGTATGAGGGGATATGGAGACAAGATGTTATTTTAGTTTTGTTTTAATTTATGATGCAATATAAGACTTATGAATGTATCTAGTGTTTCCAAGGCTACTAAACTAATAGGTATTTTGAGACATGATCTTTTGTGATCATGACAATGTTACACAATAATGAACCAACTCTGGGTAACTGGGGTCGGGGCGTTACAGTTCGAATTAGAGGCAGTTTAGTACTATCCTTGGAAGCTAGATTTAGATAAACCCTGATTAGAGAACATAGCCCAAAGATTGACTTCGAAGATTAGTATAGAAGAACTTCCTAGAATTTTGGTATTATAGAGATTTAGTGAGTTTTCCATGCAATACATCCCTGTCTGGATATGAGCAGGTAGAGGTGGATCTGGCACAGATGTACCTATGGGTAAAACCCGAAAAGACCGCTTTGAGCTAGACTCGAATGGGAACTGGTGCACGACAACGGGCCTTGCTGCACTGTTGGTTACGACACCCTCGGGGGGATATTCTTAGGAAAATTCTCATTTTCTTTACATACCATTTTTAAGGGTTAATGAGTATATAATTCCTCAAAGAATTTTTTTTACGATTATAGTTCAATTTATGTTAAGTGTTTTACAAGTATGGACTTATGTATTTTGATTCATAAACTAATCTAGTTTATGCCATTGTTTATAAATGGTGCCTAGTGGGAGGAATGGAAACAGTATCAATGCACGCACTCCAAGTAGGTATTTACCTCCTACTCAAGATAATTATTGTGGAGATGGAGATAAAACTGGTGCTGATCAACTTATCACCATACTGGGACAACTCACTCTGGTTATGAATAATAACCTTACTCATATGTATCACCCTGATCTGCAACGTGCATGATAAATGTTAAACTGATTCATGAGGCAAAAACCACCAACATTTTATTGGGGTACAAATCCATTAAGAGATGAGCAATCGATAAAATCCTTAGAGAAAATATTCCACGCCTTGGGGAGTAGTGAAAGGGAGAAGGTTTTCATGGCAGTTTACCACCTCACTGGAGATGCCGATAAATGGTGGTCGCTGATCCAAAACAAAAAGGAAGACGATGAAGTATCAAATATAGAATGGAGGGAGTTCAAAGAGATTTTATTAGAAAAATCCTTTCTTTGTGACCATCAAGAAGATATAGAAAGGCAATTTCTGAGTCTAAGACATATGGAGGATGAGAATGTCACAAATTATGAGGCCAACTTTACAAGGTTAGTGAGGTATGCTGTAGATTATATACATAATCCAAGAAGTAAGATCGATTGTTTCTTTTATGGGTTAAAACCGTTTCTCCATCGAGAATTAGTACCAAAATCGTTCTCAACGTACGAAGATATATTCTCTTGTTCTATCAAGATAGAAAAGGAATTCTCTAAGTCATATGACATCAAATTAAAGCAAGATATGAAGATAACGGTGGAATAAGAGAAAGATAATGGGAAAAAGGGAAAGAAGGATTTTCCATTATGAGATAATTGTGGGAAGAATCACCCCGGTACTTGCCTAAAAGGAATGGGTGTTTGTTATAAATGTGGACAAAAAGGTCACCAGGCTCGTGATTGCAAGGGAAAGAAAGAGGCTATCAATGTTGAATGCTATAATTTAATAGAAATGGGGCATTATGCAAATGAATTCCATAAGCGCTAAGGAAACTTACCTTAGAAAATGCCAAGGGATCAAGGAAAATCTTATGATGTTACTACAATTAAAGTGGAATAATTATTGAATTTATGTTTTTGGACTCAAGAACTATATTATAGTTATAAGAATAATGTGATATATATAAGGATTGTACTGCAGTACTTGTTGTTTTCATTAAGGTTTTAATACGATGAAGGTAATCATATTTTTATTATGTGACAATAAGAGAAACATTACTTTTTTTGGGGAATATGATGAATTCATTTTGGAATTTAGAGAACTTTTAGATAATGTTTGGACAAAGGTATTTTGGATAACTATAAAGGTTGGATTGGATTACGTTTAACTTTGGATAGTATTTTTTAAGGTTAAAACATTTCTGAGGATTATTTTTGGAACATTATAATACTATAGTTTGAGGAAAAGGACAACCTGTAGGTCAGGGGATAACCCGTCGCATCAGACAAAGCTGTAGGAATCGAACCCACAACCATAGTGTGGCAGACCTTTATTACCTACCACTAGCCTATAAGAAGTCCCTAGTTACTACAAAATAATTTTCCTATTCTAAATGGTATGTGTTAATATTTGGAACCTTGTACGATTAGGGTAAATATAATATTTTTGAGTTCTTTTATCTTTTATAGTGAAAGATGGGTTTGTGGTAAACATTTATTAATGAATGAAAAGTCTACATGAAAAGTATGTAAATTTCCTTACATTATTAGTAAATCTCCTAAATAAATTCCTCAACTTTATGAAATGTAGCATCAAACAAAAACGTTGTCGGTTAACATTTCCTACTGGGGAATCAATGATCTTTTAACCTATCACAAGTTTGTGATTTTCTTGTAGTTATACTTTCTCCTAATCTTGTTTTCTAAAACTCTCCATCATACCTTGATGGTTTTTTTCTCCTCCATATCTATGTTTTCATAGAATCCTAGTATGGTTTATCTTGGGTGACCTTTGTACTTCCCTTTCTTTCTTTAAAAGTTATATTTTTATTAACCCTATTTCCGATTTGGGTTTTCCACAAAGGTATTTTATATTTTCAACCTTTTATTTTCAAAGAAAAATTTCAAATTTTTTGGATGTAATTTATTGAAGGAGGGGAGAATGTAACACCCCAATCTTCAATGGTATTCTTATCTTTGAATAATATAGTAGCATGTGTTGTATGCAAATTCGAGTTCTAACACACACCATAACCAATAAAAGTAGTCGTTTTGAATAGTAATACCTAATTTTTGAAATTTTATAAATTTTATCTTTCAAAATGGACTTCATTTTTGGATTCGGAATATCGATTTTAGCCTAGGGTGAAATTTTGGAACTTTTCGGTTAACTTTTATATTTTGATGAATAGTGAAAATTACTAAATTTTAATTAGAAAGAAATTTTTTAATCGAAATAATTATAGTGATAAATCATACTATTTTGTGGTTTTAAATGATAATTATAATATAATTTTACAATTTTATCAAATGGTGGTCATTAGAATTAATTTCACATTGAAATTGGACATAAACAATTGTCAATCTTTTGATTGATATTGTTTCTAAAAAACACGCTATTTGTTGACAATGGAATTTATTATAAAATTAATTAATGAAACATATATTTTTGGAATTTTGTAAAATAGACAGCATTTTTTAATTCAGAATATCAATTATAGCTTAGGGTGAATTTTGGTATTTTTCTGAAAAACTTCAATTTTTGATGAATAGTGAAACCCCAAGTGGTAGTTTAAAAACTAATTTTTTGTGTAAATGAAACATTACCACTTCTGTGATTTGATTTTCAAAAATCATAAATATGTGGTTGTCATTAGGATCTACAATTTTGTTTAATGGTATTAAAATAATTTTTTGGTGAATAGTAACTTTTAGGTTTTATTAATAGCGATTAAAGGTAATTAGTGAAATTTAATGTAAAAATGATATTATAAAAATATGAAAATATCTTGACACTTGTCCTACAATTATTGGATGAGTCATGGCCTACCAAGAAAATCCATGGGTCAACTTGGGGACCCCATGGAGCCACTTCGGTAAGAAAATGACATTAATAACTTTTTATTTAAAGTCAAAATAGAATTGTCACAAACATGTGTTGTTTTACTAATATAATTATTACATGGGGTTATATATGTTAACATTTCAACTATAAATATTAATTGGAAAGATAAAAACATTTTTTACATCATGGTTATTTTTTTATAATTTTTAGACATTAAATAAATAAATTTATTTATCACACCATGATGATGTAGGGATTACCTTATTAATTAAAGATTTCAATAAAATGAAAAGATAATGTAAAATCTAAAACATACACTTGTCAAAAACCTATTGGATGAGTATATTTAAAACCCTTATAACCTTATCTTTGAAATATATAATTGTGGGACCTTTGAAATCCAAAATTCAGTTCATAATAATGTAACATTTTCTGGCTTTCCAAGAGTGCCCCTCCTCTCCTCTTATAAAAGGCCTCCATATCTACCACCTTATTCACACCATAAATGCCATTTGGCTCGGCCAACCTCTTCCCAAATAATCTCTCAACTTCCTTCTCTTACTCTTATAATCCTCACTTTTGGCAGAAGTCTTCCCAAGGAAGCCTTTGGCTCAAATCAAAAAGAGTTACCCGATTTTATGGTAATGTCTTCTATTATGTTCTTTTGTTTTATTTTGCTTCTCCAACCCCTTAAAATCTTTTTATTCATTTATTTTGTAACAAAACAAGTATCTAAAATATACTAGGATTTTTTAATGAGAAGGATTTTATTTTCACTTGCACATACCTTCGTCTAATGGTTAAGGAATATACAGTTTTTGTGGGTGGCGAATTACTGCCTCACAAAATAATGATTGTTCAATATTCTTTTAACACCTCTCATGGTGGCCATTTTGAAGACACTATTTTCATATATGATATATATATTATGTTTATGTTTTCATTATTCTTCTTTATTTCTCATTTATGTCATTCCATTATGATTTCCATTATGGGTAAACGCGATAATTTCATTTTAGGAAGTGTGGACTACCGCCCCCTTAAAATGATTTGAATCGTTAATGCCATATGTGGGATGTATAAAGGATGGAGTAAATGATATTATATATGATATTATACTGGAATTATAATACACTCTTATATTATTATTATTTCATTCCATTAAATATGAAATAGAAATGAAAGTAGCGTTCATGCGTATGTACGACTTACCGTCTCCATGAAAAGTGCATGTCATTTCTTACCACAAAATGTTACGTAATATTATGAATGAATGTATATAATGGATATATATGATATATATGATATATAAATAATGAATATAATTCTGTATATATTGGATATTTTACCACATGAACAACTTGTAATTATAAGAAGTTTATTTTTGACTCAAGTACCAAAGATCTACAAAAAGACCGTTATTTACATAAATAATTAAATAATGTTCATAACATAGAAATAAGTGATATAAAAGGAATAATAAACTTGAAAAAGGTTCTTAAGAAATTATAAATTAACTCTAGTTTATTATTCAGGAGGTTAAATAACGTTCGAGTCAAGTCGGACATGAGGTAAGGGACTTCGTCTCAATATCCATTCATTGAAACATATTTTGTTTTGTACACAAATTTATTTTATACGGTGTATAAACCCCTTTGACTTTTACGTTTATTCAAAAGGAATATTTTTATATGAATTGTTTTTCTTAACGACAAAAAGAAATATTTTTCTTGTCCTACGTATGCGGCGACAACGACTTCTCCGCCACCGTGACCATTATTTGAGTTTCGGCTTCCTCTACAAGCCATAACTTTTTTTAAATGAAAAATAAATACCAAGTTTTAATTTTATTTTATTTTGGTATTGAAAATGGTTTTGATAATGTTTTTATTATATCAATGTGTTGTATTGATATATTGTGATTGAAATGTGGAAATGTTATGTTTCCTTTATGCATGTTTTATGTTATATGATTATGTTATAGTTTATGATATGTTAAAACTTGTTCATATGAGGAATGCATAGGACTTAATAAGTGACGAGTGAAGCCCACTATAGCTCCTCGATGAATCGGAAGGTTTCATGAGACAAACTCGTGTCTTGGCATGAGGCCTTTACAAAATCTTATTTGTAGTCTTGGCACGAGGCCTTGGCTATGTGCTTATGATAGTCTGGAATTATTTATTCCATAATTATGAAAGTGGTTATTGATATTGCAAGTGATTATTAGACTAGTAGAATATCAATGTGAATAAGTAAATGGCATTATTTCAATTTATTTTTGCCATATTATGCTGAAGTTCAAGTTTAAAAGGCTTTTTTTTAGTTGTACATTGCCTTAAATGTTTATGTTTATTTATGAAAGTTTTTGTTGTATTGTTATCCTTACTGAGCATCTGAGCTCACCCCTTTCAATGTTTTACTTTTTCTGGATGTGATGAAGTATATTATGAATGACCTGCAAGGATAGTATGGGGGGATATGAAGACTGGATGTTTCTTTTAGTTTTGATTTACTTTATGATGTAATGTAAGACTTCTGAATGTATCTAGTGGTTCCAAGGCCACTAAACTAATCGGTCTTTTGAGACTTGATATTTTGTGATCAAGACAATGTTACACAATAATGAACCGACTCTGGGTAACTGGGGTTGGGGTGTTACAATATAGATAGCTGATACAAATCTAGATCGGGTTTTATAGTTCTCATTATAGATCTATTTTATGTCGCCATTGAGATGGATTGTTTGTTTTCTTATCGAATTGAGGATGATTTTTGTCATTGGTCTGTCACATTTCTTCTAGTTTATGGGATCTCATGGGTATTTTAATAAGAGTTTGATCTGAGGTAAGGTCCTACAGGACCTTCCTTCCTAGATATCATATTTTTTTGTTACATTTTTAGTAGATCATAACCAAATTTATTGGATTATTGATTTTTCCATTGTTGTTTAAAAATTTACTAATGTTGTCCCTGATTATTTCTTAAGGATTCTTCAAGATAGGTAGGTATAATTTGATATTGAGTTAGTGATAGGTATGTACTGGATATTGATACCTTCTTAGCATTTGGAACCAGTACAGATAGAATAGGTCAAGGTCGTGTTGGGTGATCTGGTGGAGTAGGGTTTTTCCGCCCTAGGGTTTCTCCTTGGCAATCCCTAATTTTCTTTTCCCAAAAGGCAGACGATTCACTCTAGTTGTGTGTATAATGTCATAATTTAAACCAGATAACAATTAATAACTAGTATACTTTTCCACATGTGGACAATTTTTTTTGATTTGAGTAAGGGGGCATAATGGTTTTCAATGATTTATTTTTGGTTGGTTTATCATCTGCTTGGAGTTCAAGAGTCTGATATACTGAAGATGGTTTTCAAGAGAAGTTATGAACATTATGAATATCTCGTGATGTTGTTTGGTTGTTATAATTCTTCAATATTTTTTATGGATTTTATTAATCGTATATTACATCAGTATCTCTACACAATTGTTGTAGTGTTGATAGATGATAGTTTTTTAATTGATATTTGAGTACGGACACATGAACCTTCTGAGTTTGATTTTGGAAATCCTCGTCAGTCCCCTTTAATATAGAAATATTTAAAAATGGAGATCTTGTATTCTAGAAGTAATATTCTTAGGCAATGTGATTTCTAAGCATTACTTATTAGTGCATCATAAGAAGGTAAATGTTGTTTTTTCATTGGAAGAAGAATCAAATATCAATGAAATTCATATCACTCTTGGTTTACTGGTTACTATCGACGATTTGATAAGGATTTATGAATGTTTTTTTTCACCATTTTATTCTCTTACTAGGAAAGTGGTAAAGTTAAAATGGGATGAATTTTTTTTTCTTCTTTCGACAAGATGAAATGACTTCGAACATCAGCTCCTTACCTATTGTTTCTAAAGCAACGTAAGTGGTACATTATTTTTTCTGATGCTTATGGATCTAGGTTAGGGTGGTTTCTTATGAAGGATGACCATGAGGGGTCTTACTCCTCTGGTTATCTTATAATGTATGAGAATAATTACCCAATTAATGATTCATACCTTTTTGTAGTTATGAATGTCCTTAATTTTTTGAGGAATTATATTTCGGGGGAAAGGTTTATTGTCTTTTCTACCATAATAGTCTATGTTATGTATTTTCATATAAATTACTAAATCTCATATAGAGGTAGTGGGTGGTATATCTTATGGAATTTTACATCGATATCACTTATACCCTATAAAAGGGTATTTTTTTAAAGACTCAGTTTGTAGGATAGTTTCATCACAAGCTATTCAGTAATTGAAGAAAGAGTAGAACATTATGCGATTTTTTCTCAGCTACCTTTATATTTTAAGGAGGATGTTTCATGTATGGTTCTAACCAATAATAATTTATCATCATCTCTCTGCATTTTTCTTATTTGGAATTGGTAGTATCATGTTGAGTTTAGAGGAATTTGAGAAAACGTTATATGGTGGGAAGACTATTTTTGGTTTACCTATCTCTTCATATGGTATACTATATTTTGTGAATGATTTTTTTGTTCTATAATCGTAGTGGATATCAGTTTTGTATTCATTTCAAAGTTATTTATGGGACATTCATCCAGGAAATTCAAATATGTATTATGACATGAGAATGTGATTATAGTATCTGGGTATTATGTCTAACATTTTTGAGTATCGGTCCATATTTTAAACCTTATAGTAGATAAAGGTAGATAATTTGAAACCTATTAGTTTTCTGCCTCCTCTTCTAGTGCATGTTTGGAAATTGGATGAGGTATCTATGATTGTTTGTGGGTTACCATAGGCTCCCCAATGGAGTAATACTATATGGATTTTGATTGATCAATTAAAAATTTAACATCATTTAATTCTGATCACAAACACCAAAAAATATCAATATATATGTATGTTGTTTGTGTAGGAAGTAATGAGGTTACAAGGGCTTCCATTAGATTTTGTTTCATATAGTAATCATAGTTTTACATCATGGTTCTCGAGAAGCCTCTACGAGGCGATGAAAAATCATGTAAAATCAAGTATAGCATATCATCCACCGAGATGTGGTCAAATTTAGTGTGTTATTCATATCTAGAGGATATGCTTTGTGTTAGTGTCTTATGATTTGGTGGACTATTAGATTTCCATTTGGTATAGATTTAGTTTTGTTATTATAACAGTTATCATTCCTCATTCAAATTAGCTTCTTTTGAGTCTTTTTATGGTCTTGCATTCATGTCAATTCATTAATGGGAAGAGGAGGGTAAAGCTTCTTTAGTGGGACCATTTTTGGTTTAGGATAGGTCTACAATTATTTAGGGTATACAATGGCCTTTGGTTATATGGTAGAGTTGGGAAAAATCTTATGTTCCTCAATGACATCATCATTTGGAGCTTACCATAGGTGAACAGGTTTTATTTAATGTTATAGTTTGGTTGAGTCACCATTAACAGGGAAAATGGGGAAATATGGCTACGAGATAAAAGGAACTGTTTGAGATCATTGAGAATCTTTAGATTTTTTCATATCATTTGGTATTTCTAGATTAATCGATAGGAATTGATGACGTTTTCCACATTTTGTAAATCATGAAATATCATCCTAACCCATATCACATTCTAATTTGTGGAGAGATTGAATTGGAGCTAGATTTTTTTGTTATGTGGTAGTCAGTAAAGATCATGGAGTCCCTAGGGAAAGTATTATGTGGGAATTATATTCAATTTGTATATGTTTTATGGTGGAACATATCAGAATCTCATGAAACATGGGAGTTTGAATCATTGATGAAGGTGTAGTGGCCTTGCCTCTCTATTATAATCCATTCCTCCATATAACATATTAGGGATAAAAATCCTTATGATGGGGAGTTTTTAACTTCTCGTTACAAAAAATCAGGTAATTCCCTTCCGTTTAAATGTTTACACTTTTATAGGGTATATCATCAGACTCCCAAGGATGTATATCATTTATTGGGGAAATGACCTAAATTTCATGGATGCATGTTTTTTTAAATTAAGGTGTCTGGTTATAATTGTGTAAATGGATCTATGGGGTCCATACTGAGATTGGAGAATACCTTATATGTTTTTATGTTTTTGTGTAACAACAAAGAGTTTTCTTCAATTTAATGGGAAATTAAAGTTGTTTAAGTTTGATACTCTATGTTTATTAATTAAATACTAGTTTTCAATAAAAACAAGGTCAGTTTCTAGTGTACATAATCATTGTGGATTACATGACAATTAAAAGGGATACACCTTCCGTAAATATTAAAGGATTAATATTTTTATGGTGTTATATGGGAAATAACATCAATCATTCTTCTACTGATCACTTTGATCTAGACCAAGAAGGATTTTCAGGTAAGTTTTAGAGTCTCCATTTGATCAGGTTTGATCCATTCGATGATTGATCATAGTTGTAGTTGCATTTCATCTCTTCAAGAAATTAAAATTTTCTTCAACTTTTTTTCTTTGATCATTGTTGTTTCATTTCATTTCACTATCAAATTTTTTTACCCTTTAGGTTTATTCTTATTATTTTCTTCTAGATCCATTCTTTCATCTCATTTTGAGGGTTCTTTGATTTTTTTTTATTTTGGTATGGTGAGTGTGTTTTCATGAGTGATGTGTAATTCCTTCTTCAATATGAACCCTTCTTGTGAATTGGATCACTTCTAAGATAAGTTGATTAATTCTAGGGCATATTTTTTCATTATTCTATTCTATTTTTGGTGGAACCTTTGTGGGAATGTGCGACCTCAAGTTTTGATGAAGGTGGTTTACTCTCTGTCCTATGTTGATGAATTTTATTTATTGTTTTTTTATAAATTGATTTTAAAATAAATTTTGAATGATTTACTTGTGTGTATAATTGAATTTATGAAAAATATTAGTTTTCCCTACTTTTTGGTAAATGGTAAAAGATGTATTTTCATAGTATTGAAAGGATTTATGAAATGTATTACATGAGAAGCCTTGGGTATGTAGGTGGAAATTTTTTCTTAGGTTCATCATCAATATTATTGTTAGAAGGTTAACTCATTGATATTTTCTATTTTCTATATGCTAGTCGTTATAGGGAAATAATCTTGAAATTGTTGGGGGTTCTCTCATTTGGTGTTCCTCTATGCTATAGTCCCATATTTTAGGGACTTTTTCGGCAAATGTAATTATTGTGGTGGAATGTTCTGCTAGCCTGGCCTATTGAGTTCCATGGAATGATTTACTTGTACATATATTTAGAGTATTTTTCTATGATATGTATGTTTTGATATTTCAAAATTATAAATTGAAAATTATGCATGATATTGATATTAATTCATTGGTTTTATAATTTCTGAAAAAAGGAAAATATTTTCAATTCATTGATATAACTTCTTTACTTGTTATCATGCCATGTAATATTTTAAATGGGAATACTTGTAAAATTATACAAAGAATGTTTATGGAACACTTGTGTGGGAACCTATTAAGCCTGTTTTATCCTATATAGAACACTTCTTATATGTTTCATAGACCTTTGTATGTTTTTTGATTCATGGAATGGTAAGGTTTTGGAGTGAGGTGACATGGTTTTCTATTAGCTGGATGGGTAGCCATGGGTGTGATGGTGGGATTCTACCCACACTACCACTTGGGGTAGTTGGTTCTTTTTTCTTATTTTAGTTGCCCTTTGTGGGTGGACATCTACTTGGATATTGTTTCTACATTGGTGTTGTTTGGTTTAATATATGTGCATAATTATCTACTAATGTTTCTCTATATATATATATAATATATATTTGCCATGTTGTTTCTTCATGTTGCTAAAATCATTCCCTCTGGTTCTTGTTTGATGCCTATGTGCTAGTCACCATCCCATAGGGATCAGAAATTCCCTTTCGGTATGTTGCAGGTCGGGTTGGGTACCAATTAGAATGGGTATTTCAGTCAGTTCATTATAATTAGTTTTATCGTTCATTTTCTAATTCTAGTACTCTAAGACAAAAAGGCTATATTTAGTAATTGAAATTATACTGTGTAAAACTATCGACATTAATGATTTTCTAGAAAGCCTAGAGTTTTACCATTTGGGGAGTGTGTGGAATTTTCAGGAATCTTCTTCCCAAAAATATACAAATCTAGGAGATTATTTTATTATTAATATTAATATATCATTAAAAATGATTAACTCTTTATTTAACACATTATACACTTTGCAGACATCTTATATTTTTTTGAATCATCGATCAATATTGATAGGTAAACATCAATTTGTTTCTATGTTGTATTTATCCATAATTCATTAAACTCCTCATGACATATTTTTCATCATATTTATTTGTGGGGACACATTTAAAACTACCGTCGTTATATTTCATGAACTATTTTAGATATTAGGGCTCAATTATAGATTTATTAGTTTTGTTAATAGTACCATTCTAAGCATCATATCTTCATTTCCAATGAAATTAATAAACATTTTACAAAATTTATTCCATTATTTTGAAATATATGGTTGATGTAGGTTTATATTGGAGATTGCCTCAACAACATTATTTCTCAAATTCTTTTCAATATTTGAATTTTTAATTAAACACTTTAAATGATGAATTATATGTCAATATCTATTTAATTTTTATGTATGATTGGTACTCATATTTGAGGAAGAATCACATAAAAAACATTAATATATTTTTTCTCATGACTTCCAACATTTTTAATATATTGATAAAATTTATATTAGTTTCAATATACCACATAGTCATTATTTCATTAATGTATTTTCTTATACCCATGTCCTATTAGTCATAATGTTTTTTTCATTATAATTATAATCATGAATCCTATTGGTTATTGGTGTAACGTCCCTTGTCCGGAGCCCCTCCACTAGTGCCCCGTACCCAGTTCTCCACATGAACTCACGTGCGTTTCCACGAATTTCAGAGGCTGCCGACTAGCAGCGAGGGCCTTGGTGAGTCGGTGGGGAAACTATTCCCTCATACGGTAAGGTATACAAGGTAAGAAAACAACAATGAACAGAAGAAGCAGTAAACAACATGCATAACAACAGAAACAAAACAGCGGAAACATTGTAGATATATAACTATGATGACAATGATGTAACAGATACAAGTATATAAGGAAAACAGCAAACACAACAATGTGCTGAAATACAGCTGAAACCAAGTGCAAAAGAAAAACAATGTAAGCTCCTCAGCATCGCGAGCCACGGCTCGGTCCCATGCTCCCCAGCTCCTGGTGCAGTCAAGATCCTGAAGAAGAAGGGTGCTTGCCCTTGTCTATACCTGCAGCAAAATAGTCTGCTTGGGCTTAAAATCTTGGCTCAAATACGGTGTGAGATACAATCCTAGTAGGCAATCACCCAAAGATTTGTGCCTAACAGTCAATGAATACATGGCAGTAATAAAACAAGAATGTAACGCCCCGACCCCAGCTACCCAGAGTCGGGACATTACTTCGTAACATTGGCATGATCACAAAGATAAAGTCTCAAAAGACCGATTAGTTTAGTAGCCTTTGAAACATTAGATACATTCATAAATGTTACATTAAATCATAAATTGAAAAAGTAATAACAAAGTCTTCATAGTCCACACTCATATCCTCTTCTGACTATCCCTGCAGGTCATTCATAAAATACTTCTTCACATCCTGGAAAATATTAAAACATTGAAAGGGGTGAGCTTAGATGCTCAGTAAGGATAACAATATTGCGGAAGCTTTTATAAATAAACACAAACATTTAAGGCAATGTATAACTAAAACAAAAGCCTTTTAAACTTGAACATCAACATAATATGACAAATGTAAAATGAGATAATGTCATTTACTTATTCACATGGATATTCTACTAGTCGAATAATCACATGAAATATCATTAACCACTTTCATAATTATGGAATGCATAATGCCAGACTATCATAACCACGTAGTCAAGGCCTCGTGCCAAGACCACAAATAAGATTTTGTCAAGGCCTCGTGCCAAGACACTAGTTTGTCTCATGAGACCTACCGACGCATCGAGGAGCTATAGCGGGCTCCACCCGTCACTTATTAAGTACAATGCATTCCTCATATGAATAGGTTTAAACATATCATAAACCATAACATAATCGTATCACATAAAACATGCATAAAGGAAACATAACATTTACACATTTCAATCACAAGATATCAATACAACACATTGATATAATAAAAACGCTTTCAAACCCATTTTCAATACCAAAATAAAAGAAAGTTAAATCTTTGTATTTATTTTTCATTAAAAAAAATGATGGCTTGTAGAGGAAGCCGAAACTCAAATAATGGTCACCACAGCGGAGAAGTCATTGTCGCCGCATAAGTACAGAAAGAAAAACATTCCCTTTTTTTCGTTTAGTAAAATGCTTCGTATAAAAAGATTCCTTTTGAATAAACGTAAAAGTCAATGGGGTTTATACACCGTATAAAGGAAAGTTATGTATAAAACTAAATATGCCTCAACGAAAGGAGATTGAGACGAAGTCCTTACAAAGATCATTTTTAAAATAAAATAGATCTATTATGTGTATTCACTATAAGTACACATAAATAATGTACACATACAAGATAGGACATAATAATATCATGACATAATTTGAAAGTAGGAGGTTAACCCAAAGAATGATAATTGGGTTAAGAAGTTCCCTTACCTTACGTCTGGTCCTGACTCGACCGTTCTTTAACCTCCTGAATAATAAACTAGAGTTAATTTCTATTTACATAAGAACGTTTTTCATGTTCATTATTCCTTTTATATCCCTTATTACCATGTTATGAACATTATGTAATTATTTAAGTTTATAACGGTCATTTTGTCGACCTTAAGTACTTGAGTCAAAAATAACATTCTTATAATTACAAGTTGTTCATGTGGTGATATATCCATTATATACAGAATTATGTTCATGATGTATATATCATATAAATCATATATATCCAGTATATACAAGCATTTATAATATTACATAACATTTAGAGGTAAGAAATGAAATGCACCGTTCATGGAGACGGTAAGTCGTACGTACGCATGAACGCTACTTTCATTTCTATTACGTATTTAATGGAATGATGTTATAATTATATAAAGGTATAATATAATTCCAGTATAATATAATGTATAATACCATTTACTCCATCCTTTATACATCCCACATATGGCATTAACGATTCAAATCACTTTGAGGGGGCGGTAGTCCGCACTTCCTAAAATGAAATTATCGCGTTTACTCATAATGGAAATCATAAAGGTATGACATAAATGAAAAATACAGAAGCTTAAGTAAAACATAAACATATTATATATCATATATAAATATAGTGACATCTTAATGGCCTCCTTTGAAGGTGTTATATGAGTGTTGAACAATCATCGTTTCGTGAGGTAGAAATTCTCCATCCACAGAAACAGTATGTTCTTTAACCATTATATGTAGGTGTGTGTATGTGTATATCGAATCCTTATTATAACAACATCCTAGTATATTTAGGATACTGGTGTTGTTACATATTAAATGAATAAAAAGAGTTTAGGGGGTTGGAGAAGAAAAATAAAATAAAAGAACACAAGAGAAGACATTACCTTAAAATCGGGTAACTCTTTTGATTTGAGCCAAAGGCTTCCTTGGGAAGAATTCTGCCCAAATTGAGGCTTCTAGGAGTAAGGGAGGGAAGTTGGGATAGTATTTGGGCTGAGGTTGGCCGTGCCAAAAGGCTTTTAAAGGGTGAGTAAGGTGGTAGTGGTGGAGGCCTTTTATAAGTGGAGAGGAGGGGCACTCTTGGAAAGTAATGAAATATTACTTTATTATACAATGATTTTAGGATTATAAAGGTCCCACACTTCTATAATTCGAGGATAAGGTGACAAGGGTTCGAAATATACCCATCCAATAGGCATTGGACAAGTGTATGCCTTGGATTTTACATTATATTTTCATTTTATTTAAATCGTTAATTAATGAGGTAATCGCTGCATCATCATGGTGTCTTAAATAATTTAATTTATTTAATGTCTAAAAATTATAAAAAAATTATTATGATGTATTAAATCTTTTTATCTTTCTAATTAATATTTATAGTCAATAATATGACTTGTATAACCCCATTAAAAAACTGTTTTAGTAAAACAACTCTTGTTTGTGAACTTTTTATTTTAACATTAAATAAAAAGTTATTTATGTCCTTTTCCTACCAAAGTGACTCCATGGGATCCCCAAGTTGACCCATGGATTGTCTTGGTCGTCCATGACACATCCAATAGTGTTTGGACAAGTGTAAAGGTCATTCCATAATTTTATAATTCTATTTTTACCTTAAATATCACTAATTACCTTTAATCGCGATTAATTAAACATAAAAGTTACTATTCACCAAAAAATTATTTTAATCCCAATGAACCAAATTTTACTTCCTAATGACAACCATGTATGTCAGATTTTTGAAAATCAAAACACAAAAGTGGTAATATTTCATTTAAACGAAAAAATCAGTTTTTTAACTACCACTTAGTGTTTTCACTATTCATCAAAAATTGAAGTTTTTCAGAACAATGCCAAAATTTCACCCTAAGCTATAATTAATATTCCGAATCCAAAAATGATTTATATTTTAAAAAATTCAAAACATATAAGTTTCATTAATTAATTTTATAATTAATTCTCGCTGTCACAACAAATAGCGTGTTTTTAAGAAACAATATATTTCAAAAGATTGACCATTGTTTATGTCCAAATTCAAAGTGAAATTAATTATAATGATCACCATTGGATAAAATAGTAAAAATATATTCTAGTTATAATTTAAAATCACTCAATAGTATAATTTATCACTATAAAATACTTTGATAAAAAAAGTTGTTTTTAAGTATTTTTCACTATTCATAAAAATTTCGAAGTTCTCAGAAAAATACCAAAAATTCAACATAGGCTAATTTCGATATTCCGAATCCAAAAACGAAGTCCATTTGGCAAGATAAAATTTATAAAATTTCAAAAATTAGGTATTACTATTCATAACGGCTACTTGATTGGTTGTGGTGTGTTAGAACTCAAACTTGCGTACAATGCAAGCTATTGCATTATTGAAAGAGAAGCATATAGTGGAAGCTCGGGGTGTTACATTCTCCCCTCCTTCAATAAATTGCGTCCTCACAATTTGAAATTTTTCATTGAAAATAAAAGGTTGAAAATAGAAAATACCTTTGTGGAAAACCCACATCGGAAAAAGGGTTAATAAGAATATAACATTAAAAGAAAGAAAGATAAGTACAAAGGTCACCCGAGACAGCCCATACTAGGATTCTATAAAAATATGGATATGGAGGAGAAACAAACTATCAAGGTCTGATGGAGAGTTGTAGAAAACTGGATTTGGAGAAAGTTAACCATAAGAAAATCACAAACTCGTGATTGGTTAAACGGTCATTGAATCCCCAGTTGGAAAAGTTAACCGACAACATTTATGTTTTAAGTTACCTTTTATAATGTTGAGGAATTTATTTAGGAGATTTTATAATCATGTAAGGTAATATACTTACTTGTCGTGCAGAATTTCATTCCTTAATAAATTTTTACCACAAACCCATCTTTCACTCCAAATGGTAACAGAACTCAAAAATATTCTATTTATCCTAATTGTACAAGGTTATAAATATCACCACATACCATTTAGATTAGGATAATTATTTTGTAATAACCAGGGACTTCCTGTAGGCTAGTGGTAGGTAATTAAGGCCTGTCGCACTATGGTTGTGGGTTCGATTCCTGCAGCTTTGTCCGACGCGACGGGTTATGCCCCACCCTGCAAGTTGTCCTTTTCCTAAAAATATAGTATTATAATATTCCAAAAATAATCTTCAGAAATTTTTTAACCTTAAACAATACTATTCAATGTTCAACTTAATCCATCCCAACCTTTATAGTTATCCAAAATACCTATGTCTAAACTTTATCTAAAAGGTCTCTTAATTCCAACATCGATTTATCAGATTCCCCAAACAAAGTAAAGTTTCTCTTATTGTCACATACTAAAAATATTATTACCTTCATCATATTAAAACCTTACTGAAACAACAAGTACTGTAGTACAATCCTTATATATATATCACATTATTCTAATAATCAGAATATAATCCATGAGTCCAAAAGCACCAATACATTAATTATTCCGCTTCAACTGTAGTCACAACATATAATTGGCCTTGATCCCTTGGCCTTTTCTGAGGTAAGTTTCCCTGACGCTTAGGACATTCATTTGCATAATGACCCATTTCTCTACAATTTTAGCATTCTACTTTGATAGCTTCTTTCTTTCCCTTGCAATCACGAGCCTGGTGACCCTTTTCTCCACATTTATAAGAAACTCCCATTCCTTTTAGGCAAGTACAAGGGCGATTCTTCCCACAATCTTGTTCCACCGTTCTCTTCTTCTCTTGTTTTACTTTATTTTCATAAGACTTAGAGGATTCCTTTTCCATCTTGGTAGCACACGAGACTATATCTTCGTATGTTGAGAAAGATTGTGATACTAAAGTTCGACGGAGAAATGGTTTTAACCCATCAAAGAAACGATCAATATTACATCTTGGGATATGTATATAATCTGTATCATGCCTCGCTAACCTTGTAAAGTTGGCCTCATACTTTGAGACATTATCATCCTCCTTTTTTCTCAGACTCAAAAATTGTCTTTCCATATCTGCTCGATGGTCGTGAAGATAGTATTATTCTAGGAAAATATATTTGAACTCTCTCCATTCCATATTTGATACTTCATCATCTTCCTTTTTGTTTTGAATCAATGAACACCATTGATCGACATCTCTAGTGAGGCGGTAGACTGCCATGATAACCTTTTCCCTTTCACTACTCCCCAAGGCATGGAATTTTTTCTCTAAAGAGTTTATCCATTGCTCAGATACTAATGGATTTGTACCCCCATGAAATGTTGGTGGTTGTTGTCTCATGAAGCGGTCTATCATTGATCCTCCATGTTGCGGATCAGGGTGCTCCATACAAGTAAGGTTATTATTAATAACCTGAGTGAGCTGTCCCAGTATGGTAATAAGTTGATTAGCACCAGTTGTATCTCCAGCTCCACAATAATTATCTTGTGCAGGAGGGCAATCCCTACATGGAGTGCGTGCATTGATACGGTTTCCATTCCTTCCACTAGGCACCATTTCTAAACAATGGCATAAACTAGATTAGTTTATGAATCAAAATACATAATTTCATACTTGTAAAACACTTAACACTAATTGAACTATTTATGGATATAATCCATAATCATAAAAAAAAGTTTTCTTTGAGGAAGTATATACTCACAACCCTTCATAGTGGTTTGTAAAGAAAATGAGAATTATCCTAAGCATATCCCCCGGGAGTGTCGTGACCAAGAGTGCAACAAGGCCCATTGTCATGCACCAGTTCCCGTTCGAGTCTAGCTCAAAGGGGTGTTTTCGGGTTTTAACCCTAGGTACATCTATGCCAGAGCCACCTCTACCTGCTCGTATCCAGACAGGGTTGTATTGCTCGGAAAACTCACCAAATCTCAATAATACCAAAATTCTAGGAAGTTCTTCTATAATAATCCTGAAAGTCTATCCTTGGGCTATGTTCTCTAATCAGAGTTTATCTAAATCTAGATTCCAAGGTTAGTATTAAACTGCCTCTGATTCCAACTGTAATGCCCCGACCCCAGCTACCCAGAGTCAGTGCATTACTTCGTAACATTGGCATGATCACAAAGATCAAGTCTCAAAAGACCGATTAGTTTAGTAGCTTTGGAAACACTAGATATATTCATAAATGTTACATTACATCATAAAGTGAAAAACTAATAACAAAGTCTTCATAGTCCACACTCATATCCTCTTCTGACTATCCCTGCAGGTCATTCATTAAATTCTTCTTCATATCCTGGAAAATATTAAAACATTGAAAGGGGTGAGCTCAGATTCTCAATAAGGATAACAATATTTGGAAGCTTTCATAAATAAACATAAACATTTAAGGCAATGTATAACTAAAACAAAAGCCTTTTAAACTTGAAAATCAACATAATATGGAAAATGTAAAATGAGATAATGCCATTTACTTCTTCACATGGATATTCTACTAGTCGAATAATCACATGAAATATCATTAACCACTTTCATAATGATGGAATGCATAATGCCAGACTATCATAACCACGTAGTCAAGGCCTCATGCCAAGACCACAAATAAGATTTTGTCAAGGCTTCATGCCAAAGACACTAGTTTGTCTCATGAGACCTAACGATGCATCGAGGAGCTATAGCGGGCTCCACCCGTCACTTATTAAGTCCAACACATTGCTCATATTAATAGGTTTAAACATATCATAAACCATAACATAATCGTATCACATAAAACATGCATAAAGGAAGCATAACATTTCCACATTTCAATCACAAGATATCAATACAACATATTGATATAATAAAAACGATTTCAAAACCATTTTCAATACCAAAATAAAAGAAAGTTAAATCTTTGTATTTATTTTTCATTAAAAAAAGTGATGTCTTGTAGAGGAAGCCAAAACTCAAATAATGGTCACGGCGGCGGAGAAGTCGTTGTCTCCGCATAAGTACGGAAAGAAAAACATTCCCTTTTTTCGTTTAGTAAAACGCTTCATATAAAAATATTCCTTTTGAATAAACGTAAAAGTCAAAGGGTTTTATACACCGTATAAAGGAAAGTTGTGTATAAAAACAAATATGCCTCAATGAAAGGAGATTGAGACGAAGTCATTACAAAGATTATTTTTAAAATAAAATAGATCTATTATGTGTATTCACTATATGTACACATAAAGAAATTACAAATACAATATAGGACATAATAATATCATGACATAATTTGAATGTAGGAGGTTAACCCAATGAATAGTAATTGGGTTAAGAAGTTCCTTTACCTTGCGTCCTGTCCTGACTCGACCGTTCTTTAACCTCCTGAATAATAAACTAGAGTTAATTTCTATTTACTTAAGAACCTTTTTCATGTTCATTATTCCTTTTATATCCCTTATTACCATGTTATGAACATTATGTAATTATTTATGTTTATGACGGTCATTTTTTCGATCTTAGGTTCTTGAGTCAAAAATAAAATTCTTATAATTACAAGTTGTTCATGTGGTGATATATACATTATATCCAGAATTATGTTCATGATGTAGATATCATATATATCATATATATCCAGTATATACATTAATTTATAATATTACATAACATTTAGAGGTAAGAAATGAAATTCACCGTTCATGGAGACGGTAAGCCATACGTACGCATGAATGCTACTTTCATTTCTATTTAGTATTTAATGGAATGATGTTATAATTATATAAAGGTATAATATAATTCCAGTATAATAAAATGTATATTACCATTTACTCCATCCTTTATACATCTCACATATGGCATTAACGATTCAAATCACTTTGAGGGGGAGGTAGTCCGCACTTCCTAAAATGAAATTATCACGTTTACCCAAATGGAAATCATAAAGGTATGACATAAATGAAAAATACAGAATCTTAAGTAAAACATAAACATATTATATATCATATATAAATATAGTGACATCTTAATGGCCACCTTTGAAGGTGTTATATGACTTTTTAACAATCATCGTTTCGTGAGGTAGAAATTCGCCATCCACATAAACAGTATATTATTTAACCATTAGATGTAGGTGTGTGCAAGTGTAGCTCTAATCCATATTATAACAACATCCTAGTATATCGAGGATAATTTTTTTGTAACAAAAGAAAAGAATAAAAAGATTTTAGGGGTTGGAGAAGAGAAATAACATAAAAGAACACAAGAGAAGACATTACCTTAAAATCGGGTAACTCTTTTGATTTGAGCCAAAGGCTTCCTTGGGAAGAATTCTGCCCAAATTGAGGCTTCTATGAGTAAGGGAGGGAAGCTGGGAGAGTATTTGGGTAGAGGTTGGCCGATCCAAAAGGCTTTGAAAGGGTGAGTAAGGTGGTAGTGGTGGGGGCCTTTTATAAGTGGGGAGGAGGGGAACTCTTAGAAAGTAATGAAATATTACTTTATTATACAATGCTTTTCGGATTCTAAAGGTCCCCCACATCTAAAATTCAAGGATAAGGTGATAAGGGTTCGAAATCTACCCATACAATAGGATTTGGAAAAGTTTAAGCCTTGAATTTTACATTATCGTTTCATTTTATTTGAATCGATAATTAATGAGGTAATCACTGCATTATCATGGTGTCATAAATAATTTAATTTATTTAATGTCTAAAAATTATAAAAAAATTATGATGATATAGTAAATCTTTTTATCTTTCTAATTAATATTTATAGTCATTAATATGATTTGTATAACCCAATTTAAAAATTGTTTTAGTAAAACAACTCTTGTTTGTGACCTTTTTATTTTAACATTAAATAAAAAGTTATTTATGTCCTTTTCCTACCAAAGTGGCTCCATGGGGTCTCCAAGTTGACCCATGGATTGTCTTGGTCGGCCATGACACATCAAATAGTCGTTGGACAAGTTTAAAGGTCATTCCATATTTTTATAATACTATTTTTACCATAAATTTCACTAATTACCTTTAATTGCGATTAATTAAACTTAAAAGTTACTATTCACCAAAAAATTATTTTAATCCCAATGAACCACATTTTACGTACTAATGACAACCATGTATGTTGGATTTTTGAAAATCAAAACACAAAATTGGTAATATTTCATTTAAACGAAAAATTAGTTTTTTAACTACCACTTAGTGGTTTCACTATTCATCAAAAATTGATGTTTTTCAGAACAATGCCAAATTTCACCCTAAGCTATATTGATATTCCGAATCCAAAAACGATTTCTATTTTACAAAATTCGAAACATATAAGTTTCATTAATTAATTTTATAATTAATTCCTGTTGTGACAACAAATAGCGTGTTTTTAAGAAACAATATATATCAAAAGATTGACCATTGTTTATGTCCAAATTCAAAGTGAAATTAATTCTAATGATCACCATTGGATAAAATAGTAAAAATATATTCTAATTATAATTTAAAATCACTCAATAGTATAATTTATCACAATAAAATACTTTGATTAAAAAAGTTGTTTTTAAGTATTATTCACTATTCATAAAAATTTGGAAGTTCTCAGAAAAATACCAAAAATTCAACATAGGGTAATTTCGATATTCCGAATCCAAAAATGAAGTCCATTTGGCAAGATAAAATTTATAAAATTTCAAAAATTAGGTATTACTATTCATAACGGCTACTTGATTGGTTGTGGTGTGTTAGAACTCGAACTTGCATACAATGCAAGCTGTTGCATTATTGAAAGAGAAGCGTATAGTAGAAGCTCGGGGTGTTACAAAGAAGCAGTGAACAGAAAAGCAGAAGCAGCTACAATCCACAGTTCTAAAAAGTTAAGCACACAAGCAAGCAGTCAGCAACAAGAAGAAAATAGGTAACCCTCTGGGTAGCTCTCACAGTCTAACCCCTATGGTTTAACCTCTAAGTAATAGCAACCCTCTGGGAGGCACACACAGTCTCAACCCTCTGGTTTGGCTATGTAATTAAGTAGACTCTCTGGAGAAGTACTCACCATCAATTCCCCCTATAGTATCGTATCGTGCTAAAGGCTCTCCGGGGAAGCACTCTACGTCAATTCCCCCTATATCCCATGTCGTAATTAAAAGACACTTTGGAGAAGCCCTTCCATAAATTCTCCCCTTGGTCTCGTATCGTGATTAAATGACACTCTGGAGAAGACCTTCCGTCAATTCCCCCTTTGTTCTACTACTCTAGGTTCTCATAGTCCTGAGTGAATGGTAGTACATTCTTAGCGTGCGAGTACATCGTCCAAGTAAACCTCAAGAACTACTTGGATATCAACTAAGTCACAACAGCAAAACAAGGCAATAGTCCAAAATCCTACAACTAGGCATGGAAACTGGAAAAATACCAAACAAGATGAACAAGCATGGAAAATCAATCAGAGCACAAAAAAATACTCTAATCACAAGCAATAACCTCTACTAAAGTTTTCAAGCATAATAGGAATGTAACAAGGGAAAAAGAGGAAACACACAATACCTCGTTCAAGGGTATTGGTGGAAATTTCACAAAATACTCATAAATTTTCTACGGTAACGAACAAACCACCTACCTCGATCTTATGAGATCGATATATGTGAACCTTGAGGACAAGTTCCCCTTAGAACGACGTAGATCTAAGAAAACACACAAAACGTTCATTCCACGATAACTTGGAAATGAGTAGGAATCAAGAAACGAGGCTAAAGCAGAAGGAAGAACTCACCATTGCGATTCCAACGCAACTAACCGCGCTCGAATTGGAGAACAGACGACGATGTAGGACTCCATCGAAGATCCAGCCATACGGTCGCCCTCAGACGGTCAAAAACTGAAGAAGAAGAAGAAGACGAATATGGGGGTTAGGCGCGACCCCGGTCCATTTAATGAAAAAAAGAAAGTACATGGCGTGTACTTCTAGAGTACACGGTGTGTACATAAATTTTTTTCCGTACTCCGAATTAACCGGCCTCCACCTCAGCCTTACACACCGTGTGTGTGGCCCGGACACGGCCAGTACACGGCTTCGAGCCAGAACAGAGTACACGGCGTGTACTCAGAAAGTACATGGAGTGTACTTTGAAAATTTCCAGAAAAACCATTTTTCTTAAAAACTCCAAAAAAAGGAAAAACATACCTGAAGGAAGATCCGAGTTCTTATAAACATCCCCCCTTAAAAAAATTCATCCCCAAATTTCCCTAACGAGGTGGAGAAGAAGAATCCCCGAATAGCTCCGCCCACTACAATCGTACATCGGCGTCCCTCTCCCAGGTCTCGTCCTGTACTCGCCCATGCTACCATAACACTCGTACAAGAGGAACATACCACCCGCGGAGAACCTTCGTACTGCGATCAACAATCCTGATAGGATGCTCCTCGAACAATGCATCCACTTCAAGCTCGAATTCCTCGGGCTGAAAGACGTGAGATGGGTCTGAAAAGTGCCATCGGAGCTGAGAGACGTGGAAGACGTCATGCATGGCCCGATACCACTGAGGTAGCTGCAACCGATAGGCGACCGGCCCCACTCCCTCCAAGACATCAAACAGCCCAACATACCGTGGTGAAAGCTTACCCTGTCTCCGAATCCTTTTGTGTCCCAACCCTGGTGCGACACATAGGAAAACCTGATCACTGACCTCAAACTCCACAGGTCGTCTCCGCTGATCAGCATAAGACTTCTGTCGAGACTGCATTGTAGCCATCCTCTTCTGAATCGTCTCTATCTGCTCTGAAGTCTCCTGAATGAGACATGGTCCAAGCAAATCTGCCTCTCCTACCTCCAGCCAGCATAAGGGTGATCGACATGGCCTACCGTACAATGCCTTGTATGGTGCCATCTGAATGGTCTCCTGGAAACTGTTGTTGTAGACGAACTCCACCAGAGGAATATGCTTCTGCCAAGAACCTACAAAGTCAAGAATGCAAGCCTGGAGCATATCCTCAAGCACCTGGATCGTGCTCTCAGACTGGCCATCAGTCTGGGGATGGTATGCTGTACTCAAAAGTACATGTGTACCCAAGGCCTTCTGAAGTCCCTACCAGAACTGAGAGGTAAAGCGTGCATCTCTGTCTGAAAAAATAGAGCGTGAAACTCCATGCAGATGCACAATCTCTATGATGTAAAGGCGTCCCAGATCATCGACACTAAAGGTCTCCTTGATCGGAAAGATGTGAGCAACCTTTGTAATTCTGTCGACGACAACCCAAAACAGCATCGTTCCCTCGCGGTGACCTCGGAAACCCAGTCACAAATCCATCACAACATCGTTTCACTTCCACTCCGGAATGGGTAACTGCTGCAAAAGGCATCCTGGTCGCTGATGCTCTGCTTTCACTTGCTGACAAGTAGAATATATCATGACAAAACCAGCAACATCCTTCTTCATACCTGGCCACCAGTACTGGCGATGAAGATCCTGATACATCTTGGCGACGCCACGATGAACTGCCAAAACTGAGGAATGGAAATCCCGCATCAGCTCCCCACTTATGTCTGCTGGCACCCATGCGCGTCCTTGGAAACGCAAGATCTCATCCTCACCCACTGTCCATCCAGGAAGAGGGTCCTCTCCTGACACACTCCCCCGCAAGACTAAGCCTTCTGAGTCTGATAGCTGCCTCATCTGTACTTGATCATGTAGCATAGAGGTAATAGCTACATAAGATAGAAAAGTCTATCCCCATCTGTCGTGCACCTCTAGATGCATCTCAGAGAACAGAACCATCAGCTGCCACTCACTACTAGCCTCATGAACTGCCTGAATCTGAGTTCTTCTACTCAACACATCTTCCACGACGTTTCCCTTTACCGGCGTATAGGAAAACTCGAAGTCAAAATACTGTAGATACTCAACCCACCTATTCTGCATCAGATTCAGATCACGCTGAGTGAAGATATAATTGAGACTCTTGTGGTCAGTGAAGACCACAAAGTGCTTTCCCAGAAGATTGTGTCTCCAACAGCGCAAGGCATGAACAATAGCTGCCTACTCCAGATCATGCGTATGGTAGTTCCTCTCATGTGTCCTTAACTGCCGAGATCCATACGCAACGACTCCATCTCCCTGCATAAGAACAGCTCCCAGCCCCATACCCCGAAGCATTACAGTAAACAGTGTAGCTCTTTCCTAGCTCTGGCAAGACTAGTATTGGTGATGACGTCAACCTCCCTTTCAGCTCTTGAAAGGCTGACTCACAAGAATCTGACCAGAAGAACTTTTCCCCCTTCTTGGTCAGACCTTTCAAGGGTGCTGCTAAACGGGAAAAGTCCCGAATGAAGCGTTTTTAGTATCCAGCCAGCCCTAGGAAATTTCATTCCTCAAAAATGTTCTTCGGCTTCTCCCAAGAAACTATAGCTCTCACTTTCTCTGGGTCCACAGATACTCCTGCCTCTGAGATGATGTGACCCAAGAAGTGAATCTGATCCATCCATAAGTGCAACTTCGAGAGTTTAGCATAAAGTCGATGATCTCTCAGTGTACTCAGAACGATATCAAGATGGGTGGCATGGTCATGTCGAGGGTGAGAGCACACCAAGATATCGTCCATGAAGACCACGAAGAAGGAATCCAAGTAAGGATGGAACACTCGGTTCATCAGTGCCATAAAAACTGCAGGTGCGTTCGTGAGTCCGAAGGGAATGATTGTATACTCGTAAAGACTGTACCTTCTCTTGAAGGCTGTCAGAGGTATATCTGATGGTCTAACGCGCAACTGATGATATCCGGACCTCAGGTCAATCTTTGAGAACACCCGGGCTCCTCGAACCTGATCTAAAAGGCCATCAATCCACGTCAATGGATATCGGTTCTTGACCGTCAACTGGTTCAGCTTCCGAAAATCCACACAATGTCAAAGGGTACCATCTGCCTTCTTTGCAAACAGGACAAGAGAACCCCAAGGAGAAGTACTGGGTCGGATGAAACCCTTAGCCTATAGCTCCTCCAACTGCTTCTTGAGCTCCTGAAACTCAGGTGTGGCCACCCTATAGGGATGAATGGACACAGGTGCCGCTCTTGACACGAGCTCAATAGAAAATATTACCTCACACTCTGGAGGCAAACCTGAAAAGTCCTCTGGGAAGACATCCCAGAAGTGATCCACCACTGGAGGAAGGTCCAACTGTGGAGTCCCCTGATCATCTAGTTAAATACTAGAAATCTGGGTCATCACTCCTCCTAGCCCAAGATGCTCGAGTCCCGCCCGACTCGCCCGAACGTCCCATTCGCCTCTATGAAGGAAATATTCACCCTCTGGTAAAATGAAACTGACTCTGCGATGATAACAGTCAACGACTGCCTGGAAGGGAATCAAACAGTCCATGCCAAGGATGACATCATAGCGTGTCATTTCTAGTACATAGAGATCCCATAAGAAGTGATACCCTGCAACCTCTAGAGGGCACTCTCTACACTGACGTACACTAGATGTCCTCATTCCCAAAGTTGTGTCTAGTGTCAACGAGTCGACAAAAGAAAAGATGCAGAGTCCAAGGCTCTACACAATGGTAACAGATATAAAACTATGCATAGCACCATTATCGACAAGGGATGAAGATAAAAATGTGGCTACTAAAATCATACCTCGAATAGTAGAAGGATCAGGATCCTACTCATGATAAGTCTGCTCCACGGCGAAAGACTGGCCTGCACCGCGGCCCTTCGCCCCTGACTAACCACTCTGAGCTGAAACTCCCTATTGGTGCTGAGGGACTGGTGGATGACCACCATGGCTTTGACCTCCACCTTGGCCTGAATGGCCGGAAGAACTCCAGTTCCCTGACTGGTGAGAAGCAGGCGGTGCTGCTCCTGAATGAGGCGTTATAGAAAACCTCGGTCAACAGCTGCTGGTGAGATAACCTGGTAGAAACGCTGAAGTTGACCCATCTTGCTGCAAGATCAGCACTCCACGGGGTCCCTCTGGCACTGCGGTCTCGTGTGCCCTATTCGGCCACAATGATAGCATGTCACCTGGCTGCCTGATGATGCGTCTCGCTTCCTCGCATCACCGCGCGTAGGCTCCCTACGACACTTCTTGCTGTCACCTGAAGGGAAGCTATCTCTAGAAGCAGAACCGCCTGGACTCGCAGCCCCACAGTCTCTCGGATTGCGCACCGTAATCAATTCCTAGTTGACGATGGAAGTAATGGAAGTCAGCTGGAAGATGTTCACCTGCGAGCGGATCTCCCGCTTGAGTCCATCCTCAAACTTCCTCGCCAAGAACACTCCACTCCCATCCCGAAGGGGTGTAAAATGCTGCAGCTCAGTCAAACGAGAGGAATAATCCATGACAGATAGAGTACCCTGCTCTAAGCTCATGAACTCCCGGGCTCGATCGGCCCTCATGGTCTCCGGGTAGAAGTAGTTGTAGAACACACGCTGGAACTCCTCCCAAGCCATAGCCTGCTGTTGACCCGCCTGTGAGATCACGTCCCACCACCTCTTGGCGGAGTCTCAGAGCATGTAGGTGGCGATCATGACCCGCCTCTCTGGAGGCGTCTCCATATTCTCAAATATAGTCAGCATGGCTTCCATCCATGACTTTGCATCCCGAGGTCCTCCCTCCCCCAAGAACGTGGGAGGATGCTGCTGCTGAAAGACCCACGTCAAGTCTGCCATAGAAGAGGCAGGAGGCGGTGCTCCCAGGAAGCCCTGTATCATCCTTATGAAGCCCTCCCTGAACTATGCAACAGTGCCCGCAACTGGTACAACAACAGGTGCCAAGGCTGGCTCGGCTGGGGGATCGACAGGAAGTCCCTGATCAGCCCTGTCTGGTGTTTAATCACTGCCTGATGACAGATGTATAACCGGAGGACGTCTCAGAGGCATAGCTCTGAAAGACCAAAATCACACCTTAGATCAGGAAAAAAAGTACAGATAAGACAAGAGTACAAAATGGGATCAGGGGAAGAAAGACACACAAGATTGCAAATACACGACTACACGGCGTGTATAAAACTACACGACGTGTCTTCTTAAACCACTGACATGGACGTGTACTCCCACCCTACAAGTGTTGTACACTACAAACTACATGGTGTGTTGACTCCTACACACAGCGTGTACTTAAAAACTATTCCCCTACCTCAGTCTCCTTACACGGATAACCCACACGGTCCGACTCAACCCGAGACTACACAGCGTGTTCGAATCAAACACGGCGTGCACTAAACGAGGCTTCAGCGGTCCGTGTTGTTGATTACACGGCCGTATACATGGCTGGACCTTACACGGCATGATCTAAAAAAGCACGACATGCATAGGCGAATGTGACACCGTCCCGTGTTGTTCGTGACACGACTCTGTACCTGGAAAATACTACATGGCGTGTTCCGAACAAACACGGCATGCATAAAAGAAGGTAACGCTGGCCCATGTTGTTTTCGACACGACCGGGTACCTAGACAGGACTACACGGCGTGTTCCCTATGGACACGGCGTGTTCTTACCCGAGCTTCCCCATCCCGTGTTGTTAGTGACACGGCCGGGTACACTGCCCTGAACTCACACGGCGTGTACCACTGGTACAAGGTGTGTTCCCAATGTCACCCCCACAACACCGTGTTTTTCCCACACGGTCAGTGACACAGCCTAAAAACTACACGACGTGTATCTAAAAAGTACACTCCGTGTATTTTGGGTTTTTCTGGGCAGTAGCTCAGAAACTACGCAGAAATCCAGAAACACTAAAACAAGGTAAAAGGTGCCAAATTCTGATTTTTTAGGGCTCATAACACTTCAAGAACCCAAAATTCGGTGTTCATTTTTAAGAAAGGAACAAAACAATAGTTTTCTAACATAACAGCAGAAAATCTAACAATCATCTATCACAACAACATGCATAATTTACACAGAGCCTATCACTACAGCATGCAATTGCTAATGCGCCCTAGATGGCATGGTAAGAATGCATGACATGTGATTTCTACATGTTCCTATATGATGCATGAGATTGAATACCCTCACCTCATTGGGTTGAGACAGAAATAGAACCAAAATTTCAAAACAATAACCGCACAAGTCATACGAATCACTCTAGGTGAAAAAATACAAACAATAAAATCTTAAAACCAGAAAACTACAATTAATGAGGTAGTATGGCTTTTCCCTGTACACGGGTTAGCTACTACCGAGCACATCTAAGTGCCAAGTAACGAATCCATCCTATCCCTGGATAATGTCTCCAAATAGTAAAGAAAAGGAAAATAACCCCTCTGATACAACTTTGTAACATCCCGAGTCCGGAGCCCCTCCACTGGTGCCCCGTACCCAGTTCACCGCATGACCTCAAGCGCGTTTATCCGAATGCCAGAGGCTTCCGACTAGTAGCGAGGGCCTTGGTGGGTTGGTGGGGAAACTATGCCCTCATTCGGTGAGGTATACAAGGTAAGAAAACAACAATGAACAGCAGATGCAGTAAACAACATGCATAACAAAAGAAACCAAACAAGGGAAACAATGTAAATATATAACAATGATGATAATGATGCAGTAGATACAAATATCTATGGAAAACAACAAACACAACAACGCAATGAAATACAACTGAAACCAATTGCAAAAGAAAAAAAAGTAAGCTCCCTAGCATCGCGAGCCACAGCTCTGTCCCATGCTCCCCAGCTCCTGGTGCAGTCAAGATCCTGAAGAAGAAGGGAACTTGCCCTTGTCTATACCTGCAACAACTAGTCTTCTTGGGCCCAAAAGCATGGCCCAAACAGGGTGTGAGATATAATCCCAGTAGGAAATCACCCAAATATTTGTGCCTAGCATTCAATGAATACATGGAAGTAATAAAACAAGAAGAAATAAATAGAAAATCACAAGCAGCTACAATCCACAGTTCTATCAAGTAAAAAACACAAGCAAGCAGTCAGCAACAAGAAGAAAACAGGTAACCCTCTGGGTATCTCTCATAGTCTAACCGCTATGGTTTAACCACTATGTACTAGCAACCCTCTAGGAGGCACACAGAGTCTCACCCCTCTGGTTCAGCTACGTAATTAAGCAGACTCTCTACGGAAGCACTCACCGTCAATTCCCCTTATAGTCTTGTATCGTGCTAAAGGCTCTATGGGGAAGCACTCAACGTCAATTACCCCTATAACCCACGTTGTAATTGAAATAAACTCTGGAGAATCTCTTCCGTCAATTCTCTGCTTGGTCTCGCATCGTGATTAAAAGACACTCTGGAGAAGCCCTTCCTTCAATTCCCCCTTTGGTCTACTACTCTAGGTTCTCACAGTCCTGAGTGAAAGGGAGTTCATGCTCAGCGCGCGTGCACATCGTCCAAGTAAACCTCATTAACAACTTGGATATCAAATAAGGCTCAACAACAAAACAAGGCAACAGTCCACAATCCTACAACTAGGCATATCAACTGGGAAAACGCCAAACCGGCAGAACAAGCATGGAAAAGCAATATGAGTACAAACAAAAATACTCTAATCACAAGCAATAACCTCTACCAAAGCAATCAATAAAATTAGGAAAGTATCAAGGTAAAAACAGGAAACACGCAATACCCCGTTCAAGGGTATTGGTTAAAATTTCACAAAATATTCATCAATTTTCTACATGAAGGCACAAACCACCTACCTCGATCCTAGGAGGTCGATATATGTGAACCTCGATGACAGATTCCCTTTAGAATGACGTAGATCTGAGAAAACGCCCAAAACGTCCATCCCACGATAACATGGAAACGAGGAGGAATCATGAAACGAGGCTAAAGCAGAAGGAAGAACTCACCGCTGCAATTCCAACGGAACTGAACTTGCTCGAATCGGAGAACGAACGGTGAGGTAGGACTCCGTCGAAGATCCGGCCGTACGGTCGCTCTTAGACGGTTGAAAACTGAAGAAGAAGATGAATATGGGGGTTAGGTGAAACCCCAGTCCGTTTAATGAAAAAAACGTACACGGCGTGCACTTCAATTTTTTTCCGTACTCCGAATTAACCAGCCTCCACCTCAGCCTTACACACCGTGTGTGTGGCCCGGACACGACCAGCACATGGCTTCGAGCCGGAACAGAGTACACGACGTGTAGTCAAAAAGTACACGGCGTGTACTTTAAAATTTCCAGAAAAACCATTTTTCTTAAAAACTCCAGAAAAAAGGAAAAACATACTTGAACGAAGATCGGGGTTCTTACAATTGGAAATGTAACTTTTAATAGTTCATGTAATTCAAAGAAACATATATCCCCCCAATCATTTCATTCCTTTAATTTAACTAATCATATAATTTTCAATAACACTATAAATTTTGAAAAATTGGGAATAGTAGTTTTTCAAGATCTCTATAAAATCATTCACTAAACTATGTATTTTTAATGGTTTAAAGACCAATATCATGAATTAATTCATCAAGACGATCTAATATCTCATACTAAACATCTTTATCCAGGTCAAATCCAAGATTTTTTTATTTCACTATGATCTATCCACCGTGTATTACTATGAATAAATCAAATAAAATTAAATGATCTTTGATTTCATTAGACTTTGTTTTTCTCATATTCAAAAATTATACACCTGTATAGAAACAAATTTCCTAACATTCTAGATTTAATTTAAAAAATAAAAGAAATCACCAACCTCTTTCTCATTTTAATCACTTGTTCTCTCTGTATCGATCCAATTGTGTTTCATTACCTTAAACAATAAGTCAAATTAATGATATGTTAAAATATTTAATCACAAAAATATATATTTAGATTCATTATTATATAAATTTGAAATATATATATATATATATATATTATTTTATAAAGACATATATACCTCTAAATATGTATAAAATCAAAATATATAAACATATAGTCAAAACATATTTAATTTAAAACAAATAAATTTAAAACATATATAATCATAAATTTTTTTTAAATGAATCCATCGAAATATATAATCATTTAAATTCTAAAATATAAACATATAAATTGAATATGTGTAAGTTGAAAACATATGAGTATATAAACATGTAATTATATATTTAAAACATATACATTTAGATTTTAAAATCATATATATAAATTAAAACTTATAACATGATACTATAAATAATAATTAATAAACATATAATTTTAAAATTATATATTTAAAAATATAAATATATAAATATACAAAAATATAAAAATATAAATGTTAATAAAAAGCATATGAATTGAAAATATATATACATATATAAATTTAAATTATATTTAAATAATTAACATATAAATTTAATGTATATAAAAATATATATTCCAAATATATTTACATTTAATCATATATATAAATTCACATAATCATGTAATCCAAAATTAATTCATTATAATTATTTTTGAAAACTAGATAAAATATACCTAAATCAATATTTAACAATTAATTTATTGTTTTTTTAATAATTAATGTAAAATAGTTAAAAAATGAATTTAAAAAATATTTCTTAATATAAGAAAATTATAATTACAACTTACATTTAACTAAAAAATCAATCTAATGATCAACAAATAATCTGATAAATAACTAAAATAAAATATTTTACTACAAATAAATGTGACAATTGAATATAAGTCCAAAATTAGAAAAAATAAGGATAACTAAAATGGAAGATGATGATGTCGCTGATAAAGGGAGGTAGAAGGCGTTGATGGTGGAAAAGGGTTATGAGGGCACACAAAGAGGGGTGATAGAGAAGTAATCTAGGGGGAGCATGATAAATATTAGAGTTTGTATAAGAATATCATGATGGAAACTCGTTATATTAAGAATTTAAACTTTTATGCCATTGTGAAATATTTAGTGAGGTCATGGAATTGTCTGTTTTATTTTTTTACTTTGGTCTTAAAGTGTGATATTTAAAAAAATGACATCAATATTTAGCTTTTAACATCACTATTTATGTAACTAAAATTAATAAAGCACACTAGTTGTTTTTAATATTGATTATCTTTTAAAAAATGCTAAATATTATTTCAACATTAGTTATTAGACAACAAACATTAATAGCCTTGTCGACTATATGATTTATTCTACCAATGAATCCTTTAGGAGCTCATGGCCTCTATGAAATCAACTCCAATTGTGGTCATAATCCCTAACATCAAATAATAGTATACACTAGGTGAAACATGATCTCCACCATTGGTAGTGGTTTAAACCACCTCTTCTACTTCCAAAAACCCACATAACTTCATAACCACACAAGTCACACCCATAATTTAACCAAATAATCTTATGGAACCTCACATATAAAAATTCATCTCCAGTCAACACTAAGACCCTTAATGATCGTTTCAAAAAACCACCCACAAAGAACGACCCAAATTCATCATATTATAAGTCAAAACTCACCCAATACTACTCATACAAATCTCCCTTATTCCATGGAATCCACAAGTAGTTCTATTAAAATTCTATCATAAACCCTCACCTTCACAAACAAATCACAAAATGTAATAACTCATATAAAAATTGGAAATATCATGGTGCCTCTTACTTGGTAAAATGGGGAGATTTCTAATCCAATTCCAAGGATTGATTTTACACTGGGAAGACGAAATATAAACAATAGTTAAAACCCTAAAATGATTTTTTTGTTTAATTTATCACAATAGAGACAAAACCATAAAAAGATGATATTTGAAAATGAGTTTATCCCGTAGTGACACCCTACGACAGATGGTTCAAAGAATAGACCGTAAATGAGGAAGATCCCATTGAGAGGATGAGTATATAATAGTAGAGGGAGAGTATGGGTTGATCTACCATTTATAGAAAATTAATTAGGATTTCCTCATTTTAATCATACTTTAAAAATTAGTAATAATTTATTATAAATTTGAAAAGGCAGATGCGAATTGGTACCCATCCCATTAAAAGTAGGATCCCATCTCTGGAACACCATGTGGTTAGCGGAACTCATAGAACCACCTAATTACATTTGGGTATACAATGTATGTGGTACTAGACCATTAGTCACCTAGTCGTTTCTATCTTCATGATAGAGGTCTTGACAACATGGCCAACTCCCAAAAACAAACCCTTTAGACTTTACATATCCCTTCGGCATTCCATAATAACTTAATTACGCATGATCAAGTTGATATTAGACTCAAAATAAATCGGCAAAATTAACATTCCATTACATAATCCCCACTATGAATCAACTCACCCTTGGGTTTTGTCTACGCACATCAATTTCCAACCTGGACTGGAATACGACTATCTAACTCATAGTATATAACAAACACAGATACAGTGTTAAAAATATTCATATATTCCCAATAATTATGACTGAAATATTCAATGAAACTAAAACCAATAATTTGTACTATTCACCTTAGGAATTACATACATAGTTACATCATAATAATGTTATCTGACAAAATGATTGTATCGAACCTATCCATCCCCAAGTACTATAGTTACAAATAATGAAACAAAATCACCATGAAAAACACTCCAATACCAAACCTGAACTGGAACCTAGAGAATAATTTCCATACATCAAACAATATTTAACGTTGCCCATCATGAAAACCTAGAACCAATATAATCATGACATACCTATAACAATCAATGGCTATCATGTTTTCATAATTTACATGGGATCAATTAAATTTAACATCACTAACATTCAGAAGTAAAACAACCATATGAAGACACACTTTAAATAAGTAATTTCCCCTATTACTACCCACATTGTATTCTACCATGGCCTAGGAACACTGAAAATCTATAACTACTACCGCCTAGAAATACTTCGAGTCCACCCTCAGATACTTCAATCTAGCTCAATTCCAAAACTCAACATGATATTTGGGATGCATTTAATAATATCTCCAAAAACCATCTCTGCATAAAATATTTAATATCCTTAGGTAGTAATTTACATCATGTTTTAATAGCTCATAACTTCTCCCATAGGTATCATTTTAATGATGACCAACATTGAGTTTTTTATATAATTCCATACTCTGATCACTCTTCTAGGACTCCTCATGCCACTTCCTCATACTACCTAAAATTCGACTACCATCCCCTCTTGGTGACATATCATATGTAGTTGTATTTCCATCAGTCAAATTTCAATCTAGAATTAATTCCTAGTAAAACACCTTATAAATTCATTTTAAACGAAAAATTCTCTCATATATAATGATAGTATATTGAGGACCATGCTCAAATCACTACACCTTCTTGATCTCATCTCCTATTAATGATAGTGAAAATTGAGAACCTCGAATCATTATCCATGAATTGAATATCCCCCTACACTAAGTGTGTGAACTCATGGGATTGATCATACCCATGCATCTCGAGGAATAGGTTATAAAATTACATCACCTAATATTCAATTGAAGACATCCCATGTTGTCTACCAGGACACAATCGTATGACTAATTAATTTTTTTTAGTCCCATGATCATGTAAGTCTCCAGATTCACCCTCAACCCTAGAGGTATTTAAATATAATCAGAGGTGATCTAAATAAAATCAATCTAGAACACAACTTCCCTTGGTACACCCTAAACCTAGAACAATGTAGTACTTCATGAATACCACTCACTTCTCAAAAAATACATAATAAATTTACCAAATCCCTATTTCCACTAATCAATACTCTTTATGATACATATTAAACACACCCTTATCAAGACATCAAATAAAATCAGTAACATAACTAGATTCAATGGGTATGTTGGAATGATCATCTGCAATTCATGCTTACTTTCACCATTGGGACCCAAATAGATCACATCATAATGATACCACATTTCCAACCATAAGGGACACTATAGGTACCTACTTTGGTATGTTCTCATATACAGTCTTTTTCTTCTCTAACAAAGGTCGTCAAGGAATAATATCACTAAAAACTAATTCATATTCCCAAAAAATATTTAATAACCATGATATTGAAAATATGTAATGTTGTAATAGGTAGTTTGTACCTCTATCATATATAAATAACTATTCATACCCAGATCTTAGGTAATCTGAATGTATATCCTTACCAACCATTTTTAGGGTTACATACCCCACACAATTACACCAGGGTTAATGAACCCAGTTTACCTGGGTAGAATTATACAAATAATCTATGGAGGAAAACAATTTAGGGCATGTTATTTTAGCCTTAGTCAGCCAAACCTTATTTCCATGACAAAATAACGAAGCGCAAGAAAAGAAAACCATGTCATATGAACATGAAATTTATAAAGTGATTCCTTAATAGTAAATCTTTATTATTTGGAAAAAAGAAAAAGAAAAATAAATTACATCAAACACCATGTTTAACCTTATCAAATAGGTCAATGCTATGTAAATATAACAAAAACAAAGACCATGATTTCTTTTAATCATGAACATGTACCCACGGTATTTCTAGATAGAAACCTAATAAATTATAGATTACATTTACCAACACATATCTATATATACATCTAATAAATCCCTAAATAATATAATAAAAACAAACACTAGTACCACTTCATAATATCCAAATACTATCTCAACATTATTATGTAAGAACTGGTGTGATAAAAATATCAGGCACACCTCCCCACATTCCATGTGCTTATTGATAGAGTGAGTGACTAAAGGTGATCACGGGTTAACATATCCTCTTTATATAAATCCATGACAATAAATAAAGAAACATAAGAAATAATCCAATAATATAACAAAATAGATACAAAAATTATGGTTTAGACTTAACCCCAATGTATTTGTAACACATGTTTGAAAAATAAATATTTACAATGTCACAAAATTTATAACAAAGTAAACTATATTTACCATTAGATGAATGTATAATAACATATCACAAACTATAAAATGAATTAACACCTACTTTGCATAATGGAACCACTATATGGAGTCTCGTGATCCATCAAAATCCCACTTGTGCATCTATTTCCCTGCTATGTAGCTATAAATTATAACAGTACCCATTCCCTTACACATATCCCATGAAATAAATTGTACACATATCCTGAAGGTCCCAGGTAGTCTTGGAGTATATACTCAGTAGGAAACCACAAATATCAATCCTATATAATATCGGTTGGTATGTGGCTTCATGTAAAGTTCAATGTATATAAACCAATATGATGAGTACATACTTCTGAGTCTATTTCTTCCAAACCATGAGTGAGAACCATACATGCGTCGACTACTACTGAAGAGGTTAAAAGAACCCATGATCTATTTATACATAGTGATACTCAAAAAATACCTGAAAATTATTCTCAATCAATACCACCAATTGTACAATACTCATAAGTCTCATGTTGACAACCAAAATATCACAATCCCCTTTCATTTTTGGTTCATTTTTATGATGTAATCCACACATATAGTAAGTATCACACCTATAACAGTTCTTAAAATTAACCCACAATCCCTTGAAAACATCTATAGAATATCCCACCTTCAATTAAATGACATAAAATATAACCTTAACCAATTAATTTATAAGGTAAACTGAAAATTATCTAGTGGTCAAGACAACCCTCTCATTCCCTCTCCGTGAACAAGACCATAATGGACACATCCCTAATAGTGATCACTCTTATCAATATCCTACTTCCACTGATAAACTGTGATCACTACCATTGGAATTGGTCAAAACCACCTTTTACCATATAAATGAACCACATATCCAAATATCCACACAATTCATACTCATCACATTCCCAATGAACCTCATTTAACCACACATCCCAAAATTCATCTTTTTACAACAGATGACCACTTTTCAAAGAAGTTAAAAACCCACAAAATAATAGAATCACATTACTTATAGCTTAGGTTATCACTAAAATGAAATTTTTCCATGAAATATACCTCAAACTATGAAACTAAAAGATGGTTACATTCCTATTTTATCTCAAACCCACCGTTGTGCTTAAAAATTAAACATTTAAACACTCATATAAATGGTGGTAATATTTTGGGACAACCAACTTGGAATTGGAAAGATCATTCTTACCTTATTCCAATTCCTTATTTTACAATAGTAAGGAAAAAAATATTATATAAATCCCTAAAATTGATATTTTTGTTAAAAACATCTTAAATTTAGATATAATCAGAAAAAGATGAAAAGTAATGATTGGCCTAACCTGTGGTGTCCCACTATGATAGATAACTTTTATAATTTCACACAAAAGATGACGATCTCATACAAGGGATGATTAGAGAGTGAGGGTGGGAGAATTAGGGTTCTATATCCAATTGTATGGAGAATAAATGAGGATTCCAATATTTTAAAAAAATTTGAAACAATTAATAAAATAAATAAAATTATATGAAAAAATAATGTGACAACTTGAAACTAGGAATCTATCATAGGGTACCTTTATTAGGATCATCAGGTGATCATTGGACCTCATATAATAACCCATGTCACACATGGGCACATCGAGTATGCAATACTAGTCCAAAATATACACATTGGATTCTATCATTAATAAATATGTCCTAATGTAATTATAATCCCAAGAATAATTCATACAATATCAATGATAGATTTATATATAACCTAAAGTGAACCAACCTATATTTTAGAGGCTACTGACTAGAATTAGGGATATATAGATATGTAATGGGGGAGATTATAGCCCTTATAATAGAGTCAAAAAAACATATAAGAAATCACCAATCATAAATCATATTGGGGTTATATAGAATTAATAAAAAATAAAACATGTTAGGAAAAATTAAAATAAAAAAATAGGATATACAGGATGTATATGCCCTTTTCCCCCCAGTTTGATCGCATATAAATGATAATATTTAAAAAATTAAAATTAAATCAATGGCTTTGCTACCTATCTGATCATTACCTCATCTGAATCTCCATGTACATGTGCGATATCCCTCCAACTCAAACTTGGGTCTCTAACCAATATGTGCACATAACCATGTGAGAGTGTTGTTAGGTACCCTATTGTAATATTTTCTTATGTAGGGTATGAGTACATAACTCATTAGGATACCACTAACATGTCCTATACATAACAAGATATGACTTAATACATTCTTTTGATTGGATATGTAAACAAAATAGTAAATAAATGAGATATATATATATATATAATCAATCTATATTTATGTATCCCCAATAAAATATAACTCTTTTGGTCAGTGTTTGGGTGTCTTTGAGCATGTCGTGATGACTGTTCCTAAATATAAATATCATATCCTGGGTTATAGTCCCAGAATCACTCACCCTTAAAATCTAGTGGATAATAACCCATCGTGAATAGCTCCTCATATAGATCCTAGGGGTCAAGGGAATCTCTCTAAACTATGATATAATAAATAGATATAATCCAATCCCAAGGAATCTCAAGAAGTCCCAATAAAAAATGTCAAACTCCATGTATGCTTGTAATCTAGTCAGATCTATAGAATCATGGGAATCATGATTAGTAACATGTGATATCATAAATCTGGGATTACCATATCCTAGTGGTGACATAGGAATCTGATCATAATAAAAAAATGAACAATACTCCCCATGACGATACGACTGAATCCTACAGTAGTTAGGAATCTAAGGGACCAGTGGAATCTACGGTTTCCCATATAGACCAGAGGTTGAATCCCTATGTCATGGGTTTCATTTATGTGTCTCAATGGTTAGATACCTATAGAAAATCATAATCTATGGTGATATCATAAAATCAAAGACTTATCACATCAATATTTTATAAGGTCCAAAGCTAGATCTTATATACAACATTTGGGAATCCCCAATATCACAAATTCATATTGTATATCAATAGACTATGCCACAATTAAAACATATATGAATTTATAAATTCAGCATCACTAGCCATATTTATACATAAATAAAAAGACTTTGGTCATCTAAATGCCTTAACCCATCCCCTCATCCATAGCACATTGGGATTACATATTTGGAAGCTATTCTATGGTGACACCCCCAACCATCTTAACACATTCGTGAATCACAACCACTTGGGGTCGGTTAGTTGTCAGGGTACCTACTAGAATCCTAATGGTGAAATCAAAAGAGATGTACAAAACATGGGTTCTTCATACTTAGTAATGTCACTTGGGTATAACTTTTCTTAATCACCCAATCGGCATTAAGGTCTCCTGATAATTGTTTCTTGGATAACATAGTTCATTCCACTTATGAGATGCCACACCACAATAAAGAGGTGTAAAAATATCATACACAATGTCCACAAAGTTATATAAACCTTTTTCAAACTCATCAAGGGTCTTAATTTCATAGGACATACCAAATAACTCACAACCTTGTCCATCGATGGCTGAGTCTTTCAAGGTAGTGCAAATGGAAAATAGGGACCTCTAAATTCATTACCCCTATAGTAAGTAATTTTTTTGAACTATTAATTTCAACTTTATTTAAATGTAAAAAAAATTAATGTATTAGTCCACTTCCCCTAGGGTTGTATTATGCATCACATTCATCAAAAATAAAATGGATTAATCCATAAGGTAAGTATCAAACAGCACATATATGGATACCCTAGATAATCATACATATATAATACAATGATTTAACAGTTTAATTAATATATTCCAAACAATATCACACAATCCAACTACTATATGGTTTACTTTCTTGGAGAATAACATCATAAGAATCATATTTTAAAAAACAAATGAAAATATATCCATTACCATTTTCTTTTATACACAGATCTAGACATATCATATGTCAAAATAAACATTATAAAGTGGGAATGGAAATATATAAAGGTGTGAGCTTGAATTCTAAGTAATGGAAAATATAAACAATTTATAATTTTTAGATCTAATATATGATAGAAAATACAAGTGGGTAATATCAAATAAAAATAATATGAGATCACAAGTTTAAATTATAAAATATGATTCGGGTTTAAGGATTAATTCGTTGGAACCTAAAACTAAATAAATTTCCTCAAAAACATCTAATTAACAATAAATTAATTCGAAATAAGGTGGAATATATTTTGAACATGTAATATCATAAATATATAGCATAATCAAAAAATAATCAATATTTTATAGATGTAGTGATAGGAAAACAATGTGAACTAATCTATTAATGTCCACCCTTAAATTTATGGAAAAAATAAACATATTTTCACCATTTTATTTTACATACAAATTAATATATATCCACAAATAAAAATCACCTAAGATATAAATTGATAACTTATTCATTGGATATAAATATATGAACCCACCAATAACAATCAATACATATGAGTGCCGCATAAAATTAAATATTTCATATTATCATAAATAAACCATGGAAAAAATTGGTCTAATAAATTTTCTAAATTCTATAACATAAATAAAAAAAGGCTATTTGAAACCAAAAATACCATCACCCAATGAGAGGATATTTCAGGTGATTTACAAACTATTAATTTATAGGAAAGTAATAAATTGAATTTTCATGATAAATCTCCTCAAAAATTATTAAAAATATTATATTTATATCATCATAAAATTATATTATTTTATAGTCAAATTATAAAAACCATTTTTTAAAAATAAAGTGGAAACATCTTAAAACATATCATTGAGAAAAATATTGAAAAGAGATATTGAAAATAAATAACCACATATAAAAATGTGATGTATAGAGGGATTAGTATATGAATATTTGAAAGAAAAAATACATGGCAATATTTTATAATACCCTTATTTGAATCCCACTTCATTAAAAGTATATGGAAGCCTTTTTTAAAATAAATTGTAATATAAATATATTTAGATATATAATAAATTTGAATTTCCCCTATTAGGATAAAATTCGTGGGACATAAAAATTAGGGTATGTGGGAAAAAATCAATTAAAAGTGATAGGAATTTTTCAGAACAAAATTTCATTTCTGAAAAATAATAAATTATTCAAGGAATAAGTCACTAGCCTAAAATATTATTTCCCTATATAATAAGGTGTAAATATAAGATAACATTATATTTGGTTAGACAGAACTGAACATGAAATTTTTAATAGAAAAAAGGAATTGATGGTTACCCAAGGGAAGGATGTGAGTCATGAGAACACCTTACCTTTTCTCTCATTAAATCGAATGAAATTTAATATCATATATCAAATAAACTATCTTAAAAAAATATAGGAACATTATTCATTTTATATCATTTTTTGATAACTTTTATAAATATTTGTGAAATTTTTTAGTTCACTATAAACTATTTGTAACACCGATTTCCATATTTTTTGGAAATTCTGAACTAGTCTGGTTGTGGTAGTGTTTTTCATCATTAATTTCACAAATCTGATAATTCCTATATGAAAAAGGTGTTATGATATATAATTTAAAATAATTTATAATTTTGTAATTTTATTTAATATGTGTTTTGTTAATATTTTTTTATGATGAAGTTGGAGATGATCTCATTTTGATGAGTTTAAAGAATAAAATGAGATATACAAAGTCATTAGATATTTACATTATGATTCAAGAATAATATGTAAATATATAATAAATTATTATTATATTTTTTAAAATAAAATAACATTCCCTAAACTACTCTGATAGAAACATTATAACATCACTCATGCTGGTGGTAAAAATGACTTAAACAAGAGTGTGTATTATTAATTGAACGAGTAAGATAAAGTTATTTTATAATGACAATATTAATTTTCTAGAATACGAAAAAATTTATATGTATTATATATCTTCCCTACACTAATTCTTATAACCAAAGACTATGGGTGGTTATGATAAATGAATTGTTTTGTTCTCAAAGCCGATAGTTTGTAAATACACACAATTAACTATACCATTTCTAAATAAATTAAAATAATGATGTCATATAGAGAATAATTTAATAATAATTTTACTTTTTAAATACATAAATTATTTAATCATTAAATTCACCAAATATACTATAATTGAGATCCAATAATAGAAAACAAATGGTATCTCATTATGGAGGTGATTTTCTGCATGTTCACACAATCGATGTTATTTTGTTTTCTTAGTTGATGGAAATTATTAAATATTTTCTTTCTAAATTATATAATTATTTATAAATATAGTATATTTATATATTTATTATATTTAAAAAATTAAATGATTTTATAAGAGAGTGTAATAAAAGAATATTCAAAGTGTAGTTATTACTATTGATTGAAGCTTGAGTTTTCTCTTAGAAAAATCCTTTAGAGTGAAGTTTTAAAGATAACATAAGGTGACTATATGCACATATTGGTTAGAGAGGTTTCTATAAGTGAAAAAAATATAGTGTTTTACAGGCTAATTATATGGTGAAAAGTAAAATTGACTGCGTGGAAGTAGTGTCCTTTTATAAGATAAGAAAATTTCACTTTGGGAAACACACATAGTTTTTTTAATAATAACATGGCCCTATTCATTATTCAGTGGGTAAAAGATAGAAATATTGGGGTCGTGGGACAATATAAGGTCGAAAATACTCTCATACACTCATTTTAAGACAATGTGAGATTTATTTAAGGATTTAATTTTGTTTACATTTAACATTTTAACCAAATTGACTTTTCTGTTAGTAATTATTTTTAAACATTCATAATTAAAATTTATGATACTAATCAATATTTGATCCTTTAAACTAATTTAATCCCCATAATTTTAAATTTTAAAATGGTCTTAACCCATAAAATTTCTAAAGCTGTGAAAATTTGATTTTTAAATATTCAAACTCAATCGTGTAAAAACAATTTGTTTAATATTTTTAAGGTTTAAATTTATATATAATTTAATATTATCTTTCATTGAGATTTTTATGAAAAAAATAAAATTTTTATTAAACCAATAATAGGTATATGGTTTTAATGCAAATAAAAAAATCACCATCTAAACACTTAATAAGAGGAAAATATTAAATGAATTTTTCTATTAAAGTAACATTATAATTTAGATTTAAAAATATCAGAAAATGGATTATATGTTAATATAGTAGTTTAATAGGAATAATCGTATTCATTAAATACTTATTTTATTACATAAATTTTGTTTATCTTCTCGGGCGATTTACTTAAAAAAAAAATAAAAAAAAATCATAAAAACCATATTTTTTACTACAAATAAACCTTTTCTGAAAAAACTCAAAAATCATACAGAGTAAATATTTATTTGAGGAACTCATGATTGAATTTTATTTTATATTATCTAAATTCAAAAATTTTATAATTTTACTTTTTAAATTATATATAATACATTGAAAATTAATTTTATTGAGTATATGTTTTTTCAGTATTAACTCTTATTTATTATTTTACTTATAAAAATTTAATAATTTACCATATTAGACTTTATTATATATTTATAATAATTTTATCTTGATATGATAGATTTTTTTGGTTTTGGGTGTCTCATGTAGTGTATGTTGTTGAAAATGACATTATTTTAATAAATTATAGAATTTTTTTTTCAATATATCATACCCCACCAAAAGGAATCCTATCATTAAATTTTTTTACATAGAGAAAAATAAGCTATGTTATTTTTCAATCCTAAAATCCCCAAATTCAAACATAGGTTACATGAACTTATAGTTCCTCTATATGAATTTTACTTGTTGACTATTATAGTTACATGAACTTATAGTTCCTCTATAAGAATTTTACTGATAAAAATGATCTGTAAGGGTTCCGTATATCAAAAGAAATCTGGGATCAGTAGGCATAATAAATATGGAAAATAAAGTAACTAAATGAACATTCTATTTGAATAACTTGATTATCATTGTATAATAAGGAATTATCAATATGTAAAGGTAAATATCTTAAAATACATTTCATTGAATCAATAAATTATGAATAAAAGAATTCTTGATATAATATCATAGATAAATTTTGTTGTATAATAATATAAGTTCATATTTAATGAATTTAATTATTAATTATGTGATTTCATGTATTAGGAACATGATACCTTTACCATCATGGTATATCTTCATGAAATTTTAAAACCACTGGGTACAAACCCTTCTGATTTGGTCAACTGGTCTGTCTCAGGAGACCTATCAATGCATCGCGGGGCTATTTATAACTGGGCCTCATCCATGTATTCATGTACAATGTATTCCTCATATATCTAATAAATTATTTAATTCATGTAAAATTTTCCTTATCATTATATATTTTTATTGAGTCACAGATATAGATTTATCAATATTTCCCCACATAATCAAATAACATTTAGAGTAAAAAATTGAATGTAAAAAATGTATAATGTTTTTTGAATAATCATAAAAAACCTGAAAGTATATGGATATTTAACTTAAATGGAATTTGATTTGGAAATTATTACAATAAGTTGATAGTTCAAGGAAATTCAAAAAGTTATAAAAGAAGGTGAGACCATACAAAACCTTTTCCACATGATAAATTTCATGTCAAATCCCCTTGGATGGAATGATTCAAAGATAAAATTAAAATACCATGAATTATGAATAAATAATAATAATTAGTATCAAAAGGTATTTATATACAACACATAAACTATAATTTGGGTATAATAACAAATAAGTCTCAATGGTATGTAAATTGAGTTGAAATCACATACCTCATTCTTCCAATTAGTTGAACGTAATTTTAAAAAATACATCATTGTTATAAAATTGTCATTAAATTTTACCCAAACAACATTAATGTTTATAATATCACATATGATCCTTTTATAACATCTTATAACCTATTTTTAATAATATATAATTATTTTTATTATTTTGGGTTTAAATTGCCTCTTTTTCTTATTCATCTTTTTTTATAAAAGATATGATTTTTATGAATATTATTTTGTATCATAATATCTAAAATATCAATCATGACATAATTATCATATTTATACATAAATATTATTTTAATACCAATCATTAATGTTTTTATGATAAATGAAGTATATTATGATCATGGAGGATGTAGGTTGTCTGTACGAATGAGTAACATTTATATTTTTTAACGGTCGTTGTACAAAAGAGGTAAGAAATATTTTATGATTACATAATAATTATAATATAAAATTATTTATTTAAATATACTTATATATATAATCAATATTTTTTGCAATGAGAATACAATCACCTGTCTTTGGGAGGGCAGTTGTTCACACGTACACGAATGACGTTATCATATTTATGTGAGTGAAAAGGTCAGAAATAAAAAATATATATTATATTTGATGAATAATAAATATTTCATAATTATAATAATTATATAATTATTATTAAATATATTTATTAACTTTATCAGTATCAACTTCCAGGTAAAATGTTAGTGAAAAACAAATCGCATTGATTCGTGAGGCAGTAGTCTACCATACTCAGGAGCGATGTTATCATATCCACAAGGGAATAGAATGTAAAAAGGTTATATTTGATATAATGACTCTAGAAGTATAATTATGTAATAAATAATATATATATATATATATATAATTTATATTCATCATTAAATCCAATAGGTATAGGTGGTAATGAAAAAATTAATGGCATTGGTTTATGCGGTGGTAATCCATCATACACATGAATGATGATTTCATAAACAATTCAACAAAAGTGGGGATGGTTGTAGTCCATTAAAATAATTTTGAAAACATATAATTATATGTAAAATATTGGAGTTATTAAGTCATAATGGTTATTAATAATTGAATGAGGTAGAGGAAGAAATAAAATAACAAATTCTAGTTGAATAATTATACATATTCTTTGGGCAACCTTCGTAGGTTTGCACCAAAATCCATAATAGATTATATTTATAAATTAATAAGGAATTTATGATTAGGGAATGAAGCTTTGGGAGTTATTTGGAATAGTCCTGGCCGATCTAAATGGATTTGATAGAGTAAATAATAGTGGATAGAGGATGTCCTTTTATAAGTGAGGTAGGTGGAACACGTGTACTTATTGGAAATAAAAATTTATAGTCATGTTTTCATATTTAAAAATGGAAAAAAATTAGTATTATAAGGAATTATACCTTACACGGTCGAAATATTTCAGAAAAATAGATTTTAAAAATATGACAATTTAACCCTTATTTTTCCAGTTTAACCACCCAATAAATCATTTTTTAATTTAACAATGAAAATTATTTTTTTATTTTTTTATTATTAATTTTGTTACAAAAAGTTAATAATACCTTATTAAATAATAAAAAATATTTTAATTTTTAATATGGATGCTATTTTTCAGAATTTAATTTACATAATTGTAAAATTTTAATTTAAATTAATCCAATAGATGACATGAGAAGGCCAAGTTTTAATGAAAAAATATTCAAAATTTTAAACATTTTTTATGTAAAATTTCAATATGAAAGTGATTATAATGACCTAAAATAGATTAATTTTTATATAATTGAATTAATTATAATTTTAATCTACTTCAAAATAATAATTTTGCTTAATAAATAATTTAATCTAAAAGGTAGTTTTCTATTTAAATTTTATATTTTTCACTATTAATCAAAAAATGAAACATCTCAAAAAAACACAAAATTCACCATAAGGTTATTTCTATAGGATGATTTAAAAAATCAGTTCATTTTTTAAAATTAATGTTCTATAACTATTAAATAATATTTTTAGATTATGTACGTCAATCATGACTAAACGGCCTTTCAAAAAAACCACAGTTTTTTGAAAAACATATCTTTTTAATTTAAATGATTCTTAATTTATTTATAATCAATAGATATAAAATTTAATTTTGAAAGCTATATATATTTGTTATAATTTATTTTTTGTAATTAACACCAGTTAATTAGGGGGTTAGGTTATAATGGTGAGGATTAAATAATATTTTAATAGTGTTTCATGTTTTTTTTAAACCCGGTGTTGTGTGTAACACAAGATATATAAAAATTTAAATTTATTATAAAATAAGTACATTGTATCGTTTTGGGGTTTTACACAACATATATTATATATTTTTTAAAACAAATTTCACAATATGGATAAATTCAAAGAAGATATATTGATGGATCATATTGTGAAATATCGACAACTGAGGAAAAGAATGTTTAAAGAGGATGGTATAAATTTATGTATGGGGTTAAAAAAATTAAATTATCACCTCATGTTGATGAAAATAATTTAATCATCAACCCAATGGTTATTAAAATGGCCATAATTTCACTTCAATTTACCAGTCTACCATATGATGATCTAAATGAACACTTGGGCTATTTTCTAGAATATTGGGACACTTTTCAATTTAATGATGTTTCTAGTGATGTGTAAGGGTTAATATTTTCAATTTTAAAATAGGGATAAATAAATGGAATAAATCAAAATTTTGGAAAAACTTTTCATTGCTAAATGGTATGATATTCAAATAATCTTCTTAACATTATTCTTTCCCACAATGGAAATGATTACTCTCTAATTAAACATTCAAAATTTTAAGCAAAATTAATTGGAATAATTTTATACTATAAGTCATAGTTTTAATGATTTATTATTGGAGTTTCACCATCACGGTAACAAAACACTATTAATTATTTTAAAAAATATATAATATGTTACTCAAGTAGATTGTCTGTTTATTGAATCTTTCACAATTGGATCATTTGTGAAGAATATATCATAAGAGAGTTTTTATGTGTTACATGACATGTTTTTTATTAGTTTATAATGGAATGAATAAAAATTATGAAAACCACATGATTCTCACAAGATATAAATTTATATATTAAGAAATGATATCACAAATATTATTTCTATTGTTTTGATTCTCATATAATGGTGGAAACTTATGTGCATTTATTATTAATATTTTTTTAATTTTAATTATCAAAATAATTTTCAAAGACATATGAAATAGGGAAACAAATGATTTCAAAAGTGAAATTTGGGGTTTTGACCATAATAATAAGGATCATATTTTCATTTTTATGTCTATTAATTAGAGGAAAACATAATTACATTAATGAAATTTTTTAAAGAAAATATCAATGTATTAAAATTGTATTCCAGTTACTGAAATATATCCTTGATAAATATTTAGTGTCTATATTTAGAAAATTTAAAATCATATTAAGGGATGGCCATGAGGATTTTTTCTATGTGACACAAAGGTAAAAAAATGAAATATTAAATATGATCAGCATAAGGGGAATTAAAAACATTGATTAAGGTTCTAAAAATATAACTAAATATCAATAAAATCAAGAGAAAAATTAATGAAAGAGGAGGAAAAGAGGAAGGTCAAACCCGAGGAAGGAGAAATGAAATTATAAAATAAGACCCTCCATCCCTGATTGAAAATTATTATTCCCAAAATAAATAAATTAAGGGAAATTTAGGGAAAAAAGATATGTTCCTATAAATTTTTTATGAAAATTTATAATAACATTCCATTTGTATAATATTTAGAAAACATTCCCACATATTAAAAATTAATGAATGATTTGGCTTAAAATAAGAGGAATATTGGGGTTATAAGTACAATACCACTCATGGTATAATGTTTTATGGTGGTTTATAGGTGTCTATTAAAGAAGAAACATGATATTGGAAGATTATATACTTTTATTAATATTGGATATTATAATTTTTAAGATATTATTTGATTTTTGTGTCAGTGGAAAAATTTTGTCATACTCAACATTTAATATATTAGGACTGGAGGAGATGAATCCCTCTAAAATTTCTCTCTAATATTTTTATATAATGATGATATATCCATGATGTTTTTTTGAGTGTGTTTTTTTAATGAGGATAACATTGTTTTCTATTATATTTCCATATGATTGATATATATGAATAGAAATCATTCCATATACAAAGAATTCTACGTTCAATCATCTTATGATTGTTAATTAGTTTTCAATGTGGGTAGTTTTACTTAAAAGTTATATGTGAGAAAGTGAATTTCTAGATTCATTATGTGACACTATGTTGGGATAAATAATATGAGGATTTGAGTGAGGAAAAAAATATTGAATTAACAGATTCTTTTCCCTTGATGAATGAAAATATGGTGATGTTGTGAGGAAGAATGAAAAAGGATAAATTAAGGAATTAGAGAAAATAAATCCGATTAAGATGATTTATGATGTCAAAAATCATCAATGAAAAATGATTTCAAATAGGCTTAATGATTTTTTTGTCATGATCCGCCTTCTTCAAGATGAGGGAAGGGACATCAAAGTGTCACACCCTTCTTTATTCCACATGGAGGAGAGATAATGACCCCTGAGTTCCACCATCAATATTCCCTAGAGTGAAAACTGGCACCAAAGGTATGGAATCTCACAAAAAATGGAAGGCATTACCAATTTTATGTAAATCATAGTTGGGAGATAAGATGATAAAAATATCGAACAACCCAAAAAATTTATATAAGGGAACGCAAAATACAACCCATGCATTATTTGAACATAAAATTCCATGAGGGTACAACAAAAACTCTAAAAGAAAGCTACCAAAAGAAAAGACTACGAAGCAGAAAAATGACTATATTGATGCTCAATCTAGTAAAGCCTAGAATAGTCCTCAAATTACTCATGGAAAGCTAAAAATAGTCATATATCATAGCATGAGGATACATGTATACCATGTAGGGAAACCAAAGTCACTCATGCACAAGTGGGAGAAGCATAGTAATTCTTCTGTGAAAATAGAAAAGCCCCACAACACATAACGGGGAAATATATCTACCCAACCTCACCAAATAACACTCTCCAAATAAAGCATATAATGTAAGATAATAATATAATAACATTAATGATTTGGTTCCCCACACCACTTTCCCACTATTTATCTGCTCATTCCTAACCACTTACATCTTGACACTACTACTCTTCCAAAATAAAATCCCACTGCCACAAACTACTTACACACACATAGAACTCAAACCACACAAAAATATCTTCCATAGACACATGAGCCACAAGTACACCACATATCCCACCCGAAGAAACCTGGACTACAACAACCACACATGTTTCTTGAAGACACATAGTCCTCATCCCAAAGACACATGGGAAAAATTCATGGCCATCAAACACCCATGCCCCTCATCTACAACATAACATGCCTGATGAATCTTATATGATTGTTAACATCATGACATTACAACCTTCAAGTATATGCTCAAGTTGTACGAACCTAGAAGAGGGTGTGAGGAAAAAAGAATGTAACCATCCATCCATCCTCCCACTGGGATGTTGGGAAAGACATCCACCACCATGTAATGGGGGTGTTCGACACATGGATCTTTACAAGCATGGGGTATGTATAGAAATTAAAAGGAACTATAATGTATATATACAGGTAAGAAAATACACATCCCATCCTATGGGTTTCTAAAAAACAACCATTCCACCCGAAAACCACATTTTCCACTACCCCTATATCCACAACCACACAAATAGCCACAATAAAACACAAGACTAACCCCTTTTAATTTAATTAGCAATCATTATTTATTATTGATTTTATTGTAATTAATTCCATAACTACCTAGGTAACCACTATCTGCATCCTTTCATAACACAATAATTAATTCAACCTACAGTCCCACTGTACAAATAGAACATAACCACTTTGTAGTCCTACTGCCGAATGTTACTCGATGGATACAACACAAATAGTGGTAGTTCCACTTCCTACAAGTTCATCCATTCCATAATAAATCAATCTCTCAACCTAATATTCTTTCACACCTCATGTACCACCCCATGAACAGTGCCCATAAAAAAACACCACCAAATAGTATCCCCAATACACATACAGGTCATCCCCAAAACACAAGGTTATTCCCTCTGTCCACTCATTGTACCCATAAAAAGGTTACAAATAGAAACTTCACACAAACACACCCCACCCACCCTCCCCCAAAGTAAAAACCCCAAACCAACACAGCACCCAACCACCCCATTATGCCAACCATATTCAAATTTAGCAGGATATGTTATTTAATTCCACTTTAAATAACATGGGTGATCACAAAACATTTTTTATCCTGGGGCATCCATTTATTTAACCTAGTATACGCAATTAACCAGATTTTAGGTTTTAGCAATTTATCAAAACATCAAAACAAAATATAAAACACCACTAGTGTTCATGAAATGACCACCAACATCCATGATTTTCAGAAGGCCTTACATCCCATACAATTCAAAACAGGGTTCATGGATAAAAATTAAAATATCATACGTAACGTCATCATGTACCTACCATTATTTCATTGACCCATTTTATCTTTGGATAATCATATTCCATTCCCCTAATTTATTACTTGTCAAGGAAATAGATTCAATTATTCTTCAAATATAAAAATTACTACACCCGTCCCATATGAAACAGAAATTAAGAGAGGTAGATGAATCCCCACTTGAAACAATAGGCGACCGAAACTCCTCTTTTCTCTACAATAGGTGGGCCGCGCGACCAGTAGGAAGGACTCCAATGGAACTCAATTGATGTATATGGAACAACACATGAAACTCCATGGGTAGGGATAGCTCTAGGTTCACAAAGAGAAAATAGAGGATAGTACCACCACTTCTGAAAAATTTATATCCTATATCAGCATAACTGGAACGGTTTCAAAAGTCATTAATGTGGGGCTGTGTTCAAGGTCATGTGTTTTGACTATATCAAAGTCCCCAAAGCATTATGATATTAATGATATATTAAATATACTTCTAAATTCACATAAAAACTACAAAAAAATGCTTTAATCATGATTTACATCAAATAAAGTGTAAGAGGGGTGAAACTGGAAAAACTGAGAGAAATTGGGAAATACTAAAAATTTGGAGAAGGGTGAGCCACCATTTGGGGTGAAACAATTTTGGTGTGCCGCCATTATGGTGGAACCGTTTCGGTGTGCCTCCATTATGGTTCCACTAATTCTATGTGCTAGTGTTATGGTTCCTCTATCTTGGTGTGCTTCCATCATGGTGCCGCCGTTTTGGTGAAACCGTTTGGTGAAACTGGATATTTGGATAACTCATAAAACCAACAACTATGACCCCCAAGAACACCACAAGAACTGGATTTTCACAGAGGAATGTCCTGGGTAAATATTTGTCATTACATTAGATACTTACAAACTATTCTTGTCCTTGAGAATCTAAAACCAAACTCATAAAATGTGGGTTATGTACAACCATCCAATAAGATACCTCTCAGGGACAATCCACCCTACGTTTTTCAAAAACTGGAGAGAAAATATTGATATCCAAGAACACCTCACCGACCTTTTCTTCCCCAAACTACCACACAAACACAAAAGTTCATAATTTCTAAACACATTGTAGAGCTACGAAGCTTAACGTACATGGACATTACATTACTTTTGTGGAATACTTAGTACATAACCAAAACACACAATCAAGGACCGTAATAGTATAGTGTCTTTGGAAACTCAAAATATAATCTTCTAATCATGGTGAATGATCTTCAACATATCCCATAAAGATCTTCCCTTTTTTTAACCTAAAATCTTTCTTTATATTCTGGGGAAAATAAAACATAAAAGGGTGATCTCAAATGCTCAGTAAGGGTAAACAATAGAAATATCAATCACATTATGTTCATAAGAACATAACATTTTGGAAATCTTAACCTGCAAAAGAGATCATAATATCATAACATGGGATAAATCATAGTAGTGAAATGTAAACCCCAATAATCATAACATAAAACATGAAACTTTGTGGCATACACACATAATCATAGAGAATCATTTCTTATTAGTCATGACTCATTGCCAAGACTATATTAGTGGACAAAGTCCATTTCTGAACCAATTTCACTCCTCATTTCAGTTCTGTTTCACTGAACCGGTTTAACCTGCCGTTCCATCCATGCCTATCTCATGAGATATAAAATCTTTACCCAATTATTTGGAGGGAGATATAGGTCCCACCCATCTCATAATGATACCATTCTTATGTGTGCCACAAAATCATTGCATAACCCATGTAATAAAAATGAGATTCTGAAACATCATGACATCATAAAACAATTCATATAAGATAAAAAAATTCATAAAAATAATTCCATAACAACATAATCAAATCAATGTAATAATAAGGATATAAACAGAACCCTATATTATCTTAGATAGAAAATAATTTTGATAAAACTCTTGAACTCCATTCTTGAGGAAAATATCTTTTCAAAAACATTTTCCTTTCTTAACATGTCATACAATTTTAAACTTAAAGAAGTTAAAAACATGTAAAGGATGCTTCTTGGAAATAATGTTTTTAAAAATCCATTTATGCCGTATAAGTTAAAAAAACATTCTTCTCATCCTTTTCTCGGAAAAGTCAAAAAATACCTAGTATGAAAAACGACAAAAGATTCCTTTCATTTCTTTTAATAAAAACTCACCGAAGGGTAAAATTGGATTTAAAAAATTTTAGTTGGATGGAAATAATATTACATATTGAGGAAACATGGATGTGGATGATAAAATAAACCCCAGTAAATTTCAAAGTATAAACAATCTCAGATAAAAATGAGATTGTGATATTTCCCTTACCTTAGGTCCGATTTGCTTCGTATGTGTCTAAACCTCCTGTATAATGATTTAAATAATGTCATTGACTTATTAAAGAATCATACTCATTGTTATGATATCATATATGGTTCACTTATGACTTTATTTTACCCGTTCTTTTGTAAATTCCATGTTAAAGAGAGTTTTGGGTAAAATCGGTTCATTTGTCGTCCGTGTTTTGCCTTGTAATTATTCATATGATTACTTAGATCATGATTAATTAATTACATAATATAAAACATGAATTATATATAATATATATTCAGAATATACATATATATAATGGATCAGCAAATGGAAAGAAATACACCGTTCATGGAGATGGTAGGCCGTACGTACACATGAACGCTATTTTAGTTTCTTTATTGAGTTGAATGGAATTAAGTAGATGACATACATATATATACACATAAATCCAGTATCATTATTATGTCATATATTTCATGATTGCTTATTATATATATACTTTATAATCATTCATGAATGGTTAATGTGGAGAATGAATCTCATCGCGTCGTGGAGACGGTAGTTCGTACTTACGCACGAGCGATGATATCATTCTCATGATCGTGGAATTGTATTGGAGTGTATGTATACTATTTCAGAATCAATATCACTTTACAATAATCATATATAGTTATTATGTACACCATTATACCCATCCAAGTAAGGTGGTGGTGGAAAATAGATTACACCACGGCGTGGAGACGGTATTCCGTACGTACGCACGCGCGGTGATTTCGTTTTCCGTAGGATGGATAGATAGTGAAATAGGGTTGTTTAATACTTATAATAACATATCAATATATTAGTGATACTGATGTTATTAATTCATAATGAAACAACCTAATAAGAAGAAGTGGAAGAAGAAATAATGATGAAAGAATCGGTAACGGACATTACCTCTTCTTTGAAGCGCCTCTTTGAGTCCTCCTCTAATGGCACTAAAATTGGTCTTTGAAGAAGATCAGGACCTCTAGGATGTTTCTGGGGCAGTGGAGAAGATAATTTGGTAGGGGTTGGCCGAGATTGAAGGATCAAAGTGGTGTGAGGAAAAGAGGGAGGAGGTGCCCTTTTATAAGGGAGGAGAGGGGCACCTTTGGAATAACTAAAAATATTATTTTATTATAAAGCCAAATTCGGTTTTAAATAGCTCCAAATTGAATTATTTAGAATCTAAGGTGGGGATGGGTAGAAATAATATCATCCAATAGAATTCAGACAAATTTAGGGTCCTATTTGGACCTTATCATTTAGATTTAACATTAAGTTAAATAATTTTACTTTTGCAGTGTCTTCTTGTGTTCTTATACTATATGGTTAATAAACTTAATATAAGAAGCCAAACGAACCCCAAGTTGTTTATTATTAATATATATAACCTTATCTAAGTCATTTGTCCGAACATTAAATTTTTAGGACCAAAATAACAATTAATAATATAATATTTGTTTTAAAAACTATTTTATGTCAATTTTGACACTATTTAGTAATCGATTTTTTTGAAAATCATAACAGACTGATTAGTTAGAAAAAAGTTAATTATATCAATACTAACATGTCCTATTAACCTTGATAATTAGTGGAATTCATAAAAAGTATCATATTACATTTATTGTGGTATTTATAACATCAATTATGTCAATATTTTATTAATAAGATAATTACTCCATCATCTTTGTGTCATAAATAAATTTACTTATATAATGTCTAAAAATTAAAAATAAAATACCATTATGTAGGAAATATTTTTAGCTTTCTAATTAACATTTATAGCCTAATTTATATAATTTATAACCCTATATTAAAAATGATAGACTTATTAAACTTTGATTTTAACTATTTTAACCCTTCTTTAAATAAATTAATAATAAATATCCTAATCTAATCCAAGTGGGCCTAAAGGGTCATATTTTATTCCTAAGGTTGTTTTTGGCCGAATTACACTTATCTAATAGAATTAGGACATGTGTTACGGTAATAATAATATCAATTTTACCCTTAATTACCCTATTTACTTTTAACCGTGGTAAAACAAAGTAAAAAGTTACTATTCACCAAAAAATATTTTCATCTCATTGAACCACATTTTACTTACTGACATCAACCATGTCTCTCGGATTTTTGAAACTCCACTCATAGAAGCAGTAAAATTAAGTTTTATGAAAAATTTATTTTTTTAACTACCACTTAGTGGTTTCACTATTCATCCAAAAATGAAAGTTTCCAGAAAAATACAAAAAATTATCCCTAAGCTATATTTGATATTATGAACTGAAAAATGATGTCTATTTTACTAAATTCAAAACATATCAGTTGCATTACTTAATTTAAAAATTAATTCCCGTCGTCAAAACAAATAGCGTGTTCTTAAGAGATAATAACTACCAAAAGATTGACATTTGTTTATGTCTGGTTTAAATGTATAATTACATCCAATGACCAACATTGTATTAAATTGTAAAAATATATTCTAAATATACTTTAAAACCACTCAAATTAATAATTTATCACTATTAATTATTTCGATTAAAAAGGTTGTTTTTAATTAAAATTTAGTAATTTTCACTATTCATCAGAAAATGATAGTTATCCGAAAAGTACCAAAATTTCACCCTAACCTAATTTCGATATTCCGAATCTAAAAATGAAGTCCATTTTAAAAAATAAAATTTACAAAATTTCAAAAAGCAGTTATTACTATTCATAATGGCTAGTTTTAATAATATTTTAATAGCATATTGTTGTTTAGTGAAACTCGTTATTGCGTACTACACACGCTATCGAGGAAGGTCACGATTGCGTGTAATGCAAGGCAAGTCAATGATGCATGTTGTGCAAGCTACTTTTGGTGTAGCGTACAACACAAGAAATTAATGAAATTAAAAAGAATATTTTTCATAAAATCTCGGGGTGTTACATTCTACCCCCCTTAAAATGAATTTTTCCCTCGAAATTCGTCGGGGTTATAAATGGTTTACTACTCGAAAGTTTCCTTAATAGAAACCCACATCGTAAAAAAGAATAACAAAACCAATCTTTAGAAACAAAACTATGAAACGTAACGATTACCCAAATAATCTAATCACTGGGTTTCCACATAAGTGAAAATATGGATATGGAAGAGAAATATAACCATCATGTTATGATAGAGAGTGGTAGAGAACATGGCTAAGGAAAAGCCAGCAATCACAAAGCCATAAATTTGTAACGATCTATGGTACCATCTGATTCCTCAGATATAAGAGCACTAGGAAAAAAATTTTGTTTTTCAATATCATTTCACTAAAGTTGATGAAATTCGAATTAGAAGAAATACTTTCGTGATTTTGTTATAGTCTCACCGTTGGTCGTTCTTTGGAAAATTTCCACTTCAAATATAAAAGAAATAAATTTGAATTTGTTATTCATGAAGTTTTAACAGATTATGTGATAGTATGATGGGTCATTCCATCTGTTTCAAACAAAGGGTTAGGAAAAGTTATCAAATATACATAAGTCCATCTATGGTGAGGTTAATCATATACGATTCCAAAAATGGACTTATACATCGTATATCATACCGAGTAATAAAATAAAACTATTCTCTACTAACAAGGGACTTCTTTTAGGCTAGTGGTAGGCGATAAAGGCCAATCGCACTTCGGGTGTGGGTTCAATTCCCACATCCTTGTCCGACGGATGGGTTGTCGCTTGTCCTGCAGGTTGTCCTTTTTCTAAAACAACATTACCATAACATCCCATAAATAATATCAAAAAAAAAGTTTTATCCTTAAACAATACTAACTTATGTCCAACATAATCCATTCCAATCTTTAGGCTTATCTAAAATACTTTGGTCCAAGCTGATAGTATAAAGAAAACGATTACTTGAAATGTCATCAACCAAGCATGTGAATACCATCATTTATCCCCAATATTTATTGTTGGTCACATTTCAATCATGTGAATACCTTAATCATGTATTCTCTTGAAAAATGAATACCCATTAAACTTTAGTGAAAACATGAATGCTGTCAAAAGTTAACTCTTTCCACATACCAAAATCCAAAAATTCTATATACTCAAACCATGATATAACCTTCTCCTTATCTAAGTTATGAGAACATGAATACTATCAAACATTTAATTTTCTCTTTATCCCTTCATTATGTGAATATCATCTACATTCCAAAAATATCAGAATAACCTTTCATGGATACTGGTACCATTAATCATACACTTTCAAAACTCAAGGAAATACAATAGTGTAACAATCCTTAGATGTCTCTTTATTCCATAGTACCATGAGATTACTTATACAACATTACACATGATAAACATGTAATCATTCCACTACATTCTTAAACCATTGATCGAGCTTCAACAATCCTTTCATCTCACATATCATTTGTAGTCTCTTCATCATCATCAACAGAAATACTACCCGTACGACCATACTGATTCTATTCATTAGACTTTCCCTTAGGGAATTGGTTTGCATAATGCCCGTACATTCCAAATTTAAAACATTTAACCATTGTTGATGTCGTAGCAATACCATTATCCTCATCCCTGGTGTTAACTGAACCTTTTCCTTTTCACTTACTAACTTTGTGTCCTTCTTTTCCACACCCAAAGCATCTTCCAGTACCTTTGAAACATTCTCCTTGATGCCTCTTCCAACATGATTTACATAGGGGAAATTGAACTTTCTTTCCTCTATGATCATCATGAAACTCCATCTTTCTCTTATTAGTCGAGTCAGGAATCTTTCCAAATTTTACTTTATTGATCATATTATGAGATTGCTGATTCGGCATAATAATGATGTTTGGACTTCCAAATCCCATTTCATTTGGTTGCTCATGAAGAATATCATTCAATTTTCCATCATATCCTCCATTATTTTGAATCATCTTGTTTCCATCCATTTTCTAAAACCCAAAAAGAATAGTGTCAGAGGAAAAAATCATAATAAAGGGGGAGTAACTTCAATATCTAACATCTTTGGTTTAATCTAATATGGTTACCATAGTTCTAGGACTATATCCTATTTGTATATTTATCCTTAGGGACATCTCTAGACATACCTTAGAAATATCTCTATGGATCTCATTAACGTTTTCGAATCCTAGTTTCCAAAGGTTGACTAATACTTTCCTCCGATACCAATTGTAGAGATATGATGCTTAACGTACATGGACATTACATTACTTTTGTGGAATACTTAGTACATAACAGAAACACACACACAAGGATCCTAATAGTTTAGTGTCTTTGGAAACTCGGAATATAATCTTCTAATCATGGTGAAAGATCTTCCACATCTCCCATAAAGATCTTCCCTTTTTTTACCTAAAATCTTTCTTTATATCCTGGGGAAAAGAAAACAAAAAAGGGTGAGCTCAAATTCTCAGTAAGGGTAAACAATAGAAATATCAATCACATCATATTTATAAGAACATAACATTTTTGAAATCTTAAACTGCAAAAGAGATCATAATATCATAACATGGGATAAATCATAGTAGCGAAATGTAAACCCTAATAATCATAAAATAAAATATGAAACTTTGTGTCATACACATATAATCATAGAGAATTATTTCTAATTAGTAAATACTCATTGCCAAGACTATCTTAGTGGACAAAGTCCATTTCTAAACCGATTTCACTCCTCGTTTCAGTCCTGTTTCACTGAACCAGTTTAACCTGCCATTCCAGCCATGTCTATCTCATGAGATACAAAATCTTTACCCTATTCATTGGAGGGAGATATAGGTCCCACCCATCTCATAATGATACAATTCTTATGTGTGCCAAAAAATAATTGCATAACCCATGTAATAAAAATGGGATTCTTAAACATCATGGAATCATAGAACAATTCATATAAGATAATGAAATTCATAAAAATAATTCCATCACAACATAATCAAATCAATGTAATAATAGGGATAGAAACAGAACCCTATATTATCTTATATGGAAACTAATTTTGATAAAACACTTGAACTCCATTGTTGAAGAAAATATCCTTTCAAAAAAAATTCATTTCTTAACATGTCATACAATTTTAAACTAAAATAAGTTGATAACTTGTAAAGGAAGCTTCTTGGAAATAATGTTTTAAAAATCCATTTATGTCGTATAAGTTAAAAAAACATTCTTCTCGTCCTTTTTGTCGGAAAAGTCAAAAAGTACCTCGTATGAAAAACGACAAAAGATTCCTTTCATATATTTTTATAAAAACTAACCAAAGGGTAAAATTGGATTTAAAAAATTGTAGGTGGATGGAAATAATATTACATATTGACAAATCATGTATGTGGATGATAAAATACACCCTAGTAAATTTCAATGTATAAACAATCTCGGATAAAAATGAGATTGTGATATTTCCCTTACCTTAGGTCTGATTTGCTTCATAAGTGTATGAAGGTCCTGTATAATGATTTACATAATGTCATTTACTTATTCTAGAATCATCCTCATTGTTATGATATCATATATGGTTCACTTATGACTTTATTTTACCCGTTCTTTTGTAAATTCCATGTTAAAGAGTGTTTTGGGTAAAATCGTTTCATTTGTCATCCGTGTTTTGACTTGTAATTATTCATATGATTACTTAGATCATGATTACTTAATTCCGGAATATAAAACATGATTTAAATATAATATATATTCATAATATACATATATATAATAGATCAGCAAATGGAAATAAATACATCGTTCATGGAGACGGTAGGCCGTACGTACGAATGAACGTTGTTTTTGTTTCCTTATTGAGTTGAATGGAATTAAGTAGATGACATACATATATATACACATAAATCAATTATCATTATTATGTCATATATTTCATAATTACTTATTTTATATATACTTTATAATCATTCATGAATGGTTAACGTGGTGAATGAATCTCATCGCGTCGTGGAGACGATAGTCCGTACGTATGCACGAGCGATGATATCGTTCTCATGATCGTGGAATTGTATTTGAGTGTATGTATACTATTTCATAATAAATATCACTTTACAATAATAATATATAGTTATTATGTACACCATTATACCCATCCAAGTAAGGTGGTGGTGGAAAATAGATTCCACCACGGCGTGGAGACGGTATTCCGTACGTATGCACGCGTGGTGATTTCGTTTTCCGTAGGATGGATAGATGGTGAAATAGGGTTGTTTCATACATATAATAACATATCAGTATATGAGTGATACTTATGTTATTATTTCATAATGAAACAACCTAAGAAGAAGAAGTGGAAGAAGAAATAAAGTTGAAAGAATCGGTAACGGACATTCTCTCTTCTTTGAAGTGCCTCTTTGATTCATCCTCTTAGGGAACTAAAATTGGTCTTTGAAGAAGACCAGGACCTATAGGATGTTTCTAGGGTAGTGGAGAAGAGAATTTGTCAGGGGTTGGCCGAGCTTGAAGGCTCAAAGTGGTGTGAGGAAGAGAGGGAGGAGGTGCCCTTTTATAAGGGAGGAGAGGGGCCCCTTTGGAATAACAAAAAATATTATTTTATTATAAAGCCAAATTCTGTTTTAAATAGCTTTAAATTGATCTATTTTGAATCTAAGGTAAGTATGGGTCTAAATCCTCTCATCCAATAGAATTTATACAAGTTTAGGTTCCTATTTTGACCTTATCATTTAGATTTAACATTAAGTTAAATAATTTTACTTTTACCATGTCTTCTTGTGTTCTTATACTATAAGGTTAATAAACTTACTATAAGAATCTAAACGTACCCCAAGATGTTTATTATTAATATATATAACCTTATATAAGTAATTTGGCTGAACGTTATTTTTTTAGGAATAAAATAACAATTAATAATATAATATTTATTTTAAATACTATTTTATGTCAATTTTGACACTATTTAGTAATTGATATTTGTGAAAATCATAAAAAACTGATTAGTTCAAATAAAGTTAATTATATCAATAATAACATGTCATATTAACCTATAAAATTATTGGAATTGATAAAAAGTCTGAAAATACATTTATTTTTGTATTTATAACATCAATTATGTCAATAATTCATTAATAAGATAATTACTGCATCATCATTGTGTCATAAATATATTACCTTATTTAATGTCTAAAAATTACAAATAAAATACCATTATGTAGGATAACTTTTTACCTTTCTAATGAATATTTATAGTCGAATTTATCTTATGTATAACCCTGTAGTAAAAATGATATACTTATTAAACATGGATTTTAACTATTTGAACCCTTCTTTAGATAAATTAATAATAAATATCCTAATCTAATCCAAGTGGGCCTAAATGGTCATATTTTATTCCTAAAGTTGTTTTTGGTCGAATTACATTTATCCAATAGAATTAGGACATGTTTTAGGGTAATAATAATATCATTTTTACCCTTAATTACCCTATTTACTTTTAACCGTGGTTAAAAAAAGTAAAAACTTACTATTCACCAAAAATTATTTTCATCTCATTGAACCACATTTTACTTACTGACATCAACCGTGTCTCTCGGATTTTTGATATTCCACTCACAGAAGCGGTAAAATTATGTTTTATGAAAAATTTATTTTTTTAACTACCACTTAGTGGTTTCACTATTCATTAAAAAATGAAAGTTTCCATAAAAATAATCAAAATTAGGCCTATGCTATATTTGATATTATGAACTGAAAAATGATGTCTATTTTACCAAATTCAAAACATATCAGTTGCGTTACTTAATTTAAAAATTAATTCCCATCGTCAAAATAAATAGCGTGTTCTTAAGAGATAATAACTATCAAAAGATTGACACTTGTTTATGTCTGGTTTAAATGTGAAATTATATCCAATGACCAACATTGTATTAAATTGTAAAAATATATTCTAAATATACTTTAAAACCACTCAAATTAATAATTTATCACTATTAATTATTTCGATTAAAAAGGTTGTTTTTAATTAAAATTTTGTAATTTTCACTATTCATCAGAAAATGAAAGTTATCCGAAAAGTACCAAAATTTCACCATAAGCTAATTTCGATATTCCGAATCCAAAAATTAAGTACATTTTGAAAAATAAAATATAAAAATTTTCAAAAAATGGTTATTACTATTCATAACGGCTAGTTTTAATAATATTTTAATACCATATTGTTGTTTAGTGAAACTCGTTATTGCGTACTACACACGCTATCGAGGAAGGTCGCGATTGCGTGTAATGCAAGGCATGTCAAGGATGTGTGTTTTGCAAGCTCCTTTTGATGTATCGTACATCACAAGACATTAATGAAATTAAAAAGAATATTTTCCAAAAAATCTCGGGGTGTTACACACATGAACTATGGATCTCCTTCTTCCAAGTCAAGATATTATTCACTTTGGGTGGCATTGATGTGCATGCACGAGTTCAATTGCATCTGCATTAATGTATGTAGATTAGGTTTCAGGTCATCCCTCCCCAAAGTCAAGACGTTTCACACACATTCAAAGAATATGGACACAAATCTTCCCACAAAAAAATGAGGTTAATTATTATATCAAAAGCAAAGGACAAAGAAAAACACAAGAGAAAAACTCAAAATAGCTCAGGGTACTTGGCACCCATCTTTTCCCCTCAATCCCAATAACACTTCTCAAGTACATCATGTCCCCATAACACATGTACCAAATGAATCATCCATTAATGAAGCACCTTCTCCTCATGATCCTTGATTCTAATTGGTCACTCCATGAATGTCATGTTGTCCTCTATATCCAACCCTACCTAGTCAATGACCTGGGAGTCGTCGTTTAGATACTAATGGAGAGAAGGGACTTCGAAGATTTCATGGATCCTCTCCACCCACAGTGGAAACTCAAGCACACATTCCTCCTCATCAACTCATACCAACACCTCGAAAGGTCTGATGAAACTTGAAGAAAGCTTGCTCCATCTACCAAGCCTCAACTACCCACGTCGAGGTGAAACCTTTAAGAATATATGGTCCCCAACCATAAACTAGAAAGGCCCCCTCCTATAATCATCGTACAACTTAGGTATTTACTATTCATACTCCATCCTCTCATGGAGAATCTGCATGTTCCCCATCATACTTTTCACCACATCCAAACAAAGAATATTTGTCTCCCCAACATCCATCAAGCATAAGGTTGAACTGCACGACCTCACGTATAGATCTGATAACAGATCTATACCAATGGAAAATTGATAGTTATTGTTGTAAGAAAACTCTAAGAAGGGAAAATTGCCCACCCAAGACCCTCTAAAGTCTATAACACATGCCTGTAACATGTCATCAAATGTCTGGATGGTCCTCTCTATCTGTCCATCCATATAAGGGTGAAAAGTAGTGCAGAGGTGTAGCTGAGTGCCAAAATAATGCTGCAATCCCCCCAGACATGTAAAATAAAACATTTATCCCAATATGAGAGAATGGATCATGAAAGGTCTTGTGTCCACACCACCACATCCACCTACCTCTATTTTAATGTATCCATTACCCTCAACTCCCTAATCTCCATGAAGTGATCTGATTTTTTCAACCGATCCACTACTACCCAAAGATCATCACCTACTCAATGATTCTTGGGTAACTATGTGATGAAATATATCATGATTCAGTCTCACTTCCACTCAGGAACAAGGGATGAAAAACACTGACGGTAACATAGTGCTTATCCTTCAACTACTGACACACTAGGTAACTCAACACAAACTTCTCTATTCCCGCTTCACCCCAAGTCACCAAAATAGTTCCCTCAATCCACAATACATTTTAGAAACTCCAGGATTCCCCACTAGTGGTCATATATGGAACTCACAATGAACTCACTCATGTAGTTCCATATGTACAAATAGCTTCCCATGGAACAACAACCAATTTTAACTATCCTCCAACCTGCCCTCCAGAGCATCACCCTAGACAACACCATCATGAATCACATTAGTCTCTATGTCTCCCCAATAAGACTCATGTACATGCCACACCAAAGAAGATGATACTATCATATGAATTAGATAAATTCTTTTTCCATCCACTCTCACATCCAGACATAAAGTGGACAACTCCCCCATTGCCTTCCAAGCATCCATGGATTCTAGAATTACCGCCTTCTGTGACATCATGCTTAAGGAATCAACCACCATGTTCCCCTTTCCTAAGATGTAAAATATCCTAAAGTTGTAGTCCTATAGAATCTCCATCCACCTTCATTTCCACTAGTTAAGGTCTCGCTGGGAGAAGATGTACTTCAAGTTCTTGTGACCCATATTGACTACAAATCTCTCCCTGATGAGGTAATTTGACCACAACTTCAGCAAAAATATGACCACTACAAGATCTTGATCATGGGTGTAATAGTTATTTTCATGTGGTAAAAATTTCCTAAACCCATATGAGATTACTTCCCATTACTGTATTAGAAAACATCTCAAAAATAGACCAGAAGCATCACAGAACACCTTGAATGTCACCCCTTCCTCTGGAAAACATAGCACTAGAGCACTGGGCGACTTCCCCTTTATGTATCTGAAAGCATCCCAGCAATACTAACTCCAAACAAAGGCCATGTCATTTCTGGTCAAATCTATCAACGGATCCATAACTCATGATATTTCGGGTTCGAACCACTGGTAATAGCCTTCTAGAACCAAGAAGCTACGAACCTCTACCACATTATTTGGTGCTTCCCAAGAAACAACGGCCTAGATCATTGATGTGTCCACTGTTATCCCTTACTGAGACACCCTATGTACAAGGAAGTGCACCTATCACTTACATAACTTGAACTAGTATAACTTCAAATAGATCTGGTAGTGCTGGAGAACCTAGAAGACTGTTATGAGGTGCTCAATTTTCTCCTCCTCTGATAATTAGTAAATGAGAATATTTTCAATAAACATGATGATAGATTGATCAAGGAACTTTCAGAAGACAGAGTTCATGAGCCCCATGAACATGTTCGTTGCATTCATAACACTGAAGGCATGACCATAAACTCGAAGTGTCCATATCTACACCTGGAAGCATTTTTTAGGATGTCACCCACCTTCACCCAAATTGGTGATATCCAGACCGTAGATCGTTCTAGTATAGCCAACCACATTCGCTTACTTGGTTGAGAAGATAGTCAATTCTCCGGAGAGGGTAACAGTTCATGATCGTAACCTAATTCAGTCTCTAGTAGTCTTTTCCCAACCATAGGCCACCATTAGAATTAGTCTCAAAAAATATTAGAGAACACCGCCTTGATACACTCGGCCGAATAGAGACATTTTTCATCAGGTCATCAACCTCAATCTGCTAATAACACAACTCAAAAGGCTTCATCAAATAGGGAGCCATCGAAATCAGATGGTCACCGGTATGAATGTCTATTGCAAACTAAACATCATGTCGAGGGTTTAGAGTCACAACCTCTTCAGGGAAAACATCCTGGAACACCCCCAAAAACTCTTGAAACCACCACAACATCAACACCCATTTACCCCTCTTACTGCTTGGCTAACACAAAAAGAAGAGGTTCCACATGCCGGATTCCCTCCTCACAACTGTGCTTGCCAACAAGATCAACATTTTGGCCATCCATATCCTAAACCATGACTCTCCTCAGGAAGCAGTTGAAAAATTCACGAAATGAGAACAACTAATAGATTCCAAGTATTAGATCGTATGTCTGCATTTGTAACAGATTAATATCCCCACTAGACTGATGAGGCCCCATCATTAGTCTATATACCTCGAAAACATCAAATAAAATGCCCTACCCTCTAACTATATTTCTCAAAACCATGGGAATGTAAATTCTATCTACATTTAGTCCCAATGAATGGGCTAGATTGTGTACAATAATGGATTGAAAACCTCCTAAATAAAAAAAGCACATGCAATAGTACAAAAAGACTAATCATACCTCAAACAACCTCCGACCCCATTAAAACTACTGCCTCAGTGGCTTGCAACTGAACACGCCCATCTCCTATACCCATATACTATTGGCCACCTCCACAACCACACCTTGGTCAAGGTACCTAAGAAGAACCCTAAGGCCGGCCTCCTCCAGCACTGTATACCCTTAGAAGAGTGGGAGGACACTGTCCCTAATACTGGAAAGGTCTGACCGACAACTATTGATGCTGAGGTCGGAGCTAAACTATCCCACCCCCACCATACTAATCTCGAACTAGGAAACGGCTCCAAAGATGTCCAAAAACTCTATACACAAAGAACCTTATTTCTAGTTCCATGGGGAATGGGTGAGGACCATAAAATCAGAACTAGAACTACTAAGTCCAATAATCCGTTGGCTAAAACACAGAAGGCCCGGACACTAGAGACCTATTTATAACTACCTTCCCCTTAGAGAAACTCGAATAGATCCCCTATCACAGTACACCTCCATATGATTACTTGTTTCCCACTACTTCATCCTTCTTCTAATGATCGTTGTATGTTGGTAGGGTAAAGGGAGTCATGGCATATTGAAGAGACGATCAGAGTGCCTCCGCCAAGCGTCTCACTGGAAACTCCTCATCTAGAAAGATATCCAAAGAAAATCATAGTAGATCCTTGAAATTAATATATAGTCCCCTCACCAACATACCCCCTATTGGAGGGAGAGAAACTCATGCCTCTTCTCTACGTTCATCATCAAGGTAAGAAACAATGCCCAAAACTCCATCTCAAAGTCATCAAGAGAGAAATAAATCTCCTTCCTCTCGATGAGGTAAGGAGTCTACTACTGGAGCACCGCTCCTCACATCTGGATAACTTCTATAGGATCACAGTACACTCTTAGACCATAGATCATAGAAAAGGTGGTTGTGAGCTCCTCAAGCTAGCCCTCCATCTCTATTCTTGAAACTATACCTTGGTACTTCCCTAGGGTATACCAGTAGAAATCACGAAGGGTATTTTTCCACAAGTCATATTCCTCCTCTTGATCAGCCCGACACTGACTAACCAAGATATCCTGATAGGCCTACACTACTCGTACCGCTTGTCAGCGACACTCAAGTGCCATAGTTTCAAAGGTAAACAAGGAACTCCTATTCTAGGGTAGTATGAAATTTTATTTTAGGATTTTTTTTAAAAAATTATTTAAATTAAATTCCAAAAGAACAATCTGTAAACACAAGAACACAAGTCATTATGATGTGTTTACTTGTCCAATAGTCTCTACCTAGAAATCAGCATAGCCTCACATGGTCATTCGGTAAGCCTAGAGACCTTAAATCAGATCAAAGGAGAGTCTAAAATCTCATGTCCTAACCAGAATTCCCTGGCTTATTTCATGCACCAAGATTTATTAATATTATTTCCCTTCTATACCATGAAATCTTCACTATGCCTAACTCTGAACTCCATCATATCTGTCAACCATCAGCCTCTAATACCATTCTATCATGACCCGCTTTATTCAAGATGAGGGTATGGACATCAAAGTGCCACACCATTCCTTCTTCAAGATGAAGGTGAGATAATGACCCACCCCCAGTCACGCCTTAAATTTTCCCCAGAGTGGTGACTAGAACAAATGATATGGAATATCACATTAAATGGAAGGAATTTACGTTTTTTAGTAAAATATTATCAAGAAACAAGACTCTAAAATTCCCAAAAAACACTAAACATTTATATAAGGTAACCCAAAATCCAACCCATGCATGATTTAAACATAAACTACCACAAATATTCAAAAAAAATCCAAATAAAGGTTCTGAAAGGAACTACTAAGTAGCAGTATAGCAACTCTTCTGACACCAGGGCTAGTAAAGTCCACCAGGGTCCTCAAAGTCCTCCTGGAAACCTAAAAATAGTATTATATCATAGGGTGATCATACATGTATAAATAGTAGGGAAACTGATGTCACTTGTGCCCAAGTGGGAGAAGCATACTAATTCCCCCATGAAAACCAAAAAAACTAACAACACCTAATGAGGAATTCTAACCAGCCTAGCCTCACCATGGAACACTCCCAAAATTACTGAAGTTAGGTAAGATAATAGTACAAGCACATCGATGATTTGGGTACCCCACAACACATTCCCACTATTTAGTTGTTCATTACAAATGGATAATGTCTTGATGCTACCACTCTTCCAAAATATTGTCCCACTACATCAACCTGTCCACACACACCTGGGTCTCAAACCACACAAAAAACTATCCCACAGATTCCTGGGCCACAACTACACCACACATCCTCCCTGGAGACACTTGGACCACAATAAAAATGACCCTTTCCTGAAAAAACATTGGCCTCATCCCGAAGACAGATGGGGAAAAGATACCAGCCCGTAAACCCATGGGCCCTTCACCCACAAAAAAACATGCCCAAAGGATATTGGATGATGGTAAACCTCCTTCCATTATTGAATTACCTGATATTCTCAAGCGATACGAACATGGAATAGGGTGCGATGTAGAATGTCAGTAAACATCCACCCATCATCCCATTGGGATGTTGGGAAAGACACACTTCCCCGTAAAATAGGTGTGTTTGGAACATGGTGCTAAAAAAGGGTGGGGTGTTTATAGAAATCACAAGTAACATTGATTTATACATATAGATAAATAAACATAGATCCCAACCTATAGTTTAAAAAAACAACCATCCCACATAGAACTACATTTGCTTCTACCCCTATATGAACAACCACACAAACAACCATAATATTACACAAGACTGACCCATTTTCATTTAATCACTAGTAATTATTTATTTAAAAGTTCACTATAATTAATTCTACCAATACCCATACAACCTCTATCTCTAACCATTCTAAATAAAACAAGAATGACAAGCTATAGTACGACTACCAAAACAACACATAACTGCATTGTAGTCTCACTACCCATGGTCGCTTGAAGGCCACAACACATAGAAATGCAATCCCACTACCTATAAGTTCATAAATTCTAAAATCAATCAATCTCTTAACTTGAGATTCAATCAAACCTCATGTACCACCCCATACAAAAATCCCACATTAAAACACCCCCAAACAGTAGCGCCGCTGCACAAACAGGCCATCCCCCAAACACAAAGACATTCCCTCTATCCCCCCAATACCTATAACAAGGTTACCAACAACAACATCACAAAACCCCCATGAAGTACAATACCCAAAAAAACACAGAACATAACCACACCATTAGGCCAATAATATTAATATTTTATAAGAGGGGTTCTTTAATTCCACTTCAAATAGTATGGGTGATCACATAACATGTTTAATCCTAGGGAATCCATTTATTTAAAAAAGTATACATCATTTAGTATATTTTATGTTACAACCACTTATAAAAGAATAAAAAAATACAAAACACCACCAGTACATGTGAAAAGGCCACCAATGGCCATGACTTTTATAAGGCCTTACATCCCATAGAATTCAAAACATGTTTCATGCATAACAATTAAAACAACATTTATAACATCATCACATCCCTAATATTATTTCATTGACCCCTATTATCATTTTGTCATCATATTCAATTAAACTCATTTATTACTTAGTAAGGAAAATAATTTAGTCGTTCTTTACAAATAAATATTAATACACCCACCCCACATCATAAAAAAAATAAACAGAGGTAGTTAAATTCCTAAGTGAAAAAATAAATGACCAAAACCCCTATGTGTACCCAAACATGGTTGTCACATGACCAACAAGAAGGAATCCAAAGGAACCTGATCAATGGTAATGACCCAACATATATGACTCCATAGAGAGGGAGAGCTCAAGGTGCACCAAGATAAAAGAGTAGAGAGGACCTCTGCTTTAGAAAAATTCATCTATGATATCAACATAACGGAAACCGTTTCAGAAGTTAATAATGTGGAATTATGGTAAAAATCACGCGTTTTGAATATCTCAAAGTCTCTGGAGGGTTATGATATTAAACATAAACATAATTTTCTTTCAAACACCCTTAAAACGGTCAATAAAGGTTTTAAATATAGTTATGTCAAATAAAATGTAAGTGAGGTGAAACTAGAAAAACTGGGAGAAACCGAGAAAAACTAGAAATTTGGAAAATGGTGAACCAACATATGGTGTTCCACCATTTTAGTGTGCCACAATCATAGTGTCGCCGTTTTGGTGTGCAACCGTTGCGGTGCCATAGTATCGGTGTGACATTGTTACAGTGCCACCATTTCGGTGTGGCATCCTTACTGTGCCACTATCTCATTGTGCCACTATTTTGGTGAAACCGTTTGGGGAAACTGGATTTTTATAAAACTCCTAAAACAAACCACTATGACCCCCATGAACACCACAAGCACTGGGTTTTCACCAAAGAATGACCAAAGGAAATATGGGTCATTACATGTTAGTCCTTGAATTAACATCTTTTTTTAGGATTGACTCCAAATTGGTGTATTGGTATAAAGGAAATTTATAATATTATATATAAAGGGATATTGGAGTTTATTTTATAGAATGTAATAAGACTCAACTATATGGAGAAATATCAACTTTATTCATTCTTTGATATGGGTTATGTAAAATATTTCCAATCCTTTGTTTATTTTTTGGACAATTCATGTCTAGATAAAATACAATAAACAAAGTGATTATGATCAAATTGTTTTCTTTTTTGTTAAATTATAGTTAAATTCATTTATGAAATTATTTTTTTAGAAAAAAAAATTTCATTATTATCGAATGTGAAAATCTAATCACCCTTATATTTTCAAATCTGTAATGGAAGGGATATCTAATTTAACATGTTTATTTTTTATTTCTTAAATACATGTAGATGTTAATTAAATAAGTAGCATACAAGAATATAAAATGGAGTACTAATAAACACTTCAAAGGATTAGTGATTATATTTTAAAATATTTATATATTTTTCATTCCCTGTATATATAGTTTTTTATATTAATAATTTCATTCTACACAAGGATTTCCTTTCATGATTTGGATCTATGATGTAAGGATTTTCATTTGAATATCATCATAATTTAGGTTAAAATTAATGTTTTATATAACTAAATGATTAATATGATTAATGGATGAGTAAACATAAGCATATAAATATTAATTTTATGAATCATGATATAGAAATATTGGTTGACTTGTTATTATTTTTCATGCTATGAGTGATTTTCCAATTTTATAACTCCCATTTCATAGAGTTATTGTGAATTCTTTTTTATTAGTTTTATAATAACCAATTTCTTGGAAGAACATGTGATATGAATTAATATTAGATATTTCATTTAGATCTTATCAAAGAATAAATATTTTGAAGCTTATTAATATGATTTATTACATTAATTATATATTAAATTAGCTATTAAACCTTTGATAACTACATTACATTTTATAATTTCAATAAAACATAGAAAACATTAATTTTCATGATAGTAAGACAAATTACAAGATTATTTTTTCTTCAAAACCTACTCTTAGCATTTTTTATAACATATAATGGCATAGGATTGGGGGAATCGAAGTTTCATGATGCTGGCAGTGATGATTTTTTTGAATATGAGGGATTACCATTGGGTTTTGGGGAAGTATATAAAATATATTTTTTTATATATTCATGGATACCACCTAAAAAATTGATAAAAAATTCATTTAGGATAAAAATATGTTGAATAAAGAGATTTAATACTTCATTATACTTATTGTATTGATTTGTGAACCTATAGCATAGGACATATAAAGTGTTCATTGATATAATTTTTACATTATATTATGAATGTGGATATATTTTTTGAGATTTATATTATAAATCATTCTATGTATCATAGAGTTGTGTATCTTTTCAATAAAGTATTTTGAATTATCATTACCTACCAGTAATTCCCTAACTTGGAATACTCCCGAGACACTAGAATAGAGAGTACCACATGACCTCATCCATGCATCCTCATATTACAATGGTTTTTTACTGGTATCAAGGGTACAATAATATCATGTGGAGACTATACCATTAAATTAAATAATAATTAGTAATAGTTTATGTAATGAAAACAATAGTATTCTAAATAAACCTAATTAAATAAACATCAAAACTGAACACTAATAAACAAAAATATCCCCATGTGATATATCAAAATGAGTTTTCTATAAATCAAACAAGTCATTTATACATAATCCAGATCCTGCATGGGTGCATCATAATCATTATGATCTATAATAATTAAAAAGAATCTATAGATGGACCACAAAACTAGTTCAGATTCCAAGCATAAAATTTTCTGTCAAACCCCATCTCAAATACCCATCAAAATCTAGAATAATAAAAATACAATATATGAAAAAAGGATTCAAAAACTTCTACAGTACCATAATCTATCTCATCACACATACTTCATATAAACTACCAAGTTAACCCATCAATCATAGGCCCCTTTCTCATGTCCTAACATGCTACCACGAACTCTTCTTCAGTACAAATAGTTATCAACTAAGGGTGTTTGTAAAACTTTGTAGTCCATCATAAATGTTGCTAATAAAAATTAACAATCTAAATAAATTTTATGTTGATGTTCTATAATAAATAGCTAAATTAATGAATATATAATCCATCATCTGTTGTTGAGTTCTATTGTGATAACATGGAATGACCACACCAAATTATCTAGGTGTCTAGTGTCTATAAATATAATCAAACACTACCTAGGGGAAAACCACATCATTCCCCTAATTATTTTATAGAATCAAGTCAGGTTAACCATGTCCTCCCCCTGAAACACTTATAATATCACCCAAGGAGAACCACATCATCCCATTTGATAGTTTTTAATATCACCTAAGTGGGCCAAATACTACCCTATAAACATTAAGAATATCACCAAGGGGAACCGTGACATACTCTTGAACATTTTATTATATCACTCATCCTACCCCAAAACCTTTTCGAATATCACAGTGGGGAGCACCTCATACCCTATAACCTTTAAGAATATCACCAGATGGAACCACATATTTCCATAAATCATCTTTGAATATCAAAAATGGGGAATTGTGTCCTACTTTAATACCTTTCATAATATATTCTAGGGAGATCACATCCTACCCTAAAACCATTTAGAATATTACATAGGGGAACTAGTTGCTACTTAAGAACATACAAGAACATCACCCAAGGGGTACCAAATCCAACCCTAGAATCAATCCTTTAATTTCTTAAACATTAACAACATCATATACTCTTAAAAATTATTTAACATTTTAATTAATATAAATTTTGATGGTTAACAGCTTAGTTTTCTTGTATAATGAATAAAAATTTAATTAAAATAAGCCTTTTGGTTGCCTTCGATATTATAGTGAAGCAATGGTTTTACACATATTATTACATGATTTCTAAAATAACCATATTTTTATCAAAACCCAAAGATCGTGAGGCCTATTATCATTGGAATACTAGGTTATTAATACATAAAAGTGAAGAAATATATAATTTCGATGTTTTATTCCCTATAATTAATTCTAAAATCATTTTGAGCTCAAAAAACTATATGGGATAACCTGATGAATACATAAACAAAAAGAATGAGCTAAAAATCCCAATAGGGTAATATACATGAAAATAAAACATAATATGTGATTTCAAGGTATAACATGATATCACAAAATAGAAGTTACTTAAGTAATAAAACAGTGAAATAACATAAAAACATCATATAATAAAATTATGGAATAATAATAATTGTACTAGTGACCCAAAAATGTGGAAAAAACCTGAGTCATGAAAAACTAAATAGATAATACGGAATGGTGTAAAAAGTAAAAAAATTGATTATATATACTCTTAAATCCTATTCATGACTCCTAAAGAGACTAAAGATATAAAAAACTAATTTTGGGCTATTTGGTCACACCCATAATAACATGATCATTATTATGTTTAAAAAATTGGAAAAATCATAAGAAATACACATAACAATATCCCATGTAGAGAAAAAGAATTATATAGTCTTTTCTCATAACATAATCTAAGGGGAATTTCAGAATGAATTCAATTGGGGATTGAACATAATAAATTTATTACCCCATAAAAGTAATAGAATATAATATAGATATATATGTGAGATAAATATATACATAATTTAGAAACAATACATGACATAAAAGGTTCTTATAATTGAATAGAATTTCTTCAAAATATTTCATAGAATTGTTTGTGAGTAAAAAACCCATTTCACATTATAAATAAATTTAAAAAAGTCCTGAATATACAGTAATAATTTTCTTTGAAAATAAAATTTTAAATTATTAAATAGATAATAAAATTAATTATTAGTTCAGATGGTAAAAATTTTCTATTCATATTGAGTATGTTAATATAAAGATTCCTTCAACATTTTTGTTATAAATGTCAATAGAACATCTTTTAGAAAATGATAAGAAGATTTCTATTAAAATTATTTTTTAAAATACAATGATGGATAAAAATTACTTTATCTCGTTAAAGAATAATATTAAATACATTAATGAAAACAATCATATAAAAAATGTATTTGGATGAAAATATATTTTCAATCAACTAGAGAAATAAAGTATGATTTTCTTTAAAAACTTTTCAAATACATTTTAAATAATAAAAATATAAAAATTGAAATATTACATTAAAATTTCATTAAAATTATATTAATAACTAGAGGATAATAAAATGAAAGTATTTTATTATATAATAATCTAATAATTTCATACAAATGAAATTCTTGTAAAAAAATCCTAATTAATATGAGATTCATCCATAAACCTTCATTGCTTGTGTAGCATTTGAATCATTACTCACATGAATAAAGTAAATGAATTGTAACTTAAAATATCATAAATTATTTTGTATTCATCATATAATATGTAATTTTTTATTATATACATCACTTAAATGAAATCATGTGGATAGAAGATCATGTGTCTCAAAGAATAAAGATTTTAGATGAATCCTTTACCTTATTACTTACTTTCTCATGTTTGTATTTTGTCTCTTATATAATAAATTTATATCAAAAAAATTATTAATAATATTTTCTAGGTTTGATCCATTATACATAAACCAATAAATTCATTTAATTTATTATAATATTTAATTACCTAATCAGTTTTATCCATATTGACTGTTTTCAAGTTGCATAGTTCATAATTTCAAAGCATCATGTTATTGTTAACCACGACCAATAGTCTAATTGTTCCAAAATATCCATAATAATAAATAATAATAATTTTTATACAGTAATTATAATTTTAAAATCATCCAATAAAAATTGTTATGAAAAATGAACAATGTTACAATCATGGAGATGGTAGGATGCACATAATCTTACATAGCATTTCAATTTTAAATAAACATGATGGAAATAATGTTATTTTTATTTTATAATTACATAATTATAATTATATCATAATATTTTTTAAAATAAACATAAATATAACATCCATGTGATATATTAATAAAAAATAATCACATCATTTTGCGAAGCAATAGTCCACCATACACACAAATAGTGATATCATTTTTTGATGGATAATATGGTAACGAGTATTATTATATGTTAAATTTATATAATTATTAATATTTCATGAATATAATATATAAAAACTAAACACATAACCATTAACACCCTTATGAGGTGAATATGGATAAAAAATTATATAATTTTGTGAGGCAGTACTCCACCGTACACACAAATTATGGGTTCGTTTACAATTTGATAGAGGAGGATATGGATTAAAATTATTCCATAAAAATAAATACATATAATTAGAAATTAAATATTTTTAATATTGAAATATTTAAAGCATTATAAAAGGTGGTAAATGAATATTTTTAAAAGAAGGATATCACATAATATGACTACCTTCACTTAGTGGGACCACCTTTGGATCCCTTATTGTGGACCCTAAGGTTGGTATTTTAGGAATACCAAAATCTCAATATTTTGGATAACAATATTGGGGATATATTTTTGTATGGTTAATTTGATCCATATATTTTCAATGGTCTTAATGTGTGAGGGTAGTGGGTACCCTTTTATAATTGATGAGTAACATTTTTTTACACCCAAAACTATTCTATAATGTGATGTCCCTTTCAAGAAAATTTCCTCCAACATTGATTAATAATTTCTTAGAAGAGATAAAAGGCCAATAAAAACCTAAAAAACAGAAATAAAAAAAAATTATTCATTTAATTCTATTTACCTCTTTAGTGTTTCCCTCATGTAAATTGGTTTTAACATTAACTATAGTAACATATTTTTCTATTTTTTCTATTCATTTTGAAAAAAATAAAATGATATTTTTTATTTAATATTAATTTTTTTTATTCATAATATGGAATAAATTATTACAAATTATATTCACATAAGTGGAATAATTTAATTTAAAATTAACCCAGAGTGTTGTCGAAAAACAGATTTTCAAGAAATAGTATTTTAAAGCATTAGAAGATGTTATAATGACTATATTACATGAAATAATAAATAAATAAATTTAAATAAATTTATATATATATATAATATAACTTTTTTTAAACAATTAATAATTTTTTTTTATTTTAATTAGATAAATTTGAGAAACATTATATACTTTCAATTTTTTTTTGAAAAAATGCATTTTAAGGAGTAAATATAAACATATTTAAAAATGTAATATAAATATGATTAATTTAAAGTTTGTTGGATATAGTTTAAATAAATAATACTTCTAATAATTTTTAAAAGAATAAAAAATAAATATACTTTTAAATTACACAATTTAATTAAAATAACTGATAGGTTTACCAAAAATCAATATTTTGACATTTCACTGAAAAATCATTATTTTCCAAAAATTTAAAAAAATTAACTATAAATTAATATTGATATAAGGATTTAAAAATAATTTTTGTTTTATAAAATAATAATTCTAAAATTTCTAAAAATTAATTATATTTATATCGGTCATATTTAAATATTGATATTTTAAAATCATGTATAAATTCATTTAAACCCAGTGTTGTGTGTTCAATGCACTATCAAACATGGTATTAATTTAAAATACAAAGGGTGTAACATTATCATCCCACCTTATATAATTTTCATCCTTTAAACTTTATATTACTTTTAACATTCAAGGGTTTGACATTAAAAAATTGTTTTTTAAAAACCCACAACATAAAAAACGTTTAACAAAACATACTCTTAAAAAGGTAATGGGAAACATCAAGATCATCACATAAGTATATTTTCAGATAGGATAAAATTTTCAGGATGGGAGATAATGTATTTTAATTGAGGATATTTTTATAATATAATGTTATATCATTTTTAATGAGAGAAGATACCATCAACTTATCAAGAAAATAGTATTTATAATTCCAGATCATTTTCTTAAGGTTGAGGGATCCTTTTACCATATAGGACAAGGATAAAAGATAATATAAAAACATGAAATGCATTAATTCATCAACATAATCATTTTCATGACAATTTCATCTATTTCACCAAATTATGAGTATTAAAGATGAATGTTTTTTCAAATATCCTAAAATTGGCTTCTAATGGATCACATAATTATGTAAAATGGTACTAATATATTTCTATTATATTTAGAAATTAACCAAAACCATATTTGTCAGGAAAAAAAGTAATATAATTAAAAAAAGGAATATTCCATCATATTCATCACCAAATCAAAAATTCCACAAAAAAACATCACATGATTAAATAACCCTAAAGCCAAAAAAACCTCAACACTTAAGGATTTAATTGTTTTCTTATTAAATAATATTTTATGTTAAATCATATGCTAGAAATAATAGATACATATAACTCAAACCTATAAAACATTTCCCAAAATCAATTTAATCAACTCAAAATAAAAACATTTCATAATATTTGATCCAATAATGTGTTTCCAAAATTCAAATTAATATTTATCCATAAAATTATTTAATTTAAAAAAAATTCATAATAAATAATATATCATATTAAAAGGTGGATAGAATTTCACCCTTATTATCATTTGGCTCTATGTTACACCCTGACTATTAGAATGATGATATTTTATAATTTATTTGTTTTGGTTAGCCATGTCAAGGTGTGGGTTGAGTGATGGCCTAAATTTTTTTAACGTTTAATAATTTTGATGGGTTTTTGATCGGTGCATGGGTACCACACGGTTGGCAGTAGATATGTAGTCAGCCCAGGTGCCTATGCAGTTCCCTAATGCTTAAAATAAACAGAATATTCTAAAACTAAAACATTATTAGTTTTTAATCGTACTAGTAATAATTTTATTGTGAAAAAAATATAATATTATTGTTATTAAAAATAATATACTAATAGTTATTATTTAATTGAAATTAAAAGCGTTCTAAATATTGTTATGATTAAATTATTATTAATTTGGATATTATTTAAAATGAAATGAATAAATTTACAATTATTATTATTATTATTATTAGTGTTATTATTATTATTAAAAAATTAATGATATTGTTATGATTATATTATTATTAATATTGTCACTAAGAAAAAATTAGTATTATCAAGACGATATGTAGAAATAATTTTTATAATAATAATAATTATTATCATAATAATAATAATAATAATAATAATTAGTATTATTATATTAAAAAAATTGAGAACCCTAGGGGAATCCCCATTCTCTTCTCCCATTCGCGGAACAACACCCACCCCCCATGGGGTTCTCTGACCTAGTGGCCCCCTAAATCCCTCTCTAGCCTATTCATGGAGGCCCCCTACTCCATCTCCCTCATATGTGTGGTGGCCCTCAACTCCCTCTCCCTCTTGAATTCCCCCCATTGATTCTCCCTCATGCATGTGCGATGGGACAACTTGAACCCCCAGTCCACACTGTGTTCTAGGGGGCCCGAACCCCCTATGTAGTTCCTCTACCCTGCTCCAGTAAATCTTCAATTCCCTTCAATGACAGCAATGTACTTTAAAATTTCAATTTTATATCATTACTTTTTGGAATTTTTATTCATGTTTGCAAAAATCTAATTCATCGGGTTATGATATGTGTGTTTTCCTCATTTTCTAGGGTGTGTGGTTAGTTCTTAAGGTCTTTGTCTCCGTTTTATTGTACTTTATTCCATCTTCACATGTTGATGTAGATGTTCCCTTTCTACTTCCTCCAATTTCAATTCATTTGTTACATGGGTTTTCATAATGAATTTCTAAATCATGATTCACACCATTAATATATTCATCGTTAAATCATGATGGTGTTATCTTATTGGTTGATTCTGCTAAAAATAGGTTTTTAGAAACATTCATATCTATGATTATGTTTATGCTTTACCATTGGGTTTGAATAATTTTCATTTTCTTCTAAAATTGTTATTTGGGATATGGTGAGTGTGTAGTTTCTTAAAAAAATGTTTGGAGAAGACCACTTGTGCTATTTCATTTGGATGTGGGCACATCCATGGATATAAAGAGTGCACCCATGGATGTGTCTAAAAATGATGATGACATGTGGAGTTTTTCTTTTCCTAAACCATGGTTTTTATAAAAAAACTCTTATGTCCCCTTTCCATCTCTTTTGATAAATTATTTTATGGTTTCAAAAATTACTCAAAGTGCTTTCAAAATTGTATTAAAAGGTTATCAATTATTTTTTATTTGATAAGAATGTTGTTCTTTCTTAAATTGGGTAAAGGCATGTTTGGTACCTTCGATTGAGTTGTGTTTGATTCAAAATTGTTTAATACAAATGTGGATTTGAGATGAGGGCTTGTTTGAAAAATGTAATTGGTTTGGATGTGTTTGAATCATAAAGTCCGATTAGAGAAGTCATACACAAAATGGGATTTCTTATTATTGGAAATTGTTTTTAAGGTGTTTCCATTTTTTTGATAAATGTACCATAGATGGGAAGAGCTAACGGCATGTTTTTCATTTTAAAATGTCTTTTGTAAAACCCTTCATGGGACGGGATCCCTACTCAGCTTTTTATCAATGATATTTGGAGGGTCCTCTTTCTAGATATTCTCTTATCTAATGAATTTTTTATGGAAAGGGACCACACTGAAGGTGGCTAGGGTGATGTCAGATTATGTGGTGTGATTGGTTATATATATGAGAATTATTTTTATAATTGTATAACATGCCCCTTGTGAAACATGACATGGGAACCTAAAATAGTAAAGATGTATATTGTGAACGATTATGGAACTAGTCTCTATTGTTGTACAAGCTAGTGGTCCATAATAGGTGGATTCATGGGTTAATTTCTATGTGATCAGCCCCCTCATGAAGGATAGGTAGAGAAATAGTCGTTCATTAGGGTTTTATGATGTCATTGAGTAGGTAATTCCTTTAGGATGAGTCACATGTATATTATGTTCTGGTTCTCCACTGAGTTCCTAGGATTTACTATTTTTTACCTATATGATTATTATTAGAGTTGTTTCCCTTGTTGTGTAGTATCATGTTCTTTGTACCACTTTTTTTGTTTTTATTTTTTTAAAACGATGAATCTGTGGTTGGTTGAAAAATGATTTCTAATTTGTTTCTTGAATGATATAGCATAACTCACCCATTTTCTTTGTGTAAAATGTTTCAAATTATGTGGAAAATGGATCGTGTTTTTTACTTAACCTGAAAAGTGTGCATGAAAATATAATAGTATATTTGCATTTAAAATATGTATTAATGGAATGTTTTTTAATGGAATATAATGGATTTATTGGTGGTTACCTACTGATTTGTTAGCTCACACACTACCTATAACACTTAGGGTCGATAAACCCGAGCTGTTTTACATTTTTGACTTTGTTCATGGTTTCTTGCAGGTCATTATTGTTAAAGCATAGCTAGTCTTATAGTTTGTGTTGACCCATAGATCACATGAAGATAGTATGGTGCTGGTTCAGTTTGTTCATTTTAGTTTTATTAATATATCTTAGTTTTCATCTTGCTGATTGTATTTTGTAACTGAATTTGTTTATAACTTTATTTGAGGTTCATTAGTGCATGTTTCTATGTTATTAGGTTATTAAATATTTTCTTATAGTTTGGGAAATTTATTTTGGGATTAATTCATTCCCACGTATATTTTTTTTATGCCTGAAACCAATTTTCAACTAGTGGGATCAGGAATACCCTTCGAGCCATGCTACGGACCCACTCAGGTGACAGGTTCAGGGTCGACCCAGGTTGGTTCTTAAAAAAATGGTATCAGAGGAGGATCTTGATATTAGGGGTGTCAAGTAGATGGAGTTTAGGATTATTGGGAATCAGGAGGATGGTTACGGGTCAGTGCCTGATCACCACCGCTCATAAAGAGATTATATTTACCAGTTTTAGTCAGTGTTTGGAGTTTTTTATCATTGTTTCAGATTGAGGGAAGAAAGTAGAGGTTAATTGGTGTCCATTTGTGAACCCATATAGAGTAGTGATACATGTGGAGACCTGGATCCTGGTTCAAGGTCCTTTTGGTGTTATATCTTACTTGGGATGTGGACAACTACCATATCCCTGAGTTAGACATAATCACTAGTCCCTCTTTTCGGGATATATTGGTGTATGTTTTGCCCTATCTTGGTATTGGTTCTGTAAGCATGTGTTGATACTAAAAATAGATTTTTTGAAATTTCAATATTCTGGGAAAGAAAGTGCTTTCATAAAATAGTTTTATATTGGAAAGGTGGATTTAAAAAAATAAAATTAAAAAATTGGAAGTTTTTTTCATTTAAGGGTGTGGATTGGACGTGACGCTTGGTGTTCCTTATGGATGTTTTCATGTGTGCGGGTATGTGTGGAATGTGCATGTGGGTACGTATGGATGGAAATGGGTGGAAACACCTTTAACAGTTCATAAGAATCTATTAGTGGGGTTTTTGAAATAAATGGTTTGCTGGGCCATCTTCAAAATTTATTTCAACAAAAAGGTGATTTCATAATTGGGTATTCATAAAAATTGTGTTTTGGTATTTTAGAATTTTCCCTTGAAGTAGTCAGTGTTGAAAATATATAAAAATAGTGGTTTTTATAAATGTGATTTTTTCTTGTGTTTTTATATGTTTGTATTGTAATACTGTTACCCTTGGATTGGGGTTTATATATTGTTTTTTTAGTTTGTTCGGGATTTTGGGATGGTTATCATGGCTCGGGGTGTTTATTTTCAGTGAACTTGGTCTTGGTGCTTGTTTTGATTATGTTTTTTGTGTTGTTCAGAATATTTCACCCTGAAATGTCCCCAGAAGTTGCTAATAAGTCCTTCCCAATTCTGGTCTCTATCATGTGTTTCTTTTCTTTTGAGGCGTTAGACATTATTTTTGGGCAGTGAAGTGGTTTTTGGGGAGTAGAGAATGTCTTTGGGTGGTTGGCGACTCATGAGCTTGTTAGAGTTTGTATTTTCTTGGGTTTAGTGGAGGGTCTAGCCTTGGAACACTAGAGGTTGATTCCTCATTATAGTTGGAGTTGGGATGATGTGGGGTGTGTTGAAGTCCGTCTTCATCTAATGGATCATACCTGATTTGGTGAAGGAAAATAATTAACATCTCATACATAGTTTACAAGGATAGTGGTTGGTGAGGGTCGGTGTTGGCCGCTTCAAGGAGTTGGCATTTGTAGTGAAAGTGCTTGTAAAATCATGTGCCCCTTGTTGTTTATGAGGGTTCCCCATCTGGCGAGTGGCGTGTATGACAGGATCCTGTTTCCCAAGAATCTCTTTCATCTCTGTCGACTTCTATTTCATCAGAGAACATTTTTATGTTCCATAGGTATAGTTGGTTCATACATTATAAGCTATCTTGTTACATCCATCCATAGCCTCACCGTCATTAAAGAAATTCAAGTCACCAAGGAATGTTCTGTAAGAATCTCTGTTCAAGGGAGGAGTTATAATCAGGGGATTCTTGTGCCGGACTGTGAGGAAGGATATGTTTCATCCATCAGAGCCCCATCTACAAGTCTCAAGGTGAACCTTTCTTAGAGACAAGAGTTTCCTAGTATGAGTGAAACCTTGGCCTAGGTTATGTTTCCATATTTGGTAAGGAAATATATTAATTTTCCATGTTAATACATGTTTCTTTTGTAAGTTTAACCATTTTTACAGTGGTGTGACTAACACTATTTATCAAAATCCCTGGGGTTGTGTCTATTCTATGTGAGGCATCCCTAAATCATTCATTTTCATTTAGGGTTGTTTTGACCATGGGTGAACTGAAAATTTTTTATTTTTATTTTATATGTAATTATTTGGAGGTGTTTAGGTATTTTGAAATTCTTAGATGATGTTTTTGGTCCTTTTTCTAGTTTGGGATTCTTTTCGTGGGTTCGGTTGTGTTTTTGTTCACCCTTGTGCGGAGGATTTTGGTTATTATAGGTGATCTCCCTTGTTTCAGTATGTTGGGTTTTCTTGTAATTGGACTCTTGTTTAAATCATGATGTTGAAGTAGTTCCATTATCAATAAATAGTTGGTTGAGTTTGGGTTAGGAATTATATAGTTTCTGGTTTATAGGAGGTTGTTGTTTGGGTAGGTTTGAGTTGGTAGGTCCTGCGGTAGCCACTCCCTATGGTGGTGTGTTCAAATTTTATGGTTTCTATGTTAGTGCAATTTTAATAGTGGGGATAACCCCCTTGTGTTCTAACCTTATTGTGAGTTTTGGTTTTTTCTATATCGATCGGCTGTGAGTTGGGGAATAAAATAGTCACCCCAGAAATTCCCTGTTTCGAGTTTATGTTTTGGCATGGACTAAAATCTTGACTAACTTTCAACTTGGTGACTTAATGGGGCAGAATGTTTTTTGGTGGGGAGAATTGTCACAACCCGACCTTTTATTTTATTTTATTTTATTATATCTTGGTTTCTATTAGCCTTGTCAATGTGTTGGTCGAGCATTGGCCTAATGTTTTTTTATGTTTACTAACTTTGATGGGTTTCAGATATGTCAACAGGAACCACATGATTGGCAGTAAATGTGTGGTCAGACTAGGTACCTGTGCAATTCCTTAATGTTTAAAATTGATAATTTTTTATAAAAATAAAAATTAGTAACTGTTAAAAAATAATAGTAATAATATTATTGTGAGAAATGATATTATTATTATTATTAAAAAAATGATACTAGTATTTATTATTTAATTATTATAAAAAATTCTCTCAATTTTTTTTGATTATATTATTATTAATGTCATTACTATTTAAAGTGAAGTTAATAAAATTATTATTATTATTATTTTTTTAGTGTTATTATTATTATTATTATTATTAAAAATAATGATATTGTTATGATTATATTATCAGTAAAATTATCCTTAAGACTATAATTATTCTTATTAAGATCATATTTAGAAATAATATATTATTGTTGTTATTATGATTATTGTTATTAACATTATTAGTATATTAAGCAAAAAAAAGATCGAAACCCCAAGGGGGCATCGTCCCCCTCCCCTCTTATCCTATTCATAACACCACACCCACCCCTATTAGGATTATCCAGTGCATCAAACCTCTACTACCTCTCTGGCCTTTGCGTGGTGGCCCCATACTCCCTCTCCTTATGACACCCCCATTGCTTCTCCCTACTGCGCACACAACTGTCCAACCCAATCCCCCAGTCCACACCCTATTCTGGTACAGCCTGACCCCCCATGCACAGTGCCTCCATCCTACTCTGGTGCGGATGAAATTTCCCTCACCAACTGCCCTCTCACTTTCCAATAAAATGGGGTTTCATTTTTTTTGTGTTTTCTTCAAATCATCCAAACCCAAGTGCCACAACTTATGAGTCACATGTTTTCATCAGTTTCTAGGCTATGTGGTTGGTATGTAAGGTCTCACCCTCATTTCCATTAGAGTTTCACCCATCTGTGTGAGTTGAGTTAGGTTTTTCCATTCCTTTTCTTCTAATTTCAATCCATTAGATGCTTGGATTTTCATATTTAATTTAGAAATCATGTTTCATGACTTTAATATGTTCATAGTTAAATCATGTCAGTGTTATCATGTTGGTTGATTTTTCCAAAAATTGATTTATGAATCATTTCTATTTATGCACATATATATGCCTTTCCTTTGGGTTTGAATAATTTTTATTTTCTTTTAAAATGGTAATGTTGGATATTTTGGATGGTGTTTTCCTAAAAAAACATTTTATGGATTTTTTTTGGATTTTTTTAGGTTGGGTTATGGAACATAATGCCTTTGAGTAAATGGATAATTTTGAAAATGAATGGTGTGTGTGTGGTTTCTTCAAAAATGGGTGGGAGAATATCACTTGTGATATTCCATTGGATGTGGGCACATCCATGGATACACAGAGTGCACACATGGTTGGTCCTACAAATGATGATGACATTTGAAGTGGTTCTTTTCTCGAACCTTGGTTTTTCTAAAAGGAAATATTATCACACCTTCACATATCATTTGACAAATGATTCTATAGAATGAAAAATTCCAAAAATTTGTTTCGAAATTTTGAGTAAGGTTATGAATTATTTGGTGTTTGATAAAAAATTGGTTCTTTATTTTCATGGTTAATGGCCCGTTTTCAACCTTTGAGTGTGTTTTGTTTGTGTCAAAATACTTTTCTTGTAATGTGGATTTGAGATATGGGCTCATTTGGAAAATTTAACGTGTTTGGTTGTGTGCTTGAAACATAAAGGTTGATTGGTGAAGGAATAGTGAAATGGTATTTCTTATTATTGTAAAAGGGTTTTAAGGTGTTTCCTTATTTTTGGTAAATGTACCCTATATGGGTAAAGGCAATGAAATTTTATGAATTTTGGAATAAATTTTGAAAAACCTGTCTTGGGTTGGATAACTTATCTAGTTTTTCAACCATGATATTGAGAGGGTCCTCAGTATCGGGTCTCCCTCTTGTAATTAATATGTTATGGGAAGTGACCACCATTGAGGTGGCCTAGGTGGTTCCTGATTATGTGGTGTGTTTAGTTATATATATGAGGCTTGTTTTGTGAATTGAATGACCCACCCCATATTGAAAAAAGGCATGGGAACCAAGAATAGAAAAGAGATTCACTCAGAACGATTGATGCACTAGTATTGGTTATTGTACTAGCTAGGGCCCTCTAGTAGTTGGAAGCTTTGGTTTATTGCTATTGGATCAGGCCCTTCAACCAGGCCAGGTAGGGAGACAGTTGAGTGTTAGGTCTTTATGACATATTTGAGTAGGGAATTCCTTCATGATAAGTCGTATGTATAGTATGTTCTGGTTCTCCTATAAGATCGTATCTTTTCTCGTGTTTTAGCCTTATGAGTACTATTACAGTTGTTTCCCTCATTGTGTAGTGTCTTGTTCATCTTACCTAGTTTTGGGTTTTATATAAAAAAACAATGAATGTTGGGTTGGATGAAAAAGGATTTCCAAGTAGCTGTTCGATAGAGAAAGCACAACACCCCCTTTCATTCTTATACCTTGTTTCAAATTATATGGGTGATGGATCTTGTTTGTTTGTTTTAAAATGAAATGTGGGTATAAAAATCAACTTTTATAATTGTATTTTAAACTAGTATTAATGGAATTTCATCAGGAATGTAAATGAATGGAATCATTAGTGGTTACCTACTGAGCTATTAGCTCACACCCTAACCATACCACTCAGTGTCGGTAGACCTGAGCTGTTTTATAGGTTCATCCTTTATTCAAGTTTTGTAGTAGGTGCTCATTGTTAGAGCACAAATGGTCTTATGGTTGGTGGTGACCAAGTGGTCACATAGAGATCGCATGGTGGCAGTTCAATTTTTTTTAGTTTCAGTTATGTATATTAGTTTTCATCTTGTTGAGTTTATTTTGTAATTTAATCTGTTTATATTTTTCTTTGAGGTTTAGTTGTTCGTGTTACTACTATTTTCCATTATAAAATTTATTTATCTAGTCTTGATAATTTATTTTGGGTTTAAATTGTTCACTAAGATATGTTTTTATTCCTAACACTAGTTTCTAGCTCGAATTGATCAGGAACTCCCTTTGAGCCATATCATCAACCAGCTTGGGTGATCGGTTTAGTGTTGACTCCAGTTGGTTCATGACACTTTATGTTCAAGCCATATACCCTTCCAAGATACAATGATCATCCACCTGATATATGGGTTGTACATTTTCTAAAACTATATTAATATAATTCTAGTAATGTATCTGAAAATATGATGAACATCTTAAAGATAAAATTAAACACCAAATTAGATTTCAACAACAAAATTATTTTATACATATTATTTTTAATACAACATCAACTAGTATTTATTCAACAAAATTACCTTAACATTAAGAACATATAAAAAACTTCCATTCTTTAGTCAAATTTTTTCCCATAAAATATTAACATACCATTAAATCACCTTTCTAGGTCATTTCTTTAATTAAATATATTCATGATAATCCTTAATGAAATAATAATGAAAAAAATCCTTAGATTATTCATGGTTCTTATAACTAGAACACCATTGATAAAAATATTTCAACAACCTGATTCTTGAGTTTCAACACATGAACAATTAAATCATTCCATCACAATTATTTTTATAAAATAGGACCTTTGCAATTAATCCTTGGAATAGGTAATTGACATAGATAATGAAGATTTTCCACATACAGTATTGAGTTGTTAGTGGTGTCTTAGGATCAACTTCAATTCCATGTATCTTGTTAACAAGACTCTTCCTTTTTCTTTGAAAATTAGATTACTTGTAAACTCATTTTTCACATATAATGTATATTCAAGTTCATTTAAAGAATATTCCATAGTGCCTATTCTAATACATTTTTACCTATAGTATATTGAATCTTATTTTCATTAACATAATTAACAATTTATCATCTATGAGACGCCATCCTTATATTATTTGATGTTTTTAGAAGTTAAAATATTATCAAATTGTTAATAATAATTTATATATATCATTTTTCATGATAAAAAAATATAAAACATCCATTACCATTAGTTTTGGAATATTATTTGGAAAATTATTATGTTATCCATTACATTGATTGTTGGTATGATTTATATTATTTCTCCCCATTAACAAAAATAAGGAACACATGTTAACAATATAGTATATAATAAATGTAAAAAACAGAAACATACAATCATTGGAGGAATAACTTATCGATAAAAAGTATATCTAGAATTATGAATTTATAGGTTTCAATCTAGGTTATACATGGTAATTTTTCCTATTTATTTTTAATGCGATTTGTTAAGTCCTTTATAATGGTTTGTAAAGTGTTTTTAATTTTAAAATTTCTCCATTAATAATTTCAAAAGTATTTGTATAATGACCATTTTTCATGCACTAGGTGATAATAGATTCCTAATGAATATTCCCATTTTATAGTTATTTACCCTATGTTAAATTATGCTTGAGCCAATACACTTATTGAATCCATAGAGCGATGCAATTGAAAAGAAACCACTTAATCCATTCTTCACTAAAATCCTTGGATATTTTCATACACCTAAAAATATCCTTAGATTTATAACTATTATTCTCAGTAAATTATTCTCAACCTAGTTTCTAAAGGATAAATAAAAATTTCATCTGATGTGAAATATATAAATCCAAGACCTTTTCACATATTATTAAATGGGTTTTAATACAATCATATATTTATTACAAACCAAATATCTTTAAGCCTTGGGTATTTTGGAATAATATGTTCAAAATACATTAAAGTGATGAAAAAGTTTAAATTTTTAATTTTTTCTCCATATTGAGTTTCTAAAACCTTTCCATATATTTATATTTTCCACGATAACCTATGGAATACATAGAATGAAGGGGTGATCTAAAAATCCCAGTAATTGAATAAACATAACAAGTAAATCTAACATGTGAGATAAAGTAATGACATGAAATCATTAAATATAATTCATAGTACTAATCACAAGGGTGAATAACATAAAAAATGGTATCTTAAGATCATGGAAAAATTTTGAATTATGTTAGTAGTACAAAACAAGACATAAAACTGAATCAGGGATAACTACCTTAACAATATAACATAGTATTAAATTCCAATAGAATGTTAGGTTTACTCCTAAAGCCGATACATGACGACGCATGATACAAAATATTTACCATTTCATTAGAGTGTTATCTTGGATGACCTATCATAAAACATTCATGATTATGTGTGCCAAAATGGAAATAATTCATTAATCATAATCATAAAAATAACCCATGTAAATATAATGGGTTGAATAATTTTTTCGCATATGACAATCAAAGGAAACATTCATTATGAAGGCATTTGATAGTTGAAGATTAAAAATATATTACCACTGAAAATGGTGGGATAAAAATATAGTTATAAATGTGAGAAACATATATACATAATTTATAATTAATAAATGATATAATATTGTCTTCCTTAATTAATATGTCTCTAAAAGATTATATAAATTATTTATTGAGAAAAATACCCTTTTCAGTTTAAAAAATACTTTAAAATTCAAATTCAAAAACTAAATATTTATTAAAATTTATGAAACTATTTCCAATAAAATTATAATTATAAACTTTAAAAAAAATTAATAAGTGTCCATGATTATTGGATTGTTTTTTTCATGTAATGTTAGCCAAAAATCATTCCTTTTAATATTTTGTAAGAAAAGTAAAAAGTATCTTGTTTAGAACTCAATTAATTTTATTATTTATAGAATATTTTATTAAAATATTTTTTTGGGATAAAATGACTTTAAAAACTAATTTGACAATATTAAATATATTCTAGAATTTTTCTTAGGAAACAAGGATTTTAATGTTAAATAATTTTTGACTTAAGAGAGAAATAAAGCTGGATTTTATTGAAAATAATTTCCCTATATTTTTATGTAATATAGAGGGGAGAATTGTAAAATTACCTACCATTTTCTTGATTAACCAAAGTGGAATAAAACATAAGGGTTTTATTACACAATGATATAATAATATCCTAAAATGGTAATTAAAACATTAAAAAATCTCTATTAAATGAGATCAAAACATAAACCATTACAACTTTGGTAACTCTTAAATCATAACTCACATAAATGAATTAAATTAATTGTAACATAAAATACTATAGAGTATGAATGATTAATGACATAACATGTAAATGGGCAATATATACATCATTTAAAATAAGTTATGTTCATAAAAGAACATGTATCTCAAAGAAGCATGTTTTGAGACGAAACACGTATGTTGGGTGTAGAAATTATCATGTATGTATTTTATCTCCAAAATAATAAAATTATATCATTTATTTTTTTTCATAAGAAAAAATTTCAATTCTTAATACCATATAATGAATTAATTTAATTCATTTATTTTAATGATTTATTTAATTACATAATCATTTATGTTTACATCTATTATATTGAGGATGGTCAATTCATAATTTCCAAATGGTATTAGTTTGTTGACCATGGTCAATGTGGACATTTTTTAATCATATCTGAAAAAATAATCAAAAAATATTTATAATTTTTATACATAAATTATACTTTCAAAACTAACCGCAAAATATAGTTATGAAAAATTAACTACGATATAATCATTGATACGGTAGGTTTTATGTTTACATAAGTAACATTTCAATTTCTCAATGATAGTGATTGAAAAAAGGTAAGTGTTATTATACCATCACATCATAATAATTATACAATAAATATCATATTATTTATTAAAATAAACTTTTATATACCATCCATATAATGAGGTAATAAAAAACGATTCCTATCACTTTGTGAGGCAGCATTCCTCCATACACATGAAGGATGTTATCAATTTATAATTGATATTAAGGTATAATGTATATGACATGTTACATTTCCTGATTTATTAATATTCAATTAATATCACATATAAAAAATTAATTCATCATCATAAAAATCCATGAGATGTGATTATGGAAAACTAATGAAATTTATTTGTGAGGTGGTAACCATTTATACCCACAAATGATGGCTACATTTCCCATTCCATAGAAGATGATATGGATAAAAATAATTCCATAATAATAACCGAATAAAATTATATAAGGGATACATGTGTTCTTATTGTAATATCTCAGATCCGTGTGCCACTCAACAGGTTCCTCGAACCTGGTTGGTCACATGACCTAAAGTGAATTTCCCCAAATGCCAGAGGCTACCGACTAGCAGCAAGGGCCTAGGACTGATAGTGGGGAATCTATGCCCTCATTTTTCAAAGTGTAGCACAGCGGAAAAATATAAACATAAAAATACGGAATCAGTAAACAATATAGACGTGAAATGGAAAACAGAACAGAAGTAAAAGATAACCAAAAGTTATATATATGATTATGCAACATGTCTCTAATTCTAAGGAAGCAGCCAAAACTAGATACACTCCAATCTGATACAATACAACACAATGTACAAAGTACTGCAAAACAAAACCCAACAGTGCAGTAGGAACTTGTCAGCTTCGCAAGCATAATCTTGGTCTCATGCTCTCCCACTCCTCTACAACAATCATGTACCGGTGTAGGGACCATTTCCCTTGTCGACACCAGTAACAATATAATCTGTTTGGACCCAAGACATGACCCAATCATGGTGTTAGAAATAAATCTCAGTAGGCAACAACCAAAGGCCCATTCCCAATTTTCAGTGAAAAAGTGAAACAGTAGTGTGCAATAACGTAATGTAGTAAACTATGAAGTACTCAAAAGTAACCATTCCTACCAGTTACATTTCCATTTTAAAAATTATTTAACAATTCAATATAATATATTTGTGAGTTTTCATAGACTCGGCCTCGACCGACAATCTCTTATACCAGTGCCATAATAGAAACCCAAACAAGATATCTTCAAAGTGAACATTTTCCTCAAACAGGAAAGTCCATACCCTCAAGCTAGAAAAAACGAAAAGCTTAGTTGACTACCCTTAGGCATAACAAATATTGCCCTGAGGTATGCAGGATATCACCCTCAGGCATGGAATCTACTGCCCACATGCATAATGAATGTTTCCCTCAGGTTAAAAAAATCATTTCCCTAAGGCTAAAAAAACATTTCCCTCAGGCATTCCATAGGAAAAGAAAGTAACCGAGCTGATCTCAACATGTAAGAAATAAATTTATATATGTTTCCTTTCAATACAAACTCTAAACATGCTATAATCATCACATACCAATGGGTATCCTGGCCAAACAGGTAAACAAGGGAAACACACCCTTGGGGTGGCCCTAGGTCAAAGCAACGATCTCAAACAGTAGTTTATACTTATTCATTAGATTAACTATACAATTCTAGGTATCTCAAACAGTCATGGTCTCTTCCATAAGACACCCCGAACTTGGGCGTGTGGCACAACGGTACAAAAAATCAAATCGACAGTTGGAATTATACACAAGACCACCTACCTCGATCTCCTCTGATCGATATATGTGAAAGGCGCCTCCCGAATAAACCATGAATGACAAAGATCTGAGATAAATGATTACCCGTTCAAACCTAAAAACCATACCTTAGGGAAATAATTTTAAAGAATGGTTTAAGACGAGGGAAGAACTTACCCACCTCATTTAAAAGAGATCGATAGCAAAAGAATCGAAGTCCCAGTTAGCAATTGGGAGCTTCTCCAAATATCAGCCTCCTCTCCCCCTACTCCTGGTGAGTTATCTAACTCCTCTGCTGAATGAGGAGGATAATGCCTCTTTCTCACAAGAAAACATAACTACACAGTGTTTCCTCTCAAGTACATGGCGTGTACTATCCTTTTTAACTATTCTACTGGCGGTTACATTCCGCCACCTCACTGTTCATCTACCGACATATTACACGGAGTGTATAACTAAGTATATGGTGTGTACTATCCTTGTTTACCTATTCCTCTGGTGGCTATATTCCACTACCTATCTGTTTACCTCCCTACTGATTACACTGTATGTATTACTATGTACATAATGTGTAGTTTGTTTTTACAACCTTAATCACCAACAAGACAACACGCCATGTATTCTCATCCCACATGGACAGAGTACATGGTGTGTAAAAAAGTACACGGTTTGTACCCATAATTTTCGGATTTTTCCCAAATTTCCCTTGTTTTCTAAAAAACACATAAGGAAATGGAAAAAAGAAGAAACTTTTACATCAAGAATAAGAACCTGGTTTATACAAACTACACCCCTTAAAGAAATTCATCCCCAGATTTACCTTCCAAGGTTGGTGAAGATAAAGCTGATAACAATTCTATCCACTGATCGTGTATGTTGTTCTACCACTTCTAGGTTTCATCCTGCACTTAGCCATTCTGCCATAGCACCCATACGAGAGGAACTGACCAGCCTCAGAGAACTTTCATGCTCCTATAAATAATACGAATAGGATTCTCCTCAAAGGATGCATCAACCATATGTTAAACCTACTCAGGCTGAAAACAATAGATTCATTTGAGTGATAATGGAATAGATGAGTTATGTGGAAGACATCATGCATGGCCTGGTACCTATGTGGTAACTGTAACCGATAGGCAACTGGCCTGACTCTCTCTAAAATCTCAAACGGCCCTACATACCTCGTTGAAAGATTACCCTGTATTCAGATCCTCCAATGTCCCAACCTCGGTGAAACATGCAAGAAAACCATATCTTTGACCATGAACTCCAATGGTCGTATGGGGAGATAAACATTATAATTCTAATGATACTTTGTCATAGCCATACTCTTCAGAATCAACTGGACATGATCTGAAGTCTCCAGCACGAGATGTGGTCCCAAAAAAGTTACCTCACCTTCCTCCAACTAGCACCAGGGATATTGGCATGGCTTAAAATATAAATCCTCATAAGGTGCGATCTCAATAGTTTCCTGAAAACCATTATTGTAGGAAAACTCCACATGGGGTATATGATTTTTCTAAGAGCCCCCAAATTCCAGGACGCATGCACGCAACATGTCCTAAAGAACCTATATTGTACGTTCTACCTGGACATCAGTCTGGGGGTGGTATGATGTGCTCATAAGCACCTATGTACCGAGTGACCTTTGATAAAACTGCCAGAAATGAGATGTAACTTAGGAATCCCTATCTAAAAGGATAGAACGTGGGACCCCTTGAAGATGTACTACCTCACAGATATAAAAGTTTTTGATATTTTCAACACCCAATGTCTCCTTGATTGGAAAAAAGTTATCTACCTTCGTAAGTCTGTCTACAACAACCCATATGGAATCATTTCCTTGAAGTGAACTCAAAAACCTAGTCATGAAGTCCATCATGACATTATCTCATTTCCAATCTAGAATGGTTAACTATTGTAACAGTCTGGCTGGCCTCTGATTCTCCGCCTTCACCTGCTGACAGGTGGAACATCTTGTAACAAAACCGGCTACCTCTCTTTTCATACCCGGCCACCAATATTGACGTCTCAAGTCGCGGTACATTTTAGTAACTCCAGGATGCACTGCCTAAGCTGAATCATGATATTCCTGCATCAACTCCTCATGTATATCCCCTAGAACCCACACTCATCCATGAATACACAGTACCTCGTCATCGCCTATAGTCCAACTGGGAGGATGGTCCTCACATGCCACTGACTCTCATAGAACTAGGACTTTTGAATCCATTAGATGTATCATCCACACTCTATCCAGGAGGGTAGAATTCATAGATAAGGATGAAGGATAGGTTCACCCCTTACTATCGTGCACCTACAAATGCATTTCATAAAACAAAGCCATAAGCTTCCACTCACCACTGGCATCCTGCTCTACCTATATCTGAGTCCTCCAACTCAGTGCATCAGCTACTGTGTTACCCTTATTAGGTGTATAGGCAAGCTCAATGTCAAAGGACTGAAGGTATTCAACCCACCTTCACTATCTCAAATTCATGTGACACCAGGTAAAGATGTATTTAACACTTTTGTGGTCCGTAAACACCACAAAATGTTCTCCCAAGAGATAATGTCTCCTACAGTGTAACACATGAACAACTGCAGCCAACTAGAGATCATGAGTTGGGTAATTCCTCTCATGTGACCTCAACTTCCGAGACCCATACACAACTACTCGATCACCTTGCATCAACACTGCTCCCAGCCCAATACCTAACAGATCACAGTAATCTATATAGATCTTCCCTTTCTCTAGAAGTATCAGGACTAGTGCTGATGTCAAACTTCCATTCAGTTCCTGAATGGCTGTCTCACAAGCTTTTGACCTAACAAACATCATACCCTTCTTAGTCAAGCCCATCAACGACACTGTTAAGTGGGAGAAGTCATGTATTAAGCGCCTGTAGTAACCATCCATCACCATGAAACTCCATATTTCAAACACATTATTAGGATTCTCCTAGGAAACTACTACTCTCACATTCTATTGGTCTACCGCAAATCCTGCCTCTGAGATAATATGTCCTAGGATGTGAATATGGTCCATCTAAAAGTGGAACTTTGAGAGCTTAGAATATAAATGATTCTCACTCATTATACTCATTATGATCATAAGATGGGTGGAATTTTCATTTCATGTCTGAGAGTATACCAAGATATAATCCATGAATACAACCATAAAATAATCCAGATATGGGTGGAAAACATGATTCATCAGAGACATAAAACCTGCTAGCGCATTTTTGAGTCCGAACGGCATGACCATGTACTCGTATATACCATATCTACTCTGAAATGCTATAAGCAGTATGTACGATGGTCTAACGTGAAAATGATAATATTTGGATCTCAATTCAATCTTCAAGAAAACTCATGCTACTATAATTTGATAAAAATATCATCAATCCTCAGTAAGTGATAGTGGTTCTTAACAATCAACAGGTTCAGTTTCTGATAATCCCCGATGAGTCTATGGGTACCATCAACCTTCTTAGTGAAAAGGACATGCGAACCCCAAGGAGAAATATTGGGTCAGATAAAACCCTTTTCCTATACCTCCTCTAACTGCCTCTTGATCTCCTGCAATTCTGGTGTAGCCATCCTATAAGGAGGAATGGACACCATTGCCGCTCCTGGCACAAGATCAATAAAGAAATCCACCTCTTGATCTGGATGTAGACCTAAAAAGTCATCCGATAAGACATCCCTGAAACTATTTACCACTAGAGGGAAATCCTTTTGACAAGTTCCCTAGTCATAGAAATATAAACTCGAAATCTAGGCAGTCACTCCACCTCACCCACGATGCTCGAGTCTAGATCGACTCACCCGAACATCACATTCGCCCTTGCGTAGAAACTCTCCTCCCTCTGGTGACGTGAAACTCACCCTGTGATGATAGCAATATACAATGGATTGAAAGGGTACCAACATGTCCATCCCAAGAATGACATCATAGGATATAATCTCTAAGACATAGAAGTCCCATAGAAAGTGACACCCACCAACCACTAGTGGGAACTCCTTACACTGGCACACACCTTCCTTTATAATTCCCAACGGATTGTATAGAATCATGATATCAGAAAGAAAAAGAAACACAAATTCTATGTCTCTTCACAACGAGCACAAATATAAAGCTACGTATAGAACCAGTATCAAAAATTATATAAGATAAAATAGAAACAACTAGAATAATACCTCTAATAATGGAAGGTATCATATCCTTCTTATGTTAATTATATTACACTGCATATGTCTGCCCAGTACCGCGGCCCTGCGACATCGCCTCGCTACCCTGAGCTGAACCACCCTACTGTCTCTGAGATCCTGGTGTCTGGATACCATAGCCACGACCACCACCTTGGCCTGAACAGCCTGACATATTCAAATTCCTTGACTAGTAAGAAGCTATTGGCCTTCTCCTGCTTGCGAAGTCTACACAGATCCCCTCTTACTAGTCACTGGTGGAAATGCCCTGCAAGAACACTGAAGATGACTCATCCTACCGCATGCTTGGCACTCCACTAGTTCACATAGACATTGAGGTCTTTTATGCCTTGCTTTACAACACTGGTAGCACATTATCGGGCCACCCAAAGAATTCTTCTGGCTATTACATCCATCGTGAGATAAATCCATTTTCCTCTTACTATGGTCTGTATAAATAGTACCAGAGACTGATGTCGAACCACTCTAGTCTGCACCACTAGCTTCTCGTAGGTTACTATCAGTAGTCAATGCCTAGTTCATAATATCATCCATTGTAGGAAACCTAAAAACAGTCACTGGCGCTCAGATATCATATCAAAGACCATCCTCAATGTGTCTTTCACTCAGCATCTTATCACCCACCCGAACGGGGGAAAACATTATAGCTCGGTGAAGCAGGCAGAATTGTCCATCACTGATATGATGCCCTACTGCATATTCATGAACTCTCGAGCTTGATCTTTCCTTAGTGTCTCCGAAAATAGAAATTCACAGAAGACTACCTGAAAATCATCCCAGGCCATGTCTCGGTGATACTCAGTCTGGGTAGTAACATCCCACCATCCCTTTGTGGAATCACGCAGCATGTAAGTAGCGAGCTTGAAACTCCTCCCAAGAGGCGTCTCTAGATGCTCGAAGATCATTGAAATAGAATCCATCCATGACTCCAAAGATCGTGGTCCTCCATCCCCTGAAAACATAGGAAGATGATGTTACTAAAATATACGTGTCAGATCTTCCATAGATGTGGCAACCAGTGGTGATCCCTGGAAGGTCTGCATGAACAGCATGAATCATTCACGGAACTACGCATCCGCTCCTGCATCCGGTATAATTCTTAGCACCACATCTATCACTGCTGAAGTACCCATCAGTACTCTATGGCCTACTATCTCTGGAGTATAACCGTCACCGCTCTATTGGTGAAAAACTCATGGGAATCACAGTGGCATGACTCTAAAAGGTCAAACACACGTCTTAGATTATGGTAATCAAGGACTAAGAACTAGAACATAAGAAGGGAACAAGAGAAAGAAGACATTCATGTTTTACAAAACAAGACTACACGATGTGTATAAAAACTACATGGTGTGTTCCCTTATGTCTTTCCCATGGGCATGTACTTTTTTTAGAAGTGGTCATGTAACACCCTAAACAAACGGTGTGTTTTCAAAACACACGGCGTGTACTTAAATTCTCTCTCCCTACCTGAGTCCTTTCAACATGTCTAAGCCACATGGTTATCGTTAGTACAAAAATACATGGCAAGTTTGCTCCATACATGGCGTCGACTAGACGAGCTTCACCGAACCATGTTGTTCGTGACACGGTCGGATACATGGCTCACACTACATGGCGTGTTCCATACAGACACAGTGTGTACCGGAAGAGGTAACACTGACTCATTTTGTTAGTTACACGGCCTTATTCCAACAGCACACTAAACGGTGTGTTCAGAATTTACACGGTGTTTTAGATAAGATTTTTCCATCCATGTTGTTAGTCACATGAGAAGAAACAGAGTCAAACCTAAAAAACATGTAAAACCGGTACACGACGTATTCCTCGAATAACATCACTATACCATGTCTCTACCCACATGGCCTATGGAACGGTTACAGACAACACAACCTGTACATAAGTTACATGATGTGTACTTAAGAAAAAAAAAGTATCTTCCCAAATAGATGAATGCATTGCATGTAGTAAAAATTACATGGCCTGTATTCTAGGTATTTCAAGACAGTAAGCCTCAGAAACTACTCTGGAGCCCAGAAGAACACTAAAACAAACACCAAAGTGAAAAATTCTGACCCGTGAGGGCCCATAATCCCCGTGAATCTATGAATGGCATCTTATAAATGCTATAATAAGAAATAATTTTCACTAATCCACTAAATTCTGGCATATGAGGGCCCGTACTACTCAGGAACCAATGTTTAGCATCCGTAAACCCAACCATTAAATGTAAAAATACACAATCAACAGTAGGAATATCTATCAATGTACTTATCACAACAATATGAATTTTCTAGAACAACATATATCACAACAACATGAAATTTCTACTCCACATACATGGACTGGAAACTATGCATGACATGTGATTCTAACATGTGCCTCAATGATGCATGAGATGAAATACCCTAATCTCATCAAGTTGCAACTAAATATAAATCATGTTTAAAAATATATACAACACACCAAAAGTGAATCAACCAACAATGAAATCTAATCAATTGTAATAATCATAAAAAAAAATCACAATTTTATTTGAGTTAATCCGGAATTTACCTATACATGATGTAGCTACTCCTGGGCACAATTTATTACCAAATAAAATAATAATATATCTCTTTCTGTTGTCTCAAAATAATAAAATAACCTAGAGAAAATAAATTCCTTTGATACCACTTTGTAACATCCTGAATCTAGGTGCCAGTCAATGGGTTCCCCGATCCCGGTTGGTCACATGAACTCAAGCACATTTCCCAAAATTTCAGAGGCTACAGACTAGCAGCAATGGCCTAGGATTGATAATGGGGAAACTATGACCTCTTTTGATGAAGTGTAGCACCACGAAAAAAAATATAAACATACAAAAGTGGAAGCAGTAAACAATATAGACCTGAAATGGACAATGGAACTGAAGTAAAAGATAACCAATAGTTATATATATGATGATCTAACAATTATCTAATTCTAATAAAGCATCGAAAATAGGATACAATGCAATCTGATACAATACAACACAAAGTACAAATTACAGCAAAACAAAACCAAGCAGTGAAACTGGAACTCAACAGCATCGCATGCCTAATCTCAGCCATATGCTCTCTTAATCCTCTGCAACAATCATGTTCCTATGTAGAGACTCTATACCTAATCGACACCTACAACAATATAATTTGTTTGGGCCCAAGACATGACCCAAGTATGGTGTGTGAAACAAATCCCAGTAGGCAACCACCAAAGGCCCATGCCTAGCTATCGGTGAAAAAGTGCAATAGTAGTGTACAATAATGAAATTCAGTATACTATGAAGTACTCAAAATTAACAATTAATACCAGTTAAATTGCCATTTTAATAATTATTTAACAATTCAATATAATTGAATTCTGAGTTTTCTGAGACTCGACATCGACCGACAATCTCTTATACTAGTGCCATAGTAGAAACCACAACAGGTTGTCTTCAAAGTAAAAACTTTTCCTTAGACATGCAAGTCCGTACCCTCAAGCATGTATAAACAAATCCCCCAGGTGATTGCTCTCAGACATAACAAATGTTGCCCTCAGGTATACGAGATATCATCCTCAGGCATTAAAGCTACTACCCACAGGCATAAGAAATGTTTCTCTCAGGTTAAACAAAACATTTCCCTAAGGCTAAACAAAACACTCCCCTCGGGCATTCCCCTAGAAAATCAAGTAACCAGGCTATTCCCAATGCATAATCAATCAATTTATATATTTTTCCACTCAATAAAAAATCAAAACATTCAATAATCATGAAATACCCATGGGTATCCTGGCCAAACAGCTAAAGAATGGAAACACACCCTTAGGGTGCCTCTATATCAAAGCAACGATCACAAATAGCAGTTTATACTAATTCATTAGATTACCAGTAAATTTCAAGGAATATCAATGGTAAATTTCTTATCCATAAGACACCCAAAACAAGGGTGCATGGCACAACGGTATAGAAAATCAAATCCACAATTGGAATTAAACCCAAGACCACCTACCTCGATCACCTCTGATCGAAAAATATGAAAGGCACCTCCCAAAACAACCAAGAACAATGTAGATCTATGATAAATGATTACCCGTTCAAATCTAAATAACATATATTAGGGAAGTAATTTGATGGAAAGGTTTAAGAAGAGGGAAGAACATACCCGCGCAGTTCAAATGAGATCAACCATAATAATCAGAGTCCCGGTGAGCGATCATGAGCTTCTCCAAGTCTCAGCCTCCTCTCCCACTGCTCCTGGTGAGTTCTCTGCCTCCTCTACCGAATAAAGAGGCCACTACCTATTTTTTACGAAAAAAAGTAACTAAACAATGTGTACTCTCAAGTACACGTCATGTACTATCCTTTTTAATTGTTCCACTGGCGGCTACTTTCTGCGGCATCACTGTTCATCTATAGACAGTTTACACGACGTGTATTACTAAGTACACGGTGTGTACTATCCTTTTTCACCAGTTCCTCTGGAAGTTACTTTCCACTGGCTCTCTGTTCACCTGCTGATTGATTACACGATGTGTAGTTAGTTTTTACACCCTTAATCACCAACAAGCCTACACACCATGTATTCTCATCCCCCACGGCCAATGTGCACGACATGTAAAGATAATACACAGCGTGTACACATAAATTTGGGATTTTTCCCACATTTCCCCTGTTTTCTAAAAAACAGTTAAGGAAAAGGAAAAAGAAGAAACCCATACCTCAAGAATAAGAACTGTGTTCTTTCACATATATTGAATTTTTAAGATGTAATTTAAGGTGATAAATGATGAAGTAAAAAGAATGAGATCAGTGAATAAAATTACATTTTCTTAGAAAACCCTCCTTTGGGTATCCAATTAAGGACTCTAATGTTGGACTTTTGAGAATACTGGAAGATATTAAATGTTTATAAGGGTTTTGGGGAGATATTTTTGTAGGTTGTTTTGAATTTAATGTATTTAGAGGTTTTTATTAGTGAGGTTAGGTGTTCCCTTTTATAATTGTGGGCTAGTGACAATTTTTTAAATACACAAAACTATTCAATAATGGAAAGTTACTCCAAAGAAAAGTGCCTCAATAATTAAAATAAATAAATTATTATAGTAGATATATAGCTTATTAAAACCTATAAATTTCATAATAATCATTTTAAAAAAAATTATTCCATTTACATCTTTAGTTTAACCCCACCCTGGTAAACCAATTTTATCATTAACCGTGGTTACATATTTTTACTACTTTTATACTATTCATTATGACCAAAAGGTAAGATGATCATATTATATGAAATTAATTATTATGATTCCAAATATTAAACCTATTTTATCAAATTAAACTCCCCTATGTATTACTATTTGCTTTAAAAATAAAACCTTGGATGTGTGGAAAAATGTTTTTTCATGAAATGATTTTTTAAGCATAAAATGATCTCATAATAACTATATGAAAATTTAAAATAATAAAATTAATTTAATTTAATATTTTTAGATAATATATATATATATAAATCATTGTTCATTATGGGTAATTTTAATTATTTGAAATGGAGAAACATTTTTCAATATAAACAGTTCATAGAAAACTATGTTTTAAATACTAAAAAATAAAAATAAATCAAAATCTTGTATTAGAATGATATGATTTTAATTAATTGGATAAAATATATCTAAATAAAAATTACGTGACTTTAAAATAAAATTAAAATAATAACATTACTTTTAATTTACTAAATTTATTAAAAATAAATGACAGTGTTAAAAAAAATTCATTATTGACAAATAATTTATTTTTAGAAAATAAAAAATTTCCCCCTATATTAATATTGATATGATATTTTTTAAAATTATTTTTATTTAACAAAATAAAATGTATAAAAGTTACAAAAAATAAATTATAATATTTCTACATAAAAAAATAAAAAACATTTTGAAGAGAATTTTATTTTTTGTAGAATAAAATATCATTATTAAAGTTGATTGATAATTTATTAAGAATTTTAAAATAGATTATTTTTTATTATTAAAACTATATATATTTCATAAATAATTTAATATTATTCATACCTATTAATTTAATTCCAAGGATATATGAGTCACGTTTAAAGAATAATATTTTATTTTTATATCGCGGTTCGTTTAAACTCGAAGTTGCATATTGAAAACTATATTGAGAGTAGTGTTGATTTAAAATATTAGGTAGTTATAAGAATATCACTTTCCATTATTTCATTTAAATACTATATTATTGTCAACTATTTTTGGATTTTTACTTATCCACAGACTGCTCACTGACAGAATAATGGAATTCACTATATAAAATGAAACATGTAAAATCTTATTATATTTTAGAACAAATTCCAAATATTGTAGTGTTACCTAACATCATATCTATGTAAATATATATATATATATGAGTTTTTAGGGATAGATTAGGTACCACCTTCATTATTCTCGTAGAGGGTTCTTTATTGAATATCATGGACTAATTTGATATCAAATAGTTGGACTCAAATATTTAGATAAAACCCAGAAAAATATGGAATAACAGGAAAAAACCACAAAATTAATATATAATCTATTAAATAATAATTATATAGTGATATAAATACCATTATATATCACCCTAAATAAATGGATATTCATTTGGTAATATAAAAAAGAAAAAATAGCCTTGAAAAAGAAAGGTTTGGGAGTGAAAAGATAAGAATGAACACTACTAAAGTAAAATAGAAACCGTTTTTAATATATTTTAATATTAAATAGACATACATAATTAGTTTATATAAGAAATATCTAGGTTATTAATCATGGTATGACCATTAATATTAAATCATGGCGAACCATGAGGGACGTCTTCATGGCATGGCCTCCCTTAGTCATGGTGTGACATGCCTCTCTATGTAAGAACCAAAATAATGTACTTTAGGTATTAATGATATAACCTCCCCACTTCACTATGTGAAGAGAATTCCTAGCCTATAACCATGGAATAAACTATATACCACATCATTCTCTAATTTGTATTTAATATAATACTTTTTTTGTAAATTTAATTACAGCAAATTGTTTTTATAGTTGTTGTAGGTTCATTAGGGCTGCCTCATAAGGTTTGAATAGGATTAATTTGGAAATTATAGAGCACATAATAAAAATAAGAACAACATATGGTTTTCCAATGACTAGATCATAAAATTTATAGGAAGAAATTTGTCTATTTTATTCTTATAATCTCATTATAAGGTTATTTTTGTACAATCTCATAATTTTGGTAGTCATTCTCATAGGGGTTCACACTATTCTTGATGTTCTACACATTTCCAAATTTTAATATGAGTTTCCAATATTGATTAAAATTTCAGATAATCCCCAATTTAGTGAATCAGATTAAAGTAATTGGAAATATAGGTTTGATCTTGAGAATTCCAATATGGTGATCAAGTAGAATCCCTAAAATGTAACATTAGAAGATTCGATGATTTAATAATGAACATGTGAGGATTTTGGCATTTATGCGGGGTATCAACTCCAGTCACCATGAGGTTCAAGATACCCAAAGACCGAAGACATATAGAGACTTGTTATTTAGGGATTGATATGTTATTGGTAAGAAATGGTTTATTTATATCATTAATTTTCCTAAGATTCTACATTTGTAAAGGGTGGTGGTATAAAATACTTAGAGAATGATTTTTCACATTATAGAGGAAAGGGAGTATCACTTGATTTAGAAGTTTGGATGTAGTAGATGTAGATAGGATCTTGCTCGATAGATAAGATACATCATCCCTAAGTCATGTTTCTTTGATAAATCTATTTTCATATATATATTTCGGGTATTCTTCTTATTTCTTCTATATAAAATGTGACTCAAAATTCATTTTATAGGTTTTATTAGATTGAATTGAAATTTGTTTTACTACTCTTGTTTATATTTTCATATTATTCATTTTGTATCCCTATGTATTTTCAGGATCCTATATTCTACTTTCTCAAATGATTACTGATTAATGAAATTGGAGATAGAAAATTTCATGGTAGTTGAAATTTGGTTTATTCTTAACCAATATTGACTAATTTATGTGGGGTTTTATTTGGTGATCAATGTAGTGTTCTTTTAATTTAGTTTTATCATTTCACCATTAATATTGGGAACCACTTCTAAACTATTTCATGTATTAATGGTCAAACTATATTTAATCTTTAACCTTAGGAGATTTATCTGAAGTAAAATAATTGTAATGGGTTTATGTTTTTAATCTATGAAGAATCATCCATGTATTGATTTTTTGATAATTTATAATCCATTAAGAGAGTTCACTATTAAAGGTTGACCATCAAATAAAATTTATGTGTTTTAAATCACTTTATAAACAAAATTTTAAGTCTTCTATTCTTAATCATGATGGAAGATAGGATTTCTTTTATCAATTTATTTTATTCCAGCCTCCACTAAATTCATCGTTTTCACTCTTTTTACTTTTCGTATTCTTTTCTCTTTTTCACTCCACCACTAGCTTACACCAATTTCATCTTTAATCCATCACCATCTTTGTTTGACTATTTTTACGTTTTTTATTTTTTATTGTTTTTTTATTTGATTTTGGATTGCAAAAAATTTCTTATATGGTTTAATGATCTCACACTATCAAATAATAATTAGGTTATATAAATTCTTCATTTTATATTATTCAATGACTTCCTAAAAAAATTGGAACCATATTGGTTGAAGGAACATATGTCCATGTAAAATAAAAAAACAAATAAACTATTCAAAAAATTTATATAAAATGGAATATATAAAAAAAAACTATTGGTATTTCACTATATTGACTTTTTTGAAATTTTTTTACTTTATATTTAATACTCTAAAATGAATATTCCATATCTAATATTGATAATTTAATACTAAAAATAGATAAGCATTTCACTACCCTACGAAAGTATATGAAGACTAAAATGGATATCATTGAGATTAATAGAGTGTCGAACCTTAAAGGAAGTAAAGATTGTGTCCAAAATCTACCTAGAAATTAAATTATTGATATTTCTAGACATATAGATTTCTAACTTCATATTTTTTTTATTAACCCATCATGTATACTGTTATACTAAATTTCTTGGATCTATGAGAGGAAGCAATAATATTTCTCAATACTACCTGATTATAACAAATAATACAATGAGTATTATTTTTTGTTTATGAGATATTATTACATATTAGTTAAATAATTACAATTTATGAGCTTAGTGAAGATATTGTTAGGTTGATAGTTTCTAAGTTCTATTTTAATGTAATATCTATAATTTTATTCCAAAACATAGATGAATAAATTCGTGATGACTCAAATTAAGTTTCCAGTTAATTTATTAGGAAATTATATCCTAAGAACATTACCATAGATATGTGAAACAAAATCACTTGTTTTATTAAATAATATGGATTATGATTTCATGAAATTTGAGAATCTTTTAGAGGGATTATTAGGTAGTTTCTTAATCACCGCCTTTCTACCCCCCATCCTAATTGTAACATTTTATAATGGTCTCATTCCTTACCACAAAATCCAAGTTGATCAATCATCTAGGGGTGATTTTTATGAAATCGCATCCGATGAAAAAAATTAAATTATTAACAAATTGGATCAAAACTCACAAAATAAATACACTAAGAATGGTAAATTCCATATGAGTGAGTTAAGCATAATGCTGTTAAAATTTTTAAGATGGCCTAGAAAATTCACATAGAAAGAAATTGTATAAATGTGGCAGGTATGGGAACTCTATAACTTGCATATTAAAAATTGAAAACCCAATCTATCCTATATAAAATATAAATTTTGTGTGTTACAGTTCTAGAATTAATTCTAATAGGGATTCCGTCTCTTAAAACTATAAACCTAGAAATTAGAATCACCTAAGACTCTCTTAGAAAGAGTGTGCTATGTTTAGACTTGATACTACCCTTGGATTCCAATAATATCAAAAACCACTATTTCAAAACTAACTTTATTCAAAATCAATGAATTATCATGTGAATTTAATGGGTTCGATGGAAAAAATATTCCATGAAATTAGATACTTCAAAACTAAAAAATATTTCTGAATCTAAAATATGAAAATAAAAATCAGCCAGATAGCTATATATTTTATTACTAATGATATGGAAAGGTACCCAATAACAATAGTAACTAGTATGAAACAAAATTTTATTGTCATTGCCAAAATATGTATTCTAAACAATCAGTAAAATATTGGTTTTTAATATAAGGTAATATGATAATGATATTTTATGTAAATTTGTATATGAATACCTAGAAATTGATAAATCCAGAAAATAATATAGAAAGGTCTATACAGAATTGAATTATTATTAACCACTTGAAAAATTAGTGGAATAAAATTATATTAAGTGATATTTAATTAGGTATGTAAATAAAAAAATTATTGATGGAAAAAAAGAAAAAATAATTTGTCTTATGGAAATTTTTTCCAATCCTTCCTTTCCCTCAAAGGGTGAAAAAGAAAAATTATTTGTAGGATTTTAGTTTATATATTATAATAATAAAAATAATTAATGATAAAATCCCTTTTGAATAATACTTAAAAAAATACCATCATATGAAAAATTTGATAAAGTGGTTTTGGCTAATTAAAAACATAGAAGAAATGGCCACCATTAGTTTAACAGATGAGTAAAGCGATGTCCTACAACATAGAGGTACCTCTAAAATTAATAGAACATGAAATATTCATCATTTACATTAAAATAAATTAATTGAGGATCAAAATTTATTGGTTAAACTAGGATATACTGTCAATATCTTTTCATAACCCGAGAATTTTCAAATCGGTCTAGGAGAATTAAAATCCACTTCGGTGTCTCTTTATTTGAATGATAAGACTTTTCCTAAATCACATATCAGTGGATAAAATATTAGTACCCATATATAATATACAATTTCTAAATGATTTTATAAATCATGAAATGGTGTGTGATAAAAAGTTTCTTAATATTTTTTTAAGCCAGTATTTACAACTAACAGGAAAATTATAGATATTTGAGAAGTTATACAGATCAATAATGTTGGTTGTGATCAAGAAGTATTCAATAAATTTAAGAATAATATTCTTTTAAATAGTGGTAAGTTGATTTATGTAGATGAATAATACTTTAGATATGATATATGTATGGTTACTCTTGTATTTTATGTGTAACTAATAGATAATTTTGTTGATAAACACTTTAAGGTCAATTTTTGTAAAACTGATTCCACTCATTAACATAAAATACCACGTATAATTGACAGTTGTATTAGTATACTTTTTTGATAATGATCATGAAGTGTCCCAACATTAATAATGTTTCTTTGTTGAAAATAAATCTTAGTTTTTTAGTCAAGACTAAAATATCTCTTTTGATGAGAAACCATTATATCATGATCCCCGAATAGATTTTTCTTTTTCAACCATTCATCCTGAGAACTATATGTTTACTTTTCAATGATTATAAACGAAAAATTAGTTTTTCATGGATGAGGTAAATTATGTGGTTTTTTATACTTTTTTATAAGTTAGAAATAATTTTCCTCAACCCTTGGTTGGATTGAAAAATTTTTTTATAGACACTTTTATATATGAGTGTAAAAGGTATGTCTCTACAATGATGGGTTTTTAAAATATGAATTTTATATCTCATATATTAACAATTTACTAGTAAATCCTAAGGATTAAACCCTTGCATACATCAAGGTAATCCAATGTGAGAGATATTCTATGGGAAATGGTAAACTTGTTCCAAATTTTCATTCTCTGAAATCTCATTTTTAGATGAATTATCTATGGGGGAACCCTATTGAATTTTTTTTATCATCCTTGGTATTTCATTGGGTTTTTATATTATATTATATATGGTTTAAGAAATTATAGGTATAGAAATTTTTGTGTTTAAATGAAGTAGTCAAGTGATATTAAATTTACTAAGGAAGACACTAATAGGTCCCAGGGTTCTAGGACTTTTGAGGGAACATGTTAAATTTTACACACTAAAATAAAATAACAATCATTGAAAAATCATACCCCTCGAGTGATCGTGGAAAGATTTTATGGACAAATCATTAAAGAATACTCAAAACATATCATGCCCGAGGAGGCACGCGAATGATTTTTTTAAATAATGTATTGTTTTTATATCAACAATAACCCCTCGTCATGTTTTTTGTCCCCCACCCATTTCCAATAAGAGGGATTGTACTGCTCACCCCTTTATCATTTTCAATTGAAATAATAATGTCTTGGAGTTTCATTGACCACAAACTCTCTTTTTTAATGGTTTTTTATTGTGATTTTAAATGAATATATTCAATAATAAATTTAGTATACACTTTTTAGTACATGAATGGGACAATAAAAGTGTATTTTTACATCCTAAATGGGAACTATTTATTGGTTGAACATTAATAATGAATAAAAATATTAAGGCACTATTATTATTCATTTTTACTTGATATTTTAATTACTAAATATTATGAATGATTTCAAGATTTTGTTCTTTGTCATAAAATTTAATCTATGTAAAACTAGATTCTACTCTATGATGTAAATTAAGTGTTTGGATGTTTTTTATAAATTGTTTTTTACCACTAGATGAAATTTAATTTGAATCGGTTTTCATTTCTTGATGTTATGCATTATATAGTCTATTTTATGAATATAAATTTAAAGATAAATTGGAACATTGGTCAAAACACTAAAAATTTATTTGGAATATTTTAAAAATATTTAAAATGGTTTTAGAATTACTATTTCTTACTGGAATCACTAATTATAATAATTATTTACAAATTCATTTTAATAATCCATATAATCTACTAAAAAATAATTTTACATATATTAATATTAAGGTAAAATTGTTTTGAAATTGTAAAATATGTTATTTTTAACTTCATTACCACCCTTGAACACTCTATTTAGTGTTTTTTAAATCATTTGGAACATAATCTATTAAGATGTTCTAACATATTAGTGTTTATCACACAAGGATAATGTTTGGTTTTACATAGTATTGTGGGTCTTGATTTCATGATAATCATTATTTCATTGAGTATACATCATAAATGAACTATTTTTTAAAATTTTAAAATTCTCATTAATTAATTTACATTTTAACTGGTTGTATTGTATTCTTAAACTTGGTTACTATTTTTCTTCATAGATTCATTAATCACTTCTATTTGACAATGTATTCAACAAGGTAAAAGTATTTCTATTTCCTCTGGAAATCAAATGTTTTGGTAAATTTTTGGGTAATGATATAAAAATTTATTTGGATTTTTAAATTTTAACCATAATCAAACTAATAATATTTTCATTACTTTGGGATATAAATACACTTCTAATCCTATGTTGAGAATTTTATCATTACGTTATAACCATTTTATGGGTTAATTATGCTTTATTATTATTATTAAACTCACTCATCCATTAATCAATGTCTAATAATTCTCTATTATAAAATAATTATCCATGTAAAATGATGATAAAAAACAAAATATGAAGTTAATATGGAATGAAAAATTATGTTGGATTAAATTATTTAAAAAAATTTCAATTCAATCATTTTTTAAAAAATCAAACACATTTTTCTCCAAAAAACTCCATTAAAAATAAAAATAATTCATTTTTAATGCCTATAGTTCATGAGGGGAATCGTTTTAAAAAATCAAATCTTTATTGATATAGAAATTCCTTCAATTTTTTGATTATGTTAATTCCATTGAATTTTATAAATTTATTTCATGAGAAAACCCAATGAGTTCAGTGTGGGTAAATTTGATATGAAATTAATATGATAGGTGTTTTCCTTGAATATTTTTTGAAAATAGTGTTTATTTCATTCCAAAATGTCATTTTAGTGGTGAGTTATTTATTCATTATAAATATAGGTTAAAAATGTAATTCCTTAAATTTATGAATGAAAATGAGTATCCTTAGGTCTAAATTGTTGAAATTATATTTGGTTTAAAAATTATTAATTTAAATATAACATATTTTTAAATACGCCAAAAAACATTCTATTTTTATATAATATTTCCAAATTAAATTTATTTATATTTGACATCATTTTTTGGAACTCATTATAAAATATTACTTCAAAATTTTGAGTTTATCAGTGTAATTATATCTAATTTTATATTAAGGACTATTAAATATCAAAAATATTTCAATTATAGTTGTTATAGACCCACAAGTAAAACCTTATATGGTTATAAAATAACCCTCCCATGTGGTTGGAAAATAGTGAGCTTTTATAGTAGTTGGGAACATCATTAAGTGAGCCAACCAATATCTGGTAAGGATCAAAATAGCAGATACCATTCTTGTAAGGTTGGAATATCATCATTTGGTTTCCACTTGAGAATATCATAGGTTTGGAAGCCATTACCATAGGTTTTCGTGTAGTTTTTATGGTTATACACATAAGAGATTCTAATATAGGGTTCCATGATGGATTAATTTTCAACATCAAACCTCATTTATTGGATTGAATTATATCAACGAGGAATTCGAGGATTAAATTAATAATTAGAAGTGGATATTAAGGGGAATATCTCATATCATGTATAGAATCTAGTAATAAAGAATTAAATACACATAGAGCTATTGAAATTTTGTGGGGGACTTGGCTTGAGTAATAATATGGAAGATTCTCTATAATGACCAAATACATGTGGAGAGAGGATATTATGGACTATAGATTTTATTAGTAAGTCTCAATGCTATGATCTCTTTAATTTTGGTGTAAGGATATATTTTAAGAGGTTATATGGACATGTGAAGTAAATAGGTATTTGTAATATATAAATGGAAATGAATATGTGGTTGAAGAAGTGATTTGAAGGGATCTTGGTCTTAAGAGGGGATCATACTCATCAGAAAAGAAATATATTCAGCTTCTCATCTTCATTAGATGTACATTTTTTGAGATGTATTGTATGTGTATTTATTTTTTTATTTGTATGAACATTTATAGTTAAACAAATTTATTGTTATGGTTCGTTTTGAATATATATATATATATATTATAGAACATGTTGATATATTTATAGTGGACTATCATTCTTCTTGGGTCCTTTCACTTCACCCTTGTCTATTTTCACTAATGAAATTTTCTTAATTTAAAATGATTTTTAATATTTTATTATAATAAGAAAATTAATTCTTAATTCATTAATATTTACCAATTTATGTGACATTTCTCTTGGGTTTCAATTATGTGTTCTTTTCATTAAGGTTTTTCATTTCATTATTCTTTTCGAGTGTCATTTATAACTACTCTACGTTCCGATGTGTGAATAATAGTTAATATTTATCCTGTTGAGCATAAAATGAAGTAATTAATTTTAAAATGGAAGAAGTGTGTTTTCTCCATTATTGATCATCCATTTCCTTAGTATTTTATATAAATATTATTTATTTGTAGGTTTCACTAGGAATTATTAATCTCCAAATGATAGATAAGTGTTTTAACTAAATTACTGCATTGATTTTTAGCACTATTATGATTAATCATGTTGTGATAGTGAAGTTATTTTGTCAATTGAATTTACTATAGTATCCCCTAAATCAATCATTGCTTATTCCTTTCTCATGTTTTTTATTTTTCCCTTTTTTAAATTCATCATTGATTTCACATCACATTTTTCTTTATTCCATCATCATATTTATTTCACAATTTATCCCATATTTCATTGATTTTTGTTTATTTTTTTCCATTCATTTTGGGACACAAATAATTTTATTCCACCTGGTTTTCCACTTCTGAAAAATATCTAGATATAAGTTCGTTTTATATATTATATTTTTTTATTTTTCAATGGCATAATATCATTATCCACCACTAAATTCATATTTTAACTAGCTTAAATTTCCAAAATTGGAAAAAGAAGTTTTTAAATGATCCCAAACCACATACATAATGATAATCATCAAGGTGTGACACCTCTTTCCAGGACATGGATTCCCCAAACATGAAAAATGTTTTCATTCACTCAAGAACAAAACATGGCATGAAAAATACCAATCATAGAATAATGTGACCTATGTAGATAATAAAAACCACCAAGAGAAAATTCACATCCACAAAACTAAACCCATATTTTAAAAAAAACTCTTTGTTTTTCAACTAATACACCAATAATTTATAAATTACAAAGACTCAAGAGTTTTTTAATAATTTTAAATTAACCCATACTGTAATTAACTTTAGGGTGTTATAAAAATTCCCCCATATAAATGTTTGTCCTTAAGTGGTTTTCTCGAATGTTGCTGGCCTCATGAAAGTGAAAATCCATCCACTATGACCGAATTTCTAGCTTCATCAAACAAATTTCCTCATTGATACACTCATTATACCAAACACTCATACTAAAGGAAACATCTTCACACTTCATTTCTCTCAGTTTCATCAATAATACGAACAAGAAGCTAATGAAATGATGTATTTTCCTAGAGTTGAAAAACGGTAGTATTAATTACAATATATGGACTAATATAATACTATCAAAGATATGATACATGAAATAATTCATATGTAGCATCATAATATGGGAGAAGATTCACCGATTATTCTACAGTACTGATTCATTCAAAAATATCAAACCTCCCAACATACATGGGTTATAATTTATCACAAAAAAGAATATAATGGTTTCTTAATCAAGATGATAGTCATAAAAATACCTAATCACCACATTAAACTTGAAAGGATAGTGCCATCAGTCGGAATGCATACTTTTTCTACTTAGAGTGGTCATCAACCACTTCATAATGAATAGTATTTTATCTGATGTCTGATATGTGAGTTTGAATCCAATAATGACCTGATCTATATCCTCCAGCAAATAAAAGGTTGATCTCCATGGCCTTTCTTATGAAGCATCAAATGGTTCCATTTCAATCAATTTCAACTAATTATTCTTGTAGGAGAACTATGTTATAACTAAAGGGTTATCCTATCTAAAATCCAAGTAAAGGATGATATTGAAGTATCAAGAGGAAGGGAATTAAAGTCAAATGTGGAACTATAATTTTTATCCCACTCGATAGTATAAGTTATTTTAATATTATAAACAATTGAAACTTAAAAAAAATAAAGTAAAACAACTATTTTTAGTGGAAAATAAAATAATTATATATTTAATATTTAACCAACAAAAGAAATAAAATAAAAAATTAAACAACCAGAGTAATAAATTGAAACAAGGAAAATAGTATATAAATAAAAATAATAATACATGGATATTATTATCAGTATTTTAATTCATATAAACCCTTAACTTTAATCCCAATGTCATGGGAGGGTTGGTATCCAAAACCAAGGTTTACAAGCTTCACACCAAGAATTTTATCAGTCTCATTGATTCATAATAAAAATAATAAACTTAGATTTTATTTGATAAATAGCCAGAAAAATGTTTCAATATCCCTAGGATCTTTTTTGATTGTAATGAATGACAATAAGTCTAAAACCATGGACTCTATCAAATAATAATTTTGGAAGATATAGTTTCATTTCCCCAAAACACTTTGATCACATAGGATTAGAAGAAGTGATTCAAAAAACAACTAAAATATTTTATAATAAATACTCACACATTAAATAACCCAATATAAATACTAAAATTACTATAATAATAATAAATTAAATCAATTTACTTATAAAAAACATTAATATTTCACTCATTATAGTATTTTTTGATTCCTATGTATATCACTCATCAAATAGTTGATGATGTCATAATACAATCTAAAAAAATGTATATGATCTTTAGGTTCAGTTATAATAGCATTGGAATTAACTCAATATATTTTATTGAAGTGTTAAATGTAACATCAAAAATATATTGGATGTAAGTGTACATTTAGTTAACAAAAAATTAGGGAATCAATAGATTAAAATTGTAAAAAACATAAAACCTAAAAATTATAAATTTAACATAAATTAAATATGATATGTAATATGATTTTTCAAATAAGTATACTAAATATGTAATTTTTTTCATAATATCCTCTTTTATGATAATAAAAAGATATACATGAGTGCATAATAATTGGGTAATTTGGATAAAATTAAAATAAAATAAAAATCCGAGTTGCATCTAATAATACACCCCCTGAGTATAATATTTTGAATATTTAAGTCTCCCCCTTTAAGAATAATTAATCTCAATAACATTTTAGTAAAAAAAAATTCTCCCAAAAATAAAGGAAGACATTCTATACATAAGAATTTACAAAAGCCTCCCCCATTTTAGTTTTCAAAAATAAAACCATATAATAGGATAATATGAAAATATAATTAATAAAAATTTAATATAATTGTAAATAATTTCTATATTATAATATAAAAATAAAATAAAAATTTAATAAATTTGGGTTTAAAACACCTTGTTAGTTTTATAGACGTGCTCTTCTAAAAAATATGAAATGAGTATTGGGGAAGTTTCTCCCCAAAGAAAACCTATAAACATAATTTGTCATCTCAACAATATTAAATCCTCAAAAGCATGGACATTATATTATTTTTTATATTTAAAAAAATCAAAAGGAAATATATAATTATAAAAATAAGGAGTTATGTAAAAAATATAAAGTCCCCTTTATAAGTTATATTCTGGTATAAATGGATGATATTCTTGTACTGATTATTGATACGAAAGTTGTATTGAAACACATATGCATAAATTCCATTGATACTCTTTATAAAAGAAATACCCACTTTAATTTTGTATAAATATTAATTTCCTCTTCCCATCATGTATGTTCTAATGAATCAAATCATTGAACTACCATCTTTTATTTTTAAGGATATTCACTAAAAAATATAATCTTTACAAATTATATTACAAAAAATAATATCACTCCACATTTTATAAGTAGTAGGTTGGATAATACAGCTAAAATATAAATGATACAAATAATAACTCACATTCATACGAGTTAATATGTAAAAAATCATATATAAGTAATTAATATTGTATAAGACTATGTATGCATAAGAGTAATAATATCAAATGTAACATTGAATTATGTATAGGTTTAAGTAATATAAAAAATTATTGGGGTATTATGAGAAGCCTAAATATATAAGTAAGTAGACAGTAACATCCAAAATATAATTACCATTATATTTAAAGATCCAGGTAAAATCCCTAATATGCAAATATACAAGATTTTGAATGTGAATATCATACTTTCTTTTCAACCACCTTAAAAATATAATGTAACTTTATGAAAATTTGGAATATTAGAAAATAAATTATTTCATCTCCTTTTTCAAGGATTTTGTTTATTGTTATATGAATAAAAAAATTAACACTAAAATATGAACACATAATATAGAACATAACAAACTTATATTTAATGGATTTAATTACATCATTTTTTAAAGTTACATTGAAAATATTATCAATCTAATCTTCATTTATGATAAAATTTCAAATAATATCTCATTTTTATGTGGTCTCAAAGGAAGTCATGTGTAGTATCTTTTTTAATTCACTCGTTAATATTGTGATAGGTTTATCGATAATTATATAGTTTTTTTATTATCACTAACAATCATTTTTTGAATAAAACTCAAACCAGAATCACAGAGTATTTTCTGCATCCACAAACATATAGGCATAAAAATAACTAATTTCAACTTATTCGATTTTAAAAATGGAAAGTGGACCATAATTTTTCTTCTTGTTGGAACAAGAAACTAAATATTCACTAAAAAAGTGATAAGTTTTATAATTATTCTTTTGATCCACTCTATAATCAATGAAATCTATATCCATATAACACATAAGTGTAAACATGGGCCTAAAAGTTTTGAACAATTGACATTATAATGTTCCTTTGTGATTAATGATGATATATTTTACTATCTTAAGATTGTACTCTTTTCGATTGGATTAGAATATTGCATACAATCACATAGATTTGATAATTTTTAGTTGAGTGGCTGGAATGTAATGTAAATAAATGACCATACCTCTAAGAAAATTGATCCATAATTTTCCCATATTCAATAAGGACATGTTTACAAGACATATGTATTGGAGTAGTGATACTCGGGGAATGATCAAGGCCATGATTTTTAAAATTTTTAAGTGACTATATAATATAATATTTTTGATATAAGATATCTCCTTTCAGTCTCTATTTTATTTATAATCCAATAAAGTAATTAATTCCACCCATCATACTCATCTGAAATTCATGATACATAATATTTCAAAAGTTATCTACTATTTTTTATTGGGTTGAATAAAAAATAATGCCATTAATGCATATTTATGTTATTTTGGTGTCTTGAAATTTTTTTAAAAAAATTGTTACATTTAATTCGATTAAAAAATTTATTTTGAAGTAAGAACCTAGAAAATATTTCATAACAAGATCAAGATGATTTATATTTCAATAATTTTCTTTTGACATTATGAAAACATGTTTTGGAAAATTTATATCCATGAAACTAAATGGTTGTTTACCAAAAAAATAAAATTGAGTATCACCATTAAGTCAATAACTCTATAAATACATTTCAAATAGTGTAAATTTTATTTGAGTTGTGATGGTGAATAGAATTTCGAAGGATTTATGTATAGAAACATAAGAAAACATTTGCTAATAATATATTCCCTCTTCCAATTTATTACCCATAGAAACTAGTCTCCCCTTTCTAAATAATCATTATATTCTCATGACACTTATCTTAAAAGTAACATTTGACTCCTATAACATGATGATCATTTCCTTGTTCAACAATAGTCTAGTACTTATTCTGTTCAAATTTACTAATATCTTATTTATATAAATTTTCTAGCACTCATCACCCAGCGTGTCATATTTCGATTTAGGTTAAAATTTACAAAAAGAATAAAATATTCTCACATTTCTTTCTTAGGTATGTTTTATTTATGATTGGTTGATCTATTTCACTAATGATGTTATCTTAGTTATTATTCTGTAATATTATCTGGTTTTTATGAAAATAAATCAACACTATTCTTTATCCACTAGATGATTAACTTCCATTATTATAGATTTTATTAAGATAACTATAAATATTTATAGTTAAACATTCTAATTAAAGTATATGGGGGGTTTAAAATAATAATTAGTATTATTCTAAACATAAAAATGTTTGACATTGTAAAATTATTAGACTCATAATTCTTTACAAATAAATTCTATGTATCGTCATGTGTCCATTTGGTTAAAACACAGATATAATTTAATTTGGTGGAGTTACCAAGAAAAATAACTTCATCAAATGTTGGATTAAATTAATGTTAATTGAATTTAGTATTTAAGATCAACCTCATACATGTGATAAATTATATATAATCTTATTTTTTCATCCTTCTGTTCCAAAATTCAAGATGTTTTTTATTTAAAAATAGAAAAAATACAAACTTTATATTATACAGACATGACCCAATTGGGCCTAATTTGATAGGTTTTATCCAAAATAACCACACCAAGCCTCCTTTAATAGGTCAGGGGTTAGGGACTAGAATGGATTATCCATATCACAAGCATGGGATGCATTAATTTAAGGTACCTATACACATTCACCTATCTCCATACACCAGTATAATAAAGAACAGTAAATAATTGATAATATAAATATATTCACAACATCTAAAATTATATCAATGTACAACAAAATAGAAGAAAAAACTAATGTGAAATATATAGTCCCACTAATACTATAAAAATGTCGGACTTGCTAACAAAAATGGTACTTCTACCAAAATACAAAATTATAATCTATTTGTGGTATATCTACCCGAGCTAAGCTCTAACTTCTCTAGGTCCAACTAATACATTTTCAAAATTATTTTTGTATACATAAGAACAATTTTTTTATAGAAATCCAATGTAGGTATGAGTGTAAACAAACATAACATGTCACAACAAAAAAACTAATCACAAACACTCATTTGTGGAGTTAGCTTTAAATCCAAAAATAATGGGGGATGAATAGGGTAGACAAGATATCATCAAGGAAAACTCTGAGTCACAAGGTGATGTTTATCCTCACTGGCCTCCTAAGGATTATACTTGAGGCTCTAAAGTAACACTTTTTTAATGTAACTCACTCATTGGGTCCCATTATCACTTAGGGAACTCATCTAATAGGTCGCACTCATTGGGTCTCACCATGTTAAAACATAAATTGAAACAAATAATATTCCAATAGAAAAATATGGGGCCACCGTGAGGGATTTTGGGGGATACTTGGAATAATATATAATTACCCATTAGTAAGGGGATTCCAAGTTCTATAATTTGGATATGGGATACCTTAAAAAAAATATGGATAAATGAGATAGAGGATCACACCATTTGTAGTATGAAGGTACACCTAAATATATCAAGAACTTCCATAGAGGGGAACACTCAAATAATTCATAGAGTGAGATTCCATACAATTCCTTCCATGGGATTGATTTTCGGAACATACCCATACTAAAATAGAATCCATTACAAATAGATCTAGGGCATAAAACTACCTTGGAAGGATTGCACCTGTAAAACCCCATGTGTATATAGGTGTACAAAAATCAAAATGTGTTTGAAATTTCATAATGATAAGCATTTTATTTTAATTACAAAGGTTTGGTTGAGTGTAATAAATGGTTATACATATCTATATACTATTTTTTATTTGGATAAAGAGTGCAATGACATCCAGAAGTAGTAGGATGTTCTGGTGGAAGATAGAGGGTTGTGACATGTTCCTCCTACACCACCGATTAGATAGTATAGATTCATTGGATATGAAATGAAAGGAAAAGAATCCATACATGTTGATTGGGCTCACCATATGGAATGTTTCCTAGTGGTAGCTATCCAATATAGAAATTGTGAGTCGGTGGATGCTATTGGATAGAAGGTGGACTCATAGGAAGTTTTATTATAGTAGTGATCTAGAAATTTCACAAGGTCTACACCCTTTTTCTCCAACATGTGAATTTTTTTCCATCCCTCATTTTATACTTATTACCAAAAGTGGGGATCTCCTTATTCTTCCACCTTAGTAGATTCCTCTATTTAGGGTCTGATTATTCATTCATCTAAAGAGTTGGTGAGATGTGTGTAATGTTAAGACTATTTTTCTTTACCGTTTTCTTATAGTAATTTCTTTGTTGTTCCAAATAGAGATATTTCTGATGGTCCCACTAGAGGATGGTGGAATCAAACTGAGGTCGTGGAACATTCTTAATTCCTATAGAGAGGGTCACTATAACGACCCATACTTTAAATAAATTGTTAATACTTCAAAATTGAAGCGTACTTATTATATCATATAACAAAACCACGAAAGGACTGTATGGGTATAGTGTCTTTAGAAACCGAGAAACATAAACAACTGGTTCATAAAGCGTCTACAGTGTCTCCCATTTATTTCATCATATCTATAGTCCATTTTGGCATATCTTACTTAATAACCGTCTTCCTGACCTGGGGAAAGAAAACATACAAAAGGTTGAGCTCAAATGCTCAGTAAGGGTAAAAAAAAGAAATATCAATCACATCATATTCATAAGAACAAAACTTTTGGAAATATTAACCTGCAAAAGAGAGCATAATTTAATAACATGGGATAAATCATAGTAGTGAAATGGAATCCCAATAATCATAACATAAAACATGAAACTTTGTGGCTTACACACATAGTAATAGAGAATCATTTATTATTAGTCAAGACTCATTGCCAAGACTATCTTAGTGGACAAAGTCCATTTCTAAACCGAGTTCAATCCTCGTTTCAGTCCTATTTCACTGAACCGGTATAACCTACCGTTCCAGCTATGTCTATCTCATGAGATATAAAATCATTACCCAATGCATTGGGGGGAGATATAGGTCCCACCCATCTCCTAATGATACCATTCTTATGTGTGCCACAAATTCATAAATCATACATCATTGCATAACCCATGTAATAAAAATGGGATTCTTAAACAACATGACATCATAAAACAATTCATATAAGATAAAAGAATTAATAAAAATAATTCCATCACAACATAATCAAATCAATGTAATAATAGGGATAGAAACAGAACCCTATATTATCTTAGATGGAAAATAATTTTTATAAAACACTTGAACTCCATTCTTGAGGAAAATATCCTTTCTACTTCAAAAACATTTTCCTTTCTTAACATTTCATACTATTTTAAACTAAAAGAAGTTGATTAATAATAAACTTGAAAATTTTTAAAGGAATCTTCTTAGAAATAATTTTTTAAAAATCCATTCATGTCGTATAAGTTAAAAAAACATTCTTCATACTTTTGTCGGAAAAGTCAAAAAGTACCTCGTACGAAAAACGACAAAAGATTCCTTTCATATCCTTTACTAAAAACTCACCTAAGGGTAAAATTGGATTTAAAAAATTGTAGGTGGATGGAAATAATATTCCATATTGAGGAAACATGGATGTGGATGATAAAATACACCCCAGTAAATACTAAAGTATAAACAATCTCGGATAAAAATGAGATTGTGATATTTCCCTTACTTTAGGTCCAATTTGCTTCGAAAGTATCCAAACCTCCTGTATAATGATTTAAATAATGTTATTGACTTATTCCAGAATCATAATTATTGTTATTATATCATATATGGTCATATTCTAAGCTTATTAGTAGTAATATTTTATTTCCACTTGTTATTCGGGTGTTTATAACTTTTTGTTCTTATGCGTGTTTTGTCGAATAAACTCTTATTCTTCTCTTTAGGTTATAGATACCTCATTTCCAGAATGGTATTAGTGTAATTTATATCATATTAATTCATTCAATTCATTTATATAATCATTATGAAATGAAGATCATGTATAACGAGTCGCATCACATCATGGAGACGGTATTCCGTACGTACGCACGAGTGATGATATCGTTCCTATGATCATGGAATTATATTGGAGTGTATGTATACTATTTCAGAATCAATATCACTTTATAATAGTCATATATAGTCATTATTTACTCTATTATACCCATCCAAGTAAGGTGGTGGTGGAAAATAGATTACACCATGGCGTGGAGACTGTATTCCGTACGTACGCACGCGCGGTGATTTCCTTTTCCGCAGGATGGATAGATGGTGAAATAGGGTTTTTTCATACTTATAATAACATATCAGTATGTGAGTGATACAGATTTTATTACTTCATAATGAAATACTAAAGAAGAAGAAGTGTAAGAAGAAATAAAGATGAAAGAATCGGTAACAGACATTACCTCTTCTTTGAAGTGTTTCTTTGAGACCTCCTTTTATGGAACTAAAATATGTCTTTGAATAAGACCAGAAACTCTAGGATGTTTCTAGGGAAGTGGATAGAAGAACTTTTCAGGGTTCGTTCAATCTTGAAGGCTCAATGTGGTGTGAGGAAGAGGGGGAGGAGGTGCCCTTTGATAAGGGAGGAGAGGGGCTCCTTTGGGAAAACTAAAAATATTATTTTATTATAAAGTAATGTTCGGTTTTAAATAGCTCCAAATTGAAATATTTCGAATATAAGGTGGGTATGGGTCGAAATAATCTCATCCAATAGAATTTATACAAGTTTAGGTTCATATTTTAACCTTATCATTTAGATTTAACATTAAGTTAAATAATTTTACTTTTACCGTGTCTTCTTGTGTTCTTATACTATAAGGTTAATAAACATACTATAAGAAGCCAAACGAACCCCAAGTTGTTTATTATTAATATATATAACCTTATCTAAGTCATCTGGCCGAACCTTAGATTTTTAGGACTAAAATAACAAATACTAATCTTATATTGGTTTTAAAAACTATTTTATGTCAATTTTGACACTATTTAGTAATTGATTTTTGTGAAAATCATAACAGAATTGTTAGTTCTAAAAAAGTTACTTAAATAAATACTATCATGTCATAGTAACCAAGAAAATTATTGGAATTCATAAAAAGTCTCAAATTACATTTATTTTAGTGTTTATAACATCAATTATGTCAATATTTCATTAATAAGATAACTACTGCATCATCTTTGTGTCATAAATAAATTAAATTATTTAATGTATAAAAATTAAAAATAAAATATGATTATGTAGGAAATCTTTTTATAATTTTAATTAATATTTATAGTCGAATTTAGCTTATGTATAAACTTATATTAAAAATTATTTACATATTAAACTTTGATTTTAACTATTTTAACCGTTCTTTAAATAAATTAATAATAAATGTCCTAATCTAATCCAAGTGGGCCTAAATGGTCATATTTTATTCCTAAGTTTGTTTTCGGTCGAATTACGCTTATCCAATAGAATTAGTACATGTTTTAGGTAATAATAATATCATTTTATCCTTAATTACCCTATTTACTTTTAACCGTGGTAAATAAAAGTAAAAAGTTACTAATCACCAAAAATTATTTTCATCTCATTGAACCACATTTTACTTACTGACATAAACCGTGTCTCTCAGAGTTTTGAAATTCCACTCACAGAAGTGGTAAAATTAAGTTTTATGAATAATTCAGTTTTTTAACTACCACTTAGTTGTTTCACTATTCATCAAAAATTGAATGTTTTCAGAAAAATACCAAAATTTCTCCCTAGGATAATTTCGATATTCCGAATCCAAAAATGAAGTTCATTTTGAAAAATAAAATTTATAAAATTTCAAAAAGTGGTTATTACTATTTATAACAGCTAGTTTTAATAATATTTTAATAGCATATAATTGTTTAGTGAAACTCGGTATTGCATACGACGCAAGCTATCGAGGTAGGTCGCGATTTTGTGTAAAGAAAGCAAAGAAAGTGTTGTGTGTAGAAAGAGATTCCTTTGATGATTTATATAACATAAAATTCTCGGGTGTTATATTCTACCCCCCTTAAAATGAATTTTGCCCTCGAAATTCGTCACTTTGTAACAAACAGATGAGGATACCTCTCCCTCATCATATCCTCAAGCTCGAATGTAGATTCTTCTAATAGGTGGTTCCTCCATAAAACTTTCACCAATCGAGTGGTCTTGTTTTGTAGGAATTTTTCGCTACGATCCAGAATCTCTATCGGCTGTTCTTCATAAGAAAGATCCTGCTCCAGCAGTACAACTTCTAAGCTGATTACTTGTGAAAGATCAGGTATGTACTTTCTTAGGAGAGATACATGGAACACATCGTGAACTTGGGAGAGATTCGGTGGAAGCTCCAATAGGTAAGCTACCTTCCCAACACGATCCAGTATTTCTAAAGGACCGATATATCTAGGGATCAACTTCCCCTTCATTCCAAATCTCATCACCCTCTTCCAGGGAGATATTCGTAAGAACACATTATCACCCACTTCAAAATCTAGGTCTTTTCTTCGGTTGTCGGTATAAATTTTCTGTCGATTCTGAGCTGCTCTTATGTGTTGTTGAATAGATCTGACATATTCTACCATTTCATCAATGAGATCAGGTCCTAATAGCTTTCTTTCCCCAACTTCATCCCATCAAGTTGGAGTCCTACATTTCTTTCCATAGAGAGCTTTATAAGGAGCCATCTGAATACTGGAGTGAAAGCTATTATTATATGAAAATTCCACCAAAGGTAGGTGTTGATCCCAACCACCTTTGAAATCCATAGAGCAAGCTCTCAACATATTTTCTAGAGTTCGAATTGTTCTCTCAGACTGACCATCTATCTGAGGATGATAAGTAGTGCTGAAACTCAACTCTGTATCCAAAGTATGCTGAAGACTTCGCCAGAACATTGAGGTAAATATCGGATCTCGATCAGATATAATAGAAAGTGGTACTCCATGCAATCTTACCACTTCCTTTACATATATCCTGGAAAGCTGATCCCGAGAGAAATCCTCTCTAATACCAATGAAGTGTTCAGACTTTGTAAGATGATCAACTATGACCCAGATAGGATTATTGCCTTTGGATGTTTTAGGATGTCCTGTGACAAAGTCCATAGTGATTTTTTCCCATTTCCATTCGAGTATGGGTAATGGTTGTAACATCCCCTTAGACTTCTATCTCTCAGCTTTAACTTGTTGACAAACCAAGCATCGAGAGACATATTCAGCAACATCTCTTTTCATTCCATCCCACCAGAAGTACTCTATCAGGTCCCTATACATCTTCGTGCTTCCCGGATGAATAGAAAATGAAGAACTATGAGCCTCATCCAACAGCTCCTTCTTTAATTCGGGGATGGGAGGAACAGAAACCCGATTCCTGAACATTATTATCCCATCACAATCAAGGTTTCAATTCAGGAACATTTCTCACCTTCTTTTGTAACTCGACATCTTCTTTCTGTGCCTCTTTAATCTTCACATGTATAGATGGTTGAACCCTCATTTGATAAAGATACGATTTTTCCCCTTCCATTATAATTCCAAGATCCATCCTTTGTAAATCAATAAATATTGTATCTTGTGTGGTCTCCATCATGGATAAACTGGCATGGTCTTGTCGACTTAATGCATCTTCCACCTTGTTTTCTTTCCCAGGGTGGTATTGGATTGAGCAGTCATAATCCTTAATCAGCTCCAACCATCTTCTTTGACACATATTCAGATCCTTTTGTGTGAAAATATACTTTAAACTTTTATGATTAGTATAAATGTCACACCTTTCTCCATAAAGATAATGCCTCCAAATCATTAATGCAAAGATTACCGTAGCTAACTCCAAATCATGTGTTGGGTAATTTTGCTCATGGATTTTCAACTCTCATGAGGCATAAGTTATCACCATATCATTTTGTATAAGAACACACCCCAATCCATTCTTGGATACATCACTATAGATCACAAACCTTTCTCCACTACAAGGCAGTCTGAGCACATGTGCACTGGACAACCTTCTTTTCAACTCCTTGAAATTATCTTCACATTCCTCCCCCCAAACAAACTTAACTCCTTTCCGAGTCAACCTGGTGAGGGGATTAGATAATCGTGAAAAATATTTCACAAAACGTCGATAATATCCAGCCAAACCAAGAATACTTCGGATCTTAGTTACTGTTGTTGGTCTCGACCATCTTTCAATAACCTCTATTTTTGCTGGATCCACAGATATCCCCTCTTTTGAGATCATGTGACCCAAAAATGAAACTTATTGAAGCCAAAATTCACACTTGGTAAATTTGGCATAAAGCTTCTCCTTTCTCAGGGTCTTCAATATAATTCTCAAGTGATCTTCATGTTTTTTCTTTCTCTTTGAATAGACAAGAATATCGTCTATAAAGACTACCACAAACTGATCAAGATAGTCTCTAATGACTATATTCATTATATCCCTAAAGATAGAAGGGGCATTAGTAAGACAAAATGGCATCACTATAAATTCATAGTGTCCATACCTTGTATGGAAAGCCATCTTTGGTATATCCTCCCTTTTAACCCTTAATTTATGATACCCTGAATGAAGATCAATCTTGGAAAAGTATTGAGCTCCGCGTAGTTGGTCAAATAGGTCATCAATGCGCGGGAGAGGATATTTGTTCTTGATAGTGATCTTGTTAAGTTCTCGATAATCAATGGAGAGTCTCATTGATCCATCTTTTTTCTTGAAAAACAGAATAGGTTCTCCCCAAGGTGATGCACTAGGGTCTATGATCCCCTTATCAAGATTCTCTTGGATTTGCTTCTTCAATTCCTGAAACTCAATTGGGGTCATTCTATAAGGTTTCTTTGAAATAGGCAAAGCACCCGGTACGAGTTCTATTGAAAACTCAACTTCACGATTTGGTGGAAGACCCGGTAATTCCTCTAGAAAGACATCATCAAACTCCCATACAATGGGCATATTTTTAATCGCGAGTTTCTCACCAACCATTTGAGATAAATAACCTTCATTTAGTGGAATCAATACCCATTAAATGGAAGAAATTTCCACTAGAAGGTTATGTTCATCCTTGCATCGATAGACGATCATACATTGATCTAGAATATGAAATGTGACTTCCCTTCTTTGGAAATTGTTATGAGCTCCAGGTAGAGAAAGACAATACATGCCAAGAATCACATCAAATTCCACTATAGGAAGGATCACAAGATTTGCAGGAAGCACTTTCCCTCAAAATTCAATCGGAGAAGAATTATAAACTTTTGATATGAATGTTGTGCCATTAGGTGTTGTCACAGCTAACTCAACATCTAATTGTTGAGGTAATACGGTGATACCCTTAGAAATTTCATCAGAAATAAAGGAATGGGTGGATCCATAATCAAATAAAACATTTGCTACTTTAGAGTGGATTGTAAGTGTACCTTTCACCACATCGTTATCGTACTCCACATCGCTGATAGAAATTTCTTGTGACTTTCCTTTTTCTTTAGACTTAAGAGTTTGTTGACGTCGACCATCATCATCAACCCTTGGATTAGGGCATTTATTGGCATAATGTCCCATCTCATTACACTTGAAACATTGAAGTGTATTAGATTCATTCTGTGTGTCCCTTCCTTTGTTTGCATCATTAGACATCTTCTTCCCATCATCGCGGCATTCAAATACCCGATGACCTTCCTTTCCACATTTGAAACATTTACTTGTCCCTTTAAGACAACTCCCTCCATGTTTCTTTCCACACTTTGAGCATAAGGGAAATCTCATCTTCTTTTCAATGTGCTCTTTAGATTTTCCTCTGAATTCCATTTTCCTCTTCTTATCAAACCCATATGACTGATGGGTTACTCCAATCTCCATCTCAACTTTGAGAGCACATCGAATGATTTCCTCGTAGCTATTGAAGTCCCTTATGGATAAGGCCCTTCAAAGACTTGGTCTTAAGCCACTAAAGAATTGATCGATCTTACTCTCAGGTTGGATAATAATACCAGAAGCGTACCTTGCAAGTCTTGTAAAATATGCTTCATAGGTACCAACAGATTCATCATCCTTTTGCTTCAGTTCAAGAAACTCTTTCTCCATCTTTGTTCGAAGAATATGAGGGAAGTACTTATTGAAAAATATGTTCTTGAACTCATCCCATTCCATGGACTCAATTTCATCCCTTTGCCTCGTATTATTAATAAGATTCCACCATTGATCAGCATCACCTTCCAAACGATACACTACTAAGATGACTTTACCATGCTCAGAACATTGAAGAACTGAAAATATTTTTTCAGTAGTACTAATCCATTGTTCAGCAACTAATGTATCAGTAGACCCACTGAAAGAAGGTGGACGCTGTCTCATGAAGGATTCAACAGAATGTTGCTCCTTCCTTAGCTCGTTTGGAAGTCCGGCATGATTCATAGCTTGAGAAAGTTGTGTGAGCATGGATACAAGATTTCTCATTCTATCTCCCATAACATTTGGTTGCTTAGGGGGACAATCATTGCATTTCACGTCGCATTCTGCATTAACACGGTTCCTTAGGGTTCCAGCCATTGACAAAAACCAAGAATAATAGTGTGAGAAACACTAATTATAATAGGAAAACCAAATAATCAAGAATACGATTTCACACTTAAGGTCTTATCCTAGGTTATTCATGGCCATTTATAAAACACTAAGATTGTGTTCTATGCTTAGACTTATCCTTAGGGTTCTTACTAAGGCTTTCACATCGTAATTTCCAAAGGTTGACTATACCTTTCCTCTGATACCAACTATAACGACCCATACTTTACATACATAGATAATACTTCAAAATTGAAGCATACTTATTACATCATATAACAAAACCAAGAAAGGACTGTATGGGTATAGTGTCTTTAAAAACTGGGAAACATAAACAACTGGTTCATAAAGCAACTAAAATGTCTCCCATTTATTTCATCATATCTATAGTCCCTTTTGGCACATCTTACATAATAACCTTCTTCCAGACCTGGGGAAAGAAAACATACAAAAGGGTGAGCTCAAATGCTCAGTAAGGGTAATAAAAAGAAACATCAATCACATCATATTCATAAGAACATAACTTTTGGAAATCTTAACCTGCAAAAGAGAGCATAATTTCATAACATGGGATAAATCATAGTAGTGAAATGGAATCCCAATAATCATAACATAAAACATGAAACATTGTGGAATACACACATAATAATAGAGAATCATTTATTATTAGTCAAGACTCATTTCCAAGACTATCTTAGTGGACAAAGTCCATTTCTGAACCGAGTTCACTCCTCATTTCAGTCCTGTTTCACTGAACCGGTATAACCTACCGTTCCAGCCATGTCTATCTCATGAGATATAAAATCTTTACCCAATGCATTGGAGGGAGATATATGTCCCACCCATCTCATAATGATACCATTCTTATGTCTGCCACAAATTCATAAATCATACATCATTGCATAACCCATGTAATAAAAATGGGATTCCTAAACAACATGACATCATAAAACAATTCTTATAAGATAAAGGAATTCATAAAAATAATTCCATCACAACATAATCAAATCAATGTAATAATAGGGATAGAAACAGAACCCTATATTATCTTAGATGGAAAATAATTTTGATAAAACACTTGAACTCCATTCTTGAGGAAAATATCCTTTCTACATCAAAAACATTTTCCTTTCTTAACATGTCATACAATTTTAAACTAAAAGAAGTTGATTAAAAATAAAATTGAAAATTTGTAAAGGAATCTTATTGGAAATAATGTTTTAAAAATCCATTCATGTCGTATAAGTTAAAAAAACATTCTTCGTACTTTTGTCGGAAAAGTCAAAAAGTACCTCGTACGAAAAACGACAAAAGAGTACTTTGATATACTTTACTAAAAACTTACCGAAGGGTAAAATTGGATTTAAAAAATTGTAGGTGGATGTAAATAATATTACATATTGAGGAAACATGTATGTGGATGATAAAATACACCCTAGTAAATACTAAAGTATAAACAATCTCAGATAAAAATGAGATTGTGATATTTCCCTTACCTTAGGTCCGATTTGCTTCGAAAGTGTCCAAACCTCCTGTATAATGATTTAAATAAGGTTATTGACTTATTTCGGAATCATAAGTATTGTTATGATATCATATATGGTCATATTCTTAGCTTCTTAGTAGTAATATTTCATTGCCACTTGTTATTCGGGTGTTTATAACTTTTTGTTCTTATGCGTGTTTTGTCGAATAAATTCTTATTCTTCTCTTTAGGTTATAGATACCTCATTTCCAGAATGGTATAAGTGTAATTTATATCATATTCATTCATTAAAATCATTTATATAATCATTATGAAATTAAGATCATGTAGAATGAGTCGCATCACATCGTGGAGACGGTATTCCGTACGTACGCACGAGTGATGATATCGTTCCTATGATCGTGGAATTGTATTGCTGTGTATGTATACTATTTCAGAATCAATATCACTTTATAATATTAATATATAGTCATTATTTACACCATTATACCCATCCAATTAAGGTGGTGGTGGAAAATAGATTACACCACGGCGTAGAGACGGTATTCCGTACGTACGCACGCGCGGTGATTTATTTTTCCGTAGGATGGATAGATGGTGAAATATGGTTTTTTCATACTTATAATAAAATATCATTATGTGAGTGATACTTATGATATTACTTCATAATGAAACAATAAAGAAGAATATGTGGATGAAGAAATAAAGATGAAAGAATCGGTAACGGACATTACCTCTTCTTTGAAGTGCTTCTTTGAGACCTCCTTTTAGGGCACTAAAATAGGTCTTTGAAGAAGACTAGAACCTCTAGTATGTTTCTAGGGAATTGGAGAGAAGAAATTGTCAGGGTTCGGCCGAGCTTGAAGGCTCAAAGTGGTGTGAGGAAGAGGGGGAGGAGGTGCCCTTTTATAAGGGAGGAGAGGGGCTCCTTTGGGAAAACTAAAAATATTATTTTATTATAAAGTCAAGTTCAGTTTTAAATAGCTCCAAATTAATATATTTAGAAATAAGGTGGGTAAGGGTCGAAATAATTTCATCCAATAGAATTTAGACAAGTTTAGGTTCCTATTTTAACCTTATCATTTAGATTTAACATTAAGTTAAATAATTTTACTTTTACCGTGTCTTCTTGTGTTCTTATACTATAAGGTCAATAAACATACTATAAGAAGTCAAAAGAACCCCAAGTTGTTTATTATTAATATATATTACCTTATCTAAGTCATTTGGCTGAACCATATATTTTTAGAAATAAAATAACAATTACTAATATAATATTTGTTTTAAAAACTATTTTATGTCAATTTTGACACTATTTAGTAATTGATTTTTGTGAAAATCATAACAGAATGATTAGTTCGAACAAAGTTAAATAAATCAATACTAACATGTCATATTAACCTATGAAATTAGTGGAATTCATAAAAAGTCTCAAATTACATTTATTTTGGTGTTTATAACATCAATTATGTCAATATTTCATTAATAAGATAATTATTGCATCATCTTTGTGTCATAAATAAATTAAATTATTTAATGTCTAAAAATTAAAAATAAAATATAAATATGTAGGAAATCTTTTTATATTTATAATTAATATTTATAGTCTAATTTATCTTATGTATAACCTTATATTAAAAATTATTTACTTATTAAACTTTGATTTTAACTATTTTAACCCTTCTTTAAATAAATTATTAATAAATGTCCTAATCTAATCCAAGTGGGCCTAAATGGTCATATTTTATTCCTAAGTTTGTTTTCGGTCGAATTACACATATCCAATAGAATTAGGACATGTTTTAGGGTAATAATAATATCATTTTTACCCTTAATTACCCTATTTACTTTTAACCGTGGTAAATAAAAGTAAAAAGTTACTATTCACCAAAAATTATTTTCATCTCATTGAACCACATTTTACTTACTGACATCAACCGTGTCTCTCAGATATTTGAAATTCCACTCACAGAAGTGGTAAAATTAAGTTTTATGAAAAATTCAGTTTTTTAACTACCACTTAGTGGTTTCACTATTCATCAAAAATTGAATGTTTTCAGAAAAATACCAAAATTTTTCCCTAGGCTAATTTGGATATTCTGAATCCAAAAATGAAGTCCATTTTGAAAAATAAAATTTATAAAATTTTAAAAAGTGGTTATTACTCTTCATAACAGCTAGTTTTAATAATATTTTAATAGCATATCATTGTTTAGTGAAACTCGGTATTGCGTACGACGCAAGCTATCGATGAAGGTCGCGATTTTGTGTAAAGAAAGCCAAGAAAGTGTTGTGTGTAGAAAAAGATTCCTATGATGATTTATATAACATAAAAGTCTCGGGTGTTACAGTCACTTTAGTTTACGACTGCACATTTTCACTTGTTGTTTTATTAATGGTATGGAACTGTGTGAATTTTTCAAGGAGATTAAACTTCTTTGATTCCTAGAGAGAGGTTCGTCTGAGTTGATGAATGTATATTTTCCCCTATTTTATTATCAATGGTATGGTACTACATGATTTTTTAAGGTTTATCCATAAATTAAATGTTTATTATTATTATTAGGGATTCAAATGATAGGTATTTATCCTATGTTATTTCTCAGAGCATGTCATGAGCCTTTGTGGAGTGTCGGATTCAGTTCTATGTTATAACGGGAAATTGGTGAGTGTGTTTCTATTAATACATTTGTTTCTTCTTTTGGTTTATTGGTTATTAGACATTAAATAAATTATGAATATTTAATATTTAATTAACCTTGATTTTTGTGGTATGAGTTAGAATTGAACATGGATTTAGTTTTATCATTGATCTTGGATATGCATAAGTAGTAGGTGCTCAAGCTAAGATTCAAAATCTGAAAGATTTATAATTACTTTTTTTTGTCACATTTAATTAACCAAATTCTTTTCCTTTTTATTCTATTGGTGTATTGTATTATTATACTAGATTATTTATGACTCGAACTAATTAAATTAGATATTTAAATAAAGTTTTCACCCAAGTTACATGCCATTTTATATTTCACACACCCATGTAAAACGCTTCCCCAAATGGGGTTCTAATGGTAATAAGTGGAAGTTGGGTTTTAAGATAAGGAAATGTGAAATTGTTTCTTGAACATTTTTTTAAAAAATGGATATTAGATATTTTTTATAATTTGGGAAACAAATTGTAAATGAAAAATTGGAAAAACAAATTGTGCAAATGGTAATGTATAAAATTTATTTCTTTATATCAATTCAAAAACATTCATTGCAGTGATTTGGTGTTAGAGGAAAGAAAAAAGGTTTTTTTAGGGTAAATACTAAATGATAATTTATACATTTTTATATTTTACATTATGTAATTATTTTCGTATGCTTGATGGTTTATCGTGGGTTAAACATGAGTCATAGGTGGATACTAGTTATTATGCATAACTCAAGGGTGAACATAGACCCCTTGGATAACATGATATTATGGTTATCATAGGAATGAAAATGGACCCTAAAGGGGCACTGGTTATTATGTTTATTCATGGGTGAACAAGAAACCCATATGCCACAAGGATTTTGTGAAGAGTATATTACCGATAGATTCTAATTTGGACTTGAGATGTGAATATTAACCCTAATTAGAAAGATGGTGGGAATTTTAATGACCTAATGTTTTATCAAAGATATTAAATTCATATAATTATTTCCTATAGTATAATCATATAATATTACATATAAAACACAATACAGACATTATAAATGAATAATTAGGAAAATAAAAGTTATATCTATAAGTTAGGGAATGTATACTGAAGAAATAGTAACTTGACATTTGGAATAGTAATGTGAACCTTGTGAATATTAAACTATCCAATTGCATAGTAACCTCACTAATGAAAGTATAAATAATATTTTTTCATCTTATTAGTTTCAATATGATATAACTATATCATAGTATAATTAAGTAAATATGTTAAACATTATTAATTAACTGTTGGTGTTTTTGAAAGTCATTTATATTTAAAAATAATATTGTGACTAATTTAATAGTTTAAAAGAATCTTTATCCTCATAAAATGTATTCAAAAATAAGTATTTTGATTAATTTTTATTATAATTTAATTTTAAGAGACCTTAATTAAATTTCAAATTGTTAGAAAAACAATTTTCATTTTAAAATTTGTATTTTTCAAGTAAAATATTATTTTAATTAATATTAAAATTTTCATATTTACACTTTTATTTTGATAAAATAGAGTTAATTTTAGTGTTCTACATGTTGAAACAAGTTTGGTGTCAATTTTTTGGATCTTTCTAAAATACGTGAATTTTTTGTGAATAGTAAAATATGATAATTTGGGATAAATGCTAAATAAATGAATTTCTGCATCATGCTTGGTTCATGGATGATGAAAATGGACATTGGTTTGAACTAATATGATCACCTTACTTCTTTACATCAAATGAATCAAGAATATTCATATTCATGATCAAAAATATTAAAAAATGGTTAAAATAATGGGAAACCCCTCCTCTCCTCCAATATAAATACCACCCCTATTTACCTCCACTCCTCACACCTCTAATGCTTTGTACCTACTACAAATTATTCTCAAATATCTCCCTAATCCCCTATCACACATCCAAAACCTCTTGATATCTTTAAAAGACCAAATCCTCTCCCCTAAAGAGGTTCTCAAGGAAGATATATTTAGGAGGTAAATTCGACTTTTTGTTTTGTTTATTTTCTTTCATGTTTCTTCATTGATTTTTTTCTTCACCTCATTTAATAAAATGTTATGATAACTCTAGTACCTTAGATTTAAAAGAATTTTTTTGTGATAATGGAATAATTCTTCATCATCTCTCATTTCCTCACATTTTATACTAGAAACGAAATCATTATCTGAGATGTGTTAATTTGCCACACTTAAGAATGACAGGTGTTCAATTTCTATTTCTATATTCCATTATATTCATAAAAACATTTTTATGGTTGAACCAGACTATAATACAAGTATTAAGTCTATTTTATGGTTATTTTATCTTTTTTACACATGATATTAATTTATAAATCAAAATGTGTCTGATGTGATAAAAAACCTCCAATTTACCAAAAACTATTATCATTACAGTTTTTTATAATGATTCATCTTCCCTCCAAATATCCATATGAATTTTATAACCATTTAATCTTCTGGATGTTCACAAATATCATTAAAACTAAATCATGGGAAATATTTATCATCTTATATGTATATACTTAAATGTATATAATTAAAAAAATCAGGAAAACCAAGGAAACAAACGCTTCAAATAGTGACATTGAACCTCTTAATCCATCAAAAATGTCACAAATATAATTAACAAGGTTATAATTATTCAATTTCATGAATAATAGGTTATGTAAATATTAATTAATGAATTTAATTTGGTTATCCAGGACATTAAGTTCAATTTAAGGACACCTTTGGACTTAAGGTAAGGGATTCTACTCGAACCTCAATTATTCCTTCAGGTTTCACTATCTTTCTGTTTACCCAAAATATGTTATTTATTATTATAATGTACATATAAGAAATTCCATGTAAATGATCCAAACTTATTTATAAATATCCATTCATCATTATATTTTGGAGATATACTTTTTTTTAGGTTGTTCCCTCCTCAATACTTCTTGATAAGCAAACCCATTTAAGGTAACATCCCGAATTCATACCCAATTTCAAGTGAAATATTTCATCAATTTTAATACACCAATATTTTTAAAAAATCAGTATTTTTATTATAAAACCCTTCTTTTTTCACTTCTTTTATTGTATAAAATAATATTCCCTTTTTTGTTTTAAATGATCTTTATTATTTTTTTTAAAACTGCACTAGAATGTTTAAATTCTAAAATTTATTAAATACACTTATTACATATAGTCACATCTATTTTAAAACAATTACCATGATATATTTTTATTTTACTTTAAGAATTTACATATATGTTTTAATTCCATTCTATCACGTACACATTTAGGAAACACCCATTTATTATACTTTATGACATGATTATTATACCCAATTATTTCTTTGGGTTCCCTTATGTGTATCTAGGAATTCTTTTGTATGATTAATTTTGTGTCCAACATTTTCATGAACATGTTAAGATGGGTGTGACTATATAGTGCTCTAATTCATTGGGCAATTTGTAGTCTCTTGGTAAGTTATTTATAACATTCTTGGTGGCTATCCTTTACTAGTGCTACCATTCGCATTGCCATGGTGGTTTACCATGACTTGTGATCCTCTATGTGAAATGATAATTCACTAATGATAAAGTCTTATTTTTTGTTGCTTCTGCATTACTATGAATCCATGTTTATATGATCTCGTGATTATATTTTATGATTCTATATGTTCGATTTCTTTTTCTATCATTATTCCATGCATTCTAACCCATGTGCTAAAGCTTTATTCGTATGTTTATTCTCCTAATAGGATTCATATCCTATCACTTTGTTCATGTTATCCCTTGGATATACTATGATGGCGTATGAGAAAAATGGAAGTTATGATCTCTTTATGAATAATATTCAAGAAAATGTATTATTATTCCCATGTTCTTAGTTTTATGTACCTAGTCCTCTAGGACACTAGACTTTATGACCCTCGGCTTGTAATATTATATCTTATTATGATTATAATCATGTAATGTTTGTATAAAAGGCTATGGTCACTATTGTTGGGATAAAATCATGGCCTAGTATTTTTAGAGATTAGGAATAGAGAACTTTAGTAATAACCTTAGGGATGAGAATGTGTATAAGAAAACATCCCTAAATTTTGGTAAGTATAGAGTATGTGGTTTATCATGAAAATAAATCTCATTCTGGATATGAACAAGTTAATATGGCTCTGGAATAGATGTATCCTAGTGTAAAATATTAATTGGCCACTATGAGAAAAACTTTAACGGGAATTGGTGCACGAAAAGGGACCTTTCTACACTCATATTTTGATACTCTCTGGGGATATTAATTGATAAATTCGTAATCTAATTATGATAAATTATTAAGGATACAAAAAAAGAACACATAAAAATATAATTTTTTAAAGAGATCAAGGATAAACTATATTTAATACTAGTGAATCACAAGTTCAGATATACTTTTCCTTTAAAAATATATATATTTATGTTCAAAGTTTCCATTTATACTTTTTAAATAAGTCTTCAAACCCTCTAATTTTACATTATTTTCCTTAGTTAATAGAACGAAATATAAGTACACATGTCTACAATTAATGTGATCGGAAATGTAATGATTTCTCTAATGATATTCCTGATATAATGGGAATAGGTTCTCAAAAAGTTATGATAGAACATGCTCAGATAGATTATGTTATGAATAATAACTTGAATTATATAGAAGGCCCTTATATTCAAAGGAAAGAGAAAGTTTTCATTGAATCCTTCATGTGGAAAAGGCCTCCCATGTTTAGTCGATATTCTAATCCCCTACGCATGGAACAGTGGATTAACTCCATTGAAAAGATATTCTCTATCCTATAGTACTCAAAAGAAGTGAAATTAATACTGGTGGTCTATGGTTTTGTAGGGGGAAGTTGATCAGTGGTGGAAACTAACCAAGAATACAATTTACTAGGAGAAAATGGATTCCATGGATTTAGAAGAATTCAATAAAATGGTTTTCATTAAATATTTTTCTAGAACCCACCATCTCAACATGGAAAGAGATATCCTCGGACTAAAGAATAATTTATATAAATATATTAGGGTGTATGAAGAAAACATCATAATACTTGCAAGATACACATCCATCTTTTTCATGAAAATCAAAAGAAAGGTGGAAAACATATTTATCAGACTAAATCCAAGTATACAAAAATATTAGTGATTTAAGACCTCAAAAGTTATCAAGTGAATGTCTATTTTGGCCTCAAGAGTAAAATGGAGATTAGAGACTCTCAATGTTCTCTTGGGCCTATTGAAAAAAAAACAGAAAATGGAGTCTAATATGGGTGGTTTTTAAAAAAAAATCCCATAATGGAATAATGATAGAACATCCCTTGTGCCACAATTTTAGAAAGAATCATTTGGAAACTATCTAAATGGAACCATAAATTTCATAAAATGTGAATGAATGAGAAATCTAGATATGAACTACTAGATAGATATGAATAATCCCACTAACGTGAAAGAATAAATGAATGTTCATATCAACACTCAGCCTATAGTGTAGTTTTATAAGTACAAGGAACATGGGAATTATGTGAAAAAATTTCCTATGTCATGGGTTGTTGGATGAAATTAGCAACAACCTACAAGGAAACATGGATGTGATTTTGATTTAACTACTATTGTGGTGGATCCGGACAACAATGGGTGACATGTACGCTAGTTCTTTATTCAATAATAGTGAATATAATATTTTATTCGGGTTCTACACATTTTATTTAACTTGAAATTTTAGTAGAAGTATTCGAACACCCCCTCAAAATTTGGAGGTTCAGTTATATGTGAGGATAGAGAATGGAGAAATTATTTAATCCAAGGTTTAGAACTCCACCCCCACCCCCAGTAATTTTTTTGTGGATTAACCCTCCTAGTAAATATTCCATTCTTACAATGGTAGATTTTGAGGATATTTTAGGGAATGTATTGGATATCTTTATATAAAGACAACATTAACTATTAGGAAAGGGAGATCACTCTTCACATCCCCAACTATCCTCTAATCACATACATGTGTGAGGGAAGAAAATTAATATCCTTTATAATCGTCATCTCAAGTGTGGATAATGTAGCATTTTAAAAAAGTATATATTTCTCAAATGATTGAGATTAAAGAGATGATACTTCTCAAGTATATTCCCATCATGAGCGGTCGCACTAATGTATTCCATGAATAATTTCCATGTTTTCCACCCAATAGAGAGGTTGAGTTCTCAATTGAACTTATTCATGGATCCATGCCTATATCAAAGACACCTTATAGATTGGCCACAATTAATCTAGATGATCTGAAGAAATAGTTTCATGGGAATGTATAGAAGGGTTTTATATACCCGAGTGCTTCACCATGGGGTTCACCAATACTCTTTATTAAAAATAATGATGGATCAATGATCCTATACATTGATTATCATGAGCTCAACAAAATCTGGATAAAGAACATGTATCCCCTACCTCAGATAGATGACTTGTTCGATCAACTATGTGGGGCCAGTTATTTCTCTAAGTTGGACCTTCACTCAAGATATCCCCAACTAAAGGTGAGGAAGGAAGATATTCCCAAAACTAGCATTATAATTATGTATGGACACTATGAGTTCATAGATATTCCCTTCAGACTCACTAATGCTCCAAAAATATTCATTGATTTATTTAATATATTTTTTAGAGATTACCTTGAAAAATTTGTGGTACTCTTTATCGATGATGTTATAATATACTCCAACGGCAAGGAGGAACATGAGGAGAATTTGAATATTATGATGATGAGTTTGTGAAGGGAGAAAAAGTTTTCAATGTACAATAAATTTGAGTTTTCTGTGGAGGAAGTATCATTCTTGGGGCATGTTATCACTAGAAAATGATTATCTTTTGACCCTTCATCCCAATATGCCAGTGTTCCTCTCCTCACACCTTTCAATCCTTCTTCCCCATCCAAATTCTACACAAATATCTCACTAATCCCCCTCCAACTTCCAATAGGCCTTGGTCTGTAAAAATAACAAATCCTCTCCCCTAAATATATTCTCTAGTAATGTATATTCAGGAGTAAAATTCCTCTTTTCATTTCATTTATTTTCATTCGTGTTCAGTTATTTTTCTTTACTCACCTCATTTCATCCCAATTTTATGAAAACTCCAATACCTTACATATACTATAATTCTTTTAGGATAATGGATTATTTAATCATAATCTCTCCTTTTCGATCCTTTTATAATATAAATGAAAACATCATCTAATATGTGTTAATTTTTCGCATTCATGGACGATAGGTTTTCAATTTTTATTACCATATTCAGTTATGGTCTTTATACTATTTTGATGGTTTAATTAGACTATAATATATGTATTAAGCCTAACTTAAGGTTTTTTAATCTTTTGGTCATGTGATATTCATTTATAAAGTGAAATGTGTTCGATGTGATCAAAAACGTCCAATTAATCATAAATGGTTACCATTAAAGTTTGATATAATGATTCATATTCACTTGAAATAACCAAATGAATATTATAACCATTAAATATTTTATATTTTCAAAAAAAAAATATAATTTCAATTCTGGAAAACCATTCTCATCTTACATGTTTATCCTTATATGTATATAAGTAAACCAATCATGAAAACCAAGGAAACAAGCACGCCCAAAAATGAAATTAACCCTCTTAACCAATAAAAAAGGTTATTAATGAACTTAATAAGGTTATAATAAATCAATAAATTAATAATATGTTATTTAAATATTAATTAATTAATGTAATTTGGTTATTAAGGACATTAAGGTAAGTGATTCTACCGGAACCTCCATTATTCCATCGGGTTTCTCTATCTTTCTTTTTATCTAAATAATATTATATGTTAATTTAATTTATATATTATAAATTCTTTCTAAATTAACCAAAATACTATATTAAGGTTCATTCATCATTCTATTTTAGGGATATACATGTTTTTGGTGGTTCCACACTTAATACATTGCGATAATAAAACCCGTCAAATGGAACTTCCCAAATTATTACATAACTTCAAGTGCACTATATCATCTATTTTAAGAAACCATTGTTTTTATAAAATCATTATTTCTCTTATAAAATATTTCTAGGTTCACTTCTGGTTTTATATAAAAGATTATTCCCTTTTCTATTTTAAATTATCTTTAGTATTTTCCTTAAAACAACACTAAAATATTTTAGTACTAATGTTTCATAAATAATCTTCTTACATGTTTCCACTACTATTTGACATCAAATACCACGATATATCCATGTTATCCCTTATATATTTCCATGTATTTTTTAATTCCTTTCATTCATGGACACTTATATGATATGACCATTTATTATGCTTTTGACATGATTATGATACTCATTTTTTTCTATGGATTCCCTTATGTTTATGAATGATTGATTTTATATGAAAAATTATTTGGAAAAAAAATTTATGAACATGTTAAGATGGGATCACCTATATAGCACTCCAATGCATTGGGTAATGTTTAGTCTCATGATATGTTATGTGTAACGGTCATTGTCGTTTTCTTTGACTCATGATACCATGTCCAACAACCTTGGTGGTTGAGCCTGACTTCTGATAATATATGTGAAAATATTCTTAACTCATGTTAAAGTCATGTTTTTTGTTTCTTCATAATTACTATGAATCAATTTTTATATAATCCCATCTTAATATGTCATGATTCTATATATTCTATGCCTTTTTATATCATTATGTCACGCATTTTAACCCATGTTCTAAAGCATTATTCTTTAGTTTATTCCCTTAATGAAATTCTTAGCTCATACCTTGGTTCATTAGTACCTAGGTTATACTATTAATATTAATAATCATAATGGATGTTAGGTTCCTATTAAGAAGATTAAATAAAGAAATGTTTTATTTAGTCTCTTGTTCTTAGTTTTATTTACATATTCTTCCAAGACACTATAATTTATAATCCTTGGATTATAATATGATGTTTTGTTATTCAAAAAATCATGTAATGATATGTGTAAAAGGATAGGGTCTCTATAGGAATGGTTAACTCAAAGTGTTCAAAGACACCCATGTACTAGTTGAATCAGGTATTTCCTATTCCCAAGATGATCTTACCCCCCAATTTTGATATGTTTTTAGGTTTCAATTTTAAATGTTTTATATTATTATAATTTTTTCATTTATATATATAACATTATAATGAAATATTATAGACTAGATATTGTAGGAAAATCATTTGTGTTGGCCTACTGATTATTAGTCACATCCTTCTTAGAAAATCATGGCACTTGAGTAACAGAGAAGATAGTATTAATTTTTCAATACAGGTTACTAGAGGATTCACTTCTAGTATTTATATCACTTATACGATAGATCATGGGTTTTACAAATGGTCCAAGGATCAGATACATGTTGTTTTATCCCTTATTTTTGGTATTTTGGGTTTGTTTGTATGACTACTTGGATTGTATTATCTACATTTAATTCATGATGGAAAAGTTTATTTAGATTATCAGAAGCACTTTCCTAATTTATATTTTCTAGTTGTTCTAGATAATTTATTTTATTTTTAGATTTACTCTATTTTTATATATTTTAAAAGAGGGTATAGTCTCCCCATTTTACCACAATAGAACCACATTTCTAGTCAGCGTATTCTACTGTATGGGGAGAATAACATGAGTTCATGCAGCCTACCAATCAATTTACTATTATTAGTGTTAGATGGTTAAAGATGCTAAAAAGTGGTATTAGAGAATGTGTATATCATAAACTAGTGCTCAAGATTTTTTATACTTTACTTTTTCTCGTATCGAGGAAGATGATGTCTGCAAAATAACCAATGTTCTAAAGTAGAGGTCAGTACTAAAAATTGGTAGGTTTCCCCTGAGGACATCCCAACTCGCACCACTAAGATAGAACATGTTATCATAATATATAAAATATTATATAAAACACCTTTAAAATAATTTCATATATCATATCAAATCTATGAAGTTCATATCAAAACTGTCTTCCAAGGAAAACACAAAAACAATTTTTTAAATCATTTAACATTAATGTTTGCTATCACCCATTCCTTTACATGAAACCACATATCCTACCATTCCTGAAATCCATGGATCTACCTATACTTGTGAGTTTTTATCTATCATTACAATAATTTTTCACTTAGTGGACCACATTGAGAGGGGTACTTCATGCCCATATCTATCCCAACCTTTTGATTGGGGTACTTCATTCCCTTATCCATCCTAATTTATATAAACACATTATACAAAACAATGACAAACCCATTCTAAATCATTGTCTACTCAAAAAATTCAATAAAATATCATTATTTTTATTGAAAATCATTTTTATCCATGATGAAAACCAAAGAATTATTTTAATATAATCATTTTAAAATCATATTTTCAAAACACTTTTCTACAACACACAAAATTTCGCAATTTCAACAAACCCTCACTCAAGAGAGTTTCAAATATTTTTCTACTATGAATAAAGAATAAATTCCAATTAAAGAAATTAATTTCAAACAAATCCTCAATGTTCTAAAATATAGGAGTTGAGATTGAAGACACATACCTCAGGTTTTAAGATGAAAATTAATTATGAAATGAAGAACATCAATGAAACTAAGTTAAATCTCTAAAACCACACCTTAGATAACTTCCCATATCAACAAAAAGTAAAAATCTCAACATATTTGGTATTCTCAACCCTAGATATAACCACAACAAGTGTTGATCTATGAAACTGATATAAAGGGAGAAGTAGATCTAACAAAACTCATCAATAACTACCATGAATGATGGGTTATGAAAAGAATCTGACTTTAAATCCCCAATACAAGCCTCAGAGTTGCCTATGGATCTGTGGGAGAAACTTCCTTGACATTTGGGAAGAGAGAATAATGAGTCAGCGCCACATGGGAAGAAAACAAAGGAACTTAAATAGTATAAAAAGTGAGATAAAAAAATTTAGGATCTCACTTTGGACTCCTGCACGATTAGTTGTATGGTTATCCAAAAAGTGTTCTAATCATGCATTAGACACTTATTAAAGGGTGGACCTCACACTGGCATCTTACAAGGTTACCAAATTGTGTTCCAATCATGAAATATATAACTATACACAATATTAAAAACACCACAAATGTTCACTTAATATTCCTCATGGTTTGGATAACCTATTCATAGTTGGTGCACCTTTCCATTAGACCATGTTTCTATGTGCACGATTTATTGTTGGTGTTAAATAGTTTTTTTCAACCACGCACCAACAATGGTCCTATTGAAAATAAAAAAATCAATCTAAAAGTTTATCAAACTCCCAAACATCACTGATATACTTTACATCCTTATGAAGTAGAAAGAATGGGTTTCTTACTAGAAACTGGGGGTGATACATTTTCCCCATCATTGGTCTTTCCATCTAAGGAATGTATAAAACAATCATTTTCCTAAATTATTTCCATTCATTACTATATAATTTCCTTCTCAAATTCCCAAGTATCATATTTACTCTTAAAATGTTTCCACAAAAACCACACTATAATGATGTTTTTCCATGAAATACTTTATCTTGTCTATCCATAATTTGGATGGGAATGTGCACCAATGAGGTATCTAGATCAAGGTAAATTTGATCCCATCTGATGAAATAGACTGGATCAGGCTACTAATTTTTCAACTAAGAAACAAATAACATATTTTTCGCCATGATGAACTATGGTGGGAATTCCAGTTGATATTCTACCTCTCCAACATGTTAGAATATCTCAGAAGGGCCTATGTATCAAGGAAATAACCTGCCCTATTTTCCAAAATAATGATGTCCTGCTATTGGAGAGATCATCAAGAAGAAATGATCAGCTTTAATGAACAACAATAGTCATCGATGATGATCCAAACAAGGTTTTTGATGACACTTAGCTCTCTCCACCCTCTTTCTGATCAAATGAATATTCTCCATTGTTTCGTGGACAAGGCTCATCCCAAATAGTGAATTCACACCAATTTCCACCCAAAAAATGGGGAACAAAAATGAATCCTATACAATTATTCAAAATGATTCATATGTATCGAGTCCTGATTGATGTTGTTATATGATAACTCCACTAATGGCATATTATATTTACATTATCCCCAAAATTCCATTACACAATCTCATAACATGTCTTCCAATGTTTGTATCATCCATTCGGTTTGGATGTCCATATGAGTATGATACACCACACTCATAGCCAACTGAGCCTCAAGGGAATGTGCATGGATTTTTAGAAATGATCATTGAACCTGGGATCTTTATCTAACACTATAAAAAATGGTATTCCAACCCTCTTTATGGCTTCTCAAATAAAGAGTTTGGAAATGTCCTCCACCATGTGAGATTCACAATAGGAATGAAATGAGCCGACATTGCAAGATAATCCACTATCACCCATATGAAATAGTATTTCCAAACCATTCTTGGGAGGCCTATTACAAAATACAAAACTATTTGATTTCATTTCTAAAAAATGTTTTTTTAAATATTTCAACCAACCTACTCATCATTAATGTTCTGATTTAACATTCTGACAAATTATGAAACTTGAAAAAACCAAGCTACTTTCTTCTTCAGGTTAATCCACCAAAAATGATATTTCAATGATTTATACATATTATATATTCTTGGATGAAGATTCCACCTTTAATGGTGGTAAGTATGAAGAATTTTTTCCTTATAATCCTTAGGTACAAACATCTGATTTCAAAACCCGAACACTGAACTCCCATCTATCTTCCACCCATGAGTCGTCTCCCCACCGTTGAATTTTTAAATCATCGTAGAACATTCTGAGTCAAACGTATGTACCTATTTAACCATCATTATAAAATCAAGAACTACAGAAACAAGAAATAAAACCACCACATCACCTTGGTCTTAAAATTCCAAATTCATGTTAGTTAGGGCTGAAATCAACTTCCACTCATTTTAGGCATCTTTTGATAACTGAGCATACAACATTCTTCTAAATTAATCATCCACTAAATTTACATTACCCGTTGTATAAATTAATCCAAATTCAAACATTTAGAGATAATACATACATCTCTATTTCATTAGATTAAAATATCTTTGTGATAAAATATGATTCATGCTCTTATGATCCATAAACATCGTAAAATTATCAAAAAATGATAATGACGTCATGTTTTCGAAGAATGGAAGATTGTAGCTAACTCCAAAATGTGTTTTGGGTAGTTATTATGATCCAAAATTAACTACCTTGAACCATAGAAAACAACATGGTCTCCTAGCATGAGAAAAAACTCCAACCCAAATCTCAATGCATCATAATACAACATAAACCACTATCCTGGTTTTGAAATAATTTAGATACGTCCTGACGTAGAACAAACTTTTAGCTCTTGAAAAGACTCATATAATTTTTAATCCCATTGGAATGGAACATTATTACTTTCCAAATATTAATTAGGTGAAACTAGTCATGAGAATTCCCAAACAAAGACTCAATAATAACCATCAATTCCAAGATTACTTTTTATCTCCGAGAGATTATTTAGTGGTTTCCAAGAGATAGCATCTTGTAACTAAAAATGATCCACTAAAGAACCCCTTTTAGAAATTACAAGGCAATGAACACATACCTATTGAATGTAAAAAATATCAGTTTTATGATTTTGCAAACAATTGATGGTCCCTCAAGAATCCCAACACTGTCACCAAGTGTTGGTCAGACATAGCCCTTGTCCATTAATACACCAAGATTTCATCAAAATAAATCACCACAAAAGAATTCATATATCACTGAAATATTTGATTCATAAATTCCATATATACTAATGGGGCATTTATAAGACCAAAAGGCATTATCACATACACATAATGGTCATATGTTTTCCTGAAGGTTGTCTTTATAATATCCTTTTTTCGAACTTGTAGTTAGTGATTTCATAATTGTAATTCAATATTAGAGAACCACTGATATCCTCTAAATTGATCGAACATATCATAAATTATTATCATTTGATAAAAATTAATAATTCTAACCATGTTAATCATACTATAATTGACAAACACACAAAGAATTTCATTATCCTTCTAGACAGACAAAACAGTTGTTGTACAAGGAGATGTGCTTGTCCGAATGAACCCATTACTATAAAATTATTCCAAATGAACTTTCAAATCCCTTAATTATATTGGTTCCATCATATAAGATTAAATTGAGATAGTTCTATTCCCCTGGAGGAGATCAATCATAAACTCTGCTTCCCTTATTGGTTGTAACCCTGAGAAGTTATCAGAAAAAACGTCTAGAAATTGATCCAGTACTGTTAGAAAATTATTACTCACGATCTATTCTATCTCTTCCAAATTAAATACTACAAACATGTATGGGGTCATTCCAACGGCAGGTTCCCTCAATCTCATTTCTCCTATAATTACATTCCTTTTTCTTTCTAAAAATATTCTTGACACCATCCTCAATCGCAAAACTAATTGTTCTACTATAATAGTCAATGTGAACCTTGAAAACATAAACTAATATATGACCATTATTACATCATAAATATCTACTTACATCATATATATATCTCATTTCATCTCAACTATATCAAAAAGTATTGTAAATTCTCTACAAAAAAATCACAACAATCGATTTCTCCATGAAAAGTTTAATGTTTCATCACAGAAGAAATCATATCAGGTTTTAAATGTAGTAAATAAATGAACTGAGAAAAATAAAGGATTATGATGCACCGTTATTAAACATCACCTTCATAAGTATGGAATTCAGAAGAATAGTTCCTCTAACTGTAAATGGTCTAGAATGACCGTCGAAAATAACCTGTTCAACTCCATATAATTACTTCGTCACTACACATTTATCCTTGTTTCCATGCAAATATTATCCTAACTGAGGAGTTATGTTATTCCTAGAATCAGTATGGCTAGCTCTATTCTTCTGACAAGATTGAATTTTCTACCCTCGCTATGTTGAAATATATTATTCTTATGACACCTTATAAGTGTCAAGAACACCTAACCTTAGAGCATTGTGATAATAGAACTGAATATTTTCCATCAGGTTATAGTTTTGGAATTATTTAGGTTATGTTTTAAACACTCTCTTTATGTGGTAATGAAAACCACATTAGAGACATCCTTCTTTTCTCTGGGTCATGGAAAAATGTTCCCTAATTAAACTGTATGATTTTGATTTATACTCCCACCTTTTAAATAGGTGTCCCCCTTCATCTTTCTCCCATAATTAGAGTTTCCGGTATTTTCCATTGGTATCAACATACATCCACCTCACATAGCACCTAAGGAGTCCTTTTAATCCACTATCACTCTATTCACAATCATTTTATTATCTATAATATGGAGCACATCTATATTCAAGTGAATGTCTATTCTTAACCATAATTCAATGATTCATTCATTTAAGGATGAAGTAAATGATACTTTTGGTGAAAATTGCACTAAATTCATTAATTTAGCCACATAATTAGTAATATAGGGTTTCTACTACTTCATGCTGAAAAATTTCATCATTATTTACATCTTGAACGTGTGAGGATAGAAATGTTTTTTTGAATAATTCTTCAAAATCCACCAACCATGGATTTGATGCACATTATCCAACACAGCTAGGTCACACCACTGTCATGCACGATCCACTAGTATACAAATCACTATCTTTAACATCATCTCTACTAGTGTGCTGATAAAATCAAAGATAAGTTCATCCTATTTAGTAACACCTCTGTTTGATCTAGATCTGAATCACCATGAATTATGGGTGGAATCAGCTTCTAGAACTGGATTGAATGATCCAATTACATCATCTCATCCCTCTGGTTCTTTATTTCCACATCATGAAATTATTTGATGACACTCAGAACCATCTGTTGGTTCACCTGTGGCTTAGGTGAAACCAAACTCTCCATAGCTTCTTCTAGTTGGTTTTTAGGATGCCTATCATGTTCATTTTTCTATAAAAAAAATAGCAGAATTACCACTCTCTATCAACTGAAGTCATTATATTTCAAAATATATTATAGGATAGACCACAACATTTCTTTCCCAAATCAACATTTTTCCATGTTCATCCATTTTTGAAAACATTCACCATTGTTTTGAAAATAAAATAATCTTCTAAATCACCATTTCACACATTTTCCAATATAACACTTTTTAAAACACTATAAAATTTTTAAAAAATGAAAGAAAATAAAAAAAACATTGATCATTAATTAAAATGACTTATTCACTCCTATTTGGGATTCTTTATTCTAATGCATTCGATGGTCATCTCATTATCTAAACCCTTTAAAATGGGATTCAAAAACCTATAATTGTCTCCAAAACACTTATGTACCCAAAACCCTAGTAACTTGAAGTTTAAAATTGAAAATTTTGCTACATATTTTTATGATCTACATTTCATGTTCTGACAATCCTACTCTTTTCTATGACCCCACCCCAAAGAATAGACTAGAATAAGTTAAACTCCAAGACCAACAACCAATACCTAGTAAAAGACAACATGTTTCAAAATGGAAGGACCAATCTAATACCACTTGTTCCACAATTAAAAGACCACGATGACACCACTTGTCTCAAATAGACATTGAGATGAAAAAAAAATTGATAACATTTATAACATCCATCCCATCCTCAAGGTTTTAAGAAGGAATAAGAAAATTACATATCCTTAACCAACATATCCAAGATTATGAATTCTAGTAATAAATGTTGAAGGGCTTCAATACACGTGGGGTATAATTTTTCCATTGACAATAAGAAACCAAAAAAATGAACCACAGAAAAATAAAACAATACATTATGCATGATAAAAATGAAATACAACTAAAACGTTCCATTTATATCAAAACCAACCAATGTGTACCATATTGGAATTCAAACTAAAATGAATGTAAACAATGGAAGACAAAACATTCAAAACAAAATGACAACCAAATGACTCTGAAGCTCCACATGCTCCAAGATCCTACTCCATAAAACTTCCCAAATATCTAGAAGTAGTGTAAATGATGCTTGACACATTACCATTTCCCATAACCCAATAGATGATATCTATAAAATCACAAAAGTACCAAAGCAAGGGTGATTTCTATAACTCGTCATGTTTCCACTGATGAATTCCCGACTCAAAACACTAGGATAGAAAATATTATCCCAATATGTAAATATAAATTATATAAAACACATTTTAAGTACTTTCAAATTTTATATCAATGCTAAGAAGTTCATATCAGAACAATTTTCCAAGAAAGCACCTAATTTTTTTTAATAATTTATCATTCCTATTTGGCATCATCTATTAATTACCATGTAACCACACATCTTAACAGGAATAAAATACATGGACCTCCAAATAATCATGAGTGGTGAGTCATCTTTATACTAATTTTTCACTTATTGGACCACATTGATGGGGGTATTTTACACCCATATTTTCCAAACATTTTGATGGGCTACATCACGCCTTTATCCATCCCAATGCATATGAACACAAACAAACAAACCATGCAAAACCTATTCCAAATCCAAGTGTTTTCAAAAAAATTCAATAAAACATCTCTTTTTTTAATTAAAACCATCTTTATTCTTATAGAAAAATCAACAATTATTTTAATATCCTCATTTAAAAACATGTTACCAAAACACATTTTAATAACACACAAAATTTTCCAATTTCCACAAACTATACCTCATGTGAACTTCATAAATTATTCCATAGTGAATAAATAATATATTTTAATCAATATAATCAATTTAAAACTTATCCTTCAAGATATAAAATAGAGGATTCGAGAGTGAAACCACTTACCATGGGATTTAAGAATAAAATGATGAATGACATGATGAATGTCCTTGAAATATAGTTAAATCTCGAAAAACCCACCATAAATCTCTTCCTGTATCAACAAAAAGAACAAATATAATCATATTTGGTATTCCCAACCCATATATACCCACATCAGGTGTAGATATAATAATTTAACATAATGTGATATATAGATCTAAGAATACTCATCAAGAACAACCAAGAATGAAGTCTTGTCAAAATAATTTGACTTTAAAATACTAATAGAAGCATTTGGGTTTCCTTCGAATAAATGGTAGAAATTTTCTTGATATTTGGGAAGATATACTGTTCAGTTTGGGCCACATAAGTGGAAAAAAATATACATATAATGTAAAATGGGTGAGAACTTCCATTCAAGGAGCACAATTTTGACTTGTGCATGATTAGTCGCACGGTTAGGAAAACTATCCACTTACCACATATTAGATACTTCCCCATCGGAGGACCTCACACAATCGTCTCGCATGGTTACCAAATCTAGTGATAATCGCTCCAAATCTCAATGTCCAAAATATGCACAACACCATCGATTTTCTTTAATGATGTGGCATGGTTTGAAAAAATCCTATACAGCATGTGCACTATACCTTTAGCCCATGTTTCAGTGTGAATAATTTCATGTCAGTGTTCAATGGTTTTCCCAAACTGTGCACCAACCATTCACTTATAAAATTCCCTAAAACACATCAAAAGGTCACAAAACTCTCCCAAACATCATCCAGATACATTAAATCCTTAAAAATAAAAAATCAATGGTGAATTACAAAAAATATGGGGGTGCTACGCATGTTAAAGAACTTTTTATTTGGAATTTCCAGCCCACATATAAGGGAATTCCATGTTTCTAGGGATGGGATTATTTTTCATGATGCTCATATTTTATAGTTGGGATGATTTCACCTTGAGTGATGCACTTTATTTTTAAGGATAATGAATTGTGGGGGGCGGGGGGGGGGGGGGTTTATTGTCCTGGTGTGTAAATAGAGGGTATTGAATGTATTATATAAAGTATTCAGTGTTCATGTGTGTGATTTACTATGATGTTTTATTTATACTAAGACCTAGTGTTTATTATTTAATATTTCTATAACCTTTTTATGATGTATCTGTAAATGTGTATGGTGGAATATTACTTAACTCATACTTTAATGGGAAAAAGGTCTTTTGGTTTTTTTATTTTGGTTTGATTATTATGATGTACAACATAAATAAAATTCTAATTTCAACTTAAAGTATTTATTCATCTTTAAATTATTACTGATATCTTATTTAACTCGACCTTCTTTATAAAAACATCTGGTTAAGGGAAATGGTTGTATTTATTTTTTAATAGTATTATTAATTTTGGTTTTTATTTAGAATCATATATATATAATTCCCTGTTGAAATTATAAATTATTTTCTGCATTAACTTTTTCATTACATTTAATTTAACTGACACATGTTTTAGAAATAATGGTTTTAGAAATAATTGTAAAAAAATTTTATTTATGAACCTTATATATGTGTATGATGGTATATGTGTATGATGGTATATATGAATGATACACAGAGGTGGGTGTTTGAAAACATTGATTTCATGTGACCTTGAGTAGGGGTGATTGTTATCCCGAGATTTGTGGAACTTGTGAGATTATATGTGTGGATTGGGTAGAGATCCCAGTGACCATTAACATAACATTTTATTTGAGAGTTATAACTTGTGACCTATGAGTGTGACCTATGAGGAATTTCATCTATGGTTTTGAGTTCTCTAGTTATGTGATCCATGTGTAGATGTTTCTGCTTGTGAAATGTTTTAATGAGGGGTGTTATCGGGTGTGTGGTCTAGGAGCCTTAGATGACATTGGGTTTTTGCGGGAAATTTTTTATTTTGTGCTTTTGGTTTTGACGCTAGTTGGGATATGGAAGGCTTGTTTGTCCCCCCCCCCCATCTTATCTTCCTTGTGTGGTTTTAGTGAGAATCATTGGTGATGGAATTAGATCCAGTGTTTTGTGGCTAAATTATATTCTAGATATTATAGAATAATAAGTGCTAGATGAGGTGTGGTTTTAAGAATGTGATGTCCCTTGGAAAATTTTTTATATGTGGGGTAGGTCAAGTATATTGAGATAGATCTGGTGTGAGGTTCTTGATGATAATAAGCCCCTAGAAATGGGTTTGATGTGAGAAATGTGGAAATTCTTGGTATTCTTAGATGGAAAATAAACAGGAGTGTTAGTGTTCTTGTAGCATGTATGAATTAAACATGTATGACCAATATGGTACCAATCCCTATTGATTCAATATGATCTTTCAATAGGGTGGTGAGAGAATTAATAAACTATAGTCGGAAATCAATGTGATTCTTAGGTTTTGAGTGGTCATGTGAATGGTTTTTTATTAATGAATTCCCTCTTTTTACAAAAGGCACTAAGTGTGATTTCATTTAGTGGAATTGGTATATAAGAGATACATGGCTGATGGTTAAGAATTTTTATCCCAGAATTGGTAATATGTGACTCTTTTGGGGAAGATTCTAGTATTTTATTAGTTTACACTATGACATGGAACTATCAAGAAATAATGGATTCTGGAGGAATGAATGCATTGGAGATGCGTTTTGTTGTTTACCAAGTGGTATTATAAAAATTGTAGAGTAATCATCTGAAATTTTAATAAGTATGAAGTAATTTTTGTATTGAGGAATTATGTGGGTCTGACTGGGATCTTATAAGGATGATGGACTATGGCCTCTTTTGAGAATCATAATGTTCCGACATTGGATCACGAGCATAGATGGATCATGTTTTGATACATGGATGAGATAGATAAAACCACTATGAAGTGTTATAGGTTACAGTTTCCAATGTGGAAGCATAGATCAAGAGGATTTATGTATCCATGGTTCATTTGAGGATTACCTATGTTATCACTGTAGGAGAAATAATGGCTGAGTAAAATGGCATAGAGTACTCCATGATTCATTTAGAGGAGGCATGTTTATTATTAGTGGGTTTTAGGAAAGATATTTATGTGAAGTTTCTATCTGTTAGGATAGGATTGGGTTTCATTTCAAATTGATACTCGGGGATAAGTGGTCTTAGACCCATCTATCCATAATGTTATGTGATAGTTAGAACACATGTTGTGGAGATCGAGCATTTTCCGAAGTATTGGGCTTAATTGAGATTACAAAGTTGTGATCTATTTGTTATTGTATTGGTAATAGTTGTTTAGTAATGAAAGAAGTAAGGGGTTAATGTTTTGACTATGAAATATATATGAGACTTGGGTAAGAATTATTTCTATTTCATCATATTATTATATAATACTTTGGGTTTATTACACCATGATTGGACTAGTCAATGGTGCTTCAGTGATCTAGGCTGGTGATTTTTTAGAAAAATCATCAAATGAGGTTTGACTTATGTTATTGTGCATAGTCTGAAGTGGTGGGTCGAGATCCACTATGGGCCCATCATTTCAAGTATGATGAATATTTTTTGTGAGTAAATGGGTGTTTTACAAGGAAATGGATATCTTACTTAATTGATGTTGGATCATGGAATGATGTATGAATGTTTTAAAATATGTTGATGGCCAGGGATACAAGTGTTTGAAAAGTTTTTTTTCAAATATTATGCATGATGGTATGGGAACCATATCTATTTGTATCATTATGACACATGACCCATGTGTTGATAGGATATTCTAATGGTAGAGGGTGATGTAGATCAATATTATCCTCTATAATCTCAGTTATATAGTGGGTAAAACAATTTCCTAGTTTATTTCTTGGATGAGGACTCCGTGGGTGTCTCAAGAATAATGGGCACGGGTGTGTACTATATCAGTGATTCATTGATCGGTTAATTAATTGCAAGTATTCTGGAGGTTAAGGATTTTTGAAACATTCTGCATAAGAAGTAAAGAGATAATTCAGGTTTGTAACGTGGCAATTAGATGGGTTTAATGACTAATACTGGATTTCTCAAAGATTATAATTTATATGGTGTGAAGATTATAAAACCCTATCTATGTATGGGAGTATGGAATTAAACATAATTTTTCAATTTTAAAATAATGAGTGGTTTGTCTTAAGAAAAAGGGTTTGGTTGAGTCTATTAATGGTATTAACCCTTATAATTGACGTTTTATGACTTTGAGAAATGGATTTATGTCATCTGGTGGTATAAATAATTACAAAGGTAAGATACATGGTTGTAGTTTGTTATTTAGGTACCACTGGTCAACAGTATAGAGATGACATCTTTTATGTGGGAAGGAAAAATGCCTTGCATACTACCTGGACACATTGACTGGATTATGGCCCTAGATCAGCTAGTAAGTGGGACACCAGCCAGTAAATTGAGCCCAGAATCCATCTAGTGGTCTCCTGGTTACTTTTAAGTTGTAATTCAATTCAATTTGGTTTGGTGAATCCCCATTTCTTTTAATCCCGACTTTCCCCTCTCCCATATCTAGTAACACCACCCCAAAGGGTCTTTATCCTTCTTACTATACATTTTTTGATTCCTCTCATTTGTAGTTTAATTATCCTTACATATAATGAGTATTCAATCTATAGGTAAAGATATATATTCATTTATTTCCCTTTCACTTCATTTAATTTATTGGTTCCATCTAGTGATTTGGGATCACTAGTGCAGAAAATGGTTGTTCATGTCAAATTTTTTCCTTTTTAACATTAATCATATGCGACATTATTTCAAGAGTCATTTTAAATATATTTTTAATGTTGTTCAATAAGAATAATTATTGTATGAAATTTTCTGTTGGATTTTATAACATCATATATTTCATAACCGATGTGAATTAAATTTTATCACATAATTTTCTTAAACAAATTTTTGGCTTAAATGAATTTTCACATCGGTTATTTGAAAACCTTGTGAAAAAACAATCAATATATAATTTTCATGTCAGTATTTGATAAATTTCATGAAAAATCAATAGTGATTTCTTATTGATTTCAGTTATCCAATAGACGACATGAAAAAGCCATGGTATTTTCATATCATTTATGACATAAATGACATGAAAATACTTTTATCATGTCGGTTTCAAAACAAATGATGTAGAAAAATTCCCAAAATTATTATTCAAATTAGTTATTAAGTAAACAACTTGAAAAAAATCACACATTTTTTATTCATCCTCCCCATAGCCAACAGTATCGTCAAAATAGTAGAAAATCAGGAAAAAAATCCAACAAAAAATACTTATAATTTTGTCTCTCATGTTTACAGTATATATGATAAGTAAAATAAAATTTAATCAAACATATGAAATGATTTTACCACTAAATTTATAAGTGTATCTTCTCTTGTGCACTATAAGTTCAATGGTCGTCAAAAAGTTAAAAATTGAAAGGACGTAATTTGACATGTATTCTGAATAAAATGAATGATATATTATGGAAACGTAAATAATGAAATATAACCAACTAGATCTTTGTAATTCTCCGATTTGAAATTCTTTTTTACATAAATCACGAGAAATAGTATACAGATTTCATTATACCTTATTTTTTATGAAAAGTATGTTTTAAAAAATAAAATCCAAATAACATTATTAAGTAATATATCCGAAATTTAGTAATTTTAAATAAAAATTCACCATTTCAATTATATATTTGATTTTGGTGCTATTTTTTATTATGGAATCTCTAAAGAAATTACATTCCATATATGAAAATAATATTGTTAAAATGAATTTTAAAGTAATTATATTATAAAATAGGTTTTAAAAAACTAAAAATTACATGTCATATAAATTCATAGAATTTTATCACACTTCATTAGGGGTAAAGCATAGCTAGAAAAGTGTCTTCTCCATTAAAAAAATAGAACCCAATAACCAATGATCATTGATACAAAAGAAAATTTATTATTAGTGGTTATTATTTTCAAGGATATATAAAACATTGTGAGATATATGTTTCATATTCTTGGAGATTAGGAAATATGGCACACTGAATAATTAAAATCTTTTGAAATCATACATATTTATAAACTGTTATTTAAGCACCAGTACTTTTAATTTATATAGGTGAAATAAATTGAGGGTATATAACACCATATACATGTGTATTTTAATTCTAACTCCAAATTGTATAATTATACCTAATATAATACAAATATATGTATAAATATTCAATAAATTAAACTAATCATATTTTTTAATATAATTATATTGAAAATAAAAGCATTAATTTTATTCCCTACTGATATCTAGTTAAAATTATTGTAATATCATTTTTAGAAGAATCGAAGTCATCGCAGTCCTAGAAACATTGTCTTCAATAAGAATCTCATAAATATCCAACAAAAAATTTGGATATATTTAAAATATATCATGTCTAGTCAAATTTGTTTCTTAATTCATAGAACATTTTATTTTTTGTCTATATATTATATAGGATCATGCCCCAAATTCAACTTCTAGGTGCCCCAAGGCAGTTGTCCACAAGACCTCAAATGCATCTCCCCAAATGTAAGATGCTAAAGACTATCAATGAGGGACTTGGGTATGTTCATGGGGAGATAATTCCCCCATCCATCAAAGTATAGGGAAACATTATATATACTAAATAGAAGAAGAAGATATAACCAATACAAAATAGTGTAAATAAAATAATTAATCTAGCAAGATGAATAAATAGTTACCAAAAGATGAATGGTAATAAGATACAACTTGACAATCATTTCATGGTAATGTAACTATAAAAAATGAATATGTTGGTGTAGCGGATACGTGCATATTAAAAATTCTTTCTAAATAAAAAATGAGGAAAAAAACTATTGAAACAAGTATCTTGAGCATAGGCTCGGTCCTATTCCCCCAAACTCCATCACAATTTTAGAAATCAAACAGTAGAAGTTGGCTATTTCATTTTGTCTAATCCAACAACCATAAAGTCCACTCAAGATCCAAAGGAACCCATGTAGGGTGTGAGATACAATCTTAATTTTATGACACCCACATTTTATTGTCCAATTTATAACATGTATTATAAATTTAATAGTATTCCCTAGTAGTTAAATTTAATACAAAATAAATAAATAAATAAATTGTGAAGGGTTCTTCTTGGATACCCACCAAATTACATTCTTCGGAATAAGCGAGTAAGTATGGGTGAGGGAACATACAATGTTAAATTGAGATATATTAGGTTTCATGTGGTGGATTTTACCTATTCTTGTTATTTGGATTGAATGAAATGTCCCTATGTCTTTAATACTAACGGATAAAATCTCATTTTGAATTTATTCATTTATAATTTTCATTAATTTGAGAACAAAATTGATGTATGGCGACACACCCTTACCCCATCCTTAATAATTTAAAAAGACATTCCAAGTTTTTCTTGAGGGGCTCAGTTTAAATCCAATGCTAAGGACTCCATCCAGGGTGACCCAAGTATGAGGTCCCAAGTGTCACTATAGTATGGTGTAAAAATAGTTAAAGTCTAATAGTCATCTATTTCTATACCTATTATCACTCGTAGGGGCCTGATACTCACTCATGGAATACTAAAATCAATTATGTCGTTATGAGTTTCCCATAGGTAACTACTATCATTCATCTAGAGGTATAAACAGATATCAAACATCAAGATCATATCATGAATAACTGAGGTTTCCCCCAGCATGGTTACAAGAATTTATTGTTCAATCAATGAGGAAAGTGATTCCATACACAAGGTTCTAATGTTATAAACCCCTGTTTATCACTTGGTGAAAAGGTAAAACCATTTAACAAATTGATTCACAAATAAAAAATTCAAAGGAAGGTACAATACATTTAAACAAAGAATTTATCTGGTAATTGTCATAAAGTTCAAGGAATATCTTTGGTCCATTACCATTTAATTCACAAGGTAAAAGTAATAAAACACTAGGAAAATTAATTTAATCTTGAGACATCATTTGTGGAATGGGTTTATTGGGTCCTAAGACATGTTTCTTCACTCGAATCAATGAAATTATCCAATATAAGATATTAGTTCTATAATAAAACACCCAAGGGTGTTTGAAAAAAATAATACAAAGGAGAAATTAGGCCATAAGGGGTAGAAAACATCCATTGTGGTGGTACGGGGCATGGAAATCAACCCCCGAGGTTATTCTCCACTAGATATGATCATTTAACATATGAAAACAACTTGGAATAGAAAATTTGAAAGTTTTGAGTCATTTCTAAAATGTCTTGGTGAGCAAAACAACTATAAAATATATAAAAAAAACAATGAAATGATGGGAAAATTCCATGACCACCTACCTTAGACTTTTAGAACATCACTTAGAGAGTATCAATCATTGATTCGAGCCAGGTGGGAAGAAAAATAAAGAATGGTCCAATGCCATGAAAATTAGGAAAATCAGCTTGCACCAAAATAGAATTAGAGATGAAAAAGGAACCCTAAAATATAAATATGTGGACTTGATAACATACCGATAGGATTCTAACACATCTGTTGGTGATGGAAGGAGAGTGTGGATGGAGGAGATCATGATAAACCTAGCTGGAGCACTGAAGGAGCCCTTGTGTGATGATCCTTCTATTGTGCGGGTGGGAAAATTTACCCTTGCTAAAAAAACAAGGGCTCCCTCCATTAAAAAAATGTTTGGAATTTACATGATGTGGAATTTACGGGATGTGGAATTCGCAGGCTATCCCTCCTTTGTAAAAGCCTCTACACTACATAAATAGGGTATTGGTAGCCAAATACATGTCATGTAATTTTTTTGTAGCCAAGTCCCATCCCGCCAACAACATCCTCTCCTAAAATGAACCATTTAGTTATTAGGAATAGTATCTAGATTTCCCAAAACTGAAAGAAACTTACTATTCGGAAAATACAGGATGTTACATCCTACCCTCCTTAAGACAACTCCTCACCATGTTTCATCTACAAGGGTAGTAAAACATCATCTGAGAAAAAAATTCACACTGTACACGTATATCAGCTTATCTCTCCAAGGTCTCATCTTATACAGGTATGTGATACCATAATACTTATACAAGTGTAATGAACCTACCTTAAAGACCATTAATTTTATGATCAACTATACATATCATATTATCCTTGAAGGGCACATCTTCCTCCCACTCAATATCCTCATGGTCTAATTAATGAGATGGATTAGAGTGATACATTCCAGGCTGAGATACGTGGAATATTTTATGCAAGGCACGATACCTCTAAGGTAATAAAAATTGATAGTTTTTCACCTCAACTCTCTCCACTATCAATAAATGTCCAACATATCTTGGTGATATCTTTCCATGTATCCAGATTTTTCTCTTACCCAGACTAGGATATACATGTAGAAAGACCCAATGTGAATCATCAAACTCTATAGGTCTATGGTAATGATCGGAATATGTCTTTTTCTTGGAATGATCTATATCAAAATGCTATGGAATCATATGGACATGATCTGAAGTCTCCTAAAAAAGACAAGGACCCAATAGTGCTACCTCACCTAATTCTGAGTTGCACTGAGGTGAACTATATGATATACCATAGAGGGGCTCATACTGAGCCATCTAAATTGATTCATGAAAACTATTAGTGTAGGAAATATAAACTAGAAAAATATTTTTTTCCATAAACCTCAAAAATCAAGGATACATGACTATATCATATCTTCTAACAGTCGTGTTGCCTGCATGGACTGCCCATCGGTCTTTGGGTGATATGACATAATCAATATCGTCTGTGAACCAAATTTCCTCTACAACCCTTTCCCAAACTATTGTGTCAAGTGAGAATCTTAGTGTGAAATGATAGAATGAGGAAAACTATGTCGTTGCACTATCTACCATATGTACAACCTTCCTAGCTCATATACAAATAAGGAATCATAGATAGGTGAAAGTTTACAACCATGGTCAGCCAATCAATTATCACCCACAATATGTCACTGTCTCGAGGGTATCTTAGCAATCATTCCATGAAATACATTGTTACATCCTTCCATTTTCTCTCAATAATTTAAATATGATGTAGAAGTATAGAAGGTCACTGGTGGTGTTCCTTCAATTGTTGATTGGTTAACCATCGAGTAAAAATGTCTATTATCAACCTCTTCACATTGGGCCACCAATTATAACTGTAGATGTATCTATACATCTATGTGAGACTAGGGTGAACCAACCATAATGAGTCACATGAATCCCCCATCAAATATTCCCTTATATCTGTAGGAACCCAATCATGTCCTTGGAGTTGTAGTGCCTCACACATATCTAAAACCGATCTAGAAGGTGGGTTCTCTCTTATGATGGACTCCCTTCGAACAATGCATTTTTAATCTGATTACTACCTCATTTGAACTCATTCCAAAAGAGATAATTTCACTACTAATGCTACTACAACTGGCTTCTCATGTTTTTTATGAACCACTAGATGAATCTCAGAGAACAAAGCCATCAATTTTCACACATAGTTGGCCTCCTTGATGGATCGTGTTTGAGTTTTCAAGTCCAAGTCATCAGCTACAAGATTACCCTTACCAATTTTGTTAGAAACTTCTAATTCAAATGAATGTAGGTATTCCACCCACCTGAACCTCCTTAGATTCATGTCCAATCTTGTGAAGATACATTTGATACTATTATGGTCTATGGAAAAATTGAAATGCTCACTCAACATGTAATTCTTACAATAGAATAGATCTTGAATGTAAACTTTGAGCTTGAAGTTGTGCATAGGATATTTCCTCTTGTGAGATATCTGCTAGTGAGAATGATATGTTACAACCAAATCACCTTTCATTATCCACTTACCCTTCCTGATCACAGAATAATCACAATAGACAATATAACTTTTTTGGATAAAAAAGAATTAGAATTAGTTCTAAAGTTACCTTTCCTTTTAACTTTTGAAAATCTATGTCACAAGCTTTAGTCCAGTCAAACATCAAACCCTTCTTGGTTAGGATCTTAAGAGGTTCTACTACAAATAAGAATTCTTGAGTGGATTTCTTGTAATAACTATATATACCTAATAATATGTGTATGAAAACACATTCTTGATATGCTTCTAGGAAACTGTAATTCGTACCATTTCTAGGTCAACTGATACACCTACCTCGGATATGAAATGACCCAAAAACTGAACCTTACTGATCAAAAAGTAGAATTTTATGATCTTGACATATTACTGGTGCTCTCTAAGTGTACTCATCATGATCTCAAGTTTGCTTTCATCGTTGTTTCTAGAGTGTAAATAAGCCATGATGTAGTCTATTAAGACTTCTATTTAGGAATCAAGAAGTGGGTGGAAAACCTGATACATTAAATCCATAAAGACTGTTGGAATGTTAATCAATCTGAAAGGCATAACCAAATACTCATAAAATTTGTACCCTCTTCAAAATGTTATATGTGGTATATCTAATGTCCTCATGTGAATATGATGATAACCCTACCTAAAATCAATATTGAAGAAAGTAGTTTCTCTTAAAAGTTTTTCGAGGAGTTTATATATATAAGGTAATAGATATAGGTTCCTCAGCATAAATCAGTTTAGTCTGTTTTAATACACACAATATCTAAGGGTATCATCTTGTTTCACGGTTAAAAGGACTGGTTAACCCCACTATAATGTGTTGTGTTGTATGAAACCCTTATCCTCTATTTCTTGAAGCTGCCTCTTGAGTTATGGGAGCTTTATATGTTCCATGCTATAAATATGAATGGACAATGGTGCCACACTTAGAATAAGCTCAATGGTGAACTCAATCTCCCAATAATGAGGTAATCTAATGAAATCTTCAAGGAATACATCCCTAAAATTAACCACCATATGAGGTAATTCCACAAGCTATATCCCCTAATTGGTCATAAAGAGACTGGCCATCTAGGCTGTAGTCCCACCCACCCCAATATTATTATGTGTGACTCGATTTCCTTGAATATACTCTTCACCCTTTTGGATATATGCTTTTCTCTTAGGTGATATAAATGAAACTCAGTGGAAATAGCAATCCATTTGGTCTCGATATGGCACAGTCACATCCATTCCAAGAATTATTTCAAATCTATTCATAATAAGGATGAAGAAACTCAATAGAAAAAATAGCTGCATATTTCAAGTGAAACTCATTTCACAATAGTAGAAAATCATCTCAAACTCCAATCAAAATTTCAAGGGCCAGGTCACCGGTAGAGTACTCTAATATTAAGCCCAGACATCCCATGGTTGTAGAAAATAGAAAAAAGTGGCATACACTTGTATCAAATAAAAAATATACTAAAGTGTTGGCTACCATAAAATTGCCTCAAACTATAGATAGACCTATACTTTGAAATTTAGGCATAGTATGACTAGAAAATATATGGCCTAAACCATAGCCCGAATATTTTTCCTGGGTATCCTAAGCAATCCCACTCTGATGAAAATGGAACTCTAAAGCCTAAATACCTAGGAAACAACCACCTTTTTGGCAAGAACGGCATTTAGAAGACCCACATCCTATCTGATGAGGTTTTTGTGATCCATAACATAAATATTTTGTTGGCACAAAGCTCTTCTCACTTGGAACTAAAGTAAAGGATTGGAAGAAACACTGGAGGTGGACCATCCTACCGCAATACTGGCACTTGATTAGGTTACTTGTACAGTGTGGATTTTTGTGTCCTGGCATTCCACATAGGTGAAACACTATATTGGTGTCCTTACTTTCCACCTGGTGGGTAATTACCCCATGTGTATCCTCAAATCATCACTTTATTCCATCAGATAACCCACTACTAGTCTATTTGGAAGCTGAACAACCATGTTTCACATCACCTTATTACCTCATGTTTCACTTAGTGATAAGGGTCTGGATGATATTTTGTAAAATAGTGATCATCCAAAATATATTCACCTATGATCAAATGGATTAAGAATACCAATTCACAAAGTACCTCTAATAGTCATCTCATTACTAGTAATAGATTGTGCAAAATACTAGAATTTGAGGAAGTGAGTTGAGTATTCCATCATATACATTTCAGCTTCCTCAAGTAGTATGAATTCATAGATACTATATGCTCAAATTCTATAAGGGAATAAGTAGTTCAAAAAGGTTTTTTAGACATTTTCCTAGACCATACCTTATTGTCAACCAGCTTGAGTCAGAAAATACCACCAACACTTGGCGGAGTCACATAATAGATAGGGTACGAACATAACCCTCCACTCTGGAGGCATCCTTATATGCTCTAATATCGATACAATAAACCCTAACCAAGATTCAATGACATTGGGTCTTCCATCCTCCGAAAATGTGTAAGGAGTTATTGTTGAAAATCATGGGTTAGTTCTTCCATAAAAGGGGTAGGTTGAAGTGCACCATAAAATGATTACATGAATCCTAGAACAGTATCATGGAATAGGTCATAAATACCCATTGGGTGATCTAGAGGAGGTTCCTGAAGTGTCATAATAGGAGTTAACATAGGTGGATCAGGTCCCCCCCACCCCGGTAGTATTCGCATCATCTCTCTCCAAGCATTCAATATGCGATCGTCATGGTGGAATAGTTCTACAATTCCAAACACATGCCTTAGATAAAAATTATAATAGGTAAAGAAATATTTAAAGAATGATAGGTTTAAGGAAATCCTCTATAGAATCTACATCCATTATACTTATATTGTAGTTAGTTCTAGGTGATAAGAATGAGAAATCAGAGTAGTATAAGATACATTCCCTATAACCTACTACTAAGGTCGGGTCAGGTTACGGTACCAGGTCACATGTATAAAGGGGTAAACATTTCATTTTAATTCATTTTGATTCATTTTTATTTAATTGTTTTTTATAATCATGGGCTTGTTATCTATGTTACCACTTATAACTCAAAATGGCCCATAATCCTTATAAATTGAAATTTTTGTGTCAACGAACTGTATCCTAGCCTTCAAACCAAAGGATGGGTGTAACATGCCATGGACGTGGGTTGATTAGATGAGCAGTTGAAAACACTCAACAATCAACCCAACTAATGTGGAATTATTAATAAATTAAACCAATTATTTCATATTAAGAGAGATAGTACACATAAAATCATAGAAAACTAGGCACAAATAGAAATCATAAGAAAAATAGCAATGCATGCATAAAAAGTGATATGGCATGATAGTTTAAGTCATGTAGTTCCTATTATAATTCATGGATTTAATGTTCCCTCATGTCTTCAGGATAAAATGATTAATATCTCATCATGATAATAAAAATATAAAATATTTCACTAACCCTATGGTTGAATCCATGAAAATGTAATTACAGAATCAATAATAGCATTTACCCATCCCAAATGTTTTGGGTTTCCCATATATTTGGGGTATCTACTCTTATGCATAAGCTCTTAACCAAATTCACATATCTTAATCTCATATATAACCCAAATATTAAAAAATTAAGGAACCCCTCAGATACCACTTTTTAGTATCCCACATCATATACCACTTTTAGGTGCCCAGATACAGTTGTCCGTAAGACCTCAAGAGTGCCTCCCTAATTGCTAGAGGCTACAAACTAGAAGCACAGGCCTTGGGTAAGTATGTGGGAAGAATTTTACCTTATCATCCAGATTATAGCATAACATTAGACATAAGAATTGGAAGAATAATATGTAACCAATACAAAAAATGGAAATATAATAAGTAATCATGCAAAGAGAATTAATAGTAAGGTATTTTTGAATAGTAATAAGATACAATTTGATGCTCATTTCATAATGATGTAACTAAAAAAATGAATATGTTGGAGAAGGGGATACAATAATTTTAAAAAAATACCACAATAAATCTGTCCATAAATTTCTAAAACATTCATCTAGAGAATAGGCTCAGACTACTGCTCCCAAGCTCTATCCCAATGATGGAAATCAAACTTTGGAAACTAGATGTGTCACTTTGTCTAATCCTACAACCAAATAGTATAATCGAGTAAAAAAGGTTCCCATGAAGTGTGTGATATAAAATACTAGTAGGCCGGTACCACCCATGTTAAGACCAATCCATAAAGTAAATTATAAATTTAATTTTGTGACATAGTAATTAAAAGAAATGAAAATAAATAAATAAATGGATTGGGATGGTTTCCACTTGGAGACCCACCCAAACACTTGCTTCAACCTATGCCAATAAGTTTGACGAAAGTAACCTGTAATAGTAAAGTGGGATATATATGGTTCCATGTGGTGGATTTCCCCCAATCTTGTGCTTTGTATTGAAAGAAATATCCTTTTGTATTTAGTACTAAGGGATACATTCTAATTTTCAAATATTTAAATAATATTTTAATTAATTTGAAAACATCCTTAAAGAGTGGTGAGACACCCTTATCTTATAATTGAAAATACCTAGACACTTTCCATGTATCACTTCAAGGGATTGTTATAAATGTAATTCTATGGAGTTCATCCTTGGTGGACCAAGTGTGAGGTCCCAAGTGTCACTCTGGCATAGTGTGAAAATAGTTAGTCTAATAAAACTCTGAGTCCATACCTAGTATTATACGTAGAGTCCCTAGTATCACTCATGGCATGGTATAACAAATCATTTTTTCGATACCATCCATGGGGTTTCCCCTAGGGAACCAGCATCACTCTTCTAGATGTGTAAACAGATAACGCATGTCGATCCCATCATAGGGTGTTTGACAAACTTGAAAAAACAACCATTTTGGGGATATTATGAAATAATGGGTGAAAACACCCATTTGGGTAGTCTGGGTGAATTAAATCATCATAAGAGGTGATTCTCCCCAAAATTGGACAAAGTTATATATACAAACCACTTCAAATAATTAATTTGAAAATTTGGAGGCATCTACAGAATCGCCTGACCAGTGGCCCAATCGTATAATTTATAGAACGCATAAAAATGATAGGAAAAGGCCATGAATCCCTACCTTATCCTCATAGATATTCCCTAATCCCATCTCAATCCATAATTTTATCTATGTTGGAATAAAAATAAAGAACATTCCAATGCCCTGAAGATAATGAAAATAAGCCTTCATAAAAATAGCACAAGAGAAGAGAAGATAAACCAAGAATAGAAGGATGAAGAGGATAGAGAATACTAAGAGGATTCCAATGAACTAGTAGGGATGTAAAAAGTGTCTAAATGGAGGATATCTTGACAAAACTAAGTAGGGTTCTGTAGAAACATTCATGTTTTTCTCCTTCTTTATTGTGGAGAAAAATTTACCCTTGTTAAAAAATAAGGGTTTATGCCTTTTTTCCAAAAAAGTAGTTTAGTAATTTTGATAAAGTTTAAATTAATTACACATTGTGTAATTATCAAGATATAACTCATTGGTAAACTCATATATATGACTAGAATGGGGTTTTCGCGGTGAATAATCATCATGTAATTTGGTTTATAGCCATGTTTTCCCCGCCAACTACATCCTCATCTAAAATAAACCAACCAGTACATAGGTGTAGTATATGAATTTAACAAAACTAAAATAAAAAATACCTCACTAAAAATATGGGATGTAACATAGTATTTAGTTATCTCTAAAGTATTTATATATAAAAATTATCATAAAAACATTAAAAGTATAAAACAAATTTAATAGAAAAAATAAAATAAAATATAAAATATATTAATTCCTCTATGTTAATATGGATAAAAATTCTAGATGATGAGAATCAAATAGTTTTTGATACATGGTCCAACTATACCCACCCCAACTATAGATAATGTTTTTCTTTATAATCTATCTATAATATCTAAAATAGTGGCCCTATGTTTCTATATCTCTATCTTTTGGTGATTAATTATATTACCAATATATAATATCATCTCACATGGAAAAATATGATACTATAGATCATAAACATATAACTATAAATAACTAGGAAGCTATAGAGAAGGGTCTGTAGGAGTTAGATAAGAATGAGTGGGTTTTGTTGGGGGAGGTGGAGAAGTATCATTTACTGGAATAGGTGGAAGAGTGGGTTCTGGGGTCTGAAATTGTCTTCTCATTTAAAAAAATACATTATACAAAATCTATGTATCTATCCACCATAATAACATGAATATCCTGAATATTTGTTTACAAATACTCTTTTTTTATAAACACCCTCTATTAAAGAAACATAAAAAGTAGTAAACTATTTTTACTGATACATCTACTGGGTATCCTCATACACGCTCTAGTTTTTCAGGATTTCCCAATGATAAAGCTAATATATCCTTCCTACCCTCATCAATAAAGACCCCCTATGTTCTCTTATCCCCTAGAGAATCATATAGGGAATATTTGAAAAAACACATAATGAATTACAATATATAAAAAATTGTTATAACTTAAATAAATAAATAAACCTTACAATCATTTTGGGTACATCCCTCAACACTTCCATAATATGTTTTCATATTTTTCTAAATCAATCCATCTTCTATTATTAATGTCTTTTAGGGGGAGTTTCAACCTATGTACATCATAAATATTTAGTTCTGTGTTTTTACAATTTTTTTGATATCCTTTGTTCTTCCAATAATGTATACCCTCCCCAAGATAAAGTATGATGGTATAAGTTTCCATAGTGGATATCCTGATGATATCACCTCAATTTCTAAAAATAATATATAAATAAGTCCTTAATAAGATCATTAATATAAAAAACATCTAAAAGGTAACATTGTACATATAATTAATGATTCTTATAGTATACATTCAATAAATGTCTTCCATATATCTTCATCTATAAATTGATATATAAATAAGAATCATATACCCAAAAATTTAATCTAATGTGGTAGTTGATTTAAAATCCCTCCATTTACTAGAATCCAATGATAAATATTTCATCTTTACTACTCCCGCATAATTTATAACATATATCATCTGATAAGATGGGGGGAAATGTTAATAAACATATTAGGAATAGTAAAATTAAATGAAAATATTAACAATATGGTCTCCAACATGTGATATATTGTCAATTTTTCAATACTTCTTCAACCATTAACCAAAATACTAACTTTTTTTAGCCTCCACTACTATATAACCCTTTAATCGTTTAAAATTTAGACATCTTGTAATACCATTACAATCAAGGTTAATTGGTATCATGTGGTCCTATCTATTGGAAGCTAATAATTTTGGTAAACGTCTGTTTCTACGTTTATTAACCCTGAAACTCTTCTTTAGCCCTGTACAAGTAGATGTTTCTTGTAAAGAAGGATAAAGATCACCAATAGAAGAATATGAATGTTCCTCCCAAGAGGTATGAGTATGACCATATCCAAAAGTATATGCTGGATCAGATTACTAATCTACCACTACCTAAATAATCAAATAAACAAACAATTAGTACAAAAATATACAAATCCAACTATTACATATAAATGGAAATCAATAATCAAAAAATAGCAAACAAAAAGGAAATCAAACTTAAAATAATTTTTTTTCATATTTGACACTGTCAACTAAAATTATAGAAACCTTTATGAGATATGAAATGAAATTTAATTTAATGAAAATAAGTCCAAAAATAGTGTTTGAATAGTAATAATGATACAACATAATAAATCATTTTTTACAGAAAAAGGAATATTTTTTAAATACACACTTATAAAAAAAATTATTTAACATATTAGCTTAAAAATATTTATTTTTGTTAATGATAAATCTATATATAGGTAATTAAAGGGTAAAAACAGTAAAATAAACAAAAATAAACTAATCTAACAAAAAAATCACTTATTAGTTATAAAATCTATTTTAATAAATAATAATAAATTTAAATATTTAACAATTAATGAAATTTAAAAATGTAAATGAGAAATAAACATACGTTACGTATAATATAAGAAATATACTAAAGTATTGTTTTCTTAATCCCCTTCAACATGATCATTGAATATGACATAACCAATGTTGATGATATTCTCATCATTACTATCTATTAATCATTACATAAAAGTTGGGATCTCAAATAAACCATCATCTTTGTCTAGTTTATCATCACTAATATACAGTTTTTTCTTTTAAAACAATAAAAAACACATATTGTATTCATCAAGAACATAAAAATTTGATTTTCATGTGTTTATAAGATAAAAGGATCAAATGTGTATTCCAATATATTTAGATTACCTAGTGTCATTCCAAATTCATCCTTCATAACACTGTTATTACTGGAAGACCATTTCCTATTAAATGGTGGCACCTGAAATTTAATGCAATCATCCTCTCATATTACTTCAATAAATTCATAATATGAACTTGATCTATTGATTCGGTTTTTTTAGGACTTGAAAAAAACATTACTTTAGAAAACACCAATACACTACTATTCTTAACTGCACTTTCATTTTCTAGATCTTTTGTATGAAATGTATATCCAATAATTTCATACTCAAACCATGTTATCAAATTTAAACATGGAATGTTCACTAACATTATCTATGTTTTAGATTCATATTATCCACTAAGATAGATGTCTTTAAACCATGTGAAGAAAGATTTTTTATGCTCATTGAAAATCCTCATATCATTATTCTATGGATTACTTTGTTTAAAAACATTGATATTCAATTTTCTCTATGGATAAACATCATCTTTGTTACCAAAGATGTATAAATATACCTTTTTTATCTTTCCAGTTGTAAATGATTTTAATTTTAATCCAAATATCCTCTTTCCCAATAATGGAATGGTTTATGGAGAGATTTAGGCAAATCGTTATGCTCCACTGCAAAAAAGTAGCTTGAAAAAAACTCCACAACATCCTCATAAATATAATTCTCAATGATAGAGGATTCATTTAAATATGGTTTCTTAACATACCCCTTCAATGTATTCATATAACATTCAAAATTATATATCCAACATATATATACAGGTATACAAATCATTATTTATCGCACCAAATAAACCATTAAATACAGTATGATATCAAAAAAGATGGAGGAAAATACATTTTCATACAACAATGTATAAAAACTACTTCATTCTCTAAATTATTAAAATTATTCAGATAAATCAACTTATTATAAATTTAATTTTAAAAAACACAACATCCGTATTGTCATTCGGACATGTATAGGAAATATTCCGTGCAATGAAATTGGTTGGAACTATTGCATCATGACAGGAAAAGATTATATTTCATACCTATCAACATATTCCTAAAAAAATAAATATTTGATTCATATGAATAATAACCCAATTCTAATTTGATATAATGAAAATATTGAGAAAAGGTAATTTTCTATTTCTTGGATAATGTATGACAAGACGGGGGGTCGGAATGTATGTCTCCCATCAAGAGAGCAAGTTAACACAAAACGTATTCCCATTGAGAGTAATTCTAATATTGGGATCAACCCATATTTAGTCTTTCCGTTAATATATAATAGTGTTTACATTATGTTGTCAAAATTATACTTTTTCACATTCATGACATCAATATTAACACATTCATATAGATTTTATAATTTTCATTTGCATATCCTCCCATATACATTCCATCTTAACCATTTTGCATCATGTGAATTTTCAAAAAAAAAATCAAATGAGGAAGAACATCATTCAAATTTGATAAGGCATGTATTTATTTTCATCTTAATCCTGTTGGGGGTAGTATTTTCTTCACTTTTTAATGTAAATATAAATGTTCATTATCTTTAGGAAGAAAATCATTCAATAATTATTGTAACTGTGAAAAACACTTTTCTCACCATCCATGTTGTTCATTATATGTTAATCAATATTAACACAGTTGATAAAATAGTAAATCTCATAAAACCTGGATAAAATGTCATTTTATCATCACCATATAGATTCTATTTCTTCAGTTCTTTCTCATCTTCCTCTAATTTAATGTTATGAATCATTTCTTTAATTTGATTAGAGTTATCATCTTAAAATGCATCATCATCAGTAGATATGAAATTTTCCCTTAATTCACTATGAAAAATCCAAGTGCTATAACTCAGATTAAAACCATGAAATATTAAATATTGTTGATCTCTCCTATTTTAAAATTCATTATATTTAAAAATTTCAAGAATTGAAATAAAGGCATGGAATTTTTTAAAACATTTAGTTTACTAAATTCCAAAAAATCTTACACACCTTCCACATATTCTACCATTATGTGATGTTTCATAATCCATCCTCCACTCATTATTGTTTATACAAATATAAAAAATAAAAAACGTTTCAAAATAATTTAGTGGTGATAAACATGAGAAGAAATAATTCAAGTTAAAAAAGGTTTATATTTCTATCTGATATTTCATAATTTGAATATAACAAAACAATTGAAATTTAAAAATATATATGTGTATTTGGAAAGTATAATTATAAATTCTATAAAATAATGGAATATATATTTAAATTTAATGGGTAAATCATAAAAAACATATAATTAATTTACAAAACAATTATAGTTAGACCATTCTATAATTTCTCATTTTATTCTAAACTAAATAAAACGAATCTTGGAATTGAATATTAATCACTATAATACAAATAAAGTCCTCAATTTCAATTTTTATTTGAATATTTTTCAATGATTTTTAATTGATTTTTGTATGAAAAAATCAATAATTGTTAGAAGAAAAATTAATTAATACTATAATATAATCATATAGTAGAGTAAAAAAAACACAATGATTAATTTTTAATACAGTACATATATATATAATTGATATTATATATTTTTTAGGATGGTTGTATTATGGAAATTGTTCAATTCATATTTTATATAGTTAATTGTTATAAATAAATATTTTAAGGTAACACACTAATTACCCACATTTTAACTATTTTATTCTACACCATTTGATTCAATAAAAATCCAAATTTATGAGGATAAAAATGTTGTTAATGTGTGTACCATGTGATACATATAAAATTCCATCAAAATATAACATATAAGAACTCTACCTATGAAATGAGATAATCCTCTAAATTTTAAATTTTTTGTAATCTAAAGAATGACTAGTGATTGGAAGTGCATCAACATCTAGCCTCATTTGGGAAATATGGTTTGATTTTCCCAAATAGACTCATATCCAAAGATAAATTTATTAGAATATAACAATGATATAAAACAAACCAATTTATAGTTCCTATTTTGTATTTTCCAATAATTTCAACATAATATTGATAGTAACTCATAATGCACAAAAAAATATTTAAAATATTATTTATTCATCACATTAATATGTTCACATCTCAATAAAAGTGTTGATATACATATGCACTAATTATATGATATTGTATATAGAACTGTATGAAAATTTCAATGTACCTATAAATTATACTTTCAGATTACCAAGTCACTAATAAATTCATAACACTAATTGAAATATATCCATATACATGGAAGTTGTTCATGAATAATAAATTATTCACAAATATCATCCAAATAAGTAACATTTATATATTCAATGTTGAAATTTAATTTGTGAAGAAATTTAAAAATATGTGAATCAATTTAATGAAAAATCCATTACATGTAGTAGAAATACTTAAACATTAATATATAATGAATATATTTTTGATATAAAATTGATCACTAAGATATAAAGAGATCATCATGACTTTTCACATAAATCAATGGATAACTTAGGTATATGTAGATGGAAATCCATGATTTTAGATGAGAAGTCCTATATTCAAACATGAAATTATGAGTCAAATGAAACATGAGGCTTTAAAAATATGGTAATGTGAGATTTGAGTCCAAGGAAATGAAATAAAAATGAGATTTATGTTGTTTATGAGATTGAATAACCAAAAGAGAAGATTTATGTGTTTGGCATACTTCAGAGTTGAGAGGCAAATAAATTTAATGCATAACAATGTGGCTAAAAATACTAAGCAAGAATGATGATAGAAAACATGATTTTAGTTAACCTGATTGAATAAATGAGGGTTACGCCCTATTTATGAGTGAAATTATTCTTATTTCATGATTTATAATTGCACCAAAATGATTCAAAGTATTAATGACTTCATCTAAAAATACTTTTAAAAACAATCCACAGTATCATTTACAAAAAATGGATCCATTACATATTTACAGTATAGTAGAAAGTATTAATGACTTCATCCAAGAAATTATTAACTACACAATATTCACAAAATTACATCTATAAAATTTATTTAATGGTTTCATTCCATATTTTAACTACATTATTTTATAGAGTTCGTTGTGATGAGAAACTATGAGTACATTTATGTTTACATTAAATATATTCGAAATAAAATGGTATAAAATCACCACCATGATTATTTCCTACAATGAAAACAAATAGGTTTTTTGGAATTTGAGAATTATCATAAAACCCTTAAAAATAGAGAGTTTTTTATGAGTAACAACATTGACCCATGTAAACCTAGTTTAAACATTAACTATGTTACATACATTGTGTTTTCCGTAGATAGACATAATCTTTTCTGTAGGTAGGAAAAGGTTTCTATTCACAAAATATAAATATTATAATTTTGAGAATTAATATATAAGTGTAAGTATCATAATACATTTCCCAAAAAAATTTAAAGGGTCATCGACTCTAATATAATTAAACTTTTGTTCTAAATGATCCTTTATCAGTCAAAGGTTTTTTATGTTTGAAACTTTTTATTATCCAAACATCTTATACCAAAACCAATGATTTACCTTAATTTCACTAATATAGGTTATGTTTTAGTTTGAAATTTATTCTATGTTGTATTACCCACAGACTTCACTATATTTTCCATTTATAATAAATTTATTTATGTTGATAGATTACAATGCATTCAACTAGGTTTTGAACAAAACAAAATTTTGTCACGTTTATCATAGTCAGTTAAATTCTAAAACTTATAGAGAATTTATAGAGTCAATATATATGTTATATAAAAATAATATATTTTTACATTCATCCAATATATTTTAAATGCGTAATATAAGAACAAACATTGTTTTATGAATAACATCCTATATTGTTTTAAAGATAGTTTTATCACCGTTTCATGGAGAACCTATTTTAAATCCAATTTTTGACACTTTTTATATTTTATTGGGAAAAATAATCTTTTTATTTTTTATTAGGAATATATAGTGTTACATTGGTATAATGTTTTGGTATTTTTATGATTAGTTTCAAGTTATTTATAAAATACTGATAAAATATTGTCGTTTAATTGAAAATTACTTTTTCATCTAAACAATTTATAGTGTTAAATTATATTTTTAATTGGTAAAAATAATAATTAGATCAAATATTTATAATTTAATTTAATTTGTTTAATTATATTTATTTTCATATTTAATAAGGATATAAAAACATTTCAGTCTTTTGAAAGTTCTGACATTAAAAACCTGCTTTCAATCCCTGTTTACAGGATTAGTTTGAAATATATATTACCACTTATCTATTTTTAATTGTGACATATGGATTAAATATTTTCAAACATAATGTTAATTTTTTTTAATTATTTCCATTTTATTATTCGAAAAAAATTTGAATAATAAACATTAGTAATTTTTAATACCACTGTTAAGGGTAAATCGGGTAATTAAGGGTAAAAATAATATTATAAGTATAATAAAATTACCATAAAACTAATCCTAATTTTATTGTAAGAACTATTTTTAGTGAAAATCATACATGGGCCTATTTTATAGTATTTTTATCCACTTGGAGGATATGAAGGATTTTATAGTATTTAATTCAAAGGAAATTTCAATAATGCATACTCATATTTTTAGTTAGTATCACATTTTCTATATACGTATATTTAGAAGATATAGTTAACTCTAAATACTAATTTTAAATATATAATTTTTATATTTATCTATAATTGTTTTAATTTTTTCAAGAATAAATATTAATAGATTGTATAATGATGATGTAATAAATTCTTAAATAATGTACATGTCAAACAAATCTTATTAGAATATTAAAATAAATAAAATTTGAGATAATTAAGGTATCCACTAATTTTATATATTAACATGAAATATTAGGTAATTTTTAAATGTTTTTTATAGTATATTATGTATTGGAATTTTTCAAAATGTCATGAATTGAATAGTGTCAAATTTTACGTCAATAATATTTTAAAAAAAATATGGTTTTATTAAATGATATAAAATTCATAAAAAAAATAAAATCTTTAAAAAATACTTTAATAAGGTTCAAAATGTCTCCCACAACTAATTTATGGTTATTTTCTAATTTTATAATAAATATATTAACCCTGAAAGGGTAAAAATACAAGTTGTTATGTTAAAAGATAATGGGTTTAACTAAGGGTTTAATCCAAAAGATTAGGGTATTAATGTGACCTAAAATTGTTTAATAATTATTTTATAATATTATTTAAACCATTATTCATCTTATATTATAAATAACCCTATTTGGATGAATTTTTAATTGAAATTTAATTTATATTAATTTAATATTAAGAGAGTTCCCAAAAGAACCCCTCACCTCAATTATAAAAGGGAACATCCTACCTCACTTCCTCACACCACTTTTAGCCCACTAGATCATACAAAACATTCTCAAATAAGCTCTAAACATCACTATCCAAATCATATAATCCTCAATTTTGGTTCAAATCAAACCAAGGAAGATGTTTCAAATAAATCGTTAATTACCCAAATAAGTGGTAATGTTCTTCAATGATCACTTTATTTTCATCTCTTTCCCCACCCCTAAATTTATTATTATTAAATGATTATATAATAACAATAGTACACTACATATAATTATATGTTTTTATGTTATGGTTTTTACCTACACCAACACACACATCCATCAAATGTGTAATAAATTAAACTTTCATATACGAAAAACTATTGCTTTGCTAAATTATGTCATTCAGTTTTCCATTACATCCTCTCCTGGTTGTTAATTATGATGGGGAAGCTATTTTTATATGATATATATTGTATTTATATTTTCAAAATACTTCTATAATTTTTATACATACCTTCTTGTTTTCCATTTTGTGCAAATATGATAACATCATTTGAGGAAGTGTGGACTACAGCCTCTTCAAAGAGATGTGATTCATTCATACTATACATAGAACTTATAATAGATTTTTTTAATATAAATATGTGATATATATGAAATTTATATGATAATTTAATTTTAAAATACATATATATCTTTTAATTTTGATTCTTTTAATATGGAATAGAAATAGATGCAACATTCAGGCGTACGTATGGCCTACCATCTCTATAAATGGTGAATTTCATTTATTATCTCCAAATTTTAAGGATTATTCTATATAAATATATAGTGAAAATATATGATATTTTTATAATTGTTTTATTTATTGATATTATTGAATCATGATGTAATTAATATGAACAACGCGTAAAAATTCAAAAATTACATGAAAACTAGGCAATAAACACAAAAAATTGTGAAAATAATGAATGATTATTAACAAAAAAGTGATAAAAATATAAAAAGACCATATATTATATCATAAATATTAATAAGGTTATGATATGAATTAGTAACATGATTTAAACCATTATATATTAGGTTAGATCATGTATAACAAAACATGAAGTGTGAGGTAAGTATTTTCTTATCTCACTTTTACTTCTGTGAGATATTAGCCTTCTTCAGCACTTATTTTATTTGGGTGTATGTGTAATACCAATTGATATATCATATCATAAATATCATTTATTTATGATATTAAAATGTTTTAATGTGTTACGGGACACTTTTAATTAAAATCATTTTTTTAATCGATTGTTTGATATATTATGAATGCTTTCGATTGGTACGACAATGGTTGGGTGAAATTAAAGTAATCCCCTCAAGGGGACAATATTCTCATGAGATGAATCAATTGCCCAAATTATATGAGATTCTATCCATTATGATAAACCTTATTCTGAAATGACTTGATTTAAAATGTACTGTGAACCTAAGAAAGAAGGCCCGTAATTATTTAGCATTCACTCTATTGAGAATTAAACTGTTATTATTATCCATGTTATTATTGCATTAAAATTATATATATATGAATTTCATTCTCAAATTATTGAATAAATATAATATTTTTCAGATATATACCATTCCATATTGATTATGCACTTTCCATTTATTTGAATGACATGTGTTTTTTGTTATTGACATTTCCTTATATATTTTTTATCATGGAATCATTATTTCCACTATTATACTTACCCTTACTAAGAATTTAATCTCACCATCATTATGTTTCGATTAACCGTGTTTTTATTATGAATTCTTGGAATTATTTTCAAGGATTTCAATATTTTAGTTATTTTATGATTTTTTCCCCAACGTATTATGTGTGTCATGTATGTAATTCGTTTTTTCCAAAAACTACTATGTTATTAGGTTCTTTAAGATTTTATTCTATGTAATCATGTAAATGGGATAAAATAATTCACCAGATCTAGGATTCCTGGGTTGGATCATTATAGCTGGTATCAACATAATTTTAGCTGAAACCTTTGATAATAGATTTAGAAAACATAGATTAGGGATCATAACCCAAATATTTACATTGAGGGTATGTATGTAATAACACCCTATAAATTTGGTAAGGTAAACATTATGTGGGTCTTCCTATAAATACATCAATGTCTAGATTCTATTAGTGGACATGGATCTAGAACAGTTATACCTAGGAATATCATTTCTAAAAAGGTGTATCATGCCCGACTTGATCGTAACCCAATACTATAGCGGGCGGGTTACTATTCATAGAATCTGAATTGGAGAAAAACATTTGGGCCCACGGGATACGTAATGGGCTATAAGACCACTGGCCCTCCGGACTATGTAATGGGTTTCCCTCTACCTAGTTAAAATAGGTCTTTTCGTTGATTTAATAATAAAAATGAGGTTTTGGCACCAACCTTTTAAAAAAATATCCTATTCTACTTTCATGATCTTATGAGCTAATCTAGTATATATCATTATTTAGAAATGGCACTTGGATGTATGGATGTTATAAATACTCCTAGAAAATGTATATATTACCCTAATGAAGAATCTAATATGGATTGTATTAAAATGAAAAAAATTAAGCAGATACTAGGGAAACATAATCATGGTATGAAAAATAACCGTTCCTAAATGGTGAAACATATTCAAAAAACAGAATATCCTATGTCAGATAAATTTATACAATAGGATACCCCATTGTTTATTGGTACTACTAAACCAATTTTACTTGAGTTGTGGATTAAGACTCTCGAGAATATATTTATGGATGTGGGATGCATTAAAATGGAAAAGGACACATTTGTGGTGTATTGTATCAATGGGGATTCTAATCAATTTTGGTCCTTGATTAATAATAATGGAGAGGAAAAATAAATATAATTCCATGAATAGATAACCTTTAAGGATATATTTGTTTAGAAACATTTCTCTTTATATCAAAAAATTAGATGAAGATGGAGGTACATAGATTAAATAAAAATAAAGAAGAGAGTGTTTCAAATTATGAGGAAACCTTTATTAGGTTATCTCAGTGTAATCAGTATTATATATGAAACAAAAATTGTAATATTGATCACTACTTTCATGGTTTTAAGCCAAATCTCTAACGGGTTCTGGTTTCTCAAAAAATTTCATCATCTGATCAAATAGTTGTATCTTTCATCAAGATAAAGAAGGAATTTTTTAATATCAATATATTTAATTGGAATCAAGAGAAAAAGAGTTTATTTTATCTCCAATATAAATGGAATGTATCAAATAGTTAGATGAAAAAATTTCTATCATGTGACAACTCTGGAAACATTCACCCAGGGAAATGTGCATAAGGCATGAGAGTTTTTTATGAGAGTGGAGAAAGGGTTCATCATGTAATGGAATGAAATGAGAAGATGGAAAACACCACTATGAAGGGTTTCAACATCAATTAGATTGGTCAATGTGTATATAAATTCCCCATGCATAAAGGGAATCTTCCATAGAAGAGGCCAATGCGATATGGCCAGGATTATGCAATCACAATAGCTGATGAAAACTACCAATGACGTGGTCGCATGTACATTAATCCTATCATCAAATTTTTTTAATGAATTATTATAATATGGATAATTTAACTATTTTATATCCTCCACGTTTTCTATGAAAATTATACATTTCCATTTTAATTTAATAAGTGATTCTTTAGTAATAATTTCTAAGGGATGTCTTATTATAACAAAGATTTTTCGGGGGTCCCAATTTTGATCACTAAACATGTTTTACTTTCTGACCATGTTATCATACATATAGTTTAATTTTATATAAACCTATATATGGAATGTAATTCAAAATATGATACAAGATTGTATTAGAACAGGGAGGAAATTTTTATTTGTGAGAACAATACAAAATTCCTTATCATTAGATAAAAAGATTCCCCGCCTAATTCTTAACTAGATCTACCCCTTGTAGCACTACTAAATGAAAATTATTGGGGAAGAAAAACAAAAAACAACATGTTATGGATAAGTAAATATTTAAATTTAGGATATACATATTATGTGGGAATATGTTAATATATTTCATCGGTAACTAATGGGACACCCCTCAAAGTGTGATGTTGAATTTTCAATTAATTTAATCCTTGATGAAAAGGAAAAAATAAAAGGATCCCTGGATAGAAGCCACTATGGAATTAGGGGAGTTAAATAAATAGATATATGATTTGGTTAATAGGTATTTATTCACTCTAGTGTTTCACCATGGGGATCTCATATTGTCTTCATTAAAAAGAAATATGGATCCACAATATTTTTCATTGATTATAAGAAAATAAATTCTATTAAGATAGAGAAAAAGTATCTTATACCTTTGATTGATGACTTGTATGGTCAATTTCATAGTACCTAATACTTTCCAGTTATTTATATTTGGTTTGGGTATCACCGATTGGGATTAAATAATAATGACATTCCAAATATCTCTTTTTAAGTGAGTTATGGAAATTCTGAGTTTACAGTTATTCCATTTGGATTGACTAATTAACCCTAAATTTTTATAGAGGTAATGAATATAGTAGTCATGTAATATCATGCCAATTTTTTTTTTGGTATACATTGATGATATTCAAGTGTATTCTAAAAGATATGAAGATCATGAGAATTGCCAACGGATAATTCTTATGACTCTTAGAAGGGAAGAGTTATTTTTGAAATTTATTAAGGTAACATTCTTGCTTCAAGATATTCCTTTTATTGTCTACATTGTCTCTGATGATGTAATTTTATTTGTTCATATAATGAAAAATGTATTCAGATAATGGACTACACAAAAAAACCAAGGTTTATAGTTCCATTTGATTGGAAGGTTACTATGGATGATTTTTTATATATCTTCCCCATTTTATAACCCATTAACCAAGATTTCATGTAAATGGGTTATGTTCTTTTAGACAAGGGAATTTGAAGAATGTTTTGGTGAACTAAATAGTAGATTATTCAGTTCTCTGATTTTGACTCTACCATCTGGATGTGTGGTTTTGTCATATATAGTGATTATTATAAGAAGAAACATGGTTGTGTCCTAATGCAAAATGATAATGTTATCCCATATGAATCAATTAAATTGAATACTAATGAACTAAACTATCATACCAATGATATTAAAATAGCATCTATAATCTTTAATTTGAAAATATTGAGATGGTATCTCTATATATAAATATGTGAGTTATACTGTGATCATAAAATTGTGAAACAAATCTTCTCATATAATGATATCAACACATGGAAAATATGATGGCTTGAGTTACTCAAGGATTTTGATCTCTCAATACACTACCACCCATGCAATGAAAATTAGTTAATGGATGCTTTGAGTAGGAAGGATTATGGATTTCTAACACAAATGATAATTGAGAAGGATCCTATATTCATGGATCTAGTAATGATGTATATATGAATTTATAAGGAAAGGGTGACATCAATAATTTTTGAAATAATGGTAAAACCATCATTATTAGAGAATATATAGAATTCTCAATTTGATGATAAGAAATTGGATAATAAAATTAAAGGTGTGGATGAAGGAAAATTAGTACAATTTATCAGTAAAGATTGTGTTATAAAATTTGGAAAGTGGTTATGTGTTCTGTCTATACCTGAGCTAAAAAGTAAATTTTTGGATGATTCTCATAGATCAAATTTTTATATACACCTTCATAGCACCAAAATGTATGATGTCTTGAAGGAACATTTTTTGGGATATCATGAAGTGGAAAATTAATGATTTTGTGTCTAGATGTTTCTCTTTCAACAAGTGATTGTTGTGAGGAAACATCATAAAGGATTCTTACAACCACATATTATTACTATGTGTAAATGGGATGAAATGTTTATGGACGTTACCATCGGACTAACAGTGACTCCCAAAAAATGATTCAATATGGGTTATTTTGGATCACCAAACCAAATCTATACATTTTCTTTCTATAATTGATGGTTTACTTATTTAAAACCTTTCAAGAATCCATATTAATGATATTTCAAGACTTCATGGTGGACCTATATATATTGTGTCTCATTTAGATCCCTGTTTTACATCATTATAGAAGAGTATTCAGAAGGAAGTAAATACTAAGCTTTGCTTGTGTATACTATCCTGAAACTGATGGGCAATCTAAAAGAACAGTTCAAAAAATAAAATTCATGTTGACATCATGTTCACTCAACTATCAAGGTATGTGGGATCAGTACCAACCATTGATATATTTTACCTATAATAATAGTTTCGATTAATGTATTCAAATGGTGTTGTATAAAGAATTATATGGAAATTGGTTTCATAATCCATCTTTTTAGGATAAAGTCAGTGAAAGAAGACTTATAGTCCCAGATCTTGTTCAAGAGATAATGAGAAAGGTAAATGCAATTCCGAATAATTTTAATGCATCTCAGATTTGCCACAAAATTTTATGGTGATAATTGGAGGAAAGATTTATAGTTCCATGTGGGATATCATTATTTCTTAAAATCCTCTACATGGAAGGGTGTTATAAGGTTTGGTAAGAAAGTGAAAATGAGTCCCCAAATACAATTGAACCATTGAGATTGTTGAAAGGGTTTTTGTTTTTTCTTATCATGTATAAATGCTGCCAAATCTATTAAAAGTACATAATGTGTTTCATATATCTCTGCTAAGGAAATATATGCCTGACCAAATGCATGTTCTCACCTATGATGAAATATGGTTGGAACCAAAAATTTTATAATGTGAATAACCCGTCCATATTCTTGACACCATAGTGAAATTATTGAGGTACATGATGACTTTACTAGTTTTGGTACTCTAGAGAAATCACAAAATATAATAAGCAACATGGGGACCAGAGGATTCAATAAAGGAGGCAAAATAACATTTTTTTAAGGTAAAACCCCTAAAATTTGAAGATAATTTTGTATGCGGTAATAGTGTATCACCAAAATATTTTACCATATTTTTCTTATAGAATAAATTTGATTTTGCGGATACCTTATAATGTATGCATGACCATGTTTGAAAAAATCACTATTTAGTAATATTTTTCATAGTCAATTAAATTATAACGATTATAAAGAATTTATAGAGTGAATTAATATTCTATAAATATAATAAAATATTTTTAAATTTATTCAATAAATTTTAAAGGCATAACATAAGAATAGTCCATTTTTTACGAATAAATAATTAATTTTTATAATGGCAGTTTAAAATCATTTTAATGGAAAAAATATTTTAAAGAAATATTTTGACACTTATATATTTTATTTGAAAAATAACATATTTTTTAATTTTAATATAAAATATAAAATTTTATGTTGTATTAATTTTTTTTGATAAGTTTTTCATTTTGACGAACATTGTAAAAATATTTCGGTTTAATTAAAAATGGATTTTTTATCTAAATAATATGTATAGAACAATTATATTTCTAAATAGTTTTAACGTATAATCAGATAAGTTTTCTAAAAATTAATATAATTTGGTTTATTTTAAGAAATTTCACATTGAATAATGATATGAAAACATTTCAGTCATTTGATTATTCTCACATTAAAACACCACATTCATGCCATGACTACAGGATTATTTTTAAATTAATTTTTACTAGTTATGTGTTCTTAATTTTTAAAAATGGATTCTATATTTAAAATCGGAATTTAAAAGGTTTGTATTTTGGTACCTTTTATTTTTGGATAAAATATGAATAATAAACTTTGGTGATTTTTATTACCATGGTTAAGGAAAAATTGGGTAATTAAGGGTAAAAATAATATTATATGTATTACAAAACTACACTAAAATGTTATGATTTTATGGCCTCTTGGAACCATATGGATGACTTTAATTCCTTTATAGTATTTTATTGTAAGGAACGACCAATATGTCATACTATTGTTTTTAATTAGTACTAAATTTTGTTATATATGGATATTTATAATATGTATTTGATAATAAATATTAATTTAAAATTTAAAATTTTTATCTTAATAATTATAATTTATTATTAATATTTAGGGAATAAATAATTAAATTAATGGATTGTAAAATGATGATATTGTAATTGATTAATTAATGGACATATCAAATATATGTTATTAAAACTATTATCATAAATATACATTGAGTTAATTAATGTCATATTATATTTTAATACAATACCTAGACATGATAGGGATTTATTGAATGTTTTCTTAGAATTTATCTTGCATATGGATATTTTTTAATAAGTCAAGAATTGAATAGCTTCAAATTGAGATTAATGATATTTTAAAATAAATAATATTTTTCTTAATTATATAAATTCATAAAAATTTAAATATCATCCATCAAATTGGTAAAAATTTTAAATTTCAACCATGGATCATTTATAGTTATTTTGTACTTTTATTGTAACTATATTATCCCTTAATAAGTAAAAAATCAGGTTGTCACAATACGAATTAATGGGTTTCACTAAGTGTTAAAGCAAAAATATAAGGGTAAAATTTGACCTAAACATATAAAAAAATTATTATATGAGAGTATTCATAACTATAATCATATAATATTCTAAATAAATTTTTTTTTTAATTTCTACTTGAAAATTAATTTATATTAATTTAATATTTTGAGAGTTTCCAAAAGTTCCCATCACCTCAATTATAAAATGGCACATCCTCTATAACTTCTTCATCACACATTGATCCTTCTAGATCATAAAAACCTGATCAAATAATTACCCAACATCCCTCACCTAATCCTAGAAGCCTCACATTGGGAATAAATCAAACCAATTTTTCCTTTTGTTATAAACAAAAAGGAGTTACTCAAATAAGAGGTAATGTTATTCAACAATCACTTCAGTTTTATTTATTTCCAAACTCCTTCATTACTTATTATTCAATACTAATATAAAAAAATTATCCTAAATATAATTATTTTATTTATGTTAAGGTTTGTAACAACACCTAAAAAAACTTCCATCAAATGGGTAATGAATTCCCCATTCGTGTATGGTGACCTATCACCTCATGAAATGATTTCGTTCATTTTTACATTACCACTTACCAAGGTTGGTAATTATGATGGAAATTATATTTTTATATTATATATATGATATTTATGTTGTCTTAAAACTTCTTTAATTTTTATATACACCTTCATGTCTCTATTTTGTGTAAATATAATTGTATCTTTTGTGGAAGTGTGGACTATCGTCTCCTCAAAGAGATGTTATTCATTCACACGAAAAATGGAATGTAAAAAGGATTAAATTAATAAATATATTTCATATGTGTCATATATGTTATAATTTATTTTTAATATATATATATATATCATTGAATTTTCTTTCATTTAACATTAAAATGAAATGAAAGTAGTGTTCATGCGTACAGATGGCATACCGTCTCCATTAGCGGTGAATTTCATTTCCTATCTCCAAATTTTATGGATTGTTTTAAATACATATATACTAAATATATATTATATTTAAATAATTTTTTAAATTATCAGTATGATGGAATAATGATCTAATTAATATTATAACTAGATAACAAGTCAAAACATACAAAAAAAACAAGGTAATTAACACGTAAAATAGTGTAAATAAAGAAGTATTATTAACAAATAGGTGATAAAATAATATAAGAAGATCATATATGATATGAGAAAAATGGATAAGGTTTGATATTTTTTTAACAAATATAATTAAATAAGTATACATGAGTTTAAATAACATACAACTAAAAAGGATGTGTGATGTAAGGAATTTACCGTCTCACTTTTTCTTATGTGAGATATAAGGCGAATTCAACACTTATTTATTGTTTGTGGTGTATGTGTATTACCCTTATATATATCATTTAATAAATATCATTTAAATAATTCTATTAAAATGTGTAAATGTTTTATCAGGGACTTTGATTTAAAATCATTATTTTAAATTGATTATTCAATATATGAAGAATGCTTTCGACTAGTATGAAACATGTTGGGGATAGTTTAATGTAAGATCCTTGATGCATCAATCATATAATGAGATGAATCATTATGAAAAAATAGATGGGTTTATAAATGATAATTTAATTCAAATTGTGAAATATTTTGAAGGTAAAGGCACCATTTACCAAGGAAACATAGTGAAATATAATTAAGTAATTCCTCTATTGATAATTCTGTTTATGTTATTATTATTATCCAAGAGATTAATGATTTGACATTATCTATGGTTGCATTTAATTCTTATATTATTTATTAAATGAAATTTTTTCAGTTATATACCATTCCATATTTATTTTTCCTTATCCAGTTATTTGAATGGAATGTGTTCTCAGTTATTTACAATACCTTATCGATTTGTTCTCATGGATTCATCATTGATTCCAATATATTTTCCCTTACTGAACTTTTGATCTCACCTTTATTATGTTTCCTTTACCTTGTTTATGATGTGGAATCCATTAAAATTGTTTTAAGGATTATAATATTTTACTTATTTTATTATTAATTTTATTTCCACAATGTATTATTAGTATCATGTGGGTAATCTAGTTTTCCAAAACATTAAATTGTTGAGTCCTTTAGGATTTGATTAATTTAAATCATGTAAATTTAACAAAATCACTAATAAACTCTTTCATTATAGGGTCATTTTTCTATATATGATTATAGTTTATACATTATCATGCCTACCATATGTTAAAATGTAGACTCATTGTAAACTTATTATTGTATATGTGGACCTCACCTGTTTTGATATTCCGAATTATGCTTTCATATACTTTGATAATCTCAATATAATGTTTTTCTATATATTAATTCTTTCAATCTGTGCTCAAGATGATAATAATATTAAAATAAACCCTGAGATAGTTTAATCCTTTTTTATCCATGTTTATATACGTTCTGAAGTAATTCTAACTCATTCGGATATGTTGTGTATGAAACAGATAAGTATTAAGTCATTGATCTGCGTTTTAGCTAGAGCTACCGGTACTCAGTCTACCGATAGAATTAGTCTACCGATAGACAGAGTCACCGTTACACTGAGGTCACTGATATAAATAGAGTTACCAGTAAGTAGACACAAAGTCTACCGAAAGAACAGCCAAGCTACCGATGTCCATGTCTACCAGTAGTTACCAATAGAGTAATCCTACTGATACGAGTACTGAATCACAAACCAGATCTACCGATATGAGGAATTCAACTGATAGAAATAGTCTACCGAGCTACCAATACATAATAGACCAGAGCTACCGATAGACAGAAGTCTACCGATAAAGCCAGTTCAAAGAAAGTTACTGATACAAGTATAGTCACTGATATATCGAGCTACCAATAGAAGTCTGATGATAGTATAAGTCTACTGATAGACTACTGATAAAAAGAGCTACAGATGGAAAGACAGCTACCGATAACAAGAGCTACCGATAGAACTAATGTCGCCAGAATATGAGCTACTGATGCAAGTTCAAAAGAGCTACCGATGGAAGGTTCTACGGCACAAAGTCCATCGTGCACGTCTACCAATAGAACGCTACTAATTCTTGACCAACCATTCAAACCGTATACTCTTCATACCAATTATTTATTTAGCTAACGGTTACATTTGATGGTTTTAATGCAGTTAATGTTATTTAATGATTTCTGTTGCATGTCAGGGAACCATACCTAGTACCCATGAAAAAGGCAATTATTCTTTTCAACTGAAGCTAAATGCTATAAAGGGATCGAAAGAGAACACTATATATATACATGATTCATGTGACATAAAAAGGCACTAAGAATACACACGAAGGTTGAAAGAGACAAGAGCTAAACATCAATCAAATGTGGAGCATTTTTCTCAGTCTACATCCTACTCCAAGAATCCTGGACATACACGAAGAAACGTATTCTAGAGGAGAACACAAGCTGCATCTTGAGTGCAGAACTATAAAAAACACTTCATGCACTCATGCTGCTAAGCTGGACCATGAATCAAAGAATAAAACCACACTCTATTTTCTGAGAAAAACCAGAGAAGGACTTAGAAGCTTTTATGATAAACCAAACGAGTCCAGAGCTGCATTACTAATCACTAAAGCATTTCTAAACTCAATCATACTTCTCTTTAGTGATTCTATCTTTACATTTTGAGCAGTGTGTGTACCCTATTTATATTACACACACACTGTCTTCTAAGCTAAACTGGATGATTCTTAAATCCTCAATCAAACTCCATAACTCTTTGTTTCCCACAATGGATAGTGGTAGAGGTCGAGTAAGACGTGAACAGCCTGTGAGCTGTTTTTTGTATTTCCCAATAAGAACTATGGTAGGGGTATTTGTACCTGGACAGTAGTGTACTGTTGTTTACCCCCGATCCAGGGTGTGGATCAATTTATATAAATTGTTGAGAGGACTATGTCTCGGCTTGAGACTGAACCTATTGGTTAACTTTGATGTGCTTTTATTTTTAGTCTATAAGTATTACATATATATTTTACATATTCTGCTGCTATTACTTTGAAATACAAAACTATTTTAAAGCTACTTTGATAGTTAAATTCACAAGTTTTTATACTTATTGTAAGCCAGTAAGTTAGTTTCAAAAGATAATTTAATCTTCAAATTATCTTAACTAAGACCTAATCAATCTTTGAGAAACTAATTGAACTCTTACACTCTATATAGATTCACTACAGTTTAACTTTGATTTTAAATTGGGGGATTTAAATAGAAATATTTTTAATAGAAAATTTAATTGGGACTCAATTCACCCCCCTCTTGAGAATCCACTCCGACCAACATTTGGTATCAGAAGATTGTTTTTGTTCAAGGATTTTTGAAATACTCTGTTTTTCAAATTTGATTTCAGTTGCATCTTTAAAGATATTAAATTTCTGTTAGTTCTAAATTTTTATATCTTTAAAACTATTTTCTAAAATCTAGTTATGGATAATATACTAGAGGGTGCTACTACTAACTAGCCACCTTTCTTCAACGGCACAAACTATGCCCAGTGGATACTGAAAATGAAAATTCATTTAGAAAGTATGGGTTTTGATATTTTGACTACTATAGAGTCTCAATATAGAATTCCAGAAACTGAAAGAACAACTTGGGATTAACCTACAAAGACTGATTACAATAATAATTGTAAAGTTATGAATGCCATGTACTGTGCTTTAGGAGATGAAGAGTTTAATAGAATTTTTTCTTATAAAACTGCCTTTGAAATATGGGATACTTTGAGTGTTTCTCATGAAGGAACAACCAATGTTAAAGAAATGAGATTGAATACTTATACTATTAAATATGAAACTTTTAAAATAAAAATTGATGAACCTGTTTCTGATATGTATCTCATGTTTAATGTGATAGTCAATACAATGAGTTCACTTGGAAAAGTTGTTCCAGCTAAGGAACAAATTATGAGGACACTGAGATGTTTTCCAGAACGATGGAGAGGCACCTCTGTCTCAATCAGAGAGTCATGTGACATTGGAGCACTTCCAGTAAAGGAGCTTATTGGTAAATTAATGATGTATGAGGAAGAACTCATTGTGAATAAGGAGGAAGATGATGAACCTAAGAGAAAATCTGTATCTTTAAAGACTATTATTTCTAAGAGTAAAGACAAGGAGAAAATGAAAATACCTACTGAGAGTTCAACCAGTGAAGATTCTGATTTAGATAATGATGCTGAGATGGCTCAAATAGCCAGCAGATTCAAGAAGATTTATAAGAAGAAGAAATACTTCAGGAAATCTAACTACAATGGAATGTATGACTACAAGGGACACTGGAAAAAGTATTGGAAGAAAGCTGACAAGAATGATGAAATAGGCTGGTATGAGTGTAAAAGGAAAAGACAAATCTAGGCTGATCGTCCAAAATTAAAAGTCAAAATGAAATATGAGTATAAGGACATGAAGTCCAAGAATGATATGAAGGCTACCTGGAGTGCATCTGAAGACAGAATAATTGAATCTGATGTTTCTGATTTTGAGAAGAATCATGCCAACATGTGTTTCATGACCAACACATCTGAGGTAACTTTAGATACACCTGTTTTAAATTCCTATTATTCTGGAGATGATACAGACTCTGATTCTAATTTTGAAAACATGACTAGTTAGGAAATATTTTAATACTGTAATATGATGAATGATACATGCAATGAACTTAAGGATAAATAAAAATCATTAAAGAAACAACATGCTCTGACTACTACTATTAAAACTAAACTTACAATTCAAAAAGATAAGAATGCTCAACTGTTAAATTAAAATACATAACTGAAAATGTCAAATGAGAAACTTATAAAAAAATTAGAGAAGTTTACAAATGGAAAGGATACACTAACTCAAATTCTAGGAAAGCAAGTGGGACGAAAATACACTATTGTAATAGGCTACAAACATGGAAAGATACAGCTTGTTAAGAATAGATTTATTCCAATGCCTGAACAAAATTCTGCTTATTCTAGTTCTGGAAATCCCTATCCTTCAACCAGCTATTCATATGGTTATATATCAACTAAAGTTTATCTTTCAAAATATATTGATTCTATAAATTATATGAGACCCATAAGAAGAATATGAGTACGTAAAGCTTTAATTTCTAACCTTTCTAGACCCAAGAAGATCTGGGTACCAAAATCATTTCCTATCTAAATCCATTTTGTAGGAAACATGTTTGAATATTTCTCACAAGAAGGTATGGTACATGGACAGTGGATTCTCAAGACATATTTCTAGAGATTATTCATTTTTTAAAAGTTTAATAAAGGTTTATGGAGGCTATGTCACCTTTGGTGATAATTCTAAAGGAAAGATCATCGGCTTAGGCCAGATTGGTAACTCTAATTGAGTTATAATTTCCGATGTTTTATTTGTTGATGGACTTAAATATAACCTGTTAAGTATTTCTCAATTATCTGATGATGAATTTAATGTGAAGTTTGAAAATGATTCTTGTAATTTTTTTAATTCTGAAAATGTTTTAGTATTTTCTTCTTTAATAAATGAAAATGTTTATGCAGTTGATTTAAATTCTTTAGCTAAGAAAAATGTTACTTGCCTAAATTATTTTCATAAAGAGTATTGGCTTTGGCACAGAAGATTAGGACACTGCAACATCTATTCACTTAGAAAATTAACTAGAACGAACTTGGTTAGAGACCTAACTAAACTTGAATTCCCAAATGACAAAGTTTGTATTCCCTGTCAAAATGGAATGCAACATAATGTTTTTTTAAATCAAAGAAAAAAGTTTCAACTTATCAACCGCTCGAGCTGGTTCACATGGACTTTTTTTGACCATCAAGTGTTTCTACATTAAATGGTAAGCACTATCTCTATGTTTTATTAGATGACTTTTCTATATATACTTGGGTATACTTCTTAGCTCACAAATGTGAAGCTTGTTCTTACTTTGTTAAATACTCCAAATCCGTAGAAAATCTTCATGGACTTATGATTAAAACTTTAAGAAGTGATCATGTCTGTGAGTTTGAAAATCACGAATTTCACTCTTATTTCTCACACAATGGATATAGTCACAACTTTTCTTCTCCTAGAACACCTCAGCAGAATGGTATAGTAGAAAGAAGGTATAGAACCCTTCAAGAAATATCTAGAACCATGCTTAATGAATATGACCTACCTATTTACTTTTGGGCTGAAGCTGTGAAAACAGCTTCTTATATTATGAATATAGTCTTAATTAGACCAGTTCCTAAGAAGACCCCTTATGAGTTGTGGAATAATAGAAAACCTAAAGTTATTTTCATTGGAGTCTTTTTCTGCAAAGTGTTTATTCTTAATACAAAGTATAATACGGACAAGTGTTATTCTAAGAGTGATGAAGGAATTTTTCTTGGTTATTCTTTAACTAGAAAATTATATAGAGTCTTTAATAAAAGAACCAAATGTATAGAATAATCTGTTCACATCAAGATTGATGAAACTGATCCACATGAGCCTAAAACGTCTCTGGAAAATCGCGAGGAAGATTTAAGTGTTCTGAACTATAATGATAAATCTATTGAACCTGCTGTAAAAACATCCAGTTCTGTACATATTCCAGAATCTGCTGCTATGGAACTTGAACCTTTAGATGAACCTAAAATTTCTAGTCCTACCATTACTAGATCAAAAAGGATTCTAAATAATCATCCTTTGGATACTCTTGTTGGTAATCTTGATAGAGGAACACAGACTAGAGATTCTCTAAGAAATCAGGTTGAACGTCAAGACTTTCTTTCACAGCTAGAAACTAAAAATATCAATGATGCTATTAATGATGAATTTTGGGTAATGGTTATGCAAGAAGAGTTAAATCATTTTGAAATAAACAAAGTCTGGGAATTAGTTGACAGACCTAAGCGCACTTTAACAATAGGCACAAAATGGGTTTTTAGAAACAAAGTAGATGAATCTGGAAACATAGTTAGAAACAAAGCTAGACTAGTAGCACAATGATGTAGTCAAGAAGAATTAATATACTATGAGGAAACATTTTCACTTGTAGCTAGATTAGAATCCATTAGGATCTTACTTGCATATGTTGCTCATCTGAATTTCAAGTTATATCAAATGGATGTCAAAAGTGCTTTTCTAAATGGTTTTACTGTTGGTGATGTTTTTTTTTGATCAACCACCTGGATTTATTAATCCTAATTTTCCAAATCATGTTTTTAAACAATCTAATGCTTTATATGGTTTAAAATAGGCTCCAAGAGCTTGGTATGATAGACTTAGTAATTTTTTTATTTCAAAATGTTTTACTAAAGGGATTGCTGATCCAACTATTTTTATTAAAATAATTTCTAAAGATGTTTCAATAGTTCAAATCTATTTTGATGGTATTATTTTTGGATCATCTAAACATTCTTTATGTACTTATTTTTCAAAGAGTATGCAAAATGAATTTGAAATGAGTTTAATGGAAGAACATAACTATTTTCTTGGATTTCAAGTGTTTCAAAATGAAAATGGTATTCTCTTGAATCAAAGTAAATATACAAATGTTCTTTTAAAACGTTTTGGTTTGGATAGTATTAAGGAAAGTGAAACTTCTATGAGTAATTCTTGTAAATTAGATGCAGATGAAACTGGGAAACCAGTGGATCAAACCAATTATAGAGGTTTGATTGGAAGCTTGCTTTACCTTATTGCTAGTCGACCCGATATTATGTTTAGTGTGTGTATGTGTGAATGATTTCAAGCTAATCCAAAAGAATCTCATTTACTTGTTGTTAAAAGAATTTTTAAGTATCTTAAACATGCTGTAAACTTTGGTTTGTTTTACCCAAAAGGACAACCCTTTGAGTTAATGAGTTATTCAGATGCTGACTTTGCTAGTTGCAAGTTGGATAGAAATAGAACTTCAGGAACATGCCATTTATTAAGAAAGTCCTTAGTATCTTGGTGTAGTAAGAAGCAGAATTCTGTATCATTATCCACCGCCGAAGCAGAGTACACTACTGCTAGTAGTTGCTGTGCACAAATTCTGTGGATGAAACACACTCTTTTGGACTATGGATATGACTTTAGGCACATGTCAATCAACTTTGAAAATACTAGTGCAATAAATATCTCTAAGAACCCTATGTCTCACTCTAGGACCAAACACATTGATGTAAGGTATCATTTCATGAGAGATCATTACCAAAAGGGTGATACTACTCTTGATTTTATAGGCACTGAACATCAACTAGCAGATGTTTTCACTAAACCTTTGAGTTCGGAGAGGTTAAGTTACATTAGACACGAGTTAGGAATATTTAACCTCAATCGGTATATATTCTCACTGATGTAAAATTCTCACTGATGTGATATTCTCACCGATGTAAAATTCTCACCGATGTGATATTCTCACCGATGTAAAATTCCCACCGATGAGATATTCCCACCGATGTAAAATTCTCACCGATGTGATATTCTCACCAATGTAACATTCTCACCGATTTCAAATTCTCACCGATGTAAAATTCTCATGGATGCAAAATTCACACCGATGTGAAAGCTCGCCGATGTAACCTCACTGATAGAAATTCTCACCAATGTGCGCTGTTTTAAAACATCTTTCTGCCGCCAGAATCTGATTTTTTTTTACTTTATTTCATTTTATTTATTTATTTTATGATTCCTAAATGATATAACTAAAGTCTGAGCTACTTCTAAATCCACCGAACCTCAAACCATAACCCTTAAACCTTAGCTTCCTAATCCGTAGAGAACCCTAAATCCTTCGAACCAGCAATGGAAAAAACCAAACTTCCTACCGTCAGAGATAACTCTGTTGAGACGAAAACAAAGAAGCAAAGGACTGAGAAAGAATCAAGTGGTAGTTGAATTTTTTCTAGAACTAAGATGGGGAGACGTCCAGTGAATCCTCATCTGCAAAATCGAGTTATTATGATTGAAAAGGAACTGTGTGTAGAATGGATTTTTCCTATCAGGTCCTTAGTGCTCGATGTTCATCAAGATCAAAAATGGGTAGAGTTTTTTTTGAATAATAATGGTCCTTACGTTCCAAAAATTCATGAACCAACTTTACGATTTTGTAACCTTTGAAGAATCGAAGAATGAAAATTGAGTAACCACTTTTGTGAATGAAAAAGAGATATCATTTTCATCCGTTGAATGGGATGAGTACTTGAAAGTTCCACATGAATGAGTATCTGGATATGTCGCGAGAGCCATGCCACCTACCAGTGACATTTTTGATTATGAGACTACTTTGGAAGAGTTGACTGGTGATGGAAGTCAAAGACAAGTAGTTGCTACAGAAATGGATGGAGAGAACAGATTGCTGTTGAAATTTGTTCAACATGTATTGATACCGAGGAGAGGATACTTTTCCAATTTGATATATCTGTATATCTATCTCCTGCACCTCATAAGACATTGTGTAAAGGTTAATTTGTGCATATTGATGATGCTCTAGATAGAAGATATGACAAGACCGAAATCAAAGACAAATGCCCTATTCTTTGCTAAGTTAATCTCTGTGATGATCAAGGTAAAAGGGGTTGTTGAGTCTCAAGATGAGACAGTGGTAGTGAAGAATAACTTCTGTATCACAACTAAAGTTTGTAAGTACATGAAAATAAATTGGAACCCTTGGAGAGGAGAATGGGTCAATGATGACCAGAGGGTGTATGACAAGTTTAATCCTATAAATCATCCTTCAAGACCAATGAATGTGAGGGATACAGGTCTGGGACCTGATGAACAGGATCCAGAATATAGTGATGATTCAGAAGAAGAAGATTCCTCTGTAGATGAAAGAGGAAACCCTGATTTGCCTCCTAGCCCAGATCCTGAAAATCTAGATCAACATAAATCAGACAATGAAGAAGTTTCTTTAGAGGTTGTTGAAGTGGCTACTATAGAAAATGAAGAAGATGTTCATGAGAGTGAAGCATATTTGTCAGCTGATTTGAGCCTGAGTCCAGTGATTGGACAATATTTAGTACCTACTGAGGAAGAAAATTAAGTTGACATACCCTTGTCTAATCTAAAAGACCCTCATACGACTACAGTGATGGAAATGATAGTGGAAGATTCTAATTAGGATGAAAGTCCTGTTGAGAATGCTGTTGAGCATGATGTTGAGAATGCTGTTATCCTAATTGAGGATGCACCCATTGAGGGGGATCATCAATCTATGTTTGGAAGTGTTACAGTGGATGTTGGATTTAATGATTGGGCAGAAAACCCAGGTTTAATAGTCTGTGATTTAGAATATCCAGATTCACATAGTGAGGCATCTCACAATAGACCTAAGATTACTTATGATGTCGATTCTGAGTTATTGCCTGAAGATGTGGTCAGAATGCATGACCTGGATAATTTAAAGAAAAATATTAAGGAATGTTTTGTGGAAGAGGTAAAGAAAACTAAAGTTTCTATGGTATCGTCAATACAATCAGTTATGACTGACTCGGTTGTCAGTTTAGCCTCTGAAAGAGCATCTGTCGCAGTTTCACCTGCTGATTTGGTTACCAAGGCAGATATGGATATCTTAAGTGATAAGATGAAATAACATTATAGTGCCTTAGTTTCTGAGATGAATCAAAGTTTTTCTGAAGAAATGATTATGTTGGAAAGATCTTTTGAACTATATATTGCCTGTAATTTATCAACTTTTATGGAAAAATAGTTGAAGAAGTTAAAGAATGCCAGGCTCAAGTTTCTAGACTTGAAGGAGATCTTGAAGCTCTAAAGTAATCTGTTGTTTCTTTAGACTCTTACATGAGCTCAAAATCCCAAGAAGATAAGGACTTATCATATGTGAAGAGTGTTGTATGCCAGATGGTTTCAGTTTTTGAAGGTTTCAAAACTTCTATGAAAGATCATAATAAAACCCAGGAATCCGATGTTCAAAATCTTATCAGTGGATTGAACAAAAGCTTCAACGATACTATATCTTTCTTTGTTGGTTCTCTTTCATCTAAACCTTGGATGGATTTGAATCAAATTAGAGCTATGATGAAAGAAGAGCATGGTTCTACCTCAACCAGTGGCTCTATGGACTCATCTGAGCTGAGCAGAGTTGTTCTTTCTACCAGAGATTCAGCCAGATAAATTATGAAGATAGTCCAAGACTACATGAGATAAAACTCTGCCTCTCAAAAATTATTGAAAGAAAAGGTGGACTCCTATTTCTCCAAACTTTACATAAAGACCCAAATCACCAATCATTTTAAGCTTATGATTGAGAATACGAAACTGCCTCCTGTCAATCAAGCCTTCAGAGAACAAGTTAGCAAGCTAAGAGAATTGAATCCAGCATTGGAAAAGTTTATGGAGAACAAGGATGACTTAATATCCACTATGGAAAGAGGAGGAGGAATCATTATGGATTTCAGAAATCGTTTGTTTCCCTTTCTGCATGTTGATGCCAGGCCAGTAATTGTCCCTCCTGCTTTGCCTGCCTCTGCCTCTACTACTTCTCCAATTCAGATGACTCATTTCCAAGCCTTTCAAAGCCTCACACCTATTATCACACAAAGGAGTACTCAATACAGGCGAGGCACAGTGTCAGTTTCTCAGCCTCCTGTGGTTATTTCCGGAATTCCTAATCCTTCACTAGGATCCTCACCACCTGCATCCTCTTCTGACCCCAAGGGAAAATCTCACATTGAGAATGTAGATTGATCCAGTGGATGGACTATTTGATAGTAATCCTATGTATTTATTTCTATCTTTGTACTTTTTTGTCACATTTAATACAAGTGATTTTCTTCTATTCCTATTATCCCACTTCTCTTTGTTATTTCCCACTTTTTGATTATCACAAAGGGGGAGAAATATTAATGAAAGGGGAGGGGGAGAAATTTTATCTACGATCTATCAAGGGGGGAAAATTTTATCCAAGAGCTATCATGCTTTGCCTCTTTGATACCTCTGAATTTTATCTTCAAATACCAGAGCATTTACTCTAATCCTCTGAAATCATTTCATTTAGTTCTCTGATGTTCTATGATACCACTAAATTTTTCCTTTGATATCATGGTTTTTTCTTTTATCTCTGATACATTTAATTATAAATCTGATAAATTATGTTTTATATCATACTATTTTCTCTGAGAAAATTGAGCTTAATTATATATCCTCTGATACAATTTTTTAAAAAATGATAATATCATAAGTTATGATTATCAAAAAGGGGGAGATTGTTGACCTCACCTGTTTTGATAATCCCAATTGTGCTTTTATATAATTTGATAATCTCAATCTAATGTTTTTCTATATATAAATTTCTTCAATCTATGATCAAGATGATAATAATAAGAAAATAATCCCTGATATAGTTTAATCCTTGTTTATCCATGTTTATATAAGTTCTGAAGTAATTCTAACCCATTTGGATATGATGTGTATGAAACAGATAAGTATTAAGTCACTGGTCTGCATTTTAGCTAGAGCTACCGGTACTCAGTCAACCGATAGACTTATTCTACCAATAGATAGAGTCACCATTACACTATGGTCACTGATATAAACAGAGTTACCGATAAGCAGGCACAATGTCTACCGACAGAACAGCCAAGCTACCGATGTGCATGTCTACCAGTAGTTACCAATAGAGTAAGCCTACTGATACGAGTACTGAATCACAAACCAGAGTTACCGATATGAGGAAGACTACTAATAAAACCAGTCTACCGAGCTACTGATATAGAACAGACTAGAGATACCGATAGAAAGAAGTCTACAGATAGAGCCAGTTCACAGACAGTTACTGATACAAGTATAGTCACCAATATATTGAGCTACCGATAGATGTATGCTGATTGTATAAGCCTACTGATAGACTACTGATAAAAAGAGCTATTGATGGAGAGACAGCTACCAATAACAAGAGCTACTGATAGAACTAAAGTCACCAGTATATGAGCTACCGATGCAAGTTCAAAAGAGCTTCTGATGGAAGGTTCTACTACACAAAGTCTACCGTGCATGTCTACCAATAGAATGCTACTAATGCGTGACCAACCAGTCAAACCGTATACTCTTAATACCATTTATTTATTTACCTTATGGTTACATTTTATGATTTTAATGCAGTTAATGTTATTTCTTGATTTCTATTGCATGTCAGGGAACCGTACCTAGTACCCATGAAAAAGGCGATTATTCTTTTTTGCCGAAGCTGAAACCTATAAAGGGATGAAAAGAGAACACTTGATATATACACGATGCATGCGACACAAAAAGGCACTAAGAAGACACACGAAGGGTGAAAGAGACAAGAGCTGAACAGAATTCAAATGTGGATCATTTTTCTCAGTCTACATCCCACTCCAAGAATCCTGGACATACACGAAGAAACTTATTCTAGGGGAGAACACAAGCTGCATCTTGAGTGAAGAACTACAACAAATACTTCATGCACTCAGGCTGCTAAGCTGGACCAAGAATAAAAGAAGAAAACGACTCTCTTTTTTCTGAGAAAAACCAGTGAAGGACTCAGAAGCTTTTCTAATAAACCAAACGAGTCTAGAGTTGAATTGCTAATCACTAAATCATTTCTAAACTCAATCATACTTCTCTTTATTGATTCTATCTTTACATTTTGTACCCTGTTTATTTTATACACACACTGTCTCATAAGCTAAACTAGAGGATTCTTAATTCCTCACTCAAACTCCATAACTCTTTGTTTCCCACTATGGATGGTGGTAGAGGTCAAGTATGATCTGAACAACCTCTGAGCTGTTGTTTTTTTTTCACGAAGAATTGTGGTAGAGGTCTTTGTACTTGGACAGTAGTGTACTGTTGTTTACCCCTAATCTAGGGTGTGGATAAATTTATATAAATTGTTGAGAGGACTAAGTCTCGTCTTGAGACTGAACCTCTTGGTCAACTTTACTATGCTTTTAATTTATGTCTATAAGTATTACATACATATTTTACATATTCTGCTGTTATTACTTTGAAATATAAAACAATTTTAAATCTACATTGATAGTTAAATTCAAAAGTGTTTATACTTATTGTAAGACAGTAACTTAGTTTCAAAAGTTAATTTAATCTTCAAATTAAGTTAATTGAGACCTAATAAATCTTTGAGAAACTAATTGAACTCTTACACTCTGTATAGATTCACTACAGTTTAACTTTGTTTTTAAATTGGGGGATTTTAAGAGAAACATTTTTAACATAAATTTTAATTAGAAATCAATTCACCACCCTCTTGAGTATCCAGTCCGACCAATAGTATATTTTTCATTCGCAAATTTGATGGAGTAACCTTTATAACATAATTATCTTATTCTAATGAGGTTTTTCTTAATAATTATAAGTTAATTAATTTTTGAAATAAGATTCATATTTATAGTTGATAAATCACCAATGCCAACAATTTTTACTTAAATATTATCTATAAAAGTAACATTTCCACCATTAAACTTCTATATGTTATAGAAATTACAGTTTATTAGGTGCATCAACTTTAGAAAACAAAATATTAGGAACCCAAGTTTTTATAACCATATATTGTTGAATAGATAATTTTTTTATAAATATTTAATACCTATGAGTTAATAATAATTAATCCTTATTAAATAAATAATTTTTCTTCATGTGACCTCAAATATAACACTTACTAAAAAAAGGGTTCACTTTTGAGAAGGAAATAATTCATCTTAAAATGTGACATTCTTGATGTAAATCCAATTCTATAATATGTATGATTACAATTCAAAATTCATAACATATTATTTATCTTTTCCATTCCATAAGAAAAATTATATTAAAGATTTTATAAACTGTGAAATTTGGATTTTAGTTTTACAATATTGATTGGATCATTATTAGTTAAAATATAAATATATTTTGAATCTAACTCATAATTATGTTAAGAAATTATATAATCAGCTTTAACAAAATATTACTTAGCTAAACAATATTCAATATTCATCATTTTATTTTACTTCTCTAGGAAAGTCACATATCAATCCATTTTATTAAATGTAATAGAATCATCTTCATCATACTAGGAAAAAGAGAAGCATGGACCAAAATAAAAATCAGCATGTGTACCACATGTGGAACATTATATTTCAAGGAGAATTTATGTAAAATATTTCAATCCTTCAGGTATCACCTCTATCCTCTAATAAACAATCAAAAGTAAAATATGATTCACAAGTACTTCAGGTGCCCATAGCCAACAATACCTTCTTCCGTTTACATTTTGATGTTATTTTCAATTATACGTACTTTTTTTTAAATTTCATAAATCACGGTCTAATGTTTCCTTCAATATTACACTCATAAAAAATAATGCCAATAGAATTAATCTTCTCATATATCTTATAAATATCCTTTTGATGGTCATTCTGGGAGTCCATATTTCCTTAAATATCACACATTTATGTTGTGAGTTATGCATATTTTACATTAGTAACATCCAAACCATTATTATCTAAATGATCATTATATATTCTCTTCTTATACACTTTAATGTTTTATCTCTAAATGTTTAAACAATTATAGTTGAAGTAAATTTCATTTGAATAATTCTTTTCTTTTTTTCATCATCTCCCTTCAACTAGTACTCCTATTTCAAGAGGTTTATAATAAAATAATTATAACTAAGCTTCATTATATGCTTAGTATCATTAATATTATTCATTTAATATTCTCATTATTTAAAAAAAATCAGTAATCATTTCTTAAATTCAATCATCCATAATTTCCATTCTCTCTATGTGATTGACACTCATTTGTTACAATCATAATGAAATAGAGTGATTAAGAAATATTTTCACCTATAAGAAATTCAAAAATCTTGATAATCACCTCAAATAATTTATATTCTAGTTTCCAAAACCATTTTTTTCCAAAATGTTTGATTTATAATTTTCTATAAATTATGTTTTTCGTCTCACTAGATGAAATATGGTTGAATATGTTCTATGTAATTACACGAAACAATTTATATTTAAATTTATATATATATGGATATTCATGATTTTCGTTATTTGTAAAAAAAAATTTATTTATTTGGAATCTTATAATTTTTTGTCATAATTTTCTAATTTCCCACTATAAAATTATAAAAAAATTCCAAAATCATCAAGAAAATATTCACAGTTAACTCTATAAAAAATTAAAGGATTACTTTGATTCAAATTCTCCATAGTTTTAATGGGTATCACTTACATGAAAATAATAACGAAAATTCCCCTTTAAAATATCAGTGTAATGAAATGGAAAATAATTCAATCTAATAGAAAGGGTAACTTCCAAAAAATTAAATCAGTACATATGCTAGATCTGATACTGTGATTATTATACTAAATGAAAATGAAAGATCTGAAACCTTGTGTTTTATTAATAAAGGAAACAATTAAATAAATATGTGTGGGTGTGAATTGAATTTGAGAATTGACATAGAATTTTAATACTACTCAAGAAATAAAGTTGTTAAAGAGTTATAAAATCCAAAAAATATGAGAATAACATAGTAAAAATACTAATAATGGGTGAAAATAAAATGTTAAGAAGTCCAAAATGAAACTTATAAACACAACATAATAATCAATTAAATGAAAATAAAATAAAATTTACTACATAAAAATCCATATTATGCTAATATGATATTACTATTAGCAGTTCAGGTTCATAGGAAAACTATTCCTTTATCCCAAAGTAGTTTGTAGTTTGGTAACTAGAACTATGGTGTACAATCTCCACACCATAAATATAATTGATCTATATAATTTTAAATAATAAGTTTTGGAACATGGAACTTCATCCACACATGATCCAAATTAGGCGTTGATATCCCAAAGATCCACTTTGATCAGAATGATCATAAACCATCTTAAAACACTAGACATCATTGAAAAAAAGTCTAGATGATATAGATTCTAATCCTTGGAAACTCTTCCATTATAAATGATCCGAACAAATGATTACTTATTTAAAATTGGGATAATTTATAATAAATTATCTCTTATGAAATAACTTAGAAAACAAACTAAAATATTATAATTATAAGCACTCAAATAACTTAGATAATGTGTATCTTCACAATTTCACTAATTACAATTATTTTAAACTAATTTGTGTGAAATTCCATAAATACTTAGTTCAATTTATAAACATTATCATAAAAAATATATCAATAATTTTTTAAATCTATGGGATCATTTATAACATCATCAAAATGAAATTTTATTTTTTCAATCCATATATTCCTCGAAAGATAACAAATATCGGGGATATAAATGTGCATCCAGTTCTCTAAAACTTATCAGAATTGGAAGATAAAAAACAAACACCAAAAAAATATACAAAATACTCATGTTATAATAAATTCAATATGAATTCAATTTTAGTTTTCAAACAAATATATAAAATATTTAATTTTACTCAACCCTGAGAACACTAATAATATATGAAACATGTATGTAGTATAAACTCTAATGTCTTACTCGTACACTCAAAATTGCATCTTTTTTAGGATGGTAAGTAGAGATCAAATACACATAGCTATCCAATAACTTCTATAACCCTCTATATAAGTGTGAGGTAAAATAGGCATCCCATTGACAAATAATACTACGGGGTTCCCCATATAGGGGTACTATCTCCGACACATAAATCTTCCTCGTCACTTTTGAAGAGAACCTCTCTCATATAAATAGGAATTGGGACACCATATTCAACCACTCCATAATAACCCATACTTATTAACTATATTTATTACTCATCAATATCCTCATAAAAAATATCCCTAGTAAGATAATCCCACTTCCACTAAAAAATTGATTACTGATAGAAGAAGACTAGTACATCATGGGTTCTTGACAATTATTTGCTTTTAAGTGTAGCACCTTATGATGACCCTAAAAGTATCTCTCTTCATCTCATGATACAAATATTTCTAGGTATATCTTTTAACAACTTGGTAAATACTGGGGGAACAAAACACGTTTATGTATGAGTCCCTCATTAACTCCTTATGCATTATTTTATGGAATAAAGCACAGCCATAATCATAGATAATCAAATCTTCATTAAGATACTAGTTGCATGAATAATGTTCCTCGTATATAATATATATAAAAACATAATAGTATAAATCTAATATTTGATTCTATTTCAACATCATAAGTAGTTTGGAGGTGATAGTCAAGGACATAAGGGTCAATTTTTGTGGATACACTTGGATACTCATATGAAACTCAGCAAAAAAGTGGTCATAATCTAAAGATTGTTATGGGGATATTACATCATATGTTTCTGATTCTTTGTACTCAGTGCATCGGTAATGATGTTTCCCTTTTCGATGGTATATTCTAATACAAACATTAAGGACTTTACGTACTCAACCCACCTTCTCCATAAATTTTTCAAACCACACTATCATAAAATGTATTTCATAATCCTATGGTAAATTTATTCCATAAAACACTCAACCATAAGGTATTTTTACCTACACCTCAAGGAATTATCTACTTCTAACAACTCAATATCAAGTACCATGTAGTAATCCTAATGTGGCCTCAATTTCCTAGACACATAAAAAATTTCATGAACATCCTTCACTAGAATTACTCCAATTACAATTCTCGATGAATCACAATATATAATTATAATTCCCCACACTTAAACATTAATTAATCTTAGGTTATTTCACGAATTCACATTGAGGATCATTTCGGGTTTAGAGTTTTAGGGAATTAGATCATAAATCATGCATTAAATTACACATTTAAACAAGGTGGTTACATCAAAGATAGTATTCATTTTTTCCACTAAAGGAAACATATTTAAAATAAAACATGGTTTATTTCTTGACACTTCCTCGACACTGTCATCACATCATGTACATTTCCCATGACCTAAGAAAAACATTTCAAAAACCAGGGATGAGCATAAAAGTTGCAGAAAGGGATATAAAAATATGGAAAGAAAACATTAATCCATGTATGAATAAGAATCAATGAAATCATACATTACTCATAAAACGTAAGAACTTTAACATAAATCATGAAATCATAATATTTATGAATAACTCAGAGAAATCATAAGACATAAAGGTAACTTGAGCAATTAATAACATTCTAACATAAGGAATAACCCTCATGGTTACGTTTGGAATACCCATCACAGTATATTCCTTAAATCTCTTCAGAGAAACCTTATAGTTTAACTCCTTCGCATTACCCAATGCATTGGAGAGATATCTTGGGCTCACCCACCCTTATTTTATCATGGAACCACCTGACATCATAAACAATGCCCAAGAACCATAATAAAATCGTATCACATAAAAACATGCATAAAGGAAACATAACATTTCCACATTTCAATCAGAAGATATCAATACAACACATTGATATAATTAAAACATTATCAAAACCATTTTAAATTCCAAAATAAGAGAAATGTAAAACATTGTATTTATTTTTCATTTAAAGAAGTTATGGCTTGTAGAGGATGCCGAAACTCAAATAATGGTCACGACAGTGGATAAGTTGTTGTCGCCGCATACGTAAGACAAAAACATTACTTTTTTCATTTGGTAAAACACTTCGTGTAAAAATATTCATTTTGAATGAAATTAAAATTCAAAAGGGTTTATTATACAACTAATAAAAAAGGTCATATATAAATTAAAGTTTTCCTCAACTAAAGGAGATTGAGATGAAGTCCCCTACATCAAGTCCAACTTGTTTCCTTTCGTTCTTTATATTCCTGAATAATAAACTTAGTTCAATTTATAATTTAACAAGGACTTCCTTTAAAGTTTATTATTAAATTAATATCCCATAATATCATGTTATAATAATTAGTTAATTATGTCAGTTTATATTATACGTTTTGTCGATGTTCAGTAGATGAGTCAAAAATGGACTTGTTTGAAAAGAATAGCCCATGTAGTTATAAGTAAATCATCTCCAGAATGGTATTAATTATTTAAATAACATATATATCATGTATATATTCATTTTATAATATTTCATAACATTTTGATATAAAAAATGTAATACAATGTTCGTGGATACGGTAGGCCGTACGTACCCATGAACACTACTTTCATTTCTTTGTCATATTAAAGGAATTAAAACTAAATGAGACATATATATATTATAATTACAGTATAATATATATTTTATATAGGTAACATAATTTCATTAATTACATCCTTTATAAATTCCATGTTTTGAATGGGTGAGTCACATCACTTGAGGGGGCGGTAGTCCACACATCCTCAGATGAGATTATCGTAGTTCCACAACATGAAAAGTATAACGATGTGATTTAAAAAAAATTAAGAAGCATATAGAAAAAATAAATACCAGATATATCATATATAAATAATGTGACATCATAATGGCCACCATTAAAGGTGTTAAAAGAAGATTGAAAAATCATCGTTTTGTGAGGCAGTAATTTTCCACCCATAGAAACGTATGTTCTTTAACCATTAGACGAAGGTGTGTGTAAGTGTATGTAGAATACATATCATAACAACATAATAGATAATTGATAATACTTCTGTTATTATGGGATCAACTAATAACAAGATATTGGGGAGTGAAGAAGGAAAATAAAAGGTTGAAACTCGAGAGAAGACATTACCTCAAAATCAGGTATCTCTTTTTTATTTGAGCCAAGGCTTCCTTGGAAAGACTTCTACCAAAAGTGAGGCTTCTAGGAGTAGGAGAACTATGTGGAGAGATAATATGAGAAGAGTTTGGATGAGCCATGTTCCTGACAAGAGTGATTAAGGTGGTAGAGGTGGTGGCCTTTTATAAGAGGGAGGAGGGTCACTTTTGGAAAGTCTTGAAATGCTACTTTGTTATAAAATGATTTTCGGTTTTTAAAGGTCCAAAAATGATATATTTTAAGTATAAGGTGATAAGGATTCAAAATAAACCCATACAATAGGTTTTTTACATTGGTAAGTCTTATATTTCACCTTATCTTTTCATTTTCTTTAAATCATTAATTAATTAGGTAATCACTGCATCATCATGGTGTCATAAAAAAATTTATTTATATAATTTCTAAAAATTATAAAAAAAAAATACCATGATGTATGATAGCTCTTTAGATTTCCAATGACTATTTATAGTGTAAGAGATCATTTCTATAAACAAAATTAAATTTTTTTTACTTAGGATAAACAAACCTTTGTTATATTTCTCTTCTTTTAAAAAATAATGTCATAAATGTCACTATCACATTCATGTGACTCCATTAGCCCTCAAGTTCAGTAAAAAGCTTCCCATGGTTGGCTGTGACACAAAAAAAGGATTTGGACACATGTTGGGTCAGTTTATATTCTTATGATATTATTTTATTACACTTAACTACCCGATTACTAATAAATCACGATAATAAAATATAATTACTGTTGTTACTATTCATAATGTACAAAAACAAAAAACTCTTAATAAAAAAATTGGACCTTCTGATTCCAAATATGGAATCCATTTTACCAAATTTTGAGAATATAAATTGCAGTAATTAATTTAAAAATAATTCCCGTTGTCAAAACCAATCGCGTGTTTTTAAGAAACAATATCTATCAAAAGATTGACATTTTTTATGTCAAATTTCATCATGAAATTAATTCTAACGACCAACATTGGATTAAATGCTAAAAATATATTCTAATTAGACTTTAAATCCAATTAAAATGATAATCTAACCATATAATTAAATTAGATGAAGAAGCATTTTTGAAGTAAAATTCAGTATTTTTAACTATTCATTAAAAATGAACATTGTTAGAAAAATACCAAAATTTTATCCAAAGTAAATTTCAAAGCCCCAATTATAAAGAATAATTTTATTTTGACAAATATAGCTTATAAAATTGTCAAAAGTAATATTAAAAAAATTTTTTCCATCAAAAGGAGGTAAAACAATCTTTTAAAAATATTAGAGTATTCAATGCTTAAGATTGGATTTATTCTCATTTTAAACCTCTAAAACACTATCAAATTAATAAATATTCATAGATATCAAAATATATTATACTTTTACTTACGTGGGAGGTTACATCCTTCCCCCCTTTAGGAAATTTTGTCCCCAAAAATTAATTACATATCGAATAGGTGGCGGTATTTATCCACCATTGCATTTTCAGATTCCCATGTTACCTCTTCAATCATGTGGATTTTCAAAAAAACCATTACTTTATGAATCACATTATTCCACAACACTTGATCCATGTGGTCATGAATTTGTATGGGTTGTTCCACATAAGATAGATTTTATTCTAGCTGAACTACCTCTGGACTCAAAACATGAGATGGATCTGGCATGTACTTCATTAACATTGAAACCTGAAAAACATTCTGTACCTGAGATAAACTAGGAGGTAAAGCCACTCGATATGAAACTGATCCAACTCTCTCTAGAATATTATATAGTCTAATGAACCTTGGACTCATCTTTCTTTTCTTAAAAAATTTCATCACACTTTTCCATGATGAAACTTTGAGGAAGACATGATCACCTACGGAAAAAAAGAGATCCTTCCTCATGTTGTCCGCATAACTTTTATACCTACTCTAACATATTCTCATGTGTTTCTTTATAAACTAAACTTTTTCTGCCATATCTTCAACCAATTTTGGTCCCATCAACTTCCTTTCACATTCTTCATCGTATAAAGCTTGAGTTCGACACTACTTCCCATATAATTTCTCAAATGGATTCATCTATATACTGGAATAAAAACTGTTTTTCTAAGAAAACTCAAATAATGAAAGATGTTGGTCCCAACTATCCTGATAATCCATAGAACAAGAACGTAGCATATCCTCAAAGTTCTGAATTGTTTGTTCTGACTGCCCATCTGATTGAGGATGAAAAGCTGTACTAAAATTTAATTCAGTTCCCAAAGACTTCTGAAGGCCTTTCAAAAAATTTGAAGTGAACCTGGGATCATGACCATAGACAATGGAGAGGGTAAGTTGGTGTAACCTGAATATCTCATTAAGATACAATCGAGAATGATGATCTAGGGAAATATTATCTTGTATAGAAAGGAAATGATCATATTTAGTCAAGTGATCAACAATAACCTAGACTGCATTTTTACCCCGAGGGGTCTTCGGTAATCCCACAACGAAGTCCATGGATATATTCTCCCATTTCCACTCTGGCATTGGTAATGGCTGAAGCATCCCTCTCAGTAATTGTCGCTCTGCTTTAATGTTCTGATAAGTCAAACACTTCACAGTAAGATCAGCAATATCTATTTTCATTCCATCCCACTAGTAATACTCCTGATGATCTCTGTACATATTAGTAATTCCGGGATGAACTGAAAATGGAGAACTATGAGTTTCACTTAAAAACTCTCTCTTCAATTGTGAATCACAAGGACCACACAATATCTTCCCAAATCTTAAAACACAATCATTATCAATGTTGAATTCAGGTAACATACCCTTCTGAAACAGCTCTATATTTTTCTTCAACTCACTATCTTGCTTTTGTGCTTCCATAATTCTTCCTGATAGAGAAGATTTCAATGATACCAGAAACAAAGTAAAAGAATTTCTTGAACCAACAACCTCCAATCCAATATTCATCAAATCCTAAACCAAAGGATCACGTTCCAAATTTAACATGGTTAATGAAGCATTACTTTTTTGACTCAAAGCATCTTCCACTTTATTTGCTTTTCCTGGGTGGTAGTGAATTGTACAATCATAATCCTTGATTAATTATTTACATATTCTTTGTCTCATGTTCAATTATTTCTAAGTGGATATATACTTTAATCTTTTGTAATCAGTATATATTTCACACTTTACACTATAGAAATAATGCCTCTAAATTTTTAGAGCGAAACAACTGCAGCTAATTCCAAATCATGTTTAGGGTAATTTATCTCCGGAGTTTTCAAATGACTTGAAGCATAAGAAATTACCTGATCATTCTGCATTAGGATGCAACCAAGTCCTTTCAATGAATCGTCACTATAGATAACGAACTCATCATTCCTGGAAGGTAGTGCTAATACTTAGGCATTCATCAATCTTCTTTTAAATTTTTGAAAAAAAATCATCACATTCTTTTATCCAGATAAACTTAACACCCTTCCAAGTTAGCTTAGTCATTGGGCTAGACAATCGTGAATTTTTTTTAACAAACCTTTGATAATATCCTAACAAATCAAGATAACTATGAATATCTGTTATATTTTTGGGTCTTGGCCATTCCTCAACAACCATTGTTTTTGCAGGGTCAATAGTTATTCCATCTTTAGAAACAATGTAACCAACGAAATAATTTTTTTGCCACCAAAACTCACACTTGTTGAATTTCCCATAATTTTTTTTCTTTAAAGGATTTAAAAATAATCCTCAAATGAAATTCATGATCCTATTTTCTTTTACAAAACCCCAAAATATCATCAATGAAAACAAACACAAACATATCCAAGAACTCATGGAATATTCTATTCATATGGTCCATGAATACAGTAGGTGCATTGGTTAACCCAAAAGGAATAACTGCAAATTCATAATGGCCATATCTTGTACAAAATGCAGTCTTTGGAATATCTGTTTCCTTTACCTGCAACTGATGCTACCCCGATCTCAAGTCAATCTTTGAAAAATACTGAGCTCCCTAGAGCTGATCAAACAAATCATCGATATGAGGCAAAGGATATTGGTTCTTAATTGTGATGTTATTCAAGGTTCTATATTCAATTCAAAGTCTCATTTAACCATATTTATTTTTAACATATAATACAGGGGCACCCCATGGTGATGTGCTAGGTCAAATGAAACCTTTCTCTAATAAATCTTGTAATTTCTCCTTTAACTCTAAAAGTTCAATTTAACCCATTCGATAAGGGGGTTTTGGAATTGTCTTAGCATCAGGAACTAGGTAAATAGTAAATTCAATTTCCCGGTCTGGTATTATTCTAGAAAACTAATCAGGAAAATCATCTTGATACTCATTTACCACTTGCACATCATTAATCGGAATGGTTCCTTTGTTTTCAACAATATGTGCAAGGTAACATCCATTTACATCTTTTACAAGTTTCTTTGCTTCTTGATATGTTATCCATAGTAAGGGATCATTATTTTACACAAACTAAAAGTATTTCTAAAAAGAAACTTTTTTAGCTCTATAATCATTCTTAGCACGGTAAACAAAGAGCCAATCCATACCCAGGATAGCATCAATCTCTACTAGAGGTAAAACAATAAGGCTTACAAGTAGGTTCTTTCCATGGATACAAATACGAAGATTCTTATAAATTATTTTTTCCTCAACATTTCCCCATATGTTTTTACCACAAGTTTAGGAGTCATTTCCTGAGATGGAATTCCCAATTTACTAGAAAATTTTTCAAATATGAAAGAATGTGTAGACCCCAAATCAAACAACACATTCGCATAATATGAAAAAACAAACTATGTACCTGATACAACTTCATGTGATGGCCCAACATCTGTTGAAGTAGTTTCAAATCATTTCACCACACCTCTCTGCTTGTAGTATGACTACTTTCCATCATTCGAGCTCTTTTTTTAACACTCATTTGCATAATGACCCATCTCATTGCACTTAAAACATTTCACTAATTGTAAAATTAATTTTTTCTTACCATTACCTTGATATTTTCCAATGCAATCATGAGCCTTATGTCCCATCATACCACATTGAATGCACATTCTAGAATTAAAAATACATTCCGCAGCATGATTTTGACCACGTTTATCACAAACTACAAACTTAGTTTTCTTACCATCAAACCTTTTTGAAGGATTCTTCCCTTTCTACTGCCGCCTCGGTCTCTTCTTCTATTGGTTGTCATAGAACACTTGATCACCGGAAAAATCCATTTCCACCTTATCAGCACATAGAACAAGATTTTCATAACATTTGAACTCATGAGAATCTAATGCCCTTCCATATTTTGTCTTTAATCCTGAGAAAAAATGATTGATTTTACTATCATGGTCTCTGATAAAATTTGGAGCATACCTTTCCAATCGATTGAACCTTTCTTCATAAGCATCAACTGAGTCATCCTCTTGCCTCAATTACAAGAATTGTTTTTCCATCCTATGTCAGACAGCCTTAGGAAACTATTTCTTAAGAAACATACATTTGAATTCATCCCAGTCAAGAGCATCAATCTCATCAGCATCCCTAATATTTTTAACCATCAACCACCACCGATCTGCTTCACCCTCCAAATGGTAAACAGAAATACTAACCTTTTGATTGTCTAAACACCCCATGACATCAAAAATCTTCTCTAGTGATTCAATCCACCCTTTATCTAGCACAGTGTTAGATAATCCCCTAAATTATGGGGGATGATGCCTCATGAAATGTTCCACCAGTGACATGTTCCACTACGGTTGATCTTGATGATCTCATGCATGGATACGACCACCATTTATTGCTTGATTCAACTACTCCATTACTACAAAAAACTGTTCTGTTCCAATTCTGACCATCTCAGGATACTAATTTGGAAGGTCGTTTACTTCTTTATGCATTCCTAGGACTACTTCCCTGTTTCCTCTGCAGAAAACCATTATGAACAAACATGTCTTAGATGAAGAAACATGGTAATATTCAAATGTTATATCATTACAATTTGACAATAATGGGTAAAAAATATTTTTTGATAATCTTTTAACAGAATTATAACTCCAAAAGATATCTAAAACAACCATTGATACCAACTATAAGGACCCATCCTTAAACATTACTTAATCATGGGTTATTTTAAGAATTCACATTGAGAATCTTTTCAGATTTAGAGTTTTATAAAATTAGATCATAAATCATGCATTACATTCCACATTTAAACAAGGTGGTTACATCAAAGACAATATTCATTTTTTCCTACCAAAGGAAGCATATTTAAAATAAAACATGGTTTCTTTCTTGGAACTTCCTCGACACTATCATCTCATCATCTACATTTCCCTTGACCTATGAAAAACATTTCAAAAACTTGGGATGAGCACAAAAATCATAGTAAGGGATATAAAAATATGAAAAGAAAACATTAGTCCATGTATACAGAAGAATCAATGAAATTGTACTTTACTCATAATACATAAGCACTTTAACATACCTCATGAAATCATAATATTTATGAATAACTCATATAAATCATAAGACATAAAGGTATCTTGAGGCAATCATAACATTCTTACGTAGGGAGTAACCCTCATGGTTACGTTAGGAATACCCATCATAGTATAATCCCTAAATCTTTTTAGAGAAACATTAGGATTTAACTCCTTCACATTACCCAATGCATTGGAGAGCTATCTTGGGCTCATCCACCCTTATTTTATCACGGAACCACCGTACATCCTAATCAATTCGCAAGAACCATAACATAATCGTATCACATAAAACATGCATATAAACACATAACATTTCCACATTTCAATCACAAGATATCAATACAACACGTTGATATAATCGAAACATTATCAAAACCATTTTCAATACCCAAATAAAATAAAATTAAAACGTGGTATTTATTTTTCATTTAAAAAAGTTATGGCTTGTAGAGGAAGCCTAAACTCAAATAATGGTCACGGTGACGAAGAAGTCATTTTACCCACATACTTAAGACAAAAACATTACTTTTGTTGTTTAGTAAAATACTTCATTTAAAAAGATTCATTTTGAATGAAATTAAATGTCAAAATTGTTTATTATACAACTAATAAAATATGTTCGTATATAAATTGAAGTATGCCTCAATGAAAGTAGATTGAGACGAAGTCCCTTACCTCAAGTCCGACTTGTTCTCGTTCATTATTTATATTCCTGAATAATAAACATAGGTAAATTTTTAATTTCTTAAGGACTTCCTTTAATGTTTATTAATCAATTCATATGACATATTATCATTTTATAATAATTACATAATTATGTGAGTTCATATCATACGTTTTGTCAATGTTCGGTACGTGAGTCAAAAATAAACTTGTTTGAATAGAATTTCCCATGTAGTTATAAGTACATCATCTAGAGAATGGTATTAATGATTTAAATGTCATATATATCCAGTATATATTCATTTTATTCTATTCGATAACATTTGGAGATAAAAAATGGAATGCACCGTTCATGGAGATGGTAGGTCGTACGTACGCATGAACACTACTTTCATTTCTTTATCATATTAAAAGAATTAAAACTAAATGAGACATATATATATTATAATTTCAGTATAATATATATTTTATATAGGTAAAAAAAGTTCATTAATTACATTCTTAATAAATTCCATGTTTGGTATGAATGAGTCACATCACTTGAGGGGGCGGTAGTCCACACATCCTCAAATGAAATTATTGTAGTTCCACAACATGAGAAGCATAACGATGTTATTGAAAAATAAAATTCAGAAGCATATAGAATAAATAAATACCATATATATCATATATAAATACAGTGACATCATAATTTCCACCATGAAAGGTGTTAAAAGAATATTGAACAATCATCGTTTTGTGAGGTAGTAATTCTCCACCCACATGAACAGTATGTTTTTTAACCATTAGACGGAGGTGTGTGTAAGTGTAGGTAAAATCCTTATCATAACAAAATACTAGTATATTTAGGATACTGGTGTTATTATGGTATCAAATAATAAGAAAATACTAGTGAGTGAAGAAGGAAAACAGAAGGAAGAAACTTGAGAGAAGACATTACCCCTAAATCGTGTAACTCTTTTTGATTTGAGCCAAATGCTTCCTTAGAAGGACTTTATCCCAATGTGAGGTTTCTAGGAGTAAGAGAGGGATTTGTAGAGATACTATGAGAAGATTTTGGCCGATCCAAGAGCTTGAGAGGTGTCGGTAAGGGGGAAGAGTTGAGGGCCTTTTATAAGAGGGAGGATGGTCACTTTTGGAAAGTCTTGAAATGTTATTTTGTTATAAAATGATGTTCAGATTTTAAAGTTCCAAAAATAATATTTTTGGAGGATAAGGTGATACGGGTTCTAAATCCACCCATCCAATAGGTTTTATACAAGTATGTGTCTTATATTTTACCTTATCTTTTTATTTTATTTAAATCGTTCATTAATGAGGTAATCAATGCATCATCATGGTGTCATAAATAAATTTAATTATTTAATGTCTAAAAATTATAATAAAATACCATTATTTAGGAAATATTTTTATCCTTAAAAATCCTATTTATATTCTAGGATATCATTTATTTAAACAAAATTAAAATTTTTTTACTTAGGTTATACAAACCATTGTTATATTTCACTTCTATTTAAAAATAATGTCATAAAAGTCACTATCACATCCATTTGACTACATGGGCCCTCATGTTCGGTAAAAACATCCCATGGTATACCATGACTCAAACAAGAGGATTTGGACACATTTTGGGGTCATTTTATATTATTATGATATTATTTTATTTCCCTTAACTACCCGATTACTAATTAATCACGATAATTAAAGATAATTACCGTCATTACTATTCAGAATGTCCAAAAACAAAAAATTATTAATTACAAAATTTTGACCTTATGATTCCAAATATGGAATCCAATTTACCAAATTTCAAACACATAAATTTCAGTAATTAATTTAAATATAAATCCCGTTGTCAAAAAAAATAGTGTGTTTTTAAGAAACAATATCTATCAAAAGATTGACAATTGTTTATGTCCAATTTCAAAGTGAAATTAAATATAATGACCACAATTAGATTAAATGGTAAAATTATATTCTAATTAAACATTAAAACAAATTAAAAATATAATCTAACCACATAATTAAATTAGATGAAAAGGCAGTTTTGAAGTAAAATGCAGTATTTTTCACTATTCATTTAAAAATTATCATTTTCAGAAAAATACCAAAAATTTATACAAAGTAAATTTCAATGTCACAATTCTAAATAATAATTTTATTTTGAAAAATAGTGCTTATAAAATAGTGAAATGTTAGATTTAAAAAATGGTTTCCCATAAAAGGCAATAAAACAATCTTTTAAAAATATTAGAGTATTTTGTGCTTAAGATTAGATTTATTCTCATTTTAAGACTCTAAAACACTATCTAATTCCTTAATATACATAGATATGAAAATATAATTTTCTTTTACTTACTTGGGATGTTAAAATAATATACTCTTTATTTAGATCATGTAATGAAATATTTGGTGCAGTTTTAAATATCTATTTCATCTCATAACAGTCTACCACATAATAATCTAAATATAGGAACATTCCCTCCTCCTTTTAATTGTCTTAATCAGCCCTAAAAAGTAGGAAATATCTTTTATAAACTTATGGTAGTAAGTGGTAAATCCCAAAAAACAATAGATATTTAAAATGTTCTTAGGATGCTCATAAGAAACCACATCCTCTTCCTTCTTAGGGTTACCTGATTCACTAACCTATAATATCACGTGCTCTAAAAATCACACTTTTTCAATATAAAACGAACACTTTGTGATAATGACATTAAATTTATTCTCTCTAAGCATACTCAAAATTATCTCATAAATACTGATTATGAACCTACTAGATATGTGACTATTTAAGAATATCATTGACCAATAGAACAAAATTGGAATCCAAATATGGAATTAAAAAGTAATTAATCTTGGATATAAGCATTTTTGACACATATATCAAACTAAATAGAATCAACATACCCTTATATAGGACATACCCACTCTAAAATGTAGTATGTGTTATGTCAACAGGCCTCACCCTATGCCAATAAAATAATGATCTCAATTCAATATAAAAAACATACTAGACCCTATTAACTAATTAAATAATCATTGGTTAATGAAAATGGATTCCAATTATTGATCATCAAATTTTTAATATTTTTATAATCCATAAACAATATCAAAGCACTATGAACCTCTTAGGAAAACAAAACTGGGGCACCGTAATGGGATTTTCTCAGTCATATAAAACCTTTATCATCTAAATATTCCAATTTCAATTTCTTATATTTATTCTTTATAGGATACATCTAGTATTGTGGAATATATATATACTTTTAATAACAAGTAATAGCTAAATGGAACACTCAATCAAATTTATGGGTGGCCATCCCGAGAAATAATTGATAAACACCTCCTAAAATAGATCAACTGGTGAAGTAAATATTACCTGATATGCCACCACATTATACAGATTGATACTATAAACCTATGTTTTGATCTAACCTATGTATTGGTGGATATGTTCAATATTAGGTGCATTTATGTACCATTCTAGGAAATAAACATAATTTCTCCATCATCTAATGTAAACAATATATGTTAAAAATCACAATTGATATTTTATTAAATGAATTCCAAATACCATATAAAAATAGGATATCTCTCATTTAAATAATCCCCATAAGAATCTATAACTTTTAACCCCTACAAAACACTCCTAAAATCTATCAGTACCCTTGGATGTTTTCCCTAAATGTGTATTGATATGCATCAAATCATGTTGATTATATATTGTTAGCCACAAACCATATATGAACTAAGAATGTATAAAATAACTTGAGTCAATTATGTAAAATAGATAAAACAAAATTATATAATCTACTAAAACCATCACTCAAATGGAAGATGACATAATATCTCTATTAATATAAGTTTTTTTGATGTCAAGTTACTAGATAGAATAATGGAACTTTTTTTGTACATGAAATACCTATAAAATAATTATATACTATCATTTCATACAAAATAATTAGGAACTTTATCCTCTACACTATCATAAATTATTGTTGGAATTATAACTAATAATCTATTGCGGTGTTCCAAATCTAACACTTAATCCATGTGTCTCTATTGGACTCATTCCAACAAATAACTATTGAGCGAACATTCAATACCACTATAGGTTACCCATAATCTCGTAGAATTGTAACATGTATATAGTTTTTCTAAATGAATATCAACTGTGACAACACCAACTGCATGGATAACACTCCACAAAACTACCTCCTCCAAGGGGAAGATATGAACCACTACTCTAGAGACTATATCCACCATCTACCAGAAATAAATCATCAAACAATAACTTCCTACTTCAAAAGGATTCAGTATAGGTTCCCTTATCCAAATTCATGTAATAATAACCACGTACTTCATTTTGGTTCCTCTACATGATGTGTTGTTTATTAAAAATATTTCATATACCTAACAAGAAAAAAGTTTACAAGCACCTGGATTGTATATTTTTACCTTCCTCAAACCATCTCACCTTGGGATCCTCATACATAGCTATCATATATAAAACATTAATGTATCTTAGTAAATTTAAAAACATCATCCATAACATACATCCCCCTCTATGTTGAAAATAATGGACTCCCTATACTAGTCATCCCTCAAAGTCATTGATAAAAATAGAATGAAACCTCGGTGAAAAAAATCCTCCAAATATAACCCAATATATGGGTCGATATATTTTATAATATAATGGTTTTTATTATTTTTCCCTCAAATCATATAAATTACCAATATCACACTCATCTCAATGGTTGTATCTATATGGTCAAATATAACATGAATTGAATCCACCTAGATTTTAGTAGCCTCAGGGACACCATCACCTATGTGAAATTGTGGGTGTTGCATCTCGAAATTTTGTATCATATCAGACATAGATGTTACCATTCATAATGTATATTTCATCAAAGACTACATAATCCATGGTAAAATATTAAGGGGTTAATCATCCATCTTACTTAGATACCCTATAAGAAAGTTTAGATAAACAATAAATGTGGTATACTTATCGCCACACTCTCAATGCTCCAATGGTGGTATCAATGGTGACATGTATCTAAAATTAAAAATAGATGCATAAAACAACATTTTCTCATAGTTCCTGATATCAAAATTTAAGGAAATAAGTGTCACATAATGCTTCCCCTATATTTACCTAGATTCCATATATTAAAAATTCATATATCTCAGGAGATATTATTATAACAACCTAATAATTCTAAGGGTCATCCCCATATATATAATATTCATCACAATGCATTTAAATTGTTTATTAATAAGGTTATTAGAATTTTTTTCGTTTAAATGAAATATTAATTATATGTTTTATTATTTGATACTTCGTAATATTCTATAATAATTTCATTTAATATACATAATTAGAAATATTAGCAATAAATCACTTGCAGTAATAATAAAAACTCATAGTATTGGTTAGAAAACATTACACCATATTGTTATATAGGAAAGAATAAAAATTTATGGTGACAAATTAAATTTTTTGTCCCCATATCATAAACAATTTAACCCATTATAAGAAAGAAAACATATGTCATGTCATTTTAATATTCCCCACATATTTCATGAATACACAAACTCTTTCCACCCTAGTATAAGAGTAAAAACCCCATAAATTATAATTCAAAATCATGTTGTATTACATTTAATAATTAACCAATCATAAGATATATATTCTAGATTAAAATAATTATCTTTATATGTGGAATTGACTTAGGAATGGATCAAATAATACCTAGAGTGTGGTCTTTACCATGTTCTAGTAACATCATATATCATATCATCCCTTCAAAAATATTACGAAAATGGAAAAGAAACAAGGATCTGATATAACATTGTAGTGCCACTTCCTACCTCCTTTGATGGTCACAAAATTGTAGATTTATATATTACCTATGTTGCACCTCCACAAGTGATAGAGGTTATAAAATAGCATCTGGGGTCTATTACTATTATTGTGAGTCTATATCAATCTTGAATTTGATATCTATAAGTAATAGAGAATGTAAAAACAATAATAATCATCCTAATGAAAAATAAAAAATAAACATCATAAAAAATGATAATAAACAAATATACAAGAATATTATACTTCAAAAGAATGATGTAAATACACAAAATCCTTGTAGACAAAATTGATATCCATAATGGGTAGATCCTAAAAATCAGTATAAAAAATAATAAAAAATATAAAATTTAGTGAAACACCAAAAAAACTATCTCGACTCCATTCATGGTCCCCTCTACAACTAATCTATCTCAACCACATAGATCACCCATCAATTATAGTTCCATATCTCTTTTCATGACCATGAACCATAAAGACTCTTTAAGTACCCACAGAAGCCCATCAATTGTGTGAGTAAAGCTCAAAATAAAACCACCAAAAATGCCTTTAAAAAATCTATTCAAAATAAAGTGCATTATAATTTTCTACAATGCATAACTAAAATCTCAAAAAAACCATTTTTGATCCATGATATCTATGGTGACACACAGGATCAACCATACATAATTGTACTATTCTTGTATGTCTCTAAACATAATGAAACACGACCCAACGTGAAAATTCAACATGTCTTTAAATATATTAGAATATCACAGAGGGGATCTAGATTCTACCACATACCCCCTTATAAAATAAGTTAAATAGAACCACTACGTACCCACTAACCATTTGTAATATAACCAAATAGAATGATTTCATGTCCCATAAAAATTTAGTGTATCACCTAGGGGATTTATGTCCTACCCAGAAACCTTTTATAATATCACCTAGGGGAATGACATCATATCCTAGAACTATTTAATATATCATCCATTATAACCATTTACTTCCCTATAAGATTTTAAAATACTACTTAGGGGAATGATATCCTACCCTGGAATCCCTTAGAATATAACTTAGTGGTATCCATTTCATATCCATAACCCTTTTCAAAATTTCACCTAGGGGTAACCATGATCTTCCCCACAACCTCATAGAATATCACCTAGTGGGTACCATGTCCCATAGTACATCCTCTGAGAAAATTGCCTTGTGGAAATTACATCTTTCCAAGGAAAGTTTCATTTCATTATATAAAACATTAACACATAATATGCTCTTCTAATTTATTTTCATGTTATGGAGTATAAATTTTCTAGATTAACACCTTGGTTTTATATTGAAAATAATAAAAATATAGTTTAGGTCACTCCTTCAGGTAACATAACCCTTTCTATTTCTTCAAGGAATGTTTCACTTGGTAGAAAATGTTTTCAGATTCATAATTATCAATGGACTACTCATAGCTCACACAAATTAATTCACAAGATAATATATATCATAAAGCCGATCATTAGTTATTATGTCATAAAAAAAATTGGATGACATTCCTATATGTTATATTTGCACAAAATAGATATGAAAATTTAGGGGAAGCTTAAGGAAGACCTACCTTATTCTCATAGAATATTCCCCATTGAATATTATTATATGATCCACGATCATATTAATGGAATCAAATAGTCTAACAGAAACCATAAAATAGAGCATAAATTTTCCTATCCTTAATAAGACCAGTGGTCTATGAGATTATATAATAAAGTATCATGATCAAGTGATAAACCTAACATTATTTATCACTTGGAATTGATGACGCTTTATTTAGTTGAATTATGAATAAAAAATCAACTTAAAAGAGAACTTGTCAAGAGAGAATGGATGAAGGATGCATGATACTAGAGCAATGGAAGAACCCTTTTTAATATCATTTAATAATATATCGTTTTGTTAAATTTTTTTATTTTGTAAAATATATCTATGTTGAGTTTCATGGTGCGATGTTTTAGGTCATGTGGTGGCCTCTCATTCTCATGATATAGTTCACTTCTCCCTAGAAAAACCATGAATATCATACTATAGGATGTCAAAGAGTGTCTTTCCCCATACACATCATCATGAACTTTCCTGTATTTGTTTAATGGTGTTACCACATACTATAGAAGTCTCCTTATCTAGAATTCATAGAATAACCCATAAGCCATAGTGTGTGTAATAGCCTATAATCCACGTTTATGGATCTGATTATAAATATGTGAAATTAAAAAAATGTGACCCAATGTTTTTCATTCAAAATATACAATATAAAAAATAATATAAAGGATTTGTTAAATACCTAAGGACCACTTCATTTTACTGTGTTTTATAATTTGGAAAAAATATTAACAGATTCGGTTCATAAAAAACTTGTTCATAAATATTAACATTATATCACACTATAACTATATTTTAGTATTTCAAGATATGTCATCAACATCATCAAAGTGTAATATATATTTAAAAAAATAATTTAACCAAATTCCTCATAATAAAGGGTTAATAAAAATAAGAAAAATGTGACATCATATATTCAGTAGGAGTAATTGTAAGATATATCAATGTATGATCATATGAAGGAATAATACAAGATTAAGGGTATATGATCATGAAAATAAATTAATATAATCTTTCTCAACCTATAATAGATCATAAACATGAACCTTGTTAGAAAACATTATCATTTTAATAAACATGAATCATGATAATTATAAATCATCATAACTCAATCATGAACCATAAGTTCATGTAATAAATGTGTGTAGAATAATCATAATTTTTAAAATAATCTAATATATAATGTGTAATTACCAAGACCATCATATTAATAATTAACACATATTCCACATAATGTATCACGTACATTGACTTTTTTACCATAACATATCAAGCACATAAACTTTTTTCCCATAGTAGATCAAGAACATCTACTTATTTCCCTTAACTATATCATGAGATATAATTCATTAAAAATTGATTTTTATATAGATATTACTCCCACATTTTACATGAAACCATATGTAAGTGTTATATAGGACCACAAATCATTCAAAACATTAGAACTCATGAAAAGAAATGAGTTTTATAAATATTTCATCATAGAATAACCCATGGAAATATATTGGTTTTATAAACATCATTATATTATTGAAATAAACCATTAAAAGAGAGATTAAGGATGTTATACTTTGGCATTATCTCCAATAAAGAATATGTGACATGAAATAATGTCACATTATATGGAAAAAAAATTTAAATGTGACATGTAATAATTTTTGAGTAAAATATTCGTTCTATTTATAAAATCATGTTTAAAAAAACGAAATAATAAAGGAAAAAATTTTATTTGAAAATAAGAATGTAAACATCTAATGGATTATCCAAGAAATTAAGGATCCATAAAATTGATAATATAATGTCATTCATTTTAATTAAAAACAAATTCATTGTTATTATTTTTTTTTCAAAATTGTTATAAATAACCTTGTTTAAAAAATGGTAAAAATAATCATTTCAAAGACATTTTAAAAAGTAAAACATCTGTAAAAATGAAATTAAAAATTCTTAGGATAATATTAAAAAAAATTGGAAATCATTTTTAGAAAACATGTACATGGAAGATAAATATTCCCTAGTAGAGAATAAAACATAAATAATCCAAAATAAAAATTAGATTGTAAAATAAACCCTTACCACTTTGTAATCAATTTAATATTACTCCCCATTAAATAAATAAACATTTATGTATATTTAAATCTCATAATTTTTAATATAAGACTAATATAAGAAATTCATGGGTAGCTTATACACCACACTAAGTAAATAAGTAGTGTATAACAAATGTGTCCCACAATAATAAAAGTGATCCATTTATATCTTACCCCAATTCTGGATTTCCTTCATTCATATTGAAACCAAATGTATAATAAATATAAATTTATTATACAAGTGTTCCATAAAAATATATCTATAATACATTATAATATTTTTTATAACATCTTATCACACATTTATTAATTTTTTTTAATAAAGTAACTTTTCTGGGTGATAACTGCTTCGTTTTCCAAGTATATTTCAGTTCATCCATCTTCTCCCCTATATTTTTATAATGGTCTCATTATTTATATAATTTGAACCATGTTATAAAAATAAAATTGAATTTTTTTTATACATATTTATCATAATTAATTAAAAATAGATATTGAAAAATTAACTACGCCATTCATAAAGATGATAGGTTGTACGTACACAAAATCATTGTTTTCATTTTTCAATTGATTAAATTAAATAATGGTAACTAATAATATAATAATTAATAAATTATTATTATGTTATTTGTATAATATATGTTGATAAAATTCAATAAAATTATCCTCTATGTGAAATATAAATTAAAAACCCATCATATAGCATCGTGAAGATAGTTGTCCATACATATACATGTACAACGTTTTCATTTCTCAAAACATTTGATAATAATTAGGTATAAATAATATGATTATTCAATAAGTATGATTATTAAATAAATATAATATATAAAAACTAAATGCATTATAATTACCTTTTACAAAAAATGGTGATGAAAAAAGGAATTGTATCGTTATGTGTGGGTGGTAAGTTGTTTGTACACACGAGCTACACATTCACATAATTGTTTATGGGAAATGGGGTTTATAATGGTGTTTTTAAAATCATAAAAAATGTTAATAATATTTATGATAATTAATATATCATTTTATGATTAAAATCATCGATTTATTGTAGTTAAAAAATATATAAATAAAAAGTGATTAGTTAGAGTGATTACATGTTCCTTGAAACGTCACCTTTGGATCTCCTCTAGTGTGCTATAAAGATAGACTCTTGAGAATCCTATAACCTCTAAAATGTATCTCGATAAGTGAATAAGATAAATTGGTAGATTATATTTGATCAAGAGGGCTCAATTTTGTTTAAATAAGTGAGAGATGATGTTCCCTTTTTATAATTGAGGTGAGAGGAACTTTCGAAATTTCTCAAAGCATTAAATTATCTAAAATTAATTTCCATTAAAAAATATCTCCAAATGGACATTTATTTTAAATTAGGATAATATAATAATTAAATTTCAACAAAAAATATATTTAAGACTTGTTTTTTTAAAACCATATATTTTTTTATACACTTAATTACCATAAATTAATATTAATTATTGTAACAATTGTTTTAATATTAAAAGGTTGTAATTTTTTAAATATATTGGGTAAATTGTCCATAAATGGTACATTTATTGAATATGGGACAATATTATAATTATTTTTTATTTTATTAAATATTTTTTATGATTTTTAATTAATCTAATAAAATATTAATCCAATAAAATATTATCACTATTAAATCTGATACTATAAACTATTTGGAATTTTAAAAATATCAATAAAACATGTCATCTTCAAAATAACTTATATCCATAACATATAAAATGCGTCTATAAAATTTTTGTATTATATTTTTTATCTTGTATTATTCTTATCTAATATTTTCAATATCATTAATTTGATTTTACTATTAAGGAAATAGCCATTTCAATAGTGTTGTTATAGAATTTAATGTAAATATTTAATTTATGAAAATTACATACAAATTTCCATGATGAAGATAAAACATTTATATTTCTAAATAAAACATATAGTCAATCCTAACCTCTCGATAAACCTGCATTAAAATGCTATAGTTATTAAAATATTATTATTATGTGTTTTATTTTTCATTAAAAAAATATAATATAAAAGTAATAATCATATACATGTAGCCATAGAAGTCATAAATAAATTTATATCATGAAACTAAGTTTATTATGTTCAAAATTGACATTTAAATCCGTTCATTAAAAACTTTTTCGCAATGTTTACACATAATATATATTAAAGATAATGAAAGTGACATTTTGGGAATTTATTTAATTTTAATAATATAAAATTAATTTTCAAGTAAATGTTTCCATTAAGAAACTCTTTTTATAAACATAGGTGTTATGGATCGAATTAACTTAGGATAAATGTTTTTTTAGCATTGTCACTTATTTTTCATCCATATTAACATGGTTTACACTTTACTAAGGTAATAATTCTTATCACAATTACTAACACTTTGGCCAAAAATATAAGTGAAATGTTTACTAGATTTTGGCCAATGATTACAAATTTTTAATTCATCAAGTCTAATTTAAAACATAGTTGTTTTAGTATTTAATTAAAAAATAAATTGTCAAAGAGAAATGAAAAATTGGTTTTTCAGGAAAAATACCCTTTTCCGACATCAAATGTTTATATACTAAATTAATGTATAAAATCCACCTATAAAACCTAATTGAATTATTATAAATAACTATTAACTAATTATAATTTAATACTACATTATGAAATTATTTGACCATGTAAATATTTGAAAATATTATTTTTATTAAAAATCATTATTTTAAACTATTCATTAAAAAATATAACATTTCATAAAATTATCAAAATTTCACCATATTAAGATTTTTTAGGATTATTTCATAAATTAATTAATTTTTTAAAACCTAGTTTCAAAATCTTATAAAAATTAATTATTATATTTAAAAAAAAAAAAAGAAACCCCATTTTTTGACGAAAATTTATTTTTGAAGAATAAATTGAATTTACTAAAATTAATGAGATTAAATTTTATTGATTTTATAATAAATTTATATTGAGTTGTAAGTTTATATTAATATCACAAATCATGTTTTACTATAAATACCTACCTAATTAATAGCTAGGTAATAATAGTCGAAGAAGAATATTTCATTATTTGTTTAAGCTCGGTGTCGTGTATCTAAACACTATCAAACATAGTATTTCCATATAAAATATCAGAATATTAAATTACCTCCCTTTTAATAAATTTTCCCTCAGTATTTTATCTTCTTCTATATATCCAATGGTTTTACTTTTCAAAATTCATTTTTTGAAATCCCACATTGGAAATAGGATCAATAAGACATCCTCTTAAAAGATGGATTATAAAATGTGGTGATCACCTAAAAACATGGAGTTTAGTTAAGTAAATGTTAGTGTAAAGTGAATATATGGACATGGAATAGATTTTTAACAATAATTTTCTTAGGGATAGTTAGATACAACATGGTAATTATAATGTTCACCCAAAAAACCATAAATTTATAATTTGTTAAAAGTCCATTGATTCCTTAGTAAAACATCTAAATGGATTAAGTTTCTATTACAAAATTATTTTCCAATAACTTAAGAAATACTTTTATCCTTGAGATAGAACATAAGAAAACAAACTTAATTGAAAATAAAATTTTACACAATGTAATGTTTTTAAAATAAAATATTTCATTTTATGCTTTAGAAAGACTATTATAGGTTTTGAAATTGATTAAAAACTATTAATTTACATAATATTAATAAAATAAATAATTAAGTCCATTTATTTTGGTTAATTAATTATTAAATCATCATTAAATAAATTTGAGTTCATAAAACATACCACAAACCCAACACTGTATTTTACTATTAACTAAAAAATTTTGAATTTTCAAAAATTCCCAAAAATTCACCCTAAAATAATTATATTTTATGATTTGAAATATAATTTTCATTTTATAAAATTAATTATCTTAATTTTTTTATACTTTTAAATATAAAAATTCTTATTTACTGCAAAATATCAGTTTTAAGGCATAACTAAATTTCTAACACTTTAAAAAGTTCTTTATGAACTTATATTTTTTTATTATTTATATTTAAATACTCGTGTCCTAAAATAATATCTAATTAATTAATATATAATTTAGAATGAATGTTTTTATTATAAAGTTTTATATATTTTCTAAAAAACAGTTACGTCTTATTTGTGTTGAAAAACTAATTTATCAAATTCTTCTTACTTAAACATATTTTTTATTAAACAAAATTATTCAAAAAATGGGGTTGATGGAATAAAAATTTTATTTTTAAAAAGGGATTTACACTTTATTAATGTAGTATCCTAATATTTTGTGAAATATTATTTTCTAATTAAGTTGATCATTTTTATATTTTCCATTTTACGGAACACTAAATAGAGTTTTTACATTAATGAACTAGGATTGATATGTGTTATACAGAACACCAATTTAATCATTTACTAAAAGAGACACATATATTATCATGATTTACATGAACCACTATGTTTGTCTTGTATTACACACAATATAAATTCCCTTCGATATCTTTTTTTACACTCAAGTCCGAGTTTTGACTGAAGATCAATATACTATTAACATGATTATTAAAATGTTACAATAGCTACCGTCGAGCTGTTTGAAAAGAATTTAAGAATAATATCAAATAAATTATGAAATACATTCTAAAAAGTATATAAAATGAAACCTTTAATTATTAAGTAGTATGAGTGAAGGTACGAACAATTTGAAAATAAAAAAAATTACTCTTATAAGAAAACTATTTTTCTTACGTACAAATAAAATTTTATCTCTATTAATTAAGAAAAATAATTTTAATTAATCGTTTCAATAAAATTTATATATGTTATATTAAATAAATATTTTTGATAATAAGCTAATATATTTGTTAGGTATAACATAAAAAAATCCAATTTCATAAATATAATGTTGATTTTAATATAAAATGTGATTTTACAACCTTTTAATGGGGAACCCATTATAAATATTATTTTTAACACTTTTATAAATTTTATTTCATCCCATCGGTGATATTTAATTTTAATTATTTTATGCCACGTTTTTTTTGAAATTTTAAATGGATTTCATATTTGGAATAAACATAATATATAATTTTAAAATAGTTTAACTTATTTTTTATAAAAAATATTAGGGAATGTAATTAATAAAATTAAAATTATTGAGAGGAAAATTAGCATAACAAGGGACTAAACCTTACACTTAAGGGCCAAAATTACCTATAAAGTTTTCCAAAATTACTTGCATGGCCATATTTTTACCGTATCCTCCCTTTTATCTACATTTGTTCATTATTACACCCACATTTCATGGAAAATGTGCGTATAATTTTCTTTTCTAAAAATTTAAAATAATGTCACTCCTCCTCCACTATAAAAAATAACTCACCCCTCCTATTAATTCAAAACATATAACCAATTTCAATCAAAATAAATATATTCAAAAAAGATCCCAATATCCCTCCCATTATCCAATAATCCTCCCTTTATCCATAAATCTATCCAAGGAATCCATTTGTTTCAAACCAGAATGGTTTACCCAAAGAAGATGTAACATCCCTCCTTATGTTCCATTTTTAATTTTCATTCTCCACTTCCTAAAATATTCTTATGAAATTATTATATAAAAAATTCATTATACTAAATATATTGAGTTTTTTTCAATTCTGAGGGATCAAACAACACTTACACACACATCCATATAATACGTAACGAACTTACCTTTCCTGTGTACGGAGAACTACCACAACACGAAATGGTGTTGTTCATATTTCCTTTACCACCTTGGATGGTTGGGAATTATGATAGATTATATATATTTATATTATATATATATATGATATATTTAAAGTATTTATTCTTATATAATTATTATATAAAACATACCATCATTATTTCCATTTTTTGTAAATATAATACCTTTATTTGTATATGTGTGGACTACCGCCACATCAAGGTGATGTGATTCATTCCCATTATACATGGAATGTATAAATGATGGATTTAATGATATCATATTATACAAATTAAATAATTATATATTATAATGATATCTATATATATACATATATCAAATTTACGTTTCCTTAACCATGACAATATAACAGAAACATCATTCATTTGCACATACGGTCTAACATCTCCATAAATGGTGTATTCAATTTAAAATATTTATATTTTATATATTATGATAAATATTTATATAATGAATATATAATATAAATAAATCAGGTTTTGAATTCTTGAAATAACTAAATCATGATCTATGTAATAGTATTAAGAATAACAAGTCAAAACACATACGATAAAAAAACAGTTATTACCCAAAACATTACATTAAAATGGAATTGTTAGTAAACATGTAATATAAATTCATAAGTGAAGAACATATTATATTATATATAGTAATATATTTTTTTGTTATATTTATTATACTGTAGGTTATAACTTCTACAAAGAATGTCAAGACTATGGTAAAGGTTTTCTCATCTCACTTTTAATATCCATGAGATACATACCATGTTTACCACTTGATTATTTGGGGTGGGGTATATACTTACTAAGAATATATTCTATGATTAATATACTTAAAATTATGGGTATTTTCATAACCATTATATGATATTTATTTAGTGGGGTTTATGGTCCAAAGGGTTACAAGATTAGTAAAGTAATTTTTTCTCAATTTTTTTCTTAGATATACATGTCATTTTATGATCCAATATTATTATATGGGTTGTATATACTACTAATTGTCATGTTATATCCTTAATATACCTCTTTTCAAGAAATTTTATGCTTCAAGTAATTTTATTATTTCATGGGGAGTATGATTCAATGTTACAAAAGTAGTAACTTTTTCTTTCAACAATCTCATCATTTATCAAGATTTTTTAGGATTAGGTATCCATTTATGGTATTATTTGACCCATATCTGATGAAAACCTGTGAATTTTCTCCTTGTATGGTTATTCAGGTTATATTAATTTAATGGTTCCATTTTCACTATTTTATACTTATGATAATTAATAAAATATTTTTAGGAAAATATGACATTATTTCTCTTTTTTGGTTGGAAATGTTTCTTCATTAAAAACCATTTTTTTTTTAAAAAAATTCAAAAATGTTTTAATATTATCCTACAATGATTAAAGGAAATTTTTTCTCAAGTATTAACTTCAATAAATAGTTTAAAAATGAATATTCTTTTCTTTTTTCAATAGATACACTTTTATAAACATTGATAGTACAAATGCAATGTTTGGAATATATGGTTTAATCCACCATCATGGTCATACTTCCTTTAGATCTAACATTAAAGTTTTAAAATATATCTTTTTATACAAACAACTATTTTCCTAATATTTAAGAAGTATATTTTTATAATATTGGTTTTTAAATAAAAATGTTTTAAAAATATTTATATGATTAAAGAAGAGATTTAAATGATTTCCAAATAATACTTTAAATGATTTAAAATCTATTTTAGAAGAAAAGGGTTTTCAAATATGGTTTATATTTTATAAATGTTTTAATTGTTTTTTAGATTACTTTATAAATTTTCAGTCTTATTTTCAAATATAATTTTCTTCCAAATTTTTTATGTTTTAAAAATGAATTTTTTAAAGAAGAATGGACATATTCCTCAATAAATGTTTTAAATGAAATAGTTACGATTTATTTATAAGAAAAGGATTACAGAAATTGTTTTATGGAAATGATTCTCTAATAAAGGTTATTTAAATTAAGAAATGTTCTATGGGGTCCTTTAAAATCCTTCCCCATATAATATGACATACTTTGTTATAGTTTATTATTTACTATAGAAATGATCCAATAAAACCATTCATATTATTTCTTAAATGGTTTATGTATAGATAGAATGATATTTCTTACACATGTTCTTATTCCACAGGTTCTATTCTTTTGAGACCTGATACATTTCATGTGTTATTCAATGATGAAATTAATTTGAAACCTATCTCATTTTCATTAGTAATGATATGATAAAATGTTATGATATCTATTTCATTTCATGGGTTACGGTATGATGTTTATGAAAACCATCTCTTTTATTGGTCATGATTTGATGCATGTTTTACTTTCTTATGGGATATGTATGTATGGTTTTATTATGTGATAGGTGGGACCTATATCTTCCTCTAATGCATTCAATAAATATTTATATCTCATGGAATAATTATGGTAATCAATTTAATTATCATGGTATACTATAAGAAGATTGGAAACTAGATCCACTATGGGAAGATGGGGAAATTTGATCCATTATAAGGAAAAGACTATAACTAGGGATTGTGGTCTTACTTTTTCGATATGTGTAATCCCCACGATGTTCCATGTTATGTTTTTTCAAAGCTCCCTGACTTATAACAAATGATGTTACATTTTTATATTCATTCCACACATTCTATGTCTTACACCTTCAATATGCACATATGGTTTATATTCTTGATTATCATATATTATTTCATTCCTTATGAACTACCAATCTTTTTGACATGTCTCATGATTATGGTTTTTTAATGGAGGGTATGATATTAAAATGTTATTTCTATTATCTAATACCCTAATATTCTTGGTATGCCTATGTATTTCCTTTATTTACCTGTAAGGAGAATTTAATGTCACCCCATTATTATGTTTCCATTACCTGGGCTATGAAGAATGGTTTTATGTATGTTTATTAAAGGGGGAGATCTTTAAAGAAAGTGTTGAAGTTGTTTCATGAAACAATAAGAATGTGTTCCAATATTCCAAAGTTAGTAAATTATTATGGTCTTTAGGCATATAGTTTTGTAAAATTCTTAATATTCGTCTAAAATGATTTAATATCCATGTATGTTAATCATGGTCTTCTATAGTTTTTATAAATTTAATGGTTTAGAAATCATTTGTAAACTTGGATGAGAAAATTTTAGAGATCACTAGCAATAATTATAAGGATTTGTCTAGAGGTGACATTAAGGAAGAGTCTGAGGATGGGTCAATGTTTAAGAAAATGTACTAGAATTTTGGTAAAGGATTGAGTGAGTAGCTTCCTAGAAATACAACCCCCTTTATTTTCTATAAGTGGATGTGTCTCTATAACATATGTACATAGGGTTAGCAACCCCAAAACCATATTTTTTGGTAGATTGTTTTGGGTAATTGTTAATAACAAGACAACTTGCTACACACTTAGATTGACACTATTGAGGGATATGTGTTGGGAATTTCCAAAATCATTACAAACCATCATGGAGGATTTATATAAAATATGGATATGAATAACCTAGGATAAACCTATGGTTTCATAAATTAAAGAAGTAGGTTTCATGATATTCACATCTATTAATTTATTTCTCATGATTATGATGTTCTTTAATATGATAAATGTTTTCCTCACTATGATTTCTTATATTATTCAATAGAGGGAACTCAAAGGAACTGTGTTAAAGATTAATGTGATGAACAATTTGTTTATGATCAGTCAAATGGGATGATCAGTAAAATGGGATGATCATTAGAGAAAATGATATTTTGGTCATACTTAATCAATTTTGATGGAAAATGATTTACATTGTGTACATTAATCAACTCTCAGATACACCAAGGATAGAAAAGAGAGAGTTATATATGAATTATGTTAATGGAGACACCACATGGAAGATGATTCAGTTTTCTATATGTCAAGAATATGGGAAGGAACACCCAATTGAATGTATTAATGAAACAATAATATTTTTTGATAGTGGAAAAGAAGTACACAGAGCAAGTAACTACAGAGGGAAAATGAAAAGTTTCATTAATGAAATGGATGGAAATATCATCCAACCTATGTTATTTTCAATAGTTCAATGAATAAAATGTGGAATGAATGGTTATTATTAAAATTGATATCCAAAATAGAAAAATATCAAAGGGAATCTGCAAGGTGGTACGAGTAATGGTTATATGACTTATTATGATGGGACTACATATGAAATACAAAATGAAATAGGTGTTAAGTAATTTGTTGAGGTATCCCAGTTAATGGATTATGGATAAGGTAGAATAATAAAAAAATTATATATTTGGATTCAATAAATATAAAATAGATAAGGATTTTTTATTTTATGTTTGTTTTTTCACTAAATATTTACAAGAATATGTTGAATGGATCCCATGTACTTGAAAAGTTATTTAATGGTAAGGTGACATTTATTCTATGGGAGTGTAACCTTTCATCTTTTCCTAATAATGTTATTTTTATAATGATATATATAGTATGAATAAGTAAATTGGATGCTACTAATTATATAAAAATTGATAAATGATTTTTTTGACAAAGAAGGTTATGCTATCATAGATATAATTTTCATCATGATTGGATTTATGGAATTTATCCAATGACCTTTGGAATAAGGAACTAGCATGTCTTAAATAAGGATTTGTGGTAATTCATTTTATTATGATATTTCAAAAATATATATGATGATGGTATTCAAATGGTTGCTATGCTACTACTAAGAACTACTTTACGATATATGGAATATCAATGCTAGGATGGTTTTGAGAAATTTAGTGACCTTCATTCTAATGTTTTGGACTTCCATATCTAATAAGAGTTATAAGGTTAACTATTTATATAAATTTTTACGTTAATATTCGGATGAGGTTTTAGAGAATAAAGTAGTATCCTGCTATATAAGAATTTATTCATATTTGATAACATTTTAAAACCTTTTTATTTTGTTAAATATAGATGGAACCACCTATCATTCTATTTGTGTATCACATGATCTGTTAGGTCTTCAAGAAGGAAAAAATTCACCTCAATTTCATGGAAGGAGAGATGAAGTGGAAGTTCATAAAGTCAAAAAAAGTTTAAGTTTCTCTGTAAATCATGTAATTATAACTTTACATTAATATTCATCAACACTAGTAAAAATGTTTTTAAAATAAAATGTTTTCAAGTTATCATCATTTTTATGACAGTGATGACCTTTTCTGAGACTCTTTGGGTTATTCCCTTATGATTGTAAAATATTTCTTATCTATATTATCTATCACTATCTATAAAAACATAGGTGTTATAGTTCTTTTCTAAGTCCATGTTTTCACTTTCAATTTATGTTATCTTACGTATGAGTTACTTTTTGTAGTTGTTATGGTTCCATCATTCCATTTTTAAAGTAAGATTTAGTCCTCATTTTTATGATGTGGTTTTCTAGGAAAGAAAATTTAAAATATTAAACCTTTGATAACCCAGATTTATTCTTTGAAAGATATTCATTTCAATTGGCATAAAATGTAACACCTAGATATTTTGGTAAATACTTTTTTGAAAAGAATTTTACATTTTTGATATTTTCTAATTGACGCTACACTGGATATAATTTTTTTATATAAAATACTTATGTTTTGATTGTGTTATATAAATAACCATGTTAATCAAGCACTACCAGAAAAAATTATATTATTTTTTGGTACATGAAACATTATTTTTGTATTTTATTGCACAGAATATCTTGTGCGTTCAATAACTCATGTTACATGCAAGGCCAAGTTTTTATTGAACTACAATATATCATTAATATTATTATTAAAATATTATTATAGCTACAAACTAAATATTTGAATGGAATTTATGAATAAGATTAACTAAATTTAAAAAATATGGTCTACAAATGTATATACAATTATTCCATTTATTATCAATTTGTATTAAGTGAATATAAGAAAAAATCCCAAATAAATAAATTTCTATTCTAAAAAATCTATTTTTATTTAGACAATCCCAATTTTATCTCAATAAATTAAAAATACAATTTTGATTAATTTTTTCAATTAAATTTATATATGAAATATTCATTAAAAAAATGTATACCATAAAATATATTTTAATTATATAACATTTGAGTAAATCAATTTTTATTAATAAAAATTTATATTCTTTCAAAAGTTAATTTTACTGCCTTTTAATGGAGAAACCATTTTAAATTTTATTTTTCAATCTTTTATAATTTATTTTGATAAATTAAACTTAGTTTTTGAAATCAAAACACAAAAATTGTGTTAGTATGATTTTTTATTATTTTTCTATGAAGTTTCAATTTTTTTAAATAGTGAATAATACTGAATTTTAATTAAAAATATTTTTCATTTAATTTATTTATAAGATTGAATATTGTTTTTTATTGTTTTGAAAATGAAATTAGATAAATTATACATAAATTAATCTAATTTAGGTCATTAGGTAAATTTCACATTGAAATTACATAAAAAACATACCAATGTTTTGAACATTTTTACTTTAAAACCCAATTTTTCATCTAGTCTGTGGGATCAAATTTGAAATATTTTATTCTACTTCAATTATTTGAATTTGAAAAAATGTATTACACATTTGGATCAGAATAATATATAATGTAAAATATTTTCAAATTAGTTTTTTACTAAAAATATTTGTGAAATTGATTAAAATTATTTAAAAAATTAACAGGAAAAGTAGATTAAAAAAGGACTAAACCTCACACTTATGGTCCAAAATGATCGAGAAACATGTTAAAGTATATTTTATAGAATTCCATTTTCAAAAATTTACAAAAATTCACTCATCCCTCCCACTTCATCACACCACTAAATCCATTTGGATCTACAAAAATATATTCAAATATGCTAAAAGAGCCCTATATTAATCATATAATCCTCCCTTTAGGGCTGAGATCCAACAAAGTAACCCCTTTGGTAAAAACCAAGAGGAGTTACCCAAATAATAGGTAACATCCCTCCCCATGATTTTTTGTTATATTTTTATTCTACACTCCCACAAAATATTTTTATTCAATGTTTATATAATAGTGTCATTATAATAAATATTCTATGATTTTTTTATGATGAATTTTCTACCTACACTTTTTTACACATCCATATAATCGGTAACAAACATAACATTCTTGTGTATGGAGAACTGTCACCTCATGAAATGATGTCATTCATTTTTCCTTTACCACCTATCATGGTTGGTAATTAGGATATAAAATCTATTTTATAATGTTATATATGGTATTTATTATGCCTTTATTATTTTTTATTTATTATATAAAACATAGAATCATGCTTTCCATTTTGTGTGAATATGATAACTTCATTTGTCGATGTGTGGACTATCGCCTCCTCAAAGCGATGTTATTCATTTTCACTCTACATGGAGTGTATTAAGGATGTGTTTAGTGAAATTATATGATATGAACGACATAATTATGCTAATGTAGGTATTATATATATATATATATATCATTTACTTTTCTTTCTCTACAATAATAAAATGGAAACAATGTTCATGGGCATGTACATCATAACTTCTTAATGAATGGTATATTCCATTTCATATATCTATATTTTATATATTATTATAAATATTTATATAATTAATTTGTATGATATATAAATCCTGTTTTATATTCTGGAAATAATTAAATCATGATTCAAGTAAGAGTATCATGAATAATATGTCAAAACATTTATGATAAAGAAAGTGGTTATTTCCTGAAATGATTCTTTAACATGTAATTTTTAAAAAATGGGTATTATAAAGTCATAAGTGAGTAATAAAAGGTATTATATATTGTTATATAGTTTCCTATTAGAATTATAATAAACTTATATTTATTATCCATGAGTTTTTAATGTGTACAAAGAATATAAAAACTTAAGTAAGGGTTTTGTCATTTCACATTTTATATACGTGAGATACATTCCATGTTTACCACTCATTTATTTTGTATGGTTTTTATGATACCCATGAATTTATTGTATGATTATTATAATTAAACTTATTTTATTTTATATATCGATTTTATGATCTTTCATTCATGGGGTTTATGGTTCAAAAGTTACTAAATCGGTAAAGTAATTTTTCCTCAATTTTCTGTCTTTGAGATACATGTCATATTATAGACCAATATTATTATATGGGTGGTATATAATTCTCATTGACCTGTTATATCATGAATATACTTATTTTCATGATATTTCAAGCTTCATGTAATTTTATTACTTCAGGTAGAGTACGATTCAGAGTTACCAAAGTAGTAATAGTTTATTTCAAAAATCAGTTAGTTTATCATGATTATTTATGATTTTACTTCCATTGATGAAATCATATAACCCGTCCCTCAAGAACACCCTTGAATTTTCTCCTTTTATTTTTATTCATGTAATATCCATGTAATGGAACCAATTTCTACTCTTTTATACATAATATAACTAGTAATTGTTTTTTACGATTCAGTAACAAATCAATGTACTTTCAAAACCGTGTTTTCTAAAAAAATGTCTTCAAAAGTTTTTAATATTATTATTAAATGTTTGAAGTAAATTTTTAACGATGATTTACCTTTTAAAAATATTTATAAAAATGGAATCTTCTTTTCATTTTCTGATTGAGGCATTTTCTAAACACATATGGTGTAAAAGTAATGTTTGGAATATACAGATTTATCCACCATTATGGACATCCTTCCTTCAATGATTCCTTTACAATTTTAAAAGATTTATTTTTATGAAAAATTATTTTCCTAATATTATGTACATTCATTTTCATTAAATTTATTTTCATTGAAAAGGACTTTCAAAAAAATTATGATTCAAGAAGTGTTTTAAATGATTTTTAAAGCATCGATTAAATGTTTTCAAAGATATTTTCAAAAAAAATATTTTCAATGAGGTTTTATATTTATAATTTTTTTAAAATGTTTTGTATCTTTATTTATAATTTTTATAGTTTACCTTGAATGAAAATGGTTTTCAAAATATTTTTTTTCTAAAAAATAATATTCAGATAGGAAATGATATTTTCATAAAAAAATAATTTAAATTAAATAGGAAATGTTTATTTAAAAGGAAATGAATTTTGAAATGGTTTGATGAAAAATATTTTCTCAGTAATTTAATGTAACATAATAAGTGTTCCATGTGATCTTTCAAAATTCTTCCCCATCTAAGATGAAATACTTTTTTATAGGTTATTATTTATTAGGGAAATGAAAAGGGAATACAATTTATATTCTGTCTTGAATGTTTTTTTTGATGGAATAATGTTCATGACAAGTTTTCCACTTCCACAGATTATATGCTTTTAAAACTCTTTCCTTCTCCTGGGTTATTCATTGGTGAAATTATTATGAGACCTATCTATTTTTTGTATCAATTATATAATAATATTTTATGATACCTATTTCATTTATTGGGTTATGATATGATGTTTATAAAACCCGTCAATTTTTTTAGATCTTGATATGATACAACTTTTATTATCTTGTGGCACATTTATGTATTATTTTATTATATGAGGGGTGTGACCTATATATTTTGCCAATTTTTTGGGTAATGATTGATATATAACGTGATAATGATGGGAATCAAGTCAATGGTATTGATTTACTATGGGAAGATGGAGAAACTAGATCCATTATGCGAGGATAGGTAATCTTGATACCTTACAAGGAAAGGATTGTGACTGGGGATGGTGGTGTGTCCCACAAAAATATTGTAGTCCCCGTGAAGTGTCTTGTTATGTTTTGGAAATATTCCTTGACTTATAGGTAATTATTTTATATATTTATGTGTTTGGAATACATTATATGACTTGTGCATTTGATATACTCACATGGTTTATGTTCCTGATTATCTTATAATTACATGCCTTATAAACATCCAATGTTTATGCCATGTCTCATGATTATGATATTGTCTATATATGGTATGATATTTAAATTTTATGATCATGTTATAATACCCTTATGTTGATGTTATGCCAATGTATTTACTTTATTTTCCATTATTGAGCATTCAACCTCACCCCTTTCTAATTTTTCCTTTCATAAGTTTATAAAGAAAATATTTAAGTAGGATTACTATAGGATAATATATGTTAAAAATAAATTTAACATATTTCAACAATTAGAATAATTTTTTCCATGTTTACAAAGATGATAAAATATTACAGTCCTTGGGCTTGTATTTTTGAAATGTCCTAAATATTAATCTAAAATGATTTAATATCCATGTAAGTTAAGCTTGGGTCACTATAAAGAATATATGTCCTAAAAATGTAACTCCTTTTTACACATGCATGCACCCTAAGGATGAGGTTTGTGATGTGGTTAGTTTCATGTGTGGTACAACTAATATTTTCTAAGTGGTAATCTACACTAATGTGAACATATTTCATAGTTTATGTCATTTAAGCCTATCTTATTGAAGCTCTGCTTGGGATTGGTCATGGGTAAATCACACTGATGCTACCTCCCTCCCAAGTTATGGAAAATGAGCTTCAAAATTTATGACTCTAATTTTTTGGGTTATCGTTTCTCCATTCTACATCAATTATTATTTTTTATTACTTATTATAAATACTAATTATAAGGGTAAAATTATTACAAATGTTTATAGTTATCAATTATCAAAATGATAAACAGTTATACTAACCAATGGTCAAATTTCCTTTTATACCCTATAAATAACACATCGTTATTTCACACAATATTCACTACATTTCAACCTATGGATATATTTTTACTTATGATGATATCTATTTGATTGATAATATACTATTTAACTTCCGTAGTTTTGATCATGGGGGAGATGATCCTTTCAGATTGGGGTAATTCATATTTTCCAATTTAAACTATTCTAATTTCCATTTTGAATTAAATTATAATGTTTAACATTTCAATTTGTTTCATATATGACTAATGTAAAATTATTTGTTAATGATAAGTGGCTTTGTTGCATCCTATATTATTGTTTACATTTATAGTATAATATAACACACATTTTATCAATAAATAACTATCAATTAAAAGTACATGGTTATTAGGTTCTTCCCACTTTTGAAATTTGATCCCGAATATTTAAACTATTATTAGAAATTCAAAATAGGTGAGGGTACTTCTATTTAATTATTTCCTCAAATTTATATGTCACTTATTAATACTTACAGTTCATCCATAACACTTTTTAGGTTGAGTTTTCTTTCTTCGTAGAAAATTTTCTCTATGATCCATGATCTCTATCAGCTACACCTTATAAGATAGGTCATCTTCTATTAGTTCCACCTCTTGATTTAGTACAAGTGAGGGACTGTGTCTGCTCTTCCTCAAAATAGATACATGGAATAAATGACAAACTTGATCTATATTTGGTGTAATATCTAGATGATAAGCTATTTCTCTTATGCAATCAATAATTTCAAATGGACCAATGTACCTAGTTCTAAGTTCCCCTTTCATTCCAAACCAGAAGATTCTCTTCCATAGTGATATCTGAATGAAAGTTTTTCTCAAATATAAATCCCCAAGTCCCTTTTTTGGTCTTAATCATAGTTATTATACTGAATATGATTATATTTTAATTTTCTTTGGATAACATGAGCCTTTTCTCTCATCTCTTGTACAAAATCGGCCCCAAGTAGTTTTCTCTCACTAACATCATCCCAACAAGAATGATTTCTACACCACTTCACATATAGAGAACCAAAGGGTTCCATTTGAATACCAAAGTAGAAGATATTTTTTAATGGGTAATCGACTAATGGGGGGTTTTATTGTATACACCATTAGATTGTATTGATCCATGTTCTATGTATTTCATAAATTGTCTGAATAGTCCTTTCAGATTGGCCATTAGGTTGGGGTGGGGGTCCGTAATGAAATTTAATTAATTATTCAAAACATGATGATGACTTATCTATAATTTATATGTGGCCCTTGTATTATGATCCCAAATAATTTAATGTGTCACCCCATGCATCATCACCACTTCATTTACATATATCTTGGAATATTGGTCAACAGATAAATCTTTCTTAATTGACATTAAATGGAAAGTCATGGTGATTTTATCCAATATAACCCATGTTGTATTATTTCATATGGATGTTATTTGGAAACCAATGATCAATTATATAATGATATTATCCTATTTTTATGTTGGTATGGGTAGTTTTTGAAATACCCCTTTTGAAATTTTTCACTCTTCCTTCACTTTTTGAAACACTATGCACCTTTTAGTATACTTGGAAATCTCAATTTTCCTATTATACCATAAATAAAGATCATGAAGATACCCATACATTTTATTTCATCATGGATGTATAGAGAATATATTTATATAATATTTTTTAATCAAATCCTACATTATTTATAGGATACATGTGACACCAAGCCTTGTACAAAATTTCAGTGGACCTTCTTGATCAATATTAAACTAATGAAACTTCGCATAATTCAAAACCTCTATATTATTCTTTATCAAAGGATATTATTTATTTATATCTCATGATATTCTCTATTAATAATGGTTAAGAATTAATTTGGGATAGGATTGATGAATCCCCTTCTGTAATAATTCCGATATCTAACTTGACTAGGTCCTTGTATCAATGGATCTCTTTAAATCCTCAACATTTCTAGAACAAAATGGTCATTCATACATAATTCATCAGTGAAATTTTTTTATATTATAGGGTGATAAATAAATAAATAGTAAATGCTTTTAATAATATCAAAACATCTCCTTTGTCCCATGATTATTCTCTTTTCTGAGAATATATACTTCAAGCATTGATGGTCTATGTGCATATCACATGTCTCCCTGTAAAGATAGAGCCTCCATGTCTTCAGAGAAAAAAATGATAGTAACCAACTCCAAGTCATTCTTATGATAATTATTCTCATGATTCTTTAACTATAGAGATTCATAAGTGTTCACCTTTTCATTTTTCATGAGGACACACCCAATCCCTTTCAAAAATGCATCACTAAAAATAAAAAATCCTTCTCTGATAAAGGTTAGAGTTAAACCTTTTATTATAACCAATCTATTAATAAGTTAATTGAAAAATCCTTCTTACTCCTTTATCTAGATTAAATTATATACTTTTGGATTTAAATTAGTTTTTGTATAATAATTTTTTGATAATTTTATTCATAAACATATTATAATATCATTCTAAACCAAGGAAACTATGAATCTTAGTTATTGATTTTTGGAGAGACCACTCTTCTATATCCTTTATATTGTTAGGGTTATCTAGGATTAATTTAATTGTAACAATGTTCCTAAATAATGAATCTTGTTTTAACCATGATTCACATTTCTTGAATTTTCCAAATAGTTTCCCATTCCTAACGATTTTTAAATATAACTTCCAAATGAACCTAATGTTCCTTTTAACCTTTGCAATATATTAGAATATCATCAATAAAAACTACCATGAATTTATCAAGCTAGTACTTTAAGGATCTATTCATTGAATCTATAAATTTTTTAGGAGCATAGGTCAATCTGAAGGGTGTAACAACAAATTTATAATTACCATATCTTTTTTGGAGAAAATTATTCAGAATATGTTCTTTCATCACCCTCAAATAATGATACCTATATGAGAGGTCATTCTTTATGAATAATCGAGCCTCGCAAAGCTGGTGGAATAAATTAGCAATCATTGGGAGAGGGTATTTTTTGTTCACCGTGATCCTATTAAGTTATCTATAATCAATGAATATCAATTTTTATCCATCCTTATTCATTATAAAGAGAACATGTGCCCCCAAGGGTACACACTTTGTCTGATAAATACCTTCTACAAAAGATCTTGAATTTGTTTCTTTAATTCCTATAACTCCACATTTTTTATCAATATATGGACTTTTATATCATCTTGGATCTAGGTATTAGTTAAATAGACAACTCTTCCACTATTTTGGGGAGTTCTAGGTTTCTATTTAGGAATAAATCAACATAATCCTACAATATTGGAACATTATCTATCCTTATACGTTCATTTCATTCTCCCCCTTCACTAATTATCTCTATAAATAAGGCTATGGGGGTTCTTATTGACAAAGATTATGTTGGGATATCTATCCTTTAAAAATAACTGTGGTTTTTCTTTTAAATACTACTAAAATTTACTTTCTTATTCAATTGATATTATAAATATACATTGAGATTCATTTTATCACTAATATAGTGTTGAATATACCTATTATAATGACCTCTAGATTTCTGAGGATATTTTACTCTCCAAGGTTAATACTAGAATTTATATACACTTTTGATTCTATGATATTCCCTCTAGGATTATTTACAGATAACTCTACTTATAGAATCATAGGTATTGATTATATATTCTTTATAAACATGTATGAAATAAATAATTTCCTAGAACTATAATTAAAAATATTATTGTCTATCATCAATAGCACAATGACTGTACCTTCCAAGAAATCATTTAGAGCCTCTAATTCAAAAGTCGTGATATAAAATGATCATCCGTTATATCTTTTCCTATTTTGTGGTTTTTGGTGGTATCCCATCACTATCTATATATTAGGACATTGATTGGAAAATTTTCTAATATTCCCATACAGGGATAATTGAACTCCAAGATGGGACACCACTATATTCACTTTTTTCTTAGTGTTTATATGTTGAGTCTTCACCTCGCCATGACAATCCCAAGCTATATGAACATATCATCCAAAATTTTAGAATATTACAATCCCAATAAAGTAGTTCCCTGGATGTTTTATCCCATATTTTTTCACAAGGGATATTTCACATTATTTACCCATGTTTTATGATCATAATTATTCCTGGATTTTTGGTTCATTACTCTCTTATTTTAATTCAACCTATGTCACCACTGAGTCTCTCCAAACACCAATTCTTCATTCATATGAATCCTCAATATCTCCTCATATATTTAATAGTCTATAAATTATAAATCTATCAGCATATGGGGTCTCATTCCTTTGGATAATCTATCAAACTATGCCTTAGGATCCCTAAAAAAGTAGGATGTATGTCGAGAAAGTCTTATAAAAATAATTTAATAGAATACAACTTGTTCATTTTCCATTTACATAAAATTTTAAAATTTATTGTCCTTTTTTCTGCATCAAATAGTTGAATTATTTATTAAAAATTATTACCTTGAACTCTTCCCATGACATCACATTATTCTCCCTTATTTATTTCGTGTTTTTAATATGTTTCCACCAATGCTCAGCTTCTACTTAAATGTTTTACACTACTATGGTGACTTTATCGGGATTTAAATAGTGGAGCATGGAAAATATCTTTTCTAAAGAGAAAATGTATTATTCAACAATCAATACATGGGTAGATAAATTGAATGAAGGTGGTTGTTGATTCATGTAGGACTTAGTGCAGATTTGTTTCCTTTAATGTGATTTTTTCACTCAACTTTATTCAAGTTATTATTCATAACTGATGATAGTAGATTCATCCTCCTCCTCATTTTTTACATTTTATTTTCCATTGATTTCATAATTTCATCAGTAAATCATCTGTTTCATTCATCATTTATATGGTTCCCCCAATTTCCCTCCATTTTTCTAAAATAAGAAAACTTTTGAGAGATAGATTTTATTTTTAGATATATTATAATTTTAATGGGTGTTTTTGTATTAAAAAATCATGAATAAATATGTTATTCATTAGTATCCTCTAATAAAAATTACAATATCTATATATCATTCATAATGGTTCAAAAAAGGCCTATGATTAACCCAACATATATCATGGGAGTGTCAAAACATGTGTGCATCAAAGACCACTATTATGCACTAGTTCATGATAAATTTTGTCTCAGTAAGGTGTAGATGGGTTTAACCCTTAGGCACATTGATACTAGAGCCACACCTACTAGTAGTATCCGTATAGGGACGTACTTTATCATAAAACACTTACTTAATACTAAAAAATACTAGTATGATTTCCTATATTTATACTTGTACATTGGGTTATTACTAAAATTTTCAAGTCTTAATTTAAATAAATAAATAAACCATCCTCTGATTCCATCTGTGGAATCCTACATTTTTATTACATAAACATTTCCTTATATGGAACAAAATATATTAACTTTTATAGTTTAGTTTCTAGGGGATTAGGGACATAATACATTAAACCATAAAACCTTGTTATGATCCAAAATAAAAGATTCTTCATGGTTTCAACCTATATTAACTTTTCTTTGTCACATATCATGGGTAAATATATCAAAGGAAAGGGGTGACCATTAGCCTATTAAGGGAATAATAGAGGGAAAAATTTTCATATGATCATTAGTCATAACAATAAGAACATAAGTTATACCAATATATCATGATCAAAAGTAACATGAGTCATATCGTAACAAAATGAACAAGGATCATATTATATAATTGTGGCTAAATAATTTAAATGAGAAATTCATAATCATATCACCTAGGTTTATCCCCAAGGTTTCATAAATCAAAACTATCATAGTTATTCACCAATGAATAAAAAAAATTATTTGTAGATTAAATTAATTACAAAATGCATTGGAGTGATATCAGGGTGAACCATTCATATGTTTTAATTATTTTGAGACACAAAATCATAGTAAATATATTCATTAATAATCCCTACAATGTAAAGGATGGGTTTCTTATCAAAATCACGGCATACAAAAATGTTTAAAACATGATTAGTACATCATTCTTAACCTAAAAAAGAGGAAAATGGGATTCAATTATAAAAATACATAAATCAAGGTATTATTTTATTTTCTAGGTGAACACCCATCAATAATGAAACGGTTTGGCTATTTATAATATAATAATTTCTTTTTCAAAAGAGAGAAATTTGAGGAGTAAATGTGGCAGCATGATGGGTATAAAACATAGAATTAGAAAAGTGATAAATGATATAGAATGATGGTATCCCACTAGTAGAAAATTATTTTATAAATAAGTATTTCATAAAAATAATATTGATAGAATGTAACATACCCTTTTTTTAAGTGATGACATGAACCAGTTTTCCAGTTCATGTTATCAAGGGAATTTATTAAAATCAAAAATTTGCAGTACAATCACGAGGTGTAATTCATTCACACCAGCAGGGATTTAAGGAGAGAACATTGGAAATCATGAAAAATAAACAAAAACAAAGATACATATCTGTAGAAATGAAATCCTTCAATGTGCAGTGGTATCCAACCTCCAAAAGAGTGCAGAAAACTTCCAGATACAACTATCCATGTTCTGTACATCAAGAACATAAAAAGAAAGATCCATCCAGAATGAAAACCTCAGAGTCTTCAGAAAAAACTAAAAGCCAAACAGAAAGAAGGATTATCCAACAAAGAAACATCATAATTCTATCTAAAAGAAATTTTTTCTAGAATCCATAGAGAACCTAAAACTCAGACTACAGAATAAGTTTATAGCAGATCAAACATGCCCCAAGCTGCCATTAAAACATATAATCAAAGCCAAAAAGTTGGAGAATTAGAACCTAACTTCCAGAGTGCAGGAAAATTGAAGATGAATCTGTCATTCAATTCAAACAGAATCCAACAGAATTAGTGATCCATCCATCCAAATTCTTCACATCAAGCATAAAAGAAAACCATCCTGATTGAAGCTTCTAAAAATGCATCAATGAAGCAGACTGAAATGACCTTTCAAAATCACTAGAGTGAAGCTAAAACACAAAACCTCATATTCCATCAATAACCCTCCAAACCAGTCTAGAGGTAGAGGTTCAAAGTACATATATAAAAATCCAAACAACAAGATTTAGATCAGTCCAGTTGTAGTCTTAAAGCATAAAAAAGATAGCCTTCAAACAGTTACACATTCGGACAAGAGATCCCCAAACCAAAATTTTAATAGAGAGACTAGTTGAATGAAGAAACCCAAACTATACTTCAAACATCCATCATCAAACAATGTCGAAACGGAAAGATAGTTGTATCCTAAAGATTTTAGCAAAAATATTTCAAACAACATCAAAAAGAAATCCAATCCAAGGTGTCCAGCAAATAGAATCCCAGAGCAAACAAAAGAGAACTTTTCATGATGGAGAGTACTGACAGAATAAAGGTTAGCACAAGAAAAAATAAAGAGTGAGAAAATAAGGATTCATAGTCTTCAAAATCATAATAGAGATCATTTCCATGGAATCCCTTTGAAGTTGAAATTTGGATTCTTCTTGAATTCCTCAACAACAAAGTTGAGCATTCTTTTTCAGAGTTCCAGATAAGTTTCAGCGCTCATTTCACCATCTTTTTATTTTCTAAAAGCAACTATATCATTCTCGTCTATCCACGAGTCTAGATCTTTTGGGAAGTCCAAATTTTCTTTTATTACATAAGCATCTCTAATAGAAGGGTCATTCTCATAATCCTCACCGGAGGAGGATTCTGAATCCGTTTCTTTAGACTAAGACACCATTTCGGTTAGCACAGGCTGTGGAGGGATGAAGTTTTCATCCTTGATCTGGGAAGCCAGGTATCTTTTGATAATTTTTCATTCAATTTTGGAGTGGTCCTTACCTTTTTTTGATTTTATATAGTTAAGAGTGATAAAACCATCTGATTCAACCATCTGTTTCTTTCCTTTTTTAGACCTTGATTTCAAAAACTCTTCCTCTAGCTGACAAGATTTATCTTGTTCGTCATGAAAGGATTCATCTGAATCATTTTGAACCTATTCATCTCCTCCTTGATCATTGATATTGGTCTTTGCAGTAGGAATTTCAGCACAGGTTTTGATTTCATCCTTCTGCATAACTGGTAGGGAGACGGAGGCATCATAAGGATTCTGGGTGCCATTGTTACCAACAATAGTTAATGGTTGGGTAGTTTTGGGTTAATCCTTCTCTATCCAAACTGATTTGCATTTGAGAAGGGGAGGATGTATCCTAATTTTCTCCTCACACTTAGCATGATGATGTCCAATTCTAGATCATTGTTTACAAAAAATAAAAACATTTTCAAAAACATCTTCCTGGACAAAACCATTTGATCAATTTTGCAACCAAAATCTAGAAGGCAGTGATTTAGAGATGTCAACTTCATTACACACTCGAGACACTGATGGTCGAGACATGTTATGCGTGAAAAAATCATGTTTAATTGGGTGACCAAATAAACTAGCAATAGAGAAGAGTGCTTTCTTCTTGAACAAATGAAGTGGGAGACCTGGGAAGCCCATCCAAATGGGGACAGTAGGTGGTTCTAGGTCTACACAGAAATAAGGTGTCCAATTCATGACCTTCATAATACAGCCTCTAAAGCTCCAAGAACCCCTCTCCCAAAGCCGGTAATAGTCGTTTTCAGAGGAAAAGCACAAAAGAACATGTAATGAGTTGAGGAGACCAACATGAAAGTTTTCGAAACCAATGTTCTCAATGGTTTTGGACAATTAAGTCACATTTTATGATATTTTAAGACATAATAAACAAAAAACATTTTTTAATACATCTTTGGGTATGGAAAAGAAATTAATTAACAATTTCATTCTTTTTTACTCAAATATTTCAATTTATACATTGTAAAGTAACATACAGTTTTGGAAAATGATTAAAATATATTAAAATACTCAATATTAGTAAAATAAAAATTTATATCTCATGTATTGTGGTTAATGAATTATAACATTATTATGAAATAAATATGAGGTTATAAAACATACGTAAAACCCAAAATTATAATTTTTTTCTATTTACTAGAAAACGTATTTTAGAAAAATTACCAAAATTCCCTCTAACATCACTTTATCACTCTGATTTAAAACTATAATATTTATTATTTCAGATTAGCTATCTAAATATTAGAATTTGGAATTTAGAATATAAAAAATCTAATTTATTTAAGAATAATATTTTTTAAGGAACAACCAAATTTCTATTATTTATAAAAAATTCATAAGAAATTATAATTTTTTTTTATCATTTCTTTTTTAATTATAGTTTTTTAAATGATATATAATATAATAAAATATAATTTAGAATACCTGAGTTAATTATAAAGGTGTGTATATTTTCTAAAAAATTATTTTGTCTTAGTTGTGATGAAAAATCAATTTATCAAATTCATCTTATAGAGAAATATATTTTATAAATAAAATCAAAAAATGGGATTGGTGGAATAAAAATATTATTATTATAATAGAAATTTCACATTATGAAACTAAAAATTGGACACTTAGCCTCTTAATAAACATTCGTATGTTATAATGGTATGGTTTGTAATTGTGTTTGTTTCATGGGGTGGGATAGCTAACATTGACTGATTGGTAATCTACAATAACATGAAAACCCCCCATAGGTGGTTTTTTAAGCCTCACTTATTGAAGCTCAACTTGGGCTTCGTCAAAGCAGAACCCTAATGAACTACCTCCCTCATATGTTCTAAAAAATGGTTTTCATGCAATATGATTATACTGGTCGAAGCTATTGTTTCTCCATTCTGTATCAATTATAATTCTTAATTACAATATTAAACACTAATTATAATGTTAAAATTAATACCATTTGTAATAGTTCGCAAATGTCAAAATGACCAACAGTTATATTGACTGACGATCATTTTTACCTTAATAACCTATAAATACCATTTCATTCATTCACTCAATATTCACTAAAATTTCACATAGATATATATTTTCATTCATATATTATTTATCTGTTTACTAATATTTTACTTCTTTTATTTAGTGTTGGTTAGGGGTCCACGATCATAATAGATTAGGTGTTCTATATTTTTTCATTTTATGTTTTCTATTTTAATTTTTATATCAAATTGTTATGTTTGGAATTTTATTAGTTTCACATATGTTTAATGTAATGATATCTAGTAATGAGATAATTTTTTATGGGTTCCTCCATAATTCTTATTGGTATAATATAATATTATGTGAATTTTATCAATAACTAAATAACATTTAAAATGTTTGGGTAATTATATATTTCTTTATCAAAGATGATATCTATGTAACATTGATTGGAGTAAAACATTTGATCCAAATTATTTAAATAGGGTGTATTAATGTGGAATTTTAGAGTGTCAATGAAATACATATCAGGAATATAGGTAGATTACAAAAGAATGAAACATGCTTGATGGGTTTCTCAGACAAAGGGATTATATAATATGGTGATTTTTTATGTGGTTGTTGCTATTAGATTATTAACTTCTTCCTTTTGGGTTCATATAAAAATTGATAAAATTTTATGTTTTGATTTAGTTTCACTCACCTAATTCCATTGATGAAGAAACCTAGAGGATCACACAATTATTGTTGTTATTTTTCAATATTTTATTATATTTTAAATTAACTATTAGAATAAATATTATTCTCTTATTTGAAAAACAATATAAATTTTAGTTTTCTTGATCACATATATTCATTTACTAGTTTATATACGTTGAATATTAAAATAATTATTTATTCACACTCATGTGAATATTAAAAAAATATATATATTTATTAAATTAATAATATTTATTATTAAACGTTCGATAAATTCCTAGTAATTATAGAACGATCTATCCGGAATAAAAGGAAGATATATTAAATAATGTTTAAATAAATACCAATTTATTTATATAATGAAATGAGATTCATTTTATACATGATTTTAGTTTATGTAAAATATGTAATTATTATTATTTTAATAATTTTTATAGAATGTTTTCTATATATTAAGATAATAATAACATTCTTATGTATAATAAATTACTACCTCAACCTAAGAGCAAAAATTATGTAGAACACTCTCAAGAACATAGAGCTTCCAACATACTCCTATCAAGAATGAAATAAATGTAATCAATTATTTATGCTTGAATTATTGGTTATCAACTAGAGGGATTAATAAAGATGATCAATAATATTGCACGAAAAAATAGAGTACTATTGGTGATACTTTGAGATCATAGGATCACATGTCTATCAACACAAAAATATACTACTTTAGATCCTATTAATTCAAAAATGGTACAATAGAATATATGTTTGAATGATCAATATTTTCATCGATGAAATAAATTATGAAAATTTATTATTCTTATATTAAATTAATTTTAAATTTAGCATGCATGATTTTCTATTCTTGATCCAGAAATCGACATCAATCAATATATATATTAATTAATTAGTTCAATGATTTATCATCTTATGCATCTCATATTGTTAATTGATTATGGAAGATATGACCAGTTTATGGAATAATAGGTTCTTTTTATATATCTAAAACCTTAAAGGTGTATCAAAATTGTCACTTTCATATTTTTAGTTATTTATCAATAATTGATCAATATGTGAATTTTTAGTTAGTTTCCATTTTTGTTTTATATGGTTTTTAAATTTTAATATCTAAATATCTTATTCTCATTCTTAAACCGCATTAATATAACTAAGAATAGGTTAAAAATATGAATAATATCTAAAGAACCAATTCAATTGTGTTAAGAAATTTTCACTAATATAATGGGACTACACAGCATGTTGCCCAAAGGTACATGCCATGTACCTATGTTCAATTTACCTGGACCACATAAAATTTAATTCAGATCATTGTAAATTGAATTATATATAGTGTTATTAAAACACTATTTGTTGTCTAGTCCATGGTGGAACATGGTTTTCTATAAAAAAACACAATGTAACTTGCATATAGGTCGTGTAGTATACATGTTTTCAAGCTTTAAAATTTGGACTCAAAGATTTGTGGTATATTCATTTTACGACATGTGAGACTAATAGTTATGAAACTCATATGTAACATGGACTTTATCTCTTAAACATGTCATGTACCATATTAATTTATATTTTTGAAAAATAAGGCCAATACATAGGCACAATTTATAAACAAATAGTAAAGGGTCATAAACAGCATGTAGCTACATTGTACATGTTTTTTATCCTACCTATTTATGTGGAAAATAAAAATTAATTTATTTATCTTTTTAACATGATTAACATGTTTTCATGTGTCATTAATTGATAGTATATTCCTCGTGATAGGTTTTAATACATCGTAAATTTTTAACTTGATTCTTTTGTAATATATGAAATTACATTCCATCAATAATTTCAATACACGGTGTACTCCAAAAGCATTAAAATAATTGTGCATTGCTTAAATTAACTACTGATTTTTAGTAATTTATTGGAAGTAGATGCCATGTAATTACATAAAATGTTGTGATTCATACATGGTACATGACCTTGATATTTATTGGATGTATTTTATGTGTACATATCATGTTGCCTCCATATAAATTCCTTGTTTTTAGTAACATTCATTTGAAATTTATATTTTTATGTTTACAAGAAATGTATTAAACGGTAATGTATATGAATATATTAATTGATATTATGATAAAAAATTGAATAATTAATAAAGAAAATGAGTTTATTCGAGAACATTTTATCTTAATTAAGAATTATTGAAATGAATGTATGTTTATTAAATACAAATGTGTTGCTTGAAAGGATGATCATGAGTTTGAAGATGCAATATATGTGTTGGTTTACTTCTACATTAATTATTCCATGGTTTTAAAAATATTATTATTAAATTAAAAATAATTTAATGTGTATCTTTACCTATTATTGTTATATAAATACATGTGTGTTCATGGTTTCCTCTATGTAAACCTTGTAACAATTCCATTTGATCCCCTCCATTGTATGTGATTAAATCATTTGTGAGAATGGAGCTCATTAGTTCATGGGGGCAGTTCAAGATTGAGCTCAGGAGAAATAAACCAAGGGAATACATTGGGTAGTATCAGAATTCTAGAAATCAATCCAAGATTAAATTCTAGTGCTTTTACCCTAATTTTAATGGTTCATTTATTTTCTACTCAACACAAACTGAATATTAATCTCCTGATCATGACAAAATTTTATTTTTCCTTGTGAATTGTTATTTATTTTATGGATTATTTTTCATGATCACATAAAAATGATTTATATGAAAATAATTTTTATATTTAATAAAATATTATAAAATAATTATGCGTAAATATTTTTTCACGACATGGTTAACCAGTAAAGTAAAATATTCTAAATTTTAGTATGAAAAATAAATGGATAAAATAAAAAAGTTTACACAGAATTAAAAAAGTTCCTCAATAAAATATTAATTTACAATGACCCTTCCATTATCATAGTTCCCAACTAAAATATACTTAAATTTTAAGTTTAGTCCATAGATTGGAAGAACATTTAATTATCCATATATATAAACAACGATTATGGGTTGAAAAAACTGAAAAAGTATTGATATTAACATCCATATATTGTTCAATACAAATTTTGAGGAATGTTTAGACAAAATAAAAAAATAACGATATCAGGACTAGGGATTCATCTCAATATAAAAAGGGGTTATAATCCTTAAATTGGAATGATCGCCTACCCAAATACATTCTTATGTTTTTGATGCCCATAGTATAGATCATAAAACAAGAAATATTGATCCCTAACACTAAAACATTCGTGAGACTACAGTTTCCAATTCCTATGGAGAGGTTCATTTAGACTTGAAAAAATAATGTTATACTATTAATTAAATTAAATTATTTCTTCTCACATATTGTTTTAAAAAGTAAAGTACCCATATTCCTGTTTGATATTAATGTAGTAAAATAGAATGTTCATCGTCCACAATGTCCCTATGATAAATTTTAGGGAAAAATGCAATCTCTAAAATGAAAATAACTTCTTGGAATAGTATAGGATCATGTTTTATGTATTAATCCATTAATGGAAGATCCATTAATGGGAATGATGTTTGAATGTCCATTAAATTTTTATTTATATCTCTTACTTAGTGAGAATGGCCAAAAATAAGGGAATGGAGTTATTATATAAGGGTTTATTAGTTACAAATCTATGTAAAATAGGAACTGAAAATTTGAGATATGAGAATAGTGTGTGGAATGTTCATCGAAATTGGTGTGTAGTTAAAGAGTTAGAACTGGAATGGGATAACCATGGATACATTCAAGAAATATAATCAAGTGGGATTATGACTAGAAAACATATTAAAATATGATGTTCATGAAAAAATATCCAACTAAAAATGTGAATATGTTCACTAGAAACTTTTCAACTAATCAATTCTCATCGTATCACTGTTGTTTCTTGACACAATCAGTTTCAATATTTTTTTTCTTCCCTTGATATGTCAACCAAAATTTCAAACAAAATGGTAAATTAAATATTCAATTAGAATGATTTTCAATTGATTAAGAATAAATCATGAATATAATTTTTTTTTCTGGATTCAAAAACTGAATTTCACTAATAAAGTTAAGAATAGAACATGATTTTATGCATATAAATTCACAAAATAAAAAATTATAAATAGATTTGGAGTGGAATGTAAGATATATATAAGGATATTCAACAAAGAAATTCTATATTCTTCATGAGTATTTACTCCTAGCATTTTCTCCTTCCCTTAAACCATCATTCTCATCCATAACACTAGGAATCAAGTTGAAAAGGTAAATTTTATCACCATTGGATATATTCCATCCACCCACTGCTCAGAAATTATCAATTTTTACAACTCTAGAAATACATGCTCGATCAGAATCCGGGAACCACCATTTATTTTACCACCATTAAATTATTCCCATCACCTCCACAACTATTTTATGTCTCTAATCCCAAAACAAAACCAACAACAATGATCTATTTCACCAATGAGTGATTATATAATGATGTGGTTTCTATTTATATATTAATCATCATTCAATCAAAAATAAATTTGATGAATGCTCAAAGAATGTAAGGAGAAAGACATGAATAAAATGATTGAGAATAAAATTAATTCCTTTTTAATAGAAATTATCTAAAGAATCCAAAGTATAGTCTAACACCCCATTATTTTATGGTATGTAAATTTTTAAATTTAATCTCTTTGATAACTTCTGTTGCACAGAACACCAAGTTAAACGAACCAAAAAATACTATTAATGTTGTTATTTAAAATAAAATTATATATTATTCAATAAATTGGTGGTTATGAATAGGATTAAATAATTTATTAAAATATATTATTCAATTCATTGGTTACCAATTATCTAGAAGTAAATATAAAAACTAATTTATTATAAAGATAATTTTTTTATAAAGACTATTATTATTTTCCAAATGTTCTTTATCTAAATATATTTAATCGATTATTATCATTGAGGGAATTTAATTAATTTAATTTATAATATATTCAATAAAACATTTAACATTCCTTCTATGATTTTTATATAAATGATAGAAAAATAAATCAAAATTTTAGGCATAAAAGTTATATTTTTCTAAAGGTAATTTTGTCAACTTTGATTGGCACACCTACTTTAAAACTAAACATATACGAATTTAAAAATAATTTTTTACAATGTAGATATCATTTTATACATTTTAATATCAATAATTACTTTTTTTAATTTGTTTTATTTTTTTGATAATTTTCATTTTTTGATAAATATTAAAAAAATACTGCATTTTGATTGAAAATAGATTTTTAATCTATATAATTTACAATGTTAAACATTAATTATGATTTTTTTAAAGTATAATTTGATAAATTTTATATCATTTAATCCAATTTTGGTCATTGAAATCAATTTGACATTTAAATTGGATAGAAAAATATTTTAATGTTTTGAATGTTTTGACTTTAATAGCTTGTTTTCTCACCCAGCCCACGTGATTGATTTTAAATTGATTTTTTCTACTTATGAATTTTGAATCTTAGGAAGTAGATTCCATAATTTAAATCAAAAGGTAATAATTTAATAAATATGCCTCTCTTATATTTGTCCAATATTAATAGTATCTTTAGTAATTTTAATTACTTTGGTTAAGGGTAAATCATGTAATTAAGGGTAAAAATAATAATATCAATATTAAAACTTTTCCCTAACGCATTCTATAATTTCATTTTATGTGTTATTTTCAACCAATATCATCATTTAGCCAATTTATAAGCTCTTGGAGAAACATGGGTGAAATTAAGCCTATTATAGTACATTGTTTTAAAACAGTCAAATATGTTATATTCATGTTTTTAACTAGTATTACATTTCTAATATGAGGTTATTCAAGATATTTATTAAACTATTAATAGTTATTTGAAATATAACAATTTTATCCTCATCATGGGGATTTATTTTTACTTTTTATTAAATAAATAATTACCTTAATTTCTTACACAATTATGACATGGTAATAATTTAATTAATGGAAATCTCAAATTAATGATATTAAAAATATTAAAATAAATATAATTTTAGATAATTAATTTCATACACAAATTTAATAGAATAATTTGATATTATAGTGATGTTTAAAAATAGTTAGTTAAAAAATATAATGTTGTTATGATATTTTTAAGAATTCATGGAATGTATAGTATCAAAAATGAGATTAATGTTATTTTAAAATAAATAATATATTATTAAATTACATAAAATTAATTAAAATATAAAACTAAGCCAACTAATGAAGATAATATTTATATGTAATCAATTATCCATTTATGTTTCATTTGTAATTTTATTGTAACTATATTGGCCCTAAAGTATTAGAAACACATGTTTCCACTATAAGAGTTAAAGGGATTCAATAAGCATTAAATCCAAAAGAGAAATTTAATAATGTCACATAAAAGATTCTAAAAAATATATTTTGAGACTATCTAGTCCCGTAATAATCTTATATTATAAATAAATCACTTTTTCCATTTTTAATTGAATATATATATATATATTAATTTGATTTTTTTGGAATTTCCAAAAGTGCCCCTACCTCAATTATAAACGGGAACCTTCTCCCTCACTTATTCACGCCACAGTTATACATATATATAGAAAACATATATTCCATTTATCTTCTAAATATTATTATCCATGTTTTTAATTTCCAAGTGTTCCAAAAGTATCAACCCTAGATCTCTTAAGAATATATCTAAAGGAAGTCCATAGAAGAAGGGGAAATCGTTTTTACCAACTCATTCGAGTTCCTTTCTTCTTGTACTAACACTTCATGTGCTTTTTCTAGGATAATGTAATAAGTGTAGAATAATATATATTTTAATATTTTAATATGATTATAGGAAAACCAAATTCAATATTTTATCCATCCTATGAAAAATAAATCCACTACACATGCATACAAATTGATTAACATCAGCATATTATCGAGTAATCATTTTTTAATCACTAATTTATTTGTACGGGTTCCATGATTGAAATAATATATATATATATATATATATATATATATATATATTATACTTATGAAATTATATTGAATGGAAAATTTAATATACCATCCACTTTGATTCCCTCTAACCAATAAAAAATGACACCTTCGCTTGTGCTTACGTACGGATTACCTTCTCCATGACACAATGTGATTCATTTTCCATGTTCAATATTAAAGAATTATTATAAAAATTTATATAATGAATAAATAGGTAATATATATATATAATATTAAAAATAATTATGTATAAATATTAATGATAATTTATTCAAAATTATTGGGACTTATATGATGAAGCGTGCATTAGAAAACGAACCAGTTAACACCTGAAACAAGGGTAATAACGAAATACTACTAACAAATGGGTGATAAGATCAAATAAATTGATGATATTTGATATAAAAAATATGAATATTTATATGATATAAATTAATAACTTACTTTAAACCATTATACACAAGGTTCATATATGTATAATGGAAATCAAACCTATAGTAACCATTTCACTTTTCACTTTTTACTTTTGTTAGATATTTTACTTATTCACCAATTAATACTTGTGTGTGGTGTATATAGTGAGCATTGGTATATAATACCATGTATCTCATTAACACAATTTTTTTATAATGTTTCATTATTTTATTATTATTATTATTATTATGGGGCTTATGATTCGACTGATTAGAAATGCTAATGTGTTTTTTAACACAAATTCCAATAATTGGGTTATATGTATACTACATTGATTATACTATTAGAATAAGATGTGTTAAAATACCTATTTAATTAATTATGTTATATTACCATTTATCATAGTGTAGATATAATATTTTACACATATTTACCCCATTTATAAAGCCTTAACTCAAAAATATGAACTTTGTAAGGGGATTTCTAATCTCCCTTTTATTTTTGTGAGACTTATGCTTTATTAACTATTTTTTTGGTTTTTATTATATATACTACACCTGGATTTATTTTAAGTATATTTTACTTATATTTATGTGTATTTACAATCCAATTTATTATTTATCTTTCATGATGTTTAGGATTTCAATGTTACCAAAGCGGTAATGTATTTTTGTCATAATTGTCCTTATTTGAGACATTTGTTATGTTATACACCTATCTTCATTTATGAGGTGCGTGTAATACTCCTTTGAAATCTTATATCATGAATATAATAATTATTAGGATTTTATATATTTCATTTAATGTTATTACTTCATGGCCATTATGATTTAAATATTTCAAAGTGGTATGAGACACTTCGGAATGTTTTAAGATTATTTTCCTAAAAAATAGATAGTTAGATTTAACCTTTTTTAATGTTTATCAAAATACATTTTAGAATCTTTAAAATGATTTATATTTATCTATTTTGACCTCATATACCATATTTTATTAAGTTTATATGAATTAGCTTTACCGTGGATGTACAATTGTGATACCATTCACCATATTACTCTAGTTGGTTTGTGATGAATGTTATTTAAAATTTTTATGCTAGTTTCAACAAAAATGTATATATTGATAATGTTTAACTACTTTAATATATGGAATTTATTGGACTCAGAAACTGATGTTTATGTCATGTGATATCCCGTTAATGCATAGGTAGGACTCAGGAGACACGCCTAATTGGGATTTGGTCGAGGCCATACACATTTATTTTCTGATGTCTTGGTTAAGGACTTGACCATATGATTTAGATGTGTAGGTTTATTAATTCCATCATTATGAGATTAATTTCTGATGTCAATGTTATTATTCAGTTAGTATAATTCTCATGGATAAGTTTTCAAGATCATGGGATTTTTTTATATGGATTTATTTGATCATTTTTTATACCAGCCATATTATGCTCAAGTTTTTGATTAAATGCATTTTGTTTTAGTAATTTAATTTTCCATAACTATTATTGTTTATATTTTTATGTATACATACCCCTACAACAAATTTGTGTTCATCACTTTATTATGTTTTATTTTTTCATAGGATTCCATGATATATATTTAGATGGATGTAAAAAGTTATGATAAGGGGGAAAATTATGTTCTCAATGAAAATACTCTTTCTATTTTATGAATAAAATGTAAATTTAATTTAAAATATGTATCTATTTTACTAATAATACTAGAAAATTCAATCCATTGAGATGAGACTCCATATATCATATGACAATGTAATAAATTATGGCAGTGACTATGGGATACTAGGGTTTGGGTTGTTATAGTTAGTATGAGATATAGTTTCATAGAAACATTGGGAACTAGATTTAGGAAAAAAATATTACATAACACAACCCATTAGTTTATTGTATTTGAAAAAATTATTTAAGGAACAATCTCATTAAATTTTATAATCTTATGTTTAATGTTAAATATTACCATTATGGTTTATATGATATTTCAATTAAAGGTAATTATGATTATTTATATTATTGGGAAAAAAATTAAACATTTGAGATAACAATTATGGTAAACAAACTTATTTAATATTGAATACATTTAGGTTATTTTTTTGGATCCTTATCATATTTTTTCATAATAATAACAAAATTTTGTAAAAAGGACATCCTTCTAGACAGTTGATGTAACACCCAAGATTTTATGAGAAATTTTTTTTATGTATAATGTTATATAAAGGAATATTTCACTAGACACAACACTATCTTGGCTTGTGTCACATGCAAGAGCAACCTTTCTCAAAATCTTGCGTTGTACGCAATACCGAGTTTCACTAAAAAACGATATGTTATTAAAATATTATTTAAACTAGCCATTATGAATATTAATACCCACTTTTTGAAATTATAAAAATTTTATCTTTCAAAATGGACTTTATTTCTGGATTTGGAATATCGAAATTATCCTTGGGGGAATTTTTGGTATTTTTCTAAAAAATTTCAATTTTTGATGAATAGTGAAAACACTAGTTTACTATTTAAAAACCGACTTTTTATTTAAATAATTATTTATTTTATTTACATTTATTTTATGGAAAAATTGATACTCACTACCTATATTAGTTCAATTTAATTCATTAGAGAGATTTTATAATAATTTTAGATATATAAATTATTTAATGAACATTTCACCATCTTGTACCCACCTCCTAGGAGAATTTGAAAATTTACAAAAAACATAATTTTATTGCTTCTGTGAGTGGAATTTATAAATTCTGAGAGAAATGGTTAATATCAAGGAGTAAAATGCAGTTCAATAAGATAACAATAATTTTTGGTGAATAGTATCTTTTTACTTTTTTTTACCACAGTTAAAAATAAATAGGGAAATTAAGGGTAAAAATGATATTATTATTACCATAAAACATGTTATAATTCTATTAGATAAGTTTAATTCGACCATATATAACCTTTTGAATAAAATAGGACCATTTATGTCCACTTGGATTAGATTAGGACATTTATTAATATTTTATTTAAAGAAGAGTTAAAATAGTTAAAATCAATGTTTAATAACTAAACAAATTTTAATATAGGGTTATACATTAGATAAATTAGACTATAAATATTAATTATATAGATAAAAATATCTCATGCATAATAGTATTTTATTTATAATTTTTAGACATTAAATAATTTAATTTATTTATGACACAATGATGATGCAATAATTACTTTATTAAGAAAATATTAACATAATTGATATTATAAATACCCAATTAAATGTAATTTGATACATTTTATACTTTAATATAATTTTATAGGTTAATATTACATGATATTATTGATTTAATTAACTTTTTTCGAACTATTCATCTTGTTATGATTTTCACAAAAATCAATTACCAAAATAGTGTCAAAATTGACATAAAATAGTTTTTAAAACAATATTATATTATTAATTGTTATTTGATTCCAAAAACTATATTTTTAGGCCACATAACTTATATAATGTTATATATATTAATAATGAACAATTTAGGGTTTGTTTGGCTTATTATTGTATGTTTATTAACCATATAGTGTAAGAAAACAAGAAGACAGGGTAAAAGTAAAATTATTTAACTTAGAGTTAAATCTAACTGATAAGGTTATAATAGTAACCTAAACTGGTCTAAATTTTATTTTTCAGAGGATTTCGACCCATCCCCACCATATTTTCAAAATAAATCAATTTGGAGCTATTAAAAACTGAATATGACTTTATAATAAAATAATATTTTAAGTTTTTCCTAAGGTTCCCCACTCCTCCCTTATAAAAGGGAACATCCTCCCTATCCTCCTCACACCACATTGAGCCTTCAATATCTTCAAAAAACTACCATTTTATCTTCTCTGCTTCCCTATAAATATCCTAGAGGTCCTGGTCTTCTTCAAAGACCATCTTTTGTGCCCTAAGAAGACGTTAAGAAGAGGCACTTCAAAGAAGAGGTAATGTCTGTTACCGGTTCTTTAAAATTTATTTTTTTTCTACTTACTATTATTTAGTTGTTTAATTATGAAGTAATAACATCAATATCACTCATATAATTATATGTTATTATAAATATGAAACAACCCTATTTCACCTTCTATCCATCCTATGGAAAACGAAATCACCACGTGTGCGTACGTACGGAATACCGTCTCCACGCCTTGGTTTAATCTGTTTTCCACCACCACCTTACATGGATGGTTATAATGGTGTAAATAATAACTATATATGATTATTTTAAAGTGATATTGATTCTGAAATATTATACATACACTTCAATACAATTCCACGGTCATGGGAATGATATCATCGCTCGTGCGTACGTAAGGCCTACCGTCTCCACGATGTGATCTGACTCGTTCTACATGATCTTCGTTGAATAATGATTATATAAATGAATTTAATTAATAAATATGATATATTTTACAATAATAACATTATTTAAATGTGGTATCTATAACCTAAAAATAAGAATAATAATTTATTCAACAAGACATGCATAAGAACATAAAGCAATGAACACCCGAATAACAAGTAACAATCAAATATTCCTAATAAGAAGATAAAAATATGACCATGTATGATATCATAAACATGAATATGATTCTATAATAAGTCAATGACATTATTTAAATCTTTATTCATGAGGTTTGGATACGTACGAGGCATATCGGACCTAAGGTAAGAGAATATCTCACAATCTTATTTTTATCTATGATTGTTTATACTTTGGTATTTACTGGGGTGTATTTATCATCCAAATCAATGTTTCCTCAATATGTGATTTTATTTCTATCCTCCTACAATTTTTTTAATCCAATATTACTCATTGGTGAGTTTTAGTAAAATATATGAAAGGAATCATTTGTCGTTTTTTGTATGAGGTACTTTTCGACTTTTGTGCCCAAAGTACGAGAAGAATGTTTTTTTAACTTATACGACATGAAGGGGTTTTTAGAACATTATTTCAATGAAGCTTCCATTACAAGTTTTCAAGTTTATTTTTAATTAAATTCTTTTAGTTTAAAATTTTATGACATGTTAAGAAAGGAAAAATGTTTTTGAAATAATATTTTCCTCAAGATTGGAGTTTAAGTGTTTTATCAAAACTATTTTCCATCTAAGATAATATAGGGTTCTGTTTCTATCCCTATTATTACATTGATTTGATTATTTTATGATGGAAATATTTTTATTATGTCCATTAATCTTATATGGATTATATTATGATGGCATGATGTTTAAAAATCCCATTTTTATTACATGGTTTATGCTATGATGTATGATTTATGATTTTGTGGCACACATAAGAATGGTATCATTATGAGATGGGTGGGACCTATATCTCCATCCAATGCATTGGGTAAAGATTTATATATCATGAGATAGACATTTATGGAAGGATAGGTTAGTCTGGTTCAGTGATACAAGACTGAAACGAGGAGTGAACTTGGTTCATAAATGGACATTGTCCACTAAGATAGTCTTGGAAAAGAGTCTTGACTACTAAGAAATGATTCTCTCTGATTATATGTGTATGACACAAAGTTTCATGTTTTATGTTATGATTATTGGGATTACATTTCACTACTATGATTTATCCCATTTTATGATATTATGATCTCTTTTGGAAGTTAAGATTTTCGAAATGCTATGTTCTTTTGAATATGATATTTCCTTTGTTTACCCTTACTGAGCATTTGAGCTCACCGTTTTGTATTTTTTATTTTTCCAGGTCAGGAAGAAGGTTATTAAGTAGGATATGCCAAAATGGACTCTAGATATGATGAAATAAACTGCAGACAATATAGATGTTTATGAACCAGTTGTTTATGTTTCCCAATTTTAAACAACATTATACCTATACTGTCCTACCATGGTTTTGTTATATTTTGTAATAAGTATGCTTCAATTCTGAAGTAATAAAAATGTATGTAAAGTATGGGTCCTTATAGTTGGTATCAGAGGAAGGGTATAGTCAACCTTTGTAAACCAGGTCGTGAAAGCCTTAGTAAGAACCCTAAGGATAAGTCTAAGCATAGAACACAATCTAAGTGTTCTTGAAATGGCCATGAATAACCTATGATAAGACCTTAAGTGTGAAATTTTGTTCTTGATTATGTGGTTTTCGTATTATGATTAGTGTTTTGCACACTATATTTATTGGTTTTAGTCAATGGCTGGAACCTGAAAGAACCGTGTTAATACTGAATGAGATGGGAAATGAAATGATTATCTCGCTGAGCAACCAAACGTTATAGGAGATGGAATACAAAATCTTGTAGCCATGCTCACACACATTTATCAAGATATGAATCATGAAGGACTTCAAAAAGAGAAAAGTAAGTATCAACATTCTGTTGAATCTTTCATGAGGTAGCGTCCACCCTCATTCTGCGGGTCTACTGATCCATTAGTTGCTGAACAATGGATCAGTACTACTGAAAAGATATTTTCAGTTCTTCACTGTTCTGAACTTGATAAAGCCATCTTAGCAGTATATCTTTTGGAAGGTGAAGCTGATAAATGGTTGAATCTTATTAAGAATACGAGGCAAAGGGATGAAATTGAGTCCATGGAATGAGATGAGTTCAAGAACTTATTTTTCAATAAGTACTTCCCTCATATTCTTCGAACAAAGATGGGGAAAGAGTTTCTTGAAATAAAGCAAAAGGATGATGAATCAGTTGGCACCTATAAAAGAAATTTTACAAGACTCACAAGGTATGCTTCTAGGATTATTATCCAACCTGAGTGTAATATCGATCAATTATTTAGTTGCTTAAAAACAAGTCTTCTAAGGGTGTTATCCATAAGGGACTTCAATAGATATGAGGAAATCGTTCGATGTTCTCTCAAGGTTGAGATAGAGATTGCAGTAACCCATCAGTCCTTTGTGTTTGATAATAAGAGGAAAATGGAATTCAAAGGAAAATCTTAAGAGCTCACTAAAAAGAAGATAAGTTTTCCCTTATGCTCAAAGTGTGGAATGAAACAGGGAGGGAGTTTTCATAAAGTTAAAAGTAAATGTTTCAAATGTGGAAAAGAAGGTCATCGGGCATTTGAATGTCACAATGATGGGAAGAAGATGTCAAGTGATGCAAACAAATAAAAGGCTACATAGTGTGCACATCCTACACTTCAATGTTACATGAGCAAGGAAATGGGGCATTATGCTAATAAATTCCCTAATCCAAGGGTTGTTAATGATGATCGACGTCAAAAAACTCTTAAGGCTAAAGACAAAGGAAAGTCACATTCAATTTCTATCAGAGATGTGGAGTACGCTAATGAAGTGGTGAAAGGTACACTTACCATCCACTCTAAAGAATAAAATGTTTTATTTGATTCTGGATCCACCCACTCTTTTATTTCTGAATAATTTTATAAGGGTATCATTCTCTTACCTCAACAGTTAGATATTTAGTTAGCTGTGATGACCCCTAATGGCACAACAGTCACATCAACAGTTTATAATTCTTCTCCGATTGATATTTGTGGGAAATTGCTTCCTATGAATCATGGGATCCTACCTATAGTGGAATTTGATGTGATTCTTGGCATGGATTGTCATTCTCTATACGGATCTCATATCAATTTCCAAAGAAGGGAAGTCACATTTCATATTCCAGATCAATCTATGATTGTCTATCAATGCAAGGATGAACATAACCTTCCAGTGGAAATTTCTTTCGTCTTATGGGTCTTGATTCCACTAAATGAAGGTTATTTATCTCAAATGGTTGGTGAGAAACTCACGATTAAGAATATTCCCATTGTAAGGGAGTTTGATGATGACTTTCTAGAGGAATTGTCGGTTTTTTCCACCAAATCGTGATGTTGAGTTTTCAATAGAACTCGTACTTGGTGCTTTGCCTATTTCAAAGACACCTTATAGAATGGCCCCAATTTAGTTGCATGAAGAAAAAACTCAAATAGAATCTTGATAAGGGATTCATACGCCCTAGTGCATCACCTTTGGGAGAACATGTTCTGTTTTTTAAGAATAAAGATGGATCAATGAGACTTTACATTGATTTATCGAGAACTTAACAAAATCACTATCAAGAACAAATATCCTCCCCCATGCATTGATGAATTATTTGACCAACTACACGGAGCTCAATACTTTTCCAATATTTATCTTCGTTCAGGGTATCATCAATTAAGGGTTAAAAGGGAGGATATACCAAAGATGGATTTCCGTACAAGGTATGAACACTATGAATTTATAGTGATTCCATTTGGTCTTACTAATGCCCCATTTATCTTCATGGATCTGATGAATAGAGTCCTTAGATAATATCTTGATCAGTTTGTGGTAGTCTTTATAGATGATATTCGTGTCTATTAAAAGAGCAAGGAATAACATGAAGATAAAATGAGAATTGTATTGAAGACCCTGAGAAAGGAGAAGGTTTATGCCAAATTTACCATGTGTGAATTTTGGCTTCAAAAAGTTTCATTTTTGGGGCAAATAATCTCATAAGAGGGGATATATGTGGATCCAGCCAAAACAGAGGTTATCAAAAGATGTGTTATAGTTGACCACTAAGACATGATGTTTTGATTTTATGATTTACCACATTATAAACCTTTATATAATTATTCCTATAATGATTATGATGATGATACAATGCATATGTTATAATGATTATTATCATAGTCACCACATGTTATATTTATCCATGTTCTTATCTATATTCTTAAAGTGATTTTAGCTCACCCCTTTCTTTGATGGATATCCTTAGGTGATTACTCGTACTAAGAATAAAACAATGACCACTAAGAAATTAGAGAATAAAGAACTAAATAAATGATTTTGTTTTATTTTTTAAATGTTATTTATGGTTTTAAATTTCCAAAGACACAAAATATTTGGATCCTGGTTATGTAACACTTTTATATTGTTTATAGATGTAATAATCATATAAGAAAATGTTTGGTTTCTATAGTTGGTATCACAGAATGATTTAGTTAATTTGGGAATCAGTATTATAGAACATTAGTGAAAACCAATATTATGAGAATTATTATATTTTACCAAAAAATAATATTTTCTGAACATATATATCCCAGATGATATTCTGTTATAGTTAATTCCATTAATGGATAAATTATATGTGACTTTTTAAATAATTTTTTGTTCAAAATTTTTATATTTTAAAAAATGGTGGGAACCTGGAGAAGCCATGCCAACAACCGATTCAAGGGAAAATTTAGTGATTTCCTAAATGACATACCCAATGGCTTGGGAGGTGGAGTTCAACATTTCATGTATATGCCTATCCAGTTGTATCATCCTATTAACAATACCTGATCAATGTGGAATGTCCTTTCGTACCTAATAGAGCACAACTGGATATTATGTCATTTATACAGCAATGACCACTGAAGTTTAGTGGATCTTATAATCCACTAGTCAGGGAATAGTTGTTCAACTCAATAGAGAAGATATTTTCTGTTCATCAATGTTTTGATATGGATAAGGTGATTTAATCCATTTATCATCTAGATGGAGAGGCTGACCAATTAAAGGATTTAATTAATAACACCAAGACGATGAAAAAAATTTATGATATAGAGTGTGAATAATTTAAGATAATGTTACTTTACAATTATTTACCTTAAACTCTTCATAAAAATATGGGGAGATAATTCATAGAGTTGAAGAAAACAGAAGGGGAATATATAATGGCTTATAAAAAAATATATCACTAGGCTTCTAAGGTATGATTTGAGTTTTTTATCAATAATGATATCAATGTTAATAGATTATTTATTGGTTTGAAAACACACAATCAAAATGATCTTGAAATTCAAGAATTTGGGAGTTATGACGAAGTTGTTTGATGTTCTATCAAATTGGATAAGGAATTATTAGAATGGTCCCAAGGGTGTGGTAATAAGAAATGAAATATGGATCTTCATATTGGGGGATATAATGTGAAAGTTGTAAATTAATCTCAACCACCCACATGTCAAAAATGTGTGAAGACGAATCATGGGAACTACCTCAAAGAGATGGGGAAATGCTATAAGAGTGGGATAGAAGGACAACAAGCTCATGAATGTCGAAGAGACATAAATAATTTACACAATATAATAGAGGAAAAAAGAGAACCTCCCATGGTCCAATGCTTAAACTATAGAGGTAAAGTGCACTATATAATCCAGTGCACTTATCCTCGAGTCCTAATGAGTTATCAACATCATCAGCCACAAAATACAAAGGAGAAATGGAAGGATTATGTCATCAATACTACGGAATTGTAGAAATAAAATGAAGATGTACAACGTACACTTCCTATTCAATAAATAATGTAAAAAGTCTTATTTAATTATTAATTTACACATTCCTTTATAAATTAAATGTTTTATATAAATATTGAATTGAATCCCAAAAACCTTGAAGTAGAGATATCTGAAAAAATATTTAGTTGTGAAATCATTGCAACATATCTTTTGGACTCTTCTCTTATGGGCGTATGTGGGAAGATTATTTCATTTAATCCCAGGATACTTCCATTGGTGGAATTCAGAACTATTACTAGAATGGATTGGATAACATTATATAGACCACACATCTTCTATTAGGAAAATGAAATATATTTTCATATTACAGACCATACCCAGATCCTCTAAAAATGAAAGGAAGTCCATGAATCTACTATAGAGTATCCATCAATGGTGTGGGTGTTGATTTACATAGAAGAAGAATACCTCTCTCAAATGGTTGAGTCGAAGGTAGGTTTTGACCTAGGGGACGATTCCCATTGTGAGGATATATAGTGATATTTTTTCGAAAGATTTACCCAGAATTCCCTGGCTTATGAGGTTGATTTATTAATAGAAATCATTCATAAAGCTACAACTATATCAAAATTTACCAACAAGATATCCTCAATCAAACTGGAGGAGTTAATGATATAGCTTCAAGAGAACTTTTATGGTTGGTTCGTACACCCTTGAGCATCACCTTGATGGGTTCCATTGAACTTTTTCAAGAAGAAGAATGGATCAATGATTCTACATATCGATTTTTAAGAGCACAAAAATATATAAAAAGTATCATCTTCTAAGGATTATGACATATTCGACCAACTATGAGGAGATTAATATTTCTCAATGGTGGCTCTTCATTATTGATATAATCAGCAAAAGGTGAGGAATGGAGATATTCATAAGACATCATGTCGTACAATGTATGGGCACTATGAGTTTCCAGTGATTCCCATCGTACATACAAATGGCCCTAAAATATTCATGGATTTGATGAATAGGGTATTTAAATATAACCTTGAAACATTTGTAGTGTATTTTATCTATGATAGTTTCTTCTACTCCAAGATTTAGTAGGAACATGAAAAAAATCTAAGGATTTTTCTGGTGACATTATGGAAGGAGATATTGTACACCAAGTTTAGCATGTTTGGTTTTTGATATAGCAAGTCACATTCATGGGACACATGATCACTAGTGAGGGAATTTCTATGGAACCTTTAAAAGAAAAGTTAATTGAGGAGTGGAAAAGACCCTCTAGTGTCGTGGAAGTCTATAGTTTTTTTATATTAATAGGGTATTGTCAACTTGTTGTGAGAAATTTCTCACAATTGTCTTGTCTACTAACTAAGTTAACAAGGAATGGGTTATACTATATATGGATATAATAATGTGAGGAAATATTCATGGAGATAAAGAAGAGGTTTATCGCTACATTAGTACTCTCATTATCAAGATGTGGGGAGATTTTTTTAATATGTAGTAATTATTAAAAGAAATTCATGGGTTGTGTACTCATGATGAATTATATAGTGATAAGATGCACCTCACATAAGGTAAATATCCATGAGAAGAACTAACTGATGCATGATCTGGAGCTAGTATATGTGACTTTTTCCTTAAAAATATGATGGCACTACCTCTATGGTGAGAAGTGTGACATATAAACCATTCACAAGATCCTAAAGTATATATTCACACAAAAGGATCTTAACACATGTCATAAGTGATTGTTAGAACTAATCATGGACTGATTTTTCTATTCACTAACATCATCAGAAGGATAACAATGTAAATAATGATCTTAGTAGAAAATAATCTTCTACTCTCTCCATTATGAGGATTGAGAAAGTCCCTATCTTCAGGGTCATACTAAAGATATATTTGGAAATCATAATGGAGTGGAATAAATCCAAACTTTTCAAAATTATTTCCCATGAATATATCTATGATAAGATTAAGGAGGCACAAATGGATGATCTAGATTTTCAAATGATTTTGACTATAATAATGGAAGGAAAGTTGTAATAGGTTCATATTTATATGGATGGTGTGGTTAGGTTTGGAAAGAGTCTTTGTGTGTCTTCATCACCTGGGATATAGATGGAGCAATTTGATAATACACATATCTCAACTTTCTCAATCTGTCCTAAGAGTACGAAGATGTGTTTTGATCTTAGAGAAAACTTATGGTGGGATAACATGAAGAAGGATATTGCATAGTATATCTCATGGTGGATGATATTTCATCATGTTAAACAAGAGTGACATAATACCAAAGGGATTATAAAACTAAGTTTTATACCTATGTGGAAATCAGAGAATTTCACTATGGGATTTGTCACTGGTCTCCTGAAGACATCCCATGGAAAAAAATGCAATATGGGTTGTGGTGGATCAACTCACCAAGATATACCATTGTATCACTATTTAGGTTGACCTATCACTTGAATAATATTATATGATATATTTCGAGGAATTAATTAGAATTCATGGGGATACACTCTTAATTTTCTACGATCATTATCAAATGTTAACATTTAAATTTTGGAGGAGTCTTCAACATGGTTTGAGTGCTGAATTGAATTTCATCATGTATTATAGCCCAAAAAATAATGTACAATCATAAAAGACTTTTTATAAAATCAAGGATTGGATAAGAGCCTATTCAATGGAATTTAATGGTGAATGGGATCAACATCTCCCATTGTTTGAGTTCTCATACAACAACATCATCCGATCAAGAGTTTAGATTACTTCATATAAAGATCATTATGGAAAGAGATTTATAACTCCAAAATGTTAGGATGAAGTTAGAAAATTAAATATACTTTAACATGATATTTTAAAAGAGATAAAAGAGAAATTTCAGTCTATCCTGCAACATATCAAAGCTTCTCAGTGTCGGTAAAAAAGTTATGTTAAAATTTGACAAAGGGACTTGGAGTTTGATGTTGTAGATAGATTCTTCCTTCTAATTTCACCATGGAAGAGATTCATGTGGTTTTGAAATAAAGGGAATCTTCGCCCTATGTAAATTAGACCCTTTGAGATCCTTAATCTCATAGAACCAATGGACTATCATCTTGCACTTCCATTAATTTTGTCTTAAATTTATTACATGTTCCATGTATCTCTCATAAGAAAGTACAGAGAATATCCCTAACATGTAGTAACCTCATAGGTGGTACAAATATAATATGATATCTCTTATGAGGATAAGCTGATAAAGATTCTGGACTAGATAGATAAAGCCTTATGCAACAAGACAAACCACCTATTTAAAGTGTTTTCGAGAAACCATAAGTATGAAGAAGCAACTAAGGAACAAGAGGAGTCAAAGAATGAGAAGTGCACTCACCTGTTTATGTAAGATGAAATTACCAGGTAAAAATTAAAAAAATGGAAGAATGAAATGACACAAACATTTATCAGTGGAATTTCTCCATTATTATAATTATGTCATATAGTATAAATCACATAAAATTTCATAGATACCACAATACAAACATTATAAATGAATAATAAATGAAATAATATAATTTCTCATAAGTTAAGTAACATATACAAATAGAATACTAACATGACCTCTAGAATAGTAACATGGCCGTTAAAAATAATAATTTGTCCAAATGAATAGTAAACTATCCATTGATAGTATAATAAAAAATATTTGTATCTAATGAATGGAAATATAATATATTTATATAAAAAATAAGTGAATAAATATTTTACAAAATAATAAATTAATTATATTTATTTTTATAAGCCAAAAATATATGACTATAATTTTGTAATTAATATAGTTACTTAAAACAAAATTTATTTTCATAAAATTCCCTCATAAAATAATATTTTTTGTCTTATGATTGTAAAATAATTTTATGATACCATAGTTAATTTTTTAATGTTTTATAAAATCAATTATAATTTTAAAATTTGTATATTTAGAATAAATAATGATTTTAAATAAAAAAATTAATTTTCATATTTATAATATTATTTTCAGAAAATGTATTTCTTTTTTAATTCTACATGTGTCAGAATGGTTAGGGTGATTATTTGGGATTTTTATTAAATAAATGATTTCATGGGGAATTTTGAAACATGCTAATTTAAAATATAATCCAAAACATGAATTATTGATTAATTGGTGGTGTATGGATGATTTAAACCAATAATATCAAAATATATATTATTATTTCAATAAATTTAGTGATAAGGTTTAAACTATTCTTATTCTTGATCCAAAATAATAAACAAATTAATAAATCAATGAGAAACCACCCCTCTCCTCCCCTATAAATACTACCCCTCACCACCTCTTCTCCTCACAAATTCATAAATTTAAGACCATCCAAATTATACTAAAAACATCTCTTAATCCCCTTACCCCGTTGAGAAGGTTTTTGTCCCAACATAATATCAAACATAGGTTTTTAAGGGGGTTCTCAAAGAGGATATTTCAAGAGGTAAAATCCCATTTTTTTCATTTAATTGTGGTTTATATTATTATTATATCCTCACCTTTATCTGAATGGTCATGATAAATCTATTATCGTTAATATAATTAAAATATATCATGTTAATGTAAGATCCATTTTCAATATTTTTCCCCCCTCTCTATTTTATTTTAAAAATAGAATCATCACCTATAATGTGTCAATTTACCGACATCATGGACGATGCATTTTCATTTTCATTTAACGCCTTATAATAAGTTCATAAAACTGCTATAATGGTTGGTAAATAATGTAAACAACATAATAACCATTTTTATGTTCTATAACTAACTTATACACAAAATAATAAATAATGTTACAAAACTAGTATGTGATGTTCGAAAAACTCCCAGAAAATATAAATGATTATCATTAACCTTTATATTTTAATTCATCCTCATAAAATTTAACCAAATCATATATATATATATATATAAGTATTTAACCCTATATATTTAATTTCATATTATTGAATTTCAATTATAGTGATTTATACCCATTTTTTATAAACTTCCACACTCATATTCAAGTGAACCAGTCATGAAAACCGAAGAAAATAATCACTCTCGGTTGATGGAAATTGAACTCTATAAATATTCTAAAACGATATAAATGAATGTGATAAAAGTATAATAAATAAAAATATATGTATAAGATTTTATTTATTTGTTAATTTATTTATTTAATTTGATTATATAGGATATTAATTTGAAAAAACACTCATATATAAGGTAAGGGGATCGTCAAACCCAACTCCATTTCCATGGGTTTTCCATCTGTCACACCAATTTAAGTATTTATTTTAATTTAGTGATCCCAAAATTTCATTAATTTATTATGAATTTTCCTTTTCTAGAATATACATGTTTTCTAATTGAGTTTATGGTAATCATAATGTTTTCCAAAATAACTTTTTATTTTAAAAATACCCCATTTACTTCTCTAGAGATTGATTCTTCTTCACTCAAGATATATGATTCTTATACCAAGTATTTTATTCACTCATTATTTTTAGAGCCCACAATTTTAATCATGAATGTATGAATTATTAAATTAAACCCATTACTTTACATGGTTTATTATGTGTCCAAGATTTATATACATCTGATATATCATGCATGGTTATGTAATTGTAATGATGCGATGGGTGTGCTTGAAATTATATAGCACACAAAAATGATATGATGTAAAGGGTGTTCCAAAAATTATATATCTCTCTAATTCATTGGGTAATGTTAAGAATATCATGAGATAAATTGAAATATGCATGAACAAGACGAGATTTGTTCAAAACTAATTTCGGTAGTTCACCAATAAGGATTGAGGTTCCATTTTTATGAATTTCCTCATTCTATAACTTTAAATAATTATTCATCTCTTAATTATGATAATTAACCCATATTATGTTATTCGTATTATTGTTATAGTCAATCTCTATTATATTGATCCATGTTCTTATCTATCCTCTTACAAGTATTTTAGATTAGCTCTTTCTTTTTTGTATATCCTCAGGTGATTAGTTATACTATGGAAAACACAAGGACTACTAAGAAGCTATAAAAGAAGGAATAAAATAAATGTTTCTATTTTAATTTAAAAATTTTATGAATGGTCTTAATTTTAAATTGAGAATACAACTTTGGATCATGTTTGTTTAATGATTTTATGTCATTTACCATTAAAATGGTGTAATAATCAAATAATAAAATGTTGGGTTACTACAGGTAAAATCCCTAATTGAGTTCCTAATGGGATGTTGAGACTCATTTCCTCATAGAAATACTCAACATTGAGTCAAAGTCTTCAAATAATTCCCATATATATGAATAAATTCAATGAGACTATATCAAATAATGTAGACACTAATGTAAAGGCCATTAAAATAATACTTTAATTATAGACGGCTCAACACTCTTATCCTCGGTTATTGGACGCATAGTATGTAATGGGTCTAATCCACGACCCTTAGATACGACATTACTACCCTGAGTAGGTTCTCCCTACTAGGGATACACATCGTACATCTACCCTCATCGACCGCATTAACCTCCTCACCTCAAACTTCTTGTAGTACTTTATCTTATCACCGAACATGTAAATATAGATCCCACTCCTAAAGTCGGAGCTGGTGTAGACTATGTTCTGCTGGGAATTGGACGAAAGGCTCTACAAAGGAGCTTAATATTTCCCATCCTATTACAATACTATCATTCAATTGGATCCATTTTTTATTAACTATTTCTATGTCTTATCTTACCACATTGGTATAATATCTCATAACCATCAGTGTGTTTCATCTGAATTCCACTACCTCTATAAGTAGACTCAAGATAACTCTTCCAACTACTATATAAACTGCTTCTCACCTCAATAACGAAACATTAGGTTTCACACACTATTCATCCTTTAGGTTTCACTCAGTGATATGGTCCAAGTTTACTATGTCTAATATGGTTGTCAAATGTAATGAATTCACCTAAGACTATATGGAATAGATGATCCTATCCTCGGACCATCTTTCTCTGAAAAACTCTTGATCAGTAATCATCATTGTAAGATGGTAAATCATAGTAAACCAAGATAAACAATCTATCACAAACATTTCAACCTACCCTAGATGCATGTACTCTCTTGCTTGGACATCCCTTAGAATATGATAAAATATGTATCCACATAAATTAGTTTTGAAGTCCCTCTAGTCCACATCACATTGTTGGTCTTCCAAGGTAATAAAGTCACACCAATGCCTGGAATAACCCTATAGAATATATGTTATGAAATTATATCTAATTTTTTATGTGTCTCTTTTGGCTCAAAAATATATAGCATCACTTATATCTAGTTTTCAATAGACTAGGGAAAACCATCCCCTAATAACCTAGGTGGATGCTTCTAATGGAACAATCATGTCAACATAGCCATTGAAGGGGATGGTTGGGGAGATCCCTATGAAGACTAAACAAAAAAAATAAACCATATCAAAACTAAGCAGTAGAACATAAATTAGAAATATGAAGAGGTTCCACTAGTGGAACTACAAAATGTAACACTGGTGGTGCATATCCTACCACCTCAGGAGCATGGTCATCACCACCTCCCTGAAATTCAACATGAGGCAATAATTATGGTATATTTCAACAATTCCAAATGCATGCCTCATTGTAGGAATATATAATAGAAACAGTCACATAAAAACGACAATGAAAGGTCCAAATCTTCCGTAAATAAGAGTCAACACTCATTTTCCTACTCTTAATGCTAGGTCTATGCATATAGAAGACCATGAAGGTTCACAAGATACTCTCCCACTACTAACAACTAAGGTGATGTTTGGGTCAATGTCTCATGTATCATATAATATGTTCTGATAAATGTATTTCCAATTGTTTTTTATAGGGGAAAATACATTTTATGTAGAAATTGGAATCCCCGTATAATTGAAACCATTTCATTATATTATTAATGGTTTTCAGTTCATAAGAATTTTTGTGTGTGTATATATATATATCATAGTTCAATTAGATGAGTTTTCATTCCCAAATAATAAATACCTACAAATTATATGCTACCATTTTTTCCTTATGTAAAAATAACCATACCTTACATTTGGCCTCAGAATACATTAGGTCGATACATGATAACTCAATTTGATGGATTGGCATTCCCAATTTATATAGTCTTCTCAGTTATAAATTATTATTGGAATCCATTTAATCAAAAATATCAACTGCATCAGATCATGTAACCAAGACCTTGTAATTAAAACATGTCGAAATTTTTAAGATAAGGTGGAACATTCATGATATATGGGAAATCACCTCTAATGTTGTCATAAAAACTTTAAATTTACATTTCATCCTTCCCTATAGTATACTTTATTGGTACATGTAGATACAACAACCAAGGAGCACACAAAAAACGTGAGCAATGTATATAGAGAAAAAAGTAATATAAACCTTGAATGGAATATACAAAGTATTTGAATCCTCAAGTGCCTAAATAAATTAATGAGAAAAAATATCCTTTCCATATTGGACCAAGGGTAGAATGATAATCCATACTTAAAAAGAGCATAAATTCCACAATGTCATGTGTGTCACCCATCAAGGAAATCATTACAACTGTAATAAGGAAAATCAAGTATCACAAGTACCTTACCACGAAATTTTGTTTTTCCCTATGTGTTGGTTACAAACTCCTAAGAACATCTTCATTATAAAAAATATGAACATTAACAATCTCATGTCTACCAATCCAAAATAATAAGGAAAATGAAAAAATTCCTTTGATACCACTTTGTAACATCCAAAACCCAATTCACTAATAAGTAACCTGACTCAATTATCCTAATAATCTCAAGCATGCCTCATTGTAAACAAAATTATACCTAATATAGGTGAGGGTCTATGATGGTATGGTCGGGAGACTATGCACTCTTTATTGGAGTGGAGCACAACAATGGTTTGAAAATTAAACAGTAGAAAAACCAATATAATGAAAAGAAGAAACATAATAAGTGATAAAAAATAGAAATTTTTCCATAAAGATATAATAAAAAACTTTCTTAAATAATAAGGAAAACCATATCTAGTAAAATATACAAAAATAATTCCAATTCATCATTCTATACAAAAAGGAAATTAGACATACATGGATATAGGTGAAAGATACTATACATGTACAACATAACGACATAAAAATGCAAGAAATTATCCCAAAATCATTCTTATAATTGGATATTTCATCTAATACCAATCCTTGATTTAATAGATAATCAAGAAAATAAATCAGTAATATTCTCCTTTCTCCACCTATATCCGTGAAGTTTATTTGGGTAACAATCGGTAGCCTGAATAGGGTGCGACAAAAACTCGGTAGGCCACCACCAATAAGTTTAAGAACTATCCGTTATTTTATATTAATATTTATCAGTGTATATGTATAATAAGTATGTAATATAAGTAAATAAACCATGTCAATGGAGGTTTATTAAAGGATACTCATCCCACACTACCTGCTTCAGCCTAAGCCGGAATGCCTCTAAACAAGTTTCATGATAAAGGTACATTATGTAGATTTTTAAAATTATATATATATATATATATATACCTCTGTGTGTGTGTGTCTATATATATGAATCCAAATACTATAGATGATCAATGATTTATAACATAGGTATCCATGTATAAATTCATAGAGATCCCACATTTAATCAAGAGCATCAACCCCAACATTTAACGAGGAATACAGAATAAAATTACTATTAAATCTCAATCAGTGATGTGAATCACCCCATTTAACATCATATCCATGTGAGACTGAAACATCGTATCAAACATCATGATAAATTATGAGCACCAACATGTCAAACATTTTACTTCAAGGTATTTTGAAGCATCATGTCCTAAAATTTTATTTACTATGTCAGAAGGACAACATTACAAGGATTCATAGTCACAATAATAATTTAACATTCAGATAAAACCTTAGAGTCAATGTTATAGTTTGAAATTTCAATAGTTTCATTCATTTAATCTATAATAAAAAAGGAAAACCTAGCATGGTCGAGGTTTTGTCTCATTGGAATTAATAATGTGTTAAGGTATCATTACAAAAACACCAAAAGGGGTGGTACTAGTAATGGTAGGAAACATTTTACAATGTCCAGGTTCAATGGAAATATCTCTATCATAATCTAGATAAATAATTAAACCAAAGATAGAAAATTATAAGAAACATATTAAATATTTTGGTGTCCAACACAATGGTGTATGCTATAGAATTCATGGATTGTAAAGAGAAATGTTAGAACGCCTACCTTATGATGACAGTCGACTCCTCATCAAGTATTGGACACAAATTTGGGATATAATGGGACAAATATAAACAATATAAAAAACATACAAAAAATAGGCCATATTTTCTCACAAAGATTTAGAATTCCATATGGGGGAGTAAATAAAGAAAGAAAGTACAAATATTTATTATCCTACTATTTTCCATCAAATGTGTTATACAACAAATGAATCATATTCTTATAGAGGGATTGGTATAAAATCCTCGAAGAGGAGGTGTTTAAGATCTTGAGTGGCTAGAGGAGTTGTTTGTGAAGAGGAGAATAAAATAGGGAAAATAATCCATCAAGGAATGAGGTCAAGAAATATAATTTCACCCATTTTAAATGGACTATGGTTAAGTTGAATGGTTGGATAAACTATACACCAATCGTTCACCGCCACTATACATATAGTACACCACGTTTCATAGTTAGTTGCATAGTTAAACAAATCGAGAACCAAATGTGTGTTTCATCTCTACAACATTCTTTAAGTATTTTTCATGGTCATGCATCCTTCATCACATAGTATTTCATTCCACACTCTTGGAAAATTGGGTTACACGGTTGATTTGCATGGATACTACTAATAATTTTCCAACAATACACCTAATTTATTTAGCCAAAAACCTGAGATTAAGGCTCTGAATAGTCGTTAGAAACTCCTAAGGCTATCCTTATTCTCATAGTAACTTTTATTATAGTAAAACAAATGGTTAAAATATTAATTTAATTAATTGAAAACTATATAAAAAATTTAGATATTATATTCATGGGTGCCATAATCATAAATAAATTTGTCATGAATATCATATAATTTCATATTAACCTAAGGAAACTCCACAGTTTTGTCACATTCTTGGGTGTATCCCAAGATATCACTACCCAAATATTTTTTTGGTATTCTTTAAAACATTTTTTTAACATGTCATATTCCAAGAAGTTTAATTATTGAATCGAAAAGTGATACATCTAGAGATTTCTATAAAACTAGTGATCCCATATTATGTTAAGGACCATCCTAAAATGTCCTTCATGATCATCATATTAAACTAAGTTAATGAGGATGTTACCTATGAATACTACCTCAAACAAGTCCACGAAGGGATGAAATGTCTACTTTATGAGTCTCAGGAACTTTACTAGGGTGTTCATCATACCGAATGGAATCACATACTCATAGTTACTAGAGAGGAACTAAAATGGAATCTTTAGTATACCCTTATCTAAAACATGAAGCATGTCATAACATTACTGGAGGTAAATCTTCTAGAACCACCTATCCCCTTTCATCTAGTCATAGAGGTCATTATATATTGGCAGTGGTACTTATCCATGATAGTTTCCTAGTTCAATAAATGATAACACATGGAAACCTCAATATATTATTTTTCTTCTTGGGGAGTAACACTGGGGATACCCAGTGGGATACACTGGTTCTAACAAAGACCTTATTCTATTGATCTTCTAATTGTACCTTCTGTTCAAGTATCCCTATAATGGAAATTTGACTTTCTGGTAGATATATAGGATTAGTCCTTGAGTGGAGGTCATTATAGAAGTAGACATCAGGATAGAGAGGTAATCCTGGAACAAATTTAGGGAAGACTTCCTCATACGCATCCACAACTATAGAAAACTGAAGTATCATAGCGCCTACTAATCCAAGGTTCATACTATCAACAAATGAAAAATTGATTGTATCTCTTAGATACAATCACATCCTTCTCTGTTTGGGAGTCTTCCTCGCCTATGAAGGAAAATATCATTCCATCCAACTAGACACACCATATCCTCCACATGAAATATTTTATAATTTCATGGAATTTATTGAGATAGTTTATACTCAAGATGGCATCATAAGGTGTTATCGTGACTATTACAATATTACATGTGAAAATATATGTAATGACCCGAACATTTAAAATAACATTCCATTTTTTAAATTAAATTCCCTTTAAAGTGATGTGATTATAAAAAACACATGAAATAATTTGGTTATGTTGCATCATTATATGTTATATTCTATCAGACTAAAAAATCTATTACACATCAAAACTATTCATAATATAGTTATTGAACAGTGATCATATGATTATTATATATTATTTGTTGTGCTAAATCTTTTTGAAATTGATGAAAGAAGTGTTGTCCTCGACCAGAAGGATCGTAACCTATGAATCCCAATGGAAGCCACAATCATCAATGATAAGAATAAACAGTGAAGGATAAATGATAATAGATAACCAATATTAAATGAATGAGAAACCATGAATGAACATGATACAGTGTACAAGAAACACCCATAACGTAGGTAATATGGTATATAGGATGAAATTGAGAGAAAATAAATATATAAATGTTTCTATCATTGGAATGGAGGCATGAGTACATGATCATCTACTACTCCAAATCCCTCATTCCCATAAGGAGAAGAGAATAAATCCCAACTATAATTCTGAACCTACAACCAAGATGTCTGAGTGGATACCAAATGACTACTCCAAATTTTTGTGAGATATACTTAGTAGGCCACTACAAACAATGTCTAATAAAATACATTCTGTGTATATGAAAAATAAATGTGAAATTTTAGTATGTGAATTTGGGTAATAAAATAAATTAATGTTATAAAGTTTGGCTCATTTTTCTCAAGGAAACCTAGATGACAATACAGGTTTCGACCTAAGTTGGAAATTTCTTGTATCAATAATCACTATATATATATATAAGTATATAGATTTGTATGTATATATATGCACTATTTATGTACTATCATATATAGTCATATATATACATTCTAATAAACTAGACCCATGGTATAACCCATGTTTTCATGAATAGTCATATGAGTCTCATAAGAAAATAAGGGATTCCATTCCTGAGTATCACGAATAATGTTGGATGATGTGTCGGGTATAATAGATAATACAGGCTTCCATGTCGGGAATCATAAAAAATATTGGAATCCATGTTTGGAATCATAAATAATACAAGATTTGATTCCATGTATCATAATTAATAATGAGAAGGATCATACCCATCATTTTATTTGAGGGTTCATGGAACTTTATTCCCAGTAACCCATGTTATGTGAAATTCCATGTGAAACATCCTTGACCAAGGGGGTTTGAGACTCCATCTTTACAACTATAACCAAGGTCACTATATTATAACTCCCTAATATTTTAAAATAGGAAAATAATACTTGATATAATTCATTACATCTAACACTAATCTTAGAATATAATATAACATCAAGATATTTTATGAAATATTTCTTTTTAAATAAATGAAATCTCTTCGATAGCTTGCGATACATGCAACAACAAGTTTAAAAAATTATCTATTAAAATATTATTTAAACATGAACATTACTACCTAGACATTAAGTTAGTGGGTATTAATAGTAATATATAAATTAATAAAATTATGGTTATCTAACAAATAATAAGAAAATTACAATAATTTAAAAGAAAAAAGAAATGTTTTCTAAAAACTATATTTTTCTGAATGGAAAATTAGTCACCCATTGTGCACAAAATTTATAGATAATTACTAAAAATTATAGAAAATTAATTTTATAAAATAAAATTAATTTTTAAAATATAAATTTAAAAATAATCTAAGGGTGTTATTTGGGGGTTTTTTATAATTTTTTTATTTTTTAATGAATAATGAAAAATAAAAACTTTTATTTATAAACTTTCAATTTTTTAAATTATTTATAGAGTAATATTATATTATAAATAGTTTGTAAAGTAAAATTAGATCAATTATATATCTATTAGTCCTTTTTATGTTTTCTAATCTCTTTCATGTTGAATTAAGATATAAAAACATTGTAAACTTTGGAACATTTTCTTATTGAAAACATTTTTCTCATCGCCTCTGCGAGATTAATATAAAATTAAAATTTTCCAATAATATGAATGAAATTTTTAAATAGGTATTAAATATTTGGAATAATAATTATTTATATTATCAAATAATTTCATATTAATAATTTTCCACAATGAATTGTAAAAATAGTAAAAATTATTTACCATGGTTAAGGTTGAAATTTATTTATTAAGGTTTAAATTAAAAATATAAGGGTTAGAATTTCCTAAAAACATTTATGAAATATATAATTTGAGCATATTTATTTTTTATTATGTATAATGATCTATAATAATCCGTTTTTTGACATTTTTTTGGTGTTACATTTGTGGGTGCACCTTTTTCCTTTTCAAAAATTATTAGGGTGCCACTCGCTTCTCTTATAAAAGTCCACCCACTATTCTCAATTATTTACACCATAGACCCTTTTTTATAATCAAATACCTTCCCAAATCACTTAAAAACATCCCTAATCTCATTATAGAATCCTTATATTTGGAATAAATCCAATTTAGGAAGGATTTTAGTAAAAACATAAGGAGGTTACCCAAACAAGAGGTGATATCCTTCAATGAGAGTTTTTATTCTTTTTCATCCTAAAAATCCTTAAATTATTATTAAATATGATTATTTAATAAATTAAGTATCTACTATGTAATATTTTTTTTAATGTTATCTTAATTACCTATAAATTTTCCCAATTCTATCAAATGGGTTACGAAATCATAATTCATCTGTACGGAGGGCTACCATCCTGCGAACTGATGTCATTCATTTTTTCATTACCACCTCTCACAGTTGGGTATGATGATGTTTATAAATAATATATATGATATTTATAACATAATTATACCTCTTGATTCATTATATCATATATATATATATATATATATAACTTTTTTTCTTTTCATTCTGTTGGGAATATAATAATGTCGCTTGTGTGTACGGAGGACTACCGCCTCATGAAGTGAGATGATTCATCTTTCACTAACACTTAGCATAGAATTTTATCAGTATAAATTTAATGATTGAATAATTTATAAATAAAATTATAATGATATTTTTGAAATATTTATTAGTATAACAATAAAATATATCATTTTATTTCATACCTTTTGACTCTCTAATAGATGATAATGTCATTCATGTACGTGTGGACTACTGCATTCAAAAAGTGATATGAAACTATTTTCATCACCACAAAATATGTATGATATATTTATGTATATTTAAGAAAATAATATTGTATATATTATATTATTATCATTCTATAATTATAAAATATTTCTTAACATCATTGTATAATTATCGTTGAAAAATGGAAATGTTACTCATGTGTATGAATAACATGCCATCTCTATGATTGTAACATAGTTCTTTTTTCATAAAAAACATTAATTATGGGTTTAAAATGTATAATTGATTTATAAATATTTTAATTAATTCATGATTATTTATCTTTATATGTTTAGATAAGAAGGTATTTGACTATAGTCAACCAACCAAAGTCATTTTTGACACATAAGCCAAATATCTTCAAAATATCTAACATTAACCTAATTGACTATCTAATAATATATAATATAGTAATATGTAGAATGGAAGTATTAATAAAATATAAACTGATTCTTAAGTAAGTAAATAAAGAACATAAGTTTATTATTCAGGAATATAAAGAATTTGTCTAAGGAATCTAACTTTAGATAAGTGGTTCTTATCTTAATTTTACTTCCAGGAGACATACACCATATTCACAAAATATTTAATTGATATGTTTAATTTAATTCCATTTATTTTAAATTATATTATGATATAATTTATCTTACTATTATTTAATTTTTCATATAAATTTATTCCTTTCGTTGGGATTATGATACAAAAGTTACCAAACTGGTATGGGTTTATTTCACAATCTCATCATTATTCCAGAATATTTTTTTAAGTCTATCTTGGGATAATTATTTTATATTTCTATCTTAAAATAAAAATAATTTCATATTATATAGTTATTAATGAACTCATTCAATTAGTAGTAAAAATTTTCCTCAATTTGGTACTTAAAATTAGTATGAAAATGTTGTTAAGAAAATCCAACTTTATTTATTTCTTTGATCAAAAATCCTTTGTCTTCCAAAATTACATTTTTTAATAATGTTTTCAAAAATGTTATTAAATTATCCAAATTACTTATTAATATCATTTTTACCCATGTTTTATTTTTTTTACAAAATTTTTGGAATGAAATATTCATTTTATTTTCTGAATAAATAACTTTTCTAACCTTTTCACATTGTAAAAGGAATGTTCCTTTAACTTATACAAAATTTATGGAATTACCAGCAATCATTACCATCATTTATTTGAATATTTATTTTCAATTTTATATGGTCCTTTTTAATGTAAATTTTTTCATAATATTATATAAATTCTTATTTTATAAAATTGATTTTCATAGAAATGGATTTTGAAAAAAATTATGAATAATATAATTTTAAAATAAAAAGGGTGATTTTAAAAGTAATGTTATTTATATCATGTAATGTTCCAAATGATATTTTAAAATAATTTTAAACATAATAAAACATCCTTTGATGTTAATAATTATATAATGGGTATATACACTAATGGTACGATCTTTATTATTACTTCGGGTGGATTATGATCAATATTAATAGAGATGTGCAGTGTTGATACCATTAATTTTACATTGGATTGTTTATAATTATGTTTACTGATTGAGAAAAGTATTTACATTTATCATTTTTTTTTGAATATGAATGTTTATTTGTAGTATGTATCACCCCTTTTGTATGTGGAATGGATTCTACTGAATAAGTGATAGGAAGGGCCTAATATATCCCTTCAATGAATCCATAGTTCTTGTGAGACACACATGATGGTGTTTTGTCATAGGACTTACCCATTTATATATATTTCTTGGAACAAGGCATCAATAGTATTACATATCTTCTAACATGTCCTTGACTGTATGTCGTGTATGTCTTGAATTATGTGTTTCTCTAATATGAATTTAGTTATTGATATGCCATATGATAATTTTATTAGTTATAATATCCATGGTTATGATTAAAATCATGTGATTATTTATATTTAATTGTTTGATCATTATATATTCCTACCATATTATGATCAAGTTGTTTATTAAATTCTATGTGTTTCATTTATTTACACTTTCACATTAATTATGCATTATTAATTCATAACTTCTATAGTACGTTTTCCATTATTGAGAATCTCATATCACCCATTTCTTATCTTTTATTTTCCTAAGTATTCTAGGAAGATATTTTTGATTGATATTCATGGATATTCATATGGGAATAATGGTGTCCTAAAATAAAATAATTTGTGTTCTTTATGTTTTTAATTATAATAATAATTTATATATTTATCTTGAATACCAATAGATTTAAAATATCTTATACTTTGGGATATGATTCCTTGTATCTTATTCCAATATAACAAAGTATATGCAAACGCAGGGTTATTATGGCTTGGTCTCTATAGTTTCTATCAGATTATGTTTAGTATAAACCTTAAGAACTAATGTTAGGAAAACATATATTAGGTAATATTGAACTACGATAAAATTTTATGATAAGAATTGAAGAACATACTAATGTTTTGGTAAATTATATATTATGTGGTTTTTTCTTATAAAATACATTCATTCTTGGATAATATTTGTGGACCTGGTTCTGGTACAGATGTGCCTAGGGGTAATAACTCTAAAATGGGTGCATTGGTATTGACCCGGTCATCACCTAGTGAATGAAAATGGGCCTTAATATGCACCTATTTTGACACTATAAAAAAATATTTCTAGGATAATAAAAATATTATTTAAAAACCATTTTGTTAGATTTTAAAATAATGGTATCCCCAAAAAAACCAAGTTTATAATTTATGAGATTATCTATGAAAAAAAAATTAATTCATGTTAAGTATTTCACTATTTTTTGGATTATAAATTATATTTAATTATTATATAGTCTAATATATTATATTCCACCATTTTAAATGGTTCCTAGTGGATTGAATGGGAACTTCATCAATGGATATAATCCAAAGTGTAGGAAAGGTCTTTTTTACGGGATTAGGATGATATTTTGAAGGGAACTAGTCTACCGAACATTTTGATCATATGAGTACATAGTATCACATGATAATAAGAAAGAGAAAGAATTATATAATTATTGTAGATTCATATGGAAGAAATATAACAAGAGGAAGGTAGAGAAAAATATGGATAAACTAAATAATGGAAAGAAATATTTTCTTCACATGTAATAATTTTGGAGAGAAACATCCTACTATATACTTAAACTAAATTGAAATTTGATACAATTTTGGAGGGAAAGGGCACAATTAAAATAATTGAAAGGGAATCAAAAAGGTTTCTAGTGTTCATTTCTTCATCTGTAAGCATATGGGGAACTATGAAAATGAATTCCCCAAACATCAAAGGAATATTCCTCAAATGAATATAATAGATCATAGTTATTCTTATTCTACTAGAATTTAAAAAACATTAATGATTAATGTGTTTTTTTATTCATGATTTATTTCATTTGATTATTTTATCAATGATATCATCATTATAAGTATTATGAAATGTATATGGATTATATTGTAGCCCCATTTTTAAATGATTTCTGATCATATGTTGAATTTCATTGATGATCAATAAAACTTATTTAGTTACAAGTTGAACCTCTAAAAAACACATGATTGAGGGAATAATAACCCATGATATGTTCCTAATTTTGAGATGATGATGTTAGGATAAATTTATGATTGATATAGATAAAGTAAATTAGATAGTACTAACTACCTTATAAATTATTAATTGTTTTTTGAAAAATTGTTTCATGATATTGTTGATGGAGTTTACAACAATTTTGGTTCTAAGAAATATATCAAATAATCTTTGTTTTATTTAAGTAAAATTAAAGAATTAATGTTTTCAAAAAGTCTTTACGGAAATTTAGTTTATTAATATGTTTAATGTGGGTAAACTACAAATGTATTCACATGTTTTGTATGTGATTATTAAAATATGATTCGTGATGTTTAGGGTATTAAATATAAGTTTTTTTTGAAATTAATTGACCTTCTTTCTAAATTTTAGGATATTATTATTTTGGAACGGTTATAATGTTAACCATTTATGAAATAGTTTAACTTGGAACTTAGATAAGGTATTAGGTAACAACGAATCACTTCTCCATGTAGATATTTATGAACATTGAATAACCTTTGTTAATAATTTTTTCATAATAATTAATATAGATCTAATGAATTGATTATGATTCTATTATGGATAATATTATCCGTTAAAAGTCAATTTTAGTGATTCATGCATAAAAAATTCATTTTTATATTTTCAATTTTTGTTGGAAGCAATGAATTGGAAATTTATCAATGTACAACCAATGAATTAGGTTGTTATTATGAAATTGAAATGTATCAAGTATGCATATTTTAAAATTTTCTTAGTCTAGATGGTAATGGAATTCCTCAACACTTGGAAAAGGATATTGAAAAACATTTATCCTAATACCTTCATTTATGTTGGACCAATGGTATTTTAAATCATCGCATATTTATAGTTTTTATGTCCTTAACATTTTATTGATCATTCACTTTCTTGTGATTAATGACATGTATCAATCTATAATTATTTAATATTTTCTTCCTTGTCCATGTCATTAAATGCCACTAAATACATACTAATTAGAAACATAGTTATATGTTATTCTATATGACCTTTCTACTTCACTCTCTCTCTAATAAATAAAATTTTTATCAACCCTTCTCACAATATTTTATTTCAATAAAGGCATTTACATATTTCAAACTCTTGATTACCAAGATCAAGATAAAATTGTGAGGATTTATATTATTTAAGAGGGTAGAATATAACACCCAGATATTTTAAAATTGGATAATCATGTCTAATATAATGAATGAAATGGAAGAAAAATATTACAAGATAATATAACATCTTGATACTTTATTATATATTTATTTTTAAAAAAAATTTAATATCTTCAAAATCTTGTGATGCATGCAACACCGAGTTTAAATAAAAATACTATATTAAAATATTATATAAACAAGAAAATTTTAACCTAGACATTAGGATGAATATTTTTAATACTAATAAATAAATTATGAAAATTATGGTTATTTATTTATTTGAAATAAAATAACAAAAATTAAATGAAAAAGAGATGTTTTCTGAAAAAAAAAATTTCTAAAATATATATTAGTCATGAATTGAGCAAACAAATTCCAATTAGTTTTTACCAATTTTAGTAAAAATAATAAAAATAAAATTTATCTTTTAAATCTTCATGTCAAAGTAATATTAGGGAAAATTTGGTGATTTTTTTTAAAAAAGTATAATTTTCTAATGAATAGTGAAAACTCCTAAATTTTAATTTAAAAGTCCATTCTTTAAATATTATTTAAAAGATAAATTATATTTTAAATTGGCTTTAAAGTAAAATTAGTTAATATATATATATATATATTAAATTTATTTAATTTTAATCATGTCCATATTTAATTTCTATATGAAAACATTGTAATCTTTTGAACAATGTCTTTAAAAACATGCTTTCTCATCGCGTCAATAGGATTAATTTTATATTAAAATTTTCCAATTATATAAATGGAATTTTTAAAAATTTATTAACTATTTTGAGACATTATAATTTATATTATCTAATAATTTCATCATAATTTTGACCATAATTAATTGTGAAAATAGTAAAAATTATTTACTGCGATTAAGGTAAAAAACTTATTTATCAGGGGTTAAACTAAAAATATGTGGATTAAAATAACCTAATAACTTTTCCAAAATATATTTTTTGGACATATTTAGACCTTATAATTTATATATATATATAAACAATTTTATACCCTTTTCCTGTGAAAAATGTGGGTAAACCTTTTTGTTCTCAAAAATTACAAGAGTGCCACTCGCCTCACTTATAAAAGGATAGCCCTCCCCTCTATTATTCACATCTTAAACCCCATTTGGTTCATCAAACCCCTACCAAAATCAATTTTCAACACCACTTCTCTCATATTATATTCCTTATTTGTTGTATAAATCCATCCTAGGAATCATTTGGGAGAAAACCTAAGGAGGTTACCCGAAGAAGTTGTAACGTTATTCAATGGGCATTTTCATTTTATATCTTTCTACACCTCCATTAATTATAACTAAAAAATAATTATATAATAAGATAAGTATATTAAATATTATAATATTTTCTCTAAGTTGATTTAATTACCTAAAAGTCCCCACTTCCATCAAATGGGTTACAAAATCATCATTTATGTGCATGGAGGACTACCACCTCGTGCACTAGTGTATTTCATTTATCTATTACCACCTCTCATGGCTGGGAATGATGATGGATATAAATTATATATATGATATTTATAACATAATTATACATATAGTTTCATTATATAATACACATAACTATTTACTTTCCATTTCATATTGGATACGTTAATGGTGCTCGTGTGTACGGTAAACTACCGACTCGCAAAGCAATGTGATTTGTCTTTCACTAACGCATAAAATGGAAGGTTATAAGGAATAAATCAATGATTATATGTGATATAAATGAAATAATTATTACATTTACGACATATTTATGATTATTAAAAGTTAATATATCATATTATTTTATACATTTTAACTCATTGAAAGATGATAATGTGGTTCGTGTACTTGTGGACTACTGCCTTCATGAAGTGATGTGACTCTCTTTTCATCACCACACCACATGGATGATATATATAAGTATAATTAATTAATTAATATGGTTTATATGAAATTATTATAATTATATAATTGTAAAATATTACTTAACTTCTTTCTATAATTATCCTTGAAAAAATGGAAACATTACTCATGTGTACGTACGACCAACCATATCCATGATTGTAATGTAGTTAATTTTTCATAACTATATATCATGATTAATTTTAAAATTATAATTTATGCATAAATATTATAATTATTTCATGATTATTATTTTTTATATTTTTAAATTATAATCTCTTTGACCATAGTCATCTGATCTAAGTCATTTTGGAAACATAATACAAATATCATCAAAACATCTGACATAAACTTAATTGACTAAGTAAACATATATAACATATTAAAAATTGAAATAAAAGGAATAATATAATATAAAAAGGTTGTTTTGAAATAAAATAATTAACATAATTTTATTATTCAAGAAGATAAGGAACTTAAGTAATGAATCATAATCAAGGTAAGGGTTTCTCATCTCACTTTTACTTTTGGGAGACATACACCTTATTCACCACTTATTTTTTTTGTGTATATAATTAACTTTTTATATACAATATCATGAATGAATTTGTCTTAATAGTATATAATGTTTCATTCAATGTTATTTCTTTCATGTGGCTTATGATACAAAAGTTACCATATTGGTAAGGGTTTATCTCACAATCTCATCATTATTCGGGATTGTTTTTGTTTGAGTCTCCATTAAGAGAATTATTTTATATTTATATATTAAAATAAGTATAATTTATTCAAATTTTTTTTAATTAACTCTTAAAAGTAATATTACCATTTTTACTCTCTTGGTAAATTAAAATTATTAAGAAAATATTTTTAATAAAATCCAACATTATTTCTCACTTCTGTCAAAAATATTTTTTCTTGAAAACCATGTTTTCTAAAAATATATTTAAAAATAATTTATCATTATCTAAATAATTTATAAATGAAATTTTTTCCAATTATTTACCTTTTTACATAACTATTTGAATGAAATTATCTGTATTTTTTCTGAACAAGACACTTTTTCTAACCTTTTTACAGTGCAAAAAAAATTGTTCTTTTTATCATATATGGAACGTTTGGAATTACCATCCATCATGACTATTATTTATTTTAATGTTTCTATAAAATTTTATAAGGTTATTTTTATATAAATTAGTTTTCATAGTATTTAATAAATTCATATATTTTAAAAGTTATTTTCAATGAAGTGGATTTTGAAAATATTTTATGAATTTTGATGTTTTAAAATAAAAGTTTTATTTTCAAACAAAGGTTATTTTTCTCAAGGAATTATCCATGTTATATGTCAAAATAATTTTCTATTTATGAATAAATATTTTGATATTACTTGTTATTTAATGGTGATATACTATTACGATACAATACATAATATTTATCATGGTGGTTTATAATCATTTTGATTTAGGATATACTATATTGATTCCCTTTATTTTACTCTAGATGGTTTATGATTACGTTTATTGATTAGAAAATTATTTTAATGTTGTATTCTCATTAAAATATAAATTTTTATGATAAGTATATTTCACCCCTTTCATATGAGGAATACATTGGACTTATTATGTGATGGGTGGGTCCTACTATAGCCCCTAGATGCAGTAGTGGGTATAATGAGACAAAATAGATTGTGTTTTGGAATAGGAATTAATCATTTATATAAATTTCATGGAACAAGTCCTAAAATTTATTAGATTTCTAAGAAAATATCCATGAATTTATGTTTTATATGTCCAGCATTATAAATTCTGTTATTGATATTCCATGTGATAGTTCGATTAGTTATATTACCCATGGTTATGTTTTAAACCCATGTAATTATTTATATGTAATTATTTGATCATCATTTATTCATACCATATTATATTAAATTTATTTATTAAATGGAAATTGATTCAGTTATTTATTTTTCCATATTGATTATTCCTTATTTATTCATATCTTTGGTTTTACACTAATCCTCACAAAGCATCTAATCTCACCTCTTTATTAGGTCTTATGTTCCCTAGTAGACCAAGAAGTGTTTGTGATTGATATGTTGGGATATGATAAGGTGAATAGTGATGTTCTCAAAAAAATACGTTTTCTATTTTATGTTTTAAATAGTAATAATAATTTAATGTATGTTTCTAGTTACCAAGATTAATAAACTATTTGGTCCTTTGGGATGTGATTACTTGTTCCTTATGGAAATTTAACATATTGGACATTGGAATTATGATCCTAGGGTCAAGTGGCTACATATTTAATAATTCAACACAAGGTATTCCAACTTTCTATATAAGCCCATATACTTAGTGGTTCATAATGAGGAAACAATAATCACTTAAGAAATAATGAATCTTCATTATTAACTTGAATTTGTTTTTATCACAATATATAATAATAATATATTCCAAAATATAAACAAGGACAAGGAATAAACACCAACACATTATATTTTTAATGATAATGTTGGACTATTTCGTTTATACAACAAAGCGGCCATGGGAAGCACCCAATCCATAACAGAAAACAATTATAACTAATCAATGACCACTTTTTCATTAATTAAGAAATTGCACCTCAATGGTGGTTTTATTATAAAATACAGCATGTTTGACATACCACTATATTCTATTTACTTTAATAATATCCTCCATGATGGATGATTCAACCCACATCAAAAGGTGATAAAAATGGTAAGTGGAGCATTATAATCATAAGGGAACATCTATTTTTAATATCCTTCAATTTCACTTACCCAATATGGTAGTTCAGATAGGGTGTTTTCCAGCACTAACTATATTAAGGGTTCTAAGGAACATCATGGTCATTTTTATAGAATTTAGCATTATACATTATATATTTTTTGAATAAATGTGCAGAAATTCCATCACGAAATATAATGAAAATTTCATATAAAAAACATAAATTTATAATAAATGAATATAGACCACCCACCACATTCCAATGATGATCCACTCATTTAATATTGGGCACTAGTTTAATCCAGAATGAATGAAATTAGAAGAATAATCAAAATCCCTAAAAACAAAACATAGCTTGAATAGATTTTGAATTCAAAACATTGAGATATTAAAAAAGTAAATAAAGATAATCATAGACAACCCGTTATTCATATAAACCACATGATGGAATCTAATTCAATCCAAAAATGTGGTAGGTCCCACCATGGGAAGAGGAAAGGGAGGAGGGGGCACATAGAGGGCCACTGGGAGAAAATTTGGTGGAAAATGGGTTGAAACCCATTTAATGGTTGAGGGGGGAATGGTAATTTTCTCCTATTAATGAGACAAATGGTTTGGAATCATTGTTTTTATAAAATTTCACTAACTGTACAGTGCTACTGTCTAATGTTTCACCCACTTCACACAACTAGTGCATAGTTAAAAAAACTGTGTGTCGCATGTTCATCTACCTCTGCAATTTTTAACTAACCCCTTGAATGGTCGTGCGGCCTCAATCACATAGTTAAAAAATGTGTGACATCCTCCTAGACCATTCACTAGGACACACTTTTTACCCTATAATTCTACATTTTTTCTCCAAAACCATTCCTTATAGAAAATAGGTCTCAATGTTTGGGTGACACGGTAAGTACAAACTGTGCACCAACAATGAGCATCAGTTTATTCCTCCCAAAATAGAGTTTTTAGATCCTGATGCTCCAGAAAGTAATATAAATATCTGATAAACCACTCAATCCTTAATCTCATTATAAATAAAATTATTTTAATTGTTCAAACACTCAAAATTTTATTCTGAGGCTCAATTTAAGATTTATCCCACCTACAAAACCAAATGTTCAAAATCTCTTGGAAATATCAACTAGTACAAAACATGAGATGGTAAAAACTCACCTTCTTATAACATCACATCCCAAAGAAACCTTGGGGAATAAAAAACATCAACATACCTAATTGGGTAGTGAATCACTCCTCGATAGTCGCGTTTCATTTCAAAATTCCATAAGAGTCTCCAAGAGTCACTTTAAAAACACAGTGATTAAATTTCCAAAACACAATCCAAAAGTTGTAAATAGAATAGATAATCAATATGGTGCTTACCCAAGACTTTCTAACATAATAAATGATCATGTAATTGACTCTTTTAGGAATTGGCCTATTGAACTACCACTATTGTTTCAATATATCACTGACCAATTCCAATCCATGGTGCTACCACAATTGGAATTTCCTATTTAATCATGCTAATGGTGTCCTACAAGCACCCCTAGAATATATACCAATTCATCCATGTTTATACAATAATTGTTCCTCTATTAATCAAAATGTTCAAACTCCAATTGACCATTCTCATACTGGGTGTAGAGACCCAAATCGTGACATACATGGAAGTTACATTACTTTAGTGGAATACTTAATACATAACAAAAACAGACACCCAAGGACTGTAATTGTTTAGTGTCTTGGGAATCTCAGAACAAAATCTTCTAATCATGGTGAATGATATTCAATATCTCCCATAAAGTTATTCCACTTGTTTTACCTAAAACCTTTATATATATCCTGGGAAAAAGAAAAAATAAAAAGGGTGAGCTCAAATGCTCGGTAAGGGTAAACATGGAGAACATCAAACAATCCATAAACATTTGAACATAAAAACATGAATATAAAACATTAGTAATGACATAAATATTGGAAGTACATAAGGCATAGATCATAAAGGAACATTAATAACAATACAATATCATGGGAATAAAACATGTAATTGTGGAAAACCATTAAACACATGATATGATTTCGATAGTAGCTAAGGCATTTCTTCCAAGACCATTACAGTGGACAAAGTCAATTACTGAACCGGGTTTACATGTCATTCCATCCCTATATTACTAAATGGGATTTACTTGTTCTTCCATCCATGTCTATCTCATGAGATATAAATCTTTACCCAATGCATTGGTGGGAGATATAGGTCTCACCCATCTCATAATGAAATCATTCTTACGTGTGCCATAAAATAAACATAAATCATTCATCATAACCCAAAGAATAAAATGGGTTTCATAAACATCATCCCTTCATACCATAATCCATATAGAAAAATGGATATCATTTCATCATAAGAAAAATCAAACCATGTATATAATAGAGACATTATAATTGAAACATAAACATACTAAATAATGTAATCTTATATGGAAAATAGTTTTGATAAAACACTTGAAATGAATTCTTGAGGAAAATATCTGTTCTTCTTCAAAATCATTTTCTTTTCACAAAATTCCATGAAATTTTAAAAGAAATGAATTTTATTGAAAATAATCATGAAATATTGTACAGGAATATTCATGAAAATAAGGAGTTATGAAACCATAAATATCAGTTCATGCTGTTTAAGTTAAAAAAACATTCTCCTTGATCTTTTTCTGGAAAAAACAAAAAGTACCTCTTATGGTAAACAAAAGAATGATTCCTTCCACAACTTGTGGTAAAAGTCATAAAAGGGTAAAAATAAATTTAAACATACATGGAATAATAGAAATCATTTTCTGAAAACATTTTGATAAAACATGGACATGGATGGTAAATATAACACCAGTAAATACTTTCGAATAAAAAATCTCAGATAAGAACGAGATTGGAATAATTATCCCTTACCATTTATGATCGGTAAAATCATATGTGTCATAAAAAATTACATTCATATTTAAATATCATATCCTTCATAATAAAAATCATAAAACATTAAAGGTAAGCATAAACACCATACAAAACAAATAGATGGGGATTAAGGCATATGTCTCACAGAAATAAAAGTGAGACGAAATAATCCCTTACCTTATGTCCTATTTATTCCATATGTGTCTGAGACTCTTGTTTAGTGGGTTTAAACATATTATTAACTTGTATCAGAACCATAATAATATTTATGATATCATATACCATTCACTTACGATTTTGTATTACCCGTTCATTTGTCAAATCCATGTTAAAGCAGTGTTTTGGGTAAAATTGTTCCATTCATCGTACGTGTTTTGACTTGTAATTATTCATATGATTACTTAGATCATGATTAATTATTTTCATAATTTAAAACATGATTTATATATAATATATATTTAGAATATATATATAATATATCGATAAATGGAATAAAATACACCGTTCATGGAGACGGTAGGCCGTACGTACGCATAAACGCTGATTTCGTTTCCTTATTAAATTGAATGGATGTAAATGACATATATATATATATACATAAATCCAGTAGTATTATTATATGATATGTTTCATTATTACTAATTATATATACTTTACAATCATTCTGGAATGGTTAACATGGAGAATGAATCTCATCCCATCGTGGAGACGGTAATCCGTACGTATGCACGAGCGATGAAATCGTTCCCAAAATTATTGAAAGGAATTAGAGTGGAAGATATAATATCTTAGAATTATTATTATGTTATAATAGTCAAATATATTTATTATTTACACCATTATTCCAATCAAGGTAATGTGGTGGTGGAAAACAGATTACACCACGGCGTGGAGACGGTATTCTGTACGTACGCACGTGCGGTGATTTCATTTTTCGTATGATGGATAGAAGGTGAAATAAGGTTTTTTAATATTTATAATAACATATAATTATATTATTTATACTTATGTTATTACTTTATAATGAAACAACTACAAAATAGGAAGTAGCAGAAGAAATAAATTTGAAATAATCGGTAAAGGATATTACCATTTCTTTGACGCACTACTTTTAAACCTCCTCTTAGGGTACTAAAGTTGGTTCTTGAAGAAAACAAGTACCTATAGTATGTTTCTAGGGAATTTTAGAAGATAAATGGAAATGTTTTGGCTATGGCTCAAAATTTTGTGACGATGAGAGGGAGGAGGTGCCCTTTTATAAGAGAAAAGAGGGGCACTTTTGGAAACCTCTAAAATATTAACATATAATAAACTCAAACCCGACATAAAAACTTCCAAAATGACTCCACATATAAGATGAGATGATATGGGTTGTAATATATTTAAAAAATAAATTTTAGACATGTTGGATATTTATTTTAAACCTTATCAACTTGATTTATCCTTATTTAATCTATTTAATTTTATTTCTAGTAATAATATTCTAAATTTTAAATTGGTATAAATAATTACTTATGTGTTTTGAATTATTTATAATTTCATAATTCATGAAATTTTAGACCATATAAATTTCAATTTATAATAACTATATATGTTTTATTTTTAAACAATTTAATAATATGTTATTTTTATAAAATAACAATAGTATCAATTTTGACACTATTCAATTATTTGAATTTAAATAAAATCCACACCGAGGATATATTCGAACCAAAATATTTAATAGATTCATAAAAAGTCATATATATCTATAATATTCATCTATCACATTAAATAGTTCATATAATATTTATTTCAATATTTTTAAAACCATTAATTTGATATTTCAATCAATAAAATAATTTTTACATCATTATTGTGTCACCATTAATGATAATTATTTAATCCCTAAAAATTATAAATAAATTCAAATGATGTATATAATTTTATTATTTTTCTGGTGACTATTTATGTTCTAAGTTTTATGAAGTTTATCACTAAATTAAAATTATTACACTAATAAGATATAAGAGAGTGACATGTTGTCACTTTCTTTGGTTTTAATAATAATTACATTCCTTTCACGGTCAAAAGTCCATAAAATGAATATATTATGACCCTTAGGTGATTTTAATTGTCTTGTATTCATCCAATATAATTTTGGCAGGTGTTAGGATAATTTTATAATCCTATTTTCAACCTTATTACCCAATTTACCTTTAATTATAGTAAATAAAATTTATCGTAGTTACTATTCATAATGTCTAAAAATAAAAAGTAACCTATTAACATAATTTAGACCTAATGATTCCAAATATTGAATCCATTTTTTCAAATTCAAAACACAGTAGTTGTAGTTTTTAATTTATAATTAATCCCGCTCTTGAGAAAATGGGTTTTAAAAGATAAAACATTGCATAAGATTTAAATGTTTTTACCTATGAATTATTTGTAAAATTAATTATAATGACTTAATTAAATTAAATGGTAAAAACATATTCTATTTATACTTTAAACCCATTCAATATTATAATTTAACCATATAAATTATCATGATGAAAAATGTTTTTTTAATTAAAATTTACGTATTTTTACTATTCATCAACATATGAAAGTTAACAAGAAAATTATTAAAAAATTATCCAAAGTAATTTTTTATATACTTATCACAATTAATAAAATTATTTTGTCAAATTTAATTCATAAATGTGAAAAATCTAGATTTAATGTGGGTATACCATAAAAAGGAGGCAAAAATGCGTTTTTTGAAAAATACTTATTTTACCCGAAAAATTTATTTTGTTCTCATACCAAGTTCTAGAATATGTGTAAGATGAATTATTATGTAATAAAATTCATAATTTAGTTAATACTATTCATAATTTCTACTTCATAATAATATATCATTGTTTTTTGAAACTTGGTATTGCTTATAACCCACGCTATCAAAGAAGGTCGCTCTTGCATGTAACACATGCCATGAATAGTGTTTGCATATGCTACAAGCTAATATGGTGTTGTGTATAGTGAAAGCTAATTTTGGTGTACAATACAAAACAAGACGTCAAAGAAATTAAAAATAATATTTCTCATAAAATCTCAGGGTGTTACATTCTACCCCCATTGAAATGAATTTCGCCCTCGAAATTTTTCGGGGTTATGAATGGTTTACTAATTGAAAGTTTCTTTCATAGAAACCCACATCATAAAAAGAAATACTAAAACTTGATTTTAAAAACTAAAGTATGAAATAAAATGGTTACCCAAATTAACTCATCACTGGGTTTTCACATAAGAGAAAATGGGTGAAAATATGGATATGGAAGAGAAATATAACCATCAAGTTATGATGTAAAGTGGTAGAGAACATGGCTATCAAAAATCCAACAATCACAAAGCCATAAAATTGTGATGATCTAAGGTAATATCAAATTCATCAGATATTAGGGTACTAGGATACCATTTTTGGTTTTCAAGATCATTTCCCTAAAGTTGATGAATTATTCCATAAGGATAAATACTTACTTGATTTCAGTTTAATAACATCATTTGTCATTCCATGGAAAATTTCCACTTCATCTCTTATTTAAATAAATGATGTTGAATTTGTCATTTAAGAAGATTTAGCAGATTATTCGATAGAATGATAGGTCACTTCATCGATCTCTATTATAAAAATAATGTTAGCAGAAGATATTAAATATATATAAGTCTATCTATGGTGAGATTAATCATATATGGTTCCAAAAATGGACTTATACATCATCTATCATGCCTCTAAACAAAATAAAACTAATTTATAATAACCAATGACTTCCAGTGGGATAGTGGTCGGTGATAAAGGCATGTCACACATCGGTTGTGGGTTCGATTCCCACAGCCTTGTCTGACGTGACGGGTTGTTGCCCGTCCTGCGGGTTGTCCTTTTTCTAAAACTCTATCATTATAAAATTCTAGAAATATTATCAGAAAAAAAGTTATACCCTTAAACAATACTATCTGATGTCCAACATAATTTATTCCAACCTTTAGGCTTATCCAAAATACTTCTGTCCAAACGCACAATATAATGAAATTGATTACTTGGAAGGTCATATAGAAATCATGTTAATACAATCATTTATCCCCCATATATCATAACATATATATTTTGGGTCACATTTGAAACATGCGAATACATTTATCATGTATTCTTGAAATATGAATTACCATAGAACCTTAGTGAAAACATGAATTTTTTCAAAAGTTAACTCTTTCCACATACCAAAACCCCAAAAAGTTATATATACTCAATTCATGATATCGCTTTGTACTTATATCAGTCATGAGCTCATTAATAATATCCAACATATTAGTTTCTTATTATCCCTTCATTATGCACATATCATCTACTTTCCAAAAATATTTGAGTCACTTTTCATGGTTACCTATACCATATAATTATTGAAAACTACAATGGACCATAGATATTCCAATATTCTATAATACCATAAAAGTACCTCAACAAAATTATTATTGAATACTAATACAAAAACACTTTGATCCAACCTATTTAATGATTGGCTTGGAATAAGTCCTTTCTCAATTTAGAAGTAACCTCTTTGGTAGGGGCACTGAGTTGGGTAACGCCCATGTTCTCCACATATAAGACATTGAACTCCATGATAGTCCATCACTCTATGACCCTTTTCCCCGCACAGATAACAACATCCCCTCCATTTGACGTATTCTTCAAGGTTCTTCCATCCTTATTCTTTATATGTAGAAATCTTCATCTTCCTTCCTCTACGTTCATCTCCATGAGAACGTGCATAAAACACCATCTTCCTCTAATTTGATGACTTAGGAATACCACTAATGTTCACCTTGTTAATCATATATCTTGTTGACTAATTTGGCATAATCACAATGTCATTCTCTCTAGGAATTACACAATTTCACTTCTCATAGTCACCAATTTTTCTATCAAATTCAATGTTAACCCAATTTCTTATGGTTCCCTCCATTAACAAAAACCAGAAACCATTGTGTAAGAAGCATTTAAAATAATAAGGTACCACATAATCAATAAAAGTCACATATATGATGTATAAGTTATGACACATTCATTAATACATGACAACATAGGTTAACCCTAGGTTATTCATGATCATTAATGTAATTCTAGTACTGTATCCTATACTTATACTTAACCTTAGGGATATCCCAAGACATACCTTACAAATATCTCTAGGGATCTCACTAAAGTTTTCGCATCCCAGTTTCCAAGGGTTAACAAAAAATTTCATATGATACCAAATATAGAGACCCAAAGCTTGACATACATGGATGTTACATTAATTTTTCAGAATACCTAATACATAACAAAAACAAACACCCAAGGACCGTAATAGTTTATTGCCTTTGGAAACTCGAAAAAAAAATCTTCGAATTATGGTGAATGATCTTCAACGTGTCCCATAAAGTTATTCACCTTTTTTACCTAAAACCTTTATTTATATCTTATGGAAACGAAAATATAGAAATGTTGATCTAAAATTATATGTAAGGTTAATCATGAAGAACATCATACAATCCATAAACATTTGAATGTAAAAACATGAATACAAAACATGAGTAATGACATAAATATTGGAAGTATATATGGAATCGATCCGAAAGGAACATTAATAATTATAAAATATCATGTAAATAAAACATGTAATTGTGGAAAACCATTAATAGCATGATATTATTTCTATATTAGCCAAGGAATTGCTTCCAAGACCATCATAGTGGACAAATTCTATTACTGAACCGGGTTTACTTGATGTTCTAGCCCTGTATTACTGAACCAGATTTAGTTATTGTTCCAGACATGTTTATCTCATGAGATATAAATCATTACCCAATTAATTTTAGGGAGATTTAGGTCCCACCCATCTCATAATGAAATCATTCTTATGTGTTCCACAAAATAAACATAAATCATTCATCGTAACCCAAAGAATAAAACGGGTTTCATAAATATCATCCCCTCATAAAATAATCCATATAAAACAAATGGATATCATTTCACCATAAGAAAAATAAAACCATTCAAATAATAGATACATTATACTTGAAACATGAATATACTAAATAATGTCATCTTTGATGGAAAATATTTTTGATAAAACACTTTAAATGAATTCATGAGGAAAATATCCTTTCTTCCTCAAAATTATTTTATTTTCACAAAATGCCATGAAAAATTAAAAGAAAGTAATTTTATTCGCAATAATCATGAAATTTTGTAAAGGAAGCATCATGAAAATAAGGCGTTATGAAACCATAAAAATTTGTTCATGCAGTATAAGTTTAAAAAACACATTCTCCTTGTACTTTTTCCGGAAAAGTAAAAAAGTACCTTGTATGGTAAACAAAAGAAAGATTTTTTCCATACCTTGTGGAAAAAGTCATAAAATGGTAAAAATGAATGTAAACATAAATGGAATATTAGTAAACACTTTATGAAATTTTTTTGAGAAAACATGGATAGGGATGATAAACATAACCCCAGTAAATACTTACAAGTAAACAATCCCGGATAAGAAGGGGATTAGAATAATTATCCCTTACCATTTATGATTGGTGAAATAATACGTGTAACAAAGAAAATTACATGCATATTTTAAATTAATATCCTTAATAATTATTATTATAAAACATTCTTGGGAATCATAAACACGATACAAAAGAAGTAGATGGTGATTAAGGCATATGTCTCAGAGAAATAAAAGTTAGGCAAAATAATCCCTTACCTTATGTCAGATTTCTTCTGTATGTGTTCGAGACTCTTGTATAGTGTGTTTTAAACATATTATTACTTGTATCAGAACCATAATTATATTTATGATATCATATATGATTCACTTACGAGTTCATATTACCCATTCATTTGTCAATTCCATGTTAAAGAAGTGTTTTGGGTAAAATTGTTTCATTCATCGTATGTGTTTTGACTTGTAATTATTATTATGGTTACTTATATCATGATTTATTACTTACATAATTTAATACATGATTTATATATAATATATATTCATTATATATATATAATAGATTGATAAATGGAATTAAATACACCATTCATGGATACGGTAGGCTGTACGTACACATGAATGAAGTTTTCATTTCCTTATTAAATTAAATCGAAGTAAATTAAATATATATATATACATAAATACAGTAGCATTATTATTTCATATATTTCATTTTTACTTGTTATATATGCTTTATATTCATTTTTTAATGGTTAACATGGAGAATGAATCTCATCGCATCATGGAGACGGTAATCCGTACGTACGCACGAGCGATTAAAATCATTCCCATAATTATTGAATGGAATTGGAGTGGATGAAATAATATCTCAGAATTAGTATTATGTTATAATAATCATATATAGTTATTATTTACACCATTATACCCATCCACTTAATGTGGTGGTGGAAAACATATTACACCACGGCATGGAGACGGTATTCCATACATACGAACCTGCGGTTATTTCATTTTACGTAGGATGGATATAAGGTGAAATAGGGTTGTTTCATATTTATAATAACATATCATTATATTATTTATACATATTTTATTAATTTATAATGAAACAAATAAATAATAGGAAGTAGAAGAAGAAATAAATTTTAAAGAATCGGTAAAGGATATTACCTCTTCTATGACGTGCCTTTTCTAAACCTCCTCTTAGAGCACTAAAGTTGGTCTTTGAAGAAAACCATGAAGTCTATTATGTTTCTAGATAAGTAAAGAAGATAAATTGATAGGTTTTGGCCTAGGTTTAAGGCTCAAAATTTTGTGAATAGGAGATGGAGGAGGAGCCCTTTTATAAGAGAGGAGAGGGGAACTTTTGGAAACCTCTAAAATATTAATTTATAATAAACTCAAACCCCACCAAAGAACCTCCAAAATGAATCAAAATAGAATATGAGATGATATAGGGTTGTAATATCATCAACAAGTAAAATTTATACATGTTGGGAATTTATTTTAAACCCTATCAACTTGATTTTTCCTTATTTAATCTATTTAATTTTATTTGTGGTAATAATATTCTAAATTTTAAATTGTTATAAATAATTACTTTTGAGTTATTAATTGTCCATAATTGGATACGTTATGACATCTTAGAACATATATATTTCAATTTATAATTTTTAAATATATTTGTGATTTTTAAACAATTTAATAATATGTTATTTTTATAAAATAACAATACTATCTATTTTGACACTATTCATTTATTTGAATTGAAATAAAATCCACACAGAGGATATATTCTAACCAAAATATTTAATAGATTTATAACATGTAATATTTACCTATAAAATTGTTGTATCACATTAAATAGTTCATATAATATTTATTTTGATATTTGTAAAACCATTTATTTGATATTTCAATCAATAAAATAATTTCTACATTACTATTGTGTCACCATTAATGATAATTATTTAATCCCTAAAAATTCAAAATAAATTCACATTATGTATATAATTTTATTTTATTTCTGGTGACTATTTAGTTTCGATGTTTTATGATTTTTATCACTAAATTAAAATTATTACACTTATAAGATATAAGAGAGTGACATGTTGTCACTTTCTTTGGTTTTAATAATAATTACATCTATTTTCATGGTAAAAAGTCCATTAAATGAATCTATTAAGACCCTTAGGTGATATGGGTCTACTTTTATTCATCCAATAGAATTTTGGAAGGTGTTAGGGTAATTTTATAATCTTATTTGTATCCTTAATTACCTGATTTACCTTTAACTATAGTAAATAAAATTTATCGTACTTACAATTCATAATGTCTAAAAATAAAAAGTAGCCCATTAACATAATTTTTACCTACTGATTTAAAATATGGAATCCATTTTTCCAAATTCAAAACACAGAAGTTGTAGTATTTAATTTAAATTCATCCCGTTGTTGAGAAAATGGGTTTTAAAAGTTAAAACATTGAAAAAGATTGAGATGTTTTTACCTATGAATTCAATGTAAAATTAATAATAATGACTTAAATTATATTAAACGGTAAAAATATATTCTACTTATACTTTAAAACAATTCAATATTATAATTTAACCATATAAATTATCTTGATGAAAAAAGTTGTTTTTATTTAAAATTTTTCATATTTTCACTATTCATCAATATATAAAAGTTAACAGAAAAATATTAAAAAATTATACAAAGTAAATATTTATATACTTAGAGGAATTAATAAATTTATTTTGTAAAATTGAACTCTTAAATGTGTCAAAAACTATATTTAAAGTGGGTGCACCATTAAAAGGTGGCAAAACTGTATTTTTTTGAAATTTACCAGAAAAAAATTATTTTGTTCTCATACCATGTTCTAGAATATGTGTAAGATGAATTATTATGTAATAAAATTAAAAATGTAGTCAATACTATTCATAATGTCTAGTTCATAACAATATATCGTTGTTTAGTGAAACTTGGTATTGCGTACAACACACGCTATCGAGGAAGGTTGCTCTTGCATGCAACACAAGCCAAGAATAGTGTTTGTGTATATTACAAGCTAATACGCTCTTTTGTATAGCGCAAGCTAATTTTGGTGTAGATTACATCACAAGACATCAAAGAAAATAAAAATAATATTTCTCATAAAATCTCAGGGTGTTACATTCTACCCCCATTAAAATGAATTTCGCCCTCAAAATTCGTCGGGGTTATAAATGGTTTACTACTTGAAAGTTTCTTTCATAGAAACCCACATCATAAAAAGGAATAATAAAACTTAATTTTACAAACTAATTTATGAAATTTAACGGTTACCCAAATTAACTCATCACTGGGTTTTCACATAGGAGAAAATAGGTGAAAATATGTATATTGAAGAGAAATATAACCATTAAGTTCTGATGGAAAGTGGTAGAGAAAATGGCTATAAAAAATCCAACAATCACAATGCCATATATTTTGTGATGATCTAAGGTAATATCTAAGTAATCATATATTATGGTACTAGGAAAACATTTTTGTTTTTCAAGATCATTTCCCTAAAGTTGATGAATTTTTGCGTAAGGATAAATACTTACTTGATTTCAGTGTAATAAAATTGTTGTTCATTCCATGAACAATTTCCACTTCATCTCTTATATATATAAATGAAGTTGAATTTGACATTCTGGAAGAATTAGTAGATTATTTGAAAGAATGATTGGTCACTTCATCTATCTCTATTACAAAAAAAAATGTTAGCACAAGATATTAAATATATAGGTCCATCTATGGTGATATTAATCATATATGGTTCTAAAAATGGACTTATACATCATCTATCATGCTGCTAAATAGAATAAAACTAATTTATAGTAACCAGGGAATTCCAGTATTCCATTGGTCTGCGATAAAGGCATGTCACACTTCGGTTGTGGGTTCGATTCCCACATCCTTGTCTGACGCGACAGGTTACCGCCCATCCTGCGGGTTGTCCTTTTTCTAAAACTATAGCATTATAAAATTCTAGAAATAATATCAGAAAAAAAGTTCTAGCCTTAAACAATACTATCTGATTTCAAACATAATCCATTCCAACCTTTAGGCTTATCCAAAATACATCAGTCCAAACTCACAAGATAAATAAAATGATTACTTGGAAGGTCATATAGAAATCATGTGAATACAATCATTTATCCCCCATATATCATAACTTATATATTTTTGGTCACATTCGAAACATGTGAATACCTTTATAATGTATTCTTGAAACATGAATTACCATAGAACCTTAGTGAAAACACGAATGTTGTCAAAGGTTAACTCTTTCCACAAACCAAAATCCCAAAAAATCTATATACTCAAATCATCATATCACCTTGTCCTTAGATCAGTCATGAGCTCATTAATAATATCCAACATATTAGTTTCTTCTTATCCCATCATTATGCACATATCATCTACTTTACAAAAATATTTCAATCACTTTTCATGGTTACCGGTACCATATAATTATTGAAAACCACAATAGACCATAGATATTCTAATATTCCATAATACCATAAAAGTACCTCTACAAAATTATTCTTGAATACCAACAAATAAACACTTTGATCCATCCTATTTAATGATTGGATTGAAATAAGTCCTTCCTAAATTTAGAAGCAACCTCTTAGGTAGTGGAATTGAGTTGGGTAACCCTCGTGTTCTCCTCATATAAGACATTGAACTCCATAACAGTCCACCACTCTATGACCCTTTTCCCCACACAGATAACTTCTTCCCCTCCATTTGAGGTATTCTTCAAGGTTCTTATTTCCTTCTTCATTTTATGTAGAAAGCTTCAACATCCTTCTTCTACGTTCCTCTCCATGAGAACATGCATAAAATTCCATCTTCCTCTAATTTGATGACTTAGGAATACCACAAAAGTTTACCTTGTTAATAATATATCATAATGACTGATTCGGTATAATTACAGTGTGTTTCTCTCTATGCATTAAACAATTTCCCTGCTCATAGTCACCAATTTTTCCATCAAATTCAATGTTAACTCAATTCCTTCTGGTTCCCTCCATTAACTAAAACCAGAAACCATTGTGTAAGAAAAAGTTAAAATAATGAGGTACCACATGTTCATTAAAAGTCACCTATAGGATGTATAACTTAAGACACCTTCATTAATACATGACAGCTTAGGTTCACCCTAGGTTTTTCATGATCGTTAATGTAATTCCAGGACTGTATCCTATACACATACTTAACCTTTGGGATATCCCAAGACATACATTAAAAATATCTCTAGGGATCTCACTAAAGTTTTCCCATCCTAGTTTCCAAGTGTTAACTAAACATTTCCTATGATACCAAATGTAGAGACCCAAATCTTGTCATACATGGATGTTACATTACTTTCGCAGAATACCTAATACATAACAAAAACAGACACCCAAGGACCGTAATAGTTTACTGTCTTTGGAAACTCAGAAAAAAATCTTTGAATCATGGTGAAAGATCTTCAACGTATCCCATAAAGTTATTCCCCTTTGTTACCTAAAACATTTATTTATATCATAGGGAAAAGAAAATATAAAATGGGTGAGCTAAAATTCTCAGTAAGGGTAATCATAAAGACCATCAAACAGTCCATAAACATTTGAATATAAAAACCTGAACATAAAACATGAGTAATGACATAAATCTTGGCATTACATAAGGCATCGATTAGAAAGGAACATTAATCATTATAAAATATCATGGAAAGAAAACATGTAATTGTGGAAATACAATAATTACTTGATATTATTTCCGTAGTATCCAAGTAATTGCTTCCAAGACCATCATAGTGGACAAAGTCCATTACTGAACTAGGTTTACCTGATGTTCTATCCCTGTATTACTGAACCATATTTACTTTTTGTTCCAGCCATGTTTATCTCATGATATATAAATCTTTACCCTATTAATTTGAGGGAGATATAGGTCCCACCCATCTCATAATGAAATCATTCTTATGTGTACCACAAAATAAACATAAATCATTCATTGTAACCCAAAGAATAAAATGGGTTTCATAAACATCATCCCCTCCTAACATAATCCATATAAAACTAATGAATATCATTTCACCATAAGAAAAATAAAACCATGAAAATAATAGATACATTATACTTGAAAAATAAATATACTAAATAATGTCATCTTAGGTGGAAAATAGTTTCGATAAAACACTTGAAATGAATTCTTGAGTAAAATATCCTTTCTTCTTCAAAAATATTTTCTTTTCACAAAATTCCATGAAAAATTAAAAGAAAATGATTTTATTAAAAATAATCATCAAATATTGTACAGTAAGATTCATGAATATAAGGCATTATGAAACCATAAAAATTTGTTCATGCTGTATAATTTTAAAAAAACATTGTCCTTGTACTTTTGCTGGAAAATTCAAAAAGTACCTCGTATGGTAAACAAAAGAAAGATTCTTTCAATGACCTGTGGTAAAAATCATAAAAGGGTAAAAATGGATGTAAACATAAATGGAATAGTTTTAAAAACCTTATGAAATTTTATTTGAGAAAACATGGACATGGATGATAAACATAACCCCAGTAAATAATTACGAATAAACAATCTCGGATAAGAACGAGATTGGAATAATTATCCCTTACCATTTATGATTGGTGAAATCATACGTGTAATAAAGAAAATTACATGAATATTTAAATATCATATCCTTAATAATAAGAATTATAAAACATTCATGGGAATCATAAACACCATACAAAAGAAATAGATGGTGATTAAGGCATATGTCTCACAGAAATAAAAGTTAGACAAAATAATCCCTTACCTTATGTCCAATTTCTTTTGTATGTGTCTGAGACTCTTGTATAGTGGGTTTAAAAAAATTATTAACTTGTATCAGAACCATAATAAAATTTATGATATCATATATGATTCACTTATGAGTTTATATTACCCATTCATTTGTCAACTCCATGTTAAAGAAGTGTTTTGGGTAAAATTGTTTCAGTCATCGTACGTGTTTTGACTTGTAATTATTCATATGATTACATGGATCATGATTAATTACATCCAGAATTTAAAACATGATTTATATATAATATATATTCATAATATATATATATATAATAGATTTATAAATGGAATGAAATAAACCGTTCATGGAGACGGTAGGCCGTACGTACGCATGAACACTGTTTTTGTTTCCTTATTAAATTGAATCGAAATAAATTACATACATATATACATAAATAACTCAGAATTATTATTTCATATATTTAATTATTACTTGTTATATATACTTTATAATCATTCTTGAATGGTTAACATGGAGAATGAATCTCATCGCATCGTGGAGACGGTAATCCATACGTATGCATGAGCTATTAAAATCATTCCCATAATTATAGAATGGAATTGGAGTGGATGATATAATATCACAGAATTAGTATTATGTTATAATAATCATATATATTTAATATTTACACCATTATACCCATCCATGTAAGGTGGTGGTGGAAAACAGATTACACCACGACATGGAGAGGGTATTCCATACGTACGCACGTGCGGTGATTTAGTTTTCTGTAGGATGGATAGAAGGTGAAATAGGTTTGTTTCATATTTATAATAATATTTAATTACATTATTTATACATATTTTATTAATTTATAATAAAACAACTAAATAAGAGGAAGTATAAGAAGAAATAAATTTTAAAGAATCAGTAAAGGATATTACCTCTTCTTTGACGTGCCTCCTCTAAACCTCCTCTTAGAGAACTAATGTTGGTCTATAAAGAAAACCAGGAAGTCTATTATGTTTATAGATAAGTGGATAAGAGAAATGGATAGATTTTGGCCTAGTTTTGTGGCCCAAAATTTTATGAAGAGGAGAAGGAAGAGGTGCCCTTTTATAAGAGAGGAGAGGGGCACTTCTGGAAACCTCTAAAATATAAATTTATAATAAACTCAAACCCCACCAAAGATCCTCCAAAATGACTCAACATCGAATATGAGATGATATAGGGTTGTAATATCATGAACCAATAAAATTTATACATGGTGGGTATTTATTTTAAACCATATCAACTTGATTTATCCTTATTTAATCTATTTAATTTATTTGTGGTAATAATAATCTAAATTTTATATTGTTATAAATAATTACTTATAAAATATGATTTTTCCATAATTGGATACTTTATGACATTTTAGACTATATAGATTTCAATTTATAATTTTTAAATATTTTTTTTATTTTTAAACAATTTAATAATATGTTATTTTTATAAAATAACAATAGTGTCTATTTTAACACTATTCATTTATTTGAATTTAAATAAAATCCAAATAGAGGTTATATTCGAACCAAAATATTTAATAGATTTATAACATGTCACATTTACCACGAAATTTCATGGATCACATTAAATAGTTCATATAATATTTATTTTAATATTTGTAATACCATTTATTTGATATTTCAACCAATAAAATAATTTCTACATCACTATTGTGTCATCATTAATGATAATTATTTAATCCTTAAGAATTAAAAATAATTTCACATGATGTATATAATTTTATTTTCTTCCTGGTGACTATTTATTATCGACGTTTTATTAATTTTGTCACTAAATTAATATTATTACACTTATAAGATATAAGAGAGTGACATGTTGTCAATTTCTTTGGTTTTAATAACAATTACATCTATTTTCATGCTAAAAAGTCCATGAAATGAATCTATTCAGACCCTTAGGTGATATGGGTCGACTTTTATTCATCCAATATAATTTTGGAAGGTGTTAGGGTAATTTTATAATCGTATTTGTATCCTTAATAACCCGATTTACCTTAAACTATAGTAAATAAAATTTATCGTACTTACTATTCATAATGTCTAAAAATAAATAGTAGCCTATTAAAATAATTTAGACCTTCTAATTCAAAATATGGAATCCATTTTTCCAAATTCAAAACACAGAAGTTGCAGTATTTAATTTAAAATTCATCCCGTTGTTGAGAAAATGTGTTTTAAAAGTTGAAACATTGCAAAAGATTGAGATGTTTTTACCTACGAATTGAATGTAAAATTAATAATAATGACTTAAATTATATTAAATGGTAAAAATATATTTTTTTATACTTTAAAACCATTCAATATTATAATTTAACCATATAAATTATCTTGATGAAAAAATTTGTTTTTAATTAAAATTTAGCATATTATTACTATTCATCAAAATATAAAAGTTAACAGAAAAATAATAAGAAATTATACAAAGTAAATTTTTATATACTTATATAAATTAATAAATTTATTTTTTTCAAATTGAACAATTAAATGTGTCAAAAACTAGATTTAAAGTGGGTGCGCCATCAAAAGGCGGCAAAACATCATTTTTTGAAATTTAACAGAAAAATTTATTTTGTTCTCATACCATGTTCTGGAATATGTGTAAGATGAATTATTATGTAATAAAATTCAAAATTTAGTTAATAATATTCATAATGGCTAGTTCATACTAATATATTTTTGTTTAATGAAGCTTGGTATTGTGTACAACATAGACTATCGAGCAAGGTTTCTCTTGCGCGCAACACAAGCCAAGAATAGTGTTTGCGTATACTACAAGCTAATACAGTGTTTTGAATAGAGAAAGATAATTTTGGTGTAGCGTACAACACAAGATATCAAAGAAATTAAAAATAATATTTCTCATAAAATCTCAGGGTGTGACATTCTACCCCCCTTAAAATGAATTTCTCCCTCGAAATTCGTCAGGGTTATAAATGGTTTACTACTTGAAAGTTTCTTTCATAGAAAACCACATCATAAAAATGAATACTAAAATGTACTTTTAAAAAATAAAGTATGAAATGTAATTGTTATCAGAATTAACTCATAATTGGGTTTCCACATAGGAGAACATATGCGAAAATATGGATATGGAAGAGAAATCTAACCATCATGTTATGATAGAGAGTGGCAGAGAACATGGCTATGGAAAATCAAACAATCAAAAAGCCATAATTTTGTGATGATCTAAGGTACCATCTGATTCAATGGATATGAGGGTACTAGGACAACGTTTTTGTTTTAAAAGATCTTTTCCATAAAGTTGATGAATTTTTGCATAAGGATAAATACTTACTTGATTTCATTGTAATATCATTGTTGGTCATTCCATGAACAATTTCCACATCATCTCTTATTTAAATAAATGAAGTTGAATTTTTCATTCTTGATGTATTAGCAGATTATTAGATAGAAAGATAGGTCACTCCATCTATCTCTATTACAAAAAAATTTTTTGCACAAGATATTAAATATGCCTAAGTCCATCTATGGTGATATTAATCGTATATGGTTCCAAAAATGAAATTATAATTCATCTATCATACCGCTAAATAAAATAAAATTATTTTATACTAACCAGGGATTTCTTGTAGTTCAGTGGTAGGCGATAAAGGCATGCCGCACTTTTGTTGTGGGTTCGATTCCACAACCTTGTCTAACATGATGGGTTGTCACCCGTCCTACGGGATTTCCTTTTTCTAAAACTATACCATTATAATATTCCATAAATAATATAGGAAAAAAATTTCTACACTTAAAAAATACTATCTGATGTCCAACTTAATCCATTCCAACCTTTAGGCTTATCCAAAATACTTCTATACAAACTCACTGTATAAAGAAAATGATTACATGAATGTTCATATAGAAATCATGTGAATATAATCATTTATCCCGCATATATCATAACATATATCTTGTTGGTCACATTCGAAAAATGTGAATTCCTTAATCACGTATTCTTGAAACATGAATTACCATAGAACCTAAGTGAAAATATGAATGATGTCAAAAGTTAACTCTTTCCGCATACCAAATTCCCAAAAATTCTATATACTCAAATCATGATATCACTTTGTCCTTATATCATCATGAGCTCATTAATAATATCCAACATAATAGTTTCTCTTTATCCCTTCATTATACACATATCATCTGATTTCCAGAAATATTTCAATCACTTTTCACGGTTACTGGTAAAATATAATTATTGGAAACCACAATGGACCATATATGTTCCAATATTCCATAATACCATAAAAGTACCTCTATAAAATTATTATTGAACACCAATACAAAAACACTTTGATCCATCCTCTTTAATTATTGGCTTGAAATAGGTCCTTCATCAATTAATAAGTAACCTCTTAGGTATAGGCATTGAGTTGGGTAATTCCCATATTATTCACATATAAGACATTGAACTCCATGATATTCCATCACTCAATGACCCTTTTACCCACACAGATAACATATTTCCCTCCATTTGAGGTATTCCTCAAGGTTCTTCTTTCCTTCTTCTTGATATGTAGAAAGATTCAACATCCATCCTTTATGTTCCTCTCCATGAAAACATGCATAAAAGTCCATCTTCCTCTTATTTGATGACTTAGGAATACCACTAAATTTCACCTTGTTGATCATATATCATGATGACTGATTTGGCATAATCAAAATATCTTTATCTCTAGTCATTACACAATTTCGATACTCATAGTCACCAATTTTTCCATTGGATTCAATGCTAACCCAATTCCTTCTCATTCCATCCATTAACTAAAACAAGAAACCATTGTGTAAGAAACAATTGAAATAATGAGGATCCATTTAATCATAAAAATTCACTTATAGGATGTATAACTTATGACACCTTCTTTAATCCATGACATTTTAGGTTCACCCTAGGTTATTCACGATCGTTAACAAAATTCTAGGGCTATATCCTATACTTATAATTAACCTTAGGGATATCCCTAGACATACCTTAGAAATATCTCTAGGGACATCACTATATTTTTTGCATCCTAGTTTCCTAAGGTTAACTAAACCTTTCCTCTGTTACCAATAGTAGAGACCCAAAGCTTGACATACATGGACATTACATTTCTTTTACGGAATACTTAATACATGAAAAAAATAGACACCCAAGGACGGTAATAGTTTAGTGTCTTTGGAAACTCAGAACAAATTTTTCTAATCATGGTCAATGATCTTAAACATCTCCCATAATGTTATTCCCCTTTTTTACCTAAATCTTTTATTTGTATCTTGGGGAAAGGAAAACACAAAAATTTTGATCTCAAATGCTCAGTAAGGGTAAACATGGAGAACATCAAACAATCCATAAACATTTGAATGTAAAAACATGAACATAAAACATGACTAATGACATAAATCTTGGTAGTACATAAGTCATAGATTAGAAAGGAACATTAATCATTATAAAATATCATAGGAATAAAACATGTAATTGTGGAAAACCATTAATCACAAGATATAATTTCTATAGTAGCCAAGGCATTGCTTCCAAAACCAACATAGTGGACAAAGTCCATTACTGAACTGGGTTTACTTTTCATTCCTGCCATGTATTACTGAACCAAATTTACTTCCTGTTCCATCCATGTCTATCTCATGAGATATAAATCTTGACTCATTGCATTGGAGGGAGATATAGGTCCCACTCATCCCATCATTAAATCATTCTTATGTGTGCCACAAAATAAACATAAATCATTCATCATAACCCAATGCATAAAATGGGTTTCATAAACATCATCCCTTCATAACAGAATCAATATAAAACAAATGGATATCATTTAATCATAAGAAAAATTAAACCATGTAAAAAATAGAGACATTATACTTAAAACATAAATAGACTAAATAAAGTCTTCATAGATGTAAAATAGTTTTGATAAAACACTTGAAATGAATTCTTGAGGAAAATATCCTTTCTTCTTCAAAATCATTTTCTTTTCACAAAATGCCATGCAATTTTAAAATAAAATTATTTTATTTAAAATAATCATGAAATATTGTATAGAAATATTAAGGAAAATATGGCATTATGAAATTGTAAAAATCCATTCATGCTGAATAAGTTAAAAAAAAATTTCCTCGTACTTTTGCTGGAAAAGTCAAAAAATACCATGTATGTTAAACAAAAGAAAGATTTTTTTTATACCTTGGGGTAAAAGTCATAAAAGGGAAAAAATGAATTTAAACATACATGTAAGAATAGTAAACAATTTATTAAAATATTTTTAGAAAACATGGACATGGATGATAAACATAACCCCAATAAATACTTACGAATAAATAATCTCGGATAAGAACGACATTGGAATAATTATCCATTACCATTTATGATCGGTGAAATCATAAGCTTCATAAAGAAAATTACACGAATATTTAAATTTCATATCATTTATAATAAAAATCATAAAACATTCATGGGAATCATAAACACCAAACAAAAAAATATATGGTTATTAAGGCATATGTCTTACAGAAATAAAAGTGAGATGAAATAATCCATTACCTTATGTCCAATTTATTATGTACGTGTTCAATACTCCTGTATAGTGGGTTTAAAAATATTATTAAATTGTATCAGAACCATAATAATATTTATTATATCATATATTATTCACTAATGATTTTGTATTACCTATTCATTTGTCAATTCCATATTAAAGTAGTGTTTTCGGTCAAATTATTTCATTCATCTTACGTGTTTTTACTTGTAATTAACAATACGATTACATAGATCATGATCAATTACTTATATAATGTAAAACATGATTTATATATAATATATATTCAGAATATATATATAATAGATTGAAAAATGTAATGAAATACACCGTTCATGGAGACGGTAGGTCGTACGTACGCATGAATGTTGTTTTCGTTTCCTTATAAAATTGAATGGAAGTAAATTACACACACACATATATATATATATATATACACAAATCCAGTAGCATTATTATGACATATATTTCATGATTAATTATTATATATACTTTATAATCATTCTTGAAGGGTTAACATTGAGAATGAATCCTATCACATCGTGGAGATGGTAATCCGTACATACGCACGAGCGATTATATCATTCCCATAATTACTGAATGGAATTGGAGTGGATGATATAATTTATAAGAGTTATTATTATATTATAATAATCATATATAGTTATTATTTACACCATTATACCCATCCAATTATGGTGGTGGTGGAAAACAGATTACACCACGGCGTGGAGACTGTATTTCGTACATACGCACGTGCGGTGATTTCGTTTTCTGTAGGATGGATATAATGTGAAATAGGGTTGTTTCACATGTATAATAACATATATTTATATTAGTTATACTTATGTTATTAATTTTAAATGAAACAACTAAAGAAGAGGAAGTATAAGTAGAAATAAATTTGAAAGATTCGGTAATGGATGTTACCTCTTCTTTGATGCGCCTCTTCTAAACCTCCTCTTAGGGAAATAAACATAGTCTTTGAAGAGAACTAGTACCTATAGTATTTTTCTAGGGAAGTGTATAAGATAAATGGACTGGTTTTTCCCGATCCTGAAGGCTCAAAATGTTGTGAAGAGGAGAGGGATGAGGTGGCCTTTTATAAGAGAGGAGAGGGGCACTTTTGGAAACCTCTAAAATATTAATTATAATAATCTGAAACCCCACCTAAAAACCTCCAAAATGACTCAAATAAAAATATGAGATGAGATAGGGTTTTAATATCATTAACCAATAAAATTTAGATATGTTGGGAATTTTTTTTAAACCTTATTAACTTGATTTATCCTTGTTAAATCTATTTTATTTTATTTGTGGTAATAATATTCTAAATTTTAAATTGTTATAAATAAATACTTATTTGTTTTGAATTGACCATAATTGGGTAATTTATGGCATTTTAGACCATATAAAGTTGAATTTAAATTTTTTAAATATTTTTGTGATTTTTAAACAATTTAATAATATGTTATTTTTATAAAATAACAATAGAGTCAATTTGGACAGTATTCATTTATTTGAATTTAAATAAACTCCAAAAAGAGGATATATTAGAAAAAATATATTTAATAGATATATAACATGTCATATTTATCTAGAAAATTCGTGGATCCCATTAAATAGTTCATATAATATTTATTTTAATATTTTCAAAACCATTAATTTTATATTTCAATCTATAAAATAATTTCTACATCAATATTGGGTCACCATTAATGATAATTATTAAATATCTAAAAATTATAAATAAATTAAAATGATGTAGATATATTTATTATCTTTCTTTTGACTATTTATTTTCTATGTTTTATGATGTTAATCAAAAAATTAAAATTATTACACTAGTAAGATATAAGAGAGTGACATGTTATCACTTTCGTTGGTTTTAATGATAATTACATCATTTTCATGGTCAAAAGTCCTTGAAATGAATCAATTACAATTCTTAGGTGACATGGGTCCACATTTATTCATATAATATAATTTTAGAAGGTGTTAGGGTAATTTTAAAATCTTATTTTTACCCTTAATTACCCGATTTACCTTTAACTGTAGTAAATAAAATTTACCGTAGTTAATATTCATAATGTATATAAATAAAAAGTATCCTATTAACATAATTTGGACCTAATGATTCCAAATATGGAATCCATTTTTCCCAATTCAAAACATAGAAGTTTTAGTATTTAATTTAAAATTAATCCCACTGTTGAGAAAATGGGTTTTAAAAGTTAAAACATTGCAAAAGATTGAGATGTTTTTACCTATGAATTCAATGTAAAATTATTGATAATGACTTACATTATATTAAATGGTAAAAATATGTCCTATTTATACTTTAAAACCATTTAATATTATAATTTAACCATATAAATTATCTTGATTAAAAAAGTTGTTTTTAATTAAAATTTAGCATATTTTTACTATTCATCAAAATATGAAAGTTAACAGAAAAATATTAAAAAATATCCAAAGTAATTATTTATATACATCTCAAAATTATTTACTTTATTTTTTCAAATTGAACTAATAAATGTGTTCAAAACAAAATTTAAAGTTGGTGCGCCATCAAAAGGTGGCAAAACTGCATTTTTTGAAAAATACTTATTTTACCAGAAAAAATTATTTTGTTCTTATAACATTTTATAGAATATGTGTAAGATGAATTATAATGTCACAAAATTCAAAATATAGTTAATAATATTCATAACTACTAGTTCATAACAATATATCATTGTTTAGTGAAACGTGGTATTGCATACAACACACACTATCGAGGAAGGTCGCTCTTGCGTGCAGTAGAAACCAAGAATAGTGTTTGTGAATACTAGAAGCTAATACAGTGTGGTGTATAGAACAAGATAATTTTTGTGTAGCGTGTAACACAAGGCTTCAAATAAATTAATAATTATATTTCTCATAAAATCTTGCGGTGTTACACTGGGTGTGCAAACGTTTCCTCAAAAATCCATGGATGACCATTAAACTTCACCTATCTCGCACCGAAAGTGTTCTAACTATGGTTCCCCACTAATGCAATGATATATTATATGAAAATAAATTCAAACTATATCTGTTAAAATACATTTTGGAACTCTCAAATTTAACTTTTGAGGCATCCAAAATTAGATTCCAAATGTCTTTATCACAATGAATACTGATATCCCTCCGAGCACATTCACTGAATCCCGTAACCAAATTCTAATGACCTCCACTAGAAATCCATCCTTGATTAAAATTTTCATTGTGCTATAGAGAAATCACTAGAATATTCTTTATCCATCCTCAATGGATCACCAGAATAAACACAAGTATTAACTTCCACATATGGATTTATCCAAATTCTATAATCAAACTCAAACCTGAAATTTATCAAGAAATATAGTGGTTCCATGTTCCAACTATTAAATGGAATATAAATGATAAAATGACCATTCCACAATTGGAATCAAAATTCCATGGCCCTTCTCACATAAGGGTTTCTTACTAGTAGATAATGTCATACTCTCCAAATTCGGAGAATCATTTTCGTCAACAATTAGAAACAACTTCTAATTACCATAACATATTCTCTATCCAGCCTCGGCATAATATCATGAAGGTAAAAGAACCCACTAATCAAACAAAACTTACATGGAGTTCTTCCATCAATCTAGAAAATCTATTTGATTGGATATATGAATGTATATTTGATGCTATCTCAGTATAATTAATATGGTGTCAAGATATGGGAATGATCACCTCTGTGATAGTAGTGTACTGAGATTTATCGATAGGCATGTACAACTCTCTTTGGGCGATGATTTCATCAACTAGGACATGCCTTACTTTTTCAATGCCTAACACCACATACCCTGAACATGAATTTCCATCTCCATTCATAGGTCAAACAAATTTCATCACATGGTTTATTACAAAAATATCCCTTCTCATAGAGCACTTCATTTAGTTTATACCAAAAACTTCATGTTACCAATACTTTAAGGATTTACTCTTTGAAAGCATCATTCCTAGCCTTGAAATAATCCTCTCACCGTATTTGAATTATAAAAATGTTACCTCACACAATAGTATCAAACTAAAAATTCCATACATAGTGGTTTTAAATTCTATACAATCCAGTTCAAACTCAACTCACGTTACTGGGGATCATTCATCTACAAGGTCATACTGGCATTCCTACATGAAATGTCAATTTTAATTAAGTTGGATTTTCATGGGGAATTTATAATAAAAATCAAGCATCCAACCTATTCCATGATTTATCAAATTTATTCTTGCCTCAAGGAATAATTTTTAAAAATGAAAGAATTTATAGTGCACACACCGGTAAACTAGTCCAAGAACCCAAATGGTCCTTCCCATTGAAGTTAGTTTTATTATCCAAGAACCCTAGGTTCTTCTTTCTAAACCTAGGAATCACCCTACCTATATTGTAAAAACTGATTACCTTATATTCATTTATCTCTATGGTATATTAAAAAATAATATCTCTACCATTATGGTAACTGTAAACTTGTCCAACATTTCTTTTAGAATTACATTGATCTAATAAATGTAAAAGTCTTATTTAGGTCTCATTCAAAATTATGGATTCTAGTTATCCAACAAGGCTTATCGATCAAGAATAAAATAGATCCACTATGTCAGACCACCTATCCCTAAAGATTATCACATAAGAACCATATTCCATTTAATGGTATTTATTAAAAAAACATCTTATGTTCCTAAGAACACTATCTTAGAAGATGTTAAATTGGAATAGGTAAAGAAAGTTGTCAACCATTAAGGGTTAAAAAATTAATGTAATTATATAAGAGCTGACACTCACTAGGTATTGAGGTATGGTAATACCTCCTTGAGTTTTAACTCATTATAAAACCACACACCTTCCAGGGGGTGTCATTACCTTTTTTACGAGTTCTACCCAACTCAACTGAGTCAAATAAGAAACAATTAATATGCTTATAACTTTTCTCAAAATCTTACCAATTCTTCGTCACTATGTGTGATTCCTCAATATGAGAAACCCTTTCTACATAAGGACATAACATTTTAACCAGATTCACATATAAAATGTCATTAGGCTCTACAATCTATCCATTAGGTTTTATGAAACCTAGAAAGAATTAATTAGGGATCTGTAGGAAATTTTCAGATTCACCCCATAGAAATATTTAAATCTAACCCTTACATGAGGTATAATGATAATAAAACCCTTAAAAAGGATTCATATTAATGATTTTAAATGATTCTCATTTGAACCATTTAATGTAGTTCACACATAGGTAATATATTGTACCATTTATAAAATCAAAATATATTAAACATTATATTTAGTTAACAACATGTCACATTATGAAATACATATTCTAGATTTAATTTTCAAAATTGATTTATCCATAAGTCATCATAACTGTGATTAGTTAAAGAAAATTTCAATTCCATGATATAATGGAAAAAACACATTTTAGTTTTTAATTGGAATTTTAGTTAATGGATTCCTTGAAATAAGAAATCTCAAAAGCATAATAAAAATGATTTTATCAAGTTAAGGGACTAGTCTAGTATGATTCCACCAAAACATTATTTGTAACACTATATAATCTATTGAAAACACTTTAAATAACCATACTATTTTCATACAAATACCCCAATGGTGATAAGTACTGAGGCATAAAAATAATAAGGTGGCCTATATGGGTCTCTTTATTTTATTCTCTATTTTAAAACACCCTAAGTGGGTTTATTCACATAAGAGTATCATTTCCAAACAAACTACTTTGGTTGATTCCAGTTTCTTTTGTAAGAAATATACACCAACTGACCTCCTTGGCTTGATTTGTGCATTTAGATGTTTATTCAAAAGGGTTATCATTCCCAAATAATAGATGTTCTAGCCTTCACAAAGGAAATTTTTTTCCATAAGGATTTCAATTATACATACATATATAAGTATCATAGTTAGTTAAGTGGATTAATTTTCCCAAATTATTAAATTTCTTGCCTTTATAAGTTAAAATCGGTATTCATGTGACTACAAAAAGATTTTTACCTTTGCCTTTAGAGTATATCAAGTACATATGTAATAGTTCAATTACATAGGTAACTATTCTATAATTTATAAAGTCTCATAAAATTTATAAATTGTCCAAATGGCTCAAATTTAATTGAAACCATTAATGTTTCATCCCATAAAACCAATGGTTCATAGAGAAAACATGTCATGATTCGTTAGTTAAGGATCCACCATAAATCTATATGGGAAAACATTATTTAGCTTGATGTACATACTTTAAAAACAAATTATATATATTAACTGTAAAAACCATTCTATCATAGATAAATAATATCAATAAATGTGGTAATAATCATCAAAATCTACTACATAAGTAAGAAATACTATAGATAATTCAGTAAATCAACTAAGAATGGTATACATATCATCATGCATCAAGAAATCAAAAATGAAATCTATATTGCCTGGAACATGAATGACATGAGAATCTAAATTTTCCTGTAATGATGCATGTAGAAATATATCCATGTCATATCGATACAAGGGTAAAATTCCCTAATTCAATAAGTAGTATAAATACAAAAATCACTCTTATTGGAATATTAATCAACTATAATAACAATAGTATATATATTCACTTCCCAAAAAACAGTATATTTTCCTCAAGCATGGGATGGCCAAACCCAGTCATTATCTGTTCAAAAAGTGTTGAAGAATTCCTAGTATCATGCCTTCCCTAAAAAATAGTAAGATAAAATAAAATTAATATTTGATACAACTTTTAATATCCTGATCTAGGAGCCACTAATCCAATTCCCTAAGCCAGTGGGTCACAAACACTCAACAGTATCCCTATATTCTAGAGTCTTATGACTAGTAGTGAGGGTATAATGGTGTTATAGTGGAGAGATTAAACCTTATGGATCAATAATAAGTTTTCTAGAAGCAATTATCAACAAATAAAAGAGAAATAAGTGGAAGATAAATGATATAAGACAATAAATAAAAAAAATTATGAGTTACTATAAATGAATAGGATATTGTATATAAGAAATAGACATAAAGTAGGTAATATAGTTTATTGAACTAAACTGAACGAGAAAGATAAAAATAAAAGGTCCCAACTATGGAAGGGAATCGGGATTACATGCTCAGCCACTACTCCCATGGTCCCATATCTAGAAAAAATAGCATTGTGCACAACTATAATCCAAAACTTGTAACTATGAGGTTTTCTCAAATTCCAAATAGTATCCTAAACAGGGTGTGAGATATAATTAGTAGTCCCCCACCCATGGTGTCTAATAAAATATATTTCATGTATATAAAATAAATTAGTTTTAAATTATAGTAATTGAGGTGGTGTAATGAAGTAAATTAATTTAATCAAGTTTGTATTAGGTTCCTTGAGAAAAGCTGGAAAACTATAACTACTTTGACATAAGTCAGAAATATTAGTAAAAAATATTCATCGTGAGTATATATATATATGTATGTATATAGATGTGTTTGTATATATATGAACTATATGCATAGTAACATATATAGGTATATATATAGTACTAACCAAGACCTGATATGTAACTCAGGCATCCATGTATAGTCATGAGAGTCTCATAGAAAAATATAGGATTACATGCCTGAGGATCATTAATAATATAAGAAGACGTGTCAGGAATCATAGATATTATAGGGCATCATGCTAGGTGGCATAAAAAAATATAGGATTCTATGCTGGTTAACATAAATAATATAGGATTCCACATAGGGTATTATAATTTACAATGATGAGGTTCACTCCCATCATCTTAAATAAGGGGGCATCGAACATCATGCCAAGTAACCCAAGTGATGTGAAATTCCATGTCCAATATCCTTGACCAAGGGGGTTCGATAGGCCAAATTCACAATCCTAATCAAGGTCCCTCTATTATAATCCAATACATGGTATTGGAACATTCCATATGATCACTTAGCCTAGGTGTTCCATAAGGAGGACCCAACATCATTCATGGTTCAATGGATATTCACTATTAATTTGAATTTGTTATTTATCACAGGACATAAGAATAATACATGCCAGAATATAAACAAGGACAAGTGATAAACACGATTTGATTATAAATTTATCTATCAATTTCTCTCATCTCATTTATAACATAAGGAAATCAAGGGAAGCCCCCATTCCATGACACGAAACGATTATCACTACAAAATATCCCTATTTTCATTAATACAGATAGTGCACCTCAAAGGTTGTTTTATTATAATATATATCATGATTTAAATACCACAAAATTCTATTTTGTTTAATCATATCTTCCATGATGGATGATTAAACACACTATTAAAGGTGATAAAAATGGTAGGTGAAGCATTATAATGATATAAGAAAAACAATTTCTAACATCCTTTAACCGAACAAACTATATGGGGTGGTTCGTGTTGGGGTTAGTTGACCACCAACCCAACTATGGGGTGTAAGGTACATCATGGTCATGGAATAAGTATTTTATGTACAAAATTTTGTACTTTTATAAGCAACGTGTGGAAATCCCCTCTCGTTTCCTAATAAAAATTTTATATAAATAAATTAAAGGATAGGTATATATACCAACTAACATGTTATTATGATAGTTCACTCATCCAATATTGAGTCTTGATTTAATCTAGATTTAGAGAAATTTTGAGATTCATCAAACACCCTAGAAATAAGGAAAATGTGCTCATATGCATTTATAATTACTTGTCTTGAGATAATCAAAGAAGGGAAATAAGAGGAATCCAAGTCTTTATATTATGCTTCTGATTCACCTAACAACATCTGTTTTAGACCAAGAATGAGGGAGATCCCACTATTTAAAGAGGAGAGGGGGAGGGGGTACACGGAGGGATACTCTTTGAAAATTGGGTGAAAGTGGGGTGAAACCCATTTGAGGTAGGAGGGTAACAATGGTTATTTATTCATTTAAATGTTAAACATGGTTTGGATACATGGTTTAGATAACCATACACCAAAAATTTCGTGCTACTATCCAAATTAGAACCCATGTCATATAGTTAGTTCATTTTTAGACAAACTATGCATAGGTCGTGTATCCACCTCTATAATTTTCTGATGATCCCTCGCAAGACTGTATAGACTTGGGTGCATGATTAAACAAACTGTGTCACACCCTATAGGACCCTGTACATGACAAAATTATTTTCCATTGAGGTAATCATGGTTTCTTCAAACTATTTACCTATAGAAAATAGATTTCATAGTTTGGTCCACATGTTTAGTACTAACCATGCACTAACTGGGCACATCAGTCGATTCCTCTTGAAATAATGTTTTTGGAGATTGATACTCACATAAATCATTCAAATACCTAATACATCCGTATTTACATAAAACTCTTCTAAAAATTAAACTGTTATGTTCTCCAACACATCGAATTTTTTAAGGCTAATTTTTGGATTTGGATTGTCCACTAAATGAAAATTCCAAAAAAAAATATTGGAAATTTCAACCCATCCTAAACATGGGATGCTTCATTATTAGATTAAATTGATGGAAAATGAATTATCAATATCTACTTATTATATATATGACTACATGACCATTAATTCTTATATGTAAACATCTTTCCTTGTACCCTTCACTGGAAAGTGATATAAATTTTTTATAAGGTCGGATCTCCCATGAGCATGGAGTTGTTTAAGGAGGATTCAAGGTTAAACCATCAAAATGAGATGCACAGAAAAGATGTCGAATACTGAAATCATGATCACTGATATGATCAAAGAGGTTTTTTTCCTATGGTCCATGGTTTTTTATTAACTGACCAAAAATAAAACATCTAGTTAAATTACATGATCATTTTGTGATTTTTTTCTAATGCGTACATTAATTTATGGATTCAAGACCGCAGTCAAATAAATAAATGGAATTTTTTGAAAATATGGAATTAAAATAAAAGTATTACCTATAAAAAAAATCTTGATACATGGTTAAGCTCCTAATTAAAATCCAATTAATATTAACATTACATGTAAAATATAAAATAAGAAAAGGTATGCATAATAAACAAAATCCCTAAAATTAGTTTTAATCCCTTAGAATTATGTCATATAATTAAGATAAACTAATAGATAAAGTGTTGTTTTTACCTCTATAAAGGGAAATTTTAATTATAATAAATTATTAAATAAGATATTAGGTCAACAAAATTAAAAATTTACTTGTTTAATGACTATAGTATTTACAATATAAATTGAATGGTATGTGTTAATAAAAACTAAGTTAGTTTTTTTATTGGGGAGTCCACTCAACATATCAAAAAGAATCCAATTTTCATTTTTTGTGACCACCTATCTAAATACATTTCTATAATTTTCATATACTCTATCTATATTATAATAAGGGAAATAAGGATCCTTTCTACAATATTTTCCTCATGAAGGGACATTCTGATTTGAATGGTGAGGTCTGTTAGGACTTAATAAAATAGTAGAAGATATAATATGATAATAAAAATTATTTCATCTCACACATTTTGATATTAAAAAAATGTAATAATATATTTATTTTAATTATTGTGAAAATAGAAAGAGAAACTAAAAATACATTTTTTTCATTCCTTAACTCAAGTCATGTCCTTTCTGGCACAATTTTCTCTAATTGGAATAGATGTTTTACACTAATTTTCTATTATAGAATTTTTATTATGAGTTAGAATTCCCTAGAACAAATCATCATCCCACAAAGAAGATGTGAAAAAGGATTTTTAAAAAATATAAGTTGATGGTGATCCCCTCATGATCTTATCATTGGTATCTTTAAAATATGAAAGAGAGTCCTAAAGATAAATGTGATTCTCACTACACTATTTTTAAGTAAACTAGATAGGGGGATATTATCTTGTAATGTTTTCTTCAAGTATTAAATTATATGGTACTTCATAAAAAACCAATGGGAATTTCTTTCATATTTAGAAAATATTTTGTTATGGTACTTTATAAAAAACTAATGGTTCACTAACTCTAGTATAAAAGACATAAATTTCAATGAATGACTAATATAAAATATAAGAATCTTATTTAATTATGGAAAAATAATTATTTACCAAATAAAATTAATATTATTTAACTTTTTTATACATACTAAAGAAATTTAGTCTCAATTGTTATAAGATACTAGGTATACTAACAAAATACTTATAATGTTTTATAAAAAGAAACAATTATAAATAAAGATACTCCACAAATATTTTATATTTATTTCATAAATTCCATGATATTATTCTAAATCTAGACATAAATCCATATTTATACCTAAAGGAAATCCCCTTTAAATTTAGTTAAATCTAGGAAGCCTCTTTTTTGGACAGAGGTGAACCCATTACATGACCTCTTTTTTCTGGCCCATAAGCACAATGGCCCAAGGCATATGGCCTGAAGACCCAAGGGTTAATGTCCCATGGGTATATGGATCTCCAAAAAATCATATTTTCACACCATGCTCTCACTAGTACCTACCAAAAAAACTCAATGTTCATACCACAATCTAGTTAGCCTTTCTGCCATAAGTGTGCATCTGCACCACCATCAGCATCTTTATTGTTAACTACATGTCCCTATTTCGTCATCCATAACACCAACCATCATACATGTTCTTTACCACCACTCATGATGCCCCATTAAAGTCCTCGTTCTCTTCTACATCAATATTTTCCTATTATTATCCTCTATACAGACATTAAGATGATGTTATCCCTCCCATTTGATCTCTTACATGCGGGGTAGAGACTTCTCACCCCCAAAAAATATTTAAGCTGTTGTAAGTGTCTAGGAATTGATCCCCAACTATAATGGATTCATCCAAAGGTAAATTCCTATACGTCATGATATTTATTTTTAAAAATATAAATTATTAGTGAGGTAAATGAGTTCACTTGTTAACTATAGAGGAACCTAGGCTTTGGTTTATCACATAACATCTCATCTATGTAATCATTGATCATACATGTGGTGTAAATTTATTAATATACTCACATTTCCTTATATATATCAATATATTGATAGTATAAAAACGAAGTTCAATAATGAGACTTATATATATTTTTTTAATCTTCCATAATTTTTTCCAGGACATGTTTTTTAAACAGTAGTGCAACAACTAACCATATATCTTCCGTATTGTTTAATGGATATCATATCAATTGAGAGATGATAATAATCTATTAATAAAAATTCACAGGTGTTTGTTGAAAACTATTACTTAAAAATTGGTTCTAGCTATAAACGAATATCAAAGTACTTTATGCATCTAAGATAATAATCCGATAAAAACATTGAGTATTTACTTCTAGTTAATACCAACTATGATTCTATAAATGAAACCTGTAAATTTAATGATAGTGATAGAATATTTAACTTCTATGGGTTAAGGATCTAGATTCACATGAGTTTTCATAGCAATGTTGGTCTCTACTAAACTCAATGGAATTAGTAGTTAAAGAGACACATACTTCATAGGATGTGATAACTAAATAGTTGTTTTATGTTCACTATGGTGGGTGATACCTATATTATTCTTCTTGAATAATGAATAATAAAAATAATAAGTAAATGGAAATATACTAAGACTGACATTTATGTATGAACCGTGTAATGGATTCAATGTTTCAAGATTCGAGGAATACGTGTTTTGGTTATTTATTATACTTGATGTTGTTGGCCATTATTCATGTGAAACATGATATGCCTAACAATATCTAGTACCAATATATCATGATTTGTTATTGAAAGGTTTTGTCTATAAAAAAACTATACATCAGTCATTCTGACTAAAATATTTTTGAATTATACTTGTCAACTAATACTTCTAAAACCATCATTTTGGGATACTAGTTCTCAAGGTCCCCTCATTCAAAAAAAACCTTACGAAATATATGTATATGACATGAATAACAAGTGAAATTATGGTATATGTCAATATTGATTAACTTGAAATGGTCGGTGACATCGATAAAAGAAATTAATATTTACATATTAAATAAATTAGTTTATTTGTAAATCACATATAGTTGTTATAGAATATTCCTTTGGAAATAAAGGAATCTCATAAGTCTCTAATATTTTATTGGGAGCACTATAGGTTCTCAATATATATATGTCTATAACATATGGAATAAAAAATTTATATCTTACTAGTATTTTAATTCTAAGGAATGAATTTATCCAATAATTAATAAAATTTTAAAATATTTTCTAGGTAATAAAATCAAAAAATAGATATATTGGTTTTTTAAAATCTAGTAATAGTAAATATATTGAAAAATTATTGAAAAATTAGAGTTAAAACAATTTAAGACCAAATTTTTATTGGAATGTAATCTTTCCAATAAAGTAAGAATGGTAATAAGAAATAAAATATATTTAATTAATTTCCCAAGATCAAGTTATAGGAATTTATCTCTTATGACATGATGTGTAATGATGTTTTAAATTACTAATGCACAATGCATAACAGAATAATATCAAATATATCTAACATAACTACATCAACTGGGATTTAGAAAAATCCAATAGTACATAGAAAAGTATGATTGGATGAATTTATGGTGTCTAGAGATGTGGGAATGTAACTTATCAATGGAAATGAACAATTTTATAAATTTAGTTCAATTTAATCTAATATCATAGTAATTCTAAGGAAATGTGTAAGACAAACTAATTACAGACAGAGGTTTCATATCTACAATATCTAAGTCTATTATGGCTTATGATATGGTTTAATAAGTAGTTTAGAAATAGATTTTTCTAATTTTGGGTTATACCAAAATAAGTAGTTTTATCATTATTATTATAATCGTAGACTACGGACTTAATCAAGATGTCACGTTTCTAATATTGGAATCAGAGGTGGATACTCAATAATATCATAACTTGAGGGAATTTTTCAATAAATTGATATCGCAATTAGAATATTCTCTACACATACATGTGAATTTATCCATCCCTAGTCATGGAAACATGGTATGACTAGTAGTTATATCTGTACTCAATAGAATCATGTTTACCATGTGATAAATAATATGTCATTAGCATATTTCTCTAGAGAAATTTGGAGTCTATTTGAGTTGGTTCCCTAAAACAAATTACTTTTACTTTAAAATTCTCTTATAGACATATATTTTAAAATTAATAAATACCATATCATATATTGACTATTATTATACATAGAATTAATTTGATAATATCCTCAAATATATATCACATTGTAAAGGTCATAGCAGCTCAGTATTGTGATGAGAACCTTTAAGTATCATGTCAATATTTATAAAAATTATTCTATGATTGCATAACTTTATATAATGGGACATATAGTACATTGATTATCATGTGTGATTAATTTTATGTAGATGAAACTTAATCTAATGTAGTTTCTATGTGGTAATATCAAAGATGGTAGATAATGAGAACAGACCTATTTGTAGTAAATACACATGTTTATCTTTAATTGGATATTCTTGTTTGTGAGTGTTTATCATGATCCTTTGACTTTAATATTATTATTAATATATGTTATTTATAATCGAATTTGATTTATTTCCATAATTTGTGATAACCTTTGATCATAGAAAAGTTTGTTATATTTGGTGTGTCATGATTAATATGTTTTTAATAAGTAAATTGTGGAACAATTTATCCCTTCTATCATTACATAAGTTTACATCTAATCCATTTTATAGACATGGAACTATAATATTAAATAAATTTTCCTTGGTTTAACGATTAGTATATTTTAAATACTCCATGGAAGATGTGGAAAGAATATATGTTAATGAAATTGGTGTGGAGCTATCTTGATGAGAAATCATGAAAAAAGGATTATATTACACAATGAGCATCGATATGTGGTTGTTATCGTTGCAACATATCTTATTTATCAATGGGTTCCCTAACACGTTACTAGATATTAATATTGTACTTTATGTAATCCCATACAATTCTACTGAATAAGAATCCTATAGGGTCATAGAAAAGGTGTTTATGTTAATATCAAGTAAATATTATTTTGTTTACCAATTGGAATAAATATTATTCTACAGACAAATAAGTGATATTTATTCAAGATTTATTAAATGATCAAAACTAAAAAATAAATATTTATTCATAAAGTAATTATTCAAATACATTGATATATAATTTTTATTTATCTCTTTTCATTCACAATTTAATAAATGCCTATTTATTCACTAATAAATAATTTATTAAATTACATGAATATTAAAATATATATTTGTTTCTCCATACTATGAATATAATATTTATTTATTTATAATATTTATCTCTTATTATTTACGATGTAATAAAATAATTATTTATTACCCAATAATTTATTTAATTATTAGAATTTTAAAATAAATATTTTGAGAATTCAATAAGTGCCAATGAGGATGAGAAGACATAGTTATTGGTCTAATGATAAATATTCATTTACATCGTTGTAAATAATATTTATCATTAAATAGGTTTTTAGACACCATAGAATAAAATAATAATATTATTTTACATGGAATGGGGTTCTTTTGGGTTTAACATATTTTTGTGGGACTTTGTGTGATTAATAAATATGAAACCCTAACCATAGGTCTATAAATAAAACATTATGATAGTTATGTGGTCTTTAGTCATTATACATAAAATTCTCCACCTAATAGAATTATTTATCAATGAAGAATGTCTCATGGGTTTTCTCTCAAGGATAACAAATTTTCTATTCTTCTTTCATTATTCTCAAGTCTGAGAGATCAAAATATTATCTTCCAGACTGAAGGGATCTTTATTGAAATTATGAGAGCAATACAAGAAAATAAGTATGACCACGCTTGCACTTGGATTACCATTTGCAATGTTCATACATCAAAAGATCATGTATAGATCCCCACTATAGGGAATATACTTTGGGTCCTCGTCAATGCAACGAAAATAAAACTAAATGGTTCTCGAACAATCAATTCCATTATTGAAGAAATAACTCCAGACTAAGGTCTTTATTTTTGCTATTAAATTATTTATAAATTAAAATGAAAAAGATCCCCTCTTGTTTATGGTGAAAATATTTTTCAATATTCATTAGAAAAAATTCATTGGCCACAAACTTTATATTCATGTACATTATGGATAATCCATTGAATCAAAAAAAGTCAAGTTGGTTATTATCCAAATAGGTCATTCTGTTATATCTAAAACCATAATAAATTACATTTGAACATCACAGGCATAACAATCCATTACTAATATTATAAACTAGAGAGAATAGTTTCACCTAAAATGTATAATATATGACATGTGTACATGTCATCCCCACATTTTCTCCCACATCAGCAATGAAATATCATCCCATAAATATAAACATAACATCATAAAAATTAAAAATTTTAAAAAATATATCAATAATAAAAAATTACATTGTATAGATCCCATAATTACCAACATGCATTAATTGATTATTAGGCCTATATTCCAATGATTGAACTAATTTTATAAGATAACCAAGGAATAACCAATCTAGTTACACAATCTAGAGTGGGAATACTCACCCAAGTCTTGTTTAGCTGTCCATAGGCTAAAGAGAAACTATATAGCTCAATTTGGGTTGAAACATTGGATGGACACACCAATTCACACACACTCCATCTCAAAACTGTCAAAAGTCGCTCAATTGTGGTCTAGTATCTCAATATACATGTCAAGGAAATACCATTTGGGGTTTTATCATTTGGTTAAAGAGACTTTTAATCTTGTTCATTTCCATCAACAACCATCACATCAAGGTATAACAATCAATGGGTCTAAATTGGCCCTATAATTCATTATCTATATCATTTAGGTAAAAGGGAAACAATTCAACTTAATTTATGGTAAATCACTCATGGTATGTGAGACCATGTATTACATGCCGCATGAAATTACAAAAATTACTATGGATTATTTAGAGGCTTCCTACCTCGATCCACTAAAATTATACTCCTAATATAACTCTAGATGATTCTTACATGATTCTTAGATTTACGAAAATCTTTTAAAATACATGAATTCAGGTATAAATGGATAAGAGCTTCACAATAGTGATAAAATAGTGATAGAATGGATGAGAAGTCTTATCTTTACCATGGAAAAACTCCTATAATGAACAACACCTGAAATTGGTGACAAATATAAGATATCCACTCATAAAATAAGAATAGGATGATAAAATGAAAACAACTAATTATTATTATTATTATTATTATTATTATAAGAAAAAAGATGAAGGGAAAAGCAGTTTCAACCACTACTGGGTGAAATGAGGGGAAAACATTATATAATTGTTTAATAAGAAAATATATAATTATTTAATTTAATTTGAATGTAAAAAAGCAAGAAAGTACACAATAATTACTCCCTATCCCAAAACATGGTACCTAGTGGGAATTGACCACCCGATGAACCTAAAATGTTTTACCCATTGCTTGACGGATCCATGGAATACATTGTACAACTCACAAGGTTCCTATTTTCTCTTATCACTATAATGATATTCTCAAATTGACCCCCCCTCTCACTCCAAGAAATGGCCTCTTGGGCCCCTCCCACCACCTAAAATTCCCAAAAAAAACCAAAAACATGAGGTTTTTTGAAAATTTAAAGGAGTTCATCCCTCATAATTATGTGGGGTGTATAAAATTACACACTATTGTGTAGCTCATCCCCTTGATTCATCAACGAGAATCACCTATCCTCATCAATGAATATCTATTAACCTGAAACTTTTATATCAATATCCTACCACATCTCCTCCTAGATACATATATTCTTCTACTGCACTCATACTAAAGGGAATGTCTTTTCATGAAAATTTTTCTCACTGTGATGTAATTTATTAACCTCTCACTCCACAAATAATGCATCCAACTCCAACCCTAAATCAATTCCACTAATCACATGTGATGGATCGGGATGTATCATCTAAGCTAGATAATGTGAAATAAATCATTCATATCATAACACTACTAGGAAATTGTTAATAGTATAACTTCTTACTAATCCACTCCAAGATTTTTAAAGGTCCCGATAAACATTGACAGCAATTTCCACTTCCTATGAATATAATACTATCCTAGATGAGGTGAAACTCATAGAGATACTAATTTAACCAGACCAAACTCATGAAAAAGGACCATCATTTTTCATATGATCTTTTTATATTATGATCACTTGTTAATCACTTCAGGATCAACTATATATGCTCCAATGTCTCCTATATGAGACTCAACCCAATAACTATTAACTCACTAACCTATAGCCAGAACATAGGAAATCAACATAGTCTACCATATAAATCCTTATAAGGAACCATATAAATCAATTTTTGGTAAATATTATTATAGTAAATCTCACCTAATGAAAGATAACTATCCCAGGAACTACTGAAGCCTTAGAAAAAAGCTCACAAATTTTCCTCTAAAATCCTGAAAATAGGATTGTACATCCCATAGGTATGATGATGGTATGTCATGATTTATGTACCTCTTTTTAAAATGAATTATAAAGACCTTACCAGAAAAGATATGTGGACTAACTATACAAATTGAAAATGATACTTATTAGAAAACCATTAAGTCATACTATCACACATATATAACACCTACCCATCTCATTGGAAAACTGGGTCTCCCTAATCCGTCATATTTTTTGAAAAATTGGTCAACTAGTCCCTAATAACCATTTAGTATCTCTTGCTCAGAATTTCCTTTGGAACCTCATCATAAAATACATTATCGCATGATCTCACTTCCACTTAGGAATTTGTAATGACTAGAGAATTCAAGTGGGTTAGTAGTGATAATCCTTTTGTAGCTGATTGGTATGTCATTATGATGAAAAACCTCATTATGTATTTCATCATCCTGGGAAAACAGTACTGCTTGAGAACATCATAGTACATATTGTTAATTACAAGGTGAACATCCAATCTTGAGGCATGTGAATCCCACATAATCTTTTCATGTATGGTCATAAGAACCACAATCCTACCTCAAATATAGAGAACCACATCAGAATAAATAAACTAATTAGGTGGTGTATATTTATAATATATACCATTATAAAAATTCAAACTATTTCAGATATATCGATCTAAGTCAGTATTCCATACATTGATATGTCAGGGTCACCCAACTCTAAAACTCTAATATATCAACGTGAATCTCAAAAAAGTGTTTAATCATCTACCACTCTCTACAAGCCATGTGTACCACCTACCCTTAAGTCTTACTAATAAATACATCATAAACAGCATTATGCATCCCATTGGTTTATTCCAACTTCATGTTAAAAAACTGAATGTATATGACCCACCTCATCTACAGAATTTTAAGGTTTCTATAAGAAAAATATATTTTATGATTTTATTTTATATATATAATAAATCCACTACCTATAGGATAGTTATTCTAATATATCAAAGAATTCACTACCATAATAAAATATAGATCATGATTCGGTCATTTCCTATCGTTCATTCTAAACTAACTCAAATATATGAAACCACATGCATGACCTAAATCAATATAGACCCCAAAATAACCCCTAAAACATCACAAAAAAAATTGTTTCCTATTTAATATACATAGTTATGATCAAAACAATAATAGATTTAAAACATTCCTTAACTAATTAAAGGCTCTTTCATAAGAATCCGGCCATAGGAACTTCACCCTCTTTTTAGTCATATTCGTCATCAATACTTATAGACATAAGAAGTCTGGAATTAAACTCCTGTAATTTCATAGAAAACATAGGAATATATAGATCTTAAGAATTTTCTTACGACTCTACAAAGAAACTGCAACCTGAACCTTCTCATGGTTAACTAATATTTCATCTATAGATATCTCAAGCACTAAGGTATAGACCACATTAATCCATAATTTACACTTCAAAATATTGACATAAAGTAGATTATCTCGAATTGTGTCCATAAATATCATCATAATGTGAGAAATACCCTCCCTCGACTCAGAGTATACTAAAATTTCAATTATAAAAAAACAAAATGAAAGAATCCCAATATGGATGGAATACCCTATTAATTACGTATATAAACATGATTGGTGCATTTATCAATCTGAATGACATCACATGATACACAAGCAGTCCATACAAACTTCAAAATGTAGTACAAGGATCATCATAAGGTGACTATTTCAATTGATGATAAATTAATCTCAAATAAATCATAAAGAACCACTTGGATCCCATTAAATTTTAAATAAAATCATCAATACATGGAGGGGGATTCTAGTTCTTGAACATCATCCACATAAACATCTTAAAATCCACACATAGGCATAATGAGTTATCTTATTTCTTATAAAACAATATACAAGAACCCTTATAGGATGTGATTAGGTGAAAAAAACCATTCACCTCAAGATAAATTAGCTGTGCATTTCATTACCAATGTTCTAGAGGTGATATCCTATAAAGAGTAATGGATATGAGCTTTATATCAAGAATGAGATATATCATAAACTCGAACTATCTCTCATGTGTAATTAATGATAATTAATTACAAAATAATCCCTATAACTAATAAATAATTAGAAGAAATTATATATAATACATGTCTTCCTCATTAAGAAAAACATTGGAAAATGAGGTAGAAAGAGACCCCAGCTGTTGATGGTCATGTTTTTAATAGACTTCGTTTATATCTGACTCACCAAAAATAATATAAGGGTCACCATCAAAATACTTGAAAGACATCCATCGATGATATTAGTCAATGTATTCATGATACTGAGTCAATAAAACTATACCAAAGATCATATTGAAACTACAAATCCCAAATAAAATGAAATACCATAGATGTAACTTTTCACTAATCAAGGGACTGAAATTAGGACATCAATGAACCCCATAGATCACACCCCAAAGGTAATATTGATTGAAGTCACTTCATATATCTACTTAATGGTTATCCCCATATCACAAGAATCCTATATAGATATAACTATATAAGATTCACAGATATCAAATAAATCTAACATGGGGGTATATTCCACTATGATCATACCAAAAATGGTTGAAGGACCCTAATCATGATCAACAGGTTTCTGCTCAAAAGCTTAAAGTTGGCATAACCCTAAGCCTATTATGTATCCTTAAAACCCTTATAACCATAAGGATCAATACTATGTTTCATCTACTGTACCTAATAACCTAATACAACTCCATACCCTAACTTATCATAAGAACGTAAACTATCACCCTATGAATTAAAACTGATATCATAATTGATCATTAAGCCTAAGAGTTTTTACATCCACTAATAGATTGAGAATAAATCTAGAAAAAATACTTTACATACCCCCAACTTCCCACATAAACCACACTCAACTGGATTTCGTGGTACTGATATCTTGTATATCCTAGCCTAATACATGGATAAATGCTAGTTGAGACCTTCCAATGTTGGGAAAATATGAACCATAGCACAAAATGGCTTGCCCATTTACAGTCCTATAAGAATTTATAAATAAAAATCATCGACTAGTTAAAGATTCACTACCAAACCCAATATATGAACCTAAATTCACAAATGTTCTATCCATATATAGGTTCCTATTTGTGAAAATGAATTGATTCAAAGCCTTATAAAATAATTTAAGTTCTAAGGTGTTTACCTAATAATGAATTGAGTTTATCATTCCATCCTAAAATTGTTGAAACTGGTGCGTCATCACTTGGAGGTGAAGGATAAAAGTGAATAAGTATAGTAAAATGATATGAATAATCCATCACTTATATACTATCCCAAGTATTATTAAAAAAAATACTTAGGCATTTTCTACTATCAGTATATAAGGAAATAAGTTCTAGAAGGAACTAGCCAAAAATTCTTTATAATACAACCATATATGCTTCTGAAACTAAAAAAGGAAATCCCACTAGAGACTTTCTAGTCCTATAATAATATTGACCATGCTTTCATGAAACATCAGAATTATTATGATTTAAATATGTTTCTATAGAATATATAAGACCTTAGGCCATATTTTAAGGAGCATTGGAGGTTTGAAGTTTGTATTTTTAATAAAAAAGAAAAAAATAGGGGGTGGTTTGGAAAACAGTTTTCAAAATTTAAGATAACTTCATTCAAAGAGTTTAGTAGTTAAGAACCAAGTGGACATTTAAAAAAATATATATATTAGAAAGAGGGTTCACTGTGATTTCACTATGCACATCCAAATTTCATCATTCTTATAGATTAATTAAAGTTGTATGTAATTATTTGGTTGAAATTAATCATAATCTCGATTAGTTTCTATGATTTTATATTAATGCTTGTTGACCCAAACCTTAGCATAAAAATGATATAGCTAAGGTCCAAATCTAATAAATTGTATAATAACTTCCAAATATAATTAAAATCTCCTATAAGTGGGTATGAAAAGGATTTTTATGCTATATAATCATAACAACACAAGTCATGCACTCAAAACATCACACTAATCTATTAAATGTAAATACAATTCCATTCAGTTTAATAAAACAATGAATTCAAACATGGATCAAAGTAATATAATACTGAATTAATTGTTTCTAAACCCAAAATACATCAAAATAATATCACTAAAAGTATTTAAACTCCTTTTACAAGATGTGTATCTCCCTCAAATCAAACGCCCACCATTTATCCCAACATCAAGAGGAGGAGAAACTCTCATAGATCTGCTTCTTCATTTTAACTCTCTCTATGAGGGTAAGAAGATCCAGAACTTCAATATTGATTTTATTAATCCTTTTGGAATCCAAAATAGTATCACCATGCCTCCTGGTTGAACTTTAAAATGATGTTTCCATGTTTCCCTTTTATTTCCAAAATGGGAAGTGGTTTGGAGAACCTGGTTTTGGAGAAACCAATTGTGTCTCAATTTTGGATCAGTAAATAACATTATCTCAACATTGAAAATATATATGAGTTTTTTGTTTTGAAATATTTACTATAAGAATATCCAATTTGATAGCTATTGGACGTTTTAATGATAGATATTGCCAGGATACCAAACCAAGCTTTTGACTTCATGCAGATTCATTTCTATGGACATATTAGTTCAGTTGGGCCACTAGATTGATGGATTTGGATTGGGAGTCTTGAGATGAGTTGTATCCAAATTATTTTTGAATAAGAAATCAAAATTTCTGCCTAATTGAACGCATTTATTTCTTAGAACATGGAAAATAGTGGATAAGAATTTATGGGATTCCATGAAGTTTGGCCCATTCTCCTTCTACATCATCTCTGGCCCTCCAAATCACCTCCAACTTTAATAAAATAATAAAAACAATTGAAATTAAGCTTTTTTAGAGTATTAAAACTAGTATAATTTAATTAATCATTATTTTAAATTTTTTATAATAATTTTAATTCACAATACAAAATCTGTTTAACATAGTCATGTAAGGGTGACATAAAATAGTGAATCCCAATGCGATCACACCCCCACACCTAAACATATTCACTCTGGGATAGAGTCACATTTCAAAAAAACATGGATATATTCCCAAATTCATGAATATTTAACATTAAAATATTATTTCTAATAGAAATGTAATCAAAGAAAAAACCAATGTAAAGGACTTATTCTCAGGGATCATGGAAAAAGATGTCTCATAAATTTTATCAGAAATATATTCAAGGTGATGAATGATACCAAATTGAGAAAATGATTCAAAAGTGAATAAAAAATGTGACTAAATATAAAAATATTTTTGTGAAAACCATTCCATGATATTATTTTTACTTTCTATCTATATAAAATATATTATTTTAAAAAATTTATGTTTGAATGATTATGTACACAAAATATAACCTACATAATTTGCAATTGTGTTTCATTACCCACTGACTTAAGCATTACAAGAATCCAAAACATAATCCCTTGGCTTATATATCCCCATAATTTTTAGTTTTCACCACTCCCATAATTTTTTATTATTTTTGTTTTTTTAGTTTGACTTGGAAAAAATCCCACACTCGTCACTCATCCCATGTTCAATCTTCTCATGACAATAATTTTAATAATTATAATAAGATAAAAGGATGAGGAATAGTGATTTGTTCATGACCAATAAAAAACCAAAACTATTGTGTTTTTTTATTAAAATATTTTTATGGTGTACGACAATTAGATAACAGGTACACACACATAGGTTAATCCTATAAATTAATAAAGTGATAGGATAAGGAATGAATGTATGGAAAAATAATTTTTGAAATATAAAAAATATTAACCTAGCTTTTATTTACCTTATTCTGAGTAATAAAAATTCACACTTCATAGTTGGGTGAAATTATGTGGGAGATATTAAGTGACATAATTTTACCATAAAATACTCACATAAAGGATAATATTCTTATCAAAGGTTTAAAAGTGATACAATAATTTATATCTTAGAAAAAAACCAATTTTTCATAAAAATTCACACCTAAATATAATATTCAATCCAAAACACACCTTATATTAGTGAAGTTTTTTTTCAAATATTAATGCAATATTTAATAGAGAAATTTTTCATACATTTTCAATAATTTCCAAGATTATGTGGATATCATTTTCCATTATTAAGTGGGAATAATTTTCCATGATTAAGTGGGAATTATTTTACATGATTAAGTGGGCATAAAAATTGAATATTTGAAAAAAAGGTTAATGAGGGTGACGGGAGAGTAAAAATACTATTCATTAAGAAAACAAATAAAAAATAAAAAGATGATGAATAATCCCAACTAAAGAAGGATTATACCCATCCCCCATGCCTATAGTATGTAGTTTCCTCACTATAATAAAATAGAATGTGGGAAGGAATGATAAAACTAGGTTGGTGTCATTGGTAAGACACTTCTTGAACTTGGAGTTCCTCAATCAGGGACTCCGAACATGATTTGTGAATGTCTAATGGAAAGATGTACCAAGAGAATTTATAGCTTCCACGAACTATGAAACACTGTTGACATCTTTTATTACCCTTTGACTGGGTATTTAAAGGTGAATCAATTTATATCGTTTCATATTGACTCTCTATAGGTAACTACAAACCATTTACGTACTGAAAAGATATAAAATAATGTGAATCATCTATATCAAATAGAGAAAACAACAATGTAGAAGCTAGAAAAACTCTACCTCAAATGATAGATTGCATGACATATCGATCAAAAGGATTAATATAAACCATATGTAACTTTCTTGAATCTCATCCCCAAGCCCCACTTGGATCCTTTTAAATATACTCCATTTATATCATTAATTCCCCCATACTTGGGAATTAAATCCTCCACACGGACCTAAATGGCCAGTGTAAATCTAGATACATGCCTATTGAGGTATACCTATTCCAACTCTTATTCCTTGTGTCTACCAAGGTACCATGACACAGGATAACTAATAATAATCCCTACAATACCATTGTAGGTTCCCCACACTCCCTTAGAATCAACAGTCAATAAGAGGATGACTACACTACGATCAAACATGACCACACCATATATACTAATATCACACCACTAAACCACCTCCTTGGGGAGGAAGATATGAACCACAACTAGAAAAACTATATCCACCACTACCTTTGAATGAATCAACAAACTAGAATGTCATTCATTCCAAGGCTCCACAACAAGTCCCCTTAATAGAATCCTTCTAACTACCGCCACTTCCATCATTATAGTACCTCTCTATGATAAGGTATTTAATAATAACCTTTTAGAAATTTGAAAAGAAAAAATGTTCACATGTATAAGTATTTAATATATATGACCATCCTCAACACATATCACATTATTTTCCTCATCCCTATCAAACATCAGGGAAAATCACTGAAACATAGTAAGGATAGAAACATCCTCAATAACTAACATCCCCCTCTTTAAGAGTTGAACATACTATTTATCCTTGTATTCAATAAAAGTTACTAGGAAAATGTGATCATGAAACCAGGTATAAAAATATTACCAAGATAACCCAATGTATTTTTATATCAATACCACAATATCCCAACAACGCTTAACTAGACCTTGTATAATATAAATAGACAACTTCACCCTTTAATTATGGGGTGTCTAAATTTGGCCAAATATGAGCTAAATTGACTCTATCCAGTAATTAGTGTTCTAATATATTCCCTCAACTATGAACAATGGTAAATGAATCATCTGTAGCTTTTTCATAATACCAAACAAATATATAACAACTCATGTACTATATCTCACCAAAAACATCATAAGTGACAGTAAAATAGAATGGAGATACTAATCCATTGTTGGTATCAGCCCTACAGGGGACATCAGATAAACTGTCGGTGGGGAACACTAATCCGAACACTCCTAGTTATCCATTTGTGATTTATATGGTAGAAATCCTCTAAAATTTAAAACACATGAATCAGAACACATTTCTATCATAATTATTGATATCACAATTTAAGGAAATATGAGACACGTAATGCTCCCTTCAACATTACCTATATTCCCCATAACATAATGCTCAACATCTTGAGTTCTCCAACTAAAACATTATGAATATTAATGGGGTCATAAACAAATATATAATATTTATGTCAATAAACCTCCATTATTTGCTAATTTTGTTATTAAAATCATAGTTGATTTAATAGAAATTTCAATATAAAGTTATAGATGATGATACATTATAAGTTAAAATTGGAATTTCTTTTACTAAACACCATTAGTAAGAATGTAACTTAATCCCTTAATAATAATAATAAATACACCTTGGATTGGTTAAATAACATTCTACCATCAGGATACATAGGAATACACCATATACATTTGTGATGAAACATTAAATAATTTATCCACATAACATGTCCAAAGTAACCCATCACAAGTAAGTACATGTTCTTCATGTGAATCCTATATTCCTAGAATAATTCCTTAATTCACACCCACATGACACCCCAATCCAAGAGTAAAAATCTCATAAATAATAAATTATATCTAAGATGCATTACAATTATTAAATTATCATCACCATAAAAGAAAACTCCATGAATAATAGTCCTATCCTTTATAACATATACTTCCATCATGCATGGATCAGCTACTACCTGGTGGAAGTTCTATACCAAGCTACAAATTATTCTATCTCTTATCCACCTTGAAAATATAGTAAGAAAAAAAGATAACATAAAATGTTCTAATACCACTTTGTAAGGCCTCATCACATCTCACTCCACAATCACCACACCATAAGGTTACACATTACTTAATGTTAAAAATCTTCATTTATATATGTTTTCGAAAATTAGAAAGGGTCTAAAAATGTCATGGGTATAATACATCCCCACTGGTTTAGATAATTTTAAGTAATATAAGAAGTAAAAATAATAATATTCATCTAAATAAACTTTTTCAAATAAACATCATAAGTTAATTTCAATAAACAAATATTCCAACACAAGTTATATCAATATTATTTTTGTAGTTTTTACATATTTCATGTAGATAAAATTGATATACATAATTATTAGATCATAAAAACATTGACCCAGAATAAAAAAAAACATAAAATGTAGTGAAAGACGAAAATGATGTCCTAATTCATGGCATGTTCCCTTCTCCCGTACTGTATCTTAACAACTCAAATCATCCATATATTATATAACTATCAGCATTTTCCTCACATGGATAATGGGAGCCAACTTTGGTACCCACAGTGGCCCGATAAGGGTGTGAGCATAGCTCAATAGGCCACTATCAGTGATATCTTTAAAAAATATTCATCTTCAATAATGTACATAAAAATTTCCCATAATAAATTACTAAGATGATAAATAAATAATACATTATTGATCCATGTTAACCATGGTTACACCTTAGATCTACCATAACATCATTTACTAGTTTTTTATGTCTCTAAAAATAATTCAACACTACCCCGGGGGAAACATTGTCCTATCTTGAAGCATTTTAGAATTCCACCCAGGGGAACCAAGATCTACCCTAGAACCTCGTAGAATATCACCTAGTGGGAAATACTTCCTACCATATAACCATTTAAAATATAACCTTGTATAATTATGTTTTACTCTAAAACCATTTACAGTATCACTTATGGGGACCGTGTCCTACCTTAGGACATTTTATATTACAAATTTGGTGATGAAATCCTACCAACCATGACATTTCAGAATATCAACTAGGGGTAACCACATAATACACATGATCCTTTGACAATATCACATTTGGGAGCTAGATCCAACACTATAGCATCTTATAATATTACCCAAGGGAAACCATGCCCTACCCTCAAAACCATTTAGAATATCACTAAGGGGAACCAATTCCATACCCCGAGACCTCTAAGAATATCACCTGATGGGAACAATTTCTAGTACAATAGCATCTTAGAATATCACCCAATGAAACTATATCATACCTCAAAGAATTTTTTTCATTATGTAACATTTTACCACATCATGTACTCTTCATAGTTTATCAGAATGTGCATTCATATGAATTTCCATTATTCACATCATAGTTTTATTTTCAAAACAATCATAATATAATTTAGTTAACTCCTTAGGTTGTCTCCAAAAACTACCGTTCCATAAATCAAACTAAATCCTTTCTTGTTCACCAAACTTTAATTCTTCATATTAATTAAAAAAATACTTATATTCCAACTAAAGATATTATCTATATAAACCTTAATATAACACCATTCATTATGTTTTTTGTCAAACACACAATAGGTCTCTGTTAATACACATCATATAATCAAAAAAAGAGTTGAGAGTTTCATCGAAGTATAGGGACCACCTAATTTATGCTCAAATAGGATTAATTATTTATTATATTCAGTTGATTCATGTTCAAATGGAATGAATCCGTGAATCCAAGAAACCCGAAAATAGGGAATAAATTTTCATAACTAGAATAAGACCAATAATCTATTAGATAATCTCAAAAAAGAATCAATGTGGGGTGATATAATTTCCATACTATATCACATGGAGTTTATTATACATGATTTTTTAATAACAATGAATAAATAACCTTACAAGAGGAAGAGTTAATTGGCAATAGAGGAAGAACACATTCTATAGAGTAAATGATAATCCCTTATTAATATCATTTAAATTCAAATCCATTTACAAAATTAATTTATTTTATAAAACTATTTAAGTCGAGATTCATGACATGGACTTTTTGGTCACAAAATTCCTTTCTTTTTCATTATATGGTGCGCATATCCCTATAAAAACTAATAATCTATCACTCAAGCCTATTATAGAGTGGTTTTCCACCTTCATGGCATGAATCACATTCTTATCTTGGTATCATGGTGTGAAATCTATACCAAAACATCTCCCTCTCCATAATTCATACCATAACCTATAAGTAATTTTGAGATAATCTTACCTCAAAAAAAATTCCCAAACCTAATATATACGTTTTATCATACACCATAAGTAAGGGTCAATATTATGGTTTGATTCCCCTAACCATAACGCGACTTCACGTGAATTAGTAGAAACTTTTATTCACAAAGGAACCCATAACAATATGAATTATACCCATCATGGAATAATTTACCATCTATAATAAATCATATCCATCTACAACAAATTATCTAATGTAATCATGGGATAACATATAGAAACAAATATCAGTTTTCATACCTACTCCTAAAACATTTATAAACACTAAAGACATGTGATTTTAGTAAAAAAATAGGTTTCTACCTCAAAAAGTTCTAGGGTGTAATAGTAACAACAACTCAAATATGTTGGGGGAAGATAGGTCCCATGAGTTCATGAATATCTAGAAGAAATATACTTTATTCATTAAATATGCTTCCAAATTCATAGACCAATCATGTTTTTTACCTAATATTGTGGGATATGACATCACCAGGGTATAGAGTATTGAGTATGGGTTGTGATATTCCATCAAGGGGAAGGTAAAAAACATCAAATGACATCTTTTTCAAAGGTGTTAAAACAAGAACTAATACTTGATGGAAATTAACAGACTGGTCATATTTGATCTCGGTGATGGCATCAAGTGAGTTGATTGGTGATGCTTCAGGTAGAAAAAAAAGCAGGGTAATGAGGAATCTCAGTTGGTTAGTCAATATAGATTTTTATCTTGACCACCAAGGAGTGGATATTCAGTTATTTGTTTCTAGTGCAAGAAGCCAGAAAATTTTTAGAACTAGTGATCATGTTCAAAAGAAGTTCAGTACAGGCGGCCAAAGGGGCCACATTGATAGGTTCTGTAACAATCCTTCTCAGATGGTCAGGATCTATGTACTGGTTCAGACATAGGGTTATGTTGTAGGACTAGGTGTGGTACCATGAGTTGGTATTAAGTATTTAGTTACACTTGGTGGTGATGGTAGAGATAGAGTGACCCGGTTGTGGGGTCAGTGGATGGAAACTGGTGCAGCTCCATAGAGATGCCATACCTCAGGCCGTCTGGCCTCAGTCTAGATAGACATAGCTGAGATTCTAGGTGTAGACCAGGTCAGGGAGATAACAATAGTGAGAGGATTTTTTACTATTATTGTCTAGATTTGGTTTCTTTTTGTGTTTTTGTTTTTCTTGTTTTTTTTATGAGGTTCACTAATATAGATTTTGGACTAATCAGAGGATGGTTAGTAAGTTAGATTTGGTGATGGTGTGTGATATTTATATGTATGTATGTTTGTTTGAATGAATAAATTATGTTGGAATTATCACTTATTATGGTAATTGAAATGATGCTGGTTCTATATAAGGTTCATATGAATCATGATTTTGTTGGGAATGCATATTTATATATTATTCAAGATTAGTTTGACATTTTTTGTGATGCAGTATCTTGTGCACATGATGATATGGGGGATATTTTAGGTTTTTTTTATGGAATAGGAACATCAAGGCATCTAATTATGTGATGTCCTGATTCCAAAATCCACCTAGAGGAGCCTCATACCTGGTTGGTCAAATGGCCTCAAGAACATTTCCTCCAACGCCAGAGGCTACCGACTAGCACTAAGGGCCTTGGGTGTGAGAGTAGGGAAACTATGCCCTAATTGTCAGAGTACACAGAGGAAGTAAACAAAACATGCAATAGTTGAAACAGTAATTATCCAACAACAATGCACAAGTAAACAGCGGAAGGCTAAAAAAATAAACCACTGGAGCACATATGTATATATGAAATAATGCATGATAAATATCTTGGAAAATATCCAAACAGGTCACAATGTTGGAAATACAAATAGTACCAAAACAAGTACAAAAGAAAAGATAAACAGCTCCCCAGCATCGCAAGCCTAAGCTTGGTCCCATGCTCTCCTCCCCCATGCAATCAAGTACTAGAAGTCAAAGGGTTCCTGACATTATCTATACATGCAACAACATAGTCTGTTTGGGCCCACAAGCATGGCCCAAATAGGGTGTGAGACTAAATACCAGTAGGAAACCACCCGAAGATCTGCGCCTAACTGTTAGTGAGAATATAGAAGGTAATAGTACATTAAGTAGTAAACAGTGATAGTAAACAGCAAGCGGTAATCCGAAAGCAGTAACAGGATTATATACAACAATATTCAATCCATAGAACAACAAGAAGCAGTGAATAAAACAGCTAACCACAACAAGAACCCCTCTGGGAAGTACGCACACCCAACCCCTCTGGTCCTATCCAAGAAGTACCAACGACCCTATGGGTAGTGCACTCAGCATAACCCCTCTGTTTTGGTCATACGAAAATATAAGACTCTTTGGGAAAGCTCGCTCGGTCAATTTCCATTATAGTACAGGTTAGTCAAGGACTCTATGAGGAAGATCATGTGGTCTAACCCTCTTATACCCCCAAGGTCTAGAAACTCTCTAAGGAAGCTCACTTAGTCAATTCCTCCTCTAGTCTCAGGTCTATCACAGACTCTCTGAGGAAACGTGCACGGTCAATTCCTCCTCTAGCCTGGAATGGTTTAAGGAAAATTCAAATAAGTAAAGACTCTCTGAGGAAGCTCACTCGGTCTACCCTCATGTAGTCTGTAATATCCAAGACTCTCTCAGAAGCTCACATGGTTCATCCCATGTATTATATAATAATCAAGTCTCTCTAAGGAAGCACACTCGGTCTACCCTCCTGTAGTTTGTAATATCCAAGAATATCTGGGAAGATCACTCGTACTATCCCATATAGTCCAAAGCACCAGGTTTTCACAGTCCCATTCCAGTCAGTGCATAATAATTCTATAAGGCCAAAGTAAACCTGTAGAGCTACTTGGCTAACAACTCTGCAGAACAACAAGCATGTCAAGAATATCATTCCATTCTACATTCACAAGGCATGAAAATAGGTATAACGGCCAAAGGCTAACAAACCCCAAAGTCATAACAAGAACAAGGAATGGTAAAAACATATAAGCATAGAAATTATCCTCAAACATGATCAAATTACCACTACACAAGCATACCAGCAAGGCAGGAAAACAACAGGGGAAAAATGGTAAACATGTGATACCCCATTCACGGGTATTGGTGGAGATTTGCACATAAAACTCAAATAAATCAAAATTTAAGGCACAAACCACCAACCTTGACACTAAGAGATCAATATACATTGATCATGAGGCTTCATTCTCCGTATAACGGTGTAGATCTATGAAAACGCCCAAAACATTCAACCCAAGATTTCTTGAGAAAGAGGAAAAATCATCGAATGAAACTCAAGAAGAAGGAAGAGCTCACCGCTGGGGTTCCAACGCAATCAACGGTGGTATATTCGGCAAATAGATGGAAGCTCGGGGGCTCGGAGGACGTTTTCGGCCATACGGGACGCTCCTGGTCGATGAACCTTGAGAAAAATATGATTCTGTCGATTAGGCCTGACCCATGTCCATTTAATAAAAAAAAAGAAAATACATAGTGTGTACTAAGCTTTTTCGTACCCCAAATTATGCGGCCTCCATATCTCCCTTAAACACTGTGTGTGCGCCCCGGACACGGCCTGCACACGGCCTGGCGCGACATCGAAGTACACGGAGTGTACTTTGAAAATTTCCCGATTTTCCTCTTTTTCTCAAAAACGACCAGAAAAGGAAAAACATACCCGAAACTAAGATCTGGGTTCTTACAAACTTCCCCCCTTAAATAAATTCCTCCCCAAATTTACCAAGAGAGGCATAGAAGAAGAAACCCCGAACAGCACTGGCCACTACAATCGTACATCAGCTTCCCTCTCCCAGGTTTCGTTCTGTACTCGCACGTGCTGCCATAGCACCCGTACTAGAGGAACATACTATCCATAGAGAACTATCATACTATGATTGACAATCCAGATAGGATGCTCCTAAAATGATTAATCTTCATCAAGATCAACCTCCTCAGGTAGAAATACATGAGACGAGTCTAAAAATTAACGTCGATGTTGAGAAGTGTGGAAGACGTCATGCATAGCCTGATAACTCTGAGGTAACTAAAAATGATAGGTAACCGACTCCAACTCTATCCAACACCTCAAATAGCCCGACATACCACAATGAATGCTTACCCTGTCTCCAAATCCTCCTATGTCACAACCTTAGTGTGACACGTAGGAAAACCTGATCCCCGACCTCGAACTCCAGAGTTCATCTCCGCTGATCAGCATAATATTTCTATTGAGACGGTGTCATAGCCATATTCTTGTGAATCAACTCTATCTGCTATGAGGTCTCCTGAATAAGACGAGGTCTAAGAAAAGCTAGCCCTCCTGCCTTATCCTGCACAAAGGTGATCGACATGGCCTACCGTACAAAGCCTTGTAAGGTTCCATTTGAATAGTTTCCTGAAAACTGTTGTTATAGGAAAACTCCTCACGAAGTATATGCTTCTCCCAAGAACCGCCAAAGTCTAGAATGAAAGCTCGGAGCATATCCTCAAGAACCTGGATTGTACGCTTGGACTTTCCATCTGTCTGGGGATGGTATGATTTACTCAAAAGTACTTATGTACCCAAAGCCTTCTGAAGCCCCTTCCAGAACCGAGAAGTAAAACGTGCATCCCTATCTAAAAAAATGGAGTGTGGAACACAATACAGACATACAATCTCTTGGATGTACAGCTGTCCCATATCATCAACACTGAATGTCACCTTGATCGGAATAAAGTGATCAACCTTCGTGAGCCTATCGACGACAACACAAATAGTATCACACCCTCGACGTGACCTCGGTAACCGGGTCACGAATTCCATTGTGACATCATTCCACTTCTACTTGGTAATGGGTAACTGCTGTAAAAGACCTACTGGTTGCTGATGCTTCACTTTCACATGCTGACAAGTAGAACATCTCATAACAAAACCAGCAATATCTCTCTCCAAACCTGGCCACCAGTACTGGTGGTGTAGATCACAATATATCTTGGTGACGCCAGGATGAACTACCCAAACTGAGGAATGAATATCCTGCATCATCACTTCGCATATGTATATTGGAACCCATACGCATCCATGGAAATACAAGATCTCATCCTCTCCCATTGTCCATCTAGGAGGAGGGTCCTCTCCTGACACACTATCCCGCAGGACTAGGCCATCTGAGTCTGATAGTTGCCTCATCCGTACCTGATCAAGATGTATAGAGGTAACAACTACAAAAGATAGGAAAGTCTGTCTCTGTCTATTGTGAACCTCCAAATGAATCTCAGAGAACAGAGCCATAAGCTTCCATTCACTATTGGCCTCCTTAACAGCCTGTATCTGAGTTCTCATACTCAGTGCATCAACAATTGCATTTCCATTCCCCGGCGTATAGGCAAGCTCAAAGTCGAAGGACTTAAGATACTCGAACCACCTACATTGTCTCAGATTTAGGTCCCGCTAAGTGAAGATGTATTTGAGAATCTTTTGGTTTGTGAAAACCACAAAGTGCTCTCCTAGAAGATAGTGTCTCCAACTGTGTAAGGCATGGACAACAGATTCCAACTCTAGATCATGTGTCGGGTAGTTCCTCTCGTGTGGCCTCAATTGCTGAGACACATAAGCAACAACTCCATCTCCCTACATAAGCACAGCTCCTAGAACAACACATGAAGCATCATAATAAATAGTATAGCTCTTTCTTGGCTCTTTCAAGACTAGTATCGGTGCTGAAGTCAACCTCCCATTCAGCTCCTGAAAGGTTGTTTCACAAGAATCTGACCATAAGAACTTCACCCCTTTCATGGTCAGACCTGTCAGTGGTGCTGAAAGGCATGAAATTTTCTTATATGAAACACTTCTAGTATCCATCTAGCCCTATAAAACTCTAAACCTCAAAGAAATTCTTCAACTGCTCCCAGGAAACTACTGCTCTCACTTTCTATGGGTCTACTGATACTCCTGTCTCTGAGATGACGTGACCCAAGAAGTGAATAAGATCCATCCAAAATTGGCCTTTCGAGAGCTTAGAATATAACTGATGATCTCTAAATGTACTCAAAACGATCTCAAGGTGGGTAGCATGGTCATGTCTAGTGTGAGAGTACACCAATATGTCTCACACAAAAACCACCATGAAGGAATCCAAGTATGGATGGAACACTCAGTTCATCAGTTCCATAAAAACTGTTGGCACGTTCTTGAGACCAAACAGAATGATTGTATACTCATACAGACCGTACCTTCTTTTGAAGTTTGTAAGAGGTATATATGATGGTATAAAGCGCAACTGATGACAACCGGACCACATGTTGATCTTATAAAATACTTGGTATCCTCGAAGCTGATCAAATAGGTCATCGATCCTTGGTAAGGGATATCGGTTCTTGACCGTCAACTGTTTTAGCTTCCGATAATCCACGCAAAGCCTAAGGGTGCCATCTTCCTTCTTCGCAAACAGGACAGGTGAACCCCAAGGGGAAGTACTGGGTTGGATGAAACCCTTTGCTTTTAAATCCTCCAACTGCTTCTTGATCTCTTGAAACTCAGGTGTAGCCATCTTATAAGGAGGAATGGACACCAGTGCCGCTCCTGGAACGAGCTCAATAGAAAAGTCTACCTCACACTCTGAAGGAAACCCTGAAAATTCTTCTAGAAATATATCCCTGAAATGATCCACCACAGACGGAAAGTCTAACTGTGAAGTCCCCTAGTCATCTAGATAAAGACTGGAAATGTGGTTTGTAACTCCTCCTAGCCCATGATGCTCTGGTCTAGCTCTACCCACCTGGACATCCCACTCGCCTCTATGAAGAAAAGATCTTCCCTTTGGTGATACGAAACTCACCCTATGGTGATAGTAATTGACAACTGTATGGAAGGGAACTAACCAATCCATACCGAGAATGACATCATATCCTTTCATCTCTTGGACATAGAGGTCCCATAAAAAGTGACACCTTGCAACCTCAAGAGGTCACTCTCTACACTGACGTACGCTAGATTCCCTAGTTTCCAACGGTGTATCAAGAGTCAACATGTCAGCAAATGAAAAATACAGAGCCTATGGATCTCCAAAAAAACAATAGAGATAAAGCTATGCGAAGCACCAGTATCGAAAAGAGTTTAAGATAAAAATGTTTGGCCTGAACCGTGGCCCTACGCCCTTAACTGAAAACTCTGAGCTGATCTACTCTACTTTCATTGGTTACCTAGTGACTGACCACCATGGTCGTGACCACTTCCTCGCCCCGAATGGCCAGAAGAACTCCAGTTCCCAGACTAGTGAGAAAATGGTGATACATCTCTTGTATACGGGGTCATAGAAGAACCCCTACCACCAGCTATATGTGAGAAGATATGACAAAACGATGAATATGACCCATCTTGCCCCAAGATCGTCACTCCATCGGGTCTCTCTAACACTAAGGCCTAGTATGTCTGATCCTACCACACTGGTTGCATACAAACCGGCTTCCCGAATATACATTTCACCTACCCTGATCTCCTTGAGAAGACTCCCTATGACATTTCCTACTATCAGTAAGAGGAACACTGACTCTGGATGATGAACGGCTCGGGCCCACTACTCCTGAATCTCTTAGATTGCGCTCAGTGATTAGAGAATGGTTGAAGATAGATGATATCGAAGTCAACCTGAAGATATTCACCTACGAATGGATCTCCTTCATGAGACCATCCTCAAACTTCCTAGAAAGGAAAAACTCATCCTTTTCTGGAATCGGCATGAAGCGATGTAGCTCGGTAAAACGAGACGAGTACAAAATAACAGAAAGAGTACCCTGCTCGAGACTCATAAACTCCCAGGCTTGGACGGCCCTCAAGGTCTCCGGATAAAAGTAATTGTATAATATGTGCCAAAACTCATCCCAAGTCATAATCTGCTGGCACCATGACTACAATATCACCTCCCACCACCACTTGGCGATGTATCGGAGCATATAAGTATAAAGTTTTACCCTTTTCTCTGGAGGTATATCCAGATGCTCGAAGAAAGTCATCGTGGCCTCTAACCACGAATCTGCAGCCTGGGGTCCTCCATCCCCTGAGAAAGTAGGATGATGCAGCTGTTGGAAAACCCACGTCAACTCATCCATCGACGGGGCAGGAGGCGGCGCTCCCTGAAAGATCTGCATCATCATTAGGATGTTCTCCCGGAACTGTGCATCGGTGCCTGCAATGGGTATAACTACTGGTTCCAAGACTTTCCAAGTAGGAGGATCTGTAGGAGGTCCTTGATTGGCCGTATCCGGTGTCTAATCACTGTCTGGCAGCTAACGTACAACCAGAGGACGTCTCGGAGGCATTGCTCTGAAATATCAAAAGCACACCATAGATTAGGATTATCAAGGACTAAGAACACAATAGTACAAAATGGGAATAGGAGAAATGAACAAGCAAGTTCTACAAAACATGACTACACAACATGTATAAAAACAACATTGTGTATCCTCTTAATCCAGACACATGGGCGTGTACTTCCACCATCTCTGGTCGTGTAACACCCCAGACTACACGGCATGTTGCCACGACACACGCCATGTACTTCATCTCCATTACCCTGCTCGAGTCTCTTTACACAGCTAACTAACACGGTCCTCTTAATAATAGACTACACGACGTGTTCACTATGGACACGGTGTGTACTAGACAAGGTTTCGGTGACCTGGGTTAGTAGTTTCACAGCTAGCTACACGGCTGACCCTTACACGGTGTGTTCTTAACAAACATGGAGTGTATAAGAGAGATATCACCATACCGTGTTATTCGTTACATGGTCGGGTACCTAGAACAAGACTACACAGTATGTACGTACCCAACAAGGCATTTTCTGCACAAGATTCCCTGACCCGTGTTGTTAGTGACACGGCCGGGTACACGGCTCAATACTACACGGCGTGTACCTACCGTACAAGGTGTGTTCTTGAATACTTTTTCAATACACCATGTTCCAGCTCACACAGTCGGTGACACGGTTTAAGAACTATACGGTGTGTAGTCATATAGTACACGTCGTGTATTTTGGGTTTTTTCGGGCAGTATCTCAGAAACTGCACTGAAGCCCAGAAAACACTGAAAAACAAGCATGAAGGTGCAAAATTCCGATCCGTGAGGGCCCATACTCCCAGCGAATAAAAGCATGGAATCCCCTAAATATCACATACAAGGGAAAAAATTCAATGATCCACCATGTTCCGATTCATGAGGTCCCATAACACCTCAAGAACCAAAATCTGGCATTCATTTATGCATGGCACAAAACAAATAATTCCTCTATCAAACTGCAGGGATTCTATCAAAGAATCTATCACAACATCATGCATAATCTACACAATGTCTATCAAAAAAACATTCAATCGCTAATTCACCCTAGATGGCATGGAAAGAATGCATGGCATGTTATTCCTAACAAGTTTCTATATGATGCATGAGATGGTATACCCTCATATCATTGGATTGCGATAGAAATAGAACCACACTAGCACAACAATAACAACACAAGGCATGTAAATCACTCTAGGTGAAATCATATCAACCGTAAAATCTGAAACTAGAAAACTGCAATAACGAGGTATATTGGCTTTTCCCTGTACATGGGTTAGCTACTCTCAAGCACAACTTATTACCAAGTACCGAATCAATCTTATCCATATCTAAAGGCTCCAAACTGTAAATCGTGAAAAAATAACCTCCATCTGATACCACATTGTAACGTCCCTGTTCCGGAAGCCACCCAGATGTGCCTCATACCCGGTTGGTCACATGACCTCAAGATCATTTCCCCAAATGACCGAGGCTGCCAACTAGCAGCGAGGACCTTGGGTGTGATAGTGGGAAAACTATGCACTCATTGGCAGAGTACACAGTGGTAGTAAACGAAACATGCAATAGCAGAAGATGTTATTATCTAACAACAATGCACAAGTAAATAGCGGAAGGCTAAAACTATAAACCACGGGAGCACATATGTATATATGAAATTAATAATGATAAATATCTAGGAAAACATCAAAATAGGTCACAATGCTGGAAATACAAACAGTACCAAAATAAGTACAAAAGAAAAGATATAAAGCTCATCAGCATCGCAAGCCTAAGCTTAGTACCATGCTCTCCTGCTCTAAGAAATCAAGTACTAGAAGTTGAAGGGCGCTTGCCCTTGTCTATACCTACAACAACATAGTCTGTTTGGGCCCAAAAACATGGCCCAAACAGGGTGTGAGACAAAATACTAGAATGAAACCACCCGAAGATCTGTGCCTAATAGTCAGTGAGCATATGGTAGGTAATAGTACAGTAAGCAGTAAACAGTTATAGTAAGCAGTAGGAAGTAGTCATCAAGTAGTAACAGGATGATATTCAACAATAATAAATCCACAAAACATCAAGCTACAATGAAGAAAACAACTAACCACAACCAGAACCCCACTGGGAAGTACTCAAAGACAACCCTTCTAGTCCTATCCAAGAAGTACTAACAACCCTCTGGGCAGTGCACTCATCCTAACCCCACTGGTTTGGTCGTACGAAAATATACGACTCTCTGGGAAAGCTCACTCGGTCAATTTCCCTTATAGTCTAGGGTAGTCAAGGAATCTTTAAGGAAGATCATGTGGTCTAACCCTCTTATAGCCCCAAGGTATAGAAACTCTCTGAGGAAGCTCACTCAGTCAATTCCTCTTGTAGTCTCAGGTCTATCACAGACTCTTTGAGGAAGCTCGCTCGGTCAATTCCTCCTCTAACCTGGAATGGTTTAAAAAAAAATTCACACAAGTAAAGACTCTTTGAGGAAGCTCACTTGGTCTACCCTCCTGTAGTATATAATATCAAAGACTCTCTGGAAGCTCACTTTGTCCATCCCTTATAGTCTATAATAACTAAGACTCTCTGAGGAAGCTCACTCAGTCTACCCTCCTGTAGTCTGTAATATCCAAGACTCTCTAGGAAGCTCACTTGGTCTATCCCTTATAGTCTAAAGCATCGTGTTCTCATTGTCCCGTGTCATTCTGTTCATAATAATGCTATAAGGCCAAAGTACACCTATAGATCTACTTGGATAACCACTCTACAGAACAATAATCATGTCAAGAATATCATTCCATCCTACGTTCACGAGGCATGGAAACAAGTATAATGGCCAAAGGCTAACAAACCCCAAGGTCAAAACAAGAACAAGGCATGGGAAACATCCAAGTATAGAAATTATCCTCAAACATGATCAAATTAACTCTACACAAGCATACCATCAAGGTAGTAAAACAATAGGGGAAAAATGGTAAACACACAATACCCCATTCACGGGTATTGGTGTAGATTTTCACATAAAACTCAAAGAAATCAAAAGGTAAAGCACAAACCACCTACCTCAATGCTAGAAGATCCATATAATTTGACTAGGAGGCTTTATTCTCCTTATAACGGCATTGATCTATGAAAACGCACAAAAAATTCAACCCATTATATCTTTAGAAAGAGGGGAAATCATGGAATGAAACTCAAGAATAAGGAAGAGATGGCCACTTCGGTTCCAATGCAATTGACGGCAGTCGATTTGGCAAACAGACGGAGTCTAAGGGGCTTGGAGGACCTTCTCAGTCGTACGGGATCCTCCCGGTCGAAGAACCTTGAGAAGAAGACGATTTTGTCGATTAGGCGCGACCCCGGTCTATTTAATGATAAAAAAACAAAAGTACACGGTGTGTACTTTTGGGGTACATGGAGTGTACTATGATTTTTCATACCTCTCTTTAAGTGGCCTCCATATCGCCCTTACACACCGTGTGTGTGGCCCAAACATGACCAGAACATGGCCTGGCGCAACATCGATGTACACGTCGTGTACTTTGAAAATTTTCTGATTTTCCACTTTTTCTCAAAAATGACCAGAAAAGGAAAAACATACTTGAAATGAAGATCTGGGTTCTTACAAATTAGATATAGGACTTGATGGGTGTCTTATATTACATGTTCATGATTTGAGAAACAAATGAGGTATAGTAATGATACTGAATTATGGGTGGAATTTTGAGTCCATGGATGGTTTTTGGACCATCATACTTCTTTTTCTTCGGTTGGGAAGATACTAAGTATGTGACTCCTATGGTAGGGTTCTTCATGAGGGAAGTTGACCTTTGACATAATAATCTGGGAAGACCAGATTGATTTAAAGGGAATCATTTTGTTCTATACCATCTCTGGGTGAGGTTTGATAGATTTAGGATGAGTTATGTTAAGGTGTAGAGATTGTAACATCCAGGGGTCTAAAGTGGGTCAAAAATCCTCTACCATTTTGATTATTTGATTTGGTGGTTGGATCAAATGTTCTCTTGATCTTTGGAACCTAGTTTTGAGATTTTGATTGGCTCAAGTATTTTTTACGGTTTTTATGGCCCCAAAAGTGCCTCTGGGTTTCCGGTTATTTTTGGGTGTGGTAGGACCGGGAAACTCCAATTTTGGAAGGCACAGACATAGGAATTTTAATAAATTTAACTATGTGTCCTCCAAGGATTAAATTTGTGGCCAACGTATAGCATTAGCATGATTATAAAACCCATGTAGGTGGGGGTGAACTGTCATTTTAGGCCTCTTTGGTTTTTTAAAGACATATTATGCATGCATTGGATAACTATCTGACTAGTCCAAGCGTGTGTTGATCCTAGGTAGAGAGAACTATATGTTTGGTGAATGGTTAGACTAGTCATGTTTCTAAACCATTCTAGTCTCTTAAAAGGGTAAACTTAATATTTTCCCCCTCCCTCTATTTATGCGTTTTCTTCCTGCTTTCATCTTCACCCATATGCACATCAATGGGAGCCTTCCATTTTCAGTCTACTAATTCATTATGGTATCTTCATCATTCGAGCTCTAATCCATGTTTTTTACACTTTTTAGAACCACATCTGTAATTACATTTATCCGCCATATTCTATTATTATTTTTATCATTCCAAATGGTGTCCAAAATACATATTAGATTATTTACCCTATTTTCTGGGGGTTTATCTAAAATTCCATTTTCTTATGATTCATCTTGAGTTAGAGGCTGATATAAGGTGAGAGAGTGGATACTAGTACAATTCATGTGGTTCCTATAATTCTATTTGATTTTTCACATATTTTCAGTGTGTGTTATTAAGAAACCCATGTGGGTTATCTGAGTGAGACCCTAATTAATTAATGTGTGACTTCTAAATTAGTAAATTGATGATATGAGATGTATGTCATAATTCTATTACTTTAATACCAATGATTAATCTAGTTAATTTTCTTTGAAAAACCTAGGTAGTTTAGGTCACCTTTATAATTTAAATTTGATTACATTATTTACACTAGATTACTTGTTTCTATGGGAATATGATGGGCTTGTCCTGAGGAGTAAAGTGATATTGATCACGTGGATTGAAGCGATGTTGTTCAATAGTTTAGGCTTGTTCTGAGACACATAGGGTGATATTGATCAATAGATTCAGGCAGAATGGTCATTAGATTAAGGTTATGAGGTCACCAAGATGAGGGCATGGACCATGTTACTTGAGTTGGTGTTGACCATCAGGATTTAGCAACATGGTAATAGGGTCATGAGGTTTCATATGATGTGACATAATTTTTTTTTGTGATTATTTCTCACCATTTATTAGTCGATATGTCGTTGGAGTCATTTTCACATAGATTGCACTCATATGAGGTGGTGATGACCTCACATTGTGGGTTGAATCTCCATTAGATTATTCATATTAGGGATGGTGTTGGACATCAAATACATTGGGGTGATTATTTTAGAAATCCATTTGGATGGTTGTGGATTATTTTTTGATGGTGTTGATACCATTAGTTAGGGGGGGATAAGGCTCATTGTTACTCTTGAGATTGTTGGACTGTGACTTGGGAGGATAGATAACATCGTGTCTTTGTACATTGATTATTAAGCCAATGGGGATTATATATTAGAGGATAGATATCACAATAACTTGGGAAAATGGGGTTTGATTGGATAGTTAATTTATTGAGATGAGGTTGAAGGCATCAAGAACATATTGAATAGTTTTGTTATTAATATTTTTGGACTTATATGTTGTCACTTGAGGTGTCGGTTAGCATGATCTTTCATGAGACATATTTTATAGGTGGAACCAAAGGGTTCACTTGGTATGAGTTTCTTCATGGAACTCCTTATCTGTTGTGCCAATGATTGTCACCACTATAATTATAAATATTTATACAAGTCATGTATGCCATATATGTAATAGGGGGAATGTATTTATACTTATACCAGTGATGGTTAAAGTAGTTGATCACTTCCTTGTGGATATTGAGTATAAGGGAAGTATAATTATTTAGTAAATGGGTATGTGCTTCCTTTTATTTGTATTCATCAAACATATAAATTTTTATGGATATAAGATAGAAACACATTGGTGGTGACCTACTGATAATTATTCTCACACCCTACTTGGGCCCCTCGGGATTTCTGTTGAATTTAAATCTCTCATATCATGATAGAAATTAGGCTTAGAAGCTGGACCATTGTTATTGAGTGGGACCTTTTTCATGTGATGAATGGAAATGGGCCATGGTGGTTCTTACATTATATGCACTTTCCTGTTTTGTTCAGCATGATTTATATATGTATTTACTGATGGTATTCCATGGGTTAAATTTTTCTTTTATTTCTATGTATGACCTATTATGGAATGAGTTTTCTAGAAATGGTAGACCTTTTTGGATTGTTTATCTTTTTTTTTGTATTTAGGCTTCCAATGAGTTTTGTTTATTTAGTTTATTTTACTATGTTATTGTCCATCTTCTATTGTTATACATATCTATTGGCAATTTTTTAATATCACCACCCAATGGTATAGGGTCCCCACTATCACCTAATCATACCTGCACTACTCGTTAGTAGCCTTTGGTATATGAGGATACACGCTTAAGGCCTAGTAGCAAACAGAAAGACAACACTATTCAAGTGGAAGTAGGTTGATAATGATAAATTATAATAAATTCAATATTAAATATAGTTTATATTTTAAAAAAAATGACATGATATATGTTTTTTGACTCAATACCAAGAACCACCAAAATATAAGACACATGTTTTTAGGATTTCCTCTAATATTCTAATGATATTCTAAAACTGCCTATCGGTATGTGGATGGAAAGTAGTGATCAAATACACCAACATGTCTATTTTCACTTATAACACTCAACATAAGTATGATTTAAAATGGCCATCCTATTCTAATAAAATACTCTTAAGTTCCTCGTAGTGTTCTACAATCTCCCACACATAAATCATACCCATCACATCAACAGAGTATGCCTCTTAGATCAATAGGAAATGTATATCCTTATCCAACCATTCCATAATAAGCTATACCACATCACTACATTGAAATTATTCATCAAAACTACCACAATATCTATAGTCACATCATCACACTTCCACTACAGAATGGGTAGTGGCTAAATAATTCACATAGGTCATGGGTTCTTGGACTTAAATTAATGATGGTTATATTACCATGAAATGAATCACAATATATACCTCTTTATTCCCGACTACAAATATTTTCTCTGTATAAAAGTTTAAAACATTCAAAATTATAGGTGAACACCCCATGATGTGGTATGTGATCCCCAAAGTAACTCCTCATCCATGCCCATAAGGACTAAAATACTAGCTCGTACTTAAATAATCTCATCTGCATTAAGAGAGAAGTTGGGTGAAAACATTTACTGTATATAATATATCTCTAAGAATGTGATACTTTATCTGATATATAACAATATTTTACACTCCTAATGAGTGAAAATATAACATTCAAGGATAAGAGGTTTGACCTTCCTAGATACTCTTGAATATCAAACAATTACAAAACAAAAGGTTAAATAATATTCTTCTCAATGCCCTATTATTTCACCACCTATGTCTCAGCCTTCCTACTCCATGCATTGATAATGAATTTTCCATTTATTCGGTTTTATTCGAACACAAAATTCAAGGAATTTAAGTAATAAACCGTTTTTATTTACTAAAGATTCAAACCATGTTATGAAAAAATGTATTTAAAACTATTTTTGTAAATTTATATCATGAATATATCACCTAAAATATAGTTCCAGCAGAACCTTAGGGAATTCTCCACCACAAACAGCTCAAGATCAGTATTTAAGTGGTTTTTCTAATGTAGCATCGATTTCCTAGACATAAAAGATAATACACAACCAACCTACATCAAAATTACTCCCATATTGATTCCTAATGCACCAAAAAAATAGATTATTCTCCTTATTCTACATAGGAATGGTCAATATTAGTGTAGTTTTAAACATATATATCAGCTACAAAAAGTATCTCTCATGAAAATATCACTAAAGAAACTTTTTCCCATTATTGTTAAAGGTCATCATTAGCCCTTCCAAGTATGAAAATTCTTATATAAACCTATATTAATAACTGGTTAATCCCAAGAAACTACCAATCTCAAAAAAAATATTTGGTCAATCATAAGAATCCACAAACCCAACCCTCTTAGGGACAACGGATATGCCAACATTTAATATCACATGACCTAATGAGAACACTAGATATACATAAAATAGAAATGTTAAGAGAATTAAATATAACTGATGCACTCTAACAATAATCAAAATGATCTCCAAATATTTTCCATGCTTCCCCCCCTTCTTTGAATATTTAAGAATATAATCAATTAATAGAAACAAAATGAGAACTAATTAAGTATGGGAAAACTATCTCATCAAGTCAATAAAATTATGAATTAAGAAAACCAAATAGAATCACTATGAACTCTTATTTACTATACACTCTGCTAAATGTTTTATGAGGTATGTAAAAATTACCTCACCCCAAGTTGATGATAGCATGATCTAAACTGAATATCAGAGAAAAACTAGACCCTCTTAGCTAATCAAATAGCTTATCAATACATGACGGTGGATACAATTTCATTCTCATTGCATGGTTTATATTATTATAGTCTTCTATGGATATCAATGAATCATCTACATTATTGGAGAACAAAATTATAGCAGCCCTTAGAGGAATAATTGACCATATAAAGTCTTTAACTTAAAAATATTTCAATTTTGCCTTCATCACATGAATCTTGATGTGCTTGATCCGTGATGGGAAACAAATAGATGTTCTTGATCTGTAATGGGACACATGTGATAACGCCTAATTTGGGAGTCATGGTCATTAACATTGACATACAAAATGGTTTTCTATACAAATGATTATGAAACACACATCTATTATATGAACTTATATTTCATGATTCAATTATGATGAATTTTCATTCTTATGATTCATTTCATTTGAAAACTTAATTCTTTTTTCCATGACTCGTGTGTATGATACATCAAAGATCAAGCATGAACTTTTTCATGATCATGTACCCATATTTATTATCCTATTCTTTCATATGATAAGAAATTTATATCTTCATGTTTTACATTTTTGATAAGTTGATCTTTCCCTTTTCATATTTTATTATTCCATATGTTATAAAGAAAGATTTTAGTTTGAGGTACTAAAGGGGAAGATCATTGTGGGAAACATTGAAGATAATTCTCAAAACTTGAAGTTTTTGTCCAAATTTTCCCAAGGTAAAAAATTATTACAGTCCTCATGAATTTTTTTTGTGTAATGTAATAAATATTCATCTAAAAAATATGTAATATTCATGTATGAAAATATTGGGATGTTATATTTGGTAACATAGAAACATTTTAGTCAACCTTTGGAAACTAGGATGAGAAAACCTTAGTAATACACCTACGGATAATTGTAAGTATAGGTTAAAATCCAAGTATTTTCATAATGATCATAAATAACCTAGGATTAAACCTAATGTGTCATAGATTGATATTTTAGAAGTAATTTTCCTAGATTATGTGGTTTTACGACTTTGATTAGTGTTTATGAAACAATCTTTTATAGTTTTATTCATTGGATGGAACATAAAGGAACCTCATTAATGATGAATATGATGGTTAATTCAATGATTTTTATCTTGAGGAACCGAATTTTATGGGATCCGGAATTATAAATTTTGGTACTATAGTCACAAAAAATAGTCTATGAATCACATTGTAATTTTAAATGAGAAAAGGATGGAACAAAATTCTATTGATTTGTACAAGAAGTAGCATCCACCTTCTTTCAGTGGATCTTCTGATCTAACAGTTGTTAAGAAATGGATTTGTACCACTGAAAATATATTTTGTGATATTTAATTTTTATAACATTATAAATCTATTTTCGTTGTCTGTCATTTGGAAGGTGAAGTAGATCAAGAGTGGAATATTATCAATAATATGAGTTAATGGGATGAAATTTACTCCGCAGAATAATATGAGTTCAAAAACATTTTTTTCAATAATTATGTTTTGCATATTATTTTTATGAAACTGGAGAAGAAATTACTTGATTTAAATTAAAAGGACAATGAGTCAGTTGTAACCTATGAAGAAAATCATAAAATACTTTTGTGGTACTCTTTTTCCATTATCATCCAACAAAAATGTAAGGTTGGTTGAATTTCACTGGACTAAAACCATGTCTCCAAATGTAATTTTCTATAAAGAACATTATTAGTTGTGGAGAAATCTTTTGATTTCCCATCAAGGTGGAAAAAGTAGTTGGAGTTACGTATCTGTATCATGGTTGTGAAAAGTAAATGAAAATGTTGTTTAAAGAAATATATAATAAGCTTGGGTAAAAGAACATGAGTTTTCCTTTATGTTCAAAGTGTGGAAATAAGCATGTTGAATATTGTCTTAATGGGACTAGTCAACGTTTCAAGTGTGGAAAGGTAGTTCGTATGGAAAATGAATGTCGAAGTAATGGGAAGAATATAGTTAATGGTGATAATAGAGAATATTGCATAGAATGAACCCCCCACACTTAAATGATTCAAGTGCAAGTAAAGTGGTAATTATGATATTCCCTAATTAAATCCATGGTTTAACAATGGTGACCGATATCAGTAAACTCTTAAAAACAAAGAAAAATGGAAATCTCATCCACTCACTGTAATAAATTTAGAGTATGATAGTGATGTGGTGGAATTATTGAGTGTTTATGTAGTATAATTCATCAATAATTTTGTAGAAGTAATTTTAAGGTATTATGGAATAATAAAACATCTACGGATTAGTCCATAATAGTTTTTCCTAAGGATTTGGGAGAAAATATTTAATGGTATTATTAACCATAAAAATTGATTGAGGTGGTATGGTGGTGTTTTTATAAAACAATTATTAAGGGAAGGATAACCCTTAATATGTGCATGATGTTGAGATAATTAAATTAATATATGTTTGATTTTTATGAAAAATGGGATAATATTTAGAATTATAGTACAGATAATATTAGAAGATTTTTTATGATTTCATGGATTGAGTTTATATAATTTTTGGATTTCGTGTATGATAAAATTGCAAATGTTTGAAACATGCATGTTTTCACTAATGTTTTATGGTAAGTTAAGTTATTTCAATGTTTTGAGAGAATACATGGAAATGGTATTCGCATGTTTGGTATGTTAAAATTGAATCCTACATCATGGTTTTTAAGGGATTAATGTTAATTAAATTTTTGGAAATTTAGTATCTTTTTTAAAAAATGAATATTGAATGGGTTATAAGTTTAACCATTTATGAAAAGTTTTATGTTTATATTTGAATAAGGTTTTATGAATTAAGTTTTAGTAATATAAATATAATTCATATTAGAAAACATTTTCTAGAAATTTTTTTGTGATGATAACAAGAGATATAATGAATAACTTACCATCACATTACGTATCATATGATCCACTAGTTCTGCAAGACTTAAAATTTCAACTTCATATTTTCATGAAGTAATAAATTAATAGATAATTGATCAATGAAAAACCATATAGTGATATTGTAATTATGATATTATATCAAGTAATTATATCTTCTTGATGGATGTTAAAATAAAATTTTAACCAATTATTATCAGTTTTTGATGAAATCAATGGCCTTTTCCATATCTGTTCGGTCTATGGTTTTATAGTCATTAAATATATCTTTAAAATGTTCTATATCACTCTATATTATAACTTGATAGTTAATTATATCTTTTATGTCCATGTTTTTACTTTCCACATATGTTCTCATATGTGGAAACCTAGTTATGAGTTACTTCAGTTAACTGTTAAATTTCCAAATTTCCTTTTTTTAAAGGTTGTAATAGTATTCATTTTTATGATGTGGATTTCTATAAATGTAACATTCACATATTAAAACATTCAAGTGGGGTATAATGTAACTACCTCGTATTTTTATGAAATAGATCTTTAAAATATAATTTTATTTTATTTATTTCTTGTGTTACACACAACACTATCCAAGCTTTTATTACACACAAAAATGAGTTTCTAAAAGACGTCATTTTTTTATTTTAATTATTTGAATAAGGATATTATGACCTAGTAACTATAATGGATGGTATGAATATGATTAACTTAATTATTCAAGTATGGTTTACATAGGTAAAACCCTTTTAAATTAAAAGGAAAATATTTTCTAGATAAATATTTAAGTACGCACATGTGTGTTTTATACCAATATAATAAATTAATAATACATATTAGATAATATTAATGAAATATATATGACATATTAAATATAATTTTCAATATCCAGGCTATTTGTTTTTTAGACATGATATAAGAAAAAATCCAATTTTACACTTAAAATGTTTATTTTTTATAAAAAGGCAGTTTTTCCACCTTTTGATGGTGTAATTATTTTAAATATAGTTTTTAAAAATTGTATAAATAATTTTTCTAATTAAAATTATTTAAAATCATAGTATAAAATTTTTCATTGGTTTAATTTTTGTTATTTTTCTCATAATTTTTTTGTTTTGAAGAATAGTGGAAAATACATGATTTTAATTCAAAACATATTTTTCATCTAAATAATTTATAGTATAAAATTATATTTTTTATTTGTTTAAAATTATAATTAGAAAAAAAAATTATTTCTTATAATACAATATTGGTATTTTTAATCAATTTTATATTGAATTTTGATATAAAAACATTTCAATATTTTGAACGTTTCACTTTAAAAACCTCTTTTCTCACCCCATCAACTGGATTGATATTAAATTAATTTTAACCAATTACATTTTTTAAATATTTAAAATGGATTTTAGATTGATAATAATAAGTCCCAAATTTATTAAATAGGTCCCTTTTATTTTTCAACAATATGAATGTTACACTTATTTATTTTTATTACCACGATTACGGGTAAATTGTGGAATTAAGGGTAAAAACCATATTATAAATTTTATAAACTTTTATTACCACTTGTCATAATTTTATTTTATGAGTTTTTGGAGAAACCAATAACACTTTAAACTATTTTATGACCACTTTGATCCACTTGGATGAATTTAATGCCTTTGTGGTATTTTATTTCAAAGAAAATTCAAAGAAGTCATACTTATGTTTTAATAATTATAAAATTTTTAATATTTGGTTATTTAGAATATATATTAAAATATAAATAGTCATTTAAAATATAAAATAGTTGTATACATTATGGTAATTTAGTTATAATTTTTATGAAATAAAAAAAATTCCTTAAATACTGACAAAATAATGATGCAGTAATTGATTATTTAATAAAAATATCAAATAAATGATAATAAAAATATTCAAATAATTATAATATTAAATACTTAATTCCATAAAAAAAATTAATTGATGACATTTTCATGTTATTGATGTTTTATAAGAATTTTTTGAAATTTATCTTGATGTTATTATATTTTTAAAAATTCATGTTATGAATAGTGTCAAAATTGACATTAATGATATTTTAAAATAAATAATATTTTATTAAATAATATAAAAATTATAGAAAACTAAAATTTAAGAATCTTTTTGGGATAAGGTTGAAAATTTCATCAATTATGCATTTATGGCTCATTTGGAATTTTATAGTAACTATATTAACCATAAAAAAGTAAAAAAACACATGTTGTCATGGTAATAATTAAAATAAATATGGGTTAAAACGAAATATAAGTATTAAAAAATAGTTAAACATGTATAAATTTCATTTTAGGAATTTATTTCAAACCATATTTATCCTATATTCTAACTAAAACGTTTTTAATTCACTTGTAATATAAAATTAATTTATATTAATTAAATATTTTGAAGTATTCAAAGAGTGCCCTCCCCTCTTTTATAAATGGGAACATCTTCTTATCTTTTATTGACACTTCATAAAATATTAGCTTCGGCCAAAATATATCCAAATATCCTCCCAAATTCCATACCTTCATCCAATAATCCTTCCTTTAGGTAGAAATCCAACCAAGAATGTCCTTTTGTGCAAATCAAAAGAAGATACCCAAAGAATATGTAACGTTTATCAATGAATTGTTTTTGTTTTATTTCTTCCTAAAACCCAATAAATTACTTTTATTTCATGTTTATAATATAACCAATGTATCTTAACTATACTTATATGTTGTAATGTTAATGTTATTACCTTAAAATTATCACACATATATCAAAGGGGATATGCAATCATCGTTTCTGTGTATGGTGGACTACCACCTCGCACACTGATGTTGTTCATTTTTCCAGTACCACCTTCCAAGGTTCTGAATAATGATGGATTTATATTTTATATATAATATATATTATTTTTATGGTGTTATTACAATTATTTAATAGTAATATCACACATGCCTTCAAGATTTGCATTTTGTGGAAATATGATAACATCATTCATGTATATGGTGCACTACCGCCTTATGAAGCGATGTGATTCATTCACTTATTACATGGTATGTATTAATAATGGTTTTAATAAAAATATTTTATAGATGTTGAATTAAAATTATTCTATAATTATAATATATCATATACTTTTCAATCTTTTAACTCAATAATAAAATGAAAACATTGTTCATGTGTACGTATAACCTGTCGTCTCTATGAATGGTGTATTTTATTATCTAAATATAAATTTTCTGAATCACCATAAATAAAATTATGATGAATATATATTAAATTTATTTTATTTTTAGAACTTTTAATGTGGTTAAATCATGATCTAATTAGTAAGACCTAGAAAAAAAATCAAAACATGTATGAAAAACAAAACATTTATTACCTGAAACATAACATTAACATTGAATTGTTAATTAGCAAGTAATATAGTGTCATGTGTAAATAATATATTTTATTATATTTTTGAATATAGATCTTAGGTATATTTATAATAAAAACATATTTATTATAAATGATTTTTTAATTTATATGAAGGAAGTCAAGACTTAATGATATGTATTTTTGTCTCACTTTTATTTTTGTGGGACACATACCTTATAGAGTACTTGTTTATTTTTTGTGGTGTATGTACTAACCATTAATGAATTTTATGAGTATTTTTAGTAATATTATAGTATTTTCATATCATTATTACTTTCATTAATTCATGGGGTATATGATTTGATGGATTATAATGTGGTAGGGGTTTATTCCCCAATCTCATCCTTATTAGAGATTGTTTATATTTAAGTATCCATTGTGGAATATTTATCTTCGATGTCCACATTTTCTAAAAATATTTATAAATTTTTTTTAAATTGTTTTAAAAACAGTAACCCATGCATAATTTTTTTTAAATGATTTTAAAATAATCTGTTTTAAATTTTCTGAACAAGGATCTTTATGACATTTCCAAAAATAAAATACGAATGATTTTTTTTAACTTATATAGAATGAGAAACTTTTCATTATTTTCTGAAACCATAATTCCATGAAACTTAATTTAATATCAAACAAGGTTATTTTGAAAGAAAATTTCTTATTATATGATTTCACGTCACTTTAAAAAATTAATTTCATAAAGGCAATGTGATTTTCCATAAGAATTATTTGAGGGGATTTTTTTTCAAAAAAAATAATTTTCCATCTAAGATGAAATTATTTGATGTTACTTATGATTTAATAGGGAAATGAAAAAATTATACCATTCTTATTATTTATTTTAATGGTTTATTTTTATGATGGAATGATATTTATGAAACATATTTCTTTTCCATGAGTTATGCTATGATGAACTGTTTTTTATACTAATTTCTTTATATGGTTTCAAGTGTGATGAGTGATTTATTTTCATATGAAACACATAATTATATATTTAATTATGTTATGGGTGGTACCAATATCCTCATCCAATGAATTTGGTAATGAATTATATCTCATGAGATAGTTAGGTGAAACAAGTCAATGTGCTTGACCCGTGATGGGAAACAACTCGGCGTGCTGGATCTGTTAGGGGAAACAGGTAATGACTCCTGGTCTGAGATTCATGGTAGTTGGAATTAACATATTTAATGTTTTTACGTACTTATTATGATTCCAAACACCTTTTTTATGTAAACTTATCTTTTATGGTTTATTTATGATGAAGTTGTGTTCTTATGATTCACGTCTTTTGAAATTTTAATGTTTTATGACATGACTCAAGTTTATGGTCAATGAATGGTTGGGTATGAACATTTTTTAATGATCACATACCAATATTTATTATAATATTATTTAATAATATAGTAAATTGATATCATCCATTTTTTCCCTTACAGGGAAAATTAGTTCACCCTCTTCTTATGTTTCCTTTCCATAGGTTGTGAAGAAAGGTTTTAAGTTGGGATACTAGATGGGAAGATCTTTTTGGGAAACCTTGAGGATCGTTCACTAGACTGTAATTCTATGTTCCAAGTTCCCAAAGCCACTAATTTATTTTTATCCTTTAGAATTTTTTTGTTTAATGTAATTAATAGTCGACTAAAAAAGATTTAAATCGATGTGTGAAAACCTCAGGTTGTTATAGAGACAATTGGGGAGGTTACTCATATTGAAATAACTAATATTTAGTTATTTTTACATGGTTTAATCATTAGTTAACTTTGTTAATGAATATGATTATCTAAGGAACCTATTTTATTCATTATAATGGTTTTTATGGAAATTGTTTTATTTCATAAAGTGGGGAATGTTTGCAAACTATTAAAGGTGATGGTATTATTTTTCAATGAAATGTTTTTATGATGCTTTCACGGTTTTTCTATTCAAATTGATGTGTTTCAATTTTTTCTATATGAATTGTATTTTCTCATGTTGAAATACTTTACTTAAATTCCCATGTTTTATTGATAAATTGGTAAACATCTTCATGGGTTTTCATGTTTTTTACAGAACTAATGGGATTATATTATTTATATATACCTTAATGAGATGTGTTTTGATCACCCATGTTTTTTAATTATTTTTATCCGGATATAAGGATTTATAAAAACTATATAAAGTTTAATATTTCGACTATGGTGACATGTCTTAAAAGATAAATTAGTGTTCTGAATAAAACATAATCTTAAATTTAGGGATCCAATTTTGTGAAATAAATGGACCTCGTGTTTTAGTGTTTAGTATGTAATTTAATTTTTTACCAATTTCTATAAAAGACTAAACCTAAAAAATCCACCAAATTTAAGAAAGTAAAACAAATGTAACAAATCATGTAACTTATGGGTTGAAGAAGGCATGAGTTTTTAAAGAACTATTAAATTAATTATAAATTAATGTTAAAAAGATCCTTTCTTTATTTTAGTGAAAATATTTATCAATATTAATTAGAAAAAAAAGTATTGGACATGTAATTTATCATCATGTACATTGAAAATGATATGTTGAATCCCATAAAAGCAGAGTCGGACATATAACCAACAGGCACATCTACTATGTACTAAACCATCAAGTGGTACTAGATTATCCACGTTCAATGTATAATTATTTATTTATAATTTTTCATTTATATATTTAAATGTTAGTCTTCATTTAAAGAAATTAATTATTTTAGTAAATTTTTTGAGATATTTTATTCTATTAAACATTTCACACTCATAAAACACAAATTGGTAAATAATATAAAAAGAATACATTAAGTGTCATTCAAAGGTGGTACATGATTTTCAGAGTTACCCAGCATGTAACTCATTAACATTATGAAGTTCCCAATGGATCATGATGGTACAATAAGGGGGTGAATTACTATACCCAAATTTTTTCTAATTTATTTTCTTTTCTCTTACTCATTTTTAATCTAAACCTCTTCACTTATTAGAGTGAATAAATTTCCCTACGAATAAAAAAAACTGTCCTACATGAAATATAGAAAGTAAATGAAGCACAAAACATGGTATTATTTGAGGTTCACCCCTAACGAGGGTGACAATGTCTTTATTAGGTTTATGATGACCTGAGACACAGATTCCCCACTATGTATGAATCACCAATTACAAGTGGGTTGATTAGGTATCTCCCTAAAACTATTGTGGGTAGGTATAAACCTTTATCAAAAATTATATTGGAATCCTACTGGTGTTCATGGTATTTTCATCCCACTAGTGTTTCACAATTACAATGCTAACCACAATCAGAAAGATCAAAAGGAAATTAGGCTACCACTACAAGACAAAACTTGCCTTCCTATTCGAACCACTAAGTATAAACTGACTCTGCACCAGCTCACTTTAATTATAACAATTCAAATTCCACTAAATATGGTCAATAATACAGTATGAAAGTTGGTTCATTATACTCTCTATAATTATATAAGAAAAACCTATAATTCAACTCAATGTAATATAAGAATGAACAATAAAAGATTCCCCAAAACACGGTAATTTGACTTCTACTACAAGGATATGGCATAAATCTCAATAACTCATTGTATACTTATCATGCAATGAATATTACATGTGCCTCATGCATTTAAAAATTCAATGTATGGCCATCATTACTTTTATCATGAATTATTTCATGTGCATGAGAATACACACAGCGCAAATACTTTTCATGATTGTAGTGTTTCTGGTCACATTCAAAAACAAAATTGTTCTACAAATTAGAAAATATGAGTATTTCACTTTATATGAAAATAATCTTTATACATTTATAATTTAATTATCGTGATTTTTATACATTGTTGATTGTAAAAATCAAAATGGGTGTGTGCGAATTTTTTCTTTCTTATTGAATCTATAATGCATACACACACACTATCTCTGTTTTAACATGGAAATTATGCATGTTCATGTACTTACATTATTTTCCACACCCTGAAGTATGTTCACTATCCTTCTTCCTTGTACACACTAATCCAATTGTCATGACCCGTCCCCCAGGGCCCGTGCGGGGACTACCCCAAGCCCACCTTCCATAGGCCAGGGGTTGGTGACTAGAACCAGAAAGGCATATCACTAAAACAGGAAGGAATTGGTGTTAAACATACAAACACATAAACCAATAACATGACAAGATGAAAACCACGTAGTAGTACTGAAATAGTAAAAGTGTGTACTAAAAGAAAAGGTTTCGGAATACAAGCCAAACTAAGAGAGACAATACAATAGAAAATAGAAAATATCTCTTGAGATCGTCCTCCATAGATCCTACCTGAGGGGTAGGTACATTTTGTCTCCATAGCTCTACATGTCAACCAGTCCCACGTGTACTGCTTGGTCCTGGCTCCTATATACTTGGCTGAGTTTCTCTTCATATGCACAAGACACAACAAGGTATGAGTGAAGCTTGTGCAGGGTTGAGTATAATAATACCCATTAAGGACCCCACGTCCCTTGAAGGTCTCTCAGAATTCCAAAAAGTAAATCCACAAAGCATGATCTCAATCACAAAGCAAAAAAGAAAAATACTAAACTCAAACTAGGTATAACATAAGTACATAAGTACAAGTGATTAGTCATGAAGTTATATCATCTTATTCTTTCATGGGTTCTACTGCTGATGCACATAGGATCGCTCAGTGCTAATCCATACAGGATCTCAAGGTGGTGATCCACAAAGGATAGCTAGGTGCTGATCCACACAGGATCGCTAGGGGATAATCCACAAAGCATCCCTATGTGGTGTTCCACACATTATCACTAGGTGATGATCCTCACATAATACCTAGGTGTTGATCAAAAAAGGATCTCTAGGTGGTGATCCAAATAGGATCTCAAGGTGTTGATCCACAGAGGATCAATATTCATTCTTCACATCTCAACCGGCCACTAGATTCTTGCACTTAGTATGCTTGATTCTGGGAGGATCTGCACCTCAAGACATCAGTCGTACTTCAACCAGAACAAAGTCATAAAAAGAAGTTAACCTATGATCCATCATGTCATATGGGTTCAAATGCAATAGATGGCGCATTAATCGGACGCTCGGTTCGAGAGTCATAGGCATTTTAGTGTTGTGGGCCCGATTGGATTTAGGTACGATCCAACCCGGATATATTCCAACATATTTTAAAACATAGGTGGAGTATCTAAAATGAACAATATTCTTAAAAGGATTCCATCGCAGAAAACAGTTCATCAAATGGACCTCTAGTTTGTGAGATACAACCTTTTAAGAGAAACTGGGCCGTAAAGGATTAGGGTCCATTCTGTCCTAGGTGGCCCGATCCGACCTGACCCGACCCAGCCCCAAACTGGGTGGACCACAGAATGGCCCGACCCAAACTATTTGGACCACAAAACTATCCTGCCCGATTCAGTTGGGCTGCGAACCACCCATGCCCGAACTGGATGGGCCATGGAGCACCCAGCTCGAACTGGCTAGGTCGCTGACCGTCCCAACCCAAACAAGCGAGGCCACGGACCGGCCCTTCCCACCTCGGCTAGGCGTGGACTTCCATCCGGACGACCTGTGCAGAGGGGGTCGCTCCTCCCTTCCCGAACTGCTTAAAATTCATTCGGATTTTGCGTCATCGGAAGCACCATGTGGCGCTGCCTCAGTTGTCAGTGGGACCCACAAGGCGCTTCCCTTCATCTATGTCGCGACATTGAATCTGCGCCCACCTCTCTGCAGAGTGCCGCAATCCACCTATGTGTCTGGCCATGAGCCGGTCTCCCTACTTCCAGCAAGGCTCGACGTCGCGGCTCCCATCTGTGGCGCGCGATGGTGCGCCACCCATTGTTGACACGGCTCGATGTCGCGGCTCCCCTCAGCGGCTCATAATGGTGCACTTCCCACTGCAACCACAATGGGCCGATTCCGGCCACTACTGTCACCCTTCACCATTGCCCACCTGCAGTGGCCCCTGGTGTCGTGCCGGAGGATCTTTTGTCTTCCATCGGGTGAGCTCTGGTGGTCTATTTTCCCTTTTGAACGCGCCTATGGGCTTCTAGAGTAACTGTTGTCACTATGTGGCTCTCAGATTTGAATTTTCATCATGTTCAAACTTCTTCCATGAATAACGTGACAAATTCCAAAGTAGAGGCAGGTCCTGGCCTTGTTTATTTCACTTGTGCCATTCGCATTAACATCATATCAACTGTGTATTAAATGGATACATTTCATGGATAAATTTAAATACTTTCGAGATCCCGCAACAACCAACTGCAAATTCAAGAATGAGAAAAAGAATCGATAGAATTTTTTAAATTAAAAAAACTCCTACCTCGTGACCATTGGATGATGCTGCGGTCATCGACCGAGAAGAGTCCTCATTTGTTGAAGTCACCAGCATTCATCAATATCAAATTGAATCCTCCAATGTCATCGTTCAGGCCTTCGTTCTTCATTGGTGGAAGTTTTCATGGCATTTCGTTAGAGGTTCCTCACATTCGTGACAAAAATCCGAGCTCGATATCCATTTAAAGAGAGGGGTAGGGTGAGTAACGCATCGAAAGAATTAATGAGGTTCATTAATGGATGAACCTCTTAATTCTCAATGTAGTGGTTATAAAGACCAAGATTCAATCCATTAAATGGCTTGAAAAACCATCAGTCCCACCACTCCCACTCAATAGGAGGTAGGAAAAATAAAATAACAATTTGATGTTATTTTATTACTCATAAAAAAGACGCAAATATAAATTTTCCTCCCAACCTACTCTGGTGGAAGTTAAGCCTCCTTTAAGAGAATCCTGGTGCTACGGATTAAACAGTTCCCTCTGATTGTTATTATGATCAATGGTTCAAAAGATTGAAAATGTCTCCCACTCATTTACTGAATGTACCTTAAAAAAGTTCAAAAATCTATTCCGGGAACACCGGGTCCCGAAATGAAGCACCTTCAATTTTTGGAGACTCATAATAATCCCAAATAATTAAAACAAATATGGAATTTTCAGATATTTACACCTATGAACTCAATTGATATTTTCATTACTCTAATCTGCACTACACTCAAATCAAAATACACACAGTCTAGTAAGATTATGCACACTCAATATGTAATTATTGTTTGTAAATAGTTCATTCCCTCTCTGCACGATCTTACTATGACTTAATAAAACACATTAATTCATGTGATAATGTTCTTACTCAAATCATACATGTGAGAGGATAAATTCAAAATAGAATACTCAAATCTATTGGATTCTTTCAGTAAATGAAAAACATTACATGTATAGTATTGCTCAATATTCAAGATTCCAGTATGTACACATGGATATCAATACATGTGTATTTTTTAAACTCTTACCTTAATAGTAAACGAAAGCTAAATCATTTGAACTTGAATCTTCATCATGTAACAGTTTACATAGCCTTTAAAATATGGTGTCTCCTTCCACTTCACAGAATAGAGGAAGATAAAATATACTGGTTCATGATATATTAGTGTATTTCATAGAAGATGATTTAGATTCTTACAACACTATCTAGCTTCTTGGTGGATCAGATATTCATGATGAAATTTTAATATGCTAAGCACATATCGAACACATGAGTAATTATTATTTTTCTCCTTTTCATAAAAGAATATGTGATTTCTAATCTTCATTACAAAACAAAAAATAAGCAGTGAAACTAATTTTTGGAAACATCATGCAATCAAAAAAGTGGATACTTCTGCACAAACCCATGACATAACTTTCGCAATTATAGATCATGATATCAGCTCTACTTCTCTCTCAAAATTTCACTTGTCTCTCAGATGTTAAATAAAATCTGGGATGAGAGATATGCTCAATTGAAAATTAGAGACATATCAAGTTATTTATAGGCATTTTTCATTATCTCCAAACTTTTAAAATACACAAATACCCATCCAATTTATTACTTAAGATATTACTATGATCGAGTTACATTGTGTGTGTCATCACAATTATCAAAAAATCTATTTTAATCCATTTCTTTATTTATTTACATCGAATTTCAGTGGTTTGATCATTGATTTATGATGAAAATGATGCTGTATCACATTTAGGTCATCCTAAAATTTTCATAATGATGAAATGGTTCTTAGAGTTCTTACCTCAATTATTGGATGACGTGGTTGTAGTGAGATCATCTCGTGTGTAGAAAATTCAGGCAATTTCAAGGTTGAGGACAAACTCGATGGTCTAATTGAATGGCTAGGATGTTATGGAGCTTAGTTTAATATTCTAATGACATTATTCATATAGATCTCTGGTAAACTATAGCTCTTGGAAACTTCATATAGAAGAAAATCCGCATTGGAAATTTGAACGGCCCAGATGATTTATCAAAGAGATCTCATAGTGGGAGTTCTACTGAGTTGATTGGTTGGATCAGAAAAATGAATCATGAAATCAGACGATTAATCCCTTCTTATGGTATAGAATTTTTTTATTAAGAAAAATAAATTTACTAAGAAAAATTAAAAGTAATATTGTGAAATAAAAAACCCTTCTTCAATGAAATTCTAAACCAACTTAATATTAAAATATAACAAAGCCACCTTTATTATAATCTATTCCTATAGAGAAATCAAATATTATTTAGAAAAAATAAATCATTTTCATTTTTCATGAAATATTATGAAATTTTATAGCCAAACAACATCAAATTATATATTTATTCAAATGATGTAAACAATGTTTCAACAAAAACCTCAAATGACCCATGTTTTATGAACTATTGACCAGCTCTGCAATCATAAAAGTTTGTGCATCTTCATTATAATTAACTCTTAAAATCAAATCAAAACAAACCTTCCAACTTAATAATTCTCCATTATAATATAATGATAGACCCCATAACCTTAAATTAATGTCACGTTGATTTTTTATAAAACATCCCATTAAATTTTTATTAATAAACTATATTGAAAACAATTATATACATTGACTTTTTATCAAACAACAATATTGAAAACAATTACTACAGAAATATTTCATTCAATAAATTCAGGATCTTTAATATCCCCCTTCGGATTTGTATTCAATACCTATTTTTCTTTCAAAGTAAATTTATTCTTATACCACTTACTTGATAATAAAATGAAAGATATAACTTCAAGAAAGAATTAAACTAATCTTATTTTTTAAAATAAAACTTCTCTTTTTCTCTCCTTCAATATCTTTATTTATTAAGAGATATCTCTTATCAGAAATTCAAGTTAATATTCTTGATAGAATGATAGAATCACCTATCTTAAATAAATTATTCATTAATTAATTATCTCTATGTTTATGTGTGCAAACCCAGTGTAGAAATTAGAAGAAATAAATCTAGATATCAATGTTGTCAATAAATATTTTAGAATGTGTTTCCAACACTCAGACATTTTTGTATGAGTTTGATCAAAAGATATCCATCAAATCTACTTCACTAATATTAAAAAATAGATTAAAATAATTCAATTTCAAGAATTAAGTTCCCCTTTATCAAAACATTTTTTTCTTGTCATCAAATTTTAGTCTCTCCACTTTTATTTTATAATTTTAATTCATACTGAGAGAGGAGAAGATACCTCATCTATGACAGGCTTCAATTTTTAAAAATTGAAATCATATAATAAATACCTTACTAAAAAATAAAATATTCATTTCATACTAGTTGATAAATTCAACATTGGTGTTTATTATACTTTCCACCCTTATAGGGATGGGCACCAACCATGTTCTTCATCATTATTGACTTTTCTCAAGAATGGTCTTCTAGAAAAATTTTAATAGCAATTCAAGTAATAAAAAATATGATGGATAACCTCTCAGGTGATGTAAAATATTTTCACAGCACTCATATCTCCAGGAAACCCCATAAATAAATGCCTCACCATAAATTACCTAGGTAAGATAAACAAACACAAAATATTCATGGGAATAAGGTGGTTATTTAGTAGTTTTTTCAGTTAAAGAAACAGGGATTAGATTTATCTCAAAACCTAGAAACTCCTTTCAATTCTACTCAAGATTTATGAAAACTCATCATGATTGATACTCATTTCAATTTCCAAATTCTACCATTTATAAACATCAAGGAATTATTGGTTTCTTTATCTTTAATCTCTGATGGAATAATATTTTTAACATTAGAAAGTAGTGCACCTCCATTTTTTGTCTGTACTCTAACTTTTTATCCAATTCCAGCTACTCTAGCCATATGACAAAACACTCTTTTTTATGTCCCCATACTTTTTCATTTTTTTAGACACCTTTTCCATAGTATCATTGTCATCATAAGAATTCATTAGTGCCTCTCCTTTGTTCTTCACTAGTTCTATTTGTCAAGAAACCATGTCGTGAATTTACCAGTAATATTCCTTAACATTTTTCACCTTGCACACAAATATCTAGTAATTATAGGATTATTCTTTCTAGACAAACATTTATTAAATTAGAGCTTTTCACCTTGGTTTTCATGCACCAAATCATCCATTTTATTTTATTTTGAGATTAAATTATTTTCTGCTTCATTTTAATTCCACAAGAACTGATTTTTATGACATGTTTACAAAGTTCAATTATATGTACTCTTATTCAATAGTAAAAGAATATTTTCATTAGATTGGCATTCATCTAATCATTATTTTTAGTTGTTTCTTTCTTCACAGTTTTCTTAACTTTATTCTCCTTCTCACACCCCAAGGAATATTTTCCTACATTTTTTTACTGCTTCAGAATTTGATGTGTTATTTTATTCATATCAACATATGCATCGTGTAGAGTTGGTATATAGTGATAGTCATTATAACTATGACTGCTTCCATTCAAATAATCACTGAAGTCTTCAAGACATTCAGTTCTATTCATGATAGACAGATTCATCTACAAATGTGAATTATTCATCAATTCTACTGTATTTTTCATCACATCTAATCTACTCACCCAACATACATGCCTTCTATAATTATCATTAATATACATATTATTCCAATAGTCAATATCCTGATACCCAAATTTCCAATAGAATTAACAATAGCCAATCATTATTGATTTCTTCTTTTCTTTTGTAAGTTGTCATGTTTTTTTATCTTGTTGGTTTTGGATAATATGATTATTCATTTGAGATCATTGAGGGGGAAAATAATTCATACTTTTCTTCCAATCCACCTTTTATTACATGTTGGATTTATCATTAGTCTTATTCTTCTAGGTTTGTCCAGAATTTGTTTTGGAACCTATACTTTCAAATGAAATAGTCTTTCTACAAACAATGTCTTATATATCAAGGGTTACCTGATTCAATGAGCTTGCATCAAATTTATCATTACATACTCTCAAGCTATTTTTTCCACTGGAATGAGTCTTGTAAGAAGTAATACTATTTATAGGATTACAAATGGTAGATTTTCTGATCCCAGTATTTTTGAAAGATTCATCTTGAATATTCTTAGGATTTCTGAACTTGACATCCAAGTCAAGATATATCATACTTAGAGAATTCGTCAAATATTTGAGTGATTTGAACATATATTCACATTATTTCTAGGAAGTCATTAATTGAGTTTCCTTTATATTTTTCATGTTGAATTCGACTTCATGACATTTCATGTTGAGGAAATATTTCTCATATTCAATATATTTTAGTTTTTATTCCCATTGATTCTTTATTTTATGAAATTGATCATCAGTAATTTCACTTAATTCTAGTATATAATTATTAATCTCATTATTTTTATTTATCTTAACCTCTTTCTTGTGTTCTTTAACATTTATAAAGATTTTTTATAGTTTTTATAATGCATAGATAACTTCTTTATAAACTATATCAGTCGCATCCTTCTCACAAATAGTTATTTGTAATTCATCTTCATCCAAAGTGAATCTGTAATTATAGTGAAATATATATTATTCATTTGATTCTAATTGGATGTCCTTAATATTAATTGCATATTTATAATATTATCCAAGTGTGTGAATCATCCCAATATGGAATTTATCAATAAATTATTTCTCACAAATATTTCCCTTAAATTATTCTTTTTCATAGGATAAATGTTCATTGTGAAGTGATATTGTTTTATCCTTGACATCAATAATTTTGTTTAGAGAAATTTACATATTTGAAATGTTTTTTACAAACGATTATCTGTATCCTTAGATTCATTTTAAAGCTATGACTTTTCATCACATAGTCACTTGATAAAAGAAAATATGTAAGAAACAACATCATAGGAACATTATTCTGATAATTTTTTATTTTTGAATAAAAACATTGATTGATTCAATACATTCTTCATCATAAGCACTTGAACTGTACACATTAAAAGGTTCTTTATCAACTGATTTAACAGATACTACTAATACAGTACCATTATTACTACATCCAGTTTTTGATTTATCCTCTTTCTTATTGAAATATTTTCTTATATTTCTTGAATCATTCTTTTGTATGTTCTTTATAGTTTTTGAGAAATCCCCCTTATTGGAAATGATAGAGATAGGAACTGAAATTTTCATTTGAAACATCCCTATTAATTATTCATATTAAAATCTTCACTTTATATAAGTTTGATATAAAAAACAAGGACAAACATATAGATCTAATCATAGGTTTAACCTATGTTCGGATACCAATTTATGTTTCCAGTGGATCATTCAGGTACACTGTGAGGGGCTGAATTAGTGTACACAATTTTATACAAATTCTGTTCCTTTTCTCTTAACTCGTTTTAATCTAAAACTCTACACTTGTTAGAGTTAATAAGTCTTCCCTATTAATAAGAACAATTATACATCATGTAAGATTGAATGAAAATGAATCACAACACACAATATTTTTACAAGCCTTTCCCCCCAGTGTGGGTAACTACCTCCTTTTTTTGTTTTTGGTGATTTGGGACACAGATTATATGCTATGTGTAAATCAAAAATTACAAGTGGGTTAGTCAGTTATCACCATAAATCATTATGGTTATGTATGAACATTTTCCCAAATTATACTTTCATCTTAACAGGGTTCTTTGTACCTTGTGGATTGAATAAAAAGATTAGTTTTGTGTTGTACTGGTAGGATGCTAGTATAATTTGGTAAGACACTTCAGTTCCTCAATTCAACAAAAAAATCAAATTCTACTAAATCTAATCATTAACATTGTATGCATTAAGGATCAGTATACCCTCCTGAATTGTAGAAGATAATACTTACCATTCAATTTACTCAAATATTATAATGAACATCTAAAGATTATCAAAAACTATGCAAGTTAACTTCTAATATAATGCTCTAGACTAAATATAAAAAATTCATTGCATAATTATCATACAATAAATATTTCATCTGCCATATGAATGTAAAAATTCAATGCAGGGTATTTTTTTAGCTTTCAGTATTTAACGTGCAAGAGAATACACGTCGTGAATGTACTTCTCTTGATGGAAGTGTTTCTGTTCAAAAGCACCAACATGGTTCTTTTAAGATTTATAATAGCTAAGTATTTAAAATTATATGCAGATATTATTTATAAAAACATAATGAATATATCATGTATTTCATACATTTCCTACTAAAAAAATCATAATAGGTGTCTTCTGGTTTGTTTCTTCTACTCAAATCTATATTGTACACACACTCACACTACCTCTGTTTTAACAAAGAAATTATGAATATGCATGTACTTTCTCTATTGTGCACATATAGATGTATGTTCACTGTCCTTTTACCTTGTACTCACTAATCCTATGAAATCAATAGAAGTTTTAACTATTCTACACCGCACCATACTCAAATCATAATACACAGAGTGTAGAAACAGAATGAACACTCACTGTGTAATTCTTGTTCACACACAATACTTCCCCTCTTCACACAATATTACTAGGTATTCACACAACATAGGAATTCGTGTGATAATGTTATTACTCAATAATACACATGGTCATATCAATTCTAAATAGAATACTTAAATCTACTTCGTCATTTTTTTAAATGAAAAACATAAAATGTATAGTGTTTCTCAATCATTAAGCTTCTAGTATAAAGGAATGGATATCAATAAATGTGTATTTTTTATACTCTTCACATAATATTATAATCAAGATGAATCATGTGAACATGAATCTTCATCATGTAATAGTTTACACAACCTTCCTAATATGGTGTATCCTTGTACATAAAAAACACAGTAAGATAAAATACATTTGTTCGTGAAATATTACTGTATTATGTGAATGACGAAAAATGTGATTTCAACACTATCCAATTGCTTCATAAATCATATATTCATGAAAAATTCGAGTGTTCTAACACATGTCAAACACTTGTGATATACATATTCTTGTCCTTCTCATAAAAGAATATGTGAGTTCTTATTATTCTTCAAAAAAATAAAAAACATAATAGTGAAACTTATTTTAAAAAACATCATATGATAAAAAATGTGGATAAATCTACAAAAACCCATGGAATCACTTTTGTAAATACAAACTATGATACCAGCATTGATTCTCTCTCAAAATTGTTCTTGGATCTTAGATGTGAAACAAATTATGGGATGGGAGATAAGATCAGTAGAAAATTAGAGCCTGGTTGAGGTATTTATAGGAATTTTTCATCATCTCGGAAAATTTGATAATCCCAAATACCCATTCCATTTGTTTCTTAAGAGCTCACTAACATTAAGTAACATACTGTGTATCACCACCATCATTGGAAAATATATTTTCTTCCATTTTCGTTTTCCATTACACTAAATTTCAGTAGTTTGATCTTTGATTTATAATGAAAACAAAGTTTCATCAAATTTCAGTCATCCTTAGATTTTTATAATGATAAATGGTTCATGGAGGACCAACATAAATCAACATATGATGTGGCTACAAGTATATTTTCTGGTGAGCAGAACATTCAGGCATGGTCGCAGTTGAGGATGATCTCATTGGTCTCGTCGAACTACCAGGATGTTTCGTAGCTCAGTTTAATCTTCCAATTATATTGCTTCAATGAGATATTATGTAAACAATAGCTCTCAGCGTCTTGCTGGAGAATACAACATGTATGAGAAATTCATATGGACCTACTAAATTATTAGAGATATTTAATGGTGGGAGTTCAACTGAGTTGATCAGATTGATCATAAAAATGAATTGAGAAATCGGATAGTTCAGACCTCATTGTAGGTTGGAAATTTTTTATTAAGAGCCAAAATTTATACATAGAAAATTTATAAGTAATATAGTGAAATAAAAAAACATTCTTTAATAAAATTCTAAACCAACTTAATATTCAATTATACTAAATCCACCTTTTTCAAAAACTATTCCTCTAGAAAAATCAAATCCTCTTTAGAAAAAATAAATCATTTTCATTTTGAACTAGATATTATTAAATGTTATAGTCAACCAACATAAAATTATATTTTTATTAAAATGAATTAAACAATGTGTCAACCCAAATCTCCAATGACACAAGTTTTCTGAACTATTGACCATCTCTTTAATCATCACATTTTAGGTTGCTTCATTAGAAGAATCTCTTCCAATCAAACCAAAACAACATTTCCAACTTAATAATTATTCATACCAATATAATGACAGAACCCCAAACCTTCATTTAATGTTATATTTATTTTTTATCAAACATGAAATTTAAGTTTTATCAAACAACTATATTGAAAAAAATAGCATATATTTACTTTTTATCAAACAATTATATGAACAACAACTACAACACAACTATTAATTTTAATAAATTTGGGTTTTTCATATATTTCATAACTTCACATGATGTGGTGGTCATGTGGTTAAAATTTTTGAATTAATTAATTAAAACACACACAATATATTTAATCTAAAATAAGTGAATTTAATATATAGATTTCAATTAAGATACACTATGTAATTATTATATATAACGTGCAACTAATTCACATGTCATGTAATTAGTTAACATGATGTGTGATTAATTCATCTGAAATGTAATTAATCATTATGTTATGTATTTAATTCACAAGTGAGTGTAATAAATTCATACATTGTGTAAATTATTCACATGTTTTGTAATTAATACACATGTGGAGTGATTAATACACTTGTGATGTAATTAATTTATATGAAATGCAACTAAATTACAAGAAGAATTTTTAATTCCCACATAGTTTACTTAAATCCATGCTCTACACTTAATTTTTACCCATTTATGAGGAATACAAACCAATAAATGTTTTCACCACATAAATTTATTCATGATGAAAAATAAAAAATTAATTTATTACTTCTTAAACGTCATCATTATGTGTTATATGTGTTATTTATTAAAACATAAACACCTATGAGAGGTTTTATATGATGTTAAATACGAAATTATTTTTTTTACAATTTTTAACTACAAGTCATGCATGGAAGTTAGATACTATATACTCCTCATAGATTAAATTATTATATGAAACATAATTTATTTGTGTCCCATGTGTCATTTATTGATAGTATATGTCATGAAATTGCATCACTTATCTTATATGTGAAATGTCATGTGAGTTAAATGTATACAAAAAGGACCATGTTGAGTAATTAAATTGGGTATACACCATGTTTCCTAAAAGTAAATATTGATTACTTAATTATATTATAAATAAAATTAATTTATTTAATTTATTTATAATTATATTGGATGGATATATCCAGGACAAAGTAGATGGAGATTAAGATAAAATGTATTAAATAATAAATAAAATTATTAATTATATTAATTTATATTTGTTCAATATTAATGAAATAATGACTTGAAATGATTATTATCGGTTATTTTTAATATGTACTAGTGGATGATCATGATCTTAGATCGACCTTTTTCTGTGTACGGTTTGTATTAATTTAATTAATTCATACGGTATTTTAAAATATATTATTTTTAATGTCTTGACATGAATGTCGCTGAAACAGTTCCCCAAGTCGGTGGCTCAGATCTCCTCATGAACACCTCCATGTATGCTAGAGGCTGCCGACTAGGAGAGAGGATCTAAACACGGTACTATAGGGAGACTATACCCTATAGAACTATAATGAGTACAATGGAAGCCACAATCATCAATGATAAGAATAAACAGTGAAAGATAAATGATAATAGATAACCAATATTAAATGAATGAGAAACCATGAATGAACATGATACAGTGTACAATAAACATCCATAACGTAGGTAATATGGTATATAGGATGAAAATGAGAGAAAATTAATATATAAATGTTTCTATCATTATAAGGGAGGCATGAGTACATGATCATCCACTACTCCAAATCCCTCATTCCCATAAGGAGAAGAGAATAAAGCCCAACTATAATTCTAAACCTACAACCAAGATGTATGAGTGGATACCAAATGACTACTCCAAATGTTTGTGAGATATACTTAGTAGGCCACTACCAACAATGTCTAATGAAATATATTCTGTGTATATGAAAAATAAATGTGAAATTTTAGTATGTGAATTTGGGTAATAAAATAAATTAATGTTATAAAGATTGGCTCAGTTTCCTCAAGGAAACCTAGCTGACAATACAGGTTTCGACCTAAGTTGGAAATTTCTTGTATCAATAGTCACTATGTATATATATATAAGTATATAGATATGTATGTATATATATGCACTATTTATGTACTATCATATATAGTCATATATATACATTCTAATAAACTAGACCCATGGAATAACCCATGTTTTCATGCATAGTCATATGAGTCTCATAGAAAAATAAGGGATTCCATGCCAGAGTAGCAAGAATAATGTTGGATGATGTGTCGGGTATCATAGATAATACAGGCTTCCATGTCGGGAATCATAAAAAATATTGGAATCCATGTTTGGAATCATAAATAATACAAGATTCTATTCCATGTATCATATTTAATAATGAGAAGGATCATACCCATCATTTTATTTGAGGGTTCATGGATCTTTATTCCTAGTAACCCATGTTATGTGAAATTCCATGTGAAACATCCTTGACCAAGGGGGTTTGAGACTCCACTTTACAACTATAACCATGGTCACTATATTATAACTCCCTAATATTTTAAAATAGGAAAATAATACTTGATATAATTCATTACATGTAACACTAATCTTAGAATATAATATAACATCAAGATATTTTATGAAATATTTCTTTTTAAATAAATGAAATCTCTTTGATAGCTTGCGATACATGCAACAACAAGTTTAAAAAAATTATCTATTAAAATATTATTTAAACGTCACCATTATTATCTATCCATTAAGTTAGTGGGTATTAATAGTAATATATAAATTAATAAAATTATGGTTATCTAAAAAATAATAAGAAAATTAGAATAATTTAAAAGAAAAAAGAAATGTTTTCTAAAAACTATATTTTTCTGAATGGAAAATTAGTCACCCATTGTGCAAAAAATTTATAGATAATTACTAAAAATTATAGAAAATTAATTTTATAAAATAAAATTAATTTTTAAAATATAAATTTAAAAATAATCTAAGGGTGTTATTTGGGGGTTATTTATAAATTTTTTATTTTTTAATGAATAATAAAAAATACAAACTTTTATTTAAAAACTTTCAATTTTTTAAATTATTTATAGAGTAAGATTATATTATAAACAGTTTTTAAAGTAAAATTAGATCAATTATATATCTATTAGTCCTTTTTATGTTTTCTAATCTCTTTCATATTGAATTAAGATATAAAAACATTGTAAACATTAGAACATTTTCTTATTGAAAACATTTTTCTCATCGCCTCTTCGAGATTAATATCAATTTAAAATTTTCCAATAATATGAATGAAATTTTTAAATAGGTATTAATTATTTGTAATAATAATAATTTATATTATATAATAATTTAATATTAATAATTTACCACAATTAATTGTAAAAATAGTAAAAATTATTTACCATGGTTAAGGTTGAAATTTATTTATTAAGGTTTAAATTAAAAAGATTAGGGTTGCAATTTCCTAAAAACATTTATAAAATATATTATTTGACCATATTTATTTTTTATTATGTCTAATGATCTATAATAATCCATTTTTTGACATTTTTTAGGTGTTACAATTGTGGGTGCACCTTTTTCCTTTTCAAAAATTATTAGGGTTCCACTCGCTTCTCTTATAAAAGTCCACCCACTATTCTCAATTATTTACACCATAGACCCTTTTTTATAATCGAATACCTTCCCAAATCACTTAAAAACATCCCTAATCTCATTATAGAATCCTTATATTGGGAATAAATCCAATTTAGGAAGTATTTTAGTAAAAACATAAGGAGGTTACCCAAACAAGAGGTGATATCCTTCAATGACAGTTTTTATTCTTTTTCATCCTAAAAATCCTTAAATTATTATTAAATATTATTATTTAATAAATTAAGTATCTACCATGTAATATTTTTTTAATGTTATCTTAATTACCTATAAATTTTTCCAATTCTATCAAATGGGTTACGAAATCATAATTCATCTGTACGGAGGGCTACCATCTTGCGAACCGATGTCATTCATTTTTTCATTACCACCTCTCACAGTTGGGTATGATGATGTTTATAAATTATATATATGATATTTATAACATAATTATACCTCTTTATTCATTATATCATATATATATATATATATCTTTTTTTCTTTTCATTCTGTTGGGAATATAATAATGTCGCTTGTGTGTACGGAGGACTACCGCCTCATGAAGTGAGATGATTCATCTTTCACTAACACTTAGAATAGAATTTTATCAGTATAAATTTAATTATTTAATAATTTATAAATAAAATTATTATGATATTGTTGAAATATTTATCATTATAACAAGAAAATATATTATTTTCTTTCATACCGTTTCACTCTCTAATAGATGATAAAGTCATTCATGTACGTGTGGACTACTGCATTCACAAAGTGATATGAAACTATTTTCATCACCATAAAAAATGTATGATATATTTAAGTGTATTTAAGAAAATAATATTTTTTATATTATATTATTATCATTATATAATTATAAAATATTGCTTAACATCATTGTATAATTATCATTGAAAAATGGAAATGTTACTCATGTGTATGAATATCATGCCCTCTCTATGATTGTAACATAGTTATTTTTTCATAAAAAACATTAATTATGGGTTTAAAAGGTATAATTGATTTATAAATATTTTAATTAATTCATGATTAATATTCTTTATATGTTTAGATAAGAAGGTATTTGACTATAGTCAACCAACAAAAGTCATTTTTGACACATAATTATCTGATATTCCTATCTTAAAATAAATATAATTTTATATTATATAGTTATTAATGAACTCATTCAATTAGTAGTAAAATTTATCCTCAATTTGGTACTTAAAATTACTATGAAAATGTTGTTAAGAAAATCCAACTTTATTTATTTCTTTGATCAAAAATCCTTTGTCTTCCAAATTTACATTTTTTTTAATAATGTTTTCAAAAATGTTATTAAATTATCCAAAATAATTATTAATAACATTTTTACCCATGTTTTATTTTTTTAAAAAAAAATTTTGGAATTAAATATTCATTTTATCTTCTGAATAAGGCACTTTTCTAACCTTTTCACATTGTAAAAGGAATGTTCCTTTAACTTATACAAAATTTATGGAATTACCATAAATCATTACCATAATTTATTTGAATATTTATTTTCAATTTTATATGGTTTTTTTTAATGTAAATTTTTTCATAATATTATATATATTCTTATTTTATAAAATTGATTTTCATAGAAATGGATTTTAAAAAAAATTATGAATAATATAGTTTTAAAATAAAAAGGGTGATTTTAAAAGTAATGTTATTTATATCATGTAATGTTCCAAGTGATATTTCAAAATAATTTTAAACATAAGAAAACATCCTTTGATGTTAATAATTATATAATGGGTATATACACTAATGGTACTATCTTTATTATTCCTTCGGGTGGATTATGATCAATATTAATAGAGATGTGCAGTGTTGATACCATTAATTTTACATTGGATAGTTTATAATTATGTTTTCTGATTGAGAAAAGTATTTACATTTATCATTTTCTTTGAATATAAATGTTTATTTGAAGTATGTGTCACCCCTTTTGTATGTGGAATGGATTCTACTGAATAAGTGACAAGAAGGGCCTAATATATCCCTTAAACGAATACATAGTTCTTGTGAGACACACATGATGGTGTTTTGTCATAGGACTTACCCATTTATATATATTTCTTGGAACAAGGCATCAATAGTATTACATATCTTCTAACATGTCCTTGAATGTATGTCTTGTATGTCTTGAATTATGTGTTTCTCTAATATGAATTCAGTTATTGATATGCCGTATGATAATTTGATTAGTTATAATATCCATGGTTATGTTTCAAATCATGTGATTATATATATTTAATTGTTTGATCATTATATATTCCTACCATATTATGATCAAGTTTTTTATTAAATTATATGTGTTTCATTTATTTACCCTTTCACATTAATTATTCATTATTAATTCATAACTTCTATAGTACGTTTTCCCTTATTGAGAATCTGATATCACCCATTTCTTATCTTTTATTTTCCTAAGGAATCTAAGAAGTGTTTTTTGATTGATATTCATGGATATTCATAGGGGAATAATGGTGTCCTGAAATAAAATAATTTGTGTTCTTTATGTTTTTAATTATAATAATAATTTTATATATTTATCTTGTATACCAATACATATAAAATATCTTATACTTCGGGATATGATTCCTTGTATCTTATTCCAATATAACAAATTAGATGCAAACTCTGGGTTATTATGTCTTGGTCCTTATAGTTTCTATCAGATTATGTTTAGTAGAAACCTTAAGAACTAAACTTAGGAAAACATATATTAGGTAATATTCAACTACGATAAAATTTGATGATAAGAATAGAAGAAGATACTAATGTTTTGGTAAATTAGATATTATGTGGTTTTTCCTAGAAGATACATTCATGCTTGGATAAGATTTGTGGACCTGTTTCTGGTACAGATGTGCCTAGGGGTAATAACTCTAAAATGGGTGCACTGGTATTGACCCGGTCATCACCTAGTGAATGAAAATGGGCCTTAATATGCACCTATTTTGACACTCTAAAAGGATATTTCTAGGATAATAAAAATGTTATTTACAAACCATTTTTTAGATTTTAAAATAATGGTATCCCCAAAAAAACCAAGTTTATAATTTATGAGATTATCTATGGAAAAAAATTAATTCATGTTAAGTATTTCACTATTTTTTGGATTATAAATTATATTTAATTATTATATGGTCTAATATATTATATTCCACCATTTTTAAATGGTTCCTAGTGGATGGAATGGGAACTTCATCAATGGATATAATCCAAAGTGTAGGAAAGGTCTTTTTTACGGGATTAGGATGATATTTTGAAGGGAACTAGTCTACCAAACATTTTCATCATGTGAGTACATAGTATCACATGATAACAATAAAGAGAAAGAATTATATAATTATTGTAGATTCATAGGGAAGAAATATAACAAGAGGAAGGTAGAGAAAAATATGGATAAACTGAATAATAGAAAGAAATATTTTCTTCACATGTAATAATTATGGAGAGAAACACCCTACTATATACTTAAACTAAATTGAAATTTGATACAATTTTGGAGGGAAACGGAACAATTAAGATAATTGAAAGGGAATCAAAAATTATTCCATTGTTCATTTCTTCATCTGTAAGCATATGGGGAACTATGAAAATGAATTCCCCAAACATCAAAGGAATATTCCTCAAATGAATATAATAGATCATAGTTATGCTTATTCTACTAGAATTTTAAAAATGTAATGATTAATGTGTTTTATTATTCAAGATTTATTTCATTTGATTATTTTATCAATGATATCCTCATTATAAGTATTATGAAATGTATATAGACTATACTGTAGTCCCATTTTTTAAATGATTTGTGATCATATGTTGAATTTCATTGATGATCAATAAAACTTATTTAGTTACAAGTTGAACCTCTAAAAACACATGATTGAGGGAAGAATAACCCATGATATGTTACTAATTTTGATATGATGATGTTAGGATAAATTTATGATTGATATAGATAAAGTAAATTAGATTGTACTAACTACCTTATAAATTATTAATTGTTTTTTGAAAAATTGTTTCATGATATAATTGATGGAGTTTACAACAATTTTTGTTCTAAGAAATATATCAAATAATCTTTGTTTTATTTAAGTAAAATTGAAGAATTAATGTTTTCAAAAAGTCTTTACGGTAATGTAGTTTATTACTATGTTTAAAGTGGGTAAAATACGAATGTATTCACTTTTTTTGTATGTGATTATTAAAATATTATTCGTGATGTTTAGGGTATTAAATATAAGTTTTTTTTGAAATTCAGTGACCTTCTTTCTAAATTTTAGGATCTTAATATTTTGGAAGGGTTATAAGGTTAACCATTTATGAAATAGTTTAACTTGGAAAATAAATAAGGTTTTAGGTATTAATGAGTCACTTCTCCATGTAGATATTTATGAACATTGAATAACCTTTGTTAATAATTTTTTCATAATAATAACTATAGATATAAGGAATTGATTATGATTTTATTAGGGATAATATTATCCGTTGAAAGTCAATTTTAGTGATTCATGCCTAAAAAAATTCATTTTTAGATTTTCAATTTTTGTAGGAAGCAATGAATTGGAAATTTATCAATGTACAACCAATGAATTAGGTTGTTATTATGAAATTGAAATGTATCAAGTCTGCATATTTTCAAATTTTCTTAGTCTAGATGGTCCTGGAATTCCTCAACACTTGGAAAAGGATATTGAAAAACATGTATCATAATACCTTCATTTATGTTGGACCAATGGTATTTTAAATCATCGCATATTTATAGTTTTTATGTCCTTAACATTTTATTGATCATTCACTTTCTTGTGATTAATGACTTGTATCACTCTATAATTATTTAAGATTTTCTTCCTTGTCTATATCATTAAAGGCCACTAAATACATACTAATTAGAAACATAGTTATATGTTATTCCATATGACCTTTGTACTTCACTCTCTCTCTAATAAATAAAATTTTATCAACCCTTCTCACAATATTTTATTTCAATAAAGGCATTTACATATTTCAAACTCTTGATTACCGAGATCAAGATAAAATTGTGAGGATGTAATTTATTTAAGAGAGTAGAATATAACACCCATATATTTTAAAATTGGAAAATCATGTCTAATAGAATGTATGAAATGGAAGACAAATATTAAAATATAATATAACATCTTGATACTTTATTATATATTTCTTTTTAAAAAAATTTAATCTCTTTAAAATCTTGTGATGCATGCAACATAGAGTTTAAATAAAAATACTATATTAAAATATTATATAAACAAGAAAATTTTAACATAGACATTAGGATGAATATTTTGAATACTAATAAATAAATTATGAAAATTATGGTTATTTATTTATTTCAAATAAAATATCAAAAATTAAATGAAAAAGAGATGTTTTCTGAAAAACATTTTTTTCTAAAATATATATTAGTCATGAATTGAGCAAACAAATTCCAATTGGTTTTTACCAATTTTAGTAAAAAAAAGAAAAATAAAATTTATCTTTTAAATCTTCATGTCAAAGTAATATTAGGGTGAATTTTTTTGATTTTTTTTTAAAAAAGTCTCATTTTCTAATTAATAGTGAAAACTCCTAAATTTTAATTGAAAAGTCCATTCTTTAAATATTATTTAAAAGATAAATTATATTTTAAATTGGTTTTAAAGTCAAATTAGTTAAAATATATATATATATATATATATATATTAAATTTATTTATTTGTAATCATGTCCATATTTAATTTCTATATGAAAACTTTGTAATCTTTTGAACAATGTCTTTGAAAACATGCTTTCTCATCGCGTCAATAGGATTAATTTTAAATTAAATTTTACAATTATATAAATTGAATTTTTAAAAATTGATTAACTATTTTTAGACATTATAATTTATATTATCTAATACTTTCATCATAATTTTGACCATAATTAATTGTGAAAATAGTAAAAATTATTTACTGCGATTAAGGTAAAAACTTATTTATCAGGGGTTAAACTAAAAATATGTGGATTAAAATAACCTAAAAACTTTTCCAAAATATATTTTTTGGACATATCTAGACATTATAATTTATATATATATAACAAACAATTTTATACCTTTTTCATGTGAAAAATGTGGGTAAACCTGTTGGTTCTCAAAAATTACAAGAGTGCCACTCACCTCGCTTATAAAAGGCTAGCCCTCCCCTCTATTATTCACATCTTAAACCCCATTTGGATCATCAAAAACCTACCAAAATCACTTTACAACACCCCTTTTCTCATATTATATTCTTTATTTGTTGTATAAATCCATCCTAGGAATCATTTGGGAGAAAACCTAAGGAGGTTACCCGAAGAAGTTGTAACGCTATTCAATGGGTATTTTCATTTTATATCTTTCTACACCTCCATTAATTATAACTAAAAAATAATTATATAATAAGATAAGTATCTTAAATATTCTAATATTTTCTCTAAGTTGATTTAATTACCTAAAAGTCCCCACTTCCATCAAATGGGTTACAAAATCATCATTTATGTGCATGGAGGACTACCACCTCGTGCACTAGTGTATTTCGTTTATCTATTACCACCTCTCATGGCTGGGTATGATGATGGATATAAATTATATATATCATATTTATAACATAATTATACATATAGTTTCATTATATAATACACATAACTATTTACTTTCCATTTCTTATTGGATACGTTAATGGTGCTCGTGTGTACGGTAAACTACCGACTCGCAAAGCAATGTGATTTTTCTTTCACTAACGCATAAAATAGAAGGTTATAAGGAATAAATTAATGATTATATGTGATATAAATGAAATAAATATTACATTTATGACATATTTATGATTATTATAAGTTAATATATCATATTATTTTATACATTTTAACTCATTGAAAGATGATAATGTGGTTCGTGTACTTGTGGACTACTGCCTTCATGAAGTGATGTGACTCTATTTTCATCACCACACCACATGGATGATATATATAAGTATAATTAATTAATTAATATGTTTTATATGAAATTATTATAATTATATAATTGTAAAATATTACTTAACTTCTTTCTATAATTATCCTTGAAAAAATTGAAACATTACTCATGTGTACGTATGACCAACCATATCCATGATTGTAATGTAGTTAATTTTTCATAACTATATATCATGATTGATTTTAAAATTATAATTTATGCATAAATATTAGAATTATTTCATTATTATTATTATTTATATTTTTAAATTATAATCTCTTTGACCATAGTTATCTGATCTAAGTCATTTTGGAAACATAATCCAAATATCATCAAAACATCTAACATAAACTTAATTGACTAAGTAAACATACATAACATATTAAAAATTCAAATAAAAGGAATAATATATTATAAAAATTTTGTTTAGAAATCAAATAATTAACATAATTTTATTATTCAAGAAGATAAGAAACTTAAGTAATGAATCATAATCAAGGTAAGGGTTTCTCGTCTCACTTTTACTTTTGTGAGACATACACCTTATTCACCACTTATTTCTTTCTTTTTGTGTATATAATTAACATTTTATATACAATATCATGAATTAATTTGTCTTAATAGTATATAATGTTTCATTTAATGTTATTTATTTCATATGGCTTATGATACAAAAGTTACCATATTCGTAAGGGTTTATTTCACAATCTCATCATTATTCAGGATTGTTTTTGTTTGAGTCTCCATTAAGAGAATTATTTTATATTTATATATTAAAATAAGTTTAATTTATTCACATTTTTTTAATTAACTCTTAAAAGAAATATTACCATTTTTACTCTCTTGGTAAATTAAAATTATTAAGATAATATTTTTAATAAAATCCAACATTATTTCTCACTTCTGTCAAAAATATTTTTTCTTGAAAACCATGTTATCTAAAAATATATTGAAAAATAATATATCATTATATAAATAATTTATAAATGAAATTTTTTCCAATTATTTACCTTTTTACATAACTATTTGAATGAAATCATCTGTATTTTTTCTGAACAAGACACTTTTTCTAACCTTTTTACAGTGCAAAAAGAATGTTCTTTTTAGCATATATGGAACGTTTGGAATTACCATCCATCATGACTGTTATTTATTTTAATGTTTATATAATATTTTATAAGGTTATTTTTATATAAATTAGTTTTCATAGTATTTAAGAAATTCATATATTTTAAAAGTTATTTTCAATGAAATGGATTTTGAAAATATTTTATGAATTTTGATGTTTTAAAATAAAAAGTTTTATTTTCAAACAAAGGTTATTTTCCTCAATAAATGTTCCAAGTTATATGTCAAAATAATTTTCTATTTATGAATAAATATTTTGATATTAATTGTTATTTAATGGTGATGTACTATTACGATACAATACATAATATTTATCAAGGTGGTTTATAATCATTTTGATTTAGGATATACTGTATTGATTCCCTTTATTTTACTCTAGATGGTTTATGATTACGTTTATTGATTGGAAAATTATTTTAATGTTGTATTCTCGTTAAAATATAAATGTTTATGTTATGTATATTTCACCCCTTTCATATGAGGAATACATTGGACTTATTATGTGATGGGTGAGTCTTACTATAGCCCCTAGATGCAGTAGTGGGTATAATGAGACAAAATAGATTGTGTTTTGGAATAGGAATAAATCATTTATATAAATTTCTTGGCACAAGTCCTAAAATTTATTAGATTTCTAAGAAAATATCCATGAATTTATGTTTTAGATGTCCATCATTATAAATTCTGTTATTGATATTCCATTTGATAGTTCGATTAGTTATATTACCCATGGTTATGTTTTAAACCCATGTAATTATTTATATGGAATTATTTGATCATCATTTATTCATACCATATTATACTAAATTTATTTATTAAATGGAAATTGATTCAGTTATTTACCTTTCATATTGATTATTCCTTATTTATTCATATCTTTGGTTTTACACTTATCCTCACAAAGCATCTAATCTCACCTATTTATTAGGTTTTATTTTCCCTAGTAGACCAAGAAGTGTTTGTGATTGATATGTTGGGATATGATAAGGTGAATAGTGATGTTCTCAAAAAAATATGTTTTCTATTTTATGTTTTAAATTGTAATAATAATATAATGTATGTTTCTAGTTACCAAGATTACTAAACTATTTGGTCCCCTGGGATGTGATTACTTTTGTATTATGCCAATTTAACATAGTGGACATTGTAATTATGATCCTAGGGTCAAGTGGATACATATTTTATAATTCAACACAAGGTATTCCAACTTTCCATATAATCCCATACACTTGGTGGTTCATAATGAGGAACCAATAATCACTTAAGAAATAATGAATCTTAATTATTAAGTTGAATTTGTTTTTATCACAATATATAATAATAATATATTCCAAAATATAAACAAGGACAAGGAATAAACACCAACACATTATATTTTTAATGATAATGTTGGATTATTTCATTTATACAACAAAGCGACCATGGGAAGCACCCAATCCATAACACAAAACAATTATAACTAATCAATAACTACTTTTTCATTAATTAATAAATTGAACCTCAACAGTGGTTTTATTATAAAATAGAGCATGATTGACACCCCACTATATTCTATTTAGTTCAATAATATCCTCCATGATGGATGATTCAACCCACATCAAAAGGTGATAAAAATGGTAGGTGGAGCATTATAATCATAAGTGAACATCTATTTTTAATATACTTCAATTTCACTTACCCAATATGGTATTTCAGTTAGGGTTTTTTCCACCACTAAGTATATTAAGGGTTCTAAGGAACATCATGGTCATTTTTATAGAATTTATCATTATACATTATGTATTTTTTGAATAAATGTGCAGAAATTCCATCATGAAATATAATGAAAATTTCATATAAAAACATAAATTTATAAGAAATGCATATAGACCACCCACCACATTCCAAGGATGATCCACTCATTTAATATTGGGCACTGATTCATTCTAGAATGAATGAAATTAGAAGAATAATCAAAATCCCTAAAAACAAAACATAGCTTGAATATATTTTGAATTCAAAACATTGAGATATTAAAAAAAGTAAATAAAGATAATCATAGACAAACCATTTTTCATCTAACCCACATGATGGAATCTAATTCAGTCCAAGAATGCGGTAGGTCCCACCATGGGAAGAGGAAAGGGAGGAGGGGGCACACAGAGGGCCACTGGGAGAAAATTTGGTGGAAAATGGATTGAAACCCATTTAATGGTTGAGGGGGAAATGGAAATTTTCTCCTATTAATGAGACACATGGTTTGGAATCATTGTTTTTGTAACATTTAACTAAATGTACAGTGCTACTGTCTAATGTTTCACCCACTTCACACAACTAGTGCATAATTAAACAAATTGTGTGTCGCATGTTCATCTACCTCTGCACTTTTTAACTAACCCCTTGAATGGTCGTGCGGCCTCAATCACATAGTTAAAAAATGTGTCACATCCTCCTAGACCATTCACTAGGACACACTTTTTACCCTATCATTCTACATTTTTTCTTCAAAACCATTCCCTATAGAAAATAGGTCTCAATGTTTGGGCCACACGGTGAGTACAAACTGTGCACCAACTATGAGCATCAGTCTATTCCACCCAAAATAGAGTTTTTGGATCCTGATGCTCCAGAAAGTAATCTAAATATCTGATAAACCACTCAATCCTTAATCTCATTATAAATAAAATTCTTTTAATTGTTCAAACACTCAAAATTTTATTCTGAGGCTCAATTTAAGATTTATCCCACCTACAAAACCAAAAGATCAAAATCTCTTGGAAATATCAACTAGTACAAAACATGAGATGGTAAAAACTCACCTTATAACTTCACATCCCAAAGAAACCTTGGGGAATAAAAAACATCAATATACCTAATTGGGTAGTGAATCACTCCTCGATAGTCGCGTTTTATTTCAAAATTCCACAAGAGTCTCCAAGAGTCACTTTAAAAACACAGTGATTAAATTTCCAAAACACAATCCAAAAGTTGTAAATAGAATAGATAATAAATATGGTGCTTACCCAAGACTTTCTAACATAATAAATGATCATGTAATTGACTCTTTTAGGAATTAGCCTATTGAACTACCACTATTGGTTCAATATATCACTGGCCAATTCCAATCCATGGTGCTACCACAATTGGAATTTCCTATTTAATTATGCTAATGGTGTCCTACAAGAACCCTTAGAATATATACCAATTCATCCATGTTTATTCAATCATTGTTACTCTATTAATCAAAATGTTCAAACTCCAGTTGACCGTTCTCATATTGGGTGTAGAGACCCAAAGCTTGACATAAATGGAAGTTACATTACATTAGTGGAATACTTAATACATAACAAAAAGAGACACCCAAGGACCGTAATTGTTTAGTGTCTTGGGAAACTCGAATCAAAATCTTCTAATCATGGTGAAAGATATTCAATATCTCCCACAAAGTTATTCCACTTGTTTTACCTAAAACATTTATATATATCCTGGGAAAATGAAAGCATAAAAAGGGTGAGCTCAAATGCTCGGTAAGGGTAAACATGGAGAACATCAAACAATCCATAAACATTTGAACATAAAAACATGAACAAAAAACATTAGTAATGACATAAATAATGGCAGTACATAAGGCATAGATCATAAAGGAACATTAACCACAATAAAATATCATGGGAATAAAACATGTAATTGTGGAAAACCATTAAACACGTGATATTATTTCTATAGTAGCTAAGGCATTGCTTCCAAGACCATTATAGTGGAAAAATTCAATTAATGAACCGGGTTTACTTGTCATTCCAGCCCTATATTACTAAATCGGATTTACATGTTATTCCATCCATGTCTATCTCATGAGATATAAATCTTTACCCAATGCATTGGAGGGAGATATAGGTCCCACCCATCTCATAATGAAATCATTCTTACGTGTGCCACAAAATAAACATAAATCATTTATCATAACCCAAAGAATAAAATGGGTTTCATAAACATCATCCCTTCATACCATAATCCATATAAATAAATGGATATCATTTCATCATAAGAAAAATAAAACCATGTATATAATAGAGACATTATAATTGAAACATAAACATACTAAATAATGTCATCTTATATGGAAAATAGTTTTGATAAAACACTTGAAATGAATTCTTGAGGAAAATATCCTTTCTTCTTCAAAATCATTTTCTTTTCACAAAATTCCATGAAATTTTAAAAGAAATGAATTTTATTGAAAATAATCCTGAAATATTGTACATTAATCATCATGAAAATAAGTAATTATGAAACCATACAAATTAGTTCATGTTTATTAAGTTAAAAACGCATTCTCCTTGAACTTTTTCCGGAAAAAACAAAAAGTAACTCTTATGGTAAACAAAAGAAAGATTCCTTCCATAACTTGTCGTAAAAGTCATAAAAGGGTAAAAATGAATTTAAACATACAAGGAATAATAGAAATCATTTTCTGAAAACATTTTGAGAAAACATGGACATGGATGGTAAATATAACACCAGTAAATTCTTTCGAATAAAAAATCTTAAATAAGAACTAGATTGGAATAATTATCCCTTACCGTTTATGATCGGTGAATTCATATGTGTCATAAAAACATTAAATTTATATTTAAATATCATATCCTTCATAATAAAAATCATAAACCATTAAAGGGAAGCATAAACACCATACAAAAAAAATAGATGGTGATTAAGGCATATGTCTCACCGAAATAAAAGTGAGATGAAATAATCCCTTACCTTATGTCCAATTTATTCCATATGTGTCTGATACTCTTGTATAGTGGTTTTATACATATTATTAACTTGTATCAGAACCATAATAATATTTATGATATCATATATGATTCACTTACGATTTTGTATTACCCGTTCATTTGTCAAATCCATGTTAAAGCAGTGTTTTGGGTAAAATTGTTCCATTCATCGTACGTGTTTTGACTTGTAATTATTCATATGATTACTTAGATCATGATTACTTATTTTCAGAATGTAAAACATGATTTATATATAATATATATGTAGATTATTTATATAATAGATCGATAAATGGAATAAAATACACCGTTCGTGGAGACGGTAGGCCGTACGTACGCATGAACGCTGATTTCGTTTCCTTATTAAATTGAATAGATGTAAATGAAATATATATATATATATATATACATTAATACAGTAGTATTATTATATCATATATTTCATTATTACTAATTATATATATTTTACAATCATTCTGGAATGGTTAACATGGAGAATGAATCTCATCGCATCGTGGAGATGGTAATCTGTACGTATGCACGAGCGATGAAATCATTCCCAAAATTATTGAAAGGAATTGGAGTGGATGATATAATATCTCAGAATTAGTATTATGTTATAATAATCAAATATAGTTTTTATTTACACCATTATACTAATCAAGGTAATGTGGTGGTGGAAAACAGATTACACCACGGCGTGGAGACGGTATTCTGTACGTACGCACGCACAGTGATTTCATTTTCCGTATGATGGATAGAAGGTGAAATAGGGTTTTTTAATATTTATAATAACATATAATTATATTATTTATACTTATGTTATTACTTTATAATGAAACAACTACAAAAGAGGAAGTAGAAGAAGAAATAAATTTGAAATAATCGGTAAAGGATATTACCATTTCTTTGACGTGCCACTTTTAAACCTCCTCTTAGGGTACTAAAGTTGGTCCTTGAAGAAAACCAAGACCTGTAGTATGTTTCTAGGGAATTTTAGAAGATAAATGGAAATTTTTTGTCTATGGATCAAAATTTTGTGAAGATGAGAGGGAGGAGGTGCCCTTTTATAAGAGAAAAGAGGGGAACTTTTGGAAATATAATAAACTCAAACCCCACATAAAAACTTCCAAAATGACTCCATATCGAAGATGAGATGATATGGGTTGTAATAGATTTAACAAATAAATTTTATACATGTTGGATATTTATTTTAAACCTTATCAACTTGATTTATCCTTATTTAATCTATTTAATTTTATTTCTAGTAATAATATTCTAAATTTTAAATTGTTATAAATAATTACTTATGTGTTTTGAATTGTCTATAATTTCATACTTAATGAAATTTTAGACCATATAAATTTCAATTTATAATAATTATATATTTTTTATTTTTAAACAATTTAATAATATGTTATTTTTATAAAATAACAATAGTATCAATTTTGACACTATTCAATTATTTGAATTTAAATAAAATCCACACCGAGGATATATTCGAACCAAAATATTTAATAGATTCATAAAAAGTCATATTTATCTATAATATTCATCTATCACATTAAATAGTTCATATAATATTTATTTTAATATTTTTAAAACCATTAATTTGATATTTCAATCAATAAAATAATTTTTACATCATTATTGTGTAACTATTAATGATAATTATTTAATCCCTAAAAATTATAAATAAATTTAAATGATGTATATAATTTTATTATATTTCTGGTGACTATTTATGTTCTATGTTTTATGAAGTTTATCACTAAATTAAAATTATTACACTTATAAGATATAAGAGAGTGACATGTTGTCACTTTCTTCGGTTTTAATAATAATTACATTCCTTTCACGGTCAAAAGTCCATAAAATGAATGTATTATGACCCTGAGGTGATATGAATTGTCTTTTATTAATCTAATATAATTTTGGTAGGTGTTAGGATAATTTTATAATCCTATTTTTACCCTTATTATCCAATTTACCTTTAATTATAGTAAATAAAATTTATCATAGTTACTATTCATAATGTCTAAAAATAAAAAGTAACCTATTAACATAATTTAGACCTAATGATTCCAAATATTGAATCCATTTTTTTCAAATTCAAAACACAGTAGTTGTAGTTTTTACTTTAGAATTAATCCCACTCTTGAGAAAATGGGTTTTAAAAGTTAAAACATTGCAAAAGATTTAAATTTTTTTACCTATGAATTCTATGTAAAATTAATGATAATGACTTAATTAAATTAAATGGTAAAAAACAATTCTATTTATACTTTAAAACCATTCAATAATATAATTTAAACATATAAATTATCATGACGAAAAAAGTTTTTTTAATTAAAATTTACGTATTTTTACTATTCATCAAAATATGAAAGTTAACAGAAATTTATTAAAAAATTATCCAAAGTAAATTTTTATATACTTATCACAATTAATAAAATTATTTTTTCAAATTTAACTCATAAATGTGTCAAAATCTAGATTTAATGTGGGTACGCCATAAAAAGGAGGCAAAACTGCATTTTTTTTAAAATACTTATTTTACCCGAAAAATTTATTTTGTTCTCATACTAAGTTCTAGAATATGTGTAAGATGAATTATTATTTAATAAAATTCATAAGTTAGTTAATACTATTCATAATTACTACTTCATAATAATATATCATTGTTTTTTGAAACTTGGTATTGCTTACAACCCATGCTATCGAAGAAGGTCGCTCTTGTATGTAACACCTGCCATGAATAGTGTTTGCGTATGCTACAAGCTAATATGGTGTTGTGTATAGTGAAAGCTAAATTTGGTGTACAATACAACACAAGACGTCAAAGAAATTAAAAATAATATTTCTCATAAAATCTGAGGGTGTTACATTCTACCCCCATTGAAATGAATTTCGCCCTTGAAATTTTTCGGGGTTATGAATGGTTTACTAATTTAAAGTTTCTTTCATAGAAACCCACATCGTAAAAAGGAATAATAAAACTTAATTTTAAAAACTAAAGTATTAAATTTAACAGTTACCCAAATTAACTCATCACTAGGTTTTCACATAAGAGAAAATGAGTGAAAATATGGATATAGAAGAGAAATATAACCATCAAGTTCTGATGGAAAGTGGTAGAGAACATGGATATAAAAAATCCAACAATCACGAAGCCATAAAATTGTGATGACCTAATGTAATATCTAATTCATCAGATATTAGGGTACTAGGACACCATTTTTGGTTTTCAAGATCATTTCCCTAAAGTTGATGAATTTTTCCATAAGGATAAATACATACTTGATTTCAGTGTAATAACATCATTTGTCATTCCATGGAAAATTTCCACTTCATATCTTATTTGAATAAATGAAGTTGAATTTGTCATTCAAGAAGATTTAGCAGATTATTCGATAGAATGATAGGTCACTTCATCGATCTCTATTATAAAAAAATGTTAGCACAAGATATTAAATATATATAAGTTCATCTATGGTGAGATTAATCATATATGGTTCCAAAAATGGACTTATACATCATCTATCATGCCGCTAAACAAAATAAAACTAATTTATACTAACCAGGGACTTACAGTGGGATAGTGGTCGGTGATAAAGGCATGTCACACATCAGTTTTTGGTTCGATTCCCGCAGCCTTGTCCGACGTAACGGGTTGCCGCCCGTCCTGCGGGTTGTCCTTTTTCTAAAACTATACCATTATTAAATTCCAGAAATAATATCAGAAAAAATGTTCTACCCTTAAACAATACTATCTGATGTCCAACATAATCCATTCCAACCTTTAGGCTTATCCAAAATACTTCTGTCCAAACTCACAGTATAAAGAAAATGATTACTTGGAAGGTCATATAGAAATCATGTGAATATAATCATTTATCCCCCATATATCATAACATATATATTTTGGGTCACATTTGAAACATGAGAATACATTTATCATGTATTCTTGAAACATGAGTTTCCATAGAACCTTAGTGAAAACACGAATGTTGTCAAAAGTTAACTCTTTCCACGTACCAAAATCCCAAAAAATTATATATACTCAATTCATGATATCACATTGTACATAGATCAGTCGTGATATCATTAATAATATCCAACATATTAGTTTCTTATTATCCCTTCATTATTCACATATCATCTACTTTCCAAAATAATTGAATCACTTTTCAGGGTTACCTATACCATATAATTATTGAAAACCACAATGGACCATAGATATTCCAATATTCCATAATACCATAAAAGTACCTCAACAAAATTATTCTTGAATAATAATACAAAAACACTTTGATCCATCCTATTTAATGATTGGCTTGGAATAAGTCCTTCCTCAATTTAGAAGTAACCTCTTTGGTAGGGGCACTGAGTTGGGTAACGCCCGTGTTCTCCACATATAAGACATTGAAATCCATGACAGCCCACCACTCTATGACCCTTTTCCCCGCACAGATAACAACTTCCCCTCCATTTGACGTATTCCTCAAGGTTCTTCCTTCCTTCTTCTTTATATGTATAAAGCTTCATCTTCCTTCCTCTACGTTCATCTCCATGAGAACATGCATAAAACTCCATCTTCCTCTAATTTGATAACTTAGGAATACCACAAAAGTTCACCTTGTTAATCATATATCATGTTGACTGATTCGGCATAATAACAATGTATTTCTCTCTAGTAATTTCACAATTTCACTGCTCATAGTCACCAATTTGTCCATCAAATTCAATGTTAACCCAATTCCTTATGGTTCCCTCCATTAACAAAAACCAGAAAACATTGTGTAAGAAGAATTTAAAATAATAAGGTACAACATAATTAATAAAAGTCACCTATATGATGTATAAGTTATGAAACATTCATTAATACATGACAACATAGGTTCACCCTAAGTTATTCATGATCGTTAATGTAATTCTAGGACTGTATCCTATACTTATACTTAACCTTAGGGATATCCCAAGACATACCTTACAAATATCTCTAGGGATCTCACTAAAGTTTTCGCATCCCAGTTTCCAAGGGTTAACTAAACATTTCATATGATACCAAATATAGAGACCCAAATCTTGACATACATGGATGTTACATTACTTTTTCAGAATACCTAATACATAAAAAAACAGACACCCAAGGACCGTAATAGTTTATTTTCTTTGGAAACTCGGAAAAAATATTCGAATCATGGTGAAAGATCTTCAACGTGTCCCATAAAGTTATTCCCCTTTCTTACATAAAACCATTATTTATATCCTATGGAAAATAAAATATAAAAAGGGTGATCTAAAATTATAAGTAAGGTTAATCATGAAGAACATAAAACAATCCATAAACATTTGAATGTAAAAACATGAACATAAAACATGAGTAATGACATAAATATTGGAAGTATATATGGTATCGATCCGAAAGGAACATCAATCATTATAAAATATCATGGAAATAAAACATGTAATTGTGGAAAACCATTAATAGCATGATATGATTTCCATAGTATCCAAGGAATTGCTTTCAAGACCATAATAGTGGACAAATTCCATTACTGAACCGGGTTTACTTGATGTTCTAGCCCTGTATTACTGAACCAGATTTACTTGTTGTTCCAGCCATGTTTATCTCATGAGATATAAATCTTTACCCAATTAATTTGAGGGAGATATAGGTCCCACCCATCTCATAATGAAATCATTCTTATGTGTTCCACAAAATAAACATAAATCATTCATTGTAACCCAAAGAATAAAATGGGTTTCATAAACATCATCCCCTCATAACATAATCCATATAAAACAAATGGATATCATTTCACCATAAGAAAAATAAAACCATTTAAATAATAGATACATTATACTTGAAACATGAATATACTAAATAATGTCATCTTGGATGGAAAAATTGTTTTGATAAAACACTTGAAATGAATTCATGAGGAAAATATCCTTTCTTCTTCAAAATTATTTTATTTTCACAAAATTCCATGAAAAATTAAAAGAAAAGGATTTTATTCAAAATAATCATGAAATTTTGTACAGGAAGCATCATGAAAATAAGGCGTTATGAAACCATAAAAATGTGTTCATGCAGTATAAGTTTAAAAAACACATTGTCCTTGAACGTTTTCCAGAAAAGTAAAAAAGTACCTTCTATGGTAAACAAAAGAAATATTCTTTCCATACCTTGTGGTAAAAATCATAAAATGGTAAAAATTAATGTAAAAAAATGGAATATTAGTAAAAACATTATGAAATTTGTTTGAGAAAACATGGATATGGATGATAAACATAACCCCAGTAAATACTTACGAATAAAAAATCCCGGATAAGAAGGGGATTAGAATAATTATCCCTTACCATTTATGATTGGTGAAATAATACGTGTAACAAAGAAAATTACATGCATATTTAAAAATAATATCCTTAATAATAATTATTATAAAACATTCTTGGGAATCAAAAACAAGATACAAAAGAAGTAGATGGTGATTAAGGCATATGTCTCAGAGAAATAAAAGTTAAACAAAATAATCCCTTACCTTATGTCTGATTTCTTCCGTATGTGTCTGAGACTCTTGTATAGTGGGTTTAAACATATTATTACTTGTATCTGAACCATAATAATATTTATGATATCATATATGATTCACTTATGAGTTCATATTACCCATTCATTTGTCAATTCCATGGTAAAGCAGTGTTTTGGGTAAAATTGTTTCATTCATCATATGTGTTTTGACTTGTAATTATTCTTCTGGTTACTTATATCATGATTTCATACTTCCATAATTTAATAAATGATTTATATATATTATATATTCATTATATATATATATAATAGATTGATAAATGGAATGAAATACACCATTCATGGAGACGGTATGCCATACGTACACATGAGCGCAGTTTTCATTTCCTTATTAAATTGAATCGAAGTAAATTAAATATATATATATACATAAATACAGTAGCATTATTATTTCATATATTTCATTATTTCTTGTTATATATGCTTTATAATCATTTTTTAATGGTTGACATGGAGAATGAATCACATCGCATCATGGAGACGGTAATCCATACGTACGCACGAGCGATTAAAATCATTTCCATAATTACTGAATGGAATTGGAGTGGATGAAATAATATCTCAGAATTAGTATTATGTTATAATAATCATATATAGTTATTACTTACACCATTATACCCATCCACTTAAGGTGGTGGTGGAAAACAGATTACACCACGGCATGGAGACGGTATTCCATACGTACGAACCTGCGATTATTTCATTTTCCATAGGATGGATATAAGGTGAAATAGGGTTGTTTCATATTTATAATAACATATAATTATTTTATTTATACATATTTTATTAATTTATAATGAAACAAATAAATCCGAGGAAGTAGAAGAAGAAATAAATTTTAAAGAATCGATAAAGGTTATTACCTCTTCTTTGACATGCCTTTTCTAAACCTCCTCTTAGAGCACTAAAGTTGGTCTTTGAAGAGAACCACGAAGTATATTATGTTTCTAGATAAGTGAAGAAGATAAATTGATAGGTTTTGGCCTTGGTTTAAGGCTCAAAATGTTGTGAAGAGGAGAAGGAGGAGGAGCCCTTTTATAAGAGAGGAGATGGGAACTTTTGGAAACCTCTAAAATATTAATTTATAATAAACTCAAACCCCACCAAAGAACCTACAAAATGAATCAACATAGAATATGAAATGATATAGGGTTGTAATATCATCAACCAATAAAATTTATACATTTTGGGAATTTATTTTAAACCCTATCAACTTGATTTTTCCTTATTTAATCTATTTAATTTTATTTGGGGTAATAATATTCTAAATTTTAAATTGTTATAAATAATTACTTTTGAGTTATTAATTTTCCATAATTGGATACTTTATGAAATTTTAGATCATATATATTTCAATTTATAATTTATAAATATTTTCGTGATTTTTAAACAATTTAATAATATGTTATTTTTATAAAATAACAAGTGTCTATTTTGACAATATTCATTTATTTGAATTTAAATAAAATCCACACAGAGGATATATTCGAACCAAAATATTTAATAGATTTATAACATGTCATATTTACCTAAAAAATTCGTGTATCACATTAAATAGTTCATAAAATATTAATTTTAACATTTGTAAAACCATTTATTTGATATTTCAATCAATAAAATAATTTCTACATTACTATTGTGTCACCATCAATGATAATTATATAATCCCTAGAAATTCAAAATAAATTCACATTATGTATATAATCTTATTTTCTTTTTGGTGACTATTTATTTTCGAAGTTTTATGATTTTTATCACTAAATTAAAATTATTACACTTATAAGCTATAAGAGAGTGAAATGTTGTCACTTTCTTTGGTTTTAATAATAATTACATCTATTTTCATGGTAAAAAGTCCATGAAATGAATCTATTCAGCCCCTTAGGTGATATGGGTCTACTTTTATTCATCCAATAGAATTTTGGAAGGTGTTAGGGTAATTTTATAATCTTTTTTCTATCCTTAATTACCCGATGTACCTTTAAGTGTAGTAAATAAAATTTATCGTACTTACAATTCATAATGTCTAAAAATACAAATTAGCCTATTAACATAATTTTTACCTACTGATTTAAAATATGGAATCCATTTTTCCAAATTCAAAACACAAAAGTTGTAGTATTTAATTTAAAATTCTTCCCGTTGTTGAGAAAATGGGTTTTAAAAGTTAAAACATTGCAAAAGATTGAGATGTTTTTACCTATAAATTCAATGTAAAATTAATAATAATGACTTAAATTATATTAAATGGTAAAAATATATTCTACTTATACATTAAAACCATTAAATATTATAATTTAACCATATCAATTATCTTGATGAAAAAAGTTGTTTTTATTTAAAATTTTGTATATTTTTACTATTCATCAAAATATAAAAGTTAACAGAAAATTATTAAAAAAATATAGAAAGTAAATATTTATATACTTAGAAGAATTAATAAATTTATTTTGTCAAATTTAACTCTTAAATGTGTCAAAAACTAGATTTAAAGTGGGTGCGCCATTAAAAGGTGGAAAAACTGTATTTTTTGAAATTTACCAGAAAAAAATCATTTTGTTCTCATACCATGTTCTAGAATATGTGTAAGATGAATTATTATGTAATAAAATTAAAATTTTAGTTAATACTATTCATAATGGCTAGTTCATAACAATATATCATTGTTTAGTGAAACTTGGTATTGCGTACAACACACGCTATCGAGGAAGGTTGCTCTTGCGTGCAACACAATCCAAGAATAGTGTTTGTGTATATTACAAGCTAATACGCTCTTTTGTATAGCGTAGACTAATTTTTGTGTAGAGTACATCACAAGACATCAAAGAAATTAAAAATAATATTTCTCATAAAATCTCAGGGTGTTAAATTCTACCCCCATTAAAATGAATTTCGCCCTCGAAATTCGTCGGGGTTATAATTGGTTTACTACTTGAAAGTTTCTTTCATTGAAACCCACATCATAAAAAGGAATAATAAAACTTAATTTTAAAAAATAAAGTATGAAATTTAACGGTTACCCAAATTAACTCATCACTGGGTTTTCACATAGGAGAAAATAGGTGAAAATATGGATATTAAAGAGAAATATAACCATTAAGTTCTGATGGAAAGTGGTAGAGAAAATGGCTTTGAAAAATCCAATAATCACAATGCCATATATTTGTGATGATCTAAGGTAATATCTAAGTCATCATATATTACGGTACTAGGAAAATGTTTTTGGTTTTCAAGATCATTTTTCTAAAGTTGATGAATTTTTGCGTAAGGATAAATACTTACTTGATTTCAGTGTAATAACATCGTTGTTCATTCCCTGAACAATTTCCACTTCCTCTCTTATATAAATAAATGAAGTTGAATTTGTCATTCTGGAAGAATTAGCAGATTATTTGATAGAATGATAGGTCACTTCATCTATCTCTATTATAAAAAAATGTTAGCACAAGATATTAAATATATATGTCCATATATGGTGAGATTAATCATATATGGTTCCAAAAATGGACTTATACTTCATCTATCATGCCGCTAAATAGAATAAAACTAATTTATACTAACCAGGTAATTCCAGTAGGCCATTGGTCGGCGATAAAGGCATGTCACACTTCGGTTGTGGGTTCGATTCCCACAGCCTTATCCGACGCGATAGGTTGCCACCCATCCTGTGGGTTGTCCTTTTTCTGAAACTATAGCATTATAACATTCTAGAAATAATATCAGAAAAAAAGTTCTAGCCTTAAACAATACTACCTAATTTCCAACATAATCCATTCCAACCTTTAGGCTTATCCAAAATACTTCAGTACAAACTCATATTATAAATAAAATGATTGCTTGGAAGGTCATATAGAAATCATGTGAATACAATCATTTATCCCCCATATATCATAACTTATATATTGTTGGTAACATTCGAAACATGTGAATACCTTTATCATGTATTCTTGAAACATGAATTACCATATAACCTTAGTGAAAACATGAATGTTGTCAAAAGTTAACTCTTTCCACATACCAAAATCCCAAAAAATCTATATACTCAAATCATGATATCACCTTGTACTTAGATCAGTCATGAGCTCATTAATAATATCCAACATGTTAGTTTCTTCATATCCCATCATGATGCACATATCATCTACTTTCCAAAAATATTTCAATCACTTTTCATGGTTACCGGTACTATATAATTATTGAAAACCACAATGGACCATAGATATTCCAATATTCCATAATACCATAAAAGTACCTCTAAAAAATTATTCTTGAATACCAACAAATAAACACTTTGATCCATCCTATTTAATGATTGGATTGCAATAAGTCCTTCTTAAATTTAGAAGCAACCTCTTAGGTAGGGGCATTGAGTTGGGTAACTCCCGTGTTCTCCACATATAAGACATTGAACTCCATAACATTCAACCACTCTATGATCCTTTTCCCCACACAGATAACTTCTTCCCCTCCATTTGAGGTATTCTTCAAGGTTCTTATTTCCTTCTTATTTATATATAGAAAGCGTCATCTTCCTTCTTCTACATTCCTCTCCATGAGAACATGCATAAAATTTCATCTTCCTCTAATTTGATGACATAGGAAAACCACAAAAATTTACCTTGTTAATCATATATCATGATGACAAATTCGGTATAATTACAGTGTGTTTCTCTCTAGGCATTACACAATTTCCCTGCTCATAGTCACCAATTTGTCCATCAGATTCAATGTTAACCCAATTCCCTCTGGTTCCCTCCATTAACTAAAACCATAAACCATTGTGTAGGAAAATTTTAAAATAATGAGGTACCACATGTTCATTAAAAGTCACCTATAGAATGTATAACCTATGACACCTTCATTAATGCATGACATCTTAGGTTCGCCCTAGGTTTTTCATGATCGTTAATGTAATTCCAGGACTGTATCCTATACACATACTTAACCTTAGGGATATCCCAATACATACATTAAAAATATCTCTAGGGATCTCACTAAAGTTTTCACATCCTAGTTTTCAAGTGTTAACTAAACATTTCCTATGATACCAAATGTAGAGACCCAAATCTTGTCATACATGGATGTTACATTACTTTTGCAGAATACCTAATACATAACAAAAACAGACACCCAAGGACTGTAATAGTTTAGTGTCTTTGGAAACTCAGAACAAAATCGTTGAATCATGCTGAAATATCTTCAACGTCTCCCATAAAGTTATTCTCCATTGTTACATAAAACATTTATTTATATCCTAGGGAAAAGAAAATATAAAATGGGTGAGATAAAATTCTCAGTAAGGGTAATCATAGAGACCATCAAACTATCCATAAACATTTGAATATAAAAACCTGAACATAAAACATGAGTAATGACATAAATCTTAGCATTATATAAGGCATCGATCAGAAAGGAACATTAATCATTATAAAATATCATGGAAATAAAACATGTAATTGTGGAAAACCATTAATTACTTGATATGATATCCGTAGTATCCAAGGGATTTCTTCCAAGACCATCATAGTGGACAAAGTCCATTACTGAACCGGGTTTACTTGATGTTCTATCCCTGTATTACTGAACCAGATTTACTTGTTGTTCCAGCCATGTTTATCTCATGATATATAAATCATTACCCTATTAATTTGAGGTAGATATAGGTCCCACCCATCTCATAATGAAATCATTCTTATGTGTACCACAAAATAAACATAAATCATTCATTGTAACCCAAAGAATAAAATGGGTTTCATAAACATCATCCCCTCGTAACATAATCCTTATAAAACTAATGAATATCATTTCACCATAAGAAAAATAAAACCATGAAAATAATAGATACATTATACTTGAAAAATAAATATACTAAATAATGTCATCTTAGGTGGAAAATAGTTTTGATAAAACACTTGAAATTAATTCTTGAGGAAAATATCCTTTCTTCTTCAAAAATATTTCATTTTCACAAAATTCCATGAAAAATTAAAAGAAAATGATTTTATTAAAAATAATCATCAAATATTTTACAGGAAGCTTCATGAAAATAATGCGTTATGAAACCATAAAAATTTGTTCATGCAGTATAATTTTAAAAAAACAGTGTCCTTGTACTTTTGCCGGAAAATCCAAAAAGTACCTCGTATGGTAAACAAAAGAAAGATTCTTTCAATAACCTGTGGTAAAATTCATAAAAGGGTAAAAATGGATATAAACATAAATGGAATAGTTTTAAACACTTTATGAAATTTTATTTGAGAAAACATGGACATGGATGATAAACATAACCCCAATAAATACTTACGAATAAACAATCTCGGATAAGAACGAGATTGGAATAATTATCCCTTACCATTTATGATTGGTGAAATCATACGTGTAATAAAGAAAATTACATGAATATTTAAATATAATATCCTTAATAATAATAATTATAAAACATTCATGGGAATCATAAACACCATACAAAAGAAATAGATGGTGATTATGGCATATGTCTCACAGAAATAAAAGTTAGACAAAATAATCCCTTACCTTATGTCCAATTTCTTCTGTATGTGTCTGAGACTCTTGTATAGTGGGTTTAAACATATTATTAACTTGTATTAGAACCATAATAAAATTTATGATATCATATATTATTCACTTATGAGTTTATATTACCCGTTCATTTGTCAACTCCATGTTAAAGAAGTGTTTTGGGTAAAATTGTTTCATTCATCGTACGTGTTTTGACTTGTAATTATTCATATGATTACTTAGATCATGATTAATTACATCCAGAATTTAATACATGATTTATATATAATATATATTCATAATATATATATATATATATAATAGATTGATAAATGGAATGAAATACACCATTCATGGAGATGGTAGGCCATACGTACGCATGAACGTTGTTTTTGTTTCCTTATTAAATTGAATCAAAATAAATTACATATATATATACATAAATAACGTAGAATTATTGTTTCTTATATTTAATTATTACTTTTTATATATACTTTATAATCATTCTTGAATGGTTAACATGGATAATGAATCTCATCGCATCGTGGAGACGGTAATCCGTACATACGCACAAGCGATTAAAATCATTCCCATAATTATAAAATGGAATTGGAGTGGATGATATAATATCAGAGAATTAATATTATGTTATAATAATCATATATAGTTATTATTTACACCATTATACCCATCCAAGTAAGGTGGTGGTGGAAAAAAGATGACACCACGGCATGGAGACGGTATTCAATACGTACGCACGTGCAGTGATTTCATATTATGTAGGATGGATAGAAGGTGAAATAGGTTTGTTTCATATTTATAATAATATTTCATTATATTATTTATACATATGTTATTAATTTATAATGAAACAACTAAATAAGAGGAAGTAGAAGAAGAAATAAATTTTAATGAATCAGTAAAGGATATTACCTCTTCTTTGACGTGCCTCCTCTAAACCTCCTCTTAGAGAACTATAGTTGGTCTTTGAAGAAAACCAGTAAGTCTATTATGTTTATAGATAAGTGGATAAGAGAAATGGATATATTTTTTTCTAGTTTTGTGGCTCAAAATCTTTTGAAGAGGAGAAGGAAGAGGTGCCCTTTTATAAGAGAGGAGAGGGGCACTTCTGGAAACCTCTAAAATATTAATTTATAATAAACTCAAACCCCACCAAAGATCCTCCAAAATGACTCAACATCGATTATGAGATGATATAGGGTTGTAATGTCATGAACCAATAAAATTTATACATGTTGGGTATTTATCTTAAACCATATCAACTTGATTTATCCTTATTTAATCTATTTAATTTATTTGTGGTAATAATAATCTAAATTTTATATTGTTATAAATAATTACTTATGAGTTATGATTTGTCCATAATTGGATACTTTATGACATTTTAGGCTATATAAATTTCCTTTTATAATTTTTAAATATTTTTTTGATTTTTAAACAATTTAATAATATGTTATTTTTATAATATAACAATAGTGTCTATTTTGACACTATTCATTTATTTGAATTTAAATAAAATCCAAATAGAGGTTATATTGGAAAAAAAATATTTAATAGATTTATAACATGTCATATTTACCACGAAAATTTGTGGATCACATTAAATAGTTCATATAATATTTATTTTAATATTTGTAATACCATTTATTTGATATTTCAACCAATAAAATAATTTCTACATCACTATTGTGTCATCATTAATGATAATTATTTAATCCTTAAAATTTAAAAATAATTTCACATGATGTATATAATTTTATTTTCTTCCTGGTGACTATTTATTTTCGATGTTTTATGAATTTTATCACTAAATTAATATTATTACACTTATAAGATATAAGAGAGTGACATGTTGTCAATTTCTTTGGTTTTAATAACAATTGCATCTATTTTCATGGTAAAAAGTCCATGAAATGAATCTATTCAGACCCTTAGGTGATATGGGTCGACTTTTATTCATCCAATAGAATTTTGGAAGGTGTTAGGGTAATTTTATAATCTTATTTGAATCCTTAATTACCCGATTTACCTTGAACTATAGTAAATAAAATTTATCGTACTTACTATTCATAATGTCTAAAAATAAATAGTAGCCTATTAAAATAATTTTGACCTACTGATTCAAAATATGGAATCCATTTTTCCAAATTCAAAACACAGAAGTTACGGTATTTAATTTAAAATTCATCCCGTAGTTGAGAAAATGTGTTTTAAAAGTTGAAACATTGCAAAAGATTGAGATGTTTTTACCTATGAATTCAATGTAAAATTAATAATAATGACTTAAATTATAGTAAAATGGTAAAAATATATTCTATTTATACTTCAAATCCATTAAATATTATAATTTAACCATATAAATTATCTTGATAAAAAAATTTGTTTTTAATTATAATTTAGCGTATTGTTACTATTCATCAAAATATAAAAGTTAACAGAAAAATATTAAAAAATTATATAAAGTAAATTTTTATATACTTATAGAAATTAATAACTTTATTTTTTCAAATTTAACAATTAAATATGTCAAAAAATACATTTAAATTGGGTGCGCCATCAAAAGGCGGCAAGACTTCATTTTTTGAAATTTAACAGAAACAATTATTTTGTTCTCATACCATGTTCTAGAATATGTGTAAGATGAATTATTATGTAATAAAATTAAAAATTTAGTGAATAATATTCATAATGGCTAGTTCATAATAATATATTGTTGTTTAGTGAAACTTGGTATTGCGTACAACACAAGCTATCGAGGAAGGTTGCTCCTGCGCGCAACACAAGACAAGAATAGTGTTTGCGTATACTACAAGCTAATACAGTGTTTTGTATAGAGAATGCTAAATTTGGTGTAGTGTACAACACAATATATCAAAGAAATTAAAAATAATATTTCTCATAAAATCTTAGGGTGTTACATTCTACCCCCCTTAAAATGAATTTCGCCCTCGAAATTCGTCGGGGTTATAAATGGTTTGCTACATGAAAGTTTCTTTCATAGAAAAACACATGATAAAAAGGAATACTAAAACATACTTTTAAAAACTAAAGTATGAAATGTAATTGTTACCCGAATTAACTCATCACTGGGTTTCCACATAGGAGAACATAGGCGAAAATATGGATATGGAAGAGAAATCTAACCATCAAGTTCTGATGGAGAGTGGCAGAGAACATGGCTATGGAAAATCAAACAATCAAAAAGCCATAATTTTTTGATGATCAAAGGTACCATCTGATTAAATGGATATGAGGGTAATAGGACAAAGTTTTTGTTTTTCAAGATCTTTTCCATAAAGTTGATGAATTTTTGCATAAGGATAAATACTTACTTGATTTCAGTGTAATATCATTGTTGGTCATTCCATGAAAAATTTCCACATCATCTCTTATTTAAATAAATGAAGTAGAATTTTTTATTCTTGATGTATTAGCAGATTATTATATTGAAAGATAGGTCACTCCATTTATCTCTATTAAAAAAAATGTTTGCACAAGATATTAAATATACATAAGTCCATCTATGGTGAGATTAATCGTATATGGTTCCAAAAATGAAATTATAATTCATCTGTCATACCGCTAAATAAAATAAAACTAATTTATACAAACCAGGGACTTCTTGTAGTTCAGTGGTAGGCGATAAAGGCCTGCCGCACTTCTGTTGTAGGTTCGATTCCACAACCTTGTCTGACACGATGGGTTGTCGCCCGTCCTATGGGTTTTCCTTTTTCTAAAACTATAACATTATAATATTCCATAAATAATATAGGAAAAAAAGTTCTACACTTAAAAAATACAATATGATGTCCAACTTAATCCATTCCAACCTTTAGGCTTATCCAAAATACTTCTATCCAAACTCATAGTATAAATAAAAATATTACTTGAAAGTTCATATAGGAATCATGTGAATATAATCATTTATCCCCCATATATCATAACATATATCTTGTTGGTCACATTCAAAAAATGTGAATTCCTTAATCACATATTCTTGAAACATGAATTACCATAGAACCTAAGTGAAAATACAAATGATGTCAAAAGTTAACTCTTTATGCATACCAAATTCACAAAAATTTTATATACTCAAATCATGATATCACTTTGTCCTTATATCATCATGAGATAATTAATAATATCCAACATAATAGTTTCTCTTTATCCCGTCATTATGCACATATCATCTGATTTCCAAAAATATTTCAATCACTTTTCACGGTTACGGGTAAAATATAATTATTGGAAACCACAATGGACCATAGATGTTCCAATATTCCATAATACCATAAAAGTACCTCTATAAAATTATTATTGAATACCAATACAAAAACACTTTGATCCATCCTCTTTAATTATTGGCTTGAAATAGGTCCTTCATCAATTAAGAAGTAACCTCTTAGGTATGGGCTTTGAGTTGGGTAATGCCCATATTCATCACATATAAGACATTGAACTCCATGAGAGTCCATCACTCTATGACCCTTTTCCCCACATAGATAACATATTTCCCTCCATTTGAGGTATTCCTCAGGGTTCTTATTTCCTTCTTCTTGATATGTAGAAAGATTCATCTTCCATCCTCTATGTTCCTCTCCATCAAATCATGCATAAAAGTCTATCTTCCTCTTATTTGATGACTTAGGAATACCACAGAATTTCACCTTGTTGATCATATATCGTGATGACTGATTTGGCATAATCAAAATATCTTTATCTCTAGTCATTACACAATTTCGATACTCATAGTCACCCATTTGTCCATTGGATTCAATGTTAAACCAATTCCTTCTCATTCCATCCATTAACTAAAACCAGAAACCATTGTGTAAGAAACAGTTGAAATAATGAGGATCCATGTAATCATAAAAATTCACTTATAGGATGTATAACTTATGAAAACATCTTTAATACATGACATTTTAGGTTCACCCAAGGTTATTCATGATCGTTAACAAAATTCTACGACTATATCCTATACTTATAATTATTAACCTTAGGGATTTCCCTAGACATACCTTAGAAATATCTCTAGGGATCTCACTAAAGTTTTTTCATCCTAGTTTCCAAAGGTTAACTAAACCTTTCCTCTGATACAAATAGTAGAGACACAGAGCTTGACATACATGGACATTACATTACTTTTGCAGAATACTTAATACATGACAAAAATAGACACCCAAGGATGGTAATATTTTAATGTCTTTGGAAACTCAGAAAAAAATGTTCTAATCATGGTCAATGATCTTCAACATCTCCCATAATGTTATTTCCCTTTTTTACCTAAATCTTTTATTTGTATCTTGGGGAAAGGAAAACACAAAAATTGTGATCTCAAATGCTCAGTAAGGGTAAACATGGAGAACATAAAACAATCCATAAACATTTTAATGTAAAAACATGAACATAAAACATGACTAATGACATAAATCTTGGTAGTACATAAGGCATAGATTAGAAAGGAACATTAATCATTATAAAATATCATAGGAATAAAACATGTAATTGTGGGAAACCATTAATAAAAAGATATAATTTCTATAATAGCCAAGGCATTGCTGCCAAGACCATCATAGTGGACAAAGTCCATTACTGAACCGGGTTTACTTGTCGTTCCTGCCTTGTATTACTAAACCAAATTTACTTGTTTTTCCAGCCATGTCTATATCATGAGATATAAATATTTAATCATTGCATTGGAGGGAGATATATGTCCCACCCATCCCATCATTAAATCATTCTTATGTGTGCCACAAAATAATCATAAATCAGTCATCATAACCCAATGAATAAAATGGGTTTCATAAACATCATCCCATCATAACAGAATCAATATAAAAAAAATGGATATCATTTAATCATAAGAAAAATTAAACCATGTAAATAATAGAGACATTATACTTAAAACATAAATATACTAAATAACATCATCATAGATGGAAAATAGTTTTGATAAGACACTTGAAATGAATTATTGAGGAAAATATCCTTTCTTCTTCAAAATCATTTTCTTTTCACAAAATGCCATGCAATTTTAAAATAAAATAATTTTATTTAAAATAATCATGAAATATTGTATAGAAATATTAATGAAAATATGGAATTATGAAACTGTAAAAATCCATTCATGCTGAATATGTTAAAACAAATTCTCCTCGTACTTTTGCTGGAAAAGTCAAAAAATACCATGTATGGTAAACAAAAAAAAGATTTTTCCATACCTTGTGGTAAAAGTTATAAAAGGGTAAAAATGAATTTAAACATACATTTATGAATAGTAAACATTTTATGAATTTTTTTTGAGAAAACATGGACATGGATAATAAACATAACCCCTATAAATACTTATGAATAAACAATCTCGGATAAGAATGAGATTGGAATAATTAACCCTTACCATTTATGATCGGTGAAATCATAATATTCATAAAGAAAATTACATGAATATTTAAATTTCATATCATTTATAATAAAAATCATAAAACATTAATGGGAATCATAAACACCAAACAAAAAAATAGATGGTGATTAAGGCATATGTCTTACATAAATAAAAGTGAGATGAAATAATCCATTACCATATGTCCAATTTCTTATGTATGTGTTCAAGACTCTTGTATAGTGGGTTTAAAAATATTATTAAATTGTGTCAGAACCATAATAATATTTATGATATCATATATTATTCACTAACGAGTTTGTATTACCTGTTCATTTGTCAATTCCATATTAAAGTAGTTTTTTGGGTAAAATTGTTTCATTTATCTTACGTGTTTTGACTTGTAATTAATAATATGATTACATAGATCATGATTAATTACTTATAGAATGTAAAACATGATTTATATATAATATATATTCAGAATATATATATATAATAGATCGAAAAATGTAATGAAATACACCGTTCTTGGAGACGGTAGGTCGTACGTACGCATGAATGTTGTTTTCGTTTACTTATAAAATTGAATGGAAGTAAATTACTCACACACACATATATATATATACATAAATCCAGTAGCATTATTATGACATATATTTCAAGATTAATTATTATATATACTTTATAATCATTCTTGAATGGTTAACATTGAGAATGAATCCTATCGCATCGTGGAGATGGTAATCCGTACATACGCACGAGCGATGATATCGTTCCCATAATTATTGAATGGAATTGGAGTGGATGATATAATTTATAAGGGTTATTATTATATTATAATAATCATATATAGTAATTATTTACACCATTATACCCATCCAATTATGGTGGTGGTGGAAAACAGATTACACCACGGCGTGGAGACTGTATTTCGTACGTACGCACGCGCGGTGATTTCGTTTTCCGTAGGATGGATAGAATGTGAAATAGGGTTGTTTCACATGTATAATAACATATAATTATATTATTTATACTTATGTTATTACTTTTAAATGAAACAAATAAAGAAGATGAAGTATAAGTAGAAATAAATTTGAAAGAATCGGTAATGGATATTACCTCTTCTTTGATGCGCCTCTTTTAAACCTCCTCTTACGGAAATAAACATAGTCTTTGAAGAGAACTAGTACCTATAGAATTCATCTAGGGAATTGTAGAAGATAAATGGACAGTTTTTTCATGATATTGAAGGCTCAAAATGTTGTGAAGAGGAGAGGGATGAGGTGCCCTTTTATAAGAGAGGAGAGGGGCACTTTTGGAAACCTCTAAAATATTAATTATAATAATCTAAAACCCCACCTAAAAACCTCCAAAATGACTCAAATCAAAAAATGAGATGAGATAGGGTTTTAATCTCATTAACCAATAAAATTTAGATATTTTGGGAAATTGTTTTTAAACCTTGTTAACTTGATTTATCCTTGTTAAATCTATTTTATTTTATTTGTGGTAATAATATTCTCAATTTAAAATTGTTATAAATAAATACTTATTTGTTTTTAATTGTCCATAATTGGATACTTTATGACATTTTTGACCATATATAGTTCAATTTATAATTTCTAAATATTTTTGTGATTTTTAAAAAATTTAATAATATGTTATTTTTATAAATTAACAATAGAGTCAATTTTGACAGTATTCATTTATTTGAATTTAAATAAACTCCAAAAAGAGGATATATTCAAAAAAAAATATTTAATAGATTTATAACATGTCATATTTATCTAGAAAATTCCTGGAGCCCATTAAATAGTTCATATAATATTTATTTTAATATTTTCAAAACCATTTATTTTATATTTCAACCTATAAAATAATTTCTACATCAATATTGGGTCACCATTAATGATAATTATTAAATATCTAAAAATTATAAATAAATTAAAATGATTTAGATATATTTATTATCTTTCTTTTGACTATTTTGTTTCTATGTTTTATGAAGTTTATCAAAAAATTAAAATTATTACACCAATAAGATATAAGAGAGTGACATGTTATCACTTTCGATGGTTTTAATAATAATTACATCATTTTCATGGTCAAAAGTCCTTGAAATGAATCTATTACGACCCTTAGGTGACATGGGTCCACTTTTATTCATCCAATAGAATTTTCGAAGGTGTTAGGGTAATTTTATAATCTTATTTTTACCCTTAATTACCCGATTTACCTTTAACTGTAGTAAATAAAATTTACCGTAGTTAATATTCATAATGTATAAAAATAAAAAGTATCATATTAACATAATTTAGACCTAATGATTCCAAATATGGAATCCATTTTTCCAAATTAAAAACATAGAAGTTTCAGTATTTAATTTAAAATTAATCCCACTGTTGAGAAAATGGGTTTTAAAAGTTAAAACATTGCAAAAGATTGAGATGTTTTTACCTATGAATTCAATGTAAAATTATTGATAATGAATTAAATTATATTAAATGGTAAAAATATATCCTATTTATACATTAAAACCATTTAATATTATAATTTAACCATATAAATTATCTTGATGAAAAAAGTTGTTTTTAATTAAAATTTAGCATATTTTTCCTATTCATCAAAATATGAAAGTTTACAGAAAAATATTAAAAAATATCCAAAGTAAATATTTATATACTTCTCACAATGAATTACGTTATTTTGTAAAATTGAACTAATAAATTTGTTAAAAACTAAATTTAAAGTTGGTGCGCCATCAAAAGGTGGCAAAATTTCATTTTTTTAAAAATACTTATTTTACCAGAAAAATTTATTTTGTTCTCATTACATTTTATAGAATATGTGTAAGATGAATTATAATGTAAAAAATTCAAAATTTAGTTAATACTATTCATAAATACTAGTTTATAACAATATATCATTGTTTAGTGAAACGTGGTATTGCATACAACACACACTATCGAGGAAGGTCGCTCTTGCGTGCAGTACCAACCAAGAATAGTGTTTGTGAATACTAAAAGATAATACAGTGGGGTGTATAGCACAAGATAATTTTGGTGTAGCGTGCAACATAAAACTTCAAATAAATTAAAAATTATATTTCTCATAAAATCTTGCAGTGTTACACTGGGTGTGCAAACGTTTCCTCAAAAATCCATGGATGGCCAATAAACTTCACCTTTCTCGCACCGAAAGTGTTCTAACTATGGTTCCCCACTAATGAAACCATATATTATATGAAAATAAATTCAAACTATATCTGTTCAAATACATTTTGGAACTCTCAAATTTAACTTTTGATGCATCCAAAATTAGATTCCAAATGTCTTTATCACAATGAATACTGATATCCCTCCGAGCACATTCACTGAATCCCATAACCAAATTCTAATGACCTCCACTAGAAATCCATCCTTGATTAAAATTTTCATTGTGCTATAGAAAACTCACTAGAATATTCTTTATCCATCCTCAATGGATCACCAGAATAAACTCAAGTATTAACATCCACATATGGATTTATCCATATTCAATAATCAAACTCAAACCTGAAATTTATCAAGAAATATAGTGGTGCCATGTTCCAAATATTAAATGGAATATAAATTATAAAATGACCATTCTACAATTGGAATCAAAATTCCATGGCCCTTCTCACATAAGGGTTTCTTACTAGTAGATAATCTCATACTCTCCAAATTCATAGAATCCTTTTCATCAACAATTAGAAACAATTTCTGATTACCATAACATATTCTCCATCCAGCCTCGGCATAATATCATGAAGGTAAAAGAACCCACTAATCAAACAAAACTTACATGGAGTTCTTCCATAAATCTAGAAAATCTATTTAGTTAGATATCTGAATTTATATTTGATTCTCTCTCGGTATAATTAATATGGTGTCAAGATATGGGAATGATCACCTCTGTGATAGTAGTGTACTGAGATTTATCGATAGGCATGTACAACTCTCTTTGGGCCATGATTGCATCAACTAGGACATGCCTTAATTTTTCAATGCCTAACACCACATACCCGGAACATGAATTTCCATCTCCATTCATAGGAAAAACAAATTTCATCACATGGTTTATTACAAAAATATCCCTTCTCATAGAGCACTTCATTTAGTTTATACCAAAAACTCCATGTTACCATTACTTTAAGGATTTACTCTTTGAAAGAATCATTCCTAGCCTTGAAATAATCCTCTCACCATATTTCAATTATAAAAAAGTTACCTCACACAATAATATCAAACTAAACATTCCATACATAGTGGTTTTAAATTATATACAATCTAGTTGAAACTCAACTCACGTTACTGGGGATCATTCATCTACAAGGTCATACTGGCAGTCCTATATGAAATGTCAATTTTAATTAAGTTGGATTTTCATGGGGAAATTATAATAAAAATCAAGCATCCAAGATATTCCATGATTTATCAAATTTATTCTTGCCTCAAGGAATAATTTTTAAAAATGAAAGAATTTATAGTGCAGACACTAGTCAACTAGTCCAGGAACCCAAATGGTCTTTCCCATTAAAGCTAGTTTCATTATCCAAGAACCCTAGGTTCTTCTTTCTAAACCTAGGAATCACCCTAACTATATTGTAAAAAATTAATACCTTATATTCATTTATCTCTATGGTATATTAAAAAATAATATCTCTACCATTATGGTAACTGTAAATTTTTACAACTTTTCTTTTAGAATTACATTGATCTAATCAATGTAAAAGTCCTATTTGGGTCTCATTCAAAATTATGGATTCTAGTTATCCACCAAGTATTATCGATCAAGAATAAAATAGATCCACTATGTCGGACCACCTATCCCTAAAGATTATCACATAAGAACCATATTCCATTTAATGGTATTTATTAAAAAACATCTTATGTTCCTAAAAACACTGTCGTAGAAGATGTTAAATTGGAATAGGTAAAGAAAGTTGTCAACCATTAAGCGTTAAAAAATTAATTTAATTATATAAGAGCTGACACTCACTAGGTATTGAGGTATGTTAATACCTCCTTGAGTTTTAACTCATTATAAAACCACACACCTTCCAGGGGGTGTCATTACCTTTTTTACGAGTTCTACCCAACTCAACTGATCCAAATAAGAAACAATTAATATGCTTATAACTTTTCTCAAAATCTCACCAATTCTTCATCACTAAGTGTGATACCTCAATATGAGAAAACCTTTTTTACATAAGGATCTAACATTTAAACCAGATTCACATATAAAATGTCATTAGGCTCTACCATCAATCCATTAGGTTTTATGAAACCTAGAAAGAATTCATTAGGGATCTGTAGGAAATTTTCACATTCTCACCCCATAGAAATATTTAAATCTAACCCTTACATGAGGTATAATGATAATAAAACCCTTAAACAGGATTCATATTAATGATTTTAAATGATTCTCATTTGAACCATTTAATGTAGTTCACACATAGGTAATATATTGTACCATTTATAAAATAAAAATATATTAAACATTATATTTAGTTAACAACACGTCACATTATGAAATACATCTTCTAGATGTCATTTTCAAAATTGATTTATCCATAAGTCATCATAACTGTGATTAGTTAAAGAAAATTTCAATTCCATGATATAAAGGAAAAAACACCTTTTAGTTTTTAATTGGAAATTTAGTTAATGGATTCCATGAAATAATAAATCTCAAAAGCATAATAAAAATGATTTTATCAAGTTAAGGGACTGGTCTAGTATGATTCCACCAAAACGTTATTTGTAACACTATATAATCTATTTAAAACACTTTAAATAACCATACTATTTTCATAAAAATACCCCAATGGTGATAAGTACTGAGGCATAAAAATAATAAGGTGGCCTATATGGGTCTCCTCATTTTATTCTCTATTTTAAGACACCCTAAGTGGGTTTATTCACATAAGAGTATCATTTCCAAACAAACTACTTTGGTTGAGTCCAGTTTATTTTGTAAGAAATATACACCAACTGACCTACTTGGCATGATTTGTGCATGTAGATGTTTATTCAAAAGGTTTATCATTCCCAAATAATAGAGGTTCTAGCCTTCAAAAAATAAAATTCTTTCCATAAGGATTTCAATTATACATAAATATATATGTATCATAGTTAGTTAAGTGGATCACTATTCCCAAATTATTAAATTTCTTTCCTTTATAAGTTAAAATCGTTATTCATGTGACTACAAAAAAAATTTTACCTTTTCCTTTAGAGTTTATCAAGTACATCTGTAATAGTTCAATAACATAGGTAACTATTATATAATTTATAAAGTCTCATAAAATTTATAAATTGTAAAAATGGCTCAAATTTAATTGAATCCATTAATATTTCATCCCATAAAACCAATGGTTCATGGAGAAAACATGTCATGATTCGTTAGTTAAGGATCCACCATAAAGCTATATGGGAAAACACTATTTAGCTTGATGTACATACTTTAATAAAAAATTATATATATTAATTGTAATAATCATTCTATCATAGATAAATAATATCAATAAATGTGGTAATAATCATCAAAATCTACTACATAAGTAAGAAATACTATAGACAATTCAGTAAATCAACTAATCATGGTGTACATATCATCATGCATTAAGAAATAAAAATTTAAATCTATATTTCCTGGAACATGAATGACATGCGAATCTAAATTTTCCTATAATGATGCATGTAGAAATATATCCATGTCATACCGATACAAGGGTAAAATTCCCTAATTCAATAAGTAGTATAAATACAAAAATCACTTTTATTGGAATATTAATCAACTATAATAATAATCGTATATATATTCACTTCCCTAGAAACATTATATTTTCCTCAAGAATGGGATGGCCAAACCCAGTCATTATCTGTTTAAAAAGTGTTGAAGAATTCCTAATATCATGCCTTCCCTAAAAAATAGTAAGATAAAATAAAATTAATATCTGATACAACTTGTAATATCCTGAGCTAGGAGCCACTAATACAATTCCCTGAGCCAGTGGGTCACAAACACTCAAAAGTGTCTCCCTATATACTAGAGGCTTATGACTAGTAGTGAGGGTATAAAGGTGTTATAGTTGAAAGATTAAACCTTATGGATCAATAATAAGTTTTCTAGAAGCAATTATCAACAAATAAAAGAGAAATAAGTGGATGATAAATGATATAAGACAATAAATAAAAAATTTAATGAGTTATTATAAATAAATAGGATATTGTTTATAAGAAATAGACATAAAGTATGTAATATAGTTTATTGAACTAAACTGAAATAGAAAGAAATAAATAAAAGGTCCCAACTATGGAAGGGAATCTGGATTACATGCTCAGCCACTACTCCCATAGTTCCTATCTAGAAAAAAATAGCATAGTGCACAACTATAATCCAAAACTTGTAACTATGAAGTTTTCTCAAATTCAAAATAGTAGCCTAAACAGGGTGTGAGATATTCTTAGTAGTCCCCCACCAATGGTGTCTAATAAAATATATTTCATGTATATAAAATAAATTAGTTTTAAATTACAGTAAGTGAGGTGGTGTAATGAAGTAAATAAATTTAATCAAGTTTGTATTAGGTTCCTTGAGAAAACCTGGAAAACTATAACTACTTTAACATAAGTCAGAAATATTAGTAAAAAATATTCACCGTGAGTATATATATATATGTATATATATAGATGTGTTTGTATATATATGAACTATATGCATAGTAACATATATAGGCATATATATAGTACTAACCAAGACCTAATACGTAACTCGGGCATCCATGTATAGTCATGAGAGTCTCATAGAAAAATATAGGATTCCATGCCTGAGGATCATTATTAATATAAGAAGACATGTCAGGTATCATAGATATTATAGGGAATCATGCTAGGTAGCATAAAAAAATATAGGATTCTATACTGGTTAACATAAATAATATAGGATTCCACATAGGGTATTATAATTTACAATGATGAGGTTCACTCCCATCATCTTAAATGAGGGGGCATCGAACATCATGCCATGTAACCCAAGTGATGTGAAATTCCATGTCCAATATCCTTGACCAAGGGGTTTCGATAGGCCAAATTCACAATCCTAATCAAGGTCCATCTATTATAATCCAATACATGGTATTGGAACATTCCATATGATCACTTAGCCTAGGTGTTCCATAAAGAGGACCCAACATCATTCATGGTTCAATGGATATTCACTATTAATTTGAATTTGTTATTTATCACAGGACATAAGAATAATACATGCCAGAATATAAACAAGGACAAGTGATAAACACGATTTGATTATCAATTTATCTATCAATTTGTCTCATCTCATTTATAATATAAGGAAATCAAGGGAAGCCCCCATTCCATGACACGAAACAATTATCACTAAGAAATATCAATATTTTCATTAATACAGATAGTGCACCTCAAAGGTTGTTTTATTATAAAATATATCATGATTTAAATACCACAAAATTCTATTTTGTTTAATCATATCTTCCATGATGGATGATTAAACACACTATTAAAGGTGATAAAAATGGTAGGTGAAGAATTATAATGATAAGATAAAAACTATTTCTAACATCCTTTAACCGAAAAAACTATATGGGGTGGTTCGTGTTGGGGTTAGTTGACCACCAACCCAACTATGGGGTGTAAGGTACATCATGGTCATGGAATAAGTATTTTATGTACAAAATTTTGTACTTTTATAAGCAATGTGTGGAAATCCCCTCTCGTTTCCTAATAAAAATGTTATATAAAAAATTAAAGGATAGGTATATATACCAACTAACATGTTATTATGATAGTTCACTCATCCAATATTGAGCCTTGATTTAATCTAGATTTAGAGAAATTCTGAGATTCATCAAACACCCTAGAAATAAGGAAAATGTGCTCATATGCATTTAGAATCACTTATGTTGAGATAATCAAAGAAGGGAAATAAGATGAATCCAAGTCTTGCTATTATGCTTCTGATTCACCTAAAAACATCTGTTTTATACCAAGAATGAGGGAGATCCCACCATTTAAAGAGGAGAGGGGGAGGGGGTACACGGAGGGATACTCTTTGAAAATTGGGTGAAAGTGGGGTGAAACCCATTTGAGGTAGGAGGGTAACAATGGTTATTTATTCATTTAAATGTTAAACATGGTTTTGATACATGGTTTGGATAACCATCCACCAAAAATTTGGTACTACTATCCAAATTAGAACCCATGTCACATAGTTAGTTCATTTTTAGACAAACTATGCATAGTTCGTGTATCCACCTCTATAATTTTCTGATGATCCCTCGCAAGACCGTATAGACTTGGGTACATGATTAAACAAACTGTGTCACACCCTCTAGGACCCTGTACATGAAAAAATTATTTTCCATTGAGGTAATCATGGTTTCTTCAAACTATTTCCCTATAGAAAATAGATTTCATAGTTTTGTCCACATGGTTAGTACTAACCATGCACTAACTGGGCACATCAGTCGATTCCTCTTGAAATAATTTTTTTGGAGATTGATACTCACATAACTCATTAAAACACCTAATACATCCATATTTACATAAAACTCTTCTAAAAATTAAATTGTTATGTTCTCCAACACATCGAATTTTTTAGGGATAATTTTCTGATTTGGACTTTCCACTAAATGAAAATTCCAAAACAAATATTTGAAATTTCAACCCATCCTAAACATGGGATCCTTCATTATTAGATTAAATTTATGTACTATAAATTATCAATATCTCCTTATTATATATAGGACTACATGACCATTAATTCTTATATGTAAACATATTTCCTTGTACACTTCACTGGAGAGTGATATAAATTTTTTATAAGGATGGATCTCCCAGGAGGATGGAGTTGTTTAAGGAGGATTCAAGGTTAAACCAACAAAATGAGATACACAGAAAAGATGTCGAATACTGAAATCATGATCACTGATATGATCAAAGAGGTTGTTTTCCTTTTGTCCATGGTTTTTTATTAACTTACCAAAAATAAAACATCTAGTTAAATAACATGATCATTTTGTAATTTTTTTCTAATGCGTACTTTAATTTATGGATTCAAGACTGCAGTCATAGAAATAAATGGAATTTTTTGAAAATATGGAATTATAATAAAAGTATTACCTATAAAAAAAATATTGATACATGGTTAAGCTCCTAATTAAAATCCACTTAATCATAACATTACATGTAAAATAAAAATAAGAAAAGGTATGCATAATAAACAAAATCCCTAAAATTAGTTTTAATCCCTTATAATTCTGTCATATAATTAAGATAAACTCATAGATAAAGTGTTGTTTTTACCACTATCAAGGGAAATGTTAATTATAATAAATTATTAAATAAGATATTAGGTCAAAAAAATTAAAAATTTACTTGTTTAATGACTATAGTATTTACAATATAAATTGAATGGTATGTGTTAATAAAATATAAGTTAGTTTTTTTATTGGGGAGTCCACTCAACATATCAAAAAGCATCCAATTTTCATTTTTTGTGACCACCTATCTAAATACATTTCTATAATTTTCATAGACTCTATCTATATTATAATAAGGGAAATAAGGATCCTTTCTACAATATTTTACTCATGATGGGACATTCTGATTTGAATGGAGAGGTCTGTTAGGACATAATAAAATAGTAGGAGATATAATATGATAATAAAAATTATTTCATCTCACACATTTTTATATAAAAATAATGTAATAATATATTTATTTTAGTTATTATGAAAATTGAAAGAGAAACTAAAAATAAATTTTTTTCATTCCTTAACTCATGTCATGTCCTTTCTGGAACAATTTTCTCAAATTGGCATAGATTTTTTACACTAATTTACTATTATAGAATTTGTATTATGAGTTAGAATTCCCTAGAACAAATCATCCTCCCAGAAAGAAGATGTGAAAAAGGATGTTTAAAAAATATAAGTTGATGGTGATCCCCTCATTATCTTATCATTGTTATCTTTAAAATATTAAAGAGAGTCTTAAAGATAAATGAGATTCTCAGTACACTATTTTTAAGTAAACTAGATAGGGGGATATTAGCTTGTAATGTTTTCTTCAAGTATTAAAGTGTATTATTTAAATATTGGGGTTCAATTTGGATAGGATATTATCTATTAATCTCATTTTATCATCCTTACCACAAATTTTATATTTATTTACCCAATTTTAAATGAACTGTATAGAGAAAACTCTCATAAGTCGTTTTTCCTATAATTCACTGAGAAAAAAAGGTTTACATTAAACTGATTTAGTTACTATTTATGGTTTAAATAATAAAATAAAAGGTTTATAATCATATATACCTTTAAATCCAATTGTTTCCATACAAATTATTTAATATAGAAAAAGGATTTAGAGAGTGGGTAATGAATGGAAGGCTAATTACTTCTCATATAGAAAAAACTAATTATTGGAATAATTGAAATAAATTATTATAAATATAGTTATAAACTTATAAAACATTCATCATTGAATATAATATTTCCATTGGACTTATTGGGAATGAAATTAAAAAAAAATTATATATATTCTCATTAAATAATTAATAATGGTTAGAAATATTATAAGTATTGTTAATTCTCTAAGTGGCTGAGAAAGGGTGATTCTTATATATGTAGTAAGAGGACGCAAATTATAATTTTATAGAATGTATTGATTTAATATTTTAATAATTTTTACAAAAAACATTTATCTTAGATTCTAGATAGACACAATGGGAATTTCTTTCATATTTAGAAAATATTTTGTTATGGTACTTCATAAAAAACTAATGGTTCACTAACTCTAGTATAAAAGACATAAATTTCAATGAATGACTAATATAAAATATAAGAATCTTATTTTATTATGGAGATATAATTATTTACCAAATAAAATTAATATTATTTAACTTTTTTATACATATTAATGAAATTTAGTCTCAATTGTTATAACATACTAGGTATACTAACAATATAATTATAATGTTTTATAAAAAAAAACCATTATAAATAAAGATACTCCACAAATATTTTATATTTAGTTCATAAATTCCATGATATTATTCTAAATCTAGAGATAAGTCCATATTTATACCTAAAGGAAAACCCCTTTAAATTTAGTTAAATCTAGGAAGCCTCTTTTTTGGACAGAGGTGAACCCATTACATGACCTCTTTTTTCTGGCCCATAAGCACAATGGCCCAAGACACATGGCCTGAAGACCAAAGGGTTAAGGTCCCATGGGTCTATGGATCTCCCAAAATTCATATTGTCACACGATTCTCTCACTAGTACCTACCAAAAAAACTCAATGTTAATACCACAATCTAGTTAGCCTTTCTGCCATAATTGTGCATCTGCACCACCATCAGCATCCTTACTGTTAACTACATGTCCCTATTTCATCATCCATAACACCAACCATCGTACATGTTCTTTCCCATCACTCATGATGCCCCATTAAATTCCTCATTCTCTTCTCCATCAATATTTTCATATTATTATCTTATATACAAACATTAAGATGATGTTATCCCTCCCATTTGATCTCTTACATGCGGGGTAGAGACGTCTCACCCCCAAAAAATATTTAAACTGTTGTAAGTGGCTAGGAATTGATCACCAACTACAATGGATTCATCCAAAGGTAAATTCCTATACATCATGATATTTCTTTTTAAAAATATAAATGATTAGTGAGGTAAATGAGTTCACTTGTTAACGATTGACGAACCTAGGCTCTGGTTTATCACATAACATCTCATCTATATAATCATTGATCATACATGTGGTGTAAATTTATTAATATACTCACATTTACTTATATATATCAATATATTGATAGTAAAAAAATGAAGTTCAATAATGAGACTTATATTTTTTTTTTAATCTTCCATAATTACTTCCAAGACATGTTTTGTAAATAGTAGTGCAACAACTAACCATATATCTTCCATATTGTTTAATGGATATCATATCAATTGAGAGATGATAATAATCTATTAAGAATAATTCTCAAGTGTTTGTTGAAAACTATTTCTTAAAAATTGGTTCTAGCTATAAACGAATATCAAAGTACTTTATGCATCTAAGATAATAATCTGATAAAAACATTGAGTATTTACTTCTAGTTAATACTAACTATGCTTCTATAAAGGAATCCTATCAATTTAATTATAGTGATAGAATATTTAATTTCTATGGGTTAAGGATCTAGACTCACATGAGTTTTCATAGGAATGTTGGTCTCTACTAAACTCAATGGGATTAGTAGTTCAAGAGACACATACTTCATAGGATGTGATAACTAAATAGTTGTTTTATGTTCACTATGGTGGGTGATACCTATATTATTCTTCTCGAATAATGATTAATAAAAAGAATAAGTAAATGGAAATATACTAAGACTGACATTTATGTATGAACCGTGTAATGGATTCAATGTTTTAAGATTCGAGGAATACGTATTTTGGTTATTTATTATACTTGATGTTGTTGGCCAGTATTCATGTGAAACATGATATGCATAACAATATCTAGTACCAATATATCATGATTTGTTATTGAAAGGTTTTGCCTATAAAAAAACTATACATCAGTCATTCTGACTAAAATATTTTTGAATTCTACTTGTCAACTAATACTTCTATAACCATCATTTTGGGATACTAGTTCTCAAGGTCCCCTAATTCAAAAAAACTTACGAAATATATGTATATGACATGAATAAAAAGTGAAATTATGGTATATGTCAATATTGATTAACTTGAAATGGTCGGTGACATCGATAAAAGAAATTAATATTTACATATTAAATAAATTAGTTTATTTGTAAATCACATATAGTTGTTATAGAATATTCCTTTGTAAATAAAGGAATCACATAAGTCTCTAATAGAATATTGGGAGCACTATAGGTTCTCAATATATATATGTCTATAACATATGGAATAAAAAAATTATATCTTACTAGTATTTTAATTCTAAGGAATGAATTTCTCCAATAATTAATAAAATTTTAAAATATGTTCTAGGTAATAAGATCAAAAAATAGATATATTGGTTTTTTAAAATCAAGTAATAGTAAATATATTGAAAAATTATTGAAAAATTAGAGTTAAAAAAATTTAAGACCAAATTTTTATTGGAATGTAATCTTTCCAATAAAGTAAGAATGGTAATAAGAAAAAAATAGATTTAATTAATTTCCCAAGATTAAGTTATAGGAATTCATCTCTTATGACATGATATGTAATGATGTTTTAAATTACTAATGCACAATGCATAACAGAATAATATCAAATAGATCTAACATAACTACATCAACTGGGATTTAGAAAAATCCAATAGTATATAAAAAAGTAATATTGGATGAATTTATGGTGTCTAGAGATGTGGGAATGTAACTGATTAATGGAAATGAACAATTTTATAAATTTAGTTCAATTTAATCTAATATCATAGTAATTCTAAGGTAATGTGTAAGACAAACTAATTACAGATAGAGGTTTCATATCTATAATATCTAAGTCTATTATGGTTTATGATATGGTTTAATAAGTAGTTTAGAAATAGATTTTTCTAATTTTGGGTTATACCAAAATAAGTAGTTTTATCATTATTATTATAGTCGTAGACTACATACTTAATCAAGATGTCAAGTTTCTAATATTGGAATCAGAGGTGGATACTCAATAATATCATAACTTGAGGGAATTTTGCAATAAAGTGATATCACAATTAGAATATTCTCTACACATACATGTGAATTTATCCATCCCTAGTCATGGAAACATGGTATGACTAGTAGTTATATCTGTACTCAATAGAAGCATGTTTACCATGTGATAAATAATCTGTTATTAGCATATTTCTCTAGAGAATGTTGGAGTCTATTTGAGTTGGTTCCCTAAAACAAATTACTTTTACTTTAAAATTCTCTTATAGACATATATTTTAAAATTAATAAATACCTTATCATATATTGACTATTATTATACATATAATTAATTTTATAATATCCTCAAATATATATCACATTGTAAAGGTCATAGCAGCTCAGTATTGTGATGAGAACCTTGAAGTATCATGTCAATATTTATAAAAATTATTCTATGATTGTATAACTTTATATAATGGGACAAGTAGTACATTGATTTTCATGTGTGATTAATTTTATGTAGATGAAACTTACTCTAATGTAGTTTCTATGTGGTAATATCAAAGATGGTAGATAATGAGAACAGACCTATTTGTAGTAAATATACATGTTTATCCTTAATTGAATATTCTTGTTTGTGAGTGTTTATCATGATCCTCTGACTTTAATATTATTATTAATATATGTTATTTATAACCGAATTTGATTTATTTCCATAAGCTGTGATGACCTATGATCACATAAAAGTTTGTTATAATTGGTGTGCCATGATTAATATGTTATTAATAAGTAAATTGTGGAACAATTTATCCCTTATATATTTATATAAGTTTACATCTAATCCATTTTATAGACATGGAACTATAATATTAAATACATTTTCCTTGGTTTAAAGATTATTATATTTTAAATACTCCATGGAAGATGTGGAAAGAATATATGTAAATGAAATTGGTGTGGAGCTATCTTCATGAGAAATCATGAAAAAAGGATTATATTACACAATGAGCATCGGTATGTTGTTGTTATCGTTGCAACATATCTTATTTATCAATGGGTTCCCTAACACGTTACTAGATATTAATCTTGAACTTTATGTAATCCCGTATAATTCAACTAAATAAGAATCCTATAGGGTCATAGAAAAGGTGTTTATGTTAATATCAAGTAAATATTATTTTGTTTAACAATTGGAATAAATATTATTCTACAGACAAATAAGTGATATTTATTCAAGATTTATTAAATGATCACATCTAAAAAATAAATATTTATTCATAAAGTTATTATTCAAATACATTGATATATAATTTTTATTTATCTCTTTTCATTCACAATTTAATAAATGCCTATTTATTCACGAATAAATAATTTATTAAATTACATGACTATTAAAATAAATATTTGTTTCTCCATACTATGAATATAATATTTATTTATTTATAATATTTATCTCTTATTATTTACAAGGTAATAAAATAATTATTTATTACCCAATAATTTATTTAATTATTAGAATTTTAAAATAAATATTTTGAGAATTCAATAAGCGCCAAGGAGGATGAGAAGACATAGTTATTGGTCTAATGATAAATATTTATTTACATCGTTGTAAATAATATTTATCATTAAATAGGTTTTTAGACACCATAGAATAAAATAATATTATTATTTTACATGGAATGGGGTTATTTTGGGTTTAACTAATTTTTGTGGGACTTTGTGCGATTAATAAATATGAAACCCTAACCTTAGGTCTATAAATAAAACATTATGATAGTTATGTGGTCTTTATTCTTTATACATAAAATTCTCCACCTAATAGAATTATTGCTCATTGAATAATGTCTCATGGGTTTTCTCTCAAGGATAAAAAATTTTCTATTCTTCTTTCAGTATTCTCAAGTCTGAGAGATCAAAATATTATCTTCCAAACTGAAGGGATATTTATTGAAATTATGAGAGCAATACAAGAAAATAAGTGTGACCACGCTTGCACTTGGATTACCATTAGCAATGTTCATACATCAAAATATCATGTATGGATCCCCGCTATAGGGAATATACTTTGGGTCCTCGTCAATGCAAAGAAAATAAAACTAAATGGTTCTCGAACAATCAATTCCATTATTGAAGAAATAACTCCAGACTAAGGTCTTTATTTTTGCTGTTAAATTATTTATAAATTAAAATGAAAAAGATCCCCTCTTGTTTATGGTGAAAATATTTTTCAATTTTCATCAGAAAAAATTCATTGGCCACAAACTTTATATTCATGTACATTATGGATGATCCATTGAATCAAAAAAAAGTCAAGTTGCTTATTATCCAAATAGGCAGTTCTGCTATATCTAAAACTATCATAAATTACATTTGAACATCATAGGCATAACAATCCATTACTAATATTATAAACTATAGAGAATAGTTTCACCTATAATGTACAATATATGACATGTGTACATGTCATCCCTGCATTTTCCCCCACAACAGCAATGAAATATCATCCCATAAATATAAACATAACATCATAACAATTCAAAATTATAAAAAAATATCAATAATAAAAAATTACATTGTATAGATCCCATAATTACCAACATGCATTAAATGATTAATAATCCCTTATTCCAATGATTGAACTAATTTTATAAGATAACCAAGGAATAACCAATCTAGTTACACAATCTGGAGTGGGAATACTCACCCAAGTCTTGTTTAGCTGCCCATAGGCTAAAGAGAAACTATATACCTCAATTTGGGTTGAAACATAAGATGAACACACCAATTCACACACACACCATCTCAAAAGTGTCAAAAGTCGCTCAATTGTGGTCTATTATCTCAATATACATGTCAAGGAAATACCATTTGGGGTTTGATCATTTGGGTAAAGAGACTTTTAATCTTGTTCATTTCCATCAACAACCATCACATCAAGGTATAACAATCAATGGGTCTAAATTGGCCCTATAATTCATTATCTATATCATTTAGGTAAAAGGGAAACAATTCAACTTAATTTATGGTAAATCACTCATGGTATGTGAGACCATGTATTAAATGCCGCATGAAATTATAAAAAATACTATGGATTATTTAGAGGCTTCCTACCTCGATCTACTAAAATTATACTCCTAATATAACTCTAGATGATTCTTACATGATTCTTAGATTTACGAAAATCTTGGAAAATACATGAATTCAGGCATAAATGGATAAGAGCTTCACAATAGTGATAAAATAGTGATAGAATGGATGAGAAGTCTTGTCTTTACCATGAAAAAACTCTTATGATGAACAACACTTGAAATTGGTGACAGATATAAGATATCCACTCATAAAATAAGAATAAGATGATAATAATGATTAAAAAAAAGAAAACAACTAATTATTGTTGTTATTATTATTATTATTGTTGTTCTTATTATTATTATAAGAAAAAAGAGGAAGGGGAAAACAGTTTCAACCACTACTGGGTGAAATGAGGGGAAAAAACTAGATAATTGTTTAATAAGAAAATAAATAATTATTTAATTTAATTTGAATGTAAAAAATAAAGTACAGAATAATTACTATCTATCCAAAAACATGGTACCTAGTAGGAATTGAACACCTGATGAACCTAAAAGTTTTTACCCATTTCTTGACGGATCCATGGAATACATAGTACAACTCACCAGGTTTCTATTTTCTCTTATCACTATCATGATATTCTCAAACTGACCCCCCCCCCCCTCTCACTCCAAGAAATGGCCTCTTGGGCCCCTCCCACCACCTAAAATTCCCAAAAAAACCAAAAACATGAGGTTTTTTTGAAATTTAAAAGAATTCATCCCTCATAATTATGTGGGGTGTTAAAAATTACACACTATTGGTCAGCTCATCCCCTTGATGCATCAACAAGAATCACCAATCCTCATCAATGAATATCTATTAACCTGAAACTTTTATATCAATATCCTACCACATCTCCTCCTAGATACATATATTCTTCTACTGCACTCATACTAAAGGGAATATCTTTTCATGAAGATTTTTCTCACTGTGTTGTAATTTATTAACCTCTCAGTCCACAAATAATGCATCCATCTCTAACCCTAAATCCATTCCACTAATCACATGTGATGGATCGGGATGTATCTTCTAAGCTAGATAATGTGAAATAAATCATTCATATCATAACACTACTGGGAAATTGTTAATAGTATAACTTCTTACTAATCCACTCCAAGATTTTTAAAGGTCCCCATAAACATTGATAGCAATTTCCACTTCCTATGAATATAATACTATCCTAGATGAGGTGAAACTCGTAGAGATACTAATTTAACCAAACCAAACTCATGAAAAAGGACCATCATTTGTCATATGATCTTTTTATATTATGATCACTTGTTAATCACTTCAGGATCAACTATATATGCTCCAATGTCTTCTATATGAGACTCAACCCAATAACAATTAACTCACTAACCTATAGCCAGTACATAGGCAGTCAACATAGTCTACCATATAAATCCTTATGAGGAACCATCTAAATCAATTTTTGGTAAAGATTATTATAGTAAATCTCACCTAATGAAATATAATTATCCCAGGAACTACTGAAGTCTTAGAAAAAATCTCACAAATATTCCTCTAAAATCCTGAAAATAGGATTGTACATCCCATAGGTATGATGATGGTATGTCATAATTAGCTGTACCACTTTTTAAAGTGAATTATAAATACCTTACCAGAAAAGATATGTGGACTAACTATGCAAATTGAAAATGATACTTATTAGAAAACAATTAAGTCATACTATCTCACATATATAACACCTACCCATCTCATTGGAAAACTGGGTCTCCCTAATCCATCATATTTGTGAAAAATTGGTCAACTAGTCCATAATAACAAATTAGTATCTCTTGCTCATAATTTCCTTTGGAACCTCATCATAAAATACATTATCGCATGATCTCACTTCCACTTAGGAATTTGTAAAGACTAGAGAATTCAAGTGGGCTAGTAGTGATAATCCTTTTGTAGCTGATTGGTAAGTCATCGTGAAGAAAAACCTCATTATGTATTTCATCATCCTAGGACAACAGTACTGCTTGAGAATAGCATGGTACATATTGGTAATTCCAAGGTGAACATCCAATCTTGAGGCATGTGAATCCCACATAATCTTTTCATGTATGGTCATAAGAACCACAATCCTACCTCGAATATAGAGAACCACATCAGAATAAATAAACTAATTAGGTGGTGTATATTTATAATATATACCATTATAAAAAAATCAACATATTTCAGATATATGGATCTAAGTGAGTATTCCATAAATTGACATGTTAGGGTCACCCAAATCTGAAACTCCAATATATCAACGTGAATCTCAAAAAAGTGTCTAATCATCTACCACTCGCTATAAGCCATGTGGACCACCTACACTTAAGTCTTACTAATAAATACATCATAAATAGAATTATGCTTCCCATTGGTTTATTCCATCTTCATGTTAAAAAACTGAATGTATATGACCCACCTCATCGGCAGAATTTTAAGGATTCTATAAGAAAAATATATTTTATGATTTTATTTTATATATATAATAAACCCACTACCTATAGGATAGTGATTCTAACATATCAAAGCATTCACTACCATCATAAAATATAGATCATGATTCGGTCATTTCCTTTCATTCATTCTAAACTATCACAAACTATATGAAACCACATGCATGACCTAAATCAATATGGACCCCAAAATAACCCCTAAAACATCACAAAAAAATTGTTTTCTATTTAATATACATAATTAAGGTCAAAACTATAATAGATTTAAAACATTTCTTAACTCATTAAAGGATCTTTCATAAGAATCCGGCCATAGGAACTTCACCCTCTTTTTAGTCATATTTTTCATCAATACTTATAGACATAAGAAGTCTGGAATTAATATCCTGTAATTTCCTAGAAAACATTGGAATATAAAGATCTTAAGAATTTTCTTATGACTCTACAAAGAAACTGCAACCTGAACCTTCTCATGGTTAACTAATATTTCATCTATACATATCTCAAGCACTAAGGTATAGACCACATTAATACATAATTTACACTTCCAAATATTTACATAAAGTAGATTATCTCGAATTGTGTCCATAAATATCATCATAATGTGAGAAATACCCTCCCTCGACTTGGAGTATACTAAAATTTCAATTATAAAAAAACAAAATGAAAGAATCCCAGTATGGATAGAATACCCTATTAATTATGTCTATAAACATGATTGGTGCATTTATCAATCTGAATGACATTACATGATACACAAGCAGTCCATACAAACTTCAAAATGTAGTATAAAGATCATCATAAGGTGACTCTTTCAATTGATGATAAATTAATCTCAAATAAATCATAAAGAACAACTTGGATCCCATTAACTTTTAAATAAAATCATCAATACATGGAGGGGGATTCTAGTTCTTGAACATCATCAACATAAACATCTTAAAATCCACACATAAGCATAATGAGTTATCTTCATTCTTATAAAACAATATACAAGACCCCTTAGAGGATGTGATTAGGTGAAAAAAAACCATTCACCTCAAGATAAATTAGTTGTGCATTTCATTCCCAATGTTCTGGAGGTGGTATCCTATAAGGAGTAATGGATATGAGCTTTATATCAAGAATGAGATATATCATAAACTCGAACTATCTCTCATGTGTAATTCATGATAATTACTTAGAAAATAATACCTATAACTAATAAATAATTAGAAGAAATTATATATAATACATGTCTTCATCATTAAGAAAAACATTGGAAAATGAGGCTGAAAGAGACCCGAGTTGTTGATGGTCATGTTTTTAATAGACTTCGTTTATATCTGACTCACCAAAAATAATATAAGGGTCACCTTCAAAATACTTGAAAGACACCCATCGATGATATTAGTCAATGTATTCAAGATATTGAGTCAATAAAACTATACCAAAGATCATATTGAAACTAAAAATCCCAAAAAAATGAAATACCATAGATGTAACAATTCGCTAATCAAGGGAGTGAAATAAGGACATCAATGAACCCCATGGATCACACCCCAATGGTAATATTGATTGAAGTCACTTCATATATCTACTTAATGGTTATCCCCATATCACAAGAATCCTATATAGATATAACTATATAAGATTCACAGATTTCAAATAAATCTAACATGGGGGTATATTCCACTGTGATCATACCAAAAATGGTCGAAGGACCATAATCATGATCAACAGGTTTCTGCTCAAAATCTTAAAGTTGGCCTAACCCTAAGCCTATTCTGTTTCCTTAAAACCCTTGTAACCCTAAGGATCAACACTATGTTTCATCTACGGTACCTAATAACCTAATACAACTCCATGCCCTAACTTATCATAAGAACGTAAACTATCACCCTATGAATTAAACCTGATCTCATAATTGATCATTAAGCCTAAGAGTTTTTACATCCACTAATAGATTGAGAATAAATCTAGATAAAATACTTTACATACCCCCAACATCCCATATAAACCACACTCAACTGGATTTCATGGTACTGATATCTTGTATATCCTAGCCTAATACATGGATAAATGCTAGTTGAGACCTTCCAACGTTAGGAAAATACGAACCATAGCCATAAATGGCTTTCCCATTTACAGTCCTATAAGAATTTATAAATAAAAATCATCGACTAGTTAAAGATTCACTACCAAACCCAATATATGAACCTAAATTCACAAATGTTCTATCCATATATAGGTTCCACTTTGTGAAAATGAATTGATTTAAAGCCTTATAAAATAATTTAAGTTCTAAGGTGTTTACCTAATAATTAATTGAGTTTCTCATTCCATCCTAAAATTATTGAAACTGGTGCGTCGTCACATGGAGGTGAAGGAAGTGAATAAGTATAATAAAATGATATGAATAATCCATCACTTATATACTATCCCAAGTATTATTAAAAAAAATACTTAGTCATTGTCTACTATCAGCATCTAAGGAAATAAGTTCTAGAAGGAACTATCCAAAAAAAAATTATAATACAACCATATATTCTTCTGAAACTAAAAAAGGAAATCCCACTAGAGACTTTCTAGTCCTATAATAATATTGACCATGCTTTCATGAAACATCATAATTATTATGATTTAAATAGGTTTATATAGAATATATAAGACCTTAGGTCATATTTCAAGGAGCATTGGAGGTCTGAAGTTTTTATTTTTAATAAAAAGAAAAAAATAGGGGGTGGTTTTGAAAACAGTTTTCAAAATTTAAGATAACTTCATTCAAAGAGTTTAATAGTTAAGAACCGAGTGGACTTGTAAAAAAATATATATATTAGAAAGAGGGTTCACTGTGAGTTCACTATGCACATCCAAATTTCATCATTATTATATATTAATTAAGGTTGTAAGTTATTCCTTGGTTGAAATTAATCATAATATCGATTAGTTTCCAAGATTTTATATCAATGCATGTTGAACCAAACCTTAGAATAAAAATGATATAGCTAAGGTCCAGATCTAATAAATTGTATAATAAATTCCAAAAATAATTAAAATCTCCTATAAGTGGGTATGAAAAGGATTTGTATGCTATATAATCATAACAACACAAGTCATGCACTCAAAACATCACAATAATCTATTAAATGTAAATACCATTCCATTCAGTTTAATAAAAAATGAATTCAAACATGGATCAAAGTAATATAATACTGAATTAATTGTTTCTAAACCCAAAATACATCAAAATAATGTCACTAAAAGTGTTGAGACTCCTTTTACAAGATGTGTAGCTCCCTCAAATCAAACGCCCACCATTTATCCCAACATCAAGAGGAGGAGAAACTCTCATAGATCTGCTTCTTCATTTTAACTCTCCCTATGAGGCTAAGAAGATCCAGAACCTCAATATTGATTTTATTAATCCTTTTGGAATCCAAAATAGTATCACCTTGCCTCCTAGTTGAACTTTAAAATGATGTTTCCATGTTTCCCTTTTATTTCCAAAATGGGAAGTGGTTTGGAGAACCTGGTTTTGGAGATACCATTTGTGTCCCAATTTTGGATCCGTAAATAACATTATCTCAACATTGAAAAAATATAAGAGTTCTTTGTTTTGAAATATTTACTATAAGAATATAAAATTTGATATCTATTGGACATTTTAATGAGAGATATTTCCAGGATACCAAACCAAGCTTTTGACTTCATGCAGATTCATTTCTATGGACATATTAATTTAGTTGGGCCACTAGATTGATGGATTTGGATTGGGAGTCTTGAGATGAGTTGTATCCAAATTATTTTTGGATAAGAAAACAACATTTCAGCCTAATTGGACGCATTTATTTCTTAGAACACGGAAAATATTGGATAAGAATTTATGGGATTCCATGTAGTTTGGCCCATTTTCCTTCTACATCATCTCTGGCCCTCCAAATCACCTCCACCTTTAATAAAATAATAAAAACAAGTGAAATTAACCTTTTTTAGAGTATTAAAAATAGTATATTTTAATTAATCATTATTTTAAATTTTTTATAATAATTTTAATTCACAATACAAAATCTGTTTAACATAGTCATGTAAGGGTGACATAAAATAGTGAATCCCAATGCGATCACACCCTCACACCTAAACATCTTCACTCTGGGATAAAGTCACATTTCAAAAAAAACATGGATGTATTCCCAAATTCATGAATATTTAACATTAAAATTTTATTTCTAATAGAAATGTAATCAAAGAAAAAACCAATGTAAAGGAGTTATTCTCAGTGATCATGGAAAAAGATGTCTCATAAATTTTATCAGAAATATATCCAAGGTGATGAATGATACCAAATTGAGAAAATTATTCAAAAGTGAATAAAAAATGTGACTAAATATACAAATATTTTTCTGAAAACCATTCCATGATATTATTTTTACTTTATATCTATATAATATATGTTATTTTAAACAATTTAAGTTTGAATGATTATGTGCACAAAATATAACCTACATAATTTTCAATTGTGTTTCATTACCCACTGACTTAAGCATTACAATAATCCAAAACATAATCCCTTGGCCTATATATCCCCATAATTTTTAGTTTTCACCACTCCCCTAATTTTTTATTATTTTTGTTTTTTTAGTTTGACTTGGAATAAATCCCACACTCATCACTCATCCCATGTTTGATCTTCTCATGACAATAATTTTAATAGTTATAATAAGCTAAATGGATGAGTAATAGTGGTTTTTTCATAACCCAGAAAAAACCAAAATTATTGTGTTTTTTTTATTAAAATATTTTTTATGAAGTACGACAATTAGATAACAGGTACACACACATAGGTTAATCTTGTAAATTAATAAAGAGATAGGATAAGGAATGAATGTATGGAAAAATAATTTTTGAAATATAAAAAATATTAACCTAACTTATATTTACCTTATACTGAGTAATAAAAATTCACACTTCATAGTTGGGTGAAATTATGTGGGAGATATTATGTTACATAATTTTCCCATAAATTACTCACAAAAGGATAATATTCTTATCAAAGGTTTAAAAGTTATACAATAATTTATATCTTAGAAAAAAACCAATTTTTTATAAAAATTCACACCTAAATATAATATTCAATCCAAAACACACATTATATTAGTGATGTTTTTTTCAAATATTAATGCAGTATTTAATAGAGAAATTTTTCATACATTTTCAATAATTTCCAGGATTATGTGGATATCATTTCCCATTATTAAGTGGGAATAATTTTCCATGATTAAGTGGGAATCATTTTACATGATTATGTGGGAATAAAAATTGAATATTCTAAAAAAAGGTTAATGAGGGTGACGGGAGAGTAAAAATACTATTCATTAAGAAAAAAATAAAAAATAAAAAGTTGATGAATAATCCTAAATAAAGCAGTAATATACCCATCCCCCCATGCCTATAGTATGTAGTTTCCTCACTATAATAAAATATAATGTGGGAAGGATTGATAAAACTAGGTCGGTGTCATTGGTAAGACACTTCTCGAACTTAGAGTTCCTCAATCAAGGACTCCGAACATGATTTGTGAAAGTTATTCAACTACTTTCCATTGAGAGTAATGGTTTATTAGATTCTTTATTTTGAACCTAAAGAACACCAAATGGATAAAAATTGGTAATAGTATGTGAGCCAAACTAGCAAGAATAAATCTTAAATAAATTTAACTTTATCCTTTTATTGAAAAGGAGGACCTTTTACCCAATATGATATTTATGACCAAAGATGTGACTACCATTGAAAGCCATGGCTCTATCCTTATAGATCAGAGAGTTATCATATGAGTCTCTATGCATTTCCTCCATCATTAAAATCTATATCTTCTTCGGATCACCTGAATGGTAAAGATAAGAATTTCATTATTTAATAGACTGGCAGGAATTGTGCTCTATCTCAACAGGGAGTTAAAAACTCCTTCCAAAAACTATAAAATATGGTAAAATTCCAATGGGATTCTTAAATGTGGAATAGTAATCCCATAATTAATCATCGAGTCAAATAATCCAATAATTTCTTTTGGGTTGAACATTTTTTTATGAATTTGTTTTACCTCACTAATTGACACATCATATTGACCATTGTTTTGTGAGTGATAAGCAGTAAACACTCAATTCCCAACCTCAAACTGACATAAAAGTGATTGTAATGTTTGATAGTATAAATGAGAACCTTGATCACTAAGGACGAACCTAGGTAATCCAAGCCAAAAAAAACATTTGGGTTCTCAAAAATTCCAAAACTATCCTAGAATCATTGTTCCTTGTGGATCGTTCCTCAACCCATTTTAACACATAATCCACTACCAAATGAATGTTCATGTTTCCAATGGAATTGGAAAATTGCTACATGACATCAATTCCCCAAAAACATTCATGGTAGAGTAAGGGTTTTTTATGGAATTTAATTTCATTTTAAGAAATTATTCATTCATTAATAGTGAAGAAAATATTTATTTAAATCTTGGTTATTATGAAATAATTTTGTACAACAGATATCATAATTAGGGACCTTGTGTGCGTTCTGTTGAGTATAAAAGTGTCCCCCTCAAGAAAGAGTGCAGAAGAACTTAAAAACTAACTAAAACATTATTTCGGGAACACAACGCCTAACGACATGATCACTACATGTTCGCTAAAGGTATGGGTCATCCCAAATGTACCAATGGGACTCATATTTAAGATGGTCGTCTAGTTTTTCTTAAATTGGTAGGAATGAAAGATACTGTAAAATAATTTATAATTTCAGCATACCAAGGAATAAAATCATTCACTCAGTACAATTTCTCATTACGAAATGTGTCATTTATGTTAATATAGAGGATTATTTAAATTGTAAGTATAGAAGGATCAAACTGATATGGTTATCCACCACATTACCTCCACTTTTTAATCCCTAATTTCTATATTAAACTCCCTAATTATGACCATCTAGAAAATGAGACATGGTTTGGCTTAGGGATTATTAAGTAGATACTAGAGGGTGACATGATCTGATAACAAAATAAATTTGGACCCTAAAAGGTGTGATCTAAATTTATCTAAAGAAAAAACACAATGGAAACAAATTATAATACATTTTTTGGTGTAGTTTACTTGGTTGGGGGATAGTGTGTGATGCATCATCTATGAAATGGGGAGCTTGATCAACCCTTTATGATAAGACTACCCCAAATTCATAGTTAGAGGTATCACACAAGAGCTCAAATGGAAAATTTTGTCGAGGTGTTTGGATTACCAGGGGTTATGTGGGACTCAATTTTAGTTTATTAAAAGCTTCCTCACATTGTTTATCAAGAAAAAAATAACTTTATTTTTAAAGAAATTAGGAGATTGTGAGTGAAATATTACTAAATTCATGAATAAAATGATGATAAAATCCAGCATAACCTAAGAAAGACTGTACCTCTTATACATTTTTAGGTAATGTTAGATTAGAAATGAAATCCCATTTTTATTTATATACTTGGATATCATCCTTATAATTGACATTCCCAGGTATTCTACTTTGGCGCACGATGAAATAAAATTTATCATAATTTAATATGATATTCGTGTCAATACATCGATGTAGGACAGAACAAAGACTACTAAAAAATCATCAAAAGATTATCCATAAATAGTAAATTCCTCCATGAATACTTCAATGAAATTCTCAAGGTATTCCAAAAAAATACTATCAATGCATCATTGGAAAGTACTTGGATCATTTAACTGACCAAAATTCATCCTCTTATATAGAAATGTGCAAAATTGGAAAGTGAAGGTTGTATTTTCCTTATCCTCGGGGGAAATATTGATCTAAATTTTTCTGGAATACCCATCAAGGAAAAAAGTAGTGGGACATCCCTACTAGCCTCTCTATCATCTTTTTAATGAAAGGAAATGGGAAATGTCCCTTCCTATTGTGTTAGTTTTGTCTGTGATAATCTATTATGACATTCTAACTATTATGCACATGATTTTAAACTAATTCATTATTTTCATTTTTAATTATAATAAGACTAGTTTTCAAGGGAACTACCTTCATTGGATTGTACCATTGGATTTATGAGATAGGTTAAATGATTCCAGCAACCAAAAATTTTGTTACCTCGTTTTTAATAACATCTAAGAGGTTTTGTTTCAGCCAATATTGTTCTGGACATAATGGTTTAGCCTCAATATTTAACAATATTTGATTCATGCAAATTTATGGGATAATACTAAGAAAGTCAGTAAGTGTTCATAACAATTATTTTTATACTCCCTCAATATGTCAAGTAGTCATAATTAATTCTCTAGAGGTAGTGAACTGGAAATAATGATAGGTATCTTATTTCCATTCTCAAGATATTAATATTTAAAATTTTGTGGTAGTGGTTCAAGTTCAGATTTAGGGGGATTTTGGATTTATAGTAGTGAATGTGAAAGTGGAAGGTCAATGATCTCATCTAATGGCTTAGTGGTAACACCCTCATATGATGAATAATATTTTACAATATTAAATAAATCATTGAAGGTCATAAGATCCTTAGTTCTCAAGAAATCATCAAGTAACAAACATAAATGAAATTTTTATAGACCACTATAATATTCAGTGCATTATTCATAACCAAAAATTTCTATAAATGATGAAAACATAGAAAGGTGATCAGGGAAATTAAAATAATATTTCTCTAGGGAAGTGAGTTCATCAATATAATTAACTTGAATTTATAAATGTTCTTCCAAGTGGTGAATCATGGCATCAAGGATTTTGAAGAGGAAAATATAACCAAAAAAACATATATAATGTGCCATTATTGAAATTAATTATGGTTTGGGAAATATTCAAGAACTGCCACTCCAATATAGTTGGGGTGTGTCCATTCATCCTATCATCTTCCATTTTAAGAACATAAAAATCAGTCGAAATGATTAAAATTTTTACCCTCATAAGAACATCTTCTAACACGCCTATGGGGTGTGTTGAACTTTGGTTTTCCATTTGAAAATGAATTCATATGGGACTCAATTACCCAACATACATTGAATAGAAATGGATTGAGGCATCATATTTATAGAAGCATCCAAATAAAACCTAGCATTGGAAAATAAATACTCCCCTGTGGTGCTTGGAATCAAGAATGTTACTAGATCATTACATTTGGTGGTAATATATGGCTCTATAGATGCAAATAAATTCCTCCCCATGATCTCATTTTCATCACATTGAATTTTCCTTCAATGTGTATACATCTCCTTCAGAAACATGGCATATCATGAAATAAGACATTGATTAAGGGGATGTTAAACTGCACTTTTTTGAATGATTACAGTATTTATATATCAATTTCGAATTCTTTTTGTTTCTATTTTTGGGTGGACCATTGGGAAAATTTAATATTAATGGTTGGTCTAGTTTACTCATCAGTAGACATTATCTTTTCTTTGGTAGAATTTTTTTAGGACAAGGTTTTTCCTCTCTTGGGCAATTCTCTGTGGTTGGGATGGTGGTTTCCACATTAGGGGTTGACTCTAAGGGAGAATTAATTTGGATTTTAAGTTTTGTTCCGATCTGAACAGGGATGGAATTAACATTTACCTTATCCCTAGGGTTGACATGTGGTTGAGAAGGTATTTTACCTGACTTGAGAAATGGATTTCACCAACCGAGTTAGAAAGTTGTCATATTGGGTTTTTATGTATTGTATGGATTCTTGGGTTGTTTATTAGAATTGGATATTATTTTTATCCATTTTCTTCATCATTTCATATTGATAGAATCAGGTTTTGGAGGGGGTTTTGTAAAGGCCTTTGTAGTGGTTGGGGATTTCTGGGTGGTGGTAGTGGATAAATACTTTGTCCTTATTGGTTCTGTAGTTATTGAAGTTGGATTGAATACCCCGCTTTCTTATAGACTTGTTTGTATTTCCATATGGGATTGGATGGATAGTATGGTTCTTTCCTAATGGGGTGGTTACAGGGGAAACTTAGAATGATTTCCTCATGAGTCTCAGAAGATTCTCTGTATTGAGGGAATTTTTAATAATAACAGGTGTCAATAGAATAGATACCATAATTGATGTGAGGAGGATACTAGGATTTCCCTTGGAAAATAGAAACTTGTCAAATAATTTTACTTATATCTTCAAACTTCATTTCCACTTTATTCTAAAAATTATAACCTTACACCTCATAGACACCTCAAATGGGTACACAGAATCTTGAATCAATTTTTTGACCATTCTAGGTTATGTTCTCAATGATGTTCCTTACCAAAATTTGGGTTTTATCCTTTTGGGGACCACATTCAGCATTAGCATCAATCATGTTTCTATCAATAGGAATCAAACCTTCATAAAAAAATGTATTAAAATTTGATAACTTATTTCATGGTGTGGAAAATATGAAGAAAAATACTTTTAAATCATTCCCAATATTAAAGTACTATTTTTTCATATGGTTTCCTTATTCCAAAAATTCTATTCCATATAGTTTTAGTTCGAGAGGTTGGGAATTATTTTTATAGAAAAATGTGTTTCATGTCTTCCCATCCTCTATTTGGGGTGTTAACATAATATAGCTAATCTTTCATAGTTTATTCTATTGAAGAATGGAATTCCCAAAGCATCAATTATTATTCATCCACATTATTAGGTTTTAATGTTGAAAACATAGAATGAAATTATTTTAAATTATTATGTGGATCTTCTCCCGTGAGTCCATGAAATCTTGGAAATAAGTGAAATAAACCAAATTTATATTCAAAATTAGGTGCTTCGCCTTGTATTTTGATGTTTGTGGGATAGATATATACATATGGAGAGGTTATTTATTTTAATGTATAGTTTTTTGAATCCATATTATAACACAATATTTCAGTTTTAATGTGGTTTCTAGTATATGAAGAAGACAGTTCAAGAAGAGTTTCAATGTTTTGGGTGTCCTCCTTCAAAGGCTTCTCATGTGTGTCTCGATGCTTCTGATATATGATGCTCTCTGGTTTGAGTTTGAAAGGTGGTAAGTCTCTAGAAGTAGAACATTTCATGCACATAACATACATGATAATAAATCAAAACACAAAAATATATGTAAAGGTATAATATAAACAAATAAATATTCATAAAATTCAAAAATAATCTAATAAAAATAATCCCTAAAAACCAAATCACTCCCCAAAAATGGAGAATTTGTTTTACCATTTTATTATGAAAAGAAAAAATGGATATGATATAAATATGATTATATAACATAGAACAGTTTCTAGGTCATCTATCAAGGAGAATTGGAATTTTTAAGCTTGTATTTTTAATAAAAAGGACTAAAATAGGAGGTTGTTTTTAAAACCATTTTAAAAATAAAACAGATTTATTTAATGAGTTTAATGGCAGAAAACAAGTGGATTTTAGAAAATATATGAGTAAATGGGTCATTGTTCTCTCTCTACCCAAAAATATAGTTCATACTTCTTAGTGCTTAATTAATGTTTGAATTAAGTATTTGGTTTAAATTAATTGTAATCTTGATTATGTTCCAAGATTCTATATCAATGCATGTTGAACAGAATATTAACCTAACAATCATATATCTAAGGTCCATATATTATGCATCATATAATAACATCCAAATACAATTTAAATCTAATATAAGTGGGGAGGAAAAGGATTTTTTTTGTTATCCAATTAGAACAACACAAGTCACACACTAAAAACTTTACCCTGATCGATTAAAAGTAAAGAGCATTTCATTCAGTTTAATAAAACAAAGAATTCAAACATGAATGAAAGTAATATAATTCTGAATGAAATTTTTTGAACCCAAAACTACATCAAAATAGATGTAGTACACGTTCCATAACTCCCTTAACATGATGTTTAGCTCCCTCAAAACGAATTCTCACTGTTTAGTCCAACATCGAGAGGATGAGGAAACTCAGGTGGATCTCCTTCTTCATTTAAGCTCCTTCTATGAGGATGGGTAGATAAAAAAACCAAATATAGATTAGAGGAATACATTTGGACTCCAAAATAGTAGTTCCTCTCTTTTTGTTCTAACTTTTAAATGTAGTTCCCATGGTACCCTTTTATAGCCAAAATAGGAAGTGGTTTTGGTAAACCAGTTTTGGATATAAGAATCGTGTCTCTGATTGGGGTTGGAAAATAGAGTTATATCTACTTGGAAAAAAGATAACAGTTATTTTAATTAAAATTTACTATCACCATATCTAATTTGGTGGAATTCTAACATCTGTAATGGTAGATACCATATGAATACTGAACCAAACTTTTGAATTTTTGTAGATTCAGTTCCCAAGATAGATCAGTTAGGTTTGGAAACTGTATCTATGAATTGGGATTTGGTGTCTTGATATTATTTCTATCCTCGATATTTCTGTATCATATCTAAAAAATTCATCCCATTTAGATATATAGATTTCCCAAAATAATAAAATCAATGGAAAATCATTCATGGGATTCTATGTAGTTTGGCTCATTTTCCATCTGCATCATTTCCAACCCTCAAAATCACTTTCACCTACAATGATATCATCAAAACAAGTAAAATTAAAATTTTAAAAATTATTAACAAATAATTGAATAAATCATGAGTTTAAATTTTTTATATTAATATTAATTTACAATAAAAATCAGCTTAACGTAGTGTTGTATGGAAGAAATAAAACAGTGAACCATGTTGTGATAAATATATACACTAAAAGAATCACTCTACTCTAAATTGGGGTCTCTAAATAGGGAAAGATGTCTTGTATAGACTCAATACACATCATAATTTCTAAATATCCACCATTTACAATAAACATATATAGATTCAATAACTCTAAACACCCCATTATATTAGACCTAGAAGAATCACCAATTATATCTCCATGTCCCACTAACTAATAACAATGACCATACTCTCATTGAACTAGTAATAAATGGGCTATATAAATGCACCCAGGGGATTTGGATTCACAACTAGTGAATCTTCCTATTCCGTAGCCTCCTTGATCTCGATAGGCGGTACATATGGTTTCATGTCAAACACACATATTATATTTCATATATAATGTATGAACATAATAAATAGGTTAATAATAAATACAGATGTGTCCCTATATGTTATACAAATACCTTAAAATCTGTGGGGTCTCATACAACCTCAGGTTTTATCTATATCCCTGTCTACCTACTCTCTCTGAGGGGTAGAATCATATATATAGGGTATTCAAATTATTAATTTAATGATAACATAAAATAACCACATTTATGTTAAACATAATTCCACCAACAAGTTATATGGGAAAAAAATTTATCACTAATACCTTAAATAAATAAACCTCATACAAAAATAAAGTGCTCAATTATAGGAAATACATTAATTTCATGTGATTCCTACATGATGAGAATGTTTCATGAACACAAACTCCATTACCACCTTAACACAAGGATAAAAAAATTAAAAAACATAAATGAAAGTCATAATGCATAATATTCAACAAAATAACCCAACAATACAATTAAAAATTTTTGGAATATTAGTCTCAACCATGGTAAATTAGATTTTCCACATACAGAGGTTAGCTGATCATAGGTATAGGATCAATACCAAGACCAAAAAACATAATATTTCATATATATCATATCCCATAAATTTAGATAAAATAAAAAAATAAGTATTTAATACCAATTTATAGAATTATCAATCTATTTCAGCTCTATTGTGACCAAACTAGATGAAACATAACTAGAGAATGCCTCCCTCTATGAAAGATTATTACATCTAGTGGGAAGGGTATACGAGTTAGTTGGAGAGTCTATACCCATTTAGGTTTAAAACAATCATAGTTTAAGCAATGCAAATAACATTCATCATCCAACAAAAGAGTAATGAAAAGGAATCATAGTTACATGTTAAATACCATAATAATTACACTCATTCCACAAATAATGTGTATCATTAATTTTAGGTAGTCATAAAATATAATAAAATATCTCCCATAGTAAATCCACATAAATATTTTCCCAAAAGGTAAACAAAAGTTGGATTAATATTAATTTGTCCTTTGTGAATGCTTGGTACTAACTCTAAGTTATTACCAAGATCGAGATCAACCAATGAGTGTATGGCCCCTTCCCCTACATAGATATCAAACCATAAATTATACTTAGGTACCAAGGATTCTGAGTAGGGTGTACGGAAAACATGATAAGCCACCACCAGTTGTTCCCTAAATCATATCCAATAATACAAGTTCAAATATAATGCACCCTAAACCCACACTCCAGGATTTTTTGCTAAAAATAAATATTTTACGACTAGTCTTGATACCAATTGAGATGACCCAATATAATATTTCTCATATTTTATATTAATATCACATCTCTCAATAATCACACAAAATCTAAAGAACCATTAGGTTTAGTTTCATTGGATATTAGATAAAAAAAGGACATATTTTACAACACTAGTGAAAATTTCTACATAATCACACTATAATATATCCCCTTATATACATATCCTAGGTAAAGGAAAACATAAGAAATGTTTGAAATCAAATTATCTACAAGGGAAAAACTTATCAATGTGTCATCAAAAGGGTTAATAATAAGAATATGATAAACCTGAGTTTGGGAGGAATATTTTATAAAAAAACATAAACCAATATAATTTTTCCATATAATAGATTGGAATTTAATCTCAAATTATCAAACATATACCATGGAATAATTATTTGGAATAATTAGACAATTTATCACAATCCACGAGAAAAAATGGAATATAACAAAGAATTGTATCATAATCATAGGAAATCATAATATTGAAAACATATCTAGATATATCATTCCCAAGATCAATATTGTGAATATAACTATCTACATGAAGTCCATACTCAACCAGGTGAACATAGAAAATTTCATCATATTTATGCTCAATATTTTTAAAAGAGCTAACTGTATCGATCCCATGAAAAAAGATGTGAAAATATGTAACAATGAACTATAGAAGAAACATAATCATAAGAAAACACTATATAATTTTTCTTGTATCAAAATATGGTGAACCATTAAATGTTTACAAGGGAATTTCTTCATGTGACCCGTTAGTGACTCGGGCATCATAAATCATGGGTCATTAGTAACCTTAGTATCATTAATCAAGGTCCATTTTTATCTCATCAGATATAAAACCATAACCATGTAATGGAGGTTGATATAGGACCCCTTCTTAAAATATCCATACATATGTGTTCCCTATGAAATCAATCATTAATCACATTATAAGGAAACCATGGAAAGAAAATTGGTTTCATAACATTTCAAATTAATATTACATAAAATGAATTTAAGAATTAGATCTATTGATTCAAAAAAATTATTCACCCAAAAGGAGTGATTCATAAATGAATTTATAGGGTTAAAAATTAAAATTGTCTCTATATGAGATATTTACTTTTAAAATCATGATGAAATATAATGTAAAACTATAAAAGGAGTTTTTGTGAATCATTTCTTAATTATGTCATAAAAGATAAAGTTATGTGTCACTTTAAAAATTGACTTTTGTGAAGCTGACATGGAGTTTTTTTAAAAAAATTAATGAAAAATTGAAAAAGTATCATTGAAAAATAATAAAGAATTTCCTAATAAAATGTTGAGTGGAAGATAAAATATATGATATTTAATGGAAAAAACATTTTCAATATTAAATATAACTTTATTAAAAAAATCATAAATGGAGTGATATATATTCCATTTAAAAAGAGGTAAAGTGAAATTTTTATATCTCCATAAATAATACATATTTTAGTTTTTAAAATAATAAATGAAAATATGATAGTTAAAAGAATATAGAGATATGAAAGAAAAAAACTCATTTGGAGAGGATGGGAATTATTCATAATTTCATTAAATTTTATTAAGAAAGAAATACATCAATTAAGATTTAGTTGATTTGAAACTTTAATTATCCTAAAAACAAGTAGTAAATAAAATATAATATCATAATATTATATAAAAAACAATCTTTAAATCCATATTCAAACTTTAGTAATTACGACTTAATATATGTTGTTCGGTCAAGAAAACTCCTTACAGTTTTAGTAATACATGAATAAAAAAACTCATGAAAATCTGAACTTGTGATCAATTTTTAAAAAACATTTCAATAATTAAATTTATTATAAAATAATTCATCAATAATTATTTACACCAAAAAAAATAAAAAAAGTGGTGAATATGGAATATGCCTCAATGAAAGAAAAATGAGATGAGAAAAATTATTACTTCTTTGGTCACATTTTCAAAAGAAGTTATTAAAATATAAAAATAAAATATAAATTTAATTACCATGAGTAAAATATAGTCATGCAAAAATATTCCACATAATAATTAAGCACTCCATATAAAAAATAGGTTCATAATACAAAACATCTTTCAAAGAAGGGTGTTTGAGATGAAAAAACCCTTACCTTAACTGTAGACTCCCATGAAATATTTTTAACATCATGTATAATAAACATAACAACATTAATAAAATATTTTATTACCCTATTCATATCTATTAACCTATATACTATATACTTATATTAATTTATTATACATTTATTAGTTAGTTATATTTTATTTTCATCTTTGGATGTCAGATTTTTTTACTATTTTATGTTAGCTAAAAAATATTGATGTTTAATTACATTATTTCGTAAAAATTTCATCATTCCTAGATTATTCAAGGTAATATAATAGATTATTTTTAATTATTTAAAAAACTTAATTTCATTTCATGGGATTTATTTAGTTATTTTTTAAAACGGAATATGCGATGAGCATGTTTTTTTTATTTTTTTAAAAAACAAAATTTGGTATATTAATAAATAGTAAAATATTAATATAAACTCTAATGAATATTAATAATTTCATACAAAATATTTTAATTAATTTTCTAAATTCATATAATTATTCAAATATTATTTTTATGAAATATAAATCTATCATTTCATATAGTAAGTACTCTACATATAAAAAAAGATGACATTTTCATTTCCATAGAAAGAGAAGATTGTATAAACTGAATTATATCTTGATAATTTTTAGATTTTTTTGAATATTATATTTACTCATTAAATAATAATTTCTAACAAGCCATCTAATGAATTCATGAAAAATAAAACACATTGTTCATGGGGGTGGTATTGTATATATAACACGAACGAGATTTTCATTCTTCTAGATAAAATGAGGGAAGTAGTTAAATTTTCTTCCATTGATATAACAAAATTTCACTATTATAATAATACTAATGTTATTATATTATAATGTTAATAATAGATATAATAATATGTATAAATAAGTGAAATTGATCATTTTAAAAGTATTAAAAATAGTATAATGGAATTAATCATGATTTAAAATTCGTTATAATAATTACGATTTACAATACAAAATCGGTTTAACATAGTGATTTAAGGGTGAAATAAAATAGTGAATTGTGGTGCGATCACATCCCCACATCTATACACTTTTAATACTTTAAAATTTCACATTTTAAAAAATATTCCTGGAGATATTCCAAAATTCATGATAATTAAACATTGATATTTATTTTCTAATAGAAATTTGATCAAAGAAAAACAACACAAAGGATTTATTATTAGTGATCACGGAAATATATTCCTCATAAATTGTATCAGAATAAAATTCAAGGTGATTAATGATACCAAATTGGTAAAATGATTCAAAACTGAACAACAGGTCTAAATATACACGTTTTTGTGTGAAACCCATTTCTTTATCTTCTTTGCACTTTCTATACCAAAAATATTGATATTTTAAAAAAAACAAAATCTATTTGAATGATTCTGTCCACCAAACTTACCCTAAATTATTTGTGATCAAATTTTAGGACCCACTCACTTAACCATTCCTGTAATTCAAACCTTAAGATCTTAGCCTAGATATCCCCATAATTTTAACATTTCACCACTCCTTAATTTATTATTATTATTATTATTTAATTAGAACTTGGAAAAAATCAGACACACATCACTCAACCCTTAATTGATCTCCTCGTGAAAATAATTGTAATATTTATAAAATGATAAATGTCCAAAGAAGAATGTTTTTTGACAAACCTAAGAAAAAACCCAAATTTATGTGTTTTTTTATTGGTTTTTTTATTAAATGATTTTTTAGTGTGTGCAATAATTGGATAACCGGTAGACATGCATAGGTCAATCCAGTAAAGTAACGAACAAGATAAGATAAGTAAAGAATGTGTTGAAAACTAATTTTTGAAAACTAAATAATATTAACCTAATTGATATTTATCTTCTATTGAGTAATAAAAATTCAGGCATTATGGTTGGGTGAAAAGATGTGGGGAGATATTAAGTGACACATTTTTCCCATAAACTACTCACATAAAGGCGACCATTGATCTCAAAGGTTTCAAATTGATACAACCATTTATATCAAATAAAAACAACAAAATATATTGAAACATTCATACCTCAATGTAAAATTCATTCCAAAACACATTTTATTATTGAATTTTTTTCAAATTTTAAAATAAAATGTAATAGGGAAATTCCTCATACATTTTCAATAATTTCCAAGATTAAGTGGATATCATTTTCTAGGATTAACATGGAATAATTTTCCCTGATAAGTTGGAATCATTTTCCTTGATTAATTGGGAATAAAAAATTAATATTCTAGTAAAAAGGTTAGTGGGGGAAGGGGAGAGTAACTATACTATTCAGTTAAAGAAATAAAAAAGAAAATGATGATGAAAATTACTAACTAAACTAGTAATATAACCATCCCTCTCACTTGGAGTATGCAGTTTCCTCATTGTGATAAAAGATAATGTGGGAAGGAAGGATAAAACCCAATTGGTTTCATTGGTAGGATACTTCTTAAACTTGGATTTACTCTATCTGGGACTTCAGAATAGATTCTTGAATGTTCTTTAACCACTTCCCATTGATAGTGACTTTTTTCCTTTTTTTGAACTAGAATACCACTAAATGGATAAACATTTTTAATAGTATGTTGGAGAAACTAGTGGGAAATAAAATTACCTAGATATAGCATAAAACTTGTATCAAAAAGGGGGGACATATACCTAATATTTAATTGATGATGAAGGCCGATATGGTGATTTGAATCCTTGGTTCTCTCCTTATAGATCCAAGAGTTATCATTTGAATCTCTATGAATTTCCACCATATTAGGAATCTATAACTTCTTCTAATCACATGCATGGTAAAGATTATTATTTCATTATTTAATGGGATAGTATGAATTGGGGTCTATCTCAACAGGGGGGTGACAAATCTTTCCAAAAACTTGCTGATATGGTGACATACCAATGGGAGTCTTAAAGGCAGTACGATAATCCCATAATGAATCATCAACTCTAAGACTCCATTATTTTCTATTGGGTTGAACCATTTTTTCAAGAATTTGTTTTACCTCCCTATTTGACACCTAGGCTTGACAATTATTTTTTGGGTGATAAGTATTAAACACTCGAAACCCTACCCCATACCGATGCAAAAGTGATTGCAGTGTTTGGTTGTATAAATGAGAAAAATCATCACTGAGGATGAACCTAGGTAATATAAACCTACAAATAATTTGGTCTATCAAAAATTCCTCAACTATCCTAGAATAATTTTTCCTCATGGATCATGCCTCTTCCCATTTTAACATGCAATCATGTACCAAAAAAGACATACAAGTTTCCAAAGTAATTGGAAAATGGCCGCATGAAGTCAACGCCCTGAAAATAAAAAGTTCCCAGGTAGAGAAAGGGTTTTTATGGAATTTAATTTCTTTTAAATAAATTCACCATTCATTAGCAGTGAGGAAAATATTTACAGAAATCATGGACATCTTTAAATAATATTGGATAAAGGATATCAAAATCAAGGACCATGAAAGCATCCTATGAGGGATAAAAGTGTCCCCCATAAGAAAAAGTGTTGAAGAACATAATAACTAACTAAAACATGCTATTGGGAACACAATGCCTAAGGACATCATCACTAAATGTGTTCCAAAGGTAGAGGTTATCCTAAATGTACCAATGGGACTCATGTTTTATATTTTTGTCTAGAGTTTTGTTGAAATTAGTAGAAATGAAAGATACTTCCAAATAATTTACAATTTTATGATACCAAGGATTAAAATCTTGCACTCCATACAATTTCTCATTTGGAAATATGTCATTTATATGAATATATGGGAATATATTTATGTGAGAGGATGGAAGGATCCAAATGATATTGGAAAACACCACATTTTCTACACATTTTTTATACCTAATTTATAGATTAAATTCATTAAGTAGGGGAATCTAACAAATGATACATGGTTTGGATTCATGATTATTAAGGTTATAATAAAGAGCTACATGATCTGAGAACAAAATAACAATGGATCCAAAAAGGTATGACCGAAATTTATCTATGTAAAACTCAATGGAAAGGAATTATTATTTAGTTTTGGTGTAGTTCACTTGGGCAGGGACTACTGTGTGTGAGGTATAGGCTATGACATGTGGAGCTCGATAAAACCTTTATAATATGACTACCCCAATGGAAAAGATTGAAGTGTCACACGTGATCTCAAATGGTATATCCCATCAAGGTGGTTGGATTATCAGGGGTGATGTGAGACTCTATTTCAATTTATTAAAATCTTCATCACATTACGTATCAAGAACAAATTCATTTTCTTTTTAGAGTAAGCAGGAGAGTGGGAGTGCAATATTACTAAAGTCATGAATTAAATGATGATAAAATCTAGTATATCCTAAGAAATATAAAACATCCGAGACATTTTTTTGGAATGGTAGGTAATAAATTACATCCAATTTTGATTTATTTACTTGAATATGATCCTTACAAATGACATTCCCAAGTACTATATTTCATTACACCATGAAATATAATTTATCAAAATATAATACAATATTATTTTCAATATAGAGATATAGGATAGAACCAAGACTACTGAAAAAATCATAAAAAGAGGATATAAAAATAGAAAAATAATCCATGCATCACTATAAAGAACCTAGAGCATTGAACATACCAAATTTCATCCTCTTATATACAGACATGCCAAAGCGGAAAGTGAAGGTTGTATTTTCCTAATCCTTGGGGGGATATTGATCTGAATTTATCTGGAATACCCACTAAGGAAACAGTAATGAGACTTCCCTAATATCCATTCTAGCATCTTTTTAATTAATGACAATGGGAACTTTTCCTTCCTAGTGTGTCATTTTAGTCTGTGAAACTCTATACAGAAATGCCAACTATTATGCACATGATTTGGAACCAATTATTTATTTTCATTTTTAATTATATTAAGACCTATTTTCATGGGAAATACCTACATTAGACCGAACCACTACATGTCAGAGAGAGGTTAAATGATTCCTACATCCAACAATTTTGTTACCTCCTTTTTAATAACATCTAAGAGGTTTTGGTTTAGTGGACATTGTTCCCACATCACTGGTTTACCCTCATAATTTAAAAATATATTATTCATGAAAATTGAGTGGATAATAATAGGAATGTCATTAATTGTTCATAACAATTATTTTTTATACTCCCTTAATAGGTGAAATAGTCGTAATTCAATCTCTATAAGTAGTGAACTAGCAGTGATGAAAGGAAGCTTCTTTCCATTCTCAAGATACGAATATTTCAAATTTTGAGTTAGTGGTTAAAGTTCAAATTTAGGGGGGTTTTGGATTTATGGTATCAAATGTGAATGTGGGAGTTCCATGATATCATCTAACTTATAATTGGTAAAACCCTTAGATAATGAATTGTCTTTCATGAGATTATTAGTATCATCGATGGTCATAAGATCCTTAGTGCTAATGAAATAATCAATTAAAAAATATGAATGAAACTTTTATAGACTAATACAACATTAAATTCATGATTCATTAACTAAAATGTCTATTAATGATGATAACTCAGAAAGGGGATTCATGGGAAATAATATAAGCTTTCTTAAGGGAAGGGAGTTCATCAATAGAATTTATTGAAAGTGAGGAATGTTCTTCCAAGGAGTTCTTCATGGAATCATGGATTTTTAATTGGGAAATGTCTACACAAAAATTTATATATAATGTACCGTTATGGACATTAATTATGGTTTTTATTTATTTTCAATAAATACCTCCCCAATATAATCTGGGTTTTTCTATTCATCCTATCATCTCTTATTTTATATACATAAAAATCAATTAGAAAAATTAAATTTTTTTCCCTCACAAGAACATCCTATGACACACCAGTGGGGAGTGTTGTACTTTAGTTTTCCCAAAGAAACAAAATTATTATTGGTCTCAATTACCTAACCTATATTGAATAAAAAATGGATTGAGGTATCACATTTATAGAAGCATCCAAATCAATCACTACATTAGAAAAGAAATTCTCACCTATGGTGCATGGAATCAAGAATGTTACCATATACTTACATTTGGATGGAATTTATGGATCTATCAATGATGATACATTCCTCCCCAAGATCACCTTTTCAACACCATGAATTTTCCTTCGATGTGTACACATCTTTTTCAGAAACATGGTGTATCGTGAAATCTTTTTTGTGTTATTGATTAAGGGGATATTAACCTGCACTTTTTTAATGTTTCAAAGATTTAATTATCAATTTCATATTCTATTTGTTTATTTTTTTTCGGTGGACCATTGGTGGAATTGAAGAGTAATGATTTTTCTTTCATACTCCTGGATAGGCACACTGTTTTCTTTTAGTGGTGTTTTTATTTGGATATTGTTTTCCTCTCGTGGAGTATTCTCTATGGTTGGGATGGTGGTTTCCTAATTAGGGGATGAATCTAAGGGAGAGTTCATTTTTATTTTAAGTTGTTTTCCAATCCGAAGGATGATGAAATTAATATTTACCTTATCCTTGGGGTTTACTAGTGGTTGAGAAGGTATTTTACTCGACCCCTGACTTTGAATTTCACCAGCAGAGTTATCTAGTTATCATAATTGGTTTTTTATGTATTCAATGGTTTTTTGGTAGTTTATTAGAATTGGATATTGTTTTTACCCATTTGTTTCATCATCTATTCGAGGATAAACTCGGGTTTTTGAGGGAGTTGTTGGAAAGGACTTTGTAGTGTTTGGGGGTTTCTAGTTAGTTTTGGTGGATTATTACTTTGTCCTTGTTGGTTACAGGGTTGTTGAGGTTGGTTTTAAATACCCCCCCCAATAGACATGGTTGTATTTCCACTCAGGGCTGGATGGATAGTATAGTCCTTTCTTAATAGGTTGGTTATAGTGGAAACCTAGAAAGATTGCTTCACAACTCCTAGAATATTTTCTCAATTGAGGTCATTTTTCAAAATAATGGGTTTCAACATAATTGAGACCACAATTTATGGGAGGAGGATACTGGGATATCCCTTGGGAAATAGAAACTTTTCAAATAAGTGAACTTATGTCTTCAAAAATCATTTCTACTTCCTCCTCAAACGTAGAACCTTGCACCTCATGGACTCATAGAATGGGTACACCGGATCTTGATTCAAACTTTTTCATGTTCTAAGATATGTTATCAATGAGTTTCCTTAAAGATTTTTTTTAACTAGCACACCACATGCATCATTAAAATCAATCTTGTTTCATTCAATATGAATTAATCCTTCCTAAAAATACCATATTAAGATTTGATAACTTATTTCATGGTGTGGACAACTTGAAAAAATCCTTTTGAATCATTCCCAATATTTAGGTAATGTTTCTCCTTATGATTTCCTTATTCCAAAAAAATCATTCCTTATAGTTTTAGTTTGAGAGGCTGGGAAGTATTTTGGTAGAAAAATGGGATCCATGTCTGTCCAACCTCTAATTGGGGTGTTAACATAATATATACAATATTCTACAGAGTCTTATACGGATAAAGGGAATTTCCAAGGCTTTACTTATTCTTTATCCACACTAACAGGCTTTAATGTTGAACACATAGTGTGAAATTATTTTAAATTATTATGTGGATCTTCTCCCATGAGTGCATGAAATCTTGGAAATAAGGGAATTAAACTGGATTTATGATCAAAATTAGGTTCTTTTCCTTGTATTTTAATGTATTCGGGATAGATATCTACATCATGAGAGGTTAGATATTTTAATCTCTAGTTATATTCATTCATATTATAAAATTTTATTTTAGTTTAAAAGTGGTTTCTAGAAGAATAAGATAAATAAGGATATAGAAGAGTTTAAATGTTTTAGGTGTCCTCTTTCAAAAGGTTCTCCTATGTGTATTGGTGTCACTGATATATGATCATCTCCGATTTGAGTTCAAAAGGTGTAAAATCCCTCTAAGTAGAACATGTCATGCACATAAACTACCAAAGAAGTAAATCACAACTCAAAAATATATTTAAAGTTATAAGATAAAACAAAAAAATATTCCTAATATTCAAAAAAAAATAAAAAAAAGTAATCCCTAAAAACCAAATCCATCCCCAAAAATGGAGCCAAAATTTGACCACATTTTTATGACACGTCAAATTGATCCCAATACAAAGATGATTTTATATAATAGGATAGACCATAGGTTATCTATCAAGGAGAGTTCGAGGTTAAAAGTTTTTATTTTTAATAAAAAAAGTCTACAATAGGTGTGGTTTTAAAAAAGTTTTAAAAATAAAATTACTTAATTTAAAAAATTTAATAGTTGGAAACAAGTGTATTTTGAAAAAAAAATGAGAAATAGGGTTCATTGTTACCTCACTACACAAATATAAATTTCATCATTATTAGTGATTAATTGATGTTTTAATTAAGCCTTTGGTTGAAGTTATTCATAATCATGATTACGTTCCATGATTTTATATTAATGCTTATTGAACAAAACATTGACATAATAGTCATATATTCAAGGTCCATATATTATGAATCATATAATAATTTCAAAATAAAATATAAATCTTAGATAAGTGGAGAGGAAAATTATTATAGTGTTATCCAATCAGAACAACACAAGCCATGCACTCAAAACTTCACACTAATCTGTTAAATGTAAAGAGCATCTCATTTAGTTTAATAAATCAAATAATTCAAACACAAATCAAAGTAATATAATTTTGAATGAAATGGTTCAAACACAAAATACATTAAACCAGTAGCCGTAAAATTTTCGGAATGTAACGGCCCAGTCTAGACCATGATCATTATATTGTCCGCTTTGGGCCTAGCCCGTAAGGTTTTTCTTTTCCCTAGGATCTGACCCTCAGGTATCTCTCAGGAATAGGCCTCATTATGGGAGAGATTTCCACACCACCTTATAAATGGGTTCTTTGTGCTCCTCCTCCTTTGAGGTGGGATATCCATAATCCACCCACCCCCTAGAAGGGCCCAACATCCTCATTGGCACATCAAATGGACACTGGCTCTGATACAATTTTTAATGACCTATTCCAGTCCATGACCATGATATAGACTGCTTTTGGCCCAGCCCACATGGTTTTTCTTACCCTGGGATCTGACCCTTAAGAATTGTAACACCTCGAGATTTTATGAAAAATATTATTTTTGATTTCATTAATGTATTGTGCTGTACGCTACACCAAAAGGATCTTGCACAACACGCATCCTTGACTTGACTTGCATTACACACAATCGCGACCTTCCTCGATAGCGTGTGTAGTACGCAATAATGAGTTTCACTAAACAACAATATGCTATTAAAATATTATTAAAACTAGCTGTTATGAATAGTATTAACCACTTTTTGAAATTTTGTAAATTTTATTTTTCAAAATGGACTTTATTTTTTGGATTCGGAATTCTGAAATTAGCTTAGGATGAAATTTTGTTACTTTTCGGCTAACTTTCATATTCTGATGAATAGTAAAAATTACTAAATTTTAATTAAAAACAACTTTTTTAATCGAAATAATTAATAGGGATAAATTATTAATATGAGTGGTTTTAAAGTATATTTAGAATATATTTTTACAATTTAATACAATGTTGGTCATTGGATGTAATTTCACATTTAAACCAGACATAAACAAGTGCCAATCTTTTGATAGTTATTATCTCTTAAGAACACGCTATTTGTTTTGACGACGGGAATTAATTTTTAAATTAATTAATGCAACTGATATGTTTTGAATTTGGTAAAATAGACACAATTTTTGAGTTCATAATATCAAATATATCTTAGGCCTAATTTTTGGTATTTTTCTGGAAACTTTCATTTTTTGATGAATAGTGAAACCACTAAGTGGTAGTTAAAAAAAATAAATTTTTCATAAAACTTAATTTTACCACTTCTGTGAATGGAATTTCAAAAATCCGAGAGACACGGTTGATGTCAGTAAGTAAAATGTGGTTCAATGAGATGAAAATTATTTTTGGGGAATAGTAACTTCTTACTTTTTTTTACCACGGTTAAAAGTAAATAGGGTAATTAAGGGTAAAAATGTTATTATTATTACCCTAACACTTGTCCTAATTCTATTGAATAAGTGTAATTCGACCAAAAACAATCTTAGGAATAAAATATGACCATTTAGACCCACTTGGATTAGATTAGGACATTTATTATTATTTAATTCAAAGAAGAGTTAAAAGAGTTAAAATCAAAGTTTATTTACTACAACATTTTTTATATAGGGTTATACATAAGATAAATTCGATTGTAAATATTCATTATAAAGTTAATAAGATTTCCTACATAATGATATTTTATTTATAATTTTTAGACATTAAATAAATTAATTTATTTATGACACAATGATGATGCAGTAATTACCATAATAGTGAAAAATTAGAATAATTGATTTTATAAATATCCAAATAAATATAATTTTAGACTTTTTATGAATTACACTAATTTTCTAGGTTAATATGAAATGTTAGTATTGATTTAATTAAATCTTTTTGAACTAATCATTCGGTTACGATTTTCACAAAATAGTGTCAAAATTGACATAAAATAGTTTTTAAAACAAATATTATATTATCAATTGTTATTTTATTCCTAAAAATATAAGTTTCGGCCAAATGACTTAGATAAGGTTATATATTTTAATAATAAACAACTTGGGGTTCGTTTGGCTTGATATAGTATGTTTATTAACCTTATAGTGTAAGAAAACAAGAAGAAACGGTGAAAGTAAAATTATCTATCTTAAAGTTAAATGTAAATGATAAGGTTAAAATAGGAGCCTACACTTGTCTAAATTCTTTTGGATGAGAGGATTTCGACCCATCCCCACCTTAGCTTCGAAATAAATCAATTTGGAGCTATTTAAAACCGAATTTGGATTTATAATAAAATAATATTTTTAGTTATTCCAAAGGTACCCCTCTCCTCCCTTATAAAAGGGCACCCCTCCCTCTCTTCCTCACACCACTTTGAGCCTTCAAGCTCAGCCAACCTCTGCCAAATTCTCTTCTCCACTTCCCGAGAAACATCCTAGATGTTCTGGTATTCCTCAAAGACCAATTTTAGTTCCCTAAGAGGAGGTCTCAAAGAGGCGCTTCAAAGAAGATGAGGTTCAGACACTTACGAAGCAAATCGGAACTAAGGTAAGGGAAATATCACAATCTCATTCTTATCTGAGATTGCTTATACTTTGGTATTTACTGGGGTGTATTTTATCATCCACATCCATGATTCCTCAATATGTAATATTATTTCCATCCACCTACAATTGTTTAAAACATATTTTACCCTTTGGTGAGTTTTTAGTAAAAGATATGAAAGGAATCTTTTGTCGTTTTTCGTACGAGGTACTTTTTGACTTTTCTGAAAAAAGTACGAGAAGAATGTTTTTTTAACTTATACGAAATGAATGGATTTTTAAAAAATTATTTCCAATAATCTTCCTTTACAAGTTTTCAAATTTATTTTTAATCAACTTCTTTTAGTTTAAAGTTGTATGACATGTTAAGAAAGGAAAATGTTTTTGAAGTAGAAAGGATATTTTACTTAGGAATGGAGTTCAAGTGTTTTATAAAAATTATTTTCCATATAAGATAATAAAGGGTTCTGTTTTTATCCTTATTATTACATTGATTTGATTATGTTGTGATAGAATTATTTTTATGAATTCCTTTATCATATATGAATTGTTTTATGATGTCACGATGTTTAAGAATCCCATTTTTATTACATGGGTTATGCTATGATGTATGGTTTATGATTTTGTGGCACAAATAATAATGGTATCATTATGAGATGGGTGGGACCTATATCTCCCTCCAATTCATTGGGTAAAGATTTTATATCTCATGAGATAGACATGGCTGGAACAGTAGGTTATACCGGTTCAGTGAAACAGGACTGAAACGAGGAGTGAACTCAGTTCAGAAATGGGCATTGTCCAATAAGATAGTCTTGGAAATGAGTCTTCACTAATAAGAAATGATTCTCTATGATTATGTGTGTATTCCACAAAGTTTCATGTTTTAAGTTATGATTATTGGTATTACATTTCACTACAATGATTTATCCCATGTTATGAAATTAAGATTTCTTTTGCAGGTTAAGATTTCCAAAAGTTTGTGTTCTTATGTATATGATGTGATTGATATTTCTTTTGTTTACCCTTACTGAGCATTTGAGCTCACCCTTTTATGCTTTCTTTTCCCCAGGATATAAAGAAATGTTTTAGGTAATAAAAAAAAGATCTTTATGGGAGATGTTGAAGATCTTTCACCATGATTAGAAGATTACGTTCCGAGTTTCCAAAGACACTAAACTATTACGGTCCTTGTGTGTGTGTTTTTGTTATGTAATAAGTATTCTGAAAAAGTAATGTAATGTCCATGTATGTTATGCTTCGGGACTCTACAGTTGGTATCAGAGGAAAGGTTTAGTCAACATTTGGAAACTAGGATGCGAAAACGTTAGTGAGATCCCTGGAGATATTTCTAAGGTATGTCTAGGGATGTCCCTAAGGATAAGTATACGTATATGATATAGTCCTAGAACTATGGTAACGATCTTATAATTTAACCTAAGATGTTAGATATTGAAGTTACTCCCCCTTTATAATGATTTTTTCCTCTCACGCTATTCTTTTTGGGTTTTAGATGATGGCTAGAACCCGAAGGAACCGTGTTGATCAATGCAATGATTGTCCTCCTGAACAAACAAATGTTATGGGAGATGGAGTGGAAAATCTTGTTGCTATACTTACACAACCTATGAATCATTCTAGACTTCCAAATGAGCAGATAAGGGAACAATATTCTATCGAGTCCTTCATGTGGCAACGTCCACCTTCTTTCAGTGGGTCTTTTGATCCACTTGTTTCTGAACAATGGATCAGTACCACTGAAAAGATATTTTCAGTTATTCAATGTACTGAACATGATAAAGTCATCTTAGCAGTATATCGTTTGGAAGGTGAAGCTGATCAATGGTGGAATCTTATCAAGAATACGAGGCAAAGAGAAGAAATTGATTCCATGGAATGGGACGAGTTCAAGAACTTATATTTCCATAAGTACTTCCCTCGTATTCTTAGAACAAAGATGGAGAAGGAGTTTCTTGAACTAAAGCAAAAGGATTATGAATCTGTTGGTATATACGAAGTGAATTTTACAAGGCTTGCAAGGTATGCATCTGGATTTATCATCCAACCTGAATGTAAAGTTGATCGATTCTTCAGTGGCTTAAAACCAAATCTTCGAAGGGCATTAGCTATAAGAGACTTCAGTAGCTATGAAGAAATTGTGTGTTGTTCTATCAAGGTAGAAATGGAAGTTGGTGTTACTTATCCATCTCATAGTTTTGATAAGGAACGAAAGATGGAGTTCAAGGAGAAATCTCATAATAATGGTGAAAAGAAGATGAATGTTTCCTTATGCTCAAGTGTGGAAAGAAGCATGGTGGAGATTGTCTTAAAGGGACAAGTAAATGTTTCAAATGTGGAAAGGAAGCTCATCGTGCATTTTAATGCCGCAATGATGGGAAGAAGATTTCTAATGATGCAAACAAAGGAAGGGATACATAGAATGAACCTACTACACTTCAATGCTTCAAGTGCAAGGTAATGGGGCATTATGCTAATAAATGCCCTAATCCAAGGGTTAGTGATGATCGATATGAGCAACCACATAAGGCAAAGGACAAAGGGAAGTCACATGCGCTCACCATTGGTGATGTTGAATATGATAACGATGTGGTGGAATGATTAAGTGTTTATGTAATGGGATTACAAAATAATGTTGTATATAGTATCGTGGAATATTGGAATATTTATTTATTGGTCTACTGTGGTTTTCAATAATTTTATTGTACCGGTAACCATGGAAAGTGATTGAGATATTTTTGGAAAAAAGATGATATGCGAATAATGAAGGGAAAACGAGAATATGAAATATTTTACAATATTCATGAGCTCATGATTGATATAAGGACTAAGTGATATCATGGTTTGAGTATATAGAATTTTGAGGATTTTGGTATTTGGAAAGTGTTAACTTTTAACTGCATTCATGTTTTCACTAAGGTTTAATGGGTATTCAAGAGAATACATGATTAAGGCCTTTGAATGTTTGGAATGTGACCAACAAGACATATCTTATGATATATGGGGATCAACGATGGTATTAAATCTCTGGTAATCATTTTCACTATATTATGAGAGTGGACTGCAGTATTATGGATAAGACTAAAGATTGGAATGGATTATGTTGGACATAAGTTATTATTGCTTAAGGATAGAATTTTTTTCGATATTATTGATGGGATGTTATAGTAATATAGTTTTAGAAAAAGTACAACCTGCAGGACGGGCGACATCCCATCGCGTCGGACAAGGCTGTGGGAATCGAACCCACAACCGAAGTGCGACTAGCCTTTATCGCCTACCAATGGCCTACAAGAAGTCCCTGTTTAGTAGAAACCAGTTTTATTATATTAAGAAGTATGATATATGAAGTATAAGTCCATTTTAGGAACCGTATATAATTAATCTCACTATAGATGGACTTATGTAAGTTTTGATAACTTTTCTAACCTTTTATTTGAGACAGATGGAATGACCCATCATTCTATCGCAGGATCTTTTAACACTTCACGAATGACAAATTCAACTTCATTTATTTAAGAGATAAAGTGGAAATTGTCCAAAGAACGACCAACGGTGATACTATACCAAAATCACGAAAGTATTTCTTCTAATTCCAATTTCATCAACTTTAGGGAAACGATCTTGAAAACCAAAAATGTTGTCCTAGTGCTCTTATATCTGATGAATCAGATGGTACCTTAGATCGTCACAAATTTATGGCTTTTTGATTGCTGGATTTTCCATAGCCATGTTCTCTACCACTCTCCATCAGAACATGGTGGTTAGATTTCTCTTCCATATCCATATTTTCACCTATGTGGAAACCCAGTGATTAGTTTATTTGGGTAACCGTTACGTTTCATACTTTTGTTTTTAAAGATTGGTTTTAGTATTCCTTTTTATGATGTGGGTTTCTATTAAAGAATCTTTCGAGTAGTAAACAATTTATAACCCCGACGAATTTCGAGGGCAAAATTCATTTTAAGGGGGGTAGAATGTAACACCCTGAGATTTTATGAAAAATAATCTTTTTGATTTAATTAATGTCTTGTGTTGTACGCTACACCAAAATGAGCTTGCACAACACACATCCTTGACTTGCCTTGCATTACATGCAATCGCGACCTTCCTCGATAGCGTGTGTAGTACGCAATAACGAGTTTCACTAAACAACAATATGTTATTAAAATATTATTAAAACTAGCCGTTATGAATAGTAATAACCACTTTTTGAAATTTTGTAAATTTTATTTTTCAAAATGGACTTAATTTTTGGATTCGGAATATCGAAATTAGCTTAGGGTGAAATTTTGGTACTTTTGGGCTAACTTTCATATTCTGATGAATAGTGAAAATTACTAAGTTTTAATTAAAAACAACTTTTTTAATAGAAATAATTAATAGTGATAAATTATTAATTTCAGTGGTTTTAAAGTATATTTAGAATATATTTTTACAATTTAATACAATGTTGGCCATTGTATGTAATTTCACATTTAAACCAGACATAAACAAGTGTCAATCTTTTGATAGTTATTATCTTTTAAGAACACGCTATTTGTTTTGACGACGGAAATTAATTTTTAAATTAATTAATGCAACTGATATGTTTTTAATTTGGTAAAATAGACATCATTTTTGAGTTCATAATATCAAATATAGCTTAGGCCTAATTTTTGGTATTTTTCTGGAAACTTTCATTTTTTGATGAATAGTGAAACCACTAAGTGGTAGTTAAAAAAAATGATTTTTTCATAAAACATAATTTTACCACTTCTGTGAATGGAATTCTAAAAATCCGAGACACACGGTTGATGTCAGTAAGTAAAATGTTGTTCAATGAGATGAAAATTATTTTTGGTGAATAGTAACTTTTTACTTTTTTTTACCACGGTTAAAAGTAAATAGGGTAATTAAGGGTAAAAATGTTATTATTATTACCCTAACACCTATCCTAATTATATTGGATAAGTGTAATTCGACCAAAAACAATCTTAGGAATAAAATATGACCATTTAGACCCACTTGAATTAGATTAGGACATTTCTTATTATTTAATTCAAAGAAGAGTTAAAAGAGTTAAAATCAAAGTTTATTTACTACAACATTTCTAATATAGGGTTATACATAAGATAAATTCGATTGTAAATATTCATTAGAAATCTAATAATATTTACTACATAATTATATTTTATTTATAATTTTTATACATTAAAAATATTAATTTTTTTATGACACAATGATGATGCAGTAATTACCATAATAGTGAAAAATTAGAATAAATGATATTATAAATACCCAAATAAATATAATTTGAGAATTTTTATGAATTACACTAATTTTCTCGTTTAATATGACATGTTAGTATTTATTTAATTAATTTTTTTTAACTAATCATTCTGTTATGATTTTCACAAAATAGTGTCAAAATTGACATAAAATCGTTTTTAAAACAAATATTATATTATTTATTGTTATTTTATTCCTAAAAATCTAAGGTTAGGCCAAATGACTTAGATAAGGTTATATATATCAATAATAAACAACTTGGGGTTCTTTTTGCTTGATATAGTAAGTTTATTAACCTTATTGTGTAAGAAAACAAGAAGACACGGTAAAAGTAAAATTATCTAACTTAAAGTTAAATATAAATGATAAGGTTAAAATAGGAACCTAAACTTGTCTAAATTATATTAGATGAGAGTATTGAGACCCATCCCCACCTTAGCTTCGAAATAAATCAATTTGGAGCTATTTAAAACCGAATTTGGCTTTATAATAAAATAATATTTTTAGTTATTCCAAAGGTGCCCCTCTCCTCCCTTATGAAAGGGCACCCCCTCCCTCTCTTCCTCATTCCACTTTGAGCCTTCAAGCTCGGCCAAACTCTGCCAAATTATCTTCTCCACTTCCCTAGTAACATCCTAGAAGTTCTGTTCTTCCTCAAAGACCAATTTTAGTGCCCTAAGAGGAGGTCTCAAAGAGGCGCTTCAAAGAAGAGGAGGTTCGGACACTTACGAAGCAAATCGGACCTAAGGTAAGGGAAATATCACAATCTCATTTTTATCCGAGATTTCTTATACTTTGGTATTTACTGGGGTGTATTTTATCATCCACATACATGTTTCCTCAATATGTAATATTATTTCCATCCACATACAATTGTTTAAAACCTATTTTACCCTTTGGTGAGTTTTTACTAAAAGATATGAAAGGAATCTTTTGTCGTTTTTCATACAAGGTACTTTTTGACTTTTCCGACAAAAGTATGAGAAGAATGTTTTTTTTAACTTATATGAAATGAATGGATTTTTAAAAAAAATATTTCCAAAGAGCTTCCTTTATAAGTTTTCATGTTTATTTTTAATCAACTTCATTTAGTTTAAAATTGTATGACATGTTAAGAAAGGAAAATGTTTTTAAAGTAGAAATGATATTTTATTCAAGAATGGAGTTCAAGTGTTTTATCAAAATTATTTTGCATCTAAGATAATAAAGGGTTCTATTTCTATCCCTATTATTAAATTGATTTTATTGTGTTGTGATGGAATTATTTTTATGAATTCCATTATCTTATATGAATTGTTTTATGATGTCATGATGTTTAAGAATCCCATTTTTATTACATGGGTTATGCTATGATGTATGGTTTATGATTTTGTGGCACACATAATAATGGTATCATTATGAGATGGGTGGGACCTATATCTCCCCCCAATGCATTGGGTAAAGATTTTATATCTCATGATATAGACATGGCTGGAACGGTAGGTTATACCGGTTCAGTGAAACTGGACTGAAACGAGGAGTGAACTCGGTTCAGAAATGAGCTTTGTCCACTAAGATAGTCTTGTCAATGATTCTTGACTAATAAGAAATGATTCTCTATGATTATGTGTATATTCCACAAAGTTTCATGTTTTAATTTATGATTATTGGGATTACATTTCACTACTATGATTTATCCCATGTTATGAAATTATGATTTCTTTTGCAGGTTAAGATTTCCAAAAGTTTGTGTTCCTATGTATATGATGTGATTGCTATTTCTTTTGTTTACCCTTACTGATAATTTGAGCTCACCCTTTTATGTTTTCTTTTCCCCAGGATATAAAGAAATGTTTTAGGTAATAAACAAAAAGAAGATCTTTATGGGAGATGTTGAAGATCTTTCACCACGATTAGAAGATTACGTTCCGAGTTTCCAAAGACACTAAACTATTACGGTCCTTGTGTGTGTGTTTTTTTATGTAATAAGTATTCCGCAAAAGTAATGTAATGTCCATGTACGTTAAGCTTCGGGTCTCTACAATAATCCCTCAGGAAAAGGCCTCATGATGGGAGATTTATCCACACTAACTTATAAAGGGGTGCTTCGTGATCCTCCTTCTTCTATGTGGGATATCCATAATCTTGTAACGTACCAGTTCCAAGTGTTGTCCTAGGGTGCCCCATACCTAATTAGTCACACTGCCTCAAGTGAATTTCCCCAAATGCTAGAGGGTTATGACTAGAAGCGGGGGCCATGGGTGTGATAGTGAGGAAAATATGAGCTCATTGGAAGTGTAATGTAGTCAAAATAAAAAAATAAAAGTAGCAGAAGTAGTAATACCATAAAATCTGCTAAGAGCAGAAGGCTGAAAGTAAATAAATAATTGGTGACATATATAAATGATGCATGTAACATATGTCTAGGAAAACAACCAAACCAGTCACAATGCAGTAATATAAAACAGAAATGAAAAGTACTTAAAATTCAATAAAATCCAACAGTAGAGCAAGCCTCATCTTGGTCCCACGCTCTCCAGCTTCACAGCAATCAAGTACCTAAAGTAGAAGGGTGATTTCCATTATCTATACCTACAGTAATATAATCTATTTGGGACCAAAAGCATGACCCAAACAGGGTGTGAGACGAATCCTAGTAGGAAACCACCCAAATATATGTGTCTAACTTTCAGTGAATAAATATTGCAGGCAATATGCAAAATGAAGTAATAAATAAGGAAGTAATAAAAAGTAAACAATCCTAAAGTTTAAACTACATTCATTTACATTTATTAAAATAAAAAACCAAACAATATCAAGCAACCCTCTGGTAAGTTCTCACAGTCTAACCCCTCTGGTCCAGTATAACGAAGACTCTCTCAAGAAACACTCACCATTAATTCCCCATGTGTTCTTGTAATAGTAAACTACAGACACTATGGGGAAGAACTCAACGTCCAATTCCCTAGGTGGTCTCACAACGGTGAACTAAAGACACTGTAAGAGAGCACTCATGTCCTTCCCCCCTATGTTCCTACTAAACCAGCTTCCCACATCCATGTGTAATTCAATTGTTCACAAACGATATCCAGTAACCAAAGTGAACCTCAAAGTACTACATGGATAAATAGCTACAAATCATATCTCAAGTATGCCATATAGTATCAACTCCATCCTAACAATACTAGGCATGGAATGAAAATTTCCTAACTGTAAATTATAAACCCAATGGCCAGTATCAAGATCAAATATTTTAAAACACATCCATAACAAGGTAAAAAACCCTATTTACAAACAAAAACCCATACTCAAGAAACCAAAGTATGGAAGACATTAACAGAGTCAAATTCCCTAAATATGCAACACCCTAAACAAGGGTATTCGACAATTTTTCACATATAATTCATAGAAAATCAATTGAAAGGAACAAATCACCTACCTCAATGTTTTACGACTGATATAATTGAACCTCATCCTTTTAATGGACCTAGAACACCATATATCTACAAAAATAACTAAAACATCCAATAAATGATATCTCATGAAAGAGGAGAAATCAAGAGAAGAGGCTCTATAATAAGTAAAAACTCACCGATGCGATTACAACGCAATTGATGGGGTTCAATTCGAGGCACAGAAGGTCGATCTAGGGCTCAGAGAAGAATCAATGATCTCTAGTTTCTCTTGGATGAGATGATGCTAGAAAAATGAGGTTCTGTCAATTAGACATGACCCCGATCTGATTTAACAAATAAAAGAAAAAGTACACAGCCTATTTATTTAATGTACACACAATGTACATGCCTTATTCGGCCCCAGATTTAGGTGGTCTTCCATGACACCACACCTGGCCATGTACTCTGCCATTACACAACCAGTACATGGCTACTCACTTTAACCGAGTACACAACGTATACCTCTTGAATTTCCAAAATCTCCACTTTTCCTCAAAAAATCCATAAAACAATGTTCATACCTTAGAAAAAGATTTGGGTTCTTACAAACTTCGCCTCTTAAAGAAATTTGTCCCTGAATTTCCCAAAGAAGGTGGCAAAGAAGAATCTTTAAGAAGATTTGTCCAGTATGATTGCACATCAGTCTCCCTCTCCCAAGTCTCGTCCTATACCTTCCCATGCTTCCAAAGCACCCATAGCAGAGGAGCAGAACTTCTATGGAGAACCTTTGTGTTGTGATCAATAATCTGGACAGGATGCCCCAGCAGTGAAGCGTCCACCTCCAACTCAACCTCCTTACATTGAAAAACATGAGATGGTTCTATGAAGTATCATGAGAGCTAATAAACATGGAAGACTTTGTGCATAGCTTGGTACCTATGAGTTGACTGCAACTGATAGGAAACTCGACCATCTCTTTCCAAAACATTAAACGGCCTCGCATACTTCAGTGAAAGCTTACCCTGTCTCCTAATCCTTTTGTGTCCCAACCTTGGTGTGACACATAGGAAAACCTGATCTCTGACCTCAAACTCTAGATCTCATCTCCTTATATCAGCATAAGACTTTTGTCAGGACAGTGCAGTATCCATCCACTTCTAAATCAACTCCACCTGCTCCATGGTCTCTTAGATGAGACGAGGTCCCAGCATAGTTACCTTTCCTATTTCCATCCAACAAATGGGTTATCGGCATGGACTACCATAAAAGGCCTCATAAGGTGACATCTGAATTGTTTCTTGAAAACTATTATAGTAGGCAACCTATAATAGAAGTATATGATTCTCCCAAGAACCTCCAAAATATAGGATACATGCCTGAAGCATGTCCTCCAACACAAGAATCATACTCTTGGACTGGCCATCTGTCTGGGGATGGTAAGTTGTACTCAGATGTACATGTGTACCCAAAGATCTCTGTATTACCTACCAGACCTGAGAAGTAAAATGGGAATCCTTATCTAAAAAAATAGTGTGCAGAACCCCATGGAAAAGTGCAATCTCTCAGATGTAAAATCTTTTTAGCTAATCAACACTAAAGGTTTCCTTGAATGGTAGGAACTATGAAACCTTCGTGAGTTTGTCAATGACAAACCAAACAGCAACATTCCCTCGAGGCGGCCTCAGTAAACCTATCATGAAGTCCATCGTGACATCATTCCACTTACACACAGGAAGTGGTAACTACAACAAAAGCTTTGTTGGTCGCTGATGCTCCACCTTCACCAGCTGATAGGTCAAGAATCTCATGACAAAACCAGTAACATCCTTCTTCATACCTGGCCAACAATACTGACGATGTAGATCTCGATACATCTTGGTAACACCAGGACAAATTTCCCAAACTAGCTCCTCGCGTATGTCTGTCGACACCCATACATTCCCATGAAAATGCAAGATATCACCCTCACCTACTATCCACCTAGGAATAGGGTCCTCTCCTGACACACTCTCCCGTCAGACAGGGCCCTCAGAATCTAATAGCTTCCTCATTAGTACTCAGTCAAGTAGAGTAGAAGTAAAAACTACAGATGAAAGAAACATCTTCCCCTGCCTATCGTGCACCTCCAAATGCATCTCAGAGAACAGATCCATAAGCTGACACTCACTACTGGCCTCCTAAACTTCCTGTATCTAATTCCTCCTGCTCAACGCATCAACCAATGCATTTCCTTTCCCAGGCTTGTAGGCAAGCTAAAAGTCAAAGGACTGAAGGTACTCAATCCCCCTTCATTGTCTCAAATTTATATCGCACTGATTGAAGATATACATGAGGCTTTTGTGGTTAGTGAAAACCATAAAATTATATCCTAGAAGGTAATGTATCCAATAACTTAAGGCATGAACAACTGCTTCCAACTCATGATCATGTGTCATTTAATTCTTCTCATGTGGCCACGATTGTCGAGACCCATATGCAATGACCCCATCCCCCTACATAAGCAATGCTCCCAACCCGATACCCGATTCATCACTATAATCAGTATAACTCTTTCCTGGATCAGGAAAAACTAGTATCGGTGTTGAATTCAATCTCCCTTTCAGCTTCTGAAAGGATGAATAATAGGAATCTATCCACAAGAACTTCTAAACCTTTTTTGTCAGGCCCATTAGTGGAACTTCTAAGCATTAAAAGTCCTGAATAAAAAAGCTTATGGTAACCATACTTCCCTAGTAAACTCTATAAATTGAAGACGTTATTCTACTACTCTCACTTTCTCTAGGTCTACTAATACTCAAGTCTCTGAGATAACATGGCCCAACAAGTGAATCTGGTCCATCCAAAAGTATCATTTTGAGAGATTTTCATATAACTAATGTTCTCTCAATGTACTCAAAATGCCCTCAAGATGGGTAGCATTGTCATGTTGAGTGTGAGAGTAAACCAAGGTATCATCCACAAAAACCACCACAAAATAGTCCAAGTATGGACGGAACACTTGGTTCTTAAGTTCTATAAAAACTGTAGGAGCGTTCGTGAGACCAAATGGCATAACCAAATACTCGTATAGACCATACCTGCTCTGAAAGGCTATAAGAGGTATATCGGATGGTCAAATGCGCAACTGATGATAACCATATCTCAAGTCAATATTCAAGAACACCCAGGATCCTAGAAGATGATCAAATAGATCACTAGTCCTCTACAAGGGATATCAGTTCTTAACTATCAACTGGTTAAGATTCTGATAATCCACACAAATTTGGAGGGTACCTTCCACCTTTTTTGAAAACAGGATAGGAGAACCCCAATGAGAAGTACTAGGTCATATAAACCCTTTTCTTGTAACTTCTCTAACTGCTTCTTGAGCTCCTACAACTCTGGCGTAGCAATCCTATAATGAGGAATGGACACTGGTGATACCCCTAGTTCAAGATCAATAGAAAAATATACCTCTCACTCTGGAAGAAAACCTAAAAATTTCTCTAGAAGGACATCCCAGAAACAATCCACCAATGGAGGAAAGTCCATATTTGAAGTTCTCTAGTCATCTTGGTATAGAATAGTAATCTGGATTGTAACTCCTTCTAACCCATTATGCTCGTGTCCCACTCTACTTGTTTGGACATCCCATTTACGCTTATGAAGAAACAATCCCCCCTTTGGTGACATGAAACTCACCCTACAATGATAGAAATCGACAACAGCCTGGTAGGGAACCAACCAGACCATTATGAGAATGAAATCATAGCATGTCATCTCAATGAAATAGAGGTCCCATAAGAAGTGACATCTGCCGACCTCAAGAGGGAACTCCTTTCAAGAATGTACACTAGTTGTTCTTGTACCCAACTAAGTGTCCAGTGTCAAGATATCAGCAGAAGTGAAGATACAAATCCCAAGTCTCTCCACAGCTGCAACAGATATGAAACTATAGGAAGCCCCTATATAAAAAAGTGTAAAAGATAAAACTGAGGCAACTAGAAATGTACCTCTAATTGTAGAGGGTATGGGATCCAGCTCCTGATGTGTCTACTCTACTGCAAAAGTCTGACCTGTACAACAGCCTAGAAACCCTGCCTAACCACTTTGAGCTGATCCATCCTAATGTCACTAAAATCCTAGAGATTGGCTTCCATGTCCATGACCTCCACATCAGCCTGAACAACATGAATAACTCTATCAAACAGTCTGATGTGGGTCTGGTGGTCCTGCTTCGGTATGAGGAGTCAAAACAGAACCTATATCACCAATTGATGGTGAGAAAAACTGACAGAATCGTTGAAGATGACCCATCTGGAAACAGGATCAGCACTCAATTGGGTCTTTAGGGAAATGTGGCTTCGTATTCCCACTCTTATCACATAGGTAGCATACCCCTTGGATACCTGAAGAAGTATTCCACCTACTCGGATCTCCATGAATAGACTCTCTACTGTGCTTCCTACTGTCAGTCTGAAGGTTACCAACTCTAGATGCTGAGCTGCTCTGGCTCATAGCTCCAGACTCCCTCAGGTTTTATTATGTGATCAACACCTAGTTTACTATATAAGTGATGGAAGTCTACCTAAAGATGTTCACCTGAGATCAGATGTTATGCCTAAGACCATCCTCAAACTTCATATCCATAAATAACTCATTGACCTCTAGAATGGGTGTGAAGCACTGCAACTCTATGAAGAGAGAAGAATAATCCATGACCGAGAGATTACCTTACTCTAAACTCATTAAATATCAGGCTCGTTTGGACCTTAATGTCTCTAGGTAGATGTAATCATAGAAGACACACTGCAACTCATCCCAATCCATACCCTGCTAGCGCCCCGCTTGTGAGATCACATCCCACCATCTCTTGGAGGAATCCCAAAGAATATACGTAGTGAGTTTCACCCTCCTCTCTAGAGGCATCTCCAGATGCTATAAGATCGACATAATGACATTTAACCATGACTCTGCAGCCTGAGGTTACCCATCTCCTAATAATTTGGGATGATTCTACTGCTAAAACCCCACTACAACTCTTTTATAGATGGGGCAGGATGTGGTGCTCCCCTGAAGGTATCCATAAACATCATAAACCCTTCTCAGAAATATGTATCATCATCTATGTCTAGAATAAAGGTTAGTGTTAATACAGGTGAAATATCAGGTTCTACTAGATGTCCCTGATCTACCATGTCTGGTGTTGGATCATTGAACTGCATCTGACAAACAACTGGAGGGAGTCTTGGTACCATGACTCAGCAAATTCAAGTGCATGATTTATTTCGAGATTTAACAGGTACTAAAACATGGATGTTTAGGAATGGAACAAGAGAAGAAAACAATCATGTTTTGAAAACATTGATACATGGCATGTATGACCACTACACCGTGTGTTCCCTTAATCCATTACATGGGTGTGTACTTCTGCCAAAACTAGTTGTGTAACATCCCCATACACATGGCTTATTCCTCCCAAGGACACGTCATGTACTTGAATTGATCCCCCCTTCCCAAGTTCTTTTACACGGTTAAGCCACATGGTTCTCCTATAACAAAACTAAATGGTTTTTTCATGCCAGACATCGCATGTAATTAAAGAATTTCACCGACCCATGTTGTTAGTCACACGGTCGGTTACACGGTCGACTCTACATGGAATGTACTACCTTTGTTTCACCCATCTGTGTCATTAGTCACACATTCATATACACAGTCCATAAAACACACTGTGTACTCCATGTACATGGTGTGCACCACCAAACATTTCCCAACCTCGTGTCTCTACCCACACAGTCAGTCACATGGTTATGGATCACACAACTTGTACATAGTGTAAACGGTGTGTATATACAGTACAGAACATGTACTTAAGAAAAGTTATTCATTCTTGAACAGAAGGATACATGGCATGAATTCATCAATACACACCATGAATTCTAGTTTTTTTTATAGTGAGCCTTATGAACTACTCCTAAACCCCACAAAAATATCGAAATTAACATTAATGTTTCAAATTATGATCCGTAGGGGCCCATACTCCCCATGAATCAAAGTTTGGAATCATATTAATGTATATCACAAATTATAATAGTTCAATCAATCACATGATCCCCAAAATTCTAATCCATGAGAGCCCAAAACATCTCCAGGATCAAAGTTTGGCATTCATTTTTTAACTAAACCTTAAACATTAGCAATACCCTATAAAAAGGTAGGTATTCTATCATGGAATCTATCATAATAGCATGCATATATAGAACAGTATCTATCACAACAACATAAAATCCCTAATTCACCCTAAATGGAATGACTATAATTCATGAAATGTGATCCTTAGAAAGTGCCTATATGATGTATGATATGGAATACCCTCATCTCATCAGGTTGAAACAGAAATAGAACCTCAAAAACATCAAAAATAACTTCCCAAAACATGTGAATCACCCAATGATTAAATCAAATCAATAGTAATAATTGAAAAACCAGTAAAATTGCAATAAATGAGGTAAATTGGCTCTTTCGTGTACACGGGTTAGCTACTCCCAGGCACAGCTTATTTCCAAGTACCTATTTATTCATATCCCTATCTATAGGCTCCAAATAGTAAGTCAAGGAAAAAATGAATCCCTCTGATGCCACTTTGTAACATCCCAATTCCGAGTGCCGCCCAAGGGTGCCCCATACCCAGTTGGTCACATGGCCTCAAACTCATTTCCCCAAACGCCAGAGGCTGCTGACTAGCAGTGAGGGACTTGGGTGTGATAGTGGGGAAACTATTCCCTCATTAGCAAAGTAACGCAGTGGAAATAAACAGATAAAAGTAGAGGAAGCAGTAATACCATAAAATTAGTTAACAGTAGAAGACTGAAAGTAAATAAATAACTAACACACATATATAAATGGTGCAAGTAATATATGTAAAATAAAATGGCCAAAAAAGTCACAATACTGGAATACAAAATGGAAACCAAAGTATAGAAAAGTCAATGAAATCCAACAACATCACAAGCCTCAGCTTAGTCCCACGTTCTCCAGCTCTACAACAATCAAGTACCTGAAGAATAAGGGAGCTTTCCCTTATCTATACCTATAGAAATATAATCTGTTTGGGCCCAAAAGGATTACCCATCAGAGTGTGAGATGAATCCCAGTAGTGGACCACCCAAATATTTGGTCCTAACTATCAGTGAATAAATATGCAAGGAAATATGAAAAATGAATTAATAAACAAGGAAGTACCCAAAATTAATCAATCATACAGTTTCAACAAAATTTATTTACATTTATTTAAATAAAAAACAATACAATCTCAAGAAACCCTATGGGAAGTTTCCGTATTCTAACCCATCTGGTTCAGCTTAATTAAGACTCTCTGAGGAAGCACTCACCACAAATCCCCCCTATGGTCTTGTAATGATAAACTATAGACACTCTGAGGAAGCACTCAACATAAAATTCCCCATGTGGTCTCGCAACATGGAACTACAGACACTCTGAGGGATCACTCACATTTATCCCCCCTATGGTTCAACTACACTAGGTTCCCATATCCCCATGTAAGTCAATTGTGCACAAAAAATATCCAATATCCAAAGTAAACCTCAAAGTAATACTTGGATAAACAGAAACAAAGAATATCTCAAACATGTTATATAATATCAACTCCATCCTAAAAATACTAGGCTTGGAAAGAAAATAGCGTAACAGGAAAATATAGACCCAACGGCCAATATCAAGATCAAACATGGGAAAACACATCCATATCAAGGTAAAAAACCTATTTACAAACAAAAACCCATACTCAAGAAAACAAGGCATTTCAAACATTAACAGGGTTAAATTCCCTAAACAAAGAATACCCTAAACTAGGGTATTGGGAAATTTTGCCCATATAATTCAAAGACAATATAGGGAAAGTGACAAACCACCTACCTCGATGTTGTATGACTGATATAGTTGAACCTCGGCCTCTGAATCAACCTAGAATTCCATAGATCTACAAAAATGTCTAAAATATTCAACCATGGATATCTCATGAAAGAGGATAAATCGAGAGTAGAGGCTCTAGATGAAGGAATAACTCACTGATGTGATTCCAACGCAATTTACAGTGTTTGATTAGGGGAACATATGGTCGATCAGGGGGTCAGAGGAGAATTGGCTATCTTTAGCTGCTCCTGGACAAGAAGATGCTATAAGAAGGAGGTTATGTCAATTAGATGTGACCCTGTTCTGATTTAACAAATAAAAGAAAAAGTACATGGCATGTTCAATTAATGTACACACTATGTGCATGCCTTAATCGGTCCCTGCATTAGGTGGTATGCCACATCACCACACATGGCCATGTACTTGACTGTTACACGGCTAGTACATGGCTACTTGCGGTAACTAGGTATGTGGTGTGTACTTCTAAGTACATGGAATGTACTCCTTAAATTTCAAAAAACTACACTTTTCCTCCAAAACACAATAAAACAGGGTGTATACTTGAGAAGAAGATATAGGTTCTTACACAAAACTCCCATTAAAAGATGTGTAGCTCCCTCACAAATTAACACACACCATTTATTCCAAAATTGAGAGGTTGAGGAAATTCGGGTAGATCTTCATCTTCATTTAAGGTATTTCTATGAGGATACGGAGATCCAAAACCTTCAAATGGATTAGAGGAATCCTTTTGAACTCAAAAATAGAAACACCTTTCCTCATGTTTGAACTTGGAAATTTGGTTCCAACAGTTCCCTTTTACAGCCAAAATAGGAAGTGGTTTTGGGAAACTATTTTTGGGTATAAGAATTGTTTCTAGGATTAGAGTTGGTAAATAGAACTATATATACTTGGAAAAGAGATAAAATTTATTTTAATACATTTTTACTTTCACCATGTCAAGTTTAATGGACCTTGAAAACCTTGAATTGGTTCTATAATTAGAATATTTAATCAATCTTTGGAATTCATGTAGATTTGGTTTCGATGATATATCTATTTTGTTTGGAAACCAGATGTATGAATTGGGATTTGGTGTCTTGATATTATTTGTATCCCACATATTTCTGTATCATATCAAAAAAAATCCTTCCAGATTGTTATATTTATTTCACAAAACGTGAAAACAAATCGAAAATCATTCATGAGATTCCATATAGTTTGGCCCATTTTCCTTTTACATTATCTCCAACCCTTTAATCACCTGAAACTACAAAGAAATCATAAAAACAAGTGAAATTAACATTTTTAAAAGTAATAATCACAAAATAATTGAATCAACCATGAATTTAAATTTTTTATATTAATTTTAATTAACAATAAAAAGTCTTCTTAACAAAGTGATGTAAGGGTGAAATAAAATAGTGAATCATGATGTGATTAATATATACACTAAAATATTAACTCTACTCTAAATTCAGACCTCTAAATTTTCAAAGATATCTTGTATAGAATCAATCCACATCATAATACCATAATATACACCCTTTCCAATAAACACATACATATTCAATTAATAAATTTACCTCGTTATATTAGACATAGAAGGACCTCCAATTACAGATCCATGTCCAAATAACTGATAACATTGAGAATACTCTCACTACACAACTAATAAATAGGCTATATATATGCACCCAAGGGATTTGGATCAACAACCAGTGGATGTCTCTCTTCCCTGGCCTCCTTGATCTCGATATGTGGTCTCTATGGGGGCATGTCAAATTCATATATTACAATTCATATATAATGTATGAACATAATAGATAGGTTAATCAAAAATACCCATGTGTCCCTCTATTCCATACACACACCATAAAATCCTTGGGGTCTTATATAACATCAGGTTTTCTCTTTAGCCCCGGCTACCCACTATCTTAGCGGTATAATATTATATATAGGGGATTACAATTATTAATTTAATAATAACATAAACTAACCATGTTTAGGTTAAACAGAATTCCAACATAATGTACATGAGAAAGAGAATTTCTCACCAACACTTTAAATAAGTAATCCTTATACCAAAATCACATGCTCAATTATAGGAAATAACAATAATTTCATGTGATTCCTACATGATGAGAATGTTTAAAGAACACAAACTCCCTTAACACCCTAATACAAGGGTAAAAAAATTAACAAGACAGAAATCAAAGTCTCAATGCATCATATTCTACAAAATAACCCAACAATAAAATTAAAAAATATGAATATTTGTCTCAGCCCTAGTAAATTAATTTTTCTTCACACATGGGATAGGTTCTCCAAGGTATATGATCCATTCCAAGAACAAAAAAATAATATTTCATATCTACCTTATACTAAAAATTTAGATAAAATAAACAAAACAAGGATCTTATGTGACTTTATAGAATTATCAATCTTTTTCACCTCTATTATGACTAAACTAGATGACACATACCTAAAGAATGCCTCCCAATATGAAAGAGGATTCCATATAATGGAAGGTTCTATTAGTAATTATGTTAGAATATACCCTTTTAGGTATAAAAAACAATAAATCATAGATTAATCGATACAAATAACATTCATCAAACAAAAAACTCATAATGAAAATGTGTCATAGTTACAAGTTAAATACAATAATAATTACACTCATTCAATAAATAATGTGTATTATTAATTTTAGGTAGTCGTAAAATATATTAAAAATATATCTCATAGGAATTCCTTATATAGATTTTCCCAAAAGGTATACAAAATTTTGATCGATGGTAAATTGATCCTTAGTACTAGCTTGGTCCTAACTCTAAGCTCATCCCAATATCGAGATCAACCATTGACTGAATGGCCCCTTCCCCAACCTAGATACTAAAACATAATGTCTACTTAGGTACCATGTTTTTTGAGTAGGGTGTAAGTATTACATGATAGGCCACCACCAATTGTGTCCTAAAGCATATCCAATAACGTAGGTTCATATATAAAGCACCCTAAACCCACACTCCCAGATATTGTGCTAAAAACACATATTTTACAAAAAAATGTTGATACCAATTGATATGACCCATTAAAATCTTTTATATATTTTACATTAATATTACTTCTCACAATAATCTCACACAATCCCAAGTACCATTAGGTTTAGTTTCATTGGATATTATCTACAAAAAAACATATTTTACAACAGTTGTGAACATTTTTCCATAATCACACTATAATATATCCCTTTCAATATATAACCTAGTTTATACTCATCATAATAACTAGGTTAATGGAAAACATAATAAAGGTTTGAACTCAAATTCTATGTAGGGTGAAAGCTTATCAATGTATCACCAAAAGGGTTATATCATTAGAATATGAGAAAAATTAGTGTGTGAGAAATATATTATAAAAAACATGAAACTCAATAATTTTTCTATATAGTAGATTGGAATTTAATCTCCAATGATCAAAAATATACCATGGAATAAGAGTTTGGAATAATGAGACAATTTATCATAATCCATGAGAAACAAATGGCATATAACATGGAATTGGGGCATAGTCATGGGAAATCATAACATTTTAAACATATCTAGATACATAATTCCCATGATAAATCTTGTGAAAATAGCTAGCTACATCATTTCCATCCTTAATCAGGTGAAAATATAAAATTTCTTCATGTTTGTTCTCAACCTTTTTAACATAGATAACTGTATTGAGCCCATGTGTAAGGATGTGAACATAGATAACAATGAACTATTGGACAAACATAATCACAAGAAAACATTATATAATTTTTCATTTATCAAAATATGGTGAACCATTATATGGTGCCTCTGGAATTTCTTCATGTTTCTAATTAGTGACTCGAGCATCATAAATCATGGGCCATTTGAAACTTGAGTATCATTACTTAAGGTCCATTTTTATCTAATCAGATATAAAGCTATAACCAATGAAATAGAGTTTGATATAGGAGCCCTATTTTTAATATCCATACATATGTGTTTCATATGAAATCAATCATTAATAATATAATAATGACCCATGGAAAGAAAATGGGTTTCATAACATTTCCAATTGGTATTACATAAAATGACATTAAGAATCAGATCAATTGATGCCAAAAAATTATTCACCAAATGGAGTAATTCATAAATGAATTTATAGTTTGAACTAAAAAATGTGTCTCTATAGGATATATTTAATTTTAAAATCATAAGGAAAAATTAAGTAAAACTATAAAAGGAGTTTTTGTGAAATATTTCATAACGATGTCATCAAAGAAAAAGTTATGAGTCACTTTAAAAAGTGAATTTTTAGAAGATGACGTGAATATTTTTTTAAAATATTATTTCAAAAAATTAAATAAAGGATCATTGAATAATAATTATTTATTTCCAAATAAAATGTGTAGTGGAAGATAAACTTTTTTATAGTGAATGGAAAACCCATATTCAATACTAAATATACCGTTATTGAAACTCAAATCATAAAAGGAGTGATAATTATTCAATTTAGAAAGAGGTAAAGTGAACTTTTAATATCTCCATAAATAATACATACTTTTATTTTAAAATTTTGAGAAAAGTATAGGAAATCTAATATAAAGATATGAATGGAAAAAAACTCATTTAGAGAGGATGTGAATTATTCTTAATTTCATTAAATTTTATTAAGAAATAAATACTTAAAAGAAGACGTAATTAATGTTAAAGATTAATTACCATAAAAATAAGTAGTAAAGGAAATATTATATCATAATAATATATAAGAAATCAATCTTGAAATCCATAGTCAAACATGAGTAAATATGACGTAAGATAAGTTGTCTAGTCAAGAAAACTCCTTACAACTTTAGTAACACATGAATCAAAAAACTCATGAAAAGGTGAACATGTGATGGATTTTCAAATACCATTATAATAATTAAATTGATTATAAAATCATCCAAACATAAGTATATACACCACAAAAAATAATATAAGTGGTGAATATGTAATATTCCTCAAATAATGAAAATTGAGATGAAAAAAATACTTACTTCTATGGTAACATTTCGATAAAAAATACCTTGAAAGGAAGAAAATAAAATATAAATTTAATTACCATGAGTAAAATATAATCATGTTAAAATATTGCAAATAGGAATTACACACTCCATATAAACATAAATAGGTGAATAATACAAAACAACTCACAAATAAGGATCTCTGAGACAAAAAACCATACCTTAACTATAGACTCCCACAAAAACTTTTTAACATCATGTATTATAAACAAAACAATGTTAATAAAATATTTCATAACCTTGTTCATATATATTACCCTATGTACTCTATACTTATAATCATATATTATACATTTATTAGTTATTTATATTTTATTCTCGTCTATGGTTGATTGATATTTTGACTATTTAATGACAGTTTTAAAATATCGATGTTGAATTCCATTATTTGATAAAAATTTAATCATTCCAATATTATGTAATTTACTGTACTAGATTATTTTTAATTATTTAAAAAACTTAATTTCATTTCCTGAGATTTTTTTTCATGATATTTCAAAACTGTATACGTTATGTGCTTGTTTTTGTATTTATTTTTAAAAAAAGTCGTTATATTAATAAAGAGTTAAATATTAATATCAACTTTAATTAATATTAAAAATTTCATGAAAAATATTTTTAATAAATTTATTAAATTAATATAAATATCTAACTATTGTGGGGATTAAATATAAATCTATCATTTCATAGAGTGGGTAGTCTACATATAAAATTAGACGGTATTTTTGTTTCTATAGAATGAAAATATAGTATAAACTGAATTATATCTTGATAATTTTGATAGTTTTATCAATATAATATTTACTCATTAGTTACTAATTTTTAACAAGCCATGTAATGCACTAATGAAAAAGAAAACACATTGTTTATGTGGGTGGTATTTTTCAAGTAACACGAAGGAGATTTTCATTCATCTATAGAAAATGAGATAGGTAGTTATTGGGTTTTCCATTAATATAACAACATTTAAGTATTATAATAATATGACTGTTGTTATATTATAATGTTAAAAATAGATCTTTGAATAGGTAGAAATAATTTAAATCATCATTTTTGACAGTAGTAAAAATAGTATAATAGATTTACTCATAATTTGAAATATGCAATAATAATTTGAATTTATAATACAAAATTAGTTTAACTCATTAATTTAAGGGTGAAATAAAATATTGAATCGTGGTGTGATCGCACCCCAAAACCTACATATTTTAACTCCTGGAAAAAGTCGCATTTCAAAAGTAATGCTTGGATATTTTCCCAACATCATGAATATTTGACATTGAAATTTAATTTCTAATAGAAATGTGATCAAAGAAAAAACAACAATAATGAGTTATTCTAAGTGATCAAGGAAAAACATGTCCCAAAAATTGTATCAAAATTAAATTCAAGGTGATGAATGATACCAAATTGAGAAAATAATTCAAAGGTAAATAATTTGACTAAATATACATATGTTTGTGTGAAAACCATTTCATGATATTCTTTTCAATTTCTATCCATAAAAATATAATTTATTTTTAAAAAAATTATTTTTGAATGATTCTATCCACCAAACCTACCCTACATCATTTAGAACTAAATTACATGACCCACTCACTTATTCATTCCAAGAATTTAAACCTAAATATCTTTACCTAGATATCCCCATAATTTTAACATTTCATCACTCCTCAAATTTATTATTATTGTTTTTTAGTTAAAAATGGAACAAATAAAACACTCATCACTCAACCCTCATTTTACCTCCTCGTGAAAATAATTGTAATATTTATGATAAGATAAAAGGATGAGGAAGAGTGGTTTTTTACATACCCAAGAAAAATCCAAATTTTTTTGTTTTTTTGTGCTTTTTTTGTATTAAAAGTTTTTTTATGGTGTCAAAAAATAATATAACATGTACACACACATAGGTCAATCCTGTAAAATAATTAATATGATAGAATAAGTAATTAACATAAGTGAAAAACATTTTCTTAATGTCAAAAAATTAACCTAACTTGTATTTAACTTCTATTGAGTTAGAAAAATACACACATCATGGATGGGTGTAAAGATGTAGTGAGATATTATGTTACAAAATTTTCTTATAAACTACTAATATAAAGGTTTACATTCTTATCAAAGGTTTAAAAGTGATACAACCATTTATATCATAAACAAAAACCAATTTTAAAGAAAAATTCAAACCTCAATGTAAAATTTATTCAAAAACACACATTTTATTATTATTATTTTTTTCAAATGTTCATACAACAAGACATAAGGAAATTCCTCATAAATTTTCAATAATTTCAAATATTAAGTGGATATCATATTCCATGATTAAGTGGGAATAATTTTCCATGATTAAGTGGTAATCATTTTCCATTATTAAGCGGTCATTAAAAATTAATATTCTAGTAAAAATGTGAGTGGTGGGATGGGGAGAGTAATAATACTATTCAACAAGAAAACAATTAAAAAATATAAATATGATGAAAATTACTAACTAAACCAAGAATATACCCATCTCCCCACACCTAGATTATGATGTTTCCTCACTATAATAAAAGAGAATGTGAGAAGTAAGGATAAAACCCAGTGGGTGTCATTGGTAGGATACTTCTTGAACATGGATTTCTCTATAGGGGGCTTCAGAATGACTTTTTGAAAGTTCTTCAACTAATTCCCAAAAATAGTGATGGTTTTTTTCATTATTTTGAACCTGAATAACACCAAATGGATAAGCATTAGTAAAAATATTTGGGAAAAACTAGCCATAAAATTTCCAACTAAGAAATAACATTATACTTTTTTTGAAAATGAGGACCTTCTACATAATATGGAATTGATGATAGAGGATGATACGGTCATGGGATGACCTGGTTCTCTCTATATAGATCTGAGAGTTATCATTTGAATCTCTATTGATTTCCTATATCATTGGAATCTCTAACTTCTTCTTACTACCTATATGGGAAAGATATGAATTTCATTATTTAATGGACAAGAATAAAGTATACTCTATCTCCAAAGGGGGTGACAACTCTTTCCAAAAACTTGGTAATACAGTGACATGCCAATATGAGTCTTAAATGTAGTACAGTAAGCCCATAATGAATCATCGAGTCTAAGACTCCAATCTTTTCAGTTGGGTTGAACCATTTTTTCTAGAATTTGTTTTACCTTTTTATTTGACACCTCTTCTTCACAATTATTTTGTAGGTGATAAGTTGTAAACACTCGATGCTCGACCTCATACCGATGTAAAAGTGATTACATTGTTTGGTTATATAAATGAGAACTCGGATCAATAAGGATGAACCTAGGCGATCCAAACCAAAAAAACGTTTTGGTTCCCAAAAATTTCTCAACTATTTGAGAATCATTGTTCCTCATTACTCATGCATCTACCCATTTTATCATGTAATCAACTACTAAAATAATATACAAATTTCTAATGTAATTGAGAAATGGTCATATAAATTCAATGCCCCAAAAATAAAAAATTTCATAGTAGATCAAGGGTTACTGTGGAATTTAATTTCATCTAAAAAAATTCATTATTCATTAACGATGATGAATATATTTATAGAAATAATAGACATCATGAAATAATGTTGGAAAATAGATATCATAATTGAAGACCTTCTGAGTAGTCTGTTGGGTATAAAAGTGGCCCCCATAATAAAGAGTGTAGAAGAACCTAATAAGCAACTAAAACATGTTATCGGGAATATAACACCTAAGGACCTGATAATTACATGTGTGATAAAGGTAGGGGTTATCCCAAATGTACCAATGTGACTCATGTTTTAGATGGTTGGATAGGTTTTTTTAAATTAGTAGGAAATCAAGATGCTACTAAATAATTTAAAATTTTAGCATACTGAGGAATAACATCTTACACTCGGTACAATTTCTCATTAGAAAACCTTTCCTTTATTGGAATATAGGGGGATGTGTTAATGTGTGGGGATGGAAGGATATTGTTGATATGGTCATCCACCCCATTATCTGTACTTTTTTATCCCTAATTTCTAGATTAAATTCTTTAAGTAGGAGTATTTAGGAAATGAGACATGGTTTGGATTCTGGATTATTAAGTAAATACTATAGGGCAGCATGATTTAAGAACTAAATAAATTCAGAACATAAAATGATTAACCTAAATTTATCTATGGAAAACACAATGGCAAGGAATTATTTTTCATTTTTGGTTTAGTTTTCATGGGTAGGGACCAGTGTGTGTAAGGAATAGGCTATGTTATGTAGAGCTTGATCAACCCTTTATGATAATACATCCCCAACTGCATAGTTAGAGGTGTCACACAAGATCACAAATGGTAACTCCTATAATGGTGGTTGGATTGATGGGGGTGATGTGAGACTCCATTACAATTTATTAAAATCTTCCACACATTATTTATACATAACAAATTCATTTTTATTTTAGAGTAAGTAGGAGAGTGGGAGTTCAATTTGACTAAATTCATGAATGAAACAATGATAAATACAACATAACTTAATAAAGACAACACGTCTTGGGCATTTTTGGGGAATTTTAAGGAAAAATAAAATCCCATATTGATTTATCTACTTGTATATCATTATTATAAATTACATTCCCAAGTACTATACTTTTTATCACCATGAAATGAAATTTATCATAATTTTATATGATATTATTTTCAAAACAGTGATGCAGGAAAAGACTAATAATACTAAAAAATCATCAAAAGAGGAGTCATAAACATTAAAATCATCCATGAATACTTCCATAAAAATCTAAAGGTAATCAAAAAATACTAACCATGCATCACTGGAAAGTACCATGAGTATTGAATAAAACAAATTTCATCTTTTTATATAAAAATGTGCCAAAGGGGAAAGTGAAGGTTTCATTTTCCTGATCCTTAAGGGAAATATTGATCTAAAGCTTTCTGGAATACCCATCAAGGAAACGGTAGTGGGACTCCACTATTAGCCTCTCTATAATATTTTCAATGAATAGAAATGGAAAATGGTCCTTCCTAGTGTGTTGGTTTAGTCAATGATAGTCTATACAAATATTCCAACAATTATGCACATGAGTTAGAACCAATTCATTATTTTTGTTTTTAATTATAGTAAGACCGTTTTTTTTTTGGAACTACCTACATTGGACTGACCCACTGTCTTTCAGAGATAGGGTAAATGATTCCAGCAGCCAGTAATTTTGGTACCTTCTTTTTAATAACAACAAGGAAGTTTTGGTTCAGTCAACATTGTTCTAGCCTCACTGTTTTAGCCTCGTCATTTAACAATAAATGATGCATGAAAATTGATAGGATAATGCCAGGAATGTTAGTAAGTGTTCATTACAATTATTTCTTATACTCCCTCAAAAATTCAAGCAGTCAAAATTTATTCTCATGAGGTAGTGAACTAGAAATGATGAAAAAAATCTTATTTACACTCTCAATATATAAATATTTCTATTTTTGAGGTAGTGGTTAAAATTTAAATTTAGGGGGATTTTTTGATTTATGGTAGTGAATGTGAAAGTGAGAGTTCAATGATCTCATATAACTACACAGTGGTAACACCCTCATATGATGAATAATATTTTACAAGATTAGCAATATCATTGATGGTAATAAGATCCTTAGCGCTCAAGAAATCATCAATCAACAAACATGAATGACATTTTCATAGACCACTACAAAATTCAATGCATTATTTCTTACATGTAATTTATGTCAATGATGAAAAATCAGAAATGGTATTAGGGGAAATAAAAGAAACTTTTTCTGGGGAAGGGAGTTCATCAATATAATTAACTAAAAGTGGGAAATTTTCTTGCAATTGGTGCTTCATGGAATCAAGGATGTTGAAGTAGAAAATATCACAACAAAAATCCATAGATAATATACCATTTTGGAAATTAATTATGTTTTTATCGATTTTGTAGAAATATCTCCCTAATATAATTAGGGTGTGTCCATTAATCCCATCATCTTTCATTTTAAGCACAAAATAATCTGCTAGAAAAATTAAATTTTTTACCCACAGAAGAACATCCTCTAACACACCAGTGGGTTTTTTTCTAATCTTGTTTTCCAATTGAAATTTTTTTTATGGGTCTCAATTACACAACCTACATTGAAATTAAAATTATTTAAGGCATCACATTTATATAAGCATCCAAATCAATATATCATTGGAAAAGAAATACTCCCATATGGTGCATGGAGTGAATAATGTTACCGTATCATTAAATTATGTGGGAATTGATGGCTCTGTCATTGCTGAGACATTCCTCTCCAAAATCACCTTTTCATCACCTTGAACTTTCCTTCTATTTGTACACATATCCTTAAAAAACCTAGGATAACATGAAATTTGCTTTAGGAAATTGATTAATGGGTTGTTAACCTGAATTTTTTTGAATGTTTCTAACATTTATTTATCAATTTCAGATTATTTTTGTTTATTTTTTTGGTGGGACATTGAGGAAATTGAAGAGTAACGGTTGGTCTATCAGTCTCATCAACAGACACACTCTTTTCTTTGGTGGTATTTCTCTCAGGACATGGATTTTCCCCTCTTAGACTATTCTTAGTGGTTGGGATGGTGGTTTCCTTATTAGGGGATGACTCTATGGGAGTATTAATTTGTATTTTATGTTGTGTTCCAATCCAAAGGGTTATGGAATTAACATTTACCTTCTCCCAAGGGTTTATTAGTTTTTGAGAAGGTAGTTTACCTGACCCATGTATTTGGATTTCACCAATCGTGTTAGTGAGTTGTCATAATTGGGTTTTTTTGTCCTTTATGGATTCTTGGGTGGTTTATTAGAATTATTTATTTTTTTATCCAATTTATTACCGTCTATTCTAAGTTAGAATGATGTTTTGGAGGGTTTATTGGAAATTCCTTTATAGTTGTTGGGGATTTTTGGGTTGTGGTATAGGATAAATACTCTATCTTTATTGGTTCCATGGTTGTTGATGTCGGTTTGAATACCCCCTTTCTTATAGACTTGGTTGTATTTCAACCCATGGTTGGATGGATAGTATAGTATTTTCCTAATGTGTTGGTTATAAAGGAAACCTGGAAAGATTGCCTCATCACTCTCATAAGCTTCTCTCAGTTGAGGGAATTTTCTAAAAAAATGAGTGTTAATATAAAAGATACCACAATGGATGGAAGGTTGATAATAAGATTTAACTTGAAAAATAGAAACATGTAGAATAAGAGTACTTACATCATCAAACATCATTTCCAATTTCTTCTCAAACTCAGATCCTAGAACCTCATGGACACCATGAATGGGTACACTAGACCTCGAAACAATTTTTTTTCATGTTCTAGGATATGTTATCAATGAGATTCCTTACAAAAATTTTGTTTTTATCAACTATCACACCATATGCAGCATTATCATCAATCATGTTTCAATCAATATGAATTAATCCTTAAAAAAAATTGTACGAAAAGTTGATAAATTATTTCATAGTGCGGGAACTTGAAAAAAACATTTTAAATCATTCCCAATATTCATGTAATTTTTTTTTTCTTATGATTACCTTATTCTAGAAATTTCATTCGTTTTAGTTTTATTTAGAGAGGATGGGAATTATTTTTCAAGAAAAAAAGTGGTTCATGACCGGCCAACAACTAATTTTGGTGTTAACATAATATAGAAAATATTTTGCAGTGTCTTCAAATGAAAAAGTGAATTCCCTAACCTTTACTTTTTATTCATCCTCACTATAAGGTTTTAATTTTTCACACATACTATGAATTGTTTTTTAAATTCTTGTGTGGGTCTTCTCCCATGAGTCCACAAATTCTTGGAAATAAGTGAATTAAATCGGATTTAATTTCAATATTAGGTGATTCGCCTTGTATTATAATGTATGTGGGATGGATATCTACATTAGGAGAGGTTGGTTATATTAATATCTTGTTATTTTCAACGATATTATATAAATTTATTTCAGTTTAATATTGTTTATAGAAAAAGAAGAAGGATCAAAGAGAGTTTCAATGGTTTGGATGTCCTCATTTAAAGGGTTCTCTTGTGTGTCTATGTGTCATTGATGTAGGATCCTCTTCGATTAAAGTTCGAACGGTGCTAAGTCTCTAAATTATAATATTCCATGCAAAGAACCTACACAATAATTAAATCAGAACAAAAAAATAAATTTAAAGGTATAAGATAAAACAAATAAATATTCCTAAAATTCAAAAAAATCTAATAAAAAATAATCCTTAAAAACCAAATCGTTCCCCAGAAATAGAGCCAAAATTTGACCATATTTTTATGAGAAGTCAAATTAATTATGATTTAAATATTATTATATAGCATATTATAGACCCACGGTTATCTATCAAGGAGCGTTGGAGGTTAGAAGTTTTTATTTTTAATAAAAAAGAATAAAATAGGTGGTGTCTTTGAAAAATATTTTAAAAAGAAAATTTCTTAATTTAAAGAGTTTAATAGTTGAAAATAAGTGAATTTTGAAAAATAATATATGAGAAAAATAGTTCATTATTATCTCACTACAAAAATCTAAATTTCCTCATTCTTATTGATTAATTAGAGTTTGAATTATGTCATTGGTTGAAATTATTCAGAATCTTGATTACTTTCAAAGCTTTTATATCAATTCATGTTGAACCAAACATTGAAATAACCATTATCTGTCCAAGGTATATATATTATGAATCATATAATAACATCAAAAACTAATTGAAATCTCATACAATAAGATATAAAAAGGGTTTTGTGCTATCCAATCATAACAACAGAAGTCACACACTCAAAACATCACATTAATCGATTAAAAGTATAGAGCATTTCATTCGGTTTAGTCAAACAAAGAATTCAAAAATGAATCAAAGTAACATATTTCTGAATGAAATTTTTTAAAATCCATAATATATCAAAATAGTATCACTAAAAGTTAAAGAACTCCCTTTACTAGATGTGTAGCGCCCACACAACAAACACCCACTGTTTTCCCCAACATCGACAGGATGAGGAAACATGGGAAGAAATCCATCATCATTTAATCTCTCCCTATAAAAATAGGGAGATAAAAAACCTCCAAATGAATTACAGGAATCATTTTGGACTCCAACATAGTATCACATTTCCTCATGTTTTGACTTTCAAATGTGTTTCCTATAGTGCCCTTTTATAACCAAAATAGGAAGTTGTTTTGGGAAACCAGTTTTCGATATACCAATTATATCTCAGATTGGGGTTGTTAAATATAATTATATTTACATAGAAAAAAGTGAAGAGTTGTTTTAAAACATATTTACTAACACCATGTAAAATTTGGGGTACTTTGAACATCTCGAAGGGGGATATCATCAGAATACTGAAAAAAAACAATTGAATTCATGTAGATTCTATTCCTAGGATATATCAAATAGGTTTGGAAACAAGATCTATGAATTAGGATTTGGTGTCTTAATATTATTTTAATCCCACATATTTTTGTATCATATCAATATAAATGTCATCCCTTCTGGGTGCATGGATTTTAAAAAACATTAAAAATAATGGAAAAATCATTCATGGGATTATATGTAGTTTGGCCCATTTTCATTTTGAATCATCTAAGAACCTATAAATCACATTCACCTATAATGAATTCATTAAAACAGTTGAAATTTACTATTTAATAATTAATAAAAACAAAGTAATTGAATCAACCATGAATTTATTTTTTTTATAATTATTTGAATTTAAAATAAAAAATCATCTTAACACATTGATGTAAGGGTGAAATAAAATAGTTAATCATGTTGTGATCAATATATACACTAAAATATTCACTATACTCTAAATTTGGGTCTCTAAATGGCCAAAATATATATTTTATAGACTCAATACACATCATAATAGATGAATTTACACCATTTAAAATAAACATATATAGATTCAATACCTAGAAATACATCATTATATTAAACATGGAAGGATCACCACTTATAGATCCATGTCCCACTAACTGATAAAATTGAGCATACACTCATTGAACTACTAATAAATAGGCTATATATATGCACCCAAAGGATTTGGATCAACAACCAGTGGACCTTTCTCATTCCTGGCCTCCTTCATCTCAAAAGGCGGTATCTTTGGTATCATGTCACTATAATGTCAAACTCACATCTTATAATTCATATATAATGTATGAACAAAATAAATAAGTTAATCAAAAATACCCATGTGTACCTTTGTGTAATACACACACCATAAAATCCTAGGGGTCTCATATAACCTATGTTTTTCTCTTTAGCCCATGCTACCCACTCTCTCTCTCTCTCTGGGGTAAAATAATATATATAGGGGATTAGAATTATTAATTTAATAATAACATAAAATTATCATGTTAAGGTTAAACAGAATTCCAACATCATAATATTTGAGAAATAAAATTTCTCACCAACACTTTAAATAAATAAACCTCATACCATAATCTAGTTCTCAATTACAATATAGAACATTAATTTCATGTGATCCCTATATGATTAGAATGTTTCATGAAAAAAAACTCCCTTACAACCCTAATATAAGGATAAAAATTTTACAAGACATAAATCAATGTCACAATGCATCATATTCCACATCATAACCCAATAATATAATTAAAAAACATAAATATTAGTTCCAACCCTAGTAAATTAAATTTTACTCATACATGGGTTAGATTATCTTAGTCTTAGGATCCATAAAAATAAAAAAAAAGCATATCTCATATCTACCTTATCCCAAAAATTTAGATAAAATAAAATAAACAAGGATCTAATACAACTTTATATAATTATTGATCTTTTTCACATCTATTGTGACTAAACTAGATGAAACATATCGGGAGAATGCCTCCCAATATGAAAAAGGCTTCCATATAGTGGGAAAATTATATGTTTAAGTTGGAGAGACTATACCATTTTAGGTATAAAAACAATAAATCATAACTGAAGCATTACAAATAACTTTCATCAAACCAAAAAAAACTAATAATGAAAATGCATCATAGTTACATGTTAAATACGATAATAATTACTCCCATTCCATAAATAATGTGTATAAATAATTCTAGGTAGTCATAAAATATATTAAAAAGATCTCTCATAGGCATTCCATATACCTATATTCCCAAAAGGTGATCAAAACATTTATCAATAGTAAATTGTTCTTTCGTGCATGCTTAGTCCTAAATCTGTGCTCCTACCAAGATCGAGATCAACCATTGACTATATGACCCCTTCCCCTACCTAGATTCTAGACCATAAATTCTACATAAGTACTAAGGTTTATGAGTAGGGTGTGAGGACAACATTATAGGCCACCAGCAATGGTGTCTAAAGCATATCCAATAATGCAGGTTTATATATAATTCACCCTAATCCCAAACTCCCAGATTTTGTGCTAAAAACACGTATTATAAAACCAGTATTGAAACCAATTGATATGACCAAATATAATCTTTTATATATTTTACATTAATATTACATCTCACAATAATCTTAAAAAATCCTAAGAACCATTAGGCATAGTTTCATTGGATATTAACTACAAAAACAAAATATTTTACAAAAAATATGACCATTTATCTATAATAACACTATAATATATCCCATTAAATACATAAACATGGTTATACTCATCTTCATAACCTAGGTAATGGAAAATATAAGAAACATTTGCAATAAAATTCTTTATAAATGACAAAACATATAAATGTGTAATCAAATTCTTATATCATATGAATATGAGAAACACGAAAATGGGATTAGTATATTATAAAAAAATAACCATTATATTTTTCTATATAATGGATTGGAATTTATTATCAAATGATAAAACATATACCATGGTACAAGAGTTTAGAATAATGAGACAATTTATCACAAGCCATGAAAAAAAATTGCAAATGACATTGAATTGTGAAATATTCATATGAAATCATAGCATTTCAAACATATCTAGATACATCATTACCATGATCAATCATAGGAATATAGTTAGCTACATTATTTCCTTCCTTAATCATGTGAACATAGAAAATTTCATCATGTTTATGCTCAATCTTTTTAACAGAGCTAACTGTATCGATCTTATGACCAATGATGTGAACATATATCACAATGAACTATAGCACAAACATAATCATAAGAAAACATTATATATATTTTAATGTATCAAAATATGTTTAACAAATATATGGTGACATGGGAATTTATTCTTGTGACCCATTAGTGACTTGAGCATTATAAATTATGGGCCATTATTAACTTGAGTGTCATAAATCAAGGTCTATTTTTATCTCGTCAGATATAAAACCATAACCAATGAAATAGAGGTTTATATAGGACCCCTCCATTCAATATCCATACATTTTTGTTCCCCGTGACATCAATAATTCATAATATTATAAGGAACCCATGGATAGAAAATTGGTTTCATAGTAATTCCAATTGGTGTTACATAAAATTACTTTAAGAATTAGATCGATAGATACCAAAAAAATTCACCCAAAAGGAGTAATTCATAAATGAATTTATAGGGAGAACCATAAAACATGTCTCTATAGGATGTAGATCCTTTTAAAATCGTGAGGAAAAATGAAGTTAAACTATAAAAAAAGTTTTTTTAAATATTTGTTAACGAAGTCATAAAAGAAAAAGTTATGAGTCACTTTAAAAAGATGACTTTTGAGAAGCTGACATGAATTATTTTTTAAAACATTATTTAACAAAAATATCGATAAAGGATCTATGAAATATAATGAATTATTTCCAAATAAATTGTGGATTGGTAGATAAAATATATGATCATGAAATGATAAAACATTTTTAATATTAAATATAACTTTATTGAAACTCAAATAATAAAAGGAGTGATAAGTATTTCATTTAGAAAGATCTAAAGTGAAATTTTAATAACTCCATAAATAATATATATTTTTATTTTCAAAATAATAAATGAGAATATTATAGGTAATAGGTTAAAATGTCCCAAAGGACTTCATTTTTTATTATTTTTGATAATCCACCTTTCAAGGGGGAGGTGGAACCCTTAAAAGGCTCGAAGGATTAGAGACAATTACATGACCTGTAGGTCTTAGAGGGAACCACCATGACAAGACAAATTAGAACTGCTCCTCCCCAGCACATGTCATGATATTATCACTCCACCTTCATAGGGATGGTCGGATAGCTATCATATGCAATGCTTCACAGACCTGGTACTGATGGAAATGCATAACATCTCTCAATGAAGGATGTTTGAGATGAAAAACCCTTACCTTAACTATAGAGTCCCATGAAATCTTTCTAAAACCATGTATAATAAACATAAAAACATTAATAAATTATTTCAGAACCCTGTTCATATCTCTTACTCTATATACTCTATACTTATATTCATTTATTATACATTTATTAGTTAGTTTTTTTTTATTTCCAACATTAGATGTCAATGATTTTGACTATTTCATGCTAGCTTTAAAATATCGATGTTGAATCAGATTATTGGATAAAAATTTCATAATTCCTAGATTATTTTAGGTACAATAATTGATTTTATTAATTAAGAGATGCGGCATCTCATTGGCATCGAGGTGTCACTGCTGCTCGGAGCACTGAGAGGAATGCACGGATCACCTGTTCATTGAAGGAGAATGGGTGAGGGTGGTATGGCTCTATTTTGGTGAGTTTACAGCAATCTCTGATAATCGCATGGTCGACACACCTTTTCTAGATAAATGGTTTCACGATGCGATGGAGAAGGGCCCTGAGCAGACGGCCCGAACTATGGTTCTCCATGCTGGATGCTGGACGATCTGGCAAGCACGGAACAAGGCTCGACTCGAAGGGATTATCACCTTTGGCTAGGGAATGGTACTTCGTACAAAGTTCCTACCACTGGACCTGATTAGATCTTTTAGCAAATAGAAGGAGGCGCCCACACTTCGACGTCTTCAGACATGTAATGTCAGCATCTCTCCAGATAGCAGTGCCAGTAGAGGTAATTGGGTTGGGTGGATTCTGCCCAGTAGAGGGATCAAACTTAAATCTGATGGGTCATCCAGCATGGGGGTAATTCGTGGAGGAGGGGTGGTATGGAACAAGTTCGGGTCGGTTATCATGGCCTTCTAAGGGCGCTTGGGGCGCAGATCTTCTCTCCAAGCCGAGGCAAAGGCGTTGTTGTTGGGCCTCTCACTCTGTCGCCAAAAAGGGATCGTCTTATCGTAGGTTGAAACACATTCCCAAATCCTCCACAAAGCTTTTCATGGCACCAGTTCTATTCCATGGTCTATACATTACACCATGACGGAATGTTGAGGTATGATCACCAACAACATCAGCGTAACCCACACTTGGTGTGAGGGAAATAAGGTAGCTGACCATCTTTCTTCTCTTGACGTCCCTGGTCCAGCACACTTTTGTTTCCATACTGCTATCTCTATGAAACCAGAGGGGTTCAACTTGGTTTGAGGGGATGCTTTGGGCCTCCACTACTTTCGGCTCCCCTAGGATTGTCGTGTGGGGCGCTTTGGGCCCAATTTTTTATCTATCTTTGTTGTTTTTCTTTTCCTCAATAAATAAATATCTATGTGAAGAGATAAATATAATATTTACTCATTAAATACTAATTTTTAACAATCCATGTAATTAATTTATGAAAAATAAAACATTAATCATGGGGGTGTTAATTTTTATGTAACACGGACAATATTTTCATTCTTCTATAAAAAAAGAGAGGAAGTTAATGGTTTTTCCATTGATATAACAACATTTAATTATTATAATAATATTATTATTATTATTACATTATAATGTTAAAAATATATCTAAGAATAGGTATAATAATAATAAATGGAAACATTATTTTAGAAGAGAAAATACTTATGTATAGGAATTTGAATTATTCTTGGAAGACTTATTTATTTAGAAGATATTTCAGAAATATATAGTGTCTATAATCTCAAAAAAATGAGCATGTATTATTTAGTAATTAAATTATTCATAATATATTGGGTAGTTAAAAACATTGTGTATAATTTAATGGGTTATTATGAGATACTTTTATAAGTAAAGGTCATGGCATATTTGAAAATATTATATAAATTAATATTGAAGGTATGTCATTTTTAAAGAATAGTGGCTCCTAAAGTGGAAAATAATGGGAAAGTGGTGATTCTTGGTAGGTCGACCTCTCATACACATAAATAATGGTTAATGTTTTGAAATATTTATTTTTTATCTTTAATTTAACCTTTTATTATATTTTAATTTTACCATGGTAATTATTTTTTTAACATTGGTAACATAATTTTTATGACCAAAAAAATTACCCTTGTTACCTAATTTGATTTTTTATGATTATTATTATTAAAACAATTTTTTAATATTAAAATTCTTTTATTTATAAAAATTAATTTTTAAAGAATAAATGTATAAGGTATACAAATAGTTATTTTAAAAATATTACTAGACTCAAAAATTACAATTATAGATTTTATAAATCGAACATGAAATTATAATTGTATAATTTTACTTTTTAAATAAATATTAGCTCATTAAAATGGTTTCTTACATTTTTAAGTCATTTTTATTCCCAAATTATGTTCAAAAAGTCATCGTATTTGTAAAAATGGTATTTTTAACTATTCACTTAAAAATCTATCTTTCCAAAAAATCAAAAAAAATCACTTTAACATTATTTGGATATGATAAATAGAAAAATTACATCCATTGTATCTAAATAATTTTCTAAAAATAATAAATTCAACTTTAAAATTAAAACATACTTTATAAGAAAAAAATATTTTTATATAAAAGTGATCTTTAAAAATAATTAATTTTTATTAATTTTATTTAATATTAATTAATAATGTGAAATGACTGTTTATATATTTTTCAACAATGGGACATTTATAATAAAAAATTAAATGTGATAAATAAAGTTTATTAAGATTAAAACACATAATATATCGAAAAAAATAATTCTCTGAAAAAATATATTTTAATTCCTTAAGCTTGATTAATTAGTTAATAAATATTAATTAAATTTCATCAATAAATTTATATTAAATAAAAAATATATTATTTAGATAAATTTATTTTTAAAAGTTAAATTTAATATAAATACCAAATGCATAAAATATATGTATTAATTTAAAATCTAATACATTAATAATTACATGTTCATATCATCCTAACTCTTTTATAGATTTCATAATGTGGTTACTTATATTTGTACCCTATAATTAATTTTTTATATTATAATAATCTTCTTTTAATACATATAAGTTTTTCTTAAAAAATGAATCATTATTTCATTTTAGAATGGTTTTTCCAATTACAATGTTATTTGATCAACCAATAAATCCTTTTGTTTAACAGAGTTTGTCCATGGTAATATTCCTATTAGGTTCTCTAGCTACTAGTTAAATATTACATCCTAAAATTAAATTTAAATTCATCATTATGGTTAATTAAGGGCATGTCAATTACTAGAGCATGTCCCTTGACATTTTAAGACTAGCTGTGTAGTTATTCCCCTTTATCGTAAACCTGGTAAATATTGGGTTAATACCCAAAAAATATTTTTCAGGGTTAACACCCCTAGGTGCATTTACCCAAAATCATGTATCTATATCATTGTATCGAGATTGGAATTTCATTACTTTGAAACCACACAATGACTACATTACAAAATAATCATGATGTTATCCTATAAATAAGATTATTCTTATGGTTTTAACTAAATATATCTCACCCTAATCCATAAAAATAAGTAAACTAGTCCATAAAAATAATTAAGCCCTTTTTTGATACCAACTGAGGGGGTCAACCCCACACTCATAGATCTGGTGCCAAAAACACATACATTACAACTATCTATGATACTAAGTGATATTACTGAAGATAAACTTTAATATTTTTCACATTAATATTACATATCAAAATAACCTCACAAAACTCCATAACCGTTATGTTTATAGTATGCAGGTATCAACAACATAAATAAAATTTTTCTAATACATTTAAAAATTTATCCATAATTACACCATACATGATCACATTTTATAAATATTCTTATTTATACTCATCATCATATCATGGGGAATGGAAACCATAATATAGTTATAAATTCAAACTCTCAATAAGCGAAAAACATATCAACATGTCCTCAATATGATTAGATCATAAGAATATAAGAAACATGAGCATGGGAGAAATATATTATTAAAAAGTATCAACCAATAAGAGTTGTTCATATAAAAAAACTACATAAAATATAAAATGATCAATCTTACACCATTTTATAATAATTAAAAATCATGATACAAGTTATCACATTCATTAAGCACAATAAATGCATATGTAATAGAATGGTGTCCAAGGAATTTGAAATCATAATATTTTGAACATAGTTTTCCACATCATTATCATGCTCAATATTTTTAACATATTTAAATGCATCAGTTTAGTTCTCAATCTTCTAAACATAGATCATTACATCATGTACATGCTCTATGTTGTGAATATAGCTTACTGCATCATGTCCATGCTCAATATTGTGAACATTGTTAACAAGGAACTATGAAACAAACATAGTCATAGGTAAATATTACATATTGGTTCAAGAATCAAAATTCGATGAAACATTATATATTTTCTTATTCAATGCTTTCTACAACCCATTTTTGAATTGAGCATCATAACTCGTGTCCCATTAAGGACACGAGCATCATAACTCATGACCCTTTATTGTCTCATGAGATATAAAACCATAACAAATTCATTAGAGGAAAATATAGGACCCCACATATAAAAATACTCACATAAGTGTGTCATGTGAAATCAATCAATGGTAATATCAATAGGAATTGATGTAAATAAAATGAGTTTTATAACATTTACCAATGGTATCACATAAAATGACTTCAATAATTATATCAGTTGATTCCAAAAAACCAATAAAAAAATTACTTCATCAAAGATTTTATATATTGAATCATAAAACATGACTCCATATGAGATAAATCCTTTCAAAATAAATAGAAAAAATGGATCAATACCAAAAGAGGTTTTTAATAAATTTTATTAATAAAGTAATAGATAATGAAGTTATGAGTCTCTTTTAAAATTTACATTAGAGATGTTCACTTGAATAATTTTTAAAAAAATATTTTTTTTAGAAATATGAAAAAATAATCATTGAAAAATAAATAATGATTCTTCAAAGGAAATCTGGTGAGGATAATAAAATATATGATTGTGAATGTAAAAACTTATCATTGTTAAAAATACCTTTATTTAAACCCAAATCAAAACAAGATAGATAATTATTCCATCAAAAAATAGGTAATGTGAACTTCTAATATCCCATGATATAGTGAATATATTTATTTCAAAATAATAAAGAATATAATTATTGGGAATAGAGAATAGAGATATGGAAAAAATATCTCATTTGGTGAAGATGGTAATTATTCTTAACATCATTAATTTTATGAAGAAAAAACTTCAGAAAATAATATATAGTTGATGTGAAATTTTAATTTCCCTAAAAATAATATGTAAAGGAAATATAATATCATAATAGAGAAGAAGAAAATAATATATCAAGTCGTAGTCAGTGAGTTGTAATTATGATACAAGAAAATAGTTTGAGTCTAGAAATATTCTTATAGCTTTAGTTACACAAGAAATGAAATAGTCTTGAAAAGTTGAACTTTTAATGGATATTTAAATAACTTAAATTTAATTAAATTTATCATAAAATAATATATATTTAATTATATATTCCAAAAAAATAAGTGGTTAATGTGGCATATGTATCAAAGAAAGAAAATTGAGATAAGAAAACCCCTTACAGCTTTGGTAACATTTGACTAAAAATACATTGAATGGTAAAACATGGAATAGAAATTTAATTATAATTAATTAAACATAATTATGATAATAGAAATTCACATAGTAAATTCTTAAACTATATAAAAAATTATGTAAATAATATAAAAATGTCTCAAAGGATGAAGTTTGAGATGTAAAACACATACCAAGACTCTCGACTGTAATGAAATCACTTTAACAACCTATATACTAAACATAAACATATTAATAAACTATTTAATAACCTTATTCATATTATTACTATATATAATCTTAAATTACAATCATTTATTATTGGTTTATTAGTTGTTTGCAGTTTATTTTCACCATTGGATGATTGTAATTTTTCCTATTTCGTTGATACTTTAAAACTTTGATGTCAATTCCAATTTTATGATACCAAGTTCATAATTACTATATTATCTAGTTTTATAAAATATTTTATTTATAATTATCTATAATATTCTAATTTTATTCAATGATAATTTTATTTATGATTCAGGAAGAAGGAATTTGTGGAAGGTTTATTTAAAAAAATCCAATAAATATTTGGTATATTAATAATGAGTTAAATATTAACCATTCAATAATATTTATAATTTTATAAAAAAATTAACTAAATTAATAAATTATTATAATCATGGAATTTTTTTATGGTGAAACATAACTGTATCATTCCATGGATTTGATAGTCCACACATACACATGGATGATAATTTAATTTAAATAGAATGACAAGATGTTATAAATTGATTTATTTTTTTATAAATATTGACCATGTTATATACAAAATATTTTTTCATTAAATTTCTATTTTTTACCAACCACTTATCTTGGAAATGAAAAATAAAATATATCATTCATGGAGGTGGGAGTCTACATGTAATATGAATGATTTTATTTTTCTATGGAAAATGGTAAAGGTAATTATAGGTTATTCCATTAATATAAAAACATTCAAGTATACTAATAATACAATTTAATTACATTTTAATGTTCAAAAAATATCTATTATTAGTAAGAAAAAGTATAAATTGAAAAATGGTTATAGAAGGGAAGTACATACACAGAACAATTTGTCTTTCTTCTTGGAGGCCATCTTTATTTGGAAGGGATTTGTTAAATATCTGTTGACCGAAAACTTAGGAAGGTGTAATATTATTATTTTATATAGAAATTTCTAATATTATATGAAAGAGTTATAATTTTTTGTGTAACTTTTAAGGGGTGGAGAGGGATCCTTTATAAGCGAATGAAATGGAATTTTTGTAAATATTCATAACATAATACTGAAGGCAAGTCATTTTCCAAGGAATGCATATCATAAAGAGTAAAATAATGGATATAGGGTAAGTATTTGTTGATATACATATCATGCACACAAATAATAGGTAATATTTAGAAATATTTAGGCATTTGTTTCAAAAATTAACTTTTTACCTTAATTTAATTTTACCATGATAGCTATTTTATAAACCATGGTTACTTATCTTCTTGAGAAAAAATTAAATTACCCATGTTACTTATTTTTTTATGTTATTATTAAAAATATTAAAAAAAATTATTTAAAATTCATAAAATTGATAAAAATTAATTTTGAAATAATAAATGTATAACACATAAAAACACTTTTTTTAAAAGTGTTACTTTGGTTCTAAAATGCCTATTATAGGTTTTATAAATTAAAATTAATATTTAAAATTAATAATTTTACTTAGTAAATACATGTTTGATTATTAAATGGATTCATAAATTTTTAATTCATGTTTATTTTTTATTAATGTCATAAAAGTCATGATATTTTTAAAAATAGTAATTTTTTACTATTCACCTAAAAATTAATATTTTGAGAAAAATCCAAAAAAAATACCTAAATAAAATTTTAATATAATGAATAAAAAAATTAAACCCATTTTGAAAATAAAATAATTTTGATATATGAAACATAACATTAAAATCAAAATATAGTTTATATGGAAAAGACATTGATTTTATAGAAATTTTATCTTTTAAAATCATTAAGTTTTATTAATTCTATTTCATAGTAATTACTAATGTGAAATGAGGGTTTGAATATTTTTCCATAATGGGAAACTGAAAATATTCTTTTAGAATTGATCAATTGGGTTTATTATGATAAAAATACATAATTTAGAGAAATATAAAATTCTTTAAAAATTAAATATAATATGATTCCATTCTTAATTCATTATAATTTATTTTTTTTAATATGTATTAATTAAATTTCATCAATTAATTTTTATTAAATATAAAATTTATTATTTAGTTAAATTTAATATTTTAAAGTAAACTTTATATAAATAAAAAATATATATAATACATGTATTAATATAAATTTTTATATTAATAATTACATGTTCATATCATCCTAACTCCTAGATAGATTTCATAATATAGTTACATCTATTTATACCCACTAATTAAATGGATTCATTATAAGGGTCACTTTTTAATAGTTATAATTTTCCTTTTACAGAATTTTATTAATTTTGTATCATTTAATACTGCATGTGGAGAATGTTATTCAATGTAGAATTTAGTTAAACAAAAATATATAATTAAATGTTAGGGTTTTAAAAATTATAGTGTAGTATGATCATAAATAAAATAAACAATCCCATGTAATAATAATAAAATACACCACCCTCTTGATTGTTCCTTTGTCGCCTTATGTGATGTATGCATACATCGTCTAGTGTCGGGGTGTCTTTGAACATATCACATTATTATTGAATATGAATCATGTAAAAATTTATAGTGAATGGTCATTACATGCTATCAAAACATATAAACTAACATGTGGGTAGTACATCCCAATTACTTATCCATAATTTTAGTAAAATCATCCATATGATAACACGATTACCAATACATGTGAAGAATGACTCAGTATTATTTCCAAAGAAGAGAGAATGACATCTCTATTTTAAAATATCTATAATTACATGGGAAACACATCCCTAAATATAATTACATTAAATCAAATAGCATCCCTTTGTCAATATATACATGCATGCATCATGGCAGAACTATATAATCAATAGAGGTTAGAACATCCCTATCCATGGTCAATCATGGGTGATGATGAAATCCCTATTCCTAAGGCATAACATGATTGGAAGTGCATCCCATCGAATAAGCATCAACACTAATGTGGGAATAACATCTCCTTCCATTGAATTATATCAACATGGATTGTACATCCATTTCCATGGGTAATAAGAAATGCCATGGAATAGCATCCCATCCGCTTCATCATAGGGGAAACAAGGGAATTTTGTCCCACCTTTATGGTCGTTAAATCCTGAATAAAGCCATATCATAATAGGTTTTGTGTCCATCAATATAGCCAATGCACTATAGGTGGAAATTATATCCCAACATCACGAGCATGAAATCACATCCCCAGATATATGAACTAGAGGGAATTCTACCACTTACTAAGTAAAATATATCACAGGTGGGAATGTCTTCCCTTGCTTTTCCCTCATAAACACCAAGTATAAATAATTTCATAAATATAACTAAAACATTATAATAATATATAATAAACAATTTAATATCAACATATAAAAAATTTCTATTTAATGTTGGAAAAATATCCAACACATTTTAAAAGATAATTACTTCAGTCTACCACTACTTGACCTAATTTTGTAAGGAAAATAAGGCATAACTAACCTAGTTCAACAAATATTTCTACTATCAATATGCTAAATGGAAACTATAGAGAACCCTATAGTACACAGACAATAGGTCGAACACACCAATACAGACTTTACTTTTCTAAAATGGGGATAAATCCACCCAATTAGGGTCCATAATTTCTATGTAAAACTCAATGAAATACTATACAGGTTCAATGAAATTGGGTAAATGCAATTGAAGTAAGGTTGATCACCATCAATGTCTATATCATCAAGATATTTGTAACACCCTGATAACGTAGAAGATAAACATCATGTTCGATAATGTACATGAAATGAAACATCAATATAAGAAGAGAATTTAACACCCAAAAACATTACAACATAGTTCTTTTTAAATAAATTAAATCTCTTTATAAATTTTTATGCATGGAACAAAGGGTTTAAACAAATTGAGATACATTATTAAAATTTTATTATTTAAACCTGACCATTATAACCCAACTATTAAGTTAGTGGGTATGAATATTACTAAGAATATTAAATATATATATTTATTTTTTTACATGTATAAAACAAATTCAATGGTAATCTGTTTTTTTAGAAATAAATTAAGAACCATTTAAAAGAAAAACAAATTTTTTCTGAAAAATGTATTTTTATAAAATGTAGTTTACTCGCGCTTTTCACATATAATTTAAAATCAATTCATGAAAATTTTATAAAATTTATTTGAATAAATATACATAATTTTTTAAATGAAAATTTCACGATTATATTTGGATTAATTTATGGTATTTTTCTAAAAAGTTTATTTTTTTGATGAATAGTAAAAATACTGATTTTTATACAAAACTACATTTTTGTTTAAATTATTTACAAGTTTAAGTTATATTATAGATTATATTTAAATACAACTTAGTTAAGTTATATTAAAATTTAACAAAATTATGCCATGGTAATCAATTTCATGTTCAATTATGATATACAACCATTTTAATCTTTTGAAAGTTTGTCTTTGGAAAATTCATTTTTTGGATGCATCTCCTGCTTTAATTTTAAATTAATTTTTTTTTAATTTTCGGAAATTATTTTGGAAAATGGATTAAATATTCATAATAATCATAATTAATATTATCTAATAATTTTAACTTAGATTTTCTCTATAATTAATTTTAAAAATATTTCACATTAATTACCACTATTAAGGTAAAAATAGTTCTATCGGCAGGTAAACTAAAAAGATAAGGGTTAAAAATTAACTAAGACTCGTAAAAAACTCATTTTTTGGTCTATCTTAAACATTATAACCTATTTATTTCTATAATGAACCATTTTTTATGCTTTTATATTTTAAAAATGTGGGTATCAACTTTTTATATTTAAAATTTCCATGTGTGTCCTCTCCCACACTTATTAAAGGACACACCCTCTCCTCTCATATTCACACTACCAAATCCATTTAAATTTGAAATACTAACCAAAATATATTCCTTAAATCAAAACCCACATCCTAGATTCATTATTTAGATCATAAAACTAGTCTAGAAAATGTTTATGTTAAACATAAAGAGGTATCTGGAAGATGTAAGGTTTTTAACTATACATTTCCATTTTACTTCTTCTAAATCCTTTTAATATACACAAAATATGACAAAATAAAATTGATAGTGTCTGATATATAATTATATGTTATAGTTTTAATGTAATAAGCTATATCAATCTCCACTTCCATCAAATAGTAAACAAAATTATCGATCACGTGTAAGGAGGACTGCCACCTTGCGAACCGTTGTAATTCGTGTCCCATAAACACCTTTCAAGAATGGATATAATTTTTCATTTAAAATATTTAAGAAATATCAATTACATTATTATAATTATTCAATAATTAAATTATATATTCCATCTTACTTTCCATTTCATGGAAGATATGATAGTGTCGCTCCTGTGTACGGCTGAATAGCACCTCGGGAAATGATTTGATTCATTTTTCAATTATGCCTTACATGTAAGGTATTAAGGATAAAATTAATGAATATATAAGATATTAATGAATTATCCATACTTATTTAAATATAATACCACATATAAATTCTTAAATTTTAATCCTTCAGAAAATAATAATGTTGCTCATGTGTACCTGTGAACTACCACCTATGGGTAGCGAAGTGAAATGTTTTTCACTTAATTTTTACATTTATTAATATAAATTATATATATTACATAATAATGATTTTATAATTTTTAATTTATATTTATTTTCCTTTAATTTTATTTGTTGAAAAAAATGGAAACAATGTTCATGCGTATGTAAGGCTTACTATGTCCATGAGTAGTGCATTCCATTTTATATCTCCCAATTTTAAAGATTTATATAAATAAATATATAATGAATATATATGATATTTATATCATGTTTAAAATTCTTTAAATTATTTATCCATGATAAATTTAAAATGAACAAAATTATAGAAATAAAATATAAATGAAAAACGAAGCAATTATCATGGAAATAATTTTTTATTAAATAATTGTTAACAAATGGGCCATAAAATAATATAAATAATTCATATACGGTATTAAATAAAATATTATGGTTATTTAATATATTTATTATAAATAAATATTTACTATATAGTATTTATGTACATATACAAAGTAAATCGAACTTGAGGTAAGGGTTTCTCGTCTCACTTTTACTTCCATGAGATGTATGTCTTATTCTATACTTAGTTATTTTGTGTGGTGTATATAATTAGCCATTGATATATTATATCATGAATCCCATTATATTCATGGTATTTAGTGTTTATTTTTAATTTTTTTCTATCATGGGTCTTATAATTCAAAATTTACTAAAGCTATAATGGTTTGTTTTACAATCTCATTATTTATAATATTTTTTTAGGATTATTGTTATAATGATGAAATATTATGGTATATAACTCATAAAACTAATTAATTTCCTTGTATTATATTTATTCATAAACGTCTCAAGTAATATTACCATTTTTCTCTATGTGGTAATTAAAACTATTATGAGAATGTCTTTAATAAAATCTGTCCTTATTTCTCTCATCGTTTGGAAATAATTTTTCTTCAAAAACCATGTTGTTTAAAAATGGATTCATAATGTTTTTAACATTATCAAAATTATTTATTAAGTATTTTTTAAACCATTTTTTACTTTTATGAAAAAAATAAAATAAATATTTTTTCATTTTGTGAATAAGGTATGTTTGGATTTTTCTGTAAATATGAGAGGGAATATATTTTTTGACATGTAAAACATGTAAATAATTGACCACCAACAAAAAAATCTTTTTTTTAATCTTCCTCTACAATTTTATATGTTTTTCTTAAGAAAAATTTTTCCCTAGTATTCTAGAAATTTTTTGTTTTTAAAAGTGATTTCTAAATTCAAAAGGATATTTTCCTTGAGAATGATTTAATGGATTTTTTATGGTATTTCGATTCATCAATGAAAAAAACCCTAATTTTACATATTCTAAATTTGAAATATTTTATAATTATATCATTCTTATTATTGTTCCATATGGTTTATGACCAGTTTGGATGGGGATGTCTCGATTTGTTACCATTTATATTTCATTGAATGTTGTATGATTATGATTATTGATTGGAGTAATTATTAACATTTATTATGATATTTTTTCAATACAAATAGTTATGTTGATTATGTTTAACCCCTTTCATGTTATGAATTCATTGGAATTAATAAGTGATGTTTGGGGCCCGCTATAGCCCCTCAGTATATCAGTAAGTCTCATGAGACAAATCGGTTGGAAAAATTAGATGGGTTTTGACCCATGGATTCAAATTTTCTTTTGAATGGTCTTGAAACTATATTTCAAATGCATTCCATTATTACGTCCCTTATTATGAAGTTTTTTATTAATTTCCATGTGATTATTTGATTATTTATAACATCTATTGATAATTTTTAAAATCAAGTGGTTGTTTATATGGATTTATTTGATTATTATTTATTCCTACCATATAATGATCAATTTATTGTTTAAATAGAATTTTTTTAGTTACCTTTCAATATTTATTATATATAACGTCCTGGACCTGGGTGCCACTCGAAATGGTGCCCTAAGCCTGGTTGGTCACAAGGCCTCAAGATCATCTCCCCAAACGCAAGAGCATACCGACAAGAAGTGAGGGCCTAGGTGAGTCAGTGGGGAAACTATGCCCTAATTACTAGTGTATCACATCAGAAGTCAAACATACAGTAAATAGCATAAGTGAATAAATAAGAAGACAACTGATGAAAAGTCATGATAGGAATACATATCAATAGTAAGAAGTGTCCCATATACAAAATGATGTGGATGGTACAAGTATCTAGAATGAGTCTAAATAGGTACATGGAAATATATTACAGTACAAGTATCCCAAGAAGAAACAAATATCAAAAAGGTATCCTAGCATCAGAAACCTCACTTGTTCCTATGCTCCCCTACTCTAAGTAAGAATCAAAAATATCTAATATGGTGTTTTCCTTTATCATTACCTGCAATCATATAATCTTTTTGGGTCCCCAAGGATGCCGAAATAGGGTGTGAGATAAACATCCCAAAAGGAAACCACTAAGGTATATACAGTTCTGACAAAAATTCTAAAAAAATGCTAGAAACTGTAAACAACTGGTAAGTGAGTGCATATGCCCAAGGCACAAGTCTACTATAACAAGTAAAACTAAATAGCCCTCAGGGATACCTGAAAAAAGAGAGTCATATCTAAACATGGCAGCTATAACAAATTAAACAAGTCACCTGGCCATGTCGTACATCCACCTATATCAAAAAACCATATCCACATTATATAAAGAAAACATGTTTCCCACAGCCACGTCGTATAGGGAAGTAGCATCCCACTGCCACGTTTTATAGTTAAGTGTAGACCCCAAGGGCCGGATCCAAGGTGCTAGCAGACAAAGGCATCTAAGTAAGAATATCTAGACCACAGAGCTCTGTATCTAAGGATCATGTACAAGTAATCAAATCGAGTCCCATGGGAATCCCTGGTGGAAAGTCAGTTAGGCACTAGTTGGGGTCCTAGGACTATGGAAATAGAATGTCCTACGTGATCCCAAGAAATCCAGATCCACAGGGTAGCAAGGCCCGACGCATCCCATGGAATCAAGACCTAAGGGGCAGATTCAACCCAAGGAATACACTACCGTGTTCCAGATCCATGGTGGGAAGTTTGAGGTATCTATCAAACCATTCAATCATTCAAATTAAGCATTCATAAACATGTGAGTATACCCACTCACATCAATAAGCACAATCCATGAGAATACCCACTCATGAAACCATTTACCATAATCATATAAGCCTACCCTCCAATATAATCTATTTAACATGCCATTAATAATTTACATATTGGTATACCCACCCATATAAACACATTTCATTTAAGTCAATCTATCTAAATGGACAAGGCATAATGTGATTTTCAATATGCAAGGAGGTAGTAAATATCATAAACTAGTTACAAAAGCTGTCATGTCTTCTAATGGCTTCCTCTATCTAGGAAAGAACAATCGCACACCCATTGGGTGGTTTAAATAGGCATAAACAAGGTATTCCTTTAAGGCGCACCCCTTTGGTGACCATGAAACAAGCGATGGGTGTCGATGTAATGAAATGGAACCCATGGTCAACCTCACTAGGTCCGACTATATCTAATAAATGCTACATTCTCAAAAAAAAATAACTCACTAGAACTACCGATGAATGGAATATCATCCAAGCACTCGAAAAAACCAAGAAAATCTTAAATAAAGTATAGACCACCTACATTACCTCGGTAGTAGATAGCTTGTCCAGTATTGTGTCTTGATTTGTCCTGATTTGGAATAAATATGAGGAACATATAATGAATGGAATATTATGGAATATGGGCCTAAATCCAAATAGCATAGCCATTATTATAGACAATAAATAATTGATAAAAATGAATGTATGCCTTAATTATGTCGATCCATATTGATGATCAGCAATAAAAACGGAAGTCAGATGGCGAATCTAGCTCAAGGACTAGGTTAAGCTCTAAAGGAGAGAGCTATGGGATATGGTTTCTTTGAGTGGAGGAGAAAACCCAATTGGGATTTGAAAATAAATTTTATTTTTAATTTAATATTAAAAAAACACATAGCAGGGGTCACAAAGTTTACTCACATTGTTTCCCAAACTGTGTGGAAACTGGGAACACCTCTCTGCCTAAAAGGGGTGCTTCGCATGGTTACCTAGCACGGTCTGAATAACTATGTGGTAAGCATGTGGAACTTCTTATCCTAAAACCTACATTTTCTCAGACCTCTCACATTGTTTACCTAAACTGTGCGCATGCTTTGAGAAAACCATGTGATAGTTCATTTTCATCACAAAACATGGTTTCAGCCTTCAAACAAGCCTCAAATACCTCCAAAACACAAGAGATCAAGTTAATAATTCACATAAGACCATAAAAAGGAAATTAAAATGAAAATAAAAGGATTTATACCTCAAAAGAAAACCTGGGTTCTTACAATCTTCCCACTTTATAGTAATTCATCCCTGAATTGCTCTCTAAAGGGTGGTCAAGATTTGCCTGAGAACAACTCTGGCCACTGATCTTCTACGTCGGCCTCCCTCTCCCAAGTCTCATCTTATAAACATTTGTGCTGCCATAGCACTTATACTAGAGGGACTGACCAACCTCATATAACTTTCGTGCACATTTCAATAATATGAATCGGATGCCCCTCGAAGGAGACCTCAACATGAAGCTCAACCTCCTCGGGCTGAAAAACATGAGACGGTTCTAATTGATAGTGGTGAATCTAAGATAAATGTAATATATCATTCATGCCTTGGTACCTCTATTGTAGCAGCAACTAATAGGAAACTGACCCAACTCTCTCCAGAATCTCAAATGGTCCGACATATCTCGGTGATATTTTACCATGTATCCTGATCTTCCTGTGTCCCAACCTCAGTGAGACATGCAAGAAAACATGATCCCCAACCTCATACTCTAGAGGTCATCTTCGGTGATCGGCATATGATTTCTGACGAGACTTTGCAATATCCATCCACTTCTAAATCAATTGGACCTACTCAGAAGTCTCCTACAAGAGACGTGGTTCCAATAAAGGTGTATCTCCTTCCGGCAACCAGCATAGGGTAGAACGAAATAGCCTACTATATAAAGCCTCATAGGGTTCCATTTGTATCATCTCATAATAATGGTTATTGTAGGTTAACTCAACAAGGATAATGTGTCTCTCCCAAGAGCCCCCAAAATCTAGGATGCATGCTTGAAGCATGTCCCCTAGCACTATATTTTCTGACTGAACATTATTCTGAGGGTGGTATGTTGTGCTCAGAATCACCAGTGTGCCCGGTGCCCTTTGAAAAGTATTCTAGAAATTAGACAAAAAGAGTGTGTACCTAACTAAAATGATAGTGTGTGTGACCCCATTAAGTCATACCACCTCTCGAATTTACAACTTTCTAAGATCGTCAACTCTGAAGGTCTCCTTGATCTGAATGAAATGTGTGGCCTTCATAATCAAGCCAATGAAAACCCACATAGCATCATTACCTCGAGGTGACCACCAAAAAACAGTAATTAAATCCATCGTGACATCATCCCATTTCCACTCTTGGATGGGACTATGGTGTAAAAGACCATCTGGTCGTTGATGTTCCTCCATCACCTGCTAACAGGTGGAGAACCTCATAACAAAACCAGTTACCTCTCTCTTTATTCCCTGACACCAATACAAATGTCTCAAGTCACAGTATATCTTGGTTGCCTCAGGATGTGCTTCCCATGTTGAAGCTTGAAACTCCCACATCAACAACTCACGTATGTCCACTAGAATCCAAACATGTCCATGTATATATAGGATCTCATCATCACCTACCATCCAACCAGGAGGAGGGTCCTCACCTGCCACACTATATCATAGAACTAGGCCTTCTGAATTCCATAGTAGCCTCATCCTAACTTTGTCTGGTAAGTTAGAGGTCATAGAAAAAGATGATAGAAAAGTCTTCCCTTTTTCAGTCGTTCACCTCCATATGCATCTTAGAAAACAACCCTATAAGTTTCCACTCTCTACTGGCCTATTGTACTGCCTATATTTGAGTCATTCTACTCAGTGCATTGGCTACTACATTTCCCATAGTAGGAATGTATGAAAGCTTGAAGTCAAAGGACTATAGATACTCCACCCACCATCACTTCCTCAAATTAAGATCACACTGCATAAAGATATACTTGAGGCTTTTGTGGTCTGTGTACACAACAAAATTCTCTCCTAGTAAATAACACCTCAAACAGCGCAACACATGAATAACTGCCACTAACCCGATATTGTGTGTAGGGTAATTCTTACCCTGAGGCCTCAGCTTCTGAGACCCATATGCCACTACTTGATCCCCTTGAATCAGCACTACCCCCATCCCAATACCTGAAGCATCATATTAACCTTTTTAACGCTGGCCCTACTCTGGCAGTATCCGGACTGGTGATGATGTCAACCTCCATTAAGCTTCGGAAAGGTTGTCTCAAAAGATTCTAACAACACAAACTTCACACCATTCTTCATCAAGTCGATAAAAGGTTCTTCTAAGTGTAATAAGTCCTATATAAAATGCATTTAGTAGTCTACTAGCCTCAATAAACTTTGTATGTCAAAAAATTTCTTGGGTTGTTCCCAAGAAACTGGGGCTCTCACCTTCTCCGAGACAACTGACACTAGTGTCTCTAAGATTATGTGACCCAAGAAGTGAATCTATTCGATCCAAAAGTGGCAATTTGTGAGCTTAGAATATAATTGATGCTCTCTCAATGTATTAAAAACGATCTCAATATGGTTGGAATAGTCATGTTTATTGTGAGAATGCTTCAAGATATCATCCATGAAAACCACCATAAAAGAATCTAGGTAATGATGGAACACTTGGTTCATTAAATCCATGAGAACTGATGGCGTGTTCATGAGAGAGAATGCCATAACTAGATACATGTACAACCCATACCTAATACAAAATGTTTTATGAGGTATATCTTTAGGTCGAACATGCACCTGGTAATATCCTAAACTCAAGTCGATCTTCGAGAACACTTGAGCTCCTTGAAGCTGGTCAAACAGGTCATCTATCCATGGAAAATGATATCGGTTTTTAACTGCCATCTAGTTCAGTTTTTGATAGTCCACTACCACAAAAACAGTTTTTCCCAGCCCCCCCCCCCCCCCCTTTATCAGCACTAACGAAAAAGCGCTGAAAAGGGGGGTCCCTTTATCAGCGCTCAAAAAATCACTGATAAAGGTCTCCTTTATCAGCTATTTTTTTTAGCACTGATAAAGCACCCCCCCCCCCCTTGTCACCTCTTTTTTTAGCACTGATAAAGGGACACACTTTATCATCGCTTGTTTAGTAGCGCTGATAAAGGGTCAACTTCAAAAAAATTAAAAAATATATATTAATATATAAATTTATAAATATATTTATATTGATATAAATATAATATATAATTTTTAAATATATTTTAGATAAGTATAAATGTACATTTACACTTAATATACTTAATATATAAGATATTTTTTGAAAATGGCTTCTTAAAAAATTAAAAAAATATTTTTGATTAATAATTTGCTAATTATTATGGAGTAATAGTCATTTAATAACAACTTTAAGACTATAAAAATTAAAAAAATTAAAAAAAGATCCAAAATATGTTGAAAATACAACCCAAACTTCAAACGGCCATAACTTTTGATTCGTGTGTACGTTTCAGCTCTACCACATATCAAATAGAAGCCTACAACGAGCTCTACGTCGCTGTGACTGGGGGCACCCGAGTCAATGGGTTTTCAAGGCCAAAAGAGGCCTAGAAGGCCTCCAAAAATTAGTTTTTAGTCAGGGTATCCCAATTATTTAACATTTTGTCGATTTTCAGCCACATTTAAGGGGGTATTATTGGATTTTTTTGGTGGGGACTGAATTTATTCCAAGGTATTACATTCATATTGATATTATGTCTTTGAAATTTTATCGTTTTTTATAATTCATTGTTATTTATAATCAAATATATAACAATATATACATATTTTTTATATATTCACACATAAAAATTAAATATAAATATAAATAATAAAATATATTTACATATAAAATTTATTACATTTATCTAAATAATAACTAATATCCATTTTATTTAAAATAAAAATATATGAATATTTATATACCTATATATTAATCTAACTATATATATATATATTAATCTAGCTATATATATATTAATATACTATAAATATATATATTAATATCACTGTAAATATATATATTAATATCACTGTAAATATATATTCATATAACCATATATATATATATTAATATAAATATATATTACTATACGAAGAAATATATCTATATATATATAAATAGAGATATGTATTAATATAACTATATATATATATATTAATATAACTATATATATATTAATATAAATATATATTACTATACGAATAAATATAACTAAATATATATATATATATAATAGATATATATATTAATATAACTATATATATATTAATATAACTATATATATATTAATATAACTATATATATATTAATATAACTATATATATTAATATAACTATATATATATATATTAATATGACTATATATATATTAATATAACTATATATATTAATATAACTGTATATATATTAATATAACTATATATATTAATATAACTATATATATTAATATAACTATATATATATATATATATTAATATAACTATACATATATTAATATAACTATATATATATATTAATATAACTATATATATATATTAATATAACTATATATATATTAATATAACTATATATATATATTAATATAACTATATATATATAGAGATATCATGAAATGGTAAACAAATCAAAATAGAGTAGTGGTAAGGGCTTAGGCGCACAGGGGGGAGGTCTCGAGTTCAAAACCTGTTGGAGGCAGAGGCGCGCATGGGGGTGGATGTGGGGGGCTAGCACTGATAAAGGGTGGAGGGTCAGTGTGCGGGGCGCTGGAGGGGGTCAAAATGCTATTAAAAGTGGGGCTCAAGCGCTATAAAAGGCCCCTCGGATTGGCATGATTTTTTTTTTTAATTTTTTTTAATTTTTTTTAATTTTTTTTTTAATTTTTTTAATTTTTTTAACTTTTATCAGTGCATTTTAAAAATCGCTGATAAAAGGGTCATTTATCAGTGCTAAAACTAAAGTGTTGATATAGGACCCCTTTATTCGGGTCATTTATCAGCGCTAAATGGATACCGGAGCACCTTTTAGAACTAGATCGATGGAGAAATCCACCTCTCTCATGAGTTAAAACAGTAAATTATTCAAGAAAGATGTCCCTGAAGTGCTCCACTATTGGAGGAAAGTCAACCTAACCCACTACCTGATCATCCTGAAACAAACTAGTAATCGGGCATGTCATCCTGCCATGCCCACGATGCTCAAGTACAGCTCTTCTCTCACAGACATCCCATTCAACCTTGTGAATGAACACTACACCCTCTAGTGATGTGAAAGTCACCCTTCGGTGATAGAAGTAAACATATGCTTGATAATAAATGTTCCATTCCATTCCTAGAATGATGTCAAAACCTATCATCTCGATTACATAAAGATCCTAGAAGAAGTGACACCCTCCAACCTCAAGGGGACACTCTGTACACTAGCGCATATCACCCGTTCTAACTCCCAATGGTGTTTCTAGCATCAAAACTCCCTAAAAATTAAAATTATAAGTCTAAGACTTTTTACCACACGTGTAGAGATAAAAAATTGAGAGGAAACTTTTTCAAAAAGAGAAGATGAAATAGTATAAGCTACTAAGATCATACCTATCACTGTAGATGGCCCGGGATCCTGCTCTTGTTCGATCGGTTTCACATCATAAGTCTGGAAGGTACCACGACCCCATGACCCTTCCTGGCTACCCTAAGCTGATCCACCCTGCTATCCCTGAGAACTTAGTGTTTTTATCCCACAAACATGACCGCCACTTCCCTGACCTAACTGGCATGCACTACTCTAGCACCCAGCCTAATGCGGAGCTGAATAATCTACTCCTGAACCCAACGTCAAAGTTGGCCCCTACCACTCGCAGATAGAGGGAAGGTCCTACAAAACATTTTCATGTTCCCCATCCTACTGCAAGCTCAAAACTCAACTGGGTCACGGTCACACTGATTTTTCATGTGGCCTCACCTACAATACTGATGGAAAAACAACAAGCTACCATCACCCATAGCCTGACTAGAACTCATGTCATGATAATCCTCAAAACGGTGCTTCCTACCTGAATACGTAGATCCACTAGGACAAGAATCAAACTCCCATGTTCTATACCACCAGATTCCCTTAGGTTATGCTCTGTAATGTGTTCCAAGTATTCCATAACTGCCATCGCACCCTACTATAGACATATAAACTCACTATCCCACATTTCTCTTAGAGTAATGAGGTAAAAGTAGTTTTAGAAGCAGGATTGAAATTCATCTCATCACATATTACGTAGCCCATCAGTCTAGTTCAAAACATCAAATCGGTGCTTTTTCACTCCACGTAGCATGTACGTTGCAAGCTAGACCCTTTGCTACGGAGGCATCTCTAGATGCTCAAAAATGTATAACATGGTCTCTATCCATGTCTCTATAGCCTATGGTCCTCCATCCCCTAAAAACATAGTAGGATGCTTCTACTATAACACTTGTGTCAACTCATCCATATTCATGGCTGGATGCGGTGATCCTTGGAAATCCTACATGTAGCGAAAGAAACCCCTGAAAAAATATGCCTCATCGCGTGTGTCTAGAACAGCCTCAGGTACAATTGTTGGCACTATAGGAGGATCAAGTGGTAGCATGTGGCCCACCTTCTCTGAAGTATGTTCATTGCCTCCACCGTGGCATACCACTGGAGTTCGTTATGTTGGTATGTCTCTAAAATTGAAAACGCACTCCTTAAGAAAGAACAACATCAAGGCACAAATCTCAAAAGCTTAGGATAGGTCAAAACCTTCCTAGAAACCAATTCAACCCCATAGCCTGCTTTTAAAGCTAGTATTTTATAAAGAACAGCCATTGAACCACTACAAACTATGCCTCTCTCCCACTCAAAATGTGGGTCCAGGTCAAGTCTCTATTCACCATTCAATTTTCTATATCAATTTAACATTAAGTTATTTGTGAAATTTTACCAAGGGTTTACCAATTTGCGAATCCATGAGGGCCCATAACACCTCAGGAACCCAAAATGTGGTTCCCACTCAAACCATACATGTAAAAAAATCATTTAACTCTTAAATTTCACTGGTGCATCATTTCCCAATTCATAAGGTCCCATATCTCTTATGGATTTAAATATGGAATCAAACCTTTATGTATTGTGCCCAACTAACACAATAGTAGTCACAGATATCACACAAACTATCACAATAGCATGAAATATCCAATGCATCCAAGATTGCATGGAATAATGCATGGCATGTAATTCAAGAAAGTGTATATATGATTCTTGAGATAGCACACCCACATCTATTCATGTTGAAACTGAAATAGAACCCACAATTTCATCAATAGTGTAACGCCCCGACCCCAGCTACCCAGAGTTGGTGCATTACTTCGTATCATTGGCATGATCACAAAAGATCAAGTCTTGAAAGACCGATTAGTTTAGTAGCCTTGAAAACACTAGATATATTCATAAACGTTACATTACAGCATAAAGTGAAAAAATACAATAACAAAGTCTTCATAGTCCACACTCATATCCTCTTCTGACTATCCTTGCAGGTCATTCATAAAATACTTCTTCACATCCTGGAAAATATTAAAACATTGAAAGGGGTGAGCTCAGATGCTCAGTATGGATAACAATATTGCGGAAGCTTTCATAAATAAAATTTAACATTTAAGGCAATGTATAACTAAAACAAAATCCTCTTAAACTTGAACATTAGCATAATATGGCAAAAGTAAAATGAAATAATTCCATTTACTTACTCACATGGATATTCTACTAGTCGAATAATCACATGAAATATCAATAACCACTTTCATAATGATGGAATGCATAATGCCAGAATATCATAACCACGTAGCCAAGGCCTCGTGCCAAGACCACAAATAAGATTTTGTCAAGGCCTCATGCCAAGACACTAGTTTGTCTCATGAGACCTACCGATGAATCGAGGAGCTGTAGCAGGCTCCACCCGTCACTTATTAAGTCCAATGAATTCCTCATATGAATAGGTTTAAACAAATCATAAACCATAACATAATCGTATCACGTAAAACATGTATAAAGGAAACATAACATTTCCACATTTCAATCACAAGATATCAATACAACACATTGATATAATAAAAACACTTTAAAAACCATTTTCAATACCAAAATAAAAGAAAGTTACAACTTTTTATTTATTTTTCATTAAAAAAAGTTCTGGCTTGTAGAGGAATCCAAAACTCAAATAATGGTCACGGCGGCAGAGAGGTCGTTGTCGCGGCATACGTAAGAAAAAAAAATTCCTTTTATCGTTTAGTAAAAACGCTTCATATAAAAAGATTCCTTTTGAATAAAAGTAAAGTCAAAGGGGGTTTATACACCGTATAAATGAAAGTTGTGTATAAAACCAAATATGCCTCAATGAAAGGAGATTGAGACGAAGTCCTTAAAAAGATAATTTTTAAAATAAAATAGATCTATTATGTGTATTTAATATAAGTACACATAAAGAAAGTACAAATAAAAGATAGGACATAACAATATCATGACATAATTTGAAAGTAGGAGATTAACCCAAAGAATAGAAATTGGGTGAAGAAGTTCCCATACAAAGATCATTTTTTTAAAATAAAATAAATATAGTATATTTATTCACTATAAGTACACATAATGAATGTACAAATACAAGATAGGACATAATAATATCATGACATAATTTGAAAGTATGAGATTAACCCAAAGAATATAAATTGGGTTTAGAAGTTCTCTTACCTCGTGTCCGAATTCACTTGACGGTTCTTTGATCCCCTGAATAATAAACTAGATTTAATCTCTACCTTCTTAAGAACCTTTTCCAAGTTCATTATTCCTTTTATTTTACTTATTACCATGTTATGAACATTATGTAATTATTTAAGTTAATAACGGTCGTTTTGTCGATCTTTGCTACTTGAGTCAAAAATAAACTTCTTATAATTACAAGTTGTTCATGTGGTGATATATCCATTATATCCAGAATGATATTCATGATATTGATATCATATATCTCATATATATTCAGTATATACATGCATTTATAATATTCCATAACGTTTGGCGGTAAGAAATGAAATGCACCGTTCATGGAGACGGTAAGCTGTACGTACGCATGAACGCTACTTTCATTTCTATTTCATATTTAATGGAATGAAGTTATAAATATATAAAGTTATAATATAATTCCAGTATAATATAATGTATAATACCATTTACTCCATCCTTTATACATCCCACATATGGCATTAACGATTCAAATCACTTTGAGGGGGCGGTAGTCCGCACTTCCTAAAATGAAATTATCGCGTTTACCCATAATGGAAATCATAAAGTATGCCACAAATGAGAAATACAGAATCATAAGGAAAACATATAAATAATATATATATCATATATTAAAATAGTGTCATCAAAATGGCCACCATTAGGGGTGTTATATGAGTGTTGAACAATCATCGTTTCGTGAGGCATAAATTCGCCATCCACAGAAACAGTATGTTCTTTAAACATTAGATGTAGGTGTGTGTAAGTGTAGCTCGAATAATTATTATAACAACATCCTAGTATATTGAGGATACTGTTGTTGTTACAAAAGAAATGAATAAAAAGATTTTAGGGGGTTGGATAAGCAGAATAAAACAAAATAACATAAGAGAAGACATTACCTTAAAATCGGGTAACTCTTTTTGATTTGAGCCAAAGGCTTCCTTGGGAAGACATTCACCCAAAGTGAGCATTCTAAGAGTAAGGGAGGGACGTTGAGAGAGTATTTGGGCAGAGGTTGGCCGAGCCAAAAGGCTTTTATGGTGTGAGTAAGGTGGTAGTGGTGGGGGCCTTTTATAAGTGGGGAGGAGGGGTACTCTTGGAAAGTAATGAAATGTTACTTTATTATACAATGATTTTCGGATTCTAAAGGTCCCACACTTATATAATTCGAGGCTAAGATGACAAGGGTTCGAAATATTCTCATCCAATAGGCTTTGGACAAGTGTAATTCTTATATTTACATTATCCTTCAATTTTATTAAAATCGTTAATTAATGAGGTAATCGCTGCATCAGCATGGTGTCATAAATAATTTAATTTATTTAATGTCGAAAAATTATAAAAAAAATATCATGATGTAGGAAATGTTTTTATATTTCTAATTAATATTTATAGTAAAAAATATGACTTTAATAATCCCATTTAATTTTTTTTTTAGTAAAACAACTTATGTCTGTGAAATTTTTATTTAAACATTAAATAAAAGTTATTTATGTCATTTTCTACCAAAGTGGCTCCATGGGGTCCTCAAGTTGACCCATGGATTGTCATGGTCGGCCATGACACATACAATTGGGGTAGTACAAGTGTAAAGGTATTTTAATATTTTTATAATATCATTTTTACCATAAGTTTCACTAATTACCATCAATCACGATTAATTAAACTTAAAAGTTACTATTCACCAAAAAAAATTATTTTAATCCCATTGAACCACATTTTACTTCCTAATGACAACCATGTATGTCGTATTTTTGAAAATCAAATCACAGATGTGGTAATGTTTCATTTAAACGAAAAATCAGTTTTTTAACTACCACTTAGTGGTTTCACTATTCATCAAAAATTGAAGTTTTTCAGAATAATGCCAAAATTTCACCCTAAGCTATAATTGATATTCTGAATTCAAAAATGATGTATATTTTACAAAATTACAAACATATAAGTTTCATTAATTAATTTCATAATTAATTCCCGTGGTCACAACAAATAGCGTGTTTTTAAGAAACAATATATATCAAAAGATTGACAATTGTTTATGTCCAATTTCAAAGTGAAATTAATTCTAATGACCACCATTGGGTAAAATGGTAAAAATATATTCCAATTATACTTTAAAACCACTCAATATTATAATTTATCACTATAAATTATTTTTATTAAAAAAGTTTTTTTTAAGTATTTTTCACTATTCATAAAAATTGGAAGTTCTCAGAAAAATACCAAAAATTCAACATAGGCTAATTTCGATATTCCGAATCCAAAAATGAAGTCCATTTTGAAATATAAAATTTATATAATTTCAAAAGGTGGGTATTAATATTCGTAATGGCTACTTTGATTAGTTGTGGTGTGTTAGAACTCGAAGTTGCATACAATGCAAGCTATTGCATTATTTAATGAGAAGCGTATCATGGAAGCTCGGGGTGTTACATTCTCCACTCCTTCAATAAATTGCGTCCTCGCAATTTGAAAATGTTCTTCAAAAATAAAAGGTTGAAAATAGAAAATACCTTTGTAGAAAACCCACATTGGAAATAAGGTTAATAAAAATATAACTTTAAAAGATAGAAAGATAAGTACAAAGGTCACCCGAGATAGCCCATACTAGGATTCTTTAAAAATATGGATATGAAAGAAAGAAAACCATCAAGGTCTGATGGAGAGTCATAGAAAACTGGATTAGGAAAAATTTAACCATAAGAAAATCACAAACTTGTGATTGGTTAAATAGTCATTGAATCCTCAGTTGGAAAAGTTAACCGGCAACGTTTTTGTTTTAAGTTTCCTTTTATAAAGTTGAGGAATTTATTTAGGAGATTTACTAAGAACATAAGGGAATATACATACTTGTCATGTAGACTTTCATTCTTTAATAAATTTTTACCAAAAACCCATCTTTCACTCTAAAAGGTAACAGAACTCAAAAATATTCTATTTATCCTAATTGTATAAGGTTCCAAATATTAACACATACCTTTTAGATTAGTAAAACTATTTTGTAATAACCAGGGACTTCCTGTAGGCTAGTGGTAGGTAATAAAGGCCTGTCGCACTATGGTTGTGGGTTCGATTCCTGCAGCTTTGTCCAACGCGACGGGTTATGCCCCACCCTGCAGGTTGTCCTTTTCATAAAACTATTGTATTATAATATTCCAAAGATTATCTTCAGAAATGTTTTAACCTTAAACAATACTATCCATGGTTCAACTTAATCCATTCCAACCTTAATGGTTATCCAAAATACCTCTGTCCAGACTTTCTCTAAAAGGTCTCTAAATTCTAAAATCAATTGTAACATCAGATTCCCCAAACAAAGTAATGTTTCTATTATTGTCACATACTAAAAATATGATTTCCTTCATCATATTAAAACCTTAATGATAACAACAAGTACTGCAGTACAATACTTATATATATCACATTATTTTTATAACCAGAATATAATCCTTGAGTCCAAAAGCACCAATACATTAATTATTTTGCTTCAACTGTAGTAACAGCATAAGATTGTCTTTGATCCATTGGACTTTTCTGAGGTAAGTTTCCCTGACGCTTAGGACATTCATTTGCATAATTCCTCATTTCCCTACAATTGTAGCATTCAACATTGATAGCCTCTTTCTTTCCCTTGCAATCACGATCCTGGTGACCCTTTTCTCCACATTTATAACAAACTCTCATTCCTTTTAGGCAAGTACCGGGGTGATTCTTCCCAAAATTATCACATAATGTAAAATCCTTCTTTCCTTTTTTCCCTTTATCCATCTCTTGTTCCACCGTTCTCTTCTTCTCTTGCTTTACATTATTGTCATAAGACTTAGAGAATTCCTTTTCTGTCTTGATAGCACACGAGACAATATATTCGTATGAGAAGGATTGTGATACTAAAGCTCGACGGAGATATGGTTTTAACCCATCAAAGAAACGATCAATATTACTTCTTGGGTTATGTATATAATCAGTAGCATACCTCGCTAACCTTGTAATGTTGGCCTCATACTTTGCGACATTCTCATCCTCCTTTTTTCTCAGATTCAGAAATTGCCTTTCCATATCTGCTCGATGGTCACGAGGAAAGTATTTTTCTAAGAAAAGCTATTTGAACTCTCTCCATTCCATATTTGATACTTCTTCATCTTCCTTTGTGTTTTGAATCAGCGACCACCATTGATCGGCATCTCCAATGAGGCGGTAGACTGCCATGACAACCTTCTCCCATTCGCTACTCCCGAAGGCATAGAATATTTTTTCTAAGGAGTTTATCCATTGCTCAGCTACTAATGGATTTTTACCCCCATTAAATGTTGGTGGTTGTTTCCTCATGAATCAATCTAACATTGATCCTCCACGTTAGGGATCAGGGTGCTCCATATGAGTAAGGTTATTATTCATAACCTGAGTGAGTTGTCCCTGTATGGTAATAAGTAGCACCAGTTGTATCTCCAGATCCACAATAATTATCTTGAGCAGGAGGGAAATTCCTACACGGAGTGCGTGCATTGATATGGTTTCCATTCCTTCCACTAGGCGCCATTTCTAAACAATGGCATAAACTAGATTAGTTTATGAATCAAAATACATAATTCCATACTTGTAAAATACTTAACATAAATTGAACTATTTATGGATATAATCCATAAAAATGTTTTCTTTGAGGAATTATATACTCATAACCCTTCATAGTGGTTTTTAAAGAAAATGAGAATTATCCAGAGCATATCCCCCAGGAGTTTCGTAACCAAGAGTGCAGCAAGGCCCGTTGTCGTGCACTAGTTCCCGTTCGAGTCTAGCTCAAAGTGGTGTTTTCGGGTTTTACGCCTAGGTACATCTGTGCCAGAGCCGCCTCTACCTGCTCATATCCAGACAGGGATGTATTGTTCGGAAAACTCCCAAAATCTCTACAACAAAAAAATTCTAGGAATTTCTTCTATACTAATCTTCAAAGTCTATCTTTGGGCTATGTGCTCTAATCAGAGTTTATCTAAATCTAGCTTCTAAGGTTAGTACTAAACTGCCTCTGATACCAACTGTAACGCCCCGACCCCAGCAACCCAGAGTCGGTGCATTACTTCGTAACATTGGCATGATCACAAAAGATCATGTCTCGAAAGACCGATTAGTTTAGTAGCCTTGAAAACACTAGATACATTCATAAATGTTACATTACATCATAAAGTGAAAAAATACAATAACAAAGTCACCATAGTCCACACTCATATCCTCTTCTGACTATCCTTGCAGGTCATTCATAAAATACTTCTTCACATCCTGGAAAATATTAAAACATTGAAAGGGGTGAGCTCAGATGCTCAGTATGGATAACAATATTGTGGAAGTTTTCATAAATAAAATTTAACATTTAAGGCAATGTATAACTAAAACAAAAGCCTTTTAAACTTGAAATTTAGCATAATATGGCAAAAGTAAAATGAAATAATTCCATTTACTTACTCACATAGATATTCTACTAGTCAAATAATCACATGAAATATCAATAACCACTTTCATAATGATGGAATGCATAATGCCAGACTATCATAACCACGTAGCCAAGGCCTCGTGCCAAGACCACAAATAAGATTTTGTCAAGGCCTCGTGCCAAGAAACTATTTTGTCTCATGAGACCTACCGATGCATAGAGGAGCTGTAGCGGGCTCCACCCATCACTTATTAAGTCCAATGCATTCATCATATGAATAGGTTTAAACATATCATAAACCATAACATAATCGTATCACATAAAACATGTATATATGAAACATAACATTTCCACATTTCAATCACAAGATATCAATACAACACATTGATATAATAAAAACACTTTCAAAACCATTTTCAATACCAAAATAAAAGAAAGTTAAACCTTTTTATTTATTTTTCATTAAAAAAAATTGTGGCTTGTAGAGGAAGCCGAAACTCAAATAATGGTCACGGCGGTGGAGAAGTCGTTGTCACCACATACGTAAGAAAAAAACATTCCTTTTGTCGTTTAGTAAAAATGCTTCATATAAAAATATTCCTTTTGAATAAAAGTTAAAGTCAAAGGGGGTTTATACACCGTATAAATGAAAGTTGTGTATAAAACCAAATATGCCTCAATGAAAGGAGATTGAGAAGAAGTCCTTAAAAAGATCATTTTTAAAATAAAATAGATCTATTTTGTGTATTTACTATAAGTACACATAAAGAAAGTACAAATAAAAGATAGGACATAATAATATCATGACATAATTTTAAAGTAGGAGATTAACCCAAAGATTTAAAATTGCGTTAATAAGTTCCCTTACAAAGATCATTTTTTTAAAATAAAATAAATCTAGTATGTTTACTAACTATAAGTACACATAATGAAAGTAAAAATTCAAGATAGGACATAATAATATCATGACATAATTTGAAAGTATGAGATTAACCCAAATAATATAAATTGAGTTTAGAAGTTCCCTTACCTCGTGTCTGAATTCACTCGACCGTTCTTTGATCTCCTGAATAATAAACTAGAGTTAATCTCTACCTTCATAAGAACCTTTTTCAAGTTCATTATTCCTTTTATTTCACTTATTACCATGTTATGAACATTATGTAATTATTTAAGTTAATAACGGTCGTTTTGTCGATCTTTGGTACATGAGTCAAAAATAAACTTCTTATAATTACAAGTTGTTCATGTGCTGATATATCCATTATATCCGGAATTATATTCATGATTTTGATATCATATATCTCATATATATCCAGTATATACATGCATTTATAATATTCCATAACGTTTGGAGGTAAGAAATGAAATGCACCGTTCATGGAGACGGTAAGCTGTACGTACGCATGAACGCTACTTTCATTTATATTTCATATTTAATGGAATGAATTTATAATTATATAAAGTTATAATATAATGTGTAATACCATTTAATCCATCCTTTACACATACCACATATGGAATTAATGATTCAAATCACTTTGAGGGGGCGGTAGTCCGCACTTCCTAAAATGAAATTATCGCGTTTACCCATAATGGAAATCATAAAGTATGCCACAAATGAGAAATACAGAAGAATAAGGAAAACATAAACATAATATATATATCATATATGAAAATAGTGTCATCAAAATGGCCACCATTAGGGCTGTTATATGAGTGTTGAACAATCATCGTTTCGTGAGGCAGAAATTCGCCATCCACAGAAACAATATGTTCATTAACAATTAGATGTAGGTGTGTGTAAGTGTAGCTCGAATAATTCTTATAAAAACATCCTAGTATATTGAGGATACTGGTTTTGTTACAAAATAAATGAATAAAAAGAGTTTAGGGGGTTGGATAAGCAAAATAAAACAAAATAACATAAGAGAAGACATTACCTTAAAATTGGGTAACTCTTTTTGATTTGAGCCAAAGGCTTCCTTGGGAAGACTTCTGCCCAAAGTGAGTCTTATAAGAGTAAGGGAGGGAAGTTGAGAGAGTATTTGGGCAGAGGTTGCCAAGCCAAAAGGCTTTGAAGGTGTGAGTAAGGTGGTAGTGGTGGGGGCCTTTTATAAGTGGAGAGGAGGGGCACTCTTGGAAATTAATGAAATGATACTTTATTATACAATGATTTTCGGATTCTAAAGGTCCCACACTTATATAATTCGAGGGTAAGATGATAAGGGTTCGAAATATTCTCATCCAATAGGCTTTGGACAAGTGTAATTCTTAGATTATACATTATCCTTCCATTTTATTAAAATCGTTAATTAATGAGGTAATCGTTGCATCAGCATGGTGTCATAAATAATTTAATTTATTTAATGTCTAAAAATTAGAAAAAAAAATATCATGATGTAGGAAATATTTTTATATTTATAATGAATATTTATAGTAAAAAATATGACTTTAATAACCCCTTTTAAAAATTGTTTTAGTAAAACAATTTATGTTTGTGACATTTTTATTTTAACTTTAAATAAAAGTTATTTATGTCATTTTCCTACCAAAGTGGCTCCATGGGATCCCCAAGTTAACCCATGGATTGTATTGCTCGGCCATGACACATCCAATAGGGGGAGGACAAGTGTAAATGTATTTTAATATTTTATAATATCATTTTTACCTTAAATTTCACTAATTACCTTCAATCGCGATTAATTAAACTTAAAAGTTACTATTCACCAAAAAAAATATTTTAATCCCATTGAACCACATTTTACTTCCTAATGACAACCATGTATGTTGGATTTATGAAAATCAAATCACAGATGTGGTAATGTTTCATTTAAACGAAAAATCAGTTTTTTAACTACCACTTAGTTGTTTCACTATTCATCAAAAATTGAAGTTTTTCAGAACAATGCCAAAATTTTACCCTAAGATATAATTGATATTCCAAATTCAAAAATGATGTCTATTTTAAAAAATTACAAACATATAATTTGCATTAATTAATTTCATAACTAATTCCCGTTGTCACAACAAATAGCGTGTTTTTAAGAAACAATATATATCAAAAGATTGACAACTGTTTATGTCCAATTTCAAAGTGAAATTAATTCTAATGACCACTATTGGATAAAATGGTAAAAATATATTATAATTATACTTTAAAACCACTCAATAGTATAATTTATCACTATAAATTATTTTTATTAAAAAATTTGTTTTTAAGTATTTTTCACTATTCATAAAAATTGGAAGTTCTCATAAAAATACCAAAAATTCAACATAGGCTAATTTCGATATTCCGAATCCAAAAATGAAGTCAATTTTGAAATATAAAATTCATATAATTTCAAAAAGCAGGTATTACTATTCATAACGGCTACTTTGATTAGTTGCAGTGTGTTAGAACTCGAAGTTGCGTACAATGCAAGCTATTGCATTATTGAATGAGAAGCGTATCATGGAAGCTCGGGGTGTTACATTCTCCCCTCCTTCAATAAATTGAGTACTCACAATTTGAAAATGTTCTTCGAAAATAAATGGTTGAAAATAGAAAATACCTTTGTAGAAAACCCACATCGGAAATAAGGTTAATAAAAATATAACTTTAAAAGATAGAAAGATAAGTACAAAGGTCACCCGAGATAACCCATACTAGGATTCTATGAAAATATGGATATGGAGGAAAAAGAAACCATCAAGGTCTGATGGAGAGTCGTAGAAAACTGGATTAGGAAAAAGTTAACCATAAGAAAATCACAAACTTGTGATTGGTTAAATAGTCATTGAATCCCCAGTTGGAAAAGTTAACCGGCAACGTTTTTCTTTTAAGTTACCTTTTATAAAGTTGAGCAATTTATTTGGGAGATTTACTAAGAACATAAGGGAATATACATACTTCTCTTGTAGACTTTCATTCTTTAATAAATTTTTACCACAAACCCATCTTTCACTCTAAAAGGTAATAGAACTCAAAAATATTCTATTTATCCTAATTGTATAAGGTTCCAAATATTAACACATACCATTTAGATTAGTAAAACTATTTTTTAATAACCAGGGACTTCCTGTAGGCTAGTGGTAGGTAATAAAGTCCTGTCGCACTATGGTTGTGGGTTCGATTCCTGCAGCTTTGTCCAACGCGATGGGTTATGCCCCACCCTGCAGGTTTTCCTTTTCCTAAAACTATAGTATTATAATATTCCAAAAATAATCTTCAGAAATGTTTTAACCTTAAACAATACTATCCATGGTTCAACTTAATCCATTCCAACCTTAATAGTGATCCAAAATACCTCTGTACAGACTTTCTCTAAAAGGTCTCTAAATTCCAAAATCAATTGTAACATCAGATTCCCCAAACAAAGTAATGTTTCTCTTATTGTCACATACTAAAAATATGATTTCCTTCATCATTATAAAACCTTAATGATAACAACAAGTACTGTAGTAAAATCCATATATATATCACATTATTTTTATAACCAGAATATAATCCTTGATTCCAAAAGCACCAATACATTAATTATTCCGCTTCAACTGTAGTAACAACATAAGATTGTCCTTGATCCCTTGGCCTTTTTTGAGGTTAGTTTACCTGATGCTTAGGACATTCATTTGCATAATGCCCCATTTCCCTACAATTGTAGCGTTCAACATTGATAGCCTCTTTCTTTCCCTTGCAATCACGAGCCTGGTGACCCTTTTCTCCACATTTATAACAAACTCCCATTCCTTTTAGGCAAGTACCGGGGTGATTCTTCCAACAATTATCACATAATGGAAAATCCTTCTTTCCCTTTTTCCCTTTATCTGTCTATTGTTCCACCATTCTCTTCTTCTCTTGCTTTACTTTATTGTCATAAGACTTATAGAATTCATTTTCTGTCTTGATAGCACACAAACCAATATCTTCGTACGATGAGAAGGATTGGGATACTAAATCACGACGGAGAAATGGTTTTAACCCATCAAAGAAACGATCAATCTTACTTCTTGGGTTACGTATATAATCAGCAGCATACCTCACTAACCTTGTAAAGATGGCCTCATACTTTGCGACATTCTCATCCTCATTTTGTCTCAGACTAAGAAATTGTCTTTCCATATCTGCTCGATGGTCACGAGGAAAGTATTTTTCTAAGAAAAGCTCTTTGAACTCTCTCTATTCCATATTTGATACTTCTTCATCTTCCTTTGTGTTTTGAATCAGCGACCACCATTGATCGGCATCTCTAGTGAGGCGGTAGACTGCCAGGACAACCTTCTCCCATTCGCTACTCCCCAAGGCATGGAATATTTTTTCTAAGGAGTTTATCCATTGCTCAGCTACTAATGGATTTGTACCCCCATTAAATGTTGGTGGTTGTTTCCTCATGAAGTGGTCTAACATTGATCCTCCATGTTGCGGATCAGGGTGCTCCATACGAGTAAGGTTATTATTCATAACCTAAGTGAGTTGTCCCAGTATGGTAATAAGTTGATCAGCACCAGTTGTATCTCCAGATCCACAATAATTTTCTTGAGCAGGAGGTAAATCCCTATACGGAGTGCGTGCATTGATACGGTTTCCATTCCTTCCACTAGGCACCATTTCTAAAAAATGGCATAAATTAGATTAGTTTATGAATCAAAATACATAATTCCATACTTGTAAAATACTTAACATAAATTGAACTATTTATGGATATAATCCATAAAAATGTTTTCTTTTAGGATGTATATACTCATAACCCTTCATAGTGGTTTGTAAAGAAAATGAGAATTATCTTAAGCATATCCCCTAGGAGTTTGGTAACCAAGAGTGCAGCAAGGCCCGTTGTCGTGCACCAGTTCCCATTCGAGTCTAGCTCAAAGCGGTGTTTTCAGGTTTTACCCCTAGGTACATCTATGCCAGAGCCGCCTCTACCTACTCATACCCAGACAGAGATGTATTGCTCGAAAAACTCACAAAATCTATTCAACAACAAAATTATAGGAAGTTCTTATATACTAATCCTCAAAGTCTATATTTGGGATATGTGCTCTAATCAGAGTTTATCTAAATCTAGCTTCCAAGGTTAGTACTAAACTGCCTCTGATACCAACTGTAACGCCCCGACCCAAGTTACCCAGAGTCAGTGCATTATTGCGTAACATTGGCATGATCACAAAAGATCAAGTCTCGAAATACCGATTAGTTTAGTAGCCTTTAAAACACAAGATACATTCATAAATGTTACATTACATCATAAAGTGAAAAAATACAATAACAAAGTCTCCATAGTCCACACTCATATCCTCTTCTAACTATCCTTGCAGGTAAATCATAAAATACTTTTCACATCCTGGAAAATATTAAAACATTGAAAGGGGTGGGCTCAGATGCTCAGTATGGATAACAATATTGCGGAAGCTTTCATAAATAAAAATTAACATTTAAGGCAATGTATAACTAAAACAAAATCCTTTTAAACTTAAACATTAGAATAATATGGAAAAAGTAAAATGAAATAATGTCATTTACATACTCACATGGATATTCTACTAGTCGAATAATCACATGTAATATCAATAACCACTTTCATAATGATGGAATGCATAATGCTAGACTATCATAACCATGTAGCCAAGGCCTCGTGCCAAGACTAGAAATAAGATTTTGTCAAGGCCTCGTTCCAAGACATTGGTTTGTCTCATGAGACCTACCGATGCATCAAGGAGCTGTAGCGGGCTCCACCCATCACTTATTAAGTCCAATGCATTCCTCATATGAATAGGTTTAAACATATCATAAACCATAACATAATCGTATCACATAAAACATGTATAAAGAAAAAATAACATTTCCACATTTCAATCACAAGATATTAATACAACACATTGATATAATAAAAACACTTTCAAAACCATTTTCAATACCAAAATAAAAGAAAGTTAAAACTTTGTATTTATTTTTCATTAAAAAAAGTTGTGGCTTATAGAGGAAGCCGAAACTCAAATAATGGTCACGGCGGAGAAGAAGTCGTTGTCGCTGCATACGTAAGAAAAAAAACATTCCTTTTTTCATTTAGTAAAAATGCTTCGTATAAAAATATTCCTTTTTAATAAAAGTAAAAGTTAAAGGGGGTTTATACACCGTATAAATGAAAGTTGTGTATAAAAACAAATATGCCTCAATGAAAGGATATTGAGACAAAGTCATTAAAAAGATAAATTTTAAAATAAAATAGATCTATTATGTGTATTTACTATAAGTACACATAAAGAAAGTACAAATAAAAGATAGGACATAATAATATCATGACATAATTTGAAAGTAGGAGATTAACCCAAAGAATAGAAATTGGGTTAAGAAGTTCCCTTACAAAGATCATTTTTTAAAATAAAACAAATCTAGTATGTTTATTAACTATAAGTACACATAATGAAAGTAAAAAATACAATATAGAACATAATAATATCATGACATAATTTGAAAGTATGATATTAACCCAAAGAATATAAATTGGGTTTAGAAGTTCCCTTACCTCGTGTCCGAATTCACTCGATCGTTCTTTGATCCCCTGAATAATAAACTAGAGTTAATCTATACCTTCTTAATAACCTTTTTAAAGTTCATTATTCATTTTATATCACTTATTACCATGTTATGAACATTACGTAATTATTTAAGTTAATAACGGTCGTTTTGACGATCTTTGGTACTTGAGTCAAAAATAAACTTATTATAATTACAAGTTGTTCATGTGGTGATATATCCAATATATCCAGAATTATATTCATGATATTTATATCATATATCTCATATATATCCAGTATATACATGCATTTATAATATTCCATAACGGTTAGAGGTAAGAAATGAAATGCACCGTTCATAGAGACGGTAAGTCGTATGTACGCATTAATGCTACTTTCATTTCTATTTCTTATTTAATGGAATGAAGTTATAATTATATAAAGGTTTAATATAATTCCAGTATAATATAATGAATAATACCATTTACTCCATCCTTTATACATCCCACATATGGCATTAACGATTCAAATCACTTTGAGGGGGCAGTAGTCCGCACTTTGTAAAATGAAATTATCGCGTTTACCCATAATGGAAATCATAAAGTATGCCACAAATGAGAAATACAGAAGCATAAGGAAAACATAAACATAATATATATATCATATATGAAAATAGTGTCATAAAAATGGCCACCATTAGGGGTGTTATATGAGGGTTGAACAATCATAGTTTCATTAGGCAGAAATTCACCATCCACAGAAACAGTGTGTTTTTTAACCATTAGATGTAGGTGTGTGTAAGTGTAGCTCGAATAATTCTTATAACAACATCCTAGTATATTTAGGATACTGGTTTTGTTACAAATGAAATGAATAAAATGAGTTTATGGGGTTGGATAAGCAAAATAAAACAAAATAACATAAGAGAAGACATTACCTTAAAATCGGGTAACTCTTTTTGATTTTAGAAAAAGGCTTCCTTGGGAAGACTTCTGTCCAAAGTGAGTCTTCTAAGAGTAAGGGAGGGAAGTTTAGAGAGTATTTGGGCAGAGTTTGGCCGATCCAAAAGGCTTTAAAGGTGTGAATAAGGTGGTAGTGGTGGGGACCTTTTATAAGTGGAGAGGAGGGGCACTCTTGGAATGTAATGAAATGTTACTTTATTATACAATGATTTTCGGATTCTAAAGGTCCCAAACTTATATAATTCGAGGCTAAGATGATAATGGTTCGAAATATTCTCATCTAATAGGCTTTGGACAAGTTTAATTCTTATATTTCACATTATCCAACCATTTTATTAAAATCGTTAATTAATGAGGTAATCGCTGCATCAGCATGGTGTCATAAATAATTTAATTTATTTAATGTCTAAAAATTATATAAAAAATAAAATTATGTAGTAAATCGTTTTATATTTCTAATGAATATTTATAGTAAAAAATATGACTTCTATAACCCCATTTAAAAAAAATTTAGTAAAACAACTTATGTTTGTGAAATTTTTATTTTAACTTTAAATGAAAGTTATTTATGTCATTTTCCTACCAAAGTGGCTCCATGGGGTACCCAAGTTGACCCATGGATTTTCTTGTTCGGCCATGACACATCCAATAGGTGTAGGACAAGTGTAAAGGTATTTTCATATTTTTATAATATCATTTTTACCTTAAATTTCACTAATTACCTTCAATCGCGATTAATTAAACTTAAAAGTTACTATTCACCAAAAAATTATTTTAATCCCATGGAACCACATTTTACTTCCTAATGACAACCATGTATGTTGTATTTTTGAAAATCAAATCACAGAAGTGGTAATGTTTCATTTAAACGAGATATCAGTTTTTTAACTACCACTTAGTGGTTTCACTATTCATCAAAAATTGATGTTTTCAGAACAATGACAAAATTTCACCCTAAGCTATAATTGATATTCCGAATTCAAAAATGATGTCTATTTTAAAAAATTCCAAACATATAAGTTGCATTAATTAATTTCATAATTAATTCTCGTTGTCACTACAAATAGCGTGTTTTTAAGAAACAATATATATCAAAATATTGACAATTGTTTATATCCAATTTCAAAGTGAAATTAATTCTAATGACCACCATTGGATAAAATGGTAAAAATATATTCTAATTATACGTTAAGACCACTCAATAGAATAATTTATCACTATAAATTATTTTGATTAAAAAAGTTGTTTTTAAGTATTTTTCACTATTCATAAAAATTGGAAGTTCTCAGAAAAATACCAAAAATTCAACATAGGCTAATTTCGATATTCTGAATCCAAAAATGAAGTACATTTTGAAATATAAAATTGATATAATTTCAAAAGGTGGGTATTACTATTCATAACGGCTACTTTGATTAGTTGTGGTGTGTTAGAACTCGAAGTTGCGTACAATGCAAGATATTGTATTATTGAATGAGAAGCGTATCATGGAAGCTCGGGGTGTTATATTCTCCCCTCCTTTAATAAATTATGTCCTCGCAATTTGAAAATGTTTTTCGAAAATAAAAGGTTGAAAATAGAAAATACCTTTGTAGAAAACTCACATCGGAAATAAGGTTAATAAAAATATAACTTTAAAAGATAGAAAGATTAGTACAAAGGTCACCCGAGATAGCCCATACTAGGATTCTATGAAAATATGGATATGGAATAAAAACAAACCATCAAGGTCTGATGGAGAGTCGTAGAAAACTGGATTAGGAAAAAGTTAACCATGAGAAAATCAGAAACTTGTGATTTCTTAAATAGTTATTAAATCCCCAGTTGGAAAAGTTAACTGGCAAAGTTTTTGTTTTAAGTTACCTTTTATAAAGTTGAGGAAATTATTTATGAGATTTACTAAGAACATAAGGGAATATACATACTTGTCATGTAGACTTTCATTATTTAATAAATTTTTACCACAAACCCATCTTTCACTCTAAAAGGTAATAGAACTCAAAAATATTCTATTTATCCTAATTGTATAACGTTCCAAATATTAACACATACCATTTAGATTAGTAAAACTATTTTGTAATAACCAGGGACTTCCTGTAGGCTAGTTGTAGGTATTAAAGGCCTGTCGCACTATGGTTGTGGGTTCGATTCCTGCAGCTTTATCCAATGTGATGGGTTATGCCCCACCCTGCAGGTTGTCCTTTTCCTAAAACTATAGTATTATAATATTCAAAAAATAATCTTCAGAAATGTTTTAACCTTAAACAATACTATCCATGGTTCAACTTAATCCATTCCAACCTTAATAGTTATCCAAAATACCTCTGTCCAGACTTTCTCTAAAAGGTCTCTAAATTCCAAAATCAATTGTAACATCAGATTCCTTAAACAAAGTAATGTTTCTCTTATTGTCACATACTAAAAATATGATTTCCTTCATCATATTAAAACCTTAATGATAACAACAAGTACTGCAGTATAATCCTTATATATATCACATTATTTTTATAACCAGAATATAATCCTTGAGTCCAAAAGCACCAATACATTAATTATTCTGCTTCAACTGTAGTAACAGCATAAGATTTTCCTTGACACCTTGGAATTTTATGAGGTAAGTTTCCCTGACGCTTAGGACATTCATTTTCATAATGCCCCATTTCCCTACAATTGTAGCATTCAACATTGATAGCCTCTTTCTTTCCCTTGCAATCATGAGCCTGGTGACCCTTTTCTCCACATTTATAACAAACTTCCATTCCTTTTAGGCAAGTACCTGGGTGATTCTTCCCAAAATTATCACATAATGGAAAATCCTTCTTTCCCTTTTTCCCTTTATCCGTCTCTTGATCCACCATTCTCTTCTTCTCTTGCTTTACTTTATTGTCATAAGACTTAGAGAATTCCTTTTCTGTCTTGATAGCACACGAGACAATATCTTCGTACGATGAGAAGGATTGTGATACTAAAGCTCGACGAAGAAATGGTTTTAACCCATCAAAGAAATGATCAATATTACTTATTGGGTTACGTATATAATCAGTAGCATACCTCGCTAACCTTGTAATGTTGGCCTCATACTTTGCGACATTCTCATCCTCCTTTTGTCTCAGACTCAGAAATTGCCTTTCCATATCTGCTCGATGGTCACGAGGAAAGTATTTTTCTAAGAAAAGCTCTTTAAACTCTCTCCATTCCATATTTGATACTTCTTCATCTTCCTTTGTGTTTTGAATCAGCGACCACCATTGATCGGCATCTCCATTGAGGCGGTAGACTGCCATGACAACCTTCTCTCATTCGCTACTCCCCAAGGCATGGAATATTTTTTCTAAGGAGTTTATCCATTGCTCAGCTACTAATGGATTTGTACCCCCATTAAATGTTGGTGGTTGTTGCCTCATGAAGCGGTCTAACATTGATCGTCCACGTTGGGGATCAGGGTGCTCCATATGAGTAAGGTTATTATTCATAACCTGAGTGAGTTGTCCCTGTATGGTAATAAGTTGATCAGCACCAGTTGTATCTCCAGATCCACAATAATTATCTTGAGAAGGAGGGAAATCCCTACATGGAGTGCGTGCATTGATACGGTTTCCATTCCTTCCACTAGGCTCCATTTCTAAACAATGGCATAAACTAGATTAGTTTATGAATCAAAATACATAATTCCATAATTGTAAAATACTTAACAGAAATTGAACTATTTATGGATATAATCCATAAAAATGTTTTCTTTGAGGAAGTATATACTCATAACCCTTCATAGTGGTTTGTAAAGAAAATGAGAATTATCCTAAGCATATCCCCCAGGAGTTTCGTAACCAAGAGTGCAACAAGGCCCGTTGTCGTGCACCAGTTCCCGTTCAAGTCTAGCTCAAAGCGGTGTTTTCGGGTTTTACCCCTAGGTACATCTGTTCCAGAGCCGCCTCTACCTGCTCGTATCCAGTCATAGATGTATTGCTTGGAAAAATCACAAAATCTCTACAAAAAAAATTCTAGGAATTTCTTCTATACTAATCCTCAAAGTCTATATTTGGGCTACGTGCTCTATTCAGAGTTAATCTAAATCTAGCTTCTAAGGTTAGTACTAAACTGCCTCTGATACCAACTGTAACGCCCCGACCCCAGTTACCCAGAGTCGGTGCATTATTGTGTAACGTTGGCATTATCACAAAAGATCAAGTCTCGAATGACCGATTAGTTTAGTTGCCTTGAAAACACGAGATACATTCATAAATGTTACATTACATCATAAAGTGAAAAAATACAATAACAAAGTCTCCATAGTCCACACTCATATCCTCTTCTGACTATCCCTGTAGGTCATTCATACAATACTTCTTCACATCCTGGAAAATATTAAAACATTGAAAGGGGTGAGCTCAGATGATCAGTAAGGATAACAATATTGCGGAAGCTTTCATAAATAAAAATTAACATTTAAGGCAATGTATAACTAAAAAAATCCTTTTAAACTTAAACTTTAGCATAATATGGCAAAAGTAAAATGAAATAATGTCATTTACTTACTCACATGGATATTCTACTAGTCGAATAATCACATGTAATATCAATAACCACTTTCATAATGATGGAATGCATAATACCATACTATCATAACCAAGTAGCCAAGGCCTCGTGCCAAGACCACAGATAAGATTTTGTCAAGGCCTCATGCCAAGACACTAGTTTGTCTCATGAGACCTACCGATGCATCGAGGAGCTGTAGCGGGCTCCACCCATCACTTATTTAGTCCAATGAATTCCTTATATGAATAGGTTTAAACATATCATAAACCATAACATAATCGTATCACATTAAACATGTATAAAGGAAACATAACATTTCCACATTTCAATCAAAAGATATTAATACAACACATTGATATAATAAAAACTCTTTCAAAACCATTTTCAATACCAAAATAAAAGAAAGTTAAAACTTTGTATTTATTTTTCATTAAAAAAAAGTTGTGGCTTGTAGAGGAAGCCGAAACTCAAATAATGGTCACGGATGCAGAGAAGTCGTCGTCGCCACATACATAAGAAAAAAACATTCCTTTTGTTGTTTAGTAAAAATGCATCGTATAAAAATATTCCTTTTCAATAAAAGTAAAAGTTAAAGGGGGTTTATACACCGTATAAATGAAAGTTGTGTATAAAACCAAATATGCCTCAATGAAAGGAGATTGAGACGAAGTACTTAAAAAGATCATTTTTAAAATAAAATAGATCTATTATGTGTATTTACTATAAGTACACATAAAGAAAGTACAAATAAAAGACAGGACATAATAATATCATGACATAATTTGAAAGTAGGAGATTAACCCAAAGAATAGAAATTGGGTTAAGAAGTTCCCTTACAAAGATCATTTTTTTAAAATAAAATAAATCTAGTATGTGTATTCACTATAAGTACACATAATTAAATTACAAATACAAGATAGGATATAATAATATCATGACAGAATTTGAAAGTATGAGATTAACCCAAAGAATATAAATTGGGTTTAGAAGTTCCCTTACCTTGTGTCCGAATTCACTCGATCGTTCTTTGATCTCCTGAATAATAAACTAGAGTTAATATATACCTTCTTAAGAACCTTTTTCAAGTTCATTATTCCTTTTATATCACTTATTACCATGTTATGAACATTATTTAATTATTTAAGTTAATAACGGTCGTTTTGTCGATCTTTGGTACTTGAGTCAAAAATAAACTTCTTATAATTACACGTTGTTCATGTGGTGATATATCCATTATATCCAGAATTATATTCATGATATTGATATCATATATCTCAAATATATCCAGTATATACATTCATTTATAATATTCCATAATGTTTAGAGGTAAGAAATGAAATGCACCGTTCATGGAGACGATAAGTCGTACATACGCATGAACGCTACTTTCATTTCTATTTCATATTTAATGGAATGAAGTTATAATTATATAAAGGTATAATATAATTCTAGTATAATATAATGTATAATACCATTTACTCCATCCTTTATACATCCCACATATGGCATTAACGATTCAAATCACTTTGAGGTGGCGGTAGTCCGCATTTCCTAAAATGAAATTATCGTGTTTACCCATAATGGAAATCATAATGTATGCCACAAATGAGAAATACAGAAGCATAATGAAAACATAAACATAATATATATATCATATATGAAAATAGTGTCATCAAAATGGCCACCATTAGGGGTGTTATATGAGTGTTGAACAATCATCGTTTCGTTAGGCAGAAATTCACTATCCACAGAAACAGTATGTTCTTTAACCATTAGATGTAGGTGTGTGTAAGTGTAGCTCGAATAATTCTTATAACAACATTCTAGTACATTTAGGATACTGGTTTTGTTACAAAAGAAATGAATAAAAAGAGTTTAGGGGGTTGGATAAGCAAAATAAAACAAAATAACATAAGAGAAGACATTACCTTAAAATCGGGTAACTCTTTTTGATTTGAGACAAAGGCTTCCTTGGGAAGACTTCTGCCCAAAGTGAGTCTTTTAAGAGTAAGGTAGGGAAGTTGAGAGAGTATTTGGGAAGAGTTTGTCCGAGCCAAAAGTCTTTGATGGTGTGAGTAAGGTGGTAGTGGTGGGGACCTTTTATAAGTGGAGAGGAGGGGCACTCTTGGAATGTAATGAAATGTTACTTTATTATACAATGCTTTTCGGATTCTAAAGGTCAAAAACATATATAATACGAGTCTAATGTGATAAGGGTTCAAAATATTTTCATCCAATAGGCTTTGGACATGTGTAATTCTTAGATTTTACATTATCCTTCCATTTTATTAAAATCGTTAATTAATGAGGTAATCGCTGCATCAGCATGGTGTCATAAATAATTTAATTTATTTAATGTATAAAAATTATAAAAAAAATATCATGATGTAGGAAATACTTTTATCTTTCTAATGAATATTTATAGTCAAAAATATGACTTGTATAACCCTATTTAAATTTTTTTTTAGTAAAACAACTTATGTTTGTGAGATTTTTATTTTAACTTTAAATAACAGTTATTTATGTCATCTTCCTACCAAAGTGGCTCCATGGTGTCCCCAAGTTGACCCATGGATTTTCTTGGTCGGAAATGACACATAAAATAGTGGTAGGACAAGTGTAAAGGTATTTTCATATTTTTATAATATCATTTTTACCTTAAATTTCACTAATTACCTTTAATCGCGATTAATTAAACTTAAAAGTTACTATTCACCAAAAAAATTATTTTAATCCCATTGAACCACATTTTACATCCTAATGACAACCATGTATGTCGGATTTTTGAAAATAAAATCACAGAAGTGGTAATTTTTCATTTAAACGAAAAATCAGTTTTTTAACTACCACTTAGTGGTTTCACTATTCATCAAAAATTGAAGTTTTTCAGAACAATGCCAAAATTTCACCCAAAGCTATAATTGATATTCCGAATTCAAAAATGATGTATATTTTAAAAAATTCCAACCATATAATTTTCATTAATTAATTTCATAATTAATTCCCGCTGTCACAACTAATAGCATGTTTTTAAGAAAGAATATATATCAAAAGATTGACAATTGTTTATGTCCAATTTCAAAGTGAAATTAATTATAATGACCACCATTGGATAAAATGGTAAAAATATATTCTAATTATACTTTAAAACCACTCAATAGTATAATTTATCACTATAAATTATTTTGATTAAAAAAGTTGTTTTTAAGTATTTTTCACTATTCATAAAAATTGGAAGTTCTCAGAAAAATACCAAAAATTCAACATAGGCTAATTTCGATATTCCGAATCCAAAAATGAAGTCCATTTTGAAATATAAAATTTATATAATTTCAAAACGTGGGTATTACTATTCATAACGGCTACCTTGATTAGTTGCGGTGTGTTAGAACTCGAAGTTGCGTACAATGCAAGCTATTGCATTATTGAATGAGAAGTGTATCCTGGAAGCTAGGGGTGTTACAAATAGTAACAAAAAAATCATTTTTGTCACCCAATGGTGAAATCAAATCAACTATAATATCAAAAATCTAAAAAATCAATACTCAATTTGAGTCAATTTGGCTTTTCCCTGTACATAGGGTAGCTTCTCCCGGGAACTTTTTATTACCAAATTCCATTTACATTCTATCCCTATGTATTATTTAAAAATAGTAAGTCAAACCATAAAACAAAAACACTTTGATAAAACTTTGTAATGTCCTGGATCTGGGTGCCACCCAAAATGGTTCCCTGAGCCCGATTGGTCATAAGGCCTCTAGTTCATCTCCCCAAATGCTAGGGGCTGCCAACTAGTAGTGAGGGCCTAGGTGAGTTAGTTGGGAGACTATTCTCTCATTACCAGAGTATCACAGGGATGTAAAAAATATAGACAACAGTGGAAGTGAATAAATAAGTATTCAACTGAAGATAAGGCAGGACAGGAATACATATCAATAACAAGAAGTGTCTCATATAAAAAATGATGTGGATGGTACAAGTATCTAGAAAGGATCCAAATAGGTATATGGAAATATAGTACAATACAAGTATCCCAAGAAGAATAAAAGACCAAAAAGGTATCCCAGCATCGCAAGCCTCATCTTGGTCCTATGCTCCCCTACTCCAAGACACAATCAAAAACCTATACTAGGGCACATACCCTATAATTACCTACAATCATATAATCTTTTTGGGGCCCAAAGCAGGCCAAAAGAGGGTGTAAGATAAATATCCTAGTAGGAAACCACCCATGTATATACAGTTACAATATTAATTCAATAAAAGTTCTATCAAGTGTAAACAAATAGTAAGTAAGTGAATATTCCCATGGAATAAGTATATTATAATAAGTAAAACTGAAAATCCCTCAAGGATACCTGAAAAAGAGAGCCAGCTCATAATAAGGAAGCTATAATCATGTAAACTTGTCACACAGCCACAACGTACATCCACCTATGTCAAGCAACCATAGCCATGTTGTATAAAGAAAACAAGTATCCCATGGCCATGCTGTAGAGTGAATTAGCATCCCATGTCCACTATTTATAGTGTAGTGTAAACCCCAAGGGCCAGAAACTAGTTGACAACAGACAAAGGAATCCAAGTAAGAATATCTAGACTTGAGAGGGCTGGATCCAAGGATCATGTACAAGGAATCACATCGAGTCCCATGGGCATCCCTGGTGGAAACTCAGATAGGAACTGGATGGGGTCCTAAGAGCATGGAAATATTAGGTCATACATGATCCCAAGTAATTCAGATCCATGGGGTAGTAAGGCCCAAGGAATCCCACAAAATCAAGACCCAAGGTGAAGCGTCAACCCACAACGTCCAATGCTGCATTCCAGATCCAATGAGAGCAGTCCAGGGCATCTATAAAACCATTCAATCAATAATTAAATCATTCAAATTAATCATTCATAAACATGTGAGTATACCCACTCACGTCAACAAGAACAATCCATGAGTATACCCATCATGAAAAACATTTACCATAAGCATATGGGCATACCCTCCCATAGAATCCATTTAACATTCCATTAATCATTTACATATAGGAATACCCACCCCTATAAACACATTTCATTTAAGCAATGATATCAAAATATACAATAAATAAAATGATATTAAATATGCTAGGAGGAAGTACATCTACTAAACTATCTACACAATCTATCAAGTTATATAAGGGCTTCCACTAACTAGGAAATCACAAGAACATATCCCTTGGGTGGCTTAAATAGGAATAAACAAGCTATTCCATTAAGGCACGCCCCTTGGGTGACCTTGAAACAAGAAATAACTACTAATGCACTGAAATGGAACCCATGGTCATCCTCATTAGGTCCAACTATAGCTACTAAATGCTACTCACTCAAAAATAAGACCTCTCTGGAAAGTCTGACGAATGGCATATCAGTCGAATGCCCGAAAAACACTATGAAAAGTTGAAAGAAAGATTATAACACGTACCTCTCATTGGTAGTAGACAGCTCATCTATTATCGTCTCATAATTCATCCCAGTTTGGATGGAATGTAAAGAATGGATGAAGAATGAAATATTAGGTCATATGACCATAAATACAAATAGCGCATCCATTGTTCCAAACAATCAAGAATGGCTACAAAGTAATGTTGTCCTTATCGATGCAGATACATAATGATGATCAGCGATCAAAAAAGAATTCCAATGGCGAATCTGGATCAAGGCCTAGGTTATGTGCCAAAGGAGAGAGCTACAAGAAGGGGTTATATGCACGGAAGAGAAGACACAATTTGTTTTTTTAATTTATTTTTTATTTAAAAATTAAAAAAACACCCTAGGGGTCGAACGGTTTACCCACACGGTTTCTCAAACCATCCACACCTCTTTTCCTAATAGGGGTGCTTCACACGATTACCCCACATAGTTTGACTAACCGTTTGGTAACCATGTGGAACCGTTCTTCCCAAAACATGCAATTTTTCAGACCTATCGCATGGTTTTCCTAAACTGTGCACCAGGTCCTTTTTAGACCAAAATGTGGTTCTGGCCTCTAAACAAGCCCCAGACACCTCCAAAATTATAGTGATAAACTTAAGAAATCACATAAGGCCATAAAAATAATTAAACTGAAAATAAAAGGAAATGTACCTTATAATAAAACTTGGGTTTGTACAATATAATTATTTATTCATGTTGTATTCCTCTATAAAGATTCTGAGCATCTAATGTCACTCATTTTTATGTTTTATTATCCCAAGGACATAAAGAATTATTTTTTGATTGATATTCAGGGATATGCTAATGGGAATAATGGAATTTTCAAAGAAATCACATTGCCTATTTTATGTCGTAAAATGTAATGTGAATTTTAAAAATGTATCTTCTCTACATAGACTACAAAAATATTTGATCATTTGGGATGTGACTTCCTTTATCCAATTCTAATATAATAAAGTATACACTTTCTTCAGGGTATTAGAGTTGGGGTCATTATAGTTGGTATCATAGAATATTTATTAGAAATCATGGGAACTAGATTTAGGAGAACATATATTATGGAACATTACCTTATGACATAAATTGCCTATTAGTATATAATAACATCATAATGTTTTTTTAAGGTAGAGATTATGTGATTTACCTAGAAATACATCCCTTCTTATAAAATTTAAGTGTATTTTGTTCTGAAACAAATGTACCTAGGGGTAATAACTCTGAAAAAGGTCCATTGGGTTTGACTCAAGCATTACCTTGTACATGAAAATTATCCATATTTTTCACCTTATTTGAATCTTTGGGGGAATATTCTTGGGTTAATTCACATTTTATTTACAAAAAAATATAATGGGTTTGAAAAAAAATATTATCTGAAAACATTTCTAGAGAAACCATGTTTATAATAATTAGATTATCTAAACATAACTTTATTAGATTACGGTAAGTATTTCTCTATTTTTGGGATTATACATTATATTTCTTAATGTTCTGATCTAATATAGTGTATACTAATTTTTAGAAATTGCACCTAGTATATGGAATAAAAATTTTATCAATTCATGTACCCCATGTTGGGATTTCCCAGTAAATAAAGATAATGAAGCATGAGATTGAACTACAGCTAGAACTAATAAAATTATAACCATATTGGGGAACTTGACTTAGGTTATGAGAAATAACATTGCATGTATTGAAATGTGTGCTTGTTGGCATGGAAATACATTCCATGTGAATTTTCAAGGAATACACAGCTATTTTAGAGAAAATCCAAGCCAAAATGGCCCAAAACCCACTTAACGGTCTACATTGTGAAAACTTTCTACTCCTTGAAAGGTCAGAGCTCACAATTCCCCTAGAAGAGAATTCCCCTTTGTAAACACATGATGTCATGATGGTTTCCTCTAGGGTTTCTGATAATGCTTCATGACCACACAGACTATTAATGTGACCTTCGTGATTACAATGGAGTTTTTCCGATTCATGATGCCCAAAACCCCTTCGCAAACTATTTCCTAGATTCGTAAAACCGCTTCCTTATAAATAAAAACATCCTTACAACCTTTGGGTGAGGGTTACCTGACCCGTCAGCTTCTGAATTCCTCCCATTCACGAACCACCCAAAGATCGCAAACCAACCCAAAATGGATCATTCAAGGTACCTAAGCATAAAAAAATCCCCTTTCATGTGTTTTTTAAATCATCCACCCATGATGGAGAAGACTTTCACAAAGTCCTACACCTTTCATGAGGTAATAAGGGAATATTGGGAACTTGAGGCATTGTGAAGTATTCATCCTTTTCAAAGCACTATTTTCCTAAACTCAGACCCCATCCTGAGGTAGGTTCATCCTATTTTGTGAAACCTACTCCTTCCCAAAACCCAAAACCTCCATGAAGAACTTGATATTCATGAAGCACCTCTCTGTGAGGTCCTAAACATCATGAAACCTCTCTCTTATTCCTCTCTATGATTCCTCCCTTCTATTAAAATCTCTTCATAAAGGTTGAGTTCTCAGAGACCCCATATCAGTCCAAGACCATTCCATTTTCACTTGAGTCCCTATGTGACATGTTCCACCAAATCATGTGACCCAATCCACTTCAAGTGAGACCTAAGACACCTACCTACCTTTTTCTTCTCAGAATAGGTACATTAGTTAATTTTTCTTCTTAGTATAGGCATGCTAATATAGAACTCATGACCAAAATATCCCCCCTTTTTTATACCCAATAATTGAAAAAACCATGACCCACAAAATAGTTCATGAGCTATGGTTATGTAACACTAATGGGTAAGGATTGAGTCCTCCATGTTCGAGTTGCATGATGTAAAACTGCCATGTACCAATGTCCTCAACACGTGACGTTAAATTGTGGCCCAACCCTATGTAATAAGAATATGATGATCCGTGTGTGAATGGTATGGGATGATATCAACTACCTACTGTAACAACTGGGTCCTGGTGATAGTACAAAATCCCATCATTAACATGTCCATCAGGTCCTGACCTTCTAGGTCCAAAACATCATGAAACCTCTCTCTTATGTTTCTCTAGGATTCCTCCCTTCTTTTAACATCTCTTCGTAAAGGTTGAGTGCTCAGACACCCCATACCAGTCCAAGATGATTCCATTTTCACTTGAGTCCCTATGTGAAAATTTCCACCTATTCATGTAACCCACTCCACTTCAAGTGTGGCATCAGACACCAATATACATTTTTCTTCTAGTAATAATTACGTTAGTTCATTTTTCTTCTCAGTATAGGCATTCTAATGTGGACCTCCTGACCAAACTATCCTCACCTTTTTATACCCTATAATTAATAAATCAATGACCCACCTAATGTTTATGAGATATGGTTATTAACACCAATGGGTAAGGAGTGAGTCCCCTATGTTCGAGTTGCATGATGTAAAACTACCTAGTACCAACGTCATCAACACATGATGTTAAGTTGTGGACCAACCATATGCAATAAGAATAGGATTATCCAAGTGTGAATGGAATGGGATGGTACCAACTACCTACTATAACAACTGGGTCCTAGTGAAAGTAAAAACACCCCTCTTTAACAAGATTGTTGGGTCCTGACCTGCCAGGTTCCACTAGTTTTACCGCAGACATGTGGTTCCCACCCTAGGGCCCACCAAGGTGCCTGAATGGGTCATCTAACTAAGGATAGTCCCCACAAGACAACATATGTCCTTTTTCGGTGTGTTTTTAACTCACTCACACACACCTTGGAAAACTTTCTAGAAGTCCACCCATCCTAATCACTACTTCAGGACAAGCACGCTTAACTATGGAGTTGTAATCATGCTGACTCTTGAGAAGGAAGGTGCATCTTGTTGACATGAGTCGTATCATTTATTCATTTAACCCTTTATCATTTTGGGGTGTCACGCATACCCTCACGTGGGATTATATCATCCTCACACGTAAGGATATCATCTATGCATTGAAATAAATCATCCTTGGTAAGCTTCCACATGTATTCCCCACATCATCTCTCATTGGTGTTTCTTTTGTGACAAAATAATTAGTTCTACTACTTCCTATTGTTTATCACACCAAAAAAGAATCATGTGGTCTTAGATGTTAGTAGTGACCATGTAATACACCCAATCTCAACCATGGGTGTTCTCTTTATATATAATCCCTATCCTCAAATAAAATGGGCATCCCCTTTAGTGTAGCCCCAATAACAATACTCATCTTACTTTGGCCTCTCTCACACATAAGTCCCAACCACATGCTCTTATGTGCCTCCTCCTTAGGTATAATCCCCCACCATCTTGAACTAAATGGGCTTCGATTCCCAACTAACTAGGATACATAGAATTCCTCTCTATGGTCCAAACCCAACATCCACACCCATGATAATTTACTTCAGGACACATCCCTAGTAAGATCACACTACTAACATGGGAGACCATATCATCTCTAGGTATATCAGAACCCTCAATGCATAATCCCCCATAATAACTCCAAACAATATCAATACTCTTGTGAAGGTGATCTTTCACACATAAGTCCAACATCATCCCTCTTTGACGCTCCCTCCATGACACAAGTGTCCTTACCTCAGGATGTTAAACTGCATGGACCAGTACTATTACATGGATTTAAAATAGGGAATCTATCTACATGGTTTTTGATCCCTACCTTGTGGATAGGGTAAGAAGGACACCTCCTTGAGGTTCAATCCTAACCTATGGTAAGCCTAGGTGGCCCCTCCTAGGGATGTACCTCCATGATCCACCTATAGGGGTGCTGCAGTCAACCTTTATGGTGTGACATATTCCATTTATAGGACACACCTCCATGGGAATTTTGATACATACATCTAGGGATATCCTCCATGAGGAATTATAATTTCCCTTCACAATGTAGAATCTTCCCTTTAGGGTACACACCTCCTGGATCCACCTCCATGGGATTTCTAATCAATACATCGGTAAACCTTTCAGGTGATCCCTCTTAGGTATTCACCTCTCTAATCTACCTCAATGTGGCATCTTGGTCAACTAAATCTATCTCTACAAGATGTTAAACTTTTTTCCTGATCCATCTCAACTAGATATTTTGATCCATCTCCACAAGATGTTAAACCTATGAATCCAAATACATACCACATTAAAAACATGGTGTGCCTAAGTTGAAAGGCATAGTAAATATGTTCCCATGGCATCAGCTAACATATGAAAAACATGGGATATATGAGGTGAAATCCATCAAAGTTATTTTCATTTGGCATTAGATACTTTATGATCAAAATGGGATGCCTTAGTTTTAGTGTCTAAGATTTCTCCATGAGATTCGCCATTGTGAGGAAGAATACAGGTGTTCGATGTTCCTAGAATCTAGATATCCCAGTGATGCCCAATGTGACTACTCTCTTGACTGAAGGTTCCTACCCTATCAAGACAAACTAGAATGTCCAGAGAGAATCAGTGTAATTAACTAGCATCCATAAAGAGATAGGGTTGAGAATGATTTCTATAAACATGACTTAACCCTATGAGGGAGACCTGGACTTGTTGACGAGTTCCAAGGGGGAATCCATAGAATAAGGAACTGACATCCCATTTTCCTATTTCAGCCAAGGAGAAGAAATCTTCATTAGAAGTGATGATTGTTGCCTTTATTTAGAAATATGGAATATAGGTTAACAATTCACACCATCGTACATTAACACACATGTCGGTGTGTCTGAGTAAAAGTATTAGAATCAAAAATGTTGAACCCTGCATGAATATTTTCTCCTTCAACCATTGAGACTGGTCATGTCAGTTATCAGATCAGGGATTGTAATTAGATGCTACTAGCATCGGGATTTAAAAAAATGGTGAAATTTATGTGAAACTCTTCTCCTGAGCATGGGGACTATTAAATGTTGATACATTAGAATATTATAATGTCACCAACTCTAGCTATCAGGATGTTGGACCCACCACGTAAATAGTGGGACCATCGTGGATCTCACCATAAATTTAGGTAATTAAAAATTGGGAAATCCTCATTTTGTGACATAGTAAGAGTAAATATCTATCTCACCAATAATGGAATATTGAGTGATGATGGGGTACTGGGAATTATTTTTCTTATATCTGTACTAACGGTTGAATCCTTCTATTTTACCAAACCCAAACTATAGGAAAAAAACCACCCAACACCTGTAGACACAAAGGGAAAGAGAAATGTTATTGAATCAGTCCTTAATGAATCTACCTTTAACACAACCTCATCCATGACTACATCTATCAGGAATGTACACACCATCACACACTTAGATATTACTCGGAGTTGGGTGATGGAAACCCTCATATGAAAGTATGAGTAAGAGGGGGTCATTCCTACACAGGAAAGGGCCTATAAAGACCTAGATTCTTCAGAACCTCACCGATACTACCAACCCCATTAGAAATTTTTTGGATAATGATCTCCCCAATCTAATAAAAATTCACTTTAGGAGTTATTCCATAGAGTGATCCTATGACTCGCTCCCCTACGCTGAGGAGGTGGGGGATGACCGATTCACCCCAACTACGACTACTGCTTGGGTTCTTCCAAGAATAGATCCCAACTGGCCTCATCTATTTTATCAAAGACTAGTATTTCAGTTCTAGGAGTAGTTTGACTATACACCTACTATTCTAAACCCAGTTGGAACCACCAGACATCAACGTTGGGCACAATCTCAGGGTAATTCTCATCAAAGGGAACCATCTTCTACAAATCTAGTTGTTGTTCCATCCACCAGAACATTCCACCAGGTCACTGTAATAGATGAGAAGGTACCCATATTTTCTTGGTTTGGATAGAGACCTCATTCACCTTATAGGAAGGATATTTTGACTTTATTAATCACATGATTTACCTATATCCATTATGGGTTGGCCTATGATGATGAGTTTCAGTGTGGAGGTCTTCCCCACAACATCACCAACTGAAACGGATGTCCTCCCCACTGTCAAAATAATCTCAAAGTTCCTCCTCATGAAATTCCCTACACAATAAGAGGTCATCCTCACTCTATCATTGATCGAAGTGGAGGTCCTCCCTGCATCAATGACAATAAACATGGAGTTCATCCCCATATAAAAAATAATCAACGTAGAGGTCCTCTCTATTTTCCCACAGATTAATGTGGAGTTCCTCCCGGCTTCATCACAAATTGGTATGGAGGTCCTCCCCATAATTATGCTTCCCATCATAGAGGTTATCCTCATGGCACATCCAACCAGAGTGGAGTTCCCTGCTACTCCTCCAAAAATCAACATGGAGGCCCTCTCTAAGTTTCCACCAGTCAAAGTGGAGGTCCTCCCTGTGTCGAGTTTTCTTAGTGAAAAGTTTCTCTTCATGCTTCTACCCACCAGTACAGTGGTCTTCCCCATTACATTATTATTAGTCTATATAGAGGCTCTCCCCATGTTCCCACCAACCAAATAAGAGGTTCTCCCTACTTCTTCAATAACTAGAGTGGTGGTCCTCCCAACTCCTATTATAGTAAATAAAAAGGTCACCCCTGTTCCAATAACAACCCATACAGAGAACCTCCTAGTATCCCAAGTAATTAAAGAGGATTCCCTACCCCCTCTACCACCCACTAGCACATAGGTATTCCCCTTTTTGAAGAACTATTATACCCTGAAGAACTATCCCATTGTAGAAGGAAGAAATCCCACCAATGAAGGAAAAATCATACGAAGCAGTAAGTCATCATAAATCCCATAAACCTGTTAGATTCCTTTAGATAATGTGACTCAGTGATGTATCACTCACCCCTATCATCATCATCATATTCTAGGTAATGATCCTAGAATGGTATGTTTTTTATACTAGAATATTATATCCATAGAATCCCCAAATCCCTTTATTGATACATAAAGGTGGAAGAAGTTTTGGATCCCTTCAAAGAACTCATTGTGAAACTGTCCCCATTAATTCCATCCTCCCTCTCCACGACTAACCAAATTCCTAGATATTTTTTCTCATTCCAGTTTAATCCTTCATATGGTGATCTACCTAAAGATCCACTGATGAGTACCTTCACCCTTTCACATGAGGCAGTAAAAGAAATTCAACCCTATAGGGATGTGATGGTGTGGTTGGAACAACCCTCAAGAGATGACCTTGTGTGTATTGAATGGATAACTCTTGTAGCATTTTCTATGATGTCCATCTACCCACTGCATTGGTCAACATATGTGTTGCTACCTATCTCTTGACTAGCATCGATTGGATCTTGGTCCAACCAAGAAAAGGCCCCAACTTATGAGCAAGAAATATTATGGGAGACTTTGGATACTGATCATTTTTTAATGATTTTCTAGATAAATGAAACTTATAAACTCAATATACCAAATTCCTTTATGGAGGTCTAGGTCGCATGTTTTCACCAGACTATCTGGGTGACACTTTACCACATTCGTTACCATTAGTTGGTCTATCTAGTAAATCATGATCACTTTGATGAAATTAATCAATAATGATGCATGGTTGAGTTACAAGAAATCTCAATGGATCATTACCCATCACTGATTGGAAATTACAATACCCTCCAATAAATATGGGTCAAGATCCTCATACTTCTCTATATAATCATGTAAGAGGTCTCTCCAAATGTGTAGATCAGGGGTTGGGGATAGTATGTTTCAACTCAATTCATCCCAATCATATGACATCCTAGATTACCCAAGGATATTGAGGATTCTAGATATTCCCCATTTTCCTGGTCCATTTCATGCAGACCTATTTTTATATTCATTTTTATTTCCCCTACCAAGTGTATGAATGTCCTTCTTTTGGCATTAGTGAAATTCTTTGATATGGTTTTTAGCTATCTGCAGACATAGATTTCTGTGTTATGAACTCATCATGGATATTTTTATTGAATGTTGAGAGCCTACCTTTATTTGTTTTTTGGGCAATAATTAATGCTAGTTTGGATCAATATAAGGTACATTCTTCTTCTCACATTATTCATTGATGTTTTCTATTAATTATACTACAACAGAAATCTTCAGTGAAATGGATGAGGATCTGTTTCCCTGGTGAGGTGCTTGAAATCCCTTCCTGACCTATTATTGACATATCACATGGGCTATAATTTATGTATTTCTAAACAGATGATTCCATTTAATAATCACTTCTTCACATTATTCCTTCCTGATATGATGATGTCTACTTCATATAAAGAGCTTATTAATTATGGATTTCAAAAGGATGAGTGATATACTTTCATGAAGACTTACAATTCCTCTATTTTTAATCAGTATGTGTTTTTTCTTCTATCTCCATATATCCACATTTATTCTCTTCTAGTGTAGCATCATTACACCTCAAGATTTCCTTGTAACTATTTATTTTTAAATAAATTATACATGGATATGGGTTTGGAAACCATCCCATGTCTCACATTTCTAAATAATAGTTATAGTAAATATGGTTCTTTCACATATACATGAAAACAAGGACATTGACACAGCGTATGAGAAGGAAAACCTGCACCTTGGGGAAAAACACTCTCATATTGGCCCTCTATTAGGTGTTTAAACTAACCTAAAAAGGAAGGTACTTAGCCTTAGAAATACCTATACATTTTTTCCCACTATTCGGTATATAAACAAGGTCAATGGAAAAATCAAGCCCCCCCGATCTACATGATACTTTGAAAAAGATAGAGGCTGATCCAAGAATTTCCACCTCTCTTCACCAGGTCATAGATTATAAAAAAATAACATTGATGAGATCCTTGGTTAGTAGATCCAAGATTATGGTACTCCCCAATGGGATCCCATTTATCCCCCATCAGGGAAGCCAAAAGTCCCCATCATCCGGTTTAACTATGTTGACCTCAGTAATCCCATGCATTATAAAAGAAAATAGGCTAGATTTTATTGTAAGGGAACAATATATGAGTTTCTAAATCTACTCAAACTGCATGATAATCATCTTTGGGACCTAGATAAATTCACTCCATGATCCGACAAGCTTACATACTATGTTGACAAGCCTTTGAATGCATTGGTGGTTATGAATCCTCATCAAGATAGAGATCCTCACCAAGATGATTTGATATTATCCCTCACCACTCACCTAGAAGCCCTAGAGACATGATAGGTGGAGATCCCACTTGATGGAAAGATATACCCAACATGGGTGGATGACATCGAATCACACCTAGATTTTTGGAACCTCAACCTTTACCCATTCAAATGGGATGGGTGACCCGCTACAGCATTTGTCCCACTTCATCTTGAGGGGTGCCCCCATGTTGGGAACCCCAAAGTGGCAGGAGGCTACCAAGATCTGATGTTTTTTTAGAAGTTGGAAGTTACTGAGATCATTTTTTACATCTAGCAACCGCTTGGGTCCATTACTAGTAGTAAATACCTCAGTACAAAGTTTCTCTACTTGTTGAGCTATACCACATTCAAGATAAGCTTTTCATACCTCTTCATGTGTAAGAAACTGCCTATTGAGCATGTCATGGACTTTTCTGCCGGTTGAAAAGCCTTAGCTATTAACATGATATTCCACTAACTCAATAGAATTTGTTAACAATGTGCATGGGTAAATTTCAAGATTGATCTACTCCATACCCTCATCATGTAGAACTTTATATGAATATTCTAGGATTCTTCTAACAAGGCCAAGTTCCTAGATGAAGTTGTGCAATAATCTATGTTTGCACGTTCATTTCCTTCTACAACACCCATGAGAATTTATTCTATGGAATTTATTTATTTTTCCATATAGGTAGAGGCCCATGAGTGGATAGAGATATTGGCTCCTTTTCCTATATAGCCTCATCAAGCATAGCCTCACTGAGTGTTGCAGCCTCAATAAGCATAGCCTCGCCAAGAATAGAATTAGTAGTCACCACCTCTCCAAGAATAGTCATCTAGATGAGAGAATGTTCCTCCAACACCCCATCATGATCTAGCCCCTCTCTAAGGTTAGGATCCTAGATTAACATTCTTGTACCAGAGGAAATGTACCTATTCCTATAAGTATTCCAAGGTTCCCAGTTATTACCTCAGTTACCTAGAACTGGGGATTCAGAAGATATCATAATGAAAGAATCCCCATATATCTGAGTGTATTGATCACCCCAACCATTTCCCCTACCATGGGATCTTAGGAAATGAAAACAAAAAAAATGATATTAATTTAAGTATTTTTTCCAATAATAAGGGGGTAACATCTTGGTCATGTAGAGAAATTTCTTAATATAGGTGTCATATATATTCACAAATCCTGAAAGCAATATTGGGGGTTTTGGTGAAAGGTAATAGGTTCTCACCTGTGTTACTCAGATGTATGGTGACTGTTTGGATTCTAAGCTAATCGCTTATTCCAATTGTTTCATATATTCCCATTTAGGATGAACCAAACCTCCTAAAGTTGTCACATATTCCCTAGCTACCACTTTTGTGTCCACCTTATAGCCATCTACATCTTAGAAGAGTGGGTGCTAATGGTGTAAGGGAAAGCAATGTTCCCTACTGCTGTTGAAGTCATCTCACACTGTCGGTGATTTAATACCTCTAAAATTGGGAATCACACCAAGATTCCACCCAACATTGGAAGACCCCTCTAATGATGAGAAAGATTATTCCTCCATGAACACTATTTATTTGTTAGATCCCTTCATTGTCCATGATGATGATGATGATGTATATTATGAAAGTCCCCCGCATGTCTTTGGTTTAGTCCGCCAAGGAGGAAGTTGATGACATCTACTAGAATGATTTGGAAAATTATTCAACCTAATCCATGCATCTTACCAATATTATGAAGAATGTGTTTCATAGAGATCATTAGGAAAAGACCACTCATCCCACTCCATCAGACACACCGCAACAGCTGGCCATGCTAACTAACTCTGCAAAACATTCATAGCCACATCCTGATCATCCATGTTCGTCTAATTCTAGTACTTAGCCATCCAATAGATAAATTATGGTGTTTTTTGTGAGTTATCCAATAATAATTAGGATATTTCTAGCACTATCCAAAATCTAGAGGTTTGTCCAATAGCACATGTCATGCCTCCTTCCAAATAGTAACCCCCTATAAGAAGAAACATGCATTTTAAACAGAAGTACACTTTTCTAAAGAACCTCATTAGCATACCTGTAAATATCTCAATCCTTTATAAATTTTCCTTATCAAAAGATATGTGTGAGGATCTCTCAAAGGCCTTTAATGTCTCCCTCCAGTTTGAAGAAGAGGTAACAGGCGTAGAATCCTACTATACAAGGAAGTTCGATCAATTTAAATGTTAGGTCATCATCTTGTTCTTCAGAGAGGATGAAGGCAACCTTATGTAGGGTGATATTCTCCCATTATACATCATAGACCAATTAAATGGTGTATAAATACACTACTGGCTGGTGGAAATACTTATAAGATCAATCTTATCTTGACCCGAGTGCCCTGTAAGTTGGGACTCATTGAAGTAGACTTCAGTCCCTCTGATCTGAAGATTCAGGGTTTTGAAAGGACCGAGTAGAGACTATGTGGCATGATTCATTTGAATACCTAGTTTTGTGTCTTGTTATAAAGTTATAAATTCATTTTTTTCTCAAATTATAATTCCTACAATACATTTATGGGAAGTTCTTATCTTAATTTTCATGCAGTAGTCCCCTCCTCGTATCACTAATGCCTCAAGAACTCCCTCAACAGCCATGTAGACTTGTTTCTGGGTGATGTGCATCTCTTTGAATCCTATGAATCCTACTATCTGGATTTCATCTATTATAAGAGAAATTAAAAGTAGGATCAAACCAATGAGGTTGAACATACAACCACTATAGCTATCCCATATAATGACTTGGAAGACATTTTCATCCTCTCGATTCTCTAATTGGAATCCATGATTCCAAACATGGGATGTTGCTTCATTATTTTTGGAAGGAAGGTTCATTGCATCCCTACGTACAATGAACGTCCAAATATTGCCTCATAATCCAACATGGGGTAGGCCCATGTGATACCAGAAATCCATTCCCCTAAATAGTACCTCATTGTTATCCCTATGGAAACCATTCCATGACACTCCCATCTATTTCACAGAGTAGGGTTGAATCACTAGATCCTGATCTGCCACCATTTCTTGGACATAAAAAATGTTCCACACATTTGAAGGCCTCATGGAATTGGATCTACAGCCTCTGTCTCCTTGGTTTTAGTAGAGAATAATTCTCCCAATGAGAATTCCACATTTCCCCAAGTAGGCATAATTATTCCCCTAGAATCAGTCTCCCTAGATGAATTTTCTCTTCTAAATGATTTTCATAACTTAGATGATGAATATGATTTATTAGATACACCTAGAATATTTGAAGATGGTGTATCCACCACTTTTAATGAGTTGATTCAGGTGAACCTTGGATTGATGCATATTTGAGGCCAATGTTGATCAGTGTGGCCATGAATCTAGAGGAAAAAACAATAGTATGTGGATTTTCTGAAGTATTATCACGATGTATTTTCCTAGTGTTATGAAGAGAATCCAAGACCCAACCCTCACAACAATATCCACTATCTTGGTCTCCCAGTGAATCATCTTGGTTTCAAGAAGCCTCCCAGGAAAATGAACCCATATCTTAGTGACATGGTTAAGACCGAGGTTGATAATATCATCAAAGACGACTTCATCATGGAATTTCAATACCCTAAGTGGATAGACAACATAATCCAATTCAATAAGAATAATGGGATGATTAGAGTAGGTATCAACATCTAGGACCTCAATCACCATTTTCCAAAGGATTATTTTCCCCTTCTAGTGATAGAGTTGTTTATCTATGCAACAATTGGGTTCCAGACTCTCTCATTCTTGGATGGAGACTTTATATACAACCAGATCTTGATAGCCCCAAAATATGAGGAGTATAACACCCTCAAAGAACTATAGGGAAACTTCTAGTATCTGGTAATGCATTTTTTTCTAAAGATTGTAGGGTCCAGTTATCAATGGGCTATGCACCACGGATTTAAACTGATCATTAGGACACTAGTGGAAAGTTATGTGGACAAATTGGTGGTCAAATCCTTCCAGCTTTAGAACCATATCATAGATCATGATAAGGTGTTTATCTTCTTGTATTACAAACATTTTAAGATGAAACCTTTCAAGTGTGTGTTGAGGGATACATCAGGGAAGTTTATAGGCTTTGTTTTTTTATATAGAGGCAGTGAGATCTGCATAGAGAAGATCAAGTCCACCATCTAGATGCCTCATCTGAGAAACATCTGGGAGCCTCGAGGTCTCCAAGACCACATAGACTGTATACACTGATTTATTGTGACTTTTTTTTATAATTTTTAAGGATTTATGGGTCGTATAAACAAAGGTCTCATCTAATAGTTGGATGAAGATTTATAAACTTCCTTTGAAGAAATAAAGTAATATCTACTTCAACCACCGGTTTTAATGACACCCATATTGGGTAGGATGTTTTTCTGTTATGTGACTACCATGGAGTGATCCCTGAGTTCCCTACTTGCTCAAAAGAACAATGAAGGTAGGGAGAACAATTTATACTATCTCAGTCTCATGCTCCTCAATAAAGAGGTCAGATAGTCCCTTATCAAGAAGAGTTATCTCACACTAGTTTCCACAGTGTAGAAGTTGTGACACTATCTATGAAATAATGAGACATAGTTGGTGTCCTGTTTTTATTCTCTAATGTATGTCTTAAACTACCCAGTGTAATCAAGATGGTTTTCCCCCTAGGTGGAGATCCTTTAATAGTTTGAAAATAGTTTTTTCTGTAGAAATCTGTCAAGGGTAAAATTATGGAAGACTTTCTAGATTCCCATTCATCTCCTAAATAATTTCCTCTAGAAGTTTATTTTCTATATGAGTCTATCCTCTCAGTAGATTAGGATGTACCTTGTTATAATATTCATTTTAATGGTTCCTATCAGAGCCCAACCAGTAGAACGATCAACATTCTCAAGCTCAATAGAGTGGGCATGGGGATTATCTTCATCACTCCTATATAGGTTGCTCTTCCCTACTCATTCGTTATTTTAGAAGGATGCACCACTAAAGAAGAAGAGTATTATGATCTTATCATAGGTCTTGATCTAGACCTCGAGATTGATGTCCCCCTCTTGTATGTGAAGGGATACTTTGAGTTAGTCATCAATAAAATCAATGGTGAATATACCATCAAGAAGCCAGAGCTCATTCTCTTGCTGGTGTGAACTCTTAAATTAATAGCATAGTTTCATTTATAGCTAGAAGTGACTCATGTTACCCAGTCACAAAATGGTCAAGATGAAACCATGTCTAGTCTATCATCCACTCTTGGAGATATTTCCTAGGATGACTTGTTCATTCTTGTGGTAAATCGTAGGGTCATTGCTCCTATCATCCCAAAGGATGATGAAATCCATCTAGAAATCCATATGACTATCGATGATTCTATGTCAAGACCACTAGATAACCCCATAGTAGAGAAGACTCTAATTAGATAACCCTTTTCATTGAGTGTCCCCATTATAATACCCTTCCACTCGAAAGATCCTAACATGAGGGAATCAATCGGTGTACAGTATATTTCACCCTCCAGACTGTGACTAACCTTGAGCATACTCTCTATTGATGTGGGTTTGATGGAATTATCCTTTATGGTATACAAGGATATTATATTCCCTAGTTTATGTAGGAAGTTTATGTTGGGTCATGTGGTTTCAATCAAGCTGGATTAAAGCTCTCCCACAATATTTGAATGTTGGATACTTCTGGACAACCATTTTCATGACTGTATCAAGTTCTCCAAGATGTTCCATGCATGTTAAATTCATTCCAAATTTATTAATATAACTCTAAATACCCTCTATACTAAAAATTATTCTTAACCATTTTCAATATGGGGACTTGACGTTATGGGACCCTATCTGCCCACAACCACTCACCAATGTTGGTTCATTCTAACCACAACATATTTCTTCTCCAATTGTAAAGAACCGATTCATATTAATGAATTCATGACCTAATCCTTGATTGAATTCATGATCTCCCACATCATTCACAAATTTGGAGTCCCTCATGCTATTCTTGTCCACAGCAGCACCAAATGTTATGATACTAAGCTAAAAGGATTGTATGCCAAGTATAGTATCTGGTCCAACCATACATCCCTCTATCAGGCATGGGAAAATGGAAATATCGAGTCATTCAACAAAACCCTCTCCATAATTCTAAAAAATATTGTGGGCTAGAATAAGAAGAGTTTTTTAAACAAGATCCCCAATGCCCTCTAGGATTATTGGAAGAGAACTCAAAATTCCACCCAAGTGACTCTATATTCACTACTATATAGAACAAAGGTAGTCCTTCCCATTTATATTTATTTACCATCACTCTAAACATACTTCTGTGATTAGTAGATTCCAAACAAAATAGAATAATTCCATATACATCTGCTACAATCCCTCAAAAAATACATGCTCTAAGACTTTAATAATCTAGAGAGGCAGCATAAAAATATAGAATGAGTGTTCAACAAGAAAGTTAAACTCCACTATATTATCTAGGGTGACATGGTACTATACCTTATAATGCCAATGATACCTGGAAAGAATATACCATAGTTAAAGCCCATGTGGAAAGCACCTTACATCATTCATAAGGTCTATCCCAAAGGACCATACTCTTTGATCACCACAGATGGAGAGTCTATCACTATTTTGACCAATTATAGGTTTCTCAACTAATACTTTTTCCATGTAGCTATAATCCTCTTAGTCGTATGATGATAAACAACATAGCACCATCATCTTATCTACACAAAAAGAAACAACACAGTGCCATTGTCTTAGTTGCATGTTGTTAGACAATGTATCAAACAATGTCCAAGCAACATGATGATAAAATGAATATTGACATCATCCTAGCCACATGATGATAAATTTCATATCTCCGACATCCTAGTTTGATATCATTAAACTTTTTAACAACCAACATCTTAGCTACACGATGATAAACTACATTTCTTCATATTCCTAGCCACACAATAATCAACTGCATAGATCCAACATCCCAATTTGATGATGATAAATTAGATAACAAAAAATGTCCAAGCCACATAATGATTAAATTTATAGATCCACCATATTAGTTTCATGATGTTAACTACTCACTTAGTCCAATAATCCCAACATAAAACTATATAGAATCCCCCTCAAGAATGTGTATATGATATGTAGGAATTCTTCGCCCTCATTCATGTTAGGTTTTTTATGCCACTACATTAAACATATCACTTTAAGAGTTCTTACCCCTTTGGTAAAAAATCAATGGCCTTAGAAATGGACCCATGGTTTAGGAATTAGGATCATAAACTGTTTACACCAAGTCCAAGCATCATGACTTCAAACTATACATAGGTTTTATATGTGATGTTTTTTGGGGTGTTAGACCTTCTTCACCCTCATTAACTCTTGGTTTTTTATAAAATAACACTAAACATAACCATTTGAGATATCTCCACATCATGGTCCACACTCCCTAACCATAAACTTTTAGTTAATGCCCTCAATGCATTATGTTAACCTTTGATCATACCCTGAACAAGTTAGGGATTCCTCTTAAACATGTAAGAGATGATTCCTACCCCATGCTCCGAATATGGGATGCCTCACAATAATCATTGGATGCTTTATTTTTCTCCCCCGAGGGGATTTCCCCCACCAGTATTGGTCTCTCGTGACACACTATTTATAGAACTACATGTGGGTTGATTCTCGTCCTTATGGGATATGTAGCAACATCCATACATTTTATTTTTAAGACTATCTACAAATTCATCAACCGTTTGGACCATTTTCCTCAGTCATGGTTTAAGAATTATGACCAAAAATTGTATTTAGTCCATTTCAAGGTGCATTTGTGGTATGTGGGCTTCTTTATCTCCATTCACATTGGGTTATGCCTCTCTCGTGACACACATATGCCCTAAAAAATGACTGTTCTGAGTCTGTATGTCATGAATTTAAATTTATCCCCTATTTGGTCCAAAATTTTTGAACTTATACTATGTGTAACAATAATACATAATAATTCATGTGGTATAGAACCTCTTTGACTCATTCATGTTGGTTTTTAACTCTGACGCCACACAAAAATCATTAAACATCTCTTTTTTTAATGGTCTAGACTATATGACCTTAAACTATGTGTATCCAATTTCAGAACTATGTGTGACTTGATTCCCATACTTATGGGAAATTTAGAGAAACCCATACATTTTGTATTCATTCCTAGTCATAAATTCATTAACCCTTTGGCCCCTTGGGCCCTATAATGTTTAAAAGTCCACAACCTTAAACTGAGAGCCGACAGCCCAGGCATCATGACTCTAAATTGCATGTGAGTCATCCCTAGAATATGTAGTTTTTAATTAGTCCTATTATGACCATATTAACATCACGTTTTTATTCTATCACACTACACATGTCTGTTTAAGAGGACCCCTCTCTTTTCACTGAACCCTATATACTTAATCTAAAATCCTTAGTCAAAGCATCATGACATTAAATGATGTGATGGAATTCATAAAAAAGTGTGGTGTGGAATTGGGATCCATTATAACTTATTCATGTTGGGTGTGTCACTCCTCTATGATAACTTACCCATTTTGAGAAGCTCCTACCCATGGTAAAAACATTATGTCCCTACAATAAGTAATCATGGTCCAGGTAACATGTCCTTAAACTATTTACAGAAATTCCAAGAATTTCCAATTTAAAATGTATACAAGACTCTCCTGTAAAATATGTGGTGTGGAGCAGGCCTTTCCGGTCCTCATTTACATTTTTTCACTCTTTTACACTTTACATATCTATTTGTGAAACCCAACTATGGTTTGAGCTGTAATACACTAACCTAATATCCATTCTATGGTCCTGGAAACACGACCATAAACTATTTGTTGTGGGTCTAAGCATTATGATCATAAACTATTAGTTTCCACTATAGTCCGAGTTGTATGAATTCAAACTACATATCATATTTCCTCAACACATTATGTTAAAAAGATATTATACCCCATAAAAAATTGTTATTACCAAAGATCTAAACATGGGATGCCTCATGATAACCATGAGACGCCTCAATTTCCCTCATCAGATATGATCACTTCTATTGGTCGGTCTCTTACCATTCAATATTCTATAATTGCATGTGGCTTGATTACCATCCTTATGTAATATTTAGTAATGCCTATACATCTCATCTCTAAGATCATCTATAAATTCATAATCCCATTATCCTTTTATCCCTAGTTACGGCCCCGGAATTATGACCTTAGATTGTATGCAGTTCACCTTGAGGTGTGTATGTGGTATTTGGGCCTCTAGCTCCTTTCACATTAGGTTTTACCTCTTTATATCCATGTATGTACCTTTGGAGTAAATATTTCTTTTACTAGTCCAAGAAACATGACTTTAAATTTCTTTCCATGGTCCAAGCCATAGGACCTTAAACTGTATGTAATGTCCTGGTCCCAAGACATTAAATAGTGAGATGCATCCTGATCACATGATGTTAAATTGTACCATGATTCATCCTCTTTGAATAACATTAAACATCATGTCCATCATTCTCATTATATGAAGTAAACCCACAATAAATCGCATCCCCTCACCTGAGAGGCCCTCTCCTTCATTGTTGGTCATCTACCACATCATTCATATTTTTAGTTGTTATTCAACATCCAAGATGAATCTCCATGGGAAGATGAGTTTGAACTTTTTTAGACCAATATTCTTACACCAATGTAGTATATTACATAGTGGAATAATTACAAGAGTATTGGAATCTATTTGAACATTACATCACTCCATTTCCCTACATTGCATTCCCTTTATTTAGATCCTCATCCTGTTCCATGTTTGAAGGGACCCACTAATGGTATGGCCCTGTTCCATATTCACTAACCTAAAATCCTAATCCAATGCCCTAAAATTATTTTGATGAAAATATGACGTAGTATCTATGTTTCAAATGTGTTCATTAGTCAACCCTTGTTTGTTTTCCCCATTACTAGCTAAGTAGTATGGATATTGTGTTTTGAATATGTTAAATAGTTGTCCCCATCATGAAGCCACCATACTTGTGTTTCATATTTTGTTCATTGTGATTCACACTTCCCATTCCTCATTGTATAAGTAGAATTTAATAACCATTGTGTTATCACATTAATTCACTAGAGCACATTGAGAAAATCAAGTCGGTTGTTCCAGGATACTTGTTCATCATCCACACCCCCTCTCAGCTCAGACACTCTCACTGTTCAGTTGACAATAGGAGACCCCAAGTGCCCGATGACTATCTAGAACTCTCAAATGAAGAGAAATCACAAGGTTTTCCCTTATTTCTCACACTAATCATGACCCATGTGAACTAAATGATTGGGAATTGTTTTTCTCAAAAATATAATCAAAGTAATATAATAAATTATGGAAATATGTTTGATCATGAACATAAGAAAATATAAGTTTTAGAGGGTCATCCAGATATCAAAGCATCCTTCCAAAAAAATGTGGCTATACATATCTGAATCAGTGATCTAATGCTCGATATCTTGTAGCATACATTGAGTGGCCTAGAAGACCTATTTTCAGGCTACCAGGTATTACTTATCTTCATCAACCTTTGATAGAAAAAATTGAATCTGCTATACTATCATTATTTTTCCACCTAGTACTCAGTCTCAACCCTCTTGATCTCTCCCTCCTTGGCTTTAGACGCTGCTAGTTGGGCCCTCAAACTACTAGTGATCTCAACCTAAATAGAGGTGGTATTCAATTTCTCCAGTGTCAGCCCCTCCAAATGGTAAATCTCTTCCTTATATTTTTAAAGAACCTAGGAGCCATCATCCTTATATTTCTACCATTCTATATTGATCTCTTTCCATTATTCACATTCCTTCTCAAAGAGGAATTCTCAGGTCATTGCATGAAGAGTGATGGAATCTACCCCGCTAGTCCCTAGACTGAATAACCAATGGAGGAGGGATCCAACCTATTGTGGGAGTTTAGTTTTCTAGATGAGACTGACAAATTTCTGCTCATTCCACCATTTCTTGCAGAGAACATCCCGGTCATCCTTGGTGACCTCTAGTCCAGAATCCTCAAAATTATCAAGTTTCATGGGCTCATGGGGAGGAAAGACTACCAATATATTTTCTAATGGATCCTCCACGTGCGGGTCATAATATGTGAGTGGCTAGAAAACTATTCCTTTTTGAGAAATGAGTGGCATGGTGATTATACTAGGGAAATATTCTTCATCAATCACTCCACCTATGGAAGACAAATCAGATGTACCTTTCCATATCATGGAGGTGGATACTGTTTTCCTTACTCCCTTGGCTACTTTGTATCGTGGTACAACCTCACCTTCGGCTCTTACAGCTGCCACTGGTGGAAATTATGAAGCAATTTCACTCAATTCAGCCACCTCGGGAACATTATCCATAAAAACACTTACTACTTCCCTCATCACAATTAAATCCCCAAAAGCCTCTTTTGGTAGAACCACTACCACAGGGTCATCCACCACAACTCGTTTGACCACCTCTATTGAGGGGCCTATCTCGACCCCCTTCATTGAGGGTGTGGTCTTGACAGTATCCTATAATGGCTTCTCTATAGTCATCCCAACTGTCATGGCCTCTCAATACCTTTCCACTAGGAGTGCATCATTTGATATCACCACCTCGATCTCAGATGCTACTAATACAAGTGTCGGTGGTGGTGGTTGAGTTTCAAGCACCATTCGAACTAACATTCCAATATATGTTAGTTAGGAATATAATTATTAATAAATGAGTAAAATATGTAGAATAGGAAGTAATATACATGAGTTATAAACTCTAGTTATAACCTCATAAAAATTCATGGGAATACCTCTAGAAAATTTCCCCTCCATGGTGGTTGCCTCAATGGAAGGCACTGATGTTTGAATGATCACAGCAACCACAATGGGGGGGACCCCATAATCACCCCTACATGGGTTGAGGTACCAACAACCTCCTTTCCAGTTCCATCTCAGTACTCCCCCTTCCCCTCCATGGTTGATTCATTTTCAAGTGGAAAAAAGAGTTAGACAGTATTTCTAAGGAGAAGGTTATATCTGAGGTATATAAGATCTGGATATTTACCCAGATAGTTGATATGCTTCTGCCTATATGGGATACTGGATAAGTGTTTCTTCACCAAGACTCATATAAATCCTTAGTTAAAGTACCATGTATAGCTATTTCAGTTTTCGATAGTTCGGTGTTAGAGGTCTTGTCTAGAAACACATTCAACTGGCTAGTTAACAGGTGTGTGGTGACCTAAGAATGTACTAGGTCCACTAACTTTGCCACGTACCACTAACCATCATCCCAAGACACAAGGAAACTAGATTTGGAATGATAAATCCCAGTGAGATGCATCCTGCATCTCTTGAGATGATGTCACATTCAGTGAGGACTGGAGAACTGAATGAAAATATCCTAGTTGTCCCAAGATTCAAGAAAGATGGCATCACTGGGGATTTCCACATATAACAACTACCTCCTAAGAGCATGGAAACATTTACTAGAGACCACCCTAGATGGATCCCATTGATTTTTAGTTTTTTTATCCTTGGATTTTATTTATTGGTTCTACTTCTCATCTCCCTTTGACTCTTACCTATCTAAACCCATGAGTTGTTGGACCCACTACTGATTCCTAACCCTCTAGGTTGTATCTTTAACCTTGGTTTACTCCAGTCATCTCTCTATCCCAACCACATGATGGAGGGACCACCACTTTGTTGGATCATGTGGCCCATCGCCTTAGCGTAATCATGGGGTATGGTATCTTCCAACTCTTTGTGTAGTCATGTGTAAACTCTTACGTAGTAGTGGGTGGAATCATCTCATTTGGAATCTTTCCATTTTCACGTGTGAACATGTTTCGTAAATACCTCACCACAAAATGGTAGCACTCATGAAGAACCTCTTATTACACCATTGGGATTAATCTATACAGACACCAGATCTGGCTTGAAAACTGGTGTGGATTTTATGGACCACAAAATGAATTGTTGTCGACTTTTTCTACCTATACCCCACATAAAAAGGACAAGAGGTATGATTTATGATCCTTAATTCCTATGTCATCATCAATCACGACCCCCTTCGGTAGGGATAACAGGTTAAATATTAAGTGCTCTACCAACATGACCTTGAACAATGATTCCCCTAGGCCAAACTATAATGGAAGATTCCCAACAATGTTTTGGATTGATGGATGAATTTTTTTTGTAATGAGTGAAATGGGGTTCAAGTACTTCTAACCCCCATGTGTGTGGAAACCCAACTATAAATAAAGTGAAAAGTCTCACACACATGCAGTTGTGTCTTCCATTCACTAGTGTACCAAAGTACCTTGTATAAAATTTCTAGTACTAGAATGGTAAGGTTGACACACTGCCTCATCACTGGAATCACCAAAATTATAAAATTTCTTGGTCACACCCTCCATTTTTTAATACCTCACTGGGAGAATCCCACCAAAAATGAGTTCTATGATCAATCCCAGTAGCCTGAAAATGGATTGGCCTTCAGTATTGACATTGTACCCCCACTACTTCCACTATCCTTCTTCCAAAATCCACTATTAGGATGCCTCCTTACCATATTGGTATCCCCTAATATAGGTACATGGCCTTGTCGACAACTTACTTGTTGGATCCTCCCCCTCAGAGGGCTCCTCTACTGGTCTATTTTAGAATTATCCGAACACTACTTGAAGGGATTTCCCCTCATCCCAAACTTATCTTGAATTTTTCCTTAAACTAGGTCTTTAAGTATGTTTTCTATGGCTAGAAGATGCTCTTTCTCCCCTATACATTCTCTGTGGGGAGAAATGTTTCATACATTACCCCCAGGATCAGGATCCTGATGATTTTATGGAATTCCTAGAGGCTGGAACTGACCTCATCGTGATGCATATGAAATATATTGGTCCTCGGTGACCATCTTCTCAATACTTTAATAATGATTTTATATATCTGATAAACATTCAACTGTGAATCCCGTGTTTCTTCATAGATTCCAACCCACTTCAGATATTCCTCAAATTCTAGGAATGTCGTACATTTCTAGTAGGCTCGATCCCACTCATCTATGAATTTTCTCCATGGTGCAAGTCTCATCCATTATTTTATCCCTTCTACATATCCCCCAACCCCACCTTGGTTATCATCTGATATTGTAGTGGGGATTCACGTCCTCCATATTACCCACCATCAAAATTGTTTATATGGTTATAAAAGTAGTCTTCTATGATGGGTGCATGGTATTTCTAGATGTAGGCTACAGCAGCCCTATGCCACTGGAACTATCCTGGTATTCCCCTGAACTAGTAAGTTGGATTATCCCTAGTCACTACCATAATGATGATATTATATCTAAAGATTAATACATTGAGTGGTAGCCTCTTGAAAAAAGGATGTTTCCTTTGATCCTATCTTAGCAGTTCAAGTAGTGACTCGTGGTTTTAGGTCCATAAAATTCACACTATTATCATGATGTTTCCAGCCATCTCTTCCCTCTGAGTAGTATCTATGCTGAATTCCAAATAAAATTTCTCAGGAAACATTCAATTAAATAAATAAGTATTTTTTTAGTCAATTTCATGATGTTTGTTTACAAATATCATTCGTGGATCCCAGTTCATGGAGCTATGGGTCTCAATGCTCACTTCCTGAAGATGTAGTTCATAGTGTCTGGTTTGATAAGAAACATTCATGGAGAAAAGTTCCATAATATTGGTTCAATAAAGAAGAATTCACGGATCACATTTATGAAGATTAATAGATACATAAAAAGATATTCAAAAAAATTCTTCACATGAAGGTTCAAAGCATTTGATGTCCCATCCATCCAAATTTTATGGGCATGTGTCTAGTCCGGGCTCCGTGATGACCTTTGTGCCATAGACCATCGTGATTGTGTATCATCAGTGATAATAATGAATGATATTATCAAAAGAGACCAAATTATCAATTATATACAATTCCCCCAAAGAAATAGACCCCCTTTTCCCTACAATCTCCCATTCTGAGGGGCCAAAATTTTTAGTGCCAAAATATGTGCCCTAGGAATAGTCGAGGAAGACACAGCTAGTTTGGGGAAAATATGAGCCAAAACAGACCAAAATACCAATTAAGGGTCTTCTTCATGAATCTCTTCCACTTTAAAAACCATTGAAGCTCATGGTACTCCTAGATAAGAAGTCACCTTTTTGAAAATGTGAATCCTCGATGGTTTCCTCTATGAGTCTGATAGTTCTTCGTGATGGTTCAGAAGATTGATAATGTCCTCCATGAGTTTGACAAAGTTGTGGCCATTTAAGAAGCCCATAATTCTATCACGAACTTCTTCCCATCTTCACAAAACCCCTTTACAATAAATACCCCCCTCAATTCAAACATTATGGGATGGTCACACGAACCTTTAGATTCTTAATTTCTCCCAATTAGAGAACCTCTCAAGCATTGTGAACTGGACAAAAAAATGGATCATCCAAGGTACCTAAGCTTTAAGAAATCCCATTTTTTTAGTTTTTTAAATCCTCCCTCCATAGTGGATATTCCTTCAATTAAGGTATACACCCTTCACAAAGGATGAAGAACATATGTGGCACTATAGCCTTTGAAAAGCATTCAGACCTCCCGAAGAACTCCTTTCTTGAGCCTAGACTTCATCTTAAGGTAGGGTCACCATGTTTCATGAATCATACTACTTCATGAAATACCTAAACCCCATGAAGCACCTGATATTTTTAAAGCACATGATATTTTTGAAGCACCTCACTCTGATTCACAAATCTTCAGGAAACCTCTCTCTTCTGCCTCTCCATACTACAACCCTTATACTAACAACTCTTTGTGAAGGTTGACTGCTCAGATCCCTCATACATGTATGGGACCTATGGGGTTTCACCATGATTCCTTATCTAACCTATTCCATCTATTCCAGTATCCTACTCTACTTTAATTATGGCCCATGACTTCCACCTACCTTTTTATTATCATCATAGGTATGATAGGCCTTTTGATTTGCAACATGTGCATGCTACCATGGACCTCATGGTTGAAAACTCCTCCCCATAATTATACCCTAGAATTTATAAATCCATTTCCAATCCAATGGTTCATGAGATATGTTTATGTAAAACCAAGTTTTAAGGAGTGAATCATCCTTGTTTGATCTGGAAGACGTAAAACTGCCTAATACTATCATCCTCGACACATGATGTTAAATTGTGGCCATACCCTTTGCAATAAGTACATGATGACCCATATGTGAGTGGCATGGGACTGTCTCGTCTTCCTAACCTCACATATAATGAGATCCTCCTCACATGTAATGATATCCTCCTCGCATATAATGACATCCTCCTTGGTCATCTTCCATGCATAATCCTCTCATCATCTCTTATTGGCACTTATTTAACAACATGACTGTTAGGTCTACTACTTCCTATTGTTTCTCACACTGAGCATGAATCACATAGGATTAGATGTTAGTATCAACCATGACATCCACCCAATATCCACCATGGACCTTCTCTATAGATATAATCCCTAACCTTCATTCAATTGGGCATCCTCTTGAGTGTAATCCCCAACAACTATACTCTTCATCTTTGGGACTCTCTCCTATTTAAGCCCCAACTACATACTCATATGGGTATCCTCATTAGGTATAATACCCAACCATGCCAAACTACATAGTATTTGATTCCAATCCAAGTTGGATACATATAAATCCTTTATAAGGTCCAAACCCCACATGAACACCTATCAGAGTTTTCTCTAGGCCACATCCCTGGTAAGATCATGCCACTCACCCGGGAGACCACATCTCCTCCAGGACTATTTAGAATCTCAATTTTTAATCCCACACAACAACTCCTACCATTATCAATCCTATTTTGAGGATAATGTTTTACACATAATCCCCACACCATCCCTCTTGGATTCTCCCTTCATGCTGAGAGCGTCCTTACCACATAATGTTAAACAACATGGACCGGTCCTTTTACATTACCTTAAACTACGACAACAAACTAAGTGAGTTTTAATCCATACCTTTTTGAAAGGGTTCATTGGCCACCTTCTTGAGGTTCCATATTGACCTATGGTAAAACAAGTTTCTCCATCCTAGTAATGTACCTTCAGGATCCACCTCAAGGGGTGTTCTAATTAACCTTCACATCGTGAAATTTTTTCCTTTATGGAACACACCTCATGGATCCACCTCCACATGCATTATGATATATCCATCCAGGTTTTACCTCCATGAGGCATTCTCACTATCCTTCATGGTGTGACATCTTCTCTTTATGGGACAGACCTCCCAGATCCACCTCTATGGGCGTTCTGATCCATCCATTGATAACCCTTTTAGGTTCTCCTTCGTAGGGAGTAACCTCTATATTCCACCTCTTTGAGGTATCTTGGTCAATCAAATCTGTCTACAAAAGACATTAAACATGTTCCCCAATCTATCTCAATCATAATTTCTAATCCATATCCATAATATATTAAACCTGTGACCCTAAATACATACCTCATGAAAAACATGGGGTTCCTGAGTTAAAAGACTTGAAAAATATATTCCCATAATGTCATCTACCTCATGTAAAACATAGGATGCCAGTGGTAAAAGACTTGGAAGATATATTCATTTTGAATCAGATACCTTGTGATTGACATGGGGTGTGTGGGGTTTCATTCCAAATATGCCTCCCTGAGATTACCTCTTATGAGGAAGAATACAGATGACCAATGTTCCTAGCGTCTAGATATTCTATTGATGCCCAAAATTACAAATCTCCTAACTAAAGTTTTCTTCCCAATCCATACCAACTGAAATTTCCAAATAGAAGTACTGTAATTAATTATTTTCCAAAAAGATATGGATCTGTGAATGAGTTCCATGAACATGGATTAACACTATAAGGGAGACATGGAATAGGTGATGAGTTCCTAGGTGGAATACATGAAAGGATGAACATACACCTTTCAACCCATTTTAATCAATAAACATACATCTCCATTGGAAGTGATGAATGCCACCCATATTTGGAAATCAGTAATGCGAGGTAACAATGTACGTCAGTGCACATTAACACTCATAGTTGTGTGCCCTAGGGAAAGCTTTAGAAACAATTTTGATCTATAATGTGGTGTAACAACTTTAAACTACTTAATTCTTTAGTGACATCTATCATTTAATGGGACTACAAGTCCATTTGTAGCTATGAAATTGATAAGTTAATTAGAGAAGATAATTCATACTTTGGAAAGAAATTAATGGGATAAAGTTTTACGATTTTATCATCTCTTGGGATATAAAGATCAATGGTGGTCATTGATTCAAAAATATATGGATGAATAATAAATAGAAAAGATGTAATGGAAGAATTCTAAGGTACACTTCATGGAAAAGTATTTTCCCCAGAAGCAACAAGTAGATATATAGAGACAATTCCTGAGTCTAAGACAAAAGGAAGATGAAAATTTAGCTAAGTATGAATCCAAATTTACATGTTCATCAAGGAATACTATAGAATACATAAATAATTCAAATGGAAGTATTTATCATTTATTTGATGGGTTAAATCCAATTCTACCAATGGAATTAGTCTCCCAAACATTCCCATCATATGAGGACATAGTATCATGTGACATAAATATAGAGAAATAGTTATCTAAGTCAAATGTCATCAAAGTGAAGAAAAAGAAGAAGGGTACGGAAGAGAAAATATATAAAAAAGAAAAAAGGGAAAAATGATTTTCCCACATGTGACAATTATGGAGGGAAACACCTTCGAACATTCTTGGAAGGAATGGGAGTTTTCTACAAGTGTAGAGATAAATGACGTAATTATCTTGATTTCAATGGAAAGAAAGATGTTTCCAATTTTCAATGCTTTAGATATAAATATATGGGTAACTACACATATGAATTCCCCAAGAGTTAGTGGAATATACCTTAGAAGTAGATAAGGGATCAAAGACCATAATATTCTTTTACTAAAGATGAATTAGAATAATAACCACATGTATTTGGATTCAATAATTATTTTGAAGAAGTATTTTATCAATGATTTCTCATTATTAGAATCATAAAATTTATATGTATTATGTCATATTACTTTTTCATTAAGGATTTGTGAGCATATATTGAATTATACTAATGAACATAAAATGTGATTCAATTTTAAGTTAATATTTTTGTAAAATGAAATATTAGGGTAAGATAACACTTAATATAGGCTTAATATTGAGATAAAAATGATAAGGAGATTTTTATGGGATATTATTGGTGAAATTGAAATGGGTTAATGATTTTTTGGTTTATGTTATCTTTTTTAGATTTTTTTGCATGTTGTACTTATGGAATATATTCGAAAATATGAATTTTTTTGGAGAAATTAATATTTTCATTGAGGTTTTATGGTGATCAATGTATTTGTATGTTTGGATTATAACATTAAGATCTAATTTATATTTTCTGGGGAATATATTGATGATTTAGTGTCCTTCCATATAAATTTTTGGACTTTGAATTTGGTGAGTCTATTTTGGAAGATTCTTAAGGTTAACCACTTATTAAATGTATTAAGTTGAATTTTGAGAGTTATGATTGAGATATTAGATATTAATTTATTATATTGGATAAAATTTTCTAAAAACTTTGTTTTTAGTAAATATATTAAGAATATCTTGTTACTCCTTTATGAACCTTATGATCCATTAAAAGTTAATTTTAGTGATTCAAGCATAAAAATTAGTTTTGGGATATTAATTTCTTATAGTAATAGATGAAGTGGAAATTAATTTAAGCACAACCAGAGTATGAAATTATTCTTATGAAATATAATGATATCAAGAATGTGTATTTCCTTACATTCTTAAACAGAAAAATAAATCCTCAAATATAAGAAAATAATCTTGAAACAAAATTTTTTTCCTAATAACTTATTTCTGGTGAACCAATTGCATTTTCACCCTTAGAAGATTTATAGATTTTTGGTCATTAAACATCTCCAGATCACCGATTTTCTTGTGATAAAATATCTCTATCACTCTCTATAATTATATATGATTTAATTTTGTGTCCATATCATTACTTAATGACAATATTATCTTACTTTAAACCTATTTATAGGTTATTCTAGATGACCATTGTACATTTTTTATCTCTTATAAAGAAAATGTGTTATTAACACCTTTTATTATGTGTGTTTCCAAAAAAGTTATTTCCAAATGTCAAAAAATTGATTACTGAGATCAATATTAAATTGTGATGATGCAATTTATTTAAGGGGTGGAATGTAACACCCTAGAGATTTTAATAGAGGAACATCATGTTCAATAGTATATATGAAATCAAAAAACAATATTAGAATATAATTTAACACCCTAATACTTATTGATATATTTATTTTTAATTAAATTAAATCTCTTTAATTTTTTATGATGCACACAACATCAGGTTTAAATGAAATGTGATACTCTATTAAAATATTTTTATTTAAAATGACCATTATAACATAGCTGTTAAGATGAAGGGTATGAATAGGGCTAAATAAATTATGAAAATAATATGGTTTAAACATTTATAAAATAAATTATATTTTTATTTATTGATTATAAATAAAATAAGAACCATTTGAAATAAAAATAAACATTTTTAAAAAATTTATTTTTCTAAAAGGTGATTTACTCTCACATTGCATACATAATTTAAAATTAATTTTCACCATTGTGAGGAAAATTATTTGAAGAAATAAACTTAATTTTTTAAATATACATTTATAAAAATATTTTGGTGAATTTTCGGGATTTTTCTAAAAATATTAGTTTTTTATGAATATTGAAAAATACTGATTTTTATTGAAAACGACCTTTTAATTTAATCTATTTATAAGATAAAATTATTTTGTAAATAATTTTTAAATTATAAAATACTTTAATTATTTTAAAATTTAACTAATTTAGATCATTGGAATCAATTTCATATTTAATTCTCATATTATAACTTTTTAATCTTTTAAAAGTTTTACATTCAAAAAATCATTCTTTCGACGTGTCTGTAGGGTTAATTTTAAATTGAATTCTTCCACTTATGTGAAATTAATTTGAAAAAATAGATAAAATCATTTTAATTACCATAATTAATATTATCTAGTAATTAAAAATTTAATTTTGACCCTAATGAATAATAAAAACAGTAAAAAATCATTAACATGGTTAAGGTAAAGTGGGTTTTTTGGGCCTTAAACTAAGAAGATAAGGGTTAAAACTAAATAAACAAAATGTAAAAACCCCATTTAATATACATATTTATACATTATAACTTTTATTTTATATAATGACCCATGTTTTAGTCTTATAAAATGAGAAAATTATGGGTATCACTTTTTCTTTTCAAAAATTCCTTGTGTGTCATCTCCCCAACTTATTAAAGGACACCCACTATCCTCTCTACTTAACACTACCAATTCCCATTATTTTAAAAAATACCTGGAAAATTATCTTCCATAAAACCCTACCCATTTAAATTATTCCATTTTTAGATCAAAAAACCAATTTATAAAAGTTTTAGGTTAAACCTACAGAGGTTTCTTGAAGAAGAGGTAATGTTTTTAAATATGAATTCTCATTTTACTTCTTCTTATAACTCATTATAATATAATAAAAATATGAAAATATAATAAAAATATCATATCATATATTATTTTATGTTATTATGTTAATATAATAACCTATATCCATCTCAACTTCCTTCAAATGGGAAATGAAACTATTGATTGTGTGTATGATGGGCTACCGTCTGGTGCACTGATGTAATTCATTTTCCATCACCGCCTTTAAAGGATGGATATAATGATGGATATATATTATTTATATAGTATTTATTAAATTAACATACTTATCGAATTGTTATATCACATATACCTTCATAATATTTATTCAATGGGGGATATGATAATATCGCTCATGTGCATGGCGGACTACCACTTTTTGAAGCAATGCGATTTGATTTTCAAATATCATTTACATGTAAATAATTAAGGTTAAAGTTAATGAATATATTTGATATTTATGACCTAAAATTTCTTCTAGAAATATAATTTATCATATAACTTTTTACCTTATAATCCATTGGAAAAAAATATCGCTCGTGTGTATGTGTGGATTGTCACCTCCATGTAACGATTTGAAATGATTTTCATTTAATTTTTACATTTAAGGTAATAAGGATATATTGGTTTAATATTAATTATATATATAACATAATAATTATTTTTATAGGTTAATTAACATTTATTTCCTATAATTTATACCGTCAAGAAAAATGGAAACAGTGTTCATCCATACGTGCGGCTTACCGTCTCCATGAACAGTGTAATCCATTTTCTATCTCTAACTTTTATTAATTAATATAAATAAATATATAATGAATATACATGATATTTATATCATGGTTAAAATTATGGATTTTATTTAACCATGATCCAATTTAATGGACCTAAATTACCAAACTAAAACATACACGAAAAACGAAGCAATTATCACCCGAAATAGTGATTTAAACAATGAATTGTTAATAAATGGGTCATAAAATACTATTATTAAAATATATATGATATTAAATATATTATTATGGTTATTTAATATATTTATAATAAATATATATTTATAATAAAATATTTATATCTACATACAAAGGAAAACAGACCTTAGGTAAGGGTTTCTCATCTCAGTTTTACATCTATGAGATGCATGGCATATTCACCACTTAGTTCTTTTATGTGGATTATATAATACCCATTTTATATGTTATATAATTAATCCCTTTATATTAATGGTATTTAAAGTTTCATTTGAATTTATTTACTTCATGGGGCTTATGATTCAAAAGTTATCACAGCGGTGATAGTTTATTTTTCAATCTCATCATTTATTGGGAATGTTTATGATTAAATTTTTTATGATGAAATATTATGATATATCACTAAAAAAACTCCGGAATTTTATTATCCTATAGTTATTAATTGATTTGTTATTAATAGTTCTATTTTTATATCTTTGGTACTTAAAATTATTGTGAAATTCTTTTAAAAAAATTTGACATTATTTCTCTCTTTAGTCGAAAAACATTTTTCTTCCAAAACCATGTTTTCTAAAAATGTTTTAAAAAAATTCAAAAAATATAAAAATTATATATCAAAGATATTTCTAAAAAAAATTTATATTTTAAAAAAATTAATGTAATCTTCATGTTGATTTCTAAACAAGGATCATCCGTCTTTTACAGAAAATTTGAAAGAAATTTTCTCTTTAAAGTTTATGATGTGTACATAATTTTTTACCATCATAAACACTCATTTTTTTAATATTCCTTTAATGTTTCACAATTTTCTGTTAAAATAATTTTTTTCTTGTTATTCTAGATACTTTTTAGTTTTGAAAATTGAATTTCAAATTGAAAATATTGTTTTTATAAGGAATGTTTTAATGTGATTTTTATGGTATTTTGATTCATCAATGATGACAACCCTCATTTTACTTATTATCCAATGGGAATATATTGTAATGATACAATAATTATTATTATACCAAATTCTTTATGATTAGTTTGACTTCGTATGTAACTGTTTGATACCATTCATATTTCCTTGAATGGTTAATGAATGTTTATTTATTTAGGTAATTATTAAAATTTCATATACTATTTTTTCACTATGAATATTTATGTTGATTGTGTTTTTACCCTTTAATATTAAGATTTAAGTGGAATTATATGTGATGGGTGGGGGATTATATATCCCCTTAATGGATCAGTAGGTCTCATGAGGAAAATCAGTTGGCCAAATTAGATCGGTTTTTACCAACATATTTAAACTATATTGTAAAAGATCTTGATACTAGGTTTCATACGTCTAGAATCATGCATTCCCTCAATATGATATTATATATTTTTGTCCATTTAATTATTCAATTAGTTATAATATCAATGCATAAGTTTCAACCTCATGTGATTATTTATATGTATTTTTTTATTATCATTTATTTCTATTATATTATGCTCAAGTTATGGTTTATATATCCTGCCATAAATTATTTACCTTTTTGTATTGATTATAAATATTTATTCATGATAGATTATACTATACACATACCCTTACTAAGAATCTCGTCTCACCCCTTTATTATGTTTTATTTTCCTCAGGATACCAGAAATTGTTTTGTTATTTATATATAAATATACTATGAGGGGAATAATTGAGTTCAAAAAGAAAACAATTTGTCTATTTTATTTTCTGAATTGTAATTTGAATTTCATTTATGAATCTATTATACCAATACTACTGAACTATTTTGTCTTTTGGGAGCTAATTACTTATATCTATTTATAATATAATAAATTAGACACTATCTCTATTCTACTTGAGTTGAGGCCATCATAGTATAACAAATGAAATGTCTATAATGGCCATAAACATCCATATGTGTCCTCGTTAGATTGAATGAAAATAATTTAGATTTATTTAGGGTCAATTTCACATGGGTGGTGAGACAATATATCACACATTGAATGAAATGGTAGAAAACCATAGGAATTAGTTTGGGATCACCTACCTCAACCAACTAGATTATTTCTTGTTGAAAAAAACCCAGTTGATTTTGATTTCATTATATGACTATCCATAATATTTAGAAATCCCTAATTTTAGACATAAATATTGAAGAACACTATAATAGAGAGAGAAATGATAATATAAGTGATGATTCTTAGCTTTACAATAGCTGGCCTCCTATGATAAATAACACTCAAAAATAGTGAGAGATGGAATAGATCCACTCATTAAAGAGGAATGGTAATGGATAGTTGGCTACTACTAAGTGAAATGAAGGGTGAAATATCATATTAGGTTTTAATAAGAAAACAAAAAATTAATTGATTTAATTAGAATTTAAAGAAAATAAGAAAATACCTAGTGGGTTCTTACTGGCTAGACATTGAGTACCCACCCTCAGGGCACCGGTCACACAGTGTCCCTCATAGTGGTTCCCCCTCACTTAGGGGCTCCATTGGGTATCCATTACCATCTAATAAGGTAGCTATTGTCTTCTGACATAATGACCGAAGTCTGATAATAACCCTTGACTTCAAAAAAATGTCCTCTCATACCCCTATCAACACTAAAATCACTTAACAACAACCGAAAACATGAAATTTGGAAAATATGTAATGAAATTCATACCTTATATGGATTAGTGGTGTTATAACCTCATACTAACCACTTATTATGTTTTATTACTATGTTATTAGAAAGATAATCATTATAATTTCTAAAATTTATACCCTATAAGAGTTAATAATTCTATATGGTTATTACCTAATTATAACTAGAAAACCACATTCCTTGAGCCTTGATCTAGGATTTAAAAGATATTGGTGAATTTCAGTCATTCCCATGTGGTACTAGTGTTCAATCAAGTTGAATACATTGTATCTCCTAAGAATAATTCATGAAAGTGACACAAATTCCCCATGTCCATCAAGGTTAAGAAACTCTTCTAGTGCAATTGCACACTATCATCTATAACCTATCCTATAACATTATATGTCATAATAACATACTCCCATCCACTTGAGATAATCATGAGTCATCACCTCACCATTATACACATGAAATCACTCATATATCAATGTTATATAGAACCAATCAGCCATCTTACCATACAACACATTTATAATGAGGTCACACCTCACATTCCATAAATTTAAAAGATAATTACAAATTCAACTCACATAATCACTTGATCGTCCCCTAATAACATTAAAAATATCTTTTCTCGTGTATTGATCGAATCCCATTTCATTGGACCACACTATTCAATCCACATTTAACCATCCCCATTCAAACTCCTACTTTACCTTATACATGTAATAACATCATAGAGTCTAATTAAAATTAAAATAAATTAGATTAGTGAAATATAAACTTGATCCCATTGACCACCTCAACTCAAGATAATAAATTATAAGAGTCATGGTTCAAGTGCCTAACTCAAATATACAATATAAGCCACCAATATTTATATCATTTTACCTAACTTCCAACAATTATTTTAGATTTTCAACAAAAAAATTAGGTATTATCCCCCACCTTACTCTCTTAGACCCATAATAATATATCACCTACTGAACACTAAGTAAGCCAACCAAAGTTTCCCAAGACTTGGGATTTTCACTCATCCATGATAACAACCATCATAAAACTTATGGTGAACTACTTAACCCATATCTTGAGAAGAAATAGTCATATCACACATTTCCATGGGTTAATAAATACCTTGATCAAAATACATGTGTGATTAACTATTGAGATATCATTGATACCCCGCAACTTATCTCTAATAAGTTTGAGAACTAAACAGACCAAAACACTGTCACAATTTTACTTCCCATGAGATTGTTTCACTATCCTATAATTGGAATGTATTATATGTTATTAAAGGTAAATCACACATAAAATCTGACCGAAAATATAATTGACAGAAGTTCAATATGATGTCATATTATCCCATATACCACACATATTAAATGAATACTCACTCCCCCAATAAAAAAATATCATATAAAGAACCACTCTATAAATGGTTCTTTATTATCATAATTATCTATATAATCCTATTCGTGAGATTTTAGGAACACCTATAATATTATAATGTAAAAATTAACTCCTTTTTCTAAGATTATCAACCATTTATTTGTAGGATCACATTACTAATCAGCTGACTATACAACACATGTAATTCAATTAAATTTTTCACAATGAACTATTGTGTCTTTGTTCCTATACATAACTAATGAAATATATATTATTAATATATTATTTAGATCATTTATCATATACATGTAATTTTTATCACAAGAAACATCTACGAGTGATTCTATTATATGAAGGTATCTAAATAAGTGAACTAACCCTCTAATGTAATTCTCACTCATATGCATGACAGTATTATCACAATGTTGGATATTATAATCTATCTTAAGAAATCGCAATCATATATTATTTCATACACTTCTATGTGATCGAATCTTGTCATTCATAGATATACCTCATCATCACTAGGACTAATTACCAAACCTATATATTATACATCTCATGAATTTTATAACTCATTAAATAATGTCCATGATTATGTTTTCACATAGCTCAAGATATTTTATGCTAATTCATATATTACAGGTTTTCAATCAATATTATAGTATCCAAAAAACCATAAATCCTACTCAAGGGTACTCACCATATCTAGGTACATATAATAATAGAATAACTATAAATAAATAAGTATCAAGGATTTCATCATGGTTAGATATAATTAAATAATGTTCCAGTGATAATTTATTTTGAAAAAAAATTGAATATATTATTATTTAAAATTTATATATTTGAATCCGCTTTTTAAAAAATCATTTTCCAATAACACATAATAATTAACATTTCATATAAACCAATATTCAAAGTATGATTAATTTTTACATACCTATTACCATGTTAAGAAAATGTTAAAACAATAAATCAAAAAATATAACATCATATTTCAATAAAAAATAAATTATAACAAAAAAAAGTGATAACCACAATCCCCACTCCCTTATTACATGGATCTCCAACCATATTGGTGTTGTATAAAAATATGTATAAATTTTATCCTAAATTCTAATAAAATGTATATCTATCTACAATCCCTATTTAATAAAAAACTACTACATATATTTGATACCATTTTTTAATGTCTCTAATCTGAATCTCATTCATAGATGCAGTATAGGTTTCCATGTGATGCGAGGTGCACCTCCTAATTTTAAAATGGTTTCAAACTATTAGTTGGGGCCTGATGAATATTGTGGGGAGACTATTACCCTAATATCATGACTTAAAAATAATAATTAATATCAAACACGCATAAAGAACCAATTTTTGAATACAATTTAAAATTATAGCATAATTCTAGCTATAATAAATAATATACATCATACTATAATAAAATAAACTCATGCCCTTACCTCCAAGTAATACATCATGAAAATGGATCACTCAATGGATAATCATATATATGGTATATTAAGGGGAGAAAATAAATAAAATAAGAGACTCTATTATAAATACCTAGGATAATCCATTCCAATTTCTCTACATTCTCATCAAGCTCCTCTAGATCAAGAATTATCCAAGGACCCATTCCCATAAATACATATAAGACAAGAGGGACATATTTCAAAAAAGGTATGTGTATATCATGTAAATATTTTTCTCAATATGATACCACTAATGGTCACTTGATATAATGAATTGTTTCTATTTCACCCTTTCTCTTTTATTGGTTTCCTTTGAATGTCTAGATTTTTCCAACCTTTCGGTGATGAATATTCTCTTATCACTTATATAATGGCTCATTTCCTCCTTCAATATTCAATATTATTGAATTATCTTACTTTGGTGATTTATTTTGGTCAGTTTCATCCTCAGGTTTATCCCCACTCTCTTGAAATGTTTATACTTTATCTCCCTCAGATCACATAGGTATCTTCTATATTCCATTTGAAAAAATATCTCACTTTTTTATAAATTTAATACATATTTCTTTAAATATATAGTCTTTTTTCCTTAACCACAATGTTAAAACCCATTATTTTTCAAGAATTATAGGAACATCAATAGTTATGGACTCTGTATGTAGAATTATTTTATGGTGGATCTAGCGGATGTTGCTCGCATTAACACCACCTCCGTGCTTATTGTCTTGATGCTCTATTTTAAGATACCTATCATCTACCTATTATGGTGTTTTTAACCAAGTTTTCTCTCCCTCTCTATAATATTTTGATCTTTCCGACCATTAAACACACCATTTTTAACCTGTTTTTATACTTATAGTGGTTTGGGTCTAAATTGTTGGTTGGATTCAGCAGCAAATCTGGTGAGTTTGGCCAGTATCAATATCCTATATTTCATTGATATCTTGGTATTAATCCTTGTATTTTCTTTATATTCTACTTTTTGCATGAGTTTAGGTTTTATTCCCCCTCAAATATGATGTGGGTTCAATTTATTATTAATATAAATTTAGCAATGGTGTTATTAAACTAATACCCGTGCTTCTTTGTTGTTCTCTAATATAGTTACATTGATCATATCTTTCTAATATGATTTTAGGGTATATTATTAATAGGTTACACATTTATTTCTTCTCTAGTGGTTGTGTCACATTTAATGTAGTGGAATCTTCTTAATAGAGGGGTTTTGTGTGATGGTGGAAGGTGTTGGGGTTCGATGACTTTCAAATTTCATAGTCCCTTACATTGTGTTATGTGGAAGTGAAGTTACTCTTGGGGGGTAGAATCAAGAAAAATCACGGTGCGGTTGTCTTTTGTGTTTGTTGGTTTTTTCTCTATGGGTTTTTTAATGGTGGTTTTGGAATTTCGTTTTTCATATATGATTATTCCGGGAGGAGGAGTTGGTTTTAGTAGCAATGGTGTTAGTAGGAAAGTGTTGGTAATAGCAGGTAGTGGTTGATGGTAAGCCTACCTAAGCTTGGGTGATGTGTAGCCTTGAGTATTCAATGTGGCACATGGATTAAGGTGTGATATGTGAGACATCCATTCATGTCTTACTCTTCTTACATTGTGTTCAACCCAAATTTTAATGACCTTCCCAATGTGTGCCTTCTGAGATTGGGTGTTTTGGGTTTGGTAAAAGTATTGTGGGACGGTTAGTTTGTAGTGGATTGGATCGACCTACATATAAGATCAATTTGTATTACTGGTGTATTTTATTCCCAATTAACATTAAAATGGATTTATAAAATAAAAAATGAATTAAAAATAATATATTTTATGAAATATATGTGATACCAAACATAATAATCGCATCAGTCATATTAAAAGGTTCCCATATAGACAACCTAATTATTTACACTACCTAATTCAACCTATGTTGATAAATGGGATGGAAATTCCTAGAACACTGTTGGGTTGTATTTCTTAGGGATTTAGTGTTACAACCTACATAACACCCTAACTCAACTCACTTTAATAAGAGTAACTGGAATTGTTTACTAAAATCAATCAACCATGACTCTTTATGTGCTAGAGGGTACTGACCAGTGGTGAGGGACTATGAGGATAGTAAAATGACCGAACATGATCTTTCTGATCACTATGTGTGGGAGGGGATGAATTAGTGATCTAAAATTTTTAAATTTTATTTCTTATGAAATAATTATCACATCCTTTTAAAGAGTTAAAACTTTTCTGTAAATAAGAAAACATGAACATCCATAGGAACACAAGTGTTTATAACGTACACTACTCATTAAGAGTATATATTAAGTGTAATGGGTTCGAAATAATCTAATACCACCTAATCCAAAATAAAAAAAATACTTTTATGTGGTTAAAGAAATAATGAAATATCCTTGCACTTTTGTTGCACTATAATAAAACAATAGTAAATTAGCTTATTGTATAGGTAAATGATATGAGAAATATTTGTTTAAAAACTATAAGAAACCTTCACCAATAGGGATCTATGTGTTGTAATTCTGCTTCTAATTTCTTCACACATTCTCTTCTTTTAAGGGATTCTTGTTTACATTATTTCAGAGCAGTAGTCAAGAACTTTCTTCAGTCATTTTGCTGTCTATTTAATGGGTTCATCTGGTATAATTTTTTCACTATCTATACGGTATAATTAAACTGCTTCCTTTGTGTATCATGAAACTATTTTACCCACTATTCATCCCCTCACCATATAAGTTTATTCATATGATAACACTTGATATGAAAACATTGTTCCATATCCTTTAGCCAGTGCCACTTAAATTATTTGAATACTATATCCTTTTCTTGCTTTACTGATCCTTTATACACATCATCTCTCTGATACCAACTGAGGGGAAATATTTTTATTGTATCCATATTTATGATGTATCTTTACAAAAGTCTATTTAATCAACTTTTCAATTCTATAACAATCCTCCAAAACTATTAAAATTTCAATAATGTGTCTAATGGGTTGTACAAACACCCGTTTATATAAGTGGTCTTGTAGGTGTAAAGGAAATAATCCAAATATATTTTCCCACTCAATGAAAACAAACATTTCAAACCTCTCAGTCATCATAAATTATGTGATGCTTATCAACACATCTAGATTCTTATTGAACCTTCTTGGAAAACTTCAAACATCCACACTCTTTTAAAAACTTTTTTAACCTCGGTGTTAAGAAACATTAATAAATATACATATCATAGCTAGATAAAAAAACTTTGATAAATAATTTTTATATCATAATGATATTTATCTTTAAGAAAGTATCCTAAAGTATATTAACTAGTAAAAATTTATACAAAGCACTCATCTGGTCAAACTTTATAATATCCCTTATGCATGGTGAGACTCTATCAAATTGTTCCTATCTAACATCGTAGGAACTTATTAGAATTTTTATGCTTCACACATTCATCATCTGATGAATTGAATCAGAAAAATTATATCGATTTCTTTACACACCATTTTTTTACTGATGATCTTTATAAAAAAAAATCATTAAATATTCTCAACCAGAACCTCTTTTATGATAACTCAGAACCTTTTTTCCAATATTTAATTCCTTCGATAGACACAAACTAATGAAATTTTATGAGATTGTTTGTTGGTATTTTAGACATAAAATTCTTCTAATAACATTCCTTAAAAACTCCCCTTTATAATTCATCAACTTTTCCCTAATAAAAAATATTCAAAAATATATTCTCTGATAACACATTGTAGATTTGTATGTACTATTATAAAGTATAGGAAAATTGTTTTTTGACCTTATGTGTCCTACTTAGATAATATTACCTAGTTAACACAGAATATGTTTTACCTTTATAAATCATTCTAAGAAACCCATATGCGGTGACTCAAAACACCATATTCTATGAACCTAAGCTCTTCTCAGTTAAACCTATGTCTGATACAATCTATTATGTGAACTCCACAAAACAATGTAGAATAAAATTTATATATACAAACTAATTTATTGACCTTTCAACATCAACATGAATCATAAAAAATATCAAGTACTCATGATGTCATAAATATTAATATTATAAAATTATCAAAATATTTTCTCTACTGAAATCTCTATATAATGAACATTGTAAGTAGTATAGGATAAACATTCCAAGCAGAACTTAATCTGATAACATCTTTCTTATTTAATTAGTTGGAAAAAACAGAGTTAATCTTCTTCATCTAATTATATATTCATATAATCACATTTTATGAAAAAACAAAACAAAGTTAGGTGATTTATTTTTGAAAAAAATATAAAATAATTTCTTATCAACTTTCGTAACAACTTTCATCATCTCCATAAGAGCTTAAACTACCTTGGTCAAAATAATCTCCCTAATTATATTTTTTTGAACCAATGAACATAAATCACTAGGACTCTGTATCTCACACAAAAGATTATTTATCCAATAATTCTAATCCAACATGAGTGAACCTGGTGTACAAACCATGTTTCATTGAACGTCAATACCTTTTCATCCATAAGAAGTCACTTAAGAAACTTTTTCATACACCTCATAATAAACTTATTCTTCTACTTGTAACTTTCAACACAAAAAAGCATCATCCTTCATCTTGAAAGAAAAAGATTTCATACATCTAATTCATCTAACTATTAAAAAAATTCACAGACATTATGATATCATAGCTTACACATTTTAAGAACTCCCCCTAAATACATGATTTTTAATGAAATTTAAAACACATAAAAATTGATATAGGTATGATACAACATTTTCCTCCCCCTTTAAAAACACTATCCAATGAAAATATGACATAGGGGACAGAGTCAAAAACCTTATCCTGGAAGAGGGAGAGTTTTAACACCCATTATAAGTCTCATATTATGAATGGATTCCTTTAGAAATGTATTGGTGTAAATATCAGTAACATTATTAGTTATAAGAACAAACTCTATGTTTAGTTCATTTTTCTCTACATGCTCTTTTAATTAGTGATATTTGATATCAATTTTCTCAAAATGAGAATGTTTCACTAGATTCTTAGTGAGATTTATAGAACATTGATTATCATAACCTAATATAAGTAAAAAAGTTGACATTAATAAATAGGTCTTCTATTTGTGTCTTCATCCAAATAAGTTGTGTTGTATCTTGATTAGAGGTGACATACTCAACATTCATTGTACTGAGAGTCACTTAACTTCATGTCATTATATTCTAACTAACACATATTATTCCAATAAAAACACTACACTAGATGTGTATTTTCTATTGTATACACTTCTTACTCAATATATATCTAAATAACAAAATAGTTCAATATTTCAGGTGTTGTCATATTTCAACCCAAAAGATGTTATCCTTTAATATATGTTTAATTTTCTTTCCATCCATGAGATGAGATTCTTTTTGTTTACTTTGATACCTAGAACAAATATAAAAACATACACTATATATGGGATTGAATTTATAAGGTATAATGAACTTTCAAACATCTTCCTAAACTCTTTAAAATTAGCCTACTTGTCATCTCCATCTTTTAAAATCTTAGTTCCCACTAAAATACAATTGAAAATGGCTTTGAATATTTCATTCCCAACTTTTTTAGAAGTTCCTCAGCATATTTATCTTGAGATAGGATAATATATTTATTCTTTTAATATATTTTCAAGACAATAATGTATTTCATTTTTTCTAGCATGGATATTTCAAAAAACTTCTTCATCTCCTCAATAAATTTTTCACATGATTATTCATCATTACTAGAAAATATGATATCCATAAAATAAAAAATTATAATAAGTTAAACCTCAAGATTTTGTTTTATGTATAGGTTACAAATTTCAATGTACATCCATTTGACTCAACACAATAGCCTTCTTCTTGGTAACCAGGGCATACATGTATGTATAATCCATGGGTAACTTTCCCCCTCCAAGTTATATGTATATTTTACTAAAAAATATTTCTTTCTTGAAGTTTAAATTCATTAAGAAAGTATCTAATTTTGAATAGTAATATCTTAGGTATTTATTTTCCCCATAAAAATCATTATTTAATTTTTACACATGGAATTATTCTTTCCCAAGCATGATGCCACATGACTATTCAATATAATTTTTTTCATTGAGCTCTCCCTTAAGAAAAGATATATAGAAATCAACCTAAAATATTTTATATCTTTATTTTGTAGCAATAGAAAGAATTGTTCTGATAGTTTATGATATTTTCATTAGCGAAAATATATCATCAAGGAAAATGCATTTAATTTTTCAGTAACCTTTACAAAAAAAATCATTCCTTGTTTCTTATTACTTCTCCTTATTTATTCAACTTATTTTAGATTACTCAATTCGTACCAATCACATTATTATTGTTTTCATTGGATACAAGTTCATAAGTATCATTTTTTCAATCTGAACTAACTCATAATTCATAGCATCAAACCAATCTGTCACAACCTATCCCCTGGGGCTCGTGTCGTGACTACCCCAAGCTCGCCTTCCATAGGCTATGGGCTGGAAACTAGAACCAAAAGCATAATTCCCTAAAACTGGGAAATTATTTCCTTTATAACCCAGATGAAACACAAGAAAGCACACAAATGGATACAAAACACTAAGTAAACTGTATAACAAAAGAGTGTTGAAATGTAAATGGGGCCAGAAATACAATCCCAACAGTAAAGTATAATGAACTGGAAATAAAACTACAATTGAAGAAAGGAAAAATAGTGGGTGGGTCGTCCTCCGGGATTCCTACTTTAAGGGTAGGTACAGATAGCCTCCTCATCACTCCACATATGTCAGTCTCCTCCGTGTACTGACTCGTCGTAAGGTCCACCTTCGGGTACCGTCCAGTCCTGGTACCCTCAGCCTCAGTCAGCATTGTTCGTCGTCTGCAACCAACACAATGAGTTGTAGGCATATCCTGTAAAGGGATGAGTATATCAATACTCAGTAGGGAACCTAATACCCTCACGGTCTCACAAAATCCAACAAGGATAAACCACAAGGTAAGAAACCAACAGATAACCCCACATAGGTATATACCCATACATATACCTATGTAATCGAGTAATCCATCTCAATCATGAGGTAAACACAAAAGTTACTGACTCAACTCACACAGGTATACAGCTTATGTAGAGAGATAGAGATGATTAGATATAGCCACTGAATCATCTACTCTGTCGAACCCATTTAGGATCCTGGAACAGAAAACAGAGCTGTCGTACCCACGAAGGATCCTGGAACAGTTGTTAGAGCTTTCGAACCCACATAGAATCCTAGAACAGTAGACAAAGCTATTGAGCCCACATAGGATCATGGAATAGTAGTCAGAGCTATCGAACCCACCAAGGATCCAAGAACTATAGTCAGAGTAGTCGAACCCACATAGGATCCTGGAAGAGTAGTCAGAGCTGTTGAACCCACCTAGGTTCCTGGAAAAGTAGTAAGAGTTGTTGAACCCAAGTAGGAGTATCTCAAAAGTCATCCACATCATAGAGGTCTCAACGCAATAGACAATGCGTCAATCAGACCCCTGTTCTGTGAGTTATTAGCCTTTTAGTCCTGGGGGTCCGGTTGGATTCATGAACGATCCAACCTGACCGTATCTCAACTATACCCCAAACTCCAGTGAGTGTACTCTTTGGGACCACCACAATCCATGATTACTATCACCACTGATGGTTTGTCAAATGGACATCTGGTGCCAAAGATATGGCCAAAAGAAAGTAAAGGGTCGGTAGTGGGACCGGGTCCGGTCCGACACGGTCAGGGTCAACCCAGCATGACCTGTTGCGTCTGGCCCAACCCGTTAGGTGGGTCAGCCCGTTATATTTGGCCAAGCCAGCTGGGGCCATCCCAGCAGGCCCTGAGGGGTCACAGAGGGCCGTGATAGCGCAGACAGGTCGCGAGGGCGCAGACCGGCTGTAGGTCGGCGCAAGGGTGGTTCGGCCCAGAGGAGAAGATCCAGTTCATTCTAGAGTTCCATGGGGGTGCGGTTCGGGCGGGTCGACCCGAGAGGCTAGGGCTAGTTTGACCCGGAGCGCCACGAGGGGCGCGGTTCAGGCGGATCGACCCGGGAGGTCGGGTGGCCAGTGGGGGGCCAAGAACCAAGAGGCGCTGGCCAGTGCGGTTCGGCCGGGGTGCACAGGAGGCCGGCGGCGGCAGGGAGCTAGGTGGCATAGGTTGGTGTGGTTCGGTCGGGGCACATGGGAGGCCAGCGACGGCCGGGATCCGGGAGGCGCGGGCCGGTGTGGTTCGGTCGGGGCGTACGGGAGGCCAGCGGCGACCAAAAGCCATGTGGCACGGGCCGGCATGGTTCGAACGGGGCACACAGGTGGTCGATGGTTGCCGGGAGGCCGGCGGGTGGCGGGGAGGCCAGCGGGCCGCCAGGAGGCCGGCGGGCGGCCGGGTTGTTGGAAGTCTGGCGGGCGGACGGGTAGTCAGAAGGTGGAAGGGTGGCCAGGAGCCGGTTTAGACAAAGCGCAGCGAGGGTAGTGCGAGTTTCGAAGTCCGCGGATAGCATGGCCGTGTCTTGTCACCTCTGTCGCCTCATCATTTCATCTCCATTCTATAGAACATCACAAAAGAGATCAGCAGAGGGAGTCGAGCCATGTCATTTTGGCCCACACCCTCCGCGTTCAGGGTGATAGCATGCGGTTCAAAACATTCATGATTTTCAAATAATTTTCAAGATAGAAGAGAGAAGAAAACACCCTACATCGTACCGCAAATAAAGGTTCCCAACCAGCATGGTAAACATCCAGAATACTATAACAATAAATAGCCAAAAGAATAAATTTTCAATATAACAATCATTTCATGTTTATACAAAGTCAAAAAAATTGGTATACTTGAATCTGAGTATAGTACATGTATCAAAGGAACAAAATACCCAATGAACTATCTTGAGGTAGAATCAAAAGCCTAGATTGGTCTTGTTATCCCTTACTCCTAAGAATAGAACATTTCAAGAATCATACAGTTGATTCTTTCCATGATCCCTACCTACAACCATGAAGTCTATCCAGGCACCAAATGATGGACGGAATAGGGTGTGAGATAATACACAGTAGGACACCACCAACAGTGTCTATAACAAGTATAGTCTATTACATATAAACATTTTAGTGTGTAATATATCACAATTCAAGTCTATAAAAACATGGCTTCCTATAACCAATATTTAATCTTCCATAAATAATGGAAACTATAAATCATAATTAGATAAAGACATTTTTCTAGTATAACAACTGAAATCTAATATATATGCCAGATATATCTATAAGAATAGAGAAATATACACCATGGTCATGTTGTATAACCAAGTCAACATCCAAAATGTCCACTCCATTTAATCAAACATAAAGAATACACATCGTGTATTCCAGTGTTATACCATGAAGGGAAAGATCCAAGGTATAGAAGATCATAGAACCCCCATCGAGTACCAGGAGAATCTCCATGGAAACTCCATAAATACTTAGGTGGAGTCCATGGAGCATTTTAACAGAGCATGTCCAATGCGAGTCCAATAAAGTTGTATCCAAGGGATTTTAAGGACCGAGGTATCCTAAAAAATCATGATATAATGGTCAAATAGGTCTAAGGTATCCACTATATTAATCAATACCCATGGATTGGAAATTTCCATGGATTCCAATGGAACTAGGATCCAAGGAGCGCATCTAAGGCATCCAATACCATAATCAATTCATCGTCTGAAACTAATCATCTTTTTATAACCATTCACATTCCATGAGTTATTCCAACTCATTTACATAATTTCTATGAAATCATTTTAAACAACCATCCAAAAAACATCATGTATGACATGTAAAGTATGGATAACCATCTCTTAATCAATTCTAATAAATTTATTCAATTTAATAGGTCTCTAAAAATCAATGGAGAGCTCCCACTCCCCCAGCGGGGTGGTATAAAATAAGGCACATATAATAACACACCCCTTGTGAGGACTAGGTTGAGGTGAATAACATTTATCCATCATAAGGTAATAAAGGGTAAACCTAATAGGTCTCTAAAAAATAATTCAATCCATTAAATTAGTTTTAGGGGAAACATAGGAAAGTATGGCATGTGGTACAATGGAAATAAATCTTATAAAACACCAAACTATAAGGGAAAAGGTATATATTTCTTACTGTATACACATGATAGAAAACTCATCTGGTATGAGCCTCTGATGGTACATATTGAGAGAGAAACAAACAATATATTAAATGGCTAAAAAACAGGCACATCAAATAACTATCTCGATACTAGTACAAATTAAGAACAACATAAGATGAAATTATAACATACTAGAGTGGATCTAATGAGACAAATGATGAACATATCAGATATCAGATGAAGAAACTGAAAAAAATACTAGGAATTAGATTAAAAGTGGAATCCCAAATGTAAGCTTCTATCCACTAGAGGAGAAAATAAAATAGATTTTGGTTATTATATTTTTAGGGTAAAATAATAATTTCCCAAAATTTAACTGGGTCACATAGTTTGGCCACACTGTTTGACAAACAATGTTCCAACCATGTTCCCTTCTCTGCCTCAAGGGGTACCTCTCACAGACATTGAACATAGGTAGAAAAACTATGTGTTGACCATGCATAAATCCTCTATCAAAAAACTATAGAGCCTCACATGGGCGTGCACCACTGATGACACAGTTTCCTCAAACTATGTTGTCTCTTGCATCCATGTTTCAAACTCTATATGGTTTAACTAAACCATGTGGTCTGGGTCATATGGTTTCTACTAACCATGAAACCATGTTTTCATTTCCAAAAATAAAGCCTTTTGACTCTAAAAAATACTTGAACACCCCCCAAAACATCCATGATCTTATTAGGAACTCAAATTATGTCAAAACCTAAGAGTTTAACTAAAATTTACAAGATCCATACCTCACAGGAAAACCCCAGATATTACAATATTCTCTATTAAATAAATTCATCCAGAAATTTTCATTCCAAGGGTGGTGAAGAATTGCCTAAGAATAACTATGTACACTAGCATTCACATCGGTCTCATACTCCCAAGTCTCACCATATAAATGGCTATACATCCATAGCACCCATAACAGAGTAAAATAGAAACCATGAAGAACCTTCAAGCTTTTATAAATTATATGAATAGGATACTTCTAAAATTAAACATCTACCAATAACTCCACCGCATCTAGATGAAGGGTTTGATATGGTTATGAGTGATTATGGTGCAACTAAGATACATGGAAGGTGTTGTGCATGGATTGGGACCACTGAGGTAACTAAAACCAATAGGATACCTTCCTAAATATTTTTAGAGTCTTGAACATCCCGACATATCGTAGTGAAAAATTACATGGTATCTTAATCCATTTATGTCCCAACCTTGGTGAGATATGAAAAAAGGAATCATCCATGATCTCAAACTATAGGGGTCATCGAAAATGATCAATGTGAGATTTATATCTTGACTATTTAGTATCCATACTCTTACCAATAAACTAGACTAGATCCAAAGTCTCTTGAACAAGACACAGTTCAAGAAATCCTACCTCGCCTACCTCTAACCAGCACAGGGGTGATCAGCATGTCCTGCTATATGAATCCTCATAAGGTTCCATCTGTATAGTCACCTAGTATCTATTTTAATAGGAAACTAAATTGGGTGTATATGCCTCTCCCAAGAGCCCATTAATTCAAGGTTACATAATCTCATCATGTCCTCAAGTACCTAAATCATTTTCCTGGATAAGACATCATTTAGAGTGTAATTTAATGAGCTCAAAAGAACTTGTGTACCCAACACCCTCTACAGACTCTTCAAAAGATGATATGTATACCATTTAACCCTATTTGATACAATGGTTTAAGGAACCCCATGAAGTCTAACTATCTCACAGATATAAAATCTCCCAAGATCATCTACTGAGAGGGTCTCCTTGATCGGTAGGAAATGAGAAACCTTCATGAGCCTTTCTACAATAACCCATATAATATCACTACCTTGATGATACCTCAATAACCCGGTCATAAAATCCATCACAACATCATCCCACATCCACTCATGAATATGTAACTACTGTAAAATTCCATCAAGTCACTGATGTTCCTTATTCACCTTATAACAGGTGGAACACCTCATGAAAAAAAAAACTACTTCTAATTTCATCCTCGACCACCAATACCGGTGACGCAAGTCTCGATACCCCTTAGTAACCCCAGGATGCACTGCCCAAACTACAGCTTGAAAATCTTAAATAACCTCTTCTTGTATGTCCATTGTAACCTAAAGATGCCCATGAATACATATAATTTCATCCTCACCAATAGTAGAACTAGGAGTTAGGTCCTCTCCTACCACACTCTCTCATAGGACTAGGCCCTCAACATTAGATACTTATCTCATACTCACTCTATCCAGAAGAGTTTGTTTCACAACTATGGGTGAGAGAAAATTATGGTTTCTAAAACCCTTCAACATGAAGTGTATCCTTGAAAACAATGCCATAATATTCCACTCACGACGAGCCTCCAGAACTATCTGTATTTAAGTCCTTATGCTCAGTGCATCAGCAACTTTATAACCCTTTCCAAATTTATAGGCATGATCAAAGTCAAAATACTACAGGTACTCAACCCACCTTCTTTTCCTCAAATTTAGATCAAGCTATATAAATATATACTTGAGGATTTTCTGGTCTGTGTACACCAAAAAACACACTCCCAGTAAATAATTTCTCCAAAAGTGTAAGGAATACACAACACTGGATAACATGAGATTTTGTGCCAGGTAGTTCCTCTCATATGGACTCAACTGATGAGACCCATACTATGTGGAACTATCCCAATAAATAAAAACTTCTCCTATCCTGATACTATATAAATTACAATATATAGTATATATCCTTCCCAGATCTAGCAGAATCGGGAAAAGCTCTAAATTAAATACCCCTTTCAGCTCCTGAATGGTTGTCTAAAAAGTATCTATCCATACAAACTTAACACCTATCGTAGTCAATCGCATAATAGGTTGTTATAAGCATGATAATTCTAGTATTAAATGTATGTAACATCCATATATCCCCAAAAAATCCATATATCTAATGTGTTCTTGGGATGCTCCTTGGAAACTACATCACTCACCTTCTCTGGGTCAACTGATACACTTATCTATAAGATAATATAACCAAGTAAGTGAGTCATATCCATCAAAAAGTGGAACTTTGTGAGTTCAGCATATAACTAATTCTATATCAGTGTATCCAAAATTATCTTAAGATATTTTCCATGGTCATGTCGATTGTGAAAATACACTAAGATATCATCCATGAACACTAACACAGAAGAATATAGATAAGGATGGAAAAATACTAAAATAGCACCATAAAAATTATTGGTGTGTTCATGAGACCGAATGACACAAACAGATACTCATATATACCATAAATTTTATGAAATGTTGTATGGGGTATGTCTATAGGTCGAACCCATACCTTGTAACCCAATCTCAAATAAATCTTTGAGAAAACCTAGGCTCCTCGAAGATGGTTGAAGAGAACATCGATTTACTATAAGGGATGATAGTTCTTAACAATAAATTAGTTCAATTTCCAAAAATACACATATATCTTGAGGGTACCTTCCTCATTTTTCACAAAAAAGGCCAATAATCCCCATGGAAAAGTAATCGGTTGTATAAATCCCTTCGCTTCCAAGTCGTATAGCTACCTCTTGAACTCATACAACTCTATAGTAGCTATCCTATAAGGAGGAATGGATATCTTTGTAGCTCATGATATTAGGTTGATAGAAAATTTCAACTCTCTCTGTAGAAGGAAATCAGAAAATTACTTCGGGAAAACATCTGTAAAATGATCATCCACAAGAGGGAATTTTGTTTTTCAAAATTCGTTATCATCTAACTATAAAATAGAGATGCATGTAGTTATACCACACATCCCATGATTATCAGAGAAAGATCTACCTTTTATGACATCCCATTCACACATGTGCATAAAAACTCCACTATATAATGATGTGGAAGCCACCCTATAGTGATAGTAATCAACATGGTCTTGATAAGAAAATAGTCAATATGTCCCAAGTATGACATAAAACCTTCTCATCTTGAGGAAAAAGAGATTTCATATGATGTATCAGCCATAAATCTCAAAGGGTAACTCCCTAAAATGGAATACACCTCTCATTCTGATTCCCAATGTAGTTTCAAGCATCATAATTACATCATAAAATCAGAGAAGTATGAGTCTCTCCACAATGGGTGCCGATATGAAACTATTAGATTCACCTATATCAAAAAAGATAAGATAATAGAGTATAAGATTATAAGATCAATCCTCTGACTATAGATGTCATGGTTCTCTATACCTCAGGTGTATGCTATGAAGAATATATATGTCCTAAACTACAACCGTATGAAACAACCTCACTTCCTGGAGTAGGCCCACTCTACATTCTAAGAACAAATAATTCTTGACTGCATCGTCCATGACCACCACCTTAGAGTGAATGAAACATACTAATCTAGATCCTTTAATAACATGGATTTATGAATCCCTCCCATAAACTTGGAGTTGGATTCAATCCCCTTCCACTAACTGCTAGAGGAAAGATCCTCTATAAATGTATAATGTGGTCCATCCTATCAAAATATTAACACTCAATTGGGTATCGGTTACACTGATTCCTCATATTCTTCCTTATCTCACACTAGTAATGAAAGACAACACTACTAGAACTAACAGCCTAACTAGTACTCCCCTCGTGAGAAGCCTCAAAACAACGCTTCCCACCTCTGGAAGTTGAACAATTGGGTTGAGATGCTAAACAACCTTTCTATGCTCCCCCATCTTCCATCTGGTTACACTCTAAGATGAGCATCATATTAACTATATCAGTAATAATTTTTAATTGAAACACATTGAACTATGATTTAACGGCACGATTAAGACCTTCCTTGAAGCGTCTCTCCCTCTATGGCTGATTAGTAAGAAAAATCAGTGCATTGTGATAAAGATCTGTGAGGCATGCCAAGTACCCCATAACAGCCATAACACCTTGCTCAAAATGCATAAAATCAATAGTCTTTTTAGCTCTTAAGGTCTCATGAGAAAATTAATCATAAAACCAAGATTAAAAATCCATCCAAATCATATCTTAGAGCATATCAGCCTAGTTCAAAACATCCCTTCATCACATAGCTTCTCCTCGAAGCATATATGTTGTGAGCTTTACTTTCCTCTTAGGGGGTGTCTCTATAAGCTCGAAAAAAATCAATATCAATAAATAGATCATCAACATTTGGACCTCTGTCCCCTGAAAATGTGGGAGGATTCTACTATTGGAATGCATGTGTCTGCTCCTTCATATATGATGTAGGTTGCAGTGCTCCATGAATAGTCTACAAAAAGCTTATAAAACTCTCACGATACTTTTCCTCAACACCCATAACTGATACAAATAATTCTACCAAAACTAGCAATATTATAGAATATACTGGTAACTTGGGTCCCACCACCTCTAGACCATGGACATCTCCACCCTCCTAGAATATGACTATAGGCAGTCATGGTGGAATGTCTCTACAATGTCAAACACATGCCTCCAAAAATATCGATAATAAGAAGTTCGCAACTAAAAGTGTAAGTTAGGTTGAAGGATTCCTATAAACAAGACTCAAAACACTTCCTTCTCTTAAATCTAGGATTATGTAAAGGAAACAACCCTAAATATCACTATATACACTACCTACTTCCAACTCTAAAGTTAGATCTAGGTCAAGTTCTTTGTTTCCAAAATTTTAATTTAATTTAAATTCACATTTATTTACAATTTTATTTCAATGGTTGAACAACATGGGTCACCACTTACAATCCATAAGGTTAAATACACCTCATAAACTAATGTTTGGCATCCACTTAATCCAAACCATGACATCTTCTAGTCCATGCGATCAATAACCTATGAATTAACATGCCATAATTGACTAGCCTAAGTAGGTAAATGCTACTTAGGTTATGGAATTAACTCTAAGTACCAACCATGTTTCTTAATTCTGTACAAAAATATATATATCATTCCAGGGATATATCACTCAAGGCATGCATAATAAATTTCATGTAGTCAAACAGTGTATCCTACATGGCATGGAATAAGGCATGTAAAGTGAATTTTATAGGGTGCCTAAAATTATACATGAGATGGAATACCCTAATCTAATTGATAATGATAAAATAATATTCACAATCATTAAAATAATAACATCATAATTTAGGTTCATCACTTAATGGTGGAATTATATCAACTATAATAGAAAAAATCCATTAAAAAGAAATTTCCATTCTAGGAAATTTTGGTTTTTCCTATATATGGGTTAGCTTATCTTAGGCACAGCTCATTAAAAATACCCAATTCCTTCCTAATCTATTTTCTATTATCTTAAAATAATAAATACATAAAATAAACAACCTATGATACCACTTTATAATGTCCCATTAGGGAAACACTAACCAATGCCCTGAGCTAGTGTGTCGCATGGCCTCAAGTGTGCCTCCCCATACACCAGAGGCCACAGATGAGAAGTAAGGGCCTAGGGTGTGTCTACGGGGAGAATATTCCCTTATATTAGATTTTAATGTAGTGGTGTAAATAGATCAATCAATAGAAGTATCATAATATAAATTCAGACTTAAGACAAACATCTAAAATACTATAATAATAAATAGACCAAATAAATCATATACAAGATGATGATCATGTAATGCCTCTAAATTTCATGAAAATAGGTATACATGAATCCCAGTAGTTGGGGTTTAGTTTAGTGGTAAAAACCCCATAATCTTACATGAAAAATGGGGGTTCAAAACCCATTATGTGCAGGTACTGTAGTAGTACTTTAGTGGGGCTATAGCAGTGGTGGTACTGTAGATCGGTAGGTACTATAGCAGCGGCAGGACACTATAGTAGTGGCAGGGTACTGTAGTAGTGGCGGTACTGTAGCAGCCAGGTTACTATTCTAAGAATAGGCCTTGGGGAAAAAAATCTGGTCCTGCGGGCTATGTAATGGGCCATATGCCCACTGGGACTTCGGGCTATTTAATTGGTCTCTCTATACCGAGTTAAAATAGGTATTTTCTTTGATTTAATAATAAAATGAGGCTTCAACCCCAACCTTTAAAAAAATGTATACATGCATCCAATTATTGTACATATATCAAAGGTGCAAATCACTAAAGAACTATCTCTCTATTGCATCATGATCCTAACTCAGTCATGTTCTCCCCTACTCCTATGAAAATAAATAATCAAGCATCGTACAATTGTCTCTTTCCCTAGTCGCTACATGCATCCATGAAGTATGTATGGGTAACCTACGGTGGCCCAAATAGGGTGTGAGATAACACTCACTAGGATACAACTAGTGGTGTCTATTACAAGTACAATATTTGTTATATAAATAGAATATTTTGTAATATATAACATGTATAATTGTAAAGGAAGTAAATTATGATACTTTCTAGCCAAACATGACTCTCTCTAGCCTATAGTTAAGATCTAATAAATAAGGGTTGTTGTAAATAATAAACAAATAAGAAAATATATCCAGAATAAAAAATTAAATATAATACTTATACTAGGTCAATCTGTAATCGTAGAGAAATATCCACCATGGCCACATCATATAACCAATTCAATATCCATAATAGACACATCTTGTAATCAAATGTATAATATCCACAATGCACATGCCATGTATTCTTGTGTCAGACCACAAAGGGTCGGATCCAATTTATAGAATACCAAGGAATCCATGTCCATTCCTAGGAGTATCTCTGTAAAAACTCAGTAAATGTTTGGGTGGAGTCCAAGGAGCATGTTAACAAATCATGTCCAATGCAGTCCAACCAAGCTAGATCCAAGGGGTATCAAGACCCAAGTTATCCAATATAATCAACATCCAATGAGAGGTCCAAGAAATCCACTACTGTAATCAATACCCATGGAGTATAAATTTACATGGAATCCTATAGAATCATTATCTAAGGATCTATTCTATGGAAATCACTACTATATTCAATTCATCACCTCAAACCATTCATTACTTCATTACCATTCACATTCCATTATTTCAACCCACTCATTTCCACAATTTCTATAAAATAAATTTAAAAAAAATCCAAAAAAAATATCATGTAATCACTTGGAAATTTTACATAACATTATCCTAATCAATTCCTTTCATTTCATTCAATTTAACAAGGTTGTCAAATCAATGGAGATCTCTCACTCACCTAGTGGGCTGGTATAAAATAACCCAAATACAAATAGACACCCCATGGGTGGCCTAGGTTGAGTTGAATGACCTCTAACTATTAAAAGTTACTAAAGGTGAAACTTAATAGGTCGCAAAAAATTTCATTCAATGCATTTAATTAGTTTTAGTGGAAACATTGGACAATCCAGCATGCTGAAAAACAACTATGTGGCTTAAAAACACCAAACCTTCAGGGAAAATGTGTAAACCTCCTACCATGTACACATGGTAGAACACTCATCTAGTATTGACCTATTATTTTTTCTATATTGAGATAGAAACAAATAATAGAATAATATCATGAAAATCGGGCATATTAACTTGTACCAAAATAACTCTATTGATACTAAGACAAATGGAGTATGAAATAAGATGTACATAGAACTTATTGATGTGGATCCAATGGGACAAATGGTTCTCATATCATACATAGGATTAAGAAATGTGTCTAAATACTCTAAATTGGATTCAAAGGGAGATCTCAAACTATATTGTTTATCCACTAGAAGAATAAAGAAAATATTTATTGGTTATAAGATATTTTAAGTGAAAAAGGGTAGTTTCCCAACTTTTAACTAGGTTACATGGTTTGGCAGCATGATTTGTCAAACCTTGTGCCAACTGTGCACCCTTATCTGCCTTAAAGGGTGATTACATGGTCATGGTCCATGGTTAGACAAAATTTTCACTAACTATTCATGAATTCTATTTCAAAATATACAGAACCCCTACATGGGTATGTGTCCTTGGCTGTACAATTTCCTCGAACCATGCGGCCTCCTACTACCCTCTATCGAACCCCACATTGTTTACCCAAACCATAATTCCTAGGTCTCAGAATTTATTCTAACCATTCATCCTAGTTTTCTTTTCCAAAAATCAATCCTCTAGGCTCTGAACAATTCACAGACACCCCCCAAAAATCTTGTGATCTGATTAGGCACTCACATTATGTCAAAACCAAGGAGTTAAACTGAAATTAAAAATATACATACCTCACAAGAAAGCCCGTGATATTATAGATTCCATATTTATAATTAAAATAATTAATATTATATAGTAATTTCAACTTAATTTTTGTTCGTAATGAATATATAAAAATTGTTAAAACTAATTATTATTATTAAGGATAAAATGAGTTTTTTATGAGTTAAAATAAAAATATAGGGGTTTAAATGACCTCAAAATTGTCTAATTACTATTATATTAACATATTTAAACTTTATCACCTATAAGGTTAGATATTTATCCATTTTGGATCCTTTTGGGGTGTTTAAAACGTGACTATATCTTATTCTTTCCAAAAATACCAAGTGTGTCCTCTCCCCCACTTATAAAAGGACACCCCCTCTCCTCTACTCTTTACACTTAAAAAAAGTGGTTCATCCAATACCTACACAAATACTTTCCTTATATCCCTAACCATCTAATATAATACTTGGTTTGATTATTAAACCCTCTTAAGAAGGATTTGTGTGCTAACCTAAATAGGTTGCCTGAAGATGATATATCGTTCTTAACCGAGAATTTTATTATATTTCTTATTCCATATCGTTAAAATATTCTTCAATTATGATAAAAAATAACACCATTATCTTAAATATTATAATAATTTATTATGAATATATAATAACCTATGTCAATTTCCTCATTTATCAAATGGGAGACGAATTAATTGATCATGTGTACAGTCAACTACAGCCATGGAAACTGATGTGATTTATTTTCCATCACCACCTCTCAGTGATAGATATAATGATTTATGAAACATATTTATTTGATATTTGTGAAATTAATATACCTATATAATTATAATATCACATAAACCTTCTTACCATACAATTCATTGGAAAATAATAACATCATCCATTTGTATGTGTGGACTACCACTTCCACGAAGTGATGTGATAGGTTGTTCATTTTATTTTGAAAGGTATTGTAATAAAGATAGATTTAATTAATATAATATATATATATATATGATATAAAATTTATTTTTAAATTTTTAATTAACATTTACCTTACTTTCATTCCATCCATCATGTAAATTAAAACAACGTCCATGCACACATACAGGTGACCATCTCCATGAACGATGTAATTCATTTTTTTCATCATATAACTTTTATGGTTGACTATAAATATGTAGATAAAATATATATATAATATTTATATCGTTATTTATATTATTTGGATTATTTAACCATAATAAAACTTAAATTTACAAAACTAACATATAAAAACATACATGAAAAATGGAATAGTTATCACTCAGAATAGTGATTTAAATGAAGAATAATTAATTAATAGGTGGTAAACGTTATAATTAAATCATATATTATATTATATATATTATTATGTTTGTTTAACATATTTATAATATAATTATATTTATTTTATATAAATTTAAAATGTGTTCAAAGGAGTTCGAGACTTTAGGTAAGGTATTTTCATCTCAAATTGTCTTTTTTAATATATAAATTATGTTATGAAACTATATTCCTTTAAGAGGTGTATATAAAGAACCTTTTATATTTTCTATCATGAATTTATTTATTCTCATGATATTTAAATTTTCATTTAAATTTATTCTTTCATGGGTCTTACAATTCAAAAGTTACCAAATTGGTAAGGTATTTTCATCCTACTTTTATTTTCATGGGATACATGCCATATTCCCCACTTGTTTCTTTTGTTTGGTGTATATGATACCCATGAATTTATTTTCTAATTTATTTCATAAAAATTAGGTTATATACATATCTATTTAAGGTTATTTATTTTATGTGTATTATGATTCAAAAGTTTCCAAAGTGGTAAGGTTTTTATGATAAAATCTCATTGTTTATCGGGATTATTTATTGGTATACTTCTGATGATGAAATATTATAGTATATACCTCAAGAAACTCATGAATTTTATTCTACTATGTTTATTTCTAGAAATTAAATGTTTTACTTTTATTTTCCTTTCTTCATATACTCATGATTCCAAAATAATATTTTAATGAAAACTAACTTTATTTCTCCTTTTTGTAAAAAATCCTTTTATTCCATATCGATGTTTTCTAAAACTGTGTTTTATCCAATATTATTTTTAATGAATACTTACTTTATTTCTATATTTTAGTGAGGTACTTATTATTTTTTACTAGAAATTTGAAATTAGTATTTGTTTTGATGTGTAAGATAATAATATTATTTCTCAATGCCATGACCACTCAGTGATTTAAAGATTAATTTACAAGTTTACATGGTTATTTTAAAAGAAAGTTTTTACTTTAATATTTTGTAAATTTTTATATTTTCATATATTATTTTAAAAAAGAAAATATTATTTTCCCTAGGAATTAAATTAATGATATCCTTTATATAAATTTTATTCATCGACATCAACAACCTCTAGTATTGCTTATTATTTACTGGTTATATGATCCAATAGTACCATCCTTATTATTATTTTCGTATAGTTTATGATTGTGATGATGATATTTTTATGAAACCCATTTATTTTACATGGGGTATGATATTATATATTGTTTAAAATTTTATGAAACCAGGTTTATTTTCATAGGTTATGATATGATGATATGATAAATGTTTAATGGTCTTATGGAATACATATATATGGTTTTCACTATTTGATTGATGGGATTATAATTATATATCCTCCCAATATATTGGGTAAATTTTTATATATCATGATATTATTATGGGAAAAAAGTTTATATGTTTGATCAACTATGTGAAACAATTTAATGTGATTGATTCAGTACGGAAAAAAATCAATTTTCTTAATCCTCCATGGGAAAAAAGTTAATGTGCTTGATCCAATTTTGGATGTAGGTGGTGTTTCTTGGTCCATTATGATATGGGAAACTGGTAATTATTTTTAATCCACTATTATTTGATGGAATTAGTATTTAACCTTGAAAAATAAATTTTTTTATAATTATGATGGTTTCATACTTATATGACATGAGGTTATGGTTCATGATTTACTTTTGATTATTTCTCACTCTTATGATTCATGAATTTTGAAGTAGCAATGACTTATTCCTTGAATCATGTTTAGAGTCCATGGTAAATTGGGTATGAACTTTTTAATTTGTATTTATGATCTTATAACTATATACATATATTGTATTCTAATATGATCATAGATTAATATCTCTCATGCTTACCTTTTCTGAGCATCTGATCTCACCCTTTCTTATGTTTCCCCTCCCTAGGTTATGAATAATGGTTCTATGTGGGGTATATTAATGAATATTACTAAATGGGAATATATTTATAGGATATTTTGAAGTTATTTTTGTAAATAAAAATATTTCTTATCTAGTGTCCAAGGACACTAAATATTACGTTCCTCATGCATGTATTTGTGAAATGTATTTAAGATTCATCTAAAAAGATGTAACATTTATATATGAAAATCCTAGGTTGCTATATTTGGTATCAGAGGAAATTTTTATTTTACCTTTATAACTAGGATGAGAAAAATTTAGTGATACACCATGGTATAAGTATAAGGATAATTCAATGCATAGAAAATCTCTTGGAATTTTGTTGAAGAATAGAGAAAGTGGTTTCCATGGAATTACATCCCTATATGGATACTAAAAGTTGATATGTCTTGTGAATAATTGTACTTAAGGGTAATAAATTTGAAAAGTGTGCATTAGGATTTGATTCAATCATCACCTAGTGCATAATAAGGAGCTTTTCCACAGACCTAGTTTAACACTCTTGGGAGATATTTCTTGGAAATTCACAAACACTTTATGAACCATCAAAAAGTATTTGAATACATGATGACTATGAATGAACTAGGTTAAACCTAAAGTTTCATGTATGGAAAACAAGGTTCATAATTTATGACATGATACAAATTATTTTTCATGATTATCTGGTTTCTCTCTATGATTATTGTTGCTCACACAATGATTCTTTCTAATCAAGGGATAGAACTCAAAGGAACCATGATAATGTTGAATATTAAGGACAATAAAATGATTATCCTCCTAGGAAATGAAATTTTATGGGGAATGTAATATAAAATATCATTTATATTCTCACACAACTATCTCAAGTTATGAATCATACTGAACATCTAAATGATCAAAGGAGGGAACAATGTTCTTTTGAGTCTTTCATGTGACAAATTCTACCTTATTTTTTTGTTTCTATTTATCCAATTTTCATATTATAAATGGATCAATGCCATTAAAAATATATTTTATATTCCCCAGTGTTTAGAGTATGAAAAAATCATTTTGACTAACACTTTGAAAGTGATGCAGATCAATAGTGGACTCTGATCAAGATTATGAGGCAAAAATTTAAAATTAAATCTATAGAGTGGAATGATTTTAAGATATTTTTCTTGATAATTAATTTCCACTTATTATTTTTACAAAAAATAGATAAGTTATTCCTTAATATAAAGTGTAAAGATGATGAATATGTTACAACCTATGAGGAAAATTTTATAAGACCTTCATGTTATGCTTCTATTACTATCATCCAACCTGAAATTAATGTTTATTGATTCTTTAGTACCTTTAAACCAAGTATTCTAAGTGAGTTATTCATAAGGGACTTTAGGGGATATGAATAAATTTTTCAATATTCTATCAATATGGAAATAAATATTAGTGTTACCCATCAATATCATGATTTTGATATGAAAAAGAAGATCAAGACTCATAAATACTCTAATAAATTGCATGGGGAAAATAAATTTCTTCCATCTATATGCCAAAAATGTGTGAAGAAACATCAATGAAATTTCATTAATGGAACCGAGAGGTGATTTAAATGTGGAATGTTGATTTATAAAGACTCTGAATATCAAAAGTTAGTAAATGATTCAGTTAACATGATATAAGAGGATAAGGTACCCACTAACGTACCACCCAAGCTCCAATTATTTAAATGAAAGAGTATGGTGATTCTTCAACAAGTGATCAAATATAAAGGTTATTGATGATGATAAACATCAAAAACCTATTAAGTTGAGATTCAAATTAAAATATCTTGGGATCACTATTTCTGATGAGTGGTATGATAACTACATGGTAAAAGGAACACTTACCATCCACTCTAGAACTACAAATGTATTATTTTAATATTGATATAACCATTATTTTATATATGAATAATTTAAAAGGTTATAAAAAATCAAAATCAATAATTAGATTATTAATTAGATGTCAATGTACCTAATGTCTTGTTGATCACATCTCAAGTATATGATTCTTCAATAGTTTATGTTTGGGGGAATGTTATTCCTGTAAATAAAGTTGTTCTCCCTTTGATAAAATTTTATATTATCTTAGGGATGGAATGGATTTCTATATTAAATAACATATCAATTTTTTAGGAAAGTAATTTCCATTTTATATTCTAAACCAACCTATGATCATTTTTCAGTGTTATGATAGGTATGATCTTATGATAGATATCACATTTATTGTATGGGTCTTGAATCCCATTTAAAATAAATATATTTCTCAATCAGCAAAGGAGAAATTCAAAATTGATGATATACCTATTTTATGGGAGTTTATTGATGTATTTTCTGAATATTTTCCCAATACTCGCTTGAATTATGAATTTTAATTCTCAATAAAACTTATAACTAGTGATACAACTATTTCAAAGACTCCATATAGAAAATCCTTCATTGAACATCAGGAATGTAAGAATAAACTCTACGAGAATCTTCACAAGAGATTTATTTGGAAAATTGGGTCACATTTGGGTACACATGTTCTTTTTTATAATAAAAAAAATTGATTGATGTGACTCTACATTAATTATTGGGAACTAAACAATATCACAATCAAGAAAAAGAATCATATTACTCTTATTAAAGACTTATTTGATCAACTATTAAGAGATCAATATTTCACCATGATTGATCTATATTCTAGATATCATCAATTGAGTGTCAATAAGTATAATATACCTAATAAATAATTCCATAAAAGTTATATACACAGTTAATATATAGTGATTCAATTTGGTCTTATGAATGTTACCACTGTCTTCATGAATTTAATGAAAAGTGTATTTAGAGATTACCTTGATTAGTTTCTAGAAGTATTTATAGATGATATTCATATTTAATTATAGTGAATGGAAGATAAATAATATCACCTTAGAATTGTGATGAAGACCCTGAGGAAGGATTAGTTTTTTGAAAATTTTACAAAGTGGAAATTTTTACCACAAAAGCATTAATTTTTGGGTCATATAGTCTCCAAAGAGGGTATATCAGTGGATCTATCAAAGACCAAAGTTATTGAGTATTGGCCCAGACCAACCACAGTGACTTAGACCCATAGTTTTCATAGTTTTTATGGATATTATTGAATCTTTAAGGAAAATTTCTTAGAAATATCGATTCCACTAACTAAGTAACATTAAAGGGAACCAATTTCTATTAGAAGAATGAATGTGTGGGTAATTTCAAGGAACTGAACAGAAGGTTAGTTAGTTAATCTATTCTTACATTAACCTATAGTGAATAAGTGTTTTTAATATATAGTGATGAACCAAAAAAGGGAATTGGATGCATTCTTATGAAGATAAAATGGTTATAGATTATGACTCCTGACAATTGAAGGTTCATGAGAAAAGTTAACTAACTCATGATGTGGGTTATGCTATAGTAATTTTTACATTAAAGATATGATGGAATTAAATTTACCAATAAATGACTAATATATATATTGATTATATAAGTCTAAAGTATATTTTAAACTATAATGAGGTAAATATGTTCCAGAGAAGATAGTTGGAACTAATTAAAAATCATGATTGCTCAATACATTACCACCATGGAAAAGTGAACAAGGTGTTTGTTGCTTTGAGTCAAAAAGATCATTCTAGGTTATCTATGATGAAGATCCCAAAATATCAAATTTTTATGGTTTCAAATAGATGGATTTGGAAATATTTAAGTAAGGGTATAAATTTTATATTTCTAAAATTATTGTTCACCCATATATCCAAGTGAAGATTAATGAGTCACATAAGGAAGATGTAGAGATATTGAAGAAGGTTAGAAATGTTTCTGATTTTAACCATGATTATGATGGAATGATACGGTTTAGAAACCATTTATGTGTTCCATAAATACTATATTTGAATAAGTAATTATTAGAGTAATCTCATGGTTCTTCATTATTTATTCAATCTAGAATTAAAAAGATATATATATATATATATTTTAAAAAGTGTTTCTGGTCAGATTTCCTGGATAGATATTTTGTGGGGTTTTTATATCAGATCTTGGTTATTATAAAAATTTAAGGTTGAGAGACACAATTATAAGGGGATGTTATCACCATTACCCATACTAAAACGTAAATGGGATAACATCACCATATTTTTTTTTCATCGAACTCCCGGAAACATTTCTATATGGGTTGTAGTCGATCTCCTTACAAAGTAAGAAAACTCAATTTCCTTCAGAGAATAATTATCTCTAGATAATATTTCAAGGATATACATTAAGTAAGTGTAAAGTTTTCATGGATTACCATATTATGTTGGATCTGATCAGGATATGAGGTTTACTTTAATGTTCTCGAAAAGTCTCCAGTAAGATCTAGATAAGGAGTTGAGTTTCATCATTTCATATCATCCTCATACAAATGGAAATTTTGAGAGAACCAATAAAACCCTATAAAAAATTGTTTCGATCTTGTTCTATATGTTTCAAAGGTTTTTGGGATCAACAGCTTCCTCCAGTCATTTTTTCTTACAACAATAGCTTTAACTCAAGTATTCATTTAACTCCTTATGAATCCATCTATGGTAAGAAGAGTAAAACTACAATGTGTTGGGGTGAATTTGGATAAATAAACCTATTAAGACCTAATAAATATGAGAAAATAGTATAGAAAATTAGATCCATTAAACACCATATCAAAGAAACTCAAATTCAACAGAAAAGTTATGATGTAAATCATTAGTGTGATTGGGAATTTGAAGTTTTTGATAAGGTATTTTAGTAAATTTATCCATAAAAAAGGTTATTATATTCTAAAAGAAAATAAATAGAATTTCTACGTATATATTCCATTCGATATTCTTGATCGAGTAGTGACAATATTTATCATTTGGAACTTCCACTAAACCTCATTCAATTCTACAATGTGTTCCATGTATCTCCCCTGAGGATGTACATTCCTGATCCATCACATTTATAGAAATTAGAGTTCATACCATTAAAGAAAGATCCCTCTTATGAATAATGATCAGTGGTGTTTATAGATCACAGAGAGAAAGTTATATGAACTAAGAGAACTCAATTGGACAATTTTTTTTGAAACCACTTTCTTGAGGAAGTTATATAGGAACCTGAGGATATTATGAGGAAAAATTATCCTCAATTGTTTATTTCAGAGTGATAAAATTTACAGGGTGACGTTCATTTTAAGGGGCTAGAATGTAACACCCAAAGATTTTAAGTAATATTTTTTTCAAATAAATGTAATTTCTTCAATAGATTTCATTACACTCAACATTGAGTTGTGACAAACTGTAATATACTATTAAAATATTATTATTTAAAAATTATTGTTGTAACCTATCCATTAAATTTAGTGGTATGAATAAGATAACTAAATTTTTAAAATTATTTATCATGGTTTTAAATAAATAAAATATATTTATAAATAAGTAGTTAATTTTTTTATAAGTCTTTATGTGCTTTGAAAATGCATTTTTCTTAAATAATTATATTCATTGCTTATTGTGAAAAAATGGGAATATTAATTTTTTTAAAATTTAGAAAATTTACTTGAAATTTTTTAATTATTTTTGAGATTCAAATTTCAAGATTATCTTAGATTTAATATTTGAAAATTTTCTAAAAGATTTATTTTTCGATGAATAATCAAAAATACAGAGTTTTATTTAAAAAAAGCCACCTTTTTTAAAGAATTTACATGTTAAATTTTATTTTAAAAAGTTTTTTAAATTAATATTAGTTAAATTATAATATTATTAATCCAATAAAGGTAATTAAATTAATTTTTATATAAAACATTGATATAGAAATAGTTTATACTTATAAAAACATTTTCTTTGGAAAACCGCTTTTTTATCATGTATATAGGTTAAATTTTATATTTAATTCAATAAAATATATTTATTGAATTTATTAAAATATATTCCATATTATGAATCAGAATAATTAATATTATATAATAATTTCAACTTAATTTTTTGTTATAATGAACAGTAAAAATAATAAAAATTAATTACTGTGGTAAAGGTTAAAACGAGTTTTTGTGGGGTTAAACTAAAAATATAAGGGATAAAATGAACCAAAAACATGTGAAATTAATATTTTATCTCAATATTTATACCCTATATAATCTAAGGTTTCATAATTATACATTTTTTATCCTTTTGAGAAGTTTAAATTGTGGGTATATCGTACTCTTTTCAAAAAATCCAAGTGTATCCTCTCCCCCAAATATAAAATGACTCCCATATCCTCTCTTATTAACACATCCAAATCCTTTTTACTAATCCAATACCTTCACAATTACCTTAATTAATTATCTCCCAAACAAATATAAGCCTGTTTTTTATGAAATACTCTTAAGAATTCTTTTCTTCCTAACCTAAAATAGTTATCTATGGAAGAGGTTTCATTCTTAACTGAGAGTTTTATTTTATTTATACTTCCACATCCTTAAAATCTTATTAAATTAGGATGAAATAATAATATAAATATACTAAATATTATAATATTTTATGATGTTAATATCATAATATATATACATCTCCTCCTCTATAAAATGCGAAACAAAACCATTGATCATGTGTACAGTGGACTATTGCCTCGAGAAGGGATGCAATTCGTTTTCCATCACCGACTCTCAAAAAAGGAGATAATGATGTATTTAAAATATTTATTTGATATTTAAGAAATATTTATACTTATTTAATTATAAAATAACATATTCCTTCTCATCTCAAAAACTTTTGGGAAATAATGACACCACTCATGTGTATGGGTGCACTAATGCCACCATGAAGTAATGTGATAGATTTTTCATGTTATTTCAATATAGATGGAAATATGTATAGATTTAATTAATATATATGATATATATTATATAAAAATAATATTATAAATATGAATTAAAATTTACCTTTCTTTCATTTATCCATCAATAAAATGGAAATCGTGATCACGCGTATGTGCGGTCTACCGTCTCCAGGAACAATGTATTTCATTTTTTATATCTATAAATTTTATGGATGAATATAAACATTTATATAATAAATATATTTGATATTTATATATTTATTTATTTTATTTATATTATTTAACCTTAATTAAATTACAAATACCAAAACTACTAAACCAAAACATACATGAAAAATGATGCAATTATCACCCAAAACAGTGATTTTAACAAATAATTGGTAATATAAAAGAAGTAAAATGTTATAATTAGTTAATATATGATATTATATATATTATTATGGTTCTATAATTTATTTATAATAAAAAAATGGTTATTATACATCATTTTATATCATTTATAAAGGAATTCAATACTATAGTTAATGGATTTCCATCTCAAATTGTCTTTTTGGGGGCACAAGTCATGTTATTCAACTATCATATTTTATAAGGTGTATATACAGAACCTTTGAAATTTTATATCATAAATTAATTTATATTATTATATTTAAGGTTTCATTATGTTTATTCTTCCATGGGGATTACAATTCAAATGTTACCAAAGCGATAAGGGATTATCATCTCCCTTTTATTTTTGTGGGACACATTCCATATTCACCACTTGTTTCTTTTTTATGGTCTATATACTAACCATGAATTTATTTTATGATTTTTATCATGAAAATTATGGGGTATACATATTCATATATTGTTATTTATTTATTGGGGATTATGATTCAAAAGTTACCAAAGCGGTAAGGGTTTTATGATAAAATCTCATTGTTTATCGAGATTGTTTATCGAGATTGTTTTCCTTTAATTTTACTCTCTTTATGTAATCAAGAATCTGAAATAATGTTTTAAAGAAAACCATCTTTATTTCACTCTTTGGTCGAAAATACATTTTCTTCTATATCAATGTTTTCTTAAAAAAATTTCAAGAATATTGTTAATGTTAAAATATGATTTTTAACATTCAGTTTTACCATTTTTTATATTTTAAAATTTATAAAATGAATATTTTTTCATTTTATAAATGAGGAACTTTTTACTTTTTACAGAAAATGTGAAAGGAATATTTGTTTTAACATGTATAGCACGAATAATGTTTCCTATTTTCATGTATGCTTTAGGATTTAAAGATTCAGTTATAGGTTTCCAAGGTTATTATAAAATAGTCAAATTTTTAATATTCAGGAAATTTTTAGATTTTAAAAAGTTATTTTTAAATTATAAGGGGTATTTTTCTTGAGAATAGTTTTAAGGATATATTTTGTATAAATTTTATTCATCAATAATAACAACCTATGGTGTTTATTTTGTTTTACTGGGGATTTGATCCAATGGTTCCATCCTTATTCTTTCTATGAATGGTTTATGATTATTATATTGAGATGTTTATGAAACCCATTTATTTTTTATGGGTTGTGATATGATGGATTGATGAAATGTTTATAAAACCCTTTTTCTTTGAACGGGTAATGATATAATTATATGATGAATGTTTAATGATCTTAAGTAATTCATATTTATGCTTTTTATTGTGTGTGGGGTGGGCCAATAATTATATATACCCCTAATTAATTAGGTAGATTTTAATATCTCATGAGATAACTATGGTAAATAGGTTGATATTCTTGATCTACTATGTGAAACAAGTCTATGTGCTTGATCAAATATGGGAAATAGGTCTATATGCTTGATCTAATATATAAAACAATTTAATTTTCTTGATCCACTATGGGATTTAGGTGGTGATGTGTGATCCATTATGATATGGGAAACAGGTAGGGATGCCGGATACATTATGATTTGATGGTCTCGGTAGTTAACCATGACATATTAAATGGTTTATATACTTATGATGGTGTGACAGTTATATGACATGAATTTATAGTTTATGATTAATTTTTGATGATTTATCACTCTTATGATTCATGACTTTCGCAATGATAACATTTTATTCCATGAATCTTGTTTACTATCCATTGTAGATTAAGTATGAAATTTTTAAGTTATATTCACGATCTCATACCATTATGAATATCTTATGATTTTATATGATCAAAGATTATTATCTCCCATGTTTACCCATATTTATCATCTGATATCACTCTTTCTTTTGTTTCCATTCCTCAAGTTATGAAGAATCATTTTAAATAGGGTATGTTTATGAAGAGTACTAATTGGGATGATCGTTATGGGAAATATTGATTTCATTAATGAATTAATCACTACAAAAAAATATCATATTAGTGTCAGTTTATTAGAGTGGGTTAGGCACAACCCCCTCTTAATTTTTTAGCATTATTTTTTTATTATTTTGTTTGATTTTAGAGGCGGTTATATCAAAAAACTGCTAATTAAATAATTAGTGGTGATATATATTCAGTTGGATTTTAGAGGAGCTATATATATAATATTCATTTGGATATATATATATATATATAATTTATTCTTTTGAAAAGGAAATATTAGGCATTCCCAACCCCCTCTAATTTAATATAATAGAGGGGGTTCATAACCATTGTTAATCCCTTAGATTAGAGGGGGTTTTAACCCCTTATAATTTTGGAAATTAGAGGGGGTTTGGACCCCCACTAATTGATGACATTAGAGGGAGTTTGAACCCCCTCTAACTAATGACATTTTAGGGGGTTTTGAACCCCCTCTAATTCAAGAAATTTGATGGGGGGTCATGAACTGCCGCTAATCCCATTGATAATAGGCAGTTTTTAACCCCCTCTAATTTTTTTTAAAATATATCTTAAATAAATTCAAATTTTATAATGTATATCTATGAATTTGCATGTTTGTGTCCATATATATATATATATATTACATGAAAACATTATATAAATGTATTCAAATACATTATATGTATAAGGACATTATATAAATACTTTAAATAAATAATTCTACATATAAACAAAAATATATAAATATATAAATATTGATATACAAAATATAAATTTAATTATAAATATATTTATTCAAATTTATAAAATTTATATATAGTTTTATAAATAATATACATTTATATTATGATTTATATTATACATATATTATATGAAATACATATTTACTGTATATTTTTGTATAAATACATTTATATTCTATTATGTATAAAAATATATATTTGTTATAAAAAATTAAATATATATATATATATTATAATTATATTATATATATGTATTATTGTAAATATTTAATTGTATATAAATTTATATATATTATATAATTATTTTATATATATTGTAGTATACCATATTAAATATAAATTGATTTAGTATATATATATATATATCATTTAATTATATTATATATTTCCAATTATATGAATCTATTTTGTTTTATGTGTGTATATATATGATATGATATAAATATATATAATCACATACATAAATATATAATATAAATGTATTTAATATAATATCTAAATATATATAATATAAATCATTAAATATATAAATGTACAATGTTTATAAAACCAACAAATAATTTTTATACTTTAAGAAATAGGTGTAATAAAAAAATAATAAATGTTGAATAATATTATTGTTACACACATGTACATATAAAAAAATATATAAAAATGATTCTAAAATTATATAAACTATAATTATGTTATATCCATAAATATTATATAAATGCATAAATAGACACACAGAGAAATATAAATGTATTTACCAATATAAATATATATATATATGATTATATATTTATATATGTAAATATCATTAATTATATTTATTATATACACACTGATATAATATATATATATATATATATTATACACAAATATATTAGATTTTATCTAATATTTATATATCTAATTATTATATATATATATATTATAAACAAATATATACATCATATATTATACAAAAATATATTATATATATTTATATATATATTATACACAAGTATATATATATATTATACATAAATATACCATATATAAATATTTATATCTATTTAAATATTTATTCAAAAACATTATATTTTAATCACCTTCCTAATATATATAAATATAATAATTAGTACTTAATGTAATAAAATGGGATTAGTGTAGTGGAAAATCTACTTGTGATATAACCGGGTGGTATGTTGTTCAAATCAATGCAGGATAATAAATTTCATAGTTGTGGGACATGGCAATGTGTACATGACGGTGAGGGTCTGGATGGGACTCGACCCGAAGAAGAAGGGGGTGCGGAATTGGACCAGATCATGTGAAGGGGTGCGGGGTGGGATTGGCCTGTGAAGGGATGAGCGGCTAGGACTGGACCTGGCCCATGCAGACCGGTCAGGAATGAGAGGGAAGGGGGGTGATGGGCGGGAAAATGAGAGCGAGTGGTTGTGGGGTGGGGTAATTAAAATATAAAAAGTTACATATATATTAGAGGTGGTAATGAGAACCACCTCTAGTATGTCATCTATTATAGGGGGTTAAAACCCCCTTTAAATTAGCCATCAATAGAGTCGGTTTTAATAATTGCCTCCAATATGAAATTTTTATTCTAATAGTGTATGTTTCTAACCACTTCTATTTTAGTGAATATATTAGAGGGGCTTAAAACCCCCTCTAATATAACTGTTTCTAAAGTTTATCAAAGGGTTTATAACCCCTTCTAATCGGGTCAATTTTTTTGTGTTGAATAAGATTTTGAATCTACTATCCAATGTCACTAAACCTTTATAGTCATTGATCATGATTTTTTGAAATATATATAATATTTATCTAAATGATATAATATTTTTGTGTGAAAAGAATGGGTCTTTTTAGAAATTCCTTTCATTCTAAGTTAATCATCACTAACAAAAGTCTCTATACCTTATTTGTAATCTTTCACATTCTTCAATAACTTTAAATCTCCTATCATCCATGAATAACACTGAATGTCTAATATCCAAGGTCATTCTTTTTTTGTATATTTGAGAGTATTCACAATAACTAAGGCTTTTTTTTCTTTTCTTTTTCATTCTTCTCATTTGGAATTTGAAATTTTTTATATAAAAATTATTGTGTCAATAACATAACAAGACATAATTTTTCAGGATGTATAGTCTATTAACATATTTTTCACATAATTTCTAAGTCTTAGAATTTATTTTTAATATTCATGTTAGCTATATCAGGTTCTCTCTTTTGATTGGGTTCACTTTCCCTCATACATTGAATCTAGTTTCTCCTAGATTCACTATAATTTTGATGATTTAACCAATGCATATTATTAGTATTCCCCAAGCCTCCAAAATCCCAGATTAACCATAAAAAGAGTTTCTTCATTTGAAAAATACACAGTTCCTAGAGTTTGGTAACATCTTACCATAAAAATTTTTACCTTCCATTTTAGAACTCTGTTTCACACCAAAGGTTTGGTTACCGCTAGAAATTTTCTTCTTTATTTTATATTTCTTCTCATCCTCAACAAAATGTCCAATAATAGAAACCTTTGGTTTAAAATTTTTAACCATAGAAACATTTAATTTTTCATCTCTTCTTATTTTGGCTACATATATGTTTTTCTTAGCATTTTTTTTCTTTGGAACATATAAATCCTTGTTTGGAATAAACTTATTATAAATTTCACCCAATTATGTAACTGAGTTTTATATTTTTATAATTCCTTGTTCATATTTAAAAAAACTATTGAGTAAGCTCTAAATCTTCCTCCTTTGTGTTCAACTTTTCTTCATGATTGATATTGAGGTTCTTCTTTTCATTATCAAAATTCTTCATATTATCAATCTATTTTAGAAACATGTATTTTTCTTCATGAAAATATTATTGATAGTTTTATAAAATATTTTATTTCATAAACTTTATGTTGAACCTTTAATTTCTTAAAATATTTATAATAAATTATTTTAAATCTATCTTTAGCATAAACTCTATATGAGTCTCTACTTATTTATATTCAATGTTTCATCTTTTATAACTGGTAAAATATTCATGATTTAATTTTGTAATAATAAGTTTCTTAGAAGATTCGTCACTATATTTATCATATTATTCTTTAATTTATTCATATTCCTCATATATAGATAAAAGGTTTCTATTTTTTAATTATAGAACATAGTATCCATTCCCTTAGAATAATAATTGGTTTATTTCATATTGTTCTTCTGATATCTTATTTACTTTCTGTTATCTTTATCACTATCTTTATTTTTCATGTATCTTAAACAATTTCCTATAAAATTTCCAACAACTCTCTATCCGAAGAAATTTTGAGAAAATTTTACATTCTACATTCCCATTCCTATTTTCATATTTTTAGAATACAAAGACATAAATTTATCATAATTTTAACTAACCTATTATTTGGTTTCAATGCCACTACCTTCTTCCTCGATTGTAACATTCTTATATTTTCTTTTCTTAGTAGCCTTGAAATAGATTTCTTGATCATAATTCTCTTTATTTATGGATAATTTTTTTCTTCTCATTTCAAAGTGATGATAGTGTTGTGCATAATATCTAGAGAAATGGTTTTCGTATCTCTGTCATATATGGATGAAACTTTGAAAAAATAATATTAGGAAGAATTTATAAGATCTTTCAAAAAATATTTTGATATTATAACTTCCCACCAAGACATGTTATAGGTCTCACAATATCATTCACACATGTAAGTAAGTTATAAATAGATTAATTATCACCCATCATAAGATCTTAATACTTCAATATCTAAATTTTTAAATTATATTTCTTCACTTTAGTATTTCCTTCAAATGAATTCTTCATATAATCTCATATTCCTTTTTCACTGAAATTCATTTAACTCAATGAAACTCACTTTCAAAGAGTGATTAAAGTAAACTATTTCTAGTTCTCCTATAATTATCTATATTTTTTTATCAACAGTACTCAATGGAACACCATTAAGAAAAGGAGGAAAACCATATTTAAAAAACTCAAGAAATTCATAACCAATGTACATAAGATAAGGAAACATTATATCATTCCATATGTGATATTTCTTCCCATATAAGACTAGGATCCCTATACTATTTACAAATTTTTAACATCCTTCATTGTTTATGATTCAAAAAACTTCTGTATAGAGTCAATGAAGAAAACATTTTCTCTAACACTAGATAAAAGGAGTGATCAGGATATGTGTGGGTAATGATCGGAGGAGTGGGTGAATAATTGATCATAACTTTTTAAATATTCTTTCTTATGAAGAAAATTTTTTCTCCTCTTAACGATATATGATTTTTTTGGAAAATAACATACCAAAACAACCATTAGAACACAACTGTTCACCTGATTTTCTACTCAATGATAGTATCTAGTCCTTGACATGGTTTTAAAACAAAAAAATCACACAATACACTATAAAATAATATTTTTATGTGGTTATAGAAAGCATATATTTCTGTTTTAATACAGTCAAACAATCTTTCATGCGCTCCTCAGATTCCCTTTTATAGACTAAAACCTTTTAACCCCCTATTAAGTTACTTGTAACATTATTTTTTCCATATAATACCACCTAATATAAAAAAAATTATGATATCATTCGATCAATTCCACTTCAATGATTCAACTAATGCATCATTTTCTGATACAACTCATAATTTCTACACATCATCTATCTGAAACCAACTGATAGAAAATATATATATATTCAATATATATTTATAAAAGTATATCTGGTCAATTTTCCAATTCTTGAGTACTCTATCTAACCTCTTCACATATGCATAGTGCATTAGATGGGTTTTATGAAAAAACTTATATATTGGTTTAGTTGATGGATTAAAGGTGGGAATCCAAAAATATTTTCCCACACAAGAAAAATAAAAATTACAAACCTCCCACTCATCTCAAATCATTGTATTTTACTCATCACTTCTAGATTATTCTTGAAACTTCTTAAAAAACATCGACCATATGTATTCTTCTACTAACATACTTATTATCGGTGTTAAGGAAATTTTAAAAATGTATTTATCATGTCCAGATAACAAACTTTTATCATTCAGTTTAGAATCATTATGATAGATATCATTATAAAAGTTTCATAATGTCTTTGAAACCAGTAAAACTTTATACAAAACATTCATCTATTAAAAATTTGTAACAAACTCTACATCCAATGAAACTCCATTTGACTATTTCTAATCAACTTAGTAGGAAATTCTCATAAATCTTCTTATCTAAACTTTCATCATCTAATTACTTTCATCATCACACTTTGATTTATTTCTTCACACACCATTCTATGACTGATGATCTTCATATAAAAATGTTCGTCTGATGTTTTCAACCGAATATTTATCTCTCTTGACCTAGTGTCTTGTTTATGTTCATTTACATTGATGGAGTCATACTAATGGAATTGTAAGATATTTTTCAATGGTATTGGTCTGATTTGACTTCATCTGATGACATTCCTAAGCAATTCCCCTTTTAACTATGACAAAATAATTCTAATTAACAATATTCACAAAAATATTATCTGATAACACATTTTAGATTTGTACATAACCTTCCACAGAGTAGTGAAATTTTTTGTAACCCTTAAGTATCCTTCTCACTAATCTTAGGTGACACACACAAAACATTCTTTACCTTTACACAACATGGTAAGAAACCATAATAAAAAACTTCAAAAACATCATATATTGTCATCATAAACATTTCTAAGCCAAGACTCTTCCTGATAACATCTGTCAAGTGAACTCCAAAAAATATCCTTGTATGAACTTTGTACATACAATTGAGTTTCCACCAATTTTAACTTATGATTATAAAATGAAAATATCTAGTACTCATGATGTTATATACTTTAATATCAGCAAATCATTTTTGTATTTTATTTATTAAACACTCTTTTTGATGAGCCTTATAAGTACCATATGATAAATATTCCACACAAAACATCATATAATAACATTAATTTATTGTAATTGGTTTGGAAACCTCAATAAAATCTTCTTCATCTAGTTACAACTTCATACAATCACCATTGATTAAAAAACATGATTTTTTTGTGATATTAATTTGAAAAAAAAGGTGATGATTTTTAACAAATCTCATAACAAATTATAGAATATAATGAACACCTTCAATAGTATTAGTCCCAATAACTTCCATTGGGAACTATTCCATCATTAACTGAGTGAAAAATAAAATAAAATCAAATATATCATATATAAAATCTAGATAGATATAGAAAATATGAAAAGTATTGACAAAGAAAAACAACATTAGATGTAATCAAAAATGAATGATCCATGCATACTCAACTATATCCCCCATGTGAGGAAAATGTACAGGAAGTACAAAATGAATTAAAATTATAATGAATCTAACATTCTATCCCTAATTGGTCCTATGTCTTGTCTGATCCCATAATTTAACCCTAACATACTATTCAAATTAATAACCATCAACATTGAGCCATTCACAAACTCTATAACCTATAAACAAGTAGTGATGTCTTCTTAGGTACCCACATACCATGGTGGCTCATGAAGGTTGTGAGTACAACTCAGTAGGCCACCACCAATTTCAACCCTAAATATAACTATCATATGAATCAAATTCATGCTGAAATGTTAATAATAAAAATTCATCACATTATAAAATAATTAAAATAAATAAATAAAACATAGCCTCTGATCATAGTCTCTATGGTGACACCCAAGGTTATAACTATAAGCTTAAACCATTTCTAAATATATCTGTATTGTATGGTGTATATCATACTCATTTTTGTTCCATGGTGCATAACTATGGAAACCACAGTAATGAAAACAAAATGGAATCCATGAGAGATCCATTGAGTACTTCCATTTTTGTTATGTAAACAAGAAACCATGAAATTAATATGTATAATTATTCTCTATATAAACCAAGAGAATCCAAGGAATAAAACCTTGTAATTTTATAAACTAAATCCAATTAATCTCCAATATAATGAATTTAGTGTATTAACCTTGAACATAATCTACTTCCACATCCAATGGAATTATAACTTATAAAATCAATCAAATTTAGGAGATATTATCTCACATAATTCATGGGTGTACCCCAATAATGTCCATGGATTTGATTTGTAGTGAATTGGGGATTAATCTATGGTAACTTATGGAATTACTTATCTTTAGAAATCACTCAATCCAATGAATCTTACTCTCAAGTAATTTTGGAGATTATAATAATAAAATCCGTACTCACTCAAGTCATTCCATCCATTTCTTGTCCAAGAATTAATCCATGGGATGAAATCCAAGGCATACCACCCACAACAAGCTTTTACACAAGTAAAAAACAATTACCAAAACCTTACCAAACCATGCCATTGTGTAATATTTCCAGTCAGTTAATAAGAGCATTATATTTTCTATGTGGTATAGTTATATAGGATTTCATTTACAATCTATAAAGGAAAAAAACATCATAGGTTTATTACTGGTTCCCTATTTGACCAATACCACCATTTATAATTTCATTTTAGGGCCAAGTTTATTTTTCCATTTCAAATTCAATTTCCAAAACACTATTTTTAAAATACCCATTCCAAAAACCCATCATGTGTTATTGAATCCATTTAAAAACTAATCCAATTTCCCAAAAACTAGTGTGATGGCCATTAAATTCACTTATAAGAAAAAAATATTCTGATAAAATTTAGTGATCACCAACCTTTAATGATGATTCCCATTTTAATTCAAAGAGATGATGAATTTTCCAAGGCCCTCTAATTTTCATATCCCCACATAGGTACCTATGTCAAGCCAATATATTCTAAACAATTAATTATACAAATTTATAATTAATTCAATATAAAATCCAAAAAGTATAAGTAATAAAAATTCAACTGGAATCTCTCACAATAGAGAAACCACAACATGATGCTAGCCAAGGAACCCTAATATACCCTTGACTAAATTCCAAGCCAAATATCTTACCAAATATACCAAGAAAAACATTAAAATATTTGAATTTTAAGTAAAGAACACTTATAGAATAGATGAATTACGATAAATTTATCAAAATGGTGTGTGAAAGAATGAATTCATAATCTCAGTATATCTTCTATAAGGGATGAGTGAAGGACCCATGATAAATCAGGTGATTCAACCATGCTCTTGTAGAGTCACTAACAAAACCAAAACTAGTGAACATCGAAATCATAATGATGGGAGAAAAATATGAATGTAGATTTATAGAATCTAGATCTAAATTAAAATGTAAAAGAAAATATCTAAAACCATACTATAATTAAAGGGGGTTGAATAGGATGAGAGGATATTGGTCGGCAAGGAGGGAACACATGAGGGAAAAGGAAAATAGGGGATGGATGCTTAAAATATCAAAGGAAAATAACTGTCATTCTCCACTTTTTTATGGATGCATGGTTTGGATGTGCAGTTTGACAAATCGTGCACCAATCATGTGTTGAGAACTATCTATGACCAACCACGTTGTAAGGTTATAGAACATGGTTTCATATATCATGTTCCAACTATGAAATATTTATTCAACTCTCTATAAACATTCACAAAGTTTCCAAGGAATTTACACATGGTTTCATAAACCCTTCACCCTTTTATTTGAGTCCCCATGGTTAGGGTTCACAATTATCACTAATCATGTGCTAACTATGCACCCTAGGTTGTAACTATAAAAACACAAAATTTGAGTCCCAAACCCCTAGGAAACTTCTAAAATCCTAAAACCCTTTATATAAATTCATTAAAAACCCCAAAATGTTTCTTTTGAAGGGTTATAACCCTCAAAATTCCATTCTGAATCCCAATTCAAAAATCATCCCATTCATCGGTATGAAAATTCAATCTCTTCCACAAATTCTGAGCACATATACACAACTAGTTTCTTAATAATCCCTACTATAACACTTTTCATCCTTAAAAATACATTCTGGGATTCCAATCACACCTCTCAACCTATGTCAGTCACCAAGTTAAATCCTGATGACCTTATTCCATTTCAAATTTCCAAACCATGTTCAATGAACAACCTCTAACTTAATGCACTCAGCCCACCAAAACCTGAGCCAAGACCCATCATCGAGACTAAAAATACATGATGGAACTTACTTAATCCCATATATACTAACAAAATAATGGTGATATAATCAAAACACCTGATAGGACTTGGTTCTCCCTATATAAGCTTCAACTTATAATCACCAAGATTCGATGCTTGGAACCTCCACTAATATAATTTATTAAAAAGACTTTTCTCCCATGTTTCAATGATGAATCTGGTACCATTTTCAACTCATCATACACAAACATACTGAGGAATGCAAGCTGGATTTTTGAAACTATCCTCGTAACTAAAAACTAACTGAGGATGGATGCATAATCGGCATCTATGAACAAGCTAGAAACGTACTATATTTTCCTAGAATGCCTTTTTTGAATCGAAAAACACATATTTTTCTCCAAGATGACATTTAATATGTGATTTGCAACTCATTGTTTCCAATTACAATCACAAACCCTATTCAGGCCTCCTCTAGATGACCCTTCTAAAAAACACTCAAATCTATATACTGATTCACTAGTTTAATAGCTGATCATGATACCTTCATGCACTAAGGCACCTTAAGACCACCAGAACATGCACATCAGAGTCCATACCCGATTCCAAGTGAGTTTCCACATTCAGGCCCTAAACTGCCAAAAAATTTCTTTGAGCCCATCCACACATACTAACATAGAACTGATCCAATAAGACTTGGATCACATAAAATTTTCTCAATCCTGAATCCAACACTTGGTCTCGATCCACCACCACATCAATTCCATACTGAAATTCCTGATGGAATCCAATTATATACTTTAAATTCTCCACACTAGCATCCGGATGCCACCAAGATCACTCCATAGTCAGCTTCACATGGCCAAGACTTTTCCATCAAAAGGCTCATACATCTTTAATTGATATTTCACTCCCCTATATAGGAGTTTAGTTATCTTTTTTCCACTCATTAAACTAACAACCACCACAAACCGTTATTCATTCATCATTTAACATAAAGGTTGTAAATGATCAACTCACTCTCACCAAAGTTACTGAAAAAACACTAACTTCCCCTCATTCCCAGATTATGAGAATAGTATATATAGAATTCATTGATATAAGGACCATTGAAAGAACCTATATATTTGAATAACGATGGTGAAATCCCCACCATAAGGCTTTACTTACCACTCTGTGAGTGTAACCCCCAATACTCTAACTAAAATAATGTATTCCACTCTTTAAATATATTATCAATGCATTCTAAAACCATGAAACCTCTATCCAGTTTATACCTGATTGTTTATGGAACCAAACTATGATTTATCCATGTTTCCACCTCTCACTATTGGGAAATATCAAAACCCAATCGAAATCACCATGACTCTCTTAATAGAAGCATCTCATCATCTTCTAGTTACCCAGCTCCAAGAGAGACTCATTAATTGAGACTCACCATAACACCCATAAATCTCTATCAAGAATTCATGAGATAACTCTTAATAAATAATTAATGCCACCATACAACTTCAGCACCTCAATAACTTCAACACTTTTCAAGAAGAATATGACAACCATTAACTTTATTAAAAATAAATTCATGACTTATTTTATAAGATTACACATAATAAAACCTAGAGGATCGATAAGTATAGTTTATTTTTTTAATTTGGTAAAATACATAATAACTTAAAACATGGGTACATCATTATTATTGAAACATTCCTTAACGTGCTCATAATATTCCATCGTACATAAAACTGCATGGGATAACCTTGGGACATGCATTAGAAAGGGGTGAGAGATAAATCCATATAAGGGAATAAAAAAGGAATAACAAGAAGAAATTAATAAATGTTAGACAATAGTAATATCAATGAGTAATAAAATTGTAGAGAATCATAAATACATAAAATGAGGCATGAAATATAATGTTAATAGAAACGCATCATGGGGAATGTGGTAACAACATTAGACATGGAATTGTAAACATTGGTCAAGGAAACCCACCAATAAATCATGGTGTAAAAGGTACCATGATGGATTATTTTTCCTCCCAAATCCCTTTCATGATGTCTATTGAGACTAAAATTTTACCTAATTAGTTATTTTACTATATAATTTTGGCCACACCCATCACTTTCATATCATTTACATGCATAAGTGTTCCAAATATATCATACAAAATGTAATAATTTTTCATAAGATTTTATTTCATGATCAATTAGCGTGAAATAAATATATGTAAGTCACCAATAAAAGAAATATATGTTTAGAGAGGTGAAAAAACTTGGTAGGAAATTGGTATGGGTATTCACTACACAATTTTTCAACATGGGAAATCGTTGTGATATTTTGGCAGCATAACGGCGGAATATAAATGTTCATGGGAGATATTAATGAGATTGAAATGGATATATCATCATACGGTAATCGTAGTGTCATTAAGGGGGATACGGTAGAATATATTCCAACATTATTAAATGGATATAAAAGGTATATGATAATTAATATGGTTGAATAAAAAGGATAATGAGATGATCTCTTACCTTGAAACATGATTCCAAAAGCATAGGAAGAGATTCTGGATAGCATGGGGAACCTTAGGATGACTATATAGAGGGGAGGGAATAGTAAGGACATGATAAAAGATTTTTTAGTGTAGAGGAATGGGATATTTGGTATGTTTATATAAGAAAACAGGAGGATTTATTTATTATTTCGCAAACATAGGTTTTGAACTCTATGTAATAAAGTAATCAAAACTTCAAATCTTCCCATGTTTTTACCATGGTTTCTCACAAAAGGGAGTGATTTTCATTTTGTTACAAGTTTAATTGAATAAATTATTAAAATATTTCCCCTTGTTGATGTGGAATTGATTCATGTTCTTAAAGAAATGATTTTAAAACATTAAAATATATTATAGGTTTTGAAGGATTCATGAAGGATTTGAAAAATTAATAAAATAAAATAAATAAAACATTATTTTAAATGTAAAACTTATATTTGTTCATTTATATATTATGTGGTTTATATTTCATCACTTTTTGTTCATTATGTTGTCATAATACACACTTTATACCTATACCGTATTTAATTTTTACCCAAAAATTCAATTATCTCGGAAATCTATCAAAAATTAACCATAGTATAATTTCGACATTATGATACCAAAAAAATATTAATGTTATCACAATAATTATCTAAATATCTGATTTTTCACTATTAAAATATAATTTACATTTATTGAGGAATGATGGGTTTTTACAATAATAGTTTTTGAACCATTATTGAAATTACATTTGACATCATAAAAAATATCATTTAAATTTATAAATAAAATTTTAATAATAATATTTCATTAAAATATAATTTATTTCAAAAATCCATTAATTCATATTAAAGAATTTCTAAATATAATTTGCATATTAATCAAAATTACTATTTGTGTTTTATCGTATCAAAATGTAATTTTTGTCAAATTGATTACTAAATCATATATAAAGTAAACAAATATATAATCATTATTTAAATGAAAATGAAATATAAATATTCATAAATCTAGGTTTACTTTTTCATAGTATTTATTAAATTATTTTAACCCTTAATTAACCTATTTTCCTTTTATGGTGGAAATAAATATTTACTACAGTTATTATTCATATTGTCCAAAAACTAAGTTGAACATATTACCTAATATTAAATAAAATTATCTAAATATTTAATCCATTTTATAAAAAATAATTCATATAGGTAGAATAATTTAATTTCAAATAGAGCTTTCAAGAGCGATTGAAGGTGCTTTTTCTGAAAAATGTTCTTTTCAAGGAAAAATTGATTTAAAATTAACTCAATAACTAGTAATACTCATAGTGTGATTTTAAATTGATAATGATATATATATATAACATATAAATTTAATTTAAATCATTCCCAATTAGGGGTTATTTTTAATTAATTAAAATATATAAATAGTATTCATTTTAAAAGAGTTTTCATAAAAATGTTTTGTTAATATCAAAAATAAACTTATATAAAGAATATAATATAAAGACGATTTAAAAGTGATTAATTTAATTAAATATAACTAAATAATACTTATGATACCATGAAAAAAAATTAAAATAATAATTGGTCTTTTAAATTAATTAATTTATTAAAATAAATTAAAATTTTATATAAAAATGGTATTTTCACTATTACCTGAAAATTATATATTTTTAGAAAAATATTCAAATTCCAACCTAATTTACTTATTATATGATTATTTAAAAAAAATGGAGTTCATTTTATCAAATAAATTTTCTAAATGTCCAATATAATAATTATAAGATTTTTTCAAAAAAGGAAACTAAAATAATTTTTGAAGAAAACATAATTTGGGGAACAAAAAGACATTAACAAAAAATTACTGATTAATTACTAAGAATTCCTCAATATATTTATGGAATGTATTTATATTTCATAAATTATTTAATCCTAATCATATCCAAAAAAATTAATGGAAAGGATAAAAAAGACATATTTAAATAATCATTGTTTTTTGGGTTCGATGTTGTGTATCACATACAGTATTGAACCCAGTTTTCTCATTTAAAAATAAAGAGTGTTACATTATTACCCCATTTAAAAAATTATGTCCAAGAAATTTAAACTTGAACATGTTAATAAATGTTTTGACATTTGAAAATATATTTATTGAAATCCCACTTCATAAAAATGATTAATAAAACAACCACCTGAAAATATACAAAGGGAAGTACAAAGGTCATCACATAACTATGTTTCAAATTATAAGAACATTAGTGGGATGTGAAAACATAGACATGGAAGAGAAAACAAACACAAAATAACTAATAGATTGTGATAGAGAAAATGGTCTGGAGAAATTCATTGAACAAAAATTCAAAAATATGTGATGGGTAAAAAGACTGTAAATTCATCGTAAATGATCATAATATTAAATATTATTTGATTTATGATGATTTTTATATATTAAAGGAATTACTTTACCATATATTCTAGGGACATAAAGAAATATAATTTTCTGACAAGTATAATTTAATCCTTTAATCAATTTCCTATAAAATCTCACCTTTTCTACAAACAATGATTACTTTAGATGATTTTTTATCTATAAATCAATGGAATATTCTTCTAATGGATCACATAATCCACTAAAGAATAAAAAGTTATTCCTCTTATATTTACTAAATTCAAAATTATTAACAAAATTTAATATAATAATAAAACTGAATAAACCTTCAAACATTAATCTTTAAAATTCCATAAATAATCCCAAATGTTTAACAAAGGTCATTCCTTAAATAAATACCCATATATCCCAAATAACACTAATAACCTCAACATTAAATAATGTTTTAACCTACAATTTTGTCTCATTCCCTTCAACTTACACCTCTAAAAACATAATAGCATTCTTCTAAAATAATCATAATGCTTATATATACCTTAAACCAATAAAAAAACTTCCAAAATTTCATGAATCACCTCAAAATAAAATTAATTGACCATATAATATGTTTCCTAAAATATCCTTAATCATACTAAACTTCCATCAAATAAATGTTGAAAAGTTTTATCAATGCATTAAAATATAAGATTGTCCTTAGACATATCATCCCAAGACTCTTTAGGTTTCTTCCAACATCAAATAACTACTATGGGTTATAAATCCCTCAAACATGTGTTTTCTAAAATATCACTTTATTACTAAATCACTTTTATAGGTTATTGATAACATTCAACATATATTTCAAGTCCTTAAAGAAAAACTACTATGGAATAGTCCTTATATATTTCATGATTCTTATATCTAGAATGTCATTAATATAATACTTCTACAAAATAACTCTAAAATACAAATACATAAACACTTAAATACTTACACTTAAATGATTGACATATAAAAGCTTATTTCTTAGTTAAGGATTTGAACCTTGGATTATGGATTTATCTTGGATAAATCACATATTCTCCACACTTAACACATTATACAACGAAGGGGTGTCGTAGGATGTAAAATGTTCTATTAAATCATACACTTCATTTTTTATGTAAACTATATACTTTATGAACTATTTTCACACTTAAAACCCCTTCAAGTTCCTTTGTGGCATTTTCCATGGTGTCTCCTTCCACATTTTTGACATGTAGGAAATTTAATCTTCTTTCCTATATCTTCTTTATTAGTTGAACTTCTTTGAGACTTATTCCTCCTCTTATTTGGTGTATTTAAACATTCAATAATTCAATGATTGTACATTTTTATTTTTGATAGCAATTTTGGCATAATCACAAGATATCTTACTTTATCTCCCATTATGTTAGGCATCTAATTTTTGAATTCATCACATTTCCCATCACATTGGTTGTTGAATCAGTTATTCTTATTTCTATATATTGACTATAATAAAGGGAATATCAAATATGAGTAATTTTAAACTATTAAACACATAAACATAAAGAAAATGACATTAAAGATATATATTATAAATGACATGTATTTATTTAACTTATGAACTTCTAGGATTCAATCTAAGTTGTCCATTATCTATTTCCTAACATATAATCTTATTGGAATTCATGTTCCCTTAATAAGGGTTTGTAATGATCATGTGAATTTACCAAATCATATCCTTGGGGAGTGTCAAACTATGCGTGAAATAATATCCATTTTCATGCACCAGTTCCTGATTGATTATAGCTCAATACGGTGTTGTTGGGTGTTACCCCTTGGTACATCTATACGAGATCCACATCCACTTGTACTGTCAAGATAGATATGTATTTTCTTGGAAACCAATTACTTTATACTTTACCTAAACTTAGGGATGTTTTAATATATTTTGTATTATCCCAATGGCTTTCTCAAGAGTTTTTTAATCTTAATCCCAAAAATAACTAAACTTTACATTAATGCCAACTATGATAACTCTTGTATTTATTACACATTAATTCATTATTTATTACATAATATTACACATAATACATCCCAAAAGATTGATATTTATAGTTTATTGGGGTAATTAGTTACAATAAATAACAAAACAAAATAAGGGGTATATCGCGATTATAAAAAACTTCCTTAATATGAACATAATATTCCATCGTAATTAAATTTTGCAAGGGATAACCCATGGACTTACATAAGAAAGGGGTGAGCTATAAATCCATGTAATGGAATAAACATGGAATAACATAGATAAATTATTAGATATTATACAATAATTATATCAATGAGACATAAAAGGGGTGAGAATCATAAACATGAACAATGAGGTATGTTATGACATGTTAACCTAAAGGTAACATGGGAAATGTGGAAACAACTTTAAACATGGCATCATAAAAATAGGTTAAGGATAACTTCCAATAATTTATAGTGTAAAAAAGTACCATTATGGATTAGATTCACTCCATAATCAATTGCATGATGTCTCATGAGACTATAGCATTACCCAATGCATTAGATCACTATATAATTTTGTGTGTACCCGTCACTTTCATATCATTCACATGCATAAGTGTTCCACATAGATCATAAAACATGGAATCATTTTTCATCAATTATAATTCCATGATCAAGTATTATGGAATAAATCTATGTAATTACACAATAAATTAATTATAAGTGAAAAAATTTAAACACCATTGATAGTGAATGGGTATGGGTATTCACTGCAAAAAAAAATTAGCATTGGAAATCCTGGTGAAATTTTGACAGCATAATGATGGTGTATAAATGTTCATGGGAGGTATTAATGATATTTAAATAGGTCTATAACAATATATAAATCATAGGGGAAGTAAGCGTAATATTTTAGAACATATAAAAACATTAGTAAATGGATATAAAAGGAATAACATAATGAAGATGCTTGATTAAAGAGGATAAAGAGAGGACCTCTTACCTTGAGAGAGTGATTCCAAAAGCTTTCGAGGATCTTCTTGAGATATTTGGGGCACTTGGTAGGATGATTTATGTGTTATTTAAGATTAATAATGTTCTAAACGTTTTTTTAATGGATAGTAATTGGATATGGTGTGGATTTATATAGGAAAAGAGAGGGTAGTTCTTTATTATTTCTTAAACATAGGCATTGAACTCTATATAATATAGTAATCAAATCCAAAAATCTTTCAATGGTTTTCCCATGGTTTCCACCAATGTTTATTGGTATTTTTAATTTTATAATTCCAAGGGTCTAAATTATTAAAATATTTCCCTTGGTGATGTGGACGTGAGTCATTTTCTAAAATAAATTATTTTAAAATGTTAAAATATAATATAGGTTTCAGAGGATTCATAAATGATTTATAAAATTACTAAAATTAAATAAAAATCACATTTCTAGAGGAACTATATATTTTTTCCTGGATAGCTTATATGGTATATATTAAATCACTTTTGGTCCATTATGATGTCATAATACACACCATATACTTATACCATATATAATTTTTACCCAAATATTCAATAATCTCTAAAAATTATGAAGAATTCACCATAGGATAATTCTGAAATACTGAATCTAATAGTGATATTTATTTTATCAAAATAATTTTTGAAATATATGAATTTTTACTTTTAAAATATAATTGACATTTATTGATAAATATTAGGTTTTTTACAATATTAATTTATTAACCATTATCGAAATTTCATTTAACATCATAAAAAATATAATTTAAATTTATCAATAATCACTTAATAATAATATTTTTTAAAAATATAATTTATTTCAAAAATACATTAATTCATCAAAAGGAATGTCTTAATTGAAATTGTATATTACTCCAAAAAACAATTTTTTCTTTATTGTATCAAAATATAATTTTTATCAAACTGATTAATTAATAACTTATAATGTAAAAAATATATAATAATTGTTTCAATTATAATGAAATATAAATCTTCATACTAAAAGGGTTACTTTGTTTCTAGTCTTTGTTAAATAATTTTTACCCTTAATTAACCTATTTTCCTTTAATTGTGGTAATAAATATTTACTACTATTGCTATTCATATTTTCAAAAAAGGAACATGAACTTATTACCTAATATTAATTAATATTATCAAAAATATGTTATAAATTTTATCAAAATCAATTCATAAAGGTGAAGGAATTTAATTTAAGGAAAAACATTCAAGCGCGATTCAAATCCGTATTTCTGAAAAATGTATTTTTCATGGAATAGAATATTTTACATTATCTCTATAACTAGTAATATTCATTATTTGAATTTAAATTAATAATTATATATATAACCTATAAATTTAAATTAAATCATTCCCCACTATGTGTTATTTTTAACAAGGTAAAATGGATAAATATTATGTATTTTTAAAAAGTTTTCAAAAAAATGTGTTTTTGCCCTAAAAAAACTTATACTAAAATCCAATATAAATAATATTTAAATATAATTAATTGAATAAAATATAACTAAATTATACTAATATTACCATGAAATTAAATTAAAATAATAATTACACATTAAAATGAATTTTTTTATTAAAAGAAATGAGAATTTTACATAAAACTGTATTTTCACTATTTGCGGAAAATATATATATTCCAAAAAATACCCAAAATTAACCCTAAGTTAATTTTGATATTATTATTTAAAAAATTTGAGTTAATTTTATCAAAAACATTTTATAATTTTCTATTAAATAATTATAGTATTTTTTCAAAAAATAAAATAAAAATATTTTTTGAAGAAAACATATACTGAGGAATAAAAAATCCTTACCAAAATAATGATTGATTATTTAATATTAATTAATAAATATATTTAGGAAGTATTTATATTTCATAATGTATTTAATCCTTCTCATGTCATAAAATTTTATGTAAATGTTAAAACAATCATATTTAAATACAAAAAATTTGTTTGTGTTCGGTGTTGTGTATCGCATATGCTATCAAACATAGTTTTCTATTTTAAAAACTGGAGACATTAGAAATAATTTTTACAGTATGTACTACCATCCAAGTACATGTTTCATTGTACATATCTTTCATATATCACATTGATTTTACTGAGGGAAAAGGGTTCTTTTTTCCAAGCCACCCAACCACATATTCCAAACGACTTCATGCACCCCTTCCCATGCCTACCACCTCAGACTCACCAAAAAGTTCATTTCATATGCTCCCCTAAAATCAATTAAAAAACCAAATCAATATCCCAAGAGTCTTTATTTTCTATAAGTTGGATTTTTCAACCACTCAAACATCTAACCATGCCTCCTAATACATCAGTCTCATCAAACTTGAAGCATCCTCGATGCTTTCATCCAACAATCCTAGCTTCCTTATGTGTATCGTCTAGCCACAAAACCACCCATAATCCCAAACATCATTCCAATATAAAAAGTTTCTACCCACACTTTAAAAACCTGTGACTCATCTACACTGAGTCAATATTAATTACCACATCAAAAAAGTGTTAGAACAATAGGTTCATGAATCTAAACGATCTTACCCTTCAAAATCATCCTCAAAATCAAAACATAATAACTCAAGATACTTCCCATAAAAATATTAAAGGAATCACCATGACCTAAAAACCCCTAATATCACCTTCCTTGAATCGATTCCACGTTATGAAGCATCTACCCATACTTCATGGTCCAAAACATACACAACAATGGGATAGGCCCTCTTGTGGTCACCCTCGATCATTGAACATGATTACTTGAGACCAAAACCCAAGACATAATCCAAATATCACTACGCTCCCACCATACCCCTTAGGTTAGGCCTCAAGCAAACCACTAATCACAGGTGGCACTCTTTATAACATCCCATTATCCACTTTCAGGTAATTCTATTCTCTTTACTTGTTGTCCAATTTAATTGGGTGAATATTTGGATTCCTCAAGGATGGAGATCATTTTTTGGAAAAAATTACTTAGTTAGGTTATGCATGTTTCTTTTAATTAATTATGTATGTGTATAAAATTGTTAATGATTGTATACGTTTCTTCCTAAGTTCAGAGGATGCCAAAGTTTGTTTGGGGTTTTTGTGTAAGAATCTACAGGTTATTCTATGTGTTGAACTATTACATAGCTTATAAAGGGGTTACACGATGTGTACTTGGTCACAAGACAAAATTTGTGACCTATGTACATAATGTGAAAAGATTACACACTATGTAGTGGTTACACAACATGAAATAAATAAAGGTTAGTTTTAAATTCAATGGTGATGGTTTTTTAGTGTAAATTATTTTCATTGATTACACGATGTGTAAAGGTGTTAAACGCCATGTAACTATCAGAAGATCAGACTTTAGGGTGACACTCAGGTAAAATTTCATTTCATTCTCCCACATCTCTCTTCGATCTCAACCTAAAAGGATTCTCTTGTTATTTTTGGAGACTTAGTTTGATCTAAATTGATTCATTCGATATTGGATCATCATTCTAATTGGTTTATGACTCTTAAGGTGAGTAAGCCTTTATTCTTCTTAATTTCATTTATCATGGTATCAACATTGAATTTAATTATCATAAATGTTGATCTGTGGTGATGCTTCCTCTTGTATCCTTATATATCTATAGTGAGATCTTATTCTGGGGGTCTTTTCCTTTGTTATTTGTGGTGTGGAAGGTGTGTGTTCTTGAGGTATCTATTATTTCTTCTTCCTCAACCAACCTTTTGTTAAATTTTATCAATTATAATATGTGTATATTTATTCTATATACTCCATTTTCATTATTTCTTTCTTCTTATTGGTGGATCATTTATGGGAATGTGCGATAATGAATTTTGAGTTAGGTGGTTTTGTCTCTTACAGGTGTTGGATAAAATGTATTTATCTTATTTTTATAAATTGATCTGTAAATAAAAATTTAATTATTGTTTTGTGTGTGATAATTGATTTATGAAATAAAATTACTTGGTTTTTAGTAAATTGAAAAATGGGTATATTTAAATTATTAAAAGATTTATGAAATGTAGCACATGGTAATCCTTGGGTACATAGGTGGAGGGTTTAGATTCAGGTCATCATCCATATTACTAATGGGGGGGTTTCTCATGGGGATTTCCACTACTCCTTATGCATGTTGTTCTTAGAACATGATCTTGACATTGTTGTGGTTTCTCTCATGGGGTGCTCCTATGCTCCTTAGGCATGTGTTACAGGGACTCGTTGTACACTAGTCATTTGTTATGGTATGCGTAGTCTTCTATCCTTACCTATTGAGTTCTGTGGCATGATTTACCCATTTTGGGATTTATACTATTTTGGATATGATATGAATGCTTTGTATTTTGGATAAATGATAAATGAAAAACTATTATTGTAATTGATATACCTACCTTTGTTTTGGAGTTGTTAGAAAAGGAAAATATTTACCATGCTTTGATATGACTTCTTTTATGCTTATCAAGCCATGTTTTATTTTATATGAGCATACTTGTATTATTATATAGATTCTAGTTATAGAATTCCTAGGTTGGATACCAATGATCCCATTAGATCACACCATACACACTTATTCAGTGGCGTATTGAACTTTATATATCATTAAATATAGGGAAAAGAGATACACCGTAGTGAGGTGGTTAGATTTTATGTCAGGTGGGTTTGGGTAGATGGATAGTGCGACAGTGTGGACTTTCCCATGCTATCACATGGAATATTTGTTTTTCCTATTTTAGTATTCTTTTATGGTTGGGATTATAATTGGATATTTGTTCTACTCTTTAGTGTTTTGGTTTTTGGAATCTTATTTATATTACAGAATATATTTATCGTTTCTATTATTTTATTTGTTGTATATATGTGCTATGTTGTTGCTTCAGTTTGGTAAAAATTATTCCCTCTGGTTCTTTTTTTATGCTTGGGTGTTAGTCTCTCGCTTATGGGGATCGAGAAAACCCTTCATGTCTATGGTGGGGCAAGTCTGGTACCATCTTGGGAGGGTATTCGAGTTAGTTCATCAAATTTTGGTATCATAGGTATACTTTCCTCAAGAGAACATTTATTGGGATGTTCTCTAGAGTGGAGACATGATTTTCCAATCATTATAGGTATATTGCAGTGAGTACCTATCTAGTTCTTATTATGATGAAAATCATGTTACCATAGGATGTGTGTATCATGTTTTGCATTTTGAAGTTAATCTCAATTTTTTCTTAGGGGTTCAATCTTGAATTTATATTTTTCTATCATATGATCATTTCTTATATTATTTTGTGTAGCGTTATGCTTTTGAGACATGTTTTACAAGTTCTATATGATGGTGTAACTCATTCTCCTCAAAGAAATCATTGGATGGATCTGAATTTGATTTTGGCTATCATTGGGGCAGTTCATAGTACTGATCAGAACCTGGCACAAGTTCAAAACACAATTGTGGAGGTACAACCAGGAGCTGGAAAAGATAGGGATTGATCATGTGATTTCTGATATGAGAATCCACTATCCTTTAAAGGTACAAATAAACCTCAATAGGAAGAGGACTGGCTATAAAAGATCGATCAAATCATTGAATTTATGGATACACTATAGAGTATCAAGGTGAATTGTGATGTGTTTCGGCTTCAGGTTCCCAACAATAGGTGGTGGGATTCCATGGTAGAGGATGATAATCACGTGGATTTGAACTAGAAGGGTTCCAAGACTCTCTTATTATTGTTTTTTTCAAAGTCACTAATGATGGAAAATTATCTAGAGTTACTGTCTTTACAGTAGGGAGTGTGTGATGTATCATCATACACCAATCAGTTTGTTGAGCTGGTTCATTTTTCACTAGAGGATATAAATAATGACTAGATAAAGGCTTGAAATTACCTGCAGGGTTTGTGACTGTATATCATATTGTTGGTATTTATGCTAAATATTTCAACCTTTGTGGAGACAAATGAGAGGGATATATTGGTAGAAATGAATATGTCAAGAAATGTTGGATATTCTTCCTCTTTCTTTCCACTTAGTTCCATATTCAATGGTATGATTAGTAAAAAGAGAAAGTGCCAAGAATATCATAGGAGTAACTATGTTTTTTATCAGTAGTAGGCCTCCTGAACACTTTTAGTTAAAGCTAGCAGTGTGCCTCTTACTTTATTTTAGTTTATCAAGGTTATACACACCTGATGTTCTTATCCTATAGTAGCAATGATTTGTAACAACTGTGGATGTTGTGGTAATTTTCATAATCTCTATTAGGCTATGACTACACCTTGATATGGATATAGATCATCAGCATCAAAATCTACTGTATAATAGTCAAATTATTTAAATACTTTATGTTATTAATATTTTCATGAATTATTATATTCCCTCATTACTGATTTTATATGAAATGTTCATAATTTGTGTGAAATATTAATGTTTTAATATTAAGTATAATTTCTGAGCATTTTTAGAAGTAGTCCAATTGAGTCAGTTTAATGTTTTACTAATAACTATCAATATAATGATCCAAATTGTGTGGTCTTGTTTTGTAGGATTCTAAATTCAATATAAAACATTTCATTAGAAGGTACCATGAGCCAATTCTGCAATTTGAAGGGACATATGGACCCCACAAGAAGGCCCAAGGAAACTGTGAAGAAACTGGACCATATATGAAGGTAGAATTACTAGGCTCAATCCAGATGTCCAAATACCTTAATTCTCCTCCCAAGTTCGTAGGACATTTAAAGGAGTCCATGATAAAAATTTCAGAACCCAATCACAAATAAAAGGGTCCCAAATGATGAATTTAAGTCCAGCCCACCATTCTGGCCGGGAATTACAAATAGCACACTAATTTTCCAATTTCTCCTGATGTAGACATCCATTAGAGCTGATATTTTTCAGTTTGAAATAGGAGATTAGTTCGGCCAACGTTGTTGAATAAATGATTTTTATTTGAGGGCATCTTCCTATTCAAAAACCCATTCATATTATGGACTTTGAAAAAGTCTGTATTGAAATGGACAGTTTACCTTTGTTTAATAAAACAACCATAACTTTGGCTCCACTTCTCCAAAGGCCTCCTAATTTTTACAGTAGTCGGAAAACTTTATTATCTACAACTTTTAAGAAGAAGATATTTGGAGATTCGGATTTCTGAATAGACTAATTGGCGATTCAAGTGGAGGGACATATAGTAAATGCAAACAGTCCACTCCTTGGGCTATAAATACTCTCCCCTTCTCTCCTTGAAAGGGGTTGGAACTTCAGCACTTAATGAGGAGGTTTGGCATTACTAGAGCCTTGACAAGGTTCTGGGAGGATATGATTTGATCATGTTTCAACAAGAGATACTTGTCCTCCACTTCTCTTTCACGTTTGTTTATGTTTGCGTTCAATTGTAATTGTGTAACTTTGTTTTCATTTCAATCAAATTTTAGTTCTTGTTTATTCTTCAATACCTCTTATTCTTCTCCACCTTCTGTAGTATAATATTCATGTTCTTAAAATAGTTTGAATCATTTTAAATTACAGTCCCTTATTTTGCTTCCTCATTCAATCAAAATTCCATTTTTGATTCTCAAAATATTTCTTGTGTGTGTTCGACACACTACTCTTATCTTGTCCCTTTCTTTTTCTTCTCTTTGTAATTCATCACCATAAACATATATTACCGGATTAATAAACATCATAATTTCTGAGTAAATATCTCATTGGGGTGAGTTTTAATTTATGTATGTTAAGCGATTGAGATCTTTCACTTGATGAGTATTCGTTGAATTAACATTGTGTATGTTGGACTTAGCATGTCATGGATTAATGACTTGTTTTGTTTAACGTGTGGTTTCCATGGATTATTGGAACCATAAATAGACTACCATAAACAATATATGATCAAGATTAGAACCCTAAGTTAAGTTGAGGCTTGGATTAAAGTCTTAACACTTGGGAATTCAAATCAAAGTCAACTTGTGACATGGGTGTTAATTTAAATGCAATATAAAGCAAAGCTCAAGGATATCACAAGCTTAAATAACCTAATGATGAACTCACCCCAATAATTATCAACTTGTTAAATTAAACATCATCCATTAGTCATTTCAATTGATCTCTACAATCAAACCCCCCAATCAGAAAACATTTAACTAAAAACAAACGACTATTTCAAAGTATCATCGCTGAGGATTCGACCCGAGTGCTGCTATACACATTAGCAGAGCACCGGAACCTTGACCGGTCGATAGGAGACAATCGGCCGTGCATTTCAAATGGCTCCATTGCCGGGGATGGTGCTTTAAGTAGTCATTAGTATCTGGTTATTGTCAAAAAAAACAAAATTTTAAAAAAAATTGAAAAAAAAACACAAAGAAAAACTCGTCTTCCTCTTAAAAATCATAAACTGAAAAAAAAAGAAAAAGAAAAACCCATCTTCCTCTTTCTTCCAAAATCTCTCTGAATGCCCCGTAGCCTTCCAAAAAATCCCTCGGATTTGTTTGACCCTGATATTGAGCGAACACTTCGCCAACTTAGGTAGAACATAAGAGATAATCAAATAATTCAAAAACCAGTCCTTGTCCAACCAATTGAATTAGATATGGCCAATCCTAGGGAACAAACACTTAAAGAACTTGTTGCCCCTGATATGAATTACCAACCTCTTGGTATTAAATATCCAAACATAGAAGCTGACTTCGAACTCAAATCGGGTTTGATTCATCTTCTCCCTCATTTTCATGGGCTAGCCGGTGAGGATCCACATCTTCACCTTAAAGAGTTTCAATTAGTGTGCTCTACCATGAAGCCTCAAGGGGTTTCTGAAGAACAAATCAAACTCTGAGCATTCCCTTTTTACCTAGCTGACACTACTAAGTCATGGCTCTACTACCTACCTTATGGTTCCATAACTACATGGAATGACATGAAGCAACTATTCTTAGAGAAATTCATTCCTGCTTCTCGTACTGCTTCTATCCGAAAGGAAGTAAGTGGTATCCTTCAATTCCCAAGTGAATCACTCCATTAGTACTGGGAGAGGTTCAAAAAGCTTGTTGCAACCTGCCCACATCATCAAATCCCTGACCAAATCTTGATCCAATACTTCTATGAGGGGTTATTGTCTATGGAGAGAACTCTCATAGATGCCGCAAGTGGTGGTGCTCTTGTTGATAAAACTCTTGCAGCTGCAAGAGATCTCATAAGTAACATGGCTGCAAACACACAACAATTCCATACTCGAGCACATGCTCAAGTCAAAAAAGCCCAAGATAATCAATCAATTGAGCTGAACAAAATGACCGAGTGGATGAGCGAACTTACAGGTCTTGTGCGACAGCTAGCTGTAGCAACCAAATCCCCAACCTCGTCTTCTCTACAATCAATGTTTCCTGGACCTGTCAAAAACTGTGGAATCTGAAACTCTCCATCTCATCCAACTGACACATGTCCACAACTTCAAGAGGATCAATCCGATTCATCTGGACCAACGGAGCTCAATGCAGCATATGCTCAACGGAACACCAACCCTCAACTATCAGGTCAGTTTGTTAGAAACTTCAACCAACCTCACTCTGAGCCCTTCTCTTCTTCCTATAACCAAGTCCTTAGGTATGGTAATCCCATATCTCATCCCCCTCAATTCCCTCCTCAAAACCCAAACCAATTCCAATATGGTCAAGGTGGTGGTAACTTCCATGAACCTTATCCTTTTGTTCCTCAACCTCAATGGAACAATCCTCCTCCTGGATTCCCTTATCCTAGTGAGCCTTCCCAATTCCAAAACCAATACAATCGATTTCCCAAGAACCAAAATCAAGGAAATCCCAACCAGGGACAAGCCTTTTCTTCCAAGTAACCATGGGAAAGTGCAATGGAATATCTTACCTCCTTCACCCGTTCTAGCCTTAAAAACATTGAAACTAAAATAGGTCAACTTGCATCCCACCTGAGCCAGAAACAACAATCAAATTCTTCCCAACTCCCAGCTCAACCATTACCCAACCCCAAGGGTAATGTAAGTGAAATTTCACTTAGATCAGGAAAGCAACTTTCTATGCCTCAAGATAAATCCTCAAACCCTCCTTTGAATGTTGACCTAGAAAATGAAAAGAAAAAGAAACTTGAAAAGGAACCAGAATCCATTCCCTCACCTCCTTCCATTCCACTTAGGAATCCAATTCCTTTTCCACAAGCTGTTCCTAAACCAAGGAAGTCCTTTGATCATGATCCTGAAATTCTCGACATGTTTAGACGTGTTGAAGTCAAAATTCTCCTCTTAGATGCCATAAAACAAATTCCTAAGTATTCCAAGTTTCATAAGGAGTTGTGTACCCAGAAGAGGAGACTTAGGACCTTTGAAAATTTTTCCACCCAGTAGTCCATACCCATTAAGTGCAAAGATCCAGGTACCTTTACGGTCCCATGCCAAATTGGAAGTTCCAACTTTGATGATGAACTCATAGACCTAGGAGCCTCAATTAATGTCATGCCCAAATCCATCTTCTCCAACCTTGGTCTAGGTCCCTTACATCCAACAGGTGTTGTCATTCAGTTAACCAATCGAAGCACAGCCAGTCCTGAGGGAATAATTGAGGATGTCCTTATCCGAGTCAATGATCTTATCTTCCCTGCTTATTTCTATGTTCTTTACATGGAAGGTGAGACGAACTCTTATTGATCTCCCCTAATTCTAGGAAGACCATTCCTCATGACTGTGAGGACCAAGATTGATGTCCATTCAGGCATTCTATCCATGGAATTCGGTGACCAACTAGTAAAGTTCAACATTTTCCAAGCCATGAGATACCCATCTGAGGATCACTCTGCATTCTCAATCCATGCTCTTGATGACACTTCTAAGATTCAATTGAACCCCAATACACCATGTTAATCCTGTTCTAATGATAAAGGATCTTGTGAAATCTGCACCATGATTAACCAAGTCATAAATGGTGAAGTTGATGTGGACCTCTCATTAACAGACTCCATCAATCTAGAAGATCTTGAAAACTCTCTTGAATCCCACGTCAACTCCGATCTCTACTGCTCCACCTTGGACAGTACTGAGGAAAATGAATCTGAAGCAACTGAAATCGCTTCATCCATTTCTGAGATGTCTAACCCAAAAGTGAAAGATGAGACTGATCTGAAACCTCTTCCTGAACACCTGAAATATGAATTCCTCTTCCAGGATCACTCATATCCTGTCATTATCTCTGCCACACTTACTGAAACCGAGGAGTCCAAACTTGTTCAGGTGTTAGAGGAAAACAAAAAGGCCTTAGGTTGGACCCTATATGACATACTAGGAATCAACACTGCCCTTTGCATGCATCACATCCATCTTGAGGAGTCATCCAAACCAATTAGACAACCACAATGAAGACTCAATCCACTCATCCCTGAGGTAGTTAGGGAAGAGATCACCAAGCTTCTCCAAGCTGGGATTATCTACCCAATTTCTGATAGTGAATGGGTTAGTCCAATTCAAGTTTTACCTAAGAAGGGTGGGATAACTGTTGTCACAAATGAACATGGAGAGGTAGTCACAACTCGAGTGAAGAACAAATGGCGTGTATGCATCGATTATCAAAAATTGAATACTGAAACACGAAAAGATCACTACCCTCTTCTATTCCTTGACCAAATGCTAGAAAGATTAGCCGGAAAGTTACACTATTGCTTTCTTGATGGATACACCGGCTATTTTCAAATCCCAATCGAACCTCAAGATCAAGAAAAGACTACTTTCACATGCCCCTTTGGAACATATGAATATAGAAGAATGCCTTTTGGACATTGCAATGCTCCTGCAACATTCCAGAGATGTATGATGAGTATCTTTTCTGAATTCATTGAACACTGCATGTAAGTCTTCATGGATGACTTCACCATTTATGGTGAGTCATTTGAATCTTGTTTGAATTCACTCTCTCTAGTCCTTCAGAAGTGTGTCAAGTGTAACCTTGTGTTAAATTTTGAAAAATGTCACTTCATGGTTGAAAATGGGATTGTTCTAGGGCATATAGTTTCAAAAGATGGTATTGAAGATGATACTGCCAAAATTGAAGTGATCCAATCACTTCTTCCACCCACTTTTGTTCGAGACATCCGTTTATTTCTTGGTCATGCTGGTTTCTATCGGAGATTCATCCATAACTTCAGTAAAATTTCCCTCCCACTCACTCGTTTGCTCCAAAATGATGTCACTTTCGATTTCGATGAGGTTTGCAAGAGAGTCTTCATTGACCTCAAAATTGCTCTTACATCTGCCCCAATAATCCAACCCCCAGATTAGTCATTAACCTTTGAGTTGATGTGTGATGATTCTGATAGAGATGTTGGGGCTGTTCTTGGTCAAAGAAGAGAATGAATTCCTCATGTCATCTATTATGCCTCAAAAACAATGGATGAAACTCAATCTCACTACACTGTGACTGAAAAGGAACTTCTAGCAGTGGATTTTTCCTTAGTAAAATTCCAGTCCTATCTCTTAGGTGCCAAAATCATTATCTTCACAGACCATTCTGCTAATAAGTTCTTACTCAAGAAAAGTTATTCCAAACCGAGGCTAAGAAGATGGATCCTAATGCTCCAAGAGTTTGACCTTGAAATTAAAGATAGACCAGGAAAAGAAAACCTTGTTGCTGATCACTTGAGTATAATTTCTAGTTCTTCTCATTCTGAAATCATCGATCCTGAATTCCCCACTGAGCACCTTTCATTTCTCACTCCAAAAATACCATGGTATGCCCCAATTGTAAATTATTTTGTTTCTGGTGTTTTTCCTGAAATTTTTTCAAAAGAACAAAAAATGAAGTTGAAAAGTGATTCAAAATACTATTTTTGGGAAGAAAATAAACTTTTGGAAAACTGGGGAAAACATAGTAATTAAGAGATGTGTTGAAGAAAATGAGCATTCTTCCATCTCAGAATTTTGTCACTCACTTCCCGGAGGTGGACACTTTGGACCACAAAGGACCTCCAGAAAGGTCCTAGACTCTAGATTCTTTTGTCCTTCACTCTTTAAGGACTCACATGAGTTCTGTCAATCATGTCCCACTTGCCAAAAGTTCGGCACAATCTCCAAAAGAAATGAAATTCCCCAAAAGCCCTTAATATTTTGTAAAATCATCAATGTTTGGGGCATCGATTTCATGGGACCATTTCCTACTTCCAATGGATTCTCATACATCCTTCTGGCAGTTGATTATGTTTCAAGGTGGGTTGAGGCCAAACCCACTAGAAAAGATGATTCACATACTATTAGTGAGTTCCTAAAGACACACATCTTCCATAGATTTGGCACACCTCGTGCCTTGATAAGTGACTTAGGAACCCATTTTTGTAATAAAACCATGGAATCTCTTTTGAAAAAGAATGGGGTTTTTCATAAAACTTCAACTGCATATCACCCCCAAACAAATGGTATGGCTGAACATTCTAATAGAGAAGTGAAAAGGGTACTTGAGAGAATTGTTAAGCCCACCAGAAAAGATTGGCCTGAGAGACTTGGTGAAGCCCTTTGGGCGTATCGAACTGCCTATAAAACACCCATTGGGATGTCTCCTTTTATGATAGTTTTTGGTAAATCTTGTCACTTACCAGTTGAAATACAACATAAGTCTTTCTGGGCTGTGAAAACCTGTAATTTTGATTGTGAAAAATCTGGTGAAGAAAGATTGTTGCAATTGGCTGAACTGGAGGAGCTTCGACTTGAATGATATGAGAATTCCAATCTGTACAAAGAGAAGGCTAAGGTACTCCATGACAGACACATCCTGAGAAAGGTATTTCATGAAGGTGAAAAGGTAATGCTCTTCAATTCTCGATTTTGTCTTCATCCAAGTAAGCTTAATTATCGTTGGTAAGGTCCTTTTGTTATTACTAACGTTTACCCATTTGGTGCAGTGCAAGTCCAAGACCCCTATTCCAAAAGGACATTCATGGTTAATGGACATCAGTTAATGCATCACCATGAGAGTAAATGCAATTCTAGAACAACATCAACTTCCACTGGATCCCCAACTTCTCTAGCCGACCCACCACTGGATGGAGATGGCAACCCACCAAATCCAAACCAGGGGGCACCTCTTTCCCTTTAACTCTCTCTCTATCTCTTCCTCTCTCTACCTCTTTCTACTTCTTCCTCTCTCTTTCATTTTTTTACCACTTTCTTTATCAAAACATTTCTTTTAACTTTTTCTTTTGTGTGGGTGTATCTTTATAAAAACACAAAAACAAATAAATTCCTAAAAACCAAAAAAACAAAAAAAAATTATCACTTAAAACAAATAAAAAAACTCAAGAGTCATGATTACTCACCTTCCAATTTTCAAATTTTGTCCAACCATTTTGGGGAGTTAACATACATGTTTTCATCTCAAAAATTTTGTATTTTCATCATGACTTTGGATAAAGAATTTTGTGTCAAAATTAACACATTTTGAATGCTCACTTTTTGATTTGGAAAATGATTTTCCCGAACCATGAGGAACAACATTTTCTTTCATGCTAAGGCCACCTATGGCCATCTTTTCAAAATGTGCGTTTTCACCCCCATCTGTGAGTCTTTATTTTTTGGACCTTCGAGCTGAATTTCCTACCTTAGTGTGTATTAATATGATAGAGGCATTTTCTGAACCACATGAAAATCACAATAGACAAATAGCCTCCCATTTCCCTTACATTAATCCTCCTTTTGAAAGCCCCTTTGAGCCTATGAAAACCTTTTCTTTGATAGCCCCATTACAAGCCAAATACCTTATCCCACCTAATATCAACATGTATTTTCATTACATAAGTTTTTGAAATTTAAGTGTGGGGGGAATGGATTTCATTTTTGGGTATCATTTCCTGACTTTCCGGTGTTTTATCATATGCTTGAGGGAAAGCATCTAATTTATTTTGGGGGGAGGTTTTCATTCAGTGGGATTTGGGAATGTATTGTACAAATAATATTGAAAAGTGTTCAAAAAAATTCAAAAAAATCAAAAAAAATCAAAAAAAATGATGATAAAATGGGTTGTGTCTTGGGTAGGTCAAAAATCATTCTTCCTCAACCTCTGATCTTGTTATAACTATTACAATTAGTGTCATGAGGAGATCAATCATGGGTTGGGTTATGAGTGTGAGATATTTTCCAAGTTCAACTTTCGAAAAAAAAAAGAAAAAAAAAAGAAAAAAAGGAACACTTGCATTATATTCTTTTTGGGAGAAGTTTTGTGTTTTTTAAATATTTCATCTTCTCATTACCTTCATATTTTCTTCTTCTATTGTTTCTTTCTTCACATAATCATTACCTTGTAAATATGTGTTTTCAATTCCTTCCATGTTTTATTTCAAAAAAATGTGCATTGCTTTTTATATGTTGGTATTTTAACCCTCTTCTTCTCTCTCTTGGACATTATATTCCTACCATCCCATAGCCACAGAAAAACCCCTTAAAAAGACCTCTTGATTATTGTACACTTTGGATAGGGATTGTAAGCTGAGAGATCTTTTCAAACTCTAAGATTTTCACTTTTGGTTGGTGAAAGAGTGAACCTCCACAAATAAATTTTATAATCTTGAGAGGTGTGCGTTTTGAGTGTCCATATTTTCCATTTCTAAATTTGAGCATGAAAAATGAATTAGTTTTGAAACATTGTTTTTGTAACAACTTGTGGTGTACTTCAAAATGGATGAGTGAAATAGTCTAAACCTCCCCTGATTGGAGAAAACATAATTTTAAAATCTGTTGGTGAGTAAAAATCATTTTGTCATGTTTTTATATTTGTTGCACACGAGGACATGCACAAAACTAAGTGTGGGGGATTTGGTGTTATTAATATTTTCATGACTTATTATATTCCCTCATTACTGATTTTATATGAAATGTGCATAATTTGTGTGAAATATTAATGTTTTAATATTAAGTATAATTTTTGAGCATTTTTAGAAATAGTCCAATTGAGTCAGTTTAATGTTTTAATAATACCTATCACTATACGGATCCATATTGTGTGGTTCTTGTTTTTTATGATTATAATTACAATATACAACATTTCATTAGAAGGTACCAAGTGCCAATTCTTCCATTTGAAGGGTCATATGGACCCCACAAGAAGGCCCAAGGAAACTGTGAAGAAACTGGACCATATATGAAGGTCGAATTACTGGGCTCAATCCAGAAGTCCAAATACCTTAATTCCCCTCTCAATTTTGGAGGACATCTAAAGGAGTCCATGATAAAAATTTCAGAACCCAATCACAAATAAAAGGGTCCCAAATGATGCATTTAAGTCCAGCCCACCATTCTGGCGTGGAATTACAAATAGAACACTAATTTTCTAATTTCTCCTGATGTAAACATCCATTAGATCTGACATTTTGCAGTGTGAGAGAAGAGATTCGGGTGGCCAAAGTTGTTGAAGAAATGATTTTTATTTGAGGGAATATTCCTATTCAAAAACCCATTAACATTATGGACTTTGAAAAAGTATGTATTGAAATGGACAGTTTACCTTTGTTTAATAAAACCGCCATAACATTGGATCCACTTGTCCAAAGGCCTCAAATGTTTTACAGTAGTTGGAAAACTTTATTATATACAACTTTTAATAAGAAGATATTTGGATATTCGGCATTCGGAATAGCCAAACTGGCGATGCAAGTGGAGGGACATATTGTAAATGCAAACAGTCCACTCCTTGGGCTATAAATACTCTCCCCTTCTCTCCTTGAGAGGGGTTGGAACTTCAGCACTTAATGAGGAGGTTTGGCATTACTAGAGCCTTGACAAGGTTCTTGGGAGGATATGCTTTGATCTTGCTTCAACAAGAGAGACCTGTCCTCCACTTCTCTTTCACGTTTGTTTATGTTTGCCTTCAATTGTAATTGTGTAACTTTGTTTTCATTTCAATCAAATTTTAGTGCTTGTTTCTTCTTCAATACCTCTTATTCTTCTCCACCTTCTGTAGTATAATATTCATGTTCTTAAAATATTTTGAATCCTTTTAAATTACAGTCCCTTATTTTGCTTCCTCATTCAATCAAAATTCCATTTTTTATTCTCAAAATATTTCATGTGTGTGTTCGACACGCTACTCTTATCTTGTCCCTTTCTTTTTCTTCTCTTTGTAATTAATCACCATAAACATATATTACCAGATTAATAAACATCATAATGTCTGATTAAATCTCTCATTGGGGTGAGTTTTAATTTAGGTATGTTAAGCTATTGAGAGCTTTCGTTCGATGAGTATTCGTTGAATTAACATTGTGTATGTTGGACATAGCATGTCATGGATTAATGACTTGTTTTATTTAACGTGTGGTTTCCATGGATTATTGGAACCATAAATACACTACCATAAATAAGATATGATCAAGATTAGAACCCTATATTAAGTTTAGGCTCGGATTAAAGTCTTAACACTTGGGAATTCAAATCAAAGTCAACTTGTGACATGGGTGTTAATTTAAATGCAATATAAAGAAAAGCTCAAGGATATCACAAGCTTAAATAACCTAATGATGAACTCACCCCAATATTTATCAACTTGTTGAATTAAAAATCATCCATTAGTCATTCCAATTAAGCTCTGCAATCAAACCCCCTAATCAAAATATAATTAACTAAAAACAAATGACTATTACAAAGTATCATTGCGGAGGATTCGACTCGAGTGCTGCTATACACATTTGCAGAGCACCAGAACCTTGACCGGTCGATAAGCGACAATCGTCTGTGCATTTAAATACTAAAGGGATTTATCTATATGCCTCGAGAGTGAATCACCTTCATGAAATATATGAGTTTATAGTGGAAGTATATACGGTTCCAGTGATAGTTAGAGGTTCCATCTTTATTACATCCTAAATAGTTATTTCTTGATTTGATATTGGTACTTCCCACTCACTTATATCTAGTCATTTTGTTTATATTCTCAACCTACTAACAGAACACATTTACTTTTTCATGGAGTTAGAAACACCTATTGGGAAGAGAAAAAATTGGGGGTTTTGGTGTCTTTGTACACTATCTATAGCTGATACAGAGCTAGTCTTGGGTTTTCTTATTCACGGTCTAGATCTATTCTAAGTCATCATCAGGATGGGTTGACTTATTCATCATCAAGATAAGGTTTATTATTATCATCAACCTGTCTCATTTATTGTGGGAAATGGGAGCTCACAAGTGTTTTAGGGGTAGTGGGATCTGAGGTATAGTCATGCAAGACCTTCTTACCTAGATCTCAAGATTTTTTTGTCTATTGTTTCAATTGATCCTGATAATGTTTCTTCTGTAATGATCTTCCCACTATTTTTCCTTAATTTCTTGATTTATTCCAAGATTATTTCTTTGGGATTACTCCAAGAAGATAATTATAGTTTACAATTGACATGGTGTTGGGTATGCAGTTGACATCAATATCTTTTTATCAGATGGAACCAGTAGAGCTGGATGAGCTCAATTTTTAGTTCGAAGAATTGGTGAAAAGGGTTTTGTTCACCCAAGTGTTTTTCCTTGGGTAACCCATATGCTCTTTTCCAAGAATTCATATGTTTCTCTCTGATTTTTCATGGACTATTCAATGTTTAACCGGGTAACAGCAAATAAAAATTAGCCTTTAGCTTGTGTGGATAATTTTTTTGATTAGTTAAAGGGGTAAAAGTTTTTTTTAAAGATTCATCTTTGGTTGAGTTTTCATAATCTCATAGTTTAGGAGTTTGATATATTGAAGATGGATTTTAGGAGTATCTGTGGTCATTATAAATATCTTTTGATGTCATTTGTTCTGAAAAATGATCTTATTGTTTTCATGTATTTAATGAATCCAATATTCAATCAGTATCTTGACCCTTTTTGGGTATTATTCCTGGGTGACAGTTTTGTTTATTCAATATACGAGTGCAAGCATGAGAACCATATGAGTTTGTTTTTTGAAATCCTAAGGAGTCACCATTTATATGGAAGGCCTTTAAATTGAAAATTCTAGATTCAAGAAGTGAAATTATTTTGGCACATGTTTTATTATCACGGATTATCAGTTGATCTTGAGAAGCTAAATGTTGTTTTTATGGGAATATTAATGAAATGTATTTGAAATTTGGTGCTTTCTTGGTCTTTCTAGATACTATCAATAGTTCTTTAAGGATTTCTCAAAGTTGGTGTTACCTTTCAATACTCTTACTAGGAAAGGGTGAATTTAATATGGGATATGAAGTGTGAGTCTTTTTTTGATGAGTTGAAATGTACTCTGAAATCATATACTATTTTTATCTTACCTAAGGCTGGTAAGGGATATGTGGTTTCCTATAATGCTTCAGGCATTGTTTTGGATTGTTCACTCATGAAGGATGATCATGTGGTGTCTTACGGTTCTTTTAATCTTTGATTTAATCAGAAGAACTACCCCACATTTGATTTAGATCTTGCCAAAATTATGAATTCTCTAAAGTTTTGGTGACATTATCTTTTTAGGGAAAGATTCATATTCCTTTTTTATTATAAGAGTTTGAGCTATATATTTTTTTAGAAATATTTTAATCTTAGATAGAGGTGGAGTGTTTAATACCTTCAATCCTTTGATTAAAATATCACCTACACCCCATGGAAGGAGAATTTTATTGAATATTCTCTTAGAAGTAAAGTTCCATCATGAGTTGTTTTGTAATTAAAGGATTAGTGGAGCCTTATGGGACTTTTTTCTCAGCTGCATATAGATTCTTAGAAGGATTTTTTAAGTGTCATTCTGAATAGTGTTTATTTATTATCATATCTCCTTGAGTATATTATGTAGAATAAGAAGCAATATGATGATTCCATTGGAATTTGATAAACCCTATATGGTGGGGAGACTATTTATGGTTTGTCTCTATATTAGGATGGTATTCTCCATTTTGGGGATCTGTTTGTCTTCCCAACATATGTGAGGAGCACAGTTTTTTCTGATTATCATATTTATTCATGATCCATTCATCATAGTGATATGAATATGCACGATGATAAGTTTTAGTGATTCTAGTGGTTGGGTATGAATCATGAACTTACTGATTATGTGTCTCACTATTAGACATTCCTACAATAAAGGCGAAGAATTTGAAACCTTCGGGTTTGCTCCAGCATCTTCTAATGCTGGTTTAGAAATGGGAAAAGGTATCCATGGACATTTTTTTTGGGTTAACATAGACTCCCTAGGGGATTAATTCTCTCTAGATGGTTATTTATCGGTTCAAAAATTCATCTCATTTCATTCGGTTTTGGGGCACCACTAAATTTGATGATCCAGGTGTGTTGTATGTGGAAGAAGCGGTGAGGTTACATGGGGTTAATTTTACCATTATTTTATATAGGGATAATATGTTCACTTAAAGGTTCTTGAGGAGTCTCCAGGAGGTGATGGTGACTCAGGCCAGATTGAGTACAGCTTACCATCCACATATAAGTGGTCAGACGAAGTGTACTATTCATATTCTAGAGGATATTCTTTGTGCCTATTTCTTGGATTTTTGTGGATTGTGGGATATCCATGTGGTAATGAATGAGTTTTTTATAAAAATATTTATTACTAATAAATAAAAATATCTCCTTTATAGGATTTGTATGGTCACCTGTGTGGGTCACCTCCTTATTAGGAAGTGGTGGGTGAAGCTTCTTTAGTGGTGTTGAGTTTGGTTCCAGAGAAATACATGAGAATTTAGGATATACGGCAATATATGATTATAGTGTAGAGTGGACAGAAGTCTTATGGGGATTAATTGAATTTCCCTTTGTATTTTTCTATAGGTGATTAGGTTTTCTTTGAATTTTCTCCATGTTACTATCACTATCAGCATGAAAAATATGGAAGGTTTCCTCTGAGGTATATGGTACTATTTGAAGACATTGAGTGGATTGGGAAGGTTGCTTATTGGTTGTAATTTCCAGCTTAGTTGAAAAATATTCAATATGTTTTCTATATGTCACTTCTCCAGAAATATCATCATGATACCTCTCATGTTCTAAGCTGGGAAGGGATTGAGTTATAGCTATATTTTTATGTCATTGAATAGCATGTTGAGATCTTTGACTCTCAAGTGAAAGTATTGTGTGGGAAATATATTCTTTTGTTCATAGTTTTATAGAAGTATGGATCAGATTCTCATGTGACTTGGGATAATGAATATTTGAAAAGGGAGTAGTGGCATCACCTCTTTACCAGACTTATTTCTTCCACATGACTTCCCAGGAATGAAAAGTCTTATAGTAGAGAGTTTGTAACATCTCATTACCAAATTTCTGTTAATTTCATTCTCTCTACTTGTTTTCTTCCATAATTGGGTGTGTATTGGGACTCCCAAAGGTTGTAAATCATTTTTTAGGAAAAATTATTTAATGTTTGGGTATGTATGTTTGTCTTAATTAATTAATTCCGGGTATAAATTTTTTAATTATTTTGTGCAGTTATTCCCGAGTTTATAGGATACCTGAGTTTTTTTGGGGTTTATATGTATGAATATAGAGTTTATACTATTTTTTTACTATTACATGATGTGTAAAGGCATTATAATTTATATACTTGGTCTCCAAACACAATTAATGAATTGTTTACACAACGTGAAAGGATTACACATAGTGTAGTGATTACACAATGTGTAATTATTAACTGTTGGTTTTTAATTCAAAGGAAATGGGTTTTCCAGCACAATTGATCGTCATAGATTACACAATGTGTAAAGGAGTTACACATCATGTACTATTGGGAGGTCATTATTTAGGGTTCTGCTCAACTGAAATTTCATTTCATTCAGCTAAATATCACTTGGATCTTGACCCAAAATTCCTTTTTGGTGATTTATGGTGTCTCTGTTCGATCCATATTTATTATTTCAGCATTGGATCATCATTCTAGTTGGTTTTCATCTCTCTAGTTGAGTATTCCATTCTAATTACTTTATCATTTTATTTTGGTGGTATCATTGCATTACATTATCATATTCATTGATCTGTGGTGATTATTCCTCTTGTTTCTTTTTAGATATGTGGAGTGATCTTGTTATGGGGGTCATTTACTTTATTGGTTTTGGTGTGGTGGGTGTATAGTGAACCGATCCTTTTACATATAATATTTCAGGATTTTAAGCATAATTAATCATCAGAGTATAAGCCAAGGATCATTAAGTCTAGTGTCTTGGAAGACTAGGTACATAAAACATAAAACATGGGGATAAAAACACTTCCTTATTTAATCTCCATAATGAGATTATAACTTCCTTTGAGCCCTTACATATGTATAGGTAACCCTGGGGAACACATGAACAAAGGGATGAGCTAAAAAACCCAGTAAGGGAATGAACATAAGGATACATCTTAAGCACATTTGTTTGGAGGCATGACATATTGATATCCAAAACATGGAACATATGAAATAATATCATATAATCATGGGATCATATAAACATGGAAACATATAAATGTGGCAGAATCAAAAAAAACATTTCTTTAGTACGGGTCAAAGCTAACCGCCAATCTTGTTTCCCATTTCAGTATGGTTCAAGGCTAACCGCCAATCACATTTCACATCGCATCTCATGAAACTTAACCTTACGCAATGAATTGGAGTGATATCTTGGAACACCCTTATCAAAATTTTCATGAATATGCTTTCCACATAAATTTTCTTACCACATATACAATCATACATAACCAACCATACATAAACAAAAGGGTACCCATGGAAAGAATTGGGTACCATAATCATGACAGAAATCATAACCAATGGGTGTATCATGAAAGTGTCTATGTTAGGAAAGAATTAGAAAATACATGGACGTTAATAGGGTAAAATAGGCATATAACATGGTAATTGGTGCCAAATATAATTGAAAACATATGAGAAATGTATTTTATAAACATTAACATTAAAACAATTTTCTGCAGTTTTAAGGAAAATACTATAGAGCTTTTCAAATAGAAAAAGGGACAATCAATTATTTAAAACCAGAATTTAACCAAGAAGGTTTTCATAATAAAAGAATGATTTTATAAATACAATTATGTCTTACAACAGAGGATATAGTTCTCTTGAAATTGGGTAACCATTCGAGAAGTTCCCCTAAAATAGGTTTGCTTGTCGAAAAGTTCTAAGGAGAGAATCTTTTAAAAACATGTATATCCCCAAAAGAGAGTCATGAAAGGGGTATTGATGTAATAATATTGTAGAAATAACTTGAATTCATAATATTCACATAAATAGATAAGATAAAACCATTTTAAAATCAAGATAAGGCAACCAAAAAGAACAGAGAAGGTTCCGGTAGAATTCATTACACTTTTATCGGCATGGAGGTGGGTGTACCCAAGAGAGCTTTATGAGAGAGATAAGGGGTATATAATCCCTTATAAATCATGAGGTAAGTATATTGGATGTTAAAAAACATACCACACCATTTAGTATTACCAATAAAAAGGCATAGCATAGAGGACAATCTTGATTAAGAGTGAAATGGAGAGAATCCCTTACCTTAAATCTGTTGGTTTTCTCCACTTGTTATTAAAGACCGGAATAAACAAATTTAGGCTTATTAATTAATAAGTACATAACATCTTCTATATTTAATTGATTTATTATAACCATTTTTAGTTCATTCAATTCCTTTTTTATTAGTTAAAAGGTTCAATTTCATTTTTCGGGCTCGTTTGTTTACTTGGTTTTAAAGGATCAGTTCAGTTATATTAAAGTTCGGATAAACATGAAAGATGAAATTGGTTTTCTAGAATTAAAGTTATATTATTTAGTTCACTTCTAGGAGATTACATGGTTTTAATTTTAATTAGGTTACTTAGAGTGAAGATGAATTATTATATATATAACCTTAGTGATAACTGCTTTTGTTAATCGGTGGATTTGATTACAAAGAACATGTTTTTCTTTATAATTTAATAACATTTGTACAAAAGGATTATAGAACCAAAAATAGGATATATTAAATATATAATAATCCGGTTCAACCATAACACAAATGGTTTCATGGACATAATTAAAGGTAATAATATAAATTGATAAATCGTTGTCCTTGAATATGCTAAATTAGTACATCTCAAACAGTGCTTTCATTTCTTTCAAATAAAAGGGTGGGGAAGGGAGAGAAGATAATGAAATATACCATTAGAATGAAAACATTACAGTACATTTATGTTACTAGATTTATCATACTATTATGGTGAATGGAGGTGAGGAAAGAAATAAAAAGAAAGAGAACTTAAATGAAATGAAAGAATTGGAAAGAGGAATTTACCTCTTGAGACTTCCTCCGTTGAGAACCTCTTAAGGGGATAGGTTTTGGTATTTATAAGAGGCTAGGATCTTTTGGGTGTGGGGGAGGATCTTGGGGAGAGATTTGGGCATAATAATGGTATTGACGCTATTTTCCGTCATAGAGTCTAACGAATGAAAAAGGGAAATACCTGAAGCACAAAGAGATTCATCCTTTGAAGAACATAAAAATTTAACAAAGGCATGAACAAGGATTTCTTTAAGCATGGGCCACGCAAGATTCACTATTGTCACACAAGTATACTTGTGCGCCACATATTAGTCATTCAGGTGACTTGCGCACCCAATTCTATTTTCACCCAAGGTCCTCAATGGCCTATAAATACCCCTTGTGGTCCCCCAATTTAAAAGAAGGATGAATAATCCAAAAGTCAGATTTAATCTCTCGGTGCCCTAGTCTTTGCTTGAAGTCTTCCGATCACTTCTAAGGTAACTTATTACCTAGAATGGAAGATATAAAGAGGGGAAACAAGGCCTAAGTGTTGAAATTCATCAACACTTGTGCGCCTAATTGCCTAACCCTTAAGGGAAATGGCAACACTTGAACGCCACCTTATCCCTTCAACAGAACTTGTGTGCCACCCTTTTGGAAACCTCTAGGTATAATACTAAGGGCTTGAGCCAAGTCTCTCCCAAGTATTAACCTACAGGTTCTTCGTCTCCCAAGTGAACTCATGTCGCGCAAGTATACTTGGGTGATGAGGACTTGTGTGCTCAAACAAGACTTGAACACCTAAACAGGACTTGTGCGCCTGACTCTTTCAGGGTGCCCCTCCTGCCTATTCACTTCCTTTCTTCAAATTCACCTTTCCTTTTCATGATCTAGCCTTCAAAACCTTCTTCAAAGCCACTTATGGCATGATTTATTTGTTGGATGCTTCATCTGAAAGGATTTCTGTGGTAAATCTCTCAAAACCTTGTGATTTATATAGCTTTATATCACTATGGTTACAGATTCCCTTCATTCAAACTCATCCTTTAAGATGAGAGAGACTTTGATCTGGGCATCCTCCTCAGGAGTAAACCCCAATCATAAGTTAAAGTCCACCTTTAATCTGGGAATGCTCCTTAGGAGTAATCCCCAAATTAAGAATCTAAATCTCCATAAAACACAAATACCTTTATGGACCTGGTTAATGGGCCTCCTTTTCAGGAGTAATCCCCCATCACAATTCCTTTAATTGGTATTTCTTTCCAAGAGTTTTTCCCAATCATAATTTACTTTATCTTCGGGCCTCCTTATCAAGAGTAAGTCCCACGTTATAAGTCCCTTTAACTTTGGTCCTCCTTCTCAGGAGTAAACACCAAGTTACAAGTCTCCTTGAATTGGGCCTCCTTTTCAAGAGTAATCCCTAGTCATAAGTTCCCCCCTAATTTGGGCATCCTCCTCAGGAGTAAGCCCCAATTTAGAGTATCCAAATCTCCATAAATTACAAATATCTTTATGGACCTTGTTCCTAGGCTTCATCCCAGAAGTAAATCCTAGTCTTCATCTACTTGGGAAATCACACATACATAATCCCCATATCATTTCTTGTGACCACATCTTTCATGGCACACATTGTTAGGTTTACTGATACCTCTTGTTTCTCACACCGATCATGACTCACGTGAGTATAGAGTGTAAAAGTAACCACGACACATCTCTTTGGGTCGTTAATCATACGTAAGCCCCACACTTCTTACTTGAACTATGTGGACTTTGATCTCTACCTTAAAAGTAGAGTATGTATGAATCCTTTCTAAGGTTGAAGCCCTTCACCCATTAATTATCATCTGTACCATATGACATTAAACTAATATTAATTCCCAAACTATGTGGGTTCTGATTCATATTTAACAAAGATACATAGGTAGCCCATCTGCGAGTACAATCCCAAATCTGAAATAATTCATGTCCTTCTGAATGACAATAAACTTAAAGCGCACCACTGAGTGGCTTCAAAACATGTATGGCCATCATAATGACCAATATATTTCTATATAATGTATTTAAGGATACCATTTAATAAGAATCTCTAATACATACAGATGATTCTCCGTCGATGAAGAACCTAAAATACATATATGAGATTCTCTAAATCGCATACATATCAATCATTGATTGCAATGTCTAAAGGAAAAACTCATTTTCATGCTTGGTTAATTAATAAGGATTTTTGAACTTAACGTAAATCGATAAGAGAGTCCCGGAGTAGGAAATAATCCCCCCCCAAATGTGTGATGAGCCTGACCTCCCATCCTCTCGACCAATGCAAATTCTTAAGCCTCATTGGTCCACAACTAATGAGCACCTACCTTTGGAAAGTAGGTCCAAATGGATATAGAATCATTGGATGTTTCTGGTTCTACGAATAAACTCGTTAGAAACTAGTTGGAAAAGTTTGAACCTTAAACAAATGAGGTCATCCACATTTCCTGGAAGAAACAAAATTGGTGAACCTGACGTGAATCCTTAACCAAGTTACAATGTTGTTTTACTTATTTGTTAGGTCCCTATTTAACTCAATGTGAGGGCCAGAAAATCAATCAATAACATTTCTGATCATCCAAAAGATGTAGTCTGGCCAAACTTATCTTGATTATGTCTGTCATATCAAATAGGCACTTGTTTCCAAGATCTCTCTACATTACAGAAATGGCTTCTTTAAAGTTCACACCTGTGAATGCTTTGGCTGCTACTTCTGCTAGATCCTTGTCTGCTCTGAGGACGACATCACCTACTCAGCATCTATAACGTTGTGTCTCAAATGCATTGGTTAAAGAATACCATCAACATAGTACCATTCTTACTCTGGAGGCTGCTCGACAAGCCCTCCAAGTTAACAATTCACCCTGGTTGTCCAGAAATCGATGACCAGTGATCAAGAAGCAGGTAGTGTTAACCACCATCTCCAACCGTTTCGGGTCATTATCCCCGAAACCCAACAACCAGTCACTCCCATATTATAGGGAGGTGAATGAAGAGGTCACTCAAGGCCTCAGTTCAAGAATAAAGGAGTCCTTATCGTGGGCTTCAATCAACAATCGTTTCCAGACTCAATTGGTGGTGCACCCTCAACATGATGAGGGTACCGCCTTTAGGGTTTCGGCTCAGGTTCCTCAGACCCAAGCATGCAAGACAAATCATCAGAGGCAAAATTCAGCCAACAAGGAGCAGGATCTTACCTCTGCCCCCTCCAGAGAAGTCCATAAAGCCAACTTTATGGAAAGCAACGAGCGGGCACACACACCCATCAGTTATAATCCCACTGTCCTACAGACTCGTCTGGCAGCAACCCACCAATCCCGTTAGGCAATTCTGATGGAGTACTATAGGTAGGCACATACACCTGCTTATAGTTACCAATTCTGTTAGCAGTCTCATCTGCCATTATTGAAGTAAATCCATCAACCATACTTGACGGGGAATATCCAATAGGCACATACACCTACCAATGTTCATCAAGTCTGCCAACAGTCTCGTTTGGTAGCACCCAGAGAAGTCAGTCGAAAAGTTCCAATGACAAATTTGGAGAAGACTCAACTATCTTCCCCCATGCATAAGTTCTTTCAATATCTGTTGATAAGAAAATAAGTACAGAAGCAAGCACATACACCAACTCCAGACACGGAATGGATGTATATTCTCATTTCGGTAGCTGAAGTCACCAAGTACATTCTGACGATGGTGAAAGAGCTGAAGCAAATACCTACCCATATTCTAAATGACTATCAAAATATTATAACAACTTCAACATCATCCCAGGGAAAGAAATACAAATATATCCCTATAAGTGGAGTGACTCATCAACATGTCACTCCAGAGCATATGCACGTCTCTGTTCCAGTGCAGGAGGGTTGTGGGGCAGACTCCCCCATGTCATGCGGACAATCAAGTCAGGCACATACACTCAATTTAAATAGAGATGATCAGCCTAACCTGGCCGTTTCTCCTGAGTAGGCACATACACTTGACCTTAACAACCAATTTCTTCAACAAGTGGTTTCCAATGTGAGTAGGAAGGTGTCTAAGAAAAAGAATCGTCTAGCACAGTCAAGAAATCAAGAGCCAATCTGTAATAAGGCCTTGATCGATGATGGAGTTCTTGATGCACTCTGACAATTGTCTATTGCAACTAAAGATTCTACTCTCTCATTTCCCAATAGTGGGAATAATAATTTTGAAGGTCTTCATCGGATATTTTTTCATGAAGGCTTGCTTCATGATAGTTCTGTCGATCTCGAAGTATCATCTTTAGATGAGAGCCACAATAACCCTACGCGTGGCTAGAAGACTAAGGAGCAAGAGGTTTCATCTTTTGTTGTAACCCACCATGGTGGTCCTCCCCATGATGATGAATTTAGGTTCGAAATTCCTCTCCATAGTAGTAATTCGCATTGACTGGAAAATTCTTCAAAGGACAATGCAGTAACGAGAAATCTCTCTTATCTTGAGGCACTTGCAAATGTGAAGCCAGACATGTATGATGCTTTACCGCTAGCAGGTGAAATACATTCTCAATCAGAAGATAGCCTAGGGCATAGGTCGTTCTCTGAACCACCCCTGGGTCATTCATCTTCTAGTGTGATAAATGAATTCTCTACCAATCTTGTTGAATCTAATGAAAAGACAAAGAAGCACCATCTTTGGTCTAATCAGGTAGAAGAATCTTTATCAAATGATAAGGAGGAAGTGATGAATATGAGAAAACAACTGGAAAAAGGTGTAGTACCAGTCATGTTTTGGCCTTTGGCTGACTCTCAGTATGATATTCCATAAATGTTGATGGAAGATTGTATTCATGATATTCATCTCAGCATGTGGAAAAATTTTTGTCAATTGAAAAAGAAAATAGTATCTGATGATGAATATGAAAATCATGTCAAGATAATAAAAGGGTTGCAACTCCAAATTAATTTGGCATCTCTCTCAGTTTCCTGATATCCAAAGGATGAAAATCAGCAGAGAACCCTTCAGTGTTCATGCCTTGGCACACTAAAAATATTGCGCTAGTTAATTTCCAATGCCCTATACAGTATTCATATTAGGCGATGATGTGTTCATGGAACACTTCATATCACTTCACTCTCCAGTCAACAAAGCCCGCCAAAAGTGGTCTCATGCAATGTTATTGCCCATGGTAGGCCACAACCAATTGGTTTTATGTGCAATCAAAGGCTTTCTCCGGATCAAGCCTCAAATAGTTCTTCCCAAAGTTAGGCATACAAAGAAAAAGTTGTCGAATTACTCTTGCATCAAGAAAATGAGAATATATAACAGGATTCTCATTTAGAGCATGCCCATCATCAAGTGACAGAAGTGTCAGAGATCATCCGACGATCATCTGATCCAGGTGATTTGAGTGGATATTTGTTGATGCATCTGGACAATTTCTAGACTAAAGTCCACAAAATCAAGAGATATTTTAAGAAAGTATCAGATGTAGAATCTCAAGAGCCACCTCATCTTGCTAGACTGGAGACTCTTTTAATCCAACCCTCGGAATCAACAGATAGGATTCAAGGAGTTGAGCAGGAACAGCATGAATAGCCCCAGTCCACCAGACTGGGGACTTTTTCAAATTCTCAATCTTTTCCTCAACAAAAGTCAGTATTCTCTCGATTAGGGAAGAAGCCACAATAGGAATACAGATCTGAATTATTAGGGTATTCCCTCCAAATTACGGTTCATCAAGAAGTTCCTGAGGGATCAACACAACAAAAGGAAATGTCTCATCAAGGACATGGGAGAAGATGGTATCGCAGAAATGCCAATAAAAGGGATGCAATTCATTATGCATCGATAAATGTCATCAATTCCATTGTCACTGATCCACCAAAACATGAGGCTCACTCAGAATAATCATATGAGGAAGTTCATGTTCAAGAGGTTGTACACATGGAAGAAAATGAAGAAGGTGTGTGTACTCAGAATCAAAGGCTTACCCAAAATTTAGGTATTCCTTCAAATAACCAACTACATCCTTTCCTAAAGTCATCCAATAAGGGGAAAGAAAAAAGTAAGATTAAATTCCACCCTACCTATGTAGAAGGCCAATCACCCTCATTAGAGGAACGGTTCGCACAACAAGAGGCAGAAATAAAGGAGTTAAGGAGGTTGAATGCAGAACTACTTCAAGGTAGTCTTCCTCCTAAGCGTGCTGGAGTCAGTCAGTCAAGGGAATTTATTACAGCTACAAGGATGTATCAAGAATATCCTACTTTACCAGTACACCCTCACAGGTCCAATATTATGGGTTATACGCAGCAAAAATCGGCAGTACTATCATCAGTGGTAGTACCGGTCGCCACACCAGTCCAAAACTCCAGTTCTTATACTTGAACATGTCCAAGACCAACCCGATGTTTCTCAAAAATTAATGACTACCATTGAGTCATTAACATCTCGGTTGGAATCTATGGAAGGAAAGCGTGCACCAGTTCAACCAGAGAAGAGAGCTTACCCTGAATGGGTGGATGTAATTCCTCCATCGTCAAATTTTGCAAGTACCACATTCCCAATTTTTAATGGTTCGGGAGATCCAGAACCACACTTAACACATTTTGTTTCTCATTGTCATCCAATGATGGGAACTCCCCAACAATAAGAAGAAGTTAAAATCATGTGTTTTTTCAGTCATTACAAGGACCTGTTTTTTCTAGTATACAAGCTTGCAATCCCGGTCAATTACACGGTGGGAGGATCTCCGTAAAAAATTCCTTCTTCAATTCAACTCAACGTTTCCAAAGACGACAATTTTTAATCTTAAAAATTGTAAGCAAAGGGAAAATGAAAGAGTTTCAGATTTCATTGCTCGATTGAAGGGATTAACATATTCCTTTATTTTAGCACTCCCTCAAGAAGAATTGTTTCCAATCTGTGTGGTAAATTTGCGTGATAAATTACGCACGCTGTTGATCCCTATGAAATACACAGGAGGGTTTCGAGACCTTACTTCAATCGCTCAGTAGATTGAAGACTCTCTTACAAATAATAAGTCTAAAACTTGTGTAATTCCATCAGTTATAGGAAGGAGAATAGGGAAAGCATAGGCTGCTATAGTTACGCTTAAACAAGAAACCATACCTGCTTCCACTTAAAAACCTTCATCATATCAAAGGGCTCCACCTTCTAAGCAACAAAAAAACAGCCGCCTCATCAAGATGATCAAAGAGATCAAAGGCGAAAAAATTTTGAAGATTTAAAGATCAAAGTTTATTCTTTTCGGAATGAAAAAGTTCCTGGATACTTCATCTCAATTTTGGAAAATAATCGGGTTCAGTTTCCAAGGCTCAAAAGGCCTAACAAGGAAGGAGATGAAGACCTTCCAAACTATTTCCCATTTCATCATATGTTGGGGAATCTCATTCAGGAGTGTTTTGTCTTCAAAGACCTCCTAGAAAAGATGGTGGACTCAGGATAGGTAAAACTGAAAGGTTCTTCAGCCCAGCTAGCATGTGTTACTGCTACAGATCTAGAGGAAGAAGCCGAGTGGCAAGAATTCAAAAGCAAAAATGTGCAGAAATATGATTGGATGGTCAGGAAAATGATCAACCAAACTCATGAAATTTTACGAACGCAATTGGAGAAACCAATTGTGTCTTCTTATATGAATGCCACAACAAAATCTCCTTCATCAGAAGGAAAATCTTCAAAAAGGCGGCATATTTCGAAGAGATAAGAATAGTCAGAAGAAGACGAGTTCGTGTCAAAGCCTAAATTGTCTTTGACTCTGGAAAATTTTATGCCATCTACTTCAAAAGAACAGGAACCGCCCCACCAAATGGAACATCCTGAACTGGCTAATCAAGTAGAATTTGCATCAGATGAAGAGTTGATTGTTGGTTCTGTTAACATGATTCATTTAACAGATCCTTATGCCGATAATAGTTTCAATCATGATGAGCCTAATTTCCCTTTATCAAACAGAGGAATTAGAGGAAGAGACAGAGGTCTAGGATATAGGGGAAGACGTGGATATTCCAGAAGACACTATTTAAATCTTACCCCAGCCAGAACTGTATATGCTGCCAAAACTTATGTAAAGGCCCTTTAACGGGCTCAACATGAATAGGAAAATTCTTCCACACATGGAAAATTCGGTCCTGGCACAATTATTTTGGAGGATCGATTAGAGGTTACACCTTCTTCCTCTCAGAAAATAAATATACCTATTTGGTATAATCTACCAATTCCAGGAGTTTTTTCAACTCCTACCCCAATACAAGAAGCATCTACTTCCAAAGAATCAACTTCTAAGGCACCTACAAAACCACGTGTTTTTATTGGGAAACGCAGACCTTTGGACCAAAAGTATGATGTCCTGAAACATTTGGCCCAAGTACCGGAAAAGTTATCAATTATGGATTCCATGAATCTATCATAGGATATTCAGGAGGCACTCATTGAGGATTTTTCAAGTCCTCATGAATTCAAAACTGAAATTGCTGCGGTTGAAGTCTACCATGTAGAGAATGGTCCTGCAGAATGCCATGCAGTTATATCTTTTACAGATGATGATGAAGATGATGTTGTGCATGAACTAATTAGACCATTGTATTTATTTGAAAAGGTCAATGATGTAGATATCTGAAGATCTTTTATTGATAATGGATCAAGAGTCAACCTCATCCCTATTCATACACTTTGTCGATTGGGTCTCACTGAATCTGATTTATCTCCTTCTACTTTGATGTTGCAAGGATATGATAAAAATGAACAAGAACCTCCGAGCGAGATTACAATCAGAACTCAGTTTTTTTAAGACCCGAAAAATTCAAGGAAATTTTTTCCTTAATTTTCTTGGGAGTTTTACAAGAACGCAGTTTCTGACGGCACCTAATTCCGAGGCCCGGTGTGCCTGGAATCTTTTTCCGAAGTTTAGCTCAGGTACGTTCAGTGAGCGAACGAGCGGGTTTTTATAACTTTTTAACCGGTGCTCGGAATCGAATTTTGAGGGCACCGATGGAATCACAGCACCAGTAATTGCTTAGAAACACCTTTTTCAGAGTAGCGTTTGCTCGGGTGTGGTTTTTAAATTTTCGGGTTTAGTAAATGAATAAAATAAATGGGTCGCACCATTTATTTTATTTTAAGTTGTTTAACCTAAGTTAAGGGGTTAAAGTGGGACCCAAAATATCCTACACCACTAGGTAGGATATTTGTTGTGTGGGGCCCACACGAGCCCCACCGTTTTCAACCCCCCTCCTTTATTTAAGAAACGCACCTGCACCCCCCTTTTTAATGAAGTCAACACTTGCGTTAAATCTGGTTAATAAACGCCTCATTAATTTGGGCGGTTAAATCGTTGTAATTAATTCATTTAATTGATTGTTTCTTTTTGAAATTCAAACGTTGTCTTGTGCGTTAATAAAATAAGACAACTCTTATTTTATTAGGGGATGGTTGTGCAAGAGGGTTTGGGGAGAATTCTCTCAAGTCGTGAAGTTCTTCCTCCTCGACGAAGAACGCGAAGAACACAAAGAACACCGGATCCTCAGAGATCGACGACGCGACGCTTCTTCCATGACGCTCCTTCTTCCGCGATGCTTCATCTGCGACGCTTCTTCTGTGACGTTCCTTCTCCGTGACGCGACGATCCTCCCTCCACGACGCCTTTTTCCGCGACGAATCCTCGCTCATCGAATTCGATGAGGTAGGGATTTATTTTCATTGTTGTTCGTGAATTCTTCTGTCGCCTTTCTTCATTTCAATTTGATCCAACTGATACCGCAATAACGGGAGGGGGTCAGACCGCACAAACACAGCCGACCCTCCTCTCCCCTTTGGTTGTTTGATGTTGTTTGCGGCACGAGCAAGGCAACGCGGTGCCGAAGCACCGCACGAGAAATATTAAAGAAAGGGGCAGAAGCGCAGCGCCGTCGCGCCTTGCCGTTGAAGACGAACCGAAGACGTGGCACCGTCGCGCCGCGCCGGAGAATCACAGAAACACCACAGCCGGAGTGGGGCCGCGACAGAGCAGGGACCGACGGCCGGTTTCGGGCCACCGGCGTCGGAGCAGGGGGACCAGCCACCGCCGGTCCTGTGGCGGCAGCAGCAGGCCGGTCAGGGGGGAAAACCGGGGGTTCGTAACCCCCGGGCGACCAGTGGGTGCGGCCCCCCACATGGGGGACGCAGGTTCATAACGCGGGGGGCAGCGCCCCCCCCCCCCCCCCTTCACCGCTCGGTCGCTACGGCCGAGCCGCCTGGCCGCTGGTCACGCCAGTGGGCCGTGCCGGGCTGCCCCGACCGGGCCGTGACCAAGCGGGCTGGACCCGAACCCGGTTCGGGCCGACCCTGGGGGTATCGGGCCGGGTCGGACCGGGCCCGAACCCCCTAATACCGAACCTCTTTCGGTCTTCTGCCCATAACATTGGCTGCGGGCCTCCGATCGACGCACCGTCAGCTGCGATGTGATCCTTGGATCGAGACGGTCTTTTCGATTTATTACACTCAGGGTTTCGGAGAACTTTTGGTTCTGCCGGGTTGGTTCGAACACGAAGCCAACCGGGCCCTCGGAGCGAAAACGCTTATAAATTGAGCTCCGGACGTCCGATTGACGTGTCGTCGGCTTTGATGGATTCCTCTTAGTGAGACGGCCCTTTTGGCTTACTCCACTCGAGGTTTGGACACAGTTGGAGTACATTTGGGTTGGTTTTGACTTAAAAACCAACCGGGCCCCTGGGACGAAAAGGCCAATAACTCTCAAACCGGGCGTTTGATTGACACGCCGTCTGTGACGTTGTGTTTCTGTTGAAGATACGGAACTTTTGGATACATCAACTCCAGACTATGCGTCAGTTGATGTATCAGCCCCTCGGCTCATGGAGAGGACCCTCCCAAACAAGCTTGCTATGTGCGGGAACCCTATAGCTGGTTGTGACGGCGACGATGATGACGAATCTACAGAAATCCTTCGTGGATTCGATGGCGACGACTACAACACTCAGCGATCCTACGTGGATCAGTGCTACCGATCCTGTGTGGGTCAGATCCTGTGTGGGTTAGCGCTCAGCGGTCCTGTGTGCGCCGGCGCCTACAGATCCTGTGTGGGTCTGATCCTGTGTGGGTCATTGCGGGGGTTAGTTACCTATTGATCCTATGTGGGTCAGATCCTTTGTGGGTCATTGCAGGGGTTAGTATCTATCGATCCTTTGTGGGTCTGATGGATTAGATGAATCAGTGGCTATATATGATCATCTCTATCGTTATATGAAGAAGTATAACTGTGTGAGCTGTATCTTTACTTTCAATCATTATCTTCAATATGTTTGACTTGATATCCTGTGTGGATTACGTTACGCTTTCCTGTGTGGATTGGGTTGTTGTTTCCTGTGTGGACTGGGTTGTACTTGAGCTCGGATGTTGGAGCCGAACGAGAATTGATGACTTAGGTATATGTATGGGAATATACCTAAGTAGTCTCGGATGTTACTTCGTGTTTGTATCTTTCCTTTGTGGATTTTCCTTTGTGGATTCTGGGAGACCTTCGGGGGTCTCGGGATCCCTACTGAGTAGCTTATACTCACCCCTGCACTGGCTATGCCCACACTATGTTGTGTTGGTTGCAGATGAGGGACAGTGCTGATCGTGGTTGAGGCACGAGGAGTAGGTCAGTACCCGGAGGTGGATCACTGGGTGGGGCGTACTCGGAGTGGACGACTGGACCTGAGGAGCTGTGGAGGCTATCTGTACCCACCCTTTAGGTGGGACTTCCAATGGACGGCTCGAGGCTGCGGCTTTACTTTCAGTTGTTGTTTTCCCTTTCCAGTTGTACTTTACTTTCAGTTTGGGTTTGTATTCTGACCCACTTACTTTTCTGCACTAACTATTGTACCCAGTTTTTACTTAGTGTTTACTCTTACTTGCTTGCTTTGTGGTGTTTGTTTACTTTACAAAATAAATTCCTTCCCTTTTTACCAGGAATTACGCCTTGGTGCTAGTCGCCAGCCCCTGGCCTATGGAAGGCGGGCTTGGGGTAGTCACGACACGGGCCCTGAGGATGGGTCGTGACAAATTGGTATCAGAGGAGTTCGGTTCTACCGTAGAACTCAGGACTCTGATCTTTTTCTATGTGAAGCAATAGTGTTAAGAGTATTGAGTGTGGTTATCAGTCCCGGGAGTCCAGTGTTGGTGCGGCAGCCGACGTATCCGTACACCAGGACCCTAACTTCTGATATTCTACTTTATGCACGAAAACATTGATTGGATGTGTGTTACAAGTTTTCTTTGTTCTTACTTTGTGTCAGCTCACCAGGTATACTGTTTGACCATGGTGCACATGTTTCTTTTCAGGATGGCCCCATGATGGCAGCGAGCTAGGGTTCCGAGCGTTGTATGTGACGACAACCAACCGAGCAACAAGGCCTCGAAACAGGGCCCTTTGACAGCAGAGGCATCGGCGGTACCTCTACCCGCCGAGCCACCGATGCTACCAGCCCCAGCCACTGACGATGCATGTCTCCTTAGTGCACTTCATGATTTTTAACGCCAGCGACCACCCAGGTTCCACAGGGAGACGGACCCTCAGGTAGCAGAGGATTTTCTGGAGGCAGTTGTATGGGTTTTCAGGTTAGTGAGGACACCAACAGACCTCATGGTGATCCTCGCAGCGAGCCTCCTGCACGCAGCAGTAGGCAGATGGTAGAGCTTGATGCTCCAGGTGCATGATGAGGCATCTCTACTCTGGACGGACTTTGAGAGCCTCTTCTGCTCGGAGTTCGTCCCAGCCACCCTCTGTACGGTGCGCATCCAGGAGCTTCTACAACTGCGGCAGGGCAGCTTGACGGTTGCCCAATACTCAGCAAGATTTACCGATCTCTCACGCTACTCGACAGGCATGGTACAGGACCCATTCTTCTAGGCCCGGACCTTTGAGCAGGGATTGAGGCATGAGATCATGGCATCGCTGATTTCCCTCGTCATTCCAACATAGGCAGGAGTACTGGAGCGAGCCCTTCTCATCGAGAGATTCCTTGTTGAGCCTACTTCAGCAGCGAGACCTACCGTAGGGCGGCACGTAGCAGAGTCTTATGCAGCAGGAAGTCGACGGATGACTCATGGGTCCAGGCAGACCATACCCTCAGGCAGACGACCTTAGGACACTGGCTCAGCAGCGCGGGGCACACAGCGCGGAGCCAGTCTTTCGAGAGGCAGACAGTGCTACGCATGCGGCGGGCAGGGCCACATGGCTCGTGAGTGCCCGACCCGCCGTGTCGAGCAGCAGCAGATGGTTGAGGGGCCACCCAGGCAGAGGCAGAGGGTCGACCGTGGCAGTCCGCAGGGAGCAAGTGGATGAGACAGAGGAGCTGGCCGAGCAGCAGGTGGTGGGCGATGCTTTGAGGCTCTACCACCACCACCACCAGGATGTCCACCCCGACCACAGGGAGCTAGCAGGAAGATACAAGCACAGCTTCAGGCAGTGGAGGCCTATGACCACGGTGTGCCCGAGATGATTTGAGGTACTATATGTGTCTATTCCACCCTTGCTGTAGTTCTTATAGACACAGGAGCGAGTCATTATTTCATAGCCGCTGCCCTTGTTCGGAGCTCGGAGATTCCGACTGAGCCATTGGCTCGATCCTTACGGCTAGAGACTCCTACGGGAGTAGACTCGACGATTACGCACTGGTGCCAGTAGTGTGAGCTTACTCTAGGAGGTGAGATCGTTGGCTGGGATCTTCTTGTAGCAGCGTTGAGGCTTTACGACGTCATCTGGGGTATTGATTAGTTATCTATAGTCCATGCTCAGATTGACTGTATTAGGCGCAAGGTGCGATGTGTACGCACTGACAGGAGTAGGTTCACCGTCACCGGCGAGAAGGGAGCCTTCGCAGCATATGATGGACTCCCACAGAGGATAGGACAGCCCATCAGTCATCAGTTTTCTAGCCTCATTCTAGGAGTAGTTGACGTGTGTAGTCCTAGTTTTCCTGCAGTGGTGGATCAGTATGCGGATGTTTTCCCCGACGACGTTCCAGGACTACCTCCTCATAGAGAGGTAGAATTTTATATTGATATGTACCCCGGGACAGCCCCGATATCCACCCCAGCATATCAGATGGCTCCTGCCAAGCTTCGAGAGCTACGGGTACAGTTGGAGGACTTGCAGGGCAAGGGATTCATCCGACCCAGTGTTTCACCTTGGGCTTCCCCGATATTGTTTGCCAAGAAGGTGGACAGGAGCTTGCGACTTTGTGTCGACTATCATCGCCTGAACCAGGTGATAGTGAAGAACAAGTATCCTCTACCGAGGATTGATGACCTCTTTGATCAGCTCAAGGGAGAACGGCGGTTCTTGAAGATAGACCTCAGGTCAGGCTATCATCAGCTTAGTGTTCGGGATGAGGACGTGTAGAAGATGGCCATCAGATGTCGGTATGGCCTCTATGAGTTCTTGGTTATTCAATTCGGCGTAACCAATGCTCCCGCAGTGTTCATGGCCCTCATGAACAGGATCTTTCAGCCATACCTCGATCGATTTGTCATGGTCTTCATCGATGACATTTTGATATATTCGACGACTGAGGAGGAGAACATCTACCACTTGGGGTTGTACTAGACACACTCCGAGAGCAAGAGGTTTATGGTAAGCTCTCGAAGTGTCAGTTCTGGATACGCGAGGTCCACTTCTTGGGACACATCATCTCTGATGCGGGAGTTTCAGTGGATCCTACGAAGATCGAGGCAGTGCTAGCTTGGGAGCCACCCAGGAGAGTGAATAAGGTGTGGAGTTTCTTGGGACTAACTGGATACTAATGGATATTTTTTCCAGACTTCTCTAGAGTTTCGGAACCACTCTCAGCTTTGACGAAGAAGGGGAAACCCTTTGTGTGGTCAGACAGATGTCAGCAGAGATTCCAGGAGCTAAGACAGAGATTGACCAGCACACCTATCTTGAGTCTACCGGAGGAGGGGTAGGGTACGTAGTCTACTGCGATGCATCAGGGACCGGACTCGGATGTGTCCTGATGCAGGAGCAGGCAATGATCACCTATGGATCATGTCAGTTGAGGTCGCATGAGCAGAACTACGCTACCCATGACCTGGATTTAGCAGCAGTGGTCTTCGCTCTGAATACATGGAGACACTATATGATGGGCGAGCACTTTACAGTCTATTCTGACCATCAGAGTCTCAGGTACATCTTCTCGTAGAAGGACCTGAACCTGAGACAGCGGCGATGGCTCGAGTTCCTCCAGGAATATGACTTTGAGATATTCTATACTCTTGGAAAGGGGAACGTAGTAGCTGATGCACTCAACAGGAGGATGGGCATTCAGCTACTTGGGGAGGCGACAGAACAGCTAGCTGCTTTGCAGATATCCTTCGTGGATAGAGATGTAGCAGCCTTCCTTTAGTCACTCACAGTCACTCCTCCACTACTGCAGTGGGTCAGAGAGGCACAACGTGGGGATGCTGACTATGAGACGCGGCGTGCACAGATATCCTCAGGACTGGCACCTGATGGTTTCTCTGTAGGAGGAGAGCACGACATCCTTTTCAGAGGACATACCTTGGTACCATTTGCTTTACGGGAGGAGGTGCTGAGAGATTTTCACACTTCCCCTTTGGTGGTACATCCTGGCATGGAGAAGATGTACTAGGATCTCAGACGACAGCACTGGTGGCCGACCATGAAGAAGGTTGTGGAAGAGTTCATTTCTCGATGCCTCACCTGCCAGCAGTTGAAGGCAGAGAACCAGGTACCAGCAGGCTTGGTACAGCCCTTGGAGGTCCCGGAGTGGAAGTGGGATGGGATATCTATGGACTTTGTGACTGGAATTCCATGCAATTCCAGAGGTCACAACTCCATTTGGGTGATTGTCGACCGACTCACCAAGTCGGCTCACTTCTTACCCATCAGAGAGCAGGGCTCAGTGGAGAGCTTGGGACGCCTCTACATTCGGGAGATTGTACGACTTCATCGTGTGCCATCATCTATCGTCTCTGATCGAGATTCTCACTTTACTTCCCGGCTTTGGAAGGGGTTGTAGGAGGCATTCGAGATGTAGCTACGTCTGAGCACCGCCTTTAACCCTCAGACAGATGGTCAGACGTAGAGGACCATTCAGACTCTCGAGGACATGATCCGTGCATGTGTCCTCGACTTTGGTCGCAGCTGGGAGGACCACATACCCTTGGTAGAGTTCGCGTACAATAGCAGCTACCACTCCACCATCGAGATGGCACCATATGAGGCATTGTACGGCCGACCTTGCAGATCACCGATGTGAAGGACAGACCCTGGGGAGTCAGCACTTGTGGGACTGGAGATGGTACAGGCCACGACAGAGAAGGTCCAGGTCATCCAGGAGTATATGAGGATAGCTCAGAGCCGGTAGAAGTCTGATGCTGACAGGAGGCGGAGGCCACTTGAGTTTGAGGATGGAGACCACGTCTTCTTGCGGGTCTCACCTCGGCGTGGATTACGGAGATTTGGCCGAGGCGGCAAGTTGTCTCCACGCTTCATCAGACCATGCCAGGTCCTTAGCAGGATTGGTGAGGTGGCTTATCGCTTGTCTCTACCACCTCAGTTGCACCGGGTGCACGACGTCTTCCACGTAACCTAGCTGAGAAGATACGTGCATGACCTGACGCATATCATTGACCATGGGGAGCTGGACATTGATGATGGGGAGACTTTTGCAGAGGTCCCAGTGGAGATTGAGTATCGACAGGAGCAGGTCCTATGTGGACGGTCGATTCCTCTAGTGCGCATCAGAGGTTAGCACAGGAACCTCCAGAAGAGAATTTGGGAGCGGGAGGCTCAGATGCGTTCTCAGTACCCACTTTTGTTTCCCTAGTTTTTTATGTATCTTTACGGGGATGTAAAGCCCTGAGGTGGGAGTGATGTAAAGACCCAAAAAATTCAAGGAAATTTTTTTCTTAATTTTCTTGGGAATTTTACAAGAACGCGGTTTCTGACGGCACCTAATTTCGAGGCCCGGTGTGCCCGGAATCATTTTCCGAAGTTTAGCTCAGGTATGTTCAGTGAACGAACGAGCAGGTTTTTCTAACTTTTGAACCGGTGCTTGGAATCAAATTCTGAGTGCACCGATGGAATCGCAGTGCCGATAAATTCTTAGAAACACCTTTTCTGGAGTTGTGTTTTCTTGGGTGTGGTTTTTAAATTTTCAGGTTAAGTAAATGAATAAAATAAATGGGTCGCACCATTTATTTTATTTTAAGTTGTTTAACCTAAGTTAAGGGGTTAAAGTGGGACCCACAATATCCTACACCACTAGGTAAGATATTTGTGGGGTGGGGCCCACATGATCCCCACCTTTTCAACCCCCCTCCTTTATTTAAGAAATGCACTAGCACCCCCTTTTTAATGAAGTCAACCCTTGCGTTAAATATGGTTAATAAACGCCTCAGTAATTTGGGTGGTTAAATCGTTGCAATTAATTCATTTAATTGATTGTTTCTTTTTGAAATTCAAACTTTGGTTTGTGCGTTAATAAAATAAGACAACTCTTATTTTATTAGGGGTTGGTTGTGCAAGAGGGTTTGGGGAGAATTCTCTCAAGTCGTAAAGTTCTTCCTCCTCAACGAAGAACGTGAAAAACGCCGGATCCTCAGAGATCAACGACGCGACGCTTCTTCCGTGACGTTCGTTCTTCCGCGATGCTTCTTCCGCGATGCTTATTCCATGACGTTCCTTCTCCACGATGCGACGATCCTCCCTTCTCAACACCTTTTTCCCCGATGAATCCTCGCTCATCGAATTCGACGAGGTAGGGATTTATATTAATTGTTTTTTGTGAATTCTTCTGTCGCCTTTCTTCATTTCAATTTGAGCCGCCTGATACCGCAATAACGGGAGGGGGTCGGACCGCACAAACACGACCGACCCTCATATCCCCTTTGGTTGTTTGATGTTGTTTGTGGCACGAGCAAGGCAAATTGGTGCCGAAGCACCGCGCGAAAAATATTAAAGAAAGGGGCAGAAGTGCTGCGCCGTCACGCCGCGCCGGACGGACCAAGGCCGCGGCCTTAGGCCGCGGCGGAGCAGGGACCGACGGCCGGTTCTGGGCTGCCGGCATCGGAGCAGAGGGACCGGCCAGTTCCGGTCCCGTGGAGGAAGTATCCGGCCAGCCGGTGCGGGCCAACCGGTCAGGAGGGAAAACCGGGGGTTCGTAACTCCCGGTCGTCCAGCAGGTGCAGCCCCCCACATGGGGGTCGCGGGTTCAAAACGCGGGGGGCAGCCCCCCCCCCCCCCCTTCACCGCTCGGCCGTTACGGTCGAGCCGCTGGCCACGCCAGCGCGCCGAGCCAGGCTGCCCAGGCTGGACCCAGACCCGGTTTGGGTTGACCCGGTTCGGGCCGACCCTCGGGGTCTCGGGCTGGGTCCGACCAGGCCCGAACCCCCAAATACCGAACCTCTTTCGGTCTTCTACCCATAACTTGGGCTGCGGACCTCCGATCAACGCACCGTCAGCTGCGATGCGATACTTGGATCGAGATGTTCTTTTCGGTATATTACACTTAGGGTTTCGGAGAACTTTGGGTTCGGCCGGGTTGGTTCGAACACGAAACCAACCGGGCCCTCGGAGCGGAAACACTTATAACTTGAACTCCGGACGTCCGATTGACGTGCCATCGACTTTGATGGATTCCTCTTAGTGATACGGACCTTTTGGCTTACTACACTCGAGGTTTGGATTCATTTGGAGTATGGTCAGGTTGGTTTTGACTTAAAAACCAACCGGGCCCTTGGGACGAAAAGGCCAATAACTCTCAGACCGGGCGTCCGATTGATGCGCCGTCTGTGACGTTGAGTTCCTGTTGACGATAGGGAACTTTTGGATACATCAACTTCGAACTATGTGTCAGTTGGTGTATCAGCCCCTCGGCTCGTGGAGCGGACCCTCCCGATCGAGCTTGCTGTGTGCAGGAACCCTAGAGCTGGCTGCGACTGCGACGACGATGATGACTGTGCAGAAATCCTCCGTGGATTCGACGGAGACAACTACAACACTCAGCGATCCTATGTGGATCAGTGCTACCGATCCTGTGTAGGTCAGATCCTGTGTGGGTCATCACTCAGTGGTCCTGTGTGGGCCAGCGCCTACAGATCCTGTGTGGGTCCGATCCTGTGTGGGTCATTGTGGGGGTTAGTTACCTATCGATCCTGTGTTGGTCAGATCCTTTGTGGGTAATTGCAGGGGTTAGTACCTATCGATCCTTTGTGGGTCTGACAGGTTAGATGAATCAGTGGCTATATCTGATCATCTCTATCGTCATACGAAGAAGTATACCTGTGTGAGCTATATCTTGACTGTCAATCCTTATCTTCAATATGTTTGACTTGACATCCTGTGTAGATTACGTTACGCTTTCCAGTGTGGATTGGGTTGTGGTTTCCTGTGTGGACTGGGTTGTACATGAGCTCGGATGTTGGAGCCAAACGAGAATTGATGACTTAGGTATATGTATGGCCATATACCTAAGTAGTGTCGGATGTTACTTCGTGTTTGTATCTTTCCTTTGTGGATTTTCCTTTGTGGATTCTAGGAGACCTTCCGGGGTCTCTGGGTCCCTACTGAGTTGCTTATACTCACCCCTGCACGGGCTATGCCCTCACTACGTTGTGTTGGTTGCAGACGACGGACAGTGCTGATCGTGGTTGAGGCATGAGGAGCAGGTTAGTACCCAGAGGTGGATCACTGGGCGGGGCGTACTCGGAGCGGACGACTGGACCCGAGGAGCTGTGGAGGCTATCTGTACCCACCCTTCAGGTGGGACTTCCAGTGGACGGTTCGAGGCTACGGATTTACTTTCAGTTGTTGTTTTCCCTTTCCAGTTATACTTTTCTTTCAGTTTGGGTTTGTATTCCAGCCCACTTACTTTTCCGCACTTACTGTTGTACCCAGTTTTTCTTTAGTGTTTACTTCTACTTGCTTGATCTATGGTGTTTGTTTACTTTACAAAGGCAATGCCTTCCCTTTTTACCCGGAATTACGCCTTGGTGCTAGTCTCCATCCCCTGGCCTATGGAAGGCGGGCTAGGGGTAGTCACGGCACGGGCCCCGAGGACGGTTCGTGACAAGTTTGGAGACCTTGTATCCAATTCAAATTTCATGGTTGTTCGTCATGACAAGCCTTCAACATTTTTCTTAGTAGACTTGGGCTACATCAACATGCGGTTATCCCTTCATCATACCATCAATGTCTCAAATATTGTTTCAATGGTCAAATTGGGATATTGTATGTTGATAAATCCCCATTCAAAACATATGAATCTCAATACATTGAGGCAGAATTATATCACATGGAAGTAAAGGAGAAATCCCTGACAAAGGAGGTTACCAAAATTAATGCTTCATATGGTTTGGAAAAGATTCCAGTAAACCCCTTCATACATGTGAGTACAAATTATGTGTTGCCTATTAGTCAAATTGACAAGGTAGACCCAAATCCAAATACTCTTATGAAAACTTCTATAATGTCAATTACGGAAATCAAGCCAGACAGCATGGGAGAAATGAGTGATTCACCAAGAAATGAGTGATTCACCAAGAAATGATGAAAGCTCAAATGGAGATGTCTTCATTTCATAAGCTGAAATCTAGAAATTCTATGCTTCATCTACTAGGCCAGAAGAAGTTATTGAAATGTCATAGATGAATGATGATTTTGATTCTCAATCCATCATCTCCTCTTTATTACCCATGGAAGACCCTTCATCATCAATAGGGCCAGAAATGGTAGCCTCCTCTTCAATATGTTCAAATTTTAACATCTCTCCGGATCATGGAAGTTCTGCTTCATCATCTACTATGAAAGTAGAAACAGAAGAAATAACATGTGTTGAAGAAGAATAGGAAGATCTTAGGGATGCTTCTTCATCATTTGAAGAGGGTATCTCTACTACTGTGGATGAACTCGGAGAAATAAATCTAGGTACAAAATAAGATCCACACAACACATTAATTAGTGCGGCCATGACTCTTGAATAGAAAGAAATGTATATTTCATTTTTAAAGAAAAATCGAAATATATTTCCTTAGAATTATATAGAAATTCCAGGGCTTGATCCTGATGTTTCTACTCATCGTTTGGGTTTTCCAGAAGAACATCGAGGATTTAAACAAGCCGCAAGAAGAACACACCCACTCAACATGAGGACTAGTAGAGTTTGAGACAATATATAATTAGCATGTCACTAGATCTAGATATTTGGTGTCTAGTCCCTCCTAGAATATGGTGGGACCAACATGGAACTCACTGAAAAATAGGGAAGTAAACGTTGGAAATTACTCTGTTTGTTATATTATTAGTGTGGATCCCTCTCCACCTTTAGAAGATTTGACAACATTAGGGAACTGGACATAAATTTCCTTACACATATACTGATGATTGAGTCCATGTTATTTGTAGGATCTCAGCCATAGGAAATCAACCACCCAACACCTACAGATGTAGGGACCTAAGAAAGGTTAATGCAACAATCCCACACGACACCACCTGTTCCACAACTTCTGTCACAACCTCATTTACTTGGAGTCCACACCCTATATCTCCCTCATAGATTACCCAATAGAGGGTGATGGACACCCTCATACATTAGTAACAATGGTAGGGGGTCATTCCTATAAGGGATATGGCACACCAGGACCAGGAGGCTTCAGTAGATTGCTAAAACCACCGCCTCCAAGGGACGCACAGGGAGCAACCAGTCCCCATTCCAATAGTGAATCACTTAAGGGGTCTCTCCAATGAGTGATCCTGTGACTTTATCCCCTATGTTTAGGTGTTCATGGATGGTCGAGTAAACCAAGCTTAAACTAACTCCTAGGATATTCTAAGGAATTCTCCCACCAGGCCTCATCAGTGCCAGCAGTGACCGGTCCCTCAGGACAAAGAGCGGGTGGACATTACCCTTGCACCACCAGCCCTGATCCAAACCCGCCAAAGCTAACATCAGATGTAATCTCATTGTAAATAACATCAAGGGGAATCATATTATATAACTCCAGTGTCCCCTACCACCATTGATTCATTTAATAGGGCCAAAGAGCATCCTTAATTCCCTACCAATCTATCAAAACACTAATTTATAAAACTCAACAGATACAAATAAATAATTAAAATGAGTATACCAGTAGGATAAGATCAATCCAAATATATGACAAATTTATTTTTATTAGGTTATCAAAATTTTAATTTTATTAAATTGATGAAATATGTGAGAAAATTTGTGTTTCATTGATTTTGAAGAAGCATAACAAAATCAAATTGATTGATTGGTTTTAAGACATATTTCAAATCGGTATAGGGTTTGTAATTTTAGTGTTCAAGTGAAATTAGATTTTATAAAATAGGTTTATTGGTACATGATTGGTGTTGGAGTTGAGACAAGTAAGATCTAATGGTCATGGTAACCCCTTCTTGACATAGAAATACCCTATTTCATTTGGTCTGATAATTTAGGTGTTTTCTGAATCAAGTTTGTCTCAATATAATTTTTAAACCTATTTTCCCCAACATTTGACAATAGAAAAGCCTCAATTTGGGTATTCAAATTCAAAATATTAATGTTCCTTTTAGATTCTAATATTAATGTTCCTGATGAAAGAAAAATTAAGGGATTAGAAGTTAAACATTAAATTATAGAAAACCAAATACATGAATAAATAAAATAAAAAATTATCTAACACACCTTCCCCCTTCTATTCCATCACCTTAGCATAATGTGGGTTTACCCTCTCATTTTAGTGATGAAAATATTAGATTTAAGGATAAAATAAATGAAAATAATAAAGAAAATGAAGATGAACTCAAGGAGGGCCATGAACAATGCATCTTCTCACTCCAGTATTTGGTCTCCAGATCTCTGATACCTCAAAAATTAGTAGGGTAGATCTTCTTTTAAAGGATCCATATGGTCTCTAGTGTTAATTTAGATCATTAATAATTGGTCCAAGGTTGGTTTAGGGTAGGTCCCATGTCCAAGATTGTGCACAAATTTAAAGATACACATAATCTATATTTTTTAAAATCATCCTGACAATTAACATGACATGTAATGTGTTTACATGATGTGTAATATTTTAATTTCTATTAATTGTGAATTTTGGCATATCTCTTCTAAAAACTCTTCCCAAAAAAATCTTTTGTGTAAATGGAATACAAAAAAATGTAAATTAGTCTGTTCCAGTTTTCCAAAAAAATTCATCCTAAAAAATCTAGGGTCATGGTGTTCTCATTTTTCAATTATCTTTTGTATCCTACCATAGAACACAAAACATGTTAAATAGTAAAAAAAATGTGAAGAATAATTAATTAAATATATAAATTAATACATTAAATACCATTAAATATATGTCAAAAATATAGATACCAAATTCCCCTAACATTAATTCATACTTGTCCTCGAGGATGGAATCTCAACATGATACAAAGTATGTAAACCTTACCATGATTCAAATTCAATATCAATAAATACAATTAATCAAATGGAAAATTAAATTTCCAATAATCACTGGTAGAAAAAATTTCAATACCTAATTTTTTTAAATAAAACAAATCAACCATGTATTTTACTTTTCCTATTTTGAAATAGAAAATCATTTTCAATCATCCATTTTAATTTTTAAATTCATTAACAATATGAATTCCATTTTCAATTTCCCTCACTTTGAATTTTTTCACTCATAGTCTAGGTAAAAATGATTAGAGTGATGCACATACCTCAAAAACATGTAACTTACCATAGTCTTGAAATTCATCTTATATATCCACCATATAGAGAAAAATTTACAATCAATCATAAGGGATTTACTATTTTAGGATCCAATGACTTTGAGGCCTAGGTTTGGTAGGTAAATTATGTAAATCAAGTAAGTCCCAAAATTGAGGTTAAACTCTAAAGTGATTCTAATTATAATCAAAAATAGTTCAATGAAATTCATTCTCCAAGTATCTCAAATCTAGCTCATAATGAGATGAAAAGAAATAAATGAAACACCCTCTTTTATTATATATATATCTTTTCTTTGTTGATAGTTGTGTTGGGAAAAATTCTCGTATCCATCACCCAACCACTAATGATCTCCTCATGACACTATTTATAATAGTTATAACTAGATCATCAGTCAAGAAATGGTGATTTTTGAATTTCCTTAGACACAACCCATTTTTTATCCATTTCCCCTTTTTTAAGAGGGTGTGTAATAAATAAAATGAATTTTCCTTCTCCAAATCTCATGAAATTTCTCCCAAAATTATTCATTACAAAATTTCCATCCCTTCCACAAATTGTTTTTCCACTCTCTTAAGTTTTATAGTCATGAAAAATATTTTGCGTAAGGTTGGAAAGAATAATATTGTCTTGTAGCATGGATCATTTACTGACAAGGATATTCATGGCTTCTACAGGCTTAAAAAGGATTAATTTAAGGTGCATCTCAGTATAAGGGATAATAAAAACAATTCCTCAATAATTTTAAAGGTGATTTTATTCATTCCTAGCTTCAATAATATGTAAAGAATGTTCTAGAAGAAATCATTCCTGATTTTCTAAAAAAAATGAAAAAATAATTGAAAATATTGGCTCATTGGATGTCTTGGGAATGAGATGAATGGTTGGGATAATTAATCATGGAAATTAATATGAATAATTAAATTGATGAATGGAAATATCATAAATTCAAATAATGGACAAATATGAAGGAAAAAAATCATTTACAATGTTCAACATGATCCCTTAAATCATGATTTTTCACATTCTAATCCACATACTTATCTCTGATAATTAAGTTTCCCATTTTTCTCATTCAAATTTGTTCAAAAAAATTTAAATTTGTGGCATGGTTTTTATCATAAGTTATTTATGTCTCGTAGTTCAATTGATTAAAGAAAGAATAAATTTTGGGAAAGTAGTTAGTAGTTAAGTCTATAATTAAATGTGGGGAATATATTTGAAAAAATATAAAATTGAAAATATTACTCCCCTTTGTAATTGTTTATTCAATCATCGATGTTCAGGTTTTTTCTAATGAAGATTCATGATGTGTAATTTCTTTCATGATGTATTCTTTTAATTATTTCTAATTGTTTCCACCTTGGGTCTTGATGGTACTTAAAATTAAAAAATAAATATGTGAAATCATAGGCCATTATCAATGAATTTTTAAATATTTGGAGTGAGATCATCCACACCTCTAAAAAAATAAAGGTAAACAAAAAACTCAGTTTGCCTTCTAGAAGTGGTTTTTTTTACCATCATTTCTTCATATTAACTCCTTTAGCTTCAGTTCACATGATAGATGATTGAAATTTTTGTACCCTTTTATGGTTCATAAATGGTCTCATTTGTGTCCTGTCCATGTAGGATGGCCCCTGCCTTTATTATTTGAACAACATAATTTTCCCAGATGGGAGTACTTACTTGATCAACATTGGATTGATCCACTATTTTTTCTCAATCATGTTGAACTAAATGTAATTTCATATATCATCCATACTTGTTTTCCTTTCTATAATTTAGTGGTGTTAGTTATTACTTTGGTGACAATGTTCTTGTTGTTTATCTTCTCTTTCTTCTTCAGTTGAGTATCCTCTTCCACAACAACTTCTAACTCATGTACCTCTTCAATATCAATGACACCATCAACTTTATGTATTTTTATTCTTCAAACTCATTGTCATATTGAACATTGTAGTTCTTCAAATTTCAGTGTATTTTGAAACTTTATTGATAACTACCAACCCTAATAAGGCATTCTTTACTTTGAACATCAATCAACACCTGCCCATTCACTAAAAATGGTTTTCCCAGAAAGAGTGGATTTTGATCCTCTTCCATATCCTGCACTAATAAGTCAATGGGAAAGATGAACTTGTAAACTTTGATTATGATATCTTCAATGACTCATATTAGGTATTTTATTTTTGAGTCTACTAACTGAATAATCACTCTTGTGGGTTTCTGTCCATCTAGTCCCAAACTCTTGAATGTTGTATACGACATGATATTTACATTCACACCTATTTCACCCAAATTTTTTCCATATTTTTTAGATATAATAAGGATGGGAATTTAAAAGATACATGGATCGTGTTTCTTATTAGGTAGGTCCTTTGATACAACTTCTGAACACTCTTGTGTGAGTGTAATAGTGCCAATCTCTTATGAATTCTTCTTGTTTCTTACCATCTTTTCCATACATTTTTCATATCCCTACATGTTCATGAGATCCTCTACAAAGCTTATATTAATATGAAACTTTTTAAAGTGTTAAAAAAATTTAACTTTATGCATGTTGTTCTTTACATGTACCATTCATTCCAGAAAAGTTAGTCCTAGCTTGTATCAAAGTTATTCTTCTTTATCATCTATAGTTAATTGTTCTTTGTTAGTTTAATCTTCCTCTTCTCTTTCTTCCATTGGTTGTTGTCCTAAAAATTATCTACCACTTCCTATTTTTTCTTTTCACTCTTATGTTGTATAACTTTCTAATCATCATGTGGGAATACTTTAGGGCATGATGGAAATGTTCCTATGACTCTCTCTCTAATATGATCACCAATTTGGCCAACTTGATGCTCCAAATTCATTAATGAGGCATTTTGGTTTGATGATTCTTCTTTTATTTTTTTTAATATAGCCCTATTAATTATCATTAATGTAGCTAGTGTCTTCCAAAATATGGACTTATCACACCAATGTGGACCCTTGGGGTTCTTGTTGTTGTAACCTTATGGTATTTTTTGAATTCCTTGTCTTTGTTATTATTATGATCTCCAACATTAAAATTGATTACCATGATTATAATTAACATAATTTGGATCTTATATAACTTGGGGGTTTTATTGTTATCCCGTCATGATTTACATCTTATTTGTCAATGAATCTAGTTGTCCCATCATCTAGTCATTATTTTTGTCTGCATGAATGCCTTTTTTTGTGTTCTTCTCCTTGCCACTAGAAACTATTACTCTCTATTTAATCTAACAAGTTGTATCTTGCTTAAGGAGACTTATTCATTAATCTTCCTCCAGCTGTAGAATCAATAATTGATATGTTTCCCAAAAAACCCCATATATAATGTTTGTATCATCATCCATATCTCGATTCCACAAAAGAGGAATTTCTGAGTTATATATTTATATCTTTCTCAGACAGAATATGGAGATTCATCTTCCAATTGAAAAAAGATTAGAATATTTACCCATGTGTCCATTGGCATAGAAGGTGGAAAGATGAGGGTTAGGAAGTTATATTCTATATCATCACATGTTTTTATGGAATGTGCTAGCAAGATTTGAATATAATCTCAACCTTTATCACATAATAAAAATCAGAAAATATAGAGTCTTACCACATAAATTGAAATGTTTTGGAATTGTAATGTGTTGTAGAGCTCAAGAAATCTTCCCAAATGTTTTTTTGGATATTCATGTGGATGTTCAGTGAATAGAACATTGTTTGAGATCCTTGAAATGATTATATTCTTGATCTCTAAGTGGTTTGCAACAATAGGGGTGATAGGTTTCTCAGTTGTAATCTGATATTTGGTGTCCACTGGTAGCCTACAAGAATATATAGCCCTATATATCTTTAAATAACTCCCTAAACTAGGATTTTATTAGCACCTTCCATGGTGGTATCTTCCTTGTTTTTCTTTATACATTCCTCCAGTTTGGGATTCAATCCAAAAATCTATTTTCCATTTGATTGTGTGTTCTGATTGTTCATTTATAAATTAAAAATATAAAATTTATAGCATGAACAAACCCATAATAAAAAGTAAAATTGAAAAAAAACAATAAAATTAAATTAAAAATTAAAAATCTAAGAACTAAAAAGCAAGAATCCCCAGAAATAATGCTAGTTTGACAGGCCCAAAGGGCGTCATTAATTCCCTACGGGTCTATGCAAAAAAATTATTAAACTCAATAAAATGAAACTAATTAATTAAAATGAGTATCGAAGTAGGTTGATATAAATACATAGAGACAATAAAATTAGTTTTATTAGGTTTTAATAAGATTTAATTTTTAAAAAAAATTAAGAAATTGGTGAGAAAAGTTTGGTTTGATTGATTTTGAAAATAAAAAATGAAATCAAATTGATTGATTGTTTTGAAGAAAGATTTCAAAGACCTCTAGGGTTTCAAAATTTTAGGGTTTTGGTCTAATTAGATTTTAGAAAATAAATTGACTGATTCATGATTGGTGTTGGAGTCGAGAGGAGTAAGATCCAATGGTCATGGTATCCCCTCCTTGATGTAGAAATCCCATATTTCCCTTGGTCTAGTAATTTAGGGTTTCACCGAATCATGTTTGTCTTGATACCATTTTTAAACCTGATTTCCACTAGATTTTAAAATGGTAATTCCACCCTTAGGGATTTTAGTTTTTCAATATTAAATTTTCTTTTAGATTCAAATATCAACGGTCACGATAAAATGAAAATAAATGGATAAGAAGTTGAAAATTAAATTCTGGAAAACCAAATACATGAATAAAATAAAAAGAAATTAATCCAACGCACATTCCCTCTTTTATTACATAACGATATCATAATAAAAGTTTACTACCTCATCCTAGTATCGATAAGATTAGATAGAAAGAGAAAAAAACATAAAAGAAATGGAGATGAACTCTAGAAGGTCCCTGTATAACGGAACTTCTCACTCCAAGATTTGATCGCCAGATCTCCAATTAATGCCTCCAATAGTAGCATGGTAGATATCCTTTTATAGGCTCTATATAGGATCCAGTATTAAATAATATCATTAGTAATTGGTCCAAAGGTGTTTTGGGGTGGGCCCATATCAAATATTGTTCCCAAATTTGAAGATATGTTTAATCTAGATTTTTAAAATTTGTCCCGATAGTTTACACGACGTGTAATGTGTTTAGAGGATGTGTAATCCTTTAATTTATAAGAGTCATGAATTTTTTCATATCTCTTCAAAAAACTTATCCCGAAAAAAACTCATGTCATGTAAATGGAATACATGATGTGTAAATTGGTCTACTCTAGTTTTCCAACTTCGCAACATCCTCAAAAATATGGTGTCGCGCTACACTCATTTTTCAACTATCTTTAGCATCCTTCTATAAAACACAAAACAAGTTAAATAGTTCAAAATAATGGAAATAATAATCAATTAAATATAGAAATTAATAAATTAAAATACCATAAAATATATGCATGAAATACAGATATCAAATTCCCCCACACTTGAATTCATACTTGTCTTCAAAGATGGAATCTCAACATGCTACAAAGGATTTTCACCACACCATGGTTCAAATTCAATTTAAATAAAAATAAATGATCAGATGGAAAATTAAATATTTTATCATCACAAGTAGAAAATTTATCAATGCTGCCTTTTTTCAAGGAATACAAATCAATCATGTATTTTACTATTACATTTTTGAAATATGCAAGCCTTTTCAGTCAATACTTTTCATTTTACAATTCATTATTAATATGAATGAAATTTTCAATTTACCTTACTTTGAATTTTTTTAATCATCATCTAGGTAAGAATGAATGGAGTGATTCACATACCTCAAGAACATGTAACATACTATAGTCTTTCAAGGCATCTAACATCTGCACCATGTAAAGAGAAAATCACAATTAATTATGAGGGCTTCACCGGATCAAATGACACTGAGTATTAGGGTTGGTAGGTAAATTTTTTAAATCAAGAAAGGAAATAAATTAGGTTGAACTCTAAAGTGATTTTCATGATAATCAAAAACAGCACAATGCAAGTATTTCCCCCAATATCTCAGAGTAGGCTCATAATGAGTTGAAATGCAATAAATGAAACAACCCCATTTATTATATATATTTTTTCCTTTATTTTTAAAATTTTTTTGGGTACAATTATCACATACACCACCAAACCACTAATGATCTCTTCATGACGCTATTTCCAATAGTTACAACAAGATCATCGGTCAAGAAATATTGATTTTTTAATTTCCCAAGATGACCATTTTTCCTTATGTTTTTCTATTTTTAGAGGGAGTTCAATAAATAAAATGGATTTTCCTTCACCAAATCTCATGAAATCTCCCCCACACTTATTCATTACAAAATTTCTATCCCTTCCACCAGTTTTTCCCCCTCTCGTATGTTTTATAATCAGGAAAAATATTTACAAGAAGGTTAAAAAGTATAATATAGGCTTGTAACATTGATAATTTCCAAAATGGATATTCATGGTTTCTACATGATTAAAATGATTAATTTAAGGTGGGTATCATGATAAGGGATAACAAAAATAATTCCTCAATCATTTTAAAGGTGATTCTTATTCAATTGCAGCTTCAATAAGATTCAAAGAAAGTTCTTGAAAAAAAAATTACTCTAGTTTCTCAAGAAATATACAAAATAAATAATGTAAAATATTGGCTCAGTGGATGTTTGGGGAATAATATGAATGGTAGGTAAAATTAATCATTGAAATACATACAAATAATTAAATCAATGAATGAAAGTATAAAAAATTCAAATCAAGGAAACATCTTAGAAAACAATTCATTTACAATGTTCAACATGATCCCTTAAATCAGGATTTGTAAAATTATAATCCACATGCTTATCTCGACTAATTATTTTTCCAATTTTTATAATTAAAATTTATTTACTATGAAATTTAAATCCATGGCATTGTATTTACCCTTAGTATTTTATGACTCTTAGTTTAGTTGATTAAAGAAATAATCAAGTGAAGGCATGTAGTTTGTAGTTAAGGATCAAATTAAATATGGGGAATATAGTAGAAAATTTTATAATTGCAACACTTAATCCAATTTAAAATTTATTCTTTAATCATATATGTGTTGTTTTTTACTACTAAATATTTATGACATGTAATTTATTTCTTGAGGTGTAATTTTTTTGTAGCGTATTCCTTCAATTGTTGCAACTTGTTGTCACCTTGGGTCCTGATGGTAATAAAAGTTAAAAATAAATAGGTGAAATCATAGGCCATTTTCAAGGAATTTTTAAATATTTGGTGTGAGACCATGCACGCCTCTAAAAATAAAAAATAAATAAAGAAAAACAAAAAAAGCTCAGGTTGCCTCCCAGAAAATAATTGTGTTAACCATCATTTTCCCGACCTTACCTCCTTTAGATTCATATCACATGATGGATGACTGAATTTTTTTTACCTATTCAAGTTCTATAAATGGTTGTAGTTTTGTCATGTCCACAAAGGAATTCCCCTGTCTATCTTCTCTAAACAACTTAATTATCCCTAATGGTGGTAGTTGATAAATCTCTATTGGACCGATCCACTATTTTTTCTCAATCCTAATGAACTAAATTGAAGTTTATGTACAATCCTTAAATATTTTTATTTATCATATTTAGTGTAGTTGGTTTCTCCTTTGGTTTTAGAGGTCTTGTTCTTCAACTTCTCTTTATTCTTCAATTGATCATCCACTTAAACAACAACTTCCAACTTATATACCTCTTCAATCTCAGAAACACCCTCAACTTCCGATGTTTTTCCTTCTTCAAACTCATTTTCCTCTTTCACATTGTAGTTCTTCATTGTTTGGTGGATGTTGAAACATACTTGATCACTAAAAACACTAATATAGAGTACTCCACTTTGAATATCGATAAGCGCATGACCAGTGGCTATGTACAGTCTTTCCAAAATGATTGTATTTAAATCCTCTTCCATATCTAGCACTAATAAGTAAACAAGAAATATAAACTTGTAAACATTGATCAAGATATCTTCAAATACTCTTCATGGTAATTTTATTGTTGATTATTCTAATTGAATAAGAACTCTTATGTTCATTAGTCAATCCATTACCAAACTCTTGAATGTTTTCTATGACATGATATTGACACTTTCACCTAAGTAACATAAATCATTTCCACATTTGTTAGCTCTGATAAATATGGTAATTGAAAAGATACCTTGATCTATTTTTTATTTGGTAGGTCCTTTGATACCACTGTTGAAAACTCATGTGTGAGTGGAATGGTTCTAATCTCTGCTGACATATTCTTTTTGGTTTTCATCTCTTTCATGAATTTCTCATATGTAGGAAAGTTCTCAAGAGCCTATACAAAGCATCTATTAATATTTCATATTTAAAAGTGTTCTAAAAATTTTCCATTATACACTTTTTATTTTGCTTGAAATATTCATTTTGGAAAATAAAGCCTTGGATTGTACTAAGGTGGTTCTTCTTTGTCTTTTATAGATACATGTTTTTTTATCGGTTTCAGTTTCCTCTTCTCTTGCTCCCACTGGTTGTTGTTATTAAAATTATATAACACTTACTTCTATTTTATTGCTACTTATAAGTTGTAAAACATTAAAATCTTCACGTGGGAATACTTTAGAGAATTCTAGTAATGTTCCTCTGGGTCTCCCTCTAAGCTGGTCAATATTTTAGCTAATTTTATGCTCCAGATTCTTTAATGAGGCCTTATGGTTTGATGATTATTCTTTTATTTCTTTGAATGGAGCCCCATAAGGAGTCATGAATGTAGAGCCCCAAATCTTTACGTACATTGACATTACATTAATTTTGCGGAATATCTAATACATAACAAAAACAGACACCAAAGGACCATAATAGTTTAGTGTCTTTGGAAACTTGGAATATAATCTTCTAATCTTGGTGAAATATTTTCAACATCTCCCATAAAGATATTCCTTTTTTTAACCTAAAACATTTCTTTATATCCTGGGGAAAATAAAACATATAAAGGGTGAGCTCAAATGCTCAATAAGGGTAATCATGGAGAAAATAAAACAAACCATATACATTTGAACATAAAACCATGAACATAATGTTTAAACAACCAAATCTTGAGCAATGACATAAAACATCGTAGTACGTAAGGAATAGATCATAATGGAACATCAATACTGATAAAATAGCTTGGAAATAAAACTTTTAATTATGGAAAAACATTAAGCACGTGATATTATTTCCATAGTATCCAAGGCATTGCTGCCAAGACCATCTTAGTGGACAAAGTCCATTTCTGAATTGAGTTCACTCCTCGTTTCAGTCCTGTAACACTGAATCGGATTAACTTACCATTACATCCATGTCTATATAATGAGATACAAATCTTTACCCAATCAATTGGAGGGATATATAGGTCCCACCCATCTCATAATTAAATCATTCTTAAGTTTGCCACAACATAAACATAAATCATTCATCATAACCCAAGAATAAAATGGGTTTCATAAACATCATCCCTTTATAACATAATCCATATAAAACAAATGGATATCATTTCATCATAAGAAAATTGAAACCATGTAAATCATAGATACATTAAACTTGAAACATACACATATGAAATAATGTCATCTTATATGGAAAATGGTTTTGATAAAACACTTGAAATGAATTCTTGAGGAAAATATCCTTTCTTTTCAAAATCATTTTCTTTTCACAAGATTCCATGTAATTTTAAAATACATGGATTTTTTTTGAAAATAATCATGAAATCTTGTAAAGGATGCTTTATGAAATTTAGGCGTTATGAAACCGTAAAAATCCATTCATGTCGTATAAGTTAAAAAACATTCTTCTCGTACTTTTAACAAAAAAGTCAAAAAGTACCTCGTATGGTAATCAAAAAAAAGATTCGTTACATACCATGCACTAAAAGTAAAAATGGGTAAAAAAGAATTTAAACATACATGAAACCATTTTTAGAATATAGTTACATGCATGATAAATATAACCCCAGTAGATACTTACGAATAAACAATCTCGGATAAAAACGAGATTGGAAAAGTTAGCTCTTACCTTATGTCTGATATGCTTTGTATGTATACGGACCTCCTGTATAATGATTTAAATAATGTTATTGACTTATTAAAGAATCATATTCATTGTTATGATATCATATATGGTTCAATTATTACTTTATAATACCCGTTCTTTTATAAATTCCATGTTAAACCAGCGTTTTGGGTAAAATCGTTTCATTTATCGTACGTGTTTCGATTTGTTGTTCTTGATATTATTATTACTTATATCATGATTTAATTACTTTCAGAATGTAAATAATTATTTATATATCATATATATTCAGTATATATATATATATAATATATAGATGAATGAAATGAAATACATCGTTTATGGAGACGGTAGGCCGTACGTACGCGTGAACGCTGTTTTCCTTTCCTTATTGACTTGAATGGAATTAAGTAGAGGAAATAAATATATATATATATATACATAAATATAGTATCATTATTATGTCATATATTTCATTATTACTTATTATATATACTTTATAATCATTCTTTAATTGTTAACTTGGAAAATGAATCTCATTGTGTCGTGGAGACGGTAATCCGTACGTACGCACGAGCGATGATATCATTCCCATATTTATTGAATGGAATTTTAGTTGATGATATAATATCATAGAATCAGTATGATGTTATAATAATCATATATAGTTATTATTTACACCATTATACCCATCCATGTAAGGTGGTGGTGGAAAAACAAATTACACCACGGCGTGGAGACAGTATTCTCTACGTACGCACGTGCGGTGATTTTGTTTTCCGTAGGATGGATATAAGGTGAAATGGGGTTGTTTCATTATAATAACATATCATTATATAAGTAATACTGATGTAATTACTTTATAATGAAACAACTAAAGAAGAATAAGTTGAATAACAAAGAAACTTGAAAGGATCGTTAGAAGAGATTACCTCTTCTTAGATGCCCCTCCTTTAAACTTCTTCTTAGAGCACTAGAGTTGGTATTTTGAGAAAACCAGAACCTCTATGATATAACTAGAGATGTTGATAAGAATAATTGTCAGGGTTTGGCTGAGCTTCAAGGCTCAAAATGGTGTTAAGAGAAGAGGGAAGCGGTTCCCTTTTTATAAGGGAGGAGAGTGGAACCTTAGGAAAACTTAAAATATTATTTTATAATAAAGTCATATTCGGTTTTTAATATATCAAAATTGGTTTATTTCGAAGCTAAGGTGGGTATGGGTCTAAATCCTCTCAACCAATAGGTTTTATACAAGTTTAGGTTACTATTTTATCCTTATCATTTAGATTTAACTCTATATTAAATAATTTAACTTTTACTGTGTCTTTTTGTTTTCATACACTATATGGTTAATAAACTTACTATAACAAGACAAAAAAACCCCAAGTGGTTCATTATTAATATATATATCCTTATCTAAGTCATTTTCCGAACCTTAGATTTTTAGAAATAAAATAACATTTAATAATATAATATTTGTTTTAAAAACTATTTAATGTCAATTTTTACACTATTTGGTACTTGATTTTTGTGAAACTCATAAAAGAATTATTAGTTCTAAAAAATCTAATTAAATAACTAATAACATGTCATATTAACCTATAAAATTAGTGTAATTCATAAATAGTCTAAAATTACATTTATTTGGGTATTTATAACATCAATTATGTTAATATTTCATTAATATGGTAATTATTGCATCATTATTGTGTCATAAATAAATTAAATTATTTAATGTCTAAAAATTATAAATAAAATACCATTATGTAGGAAATATTTTTATCTTTATAATGAATATTTATAGTCGAATTTATCTTTTGTATAACCCAATATTAAAAAAAAATTAGTTATTAAACTTTGATTTTAACTATTTTAATTCTTCTTTAAATAAAATAATAATAAATGTCCTAATCTAATCCAAGTGGACCTAAAGGGTAATATTTTATTCCTAAGGTTGTTTTTGGTCGAATATAATTAGGACATGTTTTAGGGTAATAGTAATATCATTTTTACCCTTAATTACCCTATTTACTTTTAACTGTGGTAAATAAAAGTAAAACGTTACTATTCACCAAAAATTATCTTTACCTTATTGAACCACATTTTACTCCTTGATATTAACCATGTCTCTCAGATTTTTGAAATTCTACTCACAGAAGCCTTAAAATGAAGATTTATGTAAATTTTCAAATTCTCCTAGGAGGTGGGTAAAAGACGGTGAAAAGTTCAATAAAATTTTTATATGTATAAAATTAATATAAAATGACTCCAATGAATTAAATTGAACTTATAAAGGTATTATGTATCGATTTTGACCTAAAATAAATTTAAATAAAATAAATAATTATTTAAATAAAAAGTCGATTTTTAAATAGTAACCTAGTGTTTTCACTATTCATCAAAAATTGAAAGTTTTTAGAAAACTACCAAAAATTCACCCTAGGCTAATTTCGATATTCTGAATCAAAAAATGGAGGCCATTTCAAAAGATAAATTTAATAAAATTTCAAAAGGTGGGTATTACTATTCATAACGGCTAGTTTATATAACATAGCGTTGTTTAGTGAAACTCGGTATTGCGTACAACACACACTATCATGGAAGGTCACGATTGCGTGTAATGAAAGCCAAGTTAGGGATGTGTGTAGTGCAAGCTCCTTTTAGTGTAGCGTACAACACAAGACATCAATAAAATTAAAAAGAATATTTTTCATAAAATCTTGAGGTGTTACAATGAATATATCCACTATCTCTTCTAATGTATGGACCTGGAACATTAGTGTGGGCCCTTAGTGTTCTTGTTTTTGGTAACATTTTGGTATTTTTTGAATTCTTTTCCCTTTCTGTTGTTGTGGTCTCCAACCCTAAAATTGATTACCACGATTGTAATTAGTATAATTTTCATCATCTATATGAGTAACTTGGGGGTTTTTCTACAGGCCCATCATGATGTCCATATTCTTGGTCAATGAAACCAACTATTCTACCATCTAGTCATTTTTTTACTGTATGAATTCCTTTTTGTTGTGTTCCTTCACCTTCCCACTGGAAACAATTGCTCACCATTTCATCTCACAAGTTGTATCTTGGTTTAAGAGACTTATTCATTAATTATCCTCTAGATGCTGTATCAAAAATTGACGTTTTTTCCTAAAAACCACTTATAGATTATTTATAATATCATCCATAGCTCTATTCCATGATGGGGTAATTTTCGAGTCATGTACTCGTATATTTATCAGCTAGAATATGGAGATTCAACTTCAAATTGACAAAAGTATTAAATTTTTACCCATACGTCCATTAACTTAGAAGGTGGAAAGACGAGGGTGAGTAAGTTTCATGCCATATTATCCAATGTGTTATGATTTGAATCAAAGATTGAGCTTTCTCATGTAATGAAATTTGAAAAATATAGAGTCTTACTACATTTTTTGCAATGTTTTTGAATTGAAAGGTGTCACAGAGCTCGAGAAAGATTCTGAAATGTTTTCTTAGGTCTTCATGTGTACGTTCGGTGAATTGCACACGGTTTGAGACCATTGAAGTGATTTTAGTCTTGATATCAAAGTGGTTTGCCGAAACAGGGGGTTCCATGATGCATGGATTCAATCCTGTGTTTGGTGTCTACCCATATTTTGCGAGCGTCCGCAACCCTAGATCTCTTTAAAGAACATTAGCAATGTAACGACCCAAACTTTTATTAATGAAATTTACTCTTCATCTATTTAAATGTATTATTATGTAAAATTTATATATAATACATATGCACTTCCTTGGTTTTATGATTTTTGATTTTAAAATACATTTAAGAATTGTTATCATTAATAATATAGTCATTGAACAGTTATAACATGATTACTATAAATATATGGCTTTAACAAAACCAATTTACTCAGACAAAGGAAGTGATGGCCACATCCAGTAAAATTGCACCATAGGAATCCCACTTGTCAGAGCTCAGAAAGAAGGTAGAATCACTGGGATTCTCTTTAGACCAAACCCAAGCTGAGCTTCAACACGTTAATCTTGAACGGGATCACCTACGAAGGAAGTGGAAGTTAATAGAGATTACCACCCGAGCAATGTTATCCAAGATGCCCCAAGAGTCTGTTACCATCACACACCATACCCTTAGGTCTTATGTGGGTATTATAAGGGGTCATGTAATAAGGCCCTAGCACTATGATTATGTTCATTAGTTTTTATGGAATAAATAATATACATTCATTTTGTTATTGTTACTTTGCAAATGGTTTTTAAAAAACAAATAGTATTTTCAGTTAATATTAAATTAAGAAATCTATTATGATGAATTAGTGGATTTTTGAATTAAATAATATTTTAATAAAATATTATTACTAAATTAATTTTAATTAAATATAAATGATCATCTAATTTTTATGAATACAATTGTAATTTTTACAATGGTTTGAAAGTTGTTTTTTTCAAAACCCATGAATTTTCGATAAATTTCAGTTTTTATTTTAAAAGTGAAAATTAAAATATTTAATTTTTTTTTTGATGAAATGAATATTACTTTTATATTTAGGATGGTTAAATTATCTAATGGTTAATTTTTCATAATTTTCTGACACAGTCAAATTTTTGGTTAAAAATTAAATACCATTTAAATATATATTGTATTTTATGACATCATAATGAACCAATAGTGATGTACTAAAATAATATGAAAAGGGTATTCAGAAAATATATGTTTTAACTTTGAAATAATTCTTTTTTTATATTTTTTTGATTAATTTTACAATGCCTTAGTGGATTCTCCAAAACATATTAAATATTTTAACTTTTTAAAATGACTTCCTTGAGAGTGTGACCCACCTCAACATAAGAAAGACTAATATGTTAATACATTTGGCCATTGTCCTCATAAAATAATTTTTTATACTCCCCTTTGTCAAAATCCATTGGCAAAAACCATGGTATGGTTTGTGGTTTTCATTTTTTTAATGTGTAGTGTTCAAAACCTAAATAATAAACAGTTTCCTCTCCTTTCCTATATAAACACACTCAATCTCTCATTCCTATTCATTCAAACCATTTTTATCTTGAGAAACATTTTTCCTCCTCTCTATAGGACCCTCCCAAGGTGGATAAAGATCACAAGAAGCCTCTATCAAGCCTCTCCCAATCCTTTGGGGTCACACTTCCATGTAGGGGATCCTCACTTTCCTTCCATCCATATTTATGTCCATGTTTCCTTAAATTGTTATTCCCTTTTATTTTAAATTAAAAATGTTTGGGTATGATTTATCACCTCCCAAATACTTCCCTAATCATTTTTAATGATTATATAACCCTTTATCTTTCATTAATTCCTCCCTTGTACACTTGTTACCATGCCGAAATTCTGTAAGGGATTTCTCTCTCCTCATTTACATTCGATCAATTCTTCTATATTATGCATCTAAATTCCATTAAAAATTTTGTTAAATGTTTCTATATGACCCTATTAATGTCCATTTCATTTAAATATGACTATATTCCCCTTTCTCTCTCATTGACCATTTTTATGAATTCGTTTGTCACGTTGTTATGCTGCTAAAATTGCACCATAATTTCCAATCCAAAGTCATTGTGTGGTGAATATCATTCCCATTTATCTATCAAGGGTATTCACCTTTATGAACATTTACTTATTGATTATATATTTTCATTTATTTATTCTACATTCCTTTATCATAGAATAAGTGATGATGTTTAGTGATTCCTTATTGTATGATCCATGTGGCACACTTATGCATGAAATTGAATGTTTATAAAGGGTGTGCCCTGATAGCGCTCCAATGCATTGGGTAAAGAATAGCATCATGATACTTCATGTGAAATGAGGGTTTACTCATTATATTTCAAATGCAATGATGGTTTACTCATTCTAATTCAAGTGCAATTAGGGTTTACTCATGATCCATGTGCAATGAGTCGTGGCTCATTCTAATATCATGTTAAATGTTGTTCCCACATCTCCACATTATGATAATCATGATATATCATGACATTATGTTTATTTCTCTCTTATGCTTAATTGATATTAATATTTCCTAACATGTATTGTATTTTTCATGTTATTCCTTGTTTACTTCCTTACTGGTGTTTATAGCTCACCCTTTTCTTATGTATGTCCTCAGGTTATCCCATGAAATGATAAGTATGAAGGAATGTTGTGGTCATGTAAAATAAGTTGTCATGTAATGTTCCCTAAGCCCCAAATACACTATACCTTTTTATCTTCTGGGTTTTATTAAGTAAAATTTTATGTAATAAATCATGTTTAAGTGTGTAATAAAGAGCATAGTTTTTATAGTTGGTATCAGAGGATAGGATTATTTATTTTTGGGATTAGGATTAGAAAACCCTAGTGAATGCCTTAGGGATAAGAATAATTATAATAAAAACATCTCTAAATTTTGGGGATTATAGAGTAAGTGGATTATCAAGAAAGTACATCCATGTCTGGATACAAACAAGTAGATGTGGCTCTAGCATAGATTTATCTAGGGGTAAAATCCCAAAACACTACAGTGAGCTAGACTCAAACGAGAAATGTTGCATGACAATGGGCCTTTCTGCACTCTTGGTTATGACAATCCCATGTTATATTCTTTGTTAAATTAATGAGCTTAGTATGAACCATTATTAAGGGAAAAATTCAGCTAAGAATATATGTGGGGAAGTAGATCAGGGATAACATAGATTGAAGCCTAAAAATTCATAAGTTAAGGAAATAAATGTAATATATAAGTTTTCTCTTTTTGTATTTGGATTCCCCTTTATCTGTTACCCCTAAATTTCATTTTATTTCAGCCAATGGCTGGTAATAGGAGGACTCATGCTAACAACTGATGTGAAGATCAATGTGATGATTGTTCTAATGACATGTCCAGTCTGATGGGAGCAGGAATCGAAAATATTGTCAGGATACTCTCTCATTTAAGTCATGTTTTGAATAAAAATATGGGTCAAGAGGAATTTTCAACCCCCCCCCCCCAAGAAAGAACAATCCACAATAGAGATATTCGTGAGACAAAGGCCTCCTAATTTTAATGGATCATCTGATCCCTCAATCATCGTAAAATGGATCAAATCTGTTGAGAAGATATTCTCCATCCTTTAATGTTCTGAAAAAGAGAAGGTCCATCTGGATGCTTATCGTATGGAGGGTGAATTTGATAAATGGTGGACATTGATAAAAAATACAAAGCCTGAGGAAGAGATCAAGGCTTTGGAATGGAAGGATTTCTGAAAAAAAATCGATAAATATTTTCCTCACACCCTCTGACTTAAGATGTAAAGGGAATTCCTTTCCCTCAGGAAAAAAGATGAAAAATCCTTCAGAGCATATGAGGAAAACTTCACAAGGCTTGCACGATATGCCTCCATCTTTTTCATTACCCCCGAATTCAAGGCTGACTACCTCTTTTGTGGGATAAAACCTATCCTACAAAAAGCCCTAGATATCCGTGACTTCGACAGCTATGAGGAAATTGTCTGATGTGCCCTCAAAGTCAAAATGGAGATTAAATAATCTTAGGGGTATCATGAAGATATGAAGTGGAAATTTCACATTAATTCTGGAAGTATGTAGCATAAATCCAATGGTTCTATGAAATTATAGCACCCCACATGCCCATGGTGCGGAAGGAAGCACCCCATAAATTGACTGAAGGGGAAGAGGAAATAATTTAGGTGTGGACGAGAAGGGAACTTGGCCATTAATTATGGACAAGAAAAACCCACTACTACAATAAAGGAAAGTAATGCCCTATTCGACCCTCAAAACATTTTTCGTTGCTTCAACTGCAAAGAACCAGGGCACTTTTCAATACAATGCCCTATTCCAAGGGTTTTCGAAGGCAACTATCAACCTCCAAGGCAGCAAGGGTGATCTATTTCCATTACTACTGCTGTAGTGAACCCCGAAAATGAAGTGGTGATAGGTATACTAGTCATTCATTCAATAATAGTGAATTTACTTTTTGATTCTAGTTCTACATATTCTTTTATACCCTGAAAGTTTAGTAGAGCAATCCCAACACCCCCAAAAAACATGAAAGTAGAGATTTTGGTGAGAACGTAAAATGGGGCAATCATTTCATCCCATGAATATATCTTCTACCCTATCACAATATGTGGATTGAAATTTTTAGTGAATAGATTAATACTCCCTATGGTAAAATTCGATGCAATTCTTTGCATGGATATGCTTTCCCTATATAGAGATAACATAAATTTCCATGAGAGAGAAATAACTCTCTATATGGAGAATAGACCCTTGATTCTATACAAGTGCAAGGAAGATGATGAATCTTCTTTAGCACCATCATCTCAAGCATGGGTATTACTTCCCTATGAGCATGTGCATCTTGCTCAAATGATTGAGTCTAAGGAAGAAACCATCCTTAAATACATGCTTATTGTGAGGGAATTCGCTGAAGTGTTTCCTAATGAATTTACTGGTCTTCCTTCTATAAGATATGTTTTATTATTGATTGATCATATAATTGGGGATTTTACAAAATCCAAGAATCCATAGAGAATGGATGTTGTGGAGCTTGAGGATCTAATAAAACAACTACAATAGAATCTGAATAAAGGGTTTATAAGACCAAGTGCTTCACCATGGGGTGCACCAGTCCTCTTCGTAAAGAATAAGGATGGGTTAATGAACCTTTTCATTGAATATTGTGAGCTCAAAAAAATCATGACAAAGAAAAAGTATCCTCTTCCATGAATTTATGACTTGTTCGATCAGCTATGTGGAGAACAATACTTCTCCAAGGTGGATTTGGGATTGATATATTACCAAGAAAGGGTGAAGGAGGAGGATATCCCCAAGACTTATTTTCATAAAAGGTATGGGCACTATGAATTCATAGTAATTCCTTTCAGACACACTAATGATCCATAAATCGTCATGTAATAGATTAATAGATTCTTTAGAGATTACCTTGATAAATTCATGGTAGTATTTATAGACGATATTTTAATATTCTCCAAAACCAAGGAGGATCATGAGGAGTGTCTTAGAACTATACTAGAGACCTTGTGAAATGACAACATCTTTGAATAATACAAGAAGTGTATGTTCTCATTGTTGGAATTACCATTCTTGGGTCATATCATCACAAGCAATGGGATACCTATGGATACCTCCAAGACAAATGCATTTGAGGGATGGTTGAGGCCAATATCTATGATGGATATCCATAGCTTCCTTGGGTTAGCTGGATATAATCACCTATTTTTGTGAAATTTATCATGATTTACAAACCCTCTTACCAAGCTAACTCAGAAGGTAGTCAAGTTTTCTTGGAGTTATGAATGTGAAAATAGCTTCAAAGACTTAAAAAAGGATGTTAATAATTGCACCTGTGCTCACATTTCCCATAAGTGGAGAACATTTTGTGGTATTTAGTGATGCTTAAAAGAAGGTAATGGTTTGTGTGTTGATGAAAAAATGAAAAATTAATTAACTATGCTTCAAGGCAATTGAAAGTTCATGAGAAAAACTATCCAACACATGATCTGGAGTTTGCTGCAGTAATATTCTCTTTGAAAATTTGGTGGAATTACATCTTTGGGGAGAAGTGTGAAATATATATATGGATCAGAAAAGCTTCAAGTATATATTCACATAGAAATAGTTGAAATTGCACCAACGACAATGGTTAGATCTGATCAAATACTATGACTTCCCAATCCAATACCACCCTAGGAAAGTGAACAAGGTGGTGGATTCTCTAAGCTGAAAGGACCCAAGGATTCTTTCATTGATGATAATTTAAAAGGATCCAATCTTCTTATATTTGATGAATATGGACATGGGAATCATAAAGAATGGAAAATCATCAATCCTTTCACAAATATTTTCTCAAATTTCTATTTTGTAAAGGTTAAAGGATTCTCAAAAAGATGGTGTGGGAATTCAAAATAAAGTGGAAATTTTTAGAAATAGGAAATCCTCGGAGTTTAATTTTAATGAAGAAGGAATTTTGAGATTTGGGTCAACAATATGTGTTCCATCAAATCCAGAGTGAAATAATGATCTTTTCAATGATGCACATAGTTAAAATTTCTCAATTCACCCAGGAAACACAAAGATGTATTGAGGTCTCTAAGGGATATATTGGTGGGGTAATATGAATAATGATATCGTTGAATATACATCAAAGTCCCTGGTATGTCAGAAAGTGAAGGCTGAGAGGCGGAATTCTAAGGGGATGATGCAACCATTACCCATACCAATATGGAAATGGGGAAACATCACCATGGACTTCTTCATTGGACTTCTAAAGATATCCAAATGAAACAATGCTATCTAGGTTATTGTGGATCATCCTACAATGATTGCACACTTCATTTCAATTCAATAGGATTTCTTATTGGATCAACTGACACAGATATACATTAGAGAAGAGGTAAGGATGCATGGAGTACCACTATCGATTGTATCTGATCGAGATCCAATATTCCGATCTATGTTTTGGAAGAGTCTCCAACATGCTCTAAATACTGATCTGAACTTTAGTATTGCTTACATCCTCAAACTGATGGAAAATCTGGGTGGACTATCCAAACACTTGAGAACATATTGAGAGCATGCTCAATGGACTTCATTGGAGGATGGGATCAACATCTTCCTCTAGTTGAGTTCTCTAACAATAACAGTTTCCACTCAAGCATGCAAATGTATCCTTATGAATCCCTTTAAGGGAAGAGGTTCAGAACATCAGTATGTTGGGATGAAGTTGGGGACAAAAAAACTCCTAGGTCTAAATATGGTCAAAGAAATTGTGAAGAAGGTTTAGAACATCCAGCAGCACATTAAAGTTGCTCAGAGTCGATGAAAGAGTTGTGCTCATAATCATCGATGAGGACTAGATTTTGAAGTTGGAGACATGGTATTCCTCTGCATATCACCATGGAAGAGAGTTATGAGATTTGGGAGTAATGGAAAGCTTAGTCCAAGGTACATCAGCCCTTTTGAGATCCTTGATCGCATTGGAGTAGTGGCATATCAAATAGCACTCCCATCGAACCTTTCTCAAATTCATGATGTATTCCATGTATCACTCTTGAGGAAGTACATAACTAACACATTGCATGTACTCAATCCAAAGGTGGTATCATTAGAGAATGACCTCTCCTATGAAGATAATTCGGTGAAGATCTTATATCATAAGGAAAAGTTTTACAAAATAATACAATACCCCTCATCAAAGTGTTGTGGAGAAACCACAAGTTTGAAGAAGCAACGTGGGAATCACAGGAAGTGATGAAGCATAGTAACCCTCAAATGTTTTAGTGTGGGAAAAGGAAATTTCAAGGGTAAAATTTCTTAAGGGGGGGGAAGATTGTAGTGACAAAAACTTTTGTTAATGAAAATTACTTGTTATCTAATTAAATGTCTTATTATGTAAAATGGTTATCTAAGACATATGCACTTCCTTGATTTTATGATTTTGGGTTTTAAAATACCATTAAGAATTTTTATTGTTGCTAATATAATCATTGAACAGTGATCACATGAGTAGTATAAATATAGAGCTTTAACAAATCCAATTTACTCAGAAAAAGGAAGTGATGGCCTCATCCTGTGGAATTTCTCCATACGAAGCCCATTTGTCAGAGCTCGGAAAGGAGGTAGCATCACTAGGCTTCGCTCTGGACAAATATCAAGTTGATCTTTAACAAGTTAATCATGAAAAGAATAGACTATGAGAGAAGTGGAAGTTAATAGAGATTAGCACCTAAGAAATGTTATATGAGCCGCCCCAAGAGTCTGTCACCACCTCACACCTTACCCTTAGGTCTTAAGCGGGTGTTATAAGTGATTACGTAACAAGACCCTAGAACTATGGTTATGTGTGTTAGTTTTGTATAGAATAACGAATATACATTCATTTTATTATTGTTACTTTGTAAATGGTTTTTAAAGCACAAATAGTATTTTTAGTTTATATTAAATTCAGAAATCTATTTTGATGAATTAGGGAATTCTTGAATTAAATAATATTTTAATAAAATATTATTAATAAATTAATTTTTATTAAATATAAATTATCGTATAATTTTTATTAATACAATTATAATTTTTATTAATGTTTGAATGATGTTTTTTTTCAAAACACATGAATTTTTTATAAATATATATTGTTATTTTAAAAGTAAAAATTAACATATTTAGAAAATTATTTAGATAAAATGAATATTATTTTTGGATTCAGGGAATTAATATTATCTAATGGTGATTTTTTCATAATTTTCTGAGACAGTCGAATTCTGGAAAAAACTTAAATACCATTTAAATATATAATGTGTTTTATGACATCCTAATGAACCAATAGGGATGTAATAAAATACTATAAAAGTGATATTCTTCCAATATATGTTTTACCTTTAAAATAATGAGATTTTATTTTATTTTATTAATTTTACAATGCCTTAGTGGACCCTCCAAGACTTATTAAATATTTTGACTTTTTAAATTGACTTCCTTGAGAGTGTGACTCACCTCAACATAAGAAAGCCTAATATGTTAATACATTTGGACATTGGCCTTATAAAATAATGTTTTATATTTCACTTTTTCAAAAACCATTGTCAAAAACCATGATATGGTTTGTGGTTTTGATTAGTTTAATGTGTAGTGTTAAAAACCTAAATAATAAAGAATTTCCTCTCCTTTTCTATATAAACCAACTCGTTCTCTCATTCCTCTTCACTAAAACAATTTTTATCTAGACCAAAATCTTTCCTCCTCTCTATATAACCCTTTCAATGTGGATAAAGATCACAATAATCCTCTATCAAGCCTCTCCCAATCCTTTGGGGTCACACTTCCATGTAGGGGATCCTCACTTTCCTTCCTTCCTTATTTATGTCCAAGTTTCCTTATATTGTTATTACCTTTTATTTTTAATTAAAAATGTTGGGGTATGATTTATCACCTCCCAAATACATCCCTGATCATTTTTTAATGATAATATAACCCTTTCTCTTTCATTAATTCCTCCCTTTTACACTTACTACCATTCTGAAATTCTGTAAGGGATTTCTCTCTCCTCATTTACATTCGAGCAATTCATCTATATTATGCATCTAATTTCCATTAAAAATGTTGTTAAATGTTTCTATATGTCCCTATTAATGTCAATTTCATTTAAATATGATGATATTCTCTTGTCTCTCTCATCGACCATTTTCATGAATTCGTATGTCAAGTTGTTATGCTGCTGAAATTGCACTGCGATTTTCCAATCCAAAGTCATTGTGTGGTGAATATCATTCCCATTTATCTATCAAGGGTATTCACCTTTATGAAAATTTACTTATTGATTATATATTTTCATTTATTTATTCTACATTCCTTTATCATAGAATAAGTGATGATGTTTAGTGATTCCTTATTGTATGATCCATGTGGCACACTTATGCATGAAATTGAATGTTTATAAAGGGTGTGCCCTGATAGCGCTCCAATGCATTGGGTAAAGAATAGCATCATGATACTTCATGTGAAATGAGGGTTTACTCATTATATTTCAAATGCAATGATGGTTTACTCATTCTAATTCAAGTGCAATTAGGGTTTACTCATGATCCATGTGCACTGAGTCGTGGCTCATGCTAATATCATGTTAAATGTTTTTCCCACATCTCCACATTATGATAATCATGATATATCATGACTTTTTGTTTATTTTTCTCTTATTCTTCATTGATATGAATATTTCCTAACATGTATTGTTTTTCTTCATTTTATGCCTTGTTTACTTCCTTAATGGGGTTTATAGCTCACCCTTTTCTTATGTATGTCCTCAGGTTATCTCATGAAATGATAAGTATGAAGGAATTTTGTGGTCATGTAAAAGAAGTTTTAAACAAAGATGTTGTATTTTTATGTCTTAAGTTGTCATGTAATGTTCCTAAGCCCCAAATAAACTATACCTCTTGGTCTTCTAGGTTGTATTAAGTGAAATATTATGTAATAAATCATGTTTGAGTGTGTAATAAAGAGTATAGTTTTTATAGTTGGTATCAGAGGATAGGTTTATTTATTTTTGGGATTAAGATTAGAAAACCCTAGTGAATGCCTTAGAGATAAAAATAATTATAATAAAAACAACTCTAAGTTTTGGGGATTATAGAGTAAGTGGTTAACAAGAATGTACTTCCTTGTCTAGATACAAACAAGTAGAGGTGGCTCTGGCATAGATTTATCTAGGGTTAAAATCCAAAAACACTACTGTGACCTGGAATCAAATGAGAAATGTTGCATTACAATGGGCCTTGTTGCACTATTGGTTATGACACTACCATGTTATATTCTTTGGTAAATTCATGAGCTTAGTATGAACCATTATTAAGGAAAAAATTTCCCTAAGAATATATGTTGGGAAGTAGATCAGGGATAACATAGATTGAAGCCTATAAATTCATAATTTAAGGAAATAAATGTAATATATAAGTTATATATTTTTGTCTTTAGATTCCCCTTTATGTGTTACCTCTAAATTTCCTTTTATTTCATCCAATGTATGGTAATAGGATGACTCATGCTAACAAGTAATGTGAAGAACAATGTGATGACTGTTCTAATGACATGCCCAATCCAATGGGAGCAGGAATCGCAAACATTGTCAGGATACTCTCTCATTTAACTCATGTTTTGAATAAAAAAATGGGTAAAGAGTAATTTTAAACCCCCCCCCCCCAAGAAAGAACAAGCCACAATAGAGAGATTCATTAGAAAAAGGCCTCCTAATTTTAATGGATCATCTGATCCCTCAATCGTCGTAAAATGGATCAAATCCATTGAGAAGATATTCTCCATCCTTTAATGTTCTGAACAAGAGAAGTTCTTTTTGGATGATTATCATATGGAGGGTGAAGTTGATAAGTTGTGGACATTGATCAAAAATATAAATCCTGAGGAAGAGATCAAGGCTTTGGAATGGAAGGATTTCTGAAAAAAAAATCAATAAATATTTTCCTCACACCCTCTGACTTAAGATGTAAAGGGACTTCCTTTGAGGAAAAATTCACAAGGCTTGCACGATACACCTCCATCTTTTTCATTACCCCCAAATCAAAGGTTGACTACTTATTTTGTGGGATAAAACCTATCCTACAGAAATCCCTAGCTATATGTGACTTTGATATCTATGAGGAAACTGCCTGATGTGCCCTCAAAGCCGAAATGGAGATCATAGGGTCTTAGGGGTATCATGAAGATATGAAGTGTAAAGTGCACTTTAATTATGGAAGTATGATGCATAAATCCAGTGGTGCTAAGAAATTATATCACCCCACTTTCCCAAGGTGTGGAAGGAAGCACCCCAGAAATTTCCTGAAGGGGAAGAAGAAATGATTTAGGTGTGGACGAGAAGGGAACTTGGCCATTAATTATGGACAAGAAAAACCCACTACTACAATAGAGGAAAGTAATGCTCTACTCGACCCTCACCACATTTTTCATTGCTTCAACTGCTAAGAACCAGGTCACATTTCAATATAATTCCCTATGCCAAGTGTTTTTGGAGGCAACTATCAACCTCCAAGGCAGTAAGGGTGATCTATTTCCATCACTAATGCTACAGTGAACCCCAACAACGAAGTGGTGACAGGTACTCTAGTTATTCATTCAACAATAGTGAATTTACTTTTTGATTCTAGTTCTACAGATTCTTTTATATCCTAAAAGTTTATTAGATCAATCCCAACACCACCAAAAATCATGGAAGTAGAGATTTTTGTGAGAATGTAAAATGGGGAAATCATTGCATCCCAAAAATATAACTCCTACCCTATCACAATATGTGGATTGAAATTGTCGGTGAATAGCTTAATACTCCCTATGGTAAAATTTGATTCAATTCTTCGCATGGATTGGCTTTCCCTTTATAGAGCTAACATAAATTTCCATGAGAGAGAAATCACTCTCTATATGGAGAATCAACCCCCAATTCTATACAAGTGCAAGTAATATGATGAATCTTCTTTAGCACAATCGTATAAAGCATGGGTATTACTTCCCTATGAGCATGCGCATATTTCTCAGATGATTGAGTCTAAGGAAGCAACCATCCTTGAATGCATGCCTATAGTGAGGGAATTTGCTGAAGTGTTTCCTAATGAATTTTCTGGTCTTCCCCCTATAAGATATGTTGAATTATTGATAGATAATATAATAGGGTATTTTCCAAAATCCAAGAATCCATAGAGAATGGCTGTTATGGATCTTGAGGAGATAAAGAAACAACTATAATAGAATCAGAATAAAGGGTTTATAAGACCAAGAGCTTCACCATGGGGTGAACCAGTCCTCTTCGTAAAGAATAAGGATGGGTTAATGGACCTTTTCATTGATTATTATGAGCTCAAAAAAGACATGACAAAGAAAAAGTATCCTCTTCCATGAATTGATGACTTCTTAGATCATATATGTAACACCCCAAGATTTCATAGTGTGTTATTTCTTCAAAATAATTTAATAACTTGCACTACACACAACACCGAGTTCAATTGCACCATGACTTACCAAAAAAAAGCCATTAAAAGAGGTCATGAATAGTATTAACTAAATTTTAAACTTTATATAATCCTTATAATTTTAGAATCCATATTATGAGTTTCTTAGTCATAATGCAAGAACAGATTCATTTTCAGTATTGCACTTTTATCAACTTTTGATAGTGAAACCTTTTTAAATACAATATTTTAAACTTTTTGACTAAATGGAGACATCAAAAAATTTAAAATGAAACATCCCAAGCTTCCACGGTACGCTTTCCTTTGAATAAAACAGTAGCGTGTGTTGTACGCAACTTCGAGTTCTAACACACCGTAACCAATCAAACTAGCCGTTATGAATAGTAATACCTACTTTTTGAAATTATATATATTTTATATTTGAAAATGGACTTCATTTTTGGATTCGGAATATCGAATTTAGCCTAAGGTGAAATTTTGGTACATTTCGGATAACTTTCATATTTTGATGAATAGTGAAAAATACTAAATTTTAATTAAAAACAACTTTTTTAATCAAAATAATTAATAGTGATAAATTATGAATTTGAGTGGTTTTAAAGTATATTTAGAATATATTTTTACCATTTAATATAATTTTGGTCATTGGACATAATTTTACAATTAAACCGAACATAAACGAGTGTCAATCTTTTGATAGTTATTATCTCTTAAAAACACGCTTTTTGTTTTGACAGCGGGAATTAATTTTAAATTAATTTCTGCCACTTATGTGTTTTTAATTTAGGAAAATGGATTCCATATTTGGAATCAGGATGTTCAAATTGTGTAAATAGGTAACTTTTATTTTTAGTCATTTTGAATAATTACTGTGGTAAATATTTTATTTACCATGGTTAAGGGTAAATCCGGTAAATAAGGGTTAAAAACTAATATTATAATAATACTAAATTACCCTAAAACGTGTCTTAACCTTATTGGTGGACACATACCCGACCATGGGCATCCTTGGGTCAATTTGGGGACCCCTTGGAGCCACTTGTATGTGGTAGGGACACATTATATTAATAAAGTTAAAATAAAAATAAAAATGGCATAAGCTTACATCTTTTAGAAGAACAATTTTTACATAGGGTTATACATGTTGGATTTTAGATTATAAATATTCATTAGAAATATAAAAAGATTTCCTACATGATGATATTTTATTTATAATTTTTAGACATCAAATAAGTTAAATTATTAATGACACAATAATGATGCAATGTTTACCTCATTAATAAATCATTGAAATAAATAATACTATAATGATTAAAATATTATCTAAAACCTGTCCAATTCTTATTGGTTGATGTTATTTAGAATATGAGTCATCTTATCTTCGACCTCAATGATTTTTGGACCATTATAAACCGAATATAATTATATTATAAAGTAATACTTTCACTCTTTCCTAAAGAGCCCCTCCTCTCCCTTATAAAAGGAGACCACTTCTACTCATTCCTCACACCTCTCAAGCCACTTGGCTCGTCCAAAATCTGCCCAACTAAGCTCCCCACATCCCTCTACTCCTCCTTGAAGCTTCCCCTTAGGCAGAAAGCATTTCAACAAGTCCTTTGGTTCCAACCAAAGTGAGTTACCTAAATTAAAGGTAACGATTTCTCTTAAATTATTTTCATTTATTTTGTTTCTTCAACTCCCAAACTCTTTTTATTTCCTTTCTTTTGTAACAACACCAGTATCCTCAATATACTAGGATGTTGTTATAAGAAGGATTTAAACTACACATACACACAACTCCATCTAATGGATGATGAACATAATGTTTCTGTGGATGGCAAACTAACGCCTCACGAAACGATGATTGTTCAAATACATCTTACCGCCTCTCATGGTGGCAATTATGATGGCACTGTAATTAAATATGATATTAATGATATATATTTTATATATAAGCTTCTGTAATTCCATTTTATTTCATACCATTATTCGTTTCATGTTGTATATACATACGATAATTTCATTTGAGGAAGTGCGGACTACCACCCCCTTAAAATGATATGACTCGTTCATACCACACATGGAACGTATAAAGGATGGTGTTAATGAACTTAAGTAACATATATAAAATATTATATTATACTGGAATAGTAATATACCTATGTATCATTTGGATTCGATTCTTTTAAAATAAAAATTAAATGGAAGTAGCGTTCGTGCGTACGTACGGACTACCGTCTCCACGAACGCGATGAGATTCATTCTCCATCGTATCCATTCAAGTATAATTATCATTTAATGATTTAAAAAAGATGTTTAAGTACTTAATATCATTCTGGATATGAATAAGATACAACAAACATGACTTATGTAACAAAACATATAAAGAAAATGAGTAAGTTAACACCCGAAACGGCGATAATACTAAGATATTATTATCAAATCAATATTAAAAGATCATATATGATATCATATTAATGTATATGATTCTTGTATAATTTAGTAACAATTATTTCACTATTATACAGGAGTTTAACCTACCCCAACCAAGGAAAAGTACAAGGTAAGGGTTATTTCACAATCTCTTCATTATCCGAGGTTGTATTATACGTAATAATCTACTGGGACCTCTTTATCATCCACATCCATGTTTCTTCGAAATGTATTTCAAAACATTTTTACTATTTACAAGAATATGGGTTAAAGTCATTTATACCCTTGTTTTACTTTTTATAAGAGGTTTATAAAGGAATCTTTCCGTCGTTTTCAAAACAAGGTCCTTTTTAACCTTTTCGACAGAATTGAGGTAAGAATGTTTTTTTTAACTTATACGGCGGGTGCGGTTATTTTCCGCCGTTATAAAATCGTCGAAGCTTTCCATACAAGCTTATAAGAATATTTTCAAAGAAAATGTTTTATTTTATATGGATCTTAAATGATTTCAAAATAAAAGGAGATACTTCTTTAAAAAGAATTTTGATTTCATCTATGTCAACATCCTTTGATGGATTTTAAGATTATTTGAAGTTGATTTATTATGATACAAAACTTCTATATTGTATTGAAGGTTTTGTGATATGTTTGACTGTGGATGTGCTATTTTTATACCATTCATAGTTTATGGTGAAATTATTGACATTTCGTATGCTAGTTTTAATACGAATGTTTATGTTATGTTTAAACCTTTTCATATGGGAATGCATTGGACTTAATAAGTGACGGGTGGAGCCCGCTATAGCTCCTAGATGCATCGGTAGGTCTCATGAGACAAAATAGTGTCTTGGCACAAGGACTTGACAAAATATTATTTGTAGTCTTGGCACGAGGCCTTGGCTATGTGGTTATGATAGTCTGGCATTATGCATTCCAACATTATGAAAGTGGTTATTGATTTTTGCATGTGATTATTCGATTAGTAGAATATCCATGTGAATAAGTAAATGGAATTATTTCATTTTATTTATGCCGTACCATGTTGAAAGTTCATGTTTGAAAGGCTTTTGTTTAAGTTATACATTGCCTTAAATGTTTATACTTATTTTTGAATGTTCCGCTATATTGTTATCCTTACTGGGCATTTGAGCTCACCCCTTTTCTATGTTTTATTTTTCCCAGGAAGTGAAGAAGTAAATTATGAATGACCTGCAGGGATATTATATGGGGATATGAGTGTGGATTATGGAGACATTATGTTGTTGTAGTAGTTTTTCATTTTATGATGTAATGTAAAACTTATGAATATATCTAGTATTTCCAAGGCTACTAAACCAATCGGTCTTTCGAGATTTGATCTTTCTTGTGATCATACCAATGTTATGTAATAATGCACCAACTCTGGGTAACTCGGGTCGGGGCGTTACAGTTGGTATCAGAGGAAGTTTAGTACAAACCTTGGAAGCTAGATTTAGATAAACTCTGATTAGAGCACGTAGACCTAAGATGAACTTTGAGGATTAGTATAGAAGAACTTCCTAGAATTTTGGTATTGTAGAGATTTTGTGAGTTTTCCAAGAAATACATCCCTGTCTGGATACGAGCAGGTAGAGGCGGCTCTGGCACAGATGTACCTAGGGGTAAAACCCGAAAACACCGCTTTGAGCTAGACTCGAACGGGAACTGGTGCACGACAACGGGCCTTGCTGCACTCTTGGTTACGACACTCCCGGGGGATATGCTTAGGATAACTCTCATTTTATTTACAAATCATTATGAAGGGTTTATGAGTATATACTTTCTCAAAGAAAACATTTTTATGATTATGGATTATATCCATAAATAGTTCAATTTATGTTAAGTGTTTTATAAGTATGAGATTATGTATTTTGATTCATAAACTGATCTAGTTTATGCCATTGTTTAGAAATGGCGCCCAGTAGAAGGAATGAGAACTCCGGAAATGCACATGATCCAAAGAGAAGGAAGGATCATATCTTTCATGGTCTTAAGCTAGAATTTATAAGAGAAATAGTCTCCCATGTATTATCATCATATGAAGAAATAATATCATGTATTGATAAGATAAGTAAAGAGATTACTGAGTCCTATGGCTTTGAAGGGAAGTAAGAGAAGAAAAGGATAGAAGAGAGAAAGATGGATAAAGGGAAGAGGGAAAAGAAGAATTTTCCCATATGTGGTAACTGTGGAAAGAAACACCCTGGAACTTGCCTGAAAGGAATGGGAGTTTGTTATAAGTGTGGAGGAAAAGGGCACAAAGTACGTGACTGCAAGGGTAAGAAAATGGTTTCAAATGTACAATGCTTCATTTGCAAGGAGTTTGGACACTACGCGAACCTATGTCCCAGTCATCAGACTATGACGCAAATGATGCTATTGGATAATAATCAAGTTATGATACTACCACAGATGAAGAGGAATGATTAGAGTTCTTATGTTGATTATGTCAATTGAGTGTTGTATCAACAATGTACTTGTTATAATAATTATGGAGTATATAAGGATTGTACTGCAGTACTATTTCATTAAGGACTTGAGATGGTGTGGAACAAAGAAAAGTGACTCAGTAGCAGGTTAAATGTTTGGAAAATATATGGTTGAGAGAAAGATAAACCATAATATGGTTCAGATACCGAGGTGGTGATTTTAGAATAATACATGATTGATTTGGATAAATTATATTGGATATTATTGACTACCTTGAAGATGATTAATGATTTGTATATTCCATCATTGTTGGGGTTTAAAACATTTTTGGATTAATGAAGTATATCCAGCATTCTATATGGAATAACGGAGCATGAATGTAATCAATAAGGAATATGGTAATACATGATGAAGGTATTCATATGATATTACGGGGTAAAAAGGATCTATATTATGTTTACCTTCCTTATAAATGTTAGACTGTGAGTTTGGACAGAAGTATTTTGGATAGTTCTAGTTTGAATTATTTTGGATTTCCATAAAAGGACAACCCGGAGGTCGGGCGGCAACCCGTCGCGTCCGGCAAGGCTGCGAGACTTGAACCCGCAACTGAAGGGCGACAAGGGTGTATCACCTACCACTGGACCATGAGATGTCCTGGATTAAATAATGTAGTTTTTATTAAAAGATCATGTAGATGAATTATAAATTCGTTTATTTTAGAACCCTATACGAATAGTGTAAATAGAATTTTTTTTACATTCTATTATCTTTTAGAGTGAAAGATGAGTTTGTGGTAGAAATTTATTAATGGATAAAACTCTAATTATAAAGTAAGTATATCTCCTTATGATCTTATCCAATCTCATAAATAAATTCCTCAATATTAAGAAAAGAAACTTTGAACAAAAATGTTTTCCTAGATGGTACCTTAAATCATCACTAATTTTTGGCTTTGGGATTGTTGGCCTTTTTATAGCCATGTTCTCTACCACTCTCCATCAGATAATTGATGGTTATATTTTTCTTCCATATCCATATTTTACTACATGGAACCCTAGTATGTGTTATTTTCGGTAATCTTCATACTTTCGACTCTTTATTTTAAATAGAGGCCTCATTAATTCATTTTTCGATGTGGGATTTCAACTAGGATACTTTGAAACGTCAAAAATGTGTTATCCTAATACCCTATGTTTTGTTGAACCGATGGTATTTCAATTCATCATAGATTGATGAATTTAATGACCTCAATTTTATACTTGTTTGTGATTGATGACCTCAATCACTACCTATAAATATTTACGTTTTTCCTCCGATTATATGTCTCCAATTTCCACCAATGTTCTCCTAATCGAGATCATAATTTGGTGGTGACCCTTTGATTTCTCTTTTCCTCATATTAAGACTAAATTTTAGTAACCCAATTTCCGATGTGGGTTTTCCCACAAATATATTTTCTACTTTCAACCTCTTATTTTCGAAGAACAATTTCAAATTGCGAGGACGCAATTTATTGAAGGAGGGGAGAATGTAACACCCCAAGATTTCATAGTGTGTTATTTCTTCAAAATAATTTAATAACTTGCACTACACACAACACCGAGTTCAATTGCACCATGAATTACCAAAAAAAAGCCATTAAAAGAGGTCATGAATAGTATTAACTAAATTTTAAACTTTATATAATCCTTATAATTTTAGAATCCATATTATAAGTTTCTTAGTCATAATGCAAGAACAGATTCATTTTCAGTATTGCACTTTTATCAACTTTTGATAGTGAAACCTTTTTAAATACAATATTTTAAAATTTTTGACTAAATGGAGACAACAAAAAATTTAAAATGAAACATCCCAATCTTCCACGGTACGCTTTCCTTTGAATAAAACAGTAGCGTGTGTTGTACGCAACTTCGAGTTCTAACACACCGTAACCAATCAAACTAGCCGTTATGAATAGTAATACCTACTTTTTGAAATTATATATATTTTATATTTGAAAATGGACTTCATTTTTGGATTCGGAATATCGAATTTAGCCTAAGGTGAAATTTTGGTACATTTCGGATAACTTTCATATTTTGATGAATAGTGAAAATTACTAAATTTTAATTAAAAACAACTTTTATAATCAAAATAATTAATAGTGATAAATTATGAATTTGAGTGGTTTTAAAGTATATTTAGAATATATTTTTACCATTTAATATAATGTTGGTCATTGGACATAATTTTACAATTAAACCGAACATAAACGAGTGTCAATCTTTTGATAGTTATTATCTCTTAAAAACACGCTTTTTGTTTTGACAGCGGGAATTAATTTTAAATTAATTTCTGCCACTTATGTGTTTTGAATTTAGGAAAATGGATTCCATATTTGGAATCAGGATGTTCAAATTGTGTAAATAGGTAACTTTTATTTTTAGTCATTTTGAATAATTACTGTGGTAAATATTTTATTTACCATGGTTAAGGGTAAATCCGGTAAATAAGGGTTAAAAACTAATATTATAATAATACTAAATTACCCTAAAACGTGTCTTAACCTTATTGGTGGACACATACCCGACCATGGGCATCCTTGGGTCAATTTGGGGACCCCTTGGAGCCACTTGTATGTGGTAGGGACACATTATATTAATAAAGTTAAAATAAAAATAAAAATGGCATAAGCTTACATCTTTTAGAAGAACAATTTTTACATAGGGTTATACATGTTGGATTTTCTATTATAAATATTAATTAAAAATATAAAAAGATTTCCTACATGATGATATTTTATTTATAATTTTTAGACATCAAATAAGTTAAATTATTAATGACACAATAATGATGCAATGTTTACCTCATTAATAAATCATTGAAATAAATAATACTATAATGATTAAAATATTATCTAAAACCTGTCCAATTCTTATTGGTTGATGTTATTTAGAATATGAGTCATCTTATCTTCGACCTCAATGATTTTTGGACCATTATAAACCGAATATAATTATATTATAAAGTAATACTTTCACTCTTTCCTAAAGAGCCCCTCCTCTCCCTTATAAAAGGAGACCACTTCTACTCATTCCTCACACCTCTCAAGCCACTTGGCTCGTCCAAACTCTGCCCAACTAAGCTCCCCACATCCCTCTCCTCCTCCTTGAAGCTTCCCCTTAGGCAGAAAGCATTTTAACAAGTCCTTTGGTTCCAACCAAAGTGAGTTACCTAAATTAAAGGTAACGATTTCTCTTAAATTATTTTCATTTATTTTGTTTCTTCAACTCCCAAACTCTTTTTATTTCCTTTCTTTTGTAACAACACCAGTATCCTCAATATAATAGGATGTTGTTATAAGAAGGATTCAAACTACACATACACACAACTCCATCTAATGGATGATGAACATAATGTTTATGTGGATGGCAAACTAACGCCTCACGAAACGATGATTGTTCAAATACATCTTACTGCCTCTCATGGTGGCAATTATGATGGAACTGTAATTAAATATGATATTAATGATATATATTTTATATATAAGCTTCTGTAATTCCATTTTATTTCATACCATTATTCGTTTCATGTTGTATATACATACGATAATTTCATTTGAGGAAGTGCGGACTACCGCCCCCTTAAAATGATATGACTCGTTCATACCACACATGGAACATATAAAGGATGGTGTTAATGAACTTAAGTAACATATATAAAATATTATATTATACTGGAATATTAATATACCTATGTATCATTTGGATTCGATTCTTTTAAAATAAAAATTAAATGGAAGTAGCGTTCGTGCGTACGTATGGACTACCGTCTCCACGAACGCGATGAGATTCATTCTCCATCGTATCCATTCAAGTATAATTATCATTTAATGATTTAAAAATGATGTTTAAGTACTTAATATCATTCTGGATATGAATAAGATACAACAAACATGACTTATGTAACAAAACATATAAAGAAAATGAGTAAGTTAACACCCGAAACGGCGATAATACTAAGATATTATTATCAAATCAATATTAAAAGATCATATATGATATCATATTAATGTATATGATTCTTGTATAATTTAGTAACAATTATTTCACTATTATACAGGAGTTTAACCTACCCCAACCAAGGAAAAGTACAAGGTAAGGGTTATTTCACAATCTCTTCATTATCCGAGGTTGTATTATACGTAATAATCTACTGGGACCTCTTTATCATCCACATCCATGTTTCTTCGAAATGTATTTCAAAACATTTTTACTATTTACAAGAATATGGGTTAAAGTCATTTATACCCTTGTTTGACTTTTTATAAGTGGTTTATAAAGGAATCTTTCCGTCGTTTTCAAAACAAGGTCCTTTTTAACCTTTTCGACAGAATTGAGGTAAGAATGTTTTTTTTTTAACTTATACGGCGGGTGCGATTATTTTCCGCCGTTATAAAATCGTCGAAGCTTTCCATACAAGCTTATAAGAATATTTTCAAAGAAAATGTTTTATTTTATATGGATCTTAAATGATTTCAAAATAAAAGGAGATACTTCTTTAAAAAGAATTTTGATTTCATCTATGTCAACATCCTTTGATGGATTTTAAGATTATTTGAAGTTGATTTATTATGATACAAAACTTCTATATTGTATTGAAGGTTTTTTGATATGTTTGACTGTGGATGTGCTATTTTTATACCATTCATAGTTTATGGTGAAATTATTGACATTTCGTATGCTAGTTTTAATACGAATGTTTATGTTATGTTTAAACCTTTTCATATGGGAATGCATTGGACTTAATAAGTGACGGGTGGAGCCCGCTATAGCTCCTCGATGCATCGGTAGGTCTCATGAGACAAAATAGTGTCTTGGCACAAGGCCTTGACAAAATCTTATTTGTAGTCTTGGCACGAGGCCTTGGCTATGTGGTTATGATAGTCTGGCATTATGCATTCCAACATTATGAAAGTGGTTATTGATTTTTGCATGTGATTATTCGATTAGTAGAATATCCATGTGAATAAGTAAATGGCATTATTTCATTTTATTTATGCCGTACCATGTTGAATGTTCATGTTTGAAAGGCTTTTGTTTAAGTTATACATTGCCTTAAATGTTTATGCTTATTTTTGAATGTTCCGCTATATTGTTATCCTTACTGGGCATTTGAGCTCACCCCTTTTCTATGTTTTATTTTTCCCAGGAAGTGAAGAAGTAAATTATGAATGACCTGCAGGGATATTATATGGGGATATGAGTGTGGATTATGGAGACATTATGTTGTTGTAGTAGTTTTTCATTTTATGATGTAATGTAAAACTTATGAATATATCTAGTATTTCCAAGGCTACTAAACCAATCGGTCTTTCGAGATTTGATCTTTCTTGTGATCATACCAATGTTATGTAATAATGCACCAACTCTGGGTAACTGGGGTCTGGGCGTTACAGTTGGTATCAGAGGAAGTTTAGTACAAACCTTGGAAGCTAGATTTAGATAAACTCTGATTAGAGCACGTAGACCTAAGATGAACTTTGAGGATTAGTACAGAAGAACTTCCTAGAATTTTGGTATTGTAGAGATTTTGTGAGTTTTCCAAGAAATACATCCCTGTCTGGATACGAGCAGGTAGAGGCGGCTCTGGCACAGATGTACCTAGGGGTAAAACCCGAAAACACCGCTTTGAGCTAGACTCGAACGGGAACTGGTGCACGACAACGGGCCTTGCTGCACTCTTGGTTACGACACTCCCGGGGGATATGCTTAGGATAACTCTCATTTTCTTTACAAATAATTATGAAGGGTTTATGAGTATATACTTTCTCAAAGAAAACATTTTTATGATTATGGATTATATCCATAAATAGTTCAATTTATGTTAAGTGTTTTATAATTATGAGATTATGTATTTTGATTCATAAACTGATCTAGTTTATGCCATTGTTTAGAAATGGCGCCCAGTATAAGGAATGAGAACTCCGGAAATGCACATGATCCAAAGAGAAGGAAGGATCATATCTTTCATGGTCTTAAGCTAGAATTTATAAGAGAAATAGTCTCCCATGTATTATCATCATATGAAGAAATAATATCATGTATTGATAAGATAAGTAAAGAGATTACTGAGTCCTATGGCTTTGAAGGGAAGTAAGAGAAGAAAAGGATAGAAGAGAGAAAGATGGATAAAGGGAAGAGGGAAAAGAAGAATTTTCCTATATGTGGTAACTGTGGAAAGAAACACCCTGGAACTTGCCTGAAAGGAATGGGAGTTTGTTATAAGTGTGGAGGAAAAGGGCACAAAGTATGTGACTGCAAGGGTAAGGAAATGGTTTCAAATGTACAATGCTTCATTTGCAAGGAGTTTGGACACTACGCGAACCTATGTCCCAGTCATCAGACTGTGACGCAAATGATGCTATTGGATAATAATCAAGTTATGATACTACCACAGATGAAGAGGAATGATTAGAGTTCTTATGTTGATTATGTCAATTGAGTGTTGTATCAACAATGTACTTGTTATAATAATTATGGAGTATATAAGGATTGTACTGCAGTACTATTTCATTAAGGACTTGAGATGGTGTGGAACAAAGAAAAGTGACTCAGTAGCAGGTTAAATGTTTGGAAAATATATGGTTGAGAGAAAGATAAACCATAATATGGTTCAGATACCGAGGTGGTGATTTTAGAATAATACATGATTGATTTGGATAAATTATATTGGATATTATTGACTACCTTGAAGCTGATTAATGATTTGTATATTCCATCATTGTTGGGGTTTAAAACATTTTTGGATTAATGAAGTATATCCAGCATTCTATATGGAATAAGGGAGCATGAATGTAATCAATAAGGAATATGGTAATACATGATGAAGGTATTCATATGATATTACGGGGTAAAAAGGATCTATATTATGTTTACCTTCCTTATAAATGTTAGACTGTGAGTTTGGACAGAAGTATTTTGGATAGTTCTAGTTTGAATTATTTTGGATTTCCATAAAAGGACAACCCGGAGGTCTGGCGGCAACCCGTCGCGTCCGGCAAGGCTGCGAGACTTGAACCCGCAACTGAAGGGCGACAAGGGTGTATCACCTACCACTGGACCATGAGATGTCCTGGATTAAATAATGTAGTTTTTATTAAAAGATCATGTAGATGAATTATAAATTCGTTTATTTTAGAACCCTATACGAATAGTGTAAATAGAATTTTTTTTACATTCTATTATCTTTTAGAGTGAAAGATGAGTTTGTGGTAGAAATTTATTAATGGATAAAACTCTAATTATAAAGTAAGTATATCTCCTTATGATCTTAGCCAATCTCATAAATAAATTCCTCAATATTAAGAAAAGAAAATTTGAACAAAAATGTTTTCCTAGATGGTACCTTAAATCATCACTAATTTTTGGCTTTGGGATTGTTGGCCTTTTTATAGCCATGTTCTCTACCACTCTCCATCAGATAATTGATGGTTAGATTTTTCTTCCATATCCATATTTTACTACATGGAACCCTAGTATGTGTTATTTTCGGTAATCTTCATACTTTCGACTCTTTATTTTAAATAGAGGCCTCATTAATTCATTTTTCGATGTGGGATTTCAACTAGGATACTTTGAAACGTCAAAAATGTGTTATCCTAATACCCTATGTTTTGTTGAACCGATGGTATTTCAATTCATCATAGATTGATGAATTTAAGGACCTCAATTTTATACTTGTTTGTGATTGATGACCTCAATCACTACCTATAAATATTTACGTTTTTCCTCCGATTATATGTCTCCAATTTCCACCAATGTTCTCCTAATCGAGATCATAATTTGGTGGTGACCCTTTGATTTCTCTTTTCCTCATATTAAGACTAAATTTTAGTAACCCAATTTCCGATGTGGGTTTTCCCACAAATATATTTTCTACTTTCAACCTCTTATTTTCGAAGAACAATTTCAAATTGCGAGGAAGCAATTTATTGAAGGAGGGGAGAATGTAACACCCCAAGATTTCATAGTGTGTTATTTCTTCAAAATAATTTAATAACTTGCACAACACACAACACCGAGTTCAATTGCACCATGACTTACCAAAAAAAAGCCATTAAAAGAGGTCATGAATAGTATTAACTAAATTTTAAACTTTATATAATCCTTATAGTTTTAGAATCCATATTATGAGTTTCTTAGTCATAATGCAAGAACAGATTCATTTTCAGTATTGCACTTTTATCAATTTTTGATAGTGAAACCTTTTTAAATACAATATTTTAAACTTTTTGACTAAATGGAGACATCAAAAAATTTAAAATGAAACATCCCAAGCTTCCACGGTACGCTTTCCTTTGAATAAAACAGTAGCATGTGTTGTACGCAACTTCGAGTTCTAACACACCGTAACCAATCAAACTATCCGTTATGAATAGTAATACCTACTTTTTGAAATTATATATATTTTATATTTGAAAATGGACTTCATTTTTGGATTCGGAATATCGAATTTAGCCTAAGGTGAAATTTTGGTACATTTCGGATAACTTTCATATTTTGATGAATAGTAAAAATTACTAAATTTTAATTAAAAACAACTTTTTTAATCAAAATAATTAATAGTGATAAATTATGAATTTGAGTGGTTTTAAAGTATATTTAGAATATATTTTTACCATTTAACATAATGTTGGTCATTGGACATAATTTTACAATTAAACCGAACATAAACGATTGTCAATCTTTTGATAGTTATTATCTCTTAAAAACACGCTTTTTGTGTTGACAGCGGGAATTAATTTTAAATTAATTTCTGCCACTTATGTGTTTTGAATTTAGGAAAATGGATTCCATATTTGGAATCAGGATGTTCAAATTGTGTAAATAGGTAACTTTTATTTTTAGTCATTTTGAATAATTACTGTGGTAAATATTTTATTTACCATGGTTAAGGGTAAATCCGGTAAATAAGGGTTAAAAAATAATATTATAATAATACTAAATTACCCTAAAACGTGTCTTAACCTTATTGGTGGACACATACCCGACCATGGGCATCCTTGGGTCAATTTGGGGACCCCTTGGAGCCACTTGTATGTGGTAGGGACACATTATATTAATAAAGTTAAAATAAAAATAAAAATGGCATAAGCTTACATCTTTTAGAAGAACAATTTTTACATAGGGTTATACATGTTGGATTTTCTATTATAAATATTCATTAGAAATCTAAAAAGATTTACTACATGATGATATTTTATTTATAATTTTTAGACATCAAATAAGTTAAATTATTAATGACACAATAATGATGCAATGTTTACCTCATTAATAAATCATTGAAATAAATAATACTATAATGATTAAAATATTATCTAAAACCTGTCCAATTCTTATTGGTTGATGTTATTTAGAATATGAGTCATCTTATCTTCGACCTCAATGATTTTTGGACCATTATAAACCGAATATAATTATATTATAAAGTAATACTTTCACTCTTTCCTAAAGAGCCCCTCCTCTCCCTTATAAAAGGAGACCACTTCTACTCATTCCTCACACCTCTCAAGCCACTTGGCTCGTCCAAACTCTGCCCAACTAAGCTCCCCACATCCCTCTCCTCCTCCTTGAAGCTTCCCCTTAGGCAGAAAGCATTTCAACAAGTCCTTTGGTTCCAACCAAAGTGAGTTACCTAAATTAAAGGTAACGATTTCTCTTAAATTATTTTCATTTATTTTGTTTCTTCAACTCCCAAACTCTTTTTATTTCCTTTCTTTTGTAACAACACCAGTATCCTCAATATACTTGGATGTTGTTATAAGAAGGATTCAAACTACACATACACACAACTCCATCTAATGGATGATGAACATAATGTTTCTGTGGATGGCAAACTAACGCCTCACGAAACGATGATTGTTCAAATACATCTTACCGCCTCTCATGGTGGAAATTATGATGGCACTGTAATTAAATATGATATTAATGATATATATTTTATATATAAGCTTCTGTAATTCCATTTTATTTCATACCATTATTCGTTTCATGTTGTATATACATACGATAATTTCATTTGAGGAAGTGCGGACTACCGCCCCCTTAAAATGATATGACTCGTTCATACCACACATGGAACGTATAAAGGATGGTGTTAATGAACTTAAGTAACATATATAAAATATTATATTATACTGGAATAGTAATATACCTATGTATCATTTGGATTCGATTATTTTAAAATAAAAATTAAATGGAAGTAGCGTTCGTGCGTACGTACGGACTACCGTCTCCACGAACGCGATGAGATTCATTCTCCATCGTATCCATTCAAGTATAATTATCATTTAATGATTTAAAAATGATTTTTAAGTACTTGATATCATTCTGGATATGAATAAGATACAACAAACATGACTTATGTAACAAAACATATAAAGAAAATGAGTAAGTTAACACCCGAAACGGCGATAATACTAAGATATTATTATCAAATCAATATTAAAAGATCATATATGATATCATATTAATGTATATGATTCTTGTATAATTTAGTAACAATTATTTCACTATTATACAGGAGTTTAACCTACCCCAACCAAGGAAAAGTACAAGGTAAGGGTTATTTCACAATCTCTTCATTATCCGAGGTTGTATTATACGTAATAATCTACTGGGACCTCTTTATCATCCACATCCATGTTTCTTCGAAATGTATTTCAAAACATTTTTACTATTTACAAGAATATGGGTTAAAGTCATTTATACCCTTGTTTGACTTTTTATAAGAGGTTTATAAAGGAATCTTTCCGTCGTTTTCAAAACAAGGTCCTTTTTAACCTTTTCGACAGAATTGAGGTAAGAATGTTTTTTTAACTTATACGGCGGGTGCGGTTATTTTCCGCCGTTATAAAATCGTCGAAGCTTTCCATACAAGCTTATAAGAATATTTTCAAAGAAAATGTTTTATTTTATATGGATCTTAAATGATTTCAAAATAAAAGGAGATACTTCTTTAAAAAGAATTTTGATTTCATCTATGTCAACATCCTTTGATGGATTTTAAGATTATTTGAAGTTGATTTATTATGATACAAAACTTCTATATTGTATTTAAGGTTTTGTGATATGTTTGACTGTGGATGTGCTATTTTTATACCATTCATAGTTTATGGTGAAATTATTGACATTTCGTATGCTAGTTTTAATACGAATGTTTATGTTATGTTTAAACCTTTTCATATGGGAATGCATTGGACTTAATAAGTGATGGGTGGAGCCCGCTATAGCTCCTCGATGTATCGGTAGGTCTCATGAGACAAACTAGTGTCTTGGCACAAGGCCTTGACAAAATCTTATTTGTAGTCTTGGCACGAGGCCTTGGCTATGTGGTTATGATAGTCTGGCATTATGCATTCCAACATTATGAAAGTGGTTATTGATTTTTGCATGTGATTATTCGATTAGTAGAATATCCATGTGAATAAGTAAATGGCATTATTTCATTTTATTTATTCCGTACCATGTTGAAAGTTCATGTTTGAAAGGCTTTTGTTTAAGTTATACATTGCCTTAAATGTTTATGCTTATTTTTGAATGTTCCGCTATATTGTTATCCTTACTGGGCATTTGAGCTCACCCCTTTTCTATGTTTTATTTTTCCCAGGAAGTGAAGAAGTAAATTATGAATGACCTGCAGGGATATTATATGGGGATATGAGTGTGGATTATGGAGACATTATGTTGTTGTAGTAGTTTTTCATTTTATGATGTAATGTAAAACTTATGAATATATCTAGTATTTCCAAGGCTACTAAACCAATCGGTCTTTCGAGATTTGATCTTTCTTGTGATCATACCAATGTTATGTAATAATGCACCAACTCTGGGTAACTGGGGTCGGGGCGTTACAATATATGTGGAGAACAATACTTCTCCAAGGTGGATTTGGGGTTGAGATATTACCAAGAAAGGGTGAAGGAGGAGGATATCCCCAAGACTTATTTTCATAATAGGTATGAGCACTATGTATTCATAGTAATTCCTTTCAGACTCACTAATTATCTATAAATCTTCATGTAATAGATGAATAAATTCTTTAGAGATTACCTTTATAAATTCATGGTAGTCTTTATAAATTATATTTTAATATTCTCCAAAACCAACGAGGAGCATGAGGAGTGTCTAAGCACTATACTAGAGACCTTGTGAAATGATAAGATCTATGAAAAATACAATAAGTGTAAGTTCTCATTGATGTAATTACCATTCTTGGGTCATATCATCACAAGCAATGGGATATCTATGGATACCTCCAAGAAAAATGAAATTGAGGGATGGTTGAGGCCAACATCTATGATGGATATCCATATCTTCCATGGGTTAACTGGATATCATGACCGCTTTTTTTGAATTTTATCATGATTTTAAAACCCTATTACCAAGATAACTCAGAATGGATTCAAGTTTTCTTGAAGTTATGAATGAAAAAATAGCTTCAAAGACTTAAAAAGGAAGCTAATCATTGCACATGTGCTCACATTTCCCATAAGTGGATAACATTTTTTGGTATTTGGTGATTCTTACAAGAAGGGAATGGTTTGTGTGTTGATGAAAAAATGAAAAATTAATTACCTATGCGTCAAGGAAATTTAAATTTCATGAGAAAAACTATCCAACACATGATCTGGAGTTGGCTATAGTAATATTCTCTTTGAAAATTTGGTGGAATTACCACTTTGGGGAGAAGTGTGAAATATATATGAATCATAAAAGCTTCAAGTATATATTCACATAGAAAGAGTTGAACTTGCACCAATGAAAATGGTTAGATCTGATCAAATACTATGACTTCCCAATCCAATACCACCCTAGGAAAGTGAACAAGGTGGTGGATGCTCTAAGACGAAAGGACCCAAGGATTCTTTCATTGATGATAATTTAAAAGGATCCAATCTTCTCATATTTGATGAAGATGGACATGGGAATCATAAATAAGGGAACATCATCAATCCTTTCACAAATTTTTTCTCAACTATCTTTTTTGTAATGGTTAAAGGATGCTCAAAAATATGGTGTGGGAATTCAAAATAAAGTGGAAATTGTCAGAAATGGGAAATCCTCGGAATTTAATGTTAATGAAGAAGGATTTTTGAGATTTGGGTCAACACTATGTGTTCCATCAAATACAGAGTTAAATAATGATCTTTTGGATGATGCACATAGTTCAAATTTATCCATTCACCCAGGAAACACAAAGATGTATTGAGTTCTCTGAGGGAACTATTTTTGGGATAACATAAATAATGAGATCCTTGAATATACATGAAAGTGCCTGGTATGTTAGAAAAGTGAAGGGTGAGAGGCGGAATTTTTAGGGGATGATGCAACCATTACCCATAACAATATGGAAATGGGAAAACATCACCATGGACTTTTTCATTGGACTTCTGAAGATATCCAAATGAAACAATGCTATCTAGGTTATTGTGGATCATCCTACAATGATGGCACACATAATTGTTATTAAATAAGATTCCTTGTCGGATCAACCGACACAGATATACATTAGAGAATTTGTAATGATGCATGGAGTACCACTATCGATTGTATCTGATCGAGATCCAAGATTCAGCTCTATGTTTTGGAAGAGTCTCCAACATGCTCTGAATACTGATCTGAACATCATTATTTCTTATATCCTCAAACTGATGGATAATCTAGGTGTACTATCCAAACACTTGAAAGCATGTTGAGAGCATGCTTAATGGACTTCAATGGAGGATGGGATCAACATCTTCCACTGGTTGAGTTCTCTTACAATAACAGTTTCCACTCAAGCATCCAAATGTATCCTTATGAAGCCCTTTATGGAAAGCGGTGTAGAACATCGGTATGTTGGGATGAATCTAGGGAAAAAACTCCTAGGTCCAAAAATTGTAAAAGAAATTGTGAAGAAGGTTTAGAACATCCAGCATCACATTAAAGTTGCTCAGAGTCGACGAAAGATTCGTGCTGATAATCATCAATGAGGACTAGATTTTGATGTTGGAGACATGGTATTCCTCTACATATCACCATGGAATAGAGTTATGAGATTTGGGAATAATGGAAATCTTAGTCCAAGGTAAATCATCCCTTTTGAGATCCTTGATCGCATTGGAGTAGTGGAATATCGAATAGCACTCCCATCGAAACTTTCTCAAATACATGATGTATTCCATGTATCACTCTTGAGGAAGTACATAACTAACCCATCGCATGTACTTAATCCAAATATGGTATCATTAGAAAATGATCTCTCCTATGAAGATAATTCAGTGAAGATCTTAGATCATAGGGAAAAGTTTTACAAAATAATACAGTACCCCTCATCAAAGTGTTGTGGAGAAACCACAAGTTTAAAGAAGCAACGTGGGAATCATAGGAAGTGATGAAGAATAATTACCCTCATATGTTTTAGTTTGGGAAAAGGAAATTTCAAGGGTGAAATTTCTTGGGGGGAGATTTTAGTGACACAAACTTTTATTAATGAAAAATCCTCATGATCTAATTAAATGTCTTATTATGTAAAATGGTTATATAAGACATATTCACTTACTTGGTTTTATGATTTTGTATTTTAAAATACCATTTAGAATTTTAATTGTTGCTAATATAGTCATTGAACATTGATCATGTGATTAGTATAAATATAGGGCTTTAACAAATCCAGTTTACTCAGAAAAAGGAAGTGATGGCCTCATCCAGTGGAATTGCTCCATATGAAGCCCAATTTTCAGAGCTTAGAAAGTAGGTAGAATCATTGGGCTTTGCTCTGGACCAATCCCAAGATGAGCTTTAACAAGTTAATCATGAAAATAATAGCCTATGATAGAAGTGTAAGTTAATAGAGATTACCACCCGAGAAATGTTATATGAGCTACCCCAAGAGTCTGTCACTACCTCACACCTTACCCTTAGGTGTTAAGTGGGTGTTATAAGAGATTATTTAACAAGACCCTAGAACTATTGTTATGTGTGTTAGTTTTTTATAGAATAACGAATATACATTCATTTTATTATTGTTAATTTGTAAATGGTTTTTAAATCAGAAATAGTATTTTTAGTTAATATTAAATTCGGAAATCTATTTTGATGAATTAGTGGATTTTTTAATTAAATAATATTTCAATAAAATATTATTAGTAAATTAATTTCTATTAAATATAAATTGTCGTATAATTTTTATTAATACAATTATAATTTTTATTAATTTTTGAATGGTGTTTTTTTCAAAACACATGAATTTTTTATAAATATCAGTTATTATTTTAAAAGTGAAAATTAACATATTTAGAAAATTATTTAGATAAAATGAATATTATTTTTGGATTCAGGGCATTAAAATTATCTAATGGTGAATTTTTCATAATTTTCTGAGACAGTCGAATTCTGGATAAAAATTAAATATCGTTTAAATATATAATGTGTTTTATGAAATCCTAATGAACCAATAGGGATGTAATTAAATACTATAAAGGTGATATTCTTCCAATATATGTGTTACCTTTAAAATAATGAGATTTTATTTTTTTTTTAAATTTTACAATGCCTTAGTGGACCCTCCAAGACTTATTAAATATTTTAACTTTTTGAAATGATTTCCTTTAGAGTGTGACTCACCTCAACATAAGCAAGCCTAATATTTTAATAAGTTAGCCCATTGGACTTATAAATTACATTTTTTTACTCCCATTTGGAAAAAACCATGGGAAAAAATCATTGTATGTTTTTAGTTTTTGATTAGTTTAATATTTAGTGTCCAAAACCTAAATAATAAAGAATTCCCTCTATTTTACTATATAAACCCACTCAATATCACATTCATCTTCACTCAAACCATTTTAATCTCGAAAACCCTCTTTCCTAATCTCTCTATAATCTTCCCAAGGCACCCCTATCACCCACTAATTCTCTCTCAATTCTCTCCAATGCCTTTGGGATCTTCACTTTTCTTCCTTATTTATGTCCAATTTTCCTTACATTGTTATTCCCTTTTATTTTCAATTACATATGTTGGGGGTATAATTTCTCACCTCCCCCATACTTCTGTACTTATTTTTTAATGATGAGATACCCCTTTATCTCTCATTAATGTCTCTCATGTACACATGTTACCATGCCGAAATTCCGTAAGGGATTTCTCTATCCTCATTTACATTCAAGAAATTATTTTATATTATGTATATAAATTACATTACATATATTGGGAAGTTTATATATATTACCCCCTAACTATCCATTTCATGCACATATAATGAGATACCACTTTTTCTCTCATCACCCAATTTTATGAATTCTTATGTCACGCCGTTATGCTGTCGAAATTGCACTGCGATTTTCCTAGAAAATTTCATTGTGTGGTGAATACCATACCCATTTCTTTATCAAGGTCATTAGACTTTATGCACATTTAATTATTTATTATATATTTTCATGTATTTATTCCAAATTCTTGAATTTTTTAATAAATGGTGATGTTTAATGATTCCATGTTGTATGATTCACGTGGCACACTTATGCATGAAATGAAATGTCTATAAAGGGTGCGCCATGATAGCGATCCAATGTGTTGGTTAAAGAATAGAATCATGATACACCATGTGAAATGAGGGTTTACTCATTATAATTCAAGTGAAATTAGGTTTTACTCATTCTAATTCAATTTCAATGAGATTTTACTCATGTTCCATGTGCAATGAGCCTTGGATCATGCTAATTTTATGTTAAATGTTATTGCAATATCTCCACGTTATGATAATCATGCTATATCATTCCTATATGTTAATGTTTCTCTTATAATCCATTGATATGACTACTGACTAATAAGTATTTTATTATTCATGTTATTCCTTGTTTACTCCCTTACTGGGATTTATTGCTCACCCTTTTCTTATTTATGTCCTCAGGTTATCCCATGAAATGCTAAGTATGAAGGGATGTTATAATCGTGTAAAAGAAGTTCTTAACAAAGATGATGTATTTTTATGTCTTAAGTTGTCATTTTAGGTTCTTAAGCCCCAAAGACACTATACATCTCGATCTTCTAGGTTGAATTAAGTGCAAGTTTATGTAATAAATCACGTTTAAGTGTATAATAAATAGAAGGGTTGTTATAGGAAATATGGTTTTTGTTAGAATCCTACATGGTTGTATCTTATGTTTTTTATTTATACTTTTCTCCATTTTAGGATTCACTCCAAAAATATCATTTCCTTTTGATCGTGTGTTGTGATTGTTCATTTAAAAATTAAAAATATGAAATTAACACCATAAAAAAAACCCAGCATAAAATGTGGAATTGAAATAAACCAATAAAATCAAATCAAATTTTAAAAAACTAAAAACCAAAAAAAAAACTATCCCCAACAACGGTTCCAGTTTGATAGGCCAAAATAGTGTCATTAATTACCTATGGGTCTGTGAAAAACACAAATTTATAAAACTCTATAAGTGAAACTAATTAATTAAAATGAGTATAGTTGTAGGTCGGGATCAATCCAAATAGAAGACAAAAATAGTTTTATTAGGTTTTCAAAATATTAAATTTTATTAAATTATATAAAGAGGTGAAAAAATATTGGTTTTATTGATTTTGAAGAAGTAAAATGAAAGAAAATTGTTTGATTGGTTTGAATAAATATTTTTGAGCATTCCAGGGTTTTTTAATTTTCAGGTTCATCTACAATAGGATTTTATAAAATAGGTTAATTGATTCATTATTGGTATCATAGTTGAGATGAGTAAGTTCCAATGGTCATGGTATCCCCTCCATGACATGGAAATCCCCTATTTACCTTGGTCTAGTAATTTTGGTCTTCACCGAATCATGTTTATGTCAATACTATTTATAAACCCGGTTTCAACTAATTTTGACAAAGGCCATGCCTCCTTTAGGGTTGTCAGTTGCGCAATATTAAATTTCCTTTGAGATTAAAATATCAATGGACATGGTAAAATAAAAATAAAGGGATTATAAGTTGAAGATAAAATTGTGGAAAACCAAATACATGAATAAAATAAAAATAAATTAATCCAATGCAACTTACCCCATATATTATATCACCATATGATAAGGTGGGTTTACCTACTCATCCTAGTGATGAGAGGATTATAGGTAATGAGAAAAGAAAAAGAAATCATAAAGGGAAGGGAGACGAACTTTGGGAAGGCCCTATACAACGCAGCTTCACACACCAAGGTTTGGTCTCCGTATCTCCAATTCCTCCAAAAGAAGCTAGGTATCTATCCTGGTATAAGCTCCATATGGGATCTTATATTGATGAAGATCATTAATAATTGGTCCAAAGGTTGTCTACGGTAGGTCCCATGTTAAATATTGCACCCAAATTTAACGATAGGTGGAATCTCGATATTTAACATTCATTATAACAATTTACATGACATGTAATGTGTTTCAAAAAATGTAATATTTTAATTTCCAGACACTGTGAATTTTAGTGTATCTCTTCCAAACACTCATCCCAAAAAAAACTCACATTGTGTAAATGAAATACCTGATGTGTAAGTTGGTCTACTCTAGTTTTCCAGCTCTACTACATCCCCAAAAATCCAGTGTTGCAGCATACTCATTTTTTAATTATATTTTGTATCCATCCATAAAACACAGAATAAGTTAAATAATTCAATTAATTGAAAGTATAATCAATTAAATATATAAACTAATATATTGAAATACCATAAAATATATTCATAAAATACATATATAAAATTCCACCACAATTGAATTCATACTTTTCCTCAATGATGGAATCATAACATACTACAAAGGATGTTCACCTTGCTATGATTTAAATTCAATTTCAATAAAAATAGTTGATCCAATGAAAAATTAAATGTTTGAGCATCACAGGTAGAAAATTTTGCAAAACCTAATTTTTGAAAGAATACAAATCAACCATGCATTTTACTTTTCCTCTTCTATAATAGCCAATAATTTTTAGTCATCCATTTTCATTTTTCAAAAAATTATTAATATGCATTCCAATTTCAATTTACCTCAATTTGAATTTATCCAATCATCATCAAGTTATGAATGAATATAGTGACGCACATACCTCGAGATAAAGTAACTTACCTTAGGCTTGCAAGGTATCTATCATCTTCACCACATAAACAAAAAAAATCACAATTAGTCATAAGGGATTCATCGTTTTAGGATCTAATGACTATAAGGCTTAGGATAGGTAGGTAAATGATGTAAATCAAGTAAGTCATAAAAAGTTGGTTCAACTCAATATTTATTTGTATGATAACAAAAAATACCTCTATGCAAGTCTTTCCCCTAATATCTCAGAGAAGGTTTGTAATGAGATGAAATGAAATAAATGAAACACCCTCTTTTATTATATATATATATGTATATATATATATTCTTTTATTTTTTTGAAATTTTTGATAGGGAAAATTATCACATCCACCACCCAACCCCTAATGATCTCTGAATGATACTATTTTTACTAGTTATAAAAAGATCATCAGTCAAGCAATGGTGATTTTTTAATTTCTCTAGACACAACCATTTTTTCTTTTCTTTTTTTAATTTTTTAAGAGGGTGTGAAATAAATACAATGAATGTGCCTTCTGTAAATCTCATTAAATATCCCCCACACTTATTCATTAAAAAATTTCCATCCCTTCCACCAATTCTCATTCCTCCTCTTTTATTTTTGATAATCATGTAAAATATTTTAAAGAATATAGGAAAGAATAATATAGTCTTGTAACATGGCTCATTTCCAAACAAGGTTATTCATGGATCCTATGGGCTTAAAAGGATTAATGTAAAGTTTTTCCTAGGATAAGGGATAACAAAAATAATAACTCAATCATTTAAACGGTGGTTATGTGCAGTCATAACTTCAATAAGATGAAAATCAAGTTCTTGAAGAAATCATGCCAGAGTTTCTCAGAAATATACAAAATAAATAATATAAAATGTTTTATTAGTGAATATCCTAGGATTGAGATGAATGGTTGGGAAAATTACTCATGGAAATTCATACTAATAATGAAATCAATTAATTCAAATATCCATAATTCATAGCATAGAAAAATCTCAGAAAAATATCATTTACAATGTTCAACATGATCCCTTAAATCCTTATTTGTCAAATTCTAATCCACATGCTTATCTATACTAATTCATTTTCCCATTTTTCTCATTCAAATTTATGGAAAAACAAATTTAAATTCATGGAATGTTATTTATCCTAATCATTTCATGTCTCCTAGTTCAGTTGATTACATAAAGGATCAAGTGTAGCCATGTATTTAGTATCTAAGGAACTAATTAAATGTGGGTAATATAGTTTAAAATTATAGAATTTAAACTCTTACTCCCCTTTGCAATTGGTTCTTCAATCATGGGTGGGAAAGTTTTTCCTTCTAAAGATTCATGATGTGTAAATTCTTTCTTGAATTTTAATTTTTTTTACCCTCTTGAAAGCATGGACGATTGTCACCTATCGATCGTTCAATGTTTCGGTGCTCTGCTAATGTTTATAGTAGCACTCAGGTCAAATCCTTTGTGATGATACTTCTTAATAGTCAATTGTTTGTAGTTGATTGTATTTTGATTGGGGGGGTTTTTTTCGAGCTTAAATGTAGTGATTAATGGTTTGTTTTAGATTTAACAACATTATAAATATGGGGGTGAGTTCATTATTAGGGTGTTAAGTTTGTGACATCCTTGATATTTTCTTTATATTGTATTAAATTAACACCCACTTCACAAGATACATTGATTGAAATTACTAAGTGTTAAGGCTTTAATCAAAGCCTTAACTTAACATAGGGTTCTCATATTAATCAGTACATGTTTATGGTAGTGTATTTATGTTTCCAATAATCCATGGAAACCAAACTTTAAAAAAAATAAGTCATCCATCCATGACATGTTAAGTCCAACGTACACAATGTTAATTTGAAGAATATTCATTGAGAAAATACTCTCAATCACATAACATACCTAAATTTTGACTCACCCAAATGGTAGATTTACTCATCCATTTAGATAGTTATTAATCTAGTAATATATGTTTATGTTGATTAATTATAAATAGTATGAACATAATTGGATAAGAAAAGAGTTGTGCATCGAACACACACACACGAACAATGATGAGAATTAAAAACGGACTTTCAATTGAATGAGGAAGAAAAATAAGGGAAGGTATTTCAACTTGATTTAAAATATTTTAAGAAAATTAATATTTAAGAATAGAGGGTGTATGATTAAAATAGAATATGAATAAGAAACATGCATTAAAAATCATATGAAATTGAAAACGACTTATGCAATTACAAATGAAAGGAACACAAAAGTAAATGAAAACAAAGAGAGGAGGAAGGGTCTCTCAAGTAAAAACATGAGCATGTAAGGTCCTCCCAAGACTTTGGAAAATATTTGGGTGGGCCAATGTATGCTCTCATCTTCAAAAATGCCAACATTTTTGAAAGAGGGGTGGGGGAAGTATTTATAGCCCAAGGATGCGGACTATTTTCATTCCAAATCTACCCCTCCACTTGCATTTCCAATTTGATATTTTAGACAGCCAAATCAAGGGAAATATTCTTCTTAAAAGTTTTAGATATTAAAGTTTTCAGTCAAGTCTAAAATTATGGTGGCATTTGTACTTATGGATCCAAATTTATTGTGGTTTTCATAAACAATGTTAAACTTTCCATTTCTATCCATTATTTTTCATTTTTCGAAATGTGAATGTATTTTTTAATAAGAATATGTCTCTAAATTAGAATTATTTATTCTAAACAGGTGTCTGGATATATATTCTATTTCACACTGAAATCTCTTAGTTTGAATGGATGTCTCTATCAAGAGAACTGTCAATATTGGTGTGCAGATTTTAAATTCCCAGACATAATGGTGGGATAGATTTAAATGCATCAGTTGGGCCCCTTGGTTTTAGATTTGTGACATTATATTTTTATCTGAGACTCCTTGTAATTTCTCTCTAGCTTTGGAGGAGAATAAAAGAATTTTGACTTCCTGGTTGAGCCCAACAATTCAATCTTCATGGAAGGTCTAACTTCTTCACAGATTCTATGGGTCGTCTCGTGTGGTCCATATGACCCCTAAAATGGAATAATTGGCCAATGAATGCTTCTAATGATATGTGGAAAATTGAATAATGAATCCTAAAAAATAATAATTATACAATTTGGATTCGTGGGATAATATTTATTATTAAAATAGTAAACTGGATTGAATCTAGATGAATTCAAATAGTGCTCAAAAATTATATTTAATATTTAAACATTAATATTTCACACAAATTATCCACATTTCATATGAAATATGTAAATGGAGTATATAAAAAGTTATGAAAATATTAATAACATAAACTCCCCCACACTTAGTCTTATGCATGACATCATGTGTAATAAACATAAAAACATAACAAAATCATTCTCAGTTGCCAATAAATATTAAATTTTTGTTTTCACCAATCAGGGGAGGTTTAGACCATTTCACTCATGCATATTGATTTCCCCCAGAAATCGTTACAGAAATAATGTTCCAAAAACAATTCATTTTTTATTCTCAAATTTAGAAATAGAAAATGTGGTCACTCATAACTAACACCTCTCAAGATGATAAAATTCATATATGGAGGTTCAATCTTTCACCAGACAAAAGTAAAAATCTTAGAGTTTTAAAGAGCTATCAGATTCCATTCACCATCCTAAAGTTCATAAGAATCGAGAGGTATAATTAGGGGGTTTTCAATGGCTATCGGATGATTAGAATGTAGTATTCAAAAGATTAGAAAGAGAGGTGAAACACTAACATGGAAAAAAGAAATTCACAAAATTTATGAAATAAAAAATGAAAGGAAATGGAAACATATAGTTACAAGGACACTATTTTGTGAATCAAGACACAAAAAAGGAAAAAAATTTAAGGTAATGAGAATATGGAATATTTACAAAACAAAAAACTTCTCCCAATGACACAATAATATATATATAGAAAGTGTTCTTTTCTTTCTTTCTTTATTTTTTTTCATTTTTCAAAAGTTAAACTTGAAACAGATCTCACACTCATTTACCAACCCATGTTTGATCTCATAAAGACACTAATTGTGATAGTTATAATAAGATCAAAGGTGTAGGAAGATTTATTTTTGACATATCCAAGACACAACCCATGTTTTTCATGTTTTGTTTCTTTTTTTTGAACACTTTTCAATAAAATTTATAAGATTACATAAACAAAACTACATTCCCCAAAACTCACTAAATGAAAACCTCTCCCCTATACTAAAATGGTTGCTTTACCTCAATCATATGATAACATGGTGAAATCAACAATGGGTACCAAAAATGAAATCCATTCCCCCCACACATAAATTTCAAAAAATTATACAATGAAAATCCAAGTAGATATTGGGTTGGATAAGGTATTGGGATTGTAATGTGGCTATCAATGAAATTTTTTCATAGGATTGAAGGTTCATTCAAAATGAGGATTAATGTAAGGTTAAAGGAAGTCTATTTGGATATTTTTATTCTCATGGGGTTCAGAAAATGTTTCTATCATATTAATGCACACAAAATTAGGAAATTCAACTCTAAGGTCCACAAACTCAACACTCATAATAGGGGTGAAAACACACATTTTGAAAAGACGGCCATATGTGGCCATGACATGAAAGCTAATTTTTTTCCTCACAGTTTGCGAAGAATCATTTTTAGAAATCTAAAGTAACCATTCAAGAGTTTTTTGTTTTAACATAAGATTATTTATCCAAATTCATGATGAATATAATAAAATTTAGATGAAAACAAGTATTTTGACTCTCCAAAATGGTTGGACAGAATTTAAATACTAGATGGTGAGTAAGTATGACTCTTTTATGTTTTTTTCATTTTTTTATTTTTTATTTAGTTTTCTTAGTGTTTTTTAAAATACACACTCACACAAAAGAGAAAGAGAGAAAGAAAAAAAGTTTGATTATAAAATTGATAAAAAAAATTAAAAAGAAAGGAAGCAGAAGAAAAAGGGAGAGAGAGAGAGAGAAGGAGGAAGAAGAGGGAAAGAGGGAGTTAAAAGGAAATACGTGACCCCTAGTTTGGATTTGATGGGTTGTCGTCTCTATCCAGTGGTGGGTCGATGGAAGTAATGAATCTTATAGAAGTCGAGGTGGTTCTCGGGATGTGTTTCCTCTCATGGTGATGCTTTAACCGATGTCTATTAACTGTGAATGTTCTTTTGGAAGAGGGGTCTTGGACTAGCACTGCACGAAATGGGTAAACTTGAGAAACAATAAAAGTACCTTCCCATCGATAATTAAGCTTACTTGGGTGAAGCTGAAATCGAGATTTGAAGAGAAATACCTTTTCACCTTTATGGAATAACTTTCTCAGGATGTTTTCGTCATTGAGTACCTTATCCTTTTATTTGTATAGATTGGATTTCTCATAGGAATCATGTCAAAGCTCCTCAAATTCAGTTAACTACAACAATCTTTCTTCACCAGATTTTTCACAATAAAAATTACAATTTTTCACAACCCAAAATGACTTAGGTTGGATTTTAACTATAAAATGATATGATTTACCAAAAACTAGCCTAAAATGAGACATCTCAATGGGTGTTTTATAGGCATTTCGATAATCCCAAAGTGCTTCACCAAGTCTCTCAGGATAGTCTTTTCTAGTGGTATTAACAATTCTCTCAAACACTCTTTTCAGTTCTCTATTAGAGAGTTTATCCATGCCATTTTTTGGGGGGTGATTTGTAGTTGAAGTTTTATGTACAACACCATTATTTTTTAAAATATATTACATGGTTCTATTACAAAAATGGGTTCCTAATTCACTAATCAAGGCATGGGGTGTTCCAAATCTGAGGAAGATCTGGGGTTTTAGGAACTAACTAATAGTATGTGAATCATCCTTTCAAGTGGATTTGGCCTCAACCCTCCTAGAAACATAATTGACTGCAAGAAAAATGTATGAGAATCTATTGGTAAGGGTAATGGTCCCATGAAATTGATGTTCCAAACATCTAATATCTCACAAAAGATTAAGGGATTTTGAGGAATTTCATTTATTTTGGAAATTGTGTTGAACTTTTGGCAAGTGGGACAAGATTTACAGAACTCATGAGAGACCTTGAAGAGTAAAGACCAGAAGACTCTAGAGTCTAGGACCTCTCGGGAGGTCCTTTGTGGTCTAAAGTGTCCACCTCCTAGAATTGAGTGATAAAATTCCAATATGGAGGAATGTTCATCATTATCAACACATATCCTAATTACAATGTCATTCCCACTTTTCCAAAGTTTATTTTCTTCCCAAAAAATAGTATTTTGAGTCACTTTTCAACTTCATTTTTTGTTCTTTTGAAAACTTTTCAAGAAAAACACTAGAAACCAAATAATTTACAATTAGGGCACACCATGGTGACTTTGGAGTGAGAGATGAAAGGTTCTTAGTGGGGAATCCATGATCAATTATTTTGTAATGGGAAGAATTAGAAATTATACTTAGGTGACCATTCATAGTGTTTTCTTTTCCCGGTCTATCTTTGATTTCAAGGTAAAAATATTGGAGAATTAGGATCCATCTTATTAGCCTCAGTTTGGAATCACTTTTCTTGAGTAAGAACTTTATAGAAAAATGGTCTGTAAAGATGATGATTTTGGCACCTAAAATATAGGGCTAGAATTTATCTATTGTAAAAACCACTACTAAAATTTACATTTCAGTCACATTATAGTGATATTGATTTTCATTCAATGTTTTTGAGGCATAATAGATGAAATTGATATTTTTTCAATTCTTTGACCAAGAACAGCCCCAATGTGTCTATCGGAAGCATCACACATTAACTCAAATGGTAAGGACCTATATAGGGGTTGTATTATTGGGGTAGATGTTAGAGAAATTTTGAGTAAATTGAAGGCTCTCTTGAAAGCCTCGTTAAAATTGAAATTGATAGCATTTTGGAGAAACCGTGTGATTGGGAGGGAAATCCTACAGTCGTAATGGATGAATCACTGATAGAATGTGACATGACCGAGGAGGGAACGGATATATAAAATAGAATTTGGTTCAGGAAGTGATTGGATAACATCGATTTTGATATGATCAACTTAAATATCCTCTTTTAAAACTATTTTTCTAAGAACAATCCCGTTTTCATCCATGAAGTGACATTTTTCAAAATTTAACACAATGTTACATTTGACACACTTTTGAAGGACTAGAGAGAGTGAATGCAAGAAGGATTAAAATTACTCACCATAAATGGTAAATTCATCCATGAATACCTCCATGAAATGTTCAATGAATTTGGAAAAGATACTCGTTATACAGCTTTGGAATGTTGTGTGAGCATTAAAAAGGCCAAAAGGCATTCTCCTATATTCATGTGTTCCAAAGTGGAAAGTTAATGTTGAATTTTCTAGGTCCTAAGGTGCAATTGGGATTTCAAATTAACCAGTTTATCCATCAAAAAATAAATAATGTGACTCTCCAGCTAATAATTCTAACTTTTGATCAAAGAATGGAATAGGGTAGTGATCTTTTCTTGTTTCTACATTCAATTTCCTGTTGTCAATGCACAAGATCCATTTGTTCTTCACTCGTGTTATGACTACCTCACCATGTTTATTTGTGACAATACTTATCCCACCCTTCTTAGGTACAACTTCAATTGGAATAACCCATTCACTATCAGAAATTGGGTAGATAATACAAGCTTGAAGAAGCTTGGTGATCTCATCCCTAACTACCTCAAGTATGACTAGATTGAGTATTCTTTGTGGTTGTCTAATTGGTTTGGATGATTCCTCAAGATGTATGTGATGCATGCAAAGGGAAGGGTTGATTCTTGGTATGTCATCTAGGGTTTAACCTAAGGCCCTTTTGTTTTCCTCTAACACCTTAACAAGTTTGGACTCCTCAGTTTCAGTAAGTGAAGCATAGATAATGACAGGATAAGAGTGATCACAGAAAAGGAATGAATATTTTAGGTGTTCATGAAGAGGTTTCAGATCAGTATAATCTTTCATTTGTGAGAAATATAACTCATGAATGGTGGAATGTCTTTTAGTTGGTTTTGATTTATTTTCCTCAATATTGTCTAAGGTGGAGTAGTAGCGATCATAGATGATGTGGGATTCAAGAGAGTTTTCAAAATTCTCTAGATTTGATAGAGTCTATGAATGAGAGGTCCACATCAACTTCACAATTTATCACTTTGTTAATCATGGTGCATATTTCACAAGATCCTTTAGTGTTAGAACATGAATAACATGACGTATTGGGGTTCAATTGACTCTCAGAAGTGTCCTTGAAAGCATGGATTGAGAATGCATAATGATCCTCAGATGGATATCGCATGGCTTGGAAAATGTTGAACTTGACCAGTTGGTCACCAAATTCCATGGATAAGATGCCTGAATAGACATCAATCTTGGATCTCACTATCATTTGGAATGGTGTTCCTAAAATTAGTGGAGATCAAGAAGAGTCCATCTCACCATCCCTGTCAAGGACATAGAAATCAGTAGGGAAGATAAGATCATTAACCCTGATAAGAAAATCCTAAAGTATTCCCTGAGGAATGGTAGTGCTTCGATTAGCTAACTGAATGAATACACCTATTAGGTGCAAGGGAACTAGACCAAGGTTGGAGAATATGGATTTAGGCATGAAATTTATTGAGGCCCCTAACTCTATGAGTGCATTATCAAAGTTTGAACATCCAATTTGTCATTGAACTATAATGGTCCATGGATCTTTGCACTTAATGGGTATGGACTCTTGGTTTAAAAAAATTTCAAAGGTCCTAAGATGCCTCTTATGGGTACACAACTCCTTAAGAAACATTAAATACTTTGTAATTTTATTAATGGAATCTAAAAGGGTAATGATCACTTCAACACGTCTAAACATGTTGATCATTTCAGGATCGAGTTCAAATGACTTGTTTGGATTAGAAATGTCTTGAGGAAAAGGAATTGGATTCCTAAGTGGAATGGAAGGAGGTGGGGGAATGGCTGAAAATTCCTTTTCATGTTTATTTTAATTTTAATTTTCTAGGTCAACATTCAAAGGGGGTTTGAGGACTAATATTAAGGCATATAAATTTGCTTCCCTGATCTAAGTGAAATTAAACATACATTACCCTTGGGGTTGGGTAATGGTTGAGCTGGGAGTTGGGAATAATTTGATTGTTGTTGCTAGCTCAGGTGGGATGAAAGTTGACCAATTTTCATTTCAATGTTTTTAGGCTGGAATGGGTGAATGAGGAAAGATCTTACACTGCACTTTCCCATGGTTTCATGGAAGAATAGGCTTGTCCTAGATTGGTATTGCCTTGATTTTGGTTCTTGTGAAAATGATTGTATTGGTTTTGGAATTGGGAAGGCTCACTAGGATAGTGGAATCCAGGAGGATGATTTTTCCTTTGAGGTTGAGGAATAAAAGGATAAGGGTGATATAAGTTACCCCCACCTAGACCATATTGGAATTTGTTTTTATTTTGATGAGGGAACTGAGGGGGATGATAAATGGGATTACCATATCTCAAGATAGGGTTGTACGAGGAAGAGAAGGGATTAGAATGGGGTTGGTTGAAGTTTCTAACAAACTGACCTGATTGTTTAGTGTTGGGGATCCATTGAGCATATGCTGCATTGAGCTCTATATTGGTCCATATGAATCAGATGTATCCTCTTGAAGTTGTGTACATGTGTTAGTTGGTTGAGATGAGGAGATACAGATTCCACAGATCTTGATAGGTCCAGGGAACAAAGATTTTGGAGAAGATGGGGCTGGGGATTTGGAAGCCACAACTTGTTGTCACACAAGACCTGTAAGTTCACTCCTCCACTCTATCATCTTGTTAGGCTCTATCAATTGATCATCTTGAGCTTTTTTGACTTGGAAAGGTTCTTGAGTATAGAATTGTTGTGTGTTTGTAGCCATCTTGCTTATGAGATCTCTTGCAGCTATATGAGTTTTATCAACAAGAGAACCACCACTTGCGGCATCAATGAGAGTTCTCTCCATAGCCAATAACCCCTCATATAAGTATGGGAACACGATTTGGGAAGGGATTTGGTGGTGTGGGTAGGTTGCAACAAGATTTTTGAACCTCTCCCATAATTCATGGAGTGAATCATTTTGGAATTTTTGGATACCACTTATTTCATTTTGGATAGAATCAGTACGAGAAGCTGGAAAGAATTTTTCTAAGAAAACTCACTTCATATAATTCCATGTGGTAATCGAACCAGGAAAGATGTAGTAGATCCATGAATGGGCTATGTCATCTAGGGAGAAAGGGAATTTTTATAGTTTTATTTGTTCCTCAGAAACCCCTTGAGGCTTCATGGTAGAGCACACCACATGGAACTCTTTAGGGTGGAGATGTGGATCCTCACCTGCTAGCATGTGGAAATGTGGTAGAAGATGAATCAAACCCAATTTGAGATTGAAGTTAGAATTTATGTTTGGATATTTAATACCAAGGGTTATTTAATTAATATCACGGGAAGAAAATTCTTTAAGGGTTTGTTCCCTAGGATTAGTCATGTCTAATTCAATTGGTTGGACAAGGTTTTGATTATACCTAATGGTCCTCCAAAGTTGGCAAAGTGTTTACTCAATTTCAAGGTCAAAAAATTCTAAGGGATTGTTTTGGAGGCTATAGGACATTCAGATAGAATTTTTAAGAAAGAGGAAGATGGTTTTTTCATTATTATTTTTTCTGTTTATGATTTTTATGAGAAGGCGGGTTTTTCTTTGTGTTTTTTTTTCTATTTTTTTTAAATTTTGTTTTTTTTTTGTTTTTTTACAATAACCAAAAACGAATGACTACTTAATGCCCATCCCCAGAAATTAAACAATTGGAATGTGTGGCCTATTTTCACCTATTGACCATTCAAGGTTATGATTCTCTGCTAATGTGTATTGCAGCACTTAGATCGAATCCTCAACGATGATAATTTTTAATAGTCGATTGTTTTTAGTTGATTGTATTTTGATTGGGGGGTTGTTTGTTGAGATTAAATAAATTGATAAATGTTTGGTGTTAGATTTAAAAATTTGATAAATATTTGGGTGAGTTCATTATTAGGGAGTTAATCATGTGATGTCCTTGAGATTTTCTTTATATTGCATTAAATTAACACCCACTTTACAAGATGACATTGATTGGAATTCCTAAGTGTTAAGGCTCTAATCAAAGCCTTAACTTAACTTACGGTTCTAATCTCAATCAGTACATGTTTATGGTAGTGTATTTATGGTCATAATAATCCATTGAAACCACACTTTAAACAAAACAAGTCATTAATTAATGACATGTTAAGTCCAACATACACAATGTTAATTTGAAGAATATTCATCAAGAAAATACTCTCAATCACTTAACATCCCTAAAATTTCACTCACCCAAATGGTATATTTACTCATACATTTAGGTATTTATTAATCTTGTAATGTGTGTTTATGGTTATTAATTATAAATAGAATGAAAATAATAGGATAAGAAAAGATTTGTGCGTCAAACACAGACACACACACAAATAGTGATGAGAATTAAAAACATAATTATTATTGAATGAGGAAGAAAAATAAAGGAAAGTATTTCAAATTGATTTAAAATATATTAAGATAATTGATATTTAAGAATATAGGGTGGATGATTAAAATAGAATATTAAGAAAAAACTAGCACTAAAATTGAAACGAAATTGAAAACAACTTACGCAATTACAAATTAAAGGAACACAAAAGTAAATAAAAATAAAGAGAGATGGAAGGGTATCTCAAGTGAAAACATGAGTATGGAAGGTCCTTTCAAGCATTTGAAAAATCTTTTGTCATTACAATATATTCTTATCTCTTCTAAAATGCCAAACTTTTTTAAGGATAAGAGGGGGAAGTATTTATAGCCCAAGGAAGTGGACTATTTGCATTCCAAAACTACCACTCCACTTACATCGCCAATTTGATATTTCAGACACTGAATCTATAGAATTATTAAATCTTCAAAGTAATATATATTAAATTTTTCATTCCAATCTAAAAATTTAGAGGCATTTGGACTTATGGATCCAAAGTTATGGTGGTTTTCATAAACAATGTTAAACAGTCCATTTCTATCCATTATTTTTTATGGTCAAAATGGGAATGCATTTTTGAAAAGGAATATACCTTAAAATAATAATTATTTATTCTAAAAAGGTGTCTGGATATATATTCCCTTTAAAAATGCAAAATATAATCTTGAATGGATGTCTCTATCATTAGGATTGTCAATATTGGTTTGATAATTTTTATTCATGGAAAGAATGGTGGGCAGGAATTAAATACATTATTTGGGCCCCTTGGTTTTGGAGTTGGGCCTCAATATTTTTATCTATGGATACTTTTAAGTTCCCCCAAACTTTGGAGGAGAATTAATGAATTTTTACTTCCTGATTGATCCCAGCAATTCAATCTTCATGGCTGGTCCAATTTCTTCACAGATTCTATGGGCCTTCTTGTGTGGTCCATAAGACCCATAAAATGAAATAATCGGCCAGTTATTCCTTATAACGATATGTGGGAAATTGAATATGGAATCTTGAAAAACAAGAACCACACAATGTGGATCAATATGGTGATAGTTATTATTAAAACAGAAAACTGACTTGAATCTGGATGAATTCAAATAGTGCTCAAAAATTATATTTAATATTTAAACAGTAGTATTCCACACAAATTATGCACATTTCATATAAAATAATTAAATGAATTATATAAAAAGTTATAAAAATATTAATAACATCACCTATTATTTTTATTCTTGCTACTTTTTACTGCCTTAAGTCCTGATGTTCATGAAAATTAAAAATAAGTAGGTGAAATAATATGCCATTATCAATGAATTTTGAAATGTTTGGAGTGAGATCATGCATGCATATAAAAATAAAAAATTAACAAAAAAAAACAAAAAAAATACTCAGATTTCCTCTTGGAGGAAATTTTTTATACCATAATTGGATCAACCTTACCTCCTTTAGCATCAGCTCATCTAATGATTGATTGAAAATTTTGTACCTTTTTAGGGTCCATAAATGGTCTAATTTGTGTCCTATCCACGTAGGATTAACCTTGTATTTCTTCTATAAACAACTAAATTCTCCCTAATGGAAGTACTTTATTAATTTTTATTGGACCTATCCACCATTTTTATCAATACTGATGAACTAAATGGAATTTCATGTACTATCCATACATGTTTCCCTTTCTCAAATTTAATATATTTGGTCACTCCTGTGGCATCATTAGTATTGTTCTTCAACTTATCTTTCTTATTTAGTTGAGCATCCTCCTGCACAATAGTTTCTAACATATGCACCTCTTCAATCTCAATGATAGCCTCAACTTCATGTGTTTTTCCTTCTTCAAACTCATTTTCCTATTGCACGTCATAGTTCTTCATTTCCCATTGGATGATGAAACTTACTTGATCACTGCCAACTCTAAGACAGAGTTCTCTACTTTGAACTTAGATCAGCACATATCCCATGTCTAAAAATGGTCTTCCCAGAAAGAGTGGATTTTGATCATCATCCATGTCCAACACTAATAATTCAATGGGAAAGATGAAATTTTCTACTTTAAATATGATATCTTCATTGACTCCTCTAGGGTATTTTATTTATGAGTATATTAATTGAAGAAGTGCTCTTGTGGGATTTATTCCATCCAATCCCAAAATATTTAATGTTGTGTATGATGTGATATTGACACTCACACCTAAGTCAAAGAAATATTTTCCACATTTGATAGCTCTGATAAAGATCTGAATTGAAAAGCTACCTGCATCACTATTCTTATTTGGTAGGTCCTTTTAAACAGTTGTTGAACGCTTCTGTGTGAGTGGAATGGGTACAATATCTTCCAAATTATTATTGTTGGATACCATCCCTTTAATTAACTTTTCTTATGTTTACATGTTCACAAGATCCTCTACGAAGGGAATATTAATATGCAATTTTTTAAATTGTTTAAAAAACATACCATTATACATGTTTTTCTTTACTTTCACTATTCATTCAGGAAAAAGCCGTCTTGGTTGGTATTGAGTTTGTTCTTATTCTTATTCTACTGCTAATTTTTCATTATTATTGTTAGATTCCTGTTCGCTTAATTCCACTGGTTGTTGTCCTAAAAATTATATACCACTCCCTTTTGTTTTCATCCCACTTCTAAGTTGTACAACTTTCAAATCTTAATGTGGGAATACTTCAGGGAATGTTTGTAGTGTTCCTCTAGCTCTTTCTTTAAGGAAATTAGTAATTTGTCCAAATTGATATACCAAATTCCTTAATGAGTAATTTTTTTTCTATGATTCTTCTTTTATATCTTTGAATATAATCCTGAAAGCATACATGAATGTAGCCAATGTCTCTTACAATGTTTGGACCTGACTTATTAGTGTGGTATCTTAGGGTTCTTGTTGTTGGAAACCTTGTGTTATTTTTTGAATTCATTTTTCATCTTGTTGTTTCTGTCTCCAACCCTAAAATTGATTACCATGATTGTAATCCGCATAATTTTTATCTTCAATATTCCTACCTTAGAGGTTTTGTTGTTGGCCCATAATGATGCTCATATTCTTGGTCAATGAATCCAACTATGACTCCATCAATTCATTATTATTGACTACATGAATGCCTTTTTGTTTTGTTCCTTCTTCTTTCCACTAGAAACTATTTCTCTCTATTTCATATAACAAGTATTATCTTGCTTGAGGTGAATTCTTCATTAATGATCGTCAAGCTGCAACATAAATAATTGGCTTGTTTCCCTACAACAAACCCTTATAGAATGTTTGTATTATAGTCCATATCTCTATTCTATTATGGGGTCATTTTTTGAGTCATATATTCATATATTTATTAGGAATAATAAATTGATTCATCCTAAAATTGAAAAAATTTATATAATATTTACTCGTCTATCCATTAACATAGAAGGTGGAAATAAGCGAGTGAGGAAGTTCCATGCCAGCTCATCCCATTTTGTGATGGAATGATTTGGAATGCTTTGAATCCAATCTCGATCTCATGAACATAATGAAAATCATAAAATATGGATTCTTACCACATCACTTGAAACTTTTTGTAATTGGAATGTGTCATATAAATCAAGAAACCTTCCCAAATGTTTTCTTGTATCTTTATGCGGAAGTTTGTTGAATTTCAAGCTATTTGAGATAATTAAAATTATTACAGACTTGAACATGAAGTGGTTTTTAGTAATAGGGGTGCTAGGATGCTTAGTTTAAATCCTGTGTTTGGTGGTTACCCATAGTATTTGAGAATCCATAGCCCTAGATATCTTTGAATAACTTTGGAAACTATGTTTTTCTCAATACCTACCATGGTTTTATATTCCTTTTTCTTTCTTTATAATTTTCTCTAGATTGGGATTTAACCCAAAAAAATATCTTTTCTCTTTGATCGTGTTTTGTGATCATTCATTTAAAAGTTAAAAATCTAAAATTCACAGCATCAACAAACCCATCATAAAAATTGGAAATAAAATAAACAACAAAATAAAATTAAAAATTAAAAATATAAAATATAAAAATCTATCATCCCTAGAAACGATTCTAGTTTGACGAGTCCATAGAGTGTCATTAATTCCCTATGGTTATATTCAAATAAAAAAATTATAAAACTCAAAATATGCAACCAATTAATTGAAATGATTATATCAGTAGGTCGAGATTAATCCACATAAATGATTAAATTAGTTTGATTAGGTAATCCATATTGGAGCCGGAGCGGCAGGTTCCCGAAGGCGATGGTGCTCTGCTAACCCTACGGTCATGAGGACCGTCGTGACCCCTCCCCCCATGGGGGGGGAGGGGTATTCACCTCCTACTCACGTTCCAGAAGTGGTGCAGTTGAGAGATAGTGATTAATTTAGTTCCTCGTCGGATGCGGGTTTCTTCATCCCCGAAATCCAAGTGGCTCCTAAGGTCCCTGGTTGCTTTTCAGGCCAGCCTATTGTTCCGGTTTCGGTGAAGGAATTCTCTGAAGCATCGGCATTACTTTCTTTGGCTCTGATTGTGAGGTTTGCGAGGCGACGACCCCTTGTGGAGCATTTCGACAAAGCGGTCAATGCAGATTGGTGATTGAAGCATCATGCGTGGGTAGGTATCCTGGGTCCTCGTCAATTCCTGATTATTTTTGCTGATGAGGAAGATTTGGGTAGGGCTTGGTCTAGAAAGAGTAAATAATTCTCTGGTCTCCCTTTCTATTTGCTTCAATGGTCTTTTGATGCTCACGTGAACCGTGATTCTCCTTATATGGAGATTTGGATTCAATTACCTGGCCTTCCTCTCCCATCCCAGAATCTTGGGTTGTTGCGATCAATTGGCAACTCCATAGGCTGGTTTGTCTGCAGTGATCAAAGGACAACTTCTTTATCACATCCCATATTGGCTAGAATTTGTGTGGAAATGTATCTCTCAATAATTCCACCGGAGATTGTCTAGATTGTGGTTGAAGAGGATTATAGGTATGCACAGTCGATTGCATATGAATCTTGGACACCCTTCTGTTCATTTTGTCACAGATAGGGTCATGAGGAATTAGGTTGTTGAAGGAGGTCTGGGAGTGTCTGAACTTCTGAGGACCCAGCTATGCTAGTGGATGTACCTTTGAAAGGTGGTGTGTACACTCCTAATGCTGGGCTAGGTAGTGCTCGGACACCACCTGCAGGCCTGCCCAAGGATTTTCAGGCTCCCTCTAAACCAGGTGGTGACAATATCTCACTGGTGCCGGTGGTGCCCTCAGGGGAGGTTACTGCTCCATTACTAACTACTGCTATGGAGGAAATGAGACCGGAATCTGACATATTGTGCATAGATTTAGGAGTGCAGGTAGGATTGTATGAGGTTAGGAGGAAGGAACAATTTCTTGGAGATGTTGTGACTACCACTTCACATGCTTCTGAGCCGGACAACTGGGAGAATGGTAATTCTAATGACCTGAGTCAGGATGTAGCTACAAATAGCCATGGCCGAGACATAGATGGGACTTATAATCATCAGTATATGGGCAGGGGACTTGAGCACCAGTATGACTCTGGCGAGACTGTGCTTCTAGTTCAGAACACTCCAACCAATTTGGTGAAGGTAAGGGTGGATGATCTTATACCATGTTCTCCAAATCAGTTTGATGTATTGGAAAGTAAAGATATTAGAGAGGATCAGGAGGTGGAAGAGGAGAAAATCCCTTGCCATCAATTCAATGAAAGTGATCTTTCTGTTCTTCCACGCAGTGATTCTGCCCCTAAACTGACTGTTGGGAAACTGGGTGGTGGTGAGGCTGACTTGGAGAAAACTAACACGGTTGACTTGGTGCAGTCGGCTAAGGAGGTACCAGGTCAAAAGAACAACATGAGTTCTAAAAATAAGAAGGGGAAAAGAGATTACACATTGCTTCCCCCACCTATGGAGACCCTCTCTGCGAAGAAATTACCGGTTTCACAGCCCAATGCGGTGAAAGATGATCTTCGGGTTTTAATTAAGGGAAACATCAATGAAATGGGAAGTTCTACCAGGAAGGTATGTTCCAGAAAGGAACCTATCCTTTGTTCTGAGGAAGACATGGCAGAAGAATTTCTGTATGTTGACATTCCACAGGAGGAGGCTGATATGATGTGAATGGCTATTAGAGTGCAGGTCAACAACGAGCAGGCGAAGTGGATTGACAAACAATATTTGATCTTAATGAGAGGCTTAAACGACAGGAAAATCAGCAAAGAAGAATATATCCTCACGTGGGACAAAATGGAAAACCGATTGGAAGATGTTATCGGAGAAGATCATGAGGATAAGGTATGGCTAATGTATTGGAATCTATACATGGAAGAAAACAACAATAGGCTAAAGCTTTGTTTTGGTAACATTTCCTTTTCTTATGAGGCTTTGCCCCCGGTCTGATTTGGGAAGTGCAATCTGGACATCCTTGTTGGGCTAGAGCACTCTGCTACACCCTTTGCAGGACATTTGGGATATGGCTGTTTTGGAGGGATGGCAACATCGGGAGGGACCATGCTTGCATGGGATCCCTGAGTGTCCCACAAGGGGAGGGTGGATGTTGTTGTTACATGTATGAGGTAGTTATTGTTTATTTTTGGTTTTGGTTCGGGGTTGTTTGGGTGTTTTTCTGGATCCTTCGGTTTAACACTTTCTTCCACAAAAGTGTTTTAGTCAATAAAAAATAATTTTCAGTCAGTCAGTTGATTAGGTTTTCAAAAGATACAATTTTATTAAATTGAAGAATTAGTTTATAAAATTTGGGTTTTATTGATTTTGAATCAAAATGAATGAAAATCAATTGATTGGTTTGAAGAAAGATTTCAAAACTCATGAGGGTTTTTTAATTTTGGGGTTCAAGTGAAATTGGATTTTAGAAAGTAGGTTGATAAATTCATGATTAGTTTCAGAGTTAGTATAAGGAATATCCAATGGTTATATTATCCCCTCCTTGACGTGGAAATACCCAATATCACTTGTTCCAGTAATTTAGGGTTTCACCAAATCAATTTTTTCTTAATACCATTTTTAAACCCAATTTCCCATAAATTTTAAAATTGTTATTCCTACTTTAGGGTTTTTAGCTTCTCAATATTAAATTTTCTTTTAGATTAAAATATCAATTGTCAATAAAAAAATAAAAGTATTTTATGTTGAAAACTAAATTATGGGAAACCAAATAAATGAAAAAGAATAAAAAAATTAATCCAATGAACTTTACCCATTCTATTACATCACTATAGAACAAGGAAGGTTTACCCTTTCATCCTTGTTCTGAGAGGATTATAGGGAAGGAGAAAAGAAAATTATAGCATAAAGGAAAGGGATATGAACTCAGGGAGGGACCTATCTAATGCAGCATCTCTCTCAAATCTTTGGTCTCCATATCTAAAATGCCTCTAATAGAAGTTGTGTAAGTCTCATTTTATAGGATTCATATGGTATTTGGTATTAATAGAGATCATTAATAGTTGATCCAAATGTGTATTGGGGTGGGTCCCATGTCAAATATTGTACACAAATTTGAAGATACGTCGAATCTAGTTTTTTAAAATTCTTCCTGACAATTTACATGACGTGTAGTGTGTTTACACAACATGTATTGTTTTAATTTCTAGGAAATGTGAATTTTGGTGTATCTATTCCAAAAACTCCTCCTGAAAAACATTATTTATATAAATGGAATACATAGAGTTTAAATTAGTCTCATCCAGTTTTCCAGCTCCATTTCATCCTAAAAAATCCAGTGTCACACAGTGCTCATTTTTCAATTATCTTTTTTATCGTACCATAAAATAAAAAAAAGTTAAATAGTTAAAAAAATGGAAATAATAATCAATTAAATATAGAAATTAATAACTTAAAATAAGATAAAATATATGCATGAAATATAGATATCAACTTCCCCTATACTTGAATTCATAGATGTCCTCATGGATGGAATCTCAACATGCTATAGAGGATGCTTACCTTACCATGCTTGAAATTCAATTTCAATAAAAAAAATTGATCAAATGGAAAACTAAATTTTCTATAATCATGGGTATAAAATTTATAAATGCCTCATTTTTATAGAATACAATTCAACCATGTATTTCACTTTTCCTATTTTGAAATAGCCAAGCCTTTTCAGTCATCCATTTTCATTTTTCAATTCATTGTTAATATTCATTCCATTTTAAATTTACCTCACTTTTAATTTTTCCACTCATCATCATGGTATGAATTAATATAGTGATTCACATACCTTAATAAAATTTAGCATACCATAGGATTTCAAGTCATCTAACATCTCCACTATGTGAAGAAAAAATCACAATTAATCCTAAGGGATTCACCATTTTAGGAAAAAATGACTCTAAGACTTAGGGTAGGTAGGTAAATGATGTAAATCAAGTAAGGAACATAAAATATGTTCAAATAAAAATTCATTTTAATGATAATAAAAAAATAATAATGAAATTATTTCCCATAGGATCTTAGAGAAGGCTCACGATGAGATGAAATGAAATAAATAAAACACCCTCTTTTATTATATATATTTTTTCTTTTCTTTTTCAAAATTTGTGCTAGAAACAATTATCACATACACCACCCAACCACTAGTGATCTATTCACGACACTATTTTTAATATATATAACAATATCACTGTTCATGTAATTGTGATTTTTGAATTACCCTAGACACAACACATTTTTTCTTCTTTTTCTTATTTTTTTAAGAGGGTGTAAAATAAAATAAAGAATTTTCCTTACTCAAATATCATGAAATATCCACCAAACTTATTCATTACAAAATTTACATCCGTTACACTAGTCATTGTTTACCCCTCTCTTATGTTTGATAATCATGAAGAATATTTAGTGGAAGGTAAGAAAGGATAATATAGGATTGTAACAAGGATCATTTCAAAACAAGGCTTTTCAGGGCTTCTACAAGATTAAAAAGGATTAATATAAGGTGTGTATTAAGATAAGGGATAACAAAAAGAACTAATAAATCATTTTAATGGTGATTATATTCAGTCATAGATTAAATAAATGCAAATCAAGTTCTAGAATAAATCATGCCTGAGTTTCTAAAGAAATATAAGAAAGAAAGAATAGAATGTTTGGGATCAGTGGATGTCTCAGTAATGAGATGAATGTTTGCAGAAATTACTCATGTAAATCTATAAAAATAATTAAATAAATGAATGAAAATATCAAAAAATCAAAGCATGGACAAATATCAGAAAATTTTCATTTATAATTTTCAACATGGACCCATTAAATAATGATTTGTAATATTCTAATCCACATGCTTATCTCTTATAAATATTTTTCCCATTTTTATCATTCCAATTTATTGAAAATGAAATTTAAATTCTTGGTATGGTATTTATCCTAAGCAGGTTAGGTCTCCATGTTCAGTTTATTAAAGAAGGAATCAAGTGAAAGCATGTAGTTAGTTGTTAATGCTTGAATTAAATGTGGGTAATATAGTTGAAAAATATTTAATTTAACTCTTACTCTCCTTTGAAATTGGTTCTTAAATCATGTATGTGTACGTTTTTTCTACAGAAGATTCATGATGTGTAATTTATTTCATGATGTGTCATTTTGCTACAGCCTCTTCTTTTGATTCTCTCTGCTTTTTGTTGCCTTAGGTCATGATGGTACTGCAAATTAAAAATAAATAGGTGAAATCACAAGACATTATTAAGTAATTTTGAAATATTTTGAGCAATATCATTCACACGTCTAAAGTTATTAAATAAATAAATAAAAAACATGGGTTTCCTCCCAGAATCACTTTTTGATTACCGTCATTGGCTCAACCTTACCTCTATTAGCTTCAGTTCATGTGACAGTTGATTGAAAATTGTTTATGTATTTGAGGTCCATAAGTGGTCTCAGTTATTTCCAATCCATGTGGGACAGACCCTACCTTTCTTTCAAGAATAACTTAATTCTCTTTAATGGTAGTACTTTCTTGATCTCCGTTAGACCGATCCACCAATTTTTCTCTCAATTCTAATGAACTAAATGTAAGTTCATATACCATCCATACCTATTTTCCTTTCACAAATTTAGTAAATTTGGTCACTCCTTTGGTGTTAGAGGTCTTGTTATTCAGTTTCTATATCTTCTTCATATGAGAATCCTCTTATACGGTTGATTCTAACTTATGTGCCTCTTCAATCATAGCATCAACCCTAACTTAAGGTGTTTCTTCTTCCTCAAACTCATTTTCCTCTTTCACATCGTAGTTATTCATTGCTTGGTGAATGTTGAAACTAACTTGATCACTTCCAAATCAATAACATAGTTCTCCAATTTAAACATCAATTAGTTTATTCATAGTGGATAAACATGGTCTTCTCGGAATGAGTTAATTTCGATCCTATTCTTTATCCAACACTAATAGGTCAATAGGAAAGATGAACTTCTTATCTTTGATGAATCTTCTTGGTTATTTTATTATTGAGCCTTCTAGTTGAATAATTACTCTTATGGGATTTATTCTAAATAGTGACAAAAACATTAATGTTGTGTAAGACATGATATTGACACTTTCACATAAGTCACACAATTATTTTCTTCATTTTTTAGTTAGAATAAAAATGGGAATTGAAAAGCTACGTAGATTAATTTTTTTGATACCACTATTTAACACTACCATGTGTGTGGAATGGTGCCAATATCTTCCAACTTCTTCTTGTTGGTTACCACCTCTTTTATGATTTATTCATATGTCGTCATGTTCATGAGAGCCTCTAAAAAGAGTATATTAATATAAAAAAATTAAATTGTTCAAAAAACTAACCTTTATGCATTTTGTTCTTTAATTACATCATTTGATATAGAAAAGTTAGTCTTGGGTTATACTGAGGTGGTTCTTCTTATTCTTCTATAGCTACTTGTTCCTTGTCATTTTCAACTTCCTCTTCTCTTGATTCCACTAATTTTTGTCTTGAAAATTCTATAACAATTTATTTTGTTTTCTTCCCACTTATATATTTTAAAACACTAAAATCATCATGTTGGAATATTTCAGGTAATTATAACAATTCTCCTTTGGATCTCTCTCTAAGACAATCAGCAATTTGTCCAACTTGAAGCTTCAGATTCCTTAATAAGTAATTTTGGTTTGATGATTCTTCTTTTATTTGTTTAAATATATCCCTAGAAGCGATGATGAATGTATCCAGTGTCTCTTACAATGTATGGATCAGGATCATCCATGTGGTACCTTGGGGTTCTTGTTTTTGATAACCTTGTGGTCTTTATTGAAGTCCTTTTACTTCTTGTTAGTGTGGTCTCCAACCCTGAAATTGATTACCACGATTATAATCACCATAATTTTAATCTTCTATATTCGTACCTTGGGGGTTTTGTTATTGTCCCACCATGATGTCCATATTCTTGGTCAATGAATATAGTTGTTACATGATCCCATGATTATTTTTAACTTAATGAATTCCTTTTTGATGGGTTCATTCTCCTTCCCACTAGAAACTATTTATTTCCATTTTCTATAACAATTTGTAGCTTGCTTTTGGCAACTTCTTAATTAATTATCCACTAGTTGTAGCATCAATAATTGACCTTTTTTTCTATGAAAAAACCCATATAGAATGTTTTTATTATAAACCATATCTCTATTCCATTATTAGGTCATTTTCGAGTCATATCTTTATATCTTTCTTAGGCATAATATAGAGATTCATCTTCAAATTGATAAAAGTTTAGAATATTTTCCCATATATCCATTAACTTCAAAGGTGGAAGGAACCAAGTGAGGAAGTTACATGCCATTTAATCCCATTTTGTGATGGAATGTGCTGGTAAGATTTGAATCCAATCTTGAGATCGCTCACAAAATGAAAATAATAAAAGGTGGAGTATTACTTCTTCACTTGAGATGTTTTTGAATTGGAATGTGTTGTAGAGATCATGAAAGCTTCCCAAATGTTTGTATGGATCTTACTATAGAGTTTTGGTGAATTTCATGATGTTCGAGATCATTTAAATGATTTCATTCTTGATCTTGATGTGGTTTTCAACAATGGGGGTTCCAAGATGCTCATTTTCATCCTATGTTTGGTGGTTTCCTAAATTCTATGGGTGTCTTCAGCATAGAATATATTTGAAGAATTTCAACAACTTGGTATTTTTCATCACTCAACATGGTTGTATCTTCCTTGTTCTTCTTTATACTTTTCTCTAGTTCTAGATTCAAGACAAAAATGTCTTTTCCTTTGGATCATGTGTTGTGATCATGAATTTAAAAATTAAAAATTTGAAATTCACAACACAAACAAACCCAGTATGTAAAGTGGAATTGAAATAAATCAATAAAATTAAATTAAAAATTAAAATTCTAAAAACTAAAAAGAAACCATCCCTGAAAAAAGATCCAGTTTTACAGGTCCAAAGGGAATGATTAATTCCATATGGGTCTATGCGAAACACAAATTTATAAAACTCAACAGATGCAACTAATTAATTAAAATGAGTATATCAGTAATTTGATATCGATATATAGAGATAATGAAATTAGTTTTATTATGTTTTCAAAATATTTTATTTTATTAAATTGAATAAATAGGTGAGAATATTTGCATTATTTTGATTTTGAAGAAGAAAAAAATAAAATTTATTGATTGGTTTGCAGATAGATTTTAAATCATGTCAGTGTTTTGTAATTTCAGGGTTTAGGTAAAATTAGATTTTAGAAAATAGGTTGATTAAATCATGATTAGTGTTAGAGTCCAGATAAGAAGATCCAATGGTCATGGTATCCCCTCTTTAATATGTTAATCCCTTATTTTCCTTGGTCTGGTAATTTAGGGTTTTTCTGAATCATGTTTGTATCAATACCATTTTAATCCTTATTTCCCCTAAATTATACAATGTTATGACTCCTTTATAGTTTTAATTTTCACAATATTAAAGTTCTTTTTATATTCAAATATCAATGGTTTGGATAAAAGAAAAATAAAGGGATTAAAAGTTTAATATTAAATTATGGTAAACCAAATAAAATTTTTTAAGATGATGATGCCTTGGTCAAAAGACAAAAGCACAAATATATATAAGGATGAGAAACAAGATTTCAAAAGTCAGAAAGAGGGAAATTTATTGTAGTATTTTTCCTGAAGTAGGGTGATATCTGTTGGGAGATCATACATCCCCACAATAATTTTGTTAACTCCTTTATTAGCTAGGCCATCTGCCAACTTGTTCACATCACAGTAAGAATGAGTGATAATATTATTGATGAGATCATTATAGGGAAGGATACAAGAAAATAAAATCATAAAGGAAAGGTGGATAAACTCATGGGGGCCCTGCACAACGCAGCTTTTCGCTCTAAGATTTGGTCTCCAGATCTCCAATGTATCTAATATTAGTAGGTTATATCTCCTTTTATAGGCTTTAAATGGGATTAGATATTAATTAATATAATTAAGTATTGGTCTATAGGTGGTGTGAGGTGGGTACCATGTCAAATATTGTGCCCAAATATTATGATAAACTGAATCTGGTTTTTTAAAATTTGTCCTAATAATTTACACAATGTATAATATTTTAATTTATATAAACCATGAATTTCAGTGTATCTCTTCTTGAAACTCATTATGAAAAATAAAACAACATTTAAATGGAATATATGATGTGTAAATTTCTCTATTCCATTTTTTCAGCTCTGTTGAATCCTATAAAATCCAGTGTCATGTTGTGCTCTTTTTTCAATTATCTTTTGTATCCTTCCATAAAACACAAAACAATTTAAACAGTTTAAAAATTGGAAAGAATAGTCAATTATATAAAAAAATTAATACATTAAATAACCAAAAAATATATGAATGAAATATAGATATCATTATTCCCCCAGATCCCTGTGATAGATGACTAGGGAACCATCTTTCCTCAGTTGGGATTAATATCTCAGCCGCCTCACTGGAAGGCTAGATTGAGTCTATCTATTTCTGAATCTACTATTAACTATTATGAGCTAGCCCATCATGATGAAATTTAGTGTGTATGTCCTCCCTATACCATCACCAACCAAATAAAAGTTCCTCCCTACTATCGCAATCAACATGGAGGTCTTTCCCATGGTCCCACCAATCAAAGTAGAGGTCATCTCCGCTCCATCGATGATCAGTATGGAGGTACTCTCCATAAATTTTCTTCACAATACATAGTTCCTTCTTGTGTCACAACCAATAAATGTGAAGGTCCTCCTCATGTAACTCCTATATCAATTATAGGCCCCCGCCACTTTATCACCAAACAATATAGAGGTCCTTCCTTTACTATCACCATCATTCCACATGGAGGTCCTCCCCTTGTCATATCCAACTAGGGAGGAGGCCCTCCTCACTCATTCAATAGTTAACATGGAGGCCCTCCCCATGTTTCCACCATCCAAATACAAGGTCATCCTCATGCTTTTGATAGTCGTTATGGGATATTCTTCATATTCATTCTCCTCAACACAGAGGTCATCCTCCAGTCCATTCTAATCAGAGCAAAGGTCATATTTATAATTTAATCTTCTAGTGTGGAGATCCTCTTTGTTCCATTACTACCAGTCATCAAGGAGGACCTCCCCATATTCTCATTGACCAAAGAGGAGGTCCTCCCTGATTATTCAATAGAAAGAGTGGAGGCCCTCCCCACTCCTTCATCAGTCAATGTGAAGGCACTACCCGCTCTGAAAACAATCGATACATATGCCCTTTTTGGGACCAATTTGTGTATCAAGATTGTATTTGTTATCAATAGTTGTCAATGTTGGTCAAAATGAATAAGGAGATGAATAATGACATTAATGTTAATAGATATTGGCTGAAATGAGGATGCCTAGACAATTTTTATGCAATCATAGCATTGGATGTCATGCTTTGTAAATTCTCTATAAAGTCAATTCAGACAATTGATGAACTGATCTTGGAGTTCAAAGAACTTGTGTCAATGGTTATTTTTTTTAAAATTGTGAATAATAGTAAAGTATCATCCATCATAGGATAATTGGAGATGAATTGTGAAGTTCCATCCATTTTAGGATGATTGGATAAGTTCTTTGGAATTTATGTTCCAAAAGGAAATGATTAATAAACATTTTGAAGAAGGTCTTGCAATGATTCACAATTGCATGAAAACCATGAAAGAGCTTACTTAAAGAAAATAATCATATTATTTTCATAAATAGGAGAAGAATAGTAGAGTATGCATTCAGTTTGGTTGGGAACCCATCATGAATACACTAATGTGCATAAATTAAGAACACCCAAACCAAGTGATAAAGAAGAAGATAGATGTTTCCATTCATGGACTTGACATTTTAATTGTTCATGCATGATATTGGAGTGAAGGTGATGCTAATCACATTCAGTTGATATTGGAAAGAAAGATGTTTCTTGAAAATAGGGAATTTATAACGCTTTTCCCAGTAACTCTGACGATGCTTTTCTAGTCTGTATTTCACAAAGATCATAAGTTTGTTGGAGAACTTATGGTGAAATCATTAGGAATGAAAGGTGGAGAAAAGATACATCTGATTAGTTGGGTTGGTCTTTCAGAAGCAGGTGTCTAAGGTGGCGTAGTTTCCCAGTGTTTGCCAAATTTTGGGGGTCCAAAATTGGAGTTGGTCTAGAATCACAAAAAGTGGATTTATTTGAAGAGAATATAAAAATATCAAAAAGGAATGAATTTCACAAATATGGGATTCATGAAGTGTATTTCGATAAGACATGAATAATGTTGACGGTGTTCTTCACGATTACGATGATCATTGTGAATGGTAGAGGTGAAGAGCTTTGCAAGTAAACTTTTTAGTGCAAAGGAAGAAGGATCATTGTCGTGATACAAAGAAAGAAAGGGCATCGTCGTGGTGAATAGGAAGAAGGATCATCATATAGGTGAAAAGGATTTGATGTAATGCTTCATGATTATGACGATCTTCGTGAATCAAGAAAATATCCATGGTTCTTTACAAAATAGATTGAAATTTGGAAAGAATTTGGGAGTTCCACGATTTTCTGTTGATGTGGAACTGAGGCTGATAGAAGGTTCTAGATTCGGTGGGAAAAGCCTATAAATAGTCCCCTACACCCTCGAGAGAAGTATAGATAATTCAAGATAATTTAAGAGCTCTCGAATCATGAAGAAGATTCATGAAGAAAGTTATTCTGTGAAGGAAACATGCTTCGCGAAGATAGGTTGTTCTGCAAAGGCTATGTGAGCTTTACGAAGTTCTAATCTCTGAGAAGGATGTTTTCTTTATGGTGGTTGTGTGTTTTAAAAATTTTGTAAGCTCTGTGATGATAGAGACCTCTGAAAAGATGTGTGCTCTACGAAGTAGTGAGATCTGCAAAGCAGCGAGCTCCGTGAAGCAGTGTGCTATGCGAATGAGCTCTACAAAGTAGCTTTGTGAAGGATCTTCACAATGGAGCTTTGCAAAAAGCAGTTTTGAATATCTGGTTTAGGTTAACTGGTTCTTGGGAAGACACCACTACACTATTCCATATCATTGTGTGTCCAAGAAGAATCAAGTGTTCCCACTTAGAAACTGATTATTACTCAGGGCGGAATAATTGTGATGATATTGAGATGAGATGGACTTCATTGATCTGATAATCACAAAGGGGGTTTTTTATTCTAGAAAAGAAGAAGAGAAGTGATCTGAGTGTAGTTTTTTTCACTAAAAGAGAAAGTGTGAAGAAGATTGTTTCATTGTAGTTGGTTCTGTGCTGAAGAAGTAAGAGAAGAAGATTGTGTAGCTTTCAAATTTTCTGCTGGGAAAGAAGAAGAGGGTTACATGCCTGCTGCTAAGCAAGTAACAAGTGAAGAGTAGAAGATCAAGCAGTAGTGTGACATCAAACAGGTCTCAGAAGGTGGAAGACTCTATTGGTGTTGCAAACCCTATTTAATAGGGAGAAGAGTGCCTTTGGAGGTAGTATAAAGAACCAGCAAAGAGCTGCAAGTTGGACTAGGCTGTCACCAGTTATGGGAAGAGGATAGTTTCCCTCCCCCCTCCAAAGTGTAGGGAACTAAACTGACTAGAGGATTTTTTTCCTAGTCAACCCACTATTAGATAATATCACATTATAGTGGAGAATCCATACATTGGTCATTCCCATGCATGGAAAGGACGTAGATACTTTTATTGTGTGATGAACCTTGTAAAAATATCAGGTGCATATTTTTACAACTTTTTATTATTACATACGACAGGGAAAAAAGAATAAGATAATCAAGATCCTAACCAATAAAGAGGTACAGGGATAAAAAATTTGGAATTGGTTTCAATATTTCCCAACACTGATTCACCCCCACCCCCCTCTCAGTGATAGGTATATCCAAAACTGGTCCACTCAGCCCTCCCCGTGACCCGACTAATAAAAAGTGGAGGTCCTTCCCACACTACCACCCACCATCATAGTGTTCCTCCATATGCTGAAGAATTACCCTACCCTGATGAGCCATCCTGATGTAGAAGGGTAAAACTCCACTACCAAACTAAAAATCCTAATAAGTAAAAAGTCTTCATCAACCCTGTCAACCTCTCATATTCCAAGGGGTAATGTGACTTAGTGATGGAGCCTTTACCCCATTTTTTCTACATCAAAGTATGGGGTAGGAACCCAATAAATGAATTTCTTCATCCAAGAATTTGAGATCTACATAATCCCCAAATCCATCCACCAGTACATATAGGTGGAGGAAGTTCTATCTCCCTTCTTAGAGCTCATGGTACAACCATCTTCGTTATCACCAGCCTCCCTCTCCACCACTAACCAAGATCAGGGATACCTATTCTAGTCTGGGATTACGATTTTAGATTGTGGGCTATCCTAAGTTCCACCGATTAGTATCTCCTCCCTTTCACAATAGGTTGTATTAAACACCTAGTCCTATAAGGATTCAATGATGAGTTGGTACCACCCTCAAGAGATGAACCAACATGCAGTGAATAGGTAACTCATGTAGTAGCTCCACTTCCTTCCAACTATCCACCACACCATTCTGAATTTGTTTCATTACTTATATCTTGGCCATTGTTGATTTAAGCTTTGGTAGACCAATACTAGGCACCACTTATGAGAAATAAATCCTATGGGAGACTATGGATGTTGATGAGTTGTCAGTGATATTTTTTCCAAATAAAAATTCTAACTTTGATATCCTGCAGCCCCTCACTGTGGGCCAAGATACGTTCATCTTCTGGACTATCTAGGAGATGTTTCATCACCTCTATGATCTCTAGTTAGTCTACCCAGGAATCTAGGAGCACTTTGATATCATTGATCATCAGTTCCGAAAGGTTGAGTTGGTATCACTCCCAGTGGCTAAGCACCTTGTGTCACCTGACTACCAATGAACCCTCCATTGGAGATATATAAAGATCCTCATTGTGGTCCATATAATCATGGAAGTAGTGTCTTAACAAATGTATATCTAGGGATTAGGACAATATGATTCTCTCCATTTCATACCTATACTATGACACCTGGACTTAAACATTAATATTTAGGATTTCCATCCAGACATATTTACAGTAAACATGGTTATCTCCAACCATCTAGAAAGCCATAAGGATATGGGGATCTAATGAAAATCATGATGAGGAAAACTTTCCCCCTAAGGAAGAATAGTACTAGGTTGACCCACATATAGGTTTATAAACTCACCTGCAAAGGCAGACACTCATCCTCGGAGATCCCTCCACATCATTGCCTTCCCTTCTGTACATAAAAAATGTAAAGGGGAATCTTAAGAGCTCTGATCCATTTTATATTGTGTAGAAGATAGAGGTTGATGCAGTTATTTATGCCTTTCTCTAGAAGGTCACATGTTAGAAATGGATCATTGATGAGATCCTTGAAATGTGATGCCCAGATTATGGTGCTCCTCGACAAGATATTATTCCTCCTCTACTGGGTAAACATCAAGTCCTACTTGTCCATTTATCCCTAGTCAGGCTTGGTGATTATGGGTATCCAGACAAAGTATAAGCAGGATTTTATGGAAAGATACATAGATATGGGTATCCAAATTAACCCGAGTAGTGTGATCATCACCCTAGGGGCCCAGATCGACCTGCTCTATGAGCTTTTGAGCCTTCTTACTGAGTTAATGATCCTTTCAATGAATTGGTTGTTACTAATCCTCATCAAGAAATAGATCCCCACTAGGAAGATTTGATATATTCTCTCACTACTCGCCTTGAATCCCTATAGATATGATAGGTGGTGATCTACCTGCTGACATTTCATAACCAGCATTGGTAGATAACATGCGAGTACCCACAAATTTTGGGAACCCATGATTTTCCCCATTTGACAGGATGGGTGACCTGCTGTATCATTTTGACCATGCCATCTTGAGGTGTGGGCCCATGTTTGGAACCCCAGAGTAGCAGAAACCCCTGAAGCTCCAATGTTTCATTGAGATGTTAGAAGGACCTACATTTTTCTGGTATAGTCTTTTTCCCATTGGTTCCATCACTAGTTGGGAAGACCTCCATGGATAGTTTCTCTATCAGTTCACCTCCACCACATGAAAAAAAGGCATTGAATACCTCTTTATGTGAAAGAAACAACTTGATGAGCATGTTGTATACTTCATCGCCCGATGAAAGGGAATCACATATTCACTCAATATGTCACTAACCCACGAATAGCTACTAATTATATGTGTTCAGAATTTTAATAATGAGCCAGTTCTTACCCTCATCACGTAAAACATCCAAGATGGATTTTGAAATTTTTCTGACAAATTTAATCACCTGAAAGAAGCCTTGTAGCAGGCTAAGAAACCATATACACTACCTTATCCATCTCCCATGGGAAGGATTGATAAAGTAGAGACTGCTTCTATAATATAGGTGGAGTTCCCCAAGTTGCTATAGTTTTTGGATTTTCTGCCAAAATAACCTTGCCGAATGCAGTAGCCTATTCAAGATTAGCCTCTCCATGTGCAAAATCAGCATGCATTGTTTCACCAAGCATGACCACCTAGATGAGAGAATGTGGTTCCAGCCCCTCATAAAGTTATATACCATCATTAAGCTCCAACCCCTCATCAAGACCAAGCTCCCATAGTTCCCTTACTAGTCAAGAGAAACCGAGACTATTATTTCAAGGATGCACAAGTTCCCAGTTACATCCATAATTCCCATGAATAATGGATTCTAAAGCTACCAGAGTGTAAGAATTCCCATGAATATAAGCATACTAGTCACCCCAACCATTTTCCTTACCACATGATCATTGAATATACCATCAAAAAATTCTATGTGTTTAAGGATTTTCTCTAGGATCAAGTGGACAATGATTTGGTCAAATTGTGTAATGTCCCGACATAAGTGGAATATATCTCCATTGAGATCGATAAAGATAGTGAGAGTTAAGGTGAATGGGAACAGATTTCCAACCATGGAACTCCTAAGTTTGACTATTGTTTAGCTCACAAGGTAGTCACTCATGCCTAGGGAGTCATCCGAGCCCATTTAGGCAGGCCCAACCCTCTTGAAGTCAACATTCCTTCTACATACATTGATTATACATCCACATCAGAACACTCCAAATCTCATAAGTATAGGACATGATGGTGAAGACTAAAGAAGAGTCTCCCACTAGTGGAAAACCCATCTCGCACACTTGGTGATTTCATGCCTCTAGATATGGGAATCATAACTAGGATCCTCCCAACATTGGAGGAATTATATGATGATGAGAAGGGGTATGTCTTCATGAACTCCATTGTGTTAATGGAAAACTTCACACTGTTCGATGATGAGGAATATCAATCTACCCAATTAAGTTCCCTCGGTCAATGCCAATGAAGAGGAGTTCAAGGATATACAAACCATCATATTTCTATGGTTGGTGATTCAAGTTGAGTTGTGTATACTACCGATACTAAGAATTATGTATTGTGCAGATCTCAGCAAGCACATTCCTCTCTGCCCACTTTTTCAAACATGTCACCGTAACTAAATGTGATAACTTACCAGGAAGAACAGTCACGGTTGAATCATGATCATCTGTGTTAAACTAAGGATAAGACTCGTCCAGCCATAAACCAACCAATAATGGTTCTGAGAAAGTAATCTAATGAGTATAAGGATATTCCTACCACCAGTTAGAACCCAATGGTATAGCCAACATCACCCTTTGTGTCTCCTACCAAAGGGAGACCCCATATGAGTAGAAATGTGCATCTGGCATAGAATTATGTTGTTCTAAAGTAACTATCTACCATACCTACAAGGATCTTTATCGTTGAGTCCCTCTTCCTATCAAAATAAATTCAGGAACCTCTCACATAAGCCTTGAAAATCCCCCTCCAATTCAAAGAAGAAGTATTTGTTGTCGAAGTATACTATATATGGGAGTTTGAGTGAGAGGAATGTAAATCCATCATCTCATTATCCAAAGGGGGTGAAGGTGCCCTTTTGTAGGGGTACATTCACCTGTTTTACATCATAGGAAAGTTCAATGGTGTGGAAATTCACTTATTCATGGTCAACACAGGTTCCAAGATCAATCTCATCCCCACTCTGATTCTCTGCATGTTGTGGCTCACTGAAGTAGACATGAATCCCTCTAACCTGAAGATTTGAGGATATGACAAAACCGAGTAGAGGCCAAGTGGTAGGATTATTATTAAGACCTTGTTTAGTGTCTTGGTAAAAATAATTGAATTAATGGTTATATCACTGGATAATACCTACAACACGTTTATGGGTAGACCCTGGCTTCATCTTTATGTGGATGTTCCTTCCTATTATCACCAATTATTTAAGTACTCCCTAAATGGTCATGTATGAATTATTTAAGGTGATGAGTCTCCCTTAAACTATTGTGAATCCCGCTATCTGGATTTTAGCTATTACAACAGAAAGGTAAAGCAAGATTAGACCAATAAGGTTGAACATACAACCACTCGAGCCAGTCTATGGGTAGACATGGATAACGCTTTCATCCTCTTTATTCACTTATTTGAGGACACAACCTAAGAATTGGTAAGTTTATCTATCATTTCCAGGTGAAAGTGGTGTCACATCACTAATTATAAAAAAGGTAAAAATATTACTTCATACTCTTACACAAGGTAGGATCAAGTGATACCAGAAGACCCTAACCCTATAGATTATCGAGAGGTTCACCCAATAGACACCATTCCACATCATTCCTATCGTTTTTTTTCAAATCTAGGTTGAATCTATGAAAACTGGCCCACCACAATTGCTTCGACATCAATCATGGAACCTGAGGTCAAAGGCATAATGGAAGTGGCTCAATAGCTTCTATCACCATGGCTTAATCATAGTAGGAGTCTCCCAATGAGGATTACACATCCTCCCAAGCAAGCACTAGTGCTCCCCCATAATCAGTCATCTTGGATCAATTGTATCCTCACACTGATTCTCCTACCTTAGATGATGAAGATAATTTGGAGGATTATCCTCCCTCGTTTGAAGAGGGAATCTACACCATTGTTGATGAAATGATTTAGATGAACCATGTTACTAAGACAGACCTGAGACCAATGTTTATTAGTGTATCCATTCCTCTAGAGGAGAAGTAGTAGTATGTGTATTTCTTGAAGTATCATCATGATGTATTTTCATATAGTTGTGAAGAGATGCTAAGACTACATCCTTAGGCCACCATCTACCATCTTGGTCTCCAAAATGAGTCACCTCGAGTTCAATAAACCTCTTAGGAAAATTCACCCCTCTCATGGTTCCATGTTTGAGGCTAAGGTTGATAATAATATCAAATCCAAATACTTTAAGTAATTTCAGTGCCCTAAGTGGCTAGCCAACATCACCCCATTCAGAAATAAGAATGAGAAAATCAGATTTGGTATCCACTTATGGGACATCAACTACCATTTTATGAAGGATGGTTTTCTCCTTCTAGTGAAAATGTTTTTGATTAATTCCAAAACTGAGTTTCAGGCTCTCACCTTCATGGATAGAAAAATTGAATATAATAAGATTTCTATTTCCCCTGAGGATGAGGATTCTACAACCTCTAGATCACCATAAGGAACCTTTTTCTATCAGTTACTTACTTTTAGTATGAATAATTATAGAGCCACTTATTATTGGTCCATGCATCACATATTCAATCCAATTCTTGGGATGCTAGTAGAATACTACATGTATGATTTTGTGGTCAAATCCCACCATCATCAAGACCATATCAAATATCTTGAGAAAGTGTTTGGAATCCTCTACTCCCTAAATTTGAATATTATCCCATTGAAGTGTGCCTTTGGTGTTACCTACAAGAATTTTCTTAGATTAATCATCAGATATAGAGGCATTGAGATCAACCCATGTAAGATCAAGGCCATCAACCAAATTCCTCCTTCGAGAAACCTTCAAGAGCTCTGAGGTCTCCAAGGCCACTTTGCCTAAATACACTGATTCATCATGAATCTATTTGGAAAGTGTAATCCCTTTTTTAGGCTAATTAAGAATGGTACCTCCTACCAATGGGCTGAGGAGTTCTAGACTACATTTGAGAAAGTCATGTAGTATCTTCTAAAACCTCATGTTTTGATGTCAACCATCTTAGGGAAGCCTTTGGTCCTCTATGTGACCACCCTAGAATGATCAATCAGTGAACTTCTCACCCAAAAGAACAAAGAAGGTAGAAAGAACAATTTATACTATCACATTCACATTCTCTTTGACATAGAGGCCGGATACTCCCTTATCGAGAAGAGCTGCCTCATGATGGTTTTCACATTGCAAAGTTCTAGAATTATCTACATCATCAAGAGATACATCTTGTATCTCGTGTGGAGCCACTAAAGTATATCTTGAATCTACCCATGTTGAAAGGCTTTCTAGTGATATGGACAGGGATTCTTCAGTAGTTTGACATCAAGTTCATCCCATATAAAGCTATCAACGGTCAAGAATTAGCCGACTTTTTGGTCACCCATAAGGCTCCTGAATAATCCCCGATAGATTTTAGTTTCCTAGATAAATTCATCCTTTTAGTAGACCAATCCATGTTGTGCTAAAGGATTCATTTTTATGGTTCCTCCCAGAGCCCAAACGATAGAAGTCTCAATGATCCCAAGATCAATAGAGTCATCTTGGGGATCGTCTTCATCACTCCTTCACATGTAGTATTTCTGTACTCATTCCTGCCTTCATAAGTCTTCACCAACAATGAGGCAGAGTATTAGTCTCTCATTACTAGTCTTGAGATAGCCCTCAATATTGATGTTCCTCAAGTACATGTGAAGGGAGACTCTGATTTAGTCATCAATCAAATCAATAGTGACTACATTGTCAAAAAATCAGAATGGGTGCCCTTGTTGGAGCACACTCGCTAGTTAATGGACCAATTCCCTTCTCATCTAGATGTAACTAATGTACCTTGGTAGAAGAATGGTTGATCTAACACCTTGTACAGTCTATTCACTTCTCTTATAGAGGCTAACCCGGATGACCTATTCATTAATGTGGCACATCGGAGAGTCATTTCTCATGTCAGTCCAGACGATGAAGGAAACAAACTACTAGACAAGATAACTACTGGTGATTCTATGTTAGAACCCCCAAGCTCCCCCATGAAAGAGAAAACCTTTGATTTGATGGCTCTTTGCATTCAGTATCTCTAGTTTGGAATTCTCCTGGCTGGTCAATATGAGCGTGAGGGAATTCACCAATGTGCAGTGCAGTTCACCCTCTAGAGGGGGCCAAACCTCGATCACCCTCTCTATAATTTTCTCTCATTGGAATTATCCTCTATTTCATCCAATTAGATGATATTCTCCAGGTTGTGTAGGAAGTTTAGGTCAGTTCCTCTAGTGCCCATTAGCCAAGACTGAATCTCTCTCATCAGATTCAATGAATGGGCTACTTATGGTCCACCATGATCCATGATTTCATCAAGTTTGATAAAAGGTGTATTTTTATGTCAAATCAATTACGTATTTTTACATTGAATACTAGATCCCCTCCATACCACCATGTATTCTTGTCCCTTTATTATCTGGGGACTGGATGTTACAGGCCCATATCGCTAGCAACAACCTTCCAGTGAAAATTCACTCTAACCACAATGTATTTCTTCTCTAAGTGGAGAGAATTGATTCCTATTAATAAATTCAAGGAACAATCAGTGAAAAAAATTTGGAGCTCCCACATCATCCATTGGTTTAGAGTTCCTCACACCATTCTCACTAATAATAGTACCAACTTCTGGGATGCCTAGCAGAAGAAATTGTACTCCAACTACATTATCGGGTAAAAATATACTTCCTGCTATCATGTGTAGTAAAATAGATAGATTAAAGAATTTAATAATACTCTATACAACATTATATAGGATATGTTTGTCCAAAATAAGAAAATTTGGCCATAAAATCTCCCAAATACCCTCTAATCCTTTCATAAAACAACTCATAATTCCACCTAGGTGACTCCATATTCCCTGATGTATGAAACAGAGGCAGCCTTGCCCATTGAGATTCGTCTACTATCACTCAGAATAGTTTTATATGACCATAAGATTCTAAAAATAATTGAATAATTCCATCTTTCTTAGTTGTAATCCCTCAAATAAAACAGGCTCCAATACTTTCACAACCTAGATAGGAACTTGAATAAGATAGAAAGATCATTCAATAAGAAGGTTTGCCTCCCCTCTTTCCTTTAGGGTGACACGGTATTGGACCTTAGAACACCAATGATACCTGTAAATAAGACACCAAAGTTAGATCCAAAGTGGGAAGGGTTGTACATCATTCATAAGGGCTATTCTAATGGTCCATACTCTTTGATAACTATGGATGGATATCACATTATTCCTCCAACCAACACCATGTTTCTCAAACAATACCTTTTATAAGAAAATCATGTGTCCTGTTTTCATGATGTTAAACTTCATAACAACTATCATCCTCATCATATGAAGTTAAAATGATTATCTACATCACAAACACATAATGTTAAACTATTTATTAGGTCAACACTCTATGTCCTTAAACTAAGATTTTATGGACCATGAAACATTACCTTACACTATTTTCAAAAGGTTTGAGTTCTATAATCTTAAACTAGAAATCCTAGTCCAAGAATCATGACATTGAACTATCTATGGGTTTTCTTCAAGATTTATTATATAGTGGGCCTCTTAGAGCCTCATTCACATTGAGTTTGTTACTTAGTTACCCTATGTGCATTCCTCTAAAGAAATTACCCACATTCATCCCAACTCCATAAACTTAAACTAAGATCCTATAGTCCAGGAATTATGACTCTAAACTATATTTGAGTCCTCTATAGAATATATAGCATGGAACTGGGCCTCTTGTCCCTTGTTCACATTAGGTTTTTCACTCTATCATACTAAACATACCCATTTGAGAATTCTCCTTTCATTATTAAAAACTCGATGACCTTAAACTAAGAGTTGATGGTCCAGGAAACATGACCCCAAACTATATACAAGAAGTCAAAACAAGACAACTTTAAACTATATATGGGATTACCTATGAACTATTTTTGTGGTGGTAGGCATCCTAGGCCCTTATTCACATTGGAGTTTTCATAAAACCACACTACACATATCCTCTTGAGTCACTCCTTCCTCTCTTAGGTCCAAACTCTTTGACCTTAAACTAAGATCCCATGGTCCAAGAAACATGACCTTGAACTATTTGTAGTGAGTCCAGGAATTATGACCCTAAACTATTTGCAGCCCCTATACTCCAAGTTGTTTGACTTTAAACTAAAAATCCTAGCATTCCTAACACATGACATTAAACTATAATTCTACCTCGTAAAAAATGGGATGACTCTTCATAAGATTTTATTCCTACCCCATTCATAGAAAATGGTATTCCCCACAATAACTGTGGGATGCCTCAAATTCCTTTGTCAGAGTGGATCACCCACACCAACATCGGTCTCTTAACACACCATGTTCTAGAAATATGTGTGTCTTGATTCCCATTATCATGGTATAGGTGGTGATTCCTGGACTTATCATCTATCGGCCTATCCAAATATTTATAAACCCCTTTCCCATCTAGATCTATTTTTTAGTGCATGAGCCCCTTTGGCCTTATTTATGTCGGGTATTCACTCCCTTCGTACCACATAGGTACCCGTAAGGCCAGAATCAGTCCAAGAATTATGAATTTAAACTATATTCCAATATTTTTCATAGTATGTGGTGTGTTATTGGGACTCCTTAGACTTTATTCATGTCAGCTTTGTCACCTCTCCACGCTACATATATTTGTTCAAATGGCCCCATGGTTTGAGCTCTATGACCTTAAACTTGGAGTCTATGTCCATATATCACGGCTTGAAATTTTTATCAAGTCTTCCTTGGGATTATTTTGTGTGACACAAGCCTCATTAGATCTCATTCACTTTGGGTTATGTTTTTCTCACCATGAACATCCCTTTCAGAATAATTTCACCCATTATCCTCATCGATTAATGTTAAACTGTAGTCTTACCCTGGATGAGTTCAAGATGCCTCTTATGTAAGAGATGATGTTTACCCTGTTTTAAATCTATATTACTCATATGATATGTATGGGATGGTTAAAAAAAGGTTACCCCATGCCCTAAACATGTGATTACCCCACAATAACCATGGTATGGATAATTTTTCCGGATTGTACAACCATAAAATGTGTGTTCCATCTCTCAAAACTATGTATAACTTGATTCCCATGATCATGGGATAGGTAGTGATTTCTAGGATTTCCATCTCCAGTATTTATTCTAGGTATCATCCCCATTAAATTACCTCAGACCATCAATATTTCAGGATTCCCTCATAACCTAATATGATGAGAAAATATCCACATCACATGATGTTAAATTTTAGCTTCTCCCCATATAAATATGAGATACTTCATAACAACTTAAGAGAAGACTCAATACCCACATTAAAGAGGGTTGGATCATATCAGAATTAGTATTCTATCACACCGTATTTTAATTCCAAGCATCATGAATCTAAACTATGTATGAATCCTCCTAGGAATATGCATCATTGTATTAGGACACCTTATCCCTCAGTCACGATAGGTTTATAAACTCTCCATGTAACACATATCTTTTTGGAAGACCCTCACCATGGTCCAAAATTTATGACCTTAAACTAAGAATTATAGTCCATGAAACATGACTTTAAACTATTTTCAGTGGTCCAGGTCATATGGCCTTAAACTATATGCAATATCTTAGTCAAATGACATTAAATTGTGAGATGAATCATGATCACAAGATGTCAAACTATACCAAGCCTTGTCCTCACCATATAATGTTAAACTTAATATTTATCATACTCATTGTATAACATAAAACCGTAATTTACCCTAGGCACTCACCTAAGAGGTACTCTCCTCTGGTTCTGGTCATCTACCGCATCATTCACATGTTCAGATGTCACTCAGTATCCAAGATGATGATCCCCTGGAAGATGATTTTGACCGTTGTTCAGACCAATACTCTTATAACAATGTGCTCTAAGACAGGGTAGAATAATTCCAGGAGTATTGGATTTGTTCTAAACATTCCATCACTCCATTTACACGCTTCACATGCCCTTTAGATCCCCATAATCATCCTTGTCTAAAGGGACCCTCTAATGAAATTTGGTTTAGCTAAGGCTCACCTACCATCTTGGGCCAATGCCCTGAAATATTTTAGATGATAATATGAGATAGGATCCATGTTTCTAATATGTTCAATGGTCAAACCTAATTTTTTTGTCCCCATCCCAGGATAAGTGATATGGATGTTGTGTTTCAAACATGTTTAGTAGTTATCCTCCATTGTGATTCCACCCTCCTTGTGTTCCAGGTTTTGGGCATCATGATTCACATTTCCCATTCTCATTTGTTCAGGTAGAATTCAAGGACCTTGGTTTTATCTCATTAATTCAGTAGAGAATGTTGTAAATGAAATTTGGATGTTCTTAAAGCCTATTTATTTATCCATAACCTCTCTCATCCTAGGGACTCTCGATGGTCATTCAAAAATATCAGACCCTCGAGTAATTGATGATTGTTCGAAATTATAATATGGAAAGTAATTACATGGTCATCCCTTGTTTCACACACTAGGAATGATCCAAGTGAGATTAGGGATTATTTATTAGTTGTCTCCGAAATATGATCAAATTAAGACAATAAAGAAAGTAGATATGTTCAAGCATGAAAATTAAGAAAACCAGAGTTTCCAAGGGTTATCCATATATCAGAGCCTCTCCTTCGAAAATGTGCATCTACAGCTCTACCTCGATGATTGAGCACTCGATCTTAACCAGCATCCACTGAGTGGTCTTGAAGACCTATGGTCATGATAATAGGTCTTCATTCTCTTTATTAACCTTAGGGAGAACAACTTCCACCCTGATCCATCACCAATACTACTCCAATAGGCACTCAGCATAAACTTTCTTGGTCTTATCCTCCTTTTCCTTTAACACTGCTAGTTGAACCCTCGGAATGCTAGTGATCTCAGCCTGAGTACCAGTGGCCATCACGTGCTCCTGTGACACCCCCTCTTGATATGAAATCTCTTCCTCAGCTTTCTAATGTGCTTGACATCCCTCAAACTTAAGTTTCTTCTAAGAAAGATCAAGATCCTTCCATTACATACATTTCTACTAGATGAGTAAGTCCTAGGATTGTGCATAAAGATTTCAAGAATTCACCCCCATTGATCTCTAGACTGACTAACCAATGGAGGATAGATCCCACCATTATGAATGTTCAACTATCCATATGTTAGTGATGAATTTATACAAATTCCTTCATTCCTTGATATGGAAAACCTAGTTATATTCAGTGACCTCTAGAAAATAACTTTTAAAATATTTAGGAGTTTTTGGGTCTTATATAGAAAATACTACCAATATAGTGTTGGTCAGATCATAGGGATGTTGATCCTTAAGAGTAAGTGATTGAATAAATATATTTGTAAGTGACTCCTCATTAGCCTCTCCACCTATGGAAGAATCCTCTACTACACCTTGTGGCATCATAGAGGTGGACATCATTATCCCATCTTCCTTGGATACCCCTTCTAGTGGTGAAACCTCAGATTTATCTCCCGCAACCACTACTAGTGGAAATTCCAAGGTAGGCGCACCCAATGAAACCTCCCTAATTTCTTCAGCCATTGAAACGAACACTACTTCCCCCATAACAATTTTGGCTCCAAAAACCACTTCTAGTAGCACTACTACCATAGGATCAGCCACCATAACTCTTTCATCCAGCATCATAGTGGACCCTATCTCAACTCCCTCCTTTGAGGGAGTATTATTAGTTGTCCCCTCTAATGGAACTTCATTTGGCCTAACTTCCATGACTTATTTATCCATTTCCACTAGGATAGCTGCATCTTCTATCACCACCTCATCCTCAGTTTTAGATAATATGAGTGTTAGCACTGGTTGTTGAGTCCCAAACATCATCCGAACAATCATTAAAAAATATTTCAGTCAATAAGGAAAATAAATGAGTAAAATAAGTAGAGTAGGAAGTGACATGCATGAATTTTATACTCTATTTAGGATTTCTTGAAGGTTCCCAGGTAACCCCTCATGTATGGTTTCTTATAAAGCTACTTCTTTAGTTTTAGCCAACAATGATTGATCTCCTAAATCTATAACATCAGGAAGGGCCCCCTCATTTTCCCCTTCATGGAATGAGGTCCCCTATCCATCATTTTAATTTCTATCTCGGACCTCCTCCTCCTCTATTATTGATTCCTATTCAAGTGAAAAAAAAGAGTTATAAAATAGTTCAAAGGAATATGTTATAACTAAGGTACATAAGATTCAAATATTTACCCGGTCAAAAGAAACATTTCATACCATAGGAGAGCCTTGATAAGAATCACTTCCCCAAGACTCTCCCAAATCCTTAGGAAAAGGATCATGCATAGCCAGTTCAGTTTCTAACAATATTGGGGGAGAACTTATGTCTAGAAACACCTTCACCCAGTTAGTCAGTGGATATGCAGTGACCCATAAATACACCAGGTCCACCAGCTATGCCACATATCACTCTCTCTAATCCAAATACATGAATAAAATGATCTTGGAATAACCAATATTGGTGATATTTATCCCATACTTATTAATATTCCACTATATTTTGCGAGCATTGGTGAATTTCATATAAGCATCCTAGTTTTTCCAAGATTTTGGAAAGAAAGAATCACTAGGAATGTCCATGCTGTGTAACTGCTTCCCAGTATTCTGAAAAAATGTCCTAGGGTCCACCCCAGATAGATCCCCTTCCTCTCGAGTTCATCTAAAAAAGTATGCTGGGCTAGGTACTGATGCTCCTCTACCTTCATCTTTTTCTTATCTAGACCCAAAAATCCTTAGACTTGCTACAATTATCCTTCCATTTGGGCCGAATCTTCTACTACGGAATGTTCTTTCCATCACTCTACCTAGGATCCATGTTTAGAGGGCCACCCCTCCATTGTCTTGGGTGTCCTACTATCTCAGTAGAACCTCAGGATAGGTTCTCGCTCAACTCTTTATGTAATCATGACTAAGCCCATACACAAAAGTTGGTGGTGGAAAATCCTTCTAAATATTTCCATATTTGTGTGTGAACATGTTTCATAGTTTCCTCATCACCTAAGGGTGACACTCATGACCCATCACTTAGTACACCCTTAGGGTTAGTCTCTGTATACACTTAAATTGTGTTGATAACTAGTGTAGATTGTACAAATTGCATACCATCTTTTAGTTGAATCTTTCTACCAACACCCCACCACAAATGGTTAGGAGGTATGATCTCTTCTCCTTGGTCCATGTGTTGTCATGAGGAACCACCCATGTTCGTAGGGAGAATGGGTGAAATATTAAGTGCTCTATCAACCCAACCTTCTCTATCACTTCCACCAGACCCAACTTGAATGGGTGACTTCCCATGATATTCTGTATTCTCAGCCTGATGTTTATTTTGGGAGGGGAAATGGGGTTCAGTTACTCATAACCCCATATGTGTGCTACCACCCAACTATACATAAATTGAAAATGCCCACACACATCTAGTAGAATCTTTAATTTTCTAATATGCCAATGTACCCTATATAACTTCACCAGTATTGGGATATCAAGGTTGACACGGTACCCCATCGCCCGTATCACCACCATTACGAATTTTCTTGGCCGCAACCCATGCGAACATCCCTCATTTGGATAATCCAATGATTGATGAGCACCATAATGAATCCCACGAACCTGAATTTTGGTTAAACCTTGGTGTTGAAGCTATATCCCCATAGCTACCACTGGATATATTCTAGAATCTTCTAGTAGTATCCCTCCAGGACCCACTGGTATCCCCTTAGGACATGTTCATGGCCTCATTAGTAACTTCCTTGTTAGATCCACCACCTTAGTAGGATCCTTTTCCATTTCATTCAATAAATATTTTAACCACTACTTAAAGGGAAAATCCCTCAACCTTAACTTCTCTTCACAAGTGCCCTGGAATAGATCCAGCAGTGACTTGTCTATGGTCGAAAACTACACTTATTCCCCCATACATTCTCTATGGGGATAAATTTATCCCACATCCCCCCCAAGATCAGGATCATTCTGATTTTTTGAATATCCTATAGGTTTATTCCAACCTCCCCATGATGCAAAATAAATGTATTAGTCCCTAGTGACCATATTCTCAGCAGCATGGGAATGATCTCTTATAGATGGTAAATATGGAACTGTGAAGCCCATGTCGCATCATAAATTCCTAGACACATAATTTATGCCTCTAATTCTTAGTATAACAGACATTCCCAATAGGCACATTCCCACTCATCTATGAATTTTCCACCTAAGAGAAAATCCTAGATATTATTCCATCCCCTCTACGGATCCCTCAAACCCACCTTGATGGTTTTAAGATATTATGATGGGGATCCCGCATCCTACAACTTCTCCCCATCAATATTATTGTTATGTTTGTAGAGGAATTATGTTATGATGGGTTCATGGTATTTATATATGTGTCTTGAAGCAGCCCTGTGCCCCTGGTATTTCCCTGGTATACCCTTGAACCAGTAAGATGGTTCATCCTTTCTCACCACTGAGATAAAAACACTATATCTCAAATTAAAGACATAAAGAAGAATCCTCTTGGACAAAGGATATTTCTTTTTAACCTTTGATAGTATTTCAAGAAATGACTCAAGGTTTGAGTCACTTTAGATGTGTTCCCTAATCATGATGTTTTCTACCATCTCTTCCCTCCAAGAAACATCTGTGTTGACTTACTAAGGTCCATTGGATTCAAGAATTAATCATTTTATAAGTCTATTTTTTAAGGTCATTTTTGAATAATGTTTGTTGATTTGTTTCATAGATATTTGGATCATGGGTATAAATTCGCAAATATGTGGTTTATGGTGTCTAGTTCACTAAAGTAGTATTCACAAAGCAAGGGTACAAAATTTTGGTTTACCAAAAAAATCATGGAGTGTAATTCATGAACATCATGAGATTCAAAAAAAGAGATAAAAAATATTTTATTCACATGAAGTGAGGTGCCTTTGAGCCCCCAATGTGTTTTTTAGGCATATGGTCAGGTCAGGATTCATGATGGCCTCTCCTATAGACGCCATCATGCATGGGCCTCATGCTAAATATTTATGAGTGAGATTTTCAAATAGGATTCAATTAGTAATTTTCAATGATTCTACCTCAAAATTCATCCCCCCTCTCCCTATTGGATCCAATTATGATGGGGGTTTTTTGCACTAAAATATATTATACGATAATAGTTGGGGAAGATTTTGATATTTGGAAGAAAATTCGGTGAATCCCTGTCACTTCATGAATGGTTAGAGCTTGTAGATCTCCCAGTCGAGAAATCCCCTTTTTTAACATGCAAATCCATGATGTTGTCTCTCCTTGAGTCAGATAGTGCTTCGCGACCATGTGAATTATTTTTAGTTTCTTCATGAGTCCGATCGAGTCATTCTCATTCGCAAAGCCCAAAAATCATTTCTAAATCACTTCCCATATTTTTGAAACCCCTTTCCTATAAATACCCACCTCATTATAATATTTTAGGTATGATTACATGACCCTTCAACTTCTGAATTGATCCCAATTCATGAACCTCCTAAAAATCATGAACCAGGCCAAAAATGGATCATCCAAGGTACATGGGCTTCATGAAACCCCCTTTTATGTGTTCTTAAATGCCTTAACCCTAGGTTGATATGCCTTTCACGAATTCCCATGCCCTTCCAAAAGGAAGAAGGACCTACAGAGAACTTGAGCTTCAAGAACCATTTAGCCATTGTGGAGAACTCCTTTACTAATCTAAGACATCATCTTGAGATAGGGTCACCCTTTTTCACAAATCCTACTCCTTTATGAATGCCCTAACCTCCACAAACCACATAACATTCATGAATCACCTCTCTACAAATCTCTATGCTTCGTAAATCCCCTCTTTTATTCCTTTCTATGATTCCTCCCTTATGCTAAAACCCCTTAACAAAGGTTGACTTATAAATACCCCCACACCCATCCAGGATCTTTCCAGCTTTACCTCGAGTCCCTATGTGACATATGATACCTATTTATGTGACCCAATCCACATAAAGTGTGGCCCAAGACTCCCACCTATCTTTTTATTCTTAGAATAGGTAAGATAATGCCTATTACTTCTCATTATAGGCATGCTAACATTAACCTCATAATTGACCACTACACCCCATCATTACACATTAGCATTACCAAATCCTTTCCCTGCCTAAAGGTTCATGAGTAGTGGTATTGTAATCCCAAGGGTTAATAAGCGAGGTTACCACATCAGAGATGCATGACATAAAACATCCTAGTCCATGCATCCTTAACACATGATGTTAAACAATGTCTTTACCCTATGGGAAGAAATTAGGATGCCCCATGTATGATCATCATGGAATTCCACCTCCTCCCTCACCATTGAGTGATCCTCTTGCATTGGAAAGATTCAATACATAATCCCCACATGCATGGAATGGGATCTTCCTTGGGTTTATTTTACATGTAATACCTACACTAACTCTCATTGGCACTTATTTCAAAACATGAGCATCAGTTCTACTACATCCTCTTATTTCTCACATCAAGAATGACTCATGTAGGATTAGAGGATAGTACCAAGAAGTTCAAGAGGTTGGCACGCCTACTCCTAATAAAATATATTAAATAAAAAGTAAAGTACATAGTGCAGTATCAGCGAGGCGATCTATAGAGACGGGTATAAGTCTCACCTTGACAGTCAGCCTGCACAAATCTATTACAAAACTCTGATAATACAAAGGACCAACTGGAACTCACCTATGTAATAGATCTATTGGAGAGAGAATCCACAACTTGATTGGCCTCATGATAAACATGTAAAATTCAACTGAGAGTGTGTCTCCAAGCCGGAGGCATTCCACCCAAATCGGTAACATCCTCCATGACACGTTCCTTGACTGACCTCTAAGGATTTGAACTACAACAGATGAGTCTGACTCAAGCCATAGATCATGCCAGCTATAGTGGATAGCATACCTTATATCCTTTATCATAACCCAAATCTCCGCTTCAATGGAAAATGCATTGCCAATATAGTGTAAGAAGCATCCTTTAAAGAACCCCCTGTGAGTGTGGAAGACACCACCACATCTGGAAGGACCTAGCATGCCAGAAGCTACCCCATCAACATAAACCTTCAACCATCGAGAGATGGGTGGGATCCAGCAAACATGTTTCATCATCAAAGGTTTCTTCTCCCTACCATTAACACCAAGGGACCTCAACAAAACAAGGTCAGAAACATCATTCCTCATGGTACCATTTTTTATGTTGGAAGCAGTTTGGATTTCACAGTGTATCGCCAGTACACCAGCGTGGAATGAGGTAGCAATGCTGTTAAAAATAATGGAATTTCTTACCTTCCCTATGAAAGAAAACAGGCTATCCACGACTGTTAAGAGGAGAGATTGGACCTTCTCGCTACAATCAATCCTGCAAGTGAATTTCAACAGCCCTTCAACCGATTGGGAGGGAATAAAATAGTGAAAATCTCCTGCCCATAGGTCCATAACCTAGAAGCGAACTTGCAGGATACAAACACATGATCAAAAGTTTCATCTACCAGCAGGCATAGCATGTAAACTGCAGCCAGATTGAGTCCAGACCAATGCAACATGGCTTTCAAGGGAAGTTGCTTTTTCCAGATTTTCAAGATTAGCAATGATGAGACCAGGGGTATAAAGGGTTCGTAAAATTCCGTGACCCAAGATGGAGGATCTAGGGAAGCACCACATAGTGATCTGTAGCAGTCCCTTGTATTGAACATGCCATTCAAATTTGGCATCCATACCCATGTATCACAATATGTGTAGTACTACCTTGTTATTTCCATGACAACACGATTCAGAATCATGTTGTTGATTGATGGATTAACCTGGAAATCAGTAATGGATATCTCTATTAGAAGTATAGGGATTTTAGTATCATCACAGATAGTTCGAGACAGCCAGGGAGTTGTCCAGAAGTTGAAAGAGGATTTCTTTCACACAATCCATTTCGAGAAAACCATAATATCAGCATAGGCTTTCTTGATGGTAGACCAAACAGATGAACAAAGATAGTTAGAATACCCATTATAGAGCTTTTCAATGAACCTGGTTCAAAATAATTTTGTGGACTCATCATATTTTGAAATTAAGTTCCAAGTAAACTTTTTGATCAAGGTGTCATTGAATAACCTGATATCTTTGACACCCAATCCACCCATGTGGGAAGGTTTGATGCATTCTTTCCACACAATAGTGACCAGCATCCTCTCATGAACCGAGCTAGTCCAAATAATTTTTTTGATATTGGTAGTAAGATCTTTAATCAGGGTTTTAGGTCATCGATACAAGGAAAAGTAATAAACAAACATCAAAGTGATCACTGATTTGACCAAACATATCCTCCCTACTTGAGACATGTTTTTTCTCTTCCAATTTTCAAACTAATTTTTGATATTTAGAGAAATATTATCCAAATGACACATTTTAACTCCGCCCCAGAAAATTGGAACCCTAATGTAAGTGAAGGGAAGCACTCCCCTCTTTACACCAAGATATTGTTCCACTCTACATTGCCTCGATGTGATAATGCCTCCACCAAACATAACTGACGATTTCCCTCAATTAATGACCTAACCTGTAACCTACTCATAATGTGAGAAGATTCCCTTGATACAAGAGATGGTTCCTTTATCATCTCTACCAAAAATCATAATATCATCAGCATAGAATAGATGTGAGGGTGCATGTATCTCTCTCCCTATTTTCATCCTCTAATACCATCCAAAAATTGGAAAGATCAGTGAGGCACCAGCTTAAGTAATCCTTCACAATAGAAAAAACTATCCCATAGGGAGGGTTTCCTTTCCTAACTCCTCTTGATCATTGAAATAATCCCCTAGGAGAGCCATTGATAAGAATGGAAATATTGGAACTTGCAAGGATAGATCCAATAATATCAATGAACTTCTACGAGAACCCATGCATTTTGAGAATGGTGAAAAGGAAGCTCCGTCTGATGGCATCAAAAGCTTTCGAGATATCAATCTTCAATTACATGTTACCATCCTTTACCTTTCTTCTCATGGCATTGACACACTCATAGGAAGTAAAGAGACAATTTTGAATGTTCCGTCTTGGAACAAATCCAAATTGATTACTAGAGATGAGTCAATTTTCAATACCACCTAGTCAATGAGTTATGATCTTGCTAATCACTTTTGGTACAATGTTACCAATATAAATAGGCCTGAAATCATTAATGTCAAGGGCATTATCTTTCTTAGGGATTAAAGTAATGAATTTTTAGTTCATTCCAAATGGAATATGGGCTGATCCAAAAAAATCATTCACAGCATTTGTGACAACAAGTTGGAAAATATCCTAGTAAAACATGAAGAATTTGTTCATAAATTCTTCGGGGCCTTCTACACTATCAATATTTCGGGAGAAAAGGGCGTCACATACCTCTCTTGCCCTGGGAATATCAAAAAGATTCTTATTTTGATCATCCTCGATAGAAGGATCAAAACAATGAATAATTTTCTCAGAGTTATCTTCACCATGATCTGAATAAAGATTCTCAAATAAGTTAATGGCCGCATTTCCAATATCATTCTCAGAGGAGAAAAGGTTCCCCTCAATATTAAGGTATTGAAGACTTATCTTGGCCTTTTTCTCCCTATTCATACAATGAAACTGCTTTGTGTTTCTATCTCCATTTTTCAGCCATGTAATATTGAACAGATTTTGTGCCAATTTTTCCTTTAGATCAAAGAGTTTTTCCAGATTTTTTGTAGCCTGAATCGCATTCTAATTTGGCAGGTCCTTAGGCAAGATAATTTTTTGGTAGTTTGATAAAATAGTTTCAGCCTCCCTAATGTCATTATCAATGGAATAAAATGAGTCTTTTCTCCATTTCTTTAGCCTTTCCTTGACAAACTTTAATTTGCAGCAAATAATGTAAGAAGGGATACTCAAATAATCATTTTTCCAGGCATACTTGACAATTTCTATGTAGCCCAGGATAACCATCCATGAGTTATTGAACTTTAAGGGAAGAGGTACTGACCTCAAAGTTTGAAATCAAATATCAACAAGAATTGGATTGTGATCAGAATTTAACCTCAGAAGAGTTATCCCAGAAACATCAATCGTTGCATTCCTATCACCCACTTTCACAAAGAACCTGTCTAACTTACTTTCCTGCCTCCCATTAATAGTGAATCGACTCCATGTAGACTCGACTCTAGAGATAGGTACCTCAGTGAGACCACATTTATCAATACAAGCTTAGAGTTCAGAAGATGAGGCACGACAAAAGTTCTCACCAATTTTTTCCTTGAGTCTTGGAACAGTATTGAAGTCACCAAGTAAAACCCAGCTATTCGACATATTCTCAGAGATATCCACTAAGTTTCTCCATAGTGCTCATCTCCTTGTATAGATATTAAAAGCATACATGAACATCACTGAAAATGAGGCATTACCAGAATAGCATGTGACAGTAATAGATTGAGCATCAGTCAAAACAGAACTAATTGACACACTATCATGCTTAAGCACCCACAAGGATTCAGAGTTCGTATCAAGATGATTATTTGCAGAAAAGGAGTAACCTAGAGAAGCCCATTTGAAAGACCTCTAATTTTCACACTTCATCCTTGGTTCAGCAATACCAACCAATAAGGGAATGTTGGTCATAATAATGTGTCTAAGGGACCCGACCGTGGGAGGGTTCCCAATCCCATGACAATTCAAAAAAAGGATTTTCATTTTTTTGATCTGAGCCTAGTGCTAGGCCCTTCAAATGTTGTGCCCCCTGCCTCTCAGAGAAGTCCTTATTAGTGCCACTGGGAACACTTGGAACATGCTCAGTTAAGGCATGATCATCATCCTCTTCAGTATAATCCTCAATATTAAGCAAAGGAAACTTATTTCTAGAGTCAATCGGGATAAACAATAAACTACCAGGTAAAAATATTTTTGCAACCATAACCACATGAACCTACATGAACTCACCTGGATGAGTAGAGGCCACATCAACACCATGATCATAGTCTGCGGTAAATTGTACTCCATAACCTGCATCAAGACTTACAGGGAGATTTTGATCAAAATCTAAAATGAAGCCCAAAGAATCTATAACCATGTCTTGCACAGGGACTGCAACATCAGTAGATCTTGTGACCAATTCCTTAATAGGGACCACACACCGATCTTGCACGGGAACATCATCCACAGGACCCAGCTTAGTATTTGTGACCAAATCAGGATGGCATCCAGTATCTACATCCTACACATGCTTCCCCTTACTGGCCTCCAAGGTAGAGGTCAATGTTGTTGACTCCTCTATGTGAGCATCACAAATCATAGCTTCCTCTGCAAGTTCAGCAGCCTCTTCCACAACTTGAGGGATTCCATCATTGCTCCCACCATTATCTTCATCATGCACATGATTCCCCTTATCAGTGGGGGTCACAAGAGGATCCTCCTTAGAGTTAGAAGTCCCAAGATCATTAGTAGGAGATGGTTTCTTTCCCCCTCCATTTACAGTTCTCTCCATCATTCCCTCTGAACTTGCAGAGGTTTTACAGCTTATTTCTGTTACAGTCTAATGTAATGAGTCCAAAGAAATGAAAATTTAGGTAGAATTTGGGATTTCTTTCATAGAGGATTCCAAGGGATAGGGTGTAATATTATTTGGCTAACACCACTTCCTACACTATAGTAGTATACATATCGACTTCCACAAGAATCCTAGAATAATGACCAAACATGGGATTTTCAGTCTGATTATCAAGCCTGATAGGATTCCCAACCAACGAGGAAATATTCCAGAGAATTTGGGGGTGACAATAGAGCAAATTTAGATTACAGAACCTTATTCATATTTTTTCACAGGTGTTCTTGACAGAATTGAGATCAAAAATCTGGTCCCATTCATGAATCCGTAGGAAGACAGGTTTGAGAGGGACCAAGCCAAAACTCCAGGCATGGCGCTTGATCTCATCTGAGGGGAAGAAAATGTGGTAAAATCCATATCCCATCACTGTCATATTCCACTCAGAAACACCTCAGATCTCATCAATCCTAGCAGTGAGCTCATGAAACTTCCATGGCTTCACCCCCTTCAGAATTACAACCCAGAAGATAATTTAAAATCTACAAAACTTTATTCTCTCCTCAACAGCACTTTTATTAACTAAGGTCCAAACCCAACATCTGCATCCATCCTAATTTAATCTGGGCTACATAACTAGTAAGATCATGCCCCTAACCTAGGAGACCATGTCTTCTCCATTTCCCTTGAGAAGATTAATTTGTAATCTCAAAAACAACTCCAACCAATAGCAATCCTCTTGTGAGGAGAATATTTCATGTGTAATCCCCACACCATCCCTCATCGATGATCCCTTTGTGACATGAGAATCCTTACATCATGATGTTAAACTACATGGATCGATCCTTTCATACAACCTTAAACTTTTTCATCAAACTATTTGGGTTTTTATCCCTATCTTTTCATCAGGGTACGTAGGATTCCTCTATGAGGTTAAATCCTAACCAATAGTAAACCTGGGTGCACCATCCTTGGTAAATACATCCCTAGTCCACCTCAAGGGGTGTCTGGTCAAACTTCATGGCGTGAAATATTCCCTTTATGGGACACGCCTCCTTGATCTACCACCATGGGGTGTTCTGATACATCAAACGGTAAACCTATAGGTATGACAACTTTTTTTCTAGGGATGCACCTATTTAATATTCCTCCATGGGGTGTCTTGATTAGTCAAATATGCCTCCCCAAAATGTTAAACTCATTCCCTATTTCATATATATAGGATGTTCTAGTCCATATCTATAAGAAATTAAAATCCTTACCAAGACCCAAATAGATACCTCATGTAAAAAAATGGGATCCATGAGGTGAAAGCCTTGGAAGATATACTCTCACAACATTAGATACCACAGAAAAACAAGGGATTTTTAATGTTATATCCTTATAAGATATAAACCATTGGCATCAGATAACTCGTGGTTGACACAAGATGCCTTGGGTTTTGCACCTAAAATGACATCCTATAAGGAAGAATACATGTGACCAATCTTCCCAGAATCCAAAGACAACAATGATGCCCAATATGACTACTCTCCTAACCAAAGGTTTTTGAACATCCCAAATAGAAATATTGTCCAGAAAAAAGTAGTGTAATTAATCTGCATCCACAAAGATATGGAATCGAGAATCAATTCCATGAACGTGACTTAACTCTATGAGGGAGAGCTGAACTGGGAAACCAGTTCCAAGGAGTAATCCATGGAAGGATAAACTAACATCCCATCATTCTATTATAATTAAGGAGAATAAGTTTCTCATAAAATTGATTAAATCCTCCCACCTTTGAAAAGTGGGAATGTGGGGTAACATGCATGCCAACAAACATTCACATGCAGGTGGGGGCCCGATGAAAGCGTCAGAAACAATGAAATTTACATATTTTAAACAAAAATTTCTTTAAATTCCAACAGATGAAATATATATAAAAATTTTATTAGATGATCATTTTATATAAATCATTTATATCGAGAAGTTTTAATGAATAAAATAGTTATATAAATCAATGGAATATAATCATAAAATCAAGTATCTTATAGCACCATGTATCAAGACCTCTGATATGTTAGTTTCTGGTAATTATATCCTAACACTATCCATCAGTGATCTCAGCTCAATACTTTCACATATCCCACAACTCAGGTTGTTAGGAATCAAATCCCAATATAAATAAATCATGATGTATTATGTTTATATCAGGGTTATCATCATAAATCTAGTGATAGGGGTCATATCTCAGCATGTCTGTCCTAATTACCCACTAACTACCCATGCATGCATTCTCTTAAGTAAATAAACCAATCAATTATGGGAAAATCAACCATTTAAAATGAGTTCAAATACAATTTCCACATTTATTTTTCACCATGCCTTTATCATTTTAAAATTAAAACATAGTTTTTCATCAATTCATTCCTTTCCCAAATCATCTTTCAATTTAATACATTTATCTCAAGGTTCAACCTCAAATAACTTTATCAGATTAATTTTTAATCAAACCATTAATTTTTCTCAACCCCGTATAAAAATTTCAATTCCATTGAAATTGGGGGGTTTTCAAAATCTCCACTCCATTTAAAAATCATCCATCGATCATCTCAATTCCTAGTTTTTAAATAATTTAAAAACTCATTAAAATTAATCAAACAAATAAATGTTTTAATTTTAGATAAAATTCATATTTAGAACTTATGTCTTATCAGTGATCTAATCAATGCAACTAATATGGAAATGCCTATAAAGAATGAAGGTGAATGAGACCAACAATGAAATTTGAGATTATAAATATCAGGATCAAAATATGATTCAATCATAAAACAGTATATCAAACCACTACCAAATAGAGGTATTTAAAAGAAGGGGAAAACCAAAGAAATAAATCTCATCAGGGATCAAACTCCAAATTGAGACGTCTCAAAGGGAAGAAGTCGCTCACTGTGCATGAGAGAAATCCTAGGGTCACAGGAGGATCACCTGCAAATGCATAATCAAATCAAGAAATTAGTACAAATAAAACCACTAGGAATGAACCATTTCTGTTTTAAATTAAGGATTTATAGTGTAAATGTATCAAGTTTCACATACACTAAAATGGGTGTTGTCTCGGGTTAAAAACACACTGAGTGAAGAATTTATGGCATTAGCTCGTATTTTATGTCATAAATAAGTTTTCAACATAATTCATTCTCATGGATTGTGTCTAGTAGACAATTTATGTTATAAATCAAGGATTTATGGAGTAAATACTTTTTTCAACCAGTTTCCATAAACATCAGACTACAAAAACAGCCAACAACATCAAACTCACTTTGGACCCAAAAAGGGAACCCTATAAAACCCTTAACACATTTATACCTAGACTCCATTAATCTAAACAAACATACATCACCAAATGTTAGTTCATTTTCCCTATTAAATTATATCCATACTATAAAGGATAAAATTCACCCAAGAAAAAAGGGAATCAAAACAAGAGTCAAGAATTAACTGAAAGAAGTTAAGGCTATGTTACGACCTCCCCATCATAAACACTTTTTGTCCCTAGAAATATTATTAAGAAGATTATATATAAAATATATGGGGACACTACTCTCTCATTAGTACCTCAAAATCCCACATATCATATGAATCAAAAATGTGCTACCATAGCACATGAACTGAAGTTATCTTATTCCCATGATGAACCTTTGTCTTATAATCAATTATCATAATTGGGTGCTCAATCATGGATAAATCATGATCAAGATAAACATATTCCCATATCAAAACATGATAAGGTTCATAAAAATACTTTTAAATCTATGATATATGAAACACATTGTGTATCTAAGTTAGTTGTGTTGGATTTTCCAAACAGTAGGCTACTTTCCCCACTCACTCAATAATCTCAAAAAGACCCACAGATCTTAGTGAAGTCTTTCCATATTTTCTAAGATGTTGGTAACCCAACTGAGGTGAAACTCTCAAAAACACATTGGAACTAATAGAAAAATCCAGTGGTCAATGATGAAGATCGACATAAGATTTATACGGGCCCTATACCATCATCATTATCTACTGAATCAACTAAATCATTATAATTGTCACTTGAAATAACTTGGTCCAACCATAGAAAATTCACCAATATTTGACTAGAACGATAAAAATATAGAAGTTTGGACATATAAGGACTCATCCTAATAGCATATTGGTAACTATTATTGTAGGAAAAATCAACCAGTCCCAAATGGTCATCCCAAACTTCCCCAAAGTCAAGAACTCAAGCATGTAGCATATCTAAAATATATATATAGATCACTCTATTTATCCATCCATATATAAATGATATTCCATGCCCAAATGTACATTGGATCACAATGCCTCCTGGAAGCCTCTTCTAAATACAGAAGTTAAGCGGGGATCCCTATTAGATACTATAGTAGATGGAACTCCATGCAATCTAATAATCTCTAACACATAGATATTTCCCAAGTCCTCAAATTTGGTTATATCTTGAATGGGTATAAAGTGAGATAATTTTTTCAGCCTATTGATCACAAACCATGTCGAAATATTCCCTCTATGGGTATGTGGAAACGCAACACTAAAATCCAAAGAAATATCATCCCACTTCAAAGTCAGAACTGAAAGTGGATGAAGCAAACCTAAAGGTCTCTAGTGTTGGGCTTTGAATTGATGGTAGGTATAACAATGACAAACAAATTCAGAAATGTCTCGTCTCATACCTATCCCCAAAAATCATTTTTCAAAATCATATTAAATATTTTTGGATACTAGGTTCACCACACACTAGGAATTTTGGAAATCAGTCATCACAGCCACTATCACATGCAAAGGTAAAAAAACCGATTCTAGAAACTTATGATACTATTTGAAGAGAATTACCACTCACCAATGGTCTACCTACTATAAAGAGAGTCCCTAATTCCATTGAATTCATCATCAAGATTCTTCTCCCAAATAATCATCTCAATAATAGAATAGCTCAACTATAAAAACAACCTCAGACTCATTATTTTGGACTCCCAAATGAAACTGAGCAAATAGAGCCATTATATTCCACTCTTCTAATGATTCCTTTATGACCTCGGTCAGAATTTTCCTACTCAAAGAATCATCAACAAAATTCTCCTTACTAGGGATGTAGGAAATTTAAAAATAAAATGACTACAGTTATTCCACAAAATTCTTCTATTAGAGATTCGAATATTTTTTATAAAAGATATAACACAATATTTTGTGGTCGGAATTCATGGAAATCCTATATCTAAAATGGTAATTTCTCAAAATTTTAAGAACATGTATCACAGCTACAATTTTGAGATCAGGGGTTGGATAATTATTATTGTATGGTATAATCTATCTGAAACCATAGGCTATCACATGATCACCTTGTATAATGACACAACCCAAACCCAAACCTGATGCATTATAGAAGACGATATAGCCCTACCCATCCTTCAGAAGAGAAAAAACCAGCATAGAGGTCAAAATACATTTCATCTCGACAAAATAACTCTGACATTTCTCATCCCAAATGAGCTTCACTCATTTCTGGGTGACAATGGTCATTGAAGACTCCATCTTCAAAAAATCATTGAAAAATATATGTTAACATCCCACCCAGACTAAGAATATATGAATATAGAAAATTTTAGGTTTTTTATCACATTACATACCATCTTTCAAATTCACTGAATCAACTGAATTACCATTTTTTGATACTGTGTATCCTAAGAACAATTATTATTAGATCCAAAAATTCCATTTTGAAGGATTCATATACATTCATTTAATTCTTAAGATTCTAATAACTACTATCAAATGATGCACATGGTCCTCCTCATTTTGATAGTAAACTAGTATATCATATAGAAATACAATCATGAATGATTCAAGGTACTCCTGAAATATCATGTTCATTGAATCCATGAAAACTACAAGGTAATTGGTTAATCCAAATGTCATAACAAGATACTCATAATGTCCATATCTTCTACTAAAGGTTGTTTTTTTAATGTAATGATCTTTTAGTCTCAACTGATGAAAACCAAATCAAATTTTGATATTTGAGAACCACTTTTCCCTTTAAATTTTTCAAAAAAGATCATTAATTCATGGTAACATATACTTTTTCTTTACCACAACTCGATTTAGTTTCCATTAATCAACACATAGGTAATGTTTTCCCTTATCCTTATTCACAAATAGAATAGGTGTCTCATAAGGTGACACAATTGGGTATATAAATCCATTCTCTAGTAGATTATTGATTGTATTTTCATGAAACTTCATATCTATATTGATTTAAAGGGGGATTTATAAAGGATTTAATACCCTAGGTCATCTATCAAGGAGTTTTGAATGTTTAAAGAGTTTATTATTAATAAAAAAAATAAAACAAGGGGTTTGAAAATAGTTTTAAAAATAAAATGACATAATTAAAATTTTTAATAGTTGATAAATAAAGATGTTGTTTTAGAACTATTATAGAAGGATTTCATGTCAACTTCACTACAAAACTTAGTTAGTTAATCTTTCCTAAAATAAACATGGTTTAATGGAATGCTTTGATTGAGTTTTGCAAAGATATTGATGCCCCTATTTCTTATTAAAGTGATGCATAAAGAACCACCCCTTGACACAAAAAACATATACTCAAGGTGTGTGCCTAAAGAATATAGTGAGGGCTTCCAAATAAAACTGATATCTCATGTATGTGTGAGAGAAATAATATTCTTGCGTTTTCCAATTGGAATAACCCAAAATTCCCACTCGAAATCTCAACCTTATCATTGTTGAGATAAAAAGTGTTTCACTTGATTAAAACCAAATAAATCATTCAAATAAGAATCATGTTAATATTAAAACTTTAATGAAATGTTTCAAACACAAATTAAACAAAACTAATAAAAAAAAGTGTTTTAACTCCCTCCAAAGTGTTTGTAGCTCACTTGAAATGACCATCCACTACTTAGCTCACCATCAAGAGGAGGAGGAGGCTCGGGTGGAACTTTCTCTTTTTCTTTGATCCCCCTATGAAGATAGGGGCCTATAAAAATTATAGGATAAGGAGTGGAATACTTTTTAATTAAAAGTGGAATATCATTTCTCATTATTCGATATTATAAATGGGGTTCCAAATTTATGATTTTATAGGTGAAGTGGAAGGTAGTTTGGAGCACCCAAATTTCAAAAAACTTCTTGTCCCATGGTTTTGGATGGATATAATGTGTTATCTTACTTTTCCAAAAACTAATAATTAGTTTCCACACAACATGAATATCTCTATAATTTTTTTGGCATCATTTGGAAATCAATAGCTTGATATATGGATGAAATATATAGCCAAACTTTTGACTTCTAGAAGATTCATTTTCTTAGATATATCTATTTGGTTGGGGGCATAAATGGATGAATTATGATTGGTTGTCTTCAGAGGAGCTATAGAAAAATTAATTTTGTATCGGAAGAAAAAAATCTCAGACCAATTGGAATTATTTATTATCTTTTTTTTGTGTTTGATTCCACATGTGTTCTTGAATTTCTTTGTAGTTTGGTCCATTTTTCTTTAAATTTGTTTGGGCCCTCCAAATTCCCTCCACCCACAATGAAATAATCAAAAAAAGTGAAATATACCCTTTTAAAAATGATAACCATTAAATAATTTAATCAATCGTGAAGTTAAATCAGTTATTATATTTAATATTTATAATACAAAATCAGTTTAATATAGTTGTGTAAGGGTGGAATAAAATAGTGAATCATGTTGTGATCGCACCCCCACACCTAAACATTTTCACTCCTGGGAAAATTCACATTTTCAAGAATAATGAATGAAGATATTCACAACTTCATAATGATTTAAAACTCATTGAAAATTAAATTCTTGATAGAAATGTGATCAAATAAAAACCCACACAATGGATTCATTATCAATGATCATGGAAAAAGATGTCAAAAAATTTCATCAGAATGAAATTCCAAGAGGTGAAGGATACCAATTTGAGAAAATAATTAAAAATTAAATAATGTAAATAAATCTCTATGTGTGTGTGTGTGAAAAAAATTTCATGCTATTCTTTCAAATTTATATCCAGAAAATATAGGTTATTTTAAAAAGTTTCCGACTAAATTATTTTATCCACCAAACCTACCCTACATCATTTGCAATAAAATTTCAAGACCAACACAATTAATAATTCCTGAATGTTAAATATTAAGCTCTCATCCTAGATATCCCAATATTTTTTACAATTAAGAACTCTATTATTTTATTATTATTATTTTTTTCTTCAAACATTTCACTTGGAAAAAGACTTACACTCACCTCTCAACCATTTCTTGATCAACTCATTACTCTAATTATAATAGGTATAACAAGATCCAAGGTCAAGGAAGAGTGTTTCTTAACCTACCCAAGACACAACCCATATTTTTATCATTTTTTAAGGAATACAATATTTGGATAATAGGAACAAACACATAGGTTAATCTAGTACAATAATGAAAAATATTGGATAAGGAATGAAAATATGGGAAATGTTTTGGAAAGATGATAAATATTAACCTAAATTATATTTACCTTATATTGAGTGATAAAAATTCAAACATTATGGTTGGGTGAATAGTTGTGTGGAGATATTAAGTGACACAATTTTCCTATAAACTACTCATGTAAAGGGTATAAATCTTATCAAAGGATTCAAAGTGATATAACCATTTATTTCATTGACAAAAAACCAATTTTCTAGAAAAAGTCACACACCAACTTTAAATTCATGATAAAACACACATTCCATCATTGAAACAAAAAAATATGTTAAAAAAACTTGAAATAAGGAAATCTATCATGAATTTTCAATAACTTTCCTGATTAAGTGGGAATTAAAAATATCAAAAATGAACATTGAATCAAAAAAAAGTGAGGGAGGAAGGGGGAAGGGGGTAACAATACTATATAGAAAGTGAAAAATATAAAATATGTATAGATGATGAAAATCCTAAAAAAACTTTGGAAAGTGGGGATAATTAAAAATATTATGTCATAAGAGAAAAATAAAGAAATTTGAATACACATACTAACTAACCCATGATTGTACCCATCCCCTACACCTAGAGTATAAAATTTCCTCACTATAATAAAATATAATGTGGTATGGAAGGATAAAACATGGTGAGTGTCATTGATAAATAGCTTCTTGAAATTATATTTCCTCTATTAGGAAATATGAAATGGATTTCTAAAAGTGATTCAACCGCTTCCCATTGACGGTGAAGATTTTTTTTTTCATTTTGAACTTGAACAAAACCAAATGGATAATCATTAGTAATAGTGTATGGGAAAAACTAGAGGGAATGAAGATTAACTATATGCAAATTTATCCTTGAATTAAAAATAGAAACCTTACTCCCAATATGGAATTTTAAATGAAGGATAAGGTAATCATGGTCATCATTTATTATATCCTTATAAATCCAAGAATTATCATATGAGTCTTTTACCATTTACTCCATCTCTTAAATTTGTAACTTTCTTTGAGAACCTACACCATAAAATTAGAAATTCGTTGTTTAATTGACCAGTATGCTTGGTGCTCTATATAAATAGGGATGTGACAGCTCTTTCCAAAAACTTGCTGATATGGTGACATACCAATAGGATTTTGAAAGTAGTATGGTATGACCATGATGAATCATTGAGTCTAAGGATCTAATCTTTTCTATTGGGTCGAACTATTTTTTCAAGAATTTTTTTTACCTATCTATTTAACACCTCAACTTGACCATTAGTTTGTGGTTGATATACATTAGAAACTTGATTCCCGACCCCATACTGATGCAATGGTGATTACATTGTTTTATTACATAAATTAGAACCCTAGTCACTGATGATAAACCTAGGTAATCCAAACAATTAGAAAATTTGGGTTCTAAAAAATTCAACAACTATCTTCAAATCATCATTTCTCGTGGATCATTCATCTACCAATTTTAACACGTAATCAACTGCTAGAGGAATGTACAAGTTACCGAATAAAATAGGAAATGGACATATAAATTCAATGCCACAAACATCGAAAATGAAATTGAAAAAAAGGGTTGTTATCAAATTTAATTTATTTTTGATAAAATTTCCACTCAATGATAGCAAGTAAAAGATTTAAAAAACCATGAGTATCCCAAAATAGTCTTTAAAAAAATATACCAAAATCACAGACCTTACATCCAGTCCATTGGGGACCATAGTGGCCCCCATAAGCATGATTGTGGTAGAACCTATGAACTAATTGAAAATTGATATTAGGAACACAACACTTGAGGACATGATCACTACATGTGTTCCGAATGTAGGTTTCATACCAAATTTACCAATGGGACTCATGTTTTAGATGATTGTCTTGGTTATTATTGAAATTGGTATGAATTCAAGATGATACCAAATAATTTACAATTTATTCATACCAAGGAATACCATCTTATACGTGGTACAATTTCCTATTAAGAAACATGTCATTTAGGGGAATATATGTGGATGATTCAATATATAAAGATGGTAAAATCCTACTGATATAGATATCCACTACATTTTATACTCCTTTTTTATCCCTAATTTATATATTAAATTCTTGAAGTAGGAGAATTCAGTGAATTAGATGTGGTATGGATTCTATTTTCTTAAGGAGACACCGAAGGTCAGAGTGGACTTAGAATATAATGACTTTGGACCCTAAAAGGTATAGACTGAATTTATCCAAGGAAAACACATTGGAAAGAAATTATTTTCCAATTGTGGTGTAGTTTTCTTGGGTAGGGTCTAATGTGTGTGAGGAATAGTCTATGACATAAGGATCTTGGTTGACCCTTTGAGATGATACTACCCCAACTGCATAGTTAGAGGCATCAATAATGAGCTCAAATGGTAAATCCCATCATGGTGGATGGATTTTTTTGGATTATGTGAGACTCCATTTCAATTTTTTAAAAGCTTCCTCACATTATTTATCAAAAAAAATATTTTCATTTTTAGAGTAATCGAGAGAGGGGAAGTGAAATATTAAAAAATTCATGAATAAAATGAATGTAAAATCCATCATGACCTAAGAAAGACCACACAACCTACACATTTTTTGTGGAATGGTATGGATGGAATAATTTCCACTTTTGATTTATATACTTTGATACCATCCCCATAAATGAAATGTCCAAGTACTATAGCTTTTCACAACATGAAATGACATTTATTATAATTTAATACAGTATTCTTTTCAATGTAGTGATGTATTACAGAACCACGACTACTCAAACATTCAAAAAAATATGATCCATAAATAGTGAAATAATTTATGAATACTTCCATGAAATTCTCTAGATAATCTGAAAAAATACTAAACATGCATCTCTAGAAAGTACACAGAATATTGTACAATCCAAATAGCATCCTTCTATATGAAAATGTTCCAAAGGGGAAAGTGAAAGTTTTCTTTTCCTAATTCTCATCAGAAATATGGATTTGAAAGTATCCAGAATACCTATCAAGGAAAGACTAATGGGACTTCCCCACTCCAATCTCTATAATCTATTTTATGGAAGACAATATAAAATAGTTCTTCCTAGTTTGATAGTTTAGTCAATGATAATCTATACAAACACGCCATCTATTTTTCCCACATATTGGAAACAATTCATTATTTTTATATTTAATTATTATAAGATGGGTTTTATTATGAAATACCTACACTAGATTGATTTATTGTCTATTATATATAGGGTAAATGATTTAATTTTCCAATAATTGTTTTACCTACTTTTTAAAAACATCAAGGATAATTGGGTTTAGTAACCATTGTGTCAATTGCACCACTTTAGCCTCATCATTTAACAATATATGATGCATGAAAATTAATGGGATAATACAAGTAATGCTAGAAAGTTTCCATACTATGAATTTTTATACTCCCTCAAAAGGTTAAGCAGTCACACTTCATGCTCTGGAGGGAGTTAACTAGCAATGATGACATACATCTTATTTCCTTTCTCAGGATATGAATTTTTCAAAATTTGATGTAGTGATTTAGGTTCCAAGTTAAAGGGATTTTGTATTTATGGGAGTGAATGTGAATGTTAGAGGTCACTTATATCATCTAACTTCTTAATGGTAACATCCTTAAATGAGGATTAAGCTTTTACAAGCATAGAATTATCATAGAAGGTCACGGGATCCTCAGTGCTCAAGAAATCATCAATTAACAAAAAATAATGATATTTTTCTAGACCACTAAAACATTAAATTCATGATTCATGTTCTAGAATTTCTATCAATGATGAAATATTATAAAGGGGTAAGGGGAAATAAAATATGTTTTTATGGAGGAATACACTACATCAATTAAATTAACTGAGAGATAGAAATGTTCTTTTAAGGGGTACTACTTGGAAATATACCCACAAAACTCTATAGATAATGTACCATTGTGGACATTAATTATGGTTTTGTATTTTTTTAGGAAAGGTATCCACAATATAATTTGATCATGCCCATCCATCTTATCATATTTTATTTTAAACATATAAAAGTTAGTAGAAAAAATTAATTTTTTAACCCTCAAAAGAACATCCTCTAACAATCAAACGGGGTGTGTAGAACTCCAGTTTTCCAGCTAAATTAATATTTTGGTGGGATTCAGTTCCCCAACCAACAATAAAGAGAAAATAGATTAAGGCAACACATTTATAGAGGCACTCAAATCAAGCATCACATTGAAAAAAATAGTACCCTATGTTGCATGTAATAAGAAATGTTCTAAGATAATTGAATTTTATGGGATGTGATGGCTCTATTAATTAAAAGTTATTCCTCCCAGGCTCAATTTTTCATCACCTTGAATTCACTTTCAGTGTGTACACATCTCATTTAAAAACTTGGTGTATCGTGGAATTTTCTTCACAGTAACAATCAAGGGGATATTATCAGGTACTTTTTGATAATTTCTGAGATTTATTTATCTAGTTAAATTTCTTTGTGTTTCCTTGTTTGGGTGGGATTTTTGTGAAATGGGATACGAATGGTTTTTCTTGGTGGTTCATCAAATGAAACTCTATTTCCTTTGGAAGGGATTCTATCCAGGCAAGGTTTTTTCTCATTTGGACTATTTTCAGTGGTTGGGATGGTGGTTTCCTTAGGAGGTTCCAAATCTAATAGGGGTTTATTTGGTTTTTAAGTTGTTTTTCACACTGAAGGGTGATGGAACTAACATTTACCTTATCCATAGGGTTGAATAATGGTAGAGACGTTATTTTACCCAACCCATGACTTTGGATTTCCCCCTATCATGTTGGTAAGTTATCCTAATTAGGTTTATAGAAAAGGTATGGTATCATGGGAAGTTTTTTATAATTGGAGGTTATTTGAAGCCATTTGTTTAGGCTTAGGTTTTTGATGGGGCTGTTGGAATGGCCTTTGTAGTGATTAACGATTTCTTGATGGTGTTGGTGGATAACTACTCTTCCCTGGTTGGTTCCATGGTTGTTGAGTTTGGTTTGAATATCCCTCCCCTTTCTATAGGATTGGTTTTCATTCCACCTAGGGATGTATGGATATTATGGTTCTTGCCTAATGGTTTGGTTATAAGGGTAGATTAAAAAGATTGTCTCACAACTCTCAAAATTTTATCTTAGTTGAGGTCATTAGTCTAAATAGTGGGTGTTAGTAGATAGATACCCTAATGGATGGGAGGAGGACATTGGTATTTCCCTTGTTAAAGAGAAAGTTTTCAGAGTAGGGTACTTACCTCTTCCAAATTCATGTCCATCTTCTTCTAAAACTCTGAAATCTACACCTCATAGACACCTGGAATGGGTAAAATGGATCTTGAACCAAATTTTTGAGTGTTCTACACCATGTTCTCAAGGAGGTTTCTTATTACAATTGTGGTTTTTTCAAGTATCGCACCAAATAAATCAAGATCAATAATGTTTCAATCAAAATGAATTAAACCTTAATAATTTTTTTTAAACTTGATCACTTATTTGGTGATGTGTACATCGTAAAAATAATCTTTTAAATAATTATCAATATTCACGAAGTGTTTCCCATTGTGAATTCCATATAAAATAAATTTCATTTCTTATAGTTTCCATTCAAGATGTTGGGAAATATTTTTTCAAGAAAAAGGTGTCCCGTGTCCATATTTCCTCAATTTGGTGAATTAACATAATACTACCAATCTATTGCAATGTATTCAAAATATAATGTAAATGATCTATATTTTACTTGTTCTTCATCCACATTTTCAAGTTTTTATGTTGAAAACATACTGTGAAATTATTTTAAGTGGTTATGTGGCTCTTCTATAGATAATCCATGGAATCTTGGTTATAATTGAATTAAACTAGATTTTAGTTCAAAATTAGGTGCTTTGCATGTTAGGTCTATAATACCTCTCCATTCCTTAAGTTTTTTTTTAAAAATATCACAAACACCTTCTTCGTAAATATATTTTTCTTACACATCCATATATTTCCTTTCACTTACATAAATCTCCTTATAACCAAAATTTCCTTAGACTTTTGAGTTAAATATATTTTTATTAAGGTTTTTAGAAATCTATTTTTATATACCAGAAAAATTGTTAAGGTTTCGAAATTTGGTTCATGGTTATACCAAATCGGAATTCCTTAAGACGCTGTTTCTCGTTCTCTATTTACACTGCGACACCGATTTCCATCTAGAATGAAATCTGGTATCATATTTTCCTTATACTTAGATTTACCATTTTTTGTTTTTCTAAATTTCTTAAACTCCGAATTCCTAGTTATTGGTACTGAAGTTCCTTAAGATAGATTTGTCATACCGATACCAAAAATCCCAATACCGAAATCCTTATACTGTATTTATGCCATACCGAAATTACTATTTCAATTTTCCTTATACACTATCTTATATAATCTGATACCAGTTATATTCTATCATCCCATAAATCATGATACCAATACCAGAATTTGTAAAACCAAGTTTTCATAAAATATTTCCTTATAATTTACTCGTAATGATTTTATTAAAATCCATTCTGAAATTTTTAATTCTGAAATTTATTATTCAAACCTTTATTTCCTTATAATTTTGAACCTTATAAATTCTTTCATATCATTTCAATTTTATCAGATTCTAAGTTCCTTACACTTAAGGTATAAGATCTTTATATTCATGGTTATTTATATAAAACAATGTCATTGTTTCTGATATAAACTAACTGTTGTATGTTTTCCATGTGTCCAGGTCCCTCCAATATTTAAGGAAATATGACCGTTTGAGTGGAACCGACCGGTATATTTCGAAAGCTATAAATAGGACCTCAGTTGATGAGATATTTACAAGTTCATGAGTTCACATGTTTGCATTTTCAGAGTTCATATCTCTAAAAGTGAATTTATCTAGAGTGAGAGGCTCTTATAAACTCTTAGGCTTCATGGAGAATGTTTGAACGGCTTGTTCAAACTTTTCTTCATATAGAATTTCTTCGTGTAGAGGTGTGATTTATTTAAAATCAAGGACATTAGGTTGTAAAGTAATAGGTTCCTATTTCCTTACAAATTGAGAGCTTGCAGGGATATAAAGATAGATATCGATCTTAGCATTGAGGTTTTACCTGGGTTTGGGTAAGACAGACATTATTGTAAGTATAAAACAAGGGACCATTATCCAAGGTTATTGGATACCCTCCTCTTTGGGTTAAAAGAAGAATTTAAATTTCTACTTCTTTGTTGATGTTAGGAAGTTTTCTTTTTGTATAAACTATCTAACTTGTATCTCTGATTGTAAGAGATTCTATATGCCTTGTGGTAGAATCTCTTCGTAAGAAAAGTTTCTTAAGCTTTAGACTTAAAAAATTTATATTTCTCTGGGAAGGTGATTTCTTATTAGAGGTGTTGTGATTTTTTTATACAAAATTCCCTTAAGAAAAATTTAAATTATACAACTCACCCCCCCCCCCCCTCCTGCATATTGTGAATATACAGTACTATTGCAATCCTAATATTGGTATAGAGTATAATATCATACTCAATACCAACCTATCAATTGGTATCAGAGGAAGGTTACCTCATACTATGAACAAATTTATCAATTTGTTTCAAAGTGTTGATTCAATCTGAATTAATCTCATGATTAGAATCAGAAGAAAATCGTCTTATTCATATTTTTGAATTAGAATTTTGGACTCACAGGTCCAGACTCATATTTTTGTTAGAGATACTCTAGTTCTTATTTTTCTTTGACTTTACAATTTTTCATAAAGTTTTCTTTAAGAACATTATATTTTCTTCAAGAACAACTACTAAACTTTTTGTATACGAAAGGTATATTTTGTTTCTATGGACTGGTCCATGCATATTGGTTCATTGTACAATTTAAATCCTACTAGACCCCCTATTTTTGATGGAAACGATTATGAGTACTACAGAGATAGGATGAAGACTTTCATTATTAATACTGAATTGTATAACTACCTGATACTGATAGGAGATTATAAGATTCCTAATAAGGAATTGAGAACTTTTACTAATCACGAGAGAGCAGAATATCAAACTAATTTTAGAGTCAGAAATACATTGCCATATTCCATGACTAGGAACATATATAGTCAAATATCCTCATGTGAAGCTTCAAATAGTATCTGGAAGAAATTAGAAGTTATACATTTTGGAACTTCTAAAGTCATAGAGACAAGAAGACCTATGTTGAGAGCTGAATATCATGGCTTTATCTTTCCTTATAAAGAACCCATAAGAAAATTTCAGAAAAGGTTCATGACCATTGTGAATAGCTTATAGTCTATGGGAGAAAAAGGTCTTAATGATGAAATACTTGTTTAAAAGGTCATAGATATCATGCCTAATGAATGGGAGTCCAAGAGTACAGCAATTGATGAGAATAGGAAAGTCACTCAAGTTTCCTTAGATGAGATTTTTGGAACTCTTCTTCAGCACGAGACTAGAATGAAGATAGATGTGGATAATATTAAGAAAAAGAATGGAAATGGAATTGTTTCATTAACAACAACTTCTAACCATACTAAATCCAAAACTCCAGAAAGAGTTACTAGATCAAAGTCAAAGAAATTTACTATTACATCATAATCTAGTGATACAAAAAAATTGAGAATGAGTTAGCCAATATTGCTTGGAGAATTAACAAGATAGTATCTTAGAATAACTATCAAAATAATTTTAAGAAGAAATACTACAAATAAAATAAATATGGGGAATTTAATTGCTACGAATGCAGAAGAACAAGTCATATCAGGCCTGATTTCCATCTTTTGAAAAAGAAGGATAAGAAGGAAAGGAATTCAGAGAGAACCAAGAAGAATTTATAATGTTCTGAGCACAAGAAAAGTCTTAAAGCAAACAACACTTGGAGTTCTAGTTGTGGAGACTCTTCTAAAAGTGAATCTTCTGAATATGAATAATCAACACGGAATAATATCAGTTTCATTACTACTAATTCATTTCCAAATACTTGTCTTATGGCCATGTTACGCTCTGCCGAGGCATTAACAAATTTATCTCTTGATAATAATTATTATCCTGAAGATATTATTTCCAATGAAGATACTTAATATTTAGATAATGAATAAATACCTTCGTATAAAGAAGTATCTATATTTTCCAAGTTTTTAGAAGCAAAAATTAATAAAATTTCTAAGAAACTAGACAAGGAAAATACTAGAGAAGAAGTTCTTACAAAAGAAATTTCATATCTCACTAGACATCTTGATGATAAGGATGAGCTCATAGAAAATCTTTCTAAAGACCTTAAGGAAGTAAATTCAGAAAAGTAAAAACTTTCTAAAGATCTTAAGAATGTTATTTCAAGAATAAATGTTTTTGACGAAAAATATAACTCTAAGGAAATAATTCCTGAGGATATGAATTTAGTCATAAGACTAAAATCCGAAATATATTCCCTTAAGAAACTTATTTCCAACTTTACATCAGGTAACAAAATTTTTGACAAGATGTATTCTCAAATCAGAACTCAAGGAAATAATTTTGGAGTAGGTTATACTCATAGAAAACCTATTTTCAAAAATAACTATTTTATTCCATCCAAAGACCCCTTCTGTTCAAAATGTCAAAGTGGAGGACATTGGTGGAAAACGTGCTCCCTAAACAAAATTCAATCTCTAGGATTCCGCAAGGCTTATTTTTTCAAACAAATGTGGGTTCATAAAATTTTATTTTCTAACCCCAGATCCAAACAAGTTTGGATTCCAAAGATCTAACTATTTTTTCAGAAAAATGAAGAATGTACCAACAATATCTGGTATATGGATAGCGGGTGTTTCCATAATATGACTCGAAACAAAGTTATTTCCATAATATTGTCAAAAATAAAGGTGGAAAAGTAACCTTTGGGTATAATTATAAAGGAGAGATTTTCAGTATAAGTAATATCATTCTTCTTTGCAAAGTTTTAATTTCTAATGTTTTATTTGTTAATGATAGTAAGCACAACCTTATAAGCATAATTCAATTATGTGATGAAGGTTACCTTGTGAATTTTAGGAATGATAAGTGTTTAGTTCACAATTCCAAGGATGAATATATTCTTACTTTCCATAGGCATGAGAATGTCTACACTTTGAACATAGAAGACTTAAGAAGTCAAGATATTCCTTGCTTAAGTGAAATTGAAGATCAACCTTGGATTTGGCATAGAAGGTTAGGACACTACAACCTTAAGAACCTTAGTAATCTCTCAAATATAGGATTAGTTAAGGATCTACCAGTTCTAAGTTTTAATTATTCAAAAGTTTGTGACCCTTTTCAGTTTGGAAAGCCACACAAATCTAACTTTAAATCTATCAGGTAAGTTTCAACAACTAATTACCTATAGTTAGTGCATATGGATTTATTTGTTCCTACAAAAACGTAAATTATTGGAGGAAAATATTATGTATTTGTTATTGTTGATGAATACACTAGATATAATTGGCTCTATTTTATAGCAATAAAATATGAATCCTTTTCTTATTTTATAACTTTTGAAGCTCAAGTAAAAAATGAGAAAAACCTACCAATGATAACTATTCATAGTGATCATGGTGGTGAGTTTGTAAGTTCATATTTTGGAAATTTTTGTAGTAAGAAAGTTATTACTCACAATTTCTCAGCTCCTAGAACTCCTCAACAAAATGGTGTTGTTGAAAGAAGGAAATGAATCCTTCAAGTGACAACTAGAACCATGTTGAGTGAATATTCTATAGTAAAACACTTTTGGGCTGAATCAGTAAGTACTACCAGTTATACTATAAATAAAGTTTTGATAAGACCTTTTCTTAATAAAACTCTTTATGAGCTATGGACTGGTTGAAAACCAAAATATTCTTACTTTGAGGTTTTTGGTTGTAAAGTTTTTAACCTTAATACTAAGGATAACTTACACAAATTTGCACCAAAATCCGATGAAGGAATTTTCTAAGGCTATTCCACTAATTCTAAGGCTTATAGAGTTTTCAATAAAAAATACTTTCACTGTGGAGGAAACGATACATATTAAATTTGATGAAACTGATCCTTTTGTTTTCAAACAACCTGATTTAAATCTTCCAGATATATTTTCTAAAATGATCAATATCCTATAGTTGAATATTATTCTGAGGAAAATGTTCACAAAAATTTTCTTAAAACATTTACCCCTGAATATTTTCTACAGTATGTTGATGATCAAGATTTACAAAACCCAAATCATTTGTTACTTAGAAAACATCCTACTGAAAATATCATAGGATATGTCAATCAACCTGTAAGGACTAGAAGTTCCTTAAGGAATGAAATTGAAATTATTGATTTTCTTTCCCAATTAGAGCCAAAGACTCTTGAGGAAGCCTTAGGTGATGAAGATTGGATAAAGGCCATGCAAGATGAACTCAATGAGTTTGTAAGGAATCATGTCTGGACCTTGGTTGAGAGACCTAAGGATACATCTGTTATTAGTGTAAAATGGGTCTTTAGAAATAAATGTGATGAAAATGGGTTATAGTTAGAAATAAAGCAATATTAGTTGCTAAAGGTTATAACCAACAAGAAGGAATAGACTATAAAGAAACCTATGCACTAGAAGCAAGACTCGAATCTATCCGAATTATTATAGCATTTGCAGCATTCTATAATTTTAAACTTTATCAAATGGATGTGAAGTGTTCTTTCCTTAATGTATTTGTACATGAAGAAGTCTATGTAGACTAACCACTTGGTTTTAAAGATGTAAAACATCCTAATCATTTATATAAACTTACCAAATCTTTATATGTCCTTAAACAAGCCCCTAGATCTTGGTATGATAGACTTACATGATTTTTTCTTCAAAAAAAACTATTCTAAGGGAACTGTGGATCTAAAAACTTTTTATAAATAAAGATAAGAAATAAGTTGTAATTGTACAAATATATGTTGATGACATTATATTCGGATAAACTCAACAATCCTTAATAGATTCTTTTGCGGATCTTATGAAATCTGAGTTTGAGATGAGTATGAGGGGTGAGTTAACATTCTTTCTTGGTTTTCAAATTTCTCAAAAATCAGAAGGAACTTATATATCTCAACATAAGTACATCAAAGATCTTCTTAAAAAGTTTGGGTATGACAACAGTAAGATTATAAGTACTCCTATATGGACTTCTAATACTCTTGATATTGATGAAGCAGGGAAATATGTGGATTAAACATCTTATAGAGGAATGATAGGATGTTTATTTTACTTAACAGCAAGTTGACCCGACTTAATGTTTTCTGTTTACTTATGTGCAAGATATCAAGCAAATCCTAAGGACTCCCATCTTAAGGATGTGAAAATAATTTTTTGGTACTTAAAAGAAACCTTGGATTTGGGACTTTTTTATTCTTCTGGAAATGTTTTTGAACTAAAAAGATTTTTGGATGCTGATTTTGATGGTTGTAAAATGTATAGAAAGAGTACATCTGGAACTTGTCATTTCCTAAGAGATTCCTTAGTTTCTTGGTCTTGTAAGAAACAACATTTTGTATCACTTTACACTACTGAAGCAGAATATGTAGCAGCTGGAAGTTATTTTGCACAAGTGTTGTGGATATAACACACACTCACAGATTATGGCATGAGTTTTACCAAAACTAAAATCTTGTGTCATAACACTATTTCCATATCCCTAAGTAAAATCCCAGCACATCACTCATGTTATAAGAACATAGATATTAGGAATCACCTTCTTAGGGATCACACACTCAACGGAGATATAATTCTTCAATTCATCGGAATAAAAGAACAGCTTGATGATATATTTACCAAACCATTACCATCTGATAGATTTGAATACATTAAACAGAAGATAAGAATGATATTTGTAAGATAATCATTCATATCTACTTCTTATTTAATCATCTCATAACATTAAATTAATCTTAAATTCAGGCGGAGTACATATGTTTGAAAATTTAAAAAAAATTGTCTTCATAAAATTTTTATTTTTCCAGAATCAGTGAGTTTCAGAATTGAGTTTTTTTCCACGGTATCTATTTTGAAAATCTTGGAATTGAAATTCTTAGAATCCATATTTCTGGAGTTGAAATTCTCAGAGTCAAATTTCCGGTGTCTAGTTTTTTCAACCCCAAGAAATTTTTTTTTTCTTCGATACTGATAATTTCTTCAAAGATTCCTTAAAGGTACATTTAATTACCTATTGTTATTTTTTTTACCGTTATATTTGTTTTTATTTCTTTATTTTAAGAAATTTGTCTTAGAATTTATATTTCATTCTAATTTGACTTTTATTTTTCTAAAACCTCAAAATTTTGGTATGGATAAATCCTTTCAACCATATTCAATCATTAGATCATTTTGAAAAAATGTCATCCATTTGATTTCATTATGGAAGTTAAAAGGTCATAGATTGTCTATATAAGGTCTACCTCACTTCATGAGGACCTCACCAGTTCCTTAATCCTTCAATTCTAAGTTCTGCTGCTTCAAATCTAGTAATTCTAGATTTCTTCAGAGATTTCTTACAGATATGAATGTTAGGCAGTTCCGACCAGATGGCAGTCAAGGAGAACAAGGACAATATGATATTTCAAGAGAGACTTGTATGTTCATACTTTTACCATCAGTATGATTCCCTCATCTCTCATATTATCAAATTTAATCATTGGGAGAGTATTTGTATAAAAAGGAAAAGTTTCAAGATCCTGTATATCCATAGCTGGTCATACAATTTTATGACTCTATCAATTTCTTTGAGAATGATGGTAAAGAGTATTTCAGGTTTAAGGCTTATGAAAAATATTACACCGTTTCATGCCAGAAAGCGGCTGACATCCTTAATATTCCCTATGAAGGATATGACCTCATAGGTTCATACAAAATTCTGGATAAATAAGGTTCTTTCGAGAATAACAGTGCTTTAGAAAGTCTCGGCATAAGGGAAGTTTAGACACTGAAGCTTGCACACTTATCAATGGACCATAGGTTGGTGGCATTATGGATGTAGGGGTTATTTATCCCAAGAAAAGGGGTTAAATATTATTTAAATATGTGAGAAATTATCTTTTTAGACTTTCTCATTAACCTTAGGAAGGTTAATTTTGTTAAGTATACATTTATTATGATTAATTATGTGAAATCTGGTACCATCAAATCCCAAATTCTGATGTACCCTGCCACTATCTCAAGGATAGTTGTTATGGTCTTAGCCGAAATGAAAATTGCATGCAATCCCACTTTAATGTCTTGTATGTTTATGTTTCTAAGTGAAGATACGCTAAGGAGAATGAATGTTTCTTATAATCTGGACTCTAAGAAGTTTGAAGAAGTCATGACACCGGAAGTTCAGAAGCTGATATTGAAGGAAGCTATTCTGGAATCGTCCAAAGCGGTGCTGAAAATTTTAGTACCGGAATCTTCAAAAAGTGCTCAGAAGAAGAAGAATTCTGATGAGGTCTCTCAATATGATCCTATCTCAGTAGCTCCGAATTCAAATCCACAATATATAAGGAAACTTAAGGCTTACTCTGATGATATCGTAACTGGCTGGATGAAGTTAGTTGAATCCAGGAAGGAACGGGATCCAACCTTTGGGTTGAATCCGGTAGAGGAAAATTCTTTGAAGATTCAAACTGTTTATGTGTTAGAGAAAGAAGCTAAGGAGGAGAAGTAGAAAATAAAGAGAACTGTGGAAGAGATTATAAAATCCTTGCTGAAGGAAGTAGAAAAGACCTCTGAGAAGCTACCAGTACTGGATGTCACTCCAGAACCTAATAAAGAGAAGAAACTTGTAGTGATACTAGAACCTATTCTGAAACCGCAAGTAGAAGTATAGAAAGAGGATGAGATCTTTCAAGAAGAAGAAAATAATGTGATTGGACATGTTGATTATTATATTGCAAGAATAGGAGTTTCTATAGAGGAATAAAAAGAAGAAGAAGTTGAGACCGAAGTTGAAGATGTAGTAGAAGAAGATATTGATGTAACCGGATATGAAGATGAAATCCCTGAATCTGTAAATAGTGACATCAAAAAAGAAGAAGAGAATGAAGAAGAAGATATTCAAGGAGGATTCAGAGATGATAAGGCTATAGAAAATGAGGTAGTCCCTCAGCGTTCCAAACCCTCTACAGTGCCGAAAGTTGATAAAGGGAAGGCATTATGGTTTCCTCTCCTGATGTCGACTCTCCTCCGAATCTTGAGAATCTGGAATCCTATGTTCTAAAGGTCAATAAAGAAGAATATGACTCTGATTATTCATCATCTATGGGTGATGACTTTGTAAAAATTTCATTAAAGAAATTAGTAAGTACCATTTTTGTACTTGCTAACATAGATTCCTGAATCCAAATGATACAGGAAACCTTAAACCAAAATACTGATTCAACATCTATGATGATGGACATGGTAGTGAAAGGTGAATTCAATCATAATAACCTTCTCATTGATTACAAAGCTCATAAAGCTTCATGTCAGAAAGTGATGAGTCTAACCATAACCTTATCAGATAAAGCTCTACAATTCTCAGACTTCATGGAATTGACAAAGGGACTTTTAATGATGTATCAAATGAGCTGACTGAAGTCCGAACTTATTTCTCAGAGAAAATTTCAAGTGAGTTGGCTGTGAGGAAAAATGAAGGCAACAATATTCTTGATAAAATGAATATTGTAACTAAAGTTTTCATTTATCAGAAAGGAATATCTTCTGGTCTTGTGAAGAAATCAGATTCACAAGAGGAAGTGATCAAAGTTCTTGAAGATAATAATCGGTCATAAGAATTACAGATTCAGGATTTGGAGAAGAAGGTTACTGAGCATGATGAATTGGTAAAGAAGCTTCAAAAAGATCACAAGTAGGTGAAAAAGATTAAGTCCTTGGTGAAAAGTCTTCTTTCAAAGAATAATAAGGTTTAATACATTTCTTTTTCCCTGACGAATTTTTTTTGTTTTTTATTTCATGTTAAACTTAATGAAAAATTCCTTGAAAATATTTTATATTTTATGTCTTGTGTATATTTCTTTCTAACCTTATAGGTCCCCCTCCATTCCTTTTTGAAAATCACAAAGGGGGAGAATTATATCAAAGGGAGAAGTTAATGGAAGAAAATTTCCTAAAGGAAAATTTCCTTAGGGTAAAATCCAAGGAAAAATAATCTTTCTAACTTTCATCTATAAGGAAGAGTTTTACATATAAGGGGGAGTCTCTCTAAATAGAAGAATATATATATGAGGGGTAAATTTCTATACTCTAAGAACTTATACATAAGGTAAGAATAATTTACCCTAAGTCATTCACTTAAGGGGGATATAAGTATTTCTAACTCTAAGATTTTGTTTCTTTCCTTCGTCAAATTTTTTGAAGTTGTTTGTGCTTTCCAAAAAGGGGGAGATTGTTAGGTCTATAAGACCTCTCCATTCCTTAAGTTTTTTTTGAAAATCACAAAAACCTTCTTTGTAAATATATTATTCTTACACTTCCATATATTTCCTTGCACTTACATAAATTTCCTTATAACCAAAATTTCCATAGAATTTTGAGTTAAATATATTTTTATTACGGTTTTTAGAAATCTTTTTTTCCATAATGTAAAAGTTATTAAGGTTTCAAAATTTGGTTCATGGTTATTCTATACCGGAATTCCTTAAGACAATGTTTCCTGTTCTCTATTTACAATGTGATACCGAATTCCATCTAGAATGAAATTCGGTATCATATTTTCCTTATACTTAGATTTACAGTTTTTTCTATTTTCTAATGTTCTTAAACTCCAACTTCCTAGTTATTGGTACTGAAGTTCCTTAAGACAGATTGGTCATACCGATACAAGAAATCCCAATACTGAAATCCTTATATCGTCTTTATGCCATACCAGAAATCCTATTTAAATTTTCCTTATAAACTATATTCTATAATCTAATACCGATTATATTCTATCATGTCGTAAATCATGATACCAGTATCAGAATTTTTAAAACTGAGTTTTCATAAAATATATCCTTATACTTTATTCATACCAATTTTATGAAAATCCATTCTGAAATTTATAATTCTGGAATTTATTATTCAAATCTTTATTTTTGTAGAATTTTGAACCTTATAAATTCTTTCATATCATTTTAATTTTATCAGATTTTAAGTTCCTTACACTTAAGGTGTAAGATCTTTATATTCGTGGTTAGTTATATAAAACGATGTCATTGTTTCTATTATAAACTAACCATTTTAGGTTTTCCACATGTCCAGATCCCTCCGAGATTTAAGGAAATATGAATGTTGGAGTGGAACCGGTGGTAGATTTCAAAAGCTATAGATAGGACCTCAGTTAATGAGATCTATACCATTTCCTGAGTTCACATATTTTTATTTTTGGATTTCATCTATCTAAAAGTGAATTTCTCTAGAGTGAGAGGCTCTTAAAAACTCTCAGACTTTGTGAAAAATTTTGAACGGCGTGTTCAAACGTTGCTTCATGCAGAATTTCTTTTTGCAGTGGTGCGATTTCCTTAAAATCATATACTTCAGGTAGTGAAGTCATAGGTGATAATTTCTTTACAAATCAAGATCTTGTGGGGATAAAAATATAGATACCAATATTAGGATTGAGGGCTTACCCGGGTTTGGGTAAGATAGACTTTCTTGTAAGTATAAAACAAGGGACCTTTATCCAAGGTTGTTGGATACACTCCTCTTTGGGTTAAAAGAAGATTGTAAATTTCTACTTCTTTGTAAAAGTTAATAAGTTTTATTTTTTTATAAACTGTTTAACTTGTATCTCTGATTTTAAGAGATTCTATACACATTGTGGTAGAATCTCTTTGTAAGAAAAGTTTCTTAAGCTTTAGACTTAAGAACATTATATTTTCTCTGAGAATGTGATTTCTTATTATTTGTGTTGTGATTTTTGTTTATTCAAAATTTCCTTAAGAAATTTTTAAAGTATACAATTCACCCCCCCCCCTCTTGTATTTTGTGCATATTAAGTACTATTACGATCCTAATATTAGTATAGAGTAGAATATCATACTCCATATCAACCTATCATCGCATTGTATTTGAATGTATATGGGACAGATATCTACATCAGATGAGGTCCATTATTTTAATGTCCAATTATATTCATCCAAGTTATACATCTTATGTTTAATTTATAATTTGGTTCCAAAATTATATGGGATTAGAAAAGTCTCAAGGTGTGGTGTGCCCTCTTTCAAAGGGTGGTCTTGTGTGTCTCTGGGTCACTGACATAGGATCCTCTATGGTTTGGGTTGTAATTGAGTTAAATATCCTAGAGTAGAATATCTCATGCATATATCGTAAAAAATAAATAAATTATAATACAAAATGGTATGTAAAGGAAGAAAATAAAACAAAAAAATATTCAAAAAAATACAAATATCTTATAAAAACACACTATAAAAACTGAAGTGCTCCTTGGAGATGGTGCCAAAATTTGATCACATTTTTATAACATGACAAATTTATTATGTTTTAAAGGTGGATTTATATCATAGTGAAGACCCTGGGTCATATCTCAAGGAGTGTTGGATGCTTAAAGTGTGTATTTTTAATAAAAGATACTAAAAGAGGAGATGGTTTTGAAAATGGTTTTAAAAAATAAAATGACATAATTAAAGAGCTTAATAGTTGATAAATAAAGGCAGTATTTTTAGAATTATGAGAGAAGAATTTCATCTCAATTTCACTATGCATCTTGGTTAGTTCATCATGTTTAAATATACAAATTGTTTAATATAATCATTTGGTTGAGGGTTGTCAATATGTTGATTCCTATATCACCTCTTAAAATGATGCATAAAGAACCACCCCAAAACACATTAATTGTGTTGTAAAGGTTTGTACCTCAAGAATAGAGTGATGAATGCCAAGTAATAGTGATATCTCATGTATGTGTGAGATAAAGAGTATGATTTTTGTTTTCTAATGGAAATAACTAAAGATTCTAAGTTGAAATTTAAACTCTATCAGTGTTGAGATAAAGTGTTTCACATGATTAAACAAAAACAAAAAATTCAAAGAAGAATAATGTGAAGAAAAAACATAAATGAAATGTTTCACCCACAAATTAAACAATAATATAATAAAAAAAGTTATATAACTCCATAATGAGTGTGTTTTTGTGTGTGTAGCTCCCTCAAAATGATCATCCACCATTTATCTCTTCATTGAGAAGAGGTGGAGGCTCGGATGGAAATTCACCTTAATAAATGGTCACCCTATGAGGATATAGGCCTCTACAGTTTCTAGGAAGGGTATAGGACTCTTTTGGGTCACCAAAATGGAATATACTTTCTCCTTAGTCAAGATTATAAATGGGGTTCCCAAGGTTCCATTTTATAGGAAAATTGGAAGGTGGTTTTGAGAACCCAAATTTCAAGAAACCACTTTTCCTATGGTTTTGGGTGGACAGATAGTATTCCCTTACTTTTAAAAAAACTAAAAAGTTTATTCACCGCCTCTTTAATATCTCTACATAAAATTTAGAATAATTTGGAAATATACAGCCTAATATATGGATGAAATACAGAGGCAAAATGTTTACTTGGAGCTGATTATTTTTTTGGAAAGATCAGTACGTTTGGGCCCATTATGGATGATTTGGCCTTAGGTTTCTTTTAATGATCTTTATAACACTGAATTTTGAATTAGGCCACAAAATTTCAGCCCAATTGAATGCATGTATTAGTTGTATTTTGTTTTTTATTTCACATGTGTTCATGGATTCCTACGCAGTTTGGCCCATTTTTCTACAACTTTATATAGGCCCTCCAAATCACCTCCAACTACAATGAAATCATCAAAAAAACTGAAATCTTTATTTTTAATGGTGATAAAAATTAAATAATTTAATCAATCATGATGTTAAATTTTGTATTATATTTGTAATTTACAACATAAAATCAGTTTAATATAGTGGTGTAAGGGTAATATAAAATAGTGAATCATGGTGCAATCAATCATCCAACTGATCCTTAAACTATTTCATCGTTTCTCTTTCCATATGGTAAGAAGGAATATACATTGGATGAGTACCAAGTATTGAATCAATATAAAACTCCAACCCTCTTATTGGTGTAAAACCAAAGAATTTAGAAGGAAAAATGTCAGGAAACTCGATAATAATTGGAGGTATATCATCAACCAAATAATATCACTCCAATTAGAAATTAAACACAAATATTACCTTTCCCAAATCAAGAAAATAAGTTTTATATCTACTTGATCTTAGGTCCCATTCTCCCTAAAAGACATGGAATACCCCATCATGCATAGAAAAGAAGTCTTACTAAATGTAAAAGCTAATCTAAGCATTATGAACAACTACCCAATATATACCGGAAATAAAATCAAGAGGTTTCATGTCAATAACTAGAAATTTATAGGTAATCTTAATCACTACTAAAGATAAAACACAAGTAGGACATTGAAGAACCTTATCTCTATTTCTTCTGAGGGGCATAGTAATATCCATTACAAAAGGAAATCCCTATGTATCAAGATTCAGAAAATTTACAAAATTGGTTGATAAAAATGAGTGAGATACACCTGTATCAAATAAATCAGTCAATAAATATGAAATTATAGAGATGGTACCTCTAACGATTGTAGGACCCGAATCAGATTCCACTAGAGACTATTCCACTTATGTGTAGAAGCTTGTGAATGGATGTCTAGGGATGGAACCCCTTAGTTCATGAAGCATTTGATCGCATTGGGGTACTTTTGGATGTTAATGAGCTTGTTTCCCTATGTGGAGCAAAAAATAAATGGTATAACTTCCTTAGGTGGCCTGGGATACCACAAAAACTATAAATCATAGGTTCCTTGGTATAAAACCATTTTGAATTCCCAACCTTTCCACACTAAAAGAAAGTCAAAGGGCCTCTTCCAATCACTACAGGAGGTCTGGATGACTTAATATATCTATAACTACCACAAGATTCATCACACTTTCTCTTTCCCTTAAGGGATCTCAAATAAATTCAACTAGGATAAAAAGGAACTCATGTCAACCCTGAATTACTATCCAAATCAATCTCAAACATCAATGCTTTGTCCAATACATCAACATAAGAAGTGATCTTTAGAAATAAAACTCATGATCAAATATTTAACTGAAGACCCATATCAAACCTTCAATCATTTATTTTCTAATTCACCACCACCTCCAGATAAAACTGAACAAGCAGCAAAATGGTGTGCATACTATGTCATAGTCCTGTCACCCATATAATGGTTAAAAGACTCTATGAATATCACCAAGACCATTAATTCAAGATATAACTAATTAGTGAAAATAAATATAAATTATTTTCACTCCAAACACTCGTCCTTATTTGTAATTATTATTGACTCCCACCATCTCCTGTTAAAACCCTCAAGCTTGAAGGTAACACATTTTACTTTAATCACATCAGGTGTTTCCAAAAACTCAAAAATCATATCTATATTTTTTATCCAATCCTAAACCTTTTGAGGGTCAGTTGAACCTTTAAAATCTGGTGGTTTCTGAGTAAGAAACTCTGGACCATGATCTCTAAGTTCATCCCTCTAAGGTTCCACTAACATATCCTAAATGGGAACTGGTTTAGGTTTTTGTCCCAAAGCTTGGACAATATGAAAAACTAACCCAATAAGATTTGGTTAAATCTAAGGATTTCCCTGATGTGGTTCACCAATATCTTCCACCTGTGGACAGTTCAAATATATTTTAAAAGTTATGATGCTACAAAATGTCAACAAACAATACTAAAATCATCAACAAGTATAGATATACCATCATATCTAAAACTAGATACAAGAATATCAATTTCATCAGGTAGAATTTAAGATTGGGGTTTCAATATACTTAGGTCAAAAATAAAGTAAAACTATAGAAAACAAATCAAATTATTCCTTAATAAAGCTTTTCTCAAACACCCATGCTGACTTAAGGATTGTTACGATGAGATATGGTTAATCACTCTCTCATAAATACCTCATAATTCTTGATAATCCTACCTCTTATCTACCATGATAACCCAAATATATGCTAACATCAAGTAAACATGCACAACCTGCGCCATTGGTACAATTTTTTCACAAACCATCTAAGATACCCCAATACCCTGATACCCGAGACGACCCTAATATTCTCGAAGGGTTTTCCCAATCAACACAGGTCGGTAACTATTTCTTGGAATTATATAGGAAACAGAAGGGAATTAAATTTTCATAACACATCAGAAGATAAATAATAAAATTTTGTATGCTCAACATTCCAAAGGAAGAAATTTTCATAATCAAAAAGGTAAAATAATACCCAAATAGTAGATCATGAAAAGATATAACAAATTCCAAAATAAAATATCAACCATATACCATGTAACAAGTGGATAACATCTCCACCAGTTACCTCAGTCACTCCAGGTCCCAAAGATCAAGATCATCCACCACCACTAATTGGTGATATCCCATTTCTTAGACATGGCATAAGATAATCTATAAACACTTAAACACAAAGGTAGGGAGAGATTTATAAATCCTAATAGGGTATCATCAATTGTTCAATAATAAATTCCATAAAAATTAAACTGAATATTATTTCAATTTTAATAAAACAATTAATGGAATGGAATTTAAATATTTTCAACAAATCATGATTTCAATTTAAAAATATGGAAGATATGTCAAAACAATCTTGAATGAAAATTTTATATAAATTATTTATATAAAGTAGTTGTCAAGAATAAAATAGTTCTATAAATCAATTGAATGTAGTCATCAAATCAAGTATATCATAGCACCATGTATTAATCCCTAAGGTACGTTAGTTTGTGGTAATATGATCCTCAAACTACTAATTAGTGATCTTGGCCCAATGTGTGCATGTATCCCAAGACTTAGGCTATTATGAATCAACTACCCATCGGGAAAAATTATGTTTCACTATGTCTATGTCAGTGTTTTCATCATCAATATAATGTTTGGGGGTCAGATCCTAGTGTTCTTGTCCAAATTACCCATTAACTACCCAATATCACATGTGATTTAGTAAATGAAACAATCAATCATGTAAAAATCAATCATTTCAATTCATTTCAAATACAATTTATCACTTTTAGTATTCAACATTCCTTTCTCATTTCAAAATCAAAAACATGGGTCTTTATTAATTCATACCCTTTTCAAATCATATTTAAATTTAAGAAATGTATATCAAGGTTCATCCTTAAATCATTTCATCAAATAAATTTCAAAATTAATCCATAAATTTTTCTCAAATATTCCCAACAATTTCAATTCCTTTGAAATTGGGGTTTTTCACAATCTCTAGGACTTTTTCAGAATCATCATTCAATAATCTAAAATTAATGATATTAAATCATTTAATAACTTATTATAAATAAATCAAGAAATTAAAGGTTTAAATTTTTGGTAAAATTCATATGGAACCATCTATCTTTTATCAACAATCAAATCAACACTCGTAATGGAGAAATTATAATGAAGAACAGTGGTTACAGAGGACAAAAAAGAAATATTATATCAGAAGCATCAAGATCAAACTCTAATTCAATATGTATACATGATATCATGCCACTTCTAAATAGTTTTAGTGGAAATAAGGATAAAACTAAAGTTTTGAAATACACTAAGGATAAAACATCAAACTAAGATGTCCAGAAGGGAAAAAATCACTCACTATGCATGAGAAAAAGACTAGGGTTCTCGAGCAGAGTGCCTACAAAATGCAAAAAGAAATTAGGTAATCAGTGAATATGAAATATTGGGCATGATTCATTTATGTCTTAAATAAATTGTTTGTGTAATAAATGCATTGAATTGCACATATATTAAAAAAAGTCATCAATTTGGGTTAAAACACATCGAGAAATGAATTTATGTTGTAATTTCATCTGTTACAATGTAAATTATTTTGCATCATAATATATTCTCATGGATTGTTTCTAGAAGGTGATTTACATCATAAATAAAGGATTTATGGTATAAATTCTTTTTTTAGCCAGTTCTAGGAAACAAAATCCTTCAGAAACACCTAATAACTTCAAACTCACCATGAACCCAAAATGGACACCCTATAAAACCCTTGAATCATTTTTAACTAGAATACATTAATCCAAAAAAAAATACCTCCCTAAACTTTAGATTGTTTTCCATGAAAAAATTTATCCATCCCCTAAAGGTTAGAAATTTACCCAAACAAAAAGGGAATCAAAACAAGAGTGAAGATGTAACTAAAAGAGGGTAAAAAGATGTTACAGTAAATATCTAGCATTATATCTCAACAAAATATGTATATATAAAAATTAATAATTGATCAAAATAAAAAATTTAAAAAAAATAAGAAAATTAAGATAGAAATACTTGAAATAAATGACACACGACATCTATAAATACCAATTCTATTGTCCTCGTAGCATTGAAAAAATTACCTGAATCCCAAAAGCATCTAGGAAAATAAATAACCCTCACATAGTGCCTCTATAATCTCCAAGGAATCCCGATATAAATTTCATTATGAAAACCATACTAAAAATAAATTAATTTAAATAAAAGGTCTTACAAACCTAAGAAAATAAAGAGGGAAACCCACCAAATTCCATCCATAAGATAAAATAATAATTTATAAGTATATATAGACTAATCCAATACTCTCTAGAATAACATCACACTACATAGGTGTCAACAAAATCTGTTTAGAGTACTCATTCCTGGTGAATATGTGTTTGGATTCCCCAAAACTCCTTTAAATTAATAAAATTCTACCATGATCATGGACTGACTCAGTGACCACTTAAAATAAAAAAAATTGAAGAATCTCTATGATCAAAATTATATTAAAAATTCCATTGAAAACTCCTAGGAGTTCCAAATACTCTATTAAAATAGAACACATCCTCACCCCTAATCTATATCGAGTTCCTCATTAAAAGATATCATTATGTTCATGAGAATATAAAACTATGGGTAAAATGTGATTAAAATTAAAAAATTCTATTATTATTTATCAAGGGTCAATGACCATTTATAATAACCGTAATCAAGCATGATTATGTCATCTCATTTGTACTGTTAAAATGCCTTTAATGTGTTTATGGGTCATCAAAGTCTAGTAATAAAAATTTTGGAAAATATTAGATTATTTGGGGAATAATTTACCATCACCATAACCAAGTATAAAATAATATGTCAATAAATAAATAAACAACTCCATATTAAATCTTTAATTAATAAATCTCCAATGCTTTTATTTTCCATCAAAAATAATATATCAATAATAATCACACTTAGTATGATCATACAAAAAATGGAAATAAATAAGACAATGATATCTGAAATCCAAGTTAACTCAATATTGTTATAGAGCTCTATCTCTATCCCTAAAATATATCTATATAAATCATCTCAGCCACTTTACCTAAAAACCTTTCCAAAGTTTTCATTCTAATAAATAAGTTATGCATGTATAAAAATGAGATGATGTATATAATGAATGTAAGTACGATTAATTCTAAAGATGTTACCATACGAATCTAAGAAAATATTGTGGTATATTCATGTATTCTTGTTCTCATGTTGTGGTGAAAATATATGTGTATCCCCCATTTGACCCACAATGTATAATATGAATGAATATAACATGCCTTAATAAGTATAGATATAAGAAATATTGTTAATCCATACATACATATTCTAAGGAGAAGTTGATGTATTTATTATTTTATGAATAAAATTATACAAAGGCCCAATATATGTGGGAACATATTAATATATAGTATTTGTGATCATATATACCACATATATCGAGTGCCCTACTTAATAATAGGAAACATTACTATAAATTTCCTATAAAACCTCTTTAAACAAATTCTTTAAGTACTTGGAAAATTCTTATGATGAAATTAAAGATTCAGTCACCAAGGAGAATAAGTAAATCACATTCCCCTCTATAGAAAGAATTTAATCCCTTGGTTAAAGTCCATGAAACATAAAGTTATGATCATATAAAAACACTCCATGTATTTTTTGTTCTTTAATTATTGACCTATGAAAGGTTTATATCGTGTAAATTCTAATGTGAAACTTACACAAAATCCACATGGATGTTTCAAATTGAAGGATGATTCACATGGTATAATCATATAATACCCCCTTTTAGGGAGGATGAATTCTCTTAATACTACCAACCTTTAAGGAATGGCCACATTTTTTCTACCCTATGGACATGCATGATTCCAACCTATGAAATTAGTGATCCTTCAATGGTATTATTTTTTATAATTCATAGAAGTGTTAATGTCTTTAAGGACTATTCATGTTATTATTGTTCTATGATCATATATGGATCATGTGATCACATACCCCCTTAAAAATGGATATTATATATCCTATAGAATATTCCCCACATGGTGTTCCTCTCCCTACCAAGGGTCTCTAATATGTGAACAATCAAGTTCCCCTGATAATGGGGATCCTTTATCTTGATGATCCCATGGTTTTCCTTTTTAGTCCTAAATTCTAGAATAGTTATTCAGATAGACTCTTGTACTTATAAGATACATTATCATATTCCATGCCTCATCCAAAATATCATCCACCCCTTATAAATACATGTATAACTAGGTAAGCATCTACATAAAACCCAAACATATTACATGAATACACATTTTATACCCACCTATCATAATGGAACTCCCCACACTCATAGTTAATCTATTGAGAGGATTTATTATCTAGGGATACTATTATATAAGACCCAACTAGAACCCCAACTTTAAACCAACATGATATGTGTATTGGTTCTTTCAAGGGTTATCCTAACATAAATTTTATAATTTTTCCTAGATGTTTAACCTTAAACTAAAAAACAATAGTTCCAAGTTAAATGACTAGAAACTATAAAAAAAATTCCATAACACATAAACTTAAAATGCATGAAATTTTTTAACCCCATTTGACCTTAAATAATATAGATTGTTCCTTTTCATATGGACATAAATTATAATAAAATATGTCTTATTATTCTAAACATAAGTTAATGGATAATTTTTCCTTGTTGTACAACCATAAAAGGAAAGATAATAGTCCACGAGTGTGACCTTAAACCACATGGATAGATCCTAATTATATAACTTGAATAATAAGGCAACTGGTCGTAGTCATAAAATCATATAATTAATTAAAATGGTACATCTGGTCTGACCTTGAACTATTTGGAGTAGTCCTCATTTTATGACCTAAGAAAATATAATGATCATTATTCTCACAAGATGTTAACATATATGTTATTACTACTTATATGGATTTAAATTTTGAGACTCATTATTATGGATTAGTTTTTCACCCTAAGTGTATATTTTGAAAATTTATTTATTTACAATACATGTTGTCTCACCATTTTACACAATATTAAACTATGAGACCAAACTATGTGGGTTTTTATTCCTCGTAAGGGGGATACATACTAATCCTTATATAAGAACAATCCCAACATGCTGATATATCTTGACTTTTTATAACCTTTAAACTTATTAGATGTAATATAACTCCAACATAACCCATCCACCTTCTTAGATGGAATAAAACTCTGGTGTATTATTCAAGTATTTCTAGATGATTCATACCTATAACATAATATTTGTCCTTCATTGATGTTAAAAAAACTCTATTATATCCTTTAATTCTTTATATATTACACTAAACACTAGCATAACACCTTTTCCTTCAAAGAATCCATAAAACTCTAATTCAACTTTCAAGACCTCTAGAACAATCCTAAACTCTATAATAACCATTCACTTTCCTATATGGTGAAAAATATAAAGCATCCTTCAACTATTCCTAGATCATATTGTTGGTACTGAAGCATGTAGTAGAATCTGGTGGGATAGGTAGTTTAAAATTTTTATCACTAGAGAGACATAACTTTTCTTCCTCAGTGATCTAATCCCTAGTACTATCTGAGGATCTTTCATGGATTATTCAAATCACAGAAAATAAAATAGAATGAATACATCATTCGATTTGAAGCATGCTCAACTAAAAATCATTTTCAGTGACCATTTCTCAAATGATACAAAGATAAACCCCTCTAGATCATCTATCTATACTCCAAAAATCCATTATATCCCCATTATTTGAATTTTTGGTTCTATCATAGAGCTCTAATTAATCCTTTAGCATCATGTCAATCACCACAATCATGTTCCCTCAATTTGTGAAGTCAATCAAGGATCATTTGCTTGGAGAGAGTATTTATCTCCCTAGAATATAGGTGGATGGAGAATATCTCATTAAAAATTAATGAACAATTATAAGAATAAGCTTATCCTATGTTATTTATAGTTTATGCTTCAAATACCCAGAAAGGGTTCCTGACCCCCATAAAATTAATCCACTAAATTATCAATAAATAAATAATTTTGAAGAACTAACTACATCATAGATATTATTTATATTTTATCACATACATGTAATATACACTACTAGAAATATGGGTTATACCCATGGTCATGTCCTAATGGTTTGGCCTAATGAATGGGATAGGGTGTTTTATTGAAGGCTATATGATTGATTTTTAAAAAATTGTTGGGATTTCATACATATGCCAATTGTTTTTTACAACCGTTGGCATAGTTTTTCCTTAAATTCGCAGATGGTTTCTCCTCCCCTCCTCCCATATAGATCTTATCCTGAGCGCTCTCATCCTCCCATATTGATCCCTTGCAGCACTCTCATTCTAATACCTAGTAGAACTTACCTCCACCCATCTCGATTAGCACTCCCCAGCTATCAAATAGAGCACTCCCCTCACAGTGGTTTGCGCCCCTCCCCTCCAATTTCTCCCAATAGTGAGCCCTAGGAGCACGTGAATATTATTACTTGTCCATGGAAAACAATCCTCAAGATTTTATTTTCATCTGGTTTATCTTTAACATCAAATTGGTAAATTCAAGTTCCATTATTTTCTATTCTCCTTCTGTAGTTTCATCATATTTTTTTGTGGTTTTTGTAAAAAAACATTTATGTGTAGATTAGTGATGAAAAAATATTTGTCCAAGATTTCTTATGAAAGGGTCTATTTTTTGTTAGTGAGATGCTATGAGTAGAGTTTGGGTCCCCTGATTCATCTATTTTATGAACTTTATATCGATGGGTATATCATCATATACCAAGAGACACTACTGGGAATACATTATTTCCCAACGGTTAAGAACTGTTGGTATATGTTATACCTACGGTTCTGCAAACCATAGGGAAGTAAGCTGTTGGGAAAGCTTTTCCCAATGGTTTATAGTGAACCGTTGGGATAGGGTGGAGAAAAATTACCATATCCCAACGGTTCTTCCAAACCATTGGAAAAGCTTTTCCCAACGGTTTACAACCGTTGGAATAGGGTGGAGAAAAATTACCCTATCCCAACGATTCTGCCAAACCGTTGGGAAAGTTTTTCCCAACGTTTTGGCCAAATCGTTGGGAAAACCCAAGGTATCTTCTTTCCCAATGGTTTCTAAACCATTGGGAAAAGTGTTTTACCAATAGTTCATGGAACCATTGGTAAAACAAAACCCAGAGATGCTATGCCGATAGTTTCAAACCGTTGGCATAGCCTATGCTGGGCAAATTGCACAGCAACTCTGCAATTTTCCCAGTAGCTCTGCAATTTTCCCACCAGGTCTCATTTTGTGGGTTCCCTATCATTTTCAATCCAATTATTGTACCTACAATAAACTAACACATACATATACAATTATTGTACCTGTAATAACCAACTAACACATACATATAGAGAACAAATTCATACACATTTAACATATAATATAGGAACTATACACATCCATAATTAAATTAGAATTCATAACATAATTATAAACATACATAATTCATTTAGAATTCAATTTAAAATTTAGATGACAATTATATGTGGAATTCGTAAGACAATTCATAATTTGATAGGTTTTTTGTATACTATATATTTTTACCTGAAATGATGTCCATTTTAAACAAAATACATACACCCGGAGTGCTACCGACCACACCGAGCCTCGGATTGAAGTGGGGTTGACTCGTACACGTCACATATGACCCATGTATCGTTTTTTCTAAAGTATCAACACAATCCGAATGCGTTTGGTCAGGTTTCCGTATGCCAGTTGATGTTTTTCAATTAAAATGACGTCCTTTTGAAACAAAAGGCAGACACTTTGGGTGTTGTCGGCCACACCGCGTCTCAGATTGAAGCGGGGTTGATTTTTTCAAGTCACATATGACCCATGGATCGTTCTCTTAAAGTTTCAACGGAAACCAAATGTGTTTGGTCAGTTTTCCATATGTACTTAAAATGTTGTCCATTTTAAACAAAAGAGAGCCAATTAGAGTGATTCTGGTCACACCGTACCTCCGATTAAGCCGGGGTTGACTCGTACACGTCAAATATGACCCATTTATTGTTGTTCTAAAGTATCGACACAATCCAAATGCGTTTGGTCGGTTTTCCGTATGTTAGTTGATGTTTTTCACTTAAAATGACGTCCTTTTGAAACAAAAGACAGACACTTTGAGTGGTGGCGGTGACACCGCGCCTCGGATTGAGGCGGGGTTGATTCGTACATGTCACATATGACCCATGAATATTTTTTCTAAAGTATAGACACAATCCGAATGTCTTTGGTCAGTTTTCCGTATGCCCGTTGATGTTTTTCAATTAAAATGACGTCCTTTTGAAACAAAAGGGAGACACTTTGAGTGGTGCCGGCCACACCGCGTCTCAGATTGAGGCAGGGTTTATTCTTACACGTCACATATGAACCATGAATCGTTCTCCTAAAGTTTCAATGGAAACTGAATGCGTTTGGTCGGTTTTCCGTATGTACTTAAAATGTTGTCCATTTTAAACAAAATAGAGCCACTTAGAGTGATTCTGGCCACATCGTGCATCCGATTAAGGCAGTTTTGACTCATACACATCACATATGACCCATGGATCGTTGTGATAAAGTATCGACACAATCCGAATGCGTTTGTTCAGTTTTTCGTATGCCAGTTGATGTTTTTCACTTAAAATGACGTCCTTTTGAAACAAAAGACAGACACTTTGAGTGGTGGAGGCCACACCGCGCCTCATATTGAGGCGGGGATGACTCGTACACATCACATATGACCCATGGATTATTTTTCTAAAGTATCGACACAATCCGAATGCGTTTGGTCGGTTTTCCGTATGTTAATTGATGTTTTTCAATTAAAATGATGTCCTTTTGAAACAAAAGGCAGACACTTTTAGTGGTGCTGGCTACACCGAATCTCAAATTGATACGGGGTTGATTTGTACATGTCACATATGACCCATGAATCGTTCTCCTAAAGTTTCAACGGAAATTGAATTCATTTGGTCGGTTTTCCGTATGTACTTAAAATGTTGTCCATTTTAAACAAAAGAGAGACACTTAGAGTGATTACGGCCACACCGTGCCTCAGATTAAGGCGGGGTTGACTCATACATGTCACATATGACCCATGGATTGTTTTTCTAATGTATATACACAATACAAATGTTTTTGGTTGCTTTTCCGTATGTTAGTTGATATTTTTCACTTAAAATGACGTCATTTTGAAACAAAAGACGGACACTTTGAGTGGTGGAGGCCACACTGTGCCTCCTATTGAGGCGGGGTTGACATGTACATTCACATATGATCCATGGATCGTTGTGCTAAAGTATCGACACAATACGAATGCGTTTGGTCAGTTTTCCGTATGTTAGTTGATGTTTTTTAATTAAAATGGCGTCCTTTTGAAACAAAAGGTAGACACTTTAAGTGTTGTCGGCCACACTGCGCCTTGTATTGTGGTGGGGTTGACCCGTACACGTCACATATGACCCATGGATTTTTCTTCTAAAGTATCGACATAATCCGAATGCATTTGGTCAGTTTTCCGTATGCCAGTTGATGTTTTTCAATTAAAATGATGTCCTTTTGAAACAAAAGGTAGACACTTTGAGTGGTGCCGGCCACACCGTATCTCAGATTGAGGCGGGGTTGATTTTTACACGTCACATATGACCCATGAATCGTTCTCCTAAAGTTTCAATGGAAACCAAATGCATTTGGTCTGTTTTCCGTATGTACTTAAAATGTTGTCCATTTTAAACAAAAGAGAGCCACTTAGAGTGATTCTGGCCACACCGTGCTTTCTATTAAGGCGGGGTTGACTCTTACAGGTCACATATTACCCATGGATCATTGTGCTAAAGTATCGACACAATCTGAATGCGTTTGGTCAGTTTTCCGTATGCCAGTTGATGTTTTTCACTTAAAATGACGTCCTTTTGAAACAAAAGACAGACACTTTGAGTGGTGGCGGCCACACCACACCTCATATTTAGGCAGAGTTGACTCTTACACGTCACATATGACCCATGGATCATTGTGATAAAGTATTGACACAATCCTAATGCGTTTGGTTAGTTTTCCGTATGCCAGTTGATGTTTTTCAATTAAAATGACATCCTTTTGAAACAAAAGGCAGACACTTTGAGTGGTTCCAGCCACACCGCACCTCGGATTGAGTCAGGGTTGACTGGTACATGTCACATATGACCCATGGATCATTCTCCTAAAGTTTCAATGGAAACCGAATGCGTTTGGTCGGTTTTCCATATGTACTTAAAATGTTGTTCATTTTAAACAAAAGAGAGACACTTAGAGTGATTCCGGCCACATCGTGCATCAGATTAAGGCGGGGTTGACTCGTACACATCAGATATGACCCATGGATAATTTTTCTAAAGTATTGACACAATATGAATGCGTTTGGTCGCTTTTCTGTATGCCAGTTGATATTTTTCACTTAAAATGACATCCTTTTGAAACAAAAGACAGACACTTTGAGTGGTGGTGGCCACACCGCGCCTCAGATTGAGACAGGGTTGAATCTTACACGTCACATATGACCCATGTACCATTTTGATAAAGTATCAACACAATCCGAATGCATTTGGTCGGTTTTCCGTATGCCAGTTTATGTTTTTCAATTAAAATGACGTCCTTTTGAAACAAAAGGCAGACACTTTGAGTGGTGGCGGCCACACCGCACCTTGGATTGAGGCGGGGTTGACTCGTACATGTCACATATGACCCATGTAACATTGTGCTAAAGTATCGACATAATCTTAATGAATTTGGTCGGTTTTACGTATGCCAGTTGATGCTTTTCAGTTAAAATGATGTCCTTTTGAAACAAAAGGCAGACACTTTGAGTTGTACCGGCCACACCGCGTCTCAGATTGAGGCGGTGTTGATTCGTACACGCCACATATGACCCATGAATCGTTCTCCTAAAGTTTCGATGGAAACCGAATGCGTTTGGTCAGTTTTCCGTATGTACTTAAAATGTTGTCCATTTTAAACAAAAGAGAGCCACTTAGAGTGATTATGGAAACACCGTGCCTCCGATTAAGGCGGGGTTGACTCATACACGTCACATATGACCCATGTATCGTTTTTCTAAAGTATAGAAACAATCCAAATGTGTTTGGTCAGTTTTCCGTATGCCAGTTGATGTTTTTCACTTAAAATGACGTCCTTTTGAAACAAAAGACAGGTACTTTGAGTAGTGGCGGCCACACCATGCCTCGGATTGAGGCGGGGTTAAATTGTACACATCACATATGACCCATGGATTGTTTTGCTAAAGTATCAACACAATCTGAATGCGTTTGGTCAGTTTTTCGTATGCCAGTTGATGTTTTTCAATTAAAATGACGTCCTTTTGAAACAAAAGGCAGACACTTTGAGTGGTGTCAGCCACACCGCACCTCAAATTGAGGCGGGGTTGACTCTTACACGACAAATATGACCCATGGATCGTTGTTCTAATGTATCGACACAATCTGAATGTGTTTGGTCACTTTTCCGTATGTCAGTTGATGTTTTTCAATTAAAATGGCATCCTTTTGAAACAAAAGGCAGACACTTTGAGTGGTGCTGGTCACACCACATCTCAGATTGAGGTGGGGTGTATTCGTACACGTCGCATATAACCCATGAATCGTTCTCCTAAAGTTTTAATAGAAACCAAATGTGTTTGGTCGGTTTTCCGTATGTACTTAAAATGTTGTCCATTTTAAACAAAAGAGATCCATTTAGAGTGATTTCGGCCACACCGTGCCTCATATTAAGTCGGGGTGGACTCATACACGTCACATATGATCCATGGATCATTGTTCTAAATTATCAACACTATCTGAATTCGTTTGGTCACTTTTCTGTATGCCAGTTGATATTTTTCACTTAAAATGACGTCCTTTTGAAACAAAAGATAGACACTTTGAGTGGTGGCAGCCATATCGCACCTCATATTGAGGAAGGGTTGAATCATACACATCACATATGACCCATGGATCATTGTGCTATAGTATCGACACAATCCGAATGCGTTTGGTCCGTTTTCCGTATGCCAGTTGATGTTTTTCACTTAAAATGACGTCCTTTTGAAACAAAAGACAGACACTTTGAGTGTTGGCGGCCACATCGCATCTTGAATTGAGTCGGGGTTGACTTTTACACGTCACATATGACCCATGGATCGTTGTGCTAAAGTATCAACACAATACGGATCCGTTTGGTTGGTTTTCCGTATGCCAGTTGATGTTTTTCAATTAAAATGACGTCCTTTTGAAACAAAAGGCAGACACTTTGAGTGGTGTCGGCCACACTGCGCCTCGGATTGAGGTGTGGTTGAGTTTTACACGTCACATAAGACCCATGGATCATTGTGATAATGTATCGACACAATCCGAATGCGTTTGGTCGATTTTCTATATGTCAGTTGATGCTTTTCAATTAAAATGACGTCCTTTTGAAACAAAAGGCAGACACTTTGAGTGGTTCCAGCCACACCGCATCTCAGATTGAGGTAGCGTTTATTCGTACACGTCACATATGACCAATGAATCATTCTCCTGAAGTTTCAACAGAAACAAAATGCGTTTGGTCGGTTTTTTGTATGTACTTAAAATGTTGTCCATTTTAAACAAAAGAGATCCATTTAGAGTGATTCCGGCCACACCGTTCCTCATATTAAGGAGGGGTTGACTCGTACATGTCACATATGACACATGGATCATTTTTTTAATGTATCGACACAATCTGAATGCATTTGGTCACTTTTCCGTATGCCAGTTGATATTTTTCACTTAAAATGACGTCCTTTTGAAACAAAAGACAGACACTTTGAGTGGTGGCGGCCAGACAGTGCCTCGTATTGAGGCAGGGTTGACTTGTACATGTCACATATGACCCATGTATCGTTGTTATAAAGTATCGACACAATCCTAATGCGTTTGTCGGTTTTCTGTATGCCAGTTGATGTTTTTCAATTAAAATGACTTCCTTTTGAAACAGAAGACAGAAACTTTGAGTGGTTCTGGCCACACTGCATCTCATATTGAGGCGGGGTTGATTTTTACACGTCACATATGACCCATGAATCGTTATCCTGAAGTTTCAATGGAAACCGAATGCGTTTGGTCGGTTTTCCGTATGTACTTAAAATGTTGTCCATTTTAAGCAAAAGAGAGCCACGTAGAGTGATTCTGGCCACACCGTGCCTCAGATTAAGGCAGGGTTGACTCGTACACGTCACATATGACCCATGGATCGTTGTGGTAAAGTATCGACACAATCCAAATGCGTTTGGTCGGTTTTCCGTATGCCAGTTGATGTTTTTCACTTAAAATGATGTCCTTTTGAAACAAAAGATAGACACTTTGAGTGGTGGTAGCCACACCACACCTCTGATTGAGGCGGGGTTGACTCGTACACGTCACATATGACCCATGGATCATTGTTCTAAAGTATCGACACAATCCGAATGCGTTTGTTTAGATTTTCGTATGCCAGTTGATGTTTTTCAATTAAAATGACGCCCTTTTGAAACAAAAGGCAGACACTTTGAGTGGTGGTGGCCACACCGCGCCTCGGATTGAGGCGGGTTTTATTATTACATGTCACATATGACCCATGGATCGTTCTCCTAAAGTTTCAATAGAAACCAAATGCATTTGGTCAGTTTTCCGTATGTACTTAAAATGTTGTCCATTTTATGAGAATCCTCAGGTGTCTATTAGTGGAATGGTATTTACTTAAAATCTTGTGGACATTTATATAAAATATTTTTATATATTTCTTAGTATGGATTATATTTTAGTTTATAATGCTATGAAACATTTCGGAGCTAACAATGTCATGCCCAATGAATACATCTCTTTTATAACATACCAAGAATCTATGATATTGATTAGATGTGTAAATGTGATTTACATTGATTATCATGATGAAAATAAATAAAATATATATTATAGATTTTCTAGTATTAAATGAAATCAAGGAGGCTGGGGGGCTGTCCAGCGGGGCTGTCTGGGGGGCTGTCCGGTGGCTGTCCGGGGGGCTGTCCGGGGACCAAGGAGGAGGGTGGGGGCTGTGTGGGGGGCTGTCCGGGGGGTGTTCCGGGGGTTGTCCGGGGTCCAAGGAGGAGGGTGGGGGATCTTTCTGGGGGGTTGTCCGGGGGGGGGGGGCTGTCTGGGGTCCAGGGAGGAGGGTGGGGGGGCTGTCCGGGGGGTTGTTCGGGGGGCTGTCCGGGGGCTGTCTAGGGGTGTTCGGGGGGTTGTCTGGGGTCCAAGGAAGAGGGTGGGGGGCTGTCCAGGGGGTTGTCTGGGGGGCTGTCCGGGGGGTTGTCCGGGGTCCAGGGAGGAGGGTGGGGGTCGTCCGAGGGATGTTCGGGGGGCAGTCTGGGGGCTGTCCGGGGGTGTTCGGGGGGTTGTCTGGGGTCCAAGGAAGAGGGTGGGGGCTGTCTGGGGGCTGTCTGGGGGGTTGTCCAGGGTCCAGGGAGGAGGGTGGGGGGGCTGTCCGGAGGGCTATCTGGGGGGCTGTCCGGTGGGGTTGTCCGAGGTCTAGGGAGGAGGGTGGGGGTTGTCCAGGGTCCAAGAAGGATGGGAGTTCCCAAACACACAACCACTAAAAGACAAAAACATCCATAAAAACAGATAATATATAAAAATAACTCAACTCCAATACTATACTACGAGTCTAGATAAAACCAACAACTAGAATAGATTAAATATCAAATCTTAGTAATATCAGTCAAAAATGTAATGGATCAACTTTTCCCACATCACCATCACTATCATCATCACCCTTATCCTCGTCCCCATCATCGTACTTGCCCTCCTCACCCTCGCCCTCCTCCTCGCCCTCGCCCTCCTCCTCACCCTCGCCACCCGCCTTTCCCTCCTCCACTACCTCCTCTTCCACATCAGACTCCTTTCCATCATCATCGTCAAGTTGTACATAATCCTGACCACCAATTTAACTTCCACCTGGCGCACTATATATAGAACGTATCGACGACATATACTCATCAAAAGCTAGGCTGGCCTCTGCTGGATGTGTGGGACGTAGAACTTCAATAAATTTCATAAACGCACTGTTTGCCCTAGCAGACTGTTCTGTCGTCTCTGTGGACCTTTTCTTAGCCTATTTTTCCTATGCCCTAACTTGCTGCAGCTCAGTTGCACTACATCTCATACCTGAGGAGGGCCAATACATCGTCGGGGCTATCCTAGGTCGGCAGTATACTCTGCCAGAATGCTCCTCTCCCAACACCTGATGTAAGTGATCTGTTGGCCAAAAATAGTCTGATTCTTGGGCATCAAGGGCCTCTAAAGTAGCCTATTACAAATATAAATATATCATTAAGTTACAAAATAGATATTAAAATATAAATTCAACAGATTAAAACATACAATCTGCTGCTGAGTCGCTTCGTTGATGGCACTTCCATCCTTTTTCCGTCTACTCGAGCAAAACAGTTTTGCTCGAGGAACACGTCCTTCAATATTTTGTATTTGCCTCTACAATGACATTGAAAACTAAAGTTATATAAAATTTTTAGCAAACTATTAAATAATTGAGGAAATAAAAGAAAGTGTAAGTCGTAAAGAAAACTTATAAACAATTGTCATACCTGCTTCCTCTCATGATCAGGCATCGTAGTGCATCCCAGTGTGTGGAGGTATTTTTTTGCATCAATGTTCTTTTTATTTTTTCTAAATGATTCCTAAATAAAATTCGAAAATGAAATAGATAGTATTAATGAAAAACATGAAAGTTATTATTTAAATACCTCAAATGTTATTAATACCTTAAACTGGGTACTCGTCCAATGAGTAATTATCTGACGATACTGCTTTATAGGACAATCATCCACCACTGGTACCACCTATAACTCGGTGCCAACTCTAGCAACCCAGCCAATATACAACTCATGCTTGTATTCTCTCCAAAGCTCTCCTAAATCCTTTAGACATTCCGGTCGTGCACCCTCACCATCGGGAAAATTAAATCGAAGCTGAAATCAAAATATTAATTCATATAAATACAAAAATAATTCATGGCATTAAATAGAACAGATTTTTTTACCCATATCTCTGCCCAAGCTCTATCCTTGACCTCATGTGTCAAATTTCTCCATGATAGCAGGCTTACGAGAATGATTTCAAATTATTTGGAAAGCGTCACCAAAAAACTTCGACATTGCTTCCCTGTTTTCTCAACAATTTGGTTGTCTTCATTATAATCCACCATAACTTGTGTGCAGTGGTTCCACACCGAACGCATGCGTGTACACCCCTGCCCACGCCTCATGTCAGTAGATGTATCTGTCATGAAAGAAAAACAAATATTTTATCAAAACATGTTATAATGAAAATAAATATTGCTATAAAAAATTTGTTAGGGTTCTATAAATATACCTGTTTCGGTCTGATCGCTGAGCGCCGCTGGATCCACAGAAACTGATGGAACACCCTGTGGTGGAACAGGAGTCAAAGATGATGGAATATAGAAGCTCGGAGAGATAGAAGTAGAAGGAAAAGAAGATGGGACAGCTGTCTAACCGGATGGTGAATGGGGAGTGGGAATCATCATGGGATGTGAAAATGATAGGCCAGAAGATACAAAAGGTAGCAAAAACATGGGAGGCCTAAATATTTCGTGTGTCCCTAACAACACACCGGGATCAGAATGTGGGAAGGATGACATGTCATTGGGAGGGGCAGGGTCTAGTTGGTTACGCGCAGCTGCTCGTCCACCTCTGGTACGAACCCTCCTCATACCACCGGCCTGAGTACTAGGACCAGTACTAGGCTCCTCTTCGAATAACTGTCGACGTATAGGTAGATCCTACAAAAATTTTACAAAAAAATTAATCACATGACATTATATATTCTTTAAATATATCAATTTAAAATAAAGTACTCACTACAGGCACTAATTATGGAATTCCTAACTCCATCATTCGACGATTGTTCTCAATCATTTTTTTCCTTCTTCTCTCTTCAATTGGCTTCATTTCCTGCTTTTGAAAACAAATATGTAATTAATTAGAAAAATAAAACTAATGTGTAGCCCAAAAAACTAAATATATGAGGGAATAGGGGGATTCATTGGTAATTTTTCTATCAATTGTTTTAGAAGAGCTTGAATGGATTTAATAAATCATACAAGTTGTAATGTTCACCAAGTTAAGAAATATTGTTTGACTATGTTTGAATACTGTTCAATTCCAAATTAGATTATGCAATTAAAATAAAACTGCAACCAATAAACATTAAAAATTCACATAATGGTCAAGTCAGCTATCAATTGTTTTAGAAGATATTTAATGGATTTAATAAATCATACAAGTTGTAATGTTCACCAAGTTAGAAATATTATTTGACTATGTTTGAATACAGTTCAATTCCAAATTAGAAAATGAAATTCAATTAAAACTGTAACCAATAAACATTGAAAATTCACATAATGGTCAAGTCAGCTATCAATTGTTTTAGAAGAGCTTGAATGGATTTAATAAATCATACAAGTTGTAATGTTCACCAAGTTATAAATATTGTTTGACTATGTTTGAATACAGTTCAATTCCAAATTAGAAAAAGCAATTCAAATAAAACTACAACCAATAAACATTGAAAATTCACATAACGGTCAAGTCATCTAAAACATATTTGTGATCAATACTAAATCAATTTGAATATTACCAACATTAACAACCCAACTCGAGGTAAACCAAAAGAATCGAGAACATGGATGAATGATTCTATATATTTTCAACCACAACTTCAGGTTCACAATAAACTCTGAAAATTGAGCTATTTGAGTCATCAAAAGAAATAAATGGATTGGTTCTAATGGCACTAGGGACAGTGTCAATTCCATCATCACCATCATCAAAAATATGTCTTGGAATAACTTCAAATATGACACCAAATTCAGGTTGAAGTTGGTCTTTGACATAAAAAACTTGTTTAGCCATTAATGCCAACACATATGGTTCTTCGGTAGCAAGAGTGCGAGTCATATTAATTACTCGAAATCCACAATCATCAATAAATGTGCCATGTCTCGTCATCGAATCAAACCAATGGCATTTCATCATTGTGACTCGTCCATGAGATTAATAATCCAATATTATTATTTTCTCAACAACTCCATAATAACCCACATTTTCAAATCACGGTCTACTATCTGATGCATTGGAATAACAATTTGTTTTGGAAGTAACCATAACACCATCATGTTGTGTTCTCATGTTCTTTTCTTGTTCAGTGATAATAAATTTTTACCCATTGATAACAATTGATTTACAGTCACGAACCACGATATTAGGACCAAAAGCCTTAGCTCTTATTTCCTCATAGATAGAGTCAGCAGAAAAACTCAATACCTGAAATATATATGACTATTAAACTTAATTAAATATTGATATAATTATTTTAAACAGTAATTTTTTTATACCTTCAATTTTAACCAAGAAGAAAACTCTTTGCTATGTAAAGTATCTCTCCTTCTCAAAGATAAAGAACGATGCTTCCTATTTATCATTGTTTTATGTTCCCTGTAGATAAAAAAATATGAATAGTTTAATAGATATATATGTAAGATATACATAATCAATTTAGTTACCTGATATAGTCATCAAACAAAGCATAGTTGAACAAAACTGTGCGATGTTCCATCTCCCTCTCTTCATGGATTAATGTCTTCAATATATATAATCTAGGAATTCCTCCTATTTGAGGAAGTGATGGAAAACTGGGTTCAATTTTCTCATATTGTTCTTCTTCATTTCTCATTGGTTGGTTCAATCTTGTAGTAAGATCATACAAATACATTGAGCAGAAATCCATACATTCTTGAGCCAAGTAACCGCTCACGATAGAACCTTCGGGATGATTTCTGTTTCAGACATAAGACTTTAATGTGAACATATTTCTTTCAGTTGGATACATCCAATGAAAAGAAATAGGTCCTCTGAGAAGTATTTCAGTGGGAATATGGACAGTCAGATGCCGCATGCATGTGAAAAATGATGGAGGAAATATTTTCTCCAACTCACACAAAATTAATGGGGAATCTGTCAACATTTTTTGCAAGAAAGACTTGGACAACTTCTTAGCACAAAGATCCCTAAACAAATGGCACAACCGAATAAAATCCACCCTTACATTATTGGACAAAAGATGACAGATTTCTATTGGAAGCAACTCATGCAGTAGAACGTGATAATCATGAGTCTTCAAATATTTTAGCTTCAACTCTCTTCTGTTGACCCATTTAGATATGTTTCTTGAATATCCATCAGGAGCTCTAATATTCTCTAATACTTCTAGAAATTGTATTTTTCTGTAGGTGTCATCACATAAGAAGCACATGGAAGTTTCCATTTATTTTCACTGATACGCACAGGATGTAATTCTGGTCTGATGCCCCAATCCACCAAGTCATGCCAAGATCATAAATCATCTTTTGTCTTCCCCTTGACATTTAGAAGAAAAGAAAGAAAAATTTCGCATATATTCTTTTAAATATGCATTAAGTCTAAGAAATGACATAAAAAATTGGTTGACCAATAAGGCAAATCAAAAGAGATACTCCTCTTCCTCCAATTGTAACAAGTTTCAGTGGAAACATTATTTCTCTTTCCAGATTTCATTTGACCCTTCCCGAACGAAAAACTGATATCTTTCCATTCATTAAGCACGTCAGTTCTAGACATACACTGATGTAGATCATCGGTCTCTATGGTATTATCAAATCTTCGATGATTCATTCTATATGGATGATCATTTTGAAAGAATCGTCGATGTCCCATAAAACTGAAACTACATCGATGTTTCAGTCTTCTGGATCGTGTATTCTTCATACAAACTGGACATGACAAGTTTCCCTTCGTGCCCCATCCAGAAATCATTGCATAAGCCGGAAAATCATTGATCGTCCACATAAGCGAAGCACGAATATAAAATATGTATTTCGAACATCCATCGTATGTGCGCGCAACCACATCCCAAAGAAATTTGAACTCTTTTATTAAAGGTTTCATGTAGACATCAATATCAATGCCAGGATCAGAAGGACCAGATATGAGTATACTCATGAAAGTGAAAGGTTTTTTCATACACAACCATGGGGGAAGAATATAAATGTGTATAAAAACTGGCCATGTGCTGTGCGAAGTAAGAATCTGCCCAAACAGATTAAAACCGTCGCATGAAAGACCCAACCTCACATTACGTACTTCAGCTGCAAAATCAGGATGTCGACCATCAAATCTCTGCCATGAAAACCCATCGGCAGGATGAACCAACTCATCATTAGTCTTCTTTCTCTCGGTATCATGCCATCTCATTTTTATTGATATTTCATCAGACATAAAAAGATTCTGGAGTCTGGGGATCAATGGAAAGTGTCACATTACTTTATGTGGAATGTGGGATGGTGTTCCATCAGATTTTGACTTCTAGCGGGATGTGCCACATTTTATACAATCATTTCGTTCCGCGGTTTCCTCCCAGAATAAACTGCAATCTTTCGGGAAAGCATGAATTTTGTTTCTTGAAAATTCAATTTTCTCAACTAACTTCCATGCCATATAGTGGTTTGAAGTAATATCTACATAATCTGGAAGTAAATCCTTTAAGAGGGTAAGAATGTAATCGATTTCTATATTAGAAATCACATACATAGTTTTCCCATGAAATAATTGGATTAAAACTTTCATATTTTCCATTTTATCGCATTGTCAGTATACTGGAGTCGTGGCAGCATCATTCAATTTTTTCACCCTATCAATATCATCATTTTCACTAGATGCATCAGTTGTGCTCATATCGAAGTCTTCTTGAGTCGAAATCCTTTCTTTTTCATGATGACGAATAAACGGAAACCGGTCATCTAACAAATTCTCCATTCCAGTCTTTTCATTTCGATCATCACCAATTTAAGATTTCATTTTCTCCCCATTGTGATACCACACAAAGTAGTTTACTTGAAAACCATTTTTGGTTATGTGGTAGCTGACTTCTTCACGGATCAACCAAGGTCTACCAACACAATTAGAACATGGGCAGTGTATGCGACCACTATCTGAAGCATTGTGAAATGAAAAATCTATAAATCTCTCCAAATCATTTTGAAAATCACTTGAGATCCGATCGGTTTCATACATCCAACTTCTTTCCATTCTGTAAAAAGAATTTATATAAGTCATTTTGTCATAAACAATTCAATAGGATTGAACTTTAATAGAAAATACATTTAAGTAAACGATAAAGGAAGAAGTTTCTAGTCGATGTAGTGAACTATTAAAATAATGTAAAGAACAAGTACTCATAAATTAAATTAAAATTTATTTATATTCATTTTCATTAGTTCTATAAGAGGAACATGCCTTAGGTCCCATCATGTGTTATAGGCATCCCAAATCATTCACTCATGTTCAATAACTCATTATTGACACCTGACCATACCTTTCATTACCCAATTACTTCCCCAAGTCAAGTGCACCCCATGGGTGAATAAATTTTAGGCTTCTACACTAATAGGTTGTTCATGGCCTGTAAAAAGATTTAATTTCATTAAGTATAGACAAAAACATTTATTTTTAAATTTGAAATTCTTAATAAAGTATGTCAATGATAACAACATTACTGAATTAAACTTGTGACTTATCTAACATTTTTATGGCTGTCTACACATGCCAGAATGGGTAGTGAAAAGCACCCCACCCTCATAAAAGTGAGTATTGGCCAAGAAGGACACATAATATACAACGTACAATGATAACCATATTTAGTTGACCCTAAAGTTATATTAGTACAGTCATCTTGGGGGAAATGGAATATATGATCTTGGTTAACTGATGAATTCAAAAGCTTGTATTCAATATGTTGGACACTATCTAAGGTAAGAAATCATGTGAGGATGGGTTTACATCATTCAATTTCTTACATGCTAGTGAGAATAAAGGCTTAAATTAATGACTTGAGTTCACTGATACCATGTCAACTGTTATACACACCATGTGAACCCTTATACACACCATATGAACCCTTATACCATATCGTCATTATTACAACCATTAATAACAACTTATTAAATAACATCACTTGTTAAAGATAATCAAATCGAGCATAAATCAATAATAATATTGGATATATCAAGTAATATGAAGTTATACTATCTGACATCCTAAATGACCACCCACAACCATGATTAATGACCAAAAAGCTCCCCTTTCGGCCAAATCAAAAGTGAAAACAAAAACACATAGTTGTAGAAAAAAACTTCATTTGTGTGAAGAATAATAATCTCATGGTCCTCATGATATTTGAACCATGCAGTCATGATTTTTGAGATGAACTTGTATCCATGAAACCATATGAGAAACACTATTCAATACATGCATTTTTCTGATTTTCCCAAGCATTTTGAGGAACCCCAAATCAGTGAAAATGGTCATTGTGTTTTAAAAAGGTTATTTAATAACACATGTAGAATGTCGAAGGAAAAATTATTAATGGTTATATTAGAAAAACTAATATTCACTAATATTGCAAATTTGACATTTTGTGAATTAGTTTCTTGAAGAAGGAAGAAGTACTAATTAGGGACCACATACTATTTGGAAAAGTTCAAGAAGATTCTCTATATGTTCTATTGTGAAAAGGATAAGTGAACAGTGTGTCATGTTATATATATATATATATAGATTTTGGTAGAAACATGATACATACTTGTTATGTAATACACATAGTGTACAAAAATTAAGATGAACAAGATCTTCATGTTTGGCATGATCTTAATGAAAGGAGTGATTTTCATGAAATAATATCAATAAATATTAGAAACAATTTCTTATTAGTTCATATACATGAAGCTATAATATTTGAAGTATACTAAAAAAACTATGAATCTTCAAAATTAGAACACAATAAAGAGACACCATGCCCTTATAAATGTAAATGTGTAATGAAAACATTAATTGGACATACACCGATATAGGGATTTGAGTACACAATTCGTGGAACAATCATAAAATTTTACAAAAACCCTAAAAATTGGGAATAACAAAATCGTTGAGAATATAAGGATATGCTTTATAAGAGGTGTAACTATATCCTTGATAAAATATGGAAGTATTCTAACCTGGTAGCTGCTGATCCGATGGAAGATGTGAGGATTCGGAAGTGCTTCTGCCAAGGAATCGCTTCTGGAGATGAGCGGAAGGGTTCTGGAATCATGGGGAGGTCGATGCCTACATTTGGAGAATTTGGGGCTTTCTTTTCCCAATGGTTTTATGAAACTGTTGGAAAAACTTACTTTTTCCCCATCTTTCCCAACAGTTTCCTAAAACCGTTGGGAAAATTGATTTTTTCCCCACTTTTCCCAACAGTTTCATAAAACCGTTGGGAAAAGTCACTTGTTCAAGGTCTTTGCTAACGATTTATGAAAACCGTTGGTAAAGACAACATATACCAACGATTCTTTGAACCGTTGGTATACAAGTGTTGGGAAAAGTCCCTTTTCTAGTGGTGAGAACTCATTCTCTTTATACCATACATGTTTCTTCAAACCTATAAGGAATTATTTCTAACAAAATAAATTAATAGAAATATTTTTTACCCATTCCACTTGTAGTCAAATATTATTTTTGAAGCTATAGTTTGGAACCCTTATATATTTTTAACAATTAATAATCAAAATTATTGAATATAATGATCTGAAAATATACACTTTTTTGTGTCTCAAATATTTTTGAAATCTAAGTGAGAATTTATAAACATTGTGTCCTTACATTATATTTTTGAGACACATAGTACTTGAGATACAACCTATAAATGATTTAACTCGGATATTTATATAGATTTTATATAGTTTCTCATTGTAACAAATAATTGTTTTTATTTCATTACATCATTTTTATAGGCACCATCTTGATAAAAAATTATCAAAAACAAAAGTATAAAATATTTTAATCAAAATTCTAATTCACTCCTAAGGTTTTCATTTAAAATCTGAAAATAATCCATGTCTTAACATTCATTTTCATTAAATATATATGTAATTTTCTTTAGTTTCTCATTATCATTAGAAATATCTATGTTTTCATCATAATGTTTCTTATTTATTCCTTTTATTTACTTATTTAAATTATAAATTATAATTCTCTCATTGTAATTGTTCATTATATTCCTTAATTTCACTGGTAATATGTCAATCAAAATCAAATTCAATATTAATATCAAATTCAGAATCAAAAACTAATTATCCAACCTCATTTTTAATATCCATAAAGCACATGTTAGTTGATTCCTACTCTATTTTAGATTCATCATTATAATCATATTTTTTAGTATAGTTCTATAATATAGCTAATCCCATTTTATTTTTAATTTTTATCATTGTCTACTTTCTTTTGTTATTTAGTATTCAGAGTTCCAAATAGACATGGCCTTTTTTTCAATACTCAAAACATGTGAGATATTATGTATTAAAATTAGGTTGCATATTACAGTTCAAATTTTCTTTATGATAATCACTTGGCTAGTCACCTATAAATTGGTTTTTAAAACCATTTTTCATTTCATTTTTTAGATTATAACATCTAAACCTAACTCACTATAAATAGTAACTAGATTAGTTCTCTACATTTATTAAGGAATGCCTCTATATATACTAATAGATATTGATTAGTAGTAGGGTCTAAGGTAATATTATGGGAAACTATACTAAATTATAAAAGTGTTTAATAATTTATAAATAAACCAAACATCAATGAAAAAAATTATCATTTTAGTACAAAAATTAAATATAAAATAATAATGATATAAAAATGATCATGCATAAATATATAATATAGTTATAAAAACATGATCACCCACTAGACCAATAACATATAAAAAATAGATAATAAAAATATGGGTGGCTCTAATGCAATCACCGAGCCTCCCCTTATCAATTTATTTAATCTCATTTTAGTTGTACTGATTGATCATGTAGTATTGGCCTCATTCCAACCTGAACCTACAATAAATGGGGGTAGCTCAGCTACCCAATTTTCATGTCCACCCAAGAAGTGTTTTAGTAAGACTCAATTGGGAACCAACAATGGTTTCCTATACATTTCTATAAAATTAAATGTTTGTGCATGTGACATTATCAAATAAATAAATAAAAATACATAAAATAAATCAATACCAGAACTCATTTCTAACGGTGACACCAAAAATGGATCCCACATTATTTGGCCAATTATAGAGTGTCTCTAAGAATATCACATGATTGTATCAACCATGGTAACCCCCTCCCAGTGGGAATAAAATTTTAATCACTATTGAACCTTTTGAGACATACCTACTAGACCATATCTTATATAGGTTTTGTTGTGCTTTCTCTATGTTATAGTTATTATTCCATCTAGTATAAAATCTCAAGGTTTGATCCACCTCAGTATACATTGATAATGAATCTAGGGCTAAACAAATACCTATATACATTAATGTACATGTCATGGTGGGTAGTATAACCCTGGAGGATAACACACCATGATCCCCCATCATAATACACCCAATGGTTGGGATCAATCTTATTTCTACTAATCCTTAAATTTTAAGCCATGTGTCCCACTCAGTTAAAGTGGTCAAAACTTACCACTCCAAGATTATTCAATTACCTAGATATTGAGAAAAATATTATCATTTTTGAATGTAAATAAAATTTTCAAGTTATTTCTAAAATATCTAGATCATGGAATTATATGTATCATTATGGAATGATCATCCTTGACTTCACCCAGATTGATGTGTGATGTCCTTCTTCACTGAAACGAAACCTTCCTCTTCATAGTGAAATATACATCGTTATGGTGTGATTCTTAATCAATTACTCTTATATAAATTGATATTATTATTAATAATGAAAGGTTGTAGTGAGGTTCACTCTTAAATTTCATTTGTATACTCTTATGTAAGACTAGATATAACATTGCATATTTTTTCATGCTGTTGTAGACGCCGGAAAAGTCCGTTATTCCCAAACAAAGCTCTGGATGCGGAAAGCGAGGTCATATTTGGAGTCGGAAGCATGTTTCGGAGGCCCCGGAGGCCTTGCGCGGAATTTTGGAGGCCCGCGCGCAAAGTTGACGAGCCGCGCGCAAACCTCCCGGGATGCGCGCAATGCGCTGGGCCGGCGCGCAATTTTGCGCACCCGTGGCCCGCGCGACTCCCTTGCGCGCCGAGCCCGATTCCGCGCCTGCGAAGGAAATTCCGCGCCCGCAAACCGGATTCCGCGCCCGGGGTTGCCTATAAATATAAGGCGACCCCCGACATTTTTGAGGTTTCCGGAAGTCGAAAGGTCTCTCGTGCGCGCAATCCAACCCCTCCCGCGCGCAATGCCGATCTTCAGGTAACCTCCTTTATTTCGCGCAAGAAAGCCTCGGGGTTCGCCTTCGCGCGCAATCCCTTGGGCTCCTCTCCTTTGAATAATTCTTCACCCTAAGGCCTTCGCGCGCAAAAGAAGCCTCTTGCGCGCAATTGCCCCCGGGGTGCGCGCAATCCGGCCCGATTGCGCGCACCCCCCCCCTTTTCAAAGTGGCCATTCGTTAAAGAATGAGCTGTTGCCCTCACGCGCTATCCGAAGCCCGGTGCGCGCAATCTCTACCTTTCGCGCGCAAAGCGCTGGCTCAATTGCGCGCCAGCCCGCCCATTTACGCGCCGACCCGCGGTATTGCGCGCCAAGCTTTTCTTTTGCGCGCAATCCGCCGGGGTCGCCCCCTTTGACCCCCTGAGGGTACCCGCCTGCGTGGTGCCCGATGATCCTCATCCCGGGTGCCCGCACCGTGCGTTGTCTTCCCGTGCGGCCCTCCAGGCTCGCGCGAAGTGACACAGACCCATCGGCGGCACCACCACGTCCAAACTGCACGACGCTAAACTGCCTAGCCTCCATCGTCCGCGCGACAAGACGTTAAACTGCCAAGCATCCATCGTCCAACACGACGTTAAACTGTACCACGTCCGCGCTGCAAGACGTTAAACTGCCAAGCACCTTCGTCCTCAACACACGACGTTAAACTGTACTTCGTCCGGCATGACGTTAAACCATCCGCATCACCTGATCCCGTGCCCCGCGCGCAGGGTCCTCCCGGTTTGGATGTGGCCCCCACCCGCTCGTCTCTGCAGGGATGTCGGGATTGGAGTGGCATTCGCCCACGGGGTTAGAGTGTTACAAACAAAACGAACTACGTGGACTTTGATCCCTGTCTTTTAAACAGAGTACGTAGGAAGCCTCTCTGAGGTTCAAGCCCACCACCTGGTCGTCCCGGCCGTATTCACGTCGGTTCGTCCATCCGTGGACCCCTCCCGGGTTCACCTTCGCGTCGATTCACCTATGAATCCGCTCTTGTTGGGGACTGCACATGTGTATCTCCATTGCACTTCCCCACTGCCTTTTTCTATTTCTCTCTCCAACATCCAGCATGACGTGAAACTGTGATCCACCCGGCCGTTCCATCCCCCTCTGTGCAAGGTGGTTCGGTTCAATCCTCCGTTCAGCAGCCTCGATCTCCTCGTGAGTCGGCTTGCCAACGTCCAGCATGACGTGAAACTGTGATCCACCCGGCCGTTCCATCCCCCTCTGTGTGAGGTGGTTCGGTTCAACCCTTCGCCCGGCAGCCTCGACCTCTTCGTGAGTCGGCTTTCTCATGTCCAGCATGACGTTAAACTGTATATCCGAACTACCCTGACTTTGATCCGCGCTAACGCGCGGTACGTAGGAAGCCCCTATGGGGTCCAAGCTCTTCACTCCATCATCCATCCTGATCCTTACCCGGGCCGCCACATCCCGGTGGGGTCATGCCACTTCATTCCACTCCACTTCACTCGGGAAGCCGCCCATGTGCTGGCCCCAGCGTCGGAGGTTCCCCACAAGGGGTTCTGTCATCTGATCCACTCCTTGTGTTGATCAGTCTGATGCCGTCCCCGCTGGACGTTAAACTCGCGGCATACCCCGTGTTAAACATGGGAAGCTGAGGAAAACCTCAGGTGACACAGTTCCCCGCACCCAGCGCGGGATGCCTCAGGCCATCACGCCTTCGAGAAGCCCTATTAGGGACAGAAGGCAGACATGCAGAGTCGCAGTGCTAAGACACGCCCCCAACACCCGGAGTCACCCGGTCTCCTCACCGCAGGTTGCTGCCCCGACCAGACTCCTTGGAGTGTCTGGGCGGAAGCAGCGTAATTAAACGGTGTCCATGAAGATATGGGGTCGGGAACGAGATTCACGAACATTCTTAAATCTATGAGGGAGACCCGGATTAGGCGACGAGTTCCGAGGAGACGTCCACGGAAGGAGGAGCCGACGTCCCATCATCCCGGTTTCGATCAAGGAGTAGACACCCCTGAACAAGGGACGGATGCCGCCCACCTTTGGAAAGCGGGACTGCGGGGCCACAAGCCGCGCGCGCCCATCCCCTCGGGTCGACTGGTGCACGCGCGAACGCGTCCTGGCGGAACAGCGCCGGAACAGAAACCTGGCGCACATCCGCACCGAAACAGAAAAATGGTGAACCCGACGTGAATCTCTTCTCCTCGATACGAAGACCGATGGCTTTCAGAGGTGTTGGAAGACCAGCATGCTGCTCGACCGAGCCTTCAACACTGGGGCACGGAACCCGCCAGGGGCTGGGGAAGGGAAATCGGGCACTCCGTCTCACGACGTCGAGGGCCTGGGTCCCCCCCACAGAAGGCGTCATGGCGCTAATGATTGGTTGTCGATTCCTTTTCCTGTCAGTATTAATGGGTTTTCCTCCCTGCTTTCAGGAATCAGGTCGCCCAATCCAGTGCCCGATCGCCGCCCGCCCACTGGCGCGGGGGTAGGGGAAACACCGACGCGGCTACTCCGCGCGGTCCCGCCCGTTCCACAGCCGTCCCAGCAGCCGCATCTGTGGGGCAACCACGCCCTCTCTCCCCCTCGGAGGTCATCCAGAGAAGGGTGATCAACAACTTGGTGCGGAGATATGAGGAAGAGGGAGTCATCCCCACTAGGGACATGGCTCGCCTAGACCTCGAGGAGGCTGCACCTCGCCACCAACACCGCCCCCGAGGGCCACACAGGGAGGCACCGCTGCCTACCTCGACGTCCAACCGCTTCGGGAGTTTATCCCCGGAGCGCTCCGACAGCTCCTTTCCCTATGCGGATGAGGTGGAAGACGCCCGGGACCACCCTATCCGAGATTCGCTCCAGGGATCCGCGATAAGGGCTCCTGTCAGGCCACGGCGACACCGCCGCCAGGCCTCTCAAGTCGAAGAACGGGCTCTCCACCTGCCCGCGCCGCTGATCCCGACTCGTTTGTCCCGACGCCAACGTCGGGCACGAGCGGAAGAGGATTCCCACCTTGGGGCCCTAGCGACAGCGGCCGCGTTGGCTCAAGCCACTGCTGGCTCCAGTCACCAGGCCCCTGCGCATCCTGAGCAGGGGCACTTCTATGCACGACCTGGATCGAGGCCCCGACCGCCCCAAAGGCAGGTTGGGTTGACTCTCCCGGTTGTTGGCACAGGCAATAGCCACCGCGGACCACCTCGCGGTAGCGCTATTCACCAACAGGGTCTACTCCGTGTGGCCGATCCAAGAGGCATGGTTCACCCCACCTTCCGATCCCGGCCCGGAGGACTGCCCGGAATCATCTCTCCCCGCGTCCCCTTTGATATCTGTCCCGGTGCTCCTCGCACCTTGGTTTCCAGTCCTCTTGGCCCCAGCACCAGTGCGGCCGAAGGACGCCAGGATAGAGATCAGCCATGCCCCGAAGAACCACCCAGGGGCAGGAAGGCGAGGCGTCGACGCCGAGGGAAGAATGTTACGGAATTCCGGACAGAGATCTGACCGGTTCGTTTCTCTGATTCAGAGGCGAAGTATGATTCGGCGACGGAGCCCTCCCCCCGATCCCGCCAGTTAGGGGCAGGGGTAGGAATGCGGCACGTCAGCCTCGTACTTCCCGAGAGCGAGATCGATACGATCCCCGCTTCTCTCTGAAGGTATATCCGGAGTAGTGAGGGCCTGGTAGACCCCCAAGGATCAAGCTTTCGGTTGGTACCGGCCCCTCCATAAGCACCTTCCGCCTCGATCGGAGAAGCCGGAGACTTTTTCTGGGGACCGACGGTCGAACCACGATCTAGTTCACCCTCGGCGAGCACCGACGCTACGGCAGGATGTTCGCTCGCCGGCCCGTCCTATCGCGATGTGGTAGCTGGGGCACAGCCACCCCCAGAGGGCGGCCCGGGATATGGAGGCCAATCGGCCTGCTCGCCGTATTCACCGCCGGCCAGCCCGTCGGCCCGACGGCCCGCCTCGGCACCACTGCCGGTTCCCCGTCCATTCCCAGTCGTTGAAGAGGACCAAGGATACCTGGGTCCCGAGTTTGAGTCGTGGAGCTTCTGGACCGTCCTTGCAGAGGGCCACTTCCCTGAGAAGTTTTGGCCAGTCGCAGGACCGGACTTTGATGCACCCGAATCGCTCACCCCGGATGAGTTCGAATGCTTCCGCCGAACTCTCCGGGAGACTCACTCCCGTCTTCACCGCTTACAAATGCCATACCCCGGGAGTCAAGTGCACCTGGAGGATATTGGTGAGTAGTGCCGTCAAATTGACCTGGCCACGCTCCCCGCGGTTCGGCACCTCGGGTCATTTGGGCACCACGAGGCCCTCCAACAACGATGCGTCGAGTGTTTTCAAGTACTCCGCAAGGTTCTCGAGGAAGCCACTCCCCACGTGTATATCCGTGGATGGGGGCAGTACGCTGCCCTACGCTTCAGTGCGATTCGCCGACAGCCCGATTCACTGGGTGGCCCTGAGGGTATATCCCCAGGGACGGAAACGGTCAATATGGCTGACCTGTCGGGAGAGGGGAACGACTTGGAACTTCTCGACGGGGGCTCTCCCCCTGAAGACAAGCCGTCGTTGGATCCATCGGTGAGAGTTACTCGTCATCGGAGGAACCTCCAGGGACTCCCCGCACCCACTGAAGCACTGACGTTGAGCCGAAACGTCAGCAAAGGTAAAGAGCACGACGGGGCTGTAAAGCCCGCCGACCCATCTGCCTCCATGCAGAGGGCAGATGAGGATCCCGAGAAGGCTATGCTACGTCAACAGCTCACCGAGCAGAAGAAGCTGGTTGACCAGCTCCTCGCCGAGCGCGCTGCAGAGCAGCAGCCTGACTACGGTGATCCTAGGCCAGGACAGCAGGGACAGGAACAACCACTCCTCGATGAGACTCTCCCGGGTAACCGTGATTATGCCGGGTTTGCCGACAGGGGAGAGGCCATTGCCTATGGCAAGAGGGCGCGGTATGTTTCTCCACACCCTCTCGAGCGGCGTGACTACCTGAGAGACCCCGCTCGGATTCCTCCCGCTGCCCCAAGGGCCGCTCCGCCCGCCATCCCACGAGCCGCCGAGTTCGACGACCCGGTCGACGACCCGATTGAAGGGCCGTGTAATGCGCTCGTGGTTAGAGATCCTCGCCAGTACTGGAACCCATGTCCGGACGATCCGATGGCGGCACTCATCGCCCGCTTGGAAGCCTTGGAGACTCGGCAAGTGGCAATCCCACCGGACGGCAAGCCATACCCAGCATGGGTGGATGACATGCCGGCACCTCCGGGATTCGGGAATCCCACTTTCTCCCCCTTCAACGGGACTGGAGATCCGCCACAGCATTTGGCCCATTTCAACTCGAGGTGCGGGCCTATGTTGGGGACTCCGGCGCAGCAAGAGGCTGCTAAGATTCGCTGCTTTGTCCAGACACTAGAAGGGCCAGCATTTGTCTGGTACAGCCAGCTCCCCGTCGGGTCGATAACTAGCTGGGAGGACCTTCGTAGACAGTTCCTCTACCAGTTCAGTTCCACGACCCGGAAGACGAGTATCGCAGACCTCTTCAAGTGCAAACAGAGGCCTGATGAGCGAGTCGCGGATTTCGTCGCCTGATGGAAGGGTCTCACGTATTCCCTTGACATGCCATTGACTCAGGAGCAGTTGCTGAAAATGTGCGTCGGGAACGTCAAGACCGAGTTGGTCCCTTCCCTGATCACTCAGAATTACCCCGGAGGGTTCAGGGACTTCTCAGACAAAGCTCAACGTCTTGAGGAAGCCCTACAACAGGCCAGCCAGGCACACCCGCTGCCTCCTATGATTCCTGCAAGGAGAGTCAGCAGGGCTGAGCCCGCTGCTATTGCCCAGATAGAGGCCCCCAGGCCGTTGGAGCTGCTGCCGGCGAGGCCAGCTCCACAGCCTCACAGGAATCCGCCTCCACGGGCTCAGTTCCCCGCCCAGCAGCGGCAGCCTCAGAACCGGTCGGCCCCTCCGCGTAATGTACCGCCACAACCCAGGCGAGATAATCAGGGTCCACCTCCTCGGCAGGCCCCTCCAGCCCCTCGTCAAGACCACGCTCCCAGGGGCCCGCGATACCTGACTTACTCATTTCACGAGGATCAGGTCCCCGGTTATTTCCGGAGCACCCTGGAGCAGAGGATTGTGTGACTGCCTGAGTGTTGGAGGCCAGAGGAGGCACATCTCACGGATAACCCCCGCTACTGCCCTTACCATCGGGCCCTGGGGCACACCATCCAGTGGTGCTATGTGTTTAAGGATTGGCTTCAAGACCAGATTAACAACAATGTAATCAGGTTGGGCCCAGCTCCAGCATAAGTGGCGGGTGTGTTCGTGGGATCAGATGACGATAGCGGCAATGAGGACGAATGGCAGCTGGTCTCCGACCGCGGATCCCAGAAGTATAATAACTGGATGGACCGCAAGACGATCATTCGCGCCCATGGAATCATCCGTGCGCGCTTGAATCAGCCTGAGCCCCCAGAATCTGCGGGTGCTGCTTCGGCGTCGTCGTCCCAGCCTGCCTCTTCCGAGAAGAGCAAACGGCGACGGCGCAAGAAGGAAGATCGCGCCCCACCAGTTCCGCCACTATCCCGCACTCTCGGCGATTTCATGCCCCCAGAGATGGGGGTCCCTCCTCGGATCCGCCCAGCGATGAATGATTCGTCCGATGACAGTGTTGGGTACGCTTCGGTTAATACCGTCGAGCTGGTAAATCCCTTTTCGGTTCCCGACGTTGAAGAACACCAGGTGGACCTCCCTAGTGTCCCCGGTCGTCGCCACCGTCGGAGGAACCGCAACAATAGGAGCCGCTGGGGCATGACAGTTGGTACCTCCATCCAGGCCGTGCACGCCACTGAGACTAGGAAGCAGGCTCAAAACCGAGCTCAGCATGCGCAGCCCCCCCATCCGGGGATGACGGATTCGCCTCCGCCACTGTTTGTGGTGTGGGACCAGGCAGAACCGCCTCAGCCGCGTCGCGATCAGCTCCGCCCTGCCACAAGTCTGTCCCGGCCTCCTGACCCCAGTACGGTGACTACTTCCCAGGCTTCAACCAATGAACAACGGGATGCGCCAAGCACCAGTCGGCCACCGGTCCAATCAGCAACGCCCGTCATGCCTCCAACCGCAGAGCAACCTCCTGCAACCAGGGGCTCGTGCTTGGCCAAAAAGTATGATGTCCTGAAGCACTTGGCCAACATCCCAGCAAGGCTCTCCATCCTTGAGGCTCTGTGCATGTCATCTGAGATGTGCGAGGCACTCGCTGAAGCCCTGAAGAGCCCCCTCCAGTTTGAGACAGAGGTTGCGGCTGCAGAGGCCTTTCACGCCGAAACGATCGAGGACGCCGAATGTTAGGCAGTTATCTCGTTCTCTGGTAAGGATGAAGACCCTCCTATACAGGGGCACATTCGTCCGATGTATGTTACTGGCCAGTTCAATGGCCTTGAAGTCCGGCGCTGTCTTGTCGACACGGGGTCCAGGATTAACCTGATTCCAACTCAGACGCTCCGGAGATTGGGGTTGTCTGAGGATGACTTGATCCCCTCCGACCTCAGGATCCAGGGGTACGACCGCACCGAGCAAACCCCGGTCGGCAAGATACGTTTGAAGACCCAGTTCGGTGACTTGGTTGCCAACACCGAATTCATGGTAGTCTCTCAAGACACTGCGTACAACGCATTGATGGGCAGGCCATGGCTCCACCTTCACACGGCGGTTCTCTCATCATACCACCAATGCCTCAAATACTCCCTTAACGGTTGAGTAGGCGTGCTTCAGGGAGATGCCTCTCCTTTTGCCTCATGTGATGCCCGCTATCTGGACACGGACTATTACAAGAGCAAGGACAAGCAGATCCTGGCAGGTGAGTTTGAGCCTGTCGCTGTTACAAGTGATCCCTGGGCAAGCTTGGATGACCCTTACGTCCTCCCGATTCAATGGTTGGACATAGCCATGGTCTCGACGGCCTGTGAGTCTCCTGATGAGATGACCTCAACCGCCCGTGCCAGCACTAGCGGCCCAGCAGGATCTGGTAGCCCCAATGCAGTTTTCAACGCAGTCTCTCCCGTGGACGATCCCTCCCCGAGTGGAGAGGACGTGGAAGACGCACCCCCATCCTTTGAGGAGGGCGTCTCCGCCACGGTCGATGAGTTAGTACAGGTGAACCTTGGAACCGAAGCAGATCCAAGACCCACATTGGTCAGTGCCGCCATGCCCTCTGAAGAGCGGCAGCAGTACGTGGACTTCCTCAGACAGCACCGTGATGTGTTCTCTTGGGGCTATGACGAGATGCCAGGGCTAGATCCTCAGGTAGCCGTCCACCGCCTTGGTCTCCCGGCGAACCATCGCGGGTTCAAGCAGCCTCCTAGGAAGATGCACCCATTCCACGGTGCCATGGTTGAGGCCGAAGTTGACAATCTTATCAAAGCCAACTTCGTGAGGGAAGTTCAGTACCCCAAATGGCTGGCCAACATTGTGCCGGTCAGGAAGAAGAACGGGCAGATCAGAGTCTGTATCGACTTCCATGATCTCAACCGCCACTGTCCGAAGGATGATTTTCCCCTTCCGGTGACAGAGCTGTTGATTGACGCCACGGCAGGGTTCCAAGCCCTCTCCTTCATGGATGGATACTCCAGATACAACCAAATCCGGATGGCCCCTGAGGATGAGGTGTTCACAGCCTTCAGGGCCCCCCAAGGTATCTTTTGTTACCGGGTCATGCCCTTCGGCCTGAAGAATGCAGGTGCCACCTATCAACGGGCGATGCACCGCATATTCAAGCCAATCCTCGGCACACTGGTGGAATGCTACGTCGACGACTTGGTGGTCAAATCGCGCCAGCGTCAAGACCATCTCAAAGATCTTGAGAAAGTGTTCGGCTTCCTCCGGTCTCGCTGCCTGAAGATGAACCCGTTGAAGTGTGCCTTCGGGGTCACCTCCGGAAAGTTCCTTGGATTTTTGGTAAGATACCGGGGTATTGAGATCGACCCGGAGAAGATCAGGGCGATTAGCCAGATGCCTCCCCCAGGTAACATCCGGGAACTGCAAGGGTTCCAAGGCCACTTAGCCTATATACGCCGATTCATCGCGAATCTGGCCGGCAAGTGTAAGCCCTTTTCTCGGCTCATGAAGAAAGGTGCCACATATGTATGGGATAAAGAGTGTTAGACTACCTTCGAGGAAATCAAGCAGTACTTTCTTCAACCTCCGGTTCTGATGCCGCCTGTATCCGGGAAGTCGCTGGTCCTTTATGTGACCGCCCTGGAACGGTCCCTGGGTGCCCTTCTCGCCCAGAAGAACAACGAGGGAACAGAGAATAGCCTCTATTACCTCAGTCGCATGCTCCTCGATGCAGAAGTCAGGTATTCCCCCATCGAGAAGAGCTCTCTGGCGCTCGTATTTTCCATACAGAAATTACGGCACTACTTACAGCACCATGAGGTACAGTTGGTTTCTCGGGTAGACCCGTTAAAATATATCCTGAGCCGGCCTATGTTGACTGGCCATCTAGCGCGGTGGGCTGTGATTCTCCAGCAGTTCGACATCAGGTATGTGTCTCAGAAGGCCATCAAAGGGCAAGCATTGGCAGACTTTCTGGCTGCTCACCCGACCTCCACGAATCAGCCGCTGGATCTAGGCTTTCCTGATGAGGCCATTCTCTCGGTCGATCATGCCGACCCATGCTGGCAGATGCACTTTGACGGTGCCTCCCGGAGCCCCACTGGTAGAAGACTCGATAATCCTAAGCTCAACAAAGTGGGTTTGGGTATCGTCTTCATTACCCCGGAGCAAGCCGTGCTGCCATACTCTTTCCTGTTGTCAGAGGGTTGTACCAACAATGAGGCGGAATACCATGCCCTCATCACCAGCCTCGAGTTGGCTCTCGAGATCGACGTTCCCCATCTGTGTGTGAAAGGGGACTCCGAGCTTGTCGTTAAGCAGATCAATGGCGACTATGTTGTCAGGAAGCCAGAACTTGTGCCATTGCTGGAGTGCACCCTCCTTCTGATGGCCCAGTTCCCTTCTCGGCCAGAAATTGTCCATATTCCCCGGTCGCAGAACGGTCGAGCAGATGATTTGGCCAGCCTTGCTGCGTCACTTGCAGAGCCTGAACAGGATAACCTGATCGTCCGCGTGACGCACCGCAGGCTCATCGCTCCCGTTATCCCGGAGGGAGATCGCGGCCCGTCGGTAAGTAATCTCACCACGGTTGCCCCTATGCCCGGAGCCCCGAGTACCCCAGATATGGAAGTCGAACTAGCCCCTGATTGGAGGACGCCTCTGGTTGAGTACCTCCAATATGGCATTCTTCCGTCGAATCGAGCCGAGCGCGAGCGAGTTCGACGCCGCGCATCGCAGTTTGTCCTCCAGAGCAGTCCCGGCCTGGAGCAGATCCTCTATAGACGCGGATTTGATGGTGTTCTCCTCCGTTGCCTTCAGGGGGTTGAGATCCCACGAGTCATGCAAGAGGATCATGCTGGTTCATGCAGTGCCCATCAGACTGGGCCGAAGATTTCCCACCAGATTCGGAGGTTGGGATACTTCTGGCCCTCCATGATCCATGACTGCATCGAGTATGCCAGGAGGTGCCATGCGTGCCAGGTTCATGCGAACTTTGTTCATAGGCCGCCGGAGCCTCTCCATACCACCAGGTATTCTTGGCCCTTTGCAGTCTGGGGGATGGACGTTGTGGGACCTTACCCGCCGGCGACGGCTCGCCAGTGCCGGTTCATTCTGACTGCCACGGACTTCTTCTCCAAATGGGCAGAGGCGATTCTGCTCAGAGAGGTCAAATCCTGTTCGATCGCTGACTTCGTGACCTCCCACATCATTCATCGATTTGGAGTGCCTCACGCTATCCTCACGGATAACGGAGCCAATTTCCGAGCAGCCGAGTTGAAGAAGTTGTACGCCAAGTATAACATTCGCTCGAACCATACATCTCGCTATCATGCGCAGGCGAATGGACAGATTGAGGCGTTTAACAAAACCATCTCTAACATTCTGCAAAAGATGGTTGGTCAGAACAAGAAGAGTTGGCTGGATAAGCTCCCCAACGCCCTCTGGGCTTATCGGACGACAACTCGCAATTCCACCCAGATGACCCCTTATTCCCTGGTGTATGGAGCTGAGGTCGTCCTGCCCATCGAGATCCAGTTACCGTCCTTGCGCACTGCGGTCTACGACCAGCAAGCGCCGGACAGAGCTGCTGAAGCCCGTCTAGTCGATTTGGAAGCACTGGATGAGAATAGACTTCACGCCTTGCACAACTTGGAGAGGCATCAGAGCAGGATGGCTCGAGCTTTCAATAAGAAGGTTCGCCTCCGCTCCTTCCTGCAGGGTGACCTGGTATTAGCCCTGAGAGCACCGATGATCCCCGGCCGGAAGCCGCCCAAGTTGGAGCCTAAGTGGGAGGGACCTCTTGTCGTCCAAAAAGTCTATCCCAATGGCGCGTACTCCCTGGAGACTATGGATGGTGAGCGTGTCACTCCTCCCACCAACGCTAGGTTCCTCAAGTAGTACTTTTCCTGAGTGCAATTCGTCCGCGCTGCAAGACGTTAAACTTCCAAGTGTTTCGTCCAACATGACGTTAAAGTGTACCACGTCCGCGCTGCAAGACGTTAAACTTCCAAGCATCTTCGTCCTGCATGACGCTAAACTGCACCACGTCCGAGCTACAAGACGTTAAACTGTTCAGCATTCGTCCCGCATGACACTAAATTGCACCTCAAGAACTACGTGCGGATTGATTCCCATCCTTATGGGATATGTAGGACCGCCTGGACATTCATGTTTCAGGCCCAGCCCCATCCTTTGGGAATTTCCATCCCATCTCGGGCCCTTGGCCCAGTTGCCTCTGGGTATGCGGCATATGGTGTGAACGCATGGCTATTTGCTCGCCACGCTGTACGCCCCCCCACGGTTGGGGATGCCTTCCGCTCCCCCTTTCCTTTTTCGTCCTGCATGACGTTAAACTGCCCCTCAAGAACTACGTATGGCTTGATTCCCATCCTTATGGGATACGTAGGACCGCCTGGATGCTTGTGTCTCAAGTCCAGCCCCGTCTCTTGGTTGATCACGGGGATCTGCTGTCTTTTGGTTGCTCTCAGGATGAGTCCTCCGACCCTTTCCGGTGATCTGTTAACATGTTTTGGGTACTTCGGTCTATGACCCGTGGTGTCGGATTCAATCCCGACAAGTCCTGTGTTGCTTGTCGGGCCTCGCGCTTCCTCTTGTTCGAGCCTTCACTCAAAGGGATCCTCGTTAGCGGTTTGGGTACGATGCCTCAGTGCTCTCCTACCGCTCCGGGTCGATTTACCGGCGAGTCCTGGGCCGCAAATCGATATGAATCCTGCGCTTGAGCGGTTGATGCTCGTTTGCTTGCCCCATTCTAGGCTGACGCGATCGGATGTTGTGTTGCGAATATGGTCAGCGACATCCTTGATCGCCATGTCGGCTCTTTCAGGCTCTGAACATTGGTTGCGCAGTCCTCATCACACTCTGCCTCTGTGCGTTGTAGTGGAATCTCGACACTCTCTTCATACTGACCTGTAGTACACCTTTACACGTTAGGCAGGCCAACCAGGGTAATGGTGTCTTTCGAGGCTCCCGCGATCTGAGCACCAAGGATATATGCTGGTGTCCTCCCTAAGGGCCATGTGTAGCTGGACCCTCGTCCCCATAAGGAGGAAGGAGTCGCCCGAACAATCGCGTTCTGGGCCCAGTATAGCTGGAGGCTAGCATCTCTGCCTCTCGGGTGATGGACACACGCAGGCCCCTATCCCAGGATCCTTCTCCTGGAATCGTGCGTGACCGCCGGGCTGGGTATGTTCCCACCTCCGCTGAGTCCGCCATATCGCAATGAGCGGATTCCTCCATGGTCCGAACCACACGACCTTAAACTATGTTGTCTGGTCCTAACACACGACCGTAAACTGTGATCGTCTTGGCCGCCCGACGAGAAACGGCACTGCATCGTGATGTTCTCCTCAGGGGACACTCACGTTGGGCGCTGGTTAATAACCACGCCATTTATCAATGCCTTTCATGGCTTGATTATTGTGGCGACGCCAGGGATTCCTTAATCACAGGCATGTCGCTGCACAAAGAAAAACCATCCATCTTTAAGGACAAACAAGAAATATCAAATACCGCTTCTTATGGGTGCGAGGGTCAAACCCGCACCCCTCCCCGCGCTGGTGCCCGATTGTGTTGCGCCGCGCTTCAAGAACTACGTGTGGCTTGATTCCCATCCTTATGGGATACGTAGGAACGACCGGATGTTTGAAACTTCAGGTCCAGCCCCACCTCTTAGAGATTCCCCCTTCTCTGGGGAATCCGCCGCCTTTGGGTCACCCTCAAGGCGTGTCCCTCGACCCCTTGCAGTGGTCCAACGGTGTCAAGAGTACTCTGGTTTATTGACAGGAGGGTCAGGTTCAGTTTGGTCAGGTTCCTTCCACTTTTCAGGCTTCGTGCTCCCTTTCATTCGGACCCATCGCCTACGCCCTGGGTGGAGCCCCCGTGAGCGGTCTGGACACAATGCCTCAGTGATCTCCCACTGACTCGGGCTGGTGCCCCCAAGGGCCTCGGGCAGCAAATCGATATGAATCCTGCGCTTGAGCGGTTGATGCTCGTTTGCTGCCTCATTCCATCAACGGTCAGTGCGATATGGATGCTGCTTTTCCGCCACGGTCGGCAGTACTCCCATATCGTTACGCCGGTGCCCCCAGTCCTTGAGTGAATGGACGCATGATTCACATTACATTTTCCACCTCCCATTCTGACCAGGCGAAACCTCGACACTCTTGACGCTATCCCTCAGTGCATCTTCGCATATCCAGGGGATAGGACCACGATGTGGAATACTTTGAGGTTCTTATGGTCCGAGCTCTAAGACTTTAAACTAAGATTTGCCCCTATGGTCCGAGCTCTAAGACTTTAAACTAAGATCTGCCCCTATGGTCCAAGCTCTACGACCTTAAACTAAGATCTCCCCAAACGGGGTTCTACGTCCTGCATGACGTTAAACTGCACTTTCAGAACTACGTGTGGCTTGATCTCCAGCCTGATGGAGTACGTAGGAATGCCCGGGAATCTCGACTCGGGTCCAGCCTCAGGGATCGCTAAGTCCCGCCCCTCCTCGTCGCCGGCTGTCTGGCCTGGCTTCTGGTAGAGTGGTGCAGTTGTGATATTCTCCCCGATTCAGCTCGGGATGCCCCATTGCAATGATGGGAAGCGACAGTTTCCTCGTCAAAGAGGTTCTGTCTGAGAATTGGGGTGATTCATGGCCAGATTAGTCCATCCGCCTAATACGCTTTCCCCACGGTGGCACAATTTTGAGAGCGTTAGATTCTGTCCGAACAAATCGTCACTTCGCCCCACGCTTCGCGTGCCCTGTTGATCTGGATTTCCACCCTTGTGCCTGAAGGAACCCCCAAAGCGGCATTGATGTTGACATGTGATCCGCCTCCTGCAATATGAATGATGACCTTCGGTCCGTCTATCGCAGTAGTATGGTCGATTGATCCATTGTCCGCTTGCCGTCTTGGGCATTTCCTAGAAGGCCGACCGTCATGGATTTCTGAATCCGGGACACGCGATTCACCCTTTCTCATTTTCCTATGTTCGGATAAAATCTCAATGCCCCTAGCGTTGTCCCGCTCGTGTGTCGGAACAAGTTGGGGGATGATACATTGATTAGGTCTGAGGACCCCTTTCCTAGGAATGATCTCCCTCTTTTCATTATAAATCCAGGCCCAATTGTGGATGCTTGAAGCTTGGTTAACGCTCCCGCGAGACAATGAATTTTGGTTGAGCATGTTAATCCAAAAGATGCAGATAAATATATTGGTTCATACAAATGGATCGAAATATTGAGTAGCGGAAGCAAATGTTCTGGGAGTGGCAAAAACAAATCCCCTAAGGATTAGCGTGCTGAATAAGTCTTTCTAACGCTGCTACCCTCTGGCTGGTGGCCTCCAGAGCTGTCTCTCGCTCTCTGAGTGCCCTCTCCTCGTCGGCGGTCGCAGCACGCAGTTCGTCGATCCTGGGCTGTGCACGCTCCCGCTCGACTTGAAGTGTGACCATCTGTTGGCCCGCCTCCGTCAGTTGCACCTGGGCATCAACCAGCTGGGCCGCTAGTTTCTCCACAAGCTCAGTGCACGTTGCAACGAAGGCCTCCTTCTCTGCCGCCTGCCCTTCGAGACGCCGGACTTCCTGCTCTGCCACGAGGAGCGCCCGCGTGTTCTCCGACACGTCCCGACATTGTGCGACGTCGGCACGCCGGCGGTTCTCGCGCATCTTTTCGGCCATGAAATCACGGACCGTCAGATGGAGGCATTGAGCATCATCTCCCCCGGCACACAGGAAGCGCAGCCAGGTTTGAAGGGATCCCATGCACCCCAGCCACTCCGATGGGTCTCGCTTGAGGAAGCACTGGATGCACTTCCACCCCCTGCGGCGCGTTATCCGGCTCTCCTCGACCGCCTCCGCATCCGATTCGTCCATCTCCTCAGGGTCGGCAGGCCGGTAGGCAGGAAAGGCAGCCAGCAGGTCTGCTGCAGGGTCCGCCCCTGGGATGTCCTCATGGGGGATAGGTTCCCCAGCATCTGGGAGACCTTCTCTCGCCCCAGCAGCGTTGATACCCTCGTCAGCCCCCGACCTCTCTCCGATGGCAGCACCGCCGGCGTCCGCAGCCCCCTGATCAGCAGTTGGTGGGGCTGGCTCGGTTTGGGAAGTCTGTTCCGGAGCAGGCGGCATGTCTGCCACTGGTCCACTCGTGGATGGCCCGGGTTCGGCAGCCCGACGAGCCTCCAGTGTTGAGATCACTGCGCAGGGCATGCCGTGGTTAGTCACGAATCGTCAACGGCAAGCACCGACAGTAAGGTAAGGAGACTTACGGGAATCCAAGGCGTCATCTTCCGCTGTCCCGGCCGCCGCAGGAGCAATTGCAGCAGGGGACCCCTCAGCGCTTGTCAATTCAATGATGGGCGTCTGGCCCCCGCCTTGTCCTGCTGGCGCCTCTCCTACTCCTGCCGAGGATGCCTGACCAGCATCCGTGCACTCCTGAGAAAGGTGGAGAAATGGGTTAGAAGCTGCATAAGAGAATGGATGAAGCAGGTTGAGTAGGGATAGAAGCGGGCCTCGAGGAGCTCAGTGATATCAATGTTGCCAGAGCCGGCCACCTCGCCGCTCTCCCGTGGGCTCCCCTGATGGGACCTTCCCTCAGAACCTTCATCCTCCCCCATCTCCTCCTCTTCCTCGGAGTCGTCGTTACTCTCATCTCCCTCCGGCAACATCTGTTCTGGAGCAGGCTCTCGACCGAGCATCACCTTCACCAGAAGGGACGGCTCCGCACGCTGACCACGTTGGCGCGGGTACTCGTCCATGGCCGTCAGATATGCATACCGCCGGTGGAAGTTCACCCTGTCGGCGATCTGGAGGCACCCGACCTCTGGCAGATGGATTCCTTCTCTGAGTATCTTTCGCCAGATGGCTTCGGTCCCCAGTGACTGCCGCAGGGTCATCCAGGCCGACCACAGCACTGGGAAGACTGCATCGTGGGAGGGTTCGAGCAGACGCCTTACCTGCTTCCCGGGCCGCTCTTCGACCACCGCACGTGCCCCCTCTCCGGGCGCCGAGGTCGTAGCGGCAGCCTGCGATGTGCCCGCCGCCGAAGTCCCTGCTCGCGCCGGATCCACTACTTGACGCGCCTCCGTTCTCCCCCGCGTAACGGCGCCTCGCCTCCTTCCTTGACGCCCGGTCTCCACACGGGTGACCTCGAGTCGCCGAACTGGTTTCCGTAGAATCCCCTCGGGGTACGCGATGGCCCAGTGTTCAGCGTACTCGGTTGCCAAGCCCGCGTCGACCCCGGTAGGAGGGAGAGTGATGACGTCGCCGAAGCCGAAAGCGGCAAACATCAGCCACATCTGGCGAAGGACGCCAGGGTTCGCCTCCTCCCGGACAGCAGTGAATACCCTCTTCGGCATCCGTTGAAGGCACCCGAACTGCCTGGCGAACCGGGTTGGCACGTAAGGCTCGCAGATCACCTTCCCGTCGATCCGAGCCACGAGCACCCCGCCCCGCATGTTCAGGAAGTATTCGTGCTGCTCCAGCGGACCCTGCCCATTGTCGATCATCTAGCCAGCGGGAGTGGGGAACGGGCTGAAGTTGAAATTGGCATGATTTCCAATCCGAATCCTCACGCCCTCCTCATTTAGGGTCATCGGAGCGACCCCCGTAATGTTCAGCAGGGAGGGTCGCAGGCCGTTGCCCGGAGGAATGATGGCATTCGGAAACGTGTACCCACCAAGGTGAGAAGCCACCCAGCCGTGGAAGAACTGAAAGGGCCCACAGATCCTTCGTGGCGACCCCCCTCGCGAGATGCGTCCCAGGATGGCATACAGCTTAGCCAGCACCGGGACCCCGAGGTTATATCTTTTGTTGGCGGCCATGGCGCCCGCCATCGCCAGTGTCGCCGGGCGGATGCCCATTCTCGCGTCCCGCACTGGCAGGAGCCACCCACTCAGAAAGGCGGCCAGGAACGCCGCGTACCGGACATTTGGGTCTCGGGCCTCGATGACGCGGTACCCCCATGAGCGGTAGTCGCCCGTCTCCAGGACCCGCCAGTACGACCCGTTCCGGCTCCTCTGAGCCGCGGTCGGGCACCGCTTCCCCCTGCCTGGCATCTTGACCGCCGGGTCATGCTCCAAGAACTGGCCGAACCACTCCTTGTAGGCTATGTCCTTGTGGAAGTCCTTGATCCCGAGCCGCTGCATAGCCAGGTCAAGCAGATGCCATGTCAGAATGGGAGTCTGTGTCCTGTCTTCCCAGATGTTCTTCGGAGGCAGGAACTCATCGTATTGGTAACCCTCCAGCGGGATACCTCCGATGCAGTGGATGTCCTAGAGGCCGATGCTAACCTCCCCATGGTGAAGATGGAAGGTGTTGGTATCCAGGGACCAGCGGGTGAACAGTTCCGGCCCGATCTCGGACTGCTGGTAGAAGTGGAACTGCGACGTCCACACCGCCTCAAACAGGCCGATGTACCTCATCTCCTCCGCGAAGTGATCGCAAGTGTGGCATACCCAGAACGCCCAGGCCCACTCACTGGTGAAATTGCCCCCAGACCGCAAGTCCCAGTCCTTCAGCCAGCCCTTGGTGTCGTCGGTGACACTCTGGCGATATGTGCTCGAGTAGAGGGCTGGAGAGTTCTCCGCAGTAGGCTCACCCCCGGCGATGGTTCGCATCCTCGGGTTCAGGACATAGACATCTAAGTGTCTGGTCTCCCTGGCAGGATGCCCATTGTTGGTGATGTTATAGCGGGGAAGCTCGTCCTCCCGAGTCACCCAGGTCTGTGGCGCATCAACCTCGAACCCTGGCACCGGAACCTCATCTAGGATGCCAAAGTTCCAGAGCGGCAGGTTGTCCGACAGCGGATATGTCTTCTGGGCCGGCGTCAGCAAGTCGAACAAGGATTGATTGTTGGAAACAATCTCCTTGGCTCCGTAGACCTCCTCGTTCGTCGCCATCTCAGCTCTGCGAGTGGCGGCATCCCCCTCATTTCATTGATTCGCGGCCATCTCAGAAGCTCCGGGAGTCGTGCGGGTTAAGGGATGAAGCGTGCGGAATCTGAAGAGGCTGGTAGAGAAGTTTGAGAGTTGGCGCGCAATCCTAGTGGACGGTGCACAATCGAGAAGTCCGTCGCCTAAAACCCCAGGTGTTCGCGCAAAATCAGGCCGAAATCCGGAGAGGTTTGCGCGACGAACGGGTGAATTCCGCGCCGGAAAGGGCAATTTCGCGCACGAGAGCTTGAATGCTTATCGCGCAGAAGGCCAGTGTACGGTGCGGGGGACCCAGGGCCCCTATTTATAGGCAAGGCCGGGAGTCCGCGTTGCGCGGAAAGCGCTTTGCGCGACCGCACCGGCGAATTTCGCGCCCGACGCCCCTTTTTGCGCGCCACAGTCCCGCGCAACCCAGGACTTCGGCATTCCGGCGTCTCCCTCGGAACCCGATCGTTGCGACCTCTCGCCGATCAGATTCCGAGGGGGGGCTTTTGTAGATACCGGAAAAGTCCGTTGTTCCCAAACAAAGCTCCGGATGCAGAAAGCGAGGTCATATTTGGAGTCGGAAGCATGTTTCGGAGGGCCCGGAGGCCTTGCGCGGAATTTTGGAGGCCCGCGCGCAAAGTTGATGAGCCGCGCGCAAACCTCCCGGGATGCGCGCAATGCGCTGGGCCGGCGCGCAATTTTGCGCGCCCATGGCCCGCACGACTCCCTTGCGCGCTGGGCCCGATTCCGCGCCCGCGAAGGAAATTCTGCGCCCGCAAACCGGATTCCGCGCCCGGGGTTGCCTATAAATATAAGGCGACCCCCGACGTTTTTGAGGTTGCCGGAAGTCGAAAGGTCTCTCTTGCGCGCAATCCAACCCCTCCCGCGTGCAATGCTGATCTTCAGGTAACCCCCTTTCTTTCGCGCAAGAAAGCCTCGGGGTTCGCCTTCGCGCGCAATCTCTTGGGCTCCTTTCCTTTGAATAATTCTTCACCCTAAGGCCTTCGCGTGAAAAAGAAGCCTCTTGCGCGCAATTGCCCCCGGGGTGCGCGCAATCCGGCCCGATTGCGCGCACCCCCCCCCCCCCCTTTCAAAGTGGTCATTCGTTAAAGAATGAGCCGTTGCCCCCGTGCGCTATCTGAAGCCTGGTGCGCGCAATCTCTACCTTCCGCGCGCAAAGCGCTAGCTCAATTGCGCGCCAGCCCGCCCATTTGCGCGCCGACCCGCGGTATTGCGCGCCAAGCTCTTCTTTTGCGCGCAATCCGCCGGGGTCGCCCCCTTTGACCCCCTGAGGGTACCGGCCTGCGTGGCGCCCGATGATCCTCATCCCGGGTGCCCACACCGTGCGTTGTCTTCCCGTGCGGCCCTCCAGGCTCGCGCGAAGTGACACGGACCCATCGGCGGCACCACCACGTCCAAGCTGCACGACGCTAAACTGCCTAGCCTCCATCGTCCGCGCGACAAGACGTTAAACTGCCAAGCATCCATCGTCCAACACGACGTTAAACTGTACCACGTCTGCGCTGCAAGACGTTAAACTGCCAAGCACCTTCGTCCTCAACACACGACGTTAAACTGTACCTCGTCCGGCAAGACGTTAAACCGTCCGCATCACCTGATCCCATGCCCCGCGCGCAGGGTCCTCCCGGTTTGGATGTGGCCCCCACCCGCTCGTCTCTGCAGGGATGTTGGGATTGGAGTTGTCTTCGCCCACGGGGGTAGAGTGTTACAAACAGAACGAACTACGTGGAATTTGATCCCTGTCTCCTAAACAGGGTATGTAGGAAGCCTCTCCGAGGTTCAAGCCCACCACCTGGTCGTCCCGGTCGTATTCACGTCGGTTCATCCATCCGTGGACCCCTCCCGGGTTCACCTTCGCGTCGATTCACCTATGAATCTGCTCTTGTGGGGGACTGCACATGTGTATCTCCATTGCACTTCCCCACTGCCTTTTTCTATTTCTCTCTCCAACGTCCAGCATGACGTGAAACTGTGATCCACCCGGCCGTTCCATCCCCCTCTGTGTGAGGTGGTTCGGTTCAATCCTCCATTCAGCAGCCTCGATCTCCTCGTGAGTCGGCTTGCCAACGTCCAGCATGACGTGAAACTGTGATCCACCCGGCCGTTCCATCCCCCTCTGTGCGAGGTGGTTCGGTTCAACCCTTCGCCCGGCAGCCTCGACCTCTTCGTGAGTCGGCTTGCTGATGTCCAGCATGACGTTAAACTGTATATCCGAACTATGCTGACTTTGATCCGCGCTAACGCGCGGTACGTAGGAAGCCCCTATGGGGTCCAAGCTCTTCACTCCATCATCCATCCTGATCCTTACCCGGGCCGCCACATCCCGGTGGGGTCATGCCACTTCATTCCACTCCACTTCACTCGAGAAGCCGCCCATGTGCTGGCCCCAGCGTCGGAGGTTCCCCGCAAGGGGTTCTGTCATCTGATCCACTACTTGTGTTGATCAGTCCGATGTCGTCCCCGCTGGACGTTAAACTCGCGGCATACCCTGTGTTAAACATGGGAAGCTGAGGAAAACCTCAGGTGACACAGTTCCCCGCACCCAGCGCGGGATGCCTTAGGCCATCACGCCTTCGAGAAGCCCTATTAGGGACGAAAGGCAGACATGCAGAGTCGCACTGCTAAGACACGCCCCCAACACCCGGAGTCACCCGGTCTCCTCACCGCAGGTTGCTTCCCCGACCAGACTCCTTGGAGCGTCTGGGCGGAAGCAGCGTAATTAACCGGTGTCCATGAAGATATGGCGCCGGGAACGAGATTCATGAACATTCTTAAATCTATGAGGGAGACCCGGATTAGGCGACGAGTTCCGAGGAGACGTCCACGGAAGGAGGATCCGACGTCCCATCATCCCGGTTTTGATCAAGGAGTAGACGCACCGGAACAAGGGACGGATGCCGCCCGCCTTTGGAAAGCGGGACTGCGGGGCCACAAGCCGCGCGCGCCCATCCCCTCGGGTCGACGGGTGCACGCGCGAACGCGTCCTGGCGGAACAGCGCCGGAACAGAAACCCGGCGCACATCCGCACCGAAACAGCTGTATCAAATCATCGATCACTCTTTATTATTCTTACAATGAATCCATGAACCTAAATGGATTTGGCACATTATTTCTCATTGATATAGAGGAATTCAATATCATGGTTTTATATTTATAGTATTTTGTTATATATATAGTATTTTTTGGTCTTTTTTATTATGATTCTCATATATGCTAGTGTGTGAGTTAAGGTTTCATATAAATTTAATTTTTCTCATTTCCTTAAATATATTTTCAATTAAAATTAAATCATATTTAATTTCTTTTAATAAATTACATATAACAAGTTTTTTATAGAAAAGATAGAACTACGATGTATTAAACTAATCAGATCTCAAGTTATTTTCAAACAAGTTGGATAACTTTTTAGATTTTTCATTTAACAATGCTTCAGATTGTGGTCACATACACTACCCAAGAAATAATTTTGTTTCAGTACCTTGGTTGAGACATGAAGAAGTTAGATACTGTATAACTATATATTGATTTCAAACAAACTACTATGTATGGTATCACAATATAGATAAAATGCAATCTCAAAATGATTATGATCCAAATGAGAGGACTGGATTAGAAAATTTGTTAGATGACAGGTTTTAATTTATTATTCATCATGAGAAGGAATGGATGACAACCCAATTCGGCTTCGATAAAATCACACATGATACATCTAGTGAAAATGGTGATGTTGATAGGGTGAAAAAAAATTGAATGATATTTCCACAACTCCAATATAACAACAATGTGATAATATTAATAAGCTTGAATTTTTAGTTCGATTGTTTCATGGGAAAAAATTTATGGGATTTATAATACTTCCATAGATTAAATTCTTACATTTTTGAAGGACTTGATCACATATGATGCAGATATTCTCTCAAACCACTATATGTCCTGGAATTTAGTTTAGGAACTTGGATTTTCAAAAAACAAAATTCATGTTTCCCCAAAAGATCACAACTTATTATGGGAGGAAACTACTGAGTGGAATGATTGTATAAAATGTGGGACATCCTAATGGAATATAAAACTGATAGAACACCATCCCATGTTCTGTATAAAGTAATGTGGCACTTTAAATTGATCCCCAAACTCCAGAATATTTTCAGGTCAAATAAAATATTAGTAAAAATGTGATGGAATGATACCGAGAGAAAGAATAATAAATATGAGTTGGTTCACCTTATAGATGTATTTTCATGGAATATATTTTTTGATAAATATATTGATTTCATAGATGATGTGTTTCATGTGAGTATGGGTATTTCATGTGATGGTTTTAATCTATTTATGAATATTATTACTTCATACCATACATGGAAAGTTTTCAAACACACTTATAACCTTACTCCATGGATGTGTATGAAAAAACCTTTCACTTTCATGATTATACTCATATGTGGACCTTTTAATATCAAAAATTATATATATGTATACATGAAACCTTTAATAAAAGAGTTGAAACATATTTGGAATGTTTTTTTCACTCATATGATTCATGTTTGAAAGACATATGTCAGATGTTTATTGCACTTATGTGGACAATCGATTATTTTTTGTTTTATGAAATTATTTCTGGATGGATCGCGAAGGGAAAACTATCATGTCCTATTTGTATGAAGAATACACAATCCAAAATATTGAAATATCACCTTAGTTTTAGTTTTATGGGACACCAAAGATTCTTTCCAATGGACCACCCATATAGGAATAATCATAGAATATTTGTAAATACTGTGGAGATTGAAAATTCACCTCAATGTATGTATGGAACTATCACGAACCGTCCCCCAGGGCTCGTGTTGTTACTACCATAATCCATCCTTCCATAGGTCAGGGGTTGGTGACTAGCACCCGAAAGGTGTATCCCTAAAATGGGAAGGCATTTTTTTTAAACCTGTACAAACACACAGTCCAAAAACACAATAAGATGAAACCACAAAGTAAAAATTGTAGTAGTAAAAGTGTGTATGGAAAGTAAAGGGGCCTAAATACAAGCCCAACTAAGAGATACATTACAACAGGAAATAGAAAACAGCTCCTGAGATTGTCCACCACAGATTTTACCTATAGGGTAGGTACAGCTCATCTCCATAGCTCTCCACATCAACCAGTCACCTCGTGTACCTCCTGGTCTGGGTTCCTATAGACTCAACTAAGTTGATCGTCATTTGCACAAGACACAAAAAGGTGTGGGTGAAGCTTGTGTAAGGGTGAGTACAACAATACCTAGTAGGGACCTTGAGACTCCCATAGGTCTCTCAGAATTCCAAAAAGGAAAACTAAAAAGCATGATCTCAATCACAAATCACAAAGAAAAAGACTCAACTCAAACTATGTATAACTTAAGTACAGAAGTATAGATAATTAGTCGTAAAGATAGATCATCTCATTCTGTCAAGGGTTCTGTTACTGATCCATATAGGATCACTCGGTGCTGATCCACACAGGATCGCTAGGTGCTGATCCACATAGGATCGCTAGGTGTTGATCCACACATGATCACTAGTATTTGATTCATATAGGATCACTAGGTTCTGATCCATACAGGATCTCTAGGTGTCGATCCACACAGTATCTCTATGTGCTGATCCACACGGGATCACTATTCATTCTTCACATCTTAGCCAGCCACTAAATTACCGTACATAGTACACTAGATTCTGGGAAGATCCACTCCTCAATCCATTGGTCTTACTTAATCCAACACAAATTCCCATTAATAATTAACCCAATGATATTTCATTTCATAAGGATTCCAACGCAATAGACGGCACATAAATCGGACGCACGGTCTGAGAGTTATAGGCATTTTACTACCGAGGGACCGGTTAGATTTGGGTACGATCCAACCCAGCCATACTCCAACTATCTCCAAAACTCAGGTTGAGTATCTCAAAAGAACCATATCATTCCAAGGATTCTATCTTTGTAGACGGTTCATCAAACGGACGTCTAGTTTGTGGCATATGGCCTTTTAAGCAAAACTAGGCCATAAAGGGTCTAGGTCCTACCCAGGTCCAACATGGACTGGCCCGAACCAGCTGATTTGGGCTGTGGTGGACTCAGCCAACTGGGAAGTATAAAGGCTTGTCCCACCGGCTTGGCATGACCCACGCGAGGGGTCACGCGGCCCTTCTTTCCCGAACGGCTAAAGATTCATTCGACTCTTCAACCGGCGGTGCCATGTAGTGCCTCTTTACTGTCCGCAGGACTTGCAGGGCATGGGTCCGCCTCCACTGCAGCTTCGAAGCCATGACCTCCACCTGTGGTGTGAGACGGCATGCCACCCTTCTTCCAACATGGTCGGTCTAAATCCACCTTCCCCTGTTGGTCTACCGCGGCCCCTTACGGCGCCTCCCCCTTCTGTGGTCGGCGAGCGCTGGCGGGTCTTTCTTGGGGATCCAGCGATGCTTCGGAGCTCCATTTTCACTCATTTCTGTGCCTATGGGCCTCTCATAATTTTTCCTTCATATCATGACCCTCTGATTCACATTTCCTTCAAATTTAATATTTTTTCGTGAAGAACATGACAAAAATGAAGGGGCGGAGGGTCCGACCCTTGTTCGTTTATCCTGTGCCCTCTGCGTTAGCATCATACAAAGGGGGGTGTTGTAAAAAATTGTCGAAGACAAAATAAAACCCCATTAAAAAACCCCGCAACATCTCGCATATTCAAGAACGTGGAAAAGAATCGAGAGAATTTCTTGAATTTAAAAACAACCCCTACCTTGTGAACTGTTGGATGTTGTCGCGGTCATGGAGGGAGAAGAGTCCTCGTTCATTGAAGTCTCCAATGTTCATCAATCCTGAATCGATTCTTCCAACATATTCATTCGATCCTCTGTTCTTAGTTGGTGGAAGGCACTACGACACTTTGTCAATGGTTCCCCACTTTCATGACCAAAACCCAAGCTCGAGCCTCAATTAAATAGAGGGTGAGGGTGAGTAACGCACTGAAATAATTAATGAGGTTCATTAATGAATAAACCTCCTAATTCTCAATGGCATGGTAAAAAAGACCAAGAGTCAATCCATTAAATGTATTTACAACCCATAGGTCCCACCATTGCCACTCAACAAGAGGAAGTAAAAATAAAATAACAATTTTATGTTATTTTATTCTTCTTTAGAAATTTGAAAATCTAAATTTTATTCCTAACCTACTACGATCAAAGTTAAGATTCCCTTAAGAGAATCCCAGCACTTCGGATTTAATGGTGCCCTCATATTTTTAATCCAAGAACTAGTTCAAAAGATAGAAAATTCCACCCGCACGTTTACTAAACATACCTTAAAAAAAGTTCCAAATTCTATTCCAGGCACACCGGGCCTCGTAATCAAGCACTGTAAATTTTTGCAGACTCCTAATAATCCCAAATAACATAGAAAAATTATATGGAATTTGTAGGTTTTACATTCTCCCCATCTTAGGAATTATCATCCCTGAAATCTATAACAAAACTAGGGGAACAAATGGGAGTACTGAGTAGGTATCTGTGCCTCCCACTCCCATGTGCTCTCCTGAAGATTCTCATGTTTCCAATGAACTCGCACCAGAGGAATCAACCACCCATGAATAACCCACTCCTATCGATCCTCTATCTCTACTGGGAACTCCACAAACGTCATCCCATCATCGATGTCCAGCTCACTCCAGCCGATAACGTGTGATGGATCATCCACATACCACCTCAACTGTGACACATGGAAAACATTATGCACCAGGTGCATTTGTGGGGGAAGATCTAGATGGTACACCACCTCGCCTACTCTTTTGAGGATCTTTAAAGGTTCTAAGAACCTTAGATATAGCTTGATTCCTTATACAAACCTATGTAATCCTCGTCGAGGTGAGACCATAGGAAGACATGGTATCCCTCCTCAAACTCCAAGGTTCTCCAACCCCTATGGGCATAAGGCTTCTGCCAGCTCTGTGTAGTCTTCATCCACTCCTAGATGATCTGCAGCTTCTTTGTGGTAGCCTGTACCAACTTTGGACCCATAAGTGTCAACACCCTTGGGTTTTTCTAGCATAGAGTTGATCTACAAGGTCACCTGTACAGGGCCTCAAATGGAGCCATAACAATGGTGGAGTGATAACTTTCGTTGCATGTGAACTCCACCAGTGGATGGTGGTTTTCCCTACTGTAGCCAAAATCCAGGACGCAAGCACATAGCATGTCCTTGAGTGTCTATATGGTCTGCTCCATCTGGCCATCTATCTGAGGATGGAAGGCGGTGCACAAATGTAGCTGAGTCCTGAATTCCTCTTGTAATCCCTTCCACAAAAGGGATGTAAAATGAGTGATGCGATCTAAGATGATCATAGATGGAACCACGTAAATCCATACAATATTATTTATGTAGATACATCCCAAGTTCTCTACTGGTCCCTACTCTCGGATGGGTAGAAAGTGGGCCGACTTTGTGAGTTTGTCAATGACCACCCAAATAGAATTGTGGCCCCTAGAAGGATGTGGTAGCCCCGTCAGGAAGTCCATGGATACACCATAAAACTTATCCTCTGGTACCTCAAGTGGTTGAGCTAAGCCTGCTGGTACCTGATTCTCGGCCTTCACTTGCTGACAAGTAAGGTATCGTGATATAAACTCTGCCACTTCTTTCTTCATCCTTGGCCACCAGTACTGATGTTGAAGGTCTTGGTACATCTTCGCCTCTCCAGGATGTACCGCCAAAGGGGATGTATTGAACTCCCTCAACACCTCCTTCTATAGAATCACTAGTACCATAGTGCATCCTCTGAAGAGGATGATGTGCTCCCCACCTTCATAAAATCCATTAGGAGCTTGTCCTGAGGATATCTAACCACGTCGGGCCTCGCAGTCAACGTCCCCAAGTTGTGCCTCCCTGAATTGCTGAAGGAGTGGGGGAGTAACTGACATAAACTCGAGGTAAGATGCTCCATCACTATCAATTAAGGATATATACAATTCATCTAGCTACTCTATCACCTCACTCAGCAACTGCAGACAAGACTTCCTACTGAGTGCATCTGCCACTATGTTCCCCTTTCTAAGAGTGTAGACTATCTCAAAGTCGTAGTCCTGGAGGAACTCTAGCCATCACTGATGTCTTAGGTTCAGGTACTTCTATGAGAAGATATACCTGAGAATCTTGTGATCAGAGTAGACTATAAAACATTCTCTCATCAAGTAGTGTTTCCACATCTTCAACGCAAAGACCACTACTGCTAACTTCATGTCATGGGAAATGTAGTTTTTCTCATGTTATCTCAGCTTCTATGAACCGTAGGCATTCACCTCTTGCTCCTACATCAAGACACAACCTAGTATGGTCCCTGATGTGTTGTAGTAGACTACATACCCAACGCCCTCTTCTGGTAGCCTCAAGATGGGGGCACTCATCATCCTCTTCCTCAGCTCCTAAAAACTATGCTAGAATATCTTCGTCCACACAAAGGGATTTCCATTCTTTTTCAAATCTTAAAAGGGTGTCGAAACTCTATAAAATTTGGGTATGAATCTCCGGTAGTACCTAGCCAATCCTAGAAAACTCTACACTTCGGTCACACTCCTGGGTGGCTCCTAAGAAAGCATTGCATCTATTTTCACCAGATCCACTGCAACTCCAACCTTTGAGATAACGTTCCCTAGGAAGTGGACTTCCTATATCCAGAACTAGAACTTTGAGAGATTTCCATAAATTTGGTGCTCTTAGAGTGTATCTAGAACTATCTGAAGGTGCATGGAGTGCTCCTTCTCCAACGCTGAGTATATCAAGTTGTCATCGATGAAGACTACCATGAAGATATCGAGGTAAGGCTGGAAGATCCTGTTCATGATCCCCATGAACACTACCAGAGCATTGGTCACTCTAAAGGGCATTACCAAGAACTCATAATGGCAACAGCGACATCTGAAGGTTGTCTTCAATAGTTCTTCATCTCGTACCCTGAGCTGGTGATATCCTGATCTGGGGTCTATCTTCGAAAACAATTGAGCTCCCATCAGCTAGTCGAATAGGTCATAAATCCTTGTGAGTGGATACTTGTTCTTTACAGTCACCTGTTTTACGTGCCGATAGTCCACACAAAGCCTCATACTCCCATTTTCCTTCTTGGAAAACAAAATCAGGGATGCCCATGGAGAAACATTGGGCCTTATGAACCCCTTATTCTGCAAGTCCTTCAGCTGTACCCATAACTCATGAATATCTATAGGAGCCATCTGATATGTTGGTATAGATATATGTGTCTTTACATGGTACAGTTCATTGTAGAAGTCTACCTATCTGTGAGGAGGTGGTCCCAGAACATCATTAGAAAATACATCAGCATACTAGTCCACCACTATAGGATAACTCAGACTCCTCACGTTAATAGCTCTGAGGGTAAGGCTATCCAACTGAGGATTGATCGGTTACACCCTCCTTCAAGAGGGCCCATCCTATGCTGCAAAGGATTCCTGCTCATTTGTGAAAGAAAACCTAATCCCATCCTCATGGACACACCCCACTTTATGCTTAAAATAGTTGATTTGATCTTGGACTGTGGATAGTCAGTCCATACCCAATATGATGTCATAAGGCCTTGATGATACTACTAGGAGATCCATTCCAAATCTCTCACCTCCTAGAGTGAGCTCACACTATCTACACCAGTGTTTAATCATTGAATCTTCTCATGTAGAAGTCTTTAATTGTAAAGATTGATCAAATGGCTCCGTCAGAATCTCCAAGCTCTGAATGAGTGTTGTGGCAATAAAAGAGTGACTAAAACCTGTGTCTATAAGAACTAAAACTAGGGTGGAATAGACATAGATTGTACCTCTAATCATGTATGAAGCATCATGGTCATAGGCCTCTGCCATCTAAAGTTGTTCTTTCCCCTGTCCACCTGCTCCTTGTGGTCGGGGTGGACCACCTGGGGTGGTGGTGGTAGAACCTTAAACTGTCATCCACCACCTACTTCACATCCTTCTCCTCTACCACGTATATCTCCCTGTGAACCCCCTCACTTGAACCTCATCCGACACCTCAGTAGTCCCTCGGTTATCTGATGATCATCTATGTAAGAAGTCGAATAGTAACAAGCCATGTGTCCCTATCCACTTCAATAGTAATAGGATTTAGTCTTTAGAAGACCCCCTCTGCCTTGCGAGATCCACACCTTCGGCCCAGCATTCTAGGGTCATCCACCAGAAGGTTTGGCCCACTTGGACCTCTACATCATCTACCTACTGCATGATGCAAATGACTCGACTACCTTCCATTCGGTGGTGGATCTCACCGTAGGTGCCTTCTCATCTAAGAATCTCTCCACCAATAATTCTCACTCAAGTACTCGAGCCTGTGTTGGGATATTGAGCGATATCATCGATGCTTTGATCTCCCGTTCGAGACCCAACTCCAAGGTCTGGGACCTAAAGAAAGGGTCACATGCCATGTCGGTGGAGTTGCTTGAGAGGTCAGTGAATCTCACCGACTACCGGGCCACTGATAGGTTTCCCTACTGTAAGTGAAACAGCTCCTAGATATGCACTGAGCATAAAGTCGCTGGAACAAACTCCGCCATGAAGAGGGTCTCAAAGTCTAACCAGAAGAGTGTTTCCTCCTCATGCTTCTGCAGCATCAGACTCCACCATATCCATATTGTGCCCTGGAATAGGCTAGCAGCTAGGATCACCATATGATCTGCTGGTGTCCCAACTAGGTGGAAAATCCATCACATAGCCTCCATCCAGTCCTCAGCTACTTGGGGATCTATCTTGCCTTGAAACCTCAGAGGCCTCTTCCGCTGGAACTCGTCCAACACACTCAGTTGGAATGCACTGTTTGCCAGTGGGTCTGCTGGAAACTGCTGCCCAACTGGTGGTGGTGATGCTGGTACACAACCTGAAGGTGCTATCACTATATGAGGGCCCTGCACCGAAGCCTCATCACTCTATGGGCCTTCATCGGGAACTCTCTATAGAATCCTAGCTGGCTATCTACATGGAGGCATCCTAAAAAGAAATAGGTGTTCCATGGTCAAAAGTTATACCTGGTGAGCTGACTCAAAAGAGATCAAAATTAAAACTTTTCCAAAATACACGCAATCAGTGTTTTCCTGTACCAAGTCAGAAATCAAAATTCAGGGTCCCGGTGTATGGATATGTCGGTCGTCGCACCAATACTAGACTCCCTGGACTGAAATCCGAACTCAAGACACTTAACACTATTTCTCTATTGGAAAGATCAGATTCCTAGTTCTTCAGTAGAACTGACTCCTCTGATACCACTTTGTCATGACCCGTCCCCTGAAGCCCATGTTGTGACTACCCCAATCCCACCTTCCATAGGCCAGGGGTTGTAGACAAGCACTAAAAAGGCATATCCCTAAAACGGGAAGGCGTTTACTTTGAAACTGAATAAACACACAGTCCAAGAACACAACAAGATGCAACCACAAAGTAAAAATTATAGTAGTAAAAGTGTGTATGGAAAGTAAAGGTTCCGGAATACAAACCCAACTGAGAGATCCATTAAAACAAGAAATAAAAAACAGCTCCAGAGATCATCTGCCACGGATACAACCTGTAGGGTAGGTACATATTGTCTCCATAGCTCTCCACATCAACCAGTCACCCCATGTACCACTTGGTCCTAGCTTCTATAGACTCAGTCGAGCTGCTCATTGTCTGCATAAGACACAATAAGGTGCAGGAGAAGCCCGTACAGGGGTGATTATAACAATACACAGTAGGGACCCCAAGACCCCCAAAGGTCTCTCAAGATTCCACAAAGGAAAACCACAAATATTGATCTCAATCACAAAGCACAAAGAAAAAGACTCAGCTTAAACTAGGTATAACTTAAGTATAGAAGTACAGATAATTAGTAGTAAAGCTAGACCATCTCATTCTGTCAATAGTTTTGCTAATCATGTACACAGGATCGCTCAGTGTTGTTCCACACAGGTTCGCTAGGTACTGATCCACACAGGATCACCAGGTTTTGATCCACACAAGATCATTAGGTGTTGATCCACATAGGATCGCTATGTGTTGATCCACACAGGATCACTATTCATTATTTACATCGCAACCAGCCACTAGATTCCCATACATAGTATGCTTGGTTTTGGGATGATCTGCTCCTCAATCCATTGGTCTTACTTAAACAGAAACAAAGTCCCACGAATAAGTAACACAATGATTCTTCATGTCATAAGGGTTCCAATGCAATAGACACCATGTCAAACGGACGCCCGATCAGAGAGTTATAGGAATTTTAGTGTCAAGGACCTGGTTGGATTCGGGTATGATCCAACCCGGCCATACTCCAACTTTCTCCAAAACTCATGTAGAGTATCTCAAAAGGACTATCTCATTCCAAGGATTTCAGTTCCATAGACAGCCCGTCAAATGGATGTTGGGTTTGTGACATACAGCCTTTTAAGAAAAACTGGGCCATAAAGGGTCGGGGTCTGGTCTGACCCGGTCGGACCGACTCAGCCCGGAAAGGCCACAGATCAGCATGGCACGACCCAGCTTGGCCATGGATCGGCCTGACCTGAACAATCTTGTCCGCAGACCGGTTCGGTCTAAACCAGTTTGGTCGTGGACCGACCCGGCCCGAACCGGCTGGGCCCCGGTGGCCTCGGCCTCCTGGGCCATGGACCATCCCAGCCTGAACCAGCTGGGCTGGGCCGTGACAGACTTGGCCCACTGGGTAGAGGACCAGCCTGGCCCGCCGGATGGGCGTGACCTACATGATGGGTCATGCGGCCCTTCTTTCCCAAACTTTTAATGAGTTGTTTGGCTCTTCAACTAGTGGTGCCACGTGGCACCACCTTGCTGTCTCTGGCACCCGCAGGGCATGGGTCCTTCTCCACTTCAGCTATGAATCCACAGCCTCCACCTACGTTGCATGATGGCATGTTCCCCTTCAACCAACATGGCCAGATGAAAGTCGGTGTCCCCTGCTGGTCTGTCGTGGAACCATGTGGTGCTTCCCCTTCCGTGACTAATGAGCACCGTCTGCCACCTTCTCCCACCGGTGTCACGCCGGTGGGTCTTTCTTGGGGCTCCGGCAATTCTCTGGAGCTCTATATTCACTCTCATATTTTCCTACAGGACACCCAGAATGTTTTTTTCATAGCATGACCCTCTGATTCACATTGCTGTCAAATTCAAAATTTTCCCATGAAGAACACGACAAAAATGAAGGGGTGGAGGGTCTGAGCCTTGTTTTTTTAGCCCGTGCCCTTTGCGTTAGCATTATATCAAAGGGGGTGTTGTAAAAAATTGTCAAAGACAAAATAAAACTCTATTCAAAAACCCCGCAGCATCCCGTAAATTCAAGAATGGGGAAAAGAATCGAGAGAATTTCTTGAATTTAAAAACAACCCCTACCTCGTGAACCGTTGGATGTTATCGCTGTCATGGAGGGAGAAGAGTCCTTGTTCATTGAAGTCACTATCATTCATAAATCCTGGATTGATTCTTCCAATTTCATCATTCAGGCCTCTTTTCTTCATTGGTGGAAGGTGTTATGGCACTTCGTTAGAGGTTCCTCACTTTCGTGACAAAAACTCTATCCTGAGCCTTAATTAAATAGAGGGGGGTGAGTAACACATCGAAAGAATTGATGTGGTTCATTAATGAATGACCCTATTAATTCTCAATAGCATGGTTATAAAGACCAAGGTTCAATCCATTAAATGTCTTGAAAACCCATCGGTCCCACCACTGCCACTCAACAGGAGGTAGGAAAAATAAAATAACAATTTTATGTTATTTTATTATTATTTAAAAATTTGCAAATCTAACTTTTTATCCCAACCTACTATGGTTGAAGTTAATCCTCCCTTAAAAGAATCTCAACACTGCAGATTCAATAGTGCTCTTAGATTTTTTATTTGAGCACTAGTTTAAGAGATAGAAAATTTCACCCATGTATTTACTGAACATACCTTAAAAAAAGTTCAAAATTTCATTTCGGGCACACCGGGCCTCTAAATCAAGTGCCGTCAATTTTTGCAGACTTGTAATAATCCTAAATAATTTTAAAAAAATTATATGTAATTTATGGGTCTTTATATGAACTGATGTTCTTAATGAATTGAAAGATTTCAATTTTTCATTCGAGAAGTGTCAAATGAAATATAGAAAAGGGAAGAATGTTTCCATTAAAACCTGTTACAATTGGAAGAAGATGAGTATCTTCTTTGAGTGTCCTTATTGATCAACCAATTTGTTACATCATTTCTTAGACCTAATGCACATTGAAAAGAATATATGTGAAATATTTTTCCAATTATTCTAAATCTCAAGATAAATACAAAAGATTATTTATAATCTTGACATGGCTTGGTGGTTGGGGAATCAGACTAGAATTTCATCAAGTGTGTATTAGTGAAAATAAATTGAATGTTTTGTGTTCTTATTATGTGATGATACCTAAAAAGAAAAATTAAATTTCTAAAAGTATTAGATACTATTAAAATTCTTGATGGATATTCAAGAAACTTGTCAAAATGGGTCAGTATAAGAGATTCTAAGCTGAAATCTTTGAAGACACATTATTATCACACACTTGGGCATGCGTTGATTTCAATATAAATATTTTATCTTATTTCCAATAACATAAGGGTGTTAGTTATTTATTTTTTAAATTTCTTTTGAGATATTTATGCTAATAATTTATCAGTATTTCTTGAAAAAAAATGTTTGCAGAGGCACCATTAATTTTGAATGGGTTAGTGAAAATATTTCCTCTATCATTTTTTCACATGCATGTTACATCTAGTTGTCCATATTTCAACAAAAATACTTCTTGAAGGACCTATTTATTTTCATTGGATGTATCCTATAGAAAGAAACATGTTCACAATGAAGCCTTATGTTTGGAACAGAAATCATCCTCAAGGTTCTATCGTCAAAGGTTACATGGATCAAGAATGTAAGGATTTCTGTTCAATGTATTTTTCTAATATGACTACGAGACAGAATAGACCAATTGAGAAATAAATTAGAATATTATGAGAAAATTGAACCAATTTTTCCATCACTTCCCCAAATAGGGGGAATTCTCAGATCATATACATTGACCACATTAAGCCTTAAAGAGAGGGATATGTCACATCGCACAGTTTTGTTTAATTGTGATTTTTTCTATGACTATATCAAGTAAGTAAATTGAACATGTGTATATTATTTCATCTCATGTAATTATATATATATATATGTTAACTAATTTCTATTTTTTAGTAGGGAACATAAAAAATGATAAATATAAAGCATCATTCTTTATATTTTAGAAGTATAGTGACTTTTCATAACAATGAGTTTTCTTCTTAGTTGAAATTGAAGGACGAAATATTACTAAAATATGTTAATAAAATAAATATTTAATTAAGTTTGATATTCATTTATATTTTAGGATTTTAGTTTTCCTATTGACTTTATCTCTGAGGAAATGAGATCTTTGGATTTTGGTCCTAATTCCATTGATCATGAATGAAACTCAGTTGAGATCAATGGGTACAGATTTATTATCAATTAATGAAAAAAATATATAATAACACAACATGGGGGTGTTATGGTAACCTCAATAATAGACTATTATGATAGTGCATCAGATAGTAGACCTCAATTTAAAAATTCATCATATTAAGGAGTCATTGAGAAAATACTAATATTGGATTATTACTCACATTTTTGAGTCACTAAAATGAAATTCTAGTGGTTTGATTTGATGATTATATATGGAAAAGTTATTTATTATTATGGATTTTGGGTTATTTAAATGACTCCCACTCTTTCTACCGATGAACCATATGTTTTGGCATCAATGGAAAAACATGTTTTTTATGTCAAAGATAATCTTCAACCTGAATTTGGTACCATTATTTAAGTAATACCAAAACTTATTTTTTATGGTGGTGATGATTGTATTAACACCATCCCAGCTCCCATTGTCCACAATCTATTTATTACGATGACTCCAATACTCAATTGTTAGAGTTGATTGTGAACCTGAGTTGTGGTGGGAAATATATTGAATAATTTGTCTATGTTATCAATTCTTTTGGTTTAGCTTGACTTGGGTTGTTGAGGTTGGTGATATAATTTTTTTTACTGTTAATTAAAAATATTTTGTACCCAACTTGACCTTCAAGTTCATTCTCAATATTTACTGGTTGTAGTTTTCCTTGAGTTTTATTTTTAAATATTAAATTGAACTGTATTCAAGCCTACCAAACCAATCATAACTGAAACAACTAAATTGTTAAAGTAAACAAGATGAATTAAATTATACATATTAAACTAATTGATATGAAAATAAAAAACAAATAAAAATAATGACATAACCAAAAAATGGAAAAATTAACTAACCCAAAATATGAACCAAATGACCTAAGATAAATAAAAATGGTGAAATGACTTAATCAATTGAAAAAAATGAACCAAATGACCTAAGAGTAATAAAATTGGAAAATGACCTAACAAAAATTTAATTATAGTGAATTGAAAATAAAATAAAACTAAACTACAAAAAAAGTTCATTCACAGCGGTTTTTTTCAACTAGCAGTAGTTTAATCCACTGCCTAGATGTATAGTGGTGGTTAATTAAACTGCCACATATTTAATGGTTTCTAGTCATTTAAAGGAAGATTTTTTAATTTTGTAGAGTTTTTCATATGTGTTATTTTTGAAAATTTAGCGGTGCTTTTATGTTTATTTAGCAGAAGTTATTTTATTTTAAAACAAATCTGGTGTAATATAAATAAAATAAAACAAACCGCCATTGAATATATGAGAGGAGGTTTCAATTAACTACCTAAAAAACATATTTTATTTAATATATTTAGAGGAGGTTTCAATTAACTGACCACGTCATCTAATCAAATTTAACAAAAAATAAAAAAACTAATACTAGACATAATAAATCAGAATTAAAGTAGAAAACTAGAAGAATTTTGGGGATCAGAATGGTCAACCTCCTACCTACTATTATCATTTTCCACGTATAATGAAAACTAGAACATTTAAGAAAATAAATGTAAACTAAAAAAGAAACTGAATATATTAAGAATGTCATACATAAAATTTATTATTTTGTTAATAAAAAAAATATTTTAACATAAAATAAATAATATATAATGAAAAACACATTGAAAACATAAACTTCCCTATTTAAGATTTTATTCAAAACTTGAAACAGAAAAGGGATAAGTAAATATTATAATTTATTTTGGAAGCGACGTATGGTGTTCTTGAACGTAACTTAGTAAAAAAATTAAAGAATATGATATCAAAACATGTCATATATTTCAAAAACAACTCAACTGTGGTTTTCCAATGATTTCACATCAATTTGATGTCATTTTCTATGGTTTGGACCATTCCACACACATTTTAGTGTTTTAGAACACTAAAACCCGTTTACGGACATCGTGGAAAAACCGCAATTTGAAATGATTTTTTTTTGGTTCCTACATTTTACAATTAAATATACAGTCAATTTCCCCTAATTTCAAGTCAATCTAATGTTGTTTTCTAGGTTTTGACCCCTCAAAGCCTATTTTTAAAAGCTTTTGTACCATTAAGAAATATTTAACAAGTAATTCCAACCACACCACATATCATATTGATGTTTTTTCTTTCTGTACATGTCAAAAACAATTCATCAGTATTTTTCCCTTGATTTCAGATCAATATAATGTCTTTTTCTATGCTTTTGATCATTCCACACATGATTTAGTGTTTTAAAACACTAAAAATGAGTTTATAGATATCTTGGGAAAACCATAATTCTAAATGTTGATTGGTTGATTATTACACATCACAAATTACTTAAGTATCGTTTTCCTTAAGTATCAAAATAGTATGAATGAGTTACTCAGTTTTGAGTAGGTCAGTTGTCTTTTTTACTCAAATGGATGTCAATTTTAAATAAGAAAAGATGCACTTGGATCCATATCGGGCACATCATGTATCAGATTGAGGTGATGTTGATTCCTACACCTAAAAATTACATTTTTATTTTTGTACCAAAGTTTCAAAAAAATATGAATTCATTTTCTCAGTTTTGAGTAGGTCATTTGTCCTTTTTACTAAAACTAATGTCGATTCTAAATAAAAATATATACTTGTAGTCATACTGATCACATCATACATTGTATTAAGGTGAAGTTGATTCCTAAACATCTCAAATAACTTATGTATAATTTTTATAAATTATAAAAACATTCCTTACATTTTTTCTTAGTTTTGATTACCTCACTTGTATTTTTTACTATGTTGTCATTTTAAACTAGAAACATAGACTTTGACTCATACTAATCACATCATATATCAGTTCAGTGTGAGACTGATTCGTACACATCATAGATTACTTAAAAATAAATTTAAAAAAAGTATCATGAAAATCTGAGCGTGTTTTCTTAGTTTTTAGTGAGTAACACTTTTTGAACAAAATTGTAGATTTTAGAATGATAATGTACACATTGAGCCATAACGATCACCCCATGAATCAGATTGAGGTGTGGATGATTCCTACACATCTAAAATGAATTATGGATAATGTTACTAAAGTATAAAAATAATCCTAATGTGTTTTATTGGTTATGAGTAGGTCAGTTGTCCTTTTTACTAAAATAGGTCTTAATTTTAAACAAAAACATGCACTATGAGCCATACCAAGCTCATCAAGTATCATATAGAGGTGTGGTTGATTCCTACAAATCCAAAATGACTTATTAATCATTTTTCTAAAGTATAAAAATAATCATAATTAATTTTATCAGTTTTGAGTAGGTCATTTTGTCTTTTTACTAAAATTAAAGTCAATTTTACATAAAAAGACACACTTGGAGTCATACTAGTCACACTGTTCTTCAAATTGAGGTGGGGATAATTCATAAATGTCTAAAATGACTTATGTATCATTTTAATAAATTATCAAAACAATATAAATGTGTTTTCTTAGTTTTGATTACGTCGCTTTTCTTTTTTACTAAATTTTCATTTTAAAATGGAAACTTGCACTTTGACTCATACTGATCACATCCTATATCATTTTTACATGAGAATGATTCTTATATGTCAAAAATGACTTATTAATTTATTTAATAAATTATAAAGTACATATAATCATGTTTTCTTAGTTTTTAGTGAGTGAAATTTTTTAACTAAAATGTCGATTTTAAATTGATAACAGACACATTGAGTCATACTAGGAACATCGTGTATAAAATTGAGGTAAGGATGATTCTTACATGTCATAAATGACATATGAATCATTTTAATAAAGTATCAAAACAATATTAATGTGTTTTATCTATTTTGAGTAGGGTAGTTTCCCTTTTTACTAAAATTAATGTCAATTTTTTAAAAAAAATATGCACTTGGAGCCATACTAGGAACATCGTGTATCATATTTAAGTTTAGTTGATTCATAAATTTCAAAAAATTACTTATGGATTGTTTTCATAAAGTATAAAAACAATATTAATGTGTTTTCTCTATTTTGAGTAGTTCGTTTTCCTTTTAAACAAAAATTGATGTAAATTTTAAATAAAAAGACACACTTAGAGTCATATCAGTCACACCATGCATCATATTGAGGTGAGACTGATTCATAAACATCTAAAATAAATTATAGATATATGTACTAAATTATCTAAAAAATATGAATTCATTTTCGTGGTTTTCAGTATGTCACATTTCTTTTTTACAAAATTTTTATTTTAAACTAGAAACACACGTTTTGAATCATACTGATCACATCGTGTATCGGTTCAATGTGAAAACAACTCCTACATGTCACAAATTACTTATGAATCAATGTCCAGATTATTAATAAAATTCTAAAGTGTTTAATTGGTTTTTAGTGGGTGAAATATTTTGAACTAAAATGTTGATTTTAAACTGATAACGGACACTTTGAGTCATATAGGGCACATTGTGTATTAGATTGAGGTGAGAATGATTCCTACATGTCAAAAATGATATATAGATCATTGTATTAAAGTATAAAAACAATTAGAATATTTTTTTTCTTGGTATTGAGTATGTCATTTGAATTTTTACTAAAATTAATGTCAATTTTCAATAAAAATAAGCACTTTGAGTCCTACCGATCACACCATCTGTCAGATTGAGGTGCGGCTAATTCATACACATCCCAAAATCTCAAAACAATTATAGCTACCAATTTTACCATTATTTCCATTGTATTTATTTTTTAAACAGCTTATACTTCATATTTATTTGATGTTATTAGCCGAAAAACCATTCTCACTTTTAAAAGCTAAAAGAGAAGAGGAAGATCATGTGTCCATTATATCATGAGAATTCACCATAATGGGTGCATGATCTTCTTATACTCTTATAACTTTCAATAATGAGAAAGTTTTTTTTGACTAATAACAACGAATCAATATTCATTATTGGCAGATTGAAATAGAAATTCAATGAAAATAGAAATTGTGCAAACATTGGCATACAGAAACATTTTATCTATTTTATTCCTTGTTATAGATAGTTAAAAGAAATATATGACTTCCCAAAAATATATATAAAAACTGATTAAGTATTAGATAAAAATAATAAAGAAATTAACTTATAAATAGTAAAAAATGATGAAAAAATTAATTAAATAATTGGTATGGATTTAACTTTTCATGATGGTTGTATGAATTCTTAACGCATTTCCTTATAGTAATTATCTCAGTTGTTGGCTCGAAGTCCAATCTCTTACAAGCATGAGAAACTTTAAACAAACCACCTCAACTCGATCAAAACAATCCACATATATAAGAAAAAAAATTATTATATCAGTAATACTAAAAAGAGATAAATAAAATATAAATATGAAACAATACAGTTTATCACAAAGTAAACCCATGAATGTTCTAAAAGATATCAAATATGTCTTCCTAAGTTGAGATTTAGAATATCAAGTGTCTTTCTCAGTAAATATAAAATTATTTATTCTTATATATTTATTTTTAAATTTTTATTTTATTTTTACTATGGTAACATGTTTTAAGCAGATCAATGGCGACTATGTTGTCAGGAAGCCGGAACTTGTGCCATTGCTGGAGTGCACCCTCCTTCTGATGGCCCAGTTCCCTTCTCGGCCAGAAATTGTCCATATTCCCCGGTCGCAGAACGGTCGAGCAGATGCTTTGGCCAGCCTTGTTGCGTCACTTGCAGAGCCTGAACAGGATAACCTGATCGTCCGCGTGACGCACCGCAGGCTCATCACTCCCGTTATCCCGGAGGAAGATCGCGGCCCGTCGGTAAGTAATCTCACCACGGTTGCCCCTATGCCCGGAGCCTCGAGTACCCCAGATATGGCAGTCGAACTAGCCCCTGATTGGAGGACGCCTCTGGTTGAGTACCTCCAATATGGCATTCTCCCGTCGGATCGAGCCGAGCGCGAGCGAGTTCGACGCCGCGCATCGCAGTTTGTCCTCCAGAGCAGTCCCGGCCTGGAGCAGATCCTCTATAGACGCGGATTTGATGGTGTTCTCCTCCGTTGCCTTCAGGGTGTTGAGATCCCACGAGTCATGCAAGAGGATCATGCTGGTTCATGCGGTGCCCATCAGACTGGGCCGAAGCTGTCCCACCAGATTCGGAGGTTGGGATACTTCTGGCCCTCCATGATCCATGACTGCATCGAGTATGCCAGGAGGTGCCATGCGTGCCAGGTTCATGCGAACTTTGTTCATAGGCCGCCGGAGCCTCTCCATACCACCAGGTATTCTTGGCCCTTTGCAGTCTGGGGGATGGACGTTGTGGGACCTTACCCGCCGGCGACGGCTCGCCAGTGTCGGTTCATTCTGACCGCCACGGACTTCTTCTCCAAATGGGCAGAGGCGATTCCGCTCAGAGAGGTCAAATCCTGTTCGATCGCTGACTTCGTGACCTCCCACATCATTCATCGATTTGGAGTGCCTCACGCTATCCTCACGGATAACGGAGCCAATTTCCGAGCAGCCGAGTTGAAGAAGTTGTACGCCAAGTATAACATTCGCTCGAACCATACATCTCGCTATCATGCGCAGGCGAATGGACAGATTGAGGCGTTTAACAAAACCCTCTCTAACATTCTGCAAAAGATGGTTGGTCAAAACAAGAAGAGTTGGCTGGATAAGCTCCCCAACGCCCTCTGGGCTTATCGGACGACAACTCGCAATTCCACCCAGATGACCCCTTATTCCCTGGTGTATGGAGCTGAGGCCGTCCTGCCCATCGAGATCCAGTTACCGTCCTTGCGCACTGCGGTCTATGACCAGCAAGCGCCGGACAGAGCTGCTGAAGCCCGTCTAGTCGAGTTGGAAGCACTGGATGAGAATAGACTTCACGCCTTGCACAACTTGGAGAGGCATCAGAGCAGGATGGCTCGAGCTTTCAATAAGAAGGTTCGCCTCTGCTCCTTCCTGCAGGGTGACCTGGTATTAGCCCTGAGAGCACCGATGATCCCCGTCCAGAAGCCGCCCAAGTTGGAGCCTAAGTGGGAGGGACCTCTTGTCGTCCAAAAAGTCTATCCCAATGGCGCGTACTCCCTGGAGACTATGGATGGTGAGCGTGTCACTCCTCCCACCAACGCTAGGTTCCTAAAGCAGTACTTTGCCTGAGTGCAATTCGTCCGCGCTGCAAGACGTTAAACTTCCAAGTGTTTCGTCCAACATGACGTTAAACTGTACCACGTCCGCGCTGCAAGACGTTAAACTGCCAAGCATCTTCGTCCTGCATGACGCTAAACTGCACCACGTCCGAGCTACAAGACGTTAAACTGTTCAGCATTCGTCCCGCGTGACGCTAAACTGCACCTCAAGAACTACGTGCGGCTTGATTCCCATCCTTATGGGATATGTAGGACCGCCTGGACATTCATGTTTCAGGCCCAGCCCCATCCTTTGGGAATTTCCATCCCATCTCGGGCCCTTGGCCCAGTTGCCTCTGGGTATGCGGCGTATGGTGTGAACGCAGGGCTATTTGCTCGCCACGCTGTACGCCCCCCACGGTTGGGGATGCCTTCCGCTCCCCCTTTCCTTTTTCGTCCTGCATGACGTTAAACTGCCCCTCAAGAACTACGTATGTCTTGATTCCCATCCTTATGGGATACGTAGGACCGCCTGGACGCTTGTGTCTCAGGTCCAGCCCCATCTCTTGGTTGATCACGGGGATCTGCTGTCTTTTGGTTGCTCTCAGGATGAGTCCTCTGACCCTTTCCGGTGATCTGTTAACATGTTTTGGGTACTTCGGTCTATGACCCGTGGTGTCGGATTCAATCCCGACAAGTCCTGTGTTGCTTTTCGGGCCTCGCGCTTCCTCTTGTTCGAGCCTTCACTCAAAGGGATCCTCGTTAGCGGTTTGGGTACGATGCCTCAGTGCTCTCCTACCGCTCCGGGTCGATTTACCGGCGAGTCCTGGGCCGGAAATCAATATGAATCCTGCACTTGAGCGGTTGATCCTCGTTTGCTTGCCCCATTCTAGGCTGACGCGATCGGATGTTGTGTTGCGAATATGGTCAGCGACATCCTTGATCGCCATGTCGGCTCTTTCAGGCTCTGAACATTGGTTGCGCAGTCCTCATCACACTCCGCCTCTGTGCGTTGTAGTGGAATCTCGACACTCTCTTCATACTGACCTGTAGTACACCTTTACACGTTAGGCAGGCCAACCAGGGTAATGGTGTCTTTCGAGGCTCCCGTGATCTGAGCACCAAGGATATATGCTGGTGTCCTCCATAAGGGCCATGTGTAGCTGGACCCTCGTCCCCATAATGAGGAAGGAGTCGCCCGAACAATCGCGTTCTGGGCCCAGTATAGCTGGAGGCTAGCATCTCTGCCTCTCGGGTGATGGACATACGCAGGCCCCTATCCCAGGATCCTTCTCCTGGAATCGTGCGTGACCGCAGGGCTGGGTATGTTCCCACCTCCGCTGAGTCCTCCATATCGGAATGAGCAGATTCCTCCATGGTCCGAACCACACGACCTTAAACTGTGTTGTCTGGTCCTAACACACGACCGTAAACTGTGATCGTCTTGGCCGCCCGACGAGAAACGACACTGCATCGTGATGTTCTCCTCAGGGGACACTCACGTTGGGCGCTGGTTAATAACCACGCCATTTATCAATGCCTTTCATGGCTTGATTATTGTGGCGACGCCAGGGATTCCTTAATCACAGGCATGTCGCTGCACAAAGAAAAACCATCCATCTTTAAGGACAAACAAGAAATATCAAATACCGCTTATTATGGGTGCGAGGGTCAAACCCGCACCCCTCCCCGCGCTGGTGCCCGATTGTGTTGCGTCGCGCTTCAAGAACTACGTGTGGCTTGATTCCCATCCTTATGGGATACGTAGGAACGCCCGGATGTTTGAAACTTCAGGTCCAGCCCCACCTCTTAGAGATTCCCCCTTCTCTGGGGAATCCTCCGCCTTCGGGTCACCCTCAAGGCGTGTCCCTCGACCCCTTGCAGTGGTCCACCGGTGTCAAGAGTACTCTGGTTTATTTCCAGGAGGGTCAGGTTCAGTTTGGTCAGGTTCCTTCCACTTTTCAGGCTTCGTGCTCCCTTTCATTCGGACCCATCGCCTACGCCCTGGGTGGAGCCCCCGTGAGCGGTCTGGACACAATGCCTCAGTGATCTCCCACTGACTCGGGCTGGTGCCCCCAAGGGCCTCGGGCAGCAAATCGATATGAATCCTGCGCTTGAGCGGTTGATGCACGTTTGCTGCCTCATTCCATCAACGGTCAGTGCGATATGGATGCTGCTTTTCCGCCACGGTCGGCAGTACTCCCATATCGTTACGCCGGTGCCCCCAGTCCTTGAGTGAATGGCCGCATGATTCACATTACATTTTCCACCTCCCATTCTGACCAGGCGAAACCTCGACACTCTTGACGCTATCCCTCAGTGCATCTTCGCATATCCAGGGGATAGGACCACGATGTGGCATACTTTGAGGTTCTTATGGTCCGAGCTCTAAGACTTTAAACTAAGATCTGCCCCTATGGTCCGAGCTCTAAGACTTTAAACTAAGATCTGCCCCTATGGTCCAAGCTCTACGACCTTAAACTAAGATCTCCCCAAACGGGGTTCTACGTCCTGCATGACGTTAAACTGCACTTTCAGAACTACGTGTGGCTTGATCTCCAGCCTGATGGAGTACGTAGGAACGCCCGGGCATCTCGACTCGGGTCCAGCCTCAGGGATCGCTAAGTCCCGCCCCTCCTCGTCGCCGGCCGTCTGGCCTGGCTTCTGGTAGAGTGGTGCAGTTGTGATATTCTCCCCGATTCAGCTCGGGATGCCCCATTGCAATGATGGGAAGCAACAATTTCCTCGTCAAAGAGGTTCTGTCTGAGAATTGGGGTGATTCATGGCCAGATTAGTGAATCCGCCTAATACGCTTTCCCCACGGTGGCGCAATTTTGAGAGCGTTAGATTCTGTCCGAACAAATCGTCACTTCGCCCCACGCTTCGCGTGCCCTGTTGATATGGATTTCCACCCTTGTGCCTAAAGGAACCCCCAAAGCGGCATTGATGATGACATGTGATCCGCCTCCTGTAATATGAATGATGACCTTCGGTCCGTCTATCGCAGTAGTATGGTCGATTGATCCATTGTCCGCTTGCCATCTTGGGCATTTCCTGGAAGGCCGACCGTCGTGGATTTCTGAATCCGGGACACGCGATTCACCCTTTCTCATTTTCCTATGTTCGGATAAAATCTCAACGCCCCTAGCGTTGTCCCGCTCATGTGTCGGAACAAGTTGGGGGATGATACATTGATTAGGTCTGAGGACTCCTTTCCTAGGAATGATCTCCCTCTTTTCTTTAGAAATCCAGGCCCAATTGTGGATGCTTGAAGCTTGGTTAACGGTCCCGCGAGACAATGAATTGTGGTTGAGCATGTTAAGCCAAAAGATGCAGATAAATATATTGGTTCATACAAATGGATCAAAATATTGAGTAGCGGAAGAAAATGTTCTGGGAGTGGCAAAAACAAATCCCCTAGGGATTAGCGTGCTGAATAAGTCTTTCTAACGCCGCTACCCTCTGGATGGTGGCCTCCAGAGCTGTCTCTCGCTCTCTGAGTGCCCTCTCCTCGTCGGCGGTCGCAGCACACAGTTCGTCGATCCTGGGCTGTGCACGCTCCCGCTCGACTTGAAGTGTGACCATCTGTTGGCCCGCCTCCGTCAGCTGCACCTGGGCATCAACCAGCTGGGCCGCTAGTTGCTCCACAAGCTCAGTGCACATTGCAACGAAGGCCTCCTTCTCTGCCGCCTGCCCTTTGAGACGCCGGACTTCCTGCTCTGCCACAAGGAGCGCCCGCGTGTTCTCCGACACGTCCCGACATTGTGCGACGTCGGCACGCCGGCGGTTCTCGTGCATCTTTTCGGCCATGAAATCACGGACCATCAGATGGAGGCATTGAGCATCATCTCCCCCGGCACACAGGAAGCGCAGCCAGGTTTGAAGGGATCCCATGCGCCCCAGCCACTCCGATGGGTCTCGCTTGAGGAAGCGCTGGATGCACTTCCACCCCCTGCGGCGCGTTATCCGGCTCTCCTCGACCGCCTCCGCATCCGAGTCGTCCATCTCCTCAGGGTCGGCAGGCCGGTAGGCAGGGAAGGCAGCCAGTAGGTCTGCTGCAGGGTCCGCCCCTGGGATGTCCTCATGGGGGATAGGTTCCCCAGCATCTGGGAGACCTTCTCTCGCCCCAGCAGCGTTGATACCCTCGTCAGCCCCCGACCTCTCTCCGGTGACAGCACCGCCGGCGTCCGCAGCCCCCTGATCAGCAGTTGGTGGGGCCGGCTCGGTTTGGGAAGTCTGTTCCGGAGCAGGCGGCATGTCTGCCACTGGTCCACTCATGGATGGCCCGGGTTCGGCAGCCCAAAGAGCCTCCAGTGTTGAGATCACTGCGCAGGGCATGCCGTGGTTAGTCACGGATCGTCAACGGCAAGCACCGACAGTAAGGTAAGGAGACTTACGGGAATCCAAGGCGTCATCTTCCGCTGTCCCGGACGCCGCAGGAGCAATTGCAGCAGGGGACCCCTCAGCGCTTGTCAATTCAATGATGGGCGTCTGGCCCCCGCCTTGTCCTGCTGGCGCCTCTCCTACTCCTGCCGAGGATGCCTGACCAGCATCCGTGCACTCCTGAGAAAGGTGGAGAAATGGGTTAGAAGCTGCATAAGAGAATGGATTAAGCAGGTTGAGTAGGGATAGAAGCGGACCTCGAGGAGCTCAGTGATATCAATGTTGCCAGAGCCGGCCACCTCGCTGCTCTCCCGTGGGCTCCCCTGATGGGACCTTCCCTCAGAACCTTCATCCTCCCCCGTCTCCTCCTCTTCCTCGGAGTCGTCGTTACTCTCATCTCCCTCCGGCGGCATCTGTTCTGGAGCAGGCTCTCGACCGAGCATCACCTTCACCAGAAGGGACGGCTCCGCACGCTGACCACGTTGGCGCGCGTACTCGTCCATGGCCGTCAGATATGCATACCGCCGGTGGAAGTTCACCCTGTCGGCGATCTGGAGGCACCCGACCTCTGGCAGATGGATTCTTTCTCTGAGTATCTTTTTCCAGATGGCTTCGGTCCCCAGTGACTGCCGCAGGGTCATCCAGGCCGACCACAGTGCTGGGAAGACTGCATCGTGGGAGGGTTCGAGCAGACGCCTTACCTGCTTCCCGGGCCGCTCTTCGACCACCGCACGTGCCCCCTCTCCGGGCGCCGAGGTCGTAGCGGCAGCCTGCGATGTGCCCGCCGCCGAAGTCCCTACTCGCGCCGGCTCCACTACTTGACGCGCCTCCGTTCTCCCCCGCGTAATGGCGCCTTGCCTCCTTCCTTGACGCCCGGTCTCCGCACGAGTGACCTCGAGTCGCCAAACTGGTTTCTGTAAAAGCCCCTCGGGTTACGCGATGGCCCAGTGTTCAGCGTACTCGGTTGCCAAGCCTGCGTCGACCCCGGTAGGAGGGAGAGTGATGAAGTCGCCGGAGCCGAAAGCGGCGAACATCAGCCACATCTGGCGAAGGACGCCAGGGTTCGCCTCCTCCCGTATAGCAGTGAATACCCTCTTCGGCATCCGTTGAAGGCACCCGAACTGCCTGGCGAACCGGGTTGGCACGTAAGGCTTGCAGATCACCTTCCCGTCGATCCGAGCCACGAGCACCCCGCCCCGCATGTTCAGGAAGTATTCGTGCTGCTCCAGCGGACCCTGCCCATTGTCGATCATCTGGCCAGCGGTAGTGGGGAACGGGCTGAAGTTGAAATTGGCGTGATTGCCAATCCGAATCCTCACGCCCTCCTCATTTAGGGTCATCGGAGCGACCCCCGTAATGTTCAGCAGGGAGGGTCGCAGGCCGTTGCCCGGAGGAATGATGGCATTCGGAAACGTGTACCCACCAAGGTGAGCAGCCACCCAGCCGTGGAAGAATTGAAAGGGCCCACAGATCCTTCGTGGCGACCCCCCTCGCGAGATGCGTCCCAGGATGGCATACAGCTTAGCCAGCACCGGGACCCCGAGGTTATATCTTTTGTTGGCGGCCATGGCGCCCGCCATCGCCAGTGTCGCCGGGCGGATGCCCATTCTCGCGTCCCGCACTGGCAGGAGCCACCCACTCAGAAAGGCGGCCAGGAACGCCGCGTACCGGACATTTGGGTCCCGGGCCTCGATGACGCGGTACCCCCATGAGCGGTAGTCGCCCGTCTCCAGGACCCGCCAGTACGACCCGTTCCGGCTCCTCTGAGCCGCGGTCGGGCACCTTTTCCCCCTGCCTGGCATCTTGACCGCCGGGTCATGCTCCAAGAACTGGCCGAACCACTCCTTGTAGGCTATGTCCTTGTGGAAGTCCTTGATCCCGAGCCGCTGCGTAGCCAGGTCAAGCAGATTCCATGTCAGAATGGGAGTCCGTGACCTGTCTTCCCAGATGTTCTTCGGAGGCAGGAACTCATCGTATTGGTAACCCTCCAGCGGGATACCTCCGATGCAGTGGATGTCCTAGAGGACGATGCTAACCTCCCCATGGTGAAGATGGAAGGTGTTGGTATCCGGGGACCAGCGGGTGAACAGTTCCGGCCCGATCTCGGACTGCTGGTAGAAGTGGAACTGCGACGTCCACACCGCCTCAAACAGGCCGATGTACCGCAGCTCCTCCGCGAAGTGATCGCACGTGTGGCCTACCCAGAACGCCCAGGCCCACTCACTGGTGAAATTGCCCCCAGACCGCAAGTCCCAGTCCTTCAGCCAGCCCTTGGTGTCGTCGGTGACACTCTGGCGATATGTGCTCGAGTAGAGGGCTGGAGAGTTCTCCGCAGTAGGCTCACCCCCGGCGATGGTTCGCGTCCTCGGGTTCAGGACATAGACATCTAAGTGTCTGGTCTCCCTGGCAGGATGCCCATTGTTGGTGATGTTATAGCGGGGAAGCTCGTCCTCCCGAGTCACCCAGGTCTGTGGCGCATCAACCTCGAACCCTGGCACCGGAACCTCATCTAGGATGCCAAAGTTCCAGAGCGGCAGGTTGTCCGACAGCGGATAGGTCTTCTGGGCCGGCGTCAGCAAGTCGAACAAGGATTGATTGTTGGAAACAATCTCCTTGGCTCCGTAGACCTCCTCGTTCATCGCCATCTCAGCTCTGCGAGTGGCGGCATCCCCCTAATTTCATTGATTCGCGGCCATCTCAGAAGCTCCGGGAGTCGTGCGGGTTAAGGGATGAAGCGTGCGGAATCTGACGAGGCTGGTAGAGAAGTTTGAGAGTTGGCGCGCAATCCTAGTGGACGGTGCACAATCGGGAAGTCCGTCGCGTAAAACCCCAGGTGTTCGCGCAAAATCAGGCCGAAATCCGGAGAGGTTTGCGCGACGAACGGGTGAATTCCGCGCCGGAAAGGGCAATTTCGCGCACGAGAGCTCGAATGCTTATCGTGCAGAAGGCCAGTGTACGGTGCGGGGGACCCAGGGCCCCTATTTATAGGCAAGGCCGGGAGTCCGCGCTGCGCGGAAAGCGCTTTGCGCGACCGCACCGGCGAATTTCGCGCCCGACGCCCCTTTTTGCGCGCCACAGTCCCGCGCCACCCAGGACTTCGGCATTCCGGCGTCTCCCTCGGAACCCGATCGTTGCGACCTCTCGCCGATCAGATTCCGAGGGGGGGCTTTTGTAGATGCCGGAAAAGTCCATTGTTCCCAAACAAAGCTCTGGATGCGGAAAGCGAGGTCATATTTGGAGTCGGAAGCATGTTTCAGAGGGCCCGGAGGCCTTGCGCGGAATTTTGGAGGCCCGCGCGCAAACCTACCGGGATGCGCGCAATGCGCTGGGCCGGCGCGCAATTTTGCGCGCCCATGGCCCGCGCGACTCCCTTGCGCGCCGGGCCCGATTCCGCGCCCGCGAAGGAAATTCTGCCCCCGCAAACCGGATTCCGCGCCCGGGGTTGCCTATAAATATAAGGCGACCCCCGACGTTTTTGAGGTTTCCGGAAGTCGAAAGGTCTCTCGTGCGCGCAATCCAACCCCTCCCGCGCGCAATGCCGATCTTCAGGTAACCTCCTTTCTTTCGCGCAAGAAAGCCTCGGGGTTCGCCTTCGCGCGCAATCCCTTGGGCTCCTTTCCTTTGAATAATTCTTCACCCTAAGGCCTTCGCGTGCAAAAGAAGCCTCTTGCGCGCAATTGCCCCCGGGGTGCGCGCAATCCGGCCCGATTGCGCACACCCCCCCCCCTTTCAAAGTGGCCATTCGTTAAAGAATGAGCTGTTGCCCCCGCGCGCTATCCGAAGCCCGGTGCGCGCAATCTCTACCTTCCGCGCGCAAAGCGCTAGCTCAATTGCGCGCCAGCCCACCCATTTGCGCGCCGACCCGCGGTATTGCGCGCCAAGCTATTCTTTTGCGCGCAATCCGCCGGGGTCGCCCCCTTTGACCCCCTGAGGGTACCCGCCTGCGTGGCGCCCGATGATCCTCATCCAGGGTGCCCGCACCGTGCGTTGTCTTCCCGTGCGGCCCTCCAGGCTCGCGCGAAGTGACACGGACCCATCGGCGGCACCACCACGTCCAAGCTGCACGACGCTAAACTGCCTAGCCTCCATCGTCCGCGCGACAAGACGTTAAACTGCCAAGCATCCATCGTCCAACACGACGTTAAACTGTACCACGTCCGCGCTGCAAGACGTTAAACTGCCAAGTACCTTCGTCCTCAACACACGACGTTAAACTGTACTTCGTCCGGAAAGACGTTTAACCGTCCGCATCACGTGATCCTGTGCCCCGTGCGCAGGGTCCTCCCGGTTTGGATGTGGCCCCCACCCGCTCGTCTCTGCAGGGATGTTGGGATTGGAGTGGTCTTCGCCCACGGGGGTAGAGTGTTACAAACAGAACGAACTACATGGACTTTGATCCCTGTCTCCTAAACAGGGTATGTAGGAAGCCTCTCCGAGGTTCAAGCCCACCACCTGGTCGTCCCGGTCGTATTCACGTCGGTTCGTCCATCCGTGGACCCCTCCCGGGTTCACCTTCGCGTCGATTCACCTATGAATCCGCTCTTGTGGGGGACTGCACATGTGTATCTCCATTGCACTTCCCCACTGCCTTTTTCTATTTCTCTCTCCAACTTCCAGCATGACGTGAAACTGTGATCCACCCGGCCGTTCCATCCCCCTCTGTGTGAGGTGGTTCGGTTCAATCCTCCGTTCAGCAGCCTCGATCTCCTCGTGAGTCGGCTTGCCAACGTCCAGCATGACGTGAAACTGTGATCCACCCGGCCGTTCCATCCCCCTCTGTGCGAGGTGGTTCGGTTCAACCCTTGGCCCGGCAGCCTCGACCTCTTCGTGAGTTGGCTTGCTGATGTCCAGCATGACGTTAAACTGTATATCCGAACTACGCTGACTTTGATCCGCGCTAACGCGCGGTACGTAGGAATCCTCTATGGGGTCCAAGCTCTTCACTCCATCATCCATCCTGATCCTTACCCGGGCTGCCACATCCCGGTGGGGTCATGCCACTTCATTCCACTCCACTTCACTCGAGAAGCCGCCCATGTGCTGGCCCCAGCGTCGGAGGTTCCCCGCAAGGGGTTCTGTCATCTGATCCACTCCTTGTGTTGATCAGTCCGATGTCATCCCCGCTGGACGTTAAACTCGCGGCATACCCCGTGTTAAACATGGGAAGCTGAGAAAAACCTCAGGTGACACAGTTCCCCGCACCCAGCGTGGGATGCCTCAGGCCATCACGCCTTCGAGAAGCCCTATTAGGGATGGAAGGCAGACATGCAGAGTCGCAGTGCTAAGACACGCCCCCAACACCCGGAGTCACCCGGAGTCACCCGGTCTCCTCACCGCAGGTTGCTTCCCCGACCAGACTCCTTGGAGCGTCTGGGCGGAAGCAGCGTAATTAACCGGTGTCCTTGAAGATATGGTGCCGGGAATGAGATTCACGAACATTCTTAAATCTATGAGGGAGACCCGGATTAGGCGACGAGTTCCGAGGAGACGTCCACGGAAGGAGGATCCGACGTCCCATCATCCCGGTTTTGATCAAGGAGTAGACGCCCCGGAACAAGGGACGGATGCCGCCCACCTTTGGAAAGCGAGACTGCGGGGCCACAAGCCACGCGCGCCCATCCCCTCGGGTCGACGGGTGCACGCGCGAACGCGTCCTGGCGGAACAGCGCCGGAACAGAAACCCGGCGCACATCCGCACCGAAACAGCTGTATCAAATCATCGATCACTCTTTATTATTCTTACAATGAATCCATGAACCTAAATGGATTTGGCACATTATTTCTCATTGATATAGAGGAATTCAATATCATGGTTTTATATTTATAGTATTTTGTTATATATATAGTATTTTTTGGTCTTTTTTATTATGATTCTCATATATGCTAGTGTGTGAGTTAAGGTTTCATATAAATTTAATTGTTCTCATTTCCTTAAATATATTTTCAATTAAAATTAAATCATATTTAATTTCTTTTAATAAATTACATATAACAAGTTTTTTATAGAAAAGATAGAACTACGATGTATTAAACTAATCAGATCTCAAGTTATTTTCAAACAAGTTGGATAACTTTTTAGATTTTTCATTTAACAATGCTTCAGATTGTGGTCACATACACTACCCAAGAAATAATTTTGTTTCAGTACCTTGGTTGAGACATGAAGAAGTTAGATACTGTATAACTATATATTGATTTCAAACAAACTACTATGTGTGGTATCACAATATAGATAAAATGCAACCTCAAAATGATTATGATCCAAATGAGAGGACTGGATTAGAAAATTTGTTAGATGACAGGTTTTAATTTATTATTCATCATGAGAAGGAATGGATGACAACCCAATTAGGCTTCGATAAAATCACACATGATACATCTAGTGAAAATGGTGATGTTGATAGGGTGAAAAAAATTGAATGATATTTCCACAACTCCAATATAACAACAATGTGATAATATTAATAAGCTTGAATTTTTAGTTCGATTGTTTCATGGGAAAAAATTTATGGGATTTATAATACTTCCATAGATTAAATTCTTACATTTTTGAAGGACTTGATCACATATGATGCAGATATTCTCTCAAACCACTATATGGCCTGGAATTTAGTTTAGGAACTTGGATTTTCAAAAAACAAAATTCATGTTTCCCCAAAAGATCACAACTTATTATGGGAGGAAACTACTGAGTGGAATGATTGTATAAAATGTGGGACATCCTAATGGAATATAAAACTGATAGAACACCATCCCATGTTCTGTATAAAGTAATGTGGCACTTTAAATTGATCCCCAAACTCCAGAATATTTTCATGTCAAATAAAATATTAGTAAAAATGTGATGGAATGATACCGAGAGAAAGAATAATAAATATGAGTTGGTTCACCTTATAGATGGATTTTCATGGAATATATTTTTTGATAAATATATTGATTTCATAGATGATGTGTTTCATGTGAGTATGGGTATTTCATGTGATGGTTTTAATCTATTTATGAATATTATTACTTCATACCATACATGGAAAGTTTTCAAACACACTTATAACCTTACTCCATGGATGTGTATGAAAAAACCTTTCACTTTCATGATTATACTCATATGTGGACCTTTTAATATCAAAAATTATATATATGTATACATGAAACCTTTAATAAAAGAGTTGAAACATATTTGGAATGTTTTTTTCACTCATATGATTCATGTTTGAAAGACATATGTCAGATGTTTATTGCACTTATGTGGACAATCGATTATTTTCTGTTTTATGAAATTATTTCTGGATGGATCGCGAAGGGAAAACTATCATGTCCTATTTGTATGAAGAATACACAATCCAAAATATTGAAATATCACCTTAGTTTTAGTTTTATGGGACACCAAAGATTCTTTCCAATGGACCACCCATATAAGAATAATCATAGAATATTTGTAAATACTGTGGAGATTGAAAATTCACCTCAATGTATGTATGGAACTATCACGAACCGTCCCCCAGGGCCCGTGTTGTTACTACCATAATCCATCCTTCCATAGGTCAGGGGTTGGTGACTAGCACCCGAAAGGTGTATCCCTAAAATGGGAAGGCATTTTTTTTAAACCTGTACAAACACACAGTCCAAAAACACAATAAGATGAAACCACAAAGTAAAAATTGTAGTAGTAAAAGTGTGTATGGAAAGTAAAGGGGCCTAAATACAAGCCCAACTAAGAGATACATTACAACAGGAAATAGAAAACAGCTTCTGAGATTGTCCTCCACAGATTTTACCTATAGGGTAGGTACAGCTCATCTCCATAGCTCTCCACATCAACCAGTCACCTCGTGTACCTCCTGGTCTGGGTTCCTATAGACTCAACTAAGTTGCTCGTCATTTGCACAAGACACAAAAAGGTGTGGGTGAAGCTTGTGTAAGGGTGAGTACAACAATACCTAGTAGGGACCTTGAGACTCCCATAGGTCTCTCAGAATTCCAAAAAGGAAAACTAAAAAGCATGATCTCAATCACAAATCACAAAGAAAAAGACTCAACTCAAACTATTTATAACTTAAGTACAGAAGTATAGATAATTAGTCATAAAGATAGATCATCTCATTCTGTCAAGGGTTCTGTTACTGATCCATATAGGATCACTCGGTGCTGATCCACACAGGATCGCTAGGTGCTGATCCACATAGGATCGCTAGGTGTTGATCCACACATGATCACTAGTATTTGATTCATATAGGATCACTAGGTTCTGATCCATACAGGATCTCTAGGTGTCGATCACCACAGCATCTCTAGGTGCTGATCCACACAGGATCACTATTCATTCTTCACATCTTAGCCAGCCACTAAATTACCGTACATAGTACACTAGATTCTGGGAAGATCCACTCCTCAATCCATTGGTCTTACTTAATCCAACACAAATTCCCATGAATAATTAACCCAATGATATTTCATTTCATAAGGATTCCAACGCAATAGACGGCACATCAATCGGACGCACGGTCTGAGAGTTATATGCATTTTACTACCGAGGGACCGGTTAGATTTGGGTACGATCCAACCCAGCCATACTCCAACTATCTCCAAAACTCAGGTTGAGTATCTCAAAAGAACCATATCATTCCAAGGATTCTATCTCTGTAGACGGTTCATCAAACGGACGTCTAGTTTGTGACATATGGCCTTTTAAACAAAACTAGGCCATAAAGGGTCTAGGTCCTACCCAGGTCCAACATGGACTGGCCCGAACCAGCTGATTTGGGCTGTGGTGGACTCAGCCAACTGGGAAGTATAAAGGCTTGGCCCACCGGCTTGGCATGACCCACGCGAGGGGTCACGCGGCCCTTCTTTCCCGAACGGCTAAAGATTCATTCGACTCTTCAACCGGCGGTGCCACGTAGTGCCGCTTTACTGTCCGCAGGACTTGCAGGGCATGGGTCCGCCTCCACTGCAGCTTCGAAGCCATGACCTCCACCTGTGGTGTGAGACGGCATGCCACCCTTCTTCCAACATGGTCGGTCTAAATCCATCTTCCCGTGTTGGTCTACCGCGGCCCCTTACGGCGCCTCCCCCTTCTGTGGTCGGCGAGCGCTGGCGAGTCTTTCTTGGGGATCCAGCGATGCTTCGGAGCTCCATTTTCACTCCTTTCTATGCCTATGGGCCTCTCATAATGTTTCCTTCATATCATGACCCTCTGATTCACATTTCCTTCAAATTTAATATTTTTTCGTGAAGAACATGACAAAAATGAAGGGGCGGAGGGTCCGACCCTTGTTCGTTTATCCTGTGCCCTCTGCGTTAGCATCATACAAAGGGGGGTGTTGTAAACAATTGTCGAAGACAAAATAAAACCCCATTAAAAAACCCCGCAACATCTCGCATATTCAAGAACGTGGAAAAGAATCGAGAGAATTTCTTGAATTTAAAAACAACCCCTACCTTGTGAACTGTTGGATGTTGTCGCGGTCATGGAGGGAGAAGAGTCCTCGTTCATTGAAGTCTCCAATGTTCATCAATCCTGAATCGATTCTTCCAACATATTCATTCAAACCTCTGTTCTTAGTTGGTGGAAGGCACTACGACACTTTGTCAATGGTTCCCCACTTTCATGACCAAAACCCAAGCTCGAGCCTCAATTAAATAGAGGGTGAGGGTGAGTAACGCACTGAAATAATTAATGAGGTTCATTAATGAATAAACCTCCTAATTCTCAATGGCATGGTAAAAAAGACCAAGAGTAAATCCATTAAATGTCTTTACAACCCATAGGTCCCACCATTGCCACTCAACAAGAGGAAGTAAAAATAAAATAACAATTTTATGTTATTTTATTCTTCTTTAGAAATTTGAAAATCTAAATTTTATTCCTAACCTACTACGATCAAAGTTAAGATTCCCTTAAGAGAATCCCAGCACTTCGGATTTAATGGTGCCCTCATATTTTTAATCCAAGAACTAGTTCAAAAGATAGAAAATTCCACCCGCACGTTTACTAAACATACCTTAAAAAAAGTTCCAAATTCTATTCCAGGCACACCGGGCCTCGTAATCAAGCACTGTAAATTTTTGCAGACTCCTAATAATCCCAAATAACATAGAAAAATTATATGGAATTTTTAGGTTTTACATTCTCCCCATCTTAGGAATTATCATCCCTGAAATCTATAACAAAACTAGGGGAACAAATGGGAGTACTGAGTAGGTATCTGTGCCTCCCACTCCCATGTGCTCTACTGAAGATTCTCATGTTTCCAATGAACTCACACCAGAGGAATCAACCACCCATGAATAACCCACTCCTATCGATCCTCTATCTCTACTGGGAACTCCACAAACGTCATCCCATCATCGATGTCCAGCTCGCTCCAGCCGATAACGTGTGATGGATCATCCACATACCACCTCAACTGTGACACATGGAAAACATTATGCACCAGGTGAATTTGTGGGGGAAGATCTAGATGGTACACCACCTAGCCTACTCTTTTGAGGATCTTTAAAGGTTCTAAGAACCTTAGATATAGCTTGATTCCTTATACAAACCTATGTAATCCTCGTCGAGGTGAGACCATAGGAAGACATGGTATCCCTCCTCAAACTCCAAGGTTCTCCAACCCCTATGGGCATAAGGCTTCTGCCAGCTCTGTGTAGTCTTCATCCACTCCTAGATGATCTGCAGCTTCTTTGTGGTAGCCTGTACCAACTTTGGACCCATAAGTGTCAACACCCTTGGGTTTTTCTAGCATAGAGTTTATCTACAAGGTCACCTGTACAGGGCCTCAAATGGAGCCATACCAATGGTGGAGTGATAACTTTCATTGCATGTGAACTCCACCAGTGGATGGTGGTTTTCCCTACTATAGCCAAAATCCAGGACGCAAGCACATAGCATGTCCTTGAGTGTCTATATGGTCTGCTCCATCTGGCCATCTATCTGAGGATGGAAGGCGGTGCACAAATGTAGCTGAGTCCTGAATGCCTCTTGTAATCCCTTCCACAAAAGGGATGTAAAATGAGTGATGCGATCTAAGATGATCATAGATGGAACCACATAAATCCATACAATATTATTTATGTAGATACATCCCAAGTTCTCTACTGGTCCCTACTCTCGGATGGGTAGAAAGTGGGCCGACTTTGTGAGTTTGTCAATGACCACCCAAATAGAATTGTGGCCCCTAGAAGGATGTGGTAGCCCCGTCAGGAAGTCCATGGATACACCATAAAACTTATCCTCTGGTACCTCAAGTGGTTGAGCTAAGCCTGCTGGTACCTGATTCTCGGCCTTCACTTGCTGACAAGTAAGGTATCGTGATATAAACTCTGCCACTTCTTTCTTCATCCTTGGCCACCAGTACTGATGTTGAAGGTCTTGGTAAATCTTCGCCTCTCCAGGATGTACCGCCAAAGGGGATGTATTGAACTCCCTCAACACCTCCTTCTATAGAATCACTAGTACCATAGTGCATCCTCTGAAGAGGATGATGTGCTCCCCACCTTCATAAAATCCATTAGGAGCTTGTCCTGAGGATATCTAACCACGTCGGGCCTCGCAGTCAACGTCCCCAAGTTGTGCCTCCCTGAATTGCTGAAGGAGTGGGGGAGTAACTGACATAAACTCGAGGTAAGATGCTCCATCACTATCAATTAAGGATATATACAATTCATCTAGCTACTCTATCACCTCACTCAGCAACTGCAGACAAGACTTCCTACTGAGTGCATCTGCCACTATGTTCCCCTTTCTAAGAGTGTAGACTATCTCAAAGTCGTAGTCCTGGAGGAACTCTAGCCATCACTGATGTCTTAGGTTCAGGTACTTCTATGAGAAGATATACCTGAGAATCTTGTGATCAGAGTAGACTATAAAACATTCTCTCATCAAGTAGTGTTTCCACATCTTCAATGCAAAGACCACTACTGCTAACTTCATGTCATGGGCAATGTAGTTTTTCTCATGTTATCTCAGCTTCTATGAACCGTAGGCATTCACCTCTTGCTCCTACATCAAGACACAACCTAGTATGGTCCCTGATGTGTCGTAGTAGACTACATACCCAACGCCCTTTTCTGGTAGCCTCAAGATGGGGGCACGCATCATCCTCTTCCTCAGCTCCTAAAAACTATGCTAGAATATCTTCGTCCACACAAAGGGATTTCCATTCTTTTTCAAATCTTAAAAGGGTGTCGAAACTCTATAAAATTTGGGTATGAATCTCTGGTAGTACCTAGACAATCCTAGAAAACTCTGCACTTCGGTCACACTCCTGGGTGGCTCCTAAGAAAGCATTGCATCTATCTTCACCAGATCCACTGCAACTCCAACCTTTGAGATAACGTTCCCTAGGAAGTGGACTTCCTATATCCAGAACTAGAACTTTGAGAGATTTCCATAAATTTGGTGCTCTTAGAGTGTATCTAGAACTATCTGAAGGTGCATGGAGTGCTCCTTCTCCAACGCTGAGTATATCAAGTTGTCATCGATGAAGACTACCATGAAGATATCGAGGTAAGGATGGAAGATCCTGTTCATGATCCCCATGAACACTACCAGAGCATTGGTCACTCTAAAGGGCATTACCAAGAACTCATAATGGCAACATCAACATCTGAAGGTTGTCTTCAATAGTTCTTCATCTCGTACCCTGAGCTGGTGATATCCTGATCTGGGGTCTATCTTCGAAAACCATTGAGCTCCCATCAGCTAGTCTAATAGGTCATAAATCCTTGTGAGTGGATACTTGTTCTTTACAGTCACCTGTTTTACGTGCCGATAGTCCACACAAAGCCTCATACTCCCATTTTCCTTCTTGGAAAACAAAATCAGGGATGCCCATGGAGAAACATTGGGCCTTATGAACCCCTTATTCTGCAAGTCCTTCAGCTGTACCCATAACTCATGAATCTCTATAGGAGCCATCTGATATGTTGGTATAGATATATGTGTCTTTACATGGTACAGTTCATTGTAGAAGTCTACCTATCTGTGAGGAGGTGGTCCCAGAACATCATTAGAAAATACATCAGCATACTAGTCCACCACTATAGGATAACTCAGACTCCTCACGTTAATAGCTCTGAGGGTAAGGCTATCCAACTGATGATTGATCGGTTACACCCTCCTTCAAGAGGGCCCATCCTATGCTGCAAAGGATTCCTGCTCATTTGTGAAAGAAAACCTAATCCCATCCTCATAGACACACCCCACTTTATGCTTAAAATATTTGATTTGATCTTGGACTGTGGATAGCCAGTCCATACCCAATATGATGTCATAAGGCCTTGATGATACTACTAGGAGATTCATTCCAAATCTCTCACCTCCTAGAGTGAGCTCACACTATCTACACCAGTGTTTAATCATTGAATCTTCTCATGTAGAAGTCTTTAATTGTAAAGATTGATCAAATGGCTCCGTCAGAATTTCCAAGCTCTGAATGAGTGTTGTGGCAATAAAAGAGTGACTAAAACATGTGTCTATAAGAACTAAAACTAGGGTGGAATAGACATAGATTTTACCTCTAATCATGTATGAAGCATCATGGTCATAGGCCTCTGTCATCTAAAGTTGTGCTTTCCCCTGTCCACCTGCTCCTTGTGGTCGGGTTGGACCACCTGGGGTGGTGGTGGTAGAACCTTAAACTGTCATCCACCACCTACTTCATATCCTTCTCCTCTACCACGTATATCGCCCTGTGAACCCCCTCACTTGAACCTCATCCGACACCTCGGTAGTCCCTCGGTTATCTGATGATCATCTATGTAAGAAGTCGAATAGAAACAAGCCATGTGTCCCTATCCACTTCAATAGTAATAGGATTTAGTCTTTAGAAGACCCCCTCTGCCTTGCGAGATCCACACCTTCGGCCCAGCATTCTAGGGTCATCCACCAGAAGGTTTGGCCCACTTGGACCTCTACATCATCTACCTACTTCATGCTGCAAATGACTCAACTACCTTCCATTCGGTGGTGGATCTCACCGTAGGTGCCTTCTCATCTAAGAATCTCTCCCCCAATAATTCTCACTCAAGTACTCGAGCCTGTGTTGGGATATTGAGCGATATCATCGATGCTTTGATCTCCCGTTCGAGACCCAACTCCAAGGTCTGGGACCTAAAGAAAGGGTCACATTCCATGTCGGTGGAGTAGCGTGAGAGGTCAGTGAATCTCACCGACTACCGGGCCACTGATAGGTTTCCCTACTGTAAGTGCAGCAGCTCCTAGATATGCACTGAGCATAAAGTCGCTGGAACAAACTCCGCCATGAAGAGGGTCTCAAAGTCTAACCAGAAGAGTGTTTCCTCCTCATGCTTCTGCAGCATCAGACTCCACCATATCCCTATTGTGCCCTGGAATAGGCTAGCAGCTAGGATCACCATCTGATCTGCTGGTGTCCCAACTAGGTGGAAAACCCATCACATAGCCTCCATCCAGTCCTCAGCTACTTGGGGATCTATCTTGCCTTGAAACCTCAGAGGCCTCTTCCGCTGGAACTCGTCCAACACACTCAGTTGGAATGCACTGTTTGCCAGTGGGTCTGCTGGAAACTGCTGCCCAACAGGTGGTGGTGATGCTGGTACACAACCTGAAGGTGCTATCACTATAAGAGGGCCCTGCACCGAAGCCTCATCACTCTATGGGCCTTCATCAGGAACTCTCTATAGAATCCTAGCTGGCTATCTACATGGAGGCATCCTAAAAAGAAATAGGTGTTCCATGGTCAAAAGTTATACCTGGTGAGCTGACTCAAAAGAGATCAAAATTAAAACATTTCCAAAATACACGCAATCAGTGTTTTTCTGTACCAAGTCAGAAATCAAAATTCAGGGTCCCGGTGTATGGATATGTCGGTCATCGCACCAATACTAGACTCCCTGGACTGAAATCCGAACTCAAGACACTTAACACTATTTCTCTATTGGAAAGATCAGATTCCTAGTTCTTCAGTAGAACTGACTCCTCTGATACCACTTTGTCATGACCCGTCCCCTGAAGCCCATGTTGTGACTACCCCAATCCCACCTTCCATAGGCCAGGGGTTGTAGACAAGCACTAAAAAGGCATATCCCTAAAACGGGAAGGCGTTTACTTTGAAACTGAATAAACACATAGTCCAAGAACACAACAAGATGCAACCACAAAGTAAAAATTATAGTAGTAAAAGTGTGTATGGAAAGTAAAGGTTCCGAAATACAAACCCAACTGAGAGATCCATTAAAACAAGAAATAAAAAACAGCTCCAGAGATCATCTGCCACGGATACAACCTGTAGGGTAGGTACATATTGTCTCCATAGCTCTCCACATCAACCAGTCACCCCATGTACCACTTGGTCCTGGCTTCTATAGACTCAGTCGAGCTTCTCATTGTCTGCATAAGACACAATAAGGTGCAGGAGAAGCCCGTACATGGGTGATTATAACAATACACAGTAGGGACCCCAAGACCCCCAAAGGTCTCTCAAGATTCCACAAAGGAAAACCACAAAGATTGATCTCAATCACAAAGCACAAAGAAAAATACTCAGCTTAAACTAGGTATAACTTAAGTATAGAAGTACAGATAATTAGTAGTAAAGCTAGACCATCTCATTCTGTCAATAGTTTTGCTAATCATGTACACAGGATCGCTCAGTGTTGTTCCACACAGGTTCGCTAGGTGCTGATCCACACAGGATCACCAGGTGTTGATCCACACAAGATCATTAGGTGTTGATCCACATAGGATCGCTATGTGTTGATCCACACAGGATCGCTATTCATTATTTACATCGCAACCAGCCACTGGATTCCCATACATAGTATGCTTGGTTTTGGGATGATCTGCTCCTCAAGCCATTGGTCTTACTTAAACCGAAACAAAGTCCCACGAATAAGTAACACAATGATTCTTCATGTCATAAGGGTTCCAATGCAATAGACACCATGTCAAACGGACGCCCGATCAGAGAGTTATAGGAATTTTAGTGTCAAGGACCTGGTTGGATTCGGGTATGATCCAACCCGGCCATACTCCAACTTTCTCCAAAACTCATGTAGAGTATCTCAAAAGGACTATCTCATTCCAAGGATTTCAGTTCCATAGACAGCCCGTCAAATGGATGTTGGGTTTGTGACATACAGCCTTTTAAGAAAAACTGGGCCATAAAGGGTCGGGGTCTGGTCTGACCCGGTCGGACCGACTCAGCCCGGAAAGGCCACAGATCAGCATGGAACGAACCAGCTTGGCCGTGGATCAGCCTGACCTGAACAATCTTGTCCGCAGACCGGTTCGGCCTAAACCAGTTTGGTCGTGGACCGACCCGGCCCGAACCGGCTGGGCCCCGGTGGCCTTGGCCTGCTGGGCCATGGACCATCCCAGCCTGAACCAGCTGGGCTGGGCCGTGACAGACTTGGACCACTGGGTAGAGGACCAGCCTGGCCCGCCGGATGGGCGTGACCTACATGATGGGTCATGCGGCCCTTCTTTCCCAAACTTTTAATGAGTTGTTTGGCTCTTCAACTAGTGGTGCCACGTGGCACCACCTTGCTGTCTCTGGAACCCGCAGGGCATGGGTCCTTCTCCACTTCAGCTATGAATCCACATCCTCCACCTACGTTGCATGATGGCATGTTCCCCTTCAACCAACATGGCCAGATGAAAGTCGGTGTCCCCTGCTGGTCTGTCGTGGAACCATGTGGTGCTTCCCCTTCCGTGACTAATGAGCACCGTCTGCCACCTTCTCCCACCGGTGTCACGCCGGTGGGTCTTTCTTGGGGCTCCAGAAATTCTCTGGAGCTCTATATTCACTCTCATATTTTCCTACAGGACACCCAGAATGTTTTTTTCATAGCATGACCCTCTGATTCACATTGCTGTCAAATTCAAAATTTTCCCATGAAGAACACGACAAAAATGAAGGGGTGGAGGGTCTGAGCCTTGTTTTTTTAGCCCGTGCCCTTTTAGTTAGCATTATATCAAAGGGGGTGTTGTAAAAAATTGTCAAAGACAAAATAAAACTCTATTCAAAAACCCCGCAGCATCCCGTAAATTCAAGAATGGGGAAAAGAATCGAGAGAATTTCTTGAATTTAAAAACAACCCCTACCTCGTGAACCGTTGGATGTTGTCGCTGTCATGGAGGGAGAAGAGTCCTTGTTCATTGAAGTCACTATCATTCATAAATCCTGGATTGATTCTTCCAATTTCATCATTCAGGCCTCTTTTCTTCATTGGTGGAAGGTGTTATGGCACTTCGTTAGAGGTTCCTCACTTTCGTGACAAAAACTCTATCCTGAGCCTTAATTAAATAGAGGGGGGTGAGTAACACATCGAAAGAATTGATGTGGTTCATTAATGAATGACCCTATTAATTCTCAATAGCATGGTTATAAAGACCAAGGGTCAATCCATTAAATGGCTTGAAAACCCATCGGTCCCACCACTGCCACTCAACAGGAGGTAGGAAAAATAAAATAACAATTTTATGTTATTTTATTATTATTTAAAAATTTGCAAATCTAACTTTTTATCCCAACCTACTATGGTTGAAGTTAATCCTCCCTTAAAAGAATCTCAACACTGCAGATTCAATAGTTCTCTTAGATTTTTTATTTGAGCACTAGTTTAAGAGATAGAAAATTTCACCCATGTATTTACTGAACATACCTTAAAAAAAGTTCAAAATTTCATTTCGGGCACACCGGGCCTCTAAATCAAGTGCCGTCAATTTTTGCAGACTTGTAATAATCCTAAATAATTTTAAAAAAATTATATGTAATTTATGGGTCTTTATATGAACTGATGTTCTTAATGAATTGAAAGATTTCAATTTTTCATTCGAGAAGTGTCAAATGAAATATAGAAAAGGGAAGAATGTTTCCATTAAATCCTGTTACAATTGGAAGAAGATGAGTATCTTCTTTGAGTGTCCTTATTGATCAACCAATTTGTTACATCATTTCTTAGACCTAATGCACATTGAAAATAATATATGTGAAATATTTTTCCAATTATTCTAAATCTCAATATAAATACAAAAGATTATTTATAATCTTGACGTGGCTTGGTGGTTGGGGAATCAGACTAGAATTTCATCAAGTGTGTATTAGTGAAAATAAATTGAATGTTTTGTGTTATTATTATGTGATGATACCTAAAAAGAAAAATTAAATTTCTAAAAGTATTAGATACTATTAAAATTCTTGATGGATATTCAAGAAACTTTTCAAAATGGGTCAGTATAAGAGATTCTAAGCTGAAATCTTTGAAGACACATTATTATCACACACTTGGGCATGCGTTGATTTCAATATAAATATTTTATCTTATTTCCAATAACATAAGGGTGTTAGTTATTTATTTTTTAAATTTCTTTTGAGATATTTATGCAAATAATTTATCAGTATTTCTTGAAAAAAAATGTTTGCAGAGGCACCATTAATTTTGAATGGGTTAGTGAAAATATTTCCTCTATCATTTTTTCACATGAATGTTACATCTAGTTGTCCATATTTCAACAAAAATACTTCTTGAAGGACCTATTTATTTTCATTGGATGTATCCTATAGAAAGAAACATGTTCACAATGAAGCCTTATGTTTGGAACAGAAATCATCCTCAAGGTTCTATCGTCAAAGGTTACATGGATCAAGAATGTAAGGATTTCTGTTCAATGTATTTTTCTAATATGACTACGAGACAGAATAGACCAATTGAGAAATAAATTAGAATATTATAAGAAAATTGAACCAATTTTTCCATCACTTCCCCAAATAGGGGGAATTCTCAGATCATATACATTGACCACATTAAGCCTTAAAGAGAGGGATATGTCACATCGCACAGTTTTGTTTAATTGTGATTTTTTCTATGACTATATCAAGTAAGTAAATTAAACATGTGTATATTATTTCATCTCATGTAATTATATATATATATATGTTAACTAATTTCTATTTTTTAGTAGGGAACATAAAAAATGATAAATATAAAGCATCATTCTTTATATTTGAGAAGTATAGTGACTTTTCATAACAATGAGTTTTCTGCTTAGTTGAAATTGAAGGACGAAATATTACTAAAATATGTTAATAAAATAAATATTTAATTAAGTTTTATATTCATTTATATTTTAGGATTTTAGTTTTCCTATTGACTTTATCTCTGAGGAAATGAGATCTTTGGATTTTGGTCCTAATTCCATTGATCATGAATGAAACTCAGTTGAGATCAATGGGTACAGATTTATTATCAATTAATGAAAAAAAATATATAATAACACAACATGGGGGTGTTATGGTAACCTCAATAATAGACTATTATGATAGTGCATCAGATAGTAGACCTCAATTTAAAAATTCATCATATTAAGGAGTCATTGAGAAAATACTAATATTGGATTATTAATCACATTGTTGAGTCACTAAAATGAAATTCTAGTGGTTTGATTTGATGATTATATATGGAAAAGTTATTTATTATTATGGATTTTGGGTTATTTAAATGACTCCCACTCTTTCTACCGATGAACCATATGTTTTGGCATCAATGGAAAAACATGTTTTTTATGTCAAAGATAATCTTCAACCTGAATTTGGTACCATTATTTAAGTAATACCAAAACTTATTTTTTATGGTGGTGATGATTGTATTAACACCATCCCAGCTCCCATTGTCCACAATCTATTTATTACGATGACTCCAATACTCAATTGTTAGAGTCGATTGTGAACCTGAGTTGTGGTGGGAAATATATTGAATAATTTGTCTATGTTATCAATTCTTTTGGTTTAGCTTGACTTGGGTTGTTGAGGTTGGTGATATAATTTTTTTTACTATTAATTAAAAATATTTTGTACCCAACTTGACCTTCAAGTTCATTCTCAATATTTACTGGTTGTAGTTTTCCTTGAGTTTTATTTTTAAATATTAAATTGAACTGTATTCAAGCCTACCAAACCAATCATAACTGAAACAACTAAATTGTTAAAGTAAACAAGATGAATTAAATTATACATATTAAACTAATTGATATGAAAATAAAAAACAAATAAAAATAATTACATAACCAAAAAAATGGAAAAATTAACTAACCCAAAATATGAACCAAATGACCTAAGATAAATAAAAATGGTGAAATGACTTAATCAATTGAAAAAAATGAACCAAATGACCTAAGAGTAATAAAATTGGAAAATGACCTAACAAAAATTTAATTATAGTGAATTGAAAATAAAATAAAAATAAACTACAAAAAAAGTTCATTCACAGCGGTTTTTTTCAACTAGCAGTAGTTTAATCCACTGCCTAGATGTATAGTGGTGGTTAATTAAACTGCCACATATTTCATGGTTTCTAGTCATTTAAAGGAAGATTTTTTAATTTTGTAGAGTTTTTCATATGTGTTATTTTTGAAAATTTAGCGGTGCTTTTATGTTTATTTTGCGGAAGTTATTTTATTTTAAAACAAATATGGTGTAATATAAATAAAATAAAACAAACCGCCATTGAATATATGAGAGGAGGTTTCAATTAACTACCTAAAAAACATATTTTATTTAATATATTTAGAGTAGGTTTCAATTAACTGACCACGTCATCTAATCAAATTTAACAAAAAATAAAAAAAAAACTAATACTAGACATAATAAATCAGAATTAAAGTAGAAAACTAGAAGAATTTTGGGGATCAGAATGGTCAACCTCCTACCTACTATTATCATTTTCCACGTATAATGAAAACTAGAACATTTAAGAAAATAAATGTAAACTGAAAAAGAAACTGAATATATTAAGAATGTCATACATAAAATTTATTATTTTGTTAATAAAAAAAATATTTTAACATAAAATAAATAATATATAATGAAAAACACATTGAAAACATAAACTTTCCTATTTAAGATTTTATTCAAAACTTGAAACAGAAAAGGGATAAGTAAATATTATAATTTATTTTGGAAGCTACGTATGGTGTTCTTGAACGTAACTTAGTAAAAAAATTAAAGAATATGATATCAAAACATGTCATATATTTCAAAAACAACTCAACTGTGGTTTTCCAATGATTTCACATCAATTTGATGTCATTTTCTATGGTTTGGACCATTCCACACACATTTTAGTGTTTTAGAACACTAAAACCCGTTTACGGACATCGTGGAAAAACCGCAATTTGAAATGATTTTTTTTTGGTTCCTACATTTTACAATTAAATATACAGTCAATTTCCTCTAATTTCAAGTCAATCTAATGTTGTTTTCTAGGTTTTGACCCCTCAAAGCCTGTTTTTAAAAGCTTTTGTACCATTAAGAAATATTTACCAAGTAATTCCAACCACACCACATATCATATTGATGTTTTTTCTTTGTGTACATGTCAAAAACAATTCATCAGTATTTTTCCCTTGATTTCAGATCAATATAATGTCTTTTTCTATGCTTTTGATCATTCCACACACGATTTAGTGTTTTAAAACACTAAAAATGAGTTTTTAGATATCTTGGGAAAACCATAATTCTAAATGTTGATTGGTTGATTATTACACATCACAAATTACTTAAGTATCGTTTTCCTTAAGTATCAAAATAGTATGAATGAGTTACTCAGTTTTGAGTAGGTCAGTTGTCTTTTTTACTCAAATGGATGTCAATTTTAAATAAGAAAAGATGCACTTGGATCCATATCGGGCACATCATGTATCAGATTGAGGTGATGTTGATTCCTACACCTAAAAATTACATTTTTATTTTTGTACCAAAGTTTCAAAAAAATATGAATGCATTTTCTCAATTTTGAGTAGGTCATTTGTCCTTTTACTAAAACTAATGTCGATTCTAAATAAAAATATATACTTGTAGTCATACTGATCACATCATACATTGTATTAAGGTGAAGTTGATTCCTAAACATCTCAAATAACTTATGTATAATTTTTATAAATTATAAAAACAATCCTAACATTTTTTCTTAGTTTTGATTACCTCACTTGTATTTTTTACTATGTTGTCATTTTAAACTAGAAACATAGACTTTGACTCATACTAATCACATCATATATCAGTTCAGTGTGAGACTGATTCGTACACATCATAGATTACTTAAAAATAAATTTAAAAAAAGTATCATGAAAATCTGAGCGTGTTTTCTTAGTTTTTAGTGAGTAACACTTTTTGAACAAAATTGTAGATTTTAGAATGATAATGTACACATTGAGCCATAACGATCACCCCATGAATCAGATTGAGGTGTGGATGATTCCTACACATCTAAAATGAATTATGGATAATGTTACTAAAGTATAAAAATAATCCTAATGTGTTTTATTGGTTTTGAGTAGGTCAGTTGTCCTTTTTACTAAAATAGGTCTTAATTTTAAACAAAAACATGCACTATGAGCCATACCAAGCTCATCAAGTATCATATAGAGGTGTGGTTGATTCCTAAAAATCCAAAATGACTTATTAATCATTTTTCTAAAGTATAAAAATAATCATAATTAATTTTATCAGTTTTGAGTAGGTCATTTTGTCTTTTTACTAAAATTAAAGTCAATTTTACATAAAAAGACACACTTGGAGTCATACTAGTCACACTGTTCTTCAAATTGAGGTGGGGATAATTCATAAATGTCTAAAATGACTTATGTATCATTTTAATAAATTATCAAAACAATATAAATGTGTTTTCTTAGTTTTGATTACGTCGCTTTTCTTTTTTACTAAATTTTCATTTTAAAATGGAAACTTGCACTTTGACTCATACTGATCACATCCTATATCATTTTTACATGAGAATGATTCTTATATGTCAAAAATGACTTATTAATTTATTTAATAAATTATAAAGTACATATAAGCATGTTTTCTTAGTTTTTAGTGAGTGAAATTTTTTAACTAAAATGTCGATTTTAAATTGATAACAGACACATTGAGTCGTACTAGGAACATCGTGTATAAAATTGAGGTAAGGATGATTCCTACATGTCATAAATGACATATGAATTATTTTAATAAAGTATCAAAACAATATTAATGTGTTTTATCTATTTTGAGTAGGGTAGTTTCCCTTTTTACTAAAATTAATGTCAATTTTTTAAAAAAAATATGCACTTGGAGCCATACTAGGAACATCGTGTATCATATTTAAGTTCAGTTGATTCATAAATTTCAAAAAATTACTTATGGATTGTTTTCATAAAGTATAAAAACAATATTAATGTGTTTTCTCTATTTTGAGTAGTTCGTTTTCCTTCTAAACAAAAATTGATGTAAATTTTAAATAAAAAGACACACTTAGAGTCATATCAGTCACACCATGCATCATATTGAGGTGAGACTGATTCATAAACATCTAAAATAAATTATAGATATATGTACTAAATTATCTAAAAAATATGAATTCATTTTCGTGGTTTTCAGTATGTCACATTTCTTTTTTACAAAATTTTTATTTTAAACTAGAAACACACGTTTTGAATCATACTGATCACATCGTGTATCAGTTCAATGTGAAAACAACTCCTACATGTCACAAATTACTTATGAATCAATGTCCAGATTATTAATAAAATTCTAAAGTGTTTAATTGGTTTTTAGTGGGTGAAATATTTTGAACTAAAATGTTGATTTTAAACTGATAACGGACACTTTGAGTCATATAGGGCACATTGTGTATTAGATTGAGGTGAGAATGATTCCTACATGTCAAAAATGATATATAGATCATTGTATTAAAGTATAAAAACAATTAGAATATTTTTTTTCTTGGTATTGAGTATGTCATTTGACTTTTTACTAAAATTAATGTCAATTTTCAATAAAAATAAGCACTTTGAGTCCTACCGATCACACCATCTGTCAGATTGAGGTGCGGCTAATTCATACACATCCCAAAATCTCAAAACAATTATAGCTACCAATTTTACCATTATTTCCATTGTATTTATTTTTTAAACAGCTTATACTTCATATTTATTTGATGTTATTAGCCGAAAAACCATTCTCACTTTTAAAAGCTAAAAGAGAAGAGGAAGATCATGTGTCCATTATATCATGAGAAGTCACCATAATGGGTGCATGATCTTCTTATACTCTTATAACTTTCAATAATGAGAAAGTTTTTTTTGACTAATAACACCGAATCAATATTCATTATTGGCAGTTTGAAATAGAAATTCAATGAAAATAGAAATTGTGCAAACATTGGCATACAGAAACATTTTATCTATTTTATTCCTTGTTATAGATAGTTAAAAGAAATATATGACTTCCCAAAAAATATATAAAAACTGATTAAGTATTAGATAAAAATAATAAAGAAATTAACTTATAAATAGTAAAAAATGATGAAAAAATTAATTAAATAATTGGTATGGATTTAACTTTTCATGATGGTTGTATGAATTCTTAACGCATTTCCTTATAGTAATTATCTCAGTTGTTGGCTCGAAGTCCAATCTCTTACAAGCATGAGAAACTTTAAACAAACCACCCCAACTCGATCAAAACAATCCACATATATAAGAAAAAAATTATTATATCAGTAATACTAAAAAGAGATAAATAAAATATAAATATGAAACAATACAGTTTATCACAAAGTAAACCCATGAATGTTCTAAAAGATATCAAATATGTCTTCCTAAATTGAGATTTAGAATATCAAGTGTCTTTCTCAGTAAATATAAAATTATTTATTCTTATATATTTATTTTTAAATTTTTATTTTATTTTTACTATGGTAACATGTTTTACCTATATAAATTAAGTTTTACTAAACATATAAAATAACCCTTATAACTAAATTTTTGTGTGTTTAGCCTTCTCTTTTATGAATTTAATGTAATCCAATTTATAATCATAATAAAATAAACATTTAAAATACAACATTTTTTATATTTGAAACCCATTTTTTGTAGAAAAATAATATTTTTTCTATTATTTTTTCTTAATGTTATTCATTAATTATTATTAAAATTTCTATTGATATAATCATATATGTTTGAAAACATCATTATAGTGCCATTATTTTTAATAGATCAATCTAATTTTTTAATTTAATAGACTAAATAATTATTTTGATTAAAATATTACATATTTTTGAAAAATTATATAAAAGTGTTTTATAAATACAAAAAAGTATATTTTTTGATTTATTATATATATTTATTTATAATATAAAAAGGATTCAAAAAATTTAATTTATTCTTCCATTATAGAAACTAGTATCCCCCCCCCATGCAATCGCATGGGATTAGTTTTTTATTTTAAAAATAATGTGTTGAGTATGAATTAAAAAAATTAAAAGAATAAATAATAAACATGTAATGAAACCATGGGATTAAAATAATAAATGGTAAACATGAAATGAAACTATGAAATGAGTGAGTGAAAAATCCATAGCGAGTATGTCTATTTATTTCCAAATTTAGTAAAAAACATGAAACCATATAATAGCATGTGTGTAAGGGTATTAAAATTAATTCCTTAAATGAAACATATCAATAATGAATTATATTCATGTATTTCAAAAGCATATAAAAAATATCTACTTGCCCTTAACCATAAATAATTAAAATACAATTTCATTTGAATATGAAAAAATTATACCTAAATTGTAATCTCCCCATTGAAGTAATAATAAGAACCCGAAAAATTCCTCCTGAAAGATGTGTTTTGTTTTAACTTTTACTTATACATGAAATTATAGAATAAGACATTCGAAGGAATGTTTCTTTCGAGACCCAGTCTCTATAGTGCCAAAATCCTATGTCTCAATCCAACAAAAATTAATATAAAAAATCCAATTATTACTCAAAAATGAATTTCTCATATCAATGAAAATTTTCATAAGTAAATTTTCAATGAATTAAATCATGAGATATATAGTTAAAATAATTCAAATATTTACTTATTAATGGTTGAAATGAAAATGAGAAGAAAATATTGTATATTTAAGCAACATTATAATTATGATATTTTGAATATTTATATAACTTAAATATATTTTTATCTAGATGTAAAGTCATGAAATTGTCAAATTATAAATATATGACATTTTTAAACAATCATGGTTGAATGAAACAAAAAAAGAACTCAAATAGTAAAATAATAAATCCATATCATGCTTAGGGAGTAATTTTCATCATATAATATGATAATTTAAAACTCATTTCAATATCTAATTGAAGTATAAGGTGTTTATATAATAATTTAAACTTGTTACATTATGATATTTCATGTATAATTGAATCTCAATTATGGAATTACATGTTTATGCTAAACTATGAAATTTGGGACTGAAAATTAGAAATAATTTTAACTATGAAACACATAGAACAAACCACCTTGGGGACTAAATATATTATCTAATGGGAATGTTGAAGGAAACAAAAGATAAATTATTTTCATTTGGGAGGGGAGAATAAAATACATAAGGATATAAAATGATTTTCCAAAAAGGATTAATGATTTTTATTTGAAGAATATATGACTTATTAAGCATAATTTTCATCAAACAGGAATCATGATAATTTAGAGAATTTCATTACCTTCTTAAGTGGATGATTTTCATCTTATATTATTGTATAAATTATTTTAAGCCTGGTTACATGGTTGGCTAACCTCATTCATTTTTAATGTGAATCATCTTTTAGTTTGGTATATTTGTTTCATACTCTCTCATGGAAAAACATCATAATCCATAAATAAACTACAAAGTGATTACAAAAAATTATATTAATTAGAAATTTCATAATAAAAAAGTAAAATATAGACTGATTACATAACAAATAACTCATAAAGGACAATATTATAACTTCAATAAGCATTCATCGAATATAAGCATATGTAGTGCATTACTTTTAAAAAATATATAGAGCTATTATGGAATAATTATAATGGTATCAAACTATAATTAATAAATCATAAAACAATGATTATCAAATTAAAATTAGAACTACATAATCTAATGTAAGATATAGATTTATTACAAAAAAATATTAATTAATATATATGGATGAAACCATTAAGGGGGTTTTCATTGTCATCAAGGAGGGGATCCGAGTTGGGGATAGGGAGGTTAGAGGGGGGTTCGCATCACCACTGGGGAGGGGAACTGACCTAGGGTGAGGGAGGTCAGAGCGGTGTCTGCATCATCGGTGAGGAGGAGAAAATTGATCAAGGGAGAGGGTGTTTGGAAGGGGGTCATGTTCAGAAGGGGGTGTTGTGGGGGTTGAGGTATCTACTGAAATGGTTAAAGGTAGGTCTGAGGGGTAGGGGAGGGGGTCACGGTTTCAGGGTTGTTGTCGAGTAATGGCGATGAGGGGGTTGATGGAGGGAGTTGGTGTAAATGGGTTGGGGTAACACATAGGGAGAGGTTGAGGGGGAGTAATTAGGGTTTTTTAAACATTTATCATAGGTTTAATTAAAACTTATGTTAATTGTTAAAATAATAAAAATATAGTGGTTGTTTTATAAAATTGCTGCTATATTATATTTTTTTAAGATGGATTTTATTCATAGAGGTTACTAGAACTACCGCTAATAAACTGCTGCTAAGATGTGATTTTATATAGTGTTATATCATACTCATTCCAAACATTCAAATTTTAATGTATTGTTTTTTCTATGACATGTATAAGGATTTGATATTATTCCCACTAGATATAAAATGTTTTTTTATGTCATTACGTATCCTATATTGGGTTTGAAAAGTGGTATTCCTTATTTAGGTCATGCCTCATATTATTTCTTGTTTGGGTTATACATTAGTTATGGATTTATATTCAATTCCATATTTTTTTCAAATGGAGTAGATGAAAAATATTGAGGAGATACGAAGAAAAAGGATGACAGAAAACAATCATTGAATGGGTGATATGGGAATCCCTTCTTTAGTTCCCATTGTGAGTATTTTATTTCAAATATATATATCAATAACATATAATTTCATGTGATTATTTTTTTTAAAATTTTAATGACGATCCACCACCAAGGTTACATTTATTCACTGACCAGCCTAGTGGTTCTAGTGCTCAGGCTGGCGATATGAGGGGGTGGTATTACGACTAGTCACACCCGTTAGAATACCCGATCACACCTCATCCCTCCCGAAGATGTAAGATCTACCACACATTTTGATCTCGTAGTGTTTTTACAGGCACCCAGGATATTTAATCCACCCTTTTTTGCACTACCTTTTTCATTTGAGCCTCCTCTCCAATCATACCCATATCTGATGATCATTCATACTCCTCATTCATATTATGCATTTGCACAGCCATTTGTGCTATCTTATTTTCCTTCTTCTTCTTACTCCTTGATCGACTACATTCCTACTTATTTTAATCCTTCTCTAACACATTATGAGCCTATATAAAAGACACTTACACCCACTCCATTATTATAGAATGATGTTCCTTCAGTTCCTGGTGATCCAGCAATGCTCATGGATCAACCTGCCTTGGGTATATTTATAGAACCCTATTATTTTATTACAATAATTTATTTTCATTATAAGATGTATGGATATAATTTTTTTTCCTCTTTAACAACCAGATATTGTAATAAAAGGTGTGAAAATACATGCATGCTTTTGGTGTGGAACTTCTGTACGTAGATGATGGTGGATTATAATGAAGATAACCCAATGATTGAAAAAACATAGTGGGAATGTAGGAGTTGTTTAGAGATTCTTGACAAATACTCTAACATCATTCCCGTCAGTCCTCTCTCCTGTAAACAACTTCTAAATAAAGTAAAGGATAACACTTGGACAAAAATATGGGTAAACAAATTCATTGGATTTAATGTTATATTATTATTATCTTTATTTGAATTAATATTTTGGTGAAAGTTTCATTTTAATTTTTCTAGTGGTGAGTCTATGAGGCCAGAACATCTCATGGAATTAGGTGAGCTGTGAAAGTCTATAAGCATGAGTTGTATTGTGGATAGAATGCTAGAATTAGTATGGATTTATACCTCACACCTATCATGGATGACTATCTGGTAAAAAATTATCAGAAAATGATTACTCATTAGGCGAGTACCCAGTTCAGGTTATTGATCAAATTTTAAGTTTTTAAATGAAAATTTATATGATTTGAATTAATAAATTATTTTTTATTATTGAAAATTATTTTTTAGGAATCTTTATGAATAAATACAAAAATAAGGATGTTATTAAATACCTCCATGCTTTGGGGCAGACTATAATGTCATACCATGAGAGGAAGCATGTACAAAACTCATTTATAATTTTATTTATGACTTGAAATTTCTTTTGTTTCCCCTATATTTAATTCCATTTATAATTGGTCTAGATAAATGATCATGTATTATTTAATTTATAATTGGAACATTCTTTAAATAAAATCATAATTATTTGTAGATCAATGGTCATTGAAAATGAATTGGTGAATTTTATATTTTTTTCTGATAGAGATGAAGGAGGGTTTCAATCAAATATGAGTCGATATGTACTCACTTTTTCTGGTCTAAAAAAATTAATTTTGGATCCCAAAACATCCATAATTTTTTTTATTAGACATTTATAGAATGGTTAGATTACTTATATGTAATTAATATTTTATATCTCAGGAAAATATGGGGGTCAATAAGTTTACAAATTCCCTTGATAAAAAAGTAGTTAAAGTAAGTGTTTTGGTCCTTATTAGAGAATTAACTCAAAAATTTTATGTATTATCCCTTTATTATAGGTCTATAAATCTTATATCTAATATTTTATTGTTTAATTTTTTCCTAGGCAACAGGGATTTATTCCCTCAATTTTTAATTCCCTAAAAAATGAAGATAATAAATAGGATGATAAAGATGGAATTGATGATGACCTGAAAAAAACCCAAACCAAATGAAATCAAATAGAAATAACCTAAACCAAACTAAAAATTACTAAACCAAGTCAAAACAAACAAACTCAACTTAACATGGCCCAAACTAAATGGAATTGAACTAAAATAAAATGAAATAAATAAAAATTAATAGAACAAAACTGACTTGGTATTACATGACCTAAATCAAACCAAGAAAACTAGACCAAAACCAAATATTACTGAAAATACCTTATCTACACCAGACATACTCAAAAAAACCAAACTATGATAATTAGAACTAAAATAAAATATCTTCTCCTTATTCAAGTTAAACTATTCCAAATTAAAATAAATTATAGAAACTTAATCAATCACATAAAAACAAATTTATCTAAACTAAATCAAATTGAATAAAATAAATTAAACTAGTGAGAACTGAATGGAATTGATCCATATAAAACATTAAAAAAATAAAACTGCACTAACCTAAACCAAACCAACTCAACGTAAACTATACTAAACTTCATTAAACTAAAATAAATAGAATTGTATAAAACCTAACTAAATTAAATTTATTTGAACTAAATTTATTTAACATTACTTGACATAAATAAAACTTCATCAAACCTAGAGGAATCAAACCAAATGAACTATACCTGAATAGTGTTGTATTTAATCTAACTGATTCAAATATAATCGAACTAAACTAAACTAGCCCAGGAATACCTAAAAATAAGGTAAACAAAAAAATGTTTCTAAACAATTTAAAGTAGATGTAAACCAAATGAAACTATCTATAATGTAATATATTTGTCAAAAATACTAAAATCAACCTAAACCCAATAGAAGAAAATATTATTGAAACAAACTACACTAAACCAAATTATATATAATTGAATAAAACTATAAAAGAATAAATAAGTAAATTTGGATTGTATAGAATTAAATTGAAATAGCTGAAATATAACCAAATAAAGATGAATTTAAATAAACTAAATCAAACTAACTTGACCTAAATAGACTCAACCAGATCTAAAAAAAATTGAACAATCTCAAAATAAACTAAATTTTAAAAAAAGTAAATTAATCATAAGAAAACCAAATTGGATTGGACCAACATGAATTGACTCAACTTGGAATATACTAAAGTACATTTATCCAAAGCTAATAGGCATGAACCAACCTGATATAAAGGAAATGAAAATGGATCTAACTAAAAACAATTAACCTAAATATAACAAAATTAAATTGATTCAAACCAAGTAAAACTAAACTATAATAAAATAAATAAATTCAAATGGAATAGATCTTAAAAAACTATGCCAAACTAAAAAAATAGACTTAAATAGGTCAATAATGAATTGAACTGGCCTGAACCACCCACAACCAAACTAAATAAAACTAAATAGAACTGAATTGAAAGGAATCAAACTGGAAAAAATAAAATGTAGTAAACATGAATGAATATTTCTTCAAAAAACATGATTAGAATGGAACTGTACCAGAATAAACTAAATTGAATCAAACTAATATGAATTTATATAAAGATTAGAAAAAACCATGAAAATAATTATTTTAGTCATGATTTGGGTCATAGTAATAGAATGAGGGGTTTAAAAGAACACTAGGACCTCATGTGATTGAGAAAAAATTTATTTGTATCATTAAATTAAAAAATCTCCTAATTATCATTTAGGTAATGCAATTTATATTATTAAATCTTACCAAAACCAAATTCTTTTATGTTATAGTCATTATTAAAGTGTTGATAACCCATTCATGAATATTCCTTTATGTTATTGTAATACTTGTTCATATTATCATTAATTATGGTGATAAAAATACCACCTTATTATTGATTACTGTTATGAACAATTCACTTATATATATTTAATATCTATTGATAACCCATTCATTGATACTTAGCTATAATTCATCTGCCATATATTTTTATTTTTATCTTCATTTAGAATTTATATCCATTTTATTTTGGTTATAAAAATAAGTATTAGTAACCTATTTTCAATTATGGTTTCCTACATTCAATTTCATTGAAGTGGTAGGTTTTGAATATTTAAGGATGTGTGCCTCAAGAAATATTTTTTTGCTTAAGAAGAATGAAAAAAATATGGAAGCACGGTGAATGAATTGATATAGTAGCATATTATAAGTTATAATTTATTGATTTCAAATTTTAATATATATTTTCTAACTTAATAGTATATTTATATTTTTAATAGTATGATTTGGAGGCCCTTGATGCTAAGAAAGTTAACAACTTTGGGCCAAATGATCACTTACATCAAGTTTTGGGAGATGAGCACCATGGCGGAGTACACCGCCGACCCGGGAAGAGTACTATTCCAATGAGGTATTGTCCCACTTAAGGTGAAGTTTCTTGTAACACTGAGTGGGAAAAGGATAATTCAAGGGTAGTACAGGCTGTGGATAAGGTAAAAAAGATGAAAAAGGGTCATATAGTTGGAATAATGGAATCAAAGGGAAACACTAAAATTTTGAAACTAATGGAAGTTTTATCTCCATAACATCCACCAGAGACCACAAAGTCTTATGATTTATATGTTCAAATGATGAATACATTATATATTACCCCTTTCAGTAGTCTTGGTTGTGGTTGTAGGATCGAAATAGTGATGTAAATGCTCAATTTACAAGAGGGGGGGTGAATTGTATACTTTAAAAATTCCTTTGGAACCTTTAAAGTTAGTTACAAATAACTATGTTTTCCTTAAGAAAAGGAAAGGGATAAGTTTAACAAAGTTAAACTAAGCAAATTCACAACACCTCTAACACCGAATAAAAACTTGGAAAGAGATTCTGAAAGTAGGTTCCGGAAATATGGTTCCGGAAATTGAAACTTAACAAAAGTTACAATATGAGATTCTACCTTAAAGCGTATAGAATCTAAATGAAACAGAGTACAAGTAAGGAAGTATAAGAAAGTTATACTTTCCTTATAATACAAAATGCAGCGGAAATAAACAAGTAGTAGAACTACAAGTAACAAGATATAAGTCTTTTAACCCAAAGAGATGGGTATCCAACAACCTTGGATAAAGGTCCCTTGATTTATACTTTCAAGCAAGTCTGTCTTACCCACACCAGGGTAAGCCCTCGATACGAAGATTGGAGAGTCTTTGTCTTGCTATTCCCACAATCCCTCAACTTCAAGGTAGTTGGCAAAATCTGTCTTCCTCAGCAAGGAAGCCCTCGAACTTCAAGGTAGTCGGCACCTCTGTCTTCCTATCCCCGGAAGTCCTCGAATGTAATCACCAACATTCTGAGTCACACAAAGCTTTGAGATTTAATAAGAGCATCTCTCTCTAGAAATCACTTCAAGCATGTAATCACATGAGTCGAAGATCAGTCATCCTTTCAGCCTTTCAGCAACGAGCTCTTTCAAATGATCTCCTATTTATAGGTAAGGTCGGCCTCCTTCCCAATGGTCATATTTTCCTTAAAGATCAGAGGGACCTGTACACGTGTCACTTACACAACGGTTAGTTTATAACAAAATAGACGACATCATTTTATAACAAAACAAGTGTAACAGAATGTACGACATCGTTTTAAATCTAACTCAAAAGACCAGAATAAAAGCTTCAGAGTGAAGGTTCGGAGTCTAACCAAAAATAACTTTCAGAGTTTGAATAAATTCAGAGTGTATAAAACAAAGATAATCAGATTCTATTTAATAAGAGAATTCGGAATGAGAGTTCGGAATGGGAGTTGGTCATTAGAATTCGTAGTGAGAATTCCTCATCAGAATTCGTAATGGGAATTACTCATCAGAATTCGTAGTGAGAATTCCTCATCAGAATTTGTAATGAGAATTCGTCATCAAACTTCATAAGAATTCGTATCCTGAATCTGGATTAAAACTGTATCTGGAATTCGTAATGAAACTTTATCACAGTTCCCATTCTGGATTTCAGAGTGAAACTTTATCACAGTTCTTATCCAGAATCCATATCCTAAAACAGAATACTTCATATCAAAGTTTCAAGCAATTCCGAGAAAATAGAAATGAATCCGAATCTCATACTTAAGAAAAATCTAGATGAAAATATGATAAGGATAATTTTTCTTATAAAAGTGATTTTCCTTCTAAAAGCAATTTTCCTTATAAAAGCAATTTTTCCTTAAGAAAGCAATTTTCCTTATAAAAGCAATTTTCCTTAAGAAAGCAATTTTCCTTATAAAAGCAATTTTTCTTAAGAAAGCAATTTTCCTTATAAAATCAATTTTTCTTAAGGATAAGGTGTTTGTGATTTTCAAAACAAGAAGGAATGGAAAAGTCATAAGGAAAACATTATTGACTCAACAGTGGTCAAGATAATTATTTTCCTCATGATGGTGATGGCAAGGATGATAGCGAGGAAGATGGAGAATATGATGGTGAGTAAGATGGTGAGGTTGAGGCCAAGGATGATGATGTGGATGAGGGAAGTTATGAGGAAGAGGATGAGGGTGAGGATGAGGATGAGTATGAGGCTGAGAATAATGGTGAAGATAGAGATGGTGATGAGGGATAGATTGAACCTTTACATTTTTTAAGATATTTCTGAAATTTGATGTTTGATGATTTGTTCTGTGATGTTTTGTATGTTTTTTATCACTGGTTAAATGCATCAATTTATTTCCTATGTTATCATTATTTGTGTATTGGTTTATGGATATTTGAGGATACTATGTTGGTTCTATTTCAGGTTCTATTTTTTGAGGATGTTATGTTGTGTTTATTACAGGTTTTGTTTGTTTGGATGTTCTTTTTTCATTGGTTTGTGGATCCTTGATTTCCTATTGGTTTCATTACAAAATATGTCTGTAGGTTCTATTTGATTTCCTATTGATTGGAAGGATTTTCTACTTTTAATTCCTTTATGTGATTTTTTGTGTCGCCTATAGGTTCTTTGGGCAAGGGTGGGGCTACTTCCTTTTGTGAATTTTAGGGGTTCTATACCAATGGTTCACTCTAAATCATTGGTATAGAGGTATCCCAATAGTTTTGAATCGTTAGGATAACTATATACCAATGGTTCACTATGAACCATTAGTTAACATGAAATTTAGACCACCCTATACTAATGGTGCACTGAGAACCATTGGTATAGTCCTTTCCCAGTGGCACTATAGCCAATGGTTCTCCAGCCTATACCAACAGTTATGAACTATTTGTATAGCCATCTATTCCAATAGAGATATATTAAATATATTATGTGATAAACTCAATTCATTAACGTGACTCATAATTTCCACTAATTTTAAATGAACCTTGATTATTAAAATAATATTCATTCATATAATACAATTCCTTATATTTAATTAAACAATTATAGATACTTTTAATAAATAAATTTAAAGCAATTATTATAAAAACAAATAATAATGAATTTATTTATTTATCATTGATCGATAAAACTTGGATAGCTCTCAAACCCTATGATGGGTCCTACCATGGCCTATATATCTATTCAGCAGAATATGGAAGATTATTGAATACGCTATTATATGTGACCCTCTAGAACCTTTTCATGAAGGCATTGAATAGAATTCACAGACCAAGAGTAGAGTCTAGAAACACATCAAGGCCCCTAAATAGATAAGTAATAATCATAGCAAAAACAACCAACCTAAAAACATGCACTCTGTAATATAATATCTATCATACGATATCTCATAAAGAAATATGCACACTTGTTTCATCATCATTTATTGATTTATTATTTTATGACCTAACTGGATGGATTTACCCTCAAATACAATGTCCATGGACTTATAAAGGTACTAACATCCAGATCAACCAAGCCCAAGATATGACTTTCTAAAATTTAAATTGAATATTTCTATCTTGATCATTCAACCAATTCCATACCACCAATGACAAACCCAAGACAAGCTACCTCACTAAAATTTCATTATCTTGGTTTTTTCCTTGAATCAAAGTACATGATCAAATGGAAAACAATGATAATGATCTAAATTTATGATACTAATACACATGTTCATAGATGCGAACTTCCAATGACACCTAAAACATGAGGTGTTCCTATTATAGGTTTGTTCCTCATGATCTCACCTACTAGATATCACCTAGTGTGAACTTCATGAGATGAAGTCTCAATGCTAATGAGCCCCCAACACCTAATAGTCATACATCGACTGTGTCCAGTCAGTATGATGTATCTAGAATATAAAAAAAATTAATATTAATTTCATAGTATCTTGAGGTTCTCATTATAGCTTTGGATCTACTATAACCTTTTTATATGACAATTAATCTTTTTATATTTCCATTTAATAGTGAATAAAAAAATTTCTATACTAAAATGGTAAGTGTACATCATGCATAACTCACTATATACATGATATGGTTATCAAAATTACTGATAAAGTTATGTCTTGGGAACCCAATTTTACAATACTCCCACTTTTACTAGAACCAACTTGTTAACCATCCTTTTTAGTAGTCACATGATTAAAATCATGTGTCTTTTGAGTCATGATTTTATTTTTTGGCTCTACCATGTCTCTGATATGTGGATATTCTATTATGTGGAACCTTATCTCCTTGATTAAAACTTTTCAATAGATGTTAACCATTAGGGTATTAATTTTTTTCTACTGTAAAACATTAACATCTTTGATAGTAATAATATCATAATTTATATTATTATAATACTTTATTTACTAGGTTCAATTCCAAGAACTGAAACAAATTTTTACATTTAATGTATTGTTTCTTAGCTTCCTCAAAAGTTGTAATGTACTTAGTATTCATCGATGTGGATACCACTTTCTTGAATGATCCAGTATTTCAAATTACCTTAGTCTAATAGTGATATTATATCATATTAATCTTATAGTAGCTTGTCTTTGTCCCCTTAAAACTTGTATCTATTACCTTATTCTTACTAGGTACATATCTTTTATACTTTCTTAAGAAAAATTATATAGTTTCGACTGCTTACCTTATATTTCTCTGGAATATAATGATATTTTCCAACTATAAATTATATATTGGAATTATCATATCTTTTACAAGTTATAGAAAATATGATTAATCCATCACAAAAGTGTGTGGAATTCAACTTACTACCTTAATCTACTCCTTTTCTCATGCATATCTTCTTGGAGATATTTAGTCCATGTGAATATGTAATGATTTTCTCCCAAATTTTTCGATCTTTTATTTTTCAATACCTATTAAATATATGTATGATTAACTAGGTATAAGAATTCATTATATCTACGTTAGTATATCTTGTTCCCTAAGGTTTATACTTTAATTTAATCTCTAGATAATTTCTTTTACTCCGGTCTTTGATAACTATAATACCAATAGAGTTTTTTATATGTTATCAAACATATTTCACTTGGAAAAAAATGGGTCACCCACTAACCTTTGATAGATACATTTCAAAGATTCATCATAATGGAATATTATATAATCATATTGGTTACCTTAATCCTAAATTTTATTTGAGTATCTTCAACCCCTTATTGTCATTTTTTGATGTCACCATCCTTTTTTGATTCATCATATAGATATCTTCCATGATTAGTGGTCTTGACATCCAATTATTAGTAAAATGATCATATAAATTAACTATGACTAGTAAAATTCTAATGGATTTAGGTATAATTACTTGGTATTACCAATTTATCCTTATTAGTACCACGCTTGTATCACTCATGTATCGTCTCACTTGAATACCCACTATAGTATTCAAAATAATAAGCCCCCTATAATTTCATACATGGAATCCATTATTGAATTTTAATTTATATTTTCAAATTAATCTAATTTCTATATATTCCCTATTTGTAGGAATTATTATTCATAACGAATAATATATCGCCATCCGTGGTGAATATAAAACCATTATCATGGTTTAATCTTCTTATGTATTATGTATCTCTAGAGCATTACTCTTCCAATAGATCTTGTGTAACATGTTCCTATGTCAAATATTTGTACATCTATAGAATTGAATAAACCCAAGTCAATATTTCTCCCACTATCTCAAATAGAGATGTGAACCCTTTTAAAGAAATATAGTATATTACTTTTACAACAACTTTTCTATCATAGGGGTTTCTATAATATCCTTGGAAAACATTAGGAATATTACAATAGATTCACTTTGTGTTTTTTCTTGATGAAAATTTATTTATATCTTCATCAAAATCTTTGCATTTAAGCATATATGCTTATGATATAATGGATTACCATCATTCTATAATTCATATGATATCCATTTTTCATTTTAATTGGAATATGGTTATGGGATATCATGGTTATTTGCGATGCATGTTTTGAAAAATAAATAAAGTATTTGTAATGAATATTAATTGAAACGTTGATACTCTTTTCACTTACATAATAACTCGGATGTATATAAGAAAATATGCATTCGGTAATTTCTCCATGCTACATTTTTTTTATAAATTTTAACATGTAAGACCCATTATAAATCCTCTATATTAGCACCATAGACCTAATGTAGATAAGGTAATGTGCGTTTAGGATTTACTCTATGCTTTATTATATTGATCGATGGATGATGGGTCAATATATTTTTTGGAACACCAACATGAATCATCTCATGTATTTTTACTATTCATATAACATACTTCACTTTCACATTCCATGATAAACACTTAAAGGTTTATAATAAATTATATTTACCATTAGCTTACCTATGGAATAGTTCACACTATCTAGCTGAACTACTTATAAAATCTTTGTGGCTTACCTTTATTTCTAACAGTTTCTTTTTCTAATACTAAGTACATAAGTGTGTTGATAATACCTAAGGCCTTTAACTCTATATATTCTAAAACCATATTGGGTATATCCTTGAAAAATACTTAGTTTTAATTGAAAAATTATTATCTTTCCACAATTGTGTATATAAGTCTTACATTTTATATTCATTAGGTATTGCCAATGATTCAATCATTACTAACTATTATTTGGGTATTCGACATCATAAACAATATTCATTTCAAAACTGGAATAATGTCTCATTGTTTCCAAAATAAATATGAGACAAATGTTTTTGTAATAGTTAATAAAATTTATACTAGAATCATTAAACTTGGGAATTAGAAGTTGTGTACTTCTCACCGTTGACTTCAGAACCACCCTTTTCTATCCAATTGGAGAATACAACTTACTTATAGTAAAATTTTTATAATTAATTGTTTATTTTATTTGGATAAAAAAATGTGATTATCATATTGAATTTAATACCCAAGAATTGTAATAGAAACATTACTTGAAATTGATGAATATATCATAAGAATAAGTGATTACTTGATTATTCAATTCATTTCATTGTGTTTAAACTTCCATAAATTAATTTCATGATTTGTAATGAAAATAACCTCCTATTTAATTCCTCATTCTTTGAGTGATGTTGTGAAGGTGCCTTTGACATCATGATTTCCATTGGAATTTTCATCTTTTCTATCAACTTTTTCTCCATAACTACTAGTGATTAATCTTTCTTTAATGTTCTTATTTCATATAAAAACTTACCTAGAAGGTAATGAAGCATTTTATCTATTTTGTTCATTTTTTATATTAAAAAAACTATATTAAATGGGTGAAAATGATATGATAAAGGGATCTATCACCCATATCCAGTGTAATTATCACATATTCATATTTTTGCTTCTCTTTATCCTTGCAAGCTTATTGAAGATGAGACAACATGTGAAATCATACATGTCATGATGTAGTATCCATAACTCACATAGTATGTTAATGATAACATTATGAAATAACCATAATATACATCATACATGAGTATATTGAATTTTTTTTAATACCCTCACTTCCTAAGGTGGTTTAATAGTTATTAGGGACACCAGTACCTTAAATTCCCTATATCCTAGTACTTTTCACAAGTGACTATACTACTCATGGAAAATCATGCTAGTTTTGATATTTTATTTTTCCATTCGATATCATAGTATGTATTGTGGAATTATTTTCCACTTTTCTACAAAAATAAAATCAAGTATATTAGTAATCTTATCTTGATTTTCAATTTGACATTATTAATTAATTGAAACCTTAAATTTCTCCCACTATTTTTTTAAACTCTACCAACCATCTATACTAGAAAAAGAATACTCTTTAACTTGATTATTCTGGTGTAAAGGATCCTTGAACCTTTTATAATAGTCTAAAATATATGGTTACAACACTACTCGAAGAGTTTATGTAAGGTTTTAGACTAGCCAACCTCATTAACTCATGGTTCCTTGATCTGTTGAGTGAAGTCCCAACTTCTAAAATCATAAACTTTATTTACTCAATGATTTCCTATAAAGTTTTAGTAATATAGATTTGGATACTTCTTTTCTACAAAATTAACTTATGTTAAACCATCACTCTCATAAAAACTCCCTGGTGTTAGGAGTCACCCTAAACTTTGGCTGACGAGCACCCCAAACACCTGGTTTTGTTCAAATTCAAATGATGGAAGGAATTTGTGACATAATATTTATGTAATGGGTTTTAAATATTTTTTAAACAAATGTAATCCATTTCTATTAATAATTTCATTCTATTATTTGTCTCGCAACTAAACATTAATAGAAAAAAAGCATTCATCGCATCTTCAAACATTTTACAATTTATTATTTTATCTACTTCCCGCTGTCATGAAAATATATAAAATAATAAACAAATGCATAAAGGAAATAAAAAATACCCAACTACTCTTGAGAACCTAATATTGGTTGATCCATTTAGACTTAATGAATCAACCATGATCTAGGGGAATCATACCTGAGTTGTAGATTGACACAAGATGCAACTCATCCCTCATCCAGTGTGTCTACTACTTGTCTGGATTTTGTCTCATCTTGATGGGGTTTTTATATTATAACATGATAGTTAACTGTACAAGTATACTCGCATGCATGTGAGTGGTATAGGGAGTGAAATATACAATAGATAAATTGAACACATGGGCCCATATACATATTGAACAAAAATACTATGCGCATACAATCATTTAATTATCTACTTATTATAATCATTGCATGCTTGTAATAAATTATTAAAAAATTATCCAAGACATACACAGATATATTAAATAGCTCAAGGATAGTAGGTATAAAAATAAATGCGTGATAAATTTAATTTAAAATAAATTTAATGTACGAGGGTATTTAAATAAATTAAATGAATTATATAAATTCAAATAATTTATTTTTTTGGTCTCTTCATTAATTTAATTTTAATTAGAAAAAATAAATTAACTAATTAATTTAATTTAATAATAAAATTAAATTAATATTTCATAATATTAAAATAATATTATTTTCAAACCAAAAAATAATTTTTACTAATTTAATTTGATATTAAAATTAAATTACTATATAAGTTAATTTTTTATTATATAAATTTAAGTCGGGCCTATAAAATCTTACTAGACACATTACTGGTCTGTTCGATCCCTCAAAACCTCAGACCAGGATATGAAAACCCCATACAGGCATGTTCTGATCTAGGAAATCCCACTATGACCCATTTCGGGTCAGTTCGATCCATCTAAACCCATTGTGGGGGGAAATGGGGTTGTGCAGTTGGTTACCTCTCTACTGGGGTGTCTCGCATGCAGGTACATGACTGAATCTAGTCTATCAGTTGGTGTGGAGGCCATCGGGGATGGAAGTGGTTTACCAGTGGCTGATGTGAGATAAGGTGGGTAGGATCACTGAGATATGGGTACCACACTACAGTACAGGTCACCGGTTCTTGGTTAGACAGCAATGGAGGGAGAGGACCAGTAGGGGTAGCACGCCAGATAAGCGGTGGGGAGGGGTGTGTCATGGTGTTGGAGGGATCATCCTAATGGATACCGGTTTCACTATATCTTCCATTAAATGGATTTGTTGTAGGTGGCTATACAAATAGTTGTTATAGTGGGGAAACGAAGGTCAGAGTTGGGAATTGCTGCAATTGACACGGGCTCTACTGGTGACTTCGAGTGGCTCTTCAGTGGGGAGTGCAACCATTCTAGCTAGATCTATTTGGGAAGGATCCCTGGCCGACATTAGGTCTAGTGAGGGGTCTAAGGTGGTCACACCAGAGGCTAGGGATAAAGAGGTGAAGTGGGATTTTTGGAAGGCCTCAGCCAGATCAGGCGAACAAGTAGTGGTGGTAATAGTTATCTCTGACTAGCAGCAGAGATACTGTTTGGGAAATGGTGGCTCGTAGCTTTCGATACTCAATAGGGAGTAGCACTAATCAAGGAGGGATAAATTGGTTGGACTTTAGGGAATACTTCAATGAGATGAATTTTTCTTTCCCTCATTTAGAATAAAAATACTAGCTAAAGAAACCACACACACCACCAAATTTTTCATCTTTTGTTTTGTGCAATATTTTTCACATTCACTCCATAAAGAACAACAAAAATTGTTGCCCCAATTATTAAAATATTTGAAGTATATTATTTTTATATAATATTACACAAATCACGTGGAATAATTGAAATAAACTAGTGGAGATTTGGCCACCAGACTCTGGCAGAACATTGTCAGAAATTATCAGGGTTAAAGATAACATTTGTTATGTGATTCAGATAAATCATAACACATATTTAACATATGTTCTTCATAGTTTTAATACTAAATGAGTCTAAAAATTATCTTTATCAAAAAAAATTAATGGAAATGTCTTGGCCAACTAATATTGAATCGATGCACAGTTTTTTTTATTGGGATGATTTTCTAACCTCTACTAAAATATAAAGAAAAATAATTTTTCTTTGTCTTACAAAATATGTATGATCCCTATGATGCTAATTGTTGGAAACTTGGTGTGTATCAGAATCTAGTGGGATATGGATTTTAAATTCTTCATCATCAAAGCATTGAAACATTTCATCTATAATGATCTAAACCCTAGTACAATCTGAGGATCTCACATTGGTTATTCTAAGAACATAAAATAAAATAGAATGAGTACCTCATTATATTAGAGGCATGCTCGGAATTTGTTGGATTTTGGGTTCTTGCGTGGATCTCCAACGAATCCTCCAGTGTCATGTAGATCACCACAATCTTGTGCCTTCAATCAGCAAAGGAAATATTGGATTGTTCACTCAGAAAGAGGATCTTTCTCTCTAGAATGCAGAAGTAGATATAATCTCTCATTCCAATTGAATTAATAGTTACATGAATGATATTCTCCTTTTTTATTTATATTTGATGCTTCAAATACCTAAAAAGGGTTCCCTAGACCCTGAATATTTATCATCCGCTAAATTAGAAATAAATAAATATAATAAAATAACTATGTCATAAATATTATTTATATTTTTATAACATACTTGTAATATATATATAATATATTACATGATAAACCCAATTCATTAACTTGACTCATAATTAAAGCTAATATTAATTTAATCATGAATATTAAAATAATATTTGTTTGTATAATATTATTCATGGTATTTACTTAATAAAATTGTAAATAATTTTAATAAATAAATTCAACACAATTATTATGAACTCAAATAATAATGAATTTATTTATTTATCGGTGATTGATAAAACATGGACAATTCTCAGACCCTATAGTGGGGGCCACTATTTCTTATATACCTATTCACTAGAATATGCTAGATTCTTGAATATTCTATTGTTTGTCACCCTCTGAGCCCTTATCTATATAGAAGTGTCTAATATTCACATACCAAGAGTGGAGTTAAGCAACCCATAAAAACCCCTAAAGAGATAAGGAATAGTCGCAATAATGACAACCAACCTAAAAACATGCACTGTGTAATATAATATCTTTATCATTTGAAATCTCATAAAGTAGGACACACACTTTTTTCATCATCCTTTCTTGATTTATTATTTTTTTTATAACTCTATGAATTTACCCTTGACTATCATGGTCATGGGTTTATAAAGTTGATACCATCGTGATCAACCAATCCCAAGATATGACTTCCTAAACTTGGAAGAAATAAATTATATCTTGATCGTTCAACTATTTTAATACCACCAATGATGCACTAAACACAAGATACCTTTACATTATTATATAATCATGGTTATTTCATTTCATCAAAGTATGTGATCAAATGGAACACATTGATAATTATCACAATTCAAGAGAACAATACACATGTCCATAGATAGAAACATTCAATAACCCCCAAAACATGTTGTGTTCCTATTGGTGGGTCTTTCCTTATGATCTCACATACTAGAGATCACCATGTGAAAACTTCATGAGAAGAAGTATCAATACTTATGATCCCCCAAAACCTGATAGTCAAACATCAACTATGTCTAGTTAATATGATGTATCTAGACCATATGACATATATTTATGATCAATTTCATAGTATCTCAAGGTTTTCACTATAGCATTGGATATGTTGTAACCTTATGATATGATAATTAATCTATAGATATTCCCATTTAATAGTGGATGAGAAAATGTCTGCACTAAAATGGAAAGTGTACATCATGCATAAATTACCATATACATTATGTTTTAATCAATAGTACCAATAAAGTTGGGTCTAGGTAAACCACTTTTACAACACATCTTAAAATATGGTGTAATATTCCACCCACTTGGAAAGGAAAAAACTCTACAATAACATTTAACCATATTGGATAGAACAAAACTCTAGTGTATCCTTCAAGTATTCTTTGATGAACCTAAAATATATTGTAACCATACATTCTTCCTATATTACATTAAAAACTAACATAACTATATCATCTGTCACCCTCCTAAAAAATTATATTATTTTATTATATTTTTTAGTAATGAGACAATAAACCAAGGATCTCCATTTGTAATGAGTGTATACATGTTTTTTAGTGAATATCCAACTTCTTATGGTTACTAATTATTTAACCAAGGACACATGTGTGTGGTGAGAATACACATGTTTTTTTAATGAGCCAATGGAAATGTTTTCTCATAGAAAGCAGGTAAACCAAGGATTTGTGAGAATAATGAGCATGCACATGTTTTTCGGTGATGATCCGATTGAAATTTATAATATTGGAGAACCATTAAACCAAATATTTATGTGCATGATGAGCATACACATTTTCATTATTGATGATCCAATAAACATGTCTACCAGTGAAATTAAAATAGAAAAAGATCATTTTTAATGGGTAAACACCCACCTCTGAAGAATTATAATTGGGATTTAAACTATTTTATAGCCCATATTCTTTCTTGTATAGTGTTAAACTAAATATTTCCTTCCTATGTGGATCTAAACTATAATGTAACCATCATACACATTAAATGAGAATAATATGCCATGTTCCTTAAGTATGCGATGATTTAGCTTTATACAATGTACCCCTAAAATGATTTTGGTTCAGTTGGTCCTATTAACTAAAGTTAATCAGTATTATTTCTAGGAAGGATTTCATGAACTTGTATTAAATATATTAGAGATTATAAAATAAGAAGAGAAGATCCATTATGGTTTGATTAAACCTCTCATACTCTCAATTGATAGATTTTTACATATGTTATTAGAAAATGGTGGGTCAAAGAAACCTTAGAAACAAAAAAATAGTGAAATAGATATGAAATCATTCATAAATGAATGATATTTATTGATCATGCATATTTAATTTTGATATTTCACTAATTGGTTTTTTTAAGACTCTTATAATCTAAATCTTGTTTTCTACTCATGGATGACAAGGTGTTGTGGCTCTTAACTAGAGTGGGGTTATCTCAATCACCATTGATACTTATGAAAACTGAAAACACCACAATACAATTCCTTATACATATATAACTATTGATATTATAATCACCTTGGATATTAGATACTAATTACCATTCTCCCTAACTCATCATCTCTATCATAAAGTTTTCAGTACATAGGTTTAGAAATATTTATGGGAGGGTTTTATCCCAACATGCCTAGTATCATAGAATAACTTGGAGGAAATGAAGTTATGAAAGCTACTAACACATCCAAAGGACCATCAAAGGGTACTAGGACTATGTCATTATGGTTTAATTATTTGATATAATTTTTCTTGAATGTGATTAAACACTCCTTTTATACTTAGAGGAGGAATATAAGGATAAAATTTATATCTGAGTGGCACCACGGGAGTTCCTAGTAGGAATCTTACCCATCATGTGTAATCATTTCAGGGTTCTAAATTCCCTATATATTGGTGAACATAATCCCACCCAAGTAATTCATACCCAGGAAGCTAGAATAATTCCTTCTTTTAGGAAACAAACCCCTTAATATAGAGTGAATTCAATCTGTTCATCTCTATTGAGACTATAGAGTTATATCTCCCAATTTAGATAGTAAACCCTAAGGAATTCAAAGTCACTTTGAGTCAATAGTCCTAGCCATACACCATGAATGCCTTAGTGGTCCCACCTACCAACTCATTCACATTTATGGGAATTAACCAACATAGAGGTCCTCCTCATGTCGATAAGGACATTATGCACCATGTATTTTATCCCTATAGTTTCACAATTAACCAAAATAATGGTGTTACCCATGATGATAATATCAATTGGCATATAGGTCTTATCTATTTAAAAAAACATCAAATTTTATGGAGGTTATTCCAAAGGTATCTACGGTATGGATTTTCCCTATGATAAAGAATCAAATCAACATAGAGTTCCTCCTCATGAAAAATATTCTCACCACCATGGAGGTACCTACCATGATGATTAAAAAAATAACCATGGATCCCCCCATGGTAGTGTAATATTTATCCATCATGGAGTTCCTATACTCAATGATGATGAAGATCCCCAACAAGGGTAAGACCCTATGATGTTTGAGATATCCCCTGATCACGGGATTTTCCATAGTATATGATAAGATCTTTACCAACCTAGAGACCCTCCACAAGTACGTTAGAATTGGTCTTAGAATGTAAATTTTTACCTAGTGTTCCTATATCTTTGAAGAGTCTGACATTGATCTAGTTTCACAAAAACTTATCCACCTATAGATATCCTAGTCCCAAAAAAATATCCTCATATCCATAAATGATCCTAATGATATGTCCAAATTGTTAGATATTCCATCATAACCCCATGGTAGTAAAATATGATTTATGGATATAACAAGGTAGTAGTCAATAATTGGTCCCTTTAGTACATTGTTTGAACCTCGTTGAAGCTAAAAAATACCAATGAAACTTCACCTCACTTAAAATATAAACCAAAAAATGTCGCATGAGGTCTAAAAAACTGGATTAACTGTTTTTTGGAAATAAATTTGGAACTACTTATATGTGGGGGGAATTGGGGGGAGATAAAATACTTGTTATATATTATCCTTTTCCCATCCATCATTATGTCTTACCCAAGCTCGTCTAGGAAGAGTACATGCCTCTCCGCAATTTCAATTCATGGGTTACATTCAATTGTATTTTTTTCTAGCATATGTTGAATATTGGATGTATAGATAAATTAAAGATACTCGATGAGTAACACATGTATTTTTACCTCTCTTCCCTTACAATAACATGGGACCCTAAGCATGGAAGGTAATTTGGTCACTTACAAAATGTTTTTGTGCATAGTTATAGTAAAACATGATAAATAATTAAAAAGTATTACCCTATGTAATAATCAAGGGTTGGGGATATGTTTCAATACACCACATTCCTCTAGTTTATTATCAATTATATTCTAAGGGCTCAAATGTGGATCCTCCTTCAAAATAGTTCCCCAAGGCAGTACGCAATGTCATCACCCTTGGTTTTACAACAAATTTAAGGTTAAAAAACCAATTAGTTTTATTAACAAGATTTCATTATCTTTTAAGTTTATTAGTAATGTTATTAATAAGATAATGTAGTTAATTAACTCACCCATAGTGTTGGCCATTTAGGAAAAGTGGTTCCCAACCTAAAGTGGGAAAAACTAGTTAATATAAGGTCATTATTTATAGTATTCCCCCCTTGGATAAAATTATATAGGTTAAGATAACCCTAAAAAGTAGTTTCTAGACATATGAAACTAGTTATAATATGATTTAGGGAATTAAAAAGAGTTGTAGATAAAATTTTAGCATCCAAGAGATAGCCCCAAACCATAGGGTTGGGGGTATTTTTATCCCAACCACTATCTCCTACAGTTTCGAATAAGTAAAAGTTATTAAATATTTTTATCATATCTCCTCTAGTGTAATTTTTATTCATTAATATGAGGGAATCCCCATGGATATTTTACCAATTAATTCCCCCTATTATTCCATGTTCAATATAAATTTAATGTAATTCCCTTATAATCACATTACACAATGAAACTTCAAGTTCAACTTGGAGAGTGTTTCGATGTGATAAATAAAAATTTCATAAGGGCTAAAAAGTACTAAGTAACTCTAATATAATAGTATTCAAATACCATAATAATTCTCTTTATTGTCATTCCAATCTAGATAAATCCATATATTTCATAGATATGGATGATTATTTCATCTTTGTTGGGTATCAATTAGAGAATGATATCATAGATGATTGAAGAAATGCCTTATAATATGGGGTAATAAATAAATTTATCAACTATAGTACATTATTTAAATACACACCTCATATTGAAATATTCAATGAGTGAGTAAATATTTTAGGCTAAATATAGGATTGATAATTGGGACTGCTTCCTGACCAGGCATTACTACGAGCTCGATAAGCCATCCATAAGGATAAGGGAAAATAATTTTTCATTTCCTCAATAAATAAGTTGTCTAAATTTTCTTATACCATTTTCTATGATGAGAATGTCACCCAGTTGAAATAAAAAATTTAAAAATTTCATCATGAAAATGTTGAGTTACTTTGAGGTTACATGACTAATGGTGATGATTCTCTGCTCAAGGTCCCACCTCTACCAAATGAAATGCCTCAGTAAGAAGGAACCACAAAAAAGGAAGGTATAGAAAATTACCACTTGGTAGTTCCTAATAAACATCAACTAGCTACCTCTATGGTGGAATCTTAGGATTTTTCTCCCCTTAATCACCACCAATCTTCAGTTCAGATGAGTCATCTAGGGAATATCCCAATACAATGAGTGGATTCACTACCTTAGATAATTGATTTTATCATTGATCAATTAGAATCCATAAAATATTAGTATATACCAATATAACCTAAAAATAATATATATTATAGGTGGTTCTATTTGAATAACCTATATTTGAGCTTTAGGAATCACATAATTTCACCATTCAATGACATGGGTATTCAAGATTTGGATATCACTAACTCTATGTCCTGATGCAACCTATGACTGGGGACCCCAGAACAATAGGTGGAAGGAAAACCCAATGTTTAATCCAAAATCTATAAGACACCATATTTTTCTAGTGAATTAACTTCATGGATATGTATATTTCCAATTGGAATGAATTTGGTCAATAATATATTTTGTAAATCTTCTCAACATTATAGAAGAAGAGCATTCGCAACCTCTAAAAATAAAAATTGTAGATAGAGGATAGAGTTTCATATTTCATCAGTATATTTAAGGTTTTTACATTTTCTATAGAGAATAAACTTACACAAAGTTACCTATTGGAAATCTATTAGGGAAATTTTCAAGATGATTTAGCTAAAATGGAAATCCTAAATAAGTATCCTAGTGGATTCTAAAATAATATAAAAAAATTTGTAATACCTATAGAGAAAAATAAATTGAACCAGTATAATATCTTTATAGTAACCACTAATATAAAATAAAAGGTCTGATATATTGTAAGTGTCTATAGTCACTCTCAAATAGGCAGTAGTGTTGACCCCATCCCCCAAACTAATCAGGTTCTAAGAATAACTACCTTCTAGGCCTCAATGATAGTCATATGAACACCCTAATACAAATTTCATGAATTGAATTAGGATTAAAGGTGTAATGAATTCAATATTATAAAGAATAATATACACTTATCCAAGACTAAATAGGTTCCTAATTATTTCATTTCCTCCCTAGAGAATAGTCTAATCAAGATGTTGGAGGTCAAGAATCCTAGGAATGTTGGTCTTGATGATTTCCTTAACTATGTCCTATAATATAAGATGTTGGCCCACAAGATTCTATATTATATAATACTCAAATATTTCCCTTATAGAATAGTTAATAAAGTACATATAGGTTTTGGAAACCATAAGGAAAATGTGACTTGCATGCTTACTACCCTTTCTAAAGATAAAGGAGAATAAAAAGAATTATTAAATAAGGATCTATAGAAGCTTCATGACAAGGTTACCTAAAATTCAACCAATAATACATGTAAAATCATCATAGTATAACTAAATTATCCATTCATCAACCCACTTACCTATGAAAACCTCATAAAATAACCCTCCAAATTCACACCTTATAAAATTACTATGGTAAACATTAACATGTAAAAAATCCAGAAAAGTATTCATTAAGTCTATGTAATGTAATTAAAACGCCCATGGACTTTATTACCTAAGCATTGAGAGGTTTGGAACCACCCTTACAAATAGAACCCTGCTCTAATGAAAAATATCATTTCACTTTTATTAATATAATTCAACTTGGTAAATAAGTGTACTGAACATGAAGTATTTTATAAACTAGAATCTCCCAATAATTTGTGTATTTTTGTTTAAGGTAGATGGGGGAATAACTGAGTCATGACCATAGGTCAAGTAGGAATTCCAAACCATACCATTCATTCCACTAAAACTACAAGACAAGAGATTCATCAAGCTTAATAAGAGTAAAAGTCAGATCAAAGACCTCTAATTATCACCTTTTTCAAATTTGATTAGTGGATTGACATGATGAAGTTCAGTAACCCAGACAATACTAGAATTAAATGGGGCCTAGATTCCCCAATACACATATATAAAATATACCATCCTATTATACTATAGGGGGGTCAACAGTATAGTCACCTTTTCCCTCAATGCCTCATGATCAAGAGTAGACACATGGTCAGATACCTATTCCCCTGGACAAGAAATATGATGTGGTAAAATATATTTTTTCTAATGCAACTTATAATCTTGGATTCAATATTTTTATCTAATTAGATCATATAATCACCCAAAAACCCTGTAAACCCCTCATAATCTTGAGAATGAAGTGGATATGACAGATGTGTTTTATTTTAAGAATAGATTTACAAGTTCTCATGTGATTATTTATTTTTATAGAGAAAGGACAATTAGAAATTGTAAATGTGATTATCAAACCCTTATACATATCTTTTCATCTCAATGATAGGGATAACCATCATTTTTTGGTAGAAATTTTCACTAGGATCAATATTATTCTATTTTAAACCATTTATTTCCTTATATTCAAGGAAGATAAGCTGAACCTATCCAATTTGAAAATATAGTTCTATGAAAAAAGTAAGTAAAATACCTTTATAAAATAAAGTGTATGTAATGATTAATAGACCTAATCTAAGATATTAGTTTCATGGTGTTCAACCATGATATAATGTACATTGCCTGTGTTGGAAGGATATAGTTATATATACACATGGTTATTCCATCCTCTTACCACTAATGTTGAAAGTACATCACCAATAGGTAAGAGTGAGTGATATATATTGAAAATTCCCCTTTTAACTCATGTAAAACCCAATATATCAATTTAAAGTATGAAAAGAGGGATGGAAGAAATATTAAATAGAGAAATATATATCTGTGGTTATCACATTTAGATTGGAAGTTACCCTAAATCACCCATGGAATAATGTGAAAGTGACTTTTTTATTCTCTATCCATCATAATGAGGTGATAAAGATAGACATGGGGAGTCACTCTATCCTTCTAGTTAAAAATATTGGTCCTTGAAAAAATTGTTCTCCTATATTGGGAAATTAATTTTTTTTTAAACCACACTCATCTAAGGGAGAAAATAAGGTTAACTTCATATAAATCATGCATGTCAACTCTATATTGGTGAGTGTCTATAAAATTGAAGGTAATACTAACCCTAAATGAACCCAACCAAGAAAATTTGAAGATATATAGAAATATCATAAGAAAAATACTCAGTTTTTGGGAACATCCACTGATATTCATAAGGTCAAAACAAATCCCAATCACCCTTTATCAATCCCCAACAAGCATGCCCATCATAAAGAGGTTAATGAAATCATGGAATTAGCTAGGACTTAGGATCATGATCAAACCTACTCCCCATAAATCTTTATGGAATAATAAGTTTCATCTATAATCAATGGGCATAGAAAATTGAATCTAGGAGATAAAGATGACTAATGACATACACTAATCAGCATGGTCATGGATATGGATCAATATATGAAATACATTTCATTCCTAAAGAAATACTATGATGTTTTCACTTGGAAAAACATGTAAATTATAGGTATGGATTCCTAGGTATTCATTAATCATCTATAACAACCAATAAACCATATTTTTTATAAATATGTAGTAAGAATAATTTTTTCATCATATAGTTCTATGGTAGAGTCAAAAGTGTACAGATTGATCAAGGCACATTTCATCCATGAGGTTTAGTACCCTATATCGACAGCTAATATTTTTACCATCAAGAAGAAAAATAAATATATTAAAGACTGTATTGACTTCTGAGGAGTTAATCAGTACTATTTAAAGGAACATTTTTTTATACCAATAATTACATTTATAATTAATGTGATGGATAGATTTTAAGAATTATATTTTATATATGGGTATTCCAGATAAAATAAAATTTGAATAAGCCGTGAGGATAATAAATTCACTTCATTTATGTGACCTTAGGGAGGGTATTACTACCATGTGATGCATTTTAGAATGAAAAAAATTGGACACACCTACCAATTGGTGATGTAATCTATTATTAGGGCCCTTTTAAGAAATAAAATGGAATGATATATATATATGGTCTATTGGTAAAATCATACTAGAGAGGTAACTACTCCACTAACATTGACGAGGTTTTTTATATATTTTGACAACATATCCTTAAGATGATTACATTAATGTGTAAATTTAGATCCAAATCTACGTAATTACTCAGATTTATTATAGACAAGGTATATAGGTTGACTCTAAGAAAAGTAAGGTGATCCTTGACATACCCCCTCTATAGAACCTCTAAGAATTAAGAGGACTCCAAGGATGAATTTACAACATAAGACGTTGCATTGAAAACATATCTAGTAAGATTATATATTTTAAAAAGTTTATAAAAAATAATATGACCTACTAGTGGTATAAGGATTTCCAAATTAAATTTTATATCCTCAATAAATACCTCTCACACCCACCAGTACTGATGTCTCCTGAATAAGGAAAACATCTCATTCTCTGTGTGGATACCATAGAGTTTCCTTTTAGTGTTATCCTTTCCTAGAAAATGATGTAGTTAGGGGAAAATATATATATTATCTCATCTAGAATATGTTTCAGTTTGATACCAGGTACACCCTAGTCCAAAATAATTTTCTCACCCTATTACTTATGTTATAAAATTTGTGTCATTGCCTATATCATCATGTGGTCCATTAATTCTATATTATCAGTCCACTAAAGTACATCCTTAGTCATCCTATTTTTACTAGATAGTTATAAATATGGGATACGATTCTTCTATTGTTAAATATATATTTCATCTTCTATAAGGAAACTAAATAATAGGTGCCGAAAGACTTTTTACGATCCAACCCAACTTCAGTATAATTACCTATAAACATGTAACTTCTATATAGAGAGTTTATTTCTATCCTAAAATCATCTTGAACATGGGAGATGTTATTTTATGTTGCATCTAGAAGTTCAAGTGGGAAAATTTTATAGGATCTAAAACTCAATAAGGCTAGTCAAGTATTCATCTTTATCTCTCCCTCAAAGATGCACTTGTCATGTTATTTCCTCCTCACAAATCATTATCCATTTATACATATTAATATCATGATCTCCTAATAGGTTTATAATTGATGTTATAAATCTTAATCACATATTTTAATCATAAAGGTGACTCATATTTGGTTGTTATGAAAATTTATGGGGATTGTGATCTTAAAAAAATATGAATTAATTACCATATTAAAACAAACATGAGAGTTAAATCCACACATTACCACTAAATCAGTTATCTTCTATATACCACAACTAAATAATTCTCAAGAGGACACACTCTCTAACTTGTACACCACTCTCCCTAATATGTATTAGGATGAAATAATTATATATGTGGTGTATTAAATAGTGGTGAAACCTTCCATTGTAAAAGAGATGGAATAAGTAGAAAATGTTACCCTACCCTAAGAAGAGTCATCATCCCTACAAGGTGACCAAATGGTCAACTAGATGTATTAAAAAGTTGAATATCTCTAAAATAGAGCATTTTATCTTGATGGATCATGAAGTAATTAGATTCATAGATGAGTGGACAAATTTTTTTATTCAATGGATTAAATTTCATGAAAATACTTTACAAAAATGGTTTTGAAGGGGCACACCTTAGGTGAATTTAAGAGAGGAGGATCTTGAAATTTTGAAAGTACATCATGATAGATAATGGTGTACTCGCGAAATAAGAACTAAACTCTATTACTATATCAAGAGGCTTGCGAATTTTTGTAATAACCCAAAAATTTATAGAATAATATTTTCTCTTTTATATTAATATTTATGAATAACATATTAATTTTAAATTAAAGGGGATTAATTTTTTTATAGAATACTTGACATGAAACAATGGGTTTCTCAGAAATCATACTTTTCACACAACATTGAGTTATACCGAAAAATAATACAGTAATAATATTATTATTTTAAATAATTGTTAATGCCAAGCCATTGGAATAGAGGGAATGAATAGTATCAACTAAATTATGAAAATATGGTTTAAACATGTTTAAATAATTATTCCTTGGTTACCAAATTTTTTATAAATGGAAATAAAAACCAATTGAATATAAAATATTTTTTTATGAAAACCTATTTAAAAAGAGAATAATTGGGTTTATAAAATCATATCACTATTTATGGATTTCTATTTAATGAAATATATATTTTATATATTAAATTTAATGTTTCAAATTCATCTTATATGTTTTTAGATATTATATAGGAACATATTCAATTTTTCGGATAAAAGAATTATTTTTCTAAAAATACAGTTTTACTGCCTTTTGATGGAGAACCCTTTTGAAATTTATTTTTTGAAACGTTTATATGTTCTATTTGAAAAAATAAACTTCTTATTTAGAATCTAGATATCAAAATTTACTTTGGATTAATTTTTAATATTTTTTTGATAACTATCATGTTTTGATGAATAGTATAAATATGCTAAATTTTAATGGAAAACAAATTTTTCCATTTAGATAAATTGTATGGTTAAATAATATTATTTAATGGTTTTAAAGTATAAATAGAATAAATTTTTATCATTTAATTTAATTTTTTTTATTTTAAGTAATTTTACTTTTAAATTAGATATAAACACATGTCAATCTTTTGATAGATTTTACTTCTTAAAAAACAGATTTTTGGTTTTAAAAATGGGAATTAATTTTAAATTAATTACTGAAACTTATATTTTTTGAATTTGAAAAAATGGATTCCATATTTGGAATCATAATTTAAAAATTGTGTGAATAGGTACCTTTTATTTTTTGACATTAGGAATAGTAACTTCAGTAATTATTTTATTTACCATGGTGAAAAGGTAAATATGGTAAATAAGGGTAAAAAATAATATTATAATAATATTAAACTACCCTAACACATGTCATAATCCTATTTTATGGGATATTTCCGACCATGGTCATCCTTTGGTCCATTTGGGGACCCCATGGAACAACTTGGATGTCAAAATGACATTTTATAAGAATTAATCAAAAGTAAAGAGAAATATAACAGAAACATGTATCTTTTACTAAAAAAATTTAATATGGGATTATATAACTGATAAATTTGAATATAAATGGAAATTCTAAAGATAAAATTATTTAATAAATCATCAAATTTTATTTATAATTTTTATAAATTTAATAAATAAATTTAATTATGACATAATGGTAATGAAGTGATTGATTCATTAATAAAGGATTCAAATAAATGATATTATAAATATTAAAATAAATTTTATTTTATTGTTTTGATTCCGTAAAATAATTTTATGGATTATATTTACATATTATCTTTTATTTAATTCCTTTTTATAATTAATCAGGTGTTTATGAATTTTTAAAAAATTAAAGTATGAATAGTGTCTAAAATTGACATAATTCATAACTTAAAGCATAAAATAGTTTATTAAATGATATTAAATTATTAAAAATCAAATATTAGGAAATATATTTAATAAAATTCCAAATATCTCATAAATTAGTTTTTTGTGGGTTGTTTGACATGTTATGGTAATTACATTAACCCACAATGTGTAAATAAAACGATATCACTATATGATTAAAAAAGGGTAAAATAAGGGTTAAACCAAAAAGATAAGGATAAACAATATTCAAAACTTGTATAAAAATTATTTTAGGATTATTATTTGAACCAATATCATATTATCTTAGAGTTAATTGATTTTTGGACCATTTTTAATTGAAATTGAATTTATCATAAATTAATATTTCTGAAATTTCCTAAAGTGCCCCTCCTCCCTCTTATAAAATGTCACCACCTCTACCCACATAAATCACACCTCTCAAGCCCCTTGTATCATCAAAGTTCTACCAAAATAAGTTCAAAAAATCTCTCCCTTACTCCTATAATCCTTAACTTGGGCAGAAGGCAATTCAAGAAAGCCTTTTGGCTCAAATCAACAGAAGTTACCAAATTTAGAGGTAATGTCTTATCTCAAGTTCTTTTCCTTTATTTTCCTTCTCCAATCCGTATGATATTATTATTATTTTATTATAGAATAACACCATTATCCTAAATATACTATTGTATTTTATGAGAATTATTCTAAGTAAACTTACATGCACCTCCATGTAATAGATGCGAACATACTATTTCTGTGTGTGACAAACTACTGCCTCACGAAACAATGATTGTTCAATTTTCCCCTACCAACTTTCATGGTTTCCATTATTATGGAACTATATTTATATATGATATATATTATATTTATTTTGTCTCTATGCTGCTGTATTTTATTTATTTACATCATACCTTTATTCTTTCCATAATATGTAAATATGATAATTTAATTTGAGGAAGTGTGGACTACCGCCCCCTCAAAGTGATATGACTTGTTCATTCCATACATGAAAAGTATAAAGGATGGAATTAATGAAATTATGTAACATATATAACATATATATTATAATGTAATTATAATATACCTATGTATAATTTAGTTTTCTTTCCTTTAATATGACAAAGAAATGAAAGTAGTGTTCATGTGTACGTATGGCCTACCGTCTCCATGAATAGTGCATTTCATTTCTTATCTCCAAATGTTATGTACTATTATAAATACATATATATACTGTATATATATGATATTTAAATAATAAATACTATTTTTTTGATAATGGAGTTTTTACCACTTTGACAATTTGTAATTATAACAATTTTATTTTCGACTCAAGTACCGAATATCAACAAAACAACTGATATAAACTTGAATAATTATATGATTGTTATAACAAGGTAATATGTGATATAAAAGGAATAATAAACTTGAAAAAGGTTATAAATTAAGTATAAATTAAATTAAGTTTATTATTCATGGAGATAAAGAATGAACAAGACAAGTTGGACTCAAGGTATGGGACTTCGTCTCAATCTCCTTTCATTGAGGAATATTTTGATGTTATACACCACCTTATTTTATACGGGGTATAATTATACCATTTTTATTTTAATTTAATTCAATGGTTTTCAAAAGTAATATTTTTCTATGAAGTGTTTTACTAAAAAAAAGCAATGTTTCCTTTTAACGTATGTGGTGATAATGACCTTTCCACTATCGCGTACATTATTTGATATTTGGCTTAATTAACAATCTGTAATGTTTTTAAAAGGAAAATAAATACCATATACCTTTTTTATGTATTTTGGTATTGAAAATTGTTTTTATAAATCATTGATTATGTTTAATATCTTGAAATTATATATTTTGATTTCAACGTGGAAATGTTATCTTTCCTTTATGTTTGTTTTATATGTCATGATTATGTTATGGTTCTTGGGAATTACATATGTATACGAGTGGTTCCATGATAAACCATAGGTGGGTGAGATCTTGATAGATCTCCAATGAATTGGGTAACATAACGGGGGTAAATTATAAAGTTTCTCCTAGGAGATTTAGGGAATATACTGTGATCGGTATTTTAAACGTAACCATGAAGGTTACTCCCTATGTGGCTGTGAAAGCTACAATGTAGGTATGTTATGGATTCCACAAGTTATCTTTATGATTTTTTATTTCAATGAGTTATTTATAAATTTATTATTTCATGAGGTATGCTAAAGAACTTATGTTTTATGAGTAAAAAGTATGATTTCATTGATTTGTATGTATTGATGGATTAATATTTTCTTTCCTTATTTTATATACCTTACTAAGCTTTTTATGATCATCCCATGTTTTTGAAATATTTTTCACAGGGTATAAGGAAGGGTAAGATCAAGGAATAATTCAAGAAGATTTATATCAAAAAATTATTTCTTTTTTATTTAAGGATTTTTATTATTTTGAAAAAAAATAGATAGAGTAGAAGTGTCTAATTTGTAATATTTGATATGTAATGTAATAGTTATGGCCTAATAATATAAAAATATAAACCTAAAAATATCCTCAATGTTAATTCTTGAATTAACTCAATATTATGTAATTTTTAAGGCTGGGGCCTTATAATTTTTATCTTTCATAGTACACGACTATATATAGTTTTCATGTTTCATGCATGTCAAGTGCATGCCAAATTAATTCAACAAACCCTCAAGTTTATATATGTTATAAATTAATATAGGAAATTTTTCATAATGGGAAAAAATTTCATTGTTTTATACCCTCTTGATATGGTTCTTTAGTCTAATTTTGTCATCACTTCCACTGACTTCTTCTCAAAATGTGATAAAGTATTACCCATGAAGGAGTTTGGAAACAAATTCACGATCATTTTTGTGAAAATCAATACTACCAGCATATTTATGGTTTCTTATACTATCATCACATATAATAATTTTGTGTGCATGATTTGGGTTATTTTATTCAAAATTTAATATCCATTATCACCTATATTCCCACTATGACATGGCTACCTATGGATAGATAGAGGAATTAAACAAGTTTATGGTTAATATTTTACCAAAAATGGTTGATAAGGATAAGAATATATGGCCTAAAAATATCTTCAGTTCCTTGTGTTCAAATCATAAAATTACGCACACCCTAAACTGGGAAACACTATATTCTGAAGCACACATAAAAAAGATGGATATACTATTAAGGTACAGTTACCTTCACTTCATATGGTCATTTATAACCAACTTAATAGAAATTAACGATCATAAATTTCGTTAGATTAATTAGATAAACTATGTGAGAATAGTTTATGGGACTTTTATAAATTTTCAAAATTCAAGTGAATTAGGTATTCAATAATAAATTACACCCTGGTCATATAAGGATAACTTGTGTTGGCCTTTAATATACCAATAAAAGAAGAGAATAAACCTCTAAAATTTAAACCAAAATGGGAAAAACCCTTACATCATACATAGATTTACTCTAATAGATAATATTCTTTGATCACCTTATATAGAGAGTGTATTAATCCATCCACTAATTCCTATTTCTCAACAAATTATTTGTATAAGGGTTTATGTCAAATTCTAAAGGTACTTTATATACTATCATAATTTTTATGGGTTATGGTCCTCATTACATAACCTCAAACTATATGTCATATGGTTCTCTCTACACGATGGTAAACTAAATGGAGTTATCCTATTATTAATACTATGAAATAAAATACATCTTAGTCCTTATCATATGACTATAAATGGCATGATCCAAATTCCTTATCATAGGACCATAAACTATATGATATATTATCTTCCTACATGTTGTTAAATTATTAATCTCCACTCTTCCTATATACAAGTCAAATCTACAGATAGAACCTTGATAACCTTAATCCTTATATATAGATCATCCTCTTAATACATGTTTGATTTCATGGACCTCTACCAATTTTCTCTCATAACACTATAGAATTACCATCATTGGTTTATTCACATTATGTTTTATATGCCAAAGTTCCTCTAGCCTCTCCAACCTTGTGTCTAGATCTCTATCCATTTCACATTGGTTCCAATATTTCTTTATTTATCTAAGTTTAGTTCTCATCCCATAATAATATATACCTTGATTTTTCCCATAGGATATATAATGATGAACGAATCTGTTTTCCTAAGCATAGCCAAAATTTCACATTCTCTTTTATACACCACTAAACTCTATAATTTAACCTTTAGTTAAATTACATTAAGTTTTCTATATCATAATGTCCACCATTTACCATTATTTGTTTCTTCATGTCCAATTTGGTTCAATCCTTCAATTGTCTCCTTTATAAAACTAATTGGTTCCTGACACTTATCTTCTTTAAAGAATATATAGTGAAACCTGGATTTCACATTAGGGGTCTATTTGTACTATATATCTTAATTGTATAAATATAATACTCTAGTACTGAGTGCCCATAATTTCAAATAAATTCTAAATCAACCCTTTTCAATATCATTATTGGTCATTTATACCAATGGTGAATTTGATCCTCATTCATGTAAAGGAATCTCTATCATAGGCTCAGTGAATAAACTTTATATTTGGAATCAATCAATTCAACAAGATCCTAAACTATATTACCTTATATTCCAATCTCTCACTACTTTAAATTCAGGTTATAGCCATGGTTTTAAACTGTGGCTATAGGTCCTCAAACCATGGCTATAGGTAATAGCCACGGTTTGAGAAACTATGGTTAAGTTTGGTGTGGCTATAGGCCTAGACTTATAGCCATGATTTGGAACCGTGGATATAGGTATACTACCACGGTTCAAACCATGGTAATATCACTATAGCCACAGTTTAGAACTGTGGTTATACTAGAGGATGGACACAGTTTATGCCACGGTTAGAAATTGTGGCATTAGACCAATAGCCATGGTTAAAAACCATGTCAATAGACCTATATCCATGGTTAGAATATATATATATATATATAGGGTTTGAAAACCCATAAAAAATAACACCCCAACCCCCTGCATAACCCCCTGGACACCCCCCCCCCCCACCCCCTTGCAGTAGCCCACCCCCCTAGATAGCCCCCATCCCCCTGCAAATCGCCCCTGGATAGACCCCCTCCCCCTGAAAAGCCCCCCTGTAGACCCCTCCCTCTTGAAAACACTCCCCCCTCTCCTGGACATTCCCCCTCCCCCTACAAATCCCCCCTTCTAGACAAACCCCTCCCCCCCCCACCCGCAGACCCCTCCCTCCCTCTTGGACACCCCCTACCTCCTAGACACTAAACACCCCCACCCTATATAACCCCCCCCCCCCCCCCGCTCCCTCCCCTGGACAGCCCCCTCCCCTTATCAAATCCCCCCTACAGACCCCTCCCTTCTGAACACCGCCTACATCCCCCTCCCTCCTGGACACCCCCCAACCTACATAAACCCCCCCCCCCCTCCCCTGGATAACCCCCCTTCCCCCTGAACCCCCCCCCCCTATATCCATATCCCTCCTGGACACTAGAAACCCTCCACCCTATATAAACCCCCCCTCCCCCTCCCTTGGAAAACCCCCTTCCCCCCTACAAATACCCCCTCCTGGAAAACTCACCCCCTCCTGGAAAAATCACCCCCTCCCTCCTAGACACCCCCTGTAGACCCTTCTCTCCTAGACAATAGACACCCCACCCCTACATAAACCCCCTCCCCTAGACAGCCCCCCTGTAAATCCCCCCCCCCCCGACAGACCTCGAACACCTCCCCCCAGACTCTAGACACCCCCCAGACATACCCTGGACACCCCCCCCCCCCTCCCCACCAGAAAGACCCTAGACACCCCCCAGACCCTGGACACCTTCCCAGATATACCCTAGATAGACCCCCCCCCCCCCCACACCCACCACACCCTGGACGACCCAGACCTCGACTCCCTTGGACAGCCACCCCCCCCCCCCAGAACCTGGACACTCCCAGACCCTTGACAGATCCCCCTGGATAGCCCAGACTCTCACTCTCCTGGACACCACCCCCCCCCCCCCCCCGGACATACCCTAGAACCCCCCCCCCCTTCCCCCCAGACCCTAAATATATCCCCCTGGACAACCCAGACCTCCACTCCCCTGGACACCCCCCACCCCCCTGGACAGACCTTGGACCCCCCCCCCCCACACTCCCCTGGACAGACCCCCCCCCCAGACCTTGGACACCCCCCCCAGACCCTGGACAGATCCCCATGGATAGTCCAGACCCCCACTCTCCTGGACAGCCCCCCCCCTCCTGAACAGACCCTGGAACCCCCCCCCCCCCCAGAACCTGGACACCCCCATCCATTATAGTTGTACCTTATAGTAGTACTCACATCCTCTAAATATGAGCAAAAAAAACATTTCCTTCTAAATAAAACTGAACACAAACATAATACAATATATATCATAAGAATTCAAACTCTATCCAATATAAACAATATAAAATTTCAATATCAATATCATCGTAACAAAAATAACTATTTAATAAAATTAAATGTATAAACCACGAATAAAATTTACATCTAAAATGTACCCCAATATCAGCATCACCAGAACCATCATGAGCCTCATCATCTCCCATAGAAACACCAACATCATTATCACCTCCTCTCAGACCACCACCACCACCATCATGATCATTGAAATATTCATTGGTTTATGCACCTAAATTAGTGTAAGGATCGAAGAATCCTGATAAACATAATGCATACAAATGAGAACACATTTAATTAATGAAAACATTCAATGTTTATATGGTGATTCATATAATATCATTATGTTACCAATAAAATACTCTCATAAACATAATTCATACAAATGAGAACACATATAATTAATGAAAACATTAAAATATTCTTGTGTATGATGATTCGGGAACCCCCTGCCCCCCTCCCCCACTTGCACCCCACTGCCCCCTCCCCCCACTGTCCCACCTGCACACCACCTGCCCCCCTCCCCCCCCCCCCATTGCACCCCACCTACAACCCCCCCCCCACCCTACACCCTCCCCCCACTGCCCCCTTTCACCCCACCTACACCCTCACCACTGCCCCCCCCCCCCCCGCACCCCACCTGCACCCCCCTCCCCACACCTTCCCCCTTGCACCCCACCTGCCCCCCTAGCACCCCCCTGCACCCCACTTCGCCTGCACCCTCCCCACTACCCCCCCCCCCCCCTTGCACCTCAATCCACCTAAACCCTCCCCACTTCCCTAAATACCCCCACCCTTCACCCCAACCTCACCCCCCCCCCCCGAACCCTCCCCCCACTGCCCCCCATGCACCCCACCTGCACCCTCCCCCACTGCCCTGCAGACACCCCTCTCCCCCCTCCCCCCTACCAGTTTTCCCTCCTCCCACTAGCCCCCTTGCACCCCACCTGCACCATACCCACTACCATGTAGACCCCCCTTCACCCCCCCCCCAATGATGGGTAACATTATAAAGGAAAATAATCATTTTGGATGATGTAAGGATGTTAACCACACTCTATAAAATGAATGACATGATTACCTAGGTATGGGGAACTGATAAATAAAAAGATTATTTTTTAATAAGATATGAATGTTACTATGAAAGAAAAATAAAAATTTAAGAAGAAAAATAAACATATTTTGAAGGTTTATGGATGTATAGCCAAAAAAATTTGATGAATCAACAAGGTTGGAGGAAAAGGAAAATAAGGATGAATATTCATTTCTAGAGTACATGAAGAATAAAACCCCAGATATAAAAAATAAAACATAGAAAAAGATGTTTATGAAGTGTAAGAAGATTAATTGTTGAATAATCAATTGTGGTCACATGAATAAAGACGAAGCTAACATGAACATTGATTTTTTATTGAGATAATACTCTCAATTAAGCCCTGCTGAACTAGTAAGGATCTCATCTTATTTTTTTTAAAATGTTAAAGTCATTATTACCATAGAATTTCTCGATTTCGAACCTAGTTTTTGAAAAGTTTACAAGAAGATTAGATGTTTAGTTCTTGCATGAAATGCTATGTGTACACCCCTAAAATTTGAACAATCACAAGCATAAACTATCTTTATCAAAATTGATTTGAAATACAGAGGAATTATGAATATAAAATTGGATCTAATAAAATATAGTAGATAAACCGAGCCAATTTATGAAGTGATCACGATACAAAAATACACAAAATCAATTACTAACAAAAAAATGGGTTTGATAGAAAAAGAAAACAAGTATGGATCTGATACAACTTTGTAAGGGTTAATGGTGAAAATAAAAAAAAATTAATAACATACAAACACCTAAGGACCGATATGGGGCCTAGAAAGTAGCATTCTAATAAAGCAGAATCTAAATATTAAAGATGAAATAATTTAATGAAAGAAGAAAGGAACACATAATTTATGTTATTCAGTTATTTTGGACCCTATGTGCACAACAAGAACACCACCCAGACTCAAGTATTTTAATAATATCAAAATAAGAAACAGTTATAGTAGACAATGTTAAAGAAAAATCAACATGATAAAAAACTAAAACTTTAAAATTAGATTCAAAGACTTACAGTGTTGAACAGAAAGAGGTCTGGTTTTCCTGATCACACCCCCTCCCCCTCCCCCCCTCCCCACCTGCACAACCCCCTCACCCTACCCCCAACACACCCCCATGCCCACCACCAACACACCCCTCTCTCCCTACCCCTTAACCCCCAGCTTCACACCATCCTTCCCCCCACCTGCACATCCCTCCCACCAGCAACCCCCCTTCCCCCCACCTGCACACCCCCTCCCCCTGCCCCCCCCCCCCCTCCACCTTCACACCCCCCTCCCCATGCCCCCAGCACACCCCCTTCCCCCCCCCCACCTACACACCCCCCTCTCCATTCCCCTCCATGCCCCCTGCTCCCCACATGCATGCCCCCTGGCCCCCCACCTACACACCCCCCTCCCCCTGCCCCCTCCCCCAACCCCCCAACCTACACACCCCCTCCCCATGCCCCCTCCCCCTCCCCCCCCCCCCCACCTTCACACCCCCTCCCCCTGCACCCTCACCCTACCCCCCCCCCCCAACTGCACACCCCCTCCCCTACCCCCTCCCCCTACCCCCCCCCCCACCTGCACACCCCCCCTGCCCTCAGCACACCCCCCTACCCCCCACCTGTACACCCCCTATCCTTGCCCCCCTTTACCCCACCTACACACCCCCCTTCCCCCTCCCCTGCCCCCCACCTGCACATCCCTCCCCCCAGTAACCGCCCACCTGCACACCCCCCTCACCTTAAATTGTATGAAACTAATCTTCATTTTATTCTCCTTCTATGAGTAATAAAAGAGATGAAAATATTATTAATAATCTTAATAACTCACAATATTGTGCCAAGATTATTTCATAAAAGAAAATATTAACACATCTCATAGGGACTAATTTCTAGATCCAACAGAATTCAATACATTCTCACAAGGTTTACGAATCTAGGATAAAGTTACAGTGAATACATTCCACCATACTTTAAATTATAATTCAACATTCATGCTATATAATATTAAAATATATAGAATAACTCAATTTTATAAGATTAGAAATTGAATAATGTCATCTTCCAAGATCTATGACTTTAAACTTAGAGTTATCATTCCAATCGAAGTTACATGACCTCAAACTACAATCATCGTATAGTTATTTTAATGTGACTTTGAATACCTAATATATGATCCTTGATTAATGAATAAAAATTGAATGACCCTATATTCATAGATATTGAACTATATAGGAGTCAATTTAATAGATTTATGTCTATGTTAGTATTTGGTCTCGCTTTTATAATGGTTGAGCTTTACCTAAAATGTGATAAAAAAATTCTTTTTATAGAACTACACATGGATTAATTCATGTTCATATGGGATATATAGTAATTTCCCAACCTCCTATCATGGAACTAATCATAATTCCCTCTCCTTCTCCCCAATATTTTACCCTAGCACTAGAATTCCACCCAATCACATTAGGACCATGTTATTTGTCCCTTTCCAAGATGCCTCTTCTTCCATTTCATAGTGGGATTTTTATCTAAAACTATGTGTAGAACAATTCTTGTTTCTAAAGATATATATTGGCATTTTATTCTTCTATCTGGAGTGCATCTATCATCCATATTTTCAGAATAACCTATTATTTATATTTACATGTATTCATGTTATGTCTGACCTCAATTTCACTAGGGTTTCCAATATATCTATATGTATGGTTTTATCATCCCTATGTCAATGATCATTAATTAATCTTACTGTCCCATTATTTTACATGTCAGGTTTAATTTAACCCTCTTTTATATCTGTGTCTTTTCCCTTTAACAATTATCCATGATTCATGCCATGTCTTCCCAAATAGATTACCTAATAAATAGTGGTATAAATTCATAATATTTCTGGTCATCTTTGTATTCTTCAATTCCTATATAACCTAGTTCATGTTTTTTTATATTTGAATCACCCTAAATACCCCCATTCCTATTAGTAACAAGTGTATATTATTTTATAGGGATGTTATGGAATGAGGGTAGCTCTAATGAAAAAAAGGATTCTAAAAATGAGAGAAAATGGGAGAAAATAAAGAATAAAAAGGAATAACACATAAGGATTTGTGTGGTTTGGGAATAATTCCTACATCTATAGAGAGGTAGAATAATTTTACTACTTCCAGGAGTAAATTATAGGTAACACACATAAATTATAGAAACCATAGTTTGAAAATTATTTTATAAATAAATGTGGAGCTATATTATTCTGTGTTGATACAATTCCGAGATCTATATAGTAATTAATGGTGCTATGATACCCATTATCACTATCACTAGTTAGATCTATTAAAGTGGGTTGAGGTTTATATAGTAAAAAATTCAATAGTTGTTAGACTGGTGTTCATTAAAATCCACCGATACTTCTCCCAACTTTAATCAATAGATCATGATCCAACATTTAATTAATATTTCACTTAGTGGTTGATCCAGTAACTAACATCTTTCCATTCTCCACGAGTGTAGTTTCTCATTTTTTATCTCAATATTTATTTATCATTGATGTTTCAAATAGGTATAGTAGTTCCTTATTTATCAATCAATATTTTTTTCATCAACATATCTTCTATATTATTGGTCCCTCAAATCTTCTATAATGACAATATCCCATCATGTATTAAGCCTCTATTAAAGTTGTATCTTAATTGAATATTCTTCCTATTAGCATAAGAATTAGTTTGTAATAAAATATATAGCACTATTTCTTTCTAATGAAATACATTTCCTTCTCTATTTCAACCTAATTCAACCAATAATTTCTTCAACCAAACAATATTCTTCTTAGATTATATTATAAAAATATATTATTCATCTATTGTGGATAGTGCTGGAAATTTCTACAACTAAGATATCCAACTTAATATATCTCCTAAATAAGTAAAAAACATAACCTATGGTACTCCTAATATTATTTAAATCACTTCTAAATTTTTTATCCACATAACCCTAAAATGTTTTTACTATCCAAAATAATAATGATGTGCCCCTTCTTCCCTTAAAATACCACAGTCTTTTCTTCACAACTAAAGGAATAAAAACTGGATTTACTTCTATTATACTAAACTTGATCAAAATAATTTAAATGTAGTTAAATTATGAAAAAAAAATTAATTTTCCAACTATATGTTCTATCTTGATCTTTATCCCTATAATATTTCTAGCTTCTCCAATATCTTTCATCTTGAAATAAATAGCCAGCTTCCCTTTTAACTCATAAATACCTTTCTTACATGATCCTAAAATGATAATGTGATCCATGCATATAATAAATATAATATAACTATAACCAAAAGTCTTGAAATATGATAATTGGTCTGAACCATGCTATTTTTATGAATTTTTTCTTTTAAATTCATTAAACTTATTATTCCAATACATTGGTGCCTACATCAACCCAAATAAACATTTCTAGAGTATACACACTAGATATTTATTTATTAACCCAAAAAATCATTCTTGATACTATATATAAATTACCACCACCAAATATCATTGAAGGATATCACATAAATCAACTCAAGATACAAATAATCTAATGCAATAATATTAAGAACCACCTACATAGTGGTAAGATTCACTATAGATGAGAAAATTTCACTGAATCTCACACCTTATTTTGAAATATTTTCACCCCAACCTTTCCTTTTATCTTATCTTACCATCATACACTTCATTAACCTATTATACCTATTTTTTTATTTTCTTTCTTTCTATCTAATAATGGGGTTAGTTCCTAAGTATTGTTAGTACGTAAGAAGAAATCTCATCCTTCATATCCAGCTCCCACTTTATTGACTCCTTTAACTACATTACCTATTCAAAAAATCAATATCTCTATATTATGATAATAACCAATTGTTTAAAGAAGATATATACCTCCCCATGGGTTTTTTTCCTATTTGATATACTCAACTATACTTGAGGACTAGGCCTTGCTAATTTATTATCCCAAGAGTAAGTACTCATTCAACCCTAATTTCCCCTAAAACAAATATTATTCATTCCCAATATCCATATCAACCTCATAATATTCCTCTTATATCAAACCTTCATTAAATATCACATTTTTGAATTCTTATGATCTTCTTATTCAGATCATCCAAAAATTTATATCCAAAGTCCTTAACATAATAACCAATAAAGAAACATGATTCAGAATTATAATTAATCTTGTATCTTACATCAAAATCAATATATACATATAAAAAACAACCAAATAATATTAAATTATATAATATTAACACTTTTCTAGACCAAATATTCTCTTTATGATGTTCTCCCATTGACACTGATATACTATATTTAATAAGATATGATTATATATTTACAACCTCTGATCTAAAAGTCTTAGGTAATCCTGATTGTAACCTCATACTCCTAGAATGTTCATTCAATGCCATATACATGCACTCAGTGAAACCAATATATTATGGTGTACTTGGAATGGTATTCTCCTATTGAATTTTTTTGGTTGCATAGAATTCTTTGAACTCTATATTATCATGCTCTCCTCTATAAAAAATGAACTAGAGTATGTACATAAACATCAGTATGAACCAAGTATATCTATTAAAAAATTTATGTTTTACCTCTTTTTATAAAAGATGCTAAATTTTTATTTCCAAAGATAAAATATACATATAATACAACTTTTATCAACTTTAACTATTGTAGTATTATTTTATTTCCATTATCTACATCCCCTTGTCTCTTATTTGGCCTAACATTCAATTCCAGGGTTGTGAATATCTTATAGAATTCATTGTTTCAACTATGTCCATATAATTTTATATAATATTATATAAAGTGTATTATTTTACCAATAATCTATAATTATCACACCTTGGTAATTTTCTATGAAAAATTAGTGAAATTGGTTCCAAAACTTATATCATTAAGATGCTTGATAAAGATAAGATTTCTTATCAAGGTATGAATATGTCACACATTCTATAAAACTAGAAAACACACGCTATTGGTTTTGATTAGTAAGTCACCATTTCCCATAATCATTAAGGGATCATCATCAATAATATATGTAGTACAAAAAAATCCAAAATTATAATTATTTGAGAAATACTTCTTTGAGGTGGATTGGAAAGATGCTCCCAAGACTAAAATCTGTAACCTCTTGGGACTATACAAACTCAATAATAAAACACCATTGAATCCTTATATTTTTATGTTTTATAAATGTGTTTTAGGTGATTTTTATTTATCCCTTTTTTACATTTCCTTTCTTCCCATAACTCAAGTAGGAAGGACCATTCCACTTTTCCTCATCTCGACTCATTCATATTGATTTAGATTATCCACTGTGATTATCTAACTGCATAATTCTTCCTATTCCTTCTATATATTGAGAAAAAATAAGGAAAATACCTAAATATATTCTTTGAATATCCTTACTAAGGATTAAATCTCACACATCATTCAACTTAAATTTTGTATACACTATATATCTTTTCATAATTATTATAGTATCTTCCTAACTATCTGATAATGAAGACAACAAAACCATTTCACATACCTCATCATCTATTGTAATTCCAACTGATTTTAATTAAATTTTGATAATTTTTAATTAATTAATATAATCAGTAATAATATTAATTTCAATCATATTCATATTTAATAAACTTTGAATTAAGTACACTTTATTTAATACAGTTGGATTCTCATACTTTTTTTCAGGTTCCTTCACCAACCTAGTTGTCACCGTCTATAATCTAATGTTAAAGGATACATTATTTTTCAATGTAATATTCATAACTCCCAAAACCTATTGATACATTAACTTCCACTCATCCTTGTTCATATTTTTCAATTTAATACCCAAAATTATTAAGTGCATCTTCTTCTAATAAATTTAGTCCTCAATCTACACCCTCCATAAACCAAAGTTATATTTTTTTAAATTGATAAATATTCACCTTAACGCCTTCTATATCCAACATTTAACTTGATAAATATGGCCTTGATATACCAAAAACAAGCTCTTATACCAATTTTTATGTAAATATAAAGAGATCTATTGAAAAAATGAGTCCAAACATGAGAAATAATGTGAAAAAATAAATAAGAATAACATGTAATGATTTATGTGGTTTGGGAAGAATCCATACATTAATGGATAAATATAATGATTTCACAATTTTGATATAAAATTATAGGGAACGCACATATATTATAGAAACCCATGCTCAAAAATGTTATCATAAAGAAATTAAGTGCAATGGTAACCCATGTTAATCCAGTACCCTGATCTGTATAATATTCTATTATGATATAATTCCTATTGTCAATGTCACTGGTCAAATCTACTATAGTTATTCAAACATTATATAGGTTTAATAGTGATAGTTTCTAAACCAATGTTCAGTACAGGTTTTTAGTACTTTTCCCAACATCAACTTATTGATCTGGATCCATCATTCCAATAAAAACCCCATTCGTTATAATAATAGATTAAGTGCATATATCTAGGAAATATCTATCCAATGGTATATAAATTTTCTAAATAAAATTGCCTATAATTTTAAATGACTTTGAAAGTATTACAATGAAGTTTATATCCCAAAATTGGTTAATTGATATCCCCTGTATACTTGTTTATCAGTATGATTTATGGGTTCATCATTCAAGAAAGGTTAGGGATTTTTATAACCTATCAAATTTTATCTAATAATTTATGATTAAAGCACTCAGAGTCATGAATTACCAAATCAAACCTCCCTACATTCAAATAGATTTAAATTACTAATGAATTTTTACATGATTAAAGAAAATTACTATTTAATTCCAATCTAGAATTATTTATCACCCTAAGACTCTTATTGGGGTTCACCTCACCCATTTTCTATTCATTAGGAGTGTTCATTTACACCTTCATTGTACTTCCACTCTTTTATGGCAGGTCGAATTTATGTTTGTCAATATAATTACTTGAACATTGAAACTAGGCCCTATGTCACAAGATCATAAACTATGTGATGCTTTGATCTAATATCTATGACCTTAAACTAACCATTAACTAGAAGTATTCATTTTTTATATGTTATATGACCTTAAATAGCAATTAAATTACCTCTATATTGAAACTAGATTTATTTTTATTGACATTATCCCTCATTCATGTCAATTTTTTATTTTTGATATCAATAATACTACATCAACCCATGTATTCTTGATTCACATTGGAAATAGTCCATATCACAAGTACATAAATTGATGAAATTTTTCTTCTAATCACATGAACTTAAACTATGTGACACTCCTTCGGTTATTTATTGTAGTGGTATATTCACTATTTATTCATTTCAGATTAACTTTATGTTCATCGGGTGAATGACATTACCATTAAAACCAAGATCCATGTCACAAGATCATAAACTATGTGACTCATTTTTTAAATTTGTATGACCTTAAAATTAAATTAACCACTTCATTCTAGATTATATGAACTTAAACTACAAATCACTATTTAGTCCAAATTATAAGACCATAAAATGCATACAAACAAGTATAAAACTTATCAAGTTAAAAATTAAAAAATGGTTCATTGATCACTAAGTTTGATATCTTTTATGGTTTTGGAAAAGGATAATGTATAAAAGGGAAAAAGGCATAATTTTTGTGGCACCCACATGTAGCCCAATAAAATTTTAATTTATGATCTCAATGTTCGAGGATATTAGGAAAAAATTAGGATAACCTATTGTTCCCTATATACATTTACTAAGATGACTTTTTAATAACATAGTAGTGTAACTTAAGGTACCAATACACTTATTGTAATTTTATATCCTTTTAATATACATATTTAATTATTTAAACTTTCTTGAGTCTTCATACCCATTTTCATATCTAATTGTACCAGCCTTGGATTACGATGATTGCACATGTACCCCCATATGGTTTTCTTATATTCATATAAGTGAAAAAAATACTAGAGGTGATAAACCACTTTACATAACTTTTCTAAATATAATAACCTTAGATTATGGTGATAGAACATACTCCCCAATATTTCCCACCTATACTCACTAGAGTTAGAAATTTTAAAAGATAAATGATCTTTCAACTCCCTTTATCCTTAACTCAAAAATGTTAAACCATGATTTATGAAATTAATTACCTCTTATTTTTAAGTGGATTTAGATAATTTTAGTGTTGTTTTCCATAAATTCCACAAGTTTTCTGATATAATTAACACACAAAAATATGAAGTCTTATATCTATAGAATAAAAAAGATGATGAATTATTGTGTATAGTTTTCTAATGAGATAAAAGATATTTAAAAATGATTATTTCCATGATCGAAAAAAGGGAATTCATAGATTAGATCCTTCCATGGGATTATATACAGATATTTAGAACATAGATAATATTATTTGGTATTGTTTCAATAAGATTTATTCCATTGAGCACTCTAAATCGGTCAATAGTTAGAAAGAAGATGTAATCACTTGTTAAAAATATTTTTTTTATGCATGTTCAATATCCACTTTCAATCACAGTTAAATGACACATGCCACTTGGTCATCCTCCCTCCACTATGCACTATAAATCCTCAAGGAGGTATCAATATATTTATCTTCTATAGATAACAATTAAAAATTTTGATAAACCATAGTAGTCATTTTATCATAATTTAACGCTTTAATTTGTGACTTCTTCTGCTCCTCATGTTCCATTTTATGGAGGGTCGATTCTAGAGATCTAGTCAATTAGGCCTCAATGTTTAATTCATCAAGATCATCCAACCACATTTATATTTACTCTCATGCATAAAATATATTCTTAATAGGAATATAAGAGATGCATTAGTCAAATACACATATTAGAAAGATTGAAAACTATCTATAGAGTTACCCCATCTAATTGCCCAATTTATCTAGAGAAATCTTAGTAATCAAGGTTTAGATATTATTCCATGCATTCATCCTTGTTACCCAATATACAATGATGGATTTTGGTTTTAATTTATACAAACTTAAGTGCATCACCTCATAATCCATGAATAAATTTCTTATAGGAGTAGAAGTCTAAATCGTGGTCTGTATTTGGGATTGGATAATTGGATATGGTCCCTCATATACTTATTCAAGAGATTAAATATATTTCATTGTTTTAAACATAGTCTTACTAGATATAATTAGTGATTTTTATTTGTTAGAGTGGGCCATGGCCTTATAATATGGACCTCACATAATGAAACCCAATACCATATCCTCATTTTTAGTTCACCTTACTCGATTTTTATGCTCATTCAGTTCAGATCTCAATTATGTATGGGATAAATCATGATCACATAGTTACTCTCTATTATATCACACCAGGTCATCTAGATAGAAAAAAATTTAAGATGTGACTAGTGGAAGACTTGATATCCACTAAAATTCCTATAAGTTAGCACAAAATTGTAGCCAAATCCATGAGAATGTTCCATCCTATACCAAAAAATTTATAATAAAGTAATCAATTTGATGAAAATACGAAAGGAATAGTATGTGAGTCCTTACTATATAAAGCCTATTTCATATTGAATTTTGGTTGGAACCGGTCCATAGATATATAGTTCACTCCAAATAGAGGTAAAAAAGAAACCAATTTTAAAAATATACTATAGGAAGAATAAGAAACCCAAAAAAACAATTCAGAAAAGAAGAAACAGAAATATAAATGATCAGGAAAAGTACAAAAAATTAAATAACATAGATATTTACACAATTTGGACTATATTGGTCCTATATATACATCAAGAACACCACCATAATTATTTTATTATAAAAATAGAACACAATAGTATTTTTAAAAGTAGAGATGAGTAATAAAGAAATAAAAGTAGAAAATTGGACTATTAAATAAATCTAAGGATTACATTCTTATAGATACATGGATTATAATGATTTAAAGTTGAAGACATAAAATATATGATCTTACTTAATGGAAACACATATAAAACCTTATAAAAATGGGAAAAAAACCAAGGATATGGCATATAAACAAAGAAAGAAGGACTAAACATGATTATGAATCTGGGAAGAAATAGATGGTGAAAGAATTGAGAAGCATTTTAAGGGATAGAACACATATGTTCGTTGTCATATTCAAGATCTAACTCATGAGAATTGATATCTTCACCATAACAGAACACCAAAGAAACAAGTGGGTTAGAATCCATAAAGAATAGAAATGGGTTTTCTCTCCTCTTGAGCTCTCTATCTATTATATATAAAACTAGAAGGAAAAAAATCAAGGATTTAAATCATCAAACAGGTACCTCTAGAGGAAAAATTTGGAGAAATGATGGTGAGGTAGAAAAATATTCAACCTCAAGAATAATTCGGGACACATGTACGATTGAGTGATCATGGAAGTATCATGAAGCACAACCAGTATAACAACAATGAAACAAAATTAGGCCATGTGTTACATAATAAGTAGTGTAAAATTAAGGCATCCTAATCACCCCAAAAGTAGGTGGTGAATAAGAACACTGAAAAACCACATATCTCCACACTTATAATCATCCGATCAGCATAATCAAAACTCAAAATCCAACCCTGAGTGACAAACAAATAATTAAACACAAAATAAAAAGGATGAAAGGGATGGCTCCATGTCTAATAAAAAATCCCAAATAGATAGGCTAACACAGTAAAAAAATCAAGAAAATTATAAATAAAATATGTATAATAAAAAGATAATATATAGCTAATATCACATGGGAAAACTAGGATCATGAAAAGAGGATAAATCCAACTTAGTATCAATTTAATAAATCAATTTATTTATTAAATAAAAATTTAAATTTTCAAAAATATCCACCTTAAAAATAAATTGTAAGGTAAACAAGTGATTTTAATTTAATCTATATTAACCTACCCTATCAACTATTTTGTGAATTTTTCACTAAAAACCCCTACTATCTAACATAATTATACTAGTATGATTATCCCCGTATCATATTCCATGGTGGAACTTGTATAAACATACCAAAACATATAATTTTGTTTACTACTAAAACAAGCTCATAAATAAAAACTATCCTAAGCAACAAATTTTAAATATACTTACAAACCATTTACTTTATTCTCCCCCTGAAATGATATTAATGAAAATACTAAGGAAACATGAACCCATAAAAATCATCCTAAACAAAAAAACAAACCCTTCATTAGTATTTAAATAAATAATATTAAATCTCAAATTAAATAAATCTCAAATGAAAGTAGAAAGGGAATAGAAAACACATAGAAAGTATCTCAAAAATTTGGTGGGAGAGGAACATACACATAGATCTAAACTAACCTAGAAAACTAGACCAAATCACCCCCTCACTTCAAACTAAGAGCCTATGTAAATTTCATGCAGAACCTATTCTAATAATTAAAATGAAAAACAATCTAGAGTTATGCCTAACTCTACTCTAAGATATACTAAATATATTATAGGATATTAACACTATAAAAAATTGGGCATGTCGTGTTTTTCTAGATTATATTATCCTTAGGCTTGATCTCAGGGTAGTATCTCTTAATTTGGTTTGTCTTTACACTTTCATAACATCAAAAACTCAAAAAATGACTAATATCCTTATTATACTTGATATTATTATTGGTTTAACTCCTAAAAATCATCAATTGGGGTATGGTCTTAACCCTACCAATCTCTTCCTTCAAATCATGGGTCTGAATATATTTGGATATAACATCTACCTTGATTACCTCTAAAAATATAAAATCACTACCATACATCATGAAATCTTTCAAAGAGTTAAAAGACTCATCCATAGCTTCCTTGAAACATCTTAAAATTATAAATATTGGTCTTTTTATACAATCTACCGATAAGGTATTTAATCTTGTATAGGTGTTCAAGATTAATCTAAATGGATTTATTAGTGGTCTCACAAGCTACATCACACAGAACTTTGTCTCCTAAAGTCAATAATACCATACAATGGGATTTTCAAGAATTATAGGATCTATATCTATGTAGATGGTGATTGGATTTCCTTCAGTGGACATGCTAACTATAGGTTCCTTAAGGAGAAAGAAATAATATTCTAGTTCTTTGTGGTTAATTTGAGCTCTCGTATTCACTCTCTAAAAATTAAAATCATTCTCTCTGTCAAATTTCTCAATATCAAATCAAGTATAAGACAACTCTTAACTCAATATAATAGCTCTGATACCAATTATTGGGGGGAACAAGACCATAAAACACATTTAACACCCAATAATTATGGATAAAATATTGAGTTTATAAATATGGTATGTTAAGAAGAGGAAATTGAAAAACAAAAGTTTAAAAAATTTAAAAAAAATAGAAACGATAAATAAAAGTATATAAAATTAAATAACATGGGTATTTATATGATTTAGACCACATTGGTTCAACATGAAAAATAATTATATATGATCATGAAAGAATTAAAATAAACATACAAGGCCACAAAAGTTATCTAAGGATCACATTATTATAGAACAAATGCTTATGATGAACTCAAGTCATGGATATGGTATATATAAGAATCCTGGATTGACTCACACATGTAACCCCAGTATAACTAAAAAACAAAGGAAATGTAAAATAGTTAAAGAATAAAATATTGAATGTGCTTATAGATATATACCTATATCAAAAACCCTACATTGGTTATCGAAAGATATAATCAGCACTATTAGGGTTGTAACACCTATCTTCGTAATCATGGTCCATCCCTAAGCTCACAAGTTCCAATCCCTCCACCACAATGAAACTCTAGAGGAATAGACATAGTATAATTAATCAAGTAAATCTACTTGGTTCCTCTCCTATTAATCTCTCTCTCTATTCTCTCTAAAACCATAATCCAAAATCCAAGGAATAAAATCATTGAGTGGGGGAATCAAGAGGAAAGGGGAATATAAATATTGTTAAGGCATTAAAATGGTTAACCTCAAGTGAAACATGGGACATGTGTATAGTAGAGTGAGTATAGAAGGATCATGAAGCATGGCCATAATAAAAACATCAAAACAAACATAGGCTATACGATATACAAAAGGTGTATGAAAACCAGGGAACCATGATCGCCCCAAATGTAGATGGAAAATAAGTACGCTAAAAATGTATAGATCACTACACTCACTATCATCTAATAATTTTTATTAGTAATTAAAATATAACCCCAAAAGATAATAAAATTAGGCCACATGAAATTAAAAAGGTGAAATTTCTAGCTCTAGGTCTAAAAACAAATCCCAAATAGATATCCCCACATGGGAAAACAAAATATAGTAAATACAAAATAAAAGATGCATAATAAAAAGAAATTAAATACTTGATATCACATTGGTAATATAGAAGAATATGAAGAGGATAAATCTGACATGGAATCAAATAATAAAAATAATTTATTTATAAAATATCCATGACAATTTCAACATTGATGAATCTAAAGTTTAATACCCTCCCTTGTAAAAGAAGGTTTCCTCAAGAATATAGGGAAAATATACTATTGTATTTTTTGGTCTTATAAGTAATCTGAATTGAGATGAAATCATAATCCATGGTTGTAAATAATATGAAAAAATATGAGTACAATAATTAGAAAATTAGTTTGTTAATGAGAAACTATTTTTTATATATGATCATGAATTTGGGTTTTCCATGTTGAAAAGGTGCATATGGACTTGTTTGATTCAATTTTATCCTTACATATTCAAGATCTAATATTCAAATTGGAGTACCAATAACATCTATATTTTCCCTTGAGCCTACGTCGACCCCAATCAGATCTCTATTCATGTTGTACGTGATGGATTTTATCATGGAAATCATATCAATAACCTTATACATTTAGGGAATATTAGAAATACGGAACATTTATTTTATATTAACTATGGTTGATATAAAAATGATATTACCTCTTATTTTATATACTAGAGGATTTTTCCAAAAAATCATTTTCTAAATCTCCCAATATAATGGTAACTTTATCAGTTACATAGTTTTGGTAATATAAAAAACACACCAAGGCCACTAAATATTAAGAATAATCCCAAAAATCATTTTTACGGGCATTAAATTTGATATCAATGAGTGTTATGGTGATAGTATTCCATAGGATATCTGTTCCTAATTGGAAGCAGCCAAAAATGTTTTCAAAGGAATGTTGGACCCTCCGGATGTTCCATGTCTACCATACCTATGGGTACTACGAATTAAAATGAATTTAAGTTCCTAGATTCATAACCCAGGAGGAGGAAGCTATATGATTTTGACTCATGAATTTCTTCATTTAGGACTCTTCTAATGTTATCCATCAGTTGTATTGTTTTACCTTCATTTTCTTCTTTTCCCCTAGCTTCCTTGTGTTCTTTAGCTCTATATTCTCTTTCAAATTTTTACCTCTAGGTCTATGTCATGGTTTCTTCCAGGACACCAAGGCATTTAACATGGAATTAGGATAAAAATTAATCCATTCCTTCACATAAGAACAAAGGATCCCAATCATGGAGTCTTCTACAGGCAATTTTATTAAGTTCGAGGTGTTATTATGAATCATTATTAAAAAAATTGATATATCACCATTATATACTATTTCACCCAAGAATCATAAGGTAGTGTTGGGATTCATTATTATAAGAACCAGAATTTTCAAGTGATTAGTATGGAGTATAGACTCCATATATGGCCACTTATATATAATCTTACAACATTCCATCTCTAAGGGAAATTAAATATAACCTCTCTTCATAGCAAGATGATATATGGTTAAGGATAAATCTAGTTGGAAAATCACCAATGGGGAAATGTGAATTATAAGTGGTGCTTGATCATATTTATAAGATCTCTAGCATTTTTTAACAATAGATACACTCTAAAAACACTTTGAATGAATGGAAAAAATTGAGATCATTGGGGGGGTGTAAATTTTTAAAACTCATATTAGTTAAAATTTATTGAAATGAATTCTTGGAAAATTTTGAATTATGTGGTGGTGTTGAATGGAGATTATCCCCACAAAATGCACCATAATAACTTAATATATTTTTTTAAGATGTGAACTACCAAGTTAATGGTGATTATTTGATAAATATTGGTGTTTGTGATGAAAGTGTATGATTGAGCCCCAAATTGTGATTCACAAACTGAGAGTGAATACCCACTTGGTCATATCACTAAGAATACATATTATTTAAATCATCTATCCATGACCTCCTTATATATCTATCCCCATTATTTATAATTCACATTTTCTAGGGTGGGATATTACTCTCTATATTACCTTAATTTTGGTGATTTCTTCATCCTATTATACTTTTAACCTTTATAGATTTAGTGTGTTTCTTAAAAATGGTGTCCACCCATGTATTGAGTGGGGATTATATGGGAGAGAAGGGTAACTTGCCTAGGGTAGAGTGGGTGGATCTTAATAGTTAGTACAGTAGTTCAAGATTTTTTTCTTCATCCTTCTAGGCAAACAGAGGATGAAAAAAATATTTGTATATATCCCCTAAAATTGGTTTCCCTCAAATGTTATATATTTACACAAATAATACTAACTTTTTTATGCATTAATTAAAAAGTATTTGTTTAAGGAATCCTTATGATACCCCCTAGTTTGAGGTATTTTATAGTTTTATTTTTTATTTTTACATTATGAAGAGTTTTGATTTGGTTTAAGGAAAATTTAGAGATGGTTTTAAATAGATAAAGGATTTTGGGCTCTGTGGGAATCACCATGTCATGGTTGAGACTATGGCATGGTTCCTGGTCCTATGTATTTTGATATTATTGTATTAGTGATCCAGTCATTGGACAAGTATGACACCAAACCATGGGGATGGTCATTTTATAGTCATAGTTCTTGGAATATTTCTAATGGAAAATGGAAAGTCCAAAACACTCATTTTAGTGTATGTGGTGGTCATTTCAAGGTGTGGTTGGCCATGTGTAAGCAAGCTAGAAAATGGGTAGGGTGGATCATCCATTCTATAGAGCGTTCCATGGTCTTGTGTAAATTATGATGATTATCCTACCTCATTGTGGAGGGAATCCATGGTTGTAGGAATTTCCAATGGCACCACAGACATGGTGGCTACCACTATGTTATTGTTTTAGTTGTCTTTATTTTAAGATGATTGAAAGAGAAACCAGGTTTTGGGGGAGATTTTTCTTCCATGACTTTAAATTAGTGTGAAACATTGTCAGATTTTTAGACTTTAATATTTAACCTAGTTACTTCCCAAAAAAATTCCAATCTTTCCTCTCCTCTCTAGGGATCTAAAAACTAAACACTCCTCAAAGAAAATTTGGGTGATTATTTCCTTTCAAGGCTTCTTATTTTGGATTTTTTGAATCATTCTTGTTCGAGGTAGGTAGATTCTATCTCACTCTACTTTTTTTGAACTTTAAGGTTTTTGGTATTATAATTTTAAGAATTGTGTTCATTTTTATAATTCTATTGATAAATCATAAAAAAGTATAAATATACTAAATTGTGTTTTTTGAAATATGTTTTTAGAAAAAAACATGGGATATGATTTCTTTTTTAAATAATTTTAGAATTCCATTATAGAATTAAACATGGGTTGGTGTGAATTCATAACATACATGTCTATGGAATTTTTGGTTTAGACTTTGGTGTCTGTGTCAAATTTAGGGATATATTTTATTTTCACTACCATGTGATGACTTGTATTAGAGAGAATGATTTTTATATCATAAGTTTGGTGTGTTAAGGAAGTCCCACTTTATAGCGGATTTATTCGTTTCATGACATGGCTTCTATAGTGGATAATTGGTGCATTATATGGGTTATTTAAACTTCATTATTTCCTTTTTATGTATCTTGTACATTGGTTGTTATTGTTTCTCCTAATATTGAATATATTTATTTCAGATGACATGTTCTTGTCTTAGTTTCATGTGTGGAAAGTCTTAGGGGAGTTACCTACTTGGTTTTATACTCACCCCATTCCATGCACCTTGGTGTATATATAGATGTTATTTTACATGATACATGTAAGGGGAATACCTCTTACTTTTATAGTGGAGAAGCTTCATAATGTGGTCATGGGTGATGGAGGTTTTATCTTTGAGGTGGCTATGGGATGGAGTATGGGATTGTACCACATTTTGGAACAAGAGTTATCTTTGGGAATCTTTTAGTCTTATGGAAAAAATTGGTTGTATTGTGCAATGTGACAAATCTAAAAAGTTTTATGTTTTTTATATGAAGTTTGGTCCTATTTTATTCATTCATCATGTTTATATTATTCCAATATCATAAATTTATATGGGTTGATTTATATGTGAGTTTAAATCATCCCTCAATACTAACATATTCCCTTATCATTTATTTTCATCCTTTAGTGTTTGGGGGATACACATAAGGTTAGTGGAATTATTGTCTAACCTAATTCAATAGTTCATTGTCAAAATATTACAAATGGTATTAGTTTGGTATGGTTTGTTAGTTTGAATGGTAGGAAAGAAGATATGATGTGTTAAGAATTAAAACATAGAGTATGAAAAATAATAGATAGACTATTTAGATTGAACTTCATGTTAATAGGGTAGTCCTTATAAAAAATAATATTAAAACATTTCTATGTGTGTCATCACCTCATCATTGTGGGATTAGTTGATGAGGGTTTTATATCATTCATTGATAAATATACATCCCACTAAGACTTAATCATTCATATGATATATTATGGCTTGTGATTTCAATTTTTTATATTATCGTTTTCTTATTGTGGCACTTTATATTATGAAATTGTGATTATCCTTTGGATGGTGACTAAGTGGTAATATTTACTATATATATAGGAAAATTACACTAATCATGAAACATACAAATTGGTAAGAGGGAGATGTTAAGAATTTATTTTTTCTTAAACCACAAGTAAATCAAGAATTTTTTAAATCATTTTAGAATATTTTAAAGTTTTGGAAAATTTAAATCTAACTAGCGAAGAACACTATGTGGATCTCCCTTTGGAATTTTAAATATAAAACACAATGATTTTTCAGGGTGACTCAGGACTCAAAAAGGTAGAGGAGTGGCTTATGAGGATAAAAAAATCTTCAATTATCTTGGTACTCTAACTGGAATCAATGTGAATTTAGTTGTGTACATTATTAAGGATCTGGAAATGGTGGGACCTAGATTTTCAATATACAGTTAACCAAGGCCTAACTTAGGAATCACTTTTTAATAAAAAATTATATCTGTATAATTTTTGTGTATCATGGAAAAAATTTATTTGGCCTTAGGTAATGAACAATATTAAACATGAAGTATGGATCTTGGCTAACTTACATATCCTTATTTGAATAGAAATTAGTATCTATTGAATCCCTCAATTCATATTTTTTTGAGTCTAGATTATGAAAAAACATTCACTATGGATTTTTGATGCCATAGATTAAAAACTATAAAAATTTTGTAAACAAGGTGATGGTAGTGTAAAAATATATCAATAGGAATATTAGTGTAGGGAACTCCTTTTTCCACCCAAACATAGTTAGAAACACTAGTGATGGAAATAAGTATAGAAAATAGATCTACTCCTAGGTTAAAAGGGAACTAGAGAATCAATATTAATGGTTGAATTACTTCCTCCACATAATAATAACCATGAAGGTTGATTCTATTTTGGATATTTTGAGAACTTCAAAATAGAATATATATAGAAACACCTTGAGAGTGTCATAACTATTTTCTAATAAGGAATATCGAAAAAAAATCAATAATCCTCCAAATTTGAATATTGGAAATGGTTATATTATAAATAATGCCTATAATGATCAATCTGGATTATATAATTATAATAGTACCCACATTTATACTTTATTTAGTCAAGGTGATTCTATAAACACATTTATATCCCAATAGGCACCATCATAGCATTGGGGTGGGAATCATCTAGGAGGATCAGACCAACAATAGTTCTCTACAGTTTTGACTATAATTAATGAAGAAATAGTTACATTTATAGAGAGAGGTATTATTTTTATCAATTCAACTTTAATGTAAGCTTTTTTTGACATTGTCTCATCCCACTCCTTGTTTTTTTCATGTGTGTAAAATTTTATGGATTGGAGTGTGGAAATGATTACTCATGTCCTCAGCATCAAGACACCTCTTGGTAAATGGGAATTTAGGGGATTTAGATCTGTATAATATTATATTACCATTGAATCAGATAAATTTTTATGTGAGTTCACTCTCCTAGATATGTAAATCCTTAACTTAATATTGGGATGGATTGGTTAGTATCATTTAAGCTAATATTGACTACTATGCTCGGTGGGTTGATTTTACATCTTATGATAGGATCATAAATATTTTTAATGGGTAATGGGACATGAATGTTTCAAGATCAAGACCTATAGTTAAATAAGTTGAAACCATCTCATTTTATTTGGAAACATTAACCTATGGAGTTATGGATAATATCAAGAGTAGGTATCTCCCTATCATAGTAGATTGATACCCTTATTTATTCCCAAAAAATTGTATAAATTACCAACTAAAAGGAAAGTAAAATTCACTATAAACTTACTTCTAGGAATTATTATTATTTATATTCAAACATATAGAATATAATTGATAAAACTACATTATTTAAAGGTACATTTGGAAAAAATTTCCAAGTAAGGGATTTATAAGAACAAGTGCACCGCCTTAGGCTGCTCTGGTGTTATTTATAGAGAAGGAGGGTGGTACTCTTCAAATTTGTTTCAACTATCATGAACTAAATCAAGTTATAATAATTAATTGATGTCTTATTCATATAATTTATAATCAATTGAAGGGTTATAAATTGTTCTCTGAGATTGATCTATGATCGGGGTACCACCAACTCTAAGTCAAGAAGGAGGATACTCCTAAGATGGATTTTCAAAGCCATTATGGTCACAATGAGCACTTAGTCATTCCCTTTGGTCTTATAAATACACTATAAGTCATCATGGAATTTATGAACTACATATTTTATTATTACCTAGAATATTTTTTGGTGGTATTTGTTAATGATATATTGGTGTACTCTCAAACAAGAGGTTACCATGAAAGGTACTTTGAGATCATGTCGTCTATGTGGTGAGATCACCATCCCTATAAAAAATTATCTATGTGTGACTTATACATATAATAATTTTGATTCCTCAAACATGTTATTTATAATAAAGGTATATTGGTTGATCCTAAAAAAATTTAGGTTATCATTTCTCAGTATCCACCTAAGAATGTCTTTGAGATATGAAGATTTCTAGGGTTTTCATGTTATTATAATTTCTTTGTTTATGATTTCTCACTTTTATCTTCTCATATGGATACTTTTACAAAGAATAGTATTCCATTATATTGGATTGTTGATTGTTAGGAATTCTTCTAGTAGATTAAGGCTAATATTACATCATCACCCATCATGATTTTATTAGATCCATGAGAGGGATACATGGTCAATTGTGATGCATCTGGATCTAGATTGGGTTTTGTTATTATTTTGGGAGACCATGTCATACACTATAGCTCATGAAAAATACATTCGCAGGAAAACAACTACCTAATTAATGATATATGATTGGATGCAGTGGTTCATACATTAAAATGTGGTTCCATTATCTCTTCAGTGAGAAAATCATTATGTACAATGATCATAAAATAATAAGTATATGTTTTAAAAAAAGGATTTCAAATTAAGGAAATGATTTTGGATGGAGTACCTCTGAATTTTTTAATTTTACTTGGTTTAAAGTCCCTAAAAAGAAAATTTAGTAATTGATTAATTAAGTCATAAGTTATATAATCAACTGATAAAAGAAGCCCGAGACAAATAGTAATTTATAGGGGTGATCACTAATATGCATTTAGATTATGCAGAATAGAATGATGCCATTGTTTTCTTTCAAATCACACTTGTTACTAACTTAGTTGATAAAGATAAGGAAACTCATCAATTAGATCATTATTTCCTTACCATTAGGTCAATCCTCAATAATGGGGTGTTCATCGATTGATATACATAGGTTTTACATGTTGTGTTATCTTTAAAAAATATATTATAGTTCCTATTTCTTTCCAAGAATAGATCCTATGTTATTATGATCATTATAATTGGATTATCCACTTGGGTATTTATAAGATTTAATATTTAATAAAATTCCATTTTTAGTGGTCGATCATGAAGTGAAATGTGGTCAGATATGTTGGGAAATGCCTAATATTTCAGAAAGTCAATTCTAAATATCAATGACTAAAAGACATGTTAAAGTCATTATCCATACCCATATAGAAATGAGGATATATTTATATAGACTTTTTTTTCAAGTTACCAAGATTTCTTGGGAAGAACGACTCCATTTGGGTGATTTTTTATTGATTTACCAAGTCAAAACACTTCATTCAAATTATTGAAATAGATTTATTAGATGTAATTTGAAATATAAATTTTTGGAATATGGTTAAGTTTCATGAGGTACTACTTTAAATTCTATCTGAATAAGTCCCTATATTTACCTCATGGTTTTGGTGGTATTTTCAATAATCCCATGGAATCTAGTTGACCATGAGCATAGATCACCACCCCCAAACCAATGGCTAGTGAGAATGTGCAATTCAGACTCTAGAGGACATGTTCAAAGCATTTGTGAAGGAATTTTTTGGTTCATAGGAAGAAAATTTTCCATTAGTGGATTTTTTATATAATAATAGTTATTATAAATAGATACATATGACTCCGTTTAAATCATTGTATGGCCAATTATTTTGATCTTCACTTTTTTGGGTATAGTTTGTGGAACCTTCACTGATTAGGCCTAATATTTTCTATGAGATAGTTGATATAATACAAAAGATCATAAAATAGATGTTAATTTCCCAGATTTATTAGAAATATTATGTGGATCATCATTATCACCTTTTATTTTTAGAGGTGGGTGAACACATTTTCTTGTGAGTATCTCCAAGGTTGGGATGAAATTTATTATACCATACTATCTTAGGTGGTTTTAATGATCACAAACATGCATTTTTGTTTCTAAATATTTTTTCATGAATTTAATTTTTTCTTATTTTAGATATTTGTTCATGAAGTTTTTGGACCAAATAGAGGGATCGAAAGACTTAGGGAGTACATTTTTGGAGTCTTCCAACTACAAGTACAAGCGGTTACTTGGTGGTATCTAGAAAGAACACTAGCTCTATACATGTGTCACTAATGGGTCAATGTGATATAGATAGAACACCTATTCTATCTAGGTTCCACCGACTAGGTAGTGATACCCACCGACTACCCAGTGGCTTCTATAGAGACAAAACAAATTGTCTTTTATGGTAGACCCCTTCATATTAATTTGAATCAAAATGGCTCCTTATAACCCTCAGAGGATCTAGGATGTTATTAAATATATTATAGGCTATAAATAAAACCCCTTGGTTAATTTTATAGGCATTTTTACCATATATATCCTTCTTGATCTCATTTTTATTCATTTTCATTAGTCTCTTTCTTTTGTGTACTGTTGTCCCGCATCTTCCCACTATTTCTTATTGTAAATTCTTATTGTATGATTATGAGTGTGTTTCAAAGGTTTTTAATAAGAAAAACTAATATTTTTATTTTCTTTGGGTTCTCACTACCATTAATTGTGAGTGGGTTGGTGCACACTATAAATAAAAGGCTGGTATATTGGGTTTCTTTCCACAACCATTGAATTGATATCATTACAAATGGGTTTCTTGATTCAACCAAAAATAAATAAATGTTATTTATTCTTGTAAATAGGTTTCTTGTCTACCACTAAAGCCAAGGGATAATAGGAAATATCAATAAATTAATAGGATGATATGTAGGTATCTATATTGGATTATTCTCAAACTCTTTTACTAAAGTCATGTGTACTATCTTTTAATTTCCAATACACTTTCAGTATTATATTTTAGTATATCACTCTAATTATTTTAGTTACATATATTTTATTTATAATTTTTAAAAATTATTTAAATGGAAATTCACCCCCTCCCCACCCTCTTTCCCAAATTTATTTATACCAAGAATTTGCATCAGTTCCTAACTTGATTTCAAAATGTAAACTTGTTTAAAGGAATGATCATTTAAATATTGAATCTACCCCAAATACCCAAGGTGATTTGGAAGGAAACTCAATGGATAGATCTCCATAATTTTATGGATTGGACTATAGTTATTGGAAAACTAGAATTTATATATTTTATTATATGTATTGGATATCCATATTGTAAAATTATAATGCATGGGTATACCCCCACTCAATAAAAATAAGAAAATGGACTCCCAATGATATAACAGCTTTTGAGCTTAATGAAAAGGAAAAGAATTATCTTCATTGATGGTTATATGGGAATGAATTTAATATAGTTTCCATGTGTAATACTTCTCATGAGATCTGAAAATTTATATAGGTAACACATGTGGGTACCGGTAAAGTTAAGGATGCTAGTCTTGATATGTATCGGTAATATTTTGAAAGCTTTATTATGCATCGTAATGAGTCAATTAATGAAATATTTACCCATTTCACGGATATTTATATTGTAATGAAGTATTTAGTTTATTTTATTAAAATGTAGACCCTTTTAAAGATTATCCTTTGGGTTTTTCATAGTTATTGGTCACCCAAAGTTATAGATATAAAATAATAAAAGGACATAAAGAATGTTTCAATTGAAGAATTCATTGGGTGCCTCAAGACCTATAACACTACTATGAAGTGGTAATATTATAAGGAAACTAAAAAATAAATCAAAAGAAACACATTTATTTAAAATTAAATAATTAATACACATCTAGAAGTGATTTTGAGTTTACACATCTTCCTAAAATGATGAAAATATTATTTAAGAAGAGAATCCATTCCACCATGACAAGAAGAAAACGTGGTAAATTAAATAAAGGGTAGGATGTTATGAGTGAAACAAAAAGGGTTAAATCAAATAGGAGTTCCCCTTAATCAAAAATAAATTAAAATAGAAGTTGTATAGGAATAATTATTTCAAGGTATCAACTTAGAGTGCTAGTGATGATTCCCACTCCTCTTCTTGATTAAGTGATGAAAGCAACAAGTGTCTCATAGCTGACATTGAGGTAATTAAAGAGGTAAATTATTATTCTTATTGTTCTTATAAAAATTTAAATTATAATGATCTTAGATATGATGGAGAAAAATTACAATAATGTTTTTGTGTGATTATTAAAAAAATAAAATATCTTAAAAATAAATACACTTTTTTTTAATTTGAAAGACCATATTTTTATAGAAAATGAGAAAATAAAGGAAGAAAATGACAAGACCAAATATTTTATTTAAAAAATGATAAATATAAAAAAATAATATTTAAGTGGTTATTAAAGGAAAATTAAATATTGATAAATGAATTAAATAAAGTTAAAAATAAAAAATTTTGTTCAAAATACTAGCCCAACATTGAAAAATTAGAAAACACAATTGAAGAGATTAAGGAATATCTTTCCAAGTTCACCCATGGTGAGAAATATTTTAATTTCATTTTGGGTTCTTAATGGAATATAAAAAGTACTTATGTGATTGGATACTAAAATAAAGAAATCTCATCTAAAAATATCAAAAATGCTACTTTTGTAAGAGGTAGTTCTCAATATAAAAATTTCATTATCATAATAAAACTAGAACTTGATTTATGAGCGTGATTGTAAAAAATATCGATATGGTAGGGCCAAATCTATATAGATCTCTTCGAATTTTTTCTAGAAAAATTAGATTGTAAAATCTCCTTTAACTAACATTAGTGGACCTAGATTTTGGGCACAAAAATATTTAGTTCCTTGATTGTTTTATAGTAATAATGTATCAATAGAAACTCTCATGGATCTAAAAGGTACATGGATAGTGGGTGATCAATACATATGTGTGGTAACTAAACCGAGTCCAACTACCTTGATAAGCTTGATGGTGGGCATGTCACCTTTGGTGAAAACTCAAGGATTAAGATCATTAGTATAGGTAACATCAGTTTCTCCCAATATACTCTTATTAAGGATATTTTAATGTTAGTGGTTTAAAATATTTTTTTTAATTAGTCAATTTTGTGATAGTGGTTTTAATTTTTCATTTGAAAATGATTTTTGAAGTTTTTTTGATTCCTATGGAAAGATTTTATTTACTAATTCAAGGTTTAAAAATGTTCATGCTATTGATTTTAAATCTCTTGAAAGACAAAATGTTAAATGATCTAGTGAACTAGAAAATGATTCTTATATATGAAATAGGAAACTTGGTCATTGTATCACAAACTCACTTGTTAAATTTAACCAGAACAATCTAGTATGGTATTTACAAAAATTAATTTTGTAAAATGACATTGTTTGTGAGGCTTTACAACTAGTTAACCTACAAAATTCCTATTTTAAATCTAAAAAGTAAATATTGACCTCTAAGTCCCTTGAACTTATACACCTTGATATTTTTTACTGACCCAAGTTACTATAATATGATGTAAATCTTACTCATTTGTAATTATAAATGATTAAACAGGATTTAATTGGGTTTATTTATTGGCACAGAAAAATGAGGCTTTTTAAGACTTCAATAAATTTACCAAGAAGGTCAAAAATTAAAAAAAGGTTTAAGATCATTTCTCTTTGAAGCGATCATGGTGGAGAGTTTAGAAATAAGGATTTTAATGATTTTTTTTTTTGTTTTACAAGGTTATTACCATTTTTTCCACTCATAGAACACCTAAAAAAATTAGGTTATTTAAATATGAAATAAAACTTTGCAAGAAATATCTCAAACTATACTTAATGAATTTGAGCTTCCTCGATATTTTTTGGTAGAGGTAGTCAATACTGCATGTTATACCGTTAATTATATTGTCATAATACCCATTCTTAATAAAACACTTATAATATTTAGAAGGGTAAATTACCTAAGGTTTGTTATTTTAAGGTGTTTGGTTGTAAGTGTTTTATTATTAACACAAAAGATAATCTAGGTAAATTTGACTCTAAATTAGATGAAGGTATATTTACTAGGTATTACAACTAAATTAAATATTATCAGGTTTTTAATAAAAACATCAAGATTGTTAAATAATCAATTAACATCAAGTTTGATGAGAATTTTCCCAAGCTTTATCCTCAAATTAATGATGTGGAGAAAGACCTAGAGAATTTGGCCTTAAATAAACCTCAACCTCCAAAAGTAATTGAAGATGAAAAATAATTGAACCCTTTTCATAAATTATGTATTGAATGAAAAAAATATCACCTTGAAAATGTTATCAATGACTTACAACTCGGTACTCATATTAAGAGATCCATTTTAAATTAAATATAATGTACTGCTTTTTTATCACTCCTATAGCGCCAAAATATTGATGATTCCATAAATAAAAAAATGTATTTTTTCAAGTAATCAAAATTGAACCAAATTACCCAAAATAATGTTTCAAATCTCATGGAAATACCTCATGATAATCCCATTATTATCACAAAAATGGGTATTTAGAAATAAATTGGATGAGAAAGGTAATATCGCCCATAATAAAGCCTAACTTAGAGATAATGGATATAACCAATAGGAATACATTAATTATGGTGAGACCTTATCTTTGGTTTCTATGATATAATCTATTAGGATCTTTTTTTCATTCGCCTATCATTTAAATTTTAATCTTTTTAAAATGGATTTTAAAAGTTATTTTTTAAATGGTTTTATTTGTGAAAACATTTTTGTGGAACAACCACAGAGTTTTGAGGAATCAAAATTTCTTAATAATTTTTTCTAGTTAACAAAAGAAATTTATGGTTTGAGACAATCATCTCAATATTAGTATGAGAGGTTAACCAAAATTATTCTAAAAAATGGTTTTGAAATGGGAATGGTTGATTCAACTTTTTTTTAATGTATTTCAAAGGATATTTTAATCTTTAAATTTAATATTAATTGTAACACTCATAGTTTCAATAAATGAATTATTTCAATTAATAAATGAGAGAGAATAAATAAATTATGATAACCTTATTACTATTTCAGAATTTTTATATCAATATTATCATTAGATTTAAATCAAAATATTTTCAATTATGAATTTAATTTATAAAATGTTAACAATATATATGAAACAAAATCATAATTGTGAATATATTAATAAAATTGTAAATATATAAACATTTTTAGGAAATTAAATTAACTTAAATAGAACACATTTTTGGAAAATTATTATCATGATTTTTTTTTTGAAATTATAAATGTATATAATTTCAATATTATATAATGTAATTATTTTAATAGAATTTTAAAATTATTCAAATATGAAGATTATTTTTATCAGATTAATTTTTTTTATGAAACATTAAAGATTTATAAATTATAATAATTATAATTCTTTAAAAAACATCAAACAAATATAATGAGGTGGGTTTTATAGAATTTATTTTTTTTAGTATATGATATATATATATATATATATATTGAATTATAAAAATATTTTTAGAATATTTTTATTTTGGTTGATAAAATTCTAATTTTAATGTTAAAGTTAAACTTGAAATAACATATATATATACTATGATAATATTTATATAAAATAATTTAAATATATAATTGTAATATTAAAACAAAAAGGAAAATTCAAAAGGGGAAAGGAGGATGTGCATATGGTTCATAAGAGTCTTTAGAGGCATCAATTTTAGGGTGCGTATAGGGGAGGTTAAATAGTGTGGATCTCCAGGTCACACACTAGGGTGTCGTCGTGGGAGTTTGAGCATTAAGGGTTCATCCGGGGAGAGGAAGTTGAGCTAACCTGGGAGTCTCAGACAAGGAGGTTCGAGATATGGCAACTAGGAAGAGTGGCCCAAGCACCGAATACATATGATGACATGGTCTGAGTGAGGTTTTAGTTTGGGTTTCAGGTCACCATCATCGAAGGAGATCTGAGTCGACTTCCTTTGCTACAATTTTCTAAACATAGTGTGAGTTAGGCTTTTGTTCTTAATCTTTGCATCTATGCGAGGTCGAATCTATGTAGTTTGAGGTTGTGCATGTTGTTTTCATTCTTCTATCATTCAATATTTTAGACCGTTGGATTTGACCCATTGATTGAAAATTATCTGAATTAGATATATTGTTTTAAATTTATGATTTAGTAACGTTTTGTACTCGATCAAATCAAATACACTATTTTGGTCTTTTAAAATTGTTGTATTTTTTACTAGTTTAAATCTCTTTTCTTGGGTTGTTAATGCAGAGAAAATTTTAAATCATTTATGTCATTATTATTCTATCTTCATATCATTTTTGTTGTTAAAAATTAATTTAGTAAACTACTGTATACCAATATTTCCTCGCAAGCTTTAGTCTGGTTCATTGGGTTTAGCCAATTGTTTACATTATTGTACAGTGAAGAACATTTTCTATAAAATCCCTTTTATTAGTGTGCAAGTGTTTTCTGCAAACCTTTTGAGAGTGTGTGCCTTTTGAGGCCTACAGATTATGGTCTATCAGAGGTTAAGTGTGGAAATATTTCGCACTTTTCCTACTATAATGTGATTCAACTAAGGGTTTTAGAATTTTCATATTTATTTTGTAAGGGTGTAAATAAATTTATATTAAATTTTTGCTTCCCAGTTTTTATCAAACAAGGGATTTATTATTTATGATTAAACTTATTTTTAAGGGTTTAAATTTTTTTTTGAATTGTGTTATGAATAAATACATATGTGTGTCTGTTTTCATAACTATATTATTTTATAGAAACTCATATGGTAAGGGAGAAAATTATATTTTTCAATTATGGTTTTTAGTATTAAAATTAGTAATTGGTTAAATTAATCAAAGTTGTGCTCTACCGTAAGTATTTATTTTTATTTTACAAGTCATGTATTATTTAAGGTTGTGTAATGAATATGTTATAATTATCTATTTTTAGTTGATCAATAATTATCCTTAAATAAATGTTTTAAAGGGAATATGGTTTTTTGTAAGTGTGATATTGTGTTCAAATCTGGATTTTTAGAATGAATAAGAGATTTTTTTGAATTCATGTTTTAATATTCTGATTTTCTGATTTCTTGATTTTATCATGCAATTCTATTTTTAAAAACCCATAGTATGGGTTTTATTTTTGTTATTATTTATATTATAAGGATATGTTTTAATTTTATCAAACTATTTTTATTTTTAATACATATACATATATATTTATATATACATGTATATCTCTATCTAAACAACTATGTAAAAATATTTAGGGCGTAGATTTATTTATTTTTATTTTTGAATAATGATATGTTTCATCTCTAATTATTTTCAAGGATTACTATTTCTAAGTACTCATGTTAATTATGCCAAGGGGTATTTTCATTTATCAATTTTTTGAGTAAAAATGAATTTATTGCATAGTTAGGAGTATAATAAATTGTGCGTTATATATATATTGATGAAATGGTTATTGTTATTTTTATTATCTTATCCCCATGAATCTTAAAAATATGTGCATATCATGTCATTATTGTCAATTAAAATTAATTATGTCACATCTGCATACAATCATGGCCATGCATTTGTGCATAACATCGACATCCATTGTATTTATCATAATTTGTTGGTTTCAATATAAATTTTATGATTTAATCCCAAAATCAATAAGCACATGGATTTCATTGAATGTGTTTTATTTTAAATGTTTCTTTTATAATATTATGTGCATAACATAATTAATTATTATGATTATTTTAAGAAGATCAATTATTTATATGAATAACAAATGTAATCCATGAAATAAATATTGAATACATGGACATTTTATGTAAAGGCTTATGGTGTGACTTTTGGTTGTAACCAAACTTGTAGGTGTTATACAGTGAATTTCCATGAATTTATTTTTGAAAATACTTATAAATAAAAATAATTAGGAATGTGTATTTTCATGAAGTGACATGTTTTAAAATAAAAACTCCAATGGAAATGGATATATAAGTAAAGAAAGCTTCAAATGTTTTCAAAAAAACACGGTGCTTCATCATTTTAAATATAGAAGGGAATTGGGGAGTAAATCCATCCTTCACCAAGTGGGTAGGCCCAAGACAGCCATCAACTATTCAAGTAACCTCAGAATAGTGTTTTGTTTTTATAATCTTGCATATTGTTTTCAGAAAAAACACTATATTATTTTTAATAAATTTTTTAATGTAAGTATTCTCTAATATGATATAGTATTTATTTTAGCCGTAATTAATTTTGAACAATGTTTTCAAAAAGTTATTTTGAAAATTATTTTCAAAATAATATTTTACAAGGATTTATCAAAGGTTTTAAAACCTCTTACTGAGCAATTTAACACTCACACTTTTTTTAAAATTATTTTCACTGGTCAATTTGAAGTCTAAAGTTAGATGTCATCGTTCTTCGTAGTAGAAGAAAAGTTGGATTTTTGTTTGTTTAATTTTATTAAAACTATGATTAATTGTAATATTGTGTCTAATTATCTATAACCTAGACCAGTAAAGATCCTCTTTTGTAATAAACATTGTGTATTTATTCAAGTTTCTTTTAAAAAAAATACACAGCATTTGTAAGGGCTGAACCCTGATTCCAGGTTTGGATCTTTATAATTGGTATTAGAAGCATGTTCTAGTTAAATTTGGAGATTAGATGTTGTCTTCTAAGAGATATGGTTTAGAAGACTAGTAGTCCTAGTTTTCTTAATTCTGAAGACAGAAATTCAGAATTGTTTTGAGTCTGACGAACAAATTGTGAGAGTGCAATTCTTTTGAGGGGGGATAATGTAACACCTTGAGTTTCAATAAAGGAATTATTTAAATTAATAAACGATAAATAATAAGTAAATTATTATAACCTTATTATTATTTCAGAATTTTTATATAAATATTATCTTTATATTTAAATAAATAAAATATTTTTAATTATGAATTTAATTTACAAAATGTGAACAACACATACGAAACAAAGTCATAATTATTAATATATTAATAAAATTGTAATAAAATTGTAAATATATAAATATTTTTAATAAATTCAATTAATATAAAGAGAATACATTTTTAGAAAATTATTATCATGATTTTTGTTTTGAAATTATAAATTTATATAATTAAAATATTATATAATATAACTATTTTAATAGAATGTTAAAATTATTAATATATGAATGTTATTTTTATAAGATTAAAATTTGTATTATGAAACTTTATATATTTATAAATTATGATAATTTGAATTATTGAAAAAAACATCAAACAGATATAATTAGGTTGGTTTTATAAAATTTTATTTTTTTCAAAAGATATGATATATATATATTAGTTTTGAATTATAAAACTATGATTAGAATGTTTTTATATTGGTTGATAAAATTATAATTTTAATGTTAAAGTTAAACTTGAAATAACATATATATAATATAATAATATTTATATAAAATAAATTTAATATAAAATAGTAAGAATAAAGTAGAAAGGAAAATTCAAAAGTTGGAAATGGGGGTGTGCATAGGGGTCATAGGAGTCCGTAGGGGAATCAATTTTAGGGTGCACAGAGGGTAGGACAAACATTTCATGTCTCCAAGTCTCGCAACAAGGTTCCATCACGAGAGTTCGAGTAACATGGGTTCATCTGGGGAGAGAAAGTTGAGCCAACCTGAGAGTCTCAGTCAAGGAGGTTCGAGCTATTGAAGTCGGTGAGAGGAGTCCAAGCACCAGATATGTATGACGACATTGTTCGAGCAAGGCTGCAGTTAGGGTTTTGGGTCACCATCGTCGAAGGATATCTAAGTAAACTTCCTCTGCTATGATTTTTCAGACCTAGTGCAAGGTAGGATTTTGTTCTTATTCTTTTCATCTATGTGAGGTCGAATCTGTATAGTTTGAGTTTGTGTTTGTCGTTTTCATTCTTCTTTTGTTCAGTCTTGTGGACAGATGGGTTTGGTCCATTTATAGAAACTTAATCGAATTAGACATACTGTTTTGAATTGATTATTTTGTATTGTTTTATACTGGATCAAATCAGATACTTTATTTTGGTATTTTTAAATTTTTGTATTTTTTTGTACTGGTTTGAATCTCTTTTCTTGGACAGTCAATGTAGATACAATTTTAAATTGTTTCTATCACTATTATGCTTTCTTCATATCTTTTTTTTGTCCCAAATTAAATTAGTAAACAATTGTATACCCATCTTACATCTCAATCTTGAGTCTAGTCCGTTGGGTTTAGCCAATTGTTTACATCTCTATACAGTGAAGAACATTTTCTACAAAATCATTTTTATCAGTGTTGAAGTGTTTTCTGCAATCCTTTGGTGAGTGTGTGGGTACTGAGGCCTACAGCTTATAGTCTGTCAGAGGTTGAGGGCGGAAATCTCTGGCACATTTCCTACTGCAATGCAATTCAAGTAAGGGTTTTAGCATTTTCATATTTATTTTATAAGGGTGTAAATAAATTTATATTCAGTTTTTGGTTCTCGGTTTTATTAAATATAGTAAGGGATTTAGTATTTATGATTAAACTTATTTTTTAAGGGTTTAAATATGTTGTTCAAATTATGTTACAAATAAATACATATGTGTATATGTTTTCATATCTATCTTTTTTTAGAAACTTATAAGTTAAGGGTGAAAATTTTATTTTCAATTATGATTTTCATTTTTCAAATTAGTAATGAGTTGAATTTATCAAATTTCTGCTCTACCATAAGGATTTATTTTTATTTTAAAATTCATATTTTATTTATGTTTTTGTGAGGGATATGTTATAATTATCTATTTTCAGTTGATCATTCACGATCCTCAAATCGGTGTTTTAAAGCGCATATAGTTTTGTGAAACTTGTTTTTGTATGGGTGATATTGTGTTCAAATCTGGATTTTCAGAATTAATAAGAAAATGTGGTTTGACTCATGTTTTAATATTCTAATTCTATTATTTTCATATTTATCATGCAATTATATTTTAATAAAACCCTTAGTATGGGTTTTATTTTTGTTATTATTGTATTATAAGGATAGGTTTTATTTTTATCAAACTATGTTTATTTTTAAGACATATATATATGTATAAATACATGTATATGTATATCTAACAAACTATATATAATTATTCAGGGTGCAAATTTATTTAATTTATTTTAGAATAATGAGATGTTTCATAAAACTCTAATTATTTTTATGGATAACTATTTCAAAGTACTCATGTTAATTCTACTAAGGGGTATTTTCATTTATTGATGTTTTGAATAAACATGAGTTTATTCCATGATTATAAGTATAATAAATTCAATGTTATATATATATAAGGATGAAATGGTTATGTTTATGTTTATAATATTATCACCATGATTCTAAAAACGATGTGCATTGCATGTCATCATTGTAAATTAAAATTAAGTATGTAGTATCTGCATATGATCATGGCCATACATTTGTTCTTAACATTGGGAGCTGTTGCATTTATGATAATTTTATGGTTTCAATTTAAATTTTAATATTTAATATTGAAATTAATAACTGCATGGATTACATTTAAAGTGTTTTATTTTAAATGTTTATTTTATAATATTATGTGTGGAACATAATTAATTATTATAATTATGTTAATAATGTCTATTATTTATATGAATAACAAATGTAATCCATGAAAGAAATATTGAATACATGGATAGTTTATGTAAAGGATTATGGTCTTAGTTTTGGTTGTAACCAAACTCACAGTTGTTATGAAATGAATTTCCATACATTTATGTATGAAAATACTTATAAATAAAAATAACAATGAATTTGTATCTTCCCACATTGACATGTTTTAAAATAAAAAACTCCAGTGTAAAATTCATATATAATTAAATAAAGCATCAAATGTTTTTGAAAAACCCAGCGCTTGATCGTTGTAAATATAGAAGAAAATTGGGGAGTGAACCCATCCTTCACCAAGTGGGTAGGCCCAAGATAGCCTTTAACGATTCAAGTAACCTCAAAATAGTGTTTTGTTTTTAGAAGTTTGCGTATTTTTTTCAGAAAAACACTGGATTTTGTTTAAGAAATTTTTCAATTTAAGTTTTCTCTAAAGAAATATATTATTTTTTTAAGTAATAATTAATTTAAAACAATGTTTTCAAAATGTTATTTTTGAAATTATTTTCAATAGAATATTTTAAATGGATTTATTGAAGGTTTTAAAACCCATTAATACACATTTTAACACTCACCTTTTATTTAAAATTGTTTTCACAGGTCACTTTGATGTCTAAAGTTAAACGTTATCATTTTTCATAGTGTAAGCAATGTTGGATTTTTCATTGTTTAATTTTATTTCAAATCTGATTAATTTTAAGCTTGAATATAATTTTCAAGAACCTAGACTAGTAAAGGTCTTCTGTTGTAATAAATGTTGTGTATTTATTCAAGTTTATTTTATATAAAAAATTCCTAGAAATTGTAAGTGTTGAACCCAGGTTTTGAGTTCGGGTCTTTATATTAATGATGTCATTTTTTTTCAACCAAATAGTCTATTTGTAATTATTTTTCCAATTTAATTAGTAAATAATTTTAAATGGTTTTTATGGGAGAATTGGAAATTTTCCTTGGTTTTCAAATTTTTCAAAATTTTGATGGCACTTTTCTTAGTCAAAGAAAATACGCTAATGAGATTTTAAAGCATTTGGTCTAGATCAAGTTAGGGATATTATTACTACAATGAGTAATTCTTATAAGATTAATTTAGATTAATTCAGTAAACTAATGTATAATAATCTTTATAGAGGTATTATTGTTAGTCTTATCTATCTTATCATGTCCCAACCAGACATCAGGTTTAGTGTATTCCTTAGTTCTTCTTGATTTATGTGTGTATTTTTTGGTTCTTACTTTAAATCTAATCCAAATGAATCTCATTTAAAATATCTAAAAATAATCTTCAAATATTTTAAAGGAACTAAAATTATTGGTTTGTTTTATAAAAAAAACCTTGTTTAACTTACCAGTTTTTGCAATATAAATTTTTAATGGTGGTAAATAGATAGAAAAATTATAAGTGGGACTTTCCACCTACTTGGAAAATAATTTTTTATCATGTATTATTATGAAGAAAATTTTGATTACTCTTTCTACATATAAGGAAAATTATATTTTCATGTGGATTTTTGCACCTGAGTCATTTGTATGACACATACTATTCAATATTATGGATTAAATTATAATCATTTTCCAATTAAGTTGATAATAAAAGTGTGATTTATTTTTTTTAAATCCAATTCCACACTCTCACACTAAAAATATTGACCTTAGGAACCACTTTCTTAGAGACCATTTCTAAAAAGGTGGTATTGTTTTTGATTTTTTTGTACAAATATTTAATTATATAATATATTTACTAAACCCCTTGTGGTATATCATTTTGATTTTATTAAGGGTGTTAGGAATGAAAACATATAATTCATTCATTTAATTTTGAAAAGAATAAGTATTTTCCTTTTAACTTTATTCAATTATATAGTTTATTTCAAATATTGAATTGATTTATTGATTTTTTTTCACTCTCTTATGTTTTTTTTTGTTTTTTTTATTTGAATCTTGATCTGTATGTTTTTAGTAACTTATTATACCTTTAAAAAGTATTTATCAATTGAGGGGGATGAAACCATTTTTAAATTTGAAATGTTTCATGATATATATTTGTTTTAAAATTATATTTGAGTTTTTTAAACATCATAGATACATATTTAAGAAAAATCACATGTGGTGTATAGTTTTTTTTATTGAAAAAATATATTTTAAAATGTTAAAATATTTATGTTTTTAATTTTTTTTAAATATTATTTTATAGAACTTTTGGTTTTATATTATGAAATAAATGAAAATTTTATCTCCTTAAAAGAAATATTAATGACGGTATTAATAAAATTTAAAAAATATTTTGTTTCTCATGTATAGATCTCTTATCCTGAATGCATTACCCTTGTTTATATGACCCTTGTTCAAGAGATTGTTAAAAATTTAAAAGTAGGAGAATGTGACCATTTTAAATATTAATTTATTTTTGGAGTGGGTAAAAAGGTTAAGAAGTAAAAAAATGTCTTTTTTAACATATATTTCTTATATTATAGGATTCATAAAAATGAACTATAAGTGTTTTAATATCTTATTCTTGAAGATTGATTTTGAAGATATTATGATTTTAAGACCTTGTGGATTTTTTATAATCACAAAGGGGGTGGAGAATTTTTATAATGAAATTAAAGGTACATTTATTTATTTTATAAGAAAAATGGGGGGGAAAGTTCTTAAATTTGGAAAACATTTCAATTTTTTTGAACTTAAATCATTTAAATCTTAAATATTGAAAATATTCTCAAAATATCAGATGAATTTCATTATGAAATTTTGAAATTTTTTTATTCATATTAATGATAAATTAATCATGAATATTTTTGTATTGGTTAATTTTTTAGGTGTTTATGGACATTAAAAATTGATAGGTTATTGCACCTCACACTCTTAGGTGGTTTTAATGATCACAACACCCAGTTGTGTTTCTAACCATTTTTTCTAGAATTTTAGTGTTTCAATTTTAGGAATTTTTTCATGAATTTTTTAGAACAAACTAAGTGATAAAAATACTTGTGGATGAAATTTTTTAGAATCCTCCACTTATAGGTTCTAGTGGATACTTGGTGGATCACATCGGATGGCCAGTGGTATCTAAATAAAGCATCGATTCTATCCAAGTATCATTGGCTAGTTAGTAGACCACACTGACTAAAGGATGTGATCTAGATAGAACACTCGTAATTTATAGGTACCACTATCTATAGTTTGACACCCATTTTCTACCAAATGTCTTCTAAACATGAAAAAAATATCCATTTTTGGTGAACACATGTGCCATAATTTCACTCCCAATAACTCTCTACATGCCTCAAAGGATCTAGAATGTTCCTAAATCAATTATAGGGTATAAACACACTACCATGGATAATTTTATATCCATTTTTACTTTAATAACCTGAGATTAGATGTTATAATTCATTTTAAATAAATTTAATCTCTTTGATAGCGTTCGATATATTCAATCCTGAGTCGAAATGGACCAAAATATAGTATATCGTTATAAAATTTCCATAAAAATAGAGAGTATGAATAGGAATAACTAAATTATGAAAATTATATGTTTTACACGTGTATAAAATAAATTAATTATCTATCTATTGATTATGAATGAAAATAAAAAAAATCATTTGAAAGTAAAAGAAATGTTTTTCTGAAAAATTTATGTTGTGTGAACAGTGTGTTTTTATCTTAATAAACTAAATTAATCACAATAGTTTAATTAATTAAATTAAATTTATGTATTATATATTCAATTAAGTTTTTTATAATTCATATAATGTTTTTTCTACGCAAGAGATAAGAATAAATCCTGGTTTATGCTTAAAACTATATTTTTCTAATAAGTGGTTTCGTCCTCTTTTGCGCACTTATTTTAAAATTAATTTTTAAAAGTATTATAAAATTTACTTTATAAATATGACTTAATATTTTAGGTCACCATTTAAAAATTATCATATATTGAACTTTTGATAATTTTATGAAAAGATTAATTTTTCTAAAAATAGTGAAAAATATTAATTTGTAGTGGAAAATGTCTTTCTGTTTAAAGCATTTAAAAAGTTATTTTTTGTTTTAAAATTTTCATAAAATTAAAAATAGTTCAATTATATTATTATTATTAATCAAATTTAGTTTATTGTAATCAATTTTAAGTTTATTTTTATATAAAAATCTTTTGTACTTAAGATAACGTTTCTTTCGAAAACCGCATTTTCATCGCTCTTGTGAGATTAATTTTTTATTAAATTATACCAATTATTTGAATTGAATTTGGTAAAAATATATTATGTATTTTTAATAATAATAATTATTATTTTATAATTCAAACATAATTTTTGGTCATGGAGATTAGTAAAAACTATTAAAATTAATTACTCTGGTTAGGATTAGAACAGGTTTACCGGGGGTTAAATCAAAAGATAAGGGTATTTATGACAATTAAATTTGAATAAATACTATTTTATGGATATATATTGAACTTATAATATCCATACATCTAATATATTCCCATTTTTAATCATTTTTCTTGGAAATAACTTTATTGTTTTGTATTCTTTTAGGAGATTTCCAAGTGGGTTCCCTCCTCCACTTATAAAAGGGCTTCACTTCTCCTTTCCTCTGCACACCTAAAATGAATTTTTTACAAAAATAATTTCCCAAATACCTTAATTAAATAAATTTTCATGAACAATAATCCCTTTTTTGTCATAAAATAATCCTATGAAGGCTTTATGTATAAAACTAAACAGGTTTTTTAAAGAAGTGGAAGAGCTCTTAACCATGTGTCTTAGTTTTATTACTTCCTCTACCCCCTTAAAATATTATCCAAATATTATAAAATAATAAAACCAGTATATTAAATATTATTTTATGTTATTATGTTAATTTAATAACCTATACTCATATCCTCTTCCATCAAATGGGAAATGAAACTATCGATTGTTTGTATAGCAGACTACCACCTCATGAACCAATGTAATTCATTCTCCATAACTACCTATAATGGATGGATATAATGATTTATTTAATGTTTATATATGATATTTATTAAATAATTATACTTATAGAATTATAATATCACATATACCCTCTTACCTTCCAATTTGATGGAAAATGATAACGTCGCTCGTGCGTACATGTGGACTATCGCCGCCACAAAGCAATGTGATGCGTTTTTTCTTTTATTTTGAAAAGGATGGTAATAATGAAATAATTAATTAATTTATATGATATATATTATATAATTATTATTATATAAATGATAATTATTATTTACCTTTCTTTTTTCATCCCTCAAAAAAATGGAAATAGTGTCCATGCGTACATACAGTCTATCGTGACAGTGTAATTCATTTTTACATCTATAAATTTTATATATGATAATAAATATGTATATAATGAATACATATGATATTTAAACCATTAATAAAATTATATATATGATTTAAACATGTTGTACCTAAACTACCAAACCAAAACATATGTGAAAAACAAAGCAGTTATTACCTGGAACGATGATTTTAACAAAGAATTGGTAATTAACGAGTTATAAAAGATTATAAGAAAATTATATAAGTTATAATATATATTATTATGGTTATTTAATATTTTTATAATAAATATATAATTAATATAGAGTAGGTTCAGACAAATATGAAGGACTTAAGGTATGGGATTTTATCTCAATTTTCTTTCATTGAGGCATATTTTAATGATCTATATCTAATATCTTTTATATGGTTTGTATGTTTACCCTTTTCCATTTTACATTATGAATCCTTCATAATTCATGGTATTTTATGTTTTAATTCAAATTATTTCATCCAATTTTATTTGACTTGAATGTTACCAAGTGGTAAGTGTTTCATAACTCAATATCTTTCATTGTGTTATATCACTTATTCATTGGATATATTATGTCAAGACTATATGTAAAGTTTAATTTGGTTGATTTATATTGAATTTACACTTCTTATGGATTTAAATTTGTTACACTTAATCACTTCATTGATTAATTCTCACTTTAACATTATGATCATTGTATGGGTTATTCATCTCAAATTATCTTCTTTGGGACACATGTTATGTTATATATATATATATATATCTTATTTTATTTGGTTTATCTACTAACCATTTTATATGAATATCATTAATATCTTTACTTTCATGGTATTTAATGTTTCATTTGAATTTATTTATTTTATAGGGGTTATTATTCAAAATTTATCAAAGATTTAAGGGTTTATTTCACAATCATTTCATTATTTTAGATTGTTTATATTTAAGTTACTATTGGGGGAATTATATTATATTTCTATATTAGACACAATATATTTTATTATAATATGGTTATTTTTGAAAATTATAATTTTTTCATTCATTTTCCTCTTTTATGTACTCAAAAGATCGAAAAATATGTTTAAGAAAAATGTACTTTATTTCTTATTTAGTCAAGAATATTTTATTCCATGTCCATTGTTCCATAGTTCCTTGAAATATGTATTTTAGTTTTAAGAATACATACTTCCATGCAGTTTCCATTGGAATTATTCATGGAATCAGAAACACCCAATAGTTCTTTACCCAAAATGGACCTACTTTCCAAAGGAAGGTGTTTGTTAAGTTTGAACTTTACAATACTTAGGAATGTGCATTGGTCAAGAGGATGGGAGGTTGGACCCATCACACCCTTTTGGGGGGAATTATTGTCTACTTCGGGACTCTCTTTAAAAATTTAAGATATTTTCATAAATCCTTATTAATTTACCAAGTATAACATAAGTTTCCCTTGGAATTTTCAATCACTTATTAACATGTGTAAAATTTAGAATCATCTATATGTATTCGAGGTTATTTTTTAATGGAGATATCTGTATGTATTTGAGGTTCTCCATCAATGGTATACTATTATATACTATTTAGAGATTCTTTTAATCATCTTTATGATGATACTTGTGTTTAATCCACTCAGTGGGGCACTCTAGAATTTATTATCATCCAGGGAGACAAAGTTTTGGTTTGATCTTCGGATCATGCCCATAAAATGGGCTACCTACTTATCATTGTGAAAAGAATCAGAACCCTCGTAGTTTGGTGCCGCTTAATGGGACACATCATACATTTTAAGATCATGTGATAAGGACCTAACCTTGTAGTTTAATTACATGAGGTAAGGACATATAAGTGAAAGGTTCTTAGTCAAAGTTTGGTGTGGGACTTATGCCGAAGCAACCCAAGGAACTTGGAAACGATATGGGTTTAAAGTAACATTATACACTATTGGGAATATGGACCAAGGAGAATAGGGTTTATTTGAAGTGTTGGGTTTGAACCTCAAATATGATTCCTATATATCCCTTATGGATGGGAATCAAAGCCTGCATAGTTTGATAAGTCTCATAAAAGAGTATAGTCCTTTCAGAGGAATGAGTTTGGGCTTACTTCCTAAAAAGGATTCCTTGATGATTTGGGGGTTTAATTTGGGGATTATTCCTAAGGAGGATGCCCAGATTAAGGAAATTGGAGTTGGATTCCCAAAGAGGATATCCAGTGAGCTCATGCCCTAATAAGGATTCTTATGTATCCAAATTATAGTAGGAATCCGATTTCTCATAGTTCATTAGATTGTGAAAATTTTGTGATCAGGAAAAATCTCTAAGCCCGTGTGAGTCATGATCAGTGTGAGAAACAAAAGGATGTCAAAGATTCAACAAAGGCACCCACACTTTTCCTCTTCCACTAGTGGAAGAGGGCGAGCCTACCATGGCCAGAGTGGATAAGGGTGAGGTTACTGTGGAAGAGGGAGAGGCGATGAGCCCTCAATCTATTCACTTTACATTGGACAAGGGTCTAATGAAAGGAATAACGAATGAAGGTTAGGGGATTACACTAGGATGGCTACCCTAAAATTGATCCTGGTAGAGGAGGGAGGCTTCTCCTTTGTTCAAAAGGAAAAGTAGGTGAGAACCGTACCTTCCCTACCAAAGGACCTAAGGTTTTAGGTCTCTTTGAGAAGGGAGAGGTCAGGACTCAAACCCTCCTCCAAACCAGAAACTTCCCAATACTTTTCTTGGGAGAAAGTTACATGTGATTGGGGATATACAACCCCACAGACACTTCTTGAATCATAATCCCATTGTGAAACAATTGTGAGAAACCTCTGACTGTGGATATAAAAACCCAAATACGAGGTATGCTGATGTGCCTTTCCCAAAGTTTTGACATGTTAGAAGTTTTTGGTGGAGGTCACAATAGAATTCCATTCAAACAAGGTATCCATTGAAGAATAATCCTTTCCATCGATGGATTTGAAGAGGGATTGATGGCTTATAGACTGAAGATAGTAAGTAAATCAAATAGGGGTGCCCAAGTAGGTAAGGGCATGCAAGTATGGGCACACAAGTAGACTTGGGCAACCTGATATTCACTTAAGCGATGAAAAACTTGTCTGGTGATACTTGGGAAAGACCTGGCTCAAGCCTTCAAGAGTATTCACAGGTGATTCCAGAAGTAGGGTACTCAAGTTCCAGTGAAAGGAATAGGTGGCATGTAATTGTCTCTGATTTAGGTAGTTTGGGCACTTTGGGTGCGCAAGTGTTATGGATTTCAAACACTAAAATTACATAAGTCCTATGATCCTCCCTCAAATCCTCTTCTCTATGTGTCAATGGACTACCTTAAACATTTCGGAAGACTTCGGTGAAGCACTAGGGATACTAGAGCATCAATTGGGATTTCGGGAAATTTGTTCATACAAATGAAGACCCTAAGGGTCTATTTATAGGAAAAAATAGGAACTTGGGAGAAAGAACTTTGGTCACACAAGTGGATTGCGCTCCAAATTTTTGGTGCGCAAGTGGTTGCACGCTGGATGGGTGGTGCCCAGGTATACTTGCATGACGTCGGTGATTTGTCCTTACTAGGGTGTCGCTTTGAGGACTTAGCCAAAATAATAACATCATTAATCTCTCACATGGTGGCATGTAGGTGTTTCCATGTAGGTGCCTTGGGAACCTCTTTGGGGACTTAGCCAAAATAATAGCTCCATACCATAGGGGTTGTGCCCTCGCACCCCTGCTTGGGCTCTATGCTGGGTTGCGGTCCCAACCCTTCGGGTAGGTGCCTTCGCTACCGTCACTGACCCCCATGAAAAATGTAGAGTCGCACTGCAAAAATTTTGATCCCTGTTGAGGACATTTTTCGGAGAAATACATGGAACACATTTCATGGTGTCTATATCCACATTTTCTAAAAATGTTTTTAATATTATCTAATGATTTATTAAATACATATTTAACCATGTTTTACTTTTACAAAATGTTTTAAAATGAATCTTCCTATCATTTTTTGAATGAGGTACTTTTTCATTTTTATTACAAAAATATGAAAGGAATATTTTATTTAACATACTAAGTGTGAATGATATTTCACACTATCATGACCACTAAATTATTTGAATCTTTATTTTCATGTTTCCATGAGTCTTTTCAAAAAAATCCATAATATTCTAGAAATTATTTTGTTTTTAAAAGTTATTTTCAAAGTGAAAAATATTATTTTCCTCAAGAATTATTTTAATGGACTTTTATGGAATTTATATTCATCAACAATAATAAGACTTTATTTTACTTATGCTCCAATGTGGATATTTTTTAATGATACCATCCTCATTCTTAATCTATATGGTTTATGCCTATGTTTATTGATCTATGAAATTATTAACATTTTTTATACTAGTTTTTTAATATAAATATTTATATTGATTGTGTTTCACCCATTTTATATGAGGAACGCATTTTATTTAATAAGTAATAGTTGGAGACCACTATAGCTCCTCGATACATCTATGAGTCTCATGAGATAAACTAGTTTAGGTATTTGGATGAGGTCTTACCCATTTATGTAAGATATCTTAGCATGAGGCCTTTAAGTTATCTTTATAATGTTTGGAATTATGTATTTTGTCATTATGATATTATTAATTAATGTACATATTATTATTTTAATATTTATGATTTCCATTGATATGTTTCAAGCTCATGTGATTAGTTATATGGAATTATTTGATCATCATTTATTCTTACCATATTATTTTTCATCCTCAAGTAATTAATTAAATGAAATGTGTTTTTAGATATTTAATTTTCTATATTGATTATGTCGTAATTACCCATGATAGATTTAGCTATACAAAACCCTTACTGAATATCTAAGTTCACCATTATTTTGTTTCTTCTCACCAGGATACAAAGAAGGAATCTTGAAATGATTTCAAGTATGAATAATATTTACTTTCACTATATTGTGTTTCATGTGTTCTAATGTAATGAGAGATTCAAGTATGTATCTATTTTACCAAGACCACTAAACTATTCAATACATTCAGATATGATTCCTTATATCTATTTCCAATGTAATAAAGTAACCACCAGCTCTGGGATACTAGGTTCGGGGTCTTTATAGTTGGTATTAGAGGAAGTTTTGTAGAAACCTTAGGAACTAGATTTAGGAAAACATATATTAAAGAGTGTAACCCTATAACTAAATTGTAGGATAATTATAAGTATAGGATAAGATCTTAAAGCTTTAATAAGGTAGATATTCATGTGGTTTTACTATAAATACATCCCTAATTGGATATGAAAAGTGGATGTGGTTTTAGAATAGATTAATCTAGGGGTAGTAACCCATAAAAGAGTTTTTTTAGTATATCTCAGCCATAATTATGGTCTATGGTGAGTGTTCCCTTACTGTGAACCTAGTTTGATACTCCTAGGGGATATGATTGGGTTAATCCATATTTTATTTATAAACCATTATGAATAATTAGAGAATAGAACTGATGGAAGCCTATAACCTTCCATAGTGATATGGTATAAACCTAAAACATATTGGGTTGATAAGTATATGGATGATCATAAATTTAAATTCATAGATACCCCTTTTAGGTTTTATGTGATGGAATTTTATCATTATTAATGATATTTTTAAACACGTTAATGGGAATAAAGGCCTTTTTTAGTATGTGTTTTAGTGAAGATGTTATTTGAGGAATAATGATTATATATTTTGAGGACATAAGTTTAAAGGTATTTATAACCTTTAGTGTTTATATAGTATTTTATGACTAGGATTATTTTTAAGGATTATCACCATATTAATGGCAACTTTATAAGAATTGTATTAATATATTTTTAGTAAAAACGATAGCATATCACATTTAAAAGGGCTTTGGGGCTTGAAACCATAACTGATGGGCGGAAACAGTGTAGTGCCTACTACTATCCTAAGTGATGTCTTGGTGAGTATGACTTTTCTTCTAAAATATTTTATGGATAAATACTAATTTTATTTTTGGAATCATATTATGGGATCTAATATTTTTGATTTTTTTGTATTTGGAAGTGATTAATTATATTTTGGGAGATGGTTTATTAGTTTGAGGTATATATATAACCTTTAGATTTAACATAAATTATTATTTAAGAAGAATTATATTACATTTTTTTATATTTAAGATTAATGGATTTAAGGATAAATGCTTATAGAATGGATTAAGTTGAACTTTGGGTGTCACTATTGAGGTTTTATATATTAATGTATTAAATTAGATAACTTGTACTAACCATTTTGGTTTTGGTAAATATTTAGAGACATATAAAAAGAATTTTCACTATTTAATGAATCATATGACCCATTAAAATTTAATTTTATTGATCTAGGTATAAATTTTTTTTATCTTTCATATTAACTTCTTAGAGAAAGAAATGAAGTGGAAATTTATCAAAGCACAACCAAACGATGAAATTATTCTTATGAAACAAAATAATACCAAGTAAGTATATTTTCTAGATTTATCTATCTTGATAGTAAAATAATTCCTCAAATATAGGAAAAGGTTCTTGAAATAACAATATTATCCTCTTATCTTCATTTCCAATGAATCAATGGTCTTTTCAACCATCATAGATTTATAATTTTTTGTCTATAACTTTGTATTGATCATTCACTTTCTTGTCATTAATGATCTCTATCACTCCCCATAATTAGTTGAATATTATATTTCTTCTCCAAGTCCGTATTTTCACTTCTCATTAATTTTTCCCTTCTTAGAAACCAAATTATGTGTTATTCTAGACGAACCTTATACTTCCCTTTCTCTCTTATCAAGAGGAAGTTTTATTAACCCTTTTTAAAATGTGGCTTTATAAAAAAATATTTTTAAATATAAAACCCTTTATTTTAGAGTGAAATTTAAAATTACAAATACATAATTTATTGAAAGTGTATATAATGTAACACCCCAGGATTTTATGTTATAATTACTTTTAAATAAATTTAATATCTTCGATGGAATGTGATACACACAACCCCGAGTCTAAATAAACCTTAATATAGTATACTATTATAAACTAGTTGTTAAATTGGTGGGTATGAATAGGAATTACTAAATTATGAAAATTATATGGTTTACACATGTATAAAATAAATTCATTGGTTATCAATTGATTAGGGGTGATTCTAAAAAAACATTTGAATGTAAAAGAAATGTTTTTTAGAAAAAAAAAATTTGTTCACACAATGTGTATATATCTTAATAAAATAAATTAATATCAATTATTGAATTATTTTAATGAAATTTATATATTCTATATTCAATTAAAAAAGTGTCACTCATCTAATATTTTTTAAGCATGGTATAAGAATAAATCCAGTTTTATGCATAAAAAGTGTATTTTTTTCTAAAAAACGGTTGTCACGTTTTGCATGATTATTTTAAAATTATTTTTTTCCAATTTTGGACAATTTATTTAAAAAATAAAATTAATTTTTTCAATAATAATGTCAAAATTATATTACATTGAATTTTTTATAATTTTCTAAAAACAGTAATTTTTTCAATGAATAGTGAAAATACTAATTTTTATTAAAATTTCCATTTCATTTTAAAAAAATTACAAAATTATATTTTGTTTTAAAAAATAAAAGTAAAATTGGTTCAATTATATTATTATTATTCCAATTTATATCATTTTTATTAATTTTGTCTATAATTTTTATGTAAAAAAATTTGTACTTAAGAAACCTTTTCTTGGGAAAATCGAATTTTCATAGAGCTTCCAGGTTTGTTTTTAAATTAAATTATACCAGTACTATGGATTGAATTTTTTTTAAATGGATTCCATATTTTTAATAATAATAATTAATATTATTTAATAACTATAGATTAATTTTTTTCATAATTAATAGTAAAAATAGTAAATATTAATTACCCCGGTTAAGGTTTAAATGGGTTTACCATGGGTTTAACCATAAGATAAGGGTAATTTTTAAAATTAAACTTGTATAAATACTAATTTATATACATATTTAAACCTCATACTATAAAATCAAATAATATATATACATTTTAAATCATTTTTATTTAGAATAACTTTTTCAATTTGTATTCTTTTATAAAAATGCCTACGTGGGTTCCCTCCCCCACTTATAAAAGGACATATCCTCTTCTATCCTCTCCACACCAAAATGGCATCTTGGTTCATACAATACTTTCCAAAATACCTTCCTATCACACCTTCCCATGACCTGGAGTCTCTAATTTTTTCATAAAGCTATCCTATGAAGTATTTGAGTATAAACTTAAAGAGGTTCTCTAACGAAGGGGTCTAGTTCTTAACCATATGTCTTCATTTTATTTTATTCCTCCACCCATAAAAATATATTAAAAATATGATATAGTAATAAAAAATATCTTATATATAATTATATTTTAATATGTTAATGTAAAAACTTATATTCATCTCCTTTACTGTCAAATGGGAAATGAAATTGTCAATCATGTGTACGGTGGACTACCGCCTCACGAAACAATGTAATTAGTTTTGCATCACTACCTCTCATGGATGGATATAATTATTTATTTGATTTATATATGTGGTATTTAATAAATAATTATACTTCCATAATTATAATATCACATATACCTTCTTTTCTTCTAATTCTTTGGGAAAAATAATGGTGTTCATGTGTGTGTGTGGACTACCGCCTCAACAAAGTGTTGTGATACGTTTTTCATTTTATTTTGACATAGATGGTAATAAGGATATATTAAATGAATATATATGATATATATATATATATATTATAATAATAATTTTTGAAATGTGAATTATTATTTTCTTTTCTTTCATTTCACCCCTCAAAAAAATAGAAACGGTGTTCATTCATATATACGGCCTACCGTCTCCATGAATAGTGTAATTCATTTTTCTATCTCTAAATTTTATGGATTAATCTAAATATGTAAATAATGAAAATATATGATATTTAAATAATAATTATAATTCTTTATATTATGGAATGGTGATCAAATTATAAGGACTGAAACTACCAAACCAAAACATATGTGAAAAACAAAGCAATTATTACCCAAAACAGTGATTTTAACAAAGAATTGTTAATAAACAGGAAAAAAAATATTATAAGTAAATAATATAAGTTATGATATATATTATTATGGTTATTTAATATATTTATAATAAATATATAATTATTATACAAGAGGTTCATACACATACAAAGGAAGTCAAACTTTTGGTAATGGATTTCGTCTCAATTTCCTTTAATTGAGGCATATTTTAATGTTATGCACCAAATTGTTTTATATGGTACATATTTTTTCCCTTTTAGATGTTATATAATAAATCCTTCATAATTTATGGAGTTTTATTTTTCAATTAAAACTATTTCATCTAATGGGATTTTAATTGAATTTTATCAAGTGGTAAGTGTTTCATAACTCGATTTTCCTTCATTATGTTATATCACTTCTTTATTGATTATATTACAAGAATACTATGTGTGAAATGGCCTTTGGTTGATTTATTTTATATTTAAAATTTTTTGGACTTATATTTATTACAAATAATCAATTCATTTATTAGTTCTCACTTCAACATTATGATCATTCTAAAATTTCTTCCTTTCAAATTCTCTTCATTGGGACACATGTTATGTTATACACTTATCTTATTTTATAAGGTGTATCGAATTCCCCTTTGATATTTTATATCATGAATATATTTAACTTAATGGAATTTAATGTTTCATTTTATGTTTTTCATTTATTTTGAGTTATTATTCAAAAGTTTCTAAAGTGGTAAGGGTTTATTTCACAATATCATTATTATTTAGGATTTTTAATGTTTAAGTCTCCACTAGGGAAATTATATGATATTTATATCTTAAACCCAAGATATTTTCATATAATTTGGTTATTTTTTAAAATTATAATTTTTTTATTTCATTTTATTATTTTATTTACTCAAAATATCAAAAAATGTTTTTAAGAAAAATATGCTTTATTTCTTGTTTTTTCAGGAATATTTGTTTCCATGTCCCTAATTTCTAAAAAAAATTCAGTAATGTTTTTAATATTATAAAATTATTTATTAAATAAAATTTTACCCATGTTTTACCTTTGTAAATTTTTTTAGAAGGAATATTCCTATAATTTTTTCATATGAGGTCCTTTTTTACTTTTGTTACAACAATTTGAAAGGAATTTTTGCTTTAATTTACCCAGTAAGAACATTATTTACCACTATTATAACCACTCAATGATTTGAGGATTTCTTTACAAATTTCCATAATTATTTTCAAAGAAAATTAATTTCCTAATATTATATAAATTTTTAGATATTAAAAGGTATTTTTATAGTGGAAATGGTATTTTTCTCAAGAATTATTTTAATGATATTTTTACGGAATTCATCTCACCCAAATTTAGCTAAGAGTTTAGGGTTAAGCGGTCATTTGAAGTTTAGCTTGGGTTGTCGAATCCTGAGAGACCGAAGAAGTAACCTACAGCATGTACATTCTATGGATTTTTTTTAGCTATGAATTGGCCAACTTGGGTTGATTTTATATGGGTTTAAGTGAATTCTAAGAGACTTAAGTGAATTAAATTTAAAATAATGAGTTGATACTAGGTTATCACTTGGGGTGGATTAGAAGTATTCCCTTTTCAATTATTTTAATTTATTATATTTGATATGGGTTTATTTAATGAGATCAAACAGCATCATCACTTACAGGTTTAATGCCTATACACCCTAATAATAATCACCTATACACTTGAAGGATCAAAGTTTTGATCACTCCAAGGTAAAGGTTCATTTTAGCACTTGAAGTGTGTGGCCTTAAATTTAATAAGGATGAAGAGGTTTTAAAATCATCAAATAAAAATATCATTTAAAAGAACTAATAATACATTAATGGAGTGAGAAATAACATCCAATATAGCCCCTTGAAACTCCCTTGGATCAACACATAAGTTGGTTATCCCTCCATTGATTCTATGGTTTCAATGTAAGCGGGAAATAGACTCATGAGGGAGGAAATGGAGAAGTAATAAAACAATGAAATAATGATAACTCCACCGTTGTGTGATAATCTCACAAGGTTTGATGTGAATAAATTCATACCTTTATAAAAAGGTATCAAAGTGATATTAATAAGAACATAATAATAGGAGAAGAATAATGTTTATTAAGAAAATAAGATGAATTAAAACAACTTACATGTGAAAGACAACTTGAGACAACAAAAATACAGCATAACATTACAATGAAAGAAAGCACCCAAGATGGATAAATTTTCCAATGCCACTGCCATAAATTGGAATTTTGGGAGGCTTTGGTCGAGCCCCCATCTTTCCAAGTCTCCTCAATTAATTTTTGAAGGCCAAGGTGGGTGTAAAGTTGAGGGAGAGTGGACTTTTCCACCCTTGACAAAACATTTGAGCCAACTTGCATGCCTTTGACAGGTGTGTCCAAAAGAGCATCAAAATGACAGAATTATGGCAGTACATAGAAGTCAAATATAAATATTTGGATGTCCCTGGATAGTACTTAAAATTTCAGCCAAAATTAATATTTTTTTGCGAGATATACTTAAATTTGTGGGATATTTTTCTGGGCCTCTAAATCTGGCCCAATATTGCATCTTCCACTTGAAACACTTGTAACTCCATTCAAACATCAGAATTATCTTTTTACACTATCGAATGAAATGTTCCACTTTATTTCCTCAATCCTCAGTTTAATTTTCAGAATTATTGGGCTTGGATCATGGCTGCTACAGTCTCTTTATCGGGCTGTTGTCCAGTTTACATTGGCCAGAATGTGTTGGCATGAAAGCCCATTTTGGTGGACTTCCAATGTGAATCTTCAAGTAATCCAAATGAATTAATTGTTAATTATATAATTATAGACCTGAAAATAAAATATTAAAATAAAATCATGATCATTTTTTTAATTTATGAGGTGTTCAAAAATGTACCATGTAATAGTGAATTTTAAGAGGGATTACAATCATAATGTGAAATAATATTCAAATTGTAAAATGAACTAAAAATGGTGTTTATGAATAATGAGGAACATGAATATTATAATATAGATAGTGAATATTATCCTATTTTAGTGGCTAATCATACCCCCCAACTTGATTTTTTCTAGTCCCGAGCAAAATGTATCTCAAAAATATGAAATTCAAATTCCCTTTTCCAAAACATTTTAATACACAATGACAACCAAAAACTCTTATACCAAACAATCATGAAACCCATAAATATATTTTAATAAAATATAGTTTCATAATCATATAACAATCCCAATATCGTTCCTTTGATCAAATTTTTTCCCATATTTCATCCAATATCAATGAAGCATGATGATGTGTTGTGTATCACAATAAACCTGGTGGTTCATCTTTATTCAAAGGGGAAATGATGAAAGTGCTAGGTGGAATCACATTTCAATATTAATATGAGTATTCATTATATATATATATATATATATTCAATTTTTCCATGGTAATTGAAATTTCACTCAATATAGTAAACTCATGTAGTGAGAATTTACCGATGACTCCCAGGCTCAAAGACCTTAGGGAACCAAGTAAATCTCACATACTCAGGCATCATCTCGAGTTAACTCTTTCAAAAACAAAGTCAAATTACCACAAATAGAGATGAAATTACTAACTCTGGGCTAGACAACTATGGATTCACGATCCCCAAGTGCCGAAAGCCATGCATTAGGTTATTTCATTGCTCTATGTGCAAATTTATTGTTTTTTTTTTGAATACTCATATTAAAACTAAAATGATCAGAAAACTTATGATAATTATTTATGGGACCCCATGAACCCAAAATAATACCCCACTATCAAAAGGACATGCATTGTGATTCTTTTTTAATTTGGATGAAAATATAAACGATGAAATATCACATTAGATAGCCACACTTTCCAAAATCTATTCTCGTGAAATATACATGGATTAAAATTAGAATTAGAGCATGCTAAATTATTTGATATTAAATTTCAAAGTGTGAAATGTGTATTATCATGTTCGTGGTTGAAGGAAGTTTTCCTCCCATTAAGGCACCCATTTTTTTCAAATAATTTTTTTTGCACAAATTTTTTTTTATCTCCCCCCAAATTAAAATAACTTTGTCCCCAATGTTTGAAGAAAATAAAATTTACAAGTGGGTACAGGTAGAAGAGAGGAGTTCTAAAATTAATTTGAATAAATAAACATGGAACAAAGTCACCTGGTTCTTGAAGTTAAAGTGCATGAGGCTCCTGATTATTCATTTGATCTTCATGATACTCATAGACTCCCAGTGAAAGATGGTAGAAAATTGTGGATGATCTAGATATAGTTGATTTCACTACAAAACTCTTTGACCTTAATAGCCTCTTGTTCTCACTTTCAAACTAAATTAGAAACCATGGTAACCCTGAGAGGTTCCCTTAATCAAAAACATAAAAAGACAAAAAAACATACATATTTATTTTATCATACCAAAGATCGATACTAGTATCATGTAAAAAAATAAAATAATATATATATATATATATATATAATTCAAATATAAGTATATATGTAAAAAATTATGGAATAAGGAAGCACTATAATCCATAGTTCGGTGGAAAACATGTGCCCATGTCTCCCTTCGGTCCCGGGTTTGAGTCCCCATGGATTTTCCGGTTGTGATGGGGTTTTCCCCATAACCTATGACATGTCCTTTTAATTTTTTTATTTATTATTATTATATTTTTTTGTATTATTTTTTTAACCTACAAATGCATAAAAATAAAAATAAACTAATGATACATTGTCTTCTTTTTAAATTTATGGGTAAGGTATTACTCAGGGATCACACCACGTGACATGGATAAATATGGTGCTCCAATTTCATACCCATCCATACTCATAATAGAAGAACAGGTCAACAGTTTAAGGTACTATCCTATTCAGAGTTAATTGAATTTTTTTAAAAAAATCAAAATGATTCGTTAATCCTACTTAAAAAATGAATATGATACACAAAGATTAGAAACATGAAAACCATGGGTTTCCTCCCATGCAGCGCTTTTTTTTAATGTCGTTAGCCCAACATGGACCTTAAATCTATCATTTTTTTCGGGTTCATAGGTTGGCTCTGCTAACTCAACCTATGTTTCCTGTTTTTTGAATGATTCAATGATTGTTTTAACCTATGACTATTGACTTTGAAAATATGACCACTTATGGAATCCAGAATCTCTACTACCCCATGGGGGTACACATGATGTACTATGAAGGGACTTAACCATCTAGACCTTAACTTTACCGAGGGTAAATGAAGTTTTTGAACTGTACAAGAGCAAAAATTTTACTGGTTCAAAGTGTTTAACTTTGATATTCCTAGATTGGTAGGCTTGAACTCTAGATTTATTTATCCTTGAATTTTCATAAGACTCCATCCTAGGTTCCTCAAGTTCATTAACATCTAATTTCCTCTTTCCTTTGGCTAAATAAATGTCGAAATTCATTTTTTTGATTTCCCAAAACACCTTATGCTCAATTTCAATAGGTAAAGGGAATGCTTTTCCATAAATAAACCTATATGGTGACATTCCTAGGATGGTTTTTAATGTTGTACAATATTCCCAAAGGGAATCCAAGAATTTCTTGGACCAATCTTTCCTAGAGGTATTGACATTTTTTTTGAAGAATTTGTTTAATCTTTCTATTTTCTAACTCAGCTTGACCATTGGTTTGAGGATGTTATGCAGTATAAGTTGTATGAGAAATCTCATACTTATACATGAGTGAAGAGAATGGGTGGTTGTAGAAATGGGTTCCTCAATCACTGATTATATCCCTAGGAATTCCAAATCAAGAAAATATATTCTCTTTTATAAATCGAATCACAACATGATGGTCATTGGACTTGGCAGGAATGGACTCAACTGATTCCGCAACATAATAAACAGCTAATAGGATGTAGAGGTATCCCCTAGAGTTTTGTAAGGGTCCCATGAAATAAATTCACCAAAAATCAAATATTTCAATGATAAGAATGGGAGTGCGGGTCATTTGATTTTTTTTGGTAAGGGATCCTAATTATTAACATTTAGGACAACTTTGGTAGAATTGGTAGGAATCCTTAGTGAGGTTAGGCCAGTAGAAACCACTTTAAAGGACCTTTGTAGTGGTTTTCTTTGTGGAAAAGTGGCCTCCACATGCCTCTACATGACATAATCTTAGAATGGACTCTTACTTAGACTCAGGAACACATATCCTAATGATTTGATAAGGACAGATCTTGAAGAGGTAATGATCATCAAACACTTTGTGTTTGACATCAGAAAGAAATTTCCTCTTAGCTTGGGTCCTGATAAATTTTGGAATGTAACCTATAACCAAGTGGTTTTCTATGTTTGCATACCATGGGAAATTACTCAGAAAATATAGGTTCTCATAAGGAAATGAATTAGACCTACAAAGGTGATGTGAGTTATCTTATAATTCCATCCTAGAGAGGTGATTAGCTACAACATTTTCAACATCCTTTTTATCCTTAATGGTTAAATCAAACTATTGAAGAAGAAGGACCCACCCGATCAATCTACCCTTGGAATCTTATTTTTGGAAAAGGTATTTCAGGGCTTAATGGTCAGTGAAGACAATGATGGGTGATCCTAAGAGATAGGACCTGAATTTCCCTAAAGAAAATACAACAACAAGAAAATATTTCTCAGTTGTGGTGTAGTTGATTTGTGTGTCATTTAGAGATTTTCATGAATAATCAGTGACACATGGAGTGTTCTCACACTGTTGACCTAATGCTTCTCCAAAAACAAAGTCACTCGCATCACACATGATTTCGAATGGAAGTTTCCAATTTAGAGCTTGTATGATAGGTGGAGAGATAAGATCTAACTTGAGTGTGGAGAATGATTCCTCATAACTTTTTATCCATAAAAATGGAGCATCTTTCACCAAAATAGCACAAAGTGGTTGAGAAATAGAGCTAAAATTATTAATTAACCTTCTATAAAATCATGCATGTCCTAAGAAAGACCTAACATCACTAACTGTTTTAGGATAAGGAAGGTGACGAATGATGTTTACCTTATCTTTATCAACTTAAATCCCTCTACTAGATACTATATGGCCTAGAAAAAGTTCTTCATTTACCATGAAATGGAATTTTTCCCAATTTAAGATGATATTATTATCCTTACATCTTGATAAAACCCTTTCAACATTCAGAAGGCATCTCTCAAAAGTATCCCCAAAGAGATAAAATTCATCCATGAAGACCTCTAAACAACCACACACCATGTCCAAGAGGATTCCCATCATGAACCGTTGGAAGGTACCAGGGGAATTACATAACCCAAAGGGAATTCTTCTGAAGGAAAAAGTGCTGAATGGACAAGTGAAGGTTGTTTTTCCTTGATCATCTAAAGAGACCTTGATTTGATTATACCCAGAGAATCTATCTAGGAAGTAATAGAATTGATGACCTATCACTCGCTCGAGGACATGATTAATAAAGATCAAGGTGAAATGGTATTTCTTGGTACAGGAGTTGAGCTTCCTATAGTCAATACAGACTCTCCATCCACTACTGACCCTTGTGGGGAGAAGGACACCATCGTCATTGGTGATCATAGTGATTCCAGCTTTCTTTGGGACAACATGAATTGGGATTACCCACTCACTCTCAATAATAAGGTAGATGATACCCACTTTCAACAACATAAGAATTTATTTCCTTACCACATCCATAATATTTGGATTGAGTCTCCACTGAGGTTGACGACATGGTTTGGATTTAGATTCAAGAACAATCCTATGAGTTCCAATGAGTGGTCTAATCCTAAGAATATTAGAAAGGTTCTATCCAATTTCTTTCTTATTCTTTATTAGGACATCTAGAAGCATAATCTCTTGATTGGATTAAATAGAGGAATAAATGACAATAAGAAAGGCCCGATTGTCCCTTAAGAATTCATACTTGAGTGATAAAGGTAGGACCTTAAATTTGAGATCATATTGTTTGTCAATTTCCAATAAAGGATAGTAATTTGTATTGAACTTAGTTTCTTTTTTCATATTTGTTGACAGAATTAGTTCCTTGTGAGTAGAATTTTTATCCAGTAAATTAGCTAGATCAGTTTCATGATTGGGTATGGACTCAATGTTATTGATTTCACCAATGGTATTAATGATTGGTGATTTGATAAAATCATCAATAGAGTTATTTTAAAGAGATTAAAGCCAATGATACAAATTTCCCTCATGTGAACAAAGAAAATTGATCTCTTCTTGACTTAAATATCCTTTATTAAATACTCGATGTTCCTCAAGTTCACTATCAACACTACTAATAAAATTAACCTCATGGATCTCTTCATCATCCCCAATTTGAGAGTTTTTATTATAGATGTTCAAGTCTAGACTCATGTTTCAAAAGGTGATGGTCATGTTCCCATTTCATACTTGGATAACAGAGTTGATTCTTTCAAAGAAGGGACAACCAAGTATGATTGGGGTTTTCTCCCTATGACCTAATCTTGGGTGATTGTCAAGGACAATGAAGTCAGTTGGGTAAATGAAATTTTCAACTTTCACCAAAACATCCTTTAAGATCCCCTTAGTAACTTGAACACTACGATTAGCAATTTGAACAGTGACAGATGTGGGTTGGAGTTCTTCGATTCCTAACTGAAAATACATGGCCTAAAGAATGAGGTTCAAACTAGCTCCCAGATCATAAAGGTCTTTGACAACTTTGTTCTTTCCTAACTCAACATTGAGGTATGTACATCCTAGATCTTTCAACTTTGGAGGAATAGTCCCTTGAATGATGGTACTCACATTAGCTGCTAAAAGGGACTGGTTTTTATGTGAAACTTTCCTTTTAAAAGTGCACAAGTATTAAGTTACTTTGAGTAGGCAGGAATATTTTGCATTTCATCGAGAAGTGGAATGTTCAACTTAACTTGAGATAAAATTTCCCTCAAAGTCTCATTCAGTTTTGGTTTATATTTCCTTCTCATGCATTGAGGGAAGGGAGAATATTGTTTTATTTTTTGGTGTGGTTGTAGTTCCTTCACATTCTCATTGGGTTTTGCAGAATCAGATGGTGGTTATTCATCATTATAATATGGTATTGAATCTTTTAATGGTTTTAGTACAGTTGTTTTAGGTTTTTCAAAGGATTTCCCACTTCTTAAAATAGTCACTGCTTTGAGTTGTTCATGAGAGGTTTGTGTGTAACTGTATTCTCCCATTAAAGATGAGGATGGTACCACCTAAGTAGGCATGGGTGCCTTCTCGATTTTAATGGTTTGTAGTTCATGTTTAAGGGATGAGACTTATAAGTTCATTTTCTCCATTTTTTTACACAACTTCTCAAGGATTGGAAGAGGGACAGATTCAGTAGGAGCTTGTTCTAGTTGGTTTATCCCAGGAGGATACTTTGGTTGTTGGATTGGTTATTGAATGTGTTGTTAGAATTTCATAGGAGGGTGTTAGTATTGGACTAGTTTTGGTTGGAACTGTTTATGGTTTTGAAAATTTTGTGGAGGGTAGGGGTTTGGTCCTTGTGAATGACTAGTTTGTTGGTTGGGTTTTTGGTTATCTTTCCAATAGAATCTTGGAGGGTCATTGTACCGTGGATTGAAAGTTTTTTGGTGATGTGGCTTCTTAAAGTTAAAAGAATTTACCTTTATGGTGTTCTTCCAAGAAGAACATCTTTAATGGAATGTATAGTTGGGAAGTTGTCAGTCTTGAGGTCATGTTTGTCACCAATTGTGCAAATAGGGTCAACAGTTTGAATTTTATGGACCTTTCTAAGATCAATCTCCTCGACCTTCCTAGTGAGTGTAGAAATTTTAGAAATAAAGCTTTCCTCCTCCCTAAGTGTGTTAATTCTACCAGATCTGGGTGTCTTCTCATAGTAAGGTGAAGTTCCCTATGTTTGGTTGTGTTCATCCAGTCCTTCAAGATACTCATAATCATAATTTGGGGCTTTGTTTTTTAAGGTTTCATTACACATCATGTCAATGAAATGTTTGTTTCCCGAACCCAAACCTTCATAGAAAATTTTAACTTGTTCTAGGATTAAAAATCCATGGTGTGGAACCATGTTTAGGGTGTCTTTAAACCTCTCCCATGTTTCATAGAATGAATCTTCCTCTTTTTCAAAAAAGCTTTGGATTCTCATTTTAAGTGCAATTGTTTTATGGTGGGAAAAGTATTTTTTTGTATATTTCTCTCTATAATTGGTCCCAAGAGTTGATGGATGATGGACGCAAATTGATTATCCAATTTTTAGCTTGATCCTTTAACGAAAAATGAAATATCTGCATCTTATATGATTCTAGTTGATGTGGGGGACACATGGTTTCTACAATGTCATTGAACTCCTTAACGTGAAGGTAGGGCATCTTAGACTCCATTCCATGGAATGTGGGAAGGTGGTTTAGGACATGGGGTTTGAAAACATAATGGGATTCTCCTAGGGTACCGTGCCTAATGCAAGAGGGTGCATTGGTATAGGAATTTTTGAGGTATTCATTCATGGTTTGATTGACTGCATTCCCTAAGTTTGGGGTTGCCTCGTTTGGATTTCTATTTTCATTCCCACCCGGGTTTATGAGTTGGTTTCATTGAAGACCTTCCATTGAAATGGGTTCAATTTTTGAATCTGGAGTATTAGGAAGATTAGGATCTAATGGAAATAGTTCCCTTGGTGTACTTGACTCCCCAACCCCAGGACTATCCACCCTAACTAGACGGTTTGATTGGTCATGGGTGTAGGCGGACATGCACCAAAAGAAAAAAAATGAGAAAGGGAAAAGATAATATAATTTAGATGATAATAGAAGAAATTGGGGAGAATAGAATGGGTGTTGAGATGACTTAATTGGTTTTCTATAAATGGTGCCAAAATTTGGTTTTCCCCAAATTTACCCAAGATTTTAGGGTTAAATGGTCGCTTGAAGTTTAGATTAGGTTGTCAAATCCTCAAAGACCTAAGAAGTAACCTATAGACACGTACATTATATGGATTGTTTTTTTCTATGAAGTGGCCAAATTTGGTTGATTTTAAATGGTTTTAAGTGAATACTAAGAGAATTAAGTGAATTCAATTTAAAATAATGAGTTGATCCTAGGTTATCACTTGGGGTGGATTGGACTTATTCCCTTTTCAATTATTTCAATTTCTTATATTTGAGATGGGTGTATTTAAGGAGATTGAAAAAAATCATCACTTACTGGTTTAATGCATACACACCCTAATACTAATCACCTATACACTTGAAGGATCAATGTTTTGAGCACTCAAAGGTAAAGGTTTGTATTAGCACATGAAGTGTGTGGACTTAAATTCAATAAGGATGAAGAGGTTTTAAAATCATCAAATAAAAATATCATTTAAAAGAAGTGATTAGCCATTAATGGAGTGAGAAATAACATCCAATCCAGCCCCTTGATACTCCCTTGGATCAACCAATAAGTGGGTTATTCCTCCATTGATTCTATGGTTTCAATGGAAGCAGGAAGTAGACTCATGAGGTAGGAAATGGGGAAGTAAAAAAACAATGAAATAACGATCACTCCACCGTTGTGTGATAATATCACAAGGTTTTGTGTGAATAAATTCACACCTTGAGACAATGGTATCAACGTGATATGAAGAAGAACATAATAAGAGGAGAATAAGAACTCTTATTAAGAAACTAAGATGAATTAGAACATCTTACATGTGAAAGACAACTTGAGACAACAAAAATGCAGCATAACATTACAATGAAATAAAGCACCCAAGATGGATAAATCCTCCAACACCACTACCTTAAATAGCCATTTTTGGAGCCTTGAGTAGATCCCCCATATGTCCAAGTCTCCTCAATTAATGCTGGTAGGACAAGGTGGGTGGAAAGTTGAGGGAGAGTGGACTTTTCCACCCTTGACAAAAAAATATGATTCAACTTGCATTCCTTTGATAGGTTTGTCCAAACAAGAATAAAAATGACCGAATTCTATTGGGACATAGAATAAAAGTATGAATATTTTGATGTACCGTAACTTTATGTAAAATTTCATCCAAAATTAATATTTGTTTTGTGAGATATGATTAAATTTTTGGGCTGTTTTTCTGGGATGCTGAATCTGGCCCAATATTGCATCTTCAACTTGGGCCGCTTAGAACTTCATTCAAACATCAGAATTAGCTTCGTACACTGTTGAATGGAATGATACCCTTGATTTCCTCTATCTTCAGTTCAATTTCAAAATTATTGGGCTTGAATAATGGCTACTACAGTCTCTTTATCGGGCTGTTGTCCAGTTTACATTGCCCAGAATGTGTTGGCATGAAAGCCCATTTTGGTGGTCTTCCAATGTGAATCTTCAAGTACTCCAAAAGCATTAATTTGTACTTATAGCATGATAGACCTAAAAATAAAATATGAAAATAAAATCAAGACCTTTTTATTTTAGGAGGTGTTCAAAAATGTACCATGTAATAGTGCTTTTTAAGAGAGATTATAATCATAATGTGAAATAATGTTCAAATTGTAAAATGCACTAAAAATTGTGTTTATAAATAATGAAGCACATGAATATTATAATATAGACAGTGAATATTAGCCTATTTCAGTGGCTAATCAGGAATTTATATTCATCAACAACAATAACCCTTTATTTTACTTATACTCACTATGGGAAAAAGGACTTTTTGCGACGGGAATAAATCACGTCGCAAAAAGTCTGTCCAAGAGGTTATTTGTGATGGGGGTAACAACCTGTCGCAAATAATCGATTATTTGCGACGGGATTTCGTGTCCCGTCGCAAAATGTTTGGCGCGAGTAGCCCACCAAACCGCGCGAAGGTTATTTGTGATGGGGGGATCCCCCCGTCGGAAATAGTGAAGTATTTGCGACGGGGCCCATCGCAAATACCCAGCGGCGGTTAATAGCTTTTTGTGACAGGATGTCCTCCCGTCGCAAAAGGTGTGTCGGCAGGGACTATTTGCGATGGGACCTGTCGCAAATAACTTTTGAATCGCCGACAGTAATCAATGCGGGCGTAGGTATTTGCAACGGGTCCCGTCGCAAAAGATACTATTTGCGACAGGTAACCCGTCGCAAATAGTCTCGTCGCAAATAATCTAACCTATATATACCCCCATCCATTTTTTCTTCTCATTCCTCTCAATTTCAAGATCTTGTTTCTCTCTGAACTCTGATTTCATAGGGAAAATTTTTCTAAGTTAATTTTTTTGGTCACGAAGAAGTTGTGAAGCCGTCTACATCAGTATCAAATCAAGTTTAAAGGTATTTATGTTTTATTTAATTTATTATTTATTTCAATTTTTTATGTTAATTTTTATTATTGTTGATTAGTTGTAATTAAATTGAATATAAATTGTTTTGTCATTACTATTTATTGGTACTAATAAATTGAACTTTTTAGTATTAATTTTTAATAATTAGTAGTAATTAGTAATTATTAATGATAATTAGTAATGTATATAATTAATTTGTAGTAATTAATAATATTTGGTAATAAATAATAATAAATGCTAATAATTAGTAATAAATATTAATAAATAGTAATAAATATTAATAATTATTGATAAATAGTAATAAATAGTAATAATGAGTAATAAATTGTAATAATTAGTAATAAATTGTAATAATTTGTAATAAATTGTAATAATTAGTAATAAATTGTAGTAATTAGTAATAAATTGTAATAATTATTAACAAATTGTAATAATTAGTAATAAATTGTAATAATAAGTAATAAATTGTTATAATTAGTAATAAATTGTAATAAATTGTATTAATTAGTAATAAATTGAAATAATTAGTAATAAATTGTAATAATTAGTAATAAATTGTAATAAATTGTAATAATTAGAAATAAATTGTAATAATTAGTAATAAATTGTTATAATTAGTAATAAATTCTAATAATTAGTAATAGATTGTAATATTTAGTAATAAATTATAATAATTAGTAATAAATTGTAATAATTACTAATATTTTCCAATAATTAGTAATAAATTGTAATAATTAGTAATAAATTGTAATAATTAGTAATAAATTGTAATAAATTGTATTAATTAGTAATAAATTGTAATAATTAGTAATAAATTGTAATAATTAGTAATAAATTGTAAGAAATTCTAATAATTAGTAATAAATTGTAATAATTAGTAATAAATTGTAATAATTAGTAATAAATTGTAATTTTTAGTAATAAATTGTAATTTTTAGTAATAAATTGTAATAAATTTTATTAATTAGTAATAAATTTTATTAATTAGTAATAAATTGTATTAATTAGTAATAAATTGTAATAATTAGTAAAAATTGTAATAATTAGTAATAAATTGTAATAAATTGTATTAATTAGTAATAAATTGTAATAATTAGTAATAAATCGTAATAATTAGTAATAAATTGTAATAAATGGTAATAAATTGTAATAATTAGTAATAAATTGTAATAAATAGTAATAAATTGTAATAATTAGTAATAAACTGTAATAATTAGTAATAAACATTAATAATTACTAATAAACATTAATAATTACTAATAAATTGTAATAATTACTAATAAATTGTAATAATTAGTAATAATTAGTAATATTTATTAATAAATACTAAAAATTAGTAATAATTAGTAATAATTAGTAATATTTATTAATAAATACTAATAATTAGTAATAATTAGTAATAATTAGTACTAATTAGTAATAATTAGTAATAATTAGTAATAATTAGTAATAATTAGCAATAATTAGGAATAATTAGCAATAATTTAAAATAAATAGGAATAATTAGCAATAAATTGGAATAGTTAGGAATAAATAAAAATAATTAGCAATAAATTGTAATAATTAGTAATAAATTGTAATAATTAGTAAAAAATTGTAATAATTAGTAATAAACTGTAATAATTAGTAATAAACATTAATAATTACAAATAAATTGTATTAATTACTAATAAATTGTAATAATTACTAATAAATTGTAATAATTAGTAATAATTAGTAATATTTATTAATAAATACTTCTAATTAGTAATAATTAGTGATGATTAGTAATATTTATTAATAAATACTCATAATTAGTAATAATTTGTAATAATTAGTGATAAATAGTAATAAATAGAAATATTTAGTAATAATTTGTAATAATTAGTAATAATTATTTATAATTAGTAATAGTTTGTTATAATTAGTAATAATTATAAATAAATTGTAATAATTATTAATAAATTGTAATAATTATCACTAAATTGTAATAATTTGGAATAATTAGCAAAAATTAAGAATAAATAGGAATAATTAGCAATAAATAGGAATAATTAAGAATAAATTGTAGTAATTAGTAATAAATTGTAATAATTAGTAATAAATTGTAATAATTAGTAATAAATTGTAATAATTGGTAATAAATTGTAATAAATTGTTTTAATTAGTAATAAATTTTAATAATTAGTAATAAATTGTAATAATTAGTAATAAATTGAAATAATTAGTAATAAATTGTATCAACTAGTAATAAATTGTATTAATTTGTAATAAATTGTAATAATTAGTATTAAATTGTAATAATTACTAATAAATTGTATTAATTAGTAATAAATTGTAATATTTAGTAATAGATTGTAATAATTAGTAATAATTACTAATAATTATGAATAAATACTAAAAATTAGGAATTCTTAGCAATAATTAGAAATAATTAGCAATTATTAGAAATAAATAGGAATAATTAGTATTAAATATGAATAATTAGTAATAATTAGGAATAATTAGTAATAATTAGTAATAGTTAGAAATAATTAGTAATAATTAGAATTAATTAGTAATAATTAGTAATAATTAGGAATAATTTGGAATAAATAGAAATAAATAGGAATAATTTGCAATAAATAGGAATAATTAGTAATAATTAGGAATAATTAGTAATAATTAGTAATAATTAGTAATAAACTGTAATAAATAGGAATAAATAGTAATAAATAGTAATAGTTAGTAATTAATAGTAATAGTTAGTAATAAATAGTAATAGTTAGTAATAATTAGGAATAGTTAGTAATAAATAGTAATAGTTAGTAATAAATAGTAATAGTTAGTAATAAATAGGAATAGTTAGTAATAAATATGATTAGTTAGTAATAAATATGAATAGTTAGTAATAAATTGGAATAGTTAGTAATAAATAGGAATAGTTAGTAATAAATAGGGGGAGATGATTTTGATGCACCAAAGGGGGGGAAGAAACCCTAAGATAAATAAAAAAATTAAAATTAAAATTAAAAAAAACTACAAATGATAATAATAATATTATTAGTAATATTCTTAAATTAAAACATTAAGAATAATAACTTAATAATATTAATGATATCCATAATAATAAATTAATTAAAACAATAATAATAATAATAATTCCAATAAAATTAATAAAATCATCATTATTTTTATTATTATTAAAGCAACAATTTTAAATTTTATTTTACTTTTCTTATTTTATTTTTAACTTTTGTTTCATTATTATTTTAAATTTTTAATTTATTAAGAATATCGAGAAGGCATCATGGTCTCTAAACAATGCTTTGCTCGTGCACCTGATACTACCAAGCATAAGACACCCATTTATTAGTAAAAAATGCAAAATTTTAATCAGGCTCGGCCTGTACCTCGACAAAAATATTTCAAATCCAAATAAAATAATAAAATAAAATTATTTAAGAAATTCAGGTGTAACAATTCTCCCCAGCATAATGCTTTCCACCCTAAGAAATTCATCCCAATTTTGATTCAAAATAAATAATCGGTACTCCATGAAAACACAAGGAGATTTCTGAATGAACGACAAATGAAAATATGACAATAACACTACCAATTAAACTCGGAGACCCAAAATGAAATCCCTGATAAGTGTCACCTTCACCCAAAAGTGAAAGAACATCCAGTTGATTAATCAAAGGAAAGGATCCTATCACCATAAACAATCCAACACCATGATACAAACACTTTAAACATTCTTGAGAGCTCATACAATCCACCTAAAATGAATGACGAAACCTAATTTCTGACATGGGGAGGCCCAAACCAACTCCCCACCATGAGAAACAACCTACACCCAAGGTGGAACCATAAAACTAACATGGGTAGGCCCAAACTAACTCCCCACCATAAGAATTAAACTAACACTGATTCACTCTAGAGGAATTTCAGCGAGACTCATGATGGGTCTCCCCACCACAAAAACTGGCTAGATTATTTGAACTCAAGAAATTATCTACAAAGACCAAGAACCCCCACCATGAAGAGAGGGGAGGGAAGGGGCCAATCTATGGACCAACAAGACCACCACCAACACATCTCAATGGTTTATTTCCCCCAAAAGAACACAAATCCAACTACTCTTTCTTTATAAGCACGGGCCATGTAGGGTCGATTAAAAGAAGACTCATGATTGGTGGAACACAACCACTAGGATCCTAAGAAAATAAGATGACTATACTTTCTTATAACCAATGAGAAACTCTTACACCCAAATGGGTCATAACATGAAAATGAGGTCCCCCCACCTTCTTCCACTGAACAGGAACAATTAAAACAAAACAACTACACCATATTATTAACTATATTCATCTCCCACACTAAGAATAGAACTCATATCCAAACATTTCACACTATTGGGGTCCTCCTAAATATGTGTCATCTTCACTCTGAGACCTATGGATGGAGCTCTGATGATTGAATCATCTCCTACCTTGCAGTTAGGCTTTAGAATCCCCCCCCAATGAAAATTCTCCTTCTAGTGCCACAAATGATCATACCATGACCTAAACAGCACCATCATACATAGCACACTTTAGCATCCATTTTTTATACACATCACTTCACCAAAATAAAGGTTTAGAAGATACACTAGAATTTTCCCTCTTTACTTTGAATAAGAAACTTTAAGATAAAGCACACACTGAATACACCTTCCTCTAAAATAGAGAAGTTCATAATTTCCCAAGGAAACACATTTTATCATAAATGGGGTTCTCAGAAGGGTGCACAACCTTCACCTCTACCGTCGAGTGAGAACACAACACCACAAAGTGTCACCAAACATGACTCTTGAAATCTATAGACACATTTCAAAGAGATCAACCTTAACCTGAGTCCCTAATAGAATATGATTACTAAAATCATCCATAACCACCTCTTATAACTAGATTCACTAAACGCATGGCTTAACATGATCTCTTACTTAGACGAAACTAACAAAATACCCAAAGGCCCTTTTAAAATAGAAGCATGCACTAGAAACTCTAGACTGCTTCCACTTTTCCCCATTATAATTTCTTTCACCACTTCCATATAGGACCTACAAACTTAATAATGTCAAACTCCACATTAAATAATCCAGGCAACCCAAGAGACCAAATTTTAATCCAACTCCTCTCGTATCTTCTCTCCTATTATGAGAGGATCCACTAGACTACAAAAAGAGATGTGGATTCATATTTCGATGTTCAATAAGAAGAAGGTCCTTATACTAATCAACTAGAGGATCCACCCACAGGTAATCAATTTTGGATGCACTTTAACCATGCACTAACTCTTTATGGGGGCGCATACTAGCTAATGAGGAGACCCAAGAACCAAATAAAATTGGTCAATTGGCCAACAATTCCATGAACTATCACTATAACACATGAAGGTAACCACCATTAATGCTCCCCGAAACAATCCTTGAAAATACCACTAACCAACATCTCAAAACAACTTACCAAAGAATCACAAACCGGAGACATTACTCAAATAATAGGGGTTTCCAAACTCACAACACCCAATAACAACATTCTCAAAAATTCAAAGGACACCACACAATCAATGTTTATCAAACGTCTCATCATTTCTTAAAAATAATTTTTAGAAATAGAATAAGGAGTATGGGTTCATATTTACCAAATGTTCCTCATGGGCCTCACACATGCATGTTCTTGTGCCACAACGGGAACCCATCCACTTTCCTCACATAACCCATGCAAGTGGTCACTTATGAGAACACCAAGGTTCAAAACAAAACCTTTCCATTTTTCAAAATGAAAATCAACCCACAAGTCTAAGTTATGAAAAAACAATCCTGATAAACTCAATCCCATTCACTAAAAACTATTTCATGAAAGTATAATTTTCCAAAACTTTGTTAAAAACAATCTTGAAAACCCATTTTCCACCTATTGAAAATCAAACCATTTTTGTTTTAAAATTCAATTCCCACACGTTTCAAACAAGGGGTTTCAAAAAATAATCTTTAGAACCAAAGAAGTCACAAGAAGATTCAAGTGGAAACTAGTGTTGATGGGAGACTCTGACATATGGTTGACAGCCATATGTTGGTCACACCAACATCATAGAGAATGTTCTAGGAAAATTTCCCTTGCTCCACATGGCTTTCCAGGCCCTGTGAGCTAACAGAGACCATTGAACCAACTCTCTTTTCATTTCCCAAACATCAATAAATTGCAAGGACCAAAAGACTCACTTGAAACTGACTTCCTCTGGTAACTCAAGTCCCACTATGAGATGTGCTATCCAGGAACCTTACTCGTAACCAAAACACCAGTTCTATCAATCTTAGCTCTGGTATACCCTGACTCTTTCCCAAGAAACAAGAACCAAAAGAGAGAACCTCATATGATTCCATTTTGTCATAAACAAAGTCTGGTCACCATCCAAACAAGTTTCCAGCAAGGCTTGAAGGGCGTCACCTATCCCAACGGGATGGTACAAGTGCCCGGGTATTAAAATAAAATAAGAGGGAATGATTTAAATGAAATAATTATATTAAAATAACAAAAAAACTAAAAATTAAGATTTGAAAATTCAACCAAATTCACCCTTAACAATTACCATATTTTAAGTTTACAAACTAAAATAACCTAAAATGGGACAATGACAAGAAGAGAAAAAACATGACATCATTCCAAAACTTCATGCAACTGGAGGTCCATACCCTCCAGCTGCTTCCACCAAGATCAAAATGTGAGCCACTAGAAACCCAATCTTCAAACACTACATGCCTTATCTTAACCTAAAACCAACAGACAACAAAGTCTACATACACCCAAACGTGTATATAGGGTGTGATCCATTGCCCTGTAGAATTTTACCTGAGTAAAAAGATTCTATGCTAAAGAATTTATAACAAAATCTAACATGCTATTTTAAGTTATTGTTTTTAAAACATTTCTAGGAAACCATTTGTGAGTGAAAATTTTAAGAAAAGAAACTACTTACAAATAAAAACCATTACAAAAATTTTATTAAAATAAAAAGGGCTTCTAAAGGTATAAACACACACACACACACACACAAGAGGTCCACCGTATGCTGATGAATGGCACCACAATATATAAGGTAGACCACCATGGGTAAATCCATAGGGTCAAACTATCTCAAGTGAGATTATAGGAACCTCCCATCTTAGTGAAAATGTGGTATCAAAACTATAAAAACATGTGTTATCATTCATGAGCCACTAGTAGGGGATATCCTCGTAACCCTAGTGGTCTCCAATCATCATCCAAATGTTTAGTTAGTATTATATTTTTTAATCCTACTAAGTGATAATGGTGCAAAAAATAGATTTAACATCAGTTTTTTAAAGTTTTTGATGTAATTTTTTAACCAACTTCTTTACTGGAAACATAAAAAAAAACTTTTGGGTAGTGTTTTTTTAAAAATAGATGATAAAAATCATGCTTCAACATCGGTTTTTATGAAAACCGACACCAAAACCCACATGCCGGTTGGTTTTTGGTATCGGTTTTCATAACAACCGAAATGGAAAACCATCTAACGCTCAATTTTCAGCATTGTTTTTTGGCATGGGTTTTAATAAAAATAGACATAAAAACCCAAATGGTATTTTTTTAATGTTTTAGCATCAGTTTTTATGAAAAGCGATGTAAAAAGTTTAAAAAAATTAGAAAATTCAAAATATTACACTTCCCAAATAATCATAATACCTGTAATAAAAACACAGTATATGGAAATCAAACAACAATACTCATTAACTAAAAAACGACAAAAGCTTATATCTTTTTATCTAGTTAACCAAAAAATTATCTATGCATTTTTTTATAAAGTTGATTTTAAATATACATACATGAAATTTATATCATTCTCATTGTTAATTATTGTTGAATCATTCATTAGATATCATTATGTTAAAACACCTATTATAAAAAAATAGATTTTTAACACATGTTATTAGGAAAATGTAATATATTATTCATAAACATTAGAATATACACACATAAAATCATAATCAGACTCAAAAACTAGTTTTCAAACAAAGAATGAAGATGGGTAAGTTTAGTTTGGGTATAAGACTTTGCATCATTGGATGTCTATAATAACATTGAATGATATTGGATTAAAAATAGAATATTGTGATAGATAATATAAAAATAATAATATAACTTACCTTATGAATTTCTTTAGTTACCCCAGTTGAGATTATCTTATACATGAATCGTAGAACATAATACCCACATTTAACATGTCCTTGTTGATGATAACACTGTGGTTATAAAACATTAACTCGATAATAAAAACCAATATATATATATATATCAAAAAATTATAACAATATATAATATAAAAAATAATTACCTTTACTTTCACATGATTGATTGCATTTGGTTTCTTTATCGACATGTGTTCTTTGTTAAATTTTTTCCATGAACTACATTTTCATATATATAAACTAATAATACATGTATAAACAATGATAATTAAACATAATGAGCTTATTAAAAACATAAAAAAATACCTATCTAATAAGGTAGAAAAACTTTTATGAACACTCCCTGATAAAGAGAAAAAACCGATATAAGATACATTTACTTGGGAAAAATACACCTAACATCCAATTCACTCTACAATACAAAAAATCACAATTAATGACATTATAATGATCATTAGTTCATAATTATGTTTCTGATCTTACTTATCAAGAAATGAAAAAACTCAACATCCAATCTCAGTATGTGATAATCTCTCACATATATATGTAACTCTACTAGGATTTTTCACATGTTTCACTTCCATGGAAATGTATTATAGATCTATAAAATTGTAAATGGTTGTGTTGTCATTTTGTACAAAAATTGTGTGTAGATACCTAATTTAAAAAGAAACTATATTTTTTCAATTTAAACCATCTTTTTATTAAAAAAATGAAAAATCAAACATCAATTTACTTGCATAGAAAACAACTGCAACACATTCAGGACAAGATCTTCATATTCAACTAGATTCATGATATCTTATTTGAGTAATATCAATGGATAATCCCTTCCACATATATCAGACATGATCTAAAACTCATATATAATATTTAAGGAAGAATAATCCTGACATAATATTTGTATCACATATGAAATATATGCTACTTCATTGCTGGCTTGAATACAACGCTGATGGCTGCACCATAGACTCTCCCCTCTACGGGGGAGGGGTCATCTTTGCCCCCTATTAAAGACATATTCTTACCTTTCTCAAATATTGACTCACTTCCTGCTTTTCCATAGATTGAACTTTTCCCTAAGGTGTCAGGCTTTCATGAAGGCCTGTCGAAGCTTCCACTGTCGATTACGAAGTTCAACAAGGCCTCTGTCCTCCATAACTTGACCCTGGTAGCTAGTTTTTTGAACTGGTATCCCTCGGTTGATGTTTTTGATAGATTTCTGTTCGAGACTTGGGATATCAGGGACCGCGCCACTGTTGTCTTGGTCGACTCTGGTCACATTTTTACTCAGTTCTCGTCAGAAGAAGATCTTATTCGGGCCTGGTCAACAGCTCCTCGCAGGTGTGATGCCGCTCACTTTTCCCTCTTCTAGTGGAACTTTGACTTCCATATGAATCGTAACTCCCCATTAATGAAAATTTGGGTAATGTTTCCTGAGCTTCCCCTACCCTTCAAAACTTGTCTATTATTACTATGTTGGGAAATTTTTTTGGAAGGTTTCTGTGTGTGTATAATAGAACTAGGGCCCTCTGTCATCCATTTTCCCTGAGGATTTATGTTGAAATTGAAATCTCGAAGGAGCCAGTTGACTTTTACTAGATTGAAATTGGTGAAGAACTCCGGTGGAAGCAGCCGGTGGAGTTCGAATCATGGGAAAAGTGTTGTGTCTCATACTTTTCTCTTGGTCATATGAGAATTGAATGTAGATGTTGTGATGGTGTGGTGGTTGGGTGTGGAAATTAGGTAATCTCCCCAAAGTTGAGCTCAACAGGGGAGCCGGAGGTGAGTAAATATGACCCTCGGGTCTCTCTTCTGGATGTTGGGAGGGAAAATGGGTGGAGGAAGGGGGATCATCCCCCTAGTAGGGTGCTGAGGGCCAAACCTTGATCAAGGACATTTTCAAGCGGATGAAGGGTGATTTGGGACTGGGGAGTGATGCCTCTTCTGAAGTGGGGAATAACACTTCTGGTTAAGTATGGGTTGTGGTCTTACAGGATGACCCTATCAGAGATGCGAGCGTGACATTGAGACCAACTTGCCATGGGACGAAGAGGGAGACTTTGTCGGGCCCTCCAGCAGTTGTTCATGTAAGTGGACATGAGCTGGTATTAACCTCGAATCAGTTCACGGGCTTGGACCCTTTGGACTCTATGGGAATTGAGGAAGGGGGTCTAGTGGGACAGGAACTGCAGGATGTGAAGGCTAATACTGATGGCCCCCATAATGCAGATCTGTCATCCTCTCATGATGTATTGAGGGTCTTGGGTGTAGAAAACCCCCTACCCACTGTGGATTCTATAGAGCAAGTGTTGACTGATGTTGATGTTCCTAGAATTGGTCTGAGTGATACCCCCCATCCCAATCAGTAGTTTGATAGCCTTCATGTTGATAGGAGGAGCATTGAGCAGCCTCATCTGAGCTCTTCTAATATTCTGTTTGAGAATTTTCCCCCCTGTGTTGATTTATCTGATCCGATTATGTTGGACTATTCAAAAATCCCACTTGAGCAGCATATAAAATATATCTTCCAAAAGTCAGATATGAAACTGGTGGTCCTTCTTGGGGATGATAAGTATGAACACATAAGGCTAGGATAAATTTTTGGGGACCGTGATGACCTTATGTATGCCAGCCTAGCTCAGATCAAGAGGGAGCAAGTGATGATGGGTCTTTATGGTTCCTCTAGCTGTAATCAGAAGAGAAAGTCGTGGTCTGTTCTTGAATGTGGAGGCCGGGGCGATAGGGTTGTGTCTGCTGATGTAGCTCACAGAAAGGTCAAGGCGATGAGTGACCCTCCAGTGAAATAGAGGCCAAGGAGGGACTATTCCTCCCTTCCTAGGCTAATGGCTACTAGAGCCTCTACCAAGGCTGACAAAGGTAAAGAAGATGTCCACGGTAGGGAAGCCCAGTTTGGAAAAGTGAAGCCAGATATGGAACTCATGAAGAATTGTGCAACCTTCCTTAAGTAATATGAATCTTATGAATGGGATTCAGTGGACTCAGATGTTTCCTCGGGCTATGGTTCTGATGGAGACCCTTATGGGGATGGTGAACTTGGTCTGTATCTATCTTTCCTTATGTCTTTTGGGTCTTTTTGACTTTTTTGTGTCGGGTTTTGGACTTTGGTGTGGGTCACTTAACCCACCCTCCCTTGCTTACTTGTCTTTTTTCTTTTTATATATTTTTGGGGTCCAGCACTAGTCTAGCCTCGCACCTTCCTTTCCCATAAGAAATATCAGAAGTATCTACCGTCAATTGTTTCGAAACATGTTGTTTCAATTGTGCAATTAATTTTTCTTTCAGATAATCCTATATAAGTTAAATATCAAAAAACATTATAAGTAATTTTCAATCATATGTAATTAATATTTAAAAAAAACATACCTCATATGAAATATAATGATGAAGACCAGTTGGACAAACTAAAAAATGACCCAAACAATCCCCAACTCTGGTAATCTATGTAGTATGAAATGGTAGTAGAGAATTATGATCAATAATATCAAGTAATGATAATCTAACCTGACCCATCTGCATAGGTTGGTGATGTAAAGAATCCCCCGAAAAATATATGAGTCCTAACACAACAATATGTATATGAGGATCTCCAAAAAACAACTCACAGTATACGGTTTGGTTTGAGCGAGGAGGTATAGGATCAAAGTAGGCAGGTTGGGTAGGGTAGTCTAGATGGGATGGAGGTGGAGGATCAAAATAAGTAAGTTATGAAGGTTATTCTAGTTGTGATGGAGGTGGAGGATCAAAGTAAGCAGGCCGAGAAAGTTGGGCAGGGTAGTTCAACTAGAATCGAGGTGGAGGATCAAAGTAATCAGGCTGGTCAGGCTGGGAAGGTTGTACAGATTATGACTATCTTATTGTTCTAACAAAGCCTATTGCACAGTTGTTTGAATTTGATCACTTATAGACTATTTCATCTCCTACAGTTCGGCTTTTAAGGATTCTATTTCTAGGTCTTTTTATTGCTTACTTTGTCCAACAGCTTTTTGACTACTAACACCCTCCCGATATCCTATAACATGACCAGTTTGTTCTACCTTTCCTAAATCAGTGGATAGGATATCCATCCTACCCTCAGTAATAAAAGAGCCATGTGTCTCTTGCACCTGAAGTACATCTGTAAATGAAAAAGGAAAAAATTATATTATTGTTTATAATTTATGAAATAGAAAAATTCATGAAAAAATTAAAAATATTTACGTACAATTTTATCATATAATTTCTTAGCTTCCTCTATAAGATACTTTTCATTTTTCTTTCTTCTTAATCTTTTCCATTTTTCATGGTGAGTGGAAGGAGATGGAGGACCAAACTAGACCTCTTCTGAACCACTACTAGATCGATCTCTTAATGCTTCAAATTTTTCTTTAGTAATTTTTTTCTCCAAATATGGATACCATCCACATGATAAAGCATGAGGGTGTACATTTTTCAACTAGATCTCTTGATGAGATCTCCTGGAGGCATGTTATATAAAAATAAACTAATAAGTAATTAGATAAATATATAATAAATTTTGCAATATAAAATAATTATCATACCTGCAATTTTTCTTCATGAAGGGTGTCAACAAATTTCTTCCATGTATCTGCATCTCTATATGAATACTTAAGGCATGAGTTTTCAAACTTTTTCTTTCCAAAAACATATTTTTTGTTAGCTTTGTTTTAAAATCTCTCCATCAAACCCTCACTAAATAGAGATTTATTTCCTAATTTATTTTGTTTCCTCAAAATTTAAAGTCATCTATAATTGAATAAATCAAATATGTCATTGAAAATATTTAATTTTTAAAAAATGGGATAAGATAAATCAATTGAGATATTTTACCATCACAACCTCCGAAAGCTTTTTTTCTGATCCTATCTAGATTCTTTCAATTATGATATAAAATACTAGTCCTAAAATGTCTCTACGTTGATATATAACTGATAAACAGAACTACATTTGGGCCAGTTGCATTATTATTATCAGCAAAACGAATATGTAATCTGTCATCTCCATGAGCAAGTGATAGTTTTGGTAAACGTGTAAAACCATGTTTACCAACTTGAGAACTTGATTTATTTGTAGTAACAGGAGAAGTATCCTCCACTAAGGACGCATCAATAGTCCTGAAAAAAATATAAATTAAAAGTTTCCTTTAATAAAATAAGTATATTACTGAATATTTAACAATATTAAAAAATAGATATACCTCGGTAAATGCTCATCTCTATTTGTATCTGACATTGACACAAGCATGTGTAAGGAAATTTTTTTCACCTGTGTATTATTAGAAAACTAAATATTTAGAAATAATAATGACAAAAATAAGTAAAAAAAGAGGCATGCATTTTCATGTTTCAAAAAAATAAACAAAATATAAATAATTACCAGAAAAATTAGGAGACTAATTTAGTGTTTTCTCATATTCCTTCATCATGATTATAACACCCCAAGATTTCATAGTGTGTTATTTCTTTAAAATAATTCAATAACTTTCACTACACGCAACACCAAGTTCAATCAAGCCATTCAAAAGAGGTTACGAATAGTGTTACCTAAATTTTAAACTTTATATAATCCTTATAATTTTAGAATCCATATTATGAGTTTCTTAGACATAATGTAAGAACAAATTCATTTCCAGTATTGCACTTTTACCAACTTTTAATAGTGAACCCTTTTTAAATACAATATTTTAAACTTTTTGACTAAATGGGGACATCAAAAATTTAAAATGAAACATCCCAAGATTCCACGGTATGCTTTCCTTTGAATAATACAGTAGCGTGTGTTGTACGCAACTTCGAGTTCTAACACACCACAACCAATCAAACTAGCCGTTATGAATAGTAATACCTACCTTTTAAAATTTTAGAAATTTTATCTCTCAAAATGGACATCATTTTTGGATTTGGAGTATCAAATTTATCCTAAGGTGAAATTTTGGTACTTTTCGGATAACTCTCATATTTTGATGAATAGTGAAAATTACTAAATTTTAATTAAAAACAACTTTTTTAATCAAAATAATTAATAGTGATAAATTATGAATTTGAGTGGTTTTAAAGTATATTTAGAATATAGTTTTACCATTTAATATAATCTTGGTCATTGGACATAATTTTACAATTAAACCGAACATAAACAAGTGTCAATCTTTTGATAGTTATTATCTCTTAAAAACACGCTTTTTGTTTTGACAGCGGGAATTAATTTTAAATTAATTTCTTCCACTTCTGTGTTTTGAATTTAGAAAAATGTATTCCATATTTGGAATCAGGATGTTCAAATTGTGTAAATAGGTAACTTTTATTTATAGACATTTTGAATAATTACTGCGGTAAATAATTTATTTACCATGGTTAAGGGTAAATCCGGTAAATAAGGGTTAAAAAATAATATTATAATAATACCAAATTACCCTAAAACGTGTCCTAGTTCTATTGTTTGATACATGTTCGACCATGGGCATCTTTGGGTCGATTTTGGGACCCCATGGTGCCACTTGTAGGTGATAGGGACACTTTATTTTAATTAAGTTAAAATGAATACAAAAATGACACAAGCATATATATTTTAGAAAAACAATTTTTACATAGGGTTATATATGTTTGATTTTAGATTATAAATATTCATTAGAAAGATAAAAAGATTTCCTACATAATTATATTTTATTTATAATTTTTAGACATTAAATAATTTAATTTATTTATGACACAATGATGATGAATTAATTACTATAATAGTGAAAAATTAAAATAATTGATATTATAAATACCCAAATAAATATAATATGAAACTTTTAATGAATTAAACTAATTTTCTAGGATAATATTATATATTAGGATTGATATAATTGACTTTTTTCGAAGTAATCAATCTGTTATGAGTTTCACAAAAATCAACTATTGAATAGTGTCAAAATTGACATAAAAGAGTTCTTAAAACAAATATTATATTATTAATTGATATTAAATTCCTAAAAATCTAAGGTTCGGACAGGAGACTTATATAATGATAGTTTAATCATTAATGGACCACTTGGGGGGTCTCTTGGATGTATATAGTAAGTTTATTAACCATATTATATAAAAATACAAAGAGACATTGTAAAAGTGAAACTAATTAACTTCGAGTTAATACTTAAAGATAAGGTTAATATAAGTACCCAAACCTGTCTAAATTATATTGGATGAGTTGTTTTCGACCCATCCCCACCTTAAAATTTAAATAATCAACTTTTGAGCCATTATAAACCGAATATGAATTTATTATAAATTAATATTTCTAGCTTTTCCAAAGGTCCCCTCACCCCTCTTATAAAAGGGCACTCCTCCTTCTCATTTCTTCACACATTCAAAGCCTTTTTGTTCGGCCAAAATCTGCCCAAATACTCTCCCAACTTCCCTCAATACAACCTAGAGGCCTTAGTTTGATCAGAAAGCCAACCTAAGGAGCCCTTTTGATCAAATCAAAAGGAAGAAACCGAAGAAGAGGTAATGATTTCACCACCCTTTTCCAAGTTCCTTCTTCTTCCACTTCTTCTTCCTTTGTTGTTACCATTCTAAAATAATAACTCCAGTATCATATATATAATGTGATGTTATTATAAATATTTTACAACCATATTCAGTATTCTATCCACCCTTTGAATAACATGTCACCATACGTGCGTACGTACGGCTTACCGTCTCCACGTCGTGGTGTAATTGTTATTCAATATATTATTATTTGGATGGGTATAATAATAATATGTAACTCATGTAGGTAATAAATATAACATGTTAATGATTCTGTATATATGATATAACAACCATTTATATATTATTTCAAAAGAATGATATTGTCGCTCGTGCGTACGTACGGACTACCGTCTCCACGAACGCGATGAGATTCATTCTCCATCGTATCCATTCAAGTATAATTATCATTTGATGATTTAAAAATGATGTTTAAGGACTTGATATCATTCTGGATATGAATAATATACAACCTATCCATTACAAACATGGCTTACGTAACAAAACATATAGAAGAAAACAAGTAAGTTAACACCCGAAACAAAGATAATACTAAGATATTATTATAAAATCAATATTAAAAGATCATATACGATATCATATTAATGTATATGATTCTTGTATAATTTAATAACAATTATTTCACCATTATACAGGAGGTTAACCTACCCCAACCAAGGAAAAGTACAAGGTAAGGGGTTTTCATCTCACTCCTTATTCCCGTGAGATTCATGCCATATTGCCACCATCACCTTTTGTGTGGTGTATGTACTGCCCATAATTATATTCTTTGTGTAATACACTCTAATTTATGTGTATTTACATATTCATTGTATGATACCTTTTTCATGGGTTGTATGTTTCATAAGTTACCAAATTGGTAAGGGTTATTTCACAATCTCTACATTATCTGAGGTTGTTTATATGAAATAATCTACTGGGATCTCTTTATCATCCACATCCATGTTTCTTAAAAATGAATTCCAAAACATTTTTACTATTTACTAGAATATGGGTTAAAGTCATTTATACCCTTGTTTGACTTTTTATAAGAGGTTTATAAAGTAATCTTTCCGTCATTTTCCAAACAAGGTGCTTTTTAGCCTTTTCGACAGAATTAAGGTAAGAATGTTTTTTTAACTTATACGGCAGGTGCGGTTATTTTCCGCCATTATAAAATCATAGAAGCTTCCCTTACAAGATAATAGGAATATTTTCAAAAAAATGTTTTATTTCATAAATATAAGACTCTTAAATGATTTCAAAATAGAAAGAGATATTTTTCTAAAATAGTCTTTATTTCATCTATGTCAACATCCTTTGATGGATTTTAAGCTTATTTGAAGTTGATTTATTATGATACAAAACATCCATATTTTATTGAAGGTTTTGTGATATTTTTGACTGTGGATAAGTTATTCTTATGTCACTCATGGTTTTTGTTTAGAGTATTGAAATTTCATAAGTTATTTGTAATCCGAATGTTTATGTTATATTTCAACCTTTCATTCAGATGAATGTGTTAGACAAGTATGTTCCGGGTTGGGGACCGGTAAAAGTAAGCCCTCCGGTTTGGTCTCCGGTTATTAGAGGAACTCCGGTTTGGTCTCTGGTTATTAGAGAAACTCTGGTTTGGTCTCCGGTTATTAGAGGAACTCCGGGTTGGTTTCCAGTTATTAGAGGCACTCCGGGTTGGTGTCCGGTTATTAGAGGCACTCCGGGTTGGGTTTCGGTTACAGTTATCCCCTAGGTCTTGGGATGAGGCCTTGACAAAGAAATTAAAGTTCAGAATTATGCATTCCGACATTATGAAAGTGGTTATTGATATTGCATGTGATTATTCTATTATTAGAATATCCATGTGAATAAGTAAATGGCATTATTTCATTTTACTTTTGCCATACTATGTTGAAGTTCAAGTTTAAAAGGCTTTTGTTTTAGTAATGCATTGCCTTAAATGTTTATGCTTATTTTTGAATGTTCCGCTATATTGTTATCCTTACTGGGCATTTGATCTCACCCCTTTTCTATGTTTTATTTTTCCCAGGATGTGAAGAAGTAACTTATGAATGACCTGCAGGGATATTATGAGGGGATAATAGTGTGGACTATGGAGACATTATGTTGTCATAGTAGTTTTTCACTTTATGATGTAATGTAAAACTTATGAATATATCTAGTGTTTCCAAGGCTACTAAACCAATCGGTCTTTCGAGATTTGATCTTTCTTGTGATCATGACAATGTTATGTAATAATGCACCAACTCTGGGTAACTAGGATCGGGGCGTTACAATGATTGTTATATACTACATGAACTATGTCTAACTTGTAGTCATTGTAATCATTCATAAATTGAATAATAGATGAATAAGAATCATGTAAATCAATAACATCATCAGCATCATTCTTATCACCCAAATTGTATATTTTTCCTTGAAAAATGATGGACTACTGATCATTCGATAGATCGATGACATAAAATATATGATTTTCATGTGTATCCATGATAAATGGTTCCTCATTGTAATTAATTTTTTTTAAATCAACCAGTGTAAATCCACAATAATCATTTTTCGCGTCACTATTTCTATCAACCCAATTATACTTAAACACAGTGACTCAAAATTTTGTATAATCAATTTTACATATATCCTCAAGAACTCCAAAACATGTTGATGAAGCATAAATTTGGTTTTTATCTTTTTTACTTGAAAAATGAATTGCTTCAGTGACAACCATCACACCACTATTTTGAATAGTACTCTTTTCATACAGCTTTTTTATGTAAAATGTGTACCCATTAATATCAAAATCAGTGCATGTTATCACATTAAGAGATGGTCCCCCTACCAACCATTTCAAATTTTCTGATGTAGATATATATGTTCTCACTTTCTCTTTAAACCGTGAATTGTTTTTATTTTTATGCTCAATCATCAACCACCTTTCATTTCTTTTTTGATATTGTCTCTTTAATTCAGTAATATGTGATGATATATATGATTGAACATCATCTGTGTTGTTCAAAATATATAAATATGCTTGCATCACCTCATCGCGTGGAATGAAATTTACCTTTAATCCTTGAATCCATAAACCTTTACTATCAACTATCAAATGTCAAGATATAGGGAGACCAATATTCTCTACTTCATACAAATATTCATTATAGAACTCAATCACCTCTTCCGATACATATTTTGGAACAATATAGGCCTCTGGTCAATAAGTATTTTTAATATATCCCTTTAAAATTTTCATATACCTTTCAAAATGACACATCTAACGTAAATAAATAGGCCTACATATTCTTATCTCATGCACTAGATGAATCACTAGATGAACCGTTATATTAAAAAAGTAGGTGGAAAATACATTTCTAGTTGAAAAAGAATAAGATAAGATTTATTATCCAACTCATCTAGAAAATTTTGATCAATAACTTTGATACAAATGTATTTTAAAAAAAATACATAACTTGATGATAGTCTTTCAGATAGCTGGTGGTAATTTACCACATAGTATGATTGGTAGCAATTTTTGCATCAATACATGACATTCACGAGATTTCATGCCAATTAATTTTCAATAATTCACTGACATGAAATTCATCACATTTTAATAATATCCACTGGGTGCTTTTATACCATACAGACAATGAAAAAAATTCATCTTCTCACTCTTGCTTGATGTGTGACAAGTTGAAGGTAAATATGTTCTATTTCCTTTCATAGTGGGAGATAACTCCAAATGTATTAACATTGCTATCAAGTCCAATCTAGTGTTCAATAATTTTTTTCTTTTATATATATTAAAGTTCCAATCAAACTATCACATATATTTTTTTCAACATGAATAACATCAATTTTATGTTTTGTCTCTAAAAATCTCCAATATGGTAGTTCCAAAAAAATAGATTGTTTCTTAGGAATCTTTTTTTGAAGACCAGAACTAATTTTCTTTATAAATTTTGAATCAATATTTTTCACCATATTGTAATATTATTCAAATAACAATGGTTATAAGGGAAGATTGTATTCCTATAAATCATTAAATGACTTTTTCAATCTATGATAAGTATGATCAATCCGCAAAAATATTTTATGTCCCATGTACATTGTCCTTCTTCCATTTCGTAGTTGATAATATAAAGTCTCTTCTTCAAAAATTGGACAAGCTTTATGTCCCTTAACACTATATCCAAATAAGTTTTTATATGAAGGAAATTAATTTATACTAAACATTTTCATAGCATGCAAAACAAAATAATCTTTCTTGTATGCATCAAAAACTCTTACACCTACCTCTCATAAAAGTTTCAAATTATCAATCAATGGTGAAAGATACACAGAAATATCATTTCCTGGATGTTTAGGTCAAGAAATCATCAAGATTATCGTAACATATTTTTTCTTCAAACATATCTATAGGTATAAGTTGTAAAAACCCAATAAAATAGTCCAAAAATAGTATTGGCTACTTAAGATTCAATATGGAATCATTTCATTGGTACACACTCCCATTCTGAGATTTCTAACTTCACTTCCAAAATCAAGAAATTAATTATCAAATCTCTTCAATTGTGATGATTTATTATGGTGACATAATTTACCATCAGAGATACTTTAATCTGAATTTCATCTTAACCGTTTTTCATCAATTGAATTAAAAAATATATTCTTAAAACAAGTAATTATTGGAAGGTACCAAATTTATTTAGCAAGAGTTTTGATTTCAGTACCTAAAAATATATTAGACTTAATTTATCAGAATTATATGAAGGGATTATTAGAAGAAATTATTTGATTTTACATGATATTATATGTCAGTACCTGATAATGAATCTCAATTGAATTTTTCATCCATCTTATATTGTGATATTCCACTTGTAGGACAGTTTGATAAAAATTCATATTCTTTCCTATACAATACACAATAATTTGGGAAATCATGTATCTTTTTATACCCCAATACCATTTGGAATAATATTTTCTTCACCTAATAATTTGAATCTAGAAGCCTGTTTCCTTTTGGAAGTAGCTCTTTTAAAAGTGCAAGTTAGGTAAACTTTTATCACTCCAACCATTACTTGCTTTAAAGTTAACCACTCTCAAAACGGATGATAACACTTTATATTTACTACAACCTAGAAATAATGGTTTCTCAGAATCTCCATACAATCATTCAACACTTTTTATTTTTTCAATGTTTTCAACACCTAAATCATGAATTAAATATTCAATACGATCCTCTATCACATTATGAATATTTTTATCAACATTATTTGTTGAATTTATATTTATTTCACCATTCCAGATCTAATGTGAATAATTAAGGCTAAACCCATAACAAATTAGATGATCCTTGATTTCTTTAGAGTTTAACTTTCTCATATTCAAACACTTCACACATTGATAGAAAATCAAATCAATGTTTTGAAGATTTCTTTTAGAAAATTACAAGAATTCATAAACTCCTTTTTCATATTCATCTGTGGTTATTCATAAATTTATCCAATTACAATTAATTAAATACTTGATATCACAATATAATTGGTGAATATATTAAAACATATAAACATTTAAATATATATATATATATATAAACTGATAAACAGTAAATAGAAACACATTTAATAAAAACTATTAATAATCATATTTAAAACATCAGATATGAAACACGATTACCAATAGTAAACTTTTTATTTTCATATTATATACAAGTGTTTTATTGATATTATAATTTAATTATTTTAAATCGTCTAACATTTATTAGTTCATTTTACACAATTGTTACAATAGTTCGGCATTACGTGTGTCAGAAGTATTAAATATTTCATTAATGTATTAGTTCATTTTACATAGTTGTTACTAAAAAGTGGGGTATTTTACAAGTGAAACTCACTGGTCATAATAGATATGAAATTCTCATATCTCAACACTACACCTCTAATAGAATGAAAAATATCATTAATACTCTCACATAGCTACTGATCAGGATGATGTAATACTATAACAATAAGATCTATATCAACATACGATGTTACATACTCATTCATAGCATCTTGGTTTTCAACTGGTGGTTATTGTAGTAGAATTCTATTATAATAAAAATGTAGACATATAAATCACATATACATCCAATCTGAATATACCATATAGTATGTTTAAAAAAATTAGATCATGTCACTATTATAAGAATTTATGACATGTTTCCTTAATTTTTTAAGAATTAAATTAATTTATGAGGTCTTGTATTATTTTTGTATATATTATAACATATTGATTAATTATGTTGGGTATTATCCATGAGTGTATAAAATTCATGAACTGTTTTAACCATATTAACTAAATAAAGTTCTATATAAAGTGATCCAATACAAATAAAAACAAACATAATAGTTTTATAATCTATAAATTAATCTCTATTTATCTCTTATTGTATTATTTAAAAGTGGTTATAACACTCTTCGTAAATATAGATAGTTCTTATAATTATTAATTGTGATTCTATAGGTGGTGGATTATTAGTGACCATAATAATCCATTGACTATTTTTAAAGTAACTGCATCAAACTCACTATGAAATTATGTATCAATAATAAGGGATGTTCTAAATTTCTTTTTATAATATACTTTACCATATATTATTTTGAATTATATTAGGAAAAAAATTATTTATACATATTTTATGTCTACAAAACCCATCAATATAATCAAATCCACTTCAATGAAGATTCGTTGGATTATTAGATTTAAAAAAATGTATATACATAACAAAGATATAACATAGGGTGATAAAAGATATTCTACTATAAAATATTATATTTTCCTGACTATATAGGGATATAATGGGATAAAATATATCATGAATGAAGGAGAAAAAATTGATATATTTATTGAAAGGAGTGTTTAATCATATTGTAAGTTGTAACATGCCTAAACATGGGTGTCATAAGATAAATTATCATGTCACAAAAGTAATATGAATATATCAAAAAAATTATATAGTGAATTTATTTAGTTTTAGTATGTAATATGGAATTATATATGTGATTAGGTTCCACAAAAATAGTGATACTTTTTTTAGGGGGTGAATCAATAAATTCATTTCGTTTTACATTTTACTATAAAAAAATTTAACACATGTTAAAGTGAATGAAAATATTGATATACACAAACCAAACAAACATCAAGGAATAAATACATTAGGAATAATAGAATTTTATGAGGTTTATTACTTAAAATTATCATCTAAAATCTTGGAATAATCTGTTAAAACTCATGATAAAAAATTTCACCAAATTAAAAAAACAACTTACAAAATCTGGAGTTCATATTATCCTCGATCCTAAATCTGAACTTCATCCCTTAAATGTGTTGCAAGAATAAACATTATCTACAAGATATAAATGAAATTTATTGTAAAAAAGAACATTAAAGATGAAAAAAACTAAAATCAAACCAAATTTTAGGTTGGAAATATTATTTAGAGAAGAAAATAATACAAAGATGATGGAGTAACTGGAGAAGATGTAGAATGGAGACCGTAGATCGTGAAAATCGAAGAAATAAACAATAATGGAGTTTAAGATCACTAGGTGTCCTTTGAAGTTGTTGAAATTTGGGAGGGATTCATCATGAGCAGTAGGGTTTCATAGATCCAATAAAATGAGGGTTTTTTTGATAACGAATGATTTTTAAAGTTTTTTTCATCAGTCATTACAAAATCGACACATAAAAGTTTGAGAAAAAAAATTAGCATCGATTTTTACAAAACCGACATGAAAAATATATTTTTTTATTTTTGGTGTCAGTTTTTAAAAAAATCAACATGATTTTTTTAATTTTTTTGGTGGAAGTTTTGTAAAAAAATATGCCAAAAATAAAATCTTCCGCGATTTTTTGTGTCAGTTTTACTAAAAACTAACACCAAAAAGGCATATAAAAAATTTTTGGTGTTGGTTTTTATTAAAATTGATGCCAAAACTCTCCCACACATAATTTTTGTATCGGTTAAAAAAATGTCATTTTTCTGACTTTAATAACATTATTTCCACTAGTGTGAAACCAGGCCATAGCCACTTCTGAATCACTAGCTAGCTAGTCATAGTTCATTCACCTAGTTACCCAGGATTCCCTTTTTGTGCTCAAAAAAGTTTCACATTCACATATCACACACCACTTCTTTCATAAAACAACTTCATGTATATAAAGAAGTTGATAATTTCATGAAAAAAATCATTTTTCATCCTATACATGCCAAAATCCTTTTTCAAATACATTTTCAATTCATAAAAAACATTTGGAAACACACAAAAAAGGCACAAAATTAAAACCAGCCAATTTAATGGTCGAGCCCCTTTTTAAATCCACCCTAATACCAAAGACAATTTTCAAATAAGATTTTCATCATTTAAACGATATACAATTCATATTTGAGGGTGAAAAACATAACCATCAATCCAAGGTATTCTATTTTAAAAACATGTGCACGCAAAAACTCTTGCCAAACATAATCTTCACCTCTCACATAATTTAATAGATTGTTCAAAGAGTTTACAAAGAAATTCCATTAAGTACCACAGGGCTTTACACCGTACACTCGCTAAAAATCCTATTTTAAAATTAATTCCACACCGAAACCATTTCACACCAAGATTTTCTTCACATGCATAATTTAACAAATCACTTAAACCATTTATAAAATATTTATAAATAGTAATTCAAGTGTTTTCACCTATAAAACCCTCAATTTCAATTATAAATATCATTTTAAAACCAAACGGACAGAAAATCTACACTAAAACATGTTTTCTATTAATTAGAAAATTTGTAGTTCAACTTTAAATGTGCGAAACAAGGATAAAAAATCAAAACAATCCATTTTTTCACTTGAATGCATACCAAAACACTCTAAAAATATATTTCTCACTACACAATTAGATCATAGAAAATATTTATAAAATAAAATAAACATATTATATTAATAAAATAATGTAAGGGCATGGAACGACCTACCTCTGGTGGAGAAATATTCATAAATTTGTACAGAATTGCAACTACACCTCAAGCGATCAACAACGAACCCTAACAAAGAAAGATTGAACTCAATGGATCAAGACCCCATCCTAAAAACACAACCCTACCCATAGTGGAAACCAAACCCTAAAAAATAGAAAACAAAACCTCACTCAAAGAGAGGCACATGCTCCAGAGATGGCTTCACCGGCAAGGGGGGGTCGCACCGCCGACAGGGGGTCATTTTGGAGGCAGCTTCACAAGAAGGAGGTTTCTGGTTCTCAGATCTGGAGTTGGTCGGTTATGAGGTGAAAGGGGATATGGAGTGGCATAAGTGGAGTATATAGGTTTTCCTCCAAGGGTCGTTTTCTATGGAGGTTGTTGGCCAAGTGGTTTGTGCACAGAAAGAGGGAGTAAAGGTGGGGTTGGTCGTGTACAAGAGTGGGGGAGGGCTGAGGCACAACACGAAGGGATAGGGGGAGATGGTTTTGACGCACCAAAGAGGGGGGGGGAAGAAACCCTAAGAGAATTAAAAAAAATTAAAAAAAACTAACAATGATAATAATGATAATTTTAATAATATTCTTAAATTAAAACATTAAGAATAATAACTTAATAATAATAATGATATCCATAATAATAACTTAATTAAAACATTAATAATAATAAAAAAATAAAAATTCCAATAAAATTAATAAAATCATCATCATAATTATTATTAAAGCATCGCTTTTAAATTTTATTTTAATTTTATTATTTTATTTTTAACTTTCGTTTCATTATTCTTTTTAATTTTTAATTTATTAAGAATATCAGGCAGGTTTCACGGTCTCCAAACCATGCACTTCCCTTGTGCTTGATACCGCCAAGCCCAAAACATGCATTTATCAGCAAAAACACAAAATTTAAATCATTCTCGGCCCACACCTTGAAAAAAATAATTCAAATCCAGATAAAATAATAAAATAAAATTATTTAAGAAGTCTGGGTGTGACAGTGGTGGTCATCTCTACTCACAATTCTATGTGTGGATGGATTGGTGGGTAGCAAGGTTCACAATGATAAGAAATCCTATATTTATTAATGTTCCACTTTATTTCCTATATTTAGTGCCTCATGTTATATTCTTCATGTTTTACTTTTTTATGTTATGGTAAAATTGTTCTCATTTAAGATGATATGTCTATCTGTTATGCTTTTGGTTGACACTTATTGATTTATATTTTTTAAAATCATGTATTTTTTCTTATTCATGATTTCTAACATGTTTATGATCTAACCATTATGGTATTTTATATGTTATACTTTACTGATTATTTGATCTTAACCCTCCATATTTTTTCCCTTCCCTGTGATTTTAAGATGATTATGTCTCATAGAATATATAAGAGAGGGTTTATTTTATGAAGAAATGTTCAGTGCATGAAAAATAAGTTTTTTTATGTTTCTAGTCTCTAAGACACTAATCCTTTAGGTCCTAAATTTTGTAACTATTTATGATATGTATTAATTAAACCGTTTTATCGATGCATTGTTTATATATATTTATATTGGGTCATTTTAGTTAGTATTAGAAAAGGGTTTAGTTATTTTTGGAGACTATTTTAGAGAAATTTAGAGAAAACCCTAGAGAAAAGTCTAAGATATGATTGTAAGTATAGGATAACATCTTGATGTTTTTTTAAATTAGAGATCATGTGGTTATACTTTCAATTACATCCCTATCTGGATACTATGAGTGGATACAATATCCAACATAGTTTTACCTAAGGGTAATAACCCTAAATAGAGTGTGTTGGGAACTAACTCAATTGTGACCTGGTGCATGACAAAGAGTTATAAATGAAAACATGGTTTTACACTCTTGTGGATATTATTTGGTTAATAAAATTATCTTTACAATCAATTATGAAGTATTTAAATATATAACTAGTTAATTTTTAAATCTAACCATGGATAACCAAGATTGAAACTTAGAGAGTTGTTATGGGAGAATATACTCATTATTTTTAATTTATTTATTCTATTATCAAAGTTTTATTCTTTATACATTTAATAATTTATGTATCCTCACCATGAACTTTCCTCTATCAAGGATATAGAATGGACTATAAGAATCGATATAATGATGAATATAATGAAAAATGTGTTGATTTTCCAAATGAGATGGGAAATGGAGTTCAAAATCTCATGTAAATGATCACTCAACTCTCTCATGTTATGAATAATAGAATGAATAATGTGGATCTCCTATGAATACACTGAGAAGTTTGTATCTTTCCATTTAATATTTTATTTTTTAACATCCACCATCCTTTAATTAAACTTCTAACCCATTGAATTTTGAGTAATGGATTAATGTGATGGGAAAAATATTTTTAATCATTCAATTCTCAGAGCATGAGAAGGTCATATTGGTTGTCTATTATCTAGAAGGTGAGGTCAACCAATGGTGAAATATTATTAAGAATAAAAAAATAAGGGAGGAATTTGAATATATTAAGTGGGTTATTTCAAGGGAATATTCTTCACTAAATATTTCCCTTAGATTCTTCGCACTAAGATGGAATGATAATTCCTTGAGTTGAAAAAAAAATGAGGATGGTTATATTAGATCTTGTGAGGAAAACTTCATGAGACTCACAAAGTATTCTTAGAAGTATATCTCTAGACCTAAAAAGAATATTGGTTGATTATTTTGTGGGTTAAAACCCAATATTCAGAATACATTGTCTATATGAGAATTTGGAAGCTATGAGGAAGTTGTCTGATGTGTGCTTAAGTTTAAAATAGAAGATGGAGACCCACATGATTCTTGATAAAGGAAAATAAATATGGATTATCAGAGAATACCTAATGAAAAGTCTCATGAGGGTAAGAAATTAAAATTACCCACATGTCAAATATGTGGGAGGAAACACCCAGGTAATTTCCTTAGAGATTTTTGAATGTTTTATAAGTTTAGTAAATTAGGCCACCTAACTCATTACTATCAAAGTAATGAAAAGTGAATTAATAACACCACTAAGGAGAAGAAGTACCTTGTTAATACTCTACCCACTCTTCAATTCATTAAATTCCATGAGTATGGGCATTATGTGAATCAATACCCTAACCCAAGAGTTAATGAAGGGAATAGGCTGTAGCAGCCTCCTAAACTAAGGGATCAAGGGAGGGCATATGAAATTTCTACTATATAGGTAGACCATAATAATAAATTGTTGAAAGGTACACTAAATGTCCACTGTATAATCATGAATATCATATTTGATTTTGATTCTTCACATTCTTTCATATCTTATAAGTTTTCTAAGAATATGGATTCACCACATCAAAATTTTAATGTTTAGTTATCCATGAAAACACCCAGTGGTATGATGAATTCAAATAAGGTGTAAAAATCTTCTCTAAACAAATTTTGGGGGGTATAATTCCAAAAATTATATTTCTTCTTCCCATATTTTAATTTAATATAATTTTAGTTATGGAACATATTTATTTATATAAGTCTCAAATCAATTATTGAGAAAAAGTTATCTCCTTTAATATCCCTAATCATATAATCATTAATTATCAATGGATGATATTGAAGCTTATTCAGAAGAAAATTCTATAATATATTCCTTTATATATAGTAAAAAGGGATTCCTATATGATATTATCAGGGAAGGATTCAATATTCAGAACATACCTATTGTGATGGAATATGCTGATGTACTTCCCAATGAATTTTCTAGTCTTCCCCCAGAACATGATGTTGAGTTCTCAATAAAATAATCCCTTGATAATTGCTTATCTCAAAGACTCCCTATAGAATGGATTACATTGAATTAGAGAAATTGAAAAAGTAATTACAAGAGAATCTTGAAAATAGTTTTATACACCCTAGTGCTTCACCATGAACCAATATTATTTGTAATGAATAAGGATGGATTAATGAATATTTGAATAAATTATCATGAGTCCAACAAAATCAAAATTAAAAAAAAATTATCATCAGCCTCATATTGATGACCTATTTGGTCAACTTAGAGGATCTCAATTCTTCTCAATGAATGACCTTCAGTCTAGATATCATCAACTAAGGGTAAAAAGGGTGGATATTCCAAATACAACACTCCATAAAAGATATGGATACTATGATTTTATAATTATTTCATTTAGATTTACCAATTCCCCCCACCATCTTTATGGATCTTATGAATAGAGTCTTTAGAGATTACCTAGATCAATTTTTTGTTGTCTTTATTGAAAATATCATTATATATTCCAAAATAAAGGAAGAGAATGAAGATCACTTAAGTACTGTGTTGAAGACCCTGAGGAAGGATAAATTGTATGCCAAAATCAAAAAATATGAATTCTAACTACAAAATGTATCATTATTGGGTCATGTCATCACAAGATAGGTTATATCTTTAGATTCTTAAAAGAATGAGATTATTGATAAATGGATTATACCAACCACTATGATTGAAATCCATAGATTTATTGGGTTAGATGGATATTACTGGTGCTTTTTAAGAAAATTATCATAAATATCAAACCCATTAACTAAGTTAACATTGAAAGTAGTCAAGTTCCTCTGGATAAAAGAATGTAAGGAAATTTTCAAGGAGCATAAGGAAAGGGTAGTCACTGCACCTGTGCTTATATTACCCTATAGTGGTGAAGGGTTTTTAATTTATAGTGATTCATCAATAAAATGCTTAGGATTCATCCCCATGAAATGTGAAAAGTTGATTTATTATTCCTCATACTAATTAAAAAATTAGAATAAAAATTATCTAGTGCAAGATTTTTAATTACCAGCAGTGATCTTTGATATGAAAATTTGGTGGAATTGACTTTATGGTGAGAAGTGTGATATATACACTGATCAAAAGAGATTTAAATATATCTTAATTAATAATTATTTAAACATTTACCAAATTATGTGGTTAGAGTTAATTAAATATTATGAATGCATGATATATTACCACCCTAGAAAGGAAAACAAGGTGGATGATCCTCTGAGTAATAAATAACTTGCTACTCTATCCATGATGAGGATTTATAAATACCTAATAATCATGGTTTTTTAGAAAATGAATATTTCAGTCATAATGGGAGGAGATAAATTCTATCTTTCCCAACTGACTATTTAACCTTCTATTTACATAAAGATCAAATAATCCAAAAATGATGATGTAGAGATATAAAAAAAGGTAGTGAATATTTTGGAGTTCCGCTTTGATAAAGATGGAGTTTTTAGGTTTTAAACCTACATATGTGTCCCATCTATATTGGAACTAAAGAAGTAGATTTTGGATGATGCATGTATCTCATCCTTCTCTATACATCCAGGAGATATAAATATGCATAGAGATCTAAAGTAAAATATCTAGTGGGATAACATGAAGATGGAAATCACAAAGTATATATCTCAACATTTGGTATTATAAAAATTTAAGGCTGAATGAAAAATTATAATGGTATGTTGCAACCATTACCCATACCAGTACATAAATGGGAAAAAATCGCCATCTACTTCATCATTGAACTCCCCAAAACTTATAACGGCCATAATTATATTTAAGTTATAGTTGATCTCCTTACAAATTAAATGAATTTTATTTCCAAAAAATAATATTTATACCTTTACCAACTCATTATGATATAAATAAGGAAATTATTGAGGCTACATTTATTACCACTATCCATTTTACCATACCTAGATATGAGGTTTACCCTAAAATTCAAGAAAAGTCTTCAGCAAGTTTTTGGGACTGGGCTTAATTTTATCACTACTTATTATCCTTGGATAGATGGTTAGTATGAGAGGAAAATTCAAAATCTAGGGGATATATTTATATCTTATCCAATATATTTCCATGTATGTTAAGATCAACACCTCCCCTGGTAAAGTTCTCATATAATAGTAGTTTCAATTCTAGCATTTAGATAGCACCATATGAGGCTCTGTATGGGAAGAGATGTAGGAGTCCATCAAGTTGGAATGAAGTTATAAAGAGGAAGATAATAGGTCATGGCCTTGTATAAGAAATTATAGAGGAGTTTCAAATCATTTATAAATATATCAAAGAGGCACAAAGTCAACAGAAGTGTTATGAAAATAATCGATGATGCGATATAGATTTTGAAGTTAGTGATAAGGTTGTTGGTATTGGTTCCTTAGAACCAACTTCTTTGTACTTTATTGTAAACTTTTATTCATGGTTTTTAATATTAATGAACTTTTTATCACATCATTATTGTTCTTATGTGTAACATAGTATGTGATAATGTCTTAAGAGTAGCTGTCACACTAAGAGTTCATAGCAGTTCCCTACTATGATGAGAACTCAAAAGTGCTATGTCCCTATTCTTGAATATATTTTCTATATCTGGATGATATCATTTGAGGGACAAAAATGATATAGGATATTTGGTGTGGAGACTCATAGGACTTTGAGATACCTTCTCATGGTGCATGCCCTTAGTAATATCCATTGTGGATATTATGAGAATGAGATCCACTAGTAGGAAATTCACATTTCTATGTGTCATTGGATGTTCCTATATTTGGATGTGTGTATTGGTCCTAAGACTTTAATATCATTATTAATGAGTATTATGAGTCATGCACTTAGATTTATTGATGAAAACCATGATGACAGATGTTCACGGTGAGGTAGGATATGTTGGGTGTGTCATTAGTAATATTGTATTAATTAATAATGTGATAAAGGATTTGTCCCTTCTATTCTTTAACATTATTTTATATCTTATTCCCTTTTATGGAACTTATATGGCCTAATTAAATCCATGTCCATGGTGATATATAGTAAAGTTCTATTTTTATAAATTCAAATAAAGAGATAACGAGAATATAGGTTGATGGCACTAGAATGAAACCTGCTCGATTTGAGATATTGTGATAAAGGAATTGTCTTATAAAGTAAGTGTTAATATGAGGTGACATGTTATTTCATCATTAACGTATTTCTATATCGGTTCCTTGGCATGTTACTAGATTATAACCTTGGACTTTAGGTTTATTCTCCTAATACCACTGAGAAAGAGGCCTAGAGGGTCACACACTAAGTGTATCCAGAATCTCGGTTAAATAATATACTATTATCTATTATTTAATCAGTTGAATAAATATTATTCCCAAATGTGGTTTAATAATTATTCATGTATTCTTGATCGCATATGAATATTTATTTTTTGCTTAGTAAATATAATATTTATTTATTTATTGGTGAATAATGCAGTGATGTTTATTTAATAAATAAATAGACATTATTCAAGGTCTGATAAATATTATGGAGGAATAATAGACTGAGTTTAATGGTCTGGTGAAAAATAATAATATTTAATATTATGTGATTAAATAATATTTAATTATAATTTATAAGCTAAGTGAATTTTTAGAAATAATAATATTAGATTTATTATTTGACATGAGGATTTTCTAGGATAAAATAAATAATTAAGGGCACATGTGCAATTATTTTATTTTAACCCTTATAATATAAATACCCATTTAAGTTATTTTCTCATGATCTAATTCATTTTATTGGTTGTGCATAGCAATCTTGGAGAATCATATCAAGCCTAGAGATCTCCCTTCTCTAAGAACGCTCCCAAGAACGGCAAGCAATCCTCCTCCACCAGATCAAGGAGAATGATTTGGAAGTGATTCTTGACATGATCAAGGTGAATGCTGTAAGCACAAGGATATTCTATTCTATCACCCAAATACTCCTTCAGTGACATCTGTAGATTCCTGGAACATGTGTGAATCACCGTTAGAGGAAATATACACTTGGTTTCTACAAATCTATGATGGTTCACTGTAGATCTATCATCAGGTTCATCAATGAATAAATAATTCCTTAGAGGTAATTCTTATTTAATTAAATTGAATATAAATAATATGTGATAATCCTCTCTCTAGTTCTGATGTGATTAATTTTGTCTATCTTTTATTCAATTTCATTGATCATGATTATTAAACATTGTAAAGATCTTGGATTTATCATTGATCATGAAAAAAAGCAATGTTGGGCACCACCCATCGCACACTTCCATTTCGCCCAGAACCTACAAGTGGTATCAGAAGGATCACATAATTATTTATAATTATTTAAATATCGTTAGTGATTTATGAAATTTTAATTTATTTTTCCAATTCAAGATTAATCATTCTTTTAATTTGAATTGTGATATCTTCTTCTTCCACCTTCGTTTCTCATAGATCTAATCGAGATGATTAGTTTTATGAATAAAATAAAATTGAGGAAATCATCTGAAGGTTCCAATGTTTTTTCCAAGACAGAACCATACTACATATCTTGTAACCTCAGTTACATGTTGTTTAATAATGTTCAACGCATCAAGATTTGATTTGGAAATCAATTCGAGATTTTGCATTAATTATTTCATTAATTACACCATTTAATGCACCATGCATTGACCAAAATTAAATGGTGCATGGTTAGTCGGAATACACACCGTGTATCTCACATATATAGCATGTATTCCCTTTAGGTCATAGAAAACTTGTGTATTACATACACAGCCTACCTGACTAGTGATATTGTAACATGGAGTCAACACAGCATGTGGCCCATTGAACATGACATGTACTCCAAGTTTTCAAGGTGAATTTTACATGTCAAGTCTGTGGGTGTGTACCTTAGATAGATGGTGAAAGTTGTACATTCCTTGTAAATCATATCTACACACCGTGTACTTATACCAAGTCACACAGATTTAAATTTTATTTATTTTACTATGTGAACATTGATACATGTACTTGCATGAATTTGTAAATATAGGAAACACCATGTGTTAGGTTTTAATATACATAAATATTTAAAATTTTAATTAATATCTTTGTAATTTTTGGATATATATATCATGTATGAGTTGTATTACAAGTTTTTACTCTACGTGCATTTTAGCATAACACATGACCAAAAAATCATGTAATTCATGTAATCATCCATGAAGTACACATTTTGAAAGTACGTGATAAGTCATGTATGTCATATGTCACAAGAGTAAAACAATATACAAATATAATAAATGTTGTGTAGAATTGAATGGGTATTCACCATGTTTCCTCCAATGTACACTTATGTAAAAGTTAATTTTAAATGAATTTATTTAATTTTTTTAAATTATAATGGATGAGAATATCAAGTAAATTTGGATAAGAATTAAGATAAAATGATTAATTAATTAAAGATAATAATTAATTGATTTGAGTGTGATTTATCTTAAATAAGAACAATTAAGAATTGAATGCCAGATTTTATTAAATGCATAATTCATTACATGCATGTAGATGATCGTGATCTAGACCAAACCTTTTAAATGTTATTGGTTTCATTTAATTTATTATAAACTTAAATTGTTGTCATGCATGACTTCTCTCATTTCATTATGTAGGGCCTATATGCCCATGGTTTCTTTTATGTAAAACCACTTTCCCCCTCACCTAAGTGTGAGTAAAAGGCATATGTAATGGATAAAGATCCCAAGCTAGTGGATGCGGTTCAAGTTTAGAGATGAGGTAGAACCAATCTGAATAGATACATAGGTGGATAGGTTGAAATCTGTAATACAAACCTTAATTGGTTCAAGGTGTTTTTCCCCTAGGTCAATGGTTAGTTTATCAACTACTAGATAAACTAACCAATAGTAAGATTTCATGGTCATACAACTTCATTATTTTATTTTTGTCACTTGCATGGTAATTTTATTATGAATGTATTGTTGTGATAACATAATTAATGAATTAACAATAATGTAATATAGAACTAAAATAAACCAGATTATATGTAAATATTATCTAAGACATGGTTAATCACTTAAGTAATCCTACATAATATTAACAAGCTTGTTATAAAGATAATAATTATAAATTTATGCATAAAAGGATAAAATATATCAATTAAATATTAATTTGTTATAGCTTTCCACTACATTGGTTAGAATCAAACCATAGTTCAAAGTGCTCGACCAACCAAAGTTGGGGTGTTTTCAATTATGAGGGAATTCTAACATGATGTTTTGGGTTGACTTAACTTGGTTCACATCAAGGGTTTACTACTAAAGAAATACTTGGTGTAACTGAGAGGAAAAGTTTGAGGAAATAAAATAAAAGAATTCATGATTGGGAAGTCCACTCAGAGGATCAAGAAACTTTGAGTTAATTTAGTTGGAATTTGGAATGCCTACCTAAAACCATTCATGTTTCTTGACCAAAAAAGTTGGGGTAATGAGAAGGGGAATATGGATCCTTACCACTTCAATGTCCAAGAATCAGGATATTACAAATACAATGGTGAGGGCTATTAATTTTTTATAAATTAGTGGGAGACTAGTAAATATATTATTTATTTATTTTTCTAAATTTTATCAGATAAAGTACTAAAATTATAATTATCTTATTTTGTAGAAACAATAATAAAATGAAATCAAACATATAATTGTGATCTATACTTGAAAATTAAAACCTTTTCACTTGAAAAAATTTACAATAGTGGAAAAGGCACCTACATGTCATCCTTCATCATGAAAGGAAATTGTAAGTGCTGGAAGAACCATTATTAGTTGCACCTGGAAATGAGGCTAGTAATGAAGAACTATCTCTCTATGAGAAACATCTGAATGATGCTACAGATATTTAGTGATTCATGTTAGCATTCATGTCCAATGATCTTTTTAAGGAACATGAGGATAGGGATTCCTATAACATGATGTCTCACCTTCAGTATCTCTATGAAGATAAGGTGAGTCAAGTGAGGTATGATATCTTTAATTATTTGTTCACGATTAATATTGGAGAGTATCCGCCAGTTGGGCCTCATGTAGTCAAGATTACCGGCTATATTGAATGCATGTACATCTTAGGGAATAAACTCCCAAATTATTTTCTAATATATCTCATGATTTCATCACTACCTAAGACCTTCTCCAACTTTATTATGAATTATAATATGATCAATAATGAGAAGATTCTTTCAGAACTTCTAAACTTAATTTTCTAAGTGGATAAGGACGTGGGGCATGATAAACCCACATTTCTTATGGTAAATAAGAAAAGTAATAAGAAGGAAAAGGTTCCCAAGACCTATAAATGGCCTAAAGCTCCCGAGCACTATCCTTCCAATAATGGAAGATCTAGAGGCAGGGCAAGGGAAAGGAGGTAGTATGTTTTTCATGTTGAAATCTAGGACACTGGAAGATGAATTTCACCCAAAATAAATGGGAAGATAAAGATCCTTTAGTTATTGAGTGCAATATTTCCATTTCTACACATTAGTTATTTGATATAGCTTTTGGTTATCACATCTATATTCAAATACAGGAACCAAGTATATTCTAGAAGATTTCAATATGAGAGGTGGATCTGTGAGCTGCTAATGGTGAAAGGTTGGATGCTCTGTCCATTGGTGACTGCCACCTTTCATTGCCAACATTAATGATTTTGGTTTTAATATATTTTTATAATGTACCTAGAGTTACCAAGAATATAATTTCTATGTCATGTTTGGATACATATGGGTTTATTTCCAAATTTGGAAATAAAAGTTGTTTCTTTTATAAGGACAACATATGTTATGGTATAGCACATTTAAATAAAAATATTTATGTGTTCAATTATAAAAACCAAGTGTTGAAAATTGATAATGAATCATGTTCACACAACTCATATAACACCTATATGGGGCATCACCTCCTTGTTCATGTAAATTATAATCGTTTGACAAATCCCTCTCAAGATGTTTATTTAGACTCTTTTGATCTAAAACCACTTGATAGATGTCATGATTGTTTACAAGGAAAATTGACCAAACCACCATTCAATGGATAGGATGAAAGGGCCACATAACTTCTAGGATTGGTACACACTAATGTGTGTGGATCATTTCCAGTAGTAGTTAGTGGTGGATATTCTTACTTCATAACTTTTACTGATGACTTGAGTAGATATGGTTATATCTACTTAATGTGGTATAATTCTGAGTCCTTTAAGAAATTAAAGGAATTAAAGAATGAAGTAGAGAATCAAATTGGTAAGAAGATAAATAAGCTTTGATCGGATCAAAGCGTTGAATATCTTAACCAAGAGTTCTTTGACTTTCAATGGGAGTTTGGTATTCTATATCAATTCACTCCACCATATACACCACAGTGGAATGGAGTTAGAGAAAGTAGGAACCTACCTTGTTAGACATAGTAAGGTTGATGATGAGTCATGCAGATCTTCCATTATTATTTTGGGTATATGCATTACAAACTGTAGCATACACATTTAACTGAGTACGAAAAAAAGTGTAAAATAGAATTCCCTTTTAGTTATGGAGTGGGAAGAAATCCATTTTATCACATACACATGTATGGGGTTGAAAGGCATTTTTTAAGGCCTTCTTAGGAAACAAAGTAGCACCCTGGGGGATGAGGTGTATCTTTATAGGGTATCCTAAGGAAAAAATGGATACTACCTATACAACCCCTTAGAAAAAATGTGATTTTCGCCAAACAAGTCCTCTTTCTTGAGGGAGAGCACATCCCCCAAAAGGATAGTGGGATCAAGATTGAATTCGATGAAGTTGATGCTCAAGATACACAAGAGTTGGCATAGGAATAGATTCCACAGATCTCCATAGAAGAATTTGTTCTTGAAACACAAGTATAGAGTAGGAGTGTAAGAGAGGTAAGAGAATCAGAGAGATATGGTTTTCTAGTCACTAAAGATGGTGATTAATTATTGGTTTACTATGATGAACCTCTCTCTTATAAGGAGGTAGTAGAAATAAAAAAATCTACAAGATGGAAAGAATCCATGAATTCTTAAATGGGTTCCATGTATCATAACCAATTTTGGGTTCTGGTCGATGCGCCAGTTGATTTAAAGATAGTTCTATTCTAATTTTTATTTAAGAGAAAACTGGACATGGAAGGTAAAGTAAGTACCTATAAAGAAAGTATAGTGGTTAAAGTTTTTAAATGGCATCAAGTAATTGAATATTATGAAACCTTTTCACTAGTTTCCATGTTTAAATCCATTATAATTCTACTTTATATAACATATTACCATGACTATGAGATTTTGTAGATGGATGTCGAAACTTCATTACTTAATGGGAACCTTTAGGAAGATTCCTATATGACACAACCAGAAGGTTTTGTGACTCCAGGTGATTAAAAAATGATATTCAAGTTATAAATATCCATTTATGGATTGAATCAATAATCTAGGTCATGGAACATTTGATTTGATGAAGCCATAAAAGAATTTGGTTTCATTAATAATGAATGCAATCTGTGTGTTTAAGAGGATAAATGGGCATGCAGTCATTATCCTAGTAGTATATTTTGATGACATATTACTTATTGGAAATGACATACTAGTATTAAAATCTATTAAGGACTACTTAAATAGTGTTTTTCAATGAAGGACATAGGTAAAACAGCCTATATTCTAGGGATCAATATCATTTGTGATAGATCCAAGAGGCTTCTTGGACTAATTCAAATTACATATATTGACTAGATACTAAAGATATTTAGTATGGAACAATCCAATAGGGTGTCGGTTATAGTTTCACGTGTTTTACATCTTTCTAATAAAATGTTTCCTCATACATAGTATGAGAAAGTGAAAATGAGTAAGATTGCATACGCTTCTATGATATAATCGATCATGTATGCCATGTTATGTATTAGAACAGATGTTTCCTATGAACTGAGAATGGTAGGAAGATATCAAGAAGATCCAGGAGAATAAAATTGGATTGTTATTAAGGATATCCTTAAGTATCTGAGAATAAAAAAGGATGTGTTCATTGTGTACGGAAGAGATTAAGAGTTGGTCATTAGAGGTTATACTGATGCTAGTTTTCTAATATATCATAATGATCTGAAGTCATAATCAGGATATGTTTGTTATCTCAATAGAGGATCTATAAGCTGGAAGAGTTAAAAGTATCCAATTTTCTTTGATTCTATAGTGGATTCCGAGTATATAGAGGTTTATGATGTTTCCAAGGAATCTATTTGGATTTAGAACTTTTTCGAGGAGCTTGATGTTGTACCTAAAAGTAAATACCCTATCACATTGTATTATGATGATACTGTAGTGGTGGCTCTTTTAAAAGATCTAAGTTCGCACCAACAAATAAAGAATATACTCCAAAAGTATCACCTCTTGATGAATTTATATTAGAGGGTTGAAGTTTCAGTGAGAAGATTACCCACATAAGAGAACATGATGGACCCCTTTACTAAAGGTCTATCTCAGCAGAAGCATAAGTATCATGTGAGATCTAGAGAACTAAAGGTTGTTAGTAGTTGGCACTAGTGCAAGTGGGAGTCTGTTAGAGTTGGTGCCCTAGAACCAACTTCTTTATAATTTATGATAAACTTGTATTCATGGTTTTTAATATTAATAAAATCCTCATCACATCATGATTTTTCTTATGTATAACATAGTATGTGGCAATGTCTAAAGAGTATTTTTCCCACTAAAAAGTCCTAGTAGTTCCCTGCTATAATGAGAACTCAGAAGTGATATGAAACTATTATTAAATATATGTTCTATAGTCGGGTGATATCATTTTAGGGGAAAAATGATACAGGATATCTAGGGTGGAGACTCATAGGACTCTGAGGCACCTTTTCATGGTGTATTCCCTTGGTAATATCTAGTATGGATATTATGAGAACAAGACCCGCTGGTAGGAAATCCACATTTTTATGTGTCATTGGAGGTTCCTATATACAAACATGTGAATTGGTCCTTAGAATTTAAGATTATTATTAATGGGTATTATGATTCGTTCATGTAGATGTATTGATGAAAACTGTGACGATAAATATTTGTGGTGAGGTAGGATATGCTGGGTGTGTCACAAGTAATATTGCATTAATGAATAGTGAAAGAAAATATTTTTCCCTTCTATTCTTTAATGAAAGATTATATCTCAGTCCCTTTGATGGAAATTATATAGCCTAAATAAATCTATGGCTACAATGATATATAGTAAATTTCTATTTCTAGAAATTCAAAGAAAGATATATCAATCATACAGGTTGATGGAACTGGCATGCAACATGCTTGATTTGAGATATTATGATAAAGGGATTATATTACACAGTAATCCTGCATATAAGGTGGAAAGTCATTATGGAATTAACTTATTTCCCTATGGGTGTCTTGGTGTGTTTCTAGATGTTAACCTTGTACTTTAGGCTACTTACCCAAATGCCACTAAGAAAGAGGCCTAGAGGGTTACACACTAAATGTATCTAGATTATCATTTAAATAATATATTATTATTTACTATTTAAAAAGATGAATAAATATTATTCTCATATGTGGTTTAATAATTATTAATTTATGCTTGATCATATATAAATATTTATTTGATGTTTAGTGAATATAATATTTATTTATTTATTGGAGAATAATAAAGTAATATTTATTTAATAAATAAATAGACATTATTCAATGTCTAATAAATATTGTGGAGGAATGGAGGACTAGGTTTAATGGATTGATGAGAAATAATAATATTAAATATTATTTGATTAAATAATATTTAATTATAATTTTCAAGTTAAGCGCATGTCGAGAAATATTATTATTATTATTATTATTACCTGATAGGGGAATTTTCTAGGATTAAATAAATAATTAAGTGCACTTTTGGAATTATTTTATATTAATCCTATCAATATAAATATCTAGTTATGTTATTTTTTCATGAGACAATTAATTTTGTTAGTTGTGCACAACAATCTTGGAGAATCCTCTCAAGCCTAGAGAGCTCCCTTCTCCAAGAACACTCCCAAGAATGGCAAGCAATCCTCTTCTATCAGATCAAGTAGAATGCTTTGGAAGATATTCTCAAGGTGATCAAGGTGGATGACGCAAGCATAAGGATCTTCTGTGCTAGCACTCGGAGACTCATTCTATGAATTCTAGAGATTCCTAAAACACATGTGAATAACCTCTAGAGGAAATATACACTTTTTTTAACACAAAGACTATGCACCACAGATCTATCATCGGGTTCATCAATGAAGAAATAATTACTTATAGGTAATTCTTATTTAATTAAATTGATTATAAATAATATGTGATGATCCTCTCTCTGGTTCTGGCATGATTAATGTTGTCTATATTTGATTTAATTCCATTAATCATAGTGATTAAACATTGTCTAGATCTTGGATTGATCATCAATCATGAAAAAAATCAACGTTGGTCACCACACATCGCATTCTTCTACTATACCCAGAATCGAAAAAGGTGTTTCTCAAAAATATCTCCCTAGAAAGGGGTAATGAGATTTTGTACGAAAGGAAAGCTGGTCCCTAGATAATTCATTTCCTTTGAGATGATTAAATGTTTCAAGGTTGTATATTATCACTTAGTGTTCCCTCTACACCTCTACTAAGTTTAATATGTATTCCATGTATCATTTTTGAGGAATTATATACCAAATCCATCACATTTACTAAACTTAGATGTTGTGAAATTGGAAGATGACCTCTCCTATGAAGAACAAATTGTAGAGATCTTGGAATAAATATACAAGGTCCTATGAAACAATACTACCCATCTATTCATATTTGTTTAGTGTCTCCTTATCATTCTCATCTTGTTTGTTTTTTATAATTACTTCAACCCATCATTCTTTGTTTTCTAATTAATTTTTTGAGTGTTTCAGATTTAGTATGTCATAGTATTTATTGTATATCTAAAGAAATAATGAACAGATTATTATGGATTTTTTTCCATTGGAAATATAAAATGATTATATTCATTTAATTTGTTAATGTCAAAATCCAATTTAGTTGTTTTGATGGTGAAAAAAATCACTGAAGAAGTGACAAGATGTTTAAGTGACATTACAATTTTTATCTTAATGCCACCACAGAATTTTGAGGATATCTCAAGCTATATTGAATAGTTTTGTTTTATTATTATATCATTGGATATATTGGAGATTTATATAAAAATTATTAGTTTATGTGGAAGTCTAAAAAGGTTTTTTTGATACTCTAAAAAATCACTAAATTGTTTTTAGTAGTTTCAAAATTCTATAGTTAATAGATTTGAAAACCTACATTATTTGATTTACTTCAAGTTCTACAGATATTGAAATCACTCAAAACCTAGAGATATGTGAAAAAAATAAGTTTATCTTTATTTAATCATTTTACATCAAAGTCAAAAAAGTTCATTTGAAAGGTCAATTAATTTTCTATAGTTTTGTGATGATTTTTCCGAACTACAGTTTTTTCATAATGTTATAGCTTCTATTTTTTGAAGATATAGAAAGATAATAATTTGGATTTATTTGATTAATTATCCTCTAGAAATATATTAATTTTTCCGAAATAAAATTATTCTTGGATAAGGATTGATCTTCTTTTAATGGGATCTAAACAATATTTTAAATATATAAGTGTAATTTGTCCAATTCTCTGAAACATTATTTGAACCCTACTTTCAAAATAGTACATCCCTACTTTTGTTATAAAATTATGGTTAAAATAATTTATATTTAGAAGAAACCATATGTTTTAGAAAAGGAAATTATTGCTTATCAACCCTAGGTTTGTGAATAACCATACGTTTTCAACCCTACTTTTGATACAAAAGTATGGTTCATGAACCAGTTGTTTGAAATGAACCCTACATTCATGAAACCTTTTTTCTTGAACCCTACTTTTCGGTGAGAATGTACCATACTTTGATATTGTTTCTATGTGTTATTTTTCTTAAAAACTCAAACACATCATGTTTTTCATATCATTAAAAGCTAAAAAGTTGCATCAAAAGATTTTAAATTTACTACATACTTCTACTACTAAAATGTATAAATGTGACAACTTTTGCACTAATATTTTAGATTGTTTATTAGAACTTTTTCTGCTACTCAACCTGCAATATAATACTGATGTTATCTTTATGTAGATACATCACCTAATGAAATGGTGATCTATTATGTACTGCAAAAATAAAGGTTTAGATCCACTATTTCATGTTGGAAACTGAAGTTGTGTTTCCTCCATGTTTACATGATGAAATGATGCATGTTGAAAATTGATTTGTTACATCATGCGGAGGATCACATCATATATTTATCATGATAAAACATTATAAAAATAAGTATATGTGAAGGATTACCCTTCTACATTGATGTTGTGTGAACAAGAACTTTTTAAAGTTGTAGGTTGTGATATGAAGGTTCACTGCTTAGAGAAATTCTTGCTTATGCCACAAGTTACTAACATCATATCTTAGGGATTATGAATATAGAATAATGATTTTCATCATGCTGAACTACCTTGAATTCAGAACAATAACTGTAGTTGTTTTATACCTGAAAAACTCATACTATGTCTAAAATTTTTGATGGAATAAATATTTAAAAGGTGAAATATAAAGAAAGTAGATAACGGAGTTTGATTAGGCTATGGTACTCTATTTTACATGGTTTTTAGTATTTTAAGTCGCTTCATTTTTATGTGGATTTTTTTACTAGTTTATTAGTTAGATAAATTATAATAAATCCAAAGTGTTATGGATGAAGATATTAAAAATATTTTGGTGCAATATTTAGAGAGAAAAATGACCAGTTTATTCTAATATCATTTTCCCAGCAAAGTTAGAGGACACAATGTTATTCAAATTCAAATATTTGAGTTTACATTCAGATTGTGCTTCTATTTTTCAGAAACTATTTTCACTATATTTAAATAGGTTTTAATGTATTTTAATGGGAGTTTTAAATCATTCAATTATATTATTATTCTATATATTTTATCGTAAGACCTAGTCGAATTATTTTGAATGCTTTTATAAGAAATGTATTCGATAGGAAGAAGTCAATGGTGCTAAGCTATTCTTGGGATATTTATGAAGGATTTCAAGTATCCAAAGGAAGATTAATGATGTTTTTATAGCTAGATATTTATTATATATATATATATATATATATATCTATGGTAAGAAAATAAATATATGAAGAAGAGCAGAGATATGAAATCTTTGATGAAAAAAGTGAAAAAATATTCTAATTCTTATCAATTTAAAGAGAGAAATATTATTTATAAAACCTTATTCTCTCATGGTATATAGAAGAAGAAATCAAGTAAAATATTGTTTAATCTATTTACTAATATTTAGATGAGATGAATTTTGTGCAACATTGAAGATTATTTTTCTACTGTTGTGCATTATTGAAGGTCATCTGCATTTTTTGGTTATTGTTGCAACTGTGGGATAAACCTTTTTCACATTAAAATTCATCTCATCTATTTTATTTATACTATCGGCTAATTAGATACAGTTTTGTTGGAGTGATAGCTTCTTAGACTAAGCTGTGGATTTTCAATTCCCTATAAAAAAACAAGAAGGCCATGTAAAATCCTTGTAAGGTGTCAACTTCCTGCACTCAATTATAGAGGTCTCCAGATAAGAGGACCTACTAGTGAAAATCAAAAATCTCATGGAACAGAACATTAGTGGAGTGGTTTAGGGGATTTATGTGCCACAAACTAATATAAAATGTTGTGTTCTTTTCTTTTATTTATTTTCATTGCTCGGTCGACTTTAAGAGAGAATTAAAGGATTGCTTCATTTCAAGAGGGATGTTTTAAATTTTTCAAGACTTTTAAAAGGACACAATTCATTCCCCTATTATGTCTTTGTCATAGCCATTCTAAAAAATAATTGGTATCAAAGGTTGGACTCTATTAGAGATATTTCTCATTATGGAAATTTATTTCTACTCTATACCAATAAGTGGTATCAGAGGAAGTTCTTTATAGATATATTTCTCATTTTGTAACTCCTTTAAAATTATTTTATTAATATCTGATGCCTAATAAGTAATATCAAAGGTTGGGATCTTTTGTAATATTAAATATTTTCTTTGGATCTAACAAGATTTAGTTAAATATTCAGATGAAGAGAAATTTTAATTTCTAATATTAGAAAAGGTATGTAAATGATCTATGTTCCTTATTTTAATGAAGATAATTATAGATGATGGAAATCACACATGACAATCTATTTGAATAATATTGGTTTCAAAGTTTATATAAAGACTATAAAACCTTATGAAATCCCTAGATAACTAGAAATATAAGATGATTCTAAGGAAGATAAATATAATGTTAATTCAAAATCTATGAATGCAATTATATCCAGTCTTGGACTTAATGAATTTAATTGTGTTTCACAATGTGTTACTGCCTATGAGATATGGAAAACTATCATAGTTACTCATAAAAGAACTAATAAAATGACATAATTTTTCAATGATGTTTTTCCCTTAGTAAATCCAATTTCAAAGACAAATTAGGCATTAAAGTAGTTGATCAAGATGTGTGAAGTTAATATTAAAGGAGAAACTGAAAATCATATATCTATCAAAAAGTAAAATAATACACTCAAAGTCTTGACAGATGGATTTTTTTATTATAGTTATTTGGGTTCAAGTGATTAATCTACTACAAACGCATAAGATAAGCTTCAATACAAAAGGTAAATATAAGTCTTATGGATCAAAATGATGAGGTGCAATCATCTTACTCTAAAAAAATTATTTAGGAAATTTTTCTCATGATGAACGTGATAAATATTGTTTTATGCTTCAAGAAAAATTTGAATTATTAAATAAAGAGAATAGAAAACTTATAAAATATTATGATTCTATTTCAATTGATAATGAGTTTTTTTTCAAAGAAAATTGTAGATTTAAGATCTAATTCTTAAAAAAATCTTATGATCTTTATGAAACTAAAATTAAATAATTACTGTATGAATTTGATAATTTAAAGAAAGCTTTAATTATATTTATTAAGGGAGAGAATTATTTGAATCAAATTCTTGGTAAAAATAAAATTCATAGAGGAAAACTTCGTATTGGTAGTAATAGTGAAAAGTCAACATTATGCAAGAGTTATTTTTTTCTTGGTTTGAAAAGTAAAATAATTTCTATTGTTAAATGTTTCTAATATGGTATTAACATACATTGTGCTAATGATAGTTATTTTAGAAAATATTAATTTTGTGGTTTCAATAATGCTCATTACTCGAAATCATTATCTAGATTTAATTATAAAATTTTTGATCAAAATAAACAAGTTTAATTACCTAATTCTATAATTTATAACACTTCCAGATCCAAAAGAACATGGGTACCAAAAGGCACTTGTATTTGATATTTTACAGGTATGCGTCATAGGATCTCATTGTTACATCAATAAGTGGATACTTGAAATTTATGGAAATATATTATATTTATATTTATTATTATTTTAAATAGAAAAATAATTAGAGATAGAATAGTTAATCTATGAAGTATTTCATTTACATTTTAATAATCAATTTAAATGAATTAAGTGTTTTATATATGGGGAGAAAAAGATTCAAATTTTTTTCTTTTTATTCCGAAACATTTAATTTTTTCTAAGCTTAAACTGTTAAATCAGTTTTCTACTCTATTATTTTATGAATTAATTAATTGAATTATTTTATTAACCAATAACCATCAACAATACTCTTAAGATTTTATATAAATACTTATCTTGTGTGTAATAATGTCTTTAATATCTTAATATTTAAATTAATTGCATCTGAAAAATTAAAATATTTTTGTATGTGGTAAATTATTAAATTAAAATACTTTGGTCATTTATAACATGTAAAAAAATCATTTTAAAATCCTTTATTTTAAATTCTTTGAAAATTATTTATTTTATAATCCCTTGAATATCTTTTACAGTTATGATATGACTTAAGGGGAGTTATTTTAAATATTTATCTTGTGTTTAAATGTTTTATTATTATGGAATGAATTAAATAGTTTAATACATTCATTGAAACCCCTTATTATTCATTTAATAATCTTATATATGTTTTCATGGAAGTTTGATTATATATTTTTATCTTTTTAAGGGAGGTATGAATTTAAGGGGATTTTATATTACTGCATGTATTCAGAATATATTTTTCATATAATTCTCAAGAACATATATTTTTTATATTTTTAATAATGGAGAAGAAAATTTTGTTTTTAAAATTGTAAATATTTTTTAAATTGCTACTGAAATTTTAAATTCTTATTCATTATAAAAAGAGGTAAATATATTGTATTTTTTAATATACTCAAGAACTCATCTTTTGATCCTTACAAAAAGGGGGAGAAATGGTTGGTAGAGAATTATGGTTTTTTAATTATCAAAAAGGGGGAGAATATTGATTGTCTTCTTTTCATTCTCATCTTGTTTGGTTTTGATAATTACTTCAAACCATCATTATTTATTTTCTAATAAATTTTTTAAGTGTTTTTTATTTAGAATGTAACGGTATTTATTTTATATTTGAATAAATAGTGATCAGATTCTTAGGAATTTTTTTATAAAGATAAAAGGATTGTATTAATTTAATTTTTTAATGTCGAAATCCAATTCAGTTTTTTAGATGGTGTAAAAATTCAACTAAAAAGTTACAAGTTTTTTGAGTGACATTATAGTTTTCATCTTAGTGTCACCATAGAATTTTGAGTATATCTCAAGCTATAGTGAATGATTTCATGTGATCCTTATACTATTGGATATATGAGATTTTTATCTAAACACTATTAGTTTATGAGTAATCTTGAAAGGGTTTCATTTATACTCTAAAAATTACCTAAGTTTCTACAATAGTTTTACAACTCTATAGTGAATAGATTTGAAAAGCTACTGTATTTTATTTACTGTAAGTTCTAAAGATATCTAAATCACTCAAAAACTAGTGTTTTGGAAATAAAATAAGTTTATCTTGATTTTATTAGTTTATATATAAGTTTAAAAAGGTTTTTTGAATGGTTAATAAATTATCTGAAGTTCTGTGATGATTTTTCAAAACTACAGTTTTTTTTCAGAATGTTATTGCTTATATTTTTTGAAGATATCAGTAGATATAGAAGTCAGATTAATTCAATTCTTAACCCATTATAAATATATTAATATTTCCTAAATATAAGTCTTCTAGGATTAAGGATAAATATACTATTAAATGGTTCTAGAAATTGTTTAATTCTCTAAGTGTAAGTTGTGCAATTTTCTAAAGAATTATTTGAACCCTACTTTCAAAACAGTGCAACACTAATTTTGTTAGAAAATTATGGTTCATATACCCTACATTTGGAAGAAACCTTGTGTTTGATAAAAGGAAATTATTGTTTATAAAAACTACATTTATGAACAACCATAAATTTCTGACCATACTTTTGATACAAAAGTATGGTTCATAAACCATATGTTTTAAATGAACCCTACTTTCATGAACCCTACTTTTATGAACCCAGTTTTCTTGAACCCTATATTTTAGTGATAATGTACCCTAATTAACTACTGATGCACTGTATTATTTTTTTGAAAAACTTAAACTCATCCTGTTGTACATATCTTTATAATATGAAATATTACATCCAAAGATATTAAATTTATTGCATACTTCTACAACTAAAATACAAAAATGTGACCTATTGTGCATTTAGAATTTAGAGTGTTTATTGGAACTTTTTTTTCTACTCAACCTACTATATAATGAAAAAAATTATCTTCATGTAGATACATCACCTGATGAAATGGTGATCTGTTATGTGCTTCAAAAATGAAGATTTAGATCCACTATTTCAAGATAGAAACTAAATTCGTGCTTCCTCTATGTTTACATGATGAAACACTACATACTAAAAATTGATTTTCTGCATCATGTGGAGGATCTCAGCATATATTTATCATGATAAAAAATTATGAAAATAAGGATGTGTGGAGAATAAATCTTTTACACTGATGTTACATGAATATGAACTTGTTAAAGATATATATTATGATATGAAGGCCCACTGATTAGAGAAATTCTGTTTATTCTACTAGTTACAGACATCATATCTTGGCAAGTTTGAATATATAATAATGAGTGTCATCATGATGAACTAAATTTCATTCATATCCATAATTGGAGATGGTTTATACATGGAAAAATTTATAATAATGCTGATATTTTGGATGGAATAAATATTTAAAAGTTGAAATATGCAGAAAGTGGAGCATAGAGTTTGAGTAGGCTATGGTACTATATTTTATATGTTTCTTGGTATTTTAAATTTCATTATTTATATATGGAATTATTTTAATAGTTTATCAGTTGGATAAATTCTAAAAAATCTAAATAATTATGTATGAAGATATTAAAAAGATTTTGGTGTAATATTTAGAGAGAGAAATGACCAGTTTAATCTAATTTTATTTTTATTGCAAAGTTGGAGGACATAAGGTTATTAAAATTCAAATATTTGAATTCATATTCAGATTGTGATGATAGTTTTCCAAAACTATTTTGAATAACTTTAAATAGGTTTGAATGGATTTAAATGGTATTTTAAATCATTCAACATTGCAATTTTTTAGAGACTTTATTGGAAGACTTATTCAAATTCTTTTGAATTCTTTTATTAGAAATTTATTCTATAGGAAGAATGAAATAGTTCTATGATGTTCTTGGGTTATTTATGAATTATTTTAAGTATACAAAAGAAAAAATGACTTTGTTATAACTGGATATTTATTCTCTATATATATCTCCCTGTTATGAAAAGAATTATACAACTAATAGCAGAGATATGAAAACTATGATCAAAATTATGTGCTGAAATATTTTGTTGCCAGTCATTTTAAAGAAGAGAGAAATATTCTTTTTACATCCTTATTCTATCATGGTCTAAAGAATAAAAAATCATGTGAAACATTGTATAATATATTTTCTATTTTTTAAATAATAGGAAGTTCGTGAAACATTGAATATTATTTTTCTTCTTCTAGGAATTATTAAAGATCATCTTTATTTGTCAGTTGCTGCTTTAACTGTGAGATAAACATGTTTCATAATAAAATTCATCTCATCTATTTTCATTAGAGTATCAACTACTTGGACTCAGTTTTGGTGGAGTGTCAACTTCTCATACTAAGCTATGGATTTTCGGTTCCTTATAAAAGAACCATATGGCCTTGTAAAAGCCTTATAAGGTGTAAACTACCTACACTTGGTTGTAGAGGTCTTAAGATAAGATTTCCTACTAGTGAAAATCACCAATCTCATGGAGTAGATAATTATTGGAGTGGATTAGAGGATTTCATGCCCCAAACCACTATACATTACTATGTTATTTTCTTATATTTATTTCCGCTGCTCGCTCGACTTTAAGAGAGAAGTAAAGGATCACTTTATTTCAATAGGTACGTTTTACATTTGTTAATATTTTTTAAAGGACACATTTCACCCCCATATTATGTTTTCTTCATATCCATTCTGAAACAAAAAAGGTTCTATGTAGGAATAATAAGTTTGAAGAGGATACATTTGAAACTTAGTATGTGATGAGAGAGAAGTACCCTCATTTTATCTCTTGAGTGTAATTAAATTTTTAGGAAGAAATTATTTTAAGGGGGGTAAAATATAACAGCTTAGGATTTTAGTAATTACTTTTGGTTAATTAAATAAAGTGTGATTAGATTGTCTTACACTCAATATTGAACTAAAAAATAACCATGTTACCTTAATAAACATTACCATTATTTGATATATATTAAATTTTTGGGTATCACAGGAAGTAACTACTTTATAAAAACTATATAAAAGGGTAAAATAAAAAAGGTCATTTCATGCATAGAAAATATATGTTTCTTATATTTTTTTATGTGGGATTATATTAAAAGTAATTTTATCACCATTGTAAATTGAATTGGATAAATTTATTTACATATTTTTTAAATTAGAATGATCAAATTAAGTAATTTGGTCAATCACTTTTTGGGAATAATATTATTTTTTAAGTCAAATATTAGTTATCGTGGAAAAATATCTATTTATTTCATAGAATTCTACTTTTTTAAATATTTTTTATTTTTAAATTAAGTGAATGTAATTTAAATTAAGACTTTAGTATTGTGTTTAAAAATATATAAAAATTAATTAACACTTATTTAATTTGTAATAAATGCTAAATATTATTAAGAACACTTAATTCCAAACATACCATTACTTTTCCTAATTCACTTAACTCACCAAACCCACCTAAATCTCATGTAATTTCATTATTACCCCTTACTTAACTCTAGTTTTCCATGAAAAATGCCCTCTTTTTAACCTATAAAAGGAGATCACTCCCACACTTTATCTCATCTCACTCCACCCTAAAGGGAATGATAATAAATTTCCCTTCTATATCCCTCTCTAAATCCCTCACAAGGAGTTTCTAAGTTTCTAAAGAGTCCTCCTAAGTGTTAATAAGCAACTTAGAAAAGTAAGGGTTCTCCTCCTCCTTTTGATTCAAGTATTTATTTTGTGATAATACATTTTAGTTTAAATTTATTATAGTTTAATATGTTCATAATAAACCCTTTACTACCCAAATTATTTCCTATTAATGATATACTACCCTTACCTCTCCTTAAAACCATCATATAAAACTTTTTATATAGTCGTTATGCTGCTGAAATCACTCCTTGATTCTCTTCATACTCTTTTCAATTCAATCCCTTCCTTTGTTATAAGAATTTTTATTTCCATGTTATTATGATTCCAAATATTAATAAAACCTTTACTATCATAATTATTTCCTATCAATTATATAATATCTTAATCTCTCTTTAATACATTTCATAATGACTTTTTTATAGTCTTTGTGCTATCAAAATCATTCCTTGATTTTCTATCTTCATGTTGTGAATACTCAACTCTAATTTCATTCATGGGTATCTATAGAAATGAAGTTTATAAAGGGTTATTCATTTGAAAATTTTTATCAAATAGGTTACTTATATATTTATGTTTATTATATAGTAGGTTAGAGTTTGATCAACTAAGTGAAAATTCAAGGTAAGGGTTTTGATAACTCAATTAATTATCATTGACTTATACTCCTATTTATTGAATATTATCATTAAAAGTTGATTATCATCATCCCTATTATGATATTATGTTATAAACCCACTTTATTTTTTGGGGAATTAATTTTTATAACCATGTATTCCTCCATTATGATTTCATTTAAAATGTATGAGATTGAAAATAATAATTCTCATAATTTCTAATGAACTTTATTTTCCATGTCCATGTTTTACTTTCCTACCAATGTTTTACTTCTTATTTGTAAATATATTGTGTTTTATATCTTTTGGAACTCATGTTTCAAAATGATATTTTATCAACTCTTTAAATGATGTGGTTTTCATCAAAAGTATATTTTTTAATATAAAAGGACTTTAATTTCAAGATCTTATATTTTATCTTATAAACCAAAATTTTATACAAGAAAATTATTATTTCAATATTATTTATTTATATAAATAATTTTGTAATAGTATCTTTTAATCATTAAGGTAAATATCTTAGAAATTATTTTAAACTCTATTTTATAAAAAAATCAAAAGGATTTTGAAGAAACGTATTTTTTGAAAAATTATTTCAATTTATTCTATTTCTCTACAAGATTTACTTTCAATGGATTTTTGTTTCTTGATTAACCTTCTAAGTTATATTTTAATTTATTTTATTTGGGTGAAATTTTTTTTGTAACGTATGATTTTATTTTTGAAGCTATTTTATGAGATACTATTGGATAATATCATGATACCCATTTTTATTTCTATAGGTTATTTTATAATGTGATTATTGTTTTTCAAGAGGCACATAAATTTATAGTTTATTAGATGGGTGGGGCCTACATTTCTCTCTAATTAATTGGGTAAACGATTATATATTATGATATATAAATGTTATGTGAACAAGTTAACAAGTAGCTAGGTTCACAAAGGGTTATTGTGATAGCAGTTAAATCTACTAACAGATTTATGTGTGAATGGGTTGGTGGGTAGTTAGGTTCAAAATGATAAGAAATCTTATGTTTATTATTGAACCACATTCCTTCCTAATTTCCATGGATCATGTTATATGGTTTATGATTTATTTTCTCATGACATGGTAAAATTATTATAATTTTAGATAATATGTATATCTTTTTATTATGGTTAACATTTATTGATTTATTTTCTTTAAAATAAAATATATTTCATTATACATGTTTTCCCACATGTTTATAATATAACCATTATGTTCTTTGATATTTTATCCCTTTATAAGCATTTGATATCACCCCTTATTATGTTTTCTCTTCCCTAGGATTTGAAGATGATTATGTCTCATATAAAGTCTAAGATAGGGTTTAGTTTTAGAGAAATTTTCAAGGAATGTAAAAAAATAAGGTTTATAGTCTCCAAGGCACTAAAAATTTAGGTCCATGGTTTATGTAACTCTTTGTGGGATGTATTAATTAAACCATGGTATTAATGTATTATTTATTTATTTAGATTAGGTCTCTTTACCCCACATGTCCTTAGATTTCATGGAGTTTTCCTAGTCATATTTCCTTAAACAATAATACAATAGGTTATATTCATATATACTTAAATTATAAGACAATTGGTTCTTATATCGTGAATTTAAAAGGCACAACAATTGTACACCCTATCCATCCTTAAAATGTATGAATTTTTCCTAGTCATATTGTCCTTAAATTATAAGAAAATTATTCATTTTTAAATGATATAAAAAGGAATGATAATTGTGTATACTATGCACCTTTTAACTAAATGGATTATTCCTTATTGAATAACCTCAAACTGTATGATATTCATCCATCTTGAATTATATTAAACTATATGTTATTTAAACTTACATGGATTTAAAATGTAATACTCGTTATCAAGGATGAGTTTCACACCCTTCTCGTGTAGCCTTAAATTGCATGTTATGCCTTCTTTCTTATCCAAAAATTACAAGACTCGTTTATTAAGAAATAGGTTCATGCCTTATCACATGAATTTAAACTATGACCCTGAAGTATGAGTATTTTGATTCCCCCTAGTGGGTATACATATGAAACCTCCTAGAGGTTCAATTCCAACATCATGTTATCTCCATACTCTTTCCAACATTTCACCTTCATAGAAAGTAATAAACTATATCAAAACTCATTTTCCTCCCTAGATGACACAAAAATTGGGTGTATCCTTCAAGTCTCTTTGGAAGACCCTTAACACTAGTGAAACCATTTTCCATATTAAACATGAAAAAATTTCAACACATCTTTTATGTATTCCTAGACAACCCTAAACTTCAGTATCACACTTCCACCTTCATTAATTTTATAAAATGCTAACATATCCTTCAAGTATTAATAGGTGAACCTAAATTCCAGTGTAATATTTTTATTCCTTGGATATCACAAAACTCAAACACATTATTTAAGTTTTTCTATATGATCCTAAACTTATGTGAAACCTTTCACCCTCCTAGAAAACATAAAACTCTAATATAACTATTATTTTTCTTAGATGATAAAAAAATTATAAGTATCCTTAAAATATTCTTGTATAGACCTACACTTAAACAAAATCATTCTATATTCTTGTATGAAATTAAAATCTATTCTAACAACATCATTAGTTGAAATCCCAAATGGGTATTACCCCCCCCCCCCAATGCTTTTTGATAATGATCAAATAAACTAAATATCTTTGTGTGTGATAATAATACACATGTTTTTTGGTGATAAGTAAATGGATAAGTATTTAGTGGTGATCAATTGAAAAAAATATCTAAGTGCATGAAGACAATACACATGTTTTTTAGTGATAATTAAATTAACAAGTTTTCTAGTGTCAAGAAAGTAAACTAAGGATTTTTCTGTGTGATAATCATACATATATTTATTGGTGAAAATATTATGGAAAATTTTGTATTAGAGAGTAAATTTATCAATGTATATGTGATTGATGATATCACACTCACATATCTCATGTTTTATCATTTGTATTTAAGCTAGGATATAACACTCATACCTTATGGGTGATAATAAATCTCAGAGTATCTTCCTATATGGATTTTAACTATATTTTAATCATCCTCTTTGTGAAATTATAATGATATTATTTGTTTATTAAGCACAATATGGTTTATTTTTATATATTATCCCCTTCCCCTTAAATGAATTAGTGTTAGATGGTCCCATTCAATAAAAAAATTGGTATTGTTATAGGTAATGATTTAACGAGCATGCCTTAAATCTCTAAGAACATCCCTGACTAGAAAATAGAATCCCTAGTGGGATAAATCAGCCTCTCCACCTCTCTACTGAATTTTTTTTCTATAACTTCTGGTAATGGTGGATCAGAGGAATGTTGGAAACAATAAGTAAATGAATATAGTGTACCCTATAAACATTTCATGTCAAGATCCCATTTGATTATCAAATCACATCAAACATTTTCAATACTTTTTTTGAGTAGTATTAAGGATGGTTATGGTATTATAACCCTTTTCATAGGATAACCTCATTTAATGACCATTCATGGAGGGAAAATATACTCATAGAATCATATTAATTTAACCACCTTATATGAGGAGTAAATACAAATCATTGTATTTTAGGTTGTTCCTAAACAATAATTTAGGTAACTTTCTCCCATGACCATATTGTAATGGTAAATAATATGAAATATACTATCATGGTATACTCTTAACTTGTTAGGGTAAATTGAATCTTTTATTTTTTTCATGTTAAGGTGAATTTATCTCACAAACATTTTGAGATGGTAAATTCCATCCCATATTATTCCTATAATGTAGTCAAGGTAATTTTCTCCCATGTCCATATAAAGAGGGTAAATTATAACTCTTAATATGTCATATAATAAACAATACTTTGGGATATTACCACCTATTACCATAATCATGAAACATTCTCTATAATTGTATAAAGCATAAAAAAATATCATATATATAAATAAAATAAATAACATAGCCAAATCATTATCATAAATTAAATAACTTGTATCAAACGAATATGTAATTATGAAATCAATGAGAAGTTATATAATTAGGATATCTCATCCTAAAATACTAGGGTAGTTAAATCATTAAACATGACATAATAAATTAAAAAAACTATAACTATAGATAAGTGTAAATATTATGATAAAAATAACACATGAGATCTCATTTTCCGTATTTATTTTCATCAAATGAGAGGTCTTTAACCCCTATTCTATACAGGAGGAGGGGAGGGTAAAATAAGAAAAAAGGCCCTAAAATATTGATTTTATGGGGATTTAATGATTGAACAATTAACAATAGTGGTTTTAAAACTATGTAGAAAACCATTATTACTTAATATCTCATTCTATAGTTAATTAATAATAAATTAATGTATAGCTAAGTATTCTTTTACCTAGAACTCCCCTTACTTAATATTTTCCCCTCTGAACTTCTCCCACCTCTTGAAAATTCATAAAATGTAAAAATTAAGAATTTAAAACACTTAAACTAACATGAAATAATTATTCTCATAAATTCATAAATTGCTAACCTACTCTTCACTCAAAATCCTTTCATTCTTCTCTTAAAAGGATAAAAAAGTTAAATAATTCTAAAAATATAATAAAATTATATCTAAATATTAGGGTGATATAACCAATTAAAATTCATGAGACATATGATTCATAAATAAATCACTTATAATTTATTTTGAAAAGGTTATTGGTCACTCAATCATAATACCTCTAAAATTGAGTTTCTTGTAACAGGAAAAATCTGACAATAAAATACCAGAGCTAACATACTCACATAGTATATACAAAACTCATATATATCATGAGATATAATGGTATGAAATAAACTCATATACATAATGATATTTAATATGTTATTTATAACATAAGTGTCACTCCAATTCCTAACCAATAGTTTTCTTACCCGAAAATCATCAAGACCAAATTTACTTTTTTTAGCATTACCTTAAAACTAAAAACACCATGTCTTCTACCTATACATATTCCACAAATATCATACCTTACCAAGAGAAATAAATCTTCTCAAGCACTCCAATACTTCTTAAACGTCACCCACAACTAATATGAGGACCTATGAATCATATCCTAGAGGCTAAGTGCAATGAAAATATTAGAAGAAACAAATAGAGATAAATGTGGTTATGATGCACAACTTCAAAATAGTGCATCTAACCATGTGATATCCCTTTCCCTAATATTTTTTAAAAAAATTACTGAGAATTTTTATATCCTTTGTTTATCCTGTATTCCCAAAACAATAAAAAATATTATCTCACTAACCATGAATATTAAAAATGTTTTTTATAATCCTTAATTAACCACAACTTCTATAATTATATTTTAAAACTCCTCTAATTATTCAAATAATCTAAATTCACTATTTTTTATTAATTTACACCTAAAAAATAAAATATAAATTAAAATATTTAATTTCCAATACCTTACTCTTTAGCTAATCTTTAACAAATTTAAAACAACCACTCTTATACCAAAGACCCCATCAAAAAATTATTTTATCTAAACATTGTCCCCCTATATTCCTTGATGTATAACTAAATACCAACACATATTCCAACCAAATTTTGGATATTCAAAGAAAATATTCTATATTTATTCTACAATCACCGCTCTAATTTACACCAAAATCCATTAACAATAAACTTCTTTAGAATTTATGTATTTTAATGAAAATAAATAATAATAATTTTCAAATAATATTATTCATATTTAATAAAAAATAAGATTCTCACCTACATAAGAAACATGATCCTCAAATACACTCTCAAGGACACTTTCCAAAATTTTAATCCAAACTTCATCTATATCACTTTCAATTATTACCTTTATAAACTGACATGTTTTATTTTATTAAATGAAACTAATTATTAAACAATAATTTATGATTCTCATTTAATACTCGAGTCTCAAGGCTTATCCCAATGAAATATTAGTTTTATCATGGCCTACCAAATTCACTTATAATGTGTTTTAAAGGATATTCTCACTTAGATAACAAATTAAGTACTGTTTTTTGTTCTTATATACACTTATATATCCCACTCCATTTTTATTAAATAAATCCTCCTTTCATATACCAAGAAATTGTATCCATATAAACCTTTTAGGGAAACCCTCATAATAAATTTATGACCTAAAATTTGGTCAAAATAATTCATAAAATCATTATAAATTTCCAAACCACAAAACACATCATAATTAATAACTTGTAATTTGATCAATCATTTAATTATTCATTAAAAAATCACTGAATGAATTTTGATTAACTAAATATTAACATTATCTTGAAAATTTATTTTAAAAAATATTTAATGAAAATAAAATGAACTAGATTCTTAATAATATAGTGGGAAAATGATGTATCAATATTCATACTATTAAGAAAGGAATGTTTAGGCAAGCTACCTTTAATTTACTTTATAAATCATTTTTGCATGTGTCAACAAAGGGTTTTTAGTTAAAAAGTAATCCCCTTAGGTATTTTAACATATAAAACTAATTTATATTATTTATTTCATATTTTTAGAATAAAAATAAATATTACTCATGATTTCCATTAAAATCTAAAAAATTAAACCTTTTCACCCACTCACATCTCAAAACATCTCGCTTTATTGAACATCTCAAAGAAAACTTGTATTTAAAACAGGTCTCAAAATCCAAATATTTCATAATTTTAAAATTTTTAAAAGTATAAAAGTCATTTCCCTATGTAATTAAGTCAATAACAAGCAATAATACACATAATTTACTTGATATTATACTTACGAGTAGTATGAGACATGAAAAAATGCAAAATTGACACCTTTCTAAGCCCTGGATTCAATTCATAATCCATTGTACCTCCCAATGATTATGGTTTATATACCAGTACCTTACACATCCTGGAGTGATTGATATTAATACAAATTCACTTGGTAACATAGTTTAAAATCATGATCATGATGACTAATCATGTATGTGATATACCTTACAATTTTCAACAACTTATATTCCTTCCTACTACTAACTAGGCCTCTCATAAAGGCCTTAATACCATTTTATAACAATTTTACAAATTATATACCAATACTGAGTCAAATATTACATGGATAATTGATATATTTATCATACGCATGGGGATATTATACTGATAATATATAAAATAAGATTAAGTAATTTCAGGATTTACTAAAAAAATAGCATGATCTCTCTATAAATTGAACATGTCAGATGTATTATACCATAAAAATAAATTATATTCACCCAATTTTTCTTATAGAGTACATATAATCTTCCCCTATTTATTAAATGTGGGGAACATAAAATACAACATGAAACAATATAATAATTATCTATATGAAATGAATAGAAGAAGCAACCCATATCTTCTGTAAGAACCTATATTTTTTGTGAGGTGAAAACATTTTAATTTTCATTAATTTATTTAAATTTATCCTAATGGGAGTGACTGGTGGGTAACGTAGAAAACTAGTGTGTCCATGGCTTGTATAAAGCCCAAAGCTTGAGATTTTGGAGTAGGTAGTTGGGCCGCACAATTAGTAGAAATTGTGCCACCCATTCCGCATGGTTTGATCAAACCATATGGGGTGATCCTTTGAATTGTCCAGGGATACACTATTTAATGAAACTATGCAACCCAGGACACACGCCCGTGCATTTTTTGTGGACATTTTAATAGAGGGAAAATTCACATTCAGTGCATGATCTATCTAATTAGGTTCCATGATCATGTGAGGGGTTTCTTGAGGTAGTTCATGGCACAGGGTTGGTGCACGGTTTATCCAAATGTGTGGCCAAACTGTTCCCCCTTTAAAAGTTGGGTAAAATGAAACTTTTTCCCATAGGATTTAAATTTTTAAACCCCTATCCAATTTTCTTATTCCTCCAATAGTGTCCACCACTTTCTCTCATTATAAAACTCCCATAGAATCCTACTAGGATTTATGATATCTCACCCATCTTAACTCCAATTGATCCATTGTTAGTCTCATTGGACAGACACTAGTGAGTTTTTTATTCTTTAGGCTCCTATCATCTTTTTTCATTCTATTAATTAGTCTATTTTGGTGTGAGATCGCATACCCTATTTTCAAGTCATTCATTTATTCTTTCTTTATCTTCTGATATACACCAAATTAGAGGCTAATACTGGATGGGTGTTCTTCTATGGGAATAAGGTAGGTGGTATATATCTTTTCCCTCAAAGTATGGATGTTTATACCCTTTTGTCATTTTTTTATATTCCATACTTTTTTGGCATTGCTTCCTAAATTAATAATCCTTTTATCTGATGTTTTATTCATGTTTGAGACATTTCATGACAACCTTATGCTACATTTGAGGTTTTCATCCTCAACTCAAACCACCCATGGGGTGGGTTCTTCCCTTTTCCATGGAAATGTCACCCTTGGGATGAGTTGATCTCACTATTATTTATGGGGAATTGAATGTAGTAATAGATTTGATTGTTAAATGTTGTAAGAACCTTAAATAACTTTTTAATTTGTATATGAATGTTATGAAATAGATAATTCCTTAGCATGTGTATGATTATGAAGGGATTAATGAAATTTTTATGAAGTGGTCAGTGAATTGGTTATGATGTTAATGGAGGGTTCATGGTATGTCACCTATGACCCACTTGGATGCCTTAAACATTTCTACTCCTTGGATATGACTTACTTGGATTCCTTGGACATTTCTACTCCTAGGATCCAATTTACTTGACCCACCTGGATGCCTTGTACATTTCTACTCCTTTGATATAGATTTATTGGATGCCTTTTAAATTTCTACTCAATGGATCCAATTTAATTAACCTGCTTAAAAGGATTGGAAATTTATATTTTTTGGATCTAGTTTACTTGAATCACTTGGATGCCTTGGACATTTTTACACATTAGATCCATGACCATGTAAGTCTGATACTTGAGTACACAATGTAGGTCATTGATGATGTTTACTATTATTTATAGTTAGACCTTATATAATAGTTTATTTTTCATAACTAGCCTTGATATACAGAAAAATATCATTTATAATCTTATCACTTTTACTCTTATTATACATGCACACTACTTCAACTTTTATGCACAAATTGGACTTGTTATAGACACTATTGGTGGTGGCCTACTCAGTGTTATCTCACAACTTGTCTAATCCATCATTTGGTACCCAAGAAGACATCATGGATGAAAATAGTGATAGAGGAAATCACCCTCTTTGTGATGTTTTATTTATTATTTTATAGGATCAAGGGAGCATATGACCAGGTTTTGGATCGTGATGTTATCTGGATAAAGTTTATTTTTGGTATTTTTTTTACTTTTGATACATTTATTATACTATATACATTTTTCTATGTATTTACTATATTTTTAAAATATCTGGTACATACTCATCATTCTTTATATGATGATTCCCTTAGCTTGATTATTATTATTGTTGTTTGGATAATTTATCTTTTGATCATATTTGATAGTATTCTTCTACCTTATATGCATTTATGATACCAATATGTTATTATGATAATGAGGGTATAGTATCCCCACCATACCATAATATACCCTCACAACTAGTTGTAAGCCTCTTTCATACAGGGAGGTGTGCTTGAGGCCATGTCACCCACCGGCTCGGGGCACTATTTAGTGGCTTCCAGGTCAGAATGTTACAAAGTGGAATCAAATGTGAGGTTTTATTTTATTTTCTTCTTTATATTAGGGATTAGTATATAATATAATCAAAAATAATTTTGATTTAGTAATGAGTTGTTCTTGGGAGTAGTTAACCCTTGTATAGGGGGAAACTGAATTACCTAGGAATGGGACTTGATGTTCTAGTTTGTGCTTATTAATGTTGATCTAATTTCACCATCAGGTGATGAACATGGTTTTTTATGATTATTTTTGATTTGGTTTTTCCCTTAAACTGATATGGAAAAGAGATATTGGTCTCATGAATCTTTTTAGGCACATTTTAAATTCACATTCTAGACATATTTTATGCCATATAGGATGCATTTCTTGACTGCATGAGATTCATTAGATGTGCCTTGTAAGATATAACTTTTATTTTAATAACATTTCTTGGAGGGGACTGAGAAAAATAATTGGTTACTCAATGTTCCTACATTAACCTAATAGTTTTTTCATACATATATTAATGCAGTCACCTTAAGTACTCAATTATGGAATGTTGAGTCATGGACCATTGGTCGTATAGGCTGGAGTGAGTTATGGTTGGGATTAAATGGATTCCATAACTCAATTTATAGTGTATGGGAATTTTTAAATTAGAAATGGTAATATATATAATTAAACCATTTAAAAAAAAATTTACTATAAATAAATATGAATTTAAATGAATTTAAATTCTAGAAACAAATAGTAACTGTTAAATGGAGATGCTAATTGCAACTTAAGGGGTGTTTCCTCTATAAATTAAAATTGAAATTATATATAATTAAGCCCTTGTATTATAGAATAGAACATAACTCAGACCCAACCATGTGTTCATATGATCCTTATGTCTCTTAGATTTGGACTTAGAAGTAGGTATAGGGGTGTGACTTGTGTATATGAATACCTATACCTATCCTTTTTTGTATTTCTATGATCTTATCGCTATAAAATATTGTCTGAGGCATGTTATTGTAATTTTCAGATATATTCCACAATAATAGCCTATATTTGTGCACTAGGAGGGTGGCGAAGACCATGCTCTGGAGGTGGTGGTCCCTAGGTCACATGAAGAATCTCTAATGTCGCCACTTGTGGAACCTCCAATTATAGCAGATATAGGTGTCAATGACTATTTTTGAGAGGGTTTCCTATAATTTTTTAGAACTTTTTAGGGATCCCCTCATCTTACCTTAAATATGGTAGAGTTGACACATGAGTTCCAGCAGTAGCATCCACCCACTTTCTCAGGGGGATGGTGGCCCCCAGGTTGCTGGTCTTTGGATTGAAACTATCTTGTCTATATTCAAGAACATGGAGATTCCTCTAGAGAGGAGGGTAAATATCATGATGTATATGATCTGGGGATCCACCTAGTATTGGTGGGATGTCCTGAATTAGGTAGATAGTCATTTGGATATGGTTTAGAGGGACTTCTAGTCCAATTTTTATGACTACTTTTTCCCTGAGACATTGAGGGTTGATTGAGATAAAGAGTTTATGAATCTGGAGTAGGGTGTTATGTTTGTTATGGAGTATTCGAATCACTTAATAGACCTCTAGTTATTTGTTTTAATATATCTTGTGAATGATATTTTTAGGTAAAGATTCTTTGAGAAAGGTCTCAAGCATGTCATTTGATCATTGGTGAATGTTTTTGGTTGACTACTATATATGAAATATTAGATCAGGTGCTTATTAATGAGAATAAATTTAGGGAATCTGGAGGCATGGATCAGAGAATTTTAGCTTCTCGAACCAATGGCACGGTGTTAAGTGAAAATAATTTGTGCTTCGAGACCTCGTGTGAGGGAAGTACCATCCATAGCATGGGTTCTGGTAGTTCTATTTTCTGTCATTAGTGTGGGAGGTAGGGACACATGAGGAGCCAGTGTGATAGAAACCCTATTAAGTACTATGCCTGCAGCAAGATGGTCCATATACAGTGGTTTTGTAGGGCCTTCTCTCCAACTTCCAATGAGAGAGGGTATGCACCAACTTCACATTTCGAAGCGGGTTCAACAGCTTCTTGTAATGCAAGGAACAAGAGTGTGTCCAACTGATCTGGATAAGGTGGTGGTCGTGTTCGGGGTATCCAAACACTAGATTTACAATGATAGTATATTGGGCCTACTTAGGATAGTCAAGTTTTTTATCAGGGTTGTGGATCTGGCCAGATGTATCTAGTGAAACTGATACCTGAAGAGAAGAGTTTTGGGCCATCTATAGTGAGAAGTACTATTCTGGTGGCCTCTACATTAGTATCTATCCTATTTTATAGAGGTACTTATTATTCCTTTATATTTTTACCTATTTATGATATCCTTGGAATCGATTTTCAATTTTCTTATGGAGTGATGAAACTTGATACTTTATTAGGGATATTATTAGAGATGGTATTATAGTGTAGGGATTACCCCTCAAGATAGGTGAGTTTCACTTTATATGGAACCTCTTTTTCCTCAATATGATAGTATTTTACATCATTCTTAGGATGGAATAGTTGGTTCCCTACCATCCTTACATTGATTTCTATCCCCAAAGGGTGACTTTCACTTCATCATAGGGTGGGTCTTTTATTCACAAGGGTGAATGGGATGTTTAGGAAAGTCTATATGGACTTGAGCATCGTGGGATGGGTGGGGTGATAGCCTAGATTGCTAGCTTATATTTAGATGAGTGGGCAATTAATTAGGTGGATTTCCCTCTAATGGTAGATCGTTTCAGGGACATTTTCCTAAAATACTTTTCAGGACTACCTCATGAAAGAGAAGTACATTTTTCAATTGATTCAGTGCCTAGAGATGCACTAGTATCCATTCCTATGATGGTTACTACTGAGTAATAAAAGATCAAGAGGTAGCTAGAGGAGTTGGAATAAAAGGGTTTTATATGACCCAGTACTTCTCTATAGGTTTATCTGGTCCACTTTTATAAGAATGTGGATGGAACCTTTTTTTTATGGGTGGATTTCTAGAAGTTGAATCAATTGATGGTTAAGAATAAGTATCTTTACCCCATATAGATGACCTCTTTGACTATATTTAAGGATCTTGGGTTTTCTCAAAAATTGATTTGAGTTCAGGTTGTCATCAGGTATGTGTTATACCTTCAGTCATACCTATTATAGTGTTCCTTAGAAATTATACTCTTTATGAATATCGGTTTATGTTGTTTGGTATTACAAATTCACTGGCCATTTTCATAGACCTGGTGAATTGGGTTTTCCACCCGTATTTGGATACTTTCATGGTGGTTTCATGGATGAAATCTTGTAGTATTCTCAAACTCAGCTTGATCATTCTAAACACCCAGGAATCATTCTGAATACATTAAGAGATCATAGGTTATATGCCAAGCTCAAAAAAAAATTTCTGGATGGATGAATCTCACTTACTATGTCATATTATGTCAAATATAGGATTATCAGTTGACCTAGAGAAGGTGAGGACTGTAGTTTCCTAAGATCATCCCAAGAACGTATTTTATATATAGAGTTTCTTAAGACTAGCTAATTATTACAATAACTTCATATAATACTTCTCATTCCTAGAAGCACCTCTTATGAGATTTACTAAGAAGGTTGCGATGTTTATATGGTCAGAATCCTGTGATATAGCCTTTCAGGAGCTAAAAGAGATACTGGATTTAGCACCGATCATGATTCTTCTAGAGCTAGTCATAATTTATATAGTCTACTGTGATGCATCAGGTGTTGGGTTAGGATCAATTTTGATGTGGGAGGAGCGAGTTGTGGCATACGGGTCTCATCAGTTGAGGCCACATGAGAGGAACTACTCAATCCACGATCTCGAGTTAGTCATTGTTGTTCATGACTTGTACTGTTGGATGTATTACTTACTAGGAGAGCATTGTGTGGGGTATATGGACCATAAAATCCTTGAGTGCATATTTACGCAGTGTGATTTTAATCTTAGAAAATGAAATTGGGTTGAATACCTATAGTATTTTGACTTTTATCTTTCTTATATTTCTAGAAAGGGTAATGCAGTTGCCGATGTTATTAGTAGGAAGACTCAGACATTGTTGGTTCAAGAGTCTAGTAGTGAGTGGAATATTATGGTCCTATTTTAAAAAATGCATATATAGGTTTAGAACCATCATGGAATGTCTTTACTTTCATCGTTATTATACCTCTTCACTTCGATAGAGATTGAATATGGGGAAACTATTAGATTCTAAGGGCTTGGTGATACGGGGGAGTATTGAAGGATATGACCCAGCTCTTGGTTGGGTTGTTGTTGAGAATGAGATCTTTCACATTCATGGATGAATATGGGTTACTACATACATCTGATAGGAGTTGATGTGAGAGTCGCATGCCTCTATATGGGTTATGAATCCCAGTCTTACCAAGATGTATCATGACTTACACTATCAATACGGGTATCCATGGATGAAGCGGGAGATATCTAGGCTTGTTACTCAGTGTTCCAAATGTTAGTAGGTGAAATTAGGGCACCAAAAAACAATGGGTCTTTTAAAACCATCACCTATTCATGAGTGGAAATGGGATGCCATAACCATTTATTTTGTGATGGTATTTCCTAGATCACTTCAGCTAAATGACTCTGTATGGGTGATCGTAGACAGGTTAACAAAGGTCAACCATTTCTTACCTATTCGTGAGACCTTATCAGTGGATGGGCATGAGGGATATACATTCATGAGATCATATGCCTCTATGGGGTTCCATTTTCTATCATATCGAATAGATATTCTCAATTCATGTCATAGTTTTGGTAGGGGTTACAGAGGGAACTGGGTTCATAGGTATTGTTGAGTACATCCTATCACCCATAGACCTAAAGTCAGTCTGAGCATACGATACAGGTTTTGAAGGGAATTCTCTAATAATGCATCCTTGATTTCATATTTTCTTATGATAAACACTTACCTCTTATCAATTTCGTTTATAATAATAGTTTCCAGTAGACCATACAGGTGGATCCTTATGATGCCCTATACGGTAGGCCATTCTATTCACCACTGTGATGGTTTTAGGTAGGATAGGTAGTTATAGTAGGTCATCATCTCATTTAGGATATTTTAGAGTAGGTTCAACTTATTAGGAAGTGGATTTCTATGGCTTATTATATACAGAAGTCATACGTGATCGTTGATGTTGACCACTAGAGTTTGAGGTGGGGAGTCAAGTTTTCTTGTGAGTTTTGCCTAGGCTAGGTCATAGATGGATTCAACGATAAGGGAAGTTATCACCTTACTATGTTAGGCTATTTGAGATTCTAGAGATATTTGATCCATTACCTATTGGTTTCGGTTACCTCATAGGTATTAGGCTATGCATGATGTCTTCCATTTATTTCAAATTCATCGATATTATTCTAATCTTTCACATATTATTTAGCCTGGGGAGGTTAAGTTGGAGGTTGATGCATCCTTTGAGGATAATCATATTTGGGTTGTTGATCAAGTCATAAAAGTTCTATAAGGATAGTCAGTTCCTTTGGTATGGGTGGTATGGAAGCACGACCATATACAGGATGAGACTTGGGAGTGTAAGGCCAATGTATATGCCCAAAGGCTAAAGTTATTCTCAGAAGAATCATTACCACCATTGGAAAGAAAATTCAAGTAATAATTGATTTAATGGGTAAGATTGTAAGATCCCATATTTTTTTAGGTGCATACCCTTTTAATTTTCATTAATTTCTTTAATTTTATCCTAATGGGAGTGCCTAGTAGGGTTATTGAGGAAATGGGAGTGTTCTAGACTTGTACAAAACCAAAAGCCCAAGATTTTGGAGGAGGTATATGGGCCAAAGAGTTAGTAGAAACTATTTCACCCAATCTACACATTTTTATAAAACCATGTTGGGTGGTCTGGTGCACTATCTAGGGCTACATGGTTTGATAAAACCATGCACCCCAGTCCACATGCCCATAAATTTGTTGCAGAAATTTAATAGAGGGAAAATGCATGGTCAGTGCACGGTATTTCTAATTGTGAACCATGATTGGGTGAGGGGTCTTTTGAGGAAGTTCATGGTTCACAGTTGGTTCATATTTTGGAAAATCATGCAGTCAAACCATGCACCCTTTAAAAGATGGGTAAAATGACCCTTTTCCCTTAATGGATTTAAATTTTTAAACCCCTCTCCCCTTTTCTTATTTCTCTAGCAGTGGACACCCCTTTATCTCATTGGATCTCCCCCATTGAATAATCCTAGTATTTTTGATATCCCACCCATCCAAAATCTGATTGATCCATCATCAATCTCATTGGACGGATACTGGTGAGTTCTTCATTTCTTAAATCCTTTTGTAATTTGTCTTTCTATCAATGATGTTATTTTGGTGCAAGACCATATTCCTTATTTTCAAGGTATTTATCTATTTCTATGCTTTATTTTGATATAGACCAAATTATAGGCTAAGGTGGTATGGGTGTTTGTAACTCCCCGACCCTAGTCACCTAGATTCGGTTCATTATTACATAACATTGGCATGATTACAAGAGATAAAGTCTTGAAAGACTGATTAATATAGTAGCCTTGGAAGTACAAGATACATACATAAGTTTTACATTACATCATGAAATAAAAAAAACAACATTGTTTCCCCTTTTAACACACTCATATCCTTTAGACTATCCCTACAGGTTAATCATAATATACTTCTTCACATCTTGGGAAAAATAAAACGTATAAAGGGGTGAGCTCAGATGCTAAGTAAGGATAACAATATAGTGGAAAATTTCATAAATAAGAATAAATATTTAAGGCATAAGATTAAAACACAAGCCTTTTAAACTTCAACTTCAGCATAATATGGCAAAGATAAATCAAATAATGTCATTTACTTTTTCACATGAATATTCTACTCATCGAATAATCACATGTAATATCAATAGATAATTTCATAATGATGGAATGTATAATGTCGGACATCATAACCATATATTCAAGGCCTCATGCTAAGACTACAAATAATATTTTGTCAAGGATTTGTTCCAAGACACTAGTTCGTCTCATGATACCTACCGATGCATCGAGGATCTATAGCAGGCTCCACCCCTCATTTACTAAGTCCAATGCATTCCTCATATGAAAAGGTTGAAACATAATATAAATATTCATATTAAATATAGCATACGAAATCTAAATACTTTAACCATAAACCATGAATAGTATAAAAATATCACATCATTGTCAAACATATCACAAAACCTTCAATACAATATGGAAGATTGTATTATAATAAATCAACTTCAAACAATTGTAAAATCCTTCAAAGGATGTTGACATAGATGAAATAAAAACTATTTGAGAGAAATATCTCTTTATATTTTGAAATCATTTAAAAGTCACATAATTATAAAAGAAAACTTTTATTTTGAAAATATTCTTATAAGATTGTAAGGGAATCTTCTAAGGTTTTATAATGGTGTAAAATAGCTGCACTCACTATATAATTTAAAAAAACATTATTTCCTTAATTTTGTAAAAAAAGGTCATAAAGGACCTTGTTTGGAAAATGACGAAAAGATTCCCTTATAAAAAATTTATAAAAATTAAAAAAAGGGTATAAATGACTTTAACCCATAGTCTAGGAAATATTAAAAAAAAATTGAAATGAATTTTTAGGAAACACGGATGTGGATGATAAAGAGGTCCCAGTAGATACTCACGTATAAACAACCTCGGATAAAGAAGAGATTGTAGAATTAACCCTTACCTTGTACTTTTACTTGGTCAAGGTTACGTTAACATCCTTTATAATAGTTAAATAATTGTTATTAAATTATACAAGAACCACATACATAAATATTATATCATATATGATCTTCTAAAATTGCTTTGTTAATGATATTTTAGTAGTATCATTATTTCAGGTGTTAACTGATTTGTTTTCCTTTATATGTTTTGTTAAGTAAGTCTTGTTAGTTATGGATAGGATGTATTTTATTCATATACATAATTATATTATGTTCTTAAAAATTATTTTTAATCATAAAATGAAAATTATTCTTGAATGGTTATGATGGGGAACGAAATCTCATCGTGTCGTGGAGACAGTAAGTTGTACGTACGCACGAGCGACAATATCATTCTATTGATGGTGAAATAATATGTAGTTGGATGGTATATAATATATACAGAATAATTATCAAGTTATATTTATTTTTAACATCAATTATACTCATTATTATACCCATCTAAACAATGAAGTGTTTAATAACAAACTACACCACGACGTGGATACGGTAAGCCGTACGTACACACGTATGGTAACTTTTTCATTCATAGGATGGATAGAATAATGAATATGGTTGTAATATATTTGTAATATAATCAAAGTATGTATAAGGTACTGGATTTATTACTTTGGTATGGAAACAACAAAAAATGAAAGGGGTAGAAGAAAAGAACTTTGAAAGAGGTGATGAAATTATTACCTCTTCTTCGGGTGATTCCTTTTGATTTGATCAAAAGGGATCCTTAGGTTTGTTTTATGATAAAAGTAAGGCCTCTAGGTCGAATTGAAGGTAGTTGGGAGGATATTTGAGCCGTTTTTTCTGAGCCAAATGGATTTTTAGGTGTTATTTTGAGAGAAGGGTAAGTACCCTTTTATAAGAGAGGTGAGGGTCACTTTAGGAAAAGCTTGAAATATTATTTTATTATAAAATCATTTTCAGTTTATAATGAATACAAATGGATTTATTTTGATCATTAGGTGGTTATTGGTCAAAATACTCTCAACCAATAGGTTTTAGACAAGTTTAGGTTACCATATTAACCTTATATTTTAGATTTAACTCTCGGTTAAATAGTTTAACATTTACCATGTCTCCTTGTATTTTTATATTATATGGTTAATAAACTTACTATAAAATTCCAAGAGAAGATAAAGTGGTTCATTTATGACATATATATAATTATATAAGTCTTTTTTCCGAACCTTAGATTTTTAGGACTATTATATAATTTAATAAAATAGTATTTGTTTTAAAAACTCATTTATGTCAATTTTGACACTATTTAGTATTTTATTTTTGTGAAAGTCAAAAAAACTTGATTACTTCTAAAAAATACATTAAATAAACCCAAACATTTCATATTAATCTATAAAATTCTTGTATGGCATCAAAACTTTCAAATTATATTTATTTTAATATTTATAATATCATCTATTTGATTCTTTCATTAATAAAGAAAATATTGCGTCATTATTGTGTCATAAATAAATATATTTAATTGATGTATAAAAATTATAAATAAAATATAATCATATATTAAATCTTTATAGTTTTCAAATTAATATTTATATTCAAAGAGATTAATTATATAACCCCATATAAAATTTTTTTTACTAAAATATACATGCTTATGTTATTTTTGTCTTTACTTTAAATTAATTAATATAAAATGTCATTATCACTCCCAAGTGGCTCCATCGGATCCCAAAATAGACCCAAGGATGCCCATGGTTGGACATGTATCATGAAATAGGGTTACAAAATGTGTTAGGGTAATTTAATATTATTATAATATTATTTTTTACCCTTATTTACTGGATTTACCCTTATACCATGGTAAATAAAATATTTACTGAAGTATCTATTCATAATGTCTACAAATAAAATTTACCTATTTAAAAATTTTGGATATCATAATTTCAAATATGTAATACATTTTTCTAAATTCAAAACATAGAATGTTCAAAAATTAATTTAAAATTAATTCTCATTGTCAAAACCAAAAAGCAGGTTTTTAAGAAGTAAAAACTATCAAAAGATTGACATGTGTTTATGTACAATTTAAAAGTGAAATTAAATCCAATAACCTAAATTATATTAAATTATAAAAATATAATCTAATGATACTTGAAAACCACCCCAAATGTATAATTTAACACTATAAATTATTTTTATTAAAAAAGTTGTTTTTAATTAAAATTTATTAATTTTCACTATTCATCAAAATATGAAAGTCATCAGAAAAGTGACAAAACTTCATCCAAAATAAATTTTTATATACCTACTCTAAAGAATAATTTAATTTCATCAAATTTAATATATAAAAGTTTAAAATATTTTATTTAAAAAGGGTTCTCCATTAAAAGGCGGAAAAACTGCATTTTTGAAAAAAAATACTTCTTTGGTCTGAAAAATTGAATTTGTCCTTATATTATATCTAAGAAACACAAAATATGAATGTTAAAATTATATTTTATATATATAATTCAAAATTTGGTTGTTACTATTCATAACTGCTTTTTAAATGTCTAGTTTGATGGGTTATGGTGCGCTTGAACTCGGTGTTGCGTACATCGCACGCCGTTGTATTATTCAAAGAGAAACGTATTTTGAAAGATTGTGGTGTTACATTATTGCCTCTTTAAATAAATTTCCTCCTCACAATTTGAAATTGTTCTTCATAAATAAAAGGTTGAAAAATAGAAAATGCCTTTGTGGAAAACCCACATCGGAAATAGGGTTAATAAAATTTAGTCTTAATAAGAGAGAAAAATGAAAAAATTACCACCAAATTAGGATTTCAAATATGAGAATATTGGTGGAAATTATAATTGGAGGAAAAATGTAAATATGTATTAGGAGTGATTGAGGCCATCAATCACAAATAAGTTAATGGAAAATTGAGGGCCTCAAAGCCATAAATCTATGATGATTTAAAATATCATCAGTTCAACAAAACATAAGGTATTAGAATAAAAAAATTTGGTTTTAATATCCTTTCCCTAAAGTTTAATAATTATTTTCTTCATATAATAAGAAAATAGACTACTTGACAAGTAGAGTTACATCCTTTAACTAATTTCTACTACAAACTCATCTTTCACTTCAAAAGATAATAGAACTCAAAAATATTCTATTTATCCTAATAATATAAGGTTCCAAACATATACCATAAAGAAAACTAATTTATTATAACTAGGGACTTCCTGTAGGCTAGTGGTAGGTGATAAATCCTTGTCGCACTTTGGTTGTGGGTTCGATTCTTGTAGCTTTGTCTGACGTGATGGGTTATCGCCTGACCAGCAGGTTGTCCTTTTTCTAAAACTATTATATTGTAATATTCCAAAAATAATATTAAAAAATGTTTTAACATTAAACAATAATATCCAAAGTTCAACTTAATCCATTCCAACCTTTAAAGTTATCCAAAATACTTCTTTCCAAACTCTCTCTAAAAGGTCTCTAAATTCCAAAATCAATTGTAACATCCAAACAACGTAAATTTTCCCTTACTGTGACATACTAAAAATATGATTACCTTCATCATATTAAAACCTTTATGAAAACAAAAAGTACTAAAGTACAATCCTTATATATATATATCACATTCTTCTTATAACCAGAATATAATTCTTGAATCCAAAAACACAAATACATTAATTATTCCACTTCAACTATAGTATTAGCATAAGCTTTGCCTTTCACCCTTGGCCTTTTTTGAGGTAATTTTCCTTGGAACTTAGGAAATTAATTTTCATAATGCCCCATTTCTCTACAATTTTAGCATTCAACATTAACATCCTCTTTCTTTCCCTTGAAATCACGAGCCTGGTGAATTTTTTCTCCACATTTGTAACAAAATCTCATTCCTTTTAGGTAAGTACTAGGGTGTTTCATACCATAATTATCACATAAGGGAAATCCTTATTTCCCTTTTTCCCTTTATCTGTCTCTTTCTTCACCGTTCTCTTCTTCTCTTTCTTTACTTTAATGTTATAAGACTTAGATTATTCCTTTTTAGTCTTGATAGCACATGAGACTATATATTCGTACATCGAGAAGGATAGTGAGACTAATGCTCGACATAGAAATGGTTTTAACCCATCAAATAATTGATCAATATTACTCCTTGGGTTTTGTATATAATCTGATGCATGCCTTTATAACCTTGAAAAGTTAGCCTCATACTTTGCGACATTCTCATCCTCCTTTTTCCTCAAACTCAGAAATTGCCTTTCTATATCTGCTCGATGGTCACGAGAAAAGTATTTTTTCAAGAAAATCTCTTTAAACTCCCTCCATTTCATATTTGATACTTATTCATCCTCTTTTGTGTTTTTAATTAATGACCACCATTGATCTGCATCTCCCATGAGGTGATAAACTGCCATGACAACTTTTTCCCTTTCATTGCTCCCCAAAGCTAAAAATATTTTTTCTAGGGAACTTATCCATTTCTCAGCTAAAAGTGTATTTGTAGTCCCATTTAATGTTGGTGTTTTTTGCCTCATGAAGTGTTCTAGCATCAATCCTCCACGTTGTGGATCAGGGTGCTCCATACGGGTAAGGTTATTAGTCATAACCTGAGTGAGTTGTCCTAGTATGGTGATAAGATGATTAGCACTTATTTCATCACCATATCCACTATAATTCTCTTGAGTATGTGGGAAATCCCTATATGGATTATGTGCATTGATATGGTTTCTATTCCTTCTACTAAGTTCCATTTCTAAACAATGGCATACACTAGAATAATTTATGAATTACAATACATAATTCCAAACTTGTAAAACACTTAACATAAATTAAGCAGATTATGGATATAATCCATAATCATAAAAATGATTTCTTTGGGGAAGTATATACTCATAAATCCTTCATAATGGTTTTTAAATAAAATGTGAATTATCCTAAGCATGTCCCCCAGGAGTGTCGTAACCAAGAGGGTAGTAAGGCCCATTGCCGTGTACTAGGAAACCCGGGTCAAGCCCGAAACTCCTTTTCGGAGTTTTCACTCATAGGTACATCTATGCCAGAGCCACCTCTACCTGCTCGTATCTAGATAGGGATGTATTTCTTGTAAAATAAACAAAATCCCTACATTACCAAAATTCTAGGAAGTCCTTTAATATTAATCCTCAAAGTCTATCTTAGAGTAATGTTCTCTAATCAGAGTTTATCTAAATCTAGTTTCCAAGGTTTGTACTAAACTTCATCTGATACCAACTACAACACCCCAACCCTAGTCACCCATAGTTAGTAAATTATTACATAACATTGGCATGATCACAAGAGATCAAGTCTCGAAATACCGATTAGTTTAGTAGCCTTGGAAGTACTAGATACATACATAAGTTTTACATTACATCATGAAATAAAAAAACAACATTGTGTCCCCTTTGAACACACTCATATCCTTTTTCCTATCCATGTAGGTTAATCATAATATACTTCTTCACATCCTAGGAAAATAAAATATAGAAATGGGTGAGCTCAGATGCTAAGTAAGGATAACAATATAGCAGAAACTTTCATAAATAATCATAAACATTTAATACAGTGTATAAGATTAAAACACAAGCCTTTTAAACTTAAATTTCAGCATAATATGGTAAAGATAAATCAAATAATTATATTTAATTATTCACATAGATATTATACTAGTCGAATAACCACATGTAATATCAATATCTAATTTCATATTGATGGAATGCATAATGTCAGACATCATAACCACATAGTCAAGTCTTCATGCCAAGACTACAAGTAAGATTTTTTCAATTCCTTGTGACAAGACACTAGTGTGTCTCATGAGACCTAACGATGCATCGAGGAGCTACAGCGAGCTCCACCCAACATTTACTAAGTCCAATGCATTCCTCATATGAAAAGGTTGAAACATAATATAAAGATTCATATTAAATCTATCATACAAAATGTAAATACTTTAACCATAAACCATGAATGGTATAAAAATATCACATCCATAGTCAAACATATCACAAAACCTTCAATATAATATAGAATATTGTATCATAATAAATCAACTTCAAACAATTGTAAAATCTTTTAAAGGATGTTGACATTGATGAAATCAAAACTATTTGAGAGAAATATCTCTTTCTATTTTGAAATCATTTAAAAGTAACATAATTATAAAAGAAAACATTTATTTTGAAAATATTCTTATAATATTTTGAGGGAAGATTTTAAGGTGTTATAATAGTGTAAAATAGCCTCACTTATCATATAAGTTAAAAAACATTATTTCCTTAATTTTTTCAAAAATTTCATAAAGGACATTGTTTGGAAAACGACGGAAAGACTACTTTATAAAAAAATTATAAAAGGTAAAAAAAGGGTATAAATTACTTTAACCCTTATTCTAGGAAATAGTAAAAATGTTTTGAAATACATTTTTAAGAAACACAGATGTGGATGATAAATAGGTCTCAGTAGATATTCACGTATAAATAACCTCGAATAATGAAGAGAGTGTAGAATTAACTCTTACCTTGTACTTTTCCTTGGTCGAGGGTATGTTAACCTCATTTATAATAGTTAATTAATTGTTATTAAGTTATACAATAACCAAATACATAAATATGATATCATATATGATCTTCTAATATTACTTTGTTAATAACATTTTAGTAGTATCATTATTTCGGGTGTTAACTGATTCATTTTCCTTTATATGTTTTGTTAAATAAGTCATTTTTGTTATGGATAGGATGTATTTTATTCATATCCAGAATTATATTAAGTTCTTAAAAATTATTTTTAAACATCAAATGAAAATTATTCTTGAATGGTTATGATAGGTAACGAAATCTCATCACGTCGTGGAGACGGTAAGCCGTATGTATGCATGAGCGACAATATCATTATATTGATGGTGAAATCATATGTAGTTGGATGGTATATCATATATAAATAATCATTATCATGTTATATTTATTTTTAACATCAATTATACTCATTATTATACCCATCCAAATAATGAAGTGTTGAATAACAAACTACTCCACGACGTGGAGATGGTAAGTCGTACGTACGCATGTATGGTGACTTTTTCATTCACATTATGTATAAGGTACTGGATTTATTACTTTGATATGGAAACAGAAAATAAATAGGAATTGGAAGAAGAAAAGAACTTTGAAAGATGTGATGAAATTATTACCTCTTCTCTGGGTGCTTCCTTTTGATTTGATCAAAAGGGATCCTTAGGTTTGTTTTATGATCAAATTAAGGAATCTAAGTCAAAGTTAAGGTAGTTGGGAGGATATTTGAGCAGTGTTTGTTCGAGACAAATTTATTTGGAGGTGTGATTTTTAGATAAGGGGAAGTACCCTTTTATAAGAGAGGTGAGGGTCACTTTAGGAAAATCTTGAAATATTATTTTATTATAAAATCATTTTCGATTTATAATGGCTCCAAATGGATGTATTTCAAGAATTAGGTGGTTATGGGTCTAAATACTCTCAACCAATAGGTTTTATACAAGTTTAGGTTACCATATTAACCTTATCATTTAGATTTAACTTTTGGTTAAATAGTTTAACATTTACCATGTCTCCTTGTATTTTTATATTATATGGTAAATAAACTTACTATAAAATGATAATAGAAACTCAAGTGCTTCATTAATGATATATATATAATTATATAATTCTTTTTTCCTAACCTTAGATTTTTAGGACTATTATATAATTTAATAAAATAGTATCTGTTTTAAAAACTCATTTATGTCAATTTTGAAACTATTTAGTATTTGGTTTCTGTGAAAGTCAAAAAAACATTATTACTTCAAAAAAAAATTAAATTAACCCTAACATGTCATATTAATATATAAAATTCCTATATGGCATAAAAACATTCAAATTATATTTATGTTAATATTTATAATATCATTTATTTGATTCTTTCATTAATAAGGAAAATAATGCATCATTATTGTGTCATAAATAAATATTTTTATTTTATGTATAAAAATTATAAATAAAATATAATCATGTAGGAAATTTTTTTATATTTAAAATTAATATTTATAGTCAAAGATTTCAATTATATAACTCCATATTAAATTTTTTTTACTAAAAGATACATGCTTATGTTATTTTTGTCTTTACTTTAAATTAATTAATATAAAATGTCATTATCACTCCCAAGTGGCTCCATGGGGTCCTAAAATCGACCCGAGGATTTCCGTGGTTGTAAATTTATCATCCAATAGGTTTAAAACACGTGTTAGGGTAATTTAGTATTATTATAATATTATTTTTTACCCTTATTTACCGGATTTTCCCTTTAACCATGGTAAATAAAATATTTAATGAAGTAACTATTCATAAAAGTTACATGTTTACACATTTTGGACCTCTTGATTACAAATATGGAATCCATTTTTCCAAATTTAAAACACATAAGTTTCATAAATTAATTTAAAATTAATTCTCGTTGTCAAAATCAAAAATTGATTTTTTAAGAAGTAAAAACTATCAAAAGATTGACATGTGTTTATATACAATTTAAATGTGAAATTAAATACAATGACCTAAATTATATTAAATTATAAAAATATAATCTAATTATACTTTTACACCACTAAAATGTATAATTTAACACTGTAAATTATTTCGATTAAAAAAGTTCTTTTAATTAAAATTTAGTATTTTTCATTATTCATAAAAATATGAAAGTTATCAGAAAAGTGTCAAGAATTTATTATAACTAAATTTTTATGTCCCTATTATAAAGGAGAATTTAATTTCACAAAATTGAATATATAAAAGTGTCAAATATTGGATTTAAAAATGGTTCACCATTAAAAGGCGGGAAAACTGTATTTTTGAGAAAAAAATACTTATTTTGTCTAAAAATTGAATTTTTCCTTATATTATATATAAGAAACACAAAATATGAATGTTAAAATTATATGTGATATATATAAAATTCAAAATGTGGTTATTACTATTCATAGACTCTTTTTAAATGGCTAGTTTGATAGGTCACAGTGTGCTTAAACTCGGTGTTACGTACATCGCATGCTATTTTATTATTCAAAGATAAACATAATGTGTAATATTGGGGTGTTATAGTGTTCTTATACAGTAATATGGTAGGTTTTCTATAACTTTTCCCTCAAATTTTGATTGTTTATACCCTATTTCTATTGTTCCACATGCTGAAATTTCTAGGTTTTTCTTACTAAATTAATAAACCTTTAATAGAATATTGAATTCATGTTCAAGACATGCCATGAAACCCTTATGCTAGTTTTAATGTTGTTGACCTCAACCCAAACCACCCATGGGGTGGGTTCTTCCCTTGTCCATGTAAATTTTACCCTTGGGTTGAGTTGAGCTCGCAATTCATTTTGGGGAATTTAATGTGGTAATAAAGTGGATTAATAAAGGTTGTAATCACCTTAAAAAACTATTCATTTGTATATTAAAGGTATTAAATGGATAATCTATTAGCTTGTATTTGATTATAAATTTATTGATGAAATGGTTTATGAATTGGTGAACGAATTGTTTATGATTTTAATGGATGGTTTGCAGTATGGAACTGACAAACCACTTGGATTCCTTGGATATTTCTACTCCTTGGATCTAGCTTACTTGGATGATTTGGACATTTCTACTCCTTAGATATGGTTTACTTGACCCACTTAGATTCCATGTACATTTCTACTACTTGGATCCATCTTACTTGGATACCTTGGACATTTCTACTCATTGGATCTAATTTACTTGACCTACTTGGATTCCTTGGACATTTCTACTCCATGGATATGTTTTACTTGAATAACTTGGATGCCTTGTACATTTCTACTCCTTGGATCCTATCATATGTAGGCTTGATACTTGAGTACTTGACATAGATCTTTGATGATGTTTCCCATTCTTTACAGTTATCCATTATGTTATGGTTTCTTATTCACATCAATCCATAATAGATAGGATAGTATCATTTCTACTGTTATAAATTTCACTCCTATTATACATGAAAACTACTTGTAACTTATATTCATGGATTGTAATTGTTATAGAAATTTTTGGTGGTGGCCTACTAAGTGTTATCTCACCCCCTACTCAAGCATCTGTTTGGTACCTGGGTAGACTTTATGGATGCAGGTAGCGACATGGGAAAGAACTTGCTCAGTGATTCTTGGTTGATTGTTTCATAGGATCAGGGGAGCACAGGAATGAGCTATATATTTTTATTATATCTAAAGATAATTTCTTTTTGTCCATTTTTCCTTTTGATACATGTAATTTAATGGATTATTTTTTCCATTTATTTCCTATATTTTGTATAGATTCATGGAATACTCATCATTTTATATATGACACTTCCCTTGGATTGATTATTATTACTATTGTATAGATTATTTATCTTCTAATCCTGGTTTATATTATGCTTCCACATTATATTCATTTATGATATAGTTGTGTTAATATAATCATGAGGGTATAGTATCCCCATTATAACATCATAAACCCTCGCTGCTAATTGGATACCTCTAGCATACAGGATGGAGTTCTTGGGGACATGTGAGCAACCAACTTAGGGCACCATTTAGTGGCTTCCGGGTGGGGATGTTACATCATCAATAAGGCTAATAAAATATAAATAAATAAACAAGGCTTCATTGAGCAATACATAATAAAAATAAGTTTTAAATGGCCTCTAGACCAACTCAAAAACCTCTTATTGATACCCTAACCTCCATAGCATTACTCTCTATAAGACCCAAGCTCCAATCAACGGCCACCACCTAAATCTTTATAAACTATAGATATTAAATCTATAACCAAGAATATTGAAAACTTCACTATGTGTATATGTGGGGGTGAGTACACTAACCAAGTAGGATTTATCTTTTTTCATTAACCCTCCTAGGTTAGTGTTATAAAATCGAATGCATGTAACATTTCTGTAGGTGTATCTCAACCCATATCAGAAAAACATTAATATAGTAATAACAATAAATAATAAACCATGTGTACAATCCAAACCAAAATAACACCTAATAAGAAATCATGAATGTCACATGCACCAATGCTTATAAATATTACTCACATACCTCGATAACCCCCACTAACTAAACTCAACACCCATATAATATTTCTCAAACTCAATTGGTGAGTTTATTATATAGGTACATTTGGTGGTTTAAATATTCAAGTTAGGGAACATATATTCTACTCGAGTTATAGTGCACATTTTGTTGACAGAGGGATTTTCTCTAAACTATTCTCGGGGCCTTATTAAATATTTCATCTTTGAATTAGAAAAGTCAAGTTGGAGTTGTGTTTGTGGATATTGTTATTATGTAATGTATATTTTTCCTATATCTATTTTGTTGTTTTTTACTTATATATTTGGACTATGAGATACCCAAGTCTTTCTATTATTTCTAACTTATATATGAGTCTTTGTAGATTTACTCATAGTAAGTTAAATGTGGAAAATCATTCTCCAATGATGCATAACTATACAAGATACTTGTATTTAAACTTTAATGATTGAAGAATATTACAAAGTTCAGTGTAGTCTAGTTTTATATATAGGGAATCTTGAACTAAGACATCATGAAAATAATCTCATAGAAGGGTATTGGTTTAAATGATTCATATGAAAGGTTTACCTAGGAAGACATGAAAAATCTCTTAATAGGATAAAATATACATCCATAAATTTAAAAAAATCAATACATATAGATACTATCAAAGGTAGTATTCCTAGTCTAGTCACATAGATAACAAAGGTTAGTTTATTTTCATTACTAAGAGTAGATCTGAAGGTCCTAGAAAGGGTTGAATTAGGTACACCTAAAATTACATTCTTAATAAATATTCCAATTAAAATTTCCATAAAAATCATATCATAAGTATAAAAATTAACAAATGAGAATTAAAAAAATTAAATATAAATACTTAAACAAAATTTAAAATGAACTAATATGAAATGAAAATAATTGTTGGTCAGATTAGATTACTCAATAGGGGGTGAATTGAGTATCTATAAAAATTTATGTTACAAATTGATTCTTTGTAAATTTCACCCAATTAAAAATACAATCAAAGTCAGTTTGTAGTGAATTTATAAAAGTCTTAAATGTTCAATTAATTTCTCATAAGATTGATTATTTCTTAGATAAACTAATCTAGAGATTAATATAACTTTTGAAACTAACCTACTGGTTAAAAATAGTTATAAACACTTGATAAACTAACTATAAAAGTAAAACTTTAGTTTCCTAAAATATAATATAAAGTAGAAAAACAAAACTAAATTAAAATAAATCATGGATAAGACAAGTGTTTCAGTCTCAAACTGAGACCTAATCCACTTGACTTGGTGATCACCTACCACCAAGTAGTTTATATTAATAAACTTGATCTACACCCAGGATCAGGGTAAACAACAGTGCATAGGACTAAATAGGTCACACAAACTCTTCTTCTATTCTTTGTGGGTTTAAACTACCAGGCCACACAAGGACATATTCCACACTTATTAGTGGGAGTAAACATATATAAGAAGATATGAGAGGAATGATATCTTGTATCCTTTAGTTTAGTACAAGAGATAGTGTGTGTTTTAATATAGACACACACACACTACTTGAAAGCTAAAAGCAGTATACAACAGATTAAAGATGATGAGAAAGTGTTATAAGTGCTCTGAGTGTTATTCTATGTAGCTCTAGACATGTAGGATGAATCAGATGCAAGCATCGTGTCTTCTTGTGAAAAACAGAGTATCGTAAGTCTAGTGATCTGGTTTCCAGTGTGATGGCATAAGCTGTATAGCTTGTGTTCTTCTTAGAGTCGGTAATGCGAAGATGTTTTTGGCTCTGATCTACGGTAGTTTAGACTTCAGTAATTCAGTTCTCTTTTCAAATGCTCGCTCCTTAGCCTTTTGTTCCAATGCCACGCTTTCCTTTTTTTTACAGAGTGCATGTGTTGGAGCCAACAGGATGCATGTATTCTACACCTCGTACCTTGTATATTTAGGTGAAATTTCTACAAAGAAACATTAATTATTTCATTTCCTTTAAATTCCTCAAATATGGTCGTTAGAAATTAAATTGAAAATGACAAAATAGATTAAATAATGGTGTCGTAGTTTGTCTTGAAATGGTATCACTTGGAAATGGTGTCACCACAAAATGGTGTCTTCTTCTTTGACTTTGAGCAGTGAGACAGTCATAATGGAACAGTTTCATTGAGATCAGGAATCAGTAGCACAGATGTGGTGTTAGGATCATGGTGTCTGGTTCTTTTCCAAACTTTGAACGGTGTCTTGGTGATGGTAGCAAGGAATCAGTGTCACAGACTTCATGAGATCTGAAACTAGTTATGGTGTTAGGGTCACACTGTCTGGGTCATGATGTTTGGATCATGATTTTTGGGTCACAGTGTCTGGGTCATGGTTTCTGGGTCACAGTGTCTTGGTCACGGTGTCTGGGTCACGGTGTTAGGGGTCACGGTGTCAGGGTCACGGTGTCAGGGTCACGGTGTCTGGGTCTCTTTCAAAAACCAGAACTGGTGCCAGACATACAGTTTCTTAGACTTATCCAAATATCTATAGATAGTATTAAGCAGTAATATTCACATAATTAATTAGACTTAAACATTCATATAAGAAAACATTATGAAACAAAAGTAAATATAGTTTAAAATAATCAAGCATGATTTATAGGAATCGAGATCTTGTGAAATTTTATTTAAATCATAGGGAAACCAACCATCTCTACACATGATTTGAGATATATTAAATAGGGTTAACCGTATTTGTGATCATTAAAATGTGATTAAAACATGAGGATTCCAACAATATCCCCCTTTTTTATGATCAAAAATCATAGGAGTTAGATTTATGTTCTTATTATACTTTCTCCCCATTTTGGGATTATCAAAAATATTATAGGAAAAAGAAAAAATAATTAAAGTAAATAAGATAATAGACAACAACGGTGCACATTTCATTATATGGAAAGATATTTTTCAGTACAAGCAGTTGGAAAAAGTAAAAAACATCCCTATAAAAATATAGGTTTCACTTTTCTTCAGCACTAGTTGTATTCTCTTTTCACTTGGAAGTAGCATCAAAAGGATCCATAGGAGTAGAAGTAGGGGTTGAAGAAGGAAGTGAACCAACTATTAGAGAAGGAAGAGGTGGCCCTTCAAAAACAAAAGGTGCCAAAGTGGGTTTGGTGGAAGACCAAGGCAACTTTTAGTCAAGGATAACATGTCTAATCTGGCTCAGAGCCAGATATACAGACATCAAGGCATAAGAAAAGGTATTGAATGAGGAAGGAGTTAAAACAGGACTCAAAGGTATAGTTATAGGATACATAATGGCAGTTCATTGCACCTAAAGATATGGCTTCAACAATTGAATAAAATCAGTAATGATCTCACGACCATACTACATTTCCTTCTCGAAATCAACTTTGTTCTCCATGAACTTGTCCAATATAGGAGTGAAATCTTTCATCTTTTGGACTTGATTCTTGAAGTATTGAGTGATAGAAGGAATTCCTAATTCTCTACAAGATATTTGAAGTGATTGGTCATATCATGTTTAGATAAAATCCTATTAAAGTAGAAATCCACTTTCTTAGTAATTTATTCATGAGAATCATTAGAAACATTTGAATTAATCCTCACTAATTAAAGCACTATGTCACTATTCTTGACAACCAAAGATAAACTTTCCTTGTCAAAACCACTTAATACTGACTGAAGTTCCTCCTTAACAATAGTTCTAAGCATATCACTGTCAATGGGTTGAGATGACTGTCCATAGGCATTATAGGTTGTAATAGCTAAAGTGAGGGACTTGATCTGATTTAGAACTTTATGTAGACATCCTTTGTACTCATCATTCAGTTTATTGAGACCAACAACAAGATCAAGTATCTCATTGACTATATGGATGTTTCTATCATCCACTTTGTTAAATATTTAAGTCAAGTTCGGTTGAATTAGAGATGCAACTTTCTGTGGAATCTGACTACTAACATCCTCAATAGGATGAGCAACAGAAGCTTATCCTGATTGCAACACTTTTTTCATATCTCCAACCATATCCCTGAGAGACTTCAACTCATCACTCAACTGCTTGTTCTCAATTCTAACCTCTTGTATTTCATGAATCATTTTTGGTTGAATCTGCCATATGATTTTATCTGACAGCAAGGAAACGTCTCTTTCACTAAGATTTGTCACAGGAGCAGGTTGTGTGTTCATGATCTTTTCAAATCCAGCTAATAAAGTAACTCCAAAAGAATTCAAATCATTGTGACTCACGGAATCAAAAGGTTCTTGTGATAGTTTAGGAAAATAAGCTGAGACAGTTTCAGGCTCCTTAGTAGATATTACTTCTAGAGCAGAAACTAGCTTCAATTGAAACACATTGGAAAGTTTTATACCTTTAACTAAGGCCTCCTTGGTATTATCCACATCAAAGTAGCTAGTGAACTTATACTAGGTATCCACAGTGCTTTGATCAACAAGATTGGGAACTTAAACACTTTCTAGACTGGGGTGTTTCTCCCCCTCAACAGTTGTATCTCTTACAGGACTAAGAGATTTAGTCTCTTGATCTGTTTCTAAAATTTCATCTCTAATACCCTCACCCATTTCTTTTCTATCTAGTTGGAGGGCTTGTTCCATTCTTTCCTCAGTAGATATAATAATTTTAGGACAATATTATTCCTCTAAAAGTTCATCAACGGAAACCCCTTCCTCAAAAGTAAGTTCTTCTTCTAGATTTTCCTTAGGAACAACATTTTATTTTATAGTAACAGAAAATTATTTTCCAGAAGTAGGTTTTTCTTCTAAATAAACACTTCTTTTGGTATAGGGTGCTTACTTCTCAAATATATTTTGTGGAATAGGTAGACTACTATCTTCTTTGTCTAAGACATTTCCTTCTATAAGTGCAACAACTACCTCTTCTTTTTCTTTATCAAGATAATAAAAAACTTCATCTGGTTCCAAACTAGGATTAGATATGTTCTTAGGTATTAAAGGATGCTCAATTAGATTGAAATTTTCATATAACCTTTCATTATCCTCCACCTAATACTTTTTCCAAGGATTCCAACTTATTTTCATCCTTCTAACTATGTCCTTTGAGATACAGAACTCATAGTATTTGATGAATTATTCATTTAGTCCAACCACTCCTTTAGCGTATAGCATTGCATAGATTAACCTTGAATAGAACAAATAGGTATACTTTGAAGTTTTCTTAATCAAATTAGACATGTGAAGTATAATATACTTACACGGATTAATATTGTGACCATATTTCATAAGATGTATCAAGAATACATCTTGATACTTGAGGGGAGAAAAATATCCTTTCCTTGGACTAATCATATTCTGGATAAACTTAAATAGTAATCTCATTTCACTGTCCAACTCAGTAGCAATTTCTCTTATTTTCTTCTTATTTCCAGTCAAACTTCCTTGGGCCTCTTCTAAGACAAAAAACATCACTAGGAGGAGTATGACCTCTATTGGTGTCCTTAAAAATTCCTTCATGAGGTATCCCTAGGTATCTATCCAATAACCTCGAGGAAAAAATACATCTTTGACCATTAATCCAGCTTCTTATAACAAAACCATCTTTAGTATTGAATGAAAACTGGACATACTGATAAAAATGAGAAAAAAAATTTGGATAAATTAGCCTTGTCTCTTTTTTGAAACAGTTTATCCATCTCTTATCTTCCAGTATTTTAAAAACTAAAGACTTACTTGTCCATAATGAATTAGGACAGATTTCTTTTTCTGGTACTACTGTTCTATCAACAAGATTCAGGTTCAACGGTCCTTCAGGTGCTACTTTCGGTGCCTATTTCACTTTATGTTGAGATATGTTCTTATCAGGAGTTGATGAAGATGGGAGCCTCATTCTTGGCATTGAACGAGGTTTAAAGGGAGAGAGATGAAGGGCTAAAAGATGACTTGCAGTTTGAAAGATAGGGGTTTCGGTTTCGAGAGAATTGAGCTCAAGTTAAGAAAAGAGTGAAAGATATTTTTTTATCATTTAGTGATTTCAAGCATCACAAATTCAAAATCATTGGATAAAAACAATAAAATAATTAGCATAATGATACAGGTAATAAAATAAAAATAAAACAAAAAAGAGTCATTACGATGAGTCTGGAATAGATTGTCATGGTGAGACCGGAATAGATTGTCACGGTGAGACTGAAACAGACTGTCACGGTGTCATATTTACGGTGTGACTCCAAATAGTGTGACCGTATCATTTGAGACAGTAAGTGCAAGACTATAACTGAGAGATAGTAACTATGAGACCATAAACATGAAATAGTAACTTCAATAAAGTAACTTGTAGAACTATGAGAGTGATATAGTAATTCTAAGGTAGTGACTTGTGAAACCATAAATCATGAAACCATAAACTGTGAAACAGTAAGTTGTGTAACAGTAAGTTTTGAAATAATACATTTTCTACTTGAGATTTATCATTCCTAATTCTTGTATGATGTAATATATCCTTTCATAATTTAATGGTTTAGTGATTATATCAGCAAGATGACATTCAGTTCCAATGAATTCCAAAGTGATATCACCTTTTTGATAATGGCCACTCAAAAAGTGATGTCTTATATCAATATGTTTTGTCCTAGAGTGTGAAACATGATTTTTTGAAATGTTAATAGCACTTGTATTGTCACAATTTATAGGAATGTGCTGGAATTGATATCCATAATCTAGTAATGTGTGTTTCATCCACAAAATTTGTGCACAATAACTACCAGTAGCTATATATTCATCTTCGGCAGTAGATAATGCAACAGAGTTTTGTTTCTTACTATGCCATGATACTAGATACTTGATTAAAAGGTGACATGTTCTAGAGGTTCTTTTTCTATCTAACTTACAACCACCAAAATCAGTATCATAATAGATAAATAACTCAAATTATTGTCCTCTAGGATAGAACAGTCCTAGATTGGGTGTATGTTTGAGGTATTTGAAAATCCTTTTAATGACATTTAAATGAGATTCATTAGGATTTTCTTGAAAATGATCACACATACATACACTAAACATAATATCTGGTCATCTAGCAGTTAAGTATAGTAAGCTTCTAATCATTTCTCTGTAAGTGGTTTGATCAACAGATTTCCATCTTTATCAAGATCCAACTTACAAGTAGTACTCATTGGAGTATCACTACTTTTAGAAATATCCAAGCCAAAACGTTTTAGAAGATCACTAGTATATTTGGTTTGATTTAAAATAATACCATCTTTATTTCGAAATATTTTAAATCAAAGAAATAATTTTAGTTCACCCATTAAAATAATTTCAAATTCATTTTTCATCATTTTATAAAACTCAATACATAAGGATTTTTTTGAAGATCCAAAAATAATATCATCTACATAAATTTGAACTACTAAAACATCATTGGAAATTAGTTTTATAAAGAGTGGGATCATCTATACCTTTTTTAAAACCTTTGGAAATAAGAAAAGTACTTAATATATCATACCAAGTTCTTGGAGCTTGTTTTAAACCATACAAAGCTTTTGATAATTTGAAAACATGATTTGGAAAGTGAGGATTTGCAAAACCAGGGGCTTGTTCAAAAAACACATCCTCAGCTATAACCCATTTAGGAATGTACTCTTGACATCCATTTGATATATTTTGAAATTTATATGGGAAGCATAAGCAAGAAGTATTCTGATATCTTCAAGTCTATCAATAGGTAAAAAGTTCTCCTCATATTCAATTCCTTCTTCTTGACTATAGCCTTGTGAAAAAAATCTGGCTTTATTTCCAACTATGTTACCAACTTAATCTACCTTATTTCTAAACACCCACTTAGTTCCTATGGTAAAAATGTCTTTGGTTCTATCAAAAAGTTTCCAAACTTTTTTCCTTTCAAACTGATTAAGTTTTTCTTGCATATACATCACCCAAAATTCATCATTGATAGCATCATTAATGTTTTTAAATTCATGTTGTGATAAGAAAACTTGATGTTCAACCTGAAATCTAAGAGAAGCTCTAGTTTGTGTTCTTTTATCTAAATATCCTACAATAATATCTAAAGGATGGTTCTTAAGGGTTCTAATAGCTCTAGAAAAAGAGGAGATAGTGATTTCAGGTTATTCAATAGGTTCATGTTCATTATAACTTGAATATGGAGAATTTTCAGAACTGGAAGTTTTTATAGATTCATTTAAAAGATAGTTGGAGGATTTATCATTTATGTCTAGATTTGACATATCATCCTCAATATTCTCTAGAGAGGTCTTAGGCTCATGTGGATCTGTCTCATCAAACTTGACATGGACATATTACTCCACACATTTAGTTATTTTGTTAAAAACTCTATATAGAGGTTGACTATCCTATAAAAATTCCTTCATCACTCTTTTATGTAAATTTGTCAAGGTTGTACTTAGTATTAAGCATATAGACTTTGCAACCAAAGAATTTGAAGTAGCTTACTTTGGGTTTTATATTGTTCCATAACTCATATGGTGTTATTTTAAGAATAGGTATAATTAACACTCTATTAATAATATTTCATGTTTTATTTAGAGCTTCAACCCAAAAATAAATAGGTAAGTCATATTCACTAAGCATAGTTCTAGTAATTTCTTGCAAGGTCATATTTCTTCTTTCTACAACTCCATTTTGTTGAGGTGTTCTAGGGGAAGATAAATTATAAATATAGCCGTTTTGTGTGAAAAAGGATTCAAACTCTTGATTTTAAGACTCATGTCCATGGTTACTTCTTAAATATTTAATTCTAAGTCCACTAAGATTTTCTAAAGTTTTAGCATATTTGGTGAAATGAGAGCAGGATTCACTTTTTGAGCCAAGAAAAAGGTCCAAGTTTATCTAGAAAAGTCATCTACAATAACATAAGTATAATGCTTCCCATTTAAACTAGAAACTCTAGATGGTCCAAAAAAATCCATGTGAACCAACTTGAGAGGTTGAGAAGTTGAAACTTCTTTCTTAGGCTTGAAGGAAATTTTTTGTTGCTTTCCCTTTTGATAATAATTACACACTTTATCATTCAGAAACTCTAGTTTGGGTAGATCTTTGACTAAACTTTTTCTAGTTAACTTTATAAGAGAGTTAATATTGCAGTGCCCTAGTCTTATATGCCAAATCCAAGACTCTATGTAAAATAAACTTAAACATGAAGCATTTTGAGAAACTAAAGATTATAAGTTAACAGAATATACATTTTTATTTCTTAATGCAGAAAATACTAATTCATTTATAGAATTAAAAACATTGAAAGAATCATTTTCAAATTTAACATGAAATCCATCATCACATAGTTTTGAAATACTAAGCAGATTATATTTCAGTCCATCAATTATAATTTCTTTGGAAATTAAAACTGAGTTAGAGTTATCGATTTGGCCAAGGCCAAAGATTTTTCCTTTGGCATTATCACCAAAGGTGACATGTCCACCATAAATTTTTATTAAGTTCCTGAAACATGAATAGTCTCATGTCATGTGTCTTGAACACCCACTTTCCAAGTACCATAAGATTTTATAGGATCTCTTCAAACAATTTTCCTACAAAATAGTCAAATAAAAATAGACTTTGGTACCCATATTTGTTTGGGTCCAGTAATATTAGTAACTAGTGCTTCAGGAACCCACATATTCTGCATAGGTTTTTTATAAGAATTATGTAAAGTATTTGAGAAATAAACTCTATTTGATCCATAAAATCTTAAAACATTAGAGATTGTATCATAATTTGAACTAGAAGAATGTTTTTCTGAACTAGGAGTAAAGCTGTATGTTCTATATTTAGAAACAAAATTGGTTTTTCCAAAATTTCTTTTACCAAGTTGATAACCAATACCAGTAGTGTATTTAGGGGTAATATATTTTCCTAGAATTTGTACCAAGGTATCTTTACCATTAGTAAACCTTTCAAGATATTTTTTCAATTTCTTATTATATAGCTTTAATTCATTGTTTTCTTTGAGTAATTGAACATTTTTCTCTCTTTCTACAGCAAGTTCAGATTTAACAGTTAAGGTAAGAGCATACTATTTCTTTAAAGACTTGTATTTATCTTTTATTTTATTACATGTCTCCTCAATCATATTGAAATACTAAAACATTTCTTATTTAGACGTATTTTCATAATCACTTTCATCTCTAGAATAATAGGAATTTTGTACAGGAGATTCCAGGGTTACCTCAGATGTGTTTGTTATGAAACACATATTGGATTTGTTATCCTATTCATCATGTGAAGACTCCGAGTCACTTGAACTATCCTCATAAGAACTCCAAGTTTCTTTCATTACATTTTTATACTTTTTATAGTTTTCCTCATTTTTATTTTTATACTTGAGCTTGGGGTAGTCAGCCTTTACATGTCCCTTTCTCTTATATTCATAACACACTATCTCATCAGACTTGTCATTTCTTTTCCAATATTTCTGTGAGCTTCCCTTTTGATCATATCTTCCTTTGAAGTTAGGATTTCTGAATAATTTATTCCTTTTGTAAAATTTCTTAAACCTTTTAGCTAATTGATCCATCTCCTCATCACTGTCTAGTGATGATTGTTCACTGCTGGAACTTTCTACATAGACTTGCAGTTTCTACTTTTCTTCGTGTCTAGAGGTGGTGGTCTTGAATGCCACAGATTTTTTTTGGGTTCATCCTCCTCTTCCTTTTTGAATTTCAACTCCTCTTCATACATCATTAGTTTCGCAAGGAGTTCTTTGATAGGTAATTTTCTGATGTCAGATGACTCTATAATGGAGATAGAAGTTTCTCTCCATCTATTAGGTAGGAATCTGAGAATCCTCATGATTTGTTCTTTGGTAGTGACATCTCTTCCTAGAGAAATCATTGTGTTGAAAATTTCATTGAACCTAAGATACATTTCAGAAATAGGCTCATCAGGATTCATTTTAAAGTTATATTATTTAATTATATAAGTATTAAGTCTCATTTCTTTAACACTATAAGTTCCTTCATGTGAAATTGACAAAGTATCCCAAATTTCATGGGTAGTTTTACATGCATATATTCTATTAAATTCCTCATCTTCTAAAGAGAAATATAATGCATTCATGGATTTGAAATTTTTATTGTATCAGTCTTGTTTGGGTCATCCCAAGTAGTTATAGTAGTAGCAGAAATATTATACTCATCTACAATTGAAGAAAAAATTTAAAAACCCATACTTTCTAAATGCATTTTCATCTTAATTTTCCATTGGGCGTAATTAGTTCCATTAAAGAATGGAGGTCTATTTTTTGTAGCACCTTCGAGTCTATTATCCATAAGAAAGAAATACTTTTAAAGAGTTATAAATTTAGAATGAAAATAAATTTATAGATCTTTAAAGTACAACTAAAATCACAGTTAAAATATTTAAAAACAGATTCTTAACAGGAATAAATCCTTTGATACCAAATGTTGGTCAGAGTATATTACTCAAGAGGGGGGTGAATTGAGTATCTATAAAAATTTCTGTTACAATTTGGTTCTTTGAAAATTTACCCCAATTAAAAATATAATCGAAGTCAGTTTGTAGTAATTTATAAAATTCTTGAATGTTCAATTAATCTCTCAGAAAATTTATTAGTTCTCAGCTATACTAATCTAAATATTAATATAACTTTTTAAACTAACCTACTGGTTCAAAACAGTTATAAAAACTTATTAAACTAACTATCAAAGTAAAACTTTGGTTTCCTGAAATATAATATAAATCAGAAAAACAAAACTAAATTAAAAGACACAATGGATAAGAAAAGTGGTTCAGTCTCAAGTCGGGACCTAATCCACTCCACTTAGTGATCACCTGCCACCAAGCAGTTTATATTAATAAACTTTATCCACACCTTGGATCGGGGTAAACAACAGTGCATAGGACTATCCAGATCACATTACCTCTTCCACTGTTCTTTGTGGGTATAAACTACCAGGTCACACAAGTACCTCTTCCATACTTATCAGTGGGAGTAAACATATGTAAGAAGATATGAGTGGAAGGATATCTTGTATCTGTCATTTTAGTATAGGATATAGTGTGTGTTTTAATACAGACACACACACTACTCAAAAGCTAAAATTAGTAAACAAAAGAGTAAAGATGATGATAAAGGGTTATAAGTTACCTGAGTGTTATTTTATGCAACTCTAGACTTTTAGAATGAATCAGATGCAAACATTGAGTCCTCTTGTGAAAATAAGACTATCGTAAGTCTGGTGCTCTGGTTTCCAGTTCGATGGTGTAAGCTGTCTAGCTCGTGTTCTTCTTAGAGTTGGTACTACAAATATGTTTTTGGATCTTATCTATGGTAGTATATTCTTCATAAATCAAGAGTGCTTCATGTATTCTTCATTTGTATCTTGTTTCATGTATCAATTTTCTTTTCAAAAACTCACTCCTCTTCCTTTTTTTCCAGTTCCACACTTTCCTTTTTGCTACGGAGTGCATGTGTTGGAGCTGACAGGATACATGTATTCTGCACCTTGTACCTTGTACTTTCAGGTCACATATCTACAAAGAAACATTAATTATGTCAGTTCCTTTAAATGACTCAAATATGACCATTATAAATTAAATTGAAAACAATAAAACAGATTAAAGAATGGTGTCACAGTTTTTCTTGAAATGGTATCACTTGGAAACGGTGTCACCATGAAATGGTGTCTTCTTCCTTTCCTTTTAGTGGTGAGACAGTCTTGATGGCACAATTTCATTAACATCAATAATCGGTAGAATAGATGCGGTGTTAGGATCACGATGTCTAGTCCTTTTCCAAACTTTGAACAATGTCTTGGTGATGGTATCAAGGAACTAGTGTCACAGACTTCATGAGATCTGAAACTGGTTACGGTGTTAGGGTCACAGTGTCTAGGTCATGGTGTCTGGGTCACGGTGTCTGGGTCACGATGTCTGGGTCACGATGCCAGGGTCACGGTGTCTAGATCACAGTGTTAGGGTCACGGTGTTAGGGTCACGATGTCAAGTTCACGGTGTCTGGGTCACGGTGTCTGGGTCTCGACCAAAACCCAGAATTGGTGGCAGACTTACGGTTTCTTAGACTTATACAAATATATGTAAACAGTCTAAAGCAGTAATATTCACAAAATGAATTAGACTTAAACATTCATATAAGAAAACATTATAGAACAAAATAAAATATATTTTACAATAATCAAACATGATTTATAGGAATCAGGATATTGTGAAAGTTTGTTTAAAGCATAGGTAAACCAATCATCTCTACACATGATTTGAGATAGATTAAACAGGGTTAACAGGATTTGTGATCATTAAAACATGATTAAAACATGAGGATTCCAACAATAACTTTCAAAATTAATTTAAAGAGATAAAGGAGATACAAACTCTTACCTTACTTATCACTTCTTAATATTAAAAAGGAATTTTTAAACCATTATGAGCTTCTTAAAGTAACATTTTAGATGGAAAAGGAGGATAAATGATATCAAAATCCTTTGAGTAAATGGAAATGGATAAATATTTTTTTTTATTTTAATGCTTTTATTTTTATTAAAAAATATTATTGTAACCCTTGGGATCTAAGTTATAAAATATTCACATTTAAAAACTCAAAAATAGTTTTCAACCTATGATATTTGACTACCACCGCGTGGTATTAGATTTTCTGTTTAATTTTTTTTACTTTTAAGTATCTAAATGATAAAATCAATCATTCATAATAACCTAGTTCTTAAAAGGTTTTTATTAAATAATTTTTAATAATATTAAATATATTTTATCCTTTGATAATTACATTATAGGATTGAAGTTGATTTTTATAATTAAAAATCAATTATTTAACTAAAAACATATATTTTAAGCTCTAAAGAATATAATTTAAATCACGGTATCACTTTTATAGCATAGTTAACCCATATAATATATCTTATATGTATACTATATTTTAATATTTGACCCAAAATTTAATTATTCATGAAAATTTTCAAATTTTTAACATTACCTAATTTTTAAATACTAATAGAAAATTATTATATTTTTGGAAAGTTTTATCCTTTTTTGTGATAAATTTATTTATTAAATTAAAACCTTATAAAAACTATGAGATAGATGTTGTCCATAATGGTTTGTAATAATCACTAAATTATTATTCCAATGATCACATTACCTTTTAATATTTTTCTTCCCAGTAGTCGCATTACCTCTAAAGACTATTTTATCCTCATATAAATTTCATCAAAACTTCTCCCAAAAATTTACTCATCACCACTTCAATTTTCTACCCGAATTTATTTAATAAAATATTTATTTCACTACTAATATTTTTATTTTTTTTCTACTATAACTTTAATAATCATGATGATTAAAGGAGAATATGAGATATGATAATAATATATCCTCATTAAGTTGTTTATTTTTATTTATTTTTCATTTTTATTTTTAAGGCAATAAAAAATATATATTTTTTATTTATACATCTTCTTAATGAAATAATAAAATATCACTTATATTTTTAAATTTATTTTATTTTTTTAATTTATCCTTTCATGATAGGGTTATTTAATTTTAAAAGAAATAAATTATTTAATCACACATATTATTTATGGGGAATAACTATATAATTTAGGTTTTAATATAAGGTCACATTCATAAACCAATCCCTAAATATAATTCTTATATAACCCAAGTTAGGTGATTTATTTAATAACAAGTGGTCATACCCTTAGCTACATCACCATGTATTATTTTACTTTGGGATCTACTCTCATGGATTTACATAACTTTATTTTACCATGACTCGTTTGGATATACCAAATCTATAGTTACTTTTCCAAAATCCCCAAACAATTCCTAACCAAATTACTATTCTGATTTCTTTGAAGAACTTTATTAAAAATATTTATCAAATACTTGGTTGTGCCTATTATTTTACTTATTTTCTACATGTTTTATATTATTCTAACAATTCTTATAATTTAAATGAATATAAAAATGAGCCTACTTTGAACTATAATTTTACACTATCACACAATAATTCTCACTAAAAAAATTATTTAACAATTCCATTATTTTCATATATTTTCCCTAAATTACATAACCAGAAAAAATGGAAATCTTAGTCAATAAAATTTCATGTATCCTCTAAAATAAAAATGAAAAAATTAGTGCGAGTTATAAACTCATAACTTTTTCATACCCAGGAAGAATAATTCCTATAATCATAGATGGATGTCATAAATATAAGCAAAACATGTCAGGAACACACTTTATTTATAAAAAATATCATGAACATAAATATAAAAATTAAGAGAAACATAATAAAAAACTCTATAATCATTAATTTTTTCTATAGGAAGATAAAAAAAGAAATTTCATCAAAATTCAATCTTACTTTTTTGGATTTAAAAGGAAATAAATTTAGTGATATATAGAGGTTTAATTATTCTACACCAGTGAAGATGAGTCAATGGTCATCCATCGTGAATATCTTGGGATGGGTAATCTAGATGCATTGAAATATAAAGGAATATGGAGGAGATAAAACCAGTTTGTATGGTGAATAAAATAATGATAATAATAAGAAAAGAATAATAATGTGGAGATGTGGTTGGGGATTATATGTGAGTTATAGGGGAGGAATCCATTTATAGAAAACTAAAAATCTTATCTCAAATTTAATTAAATAAAAAATTATAAGGTTTTAATTAAAATATTTTATTTAATAATTTAAGAAATTTATTAATTAATTTAAAACTTAATTTAATTATTTTACCACCTTATTAATTAACTTATTTACCTAATTAAATAATTTATTTATTTATTTCATTCACTTAACTCTTCAAAACAATACTAAAATCAAGTATCATGCCTAAATCATTACATTTAAATGTTTAACCCTATAATTAAAATAAAATTTAAATAAAATTTTAAAATTACAATAGTCTCAATTGAAAAGAAACCTTCCACAATTCATTATAAACAATTATTTTATTATCACCATAGAAAATTAAAATTTTAATTAACCCAAAAAATACAATTAAATAAATAATAGATTTCCTTAAATCCAAAAATAGGGTTCTTAAATCACACCTCTTATTCTCCAATGATAATTATCTTATATTCTTATCTATGTACTCATCCCAATCCTTATCACTCATGATTTGTCGAAGTCAAGTTTACCATGAGTTTCAAACTCTTTTATTAAAATAATTATATTTCTTGACACCTTTGGTTACCTTTTTGAACTGATTCTTAAATGAAATTCTCTTAAAGACTAAATTCATAAATTTGCAAACATTATGTGTGCATGAAATTTTCTATACCATCACAAACCTTTTCCTTGTGTTATCTACTCTCATAGTTTCCCCCCTTACCAGAGATGAACATGGGTTATTTGGGCATACCATACCTACAGTTCATCTCCTTGACATCATGAACCCTAATTAACCCATATTCTCTTGTAATTACTACACAAAATATAATCATGAATTTCTATGAACACTTAGTATATACTAAGTGTCTTTCCACTTTATATAATTTTCTTATCTCCCTGAAAACACCATGAAATTTATATTAGTTTCAACACAATCTCACCTTGAACTATATTTTTCATTTATTTCAAAATAATTCTCATTGAAAACACTAATTTAAAATTACTTTAATTTATAAAATATATAAATTTAATAGCACACTAAAAAATGAAAATAATGTTCCATAAAATCAAACAAATGTGCTAAAATCATGAAATTTTAGAGAGAAGTATGATTAGATACCTTTTATATTTTTGTAGAGTTAAAATTTTAAAAATATCAATAATAATTATAGAAAAAATGAAAATCATGACCCAATAGTAATTCCTATATAAAACCCTAAAAATAATCCTTTAAAAATTTAGAGGAAACAGAACTTAGTTCATAAGGATATATAATTAGGCCTAGATGGAATAAGATATCATATAAATTTATTTGAATTAAAAAACAACATCTTTTATTTAAAGTAAATCTAAAAGGGATAAGGGAGAATAATTTTTTCATGTGAGTGGAGGTAGACCATCCATCATACACACCATGGGAAATAGTAGGGAGGAAACTATTGAGAGGGAGACAAAATTGTCGATGGAGAAGGATAGGGTTATATAGAGAATAATGGAGGAGGAAAGAAGATCACAGGTAAGGGGGTTTGTGGAAGATAAAAGGGGAAACCCCTTTGAAAAAAAATTAAAAAAAATATTAACTATAAACTGTGGTCAAATTAAACTTTATAAGGTTAAAATTAATTTTTTTATATACTGATTTCAATAACCGCTTTAATCCAACAGTTAATCTATCAACAAACCATTAATAATCCATTTACTATATTTCTCTCCTTAACCTTCTTAGGCCACTTTATCAACCTTATTTAATCCCAACACCTAGTTTTAAGCCTAGAATATTATATTTAAAAATAATCCCATTTTAAAATTATTATTAAATATAAAATTTAAATTCAATAAAACCACTTTAAAATACCCTTGTTTCAATTAATTCTCCATAAATTTTCCCATTGTTACTGAAAAAAATTAAATTGGGCTGAAAATATCAATTAAATAATTAATTAATAAAATTTAAAATATCAATTTCATATAAGCTAAATTGGGATTATATAACAATAGAATTTAATTCTTGTAAATTAATAATATAAAAACTATTATAAATTTTAAATAACATATAAAATGAATTTAGATAGAGAGAGATAAATAGAAATATCATACCTTAATTATACTTCCTAACATCAAAAAAGAATATCCTAGAATCATTAAAGTTTCTTCAAGATGAAAATGAGAAATAAAAGAGATGATTGGTGAGAAAATGTTCTCAAAAGAACTATAAGACTTGGATTAGAGATTAATGGGTGGGATATATGAATTTATAATAAATCTTGACTAAATATTCAATAATTTTTAACATTACCTTTGAAAAACCAAGCCATTTAAAAATCAATTAAAATTTTAATAAAATGGGTTTTAGTCTATAAAAATTGTTTTTGGCCATATAAAATTGAAATAAATTATTTTAGATTTATTATATCTTATAAGTAATCAATTAGGGAATGATAAATAGATTTTAGAAAGATGAAATATTTTTTATTTCCTAAAAATTTCTTTATAGGTTTGGAAATTTTATTTTAATATTTATAAATTTATTTTTCTAAATAATAACACATATATGGTGACATAAAAATTAATTTCATATAATTTTTTATTTTTTAATGGTGTTACATGTAATTTGGAAATAAAAAGTGTAAAAATCTTGGTTATATGATATCAAAAGTGAATTTTGACTACACCTTTAGATCCAGAAATAAGAATTTACCTTAAAGTTCAAGTTTGGTGATAATTTTGATTACTAAATGAAGTGAGGGGAGGTTTTATTGAGGTTTCACTCTCTTCTACTCAAATTGGGAGAAAATTTACCTATACTGTGCATTTTTTCCCTTATTAAATAGAAAATAATGCATGGACAGAAGCACGGTCTTGGGAGACCTTGCATCCTAAGTGTGTATATCGGGGAAAATATGTTTTTAAACTTTAAAAACCACCCAAAAATATCATTTGACTCCCATAATACCCTTAATTGATTAATATGAAACATAATGGAATTTTAATGTGATTTCAAAGTTTTTACATCAATAAATAAAGGATTTCATTATGTATTTGAACATATATTTATCAAATTTGTGGTAAAATCCCAAGATATATTTTTCCTTGATCTCTCTATCCTTTATATCTTATAAATTGATTTCCTAGTAGAATTTATCAATGATAATTAAATAATAGAAAATTTATTTTAATAACTCAACAATATACCTGAGAATATTCATTCTATAATTTTGATTTTGAAGACATGGAAACTTTGGTTGGTGAATATTGATTTTGATTAATAAAATCATGAACAATAGATTAAGGTGGGTAATTTAGAATTATTATCCTATTAATTATTTTTATAGATTTATCATATTTTAGTACTCATGGGTGGATATATTAATGTGGTTATATAGTTAAGATGAGGTTGTTTGTTATTAATCAATGTTTGTTGATGAATTATTAATATAGTGTTGTTTAAATTATATATAAGTATAATTTTATCATTGTAAATTAAAGGGGTATGAATTTTATGGATATTGTGTATTGGATACTATATTCCAAATTTAATTATTTCAGTGTTGTATCCTATAGAGGTAAATATATATGTTATTTTGTAAGAGTTGAGTGGTAATGGAAATTGAAACAACAAACAAACATACAAACAATCCATAAACTCAATTATATGGGGTCTGATATCTAGATAAAATATCACCAATTATCTTTATTAAAGACTATATTTTCATTGAATCCATTTAGAACAATATCATCTTGAATGGTTTGTTTAAGGGTCCTTTTAGGTCTTCTTATACCTCTTTTAATAAGTGAATTATTCATTAAGTATACCCTATTAATAGGTGAATCCATAGGAGTTCTCCTAACATGTCTAAACTGTCTTAATTTAGTCTAATTCATCTTTTTTCCATTAAATACACTAAAATTTTCAATCTAATAAATTTATTTATAATCCTATCCATATTAGTATGCCCACATGACCATCTTAAAATTTTCATTTCTACTACCCTTATTTTTTAAAGGTGTCATCTCAAAGGCTAACACGCACTACCATATATAATAGTTTGTCTAACGATAGTCTTATAAAATTTACCCATTAATTTAAAATTAATTTTATGATCACAAATAACCCGAAAATAATTTCTCCATTTTATCCTTCTAGTTTGAATCCTATGAGATACATCTGCATTAATATCTATATTATATTGAAAAAATAATCCTAAATATTAAAAACAATTAACTTTTGAAATAAATTGGCCACCCAATATCACATATATAACATTACTAGACAATAGTTTGCTAAATTTAAACTCTATATATTTTCTATTATCCCTATTAAGATGGAAACCTTATTATTTTGAAGTCTCTCTCTAAAGATCTAACTTTAAATTTACAGTATCCTTGGATTCTAAAATTAGAACTATATTATTCTTAAAGGAATTAAATTAGGTATCTCATATTGAATATGATTTATAATTTTATCTAAGACTAAAGAAGAAATTTATGGGCTTAAATATGAACTTTGATGTATTTCTATCAAGATAGGGAATTATGTAGTGGCACCTACTGGATTTATAACTCAAGTTAAACTCCCTTAATATATGTCTTGGATGAGTTTAATATATTTCATTTTTACCCCTTTTATTTAAATATCTTTCTATAAAACCTCTCTAGGAACTTTATCAAATTCATTTTCCAATTCAATAAAAAATATATGAAAATCTTGGGATTTTTTTCTATAATACTTCATCAGACCTCTAATAAAATAAATTTCTTCTATGGTTTAAAATTCAAGTATAAAACCAAATTTATTATTAGAAACCTTAGTTTTCATTTGAATACTTTTTTCAATCACTCTCTCCCAAATTTCCATGGTATGAATCATAATATTAAAGCCTCTATAATTTCCATAACTTAAAATCTATCCTTTATTTATATACATAGGTACTCAAGAACTCTTCATCCATTCATTAGTAATCTTCCTATATTTCATAATCTCATTAAATAAACAAGTGAACCAATTAATACCCAACTCCCCTAAATATTTCCACACTTCATTGAAGTGGTTATTAAAGTCAAATACACATCTTTTCGTAATTTTTTCATCCTTAAAAAGGCTTCTTCCTTCAACTTTTATGAACCAAATTTTATCTAAATCTCTAGATATTTGTTTTCTACCTTTATCCAAACTATAGATTTTTCTTTCTTCATTATCATTATATAATTAATGTTACAACTCCTCAAAAACATGATATTTAGCCTCGTTTACTTATTTTGTATCCTCTTTATGAGAAAAAAAGATATTTAGCCTAAGTATATTCATTACTAAAAAGTTTTAAAGCTTTAAAAAACTCTCATTTTTCTTTAGCTTTTATCTGAACATTCTCATTCCTCCACCATGATTCTTTTCATTTTGGAAAAAAAAAACCTTTAGATATTCCTAGAATAGAAGTAGCTATATTTTTAACACTTTTAGCCTTCTAATCCTTCATGTAGTTGGATGTTCCTTGAACTTCCCAATCCACCTCTTTCAAAATTTTGTTATAAAATTAAATTATAAGGTTATCCTTTAGGTGATTATTGAATTACTTAATTGTTTCATATTTATCATATAATTATTAACTTGTAGGTCTAAAACTAATAAACAATGTTGAGCAGCCATACTTTCATCATTTATAACTACAAATCCTTAATAAATCTTATATTTGACCTTTTTACTAATAAATATTCAATTTGGGATCTTGCGGATCTAATTTTATAAGTAATAAAATGTTTCTCTAATTTCCTAAAGATCATATTTTTTATGAAAAAATCACACCAATTTATGAAGTCTAAGATAGTTGATCCTTCCTCATTTACTACACCCAAACCAAATCCTCCATGTAAATATGTATGATCTATATAATCCTTTCCTATATACCCATTTAGGTCACCAACTATAAAAATATTTTCATGTTAATATGATAGAGATTAAGGGGGATTAACTAAACATGGTATTTTAAACTAAAAAATAGATGTTGTATTTTGTAGTTAATGAATAATGAATTAATAATAGAGAAAGGATAATTATTATATGATGGATTATAGAGATGTTGTTTACATATTGAATTTTTATTAAGATAGAATTTATATTAATATTATGTTATTAGATGCTCGGCATATGGATACATGAAATGGTAACTTTTTGTATAAATTTTGTTAAAATTCAATTGAATTATATGAATTTTCATAATGAATATAATGAGATTAATAGATAAATTATAGTAGAAGAGGTTTCATTTTAATTAAATAAAATATATGATATATCAAGTTATGGTTATTATGAATATGTTTTTGTTTTATTTTATTATTTCAGTGAAGCTTCAGTTTTGTATTTACCATTTTCTATGTGATCTTCACTTAAGTCAAATTACACACAATGAAATTTCCTTATTGTATTGGATTATAGGTAAACACTAACATCAATAGTGTATCGGATGGTATTTTACTAACCTCTAATGTATATGATATGTTTCATTCCCTTCCCAAATGTTATATTCTAAAAATATACACAAAATGTTATATTAACCTAGGGATAATGTATTCCTTACAAAGGTGGAATTTTTGAAAAGTATGTTACAGGGGTTATTTATGATATACTATTTCACTAGAATCATAATTTATTTATATATTATGTTTCATAAGAGTTTTATTGTGGTGAGGTGTAGGATTTATGTGAACCTTCCTTAAGATGGGGTGGATTGTCTTATTTTAATGTTTATTCACATAGGCTTTAGCATGCTTCATTCTTATTGATACATGAGAGTTTTGAAGAATAACCCACTATGTATAGTGTCATAATCACCCTTAATTTATCATTTTTAGATTTTTATAGTCATTTTGTGGGTAGTAATGTATTTTACTAGTTTTTAATACATGGAGGTTAGATAGAGTTGGATGAGTTGGATTTAGATTTATTTAATTTTGGTTATAATTATATGGTTGACTTGGAGTTGTTTCATTGTCTATATTGTTTCCTTTGGTTGTTTACTTGACATATCATGTAAATACCTGGTTGGTGATGTTTTTCATGTAATTATGTTATGTATTGTAGTTTTATCATTTATGTGTATATGGGATATAAAATAATATGGTTAATGCCTCCTATAACATGATATATATATATATATATACCTTTTTGTTTTTTTCACCACATTATGACCTATTAGAGTCTGGCTTCAGGGTTTAATCTCGATCTCATCACTAACTCAAAAGGATACTTGGTTGGGTCAATTCATGAAAGAATTATATTATAACGAGTTTTGGGAAGGATTTTGGAGTATGTGTTGATGAGTATGGAATTAGGTTGGTAAGTAAATAATATATTTTAACTTGAGATAAAATATAGAGTAGGGAAACCAAAAAAGGGTGTAGTGATCGATGTATTCCTGTTTTAAGACCTTAGTTTTCCACAAACTTTACCTAAGTGATGAAATATTATTTATTAGGTACTATATTAGGGTGTAAATGCATCATATGGTATTATATCATGATGGTTAATCATGTTATTATGATATTAATTAATATAAAGTGGTGTTTTTAGTATTACTTTAAATATTTCATATCCTTGTTATTAAATTTTCTTCCACTTGACTATAGATATGTATTTTACATGAAACCCTAATATATTTCAGTTAAAGGAGGATGAGAAGACACCTAATAAAGTTTATAGGAGGATTGATCATGATATGGGTGAAATTTGGAGGAAGATTTTATATGATTTTTAGTGAAATAATTGCTTATAGTGTGAGGGGTTAGTTTTTTATCAAGTTGCCAATTATTTTTTAGAATAGGTGATTATTTCCTTCCAATTGATTCAAGTGAAGGATGGGAATTTAATATAATTGGACATTTTTTTAGGGAAGTAAATAGGCAGTGTTGGAATATTTATCTTCATAGTCAGAATGTATCCAAAGTTTCATGAGAATGGTTTTGAGGTTGGTTTTGGAAGGAGTTATTATCATCAACTCTCGGGGTAGAGTGACAACAATAGATATTGGATATTAAATAAGGAACTCATTTTATGTGTGAGTTTGGAGTTATTTTTATGAATATAGTACATTACAATCTGGAAATTCTGGTAGAAGAGGAGTAGAATACATTCTAATTTGAGAAGGATTTATGCCTGGAGATATAGTGTTAGGTTAACCACTATAATGATCCATAGATTTTAGTATCAGTGATCCAAGTTGTGGGTTGATTTTTTTCATTATTTGGTGGATTAATGAAGTTGAATTTTTGGATTAAAATAAATGAATGGGATATTTTATCATGTTTTAAATGATTTATTGGATATTTAGGGGGTACTAGTTTGGTGTAAGAACACTCAGATCAAGTTTTCATGTGTTGGTGATGAAATTATATAGAAAGAAAAATATCACACTACAATAGGGGGTGTTACATCATAGAGGGGAACTATTTTAGATTTTTTTTTGGTGTAGTAAGTAGGTCATGTTTTAGGGTAAATTATTGCATCATGATCCTCATGTATGAGATTAAGTTTTTGGATTTTGGGTATGTGTTTCACTGAAATAGAGTAATAAAGAACTAAAATAAAACTTAATATTGGTACAGGAATTTAATAAAGGTTCATGACACAAAAAATAGGTTATATTAGGACACCCTCAACCTCAACATAATGGGTTGGTCATGGGGTTTTTGTTTGTATATAGAATAGAGTTCTGTGGCATAAAGCTTTGCTTACATGGTAATGAAACCATGATTTTGGAGAATTGTGGTACAATGCCTAGGTTAGTGTTGTAATATGGACCCTAATGTTAGGAATTATTCCATTACACCTAGGATAATACCAAAATGCACCCTTGAGTGGTTATTTTTAGACAATTCCTTTTGGTAATTTACTAGGGGTACTATTTTGGAACCACTCAGGCTCTCAAGGATTTATTTGATCGAAAGAAGGGGGATTAATAGGTTTTATCCATGCGGATTTTTGGTAAGATATCTCTCATCATCTTCCTTGTTCTTACTATTTTCCCTCTAATTTTGGTTCACTTTGCTAGTGTTTTGTGGCAATTATTCTATAGGATAATAATAGAATTGTCCCACTTTATGGGGTTTCTGGGTGTGGTGCATAGAGGAGGTCTCGTAAGGATATATTCAAGTCATCATTTACTATTTTTATTGAACTATGTTTCCTCATGAATTTATTTAAGTTTTTTGGTGTAATTGGGGTTAATTTGGCATTGACTTAGAAAAACAATTATGGATTTTTTGTTTCTTAGGTTCAAGTGCATGTTGGGAGTGGACCACACCTCGTTTCTCATGGTTTTGGTATTTTTATTCCATCTAATGAGTTAGGTATCAATTATTTAAAGTTGGTAATTTTTTTAAATGATTTTATAATTGAAATTGGACGGTTTATAGATGATATTGGTACTCATAGATTTGGAAGAGGTTGAAATAAGCTTTTCATTTATTTAAAAATAGTTAGTTGAGGTAGGTGGTCTTTACATCATAGAGTCTCTTTATCATTTAGATATTTTATGTTTTTTTTATTTAATTATGGTTATTTCTACCATGTTTTAATGAATTATGTGATCTCTCCCAATAAATTATGATATTATCATATTGGAATAATATTCAATAAGTACTGTATAACTTTTTAAACAGTTCATTGGTGGGGCCTTGGTCGAACGAGTGTTGGTGGCCATATTTATGGATTGTTTGGTGGAATAAGTTGTATTCTCAAGTTAAATGGGTTTTTATTTTTAAATTTGTATTTAAAATTGGTTTTTTGATGTAAAATTAATTTCTAATGGAAATGGTTTAAATTGAATTCTAAGGTGAAAAGGGTGATTTCAACTGATGGTTTTGAAATAGAACTCAAAATGATGTGTGTTTTCTAAAAGAATGATTTCATTAAGATTTTGGATAAGGTCCTAGAATGAGTAAATATGGAATGAAATTTATTTTATAAATGTTTTAAAAATATTATTTTGACTTGGTTTTTAAAGGAAAATAATAATGTCTTGGGTCGAGATTTCATTTTGTCCATTTGACCTTGTATGGGTGATTCCCTATTTTCTAAAGCTTATTTATTTTATACATTATTTTGGATTATGATTCCATAGTAGTTTTTTCTTTTTTCATGATGATGTATGATTTAATAGGAATTACTTACCGTGTAACAGTGTTTATATGCAGTTTTATGGGCTTTCATGCATGTGGGTGCGTATGTTGCCTCGTTAATATTTTGATTTAAGTAATAAAGTTCCCAGGTTAGTTATAATTTATGTAATTAAACCCTTATAGGGTAAATATAGGTAAAATGTATTAGGTCTGATGGAACTGTGTTAGGTTCAATGAAGTGAGGTGGTTCTATCCTCATGGGTAAATTGGACCTTGAGTGAGCTGTTTAGGATCGGTTAAGGCTTGGGTGATCTAGTAGTTTGGAATATGGATTTGGATGATGAATCCTTAATTTTTAAAGTTTTTTTATACACAAACATGTCTATTTTAGTTATCCTAGAGATTTTGGGTTGGGATAAGTCTATGGTATATCCTTGTGGTATTCATGTGGTTTGTATATTTCATTAGGTTGACCTTTTGACATTACTTGATTATGTGATGTTCCTGTAATTTTTTTATTTATATATTTATATTTATGGTTGTGAACGCACCCTGAGTGAGACCATAGTGATTTGTGATGAGGTGTGTGATGAGGTGTGAAATGTGGTATAATACCTCACCCTAAGTGAGATGGGTGAAGATATGATGCATGGACATGGGACCTTACCTTGAGTGGATGGTCCAGCCTAAGTGAGATGTTTTTTATCAAGATTCCCTCATCAAATCTCTTATTTTTATAATTTATAGATATTTTATTAGACATTATACCTAAATCATGTTGTTTTTTTCATCACGTGTGGGTTTTGGCTATTTAGATACCCTCAAACCACTTTTGATATTAAATAGTGTACATGAGACATGGACATGGGATATTACCCCAAGTGTATGGATCAACCTATATGATAGGTTGGATATTGATATTACCACATCAAATTTGTTATTATGTATGATGGGTTTCATAAATATCCACAACTATATATTATGATGACTCTTCTTAATGGGTTTTCAATATGCCCAGGAATGGCTATTGTGATACCTCTCCCTGATGGGTTTTCCATATACCTTAGACTAGATATTTTGATGCCTTTCCCTGATGGGTTTTCTATATTCCTAGGACTAGATATTAAGATTCCTTTTCTCAATTGTCTTCCTTATGACATGGAAATGATAGGTGTATTACCTCTATTGGAAAAATTAGGTTGGGTCATGTATCATGGTGGCCAGGTTAGTACATGATAACCTAATTAATTTAATTACATGTGTATCTTGTATTATGTTTCTGGGTGGGTGTGTTTCATGAGCATAAATTTCACTCTTATATTTTTTTCATGCACATCAAATTGATTATATTAGTACTCAATTTTTTGAGGTGCACAATGGAATCTTACTGGGTTATTTCACTCACCCTTTACCTGCATATACAAAATGGATTTTGATGTATGGGGTTATACCATAATGTTTCCTTTCAGGAACAATTTTTTCTTAGAGTTTTATATGTGGGTTGTGTCTATAAGGTTGTATAGGATAATGATTAATCTGGTGTGATTATTTGATTTGTAATGGAGGTCATTATTGTTACTTTATAATTTTTATTCTACACATGTACCAACCTATGTGATGTTGTTATATTTATATTTTCATGTTTTTATACATTTTATCTATTTTGGTTTCTCTATTTTATTTTATACATCATATATAATGTTTACTACTTTATATTATAGACTATAGGGGCCCTCTTGGATCCTTGTTTATTGACTATAAGTTTTGGATTTTCCACCACATGAATGGGTCATGCAGAATTTTGAGTAGAGTCAAGCATGACCCTTATACCCTAATTTTAAGGGCATGGTCTCCCCACAACTGTGTTAGGCCCCCACTTCTATTCAGAATACTCTAGCATATGAGTAGGAATTCTTAAGTTATATTAATGCCCCTCTCTTGGATTTCATTTGATAAATCTAATTCTATGCATTAGAAACTAGTATTAGAGCATGGTTTGGGTTGGGATAGTGTCAGTTGGAGGTGGAGATAAGTTTTTAGGACTTGGGAGGTTGACTGAGAGAGCATGTCTAGTAAACATGTCTTTGGTAGTGTTTGGGATTGGACCCACTAGGTTTAGTGATGGGTTTGGACCGAGAATCCCAATTCGGTATGGATGAGACTCTAGATATTTCATAAGGATTGGTTAGGATCCATTGTATTATCCATACATTTTAAAGACCCAAAAATTCCATATAATTTTTTTAACTATATAGAATTATTAAAAGTTTGCGAAAATTGATGGAACGTGATTTTGAGGCCCAGAGTGCCCGAAATGATCCGTTGAAAAATGTTAAGCTTTAAATAACGTGCATAGGTAGTTTTCCTAAAAAATCGGAATAACACTTAAATGTGTGCCCATATCAAAAATATGTGGGCACCATTACGTTTAGGATGGTGAGTTTTCCCTAGGGGTGACTTAATTTTATTCGTCACAGGCCTCCAGTGAGAAACCCCAAAAATGTAATAACTATAAATAAAATTATTAAATAAAATTTTTTTATTTTTCAAATGCTTATAACTCACAAAATATGACTCAGATTAAAAATATGAGACCATCATTGAACTCGTGAGAGTATTATTTCCTTAGGAATATCCTAATATTGGTCGGCGTGGGCATACAGTGGAAGTTAGTTTTTGTCCATAAATAAAATAATTAATAATTATTTTATTTTCAAATACTTATAACTCCTAAACAGTAACTCAGATTGGAAATCTGAGAGTACTGTTGAGCTCATGAGGGCGTGTTCCCCTTAGGCAAGGCCTAACCTTGACTGGAGTAGGTCGAGGGTGACTGTTAATAATTTTTGAACTTTTTTTAAGGTGAATTCAGTAAACATGCGAGTAGTGATTTCTATCTTTTGAACCAATGTTCAGATTAAACATCTGAGGGAAACGTTGAATTCGCAGCACTGGGATTCTCTTAGGAAAAGATTAAATTCGACCGGTAAGGGTCAAACAAAAAATTTAATTTTTGAACTTTACAAAAAATAATAAAATAAATTCAAAGTTATTTTATTCTTTCCTTGTAACCATTGAGTGATGGTGGTAGGACCGTGGTGTAACGTCAGCCTTGAATTGAATTCTTTTAATGTCATGACCCTTGGGTTGTGTGACCACAATGTTTGTTGATTTAATGGAACATTAATTGCGGTTCATTAATGAACTTCATTAATGAAATACAACATGATTGGTTCCCTCTCTTCTATTTAAACAAATCTTGGGAATGGGTTTTGGTCACTCACATGAGGAACCTCTAACGAAGTGTCGGGGATGTCTTCCACCAATGTAGAACGGAGCTTCGACAGCCGTTGGAGGATTTGAACCGGACAATGATGGGTGACGAAGAGTGCCAACGAATGCAGGTTCTTTTCCCAATGCTTATATACCAACAGTTCAAAATAAATGTTGGTATAGGTGATATTTACCAACGGTTTGCATAAACCATTGGAAAAAATGGGGAAAAAATAGTTTTCCCAACGGTTTCATTAAACCGTTGGGAAAGCTTAAGACTCATATACCAACGGTTTCAGTGAAACTGTTGGGTATAGTAGACATAAGAGGTTTTTTCCAATGATTTTTTGAAACCGTTGGTATAACATAACATTCCCAATGGTTTTTTAAAACCGTTGGGAAAGAAAACCCCCAAATATCATCGACCTGCAACTCCAGAGATCTCGACATTTTTACCCTAACTGAGATCTGGACGCACCCTCTCAAAATTTTTCCCTAAACCTCAACTGTCTGGAAGGTTTGCCTCTAAATCTGGATGCAAACGCTACTTCCCAACACAAAAGTTCTGGTTTCCAACGATTTTTTCTTCCAACTCAAATCGGTATATGTGAGTTCATTTATTTTATATTTGTTCTTCCCGTTTAAATCGGTACGTTTGTGTTAATTTATTTTAGATTTTCTCATTCTATTTTGGTGCAATCTAGTGTGTATTATGATCCCCTTATGAAAATAAGGCATATATAATTTTAGGTTACGGTTCAAACCCTACTTCCTAACCTACTCTAGAGGGTGATAACTCTAATTTCCAATGGGACATCTATCTTTGATTCAAGTCATTTTTGTTGTTCTATTCTAAATCGGTAGGTGTGCCTTCATTTATTTTAGATTTTTTCATTACATTTTTCTACAATGTATTGTGTATTATGATTCTCTTATGAACACAATCAATATATCATTTTAGGTTGCATTTTTTTTGTGATTTATCTGTATAGAATAATTTTGGTTGATATTGAAGAGGTCAATATGATCCTGAGTTATTTTAGCCTTGGTTTATTTTAAATTTAAGGTCTATTGACTTGATTTCGTTGGTTAGCCATAAATACAGTTAGGGCTGTCCAGGTGGGGTGGGGGGGGGCTGGGTTTTCCAAGTGGGGTGTGGGGGGTAGAGGTGTCTAGGTGGGGGGGGTTTGGTTGTGCAAGTGGGGTTGGGGTAGGGTTGTCCAAGTGGGGTGGGGGTATGTGTGATTTCATTCAGATTCCGTTGAAACTTTAGGACAATGATCCATGGGTCATATGTGACGTGTACGAGTCAATCTCGCATCAATATGAGGCCTGGTGTGGCCGGTACCACTCAAAGTGTCTCACATTTATTTGAAATGGACAACATTTTAAATGAAAACAATTACTCGCATATGGAAAACCGACCAAACGCATTCAGAATGTGTTTAAAGTTTAGAACAACGATCAATGCACTACTGGAAAAGTAGGCTATACCAATGGTTTAAAACCATTGGTATAGGCTAGAAAACCATTGGTATAGACTATACCAACGGTTTTCCAAACCGTTGGCTAGTAAGCCGTGAGGAAAGCCCTATACCAACGGTTGCACTTAAACCGTTGGTATAGGTGTTCCAGAATTCTGGAAAAGTCTATACCAACGGTTCTGAACCGTTGGTATAAGCTTTCCAGAATTCTGGAAAAACTTATACCAACGGTTCAAAACCGTTGGTATATCCTTTTCCATAATTCTGGAAAAGGCTATACCAACGGTTCTGAACCGTTGGTATAAGATTTTCCAGAAAAAAGATATCCCAACGGTTTATAACCGTTGGTATAAGATTTCCAGAATTCTGGAAAAAGCTATACCAATGGTTCTGAACCGTTGGTATAAGCTTTCCAGAATTCTGGAAAAGGATATACCAACGGTTCTAAACTGTTGGGATAGATTTTTTCTGGAAACTCTTATACCAACGGTTCAGAACCGTTGGTATAGCCTTTTCCAGAATTCTGGAAAAAGATAAACCAACGGTTCTGAACCGTTGGTATAACCTTTGCCAGAGCTGGTGCACAGAAGCCCCCCAGAAGCCCTCCAGTAGCCCTACCATCCACCTGCATTAAAAACATTGCACAACAGCCCTCAATATACCCTCCACTATACACCTGTATAAAAAATATCACAAAAACCACATACATATTTCAAACAGTATAAAAAACACCGAAAATAGCCCAAAAAACACATATGACAACAATCATCCGGTGGTAATTCACCTCACCCATGCACAACCCCCCAACCAGCACACCTCCCCATCAAATTATAATAGGCAGAATAGTTTGATAAATATCTATTAGAGTTGAATAATAATTTCAAATTGGCTAAAATCCCTTTTTTGTGATCCTAGGTTTGGGTATGTAATGATTTGTGATGAATTTTGCATTGAACTTGTATTGTTTATAATATATGGTGAAAAGGTATTTTCTTAGGAGTCTTGTCACTTATTACCCCATTAGTGAAACTACCCAACTCATGAAAAATAGTTTGCAACTATCATTGATGAGTGTAAATTTCAGTTGTATTCACTTAAAATGATTTCCTTTTGAAATAAAAGAGAGACTTTGAGTGGTGTCATCCACACCGTGCCTCGGATTGAGGCGGAGTTGACTCGTACACGTCAAAAATGACCCATGGATCATTTTCCTAAAGTATCAACACAATCCGAATGCATTTGGTTGGTTTCTCGTATGCCGGTTGTTTTTACATAAAAGCATATCCATTTTAAACAAAAGAAATACACTTTGAGTGATACCGACCACACCATGCCTCGGATTGAGGCAGTTTTGACTCGTACACGTCACAAATGACCCATAGATCCTTGTCCTAAAGTATCAACAGTATCTGAATGTGTTTGGTCCGTTTTCCGTATGTTAGTTGTTGTTTTTACTTAAACTGTTGTCCATTTCAAAAAATAGTTAGACACTTTGAGTGGTGCCGCCCACACCTCACCTCGGATTGAGGTGGGGTTGATTCCTACACGTCACAAATGACCCATGGATCATTGTCCTAAAGTTTCAACAGAATCAGAATGCATTTGGTCGGTTTTCCGTATGTGGTTTTTTTACTTAAAAGCGCATCCATTTTAAACAAAAGAAAGACATTTTGAGTGGTACTGGCCACACCGGCCCTCGGATTGAGGTGGGGTTGACTCCTACACGTCACAAATAACCCATGGATACATGTCCTTAAGTATCAACAGTATCTGAATGCCTTTGGTCCATTTTCCGTATGGCAGTTGTTTTTTTAACTTAAACTGTTGTCCATTTCAAAGAAAAGTGACACACTTTGTGTGGTGCCGGCCACACTGGCCCTTGGATTGAGGAAGTATTGACTCGTACATGTCACATATGACGCATGGATCGTTTTCCTAAAGTTTCAATAGAATCTGAATTCCTTTGGTCAGTTTTCCGTATGTTAGTTGTTATTTTTACTTAAACTGTTGTCCATTTCAAAGAAAAGTTAGACACTTTGAGTGGTGTCGGCAACACCGCGCCTCAGATTGTGGTGGTATTGACTCATACAAGTCAAAAATGACACATGGATCATTGTCCTACAGTTTCAACATAATCTGAATGGGTTTGGTCAGTTTTCCGTATGTCAGTTGTTGTTTTTACTTAAACTGTTGTCCATTTCAAAGAAAAGTTAGACACTTCGAGTGGTGTCGGCCACACCGCGCCTCGGATTGAGGCGGGGTTGACTCGTACACGTCACAAATGACCCATGGATACATGTCCTAATGTATCAACAATATCCGAATACCTTTGGTCCGTTTTCCGTATGTGGTTTTTTTACTTAAAAGCGCATCCATTTAAAACAAAAGAAAGACACTTTGAGTGGTACCGACCACAACAGCCCTCGAATTGAGGCGGGGTTGACTCGTACACGTCACATATGACCCATGGATCCTTGTCCTATAGTTTAAATAGAATCTGAATGCGTTTGGTCGGTTTTCAGTATGTGGTTTTTTTTACTTAAAAGCGCATCCATTTTAAATAAAAGAAAGACATTTTGAGTGGTACCGGCCATACCGGCCCTCGGATTGAGGCGGGGTTGACTCCTACATGTCACAAATGACCCATGGATACATTTTCTTAAGTATCAATAGTATATGAATGCCTTTGGTCCGTTTTCCGTATGGCAGTTGTTTTTTTAACTTAAACTGTTGTCCATTTCAAAGAAAAGTGAAATACTTTGAGTGGTTCCGGCCACACTGGCCCTCGGATTGAGACAATATTGACTCGTACACGTCACATATGATGCATGGATCGTTTTCCTAAAGTTTCAACAGAATATGAATGCCTTTGGTCGGTTTTCCGTATGTTAGTTGTTGTTTTTACTTAAACTGTTGTCTATTTCAAAGAAAAGTTAGACACTTTGAGAGGTTTCGGCCACACTGCACCTCGGATTGTAGTGGGGTTGACTCGTACAAGTCAAAAATGACACATGGATCATTTTCCTACAGTTTCAACAGAATCCAAATGGGTTTGGTCGGTTTTCCATATGTTAGTTGTTGTTTTTACTTAAACTGTTGTCCATTTCAAAGAAAAGTTAGACACTTTGAGTGGTGTCGGCCACACTGCGCCTCGGATTGAGGCGGGGTTGACTCGTACATGTCACAAATGACCCATGGATACATGTCCTAATGTATCAATAGTATCCGAATGCCTTTGGTCCGTTTTCTGTATGTGGTTTTTTTTACTTAAAAGCGCATCCATTTAAAACAAAAGAAAGACACTTTGAGTGGTACCGGCCACACCGGCCCTCGGATTGAGGCGGGGTTGATTCATACACGTCATAAATGACCCATGGATCATTTTCCTAAAGTTTCAACAGAATCCGAATGCGTTTGGTCGGTTTTCCATATGTGGTTTTTTTTACTTAAAAGCGCATCCATTTTAAACAAAAGAAAGACATTTTGAGTGGTACCGGCCACACCGGCCCTCGGATTGAGGCGGGGTTGACTACTACATGTCACAAATGACCCATGGATACATGTCCTTAAGTATCAATAGTATCTGAATTCCTTTGGTCCGTTTTTCGTATGGCAGTTGTTTTTTTAACTTAAATTGTTGTCCATTTCAAAGAAAAGTGACACACTTTGAGTGGTACCGGCCACACTGACCCTCAGATTGAGGAAGGATTGACTCGTACACGTCACATATGACGCATGGATCGTTTTCATAAAGTTTCAACAGAATCTGAATGCCTTTGGTTGGTTTTCTGTATGTTAGTTGTTGTTTTTACTTAAACTGTTGTCCATTTCAAAGAAAAGTTAGACACTTTGAGTGGTGTCGGCCACACTGCGCCTCATATTGTGGCGGGGTTGACTCTTACAAGTCAAAAATGACACATGGATCACTGTCCTACAGTTTCAACAGAATCCGAATGGGTTTGGTCGGTTTTCCGTATGTCAGTTGTTGTTTTTACTTAAACCGTTGCCCATTTCAAAGAAAAGTTAGACACTTTGAGTGGTGTCGGCCACACCGCGCCTCAGATTGAGGCGGGGTTGACTCATACACGTCAAAAATGACCCATGGATACATGTCCTAATGTATCAACAGTATCCGAATGCCTTTGGTCTGTTTTCCGTATGTGGTTTTTTTACTTAAAAGCGCATCCATTTTAAACAAAAGAAAGACACTTTGAGTGGTACCGGCCACACCGGCCCTCGTATTGAGGCGGGGTTGACTCGTACACGTCACATATGACCCATGGATCCTTGTTATATAGTTTAAACAGAATCCAAATGCGTTTGATCTATTTTCAGTATGCCAGTTGTTGTTTTCACTTAAAATCATGTCCATTTCAAATAAAAGTTAGACACTTTGAGTGGTGTCGGCCACACCGCGCCTCATATTGAGGCGGGGTTGACTCCTACACGCCAAAAATGACCCATGGATACATGTCCTAAAGTATCAACAGTATCTGAATTCCTTTGGTCCGTTTTCCGTATGTGGTTTTTTTTACTTAAAAGCGCATCCATTTTAAACAAAAGAAAGACACTTTGAGTGGTACTGGCCACACCGGCCCTCGGATTAAGGCGGGGTTGACTCATACATGTCACATATGACCCATGGATCGTTGTCCTATAGTTTAAATAGAATCTGAATGCGTTTGGTCTATTTTACGTATGCCAGTTGTTGTTTTCACTTAAAATCCTGTCCATTTCAAATAAAAGTTAGACACTTTGAGTGGTGTCGGCCACACCGCGCCTCGGATTGAGGCGGGGTTGACTCGTACACGTCACATATGACCCATGGATACATGTACTAAAGTATCAACAGTATCCTAATGCGTTTGGTCCATTTTCCGTATGTGGTTTTTTTTACTTAAAAGCGTATCCATTTTAAACAAAAGAAAGACACTTTGAGTGGTACCGGCCACACCGGCCCTCGGATTGAGGCGGGGTTGACTCGTACACGTCACATATGACCCATGGATCGTTTTCCTATAGTTTAAACAGAATCTGAATGCGTTTGGTCTATTTTCCGTACGACAGTTGTTGTTTTCACTTAAAATCCTGTCCAATTCAAATAAAAGTTAGACACTTTGAGTGGTGCTGGCCACTACTTCAAAGCACATTTTCCATATCATTTTCCACATGCATAAACATGAAATACATGTCTAACTAATAAATCTAAGTAAAAAAATAGAAAAATGAGTATCACAGTATCAAGGAATACTAAAGGTCTAAGTAGTAGACTAATCATACAATAAGAATCAAGTGAAAAAAATAGAATCTGAATGCAACGTCCCTATGAAGTAGAGGAAAACCCCAAAGTGGAAAACCATGTTCAAAAATAAAGAGTTATACAGAATTCAAAAATGTAATGGATCAATCTGCCTTTGATCACCATCACCATCACCACTATCATCATCAGCCACATCCTCACCGCCATCTCTGTCCTCGTCATCGTCCTCTTCATCGTCCCCATGCTCATAGTCGGCCTCATCCTCATCCTCGGCATCATCCTCTCCCTTGGCCCCATCCTCTCCCTCGGCCCCATCCTCGCCCTCGTCCACATCCTCATCCTCGCCCTCTTCCTCTTCAGCATCCTCGTCATCACTAGGAACTTCATCATCTCGATCGCCACTAGAGCTGCCGCCTGGTGCATTGGATGATGCACCCATCGACGACATAAATGTCTGACAAGCCGCACTAGCCTCTGGTGGAAGTGATGAAGATAATGCTTTCATCAGTTTCATAAATTCTCTGCCTCTTGTTTGAACTTCTACTTCCAACTCTGTGACCCTTTTATCAGACTGTCTTGGATTCTCCTTGACCTGTTCCAACTCGGTGGTACTAGAATGGATACCTGGAGATGACCAATACCTCGTCGGGACTATATTCTTACCAGGTCGGCAGCGTACTCGACCAGAGTGCTCATCTCCCAAAACCTGATATAAATGATCGTGTGGCCCAAAATTGTCAGGCTCCTGGGCATCAAGAGCCTCTAAAGCAGCCTGTAAAAAATATTAATAGATTATTAAATTTCAAATTAGATATTAAACTTTGAAATAAACAAATTAAAACTTACAATCTTCTCTTGGGTCGGTTCATTTACCGCAGTTCCATCTTTTTTTCTTCTACTCGAGCAAAACAATTTTGCTTGAGGGATACGTCCTTCAATATTCATTTTGTGCTTCTGTAATGACATTGAAACAATATAAAGTGAAAGTATAATCATATATTCATTATTCAATAAATCACATAATTTAAGTAGGATCCATTAAAAAGGGAAAGTCCTAAAGAAAAATTATAAACAACTATATCGTACCTGCTACCTCTCATGATCTGCCATAGTTGTGCGCCCCAAAGTGTGGAGGTATTGCTTTGAATCAATGTTTTTTTTGTTTTTTTCAGAAGATTCCTAAATAATGATTAATAATTAATAAGATTATATTAATGCAAAATATGAAAACTCTCATTTAAATAACTCAAATGAGATTAATACCTTAAATTTGTCAATCTCCCAATGGGTAATCATTTGGAGATATTGCTCTATCGGGCAGTTATCCATGATAGGTAATGTCTCTAACTCCGTGCAGAAATATTTTTACCTTCAATTTCAACCAAGCAGAAAACCCTTTGCTATGAAAAGTCTCCTTCTTTCTCAAAGATAAAGAATGATGCTTTCTATATATCAATTCTTTATGTTCCCTATAGATAAAAATAATAATAGTTTAAGAAATATTTAAAATTACAAGAGATAAGATAATAGTTACATGTACAATTAACTTACTTGATATACTCATCGAACAAATCACAATTGAACAATATTGTGCGATGTGCCATCTCTCGCTCTTCAAGGCTTAATGTTGTCAATGTATATGATCCCAGAATTCCTCCTATCTGAGGAAGTGATGGAAAACTGGGTTCAATTTTCCCATACTGTTCTTCTTCATTTCTCATTGGTCTGTTTATTCTTGTAGTATGATCAGACAAATACATTGAGCAGAAATCCATACATTCTTGAGCCAAGTAACCATTCACAATAGAACCTTCGGGATAATTTCTGTTCCGAACATATGATTTCAATGTGCACATGTTTCTTTCAGTTGGATACATCCAACGGAAAGAAACGGGTCCTCCAAGAATTATTTCGGTTGGAAGATGGACAGTCAGATGCAACATGCATGTAAAAAATAATGGAGGGAATATTTTCTCTAACTCACACAAAATTAATGGTGTCTCTGTCAACAATTTTTTCACGAGGGATTTGGACAACCTCTTAGCAAAAAGATCTCTAAACAAATAGAACAACATAATAACTGAGACTCTAACATTATTGGACAAGAGATGACGGATTTCTATTGGATCAACTCATGAAAAAGGACATGATAATCATGAGTCTTAAAAGATTTCAACTTCAACTCTTTTCTATTGACCCGTTTTGATATATTTCTTGAATAGCCATCAAGAACTTTAATAGTCTCTAGCACTTCCAGAAATTGATTTTTTTCAGCAGGAGTCATCACATAAGAAGCACATGGAACTTGCCATTTATTTTCACTGATACAGACAGGATGCAATTCTGGTCTGATCCCCCAATCTACCAAGTCACTCCGAGATCGTAAATCATCTTTTGTCTTCCCCTTGACATTTAGAAGAATCGAAAGCAACATTTCACATATATTCTTTTCAATGTGCATTACATCTAAGCAATGACGTAACAAGTTGGTTGACCAATATGACAACTCAAAGAATATACTCTTCTTCTTCCAATTGTAATAGGTATCATTGGAAACATTTTTCCTCTTTCTAGATTTCATTACACTCTTCCCAAATGAATAACTGAAATATTTCAATTCATTAAGCACATCAGTTCCAGACATACGCTGAGGTGGATCGTCATTCTCCATGGTATTGTCAAATCTTCGACGATTGTTTCTATATGGATGGTTTATTGGCAAGAATCGTCGATGTCCCATAAATCTAAAACTACGACGATATTTCAGTCTTCTCGATCGAGTATTCTACATACAAACCAGACATGACAATTTTCCTTTTGTGCTCCATCCAGACATCATTGCATAAGCAGGAAAATCATTGATAGTCCATATAAGTGCAGCACGCATCTGAAATATGTCTTTCAAACATGCATCGTATGTGGGCACACCCACATCCCAAATAAGTTTCAACTCTTTTATTAAAGGTTGCATGTATACATCTATATCATTGTCGGGATCATAAGGGCCAGATATCAGTATACTCAAGAAAGTGTAAGGCTTTTTCATACACAACCAAGGGGGAAGGTTATAAATGTGTATGAAAACCGGCCATGTGTTGTGCGAAGTAAGCATCTTCCCAAATGGATTAAAACCATCACATGAAAGACCCAGTATCACATTACGCACGTCGGCTGCAAATTCAGGATATCGAGCATCAAATATTTTCCATGCAAATCCATCTGCAGGGTGAAACAACTCTTCATTATTCTTTTTTCTCTCTGTGTCATGCCATCGCATTTTTACGGATATTTCATCAGACATGAAAAGTTTCTGTAATCTGGGGATCAATGGAAAGTGCCACATTACTTTTTGTGGCACACGAGATGGTGTTCCATTATCTTTTGGCTTCCATCGGGAGGTTCTGCATTTTATACAATCATTTATTTTAGCAGTTTCCTCCCAAAATAAGCTGCAATCATTCAGGAAAGCATGAATTTTTTTTTTAGAATCCAAGTTCATCAACCAACTTCCATACCATATAGTGGTTTGAGGGAATATCTGCATCATATGGAAGTAATTCCTTAAAGAAGGTAAGAATGTAATCAATTGCAGTATTTGAAATCCCATACATAGTTTTCCCATGAAACAATCGGATTAAAAATTCCAACTTTTTCATTTTATCACATTGCCGATATACTGGAGTCGTCACATCATCATTCATTTTTTTCACCCTATCAACATCATCATTTTCATTGGACGCATCATGTGTGCTTGTATCAAAATCTTGTTGGCTGGACATCCTTTCCTTCTCATGATGTCGAATAAATGGAAACTGATCATATATGAAACTCTCCAATTCAGTTCTATCATTTGGATCATCAACATTTTGAGATTCCATTTTCTCTCCATTGTGATACCACACATAATAGTTTGTTTGGAAACCATATTTGGTTATATGATATTTAACTGCTTCACGGCTCAACCAAGGTCTTCCAACACAATTAAAACATGGGCAGTGTATGCGACCACTATCTGAAGCCTTGTCAAATGAAAAATCTAGAAAGCTGTTCAAATTATTTTGAAAATCGGTTGAAATCCAATCAGTTTCGTACATCCAACTTCTATCCATTCTATAAAAAAATCACAATAAGTCATTTCAAATCAATTCAATAATATTAAAGTTTAATCAAAAAAATATTTACATAAATGACAATTGTTTACTCTATATAAAAGCATAACTGACACATTACTCCTTATGAGAATCATATTAAGAAATACAACAAAATACAGTGTATATAAGAAAATAAGATACAAAATTTCTAATGCCTATATTCAAGGATTGACCAGTAAGATATTGGAAGTGGATCAAGGAATACATAATACTTAAGGGTCTTGTTGGGAGTATATGAGATTTATACTTTAACTTCTTCAAGTAGATCAGGATGAGGAGTAGGATTAGGATCATGGGAGTGGCGGGACTGTCCAAGGGGGTGTGGCGTGTCCAGGGGTGCGGGGTGTCTAGGGGGTGGTGGGGCCGTCCGGGGGGTCAGAGGTGTCCAGGGGGTGGGGGGCTGTCTAGGGGGGTCAGGGTGTCCAGGTGGGCGGGCTGTCCATGGGGGTGGTCAGGTTGTCCAAGGGGGTCGGGGTGTATAGGTATATTTATATGAAAAGAATACCCCCACAATAATCATGCAGCCCTGTCATTAGTCTAAACCCCTAGAACACATAAAAGAAGCTAGTATGGACATTTACTAAAATATTTAACACCATACAAATGAAAATACACTCTAAATATATTTTTGAGAGGATATAATGGTGTGTGTGAAAAAAATGATATTAAATCAATTTAAATGAATATGGAACAAATTAGGGTTTATAATACACTAAGAGTACCTCAAACAATCCAAAACCACTATAGCACCACATATTCAACTTCATGAAACAGGACTTGGAAATCTTACCTATGACTTTACTGATGACCACCTAATTGGAACACTCTATTTATGGTTCTTGAACACAAGGAACAAACAATGTTTGGTCTCTACCAACTCAATCACCCCCTTGTAGATCATAATCTCGTTTCCCCTTATACTAAAATGGTCTCACTGGAAGCAGCTATTAATACCGGACCTAAACCATTCATTCTCCATAAAACAATGATCAAAGAACCATCGGAGGTATCTCTCATATAACCACAACCATTTTATCTATGATGTAACGAAATTCACAAGAATAACTTTTATTCAATAACCTTTTGGTATATAATTTGCATAAACAATGGTTCAATTATATGGTTCATCACATTCCAATTTATTAATCACCCATACATGATAAAAATTGAACATTGAATTTCATTTAATTACAACCATCATATTTCATTTAATTCTTAACAAGCATAGAAGCATGGAAATTGGAATCTAATAACTTTAATTAGTCCCCAAAACTTTTTAATAAATTTAACATGAAAAATAAAACACTTTGAAATATAAATAATCACTATGAAGTAACATGAGCTTGGAATTATATTGCACAAGTAAAAACACTCAATGATGGAATATATGAAAAGATTATTAATATAAATTATTGACACAAGATAATAAAGTAACTATGAATGTTAAAACTAAACATGTGATTGAATTTTATAACATATAATAAAAATTTCTTGGTAATGAAACATGAAAGGCACATAAAAAAATTAGACAACCATCTAATTCAATCTATATGGGCTGGAATATGCATGGAATTTAATAAATAACTGAAACATAAATAGGGATGGAACATAAATTGGGTGGGAATATGAGAATAGAAATTGGTCTCATCCTAAAGAGAAACATATACACATCAAAATCGAAAATAAAAAATGAAAGTTAAAGAAAACAACTTACCTTGGATGGGATGGAGGAAGAGAACTGAAAGCACCTCCAAAATCGCCGATAGCTCCCGTTTAGGGCTCTGGATCGCGAATGGGGGAGAGGACGGGCTACTGCCAATTTGGGGGAAATTGTTACCAACGGTTTTTAAAAACCGTTGGTATATACATTCAGCCTAAACCTTTACCAACGGTTCTCATTGAACCGTTGGTAAAAACTCCTCTATACCAACGATTCATTACAATCGTTGGTAAAAGTGTCTATAAAACCATTTATACCAACGGTTTCTGAGAACCGTTGGTATAGATGGCTATTCCCAACGGTTTAGTAAACCGTTGGGATATAACCATTGGTAAAACTAGGATTTCCAGTAGTGATGGGTCATATGTGACTTTTAAGAGTCAACCCTACCTTAATCCGAGGCATGGTGTGACCGGAACCACTCAAAGTGTCTCATTTTTTTTGAAATAAACAACATTTTAAGTGAAAACAACAACTGACATACGAAAAACCGACCAAAGGCATTCTGAATGTGTTGATGATTTAGGAAAATGGTACATGTGTCATATGTGACGTTTTAAAGTCAACTCAGTCTCAATCCGAGGTGCGGAGTGGTCGGCACCACTCAAAGTGTCTCTCTATAGTTTAAAATGAACTTTATTTTGATTGAAAACAACAACTGACATACGGTAAACCGACCAAACGCATTAAGATTCTATTGAAACTTTAGGAAAATGATCCATGGTTCATATGTGATGTGTTCAAGTCAACCGCACCTCAATCCGGGTCACAATGTGTCCGGTATCACTCTAAGTGTCTCTCGTTTGTTTAAAATGGACAACATTTTAAGTACATACGGAAAACTGACCAAAAGGATTCTGATTGTGTTGATAATTTAGAACAACGATCCATGGGTCATATCTGACATGCATGATTCAACCCCGCCTCAATCAGAGGTGTGGTGTGGCCGAAACCACTCAAACTTTCTCTCTTTAGTTTAAAATGGACTTCATTTTAAGTGAAAACAACAACTGACATACGTAAAACCGACCAAACACATTCTGAATGTGTTGATGCTTTAGGACAACAATACATGGGTCATATGTGATGTGTAAAAGTCAACCCAGCCTCAATGCGAGGTGTGTGTGGCCGACACCACTCAAAGTGTCTCTCTATAGTTTAAAATGGACTTCATTTTGATTGAAAACAACAACTGACATATAGTAAACCAACCAAACGCATTTGGATTCTGTTGAAACTTTAGGAAAATAATCTATGGGTCATATGTGACATGTTAGAGTCAATCGTTCCCCAATCCGGGTTGCAGTGTGGCTGGTATCACTCTAAGTGTCTCTCATTTGTTTAAAATGGACAACATTTTGAGTACATACGGAAAACCGACCAAAAGGATTCTGATTGTGTTGATACTTTAGCACAAAGATCCATGGGTCATATCTAACGTGCACAAGTCAATCCCGCCTCAATCCAAGGTGTGGTGTGGCTGGCACAACTCAAAGTGTCTCTCTTTAGTTTAAAATGGACTTCATTTTAAGTGAAAACAACAACTAACATATGGAAAACTGACCAAACACATTATGAATGTGCTGATGCTTTAGGAAAACAATACATGGGTCATATGTGACGTGTAAAATTCAACCCAACCTCAATCTGAGGTGCGTAGTGGCCGGCACCACTCAAAGTGTCTCTATATAGTTTAAAATGGACTTCATTTTGATTGAAAACAACAACTGACATACGGTAAACCGACCAAACGCATTTGGATTCTGTTGAAACTTTAGGAAAATGATATATGGGTCATATGTGACCTGTTCGAGTCAACCGAACCTCAATCCAAGTCGTAGTGTGGCCGGTATCACTCTAAGTGTCTCTTGTTTGTTTAAAATGGACATCATTTTAAGTACATACAGAAAACCGACCAAACGGATTCTGATTGTGTTGATACTTTAGAACAACGATCCATGGTTCATATATGATGTGCATGAGTCAACCCCGCCTCAATTTGAGGTGTGTTGTGGCCATCACCACTCAAAGTGTCTCTCTTTAGTTTAAAATGTATTTTATTTTAAGCGAAAACAACAACTGACATACGGAAAATCGACCAAACGCATTCTGAATGTGTTGATGATTTAGGAAAACTATACATGGGTCATATGTGATGTGTAAAAGTAAACCACGCCTCAATATGAGGTGCGGTGTGGCCGGAACCACTCAAAGTGTCTCTCTTTAGTTTAAAATGGACTTCATTTTAAGTGAAAACAAAAACTGACATACGGAAAACCGACCAAACACATTATGATTCCATTGAAACTTTAGGAAAACGATTCATGGGTCATATGTGACATGTAAAAGTAAACCAAGGCTCAATCCGAGGCCTGGTGTGGCCGGAACCACTCAATGTGTCTCACATTTATTTGAAATGGACAACATTTTAATTGAAAACAACTACTGGAATATGGAAAACCAACCAAACGCATTCAAAATGTTTTGAAAGTTTAGAATAACAATAAATGGGTCATATGTGATGTGTAAGAGTCAACCCTGCCTTAATCTGAGTCATGGTGTGACCATAACCACTCAAAGTGTCTCATTTGTTTTTGAAATAAACAACATTTTAAGTGAAAACAACAACTGACATACGGAAAACTGACCAAATGCATTCTGAATGTGTTGATGCTTTCGAAAAACGATACATGGGTCATATGTGACGTGTAAAATTCAACCCTTCCTCAATCCAAGGCACGGAGTGGCCGGAACCACTCAAAGTGTCTCTCTATAGTTTAAAATGGACTTCATTTTGATTGAAAACAACAACTGACATACGGTAAACCAAACAAACGCATTTGTATTCTATTGAAACTTTAGAAAAATGATCCATGGGTTATATGTGACATGTTCGTTTAAACCGCGCCTCAATCTGAGTCGCAGTGTGGCCGAGATCACTCTAAGTGTCTCTCTTTTGTTTAAAATGGACAACATTTTAAGTGAAAAGTACAACTGGCATACGGAAAACTGACCAAACGCATTAGGATTATGTTGAAACTTTAAGACAACGATCCATGGGTCATATGTGACGTGTACGAGTCAACTGCACCTTAATCTGAGTCGCAGTGTGGCCGGTATCACTCTAAGTGTCTCTCTTTTGTTTAAAATGGACAACATTTTAAGTACATACGGAAAACCAACCAAACGTATTATGATTGTGTTGATACTTTAGAACAACAATACATGGGTCATATATGACATGAAAGAGTCAACCCCGACTCAATACAAGGTGCAGTGTGGCTGGCACCACTCAAAGTGTCTCTCTTTAGTTTAAAATGGACTTCATTTTAAGTGAAAACAACAACTGACATACGGAAAACCGACCAAACGCATTCTGATTTTGTTGAACCTTTAGTAAAACTATCCATGGGTCATATGTGACGTTTAAAAGTCACCCTTGCCTCAATCTGAGGCATGGTGTGGCCGGAATCACTCAAATTTTCTCTCTTTCGTTTAAAATAGACTTCATTTTAAGTGAAAACAAAAAATGACATACGAAAACCCGACCAAATGCATTCAGATTCTGTTGAAACTTTAGGAAAACGATCCTTGGGTTATATGTGACATGTACGAGTCAACCCAGCCTCAATCCGAGGCCTAGTGTGGCCTCCACCAATTGAAGTTTCTCTCTATAGTTTAAAATGGACTTCATTTTACTTGAAAACAACAACTGACATACGGGAAACCGACCAAACGCATTCAGATTCTGTTGAAACTTTACGACAACATTCCATGAGTCATTTTTGACGTGTATGAGTCAACCCCGCCTCAATTTGAGGCCAAGTGTGGCCAGCACCACTGAAAGAGTCTCAGGTTTATTTGAAATAGACAACATTTTAAATGAAAACAATAACTGACATACGGAAAACCGACTAAACGCATTCGGATTCAGTTGAAACATTAGGAAAACGATCCATGGGTCATATTTGACGTGTAAGTGTCAACCCAACCTCAATCTTAGGCACGGAGTGGCCAGAACCACTTGAAGTGTCTCTCTATAGTTTAAAATGGACTTCATTTTAATTGAATACAACAACTGACATACGGTAAACCGACCAAACGCATTCGGATTATTTTGAAACTTTAGAAAAATAATCCATTAGTCATATGTGACGTGTTCGAGTCAACCGCGCCTCAATCCGAGTCGCATTGTGTCTGGTATCACTCTAAGTGTCTATCTTTTGTTTAAAATGGACAACATTTTAAGTACATACGGAAAACCGACCAAACAAATTCTGATTGTGTTGATTCCTTAGAACAATGATCCATGGGTCATTTTTGACATGCATGAGTCAACTCCTTCTCAATCTGAGGCGCGGTGTGGCCGGCACCACTCAAAGTGTCTCTCTTTAGTTTAAAATGGTCATCATTTTAAGTGAAAACAACAACTAACATACAGAAACCAACCAAACGCATTCGAATTCCGTTGAAACTTTAGGAAAACGATCCATGGGTCATGTTTGACGTGTACGAGTCAACCTCACCTCAATCTAAGTCTTGGTGTGGCGGGCACCACTCAAAGTTTCTCACATTTATTTGAAATGGACAACATTTTAATTAAAAACAAATACTGACTTACAGAAAGTCGACCAAAAGCATCCGGAATGAGTTGAAAGTTTAACAAAATGATCAATGGGTCATTTGTGATGTGTACGAGTCAACCCTTCCTTAATCTGAGGCATGGTGTGACCGAAACCACTCAAAGTGTCTCATTTTTTTGAAATAAACAACATTTTAAGTGAAAACAACAACTGGCATATAGAAAACCGACCAAACGCATTCTGAATGTGTTGATGCTTTAGGAAAATGATACATGGGTCATATGTGAAGTGTAAAAGTCAACCCCACCTCAATCCAAGGTGCGATGTGGCCAGCACCACTCAAATTTTCTCTCTTTTGTTTAAAATGGACATCATTTTGAGTGAAAACAACAACTGATATACAAAAAACTGACCAAGCGCATTCGGATTCCATTGAAACTTTAGGAAAACGATCCATGGTTCATATGTGATGTTTACGAGTCAACCCCACCTAAATATGAGGTGCAGTGTGGCCGTCACAACTCGAAGTTTCTCGGTTTTATTTGAAATGAACAACATTTTAAGTGAAAAGTACAATTGGTATACGAAAAACCGACCAAACGCTTTCGGAATATGTTGATACATTAGGACAAAGATCCATGGATCATATGTGATGTGTACGATTCAACCCCGCCTCAATCCGAGACACTTTGTGGCTGGTATCACTCCAAGTGTATGTATAATGTTTAAAATGGACATCATTTTTAGTAAAAACCACTTGTATGTATTCTTAATTGTGTATAACACATATAATTACTTATTTAGTTTTTTATGTATTTTATTGATAATTGATAATTAAATTATGTATGTATTAAATTATGAATTGAATTCCGGATTCGACATATAATTTTCACCTAAGTTTTAAATTGAATTCTAAATCAATTATCTATGTTTATAATTACGTTATGAATTATGATTTAATTTTGGATGTGTATAGTTCCAGGGTGCAATGTTAAATGTGTATGCATTATATGTTAAATAATTAGAAAGGAGAGGTAATGGAGAATTATAGCACAATGGATAGGAATGGGATTGCAGACCTATGCAAATTGCAGGCTGCTGTGCAATTTTCACAGCATAGCCTATGCCAACGGTTTGAAACCGTTGGAATATATTTTATAGGATGTTTTTACCAATGGTTCTATGAGAACAGTTGGAAAAGGTTCCGAGAATATGTTTTTACCAATTGTTTGGTTGAACCGTTGGCAAAACTTATACCAACGGTTCAACAAAACTGTTGGGATAGGTTACTGTAACTAACCTATCCCAATAGTTCTCTATAAACTGTTGGGAAAACTTTTTCCCAAAGACTTACTTCCCTGCGGTTGGAAGAATTGTTGGTATAAGATATACCAACGGTTCTCCAGCCTATCCCAATGGTTCTGAACCATTGGGAAATATACTATTTCCAGTAGTGACCATTTCCAAGTAGGGGGTTTACATGCTTTGATGTTCCCTCTCTTTCCTTTCATGGAAAATACAATGAACGTGGACCAACCAACTAACCGGTCGATCCACGTTTCATCTTTTCATGCGAGTGTTTGTTGCGGGGTATTAAATTGGGGATTCTTCTTTTTTTATTAATATACTTTCCCATGTTTAAAATGCTAATGCGGAGGGCACTGGCTGAACACAACAAGGCCCAGACCCTCCAATAAACTTGTTCTTGGTGCGTTCTTCTTGACAGAACAATGAAAGCGGTGGAAAGGAGGGTTGCACAGTGAAGGTAGAAACCCGGTAGGATTTTAGGCATAGACAGGAAGAATAACGGACCACAGGAGCATCTATGGTGGCCCGTGGAGGCAACCGCCGGTGCGGCACCACCGACGTGGAAGCACCGGCAACCGGCGGCGGCAGCTGGCCACGTGGAGGAGTGGCGCCCGCAGGCATCGCGATGGTAGGAGCTGCAGCCAGTCGGGCCGCTCGGTTGGGAAAAATGTCCAGCTAATCCAGCCGTTTTGGAAGAGGGGGAGGCACCTACTAGCACCACCAGCTAACCACACCAGACGCTTTGTGTCTGGTCGGTGTGCCAGTAACCGGACAGCACGCGGGTCGGGTTCTTCGAGGTGGTCCAGACCCGCTAGTTGGGTCGGACCTGTGATCTAGGATGGACCCTCCAGCCAGGTCGGTTCTTCTATCCATGTCGAACCTTCTAGTCGGGCCAGACTTGTGGGCCCAACGGGTCAGCCGAGCTGGACCCCTACCGGACCCAGACCTGACCGGCCCCATATCACTAAAACGGGTGAATCCTGCATACCAGGTGTTCTTTTGATGCACCGCCGGTGGAATAAGGACCCTCGTGATGAGGCGATCCTTTTGAGATAATCCATTTGGGTTTTGGAAAAAGTTGTATTATGGGTAGTTTGGATCGAGCTCGAATCCAACTGGGCCCTCAGTACTAAAATGTCTATAGCTTACAGACCGGGTGTCCGATTGACGCATTGTATGTTGCATTGAAACCCTTATGACATAGCGGTTCTTTAGGTTACTTCTTCATGGGACTTTGTGGTGGTTGAGGTATGGCCTATGGCTTAAGGATAGGATCCTCCCGAAATCAAGCATACAAAGTGCAGGAATCTAGTGGATGGTTGTGACGTGATGAAGCATCTAGCGATCCTCTGTGGGTCAGCAGTTAGCGATCCTCTGTGGGTTATCACATAGAAATCATATGTAGGTCAACAGTTAGCAATCCTTAATGGTCCAACACTTAGTTATCCTCTGTGGGTCAGTAGTTAGTGATCCTCTATGGGTTATCACCTAGAGATCCTCTATGGGTCAGCACTTAGAGATCCTCTATGGGTTAGTACATAGCGATCTTATGTGGGTCAGCACATAGAGATCCTCCTTGGTTCAGCACATGGCGATCCTCCATGGTTCAGCACATAGTGATCCTTCATGGGTCAGCACCTAGCAATCCTCTATGGGTCAGTACCTAGCTATCCTTAGTGGGTCAGCACCTAGAGACCTTGTGTGGTCTATCCGTAAAAGCCTCTTGACAAAATAAGATGATCTAGATTTATGACTAATCATCTTTATTCATGTTATTTAAGTTGTATACCTGGTTTGAGATGAGTCTTTCCTTGTTCTTTGTGATTGAGATCATGCTTTGTGGTTTTTCCTTCATGGAATTCTGTGAGACCTTCGGGGGTCTCGGGGTCCCTATTGGGTAATGTTATACTCACCCCTGCATGGGCTTCTTCTGCACCTTGTTGTGTCATGTGCAGATGACAGACAGCTTTGATCGAGGTATGGGAGCTAGGACCAGACAATGCATAGAGGTGGCCGGTTGATGCAGATATCCATAGTGACGATTTGTACCTACCCTTCAGGTAGTATCCTTGGTGGATGACCTCAGGATCTATTTTCCTTTTTGCTATATTTTTCTTTTAGTTGGGTTTGTATTCTGTCCCATTCTTCTTTATTTCACACTTTTATTTTTAGTAGTTATACTACATGGTTTCTTCTTGTTGTATTCTTAGTTTGTGTGTTTGAAGGTTAAGAGGAAATTTCTTACCATTTTAGGGATATGCCTTTCTGGTGCTAGTCTTCAACCCCTGGCCTATGGAAGGCGAGCTTAGGGTAGTCACGGCACAGGCCCTAGGGGACGGGTCATGACAAAGTGGTATGAGAGGGCGGTCTGTTCTACCAGAAGAACTAAGAGTTTGTATTTTCAATGGGAGAAATAGTGTTAAGTGTCTTGAGTTTGGATTTCAGTCCAGGGAGTCCAGTGTTGGTGTGGCGGCTGACGTATCTATACACTAGGACCCTGAATTCTTTTTTCCAACTTGGTACACGAAAACACTAGTTTCATGTATTTTGAAAAAAAAATCTCTTGATCTCTTTTCAGTTGGTTAACCAGGTATAACTTATTGACCATGGTTCATCTCGACTCTCTTTCAAGATTACTCCACTCATAAAGACAACTAGGATTCCAATGTGTGACCATAAGGATGGTCCATAGAGTGATGAGGCTTCAGTACAAGGACTGTTTCCCAAGATGGTACCTTCGAGTGGTGTCCCAGCAATACCATTGCTTGTTGGTTAGCAGTTACTACCGGTGCTACTGGTAAAGGACACATGTAGGTGCAGTTCCTTACACAAGTTTCAGTGACAGATACCCCTCAGGTTCTGAGGTGATCCCGACTCACAAGTGTCCAAGGATTGTCTTGAGTTGGTGATCGAGTTTCCATCTAGCCAAGGCACCATTAGATCAAATGGTGGTCCTAGTAGTAAGCATTCTACGTGTCTCATCAGGGCGATGTTAGGGTTTATATTACACCTATCTTACAATGAGGTGACTTTTCCATGGACAGATATTGAGAACCTTTCTCAGAGAATAGGTCTCTTTCCATAAAAATCTAAGGGGTATGTGTTCCCAAGAGGTTCTACAACTTTGGAAGGATGACATGTCGGTAGCTGAGCATTCATAGAGGCATACCGACCATTTCATGTACTCAATGAATATGATATGACCAGTGATTCAGGGCTCAGACCTCCAAGAGATATGTGTTTAGGGACATCCAAGACAACACTATTCCTCTGTGCATTCCTACTTATGTTAAAATGCTAGAGAGAACCTTAGTGGTTGAAATTTCTTTGGCTGAGCATATACAGCCAGGGAATATTAGCAGTGGGAAAGTAGGAAACCGACATCAGTATTAGAAACTTAGAAATGTAAAATGTTTTTGTAAAAGGAAGTGATTGGGAAAAATGAATCTGCAGGTCAGCAGACGTGGAAGAGGAGCTAGGAGAGCAACAAGAGGTGGTATACATTTCGACATGTTACAACCATAAACCCAATGTGGTTCCTACAAGGCTCATGGATTTAGAGGACAGGGGAAGGGAGTAACTATATACGGTCAAGTAGTATGACCCAAGGGATCTAGAAATGATTCAAGGTATAGTCTATGTCTAATACTAGCTACCATATTAATATACATAGGTACTAATCATTCCTTCTTATCAGGAATCTTGTTCAAGACCTTGAGTTTCCGGTTAAACCATTGACTTGATCCTTACATCTAGAGATACCTATGGGAGAAGACTTGATAATCACACTTATTATGACAGTGTGATCTGACCCTTAAGGAAAGATTTTTGGTTGGAACCTCTTGGTGGCAGCGTCGAGGCCTTATGACGTTATTTTGGGTATGGACTAATCATCCACAGTTCATGCTCAGATTGATTGTTTTAGGAAAAAAGTATGTGGTATTTCTGCAGCATTAGAATGGGGTTTTCATTGGTCAGCTAAAAAGGAAACTCAGGCAGCACTGGATAAAATCATGCATAGGAGGGTGTGGCCAATCACTCTTTATTCTTCTATCCTTACCATCGTGGAAGCAGATGTTTTGAGTTTTCAGTTCCCAATAGTAGTGGCAGAGTGTGGGAACATCCTTTCAGAAGATGTTTCTAGGATTACCTCCCCATAGGGGGAGAGACTTTTGTATCTTTCTACACCCCTATATGGAACTGATATCAGCATAAATATATCAGAGGGCTTTTGTAGAGCTTTTCAAGCAGGGGGCGTAGGCAGAGGACTTGCGTAGGAAGGGATTAGTAAGACCCAGTTTTTGAGGTTATGTTTGGACTAATGAAACCTTAACCAATTATAAATGAAGAGATAGTACCCACTACCCACTGCCAAAGGATCGATGGGCACATCAATCAGTTAAATGGGGTATCCTTTCACGTAAATGGAAATGTGCATGTAGGATTTTCAGCAGTTGAGACAACGATGATGGTTAGAGTTCCACCAGGACTATGACTTTGAGATATTCTACACTCCTAGGGAGGGGAACGTGGTGGTAGATGCACTCAGCAGGAGGTCTAGTTTACATTTTATGAGTGAGGTGAAAGAGTATCTAGCCGCATTGCAATTATCCTTCATGGATAGTGATGGAGCATCTTACCTTCAGTCTATAATAGTCACTCCCCCACTCCTTTTGTGAGTTAGGGAGGCACATCTTGTGGATGTTGACTGCGATGCCCGATGTGCTTATATATACTCAAGATAGGCTCCTAATGAATTATTGAAGGTGGGGATCACGTCATCCTTTTCAGAGGATGAACCATGGTACTATTGATGCTACGAGAGGAGGTGTTGATGGAGTTCCACACATCTCCTTTAGTGGTGCATCCTGGTGTGGAGAAGATGTACCAGGACCTCAAGTGTTAGTACTGGTAGCCAGGGATAAAGAAAGTAATGATGGAGTTCGTTACATGATGCCTCACTTGTTAGCAAGTGAAGGCTAAGAATCAAGTTCTAGTAGGCTTAGTACAACCACTAGAGGTACCATAATAGAAGTGAGATGGTATCTCCATGGACTTTGTGATTGGAATACCACCTACATCCAGGGGCCACAATTCTATCTAGATGATCGTTGACCAACTCAACTATTTGGTCCACTTCCTACCCATCTAAGAGAAGGGATTAGTTGAGTGCATAGGACGCCTCTAAATATAGAAGATTATACAGCTTCACGGGGTAACATTGTTGATAATTTCAGATCATGACACTCATTTTACATCCTAGTTTTGAAAGGGATTATAGGAGGCATTCGGGACTCAGCTACGCTTGAGCACCACCTTTCAACCTCAGACAAATGGTCATACGGAGCGGACCATACAAACACTTGAGGACATGATTTGTGCACATGTCCTTGATTTTGGCCATAGTTGGGAGGATCAATTTCCCTTAGTGTAGTTTGCATACAACAACAGTTATCACCCCACCATCATCATGGCACCATTTGAGGCCTTGTATGGGTGACCATGCAGATCACCTCTATGTTGGATAGACCCAGGGGAGTCATAACTTATGGTTCCAGAGTTGGTATGGGCTACCACTGAGAAGTTTCAGGTCATCCAAGAGCATATGAATATTACACAGAGTCAACATAATTCTTATTCCAGGAGATGATGTAGACCCTTGGAGTTCGAGGAGGGAGACCAAGTCTTTCTATGGGTCTCACCCCGATGAGGATTGCGGAGATTTGGCCAAGGCGGCAGGCTATCTCTGAGGTTCACACAGATGCATCGGGTGCATAATGTTTTCCATGTGTCAAAGTTGATGAGGTACATGCAAGATCCATCAAACGTTATCGACAAGGGTGAGCTGGACATTAATGATGGGGAAACATTTGTGGAGTTCCCAGTGGAGATAGAGGATCAACAGGAGTGAGTCCTTCGTGGGTGGTCTATTCCTCTGGTGTGAATTTGGTGGTAGCATGGGAACCTCCAGGAGATCACATGGGAGCACGAGGCTCAGATACATGCTCAGTACCCCCATTTGTTTCACTAGTTTTGTTGTGGATTTTGGGGACATAAATCCCTAAGGTAGAGAGAATTTAAAGACCCATAAATTCCGTATAATTTTTTTTAAGTTATATGGAATTATTATGAGTCTGTGAAAATTGACGGCACATGATTCTGAGGTCCGGAGTTCCCGGAATGATCCGTCGAAAAATATTAAGATTTAAATATCATGCGTGGGTAGTTTTCCTAAAAAAGTGGAATAAATCTTAAATGGGTGCCCAACTCAAAAATATCAGGGTACCATTGTGTTCAAGATGGTGGGTTTACCATAGGCGCAGCTTAAGTTTAGTCGGTGCAGACCTCCAGTGAGAAAACCAAAAAATGGAAAAACCATAAATAAAATTATTAAATAAAATTATTTTATTTTTCAAATGCTTATAACTCACAAATGGTGACTCGGATTAAAAATATGAGACCACCACTGAACTCATGTGGGTATTCTTTCCTTAGGCAGATCCTAACATTGGTCGGCACTGGACAACAATGGAAGTTAGTTTTTGGCTGTAAATAAAATAATTAAGTAACAATTATTTTATTGTAAAATACTTATAACTCATAAAAGGTAACTCAGATTAGAAATCCAAGAGTACCGTTGAGCTTGTTAGGGCGTGTTCCCCTTAGGTGGAGCCTAACCTATACTAGCGCAGGTCGAGGGTGACTGTTAATAAATTTTGAACTTTTTTTAAGGTACGTTCAGTAAACATGCGAGCGGTGATTTCTATCTTTTGAACCAGTCCTGAAATTAAAAATATGAGGGCACTGTTGAATTCGCAGTGCTGGTATTCTCTTAGGCGAAGCTTAACTTTGACTGTAAAGGGTTGGACAAAAAAGTTAATTTTTTAAATTTATAAAAATAAAATAAAATAACTTCAAAGTTATTTTATTCTTTCCTTGTAACCGTTGAGCGACGGTGGCGGGACCACGGTGTAACATCAGTCTTGAATGGAAGTCATTTAATTTCATGACCCTTGGGTTGCGTAACTATGATGTACATTGATTTAATGGAACATTAATTGCGGTTTATTAATGAACTTCATTAATGAAATGCAACATGGGTGGTTCCCTCTCTTCTATTTAAACAAATCTTGGGCATAGGTTTTGGTCACTCACGTGAGGAACCTCTGACAAAGTGCCGACAACGTCTTCCACCAACGTATAATGGAGATTCGACAACTGTTGGAGGATTTGAACTGGACAACAACGGGTGATGATGAGAACCAACGAACGCATGTTCTTCTCCCACAACCGCGGCGTCTTCCACCACTTCCAGGTAGGGGGTTTACATTCTTTGATGTTCCCTCTCTTTCCATTCTTGGAAAATACAATGAACATGGACCAACCGACTAACGGGTTGATCCGCGTTTCATATTCTCATTTGGGTGGTTGTTGTGGGGTCTTAATTTGGGGATTTTTATTCCTTTTTTATTAATATACTTCCCCATATTTAAAATGCTAATGTGGAGGGCGCTGGCCGAACCCAATAAGGCTCGGACCCTTCGCTAAACTTTTTCTTGGTGCGTTCTTCATGGAAGAACAAAGAATGCAGAGGTAAGCCATATTTGAGGGCCGCACAGTGAAGGCAGAAACAAGGGAGGCCCATAAGTGCAGACAGGAAGAATAACGAACCACTGGAGCATCTCTGGTGGCCTGAGAAGGCAACTGCTGGTGCAACACCATTAGCGCGATGGCACCGGCAACCGGTAGTGGCCGCTGCGTGGAGGAGCGGTGCCCGAAAGAACCATGGTGGTAGAATATGTGACCAATCAGGTCGTAGCAGTGGAAGGGCGTGGCACCAACGCGTTGTACAGAGAGGGAGGAGTGGCCCGCTCAGGTCGCTCGGTTGGACAAAACGGCCCGCTAAGCTGGTCGTTTCGGAAGAGGGGGCGGCGCCAGCTGGCGCCACTAGCTAACCACATAGGATGCTCTATATCTGGTCGGTACACCAAAAACTAGCCTGGATATAGGCCGAGTTCTTCCAGGAAGTCCAGATCGGGGCTATACCCCTACCGGACCCAGACCCGACCAGCCCTGTATCACTAAAAAGGGAGAATCTCACATATCGAGTGTCTGTTTGATGTACTGTTGGTGTCGTGAGGACTCTAATGACGAGGCGGTCCTTTTGAGATAATTCATTTAGGTTTTGGATAAATTTGGATTACGGGGGGGTTGGATAGAGCTCGAATCCAACTGGGCCCTCGGTACTAAAATGCCTATAACTTACTGAACGAGTGTCCGATTGACGTGTAGTCTATTTCATTGGAACCCTTATGACAAGACAGTTATTCGGGTTACTTATTCATGGGACTTCGTTCTAGTTGAGTTACAACTGATGTCTTGAGGATAGTATCTTCCTGGAATCAAGTGTGCTAAGTGCAGGAATCCAGTGGCAGGTTGTGACGTGATGAAGCACCTAGAGATCCTATGTGGGTTAGCAGTTAGAGATCCTCTATGGGTAAGCAGTTAGTGATCCTCTGTGGGTTAGTAGTTAGTTATCATTTGTAGGTCAACACGTAGTGATCCTCTGTGGGTCAGCAGTTATCGATCCTCTATGGGTCAATACCTAGCGATCCTCTATGGTTCAGTACTTAGTGATCCTCCGTGGGTCACCACATAGCGATCCTGATGGGTTAGCATATAGCGATCCTTTGTGGGTCAGTACCTAGCGATCCTCTGTGGGTCAGCACCTAGCGATCATCAGTGGTTCAACACCTAGCAACCTTGTGTGTTCTCACATCAAAATCCTCTCGATAGAATAATATGATCTAGCTTTATGACTAATCATCTTTATTCATGTTCTTTAAGTTGTATACCTGGTTTGATCTGATTCTTTACTTGTGCTTTGTGATTGAGATCATGCTTTGTGGTTTTTCCTTTGTGGAATTCTGTGAGACTTCCGGGGGTCTCGGGGTCCCTACTGGGTAATGTTATACTCACCCCTACACGGCCTTCACCCATACCTTGTTGTGTATTGTGAAAAAAATGGATAACTTTGATTGAGGTTTGGGAGAAAGGACCAGATGATGCACGGAGGTGACCGGTTGATGTAGAGAGCCGCAGTGATGAGTTGTACCTACCCTTCAGGTAGGATCCTTGGTGGGAGACCTCATGTAAGAACCCAGATCTTCGTTCAGGTATGTTTTTCCTTTTTTCTGGAGTTTTTGAGAAAAATAAATTTTCTGGAAATTTTTGAAGTACACGCCGTGTACTTTCTGATTACACGTCGTGTACTCTTTTCCCGCTCGAAGTCGTGTACTAGCTGTGTCCAGGCCACACACATGGTGTGTAGGGGTGACATGGAGGCCAATTTTGGAAGAGTACGTAAAGACCTAGTACACTCTGTGTACTCTAAAAGTACATGTCGTGTACTTTCTTTTTTTCACTAAATGGACCGGGGTCACGCCTGACGCACAGAAACGTCTTCTTCTAGGTCGCGTTCTTCTGAGAACGCCGAGGATCCGCAAATCTTCGACGAGCCCCCGCCTCTCGGTCCATTATCCGATTCAAACATGGTCGATTGTGTTGGAATAGCAGCGGTGAGTTCTTCCTTCTTCTTGAGCCTTGTTTTCCAATTCCTCTTCCTTATCAATTTATCGTGGTTTATGTGTTTCGGACGTTTTCTCAGATCTACGGTGTTCTAAGGAGAATCTGTTATTATTGTTCACGTATATCGATCTCCTAGGATCAAGGTAGGTGGTTTGTGCCTTTCTGTATATAGTCTTTGAGTATTTTGTACAATTACGCCAATTCCCTTGAACGGGAATTGTACGTTTTCCCTATTTTCCCCTGATTTATTTCCTGCTTGCTTGATTGCTATAGTAGAGGTTTACCTTTGTGAATAGAGTAGTTTTATTGTACTCTGGTTGTTTGATATACTTTCTTTGCTTGTTAGGCGTTATGCCAGTTTCCATGCCTAGTTGTAGGATAGTGGAACTGTTGTACTATTTTTCTGCTGATCCTTAGAATGATAGCCAAGTAGTTCTTGAGGTTTACTTAGTTGATACATGCGCGCTATGCATGTTTATTTATACACAGGGCTGCAAGAACCTTATGTAGTGGACCATAGGGAGAATGGACAGAAGGGCTTCGCCAAAGTGTCTTTAATTACGATGTGATACCACAGGGGGAATTGACATTGAGTGCTTCCACAGAGAGTCTGTAGTTCCTCGACGCAGGCCACAGGGGGAATTGACGTTGAGTGCTTCCCCAGAGATCCTTTAGTATGATACGAGACTATAGGGGGAATTGGCGGTGAGTGATTCCCCAGAGAGTCTATTCTTTAGCTGAACCAGAGGGGTGAGACTGTGTGTGCCTCCCAGGGGGTTTCTAGTACCTATAGGTTGAACCATAAGGGTTCGGATGTGAGAACTACCCAGGGGGTTACCTTGTTTTACTTGTTGATTGTTTTATACTTGTGTAGTTTATATGCTAGACTGTAAATTGTAGCTGCTATTTATTTTCCCTGTTTATTGTTCATGTACTTTACTTACCATATATTCATTGACTGTTAGGCACAGATCTTTGGGTGGTTTCCTACTGGGACTTTGTCTCACACCCTGTTTGGGCCCTGATTTTGGGCCCAAGCAGACTATGTTGTTGCAGGTATAGATAAGGGAAAGCGCCCTTCTACTTTAGGTTCTTGATTGCACTGGAGCTGGAGAGTGTGGGACCGAGACGAGGCTTGCGATGCTGAGGAGTTGCTCATCTGTTTTTCTTTTTTTGTTGCTTTAGTACTTGTGTTCAGTTGTATTTCAGCATGTTATTGTGTTTACTGCATTCCTTAGATACTTGTACCTTCTGCATCATTATCATCATTGCTATATATATTTATTCTTTCGTTGTTGGTTATAGTTATATATGTTGTTACTGCTTCCGCTATTGACTATTGTTTTTCTTACCTTGTATACCTTACCAAATGAGGGCATAGTTTCCCCAATAACATACCAAGGCCCTCACTACTATTCGGCATCCTCTGGAGTTTGGGGAAATGCACTTGAGGTCATGTGGCGAACTGGGTATGGGGCACCAGTGGAAGGGTTCTGGATTCAGGTCATTACAAAGTGGTATCAGAGGGGTTCTTTTCTCTTGCTTTACTGTTTAGAGACTTTAGCCTGGGATAGGACAAATTCAGTACTTGGTATTAAGCTGTGCTCAGGAGTAGCTAACATGTGTACAGGGAAAAGCCATACTACCTCATTAATTTCAGTTTGCTGGTTTTGAGATTTTACGGTTGATATGATTTCACCTAGAGTAATTCACATGCTTTGTGTTGTTATTTTATTGATGATTGTGGTTCTATTTCTGTCGCAACCTGATGAGATGAGGTTATGCCATCTCATGAATCATATAGGCACATGTAGAAATCACATGCCTTGCATTCTTGCCATGCCATCTAGGGTGCATTAGCGATTGCATGTTGTGGTGATAGACTTTGTGTAGATTATGCATGCTGTTGTGATAGATTCCTGATAGAATCTATGATGCCTTGTTAGAGGATTGTTTCTTTCCTACTTTGCTTAAATGAATGCCAAATTTTGATTATTGAGGTGTTATGGGCCCTCACGAATCGGAAATTGGCACCTCCTTGCCTTGTTTTCTGTGTTTTCTGGGTTCTGTGTAGTTTCAGAGCTACTACCTAGAAAAACCCAGAATACACGATGTGTACTTTTTTACTACACGCCATATAGTTTTTAGACTGTGTCACTGACCGTGTGAGTAGGGACACGCTGTTGTAGAAATAACTTCAGGAACACGCCGTGTACGGTAGGTACACGCTGTGTAGTTCAGAGCCGTGTACCCAGCCGTGTCACTAACAACACGGGTCGGGGAAGCTCGAGTAGAACACGCCGTGTTATAAAGAAACACATTGTGTAGTCCTGTCCAGGTACCGAGTCATGTCATGAACAACACGGGTCGGCATTACCTTTTCTTAGACACGTCGTGTGTTTTCAAAACATGTCGTGTAGTCTTGTTCAGGTACCTGTCCATGTCACGAACAACACGGGACGGTGTCACCTTCACCTATACACGCCGTGTTTTTTCGTAACATGCCATATAAGGTTCATCTGTGTAGACAGCCATGTGTTTAACAACACGGGCCGCTGATGTCATGACCCATCCTCGGGGCCCGTGTCGTGACTACCCCAAGCCCGCCTTCCATAGGCTAGGGGCTGGCGACTAGCACCAAGGCATAAATCCCGGAAAAAGGGAAGGCATTGCCTTTGAAAAGTAAACAAGAACCACAGAGTAAGAAAGTGGAAAAGTAAACACTAAGTAAAAACTATAACAAGCTGTGCTGAAAGTAAAGGGGGCCGGAAATACAAGCCCAACTGTAAAGTACAACTGAAAGGGGAAAACAGCAACTGAAAGGAAAAGCCGCAGCGTCGAGCCGTCCTCTGGAAGTCCCACCTGAAGGGTGGGTACAGATAGCCTCCACTTCTCCTCGGGTCCACCTGACCGCTCCGAGTACGTCCCGCCCAGTGGTCCACCTCCAGGTACCGTCCTGCTCCGCACGCCTCCACCACGATCAGCGTTGTCCGTCGTCTGCAACCAACACAACGAAGTGCGGGCATAGCCCGTGCAGGGGTGAGTATAAGCTACTCAGTAGGGACCCCGAGACCCCCGAAGGTCTCCCAGAATCCACAAAGGATAACCACAAAGGAAAGACACAATTATGAAGTAACAACCGACACTGCTTAGGTATATGCCCATACATATACCTAAGTCATCAATTCCCGTTCGGCTCCAACATCCAAGCTCAAGCTCAACCCAGTCCACACAGGAAAGAAAAACGTATACCCACACAGGATAGCACAACACCATCCACAAAGGAGAGTAAACAGTAAATCCAGATAGGATAGTTCAACACAATCCACAAAGGAGAGTAACACAAGATTAAGCTCACACAGGTATACTTCTTCAAATGACGATAGAGATGATCAGGTGTAGCCACTGATTCATCTAATCCGTCGGACCCATAAAGGGTCGGAAGGTACTAACCCCCCCGTAATGACCCACATAGGATCGATCATGAAGTTGGACCCAAAGCTATTGGGAAACTCCTTCTCCATCAAGTACAGTGGTTATGCCGCTACAACCAAGCGCTCCTCCGTCGTGGGTCTACCGCTACAACCAAGCGCTCCCATGTGCTGCTACAACCAAGCGCTCCTCCATCGTGGGTCTGCCGCTACAACCAAGCGCTCCCCTGTGCTGCTACAACCAAGCGCACCTCTGTCGTGGGTCTGCCGCTACAACCAAGCGCTCCCCTGTGCCGCTACAACCAAGCGCACCTCTGTCGTGGGTCTACCGCTACAACTAAGCGCTCCCCTGTGCCGCTACAACCAAGCGCACCTCTGTCGTGGGTCTGTCTCTACAACCAAGCGCTCCCTTGTGCCGCTACAACCAATCACACCTCTGTCGTGGGTCTTCCGCTACAACCAAGCGCTCCCCACTGGGCTATCCGTAACACACCGAGTCATTCGATCAGCAGTCATCAAATCTCAACCGGCTCTAGGGTTCCGCACACAGCATGCTCGTTCCGGGAGGGTCCACTCCACAAGCTAAAAGGTCGATGCATCAACTGACATGCAGTCCGGAGTTGATGTATCCCAAGGTGTACCGTAGTGGTCACTGCCGAAGACACGGAGGATTCCCGTACTGTTCTCGTCATCGTCGCAGTCGAATCCACCGAGGATCTCTGTATAGTCGTCGTCGTCGAAGTCGCAACCAGTACTAGGGTTCCCGCACACAGAAAGCTCGTTCGGGAGGGTCCGCTCCATGAGCCGAGAGGCTGATACATCAACTGACACAAAGTCCGAAGTAGATGTATCCAAAAGTTCCGTATCGCCAACAGGAACTCAACGTCGCAGACGGCGCGTCAATCGGACGCCCGATCTGAGAGTTATTGGCTTTTTCGTTCCAGGGGCCCGGTTGGTTTTTAAGGCAAAACCAACCCGACCACACTCCACCTACGTCCAAACCTCGGGCGGAGTGAGCCAAAAGATCCGTATCACTTAGAGGAATCCACCAAAGCTGACGGCACGTCAATCGGACATCCGTAGCTCAAGATATGAGCATTTCCGCTCCGAGGGCCCGGTTGGTTTCATGTACGAACCAACCCGGCCGAACCCAAAGTAATCTGAAACCTTGAGTGCAATATACCGAAACGACCGTCTCGATCCAAGGATCGCGTTTCCGCTGACGGCGCGTCGTTTGGAGGCCCGTATATCAAGTTACGGGCATTTGACCGAAAAAGGGTCCGAAGATGGGGGGTCCGGGCCCGGGCCGACCCGGCCCGACCCCCCCTTGGGTCGGCCGCACCGGGTCGGCCGCATCGGGTCGACCCGACCCGGTCCGACCCGGTCCGGTCCGTCCAGGGTGCGGCCCAGCCGGTCGGACCGGCCTGGCTCGGTTCGGCCGAGCGGCCGAGTGGCCGAGCGCCGCGGGGCGCTGCCCCCGCGGTCTGGAGGAAGTCGCGGCCCCGCGTGGGCCGTGCTGGAGAACCGCGGACGCGGATTCTGCCGCATCCCGTGCGGGCGAGCCGGACCCGTGCGGTCGCGGGTCCCTTGGCCGCCGCCGCCACGGCTGCAGCCGCGGCGGCCTCGTCCGGCGGCGCGCCGGGGCGCCGCCGGAATCTTCCGCAGGCCACCGGAGTTGCTCCGGTGGTCCGTTTTCCCTGCGCCGTTGTTCCTCCCGGGTTCCGTTCTTCACTGTGGGATCATCAAAACGTCCTTGCGTCACAATTTGTCATCGCCCGCTAAATCCGCACAACCACGAAGAACGGCGGAGGGTTGTCGGGCCGTGTTCGTTTGGCCCGCACCCTCCGCGTTAGTTAACAACAACGGAAGAAAATAATTCAACACATGAAACAACAATTTTAATAAATTAAAATTGTTCATTTGAAACCGGTTCTTTAATTTTAAAGAAACGTTCACGGGAATAAGGGCATTTCCAAAACAAAATCCCTACCTCGCCAAGTCGTCGCACGCGTTCTTCGCGGAATTGTTCATCGCGGAAGGAGGGGATCGTCGCGTCGTCGCGGAAGGGCGTCGCGTCGTCACGGAAGGGCGTCGCGTCGTCGCGGAATCCGGCGTTGCGTTGATGAACTCAATGGACCAAGAAACAACAGATTTAATTATAAATAATTAAATCCGTGTTTTGTTAAAAACCACAAAGGAGATTTAAAGAAAAACCCAAGATCTCTTACCTCAAGAGTTGGAGATCGGAGATCCAGGCGGGGAAGAACGTCTCGGATGAAGCGTCGTCAAACTCCGAGGGTGACGGTGTTCTTCGCGTTCTTCGTGGAATTCATGTTGGAGGATGAAGGCACAAGAATCCTGTCAAGCCTCTCAACGTGTAATCCTCCAAAATGTCTTGTTGGTCTTATTTTATTATTACGCCAACAAACGAAAAAGAGGTAAGTAACAACCCATTAATTCGTAGAATTAATTCAACGAAAGAAACTGCCCAATTAATTCACGAAATAAACCGCCCAATTAAATGGTGCGTTAAGGATTTAAGAAAATGCGTCAGTTGACTTTCATAATGACGGGTTTTCGCGGGTGCGTTACTTAGCGGAAAGAAACGGCGGAGCTCATGCGGGCCCCACCTCACAAATATCCTACCAAGAGGGTAGGATATTTTTTGATAATACCCTATCTGTTTCAACTCAGTTTAAGTGGCTTTCAAGTGGCTTCAAGTGGCTTAATTGAAATAAAATAAAGTTTGTCGAACAATTTATTTTATTTCTTAACTTTAAGCCCAAAAATTAAAAACCACACCCGAGCAAACGCAACTCCGGAAGAGGCGTTTCTAAGCAAACACCGGCACTGCGATTTCATCGGTGCCCTCAGAATTCGATTCCGGGCACCGGTTCAAAAGTTAGAAAAACCCGCTCGTCTGTTCACTGAACGTACCCGAGCCAAACTTCGGAAAATGATTCTGGGCACACCGAGCCTCGGAATCAGGTGCCGTCAGAAACTGCGCTCTTGTAAAATTCCAAAGAAAATTAAGAAAAAAAATTTCCTTGAAATTTACAGGTCTTTACATTACTCCCACCACAAGGCTTTACGTCCCCATAAAGCTTCACCACAAACTTAGGGATACAAAGGCGGTACTGAGCACGCATCTGAGCCTCCCGCTCCCAAGTGCTCTCCTGGAGGTTCCCGAGCTGCCATCTGAAGCGCACTAGAGGAATCGATCGTCCACGTAGGACCCGCTCCTGTCGATCCTCGATCTCCACTGGGACCTCCGCAAAAGTCACCCCATCACCAAAGACCAGCTCTTCATGGTCAAAGATTGACGTTGGGTCGTGCACGTATCTCCTCTGCTGAGATACGTGGAAGACGTCGTGCACCCGGCGCAATTGTGGTGGTAGAGCCAGGCGATGAGCCACCTTGACAATCCTGCTGAGGACCTGTAAGGGTCCGATGAAGTGTGGAGACAACTCGCTGCTTCGGCCAAACCTCCATAATCCACGTCGAGGTGAGACCCACAAGAAGACGTGGTTTCCATCCTCGAACTCTAGTGGCCTTCACCTCTTGTCAGTAAAAGACTTCTGTTGGCTCTGAGTTGTCCTCATCTGCTCCTGGATGACCTAGACCTTCTCTGTCGTGGCCTCGACCACCTCTGGTCCCACAAGAGCTGCTATGATTTCTTCCTTGCCGATAAGAGAAATCTGGTCTCATCCCCTGGATGAACCACGTTCTTTGCCTAATACAGTCAATCCCGATATGGATGATACTAACCCATACCAGGGATGACGTCGTAAGGCCTCGACGCTACTACCAAGAGATCCAACCGTTACTCTCACCTCTAAGGGTTGAGTCACACTTTCGGCATCAGTGTGTGGTAACTGGGTCTCCTCCAGTAGGTACCTCTCAAGTGAGGGTCAAGTCAACAGTCTAAACTGGAACCTCTTAGTAACAACAGAAGGGAGGACAGGGAAGTAAATGCCACAAGAAAAGGTGTCTTTTATTACTGCAGCTCAAGTACAAAGACACAAAGCATCTACAAACATACATCAACAAAACTAGAAGTAACATGAACAAAGGTCTCCAGGTCTGGAGCTAGTCCCGCTCCTGTCCATCTGCTCCCGGAGCTCCATGATCGTAGGCCCCAGCTGCCTGAAGCTGAGCTCTCCCATGTCCTCATGTCCCCTGCAGTCGGGGTGGACCTCCTGGTGGTGGTGGTGGCAACACCCCGAAGCGTCGTCCGCCTCCAGCTGCACGGCCAGCTCCCCTGCCATGGCCGCCTGCTCCTTGCGGTCCGCCCTGATCGAACCTCTGCATCTGCCTGGGGGGACCTTCGTCCATCTGCTGGTCATCCGTATGGCGGGTCGGACATTCACGAGCCATGTGAACAATCCCGCCGCATGAGTAACACTACCCTCTCATGGCAAGTCGTTGCCCACCCCAAGTGCCTCGCGAAAACGATCCAGAGTCATGTCGTCGACCACCTGTAGGTCTAGTCCTCTTGGACCCTTGCGTCATCTGTCTACTGCCCGCTGTAGAAGACTCTGCCGCATGCCGGCAAGTGGTGGGTCCTGCTGCTGGAGACTTCTCAGCAAGGAAACTCTCCACTAAGAGGGCTCGCTCCAACACCCCTTCCTGAGTCAGAATGTTGAGGGAGATCATCAAAGCCCTGATCTCGTTCCTCAGTCCCTGCTCGAAGGTCTGGGCCTAGAAGAACGGGTCCCGTACCATATTTGTGGAGTATTGCGAGAGATCAGTAAATCTCGCTGAGTACTGGGCCACTGTCATGCTGCCCTGCCGCAGCTATAGTAGCTCCTGGATGTTCACCGCTCAGAGGGTGGTTGGGACGAACTCGGAGCGGGAGATGCTCTCAAAGTCCGTCCAGAGGAGAGATGTCTCGTCGTGCACCTGGAGCATCAAGCTCCACCATCTGCCTGCTGTCGCGTGCAGGAGGCTCACTGCGAGGATCACCATGAGGTCTGCTGGTGTCCTCACTAATCTGAAAACCCGTACAACTGCCTCCAGCCAGTCCTCGGCGGCCTGAGGGTCCGTCTCCCCGCGGAACCTGGGCGGTCGCTGGCACTGGAACTCATGCAGTTCACTAAGGTGACGTGCATCGTCAGCGGCTGGGGCTGGTAGCATCGGTGGCTCGTCGGGTATAGGTACCGCCGGTGCCTCAGCTGTCAAAGGGCCCTGTACTGAGTCTTCGACGCTCGGTGGGCTCTCGCCACACACATCGCTCGGAACCCTAGCTGGCTGCCGTCGTGGGGCCATTCTAAAAAGGAAACAGGTGCGCCACGGTCAGAACAGTATACCTGGTGAGCTGACATAAAGTAATCACAAAGAAAACTTGAAACACACATGAAATCAATGTTTTCGTGCATTAAGTCGGAAATCAGAAGTCAGGGTCCTGGTGTATGGATACGTCGGCCGCCGCACCAACACTGGACTCCCTGGACTGATAACCACACCCAATACGCTAAACACTATTACTTCACATAGAAGAAAGATCAGAGTCTGTGGTAGAACCGACCACCTCTGATACCAATTTGTCACGACCCGTCCTTGGGGCCCGTGTCGTGACTACCCCAAGCCCGGCTTCCATAGGCTAGGGGCTGGCGACTAGCACCAAGGCATAAATCCCAGAAAAAGGGAAGGCATTGCCTTTGAAAAGTAAACAAGCACCACAGAGTAAGCAAGCGGAAAAGTAAACACTAAGTAAAAATTGTAACAAGCTGTGCTGAAAGTAAAGGGGGCCGGAAATACAAGCCCAACTGTAAAGTACAACTGAAAGGGGGAAAATAGCAACTGAAAGGAAAAGCCGCAGCGTCGAGCCGTCCTCTGGAAGTCCCACCTGAAGGGTGGGTACAGATAGCCTCCACTTCTCCTCGAGTCCACCTGACCGCTCCGAGTACGTCCCGCCCAGTGGTCCACCTCCAGGTACCGTCCTGCTCCGCACGCCTCCACCACGATCAGCGATGTCCGTCATCTGCAACCAACACAATGAAGTGCAGGCATAGCCCGTGTAGGGGTGAGTATAAGCTACTCAGTAGGGACCCCGAGACCCCCGAAGGTCTCCTAGAATCCACAAAGGATAACCAAAAAGGAAATACACAATTACGAAGTAACAACCGATACTGCTTAGGTATATTCCCATACATATACCTAAGTCATCAATTCCCGTTCGGCTCCAACATCTGAGCCCAAGCTCAACCCAGTCAACACAGGAAAGCAAAACGTATACCCACACAGGATAGCACAACACCATCCACAAAGAAGAGTAAACAGTAAATCCACACAGGATAGTTCAACACAATTCACAAAGGAGAGTAACACAAGATTCAGCTCACACAGGTATACTTCTTCAAATGATGATAGAGATGATCAGATGTAGCCACTGATTCATCTAATCCGTCGGACCCATAAAGGGTCGGAAGGTACTAACCCCCCGCAATGACCCACATAGGATGGATCATGAAGTTGGACCCAAAGCTATTGGGAAACTCCTTCTCCATCAAGTACAGTGGTTATGTTGCTGCAACCAAGCGCTCCTCCGCCGTGGGTATGCCGCTACAAACAAGCGCTCCCATGTGTCGCTACAACCAAGCGCTCCTCCGTCGTGGGTCTGCCGCTACAACCAAGCGCTCCCCTGTGCCGCTACAACCAAGCACACCTCTGTCGTGGGTCTGCCGCTACAACCAAGCGCTCCCCTGTGCCTCTACAACCAAGCGCACCTCTGTCGTGGGTCTGCCGCTACAACCAAGCGCTCCCCTGTGCCGCTACAACCAAGCGCACCTCTGTCGTGGGTCTGCCGCTACAACCAAGTGCTCCCTTGTGCCGCTACAACCAAGCGCACCTCTATCGTGGGTCTGCCGCTACAACCAAGCGCTCCCCACTGGTCTATCCGTAACACACCGAGTCATTCGATCAGCAGTCATCAAATCTCAACCGGCTCTAGGGTTCCGCACACAGCATGATCGTTCCGGGAGGGTCCACTCCACGAGCTAAAAGGTCGATGCATCGACTGACATGCAGTCCGGAGTTGATATATCCCAAGGTGTACCGTAGTGGTCACTGCCGAAGACGCGGAGGATTCCCGTACTGTTCTCGTCATCGTCGCAGTTGAATCCACCGAGGATCTCTGTATAGTCGTCGTCGTCGAAGTCGCAGCCAACACTAGGGTTCCCGCACACAGCAAGATCGTTCAGGAGGGTCCGCACCACGAGCCGAGAGGCTGATACATCAACTGAAACAAAGTCCGAAGTTGATGTATCCAAAAGTTCTGTATCGCCAACAGGAACTCAACGTCGCAGACGGCGCGTCAATCGGACGCCCGGTCTGGGAGTTATTGGCTTTTTCATTCCAGGGGCCCGGTTGGTTTTTAAGGCAAAACCAACCCGACCGCACTCCACCTGCGTCCAAACCTTGGGCAGAGTGAGCCAAAAGATCCGTCTCACTTAGAGGAATCCACCAAAGCTGACGGCACGTCAATCGGACGTCTGTAGCTCAAGATATGAGTGTTTCCGCTCCGAGGGCCCGGTTGGTTTCGTGTACGAACCAACCCGGCCGAACCCAAAGTAATCCGAAACCTTGAGTGCAATATACCGAAACGACCGTCTCGATCCAAGGATCATGGTGCCGCTGACAGCGCGTCATTTGGAGGCCCGTATCTCAAGTTACTGGCATTTGACCGAAAAATGGTCTGAAGACGGGGGGTCCGGGCCCGGGCCGACCCGGCCCGACCCCCCCCCCCCCCCCCCCCCCTTGGGTCGGCCACACCGGGTCTACCCGACCTGGTCTGGTCCGGCCAGGGCGTGGCCCGGCCGGTCGGACCGGCCTGGGCGTGGCCCGGCCGGTCGGACCGGCCTGGATCGGTTCGGCCGAGCGCCGCGGGGCGCTGCCCCCGCGGTCTGGAGGAAGTCGCGGCCCTGCGTGGGCCGCGCTGGAGAACCACGAACGCGGCTTCTGCCGCGTCCCGTGCGGGCGAGCCGAACACGCGCCGCCGGAATCTTCCGCGGGCCACCGGAGTTGCTCCGGTGGTCCGTTTTCCTTCCCGTCTGCGCCGTTGTTCCTCCCGGGTTCTGTTCTTCACTGCAGGATCATCAAAACGCCCTTGGGTCACGATTTGTCGTCACCCGCTAAATCCGCACAACCACGAAGAACGGCGGAGGGTTGTCGGGCCGTGTTCATTTGGCCCGCACCCTCCGCGTTAGTTAACAACAACGGAAAAAAATAATTCAACACATGAAACAACAATTTTAATAAATTAAAATTGTTCATTTGAAACCGGTTCTTTAATTTTAAAGAAACGTTCACGGGAATAAGGGCATTTCCAAAACAAAATCCCTACCTCGCTAAGTCGTCGCACGCGTTCTTCGCGAAATTGTTCGTCGCGGAAGGAGGGGATCGTCGCGTCGTCGCGGAAGGGCGTCGCGTCATCGCGGAAGGGCGTCGCGTCGTCGCGGAATCCGGCGTTGCGTCGACGAACTCAACGGACCAAGAAACAACAGATTTAATTATAAATAATTAAATCCGTGTTTTGTTAAAAACTACAAAGGAGATTTAAAGAAAAACCCAAGATATCTTACCTCAAGAGTTGGAGATCGGAGATCGGGGCGCGGAAGAACGTCTCGTATGAAGCGTCGTCAAACTCCGAGGGTGACGGCGTTCTTCGCGTTCTTCGCGGAATTCGCATTGGAGGATGAAGGCACAAGAATCCTGTCAAGCCTCTCAACGTGTAATCCTCAAAAATGTCTTGTTGGTATTATTTTATTATTACGCCAACAAACGAAAAAGAGGTAAGTAACGACCCATTAATTCATAGAATTAATTCAACGAAAGAAACTGCCCAATTAATTCACGAAATAAACCGCCCAATTAAATGGTGCGTTAAGGATTTAAGAAAACGCGTCAGTTGACTTTCATAATGACGGGTTTTCGCGGGTGCGTTACTTAGCGGAAAGAAATGGCGGGGCTCGTGCGGGCCCCACCTCACAAATATCCTACCAAGAGGGTAGGATATTTTTGGATAATACCCTATCCGTTTCAACTCAGTTTAATTGGCTTTCAAGTGGCTTCAAGTGGCTTAAGTGAAATAAAATAAAGTTTGTCGAACAATTTATTTTATTTCTTAACTTTAAGCCTAAAAATTAAAAACCACACCCGAGAAAACGCAACTCCGGAAGAGGCGTTTCTAAGAAAAAACCGGCACTGCGATTTCATCGGTACCCTCATAATTCGATTCCGGGCACTGGTTCAAAAGTTAGAAAAACCCGCTCGTCAGTTCACTGAACGTACCCGAGCCAAACTTCGGAAAATGATCTCGGGCACACCGGGCCTCGGAATCAGGTGCCGTCAGAAACTAAGCTCTTGTAAAATTCCAAAGAAAATTAAGAGAAAAAATTCCTTGAAATTTACGGGTCTTTACAGCTGAAGCCTTGTCTAGTACACGCCGTGTTTGTTCAGAATACGTTGTGTAGTCTCGGGTTAAGTCGGACCGTGTGGGTTAGCCGTGTAAAGAGACTCGGGTAGGGGAATAGTTTTCAAGTACACGTCGTGTGTGGGGTTAACACGCCGTGTAGTTTGTGGTGTTACACGACCTGTAGGGCAGGGGTACACGCCCATGTCAATGGCTTATGAAGACACGCCGTATAGTTTTTATACACGCTGTGTAGTCGTGTTTTGTAATCTTGTGTGTTTTTTTTCCTGTTCCCGTTTTGTACTCTTGTGTTATCAGTCTTTGTTAATTCTTATCTAAGGTGTTCTTTTGATTTTTCAGATATATGCCTCCGAGACGTCCTCCGGTTGTACGTCTGTCATTAGGCAGTGATCAGATGCCAGATATGGTTGATCAGGGACTTCCTGCCGATCCTCCAGTCGGGCCATCCTTGGCACCGTCTATCATACCAGTTGCAGGCGCTGATGTGTAGTTCAGGGAAGGTTTTATGAGGATGATGCAAACCTTTCAGGTATCATCGTCTCCTACCTCGACTATGGCAGTCTTGACATAGGTTTTTCAATAGCAGCATCCTCCCACTTTCTCGGGGGAAGGAGGACCACAGGCTGCAGAGTCATGGTTGGAAGCCATGCTGACTATCTTCGAGCATCTGGAGACACCTCCAGAGAGGCGGGTCAAGATCGCTACCTACATGCTCTGAGACTCTTCCAAGAGGTGGTGGGACGTGATCTCACAGGAGGGTCATCAGCAGGTTATGGCTTGAGAGGAGTTTCAGCGCGTCTTTTATGACTACTTCTACCCGGAGACCCTGAGGGCTGATCAAGCCCGGGAGTTCATGAGCTTAGAGCGGGGTACTCTTTCTATCATGGAGTATTCCTCTCATTTCACCTATCTGCATCATTTCACACCCCTCCGGGATGGAAGTGGGGTGTTTTTAGCAAGGAAGTTTGAGGATGGACTCAGGCAGGAGATCCTCTTGCAGGTGAACATCTTCTAGTTGACTTCCATCACTTCCATCGTCAACCAGGCACTGATTTCGGAGCACAATTTGAGAGACTCCGGAGCTGCGAGCCAGGGCGGTTATTCTTCCAGAGCTAGTGTTCCTCCAGTTGACAGCAGGAAGCGCCGTAGGGAGCCTACGCGCGGTGATCCGAGGAGGTGATATACATCTTCAGGTAGCCAGGTAGTATGCTACCAGTGTGGAAGGGCAGGACACATGAGGCCACAGTGCCATAGGGACCCAGTGGAGTTCCGATCTTGCGGCAAGATGGGTCACCTTCATCGTTTTTACCAGGTTTTCTCTCCAGTTTCTGGTGATGGGGGTTCTTCCATGACTCCTCATTCGGGAGCAGCACCACCAGTTTCACACCAGTCAGGGAACTGGAGTTCTTCCGGACGTTCGGGCCGAGGCGAAGGTCGAGGTTGTGTTATTCAGTCACCAGTTCTTCACCGCCAACAGGGGGGTTTAGCTCAGAGTGGTCACTCAGGGTCATAGGGTCGCGGGGCAGGCCAGACTTTTGCGGCGGAGCAGACCTATCAAGAGAAGGATTCTGGACCTTCTACAGTTTGAGGTACGATTTTAGTAGCCTCAGTTTTAACTTCCACTCTTTTCGATACAGGTTCCACGCATAGCTTTATCTCTGTCGCGGTTGTGGAAAGCCTTGGGCTCTGTGTCTTTTCTTCTGCCGACTCGTTGACACTAGACACACCTTTGGGGACGAGGACATCTAGTGTACGCCAGTGTAGAGAGTGCCCTCTCGAGGTTGCAGGGTATCGTTTATCATGGGACCTCTATGTCCTAGGGATGACAGGATATGATGTCATCCTCAGGATGGACTGGTTGGTTCCCTTCCAGGCAGTCGTCGACTGTTATCGCCACAGGGTGATTTTCATTTCACCAGAGGGTGAATCTTTTCTTCATAGAGGCGAATGGGATGTTCAGGCGAGTCGAGCAGGACTCGAGTATCATGGTCTAGGAAGGGTGATAGCCCAGATTTCTAGTCCTTATCTGGATGATCAGGGAACTTCACAGCTAGACTTTCCTCCAGTGGTGGATCATTTCAGGGATGTATTTCCAGAGGACTTTTCAGGTTTTCCTCTAGAGTGTGAGGTAGACTTTTAGATTGAGCTCGTTCCAGGAGCGGCACCGGTGTCCATTCCTCCTTATAGGATGGATACACCTGAGTTGCAGGAGCTCAAGAAGCAGTTGGAGGAGTTACAGGAAAAGGGTTTCATCCAACCCAGTACTTCTCCTTGGGGTTCGCCTATCCTATTTGTGAAGAAGGCAGACGGTACCCTTCGGCTTTGTGTGGATTATTAGAAGTTGAACCAGTTGACGGTCAAGAACCGATATCTCTTGCCGAGGATCGATGACCTCTGTGATCAGCTTATAGGATACCGAGTGTTATTGAAGATTGAACTGAGGTCCGGTTATCATCAGTTGCGTGTTAGACCATCAGATATACCTCTTACAGCCTTCAAGAGTAGATATGGTTTATACGAGTATACAGTCATCTTGTTCGGTCTCACGAACGCGCCTGCAGTTTTCATGGCACTGATGAACCGAGTGTTCCATCCTTACTTGGACTCCTTCATCGTGGTCTTCATGGACGATATCTTGGTGTACTCTCACACTCGACACGACCATGTCACGCATATTGAGATCATTCTGAGTACACTGAGAGAGCATCAGCTCTATGCTAAACTCTCAAAGTGCCACTTTTGTATAGAACAGATTAACTTCTTGGGCCACGTCATCTCAGAGGAAGGAGTATCTGTGGACCTAGAGAAAGTGAGGGTTGTAGTCTCCTGGGAGCAGATGAAGAACTTTTTTGAGGTACGGAGTTTCCTAGGGTTGGTTGGATACTACAGAAGCTTCATTCAGGACTTTTCACGCCTAGCAGCACCTTTGACAGGTCTAACCAAGAAGGGGGAAAAGTTCTTGTGGTCAGATTCTTGCGAGTTATCCTTTCAAAAGCTAAAGGGAAGGTTGATGTCGGCACCGATACTAGTCTTGCTAGAGCTAGGAAAGAGCTACACCATTTATTATGATGCTTCAGGTATCGGGGCTAGGAGCTATGCTTATACAAGGAGATGGAGTCGTCGCGTACGGGTCTCGGCAGTTGAGGCCACATGAGAGGAACTACCCTATGCATGATCTGGATTTAGCAGTTGTTGTTCATGCCTTACGATGTTGGAGACACTATCTTCTAGGAGAGAACTTTGTGGTCTTCACCGACCACAAGAGTCTCAAGTATATCTTCACTCAGCGTGATCTGAATCTAAGGCAGTGCAGGTGGGTCAAGTATCTTCAGTCTTTTGATTTTGAGCTTGCCTATACGCCAGGAAAGGGAAACGCAGTGGCAGATGCGTTGAGCAGGAGAACGCAGATTCAAGTGGTTCAGGAGGCCAGCAGTGAGTGGAAGCTTATGGATCTATTCTCTGAGATGCATCTGGAGGTGCATGACAGACAGGGGCAGAATTTCCTATCTTCTGTAGATGTTACCTCTACACTACTTGATTGGGTACGGGTGAGGAAGCTATCAGACTTAGAAGGCTTAGTCATGTGGGAGAGTGTGTTAGGAGAAAACCCTCTTCCTGGATGGACAGTGGGTGAGGATGAGACCTTGCGTTTCCAGGGACGCGTATGGGTGCCAACAGACATACGTGAGGAGCTGATGCGGGATTTTCATTCCTCAGTTTGGGAAGTTTATCCTGGCGTCACCAAGATGTATCGGGATCTTCATCACCAGTACTGGTGGCCAAGTATGAAGAGGGATGTTGCTGGTTTTGTCATGAGATGCTCTACTTGTCAGTAGGTGAAGGCGGAGCATCAGTGACCAACAGGCCTTTTACAGCAGTTACCCATTCCGGAGTGGAAGTGGAATGATGTTGCAATGGACTTCGTGACCGGGTTTCCAAGGTCACCTTGGGGGAATGATGCTGTTTGGGTTTTCGTCGACAGACTTATGAAGGTTTCTCACTTCTTTTCGATCAAGGAGATATTCATTGTTGATGATCTGGGACGACTTTACATCCGAGAGATTGTGCGTCTGCATGGAGTTCCACACTCCATTATTTTAGACAGGGATGCACGCTTTACCTCTCAGTTCTGGCAGAGATTTTAGAAGGCTTTGGGTACCCAGGTACTTTTGAGTATAGCATACCATCCCCAAACTGATGGCCAGTCCGAGTGCACAATCTAGGTGCTTGAGGATATGCTCCGAACTTGCATCCTAGACTTTGGAAGTTCTTGGGAGAAGCATATCCCTATGGTGGATTTCGCCTACAAAAACAGTTTCCAGATGACCATTCAGATGGCACCTTATGAGGCTTTGTGCAGTAGTCCATACTGATCACCCTTATTCTATCTGGAGGTAGGAGAGGCAGCTTTGCTGGGACCTCGTCTTGTTCAGGAGACTTCAGAGCAGATAGAGCTGATTCAGAAGAGGATTACTACAGCACAGTCTCGGTAGAAGTCTTATGCTGATCAGAAGAGACGACCTCTGGAATTCGAGGTTGGGGATCAGGTTTTCCTGCATGTCGCACCGAGGATAGGACACAAGAGGATTCAGAGGCAGGGTAAGCTTTCACAGCGGTACGTCGGGCCGTTTGAGGTTTTGGAGAGAGTTGGTCTAGTCGCCTATCGGTTGCAGCTACCCCAGAGGTACCGGGCCATGCACGATGTCTTCCACATCTCTCAGCTCTGACATTACTTTTCAGACTCGTCTCATGTCCTTCAGCCTGATGAAGTTGAGCCTGAAGCGGATTCATCGTTTGAGGAGCATCCCATCCGGATTATCGATCGCAGTACGAAGTTTCTCTGTGGGCGGTCTGTCCCTCTTGTACAGGTGCTATAGCAGCATGGGCGAATACAGGATGAGACCTGGGAGAGGGAGGCCAATGTACGATCGCAATAGCCAGAGCTGTTTGGGGTTTCTCCTTCTCCGCCTCATTAGGGAAATTCAGGGACTAATTTCTGTAAGGGGAGAAGTTTGTAAGAACCTGGATCTTCTTTCAGGCATGTTTTTCCTTTTTTCTAGAGTTTTTTAGAAAAATAAAGTTTCTGGAAATTTTTGAAGTACATGCCATGTACTTTCTGAGTACATGCCATGTACTCTTTTCCCGCTCGAATCCGTGTACTTGCCGTGTCCGGGCCACACACACGGTGTGTAGGGGTGACATGGAGGCCGATTTTGGTGGAGTACGGAAAGACCTAGTACACACCGTGTACTCTAAAAGTACATGTTGTGTACTTTCTTTTTTTTTACTAAATGGACTGGGGTCATGCCTGACGCACAGAAATGTCTTCTTCTTGGTCTTGTTCTTCTGAGAGCGCCGAGGATCTGTGAATCTTTGACGAGCCCCCGCCTCTCTGTCCGTTCTCCGATTCGAGCACGGTCGATTGTGTTGGAATCGCAGCGGTGAGTTCTTCCTTCTACTTAAGCCTTTTTTTCAAATTCCTCCTCCTTATCAAGTTATTGTGGTTTATGTGTTTCGAGAATTTTCTCAAATCTACGGCGTTCTAAGGAGAATATGTTGTCATTGTTCACGTATATCAATCTCCTAGGATCAAGGTAGGTGGTTTGTGCCTTTCTGTAGATAGTCTTTGAGTATTTTGTGAAATTACACCAATTCCCTTGAACGGGAATTGTGCGTTTTCCCTATTTACCCCTGATTGATTTCCTGCATACTTTATTTCTATATTAGAGGTTTACCTTTGTGAATAGAGTAGTTTTACTGTACTCTGGCTGTTTTCTGTACTTTCTTTGCTTGTTAAGCATTATTCCAGTTTCCATGCCTAGTTTTAGGATAGTGGAACTGTTGTGTTGTTTTGCTGCTGAGCCTTAGAATGATAGCCAAGTAGTTATTGAGGTTTACTTGGTCGATACACGGGCGCTATGCATGTTTATTTATACACAGGGCTACGAGAACCTAGTGTAGTGGACCATAGGGAGAATGGACAGAAGGGCTTCTCTAGAGTGTCTTTAATTACAATGCGAGACCACAGGGGGAATTGACGTTGAGTGCTTCCCCAGAGAGTCTGTAGTTCCTCGACATGGGCCACAGGGGAAATTGACATTGAGTGCTTCCCCAGAGAGCCTTTAGTACGATACGAGACTATAGGGGGAATTGATGGTGAGTGCTTCCCTAGAAAGTTTATTCTTTAGCTGAACCAGAGGGGTGAGACTGTGTGTACCTCCCAGGGGGTTGCTAGTACCTATAGGTTGAACCATAAGGGTTAGGCTATGAGAACTACCCAGGGGTTACCTTTTTTACTTATTGATTATTTTATACTTGTGTAGTTTATATGCTAGACTGTAAATTGTAGCTGCTGTGTATTTTTTCTGTTTACTATTCCTGTACTTTACTTGCGATGTATTCATTGACTGTTAGGCACAGATCTTTGGGTGGTTTCCTACTAGAACTTTGTCTCACACCCTGTTTGGGCCATGCTTTTGGGCCCAAGCAGACTATGTTTTTGCAAGTATAGATAAAGGCAAGCGCCCTTCTACTTCAGGTTCTTGATTGCACTGGAGCTAGAGAGCATGGGACCGAGCCGAGGCTTGCGATGATGAGGATTTGCTCATCTTTTTTTCTTTTTCTGTTGCTTTAGTACTTGTGTTCAGTTGTATTTCAGCACGTTGTTGTGTTTTCTGCTTTCCTTAGATACTTTTACCTGCTGCATCATTATCATCATTTCTATATACATTTATTCTTCCGCTGTTGGTTACAGTTATGTATGTTGTTACTGCTTCTGCTATTGACTATTGTTTTTCTTACCTTGTATACCTTACCAAATGAGGGAATAGTTTCCCCAATAACTTACCAAGGCCCTCACTACTAGTCGGAAGCCTCTACCATTTGGGTAAATTCACTTGAGGTCATGTGGAGAACTGGGTACGGGGCACCAGTGGAAGGGCTCCGGATTCGGGTCGTTACACCTCAGGAGTTTTTTTTCCTTTACTCTTTATTTTTATTTTAGTCTGGTTTGTATTATAGCCCATTCTACCTTAGTTCACACTTTTATTTTCAGAAGTTATACTATCTAGTATGTTCTTGTTATATTCAGGTTCTGTGTGTTTTTAGGTTAATAGGAAATTTCTTCCCATTTTAGGGATATTCATTTTTGGTGCTAGTCGCCAACCCCTATCCTATGGAAGGCAGGCTTGGGGTATTCACAACATTGGCCCCGGGGGACAGATCGTGACATACATCATGATATTATCATGATTAGGGCATGATTCACATGCATATAGGTGGTGTTGTTTCATATATTACCTTATTAAGATCCATTATTAATAGAAGTGAATTATAATAAATTTGATTCCTTCCCAAATATATTATAAGGGAGATTAGATTAATATGGATTTTAGGGGATTGTTTTTTTTTTACTATTTATTTTTATTGTTTGTCTTTTATATGGTAATGATTTTCAAGATGTTTGATTTTTAAGAAAAAACATGTTTTAAAGAATAAAACTTATGTGGTGGAATGAGGTGTATATAAAATGGTTTCATAATTATGTTTTAATTGAAATTTCTCTTAATGATTTTGATTTTGAAATGATTTAGGATTTTTTTTTTTGAGAAAATAATATTAAGTGGTTTTTTTAAATGGATTTAAAAAATGGATTTTGAAAAAATTGGATTAGTTTTTGAGAAAATAAAATACCAGGTAGGTTGGTGATTTTTTGTATTTTTATTTTTGGAGTAAAACCTTGGATTCTAAGGGGTTTTTTCAAAACTCACATGATACTTGGTGTGTGTGATGGATTTTAAATAAGCAACTAGTACTAGTGTAAACATGGTTTCTTAGATTTCAATGGTTGGACTGAGGGTGGTCTGGGTGTCTTAATTGTGTCTTTATCGAGTATATATTGGTTGTTTCAGGAGATTCATGTGATTTAAGATAATGTAAGGGATGTTTAGTATTGGTCTTGAGTGAAAGAATATGAGTTTTGAGGGTTTCATGGTTTGGAATGGTCAATTTGGGTTTCATTGTGAGATTTATATAGTAGGGAGAATCATTAGGTGTAATCTTACTATATTAGTTGATTTTGATATAGGGGAGATCCATAATCTTTGATATGGATCAGTTTTTGATGTTTTTATGTCTTGGATCTAATGGGAGCTTTGTGCATTATCTCACTATCCTAGTGTCAGGTATTAGTAGGGTGCTCAGGTGAGTAGAATTGGATTTGGTGAGAATAGATATATATAATTAAGTGAAATGATACTAGGTATTTGATATTTGTCATGGATATAGTTGTGGGAGGGTATCTTTGATTTGGTAACTAGTGTGCTTTGGTGTTTGAAGCTATACATTAGAAGCATTTTTATAATTTGGAGGTAGAACTCAGTGATTTGGTGATGAATTGAAAACCAAGGTGAGTTGAGATTTATAGTCAAGGACCATCATAACTTTTCAAGGATGAGAAGAATTATGGTTTGGATTTTATAACAACCCATAGATTTTAGTGTTATTGAGTCAGGTGGAGGGTCGATTTTCCATCATTTAGTGGATGAGTAAATTTGATTTTTTTTATTTAAATTGAGTAAAAGGAGTTTATAACAACCCATACATTAGAATCATTTTTTTAGGTTTGTAGTTCGATGGAAGAATACCTAGAGTGAGTTCTTGGGTGTTATTAATGAAATTATACAACATTCAAAAGATCACTTCACAAAAGGTGGTGTTTCAGCATGGTATGGTGTTCTTTCAAACTATTTTTTTGGTGTAGGGGGTAGTTCACACTGTAATGTGAATTGTTTCACCATGAACCCCATGCACGAGATTAAGTTTTTTTAGTTTGGGGATATGTTGCACCACAAAAGGGGTGTTATATCAGGAATATCTAAACTTACAGGGAATCTCGGTTTTGGAATTTTGGAAGAGTTTATGTTTAGAATCCAGGTTATACTACAACACCCTTAAACACACCATAGTGGGTTGATTGTGGGGTTTTGCTTCAGATCTAGAATATTTTTTCTCACCACAATGAGACCCAGAGTGTTGGGTGTTATGCTACAACACCTAGGTTCATGCTAAAAATGGCCCTATATGGGTTCATTGTGCCATGAGACCTAAGGAGATGCCACAATGTACCCCTATGTAGTTGTTTTTAGAGGGTACCTTTTGTTAATTTCTCGGGGGTCCTATTTTGAAACCCCTCAGGGTCCCTTGTCTTAATTTGATCAGAATAAGGGGAGATCCCCTCTTTGTATCTCCCATTATTACCCTTTTTGTCCCTTTGATATGAGTTTTTTAATAAGATTATTCCATGTGGATTCAAGGTAAGATCACTCTTATTATCCTCCTTGTACTTCCTCTCTTACCTCTTCTAATTTTGGAACACCTATGTAGGTTTTTAGGGTTACAATTCCACCAAAGTATGTAGGAATCATCCCTTCATGGGGTTTTTGGGTGTTGTGCATAGAGGAGGTCTCATAAGGATATGTTCAATCCATATGTTACCATTTGTCTTGATTTATGTTATCCCACAAATTTATTTAGGTTTTTTTGAAAAATTTGGGTTAATTGGCCATTGATGTGAGAAAATAGATTGATTATTTCCTATGGATTAGTACCGGGTGTGTGTAGGGATTGAACTGCACCACATTTCTTTTGGGTTTGGTGTCATTATACCGTATGGTGAGTTGGTAGTTGATTATTTGAATCTGGGAATTTAGTTTTTAAATGATTTTATATTTTATTTTAGATGTTCTATGGATGAGATAGGTGATCATGGACTCAGATGAGGTTGGTACAGGCTTGGTATCAATTTATGAAAGGTTGATTGTGCTAGGTTGTCTTTACTTTACTAATTCTCCTGCTCATTTGGTGATTTTATGTTTTTTTTATTAATATGGTTATTTTTTGCATGTTTTCATGTCTTGTGTGATCTCTTCCCATAAATTGGGATGTGCTCACATCGACCTAATAGTTAACAAGGACTGTATAGCTTGCTAAATGGTTCGTTGGAGGAACCTTGGTCAAATGAGTACAAATTTGTTGGTTGTGTGAGTTAGATTCTAAAGTTAAATGTATTTTCCTTTTTAAATATGTATTTAAAATGGTTTTTAATAATGTAAAATTTATTTCTAAATGAAATGGTTTAAAATGAAATTTCAAGGTGAAAAGGGTGATTTCAAGTGATGGTTTTGAAATGCAAATTTAAAAAAAAATTGGGGGTTTCCAAACAATGATTTCATTAGTATTTTATCCAATGGGTTATCATTATTAAATATAGTGTGGTATAACTTTTATAAATGGTTTAAAAAGAGTATTTTTATGGAAATCCAAAAGTTCTTGGGATCATATTTTATTTGGTACATTTGAACTTGTATGGGTGATGCCCAATTTTCCAAATATTGGTTTCTTTTATACATACTCCCTAATTATGATTTTATTATAGGTTGTTCCCACTACATGATGATGCATGATTACATAGGACTGAATGGACCGAAGGCCGATATTTTTATTGATTTTGGATAAGCCCCTTTTAAGGGTAAAGGGGGGAAACCAAGACTTCAGAGACATCAGGACATAAACAAGATTCTAAAAATAAAAGGGTTGCAACCCAGCACAGGACTACACGAAAGTGCCTCTACCCAATATCAATATCATTAAGGCATGCCTCCACCAAAGTATGTCTGATCATCAAGCTATCCCGTGCAAGAATGCACAGGCCCGGTATCGATGGCTACGCCATACCCTCTCAATCGTCCAAATCTGAAAATTCATACATGATGAAGATGACTAGCTCTATCCTCATCTAAAGAAAAAGATTTTAGAATATCTGGATTTCCCAACAGTACATTCATTTCACCTCCAACAATAATTAAACAGCAGGTAACCAGCAGATTCACAGCCAACCACGTCAATAACACCACCATGATACCACCAATTTCAGATCCAATCAAACGAGATCTCACCTTAACCAGATCTAAACCTGGAAAAAACTTACAAGAGTTCCAAAATGAAAGACCTCCCCTCTCCGAAGCACTAGATCCGACCCCGATCACACCATCTCAAGCCAGAACCGGCATCAAGCTGGGATGAGGTCGTGCTAAGATCGCAAAGCCGAAAGGCATGCCAAGGCCAATGTTGAGCACACTGTTGCCCACGCTGAGAACACCACATCCATAACAGAATCTCGAGTAGTCAGCGGCTAGCACAGAGGAGCTGACAATGATCAAACCATATCTATGACAAGATCCTGAAACCAAAGGCATGTTGAGGTCATCACCGAGCACACTAGAGTCGACACCAAACACTCGGAGCTGCAAAGAGATCCAGGAGCCAAAAGTAACATCGCCACTACTGAGCTGAGAACCCGAAGCTGGACCACTCGGAGTCGACGCTCACTAAGGCCGAGCAGATCCAAATCCAAGAACGACGAAGCCATCACTGAGCGTACCGGTGTCGGTGATGATCATACCATAAACGAGACGAGATCCTGAAGCCGAAAGGCGCAACAAAGCCACCGTCGATCCAAGAGAGAATCCAGACCACATGGATCTGCCACCCATCGACGCTGATCCGAGACAAGAAGGCCATCGCCGAGGCCGGTCCAAGCTAGAGGGGAAGAGGAAACAGCTTGTAAGAGAAACCCTAGTCGCGCACGGAGTGGGGGAGAAGCCACCGCTCAGAGGCTCTCTTTTAATGATGATTACATAAGAAATCTCTACTATGTAACAATGTTTATATTTGATTGTATGGAATGTCATGAATGTGGGTGTATAAGTTGGCTTGGTAATGATCTTTTTTTATTACCAAAGTTATCTAGTTGGTATGTATTGATGTAATTTACCCCTTAGAGGGTGGATATGGGTAATTTCTAGGGTTTTATTATAACATCCCAGGCAATTGTTGAATAATACATTTTCATATCTTTTAATACTTATGAATTACATGGTGGTTTTATCATAATGGGGATTCTATCTTCGATGGAATACCTGACATGAAACAATGGGTTTCTCTGAAATCTTATGGTGCACACAACATTGAGTTATACAGAAAAATAATATAATAATATTATTATTTTAAATGGTAGTTAATGCCTAGCCATTGTATTGGAGGAAATGAATAGAACTAACTAAAATATGATTATACATGTTTGATAAATATTTTTACATTTATCCAATAAATTTTAGATGCTTAAAATGAGAATAAATCCAATTTTAATCATAAAATACTCTAATATTTTTAAAAGGTAGTTTTACCGCCTTTTAATGGAAAACCCTTTTTTAAACCTAGTTTTTGACACCTTTATATGTTCTATTTGGAAAAATAAACTTCTTATTTAGAATCAGAATATAAAAATTTACTTGGGGTAAATTTTTGTTATTTTTCTGATAAAGTTCATTTTTTAATGAATAGTGAAAAATACTGCATTTTAAGTCAAAACTATCTTTTCATCTAATTTATTTATATGGTTATATTATCTTTTTAATTAGTTTTAATTGTAATTATATTATTTTTTATCATTTAATCCAATGTTGTTCATTGGAAGTAATTTCACTTTTAAATTGTTTATATACAAATGTCAATCTTTTGATAGTTTTTACTTCTTAAAAACTCGCTTTCTCATTTTGAAAATGGGAATTAATTTTAAATTAATTTCTACCAATTCTGTATTTTAAATTTGGAAAAATGGATTCAATATTTGGAATCAGTGGGTCCAAATTATGTTATTATTTTACTTTTATTTTTGGACATTATGAATAGTAACTTCAGTAATTATTTTTATTTACCATAGTTAAAGGGTAAATTAGGTAAATAAGAGTAAAATAATATTATAATAATATAAATTTACCCTAAAACAAGTTATAACCTCATTATATGATTCATGGTCAACCAAATAAACTTTTATGCCGAACTTTAGGCATTTGGGAGCCACTTGTGTATGAAAATGACATTTAATTACTTTTAATTTAAAGTTAAGGGAAATATAACATAAACTTGTATCATCTTAATAAAAAAAAATATGGGTTTATAGATAAAATAAATTAGACTATAAATAGTAATTGTAAATCCAAAAATATTTTCTACATCATGGTAATTTATTTATAATTTTTATACATCAAATAAATAAATTTATTTTGGACACAATGATGATGTACTGATTACTTTATTAATGAATGATTTAAATAAATGAGATTATAAATATTAAAATAAATTTATTTTGAAACTTTTTATGCCATACACGAATTTTATGGATGATTATGACTTTTTATCATTGAATTAATGAAGTTTTTTTGAAATAATCAAGTTGTTATGGATTTTTTAAAAAGTCATGATATGAATAGTATAAAAATTGACATAAATGAGTTCTAGAAAAATACTATTTTATTAAATGATATAATAGTCATAAAAATATAAGATTTAGAAAAATGACTTATATAATGTTTAACATGTCATTAATTAACCACTTGGGATTCTATTGTCATTTTATAGTAACTATATTAACCATATTGTATGAATATACAAGAAGATATGGTAAGAGTTAAATTAGTTAACTAAGGGTTAAAGCAAAAATATAAAGTTAAATTTGAGACTAAAACTTATCTAAAACCTATTGTTTGAAAGGATTTCAAACAATACTCATCTTATCTTCGAATTAAATGTTTTTATATTTTTTTTAAATCTAAATTCAGTTTATAATAAAATAATATTTCAAGACATTCCTAAAGTACCCCTCCTCCCTCTTATAAAAGGTCACCACCTCTAACCCTTACTCACACCTCTCAAGACCCTTGGATTATCCAAATTCTACCCAAATAAGCTTCCAAAATCCCTCTATTCCTCCTAGAAGTCTTACCTTAGGCAGAAGACAATTTAAGAAAGCCTTTTGTCTCAAATCAAAGGGAGTTACATGTTTTAAGAGGTAGTGTCTTCTCTAAAGTTTCTTTCCATTATTTTACTTCTCCACTATCTATTCTATTATTATTATTTTATTACATAATAAAACCAGTATCCTCAATATACTAAGATTTTTTTATGAGAATAATTAAAACTAAACTTACACACACCTTCATCTAATGGATAAAAACATATTGTTTCAGTGTACGGTGAACTGCTACCAAACGAAATGATGATTGTAAGATTTTACCCTATCACCTATCATGGTGGTCATTATGATGTCACTATATTTATATATGATATATATTATATTTATATTGTCTCTATTATTTTTTGTTTTATTTAAATCATATCTTTATGCTTTCCATAATGTATAAATACAATAATTTCATTTGAGGAAGTGCAGACTACCTCCCCCTTAAAGTGATATGACTCATTCATGCCATACATGGGACATATAAAAGATGGCGTTAATGAAATTATGTAATGTATATAAATATTATATTATAATTCAATTATAATATACCTATGTATCATTTAGTTTTCATTTCTTTAATATGAAAAATAAATGAAAGTAGCGTTCATGCGTACGTACGGCTTACCGTCTCTATGAACGGTGCATTTCATTTCTTATCTCCAAATGTTATGGACTATTATAAATACATACATACTGTATATATATGATATTTAAATCATTAATACTATTTTTTAGATAATTTACTTTTGACCACATGGATAATTTGTAATTATAACAATATCATTTTCCACTCAAGTACCCAATATCGACAAAACGACCGATATTAACTTAAATAATTATGTAATTTTTATAACATGATAATAAGTGATATAAAAGGAATAATAAACTTGAAAAATTTTCTGAATCAATTATAAATTAACTTAAGTTTATTATTCAGGAATAATAAGGAACATACGTGACAAGTCGGACGCAGGGTAAGAGACTTAGTCTCAATATCCATTCATTGAGGCATATTTTGATAATATATACCTCCTTCTTTTATACGATGTATAATAAACACATTTTACTTTAATTTTCATTAAAAGGGAATATTTTTTCTATTAATCATTTTACTAAACTACAAAAGGAATGTTTTTAACATATGCGGTGACAACGACCTTTCTGCCACTGTGGGCATTATTTGATATATGGCTTCCTTAACAAGCCATAATGTTTTTAAAAGGAAAATAAATACCATATACCCTTTTTACGTATTTTGGTATTGAAAATGGTTTTTGAAATGGATTGAATATTTCAATATCTTGAAATTATTTCTTGTGATTTCAAATGAAATGTTATTAGTGAAATGTTGATATTTGAAATATTTTATGTGTTATGATTATTAAATTATACTTGGACATTTGACGGGTGGTTATGTGATAAACCAAATACATATGGTTACATGATAAAACAAATTATGGGTGGTTCTATGATAAACCAAGTACGGGTGGTTATGTTATAACCTCCAATGCATTGGGTATGAAATTCAGTCATATGGCTATTCCATTTAGTGATATGTGTGGAAGTAGATCGTATGGTTATTCCATTTAAGTATGTTATGTCCCAAGTTACCTTTATATGCTATATGTTTCTTTTTTTATGGGATTTATGGTAATATTTTGGTTACAAAAAAGGGTAATCAATGAACTTATATTTATTAAAGTGTTTTTTCTACTTATTAAAGGTGAAAAGTATTACTTTATGATAAAGTATTCATGGTCTATATGTTGTTTTGAAAAAAATAACAGTTTTCCTTCTTTGTGTATCCCTTACTAAGATTTTTATGCTCATACCAAGTTTTTGAAATATTTTTCATAGGTTTTAAATCTGAATAAATTCAAGGATGGGATTAAGAAAAATTTGTGATGTTTAAGCATGAAATGAAATCTTATTCCTTTTTAAAAGTTTTTGTTTTATAAAAATAAAAGGATAGTGTGTAGAATTGTCAACTTTGTAATAATAAAGTTTTTATGTATAAGTTATGGCGTAATTCTATAAAGATCTAAACCTAAAAATATCCTCAATGTGAATTATTAACTTAATTCAAGATTATTTAATGTTTAAGGCTAGGGCCTTATAGTTGGTATCAGAGGTCGGTTTAGATAACTTTAGAGGTTAGGGTGTTATTTAAGAAAAAGTGACATAATCATAAAGGTTAGAATATTATAAAGAGTCATAGTTATTTTATATAAATTTAATGAGTTTAAGATATCATGAATAAGTATATCTTATTGTTTACCCTCCTCAAAAGATAGTATATAATGATTTTACTGATATACTCACACTGACCTTTTTGGTTTTAGTAAATGGATGGATCTAGTAGGCACCAAAGTAACAATGGATATAATGGAAACTATGGTGGTTTTCTGAATAAGCAACTGAATGAAATGGGATCTGAAATGAGAAGTCTTGTGATTATTCTTAACCAACTATATGGAGTCATGATTGACCACATGAACCGTGGTGATTTTTCTAAGGAATCGTATTTGCGAGAAACAAATACCTATGGAAATTTAGGTAATAATCATATAGGTAAGTATATTCAAAAACCTATGTGTCAAGGATGTAGAAATAAACACCTAGAAAAATGCTTCAAAGGGATAGGAAGATTTTATAGATTTGGTAACGAAGGTCATAAATCAATAACCTGCCATGAAAAAAGGAAGCATTCAATTTACTCCAAGAAAGGGAAAGAAGTTCTTTATAAGGGATCAATTGAATGTTTTAAACATGGTGTGAATAGTCATTATGAAAATAAATGTCATGTGAAGAAGGTTCGGGAATGGTATCAGTAGGATCATACAAATATATATTTACTAGTACCTAATGTCATTCCAATTGAGGATGAGAAAACTAACAATGACCTATGAAAGGTATGGATTATTTCTTAGTTGATGGTTTGACATTATTGAATCTTAGGATATGATTAATGATTTTTTTTTGTAGGAAAGAAGTATTAGGGAATAATTTGGAAAAATGGTTAAGGGTTCATGGGTAATGTTGTATGATTAAGGTGTCTACATTTTAGAAATTTGAGAGTTATGTTAGATATCTGGGTGATGAAATTTTTAGAAGTATTAATGCTCTTTTGTTGATGGGATTACTTTGGAAGAATTTTCTCTTGTATGTGTAACCATTTTGTTATGTGAAAATTCTATTTTAGGAAGAATTATCTTTTATTTTATGGATATAGTTATAAAGAACCATTTGGTTTTATATGATCATTGAATTTGAGTCAATTATGGGTTATTACTTTTTGGGATACAAATGTGAGGTATGAGATAACATTTGAGGTTAAAATATGTTATGGTTATTTTTGAGAAATTTATCTCATTTTTTGTAATTTTATAAAATTATATAGTTTTTGACAAAGAACAACGCGTAGACCGTGTGAAAACCCATCACGTTGGACAAATTTGAGGGAATTGAACCCATAACCAAAGTGTGACTGGGATTTATCACCTACCACTAGCCTACGTGAAGTCTCTAGTTAATATGAATTATTCTTTATAGTTAAATGATTTTATGGATCAAGAATAAGTTTATTTGGGAACTTATGTTTTATCAAATGGATATCCTTAGTGTATTAAAATGATTTGGTGATTAATTGATAAAGGTTATTTTAGAAGATGTTTGATCTTTTGGGAACAATATATGATGAAGGAAAATAAAATACTATGGGATTTCATTTGAGGAGTAATGGTTGAATTTTATTTCGGAAGAATCTATGTTTTTATTATGGACTTATATCAATTTGGGTTATTTATGGAAATGATTAACCTATCATAAAGAATATGCGATTAGGTTAATTACTTTTTAGTACAAGACTTTAAGAGTAGTATATGTTATTTGGAGATAAATGTTAAGATTTATCATAGAAGACTATGTGATATAATCCTTATGAATTTTGTGTTTCAATCTTAGTTTATTTTATTTTTGAAGAATTTTAAGGAAAATTTTTTATTGAATGGTCTTTTTTGAACATTGGTTATTGTTTGTTGAATTTTGGAGATTAAGAATAGTATTTATTTTTATAAAGGATTATCATTTTTAGGGATTATCTAATCTTGTACTAACCATTTTTTAGTTTTGGTTAATGTCTAATGATATGGGAAATATATAGTTCATCTTTTTTGGATTATATGATTCTCTAGAAGTTGATTTTATCACTTCAGGTGAGACCAAGTCATCTTGAATACTCATCATTTGGAGAAGAGATGAGTTTGTTGTATAAATTTATTAAAGGATGAAACTCTACTTGAAAAGTAAGTATATTTCATTATTTTCTTATTAAAATATGATAAATAAATTTATCAACTTTAGGAAAAGGAACATAAAACAAAAAATTTATCCGTTCACTTTTCCTACTAGGTAATCAAAGACCTTTTAACCCATCACAATTTTATAGTTTTCTAGTAGTTAACTTTCTAATGATCATGTTTTCTATCACTCTCCATCAGAACTTGATGGTTTGTTTTCTTTTATATATCCATGTTTTCCAACATAGAATCCTAGTATATGTTATCTCGGGTGACCATTATACTTCAAATTAATTTTTTTAAAGTGGAGGTTTTATTGACTCTTTTTCTGATGTGGGATTTCATTGAAATTACCAAGCCCAATTTAAAATTGTGAGGACGCAATTTCTAAATGAGGGGAAGGATGTAACATCCCAGGTAATTATTGAATAATACATTTTTAGATCTATTAATAATTATTAATTACATAGTGGTTTTACCGTAATGGGGATTATATCTTTGATGGCGTACCTGACACACAATAATGGATTTCTCTAAAATCTTATGTTGCACACAACTTTGAGTTATACTGAAAAATAATATAATATTATTATTTTAAATGGTAGTTAACGTCTAGTCGTTGTATTGGTGAAAATGAACAGAACTAACTAAAATATTATTATACATATTTGTTAAATATTTTTACATTTATCCAATAAATTTTAGAGGCTTAAAATGATAATAAATCCAATTTTAAGTATAAAATACTCTAATATTTTTTAAAGGTAGTTTTACCACCTTTTGATGGAGAACCATTTTTTAAACCTAGTTTTTGACACCATTATAAGTTTTATTTAGAAAAATAAACTTCTTATTTAGAATTGTAACATAAAAATTTACTTGGAGTAAATTTTTGGTATTTTTCTAATAAAGTTCATTTTTTAATGAATAGTGAAAATACTGCATTTTAAGTCAAAACTGTCTTTTAATCTAATTTATTTATACGGTTATATTATCTTATTAATTGGTTTTAAATTATAATTATATTATGTTTTTATCATTTAATCCAATTTTGGTCATTATAAGTAATTTTACTTTTAAATTGTTTATAAACAAATGTCAATATTTTGATAGTTTTTACTTCTTAAAAACCTGTTTTCTCATTTTAACAACAGGAATTAATTTTAAATTAATTTATACCAATTATGTGTTTTGAATTTTGAAAAATGGATTCCATATTTTTAATTATTGGTTCCAAATTATGTTAATAGTTTAATTTTATTTTTGGGTATTATGAATAGTAACTTTAGTAATTATTTTTATTTACCATGGTTAAAGGGTAAATTAGGTAAATAAGGGTAAAAATAATATTATAATAATATAAATTTACCCTAACACATTTCCAAACCTCATTTTATGAGTCATGGTCGACCAAATAAACCCTTTTTCCTAACTTCTAACATTTGGGAGCCACTTGTGTGTGAAAATGACATTTAATTACTTTTAATTTAAAGTTAAGGGAAATATAACATAAACTTGTATCTTCTTAATAAAACAATTTTAATATGAGGTTATACATAAGATAAATTCTACTATAAATATTAATTGGAAATATAAAAATATTTCCTACATCATGGTAATTTATTTATAATTTTTAGACATCAGATAAATAAATTTATTTCTAACACAATGATGATGTAGTGATTACCTTATTAATAAAATATTTAAATAAATGAGATTATAAATATTAAAATAAATTTATTTTGAAACTTTTTATGCCATACACGAATTTCATGAATTATTATGAGTTGTTATATTTGAATTAATGAAGTTTTTTTTAAAGAATCAAGTTTTTATTGATATTTTAAAAAGTCGTGATATGAATAGTATAAAAATTGACATAAATGAGTTTTTAAAACAAATATTATTTTATTAAATTATATAATAGTACTAAAAATATAATATTCGTCCAAATGAATTATATAATTTTTAAAATGTAATTAATGAACCACTTGGGGTTCGATAGTCATTTTATAGTAACTATATTAATCATATTGGATGAATATACAAGAAGACATGGTAAGAGTTAAATTAGTTAACTAAGAGTTAAATCTAAAAGATAAGGTTAAATTTGAGACCAAAACTTGTATAAAACCTATTTGTTGATAGGATTTAGAACAATCCTCATCTTATCTTAGAATTAAATTATTTTTTATTTTTTTAATCGAAATTAAGTTTATAATAAAATAATATTTCAAGACATTCCTAAAGTACCCCTCCTCCCTCTTATAAAAGGCCACCACCTATAACATTTACTCACACCTATCAATCCATTTGGATCATATAAATTATAACCAAATAATCTCCAAAAATCCCTATATTCCTCCTAGAATCCTTACCTTAGTCATAAGGAAATTCAAGAAAGCCTTTTGGCTAAAATCAAAGGGAGTTACACGTTTTAAGAGGCAGCGTCTTCTCTAAAGTTCATTTCCATTATTTTACTTATCCACTCTCTGTTCTATTATTATTCTTTGATTATATAACAACACCAGTATCCTCAATATAATATAATTTTTTTATGATAATAATTCAAACTACACTTACATACACCTCCATCTAATGGATAAGAACATATTGTTTCTGTGTACAGCGAACTACTACCTCACGAAACGATGATTGTTCGATTTTCCCCTACCACCTCTCATGGTGGCCATTATAATGGAACTATATTTATATATGATATATATTATATTTATATTTTCTATGTTATTATTTTTTTTATTTAAATCATACCTTTATTCTTTCCATAATGTGTAAATACGATAATTTCATTTGAGGAAGTACGGACTACCACCCCCTCAAAGTGATATGACTCGTTCATGCCATACATGGGACGTATAAAGGATGGAGTTAATGAAATTATGTAACTTATATAAATATGATATTATACTAGAATTATAATATAACTATGTATCATTTAGGTTTCATTTATTTAATATGACAAATAAATGAAAGCAGCGTTCATGCGTATGTACGTCTTACCGTCTCTATGAACGGTGCATTTCATTTTTTATATACAAATGTTATGGACTATTATAAATATATACATAATATATATATATATGATATTTAAATCATGAATAATATTCTGGAGATAATCTATGTTTGACCACATGGACAATTTTTAATTATAACAAGATCATTTTCTACTCAAGTACCCAATATCGAAAAAACGACTGATATTAAAATAAATAATTATGTAATTTTTATAACATGGTAATAAGTGATATAAAAGTAATAATAAACTTGAAAAGGGTTTTGAATCAAGTATAAATTAACTTAAGTTTATTATTCAGGAAAAACAACTAACATACGTGACAAGTCGGACGTAAGGTAAGGGACTTCATCTCAATTTCCATTCATTGAGGCATATTTTGATAATATATACCTTATTATTTTATACGGTGTATCATAAACCCCTTTAACTTTAATTTTAATTCAAATGGAATCTTTTTTCTATGAATATTTTTACTAAATTACAAAAGGAATGTTTTTAATGTATGCGGTGACAACAACCTTTCCACCATCATGATCATTATTTGATATATGGCTTCCTTAACAAGCCATAATGTTTTTAAAAGGAAAATAAATACCATATAACATTTTTATATATTTTGGTATTGAAAATGGTTTTTGAAATGGATTGAATATTTCAATATCTTGAAATGATTTCTTGTGATTGAAAATGAAATATTATTAATGAATTGTTGATATTTGCAATATTTTATGTGTTATGATTATTAAATAGTACTTGGACATTTGATAAGTGGTTATGTGATAAACCAAAGAAAGGTGGTTACATGATAAACCAAATGACGGGTGTTTCCATAATAAATCAAGGAAGGTTGGTTACGTTATAACCTCCAATTCATTGGTTATGGAAGTCAGCCATATGGCTATTCCATTTAGTGATATGTGTGGAATTCAACCATATGGTTATTCTATTTAAGTATGTTATGTCCCAAGTTACCTTTATATTCTATATGTTCCCTTTTTTATGGGATTTATGGTAATATTTTGGTTACAAAAAGGGTAATAAATGAGATTGTATTTAGTGAAGTGTTTTTTCTACTTCTTAATGGTGAAAATTATTACTTTATGATAAATTATTCATGGTTTACATGTTATTTTGAAAAACTAACAGTTTTCCTTATTTGTGTATCCCTTACTAAGTTTTTTATGCTCATCCCAATTTTTTGAAATGCTTTTCATAGGTTTTAAAGCTGAATAGAGTCAAGGATGTGATCAAGGAAAATTTTTTATGTTTAAGCATGAAACGAAATCATGTTCTTTTTTAAAAGATTTTGTTTTATAAAAATAAAAGGATAGTGTGTAGAAGTGTCAAATTTGTAATAATAAAGTTATTATATATAAGTTATGGCCTAATTATCTAAAGCTCTAAACTTTAAAAGATCCTCAATGTGAATTATTAGATTAATTCAAGATTATGTAATGTTTAAGGCTGGGGCCTTATATTTATGGAACCACACCTGGTTCCATAAAGTTATGTGGGGTTATCCTCTTGAGTAAATTGGGTCTAGAGTAAACTATTTAGGCCTAATTAAGGCTTGGGTTATATAGTGGTTTGTAATACAGGTATGAATGATGAATCCTTAATTTTTTAAGAAGTCGAGTTTATAAACAAGGATAATGTGGGTATCCTATATCGGTTAGTTTAGGAGAATCCTATTAGTTTTCCTTATGGTATTCGTGTGCTCAAGAGGTTCAGCTGGGATAATGGTCAACCTATTTATATTACTTGATTATGTGATGCTCCTCTAATTTGTTTATTTATATGTTGAAACTAATAGTTGTGACCAAAACCTAAGTGAGAGGATAGTGATTTATGATGAGTTATGTGATGAGGTAAGTGATTTGGTATGAGACCTCACCCTAAGTGAGAGCATGAAGGTATGATACATGGTTATGGTACTTTACCTTGAGTAGATGGAATGACCTACATGAGTGGTTGTCTATCAATATTCCTTCACTAGATCACTTTATTTGTAAGTTCTAGGTATGATATTAGCCATGGGAACTACCTTATATTGGTGTTTTTTTTATCATATAGGAGGTCAACTATTGAGATTCCCTATTAAAAATGCAACTGACATTGACTAGTGTACATGAGACATGGTCATGAGACCTTGACCTGAGTGGATGGTTCATCTTGTATAAGATGTTGGCTATCAAGATACCCTTGTTATACATGATGAGTTTTCAATATTCTCAGGAGTGTCTATTGTGGTGCCTCTCCCTGATGGGTTTCCTGTATGCCTAGGATTAGTTATTGTGATGCCACTCCTTGATAGTTTTCTATAAGCCTGGGAATGGATATTATGATGTATTTCCCTGGTGGGTTTCCTATATTCTTGATAATGGCTATTGAGATGCCTTTCTTCAATAGTATTCCTTATGACATGACTACAATAGACGCATTATTGGTGTTGGCTAAGGAAAGTGGGTTCTGGTTTCAAGATATCCTATTTAGTACACGATGACCTAATGTATTTTATTACATGTGCATCTTCTGTTATGTTTTTGGGTTTGTGTGTTACACAAGTATGACTTGTTCTATTCTGTTTTTTTCATGCACATCCACTTGATCATAGTAGTACTCGGTGAGTTAAGGTGATTTGGGGGATCCTACTGGGTCATTCGACTCACCCCCTACCCGCGTACATGAAATTGGTTTTGATGTACATTAGTAGACATTCATATTTCTTTTCAGGTAAAATTAAAACTTAGATATGGAAACATGCTTTGGGTTTATAAGGTTTTAGTGGAAAAGTATTTGGATAGGATGATTGTGTTAGTTAGGTTGAAATAAATTGTTATTACTTTTCATTTTTTTTATTCTGCACATGTATCAGCCAGTGTGCTTGTATTATATTTATATTATGATTCATGTTATAAATTATATCTTCTATTACTACTCTATTTTATTTGATTCATCATATATACTATTTACTAATTTATATTCTATGATGTGGGGGGGCTCTTGGTTCTCAGTTTATAAACTAAAGGTTTGGGGTTTCCCACCTCATGGATGAGTCATACTGAATTTTTAGTAGAGTCGGGCATGGCCCTTGTGATCCTATTTCAAGGGAATGGTCTCTCCATGACTATGTTAGACCCTCTCTGCTATTTAATAGCCTCTATCATATAGGGAGGCACACCTAAGCTCCAATAGTTCCCCTTTATTGAGTGTTGTTCAGGTGATCTAGGCAAGGGCATTACAACCACTTCACTCTAAATATATATTCAAAGGAGATAATGATACTTAAGGTAATTGAGAAGTCTATAACATTGATAAATTTACTTCAAGGGGTAAGATATCAAAGTTATAGTGGGTTTGGATTGTGAATAATATCTCTTAATTTTCTATGTAGATGAGTATATGACATATGTGTAGGTATCAGCTTACATCCTCATCTTGTTTCTCTGGAGTTTATAGTTCTTAACCCCCTATTAAAAATTCAGAAATTATTTATTATCACTATGTTAGTCATGGAAATTTAAAGTTAGTATTCCCTTTATGTTAGGTCATATAGTAAGGTTTAAGTAGTGTAATAATGGATAGACCCTAACAGTTCCTGAAAAAATCATGGTGATAGTATTATCCCTAATAATATCCACAACAAAAAGAACAAATAGTACTAGGATAACCAATATAATATAGTGTAGGAGGATAATATATTAGGGATATTCCTCATTGTCAAAAACCTTGAGAATATCATAGATGATTAAGGTGTAGGTAGTAGGAGTGTCAAGGTAGAGGACCTATATATGGATGGTTTTATACAATAGAGTTACCTACCCTAGAGGGACCAGAGGCTGTTTAAGGTACTATTTACCATTATTTTACCTTGGTTTATATGATAATAAACATTTAATCATCCCATTATTTTATCACTTCTTCATTGATATAGGAATTAGGACTTAAGGTAGATATACTTCATAAACCATTGATTTTCTTAACTCTATTGTAAGGTTGATATAGTTTGATAGAAGTATGTCATGGGTGTGAGTTGATGATAGGGAATTATCAAATGAATTAGAAGTTGATCTTACTATATATACAAATTTATGATGTAATTGTTAGCATGGATTGGTTATAATTTATATAACCATGTATAGATTTTTATTGTTGTTGGGTTATATTTACTAATATAATAGGTGACTATGTGATTGTCCTTGGTAAGAAGGATTAACAGATGGATCAACATCTTTTAGATTTTATCACATCATGGTTGATCAGTTTGATTTTGGTCACATCATATACCATAAATGGGTTTTTGAGGGTTTTAAATGACTTTATTTATTTTCTCCCTAGATTGGTTTTTATTTTACCTCCAATCATGAGATTTAATTTAGCATAGAGTTACAACTTTGTGTTTCTGTTATTTTCATGTCACCATATCAGATAATACATATAAAGTTATGAGATTTGTGAGTAAAAATCAATGATTTGTTATAGAAAGGTTTTGTTCAACTGAATATTCCATTGTGGATATCCCCAATTTTATTTACCTAGAAGTTTGAAGTCTGATTAGTGTTGTATATTGATTATTTATGTTTAAACCATGAGATAGTAAAGACCTAATATACTTTAAAAAGTATTAATGAATTATTTAACCACTTAAAGGAAGCATGTTGGTTTAAAAAAACAAATTTTTGATTGGGTTGTCACCAGATGATTTTAAAGGAGTATGATATTCTAAATATGATATTATAATGATGATATTGTAATTTCAAGTTTGTATGATTACCTTTAGAGTTACAAATGTTTTTGGGGTGTTCATATGATCAATGAATTAGGGGTTTTATCAATACCTTGATAAATTTTTTATTATGTTTATTAATGAAATATTAGTCTATTCAAGGTTATAAAATGATCATGGAGAGCATTCATGGGGATTTTTGGGACTTATTCATTATCATAAGTTGTATGGTAATATTCTAAGGCATAAATTTTGGATGTGAGAGGTTAATTTTCTTATCCATGTGATTTCTCACTAGGGTATATCAATGGACCCATAAAATATTGAAGCAATTTTTGTAAAAAATCATCCCAAACTACCACCTAAACCAAAACTTTACCTGGCCCACCACTAACCTAAGGGACATCCCCAATCCCCCTCAGGCAGATGAAAAACATAAAAGTATTCATAATAAATCATTGGGAAATATTTTACCTAATAAATAATGATTTAAAAGAAGTGTAATTTCTCTTGAAATTCTGGCATGACCCACCCATGAATTTGACGTCATTTCCATGCTAAATAAATAAGAACAAATATAAAATAATAAGGTAGACTAACACATCATAACCAGAATAAATAATCAACTAAAAATAAATAAATAACCATAGTGGTATAAAATAATATCCAATATATAGAAGTTTTTCATGGATAATGCAGTTACTAACAAAAAATAAAACTCAAATAAAACCTGATATGATCTCCACATGAACACTTTTTCACCATACATCTATAAAATAGCTCACTCCTAGAACGATCAAGAACTATAGATGAACCTATAAAGCAGACTAAAGAGTGTCGGTTCTATATGGTATAAGTGGGGTTTGATCATAAAAAATCTCAATAGTCAATAAATAGAGAGTCCATGCATTTCCTTTTCTAAAATATACTATCAATGTTAGTTTTAAATATATATAAAAGATACATTTTATTCTTTTAAGAAAAAACAATCATGATATTTTCCTAAAAAAAATTATTTAAATTAAAAACATCTTTTAAAGAAACATTTAAAACCTTTCCAAAACCGTATCTTTTTAAATACACCTCTTAAACCCTATTTTTAAATGACACACAACTCACACTAAAGGGAACAAATAAATGAAAAAAATAGAAGTGGAATTCCAAATAAAATTGATACCTTTGGACAATTCATAATGCAATAATAAATTAGTAGAGTAGTAATGAAACTAGATATAATAATCTTGAAGTAATATGGAATAGATAATCATGGATAATACCTAAAAATTCTATGATATGATTTTTGGGATTGTGTATCCAAATCATTTGGATGAATTTGGGATTATATCTAGTGGTCTAGACTACACACCTAAATGTAGCTCTCACAGTTATACCTCTATAATGAGGTCATTGGGGGTTGTAGGGGGAAGCATTCCCCTACTCAAGGGTCTAGTGGCTGAAGGTCCCTAACCCCAATTTTGGGAACTGTAGAAACTCTAACCACACTATAGTATAGATGACTGGTGTCACTTAAAATGTAATGTAGTGATGCGAACTTACTATAGTATCATGTGACAGGACACAATAAAAGTGTGAAATTACTATATCATCATCCAATAAGACACTATATTAGTGCGTACTTCAACATATCATTGTAGAATTATTTAACTGGCGATACCAATAGTTCACTGTAGCATTTTGAAATTTCATCCACTAGAAACTGTAGCATAGTGGAATTACTATGAATTTGGTGTCACAATTCCATTATATTCTTTATGATCTTATTTTAAGATAGGGTTTCACACTATGAGATTTTACCCTATAATTATACTCCCAAAATAGTGAAGTGTTATAACTCTTCATAGAAATAGGGATCATTTCCCAAACTACATAAATCATTGTGTCATGTAATATTTTAATCATTATTTTTTTCTCTTTTACTCTTCTTATGTGTATTGTTTGTCACTTATTTCTCCTGAAATTTATGAAACAATAACCCTATGGGTTGGAATAATATACAAACTTATCAATGAATTCAAAAGTTTATAACCACTTGAATTCTCTCAACTAGCCACACTAGTGGCACAAACCCCTATGGTCTTCGATACCATAGGGTATCTAGTCCATCTTATCAGGACTTAAATTGAAATTTCTCTCATACCTCTCTAATATGCCTAGGATTCTATGATAATGATATAGGTGGGATATGGGGTAGCCTCTACATCAAAAATATCCATCAATAATCTATAAATCCAAACATAATTATTATTCCATCTCTCTACACACATGCATTAAAAGTCCCTCTCTAAAATAGAGGGATTCTATGGGGGTGCACATTTTTAAAGAAACCATTTCAAAGTACTAACCAAGCCTTTAACATTTGAAAGTAGCAACATTTTCCAAAACCCCTTTGAAAACCATTTCAAAAGAAACACCATTTGAAAAATCATTCTGAAATACTGAATGGACCTAGGATTCCCATTTTAATAAGACACATTTGTAAATCCTTTTTAAGTACAATTTTGAAAAGTAAAATATGTTTTGTAAGATATGAGTTTTAAAGAAGTCCTCATATGAACTTCTTTATATACCTATACACCTAAATGGGTATGCATGTGCATGCATTTATAAATTCTTAACCACATGAATATATATATACATATGTTCATAGTAAAAATCAAGGAATCCCATAAGGAAACACAATCCAAATAATTTATCAAAACTAAGAGGTTCAACAAAAGGAATCATCAAAATTCTACAATAATTACAAAAGCAAGTCAAATAATACCCCAAACCAATAATACAATCATATAAGAGAATTTTTGGTAAAGGAAGAAAGTATGGTAAAGTCATACAGTTTTCTTTAAGGTTTGTTAGACCTTTTGAGGTGTTGGAATATATTACTAAATTATCATATTAGTTTGTGCTTCCACATAGGTTGGAGAGAGTTCATGATATTTTCTATATTTCCTATCTCTAAAAGTACCTATGGTGTGATTATCATGTGATTTATTGGTGTGAGGATGATATATATGAGGATGTGTAATTCATAAAAAATCCCATGAAGATTCAAGATCATAAATAAAAGGTATTTCATGAACGATTCATCCCATTTGTGTGGGTCCTTTAGAGGTATGATGGTTTAGTGGAATAATCTTGGGAATTGGATTCACATATGAGAGATTAATGAATAAAGTTATTTTAAACCTTTTTATTTCAATTATCTATGTGGTGTAATTATAAATTTTGATATAATTGTTTAATTTATGTTGAAATGATATGGTTGATATTTTTTAGGATGAAAATCATTTGAGAGTTATGTATTGTGATGGATTGAGTTTTGGGTTCTGGATTTATTTTTTTAATATATATATTAGATTTTTTAGGATGAAAATATTTTGAAGTGTCTCTAATATAGAGATCCAAAAATTTAGATCATAGAATTTTTTATTTTTAATGGGTGTTACATAGATTTTGAAAATATAAAGTTTAAAAATGTGGGTTAGATATTCTAAAAAGTGGATTCTGAATACATAATTAGATCTACAATGAGGTATTTAATTTGAGGCTCAAATTTGGTGATAATGCATAATACTAAAAGAAGTTGGGAGGGAATTTATTAGGGATTCACTCTATATTGCATGATATTGGGAGACCATACTACAAAACTGTGATTGTTTTTTATTTTTGGATAGTAAATAATTTATAACCAAATACACAGTCAGGGAAGACTGTGTATCTTGACTATAAATGTCAATAAAAGTTTCTTATTCCAATTTTAAAACCAAATTAAACCACTATTTGGCTCATATAACACCATTGAATTATTAATTAAAAACCTAAGGGTATTTTAGTGTGATTTTGAATGTTTTTATTCAATAAATAATACATTTCATCATGGAATTGAACATATCATTACTAAATTAGAGGTAAAATCCCAAGATCTAATTTCCCTAGATCTCTTTCCCCTATCTATTAGAAATATATGTCTTGGAGGAATTGATTTATGATAATGGAATATTGTAAATTTTATTTTAATATTTAGTTATAGATTTGAGAAGATTCATTCTCCATTTTAGTTTATACAGATGTGAAAACTTAGGTCGGTGAATCTTGATTTTGAAAAATAAAATCCAAAATGTAAAATTGAGATATGTGATGAGTAATTATTATCTTATTATTTTTGTTATGTGGATTTACTATATTTTAGTGATAAATGGTTAATGAATTAATATGGTTATTAGGTTAAGATTAAGGGGTATGCTATTAATTAGGGTATGTTGATGAATTATTGATTTAGTGTTGTTTATATTATATAAATTTTTTATTTGATCACAATAAATTAAAGTGGTGTAAATTGATGGAGTGTGTGTATTTTATGTTTTATTATAAATTTAATTATTTAATGGTGTATCTTTAATATGTAAATAGATGTGGGTGGTGATGTAGATTAAGGAGGATTAATGAGATGTGGTATTTCAAACTTCAAAAAAATGTTTTATTCTATAGGAAATGATTGATGAAGTAATAATGGAAGAAGGATAGTTATAATACAATAGATTGAGGTAAAACATTTATGTAGTTAATAGTTTTTAATATATAACCGATGTTGATATTATATTACTATATCCCCAAGATGTGGAAAATGAAGTCGTGATGTGTGATAGAAATTTTGTTGTGAATCAATTGAATTCTTTGAATTTTTAACATGACCTAGCCCACTGGAACCCTTCTTGGACCAGCGTTAAGCTTAGTGTTCCACCCCAAATCCACCTATAATAGTCCAGGGACTTATGAATATCATTGAGTAAGCATATCACACATAAAGGGATTCCTTAGATTAATATATCTACACACAACCACATGTCTCCATGCATGATATAAAAATATGGGCTATAAAATAAAACTAACTAAAATATATAAAAAACCATCCAGTACACAGTAGTCATCCATAGAGTATGACAAAGTGAAACACTATAAATAAATTGGAAAACATAATCCCAACACCCAAAAAGTAACCAACCTATAATAACTAGAAAGGATAGAGGCTCATCAACACATGGCTCCCAAAACAAAAATTTCCATACACCCATTACCTATAAGAACCACTAAGATCCTAATCTACTGACATCATGTACACCTATATTTTCACTGAACTACCCACCATCTTCATAAGACACAACATGTGTGGGTGAATTCCCATGAAAATATGAGTATATATATACCTAGTTGGACACCCCAAAAACCATTAAGGATAAATAAAAAGGCTCATCATCTCAAAAAATCCATAGATGTAAGTGTAACATAGATATGTATTAAAGGTAGAGAAACTAAGGTGTCAGAGAGTCTTACTCTTTACATCCCGACTACAAAAGGAATAGTCCTCGTGATGAACCTAAGGAACCAAACTACCCAGACTTTCCAAACCCACATAGCCTCTCAGAAACTATAGTGGGGACCTGTACCTCGCTAAGGAATAAGTGTTGTTAAAGGGAGTAACTAACCCCATGGGAGGACCCATTACTCATAGAGCAAATAAAATTAGATGAGGGAGTACCCAACTTCATCGATAAAGGATCCACACCTCATGAGTGGGGAAGTTACTAACTTTATCATTCATGTGAGGGACCCATACTTTGTTGGGGATAAGGAAGTATTGTAGTTATTCTTGATCTATAGGATCTATGATCTAAGTATGTGGGAAATTTATATAATCTAGTAATAATTATGTGGACCTATAACATATCATCAATTCACCACCAAGGGAGTTCCTAACCCCATGTCTGCTCTGATTACCTCACTAGAACCCCACTACCGGCCCTACAGATATAAAGAACCCAAACCTACCCAAATTACCATGTGTGTCATCTCTAATTTTTAAGAGGAACATACCATCATGTTATAAATGGAAAAATTATCACAATGGATGATACACATCCCTAAATTTGAGCCTCATGAAAGAAGATATAAAAATTTCATAAAGACTAAAGAGTACACAATATTTACTTTTGGGGACACAATATATCACCCCAAGGAAGTAGTTGGTTAATGTATTACCACTAACTTTACATGTGAGGGTTGGCCCACATGGTGTGTACATGAGAGGTATATGGCATGTGGGACTGAAAGGCTACTCATTTTTACCCATAGTACACATCAAGTTAGGTAGTCCTATTGTACATAGATTGCCTTCCATACTTACATGACATATGAGACTCAAGGGTTTGTCATTATGTATAAGGACCCGGCCTTAAACATTACTTATTATTGAATTAAATGAATTATTCACATAGAGGATCTTTTCAGGTTTAGAGTTTTAGAGAATTAGATCATAAATCATGCATTGCATTCCACATTTAAACAAAGTGGTTACATAAAAGATAGTATTCATTTTTTTCCCATCGACGGAAACATATTTAAAACAAAAATGGATTCTTTCATGACACTTCCTTGACCCTATCATCACATCATGTACCTTTCCCTTGACCTGTGAAAAACATTTCAAAAACATGGGATGGGCATAAAAAGCTCAGTAAGGGATATAAAATAACGAAATGAAAACATTAGTCCATGTATGAAATCATACTTTACTCATAAAACATAATCACTTTAACATAACTCATCAAATCACGAATAAATCATAGAAATCATAAGAAATAAAGGTAACTTGAGGCATTCATAACATTCTTACGTAGGGACTAACCCTATTGGTTACGTTTGGAATACTCATCACAGTATATTCCCTAAATATCTTCAGAGAAACCTTAACGTTTAACTCCTTAGTGTTACCCAATGCATTGGAGAGCTATATCGGGCTCACCCGCTCTTAGTTTATCACGGAACCACTCGTCTTCATAACAATTCCCAAGAACCATAACATAATCGTATCATATAAAACATGCATAAAGGAAACATAACATTTCCACTTTTAAATCACGATATATCAATACAACACATTGATATAAAAACATTATGAAAACCATTTTCAATACCAAAATAAAAGAAAAGTAAAATATGGTATTTATTTTTCATTCGAAAAAAGTTATGGCTTGTATAGGTAGCCGAAACTCAAATAATGGTCACGGCGGCGGAGAAGTCATTGTCACCGCATACGTATGACAAAAAAATGTTCCCTTTTTTCGTTTAGTAAACACTTCGTATAAAAATATTCCTTTTGAATAAATGTAAAATTTAAAGGGGTTTATACACCATATAAAATAAAGTTGTGTATAAAACAAAATATGTCTCAATGAAAGGAGATTGAGACGATGTCCCTTACAAAGATGGTATCCTTGGATTAAGGATACATCAATTACATAATTATGTGTGACATACGAATACACCAAATATAAGTGGATATTAAGTGTAAAATAATCATAGTTCATTCAAACATATTCATAGAATGACATATTCAAGGAGTACTAGTTTATCCCAAAGAATCAAAATTGGGTTAAGAAGTTCCCTTGCAAAAATTCGACAGCCTAACGGCGTCACTTCAAACTTCAGAAAATGAGTTGATGAGAGATAAAAAGGGTATCTCATCGTATGGAAATAAAATTTACATCAATAAGTATATATAAGAACATATCCCAACACTACAATATGTAAATTAAAAGACCCAACAAAATAAGTCTTTTAAAAAGAGGAGGGTGAAAAGTTCCCTTACCGACTTGGGTATCTTTCGAAACATACACCCCATGAAAGAAAGACAATACAACATTGATGTAAATACTCATAAAAGAAATTATATTACACAAAGAGTAAAATAATGGGTAGTACATATACCACTCAAATGAAATGGTGGAAAATGTAGCATAAATCCCACAGGAATAAAAGTGAGATGAAAAATCCCTTACGAAAACTCAGCAGCCTAACGACGCCACTTAAAACATCCAAAAATGGATTGATGAGATCAAATAGGGTATCTCATAATATTAACATAAAATGTACAGAAATATTAATATAAAATAACATCCCCCAACATAAAAAATAGGAGCTTAAAAGAAGTGACATAAAGGAGAGTACTTAAAAAGAAAGAGAGAGGTTGGATCTCTTACGAAAATTCGGCAGCCTAACGGCGCCAATCAAAACTTTCAAAATGGATTGATGAGAGAAAATAGGGTCTCTCATCATATGAACATAAAAAGTGTAGTAAGATTAATATAAAATAACATCCCAATCATAAGAAATATGAGCTTAAAAGGACTGACATAAAAGAGTGTACTTAAAAAGAAAGAGAGGGGTAGGTTCCCTTACCTCAAGTCCGACTTGTCTTGTTAGTTTCTTTATATTCCTGAATAATAAACTTTGGTAAATTTATAATTGCTTAAGGACCTCATTTAAAGATTATTATTCAGTTCATATCACATATTATAATGTTATAATAATTGTTTAATAATGTTAGTTCATATCAGACGTTTTTGCCGATGTTTGGTACATGAGTAAAAAATGAACTTGTTTGAAAATGATTGCCCATGTAGTTATAAGTAAATCATTTCCAGAATAGTATTAATTATTAAAATATCATATATATATCTAGTACATATTAATTTTATACTATTCCATAACATTTGTAGATAAAAAATGAAAAGCACCGTTCATGGAGACGGTAGGTCGTACGTACGCATTAACGCTACTTTCATTTTTTCATATTAATGGAATTAAAAATAAATGAGATATATATGTATTATAATTACAGTATAATATATATGTTATATAGGTCAAATATTTTCTTTAATTTCATTCTTTATACATTCCATGTATTTCATGAATGAGTCACATCACTTGAGGGGGCGGTAGTCCACACTTCCTCATATGAAATTATTGCATTTTCACAACATGCAAAGAATAAAGGTATGTTTTAAATATAAAATGCAGAAGCATATAGTAAACATAAATACCATATATATCATATATAAAATACAGTGACATCATAATAGACACCTTTAAAGGTGTTAAAAGAATATTGAACAATCATCGTTTCGTGAGGCAGAAAATCGCTAACCACAGAAACAGTATGTTCTTTAACAATTAGACGAAGGTTTGTGTAGGTTTAGCTCTAATACTTCTCATAAAAAAATCCTATTATATTTAATATACTGGTGTTGTTACAAAAGAAAGTAATAAAAAGAGTTTAGGGGGTTGGAGAAGCAAAATAAAACATAAGAACACAAGAGAAGACACTACCTTTAAATCGGGAAACTCTTTTTGATTTGAGCTCAAAGGCTTCCTTGGAAAGACTTCTGCCCAAAGTGAGGCTTCTAGAAGTAATAGAGGGATGTGTAGAGACAAAATGGGCAGGTGTTGGACGATCCAAAGGCTTCAGAGGTGTGGGTTAGGTGGTAGAGGTGGGGGCCTTTTATAAGAGGAGAGGAGGGGCACTCTTGGAAAGTCTTTAAAAGTAACATTATTATAAAATGATTTTCGGATTTTAAAGGTCCCACAATTATATATTTCGAGGTTAAGATGATAATAGTTATAAATACACACATCCAATATGTTTTTGACAAGTTTAGGTCTTAGATTTTACATTATCATTTCATTTTATTTAAATCGTTAAATAATGAGGTAATCACTGCATCATCATGGTGTCATAAATAATTTAATTTATTTAATGTATAAAAATTATAAAAAAAATATCATGATGTAGGAAATCTTTTTATATTTCTAATGAATATTTATAGTAAAAAATATGACTTGTATAACCCCATGTAAAAATTGTTTTAGTAAAACAATACATGTTTGTGACATTTTAATTTTAACTTTAAATAAAAAGTTATTAAAGTCATTTTCCTACCAAAGTGGCTCCATGGGGTCCCCAAGTTGACCCATGTATTTTAATGGTAGTAAATGACATATCCAATAAGGTTAGTACATGTTTCAAGGTCATTTCATATTATTAAAACATTATTTTTACCTTAAATTACACTAATTACCTCTCATCGCGATTAAAAACTTAAAAGTTACTATTCACCAAAAAATTATTTTAATCCCATTGAACCACATTTTAATTCCTAATGAAAACCATGTATGTAGGATTTTTGAAATTTAAAACACAGAGGTGGTAAAATTTCATTTAAACGAAAAATCAGTTTTTTTAAGTACCACTTAGTGGTTTCACTATTCATCAAAAATTGAAGTTTTTCAGAAAAATACCAAAAATTCACCCTAAGATATATTTGATATTCCGAATTAAAAAATGATGCCTATTTTAAAAAATTCAAAACATATAAGTTACATTAATTAATTTAATAATTAATTTCTGCTGTCAGAACAAATAGCGTGTTTTTATGAAACAATATATATCAAAAGATTGACACTAGTTTAAGTCCAATTTCAAAGTGAAGTTAATTCAAATGACCAATATTGGATTAAATGGTAAAAATATATTCTAATTTCACTTTAAAACCAATTCAAAATATAATCTAATCAAATAAATAAATTAGATTAAAAAGAGGTTTTGAATTAAAATACAACATTTTTCACTATTCATTAAAAAATGAACTTTATCGGAAAAATACCAAAAAATTTACACAAAGTAAATTTTGATGTCCCGATTCTAAAGAAGAATTTTATTTTGTAATATATAACACATAAAATTGTCAAAAAGTGGATTTAAAATAGGTTCACCATCAAAAGGCGGTTAATCAACCTTTTAAAGAATATTAGAATGTTTACGCTTAAAATTAGATTCATTCGCATTTTTAATCCTCTAAAATTTATTGTAAAAAGTAAAAATATTTGACAAACATATATAATCATTTTTTAGTTAGTTCTGTTCATTCCCGTCATTACAACGGCTAGGTGTTAACTAACATTTAAAATAAAATTATTTTATTATTAGAGTGCAATGTAAGATTTCAAAGGAACTCGTTGTTGCATATTGGGTAAGCCATCGAGCATAGAGTTCCCTTTAAATTAATATTAAAATTTTATTTAGAAATAGGGATAGATATAAAAATTTCATATTCTTTATTTACCTGGGGTGTTGCATCCTTCCCCCCTTTTGGGAATTGCATCCTCACATTTTTAAAATTGGGCTCGGAAACATCATTGAAATTCCCACATCTGAACAAGAGTTGGTAAAACAATCACTTTAAAAGAAAGAAAGATATGTACAAAGGTCACCCGAGTTAACCCATACTAGGATTCCATGTAGGAAAACATGGATATGGAAGAAAAGGCAAAGGGTCATGTTCTGAGGGAGAGTGATAGAAAACATTTTTAAGAGAAAGTTAACCATAAGAAAATCACAAACCTGTGGTGGGTTAAACGGTATTCGATTCCCCAGTAGGAAAAGTTAATAGACAAAATTTTTGTTTTAAGTTACTTTTCATTGAGGAATTTATTTTTGATCTTAAGGAAACATACTTACTTGTCATGTTGACTTTCAACATTTACTAGATTTCTTACACAAACTCATACTTCCCCAAATGATGAGTATTTAGGAAGACGTGTTCACATTAAGAGTACTATAATAAACTTCTCGAGAATCACCTAATCCACAAAAGAGAACTATATACTTCCCATGTCTATAACTTAACCAAAACCAAACCAAAAAGGTTAGTACAAGATCAGATAATACCCAAAAAGGATAATCCTTTTAAAAAAAATCTATTCTTAATCTCCAAAAATTTTCAAACAATACCCAAAGTTCATCAAAGACCATTCAATAAACATCTATCCATAAAATTCTTCAAATTAATCAAAACTAAGATTGAAACCCAAATATCTGAAGGATTTAAATCACATAGTCTTCCAAGATAAGCCTTAACATTTATCTCCAAATAATATTAGTTACTCTTAAAGTCTCATACTGAAAAGTAATTAACCTAATCACATATCCTCCACGATAGGTTAATAATTTCCATAGATAACCCAAAATTAACTTACTCTTAATTCATAAAATCATCTAACTAAAAAAGAATAGGTCATACTAACTAGGGACTTCACATAGTCCATTGGTAGGCGATAAATACCAGTCGCACTTTGGTTGTGGGTTCGATTCTCGTAGCTTCGTCAGACGCGATAGGTTGTCACACGGTCTACATGTTGTATTTTTTCCAAAACTACATAATTTTTATGAAATTCCCCAAAAAGAGATAAAATCTTCAAAAATAACCATAACATAATTTAACCTCAAGTTTATCTAATGTCATTCATATTCCATCATAACATATAGTAACCCATAATTACCTCAAAAGTAAGGATCATATAAACCATAATGGTTACCTTTATAATTATTACCTGAACTTCCACATCGAGTTGGTTCTCTCGTACATGATGCATTAGAGAAATCACCAAGGTTCAAGTGGATGATCATGAATCCTGATAGTTGGTTTAGAATAACCACGAGATTTCTCATTGAATCCCCCATTTCATCCAGTCTCTTAATCAGAGAACCACCACAGTTTCCTTCAAACCCATGGTCACTTTGGTGCCTGCTAGATCCATCCATTTACTAAAACCAAAAAAAATGTCAGTGTGAGTATATCAACAAAATCATTATGTAATAATGAGGAATATAAACACTAAGATATACTTACTCATTCACTTTATCTAAAAACTATGACTCTTTCTGAAATCCTAGCCATTATGGTAATGTCACTTATGCTTAAAGAATACCCTAACCTCTAAAGTTATCTAAACCAACCTCTGATACCAACTATAAGGACCCGGCCTTAAACATTACTTATTATTGAATTAAATGAATAATTCACATAGAGGATCTTTTCAGGTTTATAGTTTTAGAGAATTAGATCATAAATCATTCATTACATTCCACATTTAAACAAAGTGGTTACATAAAAGATAGTATTAATTTTTTTCCCATCGAAGGAAACATATTTAAAACAAAACATGGATTCTTTCATGACACTTCCTTGACCATATCATCACATCATATACCTTTCCCTTGACCTGTGAAAAACATTTCAAAAACATGGGATGAGAATAAAAAGCTTAGTAAGGGATATAAAAGTACGAAATGAAAACATTAGTCCATGTATGAAATCATACTTTACTCATAAAACATAATCACTTTAACATACCTCATCAAATCATGAATAAATCATATAAATCATAAGACATAAAGGTAACTTGAGGCATTCATAACATTCTTACATAGGGAGTAACCCTATTGGTTACTTTTGGAATACCCATCACAGTATATTCCCTAAATCTCTTCGGAGAAACCTTAATGTTTAACTCCTTCGCGTTACCCAATGCATTAGAGAGATTTATCGGGCTCACCCGCCCTTAGTTTATCATGGAACCACCCATCTTCATAACAATTCCCAAGAACCATAACATAATCGTATCACATAAAACATTCATAAAGGAAACATAACATTTCCACTTTTCAATCACGTGATATCAATACAACACATTGATATAAAAACATTATGAAAACCATTTTCAATACCAAAATAAAAGAAAAGTAAAACATGGTATTTATTTTTCATTCGAAAAAAGTTATGGCTTGTAGAGGAAGCTGAAACTCAAATAATGGTCACGGCGGCGGAGAAGTCATTGTCGCCGCATACGTACGACAAAAAAACATTCCCTTTTTTCGTTTAGTAAACGCTTAGTAAAAAAATATTCCTTTTGAATAAATGTAAAAGTCAAAGGGGTTTATACACCGTATAAAATAAAGTTGTGTATAAAACAAAATATGCCTCAATGAAAGGAGATTGAGACGATGTCCCTTACAAAGACGGTGTCCTTGGATTAAGGATAAATCAATTACATAATTATGTGTGACAAATGAATACACCAAATATAAGTGGATATTAAGTGTAAAACAATCAGAGGTAATTCACACATATTCATAAAACGACATATTCAAGGAGTACAAGTTTATCCCAAAGAATCAAAATTGGGTTAAGAATTTCCCTTGCAAAAATCCGACAGCCTAACGGCGTCACTTCAAACTTCATAAAATGAGTTGATGAGAGATAAAAAGGGTATCTCATCACTTGGACATAAAATTTACATCAATAAGGATATATAATAACATATCCCAACATTACAATATGTAAATTAAAAGACCCAACAAAATAAGTCTTTTAAAAAGAGGAGGGTGAAAAGTTCCCTTACCGACTTGGGTATCTTTCGAAACATACACCCCATGAAAGAAAGACAATACAACATTGATTTAAATACTCATAAACGAAATTATATTACACAAAGAGTAAAATAATGTGCAGTAAATATACCAATCAAAGGAAAGGGTGGAAAATGTAGCATAAATCTCATGGGAATAAAAGTGAGATGAAAAATCCCTTACGAAAACTCGGCAGCCTAACGACGCCACTTAAAACTTCCAAAAATGGATTGATGAGATCAAATAGGGTCTCTCATTATATTAAAATAAAATTTAAATCAAGAGTAATATAAAATAACATCCCCCAACATAAAAAAGAGGAGCATAAAAGAAGTGACATAAAGGAGAGTACATAAAAAGAAAGAGAGAGGTTGGATCTCTTACGAAAATTCGGCAGCCTAACAGCGCCAATCAAAACTTCCAAAATGGATTGATGATAGAAAATAGGGTATCTCATAATATGAACATAAAAAGTAAAATAAGATTAATATAAAAGAACATCCCAATCATAAGAAAGATGAGCTTAAAAGGAATGACATAAAAGAGTGTACTTAAAAAGAAAGAGAGGGGTAGGTTCCCTTACCTCAAGTCCGACTTGTCTTGTTCGTTTCTTTATATTCCTGAATAATAAAATTTGGTCAATTTATAATTTCTTAAGGACCTACTTTAAATATTATTATTCAGTTCATATCACATATTATAATGTTATAATAATATTTTAATAATGTTAGTTCATATCAGACGTTTTTGCCGATGTTTGGTACATGAGTAAAAAATGAACTTGTTTGAAAATGATTGCCCATGTAGTTATAATTAAATAATTTACAGAATATTATTAATGATTAAAATATCATATATATCCAGTAAATATTCATTTTATAATATTCCATAACATTTGTAGATAAAAAATGAAAAGCACCGTTCATGGAGACGGTAGGCCGTACGTACGCATAAATGCTACTTTCATTTTTTTCATATTAATGGAATTAAAAATAAATGAGATATATATATATATTATAATTCCAGTATAATATATATGTTATATAGGTCAAATATTTTCTTTAATTTCATTCCTTATACATTCCATGTATTGCATGAACGAGTCACAACACTTGAGGGGCAGTAGTCCACACTTCCTCATATGAAATTATCGCATTTGCACAACATGCAAAGAATAAAGGTATGTTTTAAATATAAAATACAGAAGCATATATTAAACATAAATACCATATATATCATATATAAAATACAGTGACATCATAATGGACACCTTTAAAGGTGTTAAGAGAATATTGAACAATCATCGTTTCGTGAGGCAGAAAATCGCCAACCACAGAAACAGTATGTTCTTTAACCGTTAAAACGAAGGTGTGTGTAGGTTTAGCTCTAATAATTCTCATAACAACATCATAATATATTTAATATATTGTTGTTCTTACAAAATAAAGGAATAAAAAGAGTTTAGGGGGTTGGAGAATCAAAATAAAACATAAGAACACAAGAGAAGACACTACCTTTAAATCGGGTAACTCTTTTTAATTTGAGCTCAAAGGCTTCCTTGGAAATACTTCTGCCCAAAGTGAGGCTTCTAGGACTAATATAGGGATGTGGAGAGACAAAATGGGCAGGGTTTGGCCGAGCCAAAGGCTTGAGAGGTGTGGGTAAGGTGGTATAGGTGGGGGCCTTTTATAAGAGGAGAGGAGGGGCACTCTTGGAAAGTCTTGAAAAGTAACATTATTATAAAATTCTTTTCGGATTTTAAAGGACCCACAATTATATATTTCGAGTTTAAGATGATAATAGTTATAAATACACACATATAATAGGTTTTTGAAAAGTGTAGGTCTTAGATTTTACATTATCTTTTCATTTTATTTAAATCGTTAAATAATGAGGTAATCACTGCATCATCATGGTGTCATAAATAATTTAATTTATTTAATGTATAAAAATTATAAATAAAATATCATGATGTATGAAATTTTTTTATCTTTCCAATTAATATTTATAGTCAAAAATATGACTTGTATAACCCCATGTAAAAATTGTTTTAGTAAAACAATACATGTTTGTGACATTTTAATTTTAACTTTAAATAAAAAGTTATTAAAGTCATTTTCCTACCAAAGTGGCTCCATGGGGTCCCCAAGTTGACCCATGGATTTTCTTGGTCGGACATGACACATCAAATAAGGTTAGGACATGTTTCAAGGTCATTTCATATTATTAAAACATTATTTTTACCTTAAATTACACTAGTTACCTCTAATCGCGATTAAAAACTTAAAAGTTACTATTCACCAAAAAAATTATTTTAATCCCATTGAACCACATTTTACTTCCTAATTAAAACCATGTATTTATTATTTTTGAAATTCAAAACACAGAGGTGGTAAAATTTCATTTAAATGAAAAATTAGTTTTTTTAAGTACCACTTAGTGGTTTCACTATTCATCAAAAATTGAAGTTTTTCAGAAAAATACCAAAAATTCACCCTAATCTATATTTGATATTCCAAATTCAAAAATGATGTTTGTTTTAAAAAAATTCAAAACATATAAGTTACATTAATTAATTTCATAATTAATTTCTGCTGTCAGAACAAATAGCGTGTTTTTATGAAACAATATATATCAAAAGATTGACACTAGTTTAAGTCCAATTTCAAAGTGAAGTTAATTCAAATGACCACTATTGGATTAAATGGTAAAAATATATTCTAATTTCACTTTAAAACAGATTCAAAAGATAATCTAATCATATAAATAAATTATATTAAAAAGAGGTTTTGAATTAAAATACAACATTTTTCACTATTCATTAAAAATGAACTTTATCAGAAAAATACCAAAAAAAATTTACACAAAGTAAATTTTGATGTCCCGATTCTAAAGAAGAATTTTATTTTTTCAAATATAACACATAAAATTGTCAAAAAGTGGATTTAAAAGAGGTTCGCCGTCAAAAGGCGGTTAATCGACCTTTTAAAGAATATTAGAATGTTTACGCTTAAAATTGGATTCATTCGCATTTTTAATCCTCTAACATTTATTGTAAAAATTAAAAATATTTGACAAACATATATAATCATTTTGTAGTTAATTCTGTTCATTCCCGTCATTAAAACGGCTAGGTGTTAACTACCATTTAAAATAAAATTATTTTATTATTAGAGTGCAATGTAAGATTTCAAAGGAACTCGTTGTTGCATATTGGGTAAGCCATCGAGCATAGTGTTACCTTTAAATTAATATTAACATTTTATTCACAAATAGGGATAGATATAAAAATGTCATATTCTTTATTTACCTGGGGTGTTACATTATGTACCTAGTTGAGGCTCGAGTCATGTGTCTATAATATATGGTGTGTTCATTTATCCACACATAGTGTGTGTCAAAAAATTTTGATCCTGGGATATATTTTAAGGATATTGTTGAGTTTAATAAGATGAATTGGAAGTGTTGAATTTGATTTTACTATTTTGTTGGATTTTTTTATAATGAATAGATAATATTCAGACTCATATAAAATAACATTTATAATATGAGATGAATTTTATTGAAGAGGTTAAATATGGTTGGAGTTTATTTAGAAAATATTTGATTTTATTTGGAAGGTTGTGAATTTTGAGCCGAAATTTGATGGAGATCTTCATAGGTACACCCTGGTACTGAACTTTATAGGGTATAAACTAATGATAATTTTGGTAATTCATGGAAACTTCATAGGGTATATAATTAATAAGGTACCTTTATATAGTATTTTTAAATTGTTGTATGTTATAGAGGATCTTTATAGGGTACCTCTTTAGGGTATAGTGGAACTTTATATGGTGCAATAAATTATTTGTAAGGTAAATAAATCATACATTGGATATTTGTAAGGTATGATAGAGTTTAATATGGTATATTATAAGTTAAATTTTTAGTTTTAGGAAAATTCATGAACCCTATGCACTTCATAGGGAACATGGACTTCATAGGGCATAATAGATAGGGAAAATTTTGACAAAAATAGAAAATTATATAATTAAAATTCTTAAATAAAAATATGATTCTATAAAATAATGAATTTGTTTTATCATATATAAAACATTACAAAATGAGTTTTTTGATTTAATACAAAGTAGAAGGATGTTTACAACATGAAGAAGAGAGTTTATTGGAAGAATAAGATTTGTTACAGCATAACTACTTGGTTACATTATATTCACCCATATTATACTGTAGTAACCTAGAAATGAGTTTGAAAAGAAGAAGAAAGAATTGGAAAGAAGAAAAAGATGATGAAAAAGATTAAATGAAGTTATTGATTTGAATTTTAATTTTAAATTAAAATTCAAAAAAAATATTCTCCAAATGTTCACTAAAAAAGGAAGATATTGTGTATGAAAGGGGGGGTTTCTAAAGTATAGAAAGAAGAGACTACACTCTATAAAAAATTTTGAGAATATCTTTAAGAAGAAGAATAAGAATAATAGGTTGTGTCATTTTCATAGTGATGAGGAAAGAAACCTATGATAGTATAGCTTAGATATAAATAAATAAAATAATCACCATAATAACTCTATATATGTTTAGTTTGGTTAAAGACTTTTTTTATTGAAAGAAAAATTATTTTATCATTTTAATAGTTTAAGATAAAATATCATAGTTGGGAGAGTTATTGTAACATGAGTATAAGGATATTCTCTACTCATTGTACGTGCATGTTGATATTAGTACATTATATAGTATTGGTGAAATTTGGATCATTCCAAGGGTTATCCTTCTTTTTAGAGAGGTGAACCTTTTAAATTCGTTATGCTTTTATATGTTTGCTTGAGTTTGTGTGGCGGTGATCATATTTACACATATTAATAGGTGGAAAATCCTATTTCAAGAATAAATATAAAAAATAAATTTATGATCACTAATTCACCCTCCCTCCTCTCAGTGATTTAACTAATCTTAAGGTTCCCTTTAAGTGGTATCAAATCCATGATTCCCTTCATTTTTTATCTATTATTAGAGTTTGAAGAATTGAATTCTCTCTTTTATTGATGTTCTAGTCACTAATTTCCATTACCAATAATGGAAAATCGAAATTCAGTGAATAGTAAGAGGATTCCCAATTTTTATGGGAAGGGTTATCATATATGGAAGTACTAGAAGATTCATTACCTTTATAAATAAATTATGATGTAATTTTGAAGCTAATTCCATGAAGACAAAAAATAATATGAATTATGAAAATGAATTTCATGATCAGAATGCTATATTTTCTTCTATTTAATAGATTGAATTTATGAAATTCAAATAAATCAAAATGGAAAAATTCATATGGGATAAACTTCAAAATATCTATGAATAAAATACTAAATTTAATCATGTAACGTTTCATATTTGGAGGTTAAAGTATAAATACCTTAGGATGAATGATGATGAAACTATAGATTACTTTTTCACAAGGGTAAATGAAGTTGTGTGCATGATCAAAGGTTGTGGTGAGAAGTTAGAAGACTTTATAGCTATAGATAAGATCTTTTACATCCTACTAGAAAATTTTGATGAAAATTATTTAACTCTAGAAGATAACGATCCATATACTATTTCTCTTGATGATTAACATATAATTTTAATGTCATATGAGATTAGAAAAAATAATAATGTTTTTAAGAATAATTTAAAGACTAAAAAGGAGATTTCCATTAAAGCCTAAAAACTTGAGAAGTAAAAAAAATAAGTTTGATGAAGATGAATTTGGATATTTAGATTCATATTCATATGTGGGTCTCAATTTTGATAAAATAATGTCTCTTATATCTAGAAATATAATAATAATAAATGGAAAATTAAATGGAAAATCCACTTAAATGTTTTAAGAGTTGAGAAATTGGAAATTTTTATGAAAATTGTCCAATATTGAAAAAAGAACAAGTTGGTGAAGATGAATAATAAAAGAAAAGAAGAAAATTCAAGAAGAAGGAAATAAATATTGATAAGAAAAAAAATTATTCTAAAGGGATGGTAAATAATTTCTCTAAATACAAAATGAGAAACCTATTATCTAAGTGTGAATATAGTGAAAATACTGATGAATATAAGGAATTTATGACTTTAGTGATGTTGATGAGAATATTCTAATTATTAAGGTGAATGAATAAGAATACACTAGTGATGTAATTAGTTAAATTGTGGGTGAAGAATATACTGAGATGGAATTTATTTTGAAAATATAACTCAAGGAGAGTCTCTCAAAGATCTCTAAGTTAGAGAAGGATATCAAAAATTTGATAATGGAAAATCAATATTCTAGCAATAATAAATATATCCATGAAAAAGAAAAATCAAGACTTATTAAAGAAGTTAATGGTTTGAATAAATTTATTGATGATGATAATTCTAAAAAAACAATATATAATAAAGATTAAAATCAAAATAAAAGGATCTTTAAGTTTTCCAAAAAAAGTTTTTGGAGGATGAATAGGAAGTGAACAATTTCTTATTCAACTTAAAAAATTATTTGAAAGTTATTGAGAATGTATCAAGGAGTGGTGAAAAACATGTTGACTAGTAAATATCATGTACACAAGGTGAAAAAAATCTTTTAAATGGTGCTGGAGAGATAGATAAGAAGAAAATCAAGTTTATGGAAAAATTAGGTGAATCTATGCAATTTATAAATTCTAAGAACTCAAAATTTAGTTCAAAAAATAAAACAAGTGGTGAATTAGACAAGTTTAGGAAAATATTTTATTTAAGAATAAAATTTCAGGATTCCATTATAATTTTTTTACAAAAAGGACCCAATTATAGTGACTCAAATAAGGTATCAATATTGGTATCAACTTTTGTACAACATGTTATTTTTAAAGTAAAGTTGTTTTTATGGATTCTATTGGTACTAATGAGGTTTTAGGAATATTGAAAAGTTTTTTTGTTTAATTTTAAATGTCATAATTAACCTATGATGTTTTTAGGAGAATGTTTGAGTGGGATTTATCCCTATAAATATATGAAAGTTCATAAATAGATTGTTAATTCTGGATAGAAATCATAGAATAAGTTTCAAGTGCTTGAGGAAGTCTATGTAAGATGTGACCAATTGGTTTATCATGAAAATTAATACCTTATACTTCTAAAATCCCAATATATTATTAGTTATAATACTCAAAACCTTATAAGGTAAATAACAAAGGTAAGGGGAAAATTAATTTTGGAAGTAGCACTTAAAGAATAAAAAATGGATAATCCATGGATTATATACAATGGATTTTTTTATCACATGGAATGGTATTTAAAACTTCTAAATAATGTTGAAAATTATAAGGAAGGCTCGGTGACCTTTGGTAAATATAGTTCACTCAAAATAAAAGTTTTTGGATTAGCTTTGATTAAGAAAGATCAACTGAAATCCAAGAATGCTTTATTTATTGAAGGATTGGAACATAATATTCTTAGTTTATCTTAGTTATGTGATGAAGGAAATGAATTAATATTTTAAAAGGATGTATTTTTGTTAAATATCTTGAAAGGTGGATGTATTTTGATAAGAGGATAGTGGACAAGAGGTAATATGTTTCAGGTTGGTCATACTGAAAATTCTTTTTATTTAAGAATGAAAGAAGAAAAAAATTTGTGACACTGAAGGCTTGGCCTTTTAAACCAAAATAATATGAGTAATATTACCATAGTATATGATTTTTATGATTTTTCTAAGTTTAAAAGAGAGAGGAATTGGATGTTATTTATATGCTAAAAGTGAAGGATTGTTAATTCTTTACACAAGAAGGTAGAGATTAAATCAATTCATCCTTTGAAGCATATCTATTCAAATATTTGTGGGCCCATGAGGAAGAAATAAATGAATGTAGAGAAGTATTTTATTTCCTTTATTGATTAATTTACTCAAATTAATTATATTATTTTTATGAATCATAAATCAAAGGCTATAAAAATGTTTAATAATTTCATAAGAAATGTAGAAAAGCAGTATGGTTTATCCTTAAATAAAATCTAGATACATAAATGGTGCTGAATATAAAAGTGAAATATTCTTATACTTATCTTTGGGAGAATGGTATTCCTCAGGAACTCAATGAACCATATACCCTATAATAAAATGGTATTTCTAGATATAAGAATAGTAGTTTAATGGAGATGTCTTGGACTATGTTGATAGATCATAACACATCTAAATATTTTTAGTGACAATCTATTGAAGCAGCATTACATATTCAAAATTTATGCTTATATAGGATAAATTCAGATATTTCCCTATATGATATATATTATAAAAAATATTCAAGTTTAAAGTACCTAAGAGTGTTTGGTATCCCTGCATTATCAAAGTTAAAGGTGAAAATCTAGAAAGTTTGAACAGAAAGGTGTTTATGGAATCTTGTGTGGATACCCTCCAAATGGAAGATGTTTCCATTGTTACAAAAAATTGATAGGGAAGATTATTTATTCTTATGATTTAAAAATGTTTTAATATACAAATAAAGAAGATACATTTCAAGAAGTATGTTCCATAAGTTGTGATAAAGTTGTTTTTATTAAATATCCTAAACAAGTATAAAAAATTATGAAAGTGAGGAAGATATTTAGGATAGCGAAGTAAATTCATCCATTTTATGTTATGAGGAATAGCCTCATTCATCTCATCCAAGTTTTAGAAGAGAGTTTGAGGTCCAAAAAATCATTGAAGATTGAGGGAAGCAAGTTTAAACTATGAGAACTTTGAGTTCAACAACACATTGCTCACTATTTTCATGGGTTGCACATGAGCCTCAGCCCAATTGGTGAGGACTCGGGAAGTGAATCCAAGAGACCCAAGATCAAATCTGGGTAGAGAAATATTTATGGGTATTGTAGTAGGCATTGTATTAGGTGTTGTTCGGTACTGTAGTAGTCGTAAGTATTCATCCATCTGGGCCTCTAGGCCATCGGTTTGGTCCTCAGATCCTGCAAGGCTTTCGGGCCACCCAAGACCTTCAGGCCAGTTGTATCTAAAGGCCTTTAAGCCACCTCAAGGCCTTCAAGCCACCCTAAGGCCTTCAGGACACGTGAATATGCATATGTACCTATTAGACTGTAAGGGACAAGGCTCCATATGAGGATTCAGGGTATGCGCATTCACCATAGTAGAGCTAACCGAAATTGGAAGAACGAGAGGGTATGGCATTTCCATCGGTATTGGGTCTGTGCAGCTCTACACAAGGTGGATATCCGACCAGCCCTATGAAGGTGGAGTGCCAATATCATTACATGTGTTGGGGAAGAGAAGTTTTGAGTTTTCTTATCTGGGTGATTCCCTCTAAGACCTATGGGTCATGTAATTGTCTCTAAGCCTTCGGGCCTTGTAAGGGTTCCACATCATCCCTTGAAAGGTGGATTATCAAAAATAAATAAAAAATAAAGGCCTTCAGTCCATTCAATCAGTCACTATTTTCATGGGTTAAACCAAGAGATGCTAGAAATATTTATAGCATAAATAGTTGGTTGATTCCATGAATAAATAATTAGACTAGATAGAGAAGAATGAAACTTGGGAAATGGTACCCAATATGAAATATAAAAATGTTACTGGAACTAAATGGGTATTTTGGAGCAAGTTTAAAGAAAAGGGAGAAGTTATGATAAATAAATCAAGACTTTTAAGTAAGGGATATTCTCATATTGAAGGAGCAAAAATTGATGGGACCTTTGCACCAATTACAAGACTTGAAATCATTAGAATATTTATTTATATTACATTCCAAAGGAAATAAAATATTTTTAAAATGGATTTCAATTCACCCTTACTTAATGGTGAGTTTTAAGAAGAGGTAGACACTAATAAAACTTGTTTTTTAATACTCAAATATGATAATAACTATGTTTTTAGGTTAAATAAGGAACTATATGGACTGAAAAAATCTCTAAGATCTTGGTATTCTAAGTTGAACACCTACTTGATGAATTTTAAATTCATAAAATGAAGAGTGGACAGTAACCTCTACATTAAATATGATAAATAGCCATATATCATATTTATTTTTCATATAGATGATATTATATTTTATGGAAATGAAGAAAGATTTTACGAAGCTTTTTATTTGGAGATTAATAAGTTATTTGAAATTTATATGTGTAGTGAGGTGAGATATTTTTTGGGTTTAAAAATATCACAAGAGAAATATATCATTTTTCTTTCTCAATAGAAGTATTCTTGGGAGATTTTAAAAAAAATTGTAATTTAGGATTCAAAGCTAGTTTCCACTCCTATTTTAGTGGGAACTGAGTTTTCAAAATATATATAAGGAAATGAAGTGGATCCAAGATAATTTTGAAACCTTATAATAAGTTTTTTATATTTTATAACTTTAAGGTTAGACATTGTATATATTGTTAAACTTTTTTCTAGGTATCAAAGTTCTAAAAAATAGTCACATTTTATGGATATAAAGGGGATTCTTATTTATATTAAAGGAACAGCTGATTTTGGGTTGATATGTGATAGTAGAGTAAAACTTGATATGTTTGGTTATACATATACAGATTAGGTAGGAAATATTTATGATATAAGGTCTATATCAGGTGGAGTTTTATTTCTTGGAGATAGGTGTGTATGTTAGAAAACTAAGAAGAAAAATTTTGTTACCTTGATCATTACTAAAGTAGAGTGTGAGGATACCACTCAAGACACAACCCAATTGATGTGGATGAAGACTTGGTTGGAATATTGTAAAGTATAAGTGTATTTACTACTTATTGTTGGTTATGATAATCAATGTAATATAAATAGATTAAGAAATCATGTTCAATATTCAAGATCAAAGCACATTGATATTAGATATCACTTCATCAAAGAGATTATGGAAATAAATATGTTTAAGTTGTGATTTATTCCTATAATGGAGTAATTTGATGATATATTCACCAAACCTCTACTTAAATATGGATTTTAGAATATAAGGTTTATGTTAGGAGTCAAATATCACCCTTCTTAAGGCTAATGAATGGTTCATTGTCCCCCTCTCTCAACTAGCTATTTGGATATTATTATCAAAGGGGGAGAAAATATAATAAAAATATTCCTTTATGTTCATATCCTTATGTTTTTTCAAATGGGGGGAACTATATATGGGGGGTTATCCATTGATATGTGCATAGACTTATAAAGGATAAATCTATTAAATAGGGTAAGTGTGTATTTAAAGAGAGTTGTTAAAAAAGGTAAGTTATGAATTTAGCATTGTGCATGTGTGAACTATTTTAACATTTTTTTTTGATGTTCATGCAATAATTTTTTTATTATAGGATCCATGGATACTTTTTTCAAATTTTGGATAGATTTTATGATCAATAAGTGTTGACTCTTAGAAATATTCTCAAGTGGTGTCATTTCATCAAGGAGAATCAAGAGGATTGGGTTGAAGAGATTGAATGTAAATCACCATTTTTATAGATAACATTATATTATTATTTAATATTCTTGTTTCATACACCAAGATCACTCACATAAGCATAGAATTATTGTATGATGATTAATTTCTAAGTATATAAAGTTTAATATTGATTTATGTTCCTTGGTTTCCAATAAAATCTAAAGTGGGGGATTTTTGAGACTAAGATATATTTTGAGGATATTGTTGAATTTAAGAAGAAGAATTGGAAGTGTTGAAGTGGATATGATTATTAGGTCAAATTTTATTTTCAATGCATAAATAATATTCAAACTCTTCTAAAATAATATATATAAGGTTATCTAAAGTTTTTTGAAGATGTTAAATATTATTGGAGTTGATTTGGAAAGGATTTGATATTATTTAGAAGGTTGTAAATTTTGATCTGAAATGTGAAGGAGATCTTTATAGGGTACACTCAGGTTATGGACTTCATAGCTTACATGCTAATGATAATTTTGGAAAATGCATAAAAACTTAATAGGGTGAAAACTTTGTAAGGTACCTTCATAGGGTATATGTAAATAATCATATGGTATGGAAGAGCTTCTTAGGGTGCAGTAGAACTTTGTAAGGTAAAAATGAAGACTTCATAGGGTAGATAAACCATGTTTTGGATATTTATAATGTATTATAGAAATTTATAAGGTATGGGTTGAGATAAATTTTTGATTATTTAAAAAAATGCATGAACCCTATTCACTTAGTAGGGTACATGGACTTCATAGGGTACATAGTTATCCAAAATTTTGATAAAAATAGAAAATTCAAAAATTAACATTCGGAAGAAAAATATGATTCTAGATGATGATGATGTTATTCAGTCATGGATAAAACATCACAAATGGGTTTTGTGATTCAATACAAAGGATAAGAAGGTTCGTAACATGAATAATAAAGTTTATTGGAATAAGAAAAGATTAGTTATAGTATAACTTATTAGTTTTATTTTATCCACCCCTACTATACTAAAGTAACCAAGAACCAAGTTTGAAGAAAAGAGTAAAGAAGTAGGAAGAAGAGTAAGAAGAGGTTAAAAAATATTTGGAGGAATTTACTTGTTTGGATTTGAATTTTAAATTCAAATTCAAATGTGATTTTTTGTTATTTCTTCTGTGTGATAGAAAAAAAAGAATATATTGTGCATAGAAGGGGGAGTGTGTGAAGTATAGGAAGATGAGACTTCTCTCTAAATAAATTATTGATAATATTTTTGAGTGAAATAAGAAGATAAATAGGATGTGTAGCTCACATAGTGAGAAGTTAAGAAACCAATTATGGTGCGGTTAAAGAAGAATAAATAAATCCAACATTGAAACAACTCTATGGAATTTCGGTTTGGTTAAAGGCTTTATTTTTGTTGAAATAAAAATTGTTTTATCATTGTAGCAGTGTAGGAAGCACTATCATGGTTAGGAGACTTGTTGTAACATGAGTATAAGAATATTCCTTGGTCATTGTACCTACATGTTAATACTAGTTGGTTGTATGGTCTCAGGGAAATCTAAATCATGTTAAGAATTAGCCTTCTTATTTTTAGTGGTGAACCTTATAAATATATCAGGCCTTTCTTTGTGTGCTTGAGTGTATGTAATAGTGATCAAATTTACACATCTTAATAGGTGTAGAATATTTTTTGAAGAATAAACATAAAAAAATAAATTCATAATCACTAATTCACTCCCCCACCCCCTATCATTGATTTTCACTGATCTGGAGGGTCCTTCTAAGCTAGATACCTGGGTGTGTACTTCAATACACATAGATCCCTATAACCTAGAACTAAATAGTGTGTGTAAATAAAGTACACATTATGTGATATTTAACAAGGCTTGAAACCCTATATTTCATAGATGGTGTGACATGTGGTGTGTGGTTGAAAGATCACATTCCATATGATCATGTCATCTATTGAAATATTTCTCAAACATTGGAAATCTTGCCACCACCACTGTTTTCACCTCCTATAATACTTGAAATTCCATCATCAACCTCCTATGTCACCACTTCACCTATGATGGCTATTTTTACCTTCCAATAAGTCCATTTACATAGCCCTTTATAATAGAAATCACCTAAAATCACTTTGTATCATGACCTGAATACCACAAAGTGTCTTTTTCTGCCGGATCTCACACAACTACAGCTCCAGTGACCCATTATTTCTTGTTAAACATCCCAAAATGCCTCATTTTATGTTTTTTTCCTAAAATTCCTCCTTAAAAGTCTAGTTATTTTCCATTTTTCATCCTAAACCATTTCTATTGAACCATTGGCCTTGACAATGGATGGTACTGAGTGTGTGAAGTGAGAGGGGAGATATGGGGAGAAAAAAGGTTTTAGTTATTAGAACAATCATCTAGAAATCATTTGTTTTTTTATGAATCCACCAATGATGAAGAACACAATAATCATTATAAATTGTAGAAATATTTTAAGCAAATAAGTTTACAGATACTTTCAATTGTAAACAATAAATGAAGAATATTATTCTAATCTTGGAAATCAAGAAGAACGGGGTGAAGAATTGATATAATGAGTCATGACTTGATGGGTTTGATTCATTATTGATGGAATATATATCCATTTCAGGTTTTTCTAATGATCTACTTAAAGAATTCATTCACCAAGATCTGATTCATGATTCCCCTTATCCTCTCTCTCAATTTGGTTTTGTGTTAACAACAGAAATCCTTAACCGGGGGGGTTGGACATGAATACATGAGGTGAATAAGGGTTTGATTATTTTAATTTATCATCATCATCATCATCATTATCATTATTATTATTATTATTATTATTAATTTTATTTATATACTTATGATGTTCCTGACCCTAGGGACTGAGGAATGAATCAAAATTATATAACTCCTAATGGAAACCCTCAATTTTGAATACAAGTGTGTTCTTAGAAAATCAAAATGGGACTCTGTTTTGGTGATATATACAATTCTCAACAAACATGGGTGCATAGACTAAAAATAATATATTATTTTTAGTATATTATACCTATTCATCGGTGATGCTAAAAAAAGAATATGGCCCATTGATCTCCTAGTAAAACATTATTTAAAATTTTCTAAAAGTTTTCATGGAAAATTTCATGTCATTACATATTACCTTCCTTCAAGGATTTTTATCTTAAAAACCAAAATATACCCAAAAAGGTGAGGGTGTTGAGCTTCAATTTGGTTCTCAAATTCCCTTGATCTCTCTAGAAGGTTCTCATGTTATCACATAAAATGCACCTATAGTAACTCCCTACCCCATAGGTTCCTCTCTTACTGGTCCTTGATCACCATTGGATACTTTATAAAGGAATCATTGTCCTTGATGTTTGGCTCACCCCAGTTGATAACATGTGACGGGTTATGCACATTCCTACTTAGTTTCAATATGTGGAAGATGTTGTGAACCCTGTCTAATTGTGTGGGTATCACTAAGTGATAATCATCCTCACCTACCCTATGTAGTTTATGGAATAACTTAAGGAACCTAAAATATAACATTCTTCCTTATCCAAATATTCTAAAATTTTATTATAGAGAGACCTTCAGGAATAAATACCTCTATCCTTGAACTCTAAGGGAATTATTTATCAGTCTACATATGAATTCCAACTACTCTAATATATCCTTATCCACTTCAAGATCACCTACAACATCTTCATCTTCAACTCAACCAACTCTATCCTTATAATTTATGATTCATTAATCTCCTCCATCATATTGGTGACCTATACGGTCTCCCATATAGGGCCTCAAAAGGTGTCCTGCCAATAATTTAGTGCTATTAGTTTTTTATATGAACTCCACTATAGGTAAGTGATCCTCCCAGATTCATCCAAAATAAATCACAAAATCTCTTAGAATTTACTTGAGAACCATAATGATCTACTCAATCTGGTCATCTATCTAAGGGTAAAATGTTGTACTCAACCAAAACCGATTCATGAATTCCACCAAAAATATCCTCTACAATTTATATGTGAATAGATCATATTATTTGAAGAATGTCATCAAGGTTATCTCATGAACCCAAATAATATCATCCACATATAGGCTCCCTGGTCTCTCTACTAAACCTTTCTCCTAGATAAGAAGGAAGTGAGATATCTTGTTCATTTAGTTGATGTTCACCTAGATAGTTCCATGAACCTTAACCGAATATGGATGTCCTATCATAAAATACATTGATATTCCAAACCACTTCCACTTTAGATCCTCAAGGAATTGATCCAAACCCACTAAAGTCTGGTGCACTGCCATCACCTGTTGACAAGTGAGACAATATGATATTAACTCAATAACACTACTTTTAATACAAATCCATAAATACTGACACTTGAGGTATTGTTACATATTCACCACTCCTAGATTCACTACTAAGGGGGAGTGTGAAACACTCTCATCACCTCCTCACATAGTGTGATTTGAACCATTATCCACTCCTGAAATAGGATAATGTAATTCATACCTTCATAAAATACATCAAATGCCTTACTTGAGGATGTTTATTCATACAGGATCATATAGTCAATGTCACCTAACTAGTCCTCCCTCATGTGACAAATATATAGAGCGTTCCCCACCATCGATCAAAGATAAGTGACATCTCCCTCAACCAATAAAGAAAAAAACATCAAGGATGGCTTCTTAGATTCCCCCTGCATTAATTGATCATGGGATTTCCTACTAAGGGAAACATCAACCGCATACCCCTTTCTCAGAGTATAGACAATTTTAAATTCATAGTCCTGTAGGAACTCCAACCAATGTATATACCTCATGTTGATATCTCACTGATAAAATATATATCCAAAAACTCTTATAATCCATATAAACTATGAAACACTCACCAATAAAGTAATATATTCAAGTCTTTAAGGAAAATATTATCTATATAAGATCTAAATCATGGTTCACATAGTTCTTCTTATGAGGCCTCAGCTTCCCAGACCCATAAGAAATCACCACCTCCCTCTATATCAGCACCAATCCTAGCCCTAGAGGCATCATAGAACACCACATACTCAACTTATTCCCTTGAAAACCTCAGGAAAAGAGTTCTCATAAAACTCTACTTCATCTCCCCAAAGGCCCTTTGACACTTTTTGTACCAAATAAAGGGATTCCCATTTTAGGTAATAAAAATCATGGGGGATGTAATCTTGGAGGAGTCCATAATGAATATATAGAGGTTTCTCATCAACCAAATGAAATAATTCACCTCAAAAACATTCTCAATTATCCCTCAATCAAGAACTACCTCAATCTTCATGAAGTCAATAACTACTTTACCCTCTAAGATGTCATTCCCTAAAAATTAGACCTCCCAGATACAAAACTTACTCATTAAGAGTTTTCTATAGATCTAGTGATCTTGAAGTAATTCCATGAAAATCCAAAAATACCAAGAATACTCATCTTCTAATGATGAATAAAAAATATATTATCTATGAATATTACCATGAAATGGTATAAGAAATAATAAAAGATATGGTTTATAAATCCCATGTGCATGACTGGGGAATTTTCCACACCGAAGGGAATCACCAAAAACTCAAAATTCTCATAGATACATTTAAAATATATCTTTAGGATATCCACCTCATGAGCCCAAAATTAGGGATATCTAGACCTATGATCTGAAGGACCCCAGAACACCTTGAGAGGGGAGGGGTGAATCAGGGTGTCAACTTTTTCTTTTTAAATTTGTGGATCTTGTTCCCATGTTGGTAGAAACTTGTTAAATCTGTTAAAAAAATGAAAGCTGGGAGAAGACACATCACTTTTACTTGGTTCATTACAAAGGGACACGTCCAAGGAGCATACAATGACAGGTTTCCAGTCATACCACATTCCACTAATCTTCACTAGTTGTGGATTACAAAGGTTCTGGAACAGTCACTCTATCCTAGGCTCATTGCCTAAATGTTCAGGGATAGATCACTACTTCCCTCGGGTTACTCCCGTTGAATCCCCCTAGCTCACTACCTTGGGTGAAGTCTCAATCATTTTATAGACGTGAAGGTCTCTTCAACAGATAAGAATGAAAGTTTGTGTCTCCTATTTAGCATGAGACACTGCTTGCATCAAGGACCTGAGAAGATTCTCAATGAAATATCTGACCACTCTACACTGATACTCAAAAACAACCCTTCATGAAGCTCACTACCTCGTGAAGATCACTACCTCGTAGAGCAATCCACCTCACAAAGCTCACTGCCTCACATAGAAACCCACCTCGTGAAGCTCACTACCTCGTAGATCAACCTACCTCACAAATCTCACTGAGCCAATGCAGAACTCCCCATATTTGCGAACCTTATATAACTTAGAAGTGTTATCATCTTTCAAGACTTTGGAAGTCTCTTCGCAAAGCACAATCTCACTTAAGACAACCAATCAAAGCACCCCTTGCTTTGCAAAGTCACAACGATCACGGATTTTCTCTCTCAAGTTCCTCTTCGAATGAAGAGGTTGGCCTCTTATTTATAGGCATGGTCGATCGCGAAGCTCCATTTCTTCAGGCGTGAAATCTAGATTGGTCAAAACGTCTTTTTGATGCTTCCTCCATCTCGAAAAGCTATGTTGAAATGTCCAATTCATAGATCTCTTCATAATCGCAGAGCTCTCTGTCAAAAGCCTTCACACCGCCGCAAAGCTTCTTCCCTTCGCTGTTTACGATGCTCATCATAATCGTAAAGAAACACTATTTAAAATTGTGAAGCTTCATTTCTTATAAATTCTCATGCCAGTATTCGCAAAATCCATTCTTTTCCATAAAAATAAAATATTGATTCTAAAAGAGTACCTTTCATGAAGCTCAAAGGTCAAACTTTCGTAATTCCAGAGCACACCACCTAAATTCTTCTAGTATCTACGAAATCCACTCCATAAAGCCTATCTTTGAGAAAATCATTCCTTTTCCATATTTTCATAAGGCCTTCAAGAAGAACCACTTTTCACAATGATTGATATTCTCCAAATTTTGGACCCCAAAAATTTGGAAAACACTGGGAAACGACATCCCCTTCAAAAATACTTACTACTTGACCAGTATGATCCTTTTCCTTGCAATATCACTGATCATCCATTATAGGATTGACAACAAACACAAACCATGCTTCTTTTCCAGAAAAGAACAACCTTGGTTCCAATAATATCCCCCTTTGGGTTTGTTGTCAATCTCCAAATAAATTCACTGATGATATGACTACGATCAAAAAAACCTTTAAGAAACAACTCATCCATCACTTGAAGTCTATGTGAGTAGTTCTCATTGTAGAAAACAAGAGGGAAGACATGAATTGTATTCTCATGTGTTCAAATGAAAGCTCTCTTGACATGATATTATCCATATTTCCACATTGAATTTAGTCATTTCTCTCCCATTGGAAATAAACCAAAAGAACAGGATTTAAACATTGTAGAGCTTAGAATAGATTCCCCTTGAATTATATCTCCCCCATAAACCTACAACACTTCCATAAACAGATTAACATAGTTAAAGCAATTTGGGGAGATGGGAATTTTGTAACCTCCTTAAGCACTAGGAGGTAGCTGAACACCGAGGTTCAACTAATGTTTCTCAAACACAGTTGATGATAGTGGCTTGGTCAAGATATTAGCCACTTGATTTTTAGTTCCCACATGATCCATTGTAATCACACCTTGTTCAACTTTTTCCTTGATGAATTGATATCTGATTTCAATATGTTTTGTATGAGAATGCTAAATAGGATTCTTCTTAATATCAATTGCACTCTTGTTATCATAATAGATCACCATTGGTTGTTTCACCACATCACCAATGTCAGTTAGTCATCCAAAGTAACTGAGTGAATTCCTTTGTAGTAGAGATATACTCACCTTCAGCAGTACTCAAATAAGTACTCTATTATTTATTTCTCAACCATCCAACACATTTCTTCCCAATATAAAATGGTCCACCACTATTGGACTTTATGTCAACTATATCTCCAGCCCAGTTAGCATCAGAAAATTATTATCATTCACTATCTCTTCCTGCAGAAAAGTACAAACTATAATTGTGAGTACCTTGAATATACCTCATGATTATTTTCACTTCTACCATATGTTCTTCTTTCAGATTACTCTGAAAGCGGGCTGCTAATCTTGTTGCAAAGATAATGTATGTTTGTGTTGTTATCAGGTACAATAAGCTCCCAATGATCCTTCTATACATTATGGGATATACAGATGTCTCATCCTCATGATTTCCAAGTTTTGTTCCAACTACAATTGGAGTCAGCATTGGTTTGGAGTCATGAATATTAAATTTCTTCAGAAGCTCCCTTGCATAATTTTAATAATAAATGAATGTATAATTATTCTTTTGAATCACTTGCATCCCTAGGAAATATGTGAGTTCACCAATCATGGACATTTCAATTATTATTTCATGTGATTGGCAAATTCATCCACGGATCTCTGCCTGTTTCCACCGAAAATTATATCATCCACATATACCAATACCATGAACTGATATTGCTGAGAATTATTCACATAGAGATTGGGATCCAATCCTCTGCTTTTGAATTCAATATTTCTTAGATAATAATCTGACCGAGAGTACCATGCCTATGGTGCTTGTTTCAATCCATAAAGTGCTTTCTTTAGTTTGCAAACCTTTGTTTCTTCAGTACCAAGAAGAAACCCCATTGGTTGTTCAATGTGGACTTCTTATTTGAGAACACCATTCAAGAATTATATCTTGACATCCATTTGATATACTTTATATCCTCTTTGTATTTATATGGAAAGAAAAATCCCGATTAACTCTAGTCTAGCCACTAGATAAAAGGTTTTTTCAACATCGAAACCTTTAATCTGGGAATATTCTTTATATACCAGTTGTGCCTTGTTTCTGATAACACTTCCCATGCTCATAAAACTTTTTTCTTAAAGATCCACTTTGTACCAATCACATTGTAAACTTTGGTTCTCTTGACTAGATCTCATGTTTGATTCTTATCAATATGATCTAACTCTTCATTCATGGATTTTACCCATGATTCATCCTTGGCAGCTTCTTCAAATGAGGATGGTTCCACCCTAGATATGAATGAAGATTGTGCATTATTCTTCATTATTCTTATTTGTGTGGGTGAACTCCTATCCCCAATTATGTTATATGGATAAATCTTAGCTCTTTGAATTCTCCTGTGAGGTTAAGTCTAATTCTCTCTATCCATGGTTTCCTCTTCATATTCTTCTTCTGATTCAACATCATGATGTGGCTCCTGAGTGTTTTTTACACCTTCTTCTATTTCTGTATTTGAATTTACTTCACTTTCACTTTCTTCCTCATTTTCTATCACATCATCATATGAAATCCTTGACTAATTTTTGGTTTTCTCTTCAATGATCTTAACATCACTACTTTCGATAATCCTTCCTAATCACTTGTTGAAACACTTGTAGGCTTTGTTGTTCACTGAGTATCCAAGGAAAATTCCTTCATCTGCATTTTCACCATACTTCCCTTGGTTTCCTTCTTTGTTTCTAATGAATAATTTACTTCCAAAAACATGAAATTATTTAAAAGAGGGCTTCCTTCTATTCCATAGTTCATAGAGTGTCTTCATCTCACCCATATAAAGCCCTATTCGATTTTAAATATACAATGCATCTTGAACAGACTCTTTCCAGAAATGTTGTGGAATAGGAATCTCAATAAACATAGTTCTTGCCATGTTATTCACTTGTCGATTCATGCACTCAATAACTCCATTTTTTGTGTATTTATCACAGCAGATACCTCATGTTGTATCTCATGATTCTCTAGGTAATTTTCAAATTAAATGAATGTGTATTCCCATCCATTATCAGATCACAGCACTTTGATTGTTTGTCTAGTATCATTCTCAGTGATTTGAGGATATGTTTTCATGCAGTAAATCACTTGTTGTTTCCTATGTAAAACCATCACACATGCCATTATATTGTAATCATCTATGAAAAGGATGAAGTACCTTTCTCCATGAGTTCGAGCAACATTTATCGGGACATATGCATCTGTATTAATGAGATCAAGAAGATGAGATGCCCTTTTCTTCTTTGGACGATATGAACTGCAGTCCAACTTCCCCCACATGCAAGCATCCCAATATTTTTCACGTTCACGCTTCAGTTTGGGAATATCTATGACAGTATTCTATTTTGATATCTTCTATGTGTCTTGTTGATTGATATGCCCCAGTCTTCGATTCCACAGGTTATTTTCTTCTTTAACAGTCATGTAGCAAATGTTTTCTTTACTATCAACCTGATAGAGATTTCCTTCTATTCGGCATCATTTCATAAGTGAATTTCTTGTCTTTCCCTTAATAGTTCATCCTTTATGATTAAAAGTAACTATAAGTCCTGAGTCATAGAGTTGACTCACACTAAGGAGATTATGACATAGGCCATTCACATAAAGGACTTCAGTTTTCTTTAGATCTCCATTAGTAAGTTAGGTACCTCCACTACCTTTGATTTTTAGAGCTCCATCATTAACAAACCATACTATTCCATCAACATTCCTCTTGACATTCGTCAACAAGACTACATTACCTATTATATGGGATGAACAACTATTATCCAGAATCCAGGTGCTTATGCTTTTTGTAGCTTTGAGGGATAACTATGCAAGGTTGGATTTCTCAATTTTCTTCTTTTCTTTCTATGAGACATTGGATTGAGTGTAGGACAATGATGTCCTTTTAATTCTCTCTTCTGTGTTCATAGGTTATTCATAATCAAAGTCTTCTTCTAGAGAATCAAACCTATTTGAAACAGTAACATTTTCCTGTTGACAAGATTTGACTTGTCTTGGGATCTAGTATGAGGTGTCTATGTTCCTCCTCTACCTGTAATCAACTGTCTTATAAACAAAGTTAGAACAATGAAAACAATATCCATAAAAACTTATTCTTCTGTAAGAGGAAGGATATGAGTTTTTTCTCCTTATTGAACTCCTAGATCACCCCAATTTAGATAGCTCCTTAACTCTTCACAGTATGACATAGTATGACCTAGATATCCATAGAACTAACACTTCATGAGAGGATATGTCTTCTCAATTCTATTGGTCCTCATGAATTCTTCCATGGGAATTTTTTTTGAATGATTGTCATTCCTGGAAGCTCAAGGAAAGTCTTCTGTTATCCTTTCAGTTTGATTTAAGGGTCTCTTTTTCAGCACTTCTGGTAATTTTTCAATATGATCAACTTTAATCTTGCCTTTATTTTGGCCCACTTTATTTGTAACATTTTATGTTTCGGCATCACAAATGATTCCACTATTTACCATGTGTGCGAGTCTTTGATCATTCAAAATCTTTTCAACTCCATCAGACCCTCATTTTTCTCTCTCAAGCAATTCAGCATCTAAGAACCTACCAAATTGTATTTTCTTCTTTGCTTCTATTGAACTTCATTCACTTTTGAGCCTACTCCTAAGAGTAACAACTTCTCCTTCAAGTCACTCAACATTTTGGACTTCTCCTCTAGTCTCAAGGTAAGGTCATTGATGACATTTTTCTGTTATTTGATTCTGAGTTTTAGTTCCACTACATCATTTTTTCTTTCAAGAATTGATGATTGAACTTTCATCATTTCTTCTAGTCGTTAAATTTTAGCTTCAAGCTAATCAACATATTCTGATGATTCTTACACCATTTATTTCCACTTATTACATCTATTACACTTATTCTCAAGATTACCAAAATCATCCTTAAGTTGTAAATTGGGATCGACAGTAGTTTTCAACTAGTTATCTCTAGTTTTATCTATTGATGGTTCTGAATTGTCAATGGTATCCATCATGGATGCATGGTTTCCAGTTTTAAATTATGGTTCTTCTTCTTCACAGAATTCATTATCATCATCTACCTCTTCAAACACAAAACTATTTTTTGTAATTTCTTTCTATATTTGAAGTCTCCCCTTTTGAAAAACCTTTTCTGAGGCTTCTAAATGTGTTCACCTTCTCTTTATTCATCATCGATCTTTCTTGAGCACTAAGAGGCAATGTGCCCAACTTTTCCACAATGAAAGCAAGCTAGAGGTAATTTCCCTTTAAAATTTCCTTTTCCCTTCTAGAACTTCTTGGAAATGAGAGAAAGAATTTATTTTTCCTCATCATATTCACCACTAATATATTTTAAAATTTTCAGTTTTTCCATGGATTTGAATGCCATTTCCTTTCTCACATGAGTTGTAGCATCTTCTAGCTTGACTCTCATTTCATATGCCACCAGGCTTCTCAAAAAATCATCCAAAGAAATTTTGAAAATATATCTTTCCTCAAGAGATAAAACCTTTTCATTTTATAGGGGTGGAAGTCTTATCAGTATTTTCTTCACAATGTTAACATCTTTCATTTATTTTCTTAAAACATGAATTTCTCCAACCACTTCAGTAATTTGATTGAAGAAGGAGTTTTCATTCTCATCAGGATGCATCTTCATATCATCAAAACTATTATGCAGGAATTTTAGTTTCACCTCCTTAACTTTTCTATCACCTTTATAAATATTTTTAATTTTATCCCACATGGAATTTACTGAGGTGAAACTCATCACCTTTAGATAGATCTAATCAGAAAGGGCTGCTGTGAGTGCATTTTGTGCTTTAGCATCTGCATCAAGAATTTTCCTATCTGCGTTAGTCATAGCCAACCCTGTTGGATCAGTGACTTGTATTCCTTGCACAGTATAAAATAGGACTTTCATTCCAAGAGATCTTAGATGAGATCTCATTCTATTATTCTAGATCTGAAAATTACTTCCATTGAAGAGGGGGACTCCCCCGACATTGGCTGAATTCTCCATCACAGTATAAGATAGATCAAACACTAGTGAACCTCACTCTGATACCACTTGAAGGACCCTGGAACACCCTGAGAGGGGAGGGGTGAATCAGGGTGTCAAATTTTTCTTTTTAAAGTTGTGGATCTTGTTCCCACATTGGTAGAAACTTGATAAATCTGTTAAAAATGAAATCAGGGAGAAGACACAACACTTTTACTTGGTTCACCGCAAAGGGCTACGTCTAAGGAGCATATGCCAATAGGTTTTCAGTCGTAAAAAATCCCACTAATATTCACTAGCTGTGTATTACAAAGGTTCTGGCATAGTCACTTTGTCCTAGGCTCACTGCCTAAATGTTCAGGGATAGCTCACTGCTTCCCTCAGGTCACTCCCATTGACTCCCCCTAGCTCACTGCCTTGGGTGAAGTCCCACTGAGTTTATATATATGAAGGTATCTTAAATAGATAATCATGAAAGTCTGTGTCTCATGTTCATCATGAGACACTGCTTGCATTAAGGACCTGAGAAGATGCTCACTAAAAGCCCTGAATACTCTACACTAATACTCAAAAACAACCCTTTGCAAAGCCCCTTCGTAATTCTCAACCCTTTGCAAAGCTCACTACCTGGTAGAGCAACCTGCCTCGCGAAGTTCGCTGGCTCGCAGAGCAACCCACCTTGCGAAGCTCACTGCCTCACAGAGCAACCCACCTCACGAAGCTCAATGCCTTGCAAAGAAACCTACCTCACGAAGCTCACTGAGTCGATGTGGAAATCCCCATCTTCACAAACCTCATATGACTTAGAAGCATTAGCATCTTTCAAGACTTTGGAAGTATCTTTGAGAAGCACAAGCTCACTTAATACAACCGGCTTCGTGGATCACCCCTTGCTTTGTGAAGTCACAATGATCATGTATTTTCTCTCTCAAGTTCCTCTTCAAATGAAGAGGGTGGACTCTTATTTATAGGCATGGTCAATCATGGAGCTCCATTTATTTAGGCTCGAAATCTAGATTGATCAAAATTACTTTGTGACGCTTCCTCCATATCTCAAATCTCTGCTGAAATTTCCAGTTCACAAAGCTTATCGTAACAGCATATCTCTCCGTCAAAAGCCTTCGCACTGCCATAAAGCACCATCGCAAATCTCCTTCCCTTCACTATTCACGATGCTCATAGTAATCTCCAAGAAACACTATTTCAAATCATAAATATTAATTTCTTCAAAATTCTCATGCCAGTCTTCAAAAAATCCATTACTTTGCCATAAAAATGAAATATTGATTCTAAAAGAGTACCTTTTACGAAGCTCAAAGGTAAAACTTTCATAATCACAGAGCACACCACCTCAATTCTTCCAGTCTCTACAAAATCCACTTCATGAAGCCTATCTTCACGAAACTCCTTCCTTGCCCATATTTTCATAAGTCCTTCAAGAAGAACCACTTTTCACAATGCTTTCCATTCTCCAAATTTTGTACCCCAAAAATTTGGCAAACACTGGGAAAAAAATTACCTTCAAAACTGATTACTACTTGACCTATATGATCCCTTTCCTTGCAAAATCCTTGATCATCCATTAGAGTATTGACAATAAACACAAACCATGCTCCTTTTCCAACAAAGAATAACCTTGGTTCCAATATGATCAATATTTGAGAACCACTTCACTCTTTTAAGCTGGTTAAATATATTATTAACACTCAATAATGGTTATTTATTCTTAATTATCACTTGGTTCAGGTGATAATAGTCAATACAATGCCTCAAGATACCATATACCTTCACTATGAACAACATTGGAGCAACCCAGGGAGGCAAATTGGGTCTGATAAAACCCTTATACATAAGTTCCTCCAACTATATTTTCATCTCCCTGAAATCATCTAGGTCCATCTGATAAGTCACAGAATATATTAATGTGGTCTTGGGTGTATATTGATATATAATTTGATCTTTATATGAGGATAAAATCTAAGAACATCATCATTAAAAGAATCTATATACTCCAACATGACTATAATAAGATTATCATTAAGATTTTCCACTACACATAGATCGAAACTTTCCAATTAATGGGTGATTAGTTGTAGATTCCTATGAATAGACCTAACTCATCTCGATTGATGGTCTCACTTTCCCGTGAAGGAAAACCTAAACCCATGAACTCAATAGAGCATCACTCTATGATGGTTTCAATTTATCTAGGAATATACTAAAGATATATGATCTATGTTATGGATGATTTCATAGGGATTTATACTAACCACTATAAGGTCCCATAAATGCCTATATTTACTAATCACAAAATTGCATTTTTAGTGGATGTAGGAGAGAATTTGATCACCTCTGGTGGGAGTCTCTAGCTACATGGGTATGATTATGGGATCTACTAGGATTTTAAGATCTTGAACAGGGGATCAAATAATAAAATAATATCACATGCCAGTATCTATGAGTATGAGTTCTAGTGTTAAGATGACACAAATCATAACTCAACCATATCATTCAAAACCTGTTTATAGTCCTTCATTATCTATATCTGACTGTGTCCTTGCCCACTAACTCCTTTAACTAGATTTGGAATAACTAGAGGTGGTGTTGGTGGAAGAGAATCATAGCATTGTCCATCTCGATATCCTCTTGGTAGACCACCTAATCCTCTACCAAATCCTCCTTCCTAAGGGATACTCTTTCTACCATGGTGAGTTACATAATCATTTCATTGAAATTATTACAGGGATATGTCAACTATATCACCTTGACTACCCTTTTATACAAGATAGGTTAGTAAATACCAATATATATGACCACATATTCCAATGGAATAGACAATACTATCTATAATCTGGTTGGATCCTCTATGTGACTCTCCTCCTACTGATCCCCATGATTGGGATTGCTCATGTGTATGCCTACAACATCATGATCGCACCGCGATTCACTATTTCATTTTCACCCTTACACCATTGTGCTAAAATTGTTTTATATTGAAAATAATAAAAATAATAAAAAATCATTCCATGTTTGAATCATTTATTTTGTGTTCATCACTGTTAAAAAGGTAAATGTTACTTGTTTTGATGATTCCATTGTAGGAGGAGGTGATTTGGAGGGCCCATGATGATGTCCAAGAAAAATGGTCCAAACTGCGTAGGATCCATGCACACCAGTGGACTCATCCAAACACTTCTACTAAACCATGCATCCAAATGGGCCGAAATTTTGTGGCCATGTCCAAAATTCATTTTGACACATTTCTTCTGAAGAAACACAAGACTCATTCGACCATATGTTATCCCAACCAACCTGATCTATCCAGAACACTGAATCTGCATGAAGTCAAAGGTGGCGTGTTGTGATCTGTCCATATCTCGGGCTATAGTTGTCCAAATGGTGACAAAATTTCGTTTGAGATAGTCAATAGGTTGGTATAAAACTTTTTTATTTTTTTAAAAGTGATATAAGGCTATCTAGATGTCTTAACCCATGTGAAAAGTGGTTTTAAGAAATATATGTGTTCAAAACTAACTTCCCATTTTCCTATAAAATGGAACCTTGGGCTCTACATTTGTAAGTTCGTCTAGGAGGAAAATCTCTGGTATTTTGGAGACCCAAAGGATTCCTCTCATCATCCAAGAAGTTTTTGAGGACCCTATCCTCATAGGGGGATCAAGTATGAAGGTGAAGTTCCACCTGAGCTTCCTCCTCCTCCCGATGTCAAGCAAAATAGTAGACGATCATTTCAAGGGAGCTACACACACTTGGGTGGGAGTTCCAACACTTTTTCTTATACTTGTTTTGTTTAATTTTTATTCTAAATATTTCAATTAGTTCCTATCTTGACATGAATCACCTCTTATTTCATTTCTATTGATATAATTAAGTGAAATGTTTTTTATTTCAACACCGATTGGGTTGAGATTTCAAGTGGGAATATTGGGTTGTTATGATTGGAAAACACAAGCATACTTTCTATATCACACACATATGATATTTTAGTATGCTTTGGTAGCATTTAATATGTTCTTTAATTCTAAACCTTGACAACACGATTGTTGTGTTAATGGTTGGTACTTTGTGCAACGTTTTGAGAGGCAAAAGGGGAATCAGGATCTTGACAACCCTCAACCAAAGAATTAAACAAAACCATATGGAATTTTCAGAAATATTAACTATAAAATAGGTATAGTGAACTTGAAGTAATCTCCTTCTCTCATAATTCTTAAATCACCACCTTATTCTATCAACTATTAAACTCTTTGCGTGAAGTTATTTTCTTAAAATTGTTTTCAAAATCACCCCTCTCTTTTAGTAATATTTATTAAAAATACACACTATAAGCTACCAAAACTCCTTGAGATATGACCTAGAGTATTCCCTAGACCAAAAAATATTATTTAAATAACTATCAATTTGACATGTCATGACAATGCGGTCAAATTTTAGCACTGTTGTCGGGGAGCACTTTGTTTTTTAGTGCGTATTTTTTATAAGATTTTTATGAATTTTGTGAATTTTTATTTGTTTTATCTTATACCTCTACATATATTTTTGTATTATAATTTATTTATTTTGTAGGTTTTGTGCATGATGCGTTCAAATCTGAGAGACCTACCACCTTTCAAACCCAAACCGGAGAGGATCCTACATCAGCGACACTAAGACGCACAAGAGAACCCTTCGATAGAGGACACACAAAACATAGACACTATTCTTGATCCTTAATATTCTACTTCTGGAACCAATATCAAAACTGAAATAAACTTGTATAATATGGTTGAAAATAACCGAACACTAAAATAATTAACCTCACTAGATGTTGACATCCAACCCATATATATTCAAATGCAAGGTGAGGCACCCAATTTTGAATTAAAATATGGTCTAATTCACTTGTTGCCTAAATTTCATGGACTTCCTAGAGAAGATCCACACAATAATCTTAAATAATTTCATACCGTGTGTTCTAATTTAAAACCTATTAATGTGGATAAAGAATAAGTAAATCTTAGAGCATTCCCATTTTTATTGTAAGACACTGAAAAATACTGGATTTACTATGTTAATTCACCAATTAGAGGTTGGGCGGACATTAAATGCCTTTTTCTTGAAAAATATTTCCCAGCCTCTCGAACTGAAACAATAAGGAAAGAAATATATGGTATAAGGAAATAACAATGGTAAACATTACATGAATATTGGGAACTCTTTAAAAGGTTATTTTTAAGCTATAAACACCACCAAATAAGTGATCAACTTTTAATTCAGTATTTTTATGAAGGTTTAATTCCTATTGACTGAAATATGATTGATGTTGTTGCAAGTGGTGCGCTAGTTGATAAGACCCCAATTGCTGCAAGAACCCTGATTGAGAACATGGCATAGAACACTCAACAATTTGGTTCAAGGTCCAATGTACCCATTCGAGGTGTCAATGAGGTGCAAAGTACTGAATTTGAAAAGAAGGTGAACACAAAGTTCGAAGAGCTAAGTACCCTTCTTCGACAACTTAATCTTTCCCAAGGGAAATACCAATCTCCTCCTCCCATCCATTGTGGTATATGTTCTTATGACACCCATTACTCTTGCCAATGCCCCCAATTGAGAGAAACTTCTGAGAGTTGTGAGGCAATCTTTCCAGGACACCCCTATAACCAACCCTTTAGGAAAGAACCATATTATCCATCCAACACTGGGTGGAAAGAAAACCAAGCTTATAGGAATGGGGGGTATTCAAACCAACCTCAACAACAATGGAACCAACCAGGGAAGAGTATTCACCCACCACCACCACCCAGAAATACCCAACCCCCACAAATGACTTTCCAACAAACCCTTATAAAAGACAAGCCTATCCTATAATATATGATGAAACAAATGGATTCCAATAATATCCAATTCCAACAAACCACCCAAGCTTTCATACAAGACTTAAAACCCCAATTAGGCCAACTAGCTAACTCAGTGGGGGAAATTCAAAGTCACAGGTCGTGTAAACTGTGATCTCAACCATTAGTCAACCCTAGAGATAAAGTAAATGTTAGCTCCATCACCCTTAGGAGTGGAAAACAACTAGAAATTCAAATGAATCCTCCATTAGAGTCATCCCGTCCTGAGGAAACCACCATCCCAACCATAGAAAATGCTCCAAATGAAGTAGAACCTTATCCTAAGATAATCCCTTCCAAAGGAAAGAGTGTGTGTATCGATGAGTCACATATCCCAACAATTCATCTTCCATTTCCTCAAAGGGACACCCAACCTAGAAAACAAAAGAAAACTAAACTCGATAAGGAAATTTTAGAGACTTTCAAAAAAGTGTAGGTAAACATTCCCTTGATTGATGTTGTAAAACAAATTCCATGATATGAAAAGTTTCTAAAGGAAATGTATACACACTGAAGGTGACTATGAGGTGATGAGAAGGTGAGATTGGGGATAAATGTCTCAGCATTGATTGAGGCTTCACTACCCACCAAATTAAATGATCCTGGAACATTCTCGATTCCATGCACCATAGAGGAGTATTCATTTTTCAATGCTATGATTGATTTAGGTTCTTCTATAAATGTGATTCCTCACTCCATTTACTCTTCATTGTAGTTTGGTGAACTGAATACCACTGGAATAGTTGTTCAACTAGCAAATCGGAGTACAGCACACCCTTATGGTGTGTTAGAGGATGTTCTTGTGTGGGTGAAAATTTTGATTTTTCCTGCTGATTTTTATGTGCTAATAATGGAAGATGATAGGATGAATGGACACACCCCAATTATATTGGGGAGACCTTTCTTGGAAACAGAAAAAACCATAATTAATGTCCATAATGGTACATTTTCTATGAAATTTGGTGGTGACATAGTCCATTTCAACATCCTTGATGCCATGAAGCACCCCTCAGAATAAGATTCCTCTCTCTCAGTAAATTAAATTTATGTACTCCCTTCCTCTGAAAATAATTCTTTTTATTCCCCTGATCCCCTTTTTGTGTTTTCATCCTTAATTTAATTTCTTAGTAATGAGTCTTTCATTGATTTTTTTAGTGGTTTAAAAAAGTGTCATTCATGTTTATTAATTGATAATTTCTTGAACACTGAGGATATAATGACCATAGATGATACTGTTAAGCTTGTAAAAGCTCATTCCTCATCTAAGGATGATAACATTGAGCAGTTATATGAGATTAGTGACCTCTCACTTTCATACACACTTCCATAAATCCAAAATCCACATGAATTGGAACTGAAAAAACTGCCTCAAGATTTAAAATATTCATATCTTGAGAATAAAAACAAGTTTCCTATCATCATTGCTAGTTCACTCCCTCTGGAGCATGAATTGCGACTGCTTGAACTTTTGAAGGAGTATAAACAATATTTGGGATGGAAACTTTCTAACATTCCTAGTATTAGCCCATCAATTTTTACACATCATATTTTTTTAAATGATGAGGCTAAACTAGTGAGGCAGGCAAAACATCGACTAAACCCAAACCTCTTAGAAGTTGTGAAAAATGAGGTAAAAATTTATTGGTTGCTGGAATCATTTACCTCATCTCTGATATCAAATGGGTTAGTCCCATTCAAGTAGTTCCTAAAAAAACTATCCTTACAGTAATCAAAAATGAAAATAATGAATTGGTTCCAACTTATGTGCAGAATAGTTGGCATGTCTGCATAGACTATCGCTGACTAAACCAATACACTAGGAAGGACCATTTCCCTTTGTCATTCATTAACCAAATGATAGAGAGGCTAGAAGGTAAGTCACACTACTGTTTCCTTGATGAGTATTATGGATACTTTCATATCCATATTTCCCATGAGGATCAAGAAAATACAACCTTCACTTTCCCCTTTGGCACATTTGCATATAGGAGGATTCCATTTGGTCCGTGCAATGCTCCGGGTACTTTCCAGTGATGCATGGTTAGTATTTTTTCAGATTACCTGGATAATTTCATGGAAGTATTCATGGATGATTTCACTATTTATGGATCCTCTTTTGATGAATGTTTGAGTAGTCTTACTTCAGTCCTACGTCACTGTATTGAAAATAATCTCGTATTAAATTATGATAAATTCCATTTCATGGTGCGACAAGGTATAGTTTTGGTACATGTCATTTCCGGGGATGGTATTCAAGTAGATAAATCAAAATTGGATGTTATTTCTTCCCTACCATTCCTCAAAAATGTACGGTATGTGCGGTCTTTCCTAGTTAATGCTAGATTTTACCATCGTTTCATTCGTGACTTTAGTAAAATTTCACTCCCCCAATCCCAATTACTCCAAAAAGAAAAAGATTTTGTTTTTGATAAAGAATGTGAAGCATCTTTTAATAAATTAAAATGGAGTCTCACATCACCCACAGTAATCCAACCACCTTGATAGGGCTTACCATTTGAGCTCATGTGTGACAACTCTAATTATGTTGTTGGGGCAGTCATGTCACAAAAGTTCGATCGAGCTCCATATGTCATTGACTATGCCTCGCGTACTTTGGACCCTACCCAAGAAAACTACACCATAATTGAAAAATAATTCCTTTCTATTTTGTTTTTCTTGGACAAATTCAGGTCATACCTTTTGGGGTCTAAAGTCATTGTGTTCTCATACCACTCATCCCTTTGGTATCTCCTTAAGAAACTGGAAACCAAACCACATCTCATTCATTGGATTATCATCCTTCAGGAATTAAATCTAGAAATTGGAGATAAAAAAGGAGTGGAGAATTTAGTGGCTGACCGTATCAGTAGGATTCCCCCATCCTTAGACATTGACTCATCCCCTTGAATTCCTGTAAATGATATGTTTCCTGATGAGAAATTTTATTGAGTGTAAGATGTTATTCCTTGGTATTCTGAAATTGTAAATTATTTTGTAGCATCTTGCATTCCTATAGATTTTAACAAAAACCAAGTCAAACATTTAAAACATGAGTCTCATTGGTACATTTGGGATTAACTCTACCTCTGGCACACATGTAGTGATCAATTCCTTAGGTGTTGTGTTAGTGATAGTGAGTTTCAGTCTATCCTTAGATTCTTCCACACTCTTTCTTGTGGGAGGGACTTTGGTCCCCAAAGGACTATTTGCAAGGTCCTTTATTTTGGTCTCTTTTGGCCAACACTTTTTTAGGATTCCCGTGATTTTTTTAAATCATGTCCTCCTTGTCAAAGAATGGGTAATGTCTCTAAAATAAATGAAATTCCACAACAACCATTCCTATTTCATGACATTTTTTTATGTTTGGGGTATTTATTTTATGGGGCCATTTCCCAATTAATTTGGAAACTTGTACATTATTTTGGTAGTTGATTATGTGTCAAAATGGGTAGAGGCACGAGCTACAAGGACTGATGATTCTAAGGTAGTTGTGGAATTTCTAAAAACCCAAATTTTTTGTAGGTTTGGATTACCTAGGTTCAACATCAGTGACCATGGTTCTCATTTCTGCAACTGAACAATGCAATCACTTTTGCATCGGTATGGGGTCGGTCATCAAGTGTCTACTACATATCACCCATAGACCAATGGTCAAGCCGAGGTGTCAAATAGAGAGGTAAAAAAAATTCTTGAAAAAATGGTTCAACCCAATAGGAAAGATTGGAGTATTAGACTCGATGATTCATTATGGTATTACCGTACTTCCTTTAAAACTCCCATTGGCATGTCACCATATCATCTGGTGTTTGGAAAGAGTTGTCACCTCTCTATTGAGATTGATCACCGGGCCTAATGGGCCATAAAACAATGCAATTATAATCTTTCTAGTGTAGGTTCTCAAAGAAAGTTGCAGATTCAGGATCTATAAGAAATGATAATAGATGCATATGAGAACTCCATGATTTATAAGGATCGTATCAAGGCTGCCCATGACAGTCCCATCCTTTATTGTCAGTTCCACATTGGGGAAAAGGCCCTCCTCTATAATGCAAGGCTAAAGTTTCATCCAGGTAATCTTTGTTCCTACTAGTTTGGACCATACACTATTAATAATTTCTATCCATTTGGTGTTGTTTGGGTTCAAAATAAAGAAACCAAGAAAACCTTCACTGTAAATGGGCAACGGCTAAAGCACTTCTATGAATCCATTCTAGAGTCCCAGATGGAGGAACTCCATGTTCAAGAAGAAATCTATGAATTAAAATCACCAAGTTTTATCCTTCCTTTCCACATTCTCTTTTCTTATAGTGAGTGCATTTCACACTTTAGGTGTGGGGGGATGGGTATATTTCTGGGTTAGTTAGGAATTTTCATTATCTTTCTTCTTTTTATCTTTTTAGCTTTCTGAATTGTATTGTTAATTGCCCCCTTACCTCCCCCTCACTTTTTTTCCATAATATTACTTTTTATGCCCACTTTATCATGGAAAATGATGCCTGTTTAATCATGGATGTTATTGAAAATGAATGTGGAATGTCTGTATTTCATTTTGTTTTAACATTCAAAAAAAATCTGATGAAATGTGCATTTCAGCAAAAAGTCAATATTGTGGTGTGACTTTATTTTGAAATTTAGTTCTTTGTTGATGATATAAATGGTTCTATCATTTTGAAACATTTGAGAAGAATGGTTCCCTTTTTTAATAGTTTAAGGGAAAATCGTGTCACTTAATTTCTCCACACAACTTTTCACCCAACCACAAAGTGTGAAATTTTATACTTAATAAAAGGTAAATATAAGTTAGGTTGATTTTTCTCTACTTTCCAAAATCATTTTCCATATGTTTGTTTCTTATCCGATCTATTTCATTATTGTACCAGATTGACCTATGTGTGTGTACCTATTATCCAACTATTGTATACCCTCAAAAAAATAAAAAAATAAAAAAAAAGGGTTATATATTAATAAGGTCAAAAACCACCCTTCATTGACCTTTGATCTTGTTATAACTGTTACAATTAGTGTTGTGAGGAGATCAAATATCGGTTGGGAGAAGAGTGTGAGATTTGTTCTAAGTGAAACTTTTGAAAAATTAATAAATGAGGGGAGTGATGAAGTGTACAACATATGGGGATATCTAGGTCAGGAGCTTATGGTTGTCTTCTAGGAATGCTTAAGTGAGTGGGTCTTGAAATTTGATTACAATGTATGTGGGTCAAGTTCAGTGGAAAGGATCTTGAAAGTAGACAATTATTAAAATAACTTATATTTACTCGATAAAAAATGGAAAGAATAACATGAAATGGTTGTCACACACAAACTTGGATAATTAGTGACATTTTTAACTTTTGAATTATTTTCTTTGATTGGTATCATTCATCTCTTATAATTTCATTTGGATATAATTTTTGAGACGTCTTTTTCCATGATCACTGAGAATAACTCCTCGGTGTGATTTTTGCTTTGATCACATTTCCATTAGGAATTAAATTTTCATTGAATGTTAAATCTTTATAAAGTTTTAAATATCTAAATACATGATTTTTGTAATTATGACTTTTCCTAGGAGTACAAATTTTTAGGTGTGGGGGTGTGATTATACCGTGATTCACTGTTTCATTTTCACCCTTACATCACTTTGCTAAACTTGTTTTATATTGAAAATAATAATAAATTTTATTCCATGTTTAAATCATTTATTTTGTGTTTATCGCTATTAAAAATGGTAATGTTACTTGTTTTGATGATTCTATTGTAGGAGGAGGTGATTTGGAGGGCCCATGATGATGTCCAAGAAAAATGGGCCAAACTGCGCATGATCCATGCATGCTAGTGGACTCATCCGCACACTGCTACTGAACCGTGAATCCAAATGGGAGGAAATTTTTTTTTCTAGTTAAAAATTAATTTTTCTATATTTCATCTGAAGAAACCAAAGACTCATTCGGCCATCTAGTATCCCAACAGACCCGATCTGTCCAGCACACCGAATCTGCATGAAGTCAAAAGTGGTGTGTTGTGATCTGTCCATATCTCAGGATCTAGTTGTCTAAATGGTACCAAAATTTTGGTGGAGACATTCAAGAGATGGGGATACAACTTTTTTATTTTATAAAAAGCGATATAAGTCTGTCTAGAGGTCAAAACCCATGTGACAAGTGGTTTTAAGAAATCTGTGTGACCAAAACCACCTTCCCATTTTCCTATAAAATGGCACCTTGGGCTCCCCATTTGTAAGTTCGTCCAGGAGTAAAATCTTTAGTATTTTGGAGACCCAAAGTATTCCTCTCATCATAAAAAAAGTTCTAGAGGCCCCTATCCTCATAGGGGGATCAAGGATGAAGGTGAAGTTCCACCCAAGCTTCCTCCTCCTCCCGATGTCGAGCTAAATGCATCTCCTTTGATTTCATTTCTATTGATATAATTAAGTGAAATGTTTTTTATTTCAACACTAATTGGGTTGAAATTTCAAGTGGGAATATTGGGTTTTTTTGATTGGATAACACAATCATCCTTTTTATCTCACACATATATGAGATTTTAGTATGATTTAGTATCCTTTTATCTATTCTTAAAGTCAAAACCTTGACAACACGGTTGTTGTGTCAAGGGTTGGTACTTTGTGCAATGTTTTGAGAGGCAAAAGGGGAATCAAGATCTTGACAACCCTCAACCAAATAATTAAAAAAACATATGGAATTTTCAAAACAATGAACTATCCAAGATGTGTAGTGAAATTTGAGTGATTTACTTCTCTCATAATTCGTAAATCACCACCTTATTCTATCAACTATTAAACTCTTTAAGTTAAGTTATTTTATTAAAACAGTTTTCAAAATCACCCCTCTATTTTAGTAATCTTTATTAAAAATACACACTATAAGCTACCCACACTCCTTGAGAGATGACCTAGGGTATTCCTTAGACTAAAAAATATTTTTTAAATAACTATAAATTTGACGTGTCATGACATCATGACCCTAACACCTACCATTAGATATTCATAGCCAATACTCTGCTCCTAAAAAATTGGTATCATATCCCATCACTAGTTTTACCTATACTAAAATTCTCTTGGTCACTATATCCCTTAAAAAGACTCCAAGGTAGGTGGGGATGTAGATATAATAACATCAGTTCAGATCTGTCTATGGATTCCTCTCATAAACTTTCATTCATAATGGAATTCATCACAAACCATGTCAAGATAGTACCTTATGTGGTTATTAAACCTCAATGTGTACTCTGAAATATACATGTTACTCTACTATAGATTTGAAAACTCCTAACCAAGTTAAATCCTCAATGAAGTTGGTTAATAGTCCAATTAAAAGGGGCACTAAGAATTCATTATTAGAAACTGGCTCTAAGGAAACAGATCTATACCCACAGTTTAGAGAAACTATGAGTATAGACCATTTTCCAAAACCTATACCCATGATTTTTTAAAATCCATGGGTATATCCCCTTACATATTTATCCTTGATCTTACTCCTCCTCCCCCTCCCCCTTCTATGAGCCCTAATCTCCCCTCCTATAAGATAAGGCCTCCCCAACCTCCCCTCCCCTCCCCACCTCCACCTCCACCTTGACCTCCCGGCCTCCACCTCCACATCGACCTCCCAGCCCCCACCCCTTTCTCTTTGCCTCAATCTCCCAGCCTCCACCTCCCAACCCCTACCTCCCTCCCTCCTTATTGATTTCACATCTGCCTCTACATTCACCTCTTCCTCTAGATCCCTACCTCTACCTACCTAACTCCATCCCCTACCTCTGCCTATGCCTCCAGATCTACCTCTTCCCCCACCTCATCTCTCTCCCTTTCCTCTATATAAATTCTAATTTACATGGGCCTCCTTGATTACCAAACAAATCATGATTATCGGTCCATTCCTTTATAGCATCTCTGGTTGTTTGGTCATACCACTACCATTGACAAGTTAAAACCTATTCATTCCACTTTTCAGTGGTCTCAATATTCACTAACTTCATCATAAGTAAGTTTGCTTCAAAATCTATTAATGTTACCCTAATTTTAAATTACATCTCAACTCTCTAATATAAACTATGGAATTTCATTTTAATGCTTCTTTAGACCATAAAATTGAAGTTAATATCTTCAGCGGTTCCAGAAGACCCCTACACAAGCCTTGGATTCTCTTACGAGGCCTATAGTTTGGTGTATCTATTATCAGACTTGTGATTTGAGTTATTTTTTCATTTTATTGTGTTATCCTGCTCAAATTTGACTATGTTATTTTGATTTCATTGTTATTGTTTCCTATTACGCAATTACTTGCTCATTATCTCAATTTGTATCTACTTTACATCCTATTCTAGGTAAATGTTTTAAAATAATTGTATTTAAATATTGATAGATTCCTCCTTTATTATGTTTTAATAAAACTATGTTTGAAGTATTTTTTTTAGTTTTGGAAAGATTAAATATTACAATTAACATTAATATTATTGTTGGTGTTTATATTTCTTCCATCCTTTTCTTCTCTATATGAAATTTAATTGATTATTATTCCCTAGATATTCCTGTCATGTTTAATTTTGATTGCTTTTCTGATGAGATTATTTTTCCTGATACATTTTCTACTCATGCTTTCCTACTCATTTGATATGAAGAGTTAATTTTTTTCATTTGGAAAGACCTCCACATACACTAAATTGGTACACCTCTATTAAACTCCCTCAAGATGCAGTTTTATATTTCTAGATATTACATCTACAAAATTCCATTATTGATAACTTGGAACGTTTCTACATATCCGCATCAATTATCCCCTTAAACTAACTAAATTAGTATCAATTTTTATTCACATTCTATATATATATTTTTACCTCCAGCTTAGCATCGATGCAATTTTTTTCTTACACCATATTTTCAATTGTATATTTGGTATTCCATGTTTGTCTTTCATATTTTTTTCTACTAACATATGTATGTTTATTATTTAATATTTATTATAACATTTTTTAGTAGATAATTATTAAGATTAATTTTTTTCCTTCAATTGATTTATGTTTATTACTAACAGTTTGTTTTTTACCCTTTCTAAAACAAATGATTAGTATATGATGATATGTTTGATGTATGTTTGATTGATACATATCACATATAACAATTAGTCATAAACTTTTTAGTATATATTTTAATTTTATGATCATAAATTGATACAATAGATAATCATAATAAATACATATCAGATGATATATAATATACTAATAGAGTATACATTGTCGTTTAATATTGTCTACTATTATACAATGCCCATTTAATGTTCTTTCTACTATTATACACTACCATTTTTTTAATATTGGGTGTCATTGATATTTATTAATTTCAATAGGGGACATTCCCATTTATTTTTTTGGACGCGATAGCTAATAAATCATAGACTTCCATTTTTTTAATAATTCATTGATTTATTATATATCCCATCTACTAGAATAAATGGGCATGTCCTTTATCTATTATTTATCCCATGTACTATTGTATCTCAATGAAATGTATAGGAATATACCCAAATTTGGGTATATACCCAAGTAATTTCTCTTATAAATACATATTTCAAATTCAAAACCCAATGTACAAAATTGAATGATTGTTTGTATTCTCTTAATATATTGTTTGTTTCTATTATAATTTTTTTAGAAATGAAATTTTGATACACTTTATAAGTTTTGAAATACATTTTCCTTATTACAAGTTTAAAAAAATTATTTCTTAGTATACTCTGCATCTGAATTCCATGTAACCTACTATTCCATGTTATTATTTTATGATGTTTGAGCATATTTAAGTCAATTTTTTCAATAGGATTTTTTGTAGGTGGTATTTTTTCTATAATAATCTTAATAATTTTTATAATTTTAGGGACACCATGTTATTAGGTTCTTCTATTTTGTTTCCCAATGATAAAATTATTGAAGGGGTATTATTTTCTTTAGCATGTGTTTTCTTTATGATGGATCGACTTATGTGACATTTTTTGTTTCCTCTTCACTATTCATTTCATTTTTTATCACTAAAACTGAAAAATAACTTGTTTAGGGGGGGTTTATTTTGTTCGGTTCTTGATGTGTAGGGATCTTAGGTATCATTGAGGTTGGTTCTAGCCACCTACATTAAGTTAGTGGGTTCTCCATGGGTTTTGGGTATGTTTTGTTTCATTTCAATTCTTTATATTTTTTTTAATTTAGGGGTTTTGGGGTTTTGAGTTTTCAGTGTTTTTCTAGAGTATTTTGGACTTGATGTGGTGGTTTAAGGTTCTCATTGTCAAAGTTAACTTGTACATGTATGCATAAGTAGGAATATACATATATAAGTTCCCCAGTATATATATTAACTCATGGCTATATGAATATATATATTGGGGCTAGGTGTGCTTATTTATATATATGAAAAATGCATACGTGTGTAAGGTAAAGGGGTATATGCAAGTATAAGCATATATGTAAGGATATCATTGTACATATTTGGACATAAAAATATCTACATAGGGGATAGGTTTCCTTATATATATTTGAAAGTACATATTCATGAAATAAGTAAAGGTGAGATTCAAGTTGTCGTCGTCATAAGCAGAGCACCTTAAGTTTGATGTAGGTTCACTTATGCATTGTCCTTAAAATTTAAAAGAGGCATTGATTGCTTTTATTTGACACCATGTTTTTATACTAAACAGTGATATAGATTTCTTTTAATAGTTTTCCTAAATAGACTCGAAGAAAACAAAAATAACCGATATAAAATTGTGCTACATTTAATTATAATAAATTAAATGAAATAAGACATCATATAAGTAGGAAAAACCAAAATAATATAAATTTTATTAACCTATAAAGAGTAAAATTGAATATTCCTAAATGAGTATATAATAAATTAAATTATCAAATACTGAATTGATTGATTAAAACTAACCATATCTAAAAGAAATTATATCATATTGTACCAAAGTGAATCGTATATAATCAATATAATTCAGTTAGACCTCTCCTGACCTACATCAATTTGGATTGCATCAAACATAATAAACCAATATGTACCACAGAAAACCAAACCAAATAATATTAAGAAGTGTAAATCCAAAAGGAGTTGAACTAAATAAAGTGTAACTATACAAACCCATAATGGATAGAATGAAACCAAATAAAAAATAGAATCAAACATTTAAAAAAACATTCACGGACTAACTAAACCTTACTGGTATAAATGTAAATCAGATCAACAAAAATAGATCTGGAATGATAAAAATCAAGAAAATATAATTCAAATAGAAAAAAAAATTGGATGAAACTAAATTGGACCAAGTTAAAATAATCTAACTTGAACTAATATGATATTACAAATGATGAATAAAATTGGACCAAATATAATGAATTAAAACCAATATAACCACAACCGACTTGAACTAAACTAAAATAAACCAAATTGATATGAACCAAATATAGTCAAACTGAATCTATTAGAACCCAAATGAATGAAATTATCTAATCTAAAATAAACAAAAACAATATAAACTAAATCTAATGAAAATGTCCCAAACAAACTTGTATCGAACAAAACCACCCGAACATTCCTAGTTTATGATAATTAAATCCAAACTAAAATGAATGGAGAAAACCTAAAATGAACCATACATTGAAAATTTATAACTAAAAAACATAATTGAATTGAATTGAATATATTCAATTGGAATTTTCATGAAATAAATAAAACAAAATTGAAGTGTACCAAACTAAAGTAATGTGAACTGGACCAAACAAAAATAACCAGTATCAACTAAATTAAACTATACATAACATAACTAAGAAAAATAGAGCCTGTATAAACAAAACTAAAAAATATATATGTAACTGCATCCTCTTGAACTAATATAATCTATTTTCCCCTTACTTGTAGGAATATGTTTTGACCCATGGGGCGTTGTGGTTCTTATATATTGGGCGGTGACTTGTATAGTCATAGGAGACAAGTATGCTATAGTTTAGTTTTTATTTTATTTTCTTTATCACATCATCCACTTATTCCTTTTACCATTTTCTATGGATAGAGGGCAGTTATATTATATAAAGGGGGTCATAAGGGCACTGGAGGTGGCTTCATGGTTTTATTTATAGGGGAGGGAGATCGGGGTAGTGGAGGGATTAATTAGTGTGTGTTTTTTTCTACCTTTATATTGAATTGCTTCTATTTATTTTATTTTCATTTAGTGTGGATGTCCAATGTACAGATGGGTCATGCTAAAATTTTATTTATTTTCTACTATTATTTTAATTAATTGTTTGTGGGTGAAATCATTCCTGAGTGATGATTCCTTGATGTCTGGACACTTGTGTCAGTCTATGGGTGTATCCCATATACCTTAGTCCATATTAGTCATTCATATATTATAGTCTAACTAGGTCATTACTATGTTTGAACCACGGGAGGGCTTAGGAAACATAGAATGACTAGGGAGGGATTGGAAATGTCTATAAATGAATTATGAATTCCTAGGAATAAGGATTGAGGACATTGGAATTTACAAAGAGGGGGTGTGGGAGACCATGCAATATATATTGATTCTATAAATTTTATGGGTATAAAAGGTGGTGAAATGGTAATGTGTTGGGACTACTAAATAGAAATTCTCATTTATAACCAATTTTATAATGTAATATAAGATCATGAGCTATTGTACATTATTGGAGTTGATGATTATACTTCATCATAATGCAACTATATAAATACATTGGTGCCAAAAATACTCTATCATACACTATATGGTTTGGTTTGAAATACCCAATAAAACCTTAATTGACCTCCCATAGGTTTTAGTCAAATTGTATTTCAATTATTTCAATTCAAATCACCATTAATCAATTCCAAGCACTAATATGACCATGAATTAGTTAGAAATATCACTCTACTATTCTAGGTGGATAGACTGGTTTAGAATGCTAATTATTGAGAGAAACCGAACCACTATGATGGGTTGAGTACTAGAATTGATTACTCATCATCTAGGTGAGTTTAAAATGAGTTTATTGAGATATTAGTTTCTTTTGATGTTGATAATTATTAAACACCTCTGTTTGGATCATGAAACTGGACTACCACAATAACTTGATATTTTTGTAATAATGATATGATTTAAGACGCCAGTTTCACATTAATATGTATCAGAGTTTCCCAATGAAATATTATGTTCTCAATTGACAATTTTGGTTATTAATAGTTTTTTTAAGATTTCCTTGTGATCATGGTATAAGTATAACTTTCCATATAAATAATATATTCCATACTACTTTCTCAGTTAATAACATTGTTGGTAATGGTGAACTATGGTTGTCTAAGTTTTTTGGATTGGTTTAGCCTGATTCTATTGAATGATGTTAGGCTAAATTCTTGTGTCTCATAGTGTGCACAATGCAACAAATCTAAAGGTCAAGCTCTATAGTGAGCTTGTTTGGGGTTGTAGGGGGCAATGTGCCCAACTAGAATGAGTTTTTGTTAGACTATTTCATGTCGATAGGTTGAATAGGATTGTTTTTTACCCATGTGTATATGTAAATTAATTATTGTATAGGTTGGTATGTATACTATTTCCATTCACTCATGATATTTATCATGTATTATGGTTTGTATGTGGTTTGTATTTTTTTTACAAGTTCAAGATGGCAGGAAGGATGTTACTGCCTATATGGGATAGGTATTTATACCCATGGTTCAATAAATCATGGGTATATTATGTCTGGTGAGATATTTTATACCCACGGTTTTGTAAACTATGGGTATAGATATATTCCCATGTTTTAACTGAAATTGTGGGTATTATAGAAATATCCAAGGATATACCCACGGTTCTATTGGAACTGTGGGTATAGCTCTATACCAACGCCTTTGGAGGCCACGGTTCATGGAACTGTGGGTATAGACTATACCCACAGTTTTAAGGGTTATTCCCATAGTTCCAGACCATGGGTATAGGTGATATTTTCAGTAGTGATTTAATGGAAGAGTTTCCTTATCGTGAGTCTAGATGATCAAGTTCTACTAGTGACTTGTTGTGCTATATAGAAGGTTGGATGCTTGCACCACCATCTGATCAGTGTATGTTTAGACCAAGATGAGCACATGGGTCGCTACCTTAAGCTAGTAATATATAGAATAAGGGTCAATAACACCTCATAATTGAGGTGGACTTTATTTCTATAACTCATGAATCATATTCAACCTACACAAGTCTTCATTATACCCCATTGGAATCATTTATTATTCCTCCATGAGTGGAGGTATGAATTCATGTACTATGAGTAGAGGGTATGATAACTACACCATAGGTAGAGGATCTTCTCCCCACTCTCCTGGTGGTGACATACCAAAATCTGGTTCTTGGATGGAATCATCTTTGCTCATTCTGGTCAGTGACGAGAGACTCCAATGTCAACATAATCTAGTCAAAACTTTGACTCAGGATCCTAGTTGGATCTCATCATAGTAGCATCCAGTATTCAATAAGAAAAACCCATTATTAATAAATAATATCTATGGATTTTATCTAAGATATAAATAGATTACAATGACCAACTCCAAAATGATTCATGTGTCATCTTGTCCTTACCTCGCAACTGGTGTCTTAGAGTTATGAGTCAACAAATAGGTTATCAGAGTCCTGATGAATATATTTATCGGAAGACACTCTAGAACTAGATTCCCTAAATTGAAAGAAAAACTCTATACCCATTTACATTATTACCCTAAATTCCTAAACCATCCTTACAATACACTTAACTCCAAACTTTATCCCTAAGAAAAAGCCACTCTGATTTCACTCTGGCATGGTCCAACCCATTGGGACCATGATTGAGTTGGAAGTAAGATGAGTGGGTCATCCTAATATTATCTCCAATAAACAAGGGGATGGTGAAAAGCACCAAGTAATAATGTCACACAAAATATAAGGCCTTATCCTAATGTAACCATACACAACCAAATGTCTCTACATAGGATATAACAATGCAAGATAAACAATAAAACTAACTTCAATGTATAAAATTAATTATAAAATGTGATAATCATCCACATAGTATAAAAAACTAAAACACTTTAAAGAAAGGGGATAACATAAAACCAGTATCCTAAAAAGTAACCAGACTAGAACAATTTGAAAGGAAGGAGAATCCTCAACACATAGCTCCCAACATGAACATTTTCTTGTGATTGTTGCCTTCAAGCACCATTATTCTTTTACTCCATCAATACTATGTTCATTAGGATCACTAATGAATTTACCATCATCTGTATAATACATGACTATTGATTAATAAGTATACTCCTAAATTTTCTATTCCTTTAGTTTTTAAAATCACAAACACTTACTTAAAACATGTTTACTAACTTTTTATATCCCAATTGTTTTAGTATGTTTTTATAGAAAACATTACTTTCTATCATACATATAAATATTATAATGTATTATGAATAAAAACTTTTTATTAATCAATACAATAATCAGACTTAAGGTGTGTATGATATATTGGAATACCCTTTATTCAAACTAGTGGTAAGAATTATGTTTTGTATGACTGAAAAATGTAATGACCAATAGACTGACCTTGGTACTGATTAATCAAACTAGTCGTTATTCAATTCACCATATTGATAATAGATAAGGAATTCCATCGGACTATCCTATTTTTATAATCATAATATAGAATACTTATATCTATAGTAAGGAATACCTTTAACATTGTAATGGTGTTAAAAAAATGATGCCATACATTCAATTATGCCAGAGCATTGTGAGCTGTCAAAATCCAGTTGTTTGAGTCCATTACAACAGAATCAGAAATATGAGCATTGAAGCTTCGTCTATAAATATCCTATCATTTGAAGAGTTTGGATATAATTTCATTTTCAACTCAATTCCTCTGAAGATTTTTAATTGTGAACTAACCATTCTTAGTATTTGTAATACTTTAGAGAGTTTTTTGTTAAAAGGAATCCTTGTTATGGTTGTTTCCTTATGAACATTTGATTTTGTAATCATTTTTTATCATTTTTATGATCAAGGACTTCTGAGGATAGGAATATATTGAATATAATCCATCAGATCGAGGGATTTCAGGGATACAATGAAAAATGTTGACCTTAGAATTGAGGTATTCCAAGGGTAGGAAGATAGATCTATTTTGATCATCGTATAGAGGGATTTCTTGGTAAGGAAAGACATACTTTACAGTAAGTATAAAACTATGGATATCTTTAGTCAAGGTTATTGACTACCTTACTCTAAAGTTTAAAAGAGATAAATATTTTTAATATATCTTCTATGTCATTCTTACTGTTATTAGATATTGTATTACTTGTTTTTTAAAAGTTCCTATTCCATTTTGCATATAATAGAAAGTTAGTAATCGTACTCAAATTTATATACTTTTTGTTTTATCGATATAATTATGATAATGATAACATGAACTCTAATATAAATCAGATCCATTGTGATTATAATTATTTTACTCTGATATAATCAAACATTTTCTGATTCTGATTTTGTTACTCTGATATTCAGACTGAGTATGAGTCTGATAAATTTACTTTAAGAGGATTATGAGTTAATTAGTTTATTAAACTAAAATTCACCCCCCTACCCCCCCCCCCCTCTTATAAGTATATTCATCTAAGATAATTATTATAATCCTATAATTGGTCTCAGAATATATTTTTACTACTTATATACTTGCTGAGTTTTTACTTTATTTACTTATTCAAAGTTGTTTAAGTTTTGATATAAAATTTCTATTTATAAATTTTTTTTACACTAATGTGTATTTATAGAAAAAAAAATCTTTTCTTTTTAATATGAAAGGTATGAATGTTGGATCTCTTGACAATTTTAATCCTAGTAGACCACCAATTTTTAATGGTAATGACTATGAGTATTGGAGAGATAAAATGAAGACCTTTGTGATCAACATCAGGGTTAATAACTTTTTGATACTTACTATAAAATATAATATTCCTAATAAGGAAGTTTCTACTTTTAAAAATACTGAGAAATTGGAATACCAGTTGAATTAAACAGTTATAAATACTTTACTGTGTTTTATGAAAAGGAATATCTATATTCAGATATCATCTTGTGAAGCTGCTAATAGTATCTGGAGTAAATTAGAATTTACTCATTTTGGTACATCCAAAGCTATGGAAACCAGAAGATCTATGCTTAAATATGATTACCAAGATTTTTATTTTATTCTTGGAGAGTTAGTTTCCAAGATGCACCAATGATTCATGACTATTATAAATAATTTACAGTCTCTTGGAGAAAAATGAATTGATTATGATATTCTTGTATAAAATATTATTGATATTATACCTAATTAGTGGGAATCAAAAAGAACAGTTATTGATGATATAGGGATGTTAACTAAAATTACTCTTGATGATTTTATTGGATCCCTTATATAATATGAGGGAAAACTTAAAAGATATTTTTAGAAAACTAAAAATAAAAATAGTGGTGTTTCTTTTTCTATAACATCTGCTATACCTTCTAAAGTTTGATCAGCTGAGAAAGTTATAAAATATTCAAGGAAGAAGAATGTTGTTGTTCAGTCAGATTCAAGTACATCGGAACATTCAGAGAATAAATTTTCTAATATATCCAGAAGAATGAACAAGATCATGGGAATAAATTATTTTCAATATCCATATAAAAAAGGTCATAAGGATAGAGGTGATAAGAAATATTCTGAAGACACTTTCTATGAATGTAACAAAGATAGACATATTTGATCAGATTGTCCAAAGATAAAAAGTAATGATATGAAAGAAATAAATTCATATATAAATTTCAAGAAGTACTTCAAGTCTAAAGGTAAGAATGTTTTTAAATATTCTGACACATAGAGTACCAGTGGTGGTGATTCTTCTAATAATTATTCTGAGAATGAAATTTTTGGTCAGTAGAACATTGTTCTTTTTTCTAAAGTACCCATAGTAAATCAATGTTTCATGGAAAAGGTACATACAGCTAAATCTCTTACCAACATGTCTGTAAATTCTAATTATCCTAATGATAAAAAATCTACATCTTCTGATGAATAATATTCCTCAGCATAAGATAATTCTTTAATAAGTTGTGATGATGTTTTTAGATTCATAAAGCATTTAAAAATGAGAATCATGAGACTTGTAAACAACTTGATAATGCTAAATCAAAACTTATTAAGGTAGATTCGAGAATAACTATCTTGAAATATGAAATATCATATCTTTATAAAGATCTTGATAAAATTATTTTTGAAAAACATATTATTTCAAAAGATTTTTTAAAAATTCATTTTTGAGAAAAGTATTTTATAAATAAAACTTAGTTTTAAAACTAATATTGATGAGGATAAAAATTTAGTTATCAAACTAAAATATGAAATTTCTAGTTTAAAGAAACATTTATCAAATCTTACCTATGGTAAGGAAAACCATGACAAAATGTATAAACAAATTATACCTTGTTTTAATAAATTTGGAATGGATTGTATAAATAAAAACCCTCTTTTTAGTAATAATTATTTTATTCAAAAATGTGTACCTTTTTATAATAAGAGACAAAGTAGAGGTAACTGGAAGAAAAATTGTTCCTTAAACAAAGTGTAATAATTAGGTTTTCATAAGGATTATTTTTATAAGGAAATTACATTTTCCCAAAACAAAATTGGAAAAATTTAGTTACCTAAGATTTTTCTTTTTAAAAATATAGGACTCAAGAAGGTTTACCTTCTAAGAAAATAATATTTTTATTTATAAGAAAATAAAGAAAGCAATGAAAATAAAAACATGTTGTACATAGATAGTGGATGTTCTAAGAACATGACTATAAATAAATATTTCTTCAAGAAGATAATCAAGATGAAAGGTAAAAAAGTAACTTTCAGAGATAATTCTCAAGGAGATATTATCAGAATAGGAAACATTGCTCTCATTAAAAAATCCATTATTTAAAATTTTTTATTTTTTGTAGGTCTTAAGTACATCCTTATAATCATAATTAAACTATGTGATAAAGGTTACCTTGTGAACTTTATGAATGATAAGTGTATAGTACATAGTTCCAAGGATGAATTTATTCTTTCTGCCAATCATCATGAAAATGTTTATGCACTGAACGTAGAAGACCTTAGTATCCAAGAATTACCTTACCATAGTGAAATGGAAGATCATTCTTGGTTATGGAATATAATTTTAGGATAATATAACCTTATAAACTTATCTAATTTGACTAAGAAATGACTTATTTCAGATCTACCAGGACTTAGGTTTGATAATTATAATTTTTTTGACCCTTATCAATATGGTAAGTAACAAAAGTCAAGTTTTAAATATATCATTGAAGTCACAACTTATGATTATTTATAGTTAGTGCATGTGGACTTATTTTTTCCTACACAAATTGGGAGTATTGGTTGTAAATATTGTGTATATTTCTTAGTTGATGATTACACTTGATGAATATGGGTTTATTCTCTCACAAAAGAATTTGGAGACTTTAGTTATTTTAAAACTTTTGTACCCATAGTTAAAAATGAGAAAAAACTCTTCTTAATAACTATCTATAGTGATCATAGTAGAGAATTTGAAATTTCTGATTTTGAAACTTTTTGTAGTAATAAAGGTATTGAACCTAACTTTTCAGCACCTAGAACTCCCAAAAAAATGGTGCAGTTGAAAGAAAAAATATAATTCTTCAAGAGATTACTAAAACTATGATGATTGAGCACTCAGTTGCTAAAATTTTTTGGGCTGAAGTAGTTAGTACTAATTACTGTACTATAAATCAACTTTTAATTAGGAATTTTCTTAATAAAACTCCTTATGAGTTGTGGACAGGTAGAAAACCAAAAGTTTCTTACTTCATAGTTTTTGGTTTTAAAGTGTTCATTATGAATATTAAAGATAATTTACATAAATTTTCACCTAAGTACTATGAAGGAATATTTTTAGGATATTCCACTACTTCTAAGCCATATTTAGTTTTTAACAAAAATTCTTATATTATTGAGGAAGCAGTGCATGTTAAGTTTTATGAAATTGATCCCTTTGTTTTCAAACAACCCTAACATACATCCTCAGATGTTATTTCTAAAATTAATTTTGGACCATTTTTAGAAATTTATCCTCATAAGGAAATAAATTAAGAATTAGTTTTTAAAGTTATTCCTCATGAATATTTTCTACCTATTGTTTAAGAAAAGACTTTTAAAAACCTAAGAAGTCAGTTGTTTCTTAAGAATCATCCTAGTGAAAGTATCATTGGTGATGTAGATCAACCAGTTACGACTATAAGTTCCTTAAAAAATGAAATTGAACATTCATCTTTCTTATCCCAATTTGAACCTAAGAATCTTGATGAGGTTTTAAGTGATGGGGATTGGATTAAGGCAATGCAAGATGAACACAATGAGTTTGGAAGGAACGAATTCTGTAATTTAGTTGAACGACTAATAGAAACTTCTATAATTGAAGTAAAATAGATTTTTTAGAATAAATGTGATACAAATGGAATAATTATTAGATTTAAATCATGAATTGTTGTTAAGGGATATAATAAACAATATGGAATAGATTATGAATAAACCTATTCACTGATATCAAGACTTGAAGCTATTAAAATACTTCTATAATTTACAACGTTCTTTAATTTCAAACTATTTAAAATGTATGTGAAGTGTTCTTTTCATAATGGATATGTTTTGGAGAAAGTTTATGTTGAAAAAACACCTAGTTTTGAGAATAAAAAACATCTAAAACATCTTAATAAATTTACCAAATCTTTATATAGACTTAAAAAATCCTCTAGAGCTTTATATAATAGATTATAAATAGATTTTTGTTAAAAAAATTAATTAAGGGAGTTTTGGATCCAAATATTTTTATAAAATAATTCAATAAAAATATTATTATTCTGAAAATTTATATTGATGACATTATATTTGGTTCAAATCAAAAAAAAATTAACAGATTCCTTTTCAGATCTTATGATGTCTAAGTTTGAAATGAGTATGATGGATAAGTTAACATATTTCCTTGGTTTTCAAATTTTAAAAAAACCGAAAGAAACATTTATATCTCAACATAAGTATATAAAATATCTTCTTAATAAATTTTGATATGAAAATACTAAAATTATTAGTACTCCCATTGGTACCTCCAATACTTTAGATCTTGATGAGGCTAGGAAACCATATAATCAAAAAACTTTTAGATGTATGATAGGAAGTTTACTTTACTTAATAGATAGTCTTATAAATTTAATGTTTTCAGTATTCTTATTTTCTAGATATAAAGACAATCCAAAATAATCCCACTTAGAAGTTACAAAACAAATTTTCTATTATCTTAAGGGAATTATAGATTCAGACCTATTTTATTATTCTAGAAATGTTTTTGAACTAATAAGTTTTTCGGATGCTGAATTTAATGGTTATAGAATGGATATAAAAATTACATCCAAAACTTATCATTTCTTATGATATAATTAGTTTCTTGTTCATTTAAGAAACGAAACTTAGAATAACTTTCCACTGGTGAAGCTGAATATGTGGTAGCTAGAAGTTATTATACTCAAGTGTTGTAGATGCAACACACACTCACTAACTATGGCATGAGTTTTACTATGACTCAAGTACTTTTTTATAATACAAGTTCCATTACATTAAGTAAAAACCTAGTACATCACTCACGTTCTAAGAACATATATATAAGATTCCATTTCTTTTGGGATCACACACTTAAAGGAGATATAATTTTATAATTCATCAGAATGCAATAACAACTTGCTGAATTTTTTACTAAATCTATTAGTTAAAATAGATTTAAATATATCAGATAGAAGTTAGGAATGATCAATGTAAAGTGATCATTCACATATACTTCTTATTTACCCATCTTCTTACATTAAGATACTCTTTTTCATTGGAGGGGTATATATATTTTATGTCTTTCAAAACCTTTTTTTTTTATTAAATATTTTATTTTTCTAAATTGATAGTTTTTCTAAAAATTTTATCAAAATGATTTTTCCAAACTCAAAATTTCTATTAAATTTTTCAGATTTAGAATTCTCAAAATGTTTTCTGGACTTAAAAAATGTGATAACATTTCCAGACTCAAAATTTCTTACAAACTTTTCTAGATTCAAAAACTTTCATAATCAGTTTTATATTTCAAAATGATTATATTAAGTTTTATTTTTAAAAATATAGTAATTAAACTTTATTTCAAAATATCATAATTTGTTTACAAAAACCAAGAAGAATGGGTCAAGCATACCGATGAAACTTTCTACTCCAAAATTTACTCTATTATTTTAGTTTTTTCACTATTTCATTATATTATTTTATGATTTTTGTTATTATAAGTTTAGTTTTATAAAAAATTTGTTTTTTTCTCAAAAAAATTACTAATCAGGATGATCCTCAATCTGATAAAAGTTTACAAACTTCAAGAATTCAAATAAACTTTTAAAACTTTCTTCGGATCAATATTGACGGTCGTATGAAAATGGTTTTGAATCTCAACTGTTGGTTATATTATGTAATTAGAACTATCACCCCCAATTCATATATAAGGGTGGGTCACCCCATATCCCACATCAGTTATCTAGATATTCTTCTCCCATGTTCTTTCACCCCTCAAATTCCCCAGTCCAATAAATTTTTTTTTTCATTTGATCATTAGTTTCAGTTCCAAATCTAATAGAAACCAAGGAAGATTATGATAAGTGATTCATGTTCAGGTAAAGGTTGGTTTAAATCTCATGGTATAAAAAATAATATTCAACTCTCAAGAATATCATTACATTCCAAGGATGAGGATCGATATGTGTTGAAAATCCTAATAAATATTTCGATCTTTATTACCCATAGGTAGTATCTGAATTTTCATCCTTGGTTCAATTTGTTAAGTAATATGGTAAAGATAATGTTTCTTTCACAGTTTTTGGGAAAAGGTATAATTTTTATTATAAGATAGTTTCTAACTTGGTTTGAGAACCATCGTATGGAGAAGCTTATTGTCCTTTTTATAAGTTGGAGAATAATCTCAGAACTTTGAACAAGAATTAGGCTGAGGATTTTCTTTTCTCTTTTTATACAAAAATTAGAAAGGTTTCACACTTGAATCTGGATAACAGATTTATATCTCTATAGATGTAAGGTTTTTTTATTCTAAGGAAAGGAGATAGAGATAAATTAAAGGTGTAAGATGTTTTTTTGGATTATCTTGTGAACATGAGGAAGATAGATGTGGTAAATTTTATCTTTATCACATTGGTGAACATAAAAACCTCCTCAATAAAGTAAAAGATAATAATGATCTCAATATTCATTAATAATATGGTTGTAAATTTTATAGAGATATTTAAAGTTTCAAACACATCATATCTAGTCAGGGAAATTGTTTCTTATATCAGTGATGATGGGATGACCAGAATGAAGTTAGTTTTTTATGCCAAGTCAAATAATTTTTTGGAAAAGGTTGATGGTAATGTTTTTGAGGCACAACCATCAAGAAAATATAAGTAAGAAGATAAGAAGAAAAATATAAAGGTAGATACCTCTCCTTCAGTAAATCATAAGAAAGAAAAGAAGATGATTGGTGATGTTTTTTATGGAATGATAAAATGTAAGGCTCAGAAAAAAGAAAGGGGATCTAGAGTTCAGAATTAAACCTAATGAAGTAAAATATTTATATATTAGGGTAAATTAAATTTTTTAAGAAGAATAGAAAATTAATAATAAAAATAAAAGATTGAAAGAATATAGAATCTATGAAAAATTTATGAAAGGTGTTGAAAGGTCTTATGAGAATATAGTGCTTCCAACTTCCCATACCAATCAAATAAATTCAAAATAGGTTTGGTTTTTGAATAAATAACTATTGTTCAAGAAAAAATTACTTCTTTTATTAATAAAGGAAAAGAATTTTTTTTAATAATTAGTCCCAAACATCCTAATGAAAGTATTAGAGCATGTACTAGTTAGAAAAAGAGATCTAAGAATAGCAATAAAATTACAAGAATAACTTGATAAGGAAGTTGATAAAGAATTGGATAGAAAATAAAAGTAATAAAAATAATAAGATGATAAGGAGGTGTAATATAATAAAGTAGTAGAATAATAATAAGTTGAAGTAGAAGAAGGAGAAGATGTAGAATATGAATATAATGTAAAGGATGATGATGAAGAAACTCACTCTGATAAAGAATCATCAAAATAATCCTCAACCTCATCATATTTACCCTACACGACCAATAAGAATGAAAAATATGCTAGTTATCAATAGGAATAATTTTCATCAAAACAGGAAGCATAATCTTCATCAAATAAAGAAAAAGAAAATCAATAATAAAAAATAAGAGTTGATGAAAAGGCTCAAATAGAAAAGGATGTGGAAATTGTTAAACTCTCATATGAAAATAAATTTTATAAGGAAGATGATAAGGAAGTTTCAAAGAAATATAAAAATAAATGAAATGAAGTTGACACCATAACTAGTATAATCAAACCTCCAAAAACTTATTTAGGATAATTAGATTCAGAGGCTACAATTGTGAAGAAAGTTTTTTATTTTATTTGTCAATACTTGAGGTGGTTAGAAGAAACAATTCCATAATTTCCTATGATCAAAGAAATATGTTAGCTCATTCAAAATAGTCTCACTAATAAAGCAGAGTTAATAAAAGTTTTAACAGAATCAGTGATTCGGATTAAAAATGAATTGAAGACTTTTCAATAAAATTCTTGGAATCACAAAAGATCATGAAATCAGATAGTGAAATGGTCTAACCAAGTTGATTTCGATATTCGTATGCATGATGAACATTTTGATGAAGTAAATAAACTTATGCTATAATTTTTTGAATCCTTTAACAAGTTATCATTAAAAATGGATGATAGAGTTAAGTTTGTTGAAGAGTTTGAAGATACCACAGATGAACAGAATAAGGATGTCATTGTTTTGAAACAAGACATATCAGATATGTAGTTTGAGATGAGCATGCTTAGATCTTGTTAAGATTAAGTGATCAAATTGATAGAACATAAAAAATAACTCGTTGAGGATGTTAAAATACTAAGGTCTCAAGACTGGACTTTGGAATAAAAAGTTTTAAAACTAGATAAATATTGTCATGAGTTTAAGAAGCTAAATAATTTTTTGAAGACCTTGATAAAGAAATAATGAACATTTTTTTAACTCTTGATGCATTTTTTAAAAAAATTTGAATTGTTTGTAATGAATGAATTATCTTTTCATCCAATTCCTTTATTATTGAATGTTTTCCAATTTTGATTGGATATATATTCTTTTATATTTTTCATGGATGACTAGTTAGTTCAATTCTTAGTTTACTATGTAATATTTTCTAACATTTCATGAAACATATGATCCCTTCCCATTATTTTTTAAAATCATAAAGGGGGGGTATTTTACAAAATTTTGAGAATAATATATTAAGGGGGATAATTTCTTTCAAAGGGGGGTTTATTATCTCAAGAATAAATATTATTCTTAGGGGGAGAAGTATTACTAAGGAGGGAGTTTTATTAAGTAAGAACTTTTCAAAATACTCTTCATCATATTCAAAATCATATTTAGAAGAGTTATAAACTTAGTGGGAGTTAAGTTTTAAATAATAACTTTATAGTTCTTAAAATAACAAATAGTTATAATTTTTTCAAGTTTTTTGTCCATTTTAGTTTTGTGGTTTGTGCTTTCCAAAAAGGGAGAGATTATTGAGTTAGAATTATTAATTATTTCTTTTCTATTCTTTTAGTTTTGAAAATTAAAAACACTTACTTAAAACATGTTTACTAATGTTTTATATCCCAAGTGTTTTAGTGTGTTTTAGTAGAAAACATTACTTTCTACCATACATAGAAATATTCCATTATATTATGAATATAAACTTTTTATTACTCAATATGATAATCATAATTAATGTGCATTCGATATTTCAGAATGACCTTTGTTTATACCAGTGGTAAGAATCATTTTTTATCTGACTAGAAAACATAATGATCATCAAACTAATCTTGATACTAATTAATCAGACTAATTGTTATTTAGTTCATCGTATTGATAATAGATAAGGAAGTCGGTTGGACTATCTTATGTTTATAATCAGAATATATAAGACTTATTTCTACCATAAGAAATACCTTTAACATTATAATGGTGTTAAACAAAAATGATGTCGAACATTCAATTATGACAGAGCATTTTGAATCGTCAAGATCCAATTGTCTGAGGTCATTGAAACAAACTCAGAAATATGACTGTTGAAGCTTAGCCTATAAATAGTCAGTCATTTGAAGAGTTTGGAGATGATCTCATTCATGACTCAAGTTTTTTGAAGATTGATAAGCATTAACTGCTCATTCTTAGTCTTTTTTATTCTTTAGAGAGTTGGTAGTTATAAGGAATCCCTGTGAGGTTTATTTCCTTAGGAACATTTTATTTTGTAATCACGTCCGATAATTTTTATGACCAGGGTCTTTTAGGGATAGAAAGATTATGAATTTGATCCATTAGACTAATGGATTTTGGGACTAGGAAGATAGATGTTGATCTTCATATCTAGGTCTTTTAGGGATATGAAGACAGAGCTATTTCGATCATCGTATTGAGGGATTTCCTAGTAAGGAAAGATAGACTTTACAGTAAGTATAAAACTTTGGAAACATTTAGTCAAGGTTATTGACTACCTTACTCATAAGGTAAAAATAGGTAAATATTTTTAATATAGCTTATAATTCATTATTACTATTATTAGCTATTTTATTACTTATTTTTACAAGTTTTTATTTCACTGTACATGTAATAGAAAGTTAGTCATCATACTCAACTTTCTATACTATTTGCTTTATTGATATAATTATAATTATGATAAAATGAACTCTAATATAAATCATATCCATTATGATTCTAATTCTTTTACTCTGATATAATAGGACATTGTTTGATTCCAATATTTTTACTCTAATATTCAGAATAATTCTAAGTTTTATAAATTTACTTTAATAGGCTTGTGTGTTAATTAGTTTAAGGGTATTTTAAACTACGATTCACCCCCCCCCCCCCCCCCCCGACTCTTGTAATTATATCCATCTATTCTAATTCTTAAAATCATATAATTGGTATCAGAGTAGGTTTATACTGATTATATAATTGATGATATTTTACTTTCTATACTTATTTCAAGTTGTTTAAGTTTTGATATAAACTTTTTCTTTATAAACTTTTGTTACACTAATGTGTATTTGTAGAAAAAAATCTTTTTTTAAAATTACAGGCATGAATATTGGATCTCTTGGAAATTTTAATCATATTTGACCACCATTTTTTTATCGTAATGACTATAACTCTTGAAGTGACATAATGAATACCTTTGTGATCAACATTGGGGTTGAAAACTTTTTGATTATTTTTAAAGAACAAAAGATTCCTAATAAAGAAGTTTATGATTTTATAAATACTGAGAAATTGGAATACCAATTGAATTAAAATTTAGAAATCCTTTACTATATTCTATGATAAGGAATATCTATAGTCAGATATAATCTTTTAAAACTACTAATAGTATCTGGAGTAAATTGGAAGTTACTCATTTTGGTACATTCAAAGTTATGGAAACTAAAAGAGTTATTCTTATATTCGATTACTAAGATTTTGATTTTATTCCTGGAGAGTTGGTTTCCAAGATGTACCAATTATTCATAAATATTATAAATATTTTATAGTCTCTTAAAGAAAAAGGAATTGATAATAATATTCTTGTTGAAAATATTATTGATCTTATGCCTAATGAGTGGGAATAAAAAATAAAAGCTATTGATAATACAAGGAAGTTAATTAATCTTACTCTTGATTATTTGATTAGATCCCTTATGAAATACGAGGTAAGACTTAAAAATATGTGCGAGGAAAGATAAAAATAAAAATGGTGGTGTTTCTTTTGATACAACATCTACTATGCCTTCTAAAGTTCAGTCAGCTGAGAAAGTTGTAAAATCCTTAAGGGAGAATAAAGTTCTTGTTATGTCTGATTCAAGTACATAAAAACATTTAGAGAATGAATTGGATAATATATCTTAAATAATGAGAAAGATCATGGGAAATAAATATTTTCAATACTGATATAAAACAGGTTATAAGGATAAAGGTGATAACAAAGATTCAAAAGTCACTTGATATAAATGTAAGAAAGATGAATATATTTGACCAGATTGTCCAAAACTGAAGAAAAAAAATACTATAAATAAAGAAAATCACATAGAAATTACAATAAGTACTATAATTATAAAGTAAATAAAGTTTTGAAAGCTTCTAACACATAGAGTTCTAGTGGTGGTGATTCTTCTGATAATTCTTCTGAGAATTAAAGTTCTGATTAGTGGAACATTGGTCATTTTTTTAAAGTACCCATGGTAAATCAATGTTTCATGGTGAAGTTACATACAGTGGGATATCTTACTAACATGTATTTAAATTCTAATTATCCTTATGAGAAAAATTATACATCTTCTAATGAATAATCTCCCTCGACATAATATTATTCTTTACCAAGTTATAATTAAGTTTCCAGATTTGAAAAACTTTTAGAAAATGAGAATTATTATATTTAAAAAAACATATAATACTAAAGATAAACTTGCTATGGAAGATTTGATAATAACTATAATAAAAAATAAAATATCATATATTTATAAATATCTTGATAAAACTATTTTTAAAAAAAGATATTATTTCAAAATATTTTGAAAAAATCATTTATGAGAAAAATGTTTTAGAAACAATACTTAGTTCTAAAACTAATATTGATAAGTATAAAAATTTAGTTATCAAACTAAAATCCAATATTTCTTCTTTAAAGAATATTTTATCAAAGTTTACCACTGGTAGGGAAAACTTTGACCAAATTTATAAAAAAATTAAACCTCATGGTAATAGTTTAGGAATAGGTTTTACAAATAAAAAACCTATTTTTAGTAACAATTATTTTATTCCAAAAAGTGCACCTTTTGTACTTTCAAATCAGTGGGCACTTGAAGAAAATTTTTCCTTAAATAGAGTGAAATAATTAGGTTTTCATAAGGTTTGTTTTTCTAAGGAAATGAAATTTTCCCAAAACAAAATTAGACAAATGTAGTTACTTAAGATTTTGTTTTCTAAAAATACTAGACCCAAGAATGTTTAGGTTCTAAAAAACTAATCTTTTTATTTTTAGGAAAACAAATAAATCACCCCAAAAAATATGCAGTACATGGATAGTGGTTGTTATAGGAATATGACTAGAAATAAAGATTTATTCAAGAATATAATCAAGATAAAAGGTGGAAAAGTAAATTTCATAGATAATGCTCAAGGAGAGACTATCAGAATAGATAACATTTTTCTTCTTAGAAAATCCCTTGTTTCGAATGTTTTATTTGTTATAGGACATAAGAACAACCTTATAACATAATTCAACTATGTGATGAATATTACCTTGGGAACTTTAGGAATGATAAGTGTACCATACATAGTTCCAAAGATGAATTTATTCTTTCTACCAATTTGCATGAGAATTTTTACGCACTAAACTTAGAAGATTTTAAGAGCCAACACTTACCTTGCCTTAGTGAAATGGAATATCATTATTACTTATGAAAAAGAATTTTAGGACACTATAACATTAGAAACTTATCTAAGTTAACTATGACAGGACTTGTTTATGATCTAACTAAACTTAGGTTTGATACTTCTAAAGTCTGGGACCCTTTTCAATATGGTAGGAAACATAATTTAATTTTTAAATTTGTTAGTGAAGTGTCAACATCTGATGCTTTACATTTTGTTCACATAGACTTATTTAGTCCGAGATAAACTGGGATTATTAGTGGAAAATACTATATTTATATCGTAGTTTATGATTAAACTAGATAGACATGGGTTTATTTTCTTGCAAAGAAATCTGAAACCTTTAGTTATTTTAAAAATTTTATGGCCATAGTTAAAATTTAGAAAAACATATCCTTGATACTATTCATAGTGATCATGGTGGAGAATTTCAAATTTTGGATTCTGGAACTTTTTGTAGTAATAAAGGTATTGAACATAACTTTTTAGAACCTATAACTCCCCAGTAAAATGGTGTAGTTAAGAAAAGAAATAGAATTCTTTGGCAGATTACTAGAACCATACTGAGTGAATACTCAATTGCTAAGAATTTTTGGTCTGAAGGATTTAGTAATTCTTATTATACTATAAATAGAGTTTTAATTAGTCCTTTTCTGAATAAAACTAATTATTATTTGTGAATAGGTAGAAAATAAAAAGTTTCTTAATTAAAAAAATTGTTGCAAAGTATTCATTCTGGATATTGAAGATAATTTACATAAATTTGCACCCAAATCCAATGAAGGGATATTTTTAGGTTATTACACTACTTATAAGGCATGTAAATTTTTTAATAAAAATTAGTATATTGTTGAGGAAACATTACATATTAAGTTTGGTGAAATTGGTCCCTTTAACAAACCCAACTTACATCCTCACGTGTTATTTCTAAAACTGATTTTTAACCTTTATTAGAAAGTTCTTCTCATAAGTAAATAACTCAAGAATTAGTTTCTAAATTTATTCCTTATGAAGAATTTATACCTATTTTTTAAGAAAAGACTTTTAAAAATCTAATAATATAATTGTTTCTTAGGAATTATCCTAGTGAAATTATCATTGGTGATGTAGATCAACCAGTTTGGACTACAAGTTCCTTAAAAATGAAATTGAATGTCCAGATTTCTTATCCCATTTTAAACTTAAGAATTATAATGAGTCTTTAATTGATGATGATTAGATTATGGAAATTCAAGATAAAATCAATGAATTTAAAAGGAACAAAGTATGGGCTTTAGTTGAAAGACCTATAAAAACTTCTATAATTGGAATAAATTAGGTTTTTTAGAATAAATATGATGAAAATGGAATAATTTTTAGAAATAAATATTTAATTATTGCTAAGGAATATAATCAACAAGTGATAATATATTATGAAGAAACCTATGCATCGGTAGCATGACTTGAACCTATTCAAATACTTATCACCTTTGCATCATTCTTTAATTTCAATCTATTTCAAATGGCCATGAAGTGTTGTTTTCTTAACAAATGTGTTTAGGATGAATCTTATGTTGAAAAACACCTATATTTTAGAATAAAAAACATCTATATAATGTTTATAAACTTACCAAAGATTTATATGGACTTTAACAAGCCCCTAGAGCTTAGTATGAAAGATTAACTAGATTTTTGTTACAAAAAAATTTTATTAAGGGAGTTGTGGATCAAAATATTTTTATAAAAGAAGTTAATAAAAAATATTATTATTAGATAAATTTATATTGATGACATTATATTTGTTTCAACTCAAAAATATATAATATATTACTTTGATAATCTTATGAAATCTGAGTTTGAAATGAGTATGATGGGTAAGTTAACATATTTCCTTGGTTTTGAAATTTCACAAAAACCATAAGGAAATTTTATATATAAATATTAGTATATAAAATATCTTCTTAATAAATTTGGATAAAAAAATAATAAAATTATTAGTTTTACCATTGGTACCTTCAATACTTTAGATCTTGATGAGGCTGGGAAGCCAATTGATCAGAAAAATTTTAGAGGTATGATAGGAGGTTTACTTTACTTGATAGCTAGTCTTCTTGATTTAATGTCTTCAATATGATTATGTGTTATATATCAATCCAATCCAAAATAATACCACTTAGAAGATATAAAACTAATTTTTTTGTATCTTAAGGGAACTATGGATTTGAGCCTGTTTTATTCCTTTGGAAATGTTTTTGAACTAAAAAGTTTTTCAAATTCCCACTTCAGTGGTTGTAGAATAGATATAAAATTTACCAACAAAACTTTTCATTTATTAGGAGATTATTTAGTTTCTTTATCATGTAAGAAACAACACTCATTGGAACTTTCCACTACTGAAGTCGAATATGTGGCAGCTGGAAGTTGTTGTGCTCAAGTGTTGTGGATGCAACACACACTCATTGACTATAGCATGATTTTTACTAAAACTAAAATACTTGTTGATAAGATAAGTGTCATTTATTGAAGTAAAAAACTCAACACACCACTCACATGATAAACAGATAGATATAAGACACTATTTACTTCAGAATCACATACTTAAAGGGGATATAATTTTACCATTCATCAGAATGTAAGAACAACTTTCTGAAATTTTTATTAAACCTATTAGTTCTGATATATTTGAATATATCAAATAGAAGTTAGGAATGATTAATGTAAAGTTATCATTCACATCTACTTCTTATTTACCCATATCCTTACTATAAGATACTCCTTTTCATAGGGGGAGTATATATGTTTTATTTCTTTCAAAAACTTTTTAGTTTTTCTTAAATAATTTAGTTTTCTAAATTGATAATTTTCTAAAGTTTTTCTTGTAATGATTTTTCCAAACTCAAAAATTATATTAAATTTTTCGGTGTCAGAATTCTCAAAATGTTTTTTGGACTCATAAAATGTTATAACATTTCCAAACTCAAAATTTCATATAAACATTTTTGAATTCAAAAACTCTCATCATAAGTTTTATATTTCAAAACTGTCATATAAAATTTTATTTTTAAAACTATAATAATTAACCTTTATTTCAAAACTATCATAATATTTTTACAAAAAATCAAGAAGTACAGGTTAATCATACTGATGAAACTTTCTACTTTGAAAGGTTCTCTTTTACTCTTTTAGTTTTGTCACTATTTCATTACATTATTTTATGATTTTTGTTGTTAAAATTTTAGTTTTATAAAAACTTTGTTTTGTTTTTCAAAAAAAAACTACTAATTGGAATGATCCTCAATCCGATAAAAGTTTAAAATATTTGAGTGTTCAATTAAACTTTTAAAAAAAATTCGGATTAATCTTGACCATCATATCCAAATGGTTCTGAATCTCAACTATTGATTATATTATGAGAGTCAAATCATCACCCCTAATTCCTATATAAGGATGGTTCACCCCATGTCCCACATCGTTTATCCATCGATTCTGATCCCAGGTTGTTTCGCCCCTTAAATTACCCAGTCCAATAACTTTCCTGTTCATCCAATCTTTGGTTTTAGTTCTAGATCTAATAGAAACCAAGGAAGATTATTCTAAGTGGTTCATGTTCAGGTAAAAGTTGGTTGAAAGGTTGTGGTATGACAAATATGATTCAACTCTCAAGAATATCATTACATTCCAAGAATGGGAATTGGTATGTGTTGAAAAGACTAATAAATATTTCGTTTTATATTACCCATAGGTAGTATTTTAATTTTATGCCTCAATTCAATTTGTTGAGGAGAATGGAAAAGATAAGGTTTCTTTAAAAATGTTTTGGAAATGGTATAAATTATCCTATAAGAGATTTGCTAACTTGGTTGGAGTACCATCAAATAGAGAATCTTATTTTCCTTCTCATAAGATTCCAAAAAATCTTAGAAATTTTAATAATAATAAGGATGATGATTATATTTTCTATTAATATGCAATAGTTATAAAGGTATCACCCTTGACTCTGGATAATAGAGTTATAGCTCTATGTATTCAAGGTTTTTTTATTCTGAGGAAAGGATATAGAGATAATTTAAAGGTATCAGATGTTTTTTTTATTATCTTGTGAACATGGGGAAGATAAATCTAGTCAAGTTTATCTTTATCACAATGGAGAACATAAAAACATACTCAATAAAGTCAAAGATAATAATGTTTTCATCCTTCATTCTCAATATGGTTATAAATTTTATGGTGATATTCAAAGTTGTAAACACATAATATTCAGTTATGGAAAATATTTCCTTTATCAGTGATGATATGATAACCAGAATGAAGTTAGTTTTTAATGCCAAGTCAAAGAAGTTTTTGGAAAAGGTTGATAGAACTATTTTGAAGGAACAACCATCAAGAAAATCTGAAAAATAATATAATAAGAAAAAGATAAAGGTAGATACCTCTTCTATTGTAAAACATAATAAATAATATAATATTCTTGATGATTTTTTTGAAAAAATGATGAAACTAAGGCTTGAAAAAATCAAGAGGATCCAGAGTTCGGAATTGACCCTACTAAAGAAAAAGATTTGAAGATTAGGATCCTAGTTTGATCTCATCATGGTAGAATCTAGTATTTAATAATACAACCCCATGATTAATAAATAATATTTAGGGATTTTATACAAGATATAAATATATTACAATGATCAACTCCAAAATGATGCATGTATCATCTTGTCCTTACCTCGCAACTGGTGTCTTGGAGCTATGATTCGACAAACAGGTTATCAGAGTCCTGATGAATAGATATATCAAAATCAACTCTAGTATTAGATTCCCTAAATTTAAAGACAAACTCTATACTCATTGACATTATTACCCTAAATTCCCAAACCATCCTCACAATACACTTAACTCCAGACTTCATCCCTAAGAGAAACTCACACTGATATCACTCTCGCATGGCCCAACCCATTAGAACCATGATTGAGTTGGAAGTAAGATGAGTGGGTCATCCTGAGCTCACATACAATAGACAAGGGGTTGGTGAAAGGTACCAAGTAATAATATCACCCAAAATATGAGGCCTCATCCTAATGTAACCATACACAACCACATGTCTCTACACAAGATATAACAATGAAAGATAAACAATAAAACCAACTTCAATGCATAAAATTAATTATGAAATGTGATAATCATCCACATAGTATAAAAAATTTAAACACTTTAAAGAAAGGGGATAACATAAAACCAACATCCTAAAAAGTAACCAGACTAGAACAATTTGAAAGGAAGGAAAATCCTCAACACATAGCTCCCAACATGAACATTGTCTTGTGCTCATCACCTTCAAGCACAATTATGATTTTAATCCATCAATACTATGTTCAAAAAAATCACAAACGAATTTCCCATCATCTATATAATAAATGACTATTGAGTCAAAAGTATTACTTCTAAATTTTACATTCCTTTAGTTTTTAAAATCACAAACACTTACTAAAAACATGTTTACTAAATTTTTATATCCTAATTTTTTTAGTACATTTTTTTAAAAAACATTAATTTCTATCATACATAGAAATATTCTACTATATTATGAATAAAATATTTTTATTACTCAATATGATAATCAGGTTTAAGGTGTGTATGATATATTGGAATGACCTTTATTCAAAATAGTGGTAAGAATTATGTTTTGTCGGACTAAAAAATGTAATGACTATCAAACTGGCCTTGGTACTGATTAATCAGACTAACCGTTATTCAATTTATCATATTGATAATAGATAAGGAATTCCATAGGACTATCCTATGTTTATAATCTGAATATATAAGACTTATTTCTATTGTAAGGAATACCTTTAACATTGTAATAATGTTAAAAAAAATTATGTCAGACATTCAATTATGCCAGAGCATTGTGAGCTATCAAAATCTAGTTGTCTGAGGCCATTGCAACAGAATTAGAAATATGACTATTGAAGCTTTGACTATAAATAGCTAGTAATTTAAAGAGTTTAAAGATGATTTCATTTGTAACACAAGTCCTCTAAATATTTCTAAGTGTGAATTGCTCATTCTTATTATTTATAATACTTTAGAGAGTTTGTTGTTCTAAGGAATCCTTGATAGGGTTGTTTCTTTACAAACATTTTTTTTGTAATCATGTTTGGTCATTTCTACAATTGAGGGCTTCCAAGGATAGTAATATGGTGAATCTTATCCATCAGATAAAGGGATTTCAGGGCTAGGAAGACAAATGATGACCTTAGTATTGAGGGATTACATGGGTAGAAAGATATAGCTATTTCGATCATCGTATCGAGGACTTTCCTGGTAAGAAAATACATACTTTACAGTAAGTATAAAACTACGGATACCTTTAGTCAAGGTTATTGATTACCTTAATCTTAAGTTTAAAAGAGGTAAATATTTTTAATATAGCTTGTATGTCATTCTTACTGTTATTAGATATTGTATTACTTGTTTTTTACAAGTCCCTATTCCACTATGCATATAATAGAAAGTTATTAATCATACTCAAATTTATATACTTTTTTTATTGATATAATTATGATAATGATAACATAAAATCTAATATAAATCAGATCCATTGTGATTTTAATTCTCTTACTCTGATATAATCGGACATTGTCTGATTTAAATTTTATTACTCTGATATTCAGATTGAGTCTGATTCTGATAAATTTACTTTAAGAGGATTCTTATTTAATTATTTTAAATGTTTTTTAAACTAAAATTCACCACCCACCCACTCTCCCACCCCCACTCTTGTAAGTATAGTCATATAATATAATTCTTACAATCCAATAATTTCTATCAGAACAGGTTTCTACTGCTTATATACTTACTGAGTTTTTACTTTATTTATTTATTAAAAGTAGCTTAAGTTTTGATATAAACTTTCTATTAATAAAATTTTGTTACACTAAAATGTATTTGTAGAAAAAAACTTTTTTTTTTAATATGGAAGGTATGAATGTTGGATATCTTAACAATTTTAATCCTAGTCGACCACCAATTTTTGATGGTAATGAATATAAGTATTGGAGAGATAGAATAAAGACATTTGTGATCAACACTGGGGTTAATAAATGTAAGAACCCAGAGCTTCGGTTTCAGATACGGATCTCTTTTATGGGATTTTTAAGGAAAAATAAAGAATCTGGAAATTTTCAGAGTACACATCGTGTAATTTTTGAGTACACGCCGTGTACTCCTCTACCGCTCGAAGCCGTGTGCTGGTCGTGCCCGGGCCACACACACGGTGTGTAGGGGTGACGTGGAGGCCGATTTTGGTGGAGTACGGAAAAACCCACTACACGTCGTGTACTTTTTTTATTTCATTAATTAGACTGGGGTCGCACCTAATGATCATTAATGTCTTCTTCTCTGCTTAATTCTGTCTAGAGTGTCCGAGGAGGCTGATTCTTCTCCGAGCCACCGATCCGTCACCGGTTGTCCGAATTGAACTCCGTCGATTGCAGAAGAATCGCAACGGTGAGTTCTTGGTTTTTCTTTGGCCTCGTTTCCTGTTTCCTCCTCTCGTGTGAGTTATCTGAGGTTGAATGTTTTAGAAGTTTTTGTAGATCTACTCTGTTCTAGGCCGATTCACAAGATGAGTTTCAAGTATATTGATCTTAGAGGATCAAGGTAGGTGGTTTGTTTCCCTACGTTGAAGTTCCTTGAGTTTTGGTTGCAAAAGTGTCGGATACCCATGTATCGGGTATCTCGGGTTTAGGATTTTGATCCTATTGTTTATTTTCCCTAGATTTCTAGTTATCTTATGTTTAATTGTTGCTAATATATTCTTGGTTGCATGATTTAGGATCACCCCACGGGTGTTTCTCCCCCTATTTGGCTGTTTATTTCCGTTTGGCACCATTTTCCTGTGAGGCAAACCCTATTGCAATTGCTAGTTTGCTTATTATAACTATTTTCATGTGTTGCCTAATGTTTAAATGTTTTTGGTGCATGGTAGCTTTTATCCAAGTAGTTTTTGAACTTACTTAGGGATGTTGATAGTCGATTACTCACGACTGGACTACTCAGGGCTGTGAGAACCTGGTGCGGGAGATCAAAGAGGGAATAGACGATTAAGTGCTTCCCTAGAGGGTCTGTTGGTTTTAGTTTCATACGCAGGACCTACGGGAATAGTACTTTGTGCTTCCCAAGAGTGTTTTTAGTTTACCCATGCATCGAGACCACAGGAGTAATTAGACGTAAGTGCTTCCTCAGAGAGTCTGTAGCTATCATTGCAAGACCATATGGGAATTGACATGAGAGATTCCCAGAGTGTTTGTGGCTTGTTTGATTACTAGACTATAGGGGTCTGCTAGTTTGAGCCACCCAGAGAGTCAGTGTGAATTTTTGATGGTTGGTTGTGATGAGCCCACCAAGCCAAAGAACAAGCTTGGGTTTTGTACTGCTTATGTTTAGGTATTCTTTTTAGATGCTTGCAGTGTTACTTGCTTTACCTTGGAATAGAAGGGCTTACTAGTTCTTCCTGGTTGTTTAATTAAATGAATGTGAATGGTAATTGGTAGTATTATTTGCTGGTGTACTCCTAGTTCATTACTGTATTTATTTACCTTTAATTTTTCTATATCACTCTCTGACAGTAGGGCACAAATCTTATGGTGGTTGCCTACTGGGATTAGTCTCACACCCTATTTGGGTCCTGCTTTTTGGCCCAAACAGATTATATGGTTGCAGGAATAGGTAGGGATTGTGTCCCTTCTACCTCAGGTACTTGATTACTAGTTGAAGTTGGAGGGCATGGGACTGGGCTTTGGCCTATGATGCTGCTGGAGCTGCTGTTTACATTTAGTACTTTGGTTTCAGTTGTATTTCATCATGTTGTTTTGTTTACTGATTTCCATAGATAGATGTACCATTATTCATCATTATTATATCATACATTGATTCTACTCTTAGTTCAGTTGTTGCATGCTATTTACTACTTCCGCTATTGATTATCTTTATTCTTCTGCTGCATACCTTAACAAATGAGGGCATAGTTTCCCCACTGACTCACCAAGGCCCTCGCTGCTAGTCGGAAGCCTCTGGCGTTTGGGGAAACGCGCTTGAGGTTATTTGGCGAACCGGGTACGGGGCACCAGTTATGTGGCTCCGGATTCGGGTCATTAAAAAGTGGTATCAGAGGAGGTTTTCTTCTTTTCTATTGACTTACTGTTTTGCGATGATAGACAGGGATAGGAAGAAATGGGTAGTTAGTACTTAATTGTGCCCGGGAGTAATTAACCCGTGTACAGGGAAAAGCTATATTACCTTGTAATTGCAATTTTCAGTTTTTTCAAGTGTTACAGTTTATTATATTTCACCGTTGGGTGATACACATGTTTTGTGTTGTTACCGTTTATATGATTGTGGTTCTATTTTATTGCAACCCGATGAGATGAGGGTGTGTCATCTCATGCATCATATAAGCACTGAGTAGGAAAGCACATGTCATGAATTTTACCATGTCATCTAGGGTGCATTAGAATTTCATGCTGTTGTGATAGATGTCGTGATAAATTATGCATGTTGTTGTGATAGTTGTTGTGACGGACATACTTTCTATGCTGTTTTACTTGATATATTCATTGTTATGATTCCAATCTTTGGTTCACGGGGAGTATGGGCCCCCACGTATCGGAATTTGGCACATAGATGTTTTTTTTTCAGTGTTTCTGGCATTCGGTGCAGTTTCTGAGCTACTACCCAGAAAAACCCAGAATACACGGCGTGTACTTTATCAATACATGTCGTGTAGTTTTAAACCGTGTTACTGACTGAGTGAACAAAAACACAGGGTGTCGGAGAGTCTTCAAGGACATGCCATATACCTTAAGTACACGCCGTGTGGTATTCAACCGTGTAACCGACCGTGTCACAAACAACACGGGTCAGTGTTATCCATCATTATACACGCCGTGTTTGTTCAGAACACACCGTGTAGGGGTCATCCATGTAGCCGACCGTGAAACCTACTACATGGGTCACCGAGCCTATCTAGTGCACGCCGTGTGTTTTAAATAACACGTTGTGTAGGTTTCTATGGGTACTCGGCCGTGTCACGAACAACACGGGTTGGTGTGATCTATCCTTATACACGTCGTGTTTGTTCGGAACACGCCGTGTAGGAGTCATCCGTGTAGCCGGCCGTGTAACCGCTACACGGGCCGCCGAAACCTGTCTAGTACATGCCGTGTCTTTAGTGCGCACACCGTGTAGTTTAGGATTTGGAGGACCGTGTAGGTTAGCCGTGTAAAGAGACTCGGGCAGGGGAGTAGAATTCAAGTACCCATCATGTTTTGGGACAACACGACATGTAGTCTGGGATGTTACACGACCAGTGGTGGTGGAAGTACACACCCATGTAAATGGCTTTAACAAACATGCCGTGTAGTTTAAATACACGCCGTGTAGTCCTGTTTTGAAAACTTAAGTGTTTCTCTCTCCTGTAACCATTTTGTACTCTTGTGTTTTCTGTTCTTTTTAATCCTAAATCTGAGGTGTGCTTTTGACCTTTCAGAGTTATGGCACCAAGACATCCTCCCGTTGAACGTCAGGAACCAGGAAGTGACCGTACGCCTGATACAGAAGACCAGGGACTACCAGTAGTTCCATCGATCATTCCGAACTTGGAACCTATAGTGATTCTAGACACTGGTGCCGATGCTCAGTTCAGAGAGGGTTTCATGAGGTTTATGAAGACCTTCCAGGGAGCTCAGCATCCTGCCCCATCTATGGTAGAGCTGACGCGAGTGTTCCAGCAGCAGCAGTATCCCACCTTCACAGGGTATGGAGGACCTCAGGCTGCAGAGTCATGGCTAGAAACCATGCTTTCCATATTCGAGCATTTGGAGACACCCCCAGACAGAAGGGTGAATCTCGTGACTTAAATTCTGCAAGATTCTTCCAAGAGATGGTGGGATGTGGTCTCGCGGGCAGGGCGCCAACGGACTATGGCTTGGTATGGGTTCCAGTATACGTTCTACGACTACTTCTATCCAGCAACGCTGAGGGCTAACAGAGCCAGAGAGTTCATGAACCTACAGCAGGGTACTCTTTAGGTTATGGAGTATTCCTCCCGTTTCACTGAGTTACAGCGTTTCACTCCCATTCTGGGAAATGAAGAGTTGTTTTTGGCAAGGAAGTTTGAAGAAGGCCTCAAACCAGAGATCATATCTTAGGTAAACGTATTCCAGTTGACTTCTATTACTCTGATAGTCAACCAGGAACTGATCATTGAACAGAATCTGAGGGATACTGGATTTGTTGACCAGGGCGGTTCAGCATCCAAGGATGATTCATTGCATACTGACAGTAGGAAACGCCACCGAGAGTCTACTCGAGGTGACTCGAGGAAGCGAGGTAATTCTTCTAGAAGACGGGATCTTACTTCTGGAAATAAAGTGGTGTGCTATCAGTGTAGAAATAGTGGGAATAAGAAGCCTCAGTGCCCGAGAGATCCAGTGGAGTGCCGATCTTGCGGCAAGATGGGTCATCTGCAGCGTTTTTGCAGGGTTCTTCTTCCAGCAGCTAGTGAAGGAGAATCGATTTCTACTCCTCGTACAGGAACAGGACTACCAGTTCCACAACAGACTGGGGGCTAGAGTTCTTCAGGGCGTTCAGGCTAGGGTAGAGGTCGCGGACGCAGTGGTCAGGCTCAGGGAGGATCAGATCAGGGATATCAGGCTTCTACACAGGGTCGTGGTACTGGCCAGACTTTTACGGTAGAGCAGATTCATGGGGAGCAGGGTCTTGGACCTTCCACAGTTCGAGGTATGATCTTAGTAGCCTTAGTTTTATCTTCTACACTTTTCGATACTGAAGCTTCTCATAGATTTATTTATGTTCACACTGTGGAGAGCCTTAGACTTACTGTCTTTACTTCTGAGGATACTTTGGTACTAGACACTCCTTTGGGACATAGAACTACTAGTGTGCGTCAGTGAAAGGAGTGCCCCCTTGAGGTTGGTGGGTGTCACTTCTTGTGGGATCTTTACGTCCTTGAGATGATGGGTTATGATGTCATTCTCAGAATGGACTGGCTAGTTCCTTTTCAGGCCTTTGTCAATTTTTATCTCCGCAGGGTGAGTTTCACGTCACCAAAGGGCAGGTCCTTTCTTCACAAGGGCGAATGGGATGTCTAGGAAAGCAGAGCTGGACCAGAGAATCATGGTTTGGGAAGTGTTACATCCCAGATTGCTAGCTTATATCTGGATGATCAGGGGACTTCTCATATGGACTTCCCTCCGGTAGTTGACCGCTTTCCAGATGTCTTTCCAGAAGACTTTTCAGGGTTGCCTCTAGAGAGTGAGGTAGACTTCTCTATTGAGCTTGTTCCAGGAGCAGCACCGGTATCCATACCTCCTTATAGGATGGCTATGCCTGATTTTCAAGAACTCAATAAGTAGTTGGAGGAGTTGCAGGCGAAGGGTTTTATCCGACCCAGTACTTCTTCTTGGGGTTTTCCTGTGTTGTTTGCGAAGAAGGCAGATGGTACCTTACGGCTTTGTGTGGACTATCGGAAGCTGAACCAGTTGACGGACAAGAACCAATATCCATTGTCGAGGATTGATGATCTTTTTGATCAGCTTCGAGGAGCCAGGGTGTTCTCAAAGAACGACTTGAGATCCGGCTATCATCAGTTACGGGTCAAACCATCTGATATACCTCTCACATCTTTCCAAAGCAGGTATGGTCTGTACGAGTATTCGATTATGTCATTCAGCCTCAAGAACACACCTACAGTTTTCATGGTGCTGATGAACAGATTTTTTCATCCTTACTTGGACTCTTTCATCATTGTCTTTGTGGATGATATCTTGGTGTACTCTCACACTCGACACGACCATGTTACCCATCTTGAGATCGTATTGAGTACACTGAGAGAGCATTAGTTATATGTTAATCTCTCAAAGTTCCACTTTTGTATGAACAAGATTCACTTCCTAGGCTATGTCATCTCGGAGAAAGGAGTATCAGTAGACCCAGAGAAAGTGAGAGCAGTAGTTACCTGGGAGCAGCCGAAAAATGTCTTCGAGGTACGGAGTTTCTTGGGACTGGCTGGTTATTACAGGTGGTTTATACAGGACTTCTCATGCTTAGCAGCACCGTTTACGGGCTTGACTAAGAAAGGTGTGAAGTAGGTTTGGTCATAAGCTTGCGACTCAGCCTTCTAAGAGCTAAAGGGTAGATTGACTTCAGCACCGATTCTAGTTCTGCCAGAGCCGAGCAAGAGTTATATAGTTTTTTTTATGCATCTGGCATCGGGCTTGGATCAGTTCTTATGTAGGAAGATCGTGTTGTTGCGTACGAATCTCGAAAGTTGAGGCCCCATGAGAAGAACTATCCTACGCACGACCTGGAGTTGGCTGCTGTTGTTCATGCTTTGCGTTGTTGGAGGCACTATTTCATGGGAGAGCATTTTGTGGTATATACTGACCACAAGAGCCTCATGTATATCTTCACGTAGCGTGACTTGAATCTGAGACAGTGGAGGTGGGTCGATTACCTACAGTCTTTCGACTTTGAGCTTGCTTATACGCCTGGGAAAGGCAATGTTGTGGCAGACGCACTGAGTAGGAGGACTCAGATTCAGGCAGTTCAAGAGGCCAGCAGTGAGTGGTATCTTGTAAAGACCCAAAAAATTCAAGGAAATTTTTTTTCTTAATTTTATTTGTATTTTTACAAGAACGCAGTTTCTGACGGCACCTGATTCCGAGGCCCGGTGTGCCCAGAATCATTTTCCGAAGTTTGGCTCGGGGACGTTCAGTAAACGGGCGAGCGAGCTTTTATAACTTTTGAACTGGTGCTCGGAATCAAATTCTGAGGGCACCGATGGAATCGCAGCGCCGGTATTTTCTTAGAAACACCTCTTCCGAGTGTTGCGTTTGCTCGGGTGTGGTTTTTAATTTTTGGGCTTAAAGTTAAGAAATAAAATAATTGGTACGACAAACTTTATTTTATTTCACTTAAAGTCACTTAAAAGCCAATTTAAGCTGCTTAAGCTGAGTTGAAGCGGATAGGGTAGAACCCGAAATATCCTACCCTCCTGGTAGGATATTTGTGAGGTAGGGCCCGTACGAGCCCCACCGTTTCTTTTCCGTTAAGTAACGCACCCGCGAAAACCCATCATTATGAAAGTCAACTGACGCGTTTTCTTAATTTCTTAACGCACCAATTAATTGGGTGGTTTTATTCGTTGAATTAATTCTATGAATTAATTTATTCTTTTCTTAACTTGTTTACAATCCGTTGGCGTAATAATAAAATAAGACCAACGCACGACTTCTTGAGGATTGCTCATTGAGAGGCTTTTGACATAAATTTTGTGCCTTCATCCTCCTTCGCGAAGAACGCGAAGAACGCGAAGAACGCTGTCACCCTTGGAGATCGATGACACGACGCCAAGTACCGTGACGCCGACGATTCTTCTTCCGCGACGTTCTTCCGCGACAATCCAACCCCGCGACAACCTTCGATCGACAGCGACAAGGTAGGGGGTTGCGCTCCTTTTAATTTCTTTGTGGATTATAACAACAATATGGATTTAATTATTATTAGTTAAATCTATATGTTTTTGATCCTCGGAGTTCGTCGACGCGACGCCAAGTTCCGCGATGACGCGACGCTCTTCTGCGACGACGCGACGCCCTTCCGCGACGCGACCATCACCTCTTTCCGCGACGATCAAATTCCGCGAAGAACACGCGCTCGACGACTACGGCGAGGTAGGGATTTTTATTTGAAAACAATCTTTATTCCCGTGATTGTTTCCTTTAAAACAAAGAACCCAGATCAAGTTCAATTTTAATTCTATTAAAATCGTGCCTTGCTTGTTGTTCATGTTTTGAATATTTTATTCCCGATTGTTATCACCTAACGCGGAGGGTGCGGGCTAAACAAACATGGCCCGACAACCCTCCGCAGTTCTTCGTTGTTGTGCGGATTGGCGGGCGACGACAAAACATGCCGCAGGGATGATTCGTTGATTCCACAGTGAAGAACGGGACCCGGGAGGAGCTACGGCGCAGACGGGAGTGAAATCGGACCACCGGAGCAACTCCGGTGGCCCGCGGAAACCACCGGCGGCGCGGCCCGCCGGCGCGGCGGCGTTGGCGGCTGGGGGCGGCGGCGCCCCGGCGCGCCGCCGGACAGGGCTGCCGCGGCCGCGCGGGTCTGGCACACACGGGAAATGGATTTGCCGCGTCCGCTGATTCCAGTGCGGCCCCACGTGGGTCGCGGCTTCTCATCCCGCGGGGGCAGCACCACCCCGCGGCTCACTCGCTCGGCCGCTCGACCGAGCTGAGCCGGGCCGGCCCGACCGGCCGGGTCGCGCCCTGGCCGGACCGGGCCACGCCGAACCGGGTCCGACCCAGACCCGGGTCGGGTCGACCCGGTTCGGACCGACCCAGGGGGGGTCGGGCCGGGTTGGTCCGGGCCCAGAACCCCCATCTTTGGACCGTTTTCGGTCTTTTACCCGTATCTTGAGCTACGGGCCTCCGAACGACGCACTGTCAGCGGCGATGCGATCCTTGGATTGAGACGGTCGTTTCGGTTAATCGCACTCAAGGTTTCGGATTACTTTGGGTTCGGCCAGGTTGGTTCGTACACGAAACCAACCGGGCCTTCGGAGTGGAAACGCTCATATCTTGAGCTTCGGACGTCCGATCGACGTGTCGTCGACTTTCTTGTTTTCCTCTAAGTGAGACAGATCTTTTGGCATACTCTGCCTGAGGTTTGGACGCAGGTGGAGTATGGTCAGGTTGGTTTTTCCTTAAAAACCAACCGAGCCACTGGGACGAAAAAGCCAATAACTCTCAGACCGGGCGTCCAATTGACGCGCCATCTACGACGATGAGTTCATGTTGACGATACGGAACTTTTGGATACATCAACTCTGGACTATGTGTCAGTTGATGTATCAGCCTCTCGGCTCGTGGAGCAGACCCTCCCGAACGAGCTTGCTGTGTGCGGGAACCTTAGAGCTGGCTGCGACTGCTACTGTGACTGCGACGATGACTGTGCAGAGATCCTCAGTGGATTCGACGACGACGACTACAGCACTAAGCGATCCTTTTTGGGTCAGTGCTACCAATCCTGTGTGGGTCCGATCCTGTGTGGGTCAGCGCTCAGCGGTCCTGTGTGGGCCAGCGCCTACAGGTCCTGTGTGGGCCCGATCCTGTGTGGGTCTTTGCGGGGGTTAGTTACCTATCGATCCTTTGTGGGTCAGGTCCTTTGTGGGTCATTACGGGGGTTAGTACCTATCGATCCTTTGTGGGTCCGACGACTTAGATGGATCAGTGATCATCTCTATCATCATTCGAAGAAGTATACCTGTGTGAGCTGAAAACCCTGTTTGCTTCCCTTTGTGGATTTTGTTGTGCTATCCTCTGTGGATTTACATTTTACTTTCCTTTGTGGATTGTGTTGATCTATCCTGTGTGGATTTACATTTTACTTTCCTTTGTGGATTGTGTTGAGCTATCCTGTGTGGATTTTTACGTTTTGCTTTCCTATGTGGACTTGCTTATACTTGAGCTCGGATGTTGGAGCCGAGCGAAAATTGATGACTTAGGTATATGTATGGGCATATACCTAAGCATTGTCGGATGTTACTTCGTGATTGTATCTTTCCTTTGTGGTTTATCCTTTGTGGATTTTCAGACACCTTCGGGGGTCTCGGGGTCCCTACTGAGTAGCTTATACTCACCCTTGCACGGGTTATGCCCGCACTTCATTGTGTTGGTTGCAGACGACGGACAGTGCTGATCGTGGTGGAGGCTTGCGGAGCAGGACGGTACCTGGAGGTGGAACATTGGGCGGGACGCACTCGGAGCGGTCGGCTGGACCCGAGGAGCAGTGGAGGCTTTCTGTACCCACCCTTCAGGTGGGACTTCTAGAGGACGGATCGACACTGCGGCTTTACTTTTTAGTTGCTGTTTTTCCCCTTTCAGTTGTACTTTACAGTTGGGCTTGTATTTCCAGCCCCCTTTACTTTTCCGCACTTACTGTTGTACCAGCTTTTACTTAGTGTTTACTTCTTCCGCTTGCTTACTCTGTGGTGCTTGTTTACTTTACAAAGGCAGTGCCTTCCCTTTTTACCAGGATTTACGCCTTGGTGCTAGTCGCCAGCCCCTGGCCTATGGAAGGCGGGCTTGGGGTAGTCACGGCACGGGCCCCGAGGACGGGTCGTGACAATTTGGTATCAGAGGAGATCGGTTCTACCGCGGACTCTTATCTTTTCTATGTGAAGAAATAGTGTTTAGCGTATTGGGTGTGGTTATCAGTCCAGGGAGTCCAGTGTTGGTGCGGCGGCCAACGTATCCGTACACCAGGACCCTGACTTCTGATTTCCGACTTAATGCACGAAAACATTGATTGCATGTGTGTTTCAGGTTTTCTTTGTGATTACTTTGTATCAGCTCATCGGGTATACTGTTCTGACTGTGGCGCACCTATTTCCTTTCAGGATGGCCCCACGACGGCAGCCAGCTAGGGTTCCGAGAGTCATACGTGACGATAGCCCGCCGAGCGACGAGGCCTCGGTACAGGGCCCTTTGCTGGCGGAGGCACCGGCGGTACCTCTACCCGCCGAGCCCCCGATGCTTCCAACACCAGCCGCTGGCGATGCACGTCGCCTCAGTGCACTGCATGAGTTCCAGCGCCAGCAACTGCCTAGGTTCTGTGGGGAGATGGACCCCCAGGCAGCCGAGGACAGGGTGGAGGCAGTGGGGCGAGTTTTTCGGCTAGTGAGGACACTAGCAGACCTCATGGTGATCCTCGCAGCGAGCCTACTGCACGCAGCAGGAGGACGATGGTGGAGCTTGATGCTCCAGGTGCACGATGAGGCCTCTCTCATCTGGACATACTTTGAGGGCCTCTTCCGCTCAGAGTTCGTCTTGGCCACCCTCCGTGCGGTGCGCATCCAGGAGCTTCTTCAGCTGCGGCAGGGCAGCTTGACGGTCACCTAGTACTCAGCGAGATTCATCGATCTCTCGTGCTACTCGACCGACATGGTACGGGACCCGTTCTTCCGGGCCCGGACCTTTGAGCAGGGATTGAGACATGAGATCCAGGCATCGCTGATCTCCCTCAGCATTCCGACTCAGGCGGGAGTACTGGAGCGAGCCCTTTTGATCGAGAGCTTTCTTGCTGAGACTTCTCCAGTGGCGAGACCTACCGCGGGGAGGCACGTAGCAGATTCTTCCGCAGCGGGCAGTCGACGGATGACTCAGGGGTCCCAACAGACCAGACCCTCACGTAGACGGCCTCAGGACACTGGCTCAGCCATGCAGGGCACACAGCGTGGAGCCAGTCTTTCGAGAGGCAGGCAGTGCTACTTATGCGGCGGGCAGGGTCACATGGCTCGTGACTGCCCGACCCATCATGCCGAGGAGCAGCAGACAGTTGAGGGGCCACCCAGGAAGAGGCAGAGGGTCGACCGTGGCAGTCTGTAGGGAGGTGGTGGATGAGGCAAAGGAGCTGGACGAGCAGCAGGTGGTGGGCGACGCTTTGAGGCTCTACCACCACCACCACCAGGAGGTCCACCCCGGCCACAGGGAGCTGGCGGGCAGAGACAGGCGCAACTCCATGCAGCGGAGGCCTACGACCACGGCGCGCCCGAGTTGATTCGAGGTACGATCTGTGTCTATTCCACCCTTGCTGCAGTTCTTATAGACACAGGAGCGAGTCACTCTTTCATAGTCGCTTCCCTTGTACGGAGCTCGGAGATTCCGACAGATTCGTTGGCTCGATCCTTATGGCTAGAGACTCCTACGGGAGCAGACTCGACGATTACACACTGGTGCCGGCAGTGCGAGCTTACTCTGGGAGGCGAGAGCTTCGGATGGGATCTTCTTGTAGCGGCATCAAGGCCTTACGACGTCATCTTGGGCATGGATTGGTTATCTACAGTCCATGCACAGATTGACTATTTTAGGTGCAAGGTGCGATGTGTACGCACCGACGGGAGCAGGTTCACCTTCACCGGTGAGAAGGGATCCTTCACAGCACAAGATGGACTTCCGCAGAGGAGAGGAAAACCCATCACTCATCAGTTGGCTAGCCTCATCCTAGGAGCAGTTGATGTGCGGAGTCCTAGTTTTCCTGCAGTGGTGGATCAGTACGCGGACGTCTTTCCCGACGACGTTCCAGGGCTACCTCCTCGCAGAGAGGTAGACTTTCATATTGACCTGTACCCCGGGACAGCCCTGATATCGACTCCAGCGTATCGGATGGCCCCCGTTGAGCTTCGAGAGCTACAGGTACAGTTGGAGGACTTGCAGGGCAAGGGATTCATCTGACCCAGTGTTTCACCCTGGGCTTCACCGATTTTTTTCGCCAAGAAGGTGGACGGGAGCTTGCGACTTTGTGTCGATTATCGTCGCCTGAACCAGGTGACAGTGAGGAACAAGTATCTGCTACCGAGGATTGATGACCTCTTCGATCAGCTCAAGGGAGCACGGTGGTTCTCAAAGATAGACCTCAGGTCAGGCTATCATCAGCTCAGAGTTCGAGATGAGGATGTGCATAAGACGGCCTTCAGATGTCGGTATGGACACTATGAGTTCTTGGTTATGCCATTTGGCATAACCAATGCTCTAGCGGTGTTCATGGGCCTCATGAACAGGATATTTCAGCCATACCTCGATCGATTTGTCGTGGTCTTCATCGACGACATTTTGATATACTCGACGACTGAGGAGGAGCACGCCTATCACTTACGGGTTGTACTAGACACACTCCGAGAGCACCAGCTTTATGGAAAGCTCTAGAAGTGTCAGTTCTGGATACGTGAGGTCCACTTCTTGGGGCACGTCATCTCTGAGGCAGGAGTTGTAGTGGATCCTGTGAAGATTGAGGTGGTGCTAGCTTGGGAACCACCCAGGAGCGTGACAGAGGTGCGGAGTTTCTTGGGACTAGCTGGATACTATCGGAGATTCGTGACAGACTTCTCCAGAGTTACGGCACCACTCTCAGCTTTGATGAAGAAGGTAAAACTCTTTGTGTGGTCAGACAGATGTCAGTAGAGCTTCCAGGAGCTGAGACAGAGATTGACCAGCGCACCTATCTTGAGGTTGCCTGAGGAGGGAGTAGGGTACGTAGTCTATTGTGATGCATCAGGGACCAGACTCGGATGTGTCCTGATACAGGAGCGGGAATTGATCGCCTATGGATCACTTTAGTTGAGGCCGCACGAGCAGAACTACGCTACCCATTACCTGGAGTTAGCAGCAGTGGTCTTTGCTCTGAAGACATGGCGACACTATCTGATGGGCGAGCGCTTTACAGTATTTTCTGACCATCAGAGTCTCAGGTATATCTTCTCTCAGAAGGACTTGAACCTGAGACAGCGGCGATGGCTCGAGTTCCTCCAGGACTATGACTTTGAGATAGTCTATACTCCTGGGAAGGGAAACGTGGTAGCTGATGCTCTCAGCAGAAGGACGGGTATTCAGCTACTTGAGGAGGCGACAGAGCAGCTAGCCGCTTTTCAGATATCCTTCGTGGATAGAGATGGATCATCCTTCCTCCAGTCTCTCACAGTCACCCCTCCACTACTGCAGCAGGTCAGAGAGGCACAGCGTGGGGTCGCCGACTGTGAGACGCGGCGTGCGCAGTTATCCTCAGGACATGCACCTGATGGATTCTCCTTTGGAGCAGAGCACAACATCCTTTTCAGAGGACGTACCTTGGTATCAGTCGCTTTACGAGAGGAGGTGCTGAGAGAGTTTCACACTTCTCCTTTGGCGGTACATCCTGGAGTGGCGAAGATGTACCAGGATCTCAGACGACAGCACTGGTGGCCAGGCATGAAGAAGGCTGTGGCAGAGTTCATTTCTCGATGCCTCACCTGCCAGCAGGTGAAGGCAGAGCACCAAGTACCAGCAGGTTTGGTACATCCCTTGGAGGTCCCGGAGTGGAAGTGGGACGGCATATCTATGGACTTCGTGACCGGACTTCCACGCACTTCCAGAGGTCACGACTCCATCTGGGTGATTGTCGATCGACTCACCAAGTCGGATCACTTCTTACCCATCAGAGAGCAGGGCTCAGTGGAGAGCTTGGGGCGTCTCTACGTTCAGGAGATTGTATGGCTTCACGGTGTGCCATCATCTATCGTCTCCGATCGATATGCTCGCTTTACTTCCCGGATTTGGAAGGGGTTACAGGAGGCGTTCGGGACGCAGCTACGTCTGAGCACCGCCTTTCACCCTCAGACGGATGGTCAGATGGAGAGGACCATTCAGACTCTCGAGGACATGCTCCATGAATGTGTCCTCGACTTTGGTCGCAGCTGGGAGGACCACCTACCCTTGGTGGAGTTTGCGTACAATAATAGCTACCACTCCACCATCAGGATGGCACCATACGAGGCGTTGTACGGAAGACCTTGCAGATCTCCTTTGTGCTGGACAGACCCTGGGGAGTCAGCACTTGTGGGACCAGAGATGGTCCGGGCCACGACAGAGAAGGTCCAGGTCATCCAGGAGCAGATGAGGACAGCTCAGAGCCGGCAGAAGTCTTATGCTGACAGGAGGCGGAGGCCACTAGAGTTTGAGGATGGTGACCACGTCTTCTTGCGTATCTCACCTCGACGTGGATTACGGAGATTTGGCCGAGGCGGAAAGTTGTCTCCACGCTTCATCGGACCATTCTAGGTCATCAGCAGGATTGGCGAGGTGGCTTATCGCCTGGCTCTACCACCTCAGTTGCACCGGGTGCACGACGTCTTCCACGTATCCCAGCTAAGGAGATACGTGTATGACCCGACGCACATCATTGACCATGGGGAGTTAGACGTGGATGATGGGGCGACTTTTGCGGAGGTCCCGGTGGAGATCGAGGATCGACAGGATCGGGTCCTATGTGGATGATCGATTCCTCTTGTGCGCATCAGATGGCAGCACGGGAACCTCCAGGAGAGCACTTGGGAGAGGGAGGCTCAGATGCGTGCTCAGTACCCACATTTGTTTCCCTAGTTTATGATGTATCTTTACGAGGATGTAAAGCTCTGAGGTGGGAGTGATGTAAAGACCCAAAAAATTCAAGGAAATTTTTTTTCTTAATTTTCTTTGGATTTTTACAAGAACGCAGTTTCTGACAGCACCTGATTCCGAGGCCCGGTGTGCCCGGAATCATTTTCCGAAGTTTGGCTCGGGTACGTTCAGTGAACGGGCGAGCGGGCTTTTCTAACTTTTGAACCGGTGCTCGGAATCAAATTCTGAGGGTACTGATGGAATCGTAGCGCCGGTATTTTCTTAGAAACGCCTCTTCCAGAGTTGCGTTTGCTCGGGTGTGGTTTTTAATTTTTGGACTTAAAGTTAAGAAATAAAATAATTGGTACGACAAACTTTATTTTATTTCACTTAAAGCCACTTAAAAGCCACTTTAAGCTGCTTAAGCTGAGTTGAAGCGGATAGGGTAGAACCCAAAATATCCTACCCTCCTGGTAGGATATTTTTGAGGTGGGGCCCGCACGAGCCCCACCATTTCTTTTCCACTAAGTAACGCACCCACGAAAACCCGTCATTATGAAAGTCAACTGACGCGTTTTCTTAATTTCTTAACGCACCAAGTAATTGGGAGGTTTTATTCGTTGAATTAATTCTATGAATTAATTTAATTGTTTCTTAACCTGTTTACAATCCGTTGGCATAATAATAAAATAAGACCAATGCACGACTTCTTGAGGATTGCTCGTTGAGAGGCTTTTGACAGAAATTTTGTGCCTTCATCCTCCTTTGCGAAGAACGTGAAGAACGCGAAGAACGCGAAGAACGTTGTCACCCTCAGAGATCGAAAACGCGATGCCAAGTACCGCGATGCCGGAGATTCTTCTTCCGCGACGTTCTTCTGTGACAATCCAACCCCGCGACAACCTTCGATCGACAGCGACAAGGTAGGGGGTTGCGCTCCTTTTAATTTCTTTGTGGATTATAACAACAATATGGATTTAATTATTATTAATTAAATCTATATGTTTTTGATCCTCGGAGTTCGTCGACGTGACGCCAAGTTCTGTGACGACGCGACGCTCTTCCGCAACGACGCGACGCCCTTCCGCGACGCGACAATCACCTCTTTCCGTGACGATCAAATTCCGCGAAGAACACGCGCTCGACGACTACGGCGAGGTAGGGATTTTTATTTGAAAACAATCTTTATTCCCGCGATTGTTTCCTTTAAAACAAAGAACCCGGATCAAGTTCAATTTTAATTCTATTAAAATTGTGCCTTGCTTGTTGTTCATGTTTTGAATATTTTATTCCCGGTTGTTATCACCTAATGCGGAGGGTGCGGGCCAAACAAACACGGCCCGATAACCCTCCGCAGTTCTTCGTTGTTGTGTGGATTTTCGGGCGACGACAAAACATGCCTCAGGGGTGATTCGTTGATTCCGCAGTGAAGAACGGGACCCGGGAGGAGCTACGGCGCAGACGGGGGTGAAATCGGACCACCGGAGCAACTCCGGTGGCCCGCGGAAACCACCGGCGGCGCGGGTCGCCGGCGCGGCGGCGCCGGAAATCGGGGGCGGCGGCGCCCCGGCGCGCCGCCGGACAGGGCCGCCACGGCCGAAGCCACAGCAGCGGCGGCCAGCGGACCCGCGGCCGCGCGGGTCCGGCACACACTGGACGCGGCTTTGCCACGTCTGCTGATTCCAGCGCGGCCCCACATGGGCTGCGGCTTCTCATCCCACGGGGGCAGTGCCACCCTGCGGCTCCCTCGCTCGGCCGCTCGGGTGAGCCGAGCCGGGCCGGCCTGACCGGCCGGGTCGCGCCCTGGCCGGACCGGGCCGCGCCGAACCGGGTCCGACCCAGGGGGGGTCGGGCTGGGTTGGTCCGGGCCCAGACCCCCCGTCTTTGGACCGTTTTCGGTCTTTTACCCATATCTTGAGCTACGGGCCTCCGAACGACGTGTCATCAGTGGAGATGCGATCCTTAGATCGATACGGTCATTTCGGTATATCGCACTCAAGGTTTCAGATTACTTTGGGTTCGGCCGGGTTGGTTCGTACACGAAACCAACCGGGCCTTCGAAGCGGAAACGCTCATATATTGAGCTTCGGACGTCCGATCGACGTGTCGTCGACTTTGTTGTTTTCCTCTAAGTGAGACAGATCTTTTGGCATACTCCGCCCGAGGTTTGGACGCAGGTGGAGTACGGTCGGTTTGGTTTTGCCTTAAAAACCAATCGGGCCCCTGGGACGAAAATGCCAATAACTCTCAGACCGGGCGTCCGATTGACGCGCCGTCTGCGACGAAGAGTTCCTGTTGACGATACGGAACTTTTGGATACATCAACTTTGGACTATGTGTCAGTTGATGTATCAGCCTCTCGGCTTGTGGAGCGGACCCTCCCGAATGAGCTTGCTGTGTGCAGGAACCCTAGAGCTGGCTGCGACTGCTACTGTGACTGCGACGACGACTGTGCAGAGATCCTCAGTGGATTCGACGACGACGACTACAACACTTAGTGATCCTTTGTGGGTCAGTGCTACCGATCCTATGTGGGTCCGATCCTGTGTGGGTCAGTGCTCAGCGGTCCTGTGTGGGCCAGCGCCTACAGGTCATGTGTGGGCCCGATCCTGTGTGGGTCTTTGCGGGGGTTAGTTACCTATCGATCCTTTGTGGGTCATTGCGGGGGTTAGTACCTATCAATCCTTTGTGGGTCCGACGACTTAGATGGACCAGTGATCATCTCTATCGTCATTCGAAGAAGTATATCTGTGTGAGCTAAAAACCCTGTTTGCTTCCCTTTGTGGATTGTGTTGTGCTGTCCTGTGTGGATTTATGTTTTACTTTCCTTTGTGGATTGTGTTGAGCTATCCTGTGTGGATTTACGTTTTACCTTCTTTTGTGGATTGTGTTGAGCTATCCTGTGTGGATTTTTACGTTTTGCTTTCCTGTGTGGACTGGGTTGTACTTGAGCTCGGATGTTGGAGTCGAGGGAGAATTGATGACTTAGGTATATGTATGGTCATATACCTAAGCAGTGTCGGATGTTACTTCGTGATTGTATCTTTCCTTTGTGGTTTATCCTTTGTGGATTTTCGGAGACCTTCGGGGGTCTCGGGGTCCCTACTGAGTAGCTTATACTCACCCCTGCACGGGCTATGCCTGCACTTCATTGTGTTGGTTGTAGACGACGGACAGCGCTGATCGTGGTGGAGGCTTGTAGAGCAGGACGGTACCTGGAGGTGGACCACTGGGCGGGATGCACTCGAAGCGGTTGGCTGGACCCGAGGAGCAGTGGAGGATTTCTGTACCCACCCTTCAGGTGGGACTTCCAGAGGACGGCTCAATGCTGCGGCTTTGCTTTTCAGTTGCTGTTTTTCCCCTTTCAGTTGTACTTTACAGTTGGGCTTGTATTCCCGTCCCCCTTTACTTTTCCGCACTTACTGTTGTACCAGCTTTTACTTAGTGTTTACTTCTTCCGCTTTCTTACTCTGTGGTGCTTGTTTACTTTACAAAGGCAATGCCTTCCCTTTTTACCGGGATTTACGCCTTGGTGCTAGTCGCCAGCCCCTGGCCTATGGAAGGCGGGTTTGGGGTAGTCACAGCATGGGCCCCGAGGACGGGTCATGACACATCTCATGGATCTGTTCTCCGAGATGCATTTGAAGGTGCACGATAGACTGGGACAGACAGTTCTTTCTTCTGTAGATGTTACCTATACTCTTTTAGATCGAGTTCAAATAAGGCAGCTATCAGATCCAGAGGGCCTAGTCTTACGGGAGGGTGTGTCAAATAAAAACCCTACTCTGGGGTGGACACTGGGCAATGATGAGGTGCTACGTTTTCATGGTCATGTGTGGGTTTCAGCAGAATTACATGAGGAGCCGATGCGGTAGTTTCATGCTTCAGCTTGGTCAGTTCATCCTGGTGTCACCAAAATGTACCGAGACTTACGTCATCAGTATTGGTGGCCAGGTATGAAGAAGGATGTGGCTGGTTTTGTTATGCGGTGTTCCACCTGTCAGCAGGTGAAGGTAGAGCATCAGCGACCAGCAGGGCTTTTACAGCAGTTACCCATTCCTGAGTGGAAATGGAATGATGTCACTATGGACTTCGTGACAGGGTTACCGAGATCACCTCGAGGAAATGATGCAGTTTGGGTTGTAGTGGATAGGCTCACGAAGGTCGCACACTTCTTGCCAATCAATAAGACCTTCATTGTTGATGAGATGGGACGGTTGTACATCCGAGAGATTGTACGTCTGCATGGAGTTCCACACTCCATTGTTTCAGATAGAGATGCGCATTTTACTTCGCACTTCTGGCAGGGGCTACAGAAGGATTTGGGTACACAGGTACTTTTGAGTACAGCATACCATCCCCAGACTGATGGCCAGTCCGAACGTACAATCCAGGTGCTTGAGGATATGCTCTGATCTTTCATTTTAGACTTTGGCGGTACTTTGGAGAAGCATATCCCTCTGGTAGAGTTCGCCTACAACAACAGTTTTCATGCGACTATTCAGATGGCACCTTTCGAGGCTTTGTACGGTAGGCCATGTCGATCACCTTTATGCTGGCTAGAGGCAAGAGAGGCATCTTTGCTAGGACCTCATCTTATTCAGGAGACCTCAGAGCAGATAGAGTTGATTCAGAAGAGGATGGCTACAGCACAGTCTCGGCAGAAGTCTTATGCTGATCAGCGGATACGACCTTTGGAGTTCAAGGTTGGAGATCAGGTTTTCCTGCGCGTTGCCCCAAGGTTGGGACATAAGAGGATTAGGAGACAAAGGAAACTCTCACCGAGATACGTCGGGCTGTTTGAGGTTCTGGAAAGAGTCGGGGTGGTTGCTTACAGGTTGCAGTTACCTCAGAGGTACCAAGCCATGCATGACGTATTTCATGTTTCTCAACTTCGACGGTATTTCTCAGACCCATCTCATGTTCTTCAACCCGAGGAGGTTGAGCTAGAGCAGGATGCATCTTTCGAGGAGCATCCTATCAGGATTTTCGATCACAGTACGAAAGTTCTCCGTGGTCGGTCTGTTCCTCTAGTACGAGTGCTATGGCAGCACAGGTGAGTACAGGACGAGACCTGGGAGAGGGAGGCTGATATGCGATCACAGTGGCCAGAGTTGTTCGAGGTTTCTTCTTCTATGCCTTGTTAGGGAAATTCGGGGATGAATTTCTTTAAGGGGGAAGTTTGTAAGAACCCAGATTTTCGGTTTTAGGTACGGATCTCTTTTATGGGCTTTTTAAGGAAAAATAAAGAATTTGGAAATTTTCAGAGTACACGCCGTGTACTTTTTGAGTAAATTCCTTGTACTCCTTGCCGCTCAAAGCCATGTGTTGTCCATGCCTGAGCCACACACACGGTGTGTAGGGGTGACGTGGAGGCCGATTTTGGCAGAGTACGGAAAAACCCACTACATGCTGTGTACTTTAAAAGTACACACCATGTACTTTTTTTTATTTCATTAATCGGACCGGGGTTGCGCCTAATGATCATTAACATCTTCTTCTCTGCCTAATTCCGTCCAGAGCGTCCGAGGAGGCTGATTCTTCTCCAAGACACCGATCTATCACCGGTTGTCCGAATCGAACTCTGTCGATTGCAGAAGAATCGCAACGGTGAGTTCTTGGTTCTTCTTTGGCCTCGTTTCCTATTTCCTCCTCTCATGTGAGTTATCTGAGGTTGAACATTTTAGATTTTTTTGTAGATATAATCTATTCTAGGCCGATTCACATGCTGAGGTTCAAGTATATCGATCTTCGAGGATCGAGGTAGGTGGTTTGTTGCCCTACATTGAAGTTCCTTGAGTTTTGGTTGCAAAAGTGTTGGATACCCATGTATCGGGTATCCCGGGTTTAGGATTTTGATCCTATTGTTTATTTTCCCTAGATTGATGGTTATATTATGTTTAATTATTACTAATATATGCTTGTTTGTATGATTGAGGATCACCCCACGGGTGTTTCTCCCCTTGTTTGGCTGTTTATCACCATTTGGCACTGTTTTCCTGTGAGGCAAACCCTATTGCAATTGCTAGTTTGCTTGTTATAACTGTTTGCATGTGTTTCCTACTATTTAAATGTTTTTGGTGCATGGTATCTTTTAGCCAAGTAGTTTTTGAACTTACTTAGGGCTGCTGACAGTCGATTACGCACGACTGGACTGCTCAGGGCTGTGAGAACCCGGTGCAGGAGATCAAAGAGGGAATAGACGATTAAGTGCTTCCCAAGAGGGTCTGTTGGTTTTAGTTTCATATGTAGGACCTATGAGAATAGGACTTTGTGCTTCCCAAGAGTGTTCTTAGTTAACCCACGCATCGAGACCACAGGAGGAATTAGACGTAAGTGCTTCCTCAGAGAGTCTGTAGCTATCTTTGCAAGACCATAGGGGATTTGACGTGAGAGCTTCCCAGAGTGTATGTGCCTTGTTTGATTACTGGACTATAGGGTTCTGCTAGTTTGAGCCACCCAGAGAGTCAGTGTGAATTTTTTATGGTTGGTTGTGACGAGCTCACCAAGCTAAAGAACAAGCTTGGGTTTTGTACTGCTTGTGTGTAGGTAGTCTTTTTAGATGCCTGTAGTGTTACTTGCTTTACCTTGGAATAGAAGGGCTTACTAGTTCTTCCTGGTTGTTTAATTAAATGAATGTTCATGGTAATTGGTAGGATTATTTTTTGGTGTACTCCTAGTTCATTACTGTATTTATTTACCTTTACTTTTTCTATATCACTCTTTGACAATAGGGCACAAATCTTATGGTGGTTGCCTACTGGGATTAGTCTCACACCCTGTTTGGGTCTTGCTTTTCGGCCCAAACAGATTATATGGTTGCAGGTATTGGTAGGGATTGTGGCCCTTCTACCTCAGGTACTTGATTGCTGGTTGGAGCTGGAGGGCATGGGACCGGGCTTTGGCCCGCGATGCTGCTGGAGTTGCTGTTTACATTTAGTACTTTGGTTTCAGTTGTATTTCAGCACATTGTTTTGTTTACTGATTTCCATAGATACATGTACCATTCTGCATCATTATTATATCATACATTTCTTATACTCTTAGTTCAGTTTTTGCATGCTATTTACTGCTTCCGCTATTGATTATCTTTATTCTTCCGCTGCATACCTTACAAAATGAGGGAATAGTTTCCCCACTGACTCACCAAGGCCCTCACTGCTAGTCGTCAGCCTCTGGAATTTGGGGAAACACGCTTGAGGTTATGTGGTGAACCGGGTACGGGGCACTAGTTATGTGGCTCCGGATTTGGGTCGTTACAATAAAATTTTGATTCTTACTAAAAAATATAAGATTCGTGATAAGGAAGTTTAATTTTATAAATGATGATAAATTGTAATATTAGTTGAATTACAAAGTTATAAATACTTTACTATGTTCTATGAAAAGGAATATCTATAGTAAGATATCATCTTATGAAGCTAATAATATTAACTGGATTAAATTATAAGTTACTCATTTTGGTACATCCAAAGTTATAGAAACCAGAAGTGTTATGATTATAGATGATTACCAAGCTTTTGATTTTATTCCTGGAGAGTCAGTTTCCAAGATGTACTAAAGATTCATGACTATTATAAATAATTTATAGTCTCTTGGAGAGAAATAACTTGATTATTAGGTTCTTGTTTAAAATATTATTGATATTATACCCAGTGAGTGGGAATCAAAAAGAACAGTTTTTGATGATATAAGGATGTTAACTAATCTTACTCTTAAAGATTTTATTGGAGAACTTATAAAATATGAGTTAATAATTAAAAGAGATGTTCAAAAAGCTAAAAATAAAAATAGTGGTGTTTATTTTTCTACAATATATACTATACCTTCTAAAGTTCATTCAGCTGAGAAAGTTGTAAAATATTCAAGGAAGAAGAAATTTGTTTTTCATTCAGATTCAAGTACATCAGAATATTCATAGAATAAAATGTATAATCTATCCAGAAGAATGAAAAAGATTGTGGGAATAAAATATTTTCGATACCAATATAAAAAAAGGTCATAAGGATAAAGGTGATAATAATGATTATGAAGTCACTTTCTATGAATGTAAGAAATATGGACATATTCTACCAGATTTTCCAAAGATGAAAAGGAATGACAGGAAAGAAAGAAATTCATATAGAAATTTCAAGAAGTGGTACAATTCTAATGGTAAGAATGTTTTTAAAGATTCTGACACATAGAGTTCCAGTGGTGGTGATTCTTCTGATAATTATTCTAAGAATGAAATTTTTGGTTAGAGGGACATTACTCTTTTTTTATAAAGTACACATAGTAAATCAATGTTTCATGGAAAAGGTACATATAGTTAAATCTCTTACTAAAATTTCTGTAAATTCTAATTATCCTGATGAGAAAAAATCTGCATATTCTGATGAATAAAATTCCTTGATAGAAGATAATTATTTACTAAGTTATGATGAAGTTTTCAGATTCACAAAGCTTTTAAAAAATGAGAATCCTAAGACTTGTAAACAACTTAATAATTCTAAAGATAAACTTTATAAGATATATTTGAGAATAAATATCTTGAAAAATTAAATATCATATATTTATAAAGATATTGATAAAATTATTTTTGAAAAATATACTACTTCAAAATATTTTGAAAAAATCATTTTTGAGAAAATTATTTTAGAAACAAAACTTAGTTTTAAAACTAATACTGATGAGGATAAAAATTTAGTTATCGAACTAAAATATGAAATTTATAGTTTAAAGAAACATTTATCAAAGTTTTCCACTAGTAAGTAAAAATTTGACCAAATTTATAAACAAATTAAACCTTGTGGTAATAAATCAATAATGGGTTGTAAAAATAAAAAACATGTTTTTAGAAACAATTATTTTATTCCAAAATGTGCACCTTATTGTACTAAGTGTCAAAGTGGTGGGAACTGGAAGAAAATTTATTCCTTAAACAAAGTGTAATCATTAGGTTTTTATAAGGCTTGTTTTTATAAGAAAATTACATTTTTCCAAAACAAAATTGTACAAATTTAGTTACCTAAGATTTTGATTTCTGAAAATACAAGACCCAAGAAGGTTTACATTCTGAGAAAATAATCTTTTTTATATTTAGTAAAACAAAGAAATAACCGATAATAAAAAAATCCGGTATATGGATAGTAGATGTTCTAGGAAAATGTCTATAAATAAATATTTTTTCAAGAAGATAATCAAGATGAAAGGTGGAAAAGTAACTTTAAGAGATAATGCTCAAAGAGATATTATCAGAATAGGAAACATTTTTCTCCTTAGAAAATCCCTTATTTCAAATTTTTTATTTTTTTTAGTTCTTAAGCACAACCTTATAATCATAATTCAACTATGTGATGAAGGTTTCCTTGTGAACTTTAGGAATGATAAGTTTACAGTACATAGTTCCAAGGATGAATTTATTATTTCTACCAATCATCATGAGAATGTTTACACACTGAACTTAGATTACCTTAGGATCCAAGACTTACCTTACCATAGTGAAATGGAAGATAATTATTGGTTATGGAATAGAAGGTTAGGATACTATAACCTTAGAAACTTATCTAATTTGACTAAGAAAGGACTTGTTTCAGATCTACCGAGACTTAGGCTTGATACTTATAAAGTCTATGACCCTTTTCAATATGGTATATAATATAAGTCAAGTTTTAAATATATCATTGAAGTATTAACTTTTTATGCTTTATAATTAGTGCACATGGACTTATTTGATCCTACACAAACTGGGAGTATTAGTGGAAAATACTATGTATATGTCTTAGCTGATGATTACACTAGATACACATGGGTTTATTTTCTCATAAAAGAATCTAAAGGCTTTAGTTATTTTAAAACTTTTGCAACCATAGTGAAAAATGAGAAAAATCTTGCCTTGATAACTATTTGTAGTGATCATGGTGAATAATTTAAAAATTATGATTTTGAAACTTTTTGTAGTAAGAAAGGTATTGAATGTAAATTTTCAGCACCTAGAACTCCCCAACAAAATGGTGAAGTTTAAAGAAGAATTATAATTCTTCAGGATATTACTCGAACCATGCTAAGTAAATACTCAATTATTGAAAATTTTTGGGTTGAAGTAGTTAGTACTAACTAATATACTATAAATAAACTTTTAATTAGGAATTTTCTTAATAAAACTCCTTGTGAGTTTTGGAAAGGTGGAAAACCAAAGGTTTCTTACTTCATATTTTTTGGTTTTAAAGTATTCATTATGAATACTAAAGATAATTTACATAAATTTTAACCAAAGTATGATAAAGTAATATTTTTAGGATATTCCACTACTTATAAGTCATATATAGTTTTTAATAAAAATTCTTATACTGTTGAGGAAACAGTGCATGTTAAGTTTGAGGAAACTGATCCATTTGTTTTCAAATAACCCTAACTTACATCCTCAAATGTTATTTCTAAAACTAATTTTTGACTATTTTTAGAAAGTGCTTCTCATAAGGAAATAACTCAAGAATTAGTTTTTAAAGTTATTACTTAGGAATATTTTCTACCTATTTTTGAAGAAAAGACTTTTTAAAACCCAATAATTCTTTTGTTTCTTAAGAATCATCATATTCAAAGTATCATTGGTGATGTAGATCAACTAGTTAAGACTATAAGTTCATTAAGAAATGAAATTGGAAATCTATATTTCTTATCCCAATTTTAACCTAAGAATCCTGATGAGGCCTTAGGTTATTAGGATTATATTAAGTCAATGCAAGATGAACTCAATGAGTTTTAAAGGAATAAATTCTTTAATTTAGTTTAACGGCCTATAGAAACTTCTATAATTGGATTAAAATGAATTTTTCATAATAAATGTGATGAAAATAGAATAATTATAAGATTTAAAGCTTTACTTTTTGCTAAGGGGTATAATCAACAATGGGGAATATATTATGAAGAAACATATGCACTGGTAGCAAGACTTGAAGCTATTCGAATACTTATAAGGTTTATAGAATTATTTAATTTCAAACTATTTCAAATGGATGTGAAGTATTCTTTTAATAATGGATATGTTTAGGAGGAAGTTTATGTTGAAAAAACACATGGTTTTTAGAATAAAAACATCCAAAACATGTTTATAAATTTATCAATCCTTCATATAGACTTAAAAAATCCTCTAAAGATTTGTATAATAGATTAAATGTATTTTTGTTAAAAAAACAATTTAATTAAGGGAGTTGTGGATCCAACTATTTTTATAAAATAGTTTAATACAAATATTAGGATTGTAAAAATTTATATTGATGACATTTTATTTGGTTCAAATCAAAAAACTTTAACAAATTTCTTTTTGGATCTTATGATGTCTCAGTTTGAAATGAGTATGATGGATGAGTTAACATATTTACTTGGATTTCAAATTTTACAAAAACCAAAAGGAACATTTATATCTTAACATAAGTATATAAAATATCTTCTTAAGAAATTTTGATACGACAATACTAAAAGTATTAGTAATCCCATGGGTACCTCCAATGCTTTAGATCTTGATGGGGTCGGGAAACTAGATGATCAAAAAACTTTTAGAGGTATGATAGGAAGTTTACTTTACTTAATAGCTAGTATTATAAATTTAATGTTTTCAGTATTATTATATTCTAGATATCAAGACAATCTAAAATAATCCCACTTAAAATATGCAAACTAAATTTTATGTTGTCTTAAGGGAATAATGGATTCAGGCCTATTTTATTCTTATGGAAATGTTTTTGAACTAACAAGTTTTTTAGATGCTGAATTTGATGGTTGTAGAATGGATAAAAAAATTACATTCATAACTTATCATTTATTAGGATATTATTTAGTTTCTTGGTCATGTAAGAAACAAAACTCATTAGAACTTTCCACTGCTGAAGCTGAATATGTGGTAGCTAGAAGTTATTGTACTCAAGTGTTGTGGATGCAACACACACTCACTAAATATGAAATGAGTTTTACTATGACTCAAGTACTTTATGATAATAAAAGTTTCATTAATTTAATTAAAAACCCAGTACATCACTCACATTCTAAGCACATATATATAATACACCATTTTCTTTGGGATCACAAACTTAAAGGAGATATAATTTTACAATTCATCGGAATTTAATAACAACTTTCTAAATTTTTTACTAAATCTATTAGTTTCAATATATTTGAATATATCATATAGAAGTTATAAATGATCAATGTAAATGTATCATTCACATATACTTTTTATTTACCCATCTCCTTACATTAAGATACTCATTTTCATAGGAGGGGTACATATATTTTATGTTTTTCAAAAACTTTTTAGTTTTTATTAAATCTTTTATTTTTATAAATTAATAGTTTTTATAAATTTTTTATCATAATGAGTTTTATTAAATAAAAATTTCTATTAAATTTTTCAGATTTAGAATTCTCAAAATATTTTTTGGACTTAAAAAATGTTATAACATTTTCAAACTCAAAATTTCTTATAAAATTTTCTGGATTCAAAAACTTTCATAGTCAGTTTTATATTTCAAAATGATCATATTCAGTTTTATTTTTAAAACTATCATAATTAAACTTTATTTCAAAACTATAATAATATATTTACAAAAACCAAGAATAATAGGTTAATCATACCGATGAAACTTTCTACTTTGAAAGGTACTCCTCTATTATTTTAGTTTTTTCAATATTTCATTATGTTAGTTTATGATTTTTGTTATTATAATTTTATTTTTATAAAAACTTTATTTTGTTTTTCAAAAAAAATTACTAATTGGGATGATCTTGAATCTGATAAAAGTTTAAAAACTTCAAGATTTCAAATAAACATTTAAAACTTTCTTTGGATCAATCTTGACCATTATATAAAAATGGTTTTGAATCTCAACTGTTGGTTATATTATGGAATTATAACTATCACCCCCAATTCCTATATAAGGGTGGGTCACCCCATGTCCCACATCGATTATCTAGAAATTTTTATCCCAAGTTGTTGTACCCCTCAAATTCCCTAGTCTGATAACTTTCTTTTTCATTCTATCTTTAGTTTCAATTCCAAATCTGATGGAAACCAAGGAAGATTATGCTAAGTGGTTCGTGTTCAAGGAAAGGTTGGTAGAAAGTTCATGGTATGAAAAATATTATTCAACTCTCAAGAATATCATTACATTCCATGGATGGGGATCAGTATGTGTTGAAAATATTGATAAAGATTTTGATCATTATTACCCAGAGGTAGTATCTAAATTTTCATCCTTGGTTCAATTTGTTAATTAGGATGGTAAAGATAAGGTTTATTTCACAATGTTTGGTAAAAGTATAAGTTGTATTATAATATAGTTTCTAACTTGGTCAGAGTACCATAGAATGGAGAAGCTTATTTTCCTTTTCATAACCTGACGAATAATCTCAGAACTTTTAATAAGAATAAGGATGAGGATTATATTTTCTCTTTTTATACAAAAAATAGAAAGGTTTCACACTTGACTTTAGATAAAAGAGTTATATCTCTATGGATGTAAGGTTTTTTTATTATGAGGAAGGGATATAGAGATACATTAAAGGTATAAGATGTTTTTTTGGATTATCTTATGAACATGAGGAAGATAGATGTGGTAAAGTTTATATTTATCACATTAGATAACATAAAAACCTCCTCAATCAAGTAAAAGATAGTAATGTTCCCATTATTCATTAATAAGATGGTTGTAAAGTGTATGGAGATATTTAAAGTTGAAAACACATCATATCTAGTCAAGGAAAATGTTTCCTTTATCAATAATGATACGATGACTAGAATGAAGTTAGTTTTTGACACCGGATCAAAGAAGATTGTGGAAAAGGTTGATGGTAATGTTTCAGAGGCACAACCATCAAGAAAATATAAGGACTAATATAAGAAGAAAAAGATAAAGGTAGATACCTCTCCTTCAGTAAAGCATAAGAAATAAAAGAAGATGAATGGTGATGTTTTTGATGGAATGATGAAACATAAGCCTCAGAAAAAGAAAGGGGATCTAGAGTTCAAAATTAAACCTATTAAATAAAAATCTTTATAGATTAGGGTAGTTGAAATGTTGGAAGAAGAATAGAAAATGAAGAAGAAAATGAAAAAGAAAAATAAAATATTTCAAGAAGATAGAATCTATGAAAACTTGATGAAAGGTGTAGAATGGTCTTCTGATAATATAGTGCTTCCAACTTCCCATACTGATCAAATAAATTCAAAACATGTTTGGTTTTTAAAGAAATAACTATTGTTCATGCCGAAATTCCTTCTGTTAAAGATAAAGGAAAAGAAAAATTTGTTGAATAATTGGTCCCCAACATCCTAGAGAAAGTATAAAAACATGTACTAGCTACAAAAGGAGATCTAAGAATAGAAATCCAATTATAAGAAGAACTTGATAATGAAATTTGTAAAGAATTGTATATAAAAGAATAGGAATAAAAAGAAAAAGATGATGAGGAGGAGGAATATAAAGAAGTATAAGAATAATAAGAAGTTTAAGTAGAAGAAAGAGAAGATGTGGAATAGGAAGATAATGAAAAATATGACGATAAAGAAACTCACTCTAATAAAGAATTATCAAAATCATCCTCAACCTCATAAGATTTACCCTCCAAGAATGATAAGGATAAAAAAATATGCTAGTTCTCAAGAGGAAGAATATTCATCAGAACAGGAAGCATAATTATTATCAAAGAAATAAAAAGAAGATCAATAATTAAAAATAAGAGTTTATGACAAATCTAGAACAGACAAGTATGTGGAAATCATTGAACTATCAGATGAAAATAAAGTTTCTAAGGAAGATTATAAGTAAGTTTCAAATAAAGATAAAAATAAAGGAAAGGAAGTTGACACCGAAACCAGCATAATCAAACCTCCAAAACCTTTTTCAAGATCATTAGATTCAGAGGCTACAATTGTGAAGAAAGTTTTTGATTTTATTTTTTAATCATTGAGGAGGTTAGAAGAAACAATTCCATAATTTCCTAATCTCGGAGCAATATGTTAGCTTATTCAAAATAGTCTCACTGAGAAATTAGAGACAGTAAAAGTTTTAATAGAATCAGTGATTTGAATTGAAGTTGAATTGAAGACTTTTCAATAAAATTCCTAAAATCACAAAATATCATGCAATCAGATGGTGAAGTGGTCTAACTAGGTCAATTTTGATATTCATATGCATGATGAAAATTTTTATGAAGTAAAGAAACTTATGTTATAATTTTTTGAATCCTTTAACAAGTTATCATTAAACATGGCTGATACAGTTGAGTTTGTTGAGGAGTTCGAAGATACCATAGATGAACAGAATGAGGATGTAATTATTTTGAAGCAAGACATATGAGATATGTTGTTAGAGATGATCATGCTTAGATATTGTTAATATAAAGTGATTATATTGAGGGAACATAACAAAGAACTCGGTAAGGAAGTTAAAAGGCTAAAGTCTCGTGATTGGACTCTGGAATAAAAAGTTGAAAAACTTGAGAAATATTGGCACGAGTTTAAGAAGATGAATAATTTTGTAAATTCCTTGATAAAGAAAGAATGAACATTTTATTAACTCTCAATTTTTTTTAATATTTGAATTGTTTGTAATGAATGGATTATATTTTCATCCAATTTCTTTATTATTGAATGTTTTCCAATTCCAATTGGATGTATGTTCTTTCATATTTTTCATGGATGATTAGTTTGTTCAATTCATTGTTTACTATGTTATATTTTCTAATAGTTCAGGAGACATAGGATTCTTTACTATTCTTTTTTAAAATCACAAAGGGGAGAATATTTTACAAAATGTTGAGAATGATATATTAAGGGGGAGAATTTCTTTCAAAGGGGGATTTATTATCTCAAGAAGAAATACTAATATTAAGGGGACAAGTATTACTAAGGGGGGAAGTTTTCTTAAGGAATAAATTTTCAAAATACTCTTCATCATATTCAACATCATTTTTAGAAGAGTTATAAACTTAGGGGTAGTTAATTTTTGAAGAGTAACTTCATAGTTCTTAAAATAAAAAAGGGTTGTATGTTTTTCAAGTTATTTGTCCATTTAAGTTTTGTATTTTGTGCTTTCCAAAAAGGAGGAGATTATTGAGTCAGAAGTATTACTTATTTCTTTTCTATTCCTTTTTTTAGAACAGTGGTAAGAATTGTTTTTTATCTGACTGGAAAACATAATGACCATCAGACTGATCTTGGTACTGATTAATCAGACTAACGGTTATTTAGTTTATCATATTGATAATAGATAAGGAAGTCTTCCAGACTATCTTATGTTTATAATCAGAATATATAAGACTTATTTATATCGTAATAAATACCTTTAACATTATAATGGTGTTAAACAAAAATGATTGTGAACATTCAATTATGCCAGAGCATTGTGAGCTGTCAAGATCCAGTTGTCCGAGGTCATTACAACAAACTTAGAAATATGACCATTGAATCTTAGCCTATAAATAGTTGGTAATTTGAAGTGTTTGGAGTTGATTTCATTCATGACTCAATTAATCTGAAGATTGATAAGCATGAACTACTCATTCTTAGTCTTTGTGATTCTTTAGAGAGTTGGTAGTTCTAAGGAATCATTTTTGGGGTTGTTTCCTTATGAACATTTTCTTTTGTAATCATGGCTAATAATTATTACGATCAAGGGATTTTATAGATAGGAAAATGATGAATTTGATCCATCATATCGATGGATTTCATGGCTAGGAAGATAGATATCGATCATCATATCAAGGGCTTCTAGGGATAGAAATACAGAGCTATTTAGATCATCGTATCGAGGGATTTCTTAGTAAGGAAAGATAGACTTTATAGTAAGTATAAAACATTGGATACCTTTAGTCAAGGTTATTTACTACCTTACTCTTAAGGTTAAAAGAGGTAAATCTTTTGAATATAGCTTTTAATTCATTATTAATATTATTAGCTATTTTATTACTTACTTTTACAAGTTTCTATTTCACTATGCATGTAATAGAAAGTTAGTAATCATACTCAATATTCTATACTGTTTGTTTTGTTGATATAATTATGACTATGATAAAATTAACTCTGATATAAATCAAATCCATTATGATTCCAATTATTTTACTCTGATATAATAGGAAATTTTCTGATTCCAATTTTTTTACTCTGATCAGAATAAGTCTGAGACTCATAAATTTACTTTAATAGTATTATGTGTTAATTATTTTAAAGGTTTTATTAACTAAAATTCACCCCCCCCCACTCTTGTAAGTATAACCATCTATGTTGATTATTATGATCCTATAATTGGTATCAGATAAGGCTTCTAGTGCTTATATAATTTATGAACTTTTACTTTCTATACTTATTGAAAGTTGTTTAAGTTTTGATATAAACATTTTATTTATAAACTTTTGTTACACTAACGTGTATTTTTAGAAAAAAAAATATTTTTTTTGAGATGACAGGCATGAATGTTGGTTCTATTGGAAATTTTAATCATATTCAACCACCATTTTTTGATCATAATGACTATGAGTATTGTAGTGACATAATGAAGACCTTTGCGATCAATGCTAGGGTTGATAACTTTTTTATGCTTACTAAAAAATAAAATATTCCTAATAAAGAAGTTTTTACTTTTACAAATACTGAGAAATTGGAATACAAGTTGAATTACAAATTTAGAAATACTTTACTATTTTCTATGACAAGGAATGTATATATTCAGATATCATCTTTTGAAGCTCCTAATATTATCTGGCGTAAATTAGAAGTTAATCATTTTGATACATCCAAATTTATGGAAACTAGAAGAGATATACTTAGAGATGATTACCACGCTTTTGATTTTCTTCCTGGAGAGTCAGTTGCCAAGATACACCAAAAATTCATGACTACTATAAATAGTTTATAGTCTCTTAGAGAAAAAATGTATTGATAATAATATTCTTATTGAAATGATTATTGATATTATGCCTAATGAGTGGGAATCAAAAAAGAATAGTTATTGATGATACAAGGAAGTTAACTAATCTTACTCTTGATGATTTGATTTGATCCCTTATGTAGTATGAGGGGAGACTTGGAAAGAGATGCTGAGAAAGATAAAAATAAAAATGGTGGTGTTACTTTTTCTACAACATCTATTATACCTTCTAATGTTTAGTCAGCTAAGAAAGTTGTAAAATACTGAAGGAAGAATAAATTTGTTGTTATGTCAGATTCAAGTACATAAAAACATTCAGATAACGAATTGGATAATCTATCTTGAATAATGAGAAAAAACATGGGGAAAAATATTTTCAATATCGATATAAAAAAGTTTATAAGGTTTATAAGAAAGATTCTAAAGTCACTTGGTATGAATATAAGAAAGTTGAACATATTCGACTAGATTGACCAAAGATGAAAAGGAAAGACTGAAAAGAAATAAATTTAGATAGAAATTCCAAGAAGTACTATAATTCTAAAGGAAATAAAGTTTTGAAAGCTTCTGACGCATGGAGTTGCAGTGGTGGTGATTCTTATGATAATTCTTCTAAGAATTAAAGTTCTAGTTAGAGGAACATTGGTCATTTTTTTAAAGTACCCATGGAAAATCAATGTTTCATGGTAAAGGTACATATATTGGGATCTCTTACTAACATATATTTAAATTATAATTATCCTTATGATAAAAAATCTACATCTTCTGATGAATAATCTTCCTCGATATAAGATGATTCTTTACCAAGTTATGATGAAGTTTCCATATTCAAATAACTTTTAGAAAATTAGAATGGTAAGATTTTTTTAAAAAAAATTGATAATACTAAAGCTAAACTTTATAAGGAATATTTGACAATAACTATCATAAAAAATGAAATATCTGATCTTTATAAATATCTTGATAAAACTATTTCAAAAAAATATATTATTTCAAAATATTTTGAAAAAATCATTCCTGATAAAAATGTTTTAGAAACAAAACTTAGTTCTAAAACTAATATTGATGAGGATAAAAATTTAGTTATCAAACTAAAATACAATATTTATAGTTTAAATAAACCTTTATAAAATTTTACCATGGGTAAGGAAAACTTTGACAAAATGTATAAAAAAATTAAACCTCATGGTAATAATTTCGTAATAGGTTTTACAAATAAAAAACCTCTTTTTAGTAACAATTATTTTATTCTAAAAAGTGCACATTTTTTTAATAAGTTCCAAATTAGTGAGAACTTGAAGAAAAAATTTCCTTATACATAGTGAAATCATTAGGTTTTCATAAGGATTCTTTTTTTAAGTAAATGAAATTTTCCCAAAACAAAATTGGAAAAATGTAGTTACCTAAGATTTTGTTTTCTAAAAATATCAGACCCAAGAAGGTTTAGGTTCTGAAAAACTAATCTTTTTATTTTTAGGAAAACAATGAAGGCACCAAAAAATATATATGGTATGTGGAGAGTGGATATTCTAGGAACATGACTAGAAATAAATATTTATTCAAGAATATAGTCAAGATGAAAGGTGAAAAAGTAAATTTTGGAGATAATTCTCAAGGAGAGATTATCAGAATAGATAACATTGTTATTCTTTGAAAATCCCTTATTTCAAATGTTTTATTTTTTATAGGACTTAATCACGACCTCATAACATAATTCAATTATGTGATGAAGGTTACATTGGGAACTTTAGGAATGATAAGTGTACAAACAATACATAGTTCCAAAGGTGAATTTATTATTTCTACCAATCATCATGATAATGTTTATGTAATAAACATAGAAGATCTTAGGAGACAACACTTACCTTTACTTAGTGAAATGGAATATCATTCTTGGTTATGATATAGAAGGTTAAGACACTATGACCTTAAAAAATTATCTAAGTTGATTAAAAAGGGACTTGTTTAGTATCTACTGAAACTTAGGTTTGATACTTATAAAGTATGGGACCCTTGTCAATATGGTAAGAAACATAATTAAAATTTTAAATTTGTTAGTGAAGCATAAACATCAGATTCTTTATAGTTAGTGCACATTGACTTATTTGATCCTATAAAAACTGAGAGTATTGGTGGAAAATAATATATATATGTCTTAGTTGAGGATTATACTAGATACACATGAGTTTATTTTCTCACAAATAAATCTAAAACATTTGGTTATTTTTAAAATTTTGTAGCCAGAGTAAAAAATGAGAAAAAACACCCCTTGATAACTATTCATAGTGATCATGGTGAAGAATTTCAAAATTCTGATTTTTAAACGTTTTACAGTAAGAAAGGTATTGAACAGAAATTTTCAGCACCTAGAAATCCCCAAAAAAATGGTGTAGTTAAATGAAGAAATATAATTCTTCAAGAGATTACTAGAAAAATGCTGAGTGAATACTCAGTTGCCAAGAATTTTTTGTTTGAAGCAGTTAGTACTGCCTACTATACTATAAATTGAGTTTTAATTAGGCCTTTTCTTAATAAAACTACTTATTATTTGTGGATAGGTAGAAAATAAAAAGTTTCTTAATTAAAAAAATTTGGTTGCAAAGTATTCATTCTGAATATTGAAGATAATTTAAAAAAATTTGCACCCAAATACAATAAATAAATATTTTTAGGTTATTTCATTACTTCTAAGGCATATAGAGTTTTTAATAAAAATTATTATACTATTGAGGAAACATTAAATGTTAAGTTTGATTAAACTGATACCTTTGTTTTAAAACATACCCAACTTACATCCTCATATGTTATTTCTAAAACTAATTTTTAACCCTTGTTAGAAAATTTTTCCCATAAGTAAATAACTATAGAATTATTTTCTTAAGTTATTCCTTAGGAAGACTTTATACCTATTATTGAATAAAAGACTTTTAAAAACCCAAGAATCTAATCGTTTCTTAAGAATCATCCTAATAAAAGTATCATTGGTGATGTAGATCAACCAGTTAGGACTAGAGGTTTCTAAAAAATGAAATTGAACCTCCAGATTTATTATCCCAATTTGAACCTAATGATCTTAATAAGGCTTTAGGTGATAAGGATTATATTAATGTAATATAAGATAAACTCAATTAATTTGAAAGGAACAGAGTTTTTACTTTAGTTATAAGACCTATAGAAACTTCTATAATTGGAGTAAAATAGGTTTTTCAGAATAAATGTGATGAAAATGGAATAATTGTCAGAATTAAAGATTTACTTGTTGATAAGTGGTATAATCAACAAGTGGAAATAGATTATGAAGAAACCTATGCACCAATATCATGAATTGAACCTATTTGAATACTTCTCACCTTTGTAGTATTCTTTAATTTCAAACTATTTCAAATAGTTGTGAAGTGTTATTTTATTAATAGATATGTTTAGGATGAAGTTTGTGGTGAACAACCACCTATTTTTTATAATAAAAAACATCTAGAACATGTTTATAAACTTTTCAAATAGTTATATAGACTTAAACAACCCCATAGAGCTTGGTATGATAGATTAACTAGATTTTTGTTACAAAAAAATTGTTAAGGGACTTGTGGATCCAACTATTTTTATAAAATATGTTAATAAAAAATATTATTATTGTACAAATTTTTATTTATGACATTATATTGTTTCAACTAAAAAATATTTAACAAATTCCTTTTTTTATCTTATGAATTCTGAGTTTCAAATGATTATGACGGGTGAGTTAACATATTTTCTTGGTTTTCAAATTTCACAAAAACTAGAAGGAACTTTTATATCTCAACATAAGTATATAAAATATCTTCTTAAGAAAATTGGATACAAAAATATTATCCCGTTGGTACCTTCAATACTTTAGATCTTTATGAGCCTGGGAAACCAGTTGATCGGAAAACTTTTAGAGGTATGATAGGAATTTTACTTTACTTAATAGCTATTCATCCAGATTTAATGTTTTCAATATGCTTATATGTTATATATCAATCCAATCCAAAATAATACAACTTAAGATATTTAAAACTAATTTTTCGTTATCTTAAGGTAACTATGGATTTGGGCCTATTTTATTCTTTTGGAAAAAAAATTGAACTAAATTTTTTTTGGATATTGACTTTGGTGGTTGTAGAATATATAAAAAATATACCTGTAGAACTTATCATTTCTTAGGATATTATTTATTTTCTTTGTCATGTAAGAAACAATACTCATTGTCACTTTCCACTATTGAAGTCGAATATGTGGCAGTTAGAATTTGTTGTGCTCAAGTGTTGTGGATGAAACACACACTCATTAACTATTGAATGAGTTTTACTAAAACTAAAATACTTTGTGATATTAAAAGTGTCATTTATTTAAGTAAAAACTCAACACACCACTCACATGATAAACACATAGATATAAGACATTATTTCCTTTAGAATCACACACTTAAAGGAGATATAATTTTACCATTCATCAGAATGTAAAAAAAACTTGATGACATTTTTACTAAAACTATTAGTTCTGATAAATTTGAATATATCAAACAGAAGTTAAGAATAATGAATGTAAAGTGATCATTCACATATACTTCTTATTTACCCATCTACTTACATTAAGATACTCTTTTTCATAGGGGGAGTACATATTTTTTTATGTATTTCAAAAAAAATAGTTTTTCTTATATCTTTTAGTTTTCTAAATTGATAATTTTTCTAAAGTTTTTATTGTAATGATTTTACCAAAATCAAAAATTCTATTAAATTTTTCAGTGTCAGAATTCTCAAAATGGTTTCTAGACTCATAAAATTTTATAAAATTTTCATACTCAAAATTTATTATAAACATTTTAGGATTCAAAAACTTTCATCATCAGTTTTATCTCTCAAAATTATCATATTCAATTTTATTTTTAAAACAATCATAATTGACCTTTATTTCAAAACTATCATAATATTTTTACAAAAATCAATAAGGATGGGTTAATCATACCGATGAAACTTTCTACTTGGAAAGGTTATATTCTATTCTTTTAGTTCTTTCACATTTCATTACATTATTTTATTATTGTTGTTGTTATACTTTTAGTTTAACAAAAACTTTGTTTTTTTCAAAAAAAAATTACTAATTGGAACGATCCTCATTCTGATAAAATTTTAAAAGCTTTGAGAGTTCAATTAAACTTTTAAAACCTTATTTGGATAAATCGTGACCATCAGATCAGACTAGTTATAAATCTCAACTGTTGGTTATCTTGTAGGATTCAAATAGTCACCCCTAATGCCTATATAAGGGTGGGTCACCCCATGTCCCACATCGGTTATCCACCGATTCTACTCATGAGTTGTTTCACCCCTCAAATTCCTCAATCCAATAACTTTACTTTTCATCTGATCTTCAGTTTCAGTTCTAGATCTGATGGAAATAAAGGAATATTATGCTAAGTGGTTTGTGTTTAGGGAAAGGTTAGTTGACGGGTTGTGGTATGAAAAATATGATTCAACTCTCAAGAATATCATTACATTATAAGGATGGGAATCAGTATGTGTTGAAAAGACTAATAAATATTTTGATCTTTATTACCCAGAGGTAGTATTTGAATATTATGCCTCAATTCAATTTGTTAAGTAGGATGGTAAAGATAAGGTTTCTTTCACAATGTTTGGGAAAAGGTATAATTTATCTTATAAGAGAGTTGCTAACTTGGTCGGAGTACCATTGGATGGATAATCTTATTTTCCTTCTCATAAGCTACTAAATAATCTCGGAACTTTTAACAATAATAAGGATGGGGATTCTATTTTCTATTTTTATGAAATAGTTATAAAGGTATCACCCTTGACTCTAGATAATAGAGTTATAGATCTGAATATACAAGGGTTTTTTATTTCAAGGAAGGGAGATAGAGATACTTTAAAGGTATCAGATGTTTTTTTTGGATTATCTTGTGAACATGTGGAAGATAAATCTAGTCAATTTTACCTTTATCACAATGGAGAACATAAAAACATCCTCAATAAAGTCAAATATAATAATATTCCCATCCTTCATTGTCAATATGGTTATAAAGTGTATAGATATATTCAAAGTTGCAAACACATCAAATCCATTTATGGAAAATATTTCCTTTATTAGTGATGATACGATGACCAAAATGAAGTTAGTTTTTAACGCCAAGTCAAAGTAGTTTTTGGAAAGGGTTGATAGTACTGTTTTGAAGGCACAACCATCAAAAAAAATGATAAAGAAGATAAAAAGAAAAAGAAAGGCAGATACATATCCTCTAGTAAAACATAATAAATAAAAGAATCTTCTTGATGATTTTTTTGATGAAATGATGAAACTAAGGCTTTGAAAAGGCAAGAGGATCTAGAGTTCAGAATTCACCCTACTGAAGAAAAGGCTTTAACTATTAGGGCAGCTAAAACTTTGGAAGAAGAACAGAAAAGGAAGAAGCAAAATAAAATATCTCAAGAAGAAATAATATATAAAAACTTGATAAAAGGTGTAGAAAGGGATTATAAGAATATAATTCTTCCAACTTAACATACCAATCAATTAAATTCAAAAACATGTATGGTTTTTGAAGAAATATTTGTTTTTCATGCCAAAATTCCTTCTATTACTAATAAAGGAAAAGAAAACTTTATTGAATAATCGGCCCCAAACATCCCAAAGAAAGTATCAAAACCTATGACAGTTGGAAAAGGAGATATAAGAACAGTAAAGCAGTTATAAGAAGAAATTGATAAGTAATTTGATGAAGAATTTGATGGAAAAAAAGTAGGAGGAAGAAGAGGAGGAATATAAAGAAAAAGAAGAAGAACAAGTTAAAGTAGAAGAAAGAGAAGATAAGGAGTAGATAGATAATGAAAAAATGATGATGAAGAAACTCACTCTAATAAAGAATCATTAGAATAATCCTCATCCTCATTAGATTTACCCACCATTACTGATAAGGATGAAAAATATGCTAGTTCTAAATATGAATAATCTACATTAGAACAGGAATAAAAAATTGACCTCAAAGAAAGAAGAAGAAGATTAACAATCAAAAATAAGAGTTGATGGAAAAGATAAAACATATAAGGATATGAAAATAGTTGAACTATCAAATGAAAATAATGTTTATAAGGAATATGATAAGTAATTTTCAAAAAAAAATAAAAATAAAGGAAAGAAAGTTGACACTAGAACCTGCAGAATCAAACCACCAAAACCTTCTTCGGGATCATCATATTCAAAGTCTATAATTACATAGAAAGGTTTTGATTTTATTTTTTAATCCTTGAGGAGGTTATAAGAAATAATTACATATTTTCCTAAGCTCGAAGAAATATCTTAGCTCATTCAAAATAATCACACTAATAAATCGGTGTCAATAAAAGTTTTAATAGAATCAGTGACTCAGATTGAAGATGAATTGAAGACTTTTCAAGAAAATTATCAAACTTGAAAAAGACCATGAAATTAGATGGTGAAGTGGACTGACCATGTAAATTTTGATATTCGTATGCATGATAAATAATTTGATGAAGCAAATAAACTTATGTTAAAATCTATTGAATCCTTTAATAAGTTATCATTAGACATGGCTAATAGAGTTAAGTTTGTTGAAGAGTTCAGAGATTCCACAGATGAACAAACTGAGGATGTCATTATCTTGAAACAAAACATACAAGATATATAGTTAGAAATGAGAAGGCTCAGATCTTGTGAAGATTAAGTGATCGTATTGAGGGAATATAACAAAGAACTCACTGAGGAAGTTAAATGATGAAGTCTCAAGACCAGACTCTTAAATAAATTTGCAAAGCTTGATAAAGATCGACATGAGTTTAAGAAGATGAATGGTTTCATAAATACTTTGATGAATAAATAATGAACATTTTTTTACTCTTGATGTATTTTTTTTGTAAAAAATTTGAATTTTTTGTAATGAATGAATTATATTTTCAACCAATTCCTTTATGCTTTAGTGTTTTACAATTTCTATTAGATATATGTTCTTTCATATTTTTCATGGATGATTAGTTAGTTTAATTATTTATTTCATATGTTATGTTTTCTAAAATTTTAGGAAACATTATATTCTTTCCCATTATATTTGAAAATCACAAAGGGGGTAATATTTTAAAAAATAGAGAGAATTATATATTAAGGGGGAATTTATTTCAAAGGGGGGATGTTTTATTGCAAAGAGAAATATTTTTCTTAGGGGGAAAAGTATTACTAAGGGGGGAAATATTTCTTAAGGAAGAAATTTTCTAAATACTCTTCATAGTATTCAAATTCGTATTTAGAAGGGTTTTAAACTTAGGAGAAGTTAATTTTTAAAGAATAAATTCACAGTTCTTAAAAGAATTAAGGGTCATAAGTTGTTCAAGTTATTTTTACATTTAAATTTTGTGGTTTTTTCTTTCCAAAAATGGGGATATTATTGAGTTAGAAGTATTAATTTTTACTTTTCCATTACTTTATTTTTGAAAATCACAAACACCTACTTAAAAAATTCTTGCTAACTTTTAAAATCCTAAGTATTTTAGTATGTTTTTGCATAAAAAATGACTTTCTACCATGAATAGAAATATTCTAATGTATTATGAATATAACCTTTTTATTACTCAATATGATAATCATGCTTAAGGTGAATCTGATATATCATAATGAACTTTGTTTAGACTAGTGGTATGAATTATATTTTGTCTAACTGGAAAACATAATGACCATCAAACTGACCTTGGTACCGATTAATTGAACTAACCGTTATTCAGTTCATCATATTGATAATAGATAAGGAAGTCCATCAAACTATCCTATGTTTATAATCAGAATATATAATACTTATTTCTATCATAATAAATACATTTAACATTTTAATGGTGTTAAAAAAATGAAATTGGACATTCAGTTATTCCATAGCATTATGATCTGTCAAGATCCAACTTTTTGAGGTCATTACAACAAACTCAAAAATATAACCATTGAAGATTTGGTTATAAATAGCCATCCATTTGAAGAGTTTAGAGCTTTTTTCATTCAAGACTCAAGTCGTTTGAATATTTATAAGTGTGAAATTCTTATTCTTAGTCTTTATAATTATTTAGAGAGTTGGTAGTTCTAAGGAATCCTTATCAGGGTTGTTTCCTTATAAACATTTGCTTATGTAATCATGTCCGGACATTGTTATGATTGAGGGATTCCAAGGATAGAAAGATGGTGAATTCAATCCACTAGATCAAGGGATTATGAAGTTAGTGATACAGACACCGATCATTATATCAAGGGATTCCAGGGATAGGAAGATAGAGCTATTTCGATCATCGTATTGAGGTATTTTCTAGTAAGGAAAGACAGAGTTTATAGTAAGTATAAAACTATGGATACCTTTAGTCAATGTTATTAACTACCTTAATCTTAAGGTTATAAGAGGTAAATATTTTTAATATATCTTTTAAGTCATTCTTACTATTACTAGCTATTGTATTGCTTTTTTATAAGTTTCTATTCCACTTTTCATGTAATAGAAATTTAGTCATCATACTCAACTTTCTATATTGTTTTTTTTATCGATAAAATTATGATTATGTTAAAATGAACTCTGATATAAATTAGATCCATTATGATTCCAATTTTTTTACTCTGATATAATCATACATTTTCTGATTTTGATTTTGTTACTCTAATAATTATACTGAGTCTGAGTCTGATAAATTTACTTTAAGAGTCTTGTGTGTTAATTAGTTAAAAGATTTTTTAAATTAAAAATAACCCCCACCCCCTCTTGTAATTATATCCATCTAAGATAATTATTGTGATACTACAATGGCATGTGTGGGAGAATGTCCATATAGGGGTTAGTGTATAAATACCTCATAAGATTCCCTAAAAACCACCAAGGATAAATAAAAAGGGTTGTTGGATCAGAAAAACACAAAGGTACATGTAACCTAGTTATGTTATAAAGGTAGATAATTTGAGATGTATGAGTGTCTAGATCTTTATAGCCTAACCACAAAAATATTATTCACCATGATTAACCTAAGGAACCAAACTATCCAATTTTTCAATGCCCACATCACCTCATAAAAATTGTAGTAGGGGGGCATGCCTCACTAAAGAATATGAATTAATCTAGGGAGTAAACAAAACCAGTGGAGGACCTATGCATCATCGAATAAAACATTTCATATATGAGGGTACCCAACTCTATGGGTAGAGGAACCATGCCCCATGAGTGAGGGACTTCCTAACTCTATCAGTCATGTGGGGGCCCACACATTTTGGGGGCTAGGGGAGTATTGACCCCATGCATGATCTAGTGGACCCATGACCATAGTATGTGGGGGAGTTCCAAACTCTAAGAAAAATGCAGGGGATTTATGCCCTATCATCAACACACCGTCAGGGGAGTTCCTAACCTCACACCCACTTCAATCAGCTCTCTTGAACCCAATAATCACCCCTATAGAGATAAATAACCCAAACCTTCCCAAATAAACACACAACATGCCTTTGATGCTGGAGAGTAATTTATTATTGTTTTAGATGTAGAAAAATACTCATAATAGACTATTTTCATGCCCAAATTTGAGTCATGAGAAAGAAGCTATGAAAAACAGTGATGAATGAAAAATACACAGCATGTACTTTTTGGGGACACGGTGTATAACCCTAGGGTAGTATTCGGGTCATGTACTACTGCTAACTTATCATGTGAGGGTCAACCTACACAACATGTATGTGAGAGGTACATAGTGTGTGAGACTTAGGGGGGATTCTTGAACATGCACTCCTAGTAAACACCAATCTTGGCTATATTTATGTACACAACATATCTTTCATACATATTCTCATAGTCCAAAGAGTTCAAATATCAACCTAAAGATCTAAGGAAACACATACAAGATCATTATTGTGCTCCTACTTGGTCATTCCTAGCCTTCCCTAACCAAGCTATCCCATAAAATTTATACTCAGGTTGAAGCCACCTAGTTACCCTTGATTTAATTTCACATAATAAATGTAATCATGTATAATGGAGATAATACTATGGACCAACTATATCATAAAAGAGTTATCACCTTTATCGTGATGATTGATCTATCTAAACATTCCTACTCGGATCATCATCACCTCAACAAACAACTAATTCATCTAAGAGGATCCATAATTAATGATACAACATGTATAAATAATTACATAATCAATTCCCAATTAATACCATTAATAATAATATAGGTAACTTATCGAGCATCATACACTCACTAAAAACCCAAACAAAAAATGACAAACACCTCTCAACACAGTCCTAATGCTATTATCAACAAAGACCCCAACATTCAACATTGAATCTTCAAAAAAAATTACTATCATTCAATGAAGATTAAATAATATAAAAAATAATGATCCACATCCATCAAAATGAAAGGCTGTGATAGGTGTTCATCTCCCCTCAACCTCCTCTAAAATCTACACATGTAAGCCCATTAATACCGATATGATTCTATCATGCTTCTGTGGAAATCATAATAAAATTACTAATTCCAATAGGTATTGTCAGAGGGATAGAGAAAAAATATATCATAGGAGAGGAAGAGAGGATATACCACCTCGAATCATTCGTAAATAACCATCCCAAATCATCCAAATCAATAGAGGAATCCTAAGAGGAGAAAGGTTGATAAAGGGGAAACTTCTCCTGGTATCTACTAGCCTAAAAAAAGAAACTCAAAAGAGGTATAAGATAGAGAGATAAAAATGACCATTATTCCCTCATTTAAAAAAATAGTATGGGCATACTGGGTATGTTGGAATGGAGGAGCTTGATCCATCAGATGAAGCTGGGTCAATTTTTAATGACCCGTACTGAAAAAAATTATGCAACCCATGCAATTCAACCTCTATGGTGAGGTCGTTGGGGATTCCAAGGGGTAGCACCCCCCTTGGATGTGGGTCCGAGGGCTGAAGGCCCCCAAACCAAATTTTGACGACACTATAGAAAATTTGGCCAATTTTAACTGTAGCACCTTGAGATTTTTTGGATTATTTTTTTCGAATTAATTTAACCTTTTGGATGTTTTTCATTGCACGCAACACTGAAAATAGTTTATTTTATATTAAATCACTATGTTTGTATTGTGTTATACACAACACCAAGTTAATCTTGCACTACATGCAACATAAATTTTAGCTTTCTCTACACAAAACACCAAGGTTATCTTGTGTTATACGCAATAATGAATTTCCTTGATGGCTTTCATAACACGCAAGACCGAGTTTTACCGAATAATAACATATTATTAAAATGTTATTATTTAATATAATAAGATATAACCTAGCCATAAAATTAGAGGTTATGAATAGTATTAACTAATTGATAAAAATATATGGTTTTCACAAATATAATATGAATTCATAGGTTACCAATTAATTATAAATGAATATGAAAACCGATTGAATATAAAAGGAAATATTATTATTTTTATGGCCACAAAACTGTTTTACCCTAATAAATTAAATTAAATACAATTATTGAGTGATATTAATGTAATATATATGTTATATATTCAATAAAATATTTTTAATATTCATTAAATAGATTTTATAAACATAAGATAAGAACAAACCCAATTTTATGTTTTAAAACCTATATTTTTATAAAGGTAGTTTTACCGCATTTTGATGAAGAACCCATTTTAAATACAAATTTTGGAACTTTTATAGATTCAATATGTCAAAATAAACTTCATATTTGAAATAAAAACATAAAAATTAGGTTAGGATAAATATTTGGTGTTTTTCTGTAAGGTTTCATTTTTTAATAAATAGTTAGAAACATTGAATTTTAATTCAAAACTGCTTTTTCATTTAATTCATTTATAAGGTTAAATTATATTTTAAATTGGTTTAAAAGTTTAATTAGATAATATTTTTATAAATTAATCCAATTTAAGTTATTATAAACAATTTCATCGTGAAATTGGATATAAAAACTTAGCAAACTTTTGATCTTTTTTACTTTAAAAACTCACAGTGTCGTCCCATCAGTGGGATTAATTTTAAATTAATTTATGTTTCTTATATGGTTGGAATTTAGAAAAATGGATTTAATATTTATAATTATCATAATTTATAATTTCTAATAAGGTCAACTTAGTTTTTTACCAAAAATATTAGTGAAAGTGATTAAAATTAATTACGTTAACTAAGGTAAAATTAAGCTTAACTAGGAACTAAACCTTAAATTTAAGACCCAAAACAACCTAGAAACTTATACAAGACCCATTTTTTGGAAATATTTCTACCCTATCCTCCCTTGGATCAAATTTAGTTCATTATTGGTGTAAGAACCTGGTTCTTCCTTTGAGGTACATATCTTTTCTTTTTGGTTTATACTTAAAAAAGAGGAGAAAACAGATTGAGTATTGATTGTAGGCATATTACACGACATGAGTAGGGGTTACAAATCATGTAATCTCAGTACATGCCATGTATAGATTTTGGCAGGTCCTTTTTATTATGTGTAAGACATGTCAATAGAAGAAGGGAAAACTACCATATACACGATGTGTATTCTCAAGTACAGGTCATGTACATTTATTTTTTTGGATAAAATGGGCAGTAGCCTCATGTTCTTTTAGACAGACAAAATGGATCACCCGAGTATCATGAACAGCAGTGTCAGAGGAAGTTTTGCCTCCTTATTCTTCATCTGAACTCCAATTCAAACTTTGTCGGATGCGTTGGAACCCCTTTGGTGATCTCTCGATTCCTCTTAAGTTGTTCTTTGTGATTTATTATCTTGACCAATTTATCAAGGGTTCGGTGTTTATGATAATTTTGTAGACCTACTCTATTATAGGTTGAATTAGAGGCTGACATTAGATTAATAAAGCCATATGAGTATGAGGTAGGTGGTCTCGTGCCTTTCGCTAATTGTCAAGTTGATTATATATACTGGAGTGTCGCGTGCCCATTTTTGGGGTGTCTCCTTGATAGAATTTTGACTATTATCATTGTCTATTGTTTTTAGGTAATTAATTATGTGTTTGGAATCATTTTTAGGGTTTTTTGCTATTATTTAGGGCCACCCCAAGGGTATGTTTCCCTTGGATGGCCTTTTATGGTCGTTTGGCCTAGGATGTCTATAAGGCATGCCTTATTTCCCATTTTTGGGTTGTTAAAAATGAATTGATATTATTAATGAATTAATATCATATTAAATTGTAATTAAATCAACTAAGGGTTTGGTATTAGTGATTTTACTCTTTTCCCATGATATGCACATGCTTGTTTAATCATGTTTGGAATGTTTTGCTCCAATTGTGAACCTACCCGCGTGAGTTGTTTTTTGTTGAACCATGTAATAGTTTAATTTATATGTTTTTCTTGATATATGATATGTTACCACATGAGTTTATAAATTCTAAATCCATGTAATAGTTTAATTTACACGTGTTTCTTATTATAAGAATTGTGCCCATGTGAGTATTTGAAAGTCCAAGCCTTCTGAGGTTGGTTTTTGCTTAAGATTATATTAGATGCTCTTAATTTTGAACTTTTCATGCCTAATGAAATGTTAATTGTACTTATTTTGATTAAAAAGTTAAATAGTAATGGGTGAACCATGGATTCAGATTAGAATTCCATGGATATGTTCATGTGACTATTATACCTTATGCCTTGGGTGAATCATGGATCCATTGTGGGATTCCACAGACGAACTCAAAGAGTGTATTATTATATTAAGTCGTGATTGATCCATGGATGTAGTGGTTGGGATCATAGAGACTATGTTTAAAGGACGAACAAGTCATGGAATGAGGGATACCATGGATGGGTTCTATTGGAAATGTTTATAAGTATTGGGTGATACTTGGGTATTATTTATAAGATCTAAGGATGACCCAATTGACATATACTTACACCAAGCCTAGAGTGAGATCGGGTTCCTAATAGGATTGTACGAATGAGCTCATAGGATGTAGGAGGTTTTACATCAGGAGTAATACTTGAATTACAACTTAGGAATGTCAAGGACGTACTCATATTTAATTTGAATAATTAAATGTAATGACTTATGATGTGTCTTTCAAGCCAAATCACAAGCTTGGATTCAGTCTTCACTTATACTTATTTAGATAGCCTTCTAAGGTATCTGTTGTGATTACTTTTACATGGGTTTTTTCGGGCTTATATTGGATCTTGAGACTTATATAATTCAATGTAATTGAACTATTAATGAGTATGAAATAAATATAAATGGAAACTAGTTCTTGTATGACTATTTACTTTTGAGTACTTTCTAGTTTATTGCTTTCATTATTGTACACTGCCTGTTATGTATATTCACTAATAGATTGGCATAAACCTTGGGTAGTTTCCTACTAGGATTTAGTTTCTCACCCTATTTGGGTCATGTTTTTGGGCCCAAACATATTATATTTTTGCAAGTGTCGATAAGGGAAAATGCACTTCTTTGAGTACTTCGTTTACTATTTAGGAGCAGGAGAGCATGGGACCAAGCTGAGACTTGCAATGTTTCTGAGTTCTTTTTACCTTTTTGTATTTTTGGTACTTATATCCTATATTACTATAGTGTAACCTATTTGGATATCTTCTTAGAACATGTAACATGCATAATCATCTCTCGTATGATATGGCATATGGTTATTTATATTATCAATCTTCCATTGTTTGCTTCTATTGCATGGTATTATTGATTCCACTATTGATTTTATATTGTATTCCATTGTGTTTCACTCTAACAATGAGGGCATAGTTTCCCCACTATCACACTTAGGCCCTCACTTCTAGTCGGTATCCTCTGGCATTTGGGTAAATGTGTTCGAGGCTATGTGGCCAACCGAGTACAGGGCACCTTTGAGTGGCACCCAGATTTGGGATGTTATAAAGTGGTATCAGAGCATGGTATTTTCTGGTTTTCCTTATTGTTTGGTGAAATTAGAGAGGGATAGTAAATAAATAGAGTTTGGTAATAAACTGTGTCCGGGAGTAGCTACCCCACGTATAGGGAAAATCAAAATTTCCTCGAATTGAATTGTGATTTTTGGATTTTGAGCTATTATAATTGATTTGATTTCACCATTGGGTGAGACACTTATATTTTGATTCTATTGTTGTTATTATTATGGTTCTATTTTTTTGCAACCCTATGAGACAAGTGTATTCCATCTCATTCATAATATAGGCACTTACTATAAATCACATACCATGCATTCTTTCTATTCCATTTAGAGAGAATTATTGATTGCATGATGTTGTGATAGATATAATTCTAGATATACATGCTGTTGTGATAGGTATTATGATAGATATGCCTACTATTATGATAGTTTTATTGGTTCATGTTATGGTTCAAATTGTATGGATGCCAAAATTTGGTCCATAAGGTGTATGGGCCCTCTTGGATCAGAATTTGGTGGATCATTTTTTGGCCTTAAATTAAATTGTGTTATGATATGCTGCAGGTGGATGCCAAGATTTGATTTGTGTGGAGTATGGGCCCCCATGGATCAGAATTTGGCATACCTTTGGTTTACTTTTCAATAATGGGGGTTCCGAGGAAGTTCTAGGTATTTTCTATTAGGAAACCCAGAAAACACGGTGTGTGGCTCTATGAACACAAGCCATGTGTTCTTATGTATGAGAAGAAATAATTTTCTTAAGTACACACTTCATACTATGTGTACATGTCGTGTGGTAAATGACTGTGTGTCTGGTCGTGTGAAGAGGAACACAGAATGATGGTTTTTTAGACCATGCACGTTGTGTACTTTAGATACACATAGCGTAGTTTTAGATAGGCAGACCCCATGTGGCTCTGGTAATGTAAAAGTACATAGCCAAGAGGAGAGACTTGAGTACACACCATGTACCATCCTTACACATCGTGTATCTGGGGTGTTTACACACCCAGGTTTGCGAAAGTACATGCCCATGTGAGAGCTTGAGGGGACACATCATGTATAGTTTCTACATGTCATGTACTCCTCTTCTGGTAAATTTTGAGGGTTTTCTTCTCCTGTTTAGTTCTTTCACTCTTGAACTTCAAACCTTGATAATGAACTTGAATTGAGGTGTGTGATTGACCTTATAGAGTCATGCCTCCACAATGACCTTCAATTTTATGCCAGGAGAGTGATGATGATCATACCCTAGAGGTGGTAGGTCATGGGCTACCATTGGATTATCCAATTGTGCTAGTTGAGGCACTAGCTGTTATACTAGACATAGGTGCTGATGAACAGTTTTGTGAAGGCTTTGTGAGGTTCATACAAACTTTTTAGGGAGCATCAAACCTTTCCACGTCTATGGAAGAATTGATGTGAGTGTTCTAGTAGCATCATTCACCCATGTTTTCAGGGGATGGTGGACCACGGGATGCAGAGTCATGGATGGAGCCCATGATTTCAGTCTTCGAGCACTTAAAGACACCTCCTGAGAAGAGGGTAAAGCCCGTGATGTATATGTTGTGTGATTCCTCCAAGAGATGGTGGGATGTTATTACTCAGTCGGAGTGTCATCGTGATATGACATGGGAAGATTTTCATACAGTTTTCTATGATTATTATTTTCTTGAGACACTAAGAGATTATAGATATTGGGAGTTTATGCATCTATAGTAGGGAATTATGTCACTTATGGACTATTCTGTTCATTTTACTAAGCTCTAGCAATCTGTTCCCATTCTGATGGGTAATGATGTAACAAAGGCTAGGCTATTTTAGGATGGTCTTTGGTATGATGTATGATTGTAGGTAAATGTCTTCAAGTTGACTATTATATCTACTATAATGAATTAGACACTGATTACTGAGAAAAATATGAGGGAATATGAAGGTGTGAGCCAGGGCGGTTCGGCACTGAGATCTAGTATTGTCTCAACCGGTATTAAGAAGTTTCATCTGGAGCTTTCTCATGGTGACAGTAGAAGTCAGAAAGTATCTTCAGGTGTCCAAGTGTGGTTCTACCAGTGTGGTAGGCTAGGGAATTCGAGGCCACAATGTTCGTAGGACCCAGTAGAGTGTCGATATTGCGGTAAGATGGTCCATCTATAATGCTTCTGCATGATGTTTCCACTAGTGGCTAGTGAGAGAGGGTCTGTAGTGACTCCACATTCAGGAGTAGGTTCAGCAGATTCTCACCAGTTAGGGGACTGGAATGCATTGGGACGTTTAGGCCAAGGTGGTGGTCATGGTCATGGTAGCCAGACCCCAGGTTCTCAATGACAATAGGGTGGATCAGCTCAGGGTAGCTAGGTAGTGTCATAGATCTATGGTACAAGTCAGACTTATACAGTGCAACAGACCCAGTAGGAGCAGGATCCCATACCTCATATCTTGAGATCATTTTGAGTACACTAATAAAGCATCATTTATATGCTAAGCTCACAAAGTGCCACTTCTAGATGGATCAGATTCACTTCCTGGGTCACATCATCTTGTAGATAGAAGTATTAGTGGACCCAGAGAAGGTGAGGGTAGTAGTTTGTTAGGAGCATCCCTAGAATGTCTTTGAGGTGTGAATTTTTTTAGGGTTGTATGGTTACTACAGGTGTTTCATATGGGACTTCTCATGTTTAGAAGTGTCATTGACAGGCTTGACTAAAAAGGGTGTGAAGTATGTGTGGACAGATTCCTACAAGACGGCCTTTCAGGAGCTGAAAGGGAGATTGAATTCAATGCCGATACTGATTTTTCTAGAGCCAAACAGGATTTATACTGTGTACTATGATGCACTAGGTATCGGGCTAGGAGAAGTTCTTATGCAAGGATATCAGGTCATTGCTTATGGGTCTCAGTAGTTGAGTCCACATGAGAGAAATTCCCCGATGCACGATCTTGAGTTAGCTGTAGTTATTCATGCTTTACATTGTTGGAGACATTACTTATTGGGAGAGAATTTTGTGGTGTACACAAACCATAAAAGCCTTAAGTATATTTTTTACTCATTATGATCTGAATAAGAGGAAGAAAAGTTGGGTGGAATATCTTTAGTCTTTTGACTCCGATCTTGCCTACAATCCTAGTAAAGGTAATTTAATGGAAGATTCACTGAGCAGGAGGACTCGGGTAAAGGTAGTGCAATAGTCCAATAACGAGTGGCAGTTTATGCCTTTATTCTCTGAGATGCATTTGGTGGTGCATGACAGTCAAGGATATATGTTTCTTTCATCCTTAGTTGTTACCTCCATCCTATTGGACAGAGTAAGGATGAGACAGATATTGGACTCCGAAGGCCTAGTTCCATGGGAGAGTATGTCAGGTGAGGACCCTCCTCCTGGTTAGACTATAGGCGAGGATGAATTTATGTGTTTACATGGTCGCATATGGGTTTCTATAGACATGTGTGAGGAGTTGATATGGTATTTTCATGCCTTTATATGGGTAGTTCATCCTGATGTCACCAATATGTATTAGGATTTACATCGTCAGTATTGGTGGACAGGCATGAAAAGAGATATAGTTGGTTTTGTCATGAGCTGCTCCACCTGTCAGCAGGTGAAGGCAGAACACCTGCGACCAACCGAACTTTTACAGTAGCCACACATTCCTAAGTGGAAATAGAATTATGTCATTATGGATTTCATGATGGGATTATTGAGGTCGCCTCAAGGTAATGATATCATATGGGTTATTATTGATAGACTCAAGAAGGTTTCACACTTCATGCTGATCAAGGAAACTTTTAGTGTTGATGAACTTGGAAGTTTGTACATCCGTGAGATTATACGACTGCACAGGGTCCCACATTTTATCATTTCAGATAGGGATACCTGATTTACTTCTCATTTATGGAAAGGACTATAGAGGTATATGGGTACACATGTGCTCCTGGGCACAGCTTACCACCCCCAAATAGATGTCCAGTCAGAGTTCACGATTCAAGTGTTGGAGGACATGTGTTAGGAATACTTCCTAGATTTTAGGGGTTCTTAGGAGAGACACATACCCCTGGTTGAGTTCACCTATAACAATATATTTTAGGATACTATTCATATGGCGTCATATGAGGCTTTGTATGGTAGACCATGCTGATCACCCCTGTGTTAGCTGGAGGTAGGAGAGACATCTATGTTGGGACCTCGTCTTATACAGGAGACCACTGAATAGGTTCAGTTTATTTGGAAGTGGATGGATACTGTGTAGTATCGTTATAAATCTTATGTCAATAATCGCAGATGACCTATGGAGTTTGAGTTCAGGGATTGATTTTTCCTACATGTTGCACTGAAGTTGGGACACAAGTGGATAGAGAGACAGGTTAAGATTTCGCCGAGATACGTCGGGTCGTTCAAGATTCTGGATAGAGTCAGGTTGGTTGACTATCAATTGCAGTTACCTCAGAGGTACTAAGCTATGTATGACGTATTCCACATTTCTTAGTTGCGATGTTACTTCTCATACTCATCTCATGTTTTTCAGCCTGAGGAAGTTGAGTTGCAGGTAAATGTGTCCTTTGAGGAGAATCCTATACAGATTATGGATTGTATCATGAATGTTCTCAATGAACAGTTTGTTCCTTTAGTATGGGTGATATGGTAGCATGGATGAGTATAGGACGAGACCTGGGAGAGAGAGGTCTATGTAAAATCGCAGTGGACAGAGTTGTTCTTAGATATTTCTTCACCACCCTTGGAAGGGAAATTCGAGGATGAATTGGTTTAAGGGGGAAGTCTATAAGAACCTGGTTCTTCCTTTGAGGTATGAATCTTTTATTTTTAGTTTTTACTTAAGAAATAGGAGGAAAATAGTCCGAGTACTGGTTGTAGTCCTATTACATGATGTGACTATGGGATACACGTTGTGTAATCCCAGTGCACACCGTATATGGATGTTGGCAAGGCCTTTTTATGATGTGTAAGGCATGTCAGTAGAAGAAGGGAAAAACTTCCATATATACGGCATGTATTATCAAGTACACACTGAGTACTTTTCTTTTTTTGGATAAAACAGGAATTAGCCTCATGTTTTGTCAAACGGACAGAAGGTCTCACCTAGGTATCACAGATAGCAGTGCTGGAGGAAGTTTTGCCTCCTGATTCTTTATCTGAACTCCAATTCTAACACCATCAGATGTGTTAGAACCCCTTTAGTGATTTCTCGATTCCTCTTGAGTTGTTCTTCATGATTTCTTATCTCAACCTAGTTATAGAGGGTTGAGATTTTATGATTTTTTTTATATATACTCCATTCTAGGTTGAATTAGAGGTCAATGCTGGATAAAGAGAGTTGTACGAGTACAAGGTAGGTGGTCTTGTGCCTTCCACTAATTTTCAAGTTGATTATATGTGTCGGAGTGTCGCATGCCCATTTTTTGGGTATCTCCTTGAAAGAATTTTGCCTATTGTCATTTCCTATTGTTGTTTAGGTAATTTATTATGTGTTTGGAAGCATGTTTAGGGTTTTTTACCTTGATTTAGGGCCACCCCATGGGTGTGTTTCCTTTGGATGACCTTTTATGGTCGTTTGGCCTAGGATGCCTATGAGGCATGCCTTATTTACCATTCTTGGGTTATTAAAAATTAATTAATATTATTAATTAATTACAATCATATTAAATTATAATTGAATCGACTAAGGTTTTGGGATTAGTGATTTTCCCATTTTCCCATGTTAAGCATATGCTTGTTTAAGCATGTTTGGAATGTTTTTCTCCAATTGTGAACCTACCCACGTGAGTTGTTTAATGTTAAACCATGTAATAGTTTAATTTACATGTGTTTATTGATATATGATATGTGACCATGTGAGTTTATAAATTCCAAATCCATGTAATAGTTTAATTTACATGTGTTTCTTGTTATGAGAATTATGTCCATGTTAGTATTTGAAAAGCCAAGCCTTCTGAGGTTGGTTATTCATTGAGATTATATTTGATTCTCTTGGTTTTTAACTTTTCATGCCTAATGAATTGTTAATTGAACTTATTTTTATTAAAAGGTAAATAGTAATGGGTGAACCATGGGTTCAGATTAGAATTCCATGGACGGGTTCATGTGACTATTGTACCTTATGCCTTGGGTGAATCATGGATCCATTGAGGGATGCCACAAATGGACTCAAAGCAGGTGTTGTTATATTAAGTCATGAGTAATCCATAGATGTAGTGGTCGGGCTCATGGAGACTATTTTTAATGACCGAACGAGTCATGGAATGAGGGATACCATGGATGGGTTCTATTGGAAATGTATATATGTATTGGGAGATACTTGGGTCTTATTTATAGGATCAAAGGATAGACCAATTGACATATACTCACACCACACCTAGAGTGAGACTGGGTTCCTAAGAGGATCATACAGACATGCTCTTAGTATGTAAGTGGTTTTACATCAAGAGTAATACTTGAATTCCAACTTAGGAATGTCAAAGACAGACTCCGATTTAATTTGAATAATTCAATTGAATGACTTATGACACGTCTGCCAATCCAAAGAACAAGTTTGGATTCAGTCTTCACTTATACTTATTTAGATAGCCTTATGAGGTATCTATTGTGCTTACTTTTACACTAGGGTTTTCAGGCTTATGTTGGATCCTGAGACTTAAATAATTCAATGTAATTGGACTGTTAATGAATATGAAATAAATGTAAATGGAAACCAGTGCTTGTAGGACTGTTTAATTTTGAGTACTTCCTAGTTTATTACTTTCATTATTGTACACTACCTATTATATATATTCACTGACAGATTAGCACAAACCTTGGGTGGTTTCCAATTGGTATTTAGTCTCACACCCTGTTTGGGTCATGTTTTTGGGCCCAAATAGATTATATTATTATAGGCATCGATAAGGGAAAGTTCCCTTATCCAGGTACTTGATTTACTGCTTAGGAGCTAGAGAGAATGGGACCAAGATGAGGCTTATGATTATTTTGAGTTCTTTTGTCCTTTTTGTACTGTTGGTACTTATATCATATATTACTACAGTGTAACTTGTTTGATTTTTTTCTTAGAACATGTAACATGCAACATCATCTCTCATATGATATGACATCTAGTTATTTATATTATCAGTCTTCCACTATTTACTTCTATTTCATGGAATTACTTCTTCGACTATTGATTTGCTATTGTATTCCTCTGTGTTACACTCTGCCAATGAGGGCATAGTTTCCCTACTATCACACATAGGCCCTTGCTGCTAGTCGTTAGCCTCTAGCGTTTGGGGAAATATACTTGAGGTCATGTAGACAACTGGGTATGAGGAACATTTGAGTGGTACTCAGATCCAGGATGTTATAATTGGATCCACTTAACATGTGAAAAATGTGTATGGAATTCCTTTGTCAAAATATTACAAGAGTGTCACTCCTCCTCCACTATAAAAATCCCTCCTCTCCTCTCATTTCTTCAAAACTCTCAAAATAATTAGGTTCATCCAATATATGATAAAATATACTCTCAACAAACCTCTCTTTATCCTTGAATACTCCCTTTTTTCAAAAATCCTTCCAAGTAATCCCTTTGGTGCAAACCAAAAGGAGTTACCCGATTAAGAGGTAGCACCCTCCTTCAAGCTCCTTTCTTTTATTTTCTTTATCCACCACCTCAATTCATCTTATTACATGATTATAAAATAACAAAAGTATTATAAATATACTGAGATGTTTTTATTTGAAGGTTTTGACTTACACTTACACACACATTCATCTAATTGGTAATGAACATATTGTTTATGTGTACGACGAACTACTGCCTCACTAAACGAGGATTGTTCATTTTTCCTTTACTGCCTCTCATGGTGGAAATTATGATGGAAACTCTATTTATATGTGTTATATATTATATTTATTATGAATTTAATCTTCTTTAATCCTTTTACCACACATATCTTTATACTTTCCATTTGGTGTAAATACGATAATTTCGTTCGAGGAAGTGTGGACTACCGCCCCCTCAAAGCGATATGATTCATTCAAACACTACATAGAATGTATTAATGATGGGTTTACTGAACTTATATGATATATATGATATAATAATGATATTTGAATAATTATATATATACATATATGTCATTTACTTTCTTTCTTTCAATACGTCAATAAAACGGAAGCAGTGTTTATGCATACGTACGGCCTACTGTCTCCATAAACAGTGTGTTCCATTTTCATAATTCTATATTATATAGATTATTATAATAAACATATACTAAATATAAATGGTATTTATATCATGTTTTACATTATGGAAATCATGGTATAAGTATAAGGACCAAAGATATAACAAATTAAGACACGTGTGAAGAATAAAGCAAATATTACCCGAAGTGAAACCTTAATATAGGATTGTTAACAAGTGGGTAATATAAGGTCATAATCAAAACATATATTTAATTAGATATAAGAATATTATTTTATAAAAAGATTTATAATAAACTTTAATTTATTATATAGGAATCTTGTATGAGTATGAAGAGAGTCAAGACACAAGGTAAGGGAATTTCATCGCACTTTTGATTTCTGTGAGGTACATGATATATTCACCACCCATTCCTTTTTTGTGGTGTATATACTGCCCATGGATGTATTATATTATTATTATAATTATATTTATGGATATTTACATATCCATTTTATGGTCTTTCTTTCATGGGGTTTATGTTTCAAAAGTTACCAAATCGGTAAAGTAATTTTGTCTCAATTTTCCTTCTTTGAGACACATGTCATGTTATGCACCTATATTTTTCCATGAGATGTATAAACTACATTTAATGTGTTATATCATGAATATAATTATTTTAATTATATTTTAAGATTCATGTAATTTCATTTTATTCCATGGGGATTATAGTTCAAAGTTACCAAGTAGTAAGAGTTTATTGAAACAATCTCATCACTTCTCGAGATTGTTTATGATTATACTTCCTTTGATGAAATATTATGATCCATATCTTAAGAACTCTCATGAATTTTCTTCTCCTCTGGTTATTCATAATATATTCATGTTTTGGTACCATTTTTTTACTTTTTGGTACATAATATAGTTAAGAAAGTGTTTTTAAGAAAGCCCAACTCTACCCTCTCTTTAGTCGGAAATCTTTGTTCCTTCAAAACCATGTTTTCTAAAAAGGGTTTCCAATAATATTCTACTATTATCCTATAATATTTAAAATAAATTTTTACCATTTTTTGTCTTTTACTATTATTTCAATAGAATCTTCTTATCACTTTCCTAATAAGACATTTTTTTTATCTTTTTACCATGAAAACGGAATATTCTTTTTACCTCCTACAACATGTACAGATTTACCCACCGTAATTTCTATGAAATTCATTTCCATGTTTAAAAAGGTTAATTTTTAAGAAAATTCTTTTAAAACTAATTTTCAAGGAAAATTGTTTTCAAAATATTTTCAAACTTCTTTCATAATGTTTTAAGTAAAAAGGTTTTAAAAACATTTTCAAGCTTTCTATATAATTTTTCAAAGTTATTTTCAAATAAATGGTTTTCAAAACGTTTTATAGCTTTATTTATAAGTTTTTAAAGTGTTTCCAAAGAAAAAAAAATTAAATGTTTTGAAGCTTATTCTATAAGTTTTCATGGAAAAATGTTTTCAAAATGATTTGAATTCTTCTTTATATGTTTTCATGGAATTTTTCTAAGAAAATAATTTTTAAATGGTTTTATGCATTAAAAAACCTTTTTCAAAGAATAAAGGATATTTTCTTTAAGAAAAGTTTTTAAAATATATTTCAAAATTATTTTCCATCTAAGATGACATCTGTTGAGGTTACTCATTCCTTTCTAGGAAATGATTTAAAGGTTACATTCATATTATTTCTATGAATGAGTTATGCTTAATGTCTGTCTTTATGAAACCCATTTCTCTTTCATGGGTTATATATTTATGAAATCTATTTATTTTTCATGGGTTATATTTTTATGAAATATGTTTCTATTTCATGGGTTATATGTTTATGAAATTCTTTTCTCTTTCATGGGTTATGATTTTGTTGAAATGATTATAAAACCTATATCTTTTTCATAGGTTTTGATATGATTACATGTTTATGATACCCATTTCATTTTATGGTTTATGATATGATTGTTTATGATTTTATGGCACATGTATGTATGATTTAATTATGATATGGGTGGAACTTATATCTCCCTCTAATGAATTGGGAAAGATTTATATCTCATGAGATATAAATGGATGGAATAAAAAATGAACTCAGTTTAGTATTACGGGGATGGAATAAGAAATGAACCCAGTTTAGTATTATAAGGCTAGAATAAGGAGTGAACTCAGTTAAGTAATAAAGGGATAGAGTTGGGTGTGAACCCAGTTTAGTAAAAGACATTTTCTACTAATATGGCCTTGACATCAATTCCTTGACTACTATGGAAATCATTATATATGTTTATGTGTCTGCCATAATTCCATGTTGTATTACTATGTTATGCTTTCATATCTTATGTTATTTATTTACTTATGATTCATATCTTATGAAATACCAATATTTATGCCATGATTCATGTTTATAATATTTGATATTCAGGGTATGACCTTTTATTTTCATGATCATGTTCTCATACCCCTATGCTTATGTTTATACTTACATGTCTCTCTTGTTTGACCTTACTGAGCATCTGATCTCACCTATTTTTATGTTCCCTTCCCTAGGTTATAAAGATATATTTCTTGTATGATATGTCTAAGAGTTGTGCTAGTCTTGGAGAACCTAGTGGGAGATAATGTTGCTTGCTCATGTACCAGTGTTTGCATTTCCATGTTTCCAAAGGCACTAAACTAATACGGTCTTTGGGAACCCATTTGTTAAATGTTTTAAGTATTCTGCAAAAGTGATGTAATGTTAATGTATGAAAAGTGAGGGTTTCTATAGTTGGTATCAGAGCAAAGATTTAGTTAACCTTTGGAAACTAGGATGAGAAAACTTTAGAAAGATCCCTAGGTACATTTCTAAGCATATTTCTAGGGATATATCTAAGGATAAGTATAAGGATGAGTCAATGTTTAGGAAAATGTCCTAGAATTTTGGTAAAGGATATAGTGAGTAGTTTATTGGAAATACATTCCTATTTGGATACTACAAGTGGATGTGGATCTGGAATATATGTACCTAGGAGTGATAACTCTAAAAATATGTTCCAAGCCTCACTTGGGGTAATCTGGTACATGACAAAAGGCCTTTTTGCACACCTAGTTTGATACTCCAGGGGGATATGCTTTATAAATTCACAAACACTTCATGAACCATCATGAAGGATTTAAATATAAGTTGGCTATAAATAACCTAGAATAAATCTAAGGTGTCATAGATTAAGTAATGTTTCATAATTTTGACATCATATAAGTGGTTTTCATGATTATGTGATTCCTCACTGTGATAATCGTTTCTTACTCAATTCAATATAGTTTTAGTTAATGGAGGGAACTAGAAGGAACTGGATTAATGATGAATGTGATGGAAAATATATTGATTAAAAGTTGAATGGGATGATCACTAGAGTGAAGGATGTTGTGGTCATGTCTAATAAGTTTTCACGGAACATGATTAACAATGTGTACCTTAACCAACTCTCAGACTCACCAAGGAAGAAAAAGAAGGAGTTCTATAAGAGTTCGAGTAATGGAGACCATGGAGTAAAGAAGATTTGGTTTACTTTGTGTCAATAATGTGGAAATAATCACCCAAGTAAATGTCTTATAGGTTCAATAAGATGTTTTAACTATGGAAAAGAAGGACACAAAGCAAGTGAATGCAGGGGGAAAATGAAGAGTTCGGTTAACGAAATGGATGAGAATATTGGATTATCTAAGACATCATCGAAGGTTAAGTGTTTTAAGTGTGTAATAAATGGTCATTATACAACACAATTTCCCAAGATGAAAGCTCCTAAATAGAATCAGTAAGGTGGTGCGAGTAATGGTTACATTGTTGATGATGAAGAGACTACAGATGAAATGTGAAAGGAAAGAGGTATTATGTAATATAATGAGGTATAATTATTAATGGATTAAGGATTAATTGTAATAATCAAAGTTTTTATATATTTGGATTCAATAATTATGTTATATGAATGGTGAAATATATAAGGATTGTTCAGTTTATATTTTTCACTATGGATTTACAAGAACATGTTGAATGGTTCCGATAGAATAGAAAAGTGATTTAATGGAAAGGTGATTTCCATGGAAAATGAATGATTAGGGGAAAGATAAACCTTAATATTTTCCTTATGTTATTATAATGTTGTTTGGATAAATATATGTGGGATATGAATAAGTAAATTGGAAGGTACTGATTACCTTGGAACTAATTAAGGACTTGTTGGCAGGTGGTTTATGCTATCATTGATGAAGTTTACAACATTTTTGGATTTAAGGAATATATATAATATACTTTGAATAGGAAACATGCATGTTTTCAATAAGTATTTGTGTTAATTCAGTTCATTACCCTATTTCAAGAGAATACTTGATGAAGGTATTCACATATTTGGAATGTGACAACCTAGAGCTACTTTGTTATATTTTTGGAATCAATGTTAAGGTGATTTTATGAATTTATTTATAAAGTTTTGGATTTTCATCTTTTATAAGGATTATAAGGTAAAAAATTCATGAAAAGTTTAACTTAAACATTAGAGGAAGTATTTATGTATTTAGATTGTATTGAAAACCTTAGTTAAAAGGCTATGTTGTGATTAACCTTATTCCAAGGATGCCTATCTTATTTATTTTGGAAATTATATTGGTGTGGTTTTAGAAAAGAACATTGTGTATGTCGGGTGAAAACCAATCAAGTCTAGAAGTTTGTGGGTCTTGAACTCATGAATAAATGATGATAAGGGTTTCACGTCTACCACTGGCTCGCACGATGTCATGGTTAATGTATAATTTTTTATGATTAAATATTTATGATGAAAAAATAGTGTTACTTTTTATGTTTAGAGGTTAATGTATTAACCATATTGATTTTGAAGGGTATTTAGAGACAAAATAGTTATAATTTTCATTCTTTTACAGGCCTTAAGAACTGCTAAAAGTGTATTTTAGTGCTTTGGGCATCAAAGTTAATTTCTGGACATCCATTTTCTTGAAGTAATGAAATAGATAAAAAACACAACTAGAGAATAAAATTTCATTTATAGAAATATATCAAGTAAGTATATTTCCTTATATTATTGGTCGATAAAAGAATTTCTCAGTGTTAGTATAATGATCAAAATAATGTGTTTTCCTAATACCTTAATTTTTGTTGAGTCGATGGACTTTTAAATCGTCACAGATTTATGACTTTGAGTCCCTCAAATTTTCTTTGATCATTCACTTGTTTATGATTGATGTCCTCAATCACTCCCTATAAATATTTATGATTTTCATCCATGTCCAATATTTACTCCCAACCTATGTTCTCCTATGTGTAAACCTATTTATATGTTACTTTGGGTAATCATTATGGTTTCAACTTTCTCTTTTAAAGGGAAGTTTTAATATTCATTTTTATAATTTGGGTTTCTATGAATGAAACTTTAAAGTATTAAAACTTAGATAACTCAAATGAATTTTGAGGGAAAATTTAATTTTAAGGGGGGTAGAATGTAACACCCTAAATTTTTTTGAATTGTTTTTTTTCCGAATTAATTTAACCTTTTTAATATTTTTCATTTCACACAACACTAAAAATAGTTTATTTTATATTAAAGCACTATGTTTGGATTTCATTATATGAAACACCAATTTAATCGTACACTACATGAAACATAAATTTTATATTTCTTTACACATAACATTGATATTATCTTACGTTATACACAATAATGACTTTCCTCGATGGCTTGCATAACACACAAGACCAAGTTTTACTAAACAATAATATATTATTAAAATGTTATTATTTAATATAATAAGATATAACTTAGCCATTAAATTAGTGTTTATGAATAATATTAACTAATTTATAAAAATATATAGTTTAAATAGATATAATATGATTAATATGTTACCAATTAATTAAAAATGAATATGAAAACTGATTGAATATAAAAGAAAATATTATTATTTTTATGGTCACAAAGTTGTTTTATCCTAATAAATTAAATTAAATATAATTAGTAAGTGATATTAATTTAATATATAAGTTATATATTCAATAAAATATTTTTGATATTCATTCAATGGATTTGATAAGCATATGATAAGAACAAACCCAATTTTATGTTTAAAAACCTATATTTTTAAAAAGATATTTTTACCACCTTTTGACGGAGAACCCATTTTAAATCCAAATTTTAGAACTTTTATAGATTTAATATGTCAAAATAAAATTTATATTTTAAATAAAAATATAAAATTTAGTTTAGGATAAATTTTTGGTATTTTTCTGTAAGGTTTCATTTTTTAATGAATAGTTAGAAACACTGAATTTTAATTCAAAACTTATTTTTCATCTAATTCATTTATAAGGTTAAATTATATTTTAAATTGGTTTAAAATTTTAATTAGATAATATTTTTATCAATTAACCCAATTTAGGTCATTGGAACTAATTTCATATTTAAATTGGATATAAAAACTTAGCAAACTTTTGATCTTTTTTACTTTAAAAACCCACAGTGTCATTCCATTAGTGGAATTAATTTTAAATTAATTTCTACCAATTATACGGTTGGAATTTATAAAAATGGATTCCATATTTTTAATCATAATAATTTATAATATCTAATATTATCAAATTATTTTTTTAGAAAAAATATTAATGAAAGTAATTAAAATTAATCACATCGATTAAGGTAAAATTAAGATTAACTAAGGACTAAAGCTTAAATTTAAGACCAAAAAAAACATAAACGCTTGTCCAAGAGCCATTTTATGGGAATATTTCAAGAATATACTCATTTTTATCTAATTTTTTCCATTATTGGATCCACTTGACATGTGAAAAACGTGTATGGAGTTCCTTTGTCAAAATATTATAAGAGTGTCACTCCTCCTTCGCTATAAAAGGCCTCCTCTCCTCTCACTTATTCACACCTCTCAAACCACTTATTTTCAGCCAATATTTTCTTAAATATCCTAAAAAAAACTCTAAATTCATCCTTTAAGCCTCCCTTTGTTCATAAATATTTCCAAGGAATCCCTTTGGTGAAAACCAAAAGGAGTTACCCGATTAAGAGGTAACACCCTCCCTCAGGTTCTTTTCTTTTCTTTTATTTCTCCACCACCTCAATTCATATTATTCAATGATTATAAAACAAAACTAGTATCCTCAATATACTAAGATTTTTTATATTAATGGTTTTATCTACACTTACACACACATCCATCTAATGGGTAACAAACATACTATTTATGTGTACGATGAACTACCATCTTACTAAACAATGATTGTTCATTTTTCCTTTACCACCTCTTATGCTAGAAATTATGATAGAAACTCTATTTATATATGTTATATATTATATTTATTATATATTCAATATTTTTTAATCCTTTTACCATACATATCTTTATACTTTCCATTTGGTGTAAATATGATAATTTTGTTTGAAGAAGTGTGGACTACCACCCCTCAAAGTGATGTGATTCATTCACACACTACATGGAATATATTAAGGATGGTTTTAGTGAAATTATATGATATATGTGATATAATAATGATACTAGAATAATTATATATATATACATATATATATATACATATATTTCATTTACTTTCTTTCTTTCAATGCGTCAATAAAATGGAAGCAACGTTCATGCGTACGTACGGCCTACCGTCTCCATGAACAGTGTATTATATTTTCATACTTCTATATTATATTGATTATTATAATAAATATATACTGAATATAAATGGAATTTATATCATGGTTTACATTCTAGAAATCATGATATAAGTATAAGGACCAAAGATGTAACAAATTAAAACACATGTGAAGAACAAAACGAATATTACCCAAAGTGAAACCTTAACATAAGATTGTTAACAAGCGGGTAATATAAGGTAATAATAAAACCATAAATGGTATTAGATATAATAATATTCTTTTTTAAAATATTTATAATAAACTTTCATTTATTATATAGGAATCTTGTATGAGTACGAAGAGAATCAAGACACAAGGTAAGAGAATTTTATCTCACTTTTTATTTTCGTGAGATACATGATTTATTCACTAACCAATCATTGTGTGTGGTGTTTATACTACCCATGTATGTATTATATGATTATTATAATTAAATTTATGTGTATTTACATATAAATTTGATGATATTTCTTTCATAGGGTTTATGTTTCAGAAGTTACCAAATCGGTAATGTAACTTTATCTCAATTTTCCTTTTTTGAGACGCATGTCATGTTATGCACCTATATTTTTCCATGAGGTGTATAAACTAAATTTAACATGTTATATCATGAATATATTTCTTTTCATGATATTTTAAGCTTTATTTAATTTCATTTTCTTACATGGGTATTATAGTTCAAAGTTACCAAGTAGTAAGAGTTTATTGAAACAATATCATCACTTCTCGAGATTGTTTATGATTATGCTTCCTTTGATAAAATATTATGATCCATATCTTAAGAAATATCATGATTTTTTTATTCTCTATCTATTCACTATATTTTCATGTATTGGTACCATTTTTTCACTCTTTGGTACATAATATAGTTAAGAAAGTGTTTTTAAGAAAGACCGACTTTACCCTCTCTTTGGTCAGAAATTTGTGTTCTGTCAAAACCATGTTTTCAAAAAAGGGTTTCCAAGGATATTATAGTATTCTCTTATAATCTTTAAAATACATGTTTACCCTTTTTTTACCAAATTTTTCAATGAAATATTCTTATAAATTTCCAAACAATGAATTGTTCTTACCTTTTTACCATGCAAAAGGAATATTCTTTTTACCTCATACGACATGTATGAATTTACCATCCTTCATTTCTGTGAAATTCCTTTCTATGTTTAAAAGGTTTAATTTTTAATAAAATTCTTTTAAAAGTAATTTTCAAGGAAAATTTTTTTTAAAATTTTTTCAATATTCTTTCATAAGTTTTTGAGTAAAAATATTTTCAAAACATTTTCATGCTTTCTTTATAAGTTTTCAAAGTTATTTTCAAATAAATGGGTTTCAAAATGTTTTCAATATTTATTTATAAGTTGTCAAATTATTTTCAATTAAATGATTTTCAAAACATATTCAATATTTATTTTAAAGTTTTTAAAGTGTTTCCAAATAAAAAAAATAAAATGTTTTGAATCTTATTCTATAAGTTTTCAAGTGAAAATGTTTTCAAAATGATTTGAAGTCTTCTTTATAAGTTTTCAAGGTATTTTCTAAGAAAATTATTTTCAAATGGTTTTATGCATTAAAAAATCTTTTTTAAAAAAGAAAGGATTTCTCCAAGAAAAGTTTTTGAAAGATATTTCAAAATTATTTTCCATTTAATATAACATTTGTTGAGGTTACTCATGTCTTTATAGAAAATGATCTAAAGGTTAAATTCATATTCTTTATCTGAATGGGTTATGCTTAATGTCATTGTCTTTATGAAACTCATTTCTCTTTCATGGGTTATATGTTTATGAAATCTATTTCTCTTTCATGAGTTATATGTTTATGAAATCTGTTTCTCTTTCATGGGTTATATGTTTATGAAATCCGTTTCTCTTTCACGGGTTATGCTTTTGATGAAATGATTATAAAATCGTTATTTTTTCCACAGGTTATGATATGATTACATGTTTATGATAACCATTTCATTTTATGGGTTATGATATGATTGTTTATGATTTTTTAGCATATGTATGTATGATTTAATTATGAGATGGTTGGGACCTATATCTATCTCTAATGCATTGGGTAAAGATTTATATCTCATGAGATAGACATGGTTGGAATAAGAAATGAACTTGGTTCAGTATTACAGGGTTGGAACAAGAAATGAACTTAGTTCAGTATTATAGGGTTGGAATGAGGAGAGGACTCAGTTCAGTAATACAGGGCTGGAATAGGGTGTGAACCTGGTTCAGTAAAGGACTTTATCCACTAAGATGACCTTGGAAGCAATGCCTTGACTACTATGTAAATCATTATATATTCTTATGTGTCTTCCAAAATTCCATGTCTTATTCCTATGTTATGCTTTCATGGCTTATGTTCTTTATTTCTTTATGATTCATATCTTATGAACTGTCAAGCTTTATGCCATGATTCGTGTTTATGATCTTTGATATGCAAGGTATGATCTTCTATTTTCATGATCATGTTCGCATACCCCTATGCTCATGTTTATGCTTATATGTATCCCTTGTTTACCCTTATTGAGAATCAGAGCTCACCCCTTTTTATGTTTTATTCCCTTGGTTATGAAGATATATTTCTTGTATGATATGTCTAAGTGGGGTTCTGGTCTTGGATAACATAGTGAGAGATAATGTAGCTCTCTCATGTACTCATGTTTATGTTTCCATATTTCCAAAGGCACTATAATAATACGGTCTTTGGGCATCCATTTGTATAATATTTTATGTATTCCTCAAAAGTGATGTAATGTTAATGTATGAAAAGACATGGTTGCTATAGTAATAGAGTTGGTTGACGACACCAATAACATGTACTATAGCATAGTGGACTTCGACATGTTATTGTTACAAAATGGACCTTTCTAACATGGGTATTGTAGCTCCATAAACTTTACTGGAATCATTATTATAGTACAATATACCAATTTTTTATATTTAACACAATAGCAACATAGGTTACTTTAGTACTTTGTTGCTTTATGAGCTCATTTCAAGCTAGGGTTTCTATAATCGGTATGTGTACTTTGTAATTTTCTCTTGGATATAGTGGATTTTAGTTTGCTTCTTTGTAGACATAGGGATTATTCTTGAACCATGTAAATATTTGTGTTCGTATTCTTGTTCTGTTTCTTGTTCTTTTCCATTTTTCTCCATTTTACTTCTATTTCTAGAACTATTTTTCATTGGAGCTCCTAGAGTTTCCATAACAGCATATCCAATGCACCTATATCGGCCACCTAGTGACCCAGACTATGGGACAACCCCTAGTTTCTCCACTAGGTACCCAGTGTCGTCACATCGGGCACCTAGTGGACTGTTTCAACCACCCTTTCAGTTCTTTTAATTGAAAAACACCCTGAAATTCAATCAAGCCTTTTTTTACCCAAACTTGCACTTTTAAAACTTCCTTTTTAACATTTTAAATACATCCATGTTATAATCCATATTTTCTCTAACTCCACCAACACATACTGGTGCAAGTCGTTGCAGGTCACATAACGACTACTCAATTGGTCACATGATGACTACTCCAATGATCACATGACAATTATCATACCCCCATCCCCAATATTTTTCTCTTTTATAAATTCCCTCAAATCAAGTTCTCAAAATTTTACTTCTCATCCATATTATTTTTTCTCAAAAAAATTTACTTATATTTATATAGTGCCTAGTCCAATGCAATGGATATTTTTTCCTGACGTGTTTTTTATAGTCATCCTAATTATTAGAGACTATCCACCATAAAAATTTAAAAGAAGATTAATTGTGTTTGTTTTTATTGTTTTTTACTTATATTTATAACATAGAAAATGTAAGCATAAGTTTGATTTGCACTATCTTCTTACGAAATCATAATAGATAATTATTATTATTTTTACTAAGGTGATGTTCCCTTTTTTATTCACTTGAATTATATTTATTTATTTTTATGGAAAGTTTTTTGAAATGCATTTTCTCGATTCCAATGGTTTGAGGGAGGAAAGTATCCAAAGTGAGTGAATTGAAGAAGGAAAAGATCTTAAAAGCTCTCTCTTGATGATTCTTTGGGATTTCATAATTGTGTGAATAATCTTTATTGCTTTATTATTTGAATTGATAACACATGAAGGCAACTCAACCACTTAGTTAAAATATTTATTACAATCATCATAATTGTTTTTATCAACAAAAAATAAGAGGCTTTCAAAACTTCCCTTTTACTCAGATGAATTGTTATTTTTATTTCGATCGAGTTATATTTGTATCATTCACTTTTCCATTATTTCCTTTTTTGTGACATGAATCATGATTAGACAGTTTTTAATTAGTTTTATATTGAATTTAGACTTTTAAATTTAATTAATATTGTAAGAACTCAGTTCTTCCTTTGAGGTATGATTTCTTCTTTTCTTTTTCCTTTGAGTTATTTTTGAGAAAACAAGGGAAATTTGGGCAATGTAAAGGAATATGGGGTTACACACCGTGTACCTAAGCACACATCGTGTAGTATGACTGTATGTGAAGGGAATACATGGAATTTGGTCATGTAGTTAAGTAAAAGATGAAAAACCAACTACATGTTGTGTACTTCCTATTACACACCGTGTATATGGGCTTACATTCCATGTAGTTTATGTTTTTCACTTTAGGTATTGGGCTGGGAGTAGTGCTTGTATAGGGGGATCGAGTTGTTGCGTACGGGTCTCGGCAGTTGAGGCCACATGAGAGGAATTACCCAATGTGTGATCTTGAGTTGGCCGCAGTTGTTCATGTTTTGCGCTGTTGGAGACATTATTTATTGGGAGAGAATTTTGTGGTGTACACGGACCACAAAAGTCTCAAATACGTCTTTACTCGGCGTGATTTGAATCTGAGACAGTGAAGGTGGTTGAAATACCTTCAGTCGTTCAATTTTGAGCTTGCCTATACACTTGGAAAAGGCAATGCAGTGACTGACGCACTGAGTAGGAGGACTCAGATACAAGTAGTGTAGGAGTCCAGTGGTGAGTGGCAGCTTATGACTTTGTTCTATGAGATGCATTTAGAGGTGCACGGTAGTCAAGGAAAAACTTATCTTTCATCTCTCATTGTTACCTCTACCCTACTAGACAGGGTGAGGATGAGGCAGCTATCAGATTCTGAAGGCTTAGTTCTATGGGAGAGTGTGGCAGGTGAGGACCCTCCTCCTGGATGGAAAATAGGTGAGGATGAAGTTGTGTGTATCCATGGATGTGTGTGGGTTCCAGGGGATATACGCAAGGAGATGATGCGGGAGTTTCATTCTTCATCTTGGGCAGTGCATCCCAGAGTCACCAAGATGTACCGTGACTTGCGCCATCAGTATTAGTGGTCGGGTATGAAGTGAGAAGTATCTGGTTTTGTTACTAGGTATTCCACCTGTCAATAGGTGAAGGCAGAGCATCAGTGGCCGACTGTGCTTTTACAACAGTTATCTATTCTGAAGTAGAAATGGGATGATGTCGCGATGGATTTCGTGATAGGGTTACCAAGGTCACCTGGAGGCAGCGACGTTGTGTGGGTCATAGTTGACAGGACTACGAAAGTTGCTCACTTCTTGTCGATCAAAGAGACCTTTGGTGTTGATGAGCTTGGAACGATGTATATCTGAGAGGTGGTATGACTTCATGGGGTCCCTCATTCTATTGTTTCAGATAGGGACGTCAGCTTTACATCTCATTTCTAGAAGAGTTTTCAGAGGGCACTGGGTACACAGGTGCTTCTGAGCACAACATACCACCCTCAGACTGATGGTCAGTCAGAGCGTACGATACGAGTGATAGAGGACACGTTGTGTGCATGTGTTCTGGACTTTTGGGGATCATAGGAGAAGCATATTCCCCTGGTCAATTTCACCTACAATGATAGTTTTCAGGCGACTATACAGATGACACCTTACGAGGCTTTATATGGTAGGTCATGTTGTTCTCCCCCGTGCTGGTTAGAGGCAGGTGAGGCAACCTTACTGGGACCACGTCTCTTGCAGGAGACTTTTGAGTAGGTTCACTTGATTCAGAGATGGATGGCTACTGCGCAATCTCGTCAAAAATCTTATGTCGATCGTCGCAGATAACCTTTGGAGTTCGAGGTTGGGGATCAAGTTTTCCTACGTATCGTACCGAGGTTGGGACACAAGAGAATCAAAAGATAGGGTAATATTTCACCGAGATATGTCAGACTGTTTGAGATGCTGGAGAGAGTCGGGTCGGTTGCCTATCAGTTACAATTACCTTAGAGGTACCGATCCATGTATGACGTCTTCCATGTATCTCAGTTGCGCCGCTATCACTCAGACTCATCTCACGTTTTTCAGCCTGAAGAGGTTGAGCTTCAAGTTGATGCATCCTTTGAGGAGCATTTGATTCGTATAGTTGACAGGAGCACGAAGGTTCTTCAAGTCCGGTCAGTTCCTCTTATACGGGTGTTATGGAAGCATGGTCGAGTATAGGACACGACTTGGGGGAGGGAGGCCAACATACGTGCTCAGTGGTCAGATTTATTCTCATATATTCCTTTACCACCCTTGGAAAGGCAATTTGGGGATTAATTGCTTTAAGAAGGGAAGTTTGTAAGAACCTGGTTCTTCCTTTGAGGTACAATTTCTTCTTTTCTTTTTCCTTTGAGTTATTTTCAAGAAAACAAGGGAAATTTGGGCAATGTAAAGGAATCTGGGGTTACACGCTGTGTACCTAAGCACACACTGTGTAGTATGCTCGTGTGTGAAGGGAATACGTGGCATGTGGGAATGTTGGCAAGGAAAAGAGAAAAAACCAACTACATGTCGTGCACTTCCTGGTACACGTTGTGTAGTCATGTCGGCAGATCCTGAAAAGTAAGTCGGTGGAAGTCAGCCATCAAATGAACTGTTAAATGATATACACGCCGTGTATATGGGCTTACACACTGTGTAGTTTATGTTTTTCGCTTAAAACAGGCAGTAGCCTCATTTTCTGTCATTTTGGACAGAGGAGGCACTGGGTTCGCGAGGCAGTAATGCCGGAAGGGGATTTGGTTCCCGATTGAGCATCTGAACTCCGTTTCGATCGTCGTCGGTCTTGTTTGAACCCAATCAGTGAGTGCTCAATTACTCTTGAGTCGTTCTTGGTGATTTTAGTTCTCGACTAAGTTATTTAAGGTTGAGTGGATATACTTGTTTCGTAGATCTATACCGTTCTAGCTTGAATTGGAAGTCAAGACTGGATGAGGAGAGTCATGCTATGACGAGGCAGGTGGTCTCGTGCTTATTGCTTAATGTTGATTTGTTTATATGTGTCGTTGTGTCGCACACCCATGTTTGGAGTGTCACTTTGTTGAGACTTTGACCCATGTTAATGCCTAAGGGTGTTTAGGTGATTAATTATATGAATTGAAGCATGCTGAGATTGGTTGTTTTGATTAAGGGCCACCCCCGCGAGTGCGTTTCTCTTGGATAACTGTTGTTGGGCCTTTTGGCTTAGGATAACCGTGGTTATGTCTCTGTTTTCCCTGTTATGGGTTATTTGAAATGAATTGGTTAATTAAATGCTTACTAATGTGAATTGTTTCCTAGTTAATCATGTAATAGTGTAAAGATTGCATGTGTTGTCTTATGTTGAATTGCTTATATGTCGGGCTTGACCCTATTGAATTATTCTGCCTGCGAGAAGAAATTTGTCATGCCCGTGGCCAAGATTTTGTGTGTCTGTGGGCTACGTTTTGTTATGCTTGTGGACAATTGTCTAGACAAGGATTTGTTATGTCTGCGGACTGCCTGAGGGCAAGGTTTTGAACCGAAGTTTGACTGTTGTGATGACTTATGACGCGTCTACTAAGTTAAAGCACAAGCTTGGTTTCGATTGTCATTCTACTTGATAGATTGTCTGCTGAGGCATCTGTTGTGTTTGCTTGAATATGGGATTGACTGGCCGTGGTCAGATCCCAAGAACTTATGATTCGATGAATTTGAATTTCTTAATGAACATGAACGGTATAAATGGAACAAGACTTGTAAGATTGTTTACTTTTGAGTACTTCCTAGTTTAATGTTTTTGTTATTATACACTACTGCTGCATATACTCACTAACAGATTGACACAGACTTTTGGTGGTTGTCTACTGGAATTTATTTTTCGCACCCTGTTTGAGTCATGTTTTTTGGCCCAAATAGACTATATTGTTGCAGGTTTTGATAGAGGCAAGTCTCCTTATACAGGAACTTGATTACTGCTTATGAGCAGGAGAGCATGGGACCAAGTCAAGGCTTGCGATGATGCTGTGTTTCTTTTTGTATTGTTGTACCTTAGTATTTGTATTGTACATGATAACAGTGTATCCTGTTTTCACTGCTTTCTTAAACATGTGACATGTTGCATCATTCTGATATTACATGCCTTCTGGTTATCTTTACCTTTCAGTCTTCCATTATTTACTTCAGTTGCATGTTATTTACTATTTCCGCTATTGTTATTATTTATTCCGCTATGTTTATACTCTGTCAATGAGGACATAATTTCTCCACTATCACACTCTAAGCCCTCGCTTGAGACCATGTGGCCAACCGGGTACGGGGCACCTTCTTGTGGCTTCCAGATCCGGGACGTTACAACCATAATGCGTCGCTTGTTTGTAATCAGCTGGAGAGATCTCTAGTAATATAGCTCACGTTGTTAAATGATCATTAACATGCCAAGAAGGAAGTGAGAATACTTTTTTTTATCCTAAACCACTATAAAACCGTGTGTCCTTTATTTAGTTGTAATTTCTTCTTTTTATTTAAAAGAAATATCATCCCAAATTACAATTTATACCATTCCAAGCATAACCCCTCAATGAAGTGGGTACTTGTGCTCAGGTCTTGGATACACCTTGTAGTTAAACTAGGAAAAACAGTCGTCTTCTACACTACATTGTATCGTGAGACGAGTTAAATCACTAGGTTGGAATGTCTAACCCTAACCGCTAAACCATCGTTGAAGGGGTTTAATTTAAACTTAATGATAAAGATTAATTTTTTTATTAAGTACGAGTGAGTCAAGTATTCGAGTTGGGGCAACGCCCCTTTTTGTCATGTTAATATGGACTCGGGGCAATGTTACCAAAGATCAAAACAGACCATTAATTCCAGTTAAGGACCTCCCATAATTTAGATTAAGATAAAATCTAATTTAATTTTAAAATTCATAATCTTTTGACTCAAACAGGTATTAACCACCTGTTTTAGTCATGAATCACTATTTTCCGAGATGGACCTTACATTGACATAGTTAAAATGGGCCCAATTTCCAGTTTGCGGGACTAGTTGACTCAGCCCACACAGCACTCCCATGCGTTCACCGCCGCCCGCACCCAACCGGATAATCGCCGCCGAATCGCGGCCCCCGTCCGCGGCGCTGCCGGGTGGACCCCCCATTTCCGCGATGGACTCTCCTCCGCCGGCGACTTTGGAATATGAGATCGTCGCCGTCTCCGGTGACGCATCGACGGAAGACTACGTTCACGTCTCCGGTTCTTCTCCTGCCCACGAACCACTTCCTCCCCAGAATCTCGATGGTTCCAGTGTTAGTATCGTGGGTGTTGTCGATCAGCTAGGAAGCGACGATGGATCTGGCAGTTGCGGAGATGGGGATCCCGAGGAGCTGATGAAGAATGTTGTACTTCTTTCGTGTGAATCGTCCGCGGAAGGTGGTTCTTGCGACGTGTACTTGGTGGGAACTGCCCACGTTTCCCAGGTAAATCTGGATTGTACTCTAATTCATAAGTTGGTTGCTGATAATGATGATTAATCGATGAATTTGTGGATTCGTGGAAGCTATGCTGGGTCACTTCCGGATTCAATTAAATCGAAATATAAGCTGGTTCAATTAAGTGGATATTCTCCTTACTAGTGGGTTTTCACCCTGTCGATTCTATAATTTTTCTTCATTGCCTTTAGTTAAGAAATTTGTTGAACAGCCCTCGCATCTAGAGTTTCCGTACGTGCCAAGCTCCTTTATCACTCCATCCTTCATTACTTTAGAGTTTCCACATTTTGTGGCCGTTTTAGCCATGGATTGCTTATCCTTTGTGGCAAGTCAAATGGGTTCAGTTGGGTCTCAAAACATGGCAGCGTTGTTTATCTGTGTTCAGCCCAACATAATAAATTTGGTGGATAGAAAAACTTATTATTGCTCTGATGGTTGCAGGAATCATGTAGAGAAGTTCAAGCATTAGTCAGTTCGTTAAAACCTCAGGTCCTTCCCTTTTGAATCTCTCTTACACTTGATTGATGGGTCATGAAGCAGGTTAGCTGCCTGCTTTGAATTGTTAGTTTTCTATTGGCCTTCAAATATTTTATTTTTGGTCTTATATTGCAACGTTTGCTTACTGAATGCAGGTTGTGTTCTTGGAGTTATGTTCAAGTCGAGTGTCTGTACTTACTCCTCAGAATTTGAAGGTCTGCATTTATATTTTCCATTTATTTTTTTTTTTTAATTTTTTAGTATGCCCAAGTGGAGGTTTGTGTTATAATATATTTCTTGGAAGTTCTTGATGAAATGGTTTTGTTTATTGTAAAACTTAAAAAGATTCTCGCCAATATCAAGCTTCAGTCTATGTGGATTTATTCTCTGCTGGCAGACTTTTGTTCTGTTTACTGCTTTTCTTTACTCTTAATTTTTTTTGGTGCCTGATGCTATTTAGCGTTATAATTTTGTTCCCTTGTTTGATATACCCCATACATGTGGTCACTTTTATTTTTGCAACCAGATTCCAACCATGGGAGAAATGGTGGATTTGTGGAGGAAAAAACACAACCTTTTTGGAATAATTTATAGCTGGTTTCTTGCAAAAGTATGTTCTCCTTTGATGCAGACATTTTCATTTAATTTTTTTTTTCACATGTGATATTTCTCTCTCCTCTTTCAATTAAACTTTGGTATTGTAGCATATTCAGTATCTTATACCAATGCTTCTAGCATTTTGGACAATCCATATTCTGTATAGGTTGCTAGTAAGCTTGAGGTTTTCCCTGGATCTGAGTTTCGTGTCGCATATGAGGAAGCAATGAAGTATGGTGGCAGGGTTATACTTGGGGATCGCCCAGTTCAGGTAAGGTTCCTTGTTTCATCGGTCATTTTTCTTAACTAAATTCATGTTACTCGTTAGGCATTGAAAAACAAAATTACTGATTGGTCCTGGACTATTTAAACTCTGTTTGACAACACATATTGAAAAATGTTTACAACAATTATTACTTACAATAGGTGCTTCTGTATGAGTGTTTTTAAATTGCCTTATGAAAAAATCTTTTTTTCCCCGCTAATTTAAGCGGTTTTTTTTCAAGAATTTAAGTACAAGTGTTTTTTTTTACAATATGGTCTAAAAGGACCCTTAAACAAATCATTTAAAGTGATATTGTTTTAAATGGTTTCAATGAAAATATGGTCTTCAATAGAGTCAATTGACGATGTTTGATCAATGTAGCCGACCCCATTTAATTGGGTTTAAAGCTTGTTTGTTGCTGTTTTTTTTTTTTACAATAAGTGTTATCAAGTGGTGCCTTAACTTTGTTTTACCCCATTCTCTCTGTTCTATATTTTTTACTAGGGTCTCGTGCACCCTTACATTTTAAGTGCATTCTTGTTTCCTTTGCCAATCATTTCAAGCTTGACGATGAAAAATTATGGTGATTTCCATGTTGAGCTAATTTTATTGTTGTAAAGTGATTTGGGGATGGAACTTGTAAATGTTATTAGCGCGAAGTTGTGTTTGATCCCAGTGTGGATCAGATTGTATTCAACTTTATGGTGGTCCATTTGCCTCATCTTGTTGTCTTGAAAATCTTAGGTTGTGTTTGGTGATGGAAAACATTTCCTTTTTTATTCAAAAAATGCATTAAAAAATGTGTTATAAAATATTTTGGATAGTAAGAAAAAACAAGAAAGTGACCCACCTTTCATTTTCATTTCCTTTTTTTATTCAAGAAAGTGACTCACCTTTTGTTTTATAAAAAATGTTTTCCATTTACATAATGTAATACATGTTTTGAAAATGGAAACAAAAACTGTTTTTCATAACAAAAGTGCCTTATATTGGGTTCAACTGGATATTTGGGTGCGGAAACTAATTTGCTGCTTTCCTTATTTTCAATCACTCTTGGCTTGAAGCCTCGAAATCCTCATTTGAATAGCCACTGTTAGTCCTCTCAATTTTAACCTTTAGTCTCATAATGTTTACTTATAATTCTTATTTTTAAGCCATCACCAGGGATTTTTTAGCTTAAATTGGACTGCAAAATACTAGGTATATTTTAAAATTGTTATGTTGGGCGAGTCAAAATTTTCACTGCATTTGATTTATGCAAACATATTATGTTTTCATTTTACAAAAATACATCTGATCTTGTAATTTTTTTTTAGAAAATGTAAGTGAATATAAAATAATTTGGAAAAAAACCAAGGCTGCTTTTGGTTTTGAAAAATATTTTCTGATTTCTTTTTTCAAAAAAGCATTATTTTTTTTATAAAATATTCTGGATTACAGGGGAAAACAATAAAATGTGTGATTTACTTTTTGCATTTTCATTTTTATGAGAAACCCCAAAACAATTTTTGTTTCTTTTTAAAAAATATCTCATTTTCATTTTCTAAAAAATATTTTTCATGGTCATAATTCAGTATACTTTCTAATATGTTTTTGGAAAATGAAAACAGAAAACAAATTTCAAAGCCAAACGCAGCTCATTGGAAATCCTCATATTTTTTTCCAAGAAAATGAAAACAAAAAATGTTTCCATGAACCAAACACAACCTTCAATTCCCTGATCAATTAGAGTAATCATCCCAGTCAATTTCATTGAATATTTTTATCACGACTTCTCACGAATGATATTGATAGATTACATTATGGAGGACATGGGGGAGCATGCCACTTTGGCATAAGGCGAAATTACTATATTCATTATTTTTCCAAGCGGTATTCCTGCCCAGTCCTGAAGACCTCAACAAAATGGTATATTTTCTGATTCCAATTTTGTATGATCAGTTTCTAGACTACGCTCGCTGAAAGAGTTCTAGCTTTTAGGCTCCTTTGGTTCCACTTCATTGATAAAATGTAAAATGTCATTTGGTTGAGCAATATAAACGTGGAAATTGAATGAAGTTGTTAACCAAAAAACACATTTATTTATATTAAAATGACGCTGATGTTTTTTTTGTTATATATTTGAAGACAATTTAAACACAGAATTCTCATTTCCTAGTTTCTTTGAAGAAATCCGGTTTCCTTAAAATGGGGTTATCAAGACTATCTTGGACATCTATATTCTGGGAATTTAGGTACAATGGAATCAATTTTGATGGAAAAGGAATTGAAAACGGAATGGGGAAAGGAATTGGTAACGGAATACAAAATCATGTTTGGTATGGGAGGAAATTTTGTGATGGAATAGAAATATAAAACTTTGAAAATACCAAACTGTCCTCGTCCTCTTCCCTTTTCTGCGGCCTTCCCTTTTCTGCAGCCTTCCCAACGATAGCTTATCTCTCACTGTTGCCTGCTTTCCCCCATCGACCTACCCTGGTCTTCTACTGCAGCCCCGATCTCTCTCTGCAACCCCGTCGCTCAACCCCGGTCTCCCACTGAAGCTCCAATCTCAAGCTGAAACTTTGTTGCCCTGCAATCGGCCATCCACCACTGTGCTGATCTCCCACATCCCTGTCTTTCGATTTCCCTTGTTGCCAACCACAGCTTTGGTGATGGAGCGATCGCCGGCGGCTGTGCCTGAAATCGCCAATGGTTGTGATGGATGGAAATCATCGGCCATGGCATCGTTGTCGGCAACTGCTTCAGATCCATAAATCGCCAGCCATTGCTTTGAAGCACGGGCTGGGGTCACTTGGCTGGAGCAGGTGTGAGGTTGAGAGTATGTTGGTTGGCGTGGAGCTGCTGCAGGGTGTCTGCTGCAGGGTGTTTGGAGCGAAGCTGGTGCGGGGTAGTCGGTAGGGGCGCGTTGGTGGGGCGCAAATGATGGTGGCGGGGCCAGCGACGGGGTGATGGCGGCAGGGCCCAGCAGTGGGGCTTGACGGCGGGGGCCCGCAGTGAGGTGTGATGGCGGCGGGTGACAGCGGGTGGTGTAGGGGTAGGGATGTCTCGTGGACAATGAAATCGTGTTTCCGCCCGATTCGGAAGGAAGAGCAAATTCCTCATTTGATGAAACGAGTGGGTCTTCCGTTTTCAATTCCAGCGTACCAAACATGCCTTTTTTAGGTTTTTGTTTCCGTTTTCATTGGCTTCCGTCATACCAAACAAGGCCTTAATGTACCAAATGTGAATGATTTCAAATTCCAGGACGGGAGAGGCAAGTTTCCCATTTGCAGTTCATTTTCTAGTGAAATTTCCACCGGAAATTTTCGTATGGAAATTTCCAGAGGAAAAAAATGAACTAAAAATGGATGCTTGCCTATTCAGTACTGAAAATTTACCGGAGAGGATTTTGGCTCATGTTGCTATGCGTTCTTGTATTTCTTATCTGCAGCTGAAGGAAATGGATGACGTGGATGCGCTGACTCTTGTTATTCAAGAGATGAGCAAAGAGTTTCCCACTTTAATGGAGACCCTTGTCAATGAACGAGACCGGTTAGTATTTCTTGGTTTAGACTCCAAATTTTGTCATATGTTTATTTAAATATTTTTATTGATTTAATTCTCATCAATTATTTCATTGTATTTAAGGGCATTTAAATATAATTTTACGTGTATTTAAAGCTCTTTTTATTAAATTTTATTTTTTAAAAATTAGGTTAGCAACTAAAATCCTACATTACAATGCTAAGTAAATGACCTAAATCAACGATCAACAAGGAACTCATCAATACATTTGCAAATCTGTATGCATTGACACTGACAATTAATTTCGAATCAAAATACCAACTTTAAAACTCTTCTGAAAATAAAATTTCTTTTTTTACTTTTATTTTGCTATTTTAGATTCTTTCAAGAAGGGGCACAGATTAGAAAATCAAAAATTGCTTGACTTGACTTTGAAGTATATCAAACACTTGAAAGTAAGATACGATTTCTCAAATGAATCCGACTCTTATTATTTTTATTGAAATTGATTTTAGTTATAAGTGATTATTCAGAGATGCAGATGATGTTTAAAATGATTTTGTTTTTGATAATGATAATTTACTATGACAATTTACCGAGAATTCATCAAAAGCAAGAAAAATTGGAACTTACACAAGGGACACGCAAGGGAAAAAGCAAATTCAATCCATCTTTTTGATTATCAACATGAAATCTATAATGATTGACATTGTCTCTAAAGTTCTAGTGGATTTGGTCGCATCATAGCGACACAGTGTATTGGCCCAAATGGTCACCTCCAACAAAAATGTGAGGCTCTCTTTGGCACGGGAAATGGATTTTGATGGAGAGGCTGATTCCCACCTTCTTTTAATGTTCTGTTTGGTTGGTCAAGATGGATTCTCCAGGGAATCCTGATTACCAGATTTAAAGGAATCTATATTCCTTTACAAGATTGAAGGAATTTAGATTTCTATGCTTGGAAACATTTCTAAAAATAAAATAAAATAGAATAAAAATGATAAAATAATTCACTCAATGAAAGAAAACCGGCCGGGGACTCGACTTCGCGACTGCCGCCCCAAACCTCCCTGCCACCACAGCCGCCTGCATGAGACATTATTATTAATTATTAATATTGTTGATACATATCAAGCGGCATTTGTTTCCATTTCACTCCATTCCATTAGTAAATGCGTACCAAATGAGGCTTTAGGGAATCAAATTCTTATCATTCAAAATAAAAGGATTTAATAGAACCTGAAGGATATAATTATAAATATTGTAGAATTCAAAAAGATCAAGTTGATGATGATGATGGTGGTGGTTATGGTTATTATTATTAATTTAATGAGTCTATGCAAGAAAAAATGGATGCCATATAAAACCAAGAAGATTATTTGTTTTTACATTTTTTTTATATTAATTTAACTTCATTTAGAGTTTTATTACTTTATATAATTAGATAATTTTTTATTTACAATAGTTCCGTTCTGTACATTTTAATAACAAATATTATTATGCTAATAATGTGGCTGCTATGCTCCCCACTATTCATTTATACCGGATTTTAGCATCATTTCCATCGTCAGATTTTCCTTATTGATAACATTGCAAAATAATAATAATGATAATAATGATAGTAATAGTAATAAATAAAAATAAAAATAAAAAATTAATAATAAAAAATTTAATTTCCAGGTTCATGTCGGCGACATTGTTGAATGTTGCGAGTGAGCAGAATTCAGTGGTTGCCGTTGTTGGGAAGGGGCATGTGAGAGGAATTGTGAAGCACTGGATGCAGCCCATTGAGGTTTGTGATTTGTTTTCTTTCTGATAACATCGGAAGCTAAGGCATGCCTATAAGATCTTTCAAACCCACACACACATACAAAAGTCGCAAAAGTCACAAGAAAACATCTTTTAAGTATGTAATTTGGAAGTGCTTGTACAAAATCAATTGTTTCAAGTGTGGGAAACACATTTTTGCACGTGTGATCAAATGCAATCTTAAATTCATATAGAAAATCATTTACTATAAGTGAAAAATAATCGTTCTACAGGAAATAAAGCTGTTGATTGAAGTGATTGAATCCATTGAATTCATCACAAATTATTATGTTCTCAAGAGCGTGTTTCATTCTACATTTACATCATATTCTGATTCATAAAATGAAGTATGGCCTTCATGCTGCAGTTGAGGGATCTTCTGGAAAATCCAACGCCAAAATCAACTGTTTCAGCTACAAATATTTTCCTTTCGATCGGTGCTGCGGTGGTTGGTGTGGCCATTGTTTCAGGTTTCATTCTTGCGGCCAAGAAATAGCTTCAATCTCTAAATGACAGTTTCTTCCCCTTTGTGAGGTATCGTACTCTCCCTGTCAATTTAGAACACCGATTCTTTCTTGGGCCCTTGACAAGTTGTGTGGCTTTTGTATTCCATTATCTCCATATATAAGCATAATTAGTTGTGTCTGCAGTTGGACATTTGGGCACTTATGGAAAATTGGTTATAGCACTTGTCACTTGTGATAAACAGTTCGTAAAAACAAGAAACGCTTGTTTTGTGTAGAAAAAATAAATCCTGAAACCATATCTCATCAGTGAGGTCAGGTTGTATTTATAGGTTAAGATAAAATATTCAATGCTGAAGACAATTGAGTATTTGAAATTTTTGAACACATGGGATAATGGGAAAAAGATTGATCCATTCAAATCCAATGAACCGAGACATACACATGTCCAAATACCTAACAACTCTTGACAGTTGCCCTCAATATGAGACATATCTGACATGCTCAATATGTTGCACACAAAAATTATTTGTTCTAGAATCTCTATAGTAAACACATCATCAAGTTGTCATGTTGTTTGAAAGCAGTCGAACATGAGGTTTTCTTGTAGTTTTTCTTGGCAAAGTGGTAGTCCAACATATGTGTTTCGCGCATTCATGGAAAGCTAAGCCAGTTGCAATATTGATGGCCTTTATCGCACCAAATATGTGTAGGTTTTTGAATTAGGTAGCCAATCCACCACACGAGTTGTTCTAAACATAAAATGTATGTGCTCACATGAATCATGACTCAATGTTCCGACTTAGTATTTGAGTGAAATACAGTAGTTTGCATTTTTGTTTTGTTAGGAGATCAAATGACCTACAAGAAAAACCGCATGCTCGAATGAGGGTCTCCTTGAAGGTAGACCTCCTGCCCAATTAGAATCACAAAATGCCTCGATATCAATATTGCCATGATTATAATCCGATAAGTCCAAGTTTAGTTCTCTTTTGATGTATTTGATGATGTGAAGTGCAACGTCCTAGCGGGGTCTTGTCAAATATTTCATGAACTAATTAATTTTACTCACCACATAAATAATGCCAGGTTGGATCATGGTCAAATGATTTAGTTTTCGACCAACATATGATGCTTATCATACAAAGGGGAGCACCTCACTTTCAATATGAAAAGACCTCTCGCCTAGCCTGAGAGGGGTATTAATAACACTAACACCGAACTTCCTTTTTCTCCTTGGAAGTCTCGAACATATTTCATTTGAGATATAAAGATATTTCCCATGCATAAGGGACCTAAATGTCCATAAAATACTTGGAGAGGGTCGAAATCTTTAGTATGGAAGTGTCGGCGGAAGAATGACTTGAGCTGGGTTATTTATTGCAGAACCATTCCCTGCAACCACATTATTTTCAACGTAAATGACAAACAAAATACTCTCAAATGTCATGTAACGACCCATCTCAGGAGTATCTATTCAAATGAAGGTCATCACATGACAACAAACGTGTTGGGAAGCCTCTAAAGGGAAAAATCGATACAATCACTGAATGCTACTTAAACCTGAGTTCATCGGAAATTCGTATCCACCGGTAGTTCAATGTTGCATAATTTCAACTATTGGTACTTCCCGCCTTGTCTTAGAACACCAAAACTAGGAAGACTACTGCACCCTAATCACCACTTTCAAGGCGCACACCATTCACACACTCCATTTTAAAGTAAAGGAAGATCAATTGGAAAAGGTAAATGGACATACAAGATTATGCAGTTCAAACTTTTGTTTTACATTCACAACCGGTAAACTGGTTGCACCGTCATCTGAGAGTCATAGTCAACCATCTGTTGACATCACTTCTCTATAGTAGCTTGCACCGACTCAACTGTGTCAGCCAATACACTATTCACTGCCCCATTCGGTAAATGTAGACCAATCTACACAACCCATTGGTATCTCGTCATCTATCGGTAAAACCCATTTGCATAGTGACGGTTCCTATTGTCGCTGCTCTGATAAGATTGAAGTGAACTACCAATCTGAAGTTCTGGTGAGTTAAATCCAACGACTTAAAGAAGTTTCACAATCCCAATAATCTCCCACTTGAAGATTGATTCAAGGAAACTCTCTAACATCCTCCAACATTTCGGGCAAACCGACATCTTCCTTCCATGTATACTCAATGTTCTCCATCCTCCTTTCGTTTAGCCGAGTCCTACCGAGACACAATGCCGCCTTAACCTCTCTTGGACTAACACCTTCATGAACATATTAGCCGGATTTTGCTTCCCTACAATCTTCTATAACACCTTGTCTTCCAATAGATTTCAAATGAAATGAAATTTAAGGTTAATGTGTTTCGTTCTTGCTTGAAATGCCTGATTCTTGGCAAGGTGTATAACACATTGACTGTCACAGAATAACATTCCTCTTTTTGACTCTTTACCTAGCTCGTTCAGCAAGCCACTTTGTCAGACCCCGATGTCACTTTTAGATACCATTATTCTTTTGTTTTGACAATCTTTTGTTTTGAACCGTTCTTGGGTTGTTCAAGGTGATTTTTGGGAAATTTTGGATTTTTATGGGCATGTGCACGGTTCTCGCATAGTTAGACCAAACTGTGCGACATTCCTAGGAAACCATGCAACTTATGGTGGTTTTGGACAATGGTGTTTCGCACGGTTGACACACGGTTAGCCAAATCGTGCGATCAAATCGTGCGACTACTCCAGTGGGTAGAATCAGACACACAGTTGGCCAAATCGTGTGACAAAAAATAATTAATCTGAAAATTGATTTCTAAACCCGATACGTTCCTCGTTAACCTAATTCTTCCTCCTATAACCTTGGCTTTCAACCCTAGGGATTCCTCTTAGAGATTTTGGAGATCCCAACCTTTTCGGAGAGCGATTCCGACGAATCTTGAGGTGTTGTATAACAACCTTGCTCTTTATTTTATTTTTAAACATGATTTATTATATAAACTTTCACTTAAGACAACTCCGAAGATCAAGAGGTCTAGTGTCTTGGAAAATTAAGAACATTACATAACAACTTAAAACATGAAATATAACATCTTTATTTCAAACTTCTTTAACATGACCAACACATTTCTTCGGACTTAACACTGCGTGAGATAACCTGAAGACATACATAAGAAATGAGTGAGCTAAAAAGCTCAGTAAGAGAGTAAACAAAGCATAACATGAAGAATACAATACATGTTAGGCAATAGACATATCAATGGAACACAAGATAAACATGAACATAAAGGCATGATATAACATGATTATCATAACATTGAAATGTGACAACAACATACAACATGATATTAGCATGAGCCAAAGCTTATTGCACATGGATTATCATGGGTAAACCCTCATTGCACACGACGTATCATGATACTAAACATTACCCAATGCATTGGAGCGCTATTAGGGTGCACCCTTCATAAACATTTCATTTTATGCATAAGTGTGCCACATAGATCATATAACATGGAATCATTCAACATGATCATTTATTCCATGATAAAAGAATGTGGAATACATACATGTAAGTACCCTTCAATATGTATATGTGCATAAAGGTGAACACTCTTGATAGAGAAATGAGTATGGTATTCAATACATGATGATTTTGGTTTGGAAAATCGTGGTGCTATTTCGACAGCATAACGACATGACATAAAAATTCATAAAAAAAGTTGATGAGAGAGAAAAGAGCATCTCGTCATATGTACATGAAATGGACAGTAAGTGGATCATATAAATACATGTCCAAACACATGGAATTTGGAAATAGAAGACGTAACACAATAAAGAAACTTGAAGAAAGCGGAGAAATTGAATAACTCTTATGAAATTTCGGCATGACAACAGGTGTACATGAGAGAGATTAATGAGAGAGAAAGATGTCTCTCATCATTCAAACATAAGGAGAGTAGTATGGGGGATGTGTGAAATCATACCCTAACATTTTTAATTGAAAATAAAAGGGTATATCAACATAAAGAAACTTGGACAAAAATGAGAAATGAAGAAATCCCTTGTGAAAATTCTGCATGGTAACGAGTATACATAAGGGTTCATAAGAGGGATAAATGAGAGTGAACGAGACTCTCAACATTTATACATCAAATGGGCAGTAAGGATGACATATAATAACATATCCAAACATATGAATAAAATAAATTCAAAGACATAACATGAAAAGAATGCTTGATAAAAGAGGAGGGTGGAAGATCCCTTATGGAATTTTGGCAAACGAGTGTGCTTAAAGGATCATAGGGGGGCTTTATGAGAGTGAAAGGAAGCTCTCATCATATATACATCAAATGGATAGTATGGGGGTTGTGGAACATCATAACCCAACATATAAATATGGAACTTAAGAAGCATAATGTAAAAGAGTAGCTTGAATGGAAATGAGAAGAGTGAAATCCCTTACGAAATTTTGGCATAGTAAAGACTTACGTAAGGGTAAAAATGAGGGAGGATAAATAATCCCTCATTCAAATAACATCAAATAGATAATAACAAAATGATTATAAAAGAATCACATTATAACCATTCAAAATTACAAGAACTAATTTCAAATGAGATGCTTGAATTTGAAAGGAGAGGAAAGTGAGGACCCCTTACTTGGAAATGTGAGCCCAAAGGCTTGTGAGAGGTTTGAGAGAGGCTTATTGGGAGCTTGAGGGCACCTTTGGAGGACTCTAGGGAGTATGGGGCAGAGGTTGGTTGAGCTCCAAATGGTTTGAGTGAAGAAGAATGAAGGGTTATGTGAGTTTATATAGGAAAAGAGAGAGAATTCTTTAATATTTAGGTTTTGAACACTGCACATTAAACTAATCAAAACCACAAAGCATCCCACAGTTTTTGCCCATGGTTTCTGCCAAAGGGGAGTGATATACAATATTTTTTAAGGCAAAGGTTCGAACATATTAAAATATTAGGCTTACTTATGTGGAGGTGAGTCACATTCAAGGAAATCATTTTAAAATGATAAAATATTTTGTAAGTTTTGGAGGGTCTACTAAGACATTATAAAATTAATCAAACAAATCGAAAATCACATTATTTTAAAGGTAAAACATATATTGGCCGAATATCCCTTTTATAGTATTTTATTACTTCACTATTGGGTTATTACGATGCCATAAAACACATTATATATTTATACGGTATTTAATTTTTACCCAAAAATTCGATTGTCTCAGAAAATTATGAAAAATTCACCGTTGGATAATTTCGACGTTCTGATTCCAAAAATAATATTTATTTTATCTAAATAATTTTCTAAATATGTGAATTTTCACTTAAAAAAACCTCGACATTTACTGAAAATCAACGGGTTTTGAAAAAAACAGTTTTAAACCTTAATAAAAATTACATTTGACTTCATAAAAATTATATAACCATAAAAGTAATTTGATAATAATATTTTATTAAAATATTAATTATTTCAAAAATTCAAAAATTCAAAAATTCAAAAATTCTTTAATTAAAAATACAATTTTTGTTTTATCGTATAAAAATATAATTCTTATCAAATTGAATACTTAATCTTTTAGAGTAAAAACAATAAATATGATCATCATTTATAATTAAAAGGAGTGTTATTATAACTCTATTATAATACCATTATTAATAAAATCTTAGTTTAATATAATAATTTATATATTTATGAAAAGTACCATTTTACCCGAAGTCAATTTATTTAATTCCTTGTATTTTTAAGAAAACTATTATAAAGGAATTGATGGAATACAAATTTTATTTATAAAAGGGATTACACAAAAAGTAACTAATACTTTGTTACATAACCCCTTATAACACCCACATAAGACCTAAGGGTAAGATGTGCGATGATGACAGACTCTTAGGCGGATCAGATAACATTGCCCGGGTGGTAATCTCTATTAACTTGAACTTCTCTCATATGTGATTCTGTTCAAGCTTAACGTGTTGAAGCTCAGCTTGAACTTGGTCAAGAGCAAAGCCCAGTGACGCTACCTCCTTCCCGAGCTTCGACAAATGAGTTTCGTACGACCCAAGTTTACTAGATGAGGCCATCACCTCCTTTGTCTGCGTCGAAAGGATTTCTTAAAACCTTATATCTGTATTAGTCTTGTGATCACTGTTCAATGACTATATTATCAACGGTAATGATACTTAACGGCCATTTAAATCCAATTGGATAAAATAAAAAAAAGTTTATGTGTTTTCTATATCTATAAGACATTTAATTAAATAAAAGAGAATATTATTCATGAATGTTCGGGTCGTTACAACCTTCCCCCCTTAAGAAATTTCTCCCATGTTCCATTTGCCCTTTTTGGAGCTCATCTTAGTCGCAGATTAGGAAAAAATTTCTCAATGTTTCTCAAATCGTCTAGATTTTCCAAAGGTAATTTGTCTCATTCATAAATCATTCTTTCTTGACTCTTTCCCCCCAAATCTTCTTCCCCTGGTTCGTCCAGACCTAAGGAGACTCTCCAAGGAGTTTCAAGCCATTCCCTCTAAGGGTGTGGATATAAGGGAAGACAAAGAGTTTTCTAGTTTGAGATTCATTCTCCTTTCTCTTCCCTCTTCCTTCTCCTTCCATTATTTATTGGTTCTATCTTCTCCCCTGGTCATGCTCGACCCAGGCTTCCGTTATCCCATGATTTTTGATGGGGGTTTTGTTCGTTTGGGGCTGGTGGTCATAGGTTTAGGGTTTATAAACCCTCAGATGGTGATATCGGGTGTGCGTTTCCATTCCGCCAAGGATTTGAGGTAGGATATCCCTTAAACACTTTATAATTTAAGTTTAATCATTTTCTTGCTATTCACACCTGATATATATGTTTAGTATTGTTGTTTAGCCTTTGGATAATTTTCTTGGTGTGCAAAACAGTTGTTTAAGCCTTGTTTTGTGAAAAGTAATGTTGTTTTGTTATAAAAGTGCACACCAAGTGTTTGTTTAAATGTTCCGTTATCTTTCGCACATAGTTTGTGATGTTTTGAACCTGGTTTTGGGTATTTTAAACATGGTTCAGTAGATTAAATAAATTTATGTCATGCAAATGGTATTTTATCCCTTTCAAGTGCTTAAAATAAGTTGTTTTGTTAAAAAGTACATGCGATGTGTTCGGTAAATTTTCCGATTGGCTTTTATGTGCCTAGAGCGATTTAAAATGTTTTTTTTGATTTTATAAATAAATTGGCATCATGAAAAATGGCATTTTGGTGTCCTTTTATGGATGTCCAAAGTAGTTTTGGTTTTATAAACAAATGAGTTTTTGGTGGTAAACATGTTTTGGGCCGAGTTGTCGAAAAATGACCCGTTTTACATCCTTATAAAAATGGTCGTGCTTTGGATGTGTAATCTGAATGTTTTAAGGAATTTATAAGTGTTTTGCTGCCGTAAATGGCATGTATACACCTCTTTATTAAATGTGAAATTTGTACTTTTGGCAATTGTTAGTTTTGAGAAACGCTTAAGGGCCCGTTTGGCTACTTTGTGAAAAATGGTGAAATTGTTTATTATGAAAACATCATGTGGATGTTTCTCATGCCATGATGCTATGTATATAATGGATGGCGTGTCCTTAATGTGGAATCCTTGTGGTCCATTATGAGAGTGCCTCGGGATGGACTCTTTATGTTCCTTTTTATTTATGGCATGAGATCGGTCCTTGGAGTGACTCATGATGATGTCTATTGTGAATTATTATTATATATATGTTGCGATTGGATGCTCGGATGACATCAGTTGGCTCACCCCCATTAGATACTTGAGACACGAGAACCTGACTTATTGAGAGAATATTCCAAGAATGATTGCTGCACTAGTAGGTTATGGTACTGACCAGTGACCCATAGTAGGTGGATATATTGGGTTTATTACTATGGGATTTTCCCTCAGCCTTCCTGAGAAAAGATGATCGAGCATATTGAGCATTTTGATTTCATAGTGCGTGACATGTCAACGGGGATGAAGTCTCATGTATTGATGTCTTCTGGATTATTCTTAATCTCCTAGGTTCACCCATGTTTTTTGGATTTCAATTGCTTGCAGTGATGAATATGATGATTGTATATACATTTGCATTGCCCTTGTTGTGTGATTACTATCGTGCCTTCTTGTGTATTGTTTTTCTTGGAAAGTGGTGGGCTGGTTTTGATAAGGATTATGAAAATGGTTTTCAAATGAAAATGTTTTATCCTCTTATACAAATATGAAAATGTAAACATCACTTTCCTCTTAAAAATGCTATTGGTACACTACTTGAACAAATCTAGTTTTGGAAATGAATAAGGGCAATGGGTTGTACTTTGTTTTGAGTAATCATGTAGAAAACATTACTTTTATATATTATAGTTCAAATTTGAAATTGATGTTTCTTTTATTTTAAAGAATGTGCATTGGGAATAGATTATCGGGCTAGCATACTGAGTTTTAATACTCATGCCTATAGTTTTTGTTTTTAGCACTTGTGCAGGTTTCAGCTTGAGTTTGACCGCCTTGAGCGACATGTGGTCGTTGTGTTGGAGAGTGACCGACAGGGTCACATGAAGTTAGTTGGTTATCAGGTTTGGTCGGTTTAGTTGTATCGTTCAGTTGTACTTCAAGTTTTGTTGTATACATGATGATCAGTTCAGTTTTTATAAATGTGTATTGGGCTGTCCATTTCTTTCTACTTTTTATTTTATTGTTTATATTTGGGTGAAACTGTTCCCTTGTCTACTCTAATGATTCCCGACACTAGTTTCGCCCGTGGGGATTGGAAACGCCATTCGAGCCATGTCATAGATCATTTCAGGTGCTCAGTTCAGGGTTAAGCCAGGCTGGTTCGTAACAATGTCGATGTTCTACACCTCTTTCCACAAAGGGCTTCATAAAGAGCCATTTGGATGCTTGAGTGAAAACTTTTGTTGTAAGAGAACTCAACTAGAGGAAGATGTTGATCCCATCATCCTTTGAAGTCCATTGAGCATGCTCTAACATGTCCTCAAGTGTTTGGATAGTTTGCTCATATTGACCATCAGTTTGAGGATGATAAGTCGTACTGATGTTCAGCTCAGTATTCAGAGCATGTTGGAGACTCTTTCAGAACTTAGAGGTGAATCTTGGATCTCGATCAGATAAAATCGACAGTGGTACTCCATGCAGCCTTACCACTTAACTGATGTATATCCATGCCAGTTGATCCAATGAGAAATCCTACCGAATTGTAATGAAGTGTGCAGTCTTTGTAAGACGATTCACAACAACCCAAATAACATTGTTTCCTTTGGATGTCTTCGGAAGTCAGGTGAAAAAGTCCATGGTGATGTTTTCCTATTTCCATGTTGGTATGAGTAATGGTTGCATCATCCCCTTAGACTTCCATCTCTCAGCCTTCACTTGCTAACATACCAGACACTTTGATGTATACTCAGCGATCTCCTTCTTAATGTTATCCCACTAATAATACTCTCGGAGATCTCGATACATCTTTGTGTTTCCTAGGTGAATGAAGAAATTTGAAATATGTGCATCATCCAAAAGTTATTTCTTTAACTCTGGGTTTGATGGAACATATAGTCTTGACCCAAATCTCACAATTCCTTCTTCATTAACATTGAACTCTGAGGATTTCCCTTTTCTGATAGTTTTCACTTTATTCTGAATTCCTACATCATCCTTTTGAGCATTCTTTAACCTTTTCAAAAGAGACGGTTGAACAATCATTTGTGAAAGGATTGATGATGTTCTCTTCTTTATGATTCCCATGTTCATCTTCATCAAATATAAGAAGATTGAATCCTTTTTAATTCTCATCGATGATAGAATCGTTGTGTCCTTTCTACTTAGAGCATCCGCTACCTTATTCGCTTTCTTAGGGTGGTAATGGATTGAGCAGTCATAATCCTTGACGAGATCTAACCATCTTCATTGGCGCATATTCAACACTTTCTGTGTGAATATATACTTGAGGCTTTTGTGATCCATATATATTTCACACTTCTCCCCAAAGAGATAATGCCACCTGATTTTTAATGCAAAGATCACTACCGCCAACTCCAGATCATGCGCGAGATAGTTTGGCTCATGAATTTTCAACTGCCTTGAGACATAGATAACGACTTTGTCTTTTTTTCTCAAATTCCATCAAAGGGAGACTTATAAAATTTTCAAGAAGAACATTCCCACAAACTTTAACTTGTGAAACAACACTTATAGAATTTTTTCCCCAATGATTTAATATCATTTCTCCTGGGGACTCAATGTTCTTAGAAAACATAAAAGATATACTAATAGGACATGAATTGAAATACATTACGGCATACACTACTTTGAAGTAGCGGTTACATGTAATTCATTCATCTTTATCCATCTTAGCATAGGACTTTTCCATGCTCCCTTGATCATGGAGATTGTTGATGCTCATCATGCTTCTTAGCCCTTGAAATAGAGCATTGTCTTGGATAATGCCCGACTTCTCCACATTTATGACATATAATTGTGTAAGATGCCTTAGATGAAACTTTGTTTCCATCCATCAAATTATCCATTCTTTCATGGAAATTGGATACTTTGTGCCATTCCTTTCCGCACTTAAAACATCTCATAGTCTCTTTGTGACATTTCCCTTAGTGCCACTTTCCACACTTGTTGCATGAAGGAAATTGAGTCTTCTTCCCCTTATCAACTTTAGCAGATGGACTTTCATGAGATGTCATCTTCCTCTTCCTTGATTTTTCTTGGGCATTCAACAAAGTTCCAATTGTTAATCATGATTTTTGATAGCTGGTTTGACATAATCACAATATGTCATACTTGAGCTCCCATTTGATTGGGAATCTCAATGAGATATTCATCACGTTTCCCTTCACATAAGTTGTTAGCCATATTCCTCATATTACTGGCCATTGGGTAGAATAAAAGGAAAATTAGGGATGAGTATCTTAAACTTTTTAACACATAAAGGGGAATCCAATGACATTAAAGGGATAACTCATCTCCTTATAAATTTCTAGGCTTCAATCTATGTTATCCATGATCTATCTCCTAACGTATATTCTTATGGGCTTTTTTTTTCTCCCTTAATAGTGGTTCATACTAAGCTTATGAATTTATCGAAACATATCCCCCGGGAGTGTCGAACCAAGAGTGCAGCAATGCCCGTTGTCATGCACCGATTCCCGTTCGAGTCTAGCTCAAAGCGGTGTTTTCGGGTTTTATCCCTAGATACATCTATGCCAGAGCCACCTCTACTTGTTCGTATCTAGACATGAATGTATTTTTTGATAAACCACTTACTTTATACCCACCAAAATTTAGGGATGTTTTTCTTATACTTAGTCTTATCCCTAAGGCTTTCACTAGGGGTTTCTAATCCTAATCCCAAAAATAACTAAAACTATCATTTTATACCAACTATAACAACCCTACTCTTTATTTCATATTTAAACATGATTTATTACATAAACTTTCACTTAAGACAACTTTGAGGATTGAGAGGTCTAATGTCTTGGAAAATTAGTAACATTACATAACAACTTAAAACATGAAATACATCTTTATTTCAAACTCCATTGACATGACCAACACATTCCTTCATACTTAAGACTGCATGTGATAACCTAAGGACATACAAAAGAAAGAGGTGAGCTAAAAAGCCCAGTAAGGGAGTAAACAAGACATAACATGAAGAATAAAATACATGTTAGGCAATAAACATATCAATGGAGAAAAAAAGAAACATGAACATAAAGGCATGATATAACATGATTATCATAACATGGAAATGTGACAACAACAGACAACATGAAATTAGCATGAGCCAATACTCATTGCACATGGATTAGCATGAGTAAACACTCATTGCACATGAATTATCATGAGTAAACCCTCATTGCACATGAATTAGCATGAGTAAACCCTTATTGCAAATGAATTATCATGAGTACTAAACATTAACCAATGCATTGGAGCACTATCAGGGTACACCCTTTATAAACATTTTATTTCATGTATAAGTGTTCCACATGGATCATATAACATGGAATCCTTCAACATCATCATTTATTCCATGATAAAGGAATGTGGAATACATACATGCAAGTACCATTCAATATGTATATGTGCATAAAGGTGAATACCCTTGATAGAGAAATGAATATGGTACTCACTACACGATGATTTTTGGCTTGGAAAATCACAATGCTATTTCAGCAGTATAACAACGTGACATAAAAATTCATAAAAAAGTTGACGAGAGAGAAAGGGTTATCTCATTATATGTATATGAAATGGAAAGTAAGGGGATCATATAGATACATGTCCTAACACATGGAATTTTGAAATAGAAGGCGTAACATAATAAAGAAACTTGAAGAAAGAGGAGAAATGAAATAACTCTTATGAAATTTCAGCATGGTAATAGGTGTACGTGAGAGAAATTAATGAGAGAGAAAAAAGTCTCTCATCATTCAAACATAAGGAGGGTAGTATGAGGGAGTAGCGAAATCATAACCCAACATTTTTTATTGAAAATAAAAGGGTATATCAACATAAAGAAACTTGGACAAAAATGAGAAAGGAAGAAATTCCTTACGAAAATTCCGCATGGTAACGAGTATACATAAGGGTTCATAAGAGGGATAAATGAGAGTGAACGGGGCTCTCATAATTTATACATCAAATGGGCAGTAAGTAGGACATATAATAACATATCCAAACATAGGAATAAAATAAATTCAAAGACATAACATGAAAAGAATGCTTGATAAAAGAGGAGGGTGAAAGATCTAGTTTTTTTATACGTTTTCTGATTTTTTTTAAAACGATATAGGTTAATTTTTTTTAAAAAAATACGCCACAAAGGCGGCATCGACGATGCTTTCTTCCCTCCTCCACATCGTCTTTGACCTAGATTGATGACATGACAAAGGCAGTAGGGGGATGACGCCTTTGCCTCAAATCCCTATAAAAGGGCAGTCCCCCCTTCCCCTTACTCAATTTTCCCCTCATCTCTCCTAAATCCACTCATTCTCTCTCTAAAAAATTCATTTTCCATGCGGTTTTTTTGTAAATCATCATTTAGAGGTTTTTATTTATTTATTTAATTTAATGTTTTTTATTTATTTAATTGAATTATTTTTAGTTTTAAATATTTCATTTTTAAGTAGTTTAGTTAGTTCTAAATATTTTGTTTATTAGGTTGTGTAATTAGTTATATATTGTTTGAAATAATTATTATTAGTAGTATAGATTAAGTATAAATTAATTATAGATTAAGTATAGATTAAGTATATATTAACTTAGGATTAACTTAGGATTAAGTACTGTGAAATTTTGGTAGCATAAAGATTATGTGATTATCTAAGCAATCAAATCCCTGTCTGGATACAAACAAGTGGATGCGGATTTGACATAGATGTACCTAGGAGTGAAAACTCCGATAAGGAGTTTCACGCTTGACTCGGGGTATCCTGGTACATGACAACATGCCTTGCTGCACTCCTGGTTTGACACTTCTGGGGGATATGCTTAAGATGATTCATATTTTCTTTATAAACTACTAAAATATCTAAGAAAAGAAAAATCAAATTAGTATATTTATCAATGATAAAATGATAATTATGATGTTATAGAATGAAATAAGGACAAAAGCATTAACGAATGAAAGTTATTATTAGTAATTAAAGATGTTTAAGTAGTTTAATTAGTTATATATAGTTTATAAATAATACTTATTATTAGTAATGACTAATTATAGATTAATTAATGATAACTTAGGATTAAAAATGAATACATATGATTAGTTAATTATAATTAACTAATGAATATAATATGATTAATAATTAAAGAATAAATAATTAAATAATAACTTAATAATGATTAACTAGTGATTAAAGAACGAGTGATTAGTTAAAAAAGTTATTATTAGTAATTAAAGATGTTAAGTATTAAGTAGCTTAATCAATTATATATAGTTTAGAAATACTACTTATTATTAGTAATGATTAATTATAGATTAATTAATGATAACTTAGGATTAAAAATGAATACATATGATTAGTTAATTATAATTAACTAATGAATATAATATGATTAAGGATTAAAGAATAAATAATTAAAGAATAACTTAATAATGATTAACTAGTGATTAAAATTTTATATAATGAAACATTACTAGCATATTTTAGGGTATAGAAAGACGTCCTAAAATTTCATTCTAATAAATATTATATGGTCAACCATCATTGTTAATATTTGTTACACTATCATAATTTTTATTAAAGAAACATTTTTGACGTAGAGAGTCATATTTGTCTGTGTGTATTGCTATGGGGAGGTTATTTAAACTGAGCAAGGAGCTTCTTACAGTACACAACTAATAACGGTGGTTAGTACAACTGATTGTGTAACCATAAGTGACCTTCAAGAGAGAATTCACGATTCCTTAAATTTGGGTCCCGATCAAGAGATCAAATCTATGAGCTAGACATTTGCAATTCTCGGCAACATTGTGACATCTAACTTGTCCATTGGTTGCTGATGCACAGTGGGTCCAAGCAATTAATTTATTTTCTCAATGGTCAGATGGTACCATGATGAAGTTATATGTTGATGTTTCTACTGTACAACAACAACGTCCAGTTGTACGAAGACGTAGAATTACAAGAGTGGTTGAAGATAGTCGACCCCATGAAATTGAGCCTATTCCAAATGATGACGCAGAATAAGACAACCTAGATGATCTCCTGGATATACATGTCAATCCGACTTTCGGTGAGGAGTTTCGTAATGATGGATCATATGGTGACAACAATACTAATGAGGAGGGATCAGCAGAAGTTAGGAAGGAGGTTTTGAGAAATGCATTAGTTGTACATCAACCTCGACCTACAATAAATCATCCACCACTCCTTTCATCTTGGTCAGATGTAATGACACGTGTGCCTGAATTCAACAATAATGTTCTCACACCGGAAACTGAGTTCCCCAGAGTTGTACCAAATAGGTTTAGTGAGTTGGACAAAACCTTATATGTTGGAAGGAATTTTCCAAGTAAAGATGCATTAAAAAGCACGCTAAAGAGATTTCACATTGAGAGACATTGCAACTATATAGTTCATGAATCATTCCATAGTAAATATGTCATATGGTGTGAGAAGTATGAGGATGATTGTAGATTTTGCTTGAGGGCGATTCTGGACATTACATTTGGAGGTTGGAGAATCTCAAGGACTGAGGCAGCTCATACTTGCGTTCAGCCAAACCTAACACAAGATCATACCTCATTGGATGCATAATTTGTGTCATCTATTATTGTTAAAATGATTAGGACATGTAAAGATGTTTCGATAGTCCTTGTGAAAGAGAGGATACAAAAAACATTCAGTTATAAGATTTCCTATAATAAGACATGGATGACGAAACAAAAGGCAATTGTGAAGGTCTATGGTGATTGGGATGACTCATATCGGGTGTTGACATAATTGCTAGCCATACTGAGGCATCATAACCAAGTTGTATTCCATCTTGATACAAATGAACATGTGTCTCATGATAACCGACTTAATCTATCTCGTGTTCAATTTCATCGGTTGTTCTGGGCATTCCTCCCCTGTATCTCTGTATTTCGTTTCAGCAAACAGTTCATTCAGATTGATGTAACATTTCTATATAGAAAATACAAGACCGTATTGTTGATTGCAACAACCCAAGATGGAAACCATTCACCACTTTCGCTTGCCTTTTCCATTGTAGAGAAAGAAAACTATGAATCATGGAGTTGGTTTCTGAAATGTATCAGCAACCATTTCACCAACATTTGGGGTGTTTTTTTGATATCTGATTGCCATCAGGAAATTAATGAGGCAATCAATGCGGATCCTGATACACGAAGATACCCAAATTCACATCATCGATTCTGCATTAGACACATTTCTAACAATGTGCATAAAAAATTCCACAATGAATCGATGAAGAAGGCAATCACGAGGCTTGATATGCATTGTATTTGTTATTTTTTACTATTTCAACATAAAGATAAAATCAAATTATGTGAAATATCATCTATTTTGTGTAGCATATGAGTCGGATCAATGGCGGTTTGAAGTACGTTTTGAAAAAATCCGCCAGGCTAATCAAGAAGTTTATGATTATATGATGCGGATTCCAAAAGAAAAAATGGACATTGGCATATGACAGAGGGAAGAGGTACAAACACATGACCACAAACATTGTGGACTGCATCAATGGTGTCTTCAAAGGGATTCACAAGCTACCTATAACCACCCTAGTTCAGGAGATATTATATCGATGCGTGAAGTACTTTGTTGATAGACACAAACTAGCACCAGACAGAATACAGTAGGGGCTAAGGTATGAAAGACACTTTCAACAAGAGATTGAAAAGAATATTGAAGAAGCTTTTGGTTATCATGTATACCTTTTTCGACAAGAAGACTCTCGATTTGAAGTTCAAGAGCGTTCAAACCCCTCCACAAATCGCATCAGTGAAAAAATGGTGGTATTACTAGAAATAAGGCAATGCCAATGTGAAAACTTTCAGGGCTTATGGTTTCCATGCACACACGCCACTGCAACATGTGCCTCTGCGAACATATCATGGGAAGAATATGTTGATCCAATGTACCAGATGGATACCATTGCTAACCGTTATGCTGCACCATGGACACCTATTGGGGAGTATCATTATTTCCCAATGCCCGAAGGCCAACCGGTAGTGATACCTGACATCAATCAATTGCGTCCTCATGGGAGACTGAAGACCAGTAGGATGCGTAATGAGATGGACTAGCCTCAAGAACAAGGGCAGAGTTTGAGATGCACCATATGTCATAAAGAAGGTCATAACCAGAAATGATGCCCTAACGTTGTTAGGTCGAGTTCATAGTCTCAACCAGAATGATGTATTGTCTTCATTGTGACATTCTCATATTGTAAATTAAATGTTGTTATCTCTTCTTTTTTTTCTTGGTTTTCTAAACCCCCAAACCCAAAAGCAGAACACTTAACCCAAAAACATATTTCCTAAACCTTAATATCAAAACTCTAAACCCTAAATCTTCAAACCTAAACCCTAACCTAAAAATCATAAACCTAAATCCTAAAACATTACAAAAAATCCAAAAATTTAAACCCAAAACTCAATATTTGAAACCCTAATCTCTAAATCCTAAAACCTAAAAGATGAATTGTAAACCCAAAAACATCTTCCCTTTACTATGGTTTTTTGATAACATTATGTGTCTGATATTTTAATAAACTTTTATATAATGAAATAATAGTATCATAATGATTAGCATAATTTATTCAATATAGATAATTATATAAATTCTTAAAACATCATTAGTAATTCCCATGGTTTATCTTAATCCAATCCACAATTAGTTAATCATAAACTCCTCCAAAATATGTCTAACCAAATTCAAGACCCAATAATTTAGAAATATTGTCTCTACGATTCTAAAAATTAGTATTCCATTATTCTAAAAATGTATATCTTAGTGACACATATCTAATATCTGAATACCCTATTAATCTTAAATCCTTAATAAAAACATGCATGCTTTCAAGAATTAACTTTCTCCTTATTACTTAAATAAAATCTTAGATTATAGAATTTATTTCATAAATCCAAAAGCAGAACACTTAATCCACATTGTAAATTAAATGTTATCTCTTTTTTTCCCTCAATTTTCTAAACTCTAAAACCCAAAAGCAGAACACTTAACCCAAAAACATCCTTTCTAAACCTTAATATCAAAATTCTAAACCCTAAACCTTCAATCCTAAACCCTAACCCAAAAATCATAAACCTAAACCCTAAAACCTTACAAAAAACTCAAAATCCTAGATATATTCCCTTAAAGCATGTATTAATTAATAAAATTATTACAAAGATATTTTCATTAATAAAATTCTTTCACAACATAATTCTTTCAATCTATTTTTTCTCTTCTTTACTCTTGTTATCCTTATTTCATTCATAAAACAATGTGAATAAACATGTCATGTCTTGCATTCTGCAAGTCATAACATTATGCTGACAATAACGTTATATTTACATTTTACACTTACGACTCATTTCATTTGTTTATGAAGATGGATGATACCATACTACTCACTCAGCAGCGTACCCATATTTCCTAAGCCGTGTTAGAGGGTGGTGCAGATCGATTGATCAAGGTGCGTCGAGCGCACTATTTTCATCACAGGGAGCATCCACATGCTATTTGACCATACTTGTGCCGTGTTGGGTTCTATGGCCTTGCCGTATCAGATTTCACATTTGTAGACCATCACCTACTTGCTACCCTCGTTGAGAGGTGGAGACTAGAGACACACACATTCCACCTGCCTGAGGGAGAGATGACCATCACCCTCCAGGATGTGACAGTGCTTCTCGGTCTTCCTATCTAGGGGAGACTCGTTATTGGAATCACTCGTGCAGCTTGACCAGACCTTGCTCAGCGCTTGTTAGGCGTTGACATTTTGTCCGACCGTAGGGCTACAGATGGAGCGTCCATATCTATACCTTGGTTGGAGGCGTAGATTCCAAATTTATAGGATGATGATGATGAGAAGAATGTCATGCATTATGCCCGTGTATATATATTACGGCTCATTGGAGGGACCATGTGCACTGATCATTCAGGGATGCACATGCACATGATGTATCTACCCTACTAGAGAACTTTGATTGGGCTGGGGCGTATAGTTAGGGATCATCCTGCTTGGCATACACGTACAGAGCATTACACAAGATATCCCATAGGGACCGCACGTGTCTCGGGGTATGCATCATCCTTATTCAGATGTGGGCATAGGAGCACATCCCCACATTCCGCCCTGAGCTTGCTGGTCTGCCGGTCGAGATGGAGGTGCTGCATGACACTCCATGTGGACGCTGGTATGATCAGTCATTTCTATTGATTTATGATGCTACTATGAGTTATTGACTTTAATTTCTCATTATTTTCCACTATCGATGATGTATTTTACAGGTGGTGTCAACGACACAATTTCGACGCGGTTCCAAGATAACATTTGGGCGTATATCGGCTCCAGTTGGACTGTCTCTTACCTGATCAGGTATGTATATACAATCTATCATTGTCTAACATATTTAATATTAGCATCAATTTTGGTTTTTAGTTAGGCGCTTTTTTGACAAAGTCACATGTCATTTCAGATTTCATGGCTTCTATACCGGAGTATTATGGACCAGTTGCCAGTATACTGCACTGTTGGGCTTGAGGATGCTATGACTGTAGTGCCCCTCATTCACTTCTATATTATTGAGTGACAACAGCCTGACAGAGTCATGCACCAGTTTTGATGTACTCAACCGATTCCATTTCCGTCAAGATAGACAAAGCGACTTCATGAGATGAAGTTGATAGGGAGGCAGGATGATGACTGACCCTGAGTACATGCCCGCTTTATCGACTGCTGGCACAGACGTGCAGAGTTTTGTATTTAGGGTGTTTCTACAAATCAATTCTTTCTTTCAGAGTAGGTTGAGTATGAGCCATGGTATAGACTGAAGTCTATACTATATCTTACCCGACCTGGCATAAAGATACAAAGGACGTTAAATCAATAAATTTCCATTAGTTTGTTTATTGAACTATTTTCTAATTCAATTTGAATCTCTTTACATGACAGTCACACATAGCATCTTGTTTGCATGAGTGATGAAGAGGAGGGGGTCTTTAGCCGGGAAGCCGTCCATGCTATAGCGCTGGAGGCGAGGGCATCTTTTCATGCCCTTTCTGAGAGTATCTTCGAGCGTTCGGCTCAGAGAGAGGAGGTTCCTGCCGTAGAGGAACATCCTGTAGCTGATGCTGGTGCCGAGGAGCCACGGACATGACGACATAGACAGCGTTGTGCTGCACATGAGGCCTCACCTGTTCCACAGGCAGAGGTCGACCCTCTAGTAGTCCAGGATCAGTCGATTCAAGATGTGCCTCAAGCGGCATGAGATCTATCTTTCCTAACAGGATATCCGCAGTTCTCTCCATCTTGGGTTCCAGATCCATCATAGCCTTGGGGTCTAGATCCATCACAACATTGGGTTCCATATCCATCGCAGTCTTGGGGTATAGCTCCATCGCAGGCTTGGTTCCCCATTGCGATGATGACAGATCCTTCTACCATCATAGTGGGAGAAGGATCCAAAGGGAAGTACAAGATACAGTTGACAACTCCTCCCACTGACACATATATAGAGGATGCGCCAATCGATGTTCCAGTGCCCAAGGATCAGCCCTCTCTAGGTCATCAGACTCCACTGTGCACTCGACACAGACGTCCTATTTGCAAACCACCATGTGAGACATAATCTCCTCACCATAGACATAGACATTGATTGTACATGTTCATTTACATGTTTTATGTCTACTGAAATAAAAATACTATTATTACTATGATATCTTCTTATATGTTTATCCAGTATTTCGGTTTTCACTTATATTTTAGGCACAATTTATATTTGACATCTTTCAAAGTCGATTACTTGAAACATATAAATAATTAGTAAATTTCAAGTAAATAACTGTAAAAGATTAAAAAATATACAATATAAAAACAAAACAAAATTTAAAAGATAGCCTAACCATCTAAAAAGTTTTTGAAAATAAAGAGTTTCATAAATAAAATAAATAAATGATAATGAAAGGAATGTAAGAAAAGTAACTCAGAAGTGAGAGCGAAAAAAATGAATGTCGAGGAGAATCCTAAGACGCCTACTTGACTTTGAAAGCATATAAAATATAAACTATAAGACCCATATAAATAAAAATTAAAAATTCAACTACTTGTTATATGTTTAATCAATGTTTAAAATTTCATTCATATCAGTCTTATAGTTTATATTATATAGGCTAGCAAATGCATGTACTTGAATCATTTTTAAGTTTCAAGTAGGTGGATTAGAAAGCTTATAAATTATTTTTCATCAGCATTTTGTAAGAAATTCTTTTTATTTTTGACTACTTGTTATATGTTTAATCAATGTTTAAAATTTCATTTATATCGGTCTTATAGTTTATATTATATAGGCTAGAAAATACACGTACTTGAAACATTTTTAAGTTTCAAGTAGGTGGAAGAGAAAGCTTATAAATTATTTTTCATCAACATTTTGTAAGAAATTATTTTTATTTTCGACTACTTGTTATATGTTTAATAATTTTTTAAAATTTCATTCATATCGGTCTTATAGTTTATATTATATAGGCTAGAAAATGCACGTATTTGAAACATTTTTAGGTTTCAAGTAGGTGGATTCGAAAGATTATAAATTATTTTTTATCAACATTTTTTAAGAAATTTTTTTTATTTTAAACTATTTATTATATGTCTAACCAATTTTTAAAATTTCATTCATATCGGTCTTATAGTTTATATTATATAGACTAGCAAAGACACGTACTTGAAACATTTTTAGGTTTCATGTAGGTGGATTCAAAAGCTTATAAATTATTTTTCATCAATATTTTTAAGAAATTATTTTTATTTTAAACTATTTATTATATGTATAACCAATGTTTAAAATTTCATTCATAGCAGTCTTATAGTTTATATTATATAAGCTAGCAAAAGCACGTACTTGAAACATTTTAAGTTTCAAGTAGGTGGATTAGAAAGCTTATAAATTATTTTTCATCAAAATTTTTAAGAAATTATTTTTATTTTTGACTACTTGTTATATGTTTAAGCAATGTTTAAAATTTTATTCATATCTATTTTATAGTTTATATTATATAGGCCAACAAAGTCACGTACTTGAAACATTTTTAAGTTTCAAGTAGGTGGATTAGAAATATTATAAATTATTTTTCATCAACATTTTTTAATAAATTATTTTTATTTTTGACTACTTGTTATATATTTAATCAATGTTTAAAATTTTATTCATATCTGTCTTATAGTTTATATTATATAGGCTAGCAAAGTCACGTACTTGAAATATTTTTAAGTTTCAAGTAGGTGGATTAGAAATCTTATAAATTATTTTTTATCAACATTTTTTAAGAAATTATTTTTATTTTCAACTACTTATTGTATGTTTAATCAATGTTTAAAATGTCATTCATATCCATCTTATAGTTTATATTTTATAGGTTATCAAAGTCACGTACTTGAATAAAAGATAAATTATGTTGAAACATTAAGTTTTATTTATATATATATATATATATAACCATAACAACATAATAATAAAACATTAAAATTTTAAATAAATAAAAAACATAATTAAAATAGATTTTTTCTTGTTTTAGGGAAAATGAGGCATCACCAATGCCGCCTTTAAGGAGTATATATATATTTTTTAACCTAGACCATTTTAATTTTTTTTCTTCAGAAAGCGTATAAAAAAACTCATGGAAGATCCCTTATGGAATTTCAGCAAAGTAATGAGTGTGCTTAAAGGATCATAGGGGGGATTCATGAGAGTGAAAATAAGATCTTATCATATATGCATCAAAATGAACAATATGAGGGTTGTGGAACATCATGACCCAATATATAAATATGGATATTAAGAAGCATAATGTAAAAGAGTAGCTTGAATGAAAATGAGAAGAGTGAAATTCCTTACGAAATTTTGGTAAAGTAATGACTTAAGTAAGGGTAAAAACGAGGGAGGATAAATAATCCCTCATTTAAATAACATCAAATGGATAGTAATAGAATGATTATAAAATAATCATATAATAACTATTTAAAATTACAAGAACTACTTTCAAATAAGATGCTTGAATTTGAAAGGTGGAAAGGAAAGTGATGATCCCTTACTTGGAAGTGTGATCCCAAAAGCTTGGAAGAGGCTTGAGAGAGACTTGTTGGGAGCTTGTGGGCACCTTTGGAGGACTTTAGGGAGTATGGGGCAGAGTTTGGTCAAGTTCCAAATGATTTGAGTGAAGAGGAATGAGAGTTTGGGTGAGTTTATATAGGAAAAGAGAGAGAATTCTTTATTATTTAGGTTTTGGACACTACACATTAAACTAATCAAAACCACAAACCATCCCATGATTTTTACTCATGGTTTCTACCAAAGGGGAGTGTTATACAATATTTTATAAGTAAAAGGGCCGAATATATTAAAATATTAGCATTTCTTATGTGGAGGTGAGTCACACTCTTAAGGAAATCATTTTAAAATGATAATATTTTATAAGTCTTGGAGGGTCCACTAAGGCATTATAAAATTAATCAAACAAATCTAAAATCACATTATTTTAAAGGTAAAACATATATTGGCTGAATAACCCTTTTATAGTATTTTATTACATCACTATTGGGTCATTATGATGTCATAAAACACATTATATATTTATACGGTATTTAATTTTTACTCAAAAATTCGATTATATTAGAAAATTATGAAAAATTCACCGTTGGATAATTTTGATGTCTTGATTCCAAAAATAATATTTATTTTATCTAAATAATTTTTTAAATATGAGAATTTTCACTTTTAAAATAAAAAGCGACATTTACTAAAAATCGACGGGGTTTGAAAAAAAAACAGTGTTTAAACCTTAATAAAAATTACATTTGACTTCATAAAAATTATATAATCATAAAATTAATTTGATAATAATATTTTATTAAAATATTAATTATTTCAAAAATTCATTAATTCATAAATTCTTTAATTAAAAATACAATTTTCGTTTTATCGTATAAAAATATAATTCTTATCAAACCGAATACTTAATCTTTTAGAGGGTAAAAACAATAAATATAATTATCATTTATAATTAAAAGGAGTGTTATTATAACAATATTATAATACCATTATTAATAAAAACTTATTTTAATATAATAATTTATATATTTCTGAAAAGTACCATTTTACCCGAAAAGTCAATTTATCTAATTAATTATATTTTTAAGAAAACTATTCACATAAAAGAATTGATGGAATAAGAATTTTATTTATGAAAGAGATTACACAAAAAGTAACTAATACCTTGTTACATAACCCCTTATAACACCCACATAAGACGTAAGGGTAAGGTGTACGATGATGACATACTCTTGGGGCGTCTTAGATAACATCACCCAAGTGATAATCTCTATTAACTTGAACTTCTTTTGTTGGCGATTCCGTTCAAGCTTAACAAGTTGAAGCTCAGCTTAGGCTTGGTCAAGAGCAAAGCCCAGTGACACTACCTCCTTCCCGAGCTCTGACAAATGAACTTCGTACGACCCAAGTCTACTAGATGAGGTCATCACCTCCTTTGTCTGTGTCGAAAGTATTTCTTAAAACCTTATATTTGTACTAGTCATGTGATCACTGTTCAACGACTATATTATCAATGGTAATGATACTTAACGGTCATTTAAATCCAATTGGATAAAATAAAAAAAATTATGTGTTTTCTATATCCATAAGAAATTTAATTAAATAAAATAAAGGGAATATTATTCATGAATGTTCGGGTCATTACATGTTGGATCTAAGAAACTCAAGGTAAGAGCTTGTTCTTCGTTGTTATTCATTGTTTTTCTAAATATTCTCTATTTATATTTAAAGTAACCATGGATCAAGGATGTTATGGTCGGATCTATGTGCTATATCATGATCTAATGAGAACTCTATTAGATCCTTTGCGAGGAAGGAAGAAAGAGATTGGATCTTGTGCAAACCTTCAAAGACTTACTTGGTAAGCAGTTTCCCTTGTCTCTTTTGACCTATAGATTATTGAATCCGAGTTTCTTGATATGAGTTTCATGGTTTAGGGTCTTATTTTTCCACCTTAGAGCCCTCTTTCTCTTTGGCTTGTGGATCCCATTGGATTGTTGGAAATTCCATGTGTTTGAGTTAGGTGGTATCATGAAAAGCCTTTGTTTTATGAACCATTGTTGATTTCTCATTTTAAATTGGTTTTCTAAATTGTTTAATGACATGATTTATGATTCTTGAAGTGTGATAGTCTGGGCATATTTTGTAAAATAGATTTACCCTTTGGTATTATTGATGAAAATAGATTTCAAAGCTTGTTTGATATGATACATGCACCGTGTGATTATTTATGTGTGAAATTCCCTTTGAATGATTTAAGCTATGAAAATGGAAGCCTCAAGTGTGGGTTGTTTGTGAAAATGGAATCTTCAAAGTGTGGGATGTTTTTTAACTTGAAAGCCTCTAAGTGTGGGATATGACACATGATAACCTGGGCTACTTAGGAGGAGGATAATTTTGAGATAAGCACGCTAGGATGGTTTGAAGCCTAACATGGATTTACGCTAAAACTCTAAATAAACATTGTTATGACTAAGGGTTCACTCATCAGGGAATTCTATCATCCCTAAGCCCGTGTTCTAGGTATTTTTTCACACTTAATTATTTGATCATAATGGTGTGAGGATCCTAGATAATCCAAACCTAACCTACCTTGGGAATAGTTTCCATGGTTCTTCTTTTTGACTGGTGATTTATAATTGCTTTGAGAAATGGTTTATTTGTAAATTCTTTGAAAATGGGTTGTATATACATGCTTTATAAACCGTTCTATAAAAGGTGGATTTCCATGTTTTATTGAAAACTGTGTAAAGCTATATTTCATGTCTTGTCTTTCTTCAAATACTTATAATTGGTTTATTTACCCCTAGTGCTTAGCCTAGTGTCAAAGGGTCCCGTGGGGTGTTGGTGAGTTCTTAGGTTCAAGTATCCCTGGATTCCTGTCTGTGTATGTTTGTGTGTTTCTTTGTATCTTTGTAGATCCCCTCCCATGATCATTTGTAATAAGTATAATTGGTTTATATATTAAAGTCTTCTTATGAAACACTTGGTGAGATCCTACTGGGCTTGTTTTGCTCACACTCTGCACATACCTTCGGATGTGTGTAGATCTTGTTTTATCTGACGTAGGTAAATGCAAGGTGCCTCATGGAGGTGATGGGTATCTATGTTAGTAGGGCGTGGGAGTTTGGAGATGATATGGTGGGATGTTGGCCCTCATATCACATGGAGATGAGATGTATTTTATCTTTTGTACTTTGGTTTATCTGTTTGGGTTTGAAACTTGTATTGCATTGTGTTTTTTGACTTCCGCTATTTGGATTTGTATTGACATGTTGTCTTTTTTTTAATATTGTATATGTTGTTCGTTTGGTTTATTGTGGGAAAATCATTCCCAAAGGTAGTTCTTGATACCCAGACACTTATCTCCAACCCGTGGGGATCGAGAACACCATTTGAGTCATGCCACTGGTCGAATTAGGTGTTCAGTTCAAGGATGAATCAAGTTGGTTCATGGAAAATTTGCATAAATGGATGATTTTTTCCATGATCCTTGTGTCTTGTGTAAGATCCTAACCTATTCTGGAGATTTCTCAGTCTCATTTAGAGGTATTATTTTGAATTGTTTTGAATATAACTTGTTTGGGTTTTACCTTGGGGTGCATTTGGGTGAAAATTTGAAATTTTGGAATGAAGTGGGAAAGTGTGCAATTAACACATGGTTTTCCCAAACCATGAACCTTGACCTAGAAAACCATGCAACCCTGGACAGGGAGGGATTTTACAGATGATGCATATTTTGTTAAACCATGTGTCCTAAAAGGAGAAACTGTTCTATCAAGAACCAGCCCAGGTACCCTGGTAACCCGATAACCGAGCCGAACCTGACAAAACCTAAAGGACGTTCTCGATCCCCACGGGTCGGCGACTAGCACCTGACATCACACAACATGCAAGTGAGAACGATTTTTCCACCAACAATGTGAAAGAAAAGAAACATGACAGTATGCATAACAAAAGAAACTCCACTGGGAGTAATATACTAGAATGCAAAGAGGTATAAAATCCAAAGTACTAAAATGAGAAAACAACCCCAAGGTCCCTAAGGACACGACTCACTAAGACCAAATATCAAGAGCTAGATCCACCTCCAAGATATCCCTTCCCTTTGCTCGATCTTGGAAGAAGAAAGTCTACAAACACCTGAAGGAAAAAATAGGGTTTGAGCCTAAGCCTAGTAGGTTATCACCAAAGATTCCATAACAAATTCCAAATATAGATTATCCAAAGAAAAGATTTCAATTTTTAAATAAACGGGTTTGACAATTCAAAAACATATTTAAACAAAACATGCTGTACATTTTTAAATGATGGAAATAAATATTTTAAGCAATGATTTTACAAATGATGGAATATTTCTAAAACAATGTCTTATGTAAAACATTTATATAAAATAGTTTATATAAATTCAGTAGGCATGTAAGCAGTTCAAACAAACATTGAAATACATTTATATTTGAAATATAAATAAAAAAGTGAGCAAAATGGTTATCTGACAAAAGGTACGATAGTATTAATCAGTTATAGGATTCTGCACTCTCTATGTGAACTCAAAAAAATGTGTATACATACATCTCTATGACACTGGCCAAAGGAGACTCGTCACCAACCCATCGTGGATGTGACCCACCACAAGTATGTTTTAAAACATTATCCTAGCATAGAGTGTATCCAAATAACTCACTAACTACATAAGGCTTGTATACGCTCTTACATGATGGGTAAACTATTTTAAGACTGCTTAAAAATACGATCAATCCCATCCTTCCATTTCAAAAGTGCCAATTTTTTTTCATTTAAAACCAAAATAGGTTTTATTCAAAAACATGCATTTTTTCACAAGATAAAACCATTGAGTTTCTATCAAATCATTTTAAGCCATTTTCACCAGTTTGAAATTCATTCAAAACCAATTACATCATTACACAATTTATTTCTACAATTAAATTCAACAATTTAATTGAAATCATTTCCATAAAATTCACAATTTAAATTAAACAATTTTAATCAACTAATTTCCATAAACACACCCAATTCAATGGAATTGAGGTTTTTTTTCAAATTTCTATGTCAAAACCATTTCAAATATCTCAATTCACTGGAATCAGGTTTTTATTAATTTAATTGAAAGAAAATTTGAGCAATTTAATTTAAATCAAAAATTGAAATAAATCAAGAAATACAAGGATAATCAATTTGGATAATTAGAATGGAACCACCTACCTCAAGGTCGTCAATAATAGCAATAACGATAATATACCTAGTGTGGTTCAATACACCTCTACACAACCCTATTATTTTAAGCATCAACACACCAAAGTTCGTGTTCGTCAAGGGGTTCTAGAACCAAAAACATATATTTTATCTCACAAGGAAGTAAAATATTACATCTGATTACATTTTCTCTCTCCAGGATAATCTATGGATTTTCAGATTATGTTAACGCATGAAATCGCAATAAAAATCCATAAGAATAATTATAAATCTCATTCGATAATCATATACCTCTATTTTATTTCACAAGAAAATAAAATATTACATGCAATTACATTTTTGATCTCCTGGATAATCTTTGGATTATCATTTTAGGTCATCACATTCACACAGAATACCCTTTATAAGAATAATTATCTTTGATAAGCTCACAATTGTTGTTTTAATAATATTAGTAATCAAACTTTGATAATATCAAAATTATCACTCGATAATTATATTAATTATCATTCGATGAAATATGTAAAAATTATCTTTGATATTTCCATGCAATTGATCTTTGATAATTCGTTGCAATTATCATTCGATAATTCTTAACAATTATCTTTTGATAAATTCACAATATTTATCTTTTAATAATTTTTTATAGTTATCAATTTAATTAATTGAGTAAATATATTCTAATAGTTAATCTTTATAAATTATATTTTTTTAATTTATCTAATGACAATTTGATGAAATTATCATTTGATAATTTTCTTTATAAATACCTTCTAATAATCTTATGCCATTATCCCCAGAATCTTTCATGCATATATTCTTTTACAATTTTGAAAAAATATCCTTCGATAAATGAATTAAATTATTGTTTTCTAATTTCATTTAATTATACCTTAATAATCCCATGTGATTATAATTTCATAAAACAAAAATTATCTTTTGATAATTTTGTGCAGTTACGTTTTGATAATTATATGAATTTATCATTCGCTAATTCTTCAAAATTATCCTCTGATAATATTTATAATCAATCCATGTGATTATTGCATTAAAATTATCCTTTTATAAAATTAGATTATCAAAAATAATAATTCATGATGAAATCATCTAAAAAATGTTGGAATTATCTCTTGATAATTCAAGGTTGGTCATTTTTTCCATAATGTTTTTCTTTTGAATTATAGAAATAATGGAATAAATAAAATAATTAAATAAAAGAAATAAAATTAATCTGCAAACCTGTATCTCTCTCTCTCACAAGCGCAACACACAAAACCAAATTTAGGTCCACTGCCGTGGAAGAAGATCACTGAAGAGGAAGAACAAAACAGATCCAACGGTCATGCACAAAAGAGAGCCAAGACTATTTGGTTTCAATGGGGCCAACCAAGGATGAATAAAGAAACAAACAGGTATTTCAATACCCACACCGCATGTGTTTCCCCAATTAATGAACTTTGAATAAAAAAGGTTTCTAACATCCAACAGAATGTTTAAAAACACCCCATTAATGTGTTGATAATTGAAATGGTTGAAAATGATTCAAAACCAAAGGTTTTGAAATCCCATACGCGTGAAAATGGAGTTCAGGTGTGATGTTAGGGGTGATTGAATAGTGAATCCAATTTTATTAATTAAATTAATAATTAAATCAAAATAATAAAGTTAATTATTTAATATAGTTATTAAATAACTTAAATATTACAAGGGACCTGACCAAATATCCGTTGCTCATGAAAGTTATACCCCGCCTAGGGTAAACACCCCGTTCCCGACCCAACGGTGGTCTTGGATTTTTTATACGACACATTGTTTGAGAGATAATAATGATTTATTATTTAAAAAATGGAATAAATAAATAATTAAAATAAAAATGGTTATTTTAGCAAGTGAGGTGTCCAAACGCCTGACGTTTACAAATGTTATACCCCATCTAGGGTAAACCTCTCATTTTGGACCCATAGGTGGTCTCAGATTTCCCATACAATGCACCATTTGAGATATATTTAATTATTTTTAATAAATAATATATTAAATATTATTTAATAACTTTATCTCACAAGAGAGACATCCAAATGTCCTGCGCTTTCGAATGTTATACCCCTCTTAGGGTAAGCACCATATTCCAGACATAATAGTGGTCTCATATTTCTCAAACGACGCAATGTTTTGGAGTTATTTAAATATTTTGAATAAAAATTGCACACTTAATATATTTTATTTAATAATTTTATTCTGTCTTTTCTGAGATTGTGTGGGCCTCATAAACTCATACTTACTCAGTTTTTAACTCAAAAAATATTTAATTGAATATTATGGAGTGTTAATTGGGCGTTTTACTATTCCGTGACGAGTTTAACAAAAACACAACTTTTCACTAAAAAACCAATTTTGCCCATTTAACGTAAGATATTAATAATTTAACAAAAGAGAGTTTATCAATACCTGAAACAATAACAAGATGTTACACCTGCACCCCCCCTGAAAGAGGCATATAGTTAAGGTACACGATTAGGGGAAACCGTGCGCCTCTGCCCAACAAACCGTGCCTGCGGATTAAGTTAACCCGAAATTTAGATTTTTAATTTCCTGAACCCCATATTAACCCAAAATCGACCCCCACTTGACCCCTAACACCCTTTCACGATTTTTGAGCATCCTATACAGATTTCAAGCCTTTCTAACATCCGTTCTTAGTGAATCGAAGGGCGAATTGAAGATCTGCACCCCTCTCAGTAAGAGGATCTTATCCTATTTGGTTTCCTTCTTCTTTCCCGCATCTCCCTCATCATTTAGTGGGAAGTTATCCTATTTTTATTTGGATATAGATCTAGGATCATTGGATATAGAACTAGGATTATGGTATCTTGATTGTTCAATCTTGAATTAGGGTTTTAGATCTAGATCATGTTCTTCACCGTGTTCTTGATTGATCCGCTTCAAATGGGGATTCTTCATGGGGCGATCGTTCGTCAACAAATTGAGGTAGGTGGTCTATAATTCAAATCCCAAAGTTTTGATTGAAATTATGTGTATATAATTTTTGAATTGATATTATATGCTTAGAAATTTAGTTCTTAATTTAATTAATTAATTTGGAGAATTAATTAATTAAGGGAGATGTGAAATTGGGGATATTTGAGATTATAGATTTGAGATAATTAATTATTGAATTAATTATGATATATTGAGATTATAGATTTGAGATAATTAATTTTTGGATTAATTATGATATATTGAATTATTATTTAGGGATAATTAATTATTGAGTTAATTATCAGAATATTGAATTATGATTCAGAGATAATTAATTGTTAAGTTAATTATCAGAATATTGAATTGTGATTCAGAGATAATTAATTATTGAGTTAATTATCATAATATTGAATTGTGATTTGGGGATAATTAATTGTTGAGTTAATTATCAGAATATTGAATTGTGAATTAAATAATTAATTGTTGAGTTAATTATGGGATAATGAGATTGTGAATTGAATAATTAATTGTTGAATTAATTATGAGATATTGAGTTTGTGGATATTGATTAATTAATTGGTCAATTAATTAATGGGGTTGATATTCTTAATTAATTAGAGAATTAATTAAGGGGATTGATGTGATGAACTAATTGCTGAATTTACAATGAGGTTGAGATGATTAATTAATTGTTGAGTTAATTAATGAGATTGAGATGATTAATTAATTGACGAGTTAATCAATGATATTGAGATGATTAATTAATTGTTGAGTTAATTAATGAGATTGAGATGATTAATTAATTTTTGAGTTAATTAATGAGATTGAGGTGAATAATTAATTGTCGAATTAATTATGGAGTTATTGAGGTTTTCAAACTTGATTAATTAATTGTTGTATTAATTAATGGGAATAGTTGATATTATGAAATTGTGATTTTGAATAATTAATTGTTGAATTAATTATGGTGATATTAAGACTGTTGAAATCGAATAATTAATTGCTGAATTAATTATTGATATATTGAAGTTGTTGAATTAGAATAATCAATTACAGAATTAATTATTAGAGATTGTTGTGATTATGAAATTGTTTGAATATGATTAATTAATTGTGGAATTAATTAATGGAATTGATGTGAATAATTAATCGATGAATTGATTGAAGGGATTGAATGTGATTTATTAATTATGAAATTAATTAATAGAATTGATGTGAACAATTAGTTGGTGAAATAATTAAGGGGATTGATGTGATTAATTAATTGTTGAATTAATTATTGTTATCGACATGATTATTTAATTATTTAATTAACTAAAGGAATCAATGTGATTAATTAATTATTAAATTAATTAATGTTTTTGATGTGATTAATTAATTATGGAATTAAATAATGCTATTGATGTGATTAATTAATTTTTTAATTAATTAATGTTATTGACGTCATTAGTTAATTGTTGAATTAACTAAATGAATTGATGTGATTAATTAATTTTTGAATTAATTAATGTTTTTGATGTGATTAGTTAATTCTTGAATTTACTTATGGAATTGATGTGATTAGTTAATTGTTAAATTAACTAATGGAATTGATGTGATTAATTAATTTTTGGATTAATCAACATTATTGATGTGATTAATTAATTGTTAAATTAATTAATGTTATTAATTTGATTAATTAATTGATGAATTAACTAAATGAATTTATTTGATTAATTAATTATTGAATTAATTAATGTTTTTGATGTGATTAGTTAATTTTTGAATTAACTAATGGATTTGATGTGATTAGTTAATTATTGAATTAACTAATGGATTTGATGTGATCAATTAATTATTGAATTAATTAAATTTTATTGACGTGATTAGTTAATTTTTGAATTAACTAATGGAATTTGTGTGATTAACTAATTATTGAATTAGTAATGGAATTAATGTGGACAATTAATTATTGAATTAATTATGTGTTGATGAATGATAACATGGTCATTCTATTTCAAAGTTATGAATGGTGACATGTGTTGGAGTTGGTGTCCTAGAACCAATTTTTGTGTAATTTATGATAACCTGTATTCATAGTTTTGAATATTAATAAACCACTTATCATATCATGATTATTCTTTTGCATAACATAGTATGTGATAATGTCTCAAGAGTAGTCATCGCACTAAAAGGTCATAACAGTTCCTCGCTATGATGAGAACCTGAAAGTGCTTTGAAATTATTCTTAAATATGTTCTATAGTCGGATGATATCATTTGAGGGACAAAAATGATACATGCTATCAAGGGTGGGGACTCATAGGGTTTTGAGCCACCTTCTCACGGTGTATGACCTTGGTAATATACAGTAGGATATTATTAATGAGACTCACAAGTAGGAAATCCATATTTATATGTGCCATTGGATGTTCCTATATGTAGACATGTGTATTGGTCCTTAAACTTTAATATTATTATTAATGAGTATTATGAGTCGCATACTTTGATGTGATTAATTAATTATTATTAATGATTATTATGAGTTGCGTATTTTAAAGGAATAAAAACAACTCAAACATCCCTTTTCTTAAGTGACAATTGATTTTTGAGCACTCCTCTATGGAGGAAAAATAGGGTTACCACTATATCCGCATTTAAATGAGAAAATAATTTATTTTTCCACACAAAAATTTTAAAATTTATTTTTTATTTAATTATGGTTTGGTGAAATTTTTATTGAGATCATAGGAATATTTGTTACATAAAGTAAGAGATCAAGATACATATGTTCATTAAAGTAAGTTACAAGGATATCTTTGATGTTGTTGACTTAAAATCTCATTTCCAACATCGAGTTATGACTTAGTAAGATTATAAATTTTTTTAATGAATCATTTCCAATTGGAAATTTCACTTTCTGAAAATATCAAAGTAGAAAAAAACTAAAAGGAGTAAATGGTTCAGTATATGGATGGTAAAAAATCATAAATTATCTTTATTTAACAAGAGACATTTTTTTTCTAGAAATTGGTTTAGAGGTCAAAAATTAAGTGTCTTTTCTGAAAAGTGATATAAAAAAGTGGTGGAAACAAGTGGAATCAATAGGCGATATCAAAACTCAAATCTAGAGTCTCACTAGTGGTAAAAGGATCCAAGGGTTTAACCAATAAGTGGTTGATAAAGAATATTATACTAACAAGTGGCATATAGGATTGAATGATCATGATCTGGAGTTTCTTTTGAAGTTATTTTTAGTGGGTTGAGCAGAGGATATAATTTTGAAAGAATTATAGATAACCTTATATCAACCCGGATAGAAAATAAGTGACTAAAAAAGGAGAGAAGAAAATATCATTATTTAGACCTCAGATATTTATAGAGTAAATGAATACTATCTGGATCAAAATTTGTATTGAAAAAGGGGAAGTAAATATGAGTGGACACCCTTACAGAGGTCAAAGATACAAGTAAATATATATAAATTAAGAATATGGAGAAACCCAAATAAGAATAATATTGTAGAAAAAACTTGGATAAAAAGGGCCATTTTAATTTTGATGTCAAAGGGGAAGGATATTAAGGGATCATAAATCTATAGCATTGGAGACATTTGATGGAGGATGGTAACATTGACAAAAAAATAAAAAAGGGGAGAATGTTGGAACCAAATGTGTGTTTGGTGTTGGATTTTTTTTAAATCAATAAAATCAATAAATAAGTGGTGAAGTTTTTGAAGTTATAATAGTTATGTACATGGAGTTGTTAAGGAACCATTTATAGAAGTTTCAAATTTATCTGAAAATGGTAGTTATTATTAGATGGTATAAAGGTAAATGAAGTTATGGAGATGGATAGATGAAAAGTACCGATTGAATATCCAAAAATTAGGAATGGATGAGAAGATGTTTACCATACACATGTAAACCACATTCAAAATTTTGGGAAGGATGAATGACATTGGAATACATAGTGTGACAAGTGGGGGTAATGTTATCATATTTGGACATGATTTTGGAGTGATTTATAAGTAGAACCATAGAAAATAGACGTTCTTAAAACTAGGAGTTTGGAAGTTTAATAATAGAACATTCAGAAATTAGAAGATGGAAGGCCATAAGTTATTTTAGAAGGCTTGAATTATTTCAATATTTTTGGAATAATTCAAATTTATTCTGGAAGATGAGTAATTGAATATCCAAACATTATTGAATAATCTATCCGTGAAGTGTTCTGAAAGTAAGAAAACCAAAATTTGGAAGAAGATATTATAATTTAACTAAGTCATGGATATCTTCATGTACACATAAGATATATTGGCTAGTTTTCTAATGTATTCCTCTACATATGTAAGATATTCAAGAGGAAATGATTTGAAAAAGTACAAGGGGTTCTCTCTATACATAACATTTTCTATCTGGTGTGGAAAAGGTAGGTGATACGTAATATATTTGTGTTGCATATGTAGTATAGTATGGGAAGAGGTAGATTTTGAAAAGACATGAAATTAATAAGGATGCACAATATATTCAAGTAGATGCATAATATATTCTCTCTAGAATCCACAAAATATGACTAAGGATGGTAATACGTAATATATTTGGGATTCTATGTAATATTTCAGACTGATGCATAATATATTTAGAATACAATTCCCTGTATATATAATATAAGCTGGGATTTGTGTAATATATTTGGTTGGGATAGAAATATAACAAAGGAATAAGGATTCCATATTTACATAACATTATTATATGATGTGTAACATATTTAAAATGATATGTAAGAATCTTGAACTACATGTGTAAGATATTTGGAGTTTCCTAGGTTTTTATGTGAAGTGTAATATTTTACACTTTTCTTCTAGGATAAAGAGAGGATATAATGTGCTATTACCCAAATCTTCACACTATGAAGAGTATTAGATAAATTTTAGTTCTTATTTACATTTTAATGTGACCACACCATAGAGGATATTTTTTTTCACAACCTGTCAAGAGAAAAAGTAGGAACATTCCATGATGCTGATCCATGAAATCTATGTGCACTGTTATCTTATAGAAGATTGATGAAACACCATGATGTCTTCACACATGCAATAGGATTACAACAATCCACATGTATTATAATGTTTTTTATTAATCATAATATACAATTGATAATTTGGTTAGAGGAGAAAAAGAAAGTTGTGGATTTTTTGGGGGGATTGAAGACCATAATATTCAAGGGAGATCATTTGGAAGATAATCTAAGAATAATGGGGAGTTATTGAGAAATAAAAGATTCATGAATTATGGGATTAATTCATGAGATTCGATTGAATAATAAAATAGAGAAAACCCAGGTTCTAGATACAATGAATATATTATTCACATTATTTCATGAATATTCATGAATAATTTTAAAATCGAAATTATTGGTGTTGATTTCATAGATTTTCTATATTCAAAATATGAAAACATTTTAAGTAAATAATTTATGAATATATAAGATGAAATGTTGAATAAGCCAAAAGACTGCAATCACAAAAAAATTTGATACAGATGAGAGGATTGAATATGTTTATATATCTATTCATAAAATAAGAAGGGACAATAGAAAACATTGAATCATCCACTTCATAATAAGATAAGGATGATCGAGAGGAGTCACTAAAGTTCATTAATTCTATATTAGGTTCTTGAAGAGGATAAGGCTCGAGGAGTATGAGTGTTACACTGCCATATCCAAAAAATTGAATAAGGAGTGAAACTTGATAATTATAGTTTGGAATTATCTACATTTAGACAAGAAGTTATGTTACTGTATTTTATAGAAGACACAAAGTAATTCCTCACCAAAGAAAGTTATTCTCATTTGGTTTGAATGATAGTGCACTGAATATAGTGATCAATAGAGAATATATCTAGAGTTAATGATACAGGGAGTCATGCTTTCTATGCTAAACATGGAGAGACCTGCATGTCTATAAATTGTTGAATACCCTTCCCCAAAGTAATGTGTGAAGGATAAGAGTAGAAATTGCCCCTTGGATCATCAGGGTGCCTTTCTAGAATCAAGAAAAGGCAATGAACCTTAGGAAAGGAGTGACCAAAACACTAAACTTGTAAGGAAGTGATCCTTGACATGAAGTGATGAGGATCAAAACTATATCTATAGAACTAGTGTATTAGTGAATTTGGAACATTATCACATCATCAATGTTTATTCCTTGATGAATCTATTTATAGAGAACCAAGTAAAAATTCTTGTGTCACATGCATGTTTTAATTTTCTATATAATTTATGCATGTTTTGGTAAGGGAACCATCATGATTGAAAGGTTGAACGATGTTATTAATAACATGAGAACAAGACCCTAAAAATATAATAAATGAGTAAAGGAACAAGTTTAGATTGGGAAACACCCGGATTAACCTCCCCTCTTAGGGTGTATCAAGTTGTAATAGAATTGAAATATTAACACAATTAAATGATATATTTCTACTAGGCATAAAAAATATTCCACATAATGAAACCATTATTAGTTGTTGCATTAATACATGATAGTCATGGTATTTCATGCCTATTAACTTTAAATCAATCTATTACAGAAAAATTTTTATATTTGAAGAATACCTACTAGATACTTTAATACCATGAATACATTGATTGAAATTAATCTTTTCACTCTTGTATAACATGTGACTAACCCAAGGTAAATATTTTCCTATTTTCCTTTAATGGTGAGAGATAAATCTAAACATATCCCATAGATATTATATCAAATATTTCATACAATATATCTTTTTTATTTGCATTTAAATATAAAAAATTTCTAATAAAACTATCAAATATGATTTTTTTCAAAATTCTTAACATCAATGTTATGTTTTACCTAAAAAAATCTCCAATAATTTTGATAGAATAAGATGGGATATTTCTTACATGTATTTTTTTGATGAAATAATTTTTTTCCTTCCCAAATGAGATATTTATGTTTTCTACCATGTTGTAATATTCTTTGGTTGACAAAGGTTGTAGGGAAAAATCATCATGTAAACCATTAAATTATTTTTTCATCTTTGATAAAGGTGATCCATTCATAAAAATATTTGATGACCCATGTACATTAGCTTTCACCCATTCTGCAATTGACAATATGAAGTTCCTTCTTCACAATTTGGATAATCTTTATGTCCCTTAACAATATATCCAGATAAGTTTTTATATTCAATAAATTCATTTACAGTGAACCATTTTATAACACGCAAAAGAAAATACTCTTTCTTCTATACATTAAACACACCACCAAAATATTTTTCAAATCATCAATCAATAGTGATAGATAAATATCATTATCATTTCCAGGTTGTTTTGGTCCAGAAGTAATCAATATCATCATACCAAATTTTTTATTCATATATATATATATATATATGAAGATATAGGTTGTAAACTAAAAACATAACATGCCATGAATTATGTTAGTTACTGAGGTTCTGATATGAATTCATTCTATATTCTCACAATCACATTACGATATTTCTAGCTTCATTTCCCAAACTAGGAAATCATTGATAAAATATATTCCATTATATTGAATGAGAAGGTGGGATAAGTTTTCATTCGAGATTTACTCATATGTGTTCCATCCCATCCTCTTTTCATCATTTGAATTTGAAAATAAACACTTCAAATGGGAAATTATTAGAATATACTAGAATTTATTAGTAGGATGTTTTGTTCTCGTCCTTGGGAATGAATCATAATTAGATCTCCCATCCATTTTTTTATCGCGATGTTTATGAATTTTTGATAAAACTTCATATAAAAAGCATAATTATTGGGGATGTAATGTTTTTTATTATCCCTAGTCCCATTGGACATAATATTTTTTTTCATCATAATTTAAATCTAGAAGCTCATTGCCTTTTGGAAATATGTTCTTTAAAATTTCAATCAATTTAGAAAAACTTTTGTTTCTAAAACCATTTATTAATTTTATGTTAACCAATATCAGCACTATTGATAACACTGTAAATTTAGTACAACCTTGGAATAATGGGTTTTCATAATCTCCATACAATTTTTTAACACTTGTTTTTTTTCAATGGTTTCAATGCCTACATCCTAAATTAATTCATCAATACGACCCCCACATCATACTGAATAACTTCATCAATGTTAGATCTTGAATTATTTGGTATTTATCCATTCTGGATCCAACATGTATAATTTTGATTAAATCTATAGAAAATTAGATTTTTCTAGACCCTAATTTTCTCATATTCAAACAATTCATGCATGGATAGAAACAAATGTCTATTTTTTCAATATTTTTTTAGAAAATTCTATGAAATATTAAACACTTTCTCATATTCATCACTTGTTCTTCATGCATTTATCTAATTATGATCCATTAATTTCCTAAAAAAATTATTCAAATTTAAAATATATTAAAATAGTTAGACATATAAATATATAAATTTACAATATATATAAGCTTATATATAAACATATATACCTATAAAAACACACACACATATAAATGAAAACATATAAACATATAAACACAAAAATATAAATTTAAAACATATATAAACATGTAAAATTGAAAAATAAATACACATACACATATAAAACTATAAACATATATATCCATGACATATAAACAAATAAACATATAAATTTAAAATGTATAAACATATAAACATATAAATATATAAACATATAATAATAAATTTAAAACATATACATTTTAAAAAATATATAGATAAATTAAAACAAATATACATATAAACCTTTAAATTAAAAACATATAAACATATAAATATAAAAATTTAAAACATATAAATTTAAAAATTTAAAAATATAAATATAAAAACATATAAATATAAATAAAAACATATAGATTTAAAATATACTAAAACCTATAATTTTACATTATATAAAAAAGTTAATCTAAACATTTAATGAATATAAAAATATATATTTAAAACATATAAACATGTTATCAAATATATCAAAACATGTACACATGTAAACCCATATAAAAATAATGGAATTTACACTAAAAATAAAAACCATTACACATAAATTGAAATATAATAATGAATAACTTAATTTATTTAATATATAAAATCACTTAATTTAACAATAAATTCACATAAAATATTTTAATTCAATAAAATTATAAATTCAACTTTCATCAATATTAATTTTAATAATAAATCTAACTGATACTTAATAAAACATCACCAAATACCTAAAATTAAAAATTACAATACTAAGAAAATAAAAAATAGATTTAGAAATAAATAATATTAAGGGTAAATAAACCTATTAATATTAATAAACTAAATCATTATTTAAAATAAAAAATGATGAAAAGAATGGAAAAAATTTGGCACTCACTAAAAACAGGGTTAAATAGAAAAACAAATGATGATGACAGTGATCGAGGGTGGTGGAAGGTAGTTGAGGGTGATAGAAAGGGTATGAGGGTTCCCAAAGTGGGGAGATGAATGGTGAATTGGGTGAAAGGTGGCTGAATAGAAGAGATTTTAGAGGAATATTTTGATGATAACTCATAGATATTAGGGATTCAAGTTTTTTAGATCAAATATGGAGAGAGGTTTCACTCGCCTGTGTTTTAATTTTTTAAAAGGGTTTTAACATCAATTTTCATAAAATCAATTTTAAAATTAATCGTTTTTTACTATTTTATAAAAAATGATGTTAAATTCTTACCCCAAATGGATTTTAACATCGAATATATAATAAATGGCATTAAAATACCTACCACATATACCATTTATTCTATTAGTGTATGTGATATCTTGTGGATTAATGTTCTTATACTACTATAAGCTATCATGATTGATTTATAATCAGGTGATTATAATCTTGTGAACATTGAATTTCTAACTCATTTTTTAAATGTTAAACAGATATATCCTAATGGTGAATTTTATGTTTTAAAGGGTTTTAACCTATTAAACATTCAAGAAACATTTCATTTAATAATAATACATAGAACCCCATAATTATATTTGAATGGATATATAAAGGAGCTTATATTATGCGATTTATTGGGAATTCAAATACTAGGTTTATGTTTTAATTCTCCTCTAGCCGAAGCTCTCTCTCTCTCACTCAATCAAATCCAAGTTTCCAGAAAACCATGAGGAAGGGGGAATACTTCCCAAATGTTGGGAGATTTACCCAACCCATGGATACTGTGGTAGGAAGGATCTTATTAGATTCTTCTTGGAAATATTTATCAATATCATGAGGAAAAGCTTGGGTACGCTAGATTATCAATGAAAAGGTACGTCATTATTCATTTATTTTATTCAATCAAATAATAATGGAAGATCCTATGGTTTTATGGGTTTTATGATGTTTTTAATTGAATTTGTGTAAGTGTTATTCTTTATGAAACCCATCAATGGTATTAGAGACAAATTCCTTCTCATTTGTATTGAATTATCAAAGGAATAAAGAAACTAGAAAATAATAATTCAAGAACTATGACACGATGAATTTTAAAATGGTCATGGTTCATGGATTTTTACATACCATGGCATAATTTATGTGCCAAAATAGTAATTTTCCTTTAAAATTTATATGGACACACCATATTTTATACAAAATGGTTGTAGAAAAGTTTCAAGAAAAAGAATATTGTAAGACACTTACACTATACCATGGTTAACTTTTTGAAATGGCCATATTGTATAATTTTTTAAGAGAACCATGATATAACCAAATAGGATCAGACCATAATATCCTATTTGTGACTTCTGAATGTTCTATTTGAAACGGATTGGCTAAGAAAAAATGAAATCTAAAATGGTCATGGTTATAGTGTGACCATAAATCAAAGTGGATTCCTTAAAATGGATTGAGTCTACCCAAAACTACTATTGTAGACATGGAAATGATAATGGTTTTACCCATGTAAATATTTGTTATTTAGGGAGCCACTATGAAATGGTCTATATCCAAAATAGCCTTGGTGTGTATAATTTTTAAGAAAATTATTATTTTTTAAAATTCTAAAAAATCTTCATTGGACAGATCCTCCAGGCCCAATCCAAATCCAAATGGGAATTTAAACCACACAAAAAAGTTTTTTGGATGTGATATTGGTTTAAAGTGGATTTAAATAATGAATTATTTATAAAATGTTTACAAATTATAAAATAAGGAGAAATATATATGTGTCTATATTAATTTAGGAATTGTTCATACATGTGAATGTAAAATGTTTATATTGAAAATCCTTATTTGAAAATATATGATGTTAATTTTATATAAAGTCTTTACATAAAATATGAATAATTTATATGATTATAATAGTTTAAATAAATAATAAATATTTCAAATATGAAGGATTTCATATTAAAATCAATGTAAATAAATAACATGATAGTTCATATTAAAATAAATGGGAAATTTTCATATTTATTTATGTTATGGAATGTCTATAAGAGAATACCTAAATTATAAAGTTTTTATAATTTATTTATTTATAAAGTGATAAAAAGTGTTTATCCCATGTATAAATTTATGAATTATTTTTTTTTATTCCCTTCTTTATTTATAGATATGATTTTTTTATATTATGAATGGATATATCCTTTATTTTTAATTATTAAAATCCTTATTTAGATTATCATATACGCGACACCTGCTATAACGCCCTGAGATTTTGTGAAATATTTTTTATCAAATAAATTTAATCTTTTTGATATTTTGTGTTACACACAACCCTGAGTTTAGTTTTTTTGTATGAAACACGGAGTTTAGCTTGTATTACATGCAACAAAAAATTTAAACGAAACATGAGAAACTATTAAGATATTATTATTTAATATGATAATTATCACCTAGCCCTTACAATGGTGGGTATTAATTGGATTAACTAAATTATGAAAAAATATTTTTTAAACATTTATATAAAATTAATTCTTTGATGACCAATTAATTATAAATGAAAATAAAAACTATTTGAAAATAAAATAAATCTTTTTCTGAAAAACTATTTTTATTTAAACAAACACATTCTACTTTATTAATTAAACAAACCACTTTTGGTGAATGATTTTAATGAAATGTATATATTATATATTCAATAAAATCTAAAATATTATTATTATGTGTTTTATAGACAAAATATAATAATAAATCCAATTTTATGCATAAAAACTATATTTTTCTAAAAAGCAGTATTGCCACATTTTGCACACTTATTTTTAAACTAATTTTTGACACTTATAATTTTTTTTTCAAAAAATAAAGATAATTTTTGAAATCATGATTTCAAAATTATCTTAAGGTGAATTTTCTAGATTTTTTGGAAAGATATTTTTTTGATGAATAGTGAAAAATATTGGTTTTTTTGAAGAATTGTCATTTCTTTTAAAGATTTTAAAAACTTCCAACATTTTTTAATATGGTTTTAAAAGAAAAATTAGTTCAATTATATATCTATTAATCCAATTTAGATAATTTTAATAATTTTAATATTAAATTTTTATATAAAAACTTTTAAAACTTTTAAATCTTTTGAACATTTTCTCTTTAAAAACACATTTTCTCATCTTGTCGATGGGATTAATTTTAAATTAAAATTTGAAGTTTATGTGAATTTTATTTGAAAAAATAGATTCCATATTTTTAATCATAATAATTTATATTATATAATAAGTTAAACTTAAATTTTTACCATAATTAATAATGAAAATAGTAAAAAATTAATTACCATAGTTAAGGTAAAAATGAGTTTACTGGAGGGTTAAACTAAAAATATAAGGGTTAAAAATGACCCAAAAATTGAGTAAAACCAATTTTATGGAAATATTTAGACCTTATATGATAGATAATAATATATTTTAGAGCCTTTTTATATGTGAAAAACGTGGTCACACCTTTTTATTTTAAAAAATTATAAATGAACCACTCACTTGACTTATAAAAGGGCACCCACTCTCCTTTTCTATCCACACTTACAAAACCCTTTTTTTCAGACAAAACCTTTATAAATCACTTACTTACTTACCTAATATCATCATAGAAGCCTTATTTTGGTTAGAAGTCCAACCCAGTAAGGCTTTCAGTGCAAACCAAAAGAAGTTTTCTGAAGAAAAGGTAACATCCCTAACTGAGTGTTTTATTTTATTCATTCCTCAAACTCCTTCAATTATTATTAAAACATGATTATATAATAAAATTAGTATCTTATATATAATTATACATTGTTATGTTAAGTTAATAACCTAAAACTATCTCCTCTTCCATCAACTGGGTTATGAAATCGTCATTTGTGTGTACAACAAACTACCGTTTTGCAAACCGATGTCATTCATTTTTCTATTATTACCTCTCAAGGATAGATATAATGATGGATTTATTGTTTATATATATATATATATATGATATTATCATGATTATATAATCATTATATCATATATTACTTCTTAATTTTCATTCTGTGGGAATATAATAATGCCACTCATGTGTACGGCGGACTATCGTCTCGTGAAGTGATGTGATTCATTCACACTTTACATGGAACGTAATAAGGATGAGTTTAATTAAAATATATGATATATATATATGACATAAAAAATACTCTATAATGGTAATATATTATTTAATTTTCTTTCTTTCTACCAGGAAAATGGAAACAACGTTCATGCATACCTATAACCCACCATCTCCATGAGCAGTGTATTTTATTTTCTATATCTACCTTTTATGGATAATTATAAATACATGTATACTGAATATATATGATATTTATATAATTTTTAACATTCTGGATATTATCTAACCATTATTAAAATAAGATTACCAAAAATAACATATCAAACCTCACTTGAAAATAAAGCAGTTATTGCCTGAAATAAGACTTTAATATGAAATTGTTAATAAACAAGCAATAAAAGGAAATAAGTAAATTATAAAAGGTATGATATATATATATGGTTATTTAATATATTTATAATAAATTTATATTTATTATAAAGGTGGATCGAATGTGTATGAAGTGGAGACTTATGGTAAGATATTTCTGTCTCATTTTTTACTTCCATGAGACACATGTCATATTCACCATCTATTTCTTTTATGAGGTGTATATAATTCCCATGAATGCAATTTATTATTATTATACTTAAAATTATGGGGATTTACATATCTATTTTAGTATCACTCTTTCATTAGGTTTATAATTCAAAAGTTACCAAATGGGTAAGGGATTTCTAGTCTCTCTTTTTATTTTTGGGAGACATATGCCAATTCACTACTCATTTATTTTGTGTGGTTCATATACTACCCTTTTGACATGTTATATAATTAATACACTTATTTTCATGATATTTAATGTTTCATTTGATTTATTTATTGGGTCTTACAAATCAATAGATTAATAAAGTGGTAAGGGATTTACGTCTCAATTTTTTACTTTTATGAGACATGTCATATTCACTACATATTTTTTATGTGATGTATATAATGCACATGAATTTATTTAATGATTATTATCCTTAAAATCAGGGAGATTTACATATCAATTTTAGGATCTCTCTTTCATGGGAATTATATTTCAAAAGTTACTAAATTGGTAAGTCTTTTTTTGTCTCAAATTTCCTTATTAGAGGCCTAAGTTATGTTTTGCACCTATCTTCTTCTATGAGGTGTATATACTGCCCCTTTGACATGTTATATCACGAATTTATCTATTTTCATGATATTTTAAGTTTTATTTAATTTTATTATTTCATGTGGATTATGATTCTGTAACACCCCGAGATTTTATATATTATTTTTTAATTTCTTTGATGTATTCTATTATACACTACACCAAGATTAGCTTGTACTATACGCAACACCGTATTAGCTTGCAGTATACGCAACACTATTCTTGGCTCGTGTTACACACAATTTCAAGTTCGTTTTGTGGAAATTATTCTACGCAACATTAAGTATAGATTTTGTTTAATGTATAAATGAATAAGTTTTGATTATGTTATACGCAACACCAAACAGAGCTTTCACTATATGCAGCCCTGACTTGGCTTGTATTACACGCAATCAAGACCTTCTTCGATAGCATGTGTAGTACGCAATACCAAGTTTCACTAAACAAGATATTATTATAATATTATTATGAACTAGCCGTTATGAATAGTAATACCCAATTTTTGAAATTTTATAAATTTTATCTTTCAAAATGGACTTCATTTTTGGATTTGGAATTTTGAAATTAGCCTAGGGTGAAATTTTGGTATTTTTCTGAAAACTTTCAATTTTTGATGAATAGTGAAAACACTGGGTTACTATTTAAAAACCGACTTTTTATTTAAATAATTATTTATTTTATTTAAATTTAATTTAGGTAAAAATTGATATATAATACCTATATAAGTTCAATGTTATTCATTTGATTAATTTTATAATAATTTTAGATATATAAAAATTTTATTGAACTTTTCACCATCTTTTACCCACCTCCTAGGAGAATTTGAAAATTTACATAAAACTTAATTTTACCGCTTCTGTGAGTGGAATTTCGAAAATCCAAGAGACACGGTTAATATCATGGAGTAAAATGTGGTTCAATAAGATAAAAATAATTTTCGGTGAATAGTAACTTTTTACTATTATTTACCACGATTAAAAGTAAATAGGGTAATTAAGGGTAAAAATGATATTATTATTACCCTAACACATGTCCTAATTCTATTGGATAAGTGTAATTCGACCAAAAACAACCTTAGGGATAAAATATTACTCTTTAGGTCCACTTGGATTAGATTAGGACATTTATTATTATTTTATTTAAAGAAGAGTTAAAAGAGTTAAAATAAAAGTTTAATAACTAAAACATTTTTAATAAAGGGTTATACATAAGATAAATTCGATTATAAATATTCATTATAAATCTAAAAATATTCCTTACATAATGGTATTTTATTTATAATTTTTAGACATTAAATAATTTAATTTATTTATGACACAATGATGATGCAGTAATTACCTTATTAATGAGATATTAATTGATGTTATAAATACCCAAATAAATATAATTTTAGACTTTTTATGAATTACACTAATTTTATAGGTTAATATGACATGTTATTATTGATTTAATTAACTTTTTTTGAACTAATCATACTGATATGATTTTCAAAAAAATCAAGTACCAAATAGTGTCAAAATTGACAAAAAATAGTTTTTAAAACAAATATTATATTATTAATTGTTATTTTATTCCTAAAAATATAAGGTTTTTCCAAATGACTTAGATAATAATATATATATTAATAATGAACCACTTGGGGTTCGTTTGGATTGCTATAGTAAGTTTATTAACCATATTGTGTAAGAAAACAAAAAGACACGGTAAAAGTTAAATTATTTAACTTAGAGTTAAATCTAAATGATAAGGTTAAAATAGTAACATAAACTTGTCTAAAACCTATTGGTTGAGAGGATTTCAACCCATCCCCACTTTATCTTTGAAATAAATCAATTTGAAGCTATTATAAACCGAATATGACTTTATTATAAAATAATATTTTTAGTTTTTCCAAAGGTGCCCCTCTCCTCCCTTATAAAAAGGGCACCCCTTCCCTCTTCTCTTCACTCAATTTTGAGCCTTGAAGCTCGGCCAAAACCTGCCAATTCCTCTTATAAAACTCTCTAGTTATATCATAGAGGTTCTGGTATTCTCAAAAAGACCAACTCTAGTGCCTTAATAAGAAGTTTAAAGGAGGTGCGTCGAGGAAGAGGTAATCTCTTCTACCGACTCTTTCAAGTTTCTTTCTTCTTCTACTTCCACTTCTTTAGTTGTTTTATTATAAATTAATAACATTAGTATTACTTATATACTGATATGTTATTATAAATATGAAATAACCCTATTTCACCTTCTATCCATCCTACGGAAAACGAAATCACCGCGCGTGCGTACGTACGAAATACTATCTCCACGCCGTGGTGTAATATGTTTTTCCACCACCACCTTACTTGGATGGGTATAATGGTGTAAAGAATAAAAATATATGGTTATTATAACATCATACTGATTCTGTAATATTATATATTCCACTCTAATTCAATTAAATAATTATTGGAATGATATCATCGCTCGTGCGTACGTACGGATTACCGTCTCCACGACGCGATGAGATTCATTATCCATGATAACCACTCAAGAATGATTATAAAGTATATATAATGAATAATAATGAAATATATGACATGATAAAGCTACTGGATTTATGTATATTTATATATATGTCATCTACATACTTCTATTCAAGTCAATAAAGAAAAGAAAACAACGTTCATGCGTACGTACGGCCTACCGTTTCCATGAAAGGTGTATTTAATTTCATTTATCTATATATATTATATATATATATACTGAATATATATGATATATAAATCATTATTTACATTCTGGAAGTAATTAAATCATGATATAAGTAATAATAATATCAATAACAACAAGTCTAAACACGTACGATAAATAAAATGATTTTACCCAAAACACTGCTTTAACATGGTAATATTAAGTCATAAGTGAACCATATATGATATCATAACAATAAATATGATTCTTTAATAAGTCAATGACATTATTTAAATCATTATACAGGAGTTTCGTATACGTACGAAGCATATTGGACCTAAGGTAAGGGAAAATTTTACAATCTCATTTTTATCTGGGATTGCTTATACGTAAGTATTTACTGGGGTTATATTTTTCATCCATGTCCATAAAAATGATTTTCATAAAGTGTTATTCCATGTATGTTTAAAGTATTGTTTACCCCTCTTTTAATTTTACATAGTGTTATGGAAAGAATCATTCTTTTGTTTACCATATGATGAACTTTTTGACTTTTCTGACAAAAGTACGAGGAGAACATGAACAAATTTTTACAGTTTTCATAATGCCTTATTTTAATGAAGCTTTCTCTACAATATTTCATGAATATTTTCAAAAAAATCCTTTACTTTTAAAATTTCATGGAATTTTGTGAAAATAAAATGATTTTGAAGAAGAAAGGATATTTTCCTCAAGAATTAATTTCAAGTGTTTTATCAAAACCATTTTCCATATAAGATGGAATTATTTCATATGTGTATGTTTCAAGTATAATTTCTATATGATTTAAATGGTTTCAATTTTCTTATGATGAAATTATATCCATTTTGTTTTGTATGGATTATGTTATGATGGGATGATGTTTATGAAACCCATTTTTTACTTTGGGTAATGATGAATGATTTATGTTCATGTTGTGGCACAAGTAAGAATGATTTCATTATGATATGGGTGGGAACTATATATCCCTAAAATGCATTAGTTAAAGATTTATATCTCATGAGATAGACATGGCTGGAATGGTAAGTTAATCTGGTTCAGTGATACAGGACTGGAACGAGGAGTGAACTCGATTCAGAAAGGGACTTTGTCCACTAAGATGGTCTTGGCAGCAATGACTTGGCTACTATGGAAATCATATCATGTGCTTAATGGTTTGACACAATTAAATGTTTTATTCTCATGATATTTTATCATGATTAATGTTTCTTTATGACCTATTCCTTACGTACTGCCCAGATTTATTTCACAACTCAAGATTTTGATGTGTAAACTTTATGTTCATGTTTCGAAGTTCAAATGTATATGGTTTGTTTTATTTTCTCCATGATTACCCTTAATGAGAATTTGATATCACCCTTTTTATGTTTTCTTTTCCCCAGGATATAAAGAAAAGTTTTAGGTAAGAAAAAAAGGGGGATATCTTTATAGGAGATGTTGAAGATCTTTCACCACTATTAGAAGATTATGTTCCGAGTTTCTAAAGACACTAAACTATTACAGTACTTGTGTGTTTGTTTTTGTTATGTATTAAGTATTTCGAAAAAGTAATGTAATATCCATGTACATCAAGCTTTGGGTCTCTACAGTTGGTATCAGAGGAAAGGTTTAGTTAACCTTTGGAAACTAGGATGTGAAAACTTTAGTGAAATCCCTAAAGATATTTCTAAGGTATGTATAGGGATGTCCCTAAGGTTAAGTATACGTATAGGTTAGAGTCCTAGAATTATGTTGATGATCAATAATAACCTAGGGTGAACCTAAGGTGTCATGGATTTTTGATAAGTTAGACATCCCATAAGTGACTTTTTATGATTATGTGGTTCCTCGTTATTTTAACTGTTTCTTACACTATGGTTTCTGGTCTTAGTCAATGGTGGGAATGAGAAGGAATTCAGTTAACATTGATTCCAATGGAAAAATTGGTGACTATGATCAACGAAATTATGTAACGCCTAGAGAGAAAGATATTGTGATTATGACGAATCAGTCATCTCGATATATGATTAACAAGGTGAACTTTAGTTGTATTCCTAAGTCATCAGATAAGAGGAAGATGGAATTTTATGTATGTTCTCATAGTGAGGAGTATAGATAAAGGAAGATTGATATTTCTAAAGAAGGGAAGAAGAACCTTGAGGAATACCTCAAATGGAGGGGAAGATGTTATCTATGTGGAGAAAAGGGTCATAGAGTGACAGACTGTTATGGAGTCCAATGTCTTATCTACGGAGAACATGGGCATTACCCAACTCAATGCCCTAACCTAAGAAGTTACTTCTAAATCGAGGAATGACCTATTCCATGCCAATCATTGAAGAGGATGTATTGAAGGGATTATGTATTGGAATTCAATAATAATGTTGTTGAGGTACTTTTATAGTATATTGAAATATCTGTGTATTGTTCCATTGTGATTTTTTTATAAGAATATGGTACCAGTAACCATGAAAAGTGATTCAAATATTTTGGAAAGTATATGATATTCACATAATGAAGGGATAAGGAGAAAATAAATTGTTTGATAGTATTCATGAGCTCATGATTGATATAAGGACTAAGTGATATCATGGTTTGAGTACATAGAATTTTTGGGATTTTGGTATGTGGAAAGAGTTAACTTTTGACAACATTCATGTTTTCACTAAGGTTCAATGGGTATTCATTTTTCAATAGAATACATGATTAAGGTATTCACATGTTTTTAATTTGACCAACAAGATATATCGTATGATATATGGGGGATAAATGATGGTATTCGCATGCTCGACATATGACATTTCTAGTAATTGTTTTCTTTATACTATGAGCTTGGACAGAAGTATTTTGGATAAGCCTAAAGATTGGAATGGATTATGTTGGACATAAGTTAGTATTGTTTAAGGCTATAAATTTTTTCGATATTATTTATGGAATGTTATAATAATGTAGTTTTAGAAAAAGAAAAACCCATAGGATGAGTGACAACCCGTCGCGTCGGACAAGGCTGTAGGAATCGAACCCACAACCGAAGTGCGACATGCCTTTATCACCTACCACTATCCTATAGAAAGTCCCTGGTTAGTAGAAACGAGTTTTATTTCATTAAGTGGTATGATAGATGAAGTATAAGTCAATTTTTGGAATCATATACGATTAACCTCACCATAGATGGACTTATGTATATTTGATAACTTTTGCTAACCTTTTGTTTGAGACAGATGGAATGACCCATCATTCTATCACATGATCTGCTAACACTTCAAGAATGAAAAATTCAACTTCATTTCTTTAAGAGATGAAGTGTAAATTGTTCAATGTATGAACAACGGTGATATTATACTGAAATAAAGTAAGTATTTCTTCTAATTCAAATTCTTCAACTTTAGGGAAATGATCTTGAAAACCAAAAATGTTATCCTAGTGCCCTTATATCCGATGAATTAGATGTTACCTTAGATCATCACAAATTTATGGCTTTGTGATTGTTGGATTTTTCATAGCCATGTTCTCTACCACTCTCCATCAGAACTTGATGTTTAGGTTTCTCTTCCATATCCATATTTTCACCTATGTGGAAACCCAGTGATGAGTTAATTTGGGTAACCGATATGTTTCATACTTTACTTTTTAAAATTAAGTTTTAGTATTTCTTTTTACGATGTGGGTTTCTATGAAAGAAACTTTCAAGTAGTAAACCATTTATAACCCCAACGAATTTCGAGGGCGAAATTCATTTTAAGGGGGGTAGAATGTAACACCCCGAGATCTTATATATTATTTTTTAATTTCTTTGATGTATTCTATTATACACTACACCAAGATTAGCTTGTACTATACGTAACACCGTATTAGCTTGGAGTATACGCAACACTATTCTTGGTTCGTGTTACACACAATTTCAAGTTTGTTTTGTGGAAATTATTCTACGCAACATTAAGTATAGATTTTATTTAATGTATAAATGAAATAAGTTTTGATTATGTTATGAGAAACACCAAACAGAGCTTTCACTACACGTAGCCCTGACTTATCTTTCATTACACGCAATCAAGAATTTCTTCGATAGCGTGTGTAGTACGCAATACCAAGTTTCACCAAACAAGATATTATTATAATATTATTATGAACTAGCCATTATGAATAGTAATACCCAATTTTTGAAATTTTATAAATTTTATCTTTCAAAATGGACTTCATTTTTGGATTTGGAATATCGAAATTAGCCTAGGGTGAATTTTTGGTATTTTTCTGAAAACTTTCAATTTTTGATGAATAGTGAAAACACTAGGTTACTATTTAAAAACCGACTTTTTATTTAAATAATTATTTATTTTATTTAAATTTAATTTAGGTCAAAATTGATACATAATACCTATATAAGTTCAATGTTATTCATTTGAGTCATTTTATAATAATTTTAGATATATAAAAATTTTATTGAACTTTTCACCGTCTTTTACCCACCTCCTAGGAGAATTTGAAAATTTACATAAAACTTAAATTTACCGCTTCTGTGAGTGGAATTTTGAAAATCCGAGAGAGACGGTTAATATCAAGGAGTAAAATTTAGTTCAATAAGATAAACATAATTTTTGGTGAATAATAACTTTTTACTATTATTTACCACGGTTAAAAGTAAATAGGGTAATTAAGGGTAAAAATGATATTATTATTACCCTAACACATATCCTAATTATATTTTATAAGTTTAATTCAACCAAAAACAACCTTAGGGATAAAATATCACCTTTTAGGTTCACTTGGATTAGATTAGGACATTTATTATTATTTTATTTAAAGAAAAGTTAAAAGAGTTAAAATCAAAGTTTAATAACTAAAACATTTTTAATAAAGGGTTATACATAATATAAATTCTACTATAAATATTAATTATAAATATAAAAATATTCCCTACATAATGGTATTTTATTTATAATTTTTATACATTAAATAATTTAATTTATTTATGATACAATGATGATGCAGTAATTACCTTATTAATGAAATATTAATTGATGTTATAAATACCCAAATAAATATAATTTTAGACTTTTTATGAATTAAACTAATTTTATAGGTTAATATGACATGTTATTATTGATTTAATTAATTTTTTTCTAACTAATCATTCTGATATGATTTTCACAAAAAATCAAGTACCAAATAGTGTCAAAATTGACATAAAATAGTTTTTAAAACAAATATTATATTATTAATTGTTATTTTATTCCTAAAAATCTAATGTTCAGAAAAATGACTTAAATAAGGATATATATATTAATAATGAACCACTTGGGGTTCGTTTGTCTTGTTATAGTAAGTTTATTAACCATATAGTGTAAGAAAACAAAAAGACATGGTAAAAGTTAAATTATTTAACTTAGAGTTAAATCTAAATGATAAGGTTAAAATAGTAACCTAAACTTGTCTAAAACCTATTTGTTGAGAGGATTTAGACCCATACCCACTTTATCTTCGAAATAAATCAATTTGGAGCTATTATAAACCGAATATGACTTTATTATAAAATAATATTTTTAGTTTTTCCAAAGGTGCCCCTCTCCTCCCTTATAAAAAGGGCACCCCTTCCCTATTCTCTTCACACCCTTTTGAGCCTTGAAGCTCATCCAAAACCTGAAAATTCCTCTTCTAAACCTCTCTAGTTATATCATAGAGGTTCTGGTATTCTCAAATGACCAACTCTAGTGCCCTAATAAGAATTTTAAAGGAGGTGCGTCGAGGAAGAGGTAATCTCTTCTACCGACTCTTTCAAGTTTCTTTCTTCTTCTACTTCCACTTATTTAGTTTTTTCATTATAAAGTAATAACATCAGTATTAATTATATAATTACATGTTATTATAAATATGAAACAACCCTATTTCAACTTCTATCCGTCCTACAGAAAATGAAATCACCGCGCGTGCATACGTACGGAATACCGTCTCCACGTCATGGTGTAATATGTTTTTCCACCACCACCTTACTTGGATGGGTATAATGGTGTAAAGAATAAAAATATATGGTTATTATAACATCATACTGATTCTGTGATATTATATCTTCCACTCTATTTAAATTAAATAATTATGGGAACGATATCATCGCTCGTGCGTACGTACGGATTACCGTCTCCACGACGCGATGAGATTCATTCTCCATGATAACCACTAAAGAATGATTATAAAATATATATATAATGAATAATAATGAAATATATGACATGATAAAGCTACTGGATTTATGTATATTTATATATATGTCATCTACATACTTATATTCAAGTCAATAAGGAAAAGAAAACAACGTTCATGCGTACGTACGACCTACCGTCTCCATGAACGGTGTATTTAATTTCATTTATCTATCTATTATATATATACTGAATATATATTATATATAAATCATGATTTACATTCTGGAAGTAATTAAATCATGATATAAGTAATAATAATATCAATAACAACAAGTCCAAACACGTACGATGAATAAAACGATTTTACCCAAAATGCTGCTTTAACATGGTAATATAAAGTCATAAGTGAACCATATATGATATCATAACAATGAATATGATTCTGTAATAAGTCAATGATATTATTTAAATTATTATACAGGAGTTTCAGATACGTACGAAGCATATTGGACCCAAGGTAAGGGAAAATTTTGCAATCTCATTTTTATCTGGGATTGCTTATACGTAAGTATTTACTGGGGTTATATTTTTCATCCATGTCCATAAAAATGTTTTTCATAAAGTGTTATTACATGTATGTTTAAAGTCATGTTTACCCCTCTTTGAATTTTACATAGTGTTATGGAAAGAATCTTTCTTTTTTTTACCATACAATGAACTCTTTGACTTCTTCGACAAAAGTACGAGGAGAACATGAATGGATTTTTACGGTTTTCATAACGCCTTATTTTCAGGAAGCTTTCTCTACAATATTTCATGAATATTTTCAACAAAATCCTTTTCTTTTAAAATTTCATGGCATTTTGTGAAAATAAAATGATTTTGAAGAAGAAAGGATATTTTCCTCAAGAATTCATTTCAAGTATTTTATCAAAACCATTTTTTATATAAGATGACATTATTTCATATGTGTATGTTTCAAGTATAATTTCTCTATGATTTAAATGGTTTCACTTTTATTATGATGAAATGATATCCATTTTGTTTTTTATGGATTATGTTATGATGGGATGATGTTTATGAAACCCATTTTTTACTTTGGGTAATGATGAATAATTTATGTTTATGTTGTGGCACAAGTAAGAATGATTTCATTATGAGATGGGTGAGAACTATATCTTCCTCCAATGCATTGGGTAAAGATTTATATCTCATGATATAGACATGGCTGGAACGGTAAGTTAATCTAGTTCAGTGATACAGGACTGGAACGAGGAGTGAACTCGATTCAGAAAGGGACTTTGTCCACTAAGATGGTCTTGGCAGCAATGCCTTGGCTACTATGGAAATAATATCATGTTCTTAATGGTTTTCCACAATTAAATGTTTTATTCCCATGCTATTTTATCATGATTAATGTTTCTTTATGAACTATGCCTTAAGTACTTCCAAGATTTATTTCACAACTCAATATTTTGATGTGTAAACTTTATGTTCATGTTTTGAAGTTCAAATGTATATGGTTTGTTTTATTTTCTCCATTCTTACCCTTACTAAGAATTTGACCTCACCATTTATATGTTTTCTTTTCCCCAGGATATAAAGAAATGTTTTAGGTAAGAAAACAAAAGGGGAATATCTTTATGGGAGATGTTGAAGATCTTTCACCATGATTAGAAGATTATGTTTCGAGTTTCCAAAGACACTAAACTATTACGGTCCTTGTGTGTTTGTTTTTGTTATGTATTAATTATTCTGAAAAAGTAATGTAATGTCCATGCACGTTAAGATTTGGGTCTCTACAGATTCAAATTTAGAAAAGTGGTAAGAGTTTTATGTTACGATCTCATTGTTTATCATGATTGTTTATGATTATGCTTCCAATGATGAAATATTATGATCTATCTCTCAAGAAATTCACATATTTTATTATACTATCATTATTTATATATAATACACGTTTTACCTTAATTTTACTCTCTTTATATACTCAAGTTCTCAAAATATTATTTTTAAGAAAAATCATCTTTATTTCTCTCTTTAGTAAAAATCCATTTTTATTCCAAAACCATGTTTTCTAAAAAAATTACCTTTTTTTTAAAATTATTGAAATAATTTTTAAAATATTTTTTTACCCATGTATGACTTTTTGAAAATGTTTTAAAATGAATATTCATATATTTTTCCAAACAATGACTATATGGATTTTAATGAAAATATGAAAGGAATCTTTGTTTTAACATGCACAACATGAACATAATTTTTCACCATTATGACCATTATTTTTTTAAAAAATATTTTATAAATTTTCAAGGTTATTTTTAAATAAAATGATTTTGAAAATATTTTATGTTTTAAAAGTCTTTTTAAAAAATAAATGGTTATTTTCCTCAAGAAATGTTTTAAATGATTTTAAAACTTCCTTTATAATTTCTCAAGGTATTTTTCAAAGAAAAGGATTTCAAAATGTTTTATGTTTTAAAAGTTTTTTTCAAATTGGAAAGGATATTTTACTAAATATTTTTTTAAATAATTTTTAAAATTTCCTTTAAAATTTTTGATGTTAATTTTAAAAGAAAATGATTTTGAAAATGATTTATGTTTTAAAAGTGTTTTAAAAGTGGAAAATCTATTTTTCTAAAGAAACATTACAAATGATATTTCTTTCAAAATAATTCTCCAATAAATATGACATCCTTTGAGGTTACTTATTCTTTACTGTGGATATGATCCAAGGATACCATTCTTATTCTTTCTATAAATGATTTATGTTTATGAAACCTTCTTCCCATCCACCGGTTATACCATGATAGAATTCTTATTAAACCCAATTATTTTTCCACAGGTTATACCATGATAATTTTTTTATGAAACCTACTTATTTTTCAATGGGTTATAGAATTATAGAATTCTTATAAAACCCACTTTTTTCCATGGGTTATGTTATAATGAAATGATAAAATAATTATGAACCTATTTATTTTCCATAGGGTTTTCTATGATGAAATTTTTATGAAACCCCTTTATTCTCATGTGTTCTAATATGATGAATATTTTATGATCTCGTAGAACACATGTGTATGATTTTCATCATGTGTTGGATGGGAACTATATCTACCTCCAATTTATTGGGTAATTATTAATGTTATATGAGCTCAAAGGGTATAAAAGAGGTTATACCAAGCCCAAAATAGGGTACAAGAGAGGTTATCCCAAGGCTAAAAGAGGATATACAGGCGGTTATACCAATCCCAAAAGAGGGTACATGGGAGGTTATCCCAATCTTGAAGCAGGTACATAGGTGGTTATCCCAAGACTAACATGTTATGAATGTCTTGGTGGGTATCCTTGACATATGATTTTCTATGATTATGTATATTCCACAAATCTATGTCTTATGTGAATGTTATGAACCTATAGATCACATTAATTGATTCCATTACTATAAATATCTTGTGGACTACCAATATTTATGCCATAAATCATGTTTATAATCTATGACATACAGGGTTTGGTTTTTAAATATCATTATCATTTTCTCATACCCATATGCCCATGTTATATTTATATCTCTATTTTTTACCCTTAATAAGCATATGATCTCACCATTTCTTATGTTTTATTTCCCTAGGATATGAAGAAAGTTATTATGTATGATATCTATAAGAAGGGTGATAGTTATGAAGAATATAGCAGGAGATGGGGTATCTCACTTATGGACAAGTTGTTTATGTGTCCAAGTTTCTAAAGGCACTATACCTTTATGATACTTAGACATTTTTTTTGTGTAATGTAATGAATATTAATTTTGAAAAGATTTAATATTTATGTATGAAAAGACTGGGTTTCTATATTTGGTATCAGAGGATAGGTTTAATCAACCTTTGGAAAATAGGATTAGAAACCTTCAGTGAAATATCTAAGGATATTTCCAAGGATATGTCCAAGGATATCTCTATGGATAAGTATAAGGACGATTAAAAGTATAGGAAAATGTCCTTGAATTTTGGTAAAGGATAGAGTGAGTGGTTTCCAATCAATCACATATCTATCTGGATACTACAAGTGGATGTGGCTCTAGCATAAAGGTACCTAGGGATAATAACTCAATAAATAGTTCCTTGTTCCAGAATCAATCATCACTTTGTGCATGATAATGGGCCTTGCTACACACCTAGTTTTATACTCCTGATGTATATTCTTTGGAAATTCAAAAACTCTTTATGAACCATCATGAAGGATTTAAATAGATGATGGATCATAATGAACTATCATAAACCTAATGTTTCTTAGATTAAAAAGAGTGTTTTCATGATAATGTGGTTTCCCACTAGGATTATTATTAATCAAACTATGCTTTTTAGTTTTAGTAAATGGATGGAATCAGAAGGAATTGGGTTAACATTGAATGTGTTAGAAAATGTGTTAATGAGAAACTAAATGGGATGATGACTGGAGTGAAGGATATTATGATTATCCCTAATCAGTTACCAAGATATATGATTATCAAATTTCACCTTAACCAACTAAAGAAGATAAATATATATTTTTTTGAGTTCGATTGGTAGATACCACATAGGAAAGAAGATTTAGTTTATTATATGTCAAGAATGTGGGAAGAAGCACTCAGGGGAATTTTTCAAAGGGATGAGAAGTTGTTTGGAGTGTGTAAAATAAGGACACAAAGTAAGTAATTTCTAAGTGAAAATGAATATTTTAGTTAACACAATGGATATGAATATTGGTCTCCCTAAATTATTATAAAAGGATGAATGTTTTAAATGTGGTAAGTATGGGCATTATGTAAATCAATATCCTAGGGGGAATATCATGAAGAGAATCAACAAGTTGTTATGAGTAATGGTTATACTGCCAATAATGAAGAGACCATGAATGACATATGAAATGTATGGGATGTTATAAAAATATTGTTCATGTTAAACGTGGGAAGAATGATTAAATTGAGATTGATGAATGTTAATACACGATTCATATTTCATATTATGAGAAATAGGTATTAAGGAATAATATGATGAATCCTAGTTAATGGTTTGAGAAGGAAGTGAGATTATTGAAGTGTTTATGTATTGGAATTCAAGAATTATGTTATATGAATCATGAAATATATAAGGGTTGTTTAGTATAAGTTTTTCATTAAGTATATTTTATAGAATATGTTGAATTATGCTGATGATCTAGAAAATTAATTTAATGGAAAGGTGATATTTTATGAAAAAAAATGATTAGGGAAGATAACCCTTAATATATTCCTGATGTTGAGAAAATTATATTTAGTTTTGATAAAGAGATGAATGAGATGTATTAAGTAAACTAGATAGTATTGATGACCATAGAACTGATTAATGATTTGTTGACAAAGTGGTATATGTTATTAAGGATGAAGTTTACAATTTTTTTGAATTTATGGAATATATAATATGTGGTTTAAATTAATTAATAAGGAATCATATATGTTTTAAATAAGGTTTTATGGTAATTCATCTTATTACCATGTCTCAAGAGAATACATGATGAAGGTATTCACATTTCTGGTATTGAAAATTAAGATCTACTTCATGATATTTGGGGGATTAATGATAAGTTTATTTTGGAAATTTCATAACCTTTTTTCAAAAGTTTTGGATTTTAATCTTTTGGAAGAACCATAAGGTTAACCATTTATAAAATGGTTTAAGTTGAACATTAGATGAGGTTTTAGATATTGATGTATTACTTCACTATATGATGATTTATGTGTATTTGAAAAATTGTGTTAAACATTATTTTATGATGATAACTGGAGATATAAGGAATGTTTTTTCATTCTATTATGAACCTTGTGATCTGTTAGCACTTTAGGAATAAAAAAAATCATCTTCATTTCATGGAGTAAGAGATGAAGTGGATATTGATCGAAGCATAACCAAAGGATGAAATTGAACTTATGATATAAAGGAAAAGTTGAGCCCTAGGTATATCATTCCTTTTAAAATTATTGATCATACTGGGATAGTATCCTATTGATTAGAGCTTCCACTAAACCTCTTTCAAGTCCACAATGTGTTCCATATATCTCTACTAAGTACATACCCAATCCTCACATGTACTGAACTCAAAAGTTGTACCTTCAAAGCATGATTTTTATTATGAGGAATAACTGGTGGAGATTATAGATTAGTGAAAATTATATGAAACAAGACCCCTCACTTGTTAAATGTTTTCTGGAGAAACCAACAGCTTAAGGAAGTTATGTGGGAACCTAAATATGCATTGCGACAGGATTATTCTCAACTGTTATTACCAAAGTGATGAATTTCAAGAGAGAAATTCATTTTTAGGGGGGTAGAATGTAAAAATTTGAGAGTTTTTGAAATATTTATTTCAAATAAATATAATATTTTTTATATTTTGTGTTACATGCAACACTGAGTTTAGTTTGTGTTATATACAACACTAAGTTTATCTTGTGTCACACACAACATCGAGTTTAAACGAAACATGACATACTATTAAAATATTATTATTTAATATTATATTTATCACATAGCCATTGGAATGGAGGGTATGAATAGAATTAACTAAATTATAAAAATATATGGTTTAAACATGTATATAAAATGAATTCTTTGGTGATCAATTAATTAAAAATGAAAATAAAAACTATTTGAAAATAAAGGAAATATTTTTCTAAAAACATTTTTTATGAAACCAAAAATGTTCTACCTTATTAATTAAAAAACCAATTTTGGTGAATTATTTAATTAAATTTATATATTATATATTCAATCAAATGTTTAACATTTATCTTATATGTTTTCTAGATAAAAGATAAGAATAAATCAAATTTTACGCTTAAAAATTGTATTTTTATAAAAAACTATTTTTTTTGAAAATTTTAGAATTTTTTTTGAAAATATAATGTTAATTTTTGAAATAATCATTTCAAAATTATCTTAGGGTAATTTTTTTAGAATTTTATGAAAAGATAAATTTTTCACTGAATAGTGAAAAATACTAGTTTTTATTAAGAATTTTCATTTCTTTTAAAGCTATTAAAAAATTAAAAATTGTTTTAAGAAGGTTTTAAAAGAAAAATTAGTTCAATTATATATATATATTAATCCAATTTAGTTCATTGAAATTATTTTCATATTGAATTTTTATATAAAAACTTTTCAAACTTTTGACCATTTTCTCTTTGAAAACTCACTTTCTCATTGTGTCCGTAGGATTAATTTTAAATTAAATTATTCTACTTCTGTGAATTTAATTTGGAAAATTAGATTCCATATTTTTAATCAAAATAATTTTTATTATATAATAATTTAAAATTAAATTTTTACCATAATGAATAGTGAAAATAGTAAAAAATTAATTACCATAGTTAAGATAAAAATGGGTTTATAGGGGGTTAAATTAAAAAGATAAAAGTTAAAAATGACCCAAAATTTTCCAACACCCATTTTGGTCATATTTTGGAGTTATATCTTATATGATAGATAATGTTTCATTTTTTATCCTTTTGGCAAGTGAAAAACATGGACACACCTTTTGTCTTTTCAAAAATTACAAGTGTGCCACTCACCACACTTATAAAAGTCCACCCACTCTCTTCCCCTCTTAACACTTCTAAAACCATTTAGTTTGAAAAAAAAACTTACTAATTAACTTCCTAAATTCTATCCTCTCATCTTATAATCCTTATTTTGGTCCGAAATCCAACATAGTAAGCCTTTTGGTGCAAACCAAAATAAGTTGTCCGAAGAAGAGGTAACATCCCTAATCGAGCATTTTATGTTATTTATTCCCTCAAATCCTTTAATTATTATTAAAACATGTTGATATAATAACCTTAGTATCTTAAATATATATATATATATATGTGTGTTTTTTTAAGTTCATAACATACGACTATCTCTTCTTTCATCAAATGGGTTACAAAATCATCATTCGTGTGTACGAAAAATTACCGCCTCATGAACCAATATCATTCGTTTTTCCATTAAAACCTCTATAATTTAGATACAATGATAGATTTATTGTTTATATATGATATATATAATTTTATTATGCTTATAGAATCATTATATAACATATTAATTCTTAATTTATATTCCATAAGAATATGATAATGTCGCTCATGTGTACGAAGAACTACCACCTCGCAAAGCGATGCAGTTCGTTCATGATTTACATGGAAGCTAATAAGGACGTTCTTAATGGAAATATGTGATATATATAAAATGAAAATTATTATTTAATTTTAATTTATTATTTAACTTTATTTATTTCTTTACTTTAGGAAAATGTAAATAACGTTCATGCGTACATACAACCTATTGTCTCCATGAACGGAGTATTTCATTTTCTATCTCTACCTTTTATGGATCACTATAAATAATTGTATAATAAATAAAAATGATATTTATATCATGGATAAAATTATGTATATTATGGAACCATGATAAAATCAATAGGTCCAAAAATAAAAAATCAAACCATACATGAAAAATAAAGTAGTTATTTCCCAAAACGCGACTTTAACATGGAATTGTTAATAAATGAGTAATAAAAGGTCATAAGTAAATAATATATGATATGATATATATATTTATGGTTATATAATAGATTTATAATAAATTTATATTTATTATATAGGAGTTTTGAACATGTACAAAGGAAGTCGAGACTTATGGTAAGTGATTTCTGTCTCACTTTTTACTTCTGTGAGACACATGTCATATTCACTACCTATTTATTTTATGTGATGTAAATACAACCTGTGAATGTATTTTATGATTATTATACTTAAAAATATGGGTATTTTCATATCTATTTTAAGATCTCTATTTCATGGGGTTTATGGTTAAAAAGTTACCAAAGCGGTAAGCGATTTCTAGTCTCTCTTTTATTTTTGGGAGACATGCAAATTCACAACTCATTTATTTTGTGTGGTGTATATACTATAAGTTTGACATGTTATATCATGAATATAATTATTTTATGATATTTAATGATATTTAATGTTTCATTTTATGTTATTCTTTATTGGGGCTCATGATTCAAAAGATTACTAAAACGGTAATGGATTTTCATTACACTTTTTACTTATGTGAGACCCATGTCATATTCACCACCTATTTATTTTATGTGATGTATATAATTCCCAATAATGTATTTTATGATTATTATACTTAAAATTATAGGGATTTATATATCCATTTTATTATCTTTGTTTCATTGGGTTTATGGTTCAAAAGTTATCAAAGTGGTATAAGATGTTTTTCTCAAATTGCCTTATTGGAGACCAAAGTTATGTTATGCACCTATATTATTCTATGAGGTGTATATATTTCCTATTTTACATGTTATATCATGAATATAAATCTTTTTATGGTATTATAAATTTCATTTATTGTTATTATTTCATGGGTATTATGATTAAAAGTAACCAAAGTGGTAATAGTTTTATGTTACAATCTCATCATTTATCAAGATTGTTTATAATCACACTTCCAATGATGAAATATTATGATCTATATCTTAATAAAATAATTAATTTTATTCTCCTATGGTAATTTCTCAAGAATAAAATTTTCCCTTCATTTTAATCTCTTTATATACTCAATATTTAAAAATTAAGTTCTTAAGAAAAAAAATCTTTATTTCTCTCTTCAGTCAAAAACCCTTTTTTCTTCAAAAAAAATGTTTTCTAGAAATGTTTTCAAATTTTTTTTTAACATTATTAAAATGATTTAGTAAAGAAATTTTTACCCATGTTTTATTTTTTAATTTTTTTAAAGGAATCTTTATTTCATTTTCCAAACAATACCCATTTGGATTTTACTAAAAATGTAAAATGAATATTTGTTTTAATGCGTACGACAGGAATAGAATTTTCTGTCATCATGAACATTATTTTATTTTTATATTCCTTTATATTTTTTGAAGGTTATTTTTAAATAAAATAATTTTTAAAATATTTTATTTTTTAAAAAGTTTTTTTTAAATTAAAAGGGTTATTTTCCTTAAGAAATATTTTAAATATTTTTTAAATAATCCTTTATAAATTAACAAGGTTATTTTCAAAGAAAAGGATTTTTAAAATGTTTCACGTCTTTAAAATTATTTCTCAAATCAGATATGATATTTTCCTTAAGAAAAGTTTTAAATAATTTTTAAATCTTCCTTTATAAGTTTCAAATTTTATTTTTAAAGAAAGGTATTTTAAACATGTTTTATGTTTTAAAAAGTGTTTTTAAAGTAGAGAGACTATTTTCCTCAAGAAACAATCCAAGTTATCTTTCTTTCAAAATAATTTTCCATCTAAGATGAAATATTTTGAGGTTACTTATGATTTACTGGGGATATGATCCAAGGATACCTTTTTTATTCTATTTCTGAATGGTTTATATTTATGATGACATGATATTTATGAAAACCATTTCCATTCCACAAGTTATACCATGATAGAATTCTTATGAAACCAACTTCTTTTTTCCATGGGTTATACCATGATATAATTATTATGAAACCTTATTCTTTTTCTATGGGTTATACCATGATATAATTCTTATAAAACCCACTTTTTTCTATGGGTTATTCTATGATGAAATAATGAAAATATTATGAATATTTTTATTTTTTATAGGTTATGATATGATAAAATATTTATGAAACCCATTTTTTCATGGGTTTTGATATGATGAATGTTTTATGATCTTTTGGTACACATGTTTATGATTTTCATCATGTGATGGGTGGGACCTATATCTCCCTCCAATGCATTGGGTAATTATTAATGTTATATAAACTCAAAGGGTACATAGAAGGTTATGCCAATCCCGAAAGAGGGTACATATGAGGTTATCCCAAGATCAAAAGAGGGTACATAAGAGGTTATCCCAAGCCCAAATCATACACACTGGTGGTTATCCAGATCCTAAAATGTTATGAATGTATTGGTGGGTAGCTTTGATATAATATTTTCTATAATTATTTATATACCACAAATTTATGTCTTATGCTAATGTTATGCTCTCATGGATCATGTTATTTTATTCCATTATGATACATGTCATATGAACTTCCAAAATTTATACCATGAATCATTTTTATGATCTATGATATGTAGGGCATGGTTTTCATATGTTATTCTCCTATTCTCATACCTATATGCCCATGTTATATATTGATATCTCCCTTATTTACCCTTACTAAGAATTTAAGATCACCCTTTATTATGTTTCGTTTCCATAGGATATGAATATTGTTATTATGTATAATATGTATAAGAAGGGTTCAATTTATGAAGAACATAGTGAGAGATGACGTAGTTCACTTATGGACCAGTTTTTTATCTGTCCAAGTTTCCAAAGGCACTGTACCTTTATGATCCTTTGGATTGTGTTTATTTAATGTAATGAATATTAATATAAAAATATTTAATATCTATGCATGAAAATCTTGGGTTGGTACAATTTCCACATCACATGTATGTTTATTTTGAGTTTTTATTTATATTTTATTTTTTCTTAGAGTTACTCAGAGTTCAGGGTTGAAAACTTGAAATTTTAAGAAAATAAAAATCACCCACAATTAATAGAAACTATTAACCTAACCCCATGAGATGATGTGCATAGGAGGCTATTCCATTTTTCACAATCTTCACATGATTTTATAATTTGTGTGGGACCTTCCTGAAGACTATACAAAGTATTATTTGAATAGGGATTGAGTTTCACCATTGGTGTATGGTTTGTAAAACAATGCACCCAAACTATGTATCTTGTCTAGGACACTTAAAAATTGTGAATTTATGTAAATAACATTATTAGGGTTTAACCCATTTCTCCCTTTATTCTCCCACTCATTCAAACCATCCCCCTACATCTAGGATCCTCCTATCCCCTTACTCCCTTGGTGAATCTATTCTAGATTTGGGTGGATTTCCTTGAGGTAATCCTTGGTTTCTCTTTATTTATTCCTATATTATTATTTAAATCCCTTATTCTTCCTTTTCCATCTTGTTCTTATAACCTTATAATCCATGGATGAATAAACCTAGGTTTTAACATTGGATTTCAATTTTTCTTGGTATTTTGGTTTGCGAGGGATCTTATTCATCTCTACTTATGGAATTTTGCAAATGCAACATCATTTGATCACTCATGAGTTCAATGTCTCTAAATATCTAGAATTTTCCTCTCTCTTAATTTTATTCTTGAGTTTTTACTTTGGTTTTATGGTTAAAACATGCTTAAATTGATTTATTGAGGGCTATTATGTATTTTTTTATTATAGTATTTGGATCATATTTTCAAAATGATGATTTCCCATGGTTTTCATTGAAAATGGTTCTTATTCCTACCATTTGTTTGAAAAAATTATTTAAAGATGATACTTTTCTCTAAGAGAGTTTTCAAAGAGGTTTTAGAATGAAAATGGGATGTCATGGAATGTTCTATTAATTGTGGGATATTTTTGTGGATTTTGGATGTGAAGTTTGAATGTTTTATTGGTGTTACACATGGGTGACCTTGGGTATGTGGGTGACTAGATGGGCACTACAATATCCTTAGGTTTGATGCTAGATAAGTGTTATTTACGGTGATACCTTGAGAGGCTTGGGTTATACTATTTTAGATCATAGGCTTATGAATGCTTCCATGGGTGAGTCCTAGTTACCTTTGGAACCCATAGGTTGAATATTCCACCTTATTTGTTATATCATGCTTGAAATGTTACGTATTGTTTATTACCACACTTTTATTGGCTTGATGATATGATTAATTTTTATTCACATTATTTATATTGGATGTTTCATTATTTTTAAAAATAGAATGAGCTGTGTTGGTTATTAAAACCATGATATTGATAGGAAAATGATTTTAAATGGAAATGGATATTAAAATAATTAAAACTAGAACCAAGGGGTTTCATTGTGAAATTTAATATGTATATTCATGGTGGTATCCCACTAGGATTTTCCTCACACCTTGAATATTACTTTAGGCATATGAAAATTTTGATTTTATCTGATTCATGTAAAGGAAAAGATACTACCTTTTATAATGGAGTCTCTTGATTTGTGATAATATTTTATGGTTAGGTTTTGGTAGTTTCCAAGGGCCACAAGGATATGTCTTGACCATGTTTTTTTGGAGTCCTATAATTTTTTATTTTTAGTATTTTTTATGTATCAGACTAGCCAAACTTGGATATATTTTTATACCCTTTTCATATACATATTTCATTGATGGATTTCTATTTTTTCTTATACTTGATATTGGTTTTGGTTTATTATCATTAATGCTATGTTTCTTTGTTTATTGTGATAATATATTTGTGTTTCTATTTACTTGGTAGCATGGATGTCCAACACATGTATGGGTCATGCCATCTTCTTAGTGGAATCTAGGAGGTCGATTTAATGTGTCCTAAGGGTGAAAGAATTCCCACTTGGTCACTTATGATACCCTGGTGCTGGTTTCCAGCCTAGAGTGATCATAAACATGCCTCAGGTCTTATGACAGTTTGAACTGGGTGATATGGAAGGTTAGCCCAATTTAGTTCATTAAAACATGATATTTGATCACCCTTGTGTTATTTGGGAGTAAATTTATAATAAATAGAGTAATTCCATAGCTCAAGAGGTAGACACAAAGGAGTGCATGTCCAGCTCCTCTTCATATCGAATATTGAGATACCATGGATGTTTGAGAGTTTTTTCTTGAATTTTAATCTATTTTTGAGTTATTTTTATGAGATAATATGAAATTTATAGTTGGTTATTATTTTTTAGAGGAAACCATGACCAGTTTTGTTTAATTTTAGGGTTTTAAGTGAAAAAAGAAAGAAAAAAAGAGACACATGGTTTTGGTGCATGATTAGAAGAAACTATGTATATCATGTGTGGCAATTCCTAAAAATCTTCTAATAGCACTTGAATAGTTGGTGCACAGTTTTCTAAACCATGCTTCTAAACCATTAATAGTGGGAAACTGTCTTAACTTTTAATGTTTTTACTCATTTTCATTTTGAAATTGTTATAATTATTATTATGTCTTATTTAAGAGAATTTGATATTATTTTTGGTGATTGAATTTTTGTTTTAGTTATATTGAATTGTTATTTATAGTGTTTTATATTTTATGTTTTATAGACCATTACTTTCAGAAGAGATCATATGAATCGATTGGAGTAATCCATAGAGAATAAACCTTTGGAAAATCCTTCCATGGACTCCCATATTGTTGGATCCATGACCAAGAGCATTCAGTCTCCAAGACAAAGTGGTGGACCTATAAAAACTAGAGTGGTGGATCATACCTAAGAGTTTACAACATAGGATCTAACATCATTTTTAGGTGATTGAGGGAATCAATAATTAGAAGAATTTATAGATAATATTGAGTTCACATTCTAATTCTTTTAGTCTATTGAGACATGTAAGGTTGGATTTTCCACCTATGTGCTTCAAGGTCCCAAACATAGGTGGAGGAACTTGATTATCTTGGACAAGATCTTTGAAGATATTTCTTAGGCTAAGTTCAAGTAGAAATTAAACCAATTTTTTTACCTAGATACCCTAATATTGGAGTAGTCCATAGAGTTCATGACACTCGAGTAGAAGGATCCTTCCTTGATGGAGTACTCTACTTAGTTTTTTTGAATTGTTTTACCTTTATACATATCTTCTAACGAATGATTATTTAAAGGATTAATGTATTTAAATAGGATTAAAGGAATAGATAATATCAAGGATCATCCTTATCTATCTTCCCACCTATTCCAAAGTTGTGGAAAAAGTGGTGATGGTTGAGGCAGACATAACCAGTCTAACTAGTATGAGTGGAACCCTTATTGAGATAAGAGGCAGTCGAAGTTCTTCTTCAGGTCAAAAGAGGAGATATGAGGAGAGTCCTTGGGGCAACATTGGTAGTGTTAAATGTTATTACTTTGTGTTTAAGGAATCTTTAGGACTGAATATAGTGATATTATACCTATTTAGGAAGACAAGATACACAAATAAGGTCTATTTGGAGGTTTTCAAGACGTTCCACTAGTGAGGGAACCTAGTGCACCTCCAACATTATTTTAGGCTCTATACTCAGGGAAATATGGTTTTATTTTATCATATTAAGGGTTACTAGGTACAATATGACTATGTTAAGGGAGTGGGATCTCACCCTTAGGTAAAGGAACACACCCATCCTGAGATGAAGACTCATAGAGGGTCTGAATATGGGAAATTAAACGTGGTATATCATGCTCCAATGGAGTCAGAGGCTAGGACAATGACTGTTCATAATAAAATGTTTATTACTTATTCAATGGATCTATATTTGTTTGATATTGATGCATATTATTAATTTATTTCTTTTTAATTTATTTATTCTTTCAGTATATAACCATAATTAATTTCCTATATTATGGACCTTTCCACTGCCTTATAAAGAAGGAAAGAGTAAGGTTCCACGAACTGAGAGTACCATATGGTTATTTAATATGTTTAGGTAGTATGAGATTTATTATTACTAGACTTAAATATCTTAAACATGATTTTTGGTATAGATTTTTTGGTGAAAATCAATGCTCAATTTGACTGCTAACACCTGAAGATTCAATAACCTATTCTCAAAGGGAGCACTCAAGTAATTCAAGGTGAGTGGGACCTGAGGTCAAGTAGGGAATTTCCTATCATTATAGTGGTAGAATCATTCTTATTTTAGGTATCCTAGATAATTTTTGATGCCACCTATTAGGGTTTATATGGTTAGATACCTTTAATGGTTAATAGGTTTCTTGAGGTATTCTCAAATGATTCCTTTGGGTTACCACTATAGTGGGAAGTAAAGTTTAAAATTTATCTTATCCCTAGGATCAATACCATATCTCTTCCATTCTATCAAATGGATCTCACCGAATTGAAAGACTTAAAGATTTGGTTGGAAGATATCAAGGGTAAAGGTTTTATCCACCCATCATGTCCCTGTGGGCATCAGCAATTATTTTCATAAAGAAAGTTGATGAAATTATTAGGATTTGTGTTGATTATAAAAATATTAACATGGTGACCATTAATAAAAAACACCTCTTACAATAGATCAATGATATGTTTGATTAGCTCTGAGGAGAAATATGGTTTTCAAAGATTAATCTAAAATCAGGGTATCACCAGTTGTGATTCGGGGAAGAAGATGTTTCAAAAACCACCTTCAAAATCTAATACTTGCATTTCAAGTATTTGGTTATGAATTTTAGCTTAATGAAAACGTTTTTAGTCTTCATGGACTTGATTAATCAGATCTTCCATAGGTATATATCCTTCTTTGTTGCAGTGTTTTACAATAATATCTTGATTTATTCCATGGATCTAGAGGACCATGAAGACTATATAAGAATTATTTTGGGAACTTTAAGGGACCACCACCTTTATTTAAATATTTATAAGTACTAGTTATAGATTCATAAAGTGAGATTATAGGGTCATGTGATACCAGAAAAGGGAATTTCGGTGGATCCTGAGAGAGATCTAGGCAGTGATGTCATGGGAGAATCTCAAGAATGTGTTCGATATAAGAAGTTTCTTAGGATTATCAGGATATCATAGGATTTTTTATGATTTATTTATACTAGCATCTCATTTGATGACTACAACCTTAAAGGGTCTGAGAATTTATAGAGGTGCTTCAATGATCTAAAAGTGAGATTGAATTTAGATTCAGTTTTTATTATCTTAGATACAATATAGGGTTATGGTGTATTTTGTGATACTTCAGGCTATGGTATGGGGTGTGTTTTGATGTAGTTTAACCATGTGGTAGTGTATATATCTCACAAGTTACACCCTCACAAGAAGAATTACAATACCCATGACTTAGAGTTATCATCTGTTATGTATGCTATGAAGATTTGGAACCACTAATTATTTGATAATAAGTTTATTGTATAATCTGATCATAATATTAGTAAGTATATATTCACTAAGTGAGATCTGAATTTGAGATAGAGATGATTGGTGGAGTATTTACAAACATTTGATTTTTATCTGTTTTACACCCTGAGTAAGGGGAATATCATGGAATATGCATTGAGTAGGAAATTACCAACTCAAGTAATGAAAGAGTCACAAGAAGAATGGAATATAGTGAGGATACTCATAGAATTTAATATATATGTTTAGTATAGGGATGGGAATGTATTTTTGACCAGTTCCCATATCACATCCACTCTTGATGAACATATTTGGTGCGGGTAGGTTGAGGATACTGATTTATAAGGGATATTCATTTCTTCAAATGGCGGGTAGATCAAGAGTGACTTCTCTTAGTCTTCAGATGGTATCCTCTATTTACAAAATTTTTTAGTGGTTTTCCTAACTTTGAGGTAGGAGGTGATTCAAGGTGGACACTTCTCTAGTAGGGTGGATCACCCTAGGAAAACCAAAAATGTATTGTGATTTGAAATGTTGATGATGGTGGTCTGGGATGATATGGGCCATTTTTGATTTTATATCATGATTCTTTATATGTTAAAGGATAAAGACCAAGTATTAGAAACTAGTAAGGTTATTATAGAATCTCCCCATTCCCATGTGGAAGTGGGATTAGATCTTAATGTATTTTTTCATTAGCTTGCCTTGATCCCATAGTGTGAAGGACACAATTTGGGTGAAGGTCAACTGATTAATGAAATCATCAATTTTCCTTCCCAATAAAGGAATCATCCAATATAGAAGAGATTAAACTCCTATGCATCCAAGAGATCATGAAGTTTCATAGACTGCCTTTGACCATTTTTTCCAACTGATACCTACATTTTACTTCTCATTTTTGGGAGGGTATTCAAGAAGAAACGAGAACTCACTTGAAATTGAGAACATATTACCATCCTCAGAATGATGGTTAGATAGAACAAATAATTTATATTCTTGAGAATATACTCTAGGCATGAATTATTTATTTTTATGGATCATGGGAGAAATATTTATCAATTTATGAGATTTATTATAATAATATTTATAAATCCTAGATAAGAATGAATCCCTTAAAATACTTGTTTGGAAATCCATACTGGTCCCCCATATGTTGGATGGAGTTGGTAGGATACTCTATGTTGGGGTGAGTATTGTTCAAGAGATGATGAGAAAGGTTCATCTAATTTAGAAGATGTTGATGATGGATTGGAGCCATTAGAAAACCTATACTGATCATATCTGGTTACCATTTGAGTTCTCCATGAGTGATCAGATTTTTCTTTGGGTATATCCTAGACTAGGACACCATCAACTTCATATATAGGGAAAGTTAACACCTGAGTATGTTGGACTATTTGAGATGTCACAACGTCTCAAGAATATGGCATACTAGATAAAATTTCCATCTCAACTAATGGTTATTAATGAGGTTTTTTATATATCACAACTGAATAAGTATTTATTAGAATCATCCTATGTGGTGGAATGAGAAGTTTTTGAGTGGGAACCCAATACCATTGTTATTAAGCACCTAGTTTTCATATCATGGATCACTAGGACAAGGTGTTGTGTGGAAATTTGATCCCAATGGTCTGTGTTATATAGAATTTTTATTGAGATATCGATAGAACATGGGATCATGATTCTATAGTGTGGGAGAAATGGACTCACCTATTTTTTTTACACAGAGCTCTAAGGACTTTATAAGGTTAGAATATGGGGAAAATTGTGACACCTTCTAGGTAAAAAGTATGTTTATTTTAAGTTTTTTATTTCTATTTTATTTATTATTGGAGTTCCTGGGATATAGTAATTAAAAACTTTAAATTTTTGAAAAAATAGCTAGTGTGCATGGTTAGTAGAATATGTGCACCTAACCATTTGAGAGGGGGAGAAGAGGGTGCAATGCTATTTTACCTAATCTATGCACAATTTTCCAAATGTAATGATACACTTTGAGAGATCATGAGAATCATTTTTTGAATAGGTTGTAAGATACACAGTTGTTGCACAGTTTAGAAAACCATGTGTCCAAACCATACAGATAGCCCAGGTCACTTAAAAATAGTTAATTTACATAAATATCATTTTTGGATTTAACCCCCAGTTTATCCCTTTCTTCTCCCACTCATTAAAACCATACCCCTAGATTATATCCTCCTCTCCCTTTACTCCCTTGGTAAATATATTCCAGCTTTGGGTGGATTTACTTGAGGTAAGCATTAATTTCTCTTTATTTCTTCCTTTATTCTCCTTCCAATACCATATTCTACCTTTTCCCTCTTGTAATCCCAACCCTATAACCCATGTATGTCTTAACCTAGGGGATTTATTAGATTTTTGATTTTGTTTCTTGGGATTTAGGTTGGTGAGTACTTTTCTTCTCTCCTCCTTGTGTTATTTTGTGAAATCCACATCATTTGATCACTCACGAGGTGTCTCTACATATTTGAACTTTTACTTTGTATTACTTTTTTTAAGTTTTCCCTTTGGTTTTATTATTAAAATATGCTTGAATTGATTTATTGAGAGTTTTATGCTTTTTTTGTCATATTCTTTGTCTTATATTATAAAAATAATGATTTCCCATGCGTTTTTAATGAAAAAATGGTTCTTATACCTACTATGTGTTTGAAAAAATGATTTTAATAAATTTTATATCACTAAATGAGTTTTAAAATATGTTTTAGAATGAAAATTTTATTTCATGGTATGTTATCTTGATTGTGGGATATTATTGTGAATTTTGGATTTAAACTTGGCATGTCTTATTGCTATGTCACATAGGTGACCTTAGGTAGGTGAGTGACCAAATGGGTGCCACCCAAGCCTTAGTCTTGATTATATATAGGGGTTACTTATGATAGTGCCTTTAGAGGCCCAGATTATACTACTTGTTTAGGATCATATTCTGACCAATGTTTCTATGAGTGAGTCCTAATTACCTTTGGAACCCATATGTTGAATGTAGAACCCACAATTTCAGGTACATAACCCTTTATTCATGTATTTTGAGTCTATTTAATGCTCAAGTTATGTTTTGAGAGGTTCTGAGGGGGGGGGGGGGTTCATGTTTTTGAGGAATTTATATAGGTGTACGTTTTTTTCATAGTTAGTAGAAACTGTGCACCAACTTTAGGAAACTGTGTGAGGACAACAATCACTGGGAAAGAAAATTGTTGGTGCATGGTTTAGCCAAACCATAAAAATTCCTAGGGAAAACCACAAATTTCTATATAGTGAGGAAAATTATAGTTACCCCATGATTTTTCAAATTGTGCGAGCCAACCATGTGATATGTGGACTTAAGACAACGGTACCACATGGTTGGTGCACAGTTTTCCAAACCATGCGGCCTAACCATGCGCTAAGTATTAATTAATCCTAAAATTATATTTTTAATCCAGTTTAAATACTAAAACCCCAATTCTTCCTTTAATACCTTAGGGTCTCAAACTTCCTTACCTTTAAAGTCTCCTTTGGTGTTTTTCTTTGATCCGTAGTGATCATTTATCAAATCAAAGTGCATTAGAGATCCAGATTCTCCATCAAGTCATGGTATTTATCTCTCTCCCTCTCTCTTTATATCCTATTTTTTATCTCACCTAGATTATGATATATTTTATTCCATGGATATATCTATATTCATTTTTGAATATCATGATGATTTTTGGTTGGATGTATTGTAGTAATAGAGATCTAAGGCTGGATCTAGAGAATTGTTGCACCATTCTTTTTTCACCACCTATTAAAAAGTAGGTGGATTCTCTCTCATCCCTATTTGAATTAAAACATGAATGATTAGTTTTATTTAATTTAATTTCTTGAAATTGTTGTAAAATCTACGTGGGATTATTGATATAAACCAATTTTGGGTTATTTCTTTGAAACTGTATAAATTAAATGTTTTCTTGAAAAAATTCTATTTTGTGATAATTTTAAAATGATGATTTTAAAATTATGGTTTTTTTTAACACATGGATTTTTTTTGAAAGGATTTAAATAAAGAAATATTTTATTTTTAGTGGTACTCATGGAATTTGACATACATATTTGGTGTGAGTTCATTCATTGATATGACCCTGTGGAAGGGGCATGTGCCATTGGGGAACCAGGTATTGGTTACCATGTTATGACTTGGTGGATCAGTGAGAGACCAATCATAATTATGGAACTATAACCTAGGCATGAATGGGTGTGTGCATGGAGAAATTTTTATGGTTATTCTAAATAATTGATAAATGTTTTACACTTTTTAAATGTCTTCCTTGGAACTCAATTACTATTTTGATATAAACTTTCTTGTCTTCTTTTAAATCATTTTATATAAATTGTGATAAAAAGTTTTTTCCTAGTGTAATGAGTTGAGAAGTATTTAGGAAAACCATAGTTAGTTTATACTCACCCCTAATTGGTAAATTTAGTGTATTTTTAGATTTAATTTATTAGGACACATTAAAGGAAAATTTATTGTAATTATCTAGTGATTCATCTTGATACCTTAGGAATGGCTGGTTGATTTAGAGCTTGGAGCTGGATGGATGGGGTATTTTATTAGTTTTTGTTTTATTTTCCCTTTGGTGTTGTTAGTTGTTTTCATGTTTCCATTTTCACTCTGATATTGTTGGTTTATTATTGAGTATTCCTTTGATTTTATTATTTTATTCATCATCATATAGTGGTTTGGATGTTTGTTTGATGTTAGTTATTTTTTATTCATAAAGGGAAAATCATCCACCAAAATTATCTTAATACCTTTGATTTTTTTTCTTCCATTGGTTTCTTAGGGATGAAACCTAAGGTCTATTAACACATTCCCCTATTCTCAAGCTAATGAGGAGGGGTATAATGTTAAAAACAGTATCAGTCTTGTTCAGTCCGTTTATCTTTTTTAGACAAATTGCATGATCTTGTTTAGTGCTTGAGTTGGAAATGGTATTAGTATATATTTGGGATGGTATCAAGGAGATAAGATCTTCAGATCTTGAAATTTATATCTTAAAAAGACATAGATAACCTTTTTTATACTGAACTTCAAGTTACCAGGGTGTCTATACACATAAGTATTTTATGATACTTCTAGGTGAGTTGTTATCTCATCATCGTGGGTTTAACTGATGATAATTGAATTCCATGAATTGATACTAAGTTTAATTATTTATGAAATGGTGGAAAATTATTGATTTTTGAAAATAGGAAAATGGTTTTCTTTTCAAAATAATGGTTGTTGTATTTTAAAAAATTATTAAAATTATGAAAATGGTTGGAATTTAAAAATGTATGATCATAAAATGTGTTGATATAGTAAATTGGAATAGATAATCCTTTATCTTCTAATGGGTGAATACTAAATTGATTTTTTTTCTAATTATAATGATTGCCACTAGGTAGACGTCATAGGATTAAAATGGAAGAGGCTGTTAAAAATGATGTTGCACCTGAGCCACAAGTGAACCAAAAACTATACCAAATCATTGTCCAGGATTTTATATATGCAGATAGGTGTAATAATAATGATTATCCTTGGAAAGTGGACCATTTGTTTTAGTTACAAAAGTAGAATCTTTCAATATTTTGGAGGGATTCTAAGCTGGATAAAGTATAAGTCTATTTGAATAGGATAAATAAAATATTTGATTTACTTGGGGCACAAAATTAATTAAAATTCAAGTTTGAAATTTATATACTAGAGGATCTAACACACCAATGGTGGGATTTATCAGTTTAGGCTATTTCTGACCAAGGAATTATATAAGAGGATGTTGAATATTTTTTTAACAAACAATTCCATTTTCAAACCTTTTAGATTTCTAGAATAGTATTATTCATTTTGAAGTAAGATAATCTCTTTATAAAAAAATATGTTGATAAATTTATGAATTTGGTCTGATTCTTGCCAAAATTTTATTTAAGTAATCCCTTGAAGGCACACCTGTTTGAGTTAGGGTTGAGACAAGATATTTTTTAAAATATTTGTGTTCCTAAAATTACAGACTATACATAGATTGTCAATAGAGTGATGGTTGAATAAAGAGATATATTGGGAAATATGGTTGGAGGGATCATGTTTATTACTATGGGAATATTTAGGAAATTTAATACTTGGAATAAGTGGAATATGGAAATCTACTTCTAGAGTAGTGGGAAACCTTAGAATCAGACCATGGGATCAGTAAACATTCCTCCTTGATCAAAAAGTAATATGAGTTGTTTTTAATGTGGTTCTTTTGAGTATATGAAATGAGACTGTATAGCACCACCTAGATATTTTCATAATTATAATCATATGGGAAATATTAAACACCATTTTCATATTTCTCCAAGGTCTGGTTTTATATAAATATCCCATGCTTCTCATACATCGTATGATTCGATGGGATGAGTGAAACAGAATAGTTCTCATCATCAGAACCAAGTGAGCCAAGGTGATTCTAGGAACACCAGGAATAATCAACATATGAAATATCAATTGGGAAATAACATGAAAAGTATAATGGGTAATAAGTTGTATGGATCTGATTAAGTTACCATGGATTATCAATAAGGTCCTTTGATGGTGATAGGTTTAATTATTTTGAATTCTATGCTTATAGAATATTTTTTTTAATATGGGTGAATCCCACTCATTTATTGATTCTTGTGTTGTTGATCATATATATTTTCATATTGATATGATGCATTCTATTTTGAAACTTTAAACTTCTATTGGATAAAGATATTGTCTATCCTTTGTGTGTAAATATTTTTTTTATAACCATCGATGGGGATGAGTTGCTTTAGGATTTATCTATACTTGAGATGGATTTCTATGACTTGATTTTAGGTATGGATCAACTGAAATTATTCAAGGCCCACATCGATTGATATTCCCAAAAGGTTAGTTTCATATCTATTGATAACATCAAACATCTATTTAAAGGATATTGGGATGTAAAGATAGGTAGATTTAGAATTTTGGTATCGGTGGTTGGAACTATCACTTATCGGTTGGTAGTGATAGCTTTAGAATTATTAGAGGAGAAAAAATAGATATTTTACAAACATCATTAATTAATTCCCTAACATTTTTCTGGAAGGCTTCTTAGGGTTTTCACCCAAAATAGAATTTGAGTTTACTATTGATCTCCTATAGGGGAAAAATCCTATTTCGCTTTAGTTTTATAGGGTGGAATGATCAAAATTGAGGGAGTTAAAAGTTCAGTTGGAAGATTTGGAAAGTAAAGGGTTTATCTGACCAAGCACATCTCTATGGGAAACAATAGTTTTTTGTGTGAAAAAGGTGGATGAAACTCTTAGTATTTTTGTTGATTATCATAAGATTAACCAAGTTATGATAAATAATCAGAATCCTCTTCCAAGAATTGATGATTTGTTTGATAAATTAAGGGGAAGATAGTGGTTCTATAAAATTAATTCACATTCAGGATATCAATAACTATGAATTCAAAAGGATGATATTCTGAATAAATATTTTAGAATAAAATATAGACATTATGATTTTTTCATTATGTATTTTGGTCTTACAAATTCACCAGTCATATTTATGGCATTGATTAATCAAAACTTTCAAAGGTATCTAGATTCATTTATGGTTTAATTTTTTGATTATATTTTGGTGTATTTCAGAACAAAAGAGGATCATGAGAAACACGTGGATATAGTGTTAGGTATCTTTTTAGATCATCACATTTATGAAAAGTTATCAAAGTGTGATTTCTGGATACAAGATGTGAATTTCCTTGTCCATTTCATTCATAATAAAGGATTTTCTATATATTCTGAAAATATTTGAAGTTGTTATATATTGTAAACCACCAAATAATGTCTTTGAGATATGTAGCTTCCTTATATTAATAGGATATTATAAATGCTTCGTTTATGATTTTTCACACTTGGCCTCACCAATGATATCTTTAATGAGGAAAGGTGGTACTTTCTAATGGAATGATGAATTTTATAAATCCTTTCAATAAATGAAATATATAATTACATTAGAACCTATACTAACATTTATAGATTATAGAAAGGGCTATATATTCTGTTATAATTCATCAAGATCTGGGTTTGGATGTGTTCTCATGTAAATAGATCATGTTATTTCTTATGGTTTATGGTAGTTTTAGATGCTTGAGAAGAATTACCCAACACATAATTTGGAGTTAGCTACTATAGTTCATTCCTTAAAGACTTGGAATAACTATATTTTTGGTGATCAATTTATAGTGTATATAGATCCTAAGATCTTGAAGCACATTTTCACATAAAGAGATTTGAACCTAAAATAATGAAGATGGATATAATATATATAAATGTTTGACCTAACCTTGTTTTATAGATTAGGGAAATAAAATTATATAGTAGATTCCTTAAGTAAGAATTCGTATGTTCAGTTGTCTATAGAGGCTTTAAAATCAATGGTAGCTTATTTCATTCATAGATGATTTTCATTTATATTATACAGAATAAGGAAATGTTGTGGTTTTCTTTCTGACTGTAGTTTTTCATGTTTTGTATGAGTAGTATAGAGTTTCTAAAACTTCCTATCTAGAATGTCTATCTATGATGTAAAAACTCAATGGTGGGGAGACCATTGAGGGATGAAATCTAGATGTGATTTTAGTGTTATAGTTTAGAGATTGGTTTGTTGTACCATTGTCTTATCAGGAATAGATTATTAGTGTCTACCACCATTCGACATGGTCTATCCATCCTAGAATTCAGAAGATGTATAATGTTTTTAGGCCATAATTTTGGTGGTTTGGCATGAAAAGAGTTGTATAAGAGTTTTTTTGAGGTACCTCACCTATTAGCTCTTTAAGGTAGAGCATCAATGACCATATGGTATATTATAGTGTACCAATTCCTATGTGTAAATGGGATAATATTTTCATGAATTTTATAGTAGGTATACCAATAATGGTTAATAAACATGATTCCATATGGGTGATAGTGGATCTAATCACAAATTTGGATCACTTCATCCCTATTCATGAAACCAATATGGTGGAAGATTTGTCCAAAATCTACATTAAGGAAAATTTAAATATGAATGAAATTCTAGTCTCAATTGTATCTGATCGAGACCCTAGGTTTACATCTCATTTTTGGAAGTTATTAAAACAATACCTTGGAACCAAGTTGACTATAAGAATGAACTATCATCCTAAAATGGATGGAAAATCCAAAAGGAAGATAAAAATATTGGAGTATATTCTTATGACTTGTTTAATGGATTTTGGTGGCTCATGGGAGGAGAATATACCTTTAGTGGAGTTCTCATACAATAAAAATCATCATGACTTGACCCATATGGATCCCTTTGAAGAATTATATGGACATCCTTACCATTATCTTCTTTGTTGGGTGGAAACTAGTTAGACTTAACTGATTGGACCTAGCCATGTGTAAGAGATAGTTGATTAGAAAAAGGATAGAGACATCTCAAAGTTGATAGAAATTGTATGTTGATCATCATCGGTGACTGTTGTAATTTAAGGTGAGTGATCATGTCTTCTTGAGAATCTCTATGAGAATTAGGAAATTTCATTTAGGTAAGTAGGTAATGTTTTTCCCATGGTACATATTCCCTTTTGAGATACTTTAATTAGTTAGTGAGGTGAAATTTTGGTTTTATTTTTCCACCAAGGATTAGTTCAGTGCACAATGTGTTTCATGTATCTCAGTTAAAGAAGCACTAACCCGATCCTAACCATGTGATTCTATGGGATCAAATTAACCTAGATATAAATGATACGTTGATTTATTTATTAATAAATATTGTGGATAGTCAAGAGAAGATATTTTATAGTAAAAGTATCAGTCTAGTATGAGTTTTATGGAAGCATGGTCTGATTTAGGAAGAAACATGGGAGCATGAAAAGGAAATGTTGGAGTAGTGGTCCAAAATATTTCAGGACAACACCCATTTTCTACTTACTAGGGATGGAAAGACTAATGGTTGTGAGAATGTAGCACCCCCAGTTTCATGTACATGACCCTTTAATCATTTATTTTGAATTTATTTAATGCCAAGATTAATTTTTAGGATTTTCTGAGGGGTTTTTTCACGTTTTAGAGGAATTTATAGAGGTTCATGGTTAGTAAAAACTATACACCACCTCTAATAAACCATGAAAGGGAGGATAGTGGTCAATGGATAGGTGTACAATTGGTGCATAGTTTAGAAAAACCATGTGAATTATGAAGGGAAACCATGCATTTCTATATAGTGAAGAAAAGAATGGTTAGTGCGCAGTTTGTCTAACTATGCAAGACAACCGTGTGAGGTGTGGCCTTAAGACAGTAACACCACATGGTTGGCATACAGTTTGCTAAATAATGTGGCATAACCATGTGATAAGTATTAATTAATATAAAAATTATATTTTTAATCCTATTTAAGGATTAAAACCCTTATTATTCCCCTAATATCTCAAGGTCTCAAACTTTCCTCCCTCCCAAGGATCCTTTGGTGATTTCATTTAACCCAGAGTGATCTTTTATCGAATTGAAGTGTGTTGGAGATACAAATTCTATGGTAAGTCACAATTTTTATATATATCTCTCTCATTATATCCTATCATTTCACTCACCTAGATTATGCGGTATAGTCCTCCATGGATAGATCTATATTCCTTATTGAATACATTGATGATTTCTAGTTGGATCTATTGAAGGAAAGTATATCCAAGGCTAGATAAAGAGAATCGTTGGTCCATTATTTGTTTTTTACATTTTTGATAGGTAGGTGGATTCCTATCATATCTACATGACTTATAACTTTAAGTATTAGTTTTATTTAAATGAATTAATTTATTTTTTAAAATCCATGTGTGATTATTTATAGAAACCTATTCTGGGTTATGACCTTGAAATTTAAAAATTGAATGGTTTCTTGGAAAAATTATATTTAGTGATAATTTTAAAATGGTGATTTTAAAATTATGGTTTTGTTTCTATGCATGTAAATTTTATTTTTAAAGTATATTTTATATGGAATCATTCACATGGAATTTGGAATACATGGTTAGTGTGAGTGCATTCATTGATGTGACCCTATGGAAGGGGAATGTTCCATTGGGGAACCTAGTATTGGTCACCTTATAATAACTTGGTGGATTGACGAGAGACAGATCATGAGTATGGAACTATCAGGGCATTAGCCACAACATTTCCAAATGAATCCGCAACTCCCGCAACTCTGAAGGTTCCATTCGATAAGGGGCCATCGAAATCGGACGGGCACCAGGCTGTAAGTCTATCCTGAACTCAACGCCACGTCGGGGGGGGGGGGGGTAGAGTCACAACCTCCTCGGGAAAAACATCGAGGAACTCCTCAACAACCTCCGGGACATCCATCATCTCTGCATCAGCTGGAACCACTGATAACCCGTCTAAAAAAGAAAGGAGAGGCTCCACACACCGGCTTCCCACCTAATAGCTCCTTTCACCAACAAAAGATACACGCTTCCCGTCCACGTTGGAGAACATGACTATTCTCTAGAAGCAGTTGATAATGACACTAACAGAAAACAACTAGTCGATGCCTAGGATGACATTGTATGGATGCATCTGTAACAGAAGAAGGTCCCCACTAGATCGATGTGGTCCCAATATCAACCCACATCCCCGGTAAACAAATGATACGCTGGTTTGGCCTCCAACTAGTGTACTCATCACCAGTGGTATGGAAAGTCTCTCTATATCTAGCCCCAAAGCATGGGCTAGACCAGGTGCAACAAAGGAGTGCGAAGCTTCTGAATCAAACAAAGTAGAAACGAGAGTGCTGAACAAACAAATCGTACCTCGCACCACCTCTGGTCCTGCTGGAGCTGCTAACTCTGCTGTATGCAACTGTCCACGCCTAGCTCCTCTGCCTCTCTGATGTCATCCACCTCCTCGACCACGCCCTGGTCGAGGTCCCTGAGGGCACCCTGAGGTCGGACTCCTCCTGAAAAGTCTGCCCTCGGGGGAGCATGGTACTGCTGCTTCTGGAAGGGCCTCGCCGACAATTGGTTCTACTGAGGTGGGCGCTGAACCTGACCACCTCCACCATACTGAGCTCGGGTCGGGCACCGACTCTGAATGTGCCCGAAACCTCCACAAGAAAAACACTTCGGTCCTGGGCTCGTGAAAAAGGGACGAGGACCTGAAGATCTGAACTGGAACTGCTGGGGCCTGCTCCCCACTATCCTGAACCTGGAAGGTCCCGTTGCAGGAGACCTAATGCTGACTGCCTTCCCCTTCGATGAACCTGGCTGGATCCCCTCTCGTGGTGCACCTCCCAGTGAGTGCATCCTCTCTACAACCTCTTCCTTCTTCTATACTACCAAGTACGTTGGAAGGGTGATTCCCTGAGTAGGAAGTCTCATAAGGAAGTGGTTTGGGAATCCGCTGATGCTTGAAAAGTAATGGGAGAGTTGGCTGCCTTGCACTTGGATGCTAAGGTAGAAGGTGTTAGAGGATATTTGTTTCAAATGACGGTGCATTCCTCCTTGTTTCAGTAGGTGGAAGAGTCTCAGTTGGGGGACTCCGAGGTGGAAGTAATGCGGGATCGTGTCAATCAGGGAAATGCTCCAGAAGGATGGTCAGAGGATAGCCGACATCAGATGATTTTTCATGGAAGGTTGTTTGTTCCAGAGGTGATGCGTGAGGGAGTTCTCCGTGAGTTCCATAGCTCATCCTTGGAGGTACACCTAGGAGTTTCAAAAATGTACTGAGGCCTAAGGGAACAGTTTTGGTGGCCCGAGGTGAAATGGGCAGTGGTGGAGTTTGTGGCTAAGTGCCTTTTGTGTCAGCAGGTAAAGGATGAACACCGTGTTCCCAGTGGTTTGTTGCATCCTTTAGATGTCCCCAAGTAGAAGTGGGATGAAATCTCGATGGACTTCATCATAGGACTACCCAGAGATCAGGGTGGTTATGATGCTATTTGGGTGGTGGTGGATCATCTGATGAAATCATATAACTTCTTAGCAATTAAGGAGTCGGGCCCGGTGAGTACCTTATCATAGAGGTACGTAGACGAGGTGGTACGTTTTCATGGAGTTTAGAAGACTATCATCTCAGACCGGGATACTCGGTTTATCTCACGAGTCTGGAGGGGGTTACAACATGATTTTAGAACCCAACTACGCCTTAGCACTGATTTCCACCCCCAGACCGACGGGCAGACAGAGCGGACTATCCAGACGTTGGAGGACATGCTGCGAGCATGATTTATGGATTTCGGAGGGTCATGGGTATGACACTTGCATTTAGTAGAGTTTTCCTACAACAACAGCTTACACTCTACTATTGGCATGGCACCGTTTGAGGCTTTGTATGGAAGACCATGTCGTTCACCCATTTGCTGGGAAGAGGTTGGTGAGACAGGTGCTCTTGGGCTAGAGGTAGTGCAGAGAACCACAGAGAAAGTCCAGCTTGTATGTGAGAGGATGAAAGCGGCTCAGGACTGACAGAAGTCTTATGATGATCGTCGGAGGAGGCCCTTGGAGTTCGAGGTGGGAGATCATGTGTTCTTGAAGGTTTCCCCTCGACGGGGGAAACATAGGTTTGGTAAAGGGAGAAAGCTCTCACCTAGGTTCATCGGACCTTTTGAGGTGTTGAGGCGAGTCGGCGAGGTGGCATATCAGCTAGCCCTGCCACCACAGTTGGAGAAGGTTCATGACATCTTCCATGTCTCCCAGCTACGTCGATACTTACATGATAACTCTCACGTTATCGACTGGGGAGAGTTAGATATGGGAGACGACATGACCTTCGAGGAATGACTAGTCAGAATCAAGGATCGTAAAGAGAAGGTGCTCCGTGGATGAACCATTCCCTTGGTTTATGTGTTGTGGAGGCATGGCGGCCTCGAGGAGAGCACTTGGGAGCGGGAGGCTCAGATGCACGCTCAGTACCCGGAGTTGTTTTTACTTGTGTTTGCTTTGTTCCTCTGAGCTTTGTTTTTATACTCTGTACCTTTGATATATGGAATGCTTGGCTTTTCGGTCATGAGAACTCTTGTTTCCTTGTTATCTGGAAGTGTGTAACATGTTCGGATGTGTGGGAAAAAGGGAAAAACCTGATCCTTAATTGATACGCATTAATGCGGATGCGATTGAACCCGTGTGGGTGAGTCAGTGCCGCCTAAAGCGGATAATATCTCGACATAGGAGAAGGAATTTCCCCAAACCACATGTTCGGGTAGTGTGTTGGTTGTGTGGTGTTGGGGGTAGTTCAAGTTGAAAAATATTAATGTATAAAAGTGGGAAGACCCAATTATTAATCGAGACGCATTAATGAGGATGCGATTAAACCTGTGTAGGCGAGTCAGTGCCGCCTAAAGCGGATAATATCTCAACATAGGAGAAGGAATTCCTAACACGTATGATTAGGGTTGTTGAACGGTTTCCTATTATAACGAGGGACCTAAGAGCTATCTTGTTGGGTTCCTCTGGGTTGGATTTTGAATTCTCGGGGACGAGAATGTTGTAAGAGGTATCTGATGTAATGGCCTGGACCTCTCCGGCCCATTCCTTTTTCAAAAAAAGGGTTATGAAGTGTTTTGGAGGGTAAAATAGACTTTTCCCACACTTTTCAGAATTTTGAAACTACACGCCGTGTAGTGTGAGTACATGTCATGTAACCCCTCTCCAGGTATACCCCGTGTTGAAGGTTGTGTCCTTGCCATGTAAAATAAGTGGGTACATGCCGTGTACCCCAAACTACATGCCATGTAGTCCCTCCCCGCATATGCGTTACCTTCAAACCATGTGTTGACCAGTCAACGGTCGTGTGTAGTGTTGGAGTCGTGTCCTTCCCATGTGAAATAAATGGGTACACGCCATGTACCCCAATAATACACGCCGTGTAGTCTCTCCCCACGTATGCGTTACCCTCAAACTGTGTGTTGACCAGTTAATGGCCACATGCCACGTTGAAGGCCGTGTTGGAAGCCGCGTGGTGACTGTGTGAAATGGCCGAGTACACACCATGTACCATAAAGTACACGCCGTGTAATTTTGTTTTTCATGCCTATAAAAGGAGGGGTCCCCTCCTCCTTTTCAACTCACCCCTCTCCTCCCCATTCCTCCGAGCAGAGCTCTCCCAAGAGACTCGAAGGCTCCTTTTCTTCCATAACTTATTCATTCGAGCTCCTATTTATGATCCGTCAGTAGCCATAGGATCGTAACGACGAGGCAGAACTTCTGAGCTTGAATCCGTTTCCTTTCCTTCGGCCTTTCCTTTCTAACTTCCACTCGAGGAGGTTTTTCCGAGATTTGATAGAAGTGACGGACGCCGACGGACGTCTTCTAAAGTTGATCTGGGGGAGCGTTGTGATCATAACCTGTTGAGGTCGGGATCTTACCTTCATCTCTCTAAATTGTGAATCATGCAGGGTGGGTATCCTCTTGTTTTCATGAGAAACGACTGAACCTTTAAATGAAGATAATAACTGGTTAAATAACGGGGATGGGGAAGTTGTTATGTTTATCTTTTCTTGTCCTATTGTAATGTTGTGAATTGAATAGGCTTATGCCTACTGAAAATCACGATCGTTGGGGGCCTTTGCTTGTGTAATTAAAATTTTCTCTATCTTTCTAGATTGTTTTTTGAATAGAACTTTATTGAATGTGGAATTTGGATAATCACGTAAAGTTGGATGATTTAAAATATGGAACCCTTGTGTGATCACCCCGGTTGAAAAAATGAAATAATGAACTTGTGGGTGTTGTCTTGGATACGTGGCATGTGATGGGGGTGTTTTGCGGGTTGTTGTGGATCGGGTGAGCAGCGAGGCTGTGGTTGGATTGGTTGTGGGTTGGTGTGAATGCTATGTTGGTGATGGGCAGCGGGGCTGTGATAAATGGTATTAAAGGGATAATGATGTACGGTGTGGTTGTGGTTATGGTGGTTGGCAGTGGGGATGCAAGGATGGGATTGAATGTGAACAAACTATGGACTGTGAATAATAAATAAAAAGTGGAAGAGTTAATAAATGGTGGGGAATGGTAATAGAATGAGAATAATAATTAATGGGGTTGGATGGTTAGTAAGAAGGACTTGGTTGTGTTGCTTGTGTTTTCCTAACTTGATTTGTGGATGGCAGAGATATGCTTTACAAACGATCGATGTGGTTGGTTGTGGATAGTTTCCCAGTAGTTAAAGAACTAATAAATTGATTATGTTGAAACATGAAAACTTAAATGGGTTTTCAGTATTTTGTTGTATGCATGCTTCATAGTGGAAGTGCCAAGGCACATGCTCAGTTCTCTGATTAGAAGACATAGGTTGGGCTGAGTGTTTTGTATATATATATCTGTATCTTTATGTTTTATTGCACCCCACCCATTTTGAGAACTTAGTGCCGAACACTCCCATTTCATGGGAGAGGGTGTTTCCACCTTAGTTACTAGATCCTTCCTGCTCCTTCTTCCCTAGGCTGTGATGGCTTGAGGTGACCTTACACCCAAGATTCTTCAGGTAGGTTTCGATTGGGGTAGTTTTAGACCAAGACTCTTCGAGCAGGTTTTACTATTTCCCAAGAACCTTCGGGATGAGGCCCAGGTGTGTGCAGGCGGGATACGTGGTTGTGAGGCCCAGGTGTGTGCGGGCGGGATACGTGGTTGTGAGGCCCATGTATGTGCAGGCGGGATACATGGTTGTGAGGCCTAGGTGTGTGTGGGCGGGATGTGTGGTTCTTGAGGCCCAGGTGTGTGCGGGCGGGAAGAGTGTGGCAGCGTCAGGACGTTTTCTGTTAGGAAGAGCAGCTAACTAGTGGGAAATGGTGCGGGGTACCCAATACTCTTGATCTTATATACTACTACTACCTGTTGTTTGTGTTTTTGGTGAGCGTGGATGGTGAGGTTGGGTGGATATAATTCCTTGTTAGGTTTTGGTTTCTTCTGTTGTTCTCACGGTACATTAGGATGTCTCCCCCACTTGTGCACTAGAGCTTTAGGTTTCCCTACTGAGTATACTTGTATGCTCACCCTACGTTTACTTACAGGTTTCCAGGAGGACTACCAGGGCCGTGCGGGACCCTACTAGTCAGGATAGTTGGAGTTGTTGCAGTTGTTGTACTCTTGTTTCTTTTGGTATTGTACTTTTGAGCTTTCTTGTACTTGTACCTTGTTTCAGAACTATTTAAACATGCATGTGGGATTGGTTTGGGTTTATTTCTCTAAACTTGTTCTTTTCCTTTTTTGTGGTTGACTTGTCCTATTTCCCGATCTTAAATAATAAAAAAGGGTAATTCCTCCCATATTTGTGAAAACTCATACCCTTGGTGCTATTTGCCACCCCGGGGCCTACTGGAGGCAGGACTCGGGGGTCATTATCTCCCTTTCACCATTGCCAGCTCAGGAGGGGCATCTTTGGTGGGAGGGGGTCGTGACAGTATCACACTTATCTAGTGATGCATCATGATACCTTGGGAATGGTAGGTGGAGTTGGAGATTGGAGTTGAATGTATGGGGTGTTTTTTGGTTTTGGTATTGTTTTTCCATTGGTCATGTTATTTTTTGTCATATTTTAGTTTTTACTCTGATATTTTTGGTTTATTATAGAGTATTCCTTTAGTTGTATTATTTTACTCATGCATCATATAGTGGTCTGAATGTTTGTTTGATATTGGTTGGTTATTTTATTCCTATAGGTAAAATCATCCCCAACATTTTCTAAAGCCCTTAAAATTTATTTCCAGCCTTTGGTGTCTTGGGGACATCACCTAAGGCCTAGTAGCATCTCCACCTATTCTCAAGGAAATGAGTAGGGGCATAATGTTACATTAAATCTTACCCCATATTTCTTATATCATGCTTGAGATGTTTCTTATTATTTATTCCCACACTTGTATCATCTTGATGATATGATTTATGTTTATTTCCTTTATTTATATTGTATGTTTCTTTATTTTTACATATGGAATGAGTTTTCTTGTTTGTTTAAATCAAGAATTTATATGAATTTTTTTAAATGGAAATGGATTTTAAAATATTTTTCAAACTAGAACCAAGGGGATCAATAGTAAAATTTAATATATAGATTCATGGAGGTATCATACTATGATTTTACTCACACCTTTTATATGAATTTGGGTATATGAAGATTTGGTTTTATTTGACACAGGGAAATGAAAAGGTTCCTCCACATATTGTGGAGTCTCTTGATTTGTGATCATCTTCCATAGTTTGGTTTTGGTTGTGGAAAAGGTTTACAAAGAGATAGCGTGAGAAGGTTTTGTGGGAATCCTTTACTTTTGGATTTTTGGGATTTTATATTTATTGACCTAATTATACTTTGAAGTAATTTGTGACCCTTTTCATGCACATACATCATTGATGTATTTTGGATTTTATCTTATACTTGGATTTGGGTATGGTTTATTATCATTCATGCTACATTTCTCTATTTATTTTGATATTATCTTTGGGTTTCTATTTATCTGGTGGTGTAGATTTACAACATATAGATGAGTCATGTCAAATTCTTGATGGAATCCAAGAGGTCTATTTAATGAATTATAAGGGTGAAACCATTCCCACTTGTTCACTTGTGATACCTTGGAACTGGTTTCCAGCCTAGGATGATTGAGAATGTGCCTCAGTATTTGTGATGGGATGAATTAGGTGATGTGGAAAGTTAACCTAGGTTAATTCATTACAATACGTAAATTTAAGGAGTTACATAAAAGGTATGATAATTAATTTTGTTTTATTCTACCTCGGCATTGACTTGTTCATGAGTTATGAGTTTAATTTTATAGTTTTATTATAGTTTATACATATTAGGTATTATAATTATTTTATAATTAAAGCCTCTCTTGAGTAAAGAACCATAGGTAGAGGAGCTCTGGGTAAAACTACTCACTGGCTTAAGAGCCATGGCTTTGTATATAAAATTGGGGGTTAGTTACCTATTAATATTTTATCGATCTTATGGTGATTTTTGATTTTATATGATTCTAAGCCTTTATAAGGAGTTCATTAACCTTATACATGTGATGCATTTATATATGTATAAATATAATTTATTGTTAATTTATGATAGTAATACAAACTATGATTTTTGTAAAGAGTTACATAAATATATTTTAAACATATTTATTTGGTTGTTGGAATAGAGACTGAATCACCAATTCATTAGAAGCATATGTATATTTAAAGGGAATATATTATATAATATGGTGATATTTTAAATCCCCTTTATATATGATAATTGTTAGAATCCTTATAAAAATACACTTTTCAAGTCCTCAATCATATAACTGCATAGGTTCCTGTTAAAGAGAGGTATCCATGAACTTCTGTTATATAAAAAAGTTATGGGTGTACCTAAAAGGATTAGGTTCCCATATTTGGTGTATTATATGTGTTAAACTTAGTTATAAAAACCTAAAGGTTAGGTTATCTAAGGTTAAGGGTTTAGATTATCTATATAAAGGATTGGAAAAATAATTTTTTAATTAACTATCTAAGAGTCATATATGATATGGATGACATGATATCCTACCTAAATATTTAAGCAGTGAGAGATTATAAATAAGAATCATTAGTTATTGAAATAAAAATCTTAACCCACTAATGGATATGATGTAATTTAAAAGGGTTTATCACATAAGTGGTAGTACATTTTAAAAAATTATTTATTGAATGTATATAAAACATGATACTCATTTGATAAAAACTCATGTTTTAAATAAAACGAAATCATAATCATCAAACACAACTTTGAGATCAATATTGTAAAAGTAAAATCTTAATGTAATCAAATATATATGATGACATTGAAAGTTTAGAATCACTATCAAGAAATAAGGAAGTTCTATGTATTGAAGAAAAAAATTCTTGAGAAATCTTCTATTGATAAAGCTATTCAAGAAAAGAAATATACTTATAGTAACCATAGTAAATATTCTCTTAACATATTTATGTTTATTGTTTTTTTGATGGATCCCAAGATTCAAAAGAAATATTAGAATATGGATTATTTTTGATGATATATAGCTTGAAAAGGATCTATTAAGATCAATATATACATAAGATATATGAAGATTAAAAAGCATTATTTTGGTATAATATGACTAAGATTAATTCTATATCAAATTATTTACTCAATATTATTGGGTATGTAAATTAATTAGAGAGACTGAGTTCATTGATCAATCTTTATTTGTCTGTAGTCTTCATTCTGCAATTGTTGTTGGAAGGGTTCTGACAGTTTGTTGTGAATTACTACCAGAATGAGTTCAATAAAATTTTACTTGATCTCCAAAATATATTGAGGATGTATGAATAGGACATAATACATTTAACCTCAATTACCATGATTATAGTAAAAAAGGAAAGTGTAATTTTTTTGCGTAAGGAGAAGAAGAGGGGTCATGGAGAGTCCACACCAAAATCTAAATCAAAGGAAAGAGATTTTAAGTAAGGTTAGTGTTTTCACTATGGGAAAACTAAACATTAGAGGTGAAATTGTATAGAATACTTAAAGTGTTGAAATAAAATCCATAGAGAATCCATTACATGAATTTATGTTATAGAAATAAATTCATATTTTTAAAGGGTATATGATTCCAACTACACATTAAACAATTATTGTAAATGAAGGGTTTCATAGGGATTTTAACCATCCTAAACACACTAAAAGAACAACTACAAAACAAAATTAATCATAGAATCTATATATATGTTTTTAAAAAATATAAATGAAGAAAATTAATATCATAACTTACACATTTTTATCCGACCTTTTGAATATTTTCACAAGAATTTGATGAAGATCACTGAGAAAAAAACCAAATGACTACTTCCTCTAGAGGTATCCATGGAACCTAGGAATCACCCAATTTCTGGGTAGGACCTATATCAACACCATAGTATACTATAATTTTTTTTAAATGTGGAAGAGAAGTTATAATTAGAGAGAAAATTGGATAAGGAGTTTTATAATGTATTGACAAAATTGAATGTAACCCCTTATCACAAACCATGACCCTACATATATATGAAAACAAAGGGAACTCTATAAAATTTAAGCATTTCAAAAATTATTATCCTATTCAATGAAATGTTTCATAATATGTTTCATAATATTTCATCAAACTTTGATTCATTTTTTCATGATTAAACAATTTCATGGGATATCCAAACTCCTCCTAATCATCATCATATACTAATTATAACTGATTATGATAATTGATGTAGAAGATGTTGGTCTATCCAAGAATTATCATATAATATGACAATATCATATATAACCACCATGGTATAGTTTTTTACACTATAACATGGTGAATAAAAGGATATAACACAACATAGTTTAAACGACCATGTCTTGGTCGATCTTTTAGTACACATAACCATCAATTTCCCACTTTCACTAAAATCCTCATAGACTTAGCACATTTTCACCTCATATCAAATCATATGTAATAACTTTTGAATTTATATCCAAAAATAATTTTTGATATTTCCAAAAATATTTTTTGAAAATCTATAATACATTTTCACCACATGTTATATCATATGTAAAAACTTTTAAAAATCCATCCATAACTTCTATCAGATCTCCTCCAAAACACTTTTGGGGTAGCTCTTAAAGTTTTATAAACTTGATACTCATTTTTATGGCCACAAAGTGTGACCCACATGACTTTATAGAATTAAAAACAAATATTATTTCTTGAATTCATAAATTTAATCAAAGAGAGGCCTCTAGAAAAGTGACAAGGCTCCTAATATATAAAGGGATCTAGGTTGATCTCTATCAAACACATGAATATATATACCTATATCAATCAGCTGCATCATATGTGAGTATGCATTTTCTTATGATCCCTTTATCCATGAAATTAAGTAACCATGAGACATAGAGAATTTTAATTCAATATATCTATTCATATATTCTCGATTCTTCAAGTATATACTAACCAAGTTGATGAATACATCACATTCTATTCATTTTATATGGATGAGAACATCACATGACCCTCACCAAAATAGATAATAAAATCATATATACTATCTTGGTATGACCATACATTTCTTATTATATCTCAATTAGGGTTTGAGATTTCATATTCATTATATGAGATGAAAAATCCCATCTTGGTCAAGCTCCAACCAATGATATGATCAGCAACATACCCAACCCCCCTCTGATTAGATAAGCCTCAAGGATTTTGTAGGAAATGTATCACTGTATGAATATTCTAATGCTAGGTATCCTATAAAACTTAGGTATGGGGAAATCAAAATATGAAACAAGAACACATAGTATACCAAATACATAGTGTATGATACTACATGTGGTATATATTGGGGGGGGGGGTCATCCAACGCACAATACCCATTTTGTGCCTCATAAGAATATTTCATATCTCTATAATAATTTATACTCATGATAACCTTGACATTTAATCAAAACCTATAATACTCCATGGTATACATTAGTTATGGATAACTCAATTTCATACTTTGATAGGTTAATTATCATTTCTGTAATGAACCAAAATTTTATAAATAAAATTCCTTTTATGATTGAATTAGATAACCTAATATGGTTATAGAAAACACAAGCACTTATTTGGTTTTATTATATATTATCAGATTTAAAATAACATTAAGCATCATAAAAATTGATAAAATAACTATTGAACAGTGATTATATAATTAGTATAAATATAGGGTTATGATAAATCCAATTGACACAGACAAAAGAAAAAATGGCCTCAACCAGCAGGATTATGCCCTATATATCCTATTTATCGTAGCTTACAAGGGATATAACATCACTGGTATTTTCCCTTGACCAATACCAATCCAATATCCAACAACTAAAGCATGATATAAACCATTTATGAGATAATTTCAAGCTCATTGAGATTTCAACTCAAACCATGTATGCAGAACCACCCCATAAAAATCTCACTATCGTATACCTTCCCTTAGGGTGTTTTCTAGTGTAATAAAGGGATATTTATCAATACCATAATAATATGTATATTTATATTCTATTCTCAATATAATAATGGTTATATTTACTTCTTATTATTATTACTTTATAAATTATTTTGATTTTGACATGATAAATCAAAAATTCTATTTTTGTGTAATATGAAATTTCAATTAAGACATTACTTTTTGATGAATTAATAAATTTTAAAATAGATTATATTTTACTAAAATAATTAAATTAAAAAATTCTTAATAAATATAAATTATAATATAATTTTTATGAAGTCAAATGTAATTTTTATAAGGGTTCAAAAACTATTATTGTCAAAAAACCTATAATTTCTCAATAAATATTGATTCTTGTTTTAAAAGTAAAAATTTATATATTTATAAAATTAGTTTGATAAAATAAATACTATTTTTAAATCATCACATCAAAATTATACAATAGTTAATTTTTCATAATTTTCTGAGACAATTGAATTTTATGGTAAAAATTAAATATGGTATACATATACGGTGTGTATTATGACATAATAATGACCCAAAAGTGATGTAATAAATTATATAAATGGTATCCAAGACCAAATATATTTTTACCCTTTAAAATAATGTTTTTTTTTTATTTTTTTTAATTTTATTAATCCTTTATGAACCCTCTAAAATCTATATTATATTTTAAGATTTTAAAATCATTCCTGTATAAACATGACTCACTTCCACATCACCAATGGTAATATTTTAATTATTTCAGACCCAATACTTATAAAATAATTAAAAACACTAATATTTTTTTATAAAAAATAGAAAACAATTCTAATAAGGTTTGTGGTTTAGATTATTTTATTGTAGAGTCCAAAACCTATGTTTTGAAAATAATAAAGAACTCCCCTATCTTTTCCTATATAAACCCACCCAAAACTCCCATTAATATTAACTAAAATACCTTGGATCATGTTATTACTCCTACATAACCTCTATAAATTCCTTCAAATGTTCCCACAATATCTCAATAAGATCCCCTAATATTTTGGAATCACCCTCTCAAGGTAAGGGACCCCCCTCTTCCTCTCTCTTATTTTCCATTCAAGCGCCTTCTTTGTATTTAACCCTTTGAATATCAATCGGTTATATTGTCATGAATTTAAAAATATCCCTATACTATAATATTTATTACCTAAAAATGATATTTAATTTATCCCTCCTCATTATATTATTTACCTAAGTCTTTACTACGCCAAAATTTAGTAAGGGATAATCTCTTTCTCCTATTTATTCAAGCACTTTATTTATGTATTTAATTTTTTTCCAATTAATAATTTTGGGATATTATTATACATATAACTATTAAAACAATTTTTATATAAAAATGGTTATAGAGCAATTTAACTCTCATTAAAATATTTTTATGAGTCTTTAAGTTTGTTGTCATGCTACTGAAATTTCACTACAATTATTCATGCCAAACGATTGCATCTTGAATATTCACCCCCATTTCAAATCAAGGGAATTAAAATAGATATACCTATACTTCATTGATTGGTTAATTACATTTATGTAACCCAAATTCCTTGATCTTGGGGTTAAAATCTATGGAAGACATCCTTATATTGTATGATCTATGTGGCACACTTATTCATGTACATGATATGAATGCGACGAGTATATCCATAATTATATAGTTCTCAAATGAATTGGATAATGTTTTATTCTCATGAGATGTCATGTATGGTATTAGTTAGTGAACCTAATCCATTATTGGGATTTTTTCACCATGTTATTATGTATTTGAAGTTAGCCTTGACCTATGTTTATGGTGTCATGTTTAATGTTGTTTCTACTTTCCCATGTTTCCATTATGTTATCATGAAATATCATGCCTATTTGTTCATGTTTATGATTATCACTAATTTATGTCCCTATTAAATTCCTATTTTCTAACATGTAATACTTTCTTTATATTATGATTTTTCTATTCACTTACTTGGCTTTATTATTCACCCCTTTCTTATGAATGTCCCCAGGTTATCCCATGCAGTTTTAAGAATGATGGAATATTATGAGAATTTTAAGGAAGTTTTCAATAATAATGATGTACCACCTATTTTTAAATTGTTGTGTAATGTACCTAATTACCCAAATACACTATACTTATTGATCTTATAGGTTGTATTATGTGTATTCTTATGTAATAATTCATGAATTAATTTGTAATAAAGAAATGGGTTGTCATAGTTGGTATCAGAGGAAAGTTTACTTATTTTTGGTATTAGGATTAGGAAACTCTAGATAAATACTTAGGTATAATACTTAACATAAGAAAAAATACCTAAATTTTGGTGAATTATAGAGTAAGTAGTTTCCAAGAAAACACATCCTTGTCTGGATACTACAAGTGGATGTGGCTCTAGCATAGAGGTACCTTGGGTAATAATCCCGAAAAGGGAGATTGATCTGGACTCTATCATCACTTGGTGCATGAAAATGGGACTTTATTAACACCTATATTTAAACTCCTAGGGGATAGGTTTTTTTAAATTCACAAGCTCATTATGAACCATTATTATGGGAACAAAAATTCCTATAAGAGTCTATGTTAGGAAATAGTTCATGGATAAATTATAATAAAGCCTATAAATTCATAAGTTAAGGAAATACATGTAATTTATAAATTATATTTTTTATTTTATTAGATTCCTATTTGTGTGTATAAAAGTAATCATCCCTAACTTTCCCTTTATTCTATCCAATGGATAGAAATATTATGATCCAAGTAAATAACCAATGTGAAGAGAAATGTGATGATTGCTCAAATGATATGTACAACACAATAGAAGAAATAATTGTAATCTTTGTGATGATACTCTCTTAGTTGTCTCGGGTTCTAAATAGAAACCTGAATTAGGATAAACAACCAAATCTCCATAAAAAAGAAAAATATACAATTGATATTTTTATCTAATAAAGGCCCCTGACTCTCAATGTACCATATAATCCATTAATCATAAAACAATAGATCAAATCCATTGAAAATATATTCTCCATCCTTCAATGTTCAGAGTAAGAGAACATTATATTGGATATTTATCATATGAAGAGATAATATAACCAGTGGTGGACATAGATCAAGAATATCAAGCCTAAGAAAGAGATTTAAGTAATGGGGTGGAAGGAATTCTAAAAAATGTTTTTCGAAAAATATTTTCCTCACACCCTCCAACTTAAAATGGAAAGGGATTTCCTTTACCTTCATAAAAAATAAAATTAATCCATTGTGTATTATGAGGAAAACTTCACAATAATTTCATGATATGACCCTGTCTTTGTTTTTTCCCTCTAATTCAAAGTTTAAATCTTCTTTGGTGGGCTAAAACCAAGTCTATGAAAATCCCTAAAGTTCTAGGACTTTGATAGCTATAATAAAATTATCCGATGTGCCCTAATTTTCAAAATAGAGATCAGAGAATCTCAAGGGTATCATAGGGATAAGATGGGGAAAGTGAAATTTAATTCTGGCGGTGTGATGAAAAAATATAATAGTGGTGATAAATTTAAACTCCCCACTTATAAAAAGTGTGGAAAGAAGCACCCTGTAAATTGGATAAAGAGCACAAGGAAATTCTTTAGGTGAGGGATGGAAGGGAACCTAGCTAGAAATTTACAACAAGAGAAAACCACTAATGTGATGGAGGAATTGAATGACCCAATCAATACTCAATTTATCTTTCATTGTTTCAAATGCATGGAAAAAGGCACTTTGTAAACCAATGCACTAAGCCAAGGGTGGTCAGAGACAATCAACGCCAACAACCTCCAAGGAAAAAAGGGAGATCTTATTCCATCACAACTGTTGATGTGGATCTTGATAATGAAGTGGTGATAGGTAGCTAGTTATTTATTCAAGAATAGTGAACATACTTTTTGATTATAGTTATATTAATTACTTTATATCATTCAAGTTTATTAAAACTATTAAAACACCTTTATATAACATGTAAGTTGAGTTGTCTATAAAAATGAAAAAAGAAAAATTTATTGCATCCTAAGTATGTAACTCCCCCTATATCAACATTTGTGGGTTGAACTTCCTAATAAACCTTATGATACTTCCTTTAGTGAAATTTTATACAATTATAGGTATGGATTATATTTCCTTACATATAGACGACATAAATTTCTGTAAGAAGGAAATTACTCTTTATATCATGAATTGTCCTCTAATTCTATACAAGTACAAGGAGGAGGAAAAATATTCTTTAGAACCAACATATAAATCATGGATATTATTTACCTATTAGAAATAATATATAGACCGAAAATTGGATGGGCCCATAAGGGGCTCTGCGCTAGGGTTTCCCCCCGCCGCCGCCTTCCTCTCCTGCTGTGGATCGGCTGTGGTCCTCTCCTCAGTTCTTTGTCCCGTTGACCTCATGGATTGCGATTTCTTTCTATAGCGGCGTCAATACTTGGGATCGAACAACTCGAAAAATCTCACCGTTTTCTGGCCTCAATTCATGGCGGCATGGTGAGGGTCCATTTTTTGTGCTCCGGCCGCTGCGATGAAGGCCTTCGCCTCATTCTACGTCGGTTGCAGATATGTTGAGCGGATCTGGTCTCCATGCGCATTGAAGGCAGTGACAGGATTTGCATCTTTGGACTGTAGAAGATCTTGTTCCGGTGCTATTTTTGTGTGGTTTTTCAGTGGCGACTTGGTTTCCATCACGATTTTGAATCTAACAATGGTATATGAAAGGATTCATGTTGTTGATTGGGTTGATCTGTGAAGATTTTGCAGTTTTGTCATTGATCCTTTTGTTTGTGTGGATTTCTTGGGATCTTGGACCGTGAGTCCTTGTTTGAATGTTTTAGTTGCTGAAGTCATGTTGGGTTCCCCTTACCCTCAAAAGAGGGTTTATGCTAATAAAAAAAATTAATTTTCAGTCAGTCAGAAAGAATATATAGATCAAATTATTTATTATAAGTAAAATATCATCCTTGAAGACATTCCCATTGTGAGTGAATACACTGATCTATTTCCCAAATAATTGATTGGTCTTTCTCCCAGTCAAAAGGATGAATTTTCAATTGATATTTTACCAAGCGATTTCCCAATATCCAAGTCTTCATATAGAATGGTTTTTGTGAAACTTTAGGATCCCAAGAAGCAACTACCAGATAATCTAGATAAAGGGATCCTATGCCCAAGTGCTTCAACTTGGGGTGCACCAGTCCTCTTCATCAAGAATGATGGGTCAATGCACCTTTACTTTGATTATTGTGAGATCAACAAGATCATGTTAAAGAAAAAGTATCCCATGCCATAGATTTAGGAATTATTTGATCAAATATGTGGATCCCAATACTTCTCCAAGGAAGATCTTTGGTTGAGTTTTTATCAAGTAATGGTGAAGGATGAGTATATCTACAAGACTTTATTTTGTACAAGGTACGAGCACTATGAGTTCATAGTAATGCCATTCGAACTCACTAATGGTCTAAAAAACTTCATGGAATTAGTGAATATAGTTTTTAGAGATTACCATGACATATTTTTGGTAGTATTTATAGATGATATTCTAATATACTCCTAAATCAAGGAGGAGAATGGGGAGAATCTAGGCAGTATGATTAAGACCTTATAAAAGGAGAATATTTATGAAAAGTGTAGAACATGTGAGTTCTGGTTAAAGGAAGTCTCATTCTTGGGACACATTATCACAAGTAATGGGATATATATAGACCCTTAAAATATATAAGTAATTAAAGGATAGATGAGGCCAACATATGCAATATATATCCATAGTTTCCTTAGACTGGATGGGTATTATCAATGATTTGTAATAAATTTGTCACAATTTTCAAACCCTCTAACCAAGATAACCCAGAAGGGAGTCAAGTTTTTTTTGGAATAATTAATGTGAAGAGAGCTTCAAGAAGTTGAAATAGAGGCTTATCACTGCACCTTTACTTATTATACCAACATGTGGAGAAATTTTAATGGTATACAATGATTATTTTAATAATGTATTATGCTGTGTACTAATTAATAATGTAAAAGTGATAGCCTATTCCTTAAGGTAATTAAAATTTCATGAACAGAACTACCCAACACATGATCTGGAGTTGGTTGCAATAATATTCACACAGAAAATTTGAAAAAATTATCTATTTAGGGATAAGTGGGAAATATATATGGATTATAAGATCTTAAAGTATATATTCACATAGAAATAGATAAATATGTGATAGAAATGATTGTTAGAGATGATTAAGGACTATGAATTCTCAATCAACTACCATACTAGGAAAGAAAATAAATTGGAAGACACTTTAAGTAGAAAGGATCCAATAATTTTATCATTAATGAAAATTGATAAGGATATGATCTTATTATACTTGAAAAAGAATAAAATGGGAATTATAAATGAAGTAACATTATCAACCCTTTCACAAATTATGTCCTAACCATTCCTTATGGAGAAGATAAAGGACGCTCAAAGATATGATGTAGAAATCCAGAATAAGGTGGATTCTATAAGAAGAGGTAAATCCTCAGAGTTAAAAATTAATGAAGGAGGACTTATAAGATTTGGTGAATGACTATGTGTACCATAAAATTCTATGTTAAAGAATGAGTTGATATATGATGAATATATATTGAACATCTCCATCCACTGAGGGGAAAAAGATGTGTTGATATCTTAGAGAGCACTATTAGTTGGACAATATGAATAAGGAGATCATGGAATATACATCAAGGTGTCTTATCTGTTAGAAAATTAAGTATGAAAGGAAAAAATCCAAGGCGATGATGTAACCATTACCCATACCTACATGGAAATGGGAAAACATAACCATAGATTTTTTCAATTGTCTTATAAATACATATAAAGGAAAAAATGCTATATGGGTTGCGGTGGATCACCATTCTAATATTTGTCACTTCATTACAATCCAAGAGAACTTATCACTCTATCAACTTGTAAGTATATATATTAGAGAAGTGATGAGGCTACATAGAACACCACTATTGATTATATATGATAAAGATACAAGATTTACCTCTAAGTTTTGGAAGATCCTACAACATGATATAAACATTGAGTTGAACTTCCACATGGATTATCAACCTCAAATTGATGTAAAATATGAGTAGACTATCCAGAAATTCAAAGAAATGTAGAGAGAATGCTCGATGGACTTAAAAGGAGGACAAGATCAATATCTCTATTTGGTTGATTTATCATATAATAATTTTTACACTCAATAATCCAAATGGATACTTATGAATCCCTTTATGGGAATATGTGTAGAACACCTGTATGATGGGATGAAGTTGGTGAATGCAAACTGTTGGGTCCTAAAATGGTTGAGGAAGTGGTGGAATAGGTTAAAACCATTAATATACACATCAGGGCTACTTAGAGTCTATAGAATATCTATGATGTCAATCATCTACAAGACCTAGAGTTTGAGGTTGGAGATAAGGTATTCCTCCACATATCTCCATGGAAGAAAGTAATGAGATTTGGGAAAAAATGGAGAGCTTAGTCTAAGATACATCAGTACATTTGAGATCCTTGATTGCATAGGAGTGATAGACTATCAAATAACACTCCCACCTAACCCTTATCAAGTATATGATGTGTTTCATGTATCACTCTTGAGGAAGTATATACTATACCCATCACATGTATTGAATCCAAAGGTGGTACCTTTGGAGAATAATCTTTCATATGAGGAGTATCCAGTGAAAATATTAGATCATAGAGACAATTTTGTATGAAATAAGAAAATTAACCTGGTTGAATTGCTATGGATAAACCAAAAACTTGAAGAAGTGACATGGGAATTTGTGGAGGTGATGAAAAAATTACCCTTATCTATTATAGTGCGTGAAATGAAAATTTAGAGGGATAAATTTATAAAGTGGGAAGATTATAATGACCTGAAATTTTATAAATAAAATTCCCTTTGTGATTGAATTAAATATCCTATTATGGTCATAAAAAACACATGCAATTATTTGGTTTTATTATATCCTATTATATTTAAAAGTTTTTTAATTATCATAACCATTGATAAAATAAACATTAAATAGTGGTCATATGGTTAGTATTAATATAGAGTTATGATAAATATAATTAAAAAGGAAAAAAGAAGCAATGGCCTCAAATCAAAGGATCATACCCTATAAAGCCCATTTATCAAAGATTATGAGGGATATAACATCATTGATATTTTTCCTTGACCAAGAACAATATGAGATCCAAAAACTAAAGCATGATAGAAACCATTTATGGGAAAAGTTCAAGCTCATCAAGATCATGACCCAAACCATGTATACCAAATCACCCCATGAAAATATCACCATAACACACCTTACCCTTAGGGAGTTTTCTAGTGTAATAAATGGATATGTATCAAGAACCTAATTATATGAATATTTATATTTTATTTTTAGTAGAACAATGGTTATATTTACTTCTTATTATTGTTACTTTATTAATGATTTTTATTTTGATATGATAAAATAAAAATTGTGTTTTTGTGAAATATACAATTTCAATTAAGACATTTCTTTTTTATTAATTTTAAAAATAAATTATATTTTAATAAAATAATGCAATTAAATAATTTATATTAAATATAAATGATAATATAATTTTTATAAAGTCAAATGTAATTTTTATAAGGGTTCAAAAACTCTTATTGTCAAAAAACACATCATTTTAAAAGTGAAAATTAAAATTTTTAGAAATTTATTTTGATAAAATAAATATTATTTTTGGAATAATCATATTGAAATTATTCAATAGTTGATTTTTCATAATTTTCTGAGATAGTCAAATTTTTGGGTAAAAATTAAATACAGTATAAATATACAGTGTGTATTATGACATGCTAATGAACCAAAAAGTGATGTAATAAATGATATAAAGGGTAAACATGACCAAATCTATACTTACTCTTTAAAATAATATTTTAGGATATTTGATTAATTTTATAAAGGATTTATGAATCCTCCAAAACCTATATTATATTTTAATGTTTTAAAATCATTCCTTTATGAACATGACTCACTTACACACCACAAAGGGTAATATTTTAATGATTTAAGACCTTAAAATTATAAAATATTGAAAAAAATCCTATTTGGCTGAAACCATGGTAAGTTTTGTGGTTTTGAATATTTTATTTTATAGAGTCCCAAACCTAAGTTTGGGTAATAATAAATAACTCCCCTCAATTTTCTTATATAAACCCACCTAATATCCCATTAATATTCACTAAAAAACCTTATAGTCTGTCCTTAATCTTCCCTAACCTCTATAGAAACCTCCTAAGGTTCCCCCAAGCTCTTAATAAGCTCATCCTAATCTTTTGGAATCACCCTCTCAAGGCAAGGGACCTCTCTCTCGCTTCTTTTCCATTCAAGAACCTTATTTGTATTTAACCTCTTGAATCCCAATAAACTATGTTTTCATGAATTTATAAAGATCCTTATACTATAAAATTGATATCCTAAAAATAATAGATCATTTATTCTCTCACATTATATCATTTACCTAAGCCGTCACTTTACCAAAATTTAGTAAGGGATCCTCCTTTATTCTATTTATTCAAGCACCTTATTTATGTAATGATTTTTTTTCCAATTCATAATGTTGGGATATTATTTTACATACCCCTACTACTGAATTTTTGATATTAAAATTATTAAATACCCCTTTCACTCTCATTAAACAATTTTTACAAATATTTAAGTACTGTAATTACATTACAAAAATTTCATTGTGATTTTTCATGTGAAAAGTTTGCATGATGAATATCAACCCTAATTTAAACTAAAGGGTATTCACCTAGATTTAACCATCATTAATTTAATATATAATTACATGTATGTAACCCATAATCCTTGATTTTGGGGTAAAAATTGATGAAATACATCCTTATGCTGTATGATCTATGTCGCACACTTATGTTTGTACCTGATATGAAAGTGATGGGTGAACCTAGAATTATATAATGCTTCAATGCATTGGGAAATGTTTTAGTATCATTAGACATCAATTATGGGATTAGGGAGTGAACCTAATCCATTATGGTACTTTTTCCACCATGTTATGACATCTTGGTGGTTATACATGACCTATATTTATGATCTCATGTTTAATGTTGTTTCCACTTCCCCATGTTTCCATTATTTTATCATTATATATCATACATATTTGTTCATGTTCATGATTATCACGCCTTTATGTCCCATTTAAGTTCCTATTGTATAACATGTAATAATTTATTCATGTTATGATTTATTTATTCCCTTACTGGGCTTTATAGCTCACCCCATTCTTATGTGTGTCCCTAGGTTATCCCATGTAGTTTTAAGAATAATTAAATACCATGAGCATGTTGAGGAAGTTTTTAGTAATAATAATGTACCACCTATTTTTATGTTGTTGTGAAATGTACCTAATTACCAAAAGATACTAAACTTCCTAATCTTATGTGTTGTATTATGTGTATTCTTATGTAATAAATCATGAATTATTGTATAACAAAGACAAGGGTTTTCATAATTTCACTCCACGAAATATATGTAGACAACATGAATGATGATAATATAGAGTCCGCCTTATGATTAATATGATACATTTTATATTCTTAAAATCCTTTAATAATATTAACAAAACTATACATAAATTCCCATCTCATCATATCACATATAATAGACTACAAAATCAACCTTATGTTTTCTATATTTTTAGGGTTTTATTAAAATCATTATCTCTTTATGTGTCTCAAACCAGCCTGGGTACTCTGGTAACCCGATAAACAAGATGACCCTGACATGACCGAAGGGTGTTCCCAATCCCCACAGGTTGATGACTAGCACCTGGCATCATACAACATAAAAGTGGGAATGATCTTGCCACAAGAATGTGTAAGCAAAAGATAGAAGACAGTATGCATATCAATAGGAAAACTCCACTAGGAGTAAAAGTACCAGAATACAATGACGCATAAAAGCCAAAGTAATACAACCCAAAGTACTAGATAGGAAAACAACCCCAAGGTCCCTAAAGACACAACTCACCAAGTCTAAAACTCAACAGCTAGATCCACATCTAAGTGATCCCTTCCCTTTGCTCGAGTATGGAAAAAGAAAGTATACAAACACCCGAAGGAAAAAGTAGGGTATGAGCCTAATCATAGTAGGATACCACCAAATATTCCATAACAGAGTCCAAATATATATTAACCAAAGAAAATATTTCAATTTTTTTTCAAAACAAATAGGTTTGTCAATTTAAAATCATATTTAAACAAAACATGCTATACATTTTCAAAATGATGGAAAATAAATTCAAAGAACACATTTTACTTTAAATGATATGGAATATTTCTAAAATAATGGATTATGTAAAACATTTATATAAAATATTTTATATAAATTTAGCAGGCATGTATAATATTTCAAACAACATTGGCATATATTTATATCTCAAATATAAATAAACAAGCAAGCAACATGATCATCTGCCAAAAGATACGATAGTATTATCTGGTTATAGGATTGCACACTCTCTATGTGAACTCAGAAAAATGTGTATACACATGTCCCTATGACACTGGCCAAAGGAGACTCGTCACCAACTCGTCGGGGATGTGACCCGCTGCATGTATGTTTTAGAACATTATCGTAGCGTAGAGTGTATACAAATAACTCACTAACTACCTAAGGATTTCATGAGATCTTACATGATGGGAGAACTATTTTAAGACTAATTAAAAATAAAATAAATCCCATTCGTCCATTTCAAAAATTCCAATTTCTTTCCATTTAAAACCAAAACAGGTTTTATTCAAAAACATGCCTTTTTCACATGATAAAATCGCTAGGTTTCTATCAAATCATTTTAATCCATTCGTAAGTTTGAAATTCATTAAAAACTAAATTCCTTCCCTTTCACAATTCATTTTTAAAATTAAATTTAACAATTAAATTGAATGTATTTCCATCAAATCTAAAATTTAAATTCAAAAATCTAAATCAAGCAATTTTCCATAAACCCACCCCAATTCAATGGAATTGGGGTTTTTTCCAAATTTTTGTGCCAAAACCATTTCAAATCTACCAATTCACCAGAATTGGGTTTTATCAAAGAAATTTAAAGCAATATTTAGCATTTAAATTTAAATAATAAATTTAAATAAATCAAGAAATATAATGGTAATCAAATTGAAAATTCGGGATAGAACCACCTACCTCTTTCTTGAAGAATGACACTTGCAATGACACCCATTAATGAGAATGAAGGTGAAGGAGACCTTGAAACACGACCTAGAATCATGATCCAACACCACCAATCATATATAAATTAATTCCTAGATTATCCATTAAAAAACCAAGATGAGAGGAAGAGATAGGAACTTGAAGAATGAGAGAAAACAAGAGAGAACCCTTACCCAAGAATCGCACTGCAAGCGAAGCAATGATCCAAAGGTGATCCGATCAAACCGGAAGGAGGAGAACCTCTAAAAAATGCCTAGAAAGGGTCTAGGGTCAAGAGAAAAGAAGTTTGGAATCAAATAAACTGAGAATAACTATCGATTGTGCATTTTAGAAAAGGATGTGGGCAGGGTCACGACGTGTACCCCAGGGTCATGATGTGTAGTCCACGTTGGATAAGTTACTCCAAGAAACCCATAACCTGGGATTAAAAACTAAAATTTAACCCCTAAACGATGCGTACCTTAGGTAAATTAAGTGTACCTACTCATGAAATGATCTCCTAGTTCACAACATGATCTCCCAATTCACGACATGATCTCCCAGTTCAGGACATGATCTCTCAATTCACAACATGCAACCAGCACCAAGTACACGACATGTACTTCAGGTATACGACATGTACCTATTTTTCAGTCTGCATTAAACCCAAAAAAAAATCACATAAAAGGATTTTTAATAAAAATGGAACTTAGAAAAGGTGGAAAAATTACCTGATCAAGGTAAAGAGATGTTACAAACTCCCCACCATAAAAACTTTCTGCCCCCAGAAAGCCTATGAAGAAGATTCCATGCCAAAGAGATGAGGACACTTCTCTCTCATCAGTGCGTCGCATTCCCACAACTCATTACTATCAGACCCATTTTTCCATAGTACTTGAATAAAAGGTATTGTATTCCCATGAAGCACTATGGTCTCAGAATCAACTATCCTAACTGGTTTCTCAGTAAAAGATAAACCAGGTTTGATCTTAAGACCACTCTAGCTCAAAATGTGAGATGGACCAGATAGATACTTTCTCAACTGCGATACATGGAACACATTATGTATCGAAATCAACTATGGTGGAAGTTCCAAATCGTACGCAACTTTCCCCACCTGCTCATCTACCTCTAAAGGTCCCACAAAGCAAGGAGAAAGCTTCCCTTACCTCCCAAGCCACCGATGACCCAACCGGGGTGAAACCTTTAAGAACACTTGATCACCAACTAAAAACTCCAAATGCCTACAATGTAGATCAACATAAGACTTATATCGGTTCTTTACTATCAAAATCTCTGACATATCAACTTAATCTTTTCCATTGTCTCCTGCACCAAGCTTGTTCCAAAAAAAAGAAATTTTACCGACCCCTGACCAACACAACAATGATTTACAAGGTGGACATACAAGGCCTAAAAAGGTGACATTCTTATAGTAGACCACTAACTGTTATTATAAGATAACTCAACCAGCCCCAACTGTGGATGGTAGGCCATGCTCAAACAAAACTGAGATCCTAGTTCCCCCTGAAGGCCTCTCCAAAATCGAGAAGTGAACTAAGGATCCCTATCATATACTATAGTAGATGGAACTTCGTGCAAGTGAACAATCTCTTTCATGTAGATATTTACCAACTCCTCAACTTTGGTCATATCATGAATGGGTATAAAGTGAACTGACTTGGTCAGCCTATTGATCACAACCCATATTGAATTATTCTTTATCTGGGTATGAGGCAACCCAACCACAAAGTCCATAGAGATCTCATCCCACTTCCAAGTAGGAACTGGAAGTAGTTGAAGCAAACCTGAAGGTTTCTGGTCCTCGACTTTCACTTGTTGGCATGTATAGAAACGAGAGACAAACTCAGTAATGTCTCATATCATTCTTCACTATCAGAACTTCCACCTCATGTCATAGAATATTTTTGTGGTTCTCAGGTGAAAAACCCACTGAGAGCTATGGAAAATTCCTATCATATCCTTCCTTGATAATAATGGCACAATGAAGAGGTTTCCATATCTTAGAATACCCTCTTTGGAGAATGAAAAAAGGAAACTATCTCCCCAACATAAAGGGATTCTCTAATGATAAGGAATTCATAATCAATATCTTGATCTTAAAGAATTATCTCAAGAAGAGTAGACGTCAACTGTAAATTGGATAAAGAAACATCAACTGCTTCCTCCTAAACTCTAATATGCAACTGTGCAAAAAGAGCCATCAAATTCCACTTTTATGAAGAATCTTTCACTACCTGGGTTGGAAGTTTCCTACTCAAAGAATCAGCAACAACATTCCCTTTCCCTAGGGTACAAGTGATGTTAAAGTTGAAAGACTATAGGTATTCCACCCAATGCCTCTTCTGATGGTTCAAATCTTTTTGGGAGAAGATATAACTTAGGATTTTGTGGTCTGAATACACCATAAACCTTTCACTAAAAAGGTAGTGCTACCAAATCTTAAGCGCACACATCACATCTGTAAGTTCCAGCTCATGGGTAGGATAATTATTCTCATGTGGCCTAAGGTGATGAGATCTATATGATATAACATGATCAACCTATATAAGAATACATCCTAAGCCTAAACCTGATGCATCACAAAATACCACATAGCCCCACCCAACTTTTGGAAGAGTCAACACCAGTGCATTAGTCAAAAAACGTTTCATATCATCAAAATAAATCTAAAATTTATTATTTCATGCAAATTTCACCCCCTTTTGAGTCAGAGCTTTCATTGGAGAAGCCAACTTCAAGAAGTCCTTCACAAACCTATGGTAATATCCGGTTAAGAACAAGAAGTTCCATATTTCAAATACATTTCATGGTTTCTCCAAAATCACAATATCCTTGACCTTTTTAGGATCAACTGATACAACTTGTTCAGACACCACATTTCTCAATAATTTCACTTCCCAAATCCATAAATCACGCTTCAAAATATCGACATAAAGGCGGTGAATTCTTAGTAGATTCAGAACCATTATCAGATGTTTCACATGATCCTCCTCAGATTTGGAGTAGACAATAATTTTATCCAAAAATACTACCATAAAGTTTTCTAGATACTCATGGAAAACCTTATTCATTAAGTCCATGAAAATATTTGGAGAAATTTTCAAACCAAATGGCATAAAAAGGCACTCAAAGTTACCATACATGATCTAAAAGGTTTTTTTCTGAATGAAAAATTCTTTTACCCTCAACTGATGGTAACCAGATCAAAGGTTGATCTTTGAAACCACTTCACCCATTTTAACTGATCCAATAGATCATCAATCCATGGAAATGAATATTTTTTCTTTATTGTAACTCGATTTCAACACTTAAGTGAAGGGAACCATAAACCTTCTTAGCAAAGAGAATTGGAACTAACCAAGGTGATACACTTGGACAAATAAATCCTTTCTCTAGAAGATCATCTAAGTGAGACTTCAACTCTTTCATCTCAGCTGGTACTATGTGATAAGTGGGGATAGAGACTAGTTGTGTAATAGACATTAAGTCAATAGAAAACTCAACCTCTCTCACTGATGGAAGATCAAATAAATCTGAAGGTAAAATGTTGGAAAACTTAGTGAAAACTAGAGGAAGATCACCACCTATTGAATCTATCTCCAAGTCAAAATAAAATACTGATATCACTTTCCACAACTTTAGATAAGAAGGTCTAGCTCTACTTGATCTTGGATTCCATTATCCTTGAAAAACAAGTGGCACACCACTGAGTGTAGTAAAGTAGACCCGTCTAAGATAACAATCAATTTAGGATTTTTTGGTAGTGAGCCAATTCATCCCAAATATGATGTCAAGAGATTTTATATCAAGAACTAGAAAACTCTAAGCTATCTCAACTTCTGATAGAGATAATACATAGGAAGGACTTCAGAGACCCTGTTCTCTCTTCATACCAAGGGGTGTAGTAATATCCATTGCACAAGATAGTTGCTCCATAGAAAGATTAGGTAGGTTAAAAATGGGTTGAAATAAAAGAGTGAGATGTACCAATATCAAAAAGAGTAGTCACTAATGATGAAGCAATGGTAATGGCACCACTCACAGTCATTGGACCCATGTCTTCTTCCTATAGAGACTCTTCCACTACATGAAGAAGCCTCATTCCAGATGCCTGTGGATGGAACCCTTTTGAATGTGAAGCATTTGATTTCACCATAGTGTTAAGAGGAGTTTATGATCCTGTACCACTATACGGAGTAGAGACGTGATGGAAGAACCTCTATAAGTGTCCTAAACATCTAAAGGTGCTATAGATCTTGGGTTCCTTAATTTAAACCCTTCTAGAATTTCCTGACTTTCCACACTGGTTGAAAGTCAAATAACTTCCTCTTGGAGCTGTAGGAGGTCTGGAATGACTCTTCCATCAAGAACTTAAATGAGGATTATCATGCCTCCATTTTCCTTTGAAGGAACCAATGCTTCCACTAGGAGAAAAAGGAACTCCCGTCAAACCTGACTTGCCAGCCAAGTCCATATCAACCATCATCGCCCTATCTAGCACATCAATATAAGTGGGAAGATTCGGTAAGAAAACCTGATAATGGATATCTGATCAAAGTCCTAACTTGAACCATAGATACTTCATCCTCTCATTAGATACTATATCAGGTGCAAACTGTACCAGATAAGAAAAGCAATTTGAATACTTAGTCATGGTTCTGTTGGCCTGCTCAAGCTTGAAAAACTCAATAGCCTTGGTCAACACCATTGAATCTAGATAGAACTGATTGGTGAAGAGAACCTTGAAGTCTTTCCACTATAATCCATCATGCTTCCTTACCATCCCCATCATGTCCCACTATCTTCTTCTCAGTCCCTCCAGCAAGAAGGCGACACACTTCACACTGATCACTTCGGGCATCTCCAAGAACTCAAAGAGACGTTCTATCTTTCCCAACCATTCCTCAACATGTTGAAGATCAATGGATCCTTTGAAGACTGGTGGATTCTGGAAAAGTAACTCTTGGGAACAATTCTGAAGAACATTCCCTTATGGATCCACAACTAGAGCCTGAGTGGGTACTGGAGGTGATGTCTGTCCTAGAGCTTGGACAGTGCACACAATCACCTCAACCAGATTCAGATCAAAAATAGGATTTTCATGCTGAGGTTCAGTAATAGCCTTTTAATATATTTTATTCACATATCTTCTAAGAGGCATGATGTTATACAACATTATTAGATAAAATAATACATTATATTGACACCCAAATTGAGTAGAAAGAGAAAATATTCTCAACAGAAGAAACAAACAAGATTTATATTTCTGTCTCTCCAAATATCAATAGGGAAAATACTAGAAATAATCCACAAGATGTATTTCCCTAACCACCCCTGGTTACTTAAGGTTCATTGGAGTGAGAGATATTAATGCACTCAATAAAAAATACCTCTTAAGTCCCAACAAGATTTAAAAAATGTATACTGACTTCAAGAAATAGGATCAATAGCCTCCACTGGTACCAATTTATCACGAACCAGCCTGGGTACCTTGGTAACCTGATAACCAATCCAACCTTGACATGAACCAAAGGGAATTCCCGATCCCCATGGGTTGGAGACTATCACCTATAATCATAAAACATACAATTGAGAATGATTTTTCCACAAGAATGTGGAAGCAAAAGATAAAATACAATATACATATCAATAGGAAAACTCCACTAGGAGTAAAACTACCAAAATATAATGAGGCATAAAAGAAAAAGTACTAAAACCCAAATTACTAGTTAGGAAAATTTCCCCAAGGTCCCTAAAGACACAACTCACCAAGTCCAAAGCACAATAGCTGGATCCACCATCAAGAGATCCCTTCCCTTTGCTCGAGCCTGGAAGAAGAAAGACTACAAAAACCCAAAGGCAAAAGTAATGTGTGATCCTAAGCCCAGTAGGATACCAACAAAGATTCCATAATTGATGCCAAATATATATTAACCAAAGAAAATCTTTCAATTTTTTTAGAACAAAAAGATTTTGAAATTTAAATTCATATTTTAAAAAAACATGCTATACATTTTCCAAATGATGGAAAATATATTTAAATCACACACTTTACTTTACACAAGAAGGAATATTTCTAAAACAATAGATTATGTAAAACATTTATATAAAATAGTTTGTATAAATTCAGTAGGCATGTATAACAGTTCAAACAACATTGCCATACATTTATATCTCAAATATAAATTAACAAGTGAGCAACATGGTTATCTGTCAAAAGATATGATAGTATTAACTGGTTATAATATTATTCACTCTCTATGTAAACTCATAAAAATGTGCATACACATGACCCCTTTGGACAGTGTCATAGGGACGCGTGTATACTCAGATTTTTGTAATGAGATTTTCATACCGGGAAAATCATACTAAGAGTTTTGTAATGATATTTTCATATTGGGAAAATTGTACTGAGAGTTTCATACTTATATTTTCATACTGAGAATTTTGTACGGGGAAAATCATACTGAGATTTTCATACTCATAATTTCGTACCGAGAAAATCATACTTAAGTATTCATAATAAAGAATCTATGATGAGAAAGAAAAATATCATAATGAGCTGAGAAAGAAAAAGATAGTAATGATATAATAAATAAAAAATATTATAATGAGATGAAAAAGAAACAAATCATAATGAGATGAGAAAGAAACAGATCATAATGAGCCTAGAAAGATATAAAAGTTGAAGAAGTCAATATTGAATTTTAATTTTTCATAAATATTAGAGAAATATAAGGAGGTTTGAAGAATTAAAATTTGAAATTTGAAATGTGATATATTTTAGGTGATTTTGAGATTTAATGAAGCAGGTTTGTTTTCAATTTTCTTGACTTTGTTTTATAATTAACCTATAAATACTTCCTCAGATCATTTGTTCATCTGCAAATTTTACATATGCAAAAAAGGTGGATATCCAGAGAATTTGAAGTAAAAGTTACTATCTGATTGAATAAGAAATGTATTGATCAATCTAGCAAAATTCTGAGTTTTATAGATTGAGTATGAATTCATTTTATTGAATCATCGTATTGGGAAAATCGGATCTAGAATCCAGCATTATCATACTCAGAAAATTAGATCCAGGATCCAAAATTATTGTATTCATATAATTAGGTCTAGAATCATAGTACTTAGAAAATAGGATCCAGAATCTAGCATCATTGTATTACGCAAAAAATGGATAAAGCCAAATCAAATTGAGGATTCAGACTGAGTAATTGTGGAGCAGATTCAACAAAGTGCTTATTATTTTGTTTATCTCAATTATTTTATAAGAAAACATTGTAAACTAATGGGATTCAATATAATCATTCCTATTGAGAGATAAAAGGTGTCTAATTGGAGTTATCACAAGTTTTATTCACTTATTCTTAATAATATATTTCCATAGACCCATGGGAGTGGCTATAGAAAGGATGTAGGTTCTCACACTGAGGTCAGACCTTATAAATCTTATGTGATTTACTTGCTTTCCTACCATTTTATGCATGAGTATCTACCAAAAGTTGATAAGGATATAAATCTTAATAGGTTTCTGGGGGTTAAGTTTTGAAAAGAATTGAAACTTTAAAAGTGAACAACCAATTCAAATCCCCCTTCTCAGTTGTTATTCAATCCTTTGGAACTTTAGAACTCATTTAATGATTAATATATATGGAGAAATACATTTTGAATAATGGATATACTTAGGAATTAAATTCCTTATGTTCTACTCATTAAACTAGTATTCAAACTCCTTTACTTCACAATATATAATATTATGACATTAATAACTATTTATTGTCTACTTATAACTCTTTCTAAGTTCATCATCATTATCATTCTTAGAACTATTCTATAAAAATTTTCTATTGAGATAATTTTGTTATTAAATAAAACTATTTACATTATATCGTTACCAACACATCTTAAAACCCCTTTAGGATATATAGTGACATAATTATCTTTATGGTAACTAAATGTAAACCTTTAAATTATTTATTTACCTTCATACCTTGAACTCTATTAGGATATTGATTAATATTCAATTTTAATACTAACTATCATAAACATTTAATTTTTATCTTTTAACTTATCTAAATAAAAAACATACACCCATTAGCCTCTTAGAAACTATATTCTCTTCAGAATATCATTATAAGATACACAAACTTATTTTCATTTTGGAAATACAATTAATTTAATTTAGTGGGAATATTTAACAAATAAATTATTTTCCACCATACCACATATGTTATTCTATGTTTTTAGAGTAATAATCAAAAAATAATATTATATTCTTTAAAATATTCCATTATTGGGTGGTGAGAACTCTTTCCCACATATTTCAATGAATAACTTAGATAAATAATTTTATCATGGATACAAATCCTTTTATACTTATCTTCCTTTCAAACCATGTTACATAATATGATGAATCATAAACCATGTGTAGTAAATCCATCATATAATATATTTTTTATAATAATTTCTTATTTAAAAAACAACTTCTCTTATCATATAAGGAAAATAATAATAAAATAAACTTATTTTACTTAGATTCATTTGAGCTTAAAATATATCTTTTCGTTAAACTATTTGGTATAATAACTCTTTTATCTATCACTTTAATAAAAAATATAAACTTTATCAACTATTACATTATTTTTGAACTCTTATATGCTTATTTTTTTAAAATATATATTTAGTATCATATAACCATCAAAATAAAAGAAATGAATTCTATAAGATTGACATCCAATATGGACCCTCTATGGAGTTTCTTAAACCCCTTAATATATCTTAAACAATCCCATCTTATGATAAAATCTACCCTCCTTCCTAACATTATCCTTAGGTTTCAATGAATGATGTTAACTACTAGACAAATCCAATCTTCCCTTTCTATCTTATACCTTTACACTTTAGTATTTTATATAAAACACCATATCCTAGACATCACATCACATGTCATGTTATTTTATTTCATCACTTTAAAAAAATTGAGCAAACCTATCTATAATTCATTCATATTTGTTGAAAATTTCCAATTATGATAGAATGAATTCCATATCCATAATATTACTTAAAGGAAATATCCAGTTTCTCCAAGTTATTAACACCCAATAATATTTAGTATATAAGTGGAGAGTAAAGTTACATAGGTTATTTTCCATCAAATTATTTTGAAAACTTAATTGAATCCTTATATGATTCACACAATCATCTAGATTAACTTGTTGGACAACCTCAACACTAATTAATTTAGGAAGACATTTATTTTAACACATAATTTTTTTTCTTCTTACATAATAAAATTTCTTAGGTTTTATACCAATTTATGAAGTTAATTATATTAAAATATTTTTTTATAATGATAATATCACAACCATGTTTAATGATGGTGATTCCATTATATCTACAACAGATGATTTTATTATATGAGTATCATGTTTTACATTCATTTAATATGAAATTTTATTAAATTTTCTACCACTGAAATGATGAAACTTTTTAAAATCACATCATATCCATTAGTGATTCAAGATAAACATTTCAATAAGTAATGACCCCTATCTAGTGTTCCTCTAACCACCTAGTTATTTAGGTATTTTATTATTCCAATGATATCATATATAACTCTTGGATGGTTGAGTGGAAAACTCTTTTACCTATCCATCATATGGATAACCTTGACACCATTCATATGGCATCCTAACTCTTAGGGTTTCCCAACTATATGTAACCCAAATATCAAAGTGAGGTTTGGTAACCTAACTCTTAGGTTTATCTATTTACACTATGCCTTGCACAAGATATACCATGGGCACCATGCTTTTTCAGAACCTACCTAGTTGAATGATCAAGGTATTAACATGTGTTTTCTTTATAAATAATCTAACACTTAGTATTTTAAAAAAGTATTTAATCTCACAATCTTATCTCATGTATTAACTTTAAATGTATGAATGCTTTTAATTATTTAGTCTATAATCCTATTCATCCCACTAAACCAATATATTCAAACTATATTGATCTACAACTCTTTACACAACTCATAACTTGTGTTACTAACTCAAATTAAAATCCAAATGTATTTATACACATACAAATGAATCCCATGCATAAGTTAGATGAAAATATTTCATGTAAAATATTAAAATCATATGAAATCAATCCCCACAAGATTAATCCTAGAGGGATAGGTTGAAAACCCCAAATTGTTTAGAAAAGTCATAATCCTATAGGCCAGTGAGTAGTCTAACCCAAAGTACCTCTACCAAGGGGAACTTTACTCAATAGATATTTCCATTCCATCATAATTATAGCACCTAATATGTATAAACTACAATCAACCTCTTAATTTAAGTTAATAATTAGTGAAAAAGCCGAAATTAAGGTAGAATAAAACAAAATCATTTATCACAACTATAATGAAATTATTTAGATGCATGATAGAAAATTTATAACAATTTTAACATGTTAAAATTTAAGATACACAAAAATTAATAATTTAAAAATTTATATCTATGAACAAAGAATATAATTAATAAATAAATGGAAACTTCATATATTTAAGCGTGAGATAAAAAATTTATAAAAAATTTATAAATAAAGAAATTATAAACACTTTATAATTTATCATGAATAAATTTATACAATTCACTTTTATCCAATATGAAAATTTTAGATTATATTTTATATGGTATTAATATGAACTCTTTCATATTAAAAATTTGAGATATTTTATCAACAATTTTATTAATGATTAATAAACATTTCATATTTATGTAAATAATTTATAAAAATTAAAAATTAAAAATTTGATTTTATTTAATCCATTGACCATTTTAGTGTCTAAAAAATATTTTTGGAATAGATTAAATAATTTTTTTTAAATAAGGCCTTAATATAAATATTTTATTTTTACATTTACGAACAATTCATAAATAAATATAAAAACTTGTTTTTATTTTAAACCTCATTTAATTTATAAACATTTTATAAATTATTTACCATGTAAGCTCACATTAAACTAAGATAAAATTGACCAAAATTATTTTTTCTTAGTTTATACGCCCTCATATTCTACCGAGGGCCTGTGCTGGAAAAAGTTTTTAGGAATTTTTACAAAATAACTTATCTTAAAAATTATTCTCAAAATGTATTTCACCACAACCATTTTTATAGGAATTTTGGTTTAATAATAACACTGTGTACTACAACCATTTTGAAATCTATTAGATATAGGAAAAACTATCTTAGGCTTCACCATTTTTGCCTAACCATTATAGAGAGCACACTATTTTGGGAAAGAATTTATAATTCCAAAATAACTAGGTCCATACCACAGATAGTCCCCATGGTAGATCTCAACTATGAAAAAAAACCACTAGACCATGACTTAGAGAATCATCATATGATGATCTATTTTCCATGTTTTTTTTGATTCCTGAAATTCCTATTTTTCTAGGACTATGCCATGGTCTATTGATATTAAGAACTAAAGCACCCATTTTTAGAATGAAATTTTTTTGGTCCTGAATTATCTAGAAAAAATAGGCATCATCACTTTGTCAATACCAAGGAACCTAGAAAACTCATCTTCCTAATTTTCTTTGTCTATTAAAAATTCAAAATAAATGTGGATTTATAGGCTCTAATACCATTGAAGGGTTTTTAAGGGGTGAATAAATTTCAAAACATAGAGTAGGAATAACTACAAAACATCATTAAGGCCAAGAATCTATTAATACATTTATAATGAATATAAATGAAGAACAAAAATTATGTACCATAAACATGTCTATTTGACCTATCAAAGTTTTCCACAAGCGTTTGATTGAGATCATAGAGAATCAGCTGCCTCCTTCCTCCAGAGGTATCCACAGATCATGGGAATCAACTGAAGCTTAAGCAGGACATCTATAAACACCACTATATACTAGATAATGTATCCCACATTTTTAATACATTAAAATTTAATCAGATAGTATAAAATTTAATAATATATAGGATAATATAGAAATATGGATACACCATAAAAATGAGACATTTATAATTATATCACCAAGGTTTATCACAAAGGTTTTATAAAACATAATCACTAAGGTTATTCACTAAGGTATCACAAAACATGCCGTCTCTAGAGATAAATTCTTCACTTAATTAATTGGAGTAATATTAGGTCACACCATTAATATGTATATATTCATGTGTTCTAGATATATCATAAGAAAACATTTCATCAATAACCTATGGGAAATAATGACCCAGATTCTTCTATAAGTCATTAAATTCATAAATGATTTAATACATGAACATTACATCAATTTTAACCCAAAAGTATATAATGTGGGTTTAATATTCGGAATTCACCAATAAATGGATCATTATTACATCTAGGTGAATACCCATGGATAAAGATGAGGTTTGGGTATTCAAAATATAAAATATTTCACAAAAAAGAGACAAATTCGGGGAATATTTCAGCAGCATGACAAGTATATAACATGGATCAAGTAAAATAAATAATGATATGGAATTAAGGTTTACCATTAATAAAAAATTATTTGTAAAGTAATGAGATAATAAAAACTTCATAAAAAGAATGAAATTCAACATTTAGAAGACATACCACAAAAGATGTACTTGAATGGAAAAGAAGAAGAAGAGAGTTCTCTTACCTTGAATAGTTGCTTCCTAGAACACAAGGATGGCACCTTAATACCTTAACAAAACATTGGAGATAATTTTTTGGAGGTAAAAGGATTATAAATTCATGGATAAAGGATTTATAGTGGATAGGAATGGGAGGATGTGTGGGTATTTATAGTAAAAAAGGTAGAATTGTTTAATAATTTCTAAATATAGGTCTTGGAATTCTAGGTTGTGGAAAATGAAAACCATTGGATTAAACATTATTTTTGGTAATGGTTTTAGAAATATAAGTCACGTTTTATAATATTTTAATTAATTAAAATCAAAATCCATTTTTTAATATTACTTTTCCCATGTAAAAGTAAATTTTCCACAAAATATAGTTTTAAAAATCTTAATTTCCATTTTAGACTTTTGAATGTAATTTATTGGTTTTAAAAATGATTTAAAACCATTAAAATAAATAATATTAATAAAATAATCCATTTTTTCAAATAAATACTTTAAATTATTTATTATATTACTTTTTTGTATTTATGATGTCATAATATTTATCATATATTATACCATATTTTAATTGTACCTAAAATTTTGACTATCTTAGAAAATTATGAAAAATAAACCATTGGATAATTTCAACATGTTGGTTTCAAAAAGGTAATCCATTTTATTAGGAAATTTCTTAAATATGAGAAAATTGATTTTTAATTATAAAATAATTATTTATTGAAACCACTTTTTTTTATTATATAATCAAATCTATATCCATTAGAAAAATTTTATATAATTTCATAAGAATATTTTAAAAATAATTTTTTCAGTTTTCAAACTTTTATAAAACTTTTTTAAATTCATTTTAATGAAAATTAAATATATATACTTTCTATAAAAATTAAATCATGTTCACTTTGTATAAAAATATATTTTATCGTATTATTAATTTTATATAAGGGTGCACCACTAAATAAGAATGAAGAACCAATAAAACTATTAATTAATTTCTAAAATAATCACACCTTAATACTACTAGGGCCTAGATACATGAACCCTTATTGCAGTAGATTATTCTCTAATGGTAAGGTGTGTGATGGTGGTAGTTTCATGAGGTGGTTCAACCAACATTGATCTAGTGATGATCTCCACTTGCTAGAACTTTTCTCGTAGGAGATTTTTTGAGCCTCACTTATTAAATATATACTTGGGGTTGACTAAGACAAAACCCCAATGATGCTACCTCCCACCCTAGATCTAACAAATGAACTTCATAAGGAATGATTCTAATGTTCTAGGCTATCATTTATTCCTTCTTCATTCAATTAACTCTTATCATTACACTTATTATAAACTAAACTTAACAACCAATTTATAATAGCTACATTACTAATGGTCATAATTCCCAATTTTCATACAAACTAATGGTCATACTATCTAATGATCATATAATAATAATGTAACATTCAAACCCTAATACTCATATTTTTTATTACATCCTATATATAAACAATAAAACATTACCACTTTATTACAAAATGTTTTTATATTTTCTTGGATAATGTATTTTATATTTCTAATGTTTTTTTTTATTTTAATAGCTTTCATGGTAGGTGTAATCTACCTACCAATGTTCAATCATTTAGAGTATACTATTTCATGGTCATTATGAATTGGTTTTTTATATCCTTGTATGAGTATTAGCTCTAGTAATTGGTATTATTACTTAACATGTAATATTTTTTATAAAATTATTTCCATGGAATTCCATTGTGAAATATAATAAAATAGTCTTTATGAAAATGAAGTGTTATTTTATTAATAAAAGAAAATTTTTTTAGGTCATTTCACTCTCCCACTTAATATGTTTCATCCTTGAGACTTGTTCCCTACATAAAAAATGGTTATATTTTTATTTCATTTCTTCTTTAGGTTCCCAAGTAGCTTATTCAAACTTATGATTTCTCTACAAGACTTTCACAAGTCATGTTGTCTTATTCTGTAACACTTGTTCCCTTATGTCATGAATCTGGATCCATTCCACTTCACGTGACAAGTCAGTTTCCAATTCCACACCATTAATATCGAGTACACTTGTTAGGTCAGAAATATAATTTCTTAATAGAGACACATGGAAGACATTATATACATTAGAAAGATTTTGTGGTAGTGTTAATTAATAAGAAACCACTCCAACACTTTCTAAAATATCAAGTGGTCCAATATACCTTGGAATCAATTTCCCCTTCTTTTTAAATCTCATAACTCCTTTCCATAATAATATCTAAAAAATACATCTTCCTAAACATGAAATTTATTTCCCTTCCTTCGGTTGCTAGCATAAATTTTCTATTGACTAAAAGTATCCTTGATGTGTTTCTGAATCACTTGCATCTTTTCTGTAGCCTCTTTTACAATGCCTTGTCCCAATAGTTTCCCTTCGCAAAATTTATCCCAACATGTTGGAGTTCTACACATTTTTATATAGATATCTTAAAAAGGTTCCATTTGAATACTCAAGTTGAAATTTTTGTTATAGGATAATTAAAAAAGTGTAAGATTTTGGTCCCAAATCCCTTGAATATAAATTGAGATAGTCCTTAAAATGTCTTCCAATGTTTGAATTTTCCTCTTATAATTCCTACCAGTTTGAGGATGATATGTTGTGATTAGTTTTACTTCTATATTTATAGCCTTATAGAATATATAAGTAAATATTATATCTCATTTAGAAAAACTCAACAATTTTAATCCATTGAGACTTTCCAATTCTTGAGTATAGATGTGAGCTAGGTGCTCCAGGGGGAAAATCCTCTCTTATGAAAATAAAATGGGTAGAATTTTTTAACCTATCAATGATTACCCATATAGAATTTTTTCCCTTGGAGGTCTTAGGATGTATATTAAAATTTTAATTGTGACATTTTCCACTTCCATATAGGTATGGGTAATGGTTTCAATACCCCTTTGGAATATTGTGGCTTTGCCTTCAATTTTTGACACACCAAGAATCATGAAATGTAATTGGAAATATTAATTTTCATATTATCCAACCAATAATGATAACAAAGGTCCCTAGAAATTTTAGTGATTCTTTGATGTATAGGGAATATAGATCTATGAGATTCATCCATTAGATCATTATATTTATCTATAATAGATGAGATACACATCTTTATACCAAATTTTATCACACCGTCTTGATCAATATTTAATTCAGAAAACTTCCCATTTTTTATACTCTCTATCTTCTTTTACATAAAAGGATAATCTATTTGAGATTTATTTATCCTCTCTAATAATAATGGTTGAGAAGTAATTTGGTATAGGATTGATGATGTCCCTTCCCTTACGATTCCAATTTTCAACCTTACTAGGTCCTTGATAAATGGATCTCCTTCAATCCTCATCATTGAAAGAACACCAAGATCTTTCCTACTCAATGCATCTATGACTTTGTTTTCTCTTCTGATGTGATAATGAATTGAGCAATAATAGTCTTTTAAAAGATACAACCATCTAATTTGTCTCATGTTTAGTTCATTTTTTGTGAATATATACTTCAAACTTTGGTGGTATTTGTATACATCTCATTTCCCCCCATAAAGATAGGGTCTGTATACCTTCAAATCAAAAATGAATGCAGCTAACTCCAGGATATAAGTATGATAATTATACTCATGATTATTTAACTATCAAGATGCATAGGTGATCACCTTGTAATTTTAATGAGAACATATCCCATCCATTTTAGATATGAATCACTATAGATATTAAATCCTTCTTCTATATAGGGTAGAGTTATCACATGTACACTAACCAACCTCTTATTTTATTCTTGGAAACTTTATGCACACAAATTTTTCTAGATAAAATTAAACACTTTTTGAGTTAACTTGGTAAGTGGATTATAAATACATGATTTTTTTATAAAACTTCTATAATATCCCATTATACTAAGAAAATTATGAATCTTATTTATTGTTTTAGGATGAGGCCACTCCTCAAAAATATTTTTCATCGTAGGATCAACTGAGAATATTTTACTAGTTTCAATGTACCCGAATAATGAAACTTTCAGTAACTAAAACTCACATTTACTAAATTTACCAAACAAGTTATCCTTCCTTATAGTTTTTAATATATAACTTACATTATATTCATTCACCTCATGAATTTTGGAATATATCATAATATCATCAATAAATACCACCAATAATTTATCAAGGTATCCTTAAAAACACTATTAATCAAATAAAAAAAATATGGCAGGATCATTAGTCAAGAAAAAGGGCATAAGAAAGACTTGTAAGGACCATATATTGTTCATAAGTTTTCCTTTGGGATATCTTCTTTTTTATCCTCAACTGATGATAACTAGATTAAAGGTTAATCATGGAAAATAATTGAGCCCCCTGAAGTTGTTAAAATAAATCATTAATCCTCAATAGAAAATATTTTTTCTTTACCACGATCCCATTAATCTCTCTATAGTAAATGAATAAACACATAAATCCATATTTATTTTTCACAAATAAAACAAGTTCTCCCCATGGAGACACACTTGGTTGAATAAAAAACTTCTCCAAAATATCACAAAATTGCTTCTTTAATTCCTCTAATGCCACATATCCCATTCTATATGGGGTCTTCAATATTGGCTTGGATATAGGAATAAGTTCAATGGAGAAGTATACATCACCTTTTGGGTGTGGTTTAGGTAAATATTTAGGGAATGTCAATGTATTATTTAATTATAAGGAAATTTTCAATCTTTATAATTTCATTTTATTCTACCTCTTCACCAATAATCTCCAAAAAGAAGGATATGGGAGGTTCTTTTAGACAAAGCACAGGCTGAGATATCTTTAATTTGAAAATAACTCTAGGTTTTCCATTCAATACCACTAAAATTTACTTTCTTATATAGTTTATCTTATTATTATACTTTGAGATCCAATCCATCCATAGTATATTTTCTAATTCCACCATGAGAATGAGTACTATATTTATGATGAGATTATACTCTCCAAAGTTGATACTAGAGTTTCTATACAAATTTAGTGCTTAAAAAATAACCTCCCCATGAGTCTTAACTGATAACGCTACTTCTATAAGTTCAAGGTTTTATTTTAATTTTTTTTCAAACTTAGATGAAATAAAGAAATGCATATAACCAGAGTAAAAAAATGTCCTTGATAACTCTGAGAGCATAATGATTATACTTTCCAACACATTGTTTAGGGACACTACTTCAGATATCATGATTACAAACGAATGAAACAAATACATTAGCCTATGATGAGGCTGATGGTGGTTACCCTTTATAATCTTCTAATTTTGATATTAATTTTAAAAGTTCCCAATATTTCTAATCTTGAAGCATTAAACTTTAGGATGTTCTTTCACCATCTTACCTTAGTCGTTTGCATTGAGATGTTGAGGACTCACATCTCCATGATAGTTTTGAGCTATATGGTCATCTCTTTTGTACTTGTATCACTTTATACATCTATGCAAGTAGTTCTCTAAATATTTCTTTCCAAATTTGTTTCATGTGGGTAGTTGTAGTTTCTTTCCATCTCTTCCATGATCAAAATTATTCCTCGAGTTTAGATTTAGTTAACTCTTCTTTTTCATTCATAATAAGAGACCATAGTTTCTCTCCAAACTCTATTTAAAAATTTATAGAACTTTACACTAGATTCACATGGATTTTACATGATTGATTTTCTCGATTCCTCCATAGATAGGGTCTTAGTCCACAAAGGAACCTATCAACATTTCCCTTAGGATCTATAATAAAACTGAAGGTGTATTAAGAAAATCTTGTAAATTTTATTTCATATCTCTCCACTGATTCATTTTCCTTCTCCTTTAGATCTATGAATTCATTCTATTTTTTTATTCTCATAGAATGGGGAAAATATTTACTGAAAAATATTCTCCTAAAGTATTCCCATTCCATAACATTAGTCTCCCCTCTTGGATTCTTGTTCTTAATCAGTGTCCACCACTGATTATATTATCCTTCTAAGTTATAAAATTACAAGGTGAATTTATCTATATCTAGATAATAGAGAAAAAAAATATATTTTATATAAGGGAAATCCATTGTTTTATAATTAATGGATTAATAGATCCAGTAAAAGAAGATGGTCATTGATGCATAAAGGACTCAATTGGAAATTGTTCCCTTCAAGGTGAATCTAGATGCTCAACATGATTCATATTATTATTCATTACCAAAGATATTTGATTCATTATCCTTATGAAGTGTTCCATTCTATCTTATATCATGTTAAGAATATAATCAGTGTATCATCCATTAGACTCATTATTTACACAGTTCTTACCATTTCCCTATATTTTTATAAAATAATATAAACTTAGTGGGAAAAATTTTACTTTTAGGAATATTTTAATTATAAATGGATTTTAAGTCCTAAAAAAACATGCTTTAAATATTTTATTCTTTAAAATTTTATAATAAAAATTACATTTTCTATATATCCTTCATAATGGTTCCTAAAAAGTATGTGATTAACTAAACATATTCCTCAAGAGTGTCAAACCAGGTATACATCTTGGCCTTTATATTGTAAACTAGGTGAATATTAAGTTAATAACTAATGTTCCCTTTTTTTTGGGGGGTTATTACCCCTAGGTACAAAAATTTCCTAGCCACATCCACTTGCAGTATCCATACATGACTTTCATTTCTTGGAAATTACTCACTTTATACTTCATCAATATTTTAGATTTTTTTCCTACATTTATACTTATCCTTATATTTCTTAAAAATGTTTTCTAGTATTAATTTCAACAAATAACTAAAAAATCCTTTGATACTAATAATGGAGTCCCACCATTTTAATACATAAAACTTTCATTACATATCACAAAATTTAATAATACAAAGGATATTTTGAGGTTTAGTTTCTTGGAAATTTTGAATCTAATATAATAAAACATAAAATTTATTCTAATCACTTAAAATTCATCTTCATAAATTCTAACTAGGTTACTTTTATTGGATCTTATATCTTAGGGACATACATCAAAATAAATAGGTGAGTATAAATCCCAGTAATGGAATAAAAAGTGAAAATATTTAACATGTGATCATGAGGCATAACACTAGGACATGATCATAAGAACATGATTCATATCACAATACAATGATCAAGAAGAATAATATAGAAATGTGTCTACAATGTAAAAAAGAGATATTCATAAGAATATTAATACGATTTAACACCATGGTGTTATAAACAAAAATTACCAAGGTTATTGACCAAGGTATCGTAAAACATGTCATATATAGAGATTAATTATTCACCCAATACGTTGGAGTGATATGAGGGAACACCCTTTATATATATAAATTCATGTGTTCCAAATAGATCATAAGAAAATATTTCATCAATAAATCTTGGAAAATAATGATCGGGCTTCATGTAAAAGTTAGTAAATTCATAAATGATTAAAGATATGAACATTACATCGTTTTTAACCCATGATAATGGAATAAGGGTTTCATATTTGGAAATACAAAATTAATGAATCATGGTTACATAATGGTGAATAACCATTGATAAGGAATAGTTTTGGGTATTCACAATATAAAATATTTTATGTAAAAGAGATAAATTCATGAAATATTTAAACAACGTGATAGGTATACAATGTAGATTAAGGAAAGGGAATAATGAGATGGAAAAAAGGTCTACCACTGATAAAACACTATTTTTATAATATTAGGATAATAAAAAGTTCATGAAAATACTTAAATTAAACATTTAGAATACATACCACAAAAGAGGTATATGAATAGAAAAGAAGAAGAGGAGAGTTCCCTTACCTTAAAGAGTTTATTCCTATAAATTTAAGATGGTATGAAATTAAGGACACATTGGAGGGACTCTTTGGGAGGTAAAATGATAATAAATTTATGGATAAAGGATTTTTATTAGAGAGGAGTGGGAGGATGGGTGGATATTTATAGTAAAAAGGATGAATTGTTTAATAATTTATAAATATATGTCCTAGAATTCTAGGTTGGGTAAAATGAAAAACCAATGTCTTAACCATGGTTTTTTCTCATCGTTTTAGACATATAAGTCATGTTTTATAATATTTTAATTAATTATAATTGAAATCCATTTGTTACTATTAATTTAGCCACATAAAAGTAAATTTTACACAAAATATAGTTTTAAAAAGATCAATTTTCATTTTAGACTTTGGAAAGTAATTTATAGGTTTGAAAATTGATTTAAATCCATTAAAATACATAATATTAATAAAATAATTTATTTTTTTCCAATAAAGACTTTAAATTAATTATTATGTCACTTTTATGTATTTATGATGTCATAATATTTACACTAAAATATACCATATTTTATATTTACCTAAAAATTTAATCATCTTAGAAAATTATAAAAAATTCACTATTGGCTAATTTCACACATGAAAATTTCAAAAATACTATCTATTTACTAGGATAATTTTCTAAAGATGAGAAATTTTATTTTTAAATATAAAATAATTATTTATTTAAGCCACCAATTTTTATTATAGAATCAAATTTACATCCCTTAGAAAAAATATATATAAATTCAAAAAAATATTTTATAAATAAATATTATTGTTTTAAATATTTTATAATTTTTTAGAAGTATTTTAATAGAAATTAAATATATATACTTTCTATAAAAATAAAATCATGGTCTCTTTTTATAAAAATATATTTTATCATATTCTATAATAATATGAATTTTATATAATGGCGTAACACTAAATAAGAATTTAGAATCAATAAAGTAATTAATTCATTACTAAAATAATTACACATTAATACTACTAGGGAATAAATACATAACACCTTATTACAACGGTGTAAGCTGTATGGGAAAGGAGTGTGATGATGGTAGTTTTGTGAGGTGGTTAAACCAACATTGATATAATGGTGATCTCCACCAGTTGTAAATTATCACATAGGTTATTTTATTTGAGGCTCACTTGTTGAGGATCTACTTGGGATTGATCAAAGAAAACCCCAATGATGCTACCTCCCTCCATATATCTAACAAATAAGATTCATAAGGCATGATTCTAATGGTTGAGGGCATTGTTTCTTCCTTATTCATTCAATTAACTATTATCATTACCCTTAATGTAAACTAACCCCAACTATCACTTTATAACACCTATATTAGTAATGGACACAATTACCAATGGTCATATATACCAACATCCATATTAACCAATGGTTACGTAATAATAATGTAACAGTCATACCCTAACTGTCACATTTTATGTTACATCCAATATATAAACCACCAAACATTACTACATCATTCCCAAATGTTTTTATAATTACATTGATAATGTATATCATATTACTAATTTTTTTTAGTTTAATAGTTTTCATGGTAGGTGTAATATTCAAGGAAGAGTTCAATACTATGGAGTATACCATTGTGTGGCCATTATTCTTTGGTTTTTATATCCTTGTACTAGTTATAGCTATAGTAATTGGTATTATTAATTAACCTGCAACACATATATTTTTAAATTATTTCTATGAACTTCCATTTTAAAATATAATAAAATAGTAATTATGGAGAATAATAGTTCCTTTATTAATTAAAGAAGAAATTTTTAGGTCATTACACTAGAACCTTTTTTAAAGGAGAGGGAGAAGTGTGTGATATAGAGAACATCAACCAAGTAGTTTCATAATGTATTGATATAATCAAATGAAATACAATATCACAAACCATGTGTAACAAAACATCTTGGGTTTACTAAACAAGTCACCCAAGGAATTATGCCACATGTTAAAGAATAAAAAAGAGGAAGAAACATGTCTCATGATAAAACTGAACAAGGAAAACCAATAGGGTACAATGCTGTTTCCAATAATTTCACAAGGGCGCGCATCGTCCCCTTTAATTATTTGGGGACATTTTTTCCTTGGTCGAAATGGGATGATGGGATGTCAGCCTCTCCTTATGTGGATTCCTCCTTGGAATTATTCACCTAGTCCGGGTCTCCCTTAAAGACTAAGATGTTGTTCATGAAACTCTTCCCTAGTGACATATCTTCATGGATGCCAATTAATTACACTGCTTCTGTGAGGACATTCCATGGGGTCAAGTCAGGTCAGTAACCTTCGATCAGGGGAGTAGTCACGTTGCACATCGCTGGTGTGGATGGACACTAAAACACTGATGTTTCTGGGTTTCTTCCCCTTATGATAGGGATTCTCTATGGTATGGAATCCCAAGGCATCCCATATCAATTTTAGGGAATTATATGTCATAGGCATGTCCCTGAGGGTTTCCTCAACTTCCCATGTTTAACACGGGGTATACAACGAGTTAAATGTCTAGCGAAGATGGTTACACCAAAGGTGTGTCTTCTGAGGATTTCCTCAGGCATATCATATTTAGCACGAGGTAAGATGCGAGTTTAACATCTTGTGGAGATATAATGAGAGTGATTAGGACATCCCATAGAGATGGATCAAATTGGTACATCCATAGGAGAGAGCATCTGGAAGGTTTACCAGATGATGGACCAGAACACCCAATGAGGACGGTTCTGAGGTGGTATGTCCTATAAAGGGAAGATATCACACCGTGAAGGTTGATGTGTACACCACTGAGGGTGGATCAGGGAATGTATAGCCCAAAAATGGGAACACAAAACTTTACCATTTGTTGGGATTGAACCACATGGAGGCCTCTTACGTACCCCGTCTAGGAGTCAGGGATAAAAACCCACATAGTTTGAGAGGGTGAATCATGGGATCGGGGTGTACACAATAGACAACAACCTGAAGACATGCTGGGGCTTATGCATGGTTAGTGGCCTGGGTACTGCTAGGAGTAGTGAGGGTGTCGATGACATGATCTCACCAGGATTTAGCGACCCGAGTAAAACCAGGATGGATGATGGATGAATTGATGATGTGTATGATATTAATGGGATGAAACCGATGTGAAGATGATGATGATGTTGGGATTCAACCTCGTAGATGTAACGCCCTGACCCTAGTTACCTAGAGTCGGTGCATTATTACATAACATTGGCATGATCACGAGAAAGATCAAGTCTCGAAAGACCGATTAGTTTAGTAGCCTTGGAATAACTAGATACATCCATAAATTTTTACATTAAATCATAAAAAAAACATCTTGTCTTCATATCCCCTCATACTATCCCTGTAGGTCATTCATAAATTACTTCTTCATAATCTTGGGAAAAATAAAACATTGAAAGGGGTGAGCTCAGATGCTCAGTAAGGATAACATTATAGCAGAATATTTCATAAATAAGCATAAACACTTAAGGCAATTTATAACTAAAACAAAAGCCTTTTAAACTTGAACTTCAGCATAAAATGGCAAAGGTAAAATGAAATAATGCCATTTACTTACTCACATGGATATTCTACTAGTTGAATGATCACATGAAATATCAATATCCACTTTCATAATGTTGGAATGCATAATGCCAGACTATCATAACCACATAGCCAAGGCCTCGTGCCAAGACTACAAATAAGATTTTGTCAAGGCCTTGTGCCAAGACACTAGTTTGTCTCATGAGACCTACCAATGCATCGAGGAGATATAGCGGGCTCCACCCGTCACTTATTAAGTCCAATGCATTCCTCATATGAACATGTTTAAACATAACATAAACATTCGTATTAAAACTAGCATACGAAATGTCAATACTTTTACCACAAACCATGAATGGTATAAAAACAGCGCATCCACAGTCAAACATGACTCATTCGATATAATATGGAAGATTGTATTGTATCACATTAACCTCAATCAAGAATAATGAATGATTTTGGCATAAATGAAAATAATCATCAAAAATATTTGAGATAATTATCCCCCTTTTCTTGAAAACATTTAAAAGTAACACTGTTTGTCAAGAAGCCATTTAAAAGTAGATTTTTGAATCAAAGTGTCACATACCACTTTGAAACTTTTTAAAAGGAGTTTTAATTTCTAAAACTTTAATGTCCATATAAATAAATCCTTAAAACCATTTTTAAAACATGGACATTAATGAGCAAGATTTAGAAGAATAAGTCTTTAAAACATTTAAAAATGGTATTTTAGTTAGAAATTCTAACCAAAAGAGACACTTGAATACAAATAATTGAGGTAATCAAAACTTTGTAATATCATGAGAATAAAGGGATTCATGATATAATATGTCAAAGTACATTATATACACCACATAAAAGTGATTTGGTGTATATCAACAAAGAAGTCTCAATGGAATGTAAATTGAGATGAAATCTCTTATAAAGGCCGTATCCTTAGGTTAAGGATAAATCAATGACATAATTATGTGTGAAAAATATAAATACACTAAATATGATTGGATATTCAGTGTAAAACAATCAAAGGATATTCACACATATTCTTGTAAAAACAACACCAACGAATTGGATGTTTAACTCAACAAATGGTGAATGAGTTAAAATTACTCTTATCAAATTCATATCAATGACTTGAGAATTACCAATGAGTGATTATGTGTATAAAACTTATATCCATAGGAAGGGGAGTGGAAATTATGACATAATTAAATGAATAGTGATTCCACACATAATCATGGAGTAATATAATCAATGAAATATGCGTAAATCCAAATGAGTGGGAATTGAAATCTCAAATTCCCTTACCGATTAGGTAACATACGAAACATACACCCATGAAAGAAGTATCATACCATGATGATGTAAATACCCATAAATTAAAGTATATTACACAATGAATACAATCATGGGCAGTACACATACACCACATGCAATAATTAAGTGGTGATCAATGGAAATCTCACGAAATTAAAAGTGAGATAAGAAACCCCTTACCACGTTAATCAACTGAGTCGTATGGCCAAAAGTTAATAACCACCAAATTATTTACAGAATAACATGAATATAAATAGAATCATGAATATATATCAAATGGCAGTACACAATACACCACTTTCAATAATTTAGTGGCGAAAAATGGAAATCTCACGGAATTGAAAGTGAGATAAGAAAATCCCTTACTTTGTACTTTTTCCTTGGTCGATGGTAGGTTTAACTCCTATATAATGGTGAAATAATTGTTATTGAATTATACAAGAATCATTTACTTTAATATGATATCATATATGATCTTTTAACATTGATTTGTTAATAATATCTTAGAATTATCGTCATTTCGGGTGTTAACGGGTTCATTTTACTTTATATTCTTTGTTATGTGAGCCATATTCGTTATTAATGGGATGTATATTATTCATATCCAGAATGATATCAAGTCCTTAGATACTATTTTTAAATCATCAAATGATAATTATACTTGAATGGATATGATGGACAATGAATCTCATCGCGTTCGTGGAGACGGTAGTCCGTACATACGCACGAGCGACAATATCATTCTTTTGATATTAAAATAATATATAATTGGATTTTATATCATATATAAAGAATCATTATCATGTTATATTTATTATTTACATGATTTACACATCATTATTATACCCATCCAAATAATAATATATTGAATAACAATTACACCACGACGTGGAGACGGTAAGCCGTACGTACGCACGTATGGTGACATGTTATTCAAAGGATGGATAGAATACTGAATATGGTCGTACCATATTTATAATAACATCACAGTATATATATGATACTGGAGTTATTATTTTATAATGGAAATAACAAAGAAAGAGGAAGTGGAAGAAGAAAGGAACTTGAAAAGGGGTGGTGAAAACATTACCTCTTCTTCGGGTTATTCCTTTTGATTTGATCAAAAGGGCTCCTTAGGTTGGCTTTATGATCAAACTAAGGCCTCTAGGTTGTAGTGAGGGAAGTTGAGATAGTATTTGGGCAGGGTTTGGCCGAACCAAAGGGCTTTGAAGGTGTGAAGAAATGAGAAGTAGGAGTGCCCTTTTATAAGAGGGGTGAGGGGAACCTTTGGAAAAGCTAGAGATATTAGTTTATAATAAATTCATATTCGGTTTCCAATGGATCCAAAGTTGACTATTAAAAGGTTAAGGTGGGGATGGGTCGAAAACAACTCAACAAAAATAATTTATACAGGTTTGGGTACTTATATTAACCTTATCTTTAAGTATTAACTCTAAGTTAATTAGTTTCACTTTTACAATGTCTCTTTGTATTTTTATATTATATGGTTAATAAACTTACCATATACATACAAGAGACCCCCAAGTGGTCCATTAATGATACAAATATCATGATATAAGTCTCTTGGCCGAACCTTAGATTTTTAGGAATTTAATATCAATTAATAATATAATATTTGTTTTAAAAACTCTTTTATGTCAATTTTGACACTATTCAATAGTTGATTTTTGTGAAACTCATAAAAGATTGATTACTTCAAAAAAAGTCAATTAAATAAATACTAATATATCATATTATCCTAGAAAATTATTTTAATTCATTAAAAGTTTCATATTATATTTATTCGGGTATTTTTAATATCAATTATTTTGATTTTTCACTATTATAGTAATTACTGCATCATCATTGTGTCATAAATAAATTAAATTATTTAATGTCTAAAAATTATAAATAAAATATCATTATGTAGGAAATAGTTTTATCTTTCTAAGGAATATTTATAATCTAAAATCCAACATATATAACCCTCTGTAACAATTGTTTTGTTAAAAGATATATGCTTGTGTCATTTTTGTATTTATTTTAACTTAATTAAAATAAAGTGTCATTATCACTTACAAGTGGATCCATGGGGTCCCAAAATAGACCCAAAGATGCCCATGGTCGACCATGTATCAACCAATAGGGTTAAGACACGTTTTAGGGTAATTTAGTATTATTATAATATTATTTTTTAACCCTTATTTACCGGATTTACCCTTAACTATGGTAAATAAAATATTTACCGCAGTAATTATTCAAAATGTATAAAAATAAAAGTTACCTATTTACACAATTTTAACATCCTGATTAAAAATATGGAATCCATTTTTCTAAATTCAAAACACAGAAGTGGCAGAAATTAATTTAAAATTAATTCCCGCTGTCAAAACAAAAAGCGTGTTTTTAAGAGATAATAACTATCAAAAGATTGACACTTGTTTATGTTCGGTTTAATTGTAAAATTATGTCCAATGAACAAAATTATATTAAATGGTAAAAATATATTCTAAATATACTTTAAAACAACTCAAATTCATAATTTATCACTATTAATTATTTTGATTAAAAAAAGTTGTTTTTAATTAAAATTTAGTAATTTTCACTATTCATCAAAATATGAAAGTTATCCAAAAAGTACCAAAATTTCACCCTAGGCTAATTTCGATATTACAAATCCAAAAATGAAGTCCATTTTGAGAGATATAATTTATAAAATTTCAAAAAGTAGGTATTACTATTCATAACGGCTAGTTTGATTGGTTATGGTGTGTTAAAATCTCGAAGTTGTGTACAATGCACGCCATTGCATTTTTCGAAAGGAAACATACCGAGGAAACTTGGGGTGTTACATTCTACCCTCCTTCAATAAATTGCGTCCTCGCAATTTTTAAAATTTTGCTTGGGAATATAATGGAAAGTCCCACATCGGAAAAAGAGCCAATAAAACTATCACTTTAAAAGAAAGAAAGAGAGGTATAAGGGTCATCCAAGATAACCCATACTAGGATTCCATGTAAGAAAACATGGATATGGATGATAAACTAAGTGTCAAGTTCTGATGGAGAGGGATAGAAATCATGATCAGGAGAAATTTAACAATGAGAAAACCACAGACTTGTGTTGGGACACACGACCATTAGTCTCCTAGTAGGAAAGTAAACGGACAACATTTTTTTTAAAGTTACATTACATAAGGAAGATGAATTAATTTATGATATTGACTAAGAACATTATGAGATATACTTACATTTTAAGTAAATTTTCATTCTTTAATAAATTTTCACCACTAACTCAATTTTTTTTAAACGATGAGTATTCAAGAAGACTTGGTCACACTGGAAGAGCTAGAATAAACTTCTATAGAATCACATGATCCATGCAGGATAAACCATATATTTACATTGTCTTTGAAGATTAATCAAAACCAAAATGGTTAGTGAATGATCTAATGATCCCCCAAAAGGATATTCATTGAGATAAATATTCACTAATCTTAATTTCTAAAATTAAACCAACAATACCCCAAAGTTAAATAGATACCATTCAATAACCAATTGTCCTTAAAATCCTTTAATATAATCCAAACTAATATTGAAACCCAAATCATAGAAGAATTTGATTATGTAGTCTCCCATGTTACATTGTATCTCCAAATGACATCAAATACTCTTAAAGTCACATACTTAAAAGTAATTAACATCATCACATATTCTCTGTTATAGGTTAATAATTTCCATAAATAACCCAAATTACTATAAATCAACAATAAAAACGTAGATAAAAATCCACCATTACTCTACAAATGAAACCCCATTGTATTCTATTTTCCTTGGGCATATAGTGTTTCCAACAAAGCAAACATCTTCCAAAATAACATTTATCACTTAATCACCAAATCATTTTCCTATACCAAGGGTATTCATTTGATAAGACATAAGAACCCAAATCATCTTATTATTGATCAATAAAATCATTTAACAAAAAAAATAGTCACATTAACCAGGGACTTCACGTAGTCCAGTGGTAGGCGATAAATCCCAATCGCACTTTGGTTGTGGGTTCGATTCCCACAGCTTTGTCCGACGCGACGGGTTGTCACACGGTCTACGTGTTGTCCTTTTTCAAAAACTATATTTTATAATATTACCAAAATGAGATAAATTCCTCAACATAACATAATTTAATCACAAATGTTATATCATACTTTTCATTTTTATCCCAAATTATAATAACTTATAATTTTCTCAAACCCCAATGATCATATAAAACCAAATGGTTATTTATACCTATATCCACAAGAGAAGAGACAATTCTTCTTCAAATATCATTCTCACATGGCAAACTGCGGGGTTACAAATACAAGAGAAAATTATTCCAAAGTACCCATCAACAAGGAGTGCTAATACTTTTTAAGTTTTTCTCCAACCATTTATTTCCACATATCTTCTTCTTTGACCAAGAAAATATCCTATAGAATAGGAAATTCACTCGGGTAATGGCCAGGTCCCCTACATTTACGGCAAATGACTGTAAATGGACTCTTGGGACCATTTTTATCTTCTTCCATAGTACTCTTCATTTTTCTTCAGAAATTCTTCACTTTATGTCCTTCCTTCCTGCACATAAAACATTTTGTTTTCCCATTGAGACACTTTCCTGGGTGTCTCTTTCCACATTTCTTGCATGATGAAAATTGAGGTTTCTTTTCTCCATGGTCTCCATTGCTGGAGATCTTATCATTTATCACCTTTCTCTTCCTTGTTGAGTCTGGGAGTTGGTTAATATATATGTTGTTGATCATATTTTTGGAAAACTTATTTGGCATAAAGACGATATCTTTTACGCCTATCAACATTCCATTTTGTTGCTCATTTCCACCACCGTTCCCACCTTGTACATCATTCTCAAAGTCACTATGACTTCCTTAGAATCCAGCCATTGACTAAAACCAGAAAGCATTGTGTGAGTAATAGTAGTCGTAAAATCATTTAGAGATTAAAATGTCACCATATTCTCAATTTGAAACATATTAGGATTAACCAAGGTCATTTACTCTCATCTTATGTATATATTACTTCAATCGGTTTGTAAAGAAAATGTAAATTATCCAAAGCATATCCCCCGGGAGTGTCGTAACCAAGAGTGCAGCAAGGCCCGTTGTCGTGCACCAGTTCCCGTTCGAGTCTAGCTCAAAGCGGTGTTTTCGGGTTTTACCCCTAGGTACATCTGTGCCAGAGCCGCCTCTACCTGCTCGTATCCAGACAGGGATGTATTGCTCGGAAAACTCACAAAATCTCTACAATACCAAAATTCTCGGAAGTTCTTTTATACTAATCCTCAAAGTTCATCTTAGGTCTACGTGCTCTAATCAGAGTTTATCTAAATCTAGCTTCCAAGGTTTGTACTAAACTTCCTCTGATACCAATTGTAACGCCCCGACCCTAGTTACCTAGAGTCGGTGCATTATTACATAACATTGGCATGATCACGAGAAAGATCAAGTCTCGAAAGACCGATTAGTTTAGTATCCTTGGAATAACTAGATACATCCATAAATTTTTACATTACATCATAAAAAAAACATCTTGTCTTCATATCCCCTCATACTATCCCTGCAGGTCATTCATAAATTACTTCTTCATAATCCTGGGAAAAATAAAACATTGAAAGGGGTGAGCTCAGATGCTCAGTAAGGATAACATTATAGCAGAAGCTTTCATAAATAAGCATAAACACTTAAGGCAATTTATAACTAAAACAAAAGCCTTTTAAACTTGAACTTCAGCATAAAATGGCAAAGGTAAAATGAAATAATTCCATTTACTTACTCACATGGATATTCTACTAGTCTAATGATCACATGAAATATCAATATCCACTTTCATAATGTTGGAATGCATAATGCCAGACTATCATAACCACATAGCCAAGGCCTCGTGCCAAGACTACAAATAAGATTTTGTCAAGGCCTTGTGCCAAGACACTAGTTTGTCTCATGAGACCTACCGATGCATCGAGGAGCTATATCGGGCTCCACCCGTCACTTATTAAGTCCAATGCATTCCTCATATGAACATGTTTAAACATAACATAAACATTCGTATTAAAACTAGCATACGAAATGTCAATACTTTTACCACAAACCATGAATGGTATAAAAACAGCGCATCCACAGTCAAACATGACTCATTCGATACAATATGGAAGATTGTATTGTATCACATTAACCTCAGTCAAGAATAATGAATGATGTTGACATAAATGAAAATAATCATCAAAACTATTTGAGAGAATTATCCCCCTTTTCTTGAAAACATTTAAAAGTCACACTGTTTGTCAAGAAGCCATTTAAAAGTAGATTTTTGAATCAAAGTGTCCCATACCACTTTGAAACTTTTTAAAAGGAGTTTTAATTTCTAAAACTTTAATGTCCATATAAATAAATCCTTAAAACCATTTTTAAAACATGGACATTAATGAGAAAGATTTAGAAGAATAAGTCTTTAAAACATTTAAAAATGGTATTTTAGTTAGAGATTCTAACCAAAAGAGACACTTGAATACAAATAATTGAGGTAATCAAAACTTTGTAATATCATGAGAATAAAGGGATTCATGATATACTATGTCAAAGTACATTATATACACCACATAAAAGTGATTTGGTGTATATCAACAAAGAAGTCTCAATGGAATGTAAATTGAGATGAAATCTCTCATAAAGGCCGTATCCTTAGGTTAAGGATAAATCAACGACATAATTATGTGTGAAAAATATAAATACACTAAATATGATTGGATATTCAGTGTAAAACAATCAAAGTATATTCACACATATTCTTGTAAAAACAACACCAACAAATTGGATGTTTAACTCAACAAATGGTGAATGAGTTAAAATTACTCTTATCAAATTCATATCAATGACTTGAGAATTACCAATGAGTGATTATGTGTATCAAACTTATATCCACAGGAAGGGGAGTGGAAATTATGACATAATCAAATGAATAGTGATTCCACACATAATCATGGAGTAATATAATCAATGAAATATGCGTAAAGCCAAATGAGTGGGAATTGAAATCTCAAATTCCCTTACCGATTAGGTAACATACGAAACATACACCCATGAAAGAAGTATCATACCATGATGATGTAAATACCCATAAATTAAAGTATATTACACAATGAATACAATCATGGGAAGTACACATACACCACATGCAATAATTAAGTGGTGATCAATGGAAATCTCACGAAATTAAAAGTGAGATAAGAAACCCCTTACCACGTTAATCAACTGAGTCGTATGGACAAAAGTTAATAACCACCAAATTATTTACAGAATAACATGAATATAAATAGAATCATGAATATATATCAAATGGCAGTACACAATACACCACTTTCAATAATTTAGTGGCGAAAAATGGAAATCTCACGGAATTGAAAGTGAGATAAGAAAATCCCTTACTTTGTACTTTTTCCTTGGTCGATGGTAGGTTTACCTCCTGTATAATGGTGAAATAATTGTTATTTAATTATACAAGAGTCATTTTCTTTAATATGATATCATATATGATCTTTTAACATTGATTTGTTAATAATATCTTAGAATTATCGTCATTTCGGGTGTTAACGGGTTCATTTTACTTTATATTCTTTGTTATGTGAGCCATATTCGTTATTAATGGGATGTATATTATTCATATCCAGAATGATATCAAGTCCTTAGATACTATTTTTAAATCATCAAATGATAATTATACTTGAATGGATATGATGGACAATGAATCTCATCGCGTTCGTGGAGACGGTAGTCCGTACATACGCACGAGCGACAATATCATTCTTTTGATATTAAAATAATATATAATTGGATTTTATATCATATATACAGAATCATTATCATGTTATATTTATTATTTACATGAGTTACACATCATTATTATACCCATCCAAATAATAATATATTGAATAACAATTACACCACGACGTGGAGACGGTAAGCCGTACGTACGCACGTATGGGGACATGTTATTCAAAGGATGGATAGAATACTGAATATGGTTGTACCATATTTATAATAACATCATAGTATATATATGATACTGGAGTTATTATTTTATAATGGAAATAACAAAGAAAGAGGAAGTGGAAGAAGAAAGGAACTTGAAAAGGGGTGGTGAAAACATTACCTCTTCTTCGGGTTCTTCCTTTTGATTTGATCAAAAGGGCTCCTTAGGTTGTCTTTCTGATCAAACTAAGGCCTCTAGGTTGTATTGAGGGAAGTTGAGATAGTATTTGGGCAGGGTTTGGCCGAACCAAAGGGCTTTGAAGGTGTGAAGAAATGAGAAGGAGGAGTTCCCTTTTATAAGAGGGGTGAGGGACACCTTTGGAAAAGCTAGAGATATTAGTTTATAATAAATTCATATTCAGTTTCCAATGGCTCCAAAGTTTACTATTCAAAGGTTAAGGTGGGGATGGGTCGAAAAAAACTCAACCAATAGAATTTATATAGGTTTGGGTACTTATATTAACCTTATCTTTAAGTATTAACTCTAAGTTAATTAGTTTCACTTTTACAATGTCTCTTTGTATTTTTATATTATATCGTTAATAAACTTACCATATAAATACAAGAGACCCCCAAGTGGTACATTAATGATGAACCTATCATGATATAAGTCTCTTGGCCGAACCTTATATTTTTAAGAATTTAATATCAATTAATAATATAATATTTGTTTTAAAAACTCTTTTATGTCAATTTTGACACTATTCAATAGTTGATTTTTGTGAAACTCATAACAGATTGATTACTTCGAACAAAGTCAATTAAATAAATAATATATAATATTATCCTAGAAAATTATTTTAATTCATTAAAAGTTTCATATTATATTTATTTGGGTATTTTTAATATCAATTATTTTGATTTTTCACTATTATAGTAATTACTGCATCATCATTGTGTCATAAATAAATTAAATTATTTAATGTCTAAAAATTATAAATAAAATATCATTATGTAGGAAATATTTTTATCTTTCTAAGGAATATTTATAATCTAAAATCCAACATATATAACCCTCTATAACAATTGTTTTGTTAAAAGATATATGCTTGTGTCATTTTTGTATTTATTTTAACTTAATTAAAATAAAGTGTCATTATCACTTACAAGTGGATCCATGGGGTCCCAAAATAGACCCAAAGATGCCCATGGTCGACCATGTATCAAACAATAGGGTTAAGACACGTTTTAGGGTAATTTATTATTATTATAATATTATTTTTTAACCCTTATTTACCGGATTTACCGTTAACCATGGTAAATAAAATATTTACCGCAGTAATTATTCAAAATGTCTAAAAATAAAAGTTACCTATTTACAAAATTTGAACATCTTGATTAAAAATATGGAATACATTTTTCTAAATTCAAAACACAGAAGTGGCAGAAATTAATTTAAAATTAATTCCCGCTGTCAAAACAAAAAGCGTGTTTTTAAGAGATAATAACTATCAAAAGATTGACACTTGTTTATGTTCGGTTTAATTGTAAAATTATGTCCAATGACCAAAATTATATTAAATGGTAAAAATATATTCTAAATATACTTTAAAACAACTCAAATTCATAATTTATCACTATTAATTATTTTGATTAAAAAAAGTTGTTTTTAATTAAAATTTAGTAATTTTCACTATTCATCAAAATATGAAAGTTATCCAAAAAGTACCAAAATTTCACCCTAGGCTAATTTCGATATTACGAATCCAAAAATGAAGTCCATTTTGAGAGATAGAATTTATAAAATTTCAAAAAGTAGGTATTACTATTCATAACGGCTAGTTTGATTGGTTATGGTGTGTTAAAATCTCGAAGTTGTGTACAATGCACGCCATTGCATTATTCGAAAGGAAACATACCGAGGAAACTTGGGGTGTTATAGTAGAGGCTTCTTACATATCCCAGTGGTAGGGAATCAAAGTCTATGTAGTTCGGTGGGGTGATGGGACACCTGAAGAGGTGGCCCATGAGAATGAATGCATGGATGAGACCCGAAGAAAGTAGATCCTTTGGGTTGGGGAATGACCTTCCCAAAACACAAAGGATCAAGGGAGAGACCAGGAAGAGACATGAGTGATGGGATTGAACCTCAGGGAGGCCTCCTATATATCCATGTGGCAGGGAATCAAAGTCCACACAATTTCAGGATAGGGCATAGAATCAGGGTGTACATAAAGGACATTGACCCAACAACATGATGGGGCCTATGCATGATTAGTATCCCATCGCAAGAGGGATACTATTGGTTAAAGGAGTATGGATTGAGTGTGAGGCTTACACATGGTTAGCTACCCGAAAACTAGTCTGACACCACTAAGGGGTAGACCAAGGATGTGGGTCCCAAAAAAGGGGATGCCAAATTTTACCAGTGTTTGGGGTTGAACCTCAGAGAGGATTCCTACATAAACTACCTATAATACAAGGATGAAAACCCACATAGTTTGAAAGAATACAATTTAACGTCATGTAGGATAAAAATGGGAATAAATTTTAACATCATGTGGGATGAGGGTGAACCGATGTGAAGTGGTCGGGACCAATGGGTGATGGGTTTGAACCTCAGAGAGTCTTCCTACATACCTTACTTGGAAAGGGGCAAGGATTAAAGTCCATGTAGTTCGGTGGGATGAGGAATGGGGATTACACACTAAGGAAGCCCATGAGGGTTTCATGATTGATGCATACTCTAAGCTCATGTGAGTCGTGCTCGGTGTGAGAAACAAGAGGAAACAAAGACATGACAATCACGTAATGAAAGGTGCATCCATAAGGAATGGAACGAGGATTATGCATGGTTAGAGGCCCAAGGAGATGGATATTGGGACTTAATTCATGATGGAGGCCCAATAGTGATAAATCCCAAAGGGAGAGGGATGGGATATCGAGTCCCCTATGACCATCTATCCTCTGGTATTTGTGCACAGAAGAAGATAGGAGGAGCAAGGGTGATACCTCTTATAAGAAAGACTGGGGCTTACACCAGGATGGTTGCCCTCCCCTGAGGATAGATGTCGTTCCATGCAAGGAGGATCTCATTCCATATGAGGAAGATCTCACTCCCATGGAGATGAGTGGGTGTGGAAAATTTCCAAGGTGGGGCATCCCATGTATATCGCATGGGGCATGGCCATAGTTAAATGTCATGTGCTGGGGAAGATGGTTCTTGGAAGTTTAACATCCTATAGCTTGGATGATGAGAATTCACTCCTCACCCCTAGGACTTACATAACTAGTGTAATTTAACCCTTGGCAAAGGGAAGGCACCAACAATGATGTGTGGAGATGGGGTTGTGGAGTGATCCATTGATGGGATCACATTAGCGTGGCTATGCAAAGAAGCAATAGCCATTAGCGTGCCTATGCAAAAAAGTATGATACAAAGCAACACAACATGAAGCACCACCCAAGGGACTTTGAAACCACTTCATATAAACTTGGAGGGTCATGTGAGAGAAGGGTTTGTGAAGCATAGGGGTTCATAGGAAGAGACCTTGCAAAATTATGATGCTTCACAAAGTAGAGAGACTCTATGAAGGCGTATTCTTTGCGAAGTGGAGTGGTCTAGCCTAGGAATGGAGTATACATGCATATAAAGAGTGCTTCGTGAAGTACAAGTGATTTTGTGAAGTAGGACTTTTTAGAGCATGGGTTCCTTGAAAAGTGCCACATTGAAAAGAAATGTAATTCACAAAGAATAGTAATCCTACCTTAGCATGAGGTTCACATGTGCATGAAAGGTACTTCACAAAGCATGAGTGCTTTGTGAAGACCTGAGTTCCCATAGGAATTTCCTTCCTTTGTGATGGCCTGCGGGCTTTACGAAGGGCATATCTGCTTGAAGAGGGGTTGAGTATGAGCAAAGGGAAAGGTATTTTTCAATTCTAAAATACATTGAAGAGTTTATTTTCTCAATGCTTCACAGAGCCGAGGGTGCTTCGCGATTTGAGAGATGAGAAGGAGAAAGGTCAGGGTATCCGTCCTTTGGGTTTTGGGGAAGGCTGGTATTTATAGAAAAGAGGCGGATTGAAGCCCAAAGGTCGAGTTGTGAAGGAATTGGACCTCAAAACCGAAGGCAGATCCCTTAAGTTCCTCAGAATCCTAGAGCTCTCCGTCAGCTACTACGTGATGCTCGTAGAGGGATCTCTCCAGTGCATTGTAGTCGCAGAGTTCTCCATCCACTACTACAAAAAGTCCAAAGTGATATAGATCTTTCTCTTAAGTGCGTTGTAGTCATAGAGTGCTCCATAAACTTCTCTATGGTGGCCATAGAGGAGGATTTTACTGCTAATTCATGCTGATCGTAGAGCCAGAGGGGCTTTACGAGGCTCTTCTATGAGGCTGATTTGCGATGCAATATTCCTTGGAATTTTTGTGGAGGGAAAATTTTTGGTGCCAAAAAATTCCCCCCTCATAATGGGAGACAAGGAGAAATGAGGGTCAGATTTTAAGGGTACTTTTCCAAAATCATGGTAGATCACGAATAAAAAACACTAAGAAGGAGCAAAAATCATGGGTTAACCACACTATAGAGCACGCGACGCACCATGAAGCTCGGCAGTCATCGCCTATAAATAGAGTGCGATGACCAGTAGTTTTCCTCATTTTATTTTGAGTTCTATACATTATATCTCGATTCACGAAACTCTATGCACTTAGTGATATTTCTTTAAAAATACAGACTCCACAGATTGGTGTTTCACAATGCTACTCAGCAAGCCACTGCACTGTGATCCCTAGGCTATTTTGCACCACACATTGGGTCTTTGACTCTGTGACCACGTGATTCAAAAGACAAGTTCTATGAGAGGGCTCTGTGGATATACTCTGTGATCGAGATCTGTGACCGAGCATTGTGAATCAACAAATAAAAAATCTCCAAATTATTGATCAAAATAAATGGAAAACCAGGAAGTTATCCAGGAAGTCCTTGCGGTATTTATCTAAAGAGAGGAAATTGAGTATAACTTGGGGATTGGTGAATATGTACACATCCATTCAGATCATGAATCCTTGACAATGATTCTGATGGAGGTCCAGGAGAACTATCCTCTATGAAAAAGGCTACCATTGTATGACTTCAGTTTGAGGGATAAGATTTTCATCCCACAAGCTATTAGGGATGAACCAGCTTACTAGTTCAGGAGTACGGCATGCCAGTATTAGTGGTTCAGGGCCATTGATGGCCATACATGGCTTGATCATACATCCTTCACTACCACCTGCTTATACAACCACACCCACGATGTTAATAGGATGTAGTTACAGGCTGCGGTGTCCCCTCTACAACATCACACTATCCTAAATGTAGCTCTACGAAATTCGATAAAGGTATGGACTGATGAGTGGGACCTGTGCCAGGGTAGTAACTTCATAGATGACTGAGCCTAAGCCTATTGGGTATGCACAACTTATGATGAGTTTGGGGAGGAGCTGAGGCAAGTGAGCCTATATGAGGTGTCATAGGATTCTCAATTCAATATCTACCAGCTGAAGTGTGCGATGCTGGAGATGTTGATCAGGTGGTCACCCGGGACCAACACCTTCCATCTTTATCATGTGGAAGTTGGCATCAACCTTTGGGACATCCACAGGATATCTGGGATTCTCATTATAGAGGCCATGTATGGCGAATTCCTCCCAAAAGAGAATGTGTGGGGAGACACAGAGTAGATTTCATGGCTAGAAAAGGATCTGATGGTCCCAGTGCTGGGTGAGGAAAAGCAATCAGTAAGGGATGTGCATTTTAAGATTTGGTTCAGGTGGTTTATGAATTTCTCGTTAGATAGGAAGTTCCTAGTGAGGCCTCCCACTTTCCCAAATGGGGATAAATGAAACAAAGAGAACTCATATCGGAGAATCTTTGAGGAAATCCAGTGGAATACATGGGGATTTAACATCAACCCTAAGTAGTAACTGGTGGTTAGGTTGGATGCATTCATCTCGGTGCTCATCTGTGGCTGGATGCTGCCAATGAGAGATACGAAAATGGGTGTATGACCGAGTATGTTCATCATGGAATACATGCTAGAAAATTGGAAGGAAGTAAACATTGGGATCCCAGTACTGGCGAATCTATACAAGATGTTTTGGTATATCAGTGAGGGGAAGAATCCACTGTGGGTGTGCATGCCATTCCATTTATTTTATGGCTGGGCGGCGACACATGTGAGGGTTTATGAGTAACCAAACCCAATTTCTCCTCTAGGGTCAAACTTCCAGCCCTCCATCCTAAATTAATTAGGAAGAATTCCAGCTAAGCTAAGCCCATAGAGCATGATAAACATCATTTGGAATGTGGATGAGTTTGTCTTCCACCAATTTCCACTACCCATGGGGGAGTTCACCAACGACAACCGGGATATCGAAGAACATCGGTCATACCTCCTAGATTTCATAGGTGGAGTTTTGGTGGCATGGGTGGACCATGAGTCCATCTATGATCCTTACACCCCAGGCTGATTTACAAGGCAATTTCGATGCATGCAGATTCTGACCTCTAAGGTTTATCTGGGGGTGTATCATGAGGAGAACCCTTGTGTAATGAGGCGTATGTGGCTTATGTTCACCTAGGAGGATGGGACAAAGTGAAATGAGATACCCTTGGCCGATTCCACATCCGGCCTAGTGAAATAATATTCCAAGATCTAGGAGTCGGCCTACCCAGGGGAGATATTGAAGCGGAAAACCATTCGGGTCAATAACGGAGTGTCTCCTCAACCTAGAGGCTGGGGTTGGAGAATAAAGGGAGCGCGTGCTGGTGGAAGCGAGGTGGAAGAGGTGAGGCAAGCACTATCATAGTCTATACCAAGTGGTGAGCAAGTGGAAATGGAAGACCTGATAGTCCCAAATGAACAGGTTCAAGAAGGGAAAAGGTTTCCCAGAGGGTTTCACCGGATTTCTACTCAAGCTCTCAGGAAGTGGCTGCTCCACATATACATGCCTCTCGATGCTATCTTTCCGAAGGCTTGGGAAAACTAGGAGGTCAACCAAAAATTACTTATTCCTATCTAAATATGGGATCATATCAACCACCATGGAATGTATCTTTCAAAGATTGGTCATGCTGAGGTTGAATTTATGGTGTCCCAGGAAGAAGGGGAATGACATTTCATCTATTTGGATGACTACATGCATTCTTGGGGCACTCTGCATCCAATGACGAGATGGGTGAAAGTAATGATGGGTCATAAAATCCCTCCTCAAGCATCAACTGTTGAGATGAGGGAGTACTTCCCTTTATATGAGGATTTAGATAGCTTCTTGGGAGACAAGGATGATGGGGAAGTCCTTTAGAAGAAGGTAAATTCAGGACTTCAGAGTTGGAATATTTCACCAGATTTGTTGAGGTAACCTCCTAACCATAATTTTTCACCATGATTTTATCCATGTCACCCCATATTCTCATATGAAATTTGTTATCTATAGAATAGCCTTATGGATGAGATTACCAACCGCGTACCTACAGTTGCAAGATCAGGATCTGCACCTGGGTCAATGGTGATTGTAGAGTCGAGTAGAGTTGCAGCAACCAAGATGACCCTTCTAGAGTCCTCAGAATTCCCAACCATATATGGGTGGGGGGGGGGGAACATTCTAGGATACTATTTATGACAACCCAAGAACAGAAGCAATCCTTCGACCTTCGTAAGCCTTCTTTCTCACAGATTCCCTGACTGTTATCTGTTGAACCAAACACTGACATCTGTATCTCTGTTCTAGACAGTTCTTCAAATGGTGTGGGCTATACTGGTGAGGTTTAATGGGGGTGATGAGGCCCCTCTCTCTAGGGAGAACTGATTATAGTATAATTAGATGTCTGGTCCTGACAGACTATAGTAACCAATGATGCGATTGGAACCATTGGCATGGCGGAACCAAAGCTTGTTTAAGTTGAGTCCAACGATAAAGATCGACCCCATGATGCAGATCCTATTTCTCCTACCAATATAGAACCCAAAATTCCTGACATGACACTAGATAAAGACCTCACTGCTGAGCTTCTATTAGTATTCTTAGAGTACGAGCCCACTGAACCATATGACTGAGATGATAATCCTTCTAATGAATAGGAAAACAAGACCGTCCACCGCTGGTCATGGAAGCTGATTAAGAAATTCATTGGGGAGACCCCATAAGAAAAATGGATAGACCAAATGGGGAGGATTTATTCCTTGCTACATGAACTATTTTCTAGAGGAGTATATGCCCAATGTCCTTATATGCTCATTCGAGAATATATGGTAGAGGAAATAAGGGAATAAGACCACGAACTTGGTGTGGGTTGGTAGCGGAGGAAGTCTGTCAACATCAAGAGACTCTAGGAGGTTGAGCATGAGATCCAATGCTTGAGGGTGCAGGCGAATGAGCATTCTGATTTCCTTGATGCACAATCGGGACTCATATCGCGACTGAAGGCCCAGTTGGAAGAGGCTGAGGAATAGATGAGGCGAGCTTCTTAAGAGATGGATATTATCCAAGCTAACAAGGGTCAGGCCTGGATCAAGGCCGATGAACTACACCCCATTTTCATTTAGGAGGAGCGGGATATTAATAAGAGATAGTGGATCTTGGACACCATGAGCTAGAGAGTAGTGGAGTTGGGATACTCCATTAAAGAGGTTAACCCGTCCATGGGAGGGGCCAATCCCTATGAATTGTAATCCATGTGAACACATAAATGTACTTTCATGATTTTATTGTTTATTTTGGATGTGTGCATGAGTTCCATTATCTGTTTTATTGCTGCATTTCCATCATATCAATGAAATATCTAGCGATCAATCCCTATGCTCACATGGGTCATGCCTGATGTGAGAAACAAGGGATGACCACATCATTATTCCATTTGAATATAAGACTTCCAACCAATATCCGGGCATCGAGGGTCTGAATGAATGCTCCAGGTTTCTAAGAAGAGAGGTGGAGGCCTGACTAGAGAGTGGATTTCTCAGAACAGTCAAATTGCCACTTTCCCAATGTGCTCTAGTGCACAAGTGGGGTAACGCCAAGGGTGTTGGAATAAATCCAAATAGAGGGTAGTGGAAAATGTGAATCATGATACCAAAAATTCAGAAAACTGTAGGGATATCATAACAATGAAGGATAACTATTGACCATATTCTAAACTCTATATCCTTATTATGTTTGCTTGAAATGGGGATAATAATTGAGGGTCGACTGCTGACCATGTTCGAAACATGGGACCTAACTCGAAATGTCATCCATATTCTTTTGGAACGTTGGCCTAGGATAGTAGGTGAGCCATTGGCCATGCATCCATACAGTTAGGAGGTTCCTTTAGATATGAAAGAGAACGAGGATCCAAATAAAGGGGCATGTAAAGCTTGGAGGGTGAAGTGATGGGTTGTTTAAACAGAGTCCAACAATCTTGAAATTACACCACCGTAATGAAAACACATTATGTGGGAGAAATAGTTTGATCAGGGATCGTACTCATTTCATGAAAGATCTATCTAGAGAGAACCTAGAGTGGCCCGTAGTTTTACATCATGCCAATGAGGATGATAGACACATATTTTAACGTTGTATGGTGAGGATAGGGTTACCCAAAAAGGAAACATGCGATACGATACATATCCTAATGTGAATGAGGAAAAAGAATCCACACCACACCACATGTTCTTAGTGGGATCCTTTAGACCATATACCAGAGGTGTCTTAACTTGGGGATGGACTTGAGGGAAAGTGCTCAGTCATTCCTATGTATCCCATGAGGATGGGAATCAAGCCATATGTAGTTCTAAAGGACCCATGTAGTTTAACATCATATGGTAGGATGACATGTGTGGTTCAGCTGCACCAGTACATAGCCTACCAAAACCACTAAGCCCACATGAGTCATGCTTGATATGGGAAACAAGGAGTAGTGATGGTATTTTCTTGGTACAGGGAGGCACACATTAGGGTAAATGAAATTCTAGGTGAATGACGTCCCAATAATACTGACTTTCCTACTTAATGCACATAGATGTGTAGAGGGGTAAAACTGAGAATGTTGGAATTCCAATTAAACTTAAGGAAGTAGAAATATATGAATCATGGCACCCAATATCTGGATCGCAATGATGGTGGCATGAAGATGGAGGATAACTGTTAACCATATTTGAAACACAACATCTGTTTCTCATTATCCTAGCATGGGAAAAACAAATGAGGTTCGGCCACTAACTATATTCAAAACATGGAACTTGTTAAAAAATGTCATCTGAGGTCTTTTGGGGCATTGGACCAAGATGGTAGGTAAGCTAATGTGGCATGAGACCAGGCTATAAAGTGGGTCCCTTTAGACATGGAAGGGGATGGAGATACAACTAAAGGGATCATGAAGTATGAACAACAAATGAGTGAATGTCTATGTGGAATCCTACACTTTGGGCTCTGCACCATGGCACATTTGAGTATACCAATGAGACATGTCAGATAGAGGGAGTTAAATAACTTTCCAAATACAAGGATCCTGGGGATGAAAAATCTTAGTTTAAGGCCATAGAGTGGACCATTGAGAGGGGACTTGGTTTAATGGAATGTGTGTAGGGTGGAGAAGTAGCAAAATTCGACATGGATGAGGACCAAAGAGGCCTTCCATATTATGACACATTCCTGATGAAAACCCACACACAATTTAAAGTCACGATGCTTGGACTAGGGTATGTAGTTTAATGTCATACGCGTAGACGAATGAAGGATTTATAGTACCTGGAGATGAACCCAAAGACTAAACATCCAAGAATTCCTATGTATCCCATGAGGATGAGAATCAATCCATATGTAGTTCTCATGGGAGGATCTTAGTTTATGGTTGTAGAACTCAGATTGGGATGGGAAGAGACAAAGGAGACACATGGTGAGATTGTTACAAAGCATGGAATGCATAAGGATTGTAGAAGTCCATGATATATCATGTGTTCCTAGTGGAAAACTTAGGTTGAGGGACCAAAGGTGGAATCTTGGGATGGGACCATGATGAATTGTCTGGACATTCCTACATATCCCATGAGGATGGGAATCAAGCCATACATAGTTCCTTGAAAGATTCGTGCATTTTATCATCATGCGATAAGGATGTAGGAGAATGGAAGGAAGATACCTGATGGGAAGTACATGGAATGGCTATCATAAACCCAACATGAATAAGGAAAAAAGGAGTCCGCACCACACCACATGCTTCTGAAAGAGTTCAATCCAAGGGGCCGGAAAAGGATAGGATTTGAGGTACCTGGGGATGTACCTGAAGAAAAAATGTCCAGGTGTTTCTATGTATCCTAATAGGATGGGAATCAAGCCACACATAGTTCTGAAATATGGTATAGCAGGGTACCAATTCTAGGGGAAATACTGTTGTGTAGGTCTATCCCATGCACCAAAAGAAGCAGCATTTGATGGATTTTCTTTGTTCTTTAGGGTGGATGTGTTGTTTTTATAGTGAAGTAACAAACCTAGGATGGTGAATCCAGGAATCGCTGTAGGAATCAATCCATATATAGGCCTTGAAAAATGGAATGGTGGATGAATGATACCAAATATGATGTCCCCTTGAGTGAGAACACCACAATGCGGTGCCATTTTCCATCGTGCGACCAGGACAATAGTGTCACGATTTAGGGTTGTATGACAGGACCAACCCATGTGTTTTAACATCGTGTGGCAAATACACAATAGTTTAAAGTCATGTGGGACTAGACAATATAGTTTAACATCATATGACTTGGATGCGCATTGAAGAGCGAGATTCTAAAGGGAATTCACATGGCATGATAAAACATACCCAATGTGAATGAGGATAATGTCCACACCACACCATGTGAAATTATAGTGGAGAAACCTCAGGACAAGGGGAAAAAAAAGGTCAAAGGACATGGGTATGGACCCAAAGATAAAATGTTCGGACATTCATACGTATCCCATGAGGATGGTAATTAATCCATACGTTGTTATGGAAGTTCATGTAGTTTAACATCATGCAATAAGGATGAGGATAGAAGAGATGATATCCTAAGGGGGGTCATGTGGTGTGGTTATTATAGACCCAACATGAATGAGAACATAAGGCTGCATATGCTACACCATGCAATCCTATAAGAGTCAGGGCCAAAAGGCTGAATAGAAGAGAGAATTAGTGGAGCATAAGATGGACCTGAAGACAAAATGTTTGGGCGTTATTACATATCCCATAAGGATGGGAATCAAGCTGTACATATTTTTGGAAATTCATCCATTTTAACATCATGAGATAAAGACGGGGGGGGGGGGGGATTAGTTTATGGCTGTAGATCTCAGTCTGAAGAAGTGAGATTCTTCCAAGAAGGTTTAAACCTTGACCAAGTCCCTAATACCATGTGAGCCGTGCTCGATGTGGTAAATAAGGGCAGACAAGATCTTTACAACACGTGGAATATAGAGAAAGTGGAAAAGGGGTGGAGCCTCAAATCATACCATGCCATTGATTCGTCCTCTTAATGCACAAACACACACTGAGGGATAGAACCAAGAGTGTCAAAATTTTACTTAAATGTGATGGAGTGGAAAGGGATGTGAATCACACAACCAGTATTTAAGGCTTAATGGGGGTGGTTTAATGATGGAGGATAACTGCTGACCATGTTTGAAACACAACATTCATATCTTGTTACTAGAAATGGGAACAAACAAATGAGCATCGACTGCTGAGTATATTTTCAACACGGGACTTGTGTCAAATTTTCATTCAAAATCCCTGGGGATGTTGGCCCAAGACGGTAGGAGATCACTAAGGCCTAACATCCATGCCATTTGGGGGTCATTTTGAATATGAAATATGATGAAAACCCAAATAAAGGAAAAAATGGAGCATGGAAATGGATGAAAACATATCCATGTAGAACCCAACATTCTAGGTCCCAAACCACAGTGCATCTAGGCACATTGGTGAACTACCAAAGAGGGCCGAGGGGCCCAATTTGAGAGCAGAAAAATCGAGAAGATGAGTAGAGGAAAGGGGGTTGAGAGTTATCAAGAGAGAGGTACATAGCATGGCTGTTGCAAACCTGGAGTGAGTGAGGAAAAAAGGAGTCTGCACCACACCACATACCCCCCTTCGGAGGACTTAGTCCAAGTGGCCAAAAGTAATAGAAGGTTTATAAGAAACAAGGTTGGTCCTAAAAATGAAATATTCGGGTGTTTCTATATATCCCATGAGGATGAGAATTAAGCCATACATAGTTCTTGAAGTACCATGCAGTTTAATGTCATATGGAAAGGACACGAGGAAGGGGTATCTCAAAGATAAATGTGTATGGAGTGGTAAATAACCTTACATGAATGAGGAAATAATCCCACATACACTACAACATTCATATTTCTAGGAGAGAACTCACACCGAGTGGCTGAGAGAAAGAATAGATGAACCTGGGATGGACCCAAAAAGGAAATATTTGGGTGTTCCTATATATCCCATGAGTATGGGAATCAAGACATATGTAGTTTTCAAGATTCCATGCAGTTTAATGTCATGTGACAAGGATGTGGTATATCTTAGTTTATGGTCATAGATATTGGACCATAGATGCCCAATTTAATGTTGTGTGTGTGGGAAAAAAGGGCAGAAAAGGTGAATCACTACGCTTTCCATCTGAAAGACCATGGGGTGGAAATAATGATTGAGAATAACTATTGACCATGTTCATGACATAATATCCATATCGTGTGACCTAGAATAGGAACAAAAAATTGAACATCGACCACTGACCATATTCACAATGTGGGACTTGTGTCAAATTTTAATTCAAAATCCTCTAGGATGTTGGTCCAAAATGGTAGGCAAGCTAAGGTGGGATGAAACCAAGATATTAAAAGGGGAGTCCTTTCAGATGTTAAAGATTATGAAAACTAGAATGGTGGGATGCATGGAGCCTAGTGGTACCCGTGCAGTTTAATATCTTACGGTAAGGATGATGGATGAAGGAGGGGTGTCTCAAAGGGATGTGTGCGGTGTGGAAAAAATAGCCTAACGTGAATGAGAACATAGAGTCTATACCAAACCGCACAATCCTAAGTGATAACTTAGTCTAGGAGGCTAGATACATCGAGGTAACTAAGTATGGTCCACAAATGAAAAGTCCCGACGTTCCTACATATCCCATGAGGATGAGAATCATGCCATACACAGTTCTAAAATGTCATGTATTTTAACGTCATACGATAAGGATGTGGGAGATATTAGTTTAAGGTCATAGATCTTGGACCATTTTGTAGTTTATCATCATGAAAGATGTGGGTGGTGGTTTAGAGTCCCCCGGGATGAGTGTAGGAAGTTTAACATCTTGCAGGATGTTAATACAGTTTATCGTCATACAGGATGAGTGCTGGATAGTTTTAAGTTCTTCAGCCTGGACATACCATGCAGTTTAACATCATGCGGTAACAATGGAACAATTTAAAGTCACGTGGGACTGTTAAGTGAAATACTGCTTGAGGAATTTGGCATTGGTTGGAGGAGTAATACGCTCACCATCCATGGTGACCAGGGAGTATGCACCATTTGAGAAAACCTTGTGAATGATATAAGGTCCCTCCCATTTGGGATCCAGCTTCAGTGGCTTCCTACTAGGTATCATCAGTGTTCTCAGGGCCAACACCATGTTGACTTGTAAGAAATAGGAGATGTGAACCTTATTATTAAAATCTATAACTATCTTGTTCTGATGCCTTTCCAGATTGTGCAGGGCACAAAGCCTATTCTCCTCAAGCACTTCCATTTCAACTAGATGGATTTCATCTACTTTGTCCGGTTCTTGATGATCATAGATGGCTGTGCGTAATGAGGTTAACTAAATATAGATGGGTAGGACTACCTCTATTCCATACACCAGGGAATGTAGGGTCACATGAGTGGAATTATGAGACATCTTCTGATAAGACCAGAGAGTATTGGGGAGTTTGTTCAGCCAAATCTTCTTGTTCTGACCAACTATCTTCTACAAAATTTTAGAGAGGGTTTTTTGAACACCTCGATCTACCCATTTTCTTGTGCATGATATTGAGAGGTATGATTAGAATGGATGTCGTACTTGGTGTATAACTTCTTCAATTTATCTACTCGAAATTTGGTGCCTTTATCAGTGAGGATGGTGTGAGGGACTCAGAATTGGTAGATGATATTGGAGCTTACAAACACAATGATATAACGGGCCTTAACTTCCTTGAGCAGAAACACCTCTACCCACATGGAAAAGAAATATGCAGTGGTTAGGATGAACCTGCACTGGCGAGCCATCGCTGATGGATATGGTCCAATGACGTCGAGTCCCCAGACCAAAAATGGCTAAGATTACTTGGTAGTGTGGATAGGTTTTGGTGGCTGATCAACAAAATTATCATTGATTTGGCACATATGACACCTCTTGGAGAACCCAATATAGTCACAGATCATGGTGGTCCAAAAATACCCCAATCTATAGATCTGATAAAATAGTTTCAGCCCTGTATTATGAGCCCCACAAGAACCGACATAAACTACCTACATGACTTGAGAAACATCACCTCCTTGAATGAAATAAAGAATAATCCCATCGAACCCAAATCTTTAGAGGATCTACTCAAGATTGGGACCAATTTGGAGGGTGAACTACACTGCGCGTCATTGGACTTACTCACACTCGACTCGATATTCCAAGAGATTACCATGCTAGAGATACTCGATAAAGGGGGTCCTATAGTCTGGGGTCACTTCCAATACTGCAGCAGGGGGGCTTGGAGGCCCCGACATGGAGGCACCAGCTGTAAGGTGTCTTATATGTGGGCTATCATCATCGTCCGGAGTGACGATAGTGATTACTCTTTGATGCGCCACATGGATAATCAAATCATCCTAGTCAGGCTCAACAAGATATGTGTCTAGGATGGCTAAGGCATTGGATCAACCATTCTGTAACCGAGGGACTTGAGTAACTTCTAACCGAGAAGGGAACTGGGTCATCAGCTCACGGGTATGCTCTAACAACGATGCAATATCTGAATTCATAACAACTTATTCACTGTTGATCTACTTGATGACTAGTTCAGATTCCCCTTTCACATGCAAGTGGGGAATGCCAATATTAAGGGCTAGCTCGAGACCAGTGATGAGAGCCTGGTACTCTACCTCATTTTTGGTACAAACTTCTAATAACAGGAATGAATATGGTAGGATAGCTTGTACATGCGTGATGAAGACAATACCGAGGACCACTATATTGAGTCTGGGATCATTGAGCCTTATACCGGTAGGGCTTCAGGAAGCGCTATCAAAGTGAATTTTCAAACACAAAATGACTTGATCTACTAGGATGATTGAATCATCTATAAAATAAAGATCTAGAGACTATTCTGTGGGAGTTGGATGAATGGTAATAAATTCTACCAACGCCTTTCCCTTGTTAGCCTTCTAGGGGAAAAACCTAATGTAAAACTATTAAAGGATAACTACCCACCGAGCTAGACAACATGTAAAAATGGGGTAGTTTAGAATGTACTTCAATGGATCCACTCGAGACACTAGATGTACCACATGGTGTTGTAAGTAATGTCGCAATTTCTACACTGCGAATACCAACATAGTGTTTTTCTTCTCGACAAAAGAATATTTGGTATTCAGATCGAGGATCAGCAGCTGAGGTAGTATAAAATGTTCTTAGTTCCCTCATTGTTCTTCTAGGTGATAAGGGTGCTGAGAGATCATTCCAGAATGGTCACATAAAGGACTAGTGGATTTCTGGGAATGAGTTTCATCAGAACTAGAGGTCATAGCAAGAACTTCTTTATTTTTTCAAAATTAGTGTGACACTCCTCATCCCACTGATAATCAGAAACTTTTTCATGAGCTTAGAAAGGGGATTACACTTACCATCTGGATTTGCGATGAATCAATGTATATAGGCTAAATGTCCATGGAATCCTCAGATCTCCCAAATGTAACTGGGGGGAGAAATTTGACTGATGTCCTTGATATTTTCTAGATCTATCTCAATGCCTCTATATTTGACAATGAAGCCAAGAAACTTTTCGTAGTTGACCCAAAAGGCACACTTTAGGGGGTTTATATTCAGATGGCAGTAATAAAGAAAGTTGAACACCTTATCAATCTCTTTGATATGGTCTAGACACTGGTGATATTTGACTACCAGATCATCCATGTAGCATTCCTCCAATGCTCCTAGGATAGGCTTGAATATGCAGTGCATTGCACACTAGTAGGTGGTACCTGAATTATTTAGAATGAAAGGGCATTACATAGTAGCAGAAAGTATCTTGTGTTTAAATGAAGGTAGTAGACTCTTCATCCTCATGGGCCATTCAGATTTGATTATATCTGGAATAACCATCCATGAATGAGAGATCCTAGAACCCAGTGGTAGTTTTAATCAATAGTTCCGTCGTAGGAAGGGGAAAGTAATCCTTTGTGCAGTGATAGTTGAGATCCTAGAAATTGACGCAGACACTGATATGTCCGTTCCTCTTTTTGATGGTCACAATATTAGATATACATCTAGGGTACTGGACCTCCTTGACCATGTCACTATGAGAAGGGTTTATTTTTCTAGGAGGCTATTTGAACCCGCAATGATTTTATGGAAGACTAAGATGGTGGATGATGAAATGAGGTTCTAGACCTAGAATATCATCATAACTAAAATAAAATACATCATGATTCTACTTTAATAAATCCACATATCACTATTTCTCTTCGACAAGCATAGAGGCACTGATCAATGTTAGTTTCAGATCTGTCTCATCCACAAGGTTTAACTGTACCAATTCATCAATTGTGGTGGAGATATACTCTTAGAATGAAGGAGGAGAATCCTAAAAATCCTCTTCTTCATCCACGGGGGAGGGATCATCAGAAGAATTCAATTCTTCTAAGTTAATAGGCCCTGATGGGACACTGGCGCCAACCTAGGTAGTAGTGGACACCTCATTAGGGGACTCCTGTTCTACTAAAACTCTGGTGACAAAAGCTGTCAACCCAATCCCATCTTGACTTCAACCAAAGGGGACACATTTGATGATATCAAATCAATAGTGGTGTGTTTTCTTGAGCCAGTTTATCCAATCACGATGAAACAAGAAAGTATGACATATTTTCGTTGCCATAGGGTGGAAATCCCAGTACCTTATGGGAGTAGGGGGCTCTTTGATCACCTAAGATTGATTTTTATAGGAGTTTAAGGTGATCTTCTGAAATTAATTAGAATAGGGAATGCACTTCCCCTTAATTCCAGAGACAAAAAATATTTCCCCAAATCTAGGGTTGTGGCCTCTAATCAGTTGATCCAGAAAATGTAGGCATCATCAAGATCTATCCATGGGTTGGTTATAGCCATAGCGTGTTCAAACTTGTTATCCTAAATCTACTTGTCCTTGATCTTGTAATAGTCTTCATCTAGGTACCAGGATTCACAAGAGGAAAATTAATATGCATCATCTTGGAGTATGCCCACTTGACCGTTGAGGGAGTACTTAAGGCATTGGTGATATGAAGAAGGGACCATTGCGTGCAGGTAGAGCCATGGCCTACCCATCAGTGCATTGTAAGCAGTGTCTTATAAGACAACCATGAACTTGGTGTTGGAAAATAATACACCAAACTAGGTTTTCAGGTGGATATTAAAAAATGGTGTCTGTTTCATCCTATCATAGCCTTGAATTTTTAGGTCAGAGGGACTCAGATCAGCCTCAGACAGTCCCATCTTTCAGAGTGTCCGAGTTTGGATAAGGTTGATCCCAGAGCCTATGTTGACATGACAACGACGAACCTCCACAACATTAAAATGGCCAATTATGTACAATGGGTGGATGTTCTCCTATATAGGTGAGATTTCATCTTCTATAGAGAAAGAGATGATGGGTTGATATTCTGCATACTCGAATACCTCAGCATGGAAGGCTTCTACGGTTGCTACCTCCATCTCAAACTGGAGGGGGATTCTTAAAGCCTCCTCAATGGATTCACACATATCCATTAATAGGAGGAGATCCTTGAGGATAGAGATATTTTTAGGAATGCTGGTGATATTCTTGAGAACATTGATCTTCCATTCTAGGCATAAAATTTTGCTGACAGGAGGTCACTCTATGGTAGGAGGCATGGAGGACCCTGCTGGTTGAACTAGTAGTTGACTGGTGTTGGGAATGTCCTGATTCTCACTAGTAGAAATGAATGGAATGACTACCAGATGAGGTCCATATGAATGAGGCTGATCCATAACAAAACATGGCCTATGGTAGCACAATTGTGGTGGGTCCACCTTATCAATCAGTACAAACAGCGGTGGAGGCAGATCTGATGAAATGAGATGAGAAGGTTGAAGGTACTGAGCTCAGTGCTAGGCCTACTCTTTAGTTTAGTTGGAATGTACAGCTTGGTTAGAAGAACTGACTAATGAATTCTGGTGACTCACATAACCAAATCTCCATCGATGTTGGAATCAACTAGGAACATTGGGAGGACCCATCCGACACTCTTCATCATCGATAACTATATAAAGGTTTACCAGCTCCATAGTGTTAACCAAAGAATAAAATTGATCACTTTTTGGGGAATCCTCCATCGTTGGGGTGATTATGGGGGTAATATCCATCTTCAGGGGCATGAAATTGCTGAGAGTATGGGATGACAATGGAATTAGTGGGGGAATTTTCTTCCCCTTGCATCGTTGATGCTTCCCCTTATGGGAAGAATAAGACTGATACGTTGACACAGAATTAGTGGTTACAGGTAATTTAGTGACCTATAAAGAATCAGGTTGGTTCAAACGTGCACAGATAATACCATGGGTACATGCAACTACCTTACAGGACATCCGGTTGTCGTGTTTTTGGGACCTACAATTAGGAACCTGCTGCCACTCAACTTGGCTGTCACTGTCACTGTTAGGATTTATGAACACATATTACACCTATTCCAGGGCTGGACCTAACCTGATTATGTTGTTATCGACCTGGTCTTGGTGACGGTCATTAAACACATAGCACTACTTGAGGGTGTGCCCAAGGATCCAGTGATAGGGGTAGTAATTGGGGAGATCAATGAGATCCGCCTCTTCGGGCCTCCTACATTATGGAAACCATAGGATTCCCTGGTCAAAGGTGATTTAGAAATAACTTGGGACCTAAGCCTCATTAAATGAGTAGGTCCAATTCCTTCTATCTGGAAGGGGGATCTAGGAGGTTGGCCCTGACAATGGGCTAGAGGATCCTATCAGAGAGGTGGAACCTGATTATCTCACCTAGGTGGCAGTGGCGCATTACGTGAGGTCACTTGCCGATTCTGAGGTGGGAGCTGTTGGGCCGGAGGCTGCACCTGATGTGGTGGGCCTCAAAAATGTTATAGAGGTGGCTCTATTATTAATAACTCTATCTACATAGACCCCTCTATTTTTGCTACCACAATGGGTTCAAACATAATGGCTCTTCTTATGGGAACTACAAGAGGAAATGAATGTGCATGCTTGGCCTACTGCAAGGCTTCCTCTAACTGTTGGGATTTTTCAGAGAAATCATGAAATCTCCCTAGATAGTTCTGATTGATTAGAGGAGGGTCCAATTAAGTTTTTACATTCCTCACACACATTGTTAGTAGCTGTTCTTGAGTTAGTGTCATATCAAGGCAATATGTGAGGCCTTTCCACCTGGTGACAAAGTCCGTGACGTGCTCATCAGGCCTTTGCTTTCAATTGAAGAGGTTAGTAATACTCATCTTCCGTGTGGTGGAACTGAACTGGTAGAGAAACTACCTATAAAGATCCTCCCAAATGGCTACTGACCCAATGGGTAGCTGGTTATACTAAATGAATGTAGGCCCTTCTAGCCTCTGTACGAAACACCAGAGCTTGTTGGCCTCTTGCTGCATTGGAGTTCCCAGCAAGGGTCCACCCCTTGAAATAAACTGGGTTAGATGTTGCAATGGGTCACCTATCCCATTAAAGGGAAAGGGGGAGAAGGTAGGGTTTCCAAAACTCGGGGGTGCTGGCATATCATTCCCCCATGCCAGATATAAAATTCCATTAGGCAGGATCACCACTTATCAGGTTTCCAAATCCTCGAGGCGGGAAATAAGAGTGACCATCAAATCATATTTGTTGGTATTTTTGTCTTGATGAGGATCTCTGACCACCATTGCATTGGAAGGTTCTTCAACATGATAAGTAGGACCAATGGATTGTGGATAAGTTTGTGGGATGACTTGAGGTGCCTCCAGAGGGACGACCTGTGGAGAAGCTGGGGGAACGACCTATGGGGTGGACGGGGGAACCCTAACTGGGTCCTGCAGAGGGTTATCACGCAACTTGGTTGGATTTGGTGATGCATATTGTACCCTATTTCCATGAAATCCGACCTCTACCATGACTATATGGGAAGGATGGTCAAGGTCACCTGGAGGAAACTCGCTTGGGGAAGGATGTACATGCCCCTACTACCCTGGTCGAGGATTACCGTAGTTTGGTCATTGTTCCACAACAAGTTCAGTGAGAAGGTCATCGACCATCTTTTTATGTTCTGTGAGTTTCTAACACAACACATCCTTTTCAGGGTAATCTTCCATATTTTTCACTGAGCCAGACAAATCAGAGGGTTTGACAGTCCCAACGTGCTCTTTACACTTATTGGGGTTCCTATTGAGGGATAATGACTCGAAAGGTGCAATAAGGTCCAGTAAATTTCTTTAATGGTAAGTAACCCTACCCAAAGGATCTAATAGGTGTGGCACCACCCTGGGTGTAAGTTCTCTTCAAGGATCCCTAGCTTGATCTCTTCCTCTGATAGGCCGACCATGTTAACTGCGACTGTACCTGAAAGCGTATCCTTAATATCACCTGGTAAGTTGGGCTGGAATCAGATAGAACTGAAATGAAGGGAAAAATACTACCCCCAACCATAGATTTAGATGTGGGGGGAAGCCTACTTAATAATTCCATAGAGAACTGTAAAGCTCTATATGCATCATTATTGGAGGGTCTGATGGCGACCGAGCGACTCAGGGTGCTGATCCATGGGAAGTGCAACCAAGTTGACCATGCAGCATTGCTGGATGATGTTGTCAAAGTGTTATTGGATCTTTGGGTAAGCCACATTCTGATGAAGAAGATGAAAGTGTGTCACCCAAAGATTTTGGAAGAAGCACATGACCTCCTCCTATGTAAGAGATTTTGGAATACTGAAACCTTCTATCGCAATGGTCCAAAACATATCTGGGAATTGTTTTGCTGCAAGGATTTCCCACAATCTCCTCAATTCAGACTCGAGATCTAGCCCTTGGTTGCCCCATTCATCGACTAAGGGTGACTAAGGGAATGGTAATGGCACTGAATCAGACTGTTAAGATGGTATAATGGCCGGTGGAGAGTACGGTGCATGAGCTGACATGCCACCACATCTTGGGTTGTCTTCTGAAGAATGAAATGACTGAGCCACCACATACTAGTAAGAAAGACTAGTGACCACAACTTCCCATATAGGGGTTGTGGTTACTGATGGTGGGTCATGCTATTTCTCATCCTCTATTGGTCCCCAGAACAACTCCTCGTGATATCTGGTTGAGGTATAAAATGATCCTGTTGACGATAGGGAGGATTGCATAGCTAGGCCCTTGAAAGAGGCCAAATCTTCCTCTTCTTGAATGTATCTTCGGAGGGATGCAGGAATCTGGTGGACCTCACTTTCTGGAAGGATGAGTCTTATATGCATTTTTCCTACCCTGACCCCCGACATAGAAGATTCGGGTGAGGGTTACATCACCGAATCACACTCCTCCTCAGAGTCTGAGAAACAAACGAGTTTAATCGGGTTTTGAAACTTCTCAGTATTCTTCCTTTGGTAGCAGTGACCCACCCACCTACCCTGGGATGGTTCTTCAGGAGAGGGTAGGTTTTCAACATGAGGAGGAACTTTATCCAAACTAATATTGGGGCAGATAGGACTCCCTCCTGGGTGATTCAGGGTGCAAGGAGCACCTGAACAAATTTCAAGTGGAACATGGGGAGGGTCTTCGTGTCCAGTGGATGGAGCACGGGGGGGGGGGGGGGGGGGGGGTTGGGGGGACCTCCGCGGGAAGTGTTAGAGTGGGTAAGACATCCATTGGAGTTTATAGGAGCATTAACAGTGCTTCCATGTTTGTTTCCCTTGGTGGTGACAGTATGAGGGGGGCCTTCATACCAGTCAAATTAAACACATGGAAGACCTCGACATTGGACGCCAATGAAGTGGGGAAGACCTACACTTATCTGATTTTCAGGATGGGGAGGAACTTCTTCGGTTGTGGTAAGGACATGGGGAAGACCTCCATACTGATGGTTGACCCAGTGAGGAGGATCTTCGCATAGGTAACCTGTGATAGGAGGAATGACTCCATACTTGAGATCACAGGTGTGAAATAAACCTCCGTGCTGGATGTCAGTGCGTCGGGGAGGGCCTTTGATTGGACTGATGATGGCATTGAGAGGACCTCTATGCTAATCTTGGGAGTGGGGAGGGCCTCCACTCTCATTTATGGTGGCACAAGGAGGACCTCCATGTTAGATGTCATCACCACAGGTTGTCTTGCGACGAGTACTACCTATTCTAGTGACCAAGAGAGTCATCCCAACTTGGTTGTGGGGCGGTTGGGGACTCTATCTAGGTTAGGAATATAAGTGTCTTTATTTAGTATAAATGGGTAATTGATAGTATGCATTGGTGGTGGCATGTTCTACTATAGCCGTTGATGATAACGCCTAGTGGCGGGAGTCCTCCTCAGCTTGCACCCGACATTGGCATCAGGTTAACCATCTAAGGTCGATGGTGGAGGTGTGTAACTAAACTACTCCTCAGCCCATGGGACCGGGTGGTAGAACTGATGCGACTTGGTGGGATCCATCCTTAGCGGCCCCTAGGACGAGATCACATCCAAGCTAGACCAAACTTCCCTTAAATAATTGGTGAAAGGGAGATATTCATCAAAGCATTTAGGGGAGAGACTCCTGAAATAGTTTTAGGTTGGAGTGGGGAGAAGTGTCTCTCTACACGGCCCTTGGGGACAGTGGCGATGGTGAGGCGCAGAAGCCTCTAGGTCCTAACGGGCCATATCCTGGGTTGGGATAATCCATTATTCCTCATACCGTCAGATGAGGGTGTTGATCACCATCCCCTGAATGAGTTTAGATGGTGAGATGGGGTATGGGCGCCCAACATCCATGGATGTGGTGGACATTGTAGAAGAGATGAATCCATGTGGGATCGCCAGGTTAGTGTTTACCCAACCCTTACATCGGTGGGTGGGTGGTGATCGATTTCCTAACATAGAATCTTGGGTCCTAAAAAGCAAGAATATTTGACCATTAGCGTTGAAATGAGGAAAGAAATATCCAATGCCCCATCACTGTTTCTTTTCCCATGATTGGTAAGAAGGATTCACAATGACAACATCATATACCAAGATTTCCAATGTTTAACTACCCTAATCTCTGGTGAGTTTCACGCCAGACCCACTATTTTCTTGGTGGGACCTGGAACTGGATAGCTGGATCCAGTGACATGATTATCTACTAATATCTTAAATGATACTAATATCCATATTAAGGAGAAGAATTCACATTGGGTTCACTATTTTTGTTTCTGACGCTTTTGTTGGGGCATGCGCCATCACGCTGTGATGTGCTGGCTGTTGCCCCACATTCCCACATTCCAAAGGTAGGTGGAATCCATCACTTATTCATGGATATTTAATCCTTGATTGAAATGGGATGATGGAATGTTGAACCCTCCTACCATGGATTCCACCTCATAATTCATCATATAGTTCAGGTCTCCCTTAAAGACTAAGAGGTTGTTTGTGAAACTCTTCCTCGATTCCATATATTCATGAATTCTAGTTAATTACACTTCTTCTGTTAGGATGTTACAAGGGGTCAAGTCAATGAAGAAAACTTCGATCAGGGAAGTATTCATGTTGGACATTTCTGGCATGTCTGGATGCTGAAACAATGACGCGTTTGGGTTTCTTCCCCTTATGATAGGGATTCTCAAGGGTGTAGAAGCTCGAGGAATCCCCTGTCGAGTGCAGGGAATTATATGCCATAGTCATTTCCCTGAGGTTTTTCTCAGCTTCCCATGTTCAACACAGGGTATGCAATGAGTTTAACATCTAGTGGAGACGGTTACGCCAAAGGATTATCTTCTGAGGATTTCCTCAGGCATCTCATGTTTAACATGAGGTAAGCCCTAAGTTTAACATCTTGTAGAGACAAAATGAGATTGATCAGAACATCCCATAAATACAGATCAAATTGGTACATCCCTAGGAGGAAACATCAAGAAGGTTTTCCAGATGATGGACCAGAATGACCAATGAGGATGGGTCCAAGGTGGTATTCCCCATAAAGAGAAGATATCACATCATTAAGGTTGATCTTGACACCACTGAGGAAAGATCAGGGAATGTGCACCCCAAAAATGGGAACACCAAGGTTTACCATTGGTTGAGATTGAACCTCATGGAATCCTCCTATGTACCCTGTCTAGGAGACTGGTATCAAAACCCACATAGTTCTAGAGGGTGAATCATGAGATTGGGGTTTACACAATGGGAAACAACCTGAAGAAATTCTGGGTCTTACACACTCAGGTACTTCTAGGAGCAGTGAGGAAGTGGATGACATGATCTCATAGGGATGTGGCAGCCTAGGTAAAATTGGGATGGATGATGGATGAATTGATGATGTGTATGAGATGAATGGGATGGAACTGACATAAAGATGATGGTGATGTTGGGATTGAACCTCAGAGAGGCTTCCTACGTATCCCTGTGGTAGGGAATCAAAGTCCACTTAATTCGTTGGAGTGATGGGACACCTGAGGAGGTAGCTCATGAGAATGGATGCATGGATGAGACCCAAAGGAAGTAGAACCTCTAGGTTGGGTCATGAACATCACGAAACACAAAGGATCAAGGGAGAGACTAGGACAAGACATGAGTGATGGGATTGAACCTCAGGGAGGCATCCTATGTATCCATGTGGAAGGGAATCAAAGTTCAAATAGTTCAGTATGGGGCATAGAATTAGGGTGTAAACAAAGGGTAGTGACCCTGACAACATGCTAGGGATTATGCGTTGTTAGCATCCCATCATAGAAGGTACACTCTTGGTTGAAGGAGTATGAATTGAGTGTGGGGCTTACACATTGTTAGCTTCCCAAAAAATAGTCTGACACTACTAAGGGGAAGACCAAGTATGTGGGTCCCAACAAAGGGGATTCCAAAATTTAGCAGTGTTTGGGGTTGAAACTCAGGGAGGATTCCTACATACCCTACCTAAGAGACAGGTATCAAAATCCATATAGTTCGAAATCATACAACTTAACATCATGTTGGATGAAAAGGGGCATATAGTTTAACATCATGTAGGATGAGGGTGAACCGACGTGAAGTGATCGAGACCGATGGGTAATGGGATTGAATCTTAGGGAGGCTTAATACATACCTTGATTGGAAAGGGGCAAGGATCAAAGTATATGTAGTTCTATGGGATGAGGATTAGGGCTTACACACTAAGGAGGCCCCTGAGGGTGTCATGATTGATGCTTACTTTAAGCTCACATGAGTCATGATCGGTGTGAGAAACAAGAGGAAACAAAGACCTAACAGTCACATAGTGAAAGGTGCATCCATGAGGAATGGAATGAGGCTTACATGTGGTTAGTGACCCAGGGAAATGGGGATTGGGACTTACTCCAGGATGGATGCCCAATGGATATAAAGCCCAAAGTGAGAGGTATGGGATATCGAGTCCCCTGTTCCCATATCTACTCAGGTATTTGTGCATGGAATAAGAGAGGAAGAGCAAGGGTGATACCTTAAGTAAGAAATACTAGGGCTTACACGAGGATGGTTGACCTCCCCGGAAGACATATTTCATTCCATGAAAGAAGGATCTCATTCCATATGAGGAAGATCTCACTTCCATGGATATGAGTGGGTGTGGAAAATGTATGAGGTGGGGCACCCCATGTATATCGCACGGGGCATGGACACAGTTTAACATCATGTGCTAGAGATGATGGTGCTTGTCAGTTTAACATCCTGTAGCTTGGATGATGATGATTTGCTCCTCACCCCTAGGATTTACATAATTGGTGCACTTTAACCCTTGACAAAGGGAAGGCACCAACAATTTCGCGTAGATATGGAGTTGTGGAGTGATCCATTAAGGGGATCACGTTAGTGTGGCTATGCGAAGAAGCAAAATCCATTAGTGTGCCTATGAGAAGAATCACGAGACAAAGAAATGCAACATGAATCACCATCCAAGGTACTTTGAAATCACTTCATACAAACCTAGAGGGTCATGCAGGATAAGGGTTTGTGAATCAAGGGATTCACATGAAGAGACCTTGTGAATCTTTGATGATCCAAAAAGTAGAGACTCCAAGAAGGGGTATGATTCGCGAAGTGGAGTGGTCTAGCCTAGGAATGGAGTATACATGCATATAAAGAGTTCTTCACGAAGTGCATGTGCATTCTTAAAGTAGGACTTCACAGAGCATGGGTGCCTTGAAAAGTGTGGTATTGAGAAGCAATGTACTTCACAAATCATAATTATCCTACGTTATAATGGGGTTCACATGTGTATGGAAGTTACTTCACAAAGCATGAGTGCTTTGCGAAGACCTGAGTTCCCATAGGAATTTCCTTCCTTTGTGATGGCCCGTGAGCTTCGTGAAAGGCATCCCTACTTGAAGATGGGTTGATTATGAGGAAAGGGAAAGGTATTTATCAATGCTCAAATACCTTGAAGAGTTCATTTTCTCAATTATTCTCATCGAAGAGGTCATTTTTTCAATTTGAGAGATGATAAGGCAAAAGATTAGGGTATTTTTCCTTTGGGTTTTGGGGAAGCTTGATATTTATAGGCAAGAGGAAGTACAAAGCTCAAAGGCTGGGTTGCGAAGGAATTTTACCTCAAAATCATAGGTAGATCCCTCAAGTTCCTCGAACTCATGAAGATCTCTATCAGCCACTGCATGACGCTCACAGAGGGCTCTCTCCAGTGCGTCATAGTCATGAAGTTCTCCATCAACTGCTCCGAAGTGGCACAGAGCTCACTCTCAAGTGATTTTTAGTCATGGAGTGATCCATCATCTTCTCCACAGCAGCCATAGAAGAGGATTTTCCCACTACTTCTCACCTATCACATAGCTAGAGGGGCTTTGCGAGGCTCCTTTGTGAGGCTACTCTGTGAGGCAGGATTCCTTGGAATTTTTCTGGGTTTTTTTCCCAATGGATGCATTTTGGTGCCAAAAAATGTAGAAGAAAAATAATATATCCATGTGATATACACAACCAATCCCAATAATCCAAACAAAAAATATAAAATAAAAAAATTCTAAACAAGTCCCTGTGTAACCATTTTCACTATCAAGCCATCCCTCTATTAAGATAATGATAACAAGAGAAACAACATGCTACAAAATGCCCTTAACTTTTTCCTAAGTCTTATAAAACAACATCTACAACCTCCTAAAGTCAAAAGCAGGGTGTGATCACAACGCTTAGTATGATACCACTAAAGAATCTATACATGTTCTAATATCAATAATTCATTAGTTCTATCTTTAAAACATATCTAGTATACAAATATTTTTCATAATATAAAACCATTTTATAAAACATTATTTTGGTTTTCATAAAAGAATACCATATTCAACAAATCCAGGAACATGTCAAGTATGAAATAAAAAAGGTAAGAAACTGTGGATACACTATATGATAAGAATGTGATCAAATAACCCTAAAATATACCATCATGTGATAAACCAATCATGAATAAAAAAGAAAAACATTTTGGATCTAACATATGAAAACACATACTAGACAGGAAAGAAAATCCCTAACCTTGGACTAAGGTGGATCGGAAAAATGTAACCTCTAGTTTAATTACACACACTAAAGTGACATAAAACCTTTTATTTCATTACATACAAAAAGAGTGACAACTACATTTCTCGATGCACCCAAGTTTACCCAATGTGTTAAGATTGTCATAAATCCATTTAAAAAAATTACCACATTTAATAAAAAAATTTCACAATAAAACATTTTTGCTTCTAGACTTGAAGAACCATTTCAATACCAAAACCACCTTTCAAATATTTTAATCAAACACTTGGTGCGTAAAAATTTGTTTTGAATGAAAAACCATTTTAAAACACGAATATCATCAAACAAAACCATTTCAATGTAAAATCATTTATGTTCATTGAATAACCCATAATAATTTACAAGAAAATCTTGCGGTTCAATAATTAACCACTTATATAGAGACATATACCTCAAGAATAGAGGGAACCTAATTTACTTTGAAAATGGATATTAGAAACAATAATATCAATCTTTTAAAGACAAGGAATTAGGGAAAACTATAAATGATAAATCAAGATCACATTCCAATTATTAGACCCTAAAAATATCACCACACACCACTTCCATACTGAGATAAAAAAATCTAGAATGGGAGAGGGATATTGTACATACCTAAGGGAAGAAAACCCACCAAAATAGTGATGAAATGAACTAAGAAAAATGATCCAAAGGGAATAAAAAACTCCAAATAAACCAAGGAGAGACCTAGGGCTTAAAGGATATGACTAAACCATGAAAAATAAGGGAGTTATGTGAGTGGAGAATAAAACCCTCAGTGCACGGGGGATTTATGATGTAATTCTAAATCTTACACCATAAATTTACCATATATCATATATGGATAAAAAAATCACCTCTGTTAAATTATACCGAGTGATGTTTTTATTTCATAAGAATGAGATTTATGACATAAAACCATTTTATGGCCTAAATGGTTTTACTCACCGAATCACTTCCATGTCTTGTACCCAACACTAAACTTACACCATAATCCATACATTTATGACATAAATATCTCCTATAGGGATAACCAAATATAGACCCTTATAGGAAACTTCCAAAAACATACCAATATACTTTCAAGACTTTTACACATTTATACCTAGACTCCATTAATTCAAGCAATCATACATCTGTGAACTTCAGTTTATTTTCCCTAAAAAGTGATCTCTATCTCGAAAAGGCTTAAAATGAACCCAAACATCAAGGGAAACAAGAAAAAAGCCAAGAAGTACCCTAAATAAGGTAATATAAAATTAAAATATCCCCATAATAAGCACTTTATATCCCCTGAAAGTCCTCAAAATCCTAGACTCACAGAAATTGAAGGCCACTGCTACCTCATCAACAATTCCCACTCCCATGTCTCATGGATATCCTATCTACACTTACATATTAAAAAGACCAAGGGAATTTTTTTACCATGAAATAACTTCTATTGGTGATACATAATATGAAATGGTTTCTCAACCACAATGGTTTTAGTCTCACGATCAACATCCTCCCAATCAATTGCATGGGAAGGATCCAATTATTACATCATCAATTGGAAAATATGAAACACATAATGGATAAAATTAAAACTAGATATAAAATCTAACTGACATGACACATTTCTAAGATTCTCAATAATTTCAAATGGCACAACAAACCTCAGTTCCAACTTTCCATTTCTACCCGATCGACAATGTCCCTAGTGAGGTGAAATTATGAGAAAAACTCTATCACTAAACCTAAACTCTAGCGGCTGATGATGATGGTCTGCAAAGAATTTTAGATGACTCTGTATTGAGATAAATCTATTCTAGATCAACTATACATTTTACATCATTTCCTAAACAAGACTCGACTTAACCAAGGACTTCTCTCCAAAATCTTCACAACATAAGGGAGATGTAAATGGATACCCGTACAATGACATAAAATGATATATCTTAATCGAGGCCTGATAACTATTATTATAGGAAAACTCAACCAGAGGAAAATGATTTTCCCAAGAACCAATGAAATAAAGAACAAATTCCTAGATCATATAATTAATAACCTAGATAGCCCTCTCTATCTATCCATCCATCTATGAATGATAATATGTGCTCAATTTCAACTCGAAATCCATTTCCTATTGAATTTTTCTAAAAAATAGATGTAAAATATGGGTACCTATCAGAAAAAATCATAGAGGGAACCCCATGGAGTCTCAAAACCTCTTAGACATATAAGTACTAGAGCTACTCTACTTTCATCATCTTCTTGATATGGATGAAATATGGTGATTTCATGAGTTAAGTGATGATCACCCAAATTGCATCCTTCTCGCTAGGAGTACATGGTAAAACAACAATGAAGTCCATGGAAATCTCATCCCAATTATATACCAAAAATGAGTAAGGGATGAAAAATCCTGTAGGTATATGGTTCTCCACCTTAATTCTATGAAACATAAGACACTGTGACACAAAATCCACAATCAACCATCTCATCCTCAACCACCAATACCAATATCTCAAGTCATGATACATCATAGTAGTCCTAGGGATCATGGAACAATAATAATGGTTTCCACCATCCATAAAATCCTACCTCATAGAAAAAGGAACAACTAAACTACTTTGGAAACACAAAGCACCACTAGGAGACCAAGATCACCCATCTGAGGTCTCCATATCATTTTGGATTTTACTGAAGTGTGAGAACTTAGTTTCAGGTACTTTCTTAAGAAAAACCTTCTTATCAAACAAAAATTCACTAATTATTGAATCCAATTACACCTTCCCATTATCTTATTCCACTAACAAGATCATATCAGAAAAAAATATCACTAGATACCACTCTTCCATGTATTCCTTCAAGTCCTATGTTAGTAATTTTATGATTAGTGCATCAGTGACCACATTCCCTTTACCTGGAGTATAATAAATATCAACACCAAAATCATGAAGATACTAAACCTAGAATCTATGTCATATGTTCATAACCCTCTGAGTGAAAATATAATTCAAAATTTTATGATTAGAATATACAATAAACTAATCCCCAAAGATATAGTGATTACATGTTTTTAGTTAATACATAACTAATTCCAACCCAAGATCATGGGTAGGGTGATTATTCTCATGAAGGCATAAATAGTGAGAGAAAAATGCCACCACTTGTTTCCCCTGAATCAAGAAACACAGAAAACCTATACTAGAATCATTGTAGAAAACATCATAACCTGAACCTAGTTCTGAAAGAATCAAAATCGAAGCTGAAGGAAACCCGTTTTTTAGTTCATCAAAATATCTCTGAAATTTTTCATTCCACTCAAAATTAACACCCTTATGGGTTAGAGATATCATTAGAGATGTGATATTGGAGAAATTATGAACAAAATGATTGTAATAACCAACCAACCCCAAGAATCTTCAGACCTCAAACACATTTCTTGGATGATTCTAGGATATAATCACCTGAATATTTATAGAATCCACTGATAAGCCCCTCTTAGAAATAAAATACCCTAGAAACTTCAATTCTCGGATCCAAAACTCCCATCTAGAAATATTACCATACAAAATATCTTCACTCAAGGTTATAATAATGATATCCAAATGGTCTATGTTCTCCCCCTATGACTTAGAGTTCACTAAAATATCATCAATGAACACAAAAACAAAAGGGTCTAAGAATTGATGAAAGATCTAGTTAATTAATACCATAAATAACATATGAGCATTAGTGAGATTGAATGGCATAACTGGAAACTCAAAATGACCATAACAGATCCTAAATTCCATCATAGGTATATCCTCTTCTCGAACTCTCAATTGGTGGTACCCTAACCAATGTTTGATCTTTGAAAACCAATGATCCCCCTTGAGATAATAAAAAAGATTGTAAATCTTGGGAAAGGGATATTTGTTCTTAATTATCAACTGATTTAACTTTTTATAATCCAAAAAAAGTCTAAGGATCCCATCTTACTTCATAGAAAAGAGGACATGATAAGTCTATAATGACATTATAGGATGAATAAATCCATTATCCTTGAGGTCTGTAAGCTGAACCTTAAGTTCCTCCAACCCAGTAGGCTTCGTATGATAAGATGGAATAGAAATGGGAATCATACAAGGTAGCAGGTCAATAGTAAATTCAACCTCTCTCTATGTTGGTAAAATGAAACAATCATCTAGAAATACCTCCAGGTATTCACATAGCACTACAAGAAGTGGACTACTCAAATAAGGATAAAAAATGTCAAAGAAAATCTGTGATAACTAACATGAGATATCCCCAACATATGGAACAACATACCCCACTATCCTAGACCTAGAATCCCAATCACTCTAAAGAACATAAATGACTCCATTTGGAGATAAAAAAATGAACTCAATGATGATAATAGGTTATCTAGGACTTAATACTAATTATCCAATCCATGCCAATAATTATGTCAAAGATATTAAGATCATGAACCATGAAGTCCCACTCAACCTCAAGGTCATCTATCATCACCTGACATACTGGACACTTGAAAACATGTTTGGAACTCTTTCCCAAAGGCATGTAAAGATCTATTAATAATGACATAATCTCTGAATTTAATCCCAAAACATCAACTAAATTTAAAGATATAAAATAATTAGTAGAACCTATATCAAATAAATCTAGATCCAATAAGATGAAATAACCACCATACCTTTAACAGTATCATACCCTACTTTAGATTCCTCTTATACATACTCTACTGCATATTGACATACAATATCAACTCCTCCATGATCTTTCATAGCTTAAGAAAATCCCTCTTGGACTGAGTATAAGACCCAACACCCTTGTAAGCATCACAAAAAACCTGTGAACCCTTGATGATAGTGGATCCGACTTTACTTCCTTGGTACATCCTTTAAAAAAACACCTTAGATGGATAGATTCTCTATAATGATGAAAAGTCTTGGGAGAGTTCATAAAATTAGGCTTGGTATGACCATGAATTATATAATGATGAAAAAAAAACTGCTACTATCTTGATGAAACCTATAAAACTAGTCCTAAAGAAAAACTAACCACCTTTTCACTTCCTTTTTTGGCTATAAGATACACCTAGGCTAAAAACAGCACCAACCAAAGCTCCAACCAAACCTATTTTCCCATTTATGTATTCTTTAGCCAAATATACATTATCAACTACATCCACAAAGGTTGTAAGGAACATGAGAATCAACATTGAACAAATATTATCCCTCAATCCTAACTCAAACCTCTAAGAATTTAGGTAATCACTGGTGACTAACTTCAGTTCTAAATTCAAAAACTCATTAAAATGGGTGGAATAATCTAGAATAGTATTCTCCATTCTCTTTAATGTTAGAAACTATTGGGTCTTTTCCATATGTAACATATATAGATAAAACTTCTGGTTGATGACTTTCTTGAAGAAAACCTATGTAAGATCCTCATAAAACTTTGTTAACATAAGATGGGTGGATTATTCTTAGTAAATTATGATCCATTTTCTACCACGCATCTTGGTTTTCCAACACCCACTTATCCTAGATTCTGAATAATGAAAATTACAAATTCTACCAATGGAGATTCCATTGGAGGATTTTTTTGTGGAACCTATCTCATATCTTCCTCTATCAGATTTAAAAGATATCTTCTAAGCATCATTTTATAACAAACACAAGACAAAAAACCAATTATTCATGAGAAAATTAACAAATCATAATACCAACTTCATAAATATATATCAATTATTTTAAAATAAAATTTAAATTATTTATGGATTTTACAAATAAATTATTAAAAAAAATAAGGAAAAAGTCCATTTAAATAAATCGCATATATACTATATTCATATTACCTAAAAAATTAAGTCACAATCTTGTAAAAAATCCCAAAAATAAATGGTAACTCAGGTTTAGTCACAGAAGTGAGCTGGCCAATACCCTTTTCTACACTCACTACCCAAATTCTGATGATCCTAACTATGGTTGACCGAGACACTAAAACAAAACCTGGTGGTTTCACAACACTTCAAGATGGGTAATGTTTTAGATACCAATTTTTAACAAACCAGCACAAGTCAACTAAACGGATTGCAAGAATGAGAGGGTATGGAACCTGCCATTGGGACAAGCCTGTGCATGCATGAGAATGCCTAGACAAATAACCATGCAAAGGTGGAGAGCTTATTTCACGATGAAGATGTTGGGGAGGAGTAGTTCCAAGTAGTTTGTATGGGTTGTATATAATGTTTGAAGCCTACGGGAAATGAATTCCTCTAAGGCCTACGGGGCATGTAATACTTACTCCTATGGGACTTGTAAGGGTTCCACCTCATCCCTTGAAAGGTGGATTATCAAAAATTAATAAAAAATGAAGGCCTTCAGGCCATTGGAGGAGGTGGTCCACCACATAGTGAAGAACAAAAAATTGGAAGCAATATATCTCATGATAAACTTAAATAACTAAAACCAATAGGTTACAATTTTTAAGAAAAATAATATATCCATGATATATAAATAGTTAATCCAAAAAAGAAAAACCATAAAGATAAAACAATATTAACCCGAAAGATAAAACAAGACAAGTCAAAACAAGTCCTTGTGTGACCATCTGTCACCACCAAGACATCCTGCCATGAAGATAATCATAACAAGAGAATCTGACATGCTACAAAATTCCATTCCCTTTTCTTGAGTCCTTCAAAACTATATATATAACCACCTAAAGAAAAAAGTAGGGTGTGTGCAAAAATACCATTAAGATACCACCAAAGAATCTATACAAGTTCTAATGTCAATAATGTATTAGTTCTAGCTTTTAAAAAAACCTAGTCTATAAATAATTTTCACAATGTAAATCCATTTTATAAAAAATTCCTTTTATTTTCATAAAATCATACCATATTTACCAAATAAATGAATATATCAAGTATAAAAGAAAATAGGTAAGAAACCATGGATACACCATATGATAAGCATGTGGGAAAATATCTGTGAAATGTACCATCATGTGATAAACCAATCATAAATAATAAATCACACCATTTGGGATCTAACCAATGGGAATACATGATAGACATGTAAGAAAATACCCAATCCTGGCCCAAGGTGGATCCAACCAATATAACCTATAGTGTAATTACTCACACTAAAGTGACATAAAACCTATTGTGGAACTATACACACAAATAATGAAATGTATATTTCCTAAAACTTCCAAGGCTACACAATGTGATAAGTTTGTCAAAAATACATTTAAAAATAATTCTCACATTTAATAAAACCTTTTCACATAAAAAACATTACGCTTATGGGATTTAAAACCATTTAAAAACCAAAAACACCATTCAAATCATTTAATCAAACACTTGGTGTGCACAAATCCATTTTTAAATAAAACCCCTTTAAAAACATGAATATCATCCAACGAAACCATTCCAATGTCAAATAATTCATTTTAATTGAATAACTCATAGGAATTGACAAGAAAATATAGCCGTTCAAGAATTAACAACTTGTATAGAGACACCTATCTCAAGAACGGAGGAAACCTAATAGACTTTGATAATAGATATTCAAAACAAGCAGATTAGTAACCAAAAGAAAAGTCATTATGGAAAACTAAAAAGGAACAATCAAGATATCATTCTAATTATTAGACCCCAAAAATCATAGCACACACCACTACCAAACTGAGATCAATAAAGCTATACAAGGAGAGGGATATCATACATACCCAAGGGAAGACAACCCACTACACTGGAAATCAATAGGAACAATAAAAAAATCCAAAGGTAATGGAAACAACCAAACACATTAGGGAGATACCTAAGGCTCAAGTAAAATGGCTTCACTATAAAACAAAATGGAGTTATGTGAGTGGAAAATAATACCCATAGGGCATGGAGGATTTATAGTGTAAATCATAGTCTTAAGTCATAAATTTCCCATAATTCATATATGAAAAAAATAAATCACCTCAGGTTAAATTATCTCATTAAATCATTTTAAATAGTTAGAGTGGGATTTATGGCATAAAACAATTTTACACCCTAAATGGTCTTACTACTTGAAGCGCTTCTGTGAGTTGTTCCCAATGATAAAATTACATTGTAATCCTGAATTTAAAGAATAAATATCTCATACAAGTAGAAACAAATGCATAACCCTTGGGAAAATCTCAGTAATATCATGACACCATTCAAAGGCTCAAAATGAACCCAAACATAAAATAAAACAATAAAGGAGTCAATAATTACTTGAAATAAGGTAACATGATGTTACACCATGATCCTCCATATATATTTCATCAAAGGCTACTCTAAGGAGTCCAAGCATGTCCAAAATTCTTAGCCTATTCAATGAAACATTTCACAAAACATTTCATAACAACTCATCAATTTGTGATTCATTATTGAATGATTAAAAAATTGAATGCTATTTTAACAAACCTCTCCCATTGGTACCCCTCTTGGGCCAACAATAAATCTTGGTGTGATCCCCAAATCCCACCTCCAATAGGTCATGGGTCAACAACTTGCACCTTGGGTATATAATACTCAAATGGGAGGAATTACCATCAATATTCCCTATAAAGGAAATATAACCACCATTAAACACCATAATATAAATAAATCATCCAAATTAAGATAAATTGTATTCCAAACAATGAAATAGAACAACTAAAAATAAACCATGAACCAATCCTATGGTAGTGACCACGAACTCCACCGACTCACAAACAACCTATATATGCTAGAAACATCCATCTCGATCAATAATTAACACATGGGTCCTGAATATATATATATATATATAGGTATGATAATATAATAATACTCTCTAGGATCCTCCTTGAAATGTATCATTAAAATGTGTATAAACCACACTAAATACCCAATGAGTAAACAGAAAAACCAGCTCATTGCCTAAATATAGTAAACTATATTTACAAACTCATGAAGGCTCACTCATCAAGAATTTTATAGAAGAAAGTAACATAATAATAAATCATATATATAATAAGGGTACCCATATACCATTTTTTTAAAACCATACACCCTAAAACCCCAATGACTTATATCATGGTGTTCCCATTCCCTCCATAAGTTACGATGCACATTTGTGCATATAAATCATAGCCAAAACCACACCGTATTATCCAAATCACCATTATATCCACATGTTTATAAAATAAAGATCCATCAAAACCCTATATAAATATTAACTATACCTTAAGTCATTGTAGACCATACATAGATACACATGGAAAGTAAGAATATGCTAAAACCTTAAGTTGCAAAACCCACATATATATGTATGAAATAATTGAGATCCATTACAACCTATTTTGGGTAAACATATTATAACCATAATCCAACATAGCCCTAACATATTCACATACTAAGTCTATGTCTATAGGAGATATTAGGGTAGGGGGAGTAGTAAGTCATCTGTATCCTTAACAATATAGATGTTTGGAAACACCCAAAATTCAAAGAAAAATACCAGTGTCATCCACTCCAACTATTTGGGGTGGTAGAGAGTAATAAATAATAGAAAATAATGATATATTTAATACAAAACCATACTATGATAAATTTCATAACCATATTCTCCTTTATAGCTAATGTCCCATATGATAACCCAACTATCATCACTAAGGACTAGGAAGCCAATAGGCATACAAGCATCAGTGTTTAATTCCTTCTAAATATTTTTATTATTCACTTAATAATTTAATAACACTCCATAATCATTCAAGATTAATATTTAGATAAATCATGAATACAAGGAGATTAAATTCAATATTATTTCCATATTCATGTTCCTTTAATAATTTCTTTAATCTATATTTATCACTATGATGTCATCATCATTTAATAATTTCAACCACCCCCTTCTAATTAATCAATCATTCAATTAAATTTATGTATTTTTGGACACTGACAAAAATTTATTCCTATATATAGGAAGATATTGATACATATACACCCAAAGTGGAATGAATAATAAACAAGAGTATAAAAATCAATCATAATCTTGAGGAAATTAAATAATTCTCTCAATCTGAATGAATCATCTAAAAATCAATCCCATCACTTTCCAAAATAATTCTTGTCATTCTAACATTACTAAATTTTGCCACATCTATAAAAATAATATAACTTAACTCCTCACCATCAACCAACCATACCAGGTTTTAAGTTAAAAATCACAACAAAGGTAATATTTTCATTTATATATAGGCATATATGTTTCATCAACAATAATTTATAAATAAGAATTTAATAAGGCTATAATAAATAATAAAAGATATTATAAATAAGGTATAAATGCATTTACCCTTTAGATATTCAATTCCATAAATTCCATTTTTATTTACTATCTTGAGTTTATTAATTATTAATGGTTAAAATTCATAAATAAATGGACACATTATAATATCACTAAATTAGTGATGATATTATAATAAATATTCTAAAAACAACACTTATCAATTTAATAAATTTTTAGAATAATAAAAGAAAAAAAATATTCATAACCATTCTCATTTCACTATATTTAAGTTTTTATCCAATTTTTAATATCATTAGTTATGTGTGTAATCATAAGAAAATAGTACAAAATAATATCACATTATCTATAAAATAACATGTAGAATAAACAAAAATATCATAATTGTATGTGATACCACCCCATTATCTTTCCAATATTATATCTAGTTAATTATCTTCTTCAGTTTTTCACTATTATTTATCCACTAGAAACTGATGAATGATAAATCCAAATTTACAAAGAATAAAATACAAGTTAAAAATCACCTTCTTGATGAAAATATTAGATAAATCATAAAACATGAGTGGGGAGGAAGGGGAAGAGTTTTGCATGACCATAATCTCATTTGAGAACTCCTTATTGGATGTGAATCTTGTTGCATAGGTATAGGGGGAAGAAGAGTCGAGTTGTTTACAAGGTAGTGAACTCACTAGAGAAATCGCTGAATCTGAGGGCTTGTAATGCTCGAAGGGGATCACTAGAGAAGTTCTAGTCATATAGGCATTAATAGAGACATGAAAAATAAAATATAGGGGAGGAAGCAACTCAAAATATTAAAGAGAAAAGTGTAAAACAATTCATGTGATCCACTTGATTGGTTTCCCTTTAAGACTCATTCAATGCCCACCTAATTTGATACTACAAAGAGGAAGTCATGATGCATTTAAAATATGACATTACAACTCACTTACACATGTTATCATTTAATAAAAGTAGATAACTATTAGGTTTCACATAAACTTAATATTAATGTATTAGTTGATATTACATTATCACATAATGTAATATCAACCTTTGAATTGAGACTAAATTTATTTCATAATTTAATTTCAATATTTTAGTTTAGATTATATTTATTAGATAACATAATTTCAAGAATTGACTTGAGACTAATTTTATCACATAATGTAGTAGAAAGATTTTAATCAAGACTATTTTTGTCGCATAACTTTGTGTCGGTAATTCAATATAAACTACGTTATCACATAATGTATTATCAAGGGTGATCACCAAAAACTAATTTTTAACACCATGATATTTTGTAACATATTCTTGTTTAAATAAATTTAATCACTTTGATAGTTTACGATTCACGCAACCTCGAGTCTAAATAAAATGTAATATAGTATACCATTATAGCCAAGACATTAAATTGGTGGGTATGAATAAGAATAACCAAATTATAAAAATAATATGGTTTAAAAATGTATAAAATAAATTTATTGGTTATTCATTTATTAGAAATAAAATTAAAAATAATTTGAAATCAAAAGAAACATTTTTCTGAAAAACTGTTTTTATGCACACAATGTGTTTTTATCTTAATAAATTAAATTAATCATTTTTGGCAATTTTTTAAATTTTTCTATATTATATATTCAATTAAATATTTTATCATTCATCCAACATTCTTTTAGTCATGTGATAAGAAAAAATCTAGTTTTTTGCTTAAAATTTTTTTTTATAAAAAGAGGTTATATTGGGTTTTGAAAATTTATTTTAAAATTAACATTTTACAATTTTAGAAAAATTATTTTAAAAAATTAACTTCATTTTTGAAATTATAATGTCAAAATTATCTTAGAGTGAATTTTTGATAATTTTTTGAAAATATTAATTTTTTCAATGAATAGTAAAAATATAGTTTTTATTGAAAAATTCCTTTTCATTTAAGGAATTTAATATGTTACATTTTTTTTAAAATTTTTATATCATTGGAATAAATTTTATATTGAAATTTTATATAAATTTTTTATACTTAAGGATACGTTTTCTTTGGAAAAACACTTTTTTTTCAAGCCTATAAGTTTGATTTGAAATTAAATTCTACCACTTCTATGAATTTAATTTTATAAAATGGATTTCATATTTAATATAAGAAAAATTAATATTATTTAATAATTTCAAATTAAATTTTGTTCATAATAATAATAAAAATAGTAAAAATTAATCACTGTGGTTAAGGTTAAAAATAGGTTACCAATGTGGGGTTAAAACAAAATATAATGGTAATGTTTCCAATTAAACCTATTGGATGGAAATATTTTGAACTTATAATATAAAATTTTATAATCTATGTAAATTTTAAATCATTTATATTGGGAATGAATTTATCATTTTGTATTGTTTCTAGAAATTTCCAAAAAAGGCCCCCTCCCCCACTTATAAAAGGACCTCTCCTATCATCTTCTATCCACACTTTAATAACCTTTTGGTTCAGACAATAATTTACCAAATTAGTTCATTAAATACCTCTCAATAAACCATATTCCTTGTTTTGATCATAATACCATCCTATTAAGGCTTTATGTATAAACCTAAAGAGGTTCTCTGAAGAAGATGTATAGTTCTAAACCATGCATTTTCATTTTATTTATTCTTCTAGCTCCTTAAAATATTATCCAAATATGAAAAAAATATCTTCAATATTGTGAGATTTTATTATTTTAATGTAATGACATATATCCATCCCTTCTTCCATCAAATGAGAAATGAAACCATCGATCATGTGAATGGAGAACTACTACATCACAAACCGATGTAATTTGTTTTCCATCACCACCTCTCATGGATGGATATAATTATGGATTTAATATATATATATATATATATATATATATATGATATTTATGAAATAATTATACTTCTAAAATTATTATATCACATTTACCTTCTTACCTTCCAATCTATTGGAAAATGATAATGTCATTCATGCATACGTTTGGACTACTTCCTCCATGAAGCGATGTGATTAGTTTTTAATTTAATTTTGAAATGTTTGGTAATAATGATAGATTTAATGAATATATATGATATAATAATGTTTCTATAAATGTGAATTATTATTTATCTTTTTTTCATTAATTAAAAATTGGAAACAATGTTCATACGTACGTATGACCTACCGTCTACATGAACGATGTAATTCATTTTTCTATCTATAACTTTTATGGATGACTATAAATATATATATAATGAATATATATGATATTTTAATCATTATTAACATTATACATATTATTTAACCATTATAAAATTACAAGGACTAAAACTATTGATCCAAAACATACAACAAAAATGAAGCAGTTATTACCCGTTACCGTGATTTTAACAAAGAATTGTTAATTATTGGGTGAAAAAGATTATAAGTAAATCACATAAGGTAATTTATATATGATTATGGTTCTATAATAAATCTATATTTATTATATAGTAGGTTCATACACATACGAATTAATTTTAGCCTGTGGTAGGGCTTTATTTCACAATCTTATCATTATTCAAGATTTTTTATGTTGAAGTCTCCACCTGGGGAATTATTTGATCATCATATATTAAACCCAATATATTTTATTAAACTTGTTTATCTATGGAAATTAAAATTTTCTTTTATTTTCCACTCTTTAAGTTCTCAAGATACCGAAACCATGTTTTTAAGGAAATCTAACTTTGTTTTTCTACTCAGTCAGGAATCCTTTTCTTATATATCCATATTTTTCTTAAAATGTTTTAAAGAATATTATTACTATTATAAAATTATGTATTAAAGAAATTTCTACCCATTTTGTTAAAAAATAGTATAAATGGAATATTTATTCCATTTTATGAATGAAGTACTTTTTTAATTTCTAAAAAAGTGTTAACAGAATGTTTTTTTAACTAATACGGTATGATTTTTTCCACAGATTACTTTATAAGTTTCAAAGGTTAATTTTAAAGAAAATATCATCCTTAATATTGTGATTTTTTTTTATATTTTGAATACTTTATTTTAAAATGAAATGGTAATTTCCCTAAATAAATATTCTAGTGATCTTTCTAAAGTATCTTCATATATGTCAACATTCTTTGGTGGATATACTGCTTTATCATAGATGTACTATTTTGATACCATTCTCCATATTAATATGGATATTTTATGATTATATTTATTTATTAGGGAAATTATTAACATTTTATATTATATTTTTTTAATATGATTGTTTACACTGATTATGTTTCACCCATTTTATTTGAGGAATGTATTGGACTATTTAAGTGATGGGTGAGACCCACTATAACCCCTCAATGCATCAGTAAGTCTCATGAGAAAAATTAGTTTGGGTATTTGACTGAGGCCTTATACATTTATGTAATATATCTTTGAAGGATATTTTTTTGATATGTTTATGATGTCCTATATTATGCATCCCCTCATTATGAGATTAGTTATTGATTTCCATGTGATTATTTGATTAGTTATGATATCCATGGATAAGTTTCATGATCCTATGATAAATTATATGGAGTTATTGGATAATAATTTATTACTAACATATTATTATTTATGATAAAGTTATTAATTTAATTTCATGTGTTTTTAGATATTTACATTTCCATATTGATTATGCCTTATTTAGTCATGATAGTTTCAACTGTACGCATACCCTTACTGATCATCTGAGATCACCCCTTTCTTATGTTTCCATTCCCTAGGATTCCTAGAAGTGTATATTTATTGATATGTAGGGATATTATAAATGTAATTGTTGTGTTATCAAAGAATATACTTGAAATATACTTACTCTAAAGCCACTAAACTAGTGCCCCAATTCAGTAGATCACATGGCCCCAAGCACACCTCCCCGTACACAAGAGGCTACTGACCAGTAGTTAGGGTCTAAAGGGTGTATGGTGGGGATAATATACCCTCATGATCAAAGTAAAAAAGTAATATAAGAGATAATTAATAGATGAAACATTATAAATAAATAATTAGTGAAAGATAATAACAAAAACTAAAAACAAATAATAAATGAATGAATAATCATGCATGAACATGTGATGCTACAAAATAAAGGTAGTATGAATACAATAAGAAATACATAAATAATAAACATATAAAATTAAAAAATACCCAAAGTCTATCACAATGATCATCCCAAGCTCCATCTTAGTCCTATACTCCTAAGATCCCATGTACAATAGTATCAACGTAAGAATAAATCCATGATATTGAACATACAAGCATGAGGTCTATTCGGGTACCAATAGTGGCTCAAATAGGGTGTCAGATAAACTTAGTAGGCCACCACCAATGATGTCTAATTATATCCAGTATGTGAATATTAAATACAATAGTGTGTAGGTATATCAATAAGGAAGTAAATAAATAAATATAAATAAGTCATCTTGGGTTCCTCAAAGGACACCTAGCCAATCATACCTACTTCAACCTAAGCTGAGATACTTCTACATTCATGTCACCATATATGTAGGTATAATATTTATATAAACATGTATGTATATATATTCACTATATACATAATATCATATATAAGTATATATATAGATACATAGTTCTAGCTATATCTTGAAGAATAAGACCAAGGTATCCACATAATAGCAGAAAAAGAGTCATTTAATTAATTAAGACATAAACCAGAACATCCCAACTAGGGAACATAGACAAGTTCTTAAAAGTGAAATATTCATATAGGACCCAGGGTAACCCCATAAAATCTATATATAAACATGATCAAGAATGTAAGAAATAATATTTATCCTATGAGACCATGCATTACATTCCTACTTAGGAACCAATGTATCACTCGAGATGTAATGTAAATCAATTAACCAATGAGCCTATATGAGGTGTTTCTTATAAGGAACCTTGATATCTATCCATGGTCTATTACAATTTATTAACTAATGATCCCGTCCATGGCATTACACATAAGGAATCCAGGTATCACCCATGGATTAACATAATTCATTTAACCTCTAAGTCCATCCAAGTCAATTTTTATAATGAAACTGGGTCTTGCTCATGGTATATATAGTCTCAAACAACCTATGAGCCTATACAAGGTGTTCTATATAAGTAACCTGAGTATTTTGCAAGGAATACATAATTCATTCAATATATTATCTCATCCAAGGACTTACATAGAAAGGAACCGAAGTATCACTCAATGTTTAATACAATTTATCTAACCATTATAATTTAAGTAATAGATAAGGCCATGTTATTAAGAATTCCATACCAAAATTTAAATATGAATAAAAATAAGTTCATGTCCATAAACATTTCATATCATGATTCAAGTATAAAACTTTTTCCATTTCATTTATAGGAAATTAAGAAGGTCATGGGAAGGTGCATTCCATTTATCATTATAATATAGCTCCATTTGATTTCCCCTTTTTACTAATTAAGACAACACACCTCATAAGTAGTTTTATTAGAAAATAAGGGGTATGGTTATCATGAAATTGTAGTTAAATAAATTTAATAATTTCTTTCATAGGGGATAATTCAATACACATCAAAAGGTAATGAAATCCTAATAAAAACATTATGTTCACAAGAATCTAAAGCAGCACACCTACAAGGGTGGTTTAATTCCATGGTTAATGAATAGGGGTCAAAGGTATATAAGGAACACACCCAAAATGGGTGGTTAGAGTCAATAAATATGACCTATAATGATTTAATTTTATGTATAAGGATTAACTAATTTAGTAGGTTAGAATTATCATAGATAATTTCACAATTTTTAAGATAGACACATAAATATATTTCACGTGGAAGAAAGAAAAAATTTATAAAAAATATAGACTTTAAGGGAAATTACATAGACCACCTACCTTATTATGAGGATAGTCCACTTATCCAACATTGGTCTATGATTTTATACAGAATGAGAGAAATTATAAGAATATAAAAATTTCCTAAAAATAGGGTATATGAGATCACATTGCAATAAAATTCAATATGGTGAAGAAAAAAATAAGGGAGGTAAGAGGAGTCTTATCTTTACCTCTACACTTCCAACACAACAAATGATGGTCAATTTTGATACCGAATAAAGGAGAACCCAAAATGGAAGGGGGAGGAAGAGGTGGATCATGTAGGAGAGGCTTCTAGAGAAATGGGGGAAGAAAAGGGGTGAAAAACCTTTAAGAACCAGAGGGGTAAAATGAAATTTTTTACCTTTTTAATGAGTCACACAGTTTGTCCACATGGTTTAGAAAACTATGTGCCAAGTATGTTGTGCCACTATCCAAGGACACCCTCACTTTGCACAGCTACCACACAGTTAAACAAACCATGAAAAGATCATGTGATTCTCCTAAACATATTTCTGTAGGAATCTTGCATGGTTGTGTGTCCTTAGAAGTATGGGTTCTCAAACCATGTGTCACCCCTTATATGTCCATATAGTTTTCTATTGAGGGGTATATGATTTTAAGAGACAATATGCCCCTGTTTTCTTCTCCGAAAATGAGTTTCTGAAGATGATGATTTTGAAACACATGAACTTACGAGACACTTCTTGGTCCCTAAATTATATCCAAAAACAATAATTTTATGTGATACAACCCTCATAATTTTAATTTGAGTCTTAATTTATGATTCATATCATCCATGAAATAAAATTTAAAATTCTCTTATAATTTTGAATAGGTTAAAAATACGAGACACTATAATCTCCCCAACTTTGAACTTATCATCCCTAATAATCCTTTGGGAAATAATGAAAACATCACCCAAAATACCTGGGTCATGAGTTACTATTCAAATTATAATGTCCTGATCTGGATGCCACTAAACAGTGTCCTGAGCTGGTGAGTCACATGGACTCAAGCACATCTCCCAAAATTCTAGAGGCTTCCAAGTACCAGTGAGGGCCTAGGGTGCATCCATGGGGAGAATATTCTGTCACTTCAGAGTGTAACAAATATAAATAACAATAAAAATTAATATAAAAAGTAGTAAATCATCCAAAAAAATATAAACATCAAATATAGAAATATATAAAAAATTACATAAGTAATATCATATATAGAGTGATATTTTATGTAATGTCATGTGTCTACAAAGCATCCAATATAGGTATATAGGCATTTGTAAAATACATGTATCAAAATACCAAAAAGACCAAAATGGACTATTCAAGATCACATCATGAGCCTCATCTTGGTTTTTTACTCCTCTACTCCTAATCATGGAACAAATAAAGCATCGTGCTATGGGTGCTTTCCCGAATCCCTACCTTCACCCATATATTCTTTTTGGGTACCAAAAAATATCTCAAATATGGTGTGAGATAACACTTAGTAGGCCAACACCAATGATGTCTATAACAAATATATTCTATGAAATATAAGCAGAAACAATGTGAAATATATCATAGGTAAAAAGTACTAAAAGTAAATCAAGATAAGTCCATTAGTACTATCTATCCTACTAAGGCTATCTGAAAACAATAGTCAAGATCCTAAAACAATGGTAGTGTTAAAAGATAATAATAGGTGTAATATAGTCTAGTCAATCCACTATAATATGATACCCATACTTGGACTACCTATAAAACATTCTAAGAGATCCACCACAGCCACTTCATACAACCAAGTGTAAACCAATTCCATGAGAATTCCATACAATCCAATATATAACATTCATCAAAAACTATACATATAATCATGTCATCAACAATGGGAATACTGTGTAATAAAAAGTGTCAAATTATGAAGGGTTTGATCCAAGTTATAGAAGACCAAGGCATCCTTACCGTGTGCTAGGAGAATCTTGATGGAAACTCAGTAAAGACCTAGGTGGAGTTCAAGGTAAATGTCAACATCACACGTCTAAAGAGTGTCCAAGAAATCTGGACCCAAGGGGATACAAGGCCCAATTCATCCTATGTAATCAATACCCAAGGAGGAAATAATTCCTTGGAATATAGTATGTAAAACAAGATCCATAAGAGAAAAATATATGGCATATAATGGAATCAAGATCCAATTTATAGAAAATGAGGCATCCACAACCATTTCAAATCATAATCTCATTCAGCCATCATTTCACATTAAAACATGTTCCATGAGTTTACTCACTCATTTGTATAATTCCCATTCAAACAATTTAAATAATTTAATCATATTGTATCACATGGAAGAGGAAACATCTATATCTTAATTAATCAATTCAATTCAATAAAATAAATTATAAGGTCTTCCTCTATCTAGGAAAGCTCACATGAACCCCACATGTGGTATAACAAAAGGTAAAATACAAAGGCATACCCGATGAGTGGCCTAGGTTGAGGAAACATCCTCCAACAAATTCAAGGGTTCTACTGGTAATCCTTAATAGGTTCTAATGCATTCAATTAAATCATTAAATTAATTTATAGGGCACCGTAAAAAATTCCATAATGCATCACAACAACAATATAGTTTATAAAACACCAAAACATTTGAGAAAGGGTATAGAAAACCTACCATAGGTCTATAATAGAGTGATCATCTAGTATCAACTTTTGATCTGATCCATATTAGAAGAAAATTGAAGAAAAGATAAAGAAACTAAAAATAAGTCATATTATATTGCACCTAAATAACTCTATTGACACTAAGAAGAATGAATAAAAACATAAGAGGGAATGATTACTAACCGAAACAATTCTAAAGAGATGATCGATGCTCAAATATAAGTTTGGATAGAGAAATGGGATACAAATATATGGATTTCCTTCAAAGAATCTCCCACACACGAGGTTCTTCCAACAAAGGAAGAAAATATAATAGGTTTAGGTTTTAAATATTTTTAAGGGAAAATGGTAATTTTCCTAAAATTTACTGGGATAAATAGTTTGATAAACCATTCACCAAATGTGAACCCTTCATTGTGTTAAGGGTCACCCTGCATGGTCATGGAACACGATTTGAAAAACTATGCACTGATGGTGCATTTTGGCTCTGCTAAAAACTAGAGGTGCCTTGCATGGGTGTGCACATATATCCGTATGGTTTCCTTAAACAATGTGGGATCCTTCGCCACACTTTCTAGGAATTGCACAGTTATAAAAACTATGCATCATTCCTTACATGGTTTCTACTAACCATGTGTCCTACCCTATTTTTCCCTAAATATGGGGATCCGGGCTCCGAACAAGCCCTGGACACTCCCAAAACTTCCATGATCTCATCGGGAAATTATAATAGGTTAAAATAAAACATTTAAACTGAAAAAAAAGATAAATACCTTGTGGAAAAAACCTGTAATATTATAATCTCCCCCCTTAAATATATTAGTCCTTGAATTTCCCTCTCAAGGGTGATCAATATTCTCTTAAGAATAAATCTATCCACTGAGAATGTATGTCAGCCTCCTGCTCCCAATTATCATTTTATAAATGGTTGTGTTTATATTTCACCTAAACTAGAGGAATTTAATGAACTTAGAGAACCTTTTTTCTTCTATAAAAAATATGTATAGGATGATCCTCAATGGACACATATACCTATTACTAAACCTCCTCAGGATACATAATATGAGATAGGTTTGAGTGATATTGGTGTAGTTGGGATACATGGAATACAACATGCATGGTCCAGTACCTATGAGGTAATCGCAACTAATAGGATACCTATACGAATCTCTCCAAAATCTCAAATGGCCCGACATATCTCGATGAAATTTTACCCTATTTCATAATAAGTTTGTGTACCAACCATGGTGAGATACGTAAAAAGAGTTGATCCCCAAACTCAAACTCTAGAGGTCATTGATGATGATTTCTGTAAGATTTATATCATTACTATGCAGTATTCATATACTTTTTGATGAATTAGACCTAATTAGAAGTCTCCTGTATGAGACACATTCCTAGTAAAGCTACCTCACCTACCTCTATCCAGTACAATGGTGATCGACATAGACTACTATAAAAATCCTCATAAGGTTCCATCTGTATATTCACATGATAACTATTATTTTAGGTGAACTCAATTAAGGAAATATTCCTCTCCTAAGATCCCCCAAAATCCATGATAAATTCTTGTAGTATATCCTCAATCACTTGAATCGTATGCTTTGACTGGCCATCAGTCTAAGGGTGATATACTGTGCTCAGAATCACCTATATACCCAAATCCCTTTAAAAACACTGCTAGAAAAGAGACATAAATTAGGTGTAGCTATTCAATACCATGGTCTATGAGACCCCATGAAGTCATAATATGTCACCGATATACAACTTCCTAAGCTCATCTACTGAGAAGGTTCCACTGATTAGTAGGAAATGAGAAACCTTCATGATCCTATCCACAATAACCCATACACCACCACCACCTCGAGGATACCATGAAAAAATGGTCATGAAATCCATCTCGACATCTTACCACTTCCACTTAGAAATGGGTAACTACTGTAAAATCCATACCAAATGCTGATGTTCTACCTTCACCTGCTGACAGGTGGAACACCACATAAAAAACCTGCCACATCACATTTCATCCCTGACCACCAACAGTAGTGACATAAATAACAATACAAATTGGTAATTATGGGATGTACTTCCCAAACCGAGGCATCAAACTCATGCATCATCTCATTGCATATTTCCACTGTAACCCAAATTTGATCATGAATATGCAGGATTTCATCCTCACCTACAAACTAATTAGAAGGTGAGTCCCCACTTTCCACACTCTCCCATAGGGCTTGTCCCTTATAATATGATATATACCTCATCCTTAGTCTATTTATAAGGGTAGAGGTCACAACTAAGAATAAGAGAAAAGTATAGATGAAAATTTCTGCCACCTCCAAGTACTCCTCTAAAAAAAATCCACAATCTATCACTCACTACTGGCCAAAAAAATTGCCTGCCTTTGAGTCCTCCTACTCAGTGTATTGACCATTGTATTTCCTTTACCAAGTATATAGGAAATCTCAAATTAAAAAGACTATAGGTACTCAACCCACATTCACCGACTCAAATTTAGATCACTTTTTGTAAATATATAATTGAGGCCTTTTTGGTCTGTGTACACCATAAAATTATTTCCAAGTAAGTAATGTATCCAACAACATAAAGCATGAACAACTACAACCAACTCAAGATTGTGCATTAGGTAACTCCTCTCATGTGGTCTCAACAGACAAGACTCATACACCATGAATCTATCCCCTACATTAGAAATGGTCCTAGATTGATATCTGATGCATCATAATATATAATGTATCTCTTTTCCAATTCTAGAATAATCAAGAATGGCATTGAATTTAGTCTCCCTTTTAGCTTCTAAAAGTCTATCTCACAAGTATCAAACCATAAAAACTTCACCCCCTTCTTATTCAATCCTATTAGTGGTGTTTCTAAGTGTGATAAGTCCTGTATGAAATTCATGTAATATTCAACTAGCCCCTAGAAACTCTGTATGTCAAATAAATTCTTGGGATTCCCCCAATAAACTAAGTCTCTCACCTTCTCCAGGTTAATTGATACTCTTATCTCTAAGATAATATGGCCCAAGAAGTGAATCTTATCCATCCAAAAGTGTAACTTTGTGAGCTTAGAATATAACTAATTCTCTATTAGTGTATATAAAATGATCTCAAGATGTTTGAAATGGCCATGTAAATTATGAGAATGAACCAAGATATCATCCCTAAAAACCAAAAAAAATGAATCCAGAAAAGTTTAGAAAACTCGGTTCATCAGTGCCATAAAAAACAATGGCGTGTTTGTGAGACTGAATGACATAACCACTACTCATATAGACTATACCTTATATGAAAAGCTATATGAGGTATATCTCTAGGTTGAACAAGCACCTGATGATAACGTGACCTCACATAAATTTTTGAGAACACTAGAGCTCCTCAAAGATGATAATATAGTTCATCTATGCATGGAAAAGGATACCAGTTCTTAAACATCATCTGGTTAAATTTATGATAATCCATTAATATCCTGAGGGTACTATCCACATTTTTCACAAAAATGACTAACGAACCCACAAACAAGTACCATGTTATATAAAACCTTTTTCTTATAAATCCTCTAGCTGCCTCTTAAGCTCCTACAACTCTATAGTAGTTATCATGTAAGAAGGAATGGATACCAGTGCAACTATTGGAACTACATCAATAGAGAAATACACCTATCTCTTAGGGGGTAAACTAGAAACATGATCCATGAAAACATCCCTAAAATGATCAACCACTAGAGGAAATTCTACTTGACATGATCCCTGATCATCCATATATAAACTAGAATCCCGGGCTCTCATCCCACCCAACCCACAATTCTTTAGTCCATCTTAGCTTTCCTGGACATCCCATTCACCATTATAAATAGAAACTCTTCCCCATGGTGATGTGAAGGTAACCCTATGATAATAGAAATCGAGATAGGCTCAATAAGAAAATAGAAAGTACATCCCAAGTATGATGTCAAACCCTATCATCCTGGGGAAAAAAGATCCCTATAAAGTGACACACAAAAATCTCAAGGGGGAACTCCATGCACTCGAGTACACTCTCTGATATGATTCCCAATGGAGTATCAATTGTCATAACAAACTTAGAAAATTGAATAATGGGCCCAAGGATCTCCACAACTGGTATAGATATAAAACTATGAGATGCAACCACATCAAAAAGAGCTAAAACAAGTATAGAGGCTACTAAGATTGTACCTCTCACTGTATATGACATAACTCTATGCTTTTCAGGTGTAGTCTATAAAAAATATATTTGGCATGAACTGTGAACCTATGAAACAACCTCACTACCCAGAGTAGGGACACTATGTTTCTTGAGTACAACTAGTTCCTGGATTCCTTTTCTGTAACCACCACCTTAACCTGAATGACCAGTAATTCTCTATATCCTAGCATGATTCAAAGCTATAAAATCTTCTCTTGAACCTGGAGTCAGAGATGAACCCATTAAAATAACCACTAGAGGTAAGGTCCTAAAAAAACACCACACATGACCCATCCTTCCATAAGCTCAGAACTCGATTGGGTCTTGATCAGACTGATTCCTTATGTGTCCCCATATTCCACACTGATGACAGAAAACAATACTACCATCACTAGTAGCCTAGATGATGCTAATTTCATGAGAAGCCTCAAAATGGATCTTCTTTCCACTAGAAGCTGTACCACTAGGTCAAGAGGCTACACTTACCTTCTCTTCACCCCCATCTTCCCTCAGGTTCCACTTTGTAATAAATTCCTGGTTCACTATTTTAGAAATAGTCATCAACCTAAAAACATTAACCTATGATCGAATGAAATGCCTAATACCTTCCTCAAAGCATCTCACCCTCGATGCCTCATCAACAAGATATATCAATGAAAAATTTTACAGCTATGTAAAGTGTTCCAAATAATCCATAACAGTCATTGCACCTTACTCCATATGCATGAGCTCACTAGCCTGATCTACTCTCAGAGTCTTGGGAAAAAATTATTCTTATAACCTAGTTTGGAAATCATCCCAAACCATATCTCATATACTTTCAGCCTAGTTCAAAAAATCCCACCAAAACTTTTCTGATCTCCGATGCATATATGTCATAAGCATCAATCTCCTCTTAGAAGGTGTCTCTAGATGCTCAAATATCTACAATGTAGTTTGAAGCCATAACTCAATAGCCTGTGGACCTCTATCCCCCAAAAAATGTGGGAGGATACTACTGCTGGAACACATGCGTCAGCTCTTCCAAGGACAAGGTAGGATGCAGTTCTCCCTAAATAGTTTACATATAGTGTAAAATACCCTTGTGGAACTACTCCTCAGAACCCATGTCTAGTAAAATATCTGGTTTCACAACTGACACTACATGAGGATCCACTAGTATCCCATGGACCACCACCTTCAGAGTATGATCTTCACCACCCACCTGGCATATTACTAGAGTTCATCATGGTGTAAGGTCTCTAAAATTCCATACACAAGCCTTAGAAAAGATATATAAAAAATTAATCACTATTTAAAACATATTATAGGTAAAAAGATTCCTATAAAAACATCACACCCCTCTGCCTGATCCTAGAGCCAAGGCTGGGTAAAAATAAATGGTTGTAAAAATTACAAGAGACACTACCTATTTCCCACTCTAAATCTGAGTTAAGTTAAATTTCTTTGTTTCACCAATTCAATTCCCATTTTAATTTAAATTTGTATCACAATTATCTTCAAATGGTCAAACCAAATCATTGAACCAAATGGTTCACCACTTTTGATCCATAATGTCCCATACACCTCATGAACCAAAATATGACATCCAATAAATCTATACCATAACACATTCGAGTCTATGCGACTAGTGGTCCATGAATCAATGTTCCATAGTTTTATACTTAGGGTGTCTACTATAGACTAATTAGGAAAACACTGTTTAGGTTATGGAAGGCACTCTAGATACCAACCTTGTTTCTCAATCTCCTATAAAAATCATTTTAAATAGCAGGTATATTACACAAGGAAAATATCAAAAAGTCATGAAGTCAAGCAATGCGCCATATATGGCATGTTATAATACATGGCATATAAATCTTGTAAGGTGCCTAAAATGATTCATGAGATTCATACCCACATATCATCAGGAAATAAAGGAAAATATAGAATCATAAGGAACATCGAACCACAAGTGTTCCACCCAATGTTGGGATCAAATAAACTGTAATAGAAAAAATCCAGAAAAATAGAAATTTCTATTCATGAAATTTTGGATTTTTCCTGTAAATAGGCTAGCTAATCCCAGAAAAAACTCATTAAAAATTCCAATTCCTTCCTATCTTTGTATATTGTCTCAAAATATTAATACATCTAGAAAATAAAATGCTTTAATACCACTTTGTAATGTCCCGACTCGTATTCCATTAAATGACACCCAATTTGGTGGGTCACATGTACTCAAGTGCAACTCCCCAAATTCCAAATGCTACAGACTAATAGTGAGGTCCTAGGGTGTATCTGTGGGAAGAATATGCCCTCATGTTAGAGTGTAACATAGAGGAATAACAAAACAGTTAATAGCATTAGCAGTAAATCATCCAGACAAAAGATAAAAATCAATGAAAAAATATATAAACAATTCTAGAAGTAATATCATATATAAAATGATATGTCATGACCCTTAATGTACCTAAAAAGAAGAAAAAATAGCTATATAATAATCTATACAATACATGTATCAAATACCAAAAAAACCAAATGGAACTATCCTAACTAGCATCAGGATCCTCATCTCAGTCCCACGATTCCCTGCACCTAATCAAGGTACAAATCAAGAATCATATTTTGGGTGATTTCCCCGATCCATAACTACATCCATATAGTCTATTTGGGTACCCAGCAATGGCCCAAACAGGGTGTGAGATAACACTCAGTAGGCCACCACCAACGGTGTTTATAAAAAATTCAGTCTGTGTAATATAAGAAGAAATTGTGTGGAATATATCATATGTAAAAAATATTTAAAGTAAAGTGAGACAAGTCCATTGATACTATCTAGCCTACCAAGGCTCCCTAAAATCAATATTCAGGATCCCAAAACAAGGGAAGTAGTAAAATAGAATAACATGTGTAATACAATCTAGTCAATCCATTGTAATCCGATAACTATACCCGGGCTACTTGTAAAAGATGACAAGTTATCCACCATGACCACGTTGTACACAAAAGTGTAATCCACTACCATGACCATGCCGTACAATCCAGTATATAACATTCATCATGTCATCACCATATCATCATTTCATCTACAATGGTCGTGTTGTGTATTCAAAGTGTGAGACCACAAAGGGACGAATCCAATGTATAGAAGACCAATGTATCCTCATCGAGTCCCGTGTGCATCTCAATGGAAACTTGGTAAAGACCTGGGTGGAGTCCAAGGATCATGTCAATGACATAGGTCTAAAGAATGTCCAAGAAAGCCAGATCCAAGGGGTAGCAAGGTCCAAAGAATCCTATAGAATCAAGACCTAATGAGGAAACAAGTCAAAGGCATCCACTACCACAAATAAGATCCATGAGAGAAACAACCATGGAATCTCATGGAATTAGGATCCAAGATATACCAACTAAGGCATCCAATACCATTTGAAATCATAATCTCATTCAACCATCATTTTATATTCAATTACATTTCATGAGTTTAACCACTCATTTGTAAAATTTCCTTTCAAACAATTTAAATCATTTAATCATCATGTATCACATAGAAAAGGAGGAAATATCTATCATCTAATTAATCAATTCAATTCAATCAAAAAAATTATAAAGGATTCCTCTATCTAGGAAATATCACATGCACCCCATAGGTAAAAGGTAAAATACAAAGGCACACCCCATGGGTGGTCCAAGCTGGGGAAAAAATATCCAAAAAACAAAAGGGTGCTAATGAGAATCCCTAACAGGTTCCAATTCATTCAATTCAATCATTCAATTAATTTATAGGGAACCTATGAAAATTAAAACTTGCGAAACAATGAACATACAACTTATAAAACAACAAAACATATTGGAAAAGGTATATACCACCTACCATAGGTCTGTAGTAGAGTACTCATCCAAAATAAACTTCTAATTAGATCCAGATCAGAAGAAAAATGAATAATGGATGAATAACATGGAAATATGGCATATTAACTTGCACCTAAATTACTTTGTTGACACTAAGAAGAATAAATAAATTCACAAGTGGAAATTAGTACTCATCATCATGAATCCAATGATATGATTGGTCCTCTAACCCAAGTTTGAAAAAAAAACAGGACCAAAATAGACGGATTTTACTTAAAAGGATCTTCTATGTCTGAGGTTCTACCAACAGAGGAAGAAAATAGAATAGTTTTAGTTTTTAAATTTTTTTTATGAAAAAACGGTTATTTTACCAAAATTTACTTAGCCACATAGTTGGTCAAACTATGTGCCAACTGTGACCCCTTCACTATGTTAAGAGAAACCATGCATGGTCATGGCACATGACTTGAAAAACTGTGTGCCGACTATTCATTTTGGATCTACTAAAAACTACTAGTGCCTCGCAGAGGAATAAGCCTCCCTCCACACAGTTTCTTTCAATCATGAAGTCTTCTTAGGCCCATTATCTAGGCCTCTCATAGTTAGAATTATCAAGTGGATTACCCTTCATGGTTTCTACTATCCAAGAATCCTACCTTATTTTTTCTTAAAAGTGGAGATCTGAGCTCCAAACAAGCCCCATACACCCTCAAAATTCTCATAACGTCCTCTAGAAATTACAATAGGTCAAAATAAAACATTTAAAATGAAAAAAAGATCCAAACCTCATGAAAAAAATCTGGGATCTTACATAAATAGCTGCATTTGATTTCCCACATCCAAAACACTTGTAAATGCTAATTTAAATGCATGGTACTTAAGCTGCTAAAACTCCCTCCAATGCTCATATTCAAAATGGAAACATCAAACAATGCTTATATGAGACCTTATAACCCAAAAAATGATCATGTAATTATCTATTTTATCATCTGGAATATGGATCAACCCACTATAATCTCTATCTATCCATGGATAATTTCGATCCACAATACCCCCACTACTAGAATTGTCTATTTACAAATTCCCTTAGAATTCTAACAATGCACCTGATATGATTATCAATTCAATTAAATGTCTAATTCTCAATTTAATTCATTAAGACTAGTTGAGTAGAAGTTTTCATGAAAATAGTTATCCAAACTTATATTGCACTCACCTCATCCTGATGACATGCCAAAAGTAGTTCCTCACTGACAACATGCAACCAAACAAGTGAAGTAAGTTAGGCCACCATCGACCAATTATTTCAAAAAAACACTCAGAATCAATAGCTAAAACATTTGGAAACCTAATATAAATGACTTTAAACTAATTCACCTTGATATTGATTCAAAAATATTTACCAAATACCATAACTATCTTTCAACTATGTCTATAAAAAAACTAATTGTTTTTTCCATCATGCCATAGCATGACCATATGTGCCTACCTGATCCATCACCCTTGGATCATCACACCCAAAAAACATCATATGAGCCCATCTATAAGTTCAGGGTAACCTCAGAATCAAGTAATGAAGTCTATGGATCCCATAAATGGTAGTCCATTCTTAGGATTTTATAGGTCAGATGTCGATACATAGCCAAAATGTCCTGTATCGAGAACACTGACTGAACCCAACAGTGGTATCTTGCCTGGTGATCAAGTCAAATAATTGGGTGGTTCCCATGATTCCATCCAAGGAATTCCTACATGGGAATCCTAGCATCACTTATGGAAATCGTTCCTCTATAATTATTTTCACTACTAGAGCACAACTCTGAAAGAGTCCATTTATTGAGCCAACAAGGCGTTTAAATTCTTTATTTTTAGATTGGTGTATAACCGACACTCTCTTAGTGTACCATGGGTGATTTTAAGATAGAGAATATGACCATCTATGAACTAGGATTATACTAAGAGGATATCAATGATCATTAGTAAGACCCAAGATAGTCCCATCATGTCTAAGATGAAGTGCCTGATGTGGTTCTCAATGAACCATAATTAACTACACCTTAGAATAATAGTCAAACCATTATGGGATGACATATTTTAAAAGAGATCATAAGTAACTTTTTATGTATCCTCATTAACCGACCATGATTACCTCACTAAAAGGGCATGATTTGATTATTTTAAAACCCCATACTATAGTCCTACCTCAACTCACGTTGTCCTTAAAGGTTGCATACATATCCAACCATTTCATCATTGTGATTCCAATAAAACAACAAGAAACATCAAAAAAATTAAATTACCAGGTTGATTATTCAACTTTAGCCTGAATATAGAATCTTGAATCAATCCAATCCCATTACCAAGTTTTATATCAAGAATCATCCCAACTACTTGAACTCAAACTTATAAGACTTATGGTATTTTAGAAGAAAATGTGACCACCCCCAAAAGGTATTTTATGGTTTTTATCCCTCTTCTTGGAATGACACACTAAAAAGCACTTGATGTGATGCTACCCACTTGGGTAGGGTCCTAGTAACTGTTTAATGAGAATGGGAACTCATTCCATGGAAGATGCTCCATCCACCACTAAACATAGGTTACATATGTGGCCAACATGCTTTTACCAAGCAACAAATCAAAAAGAGAGGGAAATAAACCAATTAAAAGCATTATAGATAATCTTTACTCTATAGGTACACATGATTCTATCCTGATACATTCACATGAACATTATTAGAATAAAAAATATAAGCCAAAACTAAACCAATTGGTAGTGTTACGAAACCATATCCTTTTAAAACCTCATCCTCCAGTACTAAGATAGCTCAAAATCCTCAATAATTATAGGTCATTCTAAACCATAATAGACCCAAGAACATATAATAATAGATAAATGATTTAATTATTCCCACTAAAGTCATACAGTTTGCTGCACCATTATACCAACTCGATGGGTACTACGTGTATTGACATGTACTACCCCAAGATTTCATCAATGTAGTGGGATGCACATTAATATTATCAATAGGACCATCAACCCTATAAATCCTAGTATGCAATGGATCATAAAAAATATTTATCCCAAATTCGTATTATCCATATGTGTCATGTATGGTCTTCACTTTGAGGTATGTATTTAATTTTAGTTTTAATAACATAAGTTTTATTGCCTTTTTTGTAAATTGTTTTGTTGGAGTTCGAGCTGAGCGCGATTTTAGTGGTACGCACTTGCGCTGATAAATGGACGTGGGCTTGACGTTTCCCGACGCACGGGCACGACACAGGTGAAGCCTTATGGCCAGCCCGGTACACGGGTGGTCTTACTTGGTATTATTAATATTAACGTTTTAAGCGAGTATTTATTTTATTTTATTCTTATTTCCTTATTATTATAAATATTATTAGTATTTTTATTACTTTTCAATTTTTAACTTATATTATTAAATCCTTTATCATTTTCTATTTTAGAATAGTTTAATTATTATTATTGTGTGTGTATACATACATAAATATATATATATATATACATGTATATATATATATGTATTTATATCTCTCCATTTTTATTTATTTATTTATTTTATCTTTATCATTTCATTTATTTTCTTTTTATTTTATTTAATTATTTTTTTACCCACCTAAGTCCTACCCTCGCCGCCACCCCCATCTCTTTTTTTTTCTTTTCTCTCCCCCACGTTTTCTCCTCCCTCTTTTTTTTCTTCCCTCTCCCTCACGCGGCCCTCTCCCCTCTCCCTGTCTAGTGCGCCTCACCCTATTCCCCTTCCTATATTCCCTTTTCTCTTCTCCTCCCTCTCCATTCTTCTTCTCTCTTCCTTATCCCTCCCTTATCTCCTCTTATCCCCATACCTTCTCTCCCACGGCTCCAGCACACTCCCCCCCCTTTCCCCCATCTCTCCAGCGGCGCACCTCACCCCACCCCAATCCCCTTCTCCTCCTGCGGACCCCCCTCCCCTTTTATCTTTTTTTTTTCATTTCTTTTTTTTCTTCTCATTCTATCCTTCTCCCCCCCTTTTCCCCCATTTCTCCAGCATGCCTCACCCTCCCCTTCTCCACCCTTCCACGCCCAGCACACCCATCTTTCCCCCTTTTTATTTTATTTTGTTTTCATTTCTTTTCTTTTCTATCCTCACCCTTATTCCTCCCAAAGATCTGACCAGCCCCACCCTCTTCCGGTCTCGCCATCCCACACTCTCGCTCACGCTGCTGGACAACCCCCGCAACCCGGCTCACACTCTCCGGACAGCCGTTGCGTGCCCCTCGGTTGGATCCCGACATTTCTGCGATAATGGTTGGTTTTATTTTATTTAATTATTATTTATTTGTTTAGTTGTTAATTAATATATTTAGTTATTATCTCATGTGTTTAAAATTGTTAATCAAATTATTTAATTATTATTAAGTTGGTTAATCATTTTATTTAATCTGTTTAATTGTTTATCAATTTAGTTAATTGAATTTTATTAATTGTTAATCAATTTGTTTAATTACTATTAAATTTTCTTATTAATTATTCAATTTGATTAGTTATTATTGAATTTGTTTTATTGTTAGTAACTTATTAAATCGCTGATGTTGTGATGGGATGGCGGTGAGAATTTTTGGTCTACTGTTTTAAGATCTTTTTGACGGTTCCGTGCAGTGCAACCTTTGCGCAGCGGGAGTATTGCGCCGTATCTTTTTTCTTTCATTCCTGCATTGAGGTAGGTGGTTCCATGTCTTTACATAATTTAGATAATTTAATTTGTTTTTTTAGTTTAGCTTAATATGTTCTATGGTTTAGTTGCATGATGCGAATTATATTTATAATGTTTTGGTAGTGCTGCAGAGGTTTTGTGAAATGCATTTTAAAAATGGTGTAACATGCGTGCGTGATGAAAATTTCACTTTTCTTTATAAATTTTCATGTTTTTCCTTTCGATCCGGTTGTGGTAAATTTTAGAAGTGCTTAATAATTGTTTATAGGGTGCCAATGAGGTTTTAGAAGGGTCAATTTGTGAAATTGATTTTGTAATGGTTTCTTTTGCATGCGATATGTTTTATAAATTGAAGAAATGTTTATTTAAGTGGCGTTTTGAGTGAGAAACATGGTTGAAAGGTTTTTGAGGGTTGTTTGGCAGGTGCGAAAGGTGTTTTCAAGTCACTTTAGGTGTTTGTGTATTTAAATAGACATTTTCAAAGTATATGAATCACTTTTGCTGTGTTTTTCTTGTTGTGTATCTTTGAAGTTGAAATGAAAAATTGTTTGAATAATGGAAAACAAGTTTTGACATGGTTACCTCGTGTAACAAGTTTTAAAGTGACGCCTCTATATAAAATCAAGTTGTTTTTGGTGTAAGGTATTCTTGGATTTTCTTGAAATGATTTCAATAATAACTCAAATGATTTATTAGTACATTTATATGACGCTAAAATGGCGCTTTATAGGAGTTTAATATGCTTTCATTTTTAAGGTGGTGTATTTTTATACAAAGGAGACATGTCGTGTGTGTGTGTCTTTGAAATAGTGCTTTGGTATGAAAATGGTGACTTTTGTGTGCAATATCTTTTTTGGTCTGCGAAATGAGAAAGAAATATACTATGTGAATGTGAGACTTGTTTGAGCACATGGAAAAAACCCTGGGTATCTAGGTGGGTGGACTAGAACTAGTGCGCTAGTGAACCGGATGGGTTTCGTCCCTATTTCACTTAGATGGATTGACGATTGCAACACTAACTAAACATATGATATCTGAGGTTCGTGGCCTTCTAAGCCACGTGTTCTGAGGGTCGTGGCCTTCTAAGCCATGTTTTCTGAGGGTCGTGTCCTTCTAAGCCACGTTTCACCGAGACACGAGGTTCTAGGGTCCCACTCGAGCTAGATGAACCTTAAGGGATTTACCCATAGTGCTCTACCATATTTGGTGTGGTGCCTTCCATCGGCATACGGAGGACCACTTGGGTGTGAGTGTGTGTGTGTATGTGTGAGTGTGTGTGTGTGTGTGTGAGTGTGTGTGTGTGTGAGTGTGTGTGTGTGTTCCCATAATGAACTTTTCTCTTCCTCTTTAAAATCGTGCTTGTAAATGTTTTCTTTAAAAGTATTTCGAAAGTATAACTTGAATAAGCACATTAAATTGTCCTTTTGATGTTGTGGCATGGAACCTTTTTATTGGGTGACGTCCTACTGGGCATTTCGCTCACACCCTGCATACACCTTCGGGTGTAATGTAGACTTTGTTCCTTGTGTATTTCAGGTTGTGACATCGTGCTCAGCGATGGTGGCTCTGGTTGCTGTTGGTCTTCATGTGCAGGTTGGTGTTAGTAGCTTGGGGATGAAACTTCTTGTGTCGCATGAGGTTGGTTTTGGAGCTTAGTTCTCTATTTCTGTTGTTGTTCATTTTGGGTTTTTAGCCGAGTTGTAGACCTAAACCTGTTTATAGTTTAGAAGTGTGTTTTGTAGTCTGTTTTCAGTTTCAATTATTTATCTGGTTGGCTGTTTTTCTGTCTTGTATTTCGGGTAAAACTGTTCCCACTTGTTAAACTTGATACCCGGGCACTTATGCCAGCCCGTGGGGATCAGGAACGCCCTTCGGGCCTTGCCGCAGACCGGGTCGAGCGCCGGGTCGGATGGCGACCCGACCTGGTTCGTGACAATATGAATATTAATATAGTTTATTAATTCCTTATTCATCCACCATTGAAGAAGAATAAGGGCCACATGACCTACTAAGTGGATAACCATGCCCTAGGCATGTCTAACCCACTGAACTAGATCATTACATGATGCCCATTCATTCAACAAGGGTAAATTTAGTGAATCAACACCCAACTATTCAGGGGTGGTTATATCAACACTAAGAGTACTACTTGGGAAAAACAACACCTGAATGAAACCTATCATTTGAAAATTTTCATAAGCATTTAGTAAGGTTTTAAATTTTTGAGGCTGCCACCTATCTCAAGATATCCCCTTACTGAAATATGAAATGTCAATCCTAAAAATAGGTCACACTAAAAAGTTAAATATACTTATTGGCCTAACATTTAGGTTCAACCTATAGAGGAAGAAGCCTATGGGAAATTATCATGTTCTCAGTCTAAGGAAACTATCAAGGAAACATTTAAACTACCCTTATGTGAGGTTCAAAACTAAAAACACCACATTAAGGTTTCATTTAATCCATTTAAATAATTCACATTTTATTTTTTAAACATTTTAAAGACTCATTTTTAAGAACATCAAGTGATATTTATAAAGAAAAAGCGTTTGGTAATTTATTTAGCTAACAACACAAGGAAATATAGGAAAGTTATTTCAAACTTCCTATCAAACATCATTTATTTAGCTGACATATTTTCACAATTAGAAAATTTATCTTAAAAATTATTTTTTCAACCATTTTATTTATCCAAAAATTTTCATAATTGGGATTGGTTAAATAAAATGTCAATTCCAATATGTATAGGAAACCACTATTTAGATTGTAATTGGTATTTTAATTAACAATCCCCTCACATGTAAAAATCTTAAAATCACATGACAAGTTTTTATTAATTAAATGGGATTAGATCAATAAGATGACAACATAAATTTATATGTGGACTATATAAGTGGATATTGACACTTTAATTAACAATTACTATATATCATGAGTATACCCCTATGGGTTCAAGAACTATGGCATAAAAATAATAAGGATGCCTATGAGGGTCCCTTTATACCAAACTAGGTCTATCTAAATTCAACCCAATAACATTTTATTTACTAAATATTAATGACACCCTTAATAGTTTTATCATATAAGAAACATTCCCCAACTAACCTACATGGGTCTATTTTTTCATTTAGGGATTTAGTCATATGGGTCGTCATGCCCAAATTATAGAGGTACAAGCCATTATAAGTTTCACTCATTTAATTTTGAAGTAACCATTTTTTACCATAATAATTACAATTCAACATACATATATAAGAATCATGGTTCAATTAGATTAATTACCATCCCTAAGTTATAAAGTAACTTTACTTTATAAGTTTAAATTGCCATTAATGTAGCGGAAACATGGTTTTTTATCTTCAGTCTCAGAATATAAAAAGTTCTTATATGATGGTTGAATTATACGGGTCACCATTATCCAATTTATAATGGCCTATACAGTTTATATATTAAACAATTGGTACTTAATTTATTTCCACCAGTAATGTTTCATCCCTTGCAACCAATGGTCCATGGCTCAAATGTGGTATAATTGGTTAGTTAAGTTTCCACTATCAAGTTATATGGGAAAACTTCATTTAGTTTGATGAAAAACTATAATAACCAATTGTTTTATCATAATTATACAATTCATCCTATCACATCAACAATAAGGAATACTAAAATATAAATAGGCAACCACAAAAGCATGGTATATAGGCATAATATGATAAATAATTTTGCAACATAGAACATAATATCACAAAGAACTTAAAACATGTACCAGGTAGTCAAGAAATGCTACCTACATGGCATGGAATATTCATGCCATGTGAATCTATTTGTTAATATAATGATACACATAACAACACTTCCCTTCCATACCGAGCCAAGGGTATAACACTATAAATCCCATAAATCAGTAAGTATTATAAAGAACGTCAATCACTTAATTTAAAATAGTAATAAATTGTAATAAAGGACAACATGAAAAACAATCCCATCCCTAGCCACTTTGTCTTTTCCCCGTGAATGGGTTGGTCACTCCCAGACATGACTATTTACTGAGTGCCAAAAATTACTAGTCTCTTTCCAACCATTCTAAAATAGTAATAAAAAGGAAAATAAATCATTGATACCACTTTGTAGTGTTGCAAAATGGAAGGCACTAAATTAGTTCCCTGATCCAGTTGGTCACACGACCTCAAGCGCCCCTCTCCGTACGCCAGAGGCTGCCGACTAATAGCGAGGGTCTAAAGGTGGTACGGTGGGAAGACTATACCCTCATGATTAGTGTATCACAACCGTATAAGAGATAATCAATAGTATAAGTAATATAAATAACTGATCATCAAAAGATAATAACAATAATAGAAAACCAATAATAAATGAATGAATAACTATGCATGGACATTTGATGCTAAAAAATTTAGGAAGTAGACATGTGGTAGGAAATACATAAACAATACACATAAAAAAGAACAAAATCCCCAAAATATATTTCTATGAGAATCTTGATCTCTAACTTAGTATTGTTTTTCTATGATCTATTGTGCAAGAGTATTAGCACAATCATAAATCCATGATCCTAAATCTATAATCATTAGGTCTATTCGGGTACCAACAATAGCCCGAACATGGTGTGAGATAAACTCAGTAGGACACCACCAATGGTATCTAATGATATGTAGCATGTGAATATAAAATACAATAGTTTATAGGTATATCAATAATATAGTAAATAGATAAAGGAAAATAAGTCAGCTCGGGTTCCTCAAAGGATACCTTTTTGATCATACTTGCTTCGACCTAAGCTGGGATAAACCCGAATGCATGCCACCATGTATATAGGTATAGTATATATATAAAAATTTATGTATATATATAAAATATATAAAAAATATGATATATATTAATATATATAGATATGTAGTTCAAGATAGGACCTGAGGTGTAAGGCCAAGGCATTGAAATAATACCAGTATAAGAGTCATTTAATTAATTAAGGCATCAATTAGAACATCCCAACCAGGGAACATAGACATGGTTATAAAAGTGTAATAGTTATATATGACCTAGGTTAACCCCATGAACTCTACGTATAAAGGTGCATGTAAGAAATCTCATTTAGCCTATGACCCTGTGTATAGAATTCCTACTTGGGAACCCAAGTATTGCTGATGACGTAATGTAAATTAATTAATTGATGAGCCCATCTAAGGAATTCTATATAAGGAACCCAAGTACCATTCCATGGTCAATTATAATTTTTTAGCTAATGGTATTGTCCAAGGAATCATTCATAAAGAATCCAAGTATCTCCCATGGATTAACATAATTCATTTAACCTCTGATCCCATCTAAGGCATTTCACATAAGGACCCTGAGTGTCACTCAAGGTACATATTGTCTCAAATACCCTACGAGCCCATCTAAGGCATTCTGTATAAGGAATCTGAGTATCACTCAAGGCATACATAACTCATTCACACTATGATACCATATAAGGAATTCTATAAAAAGGAACCCAAGTATCACTCAAGGATTAGTACAATTTATCTAACCATTCAAATTTAAGTAATGAAAAAGGCCATGTTAGTAAGCATTCCATGAAAACATTTAAATACGAATAAAAATGTGGTCATGTACATAAGCCTTACATATCATGATTCAAGTATAAAACCTAGGATAGTTCATTTATAATAAATTAAAAAGGACATGGGAAAGTCCATTCCATTTATCATTCCAATATAACTCCATTTGACTCCCCATTTTTATTAAATAATAAAGTGAACCTCCTTGGTGGTTTTATTATAAAATAGGGGAATGGTTGTATTACCATTTTAGTTAAATCAATTTAATCATTTATTTCATAGGGGACAATTCAATACACCTAAAAATGTGATGAAATACAGAGTAAAACATTACATTCACAAGATTCTAAAACAACACACCTACAAGGGTGTCTTAATTCCATTGAAAAAGAATAGGGGTTAAAGTAACATAAGAAACACACCCAAAAGAGGTGGTTTGAGTTTAGATAGATGACCTATGATGATGAAATTTGATACATAAGTATTAACTAATTTAGGACATTATTATTATCATAGATAATTTCATATTTTTGAACTTACACACATAGATGTCCAGTGCGTGACAAAATAACATAATTTATAAAAAATATAGTCATTAAGGGAAAACACATAGACCAACAAACCTATTCTTAGGATAGTCCACTTGTCTAATATCAGTATTTGATTCAATATGGAATGAGAAAAATTGGAAGAATTTAAAAACACCCCAAAAATTGGCCATATGAGATCATACTGAAATAAAATTCAATATAAAGAATAAAAAAACAAGTGATATAAGATGAGGAGTCTTATCCTTACCTCTAAACTTCAAATTCAATAAATTATAGTCGATTCTAATACTAAATGAAAGAGAACCCACCATGGAAGGGGTGGAAGAGGAGGAGTGCATGGGAGAGACTGTTAAAAAAATGGGGGAGAAAATAGGGTGAAAACCCTTTAAGGAATTGAGGGGGGGATTTAAAATTTCCCATTTTAATGAGCTTCACAATTTGTTCACAAGGTTTTGAAAACCATGTGCCAACCATTCAATTCCACTTTCCAAGGACACCCCAACCCTACACAGTTAGCGCATAGTTAGACAAACTATGTGTAGCCTGTGCGGATCCACTCTAAATTTTTCTGAAGGCATATCACATGGATGTGATTACTCAGGTGTAGGGTTTGTCAAAACATGTGTCAACCATCATAGGGACACATGGTTTCATGTCGAGGGATTCATGATTTTAACAAATAATGCACCCTTGTCTGTTTCTCTCAAAAATGAGTTTTTAGAGCTCGACACTTCTAAAACTCATCTTAACATATGAGACACTAATCGGGCCCTAAGACTCATAAAAACACTTTTAAGTGATAAAAGTATCAAAATTTCAATTCAAGGATCAATTTAAGATTCAGACCATCCACCAAATAAAAATTTCAAATTCAATTGGAATTTTCAACTGTTTCAAAACACGATACGTTACAATACTATGTTTTTTAATTTTTTAAATATAATGTGAAATTCAAGTATGTATATAGTTTTCCAATACTACTAAAATATTTAGTCCCTTGGGATGTGATCACTTGTATCTAGTACCGATGTAATAAAGTAACCACTGACTTGGGGATACTACAGTTAGGGTATTTATAACTTTGTCTCACAAAATAATGTTAAGTAGATCACCTCACACTATATTATCTCATAATGTAGTGTTAAGAAGATCACTAAAAACTAAATTTTATCATAATTTAATGTCATTATGTGGATAAGGGAATGAATATGAGTCAATTTAAGGCTTATATTGTACTTATCCAAAAATAAAGTCCAAACTCAAAAATTCCAGAATTATTTAAAATTAATTTAAAATAATTCAATATAAAACTTCTCAAGCCCTCAAAATTACCATAAATAATCCCCAGGCACCCCCAATACCAAATAAATGAAATATTTTTTGGGAAAATTTAGACTATCATATCAGATACCTCTCAAATAATTATCTTCATCGAGAATCAGAACTAAACCTAGAAAGGAAAGCAAGAAATGGGTTAATGAAATGAATACACTATGAGATACCTCTAAAAAGAAGATCTCACTATGAAATGAAAACAACCAACATAACATAAAAAATGTCCACAAAAAACTCAACATTATAAATCATCACTTAAACAATCATTTATTAAACAACTCAGGATATTAAGAATGCATTTTTGAATAAAATTCACAAGTGCACTCTTCTAAACCACTGTGTTTCCACAAGACACAAACCAAAAGAATGAAAAAAACACACAAATCCTTCTCCTGATGGTCCCAAATATTAACTGTTCATTCCTAAAAGATTGTATCATATTCAATTTCTAACTCAACCTAGTCAATGGAATGGGAGGAATCATGAAGATATCGAGAAAGATGTGATACATGAAAAAATCATGGATTAGATCCATATGTGGGGGTAGTGATATATAATATAAAACTGCACTAACATGTTACAATAACTTGAAAGGATAAACAAATAAGGGAGAAAGATTACTCCAATGAACAAAACATCAATTACTAAGATAAATAGATAGCTTAAATAATACATTATATCTAATTTCAAAATATAGAGGTCTCCTCCTATTGTCATCAAAAGACTTCTGATGATCCCAAGTCACCTTCATCTTCTCATGAATCACCTAAAACTTCTCTATCGTGTTGTGCACTAATTTTGGTCTGAGTATATAATCCTCATAAACTTATTTAAAACACAAAATATATCTTCAAGTTAATCCATAAAACTCTTCTAATGTGTCCATAATAATGGTAGAGTGATACCTATTGTTTTAATAAAAATCAATTAAGGGAGGGTGCTTCACCCCTTAGTCTCCAAAATCTAGAAAATATACATGCAACATGTCTTCCAATTTCTCTATAGTCTATTCTCTTTGAGTGTCCCTCTATGTATGAAAAGTGGTGTTAGGGAATAGTTGAGAACCAAAATCATGTTGAATACCTCTTTATACCTGGGAGGTGAAATATGAATCATGATTGGAGATGATCATATTCAGAACCCCATGGGGCCTCATAATATCTTCTGAATACTACCTCACCAATACATCTATAATGTTTGACTCATTAATCACTAAGAAGTGATTTTACTTCATTAAGGACCAAATAAAATCACATACACCTAGATATAGAGTTAAAACAGTGATGAAATCCTTTAAAATTTCCTCCCACTTCCATTGGGGAACATCCAAAGACTTAAACGACCCACTAGGAACATGATGCTCTAAATTTACCTTATGGAAGACCAAATAATAATATAAAAACTATGAAAAAAATATCTTTATTCTAGGCCACCAGAAATAAATCTTTAAATCATGATACATCTTATCCACACCTGGATGTACTACTAAGGGTGAGATGTGGAACTTTTAGAGAACTAAATCATGCATTTCTAATGGAATGAAGAGCCTCCCTTGGAATGATAATTGATGTTGTTTATCCTTAGACCATACCTCAAGGGAATCACCATAAACAACTCGATCCCACTAAACCACCACCTCAGAATCCTTCAACTGAGACTCTTCCACCTGCTACACCAAGGATGACCGAAGGGTCATCTAGTAGAGTCACTCTCAACCATCACATTCCTCCACATCAAGGTGTAATAATGAAAGATCCTCTATAACTATCCAAAAATATCTGGTCTCCCAAACATCATCTTCATGTGACTTCCTTATCAACACATCAATTATGAAATTCCTCTTCCCCAATGTATAAAAAATATCAAAGTCATAGTCCTACAATAATTCCATCCACTTTTTGGTCATAAGTTTAAATCACATTGGGAGAAGATATATCTCATAATTTTGTGATATCTATATACGAAAAAGTTCTTTCTGATGTGATAATGTCACTACAACTTCAAAGAAAACAAAATAATAGAAATCTTGAGATCATGGGTAGTATAGTTACAATAATGGGGCTATAAATACTAAGATACATAAGAGATAACTGCTCTATTATTCATCATAAATCAATCCAATCCAAGGTGTGAAGCATAATAATAATCCTCAAACATAACACATTCCTCAAGAAGGTTGAGAATATAAGCACTGGAAAAATTATTCTTCAAATACCCAAATTTACACAGGTCATTCCAAAAAAAGGTATGATACTTACATTAAAAGTTTTAAAAGAGTCAAAATCCAAGAGAATACATGAATGAATCTCCTATAATGACCTGAAATACCAAGAAAAATCTGAACCACTACAACATTATTGGGGGATACCCAAGAAAAAAAACTTTGATCTTTAAAGGATTAATAGATATTCTCCACTAATATATGAAATGACCTATGAAATATAGATCAAGGGTCTAAAGATTATACTTACAATGCTTTATAAATAGATTATGATGCTAAATAATCTCTAAAAAGAATAAAAAATGCTCCTTATTAACCTCCTTGGAATCAGAATACACAAGAATTTGATCAATGAACACCACAAAAAATTGATCCAGGAACTCATGAAAGATAAATTTCATGATTCTTATGAACATGGTTGGTTCATCCCTGAAATATAAGGGCATTACCCCACTCATAGTCTCCATAAAAAAAATTATAACAATATTATTAACATACTTGTCCTTCACTCAAATCTGATGATACCCTGATCATAAATAGACCATTAAGATCCAACTATATATCTTCAGTTGACCAAATAGATCATAAATCCATATAAGAGAATAACATTTCTTTAGTCACTTGGTTCAATAGATGATAATAAATATTTAGTTATGGACTTATATCTTTATTATTCTATAACAATACTAGATCACCTCAAATAAATACATTACTTTGAATAAAACATTTATTTAAGAGATCATCTATCTAGATTCACAACTATTGCAACTTAGATGGTGTAATCCTATATAGAGACATTGTGATTAGAGATGCACCCAAATGAAACTCTATCCCAAACTAGATATCTCATTGAGGAGTAGTGTCACAATATCTTTAGGAAATACATATGGGAATTATTCTACAACCCTAAGGAACACCATTGGTTGGACTGCTGCTAACCTCAATATCAACATGGCTATCATAGATGAAAATGATTCAATATGCCTACAACCCATCTGATAGCATCAATCATGAATAAATAAATCTTTCTCTAAGTCATCATTAAATCATATAACTTTCCTATTGAATAAATCAACAACATACCTTAACAAATACAATCATTACATGATGAGGATAACATCATACAACTATATTCATAAACATAAAAAATTTACAGAAGAGAGATTCCTACCTAACATCAGCTCACAATATATATAAATATTATACAATATAGATTGACCTCCAACTAGAATATTGAACACCAAGGGATCTAGAAGACTATCTATATCATGTTCTATAACCTAGACTAGGGAAGTAATAATAAAGTAGTTCATGTATCCCTTATTAAACAAAGAAAACACCTATGAAGAAAATAAGATAATTATTCCTTTCATGAAGTCTTTCTCACATTCAATTGGAAACTCTAAGGCATGAATCTAACCACACCCAACTCCATGAACTATCTATCTCTAATGAAGATTATCTACATGTTCACACTATATTATTTGAGGATGAGGGACATTGTGGGTCTATCCTAATCATAATATATATCCTTATTGCTAAGAAAAGTCTAAAGAACTATACTAATACTATCTCAGAGGATACTACTGCAAATTCTGAACCTGAAGTTGATCATTAGATCTATACTGAACACCATGGAATGTTAGGCACTATATATTATGATGGATATGAACTCTACCGAAAAAACAAACCATGTAAGATATCTCAATAGAGGTATGAGAATTGATGGATCCAGTGAAATAGGATGAAGATTACTGGAACTTACTCCCTACTATCTGAAACTTATAAAAAATAAAAAATTAATATCCTCAATACAAAAATCTATTTTTTAGAGTCTTGATGAATCCCATATTGTGATAGTTCAGTTTGAGATAACATCATCTTGGAAACCTTTTCCTTCTTTAGCACCTTGAGAAAAGTCAGAATCATGAATAAGGTGACTTAGAACTGGATATACAGATGCAAAGTCTCCTTGAAATAACTCTTTTGTACTCCTCGTTACATAAAAGTGCTAAATAAAAACACAGAAGGTTCTTCAAGTTAATACCAAACTCGCACACCCTGTAACTCCCCTTGGGGAGGTAAAGCATCTATTTTTAGCACACAAACATTGTGGTTCAAGAGAGAAACTGATCTTAGAACTAATTATAAATATTCTTACACAATAATTTTGAATCCTAATGTTCACTAAGATATAGAACTCACAACTGAGTGGAATCTCCCTACTACATACTAACGACCAAAGAAATTCAGTGCTCCTTCCTAGCATGGATCAAACTAAAGGAAATATATATCTCTTAAAATAAATCCTTGGTATCCTAATCAGAAATAGATCCCTAATATTTTTCAGGCCTTAATGATGAAACTCATGAAGCACCTTCCTCCATGTGTTTTATAAAACTCTAATATTTTTAGATTTTTTTTCAAATAAATTTAATTTTTCGATAGCTTGCGTTACACACAACAATGAGTTTAGATAAACCAAGATATACTATTAAAATATTATTATCACCTAAACATTAGATTTGAGGGTATAAATATGAATAACTAAATTATGTAGACATATGTTTTACATATTAATAAAATTAATTCATTATATATCAATTAATTTTATATGAAAATAAAAATCATTTGAAAATATAGGAGACATTTTTCTAAGAAACTATTTTTATATGCGTAATGTTTTTTTATCCTAATAAATTAAATTGGTCAATATTGGTGAATGATATTAATGATATATATATATATAATATTCAATCAATTTTTTTCATTCATCTACTATTTTTTATTATGAATATGATAATAATAAATCCAATTTTATGCTTAAAAATATATTATTCTAAAAAGCGATTTTCATCACATTTTATGAAATTAATTTAAAATTAATTTTTCTATTTATAGTTATTTAATTAGATAAAATTAATTATATATTTAGAATTAGGAGATTCAAATTTTGTAAACAAGCCCCCTTTTTTGTCAAGATGAATAGTAACCATGATAAAATTTATCACCTGAGTAAAGGTAAATCTTTTTAATATAGGTTAAAACTAAGTGTTAAGGCTAGAATTTTTCATCATAATTAATATTATATAAATTAAATAATACCCTCATATCTTTATTATCTGAATTTATTAGTTTAATTGAATCTTTTCCCTGAAAATGACCTATATAATATTTAAATCAAAGAAAATTATAAAATGACAATCTCTTTATTTTTAATATATATTATGTGTCCACATAGGGAACAAAGAAAGTTATGATTGAATATAAGTGTATATTTTTAGATTATTGAGATTAATTTCCTAATATAATTTTTTTTTAATTTTTAGATATTATATAATGACTTTAATTTTTATGCAATAATGATGCAATATTTCTACATTTTATGAAAAATTTAATAACCAATTTTAAAAATATTAAAAGTGATATAATTTGGATGATTTAATGTGTACCACTAATTTTATAGATATATATTACATATTATAGTGGTGTTAAATTATTATATTCTAATTCCCCATTTGTATTTATATATTTAAAGTTAAATTAAATTAATAGTGTTAAAAATGACATTAATGATATTTTATGATAAATACTATATTATTAAATGATATATAATTCATAAAAATTATATATTCATCAAAATGCGTGGTTTGTAGTTTTAAAAATCAACCATGGTCCATTTATGGGTATTTTTTAATTTTATAGTAAGATTGTTAACCCTTAAATGGAATAACCCTTTAATATTGTGGTAATTGTGAACATGGTTAATGGGGGGTTAAAACTAATATTTTTTTTGTAAAAATTAGATAAAAACTTCTAAAAAAATTATTATATGAGAGTATTTCAACTCATAATCATATTATATTTTAATATTATCAATTTTAATTCATTTTAAAAGCAAAATTAATTTATATTAATTTAATATTTTAAAAAATCCCAAGAGTGATCCTCCCTTAAATTATAAAAGAGAACCCCTAATTTATCTTCTTCATACCACTTAGAGTGTGATAGATCAATAAAAATCTACCAATTTATATTACCCAATTCTCTATCCACATCCTATAGGTTTTGATCTTCCCAAAACACTAATCCTAGACCCCTTTAGAGGAGATCTAAAGGAGTTGTTTTAAAAAATATGTAATCTCCCTAACTGATTACTTTCTTTTAAATTTTTATTTTACCTCCTAAAATATATTATATTCTTTATAAAATAATAAATTTAGTATACTAAATATAAATTTTTTTTGTTTTTATCATTAAAACACCATTATACACTCTCTTTACCATCAAATGGGAAGTGAAAGTATCGCTCGTGCATACGTATGACATACTGTCTCCACGCAATGATACAATTCATTTTTCATAAAAATATTTTATAGATGGGAATTATCATTGGTTTAATATTTATATATTATATTTATGATAAAATTATACCTTTTTAAATATAATATCATGTCTACATTCTTATCATCCAATCCTTAGAGTAATGATAACGTCGCTCATGTGTATGTGTGGACTACCACCTCCACAGAGCGATATGATTTGTTTTTCATTTATATTTTACTTAGATGGTAATGAAGATGAATTTTATTAATATGTATAATATATAATATATAATAATTATCTTTAAATGTTTAATTAATATTTACCTTTCTTTCTTTCCATCCGTTGAAAAATGAAAACAACGTTCATGTGTACGTACGACTTACCATCTCCATGAATGATATCATTCACTTTTATACCCATAACTTTTATGGATGAATATATATATATATATAATGGATATATATTATATTTATAACATTATTAAAACTCTGTAGATGTTGTAACTATGATCAATGTATAAGGATTGAACCTACCAAACCAAAACTTACATGAAAAACGAATCAATTATCACCCATAATAGTGATTTTAATAAAGAATTGTTAATAAATAGATGATAATGGATTGAAAGTAAATAATATATGATTTTTTATATATGGGGTTTTTTCAAGAATAATATGTATAATAAACCTATATTTAATATACAAGAGGTTCAAAAATGTACGAGGGAAGTTAGACATGAGGTAAGGGGTTTTATGTTATAATCTAATTGATTATCAGGATTGTTTATGATTAAGTTATGATGATAAAATATTATAATAAAACTCAAAATACACACATCAATTTTATTATCCTATTTTTATTTTTTAAAAGTACATGTTTTACTTTTATTTTCTTCAACTTATATACTCAAGAGACTGAGAATACGTTTTAAGTAAAATCGACTTCATTTTTCTCTTTGGTCAATTTTTTTCTTCCATATCCATGTTTTATAAAAGTATTTTAAAGATTAATTTTACTGCTATACTATGTTTTTTAATATCATTTTTACACATTTTTTTTTACTTTTTACAAAATGGTTTGAAATTAATCTTCTTTTCATTTTCCAAATAAGATACTTTGTGACTTTTTTTTACAAAAGTATGGAAGGAATGTTTTTTAACTTATATGACATAAAAAAAATTCCCACCATCATTGTCACTCAATGTTTCAAATATTCCTTTACAAGTTACCATGTTTATTTTCAAAGAAATTTTTTTCCATAATATTTTGGAAATTTTTATATTTTAAAGAAGTGATTCCAAAATGGAATGGTTATTTTCTTCATGAATATTTTAATAATATTTTGATTCATCAATGACAAAAAATTTAAAAATTTATTATGTTTTACTATTAATATGATCCAAGGATACCAAAATTATTCTTTCTATAGATGGTTTATGTTTATTATGACATGATTTTTGTGAAACCCATTCCTTTTACATGGGTTATGCTATGCTGAAATATTTTTGAAACCCATTTCTTTTCATGGGTTCTGATATAGTAAATATTTTATGATCTTGTGGAACATATATGTATGATTTTAATTATTTTATGGGTGGGACCTATATCTCCATATAATTAATAAGGTAATATTAATATATCATGAGATAAATAAAACTATAATGGAGAGTGAACCCAATTCAGTAAGGTAAATTTTCCACTATGATAGTATTGGGTGTGAACCTTAACTACTATGATGGTTTGGAGATTGAAATCATCCCACTATGTAGTCTTTTAAAAGTGACTTGACTACTAAGGAAATTATTTTATATGCTTGTTTTTATTCCAAAATTCTATGTCTTATGCCTATATTATGATATCATGGATCATGTTCTTTGATTCATTTATGATTCGTGTCTTATAAACTGAAAGATTTATGACATGACTCATGATTATGATCTATTATATGAAGGGTATGGTTTGAAAATGTTAATATTAGGTTATTATACCCTTTCTATCATTTTATTATTATATAATCATTTATATATCACTTGTTTACTCTTACAAAGTAGAAAATCCCACCCCTTATTATTTTTCGTTTCTCAAGTTATGAAGAAAGGTTGTATGCATGATATGTATATAAAGGGTGATAGTTATGAAGATATAAGCGGGAGATAATGTAGAACTATTATATACTAGTTATTTATGTTCCCAAGTTTCCAAATATTCAATAACTATATGATTTTAGTGTGGAGAATATTGTATATACATAATATTCACTAATTTAGATGAAATATCTATTTATAAAAACTATGGGTCACTATAGTTGGTATCCGAGTAAGGTTTAGTTAACCATTGGAAACTAGGATGGGAAAACTTTAGTGAGAACCATGGAGATTAGTCTATGTATAGGATAAAAGACTAATGTTTTGGAAATGATCATGAATGAACTAGGTTAAACCTACACCATCATAGAAGAAGGTGTTATGATTTAGACATCTATAAATTATTTTAAAGATTATGTGGTTTCCCACTATGATTCTTATTGCTAACACTATACTTTTGGATTTAGTAAATTTATAGAACCTAAAGGAATTGTGTTAATGAGGAATACTATAATTTCCCAGACATATTTATATTTGTTATAATAATATTTGGTTAGTTATTATGATTATTAGTATTATTATTGTTTTGATTTGTTTAATTTTGGTTCCATCAAAAATAAATGTTTGTAGAATGAAATAATACACATTTTATTCAATATAAACACTAAAAAAGTACATTTCAATAAGTCCAAAAGACCATAAGTATCCTTGTATACCTACTTCAAGGCCTACCAGGATCACCAAAAGACCACCAAACACAACAACTAGAACAATTAACTAGTGAACATACTTCGAGTCTGTCACAATGAAAAACATTACGGAAAGTACTATGATAATAGTACCAATCATCAAGGGAATGTAGAGCACCATTATTATAAGACGAAATGGTTTTTGAAGTTTAGAACACCCTAAACAAGTATTTATAAGGTATTTTTTAACTGTTGAAAATAAATATGATCGTTACCTCTCCTTCTAGCCATTGGGATTCCAAATCAAGTAACTGTTATTTTTTTTATAAAACCTTTTATAATGTCATTAAGTATGTAAAATATTTTAAATATTTTGAATATTTTGAATTTCAAATAATGAAATAGTTTTAATTGATGATATATTTTAAATTTGGATTTTAAAAATATAATAACCATGATGTTTCTTTTAAAATGAATATAAATTTATAAAAGTAATGACATGTTTTAAATGAAGTTGTATTTCAAAATTATAATGTTTTAAAACTCTAAATGAGTACAAAATTATGTAAAAAACGACATTTAGAGTTTTTTAACTATGAAAAACAATGATTATACATATATAAGGAAATTAATATGAATATTCTGTTTTGTTTAACTCTTTATGTTTAATAATTTTTTGGTAAAAAATTGGGTGAGTACCCCATCTGACTGAGGATAGCCTTGAAGACCAAGAACTCAAGGTTAGTGGGAATCTCACATATATAACCAAAGTCAGGACTAATACGAGAGAATGCATGGTGCATGATGAGTCACATAAGACCTGTGTATAGGGCCCGATCATGCATGGAAAGGGGGTGAGATAGGTCGTGCACCGGCCTGGGTGAGGGTGGGACAAGGACCGCGGGTGGGGGTGCAATGTATAAGGACCCCACTATGTGTTTTTGTGTCATCAGACATAAGGAAATGATATTGAGTTATATAAGGTGGTCCAAAAAATCTACCTATTTCAATGTGGGGCATAGATTTTTCCACAAAACACAATCTGAGTCGTTCGATCTTGCCGCGTGAGATCCTCATTGTCCGATCCAGCCCAACCTTCAAACTCCACAACTATTTCTTATTATCACATATTTTCTCAACCATAAGATCTAGACACATTTGATCTTGACCTTTTTTATGTTTTTAAAACCGTAGAACCCCCCGTAGCCATCCAATCAAACCATATCTAATCTCATTCGTTCATCTTATTTTAAAACAAACGGAGCTACCACAACCGTCTAATCTTATTGGGACAATTATAGTCGTCTATTATTTTTATTCTTCTTTCCTTATTCTTATTCTTCCTTGCATCACACTAGTTGACGTTTCACTCTTCCCCGTTGTTTCTTCCTCATCTTGTGAGTCCTTCCATCACTCTCCTCGAACCCAATTAGTTCGTCTTTCCACAAGGCTGCCTTGGACGCATTAGTTTAATGCAAACCCATTTGGTGTATCATGTAATTTTTCTATAATATATATATATATATATATATATATATATATTATCAATGACTGATTTATTCAAGGTCTATACTAATTATAGTTTTTTTTCTTATTGGGAATAGTTATATTTGAGTTAATTCAGATTTCTTCAAGTCTCTTTGTTTATATATTTTTTGTTTAAACCATATTATATAAAAATATATATAAACTATTTATATATACCCTCATTTTCACACTTAAACCTATGGGTTTTCTCCTCCCCAACCTTCCATAAATCTCTGCTCAACTCCACCCAATATTTGAAGTCAGGTAAGGTTTATTTTAGCTTTGTTTTTTATATGAAAATCCCATATATAGACTTTTTGTATATACGGTTATATATATATAGATTTAATCCTAATCTGATTTAGGTTTTCATATAAATGATATTAGTGATTAACTAATGTTTTTGAAGTGTATGATACTTGTAAGGATTTATCAAAATTTGTTTTGATTATGAAAATCCCATGTATACACTTTCTGTATATACAGTTTTATATAATCTTCAAATCCTAATCTATTTTAGGTTTTTCAAGTGATGATTATCAATAAATAACTAATGTTTTTATGCATGTATTACTTGTAAAGGGTTTACTAAGAGTGGTTTTTGAGTTTTATAAACTCATACATATAAATATATATGTATATATGGTTATATATATGTATATAGTTTTTAATCCTAATCCAATTAAGTTTCTTTTCTTCTTAAGTTAAGAAATAATTTCTTTTTTAAAGTGATCCTTTTCCTTATATTTATTCTCTTAATTATTGATGCAAAACCAACATGTATATATATTAGTACCACAAATACATATATACATGTCTTGTTTCATTTTAAGAAGTTTTAATGGTATTAACCTTGTTATAATTTTATGTTTTGAAAGTTATACTTTGATTTGTTCAAAATGTTTTATACAATACACATGTGATCTTATCTGTAGTTAAATTTTTTCAAAATAAAATAAAATAAATAGAAGATAAAGGATTTGTACTATAATTATTTTATAATTCCTTTTTGTTATAGGGATTAATTAATAAATCCTAGATACTTTGCAAAGAAATAAAAGTGTTTATATTTCTACATGTTTTATATTTTAAATCATCCCTTGAATTGTATGTTTCCATTACATGTCTTAATTGATTATATGATCAAAAATACAATTTTATATTGGAAAACAATGACAAAAACTTATTTTTTATTGTGTGCCTAAATTTTTTAAAATATGTCATCACCTTGTTTTTACAATTAACATTACATGCATGCATCTAAATTAATAATTTTAGGATGAATAATTGGAATTATATTTTGTTTAATATATACATGTACATGAATAAACACCTAAAAATATGATCAGAACTTATAAAAAGAGAGTATATAATGTTAGATCATAATTATAGAAGCTCTCATGTTAGTGAAGTGAGTTTAAATATTTTCTTAATATCTCACATTAAATTAATGTTTTACATTTATAAATATTATATTTTAATTCATGATGAATCTACCATAAAAAATACTATTAGTTATTAAAGTTTGTGATTTAATCTTTTTGAAACTTCCATTCATCAGTGTATGGTTGAAATATGAATGATACATATTTGAAATTCAAAAACATGTATTTTAGTAAATTAAATGTTCACTTTCATGGAATAAGGGTTTTGAATTTAAGAGTTACTATTTTATGTGACAATCCCAAACAATCTATTATTTTATGTGCACCAATTATCATCACATGTACAAAAGTATGCCTATTTGTCCATGCATTTCATTGATAAATTTGGTATAGCCATATCCAAAAGTATAACTGAAAAACCATGCAGTTTTTTGATTAATGTTTACAATTAATGCATGATTCACTTTATTTATAATATAGACAGTAATTGAAAAATAAAATTCATCTCTTATGATAACTTATGGATTAAGAATTTAATTGTTCAAAGTGGTATGTGATACTTTGAATAAGAGACCTAATTTAATTATTCAAAGTGGTATGGGACAATTTTGAATAATAGACATAATTTAATTATTCAAAGTGGTATAGGAAATTTGAATAAAATACATAATTTAATAAATCAAAGTGGTATGGGAGACTTTGATTTAATGACTTATTAGACATATAAGGAATGCATAGGACTTGTTATGTGACATGTGAGGACCACTATAATATCTCGATGCATAGGTAGGTCTCATGAGACAAACTAAGTCATGACATGAGGACTTGACAGAATGATTATGTATGGTCTTGGCACGAGGCCTTGGCAGAATGTGTATGATTGTTCTGCATTATTCATTTCCTCATTATGTGAATAGTATTTAACTAACCATGTGATTATTAAACGAGTCAAATATCCTTGGTTAAGAATATTGTACTTGTGATTATGGTAATAAATGCACATGTCATAATGATGGAAGTACTTAGAAAATAATTTATAAAGAAATTTTAGTATTTATTTTCATAACTTTAATACAAAATATAGAAAATTCATCTATCATTTCATGAATTGAATTTTATGTGGTAAGTGATTTATGATATTGTTTCTTGTTAAATTATAAGTAAGTATTATTTTATTTTATAATTTTTACCTACAACCTTGCATGTCGCCCTTAATTTAGTTTGATCAACTCCAGACTTATATACAGCATTCCATGTATTTCTATACAAGTATGTGTACTCTAAAATGTGTTTTACCTATAGCCTTTAAATAAATATATAAATTCCTATATATGAGTTCTCCCTAAAAATTATTTATAGTAATATTAAATTTTTTTTGATGACATGAAACAAGAAATGTTGTTTTCTTTTAAGAAATTGTTTTATGTAAGTATAATTTTTAAAGGGATGTTCTTAAAAAAGGATTTTATTAATTATATTTAAAACCCCTTACTGGGAATTATTTTGATCACCCTAAATTTTCAATTTATTTTTATAGGATTATTATATTTTTCAGCTTTGAGTTTTTCTATGTGATAGCTGCAGTATGGAGTTTATCTCGTTCAGTTTTGAAGAAAAGTATCAACTATATCTGGTTTTCTATAACCTAGATCAAGAAGATCCTTTGTGATGAGATGTGATGTGTAATTTTACCAAAATATTTTATAAAAAAAATTACACACCATGTCATAGGCACCAGATATGGGATTTTGGTTTTGGGGTGTTATAGTTGGTATCAGGGGAATGGTCTAGAAAATTCTAGAAAACTAGAACAAAACTAGAAAATTTAGCTATGCTTTGCTGAGTAGAACTTTTTCTTAAAATTTTCAGATGGAAGGAAAAAACTAACAAACTAATATCTCGTACCTTCCAAACTAGATACTAGAAACAATAATGTTAAATTCATGTTTGTATGTATTTGAGAATTTCAGAAACCTATGGTTATCTTGAAAATGACTTTATCAAGTGTCCAACAACCCTAGTGTACTCCAGTTCTTAAGGGGTCGGGTTTTGTTTACTTCATCATAGTGCATGAAAAACTTTCATTCTATGCACTACAGTTAAATTATGTTGAGGGCCTCTTTATATATTTTACCATTTTTTAAAGGTATCTGTCTTTGAGGAATTTTAGGGAAGCTATTGAAGTGGGCGAACTCCGCATAGCTTATCTATTTCAACTCCTAAACTTCAGTTCGTATGGGAGGCTTTATGATTTTTGAATTTTAGAAAAAAGGGTGGTTCTTTTGGTCTATAGGAATCAAGTTATCTATGATATCTTCAAGCTTTTAATCTCCCATTACTTTCACCTGAGGTCCGATTACTGCATACATGAGTTTGACTCTAGCTGCTTGAGGTGCATTTGGACCAAATAAATTGACGGATTTAGAACTACATTGGAAACCATGACAATGGAGAATCACCAAATTATGTGGTACTGGTAAAGGTATAAATTAATTTTTTTCCCATTCGTTTTTTGTTAATTAATAATACCTAACATGTTTATGTAGGGGCATCGAGGTGGATGTTTTAAGGTCTATGCCTGTGAGTTTGCGTGGGTACAGTAGAATTGTGAGTTTTCAATTCCATTAAGAGGGGATAATGTGACGCCCTAGACATATTTATATTTGTAATAATAATATTTGGTTAGTTATTATGATTATTATTATTATTATTGTTTTGATTTTTTTTTAATTTTAGTGCCATAAAAAATTAACGCTCTAGAAAGAAATAAGACACATTTTATTCAATAGAAACACTAAAATTGTACATTGCAATAAGGCCGAAAGACCATAACTATCCTAGTATACCTATTGCAAGGCATATTAGGATCACTGAAAGACCACCAAACACAACAACTATACCAAGAAAGTAGTGAACATCCTTCAAGTCCATCACAATGAAAAACATTATGGAAATTACTATGGAAACAATACTAAGAATCAAGGGAATGTAGAGCAGCATTCTTATAAGCCGAAATGGGTTTTGAAGTTTGGAACACCCTAAACAAGTATTTATAAGGCCTTTTTAACCATTGAAAATAAATATGACCATTACCTCTCCTTCTAGCCATTGGTATTCAAAATCAAGTAACCATTGATTTTTTTAATAAAAAGTTTATAATGTAATTAAGTATGTCCAATATTTTAAAATGTTTAAATATTTTAAAAGTTAAATGATGACATAGTTTGAATTGAATATATATTTTATATTTGTATTTTAAAAATATAATAACAATGATATTTCTTTTAAAATGAATATAAATTTATAAAATTAATGTCATGTTTTAAATGATGTTTTATTTTGAAGTTTTAATGTTTTAAAACTCAAAATGAATACAAACTTATATAAATAATTACATTTAGAGTTTTTTTAACTATGAGAAAGAGTGATTTTATATATATAAGGAAATTAATATTAATATTCTATTTTTTTAACACTTTGTGTTTAATGATTTTTTAGTAAAAAATTGGGTGAGTACCCCATATGACTAAGGAAAGCCTTGAAGTATAAGTCTTCAAGGTTAGTGGACATCTCACATAGAAAACCGAAGTCAGGACTAAGCTGAGAGCATGCCTGATGCATGCTGAGTCACACAAGACTTGTGTATAGGTCTTGGTCAGGCATGGGCATGGGGTGATCCAGGTCGCACACCAGCACAGGTGAGGGTGGGCCAAGGCCCGCAGGTGGGGGTCCCATGTATAAGGACCCCACTGTCTATGTTTGTGTCATCAGAGAAAAGGAAATGATATCATGTTATATAAGGCGGTATATAAACTCTACCTATTTCGATGTGGGACACAAATTTTTCCATGAAACATAATCTGAGCCGTTCGATCTCACTGTGCGAGATCATCACCATACGATCCAGTCCAGCCTTTGAACTCCACCACCGCTTCTTATTGTCACATATTTCCTCAACCATCTGATCTGGAGACATTTTATCTTTACTATTCTTATGTTTTTAAAATGGAAAACCCCCCGTATCTGTCCAATAAACCAAGATCCAATATCATCTGTTCATATTGTTTTAAAAAGAACGGAGCCACCACAACCATCTGATCTTATTGGGACGATCATAGATGTCCATTATTTTTCCTCTTATTTCCTTCTTCTTCTTCTTCCTCACACCACACCAGTTGAAATCACACTCTTCCCCACTTTTTATTCCTCATCCTATGAGTCCTTCCATCACTCTCCTCATACCCAGCTAGTTCGTGTTTCTATAAGGATGTCTTGGATGCATTAGTTTAATGCAAGCTCCTTTGGTGTATCATGTAATTTCTCTCTCTCTCTATCTCTCTCTCTATATATATATCTCTATATATATATTATTGATGACTGGTTTATTCATGGTCTACACTGATTATGATTTTTTTTCTTGTTGGTAATAGTTATATTCGAGTTAATTCAGATTTCTTCAAGTCTCTTTGTTTATATTTTTTTGTTTAAACTGTAGTATATAAAAATATATATATACCATTTATATATACCCTCATTTTCACACTTAACCCTACGGGTTTTATCCTCCCCAACCTTTCATCAATCTCTACTCGGATCCACCCCACCTTTGAAGTCAGGCAAGGGTTATTTTATCTTTGTTTTTGATATGTGAAGCCCATATATACACTTTGTATATATACAATTATATATATATATATATATAGATTTTAATCCTAATCTGATTTAGGTTTTCATATAATTGATATTAGTGATTAACTAATGTTTTTGAAGTGTATGATACTTATAAGGATTTATCAAACTTTATTTTGATTATGCAAATACCATGTATTCACTTCGTGTATATACAATTTTATATAATCTTCAAATCCTAATATATTTTGGGTTTTTCAAGTGATTATTATCAATAAATAACTGATATTTTTATTCATGTATTACTTGTAAAGGGTTTAACAAGAGTGGTTTTTGAGTTTTCTAAACTCATAGATATAAATATATATATGTATATATGTATATATATATGTATATAGTTTTTAATCCTAATCCAATTAATTTTATTTTATTCTTAAGTTAAGAAATTATTTCTTTTTTAATGTGATCCATATCCTTAAATTTATTCTCTATATTCTTGATGCAAAACCTACATGTATATATATTAGTATCACAAATACATATATACATGTCTTGTTTCATTTTAAGAAGTTTTATTGGTATTATCCTTGTTATCATTTTATGTTTTGAAAGTTATAATTTGATTTGTTCAAAATGTTTTATACAATACACATGTGATCATATCGGAAGTTAACCCTTTTCAAAAAAATAATAATAAATGGAATATAAAGGATTTTCACTATAATAAAGGATTTTCACTATAATTATACCAGGGATTAATTAATCAAGCCAAGCTACTTTTCAACGAAATACAAGTGTCTATATTTCTACATATTTTACAGTTGAAATCAACCCTTGAATTGGATGTTTCAATTACATGTATTAATTGATTATATGATCACAAATACAATTTTATATTGGAAAACAATGACAAAACCTTCTTTTGTTATTGTGTGCCTAAATTTTTTAAAAGAGTTCATCACCTTGTTATTACAATTAACATTACATGTATTCATCTAAATTAATAATTTTAGGATAAAGGGTTGGAATTATCTTTTGTTTAATATATATATATTTACTTGCATAAACACATAAAAATATGATAAGAACTTATTAAAATAAATTATATAATGTTATATCATAATTGTAGAAGCCCTCATGTTAGTGAAGTGAGTTTAAATATTTTCTTAATATATCACATGAAATGAATGTTTTACATTTATAAATATTATATTTTAATTCATAATGAATATACCAAAATTAATACTATTATTTATTAAGGTTTATGATTTAATCTGTCTGAAACTTACATTCATTAGTGTATGGTTTAAATAAGAATGATAACTATCTTAAATTAAAAAACATGTATTTTAGTATATTAAATTTTTAATTTCATGGAACAAGGATTTTAATTTTAAGAGTTATTATTTTATGCGACAAACCCAAACAATATATTATTTTATGTGCACCAGTAATCATCACATATACAAAATTATGACTATTTGTCCATGCATTTCATTGAAAAATTTGGTATCTCCATAACCTAAAGTATAACTGACAAACAATGCAGTTTTAAGATTAATGTTTATATTTAATGCATGATTCAATTTATTTATGAATATAGATAGTAATTGAAAAATGGAATTTATATCTTATGATAACTTATAGATTAAGAATTTAATTATTCAAAGTGGCATGTGAAACTTTGAATAATAGACATAATTTAATTATTCAAAGTGGTATGGGACAATTTGAATAAAATGCACAATTTAATTATTCAAAGTGTTATTAGACACTTTGAATAAAAGACATAATTTAATAAATCAAATTGGTATGAGAATCTTTGATTTACATAATTATTAGACATATGAGGAATGCATACGACTTATTATGTGATGGGTGAGGCCCGCTATAGCCTCTCAATGAATCGGTAGGTCTCATTAGAAAAAATAGGTCATGGAACGAGGTCTTGATAGAATAATTATGTATATTATTTTCATGAGGCCTTAACAGAATGTTTATGATTGTCCTACATTATGAATTCCCTCATTATGTAAACATTATTTAACTAACTATGTGATTATGAAACTAGTAGAATATTCTTGGTAAAGAATCTTGTACTTATTATTATGGTAATAAATGAACATGGAATAATGATGTAAGTACTTATAAAATAATTTATAAAGAATGTTTAATATTTATTTTCAGAACTTTAATACAAAATATATAAAATTCATCTATCATTTCATGAATTGAATTTTATGTGGTAAGTGGTTTATGATATTGTTTCTTGTCTAATTATAAGAAAGTATTATTTCATGTGCTAATTTTTACCTGCACCCTTGCATGCCACCCTTAATTTAGTTTGACCAACTCCTATATTATATGCATCATTCCATTCATTTTTGTACAAGTATGTGTACTCTGGAATGTGTTTTACCTATATCCTTTAAATAAATATATAAATTCTTGTGTATGTGTTTTACCTAAAAATGATTTCTAGTAACCTTTGAAAAATGATGATGACATGCTATAAGAATTTTTTTTTCTTTTAAGTAATTATTTTATGTAATTATAATTATTTTAAAGGGATGTTTTTAAAAAGGATTTTATTTATTATCTTTAAAACCCATTACTTGGCATTCTTGTGCTCACCCTATATTATTAATTTATTTTTATAAGATTATTAGATTTGTTAGATTTGGGTTATTCTATGTGATGGATAAATTATGGAGTTTATCTTATTCATTTTTGAAGAAAATTATTGGTTGTATCTGGTTTTCCAGAACCTAGACCGAGAAGATTCTCTGTAATGAGATGTGATGTGTAATTTTACCAGCATTTTTTATAAAAAAATTACACACCATGTCTTATGCACCGACTCCGAGCTTATAGGGCCAGGGTGTTACAAATATGGTGGAAAATGAAATTATTTTACTCTTAAGAAACAAAATTTTATGGAATATGGATTAAAAAATATCATTTCCATACTCACATAATTTTATCAAGATATGAGTCATACCGAGCTTCCAAAAGAAAAAATGAGGGAACAATGATATGTTGAGTCCTTCACGAGGCAACATCCACATTCTCTTAGTGGGTAAAAAGATATACTAGTCATTAAGAAAAGGATTAGTACCGCTGAAAATATATTTTCTATTATCTAGTGTTGGGAACATAATAAATTTATTCTATCTTCTTATGGTTAGGAAGGAGAATCAGATCAATGGTGGACTCTTATCAAGAACATGAAGAAACATGAATAAATTTATTCTATGGAGTGGGTTGATTTTAAGATATTATTTATCAATAATTATTTTCCCCATATTATTCATACAAAAATAGAGAGGGGATTCCTTGAGTTTAAATGAAATGATGATGAATTTATTGGTACCTATGAGGAAAATTTTAAACGACATGTGAGGTAATCATCTGGTATTATCAGCCAACTTGAAATTGAGGTTGATTGGTTCTTATATGGCTTAAAACCATGTCTCTAAATGGTGTTATCCATAAGGGTCTTAAATAGATATGAATAAATCATTTGATACACTATCAAGGTGGAGATGGATACTAGATTTACCCATAAATCTCGTGGTTTTGAAAATAAAGAAAAATGAAATTCAAAAGAAGTTATAAAAACCATGGATAAAATAAGATTAAATTTCCTTTATTCTCAAAATATGGAATGAAACATGAGGGAAATTTTATTATGGGAACTGGTGAATGTTTCAAGTGTGTAAAGGAAGTTAACCGAACAATTGAATTCTAAAGTGATGAGAAGAAGTTAGCTAATGATGTTAATACATAATGTACCATAAAATGAACCACCCACACTCAGGTTTGTTTAATAAAAAGAGTATGGGAATTATTCTAACTAGTTATAAAATTTGAAGTTTAATGATTATAATAAATTTACACAATCTCTTAATCCCATATAAAAAGGGAAATCTCATGAGATTACTATTTCAAATGAGGGGTATGATAATGATATGGTGAAGGGTACACTTACCTTTCAATCTAGAACTGATAATATCTTATTTTATTCTGGATATACCCACACTTTTATATATAAATATTTTTCTAAGGGTATTATAATAATAACTCAAAAATTAAATGTTGAGTTATCAGTAAAAACACCTATTGGTATGATGATCGCATCCTAAGTTTATGATTCTTCTCTAGTTGATTTTTTGGGAATGTGTTAGCTGTAACTTTTTTTATTCTTCCTCTAGTTGAATTTGATGTTATTTTAGGCATGGATTGGATTTATTTAAATATATGCCACATCAATTTACAAGTAAGGGAAGTTATGTTTGATATTATGAACCAACCTATGAATATCTATAAATTTGATGAAAATAAATAACAAACAATTAAAATCACATCCATCATATGGGTTATTATTCCTATTCAAAAGGTTCATTTATCTAAATGGTTGGGGAGAAACTCAACATCGAAGTTATGTATATTATATGGGAGTTTATTGATGTCCTTCCAAAAACAATTCTCAGTCTTCCACCAAATTTTGAAGTTTATTTATCAATATAACTCATACCTAGTGCTACACCTATTTCTAAGACTCTACATATAATTACCCTGATTGAGTTACAATAATTGAAGAGGAAGATCAAGGAGATTATTGACAGGGGATTAAATTTTCCAAGTGCATCATGTTGGGGTGAACCTATTCTTTTAAGAATAAATATGGATCAATGTGACTATACATTGATTATAAAGAGCTTAAAAATATCATTATCTAGATCAAGTATCCTCTACCTTATATTTATGGATTATTTTGTCAACTATGTAAAGATCAATAGTTTTCAAAGATTTATCTTCATTCTGGATATAATCAATTGAGGTCCAAGAAAAAGGATATACCTAATAAAATATTCCATATAAGGTATGAAAATTATAAATTTATAGTGATTCCATTTGTTCATACTAATTCACCCTCCATCTTCATAGATTTAATAAAAAGAGTCTTTAGATAATACCTTGATCAGTTTTAGGTAGTCTTTATAGATGACATTATTATATATTCAAAGGGAAAGGAAGATCATTAATATCTCTTAAGGATTGTGCTGAAGACCCTAAGAAAGGATATTTTTTATGAAACATTTACCAAGTTTGAATTTTGGCTTCCAAAAGTTTCATTCTTGGGTAATATAATCTCATGTGAGGGTATATTAGTAGACCCTTCAAAGACTGAATTTATTAAACATTATCTTAGAAAAAACACTATGATCAAGATCTATTATTTTCTTGGTTTGACCAGACATTATCAGTTATTTTTGGTGATTTTTTCATGGCTATAAAATCTACTCACCAAGTAAACTCATATGGGAGCCAAGATTCCTTATACAGATGAATTTGAGGAATGTTTTAAGTAACTGATGAGAAGGATAGTCAGCGCACCTATTTTTACACTACCCTATAGTGAATAAGAGTTTATAATCTATAGTTATGCATCAAATAAGGGATATGGATGCCTCCTCATGTAGAATAATATGGTTATATATTATTCATCGTGACAATTGATGGTCCATGCGAAAAATTTCCCAAATCATGATTTGGAGTTAACTATAGTAATTTTTCATTAAATATATTGAGAAATTATCTCTACAGTGAAAGGAGTGACATATATACTAATAAAAAAAATTAAAATTATATTTTCACTCAAAAAGAGAAAAAAATGTTACAAATAATATGGTTAGAGCTAATTAAAGATTATGATTTCTCAATACATTACCATCCTAAGAAAGAAAACAAGGTGGCAAATGATTTGATTCAAAAGGACCATGATAGCTTATCTATGATGAGGATTATAAAAGATATGATATTTATAGACTTTAAAAGTATGGATCTTGAAATATTGAAGGAATTAAAGAAATATTATCTTTATAAAATGAGTGTTCAACTATATATCCAAGTGATGATTAAATTGGTATATAAGGAAGATGTATAGATAAAAAATATTTTGAAAAATATTTATGAGTTCAATCTTGATTTTAAAAGAATAATAAGGTTGAAGAATCATTTATGTGTCCATTTAGTACTAGTTTTGAAGAATTATCTATATATTCATCATAGAAGTATTAATATGTATAGATATTTGAAAGATTATTTTTAGTGGGATCACATAAAGAGAGATATTTTATAGTATTCTTCTCATTTCTTGGTATGTTATTAAGTTATAGTTTATAGAAAAAATATAATGGGATGATATAGCCATTGCCAACACTTGTATGAAAATGGTAAAACATCACTCTAGATCTAGTGTTCTGACTCCCTCAAACTTATAAAGGGAATAATTGGTTTTAGTTGATCACCTTAAAAATTCAACACAATTTATTGCCATTAGATAATATTTATATCTTGATCAAATTACTTGGTTATACATTATTAAAGTGGAATTATTTCAGGTTGTACCACTATCAATTGTATCTAACCAGGATCTGAGGTTTACCTCAAAGTTTTGTAGAATTCTTTAGGAGGATCTGGATATAGAGTAAAATTTCATCACTTCTTATCATCCTCAGAAATATGATTATTTTTAGAGGACTATTCAAACTCTATAAGTTATGTTGGGATATTTATCTATTTATTTCAAATGTTTTTGGGATCAAAACCTTTATTTGGTGGAATTTTCTTATAATAATAGCTTTCACTCCAACATTCAGATGTCTCCTTATGAAGTCATCTATGGTAGAAAGTGAGGAAATCCAATGAGTTAGAATAAAGTTAGAGAAATAAATATATTGGGACATGATATATATATAATAAAATGGTATATAATGTTAGATCCATTCAACATAACATAAGAGAAGCTTAGAGTCGACAATAAAGTTATGATGAAAATCGCCAGAAATATCTAGAGTTTGAAGTTGGTGACAAGGTATTACTATAAATATCTCCATGGAAGAGGGTGATGATATTTGGAATGAAGGGAAAGGTAAATTATAGGTATATTGTTAATTTTAAAATTCTTGATTGTTTCGGGATGGTATCTTATCAAGTAGTGCTCCTACCAAATATCTCTCAAGTTCATGATGTGTTCTATGTATATATCCTAAGGAAGTATATACCAAATCATTAAAATGTATTGAACTCATAGTTATTACAACTGTATTGAGATCTTTCTTATTAGGAAAATCCTATTGGGATTATAGACCATAGAGAGAAATTTATACAAAAACAAGACCACTCACTTAATCAAAGTTTGTTAAAAAAACCACCAAGTTGAAGAAGCTACATGGTAACATGAGGATATGATGAGGCAGAAGAATCATTATTTTTTTTATTGAAGTAATAAAATTTTAATGTTGGAATTATTTTATGGTGGTAGAATGTAACACCCAATTTTTTTAGGAAATATATTTTTTCTAATAAATTTAATTTCTTTAATATCTTATGTCACATGCAACAACGAGTTTAGACAAATTGTGATATACTATTAAAATATTATTATTATCTATAAATTGAAATATAGGTTATGAATAGAACTAAATAAATTATGAAAATTTATGTTTTAAATATGTATAAAATAAAATAATTAGTTATTAATTAAATATAAATGAAAATAAAAATAATTTGAAAATAAAGGAGATGTTTCACCAGAAAAATAATTTTTATATGCACAATGTATTTTTATCCAATAAATTAAATTGAAATATATTGGTGAATAATTGTCATGAAAATTTTATATTATATATTTAATCAAATTTATTAACATCCATCTAATATTTTTTATTATGTATAAGATAATAATAAATCCAGTATTATGCTTAAAAATGTATTTTTCTAAAAATTATTTTCATCACATTTCGGGAAATTAATTGAAAATTAGTTTCTATAATTTATAGGTATTGAATTATATAAAATTAATTAAATATTTAGAATTAGCAGTTTCATATTTTTTAAGTATACCCCTTTTATTTTTAGTCAATATGAATAATAAATGTGGTAAAATTTATCACCTCAATAAAGGGTAAATTGGGTTAATCTGGGTTTAAACTAAGTGATAAGACCATAATTTTTCACCCAAATTATTATTTTATAAATTTAACTTCACCTATTTCACCTTATACTTTAAATTTATTAGTTTAAAGGACAATTTTCTTGAAAATGTCATATATAATATTTAAATCAAAGAAAGTTACAAAATGCCACTATCTTTGTTTTTAATATCTCTCATGTGTCCACATATGAAAAAAATCAAGTTATGAATGAATATAAGTGTCTATTTTGATGTTAATGAAATTATTTTCCTATTTTAAATTTATTTTTAATTTTTATTAATTATACAATTACCTTAATTTCTTATGAAACAACGATGCAATATTTCTCCATTTAATAAAAAAAATAAAATAATTGATTTTAAAAATATTAAAAGTGATATAATTTGAATTATTTAATGTGTAAAATGAATTTTATATATATCTATATTACATATTATGAAGGTTTTTAATCATTATAATTGAATTCAACCCTTTTCTTGATGCATTTAATGGTAAATAAAATGAAGTGTTAAAATGACATTAATGGTATTTTATAATAGATAATATTTTATTAAATGATATAAAATTAATAAAAATATTAGATTCATAAAAATTAATTAGATATGGTTTTTAAATATAAAATCATCCATTTATGGGTCATTTTTTTTATAATAACATTATTAACCCTTAAATTGTAGAAAAATTTAATATTTTGTTAATTGTCAAAAAAGTGAACTTGGTTTTAAACTAAAAGATAAAGGTATAAATGTGATCTAAACCTTTCCAAATTTTATTTTATGAAATTATTTAGACTCATCATAATATTACATTTCAATCGTATCAATTTGGATCTATTTTAAAATCCAAATTAATTTATATTAATTTAATAATTTAAGAAATTCCTAGAATGCCCCTCCCCTCAATTATAAAAGGGTACCCCTAATTTGTATTCTTCACACAAATTTTTGTCTTATATATCTAAAAAACTATGAAAATTTATCTTCTATACTTCTCTAGGAACTTTCTAGAGGTTCTGGTATTCTCAATAGACCAACCCTAGAACCCTTTAAAGGAGATCTAAAAGAGTCATTTCAAAAAAGAGGTCATCACCTTAATCGATCACTTTCTTTTACCTCTTAGAAATCTATTATATTATTCATAAAATAAAAATTAAATATCCTAAATAGAATTAAATTATTATTATTATTATTAAAAAACTATTATACACACTCTTTTCCAACAAATTTGAAGTGAAAGCATCACTCGTACGTGCATACGACTTACTATCTCCACTTAGCGATACAATTAATTTTTCATCACTATATTTTATAGATGGGTATTATGAGGGGTTTAATATTTATATATGATATTTATGACACAATTATACTTCTATAATTATAATATCATGTCTATAATCTTATCATCTAATCCTTTGGGAAACGATAACGTCGCCAGTGTGCACTTGTGGACTACCACCTTCATGAAGAGATTTGATTCATTTTTAATTTATATTTTATTTGGATGGTAATGAGGATTAATTTTATGAATATATATGATATAAAAATGATATTTTAAATGTGAAATAATATTTACCTTTCTTTTTTTCAATCTGTTGAGAAATGAAAATAGTGTTCATGCGTATGTACGACTTACCGTCTCCATGAATAGTGTAATTCAATTTTACAACCCTAAATTATATATATATATATATAATTAATATATATTATATCTATAAAATTATTAAAATTCTGGTTATTATGGAACTATTATCAAAGTACAAGGATTAAAACTACCGAACCAAAACTTACATGAAAACAAATCAATTATCACTCAGAATAGTGATTTTAATAAAGATTTGTTAATAAAACGGTGATAAAAGGTTAAAATTAAATCATATATGGTTTGATATATATGTCTATGTTTTAATAATAAGGTTTATAATAAACATATATTTATTATTCCTGAATTTCAAAAATGTATGAAGGAAGTTGGACCTAAGGTAACGAGTTTTATGTTACAATCTCATTGTTTATCAGGATTGTTTATGATTAAGCTCTGATGATGAAATATTATGATAAAAATCTCAAGATAATCATTAATTTTTGTCTCCTATTCCCATTTATTTTAAAAAAATTATTTCCTTTCACTTTCATCACCTTATATACTCAAGAGACTGAAAATATGTTTTATGGAAAATCATCTTTATTTCTCTCCTCAGTTGAAAAACATTTTTCTTCTATATCCATGATTTATAAAAACGTTTTGAAAAAGGTTTTTAATATTATATTATGATTTTATAAAGTAATTTTTACCCATGTTTTACTTTTTACAAAATAATTTTATATGAATCTTATTTTCATTTTACAAACGAGGTACTTTTTGACTTGTCCGACAAAAGTATGGAATGAATGCTTTTTAGATTATATGACATGAATGGAATTTTCTATATTCATGTATACTAATTTTTTTGAATATTTATTTAAAAATTTCCATGGTTATTTTTAAATAAAATATTTTCCAAAATATTTTTTAAATTTTTAGATTTTAAATAAGTAATTTTAAAATGGAATTGTTATTTTTTTCAAGAATGTTTTAATGATATTTTGATTAATCAATGAAAAAAACCTTCTATATTTCTAATGATTTACTGAGAATATGATCCAAGGATAAAATCCTTATTCTTTCTATAGATGGTTTATGTTTATTATGGCATGATGGTTATGAAACCTTTTCCTTTTTGATGAGTTCTGCTATGATGAAACTTTTATGAAACCGATTTATTTTTGTGGGTTTTGATATGGTGAATGGTTTATGATCTTATAGAACACATATGTATGATTTTAATTATGTGATGTATGGAACCTATATCTCACTCCAATTAATTGGGTAAATATTGATATCTCATGAAATAAATAGGACTGAAATGGGGAGTGAACCCAGTTCAGTAAGGTAATTTTTCCACTATGATAATTTTGGGAGAGAACCTTGACTACTATGATGGTTTAGGGAGTGAACCCATTACACTATGATAGTACTAAAAAGGATACTTTACTACTAAGGAAATTATTTTCTATGATTATGTGTATTCCAAAATTACATGTATTATGCCTATATTATATGACCTCATGGTTCATGTTCTTTGATTCCTTTGTGATTCATGTGTTATAAACTATCAAGATTTATTCCATGACTCAAGATTATGATCTATGATATGAATTTTATGGTTATAAAATGTTAATATCATTCTATCATGCCATTTTTATCATGTTATGCTTGTATACTCATTGAAATATCCCTTTTTTACCCTTACTAAGCATCAAAGATCACCCTTTCTTATGTTTCCTTTCCCAGGTTATGAAGAATGGTTTTATGTATGATATATATAATAAGGGAGATAGTTATGAAGATCTAAGTGGGAGATGATGTATAAATATTATGAACAAGTTGTTTATTTTTCAAAGTTTACAAGGATACTATAACTATATTATTTTGGTGTGTATTGTTATGTTATGTAAAGAATAACCATATATTTAGATGAAATATCTATGTACGAAAAGTATGGGTCGCTATATATTTTCATCATAGACATAAACTATACAATATTCTATTGGTGAATCCTATTGAAAATCATCAGAACGAGCCTAATGGGGACATCTATCATGAGGTATACCTACCAAAGATAAAATGTTTATGTACTTATTAATCTCAAAATATGGAATACTTAATATTAATTAATTAATTTTTTTCATAATTACCATTATATACCAAATTAAAACACAAGTGAAAAAAATCATGATGCACGATCCTCACCTTGGTATCTACCTTTAAAAAACATCACTTTTCTTAGAATGGTCAGTGAACTTAAGGTCCTTGCATCATATCACAGGGGTCCCTAAAATCAGATTTCCTAGCTAGTCTCCATTTCTTACATTACATACAAAGCATAACTTATACTGTTTCTCTAAAAACCCATACAATACTCACCAATTCATATCCCCATTATCCAAACTATCTCTTAACCAAAATCATTGATGCTAATTTTTCACAAACCACCCCTACTAGTACCCCTCTTAGGTTGATAGTGAAGTTGGGTGTGACTCTCGAAGCCCGCCACCAATTGGCCAAGGGTTGATGACTAGAACCAAGGGTATAAAATAATTAAATAGGAGACATTTCCATAAATATTCCCATTAAATAAAAAATAACTTATCAAATCCATAATATAAATAAACCATCTAATTCCCAATACATGATGTTATATACAATTAAAAATAAAAACAAAAAATAAACCATGAACCACTCCTATAGAAGTGATCATGAACTCAAACAACCCATGAGCAACATCTAAGAGATAGTAACATCTATATCAATCACCAAATCAAACTTAAGGTCCAAATATAAATATATATATATAAGTATGAGCGTATAAGTGTACTCACTATGATCCTCCCCAAAACCTTTGATGAAAACGTGGAAGAAGCATATTAAAGGCACAATGTATAAATAGAGAAACAAAATCATTACCTAAATATAGTAAACTATATTTCCAACATCACTAAGGATCACTCACCAAATATCTCATATAAGTAAGTAATAATGAAGCATATACATAATAAGGGTACCCCTCTACCTCTTTCATACCGAACCGGTCACCCTAAACCCATAATGACTTACATCATGGTTCTCAAATCCCCTACGTAAGCTGTGCTTCACATATGTGCATATACATCACAACTAAAAACACATAATACCATCCAAATCACCATTATATAACCATATTTATAAAACCAAGAGCCATCAAATCCCTATGTAAATATAAAATATACCTTAAACCATCATAACTCATCTATAGATAAATATGGAATGCAAGTAAAGAGAAAAATCCTAAGCTTCCATGACCCACATATACATGTATGAAATAACTAAGATACATTACAATTTGTATGGTTACACATATTATAATAATAATCCCTGATAGCCCATACATGTCTATATATTGGGTCTACATCTTAAACAGAGAGTAAGGTAGGTGGAGTAGTCATCCATCAATATCCTCGACAACCGAAATGTTGGGAGACACCTGAATCCCAAGGAAAAAAAGGGTATCAGCTACTCCAACCAACTTGGGTGGTAAAGTACAAGAAATAAAATAAAATAATGATATATTTTACACAGAAATATACTAAGGAAAACTACATAACCCTAGACTATTCTATAACTAATGTCCCACATGACCACGCATATCCCATCACCAAGGAAGAGGACTCCAACCAATATAAATGCATCAAATTTTAATTCCTCTGAAATCTCTCAATCAATAATTTAATCATTTAATAATATTCCATGATCATTTCAGATTAATTTTTATACTAATCATGAATTAAAGGATCATAAATTCAATATTTTTTTAATACCCATGATCCTTTAATCTTTTCTTTAATTCACATTTATTATTATAGTGAAATCATAATCTAATCATTTCGACCATATCCATTTTGATTAATTCATCATTCAATTAAGTTTCCATAATTCTAGGCACTAAGACACATCTATTACTATATCTAAGAAGATATAAATATAGATACTCTCAAAATAGAATGACTAATAAGCAAGCGTCTACCAATCAAGCATAATCTTGAGGAAATTAAATAAAGCTCTCAACCTGATCTAATAATTTGAAAATAAATCCTACAACTTTCCCAAATCATTATTATCATTATATCATTAACAAAATCTTCCACCACAAAAAAAATAATATAACACAACTCCTCACCATCAACCAACCATACCAGGTTTTAAATTTAAAATCACAGAAAGGGAAATTTTTTCATTTATATAGAAGAATAATATTTAATTGATAATATTTTATCAATGATAATTTAATAATGCTATAATAAATAATGAAATCTATTAGAAATAGGTTTGGAGTAAATTCTACCTTTAGATATTCATTTCTAGCAACACGATTTTTATTTAACATCTTGAGTTTATTAATTCTTTATGATAAGAAATCATAAATAAAGGGACACATTATAACATCACAAAATTAGTGATGATATTTTAATAAATATTAAAAAAACAATTCTTACCAATTTTAATAAATTTATATTATAAGAATAAACTAAATTCATTCACAATATTTCTTATTTTACAAAATTCAAATTTTATTATTTTATTTTTAATATCATTAGTTATGAGTATAAGAATAAAAAAATGAAAAATAAAATCAAACTATATAGAAAATAACATGAAGTATAAAAAAGAATATTGAATTTACATGAAATACCACCCCATTGTATTTACAAAATTAAATTTGTTTAAATATCTTTTGAGGTTGATCATTTCTATTTACATGCTATAATCTAAATCATGATAAATCCACATTAACATAGAATGAAATATAATTTATGAATCTCATACCTAATTCAAAGCTTTAATGACTCTCTGCACATGAGAGGGAAGGATGGGGAGAGTTTCTCATGACCATGATATTATAAGAGAACTCCTAGATAAATTTTAAGCTCAATGCATAGGTATAGGGAGGAGAAGATTTGAATAATTCAAAAGGCTATGAACTCTTAAGGAAAACTATAGAAGTTGAGGGTATGGACTGTATAAAGGGGATTATTAGAGATATTCTAGTCATCCAAGCTTTAAGAGAGATACAGAAATGAAACATAGGGTATGGTGTAGTTAAAAATATTAAAGAGATACGAATAAAGTAGTTCACATGATCCACATGAGTAGTTCCCCATTAAGACTCAATTAATTCCCACTTAATTTGATATAACCAAGAGGAAGGCATGAAATATTTAAAACACCACACTTTAGTTCACCTGTATAAATTATTATTTAATAAAAATACTCAAATCTTAAATTTCACATAAATGTAATATCAAGGTATAAGTTGAAATTACATTATCACATAATATAATATCAATAATTGAGTTTAGATTATGTTTATCACATAATGTAATATCAACATTTGTATTAAGATTGTGTTTATTAGATAACATAATTTTAATCCTTTACTCAAGAATATGTTTATCATATAACTTAGTGTTAGTAACTTGATATAGATTATGTTAACACATAAGGTATTTTCAAGGGTGATCACTGCACATTATGTTGTCTCACAGTGTAGTGTCTGCACACTATATTGTGTCATAACATAATATCAGTAGAAAAATAATGGAATGTTTTTGAGTCAACATAAGTTTCATCTTGCATATATCCAAAAATCATGTTAAAACTTAAAACTTATAGAATTATTTAAAATTCATTTAAAATAAACTCAACTAAATATAAACCTTCCCAAGTTACTAAAATTATTTAAAAACATCATCAGAGTACCTAAAAACCTAATAAAAGATAAATTAAGGTTTTGTGAAAATCTATTCTATTACAAGTATATATAATCTTTTCATAATCATCATTAAATGATTATTTTAACCGATTATGATGGATGATGTAGAAGATGGCGGTCAATCTAATCGTTATTGTATAGTATGAAAATCTTATCTACAACCACCACAACCTAGTGTATTACACTATTTCATGGTGTATATAAGTATATACCACGAAATAGTCTAAAAATCCATGCCATGATTGACCTTTTAGTGAACATAACCATTAATTTATTTATAGTAATTCAAAATTGATGGAATATTGATGATTAGATATTAAAGTATGTATTCAAGTGATAAAGCATGGGATTGTTACACTGAGGAGTTGGATGTAGTGAATCACTTTGAATATCTAGTTTATCAGAATAAGGGATGTTTATTTTCATCTTTTATATCTCTTATATAATAAGAGGAGTTTCTGTAAATAATAGACATTAAAAATAAATAAGATGATTATTTTTATACACATTTCTATAATTGTTCATGCTATATAACATGGTAAAATAAGGATAAATGAGTATTATCTAAGATAAATGTAAGGTACCAATTATTCCTGACCCCTTACTCTGTGTTTTTGGGTGATTGGATGTGTAAGAAGAAGGATGGGTGAGAATAAGTGTGGTTTGAGATGGAATTTTAGTTGGGGTGGAGGTTGCGGTGTGGCCCGGTAGGCTATGACATGAAGTAGTCTTATGGGGTTTGTCGAATTTCCAAGGATGTATTATTTTTATCACAACCATATTCCATATGTTATATATTTCATGGATAATGTTTCTATGTATATATTAATATTGGGGGGGGGGGGGTTGTGGTTTATTTATTAGGTTTTTCCATAGAGCCTCTGGGATTGGGTTTCTTTGTCCATTCCTTCTAAAGGGTTACTGTGGAGTGGGCTTGGGGCTACACTATAGACTCCTGGATGTTAGTAACCTTGGATTTACTGATCTAGGGACCACTATGGTATGGAATATCACTATCACTATGGTGTTACTCCATGTTTATAGTAAACCAACATGAGCTAAACATATCTTTTTTATATCATTTATATAATATAAACATTATAACTCATAAACACACAGTAAGGGAAAAACTTATGAAAATGTCATAAAAGGTTAGATAATAAGTATATGATAAAACATTATCAATAATAAATTTATTATTAAAAATAACATGGAACAATAAGATTTTACATAAATCATGATATGATGATTTGAAATCTTAAATGAAAAACATATACCATGTAAGAAGAGTATGTAGTCATAGGATAATAAACATGAGCCATGAGGAATAATAATAGGCACATGGAATATAAATGTTACATTCCCTTGAAACATAACATTACAAAGAAATTTGGTAAAAATATAATAACAAGGTATCATCATATTGTGAGAATATCCAAGATGGATCACCCTTTAGTTTGTGAGTATATCCAATAAGGTTTACCCTTTAATTTGTGAGCATATCTAAGAAGTCCTATACTATATTATCTCATAAGATATAAAATTGTAACCAATATATTGGAGGGTGATATAATACCCAACCAATCATCATCCATAGATATGTATTCCATAAGATATCAATCATTCAACATATCATGAAAACCCATGGGAAGAAAATGGTGTTCATATCATTTCCAAATGGTATTTAATAACATGATATCAAAATTCAATCAGTTGATATGAAAATTTCAGTCACTCAAAAGTATTATTTAATAAATTAATTTATAATGTTATTTATAACACATAACTCTATAAGAGTTAGATACTCAAAGAGAAAAATGTAAGAAAATCCATAAAAAAAACTATTAGAAAACATTTCTTAATATTTATAATCGAATAAGTTTTAATATATTTATATAAAAGTTCATAAATTATATTAGTTTAATTTTTGATAATATATTAATTTATTTTTTTTGGTAAAAATTAATTTTTTAATAAAACCATTTTTTAAAAGTAACAGTATTACCATAATCACGATAATTAAATTTAATCATAGTAATATTGTTTTTATACCTAAAAACTAAATGGCCCTTTTTATATAATTTTTATATAATTATTAAAGATAAAAAATCCACCGTACCAAATAAAATTTATAAGGGTGAGAAAAATTAATTTCCATATTTTCACACTTAATACGTACAAACCATTTTTTTAGTAAAAGTATATTTTCAAGAATAAATTGAAATTTGTTGTATTACACATTTTTATATCATTTTTATAAGGTGATTAATTCTTATTGATACCCAAAAATTTAATCAATATAATATTATACTCATATTTAATAATTTTGTTTTCTTAAAGTATCATGGTTTTTGTTTTATTTTGGAATTGCATAAAAGACTAGATACTCAACATGATTTAAGGAAAATTATTTACTAAATTCTTAGGGAATTATTTTGTACCCCCTTAAAAAAAATATTATCCTTAAAATTTTATTTTATAGAAGAAAACAAGTCGGGGTAATGATTTATCATTACATCCTTAGGTTCCAACGTTTCTTCTTCAAACTTATAATTCCACTACAAAACAGTGACCATGTGAGTGGTCTTTTTTTGGATCACTTTATCTCCTCAATCTATAATTTCCAATGGTAATTTCTCGTATGATATATCATATTAGAGTTATAAAATTTTTGAATTTAGTACATGTTAAGGGTATAATATATATTTCCTCAAAAGTGATACATTAAACACATCATATACTTGGGTAGAGGTCTGGATGGAGTTCTAAGTGATAAGATACAACCCTAACATGATCATGGATCTTTAAGGGACTAATATACCTAGGTATTAACTTACATTTATTTCTAAATATAATTACCCACTTCTAAGGATTTATCTATATAAAAACCTTATCACAAACTTCGAACTTCAAATCTCATCAATGATTATCTACATAAATATTCTTTAAACTTTGCTTCAATTTCATATTTCATAAAATGTTTTGAACCTTCTCTATTATTTTCTGTAAAAGTGAAGGTCCTATCAGATTCCTCTATCAAACTTAATTCCATTATGTTAGATTCCTATATCTTTTTCCATAGAGATCCTCATATATTTCCATATTAATTCTATAATAAAAAATGTTGTTATATGAGAACACTACTTAGGGAAGGTGTTGATCCCAACATCCTTAGTAATACATTGAATAACATCTCAGTATATCCACATGAGTTTTAATAGTTCTATTAAACCAACCATCTATTTGAGGGTGATAAGTAGTGATAAAGTTAAGTTTTATCTCAAATTCTTGTTAAAGACTTCTCTAAAACCTCAAGGTAAACCTTATATCTCAATTAGATAGAATTGAGAGTGATAATCCATACAGACTTACCACCTAAATTATATATATCTTGGTGATTTGGTTAAGTGAGTAATCTTATTTGATGGGGATAAAATTACCTAAATTTTTTGGGTGATCAGTTATAATCATAATAGAATTATGGCCTTTATATTTATTGGTTATTCCAAGAAGAAAATATACGGTGATGGTTTCACATTTCTATACTTGAAGGGGTAATGTTTACATCATACCCTTAGATATATATTATTCATCATTATATTTATGGAATACTAAAAATTGAGATATGCATTTTAGAACCGCCTATAAATTTTATCCCACTAGAAGTTTTTATTCATATCTCTATACATATTTATGCTTCTTAAATGAATAGAGAAGGATGAAAAATGTGCATTATACAAAAATTCCCTCTTTATTTTTGGTTTTTAGGGCACACATATCTAGGTTCTAAACTATATATCTTCTTCTTTATCAATGTAAAACTCTATAATACTTGCTAACTTTTTCTGTAGCTCTACATCATCCTTACAAGCTTCTTAGATCATCACACAAATATATGGTTGAGAAATCATTTGGGAAAGATAGGATTTCTCACCATCTATTTTGACTTCAATAATTATCCATTTAAAATCCATGAGTATTGGGTCTTTTTCAATCCTTATCATGGATAGTTTAGCATGATATTTTATGATCAGAGCATCAACTAACTTATTTTCCTTCCCTAAGTGTTAATGTATTGAGAACTTATAATCTTTTATCAATTCTAGCTATATAATTTGGAATATATTCAAACCCTTCTATGTGAATATATATTTCAATATCTTTTGGTTAGTATATATATCATACATTTCACCATATATATAATACAACCACATCTTTAATGTAAATATCACTGATGCCAACTCCAAATAATGCATCATATAATTTTTCTCCTAAGTTTTTAACTTTCCTAAGGCATAAAAAATTAATTTATCATTCATCATGAGGATGAATCACAAGCCTTTTAATAAAGAATAATTGTATATTATAATCCATTCCCCACTACTAAGTAATTTAAGTAAAGGTTTAGTAACAAACCTCTTATTTAGTTTCTTGAATCTCTCTTCGCATTCCTATATCCAAATTAAGTTCACTTCATTCCATGTTAACTTGGTTATTAGCTTTGACATTTTTGATAAATTTCTAAAAATGTTTCAATATTATCCAAATAACATGAGAAAAATATGGTCTCAATTACTATGGTAAGTATATTCCATTGTTCAATTACTTCTATCTTTGAATAATATATAGATATTCCCTTTCTTTTGATTACATGACCTAAGAATGATACTTTCTACAACCAGAATTCACAATTTCTAAAATTTTCATACAATTTCTCTTTTATTAAGGACATTAACAAAATCCTTAAATGATCTTCATGATCATTATTATGCTTGGAATATTTGAGAATATCATTTATGAAGACAACAAAAAATTGATCAAGGTAATTTCTAAATACTCTATTCATTTTTTCTATAAAGATAGTATAATAATTCAAAATCCAATTTTCATCACTAAAAATTCATGCTGTTCATACACTGTACATTTTTTTTTGAAATGTAATCCATTTTTACCATTAAATTACAATATCTAGACCAAAGATAAATATTTGAGATGTGTTGAGATCCTATCAGTTGATCAAACAAATAATTTATATAAGATAGAGGATACTTGTTCTTGATTTTGATTTTATTAACTCTCATGATAATTCAATCAAATACACATCGATGCATCCTTCTTGTGGATGAAGAGGATTGGTTCACACTATAGTGAAGCACTTGAGTGTATAAAACCCTTATTCTGATTCCCTTGTAGCTTCTTATTTAATTATTCCAACTTAATAAGGTCTATTATATAAGGATTATTTGATATAGTAATGGATTTGGGTTTGATTTCAATAAAAAATAAACCTCATGCTCTAGGGGAATACAATTCAGTTCATTTGGAAATACATCAGTATATTCCTATAAATAGGCATGTCACTAATGTTGAATTCCTACCAAATAATTTGAGCTAGAAGTACCTTGTTTCTAGGTTTCATGACCCATATTACTGAATTTTCTTACAAATGGAGTTAAAGATCATTATTATGTTGATAATTTAAAACATGATGATTGAAAATATGAAATGATATTTCTTTATCCTAATAGTTGATATGTGATTTATATAGGTAAAGATAATATATTCCCAATATCATGTCATATTCTACCAAGGGGATAAGAACTATATCTATAAGAAGTATCTTGATACAAAAATATATTAGAGAAGAGTTATATATCTTATACGTGATCATTATGAAACCAGGTATTTTCATAGATAGTTCAATATCCAACACTTGAGGTGTTTAACCAATACTCCTAGAAAAATTACATGATACAAAAGAATTTAAAGAAAAACAATCAAATAATTCACTCACAGATATAGAGTGTAGAATGAGTGTACCTTGTATCACTTCATTATCTCGATTCACCTCAGTGATATTGATAACATACAATCTTCCTTGATCCCTTGGTTTAAAATTTTGTTGGTGCCCATTCTCTTAATTAGATATGGGGTTCAAGAATTTATTTATTCAATGAAAAAACTATTTTAATTTGAATAATTTAAGTGTGGGTGACACATTATTTAGGAAATTATTTTATCCTATCATATTTACATGCCTTATTATCTCATTGTAAAAATCATTAACATTATTTCCAATCTTCCCACTCTTGAAACACTTCCTTTTTTCCTTAGAGGCAATTACCCGGGTGATTCATCCCACATTATATATATATAAAATTGAAATTTCTTTCCTCCAGGTGACTCATCATTATATATTCCATGATACTCTACTTTCCATTTTCTCCCTCTAGAATAATGAGAGTCTCCAAAATTTCCATTTTTAGTGCATATAAGACAATCTATTCATAGGTTCCAAAATTTCTTATAGATAATTACTTTAAAAGAATTTTCTTTATGGAACTAAATAAATGATTGATTTTAATCTCAGGGTTAGAGATAAAATAAGAGTCATACCTTATGATCCTCATGAAGTTTTATTTATATGTACAAATAGATTCATCATTATTTTGTTTCAACCCTAATAATTCTCTCTCCATATTCATGTGAGGAGTATGAGGAGAATAGTTGGTGAAGAACACTTTCTTGAACTCATCATATTCCATAGAGGCTACATCCTCTTTTTTTATTCTTAATGAGAGTCCACCATTGGAAAATCTCACCATACAAATAATAAATAGACAACACAACCTTCTCATGTTATAAGCACCTGAGAACATAAAATATCTTTTCCATCACATTGATACATTACTAGAATCAATTGGAATAGAAAAGACACTAAATTAGGGTGGATGTTTCTATATTAAAGTCTCTATTGAAATATAATTATTCTTATTTAATTTAGGATCAATACATGGTTTTAATTATTATTCATTACTTGGGAGTGTTGAGTGATAATCACCACATTATTTTGTATTGATGCTCCTATCTAATTTGATTAATTATTAGGATAATCATCAAATTTCCCATCACAACCATTAATAAATTAGTTCTCCCTACTCCATCCATTTCTAAATAATAGTTAAATATAATAATATCTAATCTAAAATGAAAAAATTTTAACATAAAAGGGATAAATCATGAATGAAATAAATTTATAGTTTTTAATGTAGGTTATTCATTGTCTATCTTCAATTATGTTATCTAATAATACCATAAATATCTTTTAAAATATTTCATAATGGATTATAAAGAGAAATTTAATTTCTAAAGCATATACCCCAAGATTATATAGCTAAGTGTGAAGTCTTAATCCCACCCATCATGCACCAAGTGAGAATCGTGTTGATAATTTAACTGAATTTATTAAGGTTAATACCACTAGGTGTATCTGTGACACATCCATATCCACTTTTCATTATTTCAAAAGGGTTTTAATTTCTAAAAAACTACATAATTTACACTTACCAAAATTTCATAATGTTATCATATACTTAGACTTATATATAATATTATCCCTATGGATTTAACAAAATTTATCTCATTACAATATCTAAAAATAACTAAAAAAATAACTAAAACTTACTCAAATACTTGTTATTACAAACCAAGATAAAAAAATCTTTATTTTACATTATTTCTATAAGATAAACATTACAAATTCCAAATCAAATCACAATCACAAGAATTTAAGTTTTATTGTCTTTTAGGAATAAATATATAAGAAACTTATTCTATAACATTTGTAAACATTTTTCCATAATAAATCCACACTAGAAACCCTTTTAGACTTATCATAAACTATAATCATATTTATAACTCGGGGAATGATATCATAAGAAAAGGGGTAAGCTCAAACACTTAATAAGTGAAAGGATTATCAATTTCTCAATAATGGTTAGATTATAAGAAAATAATAAAACACGAGTAGAAATAAATTTAGTATTAAAAACAACATGAAAAAATATTACTTGTCTATAAATCATTATAGGAGGATATGAAATATCAAATGAACAAACATATACCATGGAAAAAAGTGTGTATTCATGAGATAATAAACATGCTCCATGGGGTATAATCATAGGCATATAGAATGGAAATGTAACATTCCCTTTAAAGATAGAAAAAAATACCTTTGGAATAAATATAATAATAGGGTATTATTATATTGTGATAATATCTAATAAGGCTCACCCTTTAATTTGGGATAATATCCACAAAGGACCACCTTTAATTTGAGAGCATATTCAAGAAGGACCACACTACATTATCTCTTGAGATATAGAATCTTAAACATTGAATTGGAGGGTGATATATGATCCCAACCATCTATATCCATACATATGGGTGGAATCAGATATTAATCATTCAACATATCATTAAAACTAAAGGGAAGAAAATGGGTTTCATATAATTTCGAAGTGGTATCACATAACACGATATAAAAAGTTGACCAGTTGATACAAAAATTTCAATTAAAAAAAAGGAGTATTTCATCAATGAATTTATAAGGTGATTAATAAAACATAACTTGATATTAGTCAGATATTTAAAGAATAAAATGGAAGTGAAACTATATTAAAAAATATTTTATAAAATATTTATTAATATTGTTATATAAAGATAAAATTACGAATCACTTAATTTTTTAGGGATTTAACATGAAAACCTTTAAAAAAATTAAAAATATATAAAAATAATGGAGTCTTAAAAAGATCATAAATATTTTATATAGTAAATGTAGACATAAAAATAAAATTATGAACTTGAATGATAAATCTATTTTAATGTTTTGAAAATTACATTATTGAAACCCACATCATAAAGATAGTGATAAATCATTCATTTTAAAATATGTAAATATAAATTTAAATATTAAAATAAATAAATCACCTTTGGAATTTAAAATAATAAATGTGATCATTAAGGGGAAGATTGATTATGGATATGAAAGAAAAAGAGATCATTTGGAAATAATGTGAATTATTCTAAACATCATCATATTTTATGAAGAAAGAAGTTAATAAATTTAATTCCCTAAAAAATAAGGAGAAATGAATTATAATATCATTATAGAGTATAATAAAACCATCTTTTAATAACCATATTTAAAAAATAATTCATTATGACTTAAGAAAATATGTTGAGTCAGGAAAACCCTTACCATAAATCATACTTAGCTGAAAATTATCTAACATCCTTTATAAAAAATAACTATCTTACTCACTAATTTACAAAATTTATTCATAACTATAACCTTTTATAAACTTAATTTATAATAATTTATTAAAAATATATTTCTTAGTCATATCTTATTGGATGTTATTAGCTTATATTGTTTGTTTATTACATGATTGAATATAGAGGTGTTTATTCTTAATTAAAATTTTAATATTTATAATTTTGAGATCATTATATTTACTAGAATAGATGTTTCATAATTATTTAAAAGGTTATATTTTTATTTCTTAAGTATTTTTTTATGATTTGTGACAACAAAGTTGATGTATATCGTGTTTTAATAAATTATTTTAACAACTAAAGAGTGGTATTAATAATAAGTTAAATATTAATATAATAATTCTAGTATTATAAAAAATAATTATTTTTTCATTAATTTCTAATAACTTCAGTAGTTAAGTTTCCATGGTCATACAAGATAGAAATTTATAGCTTTTTTTATGTTCATGGTTAAACCAACCCAAACAAGAACAACCTACAATCTATGGGTGAGTATGGTTAAGTGAGTGATAATTTTGGAATAATATCATTATTAAATAAGCATAATTATATTATTTAGATGTTTTTATGATGGTAAATAATATTATAATAGTGTTAGATAAATAATAAAAGGACAAAGTGAAAAATAAAATACATCACTTTCGTAGAGGTGATAGTTCGCACGTACACACGAGTGACATGTAAATTTACATAGAACATAATGAGGGTAGGAATTAGTTTATATATTAAGTATCTTAATAATGGTTTAAATATAATAATTATTTATTAAATATCCCTTTTAACCATCCTATTTAGGCATTTTTGAAAAATGGATCATGCTGCTCATGTAGGCGATAGTCTACATGCAACACAAACAATATTTTCATTTTTTAGATGGTTAGGAGGAGATGTCGAGCATGTAGGCCAAAATTGCATGGGACTTCCTGGAGGGGAAATCTCTCTAGAAAAGATTTATGACCAAATAATATGGGTCTCAAGGGTACCAAGCTCATGGGGGAATTTCTCACATTTGGTCTGGGATTTATAGTCACTTATCAGTACTGAGGAATCATTCTAAGTGGATTGTGGGATGTGGACAGATTAGTTTCTGGAATGAAAATTGGGTGGGGATGATGATTGGATTCCCAGGATACCGAACCCTAGCCATTTATTTTGCTCAAGAAATAAGATTTGAGAGCTTCATCCAGGTAATTACCAACCTTCATCAGAGGGATATATTCAATCATATCATCATTAGTGATGAACCAGACAATCTCATATTTACTGGTTTATATTCATGTGTATTATTAGTAAAATATTAACAATCTGTGACTCATGTGGTGGGTGAAAAGGATGATTGGAATGAGTCCCTTTGGTCAAATCATATTCCCATGTAGTTTAACATTTTGGTTTGAAGGATTCATAATCAAGCCCTGCCCATGGATGAGTTAGTTTAGAAAAAAGGCATCTCAATGGCGTCTAAATTATTGTGTTACAAGAAACCCAAGGAAGAATTAGTGGAATACCTATTCTTTTCTAGAGGGTGGGATGATACTGTTTGGGAGACACTGGGTTAGATTATTGGGCTGGGGAACTAGGGAGGCTCTATAGAGTCCTTCTAGCAGTCTTGGTTTGTGGGATTAGAGGATAGGGTGCAGGAGAGGCAGGCGAGGGAACTTCTAGTTACCGTGGGTTACTGGACTATATGGAGGGTGAGAAATCAATGCCGTTACACCAGCCTTACTAGTTCTTGCCTGAAACTCATGATCAATGTGTGGAGCATCGTCATAGATCTAATCCCTCTTGTTTATCATCAGGATGGTTCGACCTCATTGGGGAAATTCATGGCCAGTAATAATTATCGATCTGTCCCTTAGAACCTAATCAATTATGGAAGATGGGTATGGTAGAACCCACTGAATATTGGCTTCAAGCTCAATGTTGACAGATCCTGTATCTTGGGTGTTATACGAGGTGACAACATGGTTCAGAACCCTAAATGGGTGGTTATTCAGTCATTTTTATACGGCTTTGGGCTGGGGGACTCCCTCGTGGTGGAGGCCAAGGAAATATGGAAGAGTATTGAGCTTTTTTCAGGAACATAACATCTCATTGGAATCAGTGGAGACAAACTTGATGGTATTGCATGGGGTGTCATAAGAGAATATTCAAAGTCCTTGGTCCATCATTTATCTCGCTTGAAAATGAAAAAGCCTTCTTTATCCCCGAATGGGCACCTCAGATACCTAGCGTGAGTGGAATAAAGTGGTAGATTTTTTGGATTCTTGGGTGACTATTGTGGATTAGTCCTCTATCTTCTCTAGCCTGGGTTATATTCATTCATTATATAATAGTATTATTAGGGTTGATGCACTTGGTCTCTATTAATTTAGACCACCTTAAAATTTTTCTCTTTGGGAAATGCCTAGACTAGAATAAAATTGTTACATTGTAATAGTATTAGTATAAGGAGAAAAGAAATAATTGAGTTTGGTTGAAAACATTACCTCTCCCTTTAGATGTTCTCCCTTGGGAAACTCATTATGTCTCCTTAGATTAGACTTTTGGAAATACCAAGGCTTATAAAAAGTAGGGAGAGAGTTTATGAGTTATTAGGTTAGAGTTTTGGTAGAGATAATTCTTTGTAAATGGTGGAGAAATGTTTTTTAAGTGATCCCATTTTATAAGTAAAGAAAAATGGAATTTTTGTAATTACCCTTTACCTTTTCAATGATAGACTAACATTATTAAAAAATTAGTGGCTCCAAAGTGGTAAATAATGGAATTTGGGGTGATATAAAGTCTATAAAGCATATAATATTAATCTTCACATGTTATTTAAACACTTTTAAAGTCTTTTTACACTAGTTTTTTACATTTTACCATTTTGTTTTTTACCCTAGTAATTAGTTTTTTCCCAATTAATTTATATTTTATTAAATATACAAGGTATAATTTTTTACAAAAATTTTATGTTTTGAACCTATTTTTTAAGATCTATATAATCTAATTTAAATTTCAAATAATAAAACATTAACTTTTAAATTAAAAAATTTAATGTATATAAAAATTGATTTGTGGAAAAAAATTGTTTCTACCATTAAGTGTTCTTTATATTATTTAGTATTGATTTAAAAATGAATGAGTGTTAATATATTTATATATTGGTTTAAAATTATATTATATATATTTTTTATAATAAATTAATTTATTTTACTAGATAAAAATTACAAAATGTTAATAAAACCATTCTTTAAAACTAATAGTTTTATCGTTATCACGAAAATTAAGTTTAATAATAGTAATCCTATTTTTATGCCCTAAAATGAAATGAAATTTTTTATATATTTTTTACTACTTATTACAAATATAAAATAAATTTTACTAAATAAAATTTAAATAGGTGATAAAAATTAATTTTCATATTAGTGCACTTAATGTGAAAAACCCATTTTTAGAAAAAGTATATTTTTGAGCATAAAATGACCTTTTTTTGTTATAAATTTTTACATAATTTTCATATGGAGGCAAATTTTTATTGAAATTCAAAAATTTAATGGCTATAATATAATGGTCATATCTAATAATTTTATTTTATTAAACTATTATAGTTTTTGTTTTGGTTTGGTGTTGTGTAAAAGATAATCTAATCAACCTGATTTAAGGAAAATTATTTACTAAAATCATGGGATGTTACATATAGGATCAGGTTTGAAAAATATTTATAAATGGGTTGATATGTAGGGATCTTTTAATTTGATTCTGTAGGGTGGATTTGACTGGGACCATTATGGTATGGCCACCCTTGCTACACTGTAGTTTTAGTGGGAATCCTAGTGGCTACATCATGGTCAGGGGAGTTACACCATGGTCTATAATATAGCCTAGAAATAAATTTAGGGGTTCCCTAAAATTCCATTATATTCTCTATCTTTCCCATGAATCTTAGGAAACTCTAGGGAAATTTTATCTTCCCTTTCATAGACTTTTGATCCCCAAATATTTTCTTCATCGCATTACTTTTATAGATATTTTTATTGGTGATCTGAGATGAGTTTTCATCTTCTCTGTTGGTTCCATTCTCTCCCATTATATCTTTTCATGCCATGGTTACTTATTTTATTTGATTTTCATGGCTTTCCTATTATTGATTTATAGTGGGTTATACCCATAGGGATCATGAGTTACTCATGGGAGAGGTGATTAAATATATATGCTTGTTATTCCATTCTTTCTCAAAGAATGTTGCAGGCTTGATGTTAAGGTAAGGATTCCCGAATTTTACTTATTTTATGTGAAAGTGTTAGATTAATATGATTTATGTTATTTGGGTAATGGTAGGATCAATATAATGAAGATAATAATCTATAAATTAAGAAAGAATGAAATATGGAATGGGATGATGTGATCTCATGTGGTTTATTCTATGATTAGATGTCTCTTGATATTTTATAGATAGTATGCAATGGATTATGGTGGTTATTATTATTCATTAGAATGGATGATATTCATGATATTGGTTAAATGATGTAAATTTTAGAACCTATCTCATAGGGCCTCATGTCGTGAGTCCCTAGGCCCGCCTTCAATATTCCAGGGGATGATGGCTAGTGCTGATAAGGAATATATCTAACATGGGAGGACTTAGCCTAAGTACATGTACACATGCATACATATCAAATCCTATACAATTCTTAAGTGTAAAAATAACTAAACAACCATTCATGAATACATCTAAATCCCACAAACAGAGTATGAAAGGAAGTGAATCATAGTAAACATGGACAAATAAAATCCCACCATAAAGAGTTTGAAAAAAATTCCATCATGAAAGTAAAACTGGGGATACTGTCAAAATACCATAGGATCACACCTCACACTGTTTGGTCTCACTAAGAACCATATGGTGCTAGTCTATCAAGGAATTTATCAAAATTTCAGTCGCCTGCACAAGACAAGGCATGTGAAGGCAAAGCCCATGTTGGGGTGAGTATAACAATACTTAGCAGGACAAACTGAAACCACAAATCATACAGTAAAGGAAATACAATAATCTCTACACATGTATATGTTTACAACACATATAACAATAATATCTAGATATACTCAACAAATAAACACAATCTCAAGGTAAGTCACAACCGTAAAACCAATCTAGGATTCTAGCTCAAAGATTTTACAAAGAAATTATTCAAGAGAATACACTCCTCGGCCTGGTAGTAATGACTATGTCCATCTAAGAGGTAATTATTATTGGGTATCATCATTGAAAGTACATGCTGATAGTATGAATAGGTACGATACATAGATGAGGATCACTCCCAAGGCCATGGGGAGATACCGAAAACTCAATCTATATTAACTCACTAAGTAGAGGATCGATACCTATGTAGTGTTGGCAATTATGATACCATGGACTCCATCTAGGGCACAAATATGAATAGAGGATCTCACTTCAGGACTCACTGAGGGATTCCAATGACTCTATCCAAGAAGTCCTACTGAAGGGATTGTTATCCTATGTGTAGGAGAAGATTCTACACTAACCCTCGGGGAAAGGATATAGGGAATGTGCCCTAATTAAATTTTTCCAATATATAGAGGAAAAGGGCCCTAAGAAATGTCTAATAAAGTGCATGGCATGTAGTGGAGGTCACACATCATATCCCTTGACCTTGGATCCTACCCATGTAAACGAACCTTGTCTCTTGCACATGTCCTTTTAGAAGTACACGGTGTGTAGGCTACCCATGTAGTCTACCCGTATTCCAGTACATGGCTTCAGCCCATGTACATGTACCTATGTATCGGTACATGGAATAGACCATGTACTCTCATCTAGACCGTGTCTGTTTAAGGGAGTACACATCATGCTCCAACCTGTGTACTCCAACCCATGTTTGTGTACCCTATGAGGTACACATTGAGTCTTTAGGGTGGGAACACACACCGTATGATAGGGGTCACATGATGTGTAATACTTAAGTCCCTCTAAAACCCTATTCGCTGCATAAGGGGGCATACATAGCCTATGGATCTACATTACACTCTGTGTAGTGTGTATTTTTTCCAAAAACCAGATTTGGAATCCTCATTTTATTACATGCATCCGACCTTAGATCCCATGGCCAAATTTTTAGGGAAATCAAGGAATCATCTCATTTGAGACTCTCCATTGTTGAAAAAAATGTTATGGCCTTCAATCCACTTGGAAAATAGATTTATATGTTTTTCTTCGTTGCACTCTGAAGAACATGAAATAAAGTATCCAAATACACATGATCCCTCACCACTATCATCAACAAACCTCTATTGTGTCATTCCAATCCCAAATCTAAAAATTCAGATAAATGCACCAAGAAATGAGTCTGAAATGATTGATTCATCAGGATATGTTGGACTACTGGACAAATAAAGAATACCCATGATGAATGGAGAATCGAGGGATAAAATCACCAGAATAATCAAGATAAATAGACATTGATCAATGTTTGTTTCGATCTCAGTTTGTTTCCATTATAATTGAAAATTGAATAATCAATAATCAAAAAGAATTATCGCAATAAAATTCCTATAATAAAACCCATCCCGCAATATGCACGATCTGTGAATAAATCTTTTAGTTGATTGATTTGTGTTCATCATAGAAATAAAGAACGAGGAAAAAATCTAAATAAACAATTGCACTACCTTAATTCAGATTGATCAATAATGAAAAACAGGTCTATGCCATAATCATTGGTGATATCCTTTGAATTCATTGTGCGTCAATCATCGATCCATGATTCTATTACCATTAATATGAGAGAAATTATCTAACATACTCTCCAATGGATCTCCAATGGTTCTAAGGTTATGAAGCTAAACCTGAAATTCTAACATAACAGTCTATTTAAAGACTCTCCAATCACTGAATCAATGAAAATAATTAAAAGAATTTATTTAATTATTTTATTCATTTCTACACCCTCGATGATTTTTCTACAAACGACCCACATTGATGAAGGATAAGTTAAACCTTAGGTGAAACCCATGTTTTGAACTCAATGTTTCCCTTGGATTTTTGTTATGATACCCCTTTTAGAAGTTATTCCACTATTTCATGAAAAATTAATGCACATTATATTTAATAAATTTGATATATTTCAGACTTTTATTCCAAGCACATTGGGCCTCTGAATCACATTCCATCTTAGTTCCTAGCCTCAAAAATAATCTACATAATATACAAAAATAATACATGGAAAATATAAGTCATTAAATTCTCCCCACCTTGAGGATTTACTTCCCAAAAATCCAAAATAAGGGCTACTTAAAGTGATGTGGGTACTGAGCATGAATCTGAGCCTCCCACTCCCATGTTCTCTCCTGAAGATTCCTATGTTTCTATCAGACACACACTATAGGAATTGATCACTAATGAAGGATCCCATCCTATCAATCCTTGATCTCTATAGGGTACTCAAAAAAAGGTCACTCCATTCTCTATTTCTAGCTTGACCTAGTTGATAATGTGTAATTGGTCCTGCACATACCTTCTCAATTGCAACACATGGAAGATGTTATGTACCCGACCTAGCTTCAGGGGTAGAGCTAAGTGGTACTCCACCTCTACAACTCTACACAATATCAATAAAGGGCCAATGAATCTCAGATATAGCTTTCCAACCCATCCAAATCTCTATAATCCACATCAAGGTGAATCCCATAAGAACACATGGTCTCCTTACTTGAACTCCAAAGGCCTCCATTTTATGTCTGCATAAGACTTTTGATTGATCAGTGCAGTCTTCATCTTCTCCTAGATGATCTGCACCTTCTTAGTAGTTTCCCACACCAATTATGTTCCCATGAGTTCTAACTATCTAGGGTAAGTCCAACAAAGTGGTGACCTACATGGTTTACCATATAAATCATCAAATGGTTCCATACCAATGGTAAAATGGTAGTTGTTTTTGTATGAAAACTATACCTGTGGTAGGTGATCCTTACAACTATGACCAAAGTCCATAATGAAATCTCACATCATGTCCTCCAAAACCTAAATGTCCCACTCAGTCTAGTCATAATTTTGGGGGTGAAACACTATGCTAAAGCATAACTGAGTCCCACAAGCCTCCTGAAATCTGTTCCACAACCAGGGTGTGAAGCGAGCATCATGTTCAGAAATGATAATCAATTGGAATACATGGATTTAGACTATATCCATCACATATAAGCATCTCAAGATATCTACTGAACTCTGCTTCTGAATTTCTAAGAAGTGGGCTAACTTGGTGAGTCAGTCTATGATCACCTAGATGACATCATGTCCCCTAGACATACATGGTAATCCCATCAAAAAGTCCCTAGATATCCTATCCCACTTCCACTATGGAACATCATGGGGTTTATCCAATCCCACAGGAACTTGGTGCTCAGCCTTCACTTGCTGACAAGTAAGGCATCGAGGAAAAAACTCTACAACTCATTTCTTCATATCTAGTCACAAAAAATGACGTCAGGCGTCTTAGTATATCATTGCCCCACTTGGGCGTACTACCAAAGGAGATTTATGAAACTCTCAGAGAACCTACTCCCATAACATCACTGGTACCATCATGCATCCTTTGAAAATGACAACATACTACCAACCTTTAGAAGATCCATCAGAAGCATGTCGAGTGAATATTTTAGTATGTATGGTCTTATAGTTGATATACCAAAGTTTTGTCTCCTTGATACACTTTAAGAGAAGAGGGGTGACAAACATCAACTAGAGGTAATCTTATCTATCTCCATCTATAAAGGATAATTTAAATGAGGCTAACTAATTCGATGACTCAATTAGAAACTACAAACAAGATCTCATGCTGAGATCATATGCTACTATGTTCCCCTTACCAAGAGTATAGATAATCTTGAAGTCATAATACTAGAGGAACTCTAGCCATCAATACTATCTCATGTTAAGATCCTTCTAAGATAAGATATACCTGATACTCTTGTGAATAGAATAGATGATAAATTGCTAACCAATGATGTAGTGTCTCCACATCTTTAGTGTAAATACTACTGCTGCTAACTCAAGATTATGGGTTGCATAGTTCTAATAATGTGGTCTCAACTAGTGTGAACCATAGGCAATCAATGCCAACTCTACATTAGAACATGAACAAGACCAGTTTCTAATGCATCATAGAACACTACTCAACACCGTCCTCTAGAAATATCAAGATGTGAATTCTCATCAAACTCTGCCTCTACTTCTGAAAATCCTACTGGAACCTTTATTTCCACACAAAATGTTAGCCAGTTTGGGTCAAATTTATCATGGGTGATGATATCTTGGGGAAATTAGATATGAATCTACAGTAATATCCTACCAACCCATGTAAGATCCGTACCTCCGTTATATTCTTAGGTGGCTCTAAAGATAATACTACCTCAACCTTAGCTGGGTCCACTGCCACTCCATCTGTTGAGATAACGTGTCCCAGAAAGTGGACCTCCTGAATCCAAAATGATCTCTTTGAGAGCTTTCTGTAAAGCTAATTCTCTTTGAGTATATCCAGAACCATCCTTAAGTGTATCGCATATTCCTCCTCATATGGAGAGTACACAAGGATATCGTTAATGAAGAATACCAAAAACCAGTCTAAGAAATGATGAAAGATCTGGTTCATGAGTCCCATGAACACTTCTTGGGAATTCTTCATGAAAAAGGGTATAAATAAGTACTCATAGTGACCGTAGTGACATATGAATTATATTTTTGGTATATCCTCCTCTCATACTCACAATTGGTGATAGCCTGACCTAAGGTCAACCTTTGAGAACCATCATGCCCCTCTCAACTGATCAAAGAGGTCATTAATCCTCATAAGTGGATACTTATTATTTATAGTCATCTGGTTCAATAACTAATAGTCTACACATAACCTCAAGCTCTCATTTTCCTTCTTGGTGAAAAAATGGTTGTTCCCATGGAAATATATTGGGTCTAACAAATACCTTACTTTGGAAATACTCCAACTACACCCTCATCTTGTGAAGCTCTGTGGGAGCCATCTGATATGATGGCACAAATGTCACCACCATCCCAGGGTGTAGACCAATACAGAAGTATATCTCTCAATGGATAAGTAAACCTAGAAAATTCTCAAGGAATAGGTCCTTGTGATACTCCACCACTATACGAAAATGGTAACTCATAACATCAAACACACCAAGAGTAAGACTAGCCAAATGATTAGAAATCTACTGCACCCTTCTATGCATGAGTCTATCCTATGCTACATAGGTTTCCTTTTCACCAACAAAGAAGAACCTAGTTTTTTCACTGTAGGCACACCACATCCTCTACCCAAAATAGAAAATCTGGGTATGAACCTTGGATAACCGGTATATACCTAAGATAACATCATAAGGACACATAATTTCTACTAAGAGATTCCAACAGAAAATCTCACCTCTTAGATTTAGGTCACACTATCAGAAAAAGTGTTTGATCATTGAGTATTTCTAGTAGGAGTCTCTAAGTGTAAGGGTGAAGACAAGGGATCAACTGAAATCTCTATGTCTCATAAAATATATGTGGAAATAATGGAATGAATAGAACCTATTTATATTAATAAAACCACTAAGATAGAAAACACACATATCATACCTCAAATTATACCTAGGGATTTTGGGTCATAAGCTTCGACCACTTGAAGCTGTCCCCTCTACACTCCAGCTCCCTGAGTCTGGTATGGACCATCTAGGGGTGGTGGTGGTAACAAACACAAGCATATACTACTTCATGCTTCCCTACCATCTCCTCTTCCACATTCACTGACCTGTGAACCCGCATGCTCCTACCACTGTCTCTGCCTCATTGGAGCATCCAAAATCTCTCTGTTAGATGTACGGTGGGTCATAAAATCTTATGAAAGATGTATCCTACCATCCCATGAGTAGCACCACCTATCCCAAGGATTATTGGACCCACCTTGTGAGCCCTAAACCAAAGAACCTCTATCTTTGGACCTCCTCCTAAAATGTCTTGCACATCTTGACCCCTAAGATTGATATTATCTCCCTGCTTCTAAGGTATCCGCTCTTCTTTTCCCACTACTGGAAACAAATGGATATATCTTCTCAGCCAAGAAACTCTAAAACAAAAAATCAAACTCTAACAACCCATCATAGGTAGGAATTCATATAGAGATAACAATGACTAAAATTTCTCTATGAATACCACAATCAAAGGTACAAGACCTAAATAACTGATACCAAAACATATTTATCAAGTACCTAGAGAGGTTGGTAAACCTAGATGAATACTCAGATATTGTCATGCTACTCAGCTGGAGTTGCAGAAGCTCCTGGATATGTACAAACCTCATTGTAGTTGGAGAGAACTACTATCTACGAAAGGCACTCAAACTATATCCACAAAAGAGTTACCTCATCATAAGAATGAGTCACTAACCCCCAACATCGCCCTGGTAAGTCATAAATAAAGATCACTGACATGACCACCATATGATCTGCTGGAGTCCTGGCCAGATGAAAAACTATTATCACCACCTCAAGCTAGTCCTCAAACACCCATGGGTCAGGATCACCTCAGAGCCTAAGGGGCCTCTGTCATTGAAACTTATGAAGTGTGATTAACCTGTGCACCTCATCCACTAGTATTGCAGGCACCATGTGCTCCTCTATAGGTGTTGGTATAACAGGTGCACCACTTGGAGGTAGTATCTCTAGAACTGGTCCGTATATTAATGCCTCATCACTAAGGGGATCACCCTCTTGATCATGATGCTGAACCTTAGATGGAATATGTTGTGGAGGCATGCTAAAATTAAACAATATGTATCATGGTCAATGAGTATATCTAAAGAGATGAATCAATAAGGAGATAAAAACCCTAACCCATTACTATATGATTTACATACCATTGTTTTCCTTGACACTAATTTTCTCATGTATTGAGTTGAAAAGAAGGTGATCAGAGTCCAGGTGTATGGATATTTTAGACACTAAACCAAAACTAGAGTTCCTATCCTAAAATTTGAACTTCAAACACTAAACACTATTTTCCCAAACCAATATCACAGACTCCAGTCCTAAGGTAGAACCAAATTATCTAATACCATTTTTTCATGACCCAACCCATAGGGGTCCATTCTGTATTACCGCATGCCCACCTCCAATAGGCTAGGGGTCGATGACCAGCATCGAGAAGGTATATCACTAACATGGGAGGCCTTATCCTATATACCTACACACACAAAGATCTACAAGCCTATATAATGCTAATGTGTAAAAAAAATTAAAAAACCATGCATGCATACATGTAAATATCATAACTAAAGTATGACATGAAGAACAGTAGAGAAAATAGGGCCATATAAAAGCCCACCACAATGAGTCTAAAAAAACAAGTACAACCTGAAAGTAAAATTGAGACTACTGTAAGAATACTATAAGAACAATCCTTAGTCTATCTAGTCTTACTAAGAACCATCTTGTCCTGATCTATCAAGGAATCTGGTAAAAGGTTTGTACTATGAACAAGACATTACACGTGTGGTAAAATTCCATGTAGGGGTGAGTATAACAATACTTAGTAGGACATCCAGAAACCATAAAACATATGATAAATGAAATAAAATCATCTCTACATGGGTATATGTCTACAACAAATATAAAAATAATATACATATGTACTCAATAAATACACACAACCTAAATTTAATTCACATCCGTAAATCCGTCCTAGGATTCTAGCTTGAAGATTCCACAAAGAACTCGTATGGGGGAACACAATACAGAGTTTGGTATCACTGATAATGTTCATCTGAGAGGTAATTGTTGTCAGGTCTCTTTCTTGAACATACATGATGATAGTATAAATATATATGATACACTAATGAGGATCACTCTCAAGTCCATTGGGATATATCAACAACTCAATCTGGATTAGCCCGTTAAGTAGAGGATCGAGACCCAAATATTGTTGCTCATGATGATACCATGAAATCCACCTAGGAAATGAATATGAATATAGGATCTCACTCTAGGCCTCACAGAGGGATTCCAATGACTCTATCCAGGAAGTCCTACTAAAGGGATCATTATCTTATGTGTATGAGATGATTCCATATTAACCCTCAGAGAAAGGATATGGGGAACACACCTAAACAACACTTGTCTAAGATACAAAGGAAAATTGATCCATGACATATTTAAGAAAATACACGACGTGTAGTAGGGGTCACACGCCGTGTATCTTAACCTTGGTTCTTACCCATGTAAGTGAACCATTTCTCTTTCCCGTGTCTATGTAGAAGTGCATGGTGTGTAAGCTTCTTGTGTAGTATACCCATGTGCCAGTACATGACTTCAGCCCATATACATATACAAATGTATCAGTACACGACATAACCCGTGTAATTTGGTCTAGGTCATGTCTGTGTAAGGGAGCACACAATGTTATCTAACCCATGTACTCCAAGCCATGTCCATGTACCAACCTAGATACACATTGAGTCTTTGGAGAGGGACCACACTCCAAAAATCAAGATTTGGAATCTACATTCGATTCCATGCCTCAAGCCCTTTATCCAATGACCACCTTGTTAGGGAAATCAAGGAATCATATCATCTAATCCTCTATGTTTTATAATAATAATTTATATCCCTTTGATATGATCAGAAAATTGATTTATATGTCGTTATTCATTGCACTCCAAAGAACATAAAATCAAGTATACAAAGCCATCCATTTCATTACCTCTATCATTGTCTCACATTCATTGTGTAATCCTGATCCTAGATCCATGATTTATGATATTTGAACCAATAAACGAGTGTTTAATGATCAATTTATTTTGATATGTCAAACTACAAGCCAAACAAATAATTCCCACGATGAATGAAGAATTGGGGAGAAAATCACAAGAATGGTCAAGAGGGACAAACCTTGATTGATGTTTTTGTTGATCTTGATTCATTTCCATTAGAAATAAAATTACAGAATCAACAATCACAAATAATTATCCCAATAAAATCCCCATAATAAAACCCATCCCATAATACACATGATCCAAAAATCAATCAGTTATTCAATTGATTTGATTTCATTTTAAAAATTATGAACATGGAAGAAATACAAATAAAAAACTCCCTACCTCAATTTAGATTGATCACAAATGAATAATAGGGTTTCACTATGATCTTTTCTGAGATCCTTTAAATCAATTGCACATCAATTGTTGACCCATGATCTCATCACTATTTGTCTGAGAGAAATCATCGAATTCTCTCTCTAATGGATCTCTAACAGTTATGGGGTTAGGTAGCTTACCCTAGAATTCTAAAATAATAGTCCATTCAAATACTCTCCAATAACTGTGTCAATGAAAATAATTAAAGTAATTTATTTATTTATCTTCTTTATTTCTGCACCTGTGATGACTTTTCTACAGATGACCTATTCCGACTAAGGTTAAGTCATATGTAGGGTTAAACCCGTATTTTGAACTCAACAGTTCCCTTGAATTTTTGATATAGTCCCCCCATTTATAAGTTATTCCACTTTTTTAGGAAAACTATGTGTATGTGCTATTTAATATATTTTATATAATTCAAACATTTATTCTAGGAACATCGGGCTTCAAAATTGCATTTTATCTCAGCGTTTAGTTTAAAAAATAATCTATACAATATAGAAAAATAATACATGAAATTTTTTATTTATTACTATAAATATTGTAAGATAAAGTTGATAATTAATGTGGAATGTGGAATTTAATTATTTTTCTTCCTTGAAAATAATTTAATATGGAGATATTACTTATATCCTGTTTATGGTTGACTATTACCTATTTTTAGCAGTTGATGTTAGGTTTCTTGTTGTTGAAACCTATAAATAACAAATTAGTTAATTAAACATGTAAATTTTATCTTACATGAAATAAGTGTTTGGGACTATTGAGAACCCAACCTTCCTATTATACCATGTTTAAAAATCTTATGTTCTTGATGTTATGTAATTGGTTTCTCCCTAAGTTTGTTATGCTGAAAATGATTTTTTCCACATATATATTATGACACCCACATATCGCTACAATTTTTAATTTGTGTTATTTAATCTTATCATGGGTCACCTTGAGTCTCATTAATTTTTGAGCTTAAAATTTGGTGTTTGGAGGTTTTCTAGGTGTTTCATGATTTACCGGCATAATTAGTAGTAGTCGTATAGTGCTCCTATAAAAGGCAATTTCATGGAGATAATATGGTTTTTCATGGTCTCTACATGGTTTATCAAATAATTTTGAGATTCTTACGAACCTTACATCTTTTTTATCATAGGGTTACTTTTATATACTTAGCGCTTGAATTGGAAAACCATGCGATGGAACTGTGTGACATACCTATAATCGCTTAAAAAACAATTTTACATAAACAATCCTTAATGTTTTTAGCCTTTAGCACCCCTTATCCCTCCCCATTTATTAATCTAATCCTAAATTTCCTAAAGGGATGCTCTATCCTTATATTCCTTTGATCATTAGTTTGTTCTTACTAATTTCCAAGTGATTCCATGGAAAATTAATTGTCCTTCCTCTTATATTATTATCCATCCAATATTTTATTTGTTTCCTCTTTCTAATGAATCCTTAATTTACTATATAATCTTGGGATTGGGTTCCAGATGGTTCTATCCTAGGGGTATGGTCTCTTTTGGACTGTAAAAGAGGGCTACTTACTTATTTGGGTGGGCATAATCAAATATGAATTGTTTAGTATCGGTTTGAACTTATTTAAAGAAGGTGATTCTATGAAATGATTTTATTTTATAATTCAAAGACTACTAAATATTTCAAAATATATATGGAATTATGAATATAAGTGATATCCATGTGATGTTCATAAATCATTTCTATGAAGTCCGGGCTTGGAATAGTGCAATTCTTATGTGAATTTAATGTTTTTACTTTTGAATTGAATTTTTTTATTATGCCAAGAACTTATGAAATTCCTATTAGGATTTTTGAAATGGTTTTGATGGAGTGTGTAATATTTTGATCTTTTTTTGGTTTTCAAAGTGTAAAAAAAAGTTTTAAAGATGGATTTTTCTTATAATGAGGTGTTTAACTATAAATGATTTAAAATGTGGTATTTTGATGAATTTCAAATGTTTTTAAAATGAGTGTGTTTTTATGCTTTGGTAAAATGAATTAATGGATCTTAAACATGTGTTTTATGTAAATGAAAGTCCGTTGGAATTATTTTGGATTTAATAAGGGAAATCCATGTTTTAAGGGGTGGATTTGAAATGTAAATGGTGTGTGTCATTTCAATAGATTTACAAAATATGTTAAAGTTGAGTTTTATGAAATAGAAAGGGATTGGAATTTAGAACCATATTTTAAGGTAAATTCCTAGTTTTAATTTTATAAAGAATATTTTTTAGATTTTGTGAGACCCTATTTGCTACTCCTTAGTATTTGTTTACAATTGTGCGGTTTATTTATCACCAGGTGATGCTTGTTTCTCTTTTTTGAGGGAATGTACTTATTTATAATATCAATATATGAAGTGTATGTGCATATTATTTATGAGGGTTATAGAGGTATGTGATATTTATTATTTATATCTTTTTTAGCTTTATTTTCAATCACCTCTACTTTTATTGGGCATGGGAACCTGGGAACTAAGTGGAAAATTTACACTTATATCACACTAGTTGGTTCACATGCTGCTAGTGTCCCTATAGTCATTCTAAGTACTAGGTCTAGGAGGGGATTAATTTTTTAATGAGGTTGACCTAGGATTGTTAGATGGATTGTGGATGTTTAGACTCAGTATATACCCATAGTTGGTCTATGGAAAATTGATAAAGTTAGATGCCTATCACATTATGTCCCATGGTAGAGCCCATTAAACTCTTACTAATTGACCGATGGATCACATAGGTGATATCTATCTTATTATTAATTTTATCTTCCCCTTACTTATATTATGGGGGAACCCTTATCTTGTTTATATTTATTGACTATAATTATCCTAGTGTTTCCAACTTTTTTTATGTTTGAACTATGTGTTTGGGTCTTTTCCTTTTTAAATGGTCTTCAAAGATGTTTGGAAAATCCTATTTTGAATTAAATACTCTTGTGTTGGGTTTTTTAAGTGGATTTAAAAATGGGTGTTTTGGTTTGAATAAGGATTAGGCTAGAGGAAAAATTATAAAATGATTTTTTAAATTTAAATAAAATTAATGAATGGTTTTGTAATGAGTTTATAGACTTGATATTGGTTTTCATTTTTTATATTTGAAAGGCCTATTTTCAAATTTTATTTTGAAACTATAATTTATTAATTTTCTTATGAAATTAATTATATATATTATTCATGTGATGACCTATTATGCTATTAGCTAACACCTATATATTATTGGATATACTATTTTCTTTCTATTGGAATTAAATTTTGTTTTTGTGGATGATGTAGGGTTAGTTGGGAAATGGAGAGAAACCAAAGCTTGAGAGGAGTGGTACTCAGGCTTGGATTGTGTTAGATATATTTTTGGTTAATGTTTTATAGTTGAGGATGGTCATCTTATAGCTACTTTTAGTTATTTTTTTATCCTTTTATACCATGTTGTATTTTTTGTATGGATGATGTTTTTTATTTATGAAAATGGGTTGAATTTATATTGTTGGTTATGATCTATTTGGCAATAAAAATTTTTTATATTATTTTATTTGATGTTTCGTAAACATCCCTTGTATATAAGATCCATTCCAAGCTTTAAAAAATGATCAAATATTATTTATATCTGATTTAATGGTGAAATAATCTCCAAAGGTGTTTTATATGATTCCTAGGAAATAGTTTCCAAATTATAGAGATTGAGAATTCCCTTTAGGACTTGTAGAAATATAGTTCATATAAAAAGTGGATAGAATCACTAAATAGTTCATTACAAAATGGAATTAGAGACTAGGTTTAATGAAGATACTAGGTTTCTTGAGTATACCTCTTTTTATTATGGGTGAGTCTTGGTAGTATAGAAAATTAGTAATTATGTGGAAGTTGAGAGGTAGGTGTAGATAGAATGACATTAACTCTTTCTCATCCTGATCCTTGAGTTACTAGGGGTGGTTTAGGTTTTTATATTTAATTATAGTATGGTTTTAATGTTTATTGATGTATTTTTATGTTAATTGGCTATTTTTTATCCCTTTTGAGTCTACAAGTGATTTTGGGTTTTCTATTTGGTTTTAAGGTGAAAATGGAGGAGAACTTGAGTAGCACTATTAGTTAAATTTTTTTTGGATAACCATTTGGTACACATATAGCTTCGATCTATCAAATTTATAGAAAATTATTCAAGATTGGTTCATGACTTCCCAACCCATGTACCTAAACATTGCATATCATTTTTTCTTACCCAGTTTAGTTTTTTTGATTCCAATTGATTCAAAATTTCTCCTAGGTGATTCTCAGTTATTGGAGATGAATTTATGAGGGTTTCAATGCTATTTATATGAGGTCCCAATGGAATTTATTTTATTATTGTGTGATGATTTAATTATTATTGGTTCTAAATATTTATTTGAGAAATGAGTGGATTTTTTGAAATGATTAATTTTAAAATATGGTTTTTATGGATTATTTGAAAAGGAAAATCCCTTTGTTTTCATGAATTTTTTATAATGTGGTTGTTTCCATTGTGGTATTTTGAAAAAATATTGAAATGGAAAATTGGGATGTTTTAAATTTTTTATATGGGGGTATTACCAAGGGTGATCGATTTCAAAATGAAAATTTGAAAGTTCATTGGTTTCAAAAAAGGTTCTAATTAGAAAGTTATAGCCATGGAAAATGGGAGTTTCTTAATATTTTTTTTGGTATGTTTCTTTGTCCAAGGTTATATTTCTTTTAATGGGGGTTTATCTTTTATGTTCAAGTGTATGACTTAGAGTGTGTTTTCAAAATTCCTTGGTAGAAGTTGTTAAATTTAAAATAAAATATTCTTTTATTAATTTGTAATTGATTTGTATTTTTGTGGTGTTTATTACTTTTATATTTGATCCTAAGTTTACAATGGGATCATCTGATTTAGATTTTGAGGCCTGAATTAATGTTGTTCATGTATTTTGTTCCATGTATTATGCCTCCCAGAATAGTCAAAATAAAAAATAGAAGGCTTTCTACTAAGGATGATTCATAGAATATTTTTGCTCCCTGAAATGAGTATCTTCTATTCCATAATCACCCCTAACTTTGAGTAGATTGGTAGAATTGGAGCCTTATCCTCTATTGGAACCCATCACATACTTCTTGAATTAGTATCTAACTTTTTTTTTCAGTGACCAAGGATTGATGGAAGTGGTAAGGTGGTTGGGAAGGATTGAAGCAATCCTCAAGTCTCTTTGAACACTTGAAGCTTCATAGTTGAGAACTATGTTGATACTTTTTGTTAGATTTATCCACGTGTGGTGGGAGTCTATGGTACCTTCTCAATTGTATGAAGAAATGTCTTAGAAGATTCTCAAGATGGTGTTTATTCAATGGTTCTATCCCAAGGTCATTAAATTAAAGAGAGTTTGGTGCTTGTGATCCTTCACCAGGTCCAGTGATCAGTGAAGGAATACATAGATCACTTCTCAGAGTTCATTATATTATCTCTAGATCTATTTATCAATGTTTCTAAGAAAGATAATTTATTCGTAGGCGGTATTCACTGAAATTTGGCTCATTTATGCTTTAATTTGGCATGCAATTTTTAGAGGTCATTTAGGAGGCTATTCATGTGGAAGATAAACAGTCTATGTAATTGTTATTGGGAGATTCATTGGTTCCATATGATGAGAATGAATATAACCCAATTAATGTGGATCCAAATCAGTATTTTCTTGGGTTGAAAGTGAAGTTTCCTTCTTGTAGGGAGAAGAGACCTCTCAATTGCCTCTAGTTTGGGGATATAGGTCATTATAATCCCTCTTATCTTAAATCTCCTATAAATTTATTCTATTTTGGTCCTTTAGTTCATACACAGAAGTTTTTAAGCTAGGATTTTAGTATATGCCTTGGGTTTGATCTATTTGTGGACATGGGATTGTTTTGGGACCTTTTATTTGATGGTTATGGAGAAGGTTCTAATTTGAGCTCTAGTTATTGTGATTTATAATCCATTGGATCGTTATTTTGTGGAATATCCTTTAGGTATGGATATATATATCTTTTATAGGATGAATTATTCTTTTTTGGATGGTTATGAGTGTTGGTTTTGATATGATTTTCTATTTAGATGCCTCTCTTATGAGAGTTTTGGTTCGTGTTGGTTTATTGTGATGAGATGTTGAGATGATCATTGGATAAACATGTGGAAAGTCCTTGTGTGAATGATTGGTAACTAGGGTGGGTGATGCAACAATTAATATTATGCACTTGGTAGTGTTTGTATTAGACTATTATTGATTCACCACGAGTCGGTGATTTGGTTTGTAACCTTAGATTATTAGTGTGTATTGTGGCCCATGGTAAGGACTCAAGTCATCATTTGATTTTTATTGTGGTTTGTTCTTATTTATTTTGGGTTTTAAGTTGTTTTGTTTTGAGGGTGAGTTTCTCTCATTATTTATTAGTTTTTTCAAGGTTTCATCTCTTTATATTTTCCATTAATTTCACCATGTTAGGTATCCGTTCCTCTTTAAGACTTCTAGTTTAAGGTTTATGTTTCAGTTTTTTTGGATACCTATGGAAATATTTTTGGAAAATTGGTTCAATAAATTTTAGAATATTATATGTTTTGTTTCAAGGTTAGATCATGTGCAACTATTATCTTTGGTTCGGTCCTCTTTAGATCTTTCATTATCGGTCACCTTCTATTTTTCAAATAGGGAATTTGTGGGGAAAGAATGTGGAATGGTGGGGAGAATTTTGCCACCCACATATTACTATAGAATTTAATTTATGTTATTTTATCTTATGTTGGGTAACTTTGAGTCCTGATAATTTTCAAGCTTAAAATTTGGAGTTTTGGATGTTTTCTTGGTGTCACAAATTTTACCCGCACAGGTAGTATTAACCAAGGGACACCCATACAGAGGGTGATATCATGGAGACAATGAAGTTTAAAAGCATCATAGGAACTATTTGTCTTGTTTTGTGCATAGGGGTACTCCCATATAGTTAGCATATGGTTTGGAGAACTATACTACCATTCTATAATAACTTAAAAGCGACTCTACCTAAATACCCCTTTTGGGTTATTAGACTTTGGTACCCCTCCTCCTTCCTCATTCGTTTAGCTTAACCTATTGAGCCTAAGGGGAGATCCATAATTCACCTCCTTTGATTATTGATTCATTATTGGTGATTTATATTTTATTTCATGGTAAATCCGTCCTCATTTATTTTCTATTATTTTTTCTCCCTTCTTTCATAGGTTTCCTTTTTCTCATGGAACCCCGATTCGTTGTGTAAGCTAGGGAATATGTTAAATATGGTCTTAATATTTGGGTTTTGTAACACCATGATATTTGAATATTTAATCATCCTTTAAATTAATACTATGTTTGATAACATGTACCACATGAAACAATGAGATTAAACAAACTATGATATACTATTAAAATATTATTACTTAAATATGGCCATTATAACCTAGTTGTTGGATTGAAGAGTACGAATGGGAGTAACCACATTATGAAATATATATAGAAAATTATTTCTATTTCAAATTTATTTATTAATTCAAAGTAAATAATTACTTCATTATGAATAATACAAATTAAATCATATAAGGATAAGAACATCTATAAAGGGGTAATTTTTTCAACGATAGAAGTTTTTATGTATATTTTATATTTTAATTTAAAAGATAAATGTTTAAATTTTATAAATTAAATTTGATAAAATATATTTTATTTTTGGTTTAAAAATATAAAAATTATATTAGAGTGATTTTGTTTGAGATTTTTCAAAAATAATTGATTTTTGAGTGAATAGTGAAAATGCCAATTTTACAAATAATGTCACTTTTAGGACATTATAATGATATAAGAATAAGTTGAAAGTTTATGAATTTTTTTTATATTAAATATATATTCAATAAGAAATATAATTCATTTAAAAACATAATTTTGAAATTATAAATCTGTGTTTTACATTTTGGAAATCTAAGTAATGATTTTATTCAAATAAAAATTATTTTTGGTTCTTCTCTTTTAATCAGGTTTTCTTAATGTTAAGTTAAGTTTTGTTTTATTTTTAAATATAAGTAATACTAATTTTATTTATCATATTATAATTAATTCAATGGTAATAAATATGATATATTATTTTGGTATAAAATCATTTTATTCTTAAAGTATACATTTTTCTAAAAATGATTTTTCGTTGCATTTTATGAACTTATATTAAAAGTAATTTTTCAAAATTATAGAAATTTAAAAATTTAAAACTTATTCCACATTTAAAATCATAAAAATAAATATTAGTTAATGAGTTCAACTTATTTTTTTTTCATAATGAATAGCAACCATGTTAAAACTTTATCACAACGATATAAGTAAAAAAGGGTTAACGAGGTTTTTAATTTAAGATATAAGTTTTAAATTACAATAAAAACATGCTTAAATTTTAATGGTTGATTTTATTTATACCTTACCCCTATTATTATATAATCTATGACAATTTTTATCTACTTTACCTAAGAAATAAATATATTATATTTTAATATTTTAAGTAGTTACAAGTTTACCACCAACCTCACTTATAAAAATAAACCTCCTATCTTATTTTATTTACAATATTTTGAGCCATTTATCTTGACCAATAAATACCCAAATTATTTCCCCAAATACCTTCCTAAGTCTTAGAGTAACTATTTTCACCAAAATATTATCTAATAAGTATTAAGGTGTAAGCCAAATGAGGATTTCCAAAGAAGAGGTATAACTCTTAACCATGTTCTTTCATGTTTATTTCTTCTTCTATTTCCATAAAATACTCTATAACCATTATTATATGATAAAATAAGTATATTAAATATAAATAAATGTTATTATGTTGAATTAAAAACCCCTTTTCATATTTTTTCCCATCCCATGGAAAATGAAAATGCCACTTGTGTATACGTGTGGACTACCACCTCCATGAAATGATGTGTTTTGTTTTTCATCATTGCCTCACTTGGATAGTTATTATGATGGATTTGTTAAATATATATTATATTCATGAAATAATTATTATTTTTGAAAATATTATATTATTTACCTTCTTACCCTTATATCTGTTGGTAAATAATAACATCCCTCGTGCGTATGTGTGGACTACCACCTCTACAAAGCGGTGTGATTTGTTTTTCATTTCTGCTTTACATGGATAGTAATAAGAATTGATATAATTAATAGATATTATATTTAAAATATGATTATTATTCTTTAAAATTAAACCTTTATCTATTTTATTCCATTTTAATTCATTAGAAAAATGGAAATAATGCTCATGTGTACATATGGACTACCATCTCCATGAAATGATGTAATTCATTTTTCATGACCAAATTACATGGATTGTTTTAAAAGCATATTTAACGTATAATCATGATAATTATAACATGGTTAATATTATAGAGATGATGAAACCATGAACTCTTTGACTGTGGTCAATATTTTGATGTCATTTTGGAGATTATAAGCCAAACTACCACAAAATGTTTGACATAGTAACTAAATTTAATATATAAATAAATAAAATAAAAGGAATAATAATAAGGGATTTAACATGTAAAATATTTTGAATCAATTATAAGAATAATATAATTTTATTATTTAGTATTTATATTAATTAATGAAATGAATCGAGAAATAAAGTAAGGGATTTATTGTCTAAATTTATTTCTATTTAGACTTATGTCATTTTCACAACATGTTTTATTTTCTGTGGTGTATGAATTACCTTATGGAATTATTTTAATGATAATTTCATGAAATTTTAGTGGTTTAAAAAATACATTTACTTTTATCTTCTTCATTGTTTTTTTGATTTAAATGTTATAAAAAAATTGTGGTATTTTTCATTAAAAAATTGTTTTAAAGTTTTTTTTTTCAAAATATTTTTCCTTCATGTCCATGTTCATTTAAATCATTCAATTATATTATTATTTAAAATTCAAATATTGTTAAAGAACATTTTAAACTAATTTTAATTTCTTTATGAATGTTTTAAAAGGAATAATTTTAATGTTTTATGAATGTGTTATTTTGATTTTTTATAAAATTTCAATATAATGTTTTTTAATGTTTTCTATATGACCGCCTTTCCCCCCATCATATACATGATTAATTATTAAGACTCCCCTAAAAAATTTATAATTTTTTTAAGAAAATAATGTTCTTATTATATTTTTATTTTATTTTTAAAATGTTTTTAATGAAAAGGATATTTCTTCTTATTTTCAACAATACTTTCTAATGTCTTCTTGAAGATGTTTTTCATTTATGTCAAAATTATTTAAAAATTTTTATATTTAAATTGTGATACACTATACTAATATTATACACATTATTTATCAAGATTAAGGATCATTTTGTTCTATTTATTTATTGAAGAGAATATTAGCATTTCATATTATAGTTTTTCATTATGAAATTTTACGATGATTATGTATTGTATTGTTATTCATTTATTTCATATGTTGAATAAATTTCAGTTAGAAAGTCAACGAGTAGGGAAATCTATTAGATATCTCCTTGACATATTATGAGGTCTCAAAATATAAACTATCTTGTGTATTTGTAAAATTACCTACATATTTATGTATGATATCTTGGTATGAGACCTTGATGGATATATTATGATTTCCATCGTTATGAATTCCCTCATTATGAAATCAATTATTATTTTCTATGAGATTATTTACATTTCCCTTGGATATATTATATTTTCAAGTAGTTAATGAGTTTTTAATAATTCTTTTTATTTCATAAGATAAGTGAATGTTCCTATGATCTTAAATAATGTTTATAATATTTTAGAATTGAAACATATTTTTTCAAAGAAAAGATTTCATATTTTTCAAATAAACCCCCATGAATTATGATTTTTATTTTATTTTTGTTTATGAAAGGTTTTATGAAAAATAATTACCATAAAGTTTATTTTAAGATTAAATATGTAATTATTTTAAACTCAAAGTTTATTACATGAAAAGACTAACTTTATTATGCGTTTTCATGAATTTCAAATAGAATATAGAGTTTTATTTCATTTTATATCTCTTAATATGATTTTTTTATCACACCATATTTTAAAATGTTTTTCATAGGGTTTAAGGAGGTTTAGTGATTATATTTATGTCAATGGTGACATGTCTTGATCAAATAAAAAAATTCATGAATGAAATAAGCATGTAAAAAAAGAATTTTTTTAAAGAAACAACGTACACTGGGTGAAATTTACACCATTTTCAATAGTTTTCCAAAATATCTAAATTTATTCACCAAAAAAATACTAAAAATATAATAATGTGAAACCCTTGTTATATACCATGTAATTATAGGTTGTTTAAGTGACAAAGTTTTATAGTTGGTATCAATTGAAAGGTTTAGAAAAAATTAGAAGTTAAGAAGTTTTTTAATAAGAAAAATTAAGAGGTTTATATTGTAGGTTATGATAATATGTTAGAAGTGTTTTATAATCATTATGTTTAGTAGGTTATAGAGAATCATGGTTATTTGTTTTGATTTAATCATAAGAGTTGAATATAATATGACATGGTTATTGATATCTTTTAACCTTTTCAGAAGATAATTTATTTTTGATATTATTTGATAAAATTATACTATTTTTTGGGTTTTAGTAAATGGACAGAACTAGTAGGAATTATCTTAACAATGTATTTGAAGAAATATACAATGCTTTCCTAAATTAGAAAAATAATATGATATAAATTAGAGTGAAAACTCTTACGGTTATTCCTAATCGGCTATCTCAATATATGATTAATAGCCTAGTCCTAGGTGAGTTTCCTAACACACCAAATAATAGTAAAATAGTGTTTCATGGAATTTTAGTTAATAAAGATTATGAAGGTAAAAATATTTTAATTCGTACATGTTAAGAATGTGAGAATAATCATTTAAGGAAATGTCTCAAAGTAATAAAAAGATTTTTCATATGCAGTAAAGGTGGGAATAGAATAATAAAATTCCAAGAAAAAAAAATGAGGAAATATCAAAAATGGAATCAGCAAGATCGTATAAATAAAGGTTTACACAGGAAATATGCGATTATAATGAAGATGAAGAAACTGCACATATCATATAAAGGTATGAATTATTTGAACAATTTTTCTTATGTTCAAAGTAGAAAAAATAATTAGATTGATATTTATAAATATTAGTACATGATTCATATTTTTGATTATAAGAGTAAGTATTAAGGAATAATAAGGAAAAAATTGGTTAAAGTATTGTGACAGAAATTGAATTATTGAACTGTATACATATAGGATTTCAAGATTTATGATGTAGTGGTATTTTATTTAAGGGTTAAGAAATTTGAGGATGATCATAAGTTCAAAATTATATATACCCTTTTAAGGAATTATTTAATTTTATTATAAGGTAATTAATGATAGTTTTGGAATATTTTTATTGGGATTTTAGAAAAACACATATTTAAAACAATTTTGGTTGATATGTGATTTGATATTATTTTGATATTAATATGCTTACTTCTGTATGTTACATTGTGAGAGAGCCATAGTGAGGATGTGATATTTTTTTACATACTTAGTTAATGTATTAGTTGCCTTTTTTTTATTCTTTGGGATTTATTATGCTTCTTTCACATCTTCATGAGAGGTTTTATAAAGGATCATATTGATTATAATTGTATTCTCAACCCATATATATAAAAACTATTTTCAAGTACATAGGAGTTGGTTAGAGCTTGAGTTGGGTGTTACTATCTAATAGTGGTTATCCATGATATTATTGAGTTGTGTTCACTACCTATTATTTTTTCTTGGTATTTTCAGTCATTTTATATTTTAAAGATGTTAAATTTATGTATTAGGTTTTGTTATTTATTTATGATATGGGGTTGATAGGTGGATCTTATTTCTTATCCTAAAACGTTTATATTATGTAACTCTTAATATGATGGTGTTTTCATGATAAAAATACTCAATTATGTATCTAATAATTTCATTTGAGTTGATTTTAGTTTCTATGATGATATACCTTGTGTTTAATTTTATGACAAAAATAAAGAATCATCTTGAGATTAATAGATTAAGTTAAAGTCTTGAAGGACATTGAAGGACCATTAAAGTTCTCTGTTAAAGTTTCGAAGGATGTATTGATCTTGTTGAGTTAAGTTACTATATCAAATGGAGGAATAAAAAGGATATTGAAAAACCATAGTGAAGTCCTACATCAATAGTAAACACCAACTACCTAGTATAGAGGAACTGTCCAGCTGGTGGTAATCATCCATGGTGGATTTTTCCCAGGAATTCCACTGACTATCTAGTAGATGATTCCAGTATTCCCATTTATTCTAGAAGGCCACTCGCTAGCTGCTGGATATTACCAGCTCACCAATGTAGTTTTTATAGAATATCTTGAGCTTAAAAGTCTCATGAAAAGTTAGTGGTATCGTCCAAATAGCTAGTGGAGATGAGTTATATGGTCAATGTTCTTTACTTTGGTGGACCCACCACTCTAACTGGTGTTTGATGATACTTAATGAATCTCATGGATTCTATAATGTTCCTATTCTTTTTAGAGGATATTAATAGAGTACCTTGGAATCTTGTACAATAATGGTGGATTGAACAATTTAATTGGAATGTGCCTTTAATGAATCAAGTGATCATGTCCATCAATATCAAAGCCTTCTTTCAAGAGACAGTATCAATTATCAATATCTTAGGATCTCTTTTACATATAACTCTCTATATATCCTATAAAATTGTATTATCCATATTAAAAAAATAAAGGGAGAGACTTTGTAATATATTTACACCAAGATAATCTATCTCTTATCACCACCACTTCAAAAAAGGGCTCTCACAACCAAAAATTGAGGGAAGGTTCTCACAACTGAAAATGTGAGGGATCTTCATCAATGAGTTATTAGTAATGATAATTCAAGGGAAATGGATTTCATGCTACTACCATGAAAAGGAAAGGAAGTAATTAGTTAATTTATCACCATTAAAATAAAGGGATAAATACAAAAACCTCTCAAACTTAGGGGAGAAGATGTAAGGGATCACATTGAGAACTTACTAAACTCATTTATCAAATATATATATATATATATATATTTATATATTTATTTACTTTTTTATTTTTCACCGTTATTTAATAATTGATACACATATCGTGATATTTCAATACTCCATATGTTATAATCAAAATACACTTCTTTCTTAATCAATAATTTAATAATCATATCGAAATTATCATGATCACTTTCAAAGTTTTCAATTAAACTAATTAAGTTGTTTTATTTAAATTCAATATAATTAATTAATCAAAATAAAATGCACATAATATTGTTCTGTTGCACTTAATAAATTAATAAATATTTTCACCAAATTAAACTAATTAATATTTATAAGATTAATATATCTTTATATTATATAATTTACACTATATATACTCTTTTATAATATTTATTATATGTTCTTAATTAACCTTTTCACTTTAGTGTTTTATTTTTTAGTGGTAATTCACCACCCTCTTTCCATATTAAATCACCCTAAATTTCATATGAAATGAACATTTGACCCAAACCTCAACTGGTTTAATATACATCTGCATAGGATTGAATAATTTTCGTATTCACTGGTTTAATGTACATATACATAGGATTGAATAATTTTCATATTCCTAAGGTGTTATCAAATGAAACAATTTTGAATACAATCCTTTTATTAATGGAACAAACCACTCTTATTAAAAAAATAACATGTCTAAATTTCATAGTAGTATATGTTATCCTATATAGAAAGTGGTTATGCATGAATAAATCCAAAAATAATAATTAGAAGCTAAATTCTCTACCCAAGATATTATATCCTTTGAGGTTAATGGAAAATCTATAGACTCTCTTCATTATGGGATTGACCATAATGAATTCAATCATATTTATTATTGAGAAACATCCCATGAGATCTAGAAGTAACTTAAAGTCACTTTAGAAGGAAAAAATAAATTTAAATATACTAGAATTGATATATATTGAAAATATTTTTAATTTTTTTAGTAATAATCCTTAAAATCTATTATTAATATGGTTACATGTTTTACAGAGATTTGTAATGGTCGAAAGTCTCTTGATGATTTTTTTTTATAGAAAATTTAGTAAAAAATATTATATGGGTATTCCTAATAATTGGGAACCTATGGTGATAATAATCCAATAATAAAAATATATAAAGAAAATAGCAGTTGAAGAGGTTATAAAATATCTTATGACATATGAAATAACTATAAAGAGACAAGCTTATAAAGAAGACAATAAAGATAAAGAATCCAAAAACACTATTGCCTTCAAATATTTTGATGATAAATATTCATTTAAAGTGATGTTGAAACTAAATATTTAGATAAGAAATTTAATATACTCCAAAAGAAGAAGAAATAAACTCGCTATACTAAGAAGAATGGACTAAAAGCATCATTCTAAGAATGAAACAAGAAGGGACACATCAAACCAGAATGTCCTATCTACAAAAATATGGTAAAAAATAAGAAACATTGTAATAAATATCTTAAGGATTATATGTGGAGTTCTAATGATGAGACACTCAACTTAACTTCACCTACCTTTTCAAGTTACACTACTACTAAATGCATTATAACTCATCTCAAGGTAAATGATGAGGTTAATTTTCCTACTTATTCTTGATCAACATCTTTCTATTTCCAATCTAGTCATCTAAAGTATACATAGATAAAATTTTATAAATATAATCTTGATAAAGTGTATTTATTTTTTTGACTATGTATCAAAAACTAAAAAACAAATATAAATAAATTCTTGAGGAAAATGACCAAGTTTCTAAAGAAATGACCATTTTTGTTTTGAGATTACAAGAACAACCAAACATTGAGAATTTAAAATCTCAAGTTAAAGTGATTAAAATAATCTCACTCAATTAACCTATGCTGATTAATATTTATATATGCTTTTGTGTTATCAAAATTTTGTTAAAATTAATTTCTATTTTTTTTTTCAAATTCAAATAATATTTCTAAAAAACAATTTTATAAAGGGATTTTCACAAAAAAATTTATAATTATTTTAAGAAAATTTGGAATATTATTTACAATTATGATTGAAAAATTAAATTATTTTTGATACCTAAAACCATTCATCTTTATTTTAATATTTATAATAAAAAAACATTTACTAAACTTGTTTGGGTACCTAAGTATCTTTTAACAAGAATTGTTGAACCCAAAATTTGGGTACCAAAAGGCACTCACATTTGAGATTTTGTAAGCCTATGACATTGGACCTTATTGACATATCATATGGTAGATTTTGAATGAAAATATATTATCCAACTATAAAGTGATGATCTATCAAGCATGCAAGATATTCATTTATATTTTATTATTTTTATTTTCTATAATTATTTTATATAGGGGAGTAGTCATGTATTAATATTTAATATATATTTATCTTAAATCTTGAAATTATTGATTTATTATTAATAATTATTACCTACTAATATTATTGATATATTCATTTTACTCTTTAGATGATCGAAAATTCCATTAAAAATGATAATTATTTATTTATTTAAACATCACTCTCCCTTTTTTGGTAATGTTTTCCTTTTCATATTTAAATTAAGGAAAAGAACTACTTATTTTTTTCTAATAAATTTTAGACAATAAACATTCATATCATGGGGGATTGGTTCTTTGATGTTTTAAATTCTCTTTCCTCTCTTGAAATTCATTTTTAGATCTATGCTCTCTCTCTCTCTCGTCAATGTTTTCTTATTATTTGTAGGGAAAACATTGTTTTTGTAAATTTATTATCTTAATATCATTGGAATTTCTTTTTTTTCTCTTTTGATTTCAAAATCTTTTGAATTTAATAATGATCTATATTTAAATATATTCATTTATTTATTTTTTCCATATAAATATTGAATTTAAATCTTATCTTTTAAATATTAACTTTTCCAATATTTTCTTTTTTCTAATCATGATGGGGGAGAAAATTTTCAAGTATCAAAGGGTAATTTTGTTAATATATCTTATAAATTCAAAGAAAATTTTCATATATCATGTTTATGGGGAGAAATTGTTTTCTTTGTTTCACAATAGAGGATATAATTATGGTTTAGTTGTGTTATGTTTATTCCTTAAGAAAATTAGATATCATATTATAAATATCTTGAATATATTATTATAAGATTCACTCTTGATTTACAATTGATATATATTTTTGAATTAATTTTTTTAATCATTGTGTTTTTATGATCACAAACACTCAATTTTGTATATAATCATTTCATTTGAGTTGATTTAATTTTATATGATAAGATAACTTGGGTTTGATTTGATGAAACAAATAAAGGAATCATCTTGAACTTAATAGATCATGTTAAACTCTTGAAGACATTGAAGGGTAATTATAGTTCTCTATTTAAGTTTAAAAGGATGTATTTATATCATATAGTGAAGTTATTGGATCAAATAGAGGCATGTAAATGACCTTTAAGGACCATGGTGAAGTCCTACATTTGCTAGTAGCACCAACTACCTGGTATAGAGGCACTAGCTAACCAGTTATATTCACCAAGAATGGATTTTTCTTGGGAAGTCCACCAAATAGCTAATAGAAAGGAACTGACAAGCTAGTAGATGAATATAGTACACCATGTTCTTATAGAAGGCCACTATCCATCCATTTTATAGTAGTGTCTAGCTAGTAGATTTTTTCTAGAATATCTCAGGTCCAAAAGTCTCACCAATTAGTTTTTGGGATCATTCAGTTAGCTGATGGATTTAGGTTATATTATAAATATTATTAAATTTGGTGTAAACCATATGTAGAGACCCCAAACTTGATGTACATGGACATTACATTACTTTTTTTCAGAACACTTAATACATAACAAAAACAAACACACAAGGACCATAATAGTTTAGTGTCTTTGGAAACTTGGAAAAATAATCTTCTAATCAAGGTGAAAGATCTTCAATATCTCCCATAAAGATCTTCCCCTTTTTTTTTCTTACCTAAAACATTTATTTATATCATGGGGAAAAGAAAACATAAAAAGGGTGATCTCAAATGCTCAGTAAGGGTAAAAATAGAGAACATAAAACAATCCATAAACATTTGAATGCAAAAACTTGAACATAAAATCTAAACATTCAAATCTTGAGCAAAGACATAAATCTTGGAAGTACGTAAGGAATATATCATAAAGGAACATCAATCATGATAAAATAGCATGGAGATAAAACATGTAATTGTGGAAAACCATTAAGTACACGATATGATTTCTATAATAGCCAAGACATTGCTGCCAAGACCATCTTAGTGGACAAAGTCCCTTTCTGAATCGAGTTCACTCATTGTTCCAGTCTAGTAACACTGAACTGGATTAACTTACCGTTCTAGCCATGTCTATATCATGAGATATAAATTGTTACCCAATGAATTGGAGGGAGATATAGGTCCCACCCATCTCATAATTAAATCATTCTTACATGTGCCACAACATAAATATAAATCATTCATCATAACCCAAAGAATAAAATGGGTTTCATAAACCTCATACCATCATAACATAATCCATATAAAACAAATAGATATCGTTTCATCATAAGAAAAGTGAAACCATGTAAATAATAGAGACATTATACTTGAAACATACACATAGGAGAATAATGTCATCTTAAAGGGAAAATGGTTTTGATAAAACACTTGAAATGAATTCTTGAGGAAAATATCCTTTCTTCTTAAAAATCATTTTCATTTCAAAAAATGTCATGCAATATTAAAATAAAAGGATTTTTTTGAAAATATTCATGAATCTTGTAGAGTAAGATTCATGAAAATAAGGCGTTATAAAACCATAAAAATCTGTTCATACCGTATAAGTTAAAAAAACATTCTTCTCGTACTTTTTCTGGAAAAGTCAAAAAGTACCATGTATGGTAAAAAAAGATTCCTTACATACCATGTAGTAAAATTAAAAAATGGTTAAAAAGTAATTTAAACATACATGAAACCATTTTTAGAAAACAAGGACATGTATGATAAATATAACCCCAGTAAATACTTACGAATAAACAATCTCGGATAAAAATGAGATTGGAAAAGTTATCCCTTACCTTATGTCTGATATGCTTCGTATATATCTGAACCTCTTGTATAATGATTTAAATAATGTCATAGACTTATTACAGAATCATATTCATTGTTATTATATCATATATGGTTCACTTATGACTTTATATTACCCGTTCTTTCATAAACTCCATGTTAAAGCAGCATTTTTGGGTAAAATCGTTTCATTTATCATACGTGTTTCGACTTGTTGTTCTTGATATTATTACTTATAAACGGATTTAATTAATTCCATAATGTAAAAAATGATTTATATATATATTAAGAATATACATATATATATGATAGATCGATAAATGGAATGAAATACACCGTTCATGGAGACGGTAGGCCGTACGTACGCATGAACACTATTTTCATTTCCTCATTGAATTGAATGCAATTAAGTAGATGAAATACATACATATATATATATAAATAAATTAATTATTATTATTATGTCATATATTTCATTATTATTCATTATATATACTTTATAATCATTCATGAATGGTTTACATGGAGAACGAATCTCATCGCGTCGTGAAGACGATAGTCTGTACGTACGCACGAGCGATGATATCATTTCCAATGATCGTGGAATTGTATTTAAGTGTATGTATAATATTTAAGAATCAATATCACTTTAAAATAATCATATATAGTTATTTATTTACACCATTATACACATATAAGTAAGGTGGTGGTCGAAAACAGATTACACAACGGCGTGGAGACGGTATTCCGTACGTACGCACGCACGGTGATTTTGTTTTCCGTAGGATGGATAGAAGATAAAATACAGTTGTTTAATATTTATAATAATATATCATTATATTAGTGATACTGATTTTATTACTTTATATTGAAACAAGTAAAGATGAATAAGTAGAAGAAGAAAGAAACTTGAGAGAATCGGAAGAAGAGATTACCTCTTCTTCGACGCACCTCCTTTAAACTTTATATTAAGGAAGTAGAGTTGGTATTTTGAGAAGAACAAAATTTCCATAATGTTTATAGGGAAGTGGAGAAGAGAAATTGGCAGGGGTTGTCCGAGCTTCATGGATCAAAAGGGTGTGAAGAGAAGAGGGAATGGGTTCCCTTTTTATAAGGGAGGAGAGGGGCACCTTTGGAAAAACATAAAATATTATTTTATAATAAAGTCATATTCGGTTTATAATAGCTCCAAATTGATTTATTTCGAAGCTAAAGTGGGTATGAGTCGAAATAATCTCAACCAATAGGTTTTAGAAAAGTTTAGGTTATTATTTTAACCTTATCTTTTAGATTTAACTCCAAGTTAAATAATTTAACTTTTACCATGTCTTCTTGTTTTCTTACACTATATGGTTAATAAACTTACTATAACAAGACAAACGAACCCCAAGTGGTTAATTATTAATATATACATCCTTATATAAGTCATTTTTCCAAACCTTATATTTTTAGGAATAAAATTACAATTAATAATATAATATTTGTTTTAAAAACTATTTTATGTCAATTTTGACACTATTTGGTAATTGATTTTTGTGAAAATTATAACATCATTATTAGTTAGAAAAAATTTAATTAAATCAATACTAACATGTCATATTAACCTAAAAAAATATTTTAATTTATAAAAAGTATCAAATTACATTTATTTGGGTATTTATAACATCAATTATGTTAATATTTCATTAATAAGGTAATTACTGCATCATCATTGTGTCATAAATAAATTAAATTATTTAAATTCTAAAAATTATAAATAAAATACAATTATGTAGGAAATATTTTTATATTTCTAATGAATATTTATAGTCGAATTTATCTTATGTATAACCCTATATTAAAAATGTTTTAGTTATTAATCTTTGATTTTAACTCTTTTAACTCTTCTTTAAATAAAATAATAATAAGTGTCCTAATCTAATCCAAGTGGACCTAAATGGTCATATTTTATTTCTAAAGTTGGTTTTGGTCGAATTAAACTTATACAATAGAATTAGGACATGTGTTAGGGTAATAATAATATCATTTTTACCCTTAATTACCCTATTTACTTTTAACCGTGGTAAATAAAAGTAAAAAGTTACTATTCACCAAAAATTATTTTTATCTTATTGAACCAAATTTTACTCCTTGATATTAATTGTGTCTCTCGGATTTTTGAAATCCCACTCACAGAAGTGGTAAAATTAAGTTTTATGTAAATTTTCAAACTCTTCTAGGAGATGGGTAAAAGACGGTGAAAAGTTCAATAAAATTTTTATATATCTAATATTATTATAAAATGACTCCAATTAATTACTTTGAACTTATATAGGTATTATTTATCAATTTTTATTTAAATAAAATAAATTATTATTTAAATAAAAGTCGGTTTTTAAATAGTAACCCAGTGTTTTCACTATTCATCAAAAATTGAAAGTTTTCAGAAAAATACCAAAATTTCACCCTAGGCTAATTTCGACATTCTGAATCCAAAAATGAAGTCCATTTTTAAAGATAAAATTTATAAAATTTCAAAAATTGGGTATTATTATTCATAACGGCTAGTTTATATAATATTTTAATAACATATCGTTGTTTAGTGAAACTCGGTATTGCGTACAGCACACACTATCGTGGAAGGTCATGATTGCATGTAAAGAAATCCAAGTCCGGGTTGCATGTAGTGCAAGATTACTTTGTTTTTGTGTATAATAGAATCCAACCATATTTCATTTATACATTGAATATATATATACACACACACTCAATGTTGTTTAGAATAACTTCTATCAAATGAACTTGAAATTGTGTGTAACAGGATCCAAGAATAGTGTTTCGTATACTGCAAGCTAATACAATCTTGCGTATATGGAAAGATAATCTTGGTGTAGCATAAAACAGAAGATATGAAAGAAAATAAAAATAATAAATCTCATAAAATATCAGGGTGTCACATTCTACCCCCCTTAAAATGAATTTCACCCTCGAAATTCATCAGGGTTATAAATGGTTTATTACATTAGAGTTTATTTCATAGAAACCCACATCATAAAAAGAAATACCAAAACATAACTTTAAAAACTAAAGTATGAAATGTAACGGTTACCCAAATTAACTCATCACTGGGTTTTCACATAGGTAAACATAGGTGAAAATATGGATATGGAAGAGAAATCTAACCATCATGTTCTGATGGAGAGTGGTAGATAACATGGCTATGAAAAAGACATCTATCAAAAAGCCATAAATTTGTGATGATCTAAGGTGCCATCTGATTTATCGGGTGTGAGGGTACTAGGAAAATGTTTTTAGTTTTCAAGATCATTCCCCTAATACTGAAGAATTGTTGAATTAAAAGAAATACTTACTTGATTTTGGTAAAATCTCACCGTTGTTCATGCCTTGAACAATTTCCAATTCATCTCTTAATGAAATGAAGTGGAATTTGTCATTCTTGAAGTGATAACAGATCATACGATAGAATGATAGGTCATTCCATTTGTTTCTATCATAAAACGTTTAGCACAATTTATTAAATATACATAATTCCATCTATCTTGAGATTAATCATATATGGTTGCTAAAATGGACTTATACTTCATCTATCATAGCACTTAATAAAATAAAACTAGTTTCTACTAACCAGGGACTTCCTGTTGGCCAGTGGTATGCAATAAAGGCCTGTCGTACTTTAGTTGTGGGTTCGATTCCCACAGCCTTGTCCAATGCGACGGGTTGTCGCTCGTCCTATGGGTTGTCCTTTTCTAAAACTATACTATTATAACATTATAGAAATAATATCGGAAGACAAGTTCTATCCTTAAATAATACTATCTTATGTCCAAAAAAATCCATTCCAATCTTTAGGATTTTCCAAAATTCATCTGTCCAATCTCATAGTATAAAGAAAATGGTTACTTGAAAGGTCACATAACAAGTGCGAGAATACCATCATTTATCCCCCATATATCATAAGATATATCTTGTTGGTCACATTCCAAACATGTGAATACCTTAATCATGTATTTTTTTGAAACATGAATTACAATAGAACCTTAGTGAAAACATGAGTGCTGTCAAAAGTTAAATCTTTCCACATACCAAAATCCCAAAAATTCTATATACTCAAACCATGATATCACTTAGTCCTTATATCAATCATGAGCCCTTGAATACTATCAAACAATTTATTTTCTTCTTATCCCTTTATAATGAACATATCATCTGCTTTCCAAAATATTTGAATTACTTTTCCTGGTTACCGGTACCATATTCTTATAGAAAACCACAATGGACCAATACACAGATATTTCAATATACTATAAAAGTACCTCAAAAACATTATTATTTAATTCAAATACATAAAACCTTCAATCCATCATCTTCAATTATTGGCATGGAATAGGTCCTTCCTCGATTTAAAAGTAACTTCTTAGGTTAGGGCATTGAGTTGGGTAATGCCCATGTTCTCCACAGATAAGACATTGGACTCCATAACAATCTATCACTCTATGGCACTTTTATATACATAGATAACATCTTCCCCTCCATTTGAGGTATTCCTCAAGGTTCTTCTTCCCTTCTTTAGAAATCTCAATCTTTCTTTCTCTATACTCCTCACCATGCGAACATGCATAAAATTCCATCTTCCTCTTATTTGATGACTTAGGAATACAACTAAAGTTCACCTTCTTAATCATATATAGAGATGACTGATTCGGCATAATCACAATATCTTTCTCTCCAGGCGTTAGGTAATTTCGTTGATCATAGTCACCAATTTCTCCATTAGAATCAAGGTTAACTGAATTCCTTCTCGTTCCCTCTATTGACTAAGACCAGAAACCATAGTATAAGAAATAGTTAAAATAACGAGGAACCACATAATCATAAAAAGTCACTTATGGGATGTCAAAATTATCAAAAATTCTTTAATACATGACACCTTAGGTTCACCCTTGGCTGTTCATGATCGTCAACATAATTCTAGGACTCTAACTTATATGTGTACTTAACATTAGGGACATCCCTAGACATACCTTGGAAATATCTATAGGGATTTCACTAAAGTTTTCACATCCTAGTTTCCAAAGGTTAACTAAACCTTTCCTCTGATACAAACTATAGAGACCCCAAACATGACGTACATGGACATTACATTAATTTTTGCGGAATACTTAATACATAACAAAAACAAACACACAAGGACCGTAATAGTTTAGTGTCTTTGGAAACTCGGAAAAATAATCTTCTAATCATGGTGAAAGATCTTCAACATCTCCCATAAAGATCTTCTCCTTTTGTTTTCTTACCTAAAACCTTTCTTTATATCCTGGGGAAAAGAAAACATAAAAATGGTGCGCTAAAATGCTCAGTAAGGGTAAACATAGAGAACATAAAACAATCCGTAAACATTTGAATGCAAAAACTTGAACTTAAAATCTAAACATCAAAATCTTGAGCAAAGAAATAAATCTTGGAAGTATATAAGGTATATATCATAAAGGAAGATCAATCATGATAAAATATCATGGAGATAAAACATGTAATTGTGACAAACCATTAAGCACATGATATGATTTCCATAGTAGCCAAGGCATTGCTGGAAAGACCATCTTAGTGGACAAAGTCCCTTTCTGAATCAAGTTCACTCCTCAATCCAGTCCTATAACACTGAACCAGATTAACTTACCATTCCAGTCATGTCTATATCATGAGATATAAATCTTTACCCAATTCATTTGAGGGAGATATAGGTCCCACCCATCTCATTATTAAATCATTCTTATGTGTGCCACAACATAAACATAAATCATTCATCATAACCCAAAGAATAAAATGGGTTTCCTAAACATCATCCCATCATAACTTAATCCATATAAAACAAATGGATATTGTTTCATCATAAGAAAAGTGAAACCATGTAAATAATAGAGACATTATACTTGAAACATACACATATTAGAATAATGTCATCTGAGAGGGAAAATGGTTTTGATAAAACATTTGAAATGAATTCTTGTGGAAAATATCCTTTCTTCTTCAAAATCATTTTCATTTCAAAAAATTTCATGAAATATTAAAAGAAAAAGATTTTGTTGAAAATATTCATGAAATCTTGTAGAGTAAGCTTCATAAAAATAAGGCGTTATAAAATTGTAAAAATCTGTTCATGCCGTATAAGTTAAAAAAAACATTCTTCTCGTACTTTTGCCAGAAAAGTCAAAAAGTACCTCATCTGGTAAAAAATATATTCCTTACATACCATGTAGTAAAAGTAAAAAATGGGTAAAAAGGAATTTAAACATACATGATACCATTTTTAGAAAACAAGGACATGGATGATAAATATAACCCCAGTAAATATTTACGAATAAACAATCTCAGATAAAAATGAGATTGGAAAAGTTATCCCTTAAATTATGTATGATATTATTCATATGTATCAGAAACTCCTATATAATGATTTAAATAATGTCATTGACTTATTACAGAATCATATTCATTGTTATGATATCATATATGGTTCACTTATGACTTTATATTACCCGTTCTTCTGTAAATTCCATGTTAAAGTAGCGTTTTGGGTAAAATCGTTTCATTTATCGTACGTGTTTCGACTTGTTATTCTTGATATTATTACTTATATAATGATTTAATTATTTAAATAATGTAAAACATGATTTATATATATTCATCATATACATATATATATGAGATATTGATAAATGGAATGAAATACACCGTTCATGGAGACGGTAGGTCGTACGTACGCATGAACACTGTTTTCGTTTCCTTATTGAATTGAATGGAATTAAGTAGATAAAATACATATATATATAAATAAATTCAGTATCATTATTATGTCCTATATTTCATTATTATTCATTATATATACTTTATAATCATTCATGAATGGTTAACATGGAGAATGAATCTCATCGCGTTGGGGAGACGGTAGTCCGTACGTACGCACGAGCGATGATATCATTTCCAATGATCATGGAATTGTATTGAAGTGTATGTATAATATTTAATAATCAATATAAATTTAAAATAATCATATATAGTTATTTATTTACACCATTATACCCATCCAAGTAAGGTGGTGGTCAAAAACAGATTACACCACGGCGTGGAGATGGTATTCTGTACGTACGCATGCGTGGTGATTTCGTTTTCTATAGGAGGGATAAAAGATGAAATACGGTTGTTTCATATTTATAATAATATATCAGTATATTATTGATACTTATGTTTTTAATTTATAGTGAAACAACTAAACAAGAATAAGTAGAAGAAGAAAGAAACTTGAGAGAATCGAAAGAAGAGATAACCTCTTCTTCAACGCACCTCATTTAAGCTTCCTCTTAAGGAAGTAGAGTTGGTATTTTGAGAATACCAAAACCTCCAGAATGTTTCTAGGGAAGTGGAGAAGAGAAATGGTCAGGTTTTGGCCAAGCTTCAAGGCTCAAAAGGGTGTGAAGAGAAGAGGTAATGGGTGCCCTTTTTATAAGGGAGGAGAGGGACATCTTTGGAAAAACTTAAAATATTATTTTATAATAAAGTCATATTTGGTTTATAATAGATCCAAATTGATTTATTTATAAGATAAAGTGGGGATGGGTAGAAACCCTCTCAACCAATATGTTTTAGACAAGTTTAGGTTACTATTTTAACCTTATCTTTTAGATTTAACTCTAAGTTAAATAATTTAACTTTTACCGTGTCATCTTATTTTCTTACACTATATGGTTAATAAACTTACTATAATAAGCCAAACGAACCCCAAGTGGTTCATTATTAATATATATATCCTTATCTAAGTCATTTGGCCGAACCTTAGATTTTTAGGAATAAAATAACAATTAATAATATAATATTTTTTTAAAAACTATTTTATGTCAAATTTGACACTATTTGGTAATTTATTTTTGTGAAAATCATAACAACATTATTAGTTCAAAAAAAGTTAATTGAATCAATAATAAAATGTCACATTAACCTATAAAAATATTTTAGTTTAAAAAAAGTCTCAAATTACATCTATTTGGGTATTTATAACATCAATTATGTTAATATTTTATTAATAAGGTAATTACTGCATCATCATTGTGTCATGAATAAATTAAATTATTTAAAGTCTAAAAATTATAAATAAAATACCATTATGTAGGAAATATTTTTAGATTTATAATGAATATTTATAGTCGAATTTATCTTATGTATTAACCTATATTAAATTTTTTTTGTTATTAATCTTCGATTTTAACTCTTAACTGTTCTTTAAATAAAATAATAATAAGTGTCCTAATCTAATCCAAGTGGACCTAAATGGTCATATTTTATTCCTAAGGTTTTTTTTGGTTGAACTAAACTTATACAATAGAATTAAGACATGTGTTAGGGTAATAATAATATCATTTTTACCCTTAATTACCCTATTTACTTTTAACCGTGGTAAATAAAAGTAAAAAGTTACTATTCACCAAAAATTATTTTTATCTTATTGAACCAGATTTTACTCCTTGATATTAACCGTGTCTCTCAGATTTTCAAAATTCCACTCACAGAAGCGGTAAAATTAAGTTTTATGTAAATTTTCAAACTCTCCTAGGAGATGGGTAAAAGACGGTGAAAAGTTCAATAAAATTTTTATATATCTAAGATTATTATAAAATTACTCCAATGAATTACTTTGAACTTATATAGGTATTATGTATCAATTTTGATTTAAATAAAATAAATAATTATTTAAATAAAAAGTTGGTTTTTAAATAGTAACCCAGTGTTTTCACTATTCATCAAAAATTGAAAGTTTTCAGAAAAATACCAAAATTTCACCCTAGGATAATTTCGAGATTCAGAATCCAAAAATGAAGTCCATTTTGAAAGATAAAATTTATAAAATTTCAAAAATTGGGTATTACAATTCATAACGGCTAGTTTATATAATATTTTAATAACATATCGTTGTTTAGTGAAACTCGGTATTGCGTAAAACACATGCTATCGTGGAAGGTCATGATCGGATGTAAAGAAAGCCAAGTCAGGGTTGCGTGTAGTGCAATATTCCTTTGCTATTGTGTATAATATAATCCAACCATATTTCATTTATACATTGAATATATATATACACACTCAATTTTGCGTAGGATAACTTATATCAAACGAACTTGAAATTTTGTGTAACACAATCCAAGAATAGTATTGCATATACTGCAAGCTAATACAGTCTTGCATATAGCGCAAGATAATCTTGGTGTAGCATACAACAGAATATATGAAATAAAATAAAAAGAATAAATCTCATAAAATCTCGGGGTGTTACATTCTACCCCCCTTAAAATGAATTTCACCCTTGAAATTCATCGGGGTTATAGATGGTTTATTACATGAGAGTTTCTTTCATAGAAACCCACATCGTAAAAAGGAATACCAAAACATAACTTTAAAAACTAATGTATGAAATGTAACAATTACCCAAATTAACTCATCACTGGGTTTCCACATAGGAGAACATAGGAGAACATAGGTGAAAATATGGATATGGAAGAGAAATATAACCATCATGTTCTGATGAAGAGTGGCAGAGAACATGACTATGAAAAAGCCATCAATCACAAAGCCATAAATTTGTGATGATCTAAAGTGCCATCTGATTTATCGGGTATGAGGGTACTAGGACAATGTTTTTAGTTTTCAAGATCATTCCCCTAATTCTGAATAATTGTTGAATTAAAATAAATACTTACTTGATTTCGGTAAAATCTCACCATTGTTCGTGCCTTGAACAATTTCCACTTCATCTCTTAAAGAAATGAAGTTGAATTTGTCATTCGTGAAGTGTTAGCATATCATGCGATAGAATGATAGGTCATTCCATTTGTTTCTATCGTAAAAAGTTTAACACAATTTATTAAATATACATAAGTACATCTATCTTGAGATTAATCATATATGGTTTCTAAAATGGACTTATACTTCATCTATCATAGGGCTTAATAAAATAAAACTAGTTTCTATTAACTAGGGACTTCCTGTAGGCTAGTGGTATGCGATAAAGGCCTGTCGTACTTCAGTTGTGGGTTCGATTCCCACAGCCTTGTCCGACGCGATGGGTTTTCGCTTGTCCTATGGTTTGTCCTTTTTCTAAACTATACTATTATAACATTCCAGAAATAATATCGAAAAACAAGTTCTATCCTTAAATAATACTATCTTATGTCCAACATAATCCATTCCAATCTTTAGGCTTATCCAAAATACATCTGTCCAATCTCATAGTATAAAGAAAATGGTTACTTGAAAGGTGACATAACAAGCACATGAATACCATAATTTATCCCCCATATATCATAAGATATATCTTGTTGGTCACATTCCAAACATGTGAATACCTGAATCATGTATTTTTTTGAAACATGAATTACCATTGAACCTTAGTGAAAACATGAGTACTGTCAAAAGTTAACTCTTTCCACATACTAAAATCCCAAAAATTATATATACTCAAACCATGATATCACTTAGTCCTTATATCATTCATGAGCTCATGAATACTATCAAACAATTTATTTTCTCCTTATCCCTTCATTATGTGCATATCATCTTCTTTCCAAAATATTTGAATTACTTTTCATAGTTACTGGTACCATATTCTTATAGAAAACCACAATGGACCAATACAAAAATATTTCAATATACTATAAAAGTACCTCAACAACATTATTATTGAATTCAAATACATAAACCCTTCAATCCATCCTCTTCAATGATTGGCATGGAATAAGTCCTTCCTTGATTTAGAAGTAACTCAGGGCATTGAGTTGGGTAATTCCCATGTTCTCCGCAGATAAGACATTGGACTCCATAACAGTCTGTCACTGTATGACACTTTTCTCCACATAAATAACATCTTTACCTCCATTTGAGGTATTCCTCAAGGTTCTTCTTCCCTTCTTTAGAAATCTCAATCTTCCTTTCTCTATGCTCCTTACCCTGCAAACATGCATAAAATTCCATATTCCTCTTATTTTATGACTTAGGAATACAATTAAAGTTAACCTTGTCAATCATATATCGAGATGACTGATTCAGAATAATCACAATATCTTTCTCTTTAGGTGTTACATAATTCTGTTGATCATAGTCACCAATTTTTCCATTGTAATCAATGTTAACTGAATTCCTTCTCGTTCCCTCCATTGACTAAGACCAGAAACCATAGTGTGAGAAATAGTTAAAATAACAAGGAACCACATAATCATAAAATGTCACTTATGGGATGTCTAACTTATAAAGAATTATTTAATCCATGAAACCTTAGTTTCACCCTAGGTAATTCATGATCATCAACATAATTCTAGGACACTAACCTACACGCATTCTTAACCTTAGGGACGTCCCTAGACATACCTTAGAAATATCTCTAGGGATTTCACTAAAGTTTTCGCATCCTAGTTTCCAAAGGTTAACTAAACCTTTCCTATGATACAAACTATAGAGACCCCAAACTTGACGTACATGGACATTACATTACTTTTTGCAGAATACTTAATACATAACAAAAACAAACACACAAGGAACATAATAGTTTAGTATCTTTGGAAACTGGGAAAAATAATCTTCTAATCACGGTGAAAGATCTTCAAAATCTCCCATAAAGATCTTCCCCTTTTGTTTTCTTACCTAAAACCTTTCTTTATATCCTGGGGAAAAGAAAACATAAAAAGGGTGAGCTAAAATGCTCAGTAACGGTAAACATAGAGAACATAAAACAATCCATAAACATTTGAATGCAAAAACTTGAACATAAGATCTAAACATCAAAATCTTGAGAAAAGACATAAATCTTGGAAGTACGTAAGGCATATATCATAAAGGAACATAAATCATGATAAAATAGCATGGAGATAAAACATGTAATTGTGGAAAACCATTAAGCACATGATATGATTTCCATAGTACCCAAGGCATTGCTGCCAAGACCATCTTAGTGGACAAAGTCCCTTTCTGAATCGAGTTCACTCCTCGTTCCAATCCTGTAACACTGAACCAGATTAACTTACCATTCCATCAATGTCTATCTCATTATATATAAATCTTTACCTAATTCATTGGAGGGAGATATAGTCCCCACCCATCTTATAATGAAATCATTGTTTCATGTGCCACAATATAAACATAAATCATTCATCATAACTGAAAGAATAAAATGGGTTTCATAAACATAATCCAATCATAACATAATCCATATAAAAAAATGGATATAGTTTCATCATAAGAAAAGTGAAACCATTGAAATAATAGAGACATTATACTTGAAACATACACATATGAGAATAATGTCATATTAGAGGGAAAATGGTTTTGATAAAACACTTGAAATGAATTCTTGAGGAAAATATCCTTTCTTCTTCAAAATAATTTTCATTTAAAAAAATGTCATGCAATATTAAAAGAAAAGTATTTTGTTAAAAATATTCATGAAATATTGTATATTAAGATTCATGAAAATAAGGCGTTATAAAACCGTAAAAATCCGTTCATGCTGTAAAAGTTAAAAAAACATTCTTCTCGTACTTTTACCGGAAAAGTCAAAAAGTACATCGTGTGGTAAAAAAAGATTCCTTACATACCATTTAGTGAAATTCAAAAATGGGTAAAAAGGACTTTAAACATAAATGAAACCATTTTTAGAATACAAGGACATTGATGATAAATATAACCCCAGTAAATACTTACGAATAAACAATCTCAGATAAAAATGAGATTGGAAAAGTTATCCCTTACCTTATGTCTGACATGATTCGTATGTATCAAAAAATCCTGTATAATGATTTAAAAAATGTTTTTGACTTATTACAGAATCATATTCAATGTTATGATATCATATATGGTTCACTTATGACTTTATATTACCAGTTCTTTTGTAAATTCCATGTTAAAGCAGCGTTTTGGGTAAATTGTTTCATTTATCGTACGTTTTTCAACTTGTTGTTATTGATATTATTAATTATATCCTGATTTACTTAATTCCAGAATGTAAAACATGATTTATATATATTCATAATATATATATATATATATATGATAGATCGATAAATGGAATGAAATACACCGTTCATGGAGATGGTAGGCAATATGTACGCATGAACGCTGTTTTTGTTTCCTTATTGAATTGAATGGAATTAAGTAGATGAAATACATATATATACACATAAATTCAGTATCATTATTATGTCCTATATTTTATTATTATTCATTATATATATTTTATAATCATTCACGAATGGTTAACAGGGAGAATGAATCTCATCGCGTCGTGGAGACGGTAGTCCGTACGTACGCACGAGCGATGATATCATTTCCAATGATCATGGAATTGTATTTAAGTGTATGTATAATATTTAAGAATAAATTTAACTTTAAAATAATCATATATAGTTATTTATTTACACCATTATACCAATCCAAGTAAGGTGGTGGTCAAAAACAGATTACACCACAGCGTGAAGACGGTATTCTATACGTACGCACTCTCGGTGATCTCATTTTCCGTAGGATGGAAGGAAGATGAAATACGGTTGTTTCATATTTATAATAATATATAAGTATATTAGTGATACTGATTTGTTTACTTTATTGTGAAATAAATAAAGAATAATAAGTAGAAGAAGAAAGAAACTTGAGAGAATCAGAAGAAGAGATTACCTCTTCTTCAACGCACCTCCTTTAAGATTCCTATTAAGGAAGTAGAGTTGGTCTTTTGAGAAGACCAAAACCTCCAGAATGTTTCTAGGAAAGTGGAGAAGATAAATTGGCAGGGGTTGGACGAGCTTCAAGTCTCAAAAGGGTGTGAAGAGAAGAGGGAATGAGTGCCCTTTTTATAAGGGAGGAGAGGGGCACCTTTGGAAAAACATAAAATATTATTTTATAATAAAGTCATATTCGGTTTATAATAGCTCCAAATTGATTTATTTCGAAGATAAAGTGGGGATGGGTCGATATAATCTCAACAAATAGGTTTTAGACAAGTTTAGGTTACTATTTTAACCTTATCTTTTAGATTTAACTCTAAGTTAAATAATTTAACTTTTAAAGTGTATTCTTGTTTTCTTACACTATATGGTTAATAAAATTACTATAACAAGAGAAATGAACCCCAAGTGGTTCATTATTAATATATGTATTCTTATATAAGTCATTTGGATGAACCTTATATTTTTAAGAATAAAATAACAATTAATAATATAATATTTGTTTTAGAAACTATTTTATGTCAATTTTGACACTATTTGGTAATTGATTTTTAAAAAAAATCATAACATCATGATTAGTTCGAAAAAAGTTAATTTAATTAATACTAACATGTCATATTAACCTACAAAAATGTTGTAATTTATAAAACGTCTCAAATTACATTTATTTGGGTATTTATAACATCAATTTTGTTAATATTTCATTAATAAGGTAATTAATGCATCATCATTGTTTCATAAATAAATTAAATTATTTAAAGTCTAAAAATTATAAATAAAATACCATTATTTATAAAATCATTTTATCTTTCTAATTAATATTTATAGTTGAATTTATCTTATGTATAACCCTATATTAAAAATGATTTAGTTATTAATCTTTGATTTTAAAACTTTTAACTCTTCTTTAAATATAATAATAATAACTGTCCTAATCTAATAAAAGTGGACATAAATGGTCATATTTTATTCATAAGGTTGTTTTTGGTCGAATTAAACTTATCCAATAGAATTAGGAAATGTTTTAGGGTAATAATAATATCATTTTTACCCTTAATTACCCTATTTACTTTTAACCGTGGTAAATAAAAGTAAAAAGTTACTATTCACCAATTTTTTTTATCTTATTGAACTAGATTTTACTCCTTGATATTAACTGTGTATCTTTTATTTTCAAAATTTCACTCACAGAAGCGGTAAAATTAAGTTTTATGTAAATTTTCAAACTCTCCTAGGAGATGGGTAAAAGACGGTGAAAAGTTCAATAAAATTTTTATATATCAAAGATTATTATAAAATGAATCCAATGAATTACTTTGAACTTATATAGGTATTATGTATCAATTTTTATTTAAATAAAATAAATAATTATTTAAATAAAAAGTCAATTTTTAAATAGTAACCCAGTGTTTTCACTATTCATAAAAAATTGAAAGTTTTCAGAAAAATACCAAAATTTCACCCTAGGCTAATTTCGATATTCCAAATCCAAAAATGAAGTCCATTTTGAAAGATAAAATTTATAAAATTTCAAAAATTGGGTATTACTATTCATAACAGCTAGTTTATACAATATTTTAATAACACATTGTTGTTTAGTGAAACTCGGTATTGTGTACAACACATGCTATCGTGGAAGGTCGCGATTGCATGTAAAGAAAGCCAAGTCAGGGTTGCGTGTAGTGCAAGATTCCTTTGTTGTTGTTTATAATAGAATCCAACCATATTTCATTTATACATTTAATATATATATATACACACTCAATGTTTCATAGAATAACTTCTATCAAATAAACTTGAAATTGTGTGTAACACGATCCTAAAATAGTGTTGCGTATACTGAAAGCTAATACGATCTTGTGTATAGCGCAAGATAATCTTGGTGTAGCGTACAACAGAATATATGAAAGAAAATAAAAATAATAAATCTCATAAAATCTCAGGGTGTTACACCATAACTCTTCATTATTATTTGATAATACTTAATGAAGGTTTAAGATTTTAGAATTTTCATCATTATTTTAGAGGTTATAAACCGATAATTTGGAATCTTAGATATGAACGGTGAATTGAAAAAATGAAATGGAACATGCATTTGATAAATAAAGTAACCACCTTTATTAATCTCAAAGCGAAAATTAAATATCCAATCCCAATTATCAATATCTCAGACTCTATTTTACCTTTAGCTCTCTATCTTTCCTATTAAATTTTATTATCCAACTAGAAAGATAAGGGAGTGGATTTGAAATGGATTTATGACAAACTGATATCTCTCTTCTAATGACCACTTATATAAAGGGAAATCACAACCAAAAAGTGAGGTAAGGGTACTCAAAATCAAAAAGTGATGTATCTTCATCAATGGGTGATTACTTCTAGTAAAGTGAGGTAGATAAGTTTCTTTCCAAAATTGAAAAAATGAAAGGGAGGAATTGGTTACTAATTCTCCATAAAAAACATGGTAGAAATACAAAATCCTCTCAACTCTTGGGGAGGAGATGTTGGGAATCACACTAAGCTTTTGTAAAAATCCTTTATCAAATCTCTCTATCTTATTTTACTTTTTTCATTGCAGTATAATTTAATAATTAATACAGATATCACATACTTTTGATATGTTGTATGTTATAATCCTGATATTATTATCACTTAATTTACTTTAAAATTATCTTTTATTAATCATATAGAAATTATCATGATCAATTTAAATTTTATCTATTAAAATTATTATTATTTTATTTACATTCAATATACTTAATTAGTTTAATTTTGATACATATAATATTATTCCGCTAAACTTACTCGATCAATAAAAGTTATTGTCTAACTTTATTAATTAATATTTTTTAATTTTAATAGATCTTTATATCATATAATTAATGTTGTATTTAATCTTTTATATTATTTTTTATATTTTAATAATTGAACCTTACACTTTAGTGTATTATTTTTTAAACATCAATTCACCCTTCATCTTTCCATCCCACCTCAACCTACAATATATTGAGAGTAATACCTCAAATTTTTATACATTATATACCCTCAGTGCTAGTCTCCAACATAGGGCCTATTAGAGATAGGCCTCATGACTCATACCCATCTTCACCACTATTCCAAAATGGATACTAATGAAGGGGTTTCATGATAGAGTGGTATCAAAGTATATAGTTGATAAATATGATATATTTTGGAGATTGAAACTAGTTAGGATTTCATGTGTTAGTTGGGAAATAGTATAAGTTGCACTTATTATTTAATTTAAACATGGGATACCGGATATGACATTTGATTTTGTGTTACCTTATTATTCAATGGAAGAAACTTATGTTTACTAAACATGATAACCAAAGTGATGTTGTTTGTGAGATAGAGACCTATGTAAGGATCATTCATTATGATTTTTTACGCTTTTGTTTGAATTGGGTGGATAATGGGAATTAGGTTGATTTTGGATTAATTAAACATAAATATTTCATATTATGGGTTTAGGAGTCCCTAATTATTTTTCTTTTGTAGGTATGGATATTGGTTTACATCCTCATCAAGTTCATGCTGAAGATGTTCAGAAAGATGCACTAATAGACCACCATATAGTGGAGATCAATGATGAAATCACTTAGAGGAAGTTGATTTGATAGTTTTTATGTTAGGGTATATAAAAGTATAAGGGATATTTTTCATATTAAAATACCAAGACTTGGATATAGGAGGTGTATATTTCCTTTAGTTTGATTTATACTTAGAGGGAGCACTGGGTTTAATTGGATATCACTATGTTGCATGGGGAAACTTAGCAGTGGTGGTTCCTGTTCCCCAGGGATCGTGAGAAGTATAAAAAATTTATGGGATAAGTTTTGTGATTAGTTAAAGGACAGGTTTATTTTATTGAAATATTTTTCAAATTGAAACTTTAATGGATCCTACATCCATGACGATTTAATGAGAACATCATTACGAGACCGCTTTCCAAATCAAGTCAGTCATTGGGATTGTTTACCAGAGACGCTTCAGAATACATTTTGGTTGAAAGGATAGGAGGTTGGGCACATAAAAACCTTTATAGGTAATTATTTAATACTATGGGGGTCTCTAATATATTTGATAAATTTTCAAAAATCCTTCCCAAATCCTAATGTGGGATAGATTAACCATATTCTAATGATATGATCAAAACCATGTGTTTTATGTGAAAAAATATGTGTATTAGAGGTTCTCCAAATTTCTATTATTAGTTAGTGATGCTATGGTTTGAATCCAAAATTGGGATATTTAGTGTTTATCACCATCCATAAATGCATTGAGTTCTAGTGATATTGGTATCAAGCCCCTAATAGGGCTTTCTTTGTATCCCTATAAAGGGAATCATAACTCTTATAGTTCGGTGTTGATTAATAGGATAAGTTTTACCTTTTAAGTCCATGTGACAAGGACAAGTCCATGAATTTTAATGTAATGTGATAAGAAATACTAGGAAAATGGTTCCTAGAAAATGGTTGGTGTGGGACTTACGTATGAGTGACCCTTTATGGATTTCCTACCTATTGGTAATTATACAATAGAAGGTATTTATCATATTTTCATCATCACTAGAGTTATCCTTGATATTTCACCATAGAAATATGATTATTGTTATAATAATTATCATATGATTGTCCTATTTTTTATCACATATTAGGTACTAGTCTCTTCAATTTGAAAGAAACTAGCTTAGGTTTAGGCTTACAACTAGTGAGAGGCCCACATATAATTACTAAGAAGTCTATATTGACTTGAGCTATAATAAGGAAGTAAGAAGAGATTGTTGATTCAAGGTGTATTAGGACACCACTAGGACTATATCAACTAAATATGTATAAAAAAACCAAGAGGTGTAACGCCATGACCCCAGTTACCCAGAGTCAGTGCATTATTTAAATACATTGACATGATTACAAGGAATCAAGTCCCAAAAGACTGATCAGTTTAGCAGTCTTGGAAAATTTATTACATACATAAACATTAAATTACACATTAGAAAATAAAACACAACATAAATGATCCTTTGATAAAACCATTAATTCCCTAAATTAACCCTGATTATCAATCATAATACACTTCTTGGAATCCTGGGAAAATAAAACATAAGAAAGGGGTGGGCTCAGAAGCTCAGTAAGGATAACAATATAGCGGAAAATTTAATAAATAAGCATAAAAAATTTAAAGTAATGTATAAGAATAAAACAAAAGCCTTTTAAACTTAAACATCAGCATAATATGGAAAAGATAAATCAAATAATGACATTTACTTATTCACATGGATATTCTACAAGTCAAATAATCACATGTAATATCAATATCCAATTTCATAATGATGGAATTCATAATGTCAGAATTCATAATCACATACTCAAGGCCTTGTCCCAAGACTACAAATAATATTTTTTCAAGGCCTTATTTCAAGAAACTAGTTTATATCATGAGACCTACCGATGCATTGAGGATCTATATAGGGCTCCACTCATCACTTACAATGTCCAATGCATTCCTCATATGAAAAGGTTTAAACATAACATAAACATTCGTATTAAAACTAGCATACGAAATGTCAATAATTTATCCATAAACCATGAATGGTATAAAAATAAAACATACGCAGTAAAAAATATCACAAAACCTTCAATACTATATGGAATATGTTTATCATAATAAATCAACTTCAAACAAGTTTAAAATCCATCAAAGGATGTTGACATAGATGAAATCAAAATTTTTTGAGAGAAATATATCTTTCTATTTTGAAATAATTTAAAAGTCATGTAATTATAAAAGAAAACATTTATTTTGAAAATATTCTTATAATATTGTAATCAAATATTCAAAGGTGTTATAACGGTGGAGAATAACTGCACCGACCGTGTAAGTTAAAAATACATTCTTACCTTAATTTGTCAAAAATGTCATAAAGTACCTTGTTTGAAAAAAGACGAAAATATTCCTTTCAAAACATTTTATAAAAAGTAAAAAAAAGGTATAAATGAATTTAACCCATATTCTAGTAAATATTATAAATATATTTAAATACATTTTTAAGAAATACAGATGTGGATGATAAAGAGGTCCCAGTTGATACTTACTTAAAAAAAACCTCAGATAAGTAAAGAGATTGTAGAATTAACCCTTACATTGTACTTTTCCTTGGTATAGGATATGTTAACCTTCTTTATAATAGTTAATTAATTGTTATTAAATTATACAAGAATCATATACATAAATATGATATCATATATGATATTTCAATATTTCTTTGTTAATAATATTTTAGTAGTATCATCGTTTCAGATGTTAACTGATCCGTTTTCCTTTATATGATTGGTTAAGTAAGCCATGTTTGTTATGGATAGGATGCATATTATTCATATAAATAATTATATGAAGTCTTTAAACATTATTTGTAATCATCAAATGAAAATTAGTCGTGAATGGTTACGATGAGGAATGACATCTCATTGTGTTCGTGGAGACGGTAATCTGTACGTACGCACGAGCAACAATATCATTATATTGATGGTGAAATAGTATGTAATTGAATGGTATATCATATATAAAAAATAATTAACATGTTATATTTATTATTTACATTAGTTATACTCATTATTATACCCATCCAAATAATGAAGTGTTTGAATAACAAACTACACCACGAAGTGGTGATGATAAGCCATACGCATGAACGTATGATGACTTTGTCATTTATAGGATGGGTAGAATAATGAATATGGTTGTACCATATTTATAATAACATCACAGTATGACCGGAGTTATTATTTTGGTATGGAAACAACAAAGAAAGGGGAAGTGGATGATGAAAAGACCTTGAAAGAGGGTGGTGAAATTATTACCTCTTCTTCAGGTGGTTCCTTTTGAGTTGATCAAAAGGGATCTTTAGGTTTTATTTATGATCAAAGTAAGGAATCTAGGTTGATTTTAGGGAATTTGGGAGGATAGTTGGGTAGGGGTTGGCCTATCCAAATGGATTTGGAGGTGTTATTTTGAGAGAAGGGGAAGTGCCCTTTTATAAGAGGGGTGAGGGTCACTTTAGTGAAAGATTAAAATATCAATTTATTATACAATCATATTCGGTTTATAATAGATCCAAATGAATTTATTTAGAGACTTAGTTGTTTATGGGTCAAAATCATCTCAAAAAATCGGTTTTAGACATGTTTATGTTACCATTTTAACCTTATATTTTAGATTTAACTCTTAGTTAAATAGTTTAACTTTTATCGTGTCTTCTTGTATTCTTACACTATATGGTTAATACAATTATTATAAACTTACAAGAGAACCTCAAGTGGTTAATTAATAACATATATAATATTATTTAAGCTCTTTGGCCGAACCTTAGAATTTTAGAAATATTATATCAACCAATAATATAGTATTTGTTTTACAAATTAATTTATGTCAATTTAGACACTATTTGGTATTTTGTTTTTGTGAAAGTCATAACAAACGTATCACTTAGAAAAAAATTTATATAATCAACCATAACATTTAATATTAACCTATAAAATTATTATAATTAATCATAAGTCTCAATTTACATTTATTTCGATATTTATAATATCAATTATTTTAATATTTCATTAATAAGGTTATTACTGCATCATCATTGTGTCATAAATAAAATAAAATATTTAATGTCTAAAAAATATAAAAAAAATACAATTATGTATGAAATAATTTTATATTTCTAATGAATATTTATATTCTAATTTATATTGTGTATAACCCTATATTAAAAATGGTTTAGTTAATAAACTTTGAATTTAACACTTTTAACTCTTCTTTAAATAAAATAATAATAAATGTCCTAATCTAATACAAGTGGACCTAAAGGATCATATTTTATTCTTAAGGTTGTTTTTGGTCTAATTACACTTCTCAAATAGAATTAGGACATGTGTTAGGGTAATTATAATATCATTTTTACCTTTAATTGCCCTATTTACTTTTAACTGTGGTAAATAATGGTCAAAAGTTATTGTTCATCAAAAATTATTTTCATCTTATTGAATCAAATTTTAATTACTTATGTCAACCGTGTCTCTCATATTTTTGAAATTCAACTCATAGAAACGGTAAAATTAAATTTTATGAAAATTTGCAAATGCTCCTAGAAGGTGGGTAAAAGACGGTAAAAAGTTGAATAAAAAATTATACATCTAATTTTATTATTAAATGAATCCAATTAATTACATTAAAATAATATGGGTATTATTTATCTATTTTTACTTTAAATAAATTTAAATTAAATAAATAATTATTTAAATAAAAAGCCGATTTTAAATAAAAACACAGTGTTTTTCACTATTCATAAAAAAATTGAATGTTTTCAGAAAAATACCAAAAATTCACCCTAATCTAATTTTGATATTAAGAATTCAAAAATGAAGTCTATTTTACCAAATTCAAAAAATATAATTTTCATTTATTAGTTTAAAATTAATTCCCACTTTGAAAACCAAAAAGTGGGTTTTTAAAAAGTAAAAACTATCAAAAGATTGACATGTGTTTATATCAAATTTAAATGTAAAATTACTTATAATGACCTTAATTGTATTAAATGATAAAAATATAATATAATTATACTTTAAAACCATTCAAATGTATAATTTAACCCTATAAATTATTTTGATTTAAAAAGTTGTTTCAATTAAAATTTAGCATCTTTTACTATTCATCAAAATATGAAAGTTATCAGAAAAGTACCAAAAATTTATCCAAAATAAATTTTTATGTCCCGATTATAAAAAATAATTTAATTTTATTAAATTGAATATATAAAATTGTCAAATATTGGTTTTAAAATGATTCTCCATTAAATAGGTTGTAAAATTGCATTTTTTGAACAAACTTCTTTTATTTGAAGAATTGAATTTTTACTTATATTATGTATAAGAAACACAAAATAAGAATGTTAAAATTATATAGGATATATATATAATTCAAAATTTAGTTAATATTATTCATAACGACTTTTTGAACGACTAGTTTGGTAAGTCATGGTGCACTGGAACAAGGTGTTGCCTGTAGCATAAGCTATTGAATTACTTTAATGAGATAACGTACTTTGAAATATTGGGGTGTTACATTATCCTCTCCAATAAATTGAATTATCACAATTTTAAATTGTTATTCTAAAATAAAATGTTAAAAATATAAAAATACCTTTGTGGAAAACCCACATCAGAAATTGGGTTAATAAAATTTAGTCTTAATAAGAGGGAAAGGGAAATGAAAAAGTCACCACCAAATTATGATCTCTATTAGGAGAACATTGGTGGAAACTAGAGACACATAATTGGGGGGAAACGTAAATATTTATAGGTAGTGATTAAGGTCATCCATCACAAACAAGTGTAAAATTGAGGGCCTCAAAGTCATCAATCTCTGATGATTTAAAATATCATCGGTTCAACAAAACATAAGGTATTAGGATAAAACATTTTTATTTTTAAGATCCGTTACCCAAAGTTTAAGAATTAATTTATTCATATAATAAGAGGAAAAAATATATATTTTTGACAAGTAGAGTATCATCCTTTAACTAATTCCTACCAAAAACTCATCTTTCACTCCAAAAGATAATAGAATTCACAAATATTCTATTTATCATAATCGTATAGGGTTCCAAAAATAATGAATTTATAATTCATTTGTCAGACTATTAAAAAAACTACATTATACAAACCAGGACATCACATATTCCAGTGGTAGGTGATCCACCCTTGTCACCCTTCGGTTGCGGGTTCATGTCTTGTGGCCTTGCCGGACGCAACGAGTTATCACCTGACCTCCAGATTGTTATTTTTAGGACAATCCAAAAACAATCTCATGAAATGATTTAAACTTAACAATAGTATCAAATGTCAAACACAATCTATTCCAACCTTTAGACTTATCCAAAATACTTATGTCCAAACTCACAGTACAAAATTTATAAGGAAGATAAACATAATGAAGATCCTTTTTTCCATGTAATAACATGTGAATACCTTAATCATGTATTCTTTTAAAACACTATAACACCCTAAATTACCATAAAACCTTATTTATTACATTCAATCTCCCTTATTACTTATTTAATATTAGATATACTCCTTCTATCCAAAAAATGTTGTAAACTCCAACAATGATGGAATATAAAAATCATTAATCAGTTTCAAGGTAGTCAAGAATATCCAATATAATTTATCCAAATCAATTATATATTATTCCAAAATCACAACCTCAGTATTAGAACCATATTATGGTTTATCTTTCTCTAAACCACATATTTTTCAAAAAACTTTAACCAACTATTGAGTCACTTTTCTTGGTTCCACACAATCTCAAGTCCTTAATGAAATAGTACTATGGTACAATCCTTATATACTTTATAATTCTTATAACATGTAAATCATTAATACAATACTCAAATGAGACAATACTTTAATAACAACATGAGAACTCTAATAATTTCTCATTGTCTTTAGTAGTATCATAACTTGATTATTATCCAATAGTAGCATTTGGGGTATAATTTGATAATTTGAACATTGATTCCCTTAGTGTCCTAACTCCTTGCAGATGAAGCATTGTACATTTGAAACATTTTTCTTACCCTTGAAATCACGTACTTGGTGTAATTTTTTTCTACACTTATAAAAAACTCCCATTCCATTCAAGTATTTACCATGGTGATTTTTTCTATAGTTATCACATATGGGAAAATCCTTCTTTCCCCTCTTCCCTTTATCCATATTTCTCTCTTCCATCATTTTCTTCTCTTGGTTCCCTTCAAAGCCATAGGACTTAGAGGATTATTTACTTATCTTATTAACACATGATACTATTTCTTCATATGATGAGAATATGTGGGAGACTATTTCTCTTTTAAATGTTTTCTTAATACCATAAAAGTTATGATCCTTATTAATATTTCAATCAAGCATATTTCTGGAATTCTCATTCCTTATACTAGTCGCCATTTCTAAACAATGGCATACACTAGGTTAGTTTATGAATTGAAATTAATAATTCCAAACTTGTAAAATAGCTAACGTAAATTGAAAATATTATGCATATAATCTATAATCATAAAATGTTTTCTTTGAGGAAGTATTTAATCCTAAATCCTTCATAATTGCTTGTAATGAAAATGTGAATTATCCTAAGCATATCCCCTGGGTGTGTCATAACCAAGAGTGCATCAAGTCCCATTGTCGTGTACCAGGATACCCCAGGTCAAGCCTGAAACTCCTTATCAGAGTTTTCACTCCTAGGTACATCTGTTCTAGAGCTGCCTCTACCTGCTTATATCATGATAGGGATGCATTGCTTGGAAAATACACAAAATCTCTACATTACCAAAATTATTGGAAGTTCTTCTATACTAATCCTCAAAGTCTATCTTAGGGTAATGTTCTCTAATCAGAGTTTATCTAAATATATTTCCAAGGTTGTTGCTAAACTTCCTATGATACCAACTGTAATGCCCCGACCCTAATTTCCCAGAGTCAATGCATTATTTTAATACATTTACATGATTATAAGGAATCAATTCCCAAAAGACCAATCAATTTAGCAGTCTTGGAAAATAGATTACATACATGAACATTACAATAGACATTAGAAAATAAAGCATAACATAAATGATCCTTTTAGAACACTGTTAATCCCATATCTTAACCCTGATTATTAATCATAATACACTTCTTGGAATCTTGGGAAAATAAAACATAATAAAGGGGTGAGATCATATTCTCAGTAAGGATAACAATATAGCAGAAACCTTCATAAATAAGTATAAACATTTAAGGCAATGTATAAGACTAAAACAAAAGCCTTTTAAACTTAAACATCAGCATAATATGGCAAAGATAAATTAAATAATTCCATTTACTTATTCACATGGATATTCTACTAGTTGAATAATCACATGTAATATCAATATCCAATTTCATAATGATGGAATGCATAATTCCAGACTTTATAGCCATATAGTCAAGGCCTTGTGCCAAGACTAAAAATAAGATTTTTTCAAGGACTTGTGCCAAGACACTAGTTTGTCTTATGAGACCTACCAATGCATCAATGAGCTATAGAGGGCTCCACCCTTCACTTACTATGTCCAATGAATTCCTCATATGAAAATGATTAAACATAACATAAACATTTATATTAAAACTAGAATACAAAATGTCAATATATTTATTTATAAACCATGAATGGTATAAAAATAACACATCCATAGTGAAACATATCAAAAAAACTTCAATATAATATGGAAGACTTTTATCATAACAAATAAACTTTAAACAAGTTTAAAATCCATCTATGGATGTTGACATAGATGAAATCAAAACTTTTTGAGAGAAATATATCTTTCTATTTTGAAATCATTTAAAAGTAATGTAATTATAAAAGAAAAAATTTATTTTGAAAATATTCTTATAATATTGTAAGGGAAGCTTCAAATGTGTTATAACAACGAAGAATACCTGCACCGACTGTATAAGTTAACAAAACATTCTTACCTTAATTTGTTGAAAATGTCATAATGTACCGTGTTTGAAAAACGACGAAAATATTCCTTTCAAAACATTTTATAAAAAGTAAACAAAAGGTATAAATTACTTTAAACCATAGTCTAGTAAATATTAGAAATGTTTTGAAATACATTTTTAAGAAACACAGATGTGGATGATAAAGAGGTCCCAGTATATACTTATGTAAAAACAACCTCAGATAAGTAAAGAGATTGTAGAATTAACCCTTAACTTGTACTTTTACTTGGTATAGGGTAGGTTAAACTACTATATAATAGTTAAATATTTTTTCTTAAATTATAGAATAATCATATAAATAAATATGATATCATATATGATCTTCCAATATTGCTTTGTTAATAATATTTTAGTAGTATCATCGTTTCAGGTGTTAACTGATATGTTTTCCTTTATGTTTTTGGTTATTTAAGCCATGTTTGTTATGGATAGAATGTATCTTATTCATATCCAGAATGATATAAAGTCTTTAAACATTATTTTTAATCATCAAATGAAAATTAATCTTGAATGGTTACGATTGGGAATGACATCTCATCGCGTTCGTGGAGATGGTAATCCGAACGTACGCCCGAGCGAAAATATCATTATTTTAATCATGAAATCATATTTAATTGGATGGTATATCATAAATAAATAATCATTAACATTTTATATTTATTATTTAAATCATTTATACTCATTATTATACCCATCCAAATAATGAAGTGTTTGAATAAGAAACTACACCACGACGTAGAGACGACAAGCCGTACGTACGCATGTATGGTGACTTTGTCATTTATAGGATGGATAGAATAATGAATATGGTTGTAAAATATTTATAATAACATCACAGTATGACCGGAGTTATTATTTTGGTATGAAAAAAAACAAAGAAAGAGGAAGTGGAAGATGAAAAGAACTTGAAAGAGGGTGGTGAAATTATTACCCCTTCTTCGGGTGTTTCCTTTTGAGTTGATCAAAAGGGATCTTTAGGTTGGATTTGTGATCAAATTAAGGACTCTAGGTTGATGTAAGGGAAGTTTGGAGGATATTTGGGTAGGGGTTGGCCTATCCAAATGGATTTTTAGGTGTGATTTTGAGAGAAGGGGAAGTTCCCTTTTATAAGAGGGGTGAGAGACACTTTAGGGAATGATTAAAATATTAATTTATTAGAAATAATATTCCATTTATAATGTCTAAAAATGAATTTATTTAGAGACTTAGGTAGTTATGGGTCTAAATACTCTTAACCAATAGGTTTTATATAAGTTTAGGTTACCATTTTAACCTTATCTTTTAGATTTAACTCTTAGTTAAATAGTATAACTTTTACAGTGTCTTCTTATATTCTTACACTACATGGTTAATAAACTTACTCTAAACTTCCAAGAGAACCTAAAGTGGTTTATTAATGACATATATAATATTATTTAATCTCTTTGGATGAACCTTATAATTTTAGGAATATTATATCAACCAATAATATAGTATTTGTGTTAAAAATTAATTTATCTCAATTTTGACACTATTTGGTATTTTGTTTTTGTAAAAGTCATAACAACCATATCTCTTTGAAAAAAATTAATATAATCAGCCCTGACATGTCATATTAACCTAAAAAATTAGTGGAATTAATCAAAAGGTTCAATTTACATTTATTTGTATATTTATAATATCAATTATTTTAATATTTCATTAATAAGGTAATTACTGCATCATCAATGTGTCATAAATAAATTAAATTATTTAATGTCTAAAAATTATAAATAAGATACCATTATGTAGGAAATAATTTTATATTTCTAATGAATATTTATAGTCGAATTTATATTATGTATAACCCTATATTAAAAATGGTTTAGTTAATAAACTTTGAATTTAATACTTTTAACTCTTCTTTAAATAAAATAATAATAAATGTTCTAATCTAATACATGTGAACCTAAAGGATCATATTTTATTAATAATGTTGTTTTTGGTAAAATTAAACTTATCCAATAGAATTAGGATATGTTTTAGGATAATTATAATATTGTTTTTACCTTCAATTACCCTATTTACTTTTAACCGTGGTAAATAAAAGTCAAAAGTTACTATTCACAAAAAATTATTTTCATCTTATTTAATCACATTTACTTACTGATGTCAATTGTGTCTCTCAGATTTTTGAAATTCAACTCACAGAAGTGGTAAAATTAAGTTTTATGCAAATTTGCAAATGCTCCTAGAAGGTGGGTAAAAGATGGTAAAAAGTTCAATAAAAATTTAAACATCTAATTTTATTATAAAATGACTCGAATGAATTAAATTGAACTAATATAGGTATTATTTATCTATTTTTACTTTAAATAAATTCAAATTAAATAAATGATTATTTAAATAAAAAGTCGGTTTTAAACAAAAACACAGTGTTTTTCACTATTCATCAAAAAATTGAAAGTTTTCAGAAAAATACCAAAAATACACCCTAAGCTAATTTTGATATTCTGAACTTCAAAAATGAAGTCTATTTTACCAAATTAAAAAAATATAAGTTGCATTTATTAATTTAAAATTAATTCTCATTGTCAAAACCATAAAGCGGGTTTTTATTAAGTAAAAACTATCAAAAGATTGACACACGTTTATATCAAATTTAAATGTAAAATTAATTATAATGAACTAAATAGTATTAAATGACAAAAATATAATCTAATTATACTTAAAAACCATTAAAATGTATAATTTAACACTATAAATTATTTTTATTAATAAAGTTGTTTTCAATTAAAGTTTAGCATCTTTCACTATTCATGAAAATATGAAAGTTATCAGAAAAGTACCAAAAATTTATCCAAACTAAATTTTTATGTCCCAATTTTAAATAATAATTTAATTTTATTAAATTTAATATATAAAAGTGTAAAATACTAGTTTTAAAAAGGATTCTCCATTAAATAGGTAGTAAAATTGTATTTTTTTTGAAAAATACTTATTTTATCCGAAAAATTGAATTTATCCTTATATTATGTCTAAGAAACACAAAATATGAATGTTAAAATTATATAGGATATATATAAAATTCAAAATGTAGATAATATTATTCATAACCGCTTTTTGAACTTCTAGTTTGGTAAGTCATGGTGCGCTCGAACTCGGTGTTGTGTGTAACGCAAGCAATTAAATTACTTTAATGAAATAACATACTATGAAATATTGGGGTGTTACAAGAGGTATATATTGAATCATGGTGTATGAATAAACTAAGAGGAGTTTATCAACTCAAGGTTTATGAAGAGACCGAGAGGAGTATATCAACATAAGGCATAATGGGTCATCTTATTCTAATCACATATGATAAGAGGTACGTTTGAAGATTTTGGGACTTAACATCAATGAGGAATCATAAGTACCATTTTTAGTAGGAATCAAATCCCATTTGGTTCAAGTGACACATTTCAAGTTCATATGTTGGGACCAACCCATGTAGTTTACCATCATGCAATAATTACATGCACTAGGCACTTTAAGGTCATGCAACTCAGAATAAAAAGTGATTCATGAGTTTAATTAAATTATCCTTATGGAATGATAAAATAAAACTCTAATATCATGTGAGTGGTTATCAGTGTGTTAAAAATTATATAAAATATTAGTTGTATCAAATTGGATCACACAATAGGGGATAAAGTTGGGGTTATATATGAGTTGTACTAACATTCTTGAGCAGGTAAGTGAATCTGGTGAGGAAAATAAGGATTGGGGTTTTTAACTAGTAGTAGGCCCTTAAATAATTTCCAAACAACTTTTTTTTAATTTTTAAAATAATAAGTAAGGGAGACTGTTAAGGTTAGGGCTTACACTTAGTAGGAGGCCCATACATGATAACCAAGAGGAATATATTGACTCAAGGTGAATAAAGAAACCTAGAGGAGTATATCAAATTGGGGTGAATAATGATAAATATGAATAGTATATCAAATCTAGGTAATGATGGAACGAAGAGGAGTATATAAACTCAAGGTGATTGGGTGGGGATTATAAATAAGTTTCATCAAGGAGTACCTAAATCTATTTAGTTACTCAAGTGAATATTGGGAGATATAAAGGCTTATACCTAGAAAATAAACCAAATGGAGTATCTTGACTCTAGGATTATATGAGAAACTAGAGGAGCATCTCATCTCTACATATTTTGGTAGGGATGGGTACCTAGGCATGTGACCCAGGTGAATAGTTACTTAGCTTTAGCAAGGGATAGAAAAGGTGACTAGATCTAGTAAGGGATATTGTAGGTGCTTAGCCTTAGTTAGGGATAAAATGAGGGTGCCTAGCCCTAGTGATATATAACATTAGGACTATCTATAATAAGGGAACCTTGATGTGAGACCTAGGCGAATAAATTTTTCCCTAGTAAGGGTACCCAGGTTAAAGAATTTTGTAAATGATGAATAATTTTCCTAGTATATAGTAGGCATATTTGTGAATATTTTCCCTAGAAGAGGGATAAGTGAAGAGAAATCTTTTTCCTTGTAAAGGGCTTACAAATTGGGTTTCCCTAGCGATGGAACATTGGGGGATATATCATAGTGAGGGTGATCTAAGGTGGTTCCCCCTTGTAAGGGTGAACATGGGGCATATACCTTATTAGGGGAATCCATGGTGGTTCTCCATAATAATGGATAACCTGTTGCCTCACCCTATTAAGGGAGTTCCAAGGTGCTTCCCCATAGTAAGGGAAATCATGGGGCCTTGCTTTATTGAGTTCAATCCATGGTGGTTTTATTAGTAAGTGAGAACATGGGGCCTCTCCCTAGCGAGGGAGATTCATGTTGGTTTACCATAATAAGGAAAAACATGAGGAATATCCCTCATGAGGGAAATGAACAGTGGTTCTCCCAAGTAAGGGTGAACATGGGTCCTTACCCTAGTGATGGTGGGCCATGGTGGTTCTCTCTATAACGGTGAATATGGGGCCTCACCTGAATAAGGGAGATCTATTATGGTCAACATAGTAAGGCTGAACATGGTGTGTCACCCCAGTGAGGGTGATCCATGTTGTTTCTCCATAGTGTGTGTGAACAGGCAGGGTGAATATTTAGGGACAAGAGGGAAGGTGAGTGAACCTCTCACCCTACTTCATCCTCTATGAGTTCATCCAACTATCTCAAAATTGGAGGTAGGATATCCACTTGTAGACAAATCCAATTATCTGAGTGGTCAATATTGAAGGACCTCAAAATACCCTGAGAGGGGAGGGGTGAATCAAGGTGTCAAGTTTTTTATTCTTAAGTGAAAAATATTGTTTCCACATTGGTAGGAACTGGTTAAATTTATCGAATGGTAATGTGTAGTAATTTAAACATTAATATGAAAAGAGAAAGAAAAGTAATTTTACTTGTTTCACCACTAAGAGATACTCCAAGGAGAATATGCTGATAGTGTGTCAGTCATATCAAAATCCACTAATCTTCAATAGTTGTGGAATATATAAGTTTAGACTTGTGCAAGATGACTTTTGCACAACCCTTATCTTTTGCACAACACCACCATGAAATTAACTTGGTCTAGATAGACTCAAGGATCATTCTTTTAATAAGATTTACTAGGTGTAAGTCTTCTACACGCAAGTCTTTTGCATGGCAGAACACCAAATATTCATTAGAAAAGTTATAAGTCTTCAAAGGGGGTAGTAGATTATTTATAGACCTGGATGAACCTGTGTGCAAGTTCCTTGTGCATCAACCCTTGTGCGTGTAATCCTATATTTGACATTGCATTCAACACACACAAGCCTTCCATGTAGTCCATGACTTTTTCATATTTTTAAGAGATAAAACCGAAAATCCTATTGTGTGCAACTCACTTTTGACGTCACATTTGGTATGTAAGATTCTTCCACACAAAAAATAATCTTGTGAACATTTATTTCATTTTCCTTATTTAGATGAGATGACCCCGAAACACACCTTGCACGCTACATTTATATGTTTCCTCAACCTTGCATGAAAATTCTTTTTCCAAAAACACCTTTCTCTATTCTCCAATGTTTTGGACCAAAAAATTTGGAAAATACTAGGAAACAATGCCACCTTCATCACTGAAATCATCCATACTGTAAAAATTATTGTCATCCAAACTTCTTGATCAAACCAGTGTGGATTGACAATAAACAAAAAACTAGACTCCATTTCCAGAAAAGAACAACCTTGGTTCCAATAATCTCCCCCTTCGGGTTTATTGGAAATCTATAGATAAATTCAACAAAAAACAACCACTATCAAGATCTGATATGTGAGAAAAAAATCATCCAGCACTCTATGTCTATGTGAGTGAAGCTCAATGTATAAAACAAGAGGGGAAGAATGAATTGGGTTCTTGTGTTTTTAAATGCTTAAAGATGTACAAGCTAAGCCCTGATCATGTCACAAAAGTATTGCATGCCCTGAAATATTTCCTCATAACACCTGATTCTCATTGTGTCATAGAAGCATTACATGGTATGTCAAAACCCTACAAGAAAAAAACCATTATCACATTGAATTTCTCCATTATTCATGTTCTTATAACCTCATAAAATTGAATTTATCAATTCTACCCCTTTGGAAATAAACCCAAAGAACCTGTATTTGAACTTGTAGATCACAAAACACACTCCCTATGGATTGTATCTCCACCATAAACCTACATCACTTCCATAAAAGGATTAAAATAGTTAACACAACTGGGGAGAGGGGAACAATTGTAACCTCCTCACGTACTGGTAGGTTGTTGAACATAGAGGTTCAACTGATGTTTCTTAAACACATTTTCTATCAATGGATTAGTCATAATATCAGTAACTTGGTCATTAGTTCCAACATGACCCATTTTAATCATGCCTTGTTAAACTTTTTCATTGATGAAGTGATATCTTATTTCAATATGTTTTGTATGAGAATGATGAATAAGATTCTTTGTAATATCTATCTCTCTTGTTATCATATTAAATCACTATTGGTTGTTTCACTTCATTAACAATATCAATCAGTGGATTCTTCATCCACAATAGTTGAGTGCAAGCATTTGTAGCATAGATATACTCTGGATCTTACATACTAAGGAAAGTGATTTCTCATTTCTTACTCAACTAGATCACACATTTATTGACCATAAAGAATGATCCACCACTTGTGTACTTTATATCAACTAAATTTCCATCCCAGTACGAATTATAAAATAATTATAGTTTATTATCTCTCCATGTAGAAAAGTATAAACTAAAATTGATCATACCTTGAGTATACCTCATGATTCTTTTAATTTATTCCAAATGATCTTCCTTTATATTAATTTGAAAATGGGGAACTAATAATATTTCAAAGATGATATCTTTCCATGTTAAAGTCAAGTATACCAGACTTCTAATGATTCTCCTATACATGGTGGGATCAATAGAAGATTCACCTCATTCTTTCCAAGTTTTTTCCCAACCGTAATCGAAGTCTCCATTGGTTTGGATTCATGCATATTGAATTTATTTAGTGACTCACTTGCATATTTTTCCTAATAAATGAATATTTAATCCCTATTCTGAATCACATGTAGCCCCAATAAGTATATAAGTTCACCAATAAGAGACATTTTCAATTATGATTTCATTTGTTTGGAAAATTCTTCCACTGATTTCTTCATGCTTCTATTAAATATAATTTCATCCACGTACACTCGAACCATAAATTGATCTTCCTTTGAGTTCTTCACGTAGAGATTATCGTTGAAACATTCTATTTTAAATTATAACTTCTTCAAATAAGAATCTAGACAAGAATACCATGATTGTGGTTCCTAATTCAAACCATAGAGTGCCTTTTTCAATCTAAAAACCTTCATTTCATCATTACTAATTAGAAAACCCACTGGTTGTTCAATGTAGACTAATTTTTCAAGAAAACCATTTATAAATGTTGTCTTGACATCTATCTGATAAAATTTATATCATTTTTTAATTTCCATAGAAAAGAAAAGACTAATCTCCCCCAGTCTCACCACTAGAAAAAATGTTTCTTCAACATCAATTCCTTTAATCAGCGCATAGTCTTTACACAGTAGGAATTACTTGTTTCTGATCAAATTTCCATGGTCAGAATTTTTTTAAAGATATATTTTTTTCCAATCACATTGTTTTTTTGTTCTATTAACAAGATCCCATGTCTAGTTCTTGTCAATCTGATCTAGTTCTTCATTCATGGATTTAACCCATGATTCATCCTTCACAAATTATTCAAATGAGGTTGGTTCCATAATTGATAGGAAGACATACTGTGCATCATTCCTCATTCTCTTTATCTTTGTGGGTGCGATCTAATCTCCAATAATTTTGGATTGATCAATTTATGCTCTTATATTTCTATTGTGTGGTTCAAAAGAAGTTTCTTAAACCATAGTTCTATCTTCTGATTCTTCTTCTGAATCATCATCCATTTGTGACCCTTGAATGTATTTGACTCCTTCATATACTTATGGATTTTCATCTATTCCATTTCCAATTTTTTCCTCATATTCTATTATATCAACATAATAATTCATTGAGGAATTTTTGGTTTTATCTTCTATGATCTTGACATCACTGCTTTCGATATTTCTTCCAATATGATTATTGAAACATTTGTAGGATTTAATCATCATTTAATATCCAAGGAATGTTCCCTCATCTATAGAATCATGATATTTTTCTTGTTTTCCTTATTTGTTTCAGTTGAAATATTTACTTATGAAAACATGAAAATACTTCAAAGAGGGCTTCCTTCTAGGCCAAAACTCATATGGTGTCTTGGTTTATACCATATAAAGCCCTATTCTATTTTGAGTATACACTAATACTTGAACAAACTCTTTCTATTAATGATGAGATATATGACTATTGATCAGCATAGTTCTAGTGATACTGTTCACCTTTCGATTTATATGCTCAATAACTCCATTTTTCTATGGATTTCTCATTGAATCCACCTCATGATTTATTCCATGTTTCTCTAGGTAATTTTCAAACTCAATGAATGTGTATTATCCTACATGGTTAGATCATAGAACTTTTATTTCATGGAATGTATCATTCTCATATATTCAATGATAACTTTTCATGTAATTAATCACTTGTTGTTTTCTTTGTATAATCATCACACAAGCCATTATACTATAATAATCAATAAAAATAATGAAGTACCTCTCTCCATATGTTCCAGCCACACTTTTTGGACCACATACATATGTGTGGATAAGATCAAGAAGATTTGATGCCATTTTCTTCTTTGGATGATATGAACTACAGGCTAACTTTCCTCATATGAAAGAATCACAATTATTTTCATGTTCACGATTCAGATTGGGGATATTCATGACTATATTCGTATTAGATATCTTTTCCATGTATTGTTGATTAATGTGACCCAAAATTTTGTGCCATAATTTTTTTCTTCTTCAACTGTCAGGAAGAAAATGTTATCTTTACTATCAACCAGATATAAGTTTCCATATGTTATGCATCCTTTAATGAGTGAATTCCCTGCCTTTCCTTTTATAGTGCACCCATTTTGATTTAATGTCACTATAAGTCCTAAGTCACAAAGTTGATTTAAAATTTTAATATTGTGATGAAAACCATCCATATGAAAAACTTTAGTTTTCTTAATCTCACCACTTTCCTATTCTGTACTCCCACTGACTTTGATCTTCAAGGAACCATCATTTTCAAACTTGACTATCCCATCAACCATTTTTTACATTATTCAATAATTTTTCATGTCTAGTTATATGGGAAGAGCATCCGCTGTCAAGAATCTAGGTGCTACCATTCTTTATAGATTTGAGATAAACTTCTGCAAGATTGGATTTCTCAGTTTTATTCTTTTCCTTAAATAAAATATTTTATTGAGTGGAGGATAATTATGGGATTTTAAATATATTATCCATGTCCATTGGTTAATCATACACATATTTTCCTTCTAGAGGAGAATGCTTATTCGTAAGAGAAACACCATTTGTTTGGAGAGTATTGACTTTTATCTAAGTTTTTTAGGTAATATTCCCTCCTTTCCTATTATTGTAATCAATATCTTTATGACTATAGTTAGAGTAGTAAAAGAAATATCCATAAAATATATTTCTTCTATAAGATGTTGGATATGAATTTGTTCTCCTTTCTTGACCTCCTAGCTCTTCCAAATTCAAATAGCTTATTACCTCTTAATAGTATGACATGGTATGGAAGAAATTGACATAGAATTGAAATTTCATAAGAGGAAATGTCTTATCACTTTTGTTCCTCCTCATGTCCCCTTCCATGGGAAACAAATTTGATAGAAGATCATTTTTGGAAACTTGTGGATAGTTTTCATTTCTTATTTCAATTTGATTTGAGGGTTTCTTTGATTGGACTTGAGGTGATTTTGTGATATGCCCTACTTTCTTCTTTCCATTAATTTGGACCATCTTATTTCTAGCCTTTAATGTTTTAACATCATAACTAATTCCACTTTTTACCATGCATTTGGATATTTGACAATTCAAAGCCTTTTATACTCCTTTAGAGACATTATTTGCTCTCTTTAATAGTTATGCATCCATGAATATTCCAAATTGTAACTTCTTTTTTGTTTCCCTTGAGGTAGATTTACCTTCCATTTTACTTTTTAGAGTGACAAATTATTCTTCAATCCCATCAATAGGCTTGGACTTATCCTCTAGTCTGGATGTAAGGTATTTGATTAACTTTGTCTATTATTCAAACCTGATCTTCAATTTTATTGCATATTATGAGATTTCAATAGTAGTTTAATGTTCTTTTACTAATTCTTCTAGTCGATCAATTTTAGCTTCAATTCGATCAACATATTCTGATGACTCTTTTAGAAATACTCCCTACTTTTGGTTTCTATTTATTTTATTATCAATCTTACTAGGAGCATCTTCAAGTTTCTATTTGATATTAGTATCATCAATCAACTAAATATCTCTAGATTTATCTTTTGATGGTTCTGAATTTTCAAATGCATCCATCATGTATGCTTGGTTTCCAAATTTAAAATCTGGTTCTTCATCCTCAAAAAATTCATTATCATTATATTATTATTTACAAAAAAACCCTCTCTATAATTTCTTTCCATATTTGAAGTCTCTCTTTTTGGGAAACCTTTTCCAAGGCTTCTTCATGTTTCCAACTTCACTTTCTTTATTAGCGTTCTTCCTTGAACACCTAGAGGCAATGTGGACAACTCTACCAAACGAAAATAGCCCAGATGTATATTTCCTTCAAATATACATTTTCTTCTCTTGAATTTATTGGAAAAGAGTGAAATAAGTTTGTCTTCTTCATTATATTCATCAATATGATCTATGAAAACCTCAAGTTTTTACATGGAATTGAATTCAATTAATATTAAAAATAAATTTTTTATATTATCTAGTTTGATTCTTATTTCATAAGCTACCAAAATGATCAGCAGAATCATCTATAGAAAGATTAAACAGATCCCATTCCTCTAGGGATGATACTTTAGGATTATAGAGAGGTGTAATCCTTCTCAAAATTTCCCTCACAATGTAAATATCTTTGATTTTTTTCACCAAGTCCTCATATTTCTCCAACAACTTCAATAATTTAATTTAAAATGGTATCTAAATTTTCATTAGGATTCATTTTTAGATCATCGAACCTATTGCACAAAACATGTAGTTTCACCTACTTTATTCTATTGCCTCCATATATATTTTTTATTTTTTCCAAAATAGACGTGGATGAAGTGAAACTCATCACCTTTATATATATTTGACCAGATAGAGCTATGGTAAGAAGATTATATTCTTTATAATATACATAAAGAATTTTCTTGTTTGTTTTAGTCATCGAAAGTCCTATTACATCAATTACCCAAATCCCCTTTAAAGTTGAAAAAAGAACTTATATTACATTGGTTCTTAAATGAGATATCATCATATTTTTTCAAGTATAGAAGTTTCTTACATCAAAGAGGGGGACTCACCTAAAATTTACTAAATTCTCTATGTTAAAAAAAGAGAACAAATTTAACTCTAGAAACCTGTATGTTCTGATACCACTTGAAAGACTCTAGAACACCCTGAGAGGGGAGGGGTGAATCAAGGTGTCAAATTTTTCTTATAAAGTGATGGATCTTGTTCACACATTTGTAGAAACCTATTAAACCTATTTGATGGAAATGTGTAGTAATTTATAAATTCACATGCAATGAAACAAACCATTAATTTTACATGGTTCACCACTAAGGGATAGTCCAAGGAGAATACACTGATAGTGTGTCGGTCGTACCAAAATCAACTAATATTTACTAGTCGTGGAATAAATAAGTTAAAACATATATACTCTATTATAGGAACACTACCTATACAAAATTTTAGGGATAACACACTGTGTAACTCAGAGCACTTTTGTCGACTACCCAAGTTCATTGCCTTGAGTGAAGTCTTACTCAGTTTATTGACTTAAAGGTCACTTTAATAGATTTACATTAATTTCTTTTTCCTTGACTAGAATGAGACTATTCTTGTACCGTAGAGCTGATTAAAAGCACTTAGAAGTACTGATCAAACAAAAAGGATATCCAAAACTTGATAGAAGCTCAACTCTATAGTTACATGTAACATCTATTCTTGCGCACATGTTTTTGGATAATCACAAAAGATGAATTTCTTAAAACCCTTATATTTCATGCAACACCACCATGAAATTCACTTAGTCTAGATATAATCATGGATCATTATGAATGTAAGAATTAATTCATATAATTATTTTTCACACAATTATTTTACATGGAAGTGACAACAAATATTCTTTGGAAATGTTATAAGTCTTTAAATGGGGTAGCCACATATTTATAGACCTGGAAAACCCTATATTAAAGTTCCTTGCACAACAAACCCCATCTGTGTATTACAATATTTGAAATCAGATTCAGATCATAAGATCCTTCCAATAAGCCTATGACTTTTCTATATTTTTAAGTGATAAAACCAGAACTCCTCCTGTGTGAAACTCACTTTTGACATCACATTTGGTGCATAATATTCTTCAACACAAAAACTAATATTGTGAAAATTTCTTTACATTTCCATATTTAGACAAGATGATCTTGAAACACACCTTGCATACAACATTCAGATGTTTCATCAACCTTATGTGAAACCTCTTTTACTAAAAAAACATTTATTAAATTCTCTAAAATTTTGGATGCAAAAATTTGGGAAAACACTTGGAAATAATACCACCTTAATCATTGAAATAAATTATATTGAAAAAATTTTTGTCTTCCAAACTCCTCGATCAACCCAGTGTGGATTGATAAAAAACACAGACTAGACTCTATTTTTAGCAAATAATAACCTTGGTTCCAATAGAGACAGGTAAATAATGTGTGATAATGAGATAGTTGAAGTATATATAGAGTTGGGTGAAATAATTGGGGGCACAACTTGAGTACGAACCTAAATTTCTTCAATAAAGATGCAAAACTTTTGAAGGACATAACTTTTGATCGATAAGTCTCTTTAGGATCTATGAGTAGTCAAATCAAAGCCTGTAAATAGAAATAAACTATTAGATATAGAATATCAACCTTATAAAGATGTTTTATAACTGAAAAATCTGCATGTTAGACCATAAAAAATGTATTTTATAGTTTTGAAAAACTTTTTTTATAAATTTATGAAATTTGCAACCAAATTTTAGAGGAAGGTTGTCATAACCACATCACCATATGGGGAAATTTTTTTCTAGAATATCCATCTATCAGTGTTTGAGAAATATTACAACATTTGGAGATGAAATTCAAATCTCCTCCATGCTTGGAAATACAGTTATACTTAAAAATTTAAATGTGTTGTCTAAGTGAGGATAATATCATGGTTTATATGGAATAGTGAATGGTATAAATATTTCGATGCAAAAAAATTCACTCCCACAGAATGTGATTCATTTGGAATGAAAATAATATAATTCTAATATAAATGTAGGGATGTTTAATGGATTCTTAAATTATCTATTAGGTTTTCAAATAGTTTCACCACAGGGATAATGCTTGCTAAAATGAGGATCTCAACTCAAGGATTTTAAATGTTTCTAAGAGGGACTATATAGACTTAAGGAATTAATCTTATAAATAGTTAATGGTATAAATTATAGGATATTAGGGGGAATGGAATTATAGTTGAATTTGAGTGTCAATACAAGATATGAAATCCAGATATCACTATGTATCCCATGAGAATAGGAATCAAGACACACTTTTTTTTATAAATTAACCCTATGTAGATCAAGCTATTTTATAGAGGGCATAATTTTTAGAAAAAATTCATTGGTTAAGAACTCCATAATGAAATCTCTTATGTAGATATTTTTATATATAATATATGGGGATTTTTAATTTAGTGTAAGAATAAGGATAAGGGTACATAAATTATTGAATTTGAACACAAATCAAGCGCTCATGTGAGAAGACTTACATGTATATTACAAACCACTCTAAGTAGTATATGGTTCATGCATTATGTACCATATTCAATATTTTTTTTATTCATATGATAAGTACTTGGTAACCTCATACATGTAATAAAGAGAGAATATGTGCTCTAATTGTTTCCTAGGTCGATGGCCATAGAGAAAAATGATTGATTTTTTATAGAATCAATTGGTGGTCCTACAAGATTAATATCTTTTTATTTTCACTCTAACATTTTTCTAAGACATTGATAGAGATTCTCAAACAGAATTAACTTGGATGTTTCATAGGCCACCCTTTGCGAGTGTTCAACCAAAAAAAAATTATGCCTTTTTCATTATTATTAAATGCTCAATTTTATTCATATGCTATGTGGAATTCATTCCTAGTGATCAGAGAATACATTTTTTTCTTGGTCACCCTTTATGGGTATCCTAACAATTGAGTACAATTTTTTTCACCTTGGGAAGTTTTAGGTCTTACAAGTTGGACCATTTCATCTGATGTTTTTAAGACAAGAATATTTGACGAAAAGTGAGGTGGGATATATAGTTACATTGGAAGAACAAAACCAATATGAATTGGGTGTGAAACATCCTGATTATATAAAACCATTAGGAGTGGTTCACATAGATTAAAGTCATAATTATTTGACTATATTTTTTTGATATTTTAGTTCCAATAGATTTGAACAAATATTGATACATTTTAAAGCCACATAACTTTAACATAAAAGGTGGTTAAGATAATCTATAAAATAATGGAAAGGAGAAATTCTGAATGAATAGAGAGATCATTTATAATGGACATGATCTCATGGATAAGTACACTTAGTTTAAAGTCATATTGATTAGGATGAAGGTTGATGTAATTTTAGGTATAACATATTTTACCTAATGAGTGGGTAAGTCTATGTGGTGAAGGAAAGGAAAAATTTTATGTGAATAGAGATCCCAGTTCTAGTATAAACTACCATAGAAAATAGGGGTATTTGGTTTATGGTCGTAAATCTTGGAACATTTTTTCATGTGGTTTAAGGTCACACAACAGTGATTGTGTGCTTAATAAAAATGTTTCAAGTAGATAATCCTCACTCAAGGACTTTGGAAATTCCACATAGAGTATATCAACTTGATGCATTTGGGTTCTCCCAAATGATATTCACACCTATACATGAAATGGAATAATATTGAGATGTCATAAACTTGAGTTGATAATGTTTTTTATGCACAAGCGTGTAACATTGTGGGTATCTGAACCTAATTGAATAGTTTTTTTGTGGAATGTTTAAATGATAAAATAATTTTTTTTGAAACATTTAGAAATATATATATTTATATATATGTTTACCATTATTATTGTAAGAAACCAATTCCACACACAATACATATATAGTGCATGGGGTTAATATGGGACTTTCCACCAGGACCAAAAAATCCTATAGGGGTTACTTTATAGGCTTAGAGGAAAATGTTTTATTCACCATCAAATCCTAGAGAGATCCATAAAGATCAGTCACATACCCAATTACCAATATTTCTATGAAAAGGAGAACCAATATGATTAATCAACTCAAGGTGATGGGATTCTAGGAGGAGTATATCGACTCAATGAATTGGGCCAGTGATGATTCATATATCAAATTTATTATGTTGGTTTATGAAGAAAGAGAATATTCATGGAGGGTTAAAGCAGACTAAAGGTTATGCCATCATGGATTAAACACATTCTTGGGGTGAATAGATATAACATGATATTCTTGAGTACAAAATCAATTAAATGGATAATATAATTAATGTGAAGTGGTGGTATTTTTTTGAAAAATAATATACCCATGCCATAACATAAAACCAATTTAAGGTGATGAGTAAGATCATCTCTAAATTATTCATAGACTAGGGGGTTTAGAGAGAATATCTAAAAATTTTCTAGGTAAATGTGGTGGATACCATGATCTTTGGGCATATTTCATTTTACACTCTAACGTTTTTCTAAACCATGCAAGGTAATGTATTATAGAGTGATGAATTAAATTTTATTCAGTCTTTCCTTTAGGAGATTCCAACCTATAAAACCTTTATGTATCTTTTGATTTTTATTTTATAGTGTTGCAATTTGGACCATGGTGGGATAGAGTTTATGTTCATACAGATTTGACTAAATGTTGTTTGGGTTTTAGGTCGTGAGGAGGTGTACACAAGTTTAAGGTCATGATGTTTGGACTAAATAATGGGTTATAATCCCATTAATATGGATAATATAGGTGATATAGGGATCACTATGTATCCAATGGTATGGGAATTTAATCCACAAATTGTTCTTATATAGATCCTTCCCCATAGATCTATCTTATGTATTGGTAAGTGGAAATTTTTATATTTTATCCTGACATGGGATCAGAACTAGTAGAAGAATCTTGGAATGTTCCTAGGATAAAAGGTCTGGGTTGTGTTTGGAATGTATGAAATTATCCCTATCATGGATTAGATGTGAACCATTTTACTGGAACTTTTACATGGATATGGATCATATATAGGGAATGGTTTGTGTATGGTGGAAAAATCTAAGAATGTTAAGGTCATATAGGATGGAACACATGTCATGCAGTTTAACATAATGTGATAATGGCTCAGATGTTATGAAGTCTAGTGTGTTTTTATGAGGTACTTATACTACATATTTTAATATTATATATCTATGGAAATGGTTATATAGTTTAACATCTTATGAATAGGACATTGTGATCCAAAATGATGGTTATTCAAAGTATCATTAATTAAAATTTTCATTGTTTGGGATATTTTTTTGAACATAGGGAGAAATTTCATCCTTATATACACTTATGGATAAAAAATAAAAGGTATATTATGTATATTTTATTTTTATGTAAGGAAGATAGGTCTCATGGAATAGACCACTCTAAGAAGTTTTTTGGTCATGCATGGTTGACCAAAGCTGTAAGCAGTTTATACTCATGTGACTTGGAGGATCCTTAATAGTAGATGTAAAGCATGGGGGAATAAAGTGAAGAAATATTATTGATACCTTTAAACATGGAAAATCTGAATAATTAAATTATGTATTCACATGTTTTAATCAGGGATAATGAAATAATGACTAGTGGGAGTAGGTTAACCATTAGTAATAGAAGAAAATAGTGTCACACTATCATGGAATAACTCTTAGGGTTAAGGTGGAAATTTCCTATAGGATCAAAACATTCAATAGGGGTTACATTATAGTCAAAGAGGAAAATTTTTATAATAAATATAAAATCCTAGATAGGTCCCTTCATATCAATCAATCATTTTTACCAATATTTTTATGAATGAGAGAACAAAGAGGATTGTTTTATTCATAGTTATGGGACAAAAAAAGGAGTATATTGACTCAGATTAGTGGGTGATTCTAATATCATAAGGTATAAAAGTAGGTTGGGTGGAAGAAGGGGTGATCTAAAGGTTTTTGAATATTCCATGTCTACACCATCATGTGAGAGACATTCTCTTTGGTTATGAGGAACTAACACTGACTAAAAGGAAGTTGCATTTAAACATCCTAAGGAATGGAGCTCAGACTCAAAATGTAATGGGGGAATATTTTTCATTGATTAATATCATCTATAAATATTCTTTACAGACAATTTATGATCATCTAAAATGAAATTTCATTACAAAGTTTAAAGGTCATGTGGTTAGGACCAAATATCAGGAAATTTAATGTTATTAAACAATGACTTTTGTTGTGTAGTTTAACATCATGTGATGAGGATGAATATTATATTTAGTTTAAGGTAATGTTATTAGGATCTATAATATTTTTTTTTAAATTCATGAGGAATTGAATTTTTTGAACCCCATGTGAATTGATAAGATCATGTTCACCATGAGTAAAATTAAAAGGGTTTGTCATTGGGCCAAGAATAAGAATTTCCAGTGCCACTATATATCCCATGATATGGGAATCAAGACATATATAATTATAAAAAAGGACCCTAAATATATCCAGATCATACATGGTAGGGATAAAATGGTTATGTATTATCAATGATTTATGAAAGGAGGAGCTTAACATAACTAAAGAAGTAAAATTGAATGGTCATATTTACATTCTACCATAGGTTTATAGGAAGAACCCATTTTCTAGTAGGGTTCTTACATGATTTTTGATTTGGTGTTAGGAAATTAGGCCATGAAGAGTAGGAAATTATAATAATTTTAAGGTCTTATAGAAATTGCCATACACTATGAAATTTATAGTCATGCAATAAGTACATGGGTATTAATTTGTTGGCTATAATAAATCTAAATTATTATAATAGAAGTAATAAACCAAAGAAATTAAGTTCAAATGAGTCATGATCCATGTGATAAACAAGTGTTGATTGTAAAATTACTCGTACTGCACATGTGTGTGTTACATAGATTGACATTAACCATGTAGTTTAGTGTTGTACGAAAAGGATGACCAGGTTGTGCAGTTTATATGCATGCAAAAATGATTTGTGATTTATTTTGTATGGATATGATTTTCACACAAATTATAGAAGATTATCCATGTACTGGGTAAGGAGAAGATCCAATGTGAATAAGTAAAGGGTCATTCACTAAGAAGAGGTGCAAAATTTTCAAAATTTACTACTGGATGCAGTTTATAAATTCTGAGTTCCACTATGTATCCCATGGAATGGGAATCTAGGAACACATAGTTATTTTAAGATCCCCACACAGATCCAACTCATATATGGGGAGAGGGAATTTTCTTATTTTGATATATTATTAAAATAAAAAAGGTATATTCATGGTGATGTGTTAAAATAGATAATTAATACTAAATAGAAAATTATTGTTGAGTTTGGCATAAGAATCCCATACATCAGTAGGGAAATTGAATCCTGACATAAGGGCTAGCAAATATTAACATAACCCTTATATTTTTTATTAAATATAGTATCCCTCTATGAATATCAATATCAAACATAGGGTATTGAGGGATTTTTAATTTTTGGTCATATATAATAGACCACTTGAATTTTTTTTACATCATGTAGGATTAAACTAATATGGTATACAGTTTAATATCATACTATTAAAATGTTGATTCTATACACTTCAATATGAAACCTTTCAATCACTCCAATAAATAGAATAAACCACAACCCCTAATTTTACATGAGTAAATGTCAGTGTGAGAATCAAGTGGAAACTAGAGAACTTCTCATATCACACAAGAGTACATAAAATGGATGGATGATCCATTGTTGGATGGTTACATCAATAATTGTAAGAGAACTTGTAATATAATTTTGCGATTGGGCCCAATATAGGAGACGTGGGTGACACTATGTATCATGTAGGGATGAAAATAAATCCATACATAGTTTTTATAACATGTTATCTATGAAAATCCGAATCATACATAGGGATGAGGGAATTTCATTTTATATATAGATTTACATTATGTGAAGTGAATGACCAATGAAATAGACAAGTGTATAAGATTGAGAAGGAATAAATCCTAATGTGTATGAGGTATTAATTCTAGGATGTGTTGCAATAACCCTTTCTTGGTGTAGGATTATTAGAGAAAAATCAAATTGAGTTGGTAAAACTGTACACCTAAAACACTCTATGTAGATATGGATCATACATAAAAGGGAGGGATGGTCATACAAATTTACTATATACCATGAAGTTTAATTTCATGTGATAAGGATAATGGTGATACATAGTTTAATGTCTTACATCATAGACCTACACTGAAAAATTTAATGTAATTTGGAAGGGACATTTTGAACTTTCATAAAATTATCAAATTAATTCATAAGGAGATGTATCATTCCCTTTAGGGTCTTGTGACAAGGACCATGACTGTAAATTTTAATGACTTGTAGTGAGGATGATATGCTATAAAGTTTAAATTCATGTGGTTGGGCCTTCTTGGGTGGTTGAGTAGTTTAAAATTGTACAACTATGATGTTAGGGTATTTATTTTAGAGTTATGCAGCCAAGAATATGATTTCATACAATTTAACTTCATGTGGTAAGGATATTATACTATGTATTCTAGAGTCATGTAGTAAAGACTACATCATCTTGAATTTTAGGGTCATATGACTAAGACCATGATCTGATATACCTCATCAGGCATGGTGATCCTTTGGTGGATTGAGAATAACTCAAATGCATGTGGAACGAGTATTTATATTATCCAACTATAATAGGAATTTCTATACTTGCTTCTGGATCCAATCTTTACAGAGGAAACATTCTTCAATCACATGTCCCAAAATTTGATGGTAGGTAAAATAATTGGAATGATATTTAATAACAGTCTCCTTAGGCCTCCTCATATTTGGATTATTGATAAGGTAATTCTCTAATGAGTTTGTGAAGTATGTGGAAACATGATCAAGCTTAATAGAATAGACCTTTATGTGTTTTCTATTGATATATGTATGTTCTCGATGGTTTGATATACTTTTTTTTGTTTTGATCAGGGTTTCTTCATATATTAAGTAGATAATTAGGTATCATTAGCTCCAATATCCCCTCATATATATGATTATAAATACAATCCATGAATACAAATCACCTATTGATTCAATGTATTAATAATAAATAGTAGGGAAAGTAATTGGAGAGGCCTCCTAAATCTGAATTTTAGGTATCCTTCTATAAATCCTTTGGGGCTTGACCAAATTATTCTCCATAGAAAAGATGAAATACCCATAAACCTACTTAGGTTGTAAGTAATATACCTTCATCCATATATTATCAAGATATATATGATAACACTACTTCCTTTTCCCTCTATGTACACTATTATTGTTAAGGGCATGAGGTAGATTTTTTGTCTTGGAGGCGGTACCCCAATCTCAATCAATTTAGTGGAATATGCCGAAGCTATTGATAACTCTAAATTCACCTGATAATATTGTATAAAATATAAATATTCCCCATACCTGTGGGCTGGGGTGAGGTGGAATAAGGTTTTTAATTCACCTAGTGAGGGGGTGACAAATATGAAAATTCCACCAGTCCTATGGGATGGGGTACTTCACTATAAGGAGGACCTCTATAGGAGGATAACAGTATATCACCATAGGGAATATATCCATGAAGAATATCTATAATTAATTCCAAGATATCATATTTTTCTCATTCCAAATGAATAATCTATTCTTTGAAAAACATGGTATTTTCATCCTTAGTGTACTGAGTTGAAGAAGAAATGTCAACACTCTTGATTTTCCTAATTGAAATATATATGGATGATGATACAATTTCAATTGTGGATCCTTGAGACTAGATCTTATATTGACATTGGTAATATTCTCTATTATAATTTCTCTATGAGGTATCAATATGTTTGATAATTAATTCTTTAAAAGTAAGCGTAACATCATCAATACCTCCTACACAAATATCAGGAGTAGAATATGGGAAAAACATCTGAGGCTCAAATGACTATAGAAGTGTGTGATCATCTCAAATAAGATTCCAATCATTAGAACTAGGTCAAAATTATTTAGACCTGTATGATACCATTTTGATGTAAATATAGTTTCACTAATGTTCCTCATCAGTGGAGTATCCCATTTGGTGGGTCGGTTTCAATTCAATCATTAAGTTTTTTAGTGCATATTTTCTCATTTGGTGGGTTGGCATTTATTATTATTTTTTAGTAGGATAACACCTATTAATTTATTTAGTGGATTTATTCCCATCCACTTCATTGGTGGGTCAACACACATGTGCCCAATTATGGGGTAGTGGGTTCATATGGGTCCAGACTAGATAAGAAGTCAATGCTATTATAATATGAGGTGAAGAGGTAATTGGATTTATAACTGGTTGATCCAGTCATTCCCTAAAGTTGGAATGGCATTATCCATTGATTATTGTGATATATATTTATAAAACTCTTGTGTATCCCTATATGGGGAATTATCCCAATCTTCTCTTTCATTGGGGATAATAACTAACACACATGTAAGGTGTTCCATGGGATTTTCCAATGGAACTTGTCCATTATATACCATATTTTTCAAAATATCTTTGACAATAAAGCATTCATGGATCGTGAGACCCAACATTAGATGTAAGATAGGTAGTTCAAGTGACCATTATACCCTGCCTCATTCATATTCTTGTTTTTTTTGGAAATATGATCTAGTTTATCTCTAAGAAAGAGATAAATTTCCCTAATAACTAATGTAATAACCTAATATTTTAATATATGACTTCATTTAAATAATTCAACGCGTTTGATAGCTTTCTATACAAAAAACACCGAGCTTAAATGAAAGTGTGATATATTTAAATAAAATATCAATATTTAAGTATTACCATTAAAAAAGACATCTGTTGAATTAGATGTAATTAATATTAGTAACCACCTTATGAATTATATGTATATATAAAATAAAGGATACTTTTAATATGAATGAAATTTAATTAGTTTACCTAAATGACTACTAAGATAATTCATTGTTCAGAAAAGTATTACTATAAAATTTTCCTTTCAATATAATATGAATTTATATTTCATAAGTTATATGGTTGATGATAAATTATTTTTAATATTAATATTTTTTACACCAATTTAGTTATTAATGACATGAAATAACAAGTAATAATAGATAATATTTAAAAATGTCATTTTCCAATAAAAATGGACTTTCATTTTATTTTATGGTTTTATTAAAAATTTGAATTTATAAATTTATAAATTTTATATAAATAAAAATAAGTTCATTATCGAATCATTTGTATTAAAATTGAATTAGGATGAAATTTTGAACTTTTTTATGAAAATTTGGTTTCTAGTAAAAAAATACGGTTTCACCAAATTTTTAATTTGTATAGATTTATCATTATATAAGAATTCAATAGGATTTCATAAAATATTTTAACCAATAAAATATAAATTTATGTAATATCAATATGAACTTTGAAATATTATTTGAACTTATAGATCCTATGTCCGTCATTTTTGGAACTAATTAAAATGCTACTTCAAAAAAAAACTATTTTTAGTCCTTTCATTATACAAAGTATTTTCAAGGGAAAATTGGTTTCATATTTCCTTGAAGGCCCCAAAAATTTTATTTATTTTATAATAAATCAATTTATGTATTTAAAATTAATACCCTGGATAATTTTATCTTATATATAAATTTAAATCTTATAAACTCTATTTCTCCAAACACTGTTTTTATGCAATTAAGTGTATTTATTTTAAAATTAAATTTTCAGAAATTTTTAAATTTTATTTAATAAAATTTTATTTAAATTAGATTTATCAATTTTTTTAAAAAGTTCAATCTTAATAATTTTCCTTAAAATTAATTATTAATGATATAAATTAATTACCAAGGTACAACTAAATTAGGGTAAAAGTTAAAAATTTAAAATAAAAAACCCTAAAACATTCATTGTTTTCTCCAAAAGGAGTGGTTGAGGTCATTTTTGACCCAGAATCATTTCTCTCTCCTCTTTTTTCCATTTTTTTCCTTTAAAACTTGAATAGTAATCTTACATTATTGAAAATGAAAGGGTTACTCCCAAAACTACCATTCTTCTCACTTATAAAATGGTAAAATATCAAACACTTAAAGACTCACCCTATATTCACATTAAAATTTTAAAATATAATATTTTCTTTACCTATAACCCTATTCCCCATTCAAAATATTCAGGTGACAAATATTTAGCATAGGGCCTTCGTTTCCAAGGAGACATCCAAGGAAAATTCAAGACCCCAATGTGAGTATTATAAACTACATAGTTTTTACTCTTAATAATATTCATTAAAATTTTATTTTAGAAAAAATAATGTAATCATATTAGTATAATTTACATACTTTAATATTACTATATTAGTGTAATTATTATTATTTACTCATATAATCCATCCATTAATTAAAACAAAACTGTCGTTTGTGTATTGTGCGGACAACCACATCCATGATGTAACACATTTAATTTTCCTTCACCACTTTAAAATTATGGATCTAAGGATGAGGATAAGGTATAAATATTATGTTTATTATATCATTAAGGTTATGGTATGAGAAATTTAATGACAAATTAACGATATGATCAACAAATGATCATCGTTAATTTAATCATTCGAAATAATCATACTAAAAGTATAATCTTTTATTCAAATCGTGTAATAGTTTTATATCAATTAATTATTCTAAAAATTCATTCCAAATATATTATATCACACTAATAAACACTAATTATAATCATTAATTTTCTATTATAATGATATTACAACAAGACCACCTCATAATCATTCATTAAATCAGGGAATGTTATTGTTTAGGTCTTTTTAACCACCTAATTGAAAAAATACAATGAATTTATATCATTAATGAATAAAGGAAAAAAATTATTGGTATAATGATATATAAATGTGTAAATAATTATTTTTTATTATGGATATGTTATTTCAATATTTAATTCATTATTTAAGAATACACCCTTCGATTATCAAGAATCACTAAAACATGCTTATTATCGATTTAATCTTTAAGTATAAAGCTTAAAATACTCATGATATGAATTTAAAACATCATAAATAATTATAAATAATCCCTACTAATTAGTTTAATTATCTAGTAATGATGAAATTGGAATAGGCAATGAACATGAACACAACTATTATGAAGCATGTAAAAATGATCAAAACAATAAATACCATGTGTTGAAAATCAGTAGAATTCATATAGAGAATGAATATTTATGTAGTGTATAAATGAAAATGGATATGAGTAAGGTTATGAATTGAATTATTAATATAACTATGTTTTTGATAATAGAGTTTAAAGTACATTCATGGAATTCGGGATAAGAGGCATGGGTTTTGGTCTCAAATTCCTCTCTTTGAGACATGTTTAGTATTATGAACCTAATTTCATTTTTGTGTCATATATACTACCTATTTGAAATATAAAATGAATAATTTTTTAATCATGGTATTTTAAGTTCAATTACAAGAATTATCTTTCAGTTTATTTTAATTAAAATGTTACCCAATCCATAGTGGCTTTCTTAGTCTCAATTCTAATTTTATGAGACATAATAAATTTTTGGAACTATGATTACATGGTATGATTTATTTAATACCCATGGATGTATTTTTATTATAATTCTTTTATTTTATAGTATTTGTTATCCAAATCATATTCCCTTATTCAAGTGGCTATTGATTAGGTTTTTTTACAATGTGTGTATTCAACAAAGGTAATTTCAAGTATTAAAAATTTCCCTTTCATTATCAAATGTTTTTGGATCCACACTTCCTATATAAAAATTTATTTCATTTTAAAGGATTAATTATTGAAGATAATTTTGAATGGGTTTTCACTTCACTTATTAAAAAATACTTTTGTAAGTGACTCGTAGCTTCCACTTTTACGTCAATGTTAATTTTTTTTCTAAAATATCTTTTAAGTTTTCATTTCCATTTCCCATTTTATTTTAAAACGAATTTACCCTAATAGGGTTTATATTTAAATATTTATACTCTAATATATACATATATTTTGGGGCAATTAACTCATGATACCAAACATTCCAATTCCTGATCCCTTCATCGGTGATATCGGTCAAACATTCTTTTGAAATGATGTTTATCATCTATATCAACATCCTTCTAGGGTTACTTTGTTACAAAAGGGAAATGTTCTTCTAAAACCATCCAATTTATTCCTATGGATGAATTATGATCATGTTATTCATTTATTGTATTTTCCATATAATCATTTATCTATATAGATTGTACATCACATTTTATGTAATTTATATTGGATGGTGTTCACCTAGATAGAATGTTATTCTATTGACATGGGAGAAATTATTATCATTTTTTATGTTATTATTACAATAAAAGTGATTATTGTAAAGTTGAATATGTATTGTTTGACCATCCACCTTCTTTCTTAGGATGGGTTATAATCATGTTACCCTTTTATTGAAACGGGTAAAAGTATTAGTGTACCGTATATTATTATTCAAATTGAATTGATTATTAGAAAGTTGTCTATATATTATTTTACTATCGACCTTCTTTCTCAGGATGGATTATGATCATTTTATCACTTTTATTATCATAGGGAAATGTATTGACATTATTGATGATTATTTATTATTAATGTAGGTTTATTATGTATTTATTTCTGTATTTATCATTATATAGATAGATAAGTTTTTTTTAGCACGAGGAATGGTGTGAAAGGCCATGATGAATATTATAGTGAAATAATTAGACAATATAAGGAGATGGGTGGGGCCTAGAATTATATATCCCCTCGATGCATCAACATGTCCCATAAGACAAAATAGTTTTGGGTACTTGGTCTATTCCTATCAGATTCAGTAATATTTCTTGACTTCAATCTTGATGATAAGTACATGTATTGGAATAAGGTATTGAAATCATGTTTTTCATGTCTCTATTATGAATTCCATCATTTTGAGGTTAATATTATTGATATCCATGTTTTTATTTATTTTATGGATATATAATTCTCTTAGTTTCAAGTTGATCATGGATTCATGTTGTTTACCTATTCTTTCTATAATATTTATTCCATGTATATACTATGATTTCTTCAGTTCTAATTTTTCCCTTTTCGAGAACTTGAGATCACCCTTTCATATGTTTAATTTTCCCTAGGTTGTAAATAAAAGTAGTACATGTGTCAATTTTTATAGATAACACATGTGGAAGAATTTATGGTATATTTTTAAGACTTATCATGAACTAAGTAGTTTCTTTTATGTAATGAAAACATGTATATTAGTTGAGAAACACATAGAATTTATTAGTTTATTACGTGTACTAATTATCTAAAGCTTTAAACATAAAAATATCCTTTGGATATAATAAATTCAATAATCCTTATTAATTTCTAATTATGGATAGTTATATATTGAATTTCATAGATGGTATCAAAGAAAGTATGTAAAGTATTGTTTATGTAACCAAATCTAGGAGTGCGTGTCTGAGGTATCACACTTGACCATATGGAAGTAATAATTTTTTATTTATTATTTTAAGGTCATGTCACATCATCCTTTTTATCTTGAGTTTTATAGAATATTATTATACCTTCCATGAATTCATCCTTCATGATGGTTATTGATGACATCTTCCCTTAGTTTGGAAAATGACATCTTTAAGATTTTGTGCAATGGTTGCAAACTCTCAAATTCCACTGGGATACTTCTGAGAGATGTATGTAATTAAAAAATCATCCCATAAATTATTTATATAGATCTATAATAATTGTTCCAAGGGGATTGTGTTTCTAAGGAACATGTCAAACCCTTCCAACCCATAATTAAATCCACAAATCTCTCTTTTTATTACTACTTACAATTGGTGAGTTTTAGGATTATTGTTTTTCTTATTGTAGAAATGAATTAGAAGATGATTTTTTATAGAGATCTTACAAGCTTATGACACACCCTGTTGCAAGATTTTTGTACCAAGAAAACACAGGGCCTTCCAAGGTTTGGAAAAAGCATCTAAGATTGGAAGCATGTTATTGTTCCGAGGTTCCCAAAATTGGGCCTCACTGAGATGGAAAATGGGTTAGATACTATTATGGATCACCCATTCAATCAAATGTAAATAATATAGGTTTACATAGTTAGGTGTAGGAGGATCCAGTTCAACTAACTTGGGATATGTTTTCCTCTTTAATTGTACTAGTACATGTAAACCTTCAGCAAAATACATGTGAGTAGTAAGAGATTATAATAATTCCTACGATACCACCATTTGAATCATCTTGATGTTAATATCCTAAAATATAAACTAATGTCCTCATGATGGAAAAAACTCATGATAGTCAACTGGTGCTACAACTGATTGACCAGGTTGATATGATAACAGGTTGATGGCAAGACTTGATTCTACCTATATAGGTTGAGAAATATCCCCCCATTAGAGAGGGTTAACTAAAGTAGGCATGTCAATTTAAGCCTCTAGACCATACTCAGTGTGTTTTTGAGTAATTCAACATTGATCTGCTCATGTTTGAATATTTGTTTTGAGATGAAAAATATTATATTATATTGAGATAACTTTATCAACATAGGGTGGTGGGAAGTAAGTGAATATCACCGCACCTATTTCTTATTCAATGGTATAATGGTTTACAATATCATCTGGTTCAATACTAATAATGTTTACTGATGTGAAATGTGTGGTAGGGAATACATATTATTTTGGAGGATAAGTATCAGTAATAATGGTGAATTCCTACCCACTTGATGATAAAATATATAATCTATGTTTAAAAATGATAAATATGTCCCCATACCCATGGTATGGGGTTCTTCCTAGGATTCTACCATCACCAAAGTTATCCATGATGAAGATTTAAAATTCTGGATAGTGATAATATGGGATTACTTATAGGCCAATATGTAGATTTTTTATGAACCTCAAAGATGATGGAAGTAGTATAGACATTGTATTTCTTAATAATTAGAGTGGATGGATGACCCTATAGGGTTCTTCATCTTGGTTCCCTGATCTAGATGACTAGGAAAAGAACAACTTCCTCTGTAGATTCTTATAGAACTGGGGTTACACATCAGTGACAATGAACACAATTCATAGGATCCCTCTTAGGAATATACTTTGTAGTTTTCTTGATGTGGTGGGTTACCATATAAATATAACTATCTTAAGGAAGGTATGTGTTACTATACTCCCTTGATTGGATCTTGAAGCAGTTGGAACTTACAATAAGGGTCAACCATTTCTATGTGGCCTATCATTGATAGGAGAATCACTGGGGATTCATTGCTAAGAGGTTATCATGGTCTATGTAAAAATTTATCATAGAGAAATTGTGATGATATTCTCAAACAAGAGTGTTTACTAGATAATAATTCTAGAGTTGGTTTGGTGACCATGTATGTTAGGACCATGAGGCCATCAACTTCATGACAGTCGAGGCATATGCTTGGTGTATTGCCTGGTTTGGAAAAATAGATTGAGGTTTCCTGTGGGTGCTACAAACTTTTCTAATGAATTTCATATTCATTGGAAAATTTGGTAATTAAATTTGGATTTTATAGAGTACTTAAGGTCCTAAAAATTAAATAGTAACATGAAACCTAATAATATAACATCACATGTAAGAGTGTTTGGTTGATCAATTACTTTCACATTTAATGTATTATGGTTGATTTGACTATTTTTGTTTTCATGGATCACATGATACAAAATTTACTAATGTAAAGTGGTTATTTAGTCCCTTTTTATATGTAAAAGGCTTTTCATAGTTTAATTATTCATGTTGGGATCAATATTTTCATTCTTAATAGAAATTCCAATAACTAACACATCTAAAATGGTTTAACAAGGACATCATTACATGACTACTTTCCAAAGTTTGGTAGTCACCATAATTTTTTACCAAAATCTCTTTGGAATGCACATCACTTAAGAGGATGGGTGGTTAGCCTCATCACACCCTTTAGGGGGAATTGTTTCTTACTCTAGGATTATTTTATAGATTTAATATATATTCATGAATCCTTATAAAATCCCAATGCGATATTGGTTACCCCTATGAAAATGATCTGATTGAAACCATGTGTTTGATACAAACATATATTTATATTGGAGGTTATACATATTTATATTATTAGTTAGTAATTATATGGTCTAAATCTATCACTAAGAAATCTAAAGTTTATTTCCATCTAGGAAGGAGTTCAGTTGTATTAATGTTTGGATTAGGCCCATGAGAGGGTTATTAGATATCTTTATGAAGAGAATAAGAAACCACATAGTTCAGTGCCACTTAATGAGACATGTATAACCTTTTAAGGTTATGTGATAGGACCTAATCCATGAATATTAATATTATTCAACAAGGACTACTTGGAAAAAGGTTCCTAGTAAATGGTTGGTTTGGGAAATATGCTTGAGATACCCTTTTCAGTTTCTTATGTCTATTGGTAACTAAATAGTCGAATGTATGGATCAAATCAAGATTATCCCTAGAGTCATCCATGGATCATCATCAGAAAATAATGATTCTCCTTATAATCTTTATCATATGTAGGTCTTATTCCCATCGCATAAGATGTCATAGGATTGTCACATAGAATGAACTAGTTTAGGTTTAGGATTTCACCTAGTAGGAGGCCCATGTATGGGAACCAAGAGGAGCATATAAAATTGAGGTATATTAAGGGAATGAAAGGATAATATTAACTCAAGGTGTATTAGGAAACCGATAGGACTATTTAAAATGAATATGTAATAAAGAAACCAATAAGATTATATTGAATCATGGTGTATGAAGAAACCTAGGGGAGTATATTGAATCATGTTCTATAAAGATACCAAGAGGAGTATACTGACTCCAGGTATAATGTGTCTTCTTATGATTATCACAAAATATAAGAGGTATGTTTGAATGTTTTTGGATTGAGCCTCAAGGATGTATCTTACACATATTGTTTAATAGGAATCAAATCCCACTCAGTTTGAGTAAAACAATTTAATGTTATATATGAGGACCGACACATTCAGTTTAATGTAATGCGGTAAGGAAATGAACTAGGTAGTTTAATGTTATGTGGATCATACTATAAAGTTATTCCTATGAATAATTTAAAGTATTATTACATAATTATCAACTAAACCTCTAAGTATACATGATTAATTCTTGTTGTGAGACACAAAATAAAAATATTAGTCATATTGCATTGGACTAAAAAGAAAGGTATGAAGTGGGAATTATGCATGATATACCCTAAGATGATTTAATTAGAAAGTGAATCAACTGAAAATAAGAAGGATTAGGATTTACACCTATTAGGTGGACCAAAAATAGTTTCATACCCACTCCTATTTGTTTTTTAGTAATAGAATAAGGAATAAAATTGTTAAGGTTGGGGAATAACCCTAGTAAGAGGCCAATACATGATAACCAAGAAGAATATATATACTTGAGGTGAATAAAGAAACTTGGATGGGTATATCAATTTGAGGTGAATAATGATAATTATGAGGAGTATATCGACTCAAGTTAATGATGGAACTAAGTTAAGTATATTGACTCAAGTTGATTGTGTGGGAGTTACACAATGGTGATTTCCAAGAGTAACTAAACCTATTCAGTGAACCTGGTAAATGTAGGGATATCTGGGGGTTTATAATTAATAGGATGCCCATTTAAAAAACAAAAAGTATAATATTAAATCTATATATGTATAGGAACCAAGTAGAGTATCTCAAATCTAGGTATTTTTCATATGGATGGGTGCCTAGACATGAGACCCTGGTGAATAGGTTCTTATCCCTAGTGAGGGATAGTGAATATGCTAGGACATAGTGAGGGATAATTAGGTTTGTAATCCCAAGTTAGGTTTATCATGAGGGTTATTATCTCGAATGAGTGATAACATGTGGCCTATACCTATTAGAGAAACCCAGGCGAGAGACCTATGTGAATGAAATTCACTATAGTAGGGGAACTCATATGAAGGGCCTAGAAAAATGATGAATATTTTCTCTAGTATGAATCAAGGTGAATGGTAAATCTTACCCATAGATGAGGGATAAGAAAATATGGATATTTTCCTTAGTTGAGGGTTTACAAAGTGGGTCACCCTAGTGGGGGAACATAGGGGGATTTTCCCTAGTGAGGGTGAGCCAAAGTGGTCCTTCCTAGTAAAAGTGATCATGGTGGTTTGCCCTAGTGAGGGAGATCCATGGTGGTTCACCCTAGTATGGGTGAACATGATGCCTCTCCCTAGTGAGGGTTAGATAAGGTGGCTCATATTGTACTGAAAAACATGATCCCTCACCCCAGTGAGGTCGATCCATGGTATTTAACCCTAGTAAGGGTGAACATGGGGCATCTCCCTAGTGAGGAAGAGCTATGGTGGTTCACCCTATTAAGGGTGAACATGGGGCCTCAACATAATGAGTGTGATCCATGGTGACTCACCTTGGTAATTATAAACACGGGGCCTCTCCCTAGAGAGGGAGTTTAACAGTGGTTCTCCCTTGTAAGGGTAAACATGGGGCATTGATCTAGTAAGAGAAAGCCATGGTGGGTCGCCCTAAAAAGTGGGAATATGGGTTATTTTCATAGTGATGAAGATCCATGATAATTCATCCTTGTAAGGGAGAACAGTTAGTGTGAATAGGTTTGGTGAAGATATAGGGTGAGCAAAGATGTCACCGTGATTCAACCTTTGGGAGTTTTTCCATTATTTTGAAAATTGGAGGTGGGGAGTATATTTATAGAAAAATCAAATAATATTGGTGTATGAGATAGGAAAGTGAATTATATTAATGAGATGGGTGAATGAGTAAAGGATCTGTATGAGGGACCTGGGAGTGTAACTTGAGCATGAACCTAGATTTATTCAAGAAATATTACCAATATCTAATGACCATAAATTTTGATATGTATGTCTGTTTAGGCTCTATCAGCAATAAAATCAAATCTTTATAAGTAAAAAAACCCATGTATTTTTCATATACACTATAAAAATATCCTTTTGATGCCAAAAAGTTATCAAAAGACCCTCAAAAATGGGTTTTATGGTTTTGAAACCCTTTTCGTTAGAAATTTTTGAAATACATAAACTACTACTGGGGGGGTCTCACCACCATGTCACTAGGGCGGGAAACATTTTTGAGGACTATTTATCCCTTGGTGTGTGAGAAATCATGAAACACATGCAGATCCAACTTGATTCTCTTTAATTCATGGAGATATGTTTCTACTCAAACTCGACATATGTTGTCTAAGTGAGGGTAATATCATGGGTTCTATAGAAAATGTTTGGCATGATTATTTCAATACAAACAACCATGAAGGAATATTTTTAGTATAATATCCTTACTCTTCTTTAGGGGATTTCTATCATGAAAGAGTTTGGTATCTGGTATAAGAAAATATTTCATTATATCTCAGACCTAGTTCTTGATAAGGAGATAGGGTGAGGATTTTCAAAGAGATTCTTTTTTAAGAGATCCAGTTCTAGGTCACCCAATTTATGTTTATGACATATCTTGAAGTGTTGGATAAGGTAGATTTTATTGAGAAGGTACTATCTAGAACCATATCATCATCAAAGGAGAGTCTCTATATCTCTCTATATAGTATATCTATATCTATAAGTTCTATTTTCTTGGTCAGTAGAATATTATAATAGTGGGGAGTCAGTTCCAGTCATCTTTATCTCATTTTATTGGGGCATGATATTCTTAAACCCTTGGTTGCAGATTGGGTATGTTTTTTTTCATGTGTAGGTCATGAAAAAAATCTCAAGTGACTAACCTTAATAGAAATCCATCATAGAGTTGGATACCCTCTTCATGATCATTCATTCACTACTAGAAATTCAGGATATAACCATAGACCTATATCCACGGTTCTATCGGTCTGTGGATATATCTTGTTTATAGACATAGTTTAATAGGATGAACGTGGCTATTTGTTGGAAACCCTTCATTCTAACCGATCCTCAAACCCTCCCATTCTCCGACGAACCCCTCCTGCCCTCACGATTCCTCCTCCCCCGCGATCTCCTTCTCGCCGCACCCTCCTCATCACCACGACCTCCTCCTCGCCGTGACCTCCTCCCCCCCGACGCCTCCTCGCCGTGACCTCCTTATCACCACGACCCTCCTTCCCGATGCCTCCTCATCACTCCCTCCTCATCGCGGTGACCCTCCTCCCCAACGCCTCCTCTCCGCGACCCTCCTCCTCACCGCGACCCTACTCCCCGAAGCCTCATCCCCGATGCCTCTCTTCCGATGCTGAGGTCGACACCCCCATCGCCCTCCCCGACACCTTTTCACCAGCAACCCTCAAAAACCTCGACCCCTCCTTGCTGTGACCCTCCTTACCCCGACCCTCCTCCAGCGAAGCTGCTCCGAGCTGCCTCCCCTCCTCCTCCATTCCCAATGGTTCTCCCCCACAACCCTCAACACCATAGGTAATCTCCTGTCTCTTCCTTCATCCCAATCCACCATTCTGGTTGAATTTTTTAAACCTTAATTATTTTTAATATTATTATGCACTTACTCCCATTTCCACACTGATATGCACTGCTATAACCCATCAATTTACCACACAATAACTACTAATTTGGGACTTGACCACATCAACCTCCTATAATGTGACAAGTGTAGAGTTTTGAAAATGATCTTCTCCTTAGAGTCTCTAACTTCAGTGGGATGTGTGTGAGGTTCTATAAAAAATAACACAAAACCAACATGAATTGTCATGCTTAAGATATAAACTGGATAACGACAACTTTTTATATTTTTATACAGCATCTATGGAGAATCGAAATTGTAGGAGGAGGAAGATAGATAATAGGGGAAGAAGAGAGTGAGAAGAACATTCGAGTAGTCTCTCTTTTCTCCTTTCTATAGGTTTTACCTCTTTTAAATTATACCTTTGATATTAATTTTCAATTTGATCATTATCTGTATTGTTTTATTTTGGCTTCTTGTTATCTTTTACTCAGTGTCTGCTAATTTTCACCTTGAACACATATATTTGGAAATATGAATATACATACCATATTACCACTATTAACACCTTCAAATTTACTAAATTTTTTATCCTTAATTATTCATCACATTAATCAACTAAATTTTTGAATTTTATACCTTGTAATTAACCCGTTAGATTCTTGAGAGAATATAATTGTAGTTATATAGTGGAAACACCAATAATAACTCATGGAAAGTGATAATAGATCATCATAATTTTTTTCAAAGAATAAAGGACATTCTTAATGTAGTTGATAAATCCTATGGTTCTTTCTATTTTCTTTCCATAGACTATGAGTGTTCTAGATCATCAGCCCCACATAATTCATTCCTTCAAGAAAAAAGGTTCATTCTGACCCCACCATTACTTTTAGAGAGGTATCTACAATATCATGATTATGAACCATAACATATGATGCTTTTATGTAATTTTTAGGTGTTAAACTGATGTGTTAATTAAATTACACGATTTCATCTTTTGTATCTTAAATTGGAATCCTTCCATAATTTTCATTATTTTCCACTTTATTCGTCATAATTACAATGACTATCTAGAGTTTTGAATTTTTATATCAAAGAAACTATCATCAGTTCACCCATTTTAAAATTTATTCTTTCAATTATTTTAATTTTTTTATAGCCCACAAATTATTCCATGTTTCAACCCCAACTTTTCCAAAATATCCATGAAGTTTTATTGAGAAATACAACTCACTATTTTACTAGAGATTGTATTATTTCTTAATTTTTTATGGGGCTTACATGTTGTTTTCAACATCGATATATGGAATCATTAGAGGTATTTAGATAATAATAATTTTAACAATCTATTGATTGGTTTTAATTTGATAAATGTTATTCATCTTAAATTCATTATTCCGTTGGGCAGTGACTAAAATGTTAATGAGTTAATAAATTATTTTATTAGAGAAAATAGCATGGAGAGATCACAAATAGTAACATATATTTTTTTGAGTTATCTATTTTAAAGGAAGTTGTACAATTTTTTCATTAGTTGGGAAAAATAGGGAATGACAAAAGAAGGTGAGACCAAATTTTAAAAACTTGTAAAATAATTATTCCATGATTTTGAATTTTTCTTCATTCATGTAAAATAATTTTTTTGAATTCATTAACATTATGGTGGACTTTTTTTATGAACTGACTCAGTGGGGCCCACCTGGCTAGTGGTAAGCTAAGTGTGACACCACAAGCCCACCTATAATTGGTTACGGGTTAGTGACCATCCCTGAGTAGGCAACACACACACAAGGTTGTCCTTAGCCTATGGTACCTGTACACATGAAAAGAATAAAGGGGAAAATAAAATCCTATAAAAATAGATAAAAAAGACTAACTTGTTATAAGGGACGAGACTACTGACATATGACACAACCTAGCATGAACCATAGTCTATCTAGATCACTATCTTATATCTTCTCTTGGTCCTCCTAGGATTCCTTCAAAAGGAATATTGTCTACATAAGACATGAAAAATATGGGTAGATCCCATGCAGTGTTTAGTACAACAATGCTCAATAGAACACTCCAAAATCACTAAACAATGGGCATTTAGAGAGTAGTTATCTAATCATCACATAGACACATCATTACAAATATGAGATATAGAAATAGGAACAATAAACTAGATATACTCATAACATAAAACATATCTTAATGGAATATTAACCATTATTTTATCCATAAGATTCTACTCAAGGATACAATTTAACACTCTTCTGGTTGCACTCACAATATGATCTATGCTTTCACTGATGGTTCATTCCCAAGAGGTCATGCTCATCAGACCTCACCAAAGATATACTCAATGTAACTTCGAAGATATCGATACATAGATAGGGGATCTCTCCAAGGGCATCTATGGTATACCATACCATACCTAGAATATCCCACTAAGTATGGGATTATACACATAGATAAGTTGGTAATAATGATTCCACAAAACCCACCTAGGGAAATAGAAAAGAGTATAGAGGATCACACCCTGGGTCATATAGAGGGATTCCCAAACACTATCTAAAACTAATCCCACAGAGGAGATCACATCCCTATTATTAGGATGTAATACCAAAATTTACCCTTATGGGGATGACCAAGGGGAACACACACAAGTTAAGATAGTCCATTGTTGTATCTCATCTTCATATAATTAATCTTCCTTCCAATTGTATAATCTTAATATTCTAATAATAATGTAGAAATATATTATTTCTTCTAGTTATTATTCTCATCTTCTTACCATTGTAATTCTCAGCCAATTATTTAATATTAATGCTTGGTATATCATATGGTTTATATTTTCAAAATATCTCTAAATTTCAATAAATCTTTGTAGATTTAATACAAAACATCACAACTCATTATGAATTAACCCAAACACTTTTGGGAATTGATTATTATTATCTCTTAGATTTCATATAAACTATTTTTACTATAATCAATCCTTATTCTTGGAACTTATGTATGACTATTCGTGAATTTTTATAATTTAAAACATTTATGAATTCCCTAAACCATAATTTTAATATATTTGTTATGATTTTTTATTAACTTTTTATTGATGATTACTTAATATCTTATGAAAAAATAAATATAATGTTAAGTCATTTTCTAGATTATTTATTTAATGTATGTTTATCTACCTCAGAATTTATAGATAATGCATGTACAACATTGATCAGATCACTGATAAATTTTAGAAGGAGTTAAAATATTTTTTGGACTTTGCATTCACTAATGATTCAGATGGCGGATTGATTTAATGCCCGTGTTTTGATTGTGTTGGAAGACCTAGGTTAACTCATGAGGAAGTGAGTTACCAAATCACTAAAAGTGGTTTCCAAAAAAATTATCATGTGTGGTATCACAATGGAGAAAAAGATCAAGTGTTGAATGACATCAATTTAGCGGAAAACATTGGTATGAAAAATATGATTTCTGATCTCTTTCCTTTTTTTTCTGAAGCTAGCTCCTTATGTAGACCAGTGTAAAAGGAAATGAATACTAGAACACAGTTCTCGTCTATTAATCAGGATGATGACATTGAGAGTGTTAGAAAGCTTATGGAAGATACAAATACCCCAGTATATCAAGCATGTGGAAAAATGAGAAAACTTGAGTTTTTAATGCGATTATATCATGGGAAAACAATTTATGGATTTAGTAATACTGCGGTCGACCATCTCCTTACATTTATTAAGTATTTACTGCCTGATGATGCATGTATTCCAGAAATTGATTACATGGCATCAAAGTTGGTTGACAAATTTGGATTTTCATCTAGTAAGATTCATTCTTGTCTCAAAGACTGTTGTTTGTTCTGGAAGGAGAATGCAGACTTGAGTCAGTGCAAACAGTGTGGCACATCAAGGTAGAAGACTAATAAAGGAGGATATCAATCTTTCATACCCCAGAAAGTGATGTGGCACTTCCCTTTAATTCCTAGGCTTCAAAAAAAAAATTATGACAGAACAAATGGAAAAGAATATGAGATGGAATGCAAATGAAAGAAATAAGGATAACGATGAAATAATGCATCCTGCAGATGGGTTGGCTTGGAAGAAATTTGATAGGTTACATCCTGATTTTGCAGCCGACCCACGAAATGTTAGATTGGGATTATCCTGTGATGGTTTCAACCCATTTTGCCAAATGCATACTGCACACAGTACTTGGCCTGTTTTCATTCACATTTATAACTTTCCTTCATGGATGTGTATGAAGATGCCATTCACTATCCTAAGTATATTGATATCTAGACCTAGTGATCCTAGAAATGATATTGATATATACTTGTAGCCATTAATAGAGGAGTTAAATGAGCTTTGGATTTTTGGTGCACAAGCATATGATGCATTCAGAAAGAAGTACTTTATGTTTTATGCAGCTTTATTATGGACGATAAATGATTTCCCTACCTATGGAATGATGTCTGGTTGGAGTTCTAAAGGGAAATTATTCTGTCTTATTTTTTATGAAAAATACACGTTTCCGAAGATTAAAGTTTCAACGAACTTTATTCTTCATAGGGCATTGACATTTTCTACCAATGGATCATCCATACAGGAAAAATCGGAGACAGTTCGATAATTTCATCGAGACATATAAGACACCTCAATGAATGTCAGGGACTGATATTGTTAAAGAACTTGATGATTTGAATTATTTTCTTGGAAAAAGTCAATCAAATATTAGAAAGTGAAAGCATGATAATTTGAATTCCAATAGAAATTGTAGAAAGAAAAGCATATTCTTTGAGTCGTCATATTGGTCATCGAATTTATTACGTCATTGTTTGGATGTAATGCATATCGAGAAAAACATTTCTGAGATGTTACTTGCTACTATTTTAAATTTCGAAGGCAAAACAAAAGATGATTTGCGGTGTCGTCGTGATTTGATGGATTGGGGTATAAGAGCAAGACTTCATCCTGAGTTAATTGGTCAAAATAAGTGGAAAGTCCCTGTTTCCTGTTATTCGATGACAAATGTGGAGAAAAAACAATTTCTTTAGGTCTTGGAAAGTTTGAAGGTTCCGAATGGTTATTCAAGTAATATTTTGAAAAGGGTGAATACACAAGATGTGAAAATCAAATCTCTTAAAACCCATGATTACCATGTCTTGTTACATGAGTTGATTACCATTTCCATTCTCCATTTACTTTCACATAATGATAGAGTTTCGGTGATTAGGTTATGTCAATTTTATCATGATCTTTGTGCCAAAATATTTAGAAGAAGTGTTGTTCAGAAATTGCAGAGAGGTGAACTGATTATTCTTTATGACTTGGAGAAACTTTTCCCACCATATTTTTTCACATGTATGTTACATTTGACTGTGCATATTCCCATGAAAGTTCTCTTTGGTGGTCCTGTTTCGAGTCGGTGGATGTATCCTACCGAAAGAATGATGTTTACATTGAAATATTATGTGAGAAATAAATATCATCCTGAAGGCTCTATTGTGAAATGCTATTTATCACAAGAATGCATGGATTTCTATTCATCGTACTTGGCTAACGTCACTATGAGGTCTAATAGACTAATGAGAAATGAAGATGAGAAATATGATCCCATTGAGCCTTCATTTCCTTCACTTTCCCAAATAGGGGGGATATCTGGATCGTACTCGTTGTGTACTTTAAGCAGGGAAGAGTGGGAAATAGCACATCGAACAGTATTATTCAACTGTGATGCGCTTGACGATTATATCAAGTAAGTAAACTAATAAATATGTATTTTTTTCATTGTGTGATTTATTTATATCTTATGACATTTTAATTCTTTCATATCTATAGAAAACATTTAGAAATTATAAAAAAGAGACATCTCTCTCTATCTATTAAGAGGAAGGAATTGTTGTACAACAAAGAATTTGCTACCTGGTTAAAGTAAAGTTAATAGATTTTTTTTTCTTCTTCTCATAACATAATCACATGTCTCTGTTTAATAATCTATGTTGGTATATTTTAGGTTTTATCTCTACCAATGATTGAAGTATCAGATGAAATAAAAGCATTGTCATTTGGTCCAAACGATTTTGGTACGTGATTGTAAGTCAATGGTTTTCAATGGATTTAAATTTTTTATAAATAGTTGTGCAAAAAAATGGCAACACAGCATGATGGTGTCATGATAAGTGCCATAACAGATTCTTATGTGAGTGCATCTGACAGGAAGCCTCGATCAGAAAATATATCATATTACGGTGTTGTTGAAAGAATCATTTTATTAGATTACTATGCACATGGTCATGCCATAATGATGAAATGCAAGTGGTTTGATTTAATGAAATGACATAGAATTCATATTGATAACTATGGATTTAGAGTGATTCATATTAACCGCCAGCTTCGTACCGATGAACCTTATATTCTTGCATCAGAAGCAAAACGGGTGTTTTATGTAAGTGACCCGTTACAACCACAATTTGGTGTTATTGTTGATATTATTCCTATACATATTTTTGACGAAGTCATGGATGAAAATGATGTTGTGGATGAACTTGTCGGTATTTATTCGAATGTTGCATTTAATGATACAGATGATGCAATTGTTAGAACATATTATGAACCAGAAATTGTCATAGACCCCACATAGCATTGACACATTTGTAAGTATTTACCTGATATTATCACAATATTGTACGTGTTTTTTTTAACTTCCATACATGATATAAAAATAACTAGTATATTTTATACCATTATTGAATATAAAACTATTAATAGCCTGACCAATTTATGTTTAAAAACTTCTCTAGTAAATATTGAACATAGAAAAGTCTTGATATTTTATCAATATAAATATCAAACATGAAAATGTATCTCATTGTTTAATGATACAATTTTATTATTTAACATTTTTCATTATTTATATTTATTTGAGAATATTATTTTAAATTTCCAGGTCAAAATGTCTAATTATGATGATACTAGAAGGAGTAGAAGAATACCGAGAAATGAACAATGTATGTCTCCTCTTGGAAACATTGTAAGTACAAATTATGTTTGAATATTATGGTCTTTCATATTATTTATCTTGTTATCATTCATTTTATTTTATAATATATGTTATTTTAGGATGTATCGTCGAGGAGACTCTTGGATTATGACACTGAGGATGATATTGTGGCAGAGGGTACTGATTCTACAGGTCAACCTACTACTATGCTGCTTGAGACACTAGGAGGCCATCCTACCATTATGCCACCTCCATATTATCCATACCCACCTTTTCCGTATCCCTTTTTGCCAGCACCCACATCGGATGGTAGTTCTCAGACTCCCATACCTCATTTTCCATTCCCACCACCCACTGTACAGGGTACTGTGCCCCCATATATCCCACCGCCATATCCATATCCATATCCACCCTCATCTGTACAGGGTTATCCATTAGGTTTTCTGCCTCCATCGGTACACTTTGCATCTACTATACATAGTACTCCTGTATATATCTCACCTACAATGGAGGCTACCCCCCCTCCAGACACAACACTTTAGGGGTCAGCAGATCCCCCATCTACTGGTATTTGTTTAAACATTACTATTACTAATTAATGATAAATTCATATATATTATTTTCTTTTATTCTTGGTTTCATGATTAGCTCCAGCCTCTACTATACAACAAGGTCGCACAAAAATGCGCGAGGTTTGGAATCGACACACGCAAATCATAGTTGATTATAATGAGTACAATGCTATAATTAATAAAAATGGAATGGAATGTAAAATTTTTATGGGAACACTTGGTGGACACAACAATATCATTCTGGTTCAACCGATAAGTTGGAAGGAAGTTGGACAACAAATAAAGGACAAAGCCTAGGCAGAGATTTGGGTAAGTAATGTTAATCACCTTTAATATATATATAAATTTATAATATTTTCTTAAAAAATATTTTGTCCATTGCAGCTTCAATATAATTTTCCTGATGGAAAAAATGAAAAGGCTGCAAGGATAATGGATTTAGGTGAAATTTGGTGAGCCTACAAGTATGATTTATATCTTGGTTGGAAAAAGAGAGTTGGTACAGAGCTTGAAGAAGTACCGATGATTCAAGATTTCCCAATATCCCAATATGAAGATATGATCAACTATTGGAAGAGTCCAGCGTTTAAGGTGTTTGTTAAATTTATATATATATTCATTTATTTATTTGAAAACGATTTTAAATTACTTGTTTTATTTATGTTAATGAATTTATATAATTATTTGTTTATAGTATAAATCAAAAACAAATAAAACAAACAAGAGTGAAATGAAACACATTTATACTCGCAGACACACTTCATTACCAGATCATGAGCAGACGAAGGTAATTTAACATTTAAAATATTAAGCTTTGTTTATTGTAATTTTTTTAACTTCCAATTTTGATTTATTTCTTTGTTTTTTTTCTAGAAAAATTCATTGAATATCGAGGGTCACATTCCTCGCTCAACTTTGTTTTGTTCAAGCCGGAAAAAGAAAGATGGTACTGTGCCAAATACTGACACCGAGAAGGAGATTGTAAGTATATTTCAATTTCTTTGATTTTTACTGAATTTAATTCCTTATATTATTTTATCATTTTAATTTATGTTATATATCAATCAACCGAATGATTTAGAGGCATTGGAAAAAAAACCTGACAATTTGGGCCCAAACGATCATCTACATCAGGTATTAGGAGATGAGCATCAGGGTAGAGTGCGTTGTCGACCTAGGAAGAAGATTGTACCATCTCTATACTGGTCTAATAACGTTTCTTCGAGTACCGGTTCTGGTTTTGTCACAATGTAATAAATTAATGCCATAATCAAAGAAGCAAGTCAAAAATCAAAACAAGCGATAACTGAAAATATGATGAAATTTATGTCTGCCCATTCTTCTACACTTCCACCAGAATCAGCTGCAACAGTTGATTCATTTTTGATATCGATGTGTTCTGCTAATGTAGATTCTTCTGTCAGAGCTGGAGCCGGACCTAGTGCTGGACCCGGTGCTGGTGCCGGTTCGGATGCAGATGCCAATGATGATGTTGGTGGTGTGATAGGTGGTGATGGTGTTTCTGTAGGAGGTGTGGATGAGGGTTATCATGATTCTGATGATACTGATATTGAGACTCACTTTTGATGTAAATTGTATTTTTGTATTGGTAATGTATGACGAGTTCCTCAAGACATAGGATGGTGTGTTACATGGCCATGTTCTTGAATGGGTTTCTTTTCCTGGTAAGGGATTCATGCTTGAGAATACAAGTTAGCATGTCGGTGATGGAATATTGATTAGCCGAGTGGTGACTACATAATCTATCAATGAAGATTATTTCAAGACTCTACATGCTCGTAAGATATATCCGATATGAAAAATCTCCTATAGGATTAGGGGTTTTTATAATTTCTTATTCAACTGTATATGCAAGCATTTACACTACTACAAATAACACAACACTACTTGGATCCCTAGTGCCTCATTATAAACCAGACTAATAAACTTTTTTAAGGTTGAGTCAATGTCGTTAGGACTTAATAAGGATACTGAATTGTTGTTCTGGTATGATTGTTTCATCTTTATGCCTTATCCCACACTAACTAGGCGAATTGTCAAAAATGGTTGGGGTTCTTTTAATAAACATTCATATAGAATCTATCTTCATGGTTGGGTTCTTATGGCTTGTGTAGTTGATTTGATTATTTTAGATTCATATCCCCCTTACCATTTTTCCATCCATTTCATTTTCATTTAATTGGTTTCTCTCCTCTCGTCATCTAGTGTGTGGTGAGAGATACACCATAGGAGTATTCACCAATTTAGGATTATATTTTCACATGAGGACACAAATAATGAGATTATAATTCTTCTTATTTGAACCCTTTTATTTCTATATTATTATTATTATCATGTATGGGTAGAAGAGTACCTGGGTGGAGTACAGGATAGGCTGGTTCTTCTAGTAGAAAAACAATTTTCATAACCGACCACCTATCTGCATCAATTATGGAGTTGATTCAAGACTAAATTGATCCTTAAAGGAATCATACTCATCCAGGTGATGGCCATCACATTATTGTGAAATTTTTTATTGAGAACTATGGGACTTTAATATGACAGTTTGATGATGCATAATTTGATATAAGAGCACATGAAACCTACTCTCTTTATTATTAACTATTTCTACCAATCTTTCCACAGTATTATGTTTCTACCCCAGTTACTACATAGGAAAAAATGATGTGGGTTAATATAGTAGTATTATATCACCATAATCACTGAGAACCCCCTAGAAAATTTTTTTGAACAATAGGAATGTCTTAACTAACTCTTTCATGATTTGGGGGTGGGCATCGTTGATCCCTATCCATTTTATGACATCATGAGAAAAAATTTAACAACTCAGCAATAGTTGGATAGTAAAGGGTATTATGTTATTTAGATGATTTTAATCCTCTAGATGGACTAGAAAGGGAAGATTCTGGGGAAATAGAATAGATTCATTATATAATATTTGTGCTGCTCAATGGAATAAGCAAGGTGGGTGGTTCTTCGATGTTCAATTGACGCTTCATGTTTGTCTCTCACTGACATGAAAATTTAATTAGATTAACACTCACTATAGTCTAATCACAAATGTAATCTATGGAATCCTCATAAAGTCTCTAGATTGCATTAATTAATCCTTTTTTATGAACATTATCAATAAATTAATGTTATAATCATTTCATATCTTTGTCCAGATTTATTTTATTTATGATGTACATTATAATTATTTGATCTAATGTTTCATAGATCATTAATGATACCAATCCATTTCATAATAGAAATTAAAACTGAATTTTTGTATTTGAATGCTTAAATCTCAATATATTTTTCTTGAGAAACCCTAATGAATTCTCACTGACAAGATATTCTATACTAATGTATCTGATATAGTTTTCATGTGATAAGGATATGAATTTGGATTTTTTCTCAGGCCTCCCAGTTATATAATATATGACTTGGTAATTTTTTTCTCCTTTTCTATTTATGAATAGTTGATATAGAATGGGGAATGAAAATTTCATGCCCATCATGAAGAGAATTCATTTTTTCCCATGATTACCTTGTCAAATTTTTAACCTAGTGGGCATGGTGTATTTTTTATTTAGATATTATAATGTCTTGAAAACATGACCATTCCTCTATTTTATTTCAAGGTCTTCTTTATTAGAACATATCCTCCAATCCATATTTAGGATTACATCAAAAAGGTTTATTTCCAGAACTAGGAAATCCCATTCTAGATTGACCCTTGAAAGAGTGAGAGTGTAGGACAGACACCTGAAACCCTGACCCTTCTCCTTATTGAGAAACTTTAGTAACTATATCTCATAAGGGGTGATATCAATCATAAATTTCAAAAAATCTAGAAGAAAGTAAGAAATAATGGAGTTAGATTCACTAGTATCAAAAAATCCTACAACAATAGATTATACCTTAAGAGTAGTACATCAAACTATCACATTCCATGCATCTGATTACACTACTTTTTTGATCAATATCATTAATATTTACCATATGTTATTGGGAATGAGAATGACTACTAACCTGTAGATTTACCTTAATCTAACTATGTCTAGTATTAGATATAGCCCTACCACCATGACTTCTCAATCGATAAGCTTCTTCCCTTGATGGTTATGACTGGGTCATCATTCCCCTTGAGGTTGTGGAACCCAAACCACTCTGGTATGAGTCTCCAACATTATATAACAACTAAAAATTCCCCATTAGTTCACAATGATGGAAAGGTTTAGGTGGGGTTGGAAATTCTCATCGCAAATTCTCAAACCTTCCAAACTGATGGCACAAGATTGATCCTACATCTGAAGCCTCAGAAGAAGATGGTCGAGAATGATAGCCTAAGATACCACATACCCTCTTATACTTTTTCTAGTCCTCCTCTTCTTTTCATATGAACTTCCTCCACCCTAGCACACTAATGATGACATTAGGGATCAAAAGTATTATAAAGCCCTTTTTTTAAGGAAATGACACATTTGGTTCAATACAATGAGTACATATTGAGGAGACATATATGAAATCATTGGCTAGGAAAGGCAAAAAAACTATGGTTGATGCCGATGGATTTATCACACCGAACCCCAAATAAACTAGGAAAAGAAGGGACTAATCACAGGTAGAAAGAACCATTGTCACATGCTCGATCAATACGCCTAAGGAAAACACTGAAACTGTTCAAAAATCCTATTTTTGATTTCCCTAAGGAGAAGGAAATCCAACACTGCATGGAACCAGTGCTTCAGGAATTTGATGCTCAAAATGAATGAAAAAGGAAAATTGATTACCAGAAATTCCGATGTGGGGAAATATATGTGGAGACCCACATTAATATTAAACAAGGTATATTTAAAAGGAGGGTCATTTTAACTTTAAATTCTCCAGATTCTTGAATTCTGATTTATCACTATTATCCTTGCATGGCCCATGGTTGTCTACTTCTCCATTCCTTTTATTGGAGTTTATAGACATTCTCAGGATGCTTGGAATATATTCATGGATCCATTCATGATGAGTAGTTGGATGTTTGGACCTGAGAATTTGGTATGCCTGGGTTACACCAAGATTTTATATTTATATGGTTGGCATGATATCATTAAATGCTCAGGGGGAGGGGGTGTGCAGTGGGGAGGGGGCAGTGGGGGTGCAAGGGGTAGAGGGAGGGGTGCAAGGTAGGGAGGGGTGTGTTAGGGGCGGTGGGGGGGGGTGAAAGGGGGAAGGGGGCATTGGTTCAGGGGCAGGGGGTGAAAGAGGGGGGCTGGGGCTGGGGCAGGGGGGGTGATGGTGTAGGGGCTGGGGGGTGAAAGAGCTTCTTGATAAAAAAACATCATGAGTTTTTAAGAATAATAGATGACGTTGATTCGATGCTTGGGTTATTCATCACAGCTTAAATCATTGTGATTTGAGATGAATGAGTGGTGTTTGAAAAATAAAGAGCTTTATTAATTATCATATCATTATAGCACCCACTCACATAGGTTGAGGTCCCATATCTCATATCATATCACCAATATATTCTTTAGGTCAGGTCTCTTATCATATAATGTACCACCACTATCCCATTCAAGACATGGCCTACATGAATACAGTAAGGGAGTATGAAATACATAGACAACACAACCATAAACCTACCACATGGATATCCAGTAAGCCATACCTAGTTCCCCACTAGAGGATACCCCACTATAAAACTCATAATCAACTATTTTTGCCTTTATTAGACATGGTACCCAGTGTACCTAAACATGGTAATTGATGGGTCTTAAAATTAAGTGGAATGGACTAGAAACCCTCTAACTACTACTTGATTACCCCATGAACCACCTGAACAACTAAATAGGCATAAAAACTCCTCAAGAGACATCCCAACACTCAGATTGTTTTTCTAAATACCACTTCTTGAAACTATCGCTACTTGGAGACTAAAAAATCAATTTCATTTGAATTCTCTGACTCATAACGATATAGGTAATTATAAACTCCACATTAAATGGATACACATCCTTGGAAAGTATTCTGGATTATCCAACAAATCAAGATTTATTAATCATAATGGAAACAACTACTCATTCCAAATTCAATATTGGATTCCTGGAAATCATCCATCATCCTGATCTAGGGAAAAAATGTTTTTTCTGAAAAAACATCACGAATGATCCTTTATACACATATTTAATTAAGTGGTTGAAGTGGAATGAAATGTGGAGGGTGGGTAGGGGGTGCATGGGGTGGGGAGGGTGGGTGTGGGGTGGGCAGGGGAGGGGGCAGGGGGCAAGGGGTGTTCTAGGGGCAGGGGGAGGGGGTGTGCAGGTGGGTGGTAGGGGGAAGGGGGTTGCTGGGGGGGAGGGGTGTCTAGGTGGGGGGGGGAAGGGGGCAGGATGGTGTACTGGGGGCAGGGGGAGGGGTGTGTGCAGGTGGGGGGGGTAGGGGGAATGGGGGTAGGGAGAGGGGGTGTGCTGGGGGTAGGGGGAGGGGTGTGTAGGTGGGGGGGGGGGGGCAGGTGGGGGGGTAGGGGAAGGGGGTGTGCAGGTGGGGGGGGGGGCAGGGGAGGGGGCAGGGGGTGTGATGGTGGGGGGCAGGGGGCAGGGAGAGGGGGGTTGCTGGGGGGAGGGATGTGCAGGTGGGGGGGGGGGGCAGGGGAGGGGATATGGGGGGTGTATGTGGTTTTTTTTGTGATTACAGATTGTTAGCCTCCTCTTATTTGAATTTGGTATGATTTATTGGTTTCAATTTATTGTCTTCTTTATTGTCAGATTTTTTTTGGTTATGGTTTAGTTGTTTTGACATATTGAATATTATACAGTTTATTTGATTTGTTATTTATTGTAATTTTATACATTATATTTCTAATTTTTCAATTATTATGTATAGATATTGTTCAATGTGTCGGATGAACATCAATACAAAGGTATAATGTGCTTATCATTTATGTTTTCCACTATTTTAACTATCTCCATATTTAATCCACTTTTATTGCAATATTTTGTACCACTAATTTATGCATTCAATATATTCAATATAATCAATATTAATGCAATGTTTCGATCCAACATACAAGGGGACATGGTGGAGTAACACTAGATTTTGGAGAAATACACCATCGTGGAAGGTACAATGTGATTATTATTTAATAAACTGTAGCTTTTGTAACCTCACACACCCTTCTTTTCAAAATTAATTTTTATTCTGTATAGATTTTGTTATATTTGATTGGTTTCCAAACTATCTCCATTATGTTGACATTCACAATTACAGTGTTCCGGTTTCAATATTCATTACTATTAGTTATTATTTGAATAGTACATTACATCATATATTTGATTTATCAATGCTACAAATAAATATTTATTCCTTTTCATATAAAATTAATGTTTACTAATACTGTGATGATGTCTTAGAAACTTCTACAACTATAAGTTATTATTTGAATAGTCTATTCATTTATATGTTATTTGTTTTGATAAATATTTAAAATTTGCACATATGAATAGAGCATTAAAACTACTTTATAATGAGAATAGGCGATGAATCATTAGTAAACATTAACTGTGTTGGGATGTTCTTGATCCTACATACAGTGTCACAGGGTGGAGTCACACTACAATTTAGAGAAATAAACCATCATGGAAAGGGGAGTATTGACTCATTTTGGATCTGTGTATCTTTACAAATTAGTTGCAGCACTGATGTTGGGTAAGTTTTTATTATTTCATCATGTTTCAAACAGATTTTTATTTTAGAATATCCATTAAATCTCCACTACGCACATATTAGTTTAACCAGTTATTTCCAAAAAAATTGTACATTCAACATAAAAATCTTCAGCAGGGGGGCCGCTGTCCAGCAGGGGGGCTGCCCAGGGGGCTCCAACAGGGGGGTCCATCATGGGGGGGGGGGGGGCTGTCCAGGGGGCTCCAGCAGGGGGGGGTTCTGTCCGGGGGGGGGGGGTCCCGCAGGGGGTGGGGGGGCTGCTGTCCAGGGGGTCCAATAGGGGGGGCTGCTGTCCAGCAGGGGGGCTGCTATCCAGCCGGGGGGGGCTTCTGTCCAGGGGGGGCTGTCCAGGGGGTCCAGCAGGGGGCTTCTGTCCGGGGGGGGGGGGGGGCTTCTGTAAATTATCCTTTTAGAGTTCTTTCATATTTTTATTTTCATTTATTGAGTCCACTTTTGTCTTTTCTTAATCAGTTATGTTAGAAGGTTCTTGTTCAACTGAATATTATTTTATAATGATTTGTTTCACATACAAGGATCTCTCATACAACTCAATGACGGGGAACTTACCTCACAGTTTCGAGTCGCTTTCAAGCCTTGGTACACTGTAATCAACTGAGACTTTAGTTAAGATAATTATCATTTTTAATGTATTTATGGCTTTATTCAGGTATTTATAGATCAATCAATTCACTGGTCTAATTGATGCCCTTTCTGGCATTCCCCTTGATGATTTGTAAGTTGATGGTATGTTTAAACAACACTTACTTGAATTTAAATCTTTCTAGTTTACATAGTTTTTGTTACCATGTAATTAATCAGATTTCACTGCTTTAGTTTGTATGAATTCTAAGCATCCTTAGTGCAAAGTCTTTAATCTTGTCTTGCTTTTAATGATGCTATCAGGAATGTTTCAAACAACCAATTTATTGAAGCTTGTTTGTGTATTGTTGTGACATTATTAGCACTTGGTGGACCACCCTTGTTATCTGTATATAGATTGTTACTATTTAATTTATTTTACTTTATATTCACTAATCCAACATATTATGGGATATATTAAAGTAATTTTTTAGTGAACAACTTAATTTTATGCTCATTTCCCACACATGTATACAGATTGTTACTATTTTATTTATTTTACAGGTCTTGTGTTTTTTTATTTTCAAGAGAATGATTTTTTTTCTACTTTTGTATTTGAATGTTTTCATTTTTTCAAGTTTTCTGGTTGTAGGTTTATAGGTTGCATGGTTTGAAGGCTTGTATGCTAGCAGGTTTAGAAGTTATAAGTTGATAGTTTGTGCATTACACATTTACATGTTACTAATTTTCTGGTTTTTTGGTTGTTAGGTTTGTGGGTTTTAGTTGTTAGGTTTACAGGATGAAGGTATTCTTGTTTATAAGGTATGCATGATGGAGATTCAAAGGTTTCCATGTTTATAGATTTCAATGTTTTTAGGTTATAAGATTACATGTTACAGATCGTTTTACAGATTCACAAGTGAAATCTCCACCTATACGAACACCTCTATACCAACAGTTTGAAAATCCCATTGGATTAAGTAACCTATAGCAACAGTTCAATGAAACCGTTGGTGAATGGGAAAAAATGGTGATTTTTTATAACGGTTTGCAAAACTCATTGGATATTAGGGGTAATTGTACCAACGGTTTAACAAAACCATTGGTAATAGCTTGTTTTCCAATATTTCTCTACATTTTTTAAGAACTATTGGAAAAAAACCCCAAATACCCCCTTCCCATGAACATAATCTCTCCTCTATTGAACCCATCATCGAATAGGTGTCTCTGCTAACCCGTGAACAGATCTCTCCTCCGTCAAACAGAATCTCTCCTCCGTCGAACCTTTCTTCCCAAGCACAAACCCGTGAGCCCACTTCCTCCATCGAATAGAATCTCTCATCCTCGAACAGATATCTCCACTCTATGAGATCTACTCCTCCAATGAGATCTCTCCTCCAACCCTACTTCCTGAGAACAGACCCTACTTGGTGATCTCACTTCCTCCGTCATGAGCTCACTTTCTCCAGAATGGATCTCTCCAGGATGCCAACCCTAATTCCTGAGCGCACTTCCTTCAGAATCCATCTCTAAGATTTCCCCCTAAACGATATTTCTCTGAACTGTGAACCCCACTTCCCAGCCGGTGATTGATTCAAGTAATTTTTGTTCTTCCACTTCAAATCGGTACGTTGTAATTGAATTATCTCTTCTGCCTCCATTTATTTTAGCTTTTTTCATTCGATTTTGTTGCAATATTCTTTGTTTTACCCACTCTGTATTAGGATCCCATCACAAGTCATATATCATTTTAGGTTGTGGTTTTGTTTTGATTTATCTTTATAGAATAATTTTGATTGATATTGAAGACTTAAATATGATAATGAGTTATTTTATCATTGGTTTATATTAAATTGAAGGTTTATTGACATTATTTCGTTGGTCAAACATAAATACAAGGGGAGGGTTAGGACTAGGGGCAAGGGATTTTCCATGGGAGGGTTAGGATTAGAGGCAGGGGAAAGGGCTAGGGATGGGGGGTTTAGGATGGGTCGGGGGGTGGTTAGGGACAAGGGGACTGGTAGGGGTTCGGGATAAGGGGTTGGTGTTGGGTTTATGGGGGATAGGGCCAGGGTTATGTTTAGGGGTTTTGGGTTAGGTTAGGTTTAGGTTGGGGTTTAGGTTTGGGGGTAGGTTTAGGCTGGGATTGTGGGTTAGTGGTAAGGGGGCCAGATAGGGCCAAGGGATGAGGTTTAAGGTAGTGTTCATGGGGGGTCATTTTAGTGTAGGGGATGGGGTAGGTTTACTATGTTAAACCATTATTGGAGTAAGTAGGATACTAAAAAGAGGCTACCTCATTAGTAACACAATATTCTAAATGATGGTCATAATAAAGAGTAGGCTAGGATAGTTTATATTTGTATGGATATAATGACCCTCAAAACCAAATGATCTTGGGATGAGAAGTACCATCAAGATTGACCTGCCTTTCATGTACCTCATGAAATGGATTCACATGAAATAATTTTGGAATTACTCATGAATACTAATTAAAATTTGGACATGATGATGAAAAAACATGAGGAAGGTCTTAAAGAGAAATAAGATTTTACCAATAACATATCCCAATCTATTATGAGTTTAGCATCCCTTGCGAGTAATTTCTGGTTACATTCTGATGTATGGATTGAAAAAGAGGATAAAACGAAAGAGGTTTATGTAGTGAAGGTTCTGGGTGAAAATAAGATTGATGAGGATGAAAATTGTTTCAAATTTGATATTTTTAGAAAAGATGAACCTTTGAATCCTAAAGAAGAAAATGAACCCTCCCTTCAATACTCATCTAAAGAGAAATAAATAGAATCTCTCAAGCGCTAACATGAATAATAAGAATGGTTCATGACAAAATTAATTAATGGAATGGTGGTTGAGAACGGAGAAAATTACAATGATGAAGATATATGTGTATTTAAATAGGTTAAAAAAGATGAATAACTGGATAGGGAGTTGGACACCAGTGGACTAACTGAATTCTTCAAGGAAGATTATTTTCCAAAAATTGAAGAAGAAATAGTTTCTGAAATACAATAAACCATCAAAACACTAAAAAAGGAGAAGGGGGATGAAGCAATGGATGATAAATCACTAAAAATAGAGATGCCATCATGAAAATGGATTTTACAAGTTTTTAAAAAGTGGAGAAAAAGGATGTTGCAATTCAAGAAGTCACTACCGAATTTAATCATAAGGAGAAGGAATAAAAAGTAGGGGACGAGGAGAAATGTATGGAGAATGATGGAATTTTTAAAGAAGGACCTCTAACACTAAAAGATGAAGTTATTTTATTAGAATTCATAGTTCTATCACAACATTTGAAGTCCATGAGAAACAGGAAGAGGTGGTGGAAAAATCCTTTAAAAAAATATGGACAGACTTTGAATTCTTGTTTCCTACATTAAATAAATCCAAAAAAACTAGAAGTCACCACAAATCAGTGTCATAGAGATGGAAAGAAGAAGAAAGAGACCATGCATCCTGATCTAGTAGAATTTAAAATCAGCATCAATACCGAGCCAGTTAAATTTGATTCATTCTCCAATTACATGACACAAAGGTAAATGTTCTAGCTTAATAACCTTAATGAAATAACATCCAGTAGGAAATTAACTTCTGAATTCTGAATTGAATTCTGTGAGACATTTTTGTGCAGGGTAATTGACTTCTACATTCTGAATTGAATTCTGAATTCAATTCTGTATGTATTTAATTAACTTCGGAATTATGTGTTATACTTTCATGTAATTTCTGAATTCTGCATGTGGGATGGGGGGGTGTAGTGGGCTGGGGGGGGGGGGAAGTTCAGTGTGCAGAGGGTGTGTGCAGGGGGGCAGGGGGGTGTGCAGTGGGCTGGGGGGAAAGGGCAGTGGGCTGGGGGGGAAGTGCAGTGGGCTGGGGGGGGGGGGGTAGTGCAGTGGGCAGGAGGGAAGTGCAGGGGGCAGAGGGTGTGCTGGGGAAGGGGGCAGGGGAAGGGGGCTATTTTTTATGGAATGGGGGGACATATAGCCATGGTTTTAAACCGTGTCTATAGGGATATAGCCAAGGTTTAAAGCAGTGGAAAAAGGCCTATAGCCACGGTTTACAACCGTGGATATATATATTGCCTGACTTAGGATTCTGCCACGGTTTCCAACCGTGGTTATAAGGCTATAGCCACTGTTTGAAACCGTGGATATAAGTTTTGCCCTATAGCCACGCCAATACCAACCACAGTTTATGAAACCATGGCTATAACCTATAGCCACAGTTTTTGGGCCTATATCCACGATTCCAAACCGTAGCTATAGACTTATTTTGTAGTAGTGATTGTAATAGTATTTCACAAGGAAGAAACAATATTAGGGTGATCCCTAGTTTGGTCAGTAGATAAGGGATGAGGATGGTAGAGAAAAACCATGTGATTCCCCTATTTCTTCAAGATAAATAGTAGAGTGTATCTAAGGAGGTTCTCACTATTAGGGCTAGATTGGTCATAGAGTTGGACGTAGTCTGATGCATGTGTGTTGACGCTCCTTTCTGTCACAGAATCTAATGAATGAAAAAGGGAAATACATGTGTCCAAAGTGAATCATCCTTTGAAGAAACATCAAAAATTGAAAAAGGCATGAACAAAGATTCAAATGCACTTGGGTCGTAAAAGTTCCACCACAGTAGCGCAAGTATACTTGCACACTGCCAATGGTCACGCATGTGACATGCGCGCCCTCTTTGAATTTCACACAGGGTTTTCACCAGCCTATAAATACCCCTGGTGGGCCCCCCATTTCAAGGATGAAAAATTCCAGAAACTCAGATTTGAGCTCCCGGTTCCCTAGTCTCTTTTCAAAGCTTCTGAACACTTCTAAGGTAATTTCTTACCTAGAACAGAAGATCTAAAGAGGGGGAGAAACGCCTAAGTGTTGAAACTCATCAACACTTGTGCGCCTAAGTGGCCAGCCCTTAAGGGAAATGGCCACACTTGCGCGCCACCTTACCCCTTCAATAGAACTTGCACGCCCCTCTTCTGGAAGCCTCTAGGGATAATACTAAGGGCTTGAGCCAAGTCTTGCCCAAGTATTACCCTAAGGGTTTATCGTCACGCAAGTACCCATGTGTCGCGCAAGTATACTTGCGTGACCAGGACTTGCGCGCCCACACAGGACTTGTGCGCCAAATTCTTTTTGGGTGCCCCTCCTACCTATTTCACCTCTCTTATGCCCATCCACCTATCCTCTTCAAGATTAAGCCTTGAAAACTCTCTCCAAAGCCATTCATGGCATGATTTCCTTATTGGATTCTTTATCTAAAAGGAATTCTGTGGAACATCTCTTAAAACCTAGTGATTTACATATCTTAATGTAACTAAGGTCAGATATTTCATTCATTCAACCTCATCCTTGAAGATGAGAGAATCCTTAAACTGGGCCCCCTTTTCCGGAGTAGGCCCCAGTCCAAGTTCTCTTAATTTGGGCATTATCCTTAGGAGTAATCCCCAAGTCCCCTAACCTAGGAATCCTCCTTAGGAGTAAGCCCCAATAATAATTTCCTAACTTGGGAATCCTCCTTATAATTAAGCCCCAGTCCTAATTTCCAAATATGGGCATCCTCCTTAGAAGTAATCCCAAACCATAATTCTCTTAACCTGGGATTCCTTCTTAGGAGTAAGCCCCAGTCTCAAAGTCTACAAATATGGGAATCCTCCCAAGGAGTAAGCCCCAAGTCCCTTAAACATGGGCCTCCTCCTTAGGAGTAAGACCTAAGTCCCTTAAACCTGGGCCTCCTCCTTAGGAGTAATCCCCAAGTCCCTTAAACCTGAGCCTCCTCCTTAGGAGTAAGCCCCAGTTCCCTTTAACCTGGGCCTCCTCCTTAGGAGTAAGCCCCAGTCATAATTTCTCTTAACCAGTCTTAATTTAATTTTTATTTAGGCTTCCTTCTCAGGAGTAAAACCCAATCATAAGTCCCCTCCTAATTTGGGTATCTTCCTCAGGAGTAAGCCCCAAGTTAGAGTATCCAAATCTCTATTAAGTACATATACCTTTATGGAACTTGTTCACAGGTTTCTTCCCTGAAGTAAATCCTAGTCTTCATCTATTTGGGTAGTCATACATACATAAGCCCCACATCACTTATTATGATGGCACAATTGTTTGGTTTTACCAATACCTCTTTTTATCACACCGAGCATGACTCATGTGAGATTAGAGTGTAAAAGTAATTATGAAATCTTTATTTGAGCCATCAATCATGCATAAATATCATACTCCCTTACTCGAACTATGTGGGTTATGATTCCTTTTCCAAAAACAAAGGATACGTAGGTAGCCCATCTGTAGGTACGATCCCAACTCTGAAATAATCCATGTCCTTCTGAATGAAAATAAACTTCAAGTGCCTCACTGAGTGGCTTTAAAACCAGTATGGTCATCATAATGACCAAGAGACTTTTATGTATTGAAGGATACCATTGACTAAGAATCTATAACAAATATAGATGATTCTCTATTGATGAAGAACCTAAAATACATATAAAAGATTATCTAAATTTCATTCATACTAATTATTGATTGTCAGATCTAAAGGAAAGATCATCTTCATACTTGGTAATATAAAAAGGATTCACAAACATAACTTCAATCTATAAAGAGAGTCCCGGAGTAGACAATAATTCCCCCCAAAAAGGTGTGATGAGTCTGACCTCCCATCCTCTCGACCAATGAAAATTCTTAAGTTTCATCAGTTCATAACTAATGAGCACCTACCTTTGGAAAGTAGTCCAAATGGATATGGAATCATTGGATGTTTCTGGTTCTATAAAATAAACTCATTAGAAACCACTTGGAATGTTTGAATATTAAATCGATGAGGTCATCCCCAATTCCAGAGGAAACAAAAAATGGTGAACTCGACGTGAATCCTTAACTAAGTTAAAATGATGTTTTACTTATTTGTTAGGCCCCTATTTAAAACTCAATGAGAGGGACAACAAAAAAATCAATAAAATATGTGATAATCCAAAAGATGTAGTGGCCGGACTTATCTTGATTACATCTGTTATATCAAACAGGCACTCTTTTCCAAGATCTTCCGCATTATAGAAATGGATTCTCTTAAATTCACACCTTTGAAGACCTCTACTGTGAATACCTCGGCTATGAATGCCTCTGTTGTGAAGGCATTTGCTGCTACTCTGGCTGGATCGTCATCCGCTCTGAGGGAGACATCACCTACTCAGCGTCTTCAACACTGGGTATCGAATGCACTGGTTAAGGAGTACCGTCAACACGGTACCATTCCAACCCTGGAGGATGCTCGACAAGCCCTCCAAGTGAACAACTCACCCTGGTCATCCGGACAGCGACGACCAGCGATCAAGAAGCAGGTGGTGCTAACCATCTTCTCCAACCATTTTAGGTCATTATCCCCGGAACACAACAACCATTCCCTCCCATATTCTGAGGAGGTGAATAAGAAGGTCACTCAGGCCCTTAATTCAAAGAAACATGAGTCCTTCCCGTGGGCTCCCACCAACAATCACCACCAGACTCATGCGACAGTACGCCCTCAACATGATGAGGGTGTTGTCTCCAGGCATTCGGCTCAGGTTCCTTGAACCCGAGCAGGCAAGACGAACCACCAGAGGCGACAACCGGTTAACAGTGCGAAGGTTCTTATCTCTGACTTTTCCGGATAAGTCCACCAACCTAACTTGGTGGCAAGCAACAAGCAGGCACACACACCCGTCCGTTTTAATTCCGCTATCCAGCAGACTCATCTGGCAGCAACACTCCATCCCGCCAGAAAATTCTAGAGGAGTACTATAGATAGGAACATATACCTATTTATAAATCATCATCTGGTCAGCAGGCTCGTCTGACTACAGATGATGGAGCTCTCCAACCCAATGTGTTGAAAACCGGTAAACATGCACATACACCTGCTTACACTTATCAGTCCTACCAGCAGCCTCGTCTGTTAGTATTGAAGGAAGTTCTTCAACCAAGTTCGGAAGAGTGAAATCAGCAGGCACATACACCTGCTAGTATTGATCAAGCCTACCAACAGTCTCATTTAGTAGCATTCGGAGAAGTCAGTCGAAAAGCTCTGATGACAAATAGGAGGAAGACACAACTCTCTGCCCACACACATGAGTACTGTCAGAATTCACTAACAGGAAAAGGAGGACAGGAGTAGGAACACACACCTACTCCAAGCATGGAATGGATGTATATACCCGTTCCGGCAGCTGAAGTCACCAAGCACATTCTGTCAATCGTGAAGCAGCATAAGCAAATCCCTGCTCATATTCTGGATGCCTTCTAGGATATTATAACAACTTCAGCAGCATCACAGGGGAAGAAATGAAAATCTATCCCTACCAGTGGAGTGACACATCAACAGTTCACTTCGGAACAGACACACACCTCTGTTCCAGTCCAAGAGGGTTGTGGGGAATACTCCCCCATATCATACGAACAACCAATTCAGACACATACACCTGATTTGAGTGGAGATAATCAGCCTAAACTGATCATTTTTCTTGAGCAGGCACATACACCTGCCCATAATGACCACTTTCAACAACAAGTTGTTCCTAAATTGAGTAAGAAGGCATCTAAGAAGAAGACCCACCCAACACAGTTGATCATTTTTCTTGAGCAGGCACATACACCTGCCCATAATGACCACTTTCAACAACAAGTTGTTCCTAAATTGAGTAAGAAGGCATATAAGAAGAAGACCCACCCAACACAGTCAATAAATCAAGGGCCAATCTTTAGTAAGGCCTTACTTGATGCTGGAGTTCTTGATGCACTCATAAAATTATCTATTACCACTCAAGATTATACTCTCTCAGTTCCCAATAGTGGGAACATTAATTCTGAAAGTCTGCACTAGACACTTCCTATGAAGGCTTGCTTCATGACAATTCAGTCGATCTCGAAGTTTCATCTTTAGATGAGAGCCACAAGAACCCTCTGTGTGGCCAGAAGATCAAGGAGCAAAATGTTTCATCTTTTGCTGTAACCCACCATGGTGGTCCTCCCCATGATGATGAATTTAGCTGCAAAAGTCCTCTCCGTAGTAATAATGCACATTGCCTGAAAAATTCTCCAACGGACAATGTAGTGACGATAAATCCCTCTTATCTTGAGGAATTTGAAAATGTGAAGTCAGTCATGTCTAATGCTTTACCTCTATCAGGTGAAACACTTTCTCAATCAGAAGATATCCTGTGGTGTAGTTCATTCTCTGAACCACCCCTGGGTCGTTCATATTTTAGTTTAATCAGTGAATTCTCTTCCAATATTGTTAAATCCGATGAAGCAGCAAGGAAGCACCAGCTCTGGTCTAATCAGGTAGAAGAATATTCATCGAATGATAAAGATGAAGTACTGAATATGAGAAAACAACTGAAGAAAGGTGAAGTGCCAGTTATGTTTTAGCCTTTGGATGATTCTTAGTATGACATTCCATAGATGTTGACAGAAGATGGAATTCATGATATTTTTCTCAACATATGGAAAACTCTTTGTCAGTTGAAAAATAAAATATTATCTTATGATGAATATGAAAATCATTTCAAGATAATATAAGGGTTACAACACCAAATTGATTTGGCATCTCTCTCAGTTTCTCAATATCTGAAGGATGAAAAGTAGCAGAGAGCCCTTCAGTGTTCATGCCTTGGCGCACTAAGAATATTGCTCCAGTTAATTTCCAATACCCCATCTGGTATTAATATCAGGGGATAGGGTGTTCATGGAGCGCTACATTTCACTATACTCTCTAGTCAGCAAAGCCCACAGAAAATGGTCTCATGCAATGTTATTGCCAATGGCTGGCCACAACCAATTGGCTTTGTTTGTAATCAAAGGCTCGCTCAAGAATAGATCTCAACTAGTTCCTCTCAAAATCCAGCATACAGAGAACAAGTTGTTAAATTACTCCTGCATCAAGAAAATGATAATATTGAACATGCCTCTCGTTTGGAGCAAACACATCATCAAGTGACAGAAGTGTCAGAAACCATCCAATGCACTTTTGAGCTAGGTGATAAAAGTGGATGCAGGTTGATGCATCCAACTAATTTCCAGACTAAAGTCCGCAAGATCAGAAGAGATTTCAAGAAAGTCTCAGATATAGAAACTCAAGAACCACCTTAGATTTCCAGACTGGGGACTCTTTTAACCCAACCCTCGGAATCAACAAATAGGATTCGAGGAGTTGAGGAGGAACAACCCCAGTCCACAGGACTAGGGACTTTTTCAAATCCTCAATCTCTCCCTCACAGAAAGTCGGTCTTCTCTCGATTAGGGAAGAATACACAAGAGGAACGAAGAGAAAAATTATCAGGAGATTCCCTCCAAATTATGGTTCATCAAGAAGTTCCGGAGTGATCAAATTGAAAAAAGGAAATGTCTCATCAGGGACACGAATGTAGAAAATATCGCAGAAATTCTGATAGAAGGGATGCAATGTGTTATGCATCAATCAATGTCATCAATTTCATCATTGCTGATCCCCCAGATGAGGCTCAATCAGAGGGATCAGATGAGGAATCTCCTGCTCAAGAGGTTGTACGCACAGACACAAATGAAGAAGGTGTGCGTACACAAAATCAGAGGATTACCCAGAATTTAGGTAATCCTTTAAGTAACCCACTTCCCCATCTCCAAAAGGGATCTAATAAGGGGAAAGGAAAGAATCAGGATAGATACCCTTCCTATAGAGAATGGCAATCTCTCTCATTAGAGAAAATATTTGCACAACAAGAGGAAGAAATGAAGGAGTTGAGGAGGTTGAATGCAGAACTACTTCAGGGTAGTATTCCTCCTAAGCATGATGGAGTCAGTCATCCAAGGGAATTTGTTGCGGTTACTAAGATGGATCAAGAATATCCTCCTCTACATGTACACCCTCACAAGTCTAATCCTATGGGTCATGTGCAACAATAATCGGTGGTGCTACCATCAGTTGTAGTACTAGACACCACATCTGTCCAAACTCTAATCATTGCACCTACTCAAGTCCATGCTCAACTGGATGTTTCTCAAAATTTAATAACTAATATTGAGTCATTAATAGCTCTGTTGGAAGCTATGGAGGGAAATCACACTCAAATTCAACCAGAAAAGAGAGCTTACCCTGAATGGGTTAATGAAATTCCTCCCCCATCAAATTTTTCAAGTTCCACATTCCCAATCTTTAATGGTTCGGGAGACCCAGAGAAAAACTTAACACATTTTGTTTCTATTTGCGATCCTATGATGGGAATACCTCAGCAACAAGAAGTAGTTAAGCTCAGGTGTTTTGTATAATCATTACAAGGGCCTACCTTTGTCTGGTATACAATCTTGCAATCCTGGTCAATTACTAGATGGGAGGATCTCCGCCAACGATTCCTTCTTCAATTCAGCTCAACTTTGACAAAGACAACAATTTTTGATCTTACAAACTGTAAGAAAAAGGAGAATGAAAGGGTTTCAGATTTCATTGCTTTTTGGAAGGGATTAACATATTCCCTGAGCTTAGCACTCCCTTAAGAGGAATTGTTGCCAATCTGTGTGGAAAATTTATGTGATGAGGTATGCACACCGTTGATACCTGTGAAATATACAGGAGGATTTCGAGACATTACTTCAATCGCTCAACAGATTGAAGATTCTCTTATAATGACTAAGGATAATTCTCGTGTAATTCCATCAGCTCTAGGAAGGAGAATGGGTAAAGTAGAGATTGCTACAGTTATGCTTAAACAACCACCTGTACCTGCTTCTACTTCAAGTCCTTTATCTTCTCGAAGGGATCCACCTCCTGAGCGTCAACAACAGAGGCCGTTTTGTTAAGATGATCAAAGAGATCAATGAAGAAAGAAATTTGAGGATCTGAAGAGTAAAGTTTACTCTTTCCTAAATGAACAAGTTCTTTGTTACTTAATTTCGGCTCTGGAAAATAATTTGGTTCAATTGCCAAGGCCCAAGAGGCCAAACAAGGAAGGAGATGAAGACCGTCCCAACTATTTCCCGTTTCATCAGATGTTGGGGCATCCCATTCAGGAGTGTTTTGTCTTCAAGGACCTCTTGAAAAAAATGGTCGACTTGGGACAAGTCAAAATAAAAGGTTCTTCAACTCAGGTAGAATGTGTTACTGCTACAGATCTAGAGGAAGAAGGCGAGTGGAAAGAAGTCAAGAACAAAAATGTGCAAAAATATGATGATTGGATGGTCAGAAAAACGATCAAACGAAATCATGCCATTTTGAGAACGTAATTGAAGAATCCAATTGTGTCTTCTTCCTTGAATGCCACAGAAAAAACCTCTTCATCAGAGGGGAAATCGTCAAAAGGGCGGTATAATTCCAAGAAAGAGGAACAATTAGAAGAAGATGAAATCATGTCAAAGCCTAAGTTGTCTTTGACTCTGGAAGATTTTATTCCATCTACTTCAAAGCCATGGGCACCGTCCCACCAAACGACACAACCTAAATTGGCTAATCAGGCAGAGTCTTCATCAGACAAAGAGTTGATTTTTGTTTCTTTTTATATGATTCACTTAACAGATCCATATGCCAGTCGCAGTTTTGATTTTGATGAGCCCGGGTTCCCTGTATTAAACAGAGGAATCAGAGGGAGTTCTAGAGGCTTAGGGTACAAGGGAAGACGTGGATCTTTCAGAGGCCACTATTCCAATTCTACCCCTACTAGAACTGTGTATGCAGCAGAAAATCATGGCAGAGCCCTTCAACGAGCTCAACAATAACAAGAAAGTTCTTCTACACAAGGCGGATTCAGTGCTGGCACAGTTATTCTGGAAGATCAGTTAGAGGTTCCACCTTCTTCCTCTCAGAAAGTAAATAGACCTAATTGGTCTATTCTTCCAAATCCATGAGTGTTACCAACTCCTATCCCGGTACAAGATGCATCAACTTCCAAAGCATCAACTTCTAAGACACCTGTGAAACCACATGTTCCTATTGGGAAATGCAGACCATTGGATCAAAAGTATGATGTATTGAAACACTTTCCCATGTACCAGCTAAGTTATCAATTTTGGACGCCTTTAATTTATCAAAGGGTCTTCGGGAGGCACTCATCGAGGCTTTGTCAAGTCCTCAGGAGTTTGAAACTGAAATTGATGTGGCTAAAGCCTACCATGTTGAGAATAATCCTGCAGAATACCATGCAGTGATATCTTTCACATATGAAGATGAAGATGATGTCATGAATGGACATATTAGACCTTTGTACGTATTTGGAAAGGTCAATGGTGTAGAATTCTGAAGAGTCTTCATTGATAATGGTTCAGGAGTCAACCTCATCCCCATTCGTACACTTCGTCGATTGGGCCTCACATAATCTCATTTATCTCATTCTACTTTGATAATACAAGGATATGATAAAAATGAACAAGAACCACTGGGCGAGATTACACTCATAACTCAGTTTGGAGATCTTTTATCCAATTAAGATTTCATGGTTGTTGATAAAGACTCAGCCTTCAACATCTTTCTTGGTAGACCATGGATACATCAGCATGCAGTTATCCCTTCATCATACCATCAATGTCTCAAATATTGTTTCAATGGTCAAATTGGAACATTGTATGGTTATAAGTCCTTGTTCATGACATGTGAATCTCAATACATTGAGGCATAATTCTATCACATGAAGGGAAAGGAGAAATCCACAACAAGGGAGATTACCAAAGTTAATGCTCCATATGGTTTGGAAAAGATTCCATTAAACCCATTTACACATGTGAGTACAGATTATGTGTTTCCTATCAGTCAAATTGATAGGATAGACCCAAATCAAAATACTCTTATGGAAACTTCCAAAATTACAATTACGGCAATCAAGCCAGACAGCATGGGAGAAATTGGTGTTCCACCAAGCAATGATGAAAGCTCAAATGGGGATGTCTTCATTTCATCTGCTGAAATCCAGCAAGTCTATACTTCACCAATTAGATTAGAAGAAGTTATATCAATATCAGAGGTGAAATTATGATGTCGATTCTCAATCCATAATCTCCTCTATATTACCCAAGGGAGACCCTTCATCATCAATCGGGTCAGAAATGGAAGCTTCTTCTTCTTTAAGATGTTCAAATTTTAACATCTCTTCTGATCATGGAAATTCTGCTTCATCATCTACTATGCAAGTAGAAACAGAAGAAATAAAACATGTTGAAGAAGAAGAGGAAGATCTCAGGGATGCTCCTCCAACATTTGAAGAGTGTATCTCTACCATCATGGATGAACTCAGAGAAATAAATCTGGGTACAAAAGAAGATCCATGCCCCACTTTAATTAGTGTGGTCATGACTCTTGAAGAGCAATAGATGTATATTTATTTTTTAAAGAAAAATCGAGATATATTTTCTTGGAAATATACAAAGATTGCAGGGCTTGATCCTGATGTTTCCACTCATCACTTGGGTTTTCTAGAAGAACATTGAAGATTCAAACAAGCCGCTAGAAGAACACACCCAACTTATGCTTCCAAAATTGAGGCTGAAGTGGATAATCTTATCAAAGATAACTTCGTCAGATAAGTTCAATATCCCAAATGGTTGGCTAATATTGTCCCAGTGAAAAAGAAGAATGGGAAAATTAGAGTTTGCATTGATTTCAGATATCTTAATCAGCATTGTCCTAAGGATGATTTTCCAGTTCCGATTACAGAACTATTAATTGATGCAATAGTTGGCTATGAAGCAATTTCCTTCATGGATGGATATTTTGGATATAATCAAATCCGAATGGCTCCAAAAGATGAAGAATATACAGCCTTCAGAGACCCTTAGGGTGTGTTTTTCTATCGGGTAATGCCCTTTGGCCTAAAGAATACAGGAGCAACATATCAGCATGCCATGCATCGTATCTTCAAACCCTTTTTAGGGAAATTTGATGAATATTTTGTGGATGATTTGGTGGTTAAATCCAAACAACGTTCTAATCACTTGGCTGATTTGGAAATCATATTCCACAAACTTCAGAAACATAATTTGAATATGAACCCCTTAAAATGTTCTTTTGGGGTAACCTCAGGAAAATTTCTCGGCTTTGTTGTATTCCATCGTGGTATTGAGGTCGATCTTGAGAAGAAAAAGTCAATCCTTGGTATGTCACCTCCTCAAAATTTAAAGGAATTGAGAGGACTTCAAGGACACTTGGCCTATATTTGGCGTTTCATCGCCAATTTGGCAGGAAAAAGTTTACCCTTCACCAAATTGATGAAGAAGGGAGTCACTTACCAGTGGACTGAAGAATGTCAAGAAGCATTCAATATTCTCAAGAAGTATCCCTTGAGTCCACCGGTGTTAATGACACCTATTGAAGGAAGAACACTTATCCTTTATGTGACAACTCTATAGAGATCATTGGGTGCCTTTCTTGCTCAGAATAAAGATGTTGGGAATGAAAACAGCCTATACTATCTCAGTCAGACTATTCTTGAAGTAGAAACCTGATACTCAAATATTGAGAAGTGCTTCCTAGCATTAATCTTTGCAGTTCAGAAATTGAGACACTATCTGCAACATCACAAGGTCCAATTGGTATCTCGCAATCACCCGCTAAAATTCATCCTTAGTCGTCCAATGCTTACAGGACGTATGACAAGGTGGGTAGTTATTTTTCAGCAATTTGATATTCAGTATTTGTCTCAAAAGTCAATAAAGGGACAAGCTCTGGCTGATTTCCTTTTTGAACATCCTTCAATAGAAGATAAATCTTCAGATATTGAACTTCCTGATGAGGAAGTATTCTTTATTCAAGATAGTCTTCAAACATGGGAAATGTACTTTGATGGTGCTTCTAGAAGTCCAAAAGGGAGAAAAATGGAAAATCCTAAATTCAACAATGTTGGGTTAGGAATTGTACTCATTTACCCAGAAAAGGAAGTTCTACCTTATTCCTTCTCATGGTTGGGAGTCGGTACAAATAATGAAGTGGAATACCAAGCTCTCGTTGCAGGCTTGGAGTTGGTACTTCAAGCAAAAATGAATCACTTAAAGGTGAAAGGTGATTCAGAACTGGTAATCAAACAAGTCAATGAGGATTATGTAATCAGAAAAGTAGAACTAATCCCTTTGTATGATTATGTCAAAGAGTTAATGGCAGAATTTCCTTCGGAACTGACATTTTCTTATGTCCGTAGATCACAAAATGCCCAAGCTGATGCACTGGCTAATATACCCACAACTCTGGCAGATCCAAATCAGGATGAGACAAGTATCAGTATTGCCCACCGTAGTACAATTTCACCTTATGTTCAAGCCAGAACAGAGTAAATCAATGAAATTAGTCCCATCTCTGAACCCTATGGTCATACTACAGGATGAATGACACCTATCATGGAATACCTTCAAAGTGGAACACTTCCACCTGATAGAGCTGAGAAAGAACAAGTCTGGAGATGTGTAGTCAATTTCACCCTTTATGATAGCACAGATCACTTAGAGAAAGTTCTCTACAAAAGTTGTTTTGATGGAGTTATCTTCAGATGCATTGATGGTGAAGAGACAATGGATTTCATGAAAGAAGTGCATGCAGGAGTCTATGGTGCCAATCAGTCTGGACACAAACTATCTAATCAAATTCGAAGGCTTGGATATTTTTGGACTTCAATGATACAAGATTGTGTTGATTTCACAAATAAGTTTAATTATTTCCAAGTACATTCCAACTTCATTCATCAACCCCCTGAGTTGCTTCATACAGCTAAATATTCATGGCCATTTTCCACATGGGGAATGGATGTAGTGGGACCTTATCCTTCGGCTACAGCCAAGCAGTTGAAGTATATTCTTACAGCTACTGACTTATTTTCCAAATGGGAAGAGGCAATACTCCTCAAAGAAGTTAGTTCTAAATGCGTTGTAAACTTCATCAAGTCTAACATCATTACCAGATTTGGTGTCCCTCATACCATATTGACAGACAATGGCACCAACTTCTGTTCATCTGAGGTGAGGAAGTAGTATCGAGAATACAACATTAAATCCAATCATTCCTTTTGGTATCATGTAGCAGCCAATGGCCAGATAGAAGCTTTCAACACGACTCTTTCAAACATACTGCAAAAGATGGTGGATAAAGATAAGAAATCATGGCCTGATAAACTTTTTCATTCTTTATGGGCTTATCGAACTACCACCCGCAATGCAACGCGGTGAACTCTATATTCATTGGTATATGGAATGGAAGTAGTCTTGCCCATTAAGGATCAATTACCCTCACTCAGAGTATCCATTTGTGATCAGTCATCTACAAATGAACAATCTCAAAAGTGATTGGACGAATTGGAATGGTTAGATGAGAAAATATTGTGCACCCTGCATCAATTGGAAGTCTATTAGAATCGAATAGCAGGAGCTTTCAACAAAAAAGTTCATCTTCGTTCATTCGTTCAGGGAGAATTTGTATTAGTTCTCAAAACTCCAATGATACCAGGAATGAATCCTCCCAAGCTTGAGACAAAATGGGAATGACATTATTCAATACATAAGGTCTACTCTAATGGAGCTTATTCTTTAATCTCAATGGATGGAGAACTCATCACTACTCCAACCAATGCTATATTTCTGAAGAAGTATTTTGTATAAACACAAAATACATCATCCATGGTCCATGCATACGACCTTAAACTATTAGCATTTCATATCGTCCAGCAAGATGTTAAACTGCATCATCATCCACGGTCCATGCATACGACCTTAAACTATTGGAATTTCATATCATCCAGTAAGACGTTAAACTGCATCATCATCCACGGTCCATGCATAGGACCTTAAACTATTGACATTTCATATCGTCCAGTAAGACATTAAACTGCATCATAATCCACGGTCCATGCATATGACCTTAAACTATTTGAATCCATATTGTCCAACATGACGTTAAACTGTATTTTCCCCATCGTCTTAGCTACATGACGCTAAACTGTACAACACCCTTATTGTCCAACATGACATTAAACTGTGTCCCTATATTTGTCTTGCATGATGTTAAAATGTACTGATCATTCGTCCTACGTGATGTAAAATTGGAAAAGTCTCTAATACGTCCAACATGACATTAAACTGTGTCCTCTTTTGTCTTTACTACATGACATTAAACTACACAGTCCCCCTTTCGTCCAACATGGCCTTAAACTGTATTTTCCCTATTGTCCTTGCTACATGATGATAAACTGTATAGAAGTCCCTTAATACGTCCTATATGACGTTAAACTGTATTTTGTCCCTACTACATGACACTAAACTGTGCAACACCAATAGTCCTCACCGAAAGACTTTAAACTGCATAGTCCCTTCATATGTCCTACATGACATTAAAATGTGCATTATTAAGGTTGTTGCTACCTCTTGTTTCTCACACCGAGTATGACTCACGTGAGCTTAGAGTAAACTTCAACCATAACACCCTCTCTGGGCTGCTAACCATGCGTATTTCCCAACATCCTTTTTTAGGTCATTGTCCCCAAGAAAAAATTGATTACTAATTCATTCTTTAATTGAACTATGTAGACTTTGATCCTTGCCTTCTAGGTTGGGTACGTAGGCAAGCTTCTGAGGTTCAAGCCCAAAACCAATTTCTTCACATTGGTTCACCTTTCTCCTTGCTACATGACGTTAAACTGTACAACACTTTGGTCCAGTACGACAACAAACTACAACATTCTTTGATACCCTCACCTGAGAGGGAATCATTATTTACATTGATCTACAATCATGTTATATTCTAAAGAGTATGTGCATACATGGAAATGCCTGAACCTTTTATCTTGGGTCAAACCATCATTGCACTAAAGTCCCCTTTCACCCTTCACTTGTACAAACTAAATCTATAAAGAGGGTATTTCAAGAACTATGTGAGGATTGATTCCCATCCTTATGGGATACGTAGGAACGTTCGAGTGTCCCTCGAATCTAGCCCCAAGTCTTTGGGCCTAACCCCAAATTCCATTTTCAGTCCCCTGTCCCTATGAAAACACACACTGTGTATTCATTATTATGGTCCGAACTCTATGACCCTAAACTAAGATCTCCCATACTTTTGTCCCACATGACATTAAAATGTATTTCAAGAACTACGTATGGATTGATTCCCATCCTTATGGGATACATAGTGAAGTCCAGTATCTCAATTCAGGACCCAGCCACAACATGATTATGGTTGGCATTGGTATATATATCTCTACATTCATTGAAAAAATGCCCATTTTTATGTGTCATACTCCTAACCTTAAATACTTCCAAATCTTTATAACCATTTTTTTTGACTTATGGTCACAAAATTTCCAATTTCTGAGAGTTCTTTTGCCTGACTATGCAACATGTGCCCTTAGGCGGCCTTGCATAAACAGTCTACATAACAAACTTGTCATCCAAAAGGTACTATCATTTGACTATGTAGCCAATTCCCTTAGGTGGACCTGTATAATTCAACCCCCTAACAGGTTTGTCAAATAATGGTAACTTAATTCTTGGAATAAAAACCTCTTTCATATTTATTGGTCTTATCAACAATATGTAAGGATCTACAAAAAATATCCATCCTTAACATATTTTTCTCATGTTCTTTTTCATGATCTGAAAGTATTCAAGTCCATGTTTTATATTTCGCTTCCCTAAGTTTGGGTCAGACCTTCTTAGGAGTGACATTAATCTAGTTCTTAGACGATCTTGCTTGGAAATATCTTCTCCATATTCAAGTACCTCTCTCCATACAAAAAACTCTATGCTTTGGAAAATTTGAATCACCATAAACTTCCATTGGTTTTTTAGCAGTAGAAAAGTAAATTTTTGAGAGTTCTTTTGCCTGACTATGCAACACATGACCTTAGGCGTCCTTGCATAAACAGTCTACATAATAGACTTTTCATCCAAAAGATACTATTATTTGACTATGTAGCCAATTCCCTTAGGCATCCCTACATAATTCAACCCCCTAACCGTTTTGTTAAATAATGGTTACTTAATTCTTGGGAACTACTTCTTCTTATTCCTTTTAGCCCTTTTTCGTATCATTACTCAGATTCGAAATTTATTAAGTCATAGTTTACATGTTTTCCTTCATACTTGAGTGTGGTGATATGTTTTCAGATAAGTTGTTAAGGAATTGAGTCAATTTTAATCCATTCGGTCAAAGCTATTTCGACCTTAAACATTAGCCTTATTTATGTCCAACATGCTTGAATTTAGACTGCCAATAACCACAAAGACCACTGGTATCTATTTTTTATTTCCTCAGAGTCAAATCCACTTTTTTCTCTAGATCCAACTTTGAAGGGTGACTTTTTTTGACGCTCCTTTCCATCACAGAATCTAACGACTGAAAAAGGGAAATACCTGTGTCCAAAGTGATTCATTCTTTGAAGAAACATCAAAAATTGAAAAAGGCATGAACAAAGATTCAAATGCACTTGGGTCACGCAAGTTCCACCAAGGTCACGCACGTATACTTACACACCACCAATGGTCGCGTAGGTGACTTGCGCGCCCTCTTTGAATTTCGCCCAGGGTCTTCACCAACCTATAAATACCCCCAGTGGGCCACCCATTTCAAGGACGAAAAATTCTAGAAACTCATATTTGAGCTCCTGGTGCCCTAGTCTCTTTTCAAAGATTCCGAACACTTCTAAGGTAATTTATTACCTAGAATGGAATATCTAAATAGGGGGAGTAAGGCCTATGTGTTGAAACTCATCAACACTTGCGCGCCAAAGTGACCAAACATTAAGGGAAATGGCCACACTTGCGCGCCGCCTTACCCCTTTTATAGAACTTGCGTTCCCCTCTTCTAGAAGCCTCTAGGGATAATAATAAGGTCTTGAGCCAAGTCTCACCCAAGTATTACCCTAAGGGTTGACCGTTGCGCAAGTACCCATGTGTCTTGCAAGTATACTTGCACGACCATGACTTGTGCGCCCACGTAGGACTTGCACGCCACCTTATTTTTCAGTGCCCCTCCTACCTATTTCACCTCTCTTATGCCTATCCACTTATCCTCTTCAAGATTAAGCCTTCAAAACTCTCTCCAAATCCATTCATGGAATGATTTCCTTGTTGGATTCCTTATCTAAAAGGAATTATGTGGAACATCTCTTAAAACCTAGTGATTTACATATCATCATGTCACTAAGGTCAGATATTTCATTCATTCAACCTCATCCTTTAAGATGAGAGAATCCTTAAACCGGGCCCCCTTTTCAAGAGTAATCCCCAATCCAAGTTATCTTAATTTGGGCATCCTCATTTGGAGTAAGCCCCAAGTCCCCTAACCTGGGCATCCTCCTTAGGAGTAAGCCCCAATCATAATTTACTAACCTGGGAATCCTCCTTAGGAGTAATCCCTAGTCCTAATTTCCAAATCTGGGCATCCTCCTTAGGATTAATCCCCGACCATAATTCTCTTAGCCTGGTCTTCCTTCTTAGGAGTAAGCCCCAGTCTCAAAGTCTACAAATATGGGCATCCTCCTTAGGAGTAAGCCCCAAGTCCCTTAAACCTGGGCCTACTCCTTAGGAGTAAGCCCCAAGTCCCTTAAACCTGGGCCTCCTCATTAGGAGTAAGCCCCAAGTCCCTTAAACCTGGGCCTCCTCCTTAAGAGTAAGCCCCAGTTCTCTTAAACCTGGGCCTCCTCCTTAAGAGTAAGCCCCAGTTCTCAAATCCTTTAACCTAGACCTCCTCCATAGGAGTAATCCCCAGGCACAATTTCTCTTAACATGTCTTAATTTACTTTTTATTTGGGATTCCTTCTTAGGAGTAAAACCCAATCATTAGTACCCTCCTAATTTGGAAATCTTCCTTAGGAGTAAGCCCCAAGTTAGAGTATCCAAATCTCCATGAAGTACATATACCTTTATGGACCTTGTTCCCGGGTTTCTTCCATGAAGTAAATCCTAGTCTTCATCTATTTGGGTAGTCATACATACATAATCCCCACATCATTTCTTATGATGGCATAATTGTCTGGTTTTACCAATACCTCTTTTTTCTCACACTGAGCATGAATCACATGATCTTAGAGTGTAAAAGTAATTACGACATCTTTCTTTGAGCCATAAATAAATCATAAATATCATACTCCCTTACTCGAAATACGTGCGTTCTGATTCCTTTTCCAAAAACAAAGGATATGTAGGTAGCCCATCTACAGGTACGATCCCAGCTCTGAAATAATACATGTTCTTCTAAATGACAATAAACTTCAAGTACCCCATTGAGTGGCTTTAAAACCAGTATGGTCATCATAATGACCAAGAGAATTTTATGTATTGAAGGATACCATTGAATACGAATCTCTAACAAATACAGATGATTATCTATTGATGAAGAACCTCGAATACATATAAAATAGTCTCTAAATTTCATTCATACTAATTATTGATTGTCAGATATAAAGAAAAGCTCATCTTCATACTTGGTAATATAATAAGGATTCACAAAAATAACTTAAATCTACAAAGATAATCCTGGAGTAGACAATAATTCCCCCCAAAAAGGTGTGATGAGTCTGACCTCCCATCCTCTCGACCAATGCAAATTCTTAAGTTTCATCAGTTCATAACTAATGAGCACCTACCTCTGGAAAGTAGGTCCAAATGGATATGGAATCATTGGATTTTTCCTGTTCCATGAATAAAATCATTAGAAACCACTTGGAATGTTTGAATCTTAAATCTATGAGGTCATCCCCAATTATAGAGGAAACAATGTGTTAAAGCTGTTAGTGCCTGGATAGAAAAACATCATGCGAGGTAATATATTCTTCTAATATTCTTGAGTTTATGCCTTATTTGATCCAGGATATATAAACTCCTTCATTTCACCCACCATGGTCTATGATTTGGGACATGATGTGGATATATTTAGGTTCCCTTGGTGTTGATTATGCTAGTTTGTGTCTTATTTTTCTTGTATTATGTGTGAAAATATTATGAATTGATATTGGGGAAACATCACTCTTTAAGAAATTTCCTTTTTTTACATATACAACCATGTGATATTATCCTTTTCATGGATTGTATGTCTTAAATGTAGGATACTTTTGATTTATATAAGAGGCATGATATATTCTATGATGATAATTGAGAGTATGCTGTGTTTGTTAGTGAGTGATACACTCAGATGGGTTGAAGGCATATTAAGTCCTTATCTTCCTTAATATTGATATGATATTGATTTTATTATAGGATCAACTGGTGATATTTACCAGGTTTGTTTAGGATTACCCTAATGTCCTTCTAGAAGTGGTTGGGATGATAGATCCATGATGTGAGATCATGTTTAGGATAGATCTAAAGTTGGGTGTCTCTTTTATATCGATGTTCCCATATATATAGTTCCTTATAAGTTACAGGATCTATGGATTCAGATTAATGATCTTCAATAATGAGGTATTACTCAACATAATTTGTTTCTTTGGGTTGATCTTATTTTCTTATTGAAGGAGGATGATTTTAGTATGCATTTGTGAATAAATTATCCCCACTCAAAAATGGTTATAGTGAAGAACCACTATCCTCTTCCTCAAATTGATGATTTATTCAATTAATTGAGGGATCCAACTAGTTCTTGAAGATAAATTTTCATTCAAAGTATCATAAAATGTTATTGAAAAATGTAGATACTCCAAATATTTCTTTAAATTAATGTTATAAGAATTTCAAATTCAATGTAATTTCATTTGGTTTCATAAAATCTCAAACCATCTTCATGGAATTGATGAAATTTATATTTTTTGAATTTCTGTATCAATTCATTGTGGTGTTTATCAATGAAATATTAGTGTATTCAGTGTCTTAGGAGGAGAATAAAAAGCATCTATGGCCCATTTTTGGAGTTCTTCAACGTCATCAGCTATTTGGGAAGATGTCAAAGTATAAGTTTTATGTTTTTGAGGTTTATTTTTTGGGAGATGTTATGACTTAGTTTGGTGTATCCATGGACCCTTCAAAGATATATGTGGTTTGATAAGTGTAATTCATGCATACATTTTATATTGTTTTATTATATTGATTTTTGTATTTAATTGATTAATCTTTCCAATTTTTTATCAATTTTAATTGTTTCATATTTTATGGTAGGAAAGAATAGATTTGTGAGAAAGGAAAGAAAAGTGGAGTAAAAAATAGCCAAACAACACTTCACATTGTGAGAAAAGTGAAGCGGCGAGACACTAGATTTTTGAGAATAATAATGGAGTAATTATAATACACATAAATTAAGAAACCAAGGCAAGATGATATTTGAGAGAATAAAAAAGTAAAACATGTCATGAATCATCAGTACATGATGTATAGTATCAGTTCGTGACATGCCAATAGGATAAGTCATGACATGCATACATGCTGTGAATGACCAGTACACATCATATACCATCAGTAAACAATGTGGAAATAGTAAAAGTTCCAAATTAATGAATTCGATACATGCAAGAGTCATATGGATGCGAAGGAAACTCAGATAAGTATTACGCATATGTACTTCACTTACACATCATGTGCTGAGTAAAAGATTCAAATTAGTGTAAAAAACTCATGAAAACAGATATAGAATGCAGATACTGACACATACCATGAGTACATGAAGTGTACATTCATTACACATTGTGACCCATGTAAGGTAGACCCCATTAAGCACCTATAAAAAGAGCCCCTTGACACACCATTTTGAGCATTCCAGAGCTCGACGAGGATCCACTGCCTTAGATAGACACCACCGCAGAGTCCTACTTCACCAAATTCTTTAGGATTTTTATTTGTTTCTTTTACACACCCACTCATGGTTAGAATGAGTAAGAGATTTATTTATTTTAGAGCATGTATGATGAAGTGTAATTTAATGTTTGAGGTATTTTATATTTTAATTCAATTCATGTTGGGATTTCACATCTTCTCTTCAATCTTATTTAATTCTTGATTCTTCTTACATAACCATTGTGAGTGGGGTTTGAGATTTGGTTTTATTTCATTATTTATTTTAGCATGACCATTTCCTAATATGATTAAATACATTTGTTTAATATGTGATCTAGGGACTTGAATTCCACCATGACCATTGGGTTTGTCCTTCCCTATGTTTAAATAAGGTTTTGGGTTACCCACCCTTTGTAATCTGAAGTACCTGACCATAAAAAAAGGAGAACATAGGATGGATATCTTTTTTCATGACCGTTGTACTCACTATGATCTGATTTTGATGACTGCATGATTGCTAATTAATTATTTCATACCTCACCATTCATGAATCTGGAATCATTGCTTCCTGAAACCCATTACATCTTTCGTCTCCCATATTCTGAATCAAACACATTCTCATTAGTTTAGATTTATTTTCAGAGATTAAAAATTATTTTCAGTTTATTTTATTTAATTAATATTTTCTTTAACCCTATCTCTGTGGGTTCGACCATGGAATTGAATTTTCTATACTACATTTTAGTTTAGCGGTTTGTTTTTTCGTTATTTCAAATTTCTAAATTCGGTAACCTGGTGGGAATTAACTATTCTCATGGGGTTATCATAGTTATTTCTTGGTAATCCCCCAAGAACGATTTAGAGGTGTGGATTTTCCTTATTCTTGTAGGTTATTATAGGAGGTTTGTACCAAAATTATGTCAGACTATGACCCTTATGAACGCTATGACCATAAAGGATCAAGATTTTACGTGGATTGAATAGTTCCATGTTTCTTTCAAGTATTTAGAGGAGAAGCTAGCTAGTGAATCATTTTTTTTCTAGAGGATGTTTTTGTGTTTGATATTTATTTTTATTTTTAACACCTTGGATTAGATTTTGTTATAATATAGGAAAGAGAAGTTATATTTTTCAATTCTTAAAAATTATACCCTTATGAATGTAACCTTGCTACCCATTATCTTGATCTTACTAAGGTTTCATTTTTACTTAATTCATAGTGATATTATCTCATTTTTAAGTGATTTTTAGTCTTCATATATCTCTATAGACTGAGGTATATACTCTTCCATTTCAATTTTAATTTTTTGAATCAATTATGGATGGAATTATTATAGAATTATGACTTATAGTTTTCATATACATTGAGTAAATGGAATAATGTTTCTGATTCTTTGAGAAGAGTTATACAATGATGTTGTGCACAAGTCTGGTGATGTTTGGAGGGTAATGGAGGGATCTCTATGATACACCTTTACATCAGATATGTTGAAGGTAGATGGTGTATTTAATATATGATAATGAACTAATATTTGTCTCATCAAGTGGATGAATCCAAACTATGTGATTCTAAGGTATAGGTTTTGTGATATCAATCTATTTGTTGTGATTCTCCCAAGTGATGGTATGAGGATGATCAATATCAAGTTTTGTTTCATGGAAGATATTTGTTCCATTAGAAATGAATGATGATGTTGTCCATGAGTTCTATAGTTTAACATTGGAGGTATATCAGGGTGTGGTTAATATGTATCACACCTTCTCAGTTCAGTTTTGGGGGTCTAGGATATAGTAGTCTATTGTAGAGTTCATATCTTGATGTTTGGTTTTCCAGAGGGTGAAGGCCACGAATCATATTTATGATTGGTTGAATTAGTCACTCTATGTTCCCCAATAAAAGTGGGGGGATATATCTATAGACTTCATCACCAACTTATCACATGATCAGGGTGTATGTGATGTTATATGAGTTATTGTGGATTATTTAATAAATTTATCTCACTTATTAGTGGTTAGGGAGTCAAGATCTATGATTTTTTATCGAAGTAAAATATAGAGGATGTGGTGAGGCTTCACGAATTTCTAATGATGACCATATTAGTTTGTGATCCCTATTTTATCTCTAGGTTTTTTATAGGTATCAATCATGATATCCCCTCATAGTCATGTCCTATCACCACATTTTACCTATATATGGTTACTCAGACAGAGAGAACTATCCATACTTTGGATTACATGTTTCATGCATGCATTCTAGAATTTAGAGGTTCATGGGAGAGGCACTTAACCTTGGTGGAGTTATCTTATAATAGTAGTCATCACTCTACCATTGGTGTGAACATGTTTTAAGAACTATATAGATGGACTTTTATAACTCCATTCTGTTGGAAAGATGTTGGAGAATCAGCTATTCTTGGGCTAGATTGGTGAACAACATAACAAATATGGTGTAAGAGATTTTTGAGAAAATTTAAGTAGTGAAATATATTTATAATTCCTATGTTGATCCTAGTATGAGGCCCATGGAGTGTATTTTTGGAGATCATGTTTTCATGAATATATCTCCACATCATGGGAAGATGATATTTCTTCATGGGTGTAAGCTTTCTTCCTAATTTTAGTACATTCCAAGGTGTTGGTTCATGTTTGAGAAGTTGTGTATCTGTTATCACTTCCACTGTAGATGATATAGATTCATTAAATTTTATATATGTCATAGATTTAGTGGAATCTTCATGATGATTCCCACATCATTGACTAAGGTGATCTAGAAGTTAAAGACAATGTGATCTTCAAGGAAAAACTATTGAGATCCCAGACCATAAGGAGAATATATTTCATGAGTTTGTTATTCATTTAGTTCATGTACTATGGTGTTGTGTATTCTTGGGGTATTTTAGTTGGGATTTAGAGTCACATATTCATGATTAATATATCATGTTATTTGATGTTTGATTTTGTGGAATTTTATGTATGAACTTTGCTAAATTTGGATATGATGAATGGTGTTGCATGTCTATGTTCCTTGTTCCTCTAATGTGGTGGATGAAATATTATAATAAATAGATCCTTGAGATATATCTTATGATGTTTTTTTTATCTTCCCTATTCCTTTATCTTTAGTATTTAGTTTAAATTTTCGAGGGAAATAATTTTTTGAGAGATATATGATTTAAGGGCCTAGTTTTTTCTATGCTATTCCTTTGTGTTTTAGAGTGACTGGAGGAATCATGGAAATAATGAGTTATTAGGAGTGTGGTTTGAGATGGTATTTTAGCTGGAGAAGGAGTTTGTGGTGTCTCCTATTAGTATTTAGTGTGATGAGGACTTAGAGATTTTATCTAATTTCCAAGGATAGAAAATTTTAGATGCTACTATAGTCCCTATGGAATAGAGTTAAAGGTGAAGGTTTTAATGTATATATAAATCTTAGTGTGACTATGGTTTAGTGCATAGGTTGTTCTTTGGATCCCTAAGAATCTGGTTTCCTTATCTCTATCTTTTTAATGGTAATTTCAGTGTGGTCTTGGGGTTGTGATGTTGAGTTCTAGAGGTTGGGCCCCCTAGTTTTGCTGATTTGGGGATTGTTGTGGCATGGTGCCTCAACTACACTATAGTGATTAGGGTTGAGCCTTTTTTTAATGAGGGATATATGTGGTTATTTTTAGTGTGAATTAAATATGGTGGCTTTTATTTAGACCATTGCAGCATGGACACCCTTGTTATTATTTAGTTTTAGTGAGAACCCTGTGGTCTACAACATGGTTAGGGGATTTTACACTATGGTCAATTAAAAATCTAGAATAGATATATATTTAGGAGTTCCCATAAATTTCAATATATTCCCTATCCTTGTCCCAACTCTTGGGTGACTCTTGGGTGATGTTTAGATCCTTTTCAGTGACTTTTGATCCCAATTTGTCGGAATCAACCCCAAATTCTAGAGATCATTTGATTGGTGATCTGAGATGAGTTTTCCAATTCTCCGTTGGTTCTATTATCTCTTGTTATCTCTTTCCAATATATGGATTCTTGTTTTATTTTATTTTCATGGGTTTTATATTAGTGATCGATGGTGGATTTATGGTGGGATGATATCCATAGGGATCATGATTTCCTCATGGGAGAGGTGATTGAAGATCTATTCTTGTTATTTTTTTCATTCTCAGATAACATTAAAAGATTCATGTTTAGGTATAAGATTTATGAATTCCCCTTATTTTATGTGAAAATGTGGGATTAAAATGATTTATCTACTTTTTTTTATGGTGGTATCAACCTAATAAAGATAATAATCTATAAAGTATGGAATAATAAAATATAGACTGGGATGTTGTGATCACATGTGGTTTGTGATATGATTAAATTCCTATGATACTTTCTAGATAGTGTGAAATTATTTCTTATGGTTCATATTATTCATTAACATATATGATATTCTTTAAATTGGTTAAAAAATATAAGTATGGTAAGATAAAGAAGATAATGAATGAGGCATGTGTAATTTAATTATCATTCTTCCTTGGAAATAATAGATTATGAAAGTACTGATCAAAGCATGTTTATGGTTGATTATTAGATATTTTTATCTACTAAAGTTAGGTTGATTGTATTGAAATATATCCTTAATTAGATGGTTAATTCAATATGGTAATGAAAAAGTTATTTTTCTAGATATAAGTGTTTGGGGTTGTTGGGAGCCCAACCTTTTGTTATGATATTTTTGACAAGATTGTGGGTTTGATGTTATTCCCTTGATTTTTACTTGAGTTTTTGGGATGAAAATATTTTTTTTTCTATTGTTGGGCAAAAATCCCTCAAGGTAACATTGCAGTTTTTTTTGGGTTGATTGTGTTTGTTGACAAAGCAGGTTTTCATGGATATTTGTCGAGTTCCCGAGAATTTGTTGACAATCCTTGTTGACAAAGAACGATGATAAAGGAAAGGATGATCTGGAGGCGGTACAAAAGGGAAGTACAAGGTGGCGCCGTTTCCCAGTGTTTGCCAAATTTTTGGGGCCCAAAATTTGGAGTTTGGTGAGCATCGCGAAAATAGGATTTCCATGAAGATCATAATTTAATATGGCAAAGGCATGAATTTCACGAAGATAGGATACATGGTTTGGAAATCGCGAAGACCAGAAGAATGGAGGCGGTGATGCTTCGTGATTACGTCAAGCTTCGCGAATGGCAGAGGCTGAAGCGCATCGCGGTAGTGAAGGGATTTGTGAGGGAGATTCGCGGCGAAGGCGCGAAGGAATGTTGGGCTTCGCGAGGGAGCTTCGTGGCGAAGTCGCGAAGGTATGTTGACGGTGATTCTTCGCGACTACGTCATGCTTCGCGAACGGAAAAGTGCCATGGTGCTTTGCGATTTGGACAGAATTCCGGCGGAATCTTTGGAGCTTCGTGATTTGAGATGATGTGGCGTTGACTTTGCGCGGAAGGGACAACGGTTGGTGAAATCGCCTATAAATAGAGGTCGACCCCCTCGAGAGAAGTAGAGAGAATTTTCAGAGAAAATCCATTACTCTCAGCTCGCAGAGGTGGTTCACAAAGGCAGTGTGCTTCGCGAAAGGTGAGCTTCGTGGCGGCTATTCTAGCTCCGCGAAAGGCGTGTGCCCCGCGTTGGCTCAGTGAGCTTCACGGAGAGGCAGGATCTCCGCGATGGCCTAAGCATTGCGAAGTCTTGAGCATTTCAAGAGTGCTTCGCGAGAGAGCTTCGCGAGAGAGTTTCGTGAAAAGGCAGGAGCTTCATGAAGGCTTGTTTGAGCTTCGCGAAATTGGGAGCCTAGCGAAGTAGGGTGCTTCGCGAAGGTGTTTCCAAAGTGCATTGCCCAGTGCTCAGAGGCAAAGAGGTATTCATCAGTGGATGAAGGTTGAACTTCAACAGAGCATCTACATACAGAGAAAGATGCATTCCTTAATGGAAATGAAGAGACCTACAGGTCTATAAACTGTGAGTGAATCCCTTCTGGAGCAGTGAGCTTAGGAAGAGGAAGTAGGTGATCCTCTCCACTGGCAGTGAGCCAGAGAGAGAGAAACATGGAGTGACCCTTGGGAAAGCAGTGAGCTGACCCTAAACCTTGTAAAGGCAGTGAGCCTGGGCATAGAAGTGATCTAGCCCGAACATTGTAATCCACAGGTAGTGAAGTTTAGTGGAATTTGGTACGACCGACAACCTGTCGGCGTATGCTCCTTGGACGTAGCCCAGTGAGGGTGAACCAAGTAAAAATCTCTGCTTCTGCCTGCTAATTTTCCTGCATTGCATTTAAAGCATCATCATCAGATAAAGGCGAAAGTAAGTGATCATAACATACACACAAGTGAAAACAAAGTGACCCTTGTAACAAAGAGGTCAAGATCCAGTGGGGCAGGAAGAACTTTGAAAAAGAATATCCATACCCTGATTCACCCCCCCTCTCAGGGTATATAGGCCCCTATTGTCCCTAACATCTATATATATGTTATCTAATATGATAGATCATTCCTATGATTTGATGTGTTGGATTTGGTATATTTGGGATAGGTGATGCATGTTGAGAGAGGGGAATGACTATTTCTAGATGGTTGTGTTAGGGATATTTATTGGTTGGTTGGTATGGGATGATTGCTTGGATTTCCCATTTTGGATTGATATTTACTTTTGATGTATGGTTTTACTAATCATTTTTTTATTTTTATTTTTAACTTCTGCTAAATTTGGTCTATGCACCATAAGTACATCTCCCTTTGGTTATTTCTGGCTGATTCCTAGAGTACCCAAATTATGTAAGGGTAAATTAATTATAAATAACTCATGGGATGAGTTTTGATAAATATAGTAATAATTATTAAATAATAACCATGATATTTTTTATTATTTATCTAAGATCATGGAATATAAATATTGAAAGTAGAATATTAATTATAAAAATCATTTTGGATTGTGATGAAATGGAATGATTAGACCATAATTTGTAGTGGGATCAATGAATGGTTAGTAATTGATAATACTAAATTAAAATAATTAATTATATTGAATCTTGATGCTTTTTTTCTTATATGAGATCAAGTCACTTATACCTTAGTGGTGGTATCAAAGTGTCAGGTGGGATGATAGATTCCATTGAGTCTATGGCTAGGTGGTTTTGCTCAATTAGTTGTGTGATATATTTTTCATTTTTTTTATTTCATACACTCCAACACTCGAGTCGGATGGGTAGATTACACTAAAATGTTTTGGATTATTTGTGTTTTCCCCATGATTCAGGTTGTGAGGGAATTAATGGTTGACTACTCCCTCTTCCCTTCTTTCCCATTTTATTTAGGATGACGTGTAGGTGTATCCAAACTGTAATGGATTTAGGAATTTCTCACATGTCTATATGATCTATTATAGCTCTTTGTTTAACCATACACATGTTTATGGGTTCTATTAGATTAAGGTTATAATACATACTTGTATTCCAAATGTAGTGACTATGGTTACCACTAATGTACTTGTAAGGGTAATAATGGTTTGATGCATAATGAATGATACATGGGATGTGATGGATTTAAGACTTATTACTCATTTTTATGTGATGAGATGTGGTTGAGATATGTGTGTGTTGGGTTTAATATGAGATATGGACAAGGTATGTGTGAATTCATTTTAGGATGTGTTATAGAATGGATTTTATCATAGTACATTTGGCGGTGGGATGTGAGATCGATAAACCAGTGGTGAAGTAGATGCGAGGTCTATTTCTCATTTATATTATTTTAATATGGAAAATATTACTTTTTTTTACATAGTGAATGATTCATGGTGAGGATAATATATCGTTTAACATGTTTAGGTAATGAGTTTGAAGCATTTTTTTATTTACTAGGATTTAATATGATTCTTTCACATTTATATGAGAGTATTTTGGAGAGGATTCTACTTTGTATACCTATATGGAGAACCCATATATATAAACTATTATTAGGTTTAAAGGAGTTGTTTGGTGATTGATAAGGGAATTTATAACTCTGAGTGGTTATATAGGAGTTTTTAGAGTTTGTGACCACATACTAGGCTTTGTTTTTGGCGTTATAAGTTTTTTTTTCATTTTCATGAAATTACATTTATATATTGGTATTAATTATTTATTTATTCAATGGATTTTATATGAGGATCTTATATATTATCCTAAAACTTATTTATTGAGTGTAATGAATCCCATTTGTATGCATTCTGTACCCTCGATGGTAGTTTTCAGATTGGGGCCTATTAGAGGTGGGATTTGGGGGTCAACCACATCTACACTATTGGACCATGAGGGGTACTAGTGGGGGGGGGGGTCATGAAAATAATATATTTTATCTATTTTAGTTGTTATAATATGAGGTAAAGAGTTACCACCTTTATACATTGGCATATTTTAAAGATTAATTTTTTTAATTTTTTTTAAACACATAGAATACCATATAAGATATGGGTGTTAATAATTTATTTTTTAAATATGTTCAAAAAATGGATATAAGTGTTACTTCCTAACAAAAAAGAGTTTTTTTATCTTAATATGGTATTCTATAGAGAATATAGTTTCTGAGAGGCTAGTTAAAGTATGTTTGGAATTAGTGAAATTTATTGTATAAAAAATAAAATATTAAATTATTCATATTCAAAGTGAAACTCAATTTATATATTGATAGATTTTCAGTTATATTGGTAAATAAAGTTAATGTAAAGAGTTACATTTATTTTCAAAAATTATATTAATGAAAATTCGGAATGCAAAAGTTCTAAGATGATTATGATTAATATATAAAGCTCTCTAAGTAGATATAAAAGTTATTAAAATCATAACATTTAATTGTGTGAAATAAAGAATATTGAACACTATGTTATAATATTTGAATATTAGGAATATGATTCTAAACACTCACCATTATTCAAAAAAAATCATCAAAGATTTACTCTTTAAAAGAGTTTTGTGGGAGATTTTTATTAGATGGTCACATAGATATGTGATGATAATTACTTATAGATGTAAAAAGTTTAATAAAAAATTTAAAGTGTAGTGAATATAAGGACTCTCAGGTGATCTATAATATGGGATATGATTAAATGATTTTTTATTTATATTTTTGTTATGTATTCTTAAAGAGTTTAATAATATAAAACATATTGTGTTATACAAAATATGGGACTATGGGACTCTGCTGTTGAAGCTTCACGCATGGAGCTTTGGGACTCTACTGTTGAAACCTAGTTGGCTTAACTTACAAGAATAGTCATTGTAAATTAATATTTTTAATGCAATAAATGCCTATTCTTAGGTCTGGTTTTTTCTTCATGGTCTCAATTCGGTATTTTGGCATCTGAGGATATTATATGACATTGCCACAACAATTGGGACTCCTATTCATCTTGACAAGGAGACCGAGGATGTCTGGTTTGGTCAATTTGTTAGGATGTTGGTGGAGGTTGACCTAAGATCTATTTTTATTGATAAGGTAACTCTTTATACCCCTTCTGATAACATTCTAATTGATGTTGAGTATGAAAAAAAACCTTTTTATGTAATGAATCTATGGTTATGGGACATGCTCTGAAGACTTTTCATAAGCATGTTTCATGTAAGGAATGTGGGGTGATGGGTCATCCGACAAATCTCTGTTGAAATAAGTCAATGAAGAATGATGTGTCTTTTTCAAATCCTATTGTTCATGATGTTGACATACTCAAGGATCCAACTTTAATTGTGGCTGATGTGATGGCTTCGGGGAAATCTGATTCCCAGGTTTGTAAGCGTGAAGGCAAGAATTTACTGGTGGATGTGTATCTGAAGATAGAAAACAGTGGCCCCTAAGACCCTCAGGTTGATTTGGTTAAAGATTTTACTTCAGATAGAGAAAACCCTGCATGGTCTTCAATATTGATGATCCATGATCAATCTCATGTTGATGTCTCCAATAATATTGATGCACAACAACATGTTTATTGTCACCAAGAAATCTAGAATCTCTTTCAATCTTCTGAATTATCTATGAAATGGGGGAACATTTCTTATTATGAAAGGGGGAATGATACCCCTATTAAGTCTTCAGGTAGTGGTGGGTGTGCTTCCTTTATGAAAGAAGTCTTGAGTGGAAAGGAAAAGATGACTTATGGTGAGGTCTTCACCTCTATTCCCTCAAAGTGGAAACTACAAAAGGATTATTCTAACCTTACTAGGAACATGTCTACTAGATCATCTTGGAATATGTCCAGGAAGGTGGACACAAACCTTCTTAATATTTTCAATCAAGATAAATATAAATATAAATGGGACCCAACTAGTGACCCTAATTATGTCATATTATGATATTTAGAGTTTATGTTTAGTGGATGAGGACATTTATGATTGTTTGATCCCATCTGCCTTATCTGTACCTTTTTATTTCTTCTTAATAAATGGATAGAATTTTTTTCTTCTGGATCAACTTTTTGGTTAAAATAATGCCTCTAATTTATCATTATTTCATGATGGCTATATATATCCATCGAGTGAAATGATAATTGACCTCTCAAAGTTGAACATCGAGTTATACCTAACCAATTTTTACCATGGAGTATTATAGGTTGTGATGAAATGTTAAGGATGACATGAGTAGTATTTCATATAGATATAAAAAAATCAGTCACAGTATGAGATTTTTATCCTAAATGAATCACTACGTATACCACATGGAGTGTCATGCATTATGTTTTTTGGTATTTTAGGGATTTATGTTTCATATTGAACCCTCATATTTTTGTTTGGAAAGATACATAACACGATAACCTTCATACTTTGATACCTTTATTATGTCATTCATGATGCTATTCTAATCTAGGGTGGTTGGGTATGTTACCAATCATCTCATTAGTGAAGGATTGAGTAATATGGGATTTTTATTCATGTATAATGATTATAACATCTTATCCATTGATTAAGATAAAATGTGGAAGTTTATGGCTATACTTAGATAAGGTACATGTGATGTGATTATCTGTTTGGATAAGACTCATGTGATATTCTAATCTTCTTGGGTGAATGAAATAAGTTGTGTTCATCAATCTTGGGAGTTTAGGCTTATATAATCAAGAATATATTTGTAGTATATATGATATTGACATACTTCATGTCCCATGGCCATTAAATTTCTTAGACAAAGGGGTTATATGACTATTAGATGATATAGATGTTGGAAAAATGTATGGATATACATGTGTTTGATAAATACCACACTAGATACCTTTTTAGTACAAGTAGCATTGATTCTTTTCTAAAAGACACTATTTTCTTATATTTATCATTTAGGGAATTTGTAAAAAAAATTTCAATTATATAAAGGTTGGTGGGTTCACATTTTTTATTTGTATAAATGAGGATTATGTTTTATTATATTTTTTTGTAAATTTTTTAGAGATACCCTAAAAGTGTTTTAGAGGATATCCAAGATAAGTTTTTGAAAGATTTTATTTTTTTACATATGATGTGACATGTGGTGAAAATGAATGATAGATTTTCCAAAATGAGATTTATAAGATATCCAAAAGGATTTTTGGATATATTTTTTGAAGTTTTTATATATAATTCAATATTTGGGGAAAATATGCGAATTATATGAGTATTTTATTCTAAGTAAGATATTAATGAGAATATTTACTAAAAGAGAGACCATGGAATGGTGTTTTAGACCTTATTTTGGTCTATTTTTGGATAAATTCTACCATAGTGAGGGTCACCATTCTTTAGTGCTATGAATGATAGTCTTACGTGATATGTAATATCTCATGGCTTGAACTTATTCTCCTACTCTATTCCATGATGACTGATTTATTTTCATGTGATGATAATCTCAAAGAGTTTGAGCATCTAAATAATTTTTTTAAAAGTTAAAGAAATAAATCTCAATGTTGTGTTATAAATTATAAAAAGTTTTAATTTATTAAGTGTTTTATTTAATAGCTGAATGTTTATAACATAAAAAGTGTACTTAGATATATATATATATATAATTTATCTCATATCATATGTTTTTTTTATTTTAACACTAGATTATTGTTATATTTATAATTAAGATGAATATATTTCTCTAAGTTTCTCTTTCTCTTTAACCCAAGGTCCCATAAAATCATGGGGAAGAGGGAATCATTCCAAATAATTAAGAGATTCATCTATCCTATAGATATCATGGAAGGAAGTATCTCATTTGATACTTCTTGGTGATCTTTATTAAGATCATGAGGATAAGCTTGGGTCAGTTGGATCATCAAAAAAAGGAAAATTGTTCTTCATTAATTTTATTCAACCTAATAAGACTGGTAGACCTTGTGGTTTTATGGTTTTTATTTGATATTTTAAACCATGTTTGGATATGTTTTATCTCCTCAATACCCACAAATAATTAATTGAATATCCATATTCTCATGAAGTTTAATTCTATATCAAGCTCTTCAAAAATAAAAAAACTATATCTAAGCCACCATATAGAACGAGTCTTATTGAATAGGTGGAATTAAAGAATAAATTGAAAGAGTTGTGTGATAAAGGACTCATATTCCCTGGTGTCTCACTTAAGGGATCACACATCTTATTTATAAAGAAGGTGGATGATTTTATTAAGCTATGGATTGATTTTAGGGAAATATATGCCTTTAATATTTAAAAACAAGTATCTGTTTCCACACATTGATGATTTATTTGATGAGATTCAAGGAGATTAATACTTCTAAAAAATAGACCCTTTTCTAGTTTAGTAAACTACTAGTAAAGAAGGATTATATTCCAAAAAAATCTTTTTATATAAAGTATGAGTATTATGAGTTCATATTAATTCCTTTTAGATTAAAAAATGAACCCTATATGTTTATGGATATGATGAATAAAGTACTCAAGGATTGTCTCGATGAATTTTCTTTGGAATTTATTAATTAAATCCTGATATACTCTAAAATATATGATGATCATGAAAATTATTTATATATTTTTATTGACAATCTGAGAGAGGAGTTATATGGGAAATTTATCAAGGGATGTTTTTTTCATCAACATGTCTCTTTTCTTGGAAATATTTTCTCCAAGGAAGGATTATTATTTGACCCTTAAAAACCAAGGTTATTTAATAATGACCAACACCAATTAATTAAAATGAAATAAATAGTTTACTTAACTTATGTGGTCAATATCATTGATTTAATGCAATTTTTTCCTGATTAGATAACCCATCATCCAAATTGACATGTAAAGGGGTCAAAATAGCATGGAAAAAATGTGAAGAATATTTTAAAGAACTAATGAAGAGATTAATAAATTCACCAGAATTAACTTTACTAGTGAGAATGGAAGGATTTAATTTCTAGTGACGATTCAAATAATGTATTGGAGTTAATCCTCATATAAAATTATAGAGTTGTTTCTTATGTGTTAAGGTATTAAAAGACCCATGAAAAAAGTATCTAACACATGATCTAGAGTTGGAACCAATAATAATTGCATTTAATAAATAAATACACTATTAATTTGGTGAAGGATATGATATATATATATATATATTAATAATAAGAGTTTGAAGCATATATTCATACAGAATGTGAGCCACATGAGTAAAGGAGATGACTTGAATTACTCAAGAATTATGATTGTATGATGAATTACCACCCTAGAAAGGAAAAACAGGGTGATTATTTGATTAAGAATAATCATGTAGTTCTATCTATGATGAGGACATACAAGGATCCAATATTCATGGAAAAAGTAAAATTAAATATGGTAATAATTAGTGAATGAGAAACATAATTACCTTTAAAAATAATTATCCAAATATATTTACCAAATAAGATAAATAAGTTTCAACAAGATGACAAGGGTATATAAAAAATATTAAATCTATAGAATATGGTAATTTGATATAATAAATCTATGAATATTAATTTCTAAAATTTGACAAAATATTATATATACTATCAAAATATGAGATGATGAAAGAATTTCTAGATGAAAACTATAACTCAAATTTGTCTACACACCATGGTATCACCATGATGTATAGGTATTTTTTATATAAATTTTGGTCAGATAACATGAAGTGGGAAATTACTTACTATGTGTTAATATTATTGATATTATGATAAGTAATGGTTGAGATAAAACTTCTAAAAGGTTTCACATAATGTATCCCTATACCGATATGAAAGTGAGATAATACACAATGGTTGGGATGAACTGAACAACTCTAGTTCTCATATTATTAATGGTTTTCTACTAATATGATTTAATGGTGGACAATATTCCTTCACAAAGGTTTTTGAAGATAGTGGTTTGAAATCCCAATTGTTTTTTTGGTTAAGGATTTCTGTGTGTATCTATTTGTTCTATTCAACACAGTGAGAACTATGTGGTTCTTAGTGGTTTCTACTATTTAGTGATGGATTGGTTTTCTTTGGAGGTGTTGGTGGTCAACTAAAGTATTATATTGAGTATTAAGTCTCTCTGAAAATATGGTTATGGTGAGAACATTGAGGTGGTGTGCATCAGGGTGTGTGGATCAAGGTAGCTCACATTTTACATCCTAAGGAATTTACATGTGCTTATTTGAAATTTGGATTTGTATGTGTTTGTAAATTACTCTGTTTATTGATGAATGAAAATATATTTAAATTTTCATTTGTATATGTTTATTTTTTTTAATGTTTACACTTAACCAAAAAACTAGTCTATTAAAAATACAGAAAAGGGATTTTTTTGGAAATCTTTGCTGAATTTCCTAAGATATCCAAGATGAATGATTCAATATGGGTTATTGTGTATTTCCTTAAAAATTATGAACACTACCTATAAATAAGAGAGTATTTACCACTTTAGTGACTCGTATGACTTTATATTATTTAAATTGTTAGACTTCATGGTGAACCTCTATCTATTGTATCTGATAATGTCCCTTTTTTTACTTCAAAATTTGAGATGATTCTTAATAAGGTTCTGACCATTGAGATATATTTGATAACTACTTATCATCCTCAAACCAAATTGTATTCTGAAATCAATATATAAATACTAAAGGAAATGTTGAGGTCATTATCAATCATCTTTAAATAAACATAGGACAAATACCCACCTTTAATGGAATTTATATACCACAATAGCCTTTATTTGGGAAATAAATGACATCATATAATGATCTTCATGGAAAAATATATTGTACTCCAACCCACTGGGATGATTTCAGGGAAAGAAGGCTAGTTTTCCTAAAATAATTGAGAAGACAAATCAGAAAGTTTAACCTATACAGAAACATATTAAGACTGATCAAAGTTGTCAGAAAAGCTATAGTAATAATCAATTAAAGGACTTTGAGTTTCAAGTATTGGACCATGTCTTCTTAAGGGTTTCACCATATAAGGGAGTTATAATTTATTCTAATAATGTAAATCAATGTCCAATGTACATTTTTTATTTTTATATTTTTTAAATAATTAGTGTTGTAGATTATTACTTGGCCCTAACAACCAATATCTTAAAACTGAAAGATGTCATTTCATGGGTTATTTTTAAATAAGTACATTCTAGACCCAAAATATTTACTCCCTATTGAATAAAAATAGATAGACACTAACATATACTATGAGGAAGATCCTATCAATATTCTTGAAACTAAAGATAATTTTTTTAATAATCAGATACATTAATTTTTAAAGATACTATGGAGTAATCATAAGTTGGAAGAGGAAAAATGGAAGCTCAAGGAAGCATTGAAGAAATATTATCCACAATGTTTCATGGATTGATGCATACCCCACATTTTGAGGAAGAAATTATATATGGAGAGTGGAATAATGTAAGACCCAATAATATACAATAATAAATAAATATTTCATTACAACATAAGTCATTTAATTTTATTATAATAGAACAAAAAAAGAAAAAAAATTAAATTCACTATAATATCCACAAGTAGGACTAAAAAACATATAAAAAATACAACAAAACCATAATCTTGAAATCTATTTAATCATACTCTACAAATGATAACAAGAATAAAAGAAACAATTATATTATGAAAATAACTCCAAGAAATGTAATAGAAATGATAGAGGAACTAAGATAATGATATACATGATATTAGAGGTAGATTTAAATGTATTTATAATGTAATATGATCTTTTGAAACATATTATGAACATTTTAATAATAATTTGATTGTTATTTTTGGTAAGTAAAACACATGATATCATATGTTAATAGTATAATTAATAAATATAAATAATATATTTTAATCAGTGAATTAAAATGTAAATTATATTCCTTCAAATAATAAATATTGATAAAATTTAATTTTTTAACTATTTAGTGTCAAATACATGATTTTAAAACACACCATGATTTTTAATATAATAATTAATTTTATCATCTATAAAAAATTATTTTTATAAATGTATCTCATTTTTAGAATCAACATATCAAAATTAACTTGGGATAGTTTTTTGATATTTTTTAAAAAGATTGAATTTTTGGTGAATATTTGACGTGTTATTATTATATTGTGTTTTCCACATATATTTTTGTTGTGACTAAAACCCAAATTCTATAAGTCCTTATAGAACCTCACATGTGGAACATGGTCAGAAGTTTCATAGTATAATAACACCAAATTGAAGAATTTGGATATAAGGAACTAGGCTCCAACTCTCATGATGAATCACCTTGATCACCAACAGACAATATGGTACATGCACAAGTAGAGAATGAAATAAATAAAAAAAACACATAATTTATGTGTTTTAGAACTCAATCCTGCTCCATATGATAAAAAATGATACTATTTATTACTAATGGGAGAAAAAATTATAGGATTGTGATTTCATACAAAAGAAGTGACCCCACTAGTCCCATTTATAGACTCACCCAACTAGTAGAAATGGTGCCACATCCGTCCAATCTATATAGATGGTCCTCCACCCGGTCAAAGAATCTAGATTCTACACCAAATCAACTTTCCAAATCTGGTGAATATATTAATCCATCCTTATATAGCTCTATGATGATTTTTATATAGATTTTCAAACCACCATGTAATTTTTATATATTCATAAGAGTTAATCCTATGAAAATCAATGATTCTTCTGAATTTCATCTAAATATGAGCTATCACATATTCTAGATCCATCTTATACTTTTGAATGCCCTAGTTCTATTGAATCTTCCTTTATCCAATTAAAGAATATATCCTATAGAAATAACCCTTCCATAAGATATAATACGTTTATCAAAAAACACTTTTCACAACAACCCAATAATCTCTCATTTGAGATTTGTTTCTTGTATTTAACACCAAGTACTTAGATAACTTAGGCATTCCATCCTACCTTCTTCCTGAAAAAATATTCAGTAATTCACCACCATTTTCTTCTTATTCACCCAATTTCCACTAAGGAATAGCATTTCCTCAAACTTCTATAGACAATTACCATCATTAAAATATCAACTAGAGTTTTACTTCACTCTATCTTTAGAAGCTATGACATTCATTTTTCCAATATCTTTTAGATGAAGTTATATTTTAGTTTAATGTGTTTAGTTCTTAGGTGAAACACTATATTCATCACAAGATGAATTACACTCAGACTATCATAAAAAACACTATATTCCCTTTAATTCTTCTAAGATCCTACAACAATCCCTTCAACCATATAATCACCTTCCCTGGTTTCATTATAGAAACATACTCTGCTTCTGTGGTTGAATGTGGAACTACTAACTAAAGTATTGAAATAAAAATTATGATAGTTCCATTATGGAGAAATAAAAATGCTATATAACTTATCCATGTTTCCACATATCCTATAAATTCTACATCAACATAATATCACAAATGATCATCCTTTCTAAAACATAAATCATGTACTTTTAAACCTTTGAGATACTATAAAATCCTATTCACAACATCAGAGTGTCCCTTTCTCATATTTATGATGAATCTATAAACCAATACCACTATCTAAGAAATTTATAGCCTTTTACAAATCCTGGAATACTTTAAACTTAAAAACATTGATTCTTAATAAACTATTTCCATGTACTTAGCCTCATTTCCAGTTTATGGTTCCTTATCTTTAGATAGTTTAAAAGTTTCATCTAATCGAGTAAAGATAGGTTTGGATCTGTGAATTTTGAACCTCTCTATTATCTTCTGTATATACTCTAACTATGAAAACATAAAAGTTTCATACTTTTAGTCCACCTAGATACTCATCACTAATATTTATTAGGATTTATTTTGATCCTTTATATCAAACTATCTAGATAAAATTTCCTTCATCTATTCAATCCTTTTAATGTATGAACCAATAATGAGCATGCCACCTTCATATAAGAGGTGTATGATGAATTTACCATCACCAAACACCTTCAAGTAGCATCAATGATCATATTGTACCATACGAACTATAATTATTTCATAAATACATAAAAAATATTATTCCATTACATATGATATTTATTTAGACCATAAAGAATCCATTTATGTTTTCACACTAGGATACTTCCAGATTCTTTGAATCCTTCTAGTTTCTCTATGTAGTTATCTTCATCCAAGTATCTATGTAGAAAGGATGTTTTCACATATAATTATTCATGATGCAAGAATTATTTCATAACTATTCCATAAAATATGCATATCATTGTGTGTTTTTAACAATTATAGAGAATATTTCACAAAAATATACTCCTTCATTATATTTAAAAGACTTTTACCACTAACCTTTTATTGTATATCTTCCCACTATCCTATTGTTCCTTCAACCAGTACACCCATTTTTTTTAAAATTCCTTCTTTCCCATTAGAAGTTAAAAAACATAGAATGTTCCTAATGTATGTAAGGAGTTAATTTCTCCATTAATCACTAAATCCTACTATGTTACATTTCAGAGACTCTCCCCATCCTATGTACTTTTAGGATCTACACCATTTGTAAGAAGAAGATAATGTAAGTCAGTCCCATACCTTTGTATTGGACTTTTGACTCTAGTATACTACCTCAAAACTCAAGTCTATAATTCTTCTGATACATCTTATTTTAGATTTCTTCCCCAAGATTCTATAGTTCTAGAGAATTTGGGTATATATGACATTAGTCGAACCTTTGATATCTAGCCTCCATCTAAAACTACTCCTTCTAGACAATCAATTTATTCTATAACTAAAGTTATTTATGATATAATCAGAACTTATTAACTTACATTTAGATGAACCTCAATATGTGAAACATATTTATTCCCATCTTCTTCTTCTTCTTCTTGGTTGTGATCCTTCCAAAGTATCCATTCATTAAAGTGAACATTTTGGATTCTGATGACCTTTTAGAGTTCATTATCCAATATTTGATATATGAAGTCTTAATTTATATAAAATTCAAAGAAATATTCTTGGTAGTTTGATTATAATTTTCCCCTCTTTCTAGAATCAAAAATGACATAGGAAACAAACCAAAAAAACTGGTAGGATATATAAACCTTTATTTTGGTCCAAAACTCTTCTAGAAGTTATTTCCCCACTAGAGAATAAAGATTTTAGTTTACGAGGTATTCTATATAATTAACTTCTTCTACCCAATTATATTTGGGAAACCCCAATTGAATACTCATGTACATGTCTCTAACACACAATGTTTGGTTCATCCACTCTGTAACTCCTTTATTTCAAACTTTCTAGGCACCATCTTCTCAAAATAAATTATCTACATCCAAAAAAACTACAAAACTCCATACTTATGTATTCCCTACCATTATTGGACCTCAAACACTTAATATTTAAAAAATATTATATTTACACCATGGAATCCTATTGAATAAAAATTTTAAATTCCTCAATTTCTTTGAGAAAGAACACCCACACCTTTCATATTGCATCATCGATGAAGAAAAGATAATACAATGAAGATTTATGAGATTGAATAGGTGTTGTCCCCAAAACATATATATATACTATATATAACTTCTAGTTATTTGGATTTATTCCTTCTATATTGAAATAAACCTTTTATTGCTTCCCTAGGATGAAATTTTCACATGTTTCACACTCTATATAGTCAAGTTTCAACATTCCCCTTACAAACATAACATTAATAAATTTCCCTCTTAACTGTCCTATAAAATCATTCCCCAACATTAAAATTCTAAATGTTATTATTTTGGAATGTGTTATATCTTCCAAACCCCAAATAAGATACAATGTTTCATATTTCACTCCTTTGGCCAGCCCTAATGAACTGTGTGTTATATTCCATGCTTCTTTTAAAATAAATTATAGAAAAATATATATCATCCATCTATCCAAAGAAGTTTAAGGTTTTCTTTTAACCTAGTATGTGTCACCCTTCTTATAACTCTCTAAAAGGAATCTACACCAAGTTCAAATATTTATATAACCAATTCTAACTATCTCAACTATTTCATTATTTATAAGATGAAACATTCCCAAACTACTCGAAAAATAATTTCACATTTTAAGATCCTATATTTTTACAAGTATATCTCTCTCTCTCTTAGTTTTTCATTAAACTTCATTTAGTTGAGTTTTTCCTCACCTTTAAACCTTGGTTTTTTTTGTGGATGTCTATTTTTTTTAATAAATAAAGACTTGGGTTGTGAGGAAACTTGATAAAACCGGAGATGATCTATGTAGAGAGAATTTTTTGGGGAAAATAAATTAAGGTCTGAGGATGTATATTTTTTTGAATTAATGGAGTATGGGTATAAATGGATCAATTTTTACCATAGATTCTTGGTAAGTTTAGAAGCCTTAAAGGGGGTTCGGGTTTTATAAGGAAAATGGAGATGAAAAATTTCTCCAGGATATTTACCCACTATGTAAATAGGTTACACAATGTATAAAAGACATACGAATCATGTATTGAATTGATTCATGATGTGAAGTGGTTATACATAATGAAATAATTAAGAATTGTGTAATATTTGGGAAAATTAAATAATAATTCTAGGTGAAGGGTTTTTCAGTGTATCCCTTTAAAAATAAATTCATAACATATAACTGAATTACACACTATGTAATTTACCAACCATGTTTTTAAAAGTGTTGTAAAGATTATTTGATATCATTCCCTTTATTTTGACGCTTCCACTTGAACCTAGGGATCCTTCCAAGAAATTTTGGACCACCTCTCTCAATTCTAGACATCTCGTTTATGCACCTGATCCCGGGTGAGTGGTTTTAGTTGGGTTTTACATTCACTCCCTTTGATATCCAATAATTGTTGTGTAATCTCTTGAATTTTTGAATTGTTGGTTTTGATCTTGATTAGTTATGATCTATAAGACTTATTATGATTATTTATTCCTTCTTTCTTATTGTATAATCCTACTGGAAGCATTGGTTGATCATTAGATATAGTTTGATAATTTTCAATTATGTGAAATATTCAAATTGTGTTAAGATATTGTGTGCCTAAATAAATTGAATGATGAAGTTGATTATTAATTGGGGTCCCTTTGGATCCAATTTCATTTTTACCAAGTTTATGGGAACTATTTAGGTGAGAGAACCCTTGATTATAAATAAATTATTTAATGGATTAAAGTGTATTTATCATGAAATATATTTTAGGTTATTTTTTGATATATATTTACATTGGATTGACTTGTTTATTGGGATAACTGGCATGTGATTGGTTATGACTAGTTGATAAATGAAATGTGCAGTTGAAAGATAAATGGTAATTTTTATAATTAACCATTGAACCTTATGATGTGATATTGTGATATCTTTGTTACTATGACATGTGTTGTGATTTCTATGTTGCAATGCATATATGGGGGCATTGACACATTTTAAATTTTGAAATGCTAATATATCATTGTTGGTATAGAGACATGCTAAAATGTGGATATACCTAACTTGGCCTTGAGACATGTTAAAATGATGATATACTGGGCTTAGCCCTAAGACATGCTAAAATGATGATATACTTGGTTCAACCCGGAATGAATGTTGAAATGCTTATATAGCATGTTTGAACTATATTTATGTAATTTATATCCTACGTTTATATGGTTATGGTTTTCATGGTCATAAGACATGATCAGAGATTTTACGACATGTTTTCAAGGTAGGTATGTTATCCCATGGTTATAGGTTATAGTAGGCATGATTGTGAGACATTATCTGAGATATTCTAGTATAGATCCAAATAAGATTGATGTGGTATTAATTAGTTGTTTAATTAATTAGTACACTTGTTTATTTTATTATTGTATACACTTATTATCAGACTGCTTATATTTAGAAATGGTGGTGTCGACCTACTGATTTATACTCACACCCTATTCAGACCACTATTTGGTACCCAAGCATATTATATGGATGTAGGATTGTATAAGTGCAAAGGAACTTGTTATTGATCTTTTTCTTACTGGATGACCTAGAGTTTGGAGATGGGACGGACATGGGGTTTGGGACCAAGGAATTTTGAGTCTTTATTTTAGTTTCCTAGTATTTTACTTGTATTACATTTTATCATGACATTTAGTTACATTACTGCATGTCATTACATTATCCATATATTATTTATTAGATTATTCAATTGGATTTATTATTTGTTTTTGTTGTATCATATTATTTCCATTATTTCTACACTTGAGTATTTATTAATTTATTTATATTGAAGGGGGAAACTGTGATTGTGAGGGGGGCAGAGCTCACCTCTCGACTGCCGACTTCCATGGCTTAGGGTTCAATGGTCCCTGCATTAGACCCCCCCCCCCTCGGTGGGGGAGGGGGGGGGGGGGGTATTCCGACGCCCATTGATGGAGGTCGACCACCACTATTCACCCCCTTTTCGAACCCAGAATTCATCCCTCCCTTTCCCCCGATCGTTGTTAGTCCGAAGGTCCCGAAGTTGTTCAATGGAGCCCCGCAGTTGTCGATTTCAAATCTAGAGTTCACTAACACATCCTCTTTTCTTAATCTGACGCTTATTGCAAGATTCAAGTAGCACTGGCCGTCGTTCAACACTTTTGATCACTTCATCTTTGGTTCCTGGGGACTGCATGAGCGCACGACAGTAGGGATTCTCGACTCAAGAAACATCATGATTAGGTTTACCTCTGAGGAAGATCTGATTCAAGCTTGGTCATATGTGCCTCGTACCTATAACGGTGTTCGTTTTCTTCTCTTCCTATGGACATATGATTTCCATATGAAATGCGACTCACCTACAATGGTGGTATGGGAAATATTGCTAGAACTTCCTATTTCGTTCCAAAATCCGTTGATTATTTGTATGATTGAAAATCTCATTGGTCGATATCTCTGTTCGGATAGTCGGACTAGGGCTGTTTGCCATCCGATTTCTCCTAGGATTTACGTTGAAGTCGATATGTCGAAGCCTCCGGTGGAGTTATTGTGGGTTTTCGTAGGTGAAGAGGTCCACCATAAGCAGCCGGTTATATTTGAATCTTGGTGTGGCTTCTGTACCCAGTGCAAGAAATTGGGGCATAGTTTGGAGGCTTGCTGGAGCGGGAAGATGTTGCAGAAGGAGTCGGGACTGATTCCAGGAGAGGTTCCAATTGTTGGTGGTAGTTCGTTGGTGGCTGAAGGTAGTGGAGCAATCTCAGGTTGTGAATTGGTAGAAACAGATCGACCTCACAAGAAGGATACTGAGATGATGAATTTACAGGAGGAAGTCAAGGGGGTGTCCAAGCATTACAAGGACACGTCTAAGGATCCATAATGTTTTAAAATTTTTGGGCGGTTGAAAAATGATATGAGGTAGGGGAATCCTACTGGTTCTGTGGTGATACAGGGTAATGCATTGGATTCAGGTGATGTAGGAGTTGATAGTAGGCTGAATAATGATCATGCAGTGGCCTCGGGTGAGGGCATTGCTAGATCTTCTAGTTCTAATGCCAGTGTGAAAGTTCAATTGGGGGTTGAGGGAGTTCCCATGACTCCTGGTGTGGGTTCTTATGTGGAGGCAGTCTGGTCACCTGTTGGAGGATAGGTTGCGGCCACTAAGATCCCAACTAGATCAGGTCCTAGAAGGGAAGTTTCTGATATTGATCTCGGAAATCATTTTGATGGTTTGACTAATGAAGATTCGGTGCAAGAGGCTGAAACCGATAAGAGAAGATACAAAATGGATGAGTAGCAGGTCCAGGGGAGTGAGACTAGTGATGGGTACATGAAGGGCATCCGTAAAGAGTGTAAAGATTACTCATATTTTCCCCCTCCCATGGAGACACATTCAGCAAAAAAATTAAACTCTAATTAGATGGATGGTGATGCTCTTGATCAACCATTGGATTTAGTTATGAGTTCGGATAAAGAAACAGTTGAACATGTTTTGTTTCTTAACGCTACCGAAGAAGAAGTTTCTAAAGCAACTGGAAGGTCTTTGAGGATGAATTTTAATGAGGAACGGTATAACTAGATCGACAGATATGACTTGATTTTAGTTGGGGGATTTAACAATGGGAAGATCAGTCTTGAGGAGTACATTAAGACATGGGATAACATGGAGTTAATACTTGAAGATCTCTTAACGGATGAACCGGGAACTCAGGTATGCAATATATTCTAGAAACAATTTAGGGATCTAAATTCGGGTAGTCTTAAATTGTCTTTTAATGGTTAGGTTATTTCCTTTTGTGTCTGAACACATGGTTTCTCACTTTTTCCTAAAAGGTGTTTGGAAATAAAAAATCAAATTTTCTGTCAGTATTTATATTGATCATTTATACTTTTTTTGTAACTTTGTAACTAGCGGGTATGGTCTCCCCACAATACTTATCACACCCTACTACTAGTCAATAGCCTCATGCACATGGGGAGGCGTGCTTGAGGTCTTGTAACCAACCCGTTTCGACCACATGAGAGAACGCTAGATCAGGGGACATTAAAAAGTTATATCAGTGCAAACCATGTTTCCTTTCTATTTATTTACTATTGTGGAAAGGTAAAAAATATTCTAGGATATGTTAGGACTTGGTAATAATCTTGTGCATAGGAGTAGTTAACCCATGTATGAGGGAAAATCGAATCCCCAGGGATCATATTGTTGTTTATATTGTTCAATCATTACAGTTGATGTTATTTCACCATGGGTGATTTACATGTTGTGTGGTGTTATCATGTTATGATATTATTTATTCATGATATTTATACTCATGGCCCAATATGGTGTGGGATGATTATTAATGCATCAGAATAACCATATAAGGATATATATTAACATGAATTATTCATGATAGGGGCATATTTATTGATTTTGATAGATAATTTCCTTTTGAGAAGTGACATGAAAAATATTTTATATATGAAAAGTGAAATAAATAAAATGTTATGTCATTTTAAAACACTTTTATGCCATGTTTAGAGAGACCATGAGTAAGTGTTTCTCTATTTTTTTCACCTGTTGAGGTTGACCCAGTTATAACTAGTGTTCTAAGGAGTGTGTTTTTCTTACACATGAAATTAATCCTCATAATATTCAAGTTGAGTGTCAGGAGAGTGGGAATTATCATGTTCATGACACCGAGAACTAGAGCTTCTTGTATATCTTAAGGATCAGATGGATGTTCTTCTTCACAGTAGCTTCCTGAGAGTCTTGAGATCTAGGGAAAGAGAGACTATTCGTAACATGCCTTTTATTTTTGATATGATAAGAGAGTTTTAACTATTAAATACACTTACGTTCACTAAGGAGAGAGTCCCCTGGGAACCCAAGTTTTGGATAGAGTCAATCCATATGATCTTTATGAATCTTGAGACAACCGTAGATAGGAGGGTGAAGCTTATTACATATATGCTTCATGGACAAGCCAAGTGCTGGTGGAATTTTGTGGAGAAGGTAGGAAAAAAGAAGAGTTATCTTGGAATGTATTTGAGATTAATTTAATGTTACATTTCTATCCTAATAGATTGAGGGATGAGAAGGATCATGAGTTTATAAACCTAACATAGGAGGGCTTGTTAGTGCTGAACTACGTTGATCATTTCACCAACCTATAACACTTTGTGCCATGTTTAGTAGCTGATGATATCTCTAGGGTTAGAAATTTTTAGGATGGTTTTTTTATGAGATCAGGTTGTAGGTGAAAATGTTCCTTCTGATCAATTTTAATGATGTGATAAATTGGGCACTCATCACAGAAGAGGATCCTAGATAGGCCCCGAGCAGTATCCATGTTGTTTCAATAGGGAAAACTATGAAGTATTCCTCTAATGTAAAGGACCATCAATAAAATAGTTTTCACCATGTAAATAATTATAAAAGTAGTCAGGGTAGTGGGAAGCCATATCAGGATTGTGTTCTGCTGTCATGCTATCAATATAGAAAGATGCACCACAAATGGACTCAGTGCCCATACCCCACTTTGGAGTGTAATTATTGTGGAATATTAGGCCATCCATATAGGTTTTAGGGGCATAAAATAAAATAAAAATGGTATGGGAACATTATAGGTACTAGAGGATGAAAATGACTCAGCTACTCCTCAGCATGTTGGTAGTTGGAGTTCCACATGATTTTTTGGTTGAGGAAGGGGATGTGGTACCCCCATACAAGAATGATAGTATCTATTAGATATTATATCTTAGGGAAGTCAGGCTAGAACATAGGTAATAGGGGCTAATCAGTTTCATGTTTTGCAGAATACTCTGCCTATTGTAGATGAAAGATCGTCTACTATCAGAGGTACAATTCTTACAAAACGTACTTTTTCTTGTATTTTGTTTGATACAAAAGAATCACATTCCATTTTTCTATTATTTATGTAAATGTTTTGGGATTGGATGTAGAAATATTGGATGATGGTTTGACCATTGACACACCATTGGAAGTGTAGTCAGACAATATTGAATGTTGCAAGGCATGTTCTCTAGATATTTTTGGTTACCATTTATTTTTGGAAATTTTCATGATGGAAATGACAAGATTCTATTTTATTGTTGGTATTCGTTGTTTATCTGTATACTAGGACCGTATTGATTGTTACCATGGGATAGTTACCTTTTTTTCTCTAAAAGGAGGCATCTATTTTAACCAGGGTGAGTGGGATCTTCAGGTTGTTTATGCAAGACTAATTTAGTGTAGATTGGATTATATCATGGATCAGACAAACTTTATTACTCTAGATGATAGTGGAATGAAGAAAAATTCTTTTCCTCTAGTGGTAAACTATTTTCAGTTTGTTTTTTTATGATGAGTTTTGCGGCTTACCTCCAGGATGAGAGATCGAGTTTACAATTGAGTTACTGCCAGTAGCAGAGCCAGTTTCCATCCCACCCTATAGAATGTAACTATTAGAACTTTGGTATTTGAAATTATATTTAGAATATATGGAAGTTAAAGGTTTTATACATCCAAGTACATCTTCTTGGGGTTCTCCAGTTCTCTTCACTAAGTGGGTTGATGGGACTTTTCACTTGTGTGTAGATTATTAGAGATTGAACCAGATGATGGTTAAGAATCGGTATATGCTTCCTCATATTAATGATCTATTAAATTATATGAGAGGTAATAAGATCTTCTCCATAATCTAATCGAGATTAGGATACCATTAGTTGAGGGTGAGACCATCAGACATACCTCAAACTAATTTTAGGAGCATGTATCTATTGTATGAGTCTGTAGTGATATCGTTTAGTTTTACCAATACACCGAAAGTATTCATGAACTTGATGAATTAAATATTTCATCATTTTCTTGATTATTTTATGGTGATTCTTTTAATGACATATTAGTTGTAATGTCTCATATTTTCCATGTATTGTTTTTAAATATTATACAGAATTACTATGAGACCGGGATTTTCGACGATGTGTGATTCTGAGGCCCAGAGTGCCCAAAATAAATGTTTAAAATAAAATTAAACTTTTAAACACTGCGTGTGAGTGTTCTTACTTAAAAAGTAGAATAAAATTTAAAAATTTTCCCAGATCAGAAATCTGATGGCACTATTGCATTCAGAATAGCGACTTTACCTTAGATAGGGACTAACATCGGCCAACGTAGGTCGACTACAAAAGATATTTTTATACATTTTAAAGGAAATAAAATAAATTAATAATTTAATTTATTTTAAGTGTTTCCTTAATGAACTGGCATAATTTAATCCCCTATTAAAACCTTATTATGGAAAGTTCTTAGGGTTATCTTCATAACCCTGCGAATTGATGATTTCCATTAGATCTTTGGAGGAGAGCCTGTTGGAGGATGACGATGATGCGATCGATCGACGCATCTCAGATTAGATTGACGTCACCAATGAACACGACATGAAGATCATTCTTTAACCGAATCGAGGTAGGGGTTGTTATTTCAATTCTTATTTTCCCCATTCTTGGTTTAAATGAAAAACACGAATCAACCCACAAACATGTTGATCCACAGATCGTGCATACTTGTGGGATGGTGTCAATTTCCATTTCTTCTTGGGTTTTGATTCAGGAATTTATTTTATGATGATTTTTGAATTTTCATTTTGGTTTTCCTCTTAAAACTATTAATGGGAGGAGATTAATGCCGTGAAGAATGGCAGCAGAGGTGTGTTCCTCCTTTGTTTATTGATTCCTTCCTCCTTTTTAACCACATGTTCTTCGTGTTCTTCATATGGTTATGAACAACATATATTCATGCATCCATTTCGCAACACAATGATCCCAAATTAGAGATCCTACAACGCAACTACTAAATAGATGTGCGATGACGATGGTGGTAGACGAATCAACACGGTTTGAGAGAAATTCTTCTTCAACCATTATTCGTACGGATGATCAAAACAAGTTTTCAGGGCCTATCAAACACATGAAACATCCCGAAACATCAATTTCATGGTAGGGTGACCTTGTATATTAAGTTTTGAGGAAAATATATTTTTGGATCAAAGACTGAAGGATCAATAAGGCGTGGCAGAGTAGATTCGTGTTTCTGGGAAATTCCAAATAACACGACGTGTTCTTCAATGAACACGCCATGTGGGGTCATCATGGTAGTGGATAGGTCTTGAACACAGCACAAGGTGAAGAAAAAATCATGATCCCAAGAATACATGGCATGTGGGCCCCACTCAGCGACGACTGGAGTTTTGGGCGACAAGATGCATAGAAACGGCATGTGACCATCGTCACACGATGTGTGGGTCCTTACACAGACTCATCATGTATCTCAGAAGATACACAAACATAGGGTGAAGTACACACCATGTACTCCACCACATGGCTAGACACGACTAGATATGTGGACTACCCCATGTACTAGTACATGGTATGGGACATATGGGTTGAAACTATTTACGGGCACATAGCCAGCGTACACAGAGTCTTCCCAGGGCTGCAGAACATGGAATGTCGCGCTCTTACACATTGTGTATACCTTCTTCTACACAAAAATCCTTACGATTTGGGGCCATTGTACATGAGCATTAATCGGGGTCAAAGGACACAATATGTGACCCTTCTATACGCTGTGTACTTCTATGTACATGGCTTGGTCTTCATTTCCACTGTTCCTTGGACAAGTTTCATTTGGGTTAATGCCCCTTTTTCTCATTCCCCTAAAGGTCAGGTATCATTCCCATCCATATGAGTATGATTCATTCAGCATGACTTTTTGATAGAGAGTCAGGTATCCCTCCAAGAGTCCCATAGTGAGATCCTATATCCATTCTTAATCCTAGGTAGAGTCAAGTATCGATGTGACAAATAATATGGGATGTCGATCCTTTACTTAGTTGGTGAATCCAGATGATTCATGGTATCTACCAAGGCCCTGTAAGTGATACTAATCTATGTATTGTGATCTTTCCAACTCAGGAGTGTGTTCTCCTAGAATGAGTGCATCTATTATATCTCAAATCTATCAGTGCATCTATTTCTCTCATGGATTTTCCCAAATAATAGTACTTATCGGATGTACATCATCAGAGATATAAAACTCATGGAGTGAGTTCTCCCATATGAGTGCTTTGTGGAAGCTTTGAACTGAATCCATAGCATTGGTATACAGTCATTGTTGACTACAGGTCTGGGTTTTGAGTATATCTAGATGTGTTTCTCATGGAGTATGTTCAATAGACATATACTATGTAGAGATGCTTGTATCTTTGCTTTGTGTATTGATTTTTGGTTTTCAGGGTCCTATACTGTGTATTATTATACTCACCACTGCATGGGATTTTCCCACACGTGTTGTGTCTTGTGAAGATGAGTAGCATTTTGAAGGAGTCCAGGGTGGAACAAGACCGAACCGAGCCTTCTGAGTTCCTTACAGACCGAAGTGTTCCTACAGCTATGAGAAGGAGTCCCGATACATCTTTCTTTTTACATGTTGTACTTTGTAGTTTGAAGAATCTTGTTTTTGGAGGTATTGTATTATAGCACAATTTACATTCTGTACGTTACTTTCCACTGTACTCTACTAGTTGGGTTTATTTGTATGCATGTATTTCGTTCCATAGTGGGTTTTACATTTCATAATTTGTGGGATTAGAGATGTGTTCTTGTGTACATGTACTTAGGCAATGCCTCAAATGTTAGTGATCCACCTACTTAGTGCTAGTCACCAACCCCTGACCTATTGGAGGCAAGCTTTGGGAGTCACGGCGTAGGCCCCACTGGGATGGGTCATAACAGTGTTATACCAGAGGTGGTCGGTTCTACCTTAAGACCAAGAGTCTATGAGATTGGTTTGGGGAAATAGTTTTAAGTGTTTCAAGATTGGATTTTAGGCCAGGGACTCCCGTGTTGGTGCGGTTGGCCAATGTATCCATACACCAGGACTCTGATGACCTATTTTTTGACTTGGTACATGAAAAAACTAGATGCAGGGAAATAAAATAATGTTATATACATCATATAGAAATGGGTGGTTCCTTCCATGTAATTTGTGTCATCTATCCAGATAAACTCATTGACCATGGTACATCTTGTTTCCTTACAGGATACCTATATGACGCATACCCTCTAGGATTCAGCAAATCGATCACAAGGATGACCCCCTCATTGATGAGGCTTTGATACAGGGACCAAATCCCCAGGCATTACCTCTAGGTGGTTCCCCTACTATACCACCACCAACATAGCATCTCATAGTACCTGTAGAACTGACAGACGAGGGGTGCAGGCTGAGCGCGCTCCATGATTTTTAGAGAAAGAGACCCCTCAGGTTATAAGGTGAGCCCAACCCTTAGGAGAATGCAGACTGTCTTGAGGTGGTGACCATAGTTTTCCATCTATTGAGGACACCGGTAGACCAGACGGTGATCCTAGGAGAAAGCCTTCTTTAGGGTTCAATGGGATGATGGTGGAGTTTGACCACATAGACTCATGACAAGGAGACTCTTTCATGGACAATGTTTGAGCCACTATTTAGGGAGGATTTCTCTCTAGTTACAATGAGACCAGTGCATATCCAGAAGATTCTTCATCTCTAGTACGACAGTTTGACGGTGGCTGACTATTCATTGAGGTTTTCCAACCTCACCAGTTACTTGATGGATATGGTCAGGGACCAATAATTTAGAGATTAGACCTTCGATTTAGGTCTAATATGGGACATCCAAGCTAGTGTCGTGCCTCTATGCATCTCGACATATACTGGAGTGGTCAAGAGGGACTTGGTGATCGATATATTCTTGATAGAGAAGATATATCTAGTGGCAGTCAGCATCAAGCAGACAGGTGCATAGACCTCGGCAGTAGGGATCCAACATCAAGCATAGGGTTCAAGATGTGGGAGACATCACAGAAAGACCCAGGATAGGGGATCGATAGCCTAGGTCTCTCAGACTTGATCCAATCAGCCTAGAGAGAGGTGATACTACTTGTGCAACGGTAGAGGACATCTCTCTAGGGACTGTCCAACCAATCGAGCTATTGATAGGGAGATAGTGTATGGACCATTAAGGCAGAGGCAGAGAGTGGAGAAGGAAGAACCACTAGGTGGTGGATGTGGAAGAGGAGAAGGGAGAGCTGTAGGTGGTGATCGATGCTGTGATCTAATTCCACAACCACCGCTAGGAGGTCTACACCAGGCTCAGGGAGTTGGGGGACAGGGGTGGGGACATCTACATGTGGTCGAGGCATACGAACCAGGGACTCCAAGGATGATCTGAGGTACGATCTGTGTCTTTTATACATTATCTACCATACTTATGTACACAGGTTCAAGTCATTCCTTCCTCGACACATGTCTTGTGTGAAACCTTGATATTCCGATAGATCCATTGAATCGACCCTTACGCTTGGCGATACCTACAGGAGGAGACTCTATGATCACACATCTTTGAAAATAGTGGGATCTTTCCCTTAGAGGCGAGAGTTTAATTTGGAACCTCTTGATGGCAGCGTCGAGGTCTTACGACATCATTCTCGGTATGGATTGGTTATCTTCAGTCCATGACCAGATTGACTGCTTTAGGTAAAGAGTGCAGTGTGTCCACAGTGATGGGGAGTTGTTTTCCTTTTTCAGTGAAAAGGAGACCCAGACAGCACAAAATGGGCTCATCAATAGGAGGGTGAATCCAATCACTCATGAGTTGGCTAGCCTTACCTTCAGAGTAGGATATTTGGTGAGCTTCCACTTCCCAGCAGTAGTGGCAGAGTATGAGGATTTCCTTCCTAAAGATGTTCTATGATTACCTCCCCGATGGGAGATCGAGTTCTGCATCGACTTACACCCCAATATGGAAATAATTTCCTCAATAGCGTATCAGATGGCTCCCATAGAGCTTCATGAGTTGAGGGTGCAGTTGGATGATTTGTAGAGTAAGGGCTTCGTAAGACCCAGTGTTTCACCTAGGCCAGCCCCAACGTTGTTTTCTAAGAAGGAGGATGAGAGTTTGAGGTTTTTCATGGATTACCAGTGCCTGAACCAGGTGATAGTGAAGAAAAAGTATCCATTTCTTAATATCAATGACCTCTTCGATCAGTTGAGAGGGGCACGTTGGTTCTCAAAGATTGACCTCAGGTCGGGTTATCACCATCTTTGAGTACGGGATGTGGACTTGCTAAAGATGGATTTTAGATGCGACTACAGTCACTAAAAGTAATTTGTAATTCCATTCTATGTAATGAAAACCCCCACAGTGTTCATGGGAATTATTAACTAGATCTTCTATCCATACTTAGACCGGATCGTAGTGGTATTCATCAATGACATCCTTATGTACTCAGTGTTAGAGGAGGAGCACACAAGACACATGGGGATGGTTCTAGACAAAATTTGAGAGCACTAGATTTATGGGAAACTATCAAAGTGCCAATTTTAGATATAAGAGGTCCACTTTATAGGACATTTTATCTCAGCAGATGGAGTTTCAGTGGACCCGTATAAGGTTGAGGTTGTGTTAGAATGGGAGCCACCCCGGAGTGGGATAGAGGTGCCGAGCTTCCTTGGGATGACAAGATACTATCGAATATTTATCCTTTATTTCTCTTGAATATCGGTACAGATGACAAACCTGACCTGGAAGGGGCATACTTTTGTCTAGATAGAGAAGTGCCAAAAGGATTTCCAGTAGTTGAGGCAGAGATTGAATAGAGAAACAATCTTGAGATTACTAGAGGAGGGTGTCGAGTACATAGTTTTTTGTGACACATCAGGGACAGGGTTTGGTTGTGTCTTAATGCAGAGACAAGTAGTGATTTCTTATGGTTTTCTCCAACTAAGGCAATATGAGTAGAACTATGCGACCCATGATCTTGAGTTGATAGTGCTAGTCTTCATTTTGAAGATGTGGAAACACTACCTGATGGGTGAAAAATTTATCGTCTACTCTGACCATAAGAGCCTCAAGTACATCTTCTCATAGAAGGATCTGAATATGAGGCAGAGGCAATGGCTAGAGTTCCTCTAGGATTATGACTTTGAGATCATCTATACTCATAGGAAGGGGAACTTTTTGGCAGATACTCTTAGAAGGAGATCAAGTCCATAGCTGCTGATTGAGGAGACAAAGTAGTTGTCCTCTATACAGTTATACTTTGTGGATGAAGACGATAAAACTTATCTCCATTCAATGGTTTTAACCCCTCCACTATTAAAAAAAGTTAGGGAGGTAGACCTAGGTGATGCCGACTACAAGTCTTTATGTGCTCAGTTATCCACGAGACACGCTCTTAATAAATATTCACAAGGTGGGAAGCACATAGTCCTTTTCAGAGGATTCACAGTTGTGCCAGTGGCATTACGAGAGGAGATCCTGAGGGAGTTTCATACACCCCCTTAATGGTACATCATGGAGTAGAAAAAATGTACCAAGATCTTCGGCGTCAGTTCTGGTGGACAGGAAGGAAGAAGGCAGTATTAGAGTTTGTTTCTCAATGCCTTATATGCCATCAAGTGAAGGCTAAGCACTAGGTTCCAGTGGGGTTATCTCACCCCTGGAAGTGATAGAGTGGAAGTGGGATGAAATATCGATGGACTCCATGATGGGCTTACCGTAGACGTCCAAGGGAAAAGATTCCATCTAGGTGATCATTGACCGACTCCCAAAGTCGGCCCACTTCCTAGTTATTAGGGAGTAGAGTTTTATAGATAGCATGGTATGCCTCTAAGTGTAGGATATTCATGGAATCCCTTTGAATATAGTGTTATATCGCGTTGCTTGTTTCATATCCCAGTTGTGGAAGGGATTTCAGGTGGCGTTTGGGACCTAGCTACATTTGAGCATGGCATTCCATCCCTAGACCGATGGTCAGACGAAGAGGACAATTCATATTTTGGAGGATATTTTTCAGTCCTATATATTATAATTTGGTCACAATTGGGAGTACTATCTACCATTGGTGGAGTTTTCATACAACAACAACTACCACTCCACCATTAGCATGGAACCGTTTGAGTCTTTATACGGGAAACCCTTTCGATCACCACTTTGCTAGACTGAGCTCAAAGAGTCTTCACTCATGGGTCTAGAGTTGGTGTGAGCTACCATCGAGAAGGTGAAAATCATCCAAAAGTGGATGAAGACTACACATAGTTGACAAAATTCTTATGTTTACAAGCGTCAAAGACCGTTGGAGTTTGAGGAGGGACACCATGTCTTCTTCGGGTCTCACCACATCGAGGGTTGCATAGATTTGGGTGGGGTGGAAATTGTCTTTGAGGTCCGTCGGACCTTTTCAGATACTGTGTAGAGTTAGTGAGGTATCATACCACCTAGATATACCACCGTATATGAACCAGGTACATAATTTCTTCCATGTGTTACAAATTATAAGTTATGTGCATGACTCATCGCACGTCATCAACTGGGGTGAGCTGGACATCGAGGATGGAGTAACATTCACAGAGTACCCAGTGGAGATCGTGGATCAGCAGGAGATGATCCTTCATGGGATATTGATTCCCTTGGTGTGTGTCCAGTGGAAGTATGTGAATCTTTATGATAACACATGGGAGAGGGAGGCTTAGATTCGTGCGTAGTACCCACATCTGTTTGAGTAACCTTTTGTTCTAGATTTTTGATGACGTAAAGCCCTAAGGTGGGTAGAATTTAATGTCTCATATTTTCTATATATTATTTTTATATATTATATGGAATTATTACGAGACCAGGATTTTTGACGGAATGTGATTCTAAGTCTTGGAGTGCCCGAAATAAATGTTTGAAATAAAATTAAACTTTTAAACAGTGCACGTGAGTAGTATTCCTGAAAAAGTGGAATAACTTTTAAATAGGATCATAGATCAGAAATTTGAGGGCACCACTACATTTAGAGTAGTGACTTTACCTTAGGCGGGACTGAACATCGATTGGAGCGGGTTGACTACAAAAGTTAGTTTTTGGATGTTTTAAAGGGAATAAAATAAATTAATAATTTATTTTATTTTAAGTGTTTCTTTAATTCAATGACCTAATTTACTCCCCTATTAATACCTACTTATATAAAGTTCGCAGGGTTATCCACATAACCCTACCAATTGATGATTTCCATTAAAGATTTGGAGGAGAGCCCATTGGTGGAAAACAATGGAACGATCAATCGATGCATCTCAGATTTGATAGACCTCACCAATGAACACGATGCAGTGATATTTATTCAACTAAATCAAGGTATCGATTGTTATTTTGATTCTTCTTTTCCGTTTTCTTGGATTAAAGGAGGAACACAGATCAACCCACAAATAGGTTGATTTGTGGATCACACATTCTTGCAAGAGGGTGACAATTTTTGTTTCTTTTGGGGTTTTGATTTGGGAATTGATTTTGTGATGATTTTTAAATTTTGATTTTGATTTTCCTAATAAAACTATTAATGGGAGTGGACAGACGCCATGACGAAAGATTGCAGAGGTGCGTTTCTCTTTTGTTTATTGATTCATTCCTCTTTTTGAACACCACATTCTTCATGTTCTTCACATGGTTATGAACAACGAATCAATTCATGTCCATTTCGTAATGAAACAATCCCAAATTAGAGATCCAAAATCCTGAAAAATAAATGGAGGTGTGAAGACGATGGCATCATAGGAATCAAAACGGATTAGGAGAAACTGTTCTTTGAAAATTCTTTGTGTGGATGATCGAAACGTGTTTTTGGGACTAATCGAATGCCCGAAGCCTCCCAAAACATTGATGACATGGTAGGGAGACCTTTGATCTTGAGTTTCGGGGCAAACATATCGCAAGATAGAAGACCAGAGGATCACTGAGGCATGGCTGAGTAGGTTCACATTTCTGGAAAATTCTAAAGAGCATGATGTGTTCTCCGATGAACACGCCTTGTGGGGTCAGCATGGTGGTGGCTAGGTCTTGAGATCTACACATGAGGAATAAAACTATGTGCTCTTGGGAAGACATGATATGTGGGCCCCACCTAGTGGTGGCTATATTTCTAGGTGATAAGACGGATAGACACAGCGTGTAACCATCGTCACATGGCGTGTGGGTCCTTAAATAGTCTCAGCATGTATCTTAGAAGATACATGGAAATGGGGTGGAGTACACACCATATACTCCACCACATGGCCAGATACGAATGGATACACGGGCCACCCTATGTACCGGTACATGGTCTGGGACACATGGGTTGAATCCATGCATGGAAACATGGCATGCATACATGGAGTCTTCCTCGGGTAGCAAAACACGATGTGTTGTGCTCTTACATTCCATGTATATCTTCTTCTACACGACAAGCCATACGACATGAGTCGTTGTACACGGGCAGTACCCGAGGTCAAAGGACATGGGGTGTGACCCTTCCACATGCCGTGTACTTCTATATACATGTCTTGGTCCGCTTGTCCACAGTTCCTTGGACAAGTTTCATTTGGGTAAGTTCCCCCTTTTCCCATTTCCCTGAAGGCCATGTATCGATTCCATCCATAGGAGTATGATCCTTTCAGTAGGACTTTCCAAGATAGAGTTAGGTATCCCTCCAAGAGGCCTGAAGTGAGATCATCTCTCAATTATTAACCCTAGGTAGAGTCTGGTATCAACATGAATAATCCTATAAGACATTGATCCTCTACTTTGCAGGTGAATCTGAATGAGTCACGATATCCACCAAGGCCCTGGAAGTGATCCTCATCTGTGCATCGTGATATTTCCCACTCAGGAGGGTGCTCTCCCAGAATGAGTGTATCCATTCTCCCTCAGAACTATCAGTGAACCTATTTCTATCATGGATTTTCTCGACAAACATTACTTCTCGGATGGATGTAATCAGAGCTATTAGACTCATGGGGTGAGTTCTCCTAGATGAGTGCTTTGTGGTCGTTGTAGACTACATGTCCAGGTTTCAAGTATATCTGGATGTGTTTCTCTTACTGTATGTTCAGTAAAAATATACTGTGTAGAGGTGACTTTAACTTTACTTTGTGTATTAATTTCTGGTTTTTAGGGTCCTCTACTGAGTATTGTTATACTCACCCCTACATGAGCTATGGCCACATGGGTCATGTCTTGTGCAGACAAACATCATTTTGATAGAGTCCATGGTAGACCAGGACCAGGCTGAGCCTTCTGAGTTCCTTGTAGGATGAAGTGTTCCTATGACTATGATCAGTGGTCCCAATACCTCTTTATTATTACAGGTTATACTTTATAGTTTGCAGACTGTTGTTTTTTATGGGCTTGTAATCTGGCCCAATTTATATTCTGAACTTTACTTTCCATTGTACTGTACTATTTTGGTTTAGTGCTATGAATGCATTTTGTTCCTTAGTGGTTTTTACATTTCCTAATTTTTGGGATTGGAGGTGTATGCGTGTGTACATGTACTTAGGAAATGCCTCCCATGTTAGTGATATGCCTACTTGGGGCTAGTCACCTGCCCCTGGCCAATTAGCGGCAGGCTTAAGGAGTTACAGTGTGGGAAACACTAGGATGGGTCATGACATTAGTGTACTCCCAGTCATCAGTCGATCATATAAAACATCTTGACATCATCCTGAGTACATTTAGAGAGAATCATATTTATGCCAAGATAAACAAATGCAGTTTTTGGATTAATAAATTGCAGTTCTTGGGCCATGTCATCTCAAATGAAGGAGCATTAGTGTACCTAGAGAAAGTTATAGTCTTGGTATCTTGGGATCTTCTCAATAATGTTTCAATATTTAGAGATTTCAGGGTTTAGCACGTTTTTATTAGTGCTTTATCCATGACTTCTCCCATTTTCCCGCACCAATTTTAGGGATGATCAAGAAAGGGTTCAAGTTTGTTTGTTCAGATTCATGAGATATTTCTTTTTAGGATTTGAAAGATAGTATGAAATTAGAACCAATCCTCACTTTTCCTATTTCATGAAAATCTTATACCGTGTACTGTGACACATTCCGAGTTGGACTTAGAGTAGTTATAATGTAGAGGGGTTCATTTTTTTCTTATGGATATAGATAGTTGAGACTACATGAGCTTAATTATCCAACTCATTATTTGGAGTTAGCAGTAGTGATACATTCCCCGAGATGATGGAGACATTATCTCATGGGTGGTACGTTTTTGTTATACATGTACCACAAGAGCCTCTATTACATCTTTTCTTAGCGGGACCTAAACATTAAACCAAGGAGGTACGATGATTATATGAACTCTTTTGACTTTGATTTGTATTATACAATAGGAAATAGAAACACATTTCCCAATAAATTGATCTGAAAGATGTAGATAGAGGTATTAAAAGAGTCTTATGGTGAGTTGTGGGTAATGAAACTCCTTTCAAGCATGCATCTTGAAGTCCAGGAGTCTTAGGGTTGAGTAGCTCTAACTTCAAAACTTTTATACCCATAATTTTGGACTAGATCAAGATCGAGATATTATCTAATATAGAGTGATTAGTTATAAGAGAAAACTTATATGGGGGGAGACAATATTTGTATTTTCTCTAGTAAGTGAAAATTATCTTCTTTTCTTTGGCAGAGAATGGGTTTCTATAGGTTTGAGTGATAAGAAAATGAAAGAGTTTCATGCATTTAGATGGGATTTTTATCTTATTTTTATAAATATGTATCATGATCTCCATTAACAGTACTAGTGGTTATAAATGAATAAGGATATAATAGGCTTTGTGGAAAGATATTTCAGTTTTTAGTAGGTGAATGTCGAGAATCATAGGCCAGCTAGGATTTTGTTTCCATTTCTCATTCCTAAGTGGAAATTGGATGATGACACAATATATTTTATGGTTGGATTACATAGGAAAACCTATAATAATGATATTATATGAGTGATTTTTCATTTACTTACAAAGGTATCCCACTTCTTTACATTCAGGGAAACCATAAAATTTGATGATCTGGGTAGTATTTACATGTGTGAGGTAGTTTGCATGAATGATGTTTCAAGGCGTATCATTTTAGGAAGAGATCCTCATTTCACATCACGGTTCTAGAAGGTTCTTTATAAGGATCTAGTATCTTAATTTCTATTGAGTACTACCTATCATCCTCACAATGATGGTCAATCTAAGAGGACAGTTCCAGTTGTAAAGGATATCTTGTGGACTTGTGTTCTATATTTCAGTGGTTGATGGGAGAAGCATATGGAAATATGGAAATTTTCTTATAATAAAATATTTCAGCAATCTATCTAGATGAAAAATTTTAGTGCCTTGTATGGTAGGTCATGTCGTTCGCCTATTTTTTGGTTGGAGGAAGGTGAGTTAGTGCATGTTGGGCCTAGTCTCATGAAGGAGACGTTGGATTAGGATCAGTTGATCATACAATGGTTGGTGATGATACAAAGAAGCCATAAATCATACACTAACTATCAAATATGACATCTAAAATTTGTCGATGGTCATTATGTTTACCTACATGTGTCTTCTAGATTGGTGCAATGCCTTATCAGTAAACATGGAAAGCCAACGCCCATATTTTTCATGCCGTTTGAGATTGTGGATAGGGTTAGTCCAGTGGTGTACCTTTTAGCCCTTACTTAGTGATACAGTTCCATGCACGACCTGTTTCACATATTGCAACTTCAGTGAAATTATTCAGACCCTTCTCATGTGACATATGTAGCAAACTTTGATCATAGTACTGATGCATAATTTAAGGAGCATTTAATAGTGATTTTTAGACTATAGAGAGATAAATATCAAAGTTAGAGAGATTAATTTGGTTCAAGTGTAGTGGTATTAAGGGATAATTTAGGAGGAGACCTAGGAGAGGAAGTATGATATGTGAGAATAATGGTCAAAATTGTTCTCTGAGACCTCAAAATGATGCTTGGAGTAGTTCAAGGATGAGCTGTTATATGGTGGGGAGGTTTTAAGACCCCATCTTTTTCCTGGTACGTATCTTGATGAGTTTTTCATTAAAATTATTTCGAGTGAGTTTTCCCCATACCTAAACCTTGGTGGTTTAGTTTTCATATTGAATGTCTATTTTTTTGAATAATCATAGACTTGGGTTGTGAGGAAACTTGAGAAAACCAGATAGGATCCACACAAAGAGCATTTATTATAGAAACTGACTTAAATTCTAGGGATTTAACTATGTTTGAATTAATTATGGGTATAAATGTATCAATTGTTACAAAGTATTCTTGGTAAGTTGAGAATCTTTATAAGGGGTTCAAGTTTTATAAGTAAGATAGGATGAAAACTGTCTTTTGGTTAACTACACATCGTGTAAATGGGTTTCACGATGTTTAAAATCCATAAGAATCATGTCAGGAACTAATTCATGATGTGAATTGGTTACACATCATGAACTAATTAAATTTCATGTAATTTTTGGGTTAATTAAATAATAATCTGAGGTGATGGGTTTTTATGGTTTATCCATTTAAAAAGTAATTCACAACATGTAATTAATTAACACACCATGTAATTTTCTAAGTAGATTTTTAAAAGTTCATTGAGGAAGATTTTATCTCATTACTTTTATGAAGTATCTTCCTCTTGAACTTAGGGATCCTTTCGGGTGATTTTGGAGTGAATTTCTCTATTCTGGATATCCCATTTACGCATCTGATCCCTTGTGAGTTGTTTTGGGTAGGTTTTCCCATCTCTCCCTTTGAACTCCGACCATTACATTTTAATATCTTTTCCATGTGCATTGTTTGTTTATCACAATTTTTTATGATCTAGGAACATTCTATTGGTCATATACACCTTCTTTTAGATATTCTATTTCATTTTAACCAGGGTAACAAATATTTCAATATTAAAAGGGTAAAATATTTACTTATTTGATGTCAATTTGATCATAAATAAATAATTTAGAACATTTTTAACCATATATTAACTAGTATATATTTTTTTAAAAAATTATTATTTTTAAATAATTTAATAAAACACTATTATGATAAACAATCAATAGTGTCAATTTTGACAATATTCAATTTATTGATTTTTAAAAATATAAAGATAACAAGTTAACTTAGAAAAAACTATTTTATTATATTTCTATGTTCTCAGGGTTATCTAGAAAATTCATTGATCATATTAATTATCCCAAAATAAATTTATTTTAATATTTTTAATAACATTTATTTGATATATCCATTAATAAAATAATTACTACAATGATTTTGTGTAATTATTTAATATACTTATATGTTGAGTAAAAATTAAAAATAAAATACAATAATGAAAATAAATTTAATATATTTCATGATAATGTACATAGTCTATTTTATCTTCTATAAAATTAACATTAAAAATTATATACTTATTAAAGTATGAATGTGACAACTTTAACATTACTTTAAATAGAATAATATAAATGTTATAGTATATTCTATAAGGCTTCAAATGGTCACTATCTTGACCCTTGGATGATTATGGTTCGGATATACTAAACCAATATGATTTGGTCATGTGTTTGGGACTTTTTATGGTTATTATGATTTTAATAAAAATAGTTTTATTTATTTCTCATTAATAAATTAATTTTTACGTCATAAAAGTATAAGACTTTAAGGTAATTATTTATTTCCTAAATATTAAAATTAAATTACCATGATGTATTTAATTATTTTATATTTCCATGTTCTATTTATGTTTTAAGATATCACCTGGTTATCTGTATATTAAAATTTTTACACTTATATGAAATGTGAGTTTGACATTTTCACTTTCATTGGTTTTATTAATATATATGTCATTTGCATTGTCAAGTGACCATTAAATGACTAAGTTTCAAAAAAAAATATGTTAATGGTATAATTATATTCATCCAATGGTATTTTGGTAGGTTTTAGGATAATTTTATCATCCTTATCATATTATCTGTTACACTAATTTACCCAATTTACATTTAACTACAATACTTAGAGACATGTGTTCTAGTCATTCATTTCTTTCCACATATGTTGTACAAGGATTAGATATTTTAGTTAAGCCCTTAACCCGACCCTTGCTCTTAGAGACTCCTACTGAAGATGAATCAATGGTCGCACACTTGTTCCTATAGTGTGAATTGGATCTTAGAGGTGAAAGGATCTATTGAGATCTATTTGTAGCATCGATGAGTCCTTATGATGTCATCTTAGGTATGGATTGGTTATCCACAGTTCATTCTCATATTGACTGTTTCAGGAAGAGGATGTGGTGTGTCCGTAGTGATAGGACTAGGTTCTCCTTTTTTGGTGAAAAGGAAACCTAGGTAGAGAAGGATAGACTTATGCATAAGAGGGTGAAATAGATTACTCATCAGTTGAATAGTTTGACCCTTGGTGCAATGGATGTTATGAGTTCCCAGTTTACTTTAGTTGGAGTGGATTATGAGGATTTCTTCCCTGACAATGTTCAAGGTTCAACTCCCCATCAAAAGATAGAATTCTGTATTGATATATACCCTAGTATGGTATTGATATTTGTGGTATCATATCAGATGGATCTCGTAGAGCTTCATGAGTGTCAGGTGCAGTTAGAGGAATTGCAGAGGAAGTGATTTGTTAGCACTGGTGTTTCACACTGGGTAGCCCTAGTTTTGTTCACCAAGAAGGTGGATGGTATCATGAGGTTATGTGTGGACTATTAGCTCTTTAACTAGGTGAGCGTGAAGAATAAGTATCCACTACCAAGGATCGATGACCTCTTTGATTAGTTGATAGGGGATCGATGGTTCTTAAAGACTGACCTTAGGTTAATATATCACCAGTTGTGAATATGGGATGAGGATATAATGAATACACCATTCAGATTTTTCTAAGGTCACTATGAGTACTTTGTGTTTCTCTTTGGTGTGATGAACTCCCCAGAAGTGTTCATGGGACGCATAAACTAGATATTTAATGCTTTCTTAGGCCAGATCATGATAGTATTCATCGATCATATCCTTGTGTACTCAACATCTAAGTAGGAGCACATGATACAGTTAAGGATGGTTTTGGATGTACTATGATAACATCAACTATAAAATAAGCTCTCAAAGATTAATTTATAGATTTAGGAGGTCCACTTCCTGGGAAATGTTATCTTATAAGATAGAGTGGTAGTGGATCCAGCCAAGGTTTAATCTGCATTAGCTTGGGCTCCACCCAAGATTAGGAGAGAGGTGTGGAGATTCATATCTGATTTATCTAGGATATTAGTACCCATGATTTATTTGAATCGAAAAGGATAGCCTTTCATGTTGACAGATATGTTCCATTAGTCTTTTCACCTGTTGAGGTAGAGTTTGATGAGTGCTCCCATATTGATATTTCCAAAGGAGGGTGTTGAGTATGTAGTTTTCTACTATGCATCAAGAACTAGGCCTTGCTTGGTTTTGATTCAATGGTAGGTGGTGATTTCCAATGGTTCACATCAGTTGATATCACATGATAAAAACTATATAGCTCATAATCTTAAGCTAGAAGCGATAGTATTCGCACTGAAGATACAGTGACACTACCTGATGTGAAAGCGATTTATCATCTATTCTGATAACAAGAATCTCAAGTATATATCCTCTTAGAAGGATCTTAACATAATACTAAGGTGATGTCTATAGTTTCTTTAGTATTATTACTTCATGATTTTATTATAAACATATGAATGGGAACATGGTAGCAAATGCTCTCAGTAAGAGATCTTGTTCGCATTTATTGAAAAAGGTGTCGAAGAAGTTTTCCTTGTTGTAGTTATCATTTAGGGATGTAGATAGATTAGATTACCTCTAGTTGATGGTTGCTACCCTTTCTATTTTACAGTGAGTCAGGGAGTCACAAATTGGGGATGCCAACTTCAAGACCCAGTGTACTCAAATATCCACTGGATATGCTTATGATGGATTTTCTAAAGATGGGGAGCATGTAGTTCTTTTTAGGGGAGGCACATTGGTACTAGTGACATTGTGGGAGGAGTTTATGAGATAATTTCATATGTATCTTTTGGAAGTACATATAGATGTGGAAAAGATATACCAGGATCTCCGATATTAGTTTTGGTGTCCAAGGATGAATAAGGGAGTTGAAGAGTTTTTCTTTTGATGACTTACCTGTCAGCAAGTGAAGGTTGTGCGCCATGTTTCAGTGAGTTTAGACCAACCCCTTGAGCTACTAGAGTGGAAGTGGGATATGATATCAATATAATTCATTATAGTCTTACCACATACATCTAGGGAACATGATACCATATAGGTGATCAATAACTGGCTCACAATGTTGGCCCACTTCTTAGTTATTCCAAAGTAGAGTTCAAAAAAGAGCTTGTGATGCCTTTATATACAAGAGATAGTCTGAATCTCTAGAGTCCCATCAATGATCATTTTTAATAGTGATTCTAATTTCATATATTAGTTATGAAATGGATTTCTGGAGGATTTTGGGACTCAGTTATGCTTGATCACAACATTTCACCCCCAAACCAATGGCCAGATTGAGGGGACCATTTAGGTTCTGGAGGACATTCTACAAGCTTGCATGTTGGACTTTGTTCATAGTTGGAAGTATCACCTAACAATGGTGGGGGTTTTTATACAACAACAACTACCATTCTACCATAGGTATGACACCATTCAAGGCTTTGTATGGATGACACATTAGGTCACAAATTTACTAGACTGACTCAAGAGAGTCAGTACTCATGGGCCTAGATTTGGTATGAGAAACTATCGAGAAGGTTAAGATTATATAGGAGTATATATGAACAATAAAAATTTTCATAAGTCTTATGTGGATATAGGACAAAGGATTTTGGAGTTCGAGGAGGGACAAATTATGTTCCTATGGGTTTCACCTCAATTTGGATTATAGTGATTTGGCTGGGTAGGTGAGTTATCTATGAGATTCATTAACCCTTTCCACATAATATGTAGAGTTGGTGACATGGCATACTTATTTTCTCTAATATCATAATTATAATAGGTACATGATGTATTTTGTGTGTCGTAGTCGAGGAGGTACGTGCATGACTCATCACACATTATCAACTAGGGTGAGCTAGACATTGAGGATGAAGATACCTTTGCTGTATAACTAGTAGAGACCGAGGATCAGTATGAGAGGATCCTTCATGGGTGAGATATTCCTTTGAAATGTTCTTGGTGCCAATATGGGAATTCTAAAGAGATCACATGGGAGTGAGATGCTCATATTTGTGCTTAGTACCCACATCTCTTTATGTAGCCCTTGTTTTGTCTTCTCGGGATGTAAAACCCCAAGGAGGGGAGAATGTAATGACTCAGATTTTCCATGTATTATTTTTAGATATTTTATGGATTATTTTTGATATTAGATATTGAGAAGGAGTGCAATTATAAGGCCTGGTGTTCCATAAATAAATGTTTGAAATATTTTAAATATATTAAATTGCACGTACACATAGTTTTCCTAAAAAATTGAAATAAATTATAAATAAGGATTTGGATTATAAATATAAGGGGACCATTGAGTTCATAATATGGGGTTTACCCTAGGTGTTAAATAACCTTGGTCCACATGGGGAATTAATAGAAAAGTCATCACAGGTGTAAAATAAATAAAATAATTAATTATTTTATATGATTTTTTTCATTGACACAACAACCGAATATATTCTTTAAATATATGGATATACGAAATTCCTATGTTTAGATACTAAAACCGAGAGATCCATAGGACCATTATAGAGATGTTTAATGATATTTTGTTGGTGGATGATGACCGGATCAGAGATTGATGATCGGTGCGAGATGAATTCAGAGGATCTCACTAATGATCAAAACATAATTTTTTTCTTCATCAATGATCAATTTGAATTATAGTATGACGTTTCTTTGATTCAATTATTTCCCTGTTTCTAATTTCTAAGATAAAAGTGATTCAATCAACTAATTTATTGATTTATGGATTGTTCATTTTGTAGGATGGGATTATTATGGTTTTTTTGGCCAAATTTTCTTTGTGATTTAAAGTTTTATCTCTTATTTCTTCATTCTAATATTAAAAATCAATTTTGAAATGTACATTGACTAATTTATATTCCTTAAAATTGTTAATGATCTTTTATTCCATGATTTCTTCATTCATCATGGTGTTCTTCATTAACTTGTGTTTTGAAATCCACTAAGAAATATATTTTTGTGCACCCATTTCATTAAGAAATGATTCAATATTATAGAATTGGGATCAGTATGATATAACATTGGTCTAGTGGTTGAGACAGTAATAGATCAAATTATATAGATGCCCAATTTATGTTTTCTTCGCCCTATAGTGAAGAACACTGTTTGAAGGAATTTTACAAAAAAATCGAAGGATTGGATATTATTGTTTTATGATGGAATGACTAAACAAGGATCGATTCATGAATTTATGGAGAAATTAAAGGAAATAATTGTGGTTAGAGGATCGACTGGAAATTTATAAACTATATCTATAAACCTAGAAAATTCTGCACTACACATCATGCAACTCAGATCCACATGTTGTGTGGCCCCCTCTTAGTGGATTCTAGGGTTTTAGGAATGAGATAAGTATCACACGGTGTGTGAACTTGTCACATGGATTGTGGTCCCCATTGGTGATCTTAGAATGTACATCAGAGGGTACATGGACATGGGATAAAGTACAAGGTAACGAGCATTCCATGTACTCCCTCACAGACATAGAAATGTTGGGCACACACATACTAAGTCATGTACTGGGACACAAGGTGAAGTATACATGAAGCATCACTTCATGTACTTTCACATGGACATGGACACGAACATGGGCCATTTACACAAGTAGTACATAGGGTCGAAGGGATATTGAGTGTAACCCTAATACACATCACGCACTCCTAAAATCTTGGCTTGAAACCATTTTCCTCTATATCTTAGAAACTTTTTGTTAGGGTGTGTTCCCCATATCCATTTCCTGAGGGTTAGTATGGAATTTCATCCTATATATAGGATAATGATACCTTCAGTGGGAATTATTTTATAGAGTTATCAGAATCCTTATGTGAGGCCCAAATAGAGATCCTTTATTCATATTTATGACCTAGGTGGAGATCTTAGTATCTTCATGATCAATACTACATGGGCGTCAATCATCTACTTAGCAGGTTAGTCTAGATTGAGTTATTTGTATACACAATGGCCTTGGGGTGAGATTCTCATCTATATATGGTATCTCTTTGGAATTTCAAAATGTACTTATAATAGTGATACCTGAAAAGAATTACCTCTTGGATGGACGTCATCAGTGTTATCAGACTAAAGAGTGTGTTCTCTCGAACAAGTGCTATATGGAACCTTCGAACTGGAATCCAGGGTTGGTATTATAGTTTTGACTTACCATTAGACTATGTGAATTTGTTGAGTATATCTAGATATTCTTGTTATATGTGTTATAGACATATAACTATTTTGAGATGATTGTATTCCTATGTTGTATGCTTTATGGGTTTTGGGTATCCTACTAGGTATTTTTATACTCACCTCGGCATGGGAGTTTTCTACACATGTCGTATCTTATATAGACGATCGACCTTTCAACAAATTCCTAGATGGAACTATACCAGATGGTGCTTAGTGAGTCAAGAAAGACCAGGGTTTTTTCCTAAGGTATCTTGATAGTGGTCCCCTATAATGGCCCAAAGGCCTTCAATTTTTTTATTATATGATAAGGCACCCTTTTAAGGGATGAAGGGGGTGGAAACCCAAGGAAATCATAGACATAGGACAATCACACTCGAAGGAAGGAAGATTAAAAACCAGGATGACATCACTGAATAGCTCCTCCCTAGAATTTGAACATGAAGAAGCTCTCCACCATTGCAAGGTAATTTGAAAATAAAGTGTCATGAGTCGATGCTCTGGCCCAATCTAATGGCTGGAACCAAACCCTCTCAAATGACCAAATCCAGAAAACACTGCAAAGATGAACAAATAGCTCTGAAACATCTTCTGGAGTCTATTCATGAAGTCGAGTCTGGTATCACAAAATTCTCACCATTGAAAAAAATACCATTCAACCATACAACTACAACCATTCCAAATCAACTAATTTAATCAATGAGATTCAACACACCTAGAAACCTTCTTCAACACCATATAGACATAACACAAACATCCCATCACCACCAAAAAACATGCACGTAGAGACAAAAGTTGTCCAACCAAGGAACCCCCTTCCGGAGCACAACACAATCGACGAAACCCATCCCATTCACCAAGGATCAGAATTGTGGCCTCAATACAGGAAGACTAGATCACGATCCACATTATAGAAGAAGGATTGTACTCCATGGACACCAAAAATAAGTTCGCATCCCTGAGAGGTAGCCATAACCTGATGCCATCGTCGCAGATTGGCGGTCACAGCCCCCGCCTCCAGAGCATGGCCCCACGGTACACTAAACCGTGACCCCAAGCCACACCTGAGTAGGCCCCTAACACTATAGAACAAGCAGATCAGCACCCCATCACACCGGATTGGAATCCCCTTTGCCACAAATACAAGACCCCAATGCAGTAGATCAAGACCTCACCTCCATAAAGAACTGAACCACGACCCTGAAACAGCATATTGGGAACCCCCTTGCCGTAGTAAAGGTCCACGACCACGACACCACACCGGATCTCAACCCCATGATGTGGAAGATCCAAAGCACCACCCCGAATCTAGAGAAAACACAAACACCCTCTCCATGGAAGACCGAACACCGAGCCTCCAGATCGAGTCCACCCTTCACCGTGAAAGATGCCACCATGCCATGAGCATGCCGAGAAGACCGAGGAGGAACTCCTACCGTCCGAGCAAACCTAGGAAGAAGGAGGTGATGAGATGGATACCTAACCTGCTACTCCCTTTACAGGCTCCCCCCAAATTTTCACTTGATAGTGGTGCCCAATATTACTTTTTGGATGGTTTGGTTTTCAAACTCTTTATGGTGGGCTTGTGTTCATCCCTGTTTACTTTCCATTAATTTTTTTGTACTGTGGTTATAGGATTTAGATATTTATGCATGGTTGTTTAGTTGTTTTTAATTTTTTTTCATTTTGTGGGATTGTAGATGTGTGTGTGGGTACAAGTACTTAGGATACGACCTCTCATGTCAGTGATATTCCTACTAAATGTTAGTCACCATCCCCTAGCCTATTGGAGGCAAGCTTAGGGAGTCATGACATGGGTCCCACCGGGGTGGGTTGTGATAGGACCAAACACATCCTTCATAAGTACCATCTCATTTTAGAGATCATTGAGGGGAAATGTAAAGATATTTTGGGTGAATATAAGGGAAAATATAGAATATCCATTAAGAAAACCATTATCATAGAAGAAAAGTGAGGTTCATGTGGAATCTCTTATGGGTTGAATGTAAGGGTTTTAAAATGTATAATGGTTTTATAATAAAGGAAATCACTATTTATCATTCATTCATGTGTTCTACAGTTATATTACATACATAGTTGTATGATACTATCCCCTCATAGTATGATTTTGATTTGAACCTAATATACGGTCACCCTGGAGTATATGGATTATGATGATATATTACTATAAACAAATATAGAATCTTATATTTGATACAAAGAGTTGTATGAAATATAAAGAGTGTACTCATGAGATAGCAAGTTGAGACTTATAATCTGGAGAGACCCGTGAAAGTATATTGCATGGAATGTCATATGGTCAAGATATACTTATGGGCATGTGATTATTATGAATCCTAATTACCAAATGTTGGAAAAATACTTAACATGTGAACATTATTAATTTGATTACTTTCTTACACCATCCTCGAGGATGAGCTAATTAGTGGGTGGTTGGCTAAGTTTCTGTTCATGCCATCAATTGAGTTCATCATTGATGGGATTTATCCAATTATATGATAAGAAAATACATATGGTCCCATGATCGAATTAGTCTAAAGAAATTCATAACCATTTTTAGTTTAGTGACATGTGATGTGCTTAGCTACTTAGAAGAATGACATGTTTTGTATTCTTTCAAACTAGTCAGACTATTTCTAAGAATCATAAATATATGATATGAACTATAATTTATTGACATATTCCACGTCTACTAGTAAATATATGTCATGGAAAAAGGGATTATATTAGTATACAAAATATTTATATGATAAACCTTGTGGAATACATGGTCGTATGAAGATGTGAGTGTGTTTGACCAAGACCATGACAAACCCCTTTAAAACTTAAGTATCATTGAAACTTTTCTAGAGTAATATATTTTCATACATATATGAATTACAGAATTTATATCTTTTAAATGATACAAAGGCCTATATAGTAACACAATTTGGCTTTAGAATAATGACCAAATTTTAGAAAATGTTATAGGTATAAAATTAAGAGAGTTTGATGAAATAGTATTCAAAATATTTGGTTGGATTTATACAGTGTTTTGATGTTTTCATAAAGTAATTATGGAATTTTAGCACAAGTGGGAGATTTTTGAATTAAAACTAAATTTGGTATATCATAATTTATGATATATCTTGGGTTATAATCTATAAAATGCATATGATGTATATCATAGAAAATGATATGAAGATATCATTGTTCACATGTGATGCCTATATAATAATATATGATATATACTATGATATATACTATGATATATTATTTGGTGAATGGAGTAATACCATGTAATATCCCCATATTTTAAAATAATTACTATGTTCGATAGCATACAAAACATGTAACACTGAGCATGAATGAAATGCGAAATATTATTATTTAAATATAATTATTATAAACAAGTTGTTGAATTGGTGGATATATATAATTTTAATGAATTTATGAAATATATGTAAATGTATTAATAAATAAAAAATTATTAGTTAATTCTTTTGAAATAATCACTCAATTTTTATTAAATCCAATTTATTCTACACAAAAATGTTTTCTTCAAAAATGGATTTTATTTGTTTTTGTGAGAAAATAAATGTAATTAATTTCTTTAAATTTTAGAAATTTTATTTTATAAAATTATAATTTTTTTAAATCATTATATCAAAATTATCTTTGGATGAGTTTTTTGTATTTTTCTGAAAATATTGATTTTTCCGTGAATAGTGAAAATTTATGATTTTTTTAAAAAATATCCTTTTATTTCATTAAGAAGAATCACTATTATTTTATTTTGATTTAAAAGTAACATAATTATCATTTAATTAGATGTAATCTAAAAACATTAATTTAAATCATCTTTATAACTTATTTTGGTATAAGCACATTTTGGGGTTTAAAAAAACATGTTTTTCAAAAAACTATTTTTCGTTACGTTTTATGGGTTTATTTTTTAATTTAATTTCACCACTTATGTATTTAGAATTTACATAAATGGATTATATATTTTTAATAAAGGGTTACTTTTTTTTATATTTCCCTTTTATTTTTGGACAATATGAACAGTAACATCAGTAATTTGTGTTAACACAGTATTATAAATCAGGTAACTAATGATTACAAATAATATGATAAGGATTGGAAAATTACACCAACACTTGTGTTAATTTTATTGGATAATTAAATTTCATCTATAATCATCCAAAATTTGGTTATATGACCTTTTTCCCCTTTGGATTTGATTATAAAAATTATAATATTTTATGTAATGAAAAGTAAAAAATGCCACACTCTTGTTTTTAATAGGAATAACATTTTTAACATGAGGATAAACGAAGCATATGTTCAGTTATAAATGAAAATTTTAAAAATAAATTATTTACCTTCATCATGGTAATTTATTTTAATTTTTAGAGAAGAAATAATGACCATAAATTTTTACACAACACTAATGTAGTAATTATTCAATTAATGGAAAAAATAAAACTAATGATATTAAACATATTAAAAGTACAATAATAAGAAATAATTATTATGGTATAAGAATTTTATAGATAAAAAAATTTAGGTATTTATTTTAATTCTAATTTAATTCATTTTCTTTGTATTTTAAAAATCAAAGTAAATAAAAAGTTCTAAATTGACATTATTGATATTTTATAAAAATAATATTTTATTAAATGAATTAAAATTCATATAAATAGCATATTAATCCAAATGATTAAGATATGATACAAATTATCATAAATTATCTATTTATGGTCCATTTGTTCATTTATAGTAACTATTTTATCATTCAAATAGTAACCCTTGTTGTCGTGGTAAGTGTGAAAAGGGTTATCTAATCATTAAAACAAAAAGATATGGGTATAAATGTGATTTAAACTTACCCAAGTTTTATTGAACGAGATAAATTAAAATTATTATAATTTTAGATTCAAATATTATCTATTTTTATCTATTTTTAAATTTAAATTAATTTAAATTAATTAATGATTTTAAGAAATTCCAGAAGTTCCCCTCCCCTCTCTTATAAAAGGCCACTTATTCTTCTCACTTATTCACACCTCAAGAACCATTTGATTCATCCAATATCTACTCAAATATATTTATAAAATTCATAAACACATTCTAGATGTCTAATTGTTTTCCAGATACCAAACATAGAGGGCTAAAGTTGTAAATAAAAGGTGGTTGTCTGAAGAAGACGTATAGTTATTAACTGAGAATTGTTATTTTATTTATTCATCCAACTTATTCAAATATTATCCAACCATGATGAGATAATTACATACATATATCCCATATAATTATATGTTATTATGTTTATGGGATAACTTATATCTATCTCCACAACCCCATTAATTGGAAAATGAATTCATTATTTGTGTGTACAGAGGATTAACCTCTTGCAGACCGATTCGTTTTCCATCACCACCTCTCATAACTAGTCATAATGATGGAAATAATGTTTATATATGATATCAATGACATATTTATCATTGAAAAAATATAAAATAGTATAAAGTTATTTTACCTATTATTTTATGAAATGATTATATCATTTATTATGTAAAATTATTATCCAAGCCCTTGAAATATTTACATCATAATACATCATTTTATTCCATAAAGAAAATAAATCAACTAGTTACACACTACAATAAATTTTTTACATTTTTTATAGAATCTAGAATATCCAATGCAAGGAGATGGTCTTTAGAATGATATTTCTTGGGGAGTTACAATGGTTGTTACAATATTAAATTTGGATGACTCGTTAAGGAATTAAATAGAGGGGTTACATAATGTTCTCACATAGGTTAATCCTCGAATATTCCCCCTATAAATACCTCCTATCATTATATTCATTTTATAGTGTTTTGAAACTCATAATTACCACATATAATACCTTCCTTTCCCTACGTAGTAGTTCTGATCGCCTGAACCATGGAAGAAGCACCCTGAACTATAGAGGCCACCCTGAATCGTTGTAATGTCATAGGCCTTTCCTTTACACTGTAGTTTAATAAGAGTATGAAATGGGATGATCTTAAACCATAAAATCATCATTTTCACTGTAATAAGTGCGACTTAGCTACTATTCTATATGTTTTTCATTTATAATGTAATAAATGTGACCTCGATATTATGCAATAAGTCCTCCTTATATAGAATAAGTAGAACACTCCTCTAGTCTCCAAGTATTTTTATTCTTGAACTTAGAAAATTTGGATATCTCTGTTTGTCTTTTTTCTCCTATCCTCACTCTATAATCCTTTATGTGATACTTTATAGGTTTTATGAGTTGTTGGTTTGTGATCTTTCTCCATGTTTGTGTATGAATGTGGGTTTGGGTGATGACAACCTTGTCAAACATCGACATAATTAGGGAAACCATGAGATATTAAGTTCTTTAACTTCTTAGGCTTATGTCTACACATGTTTCCATTATATGATTATATTTTTGGAATTTGATACCATGCTTGATTTGATAAAATTTTTGTGTGTGTGTCCCAAGATATCCTTAGTGATATTCATTCCATGAGTGATATTATAGTAGCTTATTGAAATGCTGGATTGTGATCATGTGTTTCTATGTATGTTTCCACATAATCATGATGATATTATATGATTTATTATGTTATTACCTTGTATGTATGTTACTATTTCCTGGGTGGTTTTGATTTGTAATTGAGATAGGTAGAACATAATGATATATTATCCATTATTGGGGGAGTGTGCATGATTGCAATAATGGTGATGAGGGACTTGATAACAGAGATGAGGTAAGAGGTAGTAATGGTGTCATTTCGAGGGTATATTCAAAGTATACTGGATGTTAAAAGTTACATTCACCACATGATAGACTGGTCAATGTGAGTACTAGATATTCTGTTCTAGAGGACCCAGGTGAAATGGTCCTCTTGAGGGATAAATGAAACTAGGTATCATATCCATGAAACCTTGAGAAAAATGTACATGGGACAGTTTGGACACTATAGACATATTCCATTATCCTTCCATCACGAAGAAGATGCAGGTACGATCATGGTTTTGTAGCTTCTTGGTTAGTAAAAAAACCACTTAGTTTTTAATTTTATGTTTTTTCCTATTCAAAATTTATTATCATTATTGGAAAAACTTGTTATACCTGAGAAAATCAGGTAAGGGTGCATTGGTGGTGTCCTATTAAGTCTTTTACTCACACCCTACTTCGGAATTTTAGTGAAATTTTAGATTTCATTAGAGATCTAGAGAAGTTAAAGGGATTTTTTTGTGGGTAGATGAAAAATGGAGGATGGATATGTTAGAAGGTGAGAGTGGACTCTAGTGGCCAGTTATTTATTTCATTGTTTATTTATCCACTTTCATTACTTTTTACACCTTTTCACACTGAGATCTCTTCATTGTATGACATGTATTACATCATTATTATCCTGCATGATTAATCTAATGATTTATTGTTATTACTTATTTTTTATTTATTATACCTATGAAAGGACACGATATACAGGTTATAGTATCCCCACAGTCATACTTAGAAACACACTACTAGTAGGTGGTCTCTTGCATAAGGGGAGGTGCGCATGAGGTCACATTGAATTCTAGATCAAACCTATAGTTTTGGGTTAGGGTATTCCAAATTGGTATTAGGTAACTAGGATTTACTAAATTTCCTTTTCATATGACTTGATTTGGGGAATGATTGAAAATAGTTAGGATGGTTGGGACCCAAGTAGGGGAAAAATGTCAATGCCTAGAAAATACTTTATAGTAGACCTCTAAGTTTCCATAAAAATTGGGAATTATGTTTTTGTGTTACCTATAATTAAAATCACCTTGGGTGTTGCACATGATTTTTGTATAATATTTATGAAATTTATTATATTTCCATACATCATGACTTGGAACATAGGTTCACAAGTCATATATATGTTTGTTGTTGTCTGACATTGTAGTTCTTCAATAAAAATTCCGTGACATGTGCTATTTCTTCTAGATAGTTTCATTGATTGGTTATATATCTATGCCTTTCCATGTTGTGTGATATATATTTAATGAAATTTATTAGTATAACTAATCATTTTTGTGTGTTAGTATATATATGATTACTATATCTAATCATCATGGACATAGAAAATTGTTTATGTTGGGAGGGTAAACCTTGGGTTGAGGGTAGACTCCTAAAAGAGACTTATGTGATCCCTTATATTGGGAATGAATCGATGTTTTACTAATTTTAATTATATTGTAGAATTTGTTGTCTCATAGATGTTTAGTGGGACCACTGAATAAGATGATTGCTCTGGATCTTGTTCCCATGCCCTCCCTAGTGGTTCAGGCAGTGGTTCCTTACCAACTACCACCACAATCCATGGTAGAATATGCTAAGGATTTCCAGCTCCAGCATCCCCTAGCCTTTTCAGGAACTGGTGGTACACATGATACTAAGTATTGGGTGGTCACCATAGAGAGAATATTTGATCTCATCAAGACACCATAAGATAATAAGGTGAAGCTGGGAACATTCATGTTGTAGAGACCCATTAAGCATTGGTTGGGAGTTACAGGTCTGGTCGGTCAATGAGAGGGACTCTCATGGGAGTCCATAAAGTAATTTTTTTAGATATTTATTCTCTTACATGATGAATATCAACAAATAATATGAGTTTATAAAGTTAAAATGGGGATCCATGATAATATCAGCATACTTTGTATGTTTTACTAATCTCCTCTATTTAATATAGATTTTGGTCAGTAATGAGGCTCAAAAGGCTAGGAAGTTTGAAATAAAACTTCATACCAAACATAGATAGAAAGTATTTAGTTTCGATGTAGCTTTGTAACCATTTGTTATGAGGAAGGATCTGACCATTGAGATGATTTTGGAGGATAGTGGAATAAATAGTCATTTCCTCCCATTCAATACTTAGATTGGTGGACCTCATGTTTTTATTATGGGTGGTCCTTCTAATGGTAGGAATAGGAAGGCTAGAGACATACAATAGAGAAGTGGCATGTATATATAGTATATTTTATTCTTTTTAGTTACTTATAAAGGTGACTCAAATGTTTCAATTGTGGGATGTTCAAACAGTACATTTGGGTATACCTACTACCACAGATTCAATACAAATAGTGTGGTAGGATATGACTTGTATAGTAGTTTTCCACTAGAATTTGGCTAATATATATAGAAGACCTTGACTAGGGAACCAGACTTTAAGACAGGGGTCTTAGAAGCATATCCAAATTTGAAACACAACGCAAGGATATGGTCATAAGGTTGTGGCTAGCCATGTTTATTCTTTGTGTAAAACTCTAACATATGGTGGAGTGGTTCCATCTATAATTATTGGTGAAATATTAATCACATCAACTCTGTCTACTACATTATTTGATATCGATGTATCCCATTCTATTATTGTTGAAAAATTATTATTCATACTTGACATACCACTTATGTTTTCTAACAAATTATTTACTCTTGATATACCATTAGGAATGAATGTGAACCATCTCTAGTGATTTTTAGAGTGTCATATATTATAGATGGTAACCTTAAATGTGAATCCCAACATGGACCGACTGAATAGATTCTATGCTCACATAGATTTCTATTGGAGGCATGTATCATTACCTTCACCAAATGGAGAGAAGGCCATCATGACTGGAGAGCGGGAACTAGGAGCAATCATAGTTAGAACAAACCTAATCCAACTCAGGATGATCACAACATATATGGAAGGCTTGTATGTCTTGTAAAAAGTAGTGATAATACTCTCATCTAATCCACCATAAGTAGATCTCTATGAAGATACATTTCTAGAAAACCTCATAGAAATTTCTCAATAAAAAGGATTTGATTTTAAGATTGGTCTCATAGTGGGAACGCATCTCTTTTATATACCCCCATATCATATAAATCCAACTGAGCTGGGGGATCTCAAGGTGTGGTTGGGAGAATTAGAGTGGAAATGCTTTATCATAATGATTACTTCACCATGGAGTTCACCCATGTTGTTTTCTAAGAAGTCAGATAGTAGTCTTTTACTTTGAATTGATTAATAAAAGTTAAAATGGGTGATGGTGAAGGATTGATATCCTTTTCCAAGGATCAATGTTCTTTTCTATTATTTATAGGGATCCCGATAGATATATAAGATAAATCATTCATTAGGATATCATCAGTTGTGGGTTAGAGAAGAGGCCATTCTTAAGACAGTGTTTGAGAGTAGGTATGGATTATATGAGTACATGGTGAATCCATTCTGGCTAACAAACATGCCTATACTGTTCATGTACCCCATGAAAAATATATTTCACTCATACTTGTACTCATTCGTCAAGGTGTTCATTAATGAAACACTAATCTAGTCACTAACACCAGACCATCATGATAAGAACCTAGAGATAGTCCTAAGTATGCCTTAGGCATATTGGTTGTATACTAAGTTGTCTAAGCGATACTTATGGATTCAAGAGGTGAGGTTACTAGAACATGTGGTGTCTAAGAATGGTATATTTGTAGACCCATATAATGGTGCGGAAAACATGTCCTGGACACATTCTTGAAACATTTTTGAGATTAGGAGGCTTCTATGTCTAGTAGTATCTTATGGATGGTTTATTCAGAAATTATATATACTTTTACCACCCACGACTATACTGAAAAATAATAGAGTGAAGTTATAATGGTTAGACTTTTGTGAAGAGGCTTTCTTGACTTCAAGATAAGGTTGGTGAAAACTTCATTACTGAAACTACCTAAACTTGGTATTAGTTATATAGTGTACTGTGATGCCTCATACATTGGTCTAGGATCAATATTAGTATAGAGATAATATGTAGTGGGATATGGGTTTCATTAGCCATGACCCCAAAAATGGAATGATCCTAAACATGACTTGAATCTAGTAGTTATGGTATATGCTCTGAAGTGTTGGTGAAATTATCTCTTTAGATAGTGATTTGTTGTCTACACATACCACAAGATCCTTCTCTATATCTCCACATAGATAGACCTGAAATTTATATAGATATGTTGGGTTGAGTATCTATAGATATTTTTCAATAAGATTTTGTATCCACCTAGGGAAGTTAACATTGTTGAAGATGATCTTATATGTAATATGAAAACTAAGTAGGAGATTGGTGACTATCCATCCAAATAAAAGTGGAACTTTGTGAAATTATTAGCTGATTGGAGGATGGATAATTCAAAGGACAAGGGTTCTATGACTTTTTCTCCCCTAGTAGTCAAATATTCTATTGTGGTCTAGGTAAATTATGGTTAGGATTTATACCCAGAGTGTGCTGTGATGAGGGAACAACTAGCTGAAGGAGATCTGATACCTATGGGGTCCTTGAGTGATGAAAAAGTGATCATGGTACCTGGGAGATAAGTATAAACTATTTCTATTAAAGAAAATATGATGATGGGTTATTGTACCTATAGATGAGAAGTTAATCCTGGTGAAACAAATATGTACCATTAATTCAAGAGATATTTTGTTGTCTAGGGATAAAGAGAGGCATTATGGGGTTTTCCCTTAATGACTTAATTATAATAGGGTGAATACTGAGCATTAGTGACCTAATGATTTTGTTTATCAACTTTCAATAACCATGTGGAAGTGGGTGTATATCACAATGGACTTTGTGATGGGGTTACCAAGGACCCTAAGAAATCCTGAAGCAATTTTCATGGTTGTCGATCGATTGAAGGAATTTTTTCACTTTTAACAAATTTGAGAGACACACTCTATAGAGTAGTTAAGAAATCTCAATGTCTGTGAGATCATATTCTTGCACAGAGTTCCCTTGAGAATTTTATCTGATATAGATGAATGTTTGATATCAAAGCATTAGTAGGGATTGAAGAATTCCTCAAGGACTCAGTTGAAGTTGAGAATGATGGTTAATCAATATAGAGACGAACAATCTAGGTGGACTGTAAAAATATTAGGGGATATGATTAGATATTTCATTATAGACTTTAGAGGAGAGTGGTATGATCACCTATCCTTGTTTGATTTTTCATATAACAATAGTCATTAGGATTTGATTCATATGAAACCTATGGGGATATTTATGGGAGGCCATAATGTTCACCATTCTATTGGAAGGAGGCATGTGAGACAATAGTTATAGGTCCCATAATGGTTTAGAAGACCTCTATGAGAGTGAAACTGATACATAATAAATTGATCACTACTCAGAACAGAAATAGATCATATGCCTCCCTATAGGAGGATAACTTTGGAGTTTGCTGAGGAGAATTAGGTTTTCTTGAGAGTGGCCCCTTGGTTAGGGTATCTATGTTTTTGGAAGTAAATAAAGTTAGCACTACATTTTGTGGGACCCTTTGAGATCACTAAATGGATAGGGGTAGTGTCAAACGGTTTGGATTATACTTCTAGATTTGAATGTATTCATGAGTTGTTTCATGTTTCAAAACTATAAAGGTACATACCCAATGCTACACATGTTATCTATTGTTAGGATTTTGATCTATAACATGTCACAACATATGAGGAGTGGATGGTATAGATTATAGACTAGAGTGAAAAAGTGATTCTAGGAAAAATGGAACCACTTTTCCAAATTCAGTGGAAGCATGGGTGGATATTGGAGTAGCCATGCGAGCGAGATGAAAAATTTCAAGCTCAACAGCTTGAGTTGTTCCAACAGGAGCCCTAGAGATTCTTCTAGAGGATGAAAAGTCTTCAGAGTGGGAGAATTATAAATCCCTATTTTCTCTCTTGTTTTATGATGTAATTATATATTTTACAAATGGAAAGTATCGACCAATCCACTGATGCATTTACAACATAACACATCCTTTTATACCCAAAAATATGAGACTTAACTGGTTTCAGACTATAGTACTTTTTCCACATCCTTTAAGACAATTGGAACAGTGAACACAAAGATATGGTTTTTAGAAGGATGGTCCATAGGGATTTAGAGTGGGTATTATAATATTAAATTCAAATAACCCATTATAGAATTAAATAGAGGTATTATTCAGCACAATCATGTGGGTGAGCCTCATATGACCCCCTATAAATACCTCCTCTAGTTATCCTTATTTGGTATAGTTCTGGTAACTTGTAAGTACCATATATAATAAAACCTTCACCCTATTCAGTTATTCTAACTTCCTGTAGTATGGAAGCTTCACCCTACACTGTGGAGGCCACCCTGAACCAATTTTATATCACAGTTAATTATTTTACATTATAGAAAAAGTAGAGTATGAAATGGGATGATCTTACATGGTAATGTCATCATTTATTCCATAATAATTTTGAATTATCTCTTACATAATAATTTCATTATTTATTCCATAATAAGAACGACCCTGATCTTACGTATTAAGTCCTCCATATACACCATAATCAGAGCACTCCTCCAGTCTCCAGGTTTTTTCTTCTTAAAATCATGTAATTTGACTCTAATCCTAGAGTATTATTTCTCCAGTACTCACTATAAAATTATTTATGCATTATTTTAGAGTCTATAATAGTCATTTTAATGTTATCTTACTCTCAGTTGGTGTATGGACTTGGGGTTGGGTGAGGAACACTTTGGAAACCCTTAACGTCGTCTTGGGAAACCGTGAGGTAGTAAGTTACTTACCTTCTTGGGATCACATTTACACTTGTTTCCATTATATGATTATATTCACTGTAATTATATGCCATGATTATTTTTGATCTCATGTGTGTCTAGCCCATGATATCCTTTGTGATATTGATTCCATAATTGATATTAGAGTAACTTGTTCACATGATTGATTGTGATAACTTGAAGTTATGTATAATTCCATATACTAATGATGATATGCTATGATTCTTGTATTATCACCTTGTATATGTGTTACCATTTACTTGGAGGTTTTGTTTGGTACTTGAGATAGGTATACTATCATGAAATATTATCCCTTAATGGGGGATGGAACTTTATTGAAATAATTGTGACGAGGGACCTGAGTATAGGGAGGAGGTTGTTGGTATACATGGTGTCATGTTGAGGGTGTTATTAAGGTATCCTTGATTTTCCAACTTCTATTCACCACATGATAAAATGGTTAATGTTAGTATTATATATTCTTATCTAGATTACATGGGTGGCATGATCCTCTTAAGGGATAGATGACATCATGTATCATCACCACAACACCGTGTGGTCATTGTATATGGGATTATTTGGTCGCTACCAACATATTCTGTTATATTTCATTAAAGGATGTAAATATGGAATGGTTGAGGGTTTTTGGTGGCTAGTTCAGCACATGATACTTAGTTTTATATTTTATTTTTATTCATATTCCATATTTATTATTATTATTGGAATACAATTGTTATAATTAAGCACATTAGGTAATGATGCATTGGTGGTGTCCTACTGACTATTATAATCACACCCTACTTAGTAATTTAATTGAACTTGTATATTTGAATAGATATCCCATGAAGGGGAAAGGACCTATGGTGGGAAGTTGAGCAATGGAGGATCGATATGTTAGTGGGTGAGAGTGGACTCCAGTGGAGAATAATTTATTTCATAGTTTATTTATGTGATTTCATTACTCTGGATAGCTTTACACAGTGGTATATCTTCTTTATATGACATTTATAACATTATTTTTATCTCTCATGAGTGATATTATGATTTATGGTTATGATTTATTTATTATCTATTATTCTTGTGCAATGACATGAGATGGATGGTATAATCTCCCCATCGTCAGACTTATACCCTCACTACTAGTCAGTTGCCACTTGTGTATGGGGAGGAATTCATGAGGTCACATGGAATTATATATTGGACCCAAAGTTTTGGGTTGTGGTGTTTAATATATCATTTACTTTTGTACCTTTCCATTCAGTGATGAATTATAGCGTCGTTCATATATACATGTGGACAACTGCCACCACGAATTGATGTGATATGTTTTTCATCACAACATCACATGGATGATATATATAAGTGTTTTTAAATAAATAATATGGTATTTATGATATAATTATAATTATTTAAAAATAAAACAATACTTACCTTCTTTCTATAATTATTTTTGAAAAATAGAAACATTACTTATTCGTAAAAAAGCCTACCATCTCCACGATGTAACATAGTTCATTTTTTATAACCATATATCATGATTAGTTTTAAAAGTTTGATTAGTGTATGTAAATGATAATTATATCATGAATATTATTCTATATATGATTTAATAATGACCCTTTGACCATGGGAAACATACTGAATCCATTTTGAAACTATGGACCAAACGTTATCAAAACACCCGATGTGAACTTAATTGATTGAGTAATTAAATATTCCATTAAAATAAAATAAAAAAATGGATTTAGGATAAGTTATTAAACCTATAAAATGTTTTTAATAAATTAAATAATTTATATGAGTTTATTATAAAGTTGCTAAAGGACATATATAGAAAGTTTGGAATCAAGGTATGTGATTTCGTCTCATATTTTCTTCACTGAGGCATGTTTTATTATTATGAACCTAATTTATTTTATATGGTGTATATAAAATAATTTTAAATTTTATATCAAAAATCCTTTAATATTAATGATATTTTATGTTAAGAATTTAATTATTTTATCCAAGGGAATTTGACTTGATTATTACCAAGTGCTAAAAGGACTATTAACTCAATTTCTTTTTATTAGGTCATAACTCTTCTTCATTGTTTTTTATGTAATTATTATGTGTGAAATTATCTATAGATTTATTTATTCTATATTTAAATTTTTTATTTAAATTTATTACAAATAATATCTTCATTAATTAGTTATCAATTCAATTATATGATCTTTGTAAGGGTTTTGCATCTCAAATTACCTTTCCTTGGGACATATGTTTATGATATGCATCAATATTATAATTATGACGTGTATATAATAATAATTTGATGGGTTATATCATGAATCTCTTTATTTGAATGATATTTAATGTTTCTCTTGATGTTATTCATTTATTGGGATTACGATTGAAAGATTACTAATGTAGAAAAGGCTTTATGTTACAATCTCTTTTTTCCTTTCGAGATTGTTAGTGTTCAATGTTACTTTGGGGTAAATTATATGATATAATTTTATTGAAACACATATATTTTTTCTCCTCTATTTATGAATGTGTTTTACACGTTTGATTTTCATTTTATCCCATATTGATTAAATAAGCATAAATAAAGTTGTTTATATGTGATAATTATCTTATATCTTATTTTAAATCAGGATTTTTTCTCTTCCATATGCATTTTTTCTATAAAAAAATCTTAAAATGTTTTTTTATAAAAAAAATTATTTCCAAAATCTATTTTTCATGATATTTAACCTTATTTTAAAATTATTTAAATCTAAATTTATTAATGTTTTCTGTATTGGTCACTTTTTGACTCTCTTTAAAAAATGTTTGAAAAGAATTTTTATACTTATCATTTACAACATGAACAAATTTTCCCACTTTTAATAACATTTTTTTAAGAAACTTTTATAAGTTTACATGGTTATTTTGAGATAAAGTATTTTCAAAATATTTTGTGATTTTTTTGTTTTAAAAAGTTATTTTTAAGTGAAAAGTATATTTTCATCAAAAATTATTTTAATCATATCTTAATGGAATTTCCATTCAACAATGTCAATAACCCTTGATGTTACTTATGATCAAGGAGTTGGAATCATCAACCATGGTGGTAGGGTCAAACCACATTTTTAAAGAAGGAATGTAGGAAAACTAACCACCCAAGAGGAGGTCTGACCATACCATGTACATAAACCACTCTAGGAGAGGTGAAGAAAAGTGAATCACTATGCTCGATTCATTCCCCAGTGAAAAGTGTTATAAAACATTTGTCTCCCATGATCTCACTTTCTATTCTTATATATATTCCATGTGGGTGTATCCTAGAAAATTTGGTTATTATTTTAGCATCAACCAACTATTTTATATAGAATTATAAAAGTTCTCTTATTTTTTAATTCCTTCTCATTTTATCCTCTCTTTATCTTAGTAAAAATTATCATCCATATTATTCTATAAATAAATATATCTTCTTAAATTGTCTAAAAAAATCTATAAATTAAATAAAAACCATGGATGTATAAAAATCAAACAATACACCATCTTATGACATTGCTTCATCTCCTATTGCTTGAAAGCTTTAGTGAAACCAGAATACCTTAAAATAAAGTTTTCATCCAACATATAGTAGGTATAATAAAACTATTATTCATATTATTACTATTGGATCACATTTCTAATGATGATACTTAAATCATTTAAGATCATCTCATTTATCTTCAGATTTAATTTAAAGATTTAATAAATCCATAATTCAAAATTGAGGATAAATATAAATCTCATTAATCCATTTTAATTTAATCTATTAGAAAAAAACTAAAGTACCTTGAATCACGATATTTTTTTGTGTTTATATTTAATTCAAAAATGAAAACAACTCTTCACAATTAATTTTCATTATAATTATAAATTCTGGAAACACTTTGTTTTCATACTTAAAAAGCCTCTCAGAATATATCTTTTTGTGATATTCTCTTTTCTCAATTTGAAGATAATATTATCCAAAATTAAATGCCTATATAATATTTATTTTTTAATTTATTGATATAACAAAAATAGTCTTGTAATTATACTGGTAATTTTCTTCAAAACTATTAAATTGTAGAAAACTCAGAGTTTCTTGTCTGGGTGAAATGATCTTTATAGGCTCATGCTTATAGTCTGATCATCTTTACATTTTATGATAAATGAATCTTATATTATATTGATTATTATGGTTAATCATGCCTATGATAGTGTTTAATACATATAATATCATCAATTCTTATTGGATTATTCTTATAGGCTCAAGATTCACCCATACGGGACATAGAAATCACCCTTATGGCATGGTGAATGATCCTTATTATGTGAAAAATGAGGCTTATGTATTAAGATTAGTGTTTATCAAAAATAAAATCATTTATAAACATAGCATATGATTAATATATATATTTTAGATGATATTTACATAGTTATAGGATGATTTTTACATAGGATTAATTGATGGTTATGTGGTGTAAGGATCCATGCTTACACAACAATGCCTTTGCCAACTTTTTAACTTTAAACTCCAAAATACCTAATTATTAAAAAAATATCAGATTATTTTAAAATAAAATATTGTATTTTTTGTAAATTTAACACAATTTAAAACATTTTTTTTGATTTTTTGATAACTTTAGAAACCCCTCATCTCTACTCTAAAAAACACATACAGTATATTAATACTCAAATTTATTTATTTCCATAGGCACGACTAAACTTTAGTTCAAACATAAAAAGATGTCTTCAAAATATTTATCCATAGGAGATCTATCACTATATTTAGCATCCTACATGTATAATATTCCATGTATAGTTTCTTAAACATTTTGGGTGTTCAAAATACCCAATCTGTAAGCTTTTAAATCAATTATTAACATCTATTAAAGACATTTACAACAGACAACACTTCACACTTAAAAACCTATTATTGAAAAGAGATCCTTCATACATCATCACAAGTCACTTATTTGGATAAGAATCACCACTATCAATCTTATTATGTTTGGGTATGCACACCTAGAATCTATCTCCTCCTTTTTATTTTCATGTATTCACCATGGAAGGGATTCACACATTGTAGCCAGCTCCACTAAAATTCACACCTAATACATGGTTAGATATCCATGTTATTTAATTTTTGGATTATAATTCCATTAAAAATATTGTCCATGGAATATATTAACATGATAATTGAAAAAAATACAGTCACAATCCAATGGGAAATTCTGTTGTAATGGAGATGCAATGATATTAATATTTAGATATGGTTTAAACTCATATGATGGTTATGATCAAAATGAAATCCATAATGTATTTGAGATAAAAATATTAATATTTTTCCATAAATTTATTCCAAGTTCTGTTAGCTCAAGGATATGTTATATCATGTAATTTATATTAATAGTGATACTTTATTTTTTATTTATGTTTATTTCAGGGAATATTTGAAATGATATGAAAAAACCCCCTAGAATATATGTATTACTACATTATCTATTATTGATGATCATCATATTAGTTTGTGATGATATTTTAAGATCAATATGTGTAGGATCACTTATAAATAGATATATTTTAGAACTCATTTGATGTATGTTGGGGAACTTGTATTCAGATTGACCCCCTTAAAGTACACCACATGGATTTTCATATATGTGTCATTTGTGTTACTTAAGTGAACATTGGATATGGGTCCTTCAACTTGATGTTTTAAAATTGGTTCTTTACTTGTGAGTTTTTGTAACACCCCAAGGTTCTAAAAATAAACTGAAATGAATGAAACCTTTTTTAAGTAGATATTTATAACTAGACTTTAAATATAAATTTTCCGCTTCTATGTTTTGAATTTCTAAAAACGATTATCTGCAATTGTGATCAGTAAGTTTTTTTTGGAGTCTAATGGAACCAACTTGATTTTTATTGAATAATAAAATAACCTTATGAATATTAATATGACCCTAATTAATAGTAAATTAAATTATTATTTTATTTTCTTAAGGATTTAATATAATGACATCTTGATTGGTTTTTCAAAGTGATATAAATTGAGTTAGAGTTTTCAAATTGGTAATTTTGGAATAAAGGATGATTTTATTTAAAAGTAAAATTAGTAATATTTAGGAAATTATTTTCAAAAAATGGAGTTCATTTTTAAATTCTACACTTTGAAAAATGGTTAGGGTGAATTTTTGGGATTTTTCTAAAATTCTGGAATTTTTGATGAATAGTAAAATACAGTAAAATACCGTATATTCAAATTACTAGTTAAATACACTATTTAAGACATCATAAGTGATGTAATACCACTTTTTTATAACTAACATGTAATTATTACTATTTTGGGTCACATTAATAAAGACTATTCATAATCTTGAGCAAGACTATTGTAATAATGATTAAAATAATGTAAAATCCCTCCTCTCCTCCACTATAAATAGCACCCTCAGTCCCCTCTTCCTCTCACACCTCTCAAGCCTTGACACTTACCTAGATTCTACCCAATACTATTAAAATGGTATTTAACATGTCCTAGATCTTTTTTTATCACCAAAAGGCCAAAACCAAAGGCCTTAAGAGGAATCTCAAAGAGAAAAGATCAAGAGGTAAACATCATATTTTGTGTTCTTTGTTTTCTTTTCATTTTATCTTCTATTATTCTTCTTTCCTCACCCAACCTTATCCAAAAATAATTAATGATTAATTATATTACATATTCTTTATTTCATATTTTTTATGGAATATTCACCATTATAATTCTTCTCCTCTCCCACTTATTCAAGAAATTAAAACACCATCTGTGATGTGTCGATTTACCGAAATCGTGGATGATGTGATTTAAATTTATTTTACTACCTTCAAGACTGGTCATGAAACAATTTTTATGGTTGAAAAATATTATAATTTATGTATTATATCTTATATAAGTTTCTGTAATCATTTTCTACACATGTTATTAATTTATAAAACAAAACAAGTTCATTAAGATCGAAGAATCGTTAAAATGACCTAAACGAATATCAATAATGTTTTAACTTATGAATCATCTTCATGTAAGAATTAAAAATGGTAAATTGTTTAATTTATTTTACTTTAAATATGTAAATACTATTCTATTCCAATTTTTTTTATTTTCACTTCCAATCGACAAGAATATCTATCATGAACTGATCATGGAAACCATGTGAAGAACACACCTGAAAATAATGGAATTAAAAAAATATTATTAATGAATTGGTAGAATGATGTTATAAAATGATCTTTAAAGGTGTTATAAACATGAATATTTTTCTTTAAAATATTAATAATACTATTTTAACCATTATATAAGAGGTTTAAATAATATTTACGTAAGAAAAACCCAAGGTAAGGTAATTCTTAACCTGATTTCCATTCTTTGGGTTAACATTCTACATCATTATTTATGCAGTACTAAAATTGTTTGTGTGATGAATTTTGTTTATTATATTTTGAATTATGTGTATTTACAGTGTATATATATTTTCCATTCACTCTATTAAGTATCACTTCAATTATATGATATTTGTAAGGGACTTTTCTTTTTAAAATCCTATTTTAAAATTCTATTTTACCAAATTATAAAGAAATATTTTTATGAAGTTATTCATGTTTTATGATTATGTTATAGTTATTAGGAATTTTTTATGATGAAGGGTGGGTCCTATATCTCCCTCCAATGCATTGGTTATGTTTAATTTTGAGGTCGGTTGTATGGTTACTCCAAGTGTAACTGTGACGATTACACAAATTGTAAGGTAGCTATGAGGGTTAAAATTATAAGGTAGCCAAGAGGGTTAAAAGATTATTTAATTAATTTTCCAAGATAACTTTATTGTTATATTTATTTTATATATGTTTTGTGAAAATCTCATGTAAATCCCAAGTTTCACAAGGTAATTTTATATGGGTGACAAGTATATATTTTTTAAAATGATTTCATACGTTACAAGTATTCATAGACTAATGTGTTATTTACTTATTTTGATATACTTTACTAAGATTTTTGTTCTCATACCAAGTTTTCAAATGATTTTAATAGGTTATAAGGATGTGTAAGACTTACAAGGAAGACAAGTTAAATGTCATGAAGATTTTCAAAGAAAACATGTTTTATTTAAATTTTTTATATTTTGAATGAAATGGAAACTATTTTTGTGGTATCTAATTTATATGAATGTGGAATGTAATGCATTTATTATATCCTAATTATATAAATCTCTAAACCATAAAATTTTCCCAATGTGAAAGGATGTGAGTTTTTGAATAAAATTCAGGATTAGGTAATGTAATAAGTTCAGGTCCTTATAGTTGGTATCAGAGGATGGATTAGATAACTTTAAAGGTTTAGATGATATTAATATAATACCGTAAATGAGTTTTGTTTTATATTTAATTTTAAATTATATAAAATTCAAAGATTACCATGTTGCTTTGACTAAGATATGTTTGTTCTGAATGGTTTTCCACAGAACAAACAGGGAAGCTGAAGAGGAGAGGCACCGACAGAATTACATCCTTCTAAATCTGTAACCCAGAATGGTAGGGATGGGAACCAAATAGTTTGTGATAGTAATGGATTAGATAAATCATGCAATAAACAGTGGTGTCATCCATAAAAGAGGACAAATAGATGTACCACAATGAAACATGACAGTAGTTGAACATTTTATGAGACAACACCCTCCTTATTTTAATAGATCCTCTGACACAGTAGTGAGAGAAGGATGGATTAAATCCCTTGAAAATATATTAGATGTTATGGGTTGTTCATATAATCAAAAGGTAAGTCTTTCCATTTATCATTTTGAATTTGAAGTTGATCAGTAGTGGTCAATGGTAAATAATATCACGGATAGAGAGGATAATGATGCCTTAGAGTGGGATGAATTTAAAGGTATTTTCTTTGAAAAATATTTTCCTAAGGTGGTGAAACTTAGGATGGAGAAGAAATTCCTTGAATTGAAGAAGGAGGAGAATGATTCAGTGGCTGTGTATAAAAATAAATTCACCCTACTGGTGAGGTATGCTCCAAATATTATTACGAGTCTTGATAGAAAAATGTACCACTTTTACTCAGTATTGAAGCCAAGGTATTGATGGGTGTTGGAATCTTATTAATTACAAAGTTATGAGAAACTTGTATGATTTGATGAAAGGGTAGAGATGGAATTTTCTGATGATCACATGCACTTTGAAAACAAGGAGAAGAAGAGGTCCAGATGGAAAGTGATGGGTAAGAGTCAAGAAAAGAAATATGATAGTAATAAATTCTAGTTTTGAGATTGTAAAAAGTGTGTCAAAAATAAGCCTAAGGAATTCCTTACCAAATCTAGTAAGTACTTTCAATGTGTAAAGTTTGGACATATGGCCCAATATTGCAATGAAAATGATTCTAATAATAATCTTGATAATAAAACTATTAATTATTTTAAATGTGGAGAGATGGGTCATTATGAAAATGCATGTCCAAATAGAGATCTAAATGATGCAAAGAAGCCAGACTATAATCAGAAAGGTGTAGTGAGATTCTTTGTGACTATGTCAGTAGACATCAAGCCATCCAATGAAGTTGTATCAAGTAATTTTTTTGTTTACTCGGATTTTTCTAAAGTTATGTTCGATACGGGGTCTATACATTCCTTTATTTCTGAGAAATTTTCTAGTAAATTGGAAATGTCACCTCAACAGATGAGACCAGAACATATTATTAAAACACCAAGGGGAAATATTATATCAAAGAGGAATTATATAAATCTTTTTATTGTGGTATTTGGAAATAATTTACATGAAAACCTTATTGTTTTTACCTTAGTAGAGTTCAATGTCATTCTGGGAATGGATTGGATTTCTGTTTATCATACTAAGATTGACTGTAGAGCTAGAGAAGTTGTTTTTCATAAATATTTTTAGTTTTTATTCAAGAATGAACCATTAAAATTGATAACATATCTAGAATTTGAGAAACTATTGAAATATGGAAATGAAATTTATCTTGCTCATATTGTTGAAAACAAGGGAACTGTTCAGATTAATGATGTGTCGATGGTTAAGGAATACCTTGATATTTCCCCAAAAGAGTTAACTATTGTCATACCTGATCAGGAAGTTTAATTCACAATTTAATTAGTTCCTAATACTAAGCCAATTTCAAAACCCCCATATAGAATGTCTCAAATGGAACTTATTGAATTTAAAAATCAATTATAGGATTTTCTTAATAAAGGCTTAATTAATCCTATAACTTCACCATGGGGTTCTTCTATTTTTTTCATTAAAAAGAAATATGGTTCCATGATACTTTTTAGTGATTATAGAGATTTGAATAACATCATTGTAAAGAAAAAGTATCGTTTTCTTCATATCGATGACTTGTTTGATTAGCTCTAAGGAGCTTAGTAATTTTCCAAGATTGACTTGAGATATGGATACCATCAGTTGAAGGTGAATGAGGTTGACATCCCAAAAATATATTTTTGTACTAGATATAGGAATTATGAATTTGTTGTTATGCTGTTCGGTTTAACTAATGCACATTCTGTATTCATGAATATTATAAATAGAATATTTAATGAGTTATTGGATAAATTTTTTGTTGTGTTTATTGATGACATTTTGGTATTTTATAAGAGTAAAGAGAAGTATGAAAAATAACTAAGGGATATTTTTCAAACTTTAAAGGAAAATAAATTGTATGGAAAATTTAACAAGTGTGATTTTTTGTTGCAATAGATTTAATTTCTTGGGCACATTATAAATAAGGATGGAATAAAAGTTGATCCTTCCAAAACAAAAGTGGTTGATCAATGGACAAGACCCACAAATGTTATAGTGATTCGTAGTTTTATTATATTATAAGGTTATTATTGAAGGTTTGTTAAAAACCTTTCATGGTTATCTAGCCCGCTAACTAAGTTAACATGAAAAGGGGTAAATTTATTTGTACAGAGAAATGTGATGTTTATTTTCAATAACTGAAGAAGAGATTAGTGAATGATCTAGTTTTGGCCTTGCCTTCCTAAAATGGTGTGTTTTTCATCTACAATGTTTCTTCATTTAAGAGAATTGGTTGTATTCTAATTCAAAATGATCATTTAATTGCTTATGCTTTAAGAAAACTAAAACCTCACAAGTTAAATTATCCCACACATTATTTGGGATTGGTAGTTGTGGTTTTTTCTTTGAAAATTTGGGGGTATCATTTATAAGGAGCCAAATGTAAAATATATTCTGACCATAAAAGTTTGAAGTATATATTGGCTTAGAAAGAATTAAATATGAGTTAAAGAATTTGGTTTGAACTATTAAAGGATTATAATTTCACGATTACTTACCATCAGAGAAAAGAAAAAAAAGTGGTAGATGCCTTGAGTCAAAAAAATAATGCATCATTAAACATGTTACATTTCAGGAATTATACCTTTATTAATGATTTGATTAATTTTGGCTTAAAAGTTGTTGTTATAGGAAAAAACTCTATTTTGTTTCATGTTTTAGTGCAATCATCGTTATCAGACAGAATTATGCATGCACAGAAAGTAGTCTGTGAGCTACATAAAAAGGTAGAATTGGTTAAAATGGGTATGTTGACAGAATTTAACCTTGATAAAGATTGTGTATTAATATTTGGTAAACATTTGTGTGTGTCTTGTGATTACCAGTTTAAAAAAGAATTGTTGTGTGAAGCTCATAGTTCTTCATTTTCAGTTCTTCATGGTAGTACTAAGATGTACATAGACCTTTGGTAGTATTACTGGTGGGATAGAATGAAAAAAGATATTGCTAATTTTACCATGAAATGTTTGACATGTCAATAGGTTAATGCAGAGAAGAATTTTCTAAAGAGGATGCTTCATCCATTTTCAGTTCTAGAGTGGAAATGGGAGAATTAATCCATGTACTTCATGGTGGGACTACCTAAGACTTATTGAGGTAACAATGTGATTTGGGTTGTTGTTGATCGACTGAAAAAATCTGCACATTTTCTTTCTATTTGAGATATAATGTATTTGGATCAGCTTTCTTGATTGTACCTCCAATATATTTCTAGGTTACATGGAGTTTCTCTTTCCATTGTATCTGAACGGGTTCCCAGGTTCACTTTTAAATTTTGGAAGGGGATTTAGAAGTCGTTGGGCACAAAATTAAATTTCAGTATAGCTTTTCATCCTCAATCAGATGAGTAGTCAGACCGAATGATTCAGACTTTGGAGGATATGCTTTGAGATTGTTCAATGGACTATTAGGAAGGTTAGGATCAACATCTTTCTTTACTTGAGTTTTCTTATAATAATAGTTTTCACTCCAGTATACAGATGGAACCTTTTGAGGCACTGTATGTGAAGCCGTGTCGAACTACAATATTTATGTATGAAGTTGGGGAACGTAATTTGATGGGACCATAATTAGTATAGTAATTGAATGAGAAAGTGAATATGATCCAGCAACACAAGAGGACAGCTCAGAGTAGACAAAAAATATATGTAGACAACATGAGGAATGACTTTTATTTTAAGGTAGGTGATCACGTTTTCTTAAAATATCACCATGGAAAAGTGTTATGTGTTTTGGTAAGAAAAGAAATCTAAGTCCACAATTCACTGGACCTGATGAAATCCTAGATAAGGTTGAACCAATCAACTACAGATTAGCTTTGCCTCCAATTTTATCTCAGGTACACAATATTTTTCATGTTTCAATGTTGAGAAAGTATGTGCCAGATTCATCTAATGTCTTGAGCCCAGAAGCAGTTCAGTTAGAAGAGAACCTTTCTTATGAAGAGAAACTAGTTCAGATTCTTGATCATAGGGAATACGTATTGCAGAATAAGGTAATCCACCAGGTAAATGGTTTGTGGAGATACCATATGGTTGAAAAAGAAACATGTGAATATGAAAATGCTATGAGGGAAAGGTAACCTCACTTATTTAATAAGTAAATAAAATTATGAGGGTTCAATTTCCAAAAGGGGGGATAATGTAACACCCCAAGGTTTTAAAAATAAATTGAAATTCATTAAACTTTGTTTTAAGTAGATATTTATAACTATCCTTTAAACACAATTTTTCAGTTTATATGTTTTTAATTTCTAAAAAACGGTCATCTACAATTGTGATCAGTAGGTTATTTAGAGTCTAATGAACCAAATTGATTTTTTTTGTGAATAGTAACATACCCTTATGTATAGTAATATGAACCTAATAAATATTAAATTATATTATTATTTTATTTTATTAAGGCATTAATAAAATGACATTTTGATTAATTTTTCATGGTGATAAAAATTGATTTATAGTTTTAAAATTGTTAATTTTTGAATAAAGTTTGATTTTATTTAAAAATTAAATTACTAATATTTTGAAAATTATTTTCAAAAAACAGAGCTGATTTTTTAATTTTAAACATCAAAAAATGGTTAGGGTGAATTTTTGGGATTTTTTTTGAAATTATTGGATTTTTTTATGAATAACGAAATATAGTAAAATACAGTATATTCAAATTATCAGTAAAATAAACTATTTATTACATACTAAGTGATTTAATCCCACTTGGTTCGAACTCACATACCATTATTAGTATTTGGGGTCACATGAATCAAGACTATTCATAGTCTTGAGGAAAAATATTATAATAATGATTAAAATAATGTAAAATATTTCCTCCGCTCCATTATAAATACCACCCTCATTCCCCTCTTCCTCTCACACATCTCAGGCATTGATCCTTACTTAATTTCTTCCCAATTCTCCTCCAAAGGCTCTTCCCCACATCCTAAAGCTTTTGGTATCACCAAAAGGCAAAAACCAAAGTCTTTAAGAGGAATCTCAAGGAGAAGAGATCAAGAGGTAAACATCCTCTTTTGTGTTCTTTATTTTCTTTTCATTTTCTTTTTTATTCTTCTTATTTCCTCACCTCACATTATCCAAGATCCATGAATGATCCAATATCTTACATATTTTTTATTTTATCATTTTTATGTAAGATTCAACATTATACTTTTTCTCCTCTCCCTCTTATTCAAGAAATTAAAACACTATTCGTGATGTGTCGATTTACCAACATCGTGGACGATGTGATTTCAATTTATTTTACTTACATAAATACTAGTCATGAAACCATTTTTATGATTTAACAAGATTAAAATTTTTATATTATATCTTACATAAGGCTTTTTAATCATTTTTCATACATGTTATTAATTTATAAAACAAAATGAGTTCATTACGATCGAAGAATCGCCAAAATGGCCTAAACGAATATCAATAATGTTTTAACTTATGAATCATCCTCATGTAAGAATTAAAAATGATAAATGGTATAATTTATGGTACTAGAAATATTTAAATAATATTCAATTAAAATTCTGTAATTTTACTTCCAATATACAAGAATATCCATCATGAACCGATTATGGAAACCATGTGAAGAAAACACCTGAAAATAATGGAATTAACAAAATATTATTAATGAATTGGTGGAATGATGTTATAAAATGATAATGAAAGGTGTTATAAACATTAATATGTTTCTTTAAGATATTAATAACACTATTTAACCATTATATATAATGGTTAAAAAAGTTTTAATTAAGACAAACCCGAGGTAATGGAATTCTTAAGCTAATTTCCATTCTTTGGGTGAACATTCTACTTCATTATTTATGTGGTGTTAAAATGTTTTGTGTGATGAATTTTTTTATATTATGTTGAATTATGTTTATTTATAGTTTATAAATATTTTACATCTACTCTATTTAGCATCAATTCATTTATATGATATTTGTAAGGGACTTTTCTTTTAAAATCCTCTTTTAAAATTCTATTTTATGAAATTCAAAAGAAATATTTTTATGCAATTATTAATGTTGTATAATTATTTTCTCGTTCATGGGAATTGTTTATGATGAAGTTTGGGACCTATATCTCCCTCTAATTCATTGGGTATGTGTTAGTTAGAGGTTAGTCGTATGGTTACTCCAAGTGTAACTACGATGGTTACACAAACTATAAGGTAACTATGAGGGTTACAAACTATAAGGTAGATGAGTGGGTTACAAGATTATGTATGTAATTCCCAAATATAGCTTTATAATTATATTTATGTTATATTTTTTTTGTGGAAATCTCATGGAAATCCCAAGTTTCACAAGGCAAGTTTATATGGGTGAAAAGTATGTCTTTTTGAAAATGATTTCATATGTTATAAGTATTCATAGACTAATGTGTTATTTCCTTCTTTTGATATCCATTTCTAAGTTTTTTTGCTCATACCATGTTTTTAAATGATTTTCACAGGTTATAGGGATATTTAATACATATAATTAATTTAAGTTAAATTTCATGAATATTTGTCAAATAAAACATGTTTTATTTTAAAAGATTTATATTTTGAAAGAAATGGTTACTATTTTTGTAGTATCTTCTTTACATGAATGTGTAATGTAATGTATGTATCATTTCTCAATTATCTAAAACTAGAAACACAAAAATATCCTTAATATTAAAGGAATTGAGTTTTTGACTAAAATTCACGATTATGTAATGCAATAAGGTCGGGTCCTTATAGGTTTAAAACCTTGATACTTATCTATAATCATTTATGAATTTTTCGTAATAGATGGTAATTGGGTATAAAACTATTTAAGCAGAGATATTTGACAATCCAAGATAGGTTGTGTCCCCCCATATGATGGGTAATGATATCAAGGACCTCTATTTAGTTTTGATTAAGTAATTAATTTTCCATTCCAATATAATTATATAATATGTAATTATATAGAATTTTGTCAACTTGGTATTTTAGAAAAGGAGATAAGTTATAGGAGATTGATATTATCCATGTCTTATTCTTAATCTAGATGTAAAAAACAATGGAAATTTTATAATGTATATGTGGTGGATTTGATCACACTATAACCCTTACTAATTTGGGTATCTATGAAGTGTTTCTATATATCACTCTTAGTTTGTTATTTTGAATGATATTCATGAGTATTACCAACTTTAAAAAGGCACCTTAGGGTCTCACATTAGATAATGATAATTGAGATTTTGGAACTAATGTGATTAATATTTTTGTAAAAATGTTTATGTTTATTATAAACATAAAAAAGATTTATATTTTGTGAATTTGAAAATTTTAATTAAATAATTAATGTGGTTTTATAATATAAATAAATAATTTTTCATTATTGATACATAAATATGAGGAAATGAGAAAGCCTATATGACATTTGGGCTTAATCTAGGAGTAATGTTCTTACAAGGACCATTAAATTTGGATAAATCATAATACCACCTAGATATACCCTTAAATCGCCTCTTTTTATAGATTTTACCAATTATAGCCTCATTTAATTTACCTGCTAAGGTGGTTTGAGACTTAATCCACTACTGGAATATTTTTAACATTAAGAATGAACATTAGTGGCTATTTATTTCAATTTTTTTAATTTAGATGAAATTATATTTCTTATAGGTTATTAAATTTCTGTATTTATATAAATGTCAAGGATGAGGTGTGTAGTATTAATTACATTTTAGAGAAGGAAAAGGTGGTTCATTGTGTTTTCAAGTGTTCCTAATCTAAGGATATTTCCCCAGTTTTCTTTATTTGAGAAGTCATCAAGTCTCATTATCTTTCCTTGTCTAATATTTCTCTTTATAGGAGTGACTAAAATCATTGAGATAGTAAAATAATTCCACCAATAAATTGGTGATTGGAATTATTGGTGAATACCAAAGGAGGCTTGGATTTTACAATTTTAAGCATTATATAAATACTGTGAAAAAAAATTAAAAGGTATTTTTTTATTATTGTAATTTTTATTTACCTTTTATGATCTCAGATGATTTTTATAATTTATTTATTTGTGTACGGAATCATGATATAGTTATTAAAACCCTTATGTGGCATCATAACAGTACTCAATAAATGAGAAATGTGAAAAATAATGTTAAAATATGGTATAGACTGATGATATATTTAGACCATGTAAAATTAATTTAAGACTCACATGAAACATTTATGTATAGTTTAATGTTGTAAACACTTTTCTAAAGGTTAATTCTAGGAATTGGGTATCCATTCAGACCCTATGTGAGATATAACTTTCCATGTTTCATAGACTATCATACCCCTTAAGAATACTAAATAAATATGTCTTACTAAAACTGATGAGTAGGCATAAAAATATGTTATATAATTTGATTAAGTATTAAACATTATATGAGTTATAAAGAGAAATTAATTAAGTAATTAATATGAATAATATGTGTTAAGTTTTTATAATATACTTACTATTGAATTACTATGAATATTATCATGTATGGTGTCTATGTGATATATATAATGTTAAAAATGAGTCTGAGTATAAAATCCATAATTGAACATCTAAGTGTTAGATACCTTCTATTAGTAATCACGTTAATTAATATTTTGATTGATCAAATAGATGGGTTATGCTTAGTTAAACATCTATAGTCCATCTTATCTTAATATAAAATTGTAACAATTATCCCAATATGAATTTTGGGTGATAAAAGGATAGGTAAATCAATTACAATGACACAAATAGGAATGGTATTGAGAATATTCATGAGATGAGTTTAGAAAGAATTTTTTCACTTAAATATACAATAGTTGTATTAGATAAAACTAACAGGATATTTATAATTAAACACACATTCTTTAATTGATGATCCTAAATGAGTTAATAAATGTAATAAATATGTATCTTGGATAAATAAATTTTTAATTTTTAAGGTTATTATTTTAGTTGTAGTATATTGAATAAAAGTTTATATTAAATAATAAAAAAATTGATACTAATAATGGAACATATTTTTTATTATATTTATGGTATAAACCACAAAATCAAAATTTTAATTGAGATTAGTCCTTAATAAAGATAAATTAAATGAGGATAACTTCATTGACTAGAATCATATTTTTATAATTTTTCATAAACATGAGGAAAAAAATATGTTGTAAATAAATTTGTCCTAGCAATATCTATTTCCAATAGTCCACATGCTAAAATGAATGTTAGAATAATCATATTAAATATTGTTTGGATGTAACATGTTTAATGATAGCTACTACGCTTATAGATCATTAAAAAAATAATCAACAAAGGAATTTAATATTATTTAAAACCCTGAAGATATCTATCAGGATCAAGATATAATTGAAAAATATTAGGAAACAAAATAAATTTTCGATTGAAATATGTATGAAGGAACCTTGATTTTTATTCTTGTTCTCAAAATTTTTGGGTACATAAACAATATAAAAATGCGTGGGTTCTCTCTTAAGAAAAACATCGACATTGATGTGGTGATGTAATAATTATTGATATATTTTAATTATTTTATTATTAATTTTAATAAAAAAAATATATATTTTACCCTTTCTTCAGATTCTTAATTTGTTGAGAACAATAGAAAGAAAACAAAAAAAAAAGGTCACACCTTATTATCATGATGAATAAGGGAAAGGGTAAAGTCAAGGACAACAATAAGAAGATTATTGGAAAGTCCAAAAATTTAATCACTATATTAAAAACTCTTAACACATTTATTAAAAAATAAGGACTATATTTCTTTTAGAAAAAAAACTATTCATTGAAATAAGAATAATCCTCATTACCTAGATATTCTTATGAAGTGATGATGAAATGGTTTAGCCACATCATTTATTTATATTATAAGAATAAATGTATCAAACTCTAAATTATGGGTTTTAGATTTTGGATGCACATATTTTTTTTATGAGATTATTTTTAAGGAATAAATGGAGTGGATTGAGGAATAAGTGTAACTTTGATTAGGGAATGGATCAAGGTTTGTTATCTGCCAGGATAAAGAATTTATTTCATCTGAGTAAATATTCATTATTTTTCAAAGGATGTTATCATGTACCATTAATTTTTTTTTTGATTTATTTAACTTGATTAGATAGGAAGGGATTTTAATTTGTAACAAATAATAACTTGTTTGATTTATGCACTAAAGTTATGCTATAACATGATGGTTTAGACCATATCATGGTCTATCCTTATGTGCACCATGATATTGTGCAAGTCACTATACTATGGTGGATCATGCATGTAATTATTGAATTATGTGATAATGTGATATATCATTTGATATTATATAAAAAATTATATCATGATTGGTTATTCATAATTTTATGATGAATTTTAGGAGTTTGAATAATTTCATGATTGTTTAAATGTTAAATAATCTATAAAGATGTAAAACTGAGATTTTCAAGTGTTGAAACTTATAGAACGTTTTTAAAATGTTTTAATTAATATTATCCAAATTTTGAGTTTTTAAAAGCATTTATAATGGTGGTTTTATCTTCTTTTGAGGTGTGTAACACTTTGAAACACCTTGAATAAAGTACTTACCAGCCCTCATTCCCTTGGTATTTCAATCTAAAGGTTCTATCAAACTATGGATATGACAGTGATACTTTATAAGAATAAAAGGAATACAATAATATGTGGAATACATAGGATGGATACATATTTTATTTTATCATAAATGATATAGATAAAAATCATGTGTATTCTCTCAGATCAACCAGTGTAAGGTATGTTGTTTTTCTTTGTTTTATTATTCATTCCAAACATATAGATTGATTATGGGTTTTATAATTTTTTTTGAGTTTTTACATATAATTTAAGATGAAATTATTATCTTTAAAACTAAATATTGGTATTATAGTATCTCTATAAATGTTTGGTTTTATTTTAAAAATAATTAAGGAAACTATAAAAATTAATTTTTTCAACACCATAGCATAGTCAGGTAAAAAACACCTATTTTTTCTCATTTTTAATATACCATGACATAATAATTACGTAAATTAAGCATTTATATTCTTAAAATAACTTGAACAAGACATATCCTATACCAAATGACCATTTTCATTCTTACAGTTGTAAAGAACCCTACATCATATAACTAAAATAGTTGTTTTTAGGTAGGGAAGAAACGCAATAATATAACATCATAAAAATGGCTCTCAGTCATGTTTAATCACGAACTATGGTGTGATAATATCCACCATGAGGACTAATCATGGAATAATTAAAATTTCTAATCTTTTTTAGGAATTCATTCATCCTACTCAAAACACCTTGGAGATGGGAAATGACATGGCCAAAATGACCATAACAAAATGGAATGACTAAAATGACATCAAGGGAAAAAGATTTTTTAATAAATTACTTGGATAAAATGAAATTTCTTTCAAAACTATTATATTTTATGGAATTTATAGAGGAAAAAAACAACATATATTATGCCATGATGCAAGTTATGGTGGGTGTGATTTTAAAGGATTTAAAAAAATTAAAATGCTTCATCAAATCTAAGGGAGGCTTTAAACAGGACCAAAAATGTTTTGGTATATTTGATGTAGGTTTAATGTGGATTTATATGGTAAAAAAATTTAAAATATAATAGGGTTTATATTTATTTATTATTATATGCCAAATGTAAATATAAAATGTTTATATCAATAACCTTATTTAAAAAAAAGTAATAATTGATTTGTATAAATTGTCTACATCAAATATGAAATGTTTATTATTTGATAATAAAAGTATTCATAAATTTCAAACATTTATAAAATATAAATGGGTTCAAATTAAAATAATGTAAATGATAATATGAGAAGTTCATATTGGATAAAAGTGTGTTGTTCATGTTTATAAATGCCTATATTATAAAGCATTTATAATTTATTTATGAATTTTTATTAAATGTTATCTCATATCTATATTTGAAAAAAATTCATCTAATTAGTTTATTCTCAATTTTTTATTCATTGATAAAAATGATATATTACAAATTAATACATTTTTTAGTTAAATATTTTAAAATTATTTTTAAAATTATCATACATGAATCTGAGGAGTTAAATGTTGGGTATTATAATAGATTTAGTTTTCTTTTACCTTGACTTTGGATTATATATGTATATAATCTTGAATTATGAATTTAATTATAGTTTATATATATACATATGGCATTAAAATTTTGATGGGCTTGAAGTCTACCTTGAGTAAAGAACTATGGTATAGGGACATTGGGTCAGACTGCTCACTAGATTGGAGGCTTATGCCTTGTATAGACAAAATGTAGGTTAGATTCCTATTTATCTATGCTTACTCTTGTAGGGATTAATGACTTTTTTATGATTCTAATCATTTACATGAAATGGTTTCATCAACCTTATACATCTGATGCATTTGGATACATGTGAATATTATTGGTATTTAATTCAGGATAGTAACACAAAGAATGAGTTCTTTAAAGATATATAAATCAATATTTTTTATAAATATTGATTATATTAAAGGAATAGGATTCAAAAATAAATAATTAGAATCATACATACATGTAAAGGGAATAACATGAGATAAGATGGTGAGATTAAATACTCTTTAATGTACTAAGTGCCAGTTTCCATAAAAAATAAACACTTTTCAATACATAAATCATTCAACCAGTTAGTTTCATGCCAAATTTGAGTACCTATAGAATATCTTATATAAGGTATGAAGGGGTTTTGAGGGATTTATCACATCCAAAATAATGTGGATGAAAAAAATTCAAAACACCATTAATCCCAGGATGTATCTATAAATTTTGAATAAATAATAAAATAAAGAAAACATATACCTTTCACCTTGATGATATAGTCTATCCAAGATTCAAATAGGCATTTGATCAAGAACACTAAGGAGAAACAAAAGCGTTTATCAATCCTAGGGTATCCAGAGGTTGGGGGAATCACCTTATGATTATGTAGGAACTCCCTCATATGAATAGTTTGCTAAAACCATTAATTTAAAGGATGAATAAAATGATAAATAGTGATTTAACATTATTTAAGGAGTTTCACAATGCCTAAACACCATGGAATAATCAACCCAACATCACAAACCATGAGCCTCTATATATGGGCCAACCAAGGGGACTCTATGGAGTCCAAGTGTTTAAAAAACACTCATCATATTCAATGATTTTTTTCTCTCAACATCTCATAATATCTCATCAATTATGATTCATTATTTAACAGTTAAACAATTTAATGGGATTTTAAAACTCCTTGTAATCATCATCATAAGGCATTTGTAACCCATTATTATAGTTGTTTTAGAATATTTTGGTCGAATTGAGCATTACCATACCATATGAAAATCATATGTATAATGTCACGACCCGTCCCCGGGGCCCGTGCCGTGACTACCCCAAGCCCGCCTTCCATAGGCCAGGGGCTGGCGACTAGCACCAAGGCGTAAAATCCCAGTAAACAGGGAAGGCATTGCCTTTGTAAGTAACAACCACACAGAGTCAGCAAGCGGAAAGTAAAGTGCAGAAAAGTAAAGGGGGCCGGAAATACAAGCCCAACTGTAAAGTACAACTGAAAAGTAAAGTACAGTAACTGTAGAAAAGACGGCGGCCTCGTGTCGTCCACTGGCAATCCCACCTGAAGGGTGGGTACAGATAGCCTCCAGGCTCCTCGGGTCCCACGTCCGCTCCGAGCACGTCCCGCCCAGTGGTCCACCTCCAGGTACCGTCCTGCTCCACGCCCCAACCGTGATCAGCGCTGTCCGTCGTCTGCAACCAACACAACAAGGTGCGGGCATAGCCCGTGCAGGGGTGAGTACAACTACTCAGTAAGGACCCCGAGACCCCCGAAGGTCTCCCGAAATCCACAAAGGATATAGCACAAAAGAAAGATGCAATCACGAAGTAACATCTGACTCGACTTAGGTATATGCCCATACATATACCTAAGCCCCCAATTCTAGCTCTGCTCACGAGCTCAAGAACAACTCAATCCACAAAGGAAGCAAGACTCAAATCCACAAGGAGAGTAACAGTAAATCCACATAGGATAGTTCAACACAATCCACAAAGGAGAGTAACAGTAAATCCACATAGGATAGTTCAACACAATCCACAAAGGAGAGTAACAGTAAATCCACATAGGATAGTTCAACACAATCCACAAAGGAGAGTAACAGTAAATCCACATAGGATAGTTCAACACAATCCACAAAGGAGAGTAACATAAGATTCAGCTCAACCAGGATTTTCATTATCGAAACCGTAAATGTTGAAGAGCCCCATCTCTGAAGTGTACAGTGGTCCTGTCACGACTCCGAGGTACTGCTCACTAACCTAAGACTGCTGAAGTACTCCTCCTGTCGAGTACCGCGGGTCTGCTGCCAACTACCGGGCGCTCCGTCCGCTGAGGGTCTGCTGCCAAATACCGGGCGCTCACCCAGATAGCCTACTGAGGTACTCCTCCTGTCGAGTACCGCGGGTCTGCTGCCAACTACCGGGCGCTCCGTCCGCCGTGGGTCTGCTGCCAACTACTGGGCGCTCCGTCCACTGGGCTAGTCGACTCACTCCAAGTCGAGTCGGTCAAGCAGTCGTCAGGTCTCAGTCATCTACACGGTCTCCGTACTCCGCACGCACGTCTCCACCGTCGCGGGTCTGTCGCTACAACCAAGCGCACACACTCCGTAGAGTATCGCGGGTCTGCCGCTACAACCAAGCGCTCCACCGCCAAGGGTCTGTTGCTGCATCCAAGCGCACCACCACTGCCAAGTACCACGGGTCCGCCGCTACACCCAAGCGCTCCACCGCTCAAGGTAAAAAGAAGATTCAGCTCACACAGGTTCGGTAGCACTGTTCCACGTAGGATCGCTGAGTGCAGTAGTCGACGCAGTCCACGGAGGATCTCTGCACAGTCGTCGCCGCAGTCCACGAAGGATCTCTGCTCTGCCGTCGTTGCAGTCCACGGAGGATCTCTGCTCTGCCGTCGTCGCAGTCCACGGAGGATCTCTGCTCTGTCGTCGTCGCAGTCCACGAAGGATCTCTGCTCTGCCGTCGTCGCAGTCCACGGAGGATCTCTGCTCTGTCGTCGCCGCAGTCCACGGAGGATCTCTGCTCTGTCGTCGTCGCAGTCCACGAAGGATCTCTGCTCTGCCGTCGTCGCAGTCCACGGAGGATCTCTGCTCTGTCGTCGTCGCAGTCCACGAAGGATCTCTGCTCTGCCGTCGTCGCAGTCCACGGAGGATCTCTGCTCTGTCGTCGTCGCAGTCCACGTAGGATCTCTGCTCTGCCGTCGTCGCAGTCCACGGAGGATCTCTGCTCTGTCGTCGAGGTCACAGCCAGCGCTAGGGTTCCCCGCACGTAGCGAGTTCGTTTAGGAGGGTCCGCTCCACGAGCCGAGGGGCTGATACATCAACTGACACGTAGTCTGAAGTTGATGTATCCAAAAGTTCCGTATCGACAACAGGATCTCAACGCGACAGACGGCGCGTCAATCGGACGCCCGGTCTGAGAGTTATTGGCATTTTCGTCCCAGGGGCCCGGTTGGTTTTTAGGGAAAAACCAACCCGACCGTACTCCGCCTGTATCCGATCCTCGGGCGGAGTATGCCAAAAGTTCCGTCTCACTTAGAGGAAACTACCACAGCTGACGGTACGTCGATCGGACGTCCGTAGCTCAAGTTATGAGCGTTTCCGCTCCGAGGGCCCGGTTGGTTTCGTGTACGAACCAACCCGGCCGAACCCAAAGTCTTCCGAAACCTTGAGTATAATATACCGAAACGACCGTCTCGATCCAAGGATCGCGTAGCCGCTGACGGTTCGTCAATCGGAGGTCCCAGGCCCAAGATATGGGCGAAAGACCGTAGAGGGCCCGAAACGGGGGTACTGGGCCCGGGGCGACCCGGCCCGAACCCCCCCTGGGGTCGGCCGAACCGGGTCGGCCCGACCCGGCCCGAACCGGCTCGGCCGGGTCCGGTCCGGCCTGGGCGCGGCCCGGCCGACCGGACCGGCCGGCTCGGCCTCGGCCGAGCGGCCGAACCGCCGCCGCCGCGGGGTTGAACCCGCGGCTTGAGAGAAACCGCGGCCCCGCGGGGGGCCGCCTGTCACGCGGACGCGGCCGGGCCGCCGCGTCCGTCCCGGTTCCGCGCGGCCGCGGAACCGGCTGCCGCCGCCGCCGCGGCTTCAGCCGCGGCGGAAGATTTCCACGGCGGTGCGCCTGGCGCCGCCGCCTCCGGTCGCCGGCGCCGCCGCGCCGGCGACCCGCGCCGCCGCCTCCTTCCGCGGGCCGCCGGAGATGCTCCGGTGGCCCGATTTCTTTCCCGTCTGCGCCGATGCTCCTCCCGGGGGACGATCTTCACTGCGGAGCCAACAAATTGCCCTTGCCGCACGGTTCGTCGTCGTCCGCCAAATCCGCGCAAAAAGAGAAGATCGGCGGAGGGTTGCCGGGTCTTGTTCGTTAGACCCGCACCCTCCGCGTTAGCCATAAACGTCACCGGGAGGGAAAAGGGTCAACCAAATCAACAATTTCAAATAGATTAACATTGTTCCGATCGGGTTCTTTATTTGAAAAGAATGAACACGGGAAGAGAAATATAATAATCTAATCAACCCTTACCTTGTCGTCGTCGTCGGACGAGAGGTCGTCGCGGAATCGCTCGTCGCGGAGGAAGGAGATCGTCGCGTCGTCGCGGTATCCGGCGTCGCGTCGCCAATCTCCGGATCAAGATCTAACGGATTTAATTAGTTTAAATCCGTTGATATTGAAATTAAAAAGGGAGAAGAAAGGATCCGATTCCCACCTTAGTTGCCGAACGAGGATCGGCCGCGGAAGAAGAGGCGTCGCCGAAGAACGTCGCGGGTAGATCTCGTCGACGTCGCAGATCTTGGTGTGCGTCGTCGAATTCCGGTCGTCGGCGTTCTTCGCGTTCTTCGGGTTCTTCGCGTTCTTCGCGGAGAGGGTGGAGGAACGAAGATTCTTTCAAATCCTTTCCAAGGATTTTTGGGTTGGTCTTATTTTATAAACATGCCAACACACGAAACCGGTTAAGAAACGATCCATCAATTCGTTGAATTAATTCAACGAAAGAAACGACCCATTTAATTCACGAAGAAACAGTCCATTTAATTCACGAAATAAACCGCCCAATTAAATGGTCTGTTAAGAATTAAAGAAAACGCGTCGGTTGACTTTTCAGTTACTTTGACGGGTTTTCGCGGGTGCGTTACTTAGCGAAAGAAACGGCGGGGCTCGTGCGGGTCCCACCGCACAAATATCCTACCAAGGGGGTAGGATATTTCTGGATAGTATCCTATCCAGTTCAACTCAGTTCAAGCCATCTATAAGTGGCTTCAAGTGGCTTCCAAGCAGCTTAAGTGAAATAAAATAAAGTTGCCGCACAAACTTTATTTTATTTCTGACTTAAAGCCGCAAAATTTAAAAAACCACGTCTGAGCAAACGCAACTCCGGAAGAGGCGTTTCTAAGCAAATACCGGCGCTGCGATTTCATCGGTGCCCTCAGAATTCGATTCCGGGCACCGGTTCAAAAGATAGAAAAAACCCGCTCGTCCGTTCACTGAACGTACCCGAGCCAAACTTCGGAAATTGATTCCGGGCACACCGGGCCTCGGAATCAGGTGCCGTCTGAAGCTGCGCTCTTGTAAAATTCCAAAGAAAATTAAGAAAAAAATTTCCTTGAAATTTGCGGGTCTTTACATTACTCCCACCTCAGGGCTTTACGTCCCCGTAAAGATACATCAAAAACTATGGGAACAAATGGGGGTACTGAGCACGCATCTGAGCTTCCCGCTCCCAAGTGCTCTCCTGGAGGTTCCCGTGCTGCCATCTGACACGCACAAGAGGAATCGACCGCCCACGTAGGACCCGCTCCTGTCGATCCTCGATCTCCACTGGGACCTCCGCAAAAGTCGCCCCATCGTCCACGTCCAGCTCCCCAAAGTCGATGATGTGCGTCGGGTTGTGCACGTATCTCCTCAGCTGAGACACGTGAAAGACATCGTGCACCCGGTGCAACTGAGGTGGTAGAGCCAGGCGATAAGCCACCTCTCCTATCCTGCTGAGGACCTGGAAAGGCCCATCGAACTTCGGAGATAACCTGCCGCCTCGGCCACATCTCCGAAACCTCATCGGGTTGAGACCGTATAAGAACGTGTTCGTCCCCCTCGAATTCAAGAGGTTTCCCTTTTTAGGTTAGAACTGAAACTCAAAACTCCTGCTGCCACAAGGGTAGGGTTGACCAACTCAAGAGTGATCGGCCACACCCTCTTATGCCTGAGTTTAACATGTGCTGCCCAGGGTTTCCTTTTCGCCGACCAAGGAAAACCCATTCCGACGTTTGCCTAAAACAGTCAACCGGGGTATGATTTGTGAATCATACCCAGATCAACGTCGTAAGGCCTCTACGCTGCCACCAAGAGATTCCAACCGAAACTCTCGCCTCGAGGTCAAATCACACCGTCGGCGTAAGTGTGATTATCGAGTCTCCTCCCAAAGGTATCTCCAGACGTGAGGGTCAAGTCTACGGCTTACCCGGAACCTCTAGGTCTGGGACATGATTCGTGGAAGGGTTGAATGATCGGTTCCTATGTCTATAGATATGGCAGCTCGTAGTAGACATAATTCGTACCCCGAATCATTCTTAGAGTTCCTGGGTCACACTCCTTGACCGCAATGCAGCTACTCTCCTCCCCAGCCCTCCTGCTCCCTGAGCCTGGCGGGGACTACTAAGTCGGGTGGTCGTAACATGTCGAAATGTACACCACCACATGCTGCTCTCTAAGCTCCGCTTCCACGTCTGCTACCCTGCAGATTCATCTGTCCTTAGCACTTCCTCCTCCTGAAACATTTTACACGCCCGAGTCTCTGAGACTGGCGCTAGTTTCCTGCCTTTCACTGCTAACGTTCACAACCACAAAGGTTCTCTCTAGCATCCTAACATAGGTAGAAATGCATAGAGGAAAAGTAATGGTTCGTATTTCCCTTAGACACACTTCGCTCAGAAGTTCGAGTCTAAGGAACTGATCACAACGTAACCAACGAGTACTACGATTGATTGGTAAGCCACGATGAGTGCTCTGCTTCCGACATGTCGTACTGTCGAAGCTGTATTAGCTCCAGAAAACTCACAACCACCTCCTCAAGCCAGTCCTCAGCCGCCTACGAGTCAGGCTCACCTCGAAACTTGAGGGATATCTGGTGCTAAAACATATGTAAGGCACTAAGCCTGTGATTCTCTGCTACCGGTACCGCCGGTAGTGTCTACTGACCAACAGGTAGTGACATAGCTGGCGCACTACCCGTAGGTACTATCCCAGGTATCGGTTCGCGTACCGAAGCCTCATTACTATAAGAACCAACCTCATGGTCATTCACTGGAAACAACAGAACCTAAGATCATCATCCGCTCTACTAGTATCCAAGCTAGGCGTAGAACTCTAGCAACCGCCTCCATCCAGTCCACTGCTGCCTGGGAAATCTGTCTCGCCTCGTATCCTCAGAGGCCTCTACTGCTGGAACTCGTGCATCGCGCTCTGCTAGCGTGCATTGTCAGCTAGTGGCATCCTCTGCCTAACGGGTGGTGGTGCTGCTGGTACACCACCCGAAGGTGCCAACACTGAAAAAGGGCCCTGCACCGGAGTCTCGCCGCTCGGTGGGCCATCATCGAGAACTCTCTCGGAACTCCAGCTAACTATCTGCATGGTGACATCCTGAACAGTTGTGTCACGGTCAACGATTTATACCTGGTGAGCTGACCTGGTTTGAGCTGACTTTAAACCTTTTGGGAAACACACACGCAATCAGTGTTTTCGTGCATTAAGTTGGAAATCAGAAGTCAGGGTCCTGGAGTACGGATACGTCGGCCGCCGCACCAACACTGGGCTCCCTGAACTGATAACCACACTCAATACACTAAACACTATTGCTTCACATAGAAAGAAAGGACGATCAGAGTCCGCGGTAGAACCGACCTCCTCTGATACCAATTTGTCACGACCCGTCCCCGGGGCCCGTGCCGTGACTACCCCAAGCCCGCCTTCCATAGGCCAGGGGCTGGCGACTAGCACCAAGGCGTAAAATCCCAGTAAACAGGGAAGGCATTGCCTTTGTAAGTAACAACCACACAGAGTCAGCAAGCGGAAAGTAAAGTGCAGAAAAGTAAAGGGGGCCGGAAATACAAGCCCAACTGTAAAGTACAACTGAAAAGTAAAGTACAGTAACTGTAGAAAAGACGGCGGCCTCGTGTCGTCCACTGGCAATCCCACCTGAAGGGTGGGTACAGATAGCCTCCAGGCTCCTCGGGTCCCACGTCCGCTCCGAGCACGTCCCGCCCAGTGGTCCACCTCCAGGTACCGTCCTGCTCCACGCCCCAACCGTGATCAGCGCTGTCCGTCGTCTGCAACCAACACAACAAGGTGCGGGCATAGCCCGTGCAGGGGTGAGTACAACTACTCAGTAAGGACCCCGAGACCCCCGAAGGTCTCCCGAAATCCACAAAGGATATAGCACAAAAGAAAGATGCAATCACGAAGTAACATCTGACTCGACTTAGGTATATGCCCATACATATACCTAAGCCCCCAATTCTAGCTCTGCTCACGAGCTCAAGAACAACTCAATCCACAAAGGAAGCAAGACTCAAATCCACAAGGAGAGTAACAGTAAATCCACATAGGATAGTTCAACACAATCCACAAAGGAGAGTAACAGTAAATCCACATAGGATAGTTCAACACAATCCACAAAGGAGAGTAACAGTAAATCCACATAGGATAGTTCAACACAATCCACAAAGGAGAGTAACAGTAAATCCACATAGGATAGTTCAACACAATCCACAAAGGAGAGTAACATAAGATTCAGCTCAACCAGGATTTTCATTATCGAAACCGTAAATGTTGAAGAGCCCCATCTCTGAAGTGTACAGTGGTCCTGTCACGACTCCGAGGTACTGCTCACTAACCTAAGACTGCTGAAGTACTCCTCCTGTCGAGTACCGCGGGTCTGCTGCCAACTACCGGGCGCTCCGTCCGCTGAGGGTCTGCTGCCAAATACCGGGCGCTCACCCAGATAGCCTACTGAGGTACTCCTCCTGTCGAGTACCGCGGGTCTGCTGCCAACTACCGGGCGCTCCGTCCGCCGTGGGTCTGCTGCCAACTACTGGGCGCTCCGTCCACTGGGCTAGTCGACTCACTCCAAGTCGAGTCGGTCAAGCAGTCGTCAGGTCTCAGTCATCTACACGGTCTCCGTACTCCGCACGCACGTCTCCACCGTCCCGGGTCTGTCGCTACAACCAAGCGCACACACTCCGTAGAGTATCGCGGGTCTGCCGCTACAACCAAGCGCTCCACCGCCAAGGGTCTGTTGCTGCATCCAAGCGCACCACCACTGCCAAGTACCACGGGTCCGCCGCTACACCCAAGCGCTCCACCGCTCAAGGTAAAAAGAAGATTCAGCTCACACAGGTTCGGTAGCACTGTTCCACGTAGGATCGCTGAGTGCAGTAGTCGACGCAGTCCACGGAGGATCTCTGCACAGTCGTCGCCGCAGTCCACGAAGGATCTCTGCTCTGCCGTCGTTGCAGTCCACGGAGGATCTCTGCTCTGCCGACGTCGCAGTCCACGGAGGATCTCTGCTCTGTCGTCGTCGCAGTCCACGAAGGATCTCTGCTCTGCCGTCGTCGCAGTCCACGGAGGATCTCTGCTCTGTCGTCGCCGCAGTCCACGGAGGATCTCTGCTCTGTCGTCGTCGCAGTCCACGAAGGATCTCTGCTCTGCCGTCGTCGCAGTCCACGGAGGATCTCTGCTCTGTCGTCGTCGCAGTCCACGAAGGATCTCTGCTCTGCCGTCGTCGCAGTCCACGGAGGATCTCTGCTCTGTCGTCGTCGCAGTCCACGAAGGATCTCTGCTCTGCCGTCGTCGCAGTCCACGGAGGATCTCTGCTCTGTCGTCGAGGTCACAGCCAGCGCTAGGGTTCCCCGCACGTAGCGAGCTCGTTTAGGAGGGTCCGCTCCACGAGCCGAGGGGCTGATACATCAACTGACACGTAGTCCGAAGTTGATGTATCCAAAAGTTCCGTATCGACAACAGGATCTCAACGCGACAGACGGCGCGTCAATCGGACGCCCGGTCTGAGAGTTATTGGCATTTTCGTCCCAGGGGCCCGGTTGGTTTTTAGGGAAAAACCAACCCGACCGTACTCCGCCTGTATCCGATCCTCGGGCGGAGTATGCCAAAAGTTCCGTCTCACTTAGAGGAAACTACCACAGCTGACGGTACGTCGATCGGACGTCCGTAGCTCAAGTTATGAGCGTTTCCGCTCCGAGGGCCCGGTTGGTTTCGTGTACGAACCAACCCGGCCGAACCCAAAGTCTTCTGAAACCTTGAGTATAATATACCGAAACGACCGTCTCGATCCAAGGATCGCGTAACCGCTGACGGTTCGTCAATCGGAGGTCCCAGGCCCAAGATATGGGCGAAAGACCGTAGAGGGCCCGAAACGGGGGTACTGGGCCCGGGGCGACCCGGCCCGAACCCCCCCTGGGGTCGGCCGAACCGGGTCGGCCCGAACCGGGTCGGCCCGACCCGGCCCGAACCGGCTCGGCCGGGTCCGGTCCGGCCTGGGCGCGGCCCGGCCGACCGGACCGGCCGGCTCGGCCTCGGCCGAGCGGCCGAACTGCCGCCGCCGCGGGGTTGAACCCGCGGCTTGAGAGAAACCGCGGCCCCGCGGGGGGCCGCCTGTCACGCGGACGCGGCCGGGCCGCCGCGTCCGTCCCGGTTCCGCGCGGCCGCGGAACCGGCTGCCGCCGCCGCCGCGGCTTCAGCCGCGGCAGAAGATTTCCACGGCGGCGCGCCTGGCGCCGCCGCCTCCGGTCGCCGGCGCCGCCGCGCCGGCGACCCGCGCCGCCGCCTCCTTCCGCGGGCCGCCGGAGATGCTCCGGTGGCCCGATTTCTTTCCCGTCTGCGCCGATGCTCCTCCCGGGGGACGATCTTCACTGCGGAGCCAACAAATTGCCCTTGCCGCACGGTTCGTCGTCGTCCGCCAAATCCGCGCAAAAAGAGAAGATCAGCGGAGGGTTGTCGGGTCTTGTTCGTTAGACCCGCACCCTCCGCGTTAGCCATAAACGTCACCGGGAGGGAAAAGGGTCAACCAAATCAACAATTTCAAATAGATTAAAATTGTTCCGATCGGGTTCTTTATTTGAAAAGAATGAACACGGGAAGAGAAATATAATAATCTAATCAACCCTTACCTTGTCGTCGTCATCGGACGAGAGGTCGTCGCGGAATCGCTCGTCGCGGAGGAAGGAGATCGTCGCGTCGTCGCGGTATCCGGCGTCGCGTCGCCAATCTCCGGATCAAGATCTAACGGATTTAATTAGTTTAAATCCGTTGATATTGAAATTAAAAAGGGAGAAGAAAGGATCCGATTCTCACCTTAGTTGCCGAACGAGGATCGGCCGCGGAAGAAGAGGCGTCGCCGAAGAACGTCGCGGGTAGATCTCGTCGACGTCGCAGATCTTGGTGTGCGTCGTCGAATTCCGGTCGCCGGCGTTCTTCGTGTTCTTCGCGTTCTTCGCGTTCTTCGCGGAGAGGGTGGAGGAACGAAGATTCTTTCAAATCCTTTCCAAGGATTTTTGGGTTGGTCTTATTTTATAAACATGCCAACACACGAAACCGGTTAAGAAACGATCCATCAATTCGTTGAATTAATTCAACGAAAGAAACGACCCATTTAATTCACGAAGAAACAGTCCATTTAATTCACGAAATAAACCGCCCAATTAAATGGTCTGTTAAGAATTAAAGAAAACGCGTCGGTTGACTTTTCAGTTACTTTGACGGGTTTTCGCGGGTGCGTTACTTAGCGAAAGAAACGGCGGGGCTCGTGCGGGTCCCACCGCACAAATATCCTACCAAGGGGGTAGGATATTTCTGGATAGTATCCTATCCAGTTCAACTCAGTTCAAGCCATCTATAAGTGGCTTCAAGTGGCTTCCAAGCAGCTTAAGTGAAATAAAATAAAGTTGTCGCACAAACTTTATTTTATTTCTGACTTAAAGCCGCAAAATTTAAAAAACCACGTCTGAGCAAACGCAACTCCGGAAGAGGCGTTTCTAAGCAAATACCGGCGCTGCGATTTCATCGGTGCCCTCAGAATTCGATTCCGGGCACCGGTTCAAAAGATAGAAAAAAACCCGCTCGTCCGTTCACTGAACGTACCCGAGCCAAACTTCGGAAATTGATTCCGGGCACACCGGGCCTCGGAATCAGGTGCCGTCTGAAGCTGCGCTCTTGTAAAATTCCAAAGAAAATTAAGAAAAAAATTTCCTTGAAATTTGCGGGTCTTTACATATAACCACCATGGAATAGTGTCTTACACTATTTCATGGTACATATAAGGATAGATCAAAACATGGACTAAACTATATTGTCATTTTCTTCCTTTTAGTTAACAAATCTATAAATCTCCCCCTTTAACTAAAATTCCCATATATTTATCACACTTTCACCTTATTTCATATCATATGAAACAACTTTGTGAAATCATATCCGGAACTCCTTTTAGATATTTTTAAAACTCCTTTTGGATAAATTGACTCAAAGATTATTTTTTATTAAAATTAAGGTGAGAATAAAACCCACCAAAGAAACAAAGACAACCCTCATGGGGGTGAAAATGATGTAGGCAAGGGAATACCCTTGGGTAAAAACCTTAAACTTCAATGGAAGTGAACCAAAACTATCATAAATATCTAGAGCCTTGTCTAACCTCCCAATGCGGGAAAGCGTATCCACTACGAAGTTAAACTCTCTCTAAATATATTGATAAATCTAGCCATGGTTGGTCTCCAATGAGCATCTTCTAATTGGGTAAGTCAAATCTCATGGTAGTTCATATTTCCCATAAACCATTCTCAACATATCATTAGATTCTGACTCCACCTCGAACACTTGAAATCCAAACTCTTGTAGATCATGATACCAGTATGAATTACTCTCACCTTTGCACCAAAAGAGTTTCTCAATCCATAAAATGCGATGAACCCCATGAAGTACAAACCACTCAAGTCTCAGAAGATCCCACCACCTCTCATAATCCTATTTATAAATGATCTATCCACATTAATCTTCAAACCATTGATCAAAGGATTCCATCTGATCCAACGACCACCTAGTCGTCTTTGCAAGTAAGTCCTATTGAAAAATTTGCATAATGTAAGAAAATATTGACCTACTTTCAACACTGATCCCAAATCAAATAATAAATCCTTTATCTATATCTAAAGATATTTAAACGAGTAGTAGGAACCCATTTTTTCCTAGTTCTGAGCCTCCCAAAGGTTCCAACAAATGGATGAGAGAATAAAAGACCGCACCTTGCCTTCCATTTCTCTATTCTCCAAATCATGAAACTAAGATGAAATGAAACCCTAAAAGGATAAGTGATCATTATTGAGATGGGGATGAAGTGTAAATAAGTATCAAATACTAGCCTCCCAATCACTTTGAAAAAAGAAATGATATGTTGATTCATTCTATGGACCCTCACAGCAGAAAAAAAATGAATCCAAGGAAATTACCTTTATTTGTATATCCTCGTTCATCGATAATGCCTTGTTTCTGATTCACCAAATAATAAAATTCATTTTCATGGTAATATCATTGCACCAAATCTTTGTAGAACACTCAACATGAACATTCTATGCATGGTGAAACTTCCTAAAATCCAAAATGTAAAACTCACTCGAGCTCGATCCTATGAAGTAGCATATGACCTCCTTGTTATTAATGATCATGACTTCAAACAACTCCATATAGTACTAATTAAGAAGAGAATGAATCAAAGTAGGTTGGCCTCTCACCTCCTTAAAGGATATGTCAGGTATGTGAAAACCTGAACAAATACCCTCTCACCATCCTAGTTCACCTTATAAAAGTAAATATATCTTTTCCTAATAATCCATTGAGTTGAATAATGAATATCATCCATATGAGTGAACATGAAACTTTACAGGTAGGAGCGACTTGAACCTTGGTTATCCCTAGACTCCCAATGGTTTTTGTACCATGATATGAAGAATGAATCCCAAATAGTGTCCCCAACAATAATATCCTAACCAAGCTGCTCTTACATTCCCTGCATGGATTCAATTATGTCATATAACCCCACACCACTCTCATCAATATGATTTTCCAAAAAATTCTAGGAGGCCCAATGGCAACGACCCATTTGATTGGAATCCCATAGAAAGGCTATCATGATTTTCTCTATCTTTATAATGGTTCCTTTAGGAGGTTTTATAATTGATAATATATGAATCAGGATAGAGGAAAGCATGTTGTTGATCAGGGAAACTCTCCCTCCAAAAAAAGACACTTGTTTTTACATTTAAAAATTCTCCCCTATATTCTATTAATGATTTTTTTAAATAAATTATTCTTGATGTGGCCACAGAATATTGGAGTACCAAGATAAATCATCAGCAACTATTTCCTTTAATAACCCATGACATTTTGAATATCCTTGCAATGCCTTCTTGAGAATTTATTATAAATAAAAACATGACTTTTACATGAGTTGACACCTTGGATACTTAATCAGAAATATGTTGACATAATCTCCATGAAACCTAGAAATCATATCCACCTTCCACTTATGAAGATCAAAACATAATCATAAAACATAAAGTGGGAGATGATTTCCATGCCATTCTGACTATGGTATGGAAGCAACCTTCTATCCTCTATGCCTCTATGAAGATTCTAGGAGAGAGAATCTTTGGCCAATTGGAAAAGTCTGGTTGACAAAGGATCTCCTTTATGGACTCCACACACAATTTTGAATAATCCAAATCCTTTCCCCAAAAGTGATTTTGAAATCCATGGAGAATAATATCACCTGAAGAAAAGGTCATAAAACCATTCTTAGAAACCAAAAATCCTCATAACCCGAATAATGAAACTAATTTCATTTTTTAAGCCTTATCCATATCAACTTGAAAGATTAAATTTGATCCAATTGATATTTTATTAATACCAATCACTAACTCATCAACAACTCTAATCCCCCATTAGATGCTCCAACCTTTAACAAACCTGTGATGTTCTCTTGAAACTAGGCTTTGAACCACACCACTCAGACATCTTGTAATGAAGCTTTCTAGGATTTTATAGGACACATTACATAATAAAATTGGTCTATAATGATTGTGGTTAGTGGAATCCAAAATTTTTGATATTAGAACCACCCTGGAAGTGAAAAAACTCATATTAAGGGAACCACCACAATAGAAGACTAGAATAGCCTCCACCACCTAAAGACCACAAAGTCCCATGATGCCACCTAAGAAGCCCCTAAAAATCCATCAGGGCCTATGGATCTATCATGAAACATCATAAGGACCATGTATTTGATCTCCTCCTCAGTAGGAATAGTCATTATGTGAAAATTATCAAACCTCTCTACTTGGTGAGGGATGAACCACAAAAAAGGCCTCACCCTCATCATTAAATCATAGATCCTCATGTCTGGAAGGCACCACCCTGGCTAGGATACCTTGAAAATAACCAACTTCCATCCTATCAGTGACATCCACATCAGAAGTGTAGAATCCATTATCAAGGCTTAGGTTGAGTCTCATGCTACTCTTTTCCTTCAATCATTCATGGAAGAAGGTACTATTTTTATCACCCTCTTTAATCCATATCAAATGAGATCTCTACTTATAGGATCTATTAATCTCCAACAGTTTCTCAGAAAGAAAGATGTGTTTATAAAAAATGAAAGAAAATATGTTCTCTTACCATCTATTCTAAATATTATCCTCCTACTTTTCAATGTCTGCTTCAGTTATATCCACACCAATTTTTTAATTATGACTATTAGACAACAAATAATAAATGTCCTCATTAAGACGTTTTAGGCTATTAGTGAGGCCATTCCAAGAACTCTTAGCCTCCCGATGTTCCAATAGTAATTTAATCATCTATATGAAACCATCAACCAAGTTCTAGTTATTGGAATAGTGGAAGGTGTGATTCCTAGAGACTTCCCTTCTAAGCTCCATAAGCAATAGAGAATGATCAAAAAAGGTATTGAGATAGATGAGTGACCATATCCTGAGAGAAGGAGTCTAAGCCTTCGAGATTTGAAAAGAATCTATAATGTTGGCTTCATATGTGGTTGGATCCCCTATAATTATTACACCAGGTATATTTATTATCAATTCTACTCATGTAAAAAATGTATCTGATATGATCTTTATCAAATACATGTATCTACATACCTATGTATTCTACCTATATCATATACAACTTTTCATAATCCAATAATTCATTTTTATAAGACATCAAGTGACCATGGGAAACATAGTATGTTGATACCATATTTCCAACTCATATATTCTTGATTATTTAAGTATAGACTAACCAAGTTAATGATTACATCCTATTTCATTCATTTAATTACACGATCACATCATACTCCCATCATCCAAATAAATAAAAACATCACATTTAACTAATATAGGATTGGTTATAAAATTCCCAAATCTATCTCAATTAAGGGTATGGATGTCAGAGTATCTATACAAGAAGACAAACCCCATATTGGTTAAGCCACAACTGATGGAATTATCAATAATATACAAAAACACCCCCAAATTAACAAATCCTCAAAACATGTGCTTTAAGTTATTAAAGTATAAAGGTTCACATACTAAGAATATCTACAACCTCATGTTCTTGAGATGTACTAAAGTATAAAGGTACTCAAGAGAAGTATATCTAAAACCTTATGTATAGGGATTCAATATAAAGAATTCAACCTTTTTATACCAAAAAATTAGTGTATTTCACTACATGTGGTATACTTGATGGGTTATCTACTGCATAAAATTCTTTTTGTGTCTCATGATCATATTCTATATCTCTATATTAAATCATAACTATGATAACCTTAAAATTTCATCACAACCTATAATATAATGAAAATAAATTTTGGATAACTCAAATTAATACTTTTAGAAGTCAATTATCTTTTCACTTTATACAAAATATGCCACCAAAGTTAAAGAATAATAAAGTGGTTACTCTCCTTTGTATAACATGATACATTTTATATTATTATAATATTTTAATAATAATAATAAAACCATACATAAGAAACCCTATAGTAATATATCATGTGATAATATACAAGACTATCCTTACATTTTTTTTTCAATTTTTAGGTTTTTTAAACTCATTATATCTCTATGTAATTACCTCCACACCTCTGTGTGATTATCTATTAAAACCCTCCCACTAAATTATTTTCATGAGTAACATCTATGGAGAAAGTTTTTTTGTTTAATGGTGAAACTTTGGAATCATATTCCTAATGTTAAACTACTTGAACAAGGTATTAAAACTCCTTTATGTCAAAACATCACATGTTATTATTTTAATACATTTTTTCATTTACATAGAACTCAATAAAATCTAATCATAATCATCATACCTCGATATTTTCCATAAAATATTTCTTGAGTAACATCTATTAGTTAGTGTAACTCCTTACATTATTCTTTATAAAAACATCATAAGTCATTTAGGATATAAAGTAATATTCACCTCATTGTGGTAACAATATGTAATTTTTTACATTTATCCGCACTGAATACCCAAAAATAATTAATAATATTAAGTAAAATTAACATTATAATTGAATTTATTTATGTCCAAAAGTTACTCTCACTATCCTATAAGAAAATATATTCTCTTAATAATATCATGTTAAGATAAAAAACTTGTTTCTATTAGGAAATAAGACTTTTTTCCATTAGTGGTAATATTTAACAAATAAACTATTATATCCATATCATATATAGTATATATGTATTTAGAGAATTATTATAAAAAGAGGAATTTATTCTTTAAAATATTCCATTAACTTTTGTTCAAACTCCTTACCTCATATTTTAATAAAAAATATATAGTAAACTATTTTATCTCTGATAATACTCCTTTTAACTTTATCTCATTTTCAAAAAATTTATAGAATCTAATGAATCATAAATCATCCATATTAAAACCATCTACTTATATTTTCCATAATTATTCATTATTTTATAAACAAATCCTTTTATCATATAAGAGAATTATGATGAAAATATACATCCTTTATTCATATACTTTTGATCTTAAAGTATTAATTTTCTTTCCTCTCCATGATTTAGCAACATTTTGAATAATCAAAAAAATATAATCAATAAGTTTTATCAATTATTACCTTGATCTTAAACTCCTATATACTTATAACATTTGTAACATATACATTTTATATCATATTCCCTTAAAAATTGAAGAATTTATTTTGAAAACATTAATACTATACGTGGAGTTTCCACAAAGTTTCTTAAACCCATTTATGTATTTAATATAATTAAATCATATGGAAAAATTGTCTTTAATTATTGAATTTCCCTTTAGGTTTTATTAATTTTTTTGGATACTATAAGAAACATTTTTGGAAATTCTAATAAACTATTCTTCTTTCGATTTTAACTTTTTACCCATTTGTATATACATTATAACCCAAAAACTTCTACATCACTTGGAAATTTAATCTATTCTCAAAACTTTTATAAATAAAATTGGTTAAATATTTATTAACTCATTAACAATATTGAAAAATTTCCAATGTTGGTTACAAAATGAGTTTCATAACTATAATAATCCTTAAAGTAAACACTCAATCTCACCAATTCATTAACATAATAAAATTAGATATATATGAGTGGAGTCTAAAGTTCTTCTGGAATTTTTGTATCCAATGACTTTGAAACCTAATGTTAATCCATATATACTTATCATAATAATATATAATCATATGTTGAAAAAATTTAATATTTGGTTACTCAGTAGGGTATTAATTTAAATTATAGATTTTTTATTACTTTACTAAAAAAAATTATTGAGTTTCTATACCAGTATAGTAAATTTATTCAATTGAGTTTTCCCCTTCTCATAGTTTTATATCAAAGTTGTGTTCGATGATAATGGTGTAGTTTATCTAGAATAGAAGATTTTATTAGAGGAGCATGATGTTTTATATTCATTTAATAATGTATTTTATTAAATATACTCCCACTAAAATGATGACCCCATTAAAATCCATCATATTCATTAGTGGCCCAAGATTCATATTTCGCTAAGTAATAACCGTGCTTTAGCACAACCCTCATCTTTATAGATATATATGTATACAATCATGTTAATTATATCAGATGTAACTATTTGATAGTTGATAAGATAACTCTTTTTACAAATCATCAATATTGGTACTCAACATTTTTCCTTTTCTATCCTTCATAGGGGTATTCTAACTAATTATAACCAAAATTAAATGTAAAAATTGAAGCACCTAACTCTTAGGTCCAACTAATTTCTTTATTATATAACACAATATAAAATATAAGAACCTTTATTTTTCATAAACATACTGTGTTGGATGATCAAGGTCTTGAAAATTATTTTCTTTATAAGGAATATGATACTTGGTATTTTTTAAGGGGATTAATTATCTGAACATTTTATCTCATGTTTTCCCTTTACATTTATTCATATTTATAATGATTTGGTTTGGAATCCATTTTCATTCCACCAAGTCTATATGTACAGATCATATTGACATATAACTATTTATATAACTTTTGAATAAGATAATTTCATGGTATAATAAAAACTAAATCAACAATCATAACTAAAATATAACTCCTTAAGTGCATATATTACAACATAGAAGAAACATAACACTTTAAACTAAAGAATTCATTATAATTCATAATATAACATTTATATTCATGAATAATAAATCATATAATAAACTAAATAAATTAAACATTCATATATTTAAATACGATATAAATATATTTTGAATATTTAATAAATAAATTAAAAACACTTTATAATTTAACCATGGAAAAACTTTTCTTCTCAATCCATTTTTTTATTATTTTGGGAAACCACTTTTGGGATAAGTGGAAACCCTATAGAACCATTCAATTCCACACAAACACCACAAAAACCAGATAAAAAATTCAAAATTAAAATTTCAAACTTCGAACTGAAACAACATGACCTCCTTGAACCACAACCCACCACATGTTGTGTACGTTGATACAAAACAAACTCATCACCGTGCCATATAGATGGCGAGGAAACTACCGGAATCCCCATCATCGTTGTTGAAAAAGCACACAACATGAAGTGAATCACTAGGATAAACCAACCTTTCTATTTTCACAACATCACTGAGAACCAAACCAAGACAAACCACCAGTAAAGAAGACAAAAATCATGGAAAGGGAGAATAACCACCTTCCAAGAGGTGAATTGTTGTCCATAATCAAAGGGAAGAGTGTATTGAAGGGCACAACAGTGAGTTGCGCTTTCTAGGAAGACTGAACCATGAGCCACCATAGGAGAAACATCAACCAGAAAAACGACAACAAAAATTAGGACAACCAAACACAAATTAAAAAAACTAGTATTAGCTGCCGAACAGATGATCCCCACAATCTCTCGCATCCCTATCCATTACTGGAGAAATGTGCTCTCTAAACACCTGGTCATTTTCAAGTTGAGGGAGACAGAATGATGCCTATTTGGGCTGGAAGGACCACCACCAAAATTGTAAGGGACCACTATGGACACCACCATAGAAGACCCTAATATGAAGCCGCCATTGAGCGTTGTTTCCAAACTAAGAATCAAATGGGAAGGATGAAGCTGGTTGATGCATGAAAAAACACACAACCAAGCCGGGAGGTGGAGAAATATTTAAAGAGGGACGAGTCCAAAGGGAAAAGAGAACCATAAAATCGAAAAGGATAGATCTTAAAGAGTAATGGGAAGAGGAACATCAGTGGGAAGGAAAGGCAAAGCCCTGAACAATATAAAGTCTTATTTTACATTTATGATGTGATCATAAATCAATATAAATATTTATTTTTCACATTAATTTTAACCATGTAAGTTTAATTAAAATGAATATAAAATAAACCAAAATGTTTTTTGGTTTAGTAGAAAGACTCCCTTAGGATTCAAAGTGGGACCAGAAGACCCATGATGATGATGTGTTTTTAGAATTTTAATACAAATATAATTTTCTATAAAAAAATAATAATAATAGAATTGACAACAACTTGGTGTTCCCTGTGGTAACAATTATGGATGAGGGAAGAACATGGACATTTTTAAAGGTGTTTCAAGACTGTCAATGCATTTATCTTATATCATTTTTGGGGTTTGGAATTTTTGAGTGAAGATGATTCGGGATGGACGTAAAAAGCTCAAAATGGCTTGCTAACCTTCATTGTGCCATGTTATGTCATCATAGTGACTTATATCATGGGGAAGAAACTTTAACACCATGTTACGGGGAAGTATTTTAGGATTATATATTTTCTATAAAATTAGTAAATCAATCCTAAAAGTCATTTCATATGTTCTATGATGTGGTGTTTCAAATTATATAAGTATTATACCCATTTTACACAACACTACATTGCGATCTTGAAAAATGAATAAATGGAACACCTATTTTGAAAGGGCTATGTCATGGTTCCTAGAGAATTCCTTTTATAGAATATTGTTTTAATACTTAGGGACACTCAAACTCAAGACCAATGATAAACCCCTCAAATGCATAACCATTAGGTATTTTGAGATACTTTTAATATCTAAAATGTAGTATAAAAATAACAAAAAAATTAAATGAATACCATAACATATTTATAGATTTTTAATGGATAATAAAACAAAAAAACATATAAATTTCACTATAAAAAATTGCATATCGAAGAATTATATAGGATTTTGATTGTAACGCCCTGACCTCATTTACCCAGAGTTGGTGCATTATTTTAATACAATGGAATGATTACAAGGAATCATGTCCCAAAGAGCCGATCGGTTTAACAGTCTTGGAAAATAGATTACGTACATGAATGTTACATTACACTTTATAACATAAAACACAACATAAATAATCCTTTATAAAAGCCATTATTCCCTTAGCTTAACCCTGCATATCAATCCCAATACACTTCTTGGAATCCTGGGAAAATGAAACATAAGAAAGGGGTGAGCTCAAATGCTCAGTATGGGTAAGAAATATAGTAGAAGATAACATAAATATTAAGCATAGTGAATAATTGAAAACACATGCCTTTACCAATAATACACATGAATAATTTTATGGAATGAATATGAGAAGAGTAAATAATGCCATAATAAAACATAATAATGGGTATTCTACTAGTCGAATGACCACATGAACCATCAATATTATTTTTATAATGAGGGAATGTATAATTCCAGACATTCTAAAACATTTTTCAAGGCCTCAGCCAAGACTTCTAAAAATGATTAAGGCCTTGACCAAAACCATATATCAAATTGGGAAAGGCCTCAGCCAATTCCACATCTAGCTGTCTCATGATACCTACCGATGCATCAAGGAGCAATAAAGGTCTCCACCCATCACTTACTAAGTCCAGTACATTCCTCATATGAAAAGGTTGAAATATAACATAAACATTCATATTAAAAATAGCATACGAAATGTCAATACATTAACTATAAACCATGAATGGTATAAAAATAACATATCCACAGTCAAACATGTTGCAAAACCATAAATACAATATGGAAGATTTGTATCATAATGAATAAACTTTAAACAAGTATAAAATCCATCAAAGGATGTTGAAATAGATGAAATCAAAAAATTTTGAGAGAAATATCTCTTTATTTTTTTGAACTCATTTAAAGTTACATAATTATAAAAGAAAACATTTATTTTGAAAATATTATTATAAGATTGTAAGGAAAGCTTTGAAAATGTTATAACATCAAAGAATAACCACACCCACCGTATAAGTGAAAAAAAACATTCTTACCTTAATTTTGTCGAAAAGGTTGTAAAGTACCTTGTTTGGAAAATTACTTAAAGATTCCTTTCAAAACATATAATTTCAAATAAGGGTATAAATGTCTTTAACCCATTGTCTAGTAAATAGTAAACCTATTTTGAAATATATTTTTAAGAAACATGGACATGGATGATAAAGAGGTACTAGTAGATAATTACATAAAAACAACCTTAGATGATAAAGAGATTGTGAAATTAACCCTTACCTTGTACTTTTCCTTGGTCGAGGGTAGGTTAACCTACTTTTCTTCAGGTTCTTCCTTTTGATTTGATCAAAAGGGATCGTTAGGTTGGCTTTATGACTAAAGTAAGGCCTCTAGGATGATGGGAGGATAGTGGAGAGGATATTTGGGAAAGGGTTGCTTGAGCCAAATGGATTTGAAGGTGTGAATTTGAAATAAGGGAAAGTGTCCTTTTATAAGAGGGGTGAGGGGAACCTTAGGAAAAGATTGAAATATTATTTTATAATAAAATCATTTTCGGTTTATAATGGCTTCAAAATGAATTATTTAAAGGATAAGGTGGTGATGTGTTGAAAACCACTCAACCGATAGGAATTATATAGGTTTGGGTCACTATATTAACCTTATCTTTTAGACATAACTCTTAGTTAAATAGTTTTACATTTACCCATCCTCTTTGTATTTTATATTATATGGTTAATAAAATTAATATAAACGTCCAAGAAAACCCAAAGTTGTTCATTAATGATACAAATATCATTATATAAGTCTTTTGGCTGAACCTTATATTTTTAGGATTATTATATCAACCAATAATGTTGTATTTGTTTTAAAAACTCATTTTTGTCAATTTTGACATTATTTAATAATTTATTTTTGTTAAAGTACTAACAAATTCATTACATCAAAATAAATACATTTAATCAACCCAAACATGTCATAGTCACCTATAAATTTTTTTTATGGCATCAAAAATTTCAAATTATATTTATTTTAGTATTTATAATATTATTTATTTGATTGTTTCATTAATAAGGAAAATACTGCATCATTATTGTGTCATATATAAATATATTTAATTTATGTCTAAAAATTATAAATAAAATATCCTGAGGTAGGAAATATTTTCATATTTATAATTATTATTTATAGTCGAATATATCAATTATATAACCTCATATAAATTTTTTTTTACTAAAAGATATTTTCTTTTACTAATTTTGTTTTTACTTTAGATTATTTAATATAAAATGTCATTATCACTCCCATGTGCCTCCATGGGGTCCCAAAATCGATCCAAGTATGAACATGGTCAGACATGTATCAGTAAATAGGGTTAGGACACCTGTTATGGTAATTTAATATTATTATAATATTATTTTTTAACCTTATTTACTGGATTTACCCCTTTAACCACGATAAATAAAATATTTACTAAAGTAAATATTCCTAATTTATAAAAATAAAAGTTACCTATTTAAAAACTTTGGACCTCATGATTCCAAATATGGAATCCATTTTGCCAAATTCAAAACACATATGTGTCAGAAATTAATTAAAAATTAATTCTCGTTGTCAAAACAAAGAGCTTGTTTATAAAATAATAACTATCAAAAGATTGACACTTGTTTATGTCAAATTTAAATGTGAAATTACTTTTAATGACCTAAATTTTATTAAATGATAAAAATATAATCAAATTGTACTTAAAAACTATTCAAATGCATAATTTATCACTATTAATTATTTCGATTAAAAAATGTTGTTTTTAATTAAAATTTAGTAATTTTCATTATTCATCAAATTATGAATGTTATTAGAAAAGTACCAAAAATTTATCCAAAATAAATTTTTATGTCCTGATTCTAAAGAATAATTTTATTTCATTAAATTGAATATATAACATTGTCAAATATTGGTTTTAGAAAAGGTTCTCTATTAAAAGGCGGTAAAAATGCATTTTTTGAAAAATAATTATTTTATCTAAAAAAATGAATTTGTTCTTACATTATGTATAAGAAACTCATAATATGGATTCTAAAATTATAAGGACTATATAATGTTAAAAATTTAGTTAATACTATTCATACCTGCTTTTGAACAACTAGTTTGGTAAGTCATGGTGCGCTTGAACTCGGTGTTGCAAGTTATTGAATTTACTTTGAAGAAATAACATACTATGAAATATTGGGGTGTTACATTCTTCCCTCATTCAATAAAATGTGTCCTTGAAATTTGAAATTTTTCTTTGAAAATAAAAGGTTGAAAATTGAAAATACCTTTGTGGGAAAACCCACATTCGAAATTGGGTTAATAAAATTTAGTCTTAATAAGAGGAAAATGGAAATGAAAGGGTCACCACCAAATTATGATCTAGATTAAGAGAACATTGGTGGAAATTAGAGACACATAATTGGAGGGAAAATGTAAATATCTATAGGGAGTGATTGGGGTCATCAATCACAAATAAGTGTAAAATTAAGGGTCTCAAATCCATCAATCTATGATGATTTAAAATACCATCAGTTCAACAAAACATAACTTATTAGGATAACACATTTTTGGTTTTGATATCCCTTCCCTAACGTTTAAGAATTAATTTACCCATATAAAAAGAGGGAAAAAATTGTATATATATATATATACACACTTGACAAGTAGATTTTCATCCTTTAACTAATTCCTACCACAAACCCATATTTCACTCCAAAATATTTCAAAAAAATATTCTATTTATCCTAATCATATAGGGTTCTAAAAATAATGAATTTATAATTCACCTATCATACCATTTAAGAAAACTAGATTATACAATCTAGGGACGTCACGTAGTCTAGTGGTGGGAGATAATTCCCAATCGCACTATGATTGTGGGTTCAATTCCCGTAGCTTTGTCTGACGCGATGGATTGTCACATGGTTTGTGTGTTGTACTTTTTAAAATAATCCAAAAATAACCTTAAAAATAGTATCCAATTTCAAACATAATCCATTCTAAACATTAGACTTATCCAAAATAATTCTATCCAAACTGAAAGACCAAAATTTATAAGGATGTTAAACACAATGAAGATCCTTTTTTCCACATAATAACATGTGAACACCTTTATCATGTATTATTTTAAAACATGGTAACACCCTAAATTACTATAAAACTTTATTGATTACATTCATTCTACCTTATCCTTTATATAATACTGGACATATTCTTTATATCCAAATTTTTTGAATATTCCAACAACGATGAAATAAACTAACTATTAATCAGTTCCAAGGAAGTCAAGAATATCCAATATATTTTATCCAAATCAACCATCTCTAATTCCAAAATCACTAACTCATTATCAGGACCATATTAAGAATTACCTTTCTTTTAACCATGTATTTTCCAAAAATTATAGCTTACTATTATGTCACTTTTCTTAGAACGATATAATATCAAATCCTTAATAAAATAGTACTGTAGTACAATCCTTATTTATCTCCATAATTAATATAACCAATATATTATTGATACGACACTCAAATGAAATAATTCTATAATAAGAACATAAGAACACTAGTAATTCCTCTTCATCTGAGGTAGTATCATAACTTGATTATTATCCAATAACATAATTTGTGGTATACTCTGATGACTAGGACATTGATTCACGCAGTGTCCTAATGCCTTGAAGATGAAGCATTTTACATTTGAAACCTTTTTCTTACCCTTGCAATCACGTACTTGGTGTCCTTTTTCTCTATACTTATAACAAACTTCCATTCCCTTCAAGCATTTACCAAGGTGATTATTTCTACATTTATCACATATGGGAAAATCCTTCTTTCCTGTATTCCCTTTATCCATCTTTCTCTCTACCATACTTTTCTTATCTTGCTTCCCTTCAAAAACATAGGACTTATATAATTCTTTACTTATCTTATTAACACAAGATATTATTTCTTCATATGTTGACAATACATGGGAGACTATTTCCCTTCTAAATTTTTGATTAACACCATGAAAGATATGATCCTTCTTACTCTTTGGATCATGCGTATTGTTGGAAGTCTCATTCCATCTTTCAGGAACCATTTCTAAACAATGGCATAAACTAGGTTAGTTTATGAATCACAATGCATACTTACAAAATTGTAAAATACCTAACATAAATTGAAAAGATTATGCATATAATCTATAATTATAAAATTATTTCTTTGAGGAAGTATTTACTCCTAAATCCTTCATAATGGCTTGTAATGAAATTGTGAAATATCCTAATCATATCCCCAAGGAGTGTTGTAACCAAGGGTGACGCAAGGCTCGTTGTCATGCACCAGTTCTCATTCGAGTCTAGCTCAAAGCGGTGTTTTTGGGTTTTACCCCTAGGTACATTTGTTCTAGAGCTGTCTATACCTACTCGTATCCAGACAGGGATGCATTTCTTGGAAAACACACAAAATATCTACAGTATCAAAATTCTAGGAAGTTCTTCTAGACTAATCCTCAAAGTCTATCTTAGGGTAATGTTCCTTAATCTGAGATTTTCTAAATCCAGTTTCTAAGGTTATTTGTAAACCTCCTCTGATACCAAATGTAAATCCATACCCCTAGTTACCCAGAGTCAGTACATTATTTTAATACATTGTCATGATTACATGGAATCAAGTCCCGAAGGACCGATTAATTTAGCAGTCTTGAAAAACAGATTACATAGAAGAATGTTACATTACAATTTACAACATATAAAACAACATAAATAATTCTTTATGAATTCCATTATTCCCTTAGATTAACCCTGCATATCAATCACAATACACTTCTTGGAATCCTAGGAAAATGAAACAAAAGAATGGGGTGAGATCAAATTCTCAGTAAGGGTAATCAATACAACAGAAGATAACATAAATATTAAGCATGGTGAATAATTAAAAACACATGCCTTTACCAATAATAAACATGAATACTTTTATGGAAAGAATATGAGTTGAGTAAATAATGCCATAATAAAACATAATCATGGGTATTATACTAGTAGAGTGACCACATGAACCATCAATATTATTTTCATAATGAGGGAATATATAATATAGGACATTCTAAAACATTTTGTCAAGGCCTCGTCCAAGATGTCTAAAAATTATTAAGGCCTCGGCCAAAACCATATATCAAATTTGGAAAGGCCTCGACCAATTCCACATCTAGTTATCTCATGAGACCTACCAATGCATCAAGGAGCTATAGTGGGCTACACCCATCACTTACTAAGTCCAATACATTCCTCATATGAAAATGTTGAAATATAACATAAACATTCGTATTAAAACTAGCATAAAAAATGTCAATACTTTAACCTTAAACCTTGAATGGTATAAAAATAACACATCCACAGTTAAACATGTCGCAAAACCTTCAATAAAATATAGAAGATTTTTATTATAATGAATACACCTTAAACACGTATAAAATCCATAAAACTATGTTGACATAGATTAAATTAAAAATATTTGAGATAATTAACTCTTTCTTTTTTTGAAATCATTTAAAGTTACATAATTATAAAAGAAAAAGTTTATTTTGAAAATATTTTTATAAGATTGTAAGGGAAGATTTGATGATGTTATAACGGTGAAGAATAACTGCACCCGTAGTATAAGTTAAAAAATAAATTCTTACCTTAATTTTGTCAAAAAAGTCATAAAGTACCTTGTTTGGAAAATGACTGAAAGATTCCTTTCAAAACATTTAATTTCAAATAAGGGTATAAATGAATTTAACCCATTGTCTAGTAAATAGTAAAAATGTTTTTGAAATACATTTTTAAGAAACATGGATGTGGATGATAAAGAGGTCCCAGTAGAAACTTATATAAAAACAACCTCAGATGATAAATAGATTGTGAAATTAACCCTTACCCTGTTCTTTTCCTTGGTAGTGGGTAGGCTAACCTCCTTTTCTTCGGGTTCTTCTTTTTGATTTGATCAAAAGGGATGCTTAGGTTGGATTTATAACTAAAGGAAGGAATCTAGGATTAAGGGAGGACATTGGAGAGGTTATTTGGGCAGGGGTTGGCTGAGCCAAATGGCTTTGATGGTGTGAATTTGAGAGAAGGGGAAGTTCCCTTTTATAAGAGGGGTGAGGGGCACCTTAGGAAAAGATTGAAATATTATTTTATAATAAAATTATTTTCGGTTTCTAATGGCTCCAAAATGAATTATTTATAGGATAAGGTGGTAATGGGTTGAAAAACACTCAACCAATAGGTTTTAGAAATGTTTGGGTCACTATATTAACCTTATCTTTTATATTTAACTCTTAATTAAATAGTTTGACATTTACCATACCTATTTTTATTTTTATATTATATGGTTAATAAAGTTACTATAAACTTCCAGGAGAACCTCAAGTGGTTAATTAATTATACAAATATCATTATATAAGTCTTTTGGATGAACCTTATATTTTTAATATTATTATATCAACCAATAATATTGTATTTGTTTTAAAACCTCATTTATGTCAATTTTGACATTATTTAATAATTGATTTTCTTTAATGTCCTAAAAACTACATTAATTTGAAATAAATACATTTAATTAACCCTAACATGTCATAGTCACCTATAAAATTTGTGGATGGCATCAAAACTTTGAAATTATATTTATTTTAGTATTTAGAATATCATTCATTTTATTGTTTCATTAATAAGGAAAATACGACATCATTATTGTGTCATATATAAATATATTTATTTTATGTATAAAAATTATAAATAAAACATATTAGTGTAGGAAATCTTTTTATATTTCTAATTACTATTTATAGTTGAATAGATCAATTATATAACCTCATATAAATTTTTTTTTACTAAAAAATATTTGCTTTTGTTATTTTTGTCTTTACATTAGATTATGTAATATAAAATGTCATTGTCACTGCCAAGTGGCTCCATGGGGTCCCAAAATCGACCCAAGGATGACCATGGTCAGATATTTATCATCCAATATGGTTAGGACACGTGTTACGGTAATTTAATATTATTATAGTATTATTTTTTAACCTTATTTACTGGATTTACCCCTTTAACCATGATAAATAAAATATTTACTGAAGTAAATAATCCTAATGTATAAAAATAAAAATTACCTATTTACAAAATTTTGACCTCCTAATTACAAATATGGAATCCATTTTTTCAAATTCAAAACACAGAAGTGGAAGAGAATAATTTGAAATTAATTCTCGTTGTCAAAATAAAAAAGCGTGTTTTTATGAAATAATAACAATCAAAAGATTGACACTTGTTTATGTGAAATTTAAATGTGAAATTACTTATAATGACCTAACATGTATTAAATGATAAAAATATAATATAATTAAACTTAAAATCCATTTAAATTCATAATTTATCACTATTAATTATTTCGATTAAAAAAGTTTTTTTAATTAAAATTTAGTAATTTTCAATATTCATCAAAATCTAAAAGTAATCATAAAAGTACCAAAAATTTATCCAAAATAAATTTTTATGTCATGATTCTAAAAAATAATTTAATTTCATTAAATTTAATATATAACATTTTCCAATATTGGTTTTAAAAAAGATTCTCTATTCAAAGGCGGTAAAATAGTATTTTTTGAAGAATACTTATTTTATATGAAAAAAATTAATTTGTTCTTAAATTATGTATAATAAACTCATAATATGGATTCTAAAATTATAAGGATTATATAAAGTTTAAAATTCAGTTAATACTATTCATAACCACTTTTGAACGGCTAGTTTGGTAAGTCATGGTGCGCTTGAACTCAGTGTTGCAAGTTATTGAATTACATTGAAAAAATAACGTACTATGAAATCTTGGGGTGTTACATTGATTAAAATCACTGAGTTGAAACTAATGGTTTCCTCCATCCTAGGGTATCCATGAGTTTTTTGATTTATTTGATGATTGATTTAGAACTCCCTTATATCCCGGATCTCCTAAAACACTCAATTTAATGTACATTGTAAATGAGAGTTAGATATTAAACATAGTTTGATTAGTTTAATATTATCTTGACACCATGGTATAATTAACCCATCATCATAAACCATGAGTCTAATATATTTTACAACCAAAATGACTCTAATGATTACAAGTGTTTCACAAAAACTCAAATAATTAAATTAAACATTTCAAAAAAACATTTCATAATGGTTCATCAATTTTGATTCATTGTTTAACAGTTAAAATTTTTAATGGGATATTCAAAATACTATGTATTATCATTATATTATGTTTTTAATTGATTATGATATATGGTATGGATTTAACCAAGAATTATTAAACAATAAAATAGCTTATATATATCCACCAGGACATAATTCCTTACACTGGTGCATATAGGGATAAAAGGAGGCATCTACCATGATGCAGTTAGTCTTTTATTACACAAATACCTCAAGATAAGTAATTAATAAGATGATATTTAGAGTTAGGTGTCATGTTTTTTGGAATATTGTTTGGGTTATAATTAGTTGGAAAACCCTTGGGTAGGATACAATATGAATACTTTTCAGTTTATCCATATGATATATTTAAAAAGTATTTGTCCACTCATTTATCTAGGAGTCATATATGATGTAATTGACAAGATGAACTACCTAAATAGCTAAAATTATGAGGTTTACACCAAATTGGGGTCATTACATAGTGAAATATGGATCTTGAACCACTAATGAAGTAGCATTAATAATAAAATTCCATCCAAGAGATTAAACTAGAAAAAATAAATTATTTATTTCCCAACAGTAAAGGATTTTGAAAAAAATGGGTTCCAATTTTAAAAAAAATGAATTTGAGATTTTCAAATGATTTTACCATATTCATTCATACTCTCTAATGTTATATTGTACTACTCTTTTTCTAATTGGTTAAAACACATGGAAGTTAATAATTAAAATAAAAATTAATGAAATAAATAATAAAATAATAAAATAAATAAATAATTGTAACCAAATATTGATGGATGAATGAGTCCAAGAAATATAAATAATCTCATCATAATTTAAACAAAATCATCATTTTACTTCAAATACTCACACAACTTAACTATGGATTAGAGGTACATTATCCACACTACTTTAATATGTAATTTAAATGTTTAATTTCAAATAATAATTTCATATTCAATGGAAAATGTAAAATATACTTCTAAATTTTCACCAAAAATGGATTTACAATAGGGAAATATAAAAACATGTAACCAGATTAACTTCATACAAAAAATAAAATGTATAAAAACCTCAAATAAAAAAAATCAACTTCAATTTTAAGAAATTTTTTCACTTAGTAGAGTCTGAACACCAATTATTAAACAATGAAAATTTATTAAAGAATAAATATTTGATAATACACTAATAAAGTTAGTTTATCTCAAATAAAAAACATCCCCCACACTTAAAACAAAACATTATCCTCAATATTGAATCCAATGGTTCAATAAAAAATATAAAATAATAATAATTCAAACATAAATTGATTATAGAAAATAAATATTCTATAAAAAAATAAATAGAATTCCTAAAATAAATTTGAATAAGATTTATTATAAATAAGACAACAATGTAAAGACTCATGATATGTTACAAAAACACACGCATAAAACATGAATAAAGGTATGAAAAATAAATAAACTATTTAAAAAAGGAATCATGATTGATCTTACTAGAAAAAAATAAAATTGTATATATAGAGAAAGAATATAATATAATATATAATATCATGCCAAATTTTACTTACAGACATATAAAGTTTAATCATAAAAAATTTAAAAACATGAAGTATTTACAAGATTAAATATAGGTTAATAAAATTACCTAAATAACCTTTGCATACATGAACTCCAATACCCAATTTAAAGAATTTAAGCACTATTCTAAATGAGATATTCCCTAAATCTGCATATATATATATAGGGTCTTTATATTATCAAAAATGTAAATTATGATTTTTATGCATTGGGTATATTATTTTGTGTGTTCTAGACACCTAGTAATTCTTATAATAATCAATTATTTATTGATCTATTACAAGAGTTGTAATGTTAATGGAGTAAATGCATATAATTAATGAACATACCATGACATTTATTCTTTAATTTTGACACATTAATAAATAAGAGGATAATCAATTAAAATACTTTATTAACTATATAATCTATTTCCATGTGATGGTAGTGGGTGTGGGTTTTCCATGTTATCTTGGATGAATCTCCCTAGATCCTGAAGCTATCTTTAATCTTTCTCCCTTTCATACAAGGTACAATCATACCATAGAGAAAAGTATAATCCAATTTAAACATCAGATGATTCAAATTTCATTGTGGATAACTACATAAGAGGGATGTTTATGTTTTCTAATTTTGGGATCTTTATTAAATTCATAAAACAATTACTAAAGGTTGTGGTGGGTATTTGGTGAACGATACATGTGTTTTATTGTTTCTTAATTTCTAGTCTTTATATGAATTTTCATATTTTAGGCATTGAGATTCTCAGACATGGGATTTAACTGCTTCTGATTCTTCTAAAATGTGTTATTATACTCCTTAAAAACCCTTTAATGGTATCAAAGGAAACTAATTCTTTATATTTCTAAAAGTTTCTATGAAATTACAAAGAAAAAAACTAAAAAATCGAGAAGTGTTTAATGTTTTTATAAAATTGATTTTTAAAATGGATTAACCATGTGTGGTGGGTCCATGTAAAGGTAAAAGAGATATTACCTTTATGTTGATGGGTTGTGTAAATGAAACCAGGTCATCACCATTATGCGGATCAATTTGGTAAGACTGACCAAGAGGTTACATTTATGTAAAGGGATTCATATAATGGCTATATGGACTTACCCTCCAAGTAAGGGTGATCCCCTACCCATGTAAGGGTAAAAATTATTTTACTATGGTAGTGTAAAAGTAACTAGTTGTTTACCATTATGTGAAACATGATTGTATATAGTTAACCGAGGGCTTACCTTTATGCATATGAGTTCACATGAAGTGAATGAAGTATATTGAAGGATTTTATAAAGGTAACTAATATTTTACCTATATGTTATCACTCAAAAATAATATTACCATTATTCAAAGCATCTATGTAAGGATAGAGGGATTATACCATCACACATAATATGGATTATTTGTAACGATGACTAAAAAATATTTTCAAAATTGTTTTTAAACTATTAATTGTTTGTAATGGTTTATAAAATGATTATAAATCATTATAACTAGTATTTTTTGAATATTTCACTTATAAAGGGTTTATAAATTATTTAATTAATTATAAATAGTTTATAAATAATTAAATAAAATTTTATAAAGGTTTTATTTTTCCCAAATATTAAATGTTAGTATTTGAAGTACATTTTAAAAAATTATATGAAAATACATATTATATAGAAATAAAAGTTTTTATTTATAAATATTAATAAATAATTTATAACAGGTTATAAATTATGAAATAGTGGTAAAATATAAATTTTTTATATTTAAATTAAGAATTCTTCATTATTAATTAATTTTAATTATTCAAATTAAAATGGATTTATTTGGTTATTATTTAAGCCACCTAAAAAGTGTTTTTGATGAATGATATGATCATGGGTTAGATAATATTACATGTAGGATATTTATATTATTTAAATGTTTACATAATAAAAATTGGATTAGAAATAGATTATAATTCATAAAATAGAATATATATAAATTGGAAATTCCCTATAGTTCATTTTGGAATGAATATAAATTTTTGATATTCATTTTTTTAATGTCTATAATATTAAATCTTAAAATTATAAAATGTTTTATAATTATATTTGATTTATGAATTTTTCATAAATGCTTATCTCATGTTTAAATATTATAGTTGTTTATTTATTTAAAGGTTATTCCCAGTTTAATTAAAAGTATTTTTTTATATTATGAATGTTTGTATGAAAATATTTATATGATTAATTGTTTCTATGGTAGTGCCTTTCATTACATGTCATTAATATCTCTATAATGAATTTATCTTTCCATATACCTTAACCTCAATTTTTAATTTATGTTATTATATTTAATTTAGTTTTTAATATAGTTTGTGCATTTTAGGTGTTACAATTATCTTTAATTGGGTTATATCTTGAGTAAAGTATCCTAGAGTAGAGGGACTTAGGGTTAGACTACCTACTTACCAAGAGGTGTATGCCTTATCTAGTAAAGTTAATGGGGTTGGCTATCTATCACTCTAGGATTACTCATATATAGATTTTTATTCTTATATAATTAGAAACATTTAAATGAAGTGTTCATGTACCTTATAAATATTATTCATCTGTATATGTATGAATATGTTTGACTCATAATTTTGGGTGAGTAAAACAAACTTGTGGGTTGTGTAAAGAGTTACAAATCAATATAGTTTGAACATACTAGTTTGGTTGAGGGAATATGATTACAAACTATAGTACTAGAAGCATAAATACATAAAAGGGAATAAAATTTGATAAAATGGTGAGAGAAAATCTCCTTTAAATACTAATTTTGAGATTCCATCTAAAGAGTCATTTTTAAAGACATTGATCATCCAATCAGGTAGGTCATGCCAAAGCTAGGTTCCCCTATATTGTATTGTGTTTTCTTCTTTTTGGTGAATGTTTTGGGATAAACTAGTTGAGATACCCTAATAGGATTAGGTTACCATAGGAATAAATTTTATTTTATCCATATAATGTATTAGATAAAGTGTTGGATTCTCAACTATCAAAGATTCATATATTATATGATTGGTATGATGCCCTAAGTAAAAAACTAAATAATGTGAGAAATTATAAAGCAACCCAGATATGAGTGAAATATGGATATTTACCACTAGTTGATATTATTTATTTTCTAAAAGGGTCATAATTTTAGTGGGAGATCATTTAATAAAAGTCCATATTAATTGGTTATAATACTGATAATCATCAAATAAAGAATTATATTGTACATAATATCATCATCACCATGTATATAATTTTTTTAATAAATCCCTGTTAAAGAGAATCTTAATGTAATTAGTTATTAAGATTGTTAACTTAAGAAAAGTTCTTAAGAAACATTGGTATATCAAGAAAAGTTATTAATGGAAATTATATGTGTCAAAATAGTTCCTTTCTCATTAACAAAGTGTTTATGTTGTTCAAAAAGTGAATCTATATTCTTATGGAAGTGAAGAGTGACTAATTTAATTTTTAAAAGGAATTTCATACATAATAACCAATGCAATATTAGTCTCCACTCATGTACTTAATATGATAGGGTATGTTAATGATTTAAGAAATTCCAGACTCATATACTCAATATGATAGGGTATGTCAAATGGTATTCAATACGATTGAATATGTTGACGACTTGACAAGACTAAAGGTGTTTTTAAAACATTAATGGTTATAGAAATCAATTCTATTGTTATTATAGATATATGATATCAACTGTATAATTTAAAAGTGTTGTAAATATACAAAATATTATAGAGAGAAAATAATTGATGTTTGGAGCTTGAAATTAGTTTTCAACAATGTAGAAAAGAGTTTCTACATTGATAACTAGGATAATTGAATATTTGATAAACTCATCATAAGATTTGTATTTTTCTTTCATTTAGATCTTGAGAATAATATTTTAAAAAAATTGTTTAATAAAATGAGATAAGGTGTTTTTGATACACATAGATAATATTTGTTTAATTCTACAACATACTTTATGGGGAGACTAAAAATTGCATGTTCTTGTTATAGAATTAATCATATTTTCATATATAGAAATTTTCCAATAATATGATTGAATTTAAAGGATTCTTAATTAATATTCTAAAAGTTTTGGGAATATATATGAACAAAAAATATGATTCCTAGGTTTTAAAGTAATTTATAAAGAGTACAAGTAAGTAAAATTTTAAAATGAAAGAATAAAAGTCAGTTGAAAATTTATATAATGTTTATTTAAGAATACAATTAAGTCAATTAAAACCTAAGGTCATAAATAAGTAAGAGTAATAATTAAAAATGATTGGATAATCTAAGATATACCTGAAGTAGTTCATGAAACTCCATGTAATTTCCATGTCTGGTATAGATGTTATAGAAACTAATTATTCAATTTTGAAAGGTATGTAATACTAAATGTATATTTCACAAAGTTTTTTAAGTATAAAGGACTTAAAAATAAAAGGAATAATTGATTTAGATTGTAATTTATATTATTGAGATCAAGAAAATAGTTACTACATTAATGATTTCAATGTAAAGGAATTTTTAAGCCCAAATGAATATAAGTAAAAGATTTTTATCATTATATTATTTCAATTATGTGATAAGTGATGTTGTTAGATTATAAATAGATTTAATGAACAAGTATATGATGATTAATTATATACACATGGTTAGGATTTATCAATTTCTATGACATTTTTTTAGAAGAATATATTAATAAAAAAGTGTTTTATCTATAATAACATGTTTATCCAAGTATTTGTTAAAATATATGGTAATGTGTTCCTACAACCCATAATTGTAATATTTTAATAAAGTCTTATTTTCAAATAAAAATGTTCCAAACACATAGAATACTTTATGTGATATGGAAAAATTAGTTTATTTGTAAAATTTCCCTAATAAAAGGAAATAAATGTTATTTATTAATACAAAATTGTTTTTATATCATATAAATATATTTTAAAAATAATATAGTTTCTAAGAGGGTAGTGGTAGTATGTTTGGACTTAGAGATGTTCAACATTAAAAAATAAATGATAACATCATTCTATAGTTATAGTGTTTCCCACTTAATATCATAAAATTTTCAAGATATGTGATGGTAAAAAAGTTTAAATTGTTACATTTAGTTACCATTTAGAAAGTGAATATTACTATTATAATAGTCTAAGATTAAAGTTTTTTATTCAATATCCTAAAATAGATTATAATATGTGATTATAAAGAAAAAATTAAAGAGTTATAAATAGTTATCTTGAAAATGAAATACACTATTTTTTGAAGAATTGCACCATTCAAAATTAAAAGTGAATTACACATAATATCCTATAAGTGTTTAGGTTATGGTGATAAAGAGAAATGTGAAGAGTTACATTAGTTAATATAATAAAGTGGTTTTCACTTTATCCTAAAATATTTTAGGAGGACCAGTAAATGATGATATAATTAGCTACATTATTCTAAGGGAAAATATTGGTGGAATAGGGTTACATGGATAATTATTATGATCTTAGAAAGAGTTCTAATTATAAAATAGAATTTAACATCGTAAAATTTTATGTTGTGAAGTTAAGTTTGAATATGTTCAAGAAACTGAACATTTAGAAAGATAATTCCTACATCTTATCATTATAGATGTCTCTCACTAAAGCCTTTAATGGGAGGGTTTTATCAGATGCTCACATAGATATGTGAATTGAATTACACATGATATAATCTGTTAACAAAACATAGAATGTGTAGAAAACATAAGGCTGATCTAGTTGTTATCATATATAATATGATAAACAAGTTATTAAGTTTGTTTTGAAAAACATTCTTAAATAATTTATGAATATAAAAATGTATCATATTAATGGAAAACTCAATTTTATAATTATTTCATGTTGGCTACATAAATTTATATATAAATATACATTTCTTGAAGTGTAATGACAATTGACCTCTCAAAGTATGAATTTGATTTTATCCTTAAATGATGTTCACCATAGAGTATTATTATTTAAAAAGAAATGTTAAGGTCATCATGGGTAGGATTTTTATATAGAGATACATAATATGATCTTAGGAATGATACAAATAATATGATTCTTTGTGCAAACTAGATGGCCCACTAAGTACACCACATGGAGTTTCATATAGATGTATTTGGTATACTAGGGGTGTAGGGATCATATTTGAGTCCCCACTACCTAAGGTTGTGAGATACTTGGCATGATAACCTTCAAACATATATACCCAACATAAGAAAGTCCACATATTGACTTAGATAATATAGGGGTGGTTGGGTATGTTATTGATTATTTCATGAGATGAAGTTTAACCAAGACGTGATTTTTCCTCCTGTATGATGAGTATGACAAAAGAGCCCTTGATTGAGAGAGATTATGGCAGTGTGTGACCATACCTAGATATTATATATATATATATGGATAAGGGACGTGTGATGTGTTTATCCATAAGGATGAATAATATTTTATGTATTTATGGATCATATTAGTCTCCACTCATAGAATAAATAATACATGAGTTGGATATATGGTACTGACATTCTATATGTCCCATGGTACATCTATGCCTTGGATAAAGAAAAAATATGAGAATTCATATTATATAAGATGGTGAATAGTATAGATAGGTACATTGATACATGTGTTTGATGAAGATAATTCCATATCCCTTTATAAAAAGTGTAGCATTGATGCTTTTCTAGTGGTTTCACTTTTATTACATATATAGGTCAAAGGATTCATATTTTTTCAACACTATAAAGGATTGTGGTGTTTCACTTTTTGGTTGACTAAATGGTACTGAGTTTGACTCAGAGAGCTAATCACAAATTGTTTTAGAGTTAATAAAAATGTGTTTTGGATGGGTGTTCACAACATATTGCATATGATTTTATACAAGTTGAAGTTAATGATATATATCCATTTTTTTGGAAGATATCCAAAATGATTTTTGGATATGGTTTCATAATTTATTTTATACGATATAATGTAAGTTAAAATGGTACAAAGCCTATAAGTCTTCAGTGAAAGTGGGAGATTAAAGAATATATGCCCTAAAATAATATTTATTTATGATATATTTATGGGTTTTATATCAACTTTCATAAAGATTTAGATTTTTATACACTGGGTTTATTATTTCATGTGTGTTGGACACTTGAACAGTCTCTACACAAGTTAACATTTATTAATATTTTACAAGAGTTTTATTGTGAATGTGTTAAATTCCTATTATGCATGAACTAACCATGGAATTTATTCATGTGTTTTAACATTCTAATAAATGAGAATATAATCAAGTAGAATCCTTTATTACCTATAGAATCTATTTCTATGTGATAGATGTGGGTGTAATTTTTCCATGTTATCTTGGATGAATATCACTAGATCCAAAGAGTTCTTTCTTCTTTCTTCTTTGTATACAAGGTAATATCATACCAGAGAGAAAAGTTAAATTTCAAATGGGATATATATCCAAATAGTTAATTTATATTTTGATACTTTACCAACCTATAAAATTTCTATATATCATCTACCTACATCACTTAAAAAATATTATATTACATATATAATTATGGAAAAATAGAATTTCACAATTTATTCATAAAATATGTCTCATTTTTCATTTTAATTTTAAAAATTATTGTTGGGAATTTATTTTCTTACAAAATAGTCAGAATTATATCCATTATTCTAAAACATAATTTTTTATTTTTCAAGAAATAAGTTGTCTGTCTCAAAAGTTAGGTGAATATGCTCTTCTAGTGAAAGTATTTGTAAAACAACACCAATTTCATCATCAAAACTCAATACTTTATCATCCTTGAGTGGCTAAAATAAATTATTAGTGGAAAAATATTGCTAAAATTTGAAATTCTTCACACTAATAAATAAATAATTAACATTATCAATACTTTTCAAATCATCACACTAAGTTTCATTCATCATATTAAAACAATTCAATATAACATATATATGATCACTCAATAAAGCAATATCATTTATGTTAATACACAATTCTATATTTCCAAGGCCATTTTTAATAAAATTGGGACCACTATACAAAATAAATAAATCATCATCAATGGAATGAGGTTCTAGTTATATATAGTTGATGGAATTTAGTTTTACAAAAATATTATACACTCCCCAAGAATTCTTATCAAATGATTCAAACCTAGTGACTTTAAAGTCATTTTTAGTATTGAATATGTTTTAAATATTAAATAAAACGGTTCATTCAATCTTAAAGTGGAGAATAAAAAATTAAAATAAAACATTGAGTTAATGTTAAATATAATTTTCTTTACTTATCCTTTTATTTTCATTATAAAATTCATCAAAAATAAATTCAAGAAGTTGTTTTTATCCAGTTTTCACTTTAAATTTAAAATTATCATCATCGAAAGAGTGAATATCAATAGAATAAATTTCATTATAGTGTGAGTTATCATTTAAATGAATAATTTTGAAATATTTAATAATGTTATTTTTATAAATTAATATTTTTTGTTTAAAATACGTGTGAAAAAGAAACAACATAATAAAAAAGAGGGACATAAAATGAAATAAATTCAATGGAATGGTTTTAAAACTTGAAAGAAACGTGATTATAGTGACCCATGCCTTTAACACATATTATTATATGATTTTTAGACATAAATATCTAATAAGTACAACCCCAAATACCATGAGGCCTTTTGTATTTGGAAGACTATGTTCATGATACATCAAAAGAAAACATAAATCAGGAAATCCTTATTTTATTCTCTATAGTGATATCCTAAATCCATTTGAGCTTCTAAAATTACATAGGATAACTTGGGTAACACATAAAATAAAGGGGTAAGATAAAAAGATCAGTAAGGTAATAAACTTGATAAGGAAGCATAACTTGTGAGTCAATGGTATAACATGATATCATAAAAGAGAATCTTAAGAGTAATCACATGGGAGAATAACATAAAGAAAATGGTATCAAAAGATCAGGTAATCTTAGTAAATTTGGTAGAAACATATTAAATGACATAAACATGAGTCAAGGATAAATACCAATACAATATAAAATTGTGTAAAAAAATCCCATAATGAATTAGGTATACTCAATAATCCTATACATGATGTCTCATGAGACTAAAGATTTACACAATAAATCGCAACACTATATGTGTGAACCTATCATAACATTTTTTTAAGATACTAGGTTCTTATTGAGGAAAAAACTTATTTTTGGGTTAAATGTGTTTACATTCTTTTTTGGATTAGACCCTAGGCCAGGACATGGGCCGATTGGGTTTTTTTGGGAATGAAAGGGGAAAACATGCTAAAATCTGGCCCCATGACAGGTACACATCATGTACATGGTTTACATGTTGTGTACTTCAAGTACATGATGTGTACTTCGCTGTCACGACATGTATCCTTTCTAGTTCAGAAAAATAAAGTGGATTGTACATGTCGTGTACTTGTCTAGTGGGGTTTTTTTATAAATGAGGTAGTAGCTTCATTTTTTGACGGACAATATGTTTTCTCTCATTTTTGAACCAAAAAACCATCTATTCTAGTTTTTAAAGTATTAAAGTCATTTGGACTCCAATTAAAGTGTTTTATATCATGTTGGAACTGTATCAGTAATTACTTGATTCCTTTTTAGTCGTTCTTGATTATTTGGAACAATGACTTCGCTATTTGGATTTAGGTTCATATTCCCTAATAAATCGTTATTTTTCTGTTCTTTAGATTTCTTCCAAATCAGTATGAATCAAGACATGATAATAGACAAGTTTTCTATTATTGAGGCGAGGTAAGTGATCTATACTTTCTTTCATCTTTTATTGGTTTTTTTCAAGTGTTCTTTGGAAATTCTATTCATCAGACTTTCCGACAAGGTCTCATTTTTGAGTGAGTAGCTTTTAGTAGTTGTAGTTAGACCTAGGGAGGATGAACATGAGTTCTATTTAGGTGTGTTGGCACCTATTTCTCATTTCGAGGTCTGCCAAGGGGGGCACATTAATGGAATAGATTTTTTATTCCTATTTAAACCACCCAAGGGGTGTGTGCTTGTGCTTTCATAGTTAGAGTAAGATCTTATTTGCCTTGATATATTGAGTAGCTAGTTTAGGAGATGTACTGCCTCCTTTCTGAATGAATATCATGTTATGACTTACCTGCTTTGATACCTTGGCATGTTAAATGGATGATATGGGTGGGTATACCTATATGTAAATGACTAATGGCATGTTAAATGTTTTATATGGGAGGGTAGGACCATATGATTGGTAAATGAGTAATGGTTTTCATGAGTGGGTATACTCATGGATCATGCTTAGTGATGTGAGTGGGTGTAATCACATGTTATACATGTTTAATTTTGAATTCTTTAATGTTTTAATGAATGATTTGATAGATTCCTCGGACTTCTCTCCTTGGATCTGGAATGTTGTAGTGGACACCTTGGGTTGACTCTGCCCCTAGTAATGAGGACATAATATCCCCACTAAATCACCTAGGCCCTTGTTGCTAGTTGGAAACATCTGGCATTTTGGGAGATGTGCTTGAGGCCATGTGACCAACCGGGCTTGGGTCACTGATTTGAGTGGCATCCAGGTTTGGGACATTACAAAGTGGTATCAATGGATTTTTCTATTATGGTTTGACTTACTGTTTAGAGACATTAGATAGGGATAGGAAGGAATTGGGATTTGGTAATAAATTGTGTCTGAGAGTAGCTACCACATGTATATGGAAAAGAAAAATTGCCTAGAATGAGTTCTGATTTTCAAGATTTTAACTATTATAGTTGATTTGATTTCATCTTTGGGTGACACAATTGATTTTTGATATTACTGTTAATAAAATTGTGGGTTCTATTTTAGTTTCAACCCAATGAGATGAGGGTGTTTCATATCTTGCATTATATAAACACTTATTAGAATCACATTCCATGCATTACGTCATGCCATCTAGGATGCATTAGATATTTCAGGTTATTGTGATAGTTGATGTGATAGTTGTTCCTATTGTTGTGTTAGTTGGGTGCGGTATACAAAGTTGTGACATCATCTTTAAATCCATAATGAGTATGGGCCATTATGAGTTGGGAAATGATGTACCAGTAGAATGTAAATATAAGATGAACTTGTCATGTGTATGGTTTGAATGGGAACCATGTTTTGGGTTCATGAGGTGTATGGGCCCTCGTGGGTTCCGAAATTGGTATACCCTTGGTAAAATTTCCTATGTAACTAAATTTGAAATGGAAATGGAAAATTGAATGGTGAAAAGATACTTGACCAAGAACTAGATTTTGAGTGGGTAAGAGGCACAATTTCTGGTGGTTCATTGGATACAGTTTATGCAGTCCATGCTTTAGGAGTAGGTTGTGGGTTTGAATTTATTTCTAGGAGGGTTTTCACATGTCCTATGCTTTTGAGCTTTGTTCCTTAGCATTGTTCTTTCCTAAAGAGTGCTTTTGTAATTGTAGAGACATGCCACCACAACGACCTCGATTGGTATGACACGATGGAGGTGATGACCATCTTTTAGAGATTGTGGGCCACAGGCTACCACTTGATCCTTCTATAGTGTCAGTTGTGGCACCTGAGGTTGTTCCAAACATAGGTGTTGAAGAATATTTCCGTGAGGGTTTATTTTTATATATGCAAAATTTCTAGGGAGAACTATAGCTGGAATTGAATATAGATGAGCTGACACGGGTGTTCCAGCATCAGCATCTTCCTACATTTTCAATGGATGGAAGACCATAGGTAGCAATGCTATGGATAGAGACCAAGTTATCAATTTTTGAACATCTGGAGACGCCTCCAGAGAAGAGGGTCATGATCACGACTTACATGCTACATGGAGAGGAAAATTGGTGGTGTGATTTTTTTAACCAAGATGATGGGATACATAATATGGGTTGGGTGTCCGGACCAACCCATTTGAGACTTCTGATTTGAGATGAGTTGTGGGCTATCTCTTTTGACATATGCTATTATAGGGAGTCCCTTGTAGGATCCCTCTCCTGTGAACCATTCCCGAGGATCCCATATAGGATTAATCCATTTCTTTTTAGCTAAGGATCTTGTATAGCATGCCTTACATCCTGTTTACCTAGAGGATCCCATGTAGGATGCCTCTGAGTTCATGGATTGACTAGAACCAACCTTAGTAGTGGGCTTTGGGTAATACCTCTCGTTTTTTACACCTTGACCTGACTCATGGGGAAGAAAGAGGGGTGTGTTATTAGAGGAAGGTGTTGGACTATCCTGTTTTGATATCTATGATTTTTAGCTACAAGTTGTTCCTGTATCTAGAGACCCTCATGTAAGGGTAGTCTAGCTATTTTGGAGTTTTACCTTGGAATAAAGAAGTGATAGATCATCCTTAGGCTATTTATTTTATATTTGGATTAATTAAAGAGGTATCTTGAGCATAGTTGAATATGTTTTACATGAGAAATGGATGTGGTCAAAGCTTATGCTTCTTAAGGGGCTAGCCCGTGGTAGGTATCACCCTTAAAACTCATTGCATTTCTTTCCACTACGAGCTTTCTAACGTTAGAACCACTCTGGTGCCATTGTCCCTAGTAGGACTAGTGGTTTTCAAGAAATAAACCCTTGTTATGATGGGTGATCTTTGTATATTGACCCTTGATATGGGAACAATCATTTGGAAATGATTGGTTTAGTAGGTTGACATGCCCCGGGCCTGGTCAGTTTCTTAGGAGGTTACATGAACCTATCTTTCCTTAAGTGATGCGTGAATCAGTACAACATCATCTATGTAAATGGTTGTGTGGATGATGTGATTTTGAGCCAGTTTCTTCATAATCCATCTAGTAATGGGATTCCTAGGGTGGACTGCCTATGAATGGTACCCAGGATGTGCCATTTTCTATTGCAAACTTGGGGTAGTATATGTTGGTATACGTGGTACCTGTCGAGTGTTAAATGTTAAAATGAGATATTGAACTCATTTAAATAATTGATCTTTGAGATGTTGTGTATGGTCTTAGGTTATCTCTGGAATAGAGTGACCTGAGAATTATGGAACCAAGTTCATTCCACGGATCCGGAGGACTATCTCAGGCACGGGTGTTTTGACACGCTAGTCAGTTTAGTTTTGGCTTTCATTCCAAGTGATATAACTTGGTGATCATGGTTCATGGAACAACACTTGTACATTTAAATGTTTCCTTACATGTAGAAGGATCTTAATCAAGGACCATTTGGAAATGGTGGTTTTTGCTTCAATGGCTTTGAGGCTTTTGAGCCTTATTTCTTTTTGATGCTTACTAGGGAGCAAAACATTGTTATTTCGATTGGTTGTGTGCACAACCCTTGTGATACACCTATGATCATGGATGTACCTCGGTTGTTAATTGTATCCTATAATGGAAATACCTTTGGGATTAATGAATTATGGCCGGTTAAATTATAATTCATTGGTAAGTGAATTTGAGTTTCTTTCATGAGGTTGGCCAGTAGTGGTTCAGCTGTCCTTTTTTGGTAATCCATGAAATTCTCTTAGTGTGATTTTACTTGAGGTATGATCATGTCCCCTATATTAAAATCATCCTAGATACACTAAGAGGGCATCAATTATATTCCACGCTATAGTTGAAATTTTTTGGACTAGTTTGTGATCTCCTTCTATGTTGTGTGTTGGATGCATGGTTTTAGGTGAGAGTTATAGTTTTCTGGGAACAACCCAAGAAATGTTTTTACATACAGAGTTTCTTAGGGATACATAGATACTACATGAGTTTTATATAGGACTTATCATGCTTATAAATTCAATTTACGAGCTTTAATAAGAAGGGTGTGATGTTTCTGTGGTCAAAATCTTATGAGACAGCCTTTTAGGATCTGAAAGGGAGGTTGACATCAGCACCAGTCCTGATACTGCTAGAACAGGTCCAGAGTTACATAGTGTAGTATGACACTTCAGGTATTAGGTTGGGGGAAGTGATGATGTAGGAAGATTGAGTAATGGTGTAAGGGTCTCTATAGTTGAGTCATAATGAGAGGAATTACCCTATGCACGATCTTGAGTTAGCTGTAGTTGTTCATGTATCGCACTGTTGGAGGAACTATTTACTGGGAGAGTGTTTTGGGGTGTAGAAAGACCACAAAAACCTCAAGTATTTCTGTATGCAGCGTGATCATAATTTGAGGCAGTGAAGGTGGGTGGATTACCTACAGTCTTTTGACTTCGAGCTTGCATACACGCCTGGTAAGGAAAATGCAGTGGCCAATGCCCTGAGCAGGAGGAATCAGATTTAGGTAGTACAATAGGCCAATAGCAAGTGGAAGATTATGTAATTGTTTTCTGAGATGCATATGAAGGTGCATGACAGAAAGGGGTAGAATTATCTTTCATCCTTAGCTATTACCTCTACCCTACTGGATAGAGTTAGGATGAGGTATCTATCTGATTCAGAAGTCCTAGTTCTACGGGAAGGTTTTGCAGGTGAGGACCCTTATCTTGGCTGGATGGTAGGAGATGATGATATCTTTCATATCCATGGACGTGTATAGGTTCTAGTGGATATATGTGGGGAGATGATGTAGGGGTTTCATGCTTTAGCTTGGGCAGTGAATCCCAGCATTACCAAGATGTATTTTTACTTGTGACGATAATACTGGTGGTCGGGAATGAAGTGAGAGGTAGCTGGTTTTTTTACGAGGTGTTCTCCCTATCAAAAGATAAAGACAAACCATTAGTGGCTAGTTGGGATTTTATAGTAGTTACCCATCCCAGAGTGGAAATGGGATGATGTCGCAATGGATTTTGAGATTGTATTTCCAAGGTCTCCTCCATGTAATGATTCTATGTGGGTTGTATTTGACAGGATTATGAAGGTCGCACACTTCTTGCTGAACAAGGAGATCTTAATTGTTGATTATCTGAGAAAGTTGTACATTCGAGAGGTGGTATGAATTCATGGGGTCCCACACACAATCATTTCAAATAGGGACACCCTCTTTAAATCTCGTTTCTAGAAGAGTTTTAAGTGGGAACTGGGTACGCAGGTGCTTCTGAGCATAGCATACCACACTCAGACAGATGGCCAGTAAGAGCATATGATACAGGTTCTAGAGGACATACTTCGAGCATGCGTCCTAGATTTTGGGGGCTCTTGGGATAGAAACATTACCCTAATTGAGTTCTCCTAAAATAACAGTTATCATGTGATGATATAGATGTAAAATTTTGAGTCTCTATATGGTAGGCCATACTATTCTCCCTTGTACTGGATAAAGGTATGAGAGGTAGCTTTACTGGGACCACGTCTCATGCAGAAGACTTCTTGAGCAGGTCCAGTTGATTCAGAAGCAGATGGATACTACACAGTCTCATCCAAAATCATACACTGATCGCTGCAAACAACCTTTAGAGTTTGAGGTTGAGGATTGGGGTTTCTAGTGTGTTTCGCCGAGGTTGGGACACAAGTGGGCCATGAGACAGGGTAAAATTTCACTGAGATATGTCGTGCCATTTGAGATTCTGGAGATAGTCGGGTCAGTTTCCTATTGGTTTCAATTACCTTAGTGGTACCGACCCATGCACGACATCTTCCATGTATCTCAGCTACACCTTTATCACTCAAAACCATCTCTTTTTTTATCCCGAGGAGGATGAGCTTCAGGTTGATACATCCTTTGACGAGCATCAGATTCATATAGTTTATAGGATCACAATCGTTCTTTGAGGCCGGTCAGTTACTCTAGTATGGGTGCTATGGAAGCACACCTATTTATAGGATGATACAAGGGAGAGGTAGGATGAAGTACATGCTCAGTGGCCTGAGTTGTTTTAAGATGAATCTTGACCACCCTTTATAGAGCAATTCAGGGACAAATTGCTATAAGGGAGGAAGATTGTAAGATATCAAGTTTTTCTTGTGGTATGAATCTTATTTTTGGGTTAAATGTGTTTAATTTCCTTTTTTTTCTTAGACCCTAGGCTAGTTCATGGGCCGGTTGGGTTGTTTTTGAGAAAGAAAAGGGAAAAGTGTCTGAAATCTGGCTATAGGCCAGGTACTCATCGTGTACTTGGTCGACACACCGTGTACCTCAAGTACACACTGTGTACTTGGCCATCATGACATGTAGCCATTCTAGTTTAGTGAAATAAAGAGGATAGTACACATCGTGAACTTGAGTTACACGTCATGTACTTGTACAATATGGGGTTTTTTTTATAAAAGAGGCAGTAGATTCATTTTTTGATGGACATTATGTTTTCTCTCTTTTTTGAACCCAAAAACCATCTATTCTAGTTTTTCAAGTATTGAAGCCATCTAGACTCCAATTTGAGCACCTTTAGTCACATTCGAACTGTATCGGTAAATACTCAATTTATTTTTAGTTGTTATTGATTCTTTATAACAACAACTGCACTATTTGGATTTAGTCTCATATGCCCTAATAATCCATTATTTGTCTGTTCTTCATATTTCTTCCAAACTGGGACGAATCAAGACATGATATTGGATGATATGTCTACTAATGTGGCGAGGTAAGTGTTCTATACTTTATTTTATATTTTATTGGTGTTTTTAGAGCATTCAACCGATATTCCATTCGTCAGACATTCTGATGAGGTCTTGTTTTTGAATGAGTACCTTTTATTAGCTGTAGTTAGACATACTGAGGTTGACCATGGGTTCCATTTAGGTGTGTTGTCACCCATTGCTCATTTTGAGGTCCCCTGATGGGTGTTCCTTAAGGGAATAAATTTTTTAGGACTGTTTAAACCAATCAAGGGGTGTGTACTTGTTCTTTCCTAGTTAGAGGAATCCTTTAGATTCCTTGATAGCTTGAGTAGCTAGTTTAAAAGATGTACTTCCTCCTTGCTTAATTAATATCATGTTATGCCTTAACTATTTTGATATCTTGACATGTTAAATGGATGATATAGTTGGTTATACCTATATTTAAATGACTAATGGCATGTCAAATTGTTTATATGGGAGGGTATACCCATATAATTTATAAAGGAGGAATGGTTTACATGAATGGGTATACTCAAGGTTGATGCTTGGTGATATGAGTGGTTATACTCACATGTTTTAAATGTTTGATTTTGATTGCTTGAATGTTTGAATGAATGGTTTGATAGATGCCTTGGACTACCATCTTTGGATTTGAAACGTGGTAGTGGATGCCTTGGGTTGACTCTGCCCCTTGGGTCTTGATTCTGTGGGATGCCTCAAGCCTTTCTACCCCATGGATCCAGCTTGCTTGGGCTCATGTAGGACTTGTTGTTGAATTGTTCCTAGGACCCCAAACAGTTCCTAACCGAGTTTCCACCAGGGATGCCCATGGGACTTTTTGCGATTCCTTGGACATGCTCCTAGAATCTGACCCTTCGTGGTAAACATATTTATTACATAGATTCCATGTTCGGCTGATACCTTGTATCCAGCCCTTGCAGTATACACTTCATTATAAAGCATGGTCATGGATATTTTATTTAACTATACAACGTAGTCATGGTATACTTGATTGCTTTATACACCATGGTTATGGGTTACAAGATACAAATATATGTACGACGTGGATGTGTGACTTTCTTGTTTATTTGGTTATAGATGCCTTGTTAGGAGCTGACTCTCTTTTATAGGTATCCTTGCGGGATGTTCAGTTTTACTTTGTGGTAGACTTATATCATGGGAATACACACTTATTTACAAACTATTTACACTTTCTAGAACCTTTGTAGCATTTTTGTTAGAACTATATAGACCTGGGTGGTTTCCTATTGGGATTTTTATCTCACACCCTATTTGGGACTCCTTGGGTACCCAAACAGATTATATGGTTGTAGGTGATGATAGGGGAAAGTGCCCTAGTACTAGTTGTTGACTGTGGTTTTGGAGCAGGGGAGCATATAACCAAGATGTGGCTTGAAATGTTGGGATAATTTTTGGTCTTTTGTTATTTTTGGGATATTTTTATTGTATTTTATTACCATGTATTATTATGGTTTCTTTTTAGACATGTCTACCATCTGCATCATTTTGTATATGAGACACTTCTGGTTATTTATATATATTCATGTTTTGTCTTACTTTCAATTATCTGCAGTTTATTTTGCTTCTGCTATTGTATATATTTGACTTCTTCTATGATAATCTGGTAATGAGGGCATAGTCTCCCCACTGACTCACCTTGGCACTCACTACTAGTCAGCATCCTTTGGCATTTTGGGAGATCTACTTGAGGCCATGTGACCAACCAGGTTCGGGACACTGATTCGAGTGGCATCTGGGTCTAGGCTGTTAAAATTTTAATGATTTTTTGTTCCAAAAAAATTAAATCAATTATAAGTTATAAATATAATAATTACCAATAGAAATGAAATGGGTAACATAATCTTGTCTCATATCATAATCAAAGGAAATTTCTTAACGGAGTCATTTGATAAATGAACATAAGACATGTATTACCTCTTCAAAGTAAGAGATAATAAGATATGTATATTTTTGAGATACGTATATAAAGAATTTATAATCATTATACAACATTAAATAAATATAGAAAGTGAGTTAGAGATAGAATTGTCATAACCTAATGAAAATGGTGGTTTAGAGAGATCCCTCACATAGAGCCTGATCCGTCACATGTGATCTTTATATTCAAGAATAAAAAACACAGGTAAAATATATACTTTCATAAGAATATTTTTCAGGTTTATTATCAATTTTATTTTATTTATTATCATTTTTTATTCAATTACTTAATCATTTAGGTTCAAGTCGGACATTTTGACAATATGCGGCTCATATGCCCAAAATCACTTTATAAAGTTGAATAAGTTCAAAGAGATTATTATTTAAACATATCGATAATATAATAAAAAAATAATTATTATTTATAAACATAAATTATCCCTTTAAAACAAATCATTAAGGATGGTTATGAAAAATGATCTATTTTATAATTATAGAGATGATAGGTTGTACATACACATGAATAAAGTTTCCATTTTTCAGAAGTTATATTTTCAAAGAGGTTGGTGTTATTTTTTATTTAAAAAATTATAATTATATCATAAATATAATTGTATAACATTAAATAAACTTATATATACAATCTTTGTGACATGATAAAAAATTAATCACATTGCTTCATGAGGCAATAATTCTTCATACACACAAATGGCGTTATCATTTTTCAATGGATGGTAAGGTAAGAAGGTATATGATTTTTTTAATCTTCAATAATGATGAATAGGCACCCCTCTCAAAATTGATCAAAGAACCTTGAATGCTGATTTAGGAATCTTTGCTAGATTCATGGTGTAAATTAATCTGGAATCGAAACCCCCTAATACTATTAGCTTCACTGCAAAAGACTACAAAACAGAAATCAACATTGAGTATGAGAGGATACCCCCTTTTTGTGACCATTGCAAGATCATTGGTCACAACATTTATAACTGTAGACTGATCAGGAAACAGTCAATCCAACCGATTGAAAATGATTGGAAAGAAATAAGAAGATCTCGGAAGGAAAAAGCACCCTTGGTTAGTGCTACTGAACCAGTTAGAACGGCAACCTGGGTGAAAAAACCCACCTATTCATCTCACTTAAGAGAGTCCTCGGGCTCCAAATGGGCTGACCTCGTTGAAGAGGAAGAAACCATCAAAGAGCACTCCCTAAAATTGGAACCTGCTGTTTTAGACACTCTTAAACAGGATCCTGGGACTAATCCCACTTCCTGTATTGCTGAACAGATTCAAGACTCCCCCACAACTCACAATCCTTCTTATAATCCTATATCCACGGCTGTGCAACCTGATCCTCAGGATACCTTGAATTTTATTACTCATGAGTCTTTATCTTTGGCAAAAGACCAGAATCATATGCAGGATTCTCATCCTGGAATGCCGCACAAGGAGGTACCTACCTTCCATGATGAAGGCATGCTGCTTCCCCCCTTACAGCAAGTCCAAGAGACTACTATTCCGGTTGCAGAAGTCTCAGGTAAGCAAAGGTCTATAGATATTGTTGCTACTCACTCTGTTTCGAAAGCCTTACCAGGTACCTGCACTGATCAGCCGAAACTGGATGCTCCTCACTCTGTTTCGAACATCTTACCAGGTACCTGCAATCTCTCAGTCCAGCATGATAATTTACATGTTGAATGTGTTAATGCTGATAATAAAAATGCTCTAACTACTTTGCCGACACCTAATTTTAATAGCACACAAGCCCCGGCTTTGACGGCACCTATTCCGTTAGATGATTCCTCTATCATATCTGATCCTGCCAAAGGAAAGAAAGCCCCTGCCTTAACCCCATATTTGTCAAAAAATGTCCTAAGATCTAATAGGAATAAAGGCTCGGATGGAAAAAAAGGGAGTTCTAACTCCAAACATAGATTTAAATGAAGATCCTCTTCTGGAACTGCCAAGGTATTGCGAACCTTGACACCTTTAGTATTTTAAAAAGAATGGTTAACATCCATAAGCCTTTAATTTTTACCATTGCTGAACCTAAAATAATGTTTTCCACTGACTTAGCTCACTTTTTTCGTTTTGGATACACCTTCATTGGTGCATGTCAAAACACCAATAGCTTTAATACTCTTTGGACCTTTTCTCATCCGTCCCTTTCTAAGGTTAATGTTTTTCATATTTCTGATCAAAGTTTCACTTGTGACTTTATCATTGATAATGCTCATATCTTTTGTTCCTTTATATATGCCAAGAATAAATATCAAGATAGGAGGTCTCTCTGGAGGGACCTCTCCTCTCTTAATTCAAAAATTCATTCCCCCTGGATCGTAGCGGGTGATTTTAATGCTATTCTTTCTGCTGATGAAAAAATTGGTCCTCTTCACTCAAATATTTCTATGAGGGATTTTAAGGCTGCTATTGAAAACTCCAATCTCACTGAGATCACTCTATGCGGTGCCAAATACACGTGGTACAGGAAACATTACAATAGAGTGGTTGCGAGCAAATTGGACAGAGCCTTCTCTAATGACCATGCTTTAGATACTTGGGATACCATCTCTAGTACCACCCTTCCAAAACTTCATTCTGACCATCATCCTATTTTGTTCACCATCTCCCTCAACATTCGCAAACCCTCTTTCCCCTTTAGATTCAACAATGCTTGGTTCTCTGACCCTGACTGTTCTAATCTCATTAATCAGTTTTGGTCATCTCTGAATCATTCCGATGAGGACTTTTCTTGTCCTTTGAAATTAAAATATCTCAAACGTAAGCTCAAATCTTGGTGCAGCACTAAAGCAATTCAAATTGACAATGACATCCTCTCTCTTGAGAATGAGCTGCATCAAATTCAAAACAACAACACTCACTTAGACTTCGCCTCTGACCACAATCAAGAAACCCAAATTACAATGAATCTAAATATGCTTCTTGCCTTCAAAGACAACATCCGCAAGCATACTTTTAGAATCAAATGGCTCACTGATGGTGATCGTAACACCAAGTTCTACAACTCTCTACAAAGAATTCGGAAAGCCAGTAGGCCTCTTGCCTCCCTTAAAGATGGCGATAACCTTTTGGACAATGAAGATGACATTGATCAGCATGTTGTTTCTTACTTTGAATCTTTATTCAATGGGCCTTGTTTGAACAAGGACCTCATTAATGACGTCATTCCAACTCTTTTCACTGATGTTGATAACAGTTTTCTCCTGGGTGTTCCCCTTGATCATGAAATTAGAGACACTGTCTTTGGTTTGAACCCTGACAGTGCCCCAGGACCTGATGGGTTCACTAATGGTTTCTATCAAAAATATTGGGATATCATCCATGCTGATGTTTGCAAGCTCGTTAAATATTTCTTTGCTAATGGTTTCTTACCTCATGGTTTAAATTCCCAATTCCTCGCTTTGATCCCCAAAGTTGAAAATGCCGCTGAAATCCATCTTTTTCTCCCTATAGCTATGATCAACACTCTCTATAAAATTATCACCAAGCTTATAGCTAACAGACTCAACACTATTACTGAAAAAATTATCTCATGCAATCAATTTGGTTTTATCAAGGGGCGATCTATCCAAGACTGCATTTGTCTTGCTTCGGAATGCATTAACATGCTAAATAATAAAAATAGAGGCGGAAACATCTCCATTCAACTAGACATTCGTAAAGCTTTTGACACTATGGACTGGAATTTCATTTTCAAAGTTCTTCATCATTTTGGCTTCAATGATATCTTCATATCTAGACTTAAAATCCTCTTTCATTCTACTCATGTTTCCATTTTAGTCAATGGATCGCCTAGAGGGTTTTTCAAATGTTCTAAAGGAGTCAGACAAGGAGATCCCTTATCTGCTATTCTTTTTTCCATTGTAGAAGACTATTTTAGTCGTCTGCTCACCCATATGGTTGATCATAACAAGCTCAAACCCATTCAGGCTTACAGAAATGTGAATGCCCCCACTCACCTCCTTTATGCTGATGACATCATTCTTTTTCTAAAGGGTGATCTTAAAAACATCAGAACTCTTAAAGCTGCTATCAACCACTACGAGGAGGTCTCGGGACAAGTCATTGGTTGGAATAAATCTTTCATTTACTTTGGAAAAAACTTCCCTTCTGCTAGAAAAAATAATATTATCAATGATCTTAGTATCAAAGAAGGTACAATCCCTTTCAAGTACCTTGGGGTTCCCATCTTCTGGGGTAGACCCAAAGCCTGCTACTTTTCAAGCATTGTTGACCAGGTTCTTCATCAACTTTCCTCTTGGAAAGGAAAATCCCTCTCCATGGCGGGGAGAGTTTGCCTTGTAAAGTCTGTGATTGTTTCCAAACTTGTTTACTCGATGATGGTCTATAAATGGCCTATTAGTCTCATTAAAAAACTAAATGTTCACATTAAAAACTTTTTCTGGTCTGGAAGCACTTTGGACAGAAAACTTGTGACTATTCCTTGGGCTAAGTGATGTAAGCCTATAGCTATGGGTGGTCTTGGTATTAAAAACATTAAGTTCTTCAATGAAGCTCTTCAAGCCAGATTAACTTGGAACCTGATTCACAATGACTCCCCTCCCGTTGTTTTTATCAAAAAAAGGTTCATTGATAGATTGAAAAGATCTAATAGAAGTTTCATGACCTCTTCCATTTGGCCCTCTGTTAGAGACACTTATGACAATATTATGCACAATGCTAGATGGATGGTTTCGAGAAACTCTTCCATGAGATTCTGGTTGGACAATTGGACTGGTGCTCCTCTTATCTATGTGACTCCCCTTGACCATATCCCTGTTGACATCAACTCCACTGTCAATAATGTGATTAATTATCACTTTGATTCCCTCCCCGAAAACATCACTCAAATTATTGATTCCTACCATTTTTCTACCTCGAGTGACTTCTTGATTTGGGAGCCTTCTCATAATGGGATCCTTAATACCAAAAACTTTTATAATCACTCCTTACACAACGCTGAGAATGATATGAATTGGATAAATTTTTTTGACAAACCTTGGATCAAACCTTCTAGATTCACTCTTATTTGGCGTCTCGCCCACAATAGGGTTCCCACTGATGTTTGTCTTCAAAGTTTTGGTATCCAAATTTGTTTAAAATGTCGCCTTTGCAATCAGCATAGAGAAGATACTAACCACTTATTTATATCTTGTGCTACTTCCACCGCTCTTTGGAACTATATTTTTGACACTTTTGAATGCAGATGGCTGGTTCAGAACTCAATTGATAAGCAGCTTAAGCGATATGTTGCTAAGGATAACTCTCAATAAATCAGAAACTTGTTCCTTGCTAGGGTCTCAGAGCTTATACATGTGATATGGTATGATAGAAACTCGATTCTTCACAATAATTTCTCACACAACATTAATGCAGGTAAAACGCGTATTCTTATTTCTATTTGAGAAGCTGCGCTGATTCAGAATGGTTCCTGCAACAATTCGGTGGATGATTTTATGATCCTTAGACGTCTTCGAGTTGAGGCCATTTTCTCGAAACCGCTCCGCACTCTTGAGGTTTTTTGGAGACCTCCCTTTCCAGGTTGGATTAAAATTAATGTGGACGGAGCCTCTAAAGGAAATCCAGGTCCTGCGGGTTGTGGAGCTGTCTTCAGAAATCATCATGGTAATGTTATGGGATTCTTTTTTGGAGGCTGCGGTACTGAAACCTCTCTGGAAGCAGAGATGCTAAGTGTTATTCATGCCACTACTTTTTCTCTTCAACGTGGGTGGAACAACTTATGGATTGAAAGTGATTCTACTACTGTTGTTCAAGCCATTTGGAAGGGATATATTCATCTTGCTTGGCCGATTACTACGCGCTGGATGAATTGTCTTCAATCTCTTCACGACGTCAGTTTCATTGCAACTCATACTTACCGCGAAGCTAACATGGTTTCGGATTCTCTCGATAATAAAGGCATTGCTCAGAATCTAACTTGGCTGGAGGAGCTCCCAGATAACCTGATAAAGATGCTCAGTTAAGAATGATACATCTTCTTCAAACCACATCTTTAGGATTATACCAAAAGCATACATTATTATATGTTTGATAAAAAAAATAATATAGGATTTTGGGAGGGAAGTAATAAAGGTATTTGGGTAGGTATTTTAAAAAACAATTTTTATGTGTTTAATGGAGGGGATAGGATGTACCCTTTTATAAGAGAGTGGGAGTAGCATTTTTTTTAATACCCAAAACTATTCAATAATCGGAAGTCACTTTCAAGAAACGCACCACAAAAATTGATAAATAATGTATTTTAGGAGATATATGGTCTATAAAAACCTCAAAAATTAAAAAATAATCATTTTTTAAACATTTTATTTCATTTACCTCTAAGGGTACTCGCTTTTACCATTTTAGTTTTTCACCATGGTAACTAGTTTTTTTATATTTTTACTATTCATTTTGAAAAAAATAAGTTAAAATAATTAAATAAAATTACTTATTATGATTTTAAATATTGAATTCATTTTATAAAATTTAAATAACATAATTTTCATAATTTAATTTAAAATTAAACCTACAAAATGTGTCAAAAAATGGTTTTTCATGAAATGGATTTTTCAAGTAATATATGATCTTATATTAACTTTATGACTAGAAATCATCATTATATGAATTTAAATTCATATAAATATATTTTTAATATTTTAATTTTTGTTAAACGTTCCCATAATACGGGGTTATTTTAATTAAATAAAATGGATAAACTTTATGCACTTGAAAATGGTTCGTAAAAAACTGTGTTCTCAAGAATAAGATAAATCTTATATTAAATTTTTGAAAAATATTGATTCAAATGATATTAATTAGATTATTCTGAATAAAATGTTTTCTATTTAACTTTAATAGAAATTTAAAAATATAAGGGTACTTCTAAATTACTCGATTTAATGAAAATAAATGGCATTATTTGATAAATCGGTAATTTTCACAAGTCACTGAAAAACCAATCATTTCAGAAAAATCCAAAAATTTCACTCTAAGTTATTTTTTATATGATTATTTAGAAAATAAGGTTTATTTAATAAAATACATTTTCTAAAATTTTGAAAAATTAATTGTATTATTTTCTCACAAAAATCTATAAAAATCATTTTTGAAGAAAACATTTTTTTTGAAAAAATGTCTTTATTAAAAAATTGGGTACTTATTTTATAAAAATTTATTAATAAATTTATATTGATTAATAACTTTATTTATTTATATGTATAATTCATAAATTATTTAATAATATCCATACCCATCAAGTTAATGACTTGTTTATAATAGTCATATTCAAATAATCATGGTTTTTTATGCTTGTTGATTAGTCACTGAAAGTGGATAATATTCATTGTTAAGTTCTTAATATTAATTTGTTTAAAAGTTCATAAACATCAATTTTAGTCCAATTCAGAAATTGAACTTCATTTCCCATCATTGTGCAATTCATGCTTAAAATGTCAATTTGGGCCCACTCAATAATTTTCTTGTGGAAATTACAATATTCATCATTTTAATTTGAAATTTTTTTATATGATTGATCACTTTGTTTGGAACATTTTATCTTTTAGGTCCGATGGATGAATCCCAAAGGAAGATGGAGAATTTTGCGCCTGAAGGCAGAAACATGCTGGAAAAAGCATAATGGGCCTAAGGCCCATCAAACAAATGTGGGGCCCAGACACCAAGCCCAATGAAGCTCAAATTTATACAGTAGAAAGATAAAAATATGAGAATCATTTTATTCAACTGTGTCTGGATCTAATTCTGAAGTTATCATGATGATAAAAGGATCTGAATTTGAGATTTAAATGGTGGACATGACATTAATGCTCAAAAATCCGTCCCACCATTTCGACTATAACTTCCAAACGGCTGAGCTAAATTTCCTGAAATTTTTACATATCATAGAGGACAGAGGGACGAAGATATTTCTCGTCTACAGCACCTCCGGATTCGGCCTTCTTCAATTTCTAATTCACACGTCAATATGGTGGACGAATCTCGACAGTTTTCCGGGTCAAATTCAAAACATCAATTTCCTTTTGATTATTCACCCTCCATTTGACTCTATTAATTGTTGGGGGGTGAATTAATTGTTGGGGGATGTACCTAAGGCTCCTAATATTCCTATATAAGGAGCTGGTGGTGAAGGGAATGGGGGTGGATATTTTTCATATCATCTTGGATGTTTTGTTCAATTGTAATGTTATGCTGCATTTTTGTTGCCTCAATTTTGTCTTTCACATGTAAGATTGTTCAATTCACATTAGTTTCTTAATAAAAGTTCTTATTATAATCTTATTCTGTTGTTCTTAATATCACTTTGATACTGTTGGATCAAGGTGTGAATTTATTCACACCAACCTTTGTGAAATTATTCACACAACGGTGGAGTGATCATTTTATTTTTGTTGTTTTCTTTACTTCTCCATTTCCTCCCTCATGAGTCTACTTTCCGCTTCCATTGAAACCATGAGATCAATGGAGGGCTAACCCACTTATGGGTTGATCCAAGGGAGTATCAAGGGGCTGGATTGGATGTTATTTATCACCTAATTAATGTATAATCACTTCTTTAATTGGGATTTTTATTTGATGATTTTTAAACTTCATCGTCCTTGTTGAATTTAAGGCCACACACATCAAGTAATAATACGATCCTTTACCTTGAAGTGCTCAAAACTTTGATTCTTCAAGTGTATAGCTGATTAGTATTAGAGGGTTTAGGCATTAAACCAGTAAGTGATGATGTTGTTTTATCTCCTTAAATGAACCCATCTCAAATTTAAGAAATTGAAATCATTAAAAAGAAAATACGTCCAATCCACCCCGAGCGATAAACTAGGATCAACTCATTTCTTTTAAATTGAATCCACTTAAATATATTATATATCTTTAAAACCCATCCAAAATCAATCCATGTTGGCCACTTCATAGCCAAAAATCCATCCCTTAGGTTGTGTATCTTAGGTATCTTCTTAGGTCTCTGTGGAATCGACAACCCAAGCTACACTACAAGGACTGTTCTACCCTTCTTCTCTTGGGTAAATTTGGGTGTGAAACAAATTTTGGCGCCGTTGCCGGGGACCCAAGTAAGTACCTTAGACACTCATCTTCTTTTCTCACCCCAAATTCTCTATTCTCACCCAAATTTCTCTTCTCTTTTCCCCTTTCTGTTGTTGTGTGTCCAATGAATCCCAAAAACAATTTTCAATCAACTCCAATGGATTATCTTCAACAATACCCATTAATATACCAAGGATATAATCATCTAGAAAATCAATATTTTGAATCACCTCACATAGAAAATTTCATTGACCAATCCTTAATTGAATACACCACACCAGATGAGATGTACAATCAATGGGATGCTGAATGTTTACAAGATAAATTTCCATAACTATCAAGGATGATTGAAGAGATCAAACTTAATGATGATGATGATGTACAAACAACAATCAATCCTAAATCTGAAAAAATTCTTGAACATTTATGTGAAAAAATGGTTAAAATGAATTCAGAAGTTTCATCACTGAGATTAGAAATACAAAACATTGAGACTTATGAAGAACCCATTCCCACTCAGGATGTCCTTTCCACATCACTTATAGAAGAATCTTGTTTCCCACATTACTCATGTGAATTTAGTAAAGAACCCACTTTAAAATCTTGGAATACAGAGTTGGATAATGAAGAGATTTGGTTAGGTAATGTTGAAATTCAAGATAAAGAACATGAAGGAATTGTTGATGGGTGCTTAAATCAAGAGGAAACTGATTTTTTGAATTAAAAAGATAATAAAATGACATCATGGATTGAGTTTCCTAAACATGGCTCCATTAGTGAATTTTTAGGACCACCAATCACTGAAAAATTGGGAGAAATACCAAACATTGATCCCATACATACTTCTGATATTCAACTGGACAATTTTCAGGATGAATCTTATTTTCAAAATGAACCAATTCTTTCTAAATGTTTTGGAGAAGAAACTGATTTTGATTTAATTTGTCAATCTCCTTTAGGAAATTTCAATGAACCCGAGCTCAAAATTATTTTACTTTCTTCTGAACTCAAGAATCCCACTATAGGAGATAAGAAAAACCCTGTATTTGTAGTTCATTCTTCTCAAGAAACCAATAATTTTGGAATGGTCATTGATGTCTTAGGAAAGACTAGAAATTCAACCGAATCAACCATTACCAAATTTCCTTGGACTTCCACACTCATTTTTGACCATGAGGATTTCACATGAAACATATTTCAAACAAATAATCAATCTCAATCTTTTTGAAGTGGAGAAATATGGGTTAATTAAAATTTTGAAAGTTGGAATTGGATAAGTTGGGGGGTTCAAGTCGAGCTAACGACGTTAAACAAAAGCACTGCATGGGAGGAAACCCATGGTTTTTATGTTTCTAATCATTTTGAATCATTTTTTTCATATAATAAATTACCATAGACTGTTGACCTGTTCTTCTTTTATGAGTAAGGATGAGTATGAAAAGGGAGCACCGTATTCATCCGTGTCACGCGGTGTGATCCCTGAGTAATACCTTAACCAGAAATTTAAAGAAGACAATGTATCATCAGTTTATTTTATTTATGTTTTTGTAGGTTTAAAAAAAAATTATTAGACTCTTGACCTGTTCATCTTTTATGAGTATGGATGGGTATGAAAGGGGAGCACCGTATTCATCCGTGTCACGCGGTGTGATCCCTGAGTAATACCTTACCCATAAATTTAAAAGAAGACAATGTATCATTAGTTTGATTTAAAAAAAACATGAAAATGATGGTACTTGGAATTAAATAAATCACTGTGTTGTTTTTTTTGTCTGCTTCGTCCTTCTTTTTATGGTTCAGGAACTATTTTGGGTGATACATGTTCAATCAAGGAGGTGCCTACATCCCCAAAGAGATCAAAGGAGTAATTTGGCGCATCATGAACCTCAACTTTAAAAACCAGGTGAATTTGTTCCATGTTTTTCATTCTCAATTTTATCTTTGAACTCCTCTCCTACCCCCTTCTAACTTTTTTTTCTCTTTAAACACTGGGGACAGTGTTATTCTAAGTTGGGGGGGGATAAAAAATGATTTTTATTTTGAATAAGAACATGCATGAAAAAAAAAATTCCATTAACCATAAACATGATAAAGACACATTGCAAACTCTAAAATTGGATATCAAATAAATTTTGCATGCCTTGATTCTGATTTTAATGAAAGTTTAAGTTCATGAGCATAGTTTTTGGAAAGTGCGGTTGTCCGATGTGATTTTTCAAAGTTTACATTTTCATCCTCTTAATAAAAATTCCACAATGCACGTCTTTTGGATTGTGGGTGTAAATTTGAGTTCTTGGGTCCCTTTCATGATAGCATAGGGTTCTGGGGTCACTTTTAGTTTAATTTGAGTATCCAAAAAAAAACAAAAAAAAAACAAAAAAACAAAAAAAGACCACATAGAGCAATGTTTTGTCCAAATGCGTGGCGTCCGGCACTTGGGGATCGTGACTCCATAGTTGTCTTGCCCAGAGTTAGGCTTTATATCTCTATTGTAGAGCATGAAATTGACAATATGTGTGGCGTCCGGCACTTGGGGATCGTGACTCCATAGTTGTCTTGCCCAGAGTTAGTCTTTTCATATCTATTGTGGTTAAAAAAATCAAAAAAAAAATCAAAAAAAAAATGGATACTCATCTTAAGGTTTAATGTGATTCCCACCTAGCGCTTCCATTTTTTCCCCTTGAACAATAAAATGGGCCCTATATCTTTTATGATGCACAACACTTTATCATGCTTAATTGGAATTGAATGAAATGTGGCGATGAATTTGAACAAAGGAATGGGCTTGGTCTTGGGATATGCTTATGGACCTAGCTCGTTTTAAATGATTTTGATGGGTTTTTCATAATTGTTTTGGTATTAGATATTTGGGTGAGTGATGTGTATTTAAATGTTTTTGGAAAAAGAGATTTGGATTTCATATTTGTAATTTATTTTGCTCGGGACTAGCAAAACTCAAGTTGGGGGGTGTGATTAGTCACTGAAAGTGGCTAATATTCATTGTTAAGTTCTTAATATTAATGTGTTTAAAAGTTCATAAACATCAATTTTAGTCCAATTCAGAAATTGAACTTCATTTCCCATCATTGTGCAATTCATGCTTAAAATGTCAATTTGGGACCACTCAATAATTTGCATGTGGAAATTACAATATTCATCATTTTAATTTGAAATTTTTGGATATGATTGATCACTTTGTTTGGAACATTTTATCTTTTAGGTTCTATGGATGAATCCCAAAGGAAGATGGATAATTTTGCGCCTGAAGGCAGAAACATGTTGGAAAAAGCATAATGGGCCTAAGGCCCATCAAACAAATGTGGGGCCCAGACACCAAGCCCAATGAAGCTCAAATTTATACAGTAGAAAGATAAAAATATGAGGATCATTTTATTCAACTGTGGCTGGAGCTAATTCTGAAGTTATCATGATGATAAATGGATCTGAAGTTGAGATTTAAATGGTGGACATGACATTAATGCTCAAATATCCGTCCCACCATTTCGACTATAACTTCCAAACGGATGAGCTAAATTTCCTGAACTTTTTACAGCTCATAGAGGACAGAGGGACGAAGATATTGCTCTTCTACAGCACCTCCGGATTCGGCCTTCTTCAATTTCTAATTCACACGTCAATATGTTGGACGAATCTGGACAGTTTTCCGGGTCAAATTCAAGACATCAATTTCCTTTTGATTATTCACCCTCCATTTGACTCTATTAATTGTTGGGGGGTGAATTAATTGTTGGGGGATGTACCTAAGGATCCTAATATGCCTATATAAGGAGCTGGTGGTGAAGGGAATGGGGGTGGATATTTTTCATATCATCTTGGATGTTTTGTTCAATTGTAATGTTATGCTGTATTTTTGTTGCCTCAATTTTGTCTTTCACATGTAAGATTGTTCAATTCACATTAGTTTCTTAATAAAAGTTCTTATTATAATCTTATTCTGTTGTTCTTAATATCACTTTGATACCGTTGGATCAAGGTGTGAATTTATTCACACCAACCCTTGTGAAATTATTCACACAACGGTGGAGTGATCATTTTATTTTTGTTGTTTTCTTTACTTCTCCATTTCCTCCCTCATGAGTCTACTTTCCGCTTCCATTGAAACCATGGGATCAATGGAGGGATAAACCACTTATGGGTTGATCCAAGGGAGTAGCAAGGGGCTGGATTGGATGTTATTTATCACCTAATTAATGTATAATCACTTCTTTAATTGGGATTTTTATTTGATGATTTTTAAACTTCATCGTCCTTGTTGAATTTAAGGCCACACACATCAAGTACTAATACGATCATTTACCTTGAAGTGCTCAAAACTTTGATCCTTCAAGTGTATAAGTGATTAGTATTAGAGGGTGTAGGCATTAAACCAGTAAGTGATGATGTTGTTTTATCTCCTTAATTGAACCCATCTCAAATTTAAGAAATTGAAATCATTAAAAAGAAAATACGCCCAATCCACCCCGAGCGATAACCTAGGATCAACTCATTTCTTTTAAATTGAATCCACTTAAATCTATTAGATATCTTTAAAACCCATCCAAAATCAATCCAAGTTGGCCACTTCATAGCCAAAAATCCATCCCTTAGGTTGTGTATCTTAGGTATCTTTTTAGGTCTCTGTGGAATCGACAACCCAAGCTACACTACAAGGACCGTTCTACCCTTCTTCTCTTGGGTAAATTTTGGCGTGAACCACTTGGTGTTATGGGTAATATACACAATTGAGCATAGTTTTCTTTTTAAGAACTCAGGTGTGTTACATTATTCCACCCTTAAAGTATTTTTTCCCTTGAAATTTTATTTTAATTACTAATTTGAAAAAAAATAGGTTACTTTTTATTTATTTATTCCTCTAGTTTACAAGTTGTGTCTTCGTATTTATGGTTCCACCATAGTACTTTAACCATGTGAGTTGTCTTATTTATTATAAATTTATCTCTATAGTCCAAGATACTATCTTATCCTCACAATAGTGATAATTTTCAAGATATAACACCTATAAATTAAGTATATGTGAAGGATAAAGTATTAAATTCCTCAAGAGGTATACATGGAATATGTTGTGTACTTGAGAAAGGGTTTGTAAGAGTGATAGCTGATAAGACACAACTTTGATGTGATCAAGAATATAAAAGGGGACCATGTATTTTGGAATTATTTTTCTCTTATTAAAAAAACTAATGACTCTATTTCATAGGGATATGTGATTAAACATTTTATCCCCACCCTCAAACTCCGTTTCACATCAATGATTATCAACATTTCTCTTATATTGAATTTGAGTAGTCTTAATGTGTTTCTAAAAGGTATAGTCCTTTTCCACCATATCCTCAAATATTTCAAGTCCCAAAAACTAGTGTTCACTAAATTCATACCAACACATAGTTTTTCTACATCTCTTACCATAAATAGATTCCTAAGGAGCCATTTAGATACTTGGGTGAAAGTTATTATTGTAAGAGAACTCGACCAGTGGAAGGTGTTGATCCCATTATCCTTTGAAGTCCATGGATAATTCTCTGAACATGTATTCCATTGTCTATATAGTATTATAATATTGACCATAAGTGTTGAGAAAAGTATTGTTTTCAATAATGCGTATTAAAGTTATTTAAAGGGGGAGATTATTGAAAATAATACTCTGTCTCTTTATGATAATTTTTATGCTCACAAATACCCATAGTTATTTTCTAATGATTTTACTTAGTATTTTGCAGGAGTTTATTAATTTATTTTACTCTTGAAATAACAATAATTTATTACATAGCGCGGAATCTGTTTTAGCATGTTCTAGAAACACTTTTCACATCTTACGTAGATGAATATAGCACGGAATCTATTTTAGCGTGTTTTGGAATCACTGTTCATACCCTATGTGGATAAACGTAGCATAAGGATGAAAAGCATGTATACTTTTTGAGATAAGAGAAAAGTATGGTTAAAAAACCATACGTTTTCAGCAAAGTATGGAAGAAGAACCTTACGTTAAGAAGGAACCCTACATTTTGGTTATCAGCAAAGTATAAAAGGAGAACCGTACGTAAATTCTAAAGTTTACGTTTATTTCTCAAAAGTATGGTTCATCAACCTTACTTTTGTAAACAACCATACGTTATTGGAAAAGTATGGATCAAGTAAAAGTATGGATCTGTTATCGTACGTTTGAATGTTGAAGAAAAAGGATGGATGATCAACCCTACATTTGTTATCAACCTTACGTTGTAAACCCTACGTTTGAAGACTGTGTTATTAACCCTACGTTTGGATGCCACGTCATTAACCTTACATTTGGCGTCGAAAATTTTGGCAGACGGTATTTATGTACAACGATCAGTAAGCTGATTTCTGGGCAGATTTCCAGCCGGATTTAAAGTTATTTTTAAATTACGACTTTGACTGATTCAAAGTCGTTTTATTAATGGATTTAAGATCGAATTAAAAGGAGATTTTTATACCGAGTCTTAAGGGAAGTTACGACTTCTCTGTAAATTCAAAATTTTGAATATCACGAATCAGAAGGTGACTTTTATGGATTTAAATGTGCAAGAGATATGATTTATTATATATTCTCTCTGAAACACCAGGTACAAGGGGGTATGATCGATCTATTATTAAAACAGGTGGAAAACAGAGATTACAACTATTCACGATTGATCTGTTGATTCAACAGGAGCGTAAAAGCTCTGTTTGTTCAAGAAGAAGGAACTCGATAGAAGATTCACCTGTTCTACATCGAATATCTACTATGGATCTACTACTGCTGAGGTTGTGAACTATATCTCTATATCTACTACAACTGGATCAACTCAGAACTGCTTAGTCTTGAAGACCAATATTTCTAGAGACTTTGATCCATCTGCTGTCAATTGCATTCTATTGCAATTGTGAAGATCAACTGGAAATTTATTTCTGAATTTTTTTTTTATTCTTCAGTAACCAGCTTCTCGTATAAGCTGTGTAGGTTCGTGTTTGAACCAGAAGACTTTGTTTTTCCTTGGATTGTAAAGGTGTCAACTGCCTGTACTTAGTTGTGAATCGGTCTGTGGAAAAGAGGACCAGATAGTGAAAATCACCAAGCTCATGGAATAGAGCGTTGGTGGAGTGGACTAAGGGTTTCTGTTCCCCAAACCACTATACATCTTTGTGTTATTAATTTTATTTTTTCCGCTGCATGATCAAATCTGATAAAGTATAAAGGATAGAACTTGTTCAAGAGAAGAGTTATTGAAAAAATGGCAAAAGACACAATTTACCCCCCTCTTGTGTATAATCTGTAGATTCAGATCCAACAATTGGTATCAGAGGAGGAGCTTCTGATAGAGCCTTAGAAAGCTAGAAGCATTTAAGGATTATACAATAGAGCATCATGACTAATACAAGAGAAGGGATGTAGATGGTTAGAGAACCATATTTTAATGGAGAAAACTATGGTTGCTAGAAATCACGTATGATAATATATCTGAAAAACCTCGGATATAGAGTTTATTCAAAGATTCTGACTCCTTAGGAAATTCTTGAAAATCCTGAGGCATGGAGTGCTGCTATAGAGGCAGAGTACGATATGAACTCAAAGGCTATGAATATAATTATCTGCGGTCTAGGACCAGATGAATTTAACAGAGTATCTCAGTGCCCGACAACATATGAGATGTGGCAAACAATAGCTGTGGCATATGAAGGATCAGATAATGTAAGGCAAATGAGATATGCAACTGCAAAACTGAAATTTGATACTTTCAGAATGATTGAAGGTGAGAGCATTACCCAAATGAATGGGAGATTGAAAGAAATTGTCAATAACATAACTGCTCTATGAGAACCTATCAAGCAGGCTGATCAAGAATTAAAAGTACTGAGAGTACTTCCTACTAGATGGAATGGTATCTCTTCTGCAATCAGACAATCAACACATGTCAAATATCTAACTATGAGAGAGCTGGTTGGTACACCGATGATGTATGAAGCTGAAATTCAAGATGAAGCTAATGAACATAAAGTGCTTATCAAAAGATAATATACTACCTTGAAGGTAACTTCACTACAAAAGAATAGAAAGATGAAGAGCAAAAAAGTCAAAGATAAATCAGAAAGCTCTGATTCATCCAACTCATATGAAGAACTGGCTCAACTAGCCAGAAAATTCAGAAAATTCTACAGTAAGAAAAGAGGCTTCAAAAAATCCTTTAAGGGAGATAATAAGGAAGTGATATGTTATGAATGCAAAAATATGGGTCATATCAGACCAGATTTCCCACAATTGAAGGATTCAAAGAAGAAGAAATTATTCAAAATAAATGACTTTGAGCAGAAAGACAAGAAAACTATGAAATCCACTTACAGTATATCTGAAGACTCTAGTAGCTCTTCTCAATCAAGTTTAGAGAAAGAAGAAGTCAATCTGAAGGAAAACATGTGTTTCATGATAGAAACTAATTAGGTAGCAGGTCACTAGAGAAGAAAAGATATATGGTACATGGACAGTGGCTGATCAAGACATATGAGTGGAAACTCATTGAATTTTTCTTCACTCACTCAAAAGGAAGGAGGACATGTCACATTTGGTGATAATGCAAAAGGAAAAATCATTGGCATTGGAACTATTGGAGATCCAAAAACAGTCTGAATCAACAAATTACTTTATGTACAAGGACTAAAACACAATCTGATAAGTATCTCTCAACTTTGTGATTATGGATATACTGTTTATTTTACTAAAAATAGTTGTACTGTTTCTAAAGATAAACTGTTTAAATTTAAAGCACCAAGAACTGAAAATGTCTATACTTTGGATTTAAATTCCTTGTGTAAACAACAAGTAAACTGCTTGACTGCTAAAGTAAGTTAATCCTGGATCTAGTATAGAAGACATGGTCATTGCAATGTATATGTTTTACATAATTTATCCAAGAAACTTTTAGTTTCTGATGTACCTTGTCTCAAATTTGAAAGTGATAGATTTTTTGATGCATGTCAACTTAGCAAGCAACACAAATCATCCTTCAAATCTGTTAATAAGGTTGATATATCTAAACCTCTAGAACTTATTCATTTAGATTTGTTTGGACCTTCAAAAGTATCAAGCTTAGCTGGTAAATTATATGTATATGTTTTAGTTGATGACTATTCAAGATTTACGTGGATTTTATTTTTGAAATTTAAAAATGAAGCTTTTACTTTATTTGAAAGTTTCTGCAAATCTGTTCAAAATGAATAAGGTTTCAATATAATCTCATTAAGAAGTGATCATGGTGGAGAATTTGAGAATCTGTAATTTAATTCCTTTTGCTCAAATATGGGTATCAAACACACCTTTTCTGCACCCAGAACACCTCAACAAAATGGGATTGTAGAAAGAAGAAATAGAACAATTTATGAAATGGCTAGAACTATGTTAAATGAATATATACTACCCATATATTTCTGGGCAGAAGCTGTGAATACAGCTTGTTATATAATTAATAGAGTTTTAATTAGACCTATTTTGAAAAAGACACCCTATGAACTATGGAATAACAGAAAACCTAAAGTAAATTACTTTAAAGTTTTTGGATGCAAGGTTAATATCTTAAACACCAAAGATAATCTTGGTAAGTTCGATCCAAAATATGATGAAGGTATTTTCTTAATATATTCTGCTACCTCCAAAGCTTATAGAGTTTATAATAAGAATTCAAGGATTGTTGAAGAATCAGTTCATGTGAAATTTGATGAATCTGATCCTTTTGAGAAAAGGACAGAATAAATGGATGAACTTGACTCTAATGATAACATGAGACTTGAGAATTTATAGAATTATTTTGAAAATGATATAAAATAAATTCAGTCTAGTTCATAGGAACATGATACTGAAGAACCTTTAAATATATTACCTAGACAGTATAGAACCCTAAAGAATCATCCTTTAGAAACTGTAATAGGTAACTTAGAAACTGGTGTTCAAACTAGAAGAAACTTAGGAAGCCTAGTGGAATTATTTGCCTTCCTATCTCAACAAGAACCCAAGACTATAGAAGAAGCTTTAAATGATGAATGATGGGTAATAGAATACAAGATGAATTAAACCAGTTTAAAATAAATGAAGTTTAGGATTTAGTGTAAAGACCTAATAATTATCCTATAATTGGAACCAAATGGGTTTTTAGAAATAAATAGGATGAACAAGGCACAATAACTAGAAATAAAGAAAGATTAGTGGCTAAAGGATATAATCAAGAAGAGGGAATAGATTATGATGAGACTTTTACACCTGTATCTAGGTTAGAATCCATTAGAATCCTTTTATCCTATGCATCTTATATGAATTTTAAATTACTTCATATGGATGTTAAATCTTCCTTTTTAAATGGTTATTTAATGGAAGAAGTTTATGTTAAGCAACCTCCTAGTTTTGAAAACTCTCAAAAACCTGATTCTGTTTTAAACTTACTAAAGATCTTTATGGCCTTAAACAAGCACCTAGAGCTTGGTATGAAAGATTAAGTTCTTTTCTTTTAAAAAATTATTTTACAATTGGAATGGAAAACCCAACACTCTTTAAGAAAACTGTGAAAAATAATGTTTTATTGGTTCCAATTTATGTTGATGATGTAATCTTTGGATCAACTAATAAAACTCTTTGTCATGAATTTTCAAAATTAATACAAGAAGAATTTTAAATGAGTATGATGAGAGAATTAAATTTCTATTTGGGTCTTCAAATATTTCAAAAAGATTTTGGAAATGTTTTAAATCAAAGCAAATACATTACTGATTTACTTAAAAAATTTGGACTTGAGAACAGCAAGACATTTACAACTCCTATGTGTACTAACATAAAACTTGATTCGGATGAAACTGGGAAATCAGTTGACAACAAGTTATATAGAGGTATGATTGGTAGCTTGTTATATCTTACTGCTAGCAGACCAGATATAATGTATTCAGTATGTCTTTATGCTAGATTTCAATCAAATCCTAAAGAATCCCATCTAACTGCTGTTAAAATAATTTTTAGATATTTAAAAGGGACTGTTTTTCAATATCTTCTTTATCATAAAACTTTTGATTTTAATTTGATTTCATATTCATATGCTAACTTTGGAAGTTGTAGATTAGATAGAAAAAGTACATCAGGTACATGTCACTTTTTAGGAAAATCCTTAGTATCATGGTCTAGTAAGAAACAACATTCAGTTTCCCTGTCAACAGCTAAGGCAGAATATGTTTCTGCTGGAAGTTATTGTGCACAAGTGTTGTGGATGAAAAATACTCTTATGGACTTTGGATTTAATTTTAATAATACACCTATTTTATGTGATAATACGAGTGCAATTAATATTTCAAAAAAATCCTATTAGTCATTCTAGAACTAAGAACATTGAAATAAGGCATCACTTTTTAAGAGATGATGTTATTAAAAAAGATATATTTTTAGAATTTATAAATACTGAAATTCAATTAGTAGATATTTTTACTAAACCTCTTCCCACTGCAAGGTTTGATTTTATTAAGGGGCCGCTAGGTTTATTTAATTTTAAATAATTTTTTTTATTTTGTTTATTTAATACTGTTTAAGTTTTTCTTTCTTTTGTCGTATAAAAAATTTATGTGTTTTTAAATATATATAATGATGAGTGATTACACAGGAATCAAGGCTGTTAGATCCATTTTGACTTCTAAACCATTTCACTTCTATCGAAACCCTTTCTAAATCAAAAAATCGCACTACCTCTTCTGAAACCCTAACCTTAAAACCTTCAGAGACTCTCGCAGCAATGGTAAGGACTAAAAGAGCCAGTGAGGCCGAGCCGAGAAATGCCAAGAGACAACGCACTAAGGGAATAAAACTCTTCTAGGGTAAGGTAATCGATCTTGACTGGTTATTTCAGATGAATATGTTGTTGAAGCAAGCGTTGTCGTTTCAGAATCTTGAACAGATGTTCAATAGTGAAAATACGGAATTTCTGTATGAAGTAGAATTAGAACATAGATAATTCTACAAATATGTACAGTTTAGTCTGGGAGATACCGAAGACAGTATGATGGCTAAAATAGAGGATAGGGATTTCTCAATTTCTTCAGTAGAGATTAGTCAGATTCTCAACTGCCCTCATGAGGAAGTTTTTCATTTTGACTTGAAGAATATAATAGATTCTGTGCATAAATCTGAACACATTATGTCTTTTATTTTCTGTACCAAGACAATAAAGAAAATGTTTGTTAAGGATTTGGAGCCTGATCAGAAGATTTTGGTAAAATTTATTCAGACCGGAATAGCTCCACGGATGGAATAAATGGAGAATATTTTGTACCTTGATATATATATATAATGTTTCTTATGTTGAGTGATATTAAGTTAAACATTCCAAGATACATGATAAGGTATCTCAGTTACTGCTGTCAAAGCAAGCCCAGGATGAATTTCTATCCCTTTGGTAGATTTATTTCTAAGCTGGTGTTTAAGAAAGACATGGTGAGATTAGTGGATGCAAGAGTTAACTGTCATCACAGTAATACATTTAATACTGGAACCTTGAGGAAAGTTGGATATTTCTAGAGCACAATTAAAGGAAAATTTTTTCCAGTAGGAGCTGAGGAATACTCAGAGAGTGCTCAGGCTCAACCTGCTAAGTCCAAGGAGGGACAAGCTGAATCCAGAGTCAGCAATGTAGAAAGAAGGATTCATTTTGAAATGGCAGATGTTGAGGAAGATAGAAGCTAGGAGGGACTTCAATCAAGAATAAAAATACCAGTAAATGATGAAGTCACTTCCACTGCTTTGGAAACTCCAACAGAACCTTTATTTTCATATTCTTTTGTGAGAGAAGCTATTGCTGATAAAACCATGGAGGATGTTACTAAGAGAATGGCTCCAGTAGAGAAATCAAGAGTTCAAGAAGAAGCTCAAAGGGAAAATCAGGAACAGATTGTTGCTGATGTTGAAGTTGTACTTCAACAGGAATAGGAGATGGAGGCAGTGCATGGTGAAGAAGTGGACAAAACATAGGAAACTTCTGAAAATATTGTTCTTGAAATTCTAGTGGAAGACAAAGATGCAGATGAGTGTGATGATCATGCTTCTGAATCTCAAACAGAGGTACTTCAAGAGGATTGTTCTGTGGAGGAGTTTGAAAACTCCAAGGAAAAATCTGTGGACTAACCTTCTCAGGACAAAGAAAAGGAGAAATATGATGCTGAATCATTGCCTTTGGTATTGCTGAATCAACCTGAGAATGTGAATCAAGCACAGGGTGCATCTGATTCAAGGAAAGAAGAAGTTGAAGAACTGTACAGAAAAGTATCTCATTTGGAATCTGAGAATGATTCTCTGAGAAATTCTTTAGACTTAGAACATTTGAAGTTTCAAAAGCTGGAAGAGTGTACAGTTTCAAGGCAAGAAGTTGAAATGTTTAAAGAGGATATGCTGACTCCTGTTACACAATTAAAATCTGAAATGGTTATGAAGTCAGATTTATCAGATTTGAAGTTGTTTATGGATAACCAATTTGCATCAGTTGTAAATAATGTTGTTAGTGGATCAGGTACTTCACCTGATTTAATCAGAAGGTTTTAGGCTATCAAAGCTGTGTTGAGAAATATGAATGACAGGATACAAGATCTTCAATGTAACAGTGCTCCTTTTTCAGTGTTGTTGGACAATCAGAAATTCATAGTGGATCAACTGACATCTAGTGAGCCATCAATCCAAATTCTGTTAGATCAGTTATCAGAGAAGCTGTCAGTATTTGTTGAAAAACAGGAAAGGATGCATGAGTTTTTCAGAGTCAATTTAATTGAGGATATACATATAACTCAAGATAATAGAGATCTCATTATCAATCTTGGAGATGGGATGATGAAGAGACTTCGGGAACAGTTTACAGAAATCAAGTCTGCAATTCAGAGGAGATAGACCCTATTGCCTATCTTACCCAAACCTTGATTCCTGTGTATATTATTGTCATGTATATACTACTATTTTTGAATGAAAATTTTCTTCATTTTTTATTTTTCTCTTTCCTTATTTGTTTTACTAACTTTATTTTTAGTATGCCAGTACTCCAGATTTAATTATTGATAAACTGTTCGTAATAGCATTTACTAACAGTTCAGTGCAATATTAAACGTGTTAAAATCCATGATTTTTCATTCTTTTTTATATCAAAAAAATGGGGAAAATTTGGATAAGCACAACATCAATATTTAGGGGGAGAATTAATTTTTTTGAGGGAGAAAATTAGATGAGACATTTGTATTTATAATTATCTTTTTGGTGGAGAAGTTTTTATTTAAAACATTATAACGAATTTTGAAAGTAAATTTTTTTTTGTTTAAATAATTTTTAATTATTTTATGGGTTTTTTGATCATCAAAAAGGGGGAGATTATTGAGAAAAGTATTGTTTTCAACAATGTGTATTAATGTTATTTAAAGGGCGAGATTATTGAAAATAATACTCTGTCTCTTTATGATAATTTTGATGCTCAAAAATACCCTTAGTTATTTTCTAATGATTTTACTTAGTATTTTGCAGAAGTTTATTAATTGATTTTACTCTTGAAATAACGAGAATTTTTTACTTAGCGCGGAATCTGTTTTAGAGCATTCTGGAAACACTATTCACATTTACATAGATGAATATAGCACGAAATCTATTTTAGCATGTTCTGGAATCACTGTTCATACCCTACGTGGATAAACGTAGCGTAAGGATGAAAAGAATGTATACTTTTTGAGATAAAGCGAAAAGTATGGTTAAACAACCATACGTTTTCAGAAAAGTATGGAAGAAGAACCTTACATTAGGAAGGAACCCTACGTTTTGGTTATCAGCAAAGTATGAAAGGAGAACCGTACGTAAATTCTAAAGGTTACGTTTATTTCTAAAAAGTATGGTTCATCAACCTTACTCTGTAAACAACCATACGTTCTTGGAAATGTATTGATCAGGTAAAAGTATGTATCTTTTACCGCATGTTTGAATGTTGAAGAAAAAGTATGGATGATCAACCCTACATTTGTTATCAAACCTACGTTTGAAGACTGTGTTATTAACCCTGCGTTTGGAGGCCACGTCATTTACCTTACGTTTGGCATCAGAAATTTTGGCAGATGGTATTTATGTACAACGATCAGTAAGCTGATTTCTGGACGGATTTCAAGCCGGATTTAAAGTTGTTTTTAAATTATGACTTTGACTAATTCAAATCCGTTTTATTAATGGATTTAAGATCGGATTAAAAGGAGATTTTTATGCCGAGTCTTAAGGGAAGTTACGACTTCTCTGTAAATTAAAATTTTTGAATATCGCGAATCAGAAGGTGAATTTTGTGGATCTAAATGTGCAGGAGATATGCTTTATTATATATGATCTTTCTAAAACACCAGGTACAAGGGGGTATGATTGATCTATTATTAAAATAGTTGGAAAACAGAGATTAAAACTATTCACGATTGATCTACTGATTCAATAGGAGCGTAAAAGCTCTGTTTGTTCAAGAAGAAGGAACTCGATAGAAGATTCACCTGTTCTACATCGAATATCTACTATGGATCTACTACTGCTGAGGTTGTGAACTATATCTCTATATCTACTACAACTGGATCAACTCAGAACTGCTTCGTCTTGAAGATCAATATTTCTAGAGACTTCGATCCATCTACTGTCAATTGCATTCTATTGCAATTGTGAATATTAACTGGAAATTTCTTTATTAAATTATTTTTTTTATTCTTGAGTAACCATCTTCTCGTTCGAAGCTGTGTAGATTCGTGTTTGAACCAGAAGGCTTTATTTTTCCTTGGATTGTAAAGGTGTCAACTGCCTGTACTCAGTTGTGAATCGGTCTGTGGAAAAGAGGACCAGATATTGAAAATCACCAAGCTCGTGGAATAGAGCGTTGGTGGAGTGGACAAGGGGATTTCTGTTCCCCGAACCACTATACATCTTTGTGTTCTTAATTTTACTTTTTCCGCTGCATGATCAAATCTGATAAAGTATAAAGGACAGAACTTGTTCAAGAGAAGAGTTATTGAAAAAATTGCAAAAGACACAATTTACCCCCCTCTTGTGTATAATATATAGATCCAGATCCAACAATAAGTTCTTCTGTGATAAGTTGTATGGAATTTCAAATTAGTATTTAGAGCATATTGGAGGATCTTCCAAAACATGGAGGTAAATCTTAGATCTTAGTCAGATAAAACTAATAGTGGTGTTCCATGTAGCCTCACTATCTCTATGATGTATATCCTTGCAAGTTGGTTAAGTGAAAATTCATTTTGAATTTCAATGAAGTGAACAGTCTTTGTAAGATAATCCACCATAACCCATATGGTATTATTTCCACTTGAAGTCTTTAGAATACCAATGCAAAATTTCATGGTGATGTTTTCCCATTTCTATGTAGGTATGGGAAATGGTGTCATAATCCCATTATAATGTTTTCTTTCATCCTTCACTTTCAGATATACCAGACACTTTGATGTATATTTTTTAATCTCATTCTTCAAATTGTCCCACCAATGGTCCTCTTGGATATCTTGATAATTCTTCATGCTCCCTACGTGGATGGAGAGGGTCAAGAAATGTGCATCATTCAGTAAATATTTCTATATCATTATATTTTATAATAAAAATAGTCTTGAACCAAATCTTACAACTCATTCTTCCTAAATTTTTAACTCCAATAATTTCCATTTTCTTAAATATTTCACCTTTTTCTAAATTTCAGCATCATCTCATTGAGTATCCTTTCTCTTCTCCAAAAGGGATTATTGAAAAATAATTTGAGAATATAAGGATAATTTTTGTTTCTTCAGGATTCCCATTTCAATCCTTTGAAATTATAAGAAGATTGGGTCCTTCTCAATTATCATCATTGAAAATGTTTTATGATCCTTTCTAATTAGACCATATTCCACTTTTTTCTTTACCAAGATAGTGGTTGATTGAGAAGTCATAGTCCTGGATTAACTCTAACTATATTCACTATAACATTTTAAACTCTTTATTTGTGAGTATATATTTGAGGATCAAATGGTATATATATATTTAAAACATCTCCACCTAGAGATAATGTCACTAAATTTCTAATGAAAATATTATTGTAGCCAAATCCAGGTCATGTGTGGGATAGTGCTTCTCATGAAATTTCAATTACCTTAAGGCATAGTTTATCACTTTATCATTCTATATTATACAACCCAAAACATTATTTGAAGCATTGATATATACCATGAAAATCACCCTAATTGAGGACAGCATCAAGATTGGTATAATGATATGATTATTTTTCAACTCCTTAAAGCTCTCTTCCCATTCAGTGGTCCAGAAAAACATTGTTCCCTTCTAAATTATACTGTTTATCTATTTTTAAAATCATTCTAATTTTTTCCAAAATTGTCAGTGATACTATATCCCTTTGAAGCGTTGATATATCCCTTTGTTTGTGATAATATACCCAAATAATGATACTTCTTTCATACATTAGACACATTTACTGCAATTTAAAAATAGATTCTCCTTTATCAAAGCTTTTAGAATAATATTAAAATGATCCACACAATCCTCCTTTATTTTAGAGTAAATTAAAATATCATCTACAAATACAACCACAATTTTTCTGAGGTAATATCTAAAGGAAATATTCATTAAGTTTGTAAATATTGTTGGAGAATTAATGATTCTAAAAGTCATCACTATGAACTCATAGTGTCTATAGCTTATTCAAAATGAAATTTTGGGAATATCTTCCTTCTTTACCCTTAATTTGTGATATCCCAACCAAAAGTCCAACTTAGAGAAATATGGGGGCCATGTAGTTGATAAAAAAATTCATTTATTCATGGTAGTTTATACTTTTTATTTATCATGATCTTCTGAGTTCATGATAATAAATACAGAGGTTAATTGACTCATCTTTATTACTGATGAAGAGGACTAAAACACCCCATAGCGAAGCACTCATATGTATAAAACCATGTACCATATTCAATTATAACTACTTTTTATCTATTACAACTCAATAATGGCCACTCTATAAAGATAATTCAATATGGGAAGAGATCCTGGTATAAGTTCAATTGATAACTCAAACTATTAGTCGAAAGGAAGAACAATCAACTCTTTTTGGAATAAAATAGTATAATCCCTCGCAATGGGCATGTATTAAAGCATGACTCTCTCATTTGTCTCAATCATTTGGGCTTGATATTCTTACCCCTAAGTCAATAATATCAATTCTTGAATACAAGATTCCATGGTTGATTCATCCTCCTCCTTACACTCATACATAATCATAGGATGACTTGGTACATGAATATTGATATTTCTCTCATAACAGTTTATGTTGGATTTATATAAGGACAACCAATCTATACCCAATATATCACGAAACTCCACTAAAGTAAGTAAGATGATATTTTATTAAAGATTCAGTTCCCAGAAATTGACTAGGGAGTAGTTATATACTTGGGGTGCATCCATTACTCTATTTTCCATTTTTGTAGATAGCTCAACCCCTATGTTTTGAGGTGGATCTTGAATAGTTCTAATAAACTTTCAAGATATGAAAGAATATATAGGACTATAACCAAATAGTACATTCATTATTCTTGAATGAATAACTTGTCTGACTATCACTATATTGTTCTTGAAATCCACCTTAGCTGTAGTGATAGAATATTCCCTTTCTTACTCTCTAGACCTTGGAGGTTTTTTTTATTGATTGTCTCAGACAACCCTTGTCTTAGGGAATTGGTTTTTGTAATTTCCTTATTCCTTGTAGTTGAAATATTGCATCATAGTTTGTGTTTTTATTTAAAAATTACTTTCTTCTTCCAAATTAGTGGGTTTATTTTATCCCCTTTGGAACTGATTAGCCAGATCCTCCTCTTTTACACATTTTAAATATCTATGGGTTCTGATCAGACATTTTTTTGGATGCTTCTTCTCATAATTTTGACAAGTGGGATTTTGGTTTTTCTTTTCCCCCTTTGGATTTATCTACTTATACACCTGAATAAAACTCATTTTTATGTTTTTTTGTTTCTATTACCATGAGACCAGTAATAGTTTAAGATCGTTATCTCAAAGGGAATAATAGACAATTAATTAATTATTGTCAAAGTCTCAAAACACAAGATATTTTCATAGAATTATCTTTAATCCACTAAAGAAGTGTTCTACCTTAATTCCAATGCATATAAGAAAGCTTGAGGCATACTGTGCATGTATTCCGATGTTTTCCTCATACAACTCGATAAACGTTTCTTCTTTTTTCTTTAAACTAAGGAACATCCAATATATTTTATGTTAAATATTTCAAGGAAAATATTTATTGAAAAATATTTTCTTAAAGTCTTCACATTCAAAGGAACCAATATCCTCTATGGAAATTTTGTTCTTGATTAGTGTCCACCACTAGTTGGTTTTTCCAACAATGTGATAAACATCCAACACAAATTTAACTTTATCTATGAATTTGAGGATTGATAATATATTCTCAATGGAGTTAGTCATTTATTCTATGAAGAGGGGACAAAAATATACAATAACGGAATAAGTCATTTTTATCATAAAAGAATCCACTAAAACATTCTCTTTCTCAATAGGAGGAGTTCATTTTGTGTGATTCAAATTATTATTTATAACTTAAGATAGTTGAGTCAGTACTAAAATGAATTTATAAGATACTAATTCAATGAGGTTAGGCATATCATTGGGGAAATCATCACAATGTGTATCATGTTGGTTTTTGGAATAGTTTTTTGTATTTCCATCCATTAACTAAAAATAAGAAAAATAATATGAGATTATATTAACATAAAAAAGGTAAAATTATTAACATATAAATAATAAATTATAAATGATAAGTATATCCTAACTTATGAGTCTATAGGTTTCAATATAGGTTATTAATGGTAATGTTTCCTATTAATTTTTCTAACCTAACATTTTTTTTAAGTCTTTAAAAATGGTCTATAAAGAGTTTTGTGAATTCTTATAGTATATATCTCGAAAGTATCAAACAAGGTGTGTAACAAGGCTCATTGTCATACACTATGTGATGATTGAGTATACCTCAATGTTTACTTTTTAGTGTTATTACCCATATGTACAGCTATTCTAGATACACATCCACTTGTAGTATATATATAGGTATGTATTTTCTTAGAAACCATTAACTTTATACAAAAAATTAGGGATGTTTTCTAATGTTTAGTCTTATACTTAAATATTTCACTAGAATTTTATAATCTTAATCCTCACAAATAACTATACCTTTCTATGATACCAACTATAGAAACCCTTTCCATTTATGCATATTATTATAATATTTTTAAATACAAATATCTAATAATTACAACCTTAAATGTCATGAGTCCTAGTGTCTTTGGAATACTAGGATCATGATATATCAAAAGGAAACATAATTTAATAAATATTTTATTTATTATCCATAATGAGATCATAAATCCATTTGAGCTCCTAAAACTACATATGATGACCTAGTGAATAAATAAAATAAAGGGGTGATCTAAAAATCTATATAAGTGAATAAAAATTATAAGGAAGAAAAACATGTGAGTAAAATGTATAACATGATATCATAAAAGATAAGGCTAGAGAGTACTAAAATGAGAGAATAACATAAATAACATGGTATCACTAGATCATGGAATCATAGGAAATTTGGTGACAATATATAACATTACATACACATGATTTAAGGATAACTTCAAATACAATATCACATTGTGGAAAAAGTCCCATAATGGATATATGTTTACTCGTTTATCCCATACATGACGTCTCATGAGACTAAAGCTTTACCCAATGAATTAGATATATATATATATATATACACAAACATTATAATATTTTCATTATTATTTGTGATACAATAAGTAAATCAATCATAATTCATAAACATAATAATTACTTATAGAAAAAAACTGGGTTTTATAATCATTCCTCATATCATAATCAAAGTAGATTTGATAAAGGTGGACTTTGAGAAATGAACATAAGACATGTATTATCCCCTAAAATGAAGGATAAATAAGTTAGGTATATATGAAAGTGACATGTATACATAATTTATAATAATTCCATGAAATTAAAGAGTGAGAGAAATTTAGTTAGTGAGAGAATGGTTATAACACAAAGAAAAAGGTGGTTCAGAAAGATCCCTTACCTCGAGTCTCATTCATCATGTGAATTAATTATCTTCATGAATAATTAAATTAGTTTAATTATTTAATTTCTTAATAAAATTATTCATTTTTATTATTCATTTTATTTTATTTATTATCATTTTATATTCAAATACATAATCATTTAGGCTCAACTCATACGTTTTGATGATGTTCATCTCATATATCCAAAATCACTTTAGAAAGTTGAATAAGTTCAAAGTTATTATTATTTCATAAAATATAGAATAATAATCATGAAATAATTATCCTTTTTATACATCAATTATACCCTTTAAAACCAATAATTAATTATGGTTAATAAAAATGAACTATGTTATAATCCTGGAGATGGTTGGTTGTACGTACACATGAGTAACATTATGATTTTTCAATGATCGTGATGGAAAGAAGTTAACTATTAGTTTATATTTCCATAATTATTATTATATCATTAATATTATATTAATTCTTTAAATACACTTATATATATCATCCATATGATGTGGTAAAAAACACACTGCTTTATGAGGCGATAGTTCGCTGTACACACGAACGACGTTATCATATTTCAATGAATGGTAAGGATAGAATGTATATGATGTATTAAATTTCCAAAATGATTAATATTTAATTAATTTAATATATAAATATTAAATACATCATCATGACTATCGGTGAGAGTTGATGATGGAAAATGAATTACATCAGTTCGTGATGTGGTAGTTTGTTGTACACATGAAGGATTGTTTTGTTTCCCATTTGATAGAGAGGATATAGATTTAGTTTATACCAATAATATAATAACATCTCAGTATATTTAATAAAATTATGTTATTATATAGTCATTATTTATTAAGAATTTATGGAGGTGAAAAAAAAGATACTTGGTTAAGAAACATACCTCTTTTTTAGACCTCCTCTTTAAGATTATACCTAAAGACTCCCTAGATGGGATTTCTAATCGAACCAAGGACACTAGGTTTTGATTTGGGAAGTAAAGAATGTATTTTTTAAGGTATTTTAAAAACAAAAAGTATTTTTATTCATGTAATGTAAAGGATATAAGATTCAATATTTTAAGTGATAGGGAGAGAAATATTTGGAAATACCAAAAACAATTCAATAATGGGAAGTCACTCTCAATCCCGGCACCTCAAAATTTGATAAAAATAGAATATGTAGGTGATATGTTCTATAAAAACCTCAAATTTTCAAAATAAAAATTTTTTTAAACATTTTATTACATTTACCTATAAGGTCACTCACTTTTATCATTTTAGTTTTTTAACATGGTAACTAATTCTTTATAGTTTTAACAGTTTAACCTAACCAAAAATTAAGTAAAAAAATTTACCTAATATTATTTATTATGATTAAAATTATGGGATCTATTTTATCAAATTCAAATTACATATGTTTTATTGTTAAATTTAGAATTAAACCTACAAAACGCACTGAAAAAAGGTTTTTCAAGAAATGCATTTTTCAAGAAATCGATGATCTTATATTAAGTCTATAACTAGAAATCATCATTATATGAGTTTAAATTCCTTTAAATAGATTTATAATATATAAATTTAATTTAAACATTTCCTTACTATGGGATATTTTAATTAATTAAAATCGATAAAATTTATGCACTTAAAAACATTTTACAGAAAACTGGGTTTTCAAGCATAAAAAATAATCTTATACCAAAATCATGAAAATTGACGATTAAAGTGAAATTAATTACAAGATTATAAATATAATGTTTCATATTTAACATTAATAACAAATTCAAAAATATAATTGGTTTTTAAATTACTTTATTTAATAAAAATAAATGACAGTATTTGAAAAATTAGTAATTATTCACTATTTATTGAAAAATGAATTATTTCAGAAAAATACAAAAATGTCACCATAATTCAATTTTATTTGGTGATTTTAAAGAATTTTTTAATTTTATTTAATAAAATTTATAATTTTGTTTAAAAAATATTTATTTGGTCACAAAAATAAATATTTTTTTTGAAGAAAACGTATTTTTTTAAAAAAATAATTTATTAAAAAAATTGGTACTTATTTCTTAAGTATTTACTAAAAAAATATACTTTGTATTATATTTATATTTATATATATATATCATAAAATACTTAATCCTATTCATACCCTTCTGTTTAATGACTATGTTATAATGGTTATATTCAAATAATCATGGTTCATTTTGGCTCAATGTTACATGTTATATACACTATCGAACATGGTTTTATTTTAAAAAACTCAGGGTGAAAAATTGAGAGTTATATTTTTTTATAATTAATTATTTATAAAGTTGTTCTTTTTTAATATCCTCAAAAGGAATTAGTGAATTAATATTTATTTTAGCTAACATGCAAGTAATTTTTCTATTCATTTACTTAGTTTCTTGTTGAAAGTATCTCCACCCTTAATCAAATCCATTGAATGCTCATTTTTAAAGTTATATTTGGGGGATGAAAGTGGGAATCCACTTATTTGATTTATAAAATCATAAAATAGTTTGGATAAAAAAAATTATCAAGATTATTTTTTCCATTTAAAATAAATTCTTTATTGTTTTGAAAATCACATGTTGGTCCATTGTTGTTTTGATTATAAAAATAATCCCCATTTTATAACACCCACATGTTACTTTAATTGTTTATTTTTTTTATTTTTTATTATGTTGTGTCATATTAAGCAATATTTATTTTCAAACATGAAATTTTATATTTTTGGTTGTTTCATGGTTAACCTATATAGTTAAGAGTAATCATGCATGAATAGTTAAAAGGGTATTATTTTTGAGGTAGTGGAGTTTGGAACAGTCTATATATGGTTTTCCAAACCATGTAGATATTTTAAGGAGACCATGTGGCTTGAGTGTTGTATAAGGGTAAACCCACATGGTTGGCACACAATTTCCCCTAACTATTTAGCCAAACCTTATGATTTAACTATATTTTAAAATTTTAGTGAAATCTGTAAAGTTCCCCCTCTATTTTAAGGGTATTTCACCCCTCTCCCCTCTTATTCAACTCATCCAATCCTATGTGTTCCTCATCCATGTTCCTATATCTTCTTGTTCTTTTGATAATTTCAAGTTCAAGGACAATTCTTCCAGTTAATCCCCCTATATATATTATTCTCTCATTCCTTCTCTATTTTCCCATGGTTCTAACATATATTATCAACCTTAGGAGTATTTTTGGATGATTTATGATTCATGGTTGATTTAATGATGGTGATTTCATTTTCTAAGTTTATTATATTTTTTTCTATCCTTGTTTTGGTGTTCATCATCGAAGGTGACATGTTCTAGATTCTTTTATCTTTGTTTCCATGACATTGAGGTAGGTGTTTCTATATATTTTATTTATTTTGAAATTCAATGTATTCGTATAATTTATAAATCTCTTTTTATTAAAAGTATGAATATATTTGATACATTTGATGTGTTTCTAAATCATTTTTATGAAATTTGATATAGAAATAAAGGGTTAATGGTTTCCACTTATGAATCTCATTTTTTCACTTTAAAATGAAATATTTTCATGTGTTAAGTATTTTTGAAATTCCAATGAGGCTATTTGAAATAGTTTGAATAGTGTGTGTTTTATTTTTATCATGTTTGGTTTTCAAAGGGTTAAAACTAAGTATTTAAGGGATATTATTTTTACAATTATTTTTTCCCTTGAAATTATTTAAAGGGGTTCATTGATGATGAAGTTCCCAATAATATAATGACCACTTAGAAGGAGGGTGAATGAGTGGAAATATTTTAATATTTATTTTCTATTTAAATTAACCCTTGAAAATTTTTAGAGTATCTATCCTCTATAATTTATCTCACAACTTTTCTCATATCTAAAGAAAATAAAGTAAAGAAAGGCACAAAAGATTACAATGTTCTACCCCCTTATGGGTGACTACATCCATCATGTTTCAACTATTCTCAACCCATGTAAATTCACTATGATATGATGTGAATATAAATGAGAAAAATCCCATAAATATCCTTTTATATAACATCTTGTTACTCAATTTTAGGTACTTTATCTCTTTTTTATTTTCTTTTTTTTTTGATCTTTTCAGGTTATTTTTGAATATTTTTGAAAATTTCTTGGATGTTTTTTGGAATTATTCATAGTTGGTTCATGGCTAGGGAAAGCCATGAAGTTTTGACTAGGATACCTTGAGCAATTTATTGAGGTTATGGAGTGGGTGTGATGTTTTTTAAAACTATGTGGCCTCCCCCTTAAACTGTGTGATATAGGATAATGGTGATTTTCATGATCGAAACATGATTTATTAAACTGTATAGACCAACCATGCACCCTTATTAGTAGCCCAGAAGTACACAATTGGTGAAGAGTTTTTCAAACCATGTGGAAAAACTATGCATCTCTTCCCAAATCCCAGTGAGGGTAAATGATTAGGTACACTATTAGTAATAATTTTGTGGATTATCCTAGGAAATAATGTAAACATGTTTTTAATCCCTAAAAAATTAATTAAAATCTCAAACTCCTATTTATAAATCCTAAACACTTCTTAATAAAACTTAATCTAACCCTTTTGGATTTCAGAGGCTCTTCTGAAGAGGATTTTAGCTTTACAACCCCTTTACTCTCATATATAACTATTAGTGGATGTGATTGATCTATATTTAGAAATTGAATTATATTTGATTTGGAATCCCCCAATTTTTTCAACTATCCTTCTTTGAGAGTGAGGATTCTCATGGTTTTGGTGGGTCTAAAACATGACTTTATAGATTGAGATTCTATGGATTCCTATTTCATCTTCCTCAACATTAACTCTCCATTGGCAGTTCCCATTTATAATGATTAATTAATCATGTGATTAAATGTAGGTGGTTCCATAAGTATTTCCCCTATATTTGAAACCTTGATTTTCTTTATTGATTTTAAATTTAATTTCAATTTATTTATTTGAATTGAGTGGGTTTGATGTTTTATTTAAAACGGTATGGTGCGACTTCCAAGACCCAAATTCCACTTAATAGGTTCCTTGATCCCAATGGGACACATAGCCTCAAGCACATCTCCCCAAATTCTACAGGCTACTGACTAGTAGTGAGGGCCTAGGTTGTGTCTATGGGGAGACTATACCCTCATTACCAGTGTGTAGCACAACAGATAAATAATAATAAAGTTAAATATCAGAAGCAATATCGGTAAACAATAGAAGCATAAAAAATTAATATATAGACAAGTATAACAATAATTGAATCGATTGGAATAACTGATGATGATATTTCATGTCACTAGAAACTGGAAAACATGGATACAAGACAGAAGGCATAACATGTTCCACAAAAGTATAATGGAAATCAAAATATTATCCCAATCATCCCAAGCTTTAGCTTAGTCATCTGTTATCAAGGTCCATCATAAATAACAATAAATAATGTTTTTTAATCCATATGTATCCCTTTATCAATACTTGCATTCATGTAATCAACCTCGGGAAATAAATGGCTCCCAGAGAGGGTGTGAGATAAATCTTAGTGGACCACCACCAATGGTGTCTATAACATCCAGCCTCTGTAATGGAAATGTAACAGAATGAAATAATGAATATATAAAGTAGAGTAGTAAAATGTAACTAAATAACTAAGTACCTACTTTATCCCTTATATAGTATCTAAACATGTAACTAGTTCATTATTTGGTTTTTACTCATTTATAATTAAGTAACATTTTAACAATAGTAAAGGTTCCAAGATGTAACAAGGCAACCTGTAATGATATTTAATAACAAAGTTCCAAGGTAATAACTGAGTCAATATAAACCTCAATGGATACTAAATTAGTAATAACTATAGCCTGGATATGTGTAACAGTGTAATTTAGGGATCATAGTCCAAGGAATTCAATAATAATATGCCTACCAATCCCAAAGAGTTCATCCAAGGTAAAACGAGGATATGTAATGATTGGGCCCAATGGGATTTAACCGTGACACCTAATTTTCAATGGTGGATCCATGAATTGTATCATGTAGTACCACATGAGGGATCCTATTGTGTCATACCAAGAATCCAAAGTTATAAAAGTATTGGTTTCTAGGTGGGTCTCAACCTACGAAAGATGATTCCTTGAATTCGGAATGGGGCCCCAAGTGATCAAGGCATTCCCTCAGGAATCCAAGGCGAGATCGAGTCAGAACACTCATATTTTTGATAATAAAGTCATATATAATTCATAAGGTTAAATCCATTTCCATTCATTAGTGTGACATAGCTAATTGAGCACGCAACCATTTAATCAGTTCATAATTAATCAATAAGTTTGTTTGGTCAAGCCTTTCCTTTCATTAGTGTGACAAGGCCAAGTATCATGAAACCATTCATTTAATCCATTTCATAAATTTTCATAAGTCAATGTTTAATATTTTACCTTCCATTACTATGGTAAGGGGGGATACATACATGCAACCTATTACTCAATTACATTTAAAAAAGGCAAGTCATATACTTAGTATACTTTCCAATTTCAATTTCACATTTAATTATCAAATTGGAGAACTTACCTTATGTGGTTCAAGTAGTGCTCATACAAGGTACTTTCTGTTGTGAAATTCAAAATTTAAATAAATCCATTTTATTTAGAAAAACTTACCCTTATAAATTTCAAGCTATAGAACATTTGAATAGTGGCTCAAACATTTCAAAACACTAAAACGAAAATTATGGCATAAAATTATACATGGGATGGATGTATTTATGAGATTAACCACTAAAAACTAATCACATATTTATAAATATCATAACCATGTGGTTCTAATTATTATAAGCATGAAACATATTTTCAATAAATGGCATACAATGAAATCAGCAGGCCCCACATGACAATTCCAATATCAATGAACTTGGGGGATGAGTTATAGACCACCTACCTTAGGCATGTATGACTCTCATCCTCCAGTATCAGCCACTAATTTGGATTATAAGGGAGTAAATCTGAGAAAAAGGTAAACAAGATCACACCTCGATAACTAGGTTGAGGGAAAGAGAGAAGAATAGATCAAACGGACTTGGGTTCTTACTATTGCACATCCAATGTGACAAAGGGAAGCTCAAATAGATCTCAAATGAATTGGATCTCTTTATCCCTGGATTAGAAGAAAAAAAGATCCAAAATGAGAGGAAAGGAGGCTAATATTTCTTGAAATATTAATAGGTAAGAAGGAGTAAATTAAATATATAATTAAGGGAAAAAGGTAAAATTACACAAAATTTAGCATGTGAACATTTTTTTACACAGTTTAAAAAAAAATTCACAAACCATGCATGGGTACCTATAGAAATGGGCGTATAACATAGTTATAACACATGGATAGGGAAACCGTGTGCCAACCATCTGAGATGGCTCTACCCAAAAATGCAGACAATCTGCATTGTTAGATTTAATAGTGCGCCTTAAACTCATGGTTTACTCAAACCATGTGACATGTCCATTTTTTCAAAAAAATATGGGTTATGGGCTCTGAAAAATCCCCAGACACCCTTGGGACATTTACTAACTCATTAGGCATCCATATGAGGTCCAAAATAAATAATTAGACCAAAATTTAAAGGATCCATAACATAGTTGAAAAATGGGTTATTACAGTCTTCCCCCCTTAAAATAACTTTTCCCTAAGTTCACCATCCAAGGGTATAGAAATACTTTCTGAGAACAACTCTTTATACTAGGCACGTACGTCGGCCTACCGCTCCCATGTCTCATCTTGCACATGGTCGTGCTTCCATAAACCTCATACTAGATGGACATAACGGCCTCAGAGAGACATCATTCTTTAGTCAACTATACATATTGGATACTTCCCAAATGTAGCATCGACATATAACTCAAATTCCTCAGGATAAAAGGTATGAGAAAGGACTGTATGATATTGGTGAAGCTTTGAAACATGGAAGATGTTATGCATGGATTGGTACCTTTGAGGTAGTAGCAACTTATAGGTTATTGGTCCTACTCTCTCTAGAATCTCAAACAACACTATGTAATGAGGTGACAACTTCCCTTTATTTCATAACAATATATTCCCTAGCCCAGGTGATACTAAATGAAAACATGATCCTTGACCTCGAACTCTAGAGGTTTCCAATAAAGATCAGCATAATATTTCTATCCAGACTAAGAAAAAATCATACACATCATGATCGGTCATACATGCTCTGAAGTATCTTGAATGAGACAAGGACCTAGTAGTGTTGTCTCACCAGTCTCTATCAAGTATAGGGTTGAATGACACAACCTACTATACAATCCCTCCAAAAGAGCCATCTAAATCATCGCTTGGAAGCTATTATTATAGTATAACTCAATGAAAGGGATATGATTCTCCCAAGAACCACTAAAATCAAGGACACATGATCGGAGAATGTCCCCTATGACTTGTATTGTCTATTCTAATTATCCATCGATTTGAGGGTGGAAAGATGTTATTATAATCACCTATGTTCTCATAGATTTCTGCAAGCCCTACCAGAACCGTGATGTGAAATGATCATCCCTATCTGAAATGATAGTATGAGGGACCCCATGTAGTCCTATTATATCATGTACATAAATTATTCTCGTCTCATCAATTGATAATGTTTCTCAAATAGAAATGAAGTAGGATGATTTTGTTAGTTGGTCAATAACTACCCATACAACATCGCTGCCTGTCAGAAACCTAGGAAAGTTGACTAAGAAATTCATAAAAATATCTTCCCATTTCAATTCCGAGACTGGAAGTCAAAATAACAAGCCTACAAGTCTCTGGTTGTCCACCTTCTACTACTGACAGGTGGAACACCTAGTGAAAAAGCCTCTTATATGATGTTTCATCCTAGGCCACCAATATGGTATCACATATCTCGATACATATTGGAGATCCCTGGATGAACTGGACACTGAGAAGTGTGGGACTCAGACATCAACTCATATCTCATATTTGTTGAAAACCAAGAACATACATGAATATCTAGAATGTCATCTCTATTAATAGACCAATCTGAATATGGGTTATCTTCTGATATACCCTCATGGAGAATCAAGCCTTCAGAATCTGAAAATCGTCTACTCTTCACCTTATCAAGGAGGGAATAAGTAACTATAAAATATAAGAGGTAATACCACTTGTGACTATCATGAAACTCTAGATGTATCTTAGATAATAAGGTCATTAACTTCCACTCATCATTGTCTTCCCATACGGCCTATGTTTTAGTTTTTGAACTTAGCGCATCTGCAACCACATTTCTCTTCCCAGGCATATAGGCAAGATCAAAATCAAAGGATTGTAGAAAATCAAACGATATTCACTATATAAGATTCAATTTACATTGTGAAAATATATATTTTATGCTCTTATGTTGTGTTTACACCACAAATCACTCACCTAATAGATAGTGTCTCGAGCAATGTGAGACATGGAAATCCCCTTCTATCTCAAGGCTGTGTGTTGTGTAGTTTCTATCATGAGGCCTCAACTTCCAAGATCCATAAACAACTAATATATCCTCTATAATCATCACTTATCCTAGGCCAATTATTGATGAATCAAAAAAGATGGTATAAACTATTCCTAGCTTTGGAAGAGTTGGAATAGGTGTCGAGACAAGCCTCCCTTTCAACTCCTGAAAGGATTTCTCGCATTCTTCTGACCACAGGAACTTGAAACCCTTCTTTGTAAGACCAGTGAGAGGAGAATCAATGCATGATAATTCATATATTAAATACTTGTAATATCCAATCATCCCTATTAAACTCCCTATATCAAGAAATTTCTTGGGTTGCTCCTAGGAAAATATATCATTAACCTTTTCTAGGTTAAAAGATACACCTGATTCAGATATAATATGACCCAAGAGGTGAACTTTTTTTATCTCGAAGTGTCACTTAGAAAACATAGTGTAAATATGATTCCTTCTCAATGTATTTAGAATGATATCAAGGTGCTTATCATGATTTCTATGAGAGTGAGAATACACCAAGATTTCATCCACAAAAACTACTACAAAAGAATCCCAATAAGGGTGAAAAAAACTATTCATCAAAGCCATGAAAATGGTGGGTGTGTTCGTAAGACCGAACAACATAACAATGTACTCATATAGACTATACCTATTACGAAAGGTTGTACAAAGTATGTATGATGGCCTTACTCACACATGGTGATATCCTGACCTGAAGTCAATCTTAGAGAAGACCCTATCTCCTTGGAGCTAGTCGAAGGGATCATCTATTTGAGGAAATGGATATCAGTTCTTAACTGCAAGATAGTTCAACTGTTGATAATCCATGAAAATAAAAATGGTCCCATACTACTTTTGTTGAAAATCATGGGAGAACCCTAAGAGGAAGTGATAGGTCGTATAAAACCTTTGTCCTCTGATCGTACCATGATTCACTGTTTCATTTTCATCCATACACCATTGTATTAAACTGAATTTTTATTGTAAATTCAAAATATAATAACAAAATTAACTTCATTTTTTATTCAATTATTTTGTTTTTATCACTATTAAAAAGGTAAATGCTGTTTTTTTATAATTTCATTGAAGGTGGAGATTATTTGGAGGATGCATGAGGAAGTCCATGAAAAATGGGCCAAACTATGTAGGATCCAAGCACACCAGTAGATTAATCCACACTCTTCTAATAGAAAGTGAATCCAAATGGGATGATATTTTCTCGTCTAGTCTAAAATTTAATAGGATGCATTTAATATCAAGTAACCCAATCCCAATTTGGCTTATAAGGGGCCCATCCGAATTGACCTATCCAAGCCACCGAATCTGCATAAAGTCAAAAGTAGAATTCTAAAATATGTTCATATCTCAAGATGTTATTGTCCAATTGATTCAAAACATTCAGTGGTGGTATTGAAGAAGTGTTTCTATAACTTTCTAGTTTTTTAAAAATAGATATTCAACTGTCTAGTATCCGAAAAACATTCTCCAAGTGGTTTATCAAAATCTGGGTGCCCAAGACCACTTCCCATTTTGGCTATAAAAAGGCACCTTGGGACCCCATTTGGGAGTTTGAACTATAAGAAAATCTCTACCATTTTTGAGTCTTATAGGTGTCTCCTCCTCATTCTAGAATTTCTATAGGCCCCTATCATTATAGAGGTATCAAGAATGAAGAAGGAGTTCCACCCGAGCTTCCTCCTCTTCCCGATGTTGAGCTAAGCGATGGGTGATCGTTGCGAGGGAGATACACACTTGAAGAGGGAGTTATGAAACATAATTCTCTAACAGTTTTTTGTATATTTTGTTTTTTAATTGTTCTTTTATATTCATATTAACATTTTTTATGCATTTAATTGAAATACTTCTTATTTCATAACCGATCAGTATGTAATTTTAAGTGTGTGACTTGTGTTGTTCTGATTGGACAACATAAGAGATATCTTATTTCCAAAAAAATTTAGATTTCTGTGTTCCTTTAAAAACATTAATTCATTATTATGGTTTTGATCTTGAAGATATGATTTTTATGTCATTTTTAGTCCTATTTTCATCATTTTAGGGGTTGTGGGTACCCAAGATCTTGGTTAACCCTCAATCAAAGGATTACACCAAAAACCTAATAATAAATTAAGAATAAGGAACTTTTCAAGTGGTGTAGTAACTTATAAATGATCATTTACTTATCATATATTTTCACAATTTACTTATTCCTCAACTATTAGACTCTTTAAATTAATTTAGTTTTATAAAACTATTTTTAAAAATCACCCCCATTTTTATTACTTTATATTAAAAATGCATAATCTAAACCTATCAACAATCCTTGAGAGACGAATTAGTGTCTAACCTATACTATAAATAAATATTAAATTCATAATCAATTTTACATGTCCTAAAAACACAGTCAAATTTTGGCATCGTTTCTAGGGAGTGCTTTGGTTTTTACTGCATGTTTTTTTGTAAAATTTATGAACATTTATTTATTTTTATCTTATATATCTACCTATATTTTTGTGTTCTGATTTATTTATTTTATATGTTCTATGCAGTTTTCATTCTAATTCGGGAGACCTACCACCATTTGAACCCAAAAAAGAGAGGATCCTATGCTAGCGACACCGAGACATAGAAGAGAACCCTTTGAAGAAGGACACACAAAACCTCGACAATCCTCTCAGTCCTTATACTTATTCTTATGGAACCGACCTAAAACTGAAATAAAATTACATAATATGTCTGAAAACAATGGAAAATTAAAATAAATAACCTCACCTGATGTTGATATCCAACCCATATACATTCATTTACAAGGTGAGGCACCCATTTTTGAACTAAAATCTGGTTTAATTCATCTATTACCAAGATTCCATGGACTTCCTAGAGAGGATCCACACAAGCATTTAAATGAATTTAATATTGTGTGTTCTACCTTAAAACCTAATAATGTAGATGAATAATAAGTAAATCTTGTGGAATTACCTTTATCATTATAAGATTCTTCAAAATATTGGCTTTACTATGTTAATTCACCAATAAGAGGTTGGGCGGACATGAAACACCTTTTTCTTGAAAAATATTTCCCAGCCTCTTGAACTAAAACAATAAGGAAATAAATGCATGTTATAAGAAAATATCAAGGGGAAACACTTCATGAATATTGGGAAATATTTAAAATATTATGTTCAAGTTGTCCACACCACCAAATAAGAGATCAACTTTTAATACAATATTTTTATGAAGGTTTAATTCCAATTGATCATAACATTATTGATGCTGTTGTAGGTGGTGCTCTGGTAGATAATACCCCAATTTATGTAAGAACCCTGATTGAGAATATGGCACATAACACTCAACAATTTTGTATAAGGTCAATTGTACCCATTAGAGGTGTCCATGAGGTGCAGAGTACTGAATTCGAGAAGAAGGTGGACACAAAGTTTGAAGAGGTAGTTACTATTCTTCGACAAATCTCTCTTTTCCAAGGAAAATCCCAATCTCCTCCTCCCATACATTATGGTATATGCTCTTCTGACACCCACTACTTTGACCAATGTACTCAATTGAGTGAAACTTCTGAGATTTGTGAGGAAATATTTCCAAGCTTCCCCTATAACCAACCCTTTAGGAAAGAACCATACTATCTATCAAATTCTAGGTGTAAAGAATATCAAGCTTATAATAAAGGGGGTATTCAAACCAACCTCAACAATAATGGAACCAATCCGGGCAGATTAGTCATCCACCACCACCCAGAAATACCCAACCACCACAAAGGCCATTCCAAACACCCCCTCCAAAACATGAGCCTAGACTAGTAGATATGATGAAGAAAATGGCATCCAATAATCTTCTATTCTAACAAACCACCCAACCATCCATACAAGACCTCAAAACCTAATTTGGCCAACTATCTAACTCAATGGGTGAGATTCAAAGTCATGGGTCAGGTAAACTACCCTCTCAACCATTAGTTAACCTTAGGGATAAATAAAATGTTAGTTCCATCAACCTTAGGAGTGGAAAATAACTATAAATTCAAATAAATCCTCTATTAGAGTCATCCCCTATTGAGGAAGCCTTTATCCCAACCATTAGAAATGTTCCAAATGTTGAAAAACCATGTCTTGAGAGAAGACCTTCCAAAAGAAAGAGAGTATATGTCAATGAGTCTCCTAGAAAACCCATTCCTCTTCCATTTCCCCAAAGGGCCACCCAACCTAGAAAACAAAAGGAAACAGAACTTAATAAGGAAATTTTAGATACTTTCAAAAAAGTGAAAGTAAACATCCCCTTGATTGATGTTGTGAAACAAATTCCACAATATGCCAAGTTTCTAAAGGAGATGTGTACATACCAAAGCCAGCTTTGTGGAGATGAAAAGGTGACCTTTGGGAGGAACATATCATCATTAATAGATCCATCACTTCCCACCAAGTGCGATGACCATGGGACATTCTCGATTCCATGAACTATAGGGGATTATTCATTTTCCAATGATATTCTTGATTTAGGTGCTTCTATTAATTTGATGCCTCACTCCATTTACTGTACATTAAAGGTTAGGGAACTGGAGACCACTAGAATTATTGTTCAACTAGCCAACCGAAGTACCTCACACCCCTCTGGTGTGTTAGAGGATGTTCTTGTGAGTTGGAATTTTTAATTTTTCCTACTAATTTGTATGTCATAAAAATGGAAGATGATAGGATGAATAGACACGCCCCTATTATATTGGGGATATATTTATTAAAAACCACCAAAACCATAATGAATGTCTATAATAGTACATTATCTATGGAACTTGGTGGTTATATAGTCAACTTTAATATCCTTTATTCCATGAAGCACTCCTCAGAAGAACATTCCCCTCTCTCTATTAATTCAATTGATGTACTCCCTTCCCCTAAAAAAATATTTTCTTTCCCCTGACCCCCTTTCTAATTTTTCATCATTAATTGAAATTCTAGGAAATTGATCATGGATTTATTGTTGTAGTGTTCTAGAAAAATGTCACTCATGTTTATTAATTTATTATTTCTTAAACATTGAGGATCCACTGACCATCGATGATACTTCTAAACTTGTAAATTCCCATTCCTCATTTGAGGATGATACCATTGAGTAGTTAGATGATTTTAGTGACCTCTAACTTTTACACACACTCCCATAAATCCAAAATCCAATATAATTGGAACTGAGTAAAATACCTAAAGATTTAAAATATTCATATCTTAAGAATAGAAATAACCAGCCCATCATCATTGATAGTTCACTCCCTCTTGAGCATGAATTAAGACTGATTGAACTTTTGAGGGATTATAAACAAGCATTTGGATGGATATTTGAAGACATTCCTGGTATTATACCACCAGTTTTTACACGTTATATTTTATTAAATGATGAGGCTAAACTAGTAAGGAAGGCACAATATTGACTGAACCCAGATCACCTAGAATTTGTGAAAAAGGAGGTAACAAAATTATTGGCTACTAGAATTATTTAACCCATCTCTGATAGCCAATAGGTTAGTCTCATTCAATTAGTTCCTAAAAAAGTTAGCCTTATAGTAATCATAAATGAAAATAATGAATTGGTTCCAGCTCATGTGAAGAATAGCTGGTGTGTCTGCATAGACTATCGCTGACTAAACCCACACACTATGAATGAACATTTCCCTTTTCCATTCATTGACCAAATTCTAGAGAGGCTAGCAGGTAAGTCCCACTACTATTTCCTTAATGGGTATTCTGGATACTTTCATGTCCATATTTCCACCGAGGATCAGGAAAAGACAACCTTCACTTCCCCTTTGGAACATTTTAATAAAGGAGGATGCCATTTGGTCTATGCAATGATCTAGTTACTTTCCAACGATGCATGGTTAGTTTTTTTGGATTACCTAGATAATTGAATTGATGTTTTCATGGATGATTTCACTGTGTATGGATCCTATTTTGATGAATGTTTGAGTGGTCCTGCTTCAGTCCTACATCACTGTATTGAAAAGAATCTCATATTGTATTATGATAAATGTCATTTCATGGTGCTACAAGGTATCGTTTTGGGAAATGTAATTTATAGGGATGGTATCCAAGTAGATAAATCAAAAGTGGATGTCATTTCTTCCCTACCATTCCCCCAAAATATATGGGAAATGTGGTATTTCCTAGGTCATGCTGAATTTTACCATCCTTTCATTAATGACTTTAGTAAGACTGCACTCCCACTCTCTCCGTTAATCCAAAAAGAAAAAGATTTTTTTGATAAAGAATGTGAATAAGATGTTAATAAGTTAAAATAGAGTCTCACATCACCCCTGGTAATCGAACCACCATAGTGGGATTTACCATTTGAGCTCATATGTGACGCCTCTAACTATACATTTTGGAAAGTCTTATCACAAAGGGTCGATCGAGCTCCACATGTCATTGCCTATGCTTCACATACACTACACCCTACCCAAAAAAAGTACACCACAAATGAAAAATAATTTTTTTCCATTGTTTTTTCTTGGAAAAATTCAGGTCATAACTTTTGGGGTCCAATGTCATTGTGTTCTTAGACCATGAATCCCTCTAGTATCTCTTTATGAAACAGGAAGCCAAACCACATCTCATTCGCTGGATGCTCCTCCTTTAGGAATTCAATTTAGAAATTAGAGATAAAAAAGTAGAAGATAATGTGGTGGATGACCATATCAGTAGGATCCACCCATCCTTTGAAATTGACCCATCACCCTGTATTCCCATAAATGACATGTTTCTTGATGATAAATTATATCAAGTTTAATATGATATTCCTTGTTATGATGAAATTGTAAATTATTTGGCAGCATCTTACATTCCTACTGATTTCAACAAAAACCAGGATAACTATCTAAAACATGAGTCTTTTTGGTACATTTTGGATGACCCCTACCTCTGGCACACATATAGTGAATAATTCCTCAAGCGTTGTGTTTCTGAAAGTATGTTTCAGTTAGTCCTTAGGTTTTGACAAACTATTTTATTTGGGGGCCACTTTTGTCCCCAACGGACTGCTCATAAGGTCCTTGAATTTGGTCTCTTTTTCCCACATTATTTCAGCATACGCATGACTTCTGTAAATCTTGTCCATGCTGCCAAAGAATGTGAAATGTCTCTAAAAGAAATGAGATTCCACAAAAACCTTTGATATTCCATGAAATTTTCTATGTTTGGGGCATTGACTCTATGGGACAATTTCCAAATTCATTTGGGAACCTGTACAATATTTTGGAAATGGATTATGTTTCAAAATGGATAAGGGCATAAGCTACAAGGAATGATGATTCTAAGTTGTGGAATTTTTGAGAACCCAAATCTTCTATAGGTTTGGATTACCTAGGTTCATTATTAGTGACCAAGGTTTTCATTTCTACATCTAAACAATGGAATCACTTTTTCATTGGTATGGGGTCGGTTATAGAGTTTCTATTGCATATCACCTATAGACCAATGGTCAAGATGAGGTGTCTAATAGAGAGGTAAAACAAATTCTTGAAAAAAAGGTTCAACCCAATAGAAAATATTGGAGTCATAGACTTAATGATTCATCATGGGATTATCGTACTACCTTTAAAAATCCCATTGGAATGTCACCATATCAACTAGTGTCTGGAAATAGTTGTCACCTACCTATTGATATTGAGCACCGGGCATACTAAGATATAAAACAATGCAATTATAGTCTTTCTGGTGTATTTTCTCAAAGTAAGTTACAGATTCAGGAGCTAGAGTAAATGTGAAGAGAGGCATATGAGAACTCTAGGATTTATAAAGAGCTAACTAAGGCTACGCACGACCATATCATCCTTTATCATCAGTTCCAAATTAGGAATAAGGTCCTCCTCTATAATGTAAGGTCAATGTTGCATCCAGGTAAGTTTTTTTACCATTCTTTTAGACTATACACTATTACTAATGTATCTCCATTTGGTATTGTTCATGTTCAAAATGAAGAAACAAAGAAAATCTACACTGTCAATGGGCAGTGACTGAAGCACTTCTATGAATTCATTCTAGTGTTCCAAATGGAGGAACTCCACGTTCAAGAAGTAACATACCAATTACACCCACTAGGTTTTATCCTTCATTCCCACATTCTTTTTTTTATTACTGTGAGAACACTGCCCACTTTAGGTGTGTGGGGATGGGTATATTCCTGGGTTAGTTAAAAAAAATTCATTATCTTTCCTCCTTTTCTCTTTTTATCTTGTTGAATTATATTGTTACTTTCCCCCTTCCCTCCCCCTCACCTTTGTGCCGGAGTATTAATTTTTTTTGCCCACTTTATCATGGAAAATGATGCTCGTTTTATTATGAATGTTTTTTAAAATTCATGTGGAATGTCCATATTTCATGTTGTTTTAACACTCAAATTTTTTTTTATGAAATGTGCATTTTAGCAAGAACTCAATATTATGGTGTGACTTTACTTTTAGGTTTAGTTCTTTGTGGATGATATAAATGTTTGTATCATTTCCAAACCATTTAGAATAATTCTACTCTTTTGTGGACAGTTTGAGGGAAAATTTTTCACTTAATATCTCCACACTTTTTTTCACCCAACCATGAAGTGTGAAATTTTCTTACTTAATGGAATGTAAATATAAGTTAGTTTTATTTTTATCTACTTTCTAAAATCATTTTGACATATGTTTGTTCCTTGTCTGATCTATTTCATTACTATACTAGATTGACCTATGCGTGTGTACCTATTATCAAACTGTTGTATGCCCTAAAAAAATCAAAAAAAGGGGTTGTATATTGGGAAGGTCAAAAACCACCCTTCCTTGACTTTTGATATTGTTATAAATATTACAATTAGTATCGTGAGGAGATCAAACAAGGGTTGTGAGAAGAGTGTGACCTTGGTTCCAAATGAAAATTTTGAAAGAAAATGAGGGGAGTGATGAAATGTATAGAATATGGAGATATCTTGGTCAAGAGCTTATGGTTTGACTTCTAGTAATACTTAATTCAGTGGGTCTTGAGATTTTATTGCAAAGGATGTGGGGAAAGTTCAGTGGAAAATAACTTGTAAGTAGACAATTATTAAAATAACTTATATTTACTCTACATAAAGTGTAAATAATATCATGAAATGGTTTTCACACACACATGTGGAGAAGTAGTGACATTATTAACTTTTAAATTATTTTCTTTTATTGGTATCGTGCATCTCTTGGAATTTCATTTGGATGCAATTTTTTAGACTCATTTTTCTGTGATCACTGAGAATAACTCCTCAATGTAATTTTTTTTATCACATTTCAATCAGGAATTAAATTTTCATTGAATGTTAAATATTCATGAAGTTTTAAATATCTATATGCACAATTTTTGGAAATATGACTCACATTAGGAGTGTAAATGTTTAGGTGTGGGGGTGTGATCGTACCACGATTCACTGTTTCATTTTCACCCTTACACCATTGTGTTAAACTGAATTTGTATTGTAAATTTAAAATATAATAACAAAATTAAATTCATGTTTGATTCAATTATTTTGTGTTAATAAATGTTAAAAAGTTAAATGTTACTTGTTTTGATAATTTCATTGAAGGTGGAGATGATTTGGAGGACCCATGATGAAGTCCAAGAAACATTGGCCAAACTGTGAAGAATCCAAGCACACTAGTAGATTAATCCACAAAATTCTACTATATCATCAATACAAATAGAATTTAATTTTTTGGGTTAGTCCAAAATGTAATAGGATACATTGCATCTCAAGGAACGCAATCCGGATTCGGCATGTAAGGGACTATTTCCCTCGGAATTCGGGGATGACCTCCTGGATGGGAGATTCAAACGTTCCAATCGGTTTCTAATGGGTTTGTTCATAGAACCGGAAAAATCCAATGATTCCACATCCATTTGGACCTACTTTCCAAAGGTAGGTGCTCATTTTCTTGTGGACTGATGAGGCTTAGGAATTTGCATTGGTCGAGAGGATGGGAGGTCGGACTCATCACACCTTTTTGAGGGGAATTATTGTCTATTCTGGGACTCTCTTTATATATTTAAGTTATGTTCGTGAATCCTTATTACATTACCAAGTATAAAATGAGCTTTCCTTCAATTTTGACAATCAATGATTAAATATGTAAGAAATTTAGAGAATATTTTATATGTATTTGAGGTTCTTCATCAATAGATAATCATCTATATCTATTTATAGATTCTTGGTCAATGGTATCCTTCAAAACATTTATATAAAAGTCTCTTGGTCATTATGATGACCAGGCTGGTTTTAAAGCCACTCAGTGGGGCACTTGAAGTTTATTTTCATTCATAAGGACATGAATTATTTTAGAATTGGGATCGAACCCGTAGATGGGCTACCTACGTATCCTTTGTTTTGGAAAAGGAATCAGAACCCACGTAGTTCGAATAAGGGAATATAATGTTTATGATTGATGGTTCAAATAAGGATGTCATAATTACTTTTACTCTCTAAGCTCACGTGAGTCATGCTCGGTGTGAGAAACAAGAGGTATTGGTAATAACATAGACAATTGGGCCATGAAATATGTAATCATAAGAAATGGTTTGGGGATTATGTATGTACGACTGCCCAGATAAATGAAGATTAGGATTTACTTTAGGGAGAAAATCCAGGAACAGGGTCCACAAAAGGTATATGTGCTTCATGGAGATTTGAATACTTTAATTTGGGACTTATTCCTGAAAAGGAAGCCCATATTAGGAGAGGATTGATAACTGGGTTTTACTCCTGAGAAGGAATCCCAGATCAAAAGTAAATTAGGACTGGTTAAGAGAAATTAAGGGACTTGGGGCTTACTCCTGAAAAGGAAGCCCAAAATTTATGACTAGGACTTATTCCTGAAAAGGAGGCCCAGGTTAGGGGACTTGGGGCTTACTCCTGAAAAGGAAGCCCAAAATTATGACTGGGACTTATTCCTGAAAAGGAGACCCAGGTTAAGGGATTGAGGTTTGGGGCTTACTCCTGGGGAGGATGCCCAGATTTGGGAATTTTAAGAATTTGGGGCTTACTCCTGAGGAGGATGCCCATATTTAAGACTTATGACTGGGGATTATTCCTAAAAAGGAGACCCCAGTTAAGGATTCTCTCATCTTAAAGGATGAGGTTGAATGAATGAACTCTCCCTATTTAGTGACATAAAGATATTTAAATCACTAGGTTTTGAGAGATATTCCACCGAATTCCTTTCAGATAAGGAAGTAAAATCAAGAAATCATGCCATAAATGGATTTAAAGAGTGTCTTGAAGACTGAATCTTGAAAAGGAAAGGTGTAATGACTTAAGATGGGTGAAATGGGCAAGAAAGGCACCCAAAAAGGAAGGGGCGCGCAAGTCTTGGAAGGCGCACAGGTACTGCGGTGGCGCACAAGTATTGGTCGCGCAGGTATGCATGCGCGACACATGGTGTACTTGCGCGATGGTCAAATAGCATTGAAATACTTGAGCGACTCTTTATTAAACCCTTTAGAATCCTCTTGAGGTTCTTCCAAAAAAGGGACACACAAGTTCTATCGAAGGATTAAGGTGGCGCGCAAGTGTGGTCACTTCCCTTAAGGGCTGGCCAATTAGGCGCGCAAGTGTTGATGAGTTTCAACACTTAGGCCTTCCTCCCTCTCTTTAGATCTTCCGTTCTAGGTAAAAAATTACCTTATAAGTGTTCCGGAAGCTTTGAAAAGAGACTTGGGCGTCAGGAGCTTCAATCCAAGTTTCTGCAAAAAAGATCTCCTCAAATGGGGGGCCCACAGGGTCTATTTATAGGCAGGAGAAGACCCCAGGCGGTTACCGGGCGGTTATCAATTAGGCTGCGCAAGTCATTTGCACGACCATAAGGCGTCGCGCAAGTAGACTTGCATGACCACTAGGCGGCGCGCAAGTGTACTTGCGCGACCATGAGGGAACTTGCGCGACCTATGGGCAATGTTCTCCTTGTTCATCCCTTTGTCGATTTTTGATGTTTCTTCAAAGGATGAATCACTTTGGACTAAGGTATTTCCCTTTTTTCAGTCGTTTAGACTCTGTGATGGAAAGGAGCATCAAGAAAAGTCCCCCCTTAGAGTTGGATCTAGAGAGAAAAGAGGATTTGACTCTGAGGTGAAAAGAAAAAACAAGAAATATGGCAGTTTAAAGTCATGCATGTCGGACATACAAAGGATAATGTTTAAGGTCGAAATAGCTTTGACCAAAATGGATTAGAATTGACACAATTCCTTGAAAATTCATCTGAAAACATACTACCATACTCAAGTATGAGGGAAAATATGTAAGCTGTGACTTAAGAATATTTGAATCTGAGGAATGATATGAAAAAGAGCTAAAAGACATTAGAAGAAGTAGTTTCCAAGAATGAAGTTACAATTATTTAACAAACCCGTTAGGGGGTTGAATTATGCAGGGCCACCTAAGGGAATTGGCTTCATAGTTAAATAAAATTGTATCTTTTGGCTAACAAGTCTGTTATGTAGACTGTTTATGCAAGGCCACCTATGGGAACGTGCTGCATAGTCAGGAAAAAAGAATTCTCAGAAATTTACTTTCCTAGTGCTAAAATCCAGTGAAAGTTTATGGAGATTCAAATATTCCAAAGTATAGAGTTTTCTGTATGTAAAGAGGTACTTGAATATGGAAAAGATATTTCCAAATAGGATTATCGAAGAACTGGATGAATATTACTCCTATGAAGGTCTAACCCAAACGTAGGGAAAGAGAACATGGAGAGTATAAACCATAGACTTGAATACTTTCAGATCATGAAAAATGACATGGGACAAATATGTTAAGGATGGCTATTTTTTTTTTGCAGATCCCTACATACCATCATTTAAGACAAATAAGGACAAAAGAGGCATTCTTCCTAAGAATGAAGTTACTATCATTTAACAAACCTGTTAGGGGGTTGAATTATGCAGGGCCACCTAAGGGCATTAGCTGCATAGTCAAATAAATAGTATCCTTCGGTTGACAAGTCTGTTATGTGGACTATTTATGCAAGGCCACCTATGGGCACGTGCTGTATAGTCAGGCAAAAGAATTCTCAGAAATTTGACATTTTTGTGACTAAAAGTCATGAAAAGGGTTATGAAGATCTGAAAATATTTAAGGTTAGGATTATAACACATAAAGATGGGTATTGTCCAATGTATATAGAGATACATAGGTCAATGATAAACATAATCATGTTGTGGCTGGGTCCTGAATTGAAATTTTGGACTTCACTACGTATCTCATAAGAATGAGAATCAAGCCATACGTAGTTCTTGAAATGCAGTTTAACGTTGTGTAGGACGAAAGTATGAGAGATCTTAGTTTAGGGTCATAGAGTTCAGACCATAATAATGAATACACAGTGTGTGTTTTCATGAGGACTTTTCAGCCAAGGGACTGAAAGTGAAATTTGGGGTTAGGCCCAAAAGACTTGGGGCTGGATTCGAGGGATACTCGAACGTTCCTACATATCCCATAAGGATGGGAATCAAGCCCATGTAGTTCTAGAACTACCCTTTGTACAAATTTGTTTCGTACATGTGAAGGGTGAAAGGGGACTTTAGTGCAATGATGGTTTAACCTGAGATAAAAAGTTTAGGCATTACCATGTATGCACGTAGTCTTTTGAAATGAAACATGATTGAAAAATCAATGCAAATAATATTTCACTCTCAAATGAGGAAATCAAAGAGTATTGTAGTTTATTGTCATACCAGAAAAAATTGTTTTATAGTTTAACGTCGTATAACAAGGATGAAAGTGAATCAAATGTAAATATATTGATTCTAAGGGCGGCTTCACAAATCAACATTGTATGAGATGAAGGTGAACCTAAGTGAAGATATTTTTTTTGGGCTTGAACCTTGGGAGGTTTCCTATGTACCCAGCCTGGAAGGCAAGGATCAAAGTCTGTGTAGTTCAATTAAAGAATGAATTAATGATCAAGTTGTTCTTGGGGAAAACGACCTAAAAAATGTTGTTTGGACTTATACATGGTTAGCGGCCCAAAGAGAGTGTTACGGTTGAGGTTTTCTCTAAGCTCACATGAGTCATACTCGATGTGAGAAACAAGAGGTAACAACAACCTTAACGATGCATAGTTTAATATCATATAGAACATATAAAGGGACTATGTAGTTTAAAGTCTTGCAGTTAGGACTATTGGTGCTGCACAGTTTAGTGTCATGTAGCAGGGACAAAATACAGTTTAATGTCATGTAGGACATATCAAGGAATTTCTGTATAGTTTAGCATCATGTAGTTAGGATGATGGGGACAATACAGTTTAACGTCATGTTGGACAAAAAAAAGGAGGGGACTGCGTAGTTTAATGTCATGCAGTAAGGACAAAATAACACACCATTTACGTCATGTTGGACGCATTGGGGATTTTTTCTACAGTTTAGTGTCATGTTGGACAAAAGGGTGAATAGTTTAAGGTCATATATATGGACCGTGGATGGTGCAGTTTAATGTCATGCTGGACATAATTACAGTTTATGGTCTTACAGGACCTTTGATTATTATGTAGTTTAACGTCTTTCCGGAAGTAAGGGACTTTCAAATAGTTTTAGGGTCATATGCATGGACCATGGATGGTGCAGTTTAATGTCATACAAGACCATGGTGTAGTTTAAGGTCATACATGACTTTTTTTAGGGAACTTTTTCACAGTTTAACATCGTGTGGGACGAAGTTGCAGTTTAAGGTCATACTGGACCATTGTTGTATAGTATAACGTCATATAGCAAGGAAGAACTGGTTCTGCACAGTTTAGTGTCATGTTGTGGGGACATCTTGTGAATACTTTGTAGTTTATACAAAATATTTCTTCAAAAATTTGGCATTAGTTGGATTAGTAATGAGTTCTCCATCCATCGAGATTAATGAATAAGCTCCATTGGAGTAGACCCTATGTATTGAATAAGGTCCTTCCCATTTTGGCTCAAGATTGGGAGGTTTCTTTCCTGGTATCATTGGAGTTCTGAGAACTAATACCAATTCTCCCTGAATGAATGAACGAAGATGAAATTTTTTGTTAAAAGCTCGTGCTATTTGATTCTGATAGATTTCCAAGTGGTTCAAAGTGCACAATCTTTTCTCATCTAACCATTCCAATTCATTCAATCGCTTTTGGGATTTCTCATCTGTAGATAACTGATCACAAATGGCTACTCTGAGTGAGGGAAATTGAACTTCAATTGGAAAGACTGCTTCTGTTCCATATACCAACGAATATGGAGTTGACCGCGTTGCATTGCGTGTGGTAGTCTGATAATCCCATAAAGCATGAAAGAGTTTATCAGACCATGACCTCTTATCTTTATCCACCATCTTTTGCAATATATTTGAAAGAGTATTGTTAAAGGATTCTATTTGGCCATTGGCCGCCGCATGATACCGAGATGAATGGTTGGATTTAATGTTATATTCTTGATACAATTTCTTCACCTCAGAAGAACAGAAGTTGGTGTCGTTGTCCGTCAATATGGTATGAGGGACACCAAATCTAGTAATGATGTTAGACTTTATGAAGCTAACAATGCATTTAGAACTGACTTCTTTGAGAGGTACTACCTCTGCCCATTTGGAAAAGAAATCAGTAGCAGTAAGAATGTACTTAAACTACTTGGCTGTAGCTGAAGGGTAAGGTCCCACCACATCCATTCCCCATGTGGAAAATGGCCATGAGTATTTAGCTGTCTGAAGAAACTCTGGAGGTTGATGAATGAAGTTGGCATGTACTTGACATGAATGACACTTCTTTGTGAAATTAACACAATCTTGTATCATTGAATGCCAAAAGTATCCAAGCCTTCTAATTTGATCAGACAATCTATGTCCAGACTGGTGGGCACCACAGACTCCTGCATGCACTTCTTTCATGACAGCCATTGTCTCTTTACCATCAATGCATCTGAAGAGAACTCCATCAAAACCACGTTTGTAGAGAATTTTCTCTAGGTGGTTTGGGATATCATAAAGAGTAAAATTGACCACACTTCACCGGATTTGTTCTTTCTCGGCTCTATCAGGTGGAAGTGTTCCATTTTGAAGGTATTCCCTGATAGGTGACATCCATCCTGTAGTATGACCATACGGTTCAGGAATGGGACTAATTTCATTAATTTCTTCTGTTCTGGCTTGAACATAAGGTGAAATTGCACGACGGTGGGCAATACTGATGGTTGTCTCGTCCCGATTTGGATCTGCTAGAGCTGTGGCTATATTATCCATTGCATCAGCTTGAGCATTTTGTGATCTTGGGACATAAGAAAATGTCGGTCATGAAGGGAATTCCGCCATTAACTTTATGAAATAATCATACAAAGGGATTAATTCTTCTTTTTTGATGGAATAATCCCCATTGACTTGTTTGATTACCAAGTCTGAATCACCTTTCACCTTTAAGTGATTCACTTGTTCTTGAAGCGCTAACTCCAAGCCTGTGATAAGAGCTTGGTATTCAGCTTCATTATTGGTACCACCTTCCCACAATAAAAAGGAATAAGGTAACAATTCCTTATCTGGAGAAATGAGTACAATTCCTAAACCAACTTTTTTGAATTTAGTATTTTCCATTTTCTTCCCTATTGGACTTCTGGAAGCACCATCAAAATACATTTCCCATGTTTGAGGACTCTCTTGAATAGAGAAAAATTCCTCATCAGGGAGTTAAATATCTAAAGACGTGTCTTCCACTGAAGGATGTTTAGCTAGGAAATCAGCCAAAGCTTGGCCCTTTATTTCCTTTTGAGATACATACTGAATGTCGAACTGCTACAAAATAACTGCTCACCTTACTAGACGTCCTGTAAGCATTGGACGACTAAGGATGAATTTAAGCAGATTATTGCGAGATACCAATTGGACCTCGTGATGTTGCAGGTAGTGTCTCAGTTTCTGAACTGCAAAAATTAATGCCAGGCATCACTTCTCAATACTTGAATACCGGGTTTCTGCTTCAAGCATAGTTCTACTGAGATAGTAGAGGCTATTTTCATTCCCAGCATCATTCTTTTGAGCAGAAAAGGCACCCAATGATTGCTCTAGAGCTGTCACATAGAGGATAAGTGGTCTTCCTTCAAGAGGTGGCATGAGTACTGGTGGACTCAAGAGGTATTTCTTCAGAACATCAAACGCTTCTTGATATTCTTCAGTCCACTGGTAAGTGACTCCTTTTTTCAATAATTTGGTAAAGGGTAAACTTTTTCCTGCCAAATTGGCGATGAAACGCCGAATATAGGCTAAGTGTCCTTAAAGTCCTCTTAATTCTTTCAAATTCTGAGGAGGTGACATACCAAGGATTTACTTGGTCTTCTCAGGATCGACTTCAATACCACGATGGCGTACAACAAAGCTGATGGATTTTCCTGAGGTTACCCCAAAAGCACATTTTATGGGGTTCATCTTCAAATTATGTTGTCGAAGCTTGTGGAATATGACTTCCAAATCATCCAAGTGATTAGAACATTGTTTGGATTTAACCACCAAATTGTCTACATAGCATTCAACAAACTTCCCTAAGAAAGGTTTGAAGATACGATGCATGGCACGTTGATATGTTGCACCTGCATTCTTTAAACCAAAGGGAATCACCCGGTAACAAAACACACCTTGAGGGGCTCTGAAGGCTGTAGATTCCTCATCTTCTGGGGCCATTCGGATCTGATTATATCCGGAATATCCATCCATGAAGGAAAGTACTTCATAGCCAGCCGTCGTATCATTTAAGAGTTCGATAATCGGAACTGGGAAATCATCTTTAGGATAATACCGATTAAGATCTCTGAAATTAATGCAAACCCTAATTTGTCCGTTCTTCTTCTTTACAGGGACAATATTAGGCAACAACTTGGGATACTGAACTTCTCTGATGAGGTTATCTTTGATCAGCTTATCCACTTCAGCTTCAATTTTGGAAGCATAAGTTGGGTGTGTTCTTCTCGCGGCTTGCTTAAATCCTCGATGTTCTTTTGGTAAACCCAAATGATGAGTAGCAACATCAAGATCAAGCCCAGGAATTTCTGTATAGTTCCAAGCAAAAATATCTTTATTTTTCTTTAGAAAAGAAATATACATCTCTTACTCTTCAAGGGTCATGGTCACACTAATTAAAGTGGGGCGTGGATCTTTCTCTGTACCCAAATTTATTTCTCTGAGTTCATCCACAGTGGTAGAGATACCCTCTTCAAATGCTGGAGGAGCATCTCTAAGATCTTCCTCTTTTTTTCATCATGTTCTATTTCTTCCATTTTTACTTGCATAGTAGATGACAAAACCAAATTTTCATGATCAGAAGAGATGTCAAAAGTTGCACATTTTGAAGAAGAGGCTTCCATTTCAGACCCTATTGATGATAAAGGGTCTTCTTTGGGAAATAAAGAGGAGATGATGGATTGATAATTGACATCATTATTCACCTCCAATGTTGCTATAACTTCTTTTGGCCTGATTGGCGAAGTATAGACCTGTTGGATTTCAGAAGATGAAATGAAAACGTCACCACTTGTGCTTTTATCACTGTTTGGTAGGTTACCAATTTCTCCCATGTTGTCTGGCTCGATTGCCGTAATTGACATTATGGATCTTTCCATAAGAGTATTTTGATTTGGGCCTATTTTGTCAATTTGACTGATAGGTAACACATAATCTGTACTCACATGTGTAAATGGATTTATTGGAATCTTCTCCAAACCATATGGAGCATTAACTTTGGTAATTTCCTTTATTGTAGATTTCTCTTTTCCCTTCATGTGATAAAATTCTACCTCAATGTATTGAGACTCACATGTCTTGAACGGGGCCTTATCACCATACAATGTTCTAACTTGACCATTGAAACAGTATTTGAGACATTGATGGTATGATGAAGGGATAGCTGCATGCTGATGTAGCTAGGTTCTTCCAAGCAAGACGTTGAAAGCTGAGTCTTGATCAACAATCATGAAATATGAATTGGATACAAGATCTCCAAACTGAGTTCTGAGTGTAACTTCACCCAGTGGTTCTTGTTCATTTTTATCATATCCTTGTAACATCATGGTAGAAGGAGATAAATCAGATTCTGTGAGGCCCAATCGACGAAGTGTACGAATGGGCAGGAGGTTGACTCCTGAACCATTGTCAATGAAAGCTCTTCGGATATCTACACCATTGACTTTTCCAGATAAGTACAAAGGTTTTATGTGCCCATTCACAACATAATATTCATCTTTATCAGTAAAAGATATCACTGCATGACATTCTGCAGGATTATTCTCGATGTGATAGACTTCAGCTGCAGCAATTTCAGCTTCAAACTCCTGAGGACTTGACAAAGCTTCGATGAGTGCTTCCCGAAGATATTTTGACAGATTCAAAGCATCAAAAATTGATAACTTGGATGGTACTTGGGACAAGTGTTTCAATATATCATACTTTTGATCAAGAGGTCTGCGTTTTCAAACAGGAATTTGCGGTTTAGTAGGTACCTTGGAAGTAGATGCTTTGGAAGCTGATGCATCTTGTATTGGGATAGAAGTTGGCAACATCCTTGGTTTTGGAAGATTAGACCGATTAGATCCATTTACTTGCTGAGATAAAGAAGGTGGAACCTTCAATCGGTCTTCTAAAATAACTGTGCCAAGACTGAGTTAGCTATTAGCAGAAGAACCTGCTTGTTCTTTTTGAGCTCGCTGAAGGGCTATACCATGAGTTTCTACTGCATACACAGTGCTAGCAGGGGTAGAATTGGAGTAGTGGCTTCAGAAAGATCCACGTCTTCCCCTGTATCCTGAACCTCGGGAACTTACTCAGATTCCCTTATTTGATATAGGGAATTCAGGCTCATCAAAATTGAAATTATGACTGGAATACGGATCTGTTAATTGAATCATATTAATAGAACCGAAGATTAACTCTTCGTCTAATAAAGACTCTACCTGACTAGCCTATTTAGGTTGTGCCGTTTGATGGGGCGGTGCCCGTGGCTTTGAAGTAGATGGCATAAAGTCTACCAGAGTCAAAGACAATTTAGGTTTTGACACATACTCATCTTCTTCTGATTCTTTTTCCTTCTTTGAATCAAACAGTTTCTTTGAGGACTTTCCCTCTGGCGAAGAGGGTTTTACCGCAATACTCATGGCAGAAGACACAATTGGTTTCTTTAATTGTGTTCACAAAATGGAATGAGTCCTATTTATTGTCTTTCTGACCATACAATCATCATACTTCTGTGCATTTCTGCTTTTGACTTCTTGCCATTCACCTTCCTCCTCTGGAACTGTAGCAGTAACACATGCTACCTGAGTCGAAGAACCTTTCAACTTGACTTGTCCCAAGTCAACCATCTTTTGCAGAAGGTATTTGAAGACAAAACACTCCTGGATAGGATGCCCCAACATTTTATGAAAGGTACAATAATTGGGACGGTCTTCATCTCCTTCCTTGTTTGGCCTCTTGGGCACTGGTAATTGAACCAAATTATTTTCCAGAGTTGAAATGAAGTAACCAGGAACTTTCTCATTTTGTAAAGAGTATGTTTTACTCTTCAAATCCTCAAATTGTTTTCATCATTGATCTCTTTGATTAATTGGACGAAACAGCCTTTGTTGTTGGAGTTCAGGAGGCGGAGCCCTTTGAGAAGATGAAGGTTTTGAAGTAGAAATAGGTACAGGTGCTTGTTTAAGCATAACTGTAGAAATTTCCTCTTTACCCATTCTCCTTCCTCGAGCTGATGGAATTACATGAGACTTAGCCTTAGCCTGTATAAGGGAATCTTCAATCTGCTGAGCGATTGAAGTAAGGTCTCGAAAACCTCCTGTGTATTTCACAGGGATCAATGGCATGCGTAATTCATCACGCAAATTTGCCACACAGATTGGCAATAGCTCTTCCTGAGGGAGTGCTAAACTCAGGGAATATGTTAATCCCTTCCAGCGAGCAATGAAATCAGAGACTCTTTCATTCTCCCTTTGTTTGCAGTTTGTAAGATCGAAAACTGTCATTTTTGGCAAAGTTGAGCTAAACTGAAGAAGGAATTTTTGGCGAAGATCCTCCCATCCGATGATTGACTAGGATTGCAAGCTTGTATACCAGACAAAAGCTGGTCCATGAAAGGTTCGTACGAAGAATCTTAGTTCCACTTCTTCTTGCTGCTCTGGAGTTCCCATCATAGGATCACAACAAGACACGTAATGTGTCAAATGTTGTCCAGGGTCACCTGATCCATTGAATGTAGGGAAAACAGGGTTTCCAAAACTAGATGGAGGAGAAATTGAATCTACTCATTCAGGGTAAACTTTCTTTTCTGGTTGAACTTGCGCCCGTTTCCCTTCCATATTTTCTAAGCGAGTTGTTAATGACTCAATAGTAGTTATTAACTTTTGAGAAACGTCAGGTTGAATTTGGTCTGGGTAGGTGAAATGAATGGAGCTTGGACAGATGTGGTGATTGGTGCTGCAACTGATGGTAGCACTACCAACCGTTGTTGCGTTTGACCCGTAGGATTAGACCTCTAAGGGTGTACTGATAAAGGAGGATATTCCTGATCCATCTCAGTAGCTGCAACAAATTACTTCAGCTGTCGGACTTCAGCATTCTTAAGAAGAAGACTACTCTGAAGTAGTTCTGCATTCAACCTTCTTAATTCTTTCATTTCTTCCTCCTGTTGTGGAAACCTTTGCTCTAATGAGAGCGATTGACCTTCTCCAGAGGAAGGATATGTAACCTGATTCTTTCCCCTCCCTTTTTGGATATTTTTGGAGATAAGGAAGTGGATTACCTAGGTTTTGAGTAATCCTTTGACTTCGTGTACGCACACCTTCTTCATTTGTATCGGTGCGTACATTTTCTTGAGGAGGACGCTCTTCATCTGAGTCCCCTGAGTGAGTCTCCTCTGGTGGATTAGCAACAACGTCATTGATGACATTGATTGATTTATAATGCATCGCATCCCTTCTATCAACATTTCTGTGATATTTTCTTCTTTCATGTCTTTGATGAGACATTGCCTTTTGTTGATTTAATCTTTTAGGAACTTATTGACGAGCTATAACTTGGAGGGAATCTCCTGATAATTTGGCTCTTCGTTCCTCTTGGGGATTCTTCCCTAATCGAGAAAAGACAGATATTCTCTGAGAAGGGGATTGATGATTTGAAAGAGTCCCCAGTCTCGTGAACTGGGGATGTTCCAGCTGCTTCCTCTCAACTCCTTGAATCCCATTTGTTGACTCTGAGGGTTGGGTTAAAGGAGTCCCCAGTCTGACAAGCTGGGGTGGCTCTTGACATGCTATGTCTGAGTCCTTCTTAAAATCTCTCTTGATCTTGCGAATCTTAGTTAGGAAATTAGCTGGATGCATTAACCTGTATCCACTTTTATCACCTGGTTTAACAGACAGTTGGATGATTTCCGAAACTTCTGTCATATGATGATGTGTTTGCTCCGTATGAGAGGCTTGTGCAATATTCTCGCCTGCTTGATGTAGGATCAATTCAACAACTTGTTCTCTATATGCTTGATTTTGAGAGGAACTAGTTGAATCCTGTTCTTGAGGAAGCTTTTGATTACGAACAAAGCCCATTGACTGTGGCCGGCCATGGGCAATAACATTGCATGAGACCATTTTCGGCAGACTTTGCTGACTGGAAAGCACTGTGAAATGTAGTGCTCCGTGAACACCCCATCCTCTGATATGGACACCAGATGGAGCATTGACAATTAACTAACGCAATTTTCTTAGTGCGCCAAGGCAGGAACGTTGAAGGGTTCTCTGTTGCTTTTCAGCCTTCGGATACTGAGAGACTGATAGAGATGCCAAATCAATCTGACGTTGTAGCCCTTCTATTATCTTAAGTAGATTTTCATATTAATCATAAGATAATACCTTCTTCTTCAATTGACAGAGAGTCTTCCATATATTGAGACGAATATCATGGATTCCATCTTCCATCAACATCTTTGGAACGTCATACTGGGAGTCAGCCAAAGGCCAAAACATGACTGGTACCTCACTTTTCACCAGTTTTTTCCTCATGTTCAGCATTTCCTCTTCATCATTAAATGAAGATTCCTCTACCTGTTTTGACCAGAGTTGGTGTTTCCTTGTTGCTTCATTGGATTCAACAAGATTGGTAGAGATATCATTGATCAAACTAGAAGATGCATGATTTAGGGGTGGTTCGGAGAATGACCTAAACCCTGGGCTATCTTCTGATTGAGAAAGTATTTCACTTTCTAGCGATAAAGCATCAGACATGACTGGTTTTGCATTTGCAAGTGCCTCAAGATAAGAGGGATTTCTCGGCACTACATTGTCTACTGGAGTATTTTCCAGGCAATTTGAATCACTACTGTGGAGAGGAATTTCGCAGAAAAATTCATCATCATGGGGAGGACCACCATAATGGGTTACAGAAAAAGATGAGATCTCTTGATCCTTGGTCTTCTGACCACACAGAGGGTTTCTGTGGCTCTCATCTGAAGACAAAACTTCAATATTGACCGAATTGTCATGAAGCAAGCCTTCATGAGGAAGTGTTTGTTGAAGACATTCAGAATTAATGTTCCCATTATTGGGAACTGAGGGAGTAGAATCTTGAATTCCAACAGATAAATGTCTTAGGGCTTCAAGAACACCAGCATCGAGCAAGGACTTTTTACAGATTAGCCTTTGATCTCCTGACTGTGTTGGGCGGATCTTTTTCTTAGATGCCTTCTTACTCGCTTTGGAAACCACTTGTTGACAAAAGTGGTTACTCTGAGAAGGTGTATGTGCCTGATCAGGAAATATGGTCAGGTTAGGCTGACGATCTCCACTCAAATCGGGTGTATGTGCCTGACTTGGTTGTCCGTATGATATGGGGGAGTATGCCCCATAACCCTCTTGGACTGGAACAGATGTGTGTGTCTGTTCCGGAGTGAATCGTTGATGTGTCACTCCACTGATACGGATAGATTTATATGTCTTTCCCTGAGACGATGCTGAAGCTATTATGATATCCTAGCAAGCATCCAGAATATGAGAAGGAATTTGCTTCTTCTCTTTCACCATTGACAAAATATGCTTGGTGACTTCAGCTGTCGGAATGGGGATATATGTCTATTCCGGGCTTAGAGTAGGTGTATGTGCCTGCTCCTGTCCTCCTTTTCCTGTCAGTGAATCCTGACAGTACTCAAGTGTGGAGGCAGAGAGTTGAGTCTGCCTCCTGTTTGTCGTCGGAGCTTTCCGACTGACTTCTCTGTACGCTACCAAGCGAGACTGTTGGTAGGCTTGATTAGTACTAGCAGGTGTATGTGCCTGCTGATTACACTTCGCCAAACGCGGTTGACGAGATCCATCATATGTATAAGCAGGTGTATGTTCCTTCCTATAGTACTCCGTCGGAATTGCCTGGCGGGATTGGCGTGATGCTGCCAGACGAGTCTGCTGGACAGCGGAATTAAAACGGACAGGTGTGTGTGTCTGCTCGTTGTTTGCCACCAAGTTAGGTTGGTGGACTTCTTCGGAGATGGCAGGGATGAAAATCTACCCATTGTTAACCGGATTCCATCTCTGGCAGTTCGTCTTGCCTGCTTGGGTTCGAGGAACCTGAGCCGAATGCCTAGAGTCGGTACCCTCATCATGTTGAGGGCGCACTGCCGCACGATTCTGGCGGCGATTGTTTATGGGAGCCCTCGGGAAGGACTCCTGTATTTTTGAATTAAGGCCCTAAGGGGCCTGCTCATTCACTTCCTCAGAGTAAGGGAGCGAATGGAAATTGCGTTCCGGGGATAACGACCCGAAACGGTTGGAGACGGTAGTCAGCACCGCCTGCCTCTTGATCAGTGGTCGTCGTTGTTCAGACGACCTTTGTGAGTTGTTCACTTGGAGGGCCTGTCGGGCAGCCTCCATAGTTGGGATGGTACCGTGTTGACTGTACTCCTTAACTAGCACATTTGATACCCAGCATTGAAGACGCTGAGTAGGTGATGTCATCCTCAGAGCGTATGATGATCCAGTAGGAATAGCAGCAGTGGTATTTTCAGTAGTAGTATTCATAGGTGTGAATTTGAGAGCATCCATTATGGAAATATATAAGATCTTGGAAAAGAGTGCATGTTTGATATAATAGACGTAATCAAGATAAATTCAGCTACTTCATCCTTTGGATGAGCACACATGTCAATGATTATTTTTTTTATCCCTCTTATTGAGTTTTAAATAGGGTCTTAACAAATAGGTAAAACATCATTTTAACTTGGTTAAGGATTCACGTCGGGTTCACCATTTTTTTTGTTTCCCTCGGAATTCGGGGATGACCTCCTAGATGGGAGATTCAAACGTTATGATCGGTTTCTAACGGTCTTGTTCATAGAACCGGAAACATCCAATGATTCCACATCCATTTGGACCTACTTTCCAAAGGTAGACGCTCATTAGCTTGTGGACTGATGAGGCTTAGGAATTTTCATTGGTCGAGAGGATGGGAGGTCGGACTCATCACACCTTTTTGAGGGGAATTATTGTCTATTTCGGGACTCTCTTTATAGATTTAAGTTATGTTCGTGAATCCTTATTACATTACCAAGTATAAAATGAGATTTCCTTCAATTTTGACAATCAATGATTAAATATGTAAGAAATTTAGAGAATATTTTATATGTATTTGAGGTTCTTCATCAATAGAGAATCATCTATATCTATTTAGAGATTCTTGGTCAATGGTATCCTTCAAAACATTTATATAAAAGTATCTTGGTCATTATGATGACCAGGCTGGTTTTAAAGCCACTTAGTGGGGCACTTGAAGTTTATTGTCATTCAGAAGGACATGAATTATTTCAGAGTTGGGATCGAACCCGTAGATGGGCTACCTATGTATCCTTTGTTTTGGAAAAGGAATCAGAACCCACGTAGTTCGAATAAGGGAATATAATGTTTATGATTGATGGTTCAAAGAAGGATGTCATAATAACTTTTACTCTCTAAGCTCACGTGAGTCATGCTTGGTGTGAGAAACAAGAGGTATTGGTAATAACATAGACAATTGGGCCATGAAAGATGTAATCATAAGAAATGGTTTGGGGCTTATGTATGTACGACTGCCCAGATAAATGAAGATTATGATTTACTTTAGGGAGAAAATCCAGGAACAGGGTCCACAAAGGTATATGTGCTTCATGGAGATTTGAATACTCTAATTTGGGAATTATTCCTGAAATGGAAGCCCAGATTAGGAGAGGATTGATAACTGGGTTTTACTCCTGAGAAGGAATCCCAGATCAAAAGTAAATTAGGACTGGTTAAGAGAAATTAAGGGACTTGGGGCTTACTCCTGAAAAGGAAGCCCAATATTTATGACTGGGACTTATTCCTGAAAAGGATGCCCAGGTTAGGGGACTTGGGGCTTACTCCTGAAAAGGAAGCCCAAAATTATGACTGGGACTTATTCCTGAAAAGGAGACCCAGGTTAAGGTATTAAGGTTTGGGGCTTACTCCTGAGGAGGATGCCCAGATTTGGGAATTTTAAGAATTTGGGGCTTACTCCTGAGGAGGATGCCCATATTTAAGACTTATGACTGGGGATTATTCCTGAAAAGGAGACCCCGGTTAAGTATTCTCTCATCTCAAAGGATGAGGTTGAATGAATGAACTCTCCATATTTAGTGACATAAAGATATTTAAATCACTAGGTTTTGAGAGATATTCCACCGAATTCCTTTCAGATAAGGAAGTCAAATCAAGAAATCATGCCATAAATGGATTTGAAGAGTGTCTTGAAGACTGAATATTGAAAAGGAAATGTGTAATGTCTTAAGAGGGGTGAAATGGGCAAGAAAGGCACCCAAAAAGGAAGGAGTGCGCAAGTCTTGGAAGGCGCGCAGGTACTGCGGCGGCACGCAAGTATTGGTCGTGCAGGTATGCCTGCGCGACACATGGTGTACTTGCGCGATGGTCAACTAGCATTTAAATACTTGAGCGACTCTTTATTAAACCCTTTAGAATCCTCTTGAGGTTCTTCCAAAAAAGGGACGTGCAAGTTCTATCGAAGGAGTAAGGTGGCGCGCAAGTGTGGTCACTTCCCTTAAGGGATGGCCAATCAGGCACGCAAGTGTTGATGAGTTTCAACACTTAGGCCTTCCTCCCTCTCTTTAGATCTTCCGTTCTAGGTAAAAAATTACCTTAGAAGTGTTTCGGAAGCTTTGAAAAGAGACTTGGGCATCGGGAGCTTCAATCCGAGTTTCTACAAAAAAGATCTCCTCGAATGGGGGGCCCACATGGTCTATTTATAGGCAGGAGAAGACCCCAGGCAATTACCGGGAGATTATCAATTAGGTCGCGCAAGTCATTTTCACGACCATAAGGCGTCGTGCAAGTAGACTTGCATGACCACTAGGCAGCACGCAAGTGTACTTACGCGACCATGAGGGAACTTGCGCGACCTATGGGCAATGTTCTCCTTGTTCATCCCTTTGTTGATTTTTGATGTTTCTTTAAAGGATGAATCACTTTGGACTAAGGTATTTCCCTTTTTTCAGTCGTTTAGACTCTGTGATGGAAAGGAGCGTCAACAGGGGCCTATATAAACTAATCTGTCTAAACCACAGAATTTGCACAATGTCAAAAGTAGTGTTCTATAATGTGTCCATATATCAAGTTGTGATTTTCCAACTAATTCTAAACATTCAATGGTGATATTCAAGAATTGGTGATACAACATTAAAAAAAATTAAAAGGGAGATTTTGTGGTCTAGTAGCCGAGAACCATTCTCCAAGTGGTTTATCAAAACTCTTGTGCCCAAGACCACTTCCCTTGTTGGATATAAAAGGCACCATAGGAACCCCATTAGGGAGTTCAAACCAGAAGTAAAGATCTTCCATTTTTTATTCCTAGACGTGTCTCCTTCTCATCCTAGAAGTTCTGGAGGCCCCTATCCTCAAAGGGGGATCAAGAATGATGAAGGAGTTCCACCCGAGCTTCCTCTTCCTCCACCCGATGTCAAGCTAAGCGGTGGGTGATCATTGTGAGGGAGCTGAACACTTGAAGAGGGAGTTCTAGAACATAATTATCTAATGTTTTGGTGTATATTTTTGTTTTTAATTGTTCTTTTATATGTATCTTAACTTTTATTGATTCATTTAACTGAAACAGTTCTTATTTCATAAATAATCGATATGCAATTTTCAGTGTGTGACTTGTGTTGTTTCGAATGGACAACATAAGACTCCTCTTCTTTACCAAACATTTCAGATTTTATTGTTCCTTAATAAATCTTAATTCATTCTCAGGGTCTAGAACTTGAATATATGAGTTTTATGTCATGTTTTAGTCATATTTTCATCATTTTAGGGGTTGTGGGGACCCAAGATCTTAGTTAACCCTCAATAAAACAGATTACACCAAAAAACTAATAATAAATTAAGAATAAGGAACTCTTCAAGTGGTGTATTAACTTAGGAATGATAACATACTTATCATATATTTTTAAAATCTACTTATTTCTCAACGATTAAACTCATTAAATTAATTTAGTTTCATAATAATGTTTTCAAAATCACCCTCCTTTTATTAATTTTTATTAAAAATGTATACTCTAAACCCATAAACACTCCTTGAGAGATGACCTAGGGTCTTCCCTATACTATAAGTAAATATTAAAATCATAATCAATTTGATGTGTCATGACAATGTAGTCAGACTCCAAGTCCTCTAACTATTTCTTGACCTCTTGGAGATCAAAAGGTGCCATCCTACATAGAGGACTGGACATTGTAGCTGCTCCCGAAACAAGCTTGATTGTAAAATCTACATTTATCTGAGGTAATCTATAAAAAGTCATTAGAAAAAACATACTTTTAACTATATACTTCTGGGGGAAATTAGACTTGATGTAAACACTAATCCTCTATGAATATATTTTCAATATGGGTGGTCACTTCACCTAGCCCATGATGGTCTGGTCCTTCTCTACCAACCTAGATATCCCACTCACCCTTATGTAGATAACTAATACCCTCTGGTGTTGTAAAAGAGACCCTACATTGATAGCAGTCTACAAAAGCATGATACTGGACCAACCAATCCAACATGATAATGACATCAAATCCTTAATCTTGAGAACAAAAAGGCTCTATTAGAAAGGGTAATTCCCTACCTCAAGGGGACAGTCCCTACATTGTTGTATTCCCTCTGACAACAATCCTAATGGTGTATATAGGGTCATTACACCATAGTAATACTTTATCATCACTTTGAGAATTTCCATGATAGTTACAGAGATAAAATAGTCCGAAGCACATGTATCAAATAAAGCATACACTATAGTATATGCCACTATAATAGTAAATCATATTGTAAATGGTCCTGAAGCCTAATACTCAGGTATCAGTTGTAGTGCATGAAACTGTCCTAATCCACAACCCTATTCACTAGCTGGACTACCATGGTCATAACTACTCTATTGGTGCTATTGGGTTTTAGGGGTCTGGATACCATGTCCATAACCTCCTTCTCAACCAGACCTACCAGTGCTATTCTAACTCCCCACCCGATGTGGCGCAAAATATCCCACTCCTAAAAGTGGATCAAGCATGGATCATTTTCCACTCAAAGCTAGTGGAAAGGTCCTGAAGAAATGTTAAAGATGCCTGATACAGTTGCAAGCCCGACACTCCATTGGGTCTCTATCACACTGAGGCTTTAGGTACCCCCATTATCCACATGGATGAAATGTCATGGAGTTATTAAAATGGGTGGTCTAGTTCTCACTACCATGAATAGAAACCTTTAGGGAACATTTCTTGCTATTGTGAAAACTATTGGCCTACTTTGGCATGGGTCCTCTATGCCCAATGCTATTGTCGTCCATTAGGCTTCACTTAGTGATAAGATCCTAACTGAATATTTAAAAAACAATTAGGTAGGTGAAAGAAATTCACTTTCATATGTATAGTGTTCTGAAGCCCATTCTTGAAGCATCTAGAACGCAAAATCTCATCACCAGTTAGAAGTAGTGTAAAGCACTTGCACTCTATGAAACAAACTGAATATTCCATAACTAACATAGAACCCTACCTAAGATTCATGAACTCTCTAGCTCTATCATCTCTCAGCCTATGTGGAAATAACTGATCATAGAAAACATTCTTGAAGTCATCCCATATCATGTCTTAATAGTGATCATCCTGGGTAGCCACATCCCACCAATTCTTGGCTGAATCCTGAAGCATGTATGTAGCAAATTTGACCTTCCACTTTGGAGGCATTTCCAGATTCTTAAAGAAAGAAAAAATGTCCTCTAGCTAAGACTCAACAGTTGTGAACCTCCATCCCCTGAAAAGGTGGAAGGGTGCTACAATTAGAACTCATGAGTTAGATCATCCATCCTAGGTGCATCTTGTGGATAACCATGAATAGACGAAATAAGACATAGGAAAATATCACGAACTTGGGCATCGGTGCCCATATCAGTTACAATGGAAGTGACTCAAGTGTCACTCTTGGAGGTAAGAGTGGTGGCTCAGAGCCCACCATGTTTAGAGTATGATCGTCCCCACCATCATGGAATAAAATATGAGGACTTCATGGATATATTTTTCTAAAAATTCCAGGAACTCACCTGAGAACAATATTTAAGTAGATAGATAGCATCACTAGAGGATGATGAACAAGGAAGGGATCACTACCTAAGGTATACTACCCCAAATACCTACTTATACAGCCAGGTACAGGTAAGTGCTCATGTATAAGTTTCATTATATTTTACATTTAATTAATAGTTTCACTCCTTTAACTTTCATAAACATGATAAGTCGAGATAAGGATGTGAAACCATTCTAGTTTAGATGTCAGGTTTCACTTTATAATGGATCAAAATTCCAATTAAATTAGTTCCCAAACACCTCATCAATGAAAATGAAACCCATTTATTTATATCATAATGGTTCAACTCGGTAAATTACTCATCCCAACACATGAGGGCCCATACACCTCATGAATTAAGATAGGAAATCACTTAATTTAAATCAAGGAATATCACAAGTGTATGTTAACTATCACAACATCACTAAATAATCACAGGCATATCAAGTAATGTAAATTAGTGAAATAAACTTATATGGATTGGAAATATGCATGAAAAGTTAATTTTGTGTGATTATAATGATTCATGTAACAATGATCCTTTCCCTCATTTAATCAATCTAGGGATAAAATATAATATCAATCATAACAATAATCAATAACACCACACATCATCTGCGTTACCCAACGATGAAATAATTTCAATTGTAATAGGAAAAATATAAAAACAATTATATTGTGGGTGACATGGATTTTACTTTGAACCTAGGTTAACTCTACCCAATCATGGCTTATTACTAAGTTCCAAGAATTCCTAGTCTCCTAATTATTATCTCTAAATAGAAAATTAATAAAGGAAACCCCTTTGATACCACTTTGTGATGTCCTAAACCCAGATGCCACTTAATAGGTGCCTTGAGCCTAGTGGGCCACATGGCCTCAAGCGCATCTCCCTAAATGTCAAAGGTTGTCGACTAGAAGTGAGGGCCTAGGTTGTATCCATGGGAAGACTATTCCCTCATTACCAGAGTGTAGCACAATGGATAAATAAAATAGAGGTAAATAGTGGAATAAATATGAGTAAATATCAGAAGCAGACAAAAGTAATAGAAAGACAAGGATAATAATAACTGAATCAACTGGAATAAATAATGATGATATGTCATTTCACTAGAAATTGGAAAACATGGATACAAGATAGTAGGAATAACATGTTCCACAAAAGTATAAATTAAATCAAAAGATTATCCCAAGCATCCCGAGCTTTGGCTTGATCATCTATTATCAAGATTCGTCCTAAATATCAATAAATGAAGTGTTCGAAGTAATATACTTCCCTTTATCAACACATGTATTCATGTAATCTTCCCCAGGTATTAAACATTTCCTGGAGAGGGTGTGAGATAAATCTTAGTGGGCCACCAACAATGGTGTCTATAACATCCATCTTGTGTAATAAAAATGTAACAATGTGCAAGCATGTATATATAATGTAAAGTTGTACAATGTATCTGAATACCCAAGTACCTAATTCAGCCCTCATCTAGTATTTGAACATGTAACCATATCATTATTTGGTTATTACCAGTTTATAATTAAGTAACTTGTTAACAATAATAAAGGTTCCAAGATGCAATAAGGAAACCTCTAATGATATTTAATAATTAAGTTCTAAGGTAACAACCATGGAAATTTAGACCTCAAGGGTTTCCAAATAAGTAATAATTATAGCCTAGTTAAGGGTAATAGTTTAATATAGGGATCATAGTCCAAGTAATTCCACAATAAGATGTCTACCGAGTCCAAGGAGTTCATCCAAGGTAAAATGGGGCTAAGTAATGACTGGGCCCAATGGGCTTTAAACATGGCACCTACTTGTCAATGCAAGATCCAAGGAGTGTATACTATTCATCATGTAGTACTACATGAGGGATCATATGGTGTCATATTGGGCATCCAATGTTTGAAAAATTTTGGGTTCTAGATGGGTATGAACCTAAGCTAGCTGATTCCTTGAATTCAAAATGGGTTCCTCAAGTGCTCAAGGCATTCCCTCGGGAATCCAAGGAAATATCGAGTTAGGTCACACCTATTTTTGATCATGAATTCATATCTATTCATAAGGTTAAATCCATTACCTTTCATTAGTGTGACAAGGATAATTGATTGTGCAACCATTTAATCAAGTCAAAATTAATCAATAAGCATTTTTAGTTTAAGCCTTGTGTTTTATTAGTTTGACAAGGCCAAGCACTATGAAACCATTCATTTAATCCATTTAATAAATTTTCATAAATCAAGGTTCACTTCAATACCTTCCATTAATATGGTAAGAGGTTCTATAGACATGAAACATATTATTCAATTACATTTAAAAATTCCAAGTCATATACTTAGTATACTTTCCAATTTCCATTTCACATTTAATTATGAAATTGAAGAACTTACCATAGGTGGGTTAAGTGGTGAGAATACATTGTACTTTACATTATGTAGTTCACAATTCAAATCAAGTCATTTAATATAGAAAATCTTACCCTTAGAAAGGTCAATCTAAGGAAGAACCTAACGGTGGATCAAGCATGTCAAAACACTAAAACGACTATTATGGCATAACATCTTACATGGTATGGATGGAGTTGTGTCCATAAAAACTAAAAACTAATCGCATATATAGAAATAGAATATCCATATAGTTATAATGATTATAAGTAGGAAATATATTTTCAATAAACAGCACCCGATGATATCAGTAGACCCCACATGAAAATTCTAAAATCAATAAACATGAGGGATGAGTTATAGACCACCCAAATTAGGCCCATACTAATCTCCTCCTCCAATATCGGCCTATTAATTGGCTTAGAACAGAGTAGATATGAGAAAAGGGTAAAAATTATAACACCTTGATAACTAGGTCAAGGGGAAGAGAGAAGAAGAATGGATCAAAAATAATTGACTACTTACCATTGCACATCTAACATGACAAATGGAATCTCTAATAGATCCCAGATGAAGGAGAGCTATTAATCCCTATATTAGGCCTTAAAAATGATCCAAAATGAGAGGAAAGGGGTATAATACCACTAAAAATCATAATAGGGAAGGAGGGGATTAATTAGATCATTAAGGGTAAAAAGGTAAAATTACCCAAAATTTAGCTGGTGTGCTATTTGTTCACACTATTACTGGAAGAAAGGTGCGTATTGCATGGTTATAATTCATGGTTAGGGAAAATGTGTTCCAATAGTGTGAGATAGCTCTGCTAAAAAATTCACACCATCCACATGGTTAGATCTAACCGTATCCCTTCCCGCACGGTTTACTCTAACTATGCGACACGACCATTATTTCCAAAAAGATGGGTTCCTGGCTTTGAAAAATCCTCAGACACCCTCAGGACCTTCACTAAATCATTAAGAATTCATATTATGTCTAAAATAAATAATTAGATGGAAATTTAATGTATCTTTGCCAGAGTGAAAAACTGGTTTCTTCACATGAATTTGTAAATAAAACCCTCTTTTAAAGGTTTTGATAAATTGGGTGGATTTGAGAAAATATGGATCAAAATGAGAATTGATTTAATGAAATTATTTTATGTTGACTCTAAAAAGAAATATCTTTAAATGAAATATTATTTTAAAAGGAACTAACTTGATGAAAAATCATTATTTGTTATTGAAATTGAAATGGCATGTTGAAACTTGAAATTTGGTATTTGAACTATGAATGGTGAATTGAATTAAAATTTCCCATGATTGATTGATTAACTAGATGAAGAACCTGTAAGCTTGAGTGGTTAGTGGGTCATTGGGACAATTAATCTAGGACTGTAAATCCCTATAAATGGATTTATTGATGAAAACTATAATTAATCTAAGTTCATCATGAATTTCCAAGATGGGTTGTTGAGTGATTTTATCTCAATAGCCTGAGCCTTAGAGATGTGTTCACACAAATTAAACCCAATCAATTGACTAAGTATTGAGAAGATCGTAGATCTAGAAACTAACTAAACTAATAGAATATGATCTTGGTTCTTTTATTATTTGATTATTACATTCTATTGATTATAGAACTATTTTACTCATGTACTTATGTACTATTAAAATGTTAAATGAAACATGTTTTTGGTATATCTTCCTTCTACATGATTTGAAATTTGATTTGAATGAAAATGTGTAAATGATTTAAAGGATTTATTTTTTATATAATTTATTAAGAAACATTTGGTGAAATCTTAGAGGGATGTTTTTCTCACACTGTGCCTTTTCTATTATTCGTATGTAGATTATGTCATGCTGGGTCTAAGAAAAGGGAAAGTTCAACTTGGATGTGTTGGGTGTGCTTGATTCATGGGAAATTGAGTGATGTCGGTGACTAGTGGAGTTGTGATCCCATCATTATATGGAGATTTTAATTCTTTTCCTTGATGGATATCATGTCATATTTTGAACGATGTATTAATTTGGGATATCTGTCTACTTGTAGTATTATTTTTTCCTTGAGGAGTTTTTTTCATATTTATTGTTCATTATCTTATCTTACACTACTAAATATTATTTGTTGATATTAGGTAAAAATGATTCCCTATGACCATTTGATAATTCCCAAGCACTAGTCTCCATACCATAGAGACCATGAATTCCATTTAATCCCTATCAATGCTTGCTAGAGTACAGTTTTACTAGAGTATTCGGGTTGTTTTGTAACAAATTGGTTTCAAAATCATAGGTTGAGTATATTTTCTTGGTGTTAGTATATATCATAGGATGTCTTAGTATATAGGAGGTAATATTTTTGGGAGTTAAGGGGTAGTTTAGGATTAATTTCCTAGACAACTCTCATTATAGATATTCTTAAGTCCCTATGGATGTTTGGAAAAAGTTTCCTTGAGGAAAAAATTGATTTGATTCTAGTATTTTTTCCAACTTGATATGGGTATTTTGAAATCCTATAAAATTGAATCCCATATTGGATCTCTTTATTGAGTTAATTATCTAAGTTTTATTACTAATGTTTATCTATTCCTAATTGAGGTTGTGTAGTACCATGCCTCCAATAAGATGTTTGAATAGACCTCAAGATGGATTTACTAATTAACTAATGGAAGTGAACCCTCTAGTTGATCTGAAACTTTTTGAGATAGGGATATAATAAGTCTACTATGTATGATAGGTAGTCACAAACATTAGCATTCAATCCCTAGTAGTGAAACCTCAAATGGATAGAATTATAGATAATGCTTAGAAGTTTCTTCAGAAGAGACCACCAGATTTACAAGGCTCTAATGATCCCTAAGAGGTAGAGGATTGGTTGAAAAATATTGATATTTTTTTGAGTACTTGTAAACACCTGATTTAAAAAACTAGAAGTATTCTACCTTAAATATTTAAGGGCCCAATGGGAGGTTGTGGAATTCAATGGTTATAGTGAATAATCATGTGGGATTGGTATAAAAATACTTTAGATCTATTTTCATTAAATATTTACATATAGAGTCAATGTTTTGGGAAAGGTATTTTTATTTTCATAGCTTCTAATAATTCTATGAGACCATGGCTTAGTATGAAAACCAATTTACTAAAATTGTTTAGTTTTCTCCTGAAAAAGTGATAAATGATAAATTAAAGTCCTGAATATTTTAAAAGGTTCATTAAGCTAATATTTGATCTCAAGTTTTCAGGTTTCAGATCATTTATTATGAATATTTGATGGATATGGATTTGATGGATGATCTTCACCTAGATAGTAATTCAAGTTTTATGGGATTTATTCTTACCCCTAGTGGAAGTATTGTTGGTTCCTATAAATGAAAGAGGAATCAGGATGATTCTCAAGCGGGGTCTCAATAATAAGCATAATCTAGACCTTCTATGGTTTCCAAAAAATGACCATTGACTTACTTTCAATGTATAAATTTCGATAATTTGAACTGGTTTTTTTTAGAGGCACCAAATATTTATGGTTCATGTGGTCACTTAGGCTTCTTGAATAAGTTATAAAATATCTTCTTTGCCTTGCACGGTTGCACTAGCTCATCAGAACGTAAATACACTAAGTTTCAATCAAATGATTCCAGATATAAGGGGTTATATCCACATTCATATATAATAAATCTTCTTCAAATAGTAGAATATTCTCCAATGAAATCTAATGCATATCCAAAGACATTGAGAGGTACCATTACTATAGAATCATCTTTAGTGACTGCTTTATTTGATATCAGTGCATCTCATTATTTTATGTTAACTCATACTATGAATTTTATAAAACATCCTATGGATCCTATGTCTTATGTGATTGATATTTCTATTCCCCTTAGAATTAATAGAGAGAAGGGTCTTGGATACCCTTCTTGTTTTTTATCATTCTAGAGATTGGGATCAATTAAAATTTTTTCGATTCTCAACATGAAAAATTTAGATTAAATTCTTAGGATGTGTTTTATAATTCCCCATAAATCCCATATTAAATGTATTATTTTTTGGGGATCCTTTACTACCCCAAAAAATTGTGTCCCATTTATTTCAAGTAGAATGGGACCTTAGGTCTATAAAATCTAGACCACCTTTATTAGAGTTGGGTAGGGTGATATCTGTTTTTGATTTTAATCTAGAGAAATAATATTTGAGTGGTGATCTTCATCTAGTGGTCATTGAGTTTCCCAAAATGTTTTTGTCTAACATTTTACTTTTACAAGAGTAAGAGAAGTAGTGTTCTCTATTGACTTGGTATTGGGTACTAATCCCATCTATATTCTATCTTATCACATAACACCAGCTGAACATAAGGAGTTTAAGACTTAGCTAAATGATTTGTTAGATAGAGGCTTCATTTTACTTAGAATATCTATTTGGTTGGCACCGGTTATTTTTTCAAAGAAATTTTATGGGACACTTCTCCTTTTCATTTATTACCAAAAAAACTCAATCGAGTCATGATAACGAACAAATATTTTTTCCCACTGATTGAATATTTGTTTGACGAATTGAAAGAGGTGAATTGGTTTCCAAAGAATGACATGTGTCATGGTTACCACTCATTGAGAATAAAATATTATGATATTATAAAGGCCTCCTTTAGGATTAGGTATGGCCATTATGATTATCTTTTTACAACTTCTGGTATAACTAACCCTCTTATATTTTTTTAATGCATAAATAAACAATATATTAAACAAGTATCTTAATTCATTCGTAGTGGTATTTTTGGATGACATCATGATTTACTCTATAACTGAGGAAGATTAATGCATCATCTAAGTGATGTTCTAAAAATTTTCAGTGATCACTGACTTTATGCCAAGATTTCAAAATGTAATTTCTTGATTTGGAATGTGAATTTTTTGGTACATATGGTCTTAGAGCCTAAAACATTAGATGGTCATAAAAAGGTGAAATCTATTATGACATGGTAATAATTGAAAAATGATTTTGAGATTCATAGATTCTTGTGATTAGTGTGGTATTAATACTGGTTTATTCAATATTTATTGAAGTTGTATTCTCTAATGAACTCTCTCATTTTAAAGGGAGTAAAGTTCTTTTGTGATTTGAAATATTATAATTATTTTGATGATTTGAAGTACCTATTTACTTCTTCACCAGTGTTTGTTATCCCAAAGGTTTATCATAGATGTGTGGTCTTTTGTGATTTGTTGGGTTTAGTTTTGGGTTTTTTTCTCATTGAAGGTAATCATGTGGGGGGCCATGGTTCTCGACAGGTTAGGACACATGATAAGAACTATCCCATACATGATCAAAAACTTACAGCTATGATTCATTCTCAAAAGAGTTTGTAGCATTATATTTTTGAATAAAGGTTCATCATTTATTTGGATCACAAAATAATGAGTTATATATTCTATCAAAAATATTTTAATCTCCGTCATAGATGAAGGGTATAGTACCTACAATCCTTTTCTTTCATTGTTTCATACACCCCCGATAAGGGGAATGTCATTGTTAATTCCTTGAGTTAGAAACTTCCACCTAGTCCACGAATGAATCATTAGAATAGTGTAATTTTATATCTCTTTTCTTTTATTCATTTAGTATTTTGAAAGGATGAGACAAATATTATCCCAAATGGCATACAGTTTACATTCTCCCTTCTTGAAAAGATTCTTTAGGGGAAACAACTCGATGATGATTTTCTTGGATTTAGGGACTTTATTTATGGTGGGGAGACCATTGATGAGTGGTAATTTCATTCTAATTATATCTTGTTTTATTAGAACTGATATGTATACCTTTAACCATTAGAATATTGTGATGGTGGATTTCTATAATTCCCAATGGGGGGTATATCCTGACACCATGAAGATGTTCTAAGACACACGGTGATCATTCTGTTTGCTAGGTATGTGGTGAGATGTCTCTAATTTTTGTTTCACATTAATATAGATATCAGTAGATCAAGGAAAAAAAGACCTATAGGTTTATTTTAACACCTTCCTATGTTGGCATATATGTGGGATAATATTTTTAAGGATTTCATGGTTGGGTTTCCTCGTACCCCTATAGGGAAAAATCTAATATGGGTTGTAATCAGTTGGAAGACCAAATTGACTCACTTTATTCCCATTTTTTTTAAACCAAAGTTTTGGACTTGAAAATTCTATATGTGCATGATATTTTTATATTTCATGTAGTTCCATATATTGTAGTTTCTAATAAGTATCCCCATTACGCTTCTCATATTGGGATATACCTCTAGGAAGTGATGGGATCCCAATTCATCTTAAGCACACCATATCATTTGTAAAGAGATGGCCAAACATAATGATCTATAAATATTCTTGAAGACATGATTCATGATTTCATTCTTGACTTTGGTGGATCTTGGGATACCCACTTGGTACTTATTGAGGTTTCCTATAACAAAAGTTAAAAGTATTCCATTAGGATGGAAACCATTGAGTATTTGTATGGACACCCATGTATATAATGGATATATTGATCATATATTGGTGAATCTTCCTTGGTTGGGCCTAGTTTAGTCCAATATAATATGAAAATGATTAATTTTATTCATCATAGAATAGTGAATTCTAAGATCTATGATGATCATCATCAATAACCTTTAGATTTTTCAGTTGGTGACTATGTGTTTTTGAGATTTTCACCATGGTTGGGTCACTGATGGCATAGAAGATAGGAAAAGTTAGTACTGAGATACATGGAAACATTTGAGTTTGTTGAGAATATTATAATGGTGAATTATTATTTAGCTTTTCCACCTTGGTTAATGTTCACTCATAATGTGTTTCTAGTGTCATAGCTCAGAATGTATCTCTCTTACCCGTATTGTAATGGCCCGGGTTTTTGGGGTCCATTACTTTGTGAAAATCTCGTTTTGGGTTTTCGGGTCTGGGAATCACGGTGGTATAGGCCTAACAGTAGCCTTAGCCTACCGGTAGCAGGCCTATCGGTAGCTCGGTCTACCAGTGGCCGCAGCCTACCGGTAGCTGCAGCCTACCGGTAGCTCGGCCTACCGGTAGCTGCAGCTACCGGTAGCTTAGCTACCCGTAGCTATCACCCACCGATAGCTCTCAGCTACCGGTGGCTCTGGCCTACCCCGCGGGTTATTTCCAGTAGTTCTCCCTTTTGCGCAAATAGGGTTTTAAACCCTATTTTGACCTGTTTGAGCGTGTTTTAAAGGCCCGTAACACGCATAATAGTTTTAATTAAATACTTAATCAATTAATGAGTCAGTTTAAACCACTCGTCCCTTTAATGAAGAGTGGAGCCGCGTGATCAACCCACAACCCCCGCGCCTTACGCGGTTTCACGTTCTCACATCAACCGTTCGTGGCTCTTATAAAATAAGGGTTAGCCATGGTTTCTCCTTTCCTCGATCGTGGCTTTTCACAAACAGCTTCCAGTGCATCGGGCGCATCGTTATCTGTAATGTTCCGCGACCGGCCTAAACGTCGATCATCTATCAATAAGTAGGGAATTTCTCCTTCGCCTCTCTCTTTTGTGTATCATGCGGGGTGGGCGTGTTTCTGTTCTGTAGAATTGGATAAACCAGACCTAAATGAAGATAATGAACTGGTTTCTATAAATAAAGAAGGGGGGGTTGCGATCGTTGATGTCGTTTTATATTATGATCTTCTTTCTGAGTTGTGTTGGCTTACGACTTCTGAAAATCGAGGTCGTTGGTGGTCGTTGTTTGTGCACTAATGAACCCCTGCTGATGTTTTAAATGGCTTGTTGTGGCTGTAAACCCTTGCTGTGAAAAGTAAATTGGTTAATCACATATACCCGGATGAATAAATTGAAAGCACCAGGATCAATCCCTTCGGTGCTAACCCCGGTCAAAACATGGAATTGAAACCATGGAGCGTGTAAAATCATTTAAATCTGAAAATACCGGCAATGCCCTGCTTAGTGTTGGTGACGGTGGTTTGGTTGTTTTCGTTCATGGTCCGGTTGTTGGAGATGTGGGAGGGGATGGGATCCCCTGTCTTTATACTCTCGGTGGTTGTGTGACATTGGGGATGGGATTACCTGTTGGTATGGATTTGGTGGTTGTGAGTTTTAAGACCGGGTGGGTACATGATTATATCACGAATTGGGGTGGGATCCTCTGTTGTTGAGAACCGGGTATGGGCGTTATGGTTTTTGCTTGATTGTTTACTTTCTTGGACTTGTGTTTATGCTTACTAGTTACCCAGTAGTGCTTAAACTTAATTAAACATTTTCTTTGAACATGAAACAAGAATGGGACAGATGGGTTTTATTGGCGAGAGTCATGACTTGTGACTTGGACGCAGTGGTGTTGTGTTCTGTAGGCTGGTTAGAAAAACCTGAGCTTTGGGTGAGTGCTTGTTACCTATATCTATACTTTTAGTTTTTTGTTTCTTATTCGCTTCCCACCCAAGTTGATCACTTAGTGCCGAACAACCCCATTTCATGGGGGGTGTTTTTCCCAACACTATTCATAGTGGCTGGTTATTAGCTCCTTTTCTAATCCCTTTCCCGTATAGCCCAAGTATCTTCGGGCAGGCTGTGATGGCCTGAGGTCCATTTTTAGCCCAAGAACCTTCGGGCGGGGTAGTGTGGTGGTTGGCCAGGTGTGTGCAGCAGGTGGTTTTCCAAGTGTCTTCGGGATGAGGCCAAGGTGTCTTCAGGTGTGGCAGTAGATTTTCTAGCCCAGGTGTCTTCGGGCGTGGTGGTGGTTGTTCTAGCCTAGGTGTTTGCAGGCATGGTTACATGTGATAGTTGTGGCCTAGGTGTTTGCGGGTGGGATTTCAGCAGTGGGACTGCGTGTGGTTGTGGACTAGGTGTGTGCGGGCGGGTGTGCCAGTGGGACTGTGGTGAGAATGGTGGGATTGGTCCGATGCGTAGGATGTCTCAATAACCAGTGGGAAAGTGGTGCGGGGTACCCAAACATTGATTTTCTCTTAATATATATATATTACTTGACATTCATTATTTGGGGAGTGTGCCTTGGTGAGGCCTGGGGTGGATAGTTTACCTCGATAGGTGTTTAGTTTACTCCTTTTCTCACGAGACTTTAGTACGTTCCCCCACTTGTGCACGAGAGTCTTTGGTTTTCTCTACTGAGTGTACTTGTATGCTCACCCTACGTATATAAAACTGCTTTCAGGTTTCCAGGAGGACTTCGGTGACCACGCAGGACCATACTAGCTCGGAACTTTTGGGCAGTTGTAGTTGTTGGTTTTCTTCTTTGGTACTTACCTTTGTAGTCACCTTTTGTACTTTGTGGCTTTACTTTTGGAACATGCATGTGGGAATGGTTTCTTTTGGTTTTACTTTTATTTTACCTTGGTGTTGTTGAGTTTCATCATCTCATCTCTCAATCTTATAAAACAAAAAGGGGTAATGCCTTCCATTTGTGAGAAATTTCTATACCCTTGGTGCTAGTCTCCACTCTGGGACCTATTGAAGGCGGGTCTCTGGGGTCATTATCTCTCCTTCAACTTAAAGAAGGAAGGGCATGACAATCTGCTGACCCTTCCCTCCTTTTGGTGAAGGCAGGTCATGACAGAATGGTATCAGAGGTGATGGTTGAGAGATAGGATAGAGTCTGGAGTTAGGCACAGTGAGGATTGCATGGGATGGTAAGGCAACAGTGTTGGGTGACCTTGGCACGTGAATTAGGCCAGGGAAGACCGGTTAGGACACGGGATTTTAGGGCCCCTCATGATCCGATGCAAGGACTCTAGACCTACCGAATGACCAAGTGAGGCCACACTGATTGTAGGGTAGAGACCCTAGGAAAGGTACATGAATCATAATGACTTGTGTTCTTGTGTTTCTGGTATGTCTTGGGAATTAAGAATAAATTAAAATTTTAAGAAATTTTACGAACAATATTCTGCGCTACTTGGGCTTAGGCATTCCTTGTTTACCTTGCAGTTATGGCACCTGGAAGGCGACCACGTGTGGTACGGGTGATCGAGGCCCTGGAGACTACTTTGGCCGAACAGCAGAGAGCTGATCAAGAGGAAGAGGACGACCAATGGCAGAAGACTCTTCGGGCCTTCCAGCGACAGGCCCTCGAGAAGTATGAGGGTAGCACCTCCGACATGAAGACAGAAGGCTAGCTAGAGGAGCTAGTTATAGCTTTCGGCCTGATTCGGGCCCCGGCTGCGTACTGGGTTCCTCTGGCCATCAGCCAGATGCGGGGAGCGGCGAGTCAGTGGTGGACACTTTACCTGGGGGAGAGGAGAGAGTCTGAGGTGGCTTGGGCGGATTTCGAGAGGGAGTTCTGGGCGGAATTCCTCTCCTCGACGATGAAGGAAGAAAAGAGGCAGGAACTACTCTCCCTCCAGCAGGGGAGTATGTCCGTGAGGGAGCTAGGTATCAAGTTCAAGGACCTCCTACGTTTTTCTCCGGACCTCTTTCCTGACGAGGAGTCTCGGGCAAGACGTTTAGAGGAGGCGCTCCGACCCTCCCTCTAGTATGCGGTTACCCCCTTCACCCTGCCGACGTACTTGGAGGTCCATAGGAAGGCCGAAGTGGTGGAGAGGATGCATGCTCTAAGAGGAGTGTCACGAGAGGGTATCCAGCTGGGACCATCGATGGGAAAGGCTGCCAGCACGAGGCCTCCATTGTCAGGACACTCCAGGTTCCGACCAGCAGGGAGAAGACCGCAACAGTTTCAGTTTCGATCCCCCGGCCCTCGCCCTTTTCCTTCGGGCCCGGGACCGCGGTGCTTCATCTGTGGGAGCCCTGGGCATCTCCGGAGTCAGTGCCCGGACCGGGTGCAGTACGGTGGTGGTGGACAGCCCCACTACCCGCCCCAGCAGTAGCTTCCAGCCAGACCTTCCATCAGTAACAGCAGGGACAGCGAGCTCCCGATCCTCCGAGGCCAGACGTAGGAGGAGGAGGCCGACCTCAGGGCGCTCCATAGGGACCTCGACCAGGGCGTGGTCGGGGAGGTGGCCGACAGCCGAGGGGCAGGGGATATGGGTGTGGATAGTTACACGCCACATAGGCAGTAGTTCTAGCAGGGCCAGATGTTGTTCGAGGTACGATCAGTCTGTTTAGCACTCTTGATTATGCTTTGTTCGATACCGGAGCCTCGCACTCCTTTATTGCACCCAGTCTAGCCCGTGACTTGGGTCTAGATGTCGAGAGACTTCCAGTTCCCCTGGTGTTGAACACACCAGTCGAGGGTCAGACCGACTTGTTGTTCATTTTTTGGGGATGTAGACTGATGTTAGGGCCACATCAGTCAGTTAGGGATCTTCTTCTGCTACAGATTCATCCATACGATGTCATCCTAGGCATCGAATGACTATTTTCTGTGTGCTCCGTCATCGACTGTTTCCAAAGAAGGGTGGTGTTCTCAGACTTGGACGGCCGACGTGTTACCTTCACCAGAGAGCGGAGCAGTCCAAAGGGAAACAGGAGACAGGAACCTCTCCTCTCCTTGTTGACCGAGCTGACAGTGGAATCAGTAGATGCTGAAATGGTGGAAGTGCCAGAGATCGTCCGTGAGTTTATGGAAATATTTCCTGAGGAGGTGATGACTCTACCTCCTCGACATGATATCGAGTTCGGGATAGACCTGTAGCCCAGCGCTCGTCTAATCTCGAAGGCTCCTTACCGGATGGCACCTTCGGAGCTACGGGAGTTGCAGATATAGATTGACGATCTAATGAAGAGAGGTTATGTTCGACTGATTGTGTCACCATGGGGTGCTCCAGTCTTGTTTGCAAAGAAGGTAGATGGTGGTCTTAGGTTGTGCATATACTACAGGAGGCTGAATCAGGTAACGATCGAGAATCGCTACCCTCTTCTGAGGATAGACGATCTTTTCGACCAGCTGAAAGGGGTAGGATGGTTCTCAAATATTGACTTGCGGTCTGGGTACCACCAGTTGAGAGTGAAGGAGAGAGACATCCCGAAGATGGCCTTCAGGTACAGGTATGGACACTTCTAGTTCGTAGTCATGCCCTTCGGTGTTACGAACGCCCCGGCTGTGTTCATGGGGCCTATAAACTCCATCTTCCGGGAGTACTTGGATCTATTTGTGGTTGTGTTCATCGACGATATCCTGATCTATTCGAGGTCAGAAGAGGACCATGCAGAGAACCTGGGGACAATTTTGGAGGTCCTCCGACAACACCAGCTCTATGGGAAGTTGTCAAAATGCAAGTTCTGGAAACGAGAAGTGCACTTCCTCAGGCACGTAGTGTCTGAGCAGGGGGTAGTGGTCGACTCGTCAAAGGTTGAGGCAGTTGTCTCTTGGGCATCACCCGTGGAAGAAGTCCGAAGTTTCCTCGGGCTGGCAGGTTACTACCGGAGATTCGTACCCAACTTCTCCCAAGTAGCAGCCCCTTTGACGGCTTTGACCAAGAAGGACCAGGCTTTCGTATGGAATGAGAATTTCCAGTCAGCCTTCAGCTATCTGAAGGAGAAGTTAGTCAGTGCCCCAGTGCTGAGGTTACCAGAAGAAGGGGCGGCTTATGAGGTGTTCTGTGATGCTTCAGGACAGGGTCTGGGATGTGTGTTGATGCAGCAACAAGGTGTAATCTCTTATGGGTCCAGGCAGCTGCGTTCCCATGAGTGTAATTATGCCACCCACGACCTGAAGCTTGCAGCGGTCATTTTTGGGCTAAAGTTATGGCGGCACTACCTCATCGGAGAACTCTTTGTGGTATTCACAGATCACAAAATCTTGAGGTATATCTTCTCCCAGTGGGACTTAAACTTGCGATAGCAGAGATGGGTGGAGTTCCTCCAGGATTATGACTTTGAGATCTCTTATACTAAGGGAAAGGGAAATGTAGTGGCTGATGCCTTGAGTAGGAAGATGCAGAAGGATGCGGTTCGAGAGTCGGCGGACGCCTGGAAGGCAATGGAGGAGTTGGCTGCTTTACACCTGGATGCGAATATGGATAGCGGCAGAGGCTGCCTATATCAGATGATAGTGCAGTCATCTCTGTTTCGACAAGTGAAGGAGTCTCAGTGGGGAGACCTGGAGTGCGAAGTTATGCGTGACCGAGTTGACCAGGGAAATGCTCCGGAAGGATGGACAGAGGATAGTCAGAACCGGATGCTTTTTCAAAAAAGGTTGTTTGTTCTAGGAGTGATGCGCGGAAAGGTTCTTAGTGAGTTCCACAACTCACCCCTGGTGGTACAACCAGGAGTTTCCAAGATGTACCAAGGACTGAAGAGGCAGTTCTGGTGGCCCGGAGTTAAGCGAGCGGTGGCAGAGTTTGTGTCCAAGTGCTTAGTGTGTCAGTAAGTGAAGGTTGAACACCGAGTTCCGAGCGGCCTACTGCAGCCCCGAGATGTCCCCAAGTCGAAGTGGGATGACATATCGATGGATTTCGCCACGGGACTACCCAAGGCCCAAGGGGGATACGATGCCATCTGGGTGGTAGTGGATAGGTTGAAGAAATCGGCTCACTTTCTGGCGATTAGGGAGTCGAGTACTGTGGACGCTTTGGCACAAAAGTACGTGGATGAGGTGGTGCGGTTGCATGGAGTTCCGAGGTCTATAGTCTCGGATAGGGATGCACAGTTTACCTCGTGAGTTTGGAGAGGATTGAAGCATGCGTTTGGCACCCAGTTATGCCTTAGCACTACTTTCCATCCCCAGACAGATGGAAAAACAGAGTGCACCATCCAGACCTTGGAGGATATGCTACAGGCATGTGTTCTGGACTCAGGAGGATCATGGGTGCGACAATTGCCCCTGGTAGAGTTCGCTTACAATAATAGCTATCACTCTACCATTGGTATGTCCCCGTTTGAAGCCTTGTACGGGAGTCCATGCCATTCACCTGTATGTTGGGCCGAAGTAGGAGAGGCAGGAATCCTTGGCCCAGAGGTGGTGCAGAACACAATAGAGAAGGTTCAGCTCATACGGGAAAGGATGAAGGCAGCCCAGGACCGACAGAAGTCGTATGCTGATACCAGGAGGAGGCCCTTGGAGTTTGAGGTTGGGGACCACATGTTCTTGAAGGTCTCCCCTTGTAGTGGGTAGCGGAGGTTCGGAAAGGGGAGTAAGCTTTTCCCCAGGTTCATCGGACCCTTCTAAGTGTTGCGGCGGGTCAGCGAGGTAGATTACCAGTTAGCATTGCCACTGCTGCTACTGAGGATACATGGTGTCTTCCATGTGTCCCTGCTCCGTCGGTATCTGCATGACGATTCACACATCCTTGGTTGGGGTGATCTGGACATCGAGGATGGAGTGACCTTTGTGGAGAGACCAGTGATGATCGAGGATCGCAAGGAGAAGGTGCTTCGTGGGCGAACCATCCCCTTGGTTCGTGTGTTGTGGAGACATGGTGGGCTTGAGGAGAGTACATGGGAGAGGGAAGCACATATGCGTACCCAGTACCCAGAGTTGTTTTGAGTTTTGTTCCTTGTTTTACCTGTTGTGGTAGAACGATTTGTCCTCTTTGGCTATGAAATGTACTGGTTTTCTTTCCTCTGTTTGTGTGTGAAAAGCCCTGGCTATGGGGGATGAGAGAACCCGACCCCTAATCAAGATTCATTAAGTTGGATGTGATTAAACCCGTGCGGGTGAGTCAGTGCCACCCAAAGCGGATAATATCTCAACATGGGGAAGGAGACTCCCCAACCCACATGCCCGGGCAGTTTGGCATTGTATGTTTCTTGGTTCTTGGCGGGGAAATGTTTTAGTTAGCATGTGTTCGCTCCTAAGAGGTATCTTTCGAGGTGGTTGCTCGGTCTACCGGTGGCCACAGCCTACCGGTAGCTCTGTCTACCAATAGCTCAGTCTACTGGTAGCTACAGCTACCGGTAGCTCTGTCTACCAATAGCTCGGTCTACCGGTAGCTGCAGCTACTGGTAGCTCTGTCTACCGGTAGCTTGGTCTACCGGTAGCTGCAGCCTACCGGTAGCTCGGCCTACCGGTCGCTCCAGCCTACCGGTAGCTCAGCTACCGGTAGCTGTCACCCACTGGTAGCTCTCAGCTACCGGTGGCTCTGGCCTACCCCGTGGGTTATTTCCAGTAGAGCTCCCTTATGCGCAAATAGGGTTTTGAACCCTATTTTGACCTGTTTGAGCATGTTTTAAAGGCCAGTAACGCACATAATAGTTTTAATTAAATACTTAATCAATTAATGAGTCAGTTTAAACCACCCGACCCTTTAATGACTAGTGGAGCCGCGTGATCAACCCACGACCCCCGCGCCTTACGCAGTTTCGTGTTCTCACCTCAACCGTCTGCAGCTCTTATAAAATAAGGGTTAGCCGTGGTTTCTCCTTTCCTCGATCACGGATTTTCACAAACAGCTTCTGGTGCATCGGGCGCATCGTTATCCGTAAAGTTCCGCGCCCAGCCTAAACATCGATCATCTATCAACAAGTAGGGAATTTCTCCTTCGCCTCTCTCTTTTGGGTATCATGCGGGGTGAGTGTGTTTCTGTTCTATAGAATTGGATAAATCAGACCTAAATGATGATAATGAACTGGTTTCTATAAAGAAAGAAGGGGGGGCTATGATCATTGATGTCGTTTCATATTATGATTTTCTTTCTGAGTTGTGTTGGCTTACGCCTTCTGAAAATCGAGGCTGTTGGTGGTCGTTGTTTGTGCACTAATGAACCCCTACTGATGTTTTAAATGGCTTGTTGTGGCTGTAAATCCCTGCTATGAAAAGTAAAATGGTTAATCACGTATACCCAACTGAATAAATTGAAAGAACCAGGATCAATCCCTTCTGTGCTAACCCCGGTCAAAACATGGAATTGAAACCATGGAGCGTGTAAAATCTTTTAAATCTGAAAATACTGGTAAGGCCCTGCTTAGTGTTGGTGACGGTGGTTTGGTTGTTTTCATTCACGGGCTGGTTTCTGGAGATATGGGAGGGGATGGGATCCCCTATCTTTATACTCTCGGTGGTTGTGTGACATTGGGGATGGGATTCCCTGTTGGTATGGATTCGGTGGTTGTGAGTTTTAAGACCGGGTGGGTACTTGTTTATATCACGAATTGGGGTGGGATCCTCTGTTGTTGAGAACCGGGTATGGGTGTTATGGTTATTGCTTGATTGTTTACTTTTCTGGACTTGTGTCTATGCTTACTAGTTTCCCAGTAGTGCTTAAACTTAATTAAACATTTTATTTGAACTTGAAACAAGAATGGGACAGATGGGTTTTGTTGGCGAGAGTCGTGACTTGTGACTTGGACGCAGTGGTGTTGTGTTCTGTAGGCTGGTTAGAAAAACCTGCGCTTTGGGTGAGTTCTTGTTACCTATATCTATACTTGTTGTTTTTTTTTCTTATTCACGCCCCACCCAAGTTGAGCACTTAGTGTCGAACACCCCCATTTCATGGGGGAGGGTGTTTTTCCCAACACTATTCATAGTGGCTGGTTATTATCTCCTTTTCTGCTCCCTTTCTTGGATATCCCAAGTATCTTCAGGTAGGCTGTGATGGCCTGAGGTCCATTTTTAGCCCAAGAATCTTCGGGCGGGGTAGTGTGGTGGTTGTCCAGGTGTGTGCAGCAGGTGGTTTCCCAAGTGTCTTCGGGATGAGGCCTAGGTGTCTTCGGGCGTGGCGGTGGATTTTCTAGCCCAGGTGTCTTCGGGCGTGGTGGTGGTTGTTCTGGCCTAGGTGTTTGCAGGCATAGTTACATGTGATATTTGTGGCCCAGGTGTTTGCGGGTGGGATTTCAGTAGTGGGACTGCGTGTGGTTGTGGCCGAGGTGTGTGCGGGCGGGTGTGGCAGTGGGACTGCGGTGAGAATGGCGGGATTGGTCCGATGCGTAAGATGTCTCAATAACCAGTGGGAAAGTGGTGCGGGGTACCCAAACATCGATGTTCTCTTAATATATATATATATATATATATATATATATTACTTGACTTGCGTTATTTGGGGAGTGTGCCTTGGTGAGTCCTGGGGTGGATAGTTTACCTCGATAGGTGTTTAGTTTACTCCTTTTCTCACGGGACTTTAGTACGTTCCCCCACTTGTGCACGAGAGTCTTTGGTTTTCCCTAATAAGTGTACTTGTATGCTCACCCTACATATATAAAACTGCTTTTAGGTTTCCAGGAGGACTTCGGGGACCACGCAGAACCATACTAGCTCGGACCTTTTGGGCAGTTTCCGTTGTTGCTTTTCTTCTTTGGTACTTACCTTTGTAGTCACCTTTTGTACTTTGTGGCTTTACTTTTGGAACATGCATGTGGGAATGGTTTCCTTTGGTTTTACTTTTCTTTTACCTTGGTGTTGTTGAGTTTCATCATCTCATCTCTTGATATTATAAAACAAAAAGGGGTAATGCCTTCCATTCGTGAGAAATTTCTATACCCTTGGTGCTAGTCGCCACTCTGGGACCTATTGAAGGCGGGTCTCGGGGGTCATTATCTCTCCTTAAACTTAAAGAAGGAAGGTCCGGGAAATCTGCTGACCCTTCCCTCCTTTTGGTGAAGGCGGTTCGTGACACGTATCGTATCTTGAGTTGTGAGGACCTTGACGTGGAGCCTAATTTATCAATGACTAAGAATCCAATTTAGATTTTTTATTCTAAGATTAATGTTATTAATTAAAATTATATACCTATTTTTTAGGTTCTTTGGTATCTTGGTTATGCTTGTCATTAAAAATGGTATCTTGAGTGACTAATGATATATTAGTGGCCTCATAACTTTGATATGTAGTCTTCTTGATAGGATTTATATGGGTATAAATAATTTATTGTGGGGAGGTTGTAACACCCCATTACCATATTTTAGGTACTTAAATCCATTTTTTTGATCCACCATTGTTTGTATCTTATTTTGGGTTGTTTATGGAGCATTCTAAAAAATCGCGGAGGTTTTTGGATATGTGCATGGCTGGTGCATAGTTTTGGAAAACCATGTGGTTTGGACAAGGTATCTATGTTCTATGTATTGAGGTCATATGTTGGGATACATTGTTAGTTCAAACCATGATGGCTCCCAATTAAATTGTTTGACATGGGATAGTTGGTATTTTCATAACTATTTCACAGTTTTTAAAAATATATTGACCAACCATGCCCCTTCTCAATAGACCATGGAGGATCTAATAGTCTGTTAAATCATGTGACCAAAACATGTAGATCTTCCAAAATCCTAGTGATAGAACATGGTTAAGTTAATGGTCAGTACAAATAGTGTGGCCTAACATAAGAAACCATGAGAATAGGTTTTTAATCTCTCAAAAATTAAAATTAAAATCCTAAAACACCCATTATAAATCCTAAACATCTACTAATCAAACCTAATCCAACCCTTTTTGATTTAGAAGATCTCTGGAGATGATTTTGTCTTCTCTAACCCATTTACTCTCATATTGAAATGCTAGTGTATGTTATTATTCCCTGTTTGTTAAGTTAAATATCATTGATTTGAAATCCCCCCTTTTCCCTTCTCTTCTTTTTTGAGAGTGATAGATCCTTATGTTTTTTTGTAGATATAAACCACGATTTAATGGAATATGATTCAAGGGATTCGTCATTGATCTTCCTCTCCTTGAAATCTATGTTTTCAGTTCCCATTTCAGGTAATTTAATGATCGTTTTATTAAAGGTAGGTGGTTCTGTAATTCTTTTACAAACATTATAATCCTTAATTTTCTTACTTTATTTGAAATGTAATTTCATTTTATTTCATTAAATTATGTTTAATTGATTATTTTATTTAAAAGGAATGGATTTATGAAATAAAACCATATTTAAAAGGCTTTGATAAATTTGGTGGATTTTAGAAAAGATGGACAGATATGATAATTGATTTGATGAAACAATTTGATATTGATTCTTTAGAAAAATGTATTTAAAGGAAAGATGGGTTTTAAAGGCATGAATTTGATAAAATCCTTTTATTTTTAATAAAATTAAAATGAAATTTTGAAACTTGAAATTGGGAATTTAACTATGAATGATGAATTGGATTGAAATTTTCTATGATTAATTGACCGATTGATTGAAGAATATATGAGCCCAAGTAGTTAGTGGGTAATTGGGACAATAACTCTAGGATGTTGACTCCCTAGAAATGTATTTAATGAGAAAAACTCTAACTAAACAATGTTCAACATGATTTTACTCGATGAGTTATTGATTGATTATATCCTAATGGCATGAGCCTTAGAGACATGTGCACACACCTTGAGTCATGATTGATTAATCGAGTAGTGCAGGGATTATAAAGACAGAAACTAACTAACCTTTAGTAATATGACCATTTTTTCTTTGTTTTAATATGATTATTAGTCTAGTGATTATAGAACTATTTTACTCATGTACTTCTATTTTATTAATATGTTAATTAAAACCAATTTTTATACGTTTTACATCTACAAGATTTTAAATCTGATTTTACTAGAAATGTGAAAATGATTTACCATGCCTTTTATTTATTTAAATTTATGCATAAATGGTTTATTTGTTATGGAACTGCTTATAGAACATTTGGTGAAATCCTAATGGGCTGTTTTGCAAACGCAATACATTTACCCCCATAAAAAGGGAAAGTGCCACTTGGCAATGTTTAGTGTATTTTATTTATGAGACCTTGGGTGATTGTAACATCCTGAAAGTTTCTAAAATATATATTTTTCAAATAAATTTATTTTATTTGGTAGATATCATTACATGCAACACCTAGTTTTAATAAACCATGATATATTATTATTATTATTATTTAAACTTGACAATTGTTGAATATCCATTAAATCTAGTTGTATGAATATGAATAACCACATTTTTCAAATTAATTATACTTTTTTATATAAATAAAATATATTTATAAATATCTGCATAATTTCTAGTAAAGTATTTATATGCTTCGAAAATACTTTTTTCTCAAAAAATGATTTATACACTTTTTTAAAAATAAATAATAAAATTAATTTAGGAAACTTTTAGAAAAAATATTGGGAAAAATTAAATTAATTTTTTTAATAAATGTGTCAAAATTATCTTATAGTTAATTCATTATAAGTTTCTAAAAAGATTAATTTTGTGGTGAATAGTTAAAAGACAAAATTTTATTAAAAATTGTCTTTTCATTTAATGAATTTAAAAAGTTCCATATTGTTTAAAAATGTTTTAAAATTAAAATTATTAAAATTATTCTATTAATAAAAAATAGTAAATTTGAATCAAATTCATGTTGAGTTTTGATTTTAAAACTTTCTATACTTATAAAAAGTTTCCCTTTAGAAAACTATTTTTTCATCACATCTGCGGGTGTAATTTTAAATTAAAATTTTCCACTTATATAAATGGAATTTGGAAAAATAGATTAAATTTTTTAATTAGAATAATTAATATTATATAATAAGTTCAACTTTATTTTGGGTCAAAATGAATACTATAAATTTTAAAGAATAATTACTATGATTAAGGTTAAAACAAGTTTACTAAGGTTTAAACTAAAAAGATAAGGGTTAAAATGACCTAGAAACTTATCCAAATATCATTTTATGTTCATTTTTAGACCTCATATCATCTAAAGTTTTTTGATAAGCTATTTTTTCATTTGGAATGTTTAAATCATGGGTACATCTTTTTCTTTTCAAAAAAATCCAAGTGTGTCCTCTCCCCCACTTATAAAATTCCACCCCATCTTCACTTCTATTCACACTTCAAAAAACCTTTGATTTGACCAATAAATCAACAAATACATTCCTTAATTACATAATCACATCTTATATCACTTTTACTGTTTAGAAAACCCTCCTAATACGGCTTCAGGTGTAAACCTAAAGGGGTTCTCCGAAGATGATGCTTAATCCATAACCATGTGTTTTCAATTTATTTTTTCTTCTAACTTTAAAATATTCTTAAAACATGATGATGTAATAAAATAATTATACCCCACAAAATTATATTTGGTCATGTTAATTGTATGACTTACATCTTTTGACTCCTCTATTAAGTGGTAAATTAAACTGCGGATCATGTGTATGGAAGACTACCGCCTCGCAAACTGATGTAATTCATTTTCCACCACCACCTATCAAAGATGATTATAATGATCAATTTAAAATATTTATATGATATTTATGAAATAATTATACTTATTTAGTTATAATATCACATATACATTCTTACTTTACATTCTGTGGGTAAATGATAATGTCACTCTAGTGTATAGAAGACTACCGCCTCATGAAGAGATGTGATTAGTTCTTCCCTTATGCTTTATATGGAATGTAATAAGGATAGTTTTAATGAAAAAATGTGATATATATGAAATAAAAATGATTCTATAAATTTATTATATTATTTACCTTTCTTTAATTTCATCTTTCAAGAAAATAGAAATAGATTTCATGCATATGTATGACATATCATCTTCATAAATAGTGTAATTCATTTTCTATGTCTAAAGTTAATGGATTAATATAAATAATTATATAATAAATATATATTATATTTATACCATTTTTTAAATTCTTTATATTATTGAACCATTATAAAATTAAAATGACTAAAAAACCAAACCAAAACATACATGAAAAATGAAGCAGTTATTACCCTAAACATGATTTTAACAAGGAATAATTAATAAATTGGTAATAAAAGTTACTAAGTAAATCATATATGGTTTGATACATATGATTATATTTATTTAATATATTTATAATAAACTAATATTTATTATATATAAGTTTTAATATGTTGAAGGAAGTTGAGACTTAAGGTAAGGGATTTTTGTCTCACTTCTATTTTTGTGGGACACATGCATTCTACACTACTTGTTTCTTTTGTGTGGTATATATAATTCCCATGAATTTTTTATGATTATTATAATGAAAATTATGTGATATACATATCCATATAATTCTATTTATTTCATGGGTCTTATAATTCAAAAATACCAATGTGGTAACAACATTATACGATAATCTCTTTGTTTATCGGGATTGTTTATGATTATGCTTCAAATGAAGATATATTATGCTATTACTCTAAAGAAAAACATGAATATTATTATAATATGGTTATTTCAGGAAAAAACATGTTTTACTTTAAATTTCCTCTCTTTATCACTCAATATTCCAAAATAATGTTTTTAAGGAAAACATACTTTATTTCTCTCTTCTGCCGAAAATATTTTCTCTTCCATCTCCATGTTTTATAAAAATTATTTAAAAAAGTTTTTATAGATCTCAAATGATTTATTAATGAAATTTTTACCCATTTAATAAAATCTAAAAATGGTTTAAAGTTGTCCTTTTTATAATTTTCAAAAAAGGTACATTTTTAATTTTTACTAAAAATTTGAAAGGAAAATTTATTTTCACATATACAACATAAAAAGTATTTTACACCATCATGAGAACTAATTATTTTAAAGATTAATATATAATTTTCAAATATTATTTTCAAATAAAATTATTTTCACAATGTTTTTTGAAACTTTTAGTTTTAAAAAAAGGGAATTTTTAAAGTGAAAAGGTTATTTTCCTCAAGAAATGGTCCAAGTGATCTTTGAAAATAATTTTCCATATAATATGAAATAATTTTATGTAAATTAATATTTACTAGGGATATGATACAAGGATACAATCATTATTATTTATTTTTATGGTTTATGTTTATAATGATAATATTTTTATGAAACTCATTTCTTTCCCATGGGTTATGAAATGGTGAAATGATTATGAACTCCATTTCTTTTAATGGGTTAAGATATGATTAATGTTTTATGATATTGTGGAACAATTATGTATATTTTTTACTTTGTGATGGTTTTTATTTTATAACTAAGGATGGTGGTTAAATTATAACCAAGGATAGTGGTTACGTTATAACCAAGGATAGGTGTGACATATATCTCAATCCAATGAATTGGATAGAGATTGATATCTCATGAGATAAACATTTCAAGAATGGAGATTGAACCTACTTTTTTAAGGGAAGTTTTCCACTATAATAGTATTTGGAGTGAACCTTGACACTACAATGGTTTGGTGAGTGAACCCATTCTAATAAGATAGTTTTTTTAATGATGTTTGACTAATAAAGAGATGATTTTCTACTCTTATATGTATGTCAAAAATCTATGTCTTATTCCAATGTTATGAAATCATAGATTATGTTATTTGATTCCTTTTATATTCATGTATTATGAACTTCCAAGATTTATTCCAAGACTAATGTTTATGATCTATGATATGCAGGGTCTAGTTTTCAAATTATATTCTCATGTTATCATACCTTTATTCTCAGGTTATGTTTAAATCTCCCTTAGTTACCCTTATTGTGCATCTAAGATCACCCTTCTTATGTTTCCCTTCCCTAGGATATGAAGAAATTTATTATGTATGATATGTATAATAAGGTTGATGGTTATGAAGAACTTAGAGTGATATGATGTGTTTAACTTATGAAATAGTTGTTTATCTTTCCAAGTCACCAAATTCACTATACCTATACAATTATTAAATGAATCATTATATTATGTAATGAATATTCATCCATTAATATGTAACATCCATGTATGAAAAGTGTGGATATTTATAGTTTGAATCAGATAAAGGTTTAGTTAAACCTTTAGAAACTAGGATGAGAAAATTTTACTAAGAACCATAAGAATAAGTCTATGTATAGGAAAATATCCTATAATTTTTTGAAGGATGGAGAGAGTGGTTTTTGAGAAATTACATATGAATCTTGATACTATAAGTGGATGTAGCTCTATCAAAGTTTTACCTAGGTGTAATAAATCTATAAATTGTTCACTATGGTAAACACAATCATCACCTAATTTGTGATGACATGCCTTTCTACACACTAGGTTTGACACACCTAGTGGATATGTTTTGGAAATTAAAAAACACATTACAAACCATCATGAATGATTTAAATAATTAACATGAATGGCCTAGGTTAAGAAAAAGGTTTCATATAATTAAAATAAGGTTTCATGATTTAATATATACTACAAGTTATTTCTCTTTCTTGATTATATTTCTTCCCACTATGACTATTGTTTATCACACTATGATTTTTGGTTTTAGTTAATGGTGGGGACTAGAAGGAACTGGGTTAAAATTCAATGTGATATAAAATGTGTTAATAATAAACCAAATGGTATGATGACTATAGTAAAGGATGTTATGATTATTCATAATAATTTATCCTGATATATGGTTAACAACATTCAATTTAACCAACTCTAGAACTCACCAAATAATAGAAGGATATAGTTTATTGAGATATTAGGTGGTAGAGACCATGCAATAAATAAGATTCAATTTCCTTTATGTTGATAATGTGGGAAGAATCACTCAAGGTAATGTCTAAAGTAATGAGAATATGTTTTATATAGGGGGGAGAATGGAACATAGTATGTAATTAATAATTAAAAATGAAAAGTTTAGTTAATGAAATTGATGAGAATAATAGTTTACATATATATTTATAAATGGTTTAATGTTTTAAATGTGTAAAGTATGATAATTATGAAATTAAATGTCCTTAGAGGAAATCTCAAGAAGAGGATTAGTAAGTTTGAATGGGTAAAGGTTTTTTTATGATGAAGAGACTAAAAATGACATTTGAAAGGATGAAGGTATTATGTAATAAGATAATGAATCCTAGTTAATGTTTTAATAATGAATTTAAATGGTTGAAGTATTTATGTATTTATATTAAATAATCATGTTGTAAATGTATTTTACTAATGGTATTTTGGTTATAAGAATCATGAAACATATGTGTATTGTGTTAATTATGGAAGCATATATGTCTTCATGTAAGATTTACTTAAGAGTTATTGATACTATAATGGGATTATGATTTTAAGTTTGATCATAAGTTTAAAGTCTTAGACACCCCTTTTAGGTACTATGTAATGAGATTTTAATGTGATTAACGACATTTTGGGAGATGTTTTATTGGAATAAGGTATATGAAACTCTTAGGTTCAATATGAAGTATTATTTGAGTAATAATGGTCTTTTCATAAGTTTAAAGGTATTTATATCCTTCAAGGTTTATATGGCCTTTGAGGATTAAGGTTATTTTTAAGGATTTTCAACATATTTATGTGGCTATTATAATAATTATATTAATATTATTTTGTAAAAAGGACAACTTGACACATCCAAAAAGGTCATAGGTCTTGAACTCATAACTAGAGGGAAATATGTTTGAAATGCCTACCATTGGCCTATGTGATATCATTATTAGTATAAATGATGTGAAATATAATGATTGAGTTGATTTTGGGAACATATGTTTTATCATAGAGGTAATCATGGGATTTAAAATGATATGATAATAGGTTATGCCTCCCTAAAATTGAAGGTTCATGAGAAAAACTACCCAAATAATGATTTGGAGTTACTAGTGGTAGTTTTTTATTAAATATATAGAGTAATTGTATTTATAGAGAAATTTGAGATATATATACTGATCATAAAATTTTATACTATATATTCAAATAGAAAGAGTTTAATATGCACTGGAGAATATGTTTAGAGACAATTAAATATTATGACTGCTTAATACACTACAACCCTGGGAAAGTGAACATAGTAGCAGATGTTTTGATTTGAAATGATCATGATAGATTATCCATAATGAGGATAAAAAACATCCAATATTTATGGATTTACAAAGGATGGAACCTCAAATATTAAAGAAAGGGGAGAAATATTATCTTTCTTAAATAAGTTTTCAACCATCTATCCAAGTGAAGATTAAAGAGTAGTAAAAGGATGATATGGAGCTATAGAAGAAGGTGAGAAATATTACTTATTTTTATTATAATTATGACATAGTAATAATATTCAAGAACCCTATCCCCCCTAAATACTAGTTTTGAAGAGTGAGTTATTAAAGGCGGCTCATTGTTCTTCATACTATATTCATCCTAGAAGTATAAAGATGTATGGATATTTGAAGGAGTATTTGTGGTGGGACAACATGAAGAGAGATATCACAATGTTTCTATCTTTGTGGTAACTATATTAGTAATTTAAGGCTAAGATAAAATATTCTAAGGGGATGTTACAACCATTACCCATACCGGAATTGAAATGGGAAAACATCATTATGGATTTTGTCATCGGAATCTGCAAAACATCTAAAGGGAATAATGTTATATGGGTTATTATTGATCACCGTAAAAATTCAGTACACTTAACCACTATCCAAGAATATTTATCTTTGGATTATATTTCCAGAATATACATTTTAAAAGTGGTAAGGTTAGAAGGAGTACCACATTCAATTGTATTTGATTTGGATTTGGGGTTTACCTTAAATTTTTGTCAAATTCTTCAGCAAGATATTGATATGGAGTTGATATTTATCACTGTCTATCATACTAAGATAGATATTAAATTTAAGAGAACCATTCAAACCCTGAATGATATATTGATATCTTGTTCTATTGATTTCAAATGTGGTTGGGATCAACACCTTTCACTAGTTCAGTTTTATTACCACAATATCTTTCACTCAAGAAATCAGATGGATCTATATGAATACCTCTATGAAAAAAAATTAGAACTATAATATTATTGTAAGAAGATGTATAAAGAAATAAATTGACCAAATATAGTGGAATAAATTTCATAAAATGTTATAGCCAATCAAAAACACATAAGGGAAGAACAAAGTAGGTAGAAATGTTATGTTGAAAATCGTTGACATGGTCTGCAATTTAAATTTGGTGACAAGGTGTTTCTAAGAATTTATATAGAAAACACTATTATGATATTTATAAATATGTGTAAAATAAGAACTAGGTATATAAATCCATTTAAAATTATTGATCATATCAGGATTGTATCTTATCTCTTGGCACTTCAACCAAACCTATCTCTGGTTCACAATGTATTTCATGTATCTCTCCTGAGAAAGTATATACCTGATCCATAACATGTACTAAACTTATAAGTCATACCATTAGAGTATGATATTTCTTATGAGGAACAACTGGAGAAGATTTTGGATTATACATATAAAATGATATGAAATAATATCACTCACCTTGTTAAAGTTTTATAGTTAAACCACCATCTTAAGGAAGCTATGTGGGAACCTAAGGATATAATAAGGCAGAAGTATCCTCTTTTGTTTATACCAAACTGATATAATTTTGAGGATTAAATTCATTTTAAGGGGGTATAATGTGACAACATGATATTTTATGAAATATTTTTTTTCAATTAACATTAATTTCAACGATTACTGGAATAACATGCAACGCTGAGTTTCAACGAACCATGAGATACTATTAATATTATTATTTAAACATGACCGTTATAACCTAGAAATTAAATCTAGAAGTTTTAATGGGAATAAATAAAATTTTAAATTTAATTTTAAAGGTTTTATAAAAATAAAATATATTTATAAATAATTACTTAATTTTTAGTAAACTCTTTATATGCTTCACAAATTTTGTTTCCTCAAAAAATGATTTATATTTATTTTTTTCAATAAATAATAAAATTAATTTTTGACACTTTAATAAAAGTTATTTTAAAATATTAACTTCATTTTTCTAATAAAAATTTAAAAATTATCTTAGGGTTAATTTTTTATAATTGTTCAATAAATAGTTAAAATTATTTATTTTTATTAAAAAATTATTTTAATTTAAATAATTTATAAAGTTTCATATATTTTAAAAGTAAAATAATTTTAATTATGTAATTATTAAACCAATTTATTTCATTGGAATAAAAAACATGTTGAATTTTGATATTAAAACGTTTTATAGTTATGAAAAGTTTCTCTTTGGAAAACCATTTTTTCAGTGTGTCTATGGGTTTAATTTTAAATAAAAATTTTCAACATATATAAATTGGATTTTTAATAATGTATTAAATATTTTTAGTCATGATAATTAAAATTATATAATAATCTCAACATAATTTGTTGTCAAAATGAATAGTAAAAATAGTAAAAATTAATTACCACAGTTATGGTTAAAAAGAGATTACTGGGGGTTGAACTAAAAAGATAAGGCATGAAATGACCTGAAAACTTTTAAAAATACCATTTTATGGATATAGTTATACCTTATATAATCTAATTTTTTATAATTATCCATTTTGGAGCCTTTTGAAATGTTTAAAACATGGTTATTCTTTTTCTTTTAAAAAATTATAAGTGTGTCCTCTCCCATACTTATAAAGGGCCACCCTATTTTTCTCCTCTTCAAAATTATGAAACCATTTGATTAAAAAAATAACTACCCAAATGAATTCATTATTTCCCTACCCACAACCTAAAGGCATTATTTTTATTAGGAAACCCACTAAGGAAGGATTTAGGTGTAAAACTAAAGGGGTTTCTAATGAAGACGTATAGTCCTTAACCATGCATTTTCATTTTAGTTATTCCTACAACTCCATAAAATATTCATAAAACATGATGATATAATAACATAATTATCACAAAAATAATGATATTTTATAATTTTAATAGTATAACCTACATCTGTCTCATCCTCTATCAAGTGGAAACAAAACTGTTGATTGTGTGTATAGCGGACTACCGCCTCATGAACTGATGTAATTTGTTTCCAACACCACATCTCACAAATGGATATAATGATGAATTTAAAATATTTATATGATATTTATGACATTATTATACTTCTATAATTATATAATCATATATACCTTCTTACTTTCCATTCTATGGGAATATGATAACGTTGCTCATGTGTACGAAAAACTACCGTCTCATGGAGAGATGTGGTTCATTCTTCAATTATGCTTTAAATATACTATAATAAGGATATATTTAATGAAAAAATGAGATATATATGACTTAAAAATAATTCTATAAAGGTAATATACTATTTAACTTAATTTTATTTCATCCTTCTAGAAAATGGAAATAATGTTCATGTGTACGTACAACCTACCTTCTCCATGAACAATGGAATTCATTTTCTATCACTAACAATAAAGTATTACAATAAATATATTATAATGATTATATATGATGTATATAACATGGTTACAATTATTGATATTATGTAACCATGATCAAAGTAAAAGGACCAAAAATAACCAACCAAAACATACTAAAAAACAAAGTAATTATTACCCAAAAAGTGATTGTAGCAAGGAATTTTTAATAAATGGGTAGTAAAAGGTCATACTTAAATCATATATGATATGATAAAAATTGATTTTTGTTATCTAATATATTTATAAAAAACTGATATTTATTATACAAGATTTTTGAATGTGTATGAATGAAGTCAAGACTAAAGGTAAGGTATTGTCATCTCACTTTTATTTTAGTGCGACACATTCCTTATACAACACTTGTTTCTTTTTTGACGTATATATACTATGAATGAGTGTATTTTATTATTATAATCATGAAAATTAGGGTATATACATATCCATCTATTTTTTTCTTTCATGGATCTTGTGATTCAAGGATACAAAAATGGTAATAACTTTATGTTATACTCTCTTTATTTATCATGATTGGTTATGATTATACTTAAAATGATACGATATTATGATATGACTCTCAATAAACACATGAATTTTATTCTCATATGGTTAATTAACAAAAATAATTTTTTTTACTTTCATTTTCTTCTTTTTATGTACTCAAGAGTCCAAAATAAAGATTTTATTGAACACTGACTTTATTTCTCTCATCAGTTGAAAATCATCTTTCTTTCATATCCATTTTTCCTAAAAATGTTTTAAAGAAATTTGTTACTAACCTATAATGATTTATTAATGAAATTTTAACCCATGTTTTACTTTTTAAAAAATGTTTTAAAAGTAATATTCTTGTTGTTTTCTAAACAATGTACGTTGTGAATTTTTATAAAAAATGTGAAAGGAATATTTGTTTTAGAATGTACAATATGAATGGAATTTTCTTCAATCATGAAAAATTAATATTTTAAATATTAACCTATAATTTTTAAATTTTATTTTGAAAAAAATATATTTTCACATTATTTTTGAACTTTTAGTTTTATTAAAGGTTGTTTTCAATGTGAAAAGATTATTTTCCTTAAGAAATTTTCATGTGATTGCTCAAAATAATTTTCCATCTAAGATGAAATCCTTTTATATTAATTAATATTTAATTTTGATATGATCCAAAGATAAAATCCTTATTATTTCTCTATATGGTTTATGTTTATGATGAGAATACATTTATGAGACCCATTCCTTTATCGTGGGTTATGTTATGATGACATCTTTATGAAACCTCTTTTTTTCATGGTTTTTTATATGAAAACTATGTTATGATGTTGTGGAATAATTATTTATGGTTTTAATTATGTGATGGTGGTTATGTTATATCTAGGCTTAGTGGTATTTTTATAACCGAGGATGGTGGTTACATTATAACCAAGGATGGTTGGGACCTATATCACTCTCCAATACATCTGGTAAAGATTACTATCTCATAAGATAAATAGGACTGAAATGGGGAGGGAACCAAGTTTAGTAAGTGAAATTGTCAGCTATGATAGTCCTAGGAGAAAACCTTAACTAATAAAATGGTTTTGGGATTGAACCCATTCCACTGTGATAGTTTTGGAAATGAGACTTGACAACCAAAGAAATGACTTTCTATGCTTATGTGTACGCCAAAAATATATGTATTATTCTAATGTTATTATAACATATATAATGTTCATTTATTCAATTAATATTCATGGATTATTAACTACTAAGATTTATTTCAGGGCTCAAGTTTATGATCTATGATATGTATGGTATGGTTTTAAAATTTCATTCTCTTGTTCTCATAACCTAATGCTCATTTTATGTTGATATATCCTTTTTTCACCCTTACTGAGCATTAGAGCACACCCTTATTATGATTCCTTTATCCAATTTATAAATAAAGGTATTATGTATGATATTTATAAGAACGGTTCTATTTATGAAGAAATTAGAAGGAGATTATGTGGTTCAATTATGAATGGATTGTTTATGTTTCCAAGTTTACAAAGGAACTAGACCTATACAATTCTAGTATAGATTTTTCTTTTATGTAATGAATATTAATCTATTAATATTTAATATCTATGTATTAAAATTGTGGTTATTTATAGTGATGGTGGTTATTGGTGGAGTTTCTATCCACTTGTTACACAAATATTCTATGTTTTTTATGGATATTGTGTCATCTTTTAGATGACGTATAAGTTTGGGATATTTTTCATCTTGTGGTCCCCTTTTCTCCTTTAGTATTTTTTAGCATACCAACTATTCAGTTTTTTATCTTATGTTATTATATATTCTTTATTGATATTGGGGATAAATAGTTTCATTTGGACATTTTTAATGCACAAGCACTAGTCTTTAGACCGTCAGGATCAGGAACGCCCTCCGGGTCAAGTCAGTGCCTTCTTGGGTACTATTGTACCTAGGTATTTTGTTTCCTTCATGAAATTAAATGTCCAAAAAGGTAATTAGAATTACTATTTCTAGTTAAAAAGTTTTCTTATCATTTTTATCCAAAAAAATAATAAAAGATTCAAAAAATATCACAAAACATTGTTCAGAGATACTCTTTCTAGTTTCTATCTATTTGGTAAGACTCTATCTGGTGTACCTCATTCTTTCCTTAGTATTCCTCTATCTAGTTTGCCTAAAATCAGTGTGTCTGAGTTTGACACACTCTTTATGATGCAAGGTTTTCTGGTGAACTTTTTTTTGATTTACTTCTATTTGGTACCTCTATCTTGTACACTTTTATATGGTACCTCTATCTTGTACCTTTTCTTCATATAGAATAATTATTTGTTGGAAAATCAATCACTTCAGCACTTCTAATCTCTATCTTTTGGATATATTTGTTATATTTTATTTAACACTTCATCTATTTAACATACAATAATACTCTCTTTTCATACGACAAATTAAACCCTTTATATAGGTATACTTATTTCAAAAAATTAGGAGAAAACTTAGGCTCCCAAAATTTGAATTTTTAATTTTCCCGCATAGCTTAGCATAGTTGTACGACCTTCAAACTTTTAAAATTTTACTAAATATTCTTTGAAATTTGGAATCAATGACTCTCTTAAAAATTCCTCAAAACTCATATTGATTAATGTGTGATTAAAGAGTAGCTAAAAAGAACCATGGTTATGGAATCTAAAAATTTTATATAAATATCCTAAAAATATATCCAATAAATATATGTCTGGTGCCTCTGAAAGAACTCCTATATCTAGTAATATTAATTATAACTCCCTTTTGTTTAATATGCTTCATCTAATTTACTCATTCTATTAAACTTAGGCTCTCTATATCTAGTTCTCTTCACTTGCTTCCTCTACTGGATAGACTCACACATGTTCAACCATCCCAATCTGTCTGATGAGTTGGCACATATCAGTCTAGTCATCTTGTGCATATTCAAACATCATATAGGGCTTGGTTTTCAATAACCTTTTTTGGAACATATTTATTGAATTATTTATATTATGTAATCAGATTTCATTATATGATGATAATCTCTCTAACAGATCCTTGACCAGTGAACTTGACTTTATAAACTCTTCATAGTGGCTTTATTAATCATTAAATCTCTCCATTTTATGTACTTCCTACTTCTATGTCTAGTATAATAGTAAACCCTCCCCTATCTTGAACTTATATAAGACTTAATTCTATCCACATGAATTTATTAATCTCTATCTAGTGTAACTTTTTATCTATTTTTCCTACAAACCTCCAATGTTTTCTTCTACTACAAGTGATACGCCATCTCTATCTGATCAACCATTGTCTAATGAAAACTTCATAAAACAATATTCATTCAGTAGTAAATTAATGAATTTATATATTTGAACTTTTTTTAGTTTTCTAAATCATCACTTAATGACAATAACTTCATATAAACTATCACTTTTTGGAAACATCATATTCCTCTATCTAGTGGACTCATTCAGTTAGCCTTCATTATTTTCTATTCGATCATCAGTTGTAACTTCACCACATCATAACTTAAAATTTTCACATCCAAAACTCTTGCATTTTATGCCAATGTTTGAATTCTCCCCCTTTGTATAAAATCAAACAAGAAAATCTAGAATCATGTGAATATTCATTACTTTTGGTACATTGAAGACCGACATATCATTGTATGATTTAAAAGAAAAGTTTCTTAAAAAACTTCAATAACACATTATCACCGATAACATGGAACATTCACAACCAAGATATTGAAAAAAATTAAAAAACATATTACAATAACAATTTAAAGTATCTTCAATCTTTACCTTTAGATTTATTGGAGGAACTCTTAACAACTTAAAAACTTTTTAACATTCATCAAACCACATATTTTCTCATATAGAATGTCTCAACACTAAACTACTAGTTTAATAATTTTTTTAAAAAAATTACATTCCTTTATGGAAAGAAATATTTTGTCCTTGATATTGTTAAAATATCCCTCAAAATTATACTCCCTTTTTATGAGAACACTAACTTTATATTCAAAAAATATAGAGTGTGGATTTGTTCTCCTTCTTATAAAGTTATACTTATTCTCCCTCTTTGATATTAGAATCAACATTATGGTGAGGGAAAATCCCCAAAACTTCTTAAGTCAATGTTGGATGCAAAAAATATAGTTTCACCCTCAATTATTCAAATATTTAACTTATCATATCTTTAGTGAAAACATCATCAATTTGATCTTTTGTTGAGATATACTCAATCATAACATCTCCTCCATAAACTTTCTCTTTAATGAAATTATATTTAATATCAATTTGTTTTGATCTAAAATGTTGTTCATTATTTTTAACTATATCAATCTCACTTTTATTATCAAAAATATTATTAGATGGTTTTCCATGTTTCACCCTTAAATCTTCTAGGAAAAATTTCATCCAAATAATTCATGAACATTATAGGGTGGCGACAACATACTCACCTTTCATTGTACTAAAATTAACAGAATGTTGTTTCTTTCTATGAAAGAACAAAAAAAATTTCCCCAGAAATATTTTTCTTCCTGATGTATTTTAGATCATTACATTATCCAACCCAATCATCATCAGAGAACCCAATAAAGGTCAACTCATTACTTATTTTATACATCATGCTATAATTTGATGTTCCTTTAACATACCATAGTACTCTATTAGATTCTACCATGTGTGATTCCTTTGGATCACACTGATATCTTTATTACAAAGTTACAAAATTATTAATGTATTCTCTTTAAGCATTAAGATATAGTAATCTTCCAATCAACTTCCCAACATATTTCTAATTCACATTTTTCTCAGAATCATCATTACTCATCTTCATGCCAATAGTGACAGGAGTAGAAAAATCCGTTGAAATGGCCATGTCATACTTTTATAATAACTCCTTGGAATAATTTTCTTTAGATAATAAGATATATATTTCCCTTTATTGAACATTGAATCCCAAAAATTAGTTTATCTCTCTAAGCAGTGACATCTCAAATTACTTCCTTATTTATTAAGATAATTCTTCACAATATTTATTCCTGTCACTTGTAAAAATTATATCATCAATATAGACAATGAAAATTAGGGTACCTATTCTCATTTTCTTCACATAACTATTTTTCTCAATGTTTCATTTTAGAAAATCCCAACTTCTTTAGGAAACAATAAATTTTTTAATACCATGCACAAGGGACCTGTTTTAACCCATAAAAATATTTCCTCAGTTTACACACCATGGTTTCATCATTATCAAGTAAAAAAAATTGGGCCACTCAATATAAATTTATTCTTTAATTTTTATATTTAATAAATAAGACTTAACATCTAAATAATAGAATTTTTAATTTTTATGGGAAGAACCTTTCAAGAATATTTTTATAGTTTCATGTCTCACAATAGGGGGAAATGTTTCTTCAAAATCATCACCTTACACCTATGAACAACCATTACAAACTAGAAATGCTTTGTTTTATGAAAGTTATCCATGTCTGTTGTGCTTATTTATAAAAACCCATTTTATCCCTATAAAATTCTTTACTATCAGCCAAGAAACAGGATCCCAAGTGTAATTTTTGGAAATTTGACCTAATTCTTCATTAATCACATATAACCATTATTTATTTTCAAATGCCTCTGAAATAGAATGTGTTTTATCTTATGAGATAAATGATGCATGATTCTCAAACCTAAATTTACATCTATTATAAACTGAATATTTTTTATCTCGGATTATATAACTGGAATAAACCTATTTTTTTAAAGTTCATATTTTTTTATTTTCTTCATTTCTTACTTTCCTCATCACTAGACTAGTCTGAATCAACTTGTACGATATTAGGATCATAGTATTATTCCTTCTTATTATCTTCTCTAAAATTTATCATTCTATCATTCATAAAAAATTTATTATCATATTCAATAACTTTTGTTAAGATGGAGTGGTTTTTAATAACTTTTACCTTAAAGGAATCATCCAATATATATATTTATTTATTCTAACACATGTAGATTCTTCAATCAACTGAATATCAGATGAATATTTCATATTCCAAATTTTTATCAAACATTTATAAATTCATATTATCTTATCTTTAGCAATAAAGGTCTCATAAAAACCTTAAATTATTTCACTATAGGATTTTTATTATACCATATCTCATAGGGACTCATTTTTTATTCTGGTCAAAAAAGCATCTATTTTGAACTTTCACAACTATACTTACAAATTATCTCTAGAGAAATTTTGAATGTTTATATTTAGTGATCATGCTTATTCCCATTTATACTAAACTACTATTTTTAATTTATACTAATCCATTTTATTAGTGAGTGTAGGTATCACTATATTAGTTTTTGATTATGTCTTTCTTCATATATTACTCAAAAGAGTTATGTATACACTCCATTCCATTGTATTTCCTCACCTTAATTATAAATACACCCATCCCATTCTCAAAATACCTTCTAAAACTTTTGAACAATTATACAACCTCTAATTTATATTTCATAAACATCATGATTTTCATTTAAGTGATACCATTAATAAAATTAAAACAAATCACCCTTTGTTTATTGATGTCTCATTGGACTATAAAGATTAGTTTTAATGAGCTCAAGTGGTCTAGTGGATTTAATTTCAACTTTATTATGTCTTCTACTGACCATCCTTCCTTTCTGGAAATCGGTAAAAATAGTATAATATTTCAATTTTTGTTGTGGTAAATTTGTTACTACATATTCCTTGGAAAATTTTCTAACACTTCTCTAGCCAAGATGACAAAGTATTTAATGTTAGATCTTATTTACATCTTTAGTTCTTAAATAATAAAAATTATAAGTATCTTCTTTCTAGAATAGATTGTAATTGGTTCTTTATCCCTTAGTAACAACATTTTCATCTTTCAAACATATAATAGTACATGAATATTTTCTAAAGATAAATTCCTTCCTAACATCTCAATTATTTTTATCACTCATTAATTTGTTCTTAGACCCATAAACAAACAAAAATTCTATTGAATTTACTTTCTCAACCTCAATATCAGTTGTTGAAGTTCCACTTATTTTTAAGGATCTATCATTTCTGAAAGTAACTAATCCTCCATAATGTTCTTCAATATTTTTCAATATTTTAATATTTCTTGTCATATGTGAGGAACAAAAACTATTAATAATATAGTTTTTATTCATTTTTATATATTTTAAGGGAGTCTCAAAAACAAAAGTTATGTATTCAATTTTATTTTTCTTAGTATCATGTTCTTTTCAATTCAATAAATTTTTCCACTAATTGTTGTCATATATTCTTAAGAATTGTGACATGGTTGGTCACACTTTCCAAAAACTTCCTCTAAGTAGTCAAAATGATTTTTCCTTGTTATTTTTTAACATTGGATGATTTTATGTTCTTTCTTCCTATAACTTTAGTGAGTTTCCACCTTTTCTTCCATTGTTTCTAGCCCTCAATTCATGCCCACTCTTATGGATAGATATTTTATTCCAACAATTATATTCCTTGTACCTATATATACCACAACACCAAAAATATATTTTTAACCTCAATCTTCTATCAAAATATGGTTTTCCACTATGATGAGTTTATTTAACTTCAACATATCTTTCATAATTTTATTTTCCATGGAATGTGGAATCATTCTTCTAGAGATTATTTTTAACTTCCACTAATGGGATGTTTTTCTCACATCCTTTATCAACCCAATATCTCTCATTGTTGATTCTTAAACATGTATCACTTATATAATTAGATAAAATTTGGAGTTTAGTGAGATTATATTTCACAAGATTCTTTGGATAAGTTCTTATAGCTGCTTGAGATTTTTCATCATTTACCTAAAAATATTGGTTCAAATTTTAGTTTAGTTTCATCATAGTATTTTCATCCTCAATAAATATTAATTAAGACTTACAGATCTATTTATAATTAGTATAATTTTTTTCATTAATATCTTTTACTATATTCCCTTATTCTGTAAATTTTAGCTTAAGGTTTTTAATCTCCTAAATGTACCCATCTTCCCTTTTAAGGAATTATATATTTCCTTTATTCTTCTTCTCACTTATTTCTTTATTTTTCCCAAGACTTACCATAAGTCCTAATCTAAGATAATATTCCCTATAGTTTTCTTCAAATTCTTCTACTTAACTATTTTAAGTATCCTACTTTCTTTAAAAATTAAAAAATAATGTTTTGGACTTATTTATTCTACATATTATGAAGAAATATTGTCAGTGTAGTAGTACTCTATATTATTACTCAATATAATTATTTTATTTATTTAAATGAAATTTTTATTTCTACCAGTGGACTTCTTATCTTCCTTGGAAAATTTTCTCCACTTTTTCCATTGATAATTTTATTCAATATCCTCATCATATTCTCCATCTCTTTTATTTAAATAGTTAATAAAAAAATTATAATTCCACAACACTCAAAACAATTAAGTGGGAGTTTTCCTTTGTAATTTCTTCTACCTTCCTACTAAATTTTAAGGATTAGTTACATAATTTTATCATTCACTTCAGTATCATATTCTTTATAATCTTATTTATTAAGCCCCAGTCTCTCAAGTTCAGGTTATTGGATTTTTAGCTTCATCATAGCTTCAAAATACATTTTTTTTCTTAATTGTCCCTTTTAATGTTGGAGCTTTCCACATTTCATATGAAACAATCAAGTTATGTAATTCATCATGGGATAAATCAAATTTATATTTTTAAGTAGATATTTTATGATCAAATCTCTTTGTAAAGTTACTCATTGTTTTTTAATAATGTTTTAATCTTCCAATATATCTATGAATCCTGTGAGGTTTCTATAAATTACATTATCTCTGGTTAAGTAGTCATTAATAGTTTCATCTTCTTATTAAGTACTAAAGGGTAATGGAAGATGGTGTAAAGTGGGCGTGAATAGAACAAATTAAAAAAATTAATCAAATAAATAGGTTATTTTAATTAATTATGAATATTAATTATTAGAGTTAGTTATAAGAGGACTAATATAAGAATTCAAGGATTTTTATACAGGTTCAGTCCAAAGAGGACCTAGTCTAGTATGATACCTCTCTACACTGTGAGAAATATTTTTTTCACTTCTTAATATTTAATGGTGAATCATAACTATATTATATAATCATTTTCTACAAATTGTAGAGATAACTACTAATACAATGACTTTTTTATGGGGAGTCACAACACAATTACAAACCTGACATTAGACTATGGGAGTCAAAACCTGAATAGTACTAACTTTAGAATTTTGGAGTCATAATCTGAAGATAGAAAATTATTTTTTATATAAAAGAATAAAAATAAAATTGAGTACACATGAGATATGAGAAGATGTGTTATGAATTCAAGAAACCAGGATAAAGTAGAAGATAAGATAAAGAAACAATAATTATTGGTTCTTGAGTAACTTATCAGATCATCTCATCAAGTTAGTAGAGGTCATATAAATTTTTTTCAACACTTGAATGATCATATAATAGTAGTGAGAAATGTTCAACACAAGTATAATGTATTGAACCACTTTACTCTTTGCACTCTATCAGTTGAAAATATAAAATACCACATTGAAAATGTATCATATCAAAATTTATACACTTGTACACTTCTATATCTAATATAAAATATTCATTAAATTTTATATCAAAAAAATGTGATATAGGAAAATAGTTTTTAGACAATTTAATATTCAAATAGAATAATACTGGAATATCAGAGAAAGAGAGAGAAGCAGATATTATCATTTCATAATAATCACAAAAATCATGACTGAAATTTGAAATAATAAATACTAATTCAAACCAAATTTAAATAATCCAAAAAATTATTTAAATGATCTCTATAATAATAGTTGAAAGAAAAATCCCCTGAAAATATAAATTTTTAATTTGAAAATATGAAATTCTATAAGTCTATTTAAAATGAACAGTAAACATGTAAAGAAATTAAAAATGTTAGTAACGCTACATTAATGAAATTAAAACAAGTTTAAAAGAGTTTAATATTATATAATGTTAATTTATAAAAAAAAATTATTTAAAATAATAAAAACAATCTTTTAGTTTTCAAGTAGTACATTTCATGTGGGGAAATAAAACACTCTTTGATATTCAGAAAAACATATTTAAACTAATGGGAAAAACTTCACCTAGGTTCAATATAGTAAATGTGAATTTATAAATTCATTATAACAATATAAATATAATAAATTGATATATGAAACATAGTGAAAAACAAATCATGTGTAAAATCCCATATTATAAAAAAGGTAATAAAATGAAAGAACTGATTGTGTGCACCAAGTTGTCATACAGTCAGCAAAATTTTCATGTCATATGGTTAGTATTTTGACTATGTGAATAAGGTTTGGTCACCTAGATTCATTGAAGTTACTCATAATAATTCACAGTAGGTACGTTTCACCCATGGCAGGAAAATTACTTCATATAGTAGGGTGATAAAAGGTTTCACAAAAGTTTGAACATGAATTCACGGTAAGGTGGGAAAAATTCACAACTCATGGTAAGGTGAAATCATAACTCATGGTAAGATTTTTTTTTTAAAACTCATGGTCACTAAAAAAATAGAGTATAATTACTGTATTATTTTCAGTGAACAAAGTAGGAAAAATTATATGGGGTTTTTTCACGAAGGCATTTTTATCTACGTAAGTGAACTTGCCATATAGAAAAATCATGTAAGTGGTTAACTTCTTAGGTTGTTCACATAAGGTAAATTTATGTAGAAAATTTAAATAAGGGATTCATGTAAGTGGACTCACTATGTAAGGGAATCACATATCTTAATTCCTCACTTGGGTAATTCACATAATGGAATTCTTAAAAACTATAGACATATTTCATTTTTTAACTTCATAACTAAAAAATACCACCTAAATAAAATAATTATATTTGGGGATGATGGATTATATTTATAGAATTTAATTATATTTATAAATAATCAATAATAACCATAATAATATTTATAAAAAATAAAGTTATTATAAAACAATAGTAGAAAAATGTTCTAAAACTGTATAAATTAGAAATAAAATATTTAGTGACTTCAATCCTAATTCAAGATATGATAGATATCTACTTAGAATTTTTTGTATTCCAATAAAATTTATGGAATATTATTAGATTTAAAAACTAAAAGAATAAATCAATTTTTGTTTATTTATCTCAATTTATAGAAAAAATAAAGAGGGTAATTGAAACTAGAAAATCAACTGTGTGGATTCAAAATCGACTACGTGAATTTTTAATTGGCTACATGGATTACTGTTTGGATATGTAATATAATTTAATCAATATAAAATTTATATTGTTAAAACATTTAAATGAAATAAAATAAACAAACCTTTCTAATTATAAAAACATAGAGTGGTTCAAAGAGTCACTCAAGATTCTGCTTCTTTTTGATAATTAGAAAACCATGTATAATTTTAGAAGATATATCCCCCATTTTGAAGTTATAAAAAATAAAAGGATTTAATACATATAAAAAATTATAATTTATAATATAATTCATAAATAATTCTTTTAAACATTTTATAAAACCTTTTTTAAAAATTTAATTTTCAAAACATGTATCAAGGATCCATTGTAAATTCATCCACTGTAAAAATTTAGAAGTAAATTCAGTGAGCAGAATTTTTAGAAACCCGTTTGAGAAAGAAAAGATAAATCATTTATAAAATAGGATTTTATGAAAACTAAAGGTTTAATCTATAATTTCACATCATATATAATGTATGAGATGTTTTAAAATAATTATATAACAAAAAAATAAGTATATAAATTAAACAAAAGAAACATGAAATACAGATTATAGATTTTGCAGACTTCATGTAAAAATGAAACATTTCATCATATAAGCACATTCAAAATACTCTTAAATACATGTATATATAATACTGTTAATATTTAAACATGGAAATCTCAAATTAATGTTTTCAAACTAATCATATTCTAATGGTTTAATTAAGATATCTCCATGTTTATTTTCAATAGGGATAAATTCTAAAACAACATCTCCCTTATTCACATGATCTCTAATAAAATAAAATCTAACATCAATAATATTATTTTTATAATTTTGTAAGGGATTATTAGAAATATATATTTCAGGTGTATTTTCATAATAAATAGTAAATTTTTTACGGTAAATGCACAAAACACATAAAGTTTTCTTAATCCATAAAATTTGTTCACAAATATCAGTAGAAATATAGTCATCTTCTGCAGTAGATAAAGGGATAAAAATTGTTTCTTAGAAGACCAATAAATTAAAATCTTTCCTAGAAAATGACACATACCAAATGTGATATTTCTATCAATTTTACAACCTCCAAAATCAAAGTAGTAATATGACATTAAATCAAGACAACTATACTTATAATAAAACAAACTAGATTTAATGGTTCCTTTAACATATCAAATTATTCTTTTCATAGATTTAATATGACTCTCTTTACGATCATTTTTAAATATTTCACATAAAAAACTAAACATGATACCAGGTATAAATACAGTTAAATAAAAAATAATACATATCATTCCTCTATAAACTTTAATATAAATATATTTATCAGATGCATCAACATTTAATTTAGAACTAGTACTCACAGCAGTTTTTACAGATTTACAAGAATTAAAATCAAACCTCTTAACCACCAATTTAGTATATTTAGATTTATTAAGAAATATCCCACATTCCCTTTGAGAAATTTATTGTCCAATAAAGATCTATAATTCTCTCATTAAACTCATATCAAACTCAAATGACATAAAATTATAAAAAATATTATAAATAAATTCATTATAGAAACCAAAAAACATATCAAAAACATGAATTTAAATAATTAAAATATCATTTGAAATTATTTTTATAGTAATTGTATGATCAACATTACCTTTCATAAAACCATTATTTAATAAAACTAAATAATTCCTCTCAAACAAAGCATGAGGTGATTGTTTGAGACCATTAAACGAGTTAGATAATTTAAAAACATGATTCAAAATTTTTTTATTTTCAAAACCAAGGGATTATTAACACAAAATTCTTCAGTTATAAAACCATTTATGAAATAACTTTTTACATGTATTTGATATAATTTAAAACCTTGAAAATAAGAAAACATTTAACAATATTTTAATAGACTCTATCTTAGAAACATGTGAAAATGAATCATCAAATTTAGAACATTCTTATTGAGATAATCTTTGGGTAACAAATATTGGTTTATTTTTGAAAAAATTTCTAGATTCACATATATTTTTTATAAAGATAAATATATTTCCAATTACCTAATTTTCCTCATATAATTCAATTATAGACCAAACATTATATCTAACAATTCTATTAATTTTATCTTGTATAGAAATAATCCAGTTATTATCTTGTAAAGCACCATTACCGTTATTAGGAATATGAATATAAACAAACAAAAATATTCCAAAGAAAAATTTAAAACAGAATTTCTATTTTTAAGAGAATAATCAATATTACCAATAAAAATTTCAATAAGATAAACTCTATGAATCTTCCATGATTTGGGATTAGGTTGAGAATGAGTATGTTCCCCATAAAATGATTCATCCTTATCATGAGGTTTTTCTTCACCAAAATTAATATCTCTAAACTCATTATCAAAAACATTAGAATCATAATTTAATTTTACATTATTTTCATCAAACATAATATGAAAATATTATTCAATAACTATTTTTATTTTATTATGAACTCTATATTCATTACTATTATTAAAATAACCAAGAAAAATATGTTCATAACTTTTATAATATATTTTTTTTCAAATTATCCATAAAATTAAAAATAAATAATTTATAACCAAAAACTCTAAAGTATCCAAATTTAGGTTTTTTATATTTAAATATTTTATTAGAAGTTTTCTTTAAAAAAAGATCTAACAAAAATTATATTTAAAATATAAAAATCATAAAAACTATCTCCATCCCAAAAATATCTAGAAAAATTATTTTCACTTAACAAATTTTGATCCATTTCAATAAAATTTATAGTTTTATGAATTATAACACAATTATTATATAATTTTCTAGGAGTAGATAAATCATTAAAATAACCATTCTTTTCACCCAAAAAAATTCAAAATCTAAATAATTAAATTCCCTTCATTTATCACTATGAATAGAAATTATCATATGAATTTTTTTGAACTAAATTGCCAAAGGTTATTGATATAAATAAAGTATCATTTTTATGAGTAATAAAATAAAACCATGTAAATTTACTATAATCATCAATAATAAATAATGTATATTTATTTACTCAAAATATAGAAATTTTAGTAGGCCCAAATAGATCAATATTTACTAATTTTAATGGTTTATTAGTACTTATCTGATTGATAATTCTAAAAGAAACTTCATATTGTTTCCCTTTCATGCAAGATTCACAGACATAAATCTATTATTTCTTCATAGAAGGTAACTGTAGAACATTCTCATGTTTAGATAGATTATGTAACATTATGAATTTAACATGGCCTAATCATCAATTCCAAATAATTTTATCATTAAAACACTTAACATGTTGAACAGTTAGTTCAGAGAAATAAATAGTATAAATATTTTCCATTTGATTAGCATAATATAATAAATAATCATCCTTAAAAACTAAATGCTTATAATTTCAAAATTTCAATTCTATTACATCATCACATAATTATTATATAATAATTAAATTATTTTTTAAACATTCAATATATACAACCTTATAAATAAAAGTAGAATTGGAAATACCACCTCTTTAAAAACCGTCTAATTTTCTATTGGAGTTGTCTCCAAATGAAATAGTTCTGCCATCACATATTTTCTAAGTGGTAAAATTTAATTGGTTTCCAATCATATTCCTATAATATCTATTTTCCATGTTCCATATGTTTTTCTTGAGACATCCAAGACATTTTTTCCACAAGAATAAATTACTTGAAAATTTTGGTATCCAAGCTTCTTTAGGTCCAATTGGATTAGTAATACATTTTTTAGGTATGCACGTAGAATTTAAAAATTATTGTATTTTATGATAAATAAAATATATTTATAAATATTAGTTTTTATAAATTCCAAATATTGTTTAAATATAAGAGAATAATCATTAGTATACTGACTTTACATGCCACATTTAAAATTGTTAATAGTAGAAGTACAACCATTTTTTAATTTTCACAAAATTATTTTGATATATTTGAGATAATATCCTATAATATCCAATAACATATTTACTTTTATTTATTTTATTCAAATAAATTATATTATGATATTTTTCATGACCTTGAATAAATGTATACCAACTTTTCTTAATACTTTCAACTATCATTTTCAATTTTTCATTAAAATCTTGAGTAGATTTCAAATTATCATAAATTATAGAATAAGAATATAAAGAAGTATTTATTAATTTTTCATTCTCTTGTAAAATTATTTTATTTACAAAAATTAGTTTTTTATTATTTTCCTTAATCTTATTTCATAAATCTACAACATTGAAAATATATTTTCTTAGCAATTTAAATTTATTTATTTATCTCATAAAAATTTGTATTTTTAAAATCATAATCAGAATCAAAACATATAGAATAAAATCCAGCATCACTAAACATATCCAGTAAATCTATTAAGAATAAGTTAGAATATTATTTCTCATTTTCATATTCACTATAATCATATTCTTTGATATAACTTCAACGAGTTCCTAATTCCTTTTTATCCTTATTTTTGCATTTGTCATTATTCTTTAATTTTTAACATCCATACTTGATATACCATCTATTTATATACTCAAAAAAAGTAACATATGAAGTATTATAATTAATATTATTTTTCTTATCTCTCTTGTTTTTTTCCTTTTTATGGTTTCTTTTAAATAAGTTTTTAATTTTTCTTTTTTACTCATTTTTTACCCCTAGTCAAAATTTGAGTGATATCTTCTTTTTCATTATAATATAGATATTAATAAAATGATTAATTATAAATAGAATTTAAAAAATTAAATTATATACCTTTTATTTTTGTTTTATCCTCTTCAAAAATGTTCTTCAATTCCAGTTCATACTAAAGTAGTGATCCAATCAATTCATCCAAAGTTTACTCTTTAAAGTAATTTCATCAGTTTTGACCTTTATAAAATGTCAATTCTTCAATAGTTCATGGAGAACTCTTTCAATAAGAATTGGTTTCTCCAATGCTTCTCCATGTGAATTCATTTCATTCGCATTGATTTTGAATTGGTGGAACATTTGGTTCACTATTTTTTCCTCACCCATGTTGAAGTCTTAATAATCAGATCAAAGCATTCCAAGTTTAGTTTATATCAATTCTTCTGATCCAAGGTGGGTAAATTATAGAATCATCAAATACTCATGACATTTCTTATATATATACACATGAATAAAAACATATATTGTTGGTTCTCATGGTTCTATTAGTTTTATAGTGTGAAGTGATGATAACCACCACACTAGGACATTTTCTGATTTTATCAATATCATGATGGTTGAATACATTTAATAGGGGAGGGATATATGAGATAGATATAGTTATTTTTAGAGTTAAGGTTGAGATATACCTATTTCAGTGTGATTATGGAATATCACACCACAATTTAGTGTTTTCTATCCCAGTTATAAATTCAAGACGTCATTAAAATCCCATTTATTTTAATTTTTTTCTCTAATCCATTGGTAACCATAAGAGTTTTGTTGTAAGACATTTCAATTACATTCTTGGCCATGTTCATTAAATTATGAAAATTCCTTATTTTAGATCCTATTTTGTTAATAGAACATAATAAGATATTAAAAAATTTGTAATTTAAAACATATTTAGTATCATTGTTTCCCAAAAGAGTATATGGGTCAGCTTCTGGTAGTGTGTACGATTTTGACATGATCAACCTGTGTTTTAGGCTTAAATTCTTAAGGTATGTGTCCATTCTAGATCACAAATATCCATAATTTCTTCCATCAAAGTGAGGTTCCTTCTAATGAATCAAAGCATCATTTATAATTATTCCTACCATCGAAAATATATTTTCCTTAGACTGTGTGATCTAGGAATATGTTAGCACAATAAAATATAACCAAAAAACTCTACAAAAGTAGTGGATAAATTCCAAAAAGAGTAAGCTTTGATACCAATTCTCAAAGAGTAATTGCATATGGTCTAGAGTGGTGAATATATTGGATTAAAAATTTTAGTCAAATAAAAAGACCATTTAGATTATTTATAAAATTTAATTATTATATTTAGTTAGCAATGTAATAAAATACCAACACATGGATTTTTTATATTGGTTTAGTCCAAAGTGGACCAAGTATAGTCTTATACCTCTCTACTTGGTGAGAGATATATTGTGCATTACCTAGTTTTAAAATGGGAATGTTAATGAAATTATATAATCCTTTTATACAAAGTGGAGGGATAACTATTAATACACTATCTTTTTTTTTGGGATTCACAATCCAATTATATACATGACTTTATAATATGGTAGTCACTACCCAAACGGTCCTGACTTTAAAATCGATGAGTCACAAACTGAAGATAGAAAATTATTTTTTATAAAATATAATAAAAAGAAAATATAGTGATGTGAAAGATAGAAATATGTGTTACAAACTCAAGAAACTAGGAAAAAGTAGAAGATTGATCAAATAAAGGAAAATCACTAATTTTTCAGTAAGGTATAAGATAATATCATCAAGAAAGTAGATGTTGAATATTTTTTTCTTAGCACTTGAGAGATTATATAGTAGTAGTGGGAAATGTTCATCATAGGAATAATGTATAGAACCAATTTATTCTTCACACTACATCACTTGAAAATATGAAATAATTCATTAAAGATGTATTGTATCACAATTCATTCACTTGTTCACTTTTTCATCTAGAATAAAAGCTCTAAACCCTTTATAAAAATAAACTTAACACATCTGAGTCGTTATTGGACAATTTAAAATTCAAACTAAATAATACTTTAGTATCAAAGAGAGAGAGATAGAGAAAAATATATTATCACTGCATAATAATCAATTAAATCGTGACCAAAATATAAAACAATGAATACAAATTAAAATAAATTTTATATCATATGATAAATAATTGAAACAGTATTCATAATAATAGGTTAAATATAAATCCCTTGAAAATTGAAAGTTTGAATTTGAAAATACGAAATTTAAAATAGTTTATTTAAAACGAGGAATAAACATTTAAATAAAGTAAATAATTAATAAAACTATTTTAAAGATATTAAAAAAATTTTATTATTTTATATCATCTAATAATAAATTATAAATAATAAAAAACAAAGAAATTAATAAAAATAATAAAAATATTTCTGAGTTTTCAAGTTGTATGTTTTATTCATGAAAATGAAACACTCTTTGATCTTCAGAAAAAAAATGTTTTAAATAATGGGAAATACTTAAAATAGTTTCTACATAATTAATATTAATTAATAAATTCATTATGAAAATTTAAATATAAGAAACAAACATGAAGAAAATTAATATATGAAACATAATAAAAAATTAAGAATGTGTAAAATTTCAGATTATAAAAAAATAAGAAGAGGAAATAAATGACTATTTGGGCTATGTAGTCATGTGTTTGGTACACTTACCAAGTCATGTGGTTTGTATGATGAACATACGAATAAGGTGTGATCACCTGGATTCATGGTAAGTACACATAATTACTCACGATAGGTAAACTTTACCCATGGTAGGTAGTTTACTTCATGCGATTGGGTGATAAAATTTTTCAAGGTAGGTTGAAGATAAATTAATGGTAAGGTGGAAAATATTCACAACTCATGGAAAGGTAAAATCATAACTCATGGTAAGGTGGGTTTTAAAACTTATGGTAAGGTGGGTTTTAAAACTCATGGTCACTACACAAAACAGAATATAATTTATTATAGGATTTTTAATGTACTATGTAGAAAAATTTATAGAGGGGTTTTCATGTAGGTGTTTTTATATACATAAGTGAATAGACCACATTAGAGAATCACTTAATAGATTCACTATATAGGCCATTTACATAAGGGAAATTAACAATGGAGATTTATTTTACGGATTCACGTAAGTGGATTCACTATGTAATAGAATCACATATATGAATTCCTCATGCAAGAAACTCATGTAAGGGAATTCTTAAAAGTTTTAGCCTGATTTCCTTTTCTAACTTCATAACTAAAACAAGTCACCTAAATGATAGAATTATCCTTAGGTACTTCTAACTTACATTTATCATATTTCATTATATTTCTAAATAATCAAGAATCACCATTAATTAGATATATAAAAATGAAGTTATCATCAAAAAAATATTGCATAACTATTTTGAAAAACAAAAGAAATCATATAAAGAATATATAGTGACTTCAAACCTAATTTAGGGTATGATAGATATTTATTTGGGAGTTAATTTATTCTAATGAAATGTAAAAAATATTATTAGATTTATAAAAAAATAATCACTCAGTTTTTATTTTTTATATATCAAGTAATATAAAAAATATAAAGGGTAATTGAAACTAGAAAATCAGTTACGTGGATTCAAAATCATCTACTTGAATTTTGAATTGGCTACAGGGACAACCATTTGGCTATGTAACATACTTTAATCAAAATAAAATTAAAATTATAAAAAAATTTAAAGGAAACAAAATAGAAAAATGGTTGTACTTTTCAAAACATAAAGTGTTTCAAGGATACACTCAACACTTCTACAATTCTGATATCTTTGAACTTGCTTCTCTATATTTAAAGCTTTTCTTCCTTCAATTTTATATTTCCCTTGAAGATGATTTCATATTTATCCCAATTTTCCTCTTCTATCTTGATACTCATTACCTTCATATAAGTATTTTCTTATAAAGAAAAAATAATAACATTTTTAGCTTTCCCATAAACCTAAAGATTCTTTTTTTAGTAAATTTCATAGGAGAGTCTTTCTGTATGGGTGTAAACCCCATAGTGTTTTTCATCAATCACTTCTAGGAAAAGAGATAGAAGATAAGGTATCATTATATTTTTCCATACATGATGATTTTTTTCATAAAAGATAGGAATACCTTATCTATTGACTATGTGGATATTATCCATGATAATAAATATAATTATAATACAGAGGGAACCTTGATGATCATATTTTACTTGAATTTCCTAGGAATATGAAGACCACTGAGGAGGGTTGAATTAATGGTAATTTTTTTAAAAAAATTATTCTCTTAAAATTAACCCATGAAACTTGTTAGAGTATCAATAACCTCATATTTATATCTCAAATTTACTCATATGAAAAGATAATAAAGTAAAGTAGTGCACAAAAGATTTTCAAGGTTTTTTCTAATGTGGGTGACTATGTCCTTATCATGTTGACTCCTATCAATCCATGGAAAATTAATATGATATAAAGTGAATATAAAAGATCCAACTCCCATAAATATCCTTCCATATTTTGATAGGTAATTATACTTACTCATTATAGTTACAAAGTTTTATTATCTTTTATAGCTAAAACAAAATAAAAATTCTTTTGAAACAACTCACAAATCCTTATTTGAAAATACTCAATCAAGTTTACCGCTATTAGATAAGACTTTTTCCGGTGTTCCTCAATATTTTTTTGTATTCCTTGGTTTGGTGCATCTCGAATTAGTGTGTCCCAATCCGATGCAATTTTTATGATGCACCACTATCTGGTGCACTTCCTTTTGATACACTTTTAATAGGTACATCTTTCTGGTACACTTCTGTCTAGTACCTTTTTTTGGTACCCCTTCCTCAACCAGGAGAATTATAGGTTGAAAAATCAAGCACATAATCAATTATAGTCCCTATTTTGTGGCTCTATCTAGTACCTTTTCATTAAAAATTTGTCTCTTTATCATGTAATAATAGTAAATTTTAAAAAATTTCATTTACTCTTTTATGTAGGTAGACTTACTTTGAAAAAACCAGGAGAAAGTTTGGGCTCCCAAATTTTGAATTTAAAATTTTTCCAAAAAACTAAGATTTATTTGACCCCTTAAAATATTAAATAAAATTTATTATGTTTTATTGAAATTTTGCATCAACTAAATTCTACAAATATCATGAAAGATGAAAGAACATCTTAACAAAATCTCTTTATAACTCCATCTGAAAAATGTCTTTCATGTGCCTCTAAAATACCTCCTTTAGCTAGTATAATTTTATATGAATAAACCTTTTCATCTTATTTGAATGATTTAATTGGTCTGGTAAACTCAAACTCTCTCCATCTAACACTCTTCACATGCTTCTTATGTTCAATGGACTCATACATGTTCATCCATCATGATATGTATGATGAGTTAGAATATCTTCATTCGATCATCTTACATATTCCCAAACTCTATATAAGGCTTGGTTCAAAAAAACTCAGTTTAGTATATCTTCATAGAATAATCCATCTATTAAAATCATATTTCTCTATCTAATTCCTTTCCATCCAATGGTGATCAATCAACTTGAGTTTATAAAATCATCATAGTGACTTTATTGATCATCTACTCTCTCAATATGGTGTACATCTACTTATTTTTTTAGTATACTAGTGAAATTTCCTCTATCTTTTACTTTCATAATCCTTCATTCTATCTACAGGAATTTATACCTCTTTGTCCAGTGTAATTTTGTACATGTATTTCCGATAACATTCAATGTTATCTTCTTTTTTTGGTGATACAACATATATTTTTTATAAGACTTTGTCTAATAAAAACCTCATAGACCAACTTTCATTTAGCAGTAAATTCATGAATTAATATATTTAAACTTTTAATAGTTTTAAACCTCACAATTTTATAACATAAAATTCCTATAAATTTTCACTATCTAGAAACTTCAGATGCCTTTGTCCAACATACTCATTCTATTAGCCTTTATTCTTGTATGTCTCGTCGTTAGTTACAAATTCATGGAATAATAACTTGATCTTTATACAACTATAACTCTAACATTTTATATAAAACTTTGAATTATTTACCATTTTACAAAATCATATATAATCATGAGAATATCTGTGATGTTTGTTATATTTAATATTAGTGTATAATCATATTATTTTTTAAGAAGTGTTTCTTAAAAAAAGTTATAACACATTCTCACCAGTAACACAAAACATTCACAAAAACATGTTGACAAAAAATAAAAAACATATTATAAAATGCATTTTATGAAAATTTAAGTCCTTTATCCTTGTTTCAAATATTTATCTAAATGAATATATTGTTCTAGACCATGTAAAAATGACTTAATTGATTTTAAAAATGTGTTTGTAGTAAATTTCAGACCCTTTGATTTGTTTTAGTTCATTAAGAGGAAAACCAATGTTCTAAATGATAGATTTGGAATGTAAATGGTGTGTATAGTTTTAATATATTTATAAATTATTTTTCAAGTGGGGAATAATTTTATTAGATTCTCGAGTCATATTTTACTATGAAGGTTCATTTGTGACTTTATAAAGCATGTTTTTTAATGTTGACCATCTTTCTTCCCCCTTATGTCATTTCCTAGTGTGAGTTATTTATCACCATAATATTCTCATTACACACTTTATAGGAATGTGATTTATCTTTGTGATGGATGTATGATGTATAATAATGAGTTCTTCTATGTGATGGTGGTAAAGGTGATGGAGGGTTATTACTTATGACTTGTGTGTTGATCTTGGATTGTTTTTTAACTCACCTCTACTTTTATTTTGTCATGGGAACCTAAATACTAAGTGAGTTATCTATAATTATATTGCACTAGTTTGTTCACACTCCTAGTGTACCCCTAAATATGTGTTTGGGTTAATGGGGAGGTTACATTTTGATGAGTAAAGTGTGGTCTAGTTGGGTGGATTTTGTATAGTTTATAATCATTACAATCTATTAGTTGTTCCTTGTAGATTTGATAAAGTTATATGGGTCTCACAATAGAACCTAGTTTAGATCCCATGACATACATATTTATTGATTGAAGGTTCATGCAGGGTTTTTTATCTTATACTCGATTATATGTTCTCATTTCTTGTATTGTTGGGTCACCCTTATCTTATTTATCTTTATTATATATATTTTTGAAATTTTGCTGTATAATTTTCAATATGGTTGACCTATTGTATTTTTGTTATTTTCTTTTAAATAGATTTCAATGTTTTTTTAAAAACCCATTTAAAATTGAATACTCATGTCTTTGGTTTTTTAGAGTGGATTTCAAAATGGTTTTTTGGATAAGGGAACCCTTGGATGATGAAAACTTTCAAAGTGATTGTTTTAATTTAAAAAAACAAAAAATAAATTTTTAAAAACTTTATTTTTGAATTGATTTTTTTTCACATGTCTATAGTTTAAAAGTATATTTATATTGGTATTTTAAAACAATAATTTAAAATTGTCTTATAAAAGAGATTTTATAGATTCAGTGGGTGAAAAAATACTTTGATATAAATCTCAATCCTATATATTTTAGTTTCCAGGTTTCATCTGGTCTCGGTTTTTGTTCTTTGGGACAAGTGATGGGTGAATTAGTAGTTGGTGGGAAACCAAAGGTTTCAAGGAGTGGGATCAGGATTAGTTCATGTTTGTTTCATTTGTTGTTATCATTGTATTGAACACCTCATTCAGATGTAAATTTGTTTCAAGTTATAGTGTCTTTTTTCATGTGATTTAATTGTGTCATTTTTTGGAGGATGTGGTAAATTTATTCAAATGGATTGAATTAGTATAGTTTTTTATGACCTTTTTGACATGTATGTTTGTTTTTTATTATACTTAATTATTGTTGTATGAATTCCCAATGTAAGTATGGTTCATACCAGAATTTTGGTAAATTTACCACTATCATGTCGCTATGATTTTAGGGATAAATAATTCTCAATGGTCTTTTTTGTGATGTTCTAGAACTAGTTTTCAACCTATGGAGATTTAGAATTCCCTTCAAGACTAGTGATGGGCTGATTTGGGTGCGAGTTCAGGTGGAAAACCAAACCAGTTCACTATAAATGTTATCAGATATTATGTTATTTTTTAATAGGATATTATGTTATTGATAAACCCCTATATTTATTTTTAATTTTCACGGTAGAAATGATAATAGGTCATTGGGACTTGAAAGGTACGGTCGAGGAGAGTTTAGCAAGCTATTTCTTACCAGGAGTCTCAAGTTATCAGGGGTATTGAGGTTTTGGATTGTAAATATAATTTTATATAAAGTTATTTTTAATGTATTATAATGTGTAATGATGATATTTTTATCCCCTTTAATTATGAAAGAGATTTTTTGGATCATCATAATTTTCATAGGTGAAATTGGGGAACAAACCAAGGTTACACAGTTAGCCCTCACTATTTGTTAAAGTGTGAAAAGCCCTTGAGGAATTGATCTATAACCATTATAAATCCAATTTTATGGTTCTCAAATGATTTAAAATATTGTGTATCCAAATGTTGTGTAGTTTTTTTTTCTCCTCAAGATTTATTATTTTCCCTCCCTTTCTATCTAGAATAAAAAATGCGATGTTTATCATTAGTTTAGTGGAAAATAATGGAGTGTTGGTTATGGGATTAATGTATTGAATATTTTATTTGGAATATTTTTGTGATTTATTAATTATTTTTTCCATTAGAGATATTGTTTTATGTTGAAAAATGGGTTTTGGGGTGAAATGTGGAAATTTTATAAAAAAATTATTTTAAAACTAGTTTTAGTGTGTTTTTTAAGAAAGAATATCTCATTTCTAAATTTATTTTTTAATAATTGGTTGGATTCAATATGATTTTTGGGAAATATTTTTGTAATAAAATTCAGTTTTATGTAAATGCTTGGAAATGAATTTATGTAATTTGGAAATGGTTTTGTAATGAATTCAGATGATTTCAAAATGTATTGTCAAGGGTTTTGAATGGTTTTAGAAGTGTCTAATTAGTTTTAAAATGAAGTGAATCATTTTAATATGGTCATAATATTTAATAAATTTGGTGATCATATGAGTTTTTTTTAAATGGATTTATCTAATTTAAAAGAGGGTTTCAAATGATAATTAAATTTTGAATTAGATTCATTTGGTACCAAGGTTTGATTTATTTTTTAAATGCATGCCTTAGTGAAGAGTATTTTCAAAACTCATTTCAAATAATGTTGATTTTAAATGGAAAATTTTTCTTGTGTGGTTTGAATTGATATGTTTTGTTTTGGTGAGTTTTTTTTTGTATTTTTTCCTTGATTGTGATGGGACTATCTTATCTAAGTTTTGAGTCATAGATTTATTATGTTAAAGTATTGTGTGATTTATAGAAATCCTCCCATAAGGGTGGAAAATGAAATTATAATTATTATATTTCAGGATAATCCACTCAATGAGTCATCGTATCACTTGTGAGTAATTCCTTTAATTCTGGAAAAGACCCAACTCTGGATATGGTTGTGGAATCAGAACCTTCTTTTATATCAAATCCTATTTTAGACTTCTTAATTCAACACATTCTATATTTCTTGTGTTGATCAATATTCAATGGAAGCTATGGGTTGGTTGGAAAGGATTTAGGTAATCTTTAATTATCTTAGAAATCCTAAAGTTTCATCAGTGATAGTTTTTGTGGTTCAATTTATCAGATCTATCCATATATGTTTTGAGTCTATGTTACCTTCTCATTTATGTGAAAAAAAAATTTGGGATATATTTTATTTGTTTTTTATCCAGTTGTTCTTTTATTGGATGTTCTTATATGTATCCCTATGAATATCATTTTTATGGTATTCTTTATTCTTTTGTGGATGGTTATGGGAGTTGGATTTGTTATTCCTCTTTGCTTTCTTAAAACTATATTGATAATTGTGGTTTTATGATGTATTTATATGTAGAGATTTTGAGGTTCTTATCGATTTGTAATGGGGAGTGTCCTTCGGTATCTGATTAGGTAACTAGGGTGGGTGACTCACCAATTGAGATCATGCATTGGTTAGTATTTAACTTAGAATATTTTGGATCCACAATGAGTTGGCGGTCTAGTTTGTAACCCTAGGTTACCTCAGTGTGTTATGAATTGACTTTATAGCTCGTGTAATTCTTTAAGGATTATTTTTAAGTGATCCTTTATAACTTTTGTTAGAAGTGTTTATGGTTTTAGGATGATTTTCATTTTATTTTATGATTATTCTGATATTTTTAGGATATATCTCCTGGTATTTTATTTTAGTTCCACCATGTTAGAGAAATTTTAAATGACGGGGAGACCATAATAGGTCTCCTTCATAATTAGGACTTATGGTTTGAGTTACATGATTTAGGTTCACTTAGATATGTTATGAAGATTTTTGAATTATTGATTCATCATTTTGAAGGACCGTGGAGTTTTGTTCACAGTTCAATCATTTTGAGCATCGGTTTGGTCTTTTTTGGATATTTTGTTTTCTACCACATTTTATTTTCAACCAAGGACTTTCTAGGAAAAGAAAGTGTCATGGTAGGGAGAATTGTAACTCCCACATGTTACTATAGTTGGGGCTTTTTTATTATTTTATATTAAGTTGGGTTATATTACATCCCTATTTTTTCTCTCTTGAAATTTTATTTTTTGAACATTTTTTGGTGTTTCATGGTAAGATCACACAGTAATAAATAACCTAAAAATCATTAAGAGGGTTTTGGTATGGATATAATGGATTTTGGCACAACCTTAATGCAGTTTTTCAGCTTTCCAGGTGATCATCCAAATCGGGTGGTTTGTGAGGGTAATCATACACAGTTATCTCGTTATTTCCTCTAACTGTGTGGTTAAAATAAGTTATTCATCCAGATTTACAAATTTTTTTGAAATTTCTAAAGATCCCCATTAATTTTAAATGGATTTCACCCATTTACTCACTCATTCAACACATCCAACCCTAATCACACCTCATCCTTATTCCTCTCCGTCTCCATGGTGTTTTTCATGGATTAATTTAAAGTTTAATATTGATTCTTCAAGTTAATACCCTCTCATATATTCTTCTCACCCTCCTCTCTTTTACCTTGGTTCCAACTTATCATATTAAACCTAATAATTTTATTGGTGGATTTAGGGTTTTGGGTGGACCTAATAATGGGGATTTTGATGTCCAAGACTAGTATACATTTTCTCCTTCCTTTTTGTGTGTTTGTCATTAAAGAAGGCACATTCCATATTTTTTTGGCTTCGTTTCCACTTCTTTGACGTAGGTCTTTTAATGGGATTGCATAATTTTACAATTGAAAGTATTATTGATCATTATAAATTTCCTTTTATTTAAATTATGAATATATGTGATATCTTTGAGGAATTTCTAATTCATTTTTTATGAAATTTGAGATTAGTGTGATTGGTTTCTCTTATGAATTTCAGGTTTTCACTATAAAATGTAATTTGTTTTCATGTGCCAATAATTTGTGAAATACTTATGATGATCATTGAAATGGGTTTAACATCCTATGTTATAATTTTAACCCATTTAGTTTTCAAATGGTGAAAACTATATTTTTTTGGTAGATTTTTTTATAATGAATTATTGACCATTAAATGATTTAATGGGGTTACTTGATGAATTTATAATATTTTTCGAAGTGAATATATTTTCATTATCCTTGTGAAATTCCTTAAAGGTTTTTCAAAATGTGTTTTAGGAAAATTTAAGGACCTCATTCATGTTATGGTTTTCAAAGAGGAAACCCCATTCTTTAGAAGGTGGGTTTGGAATGTAAATGGTTTGTGTAGTTTTAATATATTTATAATTTTTTTTAAGTGTTGTTTTAAGAAATGATAAATGAATTTTCTTAACGAGTTATATTCACTACTATAAAAATAAATTATAGTCATGGATCTATAGCCACGGTTTAAATGATCCATGGATATAAGGTGAAATATGGCTACGGGTTGTAAGGTGGGTGTGGTAATAGGTCGTCAATTTTTTTATCTCCATCACGACTTTCCTATCCCTCCCGAAAACCCTTCTCCCTCCCTTAGAGATTACTCCACCGCCATTCCTCCTCCCTTTCCATTCCTACTCCACTCCTCCCCATCCTCCCCTCATGATTCCTCCTCCCCCTTCTGCTCCGACGCAGTCAGCACACCTCCTCGCCGATGCGGCTCCGACGTTGTTCTGATGCCTCCATTCCGATGCGGCTCTGATTCCCACCTCCCTGTGGACACGACCTCCCCACCTCCCTACCGACGTGGCTCCAAAGACCCCTGCCTCACTAAAACCCTCCTCCTCCGATGCATCTTTCCACTGCTCGCCGCTACTCTGACTCGGCCACACCAGCTTTGGACGTCCTCCTATGATGCAGCTACCCTGCCACCATGAGATCATCCTCATCCGATGTGGGCACCCCACCTCCCTGATTTCATACCCGAACCCAGGCTTACCCTCAAGATCCACTTCTTCAGGTGATCTCTCACTATCCTGGACACTAGGTAAATCCTCCCTTTAGCAATTTTTCATATAAAACTCCTACCTCATACCCTCTATTAAATTGCATCTGTATAACAAGCTAGGGTTCCCACACAATTCTCTTTTACAAAATTATAGTTAACAAGGTGGTTATTTTTTATTTATTACCCTAATATTCCACTAAAAATGAATTATATTTATGAATTTCTCTTTCCCCAATCCCATATCCCATATAAACTCATTTCTATTTTGTTAGAATATGTGTTTAGTTAGACAGTCAACAATATTTCTCCTATGAACATACAATTTTATGATTCTCTCCCTGCAATAATTACTTATTTGGATCCTATTTCATTGTTGTTTCACAATATGAATGGATTCCTTGGCATGTTTTCTTTGACTTTGAGGTTGACATTATTCCCATGGGTTAGCATTATTACCCCGGTGCTACTTTCTATCACTAGTTTATCGAGAACACACTTTGAGTTATGTAGCGAGATGACTTAAGTGACATGGAATATTGACTAGGGTTGTTTTTTTTAAAAAAAAATGTTATCTGATCCCATATAGTTATCAGGGGTAGTTTGGTAGTTTTGATTAATAATTCTAGGACTCTAGTAATGGTGAGGGGGGTTTTCTAGCCAAATTTTATTTTTTACAGACCTTGAGTTACTAGGGCGGTTAGGATTTTTTGTTGTTGCCTTTTGTAATGAGAAATTTTAGGAAATTTGAGATTCTTTATTTCTATTATGTTTTTTTGGGGATGATTCCCTAACATATTTTTATTAGAATCCATTTGAAATAAATTATATATTTATTGGATTATTTTTTTTTATATATTTAGATCATGCCTTATGCAAGGAACTTTAAGAACCAGAGAGAGGAAGCTATAGAGAACACTCCACCAACCGATCCTCCTGTAGACCCTTATCTCATAAAATTAGTGATCAGAACCATTTAGTATCTTAAGAAAAGTTTTGAATCAGGGAAAGTCTAGTTGATATATTTGTCCCAGGAGTTCACAATGAAAACATTTCCTGTGTTTAAGGGTGATCTGGGGCCTCAATAATCAGAAGAATGGATGGAAAATATTGGACATAACTTCTAATTTCTCAAGACCCCTATGATGTTAATGGTGTGATTTGAAACTTATATATTACAAGGGATGAGGAGAAGATAGTGGGACTTGGTAGTGATGGATAATCTTCATGAATATGTTACTTGAATTCAGTTAAAAATTGTTTCAATAGAAATTTTACCTGGAGATATTAAGAGTGGAGAACGCCAAATAGCTCGTGATTTTGGAGAAGGGTGATTGATCCATCATGAAGTAGCCAAATCAATTTTCAAAACTAGTACATCTTTAACCTAATATCCTTTCAAATTAATACATTAAAGAATATAATTTTAAAATGGGTTTGATGTTAGTAATTTTGTCCATGATTATTCTATTGTGTTTTCCCACCTTGATGAAGTGGAAAAAAAGTGGTTATTGACATGGTAGATATTGTAGGGATGATCAGTTTGATCCATTATCTAACTATTATGGTTGTAATATAGAGTTCTTCTTTAGGTCAAAATAGGATGTGAAAGTAATTGAATCGAGATAGTAGTGGGAGTGTATAATGTCCTGTAAACCTTATTCCAGTAGCTTCCTCAAGTAGAAAGAAAGTTGTGTGTTATCAGTGTGGGAGGGCCATACATACCAAAAAATATTTCTAAGAAACTATGAGGACCTTACATCAGTGTATATTCTTGGTACATCTTCTGTGGTATTTCAAGTACTTTCCTCAGGGTAGTAAAGTAGGGTCCACTAATGCCAAGGGTTCCCTTGTACAGTCAAATGCATCAAAGGGAGCATGATCTCATTCTTAAGTGAAAGGGATTATCATTTTTTGAATAAATCCTAGCATAGGCCTGATTCTAGGAACTTGTATATGGGAAAGAATAATCTATATGAGTTAGATGTGGGGCCATCAAATTTTAGAGGGATGATGTTCATTGTTTTATATATATCCTTATATTTATTTGACATATGTGTATCCAATTAATTTATCTCATATAAGTTGATTGATGCCTTGGGAATATGATCTATGTTGATGCCTTATGTGATGGACGTCTATGATTCATTGGGAAAGAGGATAGAGAAAGGTTTTAAGTGCTAAAATTTCTATGTGATCATTTTTTATGCTGAAGTCATTTGGGATTTGTCGTTTTTGGATTTAGAAATATTTGAACCCCCCTGATGTTCACCAAAACTGGGATTGTTGTGGAATATTTATCTTATCTGTATCTTTTACAATTCAAATAACCTGTGGTAATCTTTTTACACCTCCATTTTTTTTCACCGCATAAGGTAAGATGTGAAATTAGCCAAGTGGTAGGGATTGTGGGATTCAGGTTAGGTCTAATATCATGTTAAAAAGGCAAAAAAGAAACACATGATGATGAAAACTGCCTTAATCTATCATTTCTATGAACATACATGTGACCAATAAAAACTTTCGTAGGAATTAAATTTTTATTGTATAACACACATGAGTATTAACTGGAGGTTATGAAACAAGATTGGATACCTTTTTATGTTTCCCTTAGCCATGTCCATGTTGCTGGTGCTCAAGATCCACTGTCTTCGTCTAGCCAAGCGATAAGGTTTCCATTATCAAAACAACACACTAATTATGTATCATAAGTGTTAATTTTTAATCCTTTATTCTCCCTTTTATTAAAAGTTAGTTTACAGGACTACTAGTGTAATTTGAACTCACAATTATCATTCATGGTGATTTATAGTCATCGTCCTACTCATTTCCTTCAAAAGAACAAGGAAAAATGAATAATTTGACAGGTGATATTTTCCATCAGACTTGTACATAGTACAAATCTATCTTCTACTAGCCTTCTCCGCATCGAAAGAGGGTAATGTTAACTAGATTAACACATTTAATCATTAGGTACATAAACACTACTACATACTGTATAAGAATAGTAATTCATCAGAAGAAGTCATAAAATCCACCCTCTGTGATACTTGCATAGTTTTCAGAACCTGAAATTTCAGTCATTGACATGTCTTGAACTAGAATATGTAGAGCATTAGGATTGAAGGGAGATCCATTCCCAGTTTCTAAAGATAGGGTTGGAAAAGTGAACTTAGAGTTGGTTGATGAGTTGTCAGAGCTAGAATAACTAACATCAACTTCATGGTCATCGGGAATAGATGCATAAGTGGAGGATGAGGCACATAAAATCATTTTTAACTCTTGAAATTGCTCATACATGGATTATATCATCCTAAATCATGCTGTTGAGAGAATCCTAGAGTTGATGGACTCTCCTTTCAGCTTCTTCTAATTTCTTTTTTCTATCTTTACTTGATTTCAAGGCTTCTTTGTATTTACTTTCAAAATCATCGGTTCACTATTTCTCTGAGAGTGAAAATTCCTGAATTAACATCAGCTTATCAACTTTTGTTGCAAGTGTTTCTATTAGGATAGTGTTGTGTGCAATCGAATCATCTGTAAAAACATGGATTGGTTTTACAACTGAAGTTTGTGTTTCTTCCTATTTTCTGAAAAATATTTCATATCTTTCATCCAATTTTTTCAGAATAATTTTATAGGCATGCTTAAGGTTTGTAATCTCCTCATCTTATGCTTCCTCTAAGTCACTCTTCATCCATTTCTCTAATTCCAATTTCCAAGAAATCTCCTCCACATATATTTATGTATGTTCTGTCTACTCTCTCTATATATTTATTTATTTTATGTCTGTTTTGTCTTTCTCTTAACATGTTTTTTATACATACAAGTTCTGTTGTATATAATAGATTACTCAAAGATGGGATAGAAAATTAAATCAAAATTTAGAAGAACAACAATTATAAGCCATTATATTATTAACTTTGAACTAGAATCTTGTGATTGTGTGAATTCACTGATTTTATAGCAGCCAAAAACTCAGCGTCAATGACTTAAATTCTAAATCAGGAAGTATAAGAACAACTAAAATCCACAAAATCCTATTTCATTTACCCTTTTCTAAAAATAAACCCCCATATTGGTCTAAAATCGCCAATTTCTTCAGTAGAAAGATGATTAAAACTGAAATTTTCAAATGATCAGTGAATATAAAAATGAAAATTTTTCTTTAATTTCTATTCCAAATCAAGTACGCATCTTAACAACTTCCAGTTTCTACTCTCTCAAAATGAATACAGGGTTTCCATTAGAGATCCTGAAGAAAATTTCACTTTCTTGATGCTTTGTAGCCCTTAAAAATCACCCACGTTTGTCTAGAGATAATTTCATTCCCAACCGAACTTAACCACAGTTGATGGCCTTAGAAAACCTCAGAATCAGTTGATCCTCCAGTGACATTAATCATAAAATTTAATCAATTTCAATTATTTTGTGCCATGAAAATAAAAAAAAAATGTTCCCAATATTAAGAGTTGTACACTTTTGATGTTCTTATTCATATGTTTTGTATATATTTATTATATATATAAATTTTGTATACACATGGGATCTCAACATTAAGATCTTTCCACTTTTCATATTCTGTATGAATTTAATGTATGCATATTCTGTATGCACTTTCATTTTCTATACATGTATAATGCACTTTCAGTTTATCAAAAATGCAATGTCTTCTTAAATTTTTTAATCTACATGATAAAATTTTATAACCTTTATTCATTAATATACTATGTTTATGGTCACTTTTAATCTGTAATGTCAATGACATGAAATCTCTGTTATTAACAGTATTTCCAATACTTGCATTCATAGCATCAGTCTTATAATTTTGGGAAAATGAAACAAATTATATTTACATTCTTTTACTCTTATTCACATTTATTATATTACTCTTTTATTGGTAATTAATGGTGAATATCCATGATGTATTTTTTTGAGGTGTTTTCCTGTACTTTATGATTTCTAAGAATGCTTGCATAAGTTCCTCAATGAAATGTTTTGTTGGGTGTTAATTTATATGGACTGAGAATTTTTAAAACATGTGATTTTTTCTTGTAGGATGTGAGAAAATATGGCATAATGAATAACATGTGATCATCAAATCACAGGTATTTAATTTTTTATTATTTTTTTCTTTCCATTCGTTGTAATAATTTTTTAGAGCTATTAATTTTTTTGGAACTTCCCGTTCCTGAACAAATAAGTTAATCATTCCTCACCCAATGTGATACTCATAAATTGAGATACTCAGGTGAGTTTACAATATTGATGTTCCATATTTGTGCATACATTTTCACACATTCTATTGAGTATCAAAACATATTTTCACATGCATTTGGACTACTAGGTTTTTTCCCTACCTCTTCTCTATCATCTCTTCATGATAAGGTCACCCATCCACACCCGTATGTGTGCATCCCAAATCGATATCATCCACCTAGAAATCATAATAGTAATACATACAGCTAACCTGACCATGGGATCCTTGAGCTTCATGTTTTATCCCCATAACTACCATCTGTTCTCCTCTAGTATTTTATAAAATGAGTTCTTCTTACCTTATTAAATATCCTTTATATAATGAAACAACTTCCATGTTTGTATGTTTATTGATTCATTCTTAAAATACCCAAAAAATTACGTGAAATGGATGTCCATCATCTATATTTTTTGGTCATTCTCCTCTAGGACAAGTGTTGTGACGCCCATATGATCATTGGATTCTACTCATTGTCATCGAAGATGTCCTTATCCAGTTGGATCTCATCATACATATCTCCCTAGATATATATTCTCATGAAGTGGTAGAGGTCCCATATACCATTTCTGACCTCCCAATGATGTAGGAGAAATTTTTTGGTCCCTGGTGTCCAATTTCTCAACAGCTCAGGAATGAATTCCTGATTATTATAGACGTGGAATTTTGATCACTATATTGGCTCATTGAGCCCAACACACAATATATCCAACTAAAATTCATGACAAGACAAACATACCCAGTATACCCTAGCCCCTCTCTTCAAGAAGTTTCTATAATGAATCAGGTCCTTGTAATTTGTCAATAATGCTTGAATTTAAAAGTGGAAATATATTAGTTTAGAAATAAGGGGGTGGTGTAGGGTGGGGGTGTCTGCCCAAGAAGGAGGGGAGGTGGGGTTCCCGGGGGTCTGTCCAAGAAGGGAGGGGTGGGGGTGTCTAAGAGTGGGGGTGTAAGGGGGTCTGATTATTTAATTTTATCTAATTAGGAATAGAGTTATGGGAATCTGATGTTGATTTTGTTTATTTTTAGTTACTTCAATGATAACATCCAGGTTGAGTGAAAAATATAAGAGGATGGTTGGCTGATTACAAAGAAGAAAACTGCATCATATCATCACAGGGGAGTACTTAATTTGGTTTTTACTTGTTTAGAACAACTCATTCATGCTGCCACTTATTGGAACTCTTTCATGTGTGTGAAGGTGCGTATACCCAGTGGGGGAGAAAAAAATTTCAATTAGAAAGCTCCAAGATCTAAATTGGAAGGTTTGGTTCCACCTTGTGCTATGATCCCTCTTCTAGCCTCTTTAATTCAAGAATGCTATAAATTGAATTTAGATTATTTCTTAATTCTGCTTAATTATATTGAATTTCATATCTTGAAAAAGTGTTCTTTAATATAATTGTTTCATTTGATAAATAAAGTTATGTTTTTATAATAAAACCTCTCCAACGGAGGTGCGCTGTCTGCGAAAACTTACAGTGATAGTTTTGTTGATCTAGTTGCTTAAATTATTGCATTTGATTTGTACTGAATGAGTTTTAGAATAAATTTTAAATATAATTAAATCAATTTTGTGATAAATCAATTCCATGATTTTATAATAAAACCCCTCCAATGGAGGTGCGCTATCTTCTAAAACAAAGAGTACTGATAGTTATGTGTATCATGTCTCGATTTGGTTTGAGTCTTTCATATTCTTCTTGTTGGTGTTTGTTTTGTGGTTAGTTAGTTTTTTTTTCATTGAATTATATAAATTGGCTTATCATACTCATTTAACTCAAATGACATTGCCTGAGTAGGCATATGCCTTGACCATGGCACTTTCCTTTTAACGCTTTGAATATTATAAACAAAATTTCCATGTTTAGGCAAAGTGAAATAATTTGTAAATGGTTTGTGTAGGGTGTATGATTCTTTTCCGTCATTTTGATTCCCTTTAGATGTTGTGTCATTTTTTCGCTCGCTAGAACTTTCTCTGGCGATCCCTTGTTATAGAATATTAAATAGTTGATCTGTTTTATCATCTACCGGCGGGGAGATGGCTGGAATGTTTCCCCGCCTCCTCCCATGGATGTCGCTAGACCAGGCCAACATGCCGCGGTCACACCGCGGTCATGCCATGGTCACATCGTGGTCATGCCTCGGTCACTCCGTGGTAATGCCGTGATTTGGCCCTACTCCAAAACGACACCCCATGGCGGTTCGTAGTGATAGTGTTCCATGAGTCTTGTGATCAATGTTGAGACTGACTAATCACAATTTCTGTTGGCGGAGAGATGACTAGAATGTTGCCCCGCCTCCTCCCGCTACCTTCTCTTTTGGCAGGAAGATGCTTCCTTGCGGATGTCGCTGGACCAGGCCAACACGCCACGGTCACGTCGCAGTCACGCCGCGATCATGCCACGGTCACGCTGTGATTTGGATTTTCTTTAAGATGACACCCTATGACAGTTTGTAGTGATAGTATTCCATGAGTGTCGTGATCAATCTTGATACTGACTAATAACAATTTCTTTCGGTGGGGCGATGACCGGAATGTTGCCCCGCCTCCTCCCACTCCCTTCACTCCTGACTGGAAGATGATGCCCCACAGATGTCGTTGGACTGGGCCAACACGTCGCGGTCATGTCGTGGTCACACCGCTGTCATGCCATGGTCACGCCGTGATTTGTCTTTCCTCTAGAACGACACCCTGTGACAGTTCGCAGTGATAGTATTCCATGAGTCTTGTGATAAATGTTGAGACTGACTAATTGCAATTTTTATCGACGGGGTGAAGACCAGAATGTTTCACCACCTCCTCCTGCTCCCTTCTCTTCTGGCAGGATGATGTTGCCCCATAGATATCGTTGGACCGGTCCAACATGTCGTGGTCACATCGCGGTCACGCCACGATCACGTCGTGATTTGGATTTTCTCCAGGACGACACCCTGCGATATTTCGCAGTGATAGTATTCCATGAGTCTTATGATAAATGTTGATACTGACTAATCACAATTTCTATCGATAGGGTGATGAACAGAATGTTGCCCCACCTCCTCCAGCTCCCTTCGCTCCTGGCTGGAAGATGTTGCCCCGTGGATGTCGTTGGACCGGGCCAACACGCCGCAGTCATGCCGCAGTCACACTGATGTCACGCCGCGGTAATGCCATGATTTGGCCTCACTCCAAGATGACACCCCATGGCGGTTCACAGTGATAGTATTCCACGAGTCTTGTGATCAATGTTGAGACTGACTAATCACAATTTCTGCTGGCGGGGCGATGACTGGAATGTTGTCCCACCTCCTCTCGCTCCCTTTTCTCTTGGTTGGAAGATGTTGCCCTACGGATGTCACTGGACTGGGCCAATAGGCCGCGGTCATGCCGCGGTCACACTGCGGTCACGCCGCGGTAATGTCGTGATTTGATGACACCCCGTGGCGGTTCGTAGTGATAGTATTCCATGAGTCTTGCGATCAATGTTGAGACCAAATAATCACAATTTCTACCAGCAGGGTGATGACTGGAATGTTTTCCCACCTCCTCCCACTCCCTTTACTCCTATCCAGAAAATGCTACCTCGCAGATGTCGCTGGACCAGGCCAACACGTTGCGGTCACGCCGCGGTCACACCGCCATCACGTCGTAGTCACGCCACGGTCACGCGACAGTAATGTCGTGATTTGGCCCTACTCCAGTCACATCCATCCCACACCATCCCCCTTCCACCTTCATTTCATCCCACTGCCACTAGCATTCCAGCCCCCAACAGCCCCCCTCCCACCTTCGAATCAGCCCGCACCATTTCTCCAGCACTTACAACCAGCCCCCTTCCACCAGCATTCCAGCCCCCTCCACCTGCATTCGAGCCCGTACCAGCCCCCAGCCACCTGCAATCCAACCCGCACCATTTAGGTCATTCCCTTTGGATTAAATAATAATGACACTAAATACCAACACCACACACATTATATCATTAATACCTTCATAGAAAGAATAGATGAATGATTTTTTTAATGACATGTTTATCAAATCTCAATAGTGATGTGATTATTTGAAATGTCTTTAAACAATATTTAACAAGTTGCAACAGCAAAACCTAAACATGAATCTGGTAAAATGTGTTTTCAGGGTAACACTAGGGAAATTTGATAGATTTTTTGTGTGATACCATGAAATTGAGTTTGAACCTAAAAAAACAAGTTTAGTTTTATCAATTTCACACCCTTAGATTCTTAAAGAATTGAAGGGGCTTTAGGGGAACCTTTCTTACATTTATAACTTCATAGATAACCTAGATGACATGTATCTATCATTCACCATGTTAATGAAGAAGGGAGTCACCTTCCATTTTGATGAATAATTCCATGAATCCTTTGAGATTCTAAATAAATACTTATTGCACTGACCAGTATTGATTCCATTGGTTGAAAAAAGTCCACTCATCTTATTTGTGGCCTTCATAAATTGATTTCTCAGTGTTCTCATTGCACATAAGAATGATGTGGGGAGTGAAACAAGTGTCTATTACATTAGTAAAATGATGTTAAGTACTAAGACAAAATATTATGATGTTGAGAAAAACTACCTCACAATCATCTTCACAATTAAAATATGAGGCTTTACTTGTATCCTTAAAAAGTTCACCTGGTCACTCGTATTGACCTGCTCAAGTACATCCTTAGCTTCCCTATATTGACTGGGAATTTTTCCCTATGATCAATCACTTTAATACAACATTATATCCAATTCATATCACATAAGTTAGTGAAAGGGAAGACCCTATCTAACCACTCATACCACTATCATGTAGTAATAAATGGATAGATTCAGGCCTCCAATAAGTCTCTATCAAATAAGTAGTAGAAGATGGTTGAAAAATAGAATAAGTCCTAGATGGAAAAGCTTCTACATGATTTATGGGTCTACCATACCACCATGTGAACTACTACCCAAGAGACACCATACTCACTGGTGTACAAAACCGAGCTAGTTTTTCCCATTGAAGTCCAGTTTCCATCGCTAAAAATAGATATCTGTAGAAAACTCTGAGATGATGATCAATCAAAAAAGAAATTATTTAAGAAGAAATGGCTCGATGAGAATAGGTTGTGAACACTACACAACCTTCAAGTCCATCATAATTAGGTCACACAATCCTTTAATAAAAATTTTCTCCTACGTTGTTTCTTTCAAGGAGAACTGGTATTTGATCTTAGAACCCCCATGATACCAGGAATGCAACCTACCATGTTGGAACCCAAATGTGAATGGAATTGTATTATACATAATGTCCATTATAATAAATATTACTCACTAGTCACAATTTATGGGAACATGTCTCACCCCCCACCAATGAGGGGTTCTTCAAGAAATAGTTTTCATAACCGCCATCACAACATCCCACGTCTGAACCAAATGATGTCAAAATATGAGGAAACCATCCTGTTTTCATGGAATTAAAACATCCTGATACATCCTAACCACATGTCCATAAACTTTATAGAATAATTTCTAGTAGAAAAACTTTAAATTTAACCATTTCTTCTATCCTGGTCATATGATGTTAAATTGTAAGATATCACCTTACCACACGACGTTAAACTACACTGATGACATCATAACCACAGAAAATTAAACTTCTTGGGAATAATAGTCTCACCAATGAATCAATACACATGATCAAGATATATAAAAAATGGAATGAATTGATCTCACCCGTATGTGAGATTTATATCCACATAGGGAATTCTACTATTCTAGAACTATGTGTTGAATGATTCCTACCACTATAGGAAATGTAGTGATGCCCAAACCTCTGGGTTTGGGCACAACCATTAAGCTTCTTCTTTAACATCGGCTACCCTTTGTCCTTAACACAAAATGTTAAACTGAACGAAATATTTCCTCAGCGCATGAAACTAAACTGCATGACAGATGTCCTCACCGCATGACACTAAACTACACATTTTTTCAAGAACTATATATGGATTGATTCATTTCATTACCAGATAAAACTTTATGCCTAGATATCCATTATTTGGTCTATCCATGATATTTCTTCATGTCGAGTCACCTTATTCCTTACTACAAGACATTAAACTGGATAGCTGATGTCCTCAGTGCATGAAAATAAACTACACAGTTTCCCAAGACAATGTACAGATTGATTATTATACCAATGAGATAAAAAGGGACACCTAGATCCTATATCTTGGAACAACCACCACATGATACAGAATAACCATTTCCTTCCTTTTAATGAATTTTTTTGTGTTGAATGAAAACTTTTCCACTCTTTATTTCTCACACTGAGCATAACTCTTTTGAAAATAGTAACACTATTAAAATATTTCACACATGATTAAGATATATTAGTTCTTGATAGGGTTATCAGGGTCTTGGATGAAAGACCTTGAAAGGAAAACCATAATTTTGTGCTGCATGATGTTAAACTTCATTGTTAGTGTCTCTTTCAGGATATAACACTTAACATTTTTTTCGACCTATCCTGAGAGGAACTCTATTCTTGGTGTTGGTCTTTAACCACATTTTTATTCAAGAACTATGTGTGTCTTGATTCTTATCATCAAAGGATAAATAGTTGCACTTTGATCTCTAATCCTAGTTAAAACTATAACATTCAATGAAAAAAATTTCCACTCTACATTTGGGCCAGACCTATATAGGGAACAACCCATTCATGAACTACATGTGGGTTTAATTCTACCATTGCATGATACATAGTGACACCCATATCTATTATCTTGGGTTCAACCACAATATTTCATTTTCATTCTAGGGAACCTACATCATTTATGCATGACATAAAACTACATGGTTTTTGAAGAACTATGTGTGGTTTGATTCCAGTCATCACACGATATGTAGTGATGCATGAAGCTCCCATCCTTGGTCCAGCTGCAAAAATCAATAGGAACAGTACCCCCTCTACATATGGGTAAGACCTACATAGATAGTTTCCCATTCAAGAACTATATGTGGATTTACTTATGTTATCACAGGATTTACAGTGACACCCAAATCTCCAATCTCGTGTCCAACAACAATAATTAATGGGAACAATGCCCCTATCTATGTATGGGGAAGACTTGTATAGATATTTTCTCATTCAAGAACATCATGTGGATATATTTCTTTCATTATAGGATATTTGGGTCTGATTGGATCTCCAATCATGGGTCCATTTACAAAAATCAACATGAAAATGATCCCTCCCTGTATACGAGTTAGACCTTCATAGCTATATTTTATACAAGAACAACATAAAACATTATTACTTCCATCATAGGATAAATATGGAAAAATAAATCTTTAATAATGGGTTCAATCACAACATGTAAGATGATAAAAATGCAGCTCCAAACATCATACAGACTGGACCTATGTAGTAATCCATCTGAGACCCACTCTCTCACAACTTAACAAACTTTCTAGTTTTCCCCTATTTCTCCCACTAATCATTTATCATGTGAGCTCAGAGAACCTGGATTTCTAATATGGAAAATGATAAGGGGGACCATTTAGATCAGAAAAAATGACTTTACCACATGATGTTATACTGCATGAAAAATTTTCTTACCACATTAAATTAATCTATGAGGAAAACATCTTATCACATGATGTTAAGCTGTATGATAGATACATACCCACTATATGATGTTAAAATGTGTAATCCATCATACATCATCATTATTTTTCCCACAAGATCCTAACACCAATCAACTAGAGAATGGGGTTCCTCCATTATCTTTTTGAGAACCTTAACCCATAAACCACCTTTCATTAAATGAGTGACTTGTGTTTCCAATAATCTACGATTAACCCTAAAATTGATATATATCTCCATTTTTTATCTTAGTTTCATTGCATAAGGGATTTAAACTACCAACTGGAGACATCTTAGCCCTGAAAAAAGGACATTCTAATCTTTGTGAGCCTCATATCAATGTGGAAGAATGCAACACCTTAGAGTGTTCTGGGCCATCCTTGGTATGATTGTCTCATACCATTAGTCATGACCCAAAAAACTTGATCTAGGATTTACAAAATTTTCACATACTTCTCAAAAGGATCACCACACTAGCCACCACCCCCAGCCTCCTGTAAAACACTCATACCAACCCTCTACCACCTTAAAAACAGCCCCATCCACAAGTTCCATCCCTCACCAGCCCCCGACCTCCAATGTCATGCTGGGAATATCCAATGTTTTTATGGTGATGTCTAAAAGTCTTCTCAGTTGATATATTTTCTCCTAAATCCATAGACGTGTGTAAAGAAATTCAAAATCATGGGTTAGGGTTTAGATGTTTTTTGGGCCAGGTATTTTGACATGTATCACTCACATTTGGTTATAAATAGACACCTCTTTGTACCCATTGAAGGTTAATTATGAATTTTGAGATTTTCTAAAATTATTATGTTTGTGTTTCTTATGTTCTTTGGTGAATTCATGTAAGGATTATGAAAGGAGTGATCAGCCTTTTTAGTGCTTTGTAATTAGGGTTTTAAGGAGAAAGTATCCTTGGGGTCCTAATTGATTATCCCCATTCCCCTTTTATTTACTTTTCACTTCTTTTAATTTCCATTTTTACAACTTCCATCACTTGTGTTTCCACATTTAATCTAATGAATACCCCATATATATATATATTGTATCATATCAATAGCACACTAGAAACCCACCAAATAGAATAAGATCCCAGCATATGCACCACTTACAAACCAGTAGAAGGAATCGCAGAAGCTCCCATGAAAAAAACCAACAAGAACTCCTAGGGGAAGTATAACCAAGGAAACAAGGTAGATAAAGGAGAAATATAAAAACCCAAAAATAAGTAGTCAGAAATGATAGAAACCAAAAACACACACACATTAATGAAATCACTCACAACCACCCACTCACACACACACACACACCCACACACAAGTTGCCAAAATCCATCACCCATCCAAAAGTCTAGCTTTATCCAAAGAAATAGAACCACTGAACCCATAGACCGCAGCCAACATCAACCAACCAGACCAGCATCCCTATCCAAAAAAAAGCCTAGAGTGAAAGATCTATAGACAACCATGCCAACTAATGGCCACTACACCAACACCTACATGCACAAGAACCCTAAACCACACCAGATCCAACCACAATAAGCACCTATAGTAGACACAACACCCAAAATATTAGCTAGAAACCAAATCATCCCCATACTACCATCTGGCCCCATCCATCACCATATGAACACCTTGCAACAAAATAGACCACCCCACCATAGGAAAGTCTAAAAAACTAGCAGTAAACTAGTACCATTCATCCGAAGTGCCCTGCATCACCCATGCCTAACCCATCATACAACCTAAAGAATCCCCAAGCAGTCCCTAATCCAAATGTGAGCTAATACCCACCTTGAATCCAACACCTCTATACCCACCAAGTAGTCTACATGAACCCACCCTAGAAAGAGAACCACTCATCTACTAGAAACATGACTCCCAACCTGCAGCATCCAGCATCTCAAGGGAATTTTAGAACATCCACCATAGAAATCCCTACACCATCAACAACCAGAATACACAAGATGGAAAAAACCGAGCACAATCCAATAGAACTTACTACAAACCACCACCTGAAGACCCACCCCAAACTATATCCACCACACTAGACAATCGAGAGAACCAGAAGCCTACAATAGTAATCCAAAACAAAGAAGAAACACCAGAAAGCCAACCCCTATGCACCCAAAACATGTTTCCAACAATAGTATAAATCACAAACCAACCATCACAATTCACCATGTATGAGTATCTTGTACTACACCATGTAGAAAAATCCAAACAGCAACACCCCCAGCTGAAACCCATCTTCAAAGGTCCTATAATTCCAAACAGAAACACGAAACTCACAACCTCACCTCCTAAATCCTCCATAAGAAACCTATAACACCTCTATGAGAATCTCTATAAGTCTCTATTGGATAAACCTAGCATCTCCCAGCCTCAACCTTATGAAGCATCTAAAGTAGGGGGGTTTTTGTCCAGGGGGTCTAGTAGGGGGCAGCTATTCAGGGGGTCCAGCAGGGGGGAGCAGTTCAGGGGGGGCTGCTGTCCAAGGGGGTCAAGGGGGGGCTTCTGTCCAGGGGGTCCAATAGGGGGGGTTCTGTCTGGGGGGGCTGCTGTCCAGGGGGGGTCCGGGGGGCTGTGGGTTTCTGTCCAGGGGGGTCTGGGGGGGGGGGGGGGGGGGTTGTACAGGGGGTCCAGCAGGGGGGGTTCTGTCCTAGGGTGGGATGTTGTCGAGGGGGGTCCAGTAGGGGGGCTTCACTATTCTCGTTTATTGAGTTATATTCTTTGTGAATATTCTAAGATGTTTTGTTTTACCATAATTTTAGGGGATGAGCACTACTATGTTCTAAATTGTGTTGTAGGTACTTTTGAACTAGTTCTAGACTTCTTTGATAGTTTATCTTATAGGGAGACTCATTTATGTGTTTTTTTTATATTTGGATTTTTTTAATTCTTATTATGTAAGTAGATTTCGTGTATAATTTAATTTGGAGGGGATTGGCAGGGGGCAGGGGGGAAACTGGCAGGGGGAGGGGACTGGAAGGGGGTTCAAGTGGGGGATGGTATGGGGTGCAAGTGGGGGCTAGCAGGGGCAGGGGGGAGGGGAAATAGGTGGGGTGGCGGGGGGGAAGAACTGGGGGGTCTTGGGGGGTTCTAGGGTCTGTCCAGAAGGGTGGGGGTGGCTTTCTAGGGGAGTGGAGGTCTGGGATGTCCAGGGGGATCTGTCCAGGGTCTGGGAGGTCCAGGGTATAGGGGGGTGTCCAGGTTATGGGGGGGGGGGGTTCCAGGGTATGTCCCAGAGGGTGGGGGTGGCTGTCCAGGGGAGTGGAGGTCTGGGCTGTCCAGGGGGATCTGTCCAGGGTCCGGGGGGTGTCCAGGGTCTGTCCAGGAGGGGGGATTTACAGGGGGGATGTCCAGGGGGAGGGGCTATCCAGGGGAGGGGGTTATGTAGGGTGGGGTTGTCCAGTGTCCAAGAGGTAGGGGTCTGCAGGGGGGTCTATCCTGGGGGGTTTCCAACAGGGGGGGTGCAAGGGGTGTCCAGTAGGAGGGGCTGTTGTCCGGGTGGGGTTGTCCTGGAGGGGTGTCCAGAAGGGGGGCTGTCCGGGGGGGGGGGGTCTGTCCAGGGGGTTGAGTGGGGTCTGTCCAGGGTGGGAAGGGGGGCTGCTGAGGGAGGGGTTTATGGTGGGGCTTTAAGGTTTAGGTGGGGTGCAAGGGGCAGAGTGGGGGGGATTTGCAGGGGTGGTGGGGAGGATGCAAGGGGCCAGCGCCGGCTGAATGGTGCTGGTCTTTTTTATGAAATGTGTAGGCCTATATCCATGGTTTTAAACCGTAGTTATAGGTCTACAACAACGGTTCCTAACCATGGCTATATGTCTATAGCCACGGTTGAAATCGTGGCTTTTGGAGATGAGTGATTTTATCCTATTCCATGGGTTGAAAGCTGTGGCTTTAGGCGTGTTGCCATGGTCGGTACCATGGCTATAGGGCTATAGCCACGATTCAAACGGTGGCTGAAGGGCTATAGCCACGATTGGGAACCGTGGCTATAGGTTTTACCTTATATCCACTCCAATACCATCCATGGTTGTGGGAACCGTGGCTATAACCTATAGCCATGGTTTTTGGGCCTATAACCATGGTTTAAAACCGTGGCTATAGCCTGATTTTTTATTAGTGATTTTTTGGTAAAGGCATGTTTTCAACTTTATAAAGCATGTTGTTTAATTATTATGAGACCTTATTTCATGCTTCTGATGTCATTCCCCAGTGGAGGTTGTTTATCACCTTTTTATTCTAGTTACTCCCTTTATAGGGATGTGATTTATCAATGCAATGGATGTATTATATGAAAAAGGATGTTGTTCTTTATGGGTGTGATGGAGGTGAAGTAGATTTTTTTTAATTAATATAATTTTTCGTAATCGCTCTATAGTTTCTTTCATTATTATGAGGCTTTTCCATGAGATAGCGTGAAACCAATATGTTTAATAGAAAAATGATTCATATGAAAACAAATAAGAGGTTAACCAACAATGTAACCAGGATTCACATCATTTCTATGATAATACAAGATGAAAATCATCCACTTAGGAAACTCATGACTATCTCTAAACTATCATCATGACTGTTTGATAAAAATTATGTTTAATAAGTCATAAATTCTTCAAATAAAAATCATTAATCCTTTTTGGATCATAATTTTATATCCTTATGTATTTTATTCTCCCCTACCAAATGAAAACAATTTACCATTTATATCCTTCAACATGACCTTAGATAATATTTTTGGTCCCCCGATGTGGTTTGTGCTATGTTTTTAAGAGTTATAACTATTTATACTTGTCATGACAAAATTTCATAGTTTAGAATAATCATGTAATTCCATAATTGAGATTAAATTATACATGAAATATCATAATGTAACAAGTTTAACTACTTACATAAACACATTATACATCTATTAGATATTGAAATGACTTTTGAATTTGCAAATTATAAGATTGAAATTACTCCTTGAGCATGTTGTGGGTTAATTATTTTACAATCTGAGTTCTTTTTTTATTTCATTCAATCATATTTAGGAAATGATGGAATATATTTATAATTTTAAAATGTCATAACTTTTCATTGAGATAAAAAAAATTGTGAAGTAATATAAATATTCAAAATACCATAATTATAATGTTGCTTAATTAAACAAAACATTATTTTCATTTTCATTTGAGCCATTAATAAAACAATATTTGATTTATTGAAACTATATATATCATTCTTTAATTCATTTCATCTTTACTTGTAGAATTTTTCATTGATATTAATTGTCCATATTTGAATAACAATTGGATTTGTTTGATATTAATTTTTTTTGGATTGTGACATAGGATGTTGGCACTGTAGAGGTAGGGTTTGGAAAGACACATTCCTTCAGATTTCCTATTCTATAAATCCATTTATAAGTAAAAGTGAAAACCCAACAAATTTTTTAGGAGTCCTTTTGCGAGTTCTTATTATTACTTTACTGAGGATCTTACAATTCAGGTATAAGTTTTTTCATGTTCAAATGAAATTGTAGTTTAAGTATTTATAGTAAATGACAAGAAGATATTTTTATATGATTTTTAAATCCATGACCATCATTCATTCTTGATATGTTTCATTAAAGAAATTAATTTGAATACCTCTACATACATGTTAATATACAGTTTCATGTTTTTCTTAACTTTATAAATGCATATATACTCACTGTAGACTTTTCACTCACTCATATCATAGTTTTATTCTATGTTTAATATTTATTTTTTTAATCTCATGGTTTCATTCAATGTTTACAATTTATTTTTTAATTTTTTTAATTCATACTCAAAACATTTTTTTTAAATCGAATCTCATGTGATTGCATAGGGGAAAATACTAGTTACTATAATGGAAAAATGGATAAATTATTTGAAGCATTTTTATATTATATATATATAATAAATCAAAAATATGCTTTTTTTTAATTATAAAACGTTTGTATATAGTTTTTCAAATATATGAAATATTTAAATCAAAATACTGATTTAGTCGATTAAATTAAAAAATTACTTTTATTAGCCTATTGAAATTATATCCATAAAATGTAAATTTTATTTTAGATAAATATTATCATATTATATAATAATTTTAGTGTGTTTTTTGGGAATAAATGTATAATTACTATTATTAATTATTATGACCATGATAATGGTAAAACTATTATTTTTTATGAATTGTTTTATTAATGTTTTGTAACATTTAACTAATAAATTAGATTGATATATTTAAAATAACAACACTGTAATGATGTTTACATACATATATGATTATATTTCCAGAAATTTTATTAGTAATCAATGCATTATAATATTAAGAAACAATAATAGTAAAAATATCATTTTTCTATAGAAAATAGTTTTCCAATATATAAAATGTTTTATTTTAAATTTATACTTTATCATGATTATAAATATCATTACATTAAATTCATAAAAATGAAGGATGAACACACAAAAAATAGTTATATGGATTATTTTTTCTATTTAGTAAAACATAATTTATATATGTAAAAACATGTTACCATAGTAAAAATAAAAAAAATCCAAAATTAAATATATATATATATATATATATAAGAACAAATAATTTTATCTTTATTGAGAAATACACCTCATCTTACAAATATCAATTTATGAATACATATTTTATATCTTTTAGAATGTTCATTGGTTTCCTTTTTGCAAAAAATAATTTCTTTTTATTTATGTTTAATTTATTTTATTTTAGGTTTACTCATATAATAATGTTTTTCTTATTCAAGTGAATTCTTTTTTTTAGATTTGGTTTTTTGTTAGAAGTTCATTATTCTCATGAGATATTGGAATTGGAGCCTACAACTGAGATAATGATAACAAGTAAGTGTGTCAATAATTTATAGAACCATCATGAAAATGTGAATTCCTACTACTTATTTAATTAATTTTGTCATCATTTTATATATTATTTATAAGTTAATTTCCTTATAATTTTTATCTAATACTTAGTTTTTTTCACATGTTTTTTAGGAATTCATATTTTCCTTTAAAATAACTGCAATAAGTCAAAAAAGAGATAAAATGTGTATTTCTTCCAATGTTACCAGGATTTCTATTTTCATTGCATTTCTTTGTCGAACTAACAACATTGGATATTAATTTGATGTTATTAGTCGAAAATACTTTCTCATTGTTGTAATTAATAAGAGTAGAGGAATATCATGTTCCCATTATGGTGACTTCTCATGACATAATGGGCACATGAGGTTCCTCTTCTCTTTTGACTTTAAACAACAAGAAAGGTTTTTTGGATAATAACATTGAGTAAATATGTATTATTGGATGTTCAAAAAATAAATACAATGTAAATCATGGTAACATTGGTATTTAGAATTTCATTGAGACTTTGGGACGTTTATGAATCATCCACACCTTAATCTGACACATGGTGTGACCAGTATGACACCATGTGGTTATTTTTATTTAAAATTGATTTTAATTTTAGTGAAATGGACAAATGACAAACTCAAAATTAAGAAAACTTATTCCAATTGTTTTTATACATTAATATAATGATCTTTATGTCATTTTTGATGTGTATTATTCAGTCTCACCTCAATCTGATACACGATGCTCGCTGTATGACTCAAAGTTTCTATTATCGGTTTAAAATTGACATTTTAGTTCAAAAAGTGTCACTCGTTGAAAACCAATAAAATGTTATCATTTTTTTCTTTATAATTTAGTAAAAAGATTCATAAATTGTTTTTGATGCATAGGAATTGGTCTCATATAAAACAAATACATGTTTTGACCTGTATGATGCAAAGTGTGTGTTTCGAGTTTAAAATTACAATTTAGTAAAAAAGTAAAGTGACACTCTCAAAACCAATAAAATTCACTCATATTTATTTTGTAATATAGTAAAATGATAAATAATTCATTTTAGATGTGTATAAATTAACCTCACCTCAATTCTATGCACGGTGTTCCCAGTATGGCTGAAATTGTGTCATTTTATTTAAAATTGACGTCAATTTTAGTAAAAAGGAAAAAATGACCCACTCAAAACTGAGAAAATGCATTCAATTTTTTTTCTTTATAAAAATTATCTATAAGTAATTTTTGATTTGTCTGAATTAACTGCACCTCAATCCAATACATGATATTCCGAATATGGCATTAACTGTGTCTTTTTATTTAAAATCGACATTCATTTTAGTAAAAATTAAAAATGACCTACTCAAAACCAAGAAAACACATTAATATTGTTTTTATACATTATAAAAGTGATTAATAAGTAATTTATGACATGTGAGAATAATTCACACCTCAATTCGATACACTATGTGCCCAGTATGACTCAATGTGTCTGTTATCATTTTGAAATTGACATTTTAGTTCAAAAAGTGTTACTCGCTAAAAACTGAGAAAACATATATGATTTTTTTTTAATTTAGGAAATAAATTCATAATTAATTTTTGACATGTATTAATTCGCCTCACATCAATATGAAACACGGTGTTATCGGTATGATTCAAATTGTGTGTTTCCAGTTTAAAATGACAATTTTATAAAAAAGACAAGTAACTTACTCAAAATTGAGAAAACATATTTTGATTATTTTGATAAATTTGTAAAATTATACCTATTTCATTTGAGACATATTGTAACACCCCGAGATTTTATGAAAAATATTCTTTTTAATTTGATTGATGTCTTGTATTATACGTTAAACCAAAATTAGCTTGCACTATACGCAACACCTTATTATCTTGTAGTATACGCAACACTATTCTTGGCTCTTGTTACACACAATTTCAAGTTCGTTTTGTGGAAATTATTTTACGCAACATTAAGTATAGATTTTTTTTAATGTATAAATGAAATATGATTTGATTATGTTATATGAAACACAAAACAGAGCTTTCAATACACGCATCCCTGACTTTTCTTGCATTACACGCAATCAAGACCTTCCTCAATAGCATGTGTAGTACGCAATACCGAGTTTCACTAAACGATATATTATTATGAACTAGCCGTTATGAATAGTAATACCCATTTTTTGAAATTTTAGAAATTTTATTTTTTAAAATGGACTTCATTTTTGGATTTGGAATATCGAAATTATCCTAGGGTGAATTTTTGGTATTTTTCTGAAAACTTTCAATTTTTGATGAATAGTGAAAAAACTATGTTGCTATTTAAAAACCAACTTTTTATATAAATAATTATTTATTTTATTTAAATTTATTTTAGGTAAAAAATGATACATAATACCTATATAAGTTCAATGTAATTCATTGGAGTCATTTTATAATAATTTTAGACATATAAAAATTTTGTTTAACTTTTCACTGTCTTTTACCCACCTCCTAGGAGAGTTTGAAAATTTACATAAAACTTAATTTTACCACTTCTGTGAGTTGAATTTCGAAAATCTGAGATACATGTTTAATATCTAGGAGTAAAATGTGGTTCAATAAGATAAAAATAATTTTTGGTGAATAGTAACTTTTTACTTTTTTTACCACGGTTAAAAGTAAATAGGGTAATTAAGGGTAAAAATGATATTATTAATACCTTAAAACATGTCCTAATTATATTGAATAAGTTTAGTTCGACAAAAAACAACCTTATGGATAAAATATTACCCTTTAGGTCCACTTGGATTAGATTAGGACATTTATTATTATTTTATTTGAAGAAGAATTAAAATAGTTAAAATCAATGTTTAATAACTAAAACTAGGGTTATACATAAGATAAATTTGACTATAAATATTATTTATAAAGATAAAGAGATTTAAAACATAATGGTATTTTATTTATAATTTTTAGACATTAAATAATTTAATTTATTTATGACACAACGATGATGCAGTAATTACCTTATTAATGAAATATTAACATAATTGATGTTATAAATACCCAAATAAATGTAATTTTAGACTTTTTATGAATTACACTAATTTTATTGGTTAATATGACATGTTATTATTTATTTAATTAACTTTTTTAGAACTAATCATGCTGTTATTATTTTCACAAAAAATCAAGTACCAAATAGTTTCAAAATTGACATAAAATAGTTTTTAAAACAAATATTATATTATTAATTGTTATTTTATTCCTAAAAATCAAAGGTTAATCCAAATGACTTAGATAATAATATATATATTAATTATGAACCACTTGGGGTTATTTTGGCTTGTTATAGTAAGTTTATTAACTATATAGTGTAAGAAAACAAAAAGACACGGTAAAAGTTAAATTATTTAACTTGGAGTTAAATCTAAATGATAAGGATAAAATAGTAACCTAATCTTGTCTAAAACCTATTGGTTGAGATTATTTTGACCCATCCCCACTTTAGATTATAAATAAATCAATTTCGAGCTATTATAAACAGAATATGACTTTATTATAAAATAATATTTTACGTTTTTCCAAAGGTGCCCCTCTCCTCCCTTATAAAAAGGGCACCCCTTCCCTCTTCTCTTCACACCCTTTTGAGCCTTGAAGCTCAGCCAACCCCTGAAAATTCATCTTCTCAACCTCTCTAGTTATATCATATATGTTCTGGTCTTCTCAAAAGACCAACTCTAGTGCCCTAATAAGAAGTTTAAAGGAGGTGCGTTGATGAAGAGGTAATCTCTTCTACCGATTCTTTCAAGTTTTCTTTCTTCTTCAACTTCTTATTATTTAGTTGTTTAATTATAAAGTAATAAAATAAGTATCACTAATATACTTATATGTTAATATAAATATTAAACAACCCTATTTCACCTTCTATCCATCCTACGGAAAATGAAATCACCTCGCGTGCGTACGTACAGAATACTGTCTCCACGCCGTGGTGTAATCTATTTTTCCACCACCACCTTACTTGGATGGGTATAATGGTGTAAAGAATAGCTATATATGATTATTATAACATAATACTGATTATAGGATATTATATAATCCACTAAAATTCCATTCAATAAATATGGGAATGATATCATTGCTCGTGCGTACGTATGGATTACCGTCTCCACGACGCGATGAGATTCATTTTCCATGTTAACAATTCAAGAATGATTATAAAGTTTATATAATAAAGAATCATGAAATACATGAAATAATGATTATACTGGATTTATGTATATATATATGTATGTAATCTACTTAATTCCATTCAATTCAATAAGGAAATGAAAAACAACGTTCATGCGTACGTACAGCCTACATCTCCATGAACGGTGTATTTATTTCCATTTATCAATCTATTATATATATGTATATTATGAATATATATTATATATAAATCATGTTTTATATTCTGGAATTAAGTAATCATGATCTAAGTAATCATATTAATAATTACAAGTCAAAACACGGACGGTAAATGAAACGATTTTACCCAAAACATTGTTCTAACATGGAATTGACAAATGAACAGAAAATATAAAGTTGTAAGTGAATCATATATGATATCATAAATATTATTATGGTTATGTTACAAGTTAATAATATGTTTAAACCCACTATATAGGAGTCTCGGACACATATGGAAGAAATTTGACATAAGGTAAGGGATAATTATTCCAATATCATTCTTATCCAAGATTGTTTATTCGTAAGTATTTAATGGGGTTATGTTTATCATCTATGTCCATATGTTCTCAGAATGTTTTCATAAAATTTTTATTTTTCTTCCATGAATTTTTAAATTCATTTTTACCCCTATTTGACTTTTACATTGTGTTATGCAAGGAATCTTTATTTTTTTTACCATACGAGGAACTTTTTGAATTTTCTGTTAAAAGTACGAGGAGAATGTTTTTTTTTACTTATACGGCATGAATGGATTTTTATGATTTCATAACACCTTATTTTCATGAAGCTTACTATACAATGTTTCATGAGTATTTTCAACAAAATCCTCTTCTTTTAAAATTGTATGGCATTTTGTGAAAAGAAAATTATTTTGAATAAGAAAGGATATTTTCCTCAAGAATTTATTTCAAGTGTTTTATCAAAACCATTTTCCATCTAAGATGATATTACTTCATATGTGTATGTTTCAAGTATAATGTCTCTATGATTTACATGGTTTCACTTTTCTTATGATGAAATGATATCCATTTGTTTTATATGGATTATGTTATGACGGGATGATGTTTATGAAACCGATTTTATTCTTTGGGTTATGATGAATGATTTATGTTTATGTTGTGGCACAAGTAAGAATGATTTAATTATGAGATGGGTGGGACATATATCTCCTTCCAATGCATTGGGTAAAGATTTATATCTCATGACATAGACATGGATGGAATGGTAAGTTAATCTGGTTCAGTTATACAGGACTAGAACGAGGAGTGAACTTGATTCATAAAGGGACTTTGTCCACTAAGATGGTCTTGGAAGCAATGCCTTGGATACTATGGAAATCATATCATGTCCTTAATGGTTTTACACAATTAAATGTTTTATTACCATTTTATTTTATCATGATTAGTGTTCATTTATAACCTATGCCTTACGTACTGCCAAGATTTATTTCACAACTCAAGATTTTGACGTGTAAACCTTATGTTCATGTTTTTAAGATCAAGTGTATATGGTTTGTTTTATTTTATCCATGCTTACCCTTAATGAGCATTTGAGCTCACCCTTTATATGTTTTCTTTCCCCAGGATATAAATAATGGTTTTAGGTAAGAAAACAAAAGGGGAAGATCTTTATGGGAGATGTTAAAGATATTTCACCACGATTAGAAGATTATGTTCCGAGTTTCCAAAGACACTAAACTATTACAGTCCTTCGGTGTTTGTTTTTGTTATGTATTAAGTATTCCGCAAAAGTAATGTAATGCCCATGTACGTCAAGCATTGGTTCTCTACAGTTGGTATCAGAGGTTCGGTTTAGTCAACCTTTGGAAACTAGGATGCGAGAACTTTAGTGAGATCCCTAGAGATATTTCTAAGGTATGTCGAGTGATGTCCCTAAGGTTAAGTATATGTATAGGTTATAGTCCTAGAATTATGGTAAAAATATTAGAATTAAAACTAAGATGTTAGATATTGAAGTTAATTCCCCTTGATTATGATATTGGCCTCTCACACTGTTCTTTTTGGGTTTTAGAAAATGGCTGGAAACATGAAGATTCACGATAATGGAGGATATGATGGACAATGGAATGATATTCTTCATGAGAAACCAAATGAAAATGGATCTGGAAGTCCATATATCATTATTATGCCTAATCATCAATCTCATAATATGATCAATAATCTCAACTTTGGTAAGTTTCTCGACTCAACTAATAAGAGAAAGATAGAGTTTCATGATGATCATAGAGAAAAGAAAGTTCAATTTCCCTCATGTAAATCATGTGGGAAGATGTATCAGGGAGAATGTTTCAAAGGAATTGGAAGATGCTTTGGCTGTGGAAAAGAAGGACACAAATCTAGTAATTGTAAAGGAAAAGGTTCAGTTAACACCATGGACAAGGATAATGGTATTTCTAAGACATCAACAATGGTTAAGTGTTTTAAATGTGGAATGTATGGGAATTATGCAAACCAGTGTCCTAAGGGAAAATCTCATAATGAGAATCAGCATGGTTATATGGGTAGTATTTATGTGGATGATGATGAAGAGACTACAAATTATATATGAGATGGAAGAAATGATGAAGCTTAGTCAGTGGTTTAAGAAGGTAGTGTAATGATTGTATGTTTATCAAGAATAATGTATGGTACTATGGAATAAAGAAAAATCTATGGATTGTTACACTGTTTCCTTTGCTTGAGTTTTGAAAGTATATGTTGAATGGTACTAGTAACCATGAAGGGTTATTCAAATATTTTTAGCACCTAAGAAACGCATAATGAAGGGATAAGAAGATAATGAAATGTTTGATAGTATTAATGAGATCATGACTAATATAAGAAAAAAGTGATATCATGGTTTGAGTATATAGAATTTTTGGGATTTTGGTATATGGAAGGAGTTACCCTGTGACAGCATTCATGTTTTCACTATGGTTCAAGAGAATACATGATTAAGGTATTCACATGTTTGGAATGTAACCAAAAAGATACATTGTATGATATATGGGGGATAAATGATGGTATTCACATGCTCGGTAGATGACATTTCTAGTAATTGTTTTCTTTATACTATGAGCTTAGACAAAAGTATTTTGGATAAGCCTAAAGATTAGAATGAATAAAGTTAGACATAAGATAGTATTATTTAAGGCTAAAACTTTTTCTATTTTATTGCAGGAATTTTATTATAATGTAGTTTTAGAAAAAGGGATAACCTGCAGGATGGGAAACAACCCGTCACGTCGGACAAGGTTGTGGGAATCGAACCCACAACCGAAGTGCGACAGGCCTTTATTTCCTACCACTGGCCTATAGGAAGTCCCTGGTTAGTAGAAACTAGTTTTATTAAGCGGTATGATAGATGAAGTATAAGTCCATTTTTTGAATCATATACGATTAACCTCATCATAGATGGACTTATGTATATTTGATAACTTTTGATAACCTTTTGTTTGAGACATATGGAATGACCCATCATTCTATCACATGATCTGCTAACACTTCACGAATGAAAAATTCAACTTCATTTCTTTAAGATATGAAGTGGAAATTGTTCAAGGCATGAACAAAGGTGAGATTATACTGAAATAAAGTAAGTATTTCTTCTAATTCAAATTATTCAACTTTAGGGAAATGATTTTGAAAACCAAAAATGTTTTCCTAGTGCCCTTATATCCGATGAATCAGATGGTACCTTAGATCGTCACAAATTTATAGCTTTGTGATTGTTAGTTTTTTCCTAGGCATGTTATCTACCACTCTCCATCAGAACATGAGGTTAGATTTCTCTTCCATATCCATATTTTCACCTATGTTCTCCTATGTGGAAACTCAGTGATTAGTTAATTTGGGTAACCGTTACGTTTCATACTTTAGTTTTTAAAGATAAGTTTTGGTATTCCTTTTTACGATGTGGGTTTCTATTAAAGAAACATTCGAGTAGTAAACCATTTATAACCCCTGATGAATTTCGAGGGAAAAATTCATTTTTAAGGGGGGTAGAATGTAACACCTCGAGATTTTATGAAAAATATTCTTTTTAATTTGATTGATGTCTTGTGTTGTATACTACACCAAAATTATCTTGCACTATACGCAACACCTTATTAGCTAGCAGTATACGTAACACTATTCTTGGCTCTTGTTACACACAATTTCAAGTTCGTTTTGTGGAAATTATTTTACGCAACATTAAGTATATATTTTTTTAATATATAAATGAAATATGTTTTGATTATGTTATACGCAACACCAAATAGAGTGTTCACTACATGCATCCCTAACTTGGCTTGCATTACACGCAATCAAGACCTTCCTCGATAGCATGTGTAGTACGTAATACCGAGTTTCACTAAACGATATATTATTATGAACTAGCCGTTATGAATAGTAATACCCACTTTTTGAAATTTTATAAATTTTATTTTTCAAAATGGACTTCATTTTTGGATTTAAAATATCGAAATTAGCCTAGGGTGAATTTTTGGTATTTTTCTGAAAACTTTCAATTTTTGATGAATAGTGAAAACACTCGGTTACTATTTAAAAACCGACTTTTTATATAAATAATTATTTATTTTATTTAAATTTATTTTAGGTCAAAATCGATACATAATACCTATATAAGTTCAATTTAATTCATTTGATTCATTTTATAATAATTTTAGACATATAAAAATTTTATTGAACTTTTCACCGTCTTTTACCCACCTCCTAGGAGAGTTTGAAAATTTACATAAAACTAAATTTTTCTGCTTCTGTGAGTGGAATTTCTAAAATCCGAGAGACACGGTTAATATTAAGGAGTAAAATTTGGTTCAATAAGATAAAAATAATTTTTGGTGAATAGTAACTTTTTACTTTTATTTACCATGGTTAAAAGTAAATAGGGTAATTAAGGGTAAAAATGATATTATTAATACCCTAACACATGTCCTAATTCTATTGTATAAGTGTAGTTCGACCAAAAACAACCTTATGGATAAAATATTACCCTTTAGGTCCACTTAGATTAGATTAGGATATTTATTATTATTTTATTTAAAGAAGAATTAAAATAGTTAAAAACAATGTTTAATAACTAAAACTTTTTTAATATAGGGTTATACATAAGATAAATTAGACTATAAATATTCATTAGAAAGATAAAGATATTTCCTACATAATTCTATTTTATTTATAATTTTTAGACATTAAATAATTTAATTTATTTATGACACAATGATGATGCATTAATTACCTTATTAATGAAATATTAACATAATTGATGTTATAAATACCCACATAAATGTAATTTTAGACTTTTTATGAATTAAACTAATTTTATAGGTTAATATGACATGTTAGTATTGATTTAATTAACTTTTTTCTAACTAATCATGTTGTTATGATTTTCACAAAAATCAAGTACCAAATAGTTTCAAAATTGACATAAAATAGTTTTTAAAACAAATATTATATTATTAATTGTAATTTTATTCCTAAAAATATAAGGTTCATCCAAATAAATTAGATAATAATATATATTAATAATTAACCACTTGGTGTTCTTTTGGATTGTTATAGTAAGTTTATTAACCATATAGTATAAGAAAACAAAAAGACACGGTAAAAGTTAAATTATTTAACTTAGGGTTAAATCTAAATGATAAGGATAAAATAGTAACCTAAACTTGTCTAAAACCTATTTTGTTGAGAGGATTTAGACCCATACCCACTTTAGCTTATAAATAAATCAATTTGGAGCTATTAAAAAATGAATATGACTTTATTATAAAATAATATTTTAATTTTTTCCAAAGGTGCCCCTCTCCACCCTTATAAAAAGGGCACCCCTTCCCTCTTCTCTTCACACCCTTTTGATACTTTAAGCTTGGACAAACCCTGAAAATTAATCTTCTCAACCTCTCTATTTATATCATATAGGTTCCGTTCTTCTCAAAATACCAACTCTAGTGCCCTAATAAGAAGTTTAAAGGAGGTGCGTTGAGGAAGAGGTAATCTCTTCTACCGATTCTTTCAAGTTTTCTTTCTTCTTAAACTTCTTCTTATTAAGTTGTTTCATTATAAAGTAATAACATAAGTATCACTAATATACTGATATGTTATTATAAATATGAAACAACCCTATTTCACCTTCTACCCATCCTACAAAAAATGAAATCACCGCGCGTGCGTACGTACAGAATACCGTCTCCACGCCGTGGTGTGATCTGTTTTTCCACCACCACCTTACTTGGATGGGTATAATGGTGTAAAGTATAACTATATATGATTATTATAACATCATATTGATTCTATGATATTATATAATCCACTACAATTCCATTCAATAAATATGGGGATGATAACATCGCTCGTGCATACGTACGGATTACCATCTCCACGACGCGATGAGTTTCATTTTCCATGTTAACAATTCAATAATGATTATAAAGTATATATAATAAGTAATCATGAAATATATGAAATAATTATTCAACTGGATTTATGTATATATATATATATGTATTTCATCTACTTAATTTCATTCAATTAAATAAGGAAACGAAAAACAACTTTCATGCGTACGTACGACCTACCGTCTCCATGAACAATGTATTTCTTTCTATTTATCAATCTATTATATATATGTATATTCTGAATATATATTATATATAAATCATGTTTTATATTCTGTAATTAAGTAATCATGATCTAAGTAATCATATTAATAATTACAAGTCAAAACACGGACGATAAATGAAACGATTTTACCCAAAATACTGCTTTAACAAGGAATTGACAAATGAACGGATAATATAAAGTCGTAAGTGAATCATATATGATATCATAAATATTATTATGGTTATATTACAAGTTAATAATATGTTTAAACCCGCAATACAAGATTCTCGGACACATATGGAAGAAATTGGACATAAGGTAAGGGATAATTATTCCAATCTTATTCTTATACAAGATTGTTTATTCGTAAATATTTACTGGGGTTATGTTTATCATCTATGTCCATATGTTCTCAAATTGTTTTCATAAAATGTTTAATTTTATTCCATGTATGTTTAAAGTCATTTTTACCCCTCTTTGACTTTTACATTGTGTTATGGATGGAATCTTTCTTTTGTTTACCATACGAGGAACTTTTTGACTTTTCTGTTAAAACTACGAGGAGAATGTTTTTTAACTTATACGGCATGAATGGATTTTTATGATTTCATGACACCATATTTTCAGGAAGCTTACTATACAAGATTTCATGATTATTTTCAACAAAATCATCTTCTTTTAAAATTTCATGGCATTTTGTGAAAAGAAAATGATTTTGAATAAGAAAAGATATTTTCCTCAAGAATTTATTTCAAGTGTTTTATCAAAACCATTTTCCATCTAAGTTGATATTACTTAATATGTGTATGTTTCAAGCATAATGTCTCTATGATTTACATGGTTTCACTTTTCTTATGATGAAATGATATCCATTTGTTTTATATGGATTATGTTATGATGGGATGATGTTTATGAAACCCATTTTATTCTATGGGTTATGATGAATGATTTATGTTTATGTTGTGGCACAAGTAAGAATGATTTAATTATGACATGGGTGGGACCTATATCTCCCTCTAATGCATTGGGTAAATATTTATATCTCATGAGATATACATGTCTGGAATGGTAAGTTAATCTGGTTCAGTGATACAGGACTGGAACGAGGAGTGAACTAGATTCAGAAAGGGACTTTGTCCACTAAGATGGTCTTGGAAGAAATGTCTTGGCTACTATGGAAATCATATCATGTCCTTAATATATTTACATAATTAAATTTTTTATTACCATGCTATTTTATCATGATTAATGTTCCTTTATGACCTATTCCTTACGTACTGCCAAGATTTATTTCACAACTCAATATTTTGATGTGTAAACCTTATGTTCATGTTTTGAAGTTCGAATGTATATGGTTTGTTTTATTTTCTCCATTCTTACCCTTACTGATCATTTGAGATCACCCTTTATATTTTTTATTTTCCCCAGGATATAAAGAATGGATTTAGGTAAGAAAACAAAAGAGGAAGATCTTTATGGGAGATGTTGAAGATCTGTCACCACGATTAGAAGATTATGTTCTGAGTTTTTAAAGACACTAAACTATTACGGTCCTTGGGTGTTTGTTTTTTTATGTATTAAGTATTCTACAAAAGTAATGTAATGTACATGTACATCAATCTTTGGGTCTCTAAACATGTATGAATCATTAAAACCTAAATCTGATGTATTTTGTGACCGTTATGACTCCAAGTGTATGTTTTTATTTAAAATTAACATTAATTTTTGTAAAAAAGAAAAATAGCCTACTAAAAACCCAAAAAAACATTAAGATTATTTTGAAACTTTAATAAAATGATCTATAAATAATTTTTTATGGGTAAGAATCAACCACACCTCAATATTATACATGATGTTCCCAGTATGGCTCCAACTGTGCCTTTTTATTTAAAATTGACATTTATTTCAGTAAACAAGACAACTAACCTACTCAAAACTGATAAACCACATTCGTGTTGTTTTTACTTTATGAAAGTGATCCATAAGTTATCTATGTTGTTTAGGAATGATCATCACCTCAATATTAAACATGATATTCCCTATATGACTCAATGTGTTCATTATTAATTTAAAATCGATATTTTCGTTTGAAAAGTGACACTTAATAAAAACTAAGATAATGCACATATACTTTATTGATAATTTCTTAAAATGATTCATAATTCATTTTACACATGTAGGAATTAGTATCATGTAAACTCAATAAATGATGTTATCGATATGAGTCAAAGTGTGTGTTTCCAGTTTAAAATGGAAATTTAGTAAAAAAGTAAAGTGACATACTCAAAACTAAGAAAACAAATTTTTATTGTTTTGATACTTTAGGAAAATGATCTATAAGTCATTTGAGATATGTAAGAATTATCCACACATCAATCTGATGCATGGTGTGGCCTTTATGACTCCAACTATATCTTTTTATTTAAAATTTACATCAATTTTAGTAAAAAGGAAAAATGACCTACTCAAAACCAGGAAAATTCATTTGTACTATCTTGATACTTTATAAAAATTATCAATAATTCATTTTTTACATGTTGGAATCAACCTCACCTCAATATGATACATGATTTTCCCAATATGGCTCTATGTGCATCTTTTTATTTAAAATTGGCATCAATTTTAGTAAAAATGAAACTAATATACTCAAAACCAAGTAAACACATTCTGATTATTTTGATACTTTAGGAAAATGATTCACAAGTCATTTATATTGTGTAGGATTGAACCTAACATCATTAGGAATTTCAGTTTTCCCTAGATGGTTGTAAACATGTTTTCAGTGTTTTAAAACACTAAAACATGTATGGAATGGTCAAACCCATAGAAAATGACCTCATATTGATGTGAAATCATGGGAAAACCATCACTAAATTTTTTTTTAGTGTGTATTGGTATAAAACATGTAAATTTGATGTGTGGTGTGATCAGAATTACTTAGTAAACACATCAATCCAATGTGTGAAGTGGTCATTTTATTATTAAATAATTTAGAAAATCTATTTAACTATGGTTTTTAGTAATTGAAACTAAATACATTAAATAAAATATCTTTTAGTGGTGGTTAAAATTAACCAATTAAAAAACAAACCACTACTCATAAGTTCAGTGATGGTTAGTTTCATTTTATTTATATTTCACTAGATTTTTTAAAAACAAAACAACTACCTATAAATAAACATGAAACTATCACTAAACTTTCCAAAAATGACACATAATAAAATCACCATGAAATAAAAAAACTACCACTAAATTACTAGAGACTGTGCTATATGTGGTGGTTTTTTTAACCTCTTATACTTGAAAAAAACCCCACCAATGATTTTTTTTGTGTATTGATAGTTTGTTTGTGTGGGTGTGATAAAGTTAGATGTACCTCACATTAATACCTAGAGTAGATCCCATGAAACACATATTTCTTGATTGGTGGTTTATATAGGGATTTTTAATCTTGTACTAGATTTTATTTTCACATTGTTTGTTTTGTTACAAAACCCTTGTACTTTTTATCTTCCTTATCTATATTTTGACTTAGGGTGCCTAATTGTTGTTATGATTGAGAAGTTGTGTTTGGATTTCTTCTTTTTAATTATTTTTCAATGATATTTTAAAAACCTGTTTTAAAATAAAGGGTCTTATCATATATTTTATAACTGGATTTCAAAAAGGTTGTTTTTATAAAGATGGATTAAGATGAGAAAGACTTTAAATTTGATTAATTTCATTTAAAGAAAAAAAATTAAAGTTTTTACAATGTGATTATGGTATTAATATTTCCTTTCACATGTTTATGGTTAAAAATCCTATTTTGTAATGGAATTTTAAAACTAGAGTTTAGGAATTTTCTTATCAAACAGATTATATAGATTTAGAAGGTAGTGATCCACTGAGATGTATATCTCATTCTTATATATTTTAAGTAAGAAGTTTCAACTTGACTCAAGTTTTTTTCTTTAAGACTCTTGATGGTTGACTAAGGAGGTGGTAAGAAACTAGAGTTTTCATGAATTAGAATTTAGGATTGGTTCGAGTTTATTTTATTTTTTATTATTGTTTTATCAACTATCCCATTTTGATATAAGTTTTTGTATGCTTTTATTTATTTCTTTTCATGTGATGTAGTTTCATCATTCATGAATGAGGTGGTAAATTTATGAAAATGGGTTGAATCAGTGTAATTAGTTTCGACTTATTTGACTTTTCTATTGTTTTTTAAACTTACTCTTTGTTTCATGGATTCCCAATGTAAGGATGGTCCATGATTGAATTTTTAAAATGTACATCTATTATTTAACTCTAATTTGAGGTTGAAATAATTCAAAAAAAGTGTTTCCAATTATGTTCATTCACTAGTTTTCATCCTATAGGGATTGGGAATTCACCTTAAGCTGGGTTAGCTGTTAGTTCAGGTGGAAGTTTGAGTAGGTTTGTTACAAATTTTTATTTTTAAAATAATAATTTGGGTGATTTTTATTAAAGGATTAATTTTTCCCAAAACCAAAACAATTTTTGGTTATTTTTGAAATTTTTATAGGCCATTAAATTCATCATTGTATTTATTTTTATCCCAAAAATAATTTTATTTTTCAGTGAATCATAAATATCATAATGTTTTTTCATTAATATTTTTTTAATGGGTGATCAAAAAATTTTGGATTAAAATAATTTTTTGGTGGTTTATTGTTTTAATGTATTTATGTTTCAAAAAATATTTTCTTTTTAAAATTTCCTATAGTTTTCAAAAAAGATTTATTTTCAAAGTTTGTTGGTCTAAAAGAACTATTGTTGAAGTTATTTTGAAATTAATTATAATTCCATGCTTGAGTTTGATTTATGTAAAATTAATTTTATTTAAAATAATTTTCTCCAAAATATGAGTTATTCATTTCAAACATAGATCACAACCATTCATAAAAAGAATAACATTATATCACACCAAAAATGATCAAACTTCTTACGATATATTTATATAACAATAGTAAACAATAATTAGTTTATTATAACACAAATAAGTTCACCAATAGTTGATAAAACTACTCAAAAATATTAAAATATTAGCAATAGAGCAATTCACAATAACAAGATTTAATAATTTGGGTCTATTTGTTAAACATTTTTTCAATTTTTAAATTTTTTATAGATTTTAGATATTTTTTATTTTTTATTTTATCATTTTAAATTATTTTTATGCAAAATTTTACCTTACCTAGATATAATTCCAATATTTGGTGTGTATAATATGTTTTAATAGGATTTACACACACAAATTAATACTATGGCCTCCCTAATGTAGCACTAGTGTTGAACTCCGATCATTCTTCTCTTAAAGAAGGTGATCATTTAATTTTCCAAAGTTTTCAATATGGATGGATGCTTTTTTCAATGTGAGGGATTCAAAAAAAATAGATAATTATGAAAAAAATTAAATATAAAAAATATAATGTAATGAATTTATTCTTGAATAAATATTTAAAATAAAACACACATTTTATGTTTAATATTTAATGATTTTTACCATTGATCAATCTGGCTTTTAAATGATGGGTTTATTATCAATCTCAATACTCAAGTATTAGGAATTGAATTTTAGAATTCAAAATTGAATTAAACATTGGTATCAAGACTCAAGAGTAATGAAATGGTATTACTCATACAAGACTCATATGGTTTGAAATTTGATCACAATAATATCAATTATTTAGAATTGATAAACTTGAATTCAAATTTACAAAATTGGTCACAAAATCATATAATTAAATCTACAGTACTAGTTTTTTCAATAATTAAAAATATTAAATAAAGGCATACATTGATTTGAAGATTAAACATTTACAATAATTATAGACTTCAATTACAACCACTAGTTTAAGACTACTAAAAATTTTGAAGAATGTAGTGAATCCAACCCCAATAACCTGGATTTAGTGTCTTCTTTATTACATTGGCATAAGATACAAACAATCCAATCACAAAGGATAGAATTGTTTAGTATCCTTGGTAAACAAGATATATAATTTAAATTCACATTAAATTTTAAAACATAAAATAAACAAGTTATTTTCTTTTTTAATTCCATTATTCCTCTTATCGTATCCCTTAATATCAATCCCAAAACACTTCTTGGTATCATAGGGAAAATAAAAAATAAGAAAGGGGTGATCAGAGATTCTCAGTAAGGGTAAGTATACATTATAAGATATGAATAAATAAGGCCAATCAATATGTGAAGGTAAATAACTGAAACGAATTCCATTTAATCAATAACTTGAACATAATATGGTATGAATAATTGATGATGAAATGATTCCATATAAATAATAAAATGAGTTGGAAACATAACCATTGATATTATAACTAATATAATAATCACATGGAATATCAATAACTTAATTCATAATGATTGAATTCATAATTTTAGACATCTTAGACATATCTTCAAGGCCTCATTCCAAGACTTCATACCATAAAGGCCTCATTCCAATAAATATTACATAAAAGGTTAAGGACTTAACCAAATACCTAAGCTAATTTGTCTCATGATACCTACAAATGCATCAAGGGGATATGTAATTCTTATCCCCACCCATCAATTAATAAGAATAATACATTCCTCATATAAGAGTGGTAAAAAATAATGAACATAAACACTCATACTGAAATAATTGTCATTAAAAATGTTAATACTTATCCCAATCTTAAAACATAATCATAAACCATCAAAAATTTTATGGTGAATTTTAATAAAATTGTACATACCCATTCAAACTAATCATAAACCATTGAGATAAATAATAAGTATTTTATCAATAAAACATATGTTCAATGGATTGTAAATGTAATAAAGGGTTTACGTCAATGATGAATAGAAATACCATAAAAAATTAATTAAAAACTTTTTTAAGGAAAATATCATTTTTATATTAAAAATAACCTTTTCAAAAAAAATTATAATGTTTTTAAATACTTTTTTTGAAAATAAACTTCACAATTTTTGGAAATAATCTTCTAAACATTGAGTTTCCATGATGATGGAAAATTATGTTATGTCGTACATGTTAGAAAAAAGATTCCTTTCACATTTTCGGTATAATTAAAATAATTCTTATTTTGAAAATGACATGAATATTACTTTGAGTAAAAATAAAAAATGGTAGAAATTTATTTAATAAATCATTTATGAAAGGTTAAAAACATTTTTGAAATTAATTTTTGAAAACATATATTTTAATGAAAAGTGATTTTTGACCGAAGAAAGAAATAATGTCAGATTTTGTTAAAAAACATTTTATCAATAATTTTAAGTACCAAAGAGTGTAAAAATGGTAGTTTTAATTGAAAACTTTCCTTAATAACCATTATAGAATATAAATAGATTGATTTTAAGATAGAAATATCAAATAATTCCATAAAGGGAGACTTAAACAAAAACAATCCTGAATAATGATGAGAATGTGAAGTAAACACTTACCAATTTGATAACATTGATTCATAAGCCCTATGAAATTAATAACATCAAATGAAACATTAAATACTATGAATAGAAATATATTAATGATATACCATATCAAAATTTTTAGTATATACACCACATAAAGGAATAAGTTGTGAATATGGATTATGTCTCACAGAAGTAAAAGTGAGATGAGAAACCCTTACCACTTCTTCAAATTCTTTCATATGTATATGAAACTCCTATATAATATATATAGGTTTATTGAAAATAAATTACATAATCCTAATCATATCTCCCAAACAATATATTATTTACTTATATTCATTTATCACTAGTTTATTATAAATTCTTTGTTAAAATCGTTGTTTTGGGTGATTGTTGCTTCATTTTCATGTATATTTTTGTTTAGTAATTTTGGTTATTTTAATTTGATGATGGATAAATAATATCTATAATTTTAAAAATTATATAAATATCATATATATTCATTTTATATTTATTTATAGTAATCTATTAAATTTATAGATAGAAAATTGATTACACCATTCGTGAAGATGGTAGACCATATGTACGCATGAACGTTGTTTTCATTTTTATCGATGAATGGAATGAAAGGAAAATAAATATTAATTAATATTTATATAATAATTTATATTTTATTAATATAATTTATATTAATAAAATAAATCTCTATTACCATCCATGTAAAAATAAAATGAAAAAAAATCACATCCCTACATGGAGTTGGTAATCCACACGTACGCACGAGTAACATTATTGTTTTCCAATGGATTGGAAGGTAATAAGTTATATGTGATAATATATTTAAATAAATTTTTTTAGATCATAAATACCACATATATTCATTAACTCTTATCCTTACTACATTCCATGTAAAAAGTAAGTGAAAAATGAATCACATTGTTTCGTGAGACGGTAGTCTTTCATACACACGAGCAGCATTATCATATCCCTAATGGAATAGAAAGTAATAAGTTATATGTGATTTGAAATTTATATAGGTATAATAATATCATAAATATAATATACACATGGTAAATTTATCATTACATCCATCCTTGTATGGTGGTGATGGAAAACAAACTATATCAGTTCGTGAGGCGGTAGTCGGCCGTATACACGATTAATGATTTTGTTTCCCATTTGATAGAATTAGAGATGGATATAAGTCATGAAATTAACATAACCAAATATAATTATATATTATATAATTTTTTATTATATTTTATGTTTTTATACAGAATTTAAGGTTTAAAAACAAGATATACAAATAAGGATCTCAGTGAAGACAATTGCTTTCTCTTAGAGAAACCTCCTTTGGATCTCCTCTTAAAGGACCTAGGGTTGGCCTTTTAGGAAGTAAATAAGCTCAAAAATTTATCTAATGATGTTGGGGATATAATTTGGTAGGTTTTTGTTGAGAAAAATTTCTTGATAGATGTTAATAAGTTAGGTTAGGGAGTGCCCTTTTATAATTTGTGAAAGGGGACCTTCTCAGAAATTACTTGTAAATTTCCCAAAAGAATCCAAAATGATGAATTTATTTTCATGGAAAAAAACCTAAAAAATGTCCCTAGATTATAAATTTGGAAGTATAAGGTGTAAATATGTCCAGTAAATAAGGTTTCATAATGTTTTAATGTCATTTTAACCCTTATCATCTTAGTTTAACCCCTGGTAAACCCATTTTTACCTTAACTATGGTAAATAATTTTTACTATTATTACTCTTCATTATGGTAAAAAATTAAGTTGACCTTATTATATAATATAAATTATTCTAATTAAAAATGGTGAATAAATTTTTATAAATTATATTCACAGAAGTGGACATTTTTAAATTAAAATTAATCCTATAGACATGATGAGAAAGTGGGTTTTCAAAGAGAAAATGTTCAACAGTTTTAAAAAAATTATATCAAAATTCAATATGAAAATTATTCTAATGAAAAAAATTTCATTAATATATATATATAATTTAAACAATTTAACTTTAAAACAAATTAAACATATAATTTATCTTTATAAATAATTTAAATGAAAAAGCGGTTTTCGATTAAAATTCGGTATTTTTCACTATTCATTAAAAATTAATCTTTTATAGAAAATTAAAAAAATCACCCAAATATATTTTTAAATTTAGATTTAAAAAAATTAATTTAATTTTATAAAATAAATTTTCTAAAAGTGTCAAAAATTAACTATAACATAAGTGCGCAAAAAGTGAAGAATCTATTTTCTTTGAAAAATACATTTTTTCAGAAAACATTTATTTTACTTACCAATGATTATTATTTTATTTATAATAAACATATATCTATATAATTTATTTTATAAATGTTTAAAACATATAATTTTTATAATTTAGTTAGTAATTTTTAATACCCTTCAACTTAACGACTAGGTTATAGTGGTAATATTTAAATAATTATATCTTAATAGAGTATTGTGTTTTGTTCAAACCTGGTGTTTTGTGCATAACACGATATAAAAGAGATCAAATTAAAAGAAAATATTTCATAAATTATTCTGGTGTTTTATTATGTTATAGTCTTTGTTTTTTGTGGCACACAAGCAATCGAACATGATGTTCCTCTTTTAAAATATTAAGGTGTTACAGTCTGCCCTCTTAAATAAATTGTGTCCTTGTAATTTAATCTTGATCTAAATAATTAAGGGTTTGAAATTGGAAAATACCCTTTTTAAAACACCAAATAATGATAATGGTTAATAAACATTTCTCTAGATAATAAATAAAGGGAAGTCTGAAGATCATTTGGAATAACACATAACTAGGTTTCCAAGTTGGAGAACATAGGTAGGAAGTAAAGATATGGACATGGAAGAAAAGAATAAGTAATTATATATACTAATAGATATCATTGATCATAATAAAATGAATTATCAATGGAAATTTAAGTACCTCAAAACCATAAATATGTTATGAGTTAAATGACCATTAATTCATCCTATATGAAGTTAATAGGATAACATTTTGTTTCAAGATCCTTTTCCAAAGATTGAGGAATTATTTTACAATCTAAGAATATAATTAAATATAATTACTTGATATACTTATATTTCATAAGGACAATTTCATCCTTTGTTTTTTCTTCAATAAATTTCCACTTCATATCTTACTCTAAGAAATGAATATCTAAAGAATAAATTTTTTATTCTTTAAGAACATTTAACAAATTCTTTGAATGAAAATACATTCCTCCAATATCTTGATATTTTCTAAAACCAAAATGGTTATCACAGGTTATCAAATATCACCCAAAGTTAAGATTCATTCATTCCATATATAGTTAACCTTATGTCCTGTCTAAAATATTCCTCAATAAATTTTGGTGGAAGGTCACTGAATTGGCATTATAATCCCTAGAAAAAATAAATTTGATCTTAATTTCACATTAAAAATATGTAAATACATTTATCACTATAAACCCTTAATTAAAACATGAATTCTTCAAAAAATAAAACATCAGGTTATCGAATATATTCCAGAAATCAATACTTGTAGTAAAATTCATCAAATATGACATAAACCATCAAAACTTTAAATAATTTCATGGTTACCAATACTATCCCAGAAACATATCTTTATAATTTTTAACTCAACATCAATAATATATTAACGGTTAACCTCCCTCAATCATGTATTTTCCAAGAAGATCAACTTTTCCCAAACTCCCTTTTCTTGTTTATTGGTACCATTTAATATATGCTCTTAAATCCTTTAAGAAATAGTGTTATAGTAAAATCATTATACATTTGATGATTATTATAACTATAATATCATTGATAAAATACTATTATAACATAATTATTGAATCCAAACAAAAGCACATTAATCATTCCACTTCATTAATTGTATTAGCATAAGCTTTACCTTGATCCCTTATCTTTTTATGAGGTATATTCTCTTGACTATAAACATTACAAATTTGTACATTTTTTATTTATCTTTAAATCATGATAATAGTTTCATTTTTCTCCACACTTATAGAAAACCCTCATTCCATTTTGGAAAGTACCAGTGCATTTCTTTCCACAGTTATAACATGGGGAGAATCCTCCTTTCCCTTATTCCTCTTATCCAATGATTATTATGCCATCCTCTTATTTTATTTCTTCCCTTAAAATCCCTAATATGTAGATAATTATTTTTATATCTTTATAGCACATGATACCATGTTCTCATAAGATGATAATGTTTTGGAGACTAGTTTCCTTCAAAATATTGTCTTATTCTTATCAAATAAATGATCATTATCACTCTTTGGATTACATGCATTGACATGGTTATCATTCCTTCCACTATCCCACATTTCAAAATAATGTTAGAAACTATATTAGATCATAAAATTATGAAACATAATGTATAATCCCAAAACATGATAATTACTAAACATAAATCAAAAAAATTAATTATAGATAATATCGTAATCATAAACATGGTTTTTTTGGGAAGTTTTTGAAATCATAAAAGTATTTTTAAATCCTTAATAATTGTTTGTAAAGAAAATGTAAATTATCTAAATAATATTCCCTAGGAGTGTTAAAATATATCTACAGTAATGAACTTTGTTGTGCACTAGGTGATGATTGAGTCAAGCCCAATGTTCCCTTTTCGAATTGATTACCCCAAGGTACATATGTTCCAAAACCATGTCTACTTTTAGTATCCAAAAATATATTTATTTCTAGGAAAATCAAAATAATATCTCCCTTACCAAAACATTTGGATGTTCCTCTATATGTATCCTCAAATTCTATCATAGGGTTATGTTCTCTAATCTATGTTTATGTTAATCTACTTGTTAAGGTTTTACTATACTTATTTTAATACCAAGTGTATATATGTCGACCCCATTAACCTAGAGCAGGTGACTAATTTATTACATTGGAATAAGATATAATAAATCATATCCCAAAGGACGAAATAGTCTAGTATTCTTGGTAAACTAGATACATACTTTAAATTTACATTAAATTTTAAAACATAAAATACAAAAAGTATTATATTTGAGAATTACATTATTCTCCTCATAGTATTGATAAGCTAAATTTACATACATGCATTGGTTAAATTTATTAATATCTTATTCATGTTTAATTTTAAAATTCACTGGGTTTTGGTTTGTTTTTTCAAGAATAAAAAATTCTCAACTTAAAAAAATAAATACTGAAAAATTTCCAAAAACAGGATTCACACGTTATGTATCTCATACTCGACATGTATAGTTCAATAACAACATGTATACAAGGCCAAAAACCAACCCATGAAGCTTATTCATGATGTTAAGGAAATAAAAAGTGTGTAAATTCATTACAATATGTGAAACTATCAAAAACTAGAATCTCACCAAAAGTGAATTTCATAAATGACATACAGAGATTGAATGACATGAATGTTTCGAAGGCTCGCCCAGTCAAAGATACAACTAAATTCATCCATGAGAAAAGTTGATATTAATTACATGATATGCAACCAAATTACATGATGTGCATATATCAGGACCCAAGTCACTTAAGTCAGTACACAATATGTAGGACTTACATGATGTGTACTTCTCGAGGCTATTAATATTTCTAGTACCTCCATGCATGAGAGCTTTATATGTATTTATTTTATCTCATTTTCCTTCCAAATTTTTCATTATTTTTATTCCTAAATTAGATTTATTTCATTAATTTCATTATTTTATTGAATCTTTGGGATTTTTTAATCATTCATCATCTATTATTTATCTTTTGGAATACTATTTTCAATACCAACATCAGTTTCAACACTGTACGTTGTTCTTCATCAATGTTTTCTTCATTATTCAAAACTTTATTTATTAATAGTAATTTTATGATTGTGTCCTATTTTTTTAGATATTATATTGCTTTTTCTTCACTATTTTGTCGTGTGAAGTCATTTTTTTGTATGATTTGTGTTGCTTATAATTGTTTGACATTTATTCTTTCTTATTTAATCCTAGATTGTATCTTTTGAAACATTTTTATGAATATGCTCAAAATTATTAGTATGTCCTCTCTTTTTATCATCACCTTCATGTGAAAATAATCTTATTAGGGTTATGGATCGAGAGTAAGGGTGTTTTAAACCTAATGAATATCTAAATATCGAAATTGAGTAACCCTATGGTTATTAACCAAGTTTTGAACAATTGTCAAACTCATTTGTCTTCATTATTCCTAACCATCAAAGGTAGAAATTGAATGACTATGACCTAGTTTGATAAGATCATGGTAGGACCAATAGACTATAATTATTTCTTCCTATAATCCATGCTTCATATGCTTGGGTTGTCAATTACTCTGGACCAAAGATTCTTTTCCAACTTAGGTTGATCCAATTGGCTGGACCAAATTCAATTGATATTCTTTGAACCACTTCTCAGACTACACCATAGGTCTATACCAAGTAATATTTAGGATTGTTCCTTTTTCTATACCATGAAATTTTCCCTGATCCCTTCCTTTATTATTTTACTTAAAACCAAACTAACTAGATTTAATAAACACCAAACATGAAGAGTGAAAGCGAGGAATATTTCAAAAGGTCTTCCTTTGATTAGTCATTGACCTGCTAGTAATCCTCATGGTATCAACCCCACACTATAACTTTATTATTCCCTTGTAGTAAGTGTAGTTTGGGAATTTAAATTCTAATATGATCTCAACTCATGTTAATTCAACAACGCATGTCAGTGAGTCAAATTTTGAAACCATTACTAGAGACAACTATTTCTTAGGCATAGTAACCTTCGGATTGAACCCAATATTACCTTACCACCTCCCCCTTTATTCTTTTACTTCCCCTTTTCCTTATTACAATTTTTCTCATTCAAGTTCACCTACAAGCTCTCTCTCTATCTCTCTCTATCTCTCTCTTTCTCTCTCTTTTTTCATTTAGTGGATGTTCCAAGACACCTTAACTCACTCAAGAATTTTGGAAGCACAATAAAAATTTCTATTCAATCCCAAGATCGATAGAACTATCGATTCACACCACTTCTTCACAATAGAAGAGTGTAACAATATTGTGCCACTACACATTCCAGACTCCAAATATGCATCACCTACCAATCAGGGAGAGAAACAACTGATGCCAGAGTAAACCATTATGGACTACAGTTTTCCATCCATTAGTTGGGATACACCCAACATTGTTCACCCACCAATTCAGGCACACATTTTGAAATTAAACCTAAAATCATTCACATGATAAAGAATATTGGGAAATTCAGTGGGCTTTAGATTGAATACCCCCACGAGCACATATCCAATTTCTTTGAAGTTTTTTTATTCCTTTTTGAACTAAAGAATATCATTAAACAAAATAAAACTCTGATTATTCCCATTATAATTACATGAACAATCCAAGGAATCACTAAAAACTCAATATCCTCAGTTAATCATGACTTGGGATGAATTATAAAAAAATTCCTAAACAAATATTTCCTACCAGTCTATAATTGGAAGCTCCAAAATGATATTAAAATCTCTTCCTAGGAAGATGGAGAATATGTGTGTGAGGAATGGGACAGTTTCAAGGATATAACCCAAAAATTCCCACATCACTCACTAGATGTGTGTCTTAAATTACATACATTCTATAAATGACTTTATCCTACTGCACAAACTATGGTAGATTCTATTGTTGATGGAGGACTCATACTCAATATGTCTGAAGTTGGCCAAGAAATTTTAGATGAAGTCTATCAAAATGATAGTATATAGAAAAGTAATCGATTACCAACTCAATTTCAAATTCATTAGGTTGAAGAAAATACCCACATGGCTACTCAATCTTAGGTGTTTACCGAGAAGCTACAATCGTTTCAATTACCTAATGCGCCACAACCCCCACCTACCCTAGTAAGGGAAATTAAATCCTAAAAGATGTGTGGAGTCCCATACTCATACTAGGATTATAGGATAGGGATGGAAGGACCCCATAATCAATATTGTAATTATATATATTACAATCAATATGGACAACGGTACTAGAATCCCTAATAATATCAATAGTAGGAAAACTACTAGTATAGGTCGGCTCAATATAAGCCACTACAAACCCAAGGTTATTTCCAATAGAGAAGAGGATAGGTACCACAAAAGAATCAAGTAAAAGTTGGGTATCCACCACAATTTATATCACCTCTAACTAAAATTCAATTTTAATAACCATTTTCTTAAACTCAATAGTTTCTACCAGCACAACAGCATCAATTCCAATAATCTCCACCAAGACCACAACAGCAAGCCCAACCTCTATAAATTAATTTTGAAAACCTTCTCATTTACATTTTGCAGAAAGTATACCAAATCATAAAAAATAAATAGAAGGAGATTAAAAACTAAATATAATCCATGAGAAATCTTGAGCACCATATGGTTAAATTTTCAAACATTATCCGACCAACAACCAGGTACATTACCCGATAACACTATAACACACCTAAGTGATTAATATAAAGAAATGGGGATTAAGAGTAGGAAAATACTAGACTTTCAAAAACCATGAAAATATTAGTAATAGAATATAGAGGGACCTGAGAAATGGGTAACTGACATTAGTGAAGATTATAATGATAAAACAAAGGAAGTGGTTAAAGAAACAATTCTAGAATCAGAATAAAATGTAAAAACCCCAACAAAATAACAGCCCAAAAAGAAAGAGGTTTATGTAGGACCAAAAGTGTACCCCCCCCCCCTCTTTCATTACCATAATGAATGAGGTAAGGAAAGATCAAGGAACAAAAGAAAAAATTTCTATCAATGTTCAAGGAATTGCATATCAACATCCCATTTGCTGAATCCATTTCCCAAATGATTGCTTATGTGAAACTCTTAAAGTAAATTCTCTCTAAAAAGAGGAATATGGAAGACCTAGGATTAAAATCCCCAAATAAGTAATCCTTTATAGTTGTTAAGTATAATAATAAACCAAAGATGCAAGACCCTGGAAGTTTCTCAATTCCTTACAATATAAAGGCATTAAAATTCAAAATATCATTATGTGACCAAGGCGTGAACATAAATCCCATGAGTATGAGTGTATTCAAGAAGATACTAATTAAAAATTAAAACAACAAATATTGGAACTTAAATTGGATAACAAATCAGTCAAGTATACATGAGTAATTCTCAATGATATCTTAGTTAAGGTTGGAATGTTTATCTTTCCAATAGATATCCTAATTTTAAACATGGAAGCTGAAGGAGATGTTCCAATTATTCTTGTAAGATCATTTCTAGCCACGGGAGAGTCTTTAATTGAAGTTAACTAAGGTATACTGATATTCAAAGTTGGATATAAGTTGTTTTTAACTTATTAAAATATACTAAGAAGGGTATTAATTCTTTTGACGGTCAAGGCTTCTTTTTCATGGATGAAGGAGACAAGTTTTTGACCATTGAGGATGACAGGGATACCCTTACCCCAAATGAAGACGAGGAAAATGACCATGGGAATGACAATAATTTTAACCATTGATGAGGGACACTATACCACCATTCATACCTTCTCACATTATGCTACTATCATTGGAATTAAAACGTTTTCAATCACACTCAAGTACTCATTCCTGGAGACTTTGGAAATACTGAGAGTAATTATCTACTTAGAGATAACCTAAAAATATAAGGAAAAGTTGATTGAAGTCCTAAAAAGTTTTAAAAACTCAATATCTTGGGGATTTTCCAAACATAAGGGGATTAGCTCCATAGTCTTTACCCACAATATTCGATGGGAAAAAGGTGATAAGCCCAAACTCCAAATACAGAGGTTACTCACCCCACAAATGAAAGAGGTGGTTGATAAATAAGTGATGAAACTTCTAGATAATGGGATAATATTTTCAATATCTGATAAAAAATGGTTGAGTCTGATAGAAGTTTTTCCAAAGAAGGATGACCTGACTATTGTGAAAAATGATGAAAATTAGGTTATCTATACTTGTACCATAACTGGATGTCAAGTATGAATCAATTCTAGGAACCTAAATACGAAAAACCAAAAAGATCATTTTCACAATCCTTTATGGATCAATTGTTTTAGATAATAGTAGGTAATTAATTCCTTTGTTTACTGGATCAATATCCAAGAAATAATAAAATTGTAGTTGATCCAGATGACCACTCCAAAACTACATTCACTTGTACCTTAAGAAATTTTTCCTATAAATGTATATTATTTGTTATCTGTAATGCTCCAGAAACTTTTTAGCGGTGCATGATTCATATATTCCATGATATAGTAAAGGAATTCCTAGAAATATTTATGGATGAATTTTTAGTTTATGGAATATCCTTTGAGGTGTGCCTGAGAAATTGGAGCTAGTCCTGTAACGATGTGAAGAAAAATTCATAGCATTAAACTGGTAAAAGTGTCACTTCATGGTCCAATTACGCATAGTCCTCGTACATAAAATCTCAAAACAAGGTATGAAATATCATAAATCTAAAATAAAATTTATAAAACAATTACTTGAACCTACAATAGTGAAATGAATAAAGATATTTTTAGGCCATGTAGGATTATACCACCACTTTGTTATAAAATTTGAGAAAGTAACCTTCCCCTTGACACACTTATTTTTGAAATACACTATTTTTAAGTTCACCAAGGAGTTTCAACAGGCCTTCTATACACTAAAGAATAATTTTTTGGTAGATCCTATCATAATTTCACTATATTAGACCAAGGGCTTAGAATTTATGTGTGATACAAGAGACTTTGCTACCGGTGTTTTCCTAGGACAGTGAGTCAGAAATACATTTTATCTCATTTAATATGTCAGACACACACTGAATGATACTCAGGTAAATTATACAACTACTAAAAAAGAACTTTTTGCAATTATATTTTCTTTTTAAAAGTTTCACTCATACCTTGAAATTTATAAATTTGTGGTCTACACTGATCATGAAGCACTTAAGTATCTACTAAAAAAAGGATTCCAAATCACATCTGATGTGATGGATTCTACTACTACAAGGGTTTAAAATAATAATAAAGGACACATAAGAAACTGAGAATGTCATCACATACTATTTATCTAGGCTTCCATTACCCAATATCAAAGATGAAAATAATCTTAATATCAAGGATGATTTCCCCGATGAAACCCTTATCATGATAAATAAACAATATCAACTATCTAATTTAGATATTGAAAATTTTATTTCCACAGGATCACTCTACCATAACTTTACCTATCAAAAAAGGAAGATTTTTTAGTCAAAGACACACATTACTAATGGGATGAGCTTCCACATTTTAAGTGATATGATGATGAATTAATGTTGTAGTGCATTCCAGAAGACAAACAACAAAGTGTTCTCAACAAGTTTCATACATCACCAGTAGGATGGAATCATGGACCAAAACATACCATGGATAAAACCTTTAAAGTGGGATATTTTATCCCATTCTTTATAAAGATACAAGGTACTTATGTCCATACTTTGATTGATGCCATTGGATAGGGACTATAGGAAAAACAAACGAAATACAACAAAACCCCATTCTAGAAGTCGAACTCTTTGAAGTTTGAGGAATAAATTTTATGGTACTATTCCAGAATTCATATGGGAAAATTTACATCATGTTCGGCATGGATTATATTTCGATGTGGGTGGATGCTAAGGCCAACACCCATGACACATATGCAATGGTCATTTAGTTCTTAAAGAATTTTTTTTCAAGATTTAGAATTCCCTGATTACTCATTAGTGATGTGAAACTCATTTTTCAAATAATGTTGTGAAATAATTTCTCAAGAATTATTAAATATATAATAACACTGGAACTCCCAACCACCCACAGACAAGTAGTAAAGTTTAATTGTCTAATAGAGGAAATCAAATAATTTGTTGAAAATATAGTGGCTACAAATTGAAAGGACCAGTGCTTTAAATTTGATGACACACTTTGGTTGTACTAAAAATCTTACAAAACACCCATTGGTACTACTCCATTTTATCTTGTTTATGGTAATCCATGTCACTTACCCTTTGAACAAGAGAACCGATCTTATTGGGAAATTAAGAAACGGAATATGGATGATAAAAAGTCTAAAGAAGTCATAATTCTTCAACTCAATGAGATTGAAGAGATCAAAAGGGATGCCTATGAAAATTCTTGCATTTACAAAGAAAAAACAATGAAATGGAATGACTAATGAATTGAGAGACAAAAATTCACACCAAGGGATAAAGTTATAATTTTTAATTCTTGATTAAAACATTTCTCTGGAAAGTTTAAAATCTGATGGTTAGGTCCCTTTAAAATCATTAGAGTTTTTCCTATGGGGATATTGAAATTAAATAAGGAAAAAATCGAACTTTAAGTTCAATTGATAGAGGCAAAAAATTTATCAAAGACCATTTCTTGAAGGGTGTGCACTTTACTTTCACTAGATCCTTTTTTTCCATCTTTATGGTTGATGATGTCATTCTCAGCACTTTATGGGAGGAAAACCATATTTGATTTTTTTTATTTATTTTTAATATTTTACTTAGGTGTTTTGTTTTTAGTATTTTTATTGTTCATATAACATTCTTGAACTTCACTGTACCCACATATTTTCATGTATCTTATTTGTTTCTCATTACTATTCATTGTGTACACCTTCCTGTTTCACTAATTTTATATTTTTAAACCCTATTGACTAATTTTTCAACTAGTGAAAGAGTTTTCTTTCTAAAAAATTATGTTGGAATCCTAATTTGAAATCATCATCCACCAAGTTTCCCCATGGAATGACACCCATCACAGGGAGCTTTTAAGTGCCTAAATTCAATTTCAAAGTTGAAATTTCATTTTTTTTTCTAAGATATATATGTGATATCTCTCCCATGATACTTTCCAATATAGTACTGACACTGTCTAATTTTAAGTTTGGGGGTATTTCTTGAGCTTTACTATCAATACACTTGGATTATTTTTTTTTCACCTATCTAGGATAAATTTTTCACTAAAATCATACTTTAAACCTAAAAACTCATTGCATATATTTAAATAAAATAAAATCCTAGGTAGTAAATCATTTAAATCGATGTTTTAATCCTGTTAATATTTTTAAAATGATTATTGAGTTTATTAATTTAATTCAAATTCAAAAATTTTTGAAATTGATTTTCATTAAATTATTACTAGATTTTATACCCTGAGTGATTTATAGTTATTTTTTTATACTCCCATTTCTGAGAAGATTATAGACCCAAAATCTCATATTCTTTTTTGATAATATTTCATAAGAGACACTTGGGGCATGTAAACCTATAATAACTTTCATTGAAATCTTATTGAGGCAATGACTGGGAAAATACAATTTTAATATGATTAAAGTAATCTTTTTTGAGCCATTTTTTTTTAGTCCCACCTTACATATTTTATTCTTTAACCCATAGTTTCCGTGAATAACCTTTGTAGGATGGATTCATTTTAAGAGGATTATCCCTCCTTACCCTGATCTTGGTACTATGCATGATTATCCTTTGAAAGAGTGTGGGTGAAATTTTAGTTAATGTACATGGGATGATGTTATTGAGGATATGTACCATGTAACTAGACTAATATGATATGATCCATGACTACTCTTATAATTTTATGATTACCATATTCCTTTGAAAATTTATATGAAAAGAAAAATATAGAAAAATATTTTGGGTTGTGTATTTGGAAGGTAAAAAATCACCATTTCTAGATAGATGAATCCTCCGATGGATCATATATGGTTAGGTGATGGATGTGAGATATGGAATAAACATTAATTTTGAAAAATAAATAAATGAAAAATAAAAGTAAAGGAACATGGTAAATTTTTTAAACTTACTTGATATACTCATGGATTTACTTAAGCTGGTTAGATCATGGACACCTTTTGATACCAAAAGCATCTCTTTATTGATTTTTTATGTTTATAATGCATTATAATTTAGATATTATCCTCCTTTTGAGCTTTAGTTTCACCTTCTATATACCTTCCCTCAGCCTTATAGTCATTTGAACCCTTTTTGATGAAGCCATCTCGATTGATTTTTTATTTTTCTTTAAGATGTAGAGAAGATAGAACCAATGAATGATTATGGTTAAGAACATTTATTTAGAGAATAAGAATAACTGTAGTAACATTTTACCATGAGTGATGAGAAACAAAAATTTTGTTATATAAATTGAAAAATGGGTATAGAATTTAAGGAATAATTATAAAATTATAATTAAAAGTATATAGAATATATAAAAAGAACTAAACCATGAGGAATGAATGATTTTATATGGAGGATTGATTCTAGAGGAATAAATTTTTCTACTTACACTTAGTTTTATTTTCTTATTTGTAATGAAAGTTTCCTATTTTAAAAACCATTTCTTTTGGAATATCTATTGAGATACATTTTTCTTGAGGATAAGAAATTGTTCAAGTGTGGGGGAATTTGATTAGATAAATTTATATACATATATTGGATACATTTATTAATAATTTATTCATATTTAATTGGATAATTCATTTATTTTTGGTTTTTTTTCCTAGAAATTGAGAATTCTTGACTTAAATGAATAAATTCAGAATAAGTGCCAAAAACAGGCTTTACACGCCATGTATCACATACACGATATGTAAAATTCATCCACAGTATGCATTTAATGTCATAGACCAACCCGTGAAACTTATGCATGACATAAAGACAATAAACAGTGTGTTAATACATTAAACAATGTATAGATTTCAAAAATCATAAACCCACCAAAAGTGAATTTCATACATGACATGCAGATATTTCATGATGTGCAAGTTTCAAAGACTCACCCTGAAAAAGATACAAACAGATTATTTGGTGGGAAAATTGGATATGAATTATACTACATGAAACAAACTTACATGACTTCCAGATATTGGGACCCTAGTTACTTAAGTTGGTGCATGATTTTCAGGACTTTCATGTAGTGTACTTCTCAAACCTGTTAATATTTTCTACACCCTCTCCACACTAGAGATTTGGAAAATTTTATTTTATCTCATTTTCGATCCAATGCTTTCATCTTTTTTCATCCTAAATAAGATTTCATTCATTACTTTAAATGTTTTATTAAATATTTATATGTTTTTAATTATTCATCATATCTTCTTCAACCATTGTAATACCATTTTCAATACTAACATTTGTTTCAATTATATACACTATTCTTCATAAAACCTTGTGTCATTATTTATATGTTTCTTCATTAATAGTAAGTTCTTGATTATTCCTTATTTATTTAGATACCATATTTATTATTCTTCATTGTTTCATCATGAGAAGTGAGTTTCTGGTTATATTTTTGTTGCTTCTATTTCTTGACATTGATTCTTGTTTTTTTAATCCTAGATTGTCTCTTTTGTAATTGTTTTATGATTATTCAAAACATTCTTAGTATTTCCCCTCTTTTGCATCACCACCATGTATGGCTAATTTGATAAGGGTTAGGGGTTAATAGTAGGGGTGGTTTAAACCTAATGAATACCTAAATATCAAAACTAGGTAACCCTATGGCTAGAAACCAAGTATATAAAAATTTTCAATATCATTCATTTGCATTATCCTTATCCATCAAAGGTGAAAATTGAACGACTGTGACAAAGTTGGAGAAGATTATCATAGGACCAATGTCCTATAATTATGTCTTCATATAATTCAATATTTATATGCATTGGTAGTCAATTACTCTATATCAATTAGTCTTTTCTAGCTTAGTTTGATCCAATTGGTTTGACCAAGGTGAATTGGTGTTATTTTCACGACTTCATAGTCTACACCATAGGTCTATCCCAAGTTTGATTTAGGATTATCCCTATTCTTATACACTGAAATTGATGTCAACCCCTTTATTATTTTAATTAAAACTAAACTATCTAGATTTAATAAACACTAAATCTGAAGAGTGAAAGTAATGAATCCTTCAAAAGGGTTTTGTTCAAATGGTCGATGACCTTCCAGTAGTCCTTATGGGATTTGACCTTACACTGTCACATTACTACACCATTTTAGTAAATATAGTATTGGACTTTAAATTCCAATCCAGTCTCATCCCACATGAATTCAATAATACATGTGGGTGAGTCACGTATCCCTACATATCAATCAAATATCAATTCCTTGTATAATACAGAAAATAAAACATAATAAAGGGGACATATCAGATGCTCAATAAGGGTAAGCATATAATAGAAGCTAGGGATAAATATGGAATAATCAATATATAAAGTTAAATAATTGAAACACATAATATTTAATAAATAATATAAACATAATATGGAAGGAATAAATGATGAACAAATAATTCTATATAAATAATCACATGAGCATGAAACTTAACTATGTATATTATAACTAATCATATAATCACATGGAATATCAATAACTAAATTTATAATTATGGAATGCATAATTCTAGACATCTTGAATATACTTTCAAGGCATCATTCTAAGAATTATTACCATCAACACCTCATACCAATACATCATCCATAAATGGTAAATTCATTAGCCAAATACCCAAGCTAATTTGTCTCAAGAGACCTACCAATGCATTGAGGGGGGGTATGAAATTTTGGGTTCCACCCATCACTTAATAATTACAATGAATTCCAAATATGAAAGTGGTGATACATAATCAACATAAACTTTCATATCTATAAACTAACATATAAAATGTTAATACTTACCCCAATCAATAAACAAAATCATAAAAAATCCATAGTAATATAGTGAATAATAAAAAATTGTATATCCCCAAAAAATAATCATAAACCATATAGAGAAATAATTTAGATGGTATAAATACAACATATACCAAGTTTATTATAAGTGTAATAAATTTTTGATGTTGTTGATTAATATAAATACCATAAAAATTTTAAGTAAAATCATTTTGAGGAAAATATCCTTTTTCTCTTTAAAAAAAATTAAAAAAAAGTTCAAAAAACATTTTGAAAATAATTTTCATTGAAAATATACTTTTAAAACGTGTATATTAATATTTAAAACATTTATTGGTGATAATGGTGGAAAATTTTGTTCATTATGTACATGTTAAAACAAATATTTCTTTCACATTTTCAATAAAAGAAAAAAATGCCTTGTTTTGAAAATGAAATGAAGTTTCCATTGGAAACATTTTTAAAAAAGATATAATGGTTAAGAATATATTTAATTAATCACTAAAAAAAATTTATAAACATTTTTTAAATTTTTTTTTAATTTTTTTTACAAAATATGTATTTTTATGAAAAATTATTTTTGACCAAAGAGAGAATTAAAGTCAGGTTTTCTCAAAAAAAAATCAATCATTTTCAATATCAATTATTGGTAAAATTGAACTATTACTTTAAAAAAATTATTAATAACCAAATTAGAATAAAATATATTTATTTTAAAATATAAATATAAAATAATTATCAAAATGGATACTTAAACAAAAACAATCTTGAATAATGATGAGATTGAGACATAAACCCTTACCACTTCAGTGACTTTGGATCATAAGACATATCAAATAAATAAATTAAAATTAAAATTTAAATATAATTAATAAATATATATTCACGATATATCATATAAAAATGGGTAGTATATGATGTATGTCTCCCAAAAGTAAAAGTGAGATGAGAAACCCTTACCACTTGTTCAAATTCTTTCATATGTGTTGGAACCTCCTATATAAAAAATATAAATTTATTTAAAATAAATTAAAGAATCATAATAATATATATAATATCATATATTATTTACATGTAGTCTTTTTATCACTCTTTTATTAACAATTATATGTTAAAATCACTGTTTTGGGTGATAATTGCTTTGTTTTTTGTGAATGTTTTGGTTTAGTAATTTTGTTCATTTTAATTTGATAATATTTAAATAATCTCCATAATGTCAAAAATTATATAAATATCATATATATTAATTAAATATTTATTTATATAAACCTATAAAATTTAGATATAGAAAATGCATTACACCATTCATGGAGACGGTAGGTCGTACATGCACATGAACATTGTTTCCATTTTTCTATATGGATGGAATGAAAGGAAGGTAAATATTAATTAACCTATATAGAATAATTTTTATGTAATATATATCATTTATATTAATAAAATACATCCTTATTACCATACATGTAAAAATAAAATGGAAATCATTTCACATCACTAAGTGGAGATGGTAGTGCCCATATACGCACCTTCGACGTTATTTTTTTTCAATAGATTTGAAGGTAAGAAGTTATATGTGATATTATATTTTCATAAGAATGGTTATATTGTAAATATCACATATAATCATTAACTTTTATCCTTACTATCTTCCATGTAAATCATAAGTGAAAAACAAATCACTTCACTTCGTGAGGTGATAGTCTATCGTATACATGAGCGGTGTTATCATATCCCTCATGGAATGGAAATTAAGAAGGTATATTTGATATTAAAATTAAATAAGTATAATAATATCACAAATATCATATAAATATGTTAAATTCATCATTACATCCAACCTTGAAATGTGGTGTTGGAAAATGAACAAAATCTATTTACAAGGAGGTAGTCCACCGTAAACATGATCGACAATCTTGTTTCCTATCTGATGGAAGTGGGGAAGAATATAGGTCATTCTCTTGACCTAAAAACATATCAATATATAGTAGATAATGGTGATATTCTATTTTTTTAAAACCATCTCTGATACCTCGGTACCCTAATACTCGAGCCGGCACTGACATAGCCCGAAGGGAATTCCTGATCCCCACAGGTTGGCGACTAGCACCTAGCATCATACAAGAAAAAGGAGGAAATGAATTTTCCATAAAAAAATGGAAGATAAAGATACATATTAGTATGATAAGAAACTAAAAAAGTAGATAGTACCAGAAACCAAATAGGTATATCAAAAACCTGAACAGTATATAATCAAAGTACCATAATCAATCAAGATAAACCCAACACCCCTATGGACACATCAGTCCAAGCCCCAAGGGATTAAGAACATCTACCACCTCTAAGAGGATATTTCCATTTACTCAAACCTGGAAATATAAAATCTAAAATATCCCAAAAGAAATGGTAGGGTGTGAGCTAAAAATCCTTTAAGGTATACCAAGTGTTCCATAATAAGATTCTATAATAATAAATCAAATCATGCTTTGAATTTTAATCAAAAAAGGCATGGAAGTATATTTTCATATTTAAAGAAAAGAATGCTTCATTTAAATTTTATGGAAAAACATTTCAAACATTTCTTAAATAAAAATTTTATATAAAAAAATTATATAAGGCAATAGGAATGAGTAAATAAGTTTCAAAATCAATTTCATATATATCAAATGATTACAAAAAGAACCATGTTAATCTTCCCTACAATAAGATAGTTTCTAGTTATGAGATCCTCACAATTCTCAAATCAGTTATCAGGACTAATATGTGTACACACATCCCTCAGGATCATGCTGAATAAGACACATCAGAATCCCATATGAGATAAGATCTTCTGAATTGAATATTTTTTAGAGTTTCCATCAATAATCCATTATCAGAGATTTCCCATCCTATCATGATTGTCCCAAATAAACCACTAACTACCTAGGCTCTCATGTACTCAATAAATCAATAAAAATGGAAAAATAATTTTAGATCATGTTAAAATAAAATTTCACAACTTTTAGTTTCAATATTAAAATTTAATCCCAATCCCAAAACATAGGGTTTTCATCATTTCATGCATTTTCAAAATAAAAATAATCATTGGTTTTTATAAATACAATTTAATTCATTTTTTCTCAAAATAAAATTTTCAAATCATTTAACAATTTCAATCAATTTTAAAACATGCCCCAAATTCCAATTCCATTAGAATTGGGGGTTTTTTCCAAAATCCGTAACATATCAATTTCATTCCCAATTATCATAAAATTGAGTTTTAAAAAATCAATTGATGTCAATTTCATAAAATAATAAAATTAATGTTCCATTGAATGTCCAATATTAAATTAAACCACCTACCTTTTTCATGGAATCAAAATGCCTTCAATAGGACTCACCAACAAAAAAAGGAACAGAAAATATTGGAATAAAACCTAAAATCAATATTAAAAAACACAGATTTTAGATCCTTCAATCCTAAGACAATCGATCAAACTATAAGGGGAAGAGAGAGACATAGAGAGAGATAGATAGAGACAGAATAAATTGGGATGCTACTTACCAAAAGATATGAACTGCAACTAACATGACGATCAATCACTGAAAAAATGATTTGGAGGGATTAGAGATCACTAAAATTTATTAGGAGAAGCCTCTAGGTAGAGATCAAGGAAACATAATAATTCATTTGAATGTCATTCTTAAAAAATACTATGGATTTTGCACTGAGTGTAACCAAATTACACATAGTGTAATTTCCAAGTTCAACATATGACAAAAAACCAATCACTTCTTATTAAAAATATGAATTTGAATATTTAAACAGTGTGTAAACTGTACATGGCGTGCAACCTTTCATGATGTGTAACAATTTCAAGACATATTCTAATAGATTATGGCACATTTTGTAACCCCATTACTTGACATGTAAATCCCTAACAGACTGAAAACTATAGGTTTTAGGCTAAAAATTTGACAAAATCACTAACTTCAACATTACAGGTATCCTCCCACTTCATTCTCACCATTACCCATCCAGAAGAAAATGAAAACCAAAACAAATTTTCAAATATAACTAATAGAGAGGTAATGGGGTGTTACAACCTCCCCACCATAAATACTTTTTGTCCTCAGAAATAATTTCATGAAGCTTCCATTTTAAAAAATTTAGGTTACTACTCTTATCAGTGCCTTATGCTCCCACGTCTCATGTGAATCAAAACAAGATGTCCTAGAACAAAGACCAAAGGTATCATTCTCCCTTTAAGTACTATGGTATTAGAATCAACTATCCTAACTGTATGCTAAGTCATGGATAAATCAAGATCCACATCAAGATCACTCCATCTCAAAACATATGATGGATCAAAAAGATACTTTTGTAGATAAAATACATGGAAAAAATTATGTATTGACATCAATTGGGGCAGAAGTGCCAAATAGTAAGTCACTTTCCACACATACACAACAACCTCAAAGGTCCCACAAAATGAGTAGTAAGCTTTCTTACCTCCCAATCCATTGATAATCAAAACAAGTTGAAACTTTCAAGAACACCTAGACATCCACTAAAAACTCCAATGGTCTACACCATCAATCAGTATAATTTTATACCAGTATTAGGTCATAAATATTCTCTAACAAATCAGCTTAATATTTTTTTGTCGTATCTTTATCTATGATCAGTCCAACCAAGTAACTTTCACCAACCTCCAACCAACACAATGGATATTTTCAAGGTTGTCTATACAAGGCCTCAAAATAATCTATTATAATTAGAGACTAGGAACTATATTTATAAGAAAACTCAACCAATCCCAAATGGCCATCCCAAACTCCCCCAAAATTGAGGACACATGCATAAATCATATCCTCGAGAGTTTATATAGTTCTCTCTGTATATTCATCCATCTATGGATGATATTCCTTAATCAAATGACCCTGAGATCCTAGTTCCTCATGTAGGACTCTCAAACAATTAAGAAAAATGGGGATCCCTATTTGAGACTATAGAATATGGAACTCTATGAAAATGAACAATGTCTCTCACATCAAGATCTCCCAACTCCTCAATATTGGTTGTATTATAAATTGGTATAAAACCAGTCAAGTTGGTCAGAATATCAATCACAACCCATATCATATTATTCTTTCCCTAGTTACATAGAAACCTAACCAAAAAAATTATATAAATCTCATTCCACATCTAAGTCAGTACTGAAAGTGGTTGAAGAAAACCTGAAGGATTCTGATGCTCAGCCATGACCTGTTGGAAAGTATAGTAGCATAAAACAAATTCAGCAATGTATCGCCACATACCTGACCACCAAAATCATCTTTGTATATTATAGAACATATTTTTAGTTCCTAGGATCGCATACCATTAGTAATTATAGTAATACCTCATCACATATTTCCTCATGGGTAATGGAACAAAAAATGATTCCAAAAACATAGGATACCCTTCGCAGAGAACTACCACTCAGCAATGGTATCCCGACTATAAAAAGAGTTCATAATTCCATAGAACTCATCATCATGATTATTTTTCTAAATAATAATCTCAAGAAAAGTGGATTTCAATTGAGAACTGGTTTAAACAACCTCATCCCCTATTTCTCAAACTCTAATATTTGAATATTCCAAAAGAGCTATCAAGTTCAACTCTTTTGATGATTCATTCACAGCCTAGGTCAGAAATTTCCTACTCAACACCTCTGTGATAAAATTATATTTTCTCAGGGTAAAGGTAATGTCAAAATCAAAATATTTTAGGTACTCCACCCAATGCCTCTGGTGGAGATTCAAATATTTTTTAGAGAAGATATAAGTCAATATCTTGTGGTTGGGATATATAATAAACTATTCTTTGAAAAGGTAATGTCGCCAACTCTTAAATTCAAGCATCACAACTTCCATTTCAAGTTAATGGCTTGGATAATTCTTATCATATGGCCTAAGTTTCCAATAGACATAGGAAATGAAATGATAACCCTATATAAGAACACATCCCAATCCTAATCCTGATGTGTCATAAAACACCACATAGACCTGCCCTGCCTCTAGAAGAGTCAACACCTATGAATAATTTAAAATAGGTTTCATCTCAAAAAAAGAACTCTGAAATTTCTCATCCTAGGAAAAATTCACTCCCTTATGAGAGAGATTGGTCATCAAAGAATCCATCATAGAGAAATATTTTACAAACCGGCATAATATCCAGTTGAACCCAAGAATATTTGAATCTCGAAAACATTATGTTATTTCTCCCATGTAATAATAGATTTCACCTTCTCAAGATCAACTAAAATACCATGTATTGAGACCAAATTTTCCAATAAATTCACTTCCTGGATCCAAAAATCACATTTTGATAGCACAGTATAAAGTCGTTGGTTTCTCAAAAATTCCAAAACTACTATAAAATAATGTACATGATCCTCTATAGACTTAGAGTAAACTAGAATCTCATCTAAATGGAAAACTAAGAATACATAAAGATACTCATAGAATATCCTATTCATAAAATCCTTAAATACTATAGGAGAATTGGTTAGACCTAATGGCATGAAAAGATACTTTGATGTTTATACCTTCTCTGAAAGGCAATTTTCTGAATGTAAATTTTTTTTATTCTCAATTGGTGATAACCAGATTGAAGATAAATCCTTGAGAACCACATATCCCCTTTTATCTAGTCAAATATATCATCAATATGTGGTAATAGATAACTATTATTTACCATAACTTGATTGAGTTCTTAGTAATCAACACATAGGAAAAGTGTCCCATCATCTTTCTTAGCAAAGAGAATAGGTGCCACCCAAGGTGACACACTCAGTCACATAAATCCTTTCTCTAATAGATCCAACTAAGTCTTAAACTATTTCATTTTAATTAGTTCCATGTAGTAAGAAATAATAAATAATGTTTTAGTATCATCAACTAAATCAAAAAAATCTATACCTCCCTTACCAGTGGAAAACAAAATAATTTAGAAGAAAAAATTTAATGAAACTCAAAAAAAACTAGAGGGAGATCACCACTCAAATATTCCCACTCTATATAAAAAGTGAACACAAATATTACTTTCCCCAACTATGGATAAGAAGGTTCAAATTATCTCAACATTAGATCCCATTCTCCTTGAAACATATGACACATCCCATTAGGATCCATAAAGGATACATGTTGACGATAATAATAAATTCGAGCTTTATTAGCAATAATCCAATCCATAATGAATATGAAATCAAGAGGTTTCATATTGAAAACCAGAAAATCCCAAGTAAGATCAATCTCTAATAAAGAGAATGAAAAATTAGGAGAATAGATACCCTACACTCTTTATTCCGAGGTGTGTAGTAATGTCCATCACATAAGACAAAGGCTTTGTAGTAAGATTTAGAAGACTTGTAATAAAAGTTGATACAAAAAATTGAGATTTAATAGTATTAAATAAATTGGTCACTAAAGATGAAGCTATGGTTATGGTACATCTCATTGTCACTAGACCCATATCTACTACCTCTGGATACTCTTCCACTACATGAAGAAGTTTCATTCAAGATGCATGTGGTTGGAACCCCTTAGATCTTGAATCATATGATTTCACCATAGTACTTTTAGGTGTTGATGAGTCTGTGCCACTAAAAAATCTAAATAGATATAAAAAATTTATACAAGTTTCCTGAATGACTATAGGAACCACATATCTTGGGTTCCTTAGTGAAAATCAGTTTTAAAATTCATGACTTGCTGCACTAGAAACAAGTCAATGGGCCTCTTCTAGGAACTTTGGCAGGTTTAGAAGAACCCTACTATAAAAATCCATCACAAGACTCATCATTATTCCTCATACCTTTATATAAACTCACAAAACATCCACTGGGAGAAAAAGGAACTCCCATCAACCCCAGCATACCATCCATATCATGTTCGACCATCAATACCCTATCCATCACAACAACATAAGTGAATAGATTCGGTAATAAAACCTAAGAAAAAAATATAAGATTATAGCCTAATCTCGAATTATTAAGTATTAATCATTGTATTATGTATAGTATTAGTTGTATATTATACCGGCTCAATGATGTGATTATCATTTTCCATTATAGTCCTATCAGCCTACTTGATTTTGGAAAACTCATTATGCTTTTCCATCACCATAAACTATGGATAGAACTGGTTCATGAAAATAGATTTATGTCTATTCCACTCCAAACCCACATGATTATTTTCCATAACCATCAAGTCCAACCATCTTCTAATAGGTCCCTCTAACTTAAAGGTGGAACACTTTTCTTTAATTATTTCATGATTTTCTAGAAATTTAAAGAGAAGATATATCTTTCTTAGCCAATCCTCATCCTCTTAAGGTTCATTTGAGAAATAGAACACTAGTGGTTTCTGGTGAAGGAGCTCTTGAGAATGATTCTAGTATTAATCTCTATGAGGTTCCACAATTAGATACTAAGTAGGTATAAGTGCATGTTAATATCCTAGATCTTGGACAACATCCACAAAAACCTCAACCAACTTCTGGTCCATGTGAGGATTTTATTGCTATGGTTCATCAGCATCATCCACCTGGATCATATTCACACATATTCTTAGAGGCATGATGCTACACAATATCAGTAAACAACATTGAAGACATAAAAATATTACTCATATCAATAATAAAAAAATAGAAACAGGGAAATTAATCCCATAAAATAAGAAAATATGATTTGGTTTCCAAATATCCAAAACAGAAGTATCGAAAAGATGAACTAATCCTCAAGATTCCTTTACCAAAACATACATGGTGACTTAATTATTTTTATGATAACATTTGATTAGTAACTCACTCGCAACTACCACCTATGTCCCTATAATATCTCTAAACTACATGCTAGAATTAAGGACATATTTTAACCTACATCTCTTATACCACTTTATCATGAACTATCCCGGATACCGTGAAACCCTAATTCCTATGCCAACTCTAACATGTTCTGACGTGAATTATTGAACCTCATGGGCTGAAAACTATCTCCTGAAATAATATAAGATAAAATAGGGAACAAATTTTTAAAAAAACAACATAAGATGAAGATACATATTGGTATGCTCAAGAACTCTAAAAGAAGATAGAATTAGAAACCAAATAGTTATATCAAAAAAATAAATAGTACATCATCAAAGTACAAGAGTGTGAGCTAAAAAGCCTGGTAGGGTATCACCAAGTGTTCCATTATAACATCCCATGATAATAAACCAAATAATTCTTTCAATATTAATTAAAATATATATATATGTACATTTTCATATTTAAAACAAAAAATTATTCATTTTAATTTGATGGAAAAACATTTCCAACATGTCTTAAATAAATTTTTTATATAAAATAGTTTATACAATTAAATATGAATCAGTAAATAAATTTAACAATAAATGAGATATATATCAAATAGTCATAACAAGAGTCATGGTCACCTTCCTTTTTGTACAATAGTTTCTATTTATGAGAACCTCACACTTCTAAAATCAGTGATCAAGGATAATATGTGTACACATTTCCCTTACACTCATACCAAATAGGACCTAAAAAATCCCATCAAAGATAAGATCTTCTAAACTCATTTTTTGTTTGAGTTTTAATCATCAATTAGTTACTAGGTAATTTCCATCCTTATGTTCTTGTCCCAAATAACCCACTAACTAATCAGGCTCACATGTACTCAATCAATCAATCAATAAAAAATGGGAAAGTTGTTTCAAATATGTTTAAAATATAATTTCCCCATTTTCAGTTTCAATATGCCAAATTCATTTCAAACCCAAAATATAGGGTTTTTATCATTTTATTCCTTTTTAAAAAAAAATCAATCATATGTTTTTATTATTTAAATATAATTTATTTTTCTCAAAAATTAGATTCTCAAATCATTTCCCAATTTCCATTAATTTCAAAACATTCCCCAAAATCCATTTCCATTGGAATTTTGGGTTTATTTATGAAATTAATACCATATAAATTTAATCCCAATTCAAATGAAATTGATTTTTCATAAATCAATTGAAATAAATTTCAAACAACAATAAAATCAAGGTTTAATTGAATTACCAAAACTAAACAGAACCACCTACCTTTTTCATGGAATCACAACAACTATAATGAGACTCTCCAATGGAAAATAAAGGAAAAGAATATCTAGGAACATAACCTAGATTTAATATTTCATAACACGATGTTTAGATACATCAATCCAAATATAATCTATCAAACTCCAAGAGGAAAAGTGGGAAATATGGAAGAGATAAGGAGACCACTTACCCAGAGAGATGAATTGCGAACAACATGATGATCAATCATCAGATAGATGATCTGGAGGGATTAGATATCACCAAAATCACCTAGGATAATCCCCTTGGACAATAGTATGGAAACTTAGAGGAAGTAAATAAGAATTTCAACTGAACCACCTGCTTAAAAATGATACACGGTATTTTACATAGTGTGTAACCTAATTACACATCATGTAATTTTCTATTCCAACCTATTCCATAAAATCCATCACCCTTCATTAAAAATATGATTTTTAATATTTAAACAGCATTTAAACTATATGTGGTGTGTAAGATTTCATGATGTGTACCCATTTCACAAATTCTTTCGGATGATGATTAAATTCCATTTAACCCAATTATATGGAATATAAATCCCCAGAATCTATAAAAATAGTAGGTTTTATGTAGAAAATTACAACAAATCCCTAACTTCCCATTATAGTTATCCTCCCAATTCCTTCTCATCATTACCCAACCAATGAAAAAGGAAGACCAAAACAAAGTTTAAAACATATCTGACAGAATATTAATGGTGAATTACAATATTTTAAGTGTTAATATATAATTGAGGTTTGTCAAAAATGAATAAGAATATTGAATTAAATTTCATCCTCTTAGAGAAATCTTTTTTGTATCTCCCCTTAAAGACCCATGGGTTGGTCTCTTAGGAAGACCAGTTGCATTTAAATGTGCCTTTTAGGGGGAGAATTTCGAATGGGTTGGTCAATAAAAATGTCTTGAGATGTTTGAAGAACTGAGGGGTGGGATTTCACCTTTTTAAGTGGGGTAAGGGGCCTTCTTGTAAATTACTAGGAAAGTTCACAAAACAATCCAAAATGATATTGTTATTTACATGCCCAAACCTTTCAAATGACCTTGAATTAAAACTTCTAAAGGATAATTTGGAAATATTTCCATCCAATAAGATTTTTTACATGTTTTTTTGGATATCTTAACCCTAATCTTATTATTTTAACCCCTAATAAACCCATTTTTACCATAACCAAGGTAAATAATTTTTCTTACTATTCATTATGGTCAAAAATTAAGTTGATCTTATTAGTAAATATAATTTATTGTGATTTCAAAATAGAATCCATTTTTTCATATTCATTTGGTATAATTTAAAATTAATCTTGCAGACATGACGAGAAAACGGGTTTTCAAGGGGAAAATGTTCAAAAGTTTATAAAGTTTTTAATAAAAAATCAATATGAGAATGATTAAAATGAATAAAATTGGATTAATATATATATATATAATTTAACTAATTTTAATTTTAACAAAATTTAAAATATAATTTAACTTTATAAATAATTTAAACAAAAAGGTGGTTTTCAATTAAAATTCAGTGTTTTCACTATTCATCAAAAAAATAATACTTTTAGAAAATTATCAAAAATTCACCCAAAGATAATTTTGACATGTAGATTTAAAAAATTAGGATTATTTTATCAAATAAATTTAATAAAATTATCAAAAAATAATTTTAACATTAGTGTTCAAGAAGCGACAAAACCATTTTCTTTGAAAAAATAGTTTTTTCAGAAAACATTTATTTTACTTTCCAATTATTCTTATTTTACTTATAATCAATATATTTTATTTTATTTTATTTTATACATGTGTAAAACATAGGATTTTCATAATTTATTTATTATTATTCATACCAACCAACTTAACGGCTAGGTTATAATGGTAATTTTTAAATAATAATATTTTAATAAAGTATTGCATTTCGTTCAAATATAGTGTTGTGTGAATTGAAAGCTATCGAAGAGATTGAATTAAAAGGAAATATATCATAAAGTCTTATGGTGTTATATTCTCTTCTAATGTTGGTGTCAGGTGTTATACATGATAACGAACATGATGTTCCTATTTCAAAATCATATTGTTTTATAAAGAAACTACAGAAAGACTACTATTATCTCTACTACAATTGTATACTAGAGAAATAGAGGAAAACCTATTAAAATGCTACTAAAAATGTCCAGTGTAATTATAAAGAAAATAATAAAAAGAGTAAAACTATCAATATATAATGTCAAAATCTATCTATGAATATTCTCTCTCTCACTCTCAATTATCAGATTCTATCTATCTACTCACTACTATTCTTCTTATTCCACTTTTATTCTTTTTATCATCTCCAAAAACTAAAGCATCTAATATAATTTTTTTATTCCAAGTTTCATTGTAACTTTTACAATTCCTGTGAAACTTGACTTATAACTTCTATTGGAGTCAAATTCCTGAGGAACTTGGCCTAAAAAGTTTCACCATATACATCTTGGTCCCTTAACCTCATCTCCATCCTTATATGTTCTCTCAGCCACTACTACTGACAATTTTATTACCCCTTTTGATCAACACTGCCCCCCCCCCCTAAATTCCATCTCCTTAATCACCCATCATTTGTTCTGTAGTATATAGTTTCCTATGATTTTTACATTCTTGACAAGACAATAATATTCTTTTCTCATCCTCACTGTTTTTTCAAGTAACCCACAAGTTCAACTCAGTCTATTCACTAAATTATCTTCTTTATTTCACTAACCATTCAAACACCATAAGTGTTCAATCATTACTAAACTCAATTTGATGGTCAAAAATCTTACACATAATCAACTGTCTTTCCTCTCATGATATTTAATCATCCACTAATCACTATTTTTATCTCATTTTACTCTTGGATTATTTCTTCCTCCATAGTTAATTCTAAATCTATATTTTTAACACATATAATAATAATTTTAAAAAATATGAAAATATTGTATTTGGGAAACTATTTCCTAATATACTGTGTTCCATGATAGTGTCTTCTCTATCAAAGTATCGAAGAAGGCACTTTCATGAAAATAATATTCCTCAAAATAACATTACTAAAGACGGGCCTTTATAAACCACCAAATGACAGTCATTATTGTCCCATCACTATTGGCTATAATGACCATCATTTGATGGTCTTTAGAGTGACCAACTATTTCACCTATAGTGACCCCCAAATGGAAATCGCTATAGATAATTAATTTTTTAATGAAAATAAAAGTAATACACTCTAAAACTAATAGTTTAGAGAAAAAACAATCATATTTCAAAAATTTAGTATATGTATAAATTATCTATAATTTAATAATAACACAAATAACGTCAACAAGTTATTTTCCAAAACCCATTCCAATAATCTCATATAACTAAAAACCAAATAAATTAAAATAAAAAATCATCATTGTAAAATAATATAATAATTAAATCCTATTATATTTTCCAAATTAAAAGTTAGTACTATAAATAGTCTGGTCATTTGTTTTTCAACATATTACTAGATTTTAATAATTTCTAAAAATAAACAACTTGTTCAATTATCCCGAGGACATCACAAGTTGAATTTACATAACTTCTACATATACATGTCATAAATAATTCAGGGATAGTTTTCCTATGATTTCACATCTATTCAAGGCCATTTTTTTAGTTCTAACTATTTTATGCATGTTTTAGTTTTTCAAAATACTAAAAATGTATTCTTTGTCAAATCAAGAAAAAAACATTAATTGAGGCACTATCAGTTATTATAGTTAAAAATCAATCTATAATTGTTTTTATATGATTTCAATGAAATGTTAGGTTGTTTTATTGGTTTTTACTCTCTAATGAATGTTTTTAAAGACTATCATATCTTTAAAACTAGTTATTTAGTCAGTCTAGACACATATTATTGAGTTAAGGACTCACTTTATTTCTTTTTTCTTTTGAGATCACAAAAACATCATATAAAATTTATTTAATTTTAGATCTATTTTAGTTTTTGTGATTATACAAAATTAATTTCTGATAACTAAACATCTAAAGAGCATAAGAATTGTGAAATAGTATTCACCAATTTAACAATGTGATATTAAATTAAATATCATATATCTTAATAAGGTTTTCAAAAATTTGGTAGTCTAATATTTCCAAAAAATTATATTTTCCCCAAATTCAAAAGCATTGTTGTAGTACTAAATAACAACATTGGTAGATAAATAAACATTCCATGTTCATCTGTAGATGATGAAGTTGTTTTCAATGTTGTTAGAACTAGCTCTAATATTTGTGGAATTTGGTCATTAAAGTTTTTTAATATATAAATATAAAACTTTGATCATCGAAACTAGAACAATTTTCAAGAAGAATAATACTAAGGACTTGAGAAAGCTTGCAATCTCTTGAGGAAATAACTTATTAACTTAGTGTACATATAATTTTTTTTATTTTTGTGTGGTTACTAAGAGATAAACCTTATGAGGATTTATGGTAAAGGTCTTAAAATTTATTATTGTAATTGTTCATCTGCCAATTTTACATGTTCAAGGGATTTTAGGGATATGATGATAGTGGATTTATCGATCATGTGTGATTGAGGGCTTATGGGTCTAGTAAGACAAAGTGGTTGGGGATAAAACAATGTACCTACTAACATGTTAAGTAGATGGATATATAGAAAATAAGATAGATAACTTTATGATAGGATTAAAATTTAGGATATATTCCAATAGGTTAAAAATAATTGATAATAAAATGAATTTAAACATACTTCCTAACCATTGTGGTTAAAGTATAAGGTTTTATAATATCATTTTAAGTGGTAGTTAGTTTATTAACTAGTAATTTGTGTATTATTTTGAATTTTTTACGTTTCTTTCAATTAATGTTTCATCTTATCATATGAATAAAAAATAAATCAAGGATATTAATCCTATGATTTAATATAGATTTGATATAATTTTCTATGATTTTTACTGTTACACACATGTTTATATGTTTTCAGTTATCTTAAGAAAACAACAGGTTTGATAGATGTGAATATAGTTCCTAAATTTTTTAAATAAATCTATGGTTGTCTCCCTATGATTTCATGGAAAACAGAGGTCATTTTCTTGGTTTTAACCCTTTGATAGACATTTTTAAATACTATAAAATCTTTAAAAAACTCATTTAGATATAATGATCACACCACACACTGTATTAATGTGTTTTCTGCCCATAAACCACAAAAATAATTCAAACACATTCTTATTATTCTTCCATTTCTATGTAAGGTTGTTTGTTATAATTTTTACCAATAAAGGCACATTTTAGTGTATTAAAACACTAAAAATGTGTTTTTAATCATTCTAAGAAAAAATATAACTTGGATTGATCTCAAATTAGTTCTTAAATTTTACAAATAAATATATGGTTATTTCAGTATTATTTTACAGTAATTAGTTGTCATTTTCTTTGTTTTGACCCACTCAAACACATTTTTAAAGGCCATCAAATCTTTAGAAAATGTCGTATTCAGTCATTTTGAGAACACTTAATGTTGGGAAATTATTTTTTATTCTTATACACATCAAAAATAATTCAATGAAATTGTTTCAATGATTTTATATCAATAAGAGGTATTTTTATATGGTTTTTACCATGACATATACCTTTTAGCGTTTAAAAATTCTAAAAAGGTTTTTTTGATCATCCTAAGAAAATTACAACTATGATTGAAATTTCATTAGTAACTAAATTTCAAAAATAAATATATGGTTTTTTTCCTATTATTTTAGATCAATATGAGGTGTTTTCTTAATTCTAACCCCTTGGTGCATGTTTTTAAAGACTATTTAATCTTTAAAAACTTCTTAATCAGTCTTTCTGAGAACGTTGCACATTGAATTGACATGTTGTATGAACATACATCTGAAAAATTATTCAAATATAGTTTTCCTATTTTTTTAATGTCATTCAGAGGTATTTTTTATGGTTTTAACAGTTACATGCATGTTTTAGGGTTTTAAAACACTAAAAATGGGTTTTCTTTCATACAGAGTAAATGATAACCCAAATTGAAGATTCATCAATTTATATATTTTATAAATCAATATGTGGTTGTTTTCCTTTGATTTCACAAAAATAAAAGGTCATTTTCATTATTTTTCTCCCCTAATGCATATTTTTAAAGTCTCACAAATCATTGGAAACTGATTATTCAATAATTATGAGCACATCGCATGTTAAATTTATGTGTCTGAATAGAATTATTAGGGTCTAATAACAGTTATAAGATCAATAAAAAGTAATAAAAATACCTTTTCGAGGATATCTTATTCTAGAAATATGAAAACTACATAAAATATAAATGAGTAAATATTATAAATCATGTGTACTGTTCACTGAAGAGTATATCAAATATCTCGATCACCATTACATGGGCTTGTGAGATATCACTAAAGGCAGTAAAAATAAATCCCCCATATATGGTGTATCCATGGGTTGATCCTAAATCATCTAATATTTAGATAGATTTACTCCTCCTATTAAAGTGTGTTAGCACTACATATACAAGGAAGGAATAGGAGAGAACTTCATGTACTAAAGAGTTTTGACTAAGAATAAAGTAGTCAAACACCACTTTACTTCCATCGCATTGAAGATATATATAGGTTTTCTAAGACACACTACATCTAATATTTAATTTAATCATTTATTCATAATGAAAGAGAAAATGTCATGAAAATATCATGCATTACATGTATAAATGTTTCATATGCAATTACTTCATGTCATTTCATTAGATGAAATGGTTTTTAATGAGAGTTTCATGAAATATTATTAATGAATTAATTTTCTTAATTAAATAATATATCTCAGGCATTAAAATCATAATTTGCATAAAATATTAAATTATATTCTATATAACATATACAGAAATGGATTTAGGGAATATCTATTTGAATCTTCCACTTTCACAAAAGACTAAAAGGTTTTGTTCCATTTCACCTTATATTGTATCATATAAAATAACTTATGAAATCATATCCAAAACCCATTTTGAAAATCTTATAATAAAATTGTAATTTTATCATTAATTTCTCCTTGTATCACATCATATGTAATAATTTATGAACACCTATCCAAAACACTTTTTGATTAACTCTAAACCCATTTTAAGTATCTCTTTTATTTAAACTCAATTCACATTTAGTCAACCATAAAGTTTAAGCCCATAGCCTTTATATCATTGAAAAAAATATGAATCTCAATATCTATAATTTTAAGAAAAGAGTGACCTCCTGAAAATCATTAAGGTTGCTCAAGCTATAAAGGGATCTTGATTTATCTCTATCAAACACATGTATCTCTACACCTGTTTCCACGAGGCTGCATTATATAAAAATATGAATTCACATATTTTCCCTTCTTCTAATACATCAAGTGAATAAGGTACATGAATCATGAAAATCCTATATAGACAATTAATTTATTCTTGATTCTAAAAATATAGACTATCCTAATCGGTGAATACATCACATGCCATTACTTCTTATGGATAAGTACATCACATGACCCTTATCTGAATAGATAAGAACACCATATGTACAATATAGGTGCATCCATGCACTCCATTTTCTATCTTAATCGAAGTCTCGTATGTCATACTCTTCATAAGAGAGGAAAAGTGTTGTGTTGGTTGAGATCCAAATGATGACATGATCAAAAACATAACCAACCACCATCGTATTAGCTAAGTCAATATGTAGACTTCTGTAAGTATGGTATCAAATTATAATGGTTCTCGTTCTAGGTATCCCTAAAACCTCAGGTATTGGTGACATAAATATGATCCATGCACCACTAGTATTCCTAATACATTTATATAACACTCCATATGGAATTCTTCATGGGTCATCCAGGTCACACAAATAATCTTATTATTTATTTTTTACCTCATGATCATACATTGTATCACTATATAAAAATTTGTCTCTCGCTAACCTTAACATTTAAACAAAACCTATAACAATATATGATGAACATCAGTTAGGGGTAACTTAAATCCTTACTTTGAGATGAAAATTATCTTTACATTTCATGAAATGTACAATTATATATACATTTATACATTCAACCAGAGAGAATATTGAAATAGTTATTTCCTTTTATATAATATGATATATTTTATATTCTTAAAACTCTTTTAAGAATATTTAACAAACCCAACATACATGTGTATCTATCATATCATATATGATAAACTTCCATATATGCCTTATGTATGATTCACATTCAAGGGTTTTGTTAACTCGTTACATAAATATATAATTCCTATCACATCTCATTTTGTATATCTCGTAAAACCCTCCCACTAGCTCTTTAGTAAGAAACATTAATGAAGTACGAAAGATTGAATGATGGTGATATTTAGGAATCATATTTATAACATTCAACTGTGGGAACATATTCAAACTTCTTAACTTCATAACATGAAATGTAACAATGCCAACTTATGTTGTCTACTTAGAACCCTTTTTTAAGTGCATCGTTGTCATCCTTATATTTATTTCTATCAAACTTTTACTTAAATTAATGCAACTACTTATATTATTTTATTTCTAATATATCCTAAACCCTATCAGGATAAATTGAAATATACTTTTTTATGGTTACTGATGTAACTATTTAAATTTATCCTTACCACCATACCCTAAACTCTTCAAAGATATCATTAGTAATTCATTTTTTAATTTTAATGGTAAAATACTATAGGAAATAGTGATGATATCTTATTCATAATATGTAAATATAACCCCTTTCATTTTTATTTATCATCACATATCAAAAACTCTTTAGAATGTTAAGAAAAAACACTGTAATCTTAAAATGGTTTAATCCTTTATTTGTTAACATTAAAATTATCTAGTTCCAAACATACTCCAAATATCATCTTAGATGCTATATTATTTTATAATATCTTAATAAGATATAAAAATTTCATTGTGTTTTTGAAATAAGTCTTATTTCCTCTTAGATAGAATATTTAAAAAATAAACTATTGTTACAATATGATAAATGGTACTCTATGTGTTTGAATAATTTTTCTTAAAAATAATATAATTCTTTAAAACATGCAACTTATGGGTGGTGGAATCACATTCCTTTATATTTAGAAAAATATATGGATAAACATTATTACCCTTCTCTTCTTTTCAATTATGATAAAGAATATGATGAATATTAAGCCACTTGTATAAAATCAATCATCTCAATTTTTTTCACTATAACTCTTTTCTATTAAATTTTTTCTCTTATCATATAAGAGAATTGAGATGAGGTTAAACATCCATTACATATATTTATTTAATCTTGATAAATTCTTTTATAATAAAATAATTGTTTTATAAAATCTTTTTCTTTATCATTTAAATGAAAAATACAAATTATATCAATTATTCAATTGATTTTGAACTCCAGTATATTTGAAAAATTTGTATAATATGGATTCAATATCACATACCCTTCAAAATTAAATAACTAGTCTCTATAACTCTTATAACTAACATATAAATTTAACATAGTTCCTGAAACACCTTCAAGTATTCAAGATAATCTATCATATAGAATTATTACCCCCCTTTCTAACAAACCTAGGTTTCAATGACCTTGAATAGTTTCTTAGAGAAACATTGTTGAACTTTTCAACTAAATTTTCTTCTTTTTTTTTGAACTTTCACCCACTAGTACTGGCCATAAAACACTTTGAACTTATATATTATATCCCTATTTTATATATTCCCAATATTTTAAGAATGTCATGTAAACATTTCTTTAATTAAAAACTATTTTCAGAACATTTTTATAAAATAAAATATTATTAATTACCTTAAAATAATAATCCATTTTAGAATCCCTTAATGAAAGTAATCAGATTATGAAAATCATAAACTCTGTGTTTTAAAAAACACCCATCTCATTTTATTAAAAAAAAGTTTTATAGGATCTTGTCCAGAACAAGATGAGATAATACACACCATGTGAAAAGTTCACATATTCATGAAGCATCCATGTAATTAATGTTGTAACACCTTTTCTCCTTTAATTAAAGCTCCAATATTCAATTTTTTTTCTCTTTCTATCAATATATATAATTACAACTTTTTTAAAACATATATTTGATATCATATATATTTTAGAACAATATAATTGAATTATATAACTAATAAATCTTTAATTAAACCCTTATCCTCACCGAGTCATTAAAATATTCAATTATATTGAATATCATTTGGCTCACCCAATAATATTTTGTATATGAGACTAAAATTACTTAAATTATCGATATATCTAATCGTATTAAGTACATGCGTCAAGTCTAGGATTCCATTCATAAATTTATAACTAATTCTATTGAAACTAAAATTGAATCATTATATGATTCCATAAGCATATATATTCACTTTTTAAACTATTTTAGAACTTGTTTGCTCCGGAATGAATTGTTATGATAAATATAATTTTTATCTAGCTTAATATATTTTCTTAAATCACTGGTATTCTATAGGAAAAAAATTTAAGTTTCATGTCTTAAGAGAATATTGCATTAAACTTTTTCTTCCAAGTATTAATCCTAAAGTTTTTCTTGATGGTGATTATTCTATTCATCTACAACATTATATTTTATCATATTAGTATCATGTTTTATTAAAAAATTAATATGGAATTTTATTAAATTTTACCCCACTAAAATGATCACACCTTTTAAAAAAATCATATCTATTAGTGGGATAAGATCTATATTTCACTAATATTTAGGTTTCTTTAGTGTTTCTCCCATTATTTAGTTATTTAAGTAGGGAATCATTCAAATAATATCAAATATGAATCTTAGATATTTGAGTAGATAACTCTTCATTCAATCCATAATATAGATATACTCAACTCCATTAATATGGTATCCTAACCATTATTATTTCCTAACTAGTCTAAACCAAAGAAAATTCTAAGAATAAGCTAACAAAAAATAACCATGGGTTACACATGCTGAGCTCGACAATACCTAAAACGATAATCTGAATTCGCTTATAACTTACCTTCCTTACATATAATAATCCAGTGGTACTTATGATGATCTTAAAAATACCTATTTGAATTATTGATGTCTTTAAAAGTGTAATTTTGGAAGGAATATAAGACTTAGTATTTGAATATGATTTAATATATAAGGACTCGTTCGTAAAAAATACAAATTATAGTAATTTTAAAACTAAAAGAAACTATTTTACAAAATATATTTTTGGTTTAGAGTTTTATATAATTTGGAAAAACTCTTAAAAACTAAACCCAAACATTACAAGTGGACACTTATACTCATTATCTATTTTTTCACCAAATAAAACCCTTTTAAAATAAAACATGCTTTCTTTTAATGGCATATTTTCACAATTTTTATATTTTCCTCATATTTATAAATAATAATCCTTTAACCTATGAAAAACATTTAAGAACATTTGATGGGTATATAAAGGTCAATAAGGAAAATAAAGAAAGAAAATCATTAGTCTAGTGAAAACATGAAAACCCATTAAAAACATTTTCTTAAAAACTCATTTGCAAGCATAGAAAAATAATGTGGGTGAATTGGGACATAATTATCATATCACCCTTATGTTTAACCTTAAAAATGGAATAAAAAATGTTATACTTCCATCTTAGGAGTAATCTATGTATCGAAGAGATTTAATGGGTCTTTCCCATCATATCTTGAGCTATAATGGGGCTCAACCCGTCATATCTTGAGTTATAATGGGTCCCAACCCATTATATCATGATCTATAATGGGATAACACCATAATATCTTGAGATATAATGGTATCAACCCATAATAAATAATTTTCAATAACCATGTCATGAATAAAACCCTTTAAAACTCTTTTAACCATGTTTGTAAAATACTTTTGGATATTAAAATATCATTTTCTTATAATGATCACTTTTAAAATATATAAACTATGCATGTAATAATGAAAATTTTTTATTTGAAAATAAATTCATAAGACTATAAATAAGAAATTAAATAATTAAATTGTTATGGATCTAGGAAAAGATTCCTATTCCATATAAGTTAAAAAAACATTCCTTATTTATTTTTCTAGAAAATTCACAAAGATCTACTTTTAGAAAAAAATCATTAAAAATGTTTTGTAAAAATTAATACATGAGCATAAATTAATTTAAACAATAAAAGGAGAATAGTAAAAAAAATTGGAAATAATTTTATAGAAACATACATGTAAGAAAAGGATAGTTTTAAGGGTAACTTTAAAAATATATGTTTTAAAAGAAAATACCTTATAAATATCATATCGTTGAAGTGGAGATTAATAAAATGAATAGAATAGTTTTATATAATTTAAATACACATAAAAAGGTGTAAATACATCATAATATATTAAAAATTCAATTCACACATAATATTAGAACGATATACTCAAGAAGTATAAGTTTAACCCAAAGATTGGAAATTAGGTAAAGAATTTCGATACACTTTGTAATCAGTCGAATCATATACACTATAAAAGTAATAATTATAAAATAAAACATTTAATACCATTAGTATAATTATAATAATTATATTATATATAAAATTCTATAATATACACCACAAAAAATAAATTAGTGGTGAATAAGGCATATATCTCATAGAAGTAAAAAGTGATATAAGAAACCATTAACTCACACTTCCCTTTAGTGGTGCATACTTTAACCTCGTGTATAATGGTTTAAATAATGATATTAATTCATTAAAAACTATAATTATATTTATAAAACCTTATGTAATTATTTTATAACATATAATTACCCATTTATTAATAATATTTCATTATTTTCATAGTTTTGGTGCATTCGTTTCATGGTTCCATGATCGGTTCATTTGTGTAAAATTATGAATGTTCTTGAAAAATGGAACTGAAACTATAGAAGTGGAATGAAATATTATTAATGAAATTTTATAAGTATTAATTTCCCTATATATCATTTTTATTTCTTTTATTAGGATGATTCATTTGATATAATTCTAATAATAAATGTTCATTTTATTTTTGGCAGTTTTACGGAACATCACGAACTAGTTTTGTTTTAATTAACATTATCAGTTTATTTTAGATTTAGAAAATGAAATAGGTTATAACATACCTATTAAAATATTATTTAAACATGATTATATTTTTATTACCAGCTATAAATATATTAATGGAAAAAAAACAAAATCAGTATTCACGAAGCCACTTAATCGGCTTAATTTTGACAATAGATTCGTTTCTTTTAATAAGAAAAGGTCATAAGAGGTATGGATATATGATATTACATTACAAGAAAAAAATTATAGTATATACATGATTCTAGAGTTATTATAACTTTATTTATGAAGTGGGTTAGGATAAATAAAATGAAGAAAAAAAATAAGTGAGGTGGTTTGAGCAAATTACCACTTCAATATCACCCCATTTAAAGATCCCTTAAAGACCTTGGAATTGGTCTTTTGGTGAGACCAGTGGAACATGGATGTGTGGATAGTGTGTATGAGAGTTTTTTTCATATATTTTATGATATTAAAGTCTTTTTAGGATAAATGGGGGGGAAAGGGGTTCTATTTATACTTCAGGAGGGGTGGTTTTAAGTGATTTAATAATGATTATTTTATAATTAGATCCAACCACATTGAGGTGAAATTAATTTAAATGATTTTTTCTGGTAATTAATATTTTAAATGATATTTTTGTTTAATAAATAATTCAACCAACCATTAAATTTTGTATTTTTTAGGTATTTTAATCCTTTAGCTTTTAACTTTAACCTGTGTCATTATTTTACCTATACCACGGTAAATATATTTTTTTACCACAGTAAATTTTTTATGTCTAAAAATAGGAAATTAACTTAAAATATAATTTGTAACATATAATTCCAAATATTCAATCCATTTTACCAAATTAAATTCATATAATTTTATAAATTATATTTTGAATTAAACTCACAGACGCGATGGGAAAGTGGGTTTTTAAAGTGAAAATGCTAAAAAGTTTGAAATGTTTTTACATCAAATTTCAATGTTAGATTGATTAAAATGAACTAAATTATATTTATTGATGAAAATTTTAAATAATTATAATTTAAAACTAATTTAAAATATAATTTAAATATATAAATAAATTAGACAAAATGCAGTTTTAAATTAAAATTCAATATTTTTTTACTATTCATTAAAAAATGAAACTTCTCCGAAAATACAAAAATATCACCCTAAGATAATTTTTATATTATTATTTCAAAAAATAATTTTATTTTTTCTTATAAAATTTATAAAAGTGTCAATATTTAGTTTTAAAATAGGTGCTCCATGAAAAGGCAGCAAAATTGTCTTTTAGAAGAAAACAAATATAGCTTTTTATGCTTAAATTTATACTTATTATTATCTTAATATTATAAAACACATTTTACGAATTTAAAAAAATTTGATTTATTATATAAAATATAAATTTCATTAATATATTTCACTAATAGTGATTAATAATTCCATTATGGGCATAATAATATTTTTTTAATAAAAACACATCCTTTATATTCAATTGGTTTTTTATTTTAATTTATAATTAATTGGTAACCAATGAATTCATTTTATAGACATATATAAACTATGTTTGACTAATTTATTTAATCTCAATCATTCCCTCTATTCCAATGTCTAGGTGATAACTCTCATATTTAGATAATAATATTTAGTCATTTTTTAAGCTCAAAGTGGCGTATCTTGTATGATATTGTGCATAGTGTTTCATTTTAAAATATCAATGTGTTACATAATATCACCATTTTATCTCATATTATACACTTTAATTTATTAATTATTCTTTTATTTTAGTTATAAATCATATTCCCTCCACCAAACCAATATTTTTAAATCATATTTATTTGTAACTCTTTATACAACCCCTATTTTTAGATACTCTCCCAAAAATATAAGTCAAACATGTTCATAAATATTCAAATGCATAATATGGATAAAGTACATGAGAAAACATGTAAAGACATAAAATTATATAAGATTAAAAAACTCCAAATGAGTAAGATCAGAGTGAAAGATAGCCAAACTCATTCACCTTTCTAAATAAGGCATAAACCTCCAAGCGAGTCGGTAGTCTAGCATAAACTCCCTTTACCTGGGAGGACATTTCTCAAGATAGATTCTATTTCATCATAACTATAACACATAATATGAATAAACTATATTCAAAAACTAAATTCAAGCTCATAACCCAAATAACTAATTGAGGTCAAGGTGAATGAACAACTAAATTCATTATCACACTAAATATGTAATGTAAGGCTCTATTTCTTAGAAGTAATTTAATATTTAAACTAGAAAATACACCATTAATAATATAAAAAATATATAAGTATATCCTATAAATAAATTAACAATTCAAATATTTAAACATGATATAACCATTTGCGAACAATTTATAAATAAAATATAATTATAAACATTTTACAATTTTAGAATATCATTATGGACATTATATAATTTTTTAAAATAAAAATTTATATATTCATTCCAATATTAAATCATTGATATTATTTAATATATGACATTTTATTTTAAATATATGATATTTTATCATGAATTATAAATAATTTTATTATTCAATTTATATTACGTGAACATTTTACATGATATAAATATCATATATTTAATCATTATTTAAATCTTGACCATACAAATCATCAAAAATACTTTTGATGTGGTTTAAACAATATACTAAATATGTCCCTTTAATTTTAACAATTTTAATAAATTAATTATTAAAAATTCATAAGTGAAATATAAACATCTTTATATTTTAGACATATTTATGTAATTTATAATCACTTTATAAAGTAATCTTATTATTTTTAAATAAACACATTTGTTTCTAAATCATAAGACATGACATATGATTTATTTAAAAGGTATTTTAAATATTATCCTTTAAAATATGGTAATTTTTTTAAAAAAAGGATAATTTTTTTTATAATTAATTCTAAATAATTTATAATTAATAAATGTATAAAATATTTATAAATTAAAATATTTCCAAAATACCCTTTATTATGTTTTAAAAATGATTTAAAAATATTAATAAAAATTAATAAAATAAAATAAAATAATTTTTTTATTTCTACCCATACGCATTAGCGATGATCTCTATAGAGGTAAAATCATTTACCAATACACAGGCCAGTTGTGTAAAGGTGAGTGGTGATTTCCCTTATGTAGAGCATTCGATATAAGGGAAAGAATTGATACCCCTTATGTAGACTAATAAGGGTATGTCTGAATTACCCTTAAGTATACCACTCTATATAAGGGTAAGTCGGGATGACCCTTGCATAGACTACATTGTATAAATGTTAATGAAGATAACCCTTATGTAGAAGACTCTACATAAGTGTAATCCAAGAAGACCCTTATAAATAATGTTTCTACACAAATGTAATCCATGATGACCCTTACACATAATAATATTATGTAAGGTTAATACATGATAACCCTTATACATAACCCTTTTATGTATGGTTAATCTAGGATAACCCTTTTACAGAATGCTTCAGCATAAGGGTAATCTATTTTTCTTGGAAATATTGACCAATACATTATGATAATCTATTTTTCACAATTTATTAATTTCACCCAAGATTTCACAAATCAATGATCATGGGTTGTTATAATACCAATGAAGTGAATTGTTAGGTTCTAATAATAATTATCAGATCAATTGGAAGCAGTTACAATCCCTTGCTAAGGATATCTCATGTTAGAAATATGAAAACTATTTAAAAATGGAAATGAATAAGCATTATGAATCATGTGTACTATACATTGAAGAGTATATAAAACATATCTATCACCATCATATGGGATTGAGATATATCACTAAGAAAAACAAAAAGGCATCCCATCTTAATGGTGTATCTATGGGTTGAACCTAAATCATCCATCATTTGGATGGAATTCCTCCTCATATAATAGTGTGATATCTCCTCTTACATGTTGATAAAATATGAGATGGATTTGGGTACTATGGAATTGCATCCAAACGTGAAACAATCATTCACCACCTTACATCCCCTGCATAGAAAATATATATAGGATTTCAAAGAAACACTTCTTCTACTATATAATTTAGTTAAGTGTTCGAAACACATGAGTAAATGACATGGCCATATCATGCACTCCAGGTATGAATGAATCATATGAATTTTTCCCATACTATTCCATCTCATGAATCTGTTCTTTTTTGAAAGCTATGTTCAATATTAATAATAAAGTTGTAGGCTTCATAAAACAATAAACACCATGCAAGAAAATCATATTTTTCATGAAATACTAAATTATATTATACATATAATATACATATATAAGTATTTAGGGAATATTTTCTTCAGTGTTGTTTACTTTTACAGGTCATAAATAATTCAAAGATAGTTTTCCTATGATTTCACATCAATTCGGGGTCATTTATTATAGTTTTAACCATTACCCACATGTTTTAGTGTTTTAAAACACTAAAAATGATTTTTCAGTCAATATGAGAAAAAATAGAATTTACATTTAATATATTTTATTATATTTTAAAATTCAATCTATTTTTATTTTCCCCTAATTTCATGATAATTATTGGCCATTTTCTGGGTTTTAACCCCATATCACGCATTTTTAAAGACAATTAAATCTTTGAAAATAGTTTATTCAGTCAATTAGAGCACACTACACACTGTATTGACGTTTCATCTATGAAAAAAATTAAAATATAATTATAAGATAGTTTTCATATGAGTTTATGCCAATTTGAGGTCATTTTCTTTGGATTTGATTGTTACATGAATGTTTTAGTGTTTTAAAACACTAAAAAAATGTTTTTGATCAATGTGTATACACAAAAGCTCATATTTATGTGAATTTAGTCCCTATATTTCAAAAATAAAACTATGTTTTTTTCAAATTATTTCACTTTAATATAAGGTCTTTTTTATTATTTTGACCCCCTAGAGCATATTTTTAAATATTTTTAAATATTTAAAAATAATTATTTATTTATTCTAAGTACACCTCACATCATACTAATATTCATTCTACTCATACATGTCAAAAATTATTCAAATATATATTTTCTTATTATTTTATGTCATTCTGAGTGTTTTTCTATAGTTTTTACCATTACAATCATGTTTTAGTGTTTTAAAAAACTAAAAATTAGTTTCAATCATCCTAATTAAACAATAACTCATATTAATGCACCATAAATTCATAAATTTTAAAAATAAATCTATAGTTTCAATACTTTTATTTTATGGAAATCTAAGGCTTTTATCATGGATTTTACTCCTTAGCACATGTTTTTAAAGTGTCAAACCTTTAAAACTGTTTATCTAGTCATTTTGTGCACACCATATTTTGAATTGATGTGATGTATTATTTTACACATAAAAAATATTTCAAATATATTTAGCATATGATCTTACATAAATATGAGGTCTTTTACATGGTTTTAACCATTACACGCACATTTTAGTGTTTAAAACCACTAAACATGAATTTATAGTCATCCTGAGAAAACAAAAACTCTATTTAATGTTTCACTAGTTCCTAAATTTTCAAAATAAAAATATGGTTATTATCCTATGATTTCACAAAAAAAGTAGGTTGTTTTATTGGTTTTGACCCTCGAAATCATGTTTTTAAAGGCTATCAAATCTTTAAAAATAGCTTATTCAATTAGTCTAAGAAAATCGCACTTTAGATTAACATGTAATCTACTCATATATATCAAAAATAATTAAAAGATATTTTTATGATGATTCAATTTCAACAAAATTCCATTTGATTTTTTTTATTTCTACATGTGTGTTATCGTGTTTTAAAACATGAAAATTACGTTTTTGATCATCATAAGAAAACAAAAACATGGATTGAAGTGATTCCAATTCATATATATAAAATATCAATATAAGGATATTTTCATATGATTTAAATTAAATCCAATATCTTTTTCTTGGTTTTTACCCATCGACGTGTGTTTTTGAAGACTGAAAAATCATTAAAAATAATTTATTCGTCCATTTCAAGGACACATATAGTTGAAATGATATGTTGTATAATCATAAACATCGTAAATAATTTTAAGATTTTTTTCTTATAATTTTATATTAATATGAGGTCATTTGGTATGGTCTGACCATTATATACATGTTTTATTGTTTAAAAATGATAAAAATACATTTTTGGTCATCCTGATAAAATGAAAACTCTTATTAATGTGTTGTCTATTCTAAAATTTTACAAATTAATATATGGTTATTTTTATATTATTTCTTGGAAATTAGATGTTGTTTTAATTATTTAACCTACTAGTACACATTTTTAAAATACTATTAAATATTTAAAAATTTATTATTCAATCAATCTGAGCACATTGTGCATCAAATTGACTTTTTATCTAATTAAAAATATCAAAAATATTTCAAATACAAATTTCCTATTATTTCACATCAATAAGAGATTATTTTTTATGTTTTAAAATGAAAACTTATATTTATTCATCATCAATTACTACTTTTTATAAATTAATATTTTGTTGTTTTCCTTTGATTTCACAATAATAACAAGTCATTTTCACAGTATTGACCCCCTCGAGAATGTTTTTAATGATTTTAAAGTCTTTAAAAACTGCTTATTCCATCAATCTGAGTACATTGTATGTTGGATTGATGTTCCATTTACTCATACACATTAAAAAATAATTCAAAGATAGTTTTAAATTGATTTATGATCAATCTGAGGTCGTCCTATATAGTTTTAACAATTATATTCATGTTTTAGTATTTCAAAACAATAAAAATGTGTTTTTGGTCATCCTGATAAAATGATAAAACAAATTGGAATGTCATCAATTCATACATTTCAAAAAAAAATACTATATTTTTAATATGATTTCACTATAATTCAAGGTCATTTTCTTAGATATAACCCCCTGACCAATGTTTTAAAATACTTTCAAATCAATAAAAACTGCTTATTTAGTCAGTTTGAGAACACCACACATCAGATTTATGTGTTTCATACTCATACACGTAAAAAATAATTATAAGACATTTATACTATGATTTCATGTCAATCATAGATCATTTTCTCTAGTTTTAACTATTACATATGTGTTTTAGTGTTTTAAAACACAAAAAAGGCATTTCTAGTCGTCTTGAGAAAACAACAACTTGGACTAATGAGTTTTTATTTTCTTCATTCCAAAAATAAATATATTGTTTTTTTATTATGATTTAAATGATATTTAAGGTTTTTTGTTTGGCTTTAACCCCCTGACGCATGTTTTTAATGATTTTAAAATATTAAAAAATTGGTTATTCAGTCAATAAGAGCACACTATATGTCATATTGACATGTTTCCTTTGTTTACATGTAAAATATCATTAAATATAATATTACTATGATTTCACATCAATTTCAGGTCATTATTTATGGGTTTTACCATTATAAACTTGTATTTATATTTTAAAACACTTAAAATTTGTTTTTCATCATCTAGAGAAAACGAAATATTTAATTATCATGCCATCAGTTATTACATTTAAAAAGTAATACTATGGTTTTTTATTATGATTTTATATAATTATTAAATCATTTTCTAGGTTTTTACCCCCTAAAGTACATTTTTAAAGACTGTTGAATCATTAAAAACTTCTTATTTAGTCAGTCTGAGCACACAACACATTAGATTTATATTTCATCTACTTATATAAATAAAAATAATTTAAAGATATTTTTATTATGATTTCATGTCAATAGGAGGTCTTTTTATATGGTTTTTACCATTACAAAAATGTATTATCATTTTAAAACACTTTAAATGTTTTTTTTGTCTCCTCAATCAAACAATAACTCGAATTTATGTAGAGTTAGTTCATAATTTTCACAAGTAATTCTATAACTATTGTCCTATGATTTTAATGTAATCCAATATAATATCATATTTTGTTCATTCCTATATATCATAAATGAATTGATAATCACTCTCTTAAATTTTCATGATGAATAGAATAAGAAATTGGAGAAATAAAAGGAAACACATATATAGATAACATATCCTCCATGTGTTTTCATATCACTATTTAATTGATATTAGGGAACATTTACGAAATTTTCCATATTTCACATACTTTACGAACTAATAGGAATCTATAATTTGGTTATAGTTTAATTTATGAAACTTTTAATGTCATTTTAACATGTAGTTTGATCCTACCATTCTCAAGGGACCTATGAAATGTTAAATTGGGAATTTTAAATTGTAATATATACATTGAAACTAATTATTCAATTATAATTCATGACTTGGGTGTCAGTTTGAAAATTTGAACATCTGGATAGGTCACATATCACCCAAGTGTCATTATGTTGTAATTTAAAGGATTATAGAGTCTTTTTGTACAGTTTTATGCTTTTAATGTACTTTTTGGACTAAAATGGATTTGTATACTTTTTTCAATTTCAGACACAGATGGTGTCATTTTAATGTATTTTTTATCCTAAAAATCAAAAATGACCCAAGGGATGTTGTCCTATAATTTTATGGGCTTTAAAGCATGTTTGATGATTTTTATCATCAATGTATACATTTCACCATCAATTTATTTTAAGAATTACTCAAAGCGCATTTTATGACATAAAAGTTTTAAATTAAAAATTAAATTTCTAATAATTTTTATATAGCTCATAGACTATTAATGTATTTTAAGAATTAATTTACCACACTCTTGAGTTGATACATGTCATCAATGACTGCTACCCAGGTCTGAATGTTGTATTTAAAAATATTTATATTTAATATAATATAATGAATCATTATTGAAAACTAAGAAATATCTAAGTTTTCAATAGTGTAACACCAAATCCTATGAAATATAAATATTTTAAATGAAAATTTTAAATAATTTAAAACTAATACACTTTCTTGAAGATAGATAACCTTAGGTCAATTCTATCCATGACTAATGACTCATATTACCTTGTGGTCAATAATAGTTATAATTTTATGTGACTAATTAAAAAATATAGTTATGAATGAAAATATAAAATTGTGAATTTTTTTTGATAAATTTAATAATAACATAACTTGTGTCATATCTATGATTTTTAGTGAAACCCTAATTTTTGATGAGGCCCATTTAATGTGGGATTATTTACATAACATATTACCTCATCCATCCTAAATTACAATTAAATATATTTAAAATAATATATAATTAAATATTCAAAATAAATATAAAAATATCACCATAAATTCTTTACTCAACAAATATTTCATTAACATATCCCAATGATCAAGTAGTATGACTTTTAGGGATTACTAAATAATGTTTGTGTGTTATGAAGGTATAATCATATAATTCTAAAAACCCTATAAATATTTATAAACAAGTAAATATTTTTATTTTCAATTTTTTAAAAATAATTTTATTTACATAAACAAATATATATTTTAATACATAACATGTATTTAGTTAACAAAACACCTAATAGGAAACAACACAAATCTATTCCATTGTTTTGATGATAAATCTAGGTGGAAGATACATTTCTTAGAATAAATAGAAATGTACACAAATAGATGATGTGAAGATTCATCTACATCTATATCTTTTAAAATCAAAATTATTTCATAAGTCTCATCTCTAACTTGTGCATCTAAAAATTAAGATTAATCATGGTAATGGATATGGAATATGCTTAAATAATGACAAATAAGGAAATAAATCAATCAATGTTATTCATTTTCAAGTCATAGTAATATATAACAAAAAATTAATGTAAAATATTCAAATCAAATTATAAAATCAACATGATACAATCTCATCCAAAAAATACCTCTGAAATAATGAATTAACATGTAAATTTTCCTTAAATACTACATTGGGGATTCAAATGATAAAATAATGAGAAAAAAATTCATTATAAAACCATTTAGTAAATTTTAATTTAATTATCAAAAGTAATGGTATTCTTGGAGTGTAACATTAATACTTGAAAAAATAACCAAAATAAAAAACATTGTATCATAATGGTGTATGATTTATGGATCTAAAATAGGAAACTTATTCTTATTAAACATTTCAAATATTTTATAATTGAGAATTTGGAGGCTAATATAAAATCTATGTATCGCATAAGTCGCAAGGTAACATTCTCTAGTTGTTTTCCACTAAAAAATATTTATTTATTTATTTTAATAAATTCCTTAGTACATTCGGAAAAAATTAAATAGAATAAAAATATACCAAGATTATGTGCAAAATTGATGAAATAAAAATGTGTGAATTTAATATCTTCGTGAAAATTATGGCACAAGGATTAAAGGAATGCTTATGAATTAAGTAAAATTGAATTTTAAATTTTATAAATAAAAACTTATAAATAAATAACATTATACCTTTAATAGAATAATTAATCTCTATAACACATTCAATCCTTCTATGAATTAAATATTTAAGACTTCTAAGACTATTGATTACAAGATACAAATCAAAAAAATTACTGAAACTTAGAGATTGATAATTTGACCACCATAATTATTTACATTTATTATTTTACAAAATCTTAAATCAAACTAGATTGGAATAGTAATCCCTAAAAAACTTCTAAAAATACCTATAAGTTTGAAACCAAGAAAAAAACTCCTGCACAACACAAACATGAGTTCATATTTTGGTATCTAGAATGGGTCTGGAAAACAATTTCAATGGAATTATTTCTTCTTATTTATTAATAGAAAAATATTGGAGATCCTTCCCACTAGCTTAATGTATCACACCCTAAAAACCTATAACATAACCAAAATTAAAGTGGTTAAATCCTAATAAAAATAATTAAAATAATAATTATACTATATTATCATGAATATAAAATAAGAGTAAAAATTTAAGGAGAGATGGGAAAGGATTTAGGTAGTGTCACAGCCTGACTGCAGACGCCTTTTATTTTATTTCTTTCTTGGTCTCGGTTTAAAATTTTCAAAGTTTAATCATGTTGGCAGGTTTTGCGTTGGTGCGCGTTTACAGTGTCGTTAGCGGTGACTGTGTGTTCGGCCCGGGTGACCATGTGTATGCCCGACGTTTTGAATATTAATTTTTTTTATATTGACATTAATATAATTATTAGTATTAAATTGTTATAAATATTATTTTTATTTTTGTTGTTAGGATCGTTAAAGTATTATGATTATTATACTTACGATATTATTATTATTATTATTATTATTAGTTTTATTATTATTATTTTATTTATTATTTTAATGGTTAATATATTTTATTAATATTATCTTTATTATTGTTAATTTAATTATTATTATTTTTCTGGTATTATTATTATTATTATTATTATTATTATTTTATTTATATTTTTATTATTCTATTTTAGATTTTATTATTATTATTAGTATATTATAATAAAATGAAAAAAAAATAATAATCTAACCTAAACCTAGGCTACCCAGGCGCGTCCCCCCTTTCCTTTCCCCTTCCCTAATTTTTCCAGGTGACGCCCCGCCCCCTTTCCCCTATCCTTATCCCCTACCCAGCCGCGTGCCTTGCCCTCCTTCAGGCTGCCACCTCGCTGGCCCTCCGCCTCGCTGCGTCCGACCCCCCTATTCCGACGGCAACCTCCTGTCCGGCGCTCCCTGCTCTGCTCCGGCGTCCGGCGGCTTGTTCCCTCTCTGTTTTGCTCTGATCTCCAGCGGCCCTCACCCCCTGCCTCCACCCCGACCTCCCGTCTCAATCTGCACCTCACCCCTTGCGCGCATAGCCTCTCGCAGCGCCCCCTGCTACCCGCACAACCCCGCTTCCTCTCGCGACCTGGACTCGCGCCGGATCTCCCTTCCAGCCATATTTTCTGGCGTGACGCAGCTCTGGATGCCTCCTTTGAACTCTGGATGACCTTTTTCATCCCCGCCGTAAGTGTGTTCCCTTCGAATGGTTGTGATTTTGTTGTCCTAGCATGTTGTGGTTCTGTGGTTAATTATAAAAGAGGTTTTGAAAGGGGTTTTGGGTGTTTAAAACCATGAGTTACTCTTTGGAATCGTTTTAAAGTGATTCAATGAATAATGTATAGTGTGAGTTATGTTTTGAAAATTTGTCGAGTTGAGTTTTTGCATCATTTATCCTTTTGGTTTATTTAGAGTTCGTGATTCTGGTTGCTTTGCGATTACTGCAGTGTGTCGGCAAAGGAAGTCTGCGATACTGCGGTCACCAGGTTGCGTGCCCGTGTGAGGCGTGTCGCGTGGTCATGTTTGGGTTGTTAATCAAGGTAGGTCTCCCACTGCACTCGCCTTTAAATTTATAAATTTATTTATTCCTTGTCATTTCATTATTTTTCAGTAAATTTAATGTAGTATTAGTAAATTATTACTAGAATGGCGACCTTATGAATTTGAAAACTGTTTACTTCTTGCATTGCATTGAAAATATCTTTCTTGGATAAATTTGTGTGGTTTTCTTGTGATGTTGTCATACGTGTACTTTATGAAATGTGCAAGTCATACTGAACTGTGTTTTGAGGTGATTTTTGGTGTGTATAAAATGATGGGTGTATCGTTTATGGAAAATGGTGTTTTCTTGAAAACTTGGATAGAGGAAATGTTGTTTGGCCTTTAAACTGGATTTTGGAATTTTTTTAGTGGTGGTTTGTTCTTCCTTAAATGGGTTTCTAAGTATGTTTTTCTGGGTTTCAACATGATGGCGTGTGTCATATCTTTTAGAAACACTTTGATATTAAATGTTTTAAATGTAAATGATGTAGCGGCCCGGTTGTAACTTTATTGATTGTGAACTGACTACATGTATATATATACGTACTTATGGGGAATCTCTACACGGGGACTTCCCTTCGAGGATTTTCGTGTAGTGGTGTCCGTGTAAGGGGTTGGCAAGTGCGGAGATGTGAGTCACGCGTGCGAGGGCCTCCCACTTACATAGTATTATTAAAACCACCGTGGGTTCCTGGGCGTCTTTTAGAGAATCGAGTGACGGTTGCTGGCTAACCCTGATTAGACGGGTTAGTCCCCCCTTGGTAGGTAGGCCTTGTGGGTCGTGCCACTGGTTGGCTGTTAGGGCATCCATTAGGTTATTGACTGTGGAGTACCATGCCGGCAGGTAGTCTGAAACCGAGTACGTCCAGGGGTTTTCTAGGGATGTTTAGGATCACCCATGGTTACTTGATGTTCCTTTCTTGTTTACTTTTAGTTGTTCTTTATAGCTTATATTGTAATACTTTGTGAAAATGGTTTTCAAATGAAGATGTGTTATTCTCTTTGTGTAAAATTTGAAAATGTAACATTTCTTTCTCTTCTAGAATGAATTTGGCACCAATGAAAGGAATTCAACTTTTGAAAAGAATAAGGCTAATGTCTCGTGTTTTGATCTTCAAGTGAAACATTATGAAAGCTTACTTTTATACTTTGTAGTTCAAACCTGGAATTTATAGATTCTTTATTTACTGGCAGTGCTTTGGGATTTGTTGTTGGGCTCACCTACTGAGTAATTTTTTGTACTCACGCCTATCTTTTACCACTTTAGTTGCAGGTTACTTGTGTTCAGGTTTTCCTAGTTTGAGTCGCTCAGTGATGGAGCTACGCTGGTGTCTAGTTGGGGTGGTGACCGCGAGGTCACGTGGAGGTATGGTTGTTGTGTAGTTTTGTTTCGGTTGTTAGTGGTGTCTGTTTTGTTTGTTTGTTCTTCTCTTACAGATCCTGGTTTGTTTGGGCTAAATCATTCCCAACGTTTAAAAATTGATTCCCGGCACTAGTTTCCATCCTGGGGGGATCGGGAACGCCCCTCGGGACATGCTGCGGACCGGCTCGGGTGACCGGTTCAAGGTCGACCCGGGATGGTTCGTGAAAAAATGGTATCAGAGCGGTTTTTTTATTTGGGTTGTCCGGTAGGTGGAGATTAGGACTGTCAGGACTCGAGAGGTAGGTATGGGAAGGACATAATGAACCCTTGCTCGTTCCGCACCTCGAGTCTCTAGGGGTAGTCCGGGAATTGTGTCCTTGTCTTTTTTTGGTTTGTCTTGTATTGAGAGATGACAACGGAGGCAAGCCAATGTTACGTCGTGATTTCACATGGAGTAGTGACCCATGTGGAGTCTGAGTACACTGTTTGAATTCCTCATAGTGGTCAACGCTTACTTGGGACATGGCTCACTACCATGTCGTCAGGTTGAGCGTGACTACTAGTCCCTCACTCCAGTGGTTGATGCAAATTTGGGTGCTGCTTTCATTTTGGTCGGTGTAAGTGTGTTGTTGGAAAAAAAGGGTTTTTGAAAATTGGATTGATTTCTTTTAAATGATGTTAACTTTATGAAATGAGTTTTAAAACTGAATGCTTTTGGATTGGAAAAACTGGTGTTTGCTTGGAAAGTTGTTGAGAGTGGTTTGGGGTGAAACCTCAGGTACTCCTTATGAATGTTTTCCCATGTGAGAGGATGCGTGGAAAGTGCATGTTGGTGAGTATGAATGAAAGTATATGAAGACATGTGCAATGGTTCATGGGATTTCCGAGGTGTGTTTGAAATTAAAGGCTTGACCTTGTTTTCTAAATTGTCTTTTAAAGAGGAAAATGGTTTTGGAAGATGATTTTGGTTTGAAAACTGGATTTGGTATTTGGAAATTGGTCTTCAAAGAAAGCGGGTTTGAAATATATAAAAAAAGGGGTGGTTTTGGAATCTAAAATGAAACGAGAATTTTGGACATAAAATTTTGGGTTGTGTTTGTGGTTGTTTGGTTTCTTGAGATTATTTTTTTTAGATGAGGGTTCTTTATTGATGTTTCTTCGATTGATATTGGTTTCGGCTTGGTGTTATATATGTTGTTAAGAAAATGCCTCCCAGAAAGGTCCCCAGAGTTTTTGGTGAGTCATGCCCAGTTTTTGGTCCTTATTGGACGTTGATTGTCCTTCACGGTGATCAGGGTCTGTTAGAGACATTAGAGATATTTGAAGAGGTTTAGCGTGTCTTTAGGGTATTGGGAACTCCCGATGTTGTTTGAGTGCGTGTTTTTTTGAGTTTGTTCAAGGGTTTAGCTTTGGAAGAGTGAGAGTTGTTTGCCCTGCCATCACTACAAGCTGGGATGACATGGGTTTTCTTTAAATTCATCTTCGTCCGAAGTTTTATACTTGAAGAGGGGAAGACGAAGAAAGTGTAAGAGCTTATGCATAATCAACAGGGCCAACAGGCGTTGAAAGCATATGTTGACCAATTCAAGGATCTTGTGTCTCTTTTTTAGAGATAGCATCGCGGGATCTGATGAAGACTCCTCCCTTTAACGGGTGTCTTCATCCAGAGATCAAAGGGCGAGTTCTCCCTTTTGGGTCCATCTTTAGAGAAGTTGGTGCATGAGGTGTTTTTAGCCGAGTTGGTCTCCGGAGCACAGACGGTTGGCAATCCACTGTATCCAGTTGCTCATGAAGGTCTCCCATCTGACAAGAAGAGTGTGTCAGAAGGATCTATTTCCAAAGAGTCCTCTGTAGTGGCTCTGGCTTATAGTTCGTTGGACCGTCTAATGGTGTACCGTCGGTATGAACGTTTGGGCATAAAAAGTCATCATGTCACACCCCTCCGAAGACGTGCCATCATTGCAGGTGTCCGGATCATCTAGAGAAGTTTTATAGGAAGTGTCGCTTAAAAAAGACACTGCGACTAAAGAATTCTAGTGCCTAACTATGAGGCAGGAGAAACTTCAGCCGTCAGAGCCCCAGCCATAGGTCTTGGGGTGAAGCTCGCGCACAGTCAGAAGTTCACGGGGGTGTGAAGCCTCAGTTCGGGTTTTGTGTTCGGTGTTGTAAACAAAGCATTAGAGGTCCTTCTGTTCTTGTTCTTCCACTGTTAAAGTTTTGGCGTTGTCGTAGGTTCAATGTGTCATTGTGAACTTAGGATGAGTATGTTCATTTGTAATCCAAACAGTCTATTTTTCCTGATTATGGTTTTCTGGATCGTGCGTTTTTCTTAAAGGTGTGTTTGGATCTTGCGTGAGTTGATCTCAGTTTGACTATGTTCGTTTTGATATGCAAGTGTCTTGGAAGAATTGACGTTTTAGTTGTGCTCGAGTTTACTTCATGGGTTAAGTTTCTTCTCGTAAGTCTTTATCAGGTTTTCGGGGTTTTGGTCTAGGCTGAGAGTTATAAGTCTTAGCGGAGCTATTTTGCTCGTGCTATAGAGGTTAGCTTGGTACGGTTGGGAGTTCTCGCATCACCCCCCTTTCCTAGGGTTGTCTATTTAGATGGTTAATTTTCTGCACAGTGTGAGTCCTTGTGGTCGGAAGAACCACTTCGTGTTCTCCCCTCAACCTCGGACTTCAGTTTTCTCTTGAATCGATCGGGTGTAACCTATGTAGAGTAAGGTCATCCCGAGATTCTCATTTCACTTCGGTTCCATTAGTTCCGTTTGGACATGGACTTAATTGTTGACCGACTTTTGGCTTGGTGACTTTCTGGGGGAAGAAAGTGTCTGTGGTGGGGAGAATTGTCACACTCTGACCGCAGATGCCTTTTATTTTATTTCTTTCTTGGTCTCGGTTTAAAATTTTCAAAGTTTAATTATGTTGGAAGGTTTTGCGTTGGTGCGCGTTTACCTCGTCGTTAGCGGTGACCGTGCGTTCGGCCCGGGTGACCGTGTGTCCGCCCGACGTTTTGAATATTAATTTTTTTTATATTGACATTAATATAATTATTAGTATTAAATTGTTATAAATATTTTTTTTTATTAGGATCGTTAAAGTATTATGATTATTATACTTACGATATTATTATTATTATTATTATTATTATTATTGGTGTTATTATTATTATTATTTTATTTTTTATTTTAATGGTTAATAAATTTTATTAATATTATCTTTATTATTTTTAATTTCATTATTATTATTTTTCTAGTATTATTATTATTAGTATTATTATTTTATTTCTATTTTTATTGTTCTATTTCATATTTTTTTATTACTATTAGTATATTATAATAAAATGAAAATAAAAATAATCTAACCTAAACCTAGGCTACCCAGGCGCGTCCCCCCTCTCTTTTCCCCTTCCCCGATTTTTCCAGGCGGCCCCCCCCCATTCCCCTCTCCTTCTCCCCTACCCAGCAGCGCACCTTACCCTCCTTCAAGCCATCGCCTTGCCGGCCCTCCGCCTCGCCGCGTCCGACCCCACTATTCTGGCGGCGACCTCTTGTCCGGTGCTCCCTTCTCCACTCCGGCGTCTAGCGTCTTGTGCCCTCTCTGCTCTACTCTGATCTCCGGTGGCCCGCACCCCCTGCCTCCGCCCTGACCTCCCAGCTCAATCCGCACCTCACCCCTTGCGCACACAGCCTCTCGCAGCGCCCCCCTGCTACCCGCGCAACCTCACTACCTCCCGTGACCTGGAATCAAGCTGGCTCTCCCTTCCAGCCAGATTTGCCGGCACGACGCAGCTCTGTCTGCCTCCTTTGAACTCTACCTGACCTCCTGCATCCCCGTCGTAAGTGCGTTCCCTTCGACTGGTTGTGCATTTGTTGTCCTAGCATGTTTTGGTTCTGTGGTTAATTATAAAAGAGGTTTTGAAAGCGGTTTTGGGTGTTTAAAACCATGAGTTACTCTTTGGAATCGTTTTAAAGAGATTCACTAAATAATGTATGGGGTGAGTTATGTTTTGAAAATTTGTCGAGTTGAGTTTTTGCGTCATTTATCCTTTTGGTTTATTTAGATTTCGTGATTCTGGTTGCTTTGCGATTGCTGTAGTGTGTCAGCAAAGGAAGTCTGCGATACTGCAGTCACCAGGTTGCACGCCCCTGTGAGGCGTGTCGCGTGGTCGTGTTTGGGTTGTGAATCAAGGTAGGACTCCCACTGAACTCGCCTTTAAATTTAGAAATTTATTTATTCCTTTTCATTTCATTATTTTTCAGTAAATTTAATGTAGTATTAGTAAATTATTACAAGAATGGTGACTTGCTGAATTTGAAAATTGTTTACTTCTTGCATCGCATTGAAAATATCTTTCTTGGATAAATTTGTGTGGTTTTCTTGTGATGTTGTCATACGGGTACTTTATGAAATGTGCAAGTCATACTGAACTGTGTTTTGAGGTGATTTTTGGTGTGTATAAAATGAATGGTGTATAGTTTATAGAAAATGGTGTTTTCTTGAAAACTTGGATAGAGGAAATGTTGTTTGGCCTTTAAACTGAATTTTGGAATTTTTCAGTGGTGGTTTGGTCTTCCTTAAATGGGTTTCTAAGTATGTTTTTCTGGGTTTCAACATGATGGCGTGTGTCATATCTTTTAGAAACACTTTGATATTAAATGGTTTAAATGTAAATGATGTGGCGGCCCGGTTGGCACTTTATTGATTGTGAACTGACTACATATATATATATTTACTTATGGGGCATCTCTACACGGGGACTTCCCTTCGAGGATTGTCGTGTAGCGGTGTCCGTGTAAGGGGTTGGCAAGTGCGCTGAGGTGAGTCACGCGTGCGAGGGCCTCCCACTTACACAGTATTATAAAAACCATCGTGGTTTCTTGGGCGTCTTTTAGAGAATCGAGTGACGGTTGCTGGCTAACCCCGATTAGATAGGTTAGTCCCCCCTTGGTAGGTAGGCCTTGTGGGGCGTGCCACTGGTTGGCTGTTAGGGTGGCCAGTTGGTTATTGACTGTGGAGTACCATGCCGGAAGGTAGTCTGAACCCGAGTACATCCTGGGGTTTTCTAGGGATGGTTAGGATTACCCATGGTTACTTAATGTTCCTTGTTTGTTTACTTTCAGTTGTTCTTTACAGCTTATACTGTTATACTTTTTGAAAATGGTTTTCAAATGAAGATGTGTTATTCTCTTTGTGTAAAATTTGAAAATGTAACATTTCTTTCTCCTCTAGAATGAATTTGGTACCAATGAAAGGAATTCAACTTTTGAAAAGAATAAGGGTAATGTCTCTTGTTTTGATCTTCAAGTGAAACATTATGAAAGCTTACTTTTATAATTTGTAGTTCAAACCTGGAATTTATATATTCATTATTTACTGGCAGTGCTTTGGGATTTTTTGTTGGGATCACCTAGTGAGTACTTTTTTGTACTCATTCCTATCTTTTACCATTTCAGTTGCAGGTTCCTTGTGTTCAGGTTTTCCTGGTTTGAGTCGCTCAGTGATGGAGCGACGCTGGTGTCTAGTTGGGGTGGTGACTGTGAGGTCACATGAAGGTATGGTTGTTGTGTAGTTTTGTTTCGGTTGTTAGTGTTTTCTGTTTTGTTTGTTTGTTGTTCTCTTACAGATCCTGGTTTGTTTGGGATAAATCGTTCCCAACGTTTAAAACTTGATGTTCGGCACTAGTTTCCATCCCGGGGGGATCGGGAACGCCCCTCGGGACTTGCCGCGGACTGGCTCGGGTGACCGATTCAGGGTCGACCAGGGCTGGTTTGTGACAGGTAGGGGATCGAGAGGTTGAAGATAATCACATGTCTATGTTGGGAGGCATATCCTAGGGATGAAGCAATGTCGAGGAAGTGACACTAGCTGGGATATGTATTTTCTGGAAAATAACGGAGAGGGGAGGCATTGTTTGGAAATATTAGGGGAGGATAGGTGTCATATATGGATGATAAAATAATTATGAGTGGTAGATTTGTGTGGGGAGTTAGCAGTTGAGGGATAAGCGATGGCAGAGAAGAGGCAAGGAGGGTTATAAGTGCAGAGTGGGGTGGAGAGGGTGGAGTCGGGAGAAAACATGGGGATGGGGATTTTGTGGGTAGGAAGTGATGGGGGAGGTGAAATTAGAGTTTTTTTATAAGATATGTAGGGATAACCATTAAAGGTTTCTAATACCACTATTGGATATTGCCAATAGGTATACACACTTATCCTCTAATGCCAATATCGAAATTTCTATTGTTATAAATTCAAATAGGGCACTTTGAATAAGAACTTTCTCGGATAGCGCCATCTTCAATACTCTCACAAAGAAGGCACTATCTTGGATAATGTATTTCTATAAAAATTATATAAAACCTTCCCTTATATTTCCCAATGTTTTTTCTATTCCTGTCTCATCCTCTAGCCATTGTATTTCATGGGGATGGCAGATCCAATTTCAAGAAATAGTTCTCTACAAGGTTCCCTGAGGCCCATTACCATCAGGGATACCCCCCCCCCTTCTGTGAGATTTTGGTCTTCCACAATCCTTCTTCCAGTTCATACTTCTCTAAGACTTTTGCAAATATCATCTTTCATGAGGCTCAATCCTTCAGTGAGGCCCCAATTTTCTATGATAGTCATTAATTCGTGTCCCTTTGTGGATCCCTCCACTTTAGGAATCCCCCCCCCCTTTCACCAAGCCCTCTCTTTCATGAATCCCTACCCCTTCGTGAACCCATCCCCTCTGTGCATCCCTTCAGTCAGCAAAAAGTATATTTTTAATTTAATTTTATGGTTATTTTATTATGTTTAATTAATATTTGCTATAATTTTGATATTTGTTTATATAAATTTTATTTTATGGCTATATTGTTTAGTTTTAGTTTGTGGTAATTAATAAGATTTAAAAAAATGGGTAGTTTGATTATATTAAAATTATGTAATATTTTTTTGAATTTTCTTTTATAGTTTTTTAGTCTTTTATATTTGTGAAGTTTTTTATATTATAATTACTAGATTTTTTAATTTGTTGGGACTAAATTTTAATCATTTTTTTATTTGTGTAATAATTTTTTTCATTATTTTATTTTGGTTTGATTCATAATTTTTTATTATAGTTTACTGCATGAATACTTATGTAATAATTTTTTTAATTTATTTGATAAATCTTTGGAATTATCTTTTAGTTATAATGTTTTCAATTTGTAACAATTTTGAATCATTTTTCAATTAGTTGCATTTTTTTAATATTTTTTTTAAAATCATTTTTCAATTGGATAATATTTAATATATATATATATATAATTATATAATTATATTCAATTATTAAATTAAAAATATGTTATTAATTTAATAATTTAATTTTGATAAATTAAATGTTTAGTAATTAAAGTTATTTAATTTAAAGAAAATTGTTAGATAAAATAATAAAATGTGATATTTGATAATAAATTTAAAAAATAAATATAAATTGAAAATGAAATTTAATTTAAATGATATTTATCAATTTTGTTATTTGTACAAAAAATCTAGTTGCCAAATATTTCATTGTATGAAAAATGTATATATGAATATACATGAAAAAAATATACTTTAAATATATATATATATGTGTGTGTGTGTGTGTGTGTGTAATTTTAGTTATTGGGTAAAGAAATTAATTTTTGGGGAAAATATTTGTAGAAAATAGTAATTTTAATTTTTTGAATTGTATACAAATTTGTTTTGTTTAATATTATAATCTGGGAGCTGAAAAAACCTATTGTTGATTATCACCCAATATTGCATCATTATCTATCATCATTAGCAGTTTTAACCCCTCCACCTAGGGTAAATTTGATTTTATTTTTAGCATATTTTTTTATTTTCAATGTATCTTTATTATAATGTGTTGTTATAATTTTTTGCGGTGGTATTTTAATAATTGTTTTTATGGTAGTTTATTTAGTTATGTATTTATTATATTGTGTAATAACTTTATAGTATGATAAAAAAAATTTACAATTTGATAATATTTTGTGTATATATATATATTTATTTTTTTTATACATGATTGTTTAATTAAATAATATTAACCAATTGCATAGTTAAAACCATAACAGTTGATGAATGGATGTTAAATTGGATTTGTAAGTAGTTAATAATTGTGTACCTCATAGAATTTTTTTGAAATATATAGTAACTAATTGATATATATATATATACACAAATAATATTTGATATTTTTTAAAAATAAGTTGGGGGGAAGCCCCCAGCTTGATATATATCATATACAATAATATATATAGTATACAATAATATACAATACACAATATTTGATATATAGATAATAATATACAATAATATACAATATATATATATATATATTATACAATATTTAATATATATAATATTTAATATATATAATAATTTACAATATTGAATATATACATATATAATATTTTATATATATACAAAATTTGATATATATATAATATTATATATATATATATAGATATATAATTGTTGTGTACCGCATAGAAAATAATATTAACTAATTATGTTGTTTAAAAAATAAAAATTGATGTTATGATGTTAAATTTAATTTTCAAGTTGGTAATTATTTTGTACTATATAGACAATACTTTACAAATATAAATTGGATTTTCAAGTAGTTAATTACTTAGGACTTTCTTTGTAATTAGATGGTATGTGTAACATCTTTATGTTGAATGAAAATGGGTACAATGAAAATATACAGAAAATATTATATAATGGAATTAAAAGAAGTAAATAAAACACATGTAGTGAAAAAAAATATTATTAAATAGAAAAACATAGGACATAAATATTAGAATATCTAAAATGTATGTAAATACAATGTCAAAAATATAGTAAATTCCAATGCAATAGGGTTACTGTTTTCTATTTATCAATGGTAATACAATTAAAATAATAATATTTAATTATACTTATAATATGAAAATTATTTTATGTTATTAATATATATATATATATAAAGTTAGTTGGTATTAGTTTGATTTAAAGAAGTGGCAGTTTATATATTTAACATGTAATTTAATTTTAATTAACTATTTCACAAAAATCATTAAACACTTACATGTTTTTTTATATCATGGAGGTGATATCATAGAATATGATCATGATATATCATATATTGGTGGTCTTGTAAGATAAGTAAATATTACTTAATTTGATATGATGAATGCAGTTAATAGTGAAATTCACAATTGATTGAAGCTTGTTAAGAATTATTGTATATCATCTATCATTTTTAGATTTCCTCAATATTAAGATAATATATATTACATGCATCATCACTTAATAGATGATAAATATTTCAGGGTTTCTTATGATATATATCAAGATCATTGTAGGTTAAGTGTGATATAATTGTATGTTGAAGTTAGTACAACTAAGGATACCACCAAACTCAAAAAAAAGTATACCAGACGATGGAAAATTTTCTAAATAGTATGTGTTTGAATCAGATCTACTTGTTTTACGTGGATCAATTGAAGATAATACATATAGTTTAGATTAAGGATTTCATACAAAAAATATTTGTATATGTTTATAAAACATTTGTTTTTATATCTAGTCAACTGATAGAGCCAATATTTTTAATAATTTTACTTTGAAATTTAGTTCCTTAAATACTACTAATTTATTAATTTAGAGGTTAGTGTTACATTTTTATAATATAAGAATAATTTTTATTTCATTTTGAAAAACGAATATTTACTGATATTTATGTTTTTTTATTTATCTTTGATATTAATTTGTAAAGCTGTAATTTTTAGGTGATGATTTGATAGAAATTTCAATTATATAATGAACTCGGAAACTGTATTGAAATTCTACTTCCACACTTTTAATTTCACATTATTGTTTCTATCATAAAAAAATATTTTTTTTTGAATCTTAATTTTAATTTTTTTACATAATTTAACACATCTTTTGATACAATTTTTATTTAAAGGCCTCAATATTTATCACACATTTTCATGGAGATAATTTTCCTTAAAGTATAAGATGGACTAGATTGATCAATCTAGACATCACTTCAATGATCGGGCCATAACATTTTCATCTAAACACAGATTGGAATGAAATTTTAACATGAGTTAGAGGACTCAAAACCAAATATTTCATTTAAATTTATAAATAGATAGTTTATTCATTATGGTGGTCAAATACATAAGACATGATTTCGGATTTAGTTTGAATAGATTTTTAATTTACAATTTTATAACTATTATATCTTTATCCTCCTGTCCACTCTATAAAAAAATTATTCTCCATTTTTAGAGTATGTTAAATTGTTTGAATTCACAAAATGTATACTATATTTTAGATTATTTTTCCAACATATTTTATTTATCCTTTATTTTGTATTCACACTTTGAATATTTAATAAAAAAATTTCTTCCTATCTATTTTTTCTCTATTTTTTCACATTCTCTTTCATCCCTTATATTCATGGTGTAATTTCACACTCATTTTGTTGAGAGTATAAATTAAGGCTTGGCCCTATGGGAGGTTTTTTTTAGTGTTCCAAAATTGTTTCTTTTTAATTCTTCATGTTTATTTTATATTTTTGGTGATTGAGATAGGGGTGGGTGGGTTAGGTGTGGCAATCATCCACCACACATTGGAATGAATTTATAACTCATTCTATTATCTACCAAATGACCATTAACTCCCATATTTTGGGAATTATATTCATATTATGTAGTTGAGTGTGTTTGTGGGATGAAATAGAGTATGATGGAGACTGGTATTGGAAGGTGTCATGGTCTCGAATTAGGTGTGTGAATCATTCTTGACCATTGGAGGAGGTGATGTTTAGTATACCAAAGAAATATTTCAAGAATTATAAACATCACACTCAAATTATAGGATAATATTTCATGTAAAATGGGATGGACTATCAAATAGAATTTAGAAAAAAAAAGTATTGAGTAATGAATGAACCCAAATAGCCAACCCCTAGGTTCAATTTCTAACTTACTAACTTCATCCTATCATCATTTTCATTGAATGATTATTGTACTTGTTTTTAATTCAAAATTATAAAACCTCATATTGACATTATTTTCATAAAATAATAAATAATGATAATACATTAATTTTTTAGGATTAGTGAGTGATTTATTATAAAATATTCTCAAGAGATATGGCTCAGGTTAACTGCTATATTAAAGTAGTAAATATAAATAATATTTTTAACAAACCATGATAGGTATGTCAAATTTTGGTTCTATTTCCAAGGTGGTAGTTCCAAAAATTTAATTTATAATTTTTATGACTTGTTATTCCAATACTAAACTTTACCCATTAAATTCATAAATTAAAAAAACTTTACTGACCAAACATAGAAACCATAATTAATAATTTTATTTTAAATAAATAACACTTATATACTCAATTAAAAATTCTAGTGTACCAACATGGTAGGAAACCCAAATCAAACATTTAAAGATTTATATGCACTAAAATTTTTGTATCCTCACAATCGAATTGTCATTCCTACTTTTGAAAATGGATTTTGTTTGAAAATCAATATAATACAATTGTTTCTAGATTTCCATAGCTTTATAGGTTATGTACTAAATAAAAACATCAAGGAGCTTACCCAAGTCTGCTTAACTTTTTAAGTGAAGAGGAGTGGTCTAGGGGCAATTAAAGTGGAGTGCATTCCCCTTTTCACTTTAAAGGGCTATTAAAGTCTATTTGTATATTCTACACCCTAGGGAATTTCATGGATAGGATGAAATATAGTGAAGATTCTCACAATTATTTTTCCCACGTCTATATTCAATACCTTAAGAAAGAAAATCTATGACATCTAATAATCTTAATGAGAAACCCTTTATGAGTACAAGGAGAAGTTAAAGAAACTATGTGTCAGATGCCTACATCAAGCAGTTGAAGGGAATAATTTTCTTGTATTTTTATATCAGGGTATTTTATACTATGATAGGAACCTATTAGATGCATCATTAGGTGTATCCTTAAAAGATAAGCCCCCATTAGAGGATAAGGGACTTGTTGAAAAGGCAGCACAAAACTCCCAATATTTTAACATAAGAGGTACTAGTAACATAAGTATTAATGAGGTAATAACTTCTGAATAAACTCTATTTCTTAAATCTAGGCTTAAAGAACTAACCATCCTTATGAGAAAAATATCATTGAAACATACCAATGAGAACTAATCACTAGTTAATGTATGTGTTTTATACTCATCTCCAAACCATTTCATCAACCGGTGTGCTAAAGTGAAGGGAATAGAGAGTTATGTAAAAGTCTTTTAGAAAAAAAAATTCATAAAAAATCAAGGATGAAGGATAAATCCACATGTTCATTTTGGATTTGTAAATCAACAAGATAAGACTATACTGCCCAACTAAAATCAATATCATTAACAACCCCCTTATCGGTAGAAAAACCAGTCCCAAAAAACCCATTATACCAATAACTATCCCCTTTTAAACAGATTTATAACCAACCTTTATATCAATAAAAACCACTCTTTTCCATTTAAATAGAACCTATGAATAGTTATCCAATGGTTAACTACCACCAATACAAAAACTATAAGAACCTTGAGTTGAAAATATAAGGACTAAAATAGTATAGCTAAGGAACTAGTTAATTATTTTAATGGATGTTTTTTCCAAAAACTAAGGCAATATGTTAGATCAAATAGTGAACAACCCAAAGTAGAATTTGGGTATGATAAAAAAATAATTAGGAAGGATATTAAAATCAATTACATCCTTGAACTTGATAAATCCTACCATAACCTTAATAAAAACAAGCTATAAAGTGTAGGTAGACTCCTAATACCCAACCACTATAAGAGTAAAAATAAGAGGAGGAGAATACTGAAGCTAGAATAAATAAATCATAAAAATCAAAATAAAGGTAGAAAATTGAGAAGAAAAAAATACCACTGGCATTCCCATCTAGAATGATTCGATCCAAGAATATTTAGGTGGAATAACATCAAAGGAAAATTCTAGAAATTTTTCAAAAAGATGAGATTAGTATCCCTATTATTAAATCACTTGAACAAATCCCAAAGTATGATAAGTTTCTGAAAAAAAAAATATACAACAAAAATAGGAGTCTTGAATAGAATGATATGATCATATTAGGAATAATTGAATCATCTCTGTTCACGCCCTAATTACCCACCTAATTTCAATACCTATAGATATTTTTTATCCCTTACACCACTTGTTCTATAATTTTTTCTGATGATTTGTGTGATCTGGGTGATTTTATAAATGCCATTCCTCACTCTGTGTTAACTACCTTACAACTTGTAAAGAGATAAATATACTTTGCAGCTAGAGTCTTAGAAGATGTATTGGTTAGATTCCATAAATTAATTTTCCAAATTGAATTTTATGTACTCAATGTAGAGGAAGATAAGATCTCATCACATTGACCCATTATTTTGGGGTGACCTTTCTTAAATACATCCATGACAATAATATATTTGCATGAATGAAAACTTGTCATGGATATTAGAGGAGGAATTTTACACTTCCATATTTTTGAATCTATGAGGCTACATTCATATGATCACTCACTCGTCACACTTTTACATTTTGAAGAGTCTAAACCCATTAAATACCCAAGTATGTTACATGAATTTCTATCCTTAGGAAAACACTTAATTATTGAAAACTCAATAAAGGATGAAGTTTTCTATAATTATAGAGAATCTATTTTTAGATTGGAGGAAATGGTAAATAATTAGTTTCTTATGAATGTAATTATTTTCTTCATGGATAAGAAGATTATATGTCATCTAGTGAGTAATTATTTCAATATTTAGAAGTGAGGAACCAAAATTTAATTTCTTTTTATAAAAACCCACGATTATGGAATTAAATCCCCATCCCATTGATTTAAAATATATCTTTTAATGGAAGGAGAAAAATTTCCAATAATAACTGCTAATAATCTATCCATAATCCAAGAAAAAACATTCATTTAACTTTTGAGGAAAAATGTATAAACCATATATTGGAGTTTAGGATATATTCTAGATATTGATCCAAGAATCTATTCTTATAGAATTTTTATTGAGGGAGATTCCAAATATATTTGGATGATATAAAGAAGACTAAATACCACAATGATGGTGGTAGTAAATAAAAAGATAGATATTCTTGTAGAGGTATACATTTTCTACCCATATTTAACTCAAAATGGGTTAACTCAATCCATATAGTAACTAATAAAACTAGCCTAAAAAATGTGATAAATGAAAAAAATGAGTTAATCCATGTAAGAATTAAAAATAGGTAGAGTGTCTGTATAGACTATATGAAAATAAATCAGGTCACTAGGAAGGATCATTTTCTCATCACATTCATTGATTATTTGTAAGATATAATAGAAATACAAATTCACTATAGTTTCTTGGATGGATTCTCAAGATATTTTTAGGTACCCATTTCAATATAGTACCAAGAGAAGACATCCTTTAGATGTCCCTTTGGTGCATTTTCTATATAAGGATTCCATTTGGACTATGTAATTCCCTAGGTACATTTTATAGGTGTATGGTAAGAATATTTAATAATCACATGGAGGTTTTCCTAGATGTTTTCTTGGATGAATTTACTATATTTGGATATTCATTTGATAATTATTTGAAAAATATCAAAAAAAAAATGAAAACCAACCTTGAAAAAAATATTACTATGAATTTTGATAAGTGTCACTTCATTGTAAAAATAGGAATTGTATTGGGGGATATCATTTCACAATAATTAATTAAGGTTGACAAATACAAAATTTAGGTGATAAATTCTTTTCCTTACCCAGCTTATCTAAATCATGATATATCTTTTATAGGACATAAAGTATTTTATAAGAGGTTTATTAAATATTTTAGTATGCTTTCTCTTCCCCTTTCTAGATTAATTTTTTAAAGAATATGTTTTTATTATAATGTTTATTATATGGAAACTTTTGATAACTTAAGGAGTATATTGATCACCCCATAATTGATGTAGCCCCAAAATTGGGAGAAAACATTTGAGTTACTTTGTGATGATTCCAACCAAGTTATTGAAGTAGTTCTTTCTAAAATTATTAAAGGGAAACTTCTTTTAATTGATTATGCCTCAATAAAATGGGATATTTCTAAACTCAACTACACAATAATATAAAAATAATTTCTAGTGGTTTTATTTAATTTAGATAAATTTTAATCATAATTTATTAGAAGTCATAATATTTTTTGATAGTGAAGCCCTTTGGTAATTTATAAAAAAGATCAAATCCAAACTATGGATAGTCAGATGGATGTTGTTACCTTAGGAATTCAAATTAGATATCAAATAAAGAAGGGAATAGAAAATCTAGTGGTATATCACCTAATTAGGCTACTCAATATTTTTAGTGTAGAAATTATAGATCAATAACCATTGAATTATGACATTCCCAGAGATTAGTTATACTTCATTTAAGTATAAGGGACCTCATATATATATATGGTCAACTATTTACTATCTTCTCAAGTCCAAACTGACTAAAATACCCATTAAATTTAAAGAAAAAATCTAAATAAAAATTTTACATTTGGGAAGATCTATATCTATGGAAAAAATTTAATGACTAGATTATAAGAATTTTATTTCCATTAAGTGAGTTTGAAATTATTTTTAAATTTTTCCAGGCATTTCTTTGTGGGGACCACTTTATACCTCAAAGGATAATTAGGAAAGTCTAAGAATTTAAAATTTATTTTCATAATTTGTTTAAATATTCACATGAACTTTATAATAATTGTGAAAAAATTTAGTTTTCTAGAAACATTTCAAGGTTAAATAATTTGCTAAAAGACCAATTAGTTTTTGTGAAATTCTTAAAGGGAAATATATTTTATGGGACCCTATACAATGTATTTTTAAAACTCTTACATTATTTTAATAGTTGATTATATTTCAAAATGGGTGGAATCTAAATCCACCAAATATGATGATACTAATATTGCGTGTTTTTTTATTAGAGCTAAAATATTTTTTAGGTTGGAAGTTCCAAGGTCCATCATCAGTGATTATAATGACCCAAGATTTTGGATCCTTTAAAATACATTATATGTTCAATAACTTGTGTCACATGCTACACAAAACATAAAAATCAAGAAATATTAAGTATAAATTATTAATAAATATTTAATAAATACTACGATGGTAAACCATTAATAGTTATTACCTTTAGAAGGTAAATAATTAATATCAGTTAATATTAAAAAGTTTATTTCTAATAAAAAATGTCTGTATATTATAAATTTTACTTTCAAAAGATAAATTTATAAATTTTAGATTTTAAATTTCTTAAATTAAAATTCATTTCTTAATTCATCATAATAAAATAATCTTAGGTTTAATTTTTAATTTTTTTCTAAAATAATCACTTTTTAGGTGAATAGTGAAAATAATGATTAATGGAATCAAATTTATTAAATTATTTTATTATATAAATAAATTGAATGTTTTTGAAAAAAATAATATAAAATTAAATATTATAAATTTGAATAAATAATTTTAAAATACCATATTGCACTTATAGACCCATGCTCAGCATTTTAAATATTTATATAGTGTTTTAATAAAAAAATGATTGTCTGGTTGTTTTGTTTAATTATGACATGATGAAATGAATTTTTTTATTTTTATTTATAAATAAATTTTATTTTAATGATAATAATTTTTTATATTCAGTTTAATTAATTTAATTCATAATTATATTTTAATCATAAATCTTTTTTCTTAAAATTTAACTTTCTCAAAAAACTGGTTTTATGTGTTACATACACTAACGTTAAGATTAATTTTCTTAAAAATAGAAAGTAAATTTTATAAAATTATTCTTATATTTTAGATAATAATTCATATACTAATTAATATGTCCAATTTTATTTTTACTTATAAAAATTATGTTATTAGGATTAATGCTAATTACCATGATAATGGTGAAACAATTATTTTAAAATTAATTTTTTATTAATATCAAGAAATTTATATCAAAATAATAAAATGTAAATCATTTAAATAATGGATATAATTTTATTTATAAACACATAAATAAATAAATTACAATTTATTTAATTTTTAATCAATACTACATAATATTAATAATTCCCAATGGTCAAAATCTCATTTTTCTAATAAAACTATTTTTCTTCACATTATATGTTCAAATTTAAAAGTTAATTTCATAATAGATATAAATTGAATTTGATTATATATAGATAAAATTTAGTTTCATCACACCCAAATTTTTTATATGGGTTATGTTATTTGTTTAATAAAACACAAAATCACATAGTTAAAAACTAGTTACCAAGTTTAAAAGTAAAAAAGTAAAATTTAAAACTTAATGATAAAAGCTATATAACATGTTTAAAACATGTCTGGAAACACATGATTTTTTATTTATCAACAAAAAGACACCAAAAATCAATAATTTTGAAAATTTGGATTCATTTACCATGGAATAGTGTCATGTTATTACTAAATTATAAAGGGTGTTTCCAAAAGTTCCCTTTTCCTATCCTATAAAAGGGGATCACTTACACCATTTAAAACACAAACCTAAATTTTGAATTAATCCTTTAGAATCTAAAATTTTACTCTCCCTATAACCCCCTCCCACCAAAATAATCCCCTGGTCTTATATAGTTATCTTAAGACCTTCAATTTTAAGGGAAGTTCCAAGGAAAAAATTGAGTCCCCAACGTAAGTGTTATCTCCTCTTAGGATTTTCTTCTTAATATTACTCTCCCAAATATATCATCACCATAATATTATGATAAATTAATTATAATTATATTAATTATATATTTTTATATTAGTTATTCAAAATTTATTTATTTATTTCATCCACTTAGAAAAACATAAAAACATCATTAGTGTGTTGTGCAGACTACCACCTGCACGAAGATACATCATTTGTTTTTTGTTGCCACTTTTAATGGTAGGTATTAACAGTGGTAATGATTAATAAATCATATATAATATAACTATTATTCAAACATATAAATATAATATCCACTTGCAAGCCCTCTCACATGTTGAGAAACAAGAAGACTGATCTTGTGTATGTGCGCATTACCGCCTCCATGATGAAGCATTCTCCGTTTTTCATTTAGATTTTCATAAAGTATATAAAAATATTAAATTATATTTAACCATAATTAAAAATAAAAAATTATATCATTTTTATTCCTTTATTATGATATTATGTCAAAAGAAACACCTCTTTAACCATATTCATCAACCGAGTTAAAGTGTGTTCAAGTTTGGGTCAGTTTAACCACCTACATGAAAAATTATTCAAAATATAATAATGGATGACTATGGGAACATTAAAAATAGTATTTTTTTAATATATTAAAAAATTATTATTTTTATATTATGTATTTAACTTATTAATAATGTAACACTTTCATTCTCTAAAATTATAGAAATAAACCATTATCAATTCAGTTTTCACATAATGTAACCAAACCAATTATAGAATGAAATAAGAAAATTTTAATTAAATATAAGTTATATATTATATTTTATTAAATGATATATAATTATTGAAATTGTAATAAAATTATGTGTAGTTATATCAAAATTATTAAACATGTAATAAATAGTTAAAGTTAATAACATGTGATGGTCATAATATGCTGTAACTAATTAATGTACTCATAATAAAGAATTATAATATGGATTATAAAAGGGTAGTATTTATGATTAATTTTATTAAATAGGATATTAATTTATCTATGTTTTTTTTCAATAATTTAATGTTTCATCATCTAAATAAGGAAACAAGTTAAGGGTTTATGTCATAATTTGATTTCATTGATACATGTTTATGTTATACGCCATGTTTAATTTATTATTGTGTAATTAACACCCCATTATAAAATTTATTTCATTATTATATTATATTTAATGATATTGAATGTCCCATGTCATGTTAAAATTCTCATGGTATTTTGGTTCCATTATTACAGAATTTATAAGTGTTTGTTGTCTCAAGTTCACTTTCATTGTGGAATGATTTGATGTTTTTCAACTATTTCTCTTTTATATGGTATAGATACTTATTATATGATTTACTTTAACATAAATTTCCCTTGTTCATGAGATATAAATTTTTATTTCTTATTATCTCCAAACTTTTCTTTCGATCCATTCACTTCTCAAGTTGTAAAGGTTTCTTTTTCTCAAATTTGAATCCCTTGAGGCATGTTTATGATAAAAAAAATATATCCTTTTAAATAGTTTAAATACTATCCCATTGAAATTTTATATCATGATTCTAATATATTTAATTTTATTAAATTTTCTATTTAATTTTCTACCTCTAATGGGTTTTCTATTCAATTTATACAAAGGTTTTAAGGGGTTTTCATGACTCAAATCTTATATTTTAGTCATAATCTATAATCATGACTATTATATTTAAATATTGATATATTATAACCTATGATGATTTTGTGAAACATATATGCCTTATTTTCTAGGTAAATACTGTTTCACACAAAATTATTCTTTCTTTATGTTTTTATTATTTTTAAAATTATATTTTTGTTAAGAATGATTCCCATTTATTTTAATGTTTTTTTCTTTAGTATCCATGTTTTTTACATTCCACCAATGTTCACATTTTATTTATGGAAAATAATTTTTTTATCTCCAATGATCCCTTTATTTACCTTAATTTATTTTAAATAAAATGTTTTGTTATTATTTTAGTGATTTGGGTTTCTAAACAAAGGTTATTTAAAAAAATTTAAATGGGTTTTCTTATCCTTTACAGAATAAAAATTTTATCATCCAATATGAATTTTCTTTTGATTACTCATCTTTATTTTTTTCAAGTTTCCATTATTAAATAATATTTTTAAAATTAAAATTTATCAAATTATTTTCACTTATTTTATGGAAAAGATTATGTCTTTTATAATTTTTCATTATTAAATATTCTCTTAAAAGTAATCATTTTCAAAGTATTTTCAATTATCTTTTTTGAAACGTTTGTTTCTTTTCAATGATTTTTTATTAAGAAATTTTTTTGATAAGGTTTTCAAAATTATTTTCTTTACCTTCAATTTTTTTTAAAAAGTAATTTTTAGTTTAATTTTTTAAAATGGTTTTGGGAAGACTTTTGTATTTTCACTTATATTTACCAACCAAGGTTAATTTTTCATGAAGTGATGTTTTGATCACCATTTATATGTTACTATGATATGATTTCTTTCTAAAAATGATAGTTTTCATATTCTATGTTTTCTTAAGTTTATGTTATGTGATGTTTTTTCTGTTATAAGAAATCCATTCCTCTTACAAGGTTTCTTTATGAGATAATGATGTTTTATTTTCAAATGGCACAAAAATATATGGATTATGAGATTGTTGGGACCTGTATCTCCCTCTAATTTATTTGGTAAAGGATTATATCTCATTAGATAGAAATGTTATGTGAATAGGTTAGAAAGTTTCTAGGTTGATAAAGGATGATTGTGATAGAGTTAAGATCTAGTCACAATTTTACATGTGAACAGGTTAGAAATTCACTAGGTTTACAAAGGGTGAGTGTAATGGTCTTAAAATCTATTCACAATTTTATATTTGAATAGATTAGAAAGTAATTAGATTCATAAATAGTGGGTGTGATGGCATTAATAACTACTCACAATTTTATGTGTGAACATGTTAGTAATTAACTAGGTATAAAAATGGTTAGTGTGAAGGAATTAAGATATGCTCAAAAATTTACATTTAAATAGGTAGACGTGTAGCCAGGTTCACAAGGATAAGAAATTTTATTTATATGATTGTATTACATTTTTATGTTATTTATCATGTTTTTCCATGTTTTCATGATTATGAATTATTTTAAAAGTATTCAACACTTTTATATCATGCTCAAATGTTTTATTATTATTGATATTTTTTAAGTCATGTCATTTATTTTATGGTTCATTAATGATCTTCTTATGATATTATATTTATTTATCTAGTTTTATGATTATTATCTATGGTATTTTGATCTTTTATTATGTTATTTATATCTTTATCATATTATCCTTCATGTTTTTGATCTAATCCATTATGATATGTATTTTTCTCTTACTGATAGTTTAATCTTACCCCTTTCTTATGTTTCAAATACCCAAGTAATAACACTACAAGAAAATCACCATTTTTTTGTGGTTATTTTTTTTTTTTGGAAATTTAAACTACCGCCAAATGTTTTTGTGATAGTTTCAAAGAACCCCACTAAATTTAGTTTTTTATCTAACTCATGGTGGTTCCTTTCATTTAGCATTGGTTCTTTGTAAAAATTATAGAACATACATTTAGCATCGATTTTCTTCATTTTACTGGTGGTTTTTTAGACAAAAAAATGATGAGGATTTATTAATGGTTTTAACCACCACTAAATCCTAACTATTTTTTTCCAAAAAAAACTATCGCTAAATAATAGTATGGAATATTTAGTGTTGGTTTTAACTACTTCCCAAAAACACATCATCATATAGGGGTGGTTTAAACTTTTTTGAAAAAAATGACATATTTAATTATGGTCTAAACCGTCGTATATTATGATTTAAAAAAAACAAATATAGAATTTATAGCCCCATAATAACCCTAGAAAAAAACAAACAATGCATAGAATATTCTATACAAATGTATAGATAATATTTACACCTTCCCATTTTACAAAAAACCGAACATTCCACCATACAGTTATACCAAATGTACATATCTTATAATCATAGTAAACATAAATCAATAACATAATTATATAACAAATAAAACATAGCATACAGACACATGGTTATAAAAAACATACATAGGTCACATGATATCTCGATCCCATCTAAAATGTAAGAAAAAGATAAAAAGCACATACATTGGACCTACTAAAATACCCAATCCACATTACCCTGCCTCCAACTACCTGTCAAGATGCTCTATTCAAATTCACTACACATTTTATGATAAGAAAAAATAAAAATATGGTTTGTATACAGATGAGGGTGCCTTTTCAAGGTGTGAGGGAACATCTAAGTAGGGTCTTAGAAAGTTTCCCTTGTACACACCATCATATACATGTATGAACAAGGTAAAAATAAACATATCACATAAGATCATGAATGACATTTTATAACTTAGATACCATGACTATATTTTCATAAGGTATTTATGTGCTAACTTGGACACTATTATAAATTATCGTACCTATATTGATTTCATTCCAAAATCTCATTATCACCTCACCTTGTTCCATCATACTCATAACCTGGTGTATACCTAAAGAATCAAGGTGGGAATTATTTAAGTGTTTGACTCACTACCTAAAAAATAATGCTAAAATCTTACATTTGAATCCTAAACCACTTCCTCGTCAATCAAGGTAGTGTCTATCATCCATGAATCTCCTCATACCATGACCAAACCCTATAACTAGGTATGTTCCACTGTCTCAATTCAATCTTACTCAAGTAAAGTTTCAATATCCCAATGCAAGACTACTCAGTGAAAGGTAATACTTCATGAAAATAAGGAATACATCTCACCCATGGTATTCTAGCCAGATCCATCTCACTCATAGTGTGTCCAGGCCTCAGGATCCTCTACCCCACCCGGTCTTTCACCTATCATAAGCACAAAAAATCATACACATGAAATAACAAATATGTAATTAATCCAATCACATAGCTCACTAAAATATCCAATTGTTCTAGTCACTTGAGACCCAACCCCTCATATCAAAGCATGTATTCCCTATCATGGAACCAACTATATCCCCCATAATCATCATGATATAAGATCATTGATATGATCTCATACCTATCACCTATCGGTCACACCACTAACCACAATCTCCCCTGACCCAAACCTCAGGTCATAGTCCAACTATACAAAATCCATTATCTCTTTTATTCCCACTACCTAGGTATCTTCCCAAACTATCATTCTTTATACCCCTTGGAAACATGATTCCATGTATTGAACAAATACCATGACCTTCATATAGGTTCCATTTCCCATATCTTAAGGAAGATATTTAAGCCTTCCACCTGGTTAGAACCCTTCTCTATCATTCATCATCTCATTACAAAGGACTCATCACACTCATAGTGCTCATTAAGCCTCTACCCACATTTATGAGGGTGTTTCTCATGAATCTTGATCAATATGGTCATCTCACCCATTTTTTCATTGGTCTTAATCCTCTAATGCATATCGTGTTATCCTTAAGGAAACCAACCAAGGATACCCACATCAAGTCTCATATCCAGATACCACCTGACATCTTTTTTCAACTTTCACAATACCCTCTAACCATGGTGACATGGTCACCGGAAAATTATAATTACCTATAGTGATAAAAAGAACTTATTATGAGCTTAAGAGACACAAAACAATCCTATAAATTTCTTTATAGTTTTCATAGACTATAGTAATCTACACAATCCCTTGAAACATGAATGAAATAATGTAATCATATATAAAAAATTATATTTATTTACAAGAACTATAACATTCCATCATATATGCCTTGAAAAAAACATTCCACCATATAGTTATACCAAATCAGGATGTAAATGGTTTCAACCTCTTCAAACATGAGAAATCTTGAAAATTTCATGAACTCTGCTTGTCACCCTCTTCATATCTATCTCAACTTCCTACTATTAGCACCTGCAAGAAAATTATATTAAAAATTAAATCGTGTTGTATATTTATATTTAAACTTAAAAACAATAAACTTTTGTGAACTAAATGATTTTTAAGTTGTGTGATTTACCGCTCACCACCGGTCATCGATGCAACATCACTGGGGATAGATCTAGTCTTCTTCTTATATAAATCAACCAATGCTTTTTGCAAAGCAGATATCTAAGCCCCATGTTAATGAATTGTGATTTTCATAGAGATAAACTCTCTCTGAGCACCTTAGGGTAGGGAGTTAATACAAATAGGAGTAGATGCAGCTTAAATCCCTGATGTCCTGCTAAAGACCTCATATCGTAATTGTCCCGAACCTATCCCTCAAACTCGACAAAGATGCTCTTTCCTAAGTACTTTACCAACTGGGTCATCTTGGGAGACTGAGAAGGACTACATGGAATTATAATCCCATAGATGTTTAATTTTTACTTATAAATAAAATATCAATCATATTTAAAATCAATATATATTAACATAGTGATAACTGATAATAAGTTATTATAATGAAAAATTAATTCATACCCTAGCTTCTTTGGTAGTCTCATTAATATAACTCCCATAAATTTTTTTATGAACATCCGACCATAGTTCTATTTGGGATACTTGGTGCCCTAAATTATTTGACTACATTAAACAAAGATAAATCAAAAATTTAATATATGTTATTGATAATATAATCTTATAAATATTTAAACTAATGAAAATATTACAAGAGTCGATCGATTTATGGAAAAAATCTTTGACCTGACAGTGTGAGGGATGATTTTATTATCTTGACTTGATGCATTATTCCATAAAACATCCTGAAATAAATAACATGTAACTTAATAGTAATGTATTTAGTGTCATATCCTTTTCATATCCATGTATAAATGTCAAATGAGATTATTATAATAATATATATTTAAATACCACATGCTTCTTATGATGATGGCTATCAAAAAAAATTCATTTATCTCTAGGTACCCCATTGGGTAACTTATCATATAGTTCTTTGGTGTTCAATGAAGTATCGTTGAATTCATTCCATAATAAATATTTAAAATCCTTCTATTTCTTACCCAAAATTTTCAATTTCCACTTTCGTGTTATATGATCAGTAATGGGAAAGTGGATAAACATATATGTGACCACCAAAAGAATCATTTTTCCAAGATTAAGGAATATGCCTCAAATCATCATACATAATCATAAGGGTAATTAGATATACTATCAGATGGCCTATAATCAGGCCAAATAATCTCATGACATTATCTGTAGGGGCCCTATAGCAGTCAAATGGGACAACTATCTTTAGTCCATTAAAATTTTAGACATATAAACTTTTAATGTATCTCTTTGTAGTACCATTCTTCCCATATTTTATAAAAAATATTTAGTAGTATAAAAAAGTTAAATAACTTCATCCATATTAAAATTTGTTCATATAATTATCACCCTCCAATATCCCCATAGAGTGGCGACCTGCCCCCTTACTGTTGAGGTTGCTGAATGGGGAGGAGTTGGCTGAGCTGCTAATGGAATGGTGATGGGATGCTGATTGAGGGTGTGAGAGATGGTGTATGGGGAAATTGGAGGGTGTCTCAGATTATATAGGGAGGAAGATTGATGGATCATCATCTATTGGTATAGTCTGGGGAACGTCAACTGAGAGTCTACTAACATCAATATAATGCTTCCTCCTTGGCATTACTATCATTTAATCAAAAAAATTGTCTTCAGAACATATATTTCAAAAACTTCATGAAGAAAAAAAATTATAAATGATAATAGATTACCAGTATAGACAAAAAAAATATGCATATCTATTAAAATGAATGACTACACAAATAACATAAGTGGTTTATAAATGAATTAATGACTGCACATGCAATCATTTTATCCTTAAATCATGTTGTTTTCTTGCTTGATAATTAATTAATCTACTTCATCCACCCCTTCATAACTAATATTTTCAATATCATAATGGAAAAAATAAGTTCTCTTCTTGTTGTTGATGGGATTCTATGTCATAGGTAAAATCTTCCACTTCACTACCCATATCATACAAGTGTCTTTGTTTTATGTGATAAACTACACTCCACCCCTCATCCACAACATATTCAACATAATATACCATTTTATATTTTGATGATAAGATATATAGATAATATAATTCACAGTCACTGACATCCATCAAGTGATAGAAGTTCATATAAGTAAATTTAAAGGAATCTCTTTTAACAGCCATAATAATATCGACCCAATTTAATTTGAATAAAACAACTAAAAATTCCCATGGTAGTTTAATTAAATAATATAATTCAACTTTCTATAGTATCACACTTTGTAAAACATAAATATACCATTATTTTGTGTTTTCAAACCCTCTTCTCGATCGACTAAATGAAATTTAAAGTCATTCACATTGTATGAATTGAACTTTCTAGCCTATTTTAGAGGACATTGAGCAAGAAACTTCAAATATTTTGGCAACTCATCTTGAGTATAAATATTTATGATCTATAAAAAGTATTATGTATTATTAGATTTAAAAAATATATGTGTCAACCTAATATCTGTAATTATTTCAATATTTTTGAACTTACACTTCATGCAAACCATTATACAAGTTATTTATTAAAACCTTTTTTTATATCTTTTTCATTTACTTTTAGGCCTCTCATTCATCTATTTGTTTGTATCCTAAAATATTAAACAAAGGGATCTGAAATTTTTATATTTAGAAGCACATATCTATATACCTGTAATAATTCCATTTCTATTAGTGTAACATTTGAGTTCCTCTCAACTGATCATCCAATAGTAGGAAATTGTTTTGATTTCTGATGTAGTTGAGATTCATTAGATGTGTTGTTAACATGTCCAAATTTATTGAATATTATCTCAATATAATCCAAGTATCTAGAACAAAAGGTAATACACTCATCTTCCAAACAGACTTTAGAAATAAAGCCTTCCGGCTGATCTTTATTTTTAACGTATGATTTCAAATGCCCAAGATATATGTGAAATAAAATAAAAAAACATAATTGTGTATTTAATGAAGTGGAAGGAATTGTTTACTTAAATGAAAAACATATAAATAAAGTACCTCTCAATTGGATACATCCATCTATAATGTACAGGGCCTCTTAATTTAGCTTCCTCAACCAAAAGCATGGTTAAATGCATCATGATAGTAAAAAACGATGAAGGAAAGATCATCTTCATAGAACAAAGTTTCAATACAAATCTCTCATCAAGGTTTTCAAGATCAAATGGTTGTATAGTTTTCTCACATATTTATCTTAATAATGTGAAAAATTAGAGTACAACATTAGTAAACTTTTCAGGTAATAATGTACACAATTCCAAAGGTAGTAACTATTATAACAAAATATGTGAATCATGACTTTTAAATCCATGTAACTTATGATTCTTTAAGAAAAAACACCTTGAGATGTTACTTGAATACCCATAAGACACCATCACATTTTTTAAAATTTTAAGGAGTGTATCTTTATCTCTATTTTTCATTGAAAAAAAATTTAGAGCATACTTTCCATTCTCATCTAGATAGAGATCACACTTTATATTCATTGTTTGTAAATCTTTTCAAGCATTGATATCGTCCTTTGATTTTACATGCTCATTAAGCAATGTGAAGATTCAATTGTCACAAAAAAAATTAATATGTATAACTTCAAGATTATGCTGCAACAAATTAAATTCCCAATACAAATTTTTTAAGAATATACATTTTTTCTTCAATTGTTGTGTTCTAATTTCACTTGATGATGCACTTAAAACTCGTTTCCCACTATCCTTAAAATTATCCACCTTCCCAAATTTTGTTTCAACATTTTCAAGTTGTTACCATATTTTATAACCTATAAAAAAATTTCAAGGTCTTCTATGATCAATAAAATCATTGAATTTTTACTTATTCAACCGAGATCTATGAGATGCATCAAGAAATATTTGATGACATAAAAAGAAACATTTTTTACTATGAGGTAGTCATTAAGGCTCAAAATAATTTTTACAAATAGGAAAATCCAAACCCATGTAAGTGTTCTAGCCAGCTAAATTTCCAAGTCTATGAAATTCACTAATGGTCCACATTAAAGCATCTTTCATTTTGAACATTGTTCTAGAAAATGAATCATATGACTCAACACCATTGCTAACTCCTGTAATTCTTCAATTAGAGGATACAAGTATACATAAATATCATTTCAAGGCATTTTTTTCCAATAATAAAAATTGAAATGATAAAATATAATTGTTTCATACACATCCACAAAGGCATATTGTAAGGGATAAAAACAATTTTCCAAATTCTATAATTGGTTCTCAAAGTCCCAAATGGGTTAAATCCAATGGTAGCCAATCCCAATGGAACCTTACTAAGATTAGATGAGAAATATGGATGTAATGAATCAAGTTTCTTCCATGATTATGAATCTCTTGGATGTATTATTATCCCATCATTGTTATTATCTATAGAATGCCACTTCATGTGCTCAGCGGTTTTCGATGACATGAATAATATTTTTAATTGAGGGTTTAAAGGAAAGTAATGAAAAAACTTTGTAGGTGTGTTAATTTTATTCTCATTCATGGTAGTATATTGATTTAAACATCCAAAATCACTCATTGACTGAAATCTAGAAGAATAACATTTTTTCAATCATGTATGCTTGAATGCTCTCCCTAATAAAGCATACAATCATTGGGACACAAGTGTATTATTGTATAATACGGACCAAGATTGTTAAAAAAAATTCATATCATAAAAAAACATAGGGATATTTTCTTAAAGAAATTAATCACACAAAAATTCCAATATCATGGACATATCCTTATTTGTAATTCCATATAGACATTTGATATGGTTCAACTTCAGCAGAAAAGAAAGTTTTTAATATTTCAAACATCCACTATACAACTCTTGATTTCCATCATTAAATAAACCATGAAATGAATTTTTCTTCTCAATAAATTTTTCTCTTACATTAGTCTATATATAATCAAGAGTAGGATCAAATTATATGTTACAATCTTGATCTGGTTGTCCTATAGTCTCAAAAACATCACTTGTCAAGTTACTATTTGTAGCACCCTCAACTGGTTTTTCTAATATATTTTGATATTGATGTTATTGTATTGAAATAATGAATATATAATTTATATGGTTTTTTATTTCATTTTCCATTGTCGACAAATTTGAGAGCTCATTCTGTCAATTGACTTTAGTGCTCAAACTTTATGTAATGTTTGATTCTCCATGCCAAATCCAACACAAATATTTAGTAGGGAATTGCTTCAATATCAAGTGTTCATAAACTTCATCTATCTTCAATCATCTTCTAAATTTACATTTAGGACATGGACAATTTATTCTTCCATCAATGGATCAATTGGAAATTGAAAAATATAAAAACGTATCCTAACCCTTAGCACACCGAGGTGTGTTCCTTAGTAATTTGATTCATATTTTATTCATATATATCACAATGTGCCTACACAATATCAAAAAAATTAAAAACACATAAGTATTATACAAATTTATATAGTGAACATGTGTTACCAAATTTTTCTGAATTCACACAAATTAATAAATTAGTCATGTGTAGAACATGTGATGATTTTGTAAACTATACAACCATATTTATGGAAACTATATTGAAAATATATAAATTTAACCAAATAATGTAAAAACCATATCCCTTTCCATTATAATTTTTATCACCCTATAAATCCCTCACACCCTTTACAAACCCAACCATTATAAAAAACTTTAATAAACATCATATTTGTTTTTATAATCATGAATATAGTATACACAAGCATGAATCATATTTTATTAAACATAAATCTTGTCTTCATAGAGATCAGAAAAGATTCTATATAATCATTTGATAAATATTCATAAACATCATTTATGCAAACATTGAAATTTTTTATAAAAACATAGAAAACCCAAAACTAAAATAAAGTGACTTTATAATCCTTTATTAAAACGTTATAAACACTAAACTCTTAAATAATGAACACAATGTGATTTAAAAAGTTGTGAGAAATTTTAAATATACATTTAACTAAGTGAGGTACTTATAAACACTATGAGAAAAATATAAGAGACTATGATTAAATAGTGTTGTGAGAAATCATAATTATTTAATTAAAATAATTGAGGTATTTGTAATATTCAAAAACAAATAAACAAACATAAAACATATAAAAATTACACTAATCACTAACTTTATCCATATCAATAAAACTTAATACTAACAAACTCTACCAAGTTGAAAACTAATAAAGAGAACTTTAGTTTAAAAAATTATTATTAAGGTAATTTCATATCTTTAAGAGTGTTATTAATCAAGAATATTCTTATTAATTAATCATAAAGAGAGGATGTTATAATATAAATGAGGATAATTATATTCTTTTCAATACACTTCCCATTCCATCAACCAATGATACATAGTATATAAAAGGAATTCATGTTTGTTTACTATCTATATCTATATTTCTATCACCATATGAACATACCAAAACTATTTTACTTTTTAATTTAGATTCTAAACTTAAATCCACATGGAACTCCAACACATTTATTTTCTCAATTGTTTTCTATTTCATATCTCAAATCCCATGAGTTGATTTTTCCTTAGATTTTCAGTATTGATCATGTATAAATTGATGAAATTCAATTTTTTCTTTAACTTATTTATCAATACTAGCTTGAATAGGTATAATAAACTAATCATAAATTTGATAATTTTATTAATTACTTTATTGTTGATTATCTAATTCAAATTCAATTATGTTAATATTATTCTCTATTATTGTTTGTATTCAAAATTTATTGTAGGCCAACTCTACCATTCTAAATGAAGGAACCAATATTGTTATGTATTTTCAATAATAAAATTGTTCATAAAGACTATAATGAGATATTTATTTGTATTCATATTTAGGATACATAGTAGACAAATATTTTCAACATTAAAAACAAAAGAAAAAAATTAATTATTGTAATTGCACAAAAACACCTAACACAATGTCAGATTCTTGATAAAAAGAGAAATCAAACCTATATAACCTTATCTCTAGCATGGTCTTGAGTGAAGGAAATGGAAGGGAGAGGGATCAGGTTCAGACTATGACTCGGGCGATGAAAAGTGTGGGGGATACTAGTCAGAGTTTGTGATGGCAGCGCTGAAAAGGGATTGGGAGCACCGATAAGGGGGGTGGTGCAATAGTTTGGGGTTAGGAGTTGTGGCAGAGGGCTCAGGGGTGACAATAAGGGGGTGGGGATATGGTTTGGGGTTAGGGTCACAACAGAGGTATTAGGAACACTGGTGAGGGGAGTGGTGCTATAGTTCGGGGTCGGGGGGTGTGGTGGAGGGCTCTAAAGAGTTGTTGAGGGGGTGCTTCTATGGTTTGTGGTTGGGGGTGGATGATGGATCAGGAGCACTGATGAGGGGGTGCTTCTAAGGTTCGGGGTCAGGGACACGGCGGAGGGCCTGGGAGTCCCAATGAGGAGGTGGTGTTGGGGTGTATGGTCAAGGGGGAATGGGATCTCGAGGGAGAAGGTGGGATTCGGCGGAGGGCTCAGGAGAACCGGTGAGCTAGGGTTCTAGGTCGGGGGAAGGAGAGATTTGAGAGAGAAGAGGGATAAGGGTGAGGTGTGGGGGGAAAGTGTGTTTTTTGATAAAAACATAAAATTTAATGGTAGTTTATAAAAAACTACCACTGAATAAGTTGAATTTTTTTAGTGGATTAGTAAACCATTGATAAACAAAGAATATATTGTAGTTTAAATATGATCATATCTTGTGAGATGTCTTAAAAGTGTCTAGAAGACCATAATTATGGATAAAATTTTATAAGTTTTGTAAAATAAGTTATTTATGTAATTAATCCACAAGTCACTAAACCTTTACGTCCTTGGGTTTTATGACTTTTTATGAGGTGTATTATTTAAATCATTATATTAATGTATTATTTAAGTCATGTTATGCTCGAGTCACCTCATTTGGTATCATAGGAGGCTTTAGTTATTTTGTTAGATTAGTTTAGTTATTTTTTGAGATTATTTTATTTACCTTTGGTATCTGGGTTAGTGAACCTTATTAAAAACCCTATATTGGATTCATATTATATGATGATATCCTAAAATATTTGTAAATTATTGAGTGAGTGGTTTTCATAGAAATACATAATTTTCTAGAAACAAGAAAGTGGATGCAGTTGTAGAACATATGCACCTAGGGGTAATCACACTGAAAAGGGTTGGATTGGAATTGACTCAATCATCACCCTGATGCATGATGATTGGGCCTAAGACTACACACCTGGATAGATACTCCTATGAGATATTATTTGGTGAATCAAATGCTGTTTATGAACCAATATTATTGATTGATTTCCACATTACTATGAGGGGTAAGGTTGAGAAGTATAAGATAACCCAACTTAATGTAACCTATGTATAACCAAGAGAGTTTTAAGATTAACTGAGTATGGAATAAGTTGAAATGAAAGTATCATATGTTGAATAGAAATTTTCATGGGATAATACATCTTAGGATTGAGTTTTCATATTCATATGGTCATTTACTCTATTTTTTTTGGATATTATCATATCATTTTTTGTTTTAGTATTTGGTTGAATCAAGATCAAGGAAATAAATTTGTGAAATTTTGGTCCATAAAAACTCCTATGAAGCATATTTGCGATAAACATTTACCTAGTATTAATAAGTATAATTGCATAGATATCTTGGTAGAAGATATATGTTGTAACATCCTACACTAACTCATTATCTTGGGAAGAGAGAATGTGATACTAACGTTTAGTGGAATCCCTGTGATACAAAAGGCTAGGAATAAATTCCAAGGGCATAGGAGAACATTTAGGGATTATTTTCCTTTTAAAAACACAACCACAATAACCAGACAACATAAATCATAAACATCAAAACCATCTATATAATGAATGAGTAAAATCGTTAAAAATTAAAGGTAACACCAAAATAATAACAATATCATTGTGACAATATAATAAGGAACATCAACTAAAAATCCCAAAAGAAAACATTACCCAAATACACCAAAGTGGAATCAACCTAAGTACCACACGATCTAGCTCTGAACTCCAACACATCCTACCACGACAATGGTATAAAGATGCATCACTAGACAAATAAGATACCTTTCCTTGTCCTATATCTCAGTATAAAACATCTAAAAATACCAAAAAGTTCCCCAAGTAGGGGTTGATTATAACACTTAGTTGGTAATCCAAATAGAATTCTCAATACACACCCTTAGAAAAGAACAATCTAGCACGTTTCATATAAAATAGTTGAAAACATTTAAGCTGTTTATATAAAAATATAACTAAAATTCATGTGGTAAAAAACATAAACAATACTATTACCATTAATTAATACTTATAATAATCATTCTCATGTTCAAAAATACACATACTAATCCACAAACTCAATCTTGGTGTCATATAATGATAGTGGTACTTCACAACCATACTCCATCCCATTTTAACAATAATACCTCACAACCATACTCAGTACCACTTTGAACACACACCAATCCATTTATGAAAAAGTACAAGCCAATTAATTTTATATAAAACAACTATTTATTTGAAAAAAAATCAACAAATAGTTTTCTTGCATCAAACCATACCATAACTTTAAAACCATCATTTAAAATTATAAGAAAATATGTTTTCTAAAATCTACCCAATTTCCCACATTTCTAAAATATAAACAAAAATGGTTTCCTTTGAGAAATTAAACAATGTTTCCATATAAAATATGAGAAATTTTTTTGTATAAAAAATATTCTTTAAGTTCTAGAATTAGTAGAGATGAGAGAGAATACACCTACCTCTCAAAGGATGATGAAAATAAAGAATGACATTAAAAACATATAGATTCAATATCAAAATACCTTAACTTTAATAGATACAATAATATATCAACAATATTTACATCATAGAAAATAGATTTATCTATAATCTAATAGATATATAGATCTGAGATAGAGATAGGAGAAGAGTGGTTCTAAAAATAATGGGTAAGAACAAAGTCTTACCATTAATTTCAGATCTTTAACATACTTTGATTTGTTCAAAATTTTCTTCCAAATCAAAGGGATTCACCTTGGGATCCTAGTAGAGAGGATGAGTTCAAGAACCTAAAAGAATATAAGAATAATGATGGTTTTTGGTCCTTAATCTATATTAAAATACAATTTTTAGAGCATTTTATTTTTATCACATTGTTAAGTCATACATTTTAATAAATCGTGTGCCAACCATGCACATGCTGCTAGACCTAACCTAGGTAGTCGCATGATTTGACCACATAGTTTTACAAAACATACACTAACTATGTTTTTCTCTTGTATCAAGGCCAACCCCTCACGTAGTTGGCTTATACAGTTTGACAAACCATGCATCAACCATGTTTTTTCCTCTATCTCTAATTATGAGACTTCTCCTAGAATTCTCAATGTTTTTAAAAAATCGTGACTTAACCTAGAATCATGTAAATGACCCCCAACATCACCTTTCATGGTTTCCAAGAGATAGTTAGTGGTTTTTACTAACCATACTCAACATTACACCTCCAAAAACACTTCCAAATCACTTTAAAGCCTTCTTGAAATTCTAAAATTTCAACCCATGTATTATATAAGCTCAAAGATACATAATAAAATTGTAAATTACTGGAAACAAAGGGTGATAAAATCTCCCCACCATTATTATTTTCATTATTAGAAAGTGGGAGACCATAATTACTTTGGAAGAGCTTATGTCATTGCTCCAGTATTTCCTTTTATTATTCCCATGTCTCTTTTTAAATTTGACCATGTTTCCATAAAACTCATACCAAACCAATTATTTTCCAACATAATATATTATGTTTCCTATCCATAATCTGTATCATCACATGAATTAATATAGCATTCAGAACAAGATCAACATGGTCTCATTTAATTACATGGTCAGGGTTAGGATGGTGGTTTTTCAATTGAGATACATGAAATACATTAAGCATGTAACTGAACTTTGTTAGTAAATCCAACCAATAATCCAAATCTCCAACTCATTCAATTTTCTCAAAAGGGACAATGTACCAAGGATAAAAATTTCCTTTCCTACCAAAACGAGGATTCCCTAACCTTAGAGATATTCTCAATAAAATAGGATTAGCCACATCAAATGATAACGATCATTGATGATGCTATGCAAATGATTTTTGATGACTCTAATATGTTTCCATCCTATTTATAATCATCTTAATCTCCTATATTTCCTTATTCACTAGTCTAGGTTTGATAAGTGAAGCCTCACTTATTTCCACCCAACAAATTGGATAACAATAAGAACAACTATACAATGCTTCAAAAGGAGCCATATGTATAGAGGCTTAGTAACTTTTAATGTATGATAAATCCATTAATAGTATATTCTCACACTATAAGCTTAAAAAATCTATCACAAAATCTCTAGGAATGTCTTCAAATGTTTGGATCATCCATTTTTAATGTAAATCCATTTAAGGATGATAATCTATGCTAATGTTCAATTAGTTTCCAAGGGATTTTGGAAAGGAATTCCAAAATTGATATATAAACCTGGGGTCCTAGTTAGACATAAATGAAACTGGAATATGTTTCATCTTTTCAAATTCTCCAATGTAGAGTTTAGACAATTATACCACCATATTGGATTCATGAATAGTGATGAAGTGATCTAACTTCATGAGTTGATATAAAATCACCCATATGAAGTTGTGTTTCAAAACCATTATTGGTATACCTATTAAAAATCCATAGATATTTTCTCTTATTTCCATTGAGAATTAGTAAATAATGAAACATACTAGCTAGACATTGGTTCTCTATCTTGACCTATTGATAGGTGAGGCATCTAAAGGAAAATTCCACCACATAAATATTCATTTCAGCCTAAAAAATTATCCTCTTGGAGATTTATATATATTTTAAAAATCAAGATGAATAACCCATCATGAATGGTGGTAGTAATAAAGGAGTTTTCCCCGATTGGATAGAGGTACCACGATCTGGTCTCTAAAATGAAACATTGAACTCACATCTATCTTTGATCCATCAATAATCTCCCCAAAATTGAGTTTTTATATCATAGCTATATATTTATGATTGGATGTCTAATCAGTTCTAACCTACTCAACCAAATCAGGAGAAGAAGAAAATAAAAAATAGAACTACAAGATCACCTTGGTTAACACAATCTAGATGCATATCAAATATGGATAAAATTAGTTTTATTTGATCCAAATACACTTTAGACAAATGATTATATGACTTTTCTACTCAATGCATTATATATATAATTCTATTTACCCAATGTATACATCAAGTCAAAGTCAAACATTTTCAAGTATTCCATCAATCTATGTTTCCTTAGATTCAAATACCTTTGTGAGAAAATGTGTTTCGAGATCTTATGATTTGTAGAAACCATAAATTTCTCACCAAAAAAATAATGACGCCATTTTTTCAAGGAATGAACTATATCTATTAATTATAAATCGTGTTTTGGGTAATTCTTTACATACACCTATAATTATCTTTATCTATAAGCAACAACATGATCATCCTACATGAGAACACATCCCAACCCAGACCCAGATGAATCATAATAGACCACATAACCCTATCCCGACTCTGGAAATATAAGGATAGGTACAGATGTAGGAAAACCTTAATATCTTGAAAATATTTCCTTCACCCATCATTCCATTGGAAAGGAACACCTTTCCTTATCAAATCCATCATTGGTGAGGTAAGTCATGAAAAATAATGAACAAAGGATCAATAATATCATGATATGCTAAGGAAATTGTGTATATTAAATACATTCTTCAATGGTTTCCATAAGATAATAGCTTTTATCTTTTAAAGATCTATAGATACTGCTATTTCAAAAATTGTGTGGCCAAGGAAACGTACTTATTTTATCCATAAATCACACTTTGAAACATTATCATATAGGTGATTTTTTCATAAGATACCCAACACTATAGCCAAGTGTTGTTCATAGTAAACCTTAGTTATAGAATACACCAGAATATAATTAGAAAACACCACCACAAAGAAGTCAATATACCTAAGAAATATTTGATTAACCAATTAAATAAACACAATTTGTACATTTTTAACATCAAAGAGAAGAACCACATATTTTTAATGGATATAACAACTCCATAAAACTATTTTCAAAATATCCTCCTTCTAAACCCATAATTGGTGATACCTTAATCATAAATAAATCTTATAGAACCATGAGGATCTTATTAACTGATCAGATAGATCATTAATTCAAGGAATAGTATGGTGATTCTTTATCTAAACGTGGTTGAGATTATAATAATCCACAAAAATCCTAAGAGTTCCATATGCCTTCTTTACAAAAATAACTGGTGCTACCCCTAGAGATGTGCTCAGTCAAATGGAACATTTACTTTTTAAATAATTCATTTGAATATTCAATTACCATAATTATATTGGTTCCATCCTATAATGTGTAAGTGAAATAGGTCTGGTCCATAATAGGAGATCAACCATAAATTCCATTACTTTTTGGGTAGAAACCCAGTGAAATTATTCCAAATGAAATCTGTAAATTTGTCAATGGTGTTTAGAAAATATATATGTATTATTTTATTGATAGATTCCAAAGTAACCATTGAAAACTAATAAGATATAATCCTAAACACTGGTACTAAAGGCCATTCCCTACTTTTACTTACATTCCAAACTCTCATAAGGATATGCTTAATTCCATCATAAGATATAAAACTAACCTATTGGTCATAAGAATCTATGTGTGCCTTGAATAGTGTAAAATAACTCACTCCCAAAATTAGGTCATATAGGTTCTTCTCAAGAATAGAGAAATCCTATACAAACTCTACCTCATTGATTTTTATAGAACATGTTCCACACTTAAAGGATTGACACTCCCATTGTACCAAAGGTGTTTAGATTTTCAAGACATGAGGAATTATTTCAACTTGAAAACCCATATGATCAAAATCATGAGTAGTAATAAAAGAGTGGGATGAACCCATATCAAACAAGTTCTTCATGAGAGTATAATTAAAAATAATCATATCTCACGTCATCAAAGCTTAAAATTGATCCTCTGTGATCATCTAATTGATAGCATAAAGATTCTTACTGGCTCCTCCTTGATCCTTGATACCTATTGAGATTACATAACTTGAAGATTTGTGGTGTTCCTAGAATCATCTTGGATCACTCGTTTCTAATGATGGGAGTTATTCATATGATATTAACATTTCAATTCATAGGATATCTTAGAAACATGTGATGCATCTCCAGCACCAGGATTTGGAGTGTTATGACAATAACATTAGAGAAGTCCCGTATAATTAATTTGTGATATGATCTTGGTGGTGTCATAGTATTTTTATTCATATGATCAAGTAAACCACACTAAAAACACTCATTCTTAATCTTAGTCTATGTAGGAAGGTCAACAGATCATGTGGTCTAATTCTGAGATGTTTCTCCACTTTATAAGTAGGTTTCCCTCTTCTACTTATTCCTATAAGTTGAGTTCCCACCTATTCTCATGTAGATAAACACACTTCCTCTATCTAGATATCCTAATAAATATCTTTCCACTACCATCTCTTTATTTATCAACTTCATATAATCCTCAATACAAATAACAACTATCTTAGATAGAATCACCAGTCGTAGCCCAAATTCAAAGATGTGTGCTTTCAAAGATTCACTAGTAGAAAATTCTATGGAAAAGTGGAATAAGTTCATAAAATTATTTGTATACTCCATCATGGATATATTATATTGATTCATGTTGAATAAAGTAGTTATTCTTTTGATCTTGAATTTGTGAGGATAGAATGTTTTGTTGAATAATTCTTCAAATTCCTCCCATGTAATGACTTTGTCAACTTTAGATTAAATAAATAAATCCCACCATTTTCCTTGAATATCCTTCAACATATAGGTTTCCAAATTGAAATTTATCTTGAACAGTGTTCTAAGGGATTCAAATATTTGATTCATTATATTTATCCACACTTCTACTTTTTCATGCTTAGAATCCCCTCAAAATATGGGAAGATTCTATTTCTAATTTCTATGGAGTGATACACTTATCAGGGTTCATCACTATGATTTCCTATATCAACAGCAAAACAAATATTGAATAATGATTTGGAAAAGTTGTTGGTTCATGTGTGGTTCATGTGAAAACACGTTTTCTATAGACACTTCTTGTTTATTTCTCTGATTTCTACCCAGTTCCGTTTTCTATAATAAGAACAAAACTCTATTTCATTATCACTCGCTAGAAACTGAAGGATTAGAAAATTCCAAATTACCATAAGAAATAAGAAATAAATTTTATTTTCAAAATCCATCTATTGTAACCATTTTACATAAATCATTAAACACAAAATGAATTATCCAAACCTATTGGGAATTCTCACTAATAATTCATGACATTTAACACTCGTCAGCTAAACCCATGATGATGAGATGAAAATACACCTAGAAGTGTCTTAAAACACTTTTTTACCCCCAAACCAACATGGTAAATTGAATTAACACATAAAAAGGTTGGATATGTATATTTAAGCTCTATATTTCAAGTTCCAACAACCCTATATCCTTGCTACCATTCCAATAGATAGACAGACAGACCAAGATTGATCCCATTTATAATATCCTACCCCAACTCATTGTATTGATAAGAGATGGAGGGAAACTAACCTTAGGTGTCACCCTTAAGACACCAAAGGTTTGAAATAAATGATAGGGGAATTGAATAATGTTAGGGGATGAATTTTTCTTTTAGAAACACAACCACAATAACATGACAATATAAAACATAAGCATCAAAAACCTTTATATGATGCATAAGTAAAATAATTATAACTCAATGTTAAAACCAAAAGAATAAAAATATCAAAGTGAAAATTTAATAAGGAACATATATTCAAAAAACCTAAAATAAAACATGACATAAATACACTAAATTGGCCTCATTCCAAGAACTTAATGATCTAACTCCCAACTCTAACACCACATTCAATGCCCATGGTATCAAGATTCATGGTTATAAAAATAAAATGAATTTCCCTTTCTTTTGTCTTAATATAAAACATATTAAAATTCACCAAAGTTCAAAAGCATGAGGTGAGTATAACACTTAGTAGGTAATCACCAAATACATCCCAACACATGCCACTAGACAATAACCAGTTATCAAATTTCATATAAAATTATTGAAAAATAGTTAAGTAGTTTATACAAAGATATAATTGAAGTCCATGTTTGAAAAAAAATAAAAAATATTATTATTATTCATTTATACTTGGAATATATATTCTCATGTTCACACACACACACACACATCCACACACTCAATCTTGGTATCAAATATTGATGGTGGTACTTCATGGACATACTCTATCTCACTTTGATTGTGGTATTCCATAACCATACTCATTCCCACTTTAAACACACACTAACATAATTATTATAAATTCCATAAAAATTCATTTTACACAAAAATAACTCTTCATTTGAAAAAATTTTAACAAAAAAATTCGTGCATAAAAACATGCCATAATTTTAAAACTATAATTTTAAAATTATACGTGAAGAGGCTTTCCAAAATCCATCCAATTTTCCACGTTTCTAAAACATAAACCATAATGATTTCCTTAAATAAAACACACAATTTTTCCATATAAAATACAATAAAAACTATTAAATAGAACCAACCCTTCATGTTCTATAATAATTGGATATGATAGAGAATCCACCTACCTCTCAAAAGATGATAAAAATAAATAATGATACTAATAAATTATAGATTTGGGCTCACAACCCCTTCCATTAAATAGATCCAAAAATATTTCATCTATATTCACATCATATCACATAGATCTATCTATAACATAATAGATCTATGGCTCAGAGAGAGAGAAGAAGATTATATATAAGAAGAATGAGGAAGATCAATGACTTTTTTTTGCTTCAATATCTCCAACGAACTTTGATTCATCCAAAAGTTGTTTTTGGATCATAAGTAATATCCTTAGGATCCTAGGATAGGGGAAGGGTTAAAGACCCTAGAAGAATAGAAGAATAATGGGGATCTAGGGCCTTGATTTGTTCGGATGGAGAGTAGTGAAGGTTTTATGAAGTTTTGGTCTCAATGGGCCGCAGGTCCAAGGATTCTGCAATCGTTCTATTTCAATAAGATTCTCTAGATAAGGTTTAGGGCAAAGAGTTTTCATGGTTTCATGAATTTTGAGAATCATATGTTTGAGAGGGTATGGCCTTGGCCATCGGTACCAGGCATGTGCTCTTTGGCACGGGACAGCTTGTTGTGCTGCGATAAAACAATGTAAGCTAGTCTTAATGGTTATTTTTGTTGGGAGGATCTTCTATATTGTAGTGAGAACTGCTTTTGATCTGGAGGTTCAGTAAGTTGAAGAATTGTTTATTTTGTTTAAGTCTTGATGTCTTGATGGTTTTCCCCTCAGCCCTTAAAAGGGGGTTTATTTCAATAAAAAATAATTTTCAGTCATGTGCCAGTCAAGCGCATGCTACTAGACATCCCCTAGGTAGTCACACAGTTTGAAAAAAAAGTAAACTAACCTTACGGTGGTATTGTATCAATTATAACCCCTCACATGGTTATCTCACATGGTTTGAAAAATAGTGCACCAACCTTGTGGTGGTACTATCTCAAGTATAACCCCTCACACAGTTGGATCATATGGTTTTATAAACCATATGTCAACCAAAATTTTCCTAATATCTACAATCACATGGTTTCTCATGGAATGAAAACATTTTAGATAAACCATACTCCAAAAGTATGCCTACCCAGTGACTCCCATTTTTTCCTTACATGGTTTCCTAGAGATAGTACGTAGTTTTTAATAACTGTTCTCAAACCATGTACCTCTAAAAAGACTTCCAAAACACTCTAAAACCTTCCAAAAACTCCTTAAACTAAACCCAGTTATTATAAATGCTCTTAGAATTCCTAAGAAACATATTAGGGATAAATATTATCCTAGTCTTAATAAGGATAATGAGTTTGATATCTCAGTAAAATATATATGTTGATTTTCTTATAGATCTATTTATTTCTTCCTTTCATAAATGATAATTAAAATTATGAGGATTCAATTTATTTTATGGGGAGAATGTAACAACATGATATTTTTTATCCTTTAAAATTATTTATATTCTTTATAACTTATTCCATACATTACACCCAACAAAAGAAACAAAAATATATTAATTATACATTATTAAGAAAGTTATAATAGGAACTAAGATAATAAAAAATTAATACTTATTACCATTAAGAGGTAAATAATTTATGAGTTTATATTAAAAAAGTAATTTCCAATAAAAAATGTTTAATTTATATTATACATTTTCTTTTAAAAATATAAATTTAAAAATTTTAGAATTAAAATTTTATAAATTAAAAGTAATTTTTTAATTCCTCATAAGAGAAATATCTTAGGATTATTTTTTAATAGTTTTCTAAAATAATTGATTTTTAGGTGAATAATGAAAATACTGATTAATGTCATCACTTTTATGAAGTTATTTTATTATATAAATACATTGAAAGTTTTTTAAACGTTTTTCTTATAAAATTATATATTATAAAATTGAAAAAATCATTTTAAAATTCTATATTGAATTTATAAAACCATGCTAGACATTTTAAAATTTTCTATAGAGTTTTAATGAAAACTATTTTATGATTATTTTGTTTAATTAATTATAACATGATGAAATTAATTTTTTGATTTATATTATTTTTTAAATAAATACTCTTTTAATGAAAATAATTATTTTAAATTCATTAAAATCAAAGGAATTGATAATTTTATCCTAATCATAAATCTTTTTTCTTAAAAATATACTTTTTTAAAAAATGGTTTTTACATGTTACATATGATAATGTTAAGATTAATTTTCCTACATATGGAAAGTTTTATTCAGAGTAAGTAAATTAACATGGGGAAATCTAGTTTCTAATAAAATTTTCATTTAAAAAAATTAAAACTTAAATCCCTCAATTTGATAAAAACACCATGTTAATCAAAAACCATAGAAATATATAATTTTATTTTTCAAATATATTCTCAATTAAGGATCAATTACCAGTTAAAATAATCATTAAAATAACTTTAAATTTTGAAGCTAAAATACTTGATCAAAGAGTCTACATATAATACAAATTGAGATTAACTATCAAAGTAAATTTTTGGAACTAATTTTAAAATATAAATAGTTTTGAACCTTGAAATATAGAAAAAAACTAATAAAATAAATAGAATAATATAAACAAGGTTTTTGGTATCAAGACAAGACCTATTCCCCTCCACTTTTAAATAACCAACTAATAAGTAATTTATTAAAAAATAAACTCGATCCACAATATAGGTTAGGTTTTACAAACAACAACACAATAGGGTTTACAAGCACAAAGCCTCTTCCATTATTATATATGGAATAAAAACAATTATAGGTCATATAGTAAATCTTTCATAATTTTTGTGGATAAAAAAATGAAGAAATTTAAGAGATATTTTTTATCACTCTCCAGTTAAGTACAGGGGACTATGTTTTATAGATAAACAAAGTAAAACTAAACATATATCAAACATAAATCATACACATAAAAATAATGTGATTAGAGATGAGAAAAAATAATTATTCTCAAAATGAATAGCTTCATATATTCATAGGTCCTCAAATATATCTTTGTAAGAATATTTTAAGGGTTCCACAAAAATTACATCAAAATATATTGTTGTGAAGTTCTGAAAAATCCTTCTGATTTCAGTATGTAGATGTTTGGAATCCTCTCATGCATATGTGTATTAGAGATTCTTCTTGATTTAGTGTATAAAGGTTAGTGTTCTCTATGAATGTATCACTACTATCATGCATGAGGGAGTTATTTTGAATTTATATCTCTTCAAGTCTATTTATCCTTTTAAGAATAATGATAATACAACCAGAATCCTCATACTAAGAATTTTTTTTGGAAGGTATGAATTTTTATTTAATAAATCTATAGACTAGTTTAAGAATAATGATTCTCAAATCCACATGAAACTGACTATGTTTAATTGATTAAACTATACATTGTAAAAATTTAACTTTGAAATTAATATGGAAAACAATGCTACCACTTTGGTAATAGAAACTATGAATGATAGTATAGACTGAAGGTAGATCAACCTGGCAGTAGATCTATATGGTAGTTGATCTATCCAGCGATAGATCTCTCTATTGGTAAATATATATGGAGGTAAATATTTTTAGTATTAGATATGTATGGTGTTAGATATGTTTGGTGGTAGAACTATCTAGTAGTAGATCTTTCTAGCGGTATATCTATCCAGTGGTATATATATCCAGCGATATATCTATTCTAGCATTAGATTTTTCTGGTAGTAGATCTAATAGTATCATTCCATAAATAGTGTTGGATCCTTTGAACTAATGGTAGATCAATACTTATCCAATATTTTCATAATTTTACTATATAAAATATACTATCATAAAATATTAAACTTTTTAGAAACTTAAAAAACATGATTTGTGATCATTAAAATAAGGAGGTTATAACAATATTGCCCTTTTTGATGATCACAAATCAATGAATTTATAACCATGTATATATAAATAGATACAGAGATATATATAGATGAATATGAAGAATATTATTCTTAAAATTTCAAATCATTGATGTGATAAGTACTATCTTAAATGAAATTAAAATATACTCCCCCTTTTTAGATTATCAAAAATAAAAAGAAATAAAATAAAATAAATGATACAATATTAATAATAGACCATTTTAATTAGATATAAATGTAAAATGTTTCAACCCAAAAAGGGATAAAATAAAGTCTCTAGTTGAGGAAGTTTGGAACCAAAGGACTGTCCTGATCAGGGAACCTCCTCCACCTACTCATAAACCATCTACCTCCACCTACGTACCTATATTTACTAAAAAGGGTATAGCCTGAGGTGTCACTACTATAGTCCCATGGTAATATATAAATTATTTTATCAATATAAAAAAATGTGATAATGTTTCCACCATGCTCCATTTCTTTGAAGAAATCCATCTTCTCTTCCATAAAAATCTTGATCATAGAGGCCAAAACCTTTACCTAATTCACTTTATCCATGAATTCTCTTATCACAATTCTTAGCAAGAATCTTAAATTGATGATTTAGCTCATTCTTTGTATAAATCCTATAATCTTAAAATTTAATTGCTTTAGTGATAGTCTCTCTCTCACTCCTAGCCTCATTAAATCATTCTCTAACTAGCTTAAAAATGTTATCATTATGTGAGTATATCTAAAAAAGTTTCTATTGATGAGATGTATAAGGATCACCCATGATAGCATGTAGTTCCTCTATAAAAATGGATAGAATCATATTTACATCAACTGAAGAATTAGTAGGAGGGAGATCACTAGAAGTGGAAGAATCGACTATAGGAAAAGACTCTAATCTCCCCATTAGATATTATTGACTTTCATAAAATCTTACTTTTATAACATGAATGGGGGTTCTAACTTTTTCTATCTAATCATTCAACCAATTTTTCTAAATTTTATTTTCTTTAATTTTCAAAATCATCTTATGTTGGATATGGGAGATTAAAATTTTGAATATCCATTGGGTATCTGCTTCACTGATTTTGTTCTCTTGAGGAGGTGTGGATGTGAGAATCCCACTTATGTTTAGTTACAGGATTACTCTAAAGGAACCCAAGTCCTCATTATTCACATAACCAAAAGGAAGATAAGGATAAGGAGGATGAGATAGTATTCTCTATTGGATAGGTAAGGAAGTCTCCTCATATTCAGAATCAGCTGTAGGGACATTAGAAGAAAAATCTTCTAACTATTATGCCTCATCAATATATTCAACTAGAGATCCCTTAGTATTTTTTATAAAAAGATGTGAAAATCCCACCATGATCATTTTTACTTCCATGGGCATCATCATCATCATATTCACCCTCTAAGTTAGAATATTCAATCCCTAGATGGCAATATCAGTGGGATTTATCCCCCTTAGAAGGTTCTCTCTACTCATCTCTATGAGAGAAAACATCCTCATCTTGACTCTTATAATCTTGTACGTCATCACCCACAACTAGAAAATTCCCATATGGACATGTTTTGGAATTTTGGTTGTAGGTAAAAAACTGTTCCAATAGCCTATGGCCATGGTTTTTCATACCAGTGGCAACTAGATCCATTGCAATAGGTCTTACCTATTTTTTATGGTTTTAATGTGGATATAGGCCACCTATAGACATGGTTTAAACCTTGGAAATAGGTCACTTACAGCCATGATTTTACCTATGTCTATAGTTAAACTATAGACATAGTTTAAACCATGTTTATTTCAAGCTACATCCACATTTAAACTATTGCAATTAGAACCTATTGCCACAGTTAAAACATTCGCAGTAGGTCCTCTAAAGCCACAATTTTAACCATGGATATTTCTTGATACCACGATTGTTTAAATTTGGAAATTATAGGATAATTACATGGTTAAAATCATGGTTATATCATTTATATGGCATAAAAACTAATTAGTTTTACCTAAAAATGCTTGAATCCACACATACATAGAAAAAATGCCTAAATCCAGACACAGACATAATAAAAATGCCTGAATCCAAAAACTATAGGAGAAATAGTATGTTTATGTTACCAAATAAATAAAAAAACATCAAAAATTGAACCACACCATTTATCTTTCACCTAATTAACCCACCATTAAGTTGCACTCCCTTTTTCTAGTCTTCATTTGCTTCTTATCATCCTCACAAGGTCATTGGATGAGTACAAGTGGGGAATTAATCCTTTTTTATCCATCTTCTAACCACTTGAATTGAAATAATAAATCTATAGTATTATCATCATTCTAAGTCTAGTTTTGTATTAACTGGTCTCAGCAATCCAATCCATGTATGATTTCCAAATTCATACATTGAAGTAGTGTTTAATTGTCATCTTCTATTAAATAGCACGCCCCTTGCTGGTGGGAGTTTAATTCAATTGTAAAACCTCATTCTTTCTTAATAAAATAAACAATGTGGAGTGAAAGTTCAATCATTGAACCCCATATATTTACATACTGAAACGTTATACAAAATATAGGTAACATAATTCATTTTTAAACATACCTATTTTTTTATAAGGATATATCATGTAGATTTTCATAATGAAGATAACATAATATAGTGTTATATAATTATAATCTGTTTTCATAATTCATAATAGGTTTTTATATAATTATAATTCTTGTGAAATAATAATAGATATGAAAAAACATAATTTTTATATAATTCATGTTTGTATAATATAGAAAAAATTCTTATTTTTTATAATATGATAACAGGTGTGAAAAAAAACATAATGCATGCATGTATAATAAAAAATTTTCACATAATAATCACATAATAACATGTATGTATAAGAAAGAATAGGTTTTTATAAGAAAAAAACATAATTCAAATGGGTTTTCATATAAAAAACAGGTTTTCAAGTGAAAATAATAGTTTTCACATGTAAAATCAGACATTAAAACCTTCTATGAATAAGAAAAAAATAAACATTATAATGAATAATTCTCATCAAGACATTCTATAATCCTTTAATAAAAGTATTTTTCATAATAAAAGACACACACACATAAATTTATTAATATTTTTTCATGATGGTCATGAGGACCACCTAGGATAAAAATTAAATACATACCTTTTACTTATCGAATTTGTGGTAGTCAAATTTTTTCTTCAAATGAAATGAACATAACTATTTCCCAAAACACATTAAATTATCTTAAGAAAAAATATCCATAAAAAAGTAACATTTTAGAGGAATAAAATATATATCAAATAAAGAAATCTATTTAGGGATTGAAGGAGTAACACCACATTAACGGAACAATATATCATATAACCTATTTCTCAAATCATTCAAACCCACTTTTTCTATATCTTGAATCAGGGGGTAAATCAAACCAATATGATGAAAAAAATAAAAAAATAAATAAATATAACTCTAAGGCATCATTTTTAGGGTTCATGTATGTGTTTATAAGTAAAATTTAGTGGTAATTCATGATCCTTTATTCTATTTGTATGTTATCTAAAACATATACCTTTAGCTATCATAGGATTCATCCTATCAAATAGAGGATATTACTAAAAAACAACCAACTCGTGTGTAGAGATGGGGTTGTGTTGTTCCCATAACTATTAAATAGAGGATGATGTTTAGAGTTATTTATTTTATGTGAATTGGATTATAATTTTTGGAAATAATTGTATGGTGTTCATGAGTTTGATTATCTTACCAGTAAACCTAGTATAGGAGTGGTGTAATACATATAATTTTTACAAGACCTTTATAACCTATTAGTTTACATAGAACTCTAAGGTATCATTCTTATAGTTCATGTATGTGTTCACATATATCATGTTGTGGTAATTATTTATAATTAATTACATTTGTATGTAAACTCATAAATATACCTATAGTTATCATAGGATCCATCCTATAAAATAGAGGATATTACTGATAAACAACCAACTCATATTTAGAGATGGGGTTACGATGTTCCCATACCTATGTTTGAAACTCTCTCTACCGATCAATTGAGTAACAAGGAGTTAAGTTTTTGTTCTGATTGTGAGGTATTTTTACCTCTTAATAATAATTAATATCCTCTACCATTTGTGGCTACTATATATTTTTATTTATAGGAGATGGTAGTTCCCACATAGCTAAATATAACTATCTAAAGATAAGGTGTGCTATATATGTTCTGGAAATTAATTCTGAAGAGGTGAAAATTTTAATCATAATCCTTAGGTGAGAGAAGATTCATTGAAGTCAAACATTATTGATTTCTCATTTTGTTTTCCCATCGACTAACTAGATAACAGTTCCTTATATAAATTTTTTTCCCAATCAAGTTAATATCATTTGACATTTTTGGAAACTTGTGACTGTATAACACAACTATTTTTATAGTTTTAGATTTAGATCAAGATTTTATATTCATCACTGTCAATTATGGTTGAGTATTAAAATAAATGGAAACTCTTCAAGGTAGAAATATCATGGACAATCATATTTTGACATTTAAGTATCAGGTACTTCTTAGTAATGATTTGGATGTATTATGTTCAAGCTTGGGAGTTTGAGTGAGATCACTTGGAAGAGATTTGATTTGTGGTTATTCCTTTCTGAATTAACCCATATATATTAGATAAATTCAAAAGGTATAAGTTTTTATGTGTTTTATATTATATGTGGACCCTAGAATGAGTTAGGTCGGTATTTCCCTATAGTTAAATAGAGTGGTGTTCTAGATAGACCTATTTATTAAAGATATTTTGGAGATCTAATAAATTCCTATTGTTCAATTTGTAGCCTTTAGGGAGTATGTTTTAATAGAGTAATTTTCGATGTTAGAGTAGCTAGATATAGGATATGATTTAGAATGTCTCCATCACCTCCTTCTAGTAATCCTCATTCGATAATGTGTATCAATAGGTAGACTGAAAGTGGTCTAATGCACTTGATGGTTCTTGTTAGGAAGTATTAACATGATTTGATGTATAATAATTGTATTATAAACTAAAACTTATTATAATTAATATTGGTGGGAGCCTTTACTTTGTTATCCTATTTTTTCAAATAATTTTATATTCTAGTGGAGCTCTTATATATACTACTTCAGCTGGATACTCTTACTTGTAGTTATCAAACCTTTTCTCATATTTGTTAAAATATGGATATTTTCCTTTTTTGAGAGAGGGATTTTATTGGACACTATCATGTTAGGATAAGACCCTATGCCTCCATCCTTAGTGTGAGAGGTATGGGTTTTAATATTCTTATGGAATTGTATTGTTGAGTAAATGGGTAAGGTTCCCATTTATTGGTGAGAGGTACTGATCAAAACAAATATCCTATAATTGATCTCATTTAGAAAATGAAAAAGGTATTTTCATTATTCCAAGGTTTTACTGGTATCTCTTACCATTTATCATGTACTCCGATATTTCTAAGGAAGCTAATGGTGTAATTGGAATAAATATTGGATATGGGTCTTCAATAGGCTAAATGTTATCAATTTTATCTATGTAATGGGTCAAAGGGGTCATTATAGGTTGATCAAGGGTCATTTTTGTGTCATGTTCAATTTTATGGGGATGATATTCTTCTAGGAGTGTTCAAACATAATTGAAAAACCATTTCCTTTTAAGAATACCCAAATGTTTTATTGAAAGTTTCATATAGTACAACAATGAAATATCTAAGATAATTCTCAAAGCCAGATTAAAAAATAATTTATATTGATATATAACTTATAGAAAACTCATCATGAAAGGAATTACACAAAGAAGATAACATATTATATGCTTATGAGTTATTCCTAGTAATAGTTCTTATGATACACTACTAAATAGATAACATATACCATGTGTTAGTACATAAATGATTAAGTGGTTCTAAAAAACATTGTCAACTTAAAAAACATAGCATGCTTTAAAATTTATATCATTATTGTTTCAATGTTATATGATTAAATATATAACTAGGGATAGAATTCTTAGTAAATAATGTTATGTATAAAAAATTATAATAATTCACTCCTTCAGTTTATTTAAAACATTATTATTCATTATTTTTGGGTATTTTCTCCATCGATATTTTCCAACCACTGAACTATATCACATATACCAAATGAGTTGATTAAGAAAACTAAGAAATCATAGATTGATCAATAATCAGTTTTCATAATATCTTGAAATATTTATCAGGTTGATATTAAATAAATATCTATGGATATATAAGGAGAGATATCAGTCAATATTTATGAGAAATAAACTATTCAATGCATGTTCTACTCTTAAATTATTTAAGTATAATGATTATTTTTATAATAATGATTCAATCTAAAGGTTTCAGATATGTAGAGTTAACAAATAATAAAATATTTTGTATGGTTCGTGTGTGAAAAAAATAGTAATTGAGGTTAATACTTATAGGAAATAAAATATATAAGCATTTAGTATTGGTGAGGTATTCATGTATTTAATATTGAGAATAATAATGGATAGACTAGACCAAGAAGTATTGATGTTTTAATGAGAGATCACTAGATTTATATTTGTGTAAGATTTCTATGTTGAATCATTTGAATAATATCCTCAATGATATTTTAGTAATAAGAAATAAACGAAGAGTTAAATATAAGGATACAAAATTTTGGAGAGAAATCAATAATGAAACTATCTTATATATTCTATGAGTTGAAGAAGGAAAGTGTAATCCAATGTTGAATGTAAGAAGGAAATCTTACATGTTAAAGAGGAAGAAAAGAAAATAAAGGTATTGGAATGCATATTATTTTCTCATTATCATAGAGGCTGAAGAATAATAAGTGACATGACTAGCCTATGATTCTCTATATTGTAAGGATTGAAGAAAAGTGAGACAATCATTATAATTTTTGTGAAGTATAGGTAACCCTAAAGTATTTTTGTATAACTAAGACAAATATTTATATTTTTATACAAGATGAAACCTTAAGATTTGTACATTTGAGAAAGAGGATAAAATATTTTTAAGGCCACCAATGTTACTTGTGTTTTCTTATATATCATTATTCATGGGGAGCAAGCTGAATCTAGAATTTATAGAGGAAGGAATGGATGGTTACAAAGTTTGAATTAAAAATTTGGGGGGGTTTAATATAACTTGGTTTATTATAAGATAATTTTTTGAAGTATATACCATTGATTAATCATCATTGTGATAATAAAATAGAATATGTGTGTGTATAGGTGGATAACATCCACCAAACATTGGGGATGAAGTCATACATAATAGTGATGAACCTAATTAAAAAACACATATATTTCTTGTTGATTTTATTTAATACTTTTATCATTTAAATATAAATAAAATGTGAGAAGAGTGTGAGAAATACATTCAATAAACACGTGAAAAGGTAAATAGGGGGAAAAAAATTTAATCTATAAAAGTCACCCACACTAATTCACCCCCCCCCCCCAGTGTGGTAGCACTAATATTAGTGATCCAAATAGTTATTTCATTTGAGGACGTGTTACAAGGAAAAACATGTCTTTTAGTTTTTTATCATATAATTATGACCATTTATAATAATTTTAAAGTCTTTTAGAATGTAAATCTAGATGAAAGGGACCTAGAAATTGTTCATGGTAGCCTTATGAATGAGAATCCAATTATTTTCATCACTTTATTTTTGTTAATTAGATAGTTAATTATGATTATACTCATTGGTAATGTAATATAGAAAAGACTAGTTGGAACTTACACTACATTGTCTTCCCATTTATGTCTTTGTCTCTTTATGTGGACACAAAGAGGCTAACTAGATACTTAAAAACAATGAGTACTAGTTTAGTATAGATAAGATTCGTTTCTTGAGATAAGGGAGGTTTCATAAGTTTCTTAAATATATAGAACCTAATTATCATGGGAATAAATGATTTTTTATATTCTTAGGATTCTACTAGTCCTGAATGAAAACTAAGGGACATCTTCTACAATTTTCTTAATTCACATTATCAAAGTAATACATGATTGAAGAGAATTATACAAACATGCATGATGATTGATCAAGTAAGATAGGTGGATTTAGATGATCCCTTAAAGGAGTAGGATTTTGGGGTTTTAGCATCAGATAAAGGAATCCAATGTGGTATTTTGGATCAATAAGAGGGTTTAAATACTCCTAGAAGGAATCTTTTATTGAATGGAATACCTTTGGGAAAACATTTTTACAGTCATGGTCCATTGGAAAATGGAACACATATATTATGTGAACCTCGTGAACCATATAAAATTTATGTTTTTATGAGAATTAATTGGCCAAAAATTATAAGGTGGTCATAGGTTGGCCATTGTATAATAATTATGCATTCATCCCTCCATGAAGGATCCACATAGGGTAAGGATATGTAGGGGTCTCATGATGGATTTATAGGGTCCATCCTACAAGGATCTTTTATAGGTGGCCTGTAGACCCAAATATTTTTTGTAAGAGGTTTCACACTCTCTTTAGACTTAAATTAATGTATATATGGGGGATTTGATCTCCAAATACTTTATAACTAAGTAGATACTCATAAATAATGTCATTTCTCAAACTTTATGAATCATGAAATTACTTATCAAAAAGTGTGTTAGGGTATATTTATAAGAAAATTTATTATATGTTTATTATAGGATTATGAAACTGCTTCCATATAAAATTGATGTGAAATAGCATGGATCACTACATCGATGCCACAAAACAAAGGCCACAAAGCAGGATGGTAATAGCCTAAGGGTGTTACCTTTCCACCTTAAATGACACCCAAGCTGCTTGAATCCTTTCAACCAAAAATAAGGGTTCCAAACTAACCAGAAAGAACACACATCTCAAGTAATTTATTCATAGTTTCATTAATTTTTTTATATATTGAATGATCCTTTTGATGAAAAAGTAAAAAATTTGGAATTATTCTATAGAGATCTTCATCTCAAAGTGTTTGAAAAAATTTCAGGAACCAAAAAATTACCCATTCATAATTAGATCTTATTAGAAGAAAGAGGATTGAAAACTGAAGTAAATAAGTACTTCTATATAATGATTTCATGGAACTCATAAAGTAGAATATGAATAGTTATATTTTCCCCTATATATAGTGTGGATGTTCCCCTTATTCTTTACTTTTTTAAAAGAATAATATTCTTTAATTCTCTCTATTTATTCATAAATTTATTTCTAGTGTCACTATATATTGTTTTCCCTTGAAGGAATTCTGAAATATAATAGGTAAATATATAAAAACTTACACAGAACCACTGCCTATGCGAATGATTTACATGATTCCACATAAAAACTATTTGACATGTCATTTACATAAGTTTGATGTGGAATTCATTCATTGGAGAAAATTTTGATTTTCTCCTTTTCAACTTGTTGTTCAGAGTATATTACTTAAGAGGGGGGTGAATTGAGTATATATACAAATTTATGTTTAAAATCGGTTCTTTGAAAAGTTTCCCCAATTAAAAATACAATAAAATTCATTTTGTAGTTAATTTATATAAGTCCTAAATGTTCAATTAATTTCTCATAAGATTGATTAGTTCTTAACTATACTAATATGAAGATTAATATAACTTTTGAAACTAACCTACTAGTTCAAAAAAGTTATAAACACTTACTAAACTAACTATAAAAGTTTAATTTAGTTTTATGAAATGTGTGATAAAAAGTAAGTAAAAAATAAAAGATAAAAGAATAGCAGATATAAACAATAGGTTTAGTCTCAAGTAAAGACTTAGTCCTCTCCAATTGGTGATCACCTGACACCAAGTATTTTAATTGAATAAACAGTTTGATCCACACCTTGGATCGGGGTTCACAATAGCACAAAATGTTTTCCAAGTCAAACTTAACCTCTACCATAGTTATTCATGGGAAAAACAAAAAATATTCCATACATGACCTCTTACAATGTTCTACATGGGATAAAAAAGGATAAAATGAGAGAGAGTTTGAGGATATCAAGTATCCTCCAGTTATGAACAGGAGTCAGTGTATGTGTTAGAAACAGATACACACACTACTCATAAATGTAAGTAAATAAGAACAATAGAGCTAATTATGTAGAAAAGGTTTTATAAGGCTCTATGTGTTATTCAGTGAAGATTTGGGCTCTTTTAATGTAGTAGAAATTATGTTTGAGTCCTCTTCTGGAAGTTGTCTTCAAAACAGAGTATCGTAGCCTCAGTGCTCTAGCTTCCAAATGTGTGAAAAGTTAAGCTCCTTTATTACAAAGATTTTTAGTGTAGCCCAGAAGGTCTTCTTGTCTTGTTGATCTCCATATATTATCTTGCTCTGAGTTCTTAGTATTTTGAAGTAAGCTCGAGAGTTACAAGAGTTTTTAGTTCTTCTTTTCTTCACTACTTTTCAGCACTCTCAGAATGATCCAGCTTGTAATTATTTTATACTTTGAGGTCCATCAGACATGAGGATCTATCCACATGCATGTACCTCAAACTATCTACTGAATGTTCTACAGACAACATTAAATAATGTCATAAACATTAATTTTTCAAAATTTGACTATAAGATATAAATTTGAATTAATAAATTAAAAACAGTTTTTATGACTATCAGTGAATCATAAGTATCAGTGACTCATTGGTGTTGTTTTTTCATCATCAGTCTATTAGTATCAGTGACTCCATGTATCGATGAGTCCTTTACATTAGGTATCGATGACTTTGTGTACCGATGAGTCCTTTCCATTCGGTATTGGTGACTCAGTGTATCGGTGAGTCCTTTCCATTCGGTATCGATGACTCGGTGTATCGGTGAATCATTTCCATTTGGTATCGATCTATCTAGGAATTGGTGAGTCATCATCGGTGAGTTTTCTATCGGTGATTCTTCCATCAGTGAGTCTCTTAAACTATCAGTGCGACCGATCATCTATAACTCATTAAACGGTGGATCGTTTGTTCTATTGGTGAGTCCAGCATCGATGTCTTCTTCAATCGATGAGTCCTTCGATTGGTGAGTCGACCAACAATAAATCCTTTTGAATTATCGGTGTAAGGGACCTAGAAAAACTTATAAAGTATTTGTATTACATAGAACACTACCAGATAAAGTGAAATTCATAAATACATGTAAATATACACTTGTAAACATATTGAAACATAATTAACCAAAATCTGTTGACTTATTGAAAATTATTATATTATGTGACATGATTTATTCACTTATAAATATTCATTTACAAGATTAACTTGTGTTATAAATTAATATATTAATTACTTTAATTTTTAAATTAGAATGATTTGTGATTATGAAAACAAATATTTTACAAAGGTTCCAACAATATCCTCCTTTTGATATTCACAAATCATGGAATAAACATGATGATAATGAATAATAATTACTTGAATTAGCATACCAGAGTGAATGTGAATTCTCAATATGACTAAGTCTTTACTTTTAATCTCCCCCTTATTTTTGTAATAGAGAAATATATATATAGAACGTGACTTTATACCAGATCATAGTCATGCTCCTCCTTTGTATTAGAGTAGTTTTTATCAGAGATGATATATATATATATATATATATATATATATATTGTGTTGAGTACATTCCATGTTTCCTATTCTATAGTTTCTACCCCTTAGATTAATAATTTATGCCTATAACTTTATCCCCCTTTTGGGATTAGAAAAAAGGTTAAAATAATATAAAGAATAAAGATAAAAAATAGAAATAAAATTAGAAACACGGGGAAGGTAAAAAGATAGTCATTAAGGTTCAAAAAGTACAATCATTAAAATAAATTTATAAATCCCTATCAAATAAACAATCCATAGTGAAGGCTTTGGATTTTGAGGTTCTTTCCCTTTTTCTGAAGCATAAAGATAAGTTTTAGAAGGTGTTAGTGTGGCTGTAGGCAGGGCTGATCGAATAACAACACTAGGAAAGGAAAGACTAGTAGGAACATTTGCTTCAAGGTTTGGTCTCTTCTCTAACAAAACACAGCTCTGAGGTTTCTCTTTGATCATTGGTTGGATCTAAAATAAGGCTTTAGAGACTATCATCTAAGTAGTAGGTATAGAACCAAGAGTGAGGGAAGCAGCGGTTGGGACCACTATGACTTCAGCTTGCACCTGCAAATATGGATTCAGAATCTTGATGAAATCGTTAATGATTTCACCCCCATATTGCATGGCCTTCTCAAAATCATCCTTCTTATCTATGAATTTATCCAGGAAAGGAGTAAACTCCTTAAATTATCCCACTTTCCTCTTTAAGGCTTCTTTCACTAGAAGGATATTTAGATTTTTGACCAAATATTTGAAGTTATTGATCAAATCATGCTTGATATAAATCTTGGTAAAATACTTATCCACATTACCTCTAATATATTTATGAGAAGTGAAGGCTTCATTGGTTAATTTCCTTATTATATTGTAAATTAAATTAGTGTTTCTATTTACCTTGGCAAGAGTATCCTTATCAGAATCACTCTAAATACTCTTCAGTTATTCCCTTGTTATAGCCCTGAGAGACTCCATATCAACAGCAACAGCCCTAGTACCTTTAGAACTAGATGCACTAGAGATCATTTTTTCAATTAACTCCTTTAATTTCTTCAAATATACACTTATTAGATGTTTAACAAAGTTCCTAAGAACCTTAATGACACCACTAATAGCGGTCTTTAAATTAGTAGTCAAAGATTCCAACTCATTACCCATCCTATTCACTTCTTCTCTCAGATAAGTATTGTTTTTAATGATTGTCTCGGTTGTAGTAATGTGATTAGGCTGAATCTCCTGAATCACTATCCTTCAAATTTTAGCAGTATCAACTTTTGAAATGCTCATGGAAGTAGAGGCTTCATTTCTGACCCTAATAGAAAATCTCAATGACTCGCATATATTAGCCTTGAAAAGTTCTAAATCAGTCTTAGTGACATAGTCACTAGGTATTTTCTGTATGATTGGATAATCTATAGGAGGTAATTTTGGTGAAGCAGGTACATTCAGTTCTACTTTAGTTGTTGCTTGTGGAATAGGAGGAGCAGCTTCCATCTCCTCGTATGAGTCATAATCCAAGCCAAATAGAATGAGTCCAAGATTCCTATTCCATTCAATAGAACATGTCCAGTCTCTGGGCTCTACTATATCAATCCTAAATCTTTTTACCCGAAGATTATCCTCAACTTCATCTTCTTCTTCATCTATATCTCCATCTAAAATGGAATTTCTTAGCACTAGTACCAATTGAGCTTTAGATTTTTCTAGAACTTCATCCACTTCACCTACTCTAGGCACTTTCTCAATCTGAGGCATATGTGCAATTTGATCCTCATCCTCTTCTTCATGTACCCTAGACATAATATCATTAATCTTTTGAATGATGTCATGATCTTCAATATCAGGGTGGTCAAGTCTATCCTCTCTTCCAACATCTTCATTTTCATGAGCAATGGTATCATGTACAACAAGATCAGTATCCTCTTGTCCATCATCCCCATCATCAGCTCCATGCATAGATTCTTAACTTGACCTATCTACAACTTGTTGTCCTAATTTTAATGAGCCACTGACATGCTCACCATTATCTTCCTCTTCATCCTCCTCCTCATCATCATCGTCATTTTCATCATCATCATCATCATCATCATCAGACTTACTTACATAACCTTCCACTCCAAATACCTCTGTCTCTTCCTCTTATTCATCACCTAATAAAGTATCTCAAGATGGTAACTCTAAAGGTGGATTGGAAGGTCCATAAGATATATATTTTGGGATCTAAGAAATATCAAGTTCACTTATGTCATCTATAAGATTATATTCTTCCCTTGGAATCTCAGACTAAATATTTTCTTCATCATAATAAATAGCCTCTTCACCTGTTTTAAGATCTGGATCAGCTTGATCCTTTGGTATGGTAGTATGGTCAATAGGATTGTAATCCTCATATAATATGTCCTCATCTCCTACCCAAAATTTCTTCCATGGGTTCTAGAATATCTTCATCCTCCTGCAGATTTCCTTGTGTAAGCAGAAGCCACTACAAGTAATGATTACTTCATCTCCATCCTCTACACAACCCAGCTTCTTCAACATTGCTGAAATCATTCTAGGATAGTATAAACATGTTGCTTTCTTTGATGGTTTTATCACGTTAGAAATATGTAACATCAGGTACCTACATAGGTTCACCTTTACCCCATTCTTCAACAGATAAATCAGGATGACATCCTGATATTTCACAGCTACAAAATCTACTTTCCATAGGCAGATTTGATATTAAATAAATTTAAAAAGTAATCTTGCTTCTCCTTCCAACTCTATAGTAGTATATATCCTCGATTATTCATTCCAAATCAATTCTTTCAAGGCATACTAATATGAAAATAAGTCTTAGGTTGGAGGAATATTACCCTGTTAATCAGCATAGATTCCCTCATGAGGCATTTTCAAACATTCATCCCATTCTTTTAAAGAAAATTAAATCTTTATTCCCTTCACCACTAACTTCATTCATGCTTTTTTATCTCCTTCCATAGAAACCTTCAAGTTGAGATAAAACTCATATACCAAATAAGGATAAAATTTCCTATCATTATTTGAAAACCAACTGATCCAACCTTGAGATTCCACCACTCTCAGAAAGAGAGACTTTCTTTACAAAATCCATTTAGTAGAAAGTACTTGAAAGGTAGAAGTCTTAAGGGTATAGAGAGGTTCAAAGGTAGAGAAGGAGGTGAAAGGTCAAAGTTTGGATTGAATTTATTTTATTATTTAGGTATTGTAGTTCCTAAAACATAAAATTTAATAATGGTAAAAAGAAAAAAACTGTTTCATTTCACTTAAATCAGACAGATTTACAAAATTGTCTTTACAGACATCAGTTTCACTCGATCGTTATTACACGATCAGCTTCATATAATTGGTTTAATAATATCAGTTTCACACAATCGGTTTCACGTGAATGGTCTCACTTGATCAGTTTTACCTGATCAGTTTTACTGATTAGTTCTTCTAACCAGTTTGACAGATTGGTTTCACCTGATCGGTTCTTCAGATTGATTTCACAAAAAATTATATTTTTCTAGGAAAATAAGTTTGGATATAAGTTATAGATTTATCATTACTAGTTCATGTCTAATGTAGTTTATTCTCTCAGAGTTTAAGGTTTTAGTGAATAAGTCTTCAATTTTTTTCTCAGTCCCAATAAACTCAAGAGTTATATCATCTTTTTGATAGTGATCTCTCAAAAATTGATGTCTTACATCAATGTGTTTTATTCTAGAATGAGAAATTGGATATATTTTTTTAGATATGTTAATAGCACTTGTATTGTCACATTTTATGGGGATATTTCTAAATTTAAATCTATAGTCTTATAAAGTGTGTTTCATCCACAAAATTTGTGCACAAAAAATACAAGCAACAGTATACTTAGCTTTAGCAGTTGATAATACAACCAAATTTTTCTTTCTACTACACCATGATATTATAGACTTTCCAAAAAAGTGACATATTCCAGAGGTACTCTTTCTATCTAACTTACATCCACCAAAGTCATCATCTGAATAACTAACCAAATCAAAAGGTTGTCCTCTAAGGTAGAACAAACCTAAATTAGTTGTATATTTGAGGTATTTGAAAAATCTTTTAACATAATTTAGATGAGACTCTTTTGGGTTTGCTTGAAATCTTACACACATACACACACTAAACATAATATCTGACCTACTAGTAGTTAAGTATAGAAAACTCCCAATCATTCCTTTATAAGCAGTTTGATAAACAAATTTCCCATTTTCCTCAAGATCTAACTTACATGTATAACTCATAGGAGTTTCACTAATATTAATGTTATCAAATATATATATTTTTAAAAGATATTAAGTATATTTACTTTGATTTAAAATAATACCTTCTTTGTTTTGAAATATTTGAAATCCAAGAAAATATTTAATTTCACCCATCAAACTCATTTCAAATTCATTTTGCATCATTTTTGAAAAATCATTGCATAAATAATTTTTAGATGATCCAAAAATAATATCATCTATATATATTTGAGTTATTAAAACTTATTTATAAATTCTTTTTATAAAAAAATTTGGATCTAAAACTCCTTTTGTAAAGTCTTTAGAAATAAAGAAATTACTTAACCTTTCATACCAAACTCTTGGATCTTTTTTCAAACCATATAAAACTTTAGATAATTTGAAAACTTGATTTGGAAAATATGGATTTGTAAAACCTAGGGGTTGTTCAACAAAAACATCCTCAATTATATAATCATTTAATAATACACTTTTGACATCAATTGGATAAAGTTTAAAATCCAAGTGTGTTTCATAGGCAAGTAAGATTCTAATGGATTCAATCCTAGCTACTGGTGCAAAGGTTTCTTCATAATCAATTCCCTCCTCTTGATTATATCCTTGTGCAATAAACCTAGATTTGTTTATAATTATATTACCAGCATCATCTACTTTATTCCTAAATAACCATTTAGTTCCAATGGTCATGGTATCTTTTGTTCTATCAACAAGCTTCCATACTTTATTCCTTTAAAAATGATTAATTTCTTCCTGCATAACCATCACCCAAAATTCATCATTAATTACATCATTTATATTTTTAGGTTCAATTTGTGACAAGAATGCTTGATGTTCAACCTGATATCTCAAGGAAGCTCTAGTTTGTGTTCCTCTATCTAAATCTCCAACAATATCATCTAAGGGGTGGTTTTTAAGGGTTCTATTTTGTCTAGTAAAATTAGGGATTGTTATTTCAGGTTCATCATTTGGTTCTGGTTCATTGTGGCTAGATTTTAGAGAATTTACAAAACTAGAAGTTTTCACAGATTTCTTTACAGGATGGTTTTAAGGTTTTGCATTAATTTCTAGATTGGAAATATCCTCTTAAAGATTTTATAATGAGATATTAGGTTCATTTGGATCTATTTCATCAAAATTGACATGTACATATTCTTCCACACATTTGGTTTTATTATTAAAGACTCTATAGGATTTTCTAGAGGTATAATATCCAAGGAATATTCCTTCATCACTTTTGTAGGAAAATTTATCTAGATTATCTTTACTGTTTAGAATATAAAATTTACATAAAAACACTGTAAAATAATTTTCCTTGGGTTTTATATTATTCCACAACTCATAAGGATTTTTCTTAAGGGTAGGTTAGATTAAGACTCTGTTTATTATATAACAAGCTGTATTAACAGCTTCAACCCAGAAATAAATCGGTAGGTCATATTCATTAAGCATAGTTTGGTAAATTTCATATAGGGTTCTATTTCTTCTTTCTACTACACCATTATGTTGGGGTGACCTAGGAGTAGAGAAGTTGTGCCTATAGCCATTTTGTGAGAAAAATGATTCAAAATATTGATTTTCAAACTCACATCCATGGTCACTTCTTAACGATTTAATTTTAGGTCCACTAATATTTACTACAGTTCAAGTGTTAGGGATCGTGTCCTGAGAACCAACTATTTTGTACTTTTATTACATAAATTTTCACTTATTATATATTTTTCATTGCTCTACATGACTATAATATAATAATGTCCTGGAATATTTGTTGCATTAATAATGTCAGGGTAGATCCCCGCTATGATGAGAACCTTGAAATGCTATAACAATATTCTTAAATAAAGTTCAATGGTCGGATTACATACTATGATAGGACACATAGTATACAAACCGTCATGTGCGAGTACTCATAAGAAGACGATACTCTCTCTCATGGAGTTCACACTTGGTAATCTCCAAGATGGGAGATTATGAGAATAGACCCGCCAGTAGAAATTCTTCATGTCTTGGTGTCATCGGACATTGCTATCTACGAGCATGTGTAATGGTCCTTAGACTTTAATATTATCATTAACTCGTGTCATGACTCGCACACTTAGATTTACGGATGAAAATTGTCACACAGAATGTTGGTAGGAAGTAGGGTACGTTGGGTGTGTCACGAGTGACATGTTGTTAATGGATAAGTCAAGGAAGGATTTGTCCCTTCCATTTATATAAGTTGATATCTCGTCCCTTTGATTGAAATAGAACTGTCGCATTAAATTCCATGGCCATGGTGTGAACGATGAGTTTATTTCAGGTACTCAAAGAATGACGGATCAAGCATATAGGTTTATGACACTGCCATGAAACCTACTTGATGAGATATTGAGAAAAAGGGATTAAATTACACAGTAAGTGTTCGTTTGAGGTGATACGTCAATGCGGCGTCAACTTCTTTCTCTTGGGTGCCTTGACCCATTGCTAGACAGTAATCTTGGACTTTAGGCAAGCCCGCCTAATGCCAATGAGAAAGAGGCCTAGAGGGTCACACACTAAGTGTATTCAAGTATCTCAAGTAGAATAAAGATTATTCCCGTACGTGGTTTAATAATTATTCAAGGAAGCATAAATCATTTTAATGATTGGAGGAAGAATAAAATAAAACAAGTACACACCGTGTATCAATGATTACACGCTGTGTAGTTTTATTTTGAAAACAAGTACATGTCGTGTATTATTAAATGTACACGCCATGTGATTTTTATTTTGGAAAGGAAATGAATAAATGAAAACAATATATACATGCCGTGTACATTGAATGTACACGCCGTGTAGTTTTCAATAAAAAACAAGTACACACCCTGTATTTTTTAATACATGCCGTGTAGTTTTTCCATTCGGGATTTTGAGGAAATATCATTTTATTAAATTATATTTATTATAATCAGCATGGGAACATGTCAAAGAATTAATTATTCGACATGGGGGTTTTAAATAAGTTTCAATGAAATAAATAAAATGCGTAACACGTTTATTTATTGTCATAACTCTAAAACCTCAAAACTGATTATAAATATCCTCACAACCCCAACTCTTTTCCGATACACAAGAGAATCGTTGTGCACAACAACTCTAGAGAATTATTTCAAGGCCGAAGGAACCTCTTCCTCCAAGAACGCTCTCAAGACTGAGAGATATCCTCTTCCATCGGATCAATGTGATCTAAGGTAGACAATTCAAGTAAAGGTTTCCCCACACTAGCACCCAGAGACTCCTTTGGCGACATCCTGAGATACGAGGTACACGTGTGGATCACCGCTAGAGGAAGTCTACACTTGGCTTCTGCGACGCAATGACGAATCACATCGGAACATGATCAAGAACATCAATGAAGAAAGAACACCCAAAAGGTATTTCTTTTCAATTGATTAATTAATTATAATCAACCTATAATGATCCTACTTTGTGGTTCCAGGACATTTATTTTCTTTGTCCATTTCTGTGATTCGATCCGTGGAGACAGGAATTTATCATCATATTGATCCCAAAATGATCATTGTTAATGAAAAAAATCCAAGTGGGCACATCCACCCACGCGCTTCCGCTGTGCCCGGAACCTTCAAATGGTATCAGAGGGAGGTTACAACATTGATTATAGTTATTTAATTTTCATTGATAATTTATGCATTTATATTTGATTCAATTTGAAATAAATTGTTCTATAAATATGAATAAATTAGATTTGTTCTTCCTCCATAATTTCTCGATTCAAATCACAGAAATGGCCTTTTATTTTTAATTTTGATTAAAATAAAAATGAGGAACTCATCCGGAGGATCCGCTCTTTCTTTCTGTACAACACGGGAATACACAGTGTGTAATTAAAACTACATGTCGTGTACTTAGGTTCAACGAACCGGCACTGGTCCGCCAAACCTCGTCGTGTGAATTGAGTATGCCTATGTATTTATTACCCTGTGTTGACCAGAAATGAATGGTGTATGGAAAACAAGAATACATGGCATGTATGTTGGAGCAACACGTCGTGTAGTCTGATCCGGCCCAAGTGAAACCGTGTACAAAAGAGAAGATGCATACCACGTACATGGAATCTCCAGGCCAGTTACCACGTAACAAGGAAGTGCACGTCATGTATGATTTATCTACACGCTGTGTACTCCAAAATTTCCAAAGTAGAGAAAACAAACCAAAGCCCTCGGTGTGTACTTTGCATAAAGGGTGAAAGGAAATACACGTCGTGTAAATATAAACTACACGCCGTGTACTTTCCAGAAATTTCACCAGGTTTCCTCCAAAAGTACAAAGACCTGTACAAGGGATATGGATGAGAATAATCTCAAGGAAATTTAGAAAGGAATTTAAGATAGATAATTGATTAATTATAAGATCATAATTAATTGAATTCAAGCGCAACTTATCTTGAATAATAGAACGATTAAAAGAATTTGAATTCTAAATATGTGTAAATGTCATTGCATGCTATGGATGATCATGAGCTAGACCAAAGACCCTTTGTATGTGTGTATGGTTTCATTTAAATTTTTTGGCCTACGAGCCTTCTTCCAATAAAATTTAGGGCCTGCGTGCCCATGGTTTCTTTAATATAAACCCATGTAATGGAGGATCTCCCAAGCCAGAGAAGATGGTTCAAAAACCCGAAGCTGAGGCAAAACCAACCCAAGAAGATACAAAGTTGGATAGGTGGGAGTTGCAAAACACAAACCATCAGTTCAAGTTGTTCTTCCCTAGGTCAGGGTTAGCTTATCAACTCGCTAGATAAGCTAACAAATAGAAGCTCGTGATCATGCCATCTTATTTTATTTCTGTCTTATTGCATGGTTTATTTATTATGTATGTGTTGTCGCGATCACATAATTAATAAAATGAACATGCATGCAAAGATGAAATAAAATAAAACCGGACTATACGTAAACATTATCGAAACATGGTTAATCACTTAAGCAAGCATCACTTAATATTAACAAGCATGTGATAATGCGAAACTACGCATAATGGAATAAAATCCCTCAAAACCCTATTAAGTCAGACCAAGCCTTCCATTACTTGATTAAGGTCAAGACTCAATAAAACTATGTGTTTGACCAACCCTTGTTGGGACACTTACTTTTATAAAGGAATCCTTTATGAAATGTTTTGGGTTGACTTAACCATATTACATCAAGAGAAGTAGCCCTTGCTAGACTTGATATAATATTGGAGGCAAGAGTTGAGAAAATCCAAGTAAGGATTTTAGGATTGGGGATTCCACTCAACATATCAAGGAATTGTATGCTAACAATTGGCAAAGACCTGCCTACCTAAATACCTTCAAATATCTTGACTAACCCTTGTTGGGGTTATGCGAATGGGAATATGGATCCTTGACACTAGAATGTCAAAGAAATTGGACATTCTGAGTTCAATGGTGAGGGTCATTGGGAATTGATAAAATAATGGGATAGTTAATAAAATTTATTATTTCTCATAAAATTTAATCAAGAAAGTACTGATAAATCTTCTCTTTTAATTTTTATAATCAAAATGACAAACACATCAACCACATTTTCTCTATGATCAATTCTAGATAAAGAAAATATCCTCACCGGCAGTAACATTCAGGAATGGTTTAGGCGCCTTCAGGTTATCCTATTCCATGAATGAAAGTTTTACGTGCTGGAGTCCTCACTTCCTGATTCCCATGCCCTAGGGGAGAGTAATGAAGATTTCCTAGTCTATGATCAACATTTTAATGATTCACTTGATGTTAAATGTTTCATTCTATCATCAATGTCTAGTGAACTCATGAAGTCTCATGAATACATGGATTCCTATAGCATGATCGAGAACCTCTATGGTATATACTAGGAGAGAGCAATATAGGAAAGGTTTGAGATCTCCAAGGCTCTTTTTCAGAGCAATCTTGGAGAGGGTGCCCCAGCCGAGCCTCATGTAGTCAAGCTCATTGGCTACATTGAGTGCTTGGAAGTTCTAGGGTTTAAACTCCCTAAAGAACTGGGTACCAATATCATTCTTGCATCACTCCCCCAGAGCTTCTCAAACTTTGTTGTGAACTTCAACATGAACAACATTGAGAAGTCTCTGTCTGATCTTCTTATCCTCATTCTCCAAGTGGACAATGACATGAAGTCTGAAAAGCCTTTTGTCCTCATGGTGAATAAAAGGAAAGAGAAGGCTAAGAGCTTTAATCCCAAAGAATCTTCAATGCCTTCCAAGAAAAGGAAGATCAAAGGGGAGGCAAGGGAACGGGATGCTATTTATTTCACACGTGGCAAGAAGGGCCACTGGAAGAAAAACTACACCCATCCAAGGAAGCAAGGGGAAGCTTCAGGTGTGTTTTTCATCGAATGAAATCTATCTGTTTCTACAAATTGGGTATTATATACAGCTTTTGGTGCTCACATATGTATCCAAATACAGGAACCAAGTAGATTCAAGAAGATTGATCGAGTGGAGGTAGATCTACGAGCAGCCAACGGAGCCAGACTTGTTTTTGTAGCTATTAGGGACTACCACCTCACATTGCCAACTGGAATGATCTTGGTGTTAAAAGGTTGTTATTATGTGCCTTCTTTAACCAAAAACATTATTTTAGTATCCAGATTAGATACTGATGGATTCATCTTCAAGTTTGGAAGTGGATGTTGCTACTTTTATAAAGATAGAATTTGTTTTGGTAGGGAACATTTATATAACGGCCTTTATGTGTTAGAATACACAAACCAAGTAATGGAAATTGATGACAAATTTAATTCACATGACTCATACCACACCCAATTGTGGCGTCACCGTCTAGGTCATGTAAATGAGAAATGTTTGAAAAAATTACATAAAGATGGGTATTTATATTCTTTTGAACTAAAACCACTTGGTGTTTGTCATGCGTGTCTACAAGGCAAAATGACCAAAGCCCCATTTAGTGGGAAAGGTGAAAGAGATAAAGATCTTCTATAATTAGTTCACAGAGATGTGTGTGGACCATTTCTAGTTGAAGCAAGGGGTGGGTTCTCATACTTCATAACTTTTACTGATGATTTTAGTATATATGGATATATCTACTTAATGAGGTATAAGTCAGATTCTTTTGATTGGTTCAAAGAATACAAGAATGAAGTAGAGAACCAGCTTGGTAAGAAGATTAAGAAACTCCGCTCAGAAAGAGGAGGAAAATATCTTAATCAGGACTTCATTGATTTCTTATGGGAGTTTGGGATTCTATCTCAACTCACTCCTCCTTACACACCTCAGTGGAATGGTGTAAGTGAAAGGAGGAACCGCACCCTATTGGACATGGTGAGATCAATGATGAGTCATGCGAGTCTTCCATTATCCTTTTGGGGATATGAATTACAAACAGCAGCACACATACTAAACCAAGTACCAATTAAATCGATAAATGGTAGTCCATATGAGTTATGGAGTGGACGCAAAGCCATGTTATCGAATTTACATGTGTGGACTAGTGAAGCATTTGTTAAGACCTCTTTAGGTAACAAACTTTCACCCCGAGGCACAAAGTGTATCTTTATAGGATATCCCAAGGAAAAAAGGGGATATTACCTATACAATCCCTTATGCAAAAAGGTTACAGTGGAAAGACACGCCATATACCTTGAGAGGGATCACATCTTTAAAAGAGATAGTGGGATAGAGATAGACTTTTATGAAGTCGAGGCTCAAGATGCACAGGATTTGGTACAAGAACAGATTCCACAAAGCCCCGTGGAAGAACAATCTGTTCCAGAGACACAAGAACTGCATAGGAGCATGAGAGAGGTGAGAGAACCAGAACGATATGGTTTTCTTGTCACCGAGGATGGTGACTCATTATTGGTTGACAATGATGATCCTCTTACCTACAAGGAAGCAGTTGAAGGAACAGACGATGCCAAGTGGCAGGAATCCATGAATTCTGAAATGGATTCCATGTACCAAAACCAAGTCTATATTTTGGGAGATCCTCCAGTTGATGTAAAGCCTTTTGGTAATAAATGGGTATTCACGAAGAAAATGGACATGGAGGGGCAAGTCAGCACCTATAAGGCATGACTGGTTGCAAAAGGTTTTAGACAGCGTCAAGGAATTGACTATGATGAAACCTTTTCACTGGTTGCGATGCTAAAATCTATCAAAATCCTATTGGCCATTTCCGCTTACCATGACTTTGAAATTTGTCAAATGGATTTCAAAACAGCATTCCTTAACGGGAACCTCTAGGAAGATGTCTACATGACACAATCTGAAGGGTTTGTGACTCCAAAGGATGCCAACAAAGTATGAAAGTTGTAGAAATCCATTTATGGATTAAAGCAAGCATCAAGGTCATGGAACATTCGTTTTGATGAAGCTGTAACAAAATTTGGATTTATTAAGAATGAATGTGAGCCTTGTGTCTACAAGAGGTTTAGTGGAAGTGCAGTTGTTTTCCTAATAGTATATGTTGATGACATATTACTAATTGGAAACGAAGTACCTATCTTACAGTCAGTTAATGCATGGTTGGATAAATGCTTCTCCATGAAAGACTTGGGCGAGGAGGCATATATTCTTGGGGTCAAGATCCATCGTGATAGATCCAATAGAATGCTCGTCTTAAGTCAAAGTACATACATTTATAAGATACTGAAGAGATTCAGTATGGAACAGTCCAAGAGGGGATTGTTGCCAGTGTCACATGGAATTCATCTTTCCAAGAATATGTGTCCTCAGACACATGAGGAAATAAAAAGAATGGCAAGGATCCCTTACGCATCCTCAATTGGTTCAGTCATGTATTCTATGCTATGTATGAGGCTAGATGTTTCTTACGCATTAAGTGTGGTAGGCAGATATCAAGTTGATCCAGGAGACCGCCATTGGATGGCAGTCGAGACTATCCTTAAGTATCTGAGGCATACTAAGGATATTTTCCTGTTTTATGGAGGAAATGAGGAACTAGTCATCAGAGGACATGTAGATTCTAGTTTTCAGACTGATCAAGATGATATGAAGTCACAGACTGGATACATCTTCAGTTTTAATGGAGGTGCAGTGAGCTGGATGAGCTCAAAGCAAAGTGTGGTGGTAGATTCTACAGTGGAGTTTGAGTATATTGCAGATTTTGAGGCAGCTAAAGAAGCATTATGGATGTGAAGCTTTATCCAAGAGCTGGATGTTGTACTGAGAAGTAAAGATCCTATCACACTCTATTGTGATAATACTGCAGCGGTGGCACTTGCAAAAGAGCCAAGGTCACATCAGTGGAAAAATCACATACTTCGGAAGTATCATCTCTTGAGGGATTTTTCTCAGAGAGGTGAAGTTTCAGTGAGCAGTATTTCCATGGAAGACAACGTGGCGGACCCCTTGACTAAAGCTTTGACTCAGCAGAAACATGATCATCATGTGAGGTCTAGAGGACTAAAAATCATAGGCAGTTGGCTATAGTCCAAGTGGGAGTTTTTTAGGGTTGGTGTCCTGAGAACCAACTGTTTTGTACTTTGATTACATAAATGTTCACTTATTATATATTGTTCATTGTTCTGCATGAAAATAATATAATAATGTCCTGGAATATTTGTTGCATTAATAAGGTCATGGTAGATCCCTACTATGATGAGAACCTTGAAATTCTATAACAATATTCTTAAATAAAGTTCTATAGTTGGATGACATACTATGATAGGACACATAGTATACACATCGTCATGTGTGAGTACTTGTAAGAAGACGAGACTCTCTCTCATGGATTTCACACTTGGTAATCTCCAAGATGGGAGATAATGAGAACAGACCCACCAGTATCAATTCCACATGTCTTGGTGTCATCAGACATTGCTATCTACGAGCATGTGTAATGGTCCTTAGACTGGAAGATTATCATTAACTCATATCATGACTCGCACACTTAGATTTACTGACGAAAACCGTCATGCAGATAGTCGGCAGGAAGTAGGGTACATTGGGTGCGTCATGAGTGACATGTTGTTAATGGATAAGTCGAGGAAGGATTTTTTCCCTTCCATTTATGGAATTTTATATCTCATCCCTTTGATTGAAATAGAATTGTTGCATTAAATTCCATGTCCAGGGTGTGAACGATGAGTTTATTTTAGGTAGTCAAAGAATGACGGATTAAGCATATAGGTTTTTGACACTTCCATGAAACATGCTTGATGAGATATTGAGATAAAGGGATTAAATTACACAGTAAGCATTCGTATGAGGTGATATGTCAATACGGCGTCAACTTCTTTCTCTTGGGTGCCTTGACCCGTTGATAGACAGTAATCTTGGACTTTAGGCAAGCTCGCCTAATGCCAATGAGAAAGAGGCCTAGAGGGTCACACACTAAGTGTATTCAAGTATCTCAAGTAGAATAAAGATTATTCCCGTACGTTGTTTAATAATTATTCAAGTAATCCTAACTCGTTTTAATGATTGGATTAAGAATAAAATAAAAAAATTACACGCCATGTATCAATGATTACACATTGTGTAGTTTTATTTTGAAAACAAGTACACACCGTTTATTATTAAATGTACACGTTGTGTAGTTTTTATTTTGGAAAGGAAATGAATAAATGGAAACAAGATATACATGTCGTGTACATTGAATGTACACGCCGTGTAGTTTTCAATGAAAAACAAGTACATGCCGTGTATTTATTAATACACTCTGTGTAGTTTTTCCAGTCGGGATTTTGAGGAAATATCGTTTTATTAAATGATATTTATTATAATCAGCGTGGGCGCATGTCAAGGAATTAATTATTCAACATGGGGTTTTTAAATAAGAGTCAATAAAATAATTAAAATGCATAACGTTTTTATTTATTGTCATAACTCTACAACCTCAAACCTGATTATAAATATCCTCACAACCCCAACTCTTTTCTGACACACAAGAGAATCATTGTGCACAAAAACTCTAGAGAATTATTTCAAGGCGGAAAGAACCTCTTCCTCCAAGAACGCTCTCAAGACCAAGAGAGATCCTCTTCTATTGGATCAAGATGATATAAGGCAGACAATGCAAGTAAAGGTTTCTCCACACTAGCACCCGGAGAATCCTTTGGCGACGTCCCGAGATACGAGGTACACATGTGGATCACCACTAGAGGAAGTATACACTTGGCTTCTATGACGAAACGACGAATAACATCGGAATGTGATCAATAACATCAATGAATAAAGAACACCCAAAAGTTATTTCTTTTCAATTGATTAAATTAATTATAATCAACCTATAACGATCCTACTTTATGGTTCTGGGACATTCCTTTTCTTTGTCCATTTCTGTGATTCAATCTGTGGAGACTGGTTTTTATCGTCGTATTGATCCCGGATTGATCATTGTTAATGACCAAAAGCCAAGTGGGAACATCCACCCATGTGCTTCCGCTATGCCTGGAACCTTTATCTAGCATACTTGGTAAAATTTGAGCAAGCTTCACTTTTGTGAGATAAGAAAAAGGTCCAAGTATACCTAGAAAAGTCATCTACAATAACATAAACATAGTGCTTCCCATTGATACTTTAATCTCTAGATTTTCCAAACAAGTCCATGTGAACTAACTCGAGATGTTGAGAAGTTGTAACTTATTTATTTATTTTGAAATAGATTTTATGTTTCTTTCCTTTTTGACAAGGATTAGACACTTTATTTTCTGGAAACTCTAGTTTGGTAAGTCTTTAACAAAACCTTTTCTAATTAACTTCTTAAGGCAGTGTATATTGCAGTGTTCGAGTCTAATATTCCAGATCCAAGACTCTTTTTGAAAATAACTTAGGAAAGAAACATTTTTTGAAGATAGTGTGTCTAAATTTATAACATACACATTATCGTTTCTTGGAGTAATAAATATAAAGTTATTCTTGGAATCAAAAACATGGAATGAATCATTTTTTAATTTTACATTAAATCCATCATCACACAGTTGAGATTTTTTAATTAAGTTATACTTTAATCCATCAACATAAAGTACTTTGGAAATTTAAATAGAGTTAGGGTTTCCAATCTGGCCTTGGATAATGATTTTTCTATTACATTGTCACCAAATGTGAGATGCCCTATATCAATATTGATGAGACTTTTGAATCTTGAGTAGTCCCCAATCATGTGTATTGAACAATAACTGTCTAAGTACCACATATTTCTATAGGAACTCTTTAGGTAGTTTACCTGCAAAACAGTTTATCTAAGAAACGATTCTGGTACCCAAATTTGTCTGGGTCCATAAACATTAGTAATAAGAGCTTTAGAAACCCACAATTTTCTTATGGATTTGATATATGTGGAATGTAAAGTGTTTGAAAAATAAACCATATTTGGTCATGAAAAACTCTAAATAGTAGAAGATTTTTTAGAACTGGAACTTATAATAAAATTTTTATTATTGAATAAGGAAGCATATTTTCCAATTTTTGGTATAAAATGTGTTTTGGATAAGTTCATTTGTCTTGGTTGATATCTTATTCTAGAAGTTTATTTATGAGCTATCTGTTTACCAAGAGTTTGAGTAATGTTATTTTTTCCATTGGTAAACTTTTCTAAATCCATTAATTGCTCATTAGACATTTTAACTCATTGTTTTCCTTGATTAATTGAGCATTTTTATCTTTTTCAGTTATAAGTTCATATTTAACAGTTACAGTAAGATCATGTTGTTTCTTTAAAGATTTATATTTATCTTTGATTTCATTACATGTATCTTCTATCATATTACAATATTAAAACAATTCATCACTTTTCATATTCTCATATTCACTTTCATTTTCAGAATAATAATAATTGTGAATAGAAGAGTCTAAGGTTACCTCAGATGTGTTTATCATAAAACACATATTTTCCATGTCATATTTCTCATCATGAGAAGAATCAGATTCACTGGAGATGTCCTCATAGGAAATCTAAGTGGTATTTATTGATTTCTTATACTTTCTATCTTTATTCTCATAATAATTTTTTTATTTGAGCATGGGACAATCAGCCTTTACATATCCCCTCCTTTTACATTTGTGGAAAATTACCTTTTCTAATTTATCATTTCTCTTCCAATCCTTTCTCAAGCTACCCTTGTTATCATACCTATAATTGGGCTTTATGAAAAACTTATTCCTTATATAAAATTTCATGAATCATCTAGCCATATGGTCAATCTCTTCATCACTATCTTATGTTGATTTATCAGTACTGGAGCATTCAATAGTATCTTGAATTTTCACTTTGTCTTTATTTTTAGAGGCATTAGTATTGAAAGCTACATACCTCCTCTTAGGTTCATCATCCACCTCTTTGTTGGATTCTAACTCCTCTTAATAAATCATTAGCTTTCCAATGAGTTCTTTAACAGGTAATTTGCTGATGTCACGTGATTATCTAATTGAGATAGGGGTTCCTCTTCATCTGTTAGGTAAACATTGGAGAATCCGTATGATTTGTTCTTTGGCTGTAACTTCTCTTCCAAGAGAGATTATTGGGTTTAAAATTTTTTTGAACATGAGATACATATCATAAATAGGCTCATCAGACTTCATTTAAAATTTATCATACTTAATAGTATAAGTATTAAGTCTCATTTCTTTCACATTTTTGGTTCCTTCATTTGAAATAGAGAGAGTGTCCCAGATTTCATAGGCAGTTTTACATGTAGAAATTCTATTAAATTATTTATATTCTAAGGCACGGTATAAGGCATTCATTTCTTTATAGTTATTATTATATGCAACCTTGGTTGGTTCATCCCAAGTAGTTCTAGCAGTATCTGAAATCTTATACTCATCTATAATTAAAGACCAAATTTTGAAACCCATACTCTCTAAATGTATTTTCATCTTAATTTTCCATTGTGCATAATTAGTACCACTAAAAAATAGAGGTATGTTGGTAGAATCACCTTCTATTATATTATCCATATTAAAAAATTTAGAATAAGATTTTAAAGAGATAAAAATTTATAAATAGAAAAAAAAATTAGATCTTTGAAATCCAACTAAAATCACAGTTGAAAATATTTAAAAAATATTTCAAAACTAAAAAATGTCTAAACCTTCTCATACTAAATGTTTTTCGGAGTAGATTACTCAAGAAGGGGTGAATTGAGTATCTATACTTATTTCTATTTAAAATTGGTTCTTTTAAAAGTTTCCCCCAATTAAAAATATAATAAAAGTCTGTTTTAGTGAATTTATAAAAGCCCTAAATTTTCAATTAATTTCTCAGAAGAATGATTATTTCTCAATTATACTAATTTGAAGATTAATATAATTTTTGAAACTAACCTATTAGTTACAAATAGTTATAAACACTTGCTAAACTAAATATAAAAGTTTTATTTATTTTTATAAAATATGTGATAAAAAGTAAGTAAAACTAAAAGGTAAAAGCGTAAAAGATAAAAACAAGAGGTTCAGTCTCAATCAAAGGCTTATTCTTCTCTACTTGGTGATCACTTGCCACTGAGCAATTTAATTTAATAAATAGTTTGATCCACACCCTAGATTGGGGTTCACAATAGCACACACGTCTATCTAGGTCACACTTGACCTTTACCATAGTTATTCATGGTAAAAAAAACCAAAATGTCGCACATGACCTCTTCCACTATTCTATGTGGGATGAAAAGGATAAAATGAGAGATAGTTTTAGGATATCAAGTATCCTCCAGTTATGCACAGGAGTCGGTGTGTGTGTGTTAGAAATAGATACACACACTACTTAGAAATGTAAGTAAATAAACACAACAGAGATAAAGATGTAGAAAATAGTTTAGAAGGCTATGTGTGTTATGCAGTAATGCTCTGGACTCTTTTAATGTAGTTGAAATGATGTTTGATTTCTCTTGTGGAAGTTGGCTTCAAAATAGAGTATCGTAGCCTCTGTGATCTGGCTTCCAGATGTGTGAAAATTTCAAATCCTTCGTTATAAATATGTTCAGTGTATCCCAATAGGTTTTTTTGTCTTGTTAATCTTCATGCATGCTCTTTCTTTGAGTTCTTGGGATTTTGAAATAAGCTCGGGAGTTGTAGGAGTTTTTAGTTCTTCTTTTTTCACTACTTTTTAGCACTCTCAGAATGATCCAGCTTGTAATTATTTTATACTTTGAGGTCCAGTAGACCTGAGGATCTCTCCACGTGCATGTACCTCGTACTATCTACTGAATTTCCTACATACAACATTAAATAATGTCAGAAATATTAATTTGTCTAAATATGACCATTAAATATAAATTTGAAATAATAAATTAAAAACAGTTTTTTTGACTATTGGTGAGTCATAAGTATGACTCATTAGCATAGGTCTGTCATCATCGGTCTATCAGCATTAGTGAATCAGTGTATCGGTGAGTGTTTTCCATTCAGTATCGGTGACTTGGTGTATCGGTGAGTCATTTTCATTTGGTATCGGTGACTCGATGTATCGGTGAGTCCTTTCCATTCGGTATCGTCTGTCTGGGCATCAGTGAGTCATCATCAGTGAGTCGCCCATCAGTGAGTCATCCATCAGTGAGTTTCTTAAACTATCAGTGCCATCGATAATTGGTGACTCATTCATCAGCAGGTCATTTGTTCTATTGTTGAGTCTAGCATTGGTGTATTCTTCGATCGGTGAGTCCTTCGATCGGGGAGTCCTTATCAGTGAGTCGACTAGCAGTGACTCCTTTTGAACTATCGGTGCCAGGGACTCCGAAAAACTTATAAAGTATATTTCTTACATAGAACACTTCTAGATAAAGTGAAATTAATAAATACATTTAAATATACACATGTAAACATATTGAAACATAATTAACCATAATGTGTTAAATTATTGAAAAGTATTATATTATGTGAAATAATTTATTCACTTATAAATATTCATCGATAAGATTAACTTGAGTTATAACTTAATATATGAATTACTAGAATTTCTAAATTGTAACGATTTGTCATAATGAAAACAATTATTTCACAAAGGGTACAACACAACTCCTTTTTTAAACTAACATGGCCTATAAACTCTTTTCATTATTTTTTTATTAAAATAAATATGAAACTAGATTATCAATATTAGACTTTACGATGAACTAATATGCAAAAAAACAATGAGTATAACTAGTTCCAATATATTTTTCCAAGAAACTTTCTGATTTCAATGTTGATTGGATAAATAGAAATAAATTACTTAGAATAAGAGAGGGTTCATCATTATCTATTTCGTTTTTTAGTTGATGCACCCATCCTTAAACCTCATACACGAGAGAAGAGGATAGTGCATAGATCAATTGACATCATAGTGTTTCATTAAGGGGATAAACATAGAGATGTGTTTGTACTTGTATATTCCTCACTAAATTAGGAAGTGGGTCCTCAAATCTAGGAAACATATATTTTTTTATTAATCAACATTTATGTGGAGGTACTTTGAAGACCATGAGGAGGGTAAAATAGTAGGATCTTTATACAAGGGGTGTTTTTGGTATGATTGAGGGTGGACTTAATGTGTACTTTGGAACAGTGATAAGTTTTAGGTATTGATAAGTGTAGTTTGAATTTATGATATAGTATATATTTCACATTCATTTTCATACTACATTAAGAAAATCATTCCAGACTTGATCAACTAATGGATCCTCAACACAAACACAATTCACTTTATGCATAGAGATGTTGAGATTAACCTCTAGGATGTATAAATGATATATAGAGCACTAATAATAGGGAATATCTATGATGAATTTATCGTTAAAACCTTTATATGGGAATACACATAGAGAAATACTTTAATATAAATAGGGATATTTCAATTAGAAATAGATATTGAGAAGAATGACCTTAGTCCCTACTTTTATATTCCTTTTAAAACCTGATCTGGGATTTTCATCAGATCAAACGGTTACGGACCCAATTCATAAGACTCGTTTGGATTTAAGTGTTTATTTTATAACCTTGGAGGAAGGTTATTATAATGATTGGTTCTAGGAAATTATTACTTGAATAAAATAATTGGTCTTCCTAGCAACATTCCTTGAAATGTTTCTAAGCAAATTTCTTGTTCTGTTCCATGAGCCACTGCATAGAGGATGGATTGCACATTCATTATGGAGACACATATAGATAGAGACCAATATATCATCATATTTATTCCAATATTATCCAATATATATTGGTATCTTGGGTGAATCAGTGGGAGTCCGATATAGAGTGAGTACAAATCGATTATGGAAATTTATTATTTCAGTCATAAATTCCAAAAAAAATATAATATCTAAAATTTAATCATGGAGATGAGTAAACATTATCAAGGAGTTGAAAATACCAAACATAATCTATAATTTTATCATCATTTAATATTCCATTTCACGTTTTCTAAACAAGAATATGGTTATATCAATAAGGTTCTATGTTTTCACTAGGGATAGTTATGATACTCAATGTCTGATCAACAATGATCATACATTTGAGGAGGGAATGACACACCAACACTAATATATCATTTAATCAGATAATATTCATTTTATTACTAATCTCTTAGATCTTACCCCACATAACCTATCTTTTCCAATATCCTCCACTATGTGCAGCCAAATACCTCAAGTGTGATAGTGGAATTTTTCTTCAAAACTACCACTGTTAGTTCTCAGCGTAATGACCAAATAAATATATGTATCTAGAAATGAATCAAATACTAAGTCTAAGAAAACATCACTCATCAATATCATTCAATATATATGTTTGACCATCATTTTCTTGGTGTTGGAGGATTAATTTCTTCAAAATCTAATCACATATATGTTATTTGTAAAATAATTCTGAATGATTTTAATTTATACACACATTTATAAGAAATAAAATCAAAACATGTCTCAAAATAATAACTAAAACACTTATTCATATTTTCAGTAACATTATATCAATAGAATAATAATGATACACAAAACCAAGTTATATTTACCTTTCATCAATAATTTTATTTTATTTTGTTGACCTTCAAATCATAGTTAGATATATGTAACTATTGAATTACATTTTAATAACCTAAATATATATCTTATATTTATGTCATTTCAATTTCATCATACTCATCATTTTTAAATAACTACTATATAAAAATTTAATGACATAATCATAAAAAAAAACCCTAAGAATATAAATAATCACTATAATTTTAAAAGTGTGTATGTATTATAGGGTATCTATAAACATAAGCAACAACATAAGAATTTTCACTAGAGGGTTGAAAGAAGGATCCTAATAAAGTTTCTGTCAAGTTAAAATTAATAAAAAAAAATTAATTGAGATTGAATAATTTTTTATGAATACTAATTCTAATTTCTTATTGATTGGTCTATTGATTGAAGGGAATCAGTTTAACATTCAAAACATGTAAATTCAAAGGGTGCAGATATCCAAAAAAAATTACAAATTACAAGCATAGAATAGAAGAATAGAAACTGTAAAATAGAATAATTTTAATAAGAATAATTTAAACATAAATTAAAAGCTGGATAGAAGAGTGTAAGAATCAGACTATAGGGGAAGGGTATTGAGGTTTTGAGGGCAGTCCATGGTTTAGGGAGGTGGGGTGGACGTTTCGGAGAAGAAGGGTCTTAGGGAGGTGGGGTGGATGTGTTAGGGCCACGTTGAGCCATGTCAGAGGATAATGATTTTCAGGAGGTGGGGAGTCTACTGTCAGAGCCACATTGATAGGAAGTTGGGAAGGCCTCCATCAGAGTCGCGTCGACAGGGAGGTGGGGAGGTCGCGTCAGTGGGGAGGTGGGTTGGCTACATCGATGGAGGAGGAACGCTGAGATCATATCTAGGGATCGATCATGAATAAGGGAAGTGGTGGGCAATAGGAAGATCTATTATTAATATAAATATGGGAGGGGTCGATATACTAGGTATATTGCCATAATTTTAAAATAATCTATGGTGTCATATTATCTATTCGTGCACTTTAATAGAATTATGGAAATATGTGTGTGGAAATAGATACTTTTTTTAGTTGTCACCATTTCAATTCCAAGAATCATCTGATACTTCAACAAAATCCCTTGAGTTATCATAATAAGATTTCTCAGCTTGACCTTCATTTGATACTTCAGTTTATTTAGAATATTAACCTTCACTTAGTAAGATTTTTCTAGAAGAAATAGGAAGATATGTACTATCAGTTCTATAAGAAATCTTAGGTATTCTTACCACATCAGGGTTACTTCCTTCCTCTACTAAAATAGGCACTGATTCTTCTTCTCTAACTTCTTCTTCTTCTTCTTCAACATCAACTGCAACTTCTTCATCAGAAAAATATTCCATAACTTCATGTTTTTTAATCCAGGATTAGCCACATATCTAGGTATAAAAGGTTGTTTCACATGGTTAATATTCTCATAAATATTATCATTATTATCCACCCATTTCCTCACCCAAGGTTTACAATTAACCTTCATTCTCTTGAAATTAAACTTACTTAGACAAAATAATTCACATTTAATTATAGCCTCTTTGTCTTTAGGCACTAAACCTTTGTCTTTAAAAATATCTGAATTAAACTTAGGGTGGATCAAATAATTAGATCTAGATGAGTTCTTTCTCATTTCCATAATATGGACCATCAAGTATCTATAAAAGTTTATCTTATCTCCTTTTTTATAATAAATAATAAAAATACATCCTGGTAACTCATAGTGATAATGTCCCATTTCTTGGGAAAAAGTATATGTTCGATAATCTTTAATAAGTATGCACTCCCCATCAATCTCTATATTTATAGTCCTTTGTATAGTAGGATTTCTCATTAACTCTAATAAGGCATCCCCATATTGTAAAAACTCACTATTGTTGGGAATGGATCCCTTAAAATCATCAGATATACCTTTATAAGGTATATTGAGGCATCTGGCCCACTATTTTGATGAAAATATCACTTCATTGCAATAACTCGTAGCCCTAATAACATATTTCTTTTCACTGAAATCATACCCTATAAATTATAAAAATGGTGAACCAAACTAGGATAGTATGTTCAGTCATTCCTCGAAAACATTTTGATCCATCCTTGTATCTGGATCACTTTTTTCACTAGCAACTTGCTTGAAATTGACCATTCAACATCTATTTCCTTTACAACCACAAAAACATGGGCTGAGAGTTGGGGTTCTTCTATTTGATAATAGGGGATAGACTACATTTACCTCACAATTTATTTGATAGATTTTATCCTTCAAGAGATGAAATAGTAGTAAGTTTTAATCTCACCATCATTACACTGATTTTATGGAATAAGTGTGAATGTAAGGAGTTTTCAGATTGAGAGAGAAAGGTTAAAGAAAGTCTATAAGTAGGTGTGAGATAGAGGGTTCTCAAATTTTGAGTTTAGCTAATTTTATAATTTTGGGATTTATAAGTGAAAAAATATAATAAAATATAAATAAATAAACCTAATAAATGTTTAGTCACAGAATAAAAATAGGAGCGTTAGCATATAATCAGAAACCCTTGAATGGTATACCTCCAATGGTGGATCGCCAACTTTAGATCACCAATGGTATATTACCAATATTGAATCACCAATGGTAGATCACCAATAGTGGATCACCAATGGTAGATCACCAATAGTAGATCACTAAGGGTAGATCACTAATAGTGGACCATAAATGGTGAAATTTTGTTATTTTAAAAAAATCTAGAGAAAATTTAGTAATCAAAGTTTAACATTCCTAGTTCATGTATCATATAGCTTGATCTTTCATAATTTAAAGGATTTGAAAATATTTCAAAAAGATGATGTTTAGTTCCAATGAATCTAAGAGTTACATCACCTTTTTGAAAATGATCTCTCAAAATGTGATATCTTATACTAATATGTTTTGTCCTAGAATGAGATAAAGGATTATTAGATATATTTATCTCACTCTTATTATAAAAATTTATAGGTACATGTTAAAATTGATATCCATAATCAAGTAAAGTGTGTTTCACTCACAAAATCTGCAACAAATTCCAACATCTAGGTTCTTAGTTTCATCAGTAGACAGTGCAATAGAATTTTTCATTTTACTATAATATGAAACTAATGAATTTACCAAAGGGTGACATGTTCCATAGGTGAATTTTATCTAACTTACAACCACAAAAATCTATATTTGAATAACTCACTAAATCAAATTCTTTTCCTCTTCCATAAAATAGTCCTAAGTTGGTTGTATACTTGAGGTACTTACAAATTCCTTTGATAGTAAGTAAATGTGATTCTTTAGAATTTTCTTGAAAATGGGAACACATACATACATTGCACATTAATATCTATTGAACTAGAAGTTAAATATATCAATATTTTAATAATACCTCTGCAATTGGCTTGATTAACTGATTTTCCAATTTTATCAAGATCTATTTTATAGGTTGTACACATGGGAGCATCACTAACATTTGTTTTATCTATAAAAAATGTTTTAAAATTTCTTTGGTGTACTTAATTTGATTTCAAATAATTCCATCTTTATTTTGAAAATTTTTAAAACCAAGGAATAATTTTAACTCACCCATTAAACTCATTTCAAATTCAATTTGCATCATTTTTGAAAAACCATTATACAAATAATTTCTCGAACATCTGAAAATTATATCATTAACATAAATTTGTACTACCAAAATATCTTTTGAAATTATTTTTATAAATAAAGTTGGGTCATCTATGCTTTTCAAAACCCTTTAAAAATAAAAAATGAGATGATCCTAACATATAAATCTCTATGATATTTTTTAAAACATATAAACTCATTGTTAATTTAAAAACATGATTTAGAAAATGAGGATTTTGTAATCTATGGGGTTTTAACAAAAACATACTCAACTATATAACTATTTAGTAATCCACTCTTAACATCCATCTGATATAGTTTAAAGTTTAAATGTGATTCATAGGAAAGTATCATTCTAATGGCTTCGAGTATAGATACTAGTGAATAAGTTTCATTATAAAAAATACCTTATTATTGACAATATCCTTATGCAAAAAATATAGCTTTGTTTCTAACTATAATTCCTAACTCATCAACCTTATTTCTAAGCACCCATTTAGTGATAATAGTCAGAATGTATTTAGATCTATCCAATAGTTCCTAGGATTTATTTATCTCAAATTTATTGAGTTTTTATTTCACTTCCAATACCCATAATTCATCATTAATTATATCATTGGTGTTATTAAGTTCAATACATGACAAGAAAACTTTATGTTCAACCTGATTTCTAATATAAAATCAAGTTTTTGTTCCTCTATCTTGGCCTCCAACTACAACATCTAAGTGATGATATTTATGAGTCCTAACTATTCTAATAAAATAAGTGTTGGATATTTCATTATCCTCAATGGGTTCGGTTTGAGGTTGTTCACCAGAACTGGAATATTTTTCTACATGTTTCACATAAATATCATAAGGTTTAGAATTTATATTTAAATTAGATAGATCATCCTCAAGGTTATCTAAATAATACATAGACTCATGTGGATATGTTTCATCAAACATGATATGTATAGATTCTTCCACAATCTAAGTCCTTTTATTGAATACCATGTATGAATTACTAGTTGTAGAATATCCATGTAAAATTATTTTATCACTATCGGATGAGAATTTTTATAAATTATCCTTTGTATTGTGAATAAATACTTTAAAACCAAAAACTATAAATTAATTGTCCTTTGTTTTTCTTCTATTCCATAGTTTATATGGGGTTTTCTTTAAAAGTGGACTTATAAGAACTCTATGGATTATATAGCATGATGTATTCACATCTTCTGCCCAAAAAAATATAAGTAAATCATACTCATTAATCATGGTCTGAGAAATTTCTTGAAGGTTTTTATTTCTCCTTTCTACTACATCATTCTATTCTGGGGTTTTAAGAGCTGAAAATTGTGATCATATACATTTGTGAGTATAATGATTAAAAATCTTGATTTTCCAATTTGTGGCCATAATCACTTCTTAAGTTCTTAATTCTAAGTCCACTAATATTTTCTATAGATTTATCATACTTTAAAAAATAGGAACAATCTTAACTTTTACAACTTAGAAAGAATACCCAAGTGTATTTAAAATAGTCATCTACTAGAACATAAACATAGTGTTTCCCATTTAGGATATAAACTATAGAGGGTACAAACAAATCCATGTAAACTAACTCTAGGGGTTTAAAAGTTGAATCTTACTTCTTTACACTAAAAGATGTTTTGTATTGTTTTCCTTTTTGACATAGGTTACAAACTTTTTCATGTGGGAATTCTAGTTTAGTAAAATATTTTACTAACCCTTTCCAAGTTATCTTTTTAATAAAATTAATGTTGAAATGAACTAGTATCTTATACCATATATAAGATTATTTGTGGAAGGCACTAATACTATAATTTTTTTGAGAAAATAATGTATCTAAATTAATAGAATATACATTATCATTTCTCAAGGAATTGAAAACAAAAATATTTTTAGACTTAAAAACTTTTTAGGCATTATTTTCAAACTTAACATGGAAATCATCATCACATAACTATGATATTATAAGAAGAATATAATTTAATCCATCTAAAAATAAAAATTTTGAAATCAAAAGAGTATTAGAGTTATCAATTTGACCAAGTATAATTATTTTTTCCTTTGGAATTGCCACCAAATGTTACATGTCCACCATCAACATTGATTAGGTTATTGAAACATGATTATTACCTAGTCATTTGTCTCGAAATGTCATTATCCTAATACCATAAGTTCTTATTGGAAATTTTTAAGCAGGTTTCCTAAAAAATAAACAATAAATGATTTTGGTACCCATATCTTTCAAGTTACAAAAATATTTTTAATAAGGGATTTAGGAATCCATAATTATTTAAAAAATTTATCACAGGAAGATCTGAGACTTTTAGAAATAAAATTTATAATAGGTCTTTAAGAATTATGGATTATTTGTAGTACTATTATAATTATAATGATAAATAAACTCTATCTTATTGATCTTGATCTATCTATATTGTTATCTCATTCTTGCGGTATACTTAGGTGAAGTTTTCTTTATAAGAATATGGATTAAATTATTTCTTTCATTTTTGAATATCTCTATATCCTTTTTTAATTGTTCATTGGATAATTTTAGCTCATTATTTTCTTTTATTAGTTGATAATTTTAGTAGTTGAGTAGACAAGGCATGCTACTTATATAAACTTTTATATTTATCTTTATGTTTATTGAGTGTATACTCCAACATATTATAATATTAAAACATTTCATTAATTTAAATGTTTTCTTCACTATTTTAATTTTTCTATAGGTTGGAATTATGAATAGGAGATATAGAAAAAAAATATTAGATACATCAGATGTGTTTTTCATAAAACACATATTTTCTATTCCATGCTTAAACTCTTTTCTTGAGTCTAAATCACTTGAACTATCTTTTAAATCAATCTAAGTTTATTTCATATCCATCATATATATCTTATCTCTATCCTCATACTTTTTCTTAGACTTTAACCAAGGGAATTTTTCTTTGAAATGACCTTTTCTCTTGTATTCACAGCATGTTATTTCATTTATATAATCATCCTTTTTCCATTATTTTCTTTATTTTCTTCTATTTTCATACTTACCTTTATAGTTTGACTTCTTGAAGAATTTATTTATTTTTTTAAATTTCTTGAATCTTCTATCTAAACAGTCTATTTCTTCATCATGGTCTGAAGATGATTCTCCATTACATTTTCTATATTCTTTAATCTACCCTTTTTTATTTAAGTCAAAATTCTTAAAGGTTATGGACTTCCTCTTTGGTCAATATTCTTCTTCATTATTCACCTTAATTTCCCCTTCATAGATTATAAGCTCTAATATTATATCTTTAATAAGAAACTTAATTATATCACATGTCTCTCAAATTGAAACTGAAGTTCCTCTTCATCTATCCTGTAAACATCTTAGCAGGCACATCACTTAATATTTTTCAGCAATTTGTTTCCCTAGTGAATGCATCATGTTTAAAATCTCATTTAACCTAAGATACATATCAGAAGTTGGTTCATCATGTTTCATCTTAAAGGTATCATATTTAATATTATAATTATTCAAATGAATTTCTTTAAAATTTGAATTTCCTTCATGAGAAATAGCCAAGGTATCCCAAATCTCAAATTTAGTTGTGCAGGTAGATATTATATTAAACTATTCATATTTTAAATCATAGTCTAAATAATTCATATCTTTATAGTTATTATTACATGATTATTTAGTAGGATCACTCCATTCAACTCTAACTATTTGTGGTAGTTCATATTTATCCTCAATGACAATCCAAATTTAAAAACCCATAATTTCAATAGGAATTTTCATCTTAATATTCCATTGAGCATAATGATTTCCATTAAAATAATGAGTTAAATTAGTACCAGTTCCCTATTTTCTATTATTATCCAAAAATATATAAATTTATAATAAGTTGAAATTTAAAATCTTTAATTTGCAACTAGATCACAGAATAAATATATTTTTAAAATCCTCTAATACCAAATGTTGGTCAGAGTGAGTAACACAAGAGGGGGGTGAATTGATTTCCCAATAAAATTTCTATTTCAAAATAATTTAAAATATAAATCCCATAATTTGATAATACCAACCATTTAATCAAAACCATATAAATATATAGTTTTATTTTTCAAATATCTTCTCAAAGCGTAGTCAATATTGAATTAAAATATTCTTTCAAGTCAATTTAACTTTTGAAACTAAAATAATTAATAAAACACTATATATATATTAAAAATTAATATTTAATATTAGAGTAATATTTTAAAATATTTTTTAAAAAAATATAGTTTTAAACATTGAAATATAAAAAACAAAACTAATAAAAAAACAAAAGAGAATTTAAACAAGGGGTTTGGTCTCAAGCCAAGACATAAGCCCCTCTACATGGAAATCATTAACTATCGAGTAAAATAATAAATAATAAACTTGATCCACAATCTTTATTGGGTTTTATAGATAACAAAACACAAAGTTTTACATGAAAAAAATCCTCTTCCATAGTTATATGTGGGATAAAAACAAGTACATGTCACAAATGACTTATTCCATAGTTTTATTGGGTATAAAAATGAATAAATTTGAGAGATAGTTTTAAGAACTCTCTAGTTAAGTATGGTAGAATATGTTTATAGATAAATAGAGTAAAAATAAACACATCTCAAATATAAAGAATAAACAGAAAGAGAAATTTATTAGATATAGGAAAAAAAATTGTTACTCAATCCAAATATCTTCATATGTTCATAGGTCCTAAAATAATTCTTTGTAAGAATCTTGAACAGGTTCCATAAAATATACATCAAAAATAGTTTCATGAAGTTTTGTAAAATCCTTTTTCTTCTAGTATGTAGATGTTTGAAATCCTTACATGCATAATTTTAATAAATATTACTAGTGTATGAATATAAGTGTTTTCTATGCATGTAGCACTACTATCATTCATGATATAGTTTATAAGAATTTTTATTGCCCCAGGACCAATTATCCGTTATAGAATAATGATAATATAACTTGAATCCTCATACTGATCATAAAATTAGTAAAGTATGATTTTTTATTTAATCCATCTTTAGAGTATTTTAAGAATAATGATTATTAAATCCACATGTAAATGACTGCATTTAATTCCTTAAACTATCCATTGGATAAATTGAACATTTAAATTAATCTACATAGTAATAGTAGCACTCTGGTTGTAGAAACTCTGAACAGTGGAACAGAGTAGTGACAAATCAACCTGGAAGAATATCTGTTTGGTGGTAGATCTATCCAGTAGTAGATCTATCTAGAAGTAGATACATCTTGTGGTAGATATTTCCAGTGGTATATCTATCTGGTGGTAGATCTTCCTAGAGGTAAAACTCTTTGGAAATAAATATATCTCTTTATAGATTTTTCTAGTGGTAAATCTATCTGGTAGTAGATTTTTTCTAGTAGTAGATGTGTCTGGTGTTATATATATTCTAATAGTGTATCTAATGATAGCATGCCACAATTGGTGGTAGAACCATTGAACTAAGGGTATATCATCACTTATCTAAAAAAATCATAATTTTACTATAAAAATATTTACTATCATAAAACATTAAACTTGTTATAAACATAAAAAACATTATTTGTGATCATTAAAATAAGAAAGTTATAATACAAATTAAATTTGATTAAAATAATCTTATATTTTAGATAATAATTTTCATTCAAATTAATATGGCCAATTTCATTTTTAGATGTAAAATTTATATTTTTAGGATTAATACTAATTACCATGATAATAGTGACCCAATTATTTTAAAATTAATTTTATATTAATATTAGGGAAGTTCTATTGAATCAATTAAATGTAAATACTTTAAATAGTGAATCCAATACGATGTATAAATACATAAATAAATATATTAACACTAAATTAATTATTAATCAATGCTAAATAGGATTAAGAATCTATAATGGTAAAAATTTCATTTTGCTAATAAAACTTTTTTCTACACAATTTTGGTTTTAATTTAAAAGTTAATTTTATAATAGTTAAGAATTTAATTGGATTAAATAGAGATAAAATTTAGTTCTATTACACCCAAATTTGGTTATATGGGTTATATAATATGTTTAATAAAACATAAAATCGTATAGTTAAAAACTAGTTACCTAGTTTAAAAGTAAAAAAGTAAAACGTAAAAACTTAATGGTAAAAACTCTATAATTTGTTTAAAATATGTGTGTAAACACATGGTTGTGCATCTATTGACCCAAAGATACCCCACACTCAATAATTTTGAAACTTTGGATTCATTGACCTTAGAATGTTTGATAAACATAATATTTATATTATTTTTCATGTGTATTACATTGATTTAATCCCCACTAATTTATCAATTTGAGATATATTATATCTTTTTTGGATTTTAATGATGTTTTGAGTTTAAATTTAAAAATTTCTTAATTTTGTAATTTTAACTATTTTCAATCACTTTAATTTTTTTAGCATAAATTTTCAATATTGATCCAAATTGATATTTTTTTTCTTCTATTGTTTGTGGGATTCATCTTATTTGAATAGACCTAGTGCTCATTAAAAATACATGAGGACCAAATAAATCAATCAATGTGGAAAATATTTTTTTTTTGTGGAATTTACCACTCCTAAATAAATGAGACATATCTTGGGATACAGGGAACAAAATTAAGTGATTCTAGTTGTATGTCAAAGAATACTTGAAGTCTCATGTCCAAATTAAATTTAATGGAGAAATTTTTTTCATTAATTTAGTTTATGCATGTATCAAAGTGGAGTATTATAAAGATTCTATTCATATATAAAAAACAGATCTTTAGTAATTCAAGAATTACTTTTCATACGTGTTTCCAAAATAATTAAAATTTTGAGGGTTATCATTGAAGATAATTTTTAACAACTCTTGAGAATACATCTTTGAAATAATAAACATTTTGGTGGGTAGAAACTGTGAAAACTTTTGATAGAAATATTCAAGAGAAGGAATTTTGTACTCTTCATTTTATCTTTTATTAGTTTTATAATTCCAATTTATTTCCCATTTTTCTTAAATACCCTTAAAATGAAGGGCTAAACTTATTAGTGATTGGGGAAGGGGATATTTTTCTTTTTATAATGCTTGAGCTCTGGAACTTCATGGAATTAAATCCCTTTATTTCTTCTATTAAGTTGGTTTTAATATTATAATATAAATTTTTATTATCTAGTATGATCATATTTGGTTTTAGATTTTGTTGTTTTTATTTTCATGTTAAATGATAATTATCTTCCTCTACTAGGTTTTAATTTATATATGATGGAATAGTCTATAGATTAGTGGTGAATTACTCAGGAATTGTTTGTACGTATGGTAGGGTTAGTTGACACTCTTTATTTTTTAGGATAAACAAGAACTGATTGGTTATTTACTAAGTCTATTTGGGGTACTCAATGTAACTCACTCACACATTGGAAGTAGAGTAGAACCATATGATATTTTGGAAAGGTTTATTCTTTCCATCACTATTGTAATAAGGGATTGAGAAGAATAAATTTTGGAATCTCACTTTAATCATCTTAGGAGATTATGATTGGATAACTTGGAATTAGGATAGCATTGAAATTGGAAAAGCAACCCTAGCATGATCACCCTTATCATATCACTATTTTAAATATCTTTATTAATTGCTTTTTCTTTCAAAATAAAACAATGTCAAAAACTTCCTTTTTATGATTTAAAGTGAAAAACTTGATTTTTGGATCTCCTCTCTAGAAAAAACCATGGTTTAACCAATATACTACATTTTATCTTAGGAAAAAAATTTCAAACCCTCTAATAGGAATGTGTCACATATTAGATCCATTTTTGGGGAGGTGATGCCAAAATCTAATTTTTAAATTTTATGACTGGAACCACTAACACGGATCCCTACCCCCTAGATCCTAAAATTGAAATAACCTTATTGAATAGACTTATAAAAATTAATTTAAAATTTGAATTTGTGGAAATTTATCTTGAAAACAAAACTGATACTTCATGTGTTAATTCTAAGCCTTTCATTATGGTTGGAAATCCCAACCAATCCCTTAGAGACCTCTGTGAACCATAGATCATTAATCAAAACTGTCAACCTGTCATTATAGAATTATAAAGTTTATTTTATATGAATACTAAAATAATCAAAAAAAATTCTAAATTCTATGGATTGATAGTAGAAAACCCAAATATGCATATTAAATAGTTCACATTTGCCTTCTCCATTTTCAGACCCTAAGGAGTAGTTGATGATCATGTTAAGTCAATGGAATTCCCCTTTTCACTAGAAGGAGCTACCAAAAATGGTTGTATAGACTAAAACTATGATATTTCTATGAATGATATAACATACTAAGATTATTTAGTAAAATATTATTCCCCTCCTCCATAATCATATCCATCATAAAGGATATATATATTCCATTATATGGTCATTTTGAGAGACCCTACACAAGTTATGTGAGAGGTTTAAGAATATATATTCCACCTTTTTATATTAAACAATTGAGGATAATAACTTCCTTGTTTCTTTGCAAAGTCTTACTGAAAAATGATACAAACATATTGTATGTATCATCTGGAGAATATTTGATTGAAAAGTCACCAGTAGAATTGGGGGGCTTGATTGAGAATATTTCATTAAACTCGCAACAGTTTAGTAACATAGATACTAGAAAAAGAGGTAGAAATTCTAATCCATAACCCTCATTATAAACTAAGATTTAAAATTTATACATTTTGGTAAGATATATGGACTTAAAACTAGTAAATTAGAAACAATCACCAACTAAGGTATGTGGTTTTTTATCATAACCTAATCATTTAACTAACTAGTGTGCTAAAGTTTGTGGAATGGAAAGGTATGCAGAAACCTTTCATCCAAGTAAATTCCAAAAAAAATATAGATGGAGATATCCTAACCAATTCTAACATGGATTTGCAAAATAGTATACTCAGGCTACACCCCTTACCAAAATCAGTTCCAAAACCAATCCCTATTACAGTACCAATTACAAAACCAACCACCACTTCTACAAAAGAAATCTTATAACCATCCTACATACCAATAAATTCCTCCTTTACAATAAAATACTTATTACCATTCCTTAATAAGTTCACCAAAATTTATGTATCAATAGTTATAATCTAATATTGAGGGGATAGAAGATAATATGGATAAGCTGGCAAACACGGTGGAAAGTTATATAAAAGTTCTATCCAAAAACCTTGGAAAACTACCAACCTAAACATTTCCAAACCTATAAAAAGAATGTTAGTATGATAATAAGAATAATTGTAAAATAAATCCCACAATTTTCCACCCTTTAACCTGAAACAATTCCACCCATGTTGGTGGATAGTTGATAATTCTGAAAATTCTATGAAAATTCTTCCTGGAGAAGAAAATAAAAAATAAGAGGATAAGGATAGTCCAAGTATTAAAAGAAAAGAAAAATCATTACAATAAAAATAAATATATAATAAATACTTACCACCACTATTTCCATTAAGGATGATGAATTGATGAAAATTATGGAGGAATCACTTCAATAATAAATATTAGACACTTTTAAGAAAGTAGAAATTAATATCCCCCAACTATAAGAACTCAAAAAAACACCAAGTTATGATAAATTTCTATAGTAAATTTACACCAAGAAGAGGATAATTCAATGGAATGAGAGTATTTTATTGGGAAGAAGTGTATTGGTCCTTATAACACCATATCTTTCTACCAAATATCAAGATCCAGGGATGTTTTCCATTCCATGAACCATTGTATTTTACGTTTATCTAATGATTTATGCAATATATGTGATTAAATTAATGTATTTACACACTCATTATACACTTATTTTTATACGGGATACTTTAATCCCATGAGAGTGGTGGTCTATATAGAAAACAAATCCATGGTTTTCCTAGTAGGATTCATGGAATATGTCCTTGTGAAATTCAAATATCTCTTATTCCCAGCTAACTTCTATGTGATGAACATGGAATAAGATAGGATTTCATCAAAATAGACCATAATTTTGGGGAGACATTTTTTAAATATAGAAAATATCATCATCAATGTTCATGAAGTAACACTCACCATAGAGTTTGGAGACATCACTATCCACTTCAATATTTTTGACTCCGTAACAAACTTTTCAGATGTTCACACACGTTTTGTACTCTCCCGTTAAAAATAAATCAAACCTATTAAATAATTAGGCATGTTCCATGAATTATTATCCTTATCAGATAACTTTCCCATTGAAAATACCATATAATATGTGAGAATCCAAAAATCTAGATATTCTAATTACATGTTGGAAGAAGAGGTAATATTTGATTTCTTTGATGATTTATTAAATGATTAAGAAGCTAATAAGATTTATTTTTTAAAAGACATTCAATCTTTATAAGTATGAATATAAATGAAATATCATCCCTTTAACAAATCCTATATTTGGAATTAAAATTGCTTCCCACTGATTTAAACTATGTATACCTCATAGAAGATGAAAATTTAACAGTGATAATTGATAATAATCTTTTTGAAACCCAAGAAAAATATTTTATTGGAATTTTGAGAGATAATTTTTAGGCAATAAATCAGATCTTAGGTGATATCCTAAGAATAAACCCAAAAATTTGCTCACATAGAATTTTTCTTGAGGTATAATCCAAACCTGTAAAACATCCCCAAAGGAGGTCGAATCTCAAATTTATGGAGGTTGTGAATAAGGAGATAGAGAACCTCTTATAATAAGGGATATACTATCTCATTTCAGATTCACAATTGGTTAACCCCACCCATGAAGTTTTCAAGAAAATTGTCCTAACTACTATGAGGAATGAAAATAATGAATCAATACCTATGAGAATTCAGAATATCTAGAGAGTGTATAGACTTCATGAAGTTAAATAAAGTAATTTAGAATGATCATTTTCCCATACTCTTCATTCACCATGTGTTAGATATATTGTAAAGGATAACTAATTATTTATTTTTGGGTATATTTTTATGTTATTTCCATGTACCAATTTCTTTTGAGGATTAAGAGAAGACTTCCTTTACTTGTCTCTTTGATAGTTTTTCTTGCTAAAGGAATCCATTTAGATTACGTAATGCTCTAGATACATTTCAAAGGTTCATAGTAAGTATATTTTTTATCACATTAAGGATTTATTAAAGGTATTATTGGATGATTTCATAGTATTTTAAAATTATTTTGACTATTTTTTGAAAAATCTAGAAAAAATCTTGAAAAATTACATTGAAAACAATTTTATTTTAAATTTAGAAAATTTACATTTAATGGTAAAGAGATTAATTTTCCTTGGGTATTTTATTTCAAAAAAAAGGCATTGAAGTTGATAAATTCTTTTTCTCACCCAAATCGTGTGAAACATGTTAGATTATTTATAGTAAATTCAAGATTCTGTAGGATATTTATTAAAGATGTTATAAAAATTTCTCTCCCTAAATCTATATAACTTTTTAAATATTATAATTTCAATTTAAATAGTGTGTGTAGGAAATCATTTGACTTTTTTAAGAGGAGGTTGATAACTCCACTGGTGATGCAGCCACTAAATTGGGGAGAACCATTTGAGCTACTTTATGATTCCTCTAACCAAGTATTTGGAGAAATCCTTTCTCATATAATTTATAGAAATCCAAAAGTCATTTCCTGTGACTCAAGAACATTATATTCATCCCAATTCAATTAAACAACCATAGAAAAAATCTTTTAGGAATTTTATTTTCTTTGAGAAGATTTAGATCACTCTTGAAACTAAAGTAATTGTGTTCTTTGATCATGCATCTCTTGGGTACTTGATAAAGACGTATGAATCTAAACCGAGGTTATTTAGATGGATGATACTATTTTAGGAGCTCATCTTATAAATAAAAGACAAATAATGAGTAGAGAACTAGGTGGATGATCATGTGAGTGGACTACCCAACACTACTGAAGTTGAAATTCCAGACCAAGAACCACTAAATAATCACATTCTAGGAGATAATTTTTACATCATTGATGGATAAGTGACTTGGTATGATGAAAAAGGTTAATTATATTGTAACATCTCAAGTCCCATAACACTAAAATTCCCACAAAATTAAAAAACTAAAATCTGAATCCAGATATTCAATTTTAGAGGATTCATTTCTTTGAAAATTCTATAATTACAATCTAATAAGAAGATTCTTTCCTGAAAGTGGAATTGAATCTATTTTTTTTATCACACATTATCTTATAGAGGTCACTTTTTACCTTAAAGGATAAATAAAATGGTTTTAGAATCTATAATTTATTATCCCATCCCCTTTAAATATGCTCATGAATTTTTCAAAAGGTGTGAAAAATGTTAGTTTTATAGAAATATTTCAAAGAGACAATAAATCATCCAAAATCCACTTAATTTTTTTTATATTTTTGAAGTTTGTGAGATGGATTTTATAGGACCTTTACCAATGTCGTTTATAAATTATTATATCTTGCTTACAGTAGATTATGTTTCAAAATGGGTGGAATTAGAAGCCACCAAGACTGATAATGCTAAAGTTGTTTGTGGTTTTGTTAGGGATAACATATTTTATAAGTTTGGGGTACCCATATACATCATTTTTTATCAAGGGGAACACTTTTAAAATAGTATAATGGATAATTTTTAATAAAGTATGGGGTGAATCATAAAATATCAATTCCCTATCATCCACAGACAAATTTCCAAGATGAAGTATCCATAAAGAAATTGAAGGAATTTTGGAAGTGACTGTTAAACCCAACAAGAAGGATTAGAGCCAAATGTTTTAAACTCTTTATGGTATTATAGGATTTCCTATAAAACCATAATATAAATAGACCCATATAGGATTATTTATGTGGAAATTTATCACCTGCCTCTGGAATTGAAGCATAAGGCATACTAGGTTGTGAGATGGATGAATTTAAATATTTAAAGATAAGAAAAGGAGATAATATTGAAACTAAAAGATCTGGATGAAATTAAAAAATAATATAATAAAAATTACAAGATTTATAAAGAGATAACATGAGTGAATCCTGAAAAGCTGATCTAACCAAAAAAATTCAAATCCAAGTGGTACAGTTCAATTATTCAACTCAAGACTCAAATTTATTCTAAATAAAATTAATTCCAAATGGGAAGGTTTATTTATGGTTACTCATATATATCCTTTAAATTTTTTCTAGATTATGATGGAAGGATAGGAATATCCATTCCCTATTAATGGATATAGGCTGAAGAAATTCTATAGGAACCTGCCATCAGATCCAGTAGAAGACATCACACTCCTCCATCCCGTTTATCAATAAAATATATCCATTTTTGTGTCTCCTTATAACTTACTTACTTTAAATTATTCAATTAAAAATCTACTTGAATGTTAAATCTAGTTAAATTCATTAAGGGCATTGTGTCATTTAAGTGTGGGGGGAACCTTTGTAGTCTAGGATTCTAAAAATTTTTTCATTCAAAATTTTTTGTGTATTTTTGAAAATTTTGTGTGACTTTTATTCGTATTTTTTTATTTTTTTGCAACTTGTGAGTTAAAATGATTGTATTTTACATTTTTAAAACCCATTTTAACGATTTAACCAATTTATCCCATGAAATCGTATATAAATGAATACTAAAAATGACTTTGTTTTAAGTTCAAAACTTTGATAATTTCATGAAAAGGCCTCTAATTTTTGAATCTTATACCACATATCACTATATTAATCTTCAAAATAACCTTCTTTTGAGGCTTCTAAAGCCTTTTTTATATATTCTTTACATTCACCTCGTTTTTTGAGAGAACAAATCCATGCTTTCTTTAACTTGAATTTGATTCATTTTTATCAAAATTTGAGGGTTTGAGGTACTTGTGTTTTAAATTATTAGAGAATTTATTTGATTTTAAAATCAACATTTTCAATATAATCCTTTTTATTCTATCCTACCCAGTACATTTTATCTGTGTATCCCTTAGTAGCCATGAACAACCTGTTAGGCTAGCCACATTACATGCTGATTTTCTCAATCCAACCTACTCTGTGAGTGAAAAAGAATAATATAGTTAAAATTAAGTGTTGGGGGAATCTATTATGTTGTGTGATACATAATTTGAAGCCAATTTGGGTGGATAATAAAATGATAAATATATTTTTTTGCTGCTAGAAAATACATTCTTCTAAAAATTATGCCTTGTTAAAGCTTATTAAGAAGAATTAAAACTTTATTCTAAAATTATTCTACTGGAAAGTAGATTAAAACTAATTTTTTTAAGGATATAAATATTTATTTTAATTCAAGATATTATTTAGGAAATTAAACCTACTACTTGAAATTCAAATTACCCACACTTCCCTAACAAATCAAGTTGTTTAGAATGTTAAAATATCATCAAAAAATAAATTTTTTTTGGGGGTTCAATGGATATCATATTTAATAATAAAATGTAGAATTTTGTACACCTTAATTATAGTTTTAATGATTATTGTAGTGGATTTTATACTAAGGGGTTTCAGGAGGAGACCATACTTAAGTGAAAATTAGAATCATGCAATTTTTCTTCAAAATTATTTAACCCTTCTTATTCTGCCTCATAATTTTTTACTTCAAAAAACTAAAAACAAATATATATTGAACAACCCTAAAAACTCCACATGATAAAAACATATCATTGACTCACATAGGGTTGAAATATATAAAATTATCATTATATGGTGACTCTTTCATGGGTTTGGAGGAAAAAACCTTGTTGAAAATCTGTATTTGTGTGATGAGGAAAAGTTCATGTGAGGTAAGTGTTTTTGTGTGAATAGGGAGAGAAAGGAAGTGGAAATGTATTGAATGATTTTAATGTAGAACTTGAAATAGTTTTTTTTAATGATTCCTGATATTTTTTTTTCTTGGTGTTAAATTGGTGGATATCATGGGTATGTATTTTAAATTTTATTTGATTTGATTTTTATGATTACTTATCTAAGAGTTCATGTACTAAGTGTGGGATAATTAATAAATATAATATTTCAATTCTTTTTATTTCTATACAAATTAATTAATGCAAACCAATTTATTAATTTTAGTCTAATTACATCATTTTTGGATTTTAGGGATATTTTAGATTTAATGTCAAAATTTCTTAATTCTGGAATTTTAACTATTTTCTATCACTTCAGTATTTTGAGCATAACTTTTTAATATTGATCCAAATTAAGAATTTTTTTTTTAGGTTTCTATTTTTATGTTATTGAACTTATTCAATTAGATCCAGTTCTCATTTAGAGTCCATAGGGCCCAAATAAATCAATCAATGTGGAAATACTTTTGGTTGACAAAATTTACCACTTCTAAATAAATGACACGTATCTTGGGATACAAGGAAAAAAATGAGATGATTATAGTTTTATATGAAATATAACTCAATGATTTATGTCCAATTTAAATTTCATAGAGAAATTCACTCATTAAATTAGTTTATGCACATGTTAAAGTTGAGGAAGATGAAGATTTTATTCATAAGGGAAAATGAGTGATTCAATAATTTACATATAAAATTTTATAAATCTATCCAAAATATTTATAAATTTGAGGGTTGACATAAAATAAAGTTTATAAAAACTATTAATAATAAATATTGGAAATATTTGGTCTTCTGTAGGGAAGAAACTTTGAAAATTTTCAACAGATATATTCTGGAGAATAAATTTTCTGCTCTTTAATTTCTATTTTCTTAGTTTTTTAATGCATTATTATTCACCATTATTCTCATCTACCCTTTACATGGAGGGGTAAAATTCTTATTGATTGGGGAATGAGATTTTTTACTTTTTTTAATACTTTCATTATTTCACTTCAAGGAATTAAATCAATTTATTTCTTCTGTTAAATTGGTTTTATTATTCTAATATAAGTTTTTATTAACAAGTATGATCATATTTGGTTTTTTATTGTTTTATTTTTTATATTTTTATTTCCTTGTCTAATGATCATTATCTACCTCCATTTTATTTTGGTTCATATACAATGGAATATACCATGGATTAATAGTGAAGTAAATATATATTGTCAGTACTTTTTTGGAGGGGTAGTGGATAATATTGATATTTTATGGTAAAAAATACTTGATGAGGTGTTAACTAAGTAAATTTGGGTTATTAACTAAAAATATCTCACAAATTAGAAGTTGGTTAATCCAATATTATATTTTGTAAATTTTTATTCTCACCATCACCATTTGACCAAGGGAGTGAGTGGAAGTGATTATGGAATCTCACTTTAATTAGATTAGAAAAAGATTATTGGATAACTTGAAACTAGTATAGAATTGAAATAGGAAAACAAAACATAACATGATCACCAATATCATATCACTATTATCAATCTATTCCTTAATTTCTTTCATTTTTTTAAAATCAAACAATTTCAGAAATATCTATTTCTATTTTTTAAAGTGGAAAACTTGATTTTTGTGTTCTCTTATTTGGAGACAACCTAGGTTAACCACTATATTAAATTATAACTTATGAAATAATTATTTTTTCCACACCTAATTATAGGAATGTTTCAATAGTGTCATGGAATAGTTAAATTATAAATGGTGTTTCCAAAAGTTTAATTTTCCTCTCATATAAAAGGGGATTACTAAAACTACTTAAAACACACACCTCTCTTAATAATTCTTCCTTCAAGACCTAAAATTTTACTCACCCTATAATTATATTGTAGACGCCGGAAAAGTCCGTTGTTCCCAAACAAAGCTCCGGATGCGGAAAGCGAGGTCGTATTTGGAGTCACAAGCACGTTTCGGAGGGCCCGGAGGCCTTGCGCGGAATTTTGGAGGCCTGCGCGCAAAGTGGTAGTGTCGCGCGCAAACCTCCCGAGATGCGTGCAATGCGCTGGGCCGGCGCGCAATTTTGCGCGCCCGTGGCCCGCGCGACTCCCTTGCGCGCCGGGCCCGATTCCGCGCCCGCGAAGAAAATTCCGCGCCCGCGAACCAGATTCCGCGCCCGGGGTTGCCTATAAATATAAGGCGACCCCCGACGTTTTAAAGGTTTCCGGAATTCGAAGATTCGCTCGTTCGCGCAATCCAACCCCCTCCGCGCGCAATGCCGATCTTCAGGTAACCTCCTTTCTTTCGCGCAAGAAGGCCTCGGGGTTCGCCTTCGCGGGCAATCCCTTTGGATCCTTTCTTTTGAACAAATCTTCACCCTGAGGCATTCACGCGCAAAAGAAGCCTCTTGCGCGCAATTGCCCCCGGGTGCGCGCAATCTAGCCCGATTGCGCGCACCCCCCCTTACAAAGTGTCCATTCGTTAAAGAATGGGTCGTTGCCCCCGCGCGCTATCAGAGGCCCAGTGTGCTCAATCTCTATCTTCCGCGCGCAAAGCGCTGGCCCAATTGCACGCCAACCCGCCCATTTTCGCGCCGACCCGCGGTATTGCGCGCAAAGCTCCTCTTTTGCGCGCAAACCGCCAGGGTCGCCCCCTTTGACCCCCTGAGGGTACCCGCCTGCGTGGCGCCCGATGACCTTCATCCCAGGTGCCCGCAACGTGCGTTGTCTTCCCGTGCGGCCCTCCAGGCTTGCGCGAAGTGACACGGACCTATCGGCGGCAGCATCTTCGTCCGCGTGACAAGACGTTAAACTGCCAAGCATCTTCGTCCGCGCGACAAGACGTTAAACTGCCAAGCATCTTCGTCCACGCGACAAGACGTTAAACTGCAAAGCATCTTCGTCCGCGCGACAAGACGTTAAACTGCCAATCATCTTTGTCCGCACTGCAAGACGTTAAACTTCCAAGTGTTTCGTCCAACATGACGTTAAACTGTGCTACGTCCGCGTGACAAGACGTTAAACTGCCAAGCAGCTTCGTCCTCAACACACGACGTTAAACTGTACTTCGTCCGGCAAGACGTTAAACCGTCCGCTTCGTCCTCAACACACGGCGTTAAATTGTACTTCGTCCGTCAAGACGTTAAACCGTCCGCTTCGTCCTCAACACACGACGTTAAACTGTACTTCTTCCGGCAAGACGTTAAACCGTCCGCTTCGTCCTCAACACACGACGTTAAACTGTACTTCGTCCGGCAAGACGTTAAACCGTCCGCATCACCCGATCTCGTGCCTCGCACGCAGGGTCCCCCCCCCCGGTTCGGATGTGGCCCCCACCCGCTCGTCTCTGCAGGGATGTCGGGATTGCCCCTCTTTAGGGACGATTTAATTGGAGCGGCCTTCGCCCACGGGGGTAGGGTATTACAAACCCCTAGTTTCTTGTGGGGGGATGCACATGTGTATCTCCATTGCGCTTCCCCACTGCCGAAGCCAGTAGAGGGCGTGACAAGGATCAAGGTCTCTCACCTTCGGCCCAAGTCCCTCTCTAACTGAGTTTTTCCGCACTCAGGTTGCCTCAGTGCGTAAGTCCTGACAGAATGAACTACGTGGACTTTGATCCCTGTCTCCTAAACAGGGTACGTAGGAAGCCTCCCTGAGGTTCAAGCCCACCACCTGGTCATCCCGGTCGTATTCACGTCGGTTCGTCCATCAGTGGACCCCTCCCGGGTTCACATTCGTGTCGATTCACCTATGAATACGCCCTTGTGGGGGACTGCACGTGTGTATCTCCATTGTGCTTCCTCACTGCCGAAGCCAGTAGAGGGCATGACAGGGATCGAGGTGTCTATCATCTTCGGCCCAAGTCCCTCTCCAACTGAGCTTTGCCGCATATGGTCCTCCTTAGAGTGTAAGCCCCAAACACCAACGTCCAGCACGATGTGAAACTGTGATCCACCCGGCCGTTCCATCCCCCTCTGTGCGAGGTGGTTCGGTTCAATCCTTCTCCAGGCAGCCTCGACCTCCTTGTGAGTCGGCTTGCCAACGTCCAGCATGACGTGAAACTGTGATCCACCCGGCCGTTCCATCCCCCTCTGTGCGAGGTGGTTCGGTTCAATCCTTCTCCAGGCAGCCTCGACCTCCTTGTGAGTCGGCTTGCCATCGTCCAGCATGACGTTAAACTGTATATCCGAACTACGCTGACTTTGATCCGCGCTAACGCGCGGTACGTAGGAAGCCCCTACGGGGTCCAAGCTCTTCACTCCATCATCCATCCTGATCCTTACCTGGGCCGCCACATCCCGGTGGGGTCATGCCATTTCATTCCACTCAACGTCACTCGGAAAGCCGCTCATGTGCTGGCCCCAGCGTCGGAGGTTCCTCGCAAGGGGTTCTGTCATCTGATCCACTCCTCGTGTTGATCAGTCCGATGTCGTTCCCGCTGGACGTTAAACTCGCGAAATACCCCGTGTTAAACATGGGAAGCTGAGGAAAACCTCAGGTAACGCAGTTCCCCGCACCCAGCGCGGGATGCCTCAGGCCATCATGCCTTCGAGAAGCCCTATTAGGGATGGAAGGCAGACATGCAGAGCTGCAGTGTTAAGACACGCCCCCAACACCCAGAGCTACCCGGTCTCCTCACCGCAGCTTGCTGCCCAGACCAGACTCCTTGGAGCGTCCAGGCGGAAGAAGCGTAATTAACCGGTGTTCATGGAGACATGGCGCCGGGAACGAGATTCACGAGCACGTCTTAAATCTATGAGGGAGACCCGGATTAGGCGACGAGTTCCGGGGAGACGTCCACGGAAGGAGGAGCCGACATCCCATCATCCCGGTTTCGATCAAGGAGCAGACGCCCCCGAATAAGGGACGAATGCCGCCCGCCCTTGGAAAGCGGGACTGCGGGGCCACAAGCCGCGCGCCCATCCCCTCGGGTCGACGGGTGCACGCACGAACGCGTCCTGGCGGAACAGCGTCGGAACAGAAACCCGACACACATCCGCACCGAAACAGAAAAATGGTGAACCCGACGTGAATCTCTTCTCCTCAATACGAAGACCGATAGCTTTCAGAGGTGTTGGAAGATTGGCATGTTGCCCGGCCGAGCATTCAGCACCGGGGTACAGGAGTCGCCGGGGCACAGCAGTTGGTACCTCCAGCCAGGCCGTGCATGCCACTGAGACTAGGCAGCAGGCTCAAAACCGAGCTCAATGTGCGCAGCCCCCCCATCCGGGGATGACGGATTCGCCTCCGCCACTGTTTGTGGTGTGGGACCAGGCAGAACCGCCTCAGCCGCGTCGCGATCAGCTCCGCCCTGCCACGAGTCCGTCCCAGCCTCCTGACCCCAATACGGTGACTACTTCCCGGGCTTCAACCGATGAACAGCGGGATGCGCCAAGCACCAGTCGGCCGCCGGTCCAACCGGCAAGGCCCGTCATGCCTCCAACCGCAGAGCAACCTCCTGCAACCAGGGGCTCACGCTTGGCAAAAAAGTATGATGTCCTGAAGCACTTGGCCGACATCCCAGCGAGACTCTCCATCCTTGAGGCTCTGCGCATGTCACCTGAGATGCGCGAGGCGCTCGCTGAAGCCCTGAAAAGCCCCCTCCATTTTGAGACAGAGGTTGCGGCTGCAGAGGCCTTTCACGCTGAAACGATTGAGGACGCCAAATGCCAGGCAGTTATCTCATTCTCTAGTAAGGATGAAGACCCTCCTATACAGGGGCACATTCGTCCGTTGTATGTCACTGGCCAGTTCAATGGTCTTGAAGTCCGAAGCTGTCTTGTCGACACAGGGGTCCGGGATTAACTTGATTCCCACTCGGACGCTCCGGAGATTGGGGTTGTCTGAGGATGACTTGATTCCCTCCGACCTCAGGATCCAGGGGTACGACCGCACCGAGAAAACTCCGGTCGGCAAGATACGTTTGAAGACCCAGTTCGGTGACCTGGTTGCCAACACCGAATTTATGGTAGTCTCTCAGGACACTGCGTATAACGCGTTGATGGGCAGGCCATGGCTCCACCTTCATGCGGCGGTTCCCTCATCATACCACCAATGCCTCAAATACTCCCTTAACGTTCGAGTAGGCGTGCTTCAGGGAGATGCCTCTCCTTTTTCCTCATGTGAAGCCCGCTATCTGGACGCGGACTATTACAAGAGCAAGGACAAGCAGATCCTGGAAGGTGAGGTTGAGCCTGTCACTGTTGCAGGTGATCCCTGGGCAAGTTTGGATGACGCTTACGTCCTCCCGATCCATCGGTTGGACGTATCCATGGTCTCGACGGCCTGTGAGTCTCCTGATGAGATGACCGCGACCGCCCGTTCCAGCACCAGCGGCCCAGCAGGATCTGGTAGCCCCAATGCAGTTCCCATCGCAGTCTCTCCCGTGGACGATCCCCCCCTGAGTGGAGAGGACGTGGAAGATGCACCCCCAGCTTTTGAGGAGGGCGTCTCCGCCACGGTCGATGAGTTAGTACAGGTGAACCTTGGAACCGAAGCAGATCCAAGACCCACATTGGTCAGTGCCGCCATGCCCTCTGAGGAGCGGCAGCAGTACGTGGACTTCCTCAGACAGCATCGTGATGTGTTCGCTTGGGGCTATGACGAGATGTCGGGGCTAGATCCTCAGGTAGTCGTCCACCGCCTTGGTCTCCCGGCGAACCATCGCGGGTTCAAGCAGCCTCCCAGGAAGATGCACCCATTCCACGGTGCCATGGTTGAGGCCGAAGTTGACAAGCTTATCAAAGCCAACTTCTTGAGGGAAGTTCAGTACCCCAAATGGCTGGCCAACATTGTGCCGGTCAGGAAGAAGAACGGGCAGATCAGAGTCTGCATCGACTTCCGCGATCTCAACCGCCACTGTCCAAAGGATGATTTTCCCCTTCCGGTGAAAGAGCTGTTGATTGACGCCACGGCAGGGTTCCAAGCCCTCTCCTTCATGGATGGATACTCCGGATACAACCAAATCCGGATGGCCCCTGAGGATGAGGAGTTCACTGCCTTCAGGGGCCCCCAAGGTATCTTTTGTTACCAGGTCATGCCCTTCGGCCTGAAGAATGCAGGTGCCACCTATCAACGGCCGATGCACCGCATTTTCAAGCCAATCCTCGGCACACTGGTGGAATGCTACGTCGACGACTTGGTGGTCAAATCGCGCCAGCGTCAGGACCATCTCAAAGATCTTGAGAAAGTGTTCGGTTTCCTCCGGTCTCGCTTCCTGAAGATGAACCCGTTGAAGTGTGCCTTCGGGGTCACCTCCGGAAAGTTCCTTGGATTTGTGGTAAGATACCGGGGTATTGAGATCCACCCAGAGAAGATCAGGGCGATTAGCCAGATGCCTCCCCCAGGTAACATCCGGGAACTGCAAGGGTTCCAAGGCCACTTAGCCTATATACGCCGATTCATCGCGAATCTGGCCGGCAAGTGTAAGCCCTTTTCTCGGCTCATGAAGAAAGGTGCCACCTATGTATGGGATAAAGAGTGTCAGACCGCTTTCGAGGAAATCAAGCAGTACTTGCTTCAACCTCCGGTTCTGATGCCGCCTGTATCCGGGAAGCCGCTATTCCTCTATGTGACCGCCCTGGAACGGTCCCTTGGTGCCCTTCTCGCCCAGAAGAACAACGAGGGAATAGAGAATAGCCTCTATTACCTCAGTCGCATGCTCCTCGATGCAGAAGTTAGTTATTCCCCCATCGAGAAGAGCTGCCTGGCGCTCGTATTTGCCGTACAGAAATTACGGCACTACTTGCAGCACCACGAGGTACAGTTGGTTTCTCGGGTAGACCCGTTGAAGTATATCCTGAGCCGGCCTATGTTGACTGGCCGTCTAGCGTGGTGGGATGTGATTCTCTAGCAGTTCGACATCAGGTATGTGTCTCAGAAGGCCATCAAAGGGAAAGCATTGGCAGACTTTCTGGCTGCTCACCCGACCTCCGCGGATCAGCCGCTGGATCTAGGCTTTCCTGATGAGGCCATTCTCTCGGTCGATCATGCCGATCCGTGCTGGCAGATGCACTTTGACGGTGCCTCCCGGAGCCCCACCGGTAGAAGACTCGATAATCATAAGCTCAACAGAGTGGGCTTGGGTATCGTCTTCATTACCCCGGAGCGAGCCGTGCTGCCATACTCTTTCCTGTTGTCAGAGGGCTGTACCAACAATGAGGCGGAATACCATGCCCTCATCACCGGCCTCGAGTTAGCTCTCGAGATTGACGTGCCCCATCTGTGTGTGAAAGGGGACTCTGAGCTGGTCGTTAAGCAGATCAATGGAGACTATGTTGTCAGGAAGCCGGAACTTGTGCCATTGCTGGAGTGCACCCTCCTTCTGATGGCCCAGTTCCCTTCTCGGCCAGAAATTGTCCATATTCCCCGGTCGCAGAACGGTCGAGCAGATGCTTTGGCCAGCCTTGCTGCGTCACTTGCAGAGCCTGAACAGGACAACCTGATCGTCCGCGTGACGCACCATAGGCTCATCGCTCCCGTTATCCCGGAGGGAGATCGCGGCCCGTCGGTAAGTAATCTCACCACGGTTGCCCCTATGCCCGGATCCCCGAGTACCCCAGATATGGCAGTCGAATCAGCCCCTGATTGTAGGGCGCCTTTGGTTTAGTACCTCCAACACGGCATTCTCCCGTCGGATCGGGCCGAGCGCGAGCGAGTTCGACGCCGCGCATCGCAGTTTGTCCTCCAGAGCAGTCCCGGCCTGGAGCAGATCCTCTATAGGTGCGGATTTGATGGTGTTCTCCTCCGTTGCCTTCAAGGAGTTGAGATCCCACGAGTCATGCAAGAGGTTCATGCTGGTTCATGTGGTGCCCACCAGACTGGGCTGAAGCTGTCCCACCAGATTCGGAGGTTGGGATACTTCTGGCCCTCCATGATCCATGACTGCATCGAGTATGCCAGGAGGTGCCATGCGTGCCAGGTTCATGCGAACTTTGTGCATCGGCCGCCGGAGCCTCTCCATACCACCAGGTATTCCTGGCCCTTTGCAGTCTGGGGTCTGGACGTTGTGGGACCTTACCCGCTGGCGACGGCTCGCCAGTGCCGGTTCATTCTGACCGCCACGGACTTCTTCTCCAAATGGGCAGAGGCGATTCCGCTCAGAGAGGTCAAAATCTTGTTCGATCGCTGACTTTGTGACCTCCAACATCATTTATCGATTTGGAGTGCCTCACGCTATCCTCACGGATAACGGAGCCAATTTCCGAGCAGCCGAGTTGAAGAAGTTGTACGCCAAGTACAACATTCGCTCGAACCATACATCTCGCTATCATGCGCAGGAGAATGGACAGATCGAGGCGTTTAACAAAACCCTCTCTAACATTCTGAAAAAGATGGTTGGTCAGAACAAGAAGAGTTGGCCGGACAAGCTCCCCAACGCCCTCTGGGCTTATCGGACGACGACTCGCAATTCCACCCAGATGACCCCTTATTCCCTGGTGTATGGAGCTGAGGCCGTCCTGCCCATCGAGATCCAGTTACCGTCCTTGCGCACTGCGGTCTACGACCAGCAAGCGCCGGACAGAGCTGCTGAATCCCTTCTAGTCGAGTTGGAAGCACTGGATGAGAATAGGCTTCGCGCTTTGCACAACTTGGAGAGGCATCAAAGCAGAATGGATCGAGCTTTCAATAAGAAGGTTCGCCTCCGCTCCTTCCTGCAGGGTGACCTAGTACTGGCCCTAAGAGCGCCAATGATCCCCAGCAGGAAGCCGCCCAAGTTGGAGCCCAAGTGGGAGGGACCTTTTGTTGTCCACAAGGTCTATCCCAATGGAGCGTACTCCCTAGAAACTATGGATGGTGAGCGTGTCACTCTGCCTACCAACGCTAGGTTCCTCAAGCAGTACTTTTCCTGAGTGCACATTCGTCCGCGCGACAAGACGTTAAACTGCCAAGCATCTTCGTCCGCGCTGCAAGACGTTAAACTGTCAAGTGTTTCATCCAACACGACGTTAAACTGTACTTCGTCCAAGCTACAAGATGTTAAAATGTTCAGCATTCATCCCACATGACGTTAAACTGTACTTCATCCAAGCTACAAGACGTTAAACTGTTCAGCATTCGTCCAACATGACGTTAAACTGTACCACGTCCGCGCTGCAAGACGTTAAACTGCCAAGCATTTTCGTCCTGCATGACGTTAAACTGCCCCTCAAGAACTACGTGCGGCTTGATTCCCATCCTTATGGGATACGTAGGACCGCCTGAACATTCATGTTTCAGGCCCAGCCCCATCCTTCGGGAATTTCCATCCCATCTCGGGCCCTTGGCCCAGTTGCCTCTGGGTATGCGGCGTATGGTGTGAACGCGGGGCTATGCCCTCATTCACGTCGGTCTACTGGCCGCGCCGTACGCCTCCCCCCGTGTGTGGGACTAACTCGCACCCCTCTTCGTCCTGCATGACGTTAAAATGCCTCTCAAGAACTACGTACGGCTTGATTCCCATCCTTATGGGATACGTAGGATCGCCTGGACGCTTGTGCTTCAGGTCCAGCCCCGTCTCTTGGTTGATCACGGGGATCTGTCGTCTTTTGGTTTCTCTCAGGGTGAGTCCTCCGACCCTTTCTGGTGATCTGTTAACATGTTTTGGGTACTTCGGTCTATGACCCGTGGTGTCGGATTCAATCCCGACAAGTCCTGTGTTGCTTGTCGGGCCTCGCGCTTCCTCTTGTTCGAGCCTTCACTCAAAGGGATCCTCATTAGCGGTTTGGGTACGATGCCTCAGTGCTCTCCTACCGCTCCGGGTCGATTTACCGGAGGGTCCTGGGCATCAAATCGATATGAATCCTGCGCTTGAGCGGTTGATGCTCGTTTTCTTTCCCCATCCTAGGCTGACGTGATCGGATGTTGTGTTGCGAATATGGTCAGCGACATCCTTGATCGCCATGTCGTCTCTTTAAGGCTCTGAACATTGGTTGCGCAGTTCTCATCACACTCCGCCTCTGTGCGTTGTAGTGGAATCTCGACACTCTCTTCATACTGACCTTCAGTACACCTTTACACGTTAGGCAGACCAACCAGGGTAATGGTGTCTTTCGAGGCTCCCACGATCTGAGCACCAAGGATATATGCTGATGTCCTCCCTAAGGTCCATGTGTAACTGGACCCTCGTCCCCATAAGGAGGAAGGAGTCACCCGAACAATCGCGTTCTGGGCCCAGTATAACTGGAGGCTAGCATCTCTGCCCCTCGGGTGATGGACATACGCAGGCCCCTATCCCAGGATCCTTCTCCTGGAATCGTGCGTGACCGCAGGGTTGGGTATGTTCCCACCTCCGCTGGGTCCGCCATATCGCAATAAGCGGATTCCTCCATGGTCCGAACCACACGACCTTAAACTGTGTTCTGGTCTTACCACACGACCGTAAACTGTGATCGTCTTGGCCGCCCGACGAGAAACGGCACTGCATCGTGATGTTCTCCTCAGGGGACACTCACGTTGGGTGCTGGTTAATAACCATGCCATTTGTCAATGCCTTTCATGGCTTGATTATTTTGGCGATGCTAGGGATTTCTTAATCACAGGCATGTCGCCGCACAAATAAAAACCATCCACCTTTAAGGAAAAACAAGAAATATCAAATACCGCTTCTTCTGGGTGCGAGGGTCAGACCCGCACCCCTCCCCGCGCTGGTGCCCGATTGTGTTGTGCCGCGCTTCAAGAACTACGTATGGCTTGATTCCCATCCTTATGGGATACGTAGGAACGCCCGGATGTTTGAAACTTCGGGTCCAGCCCCCCACCTCTTAGAGATTCCCCCTTCTCCGGGGAATCCGCCGCCTTCGGGTCACCCTCAAGGTGTGTCCCGCGACCCCTTGCAGTGGTCCACCGGTGTCAAGAGTACTCTAGTTTATTGCCAGGAGGGTCAGGTTCAGCTTGGTCAGGTTCCTTCCATTTTCAGGCTTCGTGCTCCCTTTCATTCGGACCCATCGCCTACGCCCTGGGTGGAGCCCCCGTGAGAGGTCTGGACACAATGCCTCAGTGCTCTCCCACCGACTCGGGCTGGTGCCCCCAAGGGCCTCGGGAAGCAAATCGATATGAATCCTGCGCTTGAGAGGTTGATGCTCGTTTGCTGCCTCGTTCCATCAACGGTCAGTGCGATATTGATGCTGCTTTTCCGCCACGGTCGGCAGTACTCCCATATCATTACGCCGGTGCCCCCAGTCCTTGAGTGAATGGCCGCATGATTCACATTACGTTTTCCACCTCCCATTCTAACCAGGCGAAACCTCGACACTCTTGGCACTATCCCTCAGTGCATCTTCGCATATCCAGGGGATGGGACCACGATGTGGCGTGCTTTGAGGTTCTTATGGTCCGAGCTCTAAGACCTTAAACTAAGATCTACCCCTATGGTCCAAGATCTACGACCTTAAACTAAGATCTCCCCAAACGGGGTTATACGTCCCGCATGACGTTAAAACTGCATTTTCAGAACTACGTGTGGCTTGATCTCCAGCCTCCCCGATCCAGCTCAGGATTCCCCATCGCAATGATGGGAAGCGACAGTTTCCTCATCAAAGAGGTTCTGTCTGAGAATTGGGGTGATTCACGGCCAGATTAGTGCATCCGCCTAATACGCTTTCCCCACGGTGGAGCAATTTTGGGAGCGTTGGATTCTGTCCGAACAAATCATCACTTCGCCCCACGCTTCGCATGCCCTGTTGATCTGGATTTCCACCCTTGTACCTGAAGGAACCCCCAAATCGGCATTGATGATGACATGTGATCCGCCTCCTGCAATATGAATGATGACCTTCGGTCCGTCTATCGCAGTATTATGGTCGATTGATCTATTGTCCGCTTGCCGTCTTGGGCATTTCCTGGAAGGTCGACCATCGTGGATTTCTGAATTCGGGACACGCGATTCACCCTTTCTCATTTCCCTATGTTCGGATAAAATCTTAACGCCCCTAGCGTTGTCCCGCTCGTGTGTCGGAACAAGTTGGGGGGATGATACATTGATTAGGTCTGAGGTCTCCTTTCCTAGGAATGATCTCCCTCTTTTCTTTAGAAATCCAGGCCCAATTGTGGATGGCTGAAGCTTGGTTAACACTCCCGAGAGACAATGAATTGTGGTTGAGCATGTTAAGCCAAAAGATGCAGATAAATATGGTGATTCATACAAATGGATCGAAGTATTGAGTAGTGGAAGCAAAATGTTATGGGAATGGCAAAAACAAAGCCCCTAGGGATCAGCGTGCTGAATGAGTCTTTCCAATGCCGCTACCCTTTGGCTGGAGGCCTCCAGAGCTGCTTCTCGCTCTCTGCGTGCCCTCTCTTCGTCGGCGGTCGCAGCACGCAGCTCACCGATCCTGACCTGTGCACGCTCCCGCTCGACTTGGAGTGTGACCATCTGTTGGCCCGCCTCCGTCAGCTGTACCTGGGCGTCAACCAGCTGGGCTGCTAGTTGCTCCACAAGCTCGGTGCACGTTGCGACGAAGGCCTCCTTCTCTGCCGCCTGCCCTTCGAGACACCAGACTTCCTGCTCCGCCGCGAGGAGCGCCCGCGTGTTCTCCGACATGTCCCGACATTGTGCGACGTCGGCACGCCGGCGGTTCTCGCGCATCTTTTCGGCCATGAAATCACGGACCGTCAGATGGAGGCGTTGAGCATCAGCTCCCCCGGCACACAGGAAGCGCAGCCAGGTTTGAAGTGATCCCATGCGCCCCAGCCACTCCGATGGGTCTCGCTTGAGGAAGCGCTGGATGCACTTCCACCCCCTGCGTCGCGTTATCCGGCTCTCCTCGACCGCATCCGCGTCCGAGTCGTCCATCTCCTCGGGCTCGGCAGGCCGGTAGGCAGGGAAGGTAGCCAGCAGGTCTGCTGCGGGGTCTGCCCCTGGGATGTCCTCACGGGGGATAGGTTCCCCAACATCTTGGCGACCTTCTTCTCTCGCCCCAGCGGCGTTGACACCCTCGTCAGCCCCCGACCTCTCTCCGATGGCAGCGCCGCCGGCCTCCGCAGCCCCTTGATCAGCAGTTGGTGGGGCCGGCTCGGTGTGGGAAGTCTGTTCCGGAGCAGGCGGCATGTCTGCCACTGGTCCACTCGTGGATGGCCCGGGTTCGGCAGCCCGACGAGCCTCCAGTGTTGAGATCACTGTGCAAGGCATGCCATGGTTAATCACGGATCGTCAACGGCAAGCACCGACAGTAAGGTAAGGAGACTTACGGGAATCCAAAGCGTCGTCTTTCGCTGTCCCGGCCGCCGCAGGAGCAGTTGCAGCGGGGGACCCCTCAGTGCTTGTCAGTTCAATGATGGGTGTCTGGCCCCCGCCCTGTCCTGCTGGTGCCTCTCCTACTCCTGCTGAGGATGCCTGACCAGCATCCGTGCACTCCTGAGAAAGGTGGAGAAATGGGTTAGAAGCTGCATAAGAGAATGGATGAAGCAGGTTGAGTAGGGATAGAAGCGGACCTCGAGGAGCTCGGTGATATCGACATTGTCGGAGTCGGCCACCTCGCCGCTCTCCCACGGGCTCCCCTGATGGGACCTTCCCTCGGAGCCTTCATCCTCCCCCGTCTCCTCCTCTTCCTCGGAGTCGTCGTTACTTTCATCTTCCTCCGGCGGCATCTGTTCTGGAGCAGGCTCTAGACCGAGCATCACCTTCACCAGAAGGGACGGCTCCTCACGCTGACCACGTTGGCGCGCGTACTCATCCATGGCCGTCAGATACGCATACCGCCGGTGGAAGTTCACCCTGTCGGCGACCTGAAGGCGCCCGACCTCTGGCAGATGGATTCCTTCGCTGGTTATCTTCTGCCAGATGATTTCGGTCCCCAGCGACTGCCGCAGGGTCATCCAGGCCGACCACAGCACCGGGAAGACTGCATCGTGGGAGGGTTCAAGCAGACGCCTTACCTGCTTCCCGGGCCTCTCTTCGACCGCCGCACGTGCCCCCTCTCTGGGCGCCGAGGTCGTGGCGGCAGCCTGCGATGTGCCCGCCGCAGAAGTCCCTGCTCGCGCCGGCTCCACTGCTTGGCGCGCCTCCGTTCTTCCCCGTGTGACGGCGCCTCGCCTCCTTCCTTGACGCCCGGTCTCCGCACGGGTGACTTCGAGCCGCCGAACTGGCTTCCGTAGAAGCCCCTCGGGGTACGCGATGGCCCAGTGTTCGGCGTACTCGGTTGCCAAGCCTGCGTCGACCCCGGTAGGAGGGAGAGTGATGACGTCGCCAGAGACGAAAGCGGCGAACATCAGCCACATCTGGTGAAGGACGCAAGGGTTCGTCTCCTCCCGGACAACAGTGAATACCCTCTTCGGCATCCGTTGAAGGCACCCGAACTGCCTGGCGAACCGGGTTGGCATGTAGGGATCGCAGATCACCTTCCCGTCGATCCGAGCCACGAGCACCCCGCCCCGCATGTTCAGGAAGTATTCGTGCTGCTCCAGCGGACCCTGCCCATTGTCGATCATCTGGCCGACGGGAGTGGGGAATGGTCTGAAGTTGAAATTGGCATGATTGCCAATCCGAATCCTCACGCCCTCCTCATTCAGGGTCATCGGAGCGACCCCCGCGATGTTCAGCAGGGAGGGTCGCAGGCCGTTGCCCGGAGGAATGATAGCGTTTGGAAACGTGTACCCACCAAGGTGAGCAGCCACCCAGTCGTGGAAGAATTGAAAGGTCCCACAGATCCTTCGTGGCGACCCCCCTCGCGAGATGCGTCCCAGGATGGCATACATCTTAGCCAGCACCAGGACCCCGAGGTTATATCTTTTATTGGCGGCCATGGCGCCCGCCATCGCCAGTGTCGCCGGGCGGACGCCCATTCTCGCGTCCCGCACTGGCAGGAGCCACCCACTCAGAAAGGCGGCCAGGAACGCCACGTACCGGACATTTGGGTCCCGGACCTCGATGACGCGGTACCCCCATGAGCGGTAGTCACCCGTCTCCAGGACCCGCCAGTACGACCCGTTCCGGCTCCTCTGAGCCGCGGTTGGGCACCGCTTCCCCCTACCTGGCATCTTGACCGCTGGGTCATGCTCCAAGAACTGGCCGAACCACTCCTTGTAGGCTATGTCCTTGTGGAATTCCTTGATCCCGAGCCGCTGCGTAGCCAGGTCAAGTAGATGCCATGTCAGAATGGGAGTCCGTGACCTGTCTTCCCAGATGTTCTTCGGGGGCAGGAACTCATCGTATTGGTAACCCTCCAGCGGGATACCTCCGATGCAGTGGATGTCCCAGAGACCGATGCTAACCTTCCCATGGTGAAGATGGAAGGTGTTGGTATCCGGGGACCAGCGGGTGAACAGCTCTGGCCCGAGCTCGGACTGCTGGTAGAAGTGGAACTGCGACGTCCACACCGCCTCAAACAGGCCGATGTACCGCAGCTCTTCCGCGAAGTGATCGCAGGTGTGGCGTACCCAGAATGCCCAGGCCCACTAACTGGTGAAATTTCCCACAGACCGAAAGTCCCAGTCCTTCAGCCAGCCCTTGGTGTCGTCAGTGACACTCTGGCGATATGTGCTCGAGTAGAGGGCTGGAGAGTTCTCCGCAGTAGGCTCACTCCCGACGATGGTTCGTGTCCTCGGGTTCAGGACATAGACATCTAAGTGACTGGTCTCCCTGGCAGGATGCCCATTGTTGGTGATGTAATAGCGGGGAAGCTCGTCCTCCCGAGTCACCCAGGTCCGTGGCGCATCAACCTCGAACCCTGGCACTGGAACCTCATCTAGGATGCCAAAGTTCCAGATCGGCAGGTTGTCCGACAGCGGATATGTCTTCTGGGCCGGCGTCAGCAAGTCGAACAAGGATTGATTGCTGGAAACAACCTCCTTGGCTCCGTAGACCTCCTCGTTTGCCGCCATCTCAGCTCTGCGAATGGCGGCATCCCCCTCATTCCCTCGATTCGCGGCCATCTCAGAAGCTCCGGGAGTCGTGTGGGTTAAGGGATGAGGCGTGCGGAATCGAAAGAGGCTGGTAGAGAAGTTTGAGAGTTGGCGCGCAATCCTAGTGGACGGTGCGCAATTGGGAAGTCCGTCGCGTAAAACTCTGGGTGTTCGCGCAAAAACAGGCCGAAATCCGGAAGGGTTTGCGCGACGAACGGGTGAATTCCGTGCCGGAAAGGGCAATTTCGCGCACGAGAGCTTGAAATCTTGTCGCGCGGAAGGCCGGTGTACGGTGCGGGGGACCCAGGGCCCCTATTTATAGGCGAGGCCGGGTGTCCGCGCTGCGCGGAAAGCGCTTTGCGCGACCGAGATGGCGAATTTCGCGCACGACGCCCTTTTTGCGCGCCACAGTCTCGTGCCACCCAGGACTTCGGCATTCCGGCGTCTCCCTCAGAACCCGATCGTTGCGACCTCTCGCCGATCAGATTCTGAGGGGGGGCTTTTTTAGACGCCGTAAAAGTCCGTTGTTCCCAAACAAAGCTCCGGATGCGGAAAGCGAGGTCGTATTTGGAGTCACAAGCACGTTTCGGAGGGCCCGGAGGCCTTGCGCGGAATTTTGGAGGCCTGCGCGCAAAGTTGTAGTGCCGCGCGCAAACCTCCCGGGATGCGCGCAATGCACTGGGCCGGCGCGCAATTTTGCGCGCCCGTGGCCCGCGCGACTCCCTTGCACGCCGGGCCCGATTCCGCGCTCGCGAAGAAAATTCCACGCCCGCGAACCAGATTTTGCGCCCGGGGTTGCCTATAAATATAAGGCGACCCCCAACGTTTTAAAGGTTGCCGGAATTCGAAGAGTCGCTCGTTCGCGCAATCCAACCCCCTCCGCGCGCAATGCTGATCTTCAGGTAACCTCCTTTCTTTCGCGCAAGAAGGCCTCAGGGTTCGCCTTCGCGTGCAATCCCTTTGGATCCTTTCTTTTGAACAAATCTTCACCCTGAGGTATTCGCGCGCAAAAGAAGCCTCTTGCGCGCAATTTCCCCCGAGTGCGCGCAATCTAGCCCAATTGCGCGCACCCCCCCTTACAAAGTGGTCATTCGTTAAAGAATGGGCTGTTTCCCCCGCGCGCTATCAGAGGCCCGGTGTGCGCAATCTCTATCTTCCGCGCGCAAAGCGCTGGCCCAATTGCGCGCCAGCCCGCCCATTTGCGCGCCGACCCGCGGTATTGCGCGCAAAGCTCCTCTTTTGCACGCAAACCGCCAGGGTCGCCCCCTTTGACCCCCTGAGGGTACCCGCCTGCGTGGCACCCGATGACCTTCATCCCGGGTGCCCGCAACGTGCGTTGTCTTCCCGTGCGGCCCTCCAGGCTTGCGCGAAGTGACACGGACCTATCGGCGGCAGCATCTTCGTCCGCACGACAAGACATTAAACTGCCAAGCATCTTCGTCCGCGCGACAAGACGTTAAACTGCCAAGCATCTTCGTCCGCGCGACAAGACGTTAAACTGCCAAGCATCTTCGTCCGCGCGACAAGACGTTAAACTTCCAAGCATCTTTGTCCGCACTGCAAGACGTTAAACTGCCAAGTGTTTCGTCCAACATGACGTTAAACTGTGCTACGTCCGCACGACAAGACGTTAAACTGCCAAGAAGCTTCGTCCTCAACACACGACGTTAAACTGTACTTCGTCCGGCAAGACGTTAAACCGTCCGCTTCGTCCTCAACACACGACGTTAAACTGTACTTCGTCCGGCAAGACGTTAAACCGTCCGCTTCGTCCTCAACACACGACGTTAAACTGTACTTCGTCCGGCAAGACGTTAAACCGTCCGCATCACCCGATCTCGTGCCTCGCACGCAGAGTCCCCCCCCCCCGGTTCGGATGTGGCCCCCACCCGCTCGTCTCTACAGGGATGTCGGGATTGCCCCTATTTAGGGACAATTTAATTGGAGCGGCCTTCGCCCACGGGGGTAGGGTATTACAAACCCCTAGTTTCTTGTGGGGGGATGCACATGTGTATCTCCATTGCGCTTCCCCACTGCCGAAGCCAGTAGAGGGCGTGACAAGGATCAAGGTCTCTCACCTTCGGCCCAAGTCCCTCTCCAACTGAGTTTTGTCACACTCAGGTTGCCTCAGTGTGTAAGTCCTGACAGAATGAACTACGTGGACTTTGATCCCTGTCTCCTAAACAGGGTACGTAGGAAGCCTCCCTGAGGTTCAAGCCCACCACCTGGTCGTCCCGGTCGTATTCACGTCGGTTCGTCCATCAGTGGACCCCTCCCGGGTTCACATTCGCGTCGATTCACCTATGAATCCGCCCTTGTGGGGGACTGCACGTGTGTATCTCCATTGTGCTTCCTCACTGCCGAAGCCAGTAGAGGGCATGACAGGGATCGAGGTGTCTATCATCTTCGGCCCAAGTCCCTCTCCAACTGATCTTTGCCGCATATGGGCCTCCTTAGAGTGTAATCCCCAAACACCAACGTCCAGCATGACGTGAAACTGTGATCCACCCGGCCGTTCCATCCCCCTCTGTGCGAGGTGGTTCGGTTCAATCCTTCTCCAGGCATCCTCGACCTCCTTGTGAGTCGGCTTTCCAACGTCCAGCATGACGTGAAACTGTGATCCACCCGGCCGTTCCATCCCCCTCTGTGCGAGGTGGTTCGGTTCAATCCTTCTCCAGGCAGCCTCGACCTCCTTGTGAGTCGGCTTGCCATCGTCCAGCATGACGTTAAACTGTATATCCGAACTACACTGACTTTGATCCGCGCTAACGCGCGGTACGTAGGAAGCCCCTACGGGGTCCAAGCTCTTCACTCCATCATCCATCCTGATCCTTACCCGGGCCGCCACATCCCGGTGGGGTCATGCCATTTCATTCCACTCCACATCACTCGGAAAGCCGCCCATGTGCTAGCCCCAGCGTCGGAGGTTCCCTGCAAGGGGTTCTGTCATCTGATCCACTCCTCGTGTTGATCAGTCCGATGCCGTCCCCGCTGGACGTTAAACTCGCGGCATACCCCGTGTTAAACATGGGAAGCTGAGGAAAACCTCAGGTAACGCAGTTCCCCGCACCCAGCACGGGATGCCTCAGGCCATCATGCCTTCGAGAAGCCCTATTAGGGACGGAAGGCAGACATGCAGAGCCGCAGTGTTAAGACACGCCCCCAACACCCAGAGCTACCCGGTCTCCTCACCGCAGGTTGCTGCCCCGACCAGACTCCTTGGAGCGTCCGGGAGGAAGCAGCGTAATTAACCGGTGTCCATGGAGACATGGCGCCGGGAACGAGATTCACGAGCACGTCTTAAATCTATGAGGGAGACCCGGATTAGGCGACGAGTTCCGAGGAGACGTCCACGGAAAGAGGAGCCGACATCCCATCATCCCGGTTTCGATCAAGGAGAAGACGCCCCCTGAATAAGGGACGAATGCCGCCCGCCCTTGGAAAGCGGGACTGCGGGGCCACAAGCCGCGCGCCCATCCCCTCGGGTCGACGGGTGCACGCGCGAACGCGTCCTGGCGGAACAGCGTCAGAACAGAAACCCGACGCACATCCGCACCGAAACATATATACCAAAAACATAATATCATTTTCACTCATAGTTATCCTAAACCCTTAAATTTCAAGGGAACTTCCAAGGTAAAATCAAGTCTCCAACATAAGTGTTATCTCCATTTAGGATTTTTTTCTTAATCTTACTCTTACAAATAGATTATCACCATAATAATATGATGAATTAATAAAAATTAGTATAATTATATGTGGTTATATTAGTGGTACAACTCTTATTTATTCATTTTCATCCACTTTGAAAAACAAAATAATGTCGTTAGTGCGTTGCATGAACAACCGCCTCCATGAAGCAGCATCATTTGTTTTTCATTACTGCTTTTCATGGATGGACTTAGTGGTGGTAATGATGAATAAATATAATATATCTAATATAATTATGATTTTTGAGATTTCAAATTAATATCCACCATCACTTACTCTCAAGTATTGAGAAACATAAATGTTAATCATGTGTACGTGCAGATTACTGCCTACATGATGAAACATTTTTCATTTTTCATTTAGATTTTCATGAATTATCTAAACATATTAAAATATTTTTAACCATCATGAAATAATAAAAATAAAATCAAAATTATTTTTTTATAAATATATTATACCAAAATAAAAACCTCCTTAACCATAGTCATCAACCAAGTTAAATCTTATTCAAGTTTTGGTTGGTTTAACCACCTATGTGAAAAATGATTTAAAATATGATTATGGATGACTATGGGAACATGAAAAATAATATTATTATAATATATTAAAAAATTATTATAATTATATCATTCTTGAAATATGATATTAAGTATTTAACTTATTATTAATGTATCATTTTCATTTGCTAAATTTATCGAAGTAAGTCATTATCAATTTGGATTTTACATAACATAACTAAAACACATATGAAATGAAAAAAGAACATTTTAAATAAATTTAAGTTATATATTAGATAATATAAAATTATATATAAATAGTTAAATTTATATCAAATGATGGGTAATGATATCAAAATTTTTAAACATGCACAAAAAAATTAAAGTTATTAACACTCAATGGTCATAATGTGTTATAAATAATTAATGTAATCAAGATAAAGAATTATAATATGGATTATAAAAGTTTAATATTTATTTTTAATTCTCTAAAAAGGATATTAATTTATCCATTTTTTAGAGGAGGTTATATTGTCATCATATAAGAAAGGAAACAAGGTTAAGGGTTTCAATATCAATTTTCTTTCATTGAGACATGTTTATGTTGTACACCATATTCTATTTTTTATGGTGTAACTAACACCCCATTGTAATATTTATATCATTATTAAATTATATTTAATGATATTAAATGGCATACTTCATTTTAACCATATCATGCTATTTTGGTTCAATGTTACAAAAGTTGTAAGGGTTTGTTATCTCAATTTCACTTTCATTGAAGCATGATTTCATATTTTGAAAATATTTATATTTAATTTTGTATATCTAATTCCCAAAAAAAATTAATTCATTATAAATCAACCTTGGTAATGTGATATAAATTTTTATTTCATATTCTCTTATGCATATTCTTTCAGCCCATTCACTTCTCAAGTTGTAAGGGTTTATTTATATCAAATTTGAATCCCTTGAGACATGTTTATGATAGACATCATGTTTCCTTTTAAATTTTGTATATAATACAAAAAATATATTTTATATCATTATTATATTATATTTCATGATATTCAATGTTCTATTTAATTTCCTTCCTCTCATTAGTTTTTTATTCAAAAGTTTCAGAAGCTGTAAGGGGTTTTTAGGACTCAAATATTATCCTTGGGTCATAATCTCTTCTATTTGACTATTATATTTCAAGATTAATATATTATAACCTATGAAAATTTTATGTTCTATTTTTAAATTATTTTATAGGTAAATAATGGTTCACACAGAATTATTCTTCATTCATGATTTTATTATTTTGTGAAAATGTATTTTTGTTAAGAAATATCCCATTTCTTTTAGGGGATTTTTCTTGCATATCCATGATTTTACTTTCACCAATAATCTCATTTCCATAATGTAAAATCAATTTTTTTATCTCCAATGATCCTTTTATTTAAATTAATTCATTTTAAATTAATATTTTTTTATCCTTTTAATGATGTGGATTTTTAAACAAATGCTATTTTAAAATGTTAAAAAGGGTTTTTCCATCATTTTCTAAAATAAAAATTTTATCATCCACTCCAAATTTTATTTTGATTACTCATATGTAATTTTTTTTCAAGTTTCCATTATTAAATATTATTTTTAAAACTAAAATTTATCAAATTATTATAACTTATTTTATTGAACATATTTTTTATTTTCAATGTTTACATTATTAAAGATTCTCTTAAAAGTAAATTTTTTCAAAGTATTTTTACTTATATATTTTGAAACCATTATGTATTTTCAAGGATTTTATATTAAATACTCTTTATAATAAGGTTTTAAAAATTATTCTCTTTCCCTTCACAAATTGTTTTGAAATTAGTTTTCACTTAAATTTTTTAAAAAGGTTTTGAGAAAACTTTTGTATTTTCAATTATATTTACCCATTGAAGTTTATTTTTCAGGAAGTTTTATTTTGATCACCATTTATATGTTATTATGATATGATTTATTTTGGATAATTAGATTTATGATATTATATTTTTTCTTAAGTTCATGTTATATGCTTTTTTTGAATTTTTTAAGAAACCCATTCTTTTTTCCATGGATTCTTTATGAGATAGTGAATGTTAGATTTTTAAGTGGCCCAAAAATGTATGTATTATGAGATAGGTGGGACCTTTATCTCTATAAAATTAATTAGGTAAAGGATTATATCTCATGATATAGAAATTTTATATGTAAAATTTATCAAGTCACTAGGTTCACAAAGGGTGATTGTGATAGTGTTAATCTCTTCTCAAAATTTTACATGTGAATAGATTAGAAAGTCTCTAGTTTCACAAAGGGTGAGTTTGATGAAATTAAGCACTACTCACAAATTTACATTTGATTATTTTACCAATTAATTAGGTTCACAAATGTTGAGTGTGATGGTGTGAATCTTTACTCACAATTTTATGTGTGAACAGGTTAGTAAGTCGCTAGTTTCACAAATAGTGAGTGTGAAGGTGTTAATATCTACGCACAATTTTACATGCGAATAGGTTGGTGAGTAGTCAGGTTCACAAGGATAAAAAATAATGTGTTTATAATTTCTCTACATTTTCATTTTTTTTATCAAGTTATGCTAAGTTTTCATTATTATATATTATTTTTAAAGTATTCCACAGATTTATATCATCCTCGCATGTTTAATGATTATTGTTATTTATTTTTAAGCCAGGTTATTTATTTTATGGTTCCTTGATGATATTTTTATGATCAATGTTTTTCAATCAAGTTTTATTATTATTATCCATGGTATTTTGATATTTTATTATTTTATTTATATCTTTCTCTCATTATTCTTCTTATTTATGATTTAATCCTTCATGATATCTCTTTTACTTTATAGAGTGTTTAATCTCACACATTTATTATGTTTTTAATCCCATGTTATGAAGTTGATGTATCATGTGAGATGTTTAGAAAGGGTTTATAGGAGAATTATTATTGATTAAAGTTATTTATGTAGATAATTTTCAAGACACTAAACCATTAGGTCCTTAGTTTGTGAAACTGTTTGTGACATATATTATTTAAATCATGAGATTAATATACTATTTAAGTCATGTTAATCTTGGGTCACTTCATTGATCAAGGAATTATATTTTTCCATAGGATAATAATGGATTTTATTAAGATTTGTGGGGTATATTATAAGAAACCAACACCCTAACACCCACAAAAAATTATCTAATTCAAAGTTTCCAATATAAGGATCAAAGGAATTTTGGAGAAAATGGTTAAACCATACTATAATAACTATATCCAAAAGTTGGAATACACCTTATGATCTTATATGATAGCTTAAAAAACACTCATTTTCATGATCCCTTATAGGATGATTTATGGAAAGAGTTGTCACCGACCTATGGAGTTGGAACACAAAGGATATTGAGTCTTGAGAGAAGTGAATTTGGACCTAGATAGGGGTGGAAAATAGAGAAGATTTTATCTACAAGAATTGGAATAAATTGGAATAGAATCATTTGAGAATTAAAAAATGTATAATAAAAGTAAAATAGTGGATCATGAAAAGTAAATTCAATAAAAGGACATCTATCCATGAGACCAAGTGTCATTGTAAAACTCAAGACTTAAGAAAATTCCAGGAAAACATTGTTCTAAATGGGATGGTCCATTTAGAGTTACTCATGTATATCATTTTTTTGTTATGAATATTATGAAGTAAGAATAAAAGGAAACATTCATGATTAATGGTAAAAGGTTTAAAATATTCTATGGAAACTTTTCCCAATAACTAGTGGAAGTAATCACACTAATCAAATATGTTTGTTACTAAAAACCATTAGGTTGTACCTCTAATTAAAATTCTCTTGTTGTTTTGATTCCATTTAAAACTTGTATACATTTTAAAACTAATTGAATGTATTGAGTATATTGCATCATTTAATTGTGGGGTGAGAACTTATAGTTTAGGATTTTTAATTTTTTTTGCAATTAATTTTTATTTTTTTAACCATTTTTGTGTGTTTCATTTTAAATTTTAACATATTTTTAAAAAAATTTGAGGTTAAATTGAATGCCTCGACAACTTTTATTCTATTCCACTATAGTTAAGCTAATTTTACCTATATAATCACCTTAGATGAATTCTAAAATGAATGTATTTTTAAATTATATATAAAATTCATGAAAATATCAATGATTTTTTAATCTCATTCCATGATATAATGTCTTAAATTTTAAATCACTTACCTAAGAGGAATCAAAACCAATTTTTACACCTTCTTTTATAATTCCACATTTATTGAGATAAACTAGATATATTTTAATAACTATAAATTTCTAAGTAATATAGACAAAAAATTGGATTATTCAAGGACATCATCTGAACATTTGGGCACTTAGAATCCATTAATTATTTTTCTAGGTATCCCCATTATAACAAAAATATCAAAATATACCATTTTCTAGAATCTAATTCATGACCTAAATTGAATTTAAGTGTAAGGGAGGGAAGAAAGTGAGTTGAAAAAAAATATTTATCAGAACCTATTTTAGTTGAAGAGTGAAGTTATCAAACTTTTGTGATGTTGTTTTGTGGGTGAAATCATGTTGTAAAGTATTTTAATATAGCCTAGTTATAATTCAGAGTTGGAAATTGAAATCTAACACTTTTTTAAGAAAAAAGTGGACCTATTTTTATCTAAAAACAAAAAATTACACTAAATTTCATAACTAAAATGCTGAAATAATGTATCTGAAAATAAAAGGGATATGGGTTAAATAATTTTTTCCCCTAATGTTCTAAAAGTACAGATTTTACATGGAAATAAAAAAGAGTTTAAAGGATAGGCAGAGTGGTGTTTGAGCTGAAACTTGTTATGTAATCTATTGTGTAAGTGGTGTATTTTAAGAGATACTTGAGAATAATTATTGAAATAATTAGAATAAAGGCCCTAGAAATCATTAACTGGAAGGTTATAATTCTTAATCTTAGGTAAGGAATATATCAAACCTATAATAATAAATTTAAAATTCTTTCTCTATCATCAAGAGAAGAAGAAAAAAATAAAAAAAAGTGAAACATACTAAAGGAAATAGAGCAAGGAATTTTTTCTAGTTATAAAAGATTAAATATGTGATATGAAATTTTATAATTCAATAATTGAAGCTAAAATTGAAGAAATTTAGAAGTAATGGTCCATTATTTAAGGAAACTAAAAAACATTCATTATTCTTCAACTTAGATCCAAACATTCCAAATCTATCTCAATAGTTTTATACAATATGAACCACCAAACTTAATCCTCATAGAAACCTTGTAAATTATATCATGATAAGAATAAATACTTTTATCATTGGATGGAGATGAATAAATCCATGAATTTTATGGTGAAACTTTCATGGACTTGTAATGTGAAAACTTTTCTTAAAATTAATACTTGAGATTGAGTGACACATTTCATGAAATATTAGTATAACTTAACTTAAGAGGATGGGAGATATGTAAATTAATATAATTTATATAATTAATAAAACATAACCAATAACATTTAGGAGACATTATATGTTTTAGAAACTTGGTGTTGAAAAAGGAACTCAAATTGGATAAGTGTTTGAATTTTTCTTTGGTAAACTTTTTGTAAGTTAACTTATTTAGGAGTAAAAGGTTTAAGTATGGTAGAATTGAAAAAGGTAATGAATTAATCATATTTTTTTATATTAATTTCATTTTATTCCCCCCATATTTTCCAATACATTATTAATTTTGGATGTTTTGGAATTATAATATTACTTTGTTAAGTTTGGAAAATATTGTATAAAGAGCCAAAATTATATAATAAATTGTTATTTTTTATTTTTTAGATAAAATAAATGGTATGCCTTTGATTTTTCATTGTTTTAATATTTTAATGTGAGTTATAAAGTTTTGATTGGTTTGAAATACTTTATAGAATCCCATATTTTATATGAATAAAGATGAAAAAATGGAAAAGGTGCTGAGCATGAGTGTCTTTTTGGATCTATGTGGGTGTATTTTGGTTCTATGTATGTGTGATATTATGTGTGTATGCGTCAATGTTCACCTATATATGTGTCATTTTTCACCTATGTAGGTGTTTTTTCCATGATCATATATGTGAGTATCCCCTATGCATGTTTCATCTAAACCTATACAAAAAAATCAAAGGAAGGCCACAAGAATACTCAATGGGTATTCATCTAGAATTTGAGCTGAGGTTTTGGGCTATTGTGTTAGTATTAATTCAATAAATAGGAGTAAACCACATGGATAATTATATTCATATTGTTTTTATCAAAATCAAGGTGGAAACATGCAAACTAACCTGACAATTATCAGGAAGATAAGATCATGAATGGGAAATAAATCGGAGAAAGAAGGAAATTTTATAAATCCAAAATGGAGAATATAAAGAAGGTTTAACTATATTATAAGAATTCGTAAAACACAATACTATAAAATAAGTATGATTAAAAATTGAACACACTTTGGAGGCTGTATAGTTTGGTTTTTATGACAGTTACTATTTTTTTACTACTTTCCTTGTATTTTTTGTTTTTTTTAAGATTTGTAATTACTTATTCCATTTTATTATCTTTCACCCATTTAATAGATAGTAAAACTCTTAAATTATTGGGGGGGTTAGGTTTACCTTTTTTAATGATTGAGTCTTCACAAATTAATTAATAAAATTATCTCTCTTTTGATTAATTGGTTTCAATATTCAGTAGTAGTTATTATTATTAGATGTTATTGTGTTTGGTTTTAAATATATTTATTGTTTATTTATTTATTAAATGATCCATAATCTCCCTTAATCAGTTATAGTATATATATTTTGGAATATTTTATGATTGAGTGGTGAAGAGATAGGCGATTGTCATCATATATATAAGTGGAAGAAGAAACTCTTGATTGTTTAGGAAGATAAAACCTGATTGGGAATTACCTAAGTAAACCAGGAGTGATTCAATGTAAAACGTATATAAATAAGAAGGAGGATATAAAAACATGATATTTCAGTCAGGGATTTTCTCACCAAAACCATTTATCTAAGTGTGAGAGGGGAAGTGATTGTGAATCCTCTCACTTATCAGTTAATAAAAATTAGAGTTGAATAAATTATAGACAATGGTATCATTTTAATTAAAAAATCAATATTGACTTTATCACCCTTTATATATCACTATTTTTAATATATTTCTTCATTTATTTCTTTTTTTAGGGTCAAAAAATTCCAAACACCCATTTTTTTTATAACTTAAGTGATGCTAGATTTAGATAACTCTCAAGAGTCTACCCCAAGTTTACCACAACTAATGAATTTAAACATAGAATAATTTCTTTGACCATAACCCATGATAGTAATATGTCAAAACTTGGAACCATTTCCAGATATCTAAGTGTTTTTTCAGTTACTATTTCTTTTTATTTTGTTAATATTTTTCTATTTTTGAATTAAATTTAAAAATCTAAAAAAAGTCTGAAACATTTTCTAACTCACCCTCACCCATAGAATATATTGTGTCTTTATTATAAGTAGGTAAAGGGAGCTATAAGATTAAATTTATAAGATTATGAATTCAATGAGGACATCAATTACCTTAAAGAGTCCCTAAAGTACCCAATTTTAGAAACATTAGACCAGGAATTAACTAATATTCAGGTGTACTTCCTGAAGTTTCATCAAGAAGTGGTTGAGGAATAAAAATTGTCTCTCTTATTTCCACCCAATTTTTCTAAATAAATTATAGAGGTTGAGGTCATAATTAAATACCATCCATAGTCAAACCATCTCAAGAACCTAATTAAGGCCCTCTGTAAATAAGTAAAAGATATTCATGAAGAAAACTTTCATGATGATACAATTATGAGAGATCAACAAGATTTTGAGGAATTTTGGAATGAATTTTCAAGTATTTAAATGAAACATGATCCCCCTATCTTTGAAGAATATGCACCACTATATCTTTCTCTAGAATTATAATAAGAAACAACCAAAGTGGTGGATTTTTAAGATAATGTGTAAAAGCTTTACTACCTACTTACATACACTAAAACTGAACTCAAATATTCTTTATCCAATTATTAATAACTGGAATCCAAACCAACTCTGGTAGTCAATATTTTCCTGAAATAGTTTTCATTTTATTTTATTGAAGAAGAATTGATCATTAACTCCCACAGTTTAAATTTTTCAGATTAGAAAAAAACTTGGTTTACCCTATATAGTGAAGAAGAAAAATTTTATGTACATGATGAGGAACACATAAAGCTCCCTGAATGGATTGAACATTTATAATAGGGAGTAAATAAATAATTCACAGTTTATTTTCATGAATAAATAAAATTAAAATATTCCTACTTAAAAGGGAAATATTTTGATACTAATAATTTTTGTTTTAGTTTTATTCAAATAAAATTATTCTCTGATGTACCCCTTCTAAAATATATACTATAAAATATAAAGAGAAATTATTAGAAGTGAAGTAATAGATTTTACAAGTGGTATATAACAAACAGGACTTGTATTTTATCCTACCCCCACTATGAAAATTGTATTTAATTTCAATGGGGGTGGATTTGGTGAACTCTATCCATGGGATCCCCTATATCCAATGTGAAGTAATTCAATCGTAAAGTAAATATGTATAGGGGTTCATATCAAAGAAAATCCACTAACCATAATACAATGGATAACCACTGGAATTACTTTTCTAGGGGAAGTAAAACCCTAGTACCCACTTGGGGGGTAAAACTCAGATCTTTGCTTCTTTTATTTCTGTTTCTATTTCTTTTCATTTATTTTCTATTTCAATAAATTTCTCATGTTAATTTGTTTTTCTTATAGATTTTTAGTAAGAAACATCTTGGAGATTAACTCAAACCTATCATTTCCAATATTACTCCTTGTATACATTGATTTTTTTCATCCCAATTAAATTATGTTTGAAAATAAATTGTGGCCATTTTTGAGTCAAAAATTGGTTAGTAATATTTTAATTGGGGTGACACCAATATATTAGGGATTCCATGTTCTTTTATTTGGAATTTTTTTTTGAAAATTTGATCTTTAAATGTTCTTATACTGAGTGAAAAATGTCATCCTAGTTTTGAAATTTTCAATGATTTTGAAATTTTTTAACTTATATTATTTCTAAGTGAGTTTTTATTCTTTTATTATAGAAATTTTGGTTTTAAAACTGGGAAAAAGTTTGAAAATGGAAAAAATATAAGTGTAATCAAAATTATAACATGATAAAACTAGAATTTTGAATTCTATTGAGAGTGAATTTTCTACTGTGAAAAAGAACACCTGAAAGAACCAAACAAAAATAAAATTGAATAAGTATTTTTTTTATTAGATTAAAATATGAAATTATGATCCCATATGAAGTTCTGAGACATTTCAAAAATAAAAAAAAACAAAAATAAAATGAAAAGAATAAAATATAAAAATAAGTGTATAATTGGAAAAAAGGAATGGATTTAGGTGAGGGTAATATTAAATATTATATGAATAATGGTGAAATTTACTTATAATAATGTCATTTGTATTTTTCCAAGGAAGTGTGAAATGTATTTTTTGTATAAAAAACTTAGGAAATGGGAATTTATGATAGTTCCACTTGTTAAAATATTACTTCCATTAAGTTCCATTCTCTTCACAAATATGAAAATTGAACTTTGTATTAAATTGAAGTGGGTAATTGGATATGACTTATAGAGGGTGAATGATATTTTCAATAATTAAAAAAAATTGATTTTATTATTTTATGGTTTGTGTGCTTTTAACTTGGATATATAATTATTTTTATCAGTTATATTCATTGGATTTCCCATGAGTGCGATGTTTAAGTATAGAGGAAATGACCAAGATAATATTTTCAAAAAATTTAATTTGAATTTCGATGTTTTAAATTCTACCAATTTTTTAATTTAAGGGTGAATTCTATATTTTTATATTATAAGAATAATTTTTATTGAATTAAAAATTTTGAATATTTATTTATTTTTAAGTTTTTTTGTTCATCATTGATATTAATTGGTAATGACATAATTTTAGTTCCATGATTTGATGGGAATTTATAATTATATAATGAATTTGGAAACTACATTAAAATTCTTGTTCTTTACTTTCAATTCCACTCAAGTATTTTTATCATAAAATATTCTATGTGTTGAATCATAATTAGGAAAAAAATTAAAGAATTGTAAACATTTTGGGATATATATTTTATTTAAATACATCAAGCTATATCACACTTTTTCATGGAGATAATGGGTCCTGAAGTTAAATATAGATTATATTCATCAATTTCTACATCACTTTAATAATTGGGCCATAACTTATTCATCCTTACTTGGATAGGGATTAAATTTTAACAAGAGTTATAGGACTCAAAAAAGAAGATTTCATTAAACTATAGAAGTCTCTATTTTGGTCATTATGATAGTCAAAGATGGAGTAAAATATTTCTAATTTAGTTTGACACTATTTTTACCTTCCATTTTTAAAATTATCATTACCATATCCTCCCATATACTCTATAAATAAGTTTTATTCACCTTTAGATAATGAGGTACACTCATGGGAAGTTGGGAAATCCTAAAAATTTGTGAAGGTATGTCCCTATTTAAATTTTTTATTAAACTCTCTTTTTAAGGTTGATAAAGTATTTTTCGAGTGATCTAGGAGTTTTGGAAGTGTCTTGGGGGTGCGGGACATGAAAGGAGGTAAAAAGAGTCCAAAAAGTGCATAATACACAGTTGGAGCATGGTTAGTATAAACCATGATCCTATCTTAGAAAACTATGTAACATGGGAACCATTTTAGACAAAGAGCTAGCACATAGTTACTGCATCGTTTTCCAAACCATGTGGGTGTGCCCAGAAAACCATGTGGATTTGACCCTCTTAGACAAAGGGAGTCATACGATTGGCCCACAGTTTGGATAATCATGCATCAAAATCATGCGGCTATTTAAAAAGTGGAAATTTCCCATTTTTCCCTTCCAATCTTATTTCCTTCTCTGATTTTTCACCCCATTAAACCCCCTATACCCTAGGTGATGAACCAATTGACCCATATTCCTCCATGGATGATTATCCTTCAATTCATTGGCATTTAGAGCGTGTTTGGGTGCTAATTGAAAATCTGAGTGAGTCTGACACTACTCTTTGCTCTATTTTTTGGATTAGGGCTTTTAGAATCTCTCATATTCTTCTAAATATCTAAAACATTCAATTTTCTAGTGGATTTTAAGTTTGTGATTTATCAAGGATTTGAGTTCTAATCAAGGGTGAAGATTAAGCAAGAATTCATCAATAGACATGAGGTAGGTGGTCTTAATGCTTTTTACCATATTCTTAAAGTGTTATATGGGTATTTAGTTGTTATATTTTTCTTCCATGTTACATTTTAATGTCTCGGTTTATAGAAAGTGATTTTTACTTTACATTAGGGTCTAATACCGTTCACATACCCTGTTGGGTTCATCAATGATGTGAGATAGAACCTAGGGCTACCCATGGGGTATGTCGAACCCTTATAAATAGTGAAAAAATATAGTAAACCTTGAGATAGTGGTATTATGAGGTATAATGAGTATTAAAAGTTTAATTAATGTGTGGCTAAGGTTAATGGATTTATTGGAATAATTTAAAAGTTGTCTTTTGTAAATTATTGAAGGTTTTTGAAATTATTTTCATGGTATATTGGGGTTTTAAACCGATTTTAGATTTAATGATGGAAAATAATGTTTAAAAGTGATAAATGTTTTGAAATGAGGTATTAACCTCAAAGTGGTACAAAAATGGGTTTTCTAAAAGGATTTAAAATGATTTTTGAAATTAGAGAAAGGTTTCCTTTTTGTGAAAATGGTTTATTGATTGTTTAGAATTGTTGAAAATGGAAATAAAAGATTTAGGGTCATTTTTTAGTTTTCAAAGATAAAGACCCATGTTTTTAAGAGTGTATTAAAAGTGATTTAAATTAAGTGTTTGGATTGTGTTTTATTCCATGATGTGGATTTAAAGGTCCATTGGGACCATATCCATTGAATTGATTTATGGGTTGGTGAAATTGAACTCATGATGATTTTGTTGGCATGATAACATGGTTATGAAATAAATGAAATGATGATTCTATATATTTAATATCATAATATAAGGGGGTGTTAGTCATAATGATATGTGTGTTTAATAGTTATGTTTTGTCTTGGTAAATGTGAAATGGTTTGTAAATGAGATTAATGTTAATTGTGTTTAATTAACAATATGGCATAAGGGAGTGTTTGGTATAATGAAAATGGGTTAAGGGGTAATGAAATATAGATGGTAAATGAGCTAATGAGTTAAGGTATGAACATGCTTTATATATTTAATGAATTATGAAATGTAAATGTTATCTAATTTTTTTATTCATGGTTTATTATTTGGTTTATGTGGTTAATGGATAAAGAAGAATATGAACATGGTATACTGGTATGTGGGGTATTGAATTTAGGTTCTATGCCTAGAGGTTGGGTTGGACTGAGGCTCTAAACCCCACCCCTATAATGCACAAGTTAGGGAGTCGGACTAAGGCTCTATGCCTCTAACGGATGCATTGGATGAGACTACCTAGACTGATGTAGTAAGGTGAGTGTGATAGAATACCAATACTAATTATCTAAGGTAAGTGTGATATATTTGTTTATTATATGTTTATCCCTAGTGAGATAGGGAACTTGACGTAATCCCTTATACATGGTAACTGATCAATTAGGTCATAGTGTAAATGATATAAATACTTAACCCATGGAACATATGTTGAGAATTCATCAAGTGAATGTTATGAACTTATGAGTAGAGGATAGTTTGTGATTAGTGAATGCCCTTTATTATTGAAAGTGTGCATGGCCCCTTTTTCCTTGTCCTAGACTCCCAGTGTGACCTAAGTTAGGGTATTTTTTGGTTGATCCTATAAAACTTAATGGGTAAAATGAATAATAGATAATTACTTAAATATTATCCTTATTTCTCTTTATATTTATTACTCATATTACCTATATACAGTTTTTTAGATATGGGATATTTATTTAGACACTGTTGGTGGTGGCCTACTGAGTTGTAATCATACCCTACTCGGGCCTCCATGGAACTTGGGTACCCGAGTGGATGCTACTTGTTTCCAGGTACTAGTTTAGGAAGGGACCAAATGTTTGTTCATGCATGAGATGATGCGTTAGATAATGGGAGGTCAATATTGGGTTGGGACATGGGTCTGGGTTTAGAGTCTTTGATATTTTTAGACTCAATTTATATTGTATGATTGCATGGTATGTAGTACATTCACAAGATTTTGTTATAGCATGTATACTTGGTTACTAATTGGTTTTTTTGTGATATTTTTCCCATTTATCATTAGGTTTTTTATTTTTATTTATTTTTTTTACTTATATTGTGGATTCATTTTGATAAGTAGGTATAGTCTCCCCTAGTTTCTCTTTAGACATGCGCAACTAGTCAACAACCTCTGGTATATAGGGAGGTGCACCTAAGGTCATGTGATGGTCTAGCTCGGGGCACCGGTTATAGTGTATTTTGAGCCCATGACATTACAAAGTGGTATCAGAGGAAGTATTTTGTATTACTATTTAGTTTATGGTATACAAGAGAGTTTGATCTTGTCGATTCATGATAATGAGCTCATGTATGGGTGCATGTAGCCCCACATATGAGGGAAAATCTAGGTTTCTAGGGGTGGGAATTGATGCTTAGTTTTGTGCTTGTATTTTTTATTGTTATTTTCAGATCAAGTGGTATGCTTGGATGTGATGTTATTAATTTATTATTTTTTATCTCTTGTATGGTGTGGAAAGATAGGATGTGTAAACTCATGCATCATGTTATGCACATAGGATAAATAGGTCATTTGTATGTTGCATATGATTGAATTGTGAATGACATGATGATAAATCAAATGGGTATAAAAAATGGAATTAAATGAAATTATGGGTGTCAAAAAGTGGGTTAAAATGGTTTTTGATAAATGTAAGTCCTTTGGTTTAAAAAATAAAAATGTTTTGAAATTTTATTTTGAATAAAGCAAAGATTTTTAGAAACGATGGGTTTGTAAAAATATTTTTGAAAGTGTAACTTTTGAGTTTTAAAAATGGAAAATTTTGAATAATTGAAATAGTGAGTTTAAATAGTAAGTTTAATTAAGTGTGAAAATTGGAAAATTATGAAACTTAGGGAAGTCATTAATGGTTGTCCCTTTTGATGGTTTTTGATCCTATATTAGAGTGGTTTGGGATGTGAGAGTGCCTTAGTTTTGAGACCTCGGGTTGGAATGTGTCAGTTAATGGAACATTGTTTGTCATTTCTTTGGTTAGGTTGTGACCTTTAAGCTATGAAATTGATTCATTAATGTGAATGTGAAATCCATTATATATTGAGACCTTGTGAGTTGTGTTTTGTACCCTAGGGTGGGTGTTCGGCTCATGGTACCAGTGTATGTGTGTGAGTATCATTAGTATGGGACCTAGAGTAAATGGTTTTTTGGTTCATTAGACACAGTGTGTTTGGAATGGGGTTAGTATGACCATCATGATAAACCTGTTGGTTGAGATTTTGTGTGTATGGATTAAAGAGAGCCAATGACCTTAGCTTATTATGGCTCCAGTTTGGGGAGTTGGTATCATTGATATTGAGGATGACCTGTGAGAGAGGTTGGTTGGGGCGTCAGTGCTTTTGGGTATGTGTTGCACAGGTATATGTTTCAGGCCTTAACAGTAGCACATAGAGGGTGTTTTCTAGTGTGGGATTAACCTAGAGGGCTATGTGGAAAATTAATAGTTTTGGGAGAGGCAGGTTGAGTTGTGCCTATGAGTTAGAAATCTAAAGAGATATAGGGTAGCCTCAAGGGAGGTCAGCCTAGTGTTGAAAGTTCCATAGAATGTGAAGTAGGTGGTTACATGAGAGGTGACATCAATTCATAGTGGGTGCCATCGAGTTTTGGTAAAAGTGTATAGTTATGCCTTGGATTCACCTCAGAGAAGCACTGGGTGCTTAAGTTTGGTTGTAAAGGTGGTTGTGAAGGGTAGAATCATTCGAGGATCTAACCCTATAGTTTTAATGGAGTTAGATGTGGAAATCAATTTTGTCTTTGGGTAGACATAGGAAGGGTGATCAATTCATGGATGAGCGATTTGGTTTTGGAATATAGTCAGGGTGAGGTTGGTTAAGTGGATGGGCAATTTGTAGGATTTTCTGGTTGTTATGTGAGTGGGTATTGGGCCTAGCTTGGGTGATGTATGGCTCATGTGATATAGAGATGGGTTTTTTGTTTGTTCGTAGGATATTGAGAGACCTCGATGGTTCCAAAAAGTTCTGAATAATGGGCACATGCTAGAGATGCATGATGTGATTAGGATATGTTCCTAGGTGGGTTGAACACAAGCGCATGTGTTTTCAATAGAATCAAGTGGATAGGCCTGTTGAAAGTGGGTTCCCTAAACCCAACTTTTTTTATACTTTGATTACCACTACATGTATTCAGTTTGTTATAATACATGTGTTTATCTTTCCATAATAGTGTCGATACTTCTGTATCCACTTTGTTTATGGAAATGTCCTTAGATTACCTGTCGCATCAAAGGGTTATAGTAGATCCCAGGCTATAATGAGAACCCTAAGATTCCATGACAGTAATCTTATAGTAATTTCCTATGGTCCAGTTACATCATTCTTAAAGGACATAGATGATGTGTGACCATCAGGTGCTGGGGGCTCATAATCATTGAGACTTCTTCTCATGAAGTTCACACTTGATGATCTCTAGTAGTTGAGATCATGAAGACATACCCGCATAATAGGAACACCACATGTTTAAGGTGTCATTGGTATTTCCTATCTACATACATGTGTAATGGTCTTTAGACTTGAGATCATTGTCAATGGATGTCATTTAATTACGTACATTTGATGCAAGCCAAAAACCATGGAGACTAAGTCATGGAGAGGTAGTTTGTATCGGGTACGTCATTAATGGCATGGAATTGATTGAATTATTGAGAAAGGATTTGTCACTTCCGATTTTAGGAAGAGATATTTTGGGTCTAGTTGATTAGGATGGTTGTACCTTCATTAAATCTATGGCGATGGTAGTAGAAGTTAAGACCGTCCAGACAAATCAAAAAATAAAATAAACAAATAAATAATGATGACACTAGTGTGAATTCTGATTTATTGAGATATCATTGACGAAGAGATTATATTACACGGACCATGTTCATATGAAGGAAGTCATTGCTTTGACTTTGCCTTATCTCTATAAGGGCCTAGATGGGATGCTAGACCCCGCTCAAGGTCGGTGGATATTATTCACTGCTATTGAGGTAAGGACCTAGAGGGCCACACATAATAGCACCTTGAGAATCTGCCCCATTCTGTGAATAGGAATATAGAACTTGTTGGGCCCCACCAAATGGTCTGAGCACTATCTAAGTTCTATGGATCACCAAATAATAAATAAATTCATTAATTATTCAAGTTTAGAATAATTCGTTGCATTTATTTATAACATGTATTTACAAGCTATATAGTAAATAAAAGTATTAATATTATTCGAATGGATTTTAAATCCTATGTTTTTTAATATTAGCAGGAGGTATGAGTCGAGTTAAAGACTCAAATTTATCACATAATATATTTATATATTACAAGTAGGTGATAAATTATAAATATTATTTATGGAATAATTTTATATGTCATAAATAATTATTTATAACACTTATATAGCAGACATCTATTACACGGGGGCTAGAAATCAATACCACGTGTTTTAAACACTCCCTATATAAGTGAGAGAGAGGCTCTCCCATGAACACTATTCATGTGTCAAGATTGAGAGATTCTCTCTCCTCCTGGAATCTAGAGATAGAGTCTCTCAAGCGAAGGAAGATCTTCAAGTTCATCCATCTTGGATTGAAGCTTCTTCCTTTGCAGTGATCATCATTGTGCTGAAGTGAGCATTGAAGATCCGTGCTAGCACCCAGATATTGATGAACAGTGCGTGAACAGATTCGTGAGGCATGTGTAGATGATCTAGAGGGCTTCAGCATCATAGTCTTTGAGCAATATCATCGGCATCCTGTGTAAGACTTGCACATGTCAATTCTAAACAAGGTATATGTTCAGTTTAATTTTTGTGCTCTGTTTAAACCTTGCGAGATCCTCAGACCAAGACAGGACAAGATCACTGGAGTTGATAGGGTTATGTCACTCTTTTGATGCAGAAAATTTTAAATTCCCAACCCACCGGCTTCCGATGTGCCATCTCGGTACCTAACAAGGCCATGTTAGTGTGATAAATAAGTTAGTTTTGGACTGGTGGAGTGAATCATTGTGTATCTGTTGTGGTCAGTGGGACCATTCAAGAAGAACTTGAGTGAGGTAATGATAATGGTTCCAAAAGGAGTGTTGGGTCAAAACCTATGGTTGAGTTTCATGAAGTGGAAGTGATTTTGGTTGGTAACTCCATTTAAGTTGTGGTGTTCTAGTGTATAAAATATATCGGTAGGAAAGAAAGCCTGAGATCTTCAGAAGGTTGAGGTGTCCTCTTGGTAAGAGGTGATGACGGTAGTGGGTAGTTTTTAGTGGTAATCATCGATGAACTCTTAGCATAATTTTAGCCATAGAAGATCATATATGATACCTTGATGACTTCTCAAGTAAGGAAAGAGATCTCGGGATTTACACCTAGATACCAAAATGTTTTTCAGATGGGAATAGATCCTCTTGAAGGATATTCTCTAGGAGCGGTGTGTGTGCGGAAGTCGTATCATGGGAAAGTACACCATCCTTTGATTATGGGAGAGGTCCTCAGGATGGGATGTATATCAACGAATTCCATGGGTGTTTCTCTAAAAAATTAGAAATGAGTAGTGGGTGGTGTTTTTTTTTGTTATTAAAATGGAATATGGATGGCTACATCCAAGTTTTGGGGCTCAACTTGAGATTGAGTGTGAACTACAGAGGTTGAAATTCCTTGAATAAAGTGGTGATAATGACACTCTTAAGGTGGATAGATTTACGTTAGTCATGGATATGTAGAGAAATTTATGAAGTGGATGTGTTGGAATTGATACACCAATGAGAAACATGGGAGATTCATGTTCGAGTTCCTTGGGAAAAGTATGGGTTGGCCTTGGTTGTGATGGTTGATCAAGCCAATCAATGGATTCAGGTTCAATCTAGTTTTAAAAGAAATTTAAGTGGTCACATCGGAAGTTTGTTGAGTGGTTATTTATATCATGATAATGGTTTTAAGAGTAGAAAATTTCATGATGGAGGAGTTTTACTATACATCAAGGATGTCTTCAGTAGGTACGTGTGGACGAGGGTGGTATGAATTAAGTGAAAAAGTGCATTGTGACTAGGTGAAGTGATGATGTTCCAATATTGGAAGTTAAAAATCAATGGAGGTAGTCGATTGGGAATGGCCTAACTCAACTGGGTAAAAAGGAACATATGTGGTGGGTTGTAAGCCACCTATGGTTAACATTGGAAGGATAATCACATTTTGGTAATGGGGATGGTCTCTGAGGAAGAACCAATTATCCCTTAAATGATTTATGGATAGTGGAGGTTTCCAATCCAGGTGGTTTTTATAGGAGGGATGAATTCCAATTTTGAATGGTGTCCTTATAGATTTCTTGGTGCGGTGAGTTGGAAAACGTGTTGGGTGAGTTTTAAAAGTGGATTTGAGGTTTTGTTGGTCTCTTCTTCATTTATGGGAGTGATCAATATTGGAAAATGGATTGTGATATGATAAATCATATGGTGAGAATTAAACTAGTGGTAAATTGGTCAGTTAGTGACATAAATAGTGGTTTGAGTGGAATAGATTTAGGTATGAGCCTTCTTGGTGAAGCGGTGTTGGTGACAGACGTTGGCTCAGGTTTTGATTGGTTGTGTGCCTTGAGATAGAGATTATGTTTGGGTTGTGCTTTTTATATGTTCAAAAACAAACTAAGTCTATTGGGACTTAAGTTACAGATCAGGGTAGGTCATGATATGTGGTAAAAAATCAGGATGTTTTCTCCGATGATGTAGGGTTGGAACACTGTTGGAGCTTTGAAAGAATCTAGAAGAGATGGAGAAAATAGGTTTGGGCCATAAGTTGTGAAGGGGATCAAACAGAGAGTGTCAATGTTGGTTCTTCTAGGGTAATGTAGTGACTATTTGTTATCCCTTCATGTGACATTCTAGTGGAGTTAAATAGATCATACACTTTTTATTGGTGATGGTAATGATGGGTTGAAGTATATGTGTCCTTGAGAAGTATCGGGTGTGATTGTGGATCATGGTGGGGGAAAATGTTTTTGGGGTAGGACTGTTTCCTTGGTCCGAGTGTGGTTATGACATGTTTGAGTTCAGGGAGAAACTTTGGAGGTGAAGTTTGTTTGGTGGGCTATGGTCCAACCTTTTAGTCTTGAAGACTCTATAATTCTTGTAAGTGTGGCTCGAGGATGATTTGTCATAAGGTTGGGAGGTTTTAAGATCCCAAACTTTCATGAAGGTACATCCCTATTTAATTTTTTTTAACTCTTTTTAAGGTTGATGAAGTAATATTTGAGTGCTCTAGGGGTTTTGTAAGTTTCCCGAGGGTTAAAGACACAAAAGTAGGTGAAAAGAGTCCAAACAGTGCATAGCACAGAGTTGGTGCACGGTTAGTGTAAACTGTGTGTCTGGACCGTAAAACCATGATGCATGAGAACCACTTCAGACAGAGGGATAGCATATGGTTACCACACATTTTTTCAAATTGTTTGGGTTTACCAAGAAAATTATCTGGCTTGGCCCCTCCTAGATAGAGGGAGATGCATGGTTGGGGCACGGTTTGGCTAACTGTGCAGCCAAACCGTGTTGCCATTTAAAAAGTTGAAATTTTTCATTTTTCCCTTATGAACTTATTTATTTATTCTCTAATTTTTCACCCCATTTGACCCCCTATACCCTAGGTGACAAGCCTGTATCCCTATATTCCTCCATGGATGATTATCATTCAATTATTGGGTGTTTAGAGAATTTTTTGGGTGTGAATTGAAGATCTGGTTGAGTCTAACACTCCTCTTTGCTCTATTTTTCGAATAAGGTCTTCTAGAATATCTCATATTATTTAAAATCCCTAAAACCATCAATTTTATAGAGGATTTTTGGTTTAGGATTTTTTAGTAGTTTGAGTTTGAATCAAAGGTGGATATTAAGAAATCATTCATCAACGGACATGAGATAGTTGTTCTTAAATATTTTTCTCATAGTCATGATGTTTTATATGTGTATGTAGTTGTTCTATTTCATTTCCATGTTTCATTTTTATTTCTTGGATTATGGAAAGTTATTTAGACTTTAGGTTTAGGTGATAGACCCTTTATAGACCCTATTGGGTTTGTCAATGATGTGAGATTGAACCTAGGGCTACCCATGGGGTAATCTGAACCCTTGTAATTGGTGGAAAAAGTTAGTGAGCCTTGAGATAGAGGTATTATGAGAGAGAATGAGTATTAAAAATTTAATTTATGCATGGGTAATTTTAATGTATTTATTGGAATAATTTAAAAGTTATATTTTGTAAATTATTGAATGGTTTTGAAATTATGTTGACGGTACGTTAGGGTTTTGACCCGATTTTAGATTTACTGATGAAAAATAATGTTTAAAAGCAATCAATGTTTTGAAAGGAGGTTTTGACATCAAAGTGGTTCAAAATTGGGTTTTCTAAAAGTATTTCAAATAATTTTTGATATGAGGTAGAGGTTTCCTTTTTGTGAAAATGGTTTATCGGTTGTTTTAAATGGTTGAAAATGGAAATGAAAGCTTTGGGAGAATGCTTTAGTTTTCAAAGATAAAGACCCATGTTTTTAAGATTGGATTCAAGGTTATTTCAATTAAGTGTTTGGATTGTTTTTTATTCCATGATGTGGTTTTAAAGTTCCATTGGAACTAAAGTCATTGAATTGATTTATGGGTTGGTGAAATGGAACCCATGATGATTTTGTTGGCATGATAACATGGTTATGAAATAAACTAAAATATGATTGTGTATAGTTTATGTAATATCATAAGAGGGTGTTATTAATAATGATATGTGTGTTTAATAGTTATGGTTTTTGTTGGGAAATATGAAATGGTTTGTAAATTAGATTAATTTTAATTGTGTTTAATTGAAAATATGGCATAACAGAGTGTTTGTTATAATTCAAATGGGTTAAGGGGTTATTAAATATAGATGGTAAATGTGATAATGAGTTAAGTCATGAAAGTTCTTTATGTATTGAATGAATTATGAAATTTGAATGTTATAATCTTTTTTATACATGGTTTATGATTTGTTTTATTTGGTTAATGGATAAAAAATCATGTGAACATGGCCTAGTGGTATGTGGGGTATTGACTTGAGGTTCTACGCCCATGGGTCTGGTTGGACTGAGGATCTAAACCCCACCCCTATAATGCATGGGTTAGGGAGTTAGACTGAGGCTCTATGCCCTAAAAAATGCATTAGATGAGACTTCCTAGACTGATGCTCCAAGTTCAGTGTGATAGACTACCTAAAATGATTCTCCAAGGTAAGTGTGATGTATTTGTTTATGATATGTTTATCCCTAGTGATATAGGGAACTTGACCTAATATTTTATGCATGCAAACTTTTTGGCTTAGGCCATAGTGTAAATGATATAAATGCCTAACCCATTGAACAAATGATGATAATTAATCTAGTTAATGTTATGAACTACTAAGTAGATGATGTTTTATAATTAGTGAACACCCCTTATTAATGAATGTGTAAATGATCCCTTGTGCATTGACCTAGACTCCCAGTGTGACTTGAATTAGTTTAATGTTTGGTTGATCCTAGAAAACATAATGGGTAAAATATTATATAATTACATAAATATTATCCTTTTTTCCTAGTATATTTATTTATCATATTACTTGTATACACTTTCATACAGACTTTATATTGTTTTAGACTTCATCGGTGATGGCCTAATGAGCTATACTCACACCCTGCTTAGACTGCCATGTCACTTGGATACCTGAGAAGATGCTACATGTTTTCAGATATAGGTTCAGGTAGGTACTTGGTGTTTGGTTGTGCATGAGAGTATGGGTTGGAGCATGGGAGGTCAGGACCAGGTTGGGACTCAGGTCTAGATTTAGATTCTTTGATAGTTTTGGACTCAGTTTATATTTTATGACTACATGGCATGTAGTTCATTCGCCAGATTTTATTATGGAATGTGTACATGGTAACTTATTAGGTTCTGTTGTATGTTTCCTATTTATCATTCTATTGGTTATTTTTATCAGTTTTTGTTACTTATGTTGTGGATTCACTCTTATAAGTAGTTATAGTGTCCCAAAGTTTCTCTTTAGACTCATGCTACTAGTTGGTAGCCTTTGGCGTATAGGGATCCATGCCTGAGGTCATGTGATGATCTGGTTCTAGGCATCAGTTATGGTGGATTCCGGGTTAGGTATGTTATAAAAGTTCTATAAAGATCTATTCATTTTATATTATCTTTACTTTGTATTTTATTTATCCTTTGTTTTTTATTCTAACTTTTCATATTTAAATAAAATAATTTTCTTCCTCTATCCCATTTATATGTTCCATTCTCATTCTCATTATACCCTTCTCTTCATTGTAACCTCTCATGCTCCTGATAGTGAGTTACTAACATGAGTCTTATCCTTGGTGGAGGGTTTTTTAGTGTTCCTAAATTCTTTCTTTCAATTATTTACTTTTATTTTGTATTTGTAGTGATAGAGAGGGGAGTGTTCAAGTTTGGTGTGGATATTGTCCACCACTCCTTGACATGACATTTGAACTCGTTATATTCTCTACCAAATCACCATTCCTCCATTCTATTAGTAATTCTCTTTATATGATTCAGTTGAGTGTTTTAAAAGGATGAAACAGCATATGATAGATTTGGGGCTTTGAAGGTGTCACAATATCGATATAGGCGTGTTTATCATTCTTAACCATTAGATGATCTGAATTTTGGTGTGCCAAAAAGATATCCTAGGTATTCTAAACTTCATACTCAGAGTAGAGGATAATATTTCATGTATTATGGGATTGAATATTAAATATAATTTAGATAATAATTAATGAATAATGAAAGAAGACAACCCCTAAAATGAATTTCTTTCTTGTTGAATTCATTCTATATGAATTTTCATTTCATTATTACTATACTCATTTTTTCATTCAATATTCTAAACCCCCATATTTACATTATTTTCATAAAATAATAAAAACCTAAAAATAAAATAACTATTTAGGATTTGTGATTAATTGAATTAAAAATATCATCAAGAGTGAATATATTAATCAGCCGCTATTCTAAACTAATAAATATAAATAATAATCTGCAGACCCCATGATAGGTGTGTCATCTGCCTATGGTTTCAATCAATAATGTCTATGAAAATGATTTTGAGGGTAAGGAATTTTTTGATGGAGAACATGGGACAATGTTAATGGATGATCCAAAAAGAAAAATGCATGGTCGATGAAAACATCACATGATATTACAAAAGTGGTGCTTGATTTTTATCGGCATGTAGTGACATCGACAACCGAGTTTCCAAGTATTTTACAATAAATAAATATTTGAGGAATTAATGATGAATTGTATATTACAAGACAAATTGAGAGTAAACAGGCATTACATAAATTTATAAATCATTACCATGTGAATATATGTTATATTTATCTCATAGATGGCTCTATAAGATCATAATTTTCTATGAAATATCAATGGTATGGTAAAAATTTTCAGATGTAATTTCAAGCTACCATTTTCATAAATTAAACTTGTTGGAAAATTACAAAAAAAAACAGGTTACACACCTGTTTGAAACTGAGGCTAGAGAAATATTATAGAAACCTTTACTCGACATTAATATACTCCATTATTATTAGTATGACTAGAGTTAATTAGGATATTCTTGTTGAGTTAATATAAGAACATATGAGATGGATTATGGATACAAAATCTCATATAAGAAGTTATAGATTTCAAAATAGAGATGTATTGAGTAGGTTTATAGTGACTAGGAAACATCATATCAAGTGTTACCTTATTGGATCAATAAATTGGTTTAAACTAGTCAAGTTGTTTATCAGTTTCAAAATAGTAAATCATGTGGTGAACAATAGTGTCCCTATAGAAAAGGTATAATTTCATTGGATATTCTAGTCCTTCCTTCCATGCATCATAACTTCTTCCCGCTAAAAATAGTTCATATAAGTGGATGCCAATTTCTTATATGGAAATTATAATAGTGTTCTCCTAATTTAATCCACTTAGGATGGAAATATATTTCCTTTTATCCTATCATTTTCAATAGTAATAAAGGAGAGTATAGACTCATGGAGTTGGTTTCTATCTTTTATGTGTGTTCATGTTACTGATTGGAAAGGTATATACCTTTTTTAGATTATCATCACACTATCAAGGAAGTAGTGAATATCATGGATGAAGTTTGGTTACCCCACAATGCCTATGATAATTACTACATGAGACATATTTCAAACAATGTATTGACAAAATTTCATAATGATGGCATGAAAAAAAAAAATCATTAAATTATGAATTGGATCATATCTTCAGCACATTCAGTACTATTAGTAATTCTATATCATGAGGTAGTTTATATTTTTCTTCCATGAATTTACAGCATAATAACCAAAGAAAAAAGATTTTACTTTAGATATTGGAAGAAATAAGAGTAATGGGTGATTATATCTATAAGTACATTATGTGAATTCTAATATAGAAATAGTCTTTACCATTTTATTAATGTAGAAGATATAGGCACATGATTGTAAACATTATTGAATGCATCATGTAAGTATTCTAGAAGATCACATGAATTGTTTCTTAGACATTTTACAAATGTGCTAACTTGTAACATCCAATTACCTTCTTTAGGTTACTTCTTGACCCTTGTTTTGGGTTTAATTTTTTAGGGGCTTGTCTTGAGTTGTTTTGGGTGATGTTTGGAAAATTTTGGAAGTTTTGGGGGTTTTATGCAATTAGTTCACGATTAGGGAATATCATGTAGTTTGTCCTAGGAATCCATGTATCCAATGTTGAACCACTAGAAGGGGCACACAGTTAGAGAAAACTATCTAACTTCCCCTCCAAACCATGCACCCTATAAATAGAAAGTTTCTCAAAGTTGGTGCATGTTTAGTTTAACCATACATAAAACTTTGTGTGTGGATTTTAATTCCCCCAAAAAAATTATTAAAAATACTGGGACCCCTATTTTAACCCCTAAATACCCCCATTCGACCTTAATATGGTTAATTGGTCTTTGTATTCTCTCAAGAGGAAATTTTGAATCCTCCAACTCCTTATCCAAGAAAATCAAAACACCATTGATTTCAATTGATCACCTTCCAATGAGTTTTTCTCCTCACATGTGGTTTCTTCTGATCTCCTCTTCTATCCTAATTAAATGTTGATAGATCATAATGTTATTGATGGATATAATCTCTATTTTTATGGATATTAATTCTAGGTTTGATTTCTTAATCTACTTCACATCCATTCTCATTGGCATTCCCATTACAGGTGTTGATTTGATTAGCTGATTAATTGTAGGTTCTATAAGGATTTACCCAATAATTGAAACCCTATATTTCTTGATTGAATTTAAATGATTTTTTAATTAATTTAAAAATTCATTTTTGAGATGATTTAATGTTTTATTTAAAAAGGGTATGGAGTTGTGAAGAAATTTCATTTTTAATGGAATTGAAATTGTTGGGAAGATTTTGAGAAAAATTATGGCTTGAATTGAAATTGGATTTGATGAAATTAATTGATGTTGATTCTTAATAAAATTGACTTAAAATTAAATATGATTTTAACGGGCATAAATTTGATAAAAACCTATTATTTTGTTTCGAAATGAAAAGGCATGTTGAAAACTGAATTTGGGAAATTAAACTATGAATGATGTAATGATTTGAAATAATTTATTTCCCCATGATTGATTTATTTATTGATCAAATCACATGTGATATAGGGTATTTAGTGGGCGATTAGGATAATCATGCTAGGACTTTGACACCCTAGAAATGGATTAAAGATAATAACACAAACTAAACCAAGTTTGGCATGATTTCCTATGATGGGTACCCTATTGGGGTGTAGATGGATTTACCATAATGCTTCCCCTATTGGGGTGTTGGTTTGAGTGTGCACACATATTTTAAGCCATGATGATGATTGAGAAGTGTGAGGATCCTATTTCTAGAAACTAATGTAACTTAGGGATTATGAGCATAGTGATTTGTTTTTTTTACTTAATTATACATGCCATTATTTATTGAACTATTTTATTCATAATGGATATTTTATATAAATTTTTAATATTAAAATTTCATTTAAGCCTATTTTGATATATATTACATATTTTTTCTTAAAATAATGTTTTTTGATAATATGTAAATGACGTTTCATTCCATTTTTTATTTAAATTGAAAGTATAAAAAAGTTTTTTTATGGAATTACTTATGGAAAACTTGGTGAGAACCTACTGATATATTTATCTCACACCCTACCTTTTCCTTTGGGTTTTTTTAGATTATCTGAATTAATGTCCAAGATAACGGAAGGTACCACTTAGAGGTGGTGGATGTTCTTGATTCATAGGACCTAAACTGATGGAAGTGACTAGTGGAGATGTGATCCACCTGTTAGATGGGTTTTATAAGCCATTATTTGACAGATGTTGTGTATTTTGATAATGTACTATTTGGGTATTATTTTACTTATTTTATTCTAGTACTTTATCCTTGAGAATTGTTTTCATAATAACTTTTATCATTTAGATTCTATTATTTTATATAAAAATAATTCCTTTTTTATTCTTGATAGGATTCCATGTTCTAGTCACCAACCCATGAGGATCAAGAACACCCTTTAGTCCATGTTAGGATTGGATTAGGTATCAGTGTACCAGGGTATCTAATTTGGTTCATGAAAATATTGTATCAAAGGTGAAAGATTTTGAATCTTCTATTGATTTAGGTATGCATTTTGGGTTGTCCTAGTAGACAGGAGGTGAGATTTTTGGGACTTATGAGGTAGTTATGAGTGTGTGCATGTTTATATCTCATCATAATGAGCCTTAATTCATCGTGAGTATTTGGAAAAAATGTCTTTGAGGAATAATTTTATTTGACTCTAGTATTTTCCCTACCTTTTATTTGAGTTTGTTTAAATCCCAATCTTAAATACTATTGAGGGAATTGATTTTCCTGTATCTCTTATTTAAGTAATTGATATGTGTATTTTTACTGATGCTTTACTATTGTTTATTGATTTTTTGTAAAATCATGCCTTTGAAAAGAATTTTGAATAGTATATGGGAGGAAGATATTGGTGAACCACAATGAGAGAATCCTCTAGTGGACCAAAATCTTGTTGAAATAGTGGTGCATGCTATCTAAGTTTTGGGATAGGTTCCTATAACTATTACCATTTAGGCTTCGACTGTGGAACCTTGAAGTGATAAATCTAGAGATTGTGATCAAAAGTTTCTTCTATAAAATCAAACATATTTATAATGCTCTAATGATCCTCAATAGATAGAGGATTGGATGAAAATTATATATCTTATTTTTTGCTTCTTGGAAATTTGAGAATCTATTAAGATGAAATGTTCTACCTTTAATGTTGAGGGTCCATAGAGGGAGATGGGATTTGATGGTCATGGAGAAGAAATATGAGGTATTTTAGTGGAAATATTTTAGAGTTATTTTCAAAGATCAGTTTTATCCATAATCTATTGTCTTAGAAAAATCTATGGAGTTTATCATCCTCTAGTAGGGTGATAGGACCGTGACATGGTATGCGAACCATTTTTTGGATCTATTTCATATTAATCCTCAGGTGGTAATGAATTATAAACTAAATATAAAATATTTAATATGGTTTTTTGACCTAACATTCGATCTAAATTATTTATACTAAATATCACATCTTATAATGATGTACTATATAGATATTTTAAGGTTGATCTTGACTTGGCTATAAAGTTAGGGTTGACGGGAGTTCTTTTTTCTCCCAGTGGTAGTTATATTAGTTCATTTAAAGTAAATATGGGGACTACTGATTCTCATGGTGGATATAAATAGCATGCATCATCCAGACCTTATAAGGTGCCTAGAAAAGGGCCTATGAATTACTTTCAGTATGGAAAGGTTAGTAATTTTAAAATGTTTTGCACTGAGTTTCTTATGATCTATCATTCGTGTAGACACTCATCTCACCTAAAAAAATTCATGTCTTTTCTTCTTCATATAGTATCATAGTATCATCATCACTAAAAATTAATATGGTTAAATAATATTCTTCAAGAACTAATTGGTTTCATCTTAATGAATCCATAATAAAGATTCTTCACATAGTGAAAGAGTATCTAGAGGAATCTGATGTGGTTCTGGTGACAGTGATATGTACCATCACTATAGCTTCATCTTTAGTGACTGCTTTGTTACTAGTGCATCTCACTCATTTATATGGACTGTATTATGAACCTATTAATCCTTCCTATAAGTATTTTTTCTTATATAATGGATATTAATATTCCCCTCAGAACCAAGATAGGTTAAGTTCTATGATGTACCACTTTAATTTTCTCTCTATCAAAGATTTATCTCACTTGGAATTTTCTGGTTCGTGACATGAAACCTATTGACATAATTATTTGGATATATTATTTGATTACTCATAAGTATTGGGTTGACATTTATCTTTGGTTGGTCTCCTTTACTACACTTGATGGGGTGTTCCATGTTTTTTAGGGAGAATAGGACCTGAGGTTGAGTAGATTTGGACCATTCTTTTCAAATTTTTGTAAGGTAATATTAGTTTTTTCTTTTGACTTGGAGTGGTGATCTCTATCCAGTTTCTGTTGAATTTCCCAATGTTTTTTCATCTAATTTATCTAGATTTACACTGGCAAGAGTGGTTTATTTATCCATTGATTTGGTACCTACCACTCAGCCAGTGTTTATTAATTCTTACCACATGGAACCAACTAAATCTAAAGAGTTGAATATCCAGTTGGATGATTTAATATAGAAAGGATTTATATGCTCTAGTGTGTCACCTTGGGAGATTCCTATTCTTTTTACAATGAAATGTGATAGAAAACTTCACCAATGTGTTGATTACCATAATCTCAACGGAGTCATGGTAAAGAAAAATATATATTTCCATTTATTGATGATATGTTTAACAAGTTAAAAGTGTGAAGTGGTTCTCAAATATTGATCTTTGATTTGGTTATCACCAATTGATAATTAAATAATATAAAATTCAAAAGACCAGATTAAGGAGTAAGTATGGATATTATGAGTAACTCGTTATGAATTTTGATCTAACCAATCCTCCTACTATTTTTATGGAACTGATGAATAGGATATACCACAAGTACCTAGACTCTTTTATGGTAGTCTTTGTGGATGAAGTTTTAGTTTACTCTAAAATTGAGGAAATCCATTTGCATCATTTGAGATTAGTTATGGAAATTTTGATAGATCACCAACATTACATGAAGCTTTATAAATATAAATTCTATACTCGGTAACTGAATTTATAGGGACATGTGGTCTTGGAACATATAATTTTAGTTGATCCTATGAAGGTGATGGCTCTTGTGACATGGGATAAACCATGAAATGTTTTTGATATTTGAAGCTTCTTGGGATTGGATGGGTATTACTAAAGGTTAATTAAATATTTATCAAATATAACTTCTCTAATGATTTCCCACACTTAGAAATGAGTGAAGTTATTTTGGGATGTGAAATGACAGAGTTCTTTTGATGATATGAATAATCTTTTGACTTCTTCACCAGTGTTGACTCCTCTATAGGCTGGGTAGGGCTATGTGATGTTTTTTAACACATTGGGTTTAGGTTTAGGATGTGTCCTTATGTAGGGTGATCATGTGGTAGTCTATGCTTCAAGAAATCTTAGTCCACGTGATAAAATTTACCCAACCCATGATCTCAAACTCACAATTGTGATGTATTCTATTAATATTTGAAAGTATTACCTTTTAAGAGAAAGTTTCACTAATTATTAAAACCACAAAATATTGATTTATATATTCTATCAAAAGGATTTGAATCTCTGATATAGTTATTGGGTAAAATACCTATAGTATTTTTATTTCAAATTTTCCTACACCTCTAGTAAGGGGAATGTCATCGTTGATGTGTTGATTCAGAAAATTATGACCCAGGCAATGAAGGAATCACTAAAAGAGTGAAATATGATGGCTCTCTTTTCTCAAATTCAATTAAGAGTCCCAGAGAATGTGGCTGAGTTTTTTCTGATGAACATTTAGTTGACCTTCTCTCTTATCAAGATGATTCTTTAATATTATCATCTTGATGATGAATTCGGTGTCATTAGGGACTCTCTTTATAGTGGAGATACCATTGGTGAGTGGTCAATCTATTATGAGGGTATCTTGTGTTTCTGGAATTGGTACATTGTACCTTTTCCTATGAAAAAGTCCGTGATAGGGGATTATTATAATTCCTAGTGGGCAGTGCAACCTAGAACCATGAATATGTTCTATGATATAAGGTGATGATTCTAGTGGGTAGGTATGATATGCAACATCTATAATTTTGTTTCATGTTTCAATACCTATCAATAGGTCAAATCCAATCACCATATACCTTTGGGTTGTCTTCAACCACATCTAGTTACGAATTAAAAGTTATAAAATCTATCTATGGACATTGTGTTTGGGTTTTTGTGTACCTACTAAGGGAAGAATTAAATTTGGTTTTTGTTTGATAGGATTTCCAATTAAAATTACTTTATACCCATTCAATATATAAGAAACGTTAATTACTTTATTAGTCACTATATGAAATAAATTTTCTAATTACATAGAGGTCTATATGTTATAGTTTCTGATAGGGATCCCCGATTCACTTATTATTTTTTGAGAGGCCTCAAAGAGGAATTGGGATCCTACATTAGATTTATCATGTAATATCATCCATATATGGATATATAGATAGAACAAGCTATAAAAATTCTTGAATACATGATATGTGCATGCGTTCTTGATTTTTGTGGAACTTAGGATGTCTGTTTGGGACTAGTTGGGTTTTCTTACAATAATATTTACCATTAAATGATTTTAATGGATTTGTTTGAGGACTTTTTTGTCTATCCTTATAGATCTAAGTTGTATTAGTCTTAGATTGGTGAATATTCCTTAGTTGGACTAAGTTTTTTCTAAGAGACAGCAATGAATATATAATTGATTCATTAGAGAATGGTGATTTTATAAAGTAGATATAAATCCTATGCTTATTTAAATAGTCACCCTTTGTAGTTTTCAGTTTTTGAATAGGTTTTCTTCAGTGTTTCACCTTGGTTGGGTCACCGACATCTTGAAAATTAGGGAAATATTGTACCAGTTCTTGTGGTTTCTTTTGAGATTATTGAGTAGGTTGGTAGTGTGACTTACCTATTAGCCTTACCACCACGATTGATGTCAATCCACAATGTGTTTAATGTACTACATATTAGGAAGTATATTTATAACCCTTCTCATGTCCTGAGCTGGGAAGACCTTGATGTTGAACCTAATTTATCTATGACTGAGCATCCATTTAGGTTTTTGATTCAGAGACAAAGGTTATTGATGGGAGGATGATACCTTTCTTTGTGTGTTATAGAATCATGGTTCTAATTCATATGAGACTTATGAACATGATATACTAATGAGAGACCATTGGACTTGTCTCTTTGATATGGGATATTCTTGATAGGATTGATGGGGACATAAAGAGTTTATAGTGGGGAGGTTATATCATCCAGTTACCATATTTCATGGACTTCTTGACCCTAGTTTTGGTTATACATTATTTAGGTATTTTCATGGGTTTTTTCAGGTGAATTTTGGAAAATTTTGGAAATTTTTGGGGTTGTGCATGATTGGAACATGATTAGGGAAAACCATGCAGTTTGGATCAAGAAACTGTGTAGCCAATGTTGAGCCACTGAAAGGGGAACTCGGTTAGATAAAACTATGTATCCACCCCTCCAAACTATGAACCCTATAGACATAGGGTTTTTCATGGTTGGTACATAGTTTGTTTAATTGGGAAGCTAAAGTATGCACCCAATCCAAAAGTCTAGTAGGAACGCACAGTTTATACTAACTGTGTGACCCGTACAACAAACTATGAATATAGTTTTTAATTCCCATAAAATGTTTATTAAAAATATCATGACCCTAAATTTAACCCCTAAATAAACCCATAATACCCCAATATGATTCCTTGGTCTTTAGAGTCTCTCAAGGTGTGATTTTGACTCCTCTAACCCCTTCTCTTGTTAGATAAAAGCACCAATGATTACATTAGATCTCCTTCTGGTGAGTTTTTATCCTATCAAGTGGCTTATCTAGATCTCATCTTCTATATAACTTAGATATTGAAATATCATCATGTTATTTATATATCTAATCTTCATTTTGATGGATCTTGATTCAAGGTTTGATTTATTGATATCCATCACCTCCATTCTCATTAGTGTTCATGCTGCGAGTGTTTATTTGATCATGTAATTAAAGGTGTGTGGTTCCATAAGACTTTACCCAGAAATTGAAACCCTATGTTTCTTGATTGATTTGAAATGAGTTTTTAATTGATTTAATAACACCAATTTGAGATGATTTGATGTTTGATTTTAAAAGGGCATGGAATTGTAAAAAAAATCAATGTAAGTAAAATTGTAGGGAGGATTTTGAGAAAATTGATATATTAAATTGAAATTGGATTTGATGAAATGAATTGATTTTGATTCTTGAGAAAATTTTATTAAAATGTAATATGATTTGAAAATGAATTAATTTGATAAAAACCTATGATTTTGTTTTGAAATGAAAATTCATGTTGAAAATTGAATTAGGAAAATTGAACTATGAATGATGAAATGAATTGAAATAATTGATTTTCCCATTATTGATTAATTGATTAAATCACATGTGAGCTTGGGTAGTTAATGGGTGATTAGAATAATAACACTATGAGTCTTACTCCCTATAAATGGATTTATTATGAAAACACTAACTAAACCAAGTTTGGAATTATTTCCCTTTATGGGTCCCCTATTAGGGTGTAGATGGATTTATTTTAATGGGATCCCTATTGGGGTGTTGGTTTGAGTATGCACACATATCTTAGGTTGTGGTGATTATTGAGAATTGTGAGGATCCTATTTCTAGAAAATAACATAACTCTGGGATTATGAGCATAGTGCTTTATTTTGTTTGACTTGATTATATGTTCCATTATTTATCAAACAATTTTATTCATGACAGCTATTTTATATAAATATTTTATATAAAATGTTCACTTAATCCTATTTTGATATATCTTTCATATTTTTTATCAAAATAATGTTTTCTTGAAACTATGTAAGTGGCATGTCATGTAATTTTTTATTTAAATTGAAAACATAAATGGTTCTTTTGTTATGTAATTACTTATGGAACACTTGGTTATACCCTAATGGGATATTTATCTCACACCCTACCTTTATCTTTGGATTTTTTTTATTATCTTATGTTAGTTACAAGAAAAGGGAAAGTTCCACATAGAGGTGGTGGATGTTCTTGATTCGTAGGACTGGAGTGATGGAAGTGACCGATGGTGATGTGATCGACCTGTTACATAGGATTTATAAGACATTATTTGGTAGATGTTGTGTCTTTTGATGATGTACTTTTTAGGTATTATTTTACCTATTTGATTCTAGTAGTTTCTCCTTAAGTGTTGGAATACTGACTTATATCATTTAGCATTCTCTTTTTAGTTGAAAAATCCTTACATTTTTATTCTTGATATGATTATAGGTGTTAGTCTCAAAACCATGGGATTGGGAATTCCCTTTGTGCCATGTCGAGACCAACTCGGGTATCAGTGTAACAGGGTATCTGGGTTTGTTAATGACATAAATACTTTTTTGAAGGATTAGAAGATGTGGAGAATGAACTATTTTAGGTCCATTGATACACCAAAAATTTTATAAAGTAAAGGTGATTAAAACTTTTGTTACATCATAACAGGTGAATATTTATCACAATATAGGTAGTCAGGTTGACATTGAAGAAGGTAAGTATCTATTGACTGATGTAAGTGGTTGGGTCATAATTATTCTACTATATAAGAACATTTTTTTTAATGTGGTTACTTCCAAGATTATAGGATGCCTTTCTCACATGTAATTATAACATGTTCCCATCTTAACCAATCAAGGGAGAGTTATCCAAATCGGTTGTATAAACTCAACACGTTTTGAGATTACTATAATGTAGAGTGGAGACTGATTAGAGATATAAAAAGATTAAATACCCCTCTATAGATTCCAATTGTAGTCCTGAATCCATAATGGTTGTGTGGAAAAGGTCTTCCAAAATATACACACATGAGAAATTAAATGGATTATCCATAGGATAAATGGATATAATAATGATGTGGTAGGTGTAAATAGGAGGGGAATAATCCCATACAATTTCCTTAGAATGATGACATTGACAGTTCATCATCACACCCAAAAATATTTTTTAGTTCATCTTGTAATTGTAATTTATTTATTTTCTATGTATAAATATTTATTGAATGAATAATTTAATTTTCTTAATTATTGTTCCACTCAACATATATATTATTTAAAAGATTTATATGTTTACCATTTATTTAACTATTTACATATATGGAATCGATATAGCTATATCTAGGACATGAGGATTTATTGCCTCTTATCGCAAAAAGTGAGGACATATTATAACATTTATGAGATATTGGTGAATAAAATATACTAAAAGTATGTAGGGATTTCCACTTTCACAATGAGATTTTTCCAGATCTTATCATCCCTTATTTGTATAGTTCTGGCTTCTTTGGGTTGATCATGTGTGGGTATATACCCATTTAACATTTTCATATTTCTACTTTGGTTGAGAGATGAAGACTAGAGGCACATATATTTTATGCACCTTAGGGGAAGATGATGATTTCATTATAGGATTTATCTATGTTTTCTGTTCTTACTATGGATGGGGATGTTATTATGGTTTTGATGATATATAGCTATTAGTGCATTTTACATATATATTTAGACATAGCATTTCAAATTGTATTATGGATCCTTAAAGGAGGAATGTAATGAAACAGACTAGGCTACCATTGAATTGGTACCCAAATTGATTTTCCACTTAGCCCGAAGAGTATTCTTAGTCCCCATGGGATGGAAACTAGTTCTTATGTATCAAGAATAAACACATGAGGATGGTTCCAAAAACAAAATATAATATAAATTTCCAGCATAAACTGCCAAGAATCCAGAATGAAATACTAATACATTGGACATTCATGCATATGAAATAAACATATACTAAATAATGAATGGTCTAAAAGAGAAAAATGGAAATGAAAAACTTACTCAAATTAACATAAATAAAACATTCAGTCACATAATGGGGAAAAATAAAATAAAAAAAATAAATACAATAGATTTCCAAAATGGATGATATATCCTCAACTTATAAAATAAAGGAAACAAAAACCTGATATATTTCTCAAATATCTCCATATGAACCACGATCACTAAAAAAATCATGAATCCATTAATGGACCAAGACAATAATTTGACTTAAATCAGTACAAGGGACCCTGAAAAAAACAAGATTTATATATACACACATACATCAATTTTCATGCAAGTTTTGATCAAAAAAATCCCAATAGGATTGCATTAAAAAGTCTATGAAATTCCCTTCATAAAATATTTTAGTCATTATAGTTTAAAAATAAAATTGAAAATAGTCTTTCAATTTTCACTAAATAAAAATAAACAAGAAAAATGCTCTATCACATTCTTTTTTAAACCCACAAAACAAGCCTTTTGGGAAATGAGGTATTTCTCATTTAAAATCATAATTTTCAGAACCAAAAATTTTACAAAATAATTTCCTTAAAATTTCCTTGAAACCATGAAAATAGGGATTCCAAAATACATAAAACAAAACTCAACCCTTCTTCCCACTTTCCCCAAAATAATTTCTCAAATACCATTTAGAAAATGATTATTTATTCACTTTATAAATCACACTTTTTAAACCATTTTGGAAATGATCTGAAAGTAAACAAAAATATGGATCAGAATCAAAAACGAGTATCACTAACACCCAAATAATAATGAATTTTAGTAGATATAAAATAACCAAACAAAGTTTACATATGATCAAATCAATTCTAAGGGATACAAATAATTTGTAGAATTAGATCCCCTAAATAACCCCTAAGTAGAAAAAAGCATCATGGGAAACTCTTTATTCTATAACTTGAATTGTATGAGAATTGTCTCATCAGATCACTCACTTAATCCCTATATGAAACAAGAAAATCTCTCTTGGATTCACCTTTGATCTCTCTAAGTATTATAAGAATAAGCCCTAGGATCTCATAACTCTACTAGAGAACTAGCTAGTATACACACACCAAGATTCCATAACCCATATCCAAAAATTCTACTTATCTACCTAGGATCCCATGATATCAATAAATATAGGTGATAATGAAACAAGGAATTATACCATCACATAAATCAAAAATAATAAAACTACTTTGAAATAAACCTCATCTCACCTCCTGCACCCTTACAAGAAATATCCCCTTTTATTTAATTCATGCCAAAGAATCTCATAATTAGAGAACAATAGGAAACATCCCCCCAAAATATGCATCAAAACAAAAAAAAATAATGGGCTCAATAGAGGGTTTCAAAATCATGAAACAATTCATTTATAAAAGTCCAAATGGGATTTTCAAATTCCAATCAACTTCCAATTATTTGAAATCCCATTTCAAAATATCCCTTGAAGCCTAATTATAACAATACACTTTGAAATTAATTTGGAAACTAACCCTTTTCATAGAAATCACTTTTAAATCACCAAAATACCATTAGGTATTAAAACCATTTAATATTGGCCACACACACCCCTATTTATCAGACACTACTTTAAAAATATGAAACCTTTCTTTGAAAACCAACTGGTTTCAAGAACCTCATTAAAATAAAAAACTGGTGTAAAACACCACTTTTAAATCCTTCAATCCATTTTAAAGATCCACATGATATTTTCAACAAACACTTGACATAAAAAACCATTATGTTTAAAAATATAATTAGAAAACCGTCAAAATCCCATTTGTATGCCAAGTATGAAAACCTTATGAAATAAGTTTCACCCCATCATGGTTATACCATATAAATATTTTTATATAAAAAACATCCAAATCATTCAATCATTGCATGGTATGTTTCATAAGAGGAATTTTATAGAAACACCTACCTCAAAAAATGGAAACAAGCCACCTTTAATGAAAATAACCAAAATATGGTAGGATACAAACTTATTATGACACCCCTAGTGTCACTTTTATGTGGGGGTAATTGATGGGTGGTTTTTTCCTTGAGTTATAGGTGTTTTGGATTAGAAAGGAGAAAATTTGGGGAGTTTTTTTAGGTTACATGGTTGGTGCAAAGTTAAAATAATCATGTAGTCTAAGTGTGTAGCACATGTTGCTCTTAATAGTGGTGATCTGTATGGTTTCTGTATGGTTTATTTAATCATGGGAGGGTAAACCATGTATCCCACTTGAAGAGTGATATTTTTTGTCTTATTAACTTTTTTTAATTGGGGTTTTCACACCAATACTCTCCCATCAAACCATCCAACCAAAAAACCTTCCAAGGGATTCTACCACCTTCTTCAAGCTTCTCCAAGTGAATTCAAGGTTTATTTTTTGTGATTATTAACCCGATTCAAGAGTTATGATCTTTTATTATCACTTTCTATTGGTTTATCTCTTTTTCTCCAACCCTTCTAAGCCAAATGGTCATGCTTGGCTTATTTTCTTGGTTAGGGTTAGTATGAATTGGGAATTTTGGTTTGAAATGTTTGTGATACATAGAATAAGTTTCTTTCTAGTGGATTTAATTGAAGGAAATAAGGTTCCTCCAATTGAGATAGGTGCTTCTATTTTATTTTATTTTATTCAAGAGTTGTAATGATACTTCAGTTTTCTAAATTCATGTTTACCCTAGATAATTGTAGTGTGGGTTATCTAGGTATGATTTTTTTAATTTTTCATTAACTTGGTTTGTTTTTAAAGTGTAAAATCATTGGAACTTCATGTTTAAAATGATCCATTGATGTGAAATAGTATTTTATGGATTCTACATGTTTGATAAAATGCCAAGATTGGTTTTAAATTATGATAAAATTTGGTTTTTTTGAAACAAAAAGAGATTTTCAAATGGGGGTTTTACCTTTTTGTTCAAATAAGGGCTTCCATGTCTGAAAGGGGTTTTCATGTTTTAATGGATTCCTTATTTAAGAAATGAAATGTTTCTTCCCTTTTTTTAGTTTGGGTATAAATTTATGGTTGATTTTATTTTCCCTTTATTTTACCTTTGGTCTCCAAATTGTTTTAAAAGATATTTCTAAATATATTTGCTAAATGATATAAGAGAAGGCTCAGTTGTCACTTGTGAAGTGATGTTGTTTGTGACCATATTGATCTCCTTTTTTATCAATTATGTTTATATTGTGATTTTATTAATTATTTGATTATGTGTTGGTGTTATTTTAAGGGTAGTGTAGTAGGTGGGAAGGACATGATTGTGGTTTTAGCTTTAGGGGATTATTAATGTCATGTGATAAATTTATTTTATCATGGAACACCTATATTATTATTCCATGGGGATACCAAGGCTACTAAGTGGGAAGTAGTGGTATATTATTGTGTTATTTGAGTTTTATCACTGGATAGTCCCCCTATTTATACTAACACCTGGCTAGGGGGATAATCACCAAGGAGACTACTTAGATTGATCCAGTTGACTGATGTGTGACTGTTAACCTACTGATAGTAGGTACACCTATACGTGTTCTATGTTGTCCCATTGGTCCTTGTGTTTTTCCTCATGATATTTATCATATTTTATTCCTATTATTTTTTTAATTTATATTTTCATGTTTGTTACTTGTTTCTTGGATGGAATTGTCTTAATTATTTTATTCTCATATGGCTTATCCTTCTTTTAAACTATTTTCATTCTATATGTTTACCTGGAATATTGATTCTTGATTATTTAACCTTGTATCCTTGATTTAATTTGAGTGGGTGTGTAAAATATTTTAAAGGAAACTGGGGGAAATTATTTTCAAAAGGGTTTTCCTTGGATGGAACTTTTGAAATATTTGAAACTGAGTGTGGGTTAATTTTCAAAAGTGGGATGTTTTAAAATAAAGTTTCGGTTTCCTTTGAAATTGGTTTTGTTTTAGAAAAGTGTCATATTTATAAAATTTATTTTCAAATGGGTCACTTTTAAAGAATTTTATGTTTTATTCTTGTTTTAATCCTATGTTTTAGAATGAAAATGGAAACACAATTTTCGATAACATGTCTTGAAAAATAGAATAATTAGTTTCTTTTATAAAATAGGTGAAATGGGCTCATGGTGGTATCCTAATAACTTTTAATCACACCTAAAAACTCACATTAGTGAGTATGTATTATTCATGTCTTATACATGAATCTATAGGTTGGAATATGACCTCCCTCCATTGGGAAGTGGGTGTTTTTCTGGTGATGGTGGTGACCGGAGAGTGACACAGAGTTATTGATTAGACTATTAGTTTCTACAACCGAATAGATCAAGTTATCTTTGGCATATGTGGTATTATTAATTTTTTTCTTTTAGCTTCCATAGTATTTTTGTAGCTCTGTATTATTTGGTTATTTATTGATTGGTCCTTTAGATTTTATCTTTGTTTCTCTTTGGTTTTGCATTTATTAGATGTAATTATTAGCTTTATGAGGGTGAAACCATCCCTATTGATTATATGTGATACCCTTGATGATTATCATTAGCTTGATGGTATCAGGGACACCCTTAGGGTATGTGGTTGACCGAATCAAGAATTTGATGGATGGATGACTCAGAATGGTTCGTTACAAAATGGTATCAGAGCATCTTGATTCTTGAAAGGGGCCTAGGTTCTCAAGATTAAACTTATTTTTATTTGGGGGTCTATGATAGAAAGGATCTAGGACTATCAGGACTCAATTGGTGGTTCCATGGATTTTCTTGGTTTGCTCTTCCTTGAGTCTGATATTGACTTTCCATGGGTTTTTAGGAGTCTTATTTTAACTTTTGTGGTTATGGTGGATTTTATTGAGATGTTTTGGTGTGTAGGGATATTACTCTGAGCTGTAGGGATATTTCAAGAGAGGTCCCTAGAAATTTATTATTTTGTAGTGAAAATGGAATGGTTTTAGGGGGTTCACAATTAAGGTGCATGGTCTGTCAAACCATACACAGGTCATGTAGACCATTATGGAAAAACTTATATTAGCACTCATATGGTTGGTGAATAGTCTAATAAACCGTCTGACAAAACCATGCACAATAGAGAAGGTTAGGAATTTTGGTTTTTCCCCTTTTGTTGATTTTATCCATTATTGTGTATTTTGGGATTATTTATGGAAATTTAAGTTAAGTTTTTTTTCTTTTTAAAGTTATTTAAAAGAAAATTTTCATGCCTTTGTATTTGTTTTTTTTTTTGAAAATTGTGTTTTGGTTTCTTGAGTTTCTTTGGGAATAAAGTTTTTTGGAACTCTATCAAATGTTTATGGGTTGTGTTGTTTTTCAAAGAAATAATTTCATAGGTTTTTAGTTGATGGAGTTCTTGAAATGTTTTGGGTGAGTTAAGGAGTTTTTATGAAAAAAAATTGAACTCAATGTAGATAGTTTGAGAGAAAGGAAGTGATTTGGGGTTGTTTAATTTCAAAATTCTTTGGGTGTCTGGTGTGAAATGATTCCAAATATTTTTTAGGGGGGTTGTGACCTCAGTTTGATTTCTTGGATATTTGGTTCCCTTTTATGGAATTTTTTAGTGTTTTTTAATTTGGTTCGGATTATTTATGTTTGTTCTCCTTGTGTTGAGATCTTTTAATAGTGGTTTGATTGAGTGATTTGTTCTGTTATATTTTAGAATGAGTCCCCTAGACAAGAAATGGTGGGTCAAGAAGGGAATGCCTCAATTAGTTGTCCTAGTGATATGGTATTTGTCCTTACTATCTCAAAATTTTCTCAGAATCATGATGGATTGGTAGCATCATGCTATTATTAGCTTTTGGATCATGTATGAGTGTTTCTGAACCATTTTCCTCTAGTCTTCTATGGTGACTAAGGATGCTGAGAGGTGATTGAGTGGTTATCCAGCGTTGAATAGATTTTTGACTATATACAAACTCTTTAAGCCTATATGGTGAGGTGTATCACTTATTTTTTTAAAGTTTTGGGCTTCAAATGGTGGAAGTTTGATGTTCATGATCAATTATTAGAGTCTCTCTCTTGGGGATATTTCAATTCCACCTTCATTTAGTAGTTTTATCCTAAAGAAGTGGTATTTAATAAGGTGATGGAGTTTTTGGGTATCCTCCAGGGAGATCAATCAGTGAGATACTATATTTAACGTTTTGATGGCTTGGTTCATTTCTATCTAGAGTTTCATGATGATGATTCAAATAAGGCATGGTTCTTTTTCATGGTATTTGTCTGAAACTATGTTATTTAGTGATTCCTTCTAGCCTAAAACCCTTTTTGGAATAATTTTATAAGGCTATCATCATTGGGGTAATCATATTTGTGAAACCTATGGTGGGAGATGCTTTGTCTCTCTCTAGAGTTGGTAAAGATGGTCTAGCTAGTTAGAAGGGTAAGTACAGAGGTGGTGGTGATGGGAATCCATCTTTACAACCTACCATTCCTATTTCAGAAAACCAGAATCTAGTGGTGTGTTTCTAGTGTGGGAAGTCCAGGAAAATTTTAGCTTCATGTGTATCATCTCAAAATACCTATCATCCATGTAGATATTTTGGTCACACTCAGAGGTTTTGTGAGTTGGTCAGGCATTAGAAGAATAATTCTCAGAACTATTTTATATATGGATAGTTTTTTTTGTTATCTCTTCCTTTATAGAGTTAAAAGCTGAGTTGTGTTTTGGGAGAATCCACTTTTGTAATTTTTCTTTTAGTTCAGGGCATGTCCAATTTTTCACGTATCTAGTTACATTGTGTAAAATGGATGAAAAGTATTTTGAACCTATTTTTGTATCTATTGAGATGTTCATGCCTTGTTAATTATCATTTCTTGTTAGTTCTTGGTGTTTGTGGTTTTGGACATGGTAAGAACCTAGGATACATGCCTGGATACTTTGGGTGTAGTTTTTTTGTGGTTGGGTTATGGATTCTGATTCACGCTCAAATTTACCGAAGAGATGAAGGTAGAACGGTCCTTGTAGTCTAGATTGGGTTGTCGAATCCACTGAGACCTAAGAATATACCTAAGATACACAACCTATGAGATGGATTTTTGGCTATGAAGTAGACAACTTGGTTTTGATTTTATATTGTTTTAAAGAACACTAATAAACCTAAGTGAATTTAATTCAATGAAAATTGGTTGATCTTAAGATTATGATCGGGGTGGATTGAATGAATTTAACTTCTTTAGACAATTTTGGTTTTATTAATTCTTGATGAATATATTCTTCAAAATAACACTACCTTCATAATTTTCTGGTTTTATGCTAACTAAACTCAATTACTAATACCCTACACACTTATAGAACCAAATTCATGATCTCCTCAAGGTATATGGTCATTTCAGTACTTGGATTTATCTTCCTCAAACACAGTGAAGATGAAGAGTGGAAATAAGTGAAGAATGGAAGTCTTAAATTAGTTATCCAATTAACAAAAATTCATTCATAAAATAAAATTAAATCAATCCTTTTAATATTCCTATTATCAACCCTTTAAAGGGATGGCCCTCTATTTATGGTATACTCTCAATGGTGGGCAAAAGATGGCTTAAAATAATTGGATTAAAGAAAATTAAAACCAAGGAAATAACGAGCACTCCTCCATGTGTGTGTGAATGAAATTCACACCTATGTATGAACTAATTCACCAAAACACAGATATATCACTTTTATTTGTGATTATATAGTTTTAATGAAAGAAATGGGAATAATATAAGATAAATATGTTGATTAAGAACATAGAAATACAAAAAAAACTTACATGGAAATTGAAAACATTACAAAGTAACTTTAGCATAATAACATTACATTAAAAACAAGATATCCCTTAACCCTCACCAACACTACCTCATATATGAAATTGGGAAGCCTTAGGCCGATCCTCAATCAATTTATGCCCAATTATTAAATTAATTTAGGCCTTAGGGTGGTGTAAAGTAGTGGAGAAATTGATTCCCTTCTTTAATTTTTATCCTCCTTGTCTCCCCTGAAAATATCATCCTGTATGGGAAAGTATATCTCTGAATTTTTGTAGAACATAAAATATTCTTTTGTGTATCCTGATTTCTTCTATACATCTGCAAAATTTTGGGTCATTTGGAGTTGTGGATCGGGAGTTATGGCCGATTTAGTGGGATGACATTCTGGGCCACATATTCTAGCCCAGATTTTGATATTCTATTTGATCCGCCTTAATATCAACCATAGAGGCTGAATTAGCACTGGCTCTTAAAGAATGATTTGTTACTCTATATTTCTTGTAGAATACCACAAAATTTGGGCTTCCTTGGGCTTGTATTTTGGGTCACACATTCTCATCATTGGGATGGTGTCTAATCTACCTTCTCCAGAAGTGTTTCCTTTCATCGCCAAATATCCCTATCATCCTTTTTGAATCCTCCATTGATAACTGAATAAAAAATGTTCATATTGAAGTGTATATCCATTTCCCAAAATATAAAATTATAATGTGGATAATTACATTCCTTTAAATAAGATTAATCATTGGGCCTAAATTGGTGTACATTAGGCATAAAGTGCACAAATGATGAGAATGGATGTTCAAAATTAAAATCCACTAACTCAGGCCCACAAGATAAAAAACGAACATTTAATACCATTAAAATTTAATTAACATATGTGTTTTTGTTGGATAATCACACCCCCCCAACTTGATATTTTCTAGTTCCAAGAAAATAATTCGAATATTGTATTTGAATTCTTTTTTCCAAACACATTATAACAAACAGTGCTCACAATATAAAATACACACAAATATATCTTTATAACCTATAAAAATAATTTAAAACAAGATAAATTTAAAATAATATCCCAATCCCAATCCCATTACTTTGATCAAATCCATCATCATACTTCATTCAACTCAATTAGGTGAAATTATGTGTTGTGAATCACAATAGATATGAGGGTTCATTTTCATTCTAGGGGGAAATCATGGAAGCTCTAGGTGGAATCACATTTAATCCTAATATGAGTATTCATTTTTTTTTTAATGTTTCCATAGTGATTGAGATTTTAGTTAATCAAATTAACCTATGTAGCAAGACTTTGCCGATTACTCTCAGGATCAAAGGCCTTAGGGCACCAAGTGAAGCCCACATGCTCAGGCATCATCTCGAGTTAACCTGATCAAAAAAAAAGTCATATTACCAAAAATAGAGATAGATTGAAAAACTCAGGGCTAGAAAAATCTAGAGTCACAATTACTAAGTTCCTAAAGCCTCCCATTTTATCAATCCATTTCTCTACACGCAAATTTTTATTTTAGTTTATATTTTTTTTCTTTTTATTTTGAATACTCATGTTATTCATAAAAATCAAACTAGCCTATGCTATTTATTATGGGACCCCAAGAATTAAAATTAGTAACCCACAGTCTAGAGGACCTGCATTGTGGAATTTTTATTTAATATATGAAAATTAAAATGATGAAAATTCTCATTGGAAAACCAAACTTCCAAAATCAGTGCCTGTAAATTTAATCATGAATTAAATTAAGAGTCAAGGAAATAAAAAGTATTTTCTATGTAGTTTTAATGTGAGAAAAGATGGTATTATATTAATGATAAAGGAATTTTACTTCTTTTTTTAATTTTTTTTAACAAAAAATTTGTTTCCACACCCCCCAACTTAGAATTAAATTTTCCTTAGTTTCTTATAAATAAAAGAGGGTAGAAAGAGAGTGGGGGGGGAAGAGTGGTAAAGGGCATGGAACAAGTTGACTTGGTGGATTCATAATGATAATTGTGGTGCTCCCAAATCACTCTTTATTCTCATGGGAGATGTAGGCACCTCCTTGATTGAATATTTATTCGCCAAAATAGTCCCTAAACCACACAAATAAGAAAAAACCAGACAAAACAAACAACACAACAATTTATTTAATAACCAGTCTCATAATTTTTGTGGTTTTCCTTTTTTTAAATCAAATTGATGATACATTGTCTTCTTTTTAATTTATGGTTAAGGTAGTACTTAGGGATCACACCATGTGACATGGATGAATACGGTGCTCCCCTTTCTTACCCATCCATACTCATATGGTAAGAACATGACAATAGTCTGATTTAGAATAAAATTATATCAAAATGATCCACTAATCCTATATAAAGTTGATTAAAACAATAAAATGACTAGAAACTTGAAAACCAAGGGTTGCCTCCCATGCAGCGCTTTGTTTAATGTCATTAGCTCGACTTGGACCCCTAATTGATTAATTATTTTCATCATCTATGGTAGGTTCACACAATTCTTCATCAACTTCATGTTTTTGGAATGGTTCTATGAATGGTTTGACTCTATGACCATTAACTTTAAATTTTTGACCATTAGTGGGGTCTTGAATTTCAACATCCCCATGGGGGTACACCTTATGCACTATGTATGGACCTAGCCATATAGATATCAATTTTCCTATGTATAAGTGAAGTTTATAATTATACAAAAGAATAGGTTTTCCCGGTTCAATGTGTTTGGCTTTAAGTTTTTGAGATTGGTAGGCTAGTAATTTTTCTTTACTGAGCCTTGAATTTTCATAAGCCTCCATCCTAAGTTCTTCAAGTTCATTTAGATCTAATTTCCTTTTTTCTTCAGCCAATGAGAGGTCATAATTAATTTTCTTAATTACCCAAAAGGCCTTATGTTCGATCTCTACTAAAAAATGGCATGCTTTACCATAAATCAACCTATATGGGGACATTACTAAAATTCTTTTAAATGTAGTTCGATGGGCACAAAGAGAATCTAAGAGTTTTTTTGACCAATCTTTCCTAGATGGATTAGCATTTTTCTCAAGAATTTGTTTAATTTCTCGATTGTCTAGCTCATCTTGACCATTTGTTTGTGGGTGGTAAGCGGTGGACACTTTCTGAGAAATTCCATACTTTTCCATGAGTGATGAGAATGGACGATTTAAAAAATGAGTTCCATGATCACTAATGATATCCCTAGGAATTCCAAATCTAGATAAGATGTTTTCTTTTAGGAATATAATCACAGTTTGATGATCCTTGGATTTTGTGGGAATGGACTCAACCCATTTTGAGACATAATCAACAACTAAGAGAATGTAAATATATACCCTAGAGTTTGGGAAGGGACCCAAGAAATTAATTCCCCAACAGTCAAAGATTTCAACCACTAAGATGGGATTGAGTGGAATTTGATTCCTTTTTGTGATGGAACCTACTTGTTGACACTTAGGACAGCTTTGACAAAATGTGTAGGAGTCCCTTGAGATGGTGGGCCAGAAGATACCACACTGAATAATCTTAGTATATGTTTTCTTAGAGGAAAATTAACCCCCACATGCCTGGCTATGATATAATTTAAGGATGTACTCTTGTTCGGATTCTGGGACACACCTCCTAATGACTTGGTTAGGACAGAACTTATTGAGTTATGGATCATAAAACACATAGTTCTTGACATTATAAAGTAATTTACTTCTATCTTGAGTCCCTAATAATTTTGGAATGACCCCTATAGCTAATAAGTTGGCTCTGTCGGCATACCAAGGGTAGTCACTCATGGAGTATAGGTGTTCATCAGGGAATGAAGCAGACACAGAGAGGTGAGAAAATTTTTCATTTAATTCTATCCTAGAGAGGTGATCAGCTACAACATTTTCAACACCCTTTTTTCCTTGATTGTGAGGTCAAATTCTTGTAAGATAAGGACTCACCTAATCAGTCTAGCCTTATAATCTTTTTTTTGGAAGAGGTATTTCAGTGCAGAATGGTCAGTGAACACAGTTTGGGATGATCCTAAAAGGTAGGACCTAAAATTCTCTAAGGAAAACACAATAGCAGGTAACTCATTTTCAGTGGTGGGGTAGTTGATTTGGGCATTATTTAAGTATTTTCTTGCATAAAAAATGACATAAAGAGTTTTATCAAAAAGTTTTCCTAACAAATATCCTACAGAAAATTCACTGGTATCACACATAAGTTCAAAATGAAGGTTCCAATTTTGAGATTTCATAATGGGAGGAGAGGTGAGAGAGGATTTGAGGGTTGATAATGAACCCTCACATCTTTCTGTCCAAATAAATGGAGCATCCTTTACTAGGAGAGCACAAAGGGAATGGGAGATTGAACTAAAGTCCTTAATGAATATTCTATAGAAACCAACATGTCCTAATAAATTCCTCACTTCCTTCATATTTCTCAGTGATGGAAGGTGAAGAATTATTTCAACCTTTGCTTTATCAACTTCAATCTACCTACCCAAGACTATATGGCCAAGGACTAACCTCTGTTTAACCATGAAATGGAATTTTTCCCAGTTTAGGACCATATTCCTTTCTTTACATCTAAACAAGACTCTCTCCACATTCTTAAGTCATCCCCCAAATGTATCCTTAAATATAGAGAATTCATCCATGAATACCTCAATAAAATCCCCTACCATGTTTGAGAATATTCCCATCATGCACTTCTGTAAGGTTCCAGGGGAATTGCATAACCTGAATAGCATGCATTTGAAGGAAAAGGTGTCGAATGGACAGGTGAATGTAGTCTTCCCTTGATCCTCTAGGGAGACCTAAATCTAATTTCACCCCAAGTACCCATCTAAGAAATAATAGAACTCATGACCTTCCACTCTCTCAAGGACTTGGTCAATGAATAGTAAGGGGAAATGGTCATTCTTGGTGAATGAGTTTAGCTTCTTATAGTCAATGTAGACCCTCGATCCACTACTCACCCTAGTTGGAAGAATCTCTCCATCCTTATTGGTTATCAATGTGATTCCTGAATTCTTGGTAACAACTTAGATTGGGCTTACCCACTTACTCTTAGCTATGGGATAGATGATACCATCTTTTAACAATTTCAGAAGTTCCTTCCTTAATACCTCTATGATATTAGGATTGAGTCTCCGTTGAGGTTGATGAAATGGATTTGAATCAGATTATAGAACAATTCTATGAGTCCTGATTAGTGGGCTAATCCCAGGAATATCAAACAGGGTCCAACCAATGGTTTTATTATGTTTTCTAAGGATATATAGAAGCATACTCTCATGATTGGCTTCAATGGAAGAAGAAATAACAATAGTATGTGTTGGATTTTCCCCTATAAAGGCATAATTGAGTGCAGCGGGAAGTTCCTTCAATTCAAGATCAGGTTGGTTCATAATTTCAGTAGAATATTTGGAAATTGGATCAAGATCGATTTTGTTTCCTAGAGTTTTAGATAGAACCAAATCCCCAAGTGTAGAAGTTTCATCTATAATATTGGTTTGACCAGATTTAGGGAAGGAAGTTTGATTGGTATCCATGAAAGTTTTTTCCTAAAAGTTTTCACTGATTGTTGGATCTAAGACTTCATCATAAGAGCAATTTGATAATGATTCAACCCAAGGAGATAAACTTCCTTAATGTGAACAAAGGAAATCAATATCATCCTGACTTAAACATCCATCAAATATTCTTTGATGTTTTTTGGATTCATTATCAATGATTCTTATCATGTTTACTTCATGAATGTCCTCATCATCCCCTATTTGTGAGCTTTCATTATAGATGTTCGTGTCTAGACTCATGTTTCCAAAGTTGATGGTCATATTCCAGTTTCGAACTCGAATAACAGAGTTGATTGTTTCAAGGAAAGGACAACCAAGGATGATTGGGGTGTGTTCCTTATTTCCTACGTTTGGATGGTTTTCAAGGACAATGAAGTCAGCAAGGTAGATGAATTTTTCAACATTTACCAGAATGTCCATTAAAATGCCTTTTGGAACCCTAATGCTATGATCAGCAAGTTGAAGTGTGATAGATGTGGGTTGGATCTCTTCTATGCCTAACTGACAGTACACAACATAGGGGATGATATTGACACTATCACCTAGGTCACATAAGGCCTTGAAAACTTTGCTCTCTCCTAGTTCAAAATTGATTTAAGGATAACCTGGGTCTTTTAACTTAGGAGTAATGGTACCTTGAATGGTGGTACTCACATTAGTATCCAAAAGGACATGGTTTTTATGTGAAAATTTTCCTTTAAAAGTGCACAAGTCCTTAAGGTGATTTGAGTAGGTTGTTATGGTTTTTATTGCATCGAGAAGGTGAATGTTAAACTTGACTTTTGAGAATATTTCCCTCAATGTTTCAATTTAGTCTCGGTTTCCCCCCACATGCGTTGAGTAAATGGTAAAGGTTGTGGGGTTGTTTGTTGAAGGGTTGTTTCTTTGAAAATGTTATCATGTTTTTCATTTTGATCATTTATTTCATTTTGAATTTTCATCCAAGTTTTAATCTTCATATGGGTTCTGAATTAGTTTTTTATGTTTCTCAATTGATTTCCCACTTATTGAAATAGTCACAACCTTTAGTTTTTCATGAGTTGTTTGAGTGAAACTTGACTCTCCCCTTATTTTTTTTGTGGAATGGATTGTGTAGGCATGGGTGCCTTTCCAGTTTTAATGGTTTAAAGTTCTTTTTTTAGGGAAGAGACTTCTGATTTCATCCTTTCCATTTATTTTCATAGTTGTTTGAGTAGGCTTTGTGGAACATTTTGGGTTGGTTCTTGAGAAGATTAGTTTATCCCAAGGGGATATTTTGGAGGTGTGATGGTTTGTTGAAAATGGACTAGTGGCTGTTGGTATTGGATAGTTTTTATATTGAATTGTTTATGTGGTTGGTAGTTCTGATGGGGGTAATGATTTTATCCTTGGGGTTGGCTAGGTTGTTGGTTATCTTTCCAACAGAAGCCTGGGTGGTCATTATACCTTGGCTTAAAGGTGTTTTGGTATTGAGGATTTTGAAAGTTCAAAGCATTTACTTTAGTTGAGGTTCCTCCTAAAATAACATCCTTTATAGATGGAATGGTTGGGAAGTTTTCTTTCTTATGGTCATGTTTTTCACAAATTGTGCAAAGAGGGTCTACAGTTAGGATTTCATGGACATTCCTACGGTCTATCTCTTAAACCTTCCTAGAAAGTGATGAAATTTTATCCCTAAGGATTTCCTCTCCTCTAAGTGTATGAATTACAATAGTTATTTGTGGATTTTTAGAGTAAGATGAAGTTCTCCATGTTTTTTTGTTTAGAAAGGCTTTCCAGATACTCGTAAGCATCATTTGGGGATTTTTTTTTAAAGGTTCTATTATATATCATGTCAATGAATTGTTTGTTTCTCAGGCACAACCCTTCATAAAAAATTCTCACTTGTTAGGGTATAGAAAAATCATGATGTGGAACCATGTTTGGGGTGTCTTTGAACCTATCCCATGTTTCATAGAATGACTCTTCCTCTTTTTCAAAAATGTTTTGAATGCACTTTTTAAGTGAAATTGTTTTGTGATGAGGGAAGTATTTTTTGTAAAATTCTCATTTAAATCAGTCCCATTAGTGGATTTATGAAGGTCTCAAGTTGTTTAACCAATTTTTATCTTGATACTTCAATGAAAAAGGAAAGAGCCTCATCTTATCTGATTCTAGTTGATGTGGGGGACACGTGGTTTCTACAATGTCAATTAACTCCTTAACATGAAGGTAGGGAATCTCAGACTCCGTCCCATGAAAGGTTGGAAGGTGGTTTAGGACATGGTGTTTAAAGATGTAATTGGTATCTTCTAGGAAATTGTTTCTAAAGAATTATGGTGCATTGGTCCAAGCTGGAGTGAGGTAGTTATTCATGGTTTGATACACTACATTCCCTAGGTTTGGAGCTTCCTAATTTTGGTCTCCCGTTTAATTTCCCCTTAGATTTTCAATTTGATTTCTTAGAATACCCTCCATTATAATTGATTCAATTTTTGATTCTGGAGTATCGAGAAGATTAGGATCTAATGGAAACAATCTCCTAGGTTCACTTGACTCCCCTATCCTGGGACTTTCCACCCTAACTAGTCTGTTTGAATTATCGCGGGTGTAGGCAAACATGCACCAAAATGGAAAAAAAGTGAGAAAGGGAAAAGATAAGAGATATTGGTTGAGAATAGAAGAATGGGGGTGAGGAAATAAGGTTTTGTTCTAAGGTTCTTACATGTTCCCCAGAAATGGTGCCAAAATTTGATTCACGCTCAAATTTACCCAAGAGATCAAGGTAGAACGGTCCTTGTAGTCTAGCTTGGGTTGTCGAATCCACTAAGACCTAACAAGATACCTAAGATACACAACCTATGAGATGGATTTTTGGATATGAAGTGACCAACTTGGTTTTAATTTTAGATGGTTTTAAAGAATACTAATAAAACTAATTGAATTCAATTCAATGAAAATGGGTTGATCTTAGGATTATGCTAGGGGTTAATTTAATTAATTTTACTTCTTTATAAAATTTTGGTTTTATTAATTCTTGATGAATCCATTCTTCAAAATAACACTACCTTTATCATTTTATGGTTTTATTCTAACTAAAATCAATTACTAATCCCCTAAAAACTTAGAGAACTAAATTCATGATCTCTCTAAGGTATATGTTCATTTCAATACTTGGATTTAGCTTCCTCAAACACAATGAAGATGAAGAGTGGAAATAACTTAAGAATTTAAGTCTTAAATTAGTTATCCAATTAACAAAAATACATTCATAAAATAACATTCAATCTATCCTTTGAATATTCCTATGATCAACCCATCAAAGGGTTATCCCTCCATTTATGGTATACTCTCAATGGTGGGTAGAATATGGCTTACAAGAATTGGATTGAAGAAATTAAAACCACGGAAATAACAAGCACTCCTCCGTGTGTGTGAATGAAATTCACACCTATGTGTGAAAGAATTCACCACAACATATAGATATCATTTTTATTTGTGATTATAGAGTTTTAATGAAAGAAATGGGAATAATATAAGATAAATATGTTGATTAAGAACATATAAATATGAAAAATAAACTTACATGGAAATTGAAAACATTACAAAGATACTTTGGCATAATAACATTACATCAAAAACAAGATATCCCTTCCCCATCACCAAAAATGCCTTAAATAGCCAATTTTTAATCCTTATTCAAATCATAAATCAATTTATTCCCAATTATTAAATTAATTTAGGCCTTAGGGTGGTGAAAAGTAGTGGAGAAATTAATTCTCTCCTTTAATTTTTATCCTCCTTGTCTCCCCTAAAAAGATATTCCTGTATGGGCAAACATATCAACAAATTAGGTGGGAAATAAAATAGCCTTTTGTGTCTCTAGATGTATTCTAGACTTCTATAAAATTTGGGCATATTTGGAGTTGTGTATCAGGAGTTATGGCCAATTTAGTGGGATAACATTTTGGGCCACAGATTCTGGCCCAGATTTTGATATTCTATTTGGTCCGCCTTAATAACCACCATGGATGAAAAATTATCACTAGCTTATAAAGAATTATTTGTTACTCTATATGTCTTCTAGAATCCTATGAAATTTGGGCTTTATTGGGATTTTATTGTGGGCCCCTTATTCTCATTAGTGGTCCGGTGTCCAATCTGCCTTCTTCAAAATTGGTTCCTTTCATCACCAAATATCCCCATCATCCTTTATGAATCATCCATTGATCCCTAAATGAATAGTGTTTATATTGAAGTGCAGATCCATTTTCAAAAATATAAAATTAAAATATTGATAATTACATTCCTTAAAATCAAATGAATCATTTGGCCTAAATTGGTGTACATTAGGCATGAAATGCATAAATGATGAGAATGGATGTTCAAAATTAAAAAACACTAACTTAGGCCCATAAGATCAAAAATAGAAATTTAATAACATTAAAATGTAATTAACATATGTGTTTTTATTTTCTAATCACACTGTCCCAACTTGAGATTTTCTAGTTCTGAGCAGATAATTTGAAGATTATAATTGAATTATTTTTTCCAAACGCATTATAACAAACAGTGCTCACAATGTAGACTACACACAAATATATCTTTATAACCTATCAAAATAATTTAAAACAATATAAATTTAAATGTAGATCCCATTCCCAATCTCATTCCTTTGATAAAATCCATCATCATACTTCATCCAACTCAATTAGGTGAAATGATGTGATGTGAATCAAAATAGATATAGGGGTTCAATTTAATTCAAGGGGGAAATCATAGAAGTGCTAGGTGGAATCACATTTAATACTAATATGAGTATTATTATTATTTTTTTCAATGTTTCTATAGTAATTGAGATTATTGTTAATCAAATTAACCCATATAGAAAGACTTTTCCAATGACTCCCGAGCTCAAAGGCCTTAGGGAACCAAGTGAAGCCCACATACTCGGTAATCATCTCGAGTTAACTTGATCAAAAGTCATATTATCATAAATAGAGATAGAGTGAAAAACTCAGTACTAGAAAACTCTGGATTCATGATCCCCAAGTGCCGAAAGCCTCGCATTTTATCAATCCATTGTTCTACACACAATTTTTTATTTTATTTTATTTTTTTTTCTTTTTTTTTTTGAATACTCATATTATTCATAAAAATCAAACCAGTCTATGATATTTATTATGGGACCCCAAGAATTCAAATTAGTACCCCACAGTCTATAGGGCGTTCATTGTGGAATTTTGATTTAATATATGAAAATAAAAATGATGAAAATTCTCATTGGACAATCAAACTTCCAAAATCAATGCTTGTAAACTTAATCATGAATTAAATTAAGAGTCAAGAAAATTAAAAAAAATCTATGTAGTTTTAATGTGAGAAAAGATGTTATTATATTAATGATAAATGAATTTTACTTCTTTTTTTCATTATTTTTTTAACAAACATTTTGTTTCCACACCCCCAACTTAGAATGAAAATTTCCCTAGTTTCTTAAAAATAAAATAGAGGAGAAAGCAGGTGGGGGTGATTTGTAAAGGGCATGGAACAAGTTCACCTAGTGGCTTCATAATGATGATTGTGGTGCTCCCAAATCACTCTTTGTTCTCATTGGAGATGTAGGCACATCCTTTATTGAATATGTATCATCCAAAATAGTCCATGAACCATACAAATAAGAACAAACCATAAAAAACAAACACAACAATTTATTTAATACCAAGTCTCATCATTTTTATGGTTTTCCTATTTTTGTTTTTTTAATCAAACTAATGATACATTGTCTTCTTTTTAATTTTTGGGTAAGGTAGTACTTAGGGATCACATCGTGTGACATAGATGAATATGGTTATCTCCTTTCATACCCATCCATACTCATAAGAGAAGAACAGGTCAATAGTTTGAGGTATAATAAAATTATATAAAAATGATCCATTAATATTATATAAATTTGATTAAAATAACAAAATGATTAGAAACTTGAAAACCATGGGTTGCCTCCCATTCAGCACTTTTTTAAAGTCTTAATCTCGACTTGGTTCCCTAATTGATTAATTATTTTCATCATCTAAGTTAGGTTCGCACAATTCTTCATCAACTTCATGATTTTGGAATGGTTCTATGAATAGTTTGACTTGATGACCATTAACTTTAAATGTTTGACCATTGGTGGGATCTTGAATTTCAACAGCCCCATGGGAGTAAACCTTATGCACTATGTATGGAATTGACCATCTAGATCTCAATTTTCTCAGGTGTAAGTGAATTTTAGAATTATATAAAAGAACAGGTTTTCCTGGTTCAATGTGTTTGGTTTTAAGGTTTTGAGATTGGTAGGCTTGTACTTTTTCTTTATTGAGCCATGAATTTTCATAAGCCTCTATCCTAAGTTATTTAATTTCATTTAGATGTAATTTACTTTTTTCTTTAGCTAATGAGAGGTCATAATTCATTTTCTTAATTTCCCAAAAGGCCTTATGTTCAATCTCCACTGAAAAATGGCATTCTTTACCATAAACCAAGCTATATGGGGACATTCCTAAAATGGTTTTAAATGTAGTTAGATATGGGAAAAGGGAATCTAAGAGTTTTTTTTTACCAATATTTCTTAGATTTAATGATAGTTTTGTCAAGAATTTGTTTAATTTCTCGATTTACTAGCTCATCTTGACCATTTTTTTGTGGGTGGTAAGTAGTGGAAAATTTGTGAGAAATTCCATACTTTTCCATGAGTGATGAGAATAGACGATTGAAAAAATGAGTTCCACGATCACTAATGATAGCCCTAGGAATAACAAATTTATAGAAGATGTTTTCTTTTAGGAATCTAATCATAGTTTGATGATCATTGGATTTTGTGGGAATGACCTCAACCCATTTTTTAGACATAATCGACAGCTAATAAAATTTGAAGATATCCCCAAAAGATTGGGAAGGGACCCATGAAATCAATTCCACAATAGTCAAATATTTCAACCACAAAGATAGGAGTTAGTGGAATTTGATTCCATTTTGTTATGGAACCTACTTGTTGACACTTAGGATAGCTTTGAAAAAATGTGTTGGAGTACCTTGAGAGGGTGGTCCAGAAGAGACCACACTGAAGAATCTTAATAGATGTTTTCTTAGAGGAAAAGTAACCCCCACATGACTCACTATGACAGAATTTAAGGATGGTATCTTATTCAGATTTTGGTACACACCTCCTAATGACTTGGTCAGGACAGAACTTATAGAGGTATAGATCATCAAACACATAGTGTTTGACATAAAAACGGAATTTCCTTCTATCTTGAGTCTCTAGAAATTTTAGAATTACCCCTGTAACTAAGAAGTTGTGTATGTCAGCATACCAAGGGAAGTCTCTCATGGAGTATAGGTATTCATCAGGGAATGAAGAAGATATATAGAGGTGAGAAAATTTGTCATTGAATTCTATCCTAGAGAGGTGATCAGCTACAAAATTTTCAACACCCTTTTTTTCCTTCATTGTGAGGTCAAATTCTTGTAAGAGAAGGACCCACCTAATCAGTCTAGCCTTAGCATCTTTTTTTGGAAGAGGTATTTCAGTGCATAATGGTCAGTGAACACCGTGATGGGAAATCCTAAGAGGTAGGACCTAAACTTATCTAAGGAAAACACAATGGAAAGTAACTCCTTTTCAGTGGTAGTGTAGTTGATTTGGGAATCATTTAAGGATTTTCTTGCATAAGCAATGACATAAGGAGTTTTATCACAAAGTTTTCCTTTCAAATATCCTATAGAAAAGTCACAAACATCACACATAAGTTCAAAAGGAAGGTTCCAGTTTGGAGATTTCATAATGGGAGGAGAGGCGAGAGACGATTTGAGGGTTGATAATGAACCCTCGGATCTTTCTATCCAAACAATTAGAGAATCCTTTACTAGGAGAGAACAAAGGTTATGGGATATTGAACTAAAGTTTTTGATGAATCTTCTATAGAAATCAGTATGTCCTAAGAAATACCTCACTTCCTTAACATTTCTCGGTGATGGAATGTGAATAATGATTTCAACCTTTGTTTTATCAACTTCAATCCCCCTACTTGAGACTATATGGCCAAGGACTAGCCCCTCTTTAGTTATGAAATGTCATTTTTCCCAGTTTAGGACCAGATTCAATTATTTACATCAGGACAAAACTCTCTCCACAGTCCTAATATATCCCTCAAATGTATCCCCAAATACAGATAATTCATCCATGAAGACCTCAAGAAAATCCCCTAACATGTGTGAGAATATTCTCATCATGCACCACTGGAAGGTTCCAAGGGAATTTTATAATCGAAATGGAATGCATTTAAAAGGAAAGGTGATGAATGGATAGGTGAATGTAGTCTTCCCTTCATCCTCTAGGGAGACCTCAATCTGATTGTACCCCGAGTACCCATCTAAGAAACAATAGAACTCATGACCTTCCACTCTCTCAAGGACTTGGTCAATGAATGGTAAGGGGAAATGGTCCTTCTTGGTGAATGAGTTTAGCTTCCTATAGTCAATGCAGACCCTCCATCCTTATTGGTTATCACTGTGATTCCTTCCTTCTTAGGAACCACTTGGATTGGGATCACCTACTCACTCTCATATATGGGATAGATGATACCAGATTTTAACAATTTCAGATGTTCCTTCCTTACTACCTCTATGAGATTAGGATTTAGTCTCCATTTAGGTTGACGATATGGCTTTGAATATGATTCTAGAACAATACTATGAGTCCCGATTAGTGGGATAATTCTAGGAATAACAGACAAGGTCCAACCAATGGATTTCTTATGTTTCCTAATGAAATTTAGAAGCATCCTCTCGTGATTGGCTTCAAGAGAAGAAGAAATTACAATAGGATGTGTTTGATTGTCCCCTATGAATGCATACTTGAGTACAGAGGGAAGTTCCTTCAATTAAAGATCAGGTTGGTTTAGAATTTCAGCAGAAGATTGGGACATTGGATCAATATCGATTCTTTTTTCTAGAGTTTTAGATATAATCGAATCCCCATGTGTAGAAGTTTCAAATACAAGATTGGTTTGATCAGATTTAGGGAAGGTTGTTTGATTGGTCTCCATAAAACTGGTTTCTTGAAAGGTTTCATTGATTTTTGGACCTAAGACTTAATCATAAGAGTAATTTTAAAATGATTCAAGCCAAGGAGATAAACTTACTTCATATGGAAAAAGGAAATAAATCTCATCCTGACTTACACATCCATCAAATATTCCTTGATGTTCTATGGATTCATTATCCATGCTTCCTATCATGTTTACCTCATGAATTTCCTCGGCATCCCCTATTTTTTAGCTTTAATTATATATGTTCAAATCTAGACTCATGTTTCTAAAGGTGATGGTCATGTTCCCGTTTTGAACTCGAATAACAGAGTTGATTGTTGCAAGGAAATGACGACCAAGGATGATTGGGGTTTGTTCCTTATTTCCTAAGTTTGGATGGTTGTCAAGGAAAATGAATTTAACAGGGTAGATAAAGTTTTCAACCTTTACTAGAACGTCCTTTAAAATCCCCTTTGGAACCCTAATGCTATGATCGGTAAGTTGAATTGTGACAGATGTGGGTTGGAGCTCTTCTAAGCCTAACTGACAGTACACAGCATAGTGTATGAGATTTACACTAGCACCTAGGTCACACAAGTCCTTGAAAACTTTTCTCTCTCCCAGTTCAACATTGATTTAAGGGAAACTCTGATCTTTCAACTTAGGAGTAATGGTCCCTTGAATGGTGGTACTCACATTAGCAGCCAAAAGGACTTGGTTTTTATGTGAAATTTTTCTTTTAAAAGTGAACAATTCCTTAAGGTTCTTTGAGTATGTAGGTATGGTTTGTATTTCATCAAGAATTGGAATGTTCAAATTGACTTGTGAGAATATTTCCCTCAATGTTTCACTCAATTTAGGCTTGGTTTTCTCCCTCGTTCCTTTAGTAAATGGATCAAATTGCGGGGTTGTTTATTGAAGAGTTGTTTCTTTGACAATGTTATTATGTTTTTTAGTTTGATAATTTGGTTCATTTTGAATTTTCATCCAAGTTTTAATCTTTATATGGGTTCTAAATTAGTTGTTTAGGTTTATTGATTTATTCCCACTTATTAAAACAGTCATATCCTTTAGTTGTTCATGAGTTTTTTGAGTGAAACTTGACTCTCCCTTTATTGTTTGTTATAGAATGCCTTGTGTAGGAATGGGTGAATTTCTAGTTTTAATGGTTTGAAGTTCTTGTTTTAGGTAAGATACTTCTGAGTCCATCCTTTCCATTTGTTTTCACATTTTTTCTAGTAGGCTTTGTGGAACAGTTTGGGTTGGTTCTTGAGAAGATTGGTTTATCTCATGGGATATTTTGGAGGTGGTGTGGTTTGTTAAAAATAGACTGGTGGCTGTTGTTATAGGATAGGTTGGGTTTGGAACTAGTTATGAGTTTGGTAGTTCTTATGGGGGTAAGGATTTTTTCCCTGTGGTTGGCTAGGTTGTTGGTTATATTTCCAGCAGAATCCTGGGTGGTTATTATACCTTGGGTTGAAGGTGTTTTGGTATTGAGGATTTTGAAAGTTCAAAGCATTTACATCCACTTGGGGTCCTCCTAAAATAACATCCTTGATGGATGGAATGGTTGGGTAGTTGTCTGTATTATGTTCATGTTTTTCACAAATTGTGCAAACATGGTCTATAGTTTGGATTTTATAGACATTCCTAAGGTCTATCTCTTCAAACTTCCTAGAAAGTGCTGCGAGTTTAGCCCTAAGTCTTTCCTCTTCCCCAAGTGTATGAATTCCAGTAGTTCTTTGTGTCTTTTTAAAATAATATGAAGTTCCCCATGTTTGGTTTTGTTTATAAAGGCTTTCCAGATACTCGTAAGCATCATTTGGGGCTTTGTTTTTAATGCTTTTATTACACATTATGTCAATGAATTGTTTGTTCCCCAGACCCAACCCTTCATAAAAAATTCTCAATTATTCAGGTATAGAAAAACCATGATGTGGAACCATATTTAGGGTTCCTTTTAACCTCTCCCATGTTTCATAGAATTAATCTTCCTCTTTTTTCAAAAAAGTTTTGAATGCACTTTTTAAGTGCAATTGTTTTGTGATGAGGGAATTATTTTTTGTAGAATTCTCTTTTCAATTGGTCCCATGAGTGGATTGATGCAGGTATCAAGTTGTTTAGCCAATTTTTAGCTCGATCCTTCAATGAAAAAGTAAATAGCCTCATCTTATCTAATTCTAGTTGATGTGGGGGACACATGGTTTCTACAATTTCAATTAACTCCTTAACATGAAGGTAGGGCATCTCAAAATCCATCCCGTGAAAGGTTATAAGGTGGTTTAGGACATGGGGTTTAAAGATGTAATTGGTATCTCCTAGGGAATTGTGTATAATTCATTCGGGGGATTGGTCAAAGCTAAATTGAGGTAGTCATTCATGGTTTGATCAATTACATTCCCTAGGTTTTGAGCTTCTTGATTTTGGTTTCCCATTTGATTTCCCCTAGGATTTACAATTTGATTTCTTGGAAGATCCTCCATTAGAATTGATTCAATTTTTGATTATGGAGTATCATTAATATTAGGATCTAATGGAAACAATCCCCTTGGTTCACTTTACTCTCCTATCTTAGGACTTTCCACCCTAACTAGTATGTTTGAATTATCACGGGTGAAGGCGGACATGCGCCAAAAGGAAAAAAAGTGATAAAGGGACAAGATAAGAGATGGATTTTTGTATATTAAGTGGCCAACTTGGTTTTGATTTTATATGGTTTTAAGAAAACTAAGAAACCTAAGTATATTTAATTCAATGAAAATGGGTTGATTTTAGGATTATGCTAGGGGTGGATTGAATGAATTTTACTTCTTTAGACAATTTTGGTTTTATTAATTCTTGATGAATATATTCTTTAAAATAACACTACCTTCATCATTTTCTGGTTTGATGCTAACTAAACTCAATTAATAATCCCCTACACACTTAGAGAACCAAATTCATGATCTCTCCATGTTATATGTTCATTTCAGTACTTGGATTTAGCTTCCTCAAACATAGTGAAGATGAAGAGTGGAAATAACTGAAGAATTGAAGTCTTAAATTAGTTACCCAATTAACAAAAATTTATTCACAAAATAACAATCAATCCATCCTTTTCATCTTCCTATGATCATCAAATTAAAGGGTTATCTCTCCATTGATGGTATACTCTCAATGGTGGGCAGAAGATGGCTCACAAGAATTGGATTGAAGAAATTAAAACCACGAAAATAACTAGAAATCCTCCATGTGTGTGAATGAAATTCACACCTATGTGTGAACTAATTCACCAAAACATAGATATATCACTTTTTTTTGTGATTATATAGTTTTAATGAAATAAATTGTAATAATATAAGATAAATATGTTGATTAAGGACATAGAAATACAAAAAAGAAACTTACATGGAAATTGAAAACATTACAAAGGAACTTTGGCATAATAAAATTACATCAAAAACAAGGGATCCCTTCCCCCTCCCACAACTTCCTTAAATATGAAATTTGGAAGCCTTAGGCTGAGCCTAAATCAATGTATTCCCAATTATTAAATTAATTTAGGCCTTAGGGTGGTGGAAAGTAGTGGAGAAATTGATTCCCTCCTTTACTTTTTATCCTCCTTGTCTCCCCTAAAAATATTGTCCTATATGTGAAATCATATATTAGAATCTTAGTGGTCCATAAAGAATTACTTTGTATCTCCAGATGTCTTCTAGACATCCGTAAAATTTTGGCTCATTTGTAGTTATGTATTGGGATTTATGGCCGATTTAGTGGTCTAACATTCTGGGTCGTAGATTCTAGCTCATATTTTGATATTCTATTTGGGATGACTTAATAACCACCATATAGGCCTAATTATCACTATATCCTGAATAATTATTTGTTACTCTATATGTCTTCTAGCATCCAAAAAAATTGGGGCTTCAGTGGGCCTATATTGTGGCCCCACATTCTCATCAATGGGATGGTTTCCAATCTTCCTTCTCTAGAATTGTTTACTTTCATCACCAAATATTCCCATCATCCTTTATGAATCCTCCATTGATCCCTGAATGAATAATGTTCATATTTAAGTTTAGATCCATTTCCCAAAATATCAAATTAAAATATGGATAATTACATTCCTTAAAATCAGATGAATCATTGGGCCTAAATTGGTGTACATTAGGCATGAAGTGAACAAATGATGAGAATGGATATTCAAAATTAAAACCCCCTAACTCAGGACTATAAGATCAAAATTGAACATTTAATACCATTAAAATGTAATTAACATATGTGTTTTTATTGGCTAATCAGATTCCATAGGGTTGTTCTTTCCATTGAGATTACCATGAAACAATATTTTGATGAGTTGGATTTAGACACCCTCATATGCCAATTGTGACCCAAAGGCTAGAGCCCCATTATTTCTTAGCAAGGCATGACTCTTGTGATCATGCTCTTGGTTGGTGTTTGGTGCATTCCATTTGACAATTCTGGGAACATGGTTTATTTTTGAATCCTCTTATTTCATGGAAAGAGGTGTCTTGTGGTCTCACCATTTTAGATTTATTCTAAATGGTAGGAAAATTGATACTCGATATCCTTTATGGGGTTTCTCTTTCTTTGGTTATTATGGTTAGTGGAATCACACCTCTTTGGTGATGGTTGTTCATTTGGTTGCTCTTGGCTAATTTTTCAGTATTTTATAGGAATTATAAAACGAAGGGATACTTATGATAGGTCTTTCTACGTTTCTTTTCATTTTTGAGAGGTGATCCTTTGGGGTGATTTGGTTGGGGTGTTCTTTTGTTTGGATTTGTGACCTTGAGTGTCTTGGGGGTAGTTCTTTGTTTTGTCTTTTGATTTGGCTTGTAATTTGGGAGGCTCTTAGGATAAGTGGTGAAAATATTGATGATCCTGAATTAAAAGAAGATTATAGGAGTGGCTATCCCAATGCCATCTTTTATTGTCTCGTTATTTTCATATAGTGAGACAAATAGCCCTTGATACTCCTAGTGTGTTTTATGTTGGTAAATTTTGAATCTCTCAGTAGTGTTCATTCTGAGGAAGGTGTTTTTTGTAACTTATATCCATTTTATTGAGGTTTTGGAATTTGGTTAGCAATTGATTCCTCATTAGAGGGAATGTATTCTAGGAATTCCTACTTGTCTTAAGTTGTTGAGGACTTTTTGGGGACATAAATTCATATCATGGGGAGTTTGTGACACCCCTAGTGTCACTTTTATGTGGGTTTAATTGATAGGTGGTTTTCCCCTTTAGTTCTAGGTGTTTTGGACTGAAAAGAATAAAATTTGGGTACTTTTTCCCAATCACATAGTTGGCGCATGATTAAACTAACCATGCAACCTAAGTGTGCAACCCATGCATCTCTTAACAGTGGTGGTCTACATGGTTTGTGAATAGTTTTTTTAACCATATAAGAAAACTATACAGCCACTTGGAGAGGGGTATTTTTATCTTCTTTTCTTATTTTTAATTGATGTTTTCACCCCAAGCTTTCCCCATTCAAACCAGCCAACCCTAATACCTTCTAATGGATTCTAACACCTTCTTTAAGCTTCTATAAGTGGATTTAAGGTATATTATTAGTGATTATTCACCTAGTTCAAGAGATATAATATCCTCTTCTACCTTTATATTGGTTTCTCTATTTTTCTCCAACCTTACTAACCTTATTGGTCATGATTGGATGATTTTATTGGTTAGGGTTGGTAGTAATTGGGGATTTTGGTTTTTAATGGTTGTGATCCATAGTAAAAGTTTCTTTATGGTGGATTTCATTGAAGGAGACAAGGTTCCACCACTTGAGGTAGATTTCTCTATTTCATTTGATTTTATTTAAGAGTTCCATTAATTATTGAGTTTCCTAAATTTATGTTTACCCTAGATAATTGTGGTCTGTTTTATCTAAGTGTGATATGTTAAAGTTTTCATTGACTTAGTTTGGTTTTCATGTAGAAAATCATTGTAACTTCATGTTTAAAATGATGTGTTGATGTGACATGGTATTTTATAAATTATACATGTTTGATAAAATTACAATATTGGATTTAAATGATGAAAACGTTTGGGTTTGTTTTTTTAAACAAAAATAGATTTTAAAATTGGGGTTTTTCTTTTTGGTTCGAAAAGGGCTTCCATGTTTGAAAGGGGTTTCATGTTTTAATGGATTCCTTGTTTAAGAAATGAAATGGTACTTATATTATTTTGGTTTAGGTATGCCTTGATAGTTTATTGTGTTTTCACTTGGTTTTAACTTTGCTTTCCAAACTATTTTAAAATAGATTTCTAAATTTATATGCTAGATGTGATAAGAGAATGTCTAGTTGGCACCTTTGAAGTGATGGTGTTTATGCCCTTGTTGACCCCCATTGTTTTTTGATGATATTTATGTTGTGATGTGATTCATGATGTGATTATTTTTGGGGGATAATTTTAAGGGTAGTACTAGATGTGGTAAGGATGTGATTTTGGTGTTAGCCTTAGGGGATTGTTATTACCATATGATAAAATTGGTTGTTCATAGCCCACCTTCATATTATTTCATGGGGATACTAATGATACTAAGTGGGAATTAGTGGTAAATTTTTGGGATAGTGAGGTTTAAAATTTTATAGTCCCTATAGTTGTACATAACATCTAGCTAGGGGGATCATCACCAAAGAGATTGCTTAGAGTGATCTAGTTGACCGATTTGTGACAATTAACCTATTGATTGTAGGTCCACCTGTATGTGTTCTATGTTGTCCCTTTGGTCCTTGTAGTGTTGTCACATGATATGTATCATATTTTATGCCTCTTATTTTTTAAAATTTATATTTCCATGTGTGTTTCTTGTTTCATGGGTTGACTTGTTTTGATGCTTTTATTGTCATATGGTTTAGTCATGTTTTTGGCTAGTGTTATTCCATCTATTTATCTAGCATGTTGCTTCTTGATTGTTTTCCATTGTTTACTTTATTTCCTTTAAGTGGGTGTGTAAAATATTTTAAAGGAAAAAGGGGGAAATTGTTTTAAAATGGGTTTTCCTTATATGGAACTTTTGAAATATTTTAAACCAAATGTGGATTAATTTTCAAAAGTGGGATGTTTCAAAATAAAGGTTTAGTTTCCTTTAAAATTGGTGTTTTTTGAAAATTCACCATCTTTGTTAAATGGATTTACAAATGGTTCACTTTTGAGGAATTTCATGTTTCATTATTTTTTTACTCCCATAATTTGGAATGAAATTGAAAAACCTACTTTTCTATGAAATGTTTTTTAAACTTGAATAATTGGTTTATTTTATAAAATAAGTGAAATGGAATCATGGTGGTATCCTACTATATTCATATCACACCCTACCTACTCACGTTGGTGGGTATATAGTCTTCGTGTCTTGTAAAGGTATCTTTAGGTTGGCCTATGACTACCCTTTGTTTGGAAGAGATTATTGTTTGGGTGATAGTGGTGATTGGAGAGGCACATGGATTTGGTGATTGGGCCTTTGGTTTGTACAAATGGTTGGTTCAAGTTACTTTTGGCCTCTTTTTCCTTCTATTTTGTTTCTTTTAACTTGTGTTGTAATTTTCTAACTCTGTATTATTTGGTTTTTTATTGAATGGTACTTTAGCATTTATCTTCATTTCTCTTTGGTTATGCCTTATTTGGAAGTTATGTTTATATTAATGAGGGTAAAATCATCCCCAATGGTTATATGAGGTACCCTTGATGCTTGTCATCATCACAGGGGGATCAGGGATACCCTTCAGGTATACGATGAGAAGGATTAGAAATTCGATGGATGGATGAACTAGGTTGGTTTTTTGCACTCATAAAGCTCTAAAAATTAAAATCCTTATGGTTAAAATCATCCCAAACCCTAAAATCATCCATCATGGGTGTTACTTCAACATTTAAATTTTTTTATTCAACAAAGAAACATAGTACAAACAGATAGAAAAAACAAAACAAAACAGACCAAATAAACACTCCTAAGGAGGTCTAAAATATTGTAGATCGAGGGAATCCCCTCTAATCAAATTGAATCCTTACAGATTTAAACTAAAAAGATCATGAAAAATAATATTTCCATCGTCAGGAGCACTCATTGAGAATTAGTCCGCCACATTGTTTCCCTCCCACCATGTATTAAAGGCCTTAATACTATCCCCCATGATGCTACTACATTTCCTGATAGTATATAGAATAGACCAAGGGACCGTACCTACACCTTGAAGAGCATTGTACAGAAGTAAAGAATGGTAAGTTTGGTCCTTTTTGGTTAAAAAAATCCATAACTACTATAGCATGATTAAAATCCCTAGGATTTTATCATAACTTTTATTTAGAATTGATAAATACCACCTTTATCAGTTCTTATAAAATTAATAATAAATTCACCCTTTATCAGTACTAAAAAAGCATTGATAAAGTGACCCTTCATCAGCACTTTTATAATCAATGATTAAGTCACCCTTTATCAGTGTTGAAAAATCCCTGATAAAGGGATCCTCCATCTTCAATTTTATAATATTTAATTAAGTCCCCCTTTATCAACACTTCTAAAAGTTCTCATTAAGGGCCATACTATAGTGTGCTGTTAAATTTAGCATCACACTACAACACCACAAATAGGACTAGAAACATCAGAAAAAATAGGTACAAATACAGAGTATAAATGAAATAAAATTTACAACATAAATACAAGAAAAATATATATTATAGACATTTAAAATATTGGTTTATATAATTATATGAGTAAGTAAAAAAATCACAAACATTAAAAAATATCAATATTACTTTGTCTTTGGCCCCTGACCTCGACTCATGTTATTTCTGAACAAACCACCCATGCTAAAGAAAAATAATGCACTTGTATAAAAAAAAATTGTATGTTGGTAATACTATAAATAAATAAATCAAATAGAAAGTGTTTATTTTAAACAAAACTTTAAGTCGTAGTAGGACAAAATGTGTATCAGATTGAGTTATGGTTGATTCTTGCATGTCACACCATTTTTTGTTCATCTTCAAGAATTTTCTATATAAAAATTAAATAAATAATTATAAGATAAAAAATATAAGGAAATTAATTAAGTAATATAATATAGAATTATGAGAAAATAATCTAGCCTCATTTTCTCAGTTTTGATGATGTGATGCGCATTTTAAACTAAAATGACAGTTATATATTGAAAATGCACTCTTGGAGTCATATCGGTCACACCATGCATCGTATTGAGGTGAGGATAATTCCTATACATCCCAAATTACATATGGATAATTTTCCTAAAGTATCAAATTAATTGGAATGTGTTTTCTTGGTTTTGAGTATGTCACTTGTGTTTTTTACTAAAATTTCATTTTAAACTGGAAACACGCACTTTAATTCATAGCGGTCACATAGTGTGTTGGTTTGATGTGATAATGATTCATAAATGTCAAAAATGACTTGTGAATAATTTTTCTAAATTATAAAGACAATGCAAGAATTTTTTATCAGTTTTTAGTGAGTGACATTTTTTGAACTAAAATGTCAATTTCAAACTGATAACGAACACTTTGAGACATACCAGGAACATCGTGTATCAGATTGAGAGGTGAATGATTCCTAAATATTAAAAATTACTTATGGATAATTTTCTGAAGTATCAAAACAATATGAATGTATTTTCTCAGTTTTGGGTATCACAGTTGTCTTTTTTACTAAAATTAATGTCAATTTTAAATAAAAAGACACACTTGGAGTCATACCAGTCATATGGTACGTAGGATTGAGGTGAGGCTGATTCCTACACATAAAAAATTATTTATAGATCATTTTCATAAAGTATCGAACCAATATTAATGAATTTTCTTAGTTTTGAGTATCTCACTAGTTTTTTTTACTAAAATTTTATTTTAAACTGGAAACACGCCCTTTGGTCCATACTGATCACATTATGTGTCGATTTGACATGATATTGATTACTACATGTCAAAAATTAATTATGAATAATTTTCATAAATTATTAAGACAATCCAAGTGTTTTTTCTTAGTTTTCATTGAGTGACACTTTTTAAACACAAATGTCAATTTTAAATAGATAATGTACACTTTGAGTCATTCCAGGCTTATCATTTATCGAATTGATGTGTGGATGATTACTACACATAAAAAATGACTTATGGGTCATTTTCATAAAGTATCAAAACAATATGAATTTTTTCTTAGTTTTGAGTATATCAGTTATCTTTTTTACTAAAATTAATGTCAATTTTATATAAAAAGACACACTTGAAGTCATACCGATCACAAAGTGTGTCAGATTGAGGTGCGGCTAATTCCTACACATCACAAATGAATTATGGATCATTTTATTAAAGTATAAAAACAATATGAATGTGTTTTATTGGTTTTAATTATGTCACTTGTGTTTTTTACTAAAATTTCATTTTAAACTGAAAATGAGCACTTTAAGTCATATCGGTCATATCATGTGTCAGTCTGATGTGAGACTAATTACTATACATCAAAAATGAATTATGAATCTTTATCCTAAATTATCAAGATAGTTTGAGTTTTTTTTCCTTATATTTTAGTGAGTGATACATGTTTTGAACTAAACACTTTGAGTCATACCAGGCACACCATGTATCAAACTGAGGTGCATCTGATTTCTACGAATCAAAAATGATTTATAGATCACTTTAAGATAGTATAAAAACAATATAAATTTATTTTATTAGTTTTTATTATTTTAATTTTATTTTTTACTAATATTAATTTCAATTTTAAATATAGACACACTTAGATTCATATTAATAACACTATGCATCAAATTGAGTTGAGGATGATTCCTACATGTAATAAATTACTTATAAGTAATTTCCATAAAGTATCAAAACAATATAAATGTTTTTATCAATTTTAAGTAGGTCAGATATCTTTTTTACTAAATTTAATGTCAATTTGAATTAAAAATACACACTTGGACTCATATTGGTCACATAGTGCTTTGGATTGAGGTTTGACTAATTCCTACAAATCAAAAATGACTTATGGATAATTTTCATAAAGTATCAAAACAATTTGACTTCATTTTATCAGTTTTGAGTATGTCACTTGAGTTTTTTACAAAAAATAATGTCAATTTTAAATAAAAAGACACACTTAGAGTCATACCGATCACACTGTGTGACGAGTTGAGGTTATACTGATTAAAACATGTAAAAAATAACTTATGGATCATTTTAATAAAGTATCAAAACAATATGAATGTTTTTTCTTAGATTTTGAGTCTTTAACTTGTCTTTTTTACAAAAATTATTGTCAATTTAAAATAAAAAGACACACTTAGAGTTATACCCTTCACATCATGCATTGGATTGAGGTGTGGCTGATTCTAACATGTCAAAAATGAATTATGGATCTTTTCCACATGCTTGTTTTGGGGTGTGACAAAATAAATTATTTTCTGCTTTAAAAATGTAGTAAAGTGTTCAACCGATGTTCTCTCCATAGAGGAGTGCACAAAAATCACATTTTTCACATGAAATTAGTTGAAGAAGTCGACGTTGTTTTTTAAATTGTTTGATTTTAAAAATTAAGTAATTAAAATATATATTGAACACAAATTTATGAAGAGAGTGATGACTTAAAGTTTGGATCAGCTTTTTAAATGTAATCATGGTTGTAAAAATCATTCCCCCTCTCTTCCTATTGAATGATAAATGAAAGACTCCTCGATCAATTTATTCATCACCCTTAGTTTAAGGAAGCAATGGAAACCACTTCTGTGTGCATGAAAATTTGTAAACCATTCCCAAAAACTAAGTATATTTTTGATCATGAATTTTTTCTCATTATAAATATAGAAAAAAATCACTTATTCATCACATGTTCCAACAATTTTAGACACTCACCACCTAACACAATCTACCCGGTCGGTAAAAACTATACTAGGTAGATGGAGTTTAAAGAACTTCATCTAAAGTTGTAAATAATGAATGACACCAAAACACAAAATACAATAAAATTAATAGAATTAGGAACCACTAAAAATAGAAACCAATAAATATAAAAAGAGAGTTTTTAATTAAATCACAAGACTCTAGCATTATAAAAGGAAAACTATCCCTTCCTCGATCACTCAAAATTTTACCCCTCCATGTGAACAGTAATAGAGTTGAATGGGGAAGAAGAGGGAATTATGAGACTAATAAAAGAAAAATTATAAAATAAATATCTCTTAAAGGTTACAGCCCTTAATTATATCCCCTATTTCACCTCTTCAACCCCTTTAATGTAAGTGTATGTACATATTTATAGGGTTGAGAGGTGGAAAATTTTATCTCCATATTCTATACACCAAAAGTTTGAGTTTATTTGATATAGTAAATTGAAGATTCTTGGGATGTTGTATTCACAAAAATTTTTCATCTCTCTATTTTAAATGATCTCTCAAAATCTCATCTTCTTTGTAAAATTTTAAAAAAAATATGCTCAAATTACTAAATAAAACATTTTCTATCTGAGAAGACTCTTTAAATTCCTTCACTTTTACGCATTAAATGGATGCCTTAATGAGAAAAATCTCAATGAAATTTAATTTTAAAATTTTAATCAGATTTATATTACCAATATAGTTAGAATAAACCCATTTGGAAGTCTCTAAGTGGAGATGTTCCTCATTTAATAAGGTGGGATCGATTTTTTCATCCAGAAAAAGTTATCACCTTGATTGATTTTTATGGGCCTGTGGGTTTCAAATTATCACGGGTTCCATAAGAGATAGTTCCATACCACAAACAAGGTAATCATAAAAAAAATAATCCCTCTAATTGGATCAAAATTGTAAAATTTATTCTTGAAATACATAAGTGAAAAAAACTGTTAAATTTACAGAATTAAGAAATTTTCACATTTTAGCCCAAAACTCACCAAAAATGATAAGATGATGAAAATTGAATAAAATTGATTAATTAGAAGGTATTAAATAATTTAAGAAAATATAAAAATTAATAAAAATATTCTCTATAAATTTCTCCACACTTAGGACTTGGACTCCTGGATAAGTAAGCATCAAAATCAAATCAAAGTAAATTCAAAAAACATACCCATGAGATCCACCAATTTTACAAAAAGAAAAAATATATATAATTTTGTAGGATCGAAAAAGTGATGTAGATGCTCAATATACAAGAGGGGGGTGAATTGTATATTTTAAAAAATTCTTTTGGAACCTTTAAAGTTAGTTAAGAATAACTATGTTTTCCTTAAGCAAAGGAAAAGGCTAAGTTTAACAAAGTTAAACTAAGCAAATTCACAACACCTCTTAACTCCTAATGAAAACTAGGAAAGAGATTCCGAATGAGGGTTCCGGAAATATGGTTCCGGAAATTGAAACTTAACAAAAGATTACAATATTAGATTCTACCTTAAAGCGTATAGAATCTAAATGAAACAGAGTACAAGTAAGGAAGTATAAGAAAGTTATACTTTCCTTATATTACAAAATGCAGCAGAAATAAAACAAGTAGTCAAACTACAAGTAACAAGATATAAGTCTTTTAACCCAAAGAGAAGGGTATCCAAAAACCTTGGATAAAGGTCCCTTGATTTATACTTTCAAGCAAGTCTGTCTTACCCACACCAGGGTAAGCCCTTGATACGAAGATCGGAGTCTCTGTCTTGCTATCCCCGCAAGCCCTCAACTTCAAGGTAGTTGGCAACCTCTGTCTCCCTCAGCAAGGAAGCCCTCGAACTTCAAGGTAGTCGGCACCTCTGTCTTCCTATCCTTGGAAGCCCTCAAATGTAATCACCAACATTCGGAGTCGCACGAAGCTTTGAGAGTTAATAAGAGCCTCTCTCTCTAGAAATCACTTCAAGAAAATTAGTCATCCTTTCAGCACTTTCATCAGCTATCAGCACCGAGCTCTTTCAAATGAGCTCCTATTTATAGGTAAGGTCGGCTCCTTCTCCAACGGTCATATTTTCCTTAAATATCGGAGGGACATGTACACGTGTCACTTAGACAACGGTTATTTTATAACAAAACAGACGACATCGTTTTATAACAAAACAAATGTAACAGAATGTACGACATTGTTTTAAACTCTAACATAAAAGTTTGGAATGAACGCTTTGGAGTAAAGGTTCGGTGTGTAATGAAAATAATAAGAGTAAACAAATTTTAGAAGTGTAAGCAATATAAAAGTTCGGAGTCTAACAAATATATTTTTCGGAGTCTGAATTAATTCAGAGTGTATAAAACAGAGATACTCAAATTCTGTTTAATAGGTGAATTCGGAATGAGAATTCGGAATAGGAATTTGTCATCAGAAATCGTAATGAGAATTCGTCATCAGAATTCGTAATGAGAATTCATCATCAGAATTCGTAATAAGAATTCGTCATCAGAATTCGTAATAATAATTCTTCATTGGAATTCGTAATGAGAATTCTTCTTCAGAATTCGTATCCTGAATCTGGAATAGAACTTAGTCAGAGTTCATATCCGGAATTCGGAATGAAACTTCCTTATAGTTCTTATCCAGAATCCGAATCCTAAAACAGAATGCTTTATATCAAAGTTTCAACAATTCCAAGAAAATGAATCTGAATCTCATACTTAAGAAAAATATGGATGAAAAAATGATAAGGATAATTTTTCTTATAAAAGCGATTTTCCTTAAGAAAGCAATTTTCCTTATAAAAGCGATTTTCCTTAAGAAAGAAATTTTCCTAAAGATAAGGTGTTTGTTATTTTCAAAACAAGAAGGAATGGAAAAGTCATAAGGAAAACCTTATTGACTCAACAATCTCCCCCTTTTTGGAAAGCACAAACATCCTTACGAAAAAGAAATTCTAAGAAGAAAGAAAAACAATAAGGCTTATCTCCCTTTTCTTTAAGGATATTAATGAATACGACTAACTCCCCCTTAGGCTTTGAGACTCTAAGTATCGTATTCAGATTTCCGGTGTGATAGATAAGAATGTCTTATTTAATGAAAAATCTCCCCCTTAAACAAACTCTTATTTAGATTTTTTCTTTTTCTTAAGGATCTTTTTCTTCTCCCCCTTTGATAAACTCTTATTAGAGTTCTTCATTTTCTTAAGGATCTTTTCCTTCTCCCCCTTTGTGATTTTCAAAAAGAATTGGAGGGAATGGAAAAAATAACAAAGTACCTGAAATATTAGTAATGACAACAATAGAAACGACAAGCACAACTTTCATTAATTTTGAAATCTCAGCAACAAAAAGAATACAACAAAAAGATCGGATTTGGTTATTTAGGATCTTTTTCCTTCGACATGAGCCCCTTTAGAATATTCTTGATCTTCTTCAGGTCTTTATGATCTTCTTCATCTTGCTTCTCTAAGACAACTATTCTTGCGGATTGAGCTTCAATTTTTTCTTCCTGGGCTTTTAGATTTTCTTCCTGAGCTTTGATCTTTTCTTCCTGAGCCTTTATCCTTTCTTCAAAATCAATCCGATGATCCCTTTCAAACTTCCAGTTTTGAGAAACGGAATTCAGCTTCCCATTCAGATCTATCACTTCTTGAATCCGGAAGTTCTTTTCTTCTGTCAGCTTCTCTTCAAAAGATGAAGTTAACTCATTTATCTTCTTGTCCTCAGTTTCAAAAGCATCTTTAACATTGTCTTGAAACTCATCGAACAACCTCATCTCTTCCACAGTCTTCTTCGACCAGTTTTTCATCCTCTTACAAGATTTTATATGAGCTTCGTAACCAACAAAAAACGTTTTGAACTGAGCCTCAATCTCAACGCACTTGTCCATAACCATAGATACGGAGTCATTTTTCTGATTCAACGCATGTTGGAGCATCTGGAATCTTGAATCAATACTAGAGAATGTCGGAATGGATCCCACCAACTTCTTTAAAGACTGGACAACAAAATCATGCCCCAACGAGGATGACTCCGAATCTGAAATCTTGCTTGGAGATTTTTCTTCCTCAATAAGCTCCAACTTCCTTTTAGACGAATCACCATATTCTATTTTCTTGCTAGCCACTGATTTTGGTGTTTCAACAAGGAGTTGCTTTCCCTTGTCTTTTTTCGGAATAGATTCTTGATCAGGAGTTTTCTGCTCCCCAGTAGACACTTGAACAATCTCATCAACAACTTTCTGAACAACATCTTCCTCATTCTTATCCTTCTCTGGAGTTACTAACTTAGAGGATTCAGCCTCTGAAGTTCGGAGTGATAGATGTTCCGAAGGTGATCCTTTATAATCATCCACTTGTTTCAAAAGATATCCTATTTCACCACTTCCTTCAGCAGCTTCTTCTTCCTCTCCCACTTGCTGAATCTGCTCAATTTTCTCAACATGCTCAGCTGTAGTCTCTTCCGGAAAATCAAGGTTTCTTTCTGGAGTCTCAGGTAGAGATTCCAGGGAGAAAGATCTCGGAACTGGGATGCTTCCGGATACCATCTCATTAAACTTTAATAACGCTTGGACTGCCTCGGCTTCTGACATCTTCTTCTTAAGCTTCTTTTCCTTTGCTTGTTTTTCAAGCTCATCAGCAGTTCTCTCCTTTAATGCCTTAGCTTCCGTAGGGTCCAATCCGAACTGCGGATCCCCTACTTTCCTTTTCTCTTTATCAGCTCTCCACTTCGTAACTACCTCATCAGGATAGGTCTTCTTCTTCTTTGGTTTGGGAGGAGCGGTTTGAACTTCCTTAGACTTAGGATCTTGGACTACAGCTGCAACTTCCTTCAACTTTATTTTCTTTACTGGTTTGGATGATTCCGGTTTAGCAGCCTTCAGAACCGTTTCTTCTTGATTAGGCAAATCAACGAACTCACCAATCTCCTTGTTGAAAGCCACATCCATCCTCTTAAGGGTGTCATCACTAACCAACAAAATTTTACAAACCCTTGGCTTAGATCTGCAATCTTCCTTGAAAGATTCAAGGCACCGGACTATCAACTTTGATAATATTGATGGGTACATTACGATCTGAGCTCTGAGATTTCCTTTCTTAAGATTCTCAATGGTTATAAGAATGTGCCTCATGAAGTTAAACTTCCTTAGATTTATCAGGAAATCTAAGATATAGATCTCACTCTTCTTCAAGCTGTCTTTATCGCCTTTTCTCGGTATGATAAGTCCTTGCACCCACAACTCAAGAATCCGGAAGTTTGTGGATAGACTTGCAATCTTCGGAGCCTTGTCATCAGCCAGTCCGAGGGTTCCTAATGCTTTTTCCTTGTCGAAGCTACCCTTAGAGTCCGGCAATACATGAGAAATAAATTCGGCTTCTCCTTCATAGGACAACCCTACCAAGCTTGCTGCCTTGGTATAAGAAAGTTTGTAAGTCTTGCCATAAGACTTAAAAGAAAACTTCTCCCTATTATCTTCCTGGAAGAAGGAAACAATTTCATAGAACTCAACAAGTAACTCTGTAAAAACATCATCTTGAGTCCCCGGTTTGGATACAGCAACATCTTACCAGCCATTCAACTTAATGTTCTTTGAGATAAGAGAATCATAGTTGTTGAAGAAATCCGGATGGACTAACCTTTCTCTGTAAACTAACCACTGAGAAATAGGCTTGGTGGAAGACATTTCTTGAGATGCTAACTCCGCAGACATTCGGATCTATAATCCTCTGAGAAGTTCGGAACGGAGACAACTGTAGTTCAGAATGGCCTTAAAATAGAGAGGTAGAGATTCGGGATGCGAGAGCTTGAGATCGATGTGGGACGAGTATTTGGGTCCCCTTTATATAGGCAATGAAACGACGGTTCAACTTCCACGGTTGATCTAACGGTTGTGATAAGCTGAGATCAAATCTGACGGTTGAAAACTTGAATCCGATCTTTTTGAGTTTTTTTATTTAAACAAGGAATTAAGAAAACTAAATTCCGAAAACATAATACAAGAAAATGCCAGCAAGTAAAATATGACTACGAAAACTTGAGTAAGGTAATCATACCTTTCGGATTGGCTGAGGAGGATTATTCGTAATGGATAATATAAAAAAATGATTACGAAAAAAAAACTTTATTATGAAAAGACAAAGTTCTCAAAAGTTTACTATGGAAAACAATCTCACTACGAAAAACTCAGTACGAAAAAGTCAATACGAAAAACACATTACAGGTAAAAAATCGGTACAAAAAAACTGGTTATGAAACTGACAGTATGTAAATTTTCATTCTGGAAATTTTCAATATGAACACTTCCATTCCAGAAGTATTCTGTACGAGAATGTCCATTTTGAAAAATTTTAGTTCCGGAAGTTCCATTCCGGAAATCTTCTTTCTGAAAAGTTTGAAAACAAAAAAAAAATTTTTAAAAAAAAACTTTGTTAAACTAACAAACAAATGTACTCCCCCTATGAAAAGGAGTTTATTACTGTAAGGAGACTTTTTCAACAGAAAGTTAATTAAGAAAGATTACCTTACGGTTATCATTCCTAACTTCTATTTAATATATTCAAATCTATCAGAAGGCAAAGATTTTGTGAAAATATCAGCAAGTTGATCTTGCGTTCCGATAAACTGAAGAATAATATCTCCTTTAAGTGTGTGATCCCTAAGAAAGTGATGTCTAATATCTATGTGTTTTGCACGAGAGTGATGTGCAGGGTTTTTACTTAGGGCAATGGCACTTGTGTTATCACACAAAATTTGAGTTTTAGTAAAACTCAAGCCATAGTCTGTGAGTGTGTGTTGCATCCACAACACTTGTGCACAACAACTTCCAGCTGCTACATATTCAGCTTCAGCAGTGGAGAGTGCTACAGAATGTTTCTTCTTGCAGGACCAAGAAACTAAATAATCTCCTAAGAAATGACAAGTTCCGGATGTACTTTTTCTATCCATTCTACATCCACCAAAGTCAGCATCAGAAAAGCTTTTTAAAACAAAATCATTTCCAGAAGTATAAAATAATACTAGATCCATGGTTCCCTTAAGGTAGCGAAAAATTCTTTTTACTGCCTTTAAGTGAGATTCCTTAGGATTGGATTGATATCTTGCACATAATCATACTGAAAACATTAAGTCTGGTCGACTAGCTGTTAAGTAAAGTAGACTTCCTATCATACCTCTAAAAGATGTTTGATCTACTGGTTTCCCAGCTTCGTCAAGATCTAAAGAGTTTGAGGTACCAATGGGAGTATTTATACTTTTAGTGTTGTCATAACCATACTTTTTAAGAAGATCTTTAATATACTTATGTTGAGATATGTAGATTCCTTCTGGTTTTTGAGAAATTTGAAAACCAAGGAAAAATTTTAACTCACCCATCATACTCATTTCAAACTCAGATTTCATTAGACTAGCAAAAGAGTCAGTCAAAGATTGCTGAGTTGAACCAAATATAATGTCATCAACATAAATTTGAACAATCAAAACATTTTTCTTATCTTTCTTTATAAAAAGGGTTGGATCTGCATTTCCCTTAACATAGTTATTTTGAAGCAAAAATCCAGTGAGTCTATCATACCACGCTTGTGGGGCTTGTTTAAGGCCATACAAAGCTTTGGTAAGTCTAAAAACATGATCAGGATGTTTTGTATCTTCAAAGCCAGGAGGTTGTTCAAAAAAAACTTCCTCTTGAACATAACCGTTAAGAAAAGCACATTTCACATCCATTTGGAAAAGTTTGAAATTAAAGAATGCTTCAAAGGCAAGTAGAATACGGATAGATTCAAGTCTAGATACTGGAGCATAGGTTTCTTCATAGTATATTCCTTCTTGTTGATTATAGCCTTTAGCAACAAGTCTAGCTTTATTTCTAACAATGACTCCATTTTCATCACATTTATTTCTGAAAACCCATTTTACTCCAATAACAGAAGTTTCCTTAGGTCTTTCAACCAAGGTCCAAACTTTATTCCTTTCGAATTCATTTAGTTCATCTTGCATTGCTTTGATCCAATCATCATCACTTAAATCTTCATCAGTGCTTTTAGGTTCTAATTGGGAAAGAAATGCTAGATGTTCTACTTCATTTCTTAAGGAACTTCTAGTCCTTACAGGTTGGTTTACATCACCAATGATACTATCACTGGGATGATTCTTAAGAAACACCTGATTTGGGTTTTTTAAAACCTGTTCATCAACATAGGGTAGAAAGTCTTCTGGGGTAAATGTTTCAGAAGTATCTTCTAGAACAATTTCCTTATCAGAAGGTTCTTCTATCAAAGGTTGAAAATCAGTTTTTGAAAACACATCCGAAGATGTAAGTTGAGATGCTTTAAAAACAAAAGGATCTGATTCATCAAATTTTACATGTACTGTTTCCTCAACAGTGCAGGTATTTTTATTAAAAACTCTATAAGCCTTAGAAGTTGTGGAATAACCTAAGAAAATTCCTTCATCAGATTTTGGTGCGAATTTATGTAAGTTATCTTTAGTATTCAAAATGAATACTTTGCAACCAAAAACCTTAAAGTAGGATAGTCTAGGTTTTCTACCATTCCATAACTCATAAGGAGTTTTATTAAGAAAAGGACTAATCAAAACTCGATTTATAGTATAACAAGCAGTACTTACAACTTCAGCCCAGAAATGTCTAGCAATAGAATATTCACTCAATATGGTTCTAGTTATTTCTTGAAGAATTCTATTTCTTCTTTCAACTACACCATTCTGTTGAGGAGTTCTAGGTGCTGAAAAATTGTGATTAATACCTTTCTTACTACAAAAAGTTTCAAAAACAGAATTTTGAAATTCTCCTCCATGATCACTATGAATAGTTTTCAATGGAAGGTTTTTCTCATTTTTAACTTGATATCTAAAACTTTTGAAATAGGAAAAAGCTTCAGATTTCTTTGCTAGAAAATAGACCCAAGTAAATCTAGTGTAATCATCAACTAGAACAAACACATAGTATTTGCCTCCAATACTTCCAGTTTGTGTTGGACCAAAAAGATCCATGTGCACTAACTGTAATGCATCAGTTGTTGAGACTTCACCGATTTATTTAAAACTAGATTTATGTTTCTTTCCATATTGACAAGGATCACAAACTTTAGAAGAATCAAATCTAAGCTCCGGTAGATCCTTAACTAGTTTCTTCTTAGAGAGTTTTCATAGGTTTCTAAGATTACAATGACCTAGTCTTCTATGCGATAACCAAGAATGATCTTCCATTTCACTTAGGCAAGGTAAATCTTGGCTTCTAATATCTTCTAAGTTCAAGGTGTAAACATTCTCTTTCCTGTTGGCTGATAGAATAAATTCTTCCTTGGAATTGTGTACTAAACACTTATCATTCCTAAAATTCACAAGGTAACCTTCATCACATAACTGACTTATACTAATGAGGTTGTGCTTAAGACCCTTAACAAAAAGGACATTTGAAATCAAGGTTTTACCAAGAAAAACAATATTACCAATACCAACAATCTCTCCCTTAGCATTGTCTCCGAAAGTTACCTTTCCTCCTTTCGTTTTGATAATCTTTTCAAAAAAGATTTTGTTACCCGTCATGTGCCGGGAACATCCACTATCCATGTACCATGTATTGTTGCTGGTACTTTCTTTATTATCCTGAAATCAAGAAGAAAATTAGATTTTCGGAATCCAAACTGGTTTGGATCTGAGATTTCCAGACAATAAAATTTTAGGTACCCACATCTTCTTAGAAAAATAAGCTTTGTGAAATCCTAGAGATTGGGTTTTGTTTAAGGAACAATTCTTTGTCTAGTGACCACCACATTGACACTTGGTACAAAATGGGGCACTTTGAGGAACAAAATAATTGTTACTGAAAATAGGTTTTGCATGGGTATAACCAAATCCGGATTTATTTCTTAAAGATCGTATTTGGGAATACATCTTATCAAAATTTTCTTTACCATGGGTAAAGTTTGATAAACACTTCTTTAAGGAAAAAATTTCGGACTTGAGTTTTACAACCAAGTTTTTATCCTCAAAATCATTAGTTTTTGAACGAGATTTAGGCTTGAAAACATTTTTCTTAGAAATTACTTTTTATAATTCTTTAGAAAGTTTGTTCTTCTCAGAACTTACTTCCTCAAGATTTTTTGAAATACTTTCAAAATAAGCATTTTTCTTATCAAGATCTTTAGAAAGATCTGATATCTCTTTTGTAAGAATAGAATTCCTAGAGTTTGCCTTGTCAAGTTTCTTATTGAGTTTGGAATTCTCAATCTCAAGAAGTTCAGCAAACCTAGAGACTTCTTCATAAGTAGGTAAATTATTTTCCTCATCAGAAGATGATTCTTCATCAGAAGAGTTATAATACTTACAATCATTAGAATTTAAAGAAACATTGATCAATGATTCAGCATTTCGTACCTTAGCCATAAGACAATGATTATCAATAGGTAATCTGGATATAAGACCAAGATTATTCTGTCCTGAAGATTCATAATCAGAAGATTCATCTGAAGAGTCACCACCACTAGCACTCCAGGTGTCATTAGCTTTCAGAACTTTCTTAGCTTTAGCTTTATAATACTTCTTTCTGTTCCTGTCTGAATGTCTTTCCTTCCTTTCTTTCTTTTTGAGCATAGGGCAATCTGGTCTAATATGTCCAGCTCTCTTACATTCATAACAAGTAACTTCTCCATCTTTCTTATCTTTCCTTTCCTTTTTCTTATACTTAGTTTGAAAATTTATCTGTCCAGCTATCTTGTTCATCCTTCAAGCAAGATTGGCTAATTCATTTTTAGAGACTTCACTCTCACTAGATTCGGATTGGAAAATAACTTTCTTAGACTTGGATCTGGTTACTCTCTCAGGAGTCTTAGCTTTCATCTGATTTGAAGTTGTAGTAAAAGCAACAGTACCATTTCCATTCTTTTTCTTGATGTTGTCAGCATCTCTCTTCATTCTAGTTTCGTGTTGTAGAAGAGTTACAAATAATTCATCAAGAGTAATTTGAGTGACCTTCCTGTTCTCATCTATAGCTGTTCTCTTGGATTCCCACTCATTGGGCATAATGTCAATTATCTTTTCCACAAGAGCTTCATCATCTAAACCTTTCTCTCCCATAGATTGTAGACTGTTGACAATAGTCATAAATCTTTGTTGAACTTTACAGATAGGTTCTCCATAAGGAAAATTGAAGCCATGATATTCAGCTCTAAGCATAGCTCTTCTAGTTTCAATCACCTTGGAAGTTCCAAAGTGTGTGACTTCTAACTTCTTCCATATACAGTTAGCTGTTTCACAAGAAGAAATTTGGCTATATATATTTCTGGTCATTGAACATAGCAAAGTGTTACGTACCTTATAGTTTAGTTGATATTCTTGCTTTTCCTGGTTAGTAAAGGTTCTGACTTCCTTGTCAGGAATTTTATAATCACCAGTAAGCATAACAAATTTGTCTACTCCAGTATTGATAACAAAAGTCTTCATACGATCTCTCCAGTACTCATAGTCATTACCATCAAAGATTGGTGGTCTTGTAGGATTCAGATTGTCAATTGATCCAACATTAATTCCTGCCATACTTAAATAACTTTGCACACAAACTTGTTAGTAGCAAAGAATCATAATAACAAAGTTCGGAATGATAAAAGTTCGGAATAGAAATTCGGAATCAAAAAGTGAGCAAGAAAAACTTGTATGTGAGTACAAGTATTTCAGAGACCTCCTTTGATACCAATTGTAGGATCGAAAAAGTGATGTAGATGCTCAATATACAAGAGGGGGGTGAATTGTATATTTTAAAAAATTCTTTTGGAACCTTTAAAGTTAGTTAAGAATAACTATGTTTTCCTTAAGCAAAGGAAAAGGCTAAGTTTAACAAAGTTAAACTAAGAAAATTCACAACACCTCTTAACTCCGAATGAAAACTAGGAAAGAGATTCCGAATGAGGGTTCCGGAAATATGGTTCCGGAAATTGAAACTTAACAAAAGATTACAATATGAGATTATACCTTAAAGCGTATAGAATCTAAATGAAACGGAGTACAAGTAAGGAAGTATAAGAAAGTTATACTTTCCTTATATTACAAAATGCAGCGGAAATAAAACAAGTAGTCAAACTACAAGTAACAAGATATAAGTCTTTTAACCCAAAGAGAAGGGTATCCAACAACCTTGGATAAAGGTCCCTTGATTTATACTCTCAAGAAAGTCTGTCTTACCCACACCAGGGTAAGCCCTCGATACGAAGATCAGAGTCTCTGTCTTGCTATCCCCGCAAGCCCTCAACTTCAAGGTAGTTGGCAACCTATGTCTCCCTCAGCAAGGAAGCCCTCGAACTTCAAGGTAGTCGGCACCTCTGTCTTCCTATCCTTGGAAGCCCTCGAATGTAATCACCAACATTTGGAGTCGCACGAAGCTTTGAGAGTTAATAAGAGCCTATCTCTCTAGAAATCACTTCAAGAAAATTATTCATCCTTTCAGCACTTTCATCAGCTATCAGCACCGAGCTCTTTCAAATGAGATCCTATTTATAGGTAAGTTCGGCTCCTTCTCCAACGGTCATATTTTCCTTAAAGATCGGAGGGACCTGTACACGTGTCACTTAGACAACGGTTAGTTTATAACAAAACAGACGACATCGTTCTATAACAAAACAAATGTAACAGAATGTACGACATCGTTTTAAACTCTAACATAAAAGTTCAGAATGAATGCTTCGGAGTAAAGGTTTGGTGTGTAATGAAAATAATAAGAGTAAACAAATTTTAGAAGTGTAAGCAATATAAAAGTTCGGAGTCTAACAAATATATTTTTTGGAGTCTGAATTAATTCAGAGTGTATAAAACAGAGATACTCAAATTCCGTTTAATAGGTGAATTCGGAATGAGAATTCGGAATAGGAATTCGTCATCATAAATCGTAATGAGAATTCGTCATCAGAATTCGTAATGAGAATTCGTCATCAGAATTCGTAATAAGAATTCGTCATCAGAATTCGTAATAAGAATTCTTCATTGGAATTCGTAATGAGAATTCTTCTTCAGAATTCATATCCTGAATCTGGAATAGAACTTAGTCAGAGTTCATATTCGGAATTCAGAATGAAACTTCCTTATAGTTCTTATCCAGAATCCGAATCCTAAAACAGAATGCTTTATATCAAAGTTTCAACGATTCCGAGAAAATGAATCCGAATCTCATACTTAAGAAAAATATGGATGAAAAAATGATAAGGATAATTTTTCTTATAAAAGCGATTTTCCTTAAGAAAGCAATTTTCCTTATAAAAGCGATTTTCCTTAAGAAAGAAATTTTCCTAAAGATAAGGTGTTTGTGACTTTCAAAACAAGAAGGAATGGAAAAGTCATAAGGAAAACCTTATTGACTCAAAACATTCCTCCTAAAAGACCATTATTTAAAGTTCTAAATTCATATAATTCAATATATTTCCAATTAATTTCTCCTCCAATTCACAGAAAACACTTACCTTACATGGATTTTCTCTCATCTCACAAATGTCAATTTTTAACATGGCTTTTCTCATCAAAACCCATGAAAGAGTCGACATAGTATTGATAAATTCTTACTTATAGACCCGATGTGAGTCAAGGAAAAGTTTCTATCATGATGAATTTTCATGTTTGTTCTATGTATTTTGGTTGTTAGGATTTAGATGTCAAAAAATATGAGGCAAAATAAGGAGGGTTTGGCTCTTTTTGAAGAAAAATTACATGATTCCAATTTTCACTCAAGAATGGTATCCTCCTCACTCCCCTTAGTAGAAAATAAACTCCATAATCATGAAAACTCAAGGAAATTTTACACCATTCAATATTTTAGAAGTAAAAATTTCAATCTTATCAAAATTGTTTTTCTTGAAAACTCCAGATATGCACATCTTTCTTTCTCCTTTGGAAGATCCATAAAAGCACAACTTCTTTATCATGAAAGATTAAAGAAGGAATAAATTTCAAAAGAATGAATTTTTTTCAAAATTAAACACATATATTAATCATTTTATTTTCTAACCAAATTATCATCAAATTAGGTGGCATAATACAATAAAAATTCCCCCCACACTTAAGTTCAACTAGATCATAAAATTTCACTTAAAGTGTAGGTTGGATAGGGAAATTGGATTATAATGTGGATAACCTAATAGGATATTCATGTATTTTAAGGGATAACAGGATTAAAAGTATATTTAAGTCTATAATAAAAATGATTATCTTGAAAAGGGGGATTTGAAACCAAAGAAATGTCACAATCATTTAAAACATAAGTACCTCAAACACTCAACTTTTTAGAGGAATAAATCAAATTCCTATTAAAGAAAGAATGTTATATTTCTTTAAAGAAGTAGATTTAATTTAAATATTATGAAAAAAATGGTTCATAATCTTTATGTTAAAGTGGTTTAAAAGATAAATATTATGATATGTGGCATAAGATTTAAAAATTAGAGTACTTTTCATGAAATTACCAAAGTTATAAACTTGAAACAAAGTCATTTCAGTATTCATTTAAGCTCAGATTCATGGATTAAATTATTTCACTCATGTAAATGAGTTTAAAATTTTGAAAATATAGTCATTTCAGATCAAAAGTTTCAAAAACATTAAAAAAAATTAAAAAGAAACACCCAAAAACTTAAAAATAATTTTCTTTTTTTTAAACAGAAAAATAGGAATTTTGATAATCCTAAACTATAAAGGTTACCTCCCCCACATTAAATGATGTAGTTTCATCAATTAATTAAAGTGGATTTAACCTGTAATCAGATTTTTAATTTAATCACAACAAAAAGTATTAAGGAGATGTATAACCTTACTTATCCACAATGCGGATTTGAGTTAAGATCCTAAGTGTTACACACTAAAAACCTACAAGAAAATGAAAAAGAAAACATAAGAAATTTATTAAAATAAAATAAAGGGGAAATATAATTATAATAGAATTATAGATATTGGTTTAATTTCCTAAGTGGGCCCTGGGTTTTGACTACCTCTGGATGGGAAGTTCCAGTTGGTTATCCCAATATGACGGTGGGTGTAGTTTCTTTCTCATGAACTATCAAAAATTATTCTTTCTAGTATACACTTGTTCCTTTTTGTTGTGGAATCCATGAATATAGTATGAAAAATATACCCCCATGGTAATAATATTCAACTTTCATAGTGGGTGTAGGACAATTAATGAGTTCTCTTCTTTCTTGGTTTCCACATGCACAACTTCTTCTTCATTCTCCAGTGGTTGTTGAAGGTATGTTGCATCAATGGAAAAATAAAAGGGAATGTCATGGTGTAATTCTATTTGAACAAAATTAAAGTATGAATAATCAATATCAAATTATTCCCTGTTAAAGTAAGCATCTTGTGTCTTATTTTCCTCAAGAAAATCTACTTTGATCTTCTCATGTACTACCTCCAAAAAATGTTCAACAATTTTAAGGAGATACATATGTTCCTATTTAGATGAATATAATTTTTATTCTTCTTCATACTCTAAGGAAATGCAAGTTTTTGAAAAAATTGAAAATTTAAAACAATTATAAGTGATACTAAATTCAGTTTCAACAAAATTAGAAGATAATGAGTTCGTGAAAAATCATCTCCCTGAGTTTTTTCAACTTTAATTGCTTCTTCAGTGGGAGGTTCCTCTTGTAGTTGAATTTCACTAGATAGAGTTAGGTATTTAGGGTTCTCTATATTCTCTTCAAATTAATCACTTTTATGGTGTATTACTTCAATAGTGTTGTCTCTTATAGTTTTTAAGGAATATAGGTAACAAGTAGTTCCTCAGGCTCATTATATAAGTCATACAGATCTTTTTGATCTCCCATGAATAACTTAGTAGAAAAATATTCCTCCTTGGCCTCCTCAGGTTCTTACTTAGGTTATGTTTGCTCCATCAATGGACAAACATATTCAAATTCTAGTTATAATTTTATCTCTAGTTTTTTTATGTATTTTTTAAGTTCTTACACCTAAAATTTTTCATAATCGGTCTCTTATATTTTTTCACCTCAACTATTTCTTGATAAAATTATAGGAAGTACTCCTGGAGTTCTCTGGCCAATCCCTCCAACACTGGGTATTTGAGGTTCTCTTTAAGTTCTTGGATGAGATCCTTGAATTCATCATCCTTGATGATTTGGATTCAATATCCTCTAATCTGTTTAACAAAGATATAAAAATTATCCTCCATATACCAAATAGATTTTAAAATTTCTTTTTAATTTTTTTTTAATTTCAAAAGAGTTAAATATTTACAATTAGATTATTGGCACTACCTCCCTGTAACAGTATCCAAGTTCTGACACATGCTTATCATGGGGTGTGACAAAAACAATTATTTACTAAGTTAAAATTTAATAAAGTCAATAACATAAGTTGTATATAGATAGTAGAGCACAAAAATCAAGTTTTTCACTTGAAATTAGATAAATAAGTGGAGGTTGTTTTTCAAATTGTTTGATTTTAAAAAATAAATAAAGAAATTAAAATAAAGGTTAAATAAAAATTGATAAAGAGAGTGATTGAGTGAAGGTGGGATAACATTTTTCAATTTCTCCATGGTCATAAAAAACATTCTCCCTCTCTTCCTATTGAAAGATAAATGAAAGACTCTTTGATTGATTTTTCAGTCACCCTTGGTTGAAGGAAGCAATAGAAACCACTCTTGTGTGCATGAAAATTTATAAACCATTTATAAAAAACTAAGGAAAGTCACAATATTAAATTGTTTCTCCTTAGAAATATAGAAAATATTCACTTATTCTACACACATTCCAATGATCATATACAATCACCACCTAACATAATATGCTTGATTGAGACAAACTACACTAGGTAGATGGAGTTTAAATAACTTCAACCAAAGATATAAAAAATAAATGACACTAAAACCCAAAACACAATCTCATTAATATAATTAAGAAACAATAAAAAAGCACACAATAAAAAACTAGAGTTTTAAATTAAAGCACAAGACTCTGACATTACAAAAGGAAAACTCCCCCTTCCCTGATCACTCAAAATGTTTACCCCTCCACGTGAAGGGTAATATAGTTGAATGGGGAATAAAAGAAAATTATGAGACTAATAAAAGATAAAGTAGAAAATACAAAAATCTTAAAGGGTAAAATCATCCATAATATCCCCTCTTTAACATCTTAAAATCTTTTAATGTAAGTGGATGCACATATTTATAGGGTTGAGAGGTGGAAAATTTTCCCTCCAGATTTTGTACACTGAGAGTTTTAGTTTATTTATTATAGTAAATGGAATATTCTTGAGAATTTTTATTCATAAAAGTTTTTTATCTCTATATTATACATGATTACTAAAAATATAATCTTATTTTGAAAAGGTTTTGAAAAAATTATGTCTAGATTACTAAAGAAAACTTTTTATATCTGAGAAGACTCTTCAACTTCCTCCACTTTGGCATATTAAATGGATTAATTAATGAGTGAACTTCTCAATGAAATTTAAATTTGAAATTATAATTGAAGTAATAATTAAAATTCAGCTATAATCAACTAATTTTTACTTATCTAGCCCTAGATATGCCTCATTTACTAATGTGGGGTCCAATCTGTTGGCCAGAAAAAGTTTTTAAATTGATTGATTTTTTTAGGCATGTGGGTTTCGAATTAACTCTAGTTTCAGAAGAGAAAATTATATCCCATAAAAAATGAAGAATAAAAAATTAATCACTCCAATTGGATTAAAAATTTAAATATTACTCTCAAAATACAGAAGTCATAGAGAACTGTTAAATTTACAAAATTAAGCAATTTTCACATTTTAGCCCAAAACTCACCAAAAATACTAAAATGATGAAAACCATATAAAATTGATTAATTTTATGGGAATAAATCATTAAAACACACTTAAAAATAATGAATATATTATTGATGTCAATTTATTTCCTAAAGTATCAAAATAATTTGAAATTTTTTGCTCAGTTTTGAGTATGTCAGTTGTATTTTTTACAAAAAATAATGTCAGTTTTAAATAAAAAGACACACCTGGAGTCATACCGGTTAAACCTTGTATTAGATTGAGTTGAGTATGATTAATACATATCAAAAATAAATTATGGATTTTTTTTCTTAAATTATCAATACAATATGAATGTGTTTTATTGGTTTCAAGTATGTCACTTGTGTCTTTTACTAAATTTTCATTTTAAACTAGAAACACGCACTTTGAGTCATAATGGTCACATCATGTGTAGGTTTTATTTGAGACTAATTACTACACATAAAAAATGAATTATTAATAATTTTAATAAATTTTCAAGACAATTATAGCATGTTTTCTTGATTTTCTGTGAGTGAAACGTGTTTTGAGCTAAAATGACAATTTTAAACTAATAATGGACACTTTGAGTCATATCAGGCACACTGTGTATCAGATTAAGGGGATAATAATTCCTACATGTCAAAAATGACTTATAGATTGTTTTGATAAATTATAAAAACAATGAAAATGAATTTGATTAGTTTTGATTATGTCATATGTCTTTTTTACTAAAATTAATGTCAATTTTAAATAAAAAGACATGCTTGAAGTTATTTGGAGAACATCGTGAATCAGATTGGGGTGATTATTATTCATACATGTCAAATATGGATTATGTATCATTTTTATGAATTATTAAAACAATCCTAATGTGTTTTATTGGTTCTGAGTATGTTGGAACTCTTTTTTACTAAAATTATTATCATTTTTAAATAAAAAGACACACTTGGAGTCATACCAGTCAGACCATACATCGGATTGAGGTGAAGTAGATTCCTACAAATAAAAAATGACTTATATATTATTTTACTAAAGTATAAAAATAATCTGAATGTTTTTTCTCAGTTTTGAGTATATCCCTTGTCTTTTTTACTAAAATTAATGTCAATTTTAAATAAAAATATGCACTTGAAGTCATACTGGTCACACTGTGCATCAGATTAAGGTGAGTATGATTCCTAAAAATAAAAATGTCTTATGGATTGTATTCCAATATCATAAAAACAATAGTACTACATTTTATCAAGTTTTGAGTATGTTTCATGTCTATTTTACTAAAATTAATGTCAATTTTAAATAAAAAGACACACTTTGAGTCATACCAGTCACACCATGCATCTGATTGAGGGGAGGCTGATTAAAAAATGTCAAAAATGAATTATGGATGATTTTCCTAATGTATAAAAACAATAAAAATGTGTTTTATTAGTTTTGAGTATGTCAGTTGTCTTTTTTACTAAAGTTAATGTCAAATTTAAATAAAAAGACACACTTGGAGTCATATCGGTCACACCGTTTGTCAGATTGAGGTGAGGCTGAGTCATACACATCAAAAATGACTTATGGATCATTTTCCTAAAATATAAAAATAATAATAATTAATTTTCTCAATTTTAAGTATTTTACTTGTGTGTTTTACTAAAATATAATTTTAAACTAGAAACATTAACTTTGAGTCATACTGATCACATCGTGTGTCAGTTTGATGTGAAACTGATTCCTACACATCAAAAACGACTTATGAATAATTTTAATAAATTATCAAGACAATATAAGCATGTTTTCTCATTTTTCAGTGAGTGAAACATGTTTTGAACTAAAATGTCAATTTTAAATTGATAATGGACACATTAAGTCATATCAGGCACACTGTGTATTGGATTGAGGTGCATCTAATTCCTACATGTCAAAAATGACTTACTGGTATTTTTTCCAAAGTATCAAAGTAATAAAAAATGATTTTCCTTGGTTTTAAGTATGTCATTTGTCTTTTTTACTAAAATTAATGCAAATTTTAAATAAAAAGACACATTTAGAGTCATACTGGGAACACCATGCATCAGATTAAGGTGCATTTGATTCCTACACATCAAAAATTACTTGATCATTTTAATAAAGTATCAAAACAATCTAAATATTTTTTTTAGTTTTAAGTATGTCAGTTGTCTTTTTTAATAAAATTAATGTCAATTTTAAATAAAAATACACACTTAAAGTCATACCATTCACATCATGTATCAGATTGAGGTGTAACTGATTTCTACACATCAAAAATGAACTATGGGTTATTTTTATAAAGTATCAAAATAATTAGAATGTGTTTTATTGGTTTTGAGTTTGCCACTTATCTTTTTTACTAAAATTAATGTTAATTTTAGATAAAAAGGCACAGTTGGAGTCATTATGGTCACACTATGCATCAGATTGAGGTTAGGTATATTCTTACAAATCAAAAATGATTTATAGGGTAATTTTTCTAATGTATCAAAACAATATAATTGAGTTTGTTAAGGTTTTTAGTATTTTTCTTTCCTTTTTTACTATAATTAATGTCAATTTTAGATAAAAAGACACACTTGGAGTCATAACAGTCAAACCATGCATTGAATTGAGGTGTATTTCACATCAAAAATGACTTATGGATTTTTTTCCTAAATTATAAAAACTACATGAATGCATTTTATCAGTCTTAAATATGTCAGTTTTCTTTTTTACTATAATTAATGACAATTTTAAAATAAAAATACACAATTTGAGTCATACCAGTCACACCATGCATCAGATTGAGTTGATGATGATTCCTACTCAACAAAAATTACCCAAATTTGTTTTCTTGATTCTAAGTATGTCACTTTTTTTACTAAAATCTCATTTTAAACTGGAAACATGCACTTTGAGTCATATCAGTAACATCGTGTGTTAGTTTGACATGAGACTAATTCCTACACATCAAAAATGAATTATGAATTATTGTCCTAAATTATCAAGATAATCTGAGTGTGTTTTTATTGTTTTTTAGTGAGTGTTGTATGTTTTAAATTAAAATGAAAATTTTAAACTGATAATTGAAACTTTGAGTCATACTGGGCACACCGGGTATCATATTGAGGTGAGGATAATTTATACACATCAAAAATTACTTATAGATCATTTTCATAATGTATCAAAATAATCCAAATGTGTTTACTTGAATTTTAGTCTATTAGTTATATTTTTTACTGAAATTAATATCAATTTTAAATAAAAAGACACACTTGGAGTCATACCTGGTGCATCATGCATTATATTGAGGTTTAGCTGATTCTAAAATGTCAAAAATGACTTATATATTATTTTCCTAAAATATCAAAAAAATATTAATATATTTACCTAGTTTTGAGTATGTGATGTTTGTTTTTAGCTAAAATTTAAATTATAAACTAAAAAATATAGTCTGATTCATATTGAGTGCATTATGTATCGGGTTGAAGTGGGGCTAATTGAGTATGTAATATGTTTTTTTCTTTCAACTATCTAAAAAAATCCAGAAAAAATATAATATTTCTCATTCTTATAGAAGATAAAACCTTATGATGCATCAAACACTTAACGTTTCAGGTAGCATGGGATTTCCTCTTCCATTAGAAAGTAACATGTTCTTTCATTTCTTTATAATCTCAGTGAAAATTAAAAAAAATTACTATTTGATAAAAATGATGAGAAAAATAACTAAAAAAGAATATAAATGATTAGAAAATAAACTAAAAGGAAATTTTTTCAAGTTATATATCATTAAACTATAATATAATTATTCTTGATCACATGAAACTAAAATACAAGGAATTTAGTCAATATTACATGACTCTAAAAGAAAATAAATTAGACCATCTAATGTGAGATTAAACCTACTTTAGTGGTCCTTACTATATGACCTTAAACTATATGAAATACCATCCTACATAGATGATGATAACCTATATGGTATTTCTTTATTAAAGTATCTAAACTATTAAACCCATTGTAAAGGATTTTTTTTCACACTATATTTTCTACATTAAAATATATTTTTTCCTTTATCATAACTTAAAATTATAACACTCGTTTGTCAAAGATAATTGGCATTCTTAGTCCCATTATTTATGATTCCAAATTATAACATTTTTTATTCACCCACTATAGATACATATGAGATATTTTAGAATATCAATCCCAACAACATGATATATTTAACCACTTTACAATAACATAACATTCATGTGTTATAAAAAATTCCCATAAAAATTTTATCCTTTTGGTTTAGTTTAAAACTCATATATAAACATTTTCCTTCTCATTTTCTATAAAAAACCTCTATAACACATTTTATATTTCTTTATTATATTAAACATTAGTGTATACCTTTATTTATTCCTAGAAAACATTTACCATTATTATAAACCTATTTTTTCATTAATTGAACTAAAATAATATTTGAGTTTTTATGGAATATAATAAAATCTTTCCTTTTCACCATCATAAATATTAAAAACTCCATGATATTCCATTTACCTTCTTTGATGGAAAAAACATCAGTGTGACCCATTATGTATTTTTATAAGACACTAAACTCCATTATAAATTTTTTACCCATTTTTGACATTATTAAACATTATTATATCCCTTTATATCATCCAAATGACACTAAAATATGGTGCACCCATTAAGTCTTTCTATATTTTGCTATATATTTGTATATCATTTTCAATGTTTTGGGTGATGATAAACTTTAACATAACCTCATCATTATTTTTTCATCAAAATGAGAACATCCCTATTCTTGTGTATTTTTTATTTAGAATGATGGTGAATTTTTTATTAATGATCTTGTGAACATAGATCATTTTATATAATGAATGTGTACATGCATATTAGTGATGAACCAATGGACACATTTTTTCATGGTGATCTGATGAACAAGTATCTATATGCATAATAAGGATAGGTTACCTCTACTCATGTATTGATTGTGATATTATATGTGATATAATAGTGGGATGATTTAATTTCACATCATGTGCATTCAAAAGTGATGGTCAGAGTGAGTATCTCAAGTGGGGGGGTGAATTGAGTACCCAATAAAAAAAATTTTAAAAAGGGATTTAAATAAAATCCCCTAATTAATTTAAATATGAACTAGTTTATCAAAATAGAATATTGTTATAAGTTTTATTATTTTAAAATATTTTTCAAAGATTAATTAGGTCTTATTTAAAAAAATATATGATGTTACTTTAACCTTTGAAATCATTTTACTAAATCAAAATCTTATATAAACACTAATTAAGATAAACTATCAAAGTAATGGTTTTATTTATAGTTTAAAACAGATTTGGTTTTAAAGATTAGAAATAAAATAAACAAAACACTCAACAAAAATGAATACAGGAGGTTTCATCTCAAGTAGAGACTTATTCCTCTCCACTTGGAAATCACCTACTACCAAGTAGTTTAAATAAAAATAAAATTTAATCCAAAACCTGGATCAGGTAACAAAATATTATGAAAACTATCCAGGCAACACAACAACCTCTTCCACAGTAATCATGGGAGAAAAAATAAAACATTCCACAACCATACCTCTACCAAAACACCTGGGAAGTAGGTGTTAAAGTTTTTGAGAAGATATCTAAGTATCTTCCAATTTAGGTGTGAGAGAAAATGTGCATGTAACAAATAGAGTATATACACACTACTCATAATTTAAATAAAGAATAAACAAATATATCAAATAAAATATGTAGAGATATGATGTTTCTCTATCTGATATTATTTGTAGATTGTGACTCTTGAATGTATCTTGAGATAAGATTTGAGTCAAGGTTCTGAGATTTTTAGTGGAATAGAGCGTCGTAGACTCTTCTATTCTGAATGTATGGTCTAAATGTTCATTAAGATCCACTCTCATTATCTAGTGTAAGAAATATGTAGCATGAAAGATCTTATGGTTCTTTAAATGAGGTTTATCTCACTTCATGTGTGTAGATATGTGTATGTATCAGTTTTTCAGCACTTGGTGTTTTTTCTATATATAACATGAGGTATTTTTCTTCCTCTCTTATCAGCAGTAGTAGCAGTAAAAGCATCCATGTGAGAAGCAATTCAGATATCTTGAATCCTCATACTCGAGTATGACATATCCTGTAATGCATCCCCATTGATCAATTAAGGAATAATCATTAAAATAATATTGGGAATTAAATTATATAAAATATTCATTAAATACATTTAATTCAAAATAAATATAAAACAGTAGTGATGATTCTTTATAACGATGACACAATCTGGAGATGTCTTTAACTAGTGTGAGATACTCTGGTGGTGACACATAGTCTAGAGGTGATTCCTTAAAATGGTGATAAATTCTAGCGATTTCTAATTCGAGGGGTATGATACTTTGATAGTGACTCAAAGTATAGCTCTGAGTCGGGATTTGGCGGTATTTCAGGCCGACGATGACTCTTCCTAGTATTATGTGACTCTAACACTTAACCAAATCTTTGTGCTAATATTGAGATATAGTCTGGTAGTGTCTCGTAATTTTTCAAATTTTCTTCTCAGTGGTGACTCATTATTGATGGTGAGTCTTTTTGATACTTTCTGAAAAATAATCTGAGTGGTGAAACTTCTTTGGTGGTGAGACTTTATTAGCAGTGAGACTTCCTTAGCAATGGGACTCATACTTAACGATGAGTCTTTTCTAGACTTAAACAAAATCTTTTAAATGTGTCTTATAAAATTCAATTCTAGCATAAAACATAAAGCTCATTAATATCATAATAAACATGATTTGGTGATCATTAAAATAAGGAGGTCAACAATCTCCCCCTTTTTTATGATCAAAAATCATAGAATTTTATATATATGACATCAAAGGTAAATCAAGACATTATATGCATATGTTATCAAAGATAAAGAACACATGATATTAAAAAGAATAACTAGATAGGAAATATTATCAAGGGAAAAATAGAAAATAAATATAAATCATAGGAATAGATTTAGTATCAAAGGAATACTATACTAATATAGAAATAAATTCCATTAAAAATTATCCCCATTTTGGTATTATCAAGAAGTATAGAGGAAAAACGGCATAGAAAAATAGAATAAGAATAATCAGAAAAAATTTTATTTAGAAAAATTCATTGATAGTACAGCCAAAATGTTATAACAAAAAGTGACACAAAAAAACATTCCCATTAAAAAAACAATTCTAAATACCAATGATTCATCTTAGGCTTGGTATAATGAAACATAAGACATTTTACATTGTCCTTGTTGGTGGAAGAAGGTATAACAGAATATAAGGGATCATAAGGGATAGTTGGAGGGCCACCAGTCAGAGTAGGAGTCTCTCTGATGATAATGGGTCTGAGTTTATCTACATCCTCTCTATGAGATAGATAAAATGGTTAAAATGTGGATTCTAAAGGTGAAAGAATATATTTGGTAACTCATGGCTTGAATAACTCTAGAGAATTAGATGGAGGAGTTAGATGGTTAGTAATAGGGATATCCTTGTGAGCTAAAACTACAATTCCATTCACATTCAGAAATTGTTTCATCAAATTCAAAAAGTTCATTATGATGTTACCACCCCCTTTCAATATCAATGAATAAGTCTTTCTTTTCTTTCATAAAAATATTTATCATAGGATTCATAACCTTCAACTATTTGATTTTCTCCTTGAAGTCTTGGAAAACTTAATGCATCCTTAGATTTTCTACCAAGAACTTAAAATGAGCATCCATTCCATGCTTAGTGAAAATTCTAGAAAGATGGTACTTAATTGGGTTTTTTATAGTCTCTATATTGGCCTTCATGTCCTTTGCATTCTCTCAAATCATCATGTGTTCATGATCACAGTCATGTTCAAAGTTTCTCAAAGTATCATTATTTATGGAAAGTGTGGCACCTATAGGGCCACTTGTAAGACCATTGAGTTCTTCTCACACAATAGATCTAATAAACTCAACATCAAAAATAGGAGGATGAGGAACAGTATAAGTAGAATTTATTGAGGTAATATTTTCAATCCTTTTAAACGAGGCTCCCAAGGAATCATCAAGTGAAGATTTCATATCCTCCAAGGTAGATTTTAAATATTCCAAATCACTATCCAACCTTCAATTTTCTATTTCAAATTCTTGGATATGATGCAACATTTTTGGATGAATATGTTGAATCACTATTTCAAAAAAATATCGAGCATATTGTTCACTTAAATTAGTAACCAATGTAGGTTAATTCCTAATATTCACATGAAACTCATATAAAACCTTTTTATAGAAAGAATCTAAGTCACCCATGGTGACTATATCAACAATAACAAGTATAGGTGCAGACCTGATAGACACATCAGATTCAAAATGTTGAAACTCATCAGCATCATTAACTTGATCAACTAAAGATCCCTCAGGATATTTTTCATCTCAAAGATCAGGTCCACCATTATTTTTTGGACTCCCAAATATACTAGAAAACTTTTCCAATTATTCATACATAGGATCAATCCAAATTTATGAAGTCTTACCAAGAAACACAACCACGGAAGGCTTTGTTTCTGTAGACACAACTTCAGTAGAAACAATAATAGGATGGGCCTAAACATATATCTAAGAATCTAAACTCTATACAGAAACATCTTTCTCAACACTAGCAAGATCATATTCAATCTTCTCAACAAAAAACTCCTCGACAGCAGTAATAACTTTCATTTTCTCAATAATAATAAGATATTAGATTTTTTGGTCATTAGAGAAAATTTGGTGACTCTCCAAACCTAGGTATTTCTCCCTCTCAACTGATGCATCTCTTTCTACCCTAGCATCTCTTTCCACATCACCAACCAAAGTGGGTATTTATTCAGAATTAGAACCAGATGCATGTGGAGAATAAATAAGTTCTTGAGGAATATCAACCTCCTATGCACTAATTTTTCCACTTGGTTCTTCAGAACCATTAGAACCACTATCATGGTCATCCTCCTCTTTATCACCATTTCCATTTCCATTAACATTTCTTTCTTTACATTCATCTTTATCATCGCCATATTATTTATCCTCTTTATCTTCACTATTACCATTTTCTTCATAGGATTTGGAAGTAATTTTGAATTTATCTTCTTCAGATACTTAAATCTCATTCTCTTCACTACCCACTTTTAGTATTTTATCTCTTTAGGTAGAGACCTAAGAGGACTGTGTGCTCTATAGGTAATAGCCGGATATCTAGGAGGAAGGTCAGGGTTACTTCATCTACATAGAACTATTTCTTTCTTTTTATCCTTATAGGCAGTAGGATCTTCCTTCTCATCACTATCAGAATACTCAACAATATCATCTGGATCTAGACCAGGGTCCACAAGATCTCTAGGTCTTGAAGGGTGGTCAACTAGATTAAACAATTCATACAAATTTTCATTATTATCTACCCATTTCTTCTTCCATGGGTTCAACTGATTTCATCCTTTTGCATATTATTATAGTGATGCATAATCAACCACAATATACTATAGCTTCTTTATATTCACCAACAAAACCTTTGGGTTTAATCATAGTAGAAATAAACTTCGGGTAGATCAAGGAGTTGGATCTTGAAGTAGGCTTAGTCATTTCTAGCATAAGGTATCTACAAAGTTTTATCTTCTCACCTATTTTCATCAAACGCAATAGGTAGACATCTTGATACCTTAAAGTAGAAAAGTCATACTTACTTGGGAATAACATGTGTTTTATGAATCTGAAAGCCAACCAGTATTCTCCATCAAGTTCAGATGCCACCAGGATCTAACTATACCATCACCAGTTAACTCAATAAGGGAATCTTCCTAGATAAAATTATTAACATCATCTAGAATGGTTCCTTGATAATATTTAAACACATACTCATGTGGAACTTTCAAACACTCAACCCAATGGCTTGAGGATAACACAATATTACGACCATTTATCCAATTTCTTATCCAATCTCCATCATCCTCAAAATAAAACTATATAAATTAGTAAAAATCATATACCAGCCTAGGATAGAATAGTCTCTAGTTGGAAGATAACTAATCCACCCATCCTTGGTTCTGTATAACTTGAAGTACTAAATACTTACTTGAAAGAAATCATTCTCCCTATACTTCTTTTTCAGGCACAACCACTCTCTTCAAAAGCTCGGGATTCATTAGCTTTAAAGAAACAGGAAGACTTAGTTCCCCTTTTTTATTATTTATAGGATGTGGTGCATCTATCGAATACATAGAATGATGATTCACTTTATCCATAGAGAACATCTTGATTAGTTCAGATGAAGGTGTAGGAATAAAAATGGTTGGGATAGGAAATAACACAATATAGTTTGATAGAAAATGAATGAGGAAATAGTGTGTTGAAACTAGATAAAGTATCGCGTTTATATCATTTAGGTTTGAGGGATTCAAAAAATCAAAACATTTGAATTGAATATTGGAAAATTAAATAACCCATAAATAAATTAATATCGGTGGTTTAAAAACTAATTATGTGAAATAAAAAATAAAAAATTCATGAGAAATCTAATGGTGAGACATTCAATGATGAGAAATCAAAACGTTGAGAAGTATCAATAGTGATAAATCTATAATTGTAAGAATTATATAGAGGTGAGAAGTCTACAATGGTGAGACATTCACAATGGTGATAAATCATCAATGGTGAGAAATCTTTAATGGTTAGTCCCAAAAAATTAAACTTAACTGAAATTAATCATACCTAATTCATATTTGATGTAATTAATTCTATCATAATTCAAAGACTTAGTGAAAATATCATCATGATGATGTTCTTTTCCAATGTATTCAAGAGTGATATCACCTTTTTGAAAATGATCTCTCAGAAAGTGATGCCTTACTTCAATATTTTTTGTTCTAGAATTTTATATAAGATTATTAGATATATTTATAGCTCTTTTATTTTCATATTTTATGGGGACATGTTATAATTGATAACCATAGTCTAGTAATGTGTGTTTTATCTAAAAAATTTGTGCACAATAGCTACCTATAGCTATGAACTCAAATTTAGCAATAGATAGTGCAAAAAAATTCTATTTCTTACTACACTGAGAAACTAGATACTTACCAAAAAGGTGACATGTTCTAGAAGTTCCTTTTCTATCTAACTTGCATCCACAAAAATCATTATCTAAATAACTAACCAAATCAAATTCTTGTTCTCTTGCGTAAAACAATCCTAAATTAGTAGTATATTTGAGGTATTTAAAAATTATTTTTACAGCAACCATGTGTGACCCTTTTTTGTTTTCTTAAAAGTGGGTACACATACACACATTGAACATAATATGAGGTTGTCTAATAGTAAGGTAGAGAAGAATTCAATCATAACGATGTAACTGGTTTGATCAACTGGTTTCCCAGTTTCATCAAGTTGTAATTTACAGGTAGTAATCATAGTAGTATCACTACTATTAGTTCTATCCAAGTTCAAACATTTTAAAAAAACCTTGGTATATTTACTATGGTTTAAGATGATTCCATCTTTATTTTAAAAAATATAAAAACCAAGAAAGAACTTGATTTCACCCATTAAACTCATTTCAAATTTATTTTGAATTATTTTTTAAAATTAAATAAATAAATAATTTCTTGAAGATCCAAAAATAATATCATTTACATAAATTTTTACAACTAAAACATATTTTGAAATTTGTTTTATAAAAAAGGCAGTATCATCTATTCCTTTTGAAAAACATTTTGAAATAATAATGGTTATGAGCCTATCATACCAAGCTCTAGGATATTGTTCTAAACCATATAAATATTTAGTTATTTTTTAAAACATGATTTAGAAAATGGGGTTTTTGAAAACTAGGGGGAAGTTAAAAAAAACATCCTCAATTATAAACCCATTTAATAATGCACTCTTTGCATGTTTAAAATTCATATGAGCTGTATATACAAGCGTTATTCTTATGGATTCATGTTTGGCTACTGGAGCAAAGGTCTCTTCATGGTATATTCATTCTTCTTGACTATACCCTTGTGAAACTAATTTGACCCTTTTTTTACTATCATTCCAAATTCATATATCTTGTTTATGAACACCCATTTAGTTCCTATAGTCAAGGTTTCATTGGTTCTATCCATAAGTTCCTAGAATTTTTTTATTTAAAATTGATTTAGTTATTCTTTCATAACCATTACCCATAATTCATCATTAATTGCATCATTGATGTTCTTTGGTTCAAGCTGTGATAAGAATGATTGATGTTCAACTGAATTTCTTAGATAATCTCTATTCTATGAACCTCTATATAGGTATAAAACTACAGTATATAAAGGATGGTACTTAATTTTTCTACCATCTCTAGAAAAATATGGGCTTGTAACCTTTGGATTATCTACAAGTTTATATTCTAGTTCTGGAAGTTCTTTATAACTGGATGATTTATCTGATTACTTCATAGAAAAATCATTAGACTTGGAATTTAAGTTTAGAGAAGATAAATCATCCTCAATTTTTTTATAAATAAGTCTTAGGAACGTGTGGATTTTCCTCATCAAATTTTACATGAATAAAATCTTCCATGGTCTTAGTCCTTTTATTAAAAACTCTAAGATTTAATGGAGTTAAAATATCCCAGAAAAATTCCTTCATCGCTTTTGGAGGAAAATTTTCCCAAATTATCCTTAGTGTTAAGAATAAATACTTTGCAACCAAAAACTCTAAATTAATTAACCTTAGGCTTTATACTATTCCAAATATCATAAGAGAAATTATTTTATATAGGTATAATTAAAACTATATTGATTATATAGCAGACTATATTCACAACCTCTACCCAAATGTAAACAGGTAATTCATGTTCATTTAACGTAGTCTAGGTTATCTCTTGAATTGTTCTATTCCTTATTTCTACAAATTTATTCTACTAAGGCGTCCTATGAGAAGAGAAGTTATGAATATATCTATTTTTTGAGAAAAAGGATTCAAATTACTGATTTTCAAACTCATGACCATGGTAAATTCTTAGGGTCTTAATCCTAAGTCCACTTAAGTTTTCTATAGATATATCATACTTGGTGAAGTAAGAACAGGATTCACTTTTGTGCTCTAGAAATAACACCCAAGTATACCTAGAAAATTCATCTACTAGTACATAGACATAGTGCTTCCCATTTATACTAGAAAATCTAGGTGGTTCAAATAAATCCATATAAACCAATTCAATAAGTAGAGAAGTTGAAACTTATTTATTTGATTTAAAATAAATCTTGTGTTGTTTCCATTTTTGACAGGGATTACAGACTTTGACATTTGGGAACTCTAGTTTGGATAGATCCTTAACTAACCCTTTCCTAGTAAGCTTCTTAAGTGATTGAATATTATAGTGGAATATTCTAGCATGTCACAACCATGATTCTTTATGAAATTAATTCAAGAAGGAAAAAGTTTGTGAAATTAAATAATTGAGATTAATAGTATAAACATTTTCATTATTTAAAGAAGTAAAAACTAAAGCATCTTTAGAATCAAAAACATTACATGCATTATTTTTAAATTTAACATGAAAACAATTGTCACATAATTGTGATATGATAAGAAAATTATACTTAAACCATGAACAAACAATACTTTGAAAATTAAAACAAAATTTATGTTACCAATCTAGCCAAGGATAATGATTTTCTCTTTAATATTATCACTAAATGTGACGTGACCACTATCAACCTTTATTAGACTCTTGAAACTTGATTATTATCTTTTCATATTCCTTTAACATCCTTTTTCCAAGTACCATAGACTCTTATAGTAGGAATTCAATCATTTTTTATACAAAAAAATTATACAAGGAATTATTTGGGTACCCAAGTTTCCTTGTGTCCAAATGTGTTAGTAATAGGGGCTTTAGAAACCTGAATTTTTTTATAAGTATCTTATAAAGAGAATGTAAACTTTTTTGAATAAACACTTCGTTTAGTCCTCTTTAAAAATAACTAATAGTAGATCTTTCATATTTTTATTTAGGTAAAAAAGTGCTCTTTACTATTATTCTCTGACCAGGTTGGTATCTTAGACCTATAACATATTTTGGAGCAACTTGTTTTCCTAGAATCTAAGTAATATTTTCTCTACCATTGGTGAAATTTTATAAATCCTTCTTCATTTGTTCATTGTAAAATTTAAGTTTTATATTTTCCTTTAATAATAGATCATTTTTCTCTTTCTCTATAGTAAGGTCGTATTTAGAATTAGCAGATAAATCATATTTTTTTCATAACTTTATATTTATCCCTAAATTCATTGAAAGTGTCTTATGTAATTCTAAAATATTCAAAAATATATTTTTGATACATTTAATAATTATTATGTTCACTTTTAGAGTTATCATAATTAAGCATAAATGATGCAGTAGGTACCTCAGAGACATTAGTCATGAAACACATATTTGCTCGGTCAGACTTTTGTTCAGGAGTAGATTTAGAGTCTTTGGATCTGTCCTCAGAGGCACTCTAAGTTTCTTTTATGTATTTCTTGTATTTTATGTCCTTAACCTCATATTTCTTTTTTGTATTTTAAATTTGGATAGTTTATTTTAACATGTCCTTTTCACATGAACTCATAGTAGGTTATCTCATTATTGTTTCCATCCTTTTTTCAATCTCTCTTCCATTGGACTTTACTACCATATTTTCCTTTATAAATAGGATTTATAAAAATTTTATTCTTCCTATAAAACTTCTTGATTATTTTATCTGGATGGGATATTTCCTCATCACTGTTTATTGGTGACTCATTGTCACTGGAACATTCAGCTTGGGTCTTTTCCTTTTCCTTTTCCTTTTGTTTGGATGTTGTAGACTTGAAAGCTGCTAAATTTTTTTTGGATCATCATCTTCTTATCTATTGACCTTCATATCTTATTCACACATCATTAACTTAACAATTAATTCCTTAACTAGTAGTTTTCTAATATCATAGGATTTTATGATCAACATTGATGTCCCTCTCCATCTTTTAGGAAGACATCTGATTAGCCTCATAATCTAACCCCTGTCGGACACTGGATTTCCTAGGGAGATCATGGTGTTCACAATTTCATTAAACCTGAGATACATATCAGAAATTAATCCATAAGCCTTAATCTAAAATTTATCATACTTAATAGTATATGTATTCAATCTCATCCCTTTAACATTGGTTTTCCCTTCACGATAAATAGCTAATGTGTCCCAAATTTAAAATATGATTTTACTAGCATAAATTTTGTTAAATTACCTATCTCCTAAGGCATAATACAGGGAATTCATAGCTTTGAAATTATTATTATAGGATATCTTTTTATCACCATCCTAAGTACTTCTATTGGTCTTATGAAACTCATAATTATCCTTAAAAGCAGACCAAATCTCAAAACTCATACTTTTAATATGCATTTTCATTTTGATCTTCCACTGAGCATAATTATTTCTATTGAAAAAAGGAGTTCTCTTTGTGGAAAAAATTTATTTTTTATTATCCATTTAAATAATTAAATTTATAACTAACATAAATTTAAGATTTTTAAAGCACAACTAAAATCACAGTTGATTTTTTTTGAAAACTTTGATACCAAAGATTTTTCCTTTGATACCAAATGTTGGTCGAAGTGAGTATCACAAGAGGGGGTGAATTGAGTACCCAATAAAAAAATTTGTTAAAAAAGGATTTAATTAAGATCCCATAATTAATTTAAATACATCCCAGTTTATCAAAACAGTGTATTTATATAAGTTTTGATATTTTAAAAGATTTATGAAAGTTTGATTTGGTATCGGTTAAAATAATAAATGATATTACTTTAACCTTTGAAATCAATTTACTAAATCAAAATATTATATAAACACCAATTAAGATAAACTAAAAAAGTAATGGTTTTCTTTATAGTTTAAAACAGATTCAGTTTTAAATATTAGAAATAAAATAAACAAAACACATAGCAGAAATAAATACAAGAGGTTCAGTATCAAGTAGAGACCTAGTCCTCTTCACTTGGAAATTACATGTTTTCAAGTAGTTTAAATAAAAATAAACTTTGATCTACAACCTGGATCGGGTACTCCGATAGTATGAAAACTGTCTAGGACACACAAAAACCTCCTCTGCAGTAATCATCAGAGAAAAAATAAAATAGGACACAACCGAACCTCTAACACAACATATGGGAAACAGGTGTAAAAGGTGTTGAGAATATATCTAAGTATCTTTCAGTTTAGTTCCATGATATAGTGTGTGTGTGTGTAATAAACAGAGTATATACACATTTTTCATAATGTAAGTAAAGAATAAATAAACATATAAAATAAAATATTTAGAGAGATCATGTTTATATATTTGATATGATTTGTAGATCATAACTCTTGAATGTATCTTGATATGAGGCTCTTGTCAAGATTATGATATTTTCAGTGGAACAGAGTGTCATAGACTTTTACTTTATGACTATAGGATCTCAATGTTCATTAATCTCTACTCTCACAATCTAGTGTAAGTAAGTTGTGGGATGAAAGCTCTCTGGTTATTGCAATTAGGTTTAGCTTTCTTCATATGTGCATCTCTATGTATGTCTCAGTTTTTCAACCCTTCATGTATTTTCTATATATTGTATGAGGGATTCTGCATCCTCTTTTATGAATAGTAGTAACAAAAGAATCCATGTGTGAATCAATCTAAATATCACGCATCCTTGTACTAAAGACTGAAACATCCTTTAATGAATCTCCATAGAGAAATTAAGGAATAATAATTAAAATAATTTTGGGTATTGAATTCCATAAAATAGTTATTATTGATATTTAATTAAAAATAAATATAAAACATTAGTGGTTCATCTTTAGAATGGTGACACAATCTGGAGGTGTCTCAAACTGGCAGTGAGATACTCTGGCGGTGACACAGAGTCTGGTGGTGAGTCCTTATAATGATGAAAACTTCTAGAAGTTTCTAATTCTAGCAGTATAACACTCTGACGGTGACTCAAAGTATGGATATGAGTTAGGTTTTGGCGATATGTTCGGCTAGCAGTGACTCTTCCCAGTAATTGGTGACTCCAACACTTGGCCAAATTTTGGTGCTAACAGTGAGATATAGTATGGAGGTGTCTCATACTTTGTCAAATTTTCATCTCAATGGTGACTCATTGATGATGGTGAGTCGTTCCAATACTTTTGAAAAAATCATCTTAACGGTGAGACTTCTTTAGCAGTGATCCTTTCATGGTGGTGAGACATCCTTAGTGGTGAGACTCATCCTTAACAGTGAGTTTTTTCCAGACTTAACCAAAATCTTGACAATCTATCTTATAAAATTCAATGTTATCATAAAACATAAATCTCATTAATATCATACTAAACAGGATTTTTTGATCATTAAAATAATGAGGTTGAAAAAAAATAATCAGTTTTAGTCAATCTATCTCACTAATGTAAAGTTTTTGTGTTACTTGTATGGATTTCACATGAATTTGTGATATTATATCATGCATATAATTGATTATCGAATATCCCAAATAATTCCACCACCCACCAAAGTGAAACCACTATATTTTTATTTTATTATATTATTTTCCACCACCCATGATAAAACCCTATAGAGGGAATTAATCTAATTTTATTCTAAATATGATAAGGAAATTAACTAAAGAAATTAGATAAAATGATGATAAAATTAACTAAATAAGTAGTATGAAGTCACCTCTTCATAATTATTTTATACATTCTAAAACAATGTTTTCTTCTCATTTTTATAAAAATCGATTTACTCCATTATACTTCTCCTTGATAAATAAATAAATAAATAATATATAATCATTCTGATACTAATAATTTACACCCCAAATATATTTCTAAGGTCATATCCCATACTATATCACAAACATAATAGGTAATCTCCAAAAAAATTATCGATAAACATTCTAACACCATATATGTTTCCCACTCATCACTGAACAAATTTACTTCTTATTTTGAGTATGAATGTTATCAGTAATCTTGGAAGTACTGATAAAATATAGACAAACAAATGATTAAGAAATATTTTTAATGAAATTGTAATTTCCTTCAAAACGTACCTCTTTAGGTATGTTGTTATTAAAAAGGTTTATGATCTCTTTCATAAATTTTCAAACATAATATCTGTAATCATTGTCATTATATTGCTTCAGAAACTGTAAAAACATTGACCAAAATAAGTAAATTTTTTTGAAATGTTTTTTGATAGTTAAATCTTTCTATATATACCCTAATCCATTTCTATTTGAATTAATCCATAGGATTTTTATGTTTAGTCACCAAATTCATGTCATGATTTAACCTATATTTAGTGAACGCCCTACCATAAAAAAATTATTATTAAAACACAGAATAAAACATATAATTCAAAGTTTATCTATAAAATGTTGATTTAAGTGTATTAAAAATTCACAATACACATCATGTGTGGTAGTTTTATTGTATATCTATGCTTTGGATCCAAAATAAATAAATATTTGGGGTATCTAGATTGAGTATGATCAACATACAGTGCTTCATAAAAAAACAAATAAGTAATGAAAAAAATAAAAATATATTTTATGTGATTATATTGTAGAGTTTTACCTCTGTATTATAGGCATCAAAAAGAGTTTGTCATCTATTATTCTTTTCTCAAACGCATTGTATAGCTCATTTTTTTCTTCTCAATTTCTTCCTTCTCCAAATAAGTTTCTTGCATAGAAATGATATAGGGATTAATGAATCTAAATTGTGCTTCACATGATATACCATTTATATAGTAGTAATATAAACACATATAGAAAATATGAATATTTACTAACTTTAATGAACATATTATATAATTTTTTGGAAAGATGTATAATAAAAATCTACCTTATGTATGTATTCACAACTGAGACTCCCAGCCATTAAAACTTATGAATCTTTAAATGTAGAATGTAAGAAATATTATACTCTCGATACCAACTACATTTGTCATAAAAGTTCCATATATTTATTCTTCATATAGAATGTAAGAAATGTTTTCATCATTAAATATGGTCTCTTCATGAAGTTATAATGATAATAAATGTTGCTCTAGAATTAGTTAGGAGAAGTTACTCTCATAAGGTCCTTTTGATTTCTAGGTTGATTCACTAGATTGTCTTGATATGACCTTATGTTTCCCTATGGTTTTATCCATCTATAATATCATAACACACTTTAGACCTTTTTTCATAAACTATTATAGGTTTTTCATATGAAATAATTTTTTAAAGACACACATCATTTATTTTTACAAGATTAAATGGGCATGATATGAATGTTTTAATAGTATCATTGACTATTGTAATATTTTGATCATCAAGTGGATTAAGAAAATAAGAAGTCTGCTCCTGATCTACCTCAATCCCTATCTCATGTGATCTTTTGAGAGTTATTTATTGTATATCTTTTCTCCAAGGATATTATACATTTTACCCCTCACAACAATGCAGTGTGTGGGTGTTGATAGATAGAAATCACATATAAATTTAACCTTTAGAATTTAAGTAATATAAATTTAATGGAATTTTTTTGATTCAAATTTAGGATAAAGAGTAATGAAAAAATTGACTACCTTGGGTAAGGTATGAAGTTGAGTTGAATGACTATCCTCAAAGCTAGTGGGGGTAATTTGGTTCTTCATGTATGGATCTTTGTTCCACTTCTGGTTCTCTTTGATCATTTCTTGTACATTAGTCTTCTAAAATAGACTAGACAATAATATCTTTCAAAGAATATATTTTTTCCTATTGTCCTTTCATAATTTTATATGTATCTTATTTTACTTTTGTCTTCTCAAAATATGTTTGGGGATACACTCCAAAACCTACTCCTTGAACATGAATATATTGTTATGTCTACTTCAAAGCTACTGAAATTAGTTTTTATTTCAGTACGGTTGCTACCAATTCTTGTGTCTAAACCGTATAAAAAACTTATGAATGTAAATAGATTTTGTATATAATACTATTATAAATCATAATGAATTACTATTATGTCATGCTTATACATATTTCCCATGCTTCTTTTGTGTTTTTATCAACTAGTTTACCCTCCTTATTTTTGTGAGCCTCCTTCCATAGAACATGATATAGGATATAAGTGGATTCATATTTTGATTCATCAATATACATATAAACAAAGGAACATATTTTGTTTCATATCATATAAAACTTTTATTTTTGATTTAAAATATATACCAATTTCTTTTCTAGTGAAGCATACTCCACCATTTCTTTGCGATAGGGGTACATTGGTTTTGATTCATGTTCTTTATTTTCAGTACTCTTACTATTTCATAAACTAATAATTTTGAATCAAATTGTATAATATAAACAATTTTAAAAAATATATTATCGACTACAATGAACCTAAAATTACTTCTCATCACAAAAACTGATGAAATAATTACATGTTTCTTTCTTTATAATTTGTGAATAACTAACTAGTGGGAGGGGATATACTTTCCCCTCAGCATCCCTAAGATGTAACTTGGTAAGAGGAGTCTGGAATCCTCTATGGGCTTTTCCAGTGGACATTAAGACAAATTTCTTACAAAAAAATTCTAAAATAATTGAACTCTGCAAGGAATAATAAAAATTAAATCAACATTTCATTAAATAATTTTTTAGTAAAATAGAGAAATTATATCAAACATTACCTTTATATATTTCCAATGGTTTTCCTTTATTATAGGATAGATGTTGAGCCATGAATCAATATCAATTGGCACATTCATCCTTATTGTGACCCCAACATAACTATTGAGCATTGACTTGTTGGTGTCAAAAATTTGGCCATGTTGATTCCATACAACCTCAAATTTTATACCCTTAATTCTTACCTTTATAATTTTATTCAAAACTGTGATGTTGCATTGTTCTTGATTTTTTTCAACACCATATTATTGATCCCCTAATACTTATGCAATTTCTACATTAATATTTATGTCTTCCCCAGGATTGGTAACATCATCATGTGTAGAAGACATTGTCTTTATGAGTAGTCAAACATTTAATTTAGACTTTTTTAATGCAGTAGTGAACAAATGATGTTATGAGGAAAATATTAGTATATTTAACAATTTATCTTTATCAATAAACTCACTTTTTTTAAAAGGATGAAGGAATTTGTCTTCTCTATCAGGAATTTGAATCCCCTCTTTATGGTACCCTCTAATGTACAATACATGTCTACATTGGGACTACCATGAACTGATTTTGAACTCCCAATGAAAGGGTCATCCTTGATTTCATTCTCATATGCCCATTTAGTTGTTTTAGTCACCAGAAATATAATCAACCAATTATAGTTTATTGGATCTGAGACATAAAATACTTGCAATACTTGTGATTCGATTATGAATGGATCATCCTTTTCCCCATCCACACTAAAATTCACCTTCATGAATCCCATTTCATCAACTTTAATTGCACTCCTATTTTCAACCCATTTTCAATAGAAAATTAGCACATGTAATGTTGTATAATCCAACTCATATATCTATTCGGTAATACTAAAATATTACATATTTTCATAAATTAGATTTCTATCCTTGGAAATGGATATGTGAATCACTTCCACCACAAGTGTAACTCCATTATTTTTCATTGTGTTTCAACCATAATGTTCTTTTATATTAAACATATAACTAAACCATTGTAAGATATAACATTTTCATTTGGTCCCCTAGCTATCCAATGAAGTTGTTCAGCAATTGAATTCATATTTTTAGATAAATCCTTATAAATATGATCTCATAACCATCCTATAAACTTTTGATTATGTGTATTTTATATCCATCCTTTGTCCCTTGATGGATTCAAATCACTAAGAATTTATTTGTGGGATTCAATGTATAGATCAAAATCTTTACTATTTTGTATAAAGTAAAGGTGGGATTTCCCCTGCTATGTGATGGTAATTGTAACAATACCTCTTCTATAAATACCTTTATCCATAAGGTGTCTATTGTTATGGGACTTTAGGAGACCAATGTTATCAACATATGATAGGTAATCGTTACAGAATTCAACACCTTCTTCAACAATATATCATTTTGTAGTACAACCTTCTGGTCAACTTCAATTCACGAAACATCCTTTAAAAATCTTCATATATCATTCAATGGGGTACATCCATCTATAATGGAAATTACCACATATTTGAACCACTATAAACAAGTAAACCATTTGGTAAACCATTATATCAAATAATGATAGTGTTAAGAACATCTATAATTCCCATAATATGAATACAAACTCCTTATTCATGATTGGAAACTTCATCAGGTCTATAAATTTACTACATATAGATTTGAAAAAGAAGTGGTGTTTGGTTAATGTATATCCTACATTTTTAGGTAGAATGCAATGTAAAGAAATGGGCACAAAATATTGCATCAAAACATGACAGATGTATGATTTTAGTCCTTATAAAATCATATTATTCATTGACATGACATTCTTGATATTTGATTAATACCCATATCAAACTTTTACACTGTTAAGGAAAATGAAAAATTGAATTTTTTTTGTTTGGATAGAGTGTAAGCTACTAGAGGAAGAAAATTACACCCTTTAACCTTCACTGGTACCAACTCTTCACTTATCCTCATGTCAATCATGTCCAACCTAGCCATGATTCCATCTTTTTTTAGGAACATTTAGTAATGTGACAATAACACTATAAAATACATTTTTTTCAACATGAATGACATCATGAAATTTTTTGACATGAAAACAATTACAATATGGTAATTTAAAGAAAATTGATCTCTTTTTCCAACCCAAATTCATAAGGTTTTTTGAAAATGGTTTACCAAAAATAGTTTTAATATATTTTACTATATCGAACAATTTATCACCCGCTAGTGGAGGGTTGTTGTACCTTATTCGGTATTCCCATCAAATATTGTCATCTAGAATTGGTATTTATGTCATCGAGGTAAAAAAAATCAGATGTCCTAAAAACACGGTCTTCGATGAATGATTATACTAAATTGAGTGTGTGAATTCTTTACAAATGGGACACCTCAGCATTCCTTTAATGCTATAGCCTGAAAATTTTCCATAAACAGGAATGTCATTTATCATCCCATAAAACATGGACCTCAATGTGAATTCTTAAATTTTATAAAAATCATACATTATAACACCTATATCCCACATCAATTTTAGATCTTTGATCAATGGAGACAAATAGACATCAATATAATTACTGGGTTTCTTTGGTCCGGATATAAGTAGATACAACATAATTTATTTGTACTTCATGCATAACCATAGTGGAAAGTTTTAATTTACCAACATTAGAAGCCATGTACTGTGAGTACTACTTTTTACAGCAAAAGGATTTATTTTATCTGTATATAATGTAAGAAAAAAATTCTCAACTCATTTATAAATTTAGGATACTCATAATCAATTTTCTTCCACTGAGGAGAAACTGTTGGATAACATAGGTTCCCATCTTTAATTCTTGTATCTACATGCCATTTTAATTATCTCATGGTTTTTTGACATGCATATTGTCTTCTAAACTATTGAATGATAGGAAAATACCATACAACTTTTGAATTAATTGATTTGTTTTTCTTGTATCGATTTGTTCCATACTTAGGGTATTTTATGAGTGATTCATGATCCTTTCAAAACAATATACAATAATTTGGACAAGAATGTTTTTTTTAGATCATGCCCATTGAATGTCGCATTAATTTAGAATCATTTGTTTGACATGGAATTTCATTTTATTCTAGTATCATATCATCTAGAATACCACGTAGTTCTGTAAATTCAGTGTCTCTCTATCTACTACCATCTTTCAAATTATATAACTTCAATACAAATGAAAATGTTGTGTATTTAGTACAAATGGTATATAATAGTCTCTTAGAACATCTATTTAACTAATCAAATAACTTTGTACAATCATTAAGGTCATCTTCAATTACAATTTTCATTTCTTCCATGTGATTACCATCATCATTTACAATGGTATTCATATCAAATGATTAATAAAGAATAGTATCATCCCAATTGATGTGCAAGTTTAGTTTTTTCCCATTTTTAGTCCAAAATTTATAGATTTGATCAATTCTATGACAAATAAAATGTTCTTCCAACTATTTGGATTAATTTTTCTTGAATAAAAATAACGTAAACATGGAAAAAGTATTTGAGAAGGTTTTTATGCATGCACTATTACAAACTTGATAAACTCTTTAACTCTATGTTCATACTATTTTTTTATACGATTAGAATGAATCCATTTTTTATTCATATCCATCCTATTAGGTTCATAAAATGTTAATTTCATACAAAAAATAAATAAAGATAGATAAGATATTCATTATCAAAGGTTAAAGTTATAGATAAATATAATAAGGGGAACCCAACATTTGATTGTTTCAAATAATTTTAGTATGCTTTGAAGGAAATTATTAATTGAATTTAAAAAAATAATTACTCTACTATGGTAGGTGTTATCCTATAAATTCATCCAAAATAATCATTGGTACCTAGTATAGGATAAATACTATACAAATTAGTTCAAGAAACATAGGTACATATCCAGAAGAGATGGGGGATGAGTCTCAAGTAACAAAATTCAATAATAATTGTTCAAGAGATGAAGATAATAAGGATGCTAGTTGTCTCCTTAAATCTTTTTAAATTTCCACAATTTAATTTAAAATTTTAAATCATATCTCAAAACTACTATCAAAATTCAAAAGGCTTCTTTTTTAATTTTTAAAACCCCACTTAAAATCTGTTTTTTTAATTCCACATGAAAATCGACCTTTTTTTCAAAACACTTAATGGCATACGAACCCCATTTTTTATAAAAAAAATTAGCATCAAGTGAAACATTTAAAAATAATATTCAAAAACCATTAACAATAAATTAAAAGTTTAAAACCTTTTCCATGTAAGGATGTACACTTTGAAATGTTTAAAACATTATAGGTTCACTTCGAAATCATGTCATGAGTTTCAAAACACTGAATCTATTTTAGTTCATTTTAAGAAAAAACCTTGTTTTTTCATTTCAAAACCCACTTTAACATTTAAAACAAAGTTTCCTTTTTCAAAACTAAAATTTAAAATAGGAATGACCATAAAATTTCTAAGTATGCCACCACCCAATCTAAAGAAAATAATTATTATTAAAAATTTCATAAATATTTTATAAAGTTAACATGAATAAAATATTTTTTAGAATATAGTAGTAAACTAAAAATTTAAATCCCAACATGATTGTCCTGGAATACTAGCCTAAATACTAAGGTCCCTATAGGATTCTTTAAAAAATCAATCAAGGGACTGTTCATTTATCAAAAACCAGTGTTATCAAATATCATAAAATAATCCATAAATACAATCTTTCATATGCCATAAAATTTATTCAAGAATCAATATCAAGAAGGTTTTATAAATATTCATGACATTGAAAACTATTTTCTAAAATATCATGATGTATTAAATAGAGTCTGTGTGTGATATCTGGCTTGGGTTTTATTTGAATTTATCTAAGTGTGAGTTGAATTGGAGGTGATCTAGTACACAGGGTGAGATAAGGATAGAGGATTTGTTTTTTATTTGGTAAGGAACTAACCATGAAGTTTCACCAAGCTTCAAGTTTATAAATTATTGTGGGTGTTTAAAATATCATAGGATGATTTCAGTTGTTTATGAATTGTGACTCAGCGATGAGATAGTGTATCGATGGGTGAAACTGGGCATTTTTAGTGAAAATTTATCCAAAGGAGGACCAATTAATGTTTTTACATGATATTGGGTGTGTTGATATGGAAACCACATCTCACATGTTGTTCATATTATATATTTATTCTTAGTTTATTGTGTAAATTCTGTTAAACATGTTTACTTGTTTTAAAATAATTTATTTTATGAAATTAAATTTTTAACTTATGTTATTTAATTATTTAAATTTTTTCATTTATATAATTTCATACTTATAAATTCTATAAGATCTAAATCATTTTACAATCCATAAATGAATGTATCTATCATATGTTTGGGTTATGTTACCTCGATTTATTTTGATAAAGTAGCCTGAATATTCACATGCCTTAGACCTTTGTTCAAGAAAGGAAATTATTATTTGGTACATATTTATGTTCTAATATCTTGAGTACTTTTAGTAATCCTGAATTTAGTTTTAAATCATGAGTTTAAATGGTATGAATATTCTTAGTTAAGTATTCCCTTTTATACCTTGTCTTGTCTTACAAATAAATTCATTTCCTTTCACTATAACCTAAATGAATTATAAGTCAATGAAAAATACTTAAACTTGATTTAGTGATTTAATCAATGATGAGATAATTCCTAGGTTGATTAAGTGTGAAGGAATGATTTTTTATGATTACTTATTAACTATCATCAACTTGTTTGATTTTTGAAGCTAAACTAAAAAAAATTAAGTACTAAATGTGTCTGTTTTTTAAAGAATTATGTATGGATTTGGTTTTATATAAATAATTTAAATAATTAGTTTTTTTTCATGAAACCATGTCCTTAGGTAATTTCATTCTCTAAAAAGTTTTACTAAATCATAATTTTACATTACTAACAGGACATGTGATTCTAGCAGTGAATGAACCATGGTATCAATCTATATACAATTGGGATTGATTTCACCCTTTAATAACATTAAAAAAGAATTGTAAATGCCTATAAGTATCCAGCATGGTGTGTCTATACATCAAACATCCATGCATATAAACTAAATAGTTAAAAATAAATAATTAGAACAAATGATTCATAATAAAAATAACTAAAAACTCAGTTTTTATATAAAACATCAGAGTAATACATAATCAGGACTCTTTATAAAGGAAAAAAAAATTTAAATAGGGAAGATTTACAAATTTTCCAATAAAAGAACATCCCAAAATAAACCAACAACTAAAACATAGCTCGAACATCTCTATGTGACCCATGATCACTTACCTCCACCAAAATGTCTATAAATGGACTGCATAAATGACATCCAAATTGAGATCATAACCTCAAAACATGTATGAAAACATAAAATCTATATATACCCATATGGGTGTGTATATAGGGTGAGAGCTAAACAGGCCTAGTAAGATTTCACCAAATAATCAATTAAATTTCATTTATAAAACATTTCACAAAAAATAGTTTGAACACCATTTAAAAAAATGTTTCAAAAAAGGAAAGTATAAAGGAATGAAATAACATACATTTATCTCTTGTAGAAATCCCACGGTAAAAATGTTTTGGAAAATAAAATACATCCATGATTAAGATCAATACATTTATTCCCATGTAGATAAAAAATCATTTAAGATCATTATTTAAAAACCCAATTTTTTACCAACCAATGGATGGAATCATACATTTAAAAGTGAAAACATTTTAAATTATTTAAAAATTTATGAAAATAAATCAAAAAAAAATTACTCATTCAAAATATTTATAAAAACTTATTTTATAATAAAAATAAAACATAAATTCAACCATAAATTAAAGATGTAATATAGATTAAATGGGATCCACTATAACAATTATGTATAATAATAGTAAAGAAAAAAATAAATTTTTACAATATGTCCATGAAATGTAAAAATGGGTTAAAACAATGTGTGTAGTGAGGATCTCAAAGCTAATATCATCAAATGAAAAATCATAAAGGGTATCTAAATGGATCCTTGGGTGTGGAAATATTAAAAATATACTAGTAAAATCAAAAATCCAAGGGTTTCCATATATAACAACACCATCAGCAAAGAAATAAGGCTATCACATCCTTAACACTATAAGTGAAGCAACATGGATATTACATCACTAATGGTATGGAAAAAGAAATAAGGACATCATGTCCAAACATTATGACACACAAAATATCAATAACATAGTTACCTTGGGTATCAAATAAATATTTGATAATAAAACATGAGCAATAAATATCATATCACCTCCAACAGCCTCTCAATAAATATCCACCTATCACATCATACAAGCATCATATAATAATCAATAAACATACTATAAAAGGGAATTATCCCATTAAAAAACACTAAACCAAGGGTAACCTAACATGGGTGATAAAATCACAATGAATTTTTTTTAATAAAGTGACAGTCGACCTTTAATAACTATCCAACGGCCCGAAGGCCTTTAAATATTTTTATTATTGATAAATCCCCCTTTTAAGGGAATAAGGGGGAAACCAAAAGAACTTCATAGACTTAGTATAATCACACCTTAAGGTCAAAAATAGTGAAAACTAAACTAAAACCCAGAGAAGCTCCTCCCTAGCATAAAATCATGTTGAAGCACTCCAACTTTGCAAGGATAATCGGCAAGAAAGTGTCATGTGTCAAAGCACAGGCCCGATCTGATGGATGATTCCATACCCTCTCAAACAACCAAATTCAAAAAGCACTGCAATGGTGAACCACCAACTCTGAATCCTCCTCTGGGGCTGTTCCAAGTGATCGATTCTAACTGCACTAACTTCCCACCTCTAGGATCAAACCAAACAAAAAAAACAACTTCCACCGAATACATCAAAATCCTTAACACAACATCAAATTCTAAGCATCAGAATCCATCCAAAGGAGGAAAAACTAGGAGTATGAATCCAAATATTCACCACCCAGGACTGGAAGATCCAACATCACATTGATGGAGCATCACCGTTGAGGGGATCTGAACAGGTCTGAGCTAGAAACACCAATATGGGCTGGATCCAATCAGCACAAAGTTGCAGAAGAACCCACTCCGGATTCTGAATCAGTCAAACTGCAGGAGGAAAAAGGAACCAATGGGGAAGAGGCCCCTCCTGCGATGACACCACTACAATAACACCAACAACGCACCAAAATCAAAATAGAAAAAATGAAACTAAACCTCTCCCCTCCAAGTTGCTTCAGAGTAGATGTCGAGTCACACCGGAATGCACCTGAATCCCAAATCAACTGAGACAAGATCCCAAGTTTGGAAGTCGTCTCCAAGAAACACCGACACGCGAGAACCCAACCCTAGACCCCACAGCTGGAAATCTTTTCCATGCTAACTCCAAGACAAGATCCAACCGTCAGAAGCTGACGCCAAGACCAAACTACAAGAGCCCACCAAACCGAGATCCTAACCACGCTAACGCCAAAATACAAACATCAGCATACCATGTCGATGCCGAGTCAAGTTTCAGAGTGTCGACGCCAAGCTAACCAACACATCGTAGGAGGATAGGAGAAGAGAATGAAGGGGAAACCCTGGGCGAGCTAGAGGGGGAGGGGAGACGCTGCTCAAAGGCTCGATTTGGGGTCCCAACCTTTAATAGATAGATTGGTGAAAATATTTTTACAAAACCTTCATTATTATAAACTAAGGATACCATTTATTAATTACCAAAAGGCCTAAAAATCATCATGTAAACCCATGTTATAAATATCCTTTAAAAACATAATAGGTATCAACACATTGAAAACAAATCATTCCTCTCATTAGAGTCAACTAATAATCATACAAATTCTTTTTTTAACCCTTAAACCATTGGTTACATCCTTTGGAACTCATAATAGGTTCAAAACCATTTTTCATTCATCTTATTCATTTCAAAGATCATCTTATGCATTTATAAAAACACTTAAAAATCCTAAATCAATAGTTTTATAAATAAGGTTATAATCCCCATGAAAACCCCTTATGGCCTACATAGGAAGCATCGAAAAAAATTTATGGACCCATAATAGGTATCAAATAATTATTTACCTTAAAGAATCTATTTAAATCCATGGGAGGAATACATAGAAAAATGTAGAAAAAATAGAAGAAGCTATAAGATATCTCTTCTACATTGGTCATGTGAGATAGGGTGCAGAGGATATGCAAATTGAGTTAAATCAAGTAGAAGAAATCATCAAGCGGTTGTTGAAAAAAATAACATAAAAAGAAATGAAATTGGAGAAACTCATAAATTGCTCAGTTGTTGGAAAATATATAACCAAAATCACCTTACATGGAACCCAAACAAGCAATCAACGAGTGAGGAGGAAAAAATATCATACCTTGGATTTGAGCTCTAATTCATTTGAGAGAAATTAGAGATATCACGTAAGCTTGGATTCATTTGATCCTTGATTTGTTCAAGCTTTAGATTTGAGCCTTGGATTTGTTCAAGCCTTGATTTGAACCTTGGATTTGAGGAGGAGGAGCATCAGAAACATGTGAATTCTGCCAAATCTTTAGATATCATGACTGAAATTAGTGTGTTAGGGTTCTTTAAAAAAATCAGGGAGACTTTTATCAGTGTTTCCAAAAAATGTTGATAAAAATACCTTTTATCATTGCTAAATTAATAAGAACGGATAAAATCTATCTTTATCGACCCTTTTTTAACGCTGATAAAGTTAGAATTTTTTATTAGTGGTTTTTTAGCACTAATAAAGCTCTATCTTTATCAGTGTCAAAGAATCGCTGATAAAAGGCATCTTTATCACCACTAAAACTTTAGCGCTGATAAAATATCTCTGATTATAATTATAAATAAAAAAAATTGTAAATATATTTATACAATTATATATTTATTTATTATAATTATATAATTCTTTAAATATATAATTATTTATTTATAGTTACAGAAATATTGTTTTAAAAAATATTTTTTTTATTTATAATTATAAACATATAATTTTATAAATATAGTAAATATATTTATAAATAAATATATTTTTAAATATATTTATAATTATTTATTTATAATTATAAATATATTTATATCATTATATATATTTATATAATTATATATATATTTAATAAATATATATAAATATAAATAAAGTAAATATATTCATTATTTAAATAAATTTATTATAATTTTATAATTATAAATATATTTATATCATTATATATATATTTATATAATTATATGTATATTTAATAAATATATATAAATATAAATATAAATATACTAAATATATTCATTATTTAAATATATTTATTATAATTTTATAAGTATAAATATATTTATATAATTATATATATATATATATAATAAATAAATATAAATATAAATATAAATATAAATATAAAAAATATATTCATTATTTAAATATATTTTATATAATTTTATAATTATTTAAATATATAATTATTTATTTATAATTATATAAATACTTTTAAAAATAATAATATTTATATATTTATATCATTATATATATTTAATAAATAAATATAAATATAAATGTTGTAAATATATTCTTTATTTAAAAAATTTTATAATAATTTTATAATTATTTAAATATATATATAATTATTTATTTATAATTATATAAATACTTTTTTTAAATGTTATTTATTTATTTATAACTATAAATATATAAATTTATAAATATAGTAAATATACATTTATAAATAGTAATTTATAAATATTTATTTACAAATATATTTTTAAAATTATTAATGAATATATAATCTTAAATGCATGCATGTAAAAAATGAGTGAAACTGAATAATTAAAAATGAGTACACTTTAAAAACATTGAAAAAATGGATAAGTTTTATTAATTAAATATAAATTATTAAAAAAATATGGATATATATTAAAATAAAGATGAATGAATGTTGAAAATATTAAAACAGATTAAATATATATATAATAGAAAATGATTAAATTCCAAAGAAATAAAAAATATTAAATATTAAATATTAAAAATGAATAAATAATACCTAGCTGTAATAATTTTAAAAATAAATAAATAAAATTTACTTATTAAATACATAATATATTAAATGTATCATGTTATAATGAAATTCTAAAATGAATACTAAAATTTGAATAAATTGCATAAATATTAGGTGTATGTGTTTCTATATAAGATTTCATTAATTATGTAAATATTTGTGTGTGTTCATTATATATAAAAATGAATTAATTACGTATATGTATGTCAAATCAATGTAACACATGTTTGATATATGTTAAATTGAAAAATCAAACGAAATTCAATTATGTCCATTACTCATGTAATTATTCGGTACTTTTAATTAATATTAATTTTTAATTATATACCATTCTTTGTAAAATATATGAATTCTTTAATGTAAGCATAAATATTTTGTATTATATAAATCATTTTTTCAAAAATATTATACACATTGATATATATATAAATATATATATGAATATATTTCTGTATTAAATGTATTAATGAATAATTATGTATAAAACCATTAAAAATAAATAAGAAATTAATATGTTTTTACTTATTACATTTTATTCATTTTTTATTTATATTTAATATACATTATTTATTACTATTTATAATTAATATGTATATATAACTTATTCATTTTTATTAATAATTGTTTCCTTAATAAATTTTTTAATAATTTTTTAATTTATTCATTTTTAATTTTTTTGTTTAATTATTATAATTTATTCATTTTTAATTTTGTTCAATTATTACAATTTATTCATTTTTTATATCTATATTTAATATATACTATTTATTAATATTTATAATCAGTATTTATGTATATTAAAGTTACTCATTTTTATCAAAAATTATTTAATTAATAAAATGTTGAATATTTTTCTTAATTTACACATTTTTTTTAATTATTTAATTTTATTTATTTTATATATCTATATATTTAATATATACTATATATTAATATTTATAATTTATATATATGCATATTAAATTTATTCATTTTTATTAATAATTATTTAATTAATAATTTTTATAATTTTCTCGTTTTAAATTTTTATTTGTTTAATTATTTAATTTTATTTGGGACCTTTATTTGTGCTAAAATAAAGAACTGATAAAGGATACCATTTATGAGTGTTTTTTTAGTGCTGATAAAGGTTCAATTTATCAATGTTTTTTTTTCTAGCGCTGGTAAAGGTCTATTTTGTAGTAGTATAGGGTTTACTGGTGAAAAAGAAACTGAAAGGAATGAAGGAGGAAGGAGAAAGATGACAGAAAGAGAGACTGGCCTCCCAATCCATTCAAAATCGATGAATGAGGGGCTTATAATCAAAAAAAATAGAGGGTAGGCCTCCATTAAGCTCTTCGTAAGTAGCTAATGCGGTGGGGGTGAAGGGGCCAAATGCCCTGAAAATTCAATGTAGAAAAAACTGTAAATTCACCAAAAAATAGAAAATTAGGTCAACACTTTCCACGATGTGGTCCCTTACACTATATTGTGGTGAACCCCCCACTAAAGGCCATGCGGTGTGGTCTCTAGACCATGGCACAAGGGGCCTAAAAACAACATTGGTTTCATTCCCCTACTGCCTCCCTCCATGATATGGATGGACAAGCCTATGGGGTGGTTGTCCTTCCCTGAAAACCACCACAACACAGCCTCCCATCCATAGCGTAGCACACTTCCCTCAGATAGAAACCCAAATCTTGATCATCGAGAACTATGGTGTGGTACCGAGAACCATAGCATATAGAACCTTCTCAAATGAGCCCAATGATTTGATCACCTTGCCCCATGGTGTTGCCTACTATAGACTTTTCCCATAACTCCCCAAAACTTTTTGAAATGCCTGAAAAACATCAATAAAACTTGAAGGAATTCAAATAACCCAGAATTAAATAATATTTAATGCCATAGAAACATGGAGGTGTCACAATTCTCCCCAACATTCCAATTTTTATCCCAAAAAGTCTTAGGTCAAGGTAAAAGGTAATAGAAAAATGAACCTCAAGAACGAGTCCTTAATATGACTCCTCAAAACAATATGATGAATTCTTCAAACAATATCAAATAACCTAAAGTGAGATCCAATCTACAACCATTACACCAAAACAATTATAAATATAGAGAGCTATCAAAGGTCTCCCCACTATATGTAATTCACCTAAAATAGTGAGAAACAAACAACTTCATTTATAATGAGAGTGATACCAAAACAACCTTGATTCCATAAATCAATAAAGGGAACTAGAAAATCCCACCAAAAATCATAAACTACTAATAAACCAGTTCAAACTACGTAAGTAAGCACAACTAAAAAATCTATTTAGAAGAATCTAAAACCAAGGAACATCCAAAGGTTACAAAATCGAGTCACCAAAACCATCACATACCAAAATATCCAAAGCATGTTGTAACTATGAACACGCCTCAACATGAAACAAAATAGTTCTAACCTTAGGTAATGAAATTGAATTAGAGTGTAACATGGGTTAATATTTTGGAACATCAACTCATGAAAATATCGATAGAAATTCCAACCTAGTAGATCCCATAGTTTAACCGATAACAAACACCCATCCTAGTTACCCATGTATATACCCCAATATTCCTCATGTTCAATCCATTAAATAAAAACCCATGCATAGCTCTCACCACTAAGGTAGAATCTCCAAAACAATGACACAGAGCACAACAAAGTAATGAGGCATGAACATCCCAAAGAATCTACCACTCACACAAGAGAACCAAAAATAAATCACCAAATTAAATCCATCATAAAATGACAACTCCTATAACACTACTATAGATATTCCCTTTAATAGCATGCAAATATGTTTTTAACAGCGCTAAAAAATAATGTTAATCGTAATGATGATAAAGGGGTCCCATTTATCAGCGCTAAAAAAACACTAATAAAGGGGGGGCCTTTATCCATGCTAAAAAATCACTAATAAAGAACACCCTTTATCAGTGTTTTTTTAGCACTGATAAAGGCCTAGCTGGCTGTAATGTGCTATTAATATAATAGCACACCTAGAAAAAACCTATAATTTCAAAAAATGCTATATACAACCTATAATTTCAAATAATGTTGTATACATTTAATTGAAATCATGAATGAAAAAATTTCCACCCATGGTATATACAAAAAAAACTATTTACATTTCAAAAAATGTTTTATATAATTACATTTACAATTTTCCAACAAACATTTTAAAACATTAATATTTCAACTTTTGATGCCCATTATCCCCTCTCAAAAATGTCCGCCCATGGTATCAGTTTTTGAACAAATCATCTCAACCTGAGAAAAAGATTCCGTCTATATAAGAAAAAAAATATTATGTCATTAATACTATAAAGAAATAAATTAAACATTAATATGAAAGAATACATTAATAAAATTTCAATGTTTAAAAAAAATACACATTTAGAGTTATACCGGTCACACCATATGTCCTATTGAGGTGCGGTTGATTCCTACACATAAAAAATGAGCGATGGATCATTGTCCTAAAATATAAAAACAATCCGAATTTGTTTTCTTGGTTTTGAGTTTGTCACTTATTATTTTACTAAAATTAATTTCAATTTTAAATAATGATACATTTGGAGTTATACTGGTCACATCATGTGTCATATTGAGGTATAGTTGATTCCTACCTATCAAAAATTACGAATGGATCATTTTCTTAAAGTATCAAAACAATTTGAATGTGTTTGCTCAGTTTTCAGTATGTTAGTTGTTTTTTTACTAAAATATCATTTCAAACTAGAAACATGCATTATCAGTCATATTGGTCACATCATTCATCGTTTTGGAATGAGACTACTTCATACACATCACAAATGAATTATGAATCATTTTCCTAAATTATCAAGACCATCAAAGCATATTTTCTTGGTTTTCAGAGAGTGACACATTTTGAACTAAAATGTCAATTTTAAAATGATAATAGAAACTTTTAGCCATACCAATATCATTGTGCATAATATTTAGGTTTGGTTGATTCCTAAACATCACAAATTACTCATGGATTGTTTTTCTAAAATATCAAAACAATACAGATGTGTTTTCTTGTTTTTCAGTATGTCACTTTTTCTTTTTATTTAAATTAATGTCAATTCTAAATAAAAAGAAACACTTAGAGTCATACTGGCCACACCATAAGTCGTATTGAGGTGAAGTCGAATCCTACATGTAAAAAATAAATCATGGATTATTGTCTTAAAATATCAAAACAATCCAAATTTGTTTGCTCAGTTTTTAGTATGTCACTTATTCTTTTTACTAAAATTAATGCCAATTTTAAATAAAAAGACACACTTGGATCCATACCGGTCACAATGTGTATCATATTAAGGTGTGGTTGACTCATAGATGTCAAAAATGACTCATGGATCATTTTAATAAAATATCAAAATAATCTGAATGTGTTTTCTTGGTTTCCAATATGTCACTTGTTCTTTTTACTAAAATTAATGTCAATTTTAAATAAAAAGAGACACTTTGATTTATATCGGTCACACCGTGCATCGTATTGAGGTGAGGTTTATTCCTAAAAGTCAAAAATGACATATATATTTTTTTACTAAAGTATAAAAACAATCTGAATTCATTTTATCAGTTTTTCAGTATGCCAGTTGGGTTTTTTTACTAAAATGTCATTTTAAACTGGAAACAAGCATTATAAGTCATACCAGTCGCATTGTGTGTATTTTTGACATGATACTACTTCATACAAATCAAAAATGACTTTTGAATAAATTTCCTAAATTATTAATACAATCAGAGCATATTTTCTTGGTTTTTCAATGAGTGACATGTTTTGAACTAAAATGTCAAATTTAAACTGATAACGGACACTTTTAGTCATATTGGTCACACCATGTGTCATATTGAGGTGTGGTTGATTTTTACACATCAAAAAATGAATCATAGATTATTTTACTAAAGTATAAAAACAATCTGAATTCATTTTCTTGTTTTTCAGTATGTCACTTGTTCTTTTTACTTAAATTAATGTCAATTTTAAATAAAAAGACACACTTGGAGTCATACCGGTCACACTGTACTTCTTATTGAGGTGAGTTTGACTCCTACACATCAAAAATGACTCATGGATAATTTTCCTAAAATATAAAAACAATCTGAATATGTTTTATTGGTTTTTAGTATGTCACTTTTTATTTTTACTTAAATTAATGTCAATTTTAAATAAAACAAGACAATTTGAGTTATACTGGCCATACCATGCATAATATTGATGTTTGGTTGATTCCTTCATATCAAAAATTACTTATAGATCATTTTAATAAATTATAAAAACAATATGAATGTGTTTTATTGGTTTTTAGTATGCCAGTTTTGTTTTTTTTTTAAATGTCATTTTAAACTGGAAACAAGTATTATGAGTCATATCAATCGCATCGTGCATCGGTTTGACATGAGACTACTTAAAAAACATCAAAAATGACTTATGAATCACTTTACTAAATTATCAAGACAATCAGCATGCACTTTCTTGGTTTTCAGTAAGTGACATGTTTTGAACTAAAATGTCAATTTTAAACTGATAATAGACACTTTTAGTGATATCGGTCACACCATGTATCAGATTGAGATAAGGTTGATTACTACACATCACAAATGACTCATGGATCATTTTAATAAAGTATCAAAATAATCCAAATTTATTTTCTCAGTTTTCAGTGTGTCACTTGGTATTTTTACTTAAATTAATGTCAGTTTTAAATAAAAAGACACACTTAGAGGCATACTGGTCACATCTTGCATCATATTGAGGTGAAAATTAATCATACACATCAAAAATTACTCATGTATTGTTTTAATAAATTATAAAAATAATCTGAATGTTTTTCTCAGTTTTCAATATTCCACTTATTCTTTTTACTTAAATTAATGTCAATTTTAAATAAAAAAAGTGACACTTTGAGTTATACCGACCAAACTATGCATCATATTGAGGTTTAGTTGATTATTAAACATCAAAAATGACTTACATATCATTTTCCTAAATTATCAAAATAATAAAAATATATTTGCTCAGTTTTCAGTATGTCAGTTGTGTTTTTTTACTAAAATGTCATTTCAAACTGGAAACATGCATTATGAGTCATAATGGTCGCATCATGCATCAGTTTGACATGAGACTGCTTAATACAAGTCAAAAATGACTTATGAATAACTTTCTTAAATTATCAAGACAATCAAAGCGTGTTTTATTGGTTTTTAGTGAGTGACACATTTTGAACTAAAATGTCAATTTTAAACTGATAACGGACACTTTTAGTCAAACCGGTCACACCGTGCGTCAAATTTAGGTGTGGTTGATTACTACACATCAGAAATGACTCATGGATAATTATCCTAAAGTATAAAAGTAATCAAAATTATTTTTATCAATTTTTAGTATGTCACTTTTTCTTTTTACTTAAACTAATGTCAATTTTAAATAAAAGGATATACTTTGAGTGATACTGGTCACTTATTCTTTTTGCTCAGTTTTGAGTAGATCATTTGATATGATACTAACTATATTGACCCAGACATTTCATAAAGAGATATAACATCTTATTAGATTAATATTCCTTACATAACATAATGATTCATTCCAAAATAGTTTAGGTCTAGTGCTTTTGGAAACATGGAAACATAAAGAACTAGTTCATAAGAGTCTCTCATTAAGTTATTATTTACTAGAAAACTTCTTAGAAATATCATTTATAAAACCATTCTTAATAACCTAAGGATATGAAATATAATAAAGGGCGATCATAGATTCTTAGTAAGTGTAAACAAGGGAGATATAAATGATCGTATAAGGATAACATGAGCATAAAGATGTTATAAGGTGATACTAACATTCAAAATTCATAATCATAATATCATAGATCATAATAATTAGTCATGGATCAAATCATGGCAGTTCATAAGAAATGAATCTTAAAGGATAAAAGAATATTATAAAATAAAAACATGCACTTCGATTCATACTGAGCACACTGTGTTTCAGATTGAGGTGTGGCTAATTTAGTTACAGTTGATTACAACACGGTTTAGGAAAATGTTCATGAAAGGTATTTTGGGAATTTATAATTTGCATTAAAATACTGAGAAATCCCTTGGTAGATTCATCCTTATGATTCACTTCATATTTCATGCAACATGGGGTTTTCTCTTCCACATGAAAGGAACATGCTCTCTCTTTTCTGGCTTGTTGTAGATAGTTGAAAGGAAAATATGAATTCCCAAAAGATCATTAAAAAACAAAATAGGTATTAGATAAAAATGATAAGTAAATTAACTTACAAATAGTAGATAAAATTATGGAAAAAATTAATTAATTACATAAGTAGTAGGAATTTACCTTTATACATTCTCGACCCATTTCCTTATTGTCATTATCTCACTTGTATCCTCGAAGTCCAATCTCTCATGAGCATGATCAGTTTTGAACGAACCACCCTGACTCAAACAAAGGAATACACCTATATAAGAAAACAATTCTTATTTTAGTAATACTAAAAATAATTAAATTAAACATAAATATGAAATAATCCATTACTTTTATAGAAGTCACATCTTCATGTTATTTGTGTGCATTCTTCCATTAGGTATGTTGCCCATTCATTTCTGAGCACATTTATATCATCTTGTGAATATGAGTCTTTTCGACAGTCATAGTAGTACTGTAAAAATATAAATACACAAAGGATTAATAAATATTTTAAATTAAATAGTAATTATCTTCAAAAATACCTTTTTGGGGATGATATTTTTTTCATGGAATATGATCTCTCTCCTAAATTTACAAACATAATAACCATGGTATTTTCCATTGGTTTTTTCAGAAACTAAAGAAACATTGATTATAATAATTAATTTGTTTTTTATGTGTTTGGATAGTAAAATCTTATTATATATACCCTAATACTTATCCAGCTGTAGAACTTGTGTTGGCCCTTATGCTTAGCCCCTGGCCTCATTCCTTGTTTTTTACGATATTGATGCATTTTCCTATCATAATAGAATCCTCATTAAAAGATAATATAAATTATATAACTTGATGTTTAGTTATAAAACGTTGGATTTTGTGTATTAAAGATTGAAAAATGTCATCATGTATGGATGGTTTGTTGGATATTCATGCATTGAGTCTAGGAAATAAATCTTTGAAGTATCCAAATTTACCACAATGAGTATCCAATTCTACCTAAAAACATGAAAAGGAATAAGTGATGAAAGAAATTAAAATATATTTGATATGATTAAATTATAGAGTTTTACCCCTACATCATTAGTATTAAATAGAGTTTTTCATCTGAAATATTTCTTTCAAACGATTTGACCAGACCTAACACTATTTCATCCTTTTTTGTATCGATTTTTGGTTGTTTTGTAGAGGTGATGTGAGGACTAAAAAGTCCAAAAAATCATGGGTAAATCCATTCAATTTTTTTTATATAAACACCTACCAAAAATTTTAAATGTACTTAGTCATAATTAACACAGTATATCAGCTTTTGGAAAATAAAATCATGAAAACATGACTTATGTATACATTTACAACTGAGTTGCCTATCTAATCATAGTCAAGGATTTCACTTACATTATCAGCACCAATGAAGTCTTTAACTTCCTATCCATACATATTTTCTTCATAATCAACTATGTGACAACTACCATCTTTTAACTTTTTATCCACATGAACCTTCAATGCTAGTAAATGCAGATATAGAATGGACGGGGTAATGGTGCTTTTAGTAGATCTTTTTTATCAGTTAGTTGATACTTTAAATGGTTTTGAGTTAGTATTTCATTCCATCCCCTTCCCTTTGTCCTTCTATAATAACATTCATCATTTTAGACCTTTTTTCATTAATTATTAAAGTTTTAGCTTGAAAAATAAATTGGAAATGAATAACTCCTTGTCGATATGTTTTTTTATAATATGTGATGGCCATGTAGTGAATGGTCCAATAGATTTTTCAACTATATGAATATCTTCCTCATCAATTGGAATAGGTAGCTCAGTGATCAGCTCATGGTCTACTCTAATCGACACTCTCACATGACCTATTTCTAGTGTTCTGCTGTGTAGCATGTTGTTTTAGATATTGAATATTGTATCCCTTGCTACAAGGTGATGGGTGGGTGTTGATAGATATAAATCACAATCATTATAATCCTATAGAATATCAGTACATGAATGGTATCAGTGTCTTCCTAATTCAAATTTCACAAAAACATTTATTAGAACATTTATTACCTTAGCTAAGACATCTCTTTGAGGGGAATGGCTCGCCTCATAGCAGGTGGGGGTGGACGGGATCTCCATGTGGTGGTTATTTCTGGGTTGTTTCTTCTCTTTTCTTCCCCCCCATAAAAGTTTCCATCATCTCTCTATACCATTGGCATTGTTCTTCAAGGGTATCTAGTATTTCTCTCATCTATTTCCTTTCTTCGCTTTGATCCTCCACTTGTTTTTTTCTCAAAATATGTTCGGGGTGTCACCCCAAAACCCACAACTCTAACACACCCATACTGTTCTAGCCACTTTAAGGCCATTAATAGTATGTGTTCACCCAATATAGGTGTTTTTGATTCCTATGACTATGTAGAATAGAAAATATAGGAAAATAAGTGATAATTTTTATGTAATATCAATTTAAATTAAAACAAAAAAATTATTATGCAATAATTATACATGTTTCCCACACTTTTTATGTGTTTTCATCTATTAGTATCTCATCTTTATTTACCTATTCCTCCTTCCATAGCACATGGTTTGGGATGGAAGTGGATTTGGATTTAGAGTCATTAATCTACATATAAACAGAGGAACATAATTATGGTGTTGTTTCATGTCACATAAAAGTATTATGGTAGAATTAAAATATGTACCAATTTTTTTCAAGTGAAGTGCATCACATCCTTCCTTTATGGTAGGGGTATGCTAATTTTGTTTCTCGTTCCTTATTTCCATCACTCGGTTGTTGTTTGATAAATAAAAAAAATCAAATCAAAGTGATGAATACGTGTATTGTCAAACAATGTATAACTAGCCACAATGTACCTGAAAAGACATATTTTCATGACGACCAGTAAATGTATCCCATGCTTCTTGGGTTATCAGGTGTTCATAGATAAACGGTGGGTGTGAGTTTATTTTCCCTTCAGCATCTTTATGATGATGTCTAGTTAGAATTGTGTAAAATCCTTTGTGAATCCTTATAAAAAGCATTAATACATATTTCTTGTGGTATTCATCTACTATAAATGCACTCTACAATGGTTGATGAAGAGTAACACAATGTTTTATTATTTTATTTTTTATTAAAATAAATAAATGATATCATAATGTTACTGTAATTTCTTCCCATATCAGTGTATTGAGCGTGGGAACAATATGGTGTCATGAATCTACATCAATCGGTATGTGTTTTCGAGTGAAGATTCCAACGTAACTATTAAACATGGGATTTTTGGGGTTAACATGATGGCCCAACGCATTCCATATGACCTTGTATTTGATACCTTTGATTTTCTCCTTAATGTTTTTTTATAACACCGTAAAACTACGGTGCTCTTGTTTTTTTGTTGTCAGACTATCATCGCCTACCATTTCCTCATATTTAACATCATCAATATGTTGTTCCTATAGAGAAATAGTATCAGCATGTTCATACGGTCGTTGTGCCTCTACACTGGGAGAAGAAATAGGTTGAGAAACCTATTGTTCTTCAGAAATGGGATCACCAGCATGTTAAACCTCTGCACTGCGAGCAACAACATGTTGAGAGACATATTGTGCCTCAAGATTGGGAGCACCAGCACATGCAAAATTCATTTATCTTTAGAATTTATTTGACATTTAATATATAGTACATAAATTCATTAGTGATAATAACATGAGGTAACACAATGTATATTACAAAAAAACTGATTATTTAACTCTATTTTTCTAAAAAGTTAAATGGATTTAACCCCTCTATCGACTATCAAAATAATTTCATTGTGGTATCCTCTAACATACAAAACATCATCTGTATTGGGACCATTGTGAAATGACTGAGACATCCCAATGAAAGGGTTATCCTCAGTTGAATTTTCATCTGACCCTTCAGTAGTTTTTTTCGATAACAAAACAATTGACCACTTTCGGTTTGTGGGATCCAGACTATAAAATACATGTATTTCCTATGATGCCATTATAAGAAGTTTGTCATTGTACCCTTCATTACTGAAATCAACTTTCATGAATCCCAATTCATCTATTTTAACAGCACTCCTATTATCAACCCACTTTCATTGAAAAATCATCACATGGAATGTTGTATAATCCAACAGCCATATTTTACTGATGATACCAAAGTATGACATATTTTTGTAAATAGGATTTCTGTCCTTAGTACCAGAAACATGCATCGCTTCAGCCACAAGTGTAACTCCACTATTTTTTATAATACTTCATTCATCATGTTCATTTGTATAAAATGTATAACCATTAATTACATAACCATTGTAAGATAATACATACACACTTGGTCCTCCTTCTAGCCATCGAAGTCGTTCTGAAATTGAATATATATTTTCATCTTACTCTTTAAAAATATAGTTCTGAAACCATCCTATAAACTGATGATTATGTGTATTTTATACCCATCTTTCAGCCCTTAATGGATTAAAATTCCTAAGAATTTATTTGTGGGTTTCAACATATGTGGAAAACTTCAAACTGTTATGAAAAATATAAAGGTGGGCCTTCTTCCGATCTGTAATATTGATTGTGAAAACATCTCTTCCAAAAATTCATTTACCCTCAAGTCACCCAGTGTGATGATATTTCAATAGACCAACACTTTCCACACCGAATAGGTATTCGGTATAGAATTCAACAGCTTCCTCAAAAATTTATCGCTCCACAATATAACCCTATAGCCGACTTTTATTTTTGACATAACCTTTCAAAATCTTCATATATCGTTCAATAGGGTACATCTGTCTATAGTGTACAGGACCACATAGTTGAATCTCTCTCACCAAGTGAACCATCAAATGAATCATCATATCAAATAATGTTGGGGGGAAGAAAATTTTCAATTCACATAATATGAAGTCAATTTCCATCTCTATAGTTGTAAATTTCGTTGAGTCTATAAATTTTTTTCATATATAATTGAAAAAGAAATAGAGCTTGGTTAATGTATGATAGACATTCTTGGGAAAAATGAAATGTAAAGCTATAAGAATTAGATATTTCATCAAAACATGGTAGTTATGTGATTTCAGACTCTTTAACTTTAAATCAATCATTGACATGATGTTCATGATATTCAATGAATATCCCTTTGGAACCTTTACATCATTCAAGATGTTAAAAAACTGATATTTCTCTTGCCTGGAAAGAGTGTAATCAGTTGGAAGAAGAAAAGTTCATTTTTCACCCTTCACTAGTGCCAACTCTTCTCATATTCCCATATCAACCATGTCCAACCTAGCCTTAATTCCATCCTTTGTTTTTTCAGGTGCATTTAGAATCATGTCGATGACACTATCACATACATTCTTTTCAACATGCATAACATCAAAAAAAATTCTAACATACAGACAATTCCAGTATAGTAATTAAAAAAAAACAGATCTCTTTTTCCAACCATTTTTCATAAGTTTTTTCAAAAATGGTTTATCAAAAACAGTGTCCACATCTTTTAATTTCTCAAACAGTTGATCGCCTATTAGTAGAGATGGCATTGTATGTTCTTCCAAACTTCCATCAAATTATGTCATCAAATATAAATACTTATGTCATTAGGGTAGAAATCTATGATGTCCTTGAAATGTGATTTTTAATGAATGTTTCAACCAAATTGATTGTGTACCTTGTTCGAAGACGGGACACCCTTGAGTTCCTTTAATGCTATATCTTGAAAAAAATTCATAACCAGGAAAGTCATTTATTATCCCTTACAACATGGATCTCAATGTGAAATATTCATTTCTGTGAGCATCATACAACGTAACACCTGAACCGCACAATAATTTAAAATCCTCGATCAATAGAGTCAAATAAACATCAATATCATTACCCAGTTGTTTTTTGGTCCTGGTATAAGCATAGATAACATTATGTATTTTTTTTCATGCATAACCATGGTGGAAAGTTATAATTTACTAACACAACTATCCATGTATAGTGAGTACTTCTTTGAAAACCAAAATAATTCACTCCATCTATTGATAATGCAAGAAAAAGGTTTCTCAACATGTTTCCAAATTTAGGATACTCATGATCAATTCTCTTTCACTGAGGAGATTTTGTCAGGTGATGTAGTTTCCCATCTTTATTTCTTGTATCTGCGTGCCACGTCAATTTCCATGCAGTCTCATCACTTCCATATGGGCATCTAAACATTTTAATGATTGGAAAGTACGATACAAATTTTATAGAACCATATTTATCTTTATTATATCATGAAGCGCCGCACTTTGGGCATTCTTTAAGTGATTTATGCTCTTTATGAAATAGTATACAGTCATTCGGGCAAGCGTGTATTATTTCAAAGATCATACCCATTAAGCGTAGCATTTATTTGGTGTCGTATGTTCAGATCAGGAACTCATTATCTTTTAAGAGCATGTCATTCAAGATATAAAGTAGTTCCGTAAAATCAGCGTCACTCTGTCTGTTGCCTATTTTAAAATTATATAGTTGACAATGCTATATATTTAGTGAAACCATCATACAATGTCGTTGGTGTGAAACTTTTTAACTGCTCAAACAATTTTGAACAATCACAAAGTTCATCTTCGACTTTCCTTATCATTTCCTCAATACGATTTTCATCATCATTCACATCTGTAATCACATACTTGATACGGTATTATTCATTTTCCACACTTATAATCATATCATATGATCCATAAAACACGGTTCTATCCCAGTCACTAGATACATTCACTTTTTCCCCATGTTTATTCCAACATGTATAAATACATGTAAAAATAGTATAAACACAGACAAAGGATTTGATAAGGGTTGTATGCATGATCTTTTCAAACTTGATGAACTCTTTCAATCCATCTTTATAATCTTTTGTCAGACGATTGGCATCCATCCATTCTTTATTCATATCCATCATATTTGATTTGGTAATATTAATATTTAACAAAATAAATACACAAAAGGTGCCTTTAAAATAATGGTAACTCAACATTTTAATGATATTTATTATTTTATTTTGTTTCCTAGGACTCATCCCCTTAGAATATAACACCAAAACTAGAAAGAAGATGTAATTGTAGAGGAATCTCCTAATTTAAACCATGCAGGTAATGTTGGATGCAAAGAAGGTTTAGGAGTTTCAATGGGGTTAAAAATTAATTTACCTTTTGTGAGAGTGAGGTCATGATGGATAGAGATAGTGACATGCCCATACAATGGTGTTATTATCGATTTACTCGTCTTCCCTATATAATGTAATGGTTTTCCTAATTCTATAAAAATATAAACTTAAAAGATTATGGAAAAAATACATTTCATATGTCCTTTGAAAACTATTTATAAAATCAAACTTGAAATCCCATTAAAACACAACCATTTACACAAATTTTTCTTTAAAATAGCACACCCTTTTTAAAATAAACCAATTAGTTCCAAGCACTCTTTCACAAAACCACAACTCCTTGTTTTTAAAGCATTAAAGGAAACTTCATTACCCAAAAATATTAATCATTTAAAATGAGACACAACCCTCTATATTTTAAATTTTTTTCATTTAAAACTTCACACACCCCTTATTAAAATGAAATCATCATTAAATATGCTTTTAAAACATTCGCATCCCTTTATGAAATCCAATCGGGTGAGTTGAAAAACACTTGGCATGCAGCCTAAGTCTATGCCAAGTGTTTAAATCATTTTAATGTTATTTAAAACCAAAAAATGGTATGTTGAACACATATAATTTTTTAAGAAACATTTCAAAACACTTGAATCATTTTAAAATATCTACTTAGGAATTTTCAAAAAGACATAAATCCTAAGAGAGGCACTTTATAAAAGATACATGAATAAAAAATAACCAAAATTTTATAAAATATAAATCTATAAAAGGTTTATCATGTCAACATGGTATAACATCCATTGAAGCATCCACTTACATATCAATACCCATAATTAAACATGATAAAATTTCAAATATATATTATAAAACCATACATAGAAAACACCTCAATTCATCCCAACTCAATCAGTGTATTATGATTCCATCACATGATTACAAAGTTTGGTGTAATGATAATACTTTCCATAAGCATTTGATATTTTTCTCCCAGCCATTGGATATCCCTTATCCATGTCTAGTGATTACCGTCCTGCCTAAATTTTATTTCCACCCATATATTGTTAATTATAAGAAATGATAGTTATAAAAATTAAACATATAACATGATCCTTGTTGTAAGTTCTATAAGAATTTGTGATGTTTCATGCTTCTATTGTCTAGTTATATCAATTATCCTTCATCAAAACACTATATTCCCAATGGATATGTTCCAAAGTCAGTGACCACACTCGCAACCATGAAAACCTCATGTTCTAGTTTACTAAAAACATTAAATTATCCCAATGATCCTTATATCACACCAAATCGGTTGGTTGTACACAATAATAATAATGTATATGTCTCTAAAATGAATTACTATTGGTTACTTCCTTTATAAATACACCTAATAAAATTTATAAGCATGAACTCGTTACATAATAAAAAATTTCCCAAGTGTCATTCCTTTCACACAAAGAATTCCCCTATGCCACTCATCACTAGAAGAAACTATATTGCTTTCCTGATCCTTTTAAGTACATCATTCCTCAAGTAAAAATAATAAAATAAATATGGTACTAAACAAATAGATGGTATGATTTTCCATAGTCTATTTTCTAAAATCTTCAAAAAGACTTTATAAATGACATTATAAAGACTAGTCATTCTAAAATCCTTAACTGATCTCATATCAGTAACCTCTAGAATCAAAGTGATGAGAGTATCATTATAAGTCTCAAGAGAATTATTACCTCTCCAAAACTCCTTCATGAGGTTAACAACATCAAGTCCCAAAATATTCTAGAACCTTTTAAATAAAATTTCATGCAGAAAATCTAGGTTAGGTGTCTTTGATGGATGCATCAACCTAAATGCCACAACCACTTCATAACATTGAATATCAATAGTTAATAATTCATTTATATAATTTGTTAAAGTTTTAATAAAATAATAATTTATATATTTAGATATAAAATTATGCCGAGAAGAAAATATGATTTGATAAAAATATGTTATTGAATTCTTAATGCCTTTATTTGTATCAATCCACATACCATTATTAGCATTTAACCTTGAAATATGGTTATTCATCTATCTAAAAATGTATTTTTGATAAAAGAATGAAGTTTTTTTATATAATTCATTAATATAAGAAATCATTGATCTCAAATTCCAATTTTGTTCTCTATTTAATAGTTTAATATCAAGTCAATTTTCTTAGTATGCAATTCTATCTATAGAATCGTCATTCAAAAGAACTCCATGAATACTATTATGATTTATCTCAAAATCATTAATCTTATTATTAATGTTTTAATATTGAGTAATACCCCGTCTATATAGTTCTTTGGTAATCACTTGAATTATATCATGCATGTTCAACCAAGAAAAAATTTGAAAACATAACTTATTTTTTAAAACTGAGGTATCTTGGTTTATTATCATGGTATCATATTCAATGAACAAGTCATGGAAAAATTCTAATCTCTAATTATTGATCATCCAAATTGTTTGATGGTTGTGAATTCATCAAACGTTACAAAAAATATTTTCATTATTCCATGACCTTAGCAAAACCAATCCAAAATATGGTTAATAAACCATATGATTATTAAAGGATTTCATTACTCAAAGTCCATGGTAGATTATTATATAAGGTTCCATACATATATTATTATATAAGTTTTTGAAAATAGAAGATTATTTCACTAAAAGAAGATGACTATTTCACCAAAATATTATTTAAGTCTTTTTTTATTCCAGTTTATTAGTAGACAAAAATTTAAGATTACATATGTTGAGAAGTCAATCCAATTGGTTTCAATAAAGATAATCCATCAATTTAAAACCTATCCACAAGATTATTATAATTCACCATATATAGAAAAAATAATTATGTAAGGAGAAACAATCTACCAAATTAAGAAATTACAACATATATAGATGAGTCAATCCACCCAATGGAAATGAGTTGAACAACCAGATTCATTGGATCCACCAAAAGAATCCCAACAAAAAATGTAAAATAATTTGATTCACTAGATTTAAAAGAAGTTCATATGAATATTATATGAATCCAAATGGATCCAAATATAGACGAAGTTGAATTTTATAAGTTTATAATGATCTTACAACACCTATTATACGCAATGAAAATAATCCCAAAACAAATATCACCATTCTAGATAAATGAAACATGCATAAACTAGAAATGAAGAAACTATAAACGTGTACCTTAGACTATTGTTGTCGTTACTCTAGCGGCGGCAGAGTTGGGATAGGCGGTGGTAGCGGATGTCATGGGGGGTTCGCAGTAGAGGTGGGTTCACAGAGGAGGAGGGATTCACAGTAAATGTGGGGTTCGGTGGTGGAGGTGGGGTATGCGGAGGATGTGGGTTCGCAACAGAGGAGGGGTTTAGGGCGGAGGTGGGGTTCGATGCACGGTAGAGGTGGGGTTCGCGGTGGAGGTGAGGTTTGCAGAAAAGGTGAGGTTTAGTGGCTAAGGTGAGGTTCATGGAGGAGGAGGGATTCGCATCGAAAGAGGATAGATCAGTGACAGCGAATGAGGGGTCAGGGTAGAGGAGGAGTCGACGGTAGAGGAGGAGGATTCAGCGGCATGGATCGGCTTCTGTGAGAGTTTGAGGTGTGAAAGATAATGAAGAGATTGTTAGGGTTTATTTATAAAAACATGTAAAACTTTTATCATTGCTAGCTAAAAAAACTGATAAATGCATGTTTTATCAATGCTAAAATAAAAAACGCTGATAAAACATGGCTTTATCAGCACTTTTTCAGCGCCGATAAAGATAGGTCTTTATCAGCGCAAAAAGGCACTGATAAAACTATAATGATCATAAATTATTTATATTTTTATATATATTTATAAAATTATATGTATAATAATTATATTTATTTATTTATTTATAATTATAACTATAAATAAATATATATTTATTTATATTTATATATATAATAAATATATTTGTTTAATTATATATATTTATAAAATTATAAATATTATAAATAAATATTTATTTATTTATAATTATAAATTTATAATAAATATATTTATTATATTTATAATTATATATAATTAATATATTTATTATAATTTTATAATTATTTAAATATATCTGTATTTATTTAGAATTATAATTATAAATATTTGTATATATTTATTATAACTTTATAATTATTTAATAACTTTAAATTTTTATATATTTTTTTAAATAATTATAAAATTATAATAACTATATTTCTTATATTTATGATTTTATATATAATTAATATATTAATTATATATATTTATAAGAATATAAATATAATAAAGTGAACCAACAGTCAATAATACTTCCACAAACCATGGCTTGTATTTCCCAATCTCACACTTTTGGGAATTCATTTTTTTTCCTTAAATGAAAATTTTGTCCTCTTAATCTTGTTGGTTCACTTGATTTTGATATCAACAGTCAATAATACTTCCACATCGATAAGTGTTGCTCAACCTGTTGAATCATCACCTTGAAGCTTCTTCAGTTTCAACCTGAATCTATAGTCTTCATGTTCTTTAATCTATATGGTTTGTGTGTAATAAATAGTTCATCAAATTAATTGTGGACCATAAAATTAATTTGGTCTATTTAGTTAACGCAATAAATTCTAGTATATAAAATTAATTATTTTGATGGAAATCAATCACATGTGCATTAAAATTGGGGTGACTTATTGATGGAAAAACCCATTATATATATTAAGGTCTCTACACTTGGTGGATACAAGGAAAAAAAACATCATCTACATCCCTCGTGTAGAGTGTAAAAAGATTTCAGGTTTTGATTCTAATTTTCTGTATTTTTCTACAATGGATAGAGGTAAGTGTCGATTTATTTTCATTGATGAAATTTAAAAATTTTGGAATTAATTCTTTCAATTATCAATCATTTTGTATCAGAGTTGTATAAGCCTCTTCCTTGTAATAAGAATTTCTGCACTCTTTTTTTTTAATAAAACCTCTTCGTATTTTTAGGTTTGGAGATGACGCATTCCTTGTCTACCATCATTTTTGTCATTTCTTCATATTCATAAATTTAGTTTCGAATACGGTCTTATCCAACCTTAATTATAAAAAATATATTAAGGTCTACACTTGTAGCAATCTTCAATGATTAAAGATATTAATTATATCTCTTTATTTCTTCAGTTCAATAATTATTAAATTGCGATTTTTGTAAATTTTATTAAAATTAGGTTTTTCCACAACATCCCTAATTAAATAAGATGTAAATATTCATTAAAATAACATTAAATAATATATTCATTTTTTATGTTTTTCGGTTGTTAAAGATATTGATTATATATCTTTAAATATTTCAATAAGTTCAACAATTATTTAATTGTGTTTTTTGTAAATTTTATTAAAAATTGGGGTTTTCCACAACATTCTTAATTAAATAAAATTTACTTATTCATTAAATCAAGTTAAATAATTTGTGTTATTGTTTCAATTTTTAGTAGTTAATGATATTTATATATCTTTAATTTACATATTCATAAAATCATGTTAAATGAACTCATTTTCTTATTTTGTGAAATATAAAGATTTCCATTAAACTCTTAGGCATGCATATACAATCTATGAAAGTTTCCCAAGACATCATATTCGCTATCACCCTTACAAATCACTCTTACAATGGAATAACAAATTTAGTTACTTTCATAATATCATCTCCGGAGAATAAATCATTACTCAATGCATTGGGGGCTATATCCTAGTCTCGCCTATCATCACCCATAATTCATAAGTACCATAACATGAATAAAACACATATGAGCTTTCATTTCAATATAACATGAATAAAACTCATAAAAATTTGCATTTCAACCCATAATTACTTGCATTTTTAGTTCACCCATAAAACAAAAATTAATTTGAAAGAATGGGTTAACCAATTTTCTATTTAAAGGAAAATAAAAGTGAAACACAAAAAATTGATAAAGATCAATGAGAATAGAAAGAAAATAACTGGAAAACATTTTTAAGAAAAATATTTTAAAATTTAAAAGTAAAAGTTTTGAAGAAAACCCATTTAGCTTGAGTCATGACTCGCTTCACACATATTTTAACTTCCTAAATAATAAAATTTTATTAATTATTTACTTGCTTCAAAAAAATTTCCATTATCATTATTCCCTTTTTATTTATTATCATGTTTTACTCACTTATTGAATTAATTTTACTTGTTTCTATCGTTTTGAGTTTGTTTGATCCATAGTTTCAAAGAAACTTCGGTATAACGGTAACTGTCAAAGATCTTTGTCCAATGGTTCTTTATGCTCGAGGTGTTTAGTTATACTTCGACTATTTACATTTAATTTCTTTATTATCATGATAAGATTAAATAAAACCAATATATTATAAGCATTAAATATCCATCTCTTTTTATTCATTGATAATAATTATAGAGTGACATCATTCAAGTAAGTGGTTGAATCAACCCAAACATAAATGCAATATAAAGAAAGGATGATATAAGACCATCTATATTTAGGTAATATGTTCTTTTTGAAGCGGGTAATATGTTCTTATTATAGAATTATACATATTAATTCCTTGTTATTAAGGTTATAATCCAATTTAAAAAAAATAGAGAAAAAAGATTAAGAAAACAAACAAAGAAGAAGATGATACTTACATTGAAAAGTCAAATCTTCCTTTAAGGATTTCCATTGTGACCAAACCATAAGAACTCCCTGTGACTAAAGGTCAAATGATGTGTATATTGATTCTAGGATAAGGAATATAGGTAGAATATAGATAAGAAACAAAACTCTAAATGATTGAAAAAATGGTGGAGTAACTGTCCTTTTATAGACAAACTAAATGGAATTTCTATAAATATATATTCCATAAGGGTTATGCATGATATTTCTAAATATAAAGTCGATTGTAAATAGGAAAAGAGGGGATGGGTTCACAACCCTTATCTGTTCACGTCATAAGATTTTATCAGTTGCAAAATAAATTCCCATTCAACTCATTAATTTTCCTATAAAATATAGTTTCATAAATTTTAGTCTTATCTCACATTGCGCCTTATCTTCTTAAAACCTTTTAATTTAACTTATCATTCTTATCTGAAATCAAGGTATCACTCTAACCTTAGAATCTAATTATTTAAAATACATATTAAAACATGGGTTACAACTGCCAACAACAGCACATGACGCTATAAAAAAACAACAGAAATAAACAGGCCCAAGGACTCGACACCGTGACTTGCGCCCCCAACCCCTCCATCCCCTGTGGGGGACATCCATTTAAAATATATATTATATAATTCTTTAAATATATAAGAAACCATTCTAAGAAATTACATGTAACATGAAATGAACATATATACACTTTAAAATAGGCATTTATCGAATAAATTCATTATATTAATTAAACAAAAAAATGATTTATCAAAAATATCTAATCATATCTCATCTCTTATTTTTAGGGATCAAATAACAACTTCCCACAACCGTCACTTCAAAGGATATATAATCCTCAACAATCATATTTTTTCCTATAAATAACTACACTTTCAATTCTCTCGTTTCAACTACACAATTGTCTTCCATATTTCCACTTATTTGACTTCTTTCTATAATTATTTTGGATGGTATCATTTTCATGGGGAACCACAATGATGAATATTTCAACCTTGCAATCTTGTTGTATATTGGATGTTATAATCCTACTGTATATGTATTGATCTTATGATATATTCATCCTTAATGTGTAATGTTATATTAATGTAATAATATTCATTTATTTGTTTTATATCTACATTCTTATTCTAATTTTTATAGAATTTATTATGTCAAACATTTAATTTATGAAAAGATAATAAATGTTAAAATCAGAATTTTTACAGGTGGAAAAGGAAGATTAAGGGAGCTTTGAGGAGAATCAACAAAAACTACACACTATCTCAATGGCCTCGCGTGTTTATATGGGCCTTTGGGGGGTCCCCAAGCCACCATGTATTTATTCATATGTTCATAACGCACGAATAAACAACATGTTGTTACAAATAGTTTATAACCCTCGATCGATTAAATGCTTGGTATGATTCTCTCATACATTCCATCATATATATGAAACATATAATGATTAATGATACCTTGTGTGGAAGACTACCTAAACGTTAATGTTAGGATGCCTAATCAATTGTAGTTTGTCATGTGAATAATATAATAGGTGGATTTAAAAGTAGGGTTTTTTTAGTTTAAGGGGGTAGGGCTTGTATTAATTGGGGAAAGGGGCTGGTGTAGCGCCACTTCAAGTGGCACTTGGCCCCTATATATATATATATATACATATATTATAATAAATATAATATAAATATAATAAATTTATTATAAATATAAAATACAATAAAAATAGAATTAAAAATATAATAAATATAATAAATATATGTGTAAATATAATAATAAATATAATAAATATATAATTGTAAATATAATAATAAATATGTAATTGTAAGAATTTATTATATTTATTATATTTATTATATTTACATATAATTATAAATAAATATAATAAATATATTATAAATATAATAAATTATAATAAATATAAAATATTATATATTTAAAAATATTATATATTTATTATATATTTAAATTATACACTTATTTACAATTATTAATATATAATTATATATTTATATATTTATATTATATAATTATAAATATTTCTTTATAGTGATATTTGTAATTATATTTATTAATTATATATATATACATATATTTATATAAATAAATTTATATAAATAATTTCGTATTTATAAATTCATATTTATAAATATACATATATTTATATAAATAAATTTATATAAATAATTTCGTATTTATAAATTCATATTTATAAATATATATTTATAATTATATATATATATATATATATTATTTATTTATAATTCTTATCATGTAATATATATATATATATATATATTATAAATCTATCTTAATAAATCAATATTTATAATTATATATAAATATAATAAATATATAATTGTAAATATATAAATATTTATTTTATATTTATAATACATTTATTAAATTTAATAAGGATTATGTATATACATATAAATCAATATTTATATAATTACAAATATATTTAAAGAATTATAATTATATATTTAGTATATATTTAGTATATTTATAAATATTTATTATAGTAATTATATATTAATTATAAATATATTTATAAATATAATTACAATTATATTTTTATTATAAATATTTACAATTGTATATTTATTACAAATATTAATACATATTTATTTATGATAGTAATGATATATTCATTATAAATATTTATACTTATATATTTAAAAATAAATCTTAATTAAATTAAAAATATAAAAAATATAATTTTTAATAATAATGTTGTTATTAACAATTTATTGTATGTTTAAAAATATTTAAAATTTATTTATAAATAAATATTTATAACTATATAAATATAGATTTATAATTATCTTTATTAATTATATATATAAATAATAAATATAAATATAAATCTATCTTTATAAATAATTTTTTATAATTATATAAATATGTTTATAATTATAATTATATATAATTATAAATATAAGATTTATTTAAATAAATAAATATATAAATAAATTATTTAAATATAAAGTTTACTTAATATGTAATTATATATTTTAAATAGTTTAAATATAAAGTTTACTTAATTATATAAATAATTTTAATAATATTTATTTATATATATATAAATAAATTTATATATAAATTTAATAAGGTTTGTTTATATATTTAAATAAACCATATTAAATTTAGAATACATAATTATATAGGCAGAATATAAATGTCATTACTATCATAAATAAATACATAAATAAGTATTAATATTTATAATAAATATATCATTATTATCATAAATAAATATTGTTGTGAAATTCGTCGTTTGAAGGTGAAGCGAAGCGAAAACGTATGACGATGTCGATTGCTCGGGACAATGATGGCGAAGTAAAATGTCTCAATCACAATAGAACAAGAAAGATAGAACACAAGTATATGGCCACACAAAATCACACACCATTTCCATTATCATGCCACCGTATTTATAGATTACAAAAGGGTTGATCCAACGGACAAAATTAATTCCAATCTAACGGTGGGAATACAAACGGTTTGGCCATATGAAGAGACTTGATGGGTAATGAATAGACCTCATTCATTATGATTCATGACATCCACACCATTAATGATAATTCATAACACTCCCCCTTGGATGTCATAATCCCATGGAATCTAATATAAATCTTCACTTAAAAAAAACCTTGTGGGAAAAACAAGTGAATCCAAATTAAAATGATTCCATGCTATGCTGCCTCATTAAAAACCTTATCAGAAAACCCAGTGGGAAAAACTGATTAAGGGAAAAAGAGTACAGCGTTCCCAACTCCCCCTCACAAAATCACGATAGACTTTTCAGTCTTCGCATTCCAATTTTATAAATCAATTTCTCAAATGTTGAAGTTGGCAATGCCTTTGTGAACAAATCTGCGAGATTGTCACAAGACCTTATTTGCTGGACATCAATCTCACCATTCTTTTGAAGGTCATGGGTGAAAAAGAATTTTGGTGAGATATGTTTTGTTCTGTCACCTTTAATAAACTCGTCTTGCAACTGTGCTATGCAAGCAGTATTATCTTCAAATAATATGGTGGGAATATTATTATTCATATCTAATCCATAGCAATTTCAAATATGATTAATCACTGATCTCAACCAAACACATTCTTGACTTGCTTCATGAATAGCAATCAACTCAACATGGTTGGAAGAAGTCGCAGTAATTGTTTGTTTTGTAGAACGCCAAGAAATAGCAGTTCCACCATATGTAAACACATATCCAGTTTGAGATCTTGTTTTATGTGGATCAGACAAGTATCCAGCATCAGCATAACCGACCAACTTCGGTTCTGAGGATTTGGAATAAATTATCCCTCGATCCTTTGACCCTTGAAGGTATCTTAATACATGTTTGATACCATTCCAATGTCGACGAGTAGGAGAAGAACTATATCTTGCCAATAAATTCACAGAAAATGATATATCAGGTCTTGTATTATTTGCAAGGTACATCAGTGCTCCTATAGCACTTAGATATGGTACTTCAGGACCAATTAGTTCTTCATCATCCACTCGTGGTTTAAAAGGATCATTATCACGATCAAGAGATCGTACAACCATTGGTGTACTTAATGGATGTGATTCATTCATGTTAAATCTTTGTAGGACTTTAGTAGTATAATGCGGTTGATGAACAAAAATTATATCCTTAAGATGCTCAATTTGTAATCCAAGGCAGAACTTTGTCTTTCCAAAGTCTTTCATTTCAAATTCTTTCTTCAGATATTCCACTACTTTGGAAAGTTCATCATTAGTCCCAATCATATTTAAATCATCAACGTATACTACAATGATCACAAATTCAGATCCAATCTTCCTAATGAAGACACATGGACAAATTGGATCATTTTTATAACCTTCCTTCATCAAATATTTACTCAGACGGTTATACCACATACGCCCTGACTGCTTTAATCCATATAATGATTTATTCAGCTTAACTGAATAAAGATCTCGAGATCCAGGATATTTTTCCAGCAAATTGAATCCTTCAGGGATTTTCATGTAAACATCATTATCAATATCACCATAAAGATATGCAGTCACTACGTCCATCAGGCGTAATTCAAGTTGCTCATGTACAACAAACGTCATGAGGTACCGAAAGGTTATTGCATCCATTACAGGAGAGTATGTTTCATCATAATCAATCCCAGGTTTTTGTGAGAAGCCTTGAGAAACCAGTCGTGCTTTATATCTCATGACTTCATTATTTTCATTTCTTTTTCTCACAAATACCCATTTGTATCCAACAGGCTTAATCCCTTCAGGGGTTTTCATGATCGACCCAAAAACCTCACGTTTAGCAAGTGAGTCTAGCTCAGATTGGATTGCAACTTTCCATTGATCCCAATCTGGCCTTTCACGACATTCATTAACTGTTTTAGGTTCTTGATCCTCATCCATAATTTCAAGGGCTACATTGTATGAAAATGTGTTATCAACAATGGTCTCCACTCGGTTCCAACATCTTCCAGTGTTTGTGAAATTTATTGAAATTTCCTCTTGATCATGTTCATGTACTTCTGGTACATTTACATTATCTTCAAATTCATTCATATCTTCAACCAACATAGGTTGTTTCCCCTTTCTTTGACGGGGATTTTTATCTTTTGAACCAAGTGGTCTTCCATGCTTCAGGCGTGGGTTGGAAGCATTGTTGGCAATACCATCAGATTGTCCTTCTGGGACATCAATTCTTACCGGTGCATTCACAGCAGGTATATATGATTTTGTAACCCGTTTTGAATCATTGAACGCATCAGGCAATTGATTTGCTAAATTTTTCAAATTAATGATCTTTTGAACTTCAAGTTCACTCGTATTTGTATGAGGATCAAGGTGTAATAATGAAGTTGATTTCCATGATATTTCTTTTGAAGTCGATTGATTTCCCCCTTTGAGTGTTGGAAATAATTTTTCATCAAAATGACAATCAGCGAATCTTGCTATGAATACATCTCCTGTCATAATCTCAAGATATTTAATGATCGAAGGAGATTCAAAACCAACATATATCATGGAAATCAACTTTATAAATGATTCAGCTAGACCATTTTGTGTATGAACATGAGCTACAGGATGTCCAACACTTATTCCCAATGACATGCAATAATTATTAAAAGCATGTGATGAATATTTACCAGCATTGTCAACCCTAATATGCTTGATTGAATAATCAGGGAATTGCGCCCTTAACCTTATTATTTGGGCAAGTAATTTTGCAAACGCCTGGTTGCGAGTGGACAATAAACACACATGGGACCATCGAGTTGACGCATCAATCATGATCATAAAATATCTGAATGGTCCACATGGTGGATGAATTGGTCCACATATATCACCATGAATTCGGTCCATGAACATCAGGGATTCAATCCCGATCTTTGATAGTGATGGTCTTATGATTAATTTGCCTTGAGAACAAGCAGCACACGAGAAATCATGGGGTGTAAGAACCCTTTTATCAACCAATGGATGACCATGAGTACATTTAATTATTTTCCTCGTCATTATTGATCCAGGATGACCCAAACGGTCATGCCATACAATAAATGTACCATGGTTGGTAAACTTCTGGTTTACTATGTTTGATTCAATTGTACAAATATTGACAAAGTACAATCCAGACGGAAGTCTCAAAAGCTTTTCTTGAATCAATTTGTGCTTATTTTTAATGCTTGTTATGTAGAGGTATTCAACACCTCCTTCGTCCATTGTCTCGATGTGATATCCATTATTACGAATATCTTTAAAACTTGGAAAATTGCATCGAGACTTGGGAGAGAACAAAGCATTGTTTATCATAATCTGGGTACCACCAGGTAGACATATTTTTGCTCTTCTGGAGCCTTCAATTAATTGCGCACTACCGGTTAAAGTACACACATGAGCACTACCCATTTTAATGGTGATAAAATATTTCTCATGTTTAAGAATTGTGTGCGTCGTTGCGCTGTCAACGAGACAAATATCTTCATCATGGAAATTATTCCCAACGGACCGACTTATATCATTCATTTCTAGTAAAGAAAATAAACATGCATATAAGTAATAAAATAAAAGAAACCAAAATCAAACATGCAATATTTAAAAATATTACAAAACCATAAAATCATTGTTCATTTCAACTACAAACATACAAAAACCAAAGATCAAACTTTGATTCTGTCATGAGCATTCATGCTTGATCAATATGCTCATCACCTTCAGGGTGTGCAAAATAGTCGGAAATATCAAAGTTTGTAATATCATCATCATATTTCAAAGCCTGGTCAGCAAAATTCACTTCTGCATTCTGTTCCTTTCCTTTGATAGATTGTTGATAGAGATCAACAAAATGTTTTGGCGTACGACAGGTACGCGACCAATGCCCTTTCATGCCACATCGAAAGCAGTTACTTTCATCACTCTTAGCTTTCTTCATTTGTGGTTGTTCGTCATTGGACCACTTCTGGTGGTGCCCCTTCCTCTTCTCATTTGGTGTATGACCACCTCGAGCAAATGACTTTCATCGGCCTCGATTACGTCGGTTCTTCCCACGACCTTGATTAAAAGCAGTCGCATTCGCTTCAGGGAATGGAGTCGCACCAATAGGTCGGGATTCATGATTTCTCATCAGGGGTTCATTATTTTGTTCAGCAACAAGAAGGCAAGAAAGTAATTCAGAGTATTTTGTAAAACCTTTCTCACGATATTGTTGTTGCAGAATGACATTTGAGACATGGAAAGTAGAATATGTTCTTTCCAACATATCGGTATCAATGATAGTATCTCCGCATAATTTGAGTTGCGATGTTATTTTAAACATTGCGGAATTGTACTCACTTACCGATTTATAGTCTTGGAATCGCAAATGGCTCCATTCAAACCTTGCTCTTGGTAGTATTACAAGTCGAAGGTGATCATACCTCTCCTTGAGATTCTGCCACAGCACCAAAGGATCTTTCACCGTGAGGTACTCATTTTTCAGATCCTCATAGAGGTGATGGCGGAGGAATATTAGGGCTCGGGCACAGTCTTGAGCGGAAGCGTGATTGCCTACTTTAATTGCTTCACCGAGGCCATTTGCATCAAGGTTCATCTCCGCATCCAGAATCCACGACAAGTAATTCTTCCCAGAAATGTCAAGAGGGAGAAATTCATGCTTTGCAATATTTGCCATGGGAAAATTTATCTTACCGAGATGACTAACCTTTTTACTTCGCAGAGCAGTCGTGCTGATAACGTGTTGTGAAATTCGTCGTTTGAAGGTGAAGCGAAGCGAAAACGTATGACGATGTCGATTGCTCGGGACAATGATGGCGAAGTAAAACGTCTCAATCACAATAGAACAAGAAAGATAGAACACAAGTATATGGTCACACAAAATCACACACCATTTCCATTATCATGCCACCGTATTTATAGATTACAAAAGGGTTGATCCAACGGACAAAATTAATTCCAATCTAACGGTGGGAATACAAACGGTTTGGCCATATGAAGAGACTTGATGGGTAATGAATAGACCTCATTCATTATGATTCATGACATCCACACCATTAATGATAATTCATAACAAATATGTATTAATATTTGTAATAAATATACAATTATAAATATTTATAATAAAAATATAATTATATTTATATTTAGAAATATATTTATAATTAATATATAATTACTAAAATAAATATTTATAAATATACTAAATATGTACTAAATATATAATTAGAATTCTTTAAATATATTTGTAATTATATACATATTATTAATATTTATAATAAATATGTTATTACTATCATAAATAAATATGTATTAATATTTGTAATAAATATACAATTATAAATATTTATAATAAAAATATAATTATAATTATATTTAGAAATATATTTATAATTAATATATAATTACTATAATAAATATTTATAAATATACTAAATATATAATTAGAATTCTTTGAATATATTTGTAATTATATAAATATAGATTTATATGTATATATATGATCCTTATTGAATTTAATAAATGTATTATAAATATAAAATAAATATTTATATATTTAAAATTATATATTTATTATATTTGTATATAATTATAAATATTGATTTATTAAGATAGATTTATAATATATATAATTATAATTATAAATATATATTTATGAATATGAATTTATAAATACGAAATTATTTATATAAATATATGTATATATATAATTAATAAATATAATTACAAATATCACTATAAAGAAATATTTATAATTATATAATATAAATATATACAAATACATAATTATATATTAATAATTATAAATAAGCGTATATGATTTAAAGGTGTAATAAATTTATAATATTTTTAAATATTTTATATTTATTATAACATATATATATATATATATATTAAAGGGGGTGGGGGCGTGTAAAGCGGGTGGTGGTGCAAAGCACCACTAGCGCTACACCACCCCCTTTCCCCAATTAATAAAAGCCCTACCCCCTTAAACTAAAAAAAACTCTATTGGTAAATCTACCCATATAATACGATTCATTATATCATAACACTTCTCATACAGTCTTACAAAATAGTTATACTATAAAATATGATAGGTTGAGCAGAAGTAATATATCTCATATCATACGATACAATATAATCAAAAACATCAAATGATTTATAATGGCTTTATGGTATATCTCCATCACGGTCATGATAAGGTTGAGATATGAGTGGAATTCATCGAACAATTTATATCAAAATAAAATTCATCCAATAGTTATAATGATGGTTCAATCTGGATAAGGTTTGGATAAGACTTGCTTATCTGATGACTATGATTAAAATGAAATCTTTCAAGTACTTAAGATAAAAAGAAAATCATGATAAGATTGACATAAGGTAAAATAAAATTCATTTGACATTTATGATCAAAATGAAATCCATTCAACAGTAAAAAACGAGGATGCAATCATAATAAGGTTAACAAAAGGAAAAAATCAATCTAATGATTATGATCAAAATGAAATAAATCCAAGGATTGGAACGATGATGCAATCACGACAAGGTTAACTTAAAAATAAAATTCATCTGATGGTTATAATCAAAATGAAATCCAACAATCATGTTTACTATCATATATCACTAATTTGTATTAATTTAAATGCAATACATTTTTAATTTATGATGTATATATTTTATACTAATTATAAGATGATTATTATATATATATAACTAATAAAATAAAATAATTATGAATACATAATCCAAATTTGATATTGTATTGTAAAAAAAATGCTAGTTTGAAAGGGAAAATGGTGTGGATTTGAATGATTTTTCTACGATGAAATGATGTTTAAACACCATTTTATAATTGGATGGAGATGCTCATAAAAGATTCATTTAAACCATACACATCACTTTCTTAAATTTCTGAGGGAAGAACACACAAATTTGTCAAAGAATCATACATTAGATTGATTTTCGTTTTCAAAAACATTTTTTTGATTTTAATATTCTAAAACACAAAAAAAAAGTTAAAAATACTTGTGAAGAAAAAAAAAATAGTATATGTATACGAGTGACCTATGCAATATTTCCATAGAAACAAAAATACAAGGGTAAATACTTTAGGTTTTGAAATTTCAAATTGTATCAGATAATATCTTTAAAAGTATTTTGAATAGCACCAAAAATATTTTATTTACATTTTTATTTATATAATTTAATGCATCTTTCAATACATATTAAGAAAAAGAAAACTGAAAACATTTTTGAAAACTAAACACAGCCTCCGTATTTTTTTTCAAATAATTTTTTTTTTCAAAAATAGTATATTTACATTATTTTTTTATGTATTTTCAAAAAATAAAAATAGAAAATATTTTCAAACCTTTTCCTATGATGATATCTTAATTTTTAAATCCAAGTGATTTATTCTTCCACACTAGAGAATGCAGTTCAAACACATGCAGTACATGAGGTAAAAAATCAAACTTGTTTTTTTTATAAAATAATAACAATAATAATAATTCAATCAAAACCAATCCCTTATTTTTTAATTTGCATAGGAGGGGGGATGGTTGTCTCAGTTACAAGTAAATTTTGCATGAGAAGCTGTTCAAAAGCAAAGGACAATTGGCCAGCATAGAATGAATGCAGCTCCCATTACTCTAGCATGACCATTCCTATAAAGGCTGCCCCCTTCTATTAGCATTTTCCAACTAGGGCAGAAAGGTGCAGGAGCAGGAGCAGCCTCAGGTTTAATAGGTAATGCATAGAAATTTAAATTCAGTTCATTATTCTTCCACAGGCCCTTAATCCTGCTTGCAGTGGTCTTTCTGTCAAAGGGTGGTAAGATGATATAAAAGGGAGAAAAAAACATACTTATCAACTTGCAAATCATTCAAATGATATGTTTTTCTACGCCCAGGCTTTCAAGATGCAATTTTTTGTTAAAAAAAAAATTACATGAGCACACTTCAATGACATTGTCAGGTTGATAGAAACATGTAGATTTAGAGCGTTTTTGGTTTAGTTTCAGGGAACACCAACACACCTTCATCCACCACCAAAACAAACATACCCTTTCGAGCTATTGTAATATAAATAGTATCTGATCTCAAAACAAAAGCTTGCTGTTCATGTTGTTTTTAGAGTCATTTTTTTAAATAGTAATCCAAAACTATAACGATGTGTTTATTTATCTCTGAAAATCTATTTTGATTAGTTGATTTAAAACTGATTCTGTGATTAGAAGCAAGTAGTTTTTTTTTTATGATAACCCAAAGCTTCTGATATTTCTAAAATCACCTCACAAATTTACCCCCAAAATCAGCTTCTTTTTTTTTAAGCTGAAACCAAAGTTGCTTAACCAGGCCCGACTGCCCAGTAGGCCTTGCACTGAATCGGGTTGGGCTGATTTTTTCCTTATTAAAAAAAATATATATTTTTTATAATAAATAAATATTATTAAAAAAAACAGTCCACCACAGGCCAGGTTTTTAACGTGGTAATGAGGAATATTTCATGGCCAAGACAGACCCATTTATTATTCAGGCCTTGAATTGTTTGGCTCAAAGCCCAACCTGTTTACTCATCAGGCCTTAAAATAAAATTATATTAAACAAAAAATCATAATCATGATTTTAAAATAATAAATACATAAAATTATGAGTCCATTTTAAAATATTATTATAACATATCATTATTGGACAAGCAGGGTCATGAATAAGATCATCAATTGTGGCTAGAGCCCAGCCCAAATATTAATCGGTTTTAAAAAATGGTGCATTCATTATTCAGCCCAAAAATATGTCTAATAATGCATTCTTCCGGGTTGGGCTTGTTGGGACAGATGGGCCCCCGGGCCCATGTAGAACTCTATATGGGGTGGATAGGATCCGTCCCGTGCTCCCTGTTGTGACAAAAATGAAATGAAGATGAGGAACCAGTCCCAAACAAGAAACATTATGCAAACCTTTGATTTATGATTCAGTCATGCTCTGTGATGATCCAAGCTACTAGTGTTTCACACAGGCTTCATAGAAAGGCAAAATGAGGGTCATCATAGCAACACAAGCAGGAGAGCTAGCAATGGAGGTGGGTCTGCAGGAGCCAGTTCTGGAAATCAAATGGAGACTCCAACAAGCACTGGGAATCCCAATCTCCTCATTCTCTCTCTTTGTTCTTGGGTGGGAACTGGATGGTGCTCTCAACATGGCAGACTACCCGATGATCACCGAGGGTACAAAAATCAATCTCATAATCCACAAGTTCCAAATTACCATCAAGTTCCCAGCCAAACAGATGACAGTAGAGGTTGATAACACAGAAACAGTGCAGAGTCTGAAGGAGAAGATCCACATAATCAACGGCACTCCAATAAAAAGGATGGTGCTTTACTTCTCTGGGATGGAGATGGATGAAGATTTTCGTGGTTTGGTCGAGTATGGCGTTTGCCATTTCTCAGAGATTGTAGTGCTTTTGAAGACCATGGCTTGTTTAAATGAGAAACCAACCAAACGGATTCTCACCCTGGTGATCGAGATGTCTTCCACGCTGCTCAATGCGGCTAGGGTTTCAGTGAGTGTGGAGGAGTCGGCTACGATCAGTGAGCTGGGGCAGCTACTTCTGAGCAGCATGATTTTACCTGCAGATGACTACCTGTTCATTCACAAACAGAGGATCATGCGCAACAACCGGAGCCTTCACTGGCATGGTGTCAAGAATGGGGACAGTGTTTACGTGTTTCAAGGTACCCTAATTCAGGGAGAATGATCAGAGGTTCCAGTTGAATGCGAGGCAGTGAGATGAGAGAATCAATAATATAAGAGATGGAATAAGAGGTTGAGTGAAGGGGCAGGTGCTTAATGTTCACTTTCATTGGTAAAACAAGCTCGTTTTCACGCTAATAATAATAATGATATTGACCGAAAAGTTTTTTTTTTAAAGATGTTTCCAGTGCCAAATCAATTATTAAGGGTCTGTTTGACTGACTGATTGAAAACTGATCAGAGCACCGATTGAAAACTGCTTATATCACTTATCACTTAAGATGAACAAAAAAAGTGTTATTTGTTTTTCTTTAAAAAACAGCACACACTTAATTTCCCTAATACAATCATTTAAATAAGTGATAGAAAAATATTTTGCTAATAATCAATCTCGAAACGCTTATACAAAAACACAATAAATGATAAGTGGTGTAATCAGTTTTCAGCAACTGCTGCCAAACAGACTCTTAGACCATCTCCAACCTATGCTAGTTTAGCGTAAATAATGCAAAATGGAGTAAAAAATCTTCTCCAACCTATGCCAAAACCCATGCAATTTTAGCAGTTGGAAATAGTGCAACGCCAAATATGGCGTTTCAATTTAACTCTGCAAAAGGTTTATTATTATTATTTTGCTTCTTCTTCCTGCCATCAATATATTTATTAAAAAAATAACATGCAGCCCATATTCTTTTTTAGCATTAAAAAGAGTGATGGGTTGGAGATGATTTCACTGTAGATACTGTATTTTGAAGTTAACCTTTCCGTTTTGCGTTTTGAGTTGGAGATGGCCTTACAATACTCATCACTCTAAGCTGTCTGAAAAAATGATGGTTCTGTTTTTGGAAAAAGCGCTTAAATCTCAGAACAAAACAACTTAAAGTGGTAGAAAATCACTTTATCAATAGGCAATTTGGAAAGCATAAGCACTTATCGTAAGTAGAATAAGCAGTTTTCACCAAGAATTGACAAATAAACCCAGAGGCATATTAAATTTCAAATGAAACGCTTCCAATCCAAGCTAATACAGAGGCCTAAAATGCCAGGCCTACAATCAGAGCTTAACAGCATATCAACATGGGTGGATAAAATTAATAGAATCATGAAAAAAAAACAATGATCACCAGAATTAAGTCTGTTATCCTTGTTCTTGACATTGGTAGTTTCCCCATGAAAAAGATTCAATATTGTCTTCTTGTTTATCATTTTGTGACTTCTAAGTAGAGTATGCTCCATAGTTACAAACGGCGCATGGCGAACAACGGCAACAAGGGACCCCGGCGCAAAAGCACATTGCACGACGCATGGCGAACAACGGCAACAAGGGACCCCGACACCAAAGCACATTGCGCGGCGCATGGGCAACAAGGGACCTTGGTGCAAAATCACATTGCGCGGCGCATGGCGCGTGAAAATATTAACTTGCGGCGCGCAAAGGGCATATAAGCACATAGTAATAATAACAAATAAAAAACAACATCACAAAATTAACAGTAATAATAAAAATATAAAATTATAAAAAATATTTATAAAGTTTAGTGAAAATTTATTTTGAAAAATAATCTATTGTTAATAAATAACCTTAAGCCATTCAAATAACAAATCATCACAATTAGATGGCGATAAGTATGTCGAGGAGGTGGAAGTGTTGATGGTTGTGCGTTGATAGAGCGGTGGTTGGAGGGAGGCTTGTAGAGAGCAGTCTGCCAGTTCGACCCCGACCGCCACTACTGTTTACTTATCAAGGGTTGGGGGGACATTATAACTACCAGAGGGTAGTCTTGTAATTTGTACTTTCTATTGGGGCAAGGGGTATTAATAACGGGGAGAATAGTCCATGTAAGTCTATCCGGTTATTTTGGGTAGTTCGACGACTGTTAGGAGAGGCTCTGGAGGGAGAAGCCTTCCTAGAGAGAGGGGAATGAAACTAGTCTTTTGTCCCTAGACATGCACAGTAAGAATTTCTTGAGAATTGAGATAGATTCTCTTATCTCCATCACACACTATCAACTTGGTGCTTTCATTGAAAGACACAAGGAAACGTGAGAGGAAGGAGCAGAAATCTTGTTGTACAGGGGAGTTTACGACCACGAGGATGGAGAGTCGAGTTGCACAACTGGAGATGACACTAACCGAGCTGAAGAATGGAGTCCAATGCTAGGCAAGTCTGGAGAAGACAGTTTTGGAGATGAGGTCGGGATTTCAGCGACGGATGCAGAAATTAATGACGGATGCAGAAATTAATGACGACGGTGAGTCAGTTGAATCGAAGTGTTTAGAATCAGACCGAGTACCAAACATAAACAAAACAATGGAAACTTGGTAGTGGAAGAAGGCAGGAGTAGCTTGCGAGGGGTTGAGGCAGAATCGAGATGAAGAGCAGATGCGGAGGAAGATACTGAGAGAGCGCAGGAGGTAGGCGCACTTGCAAGGCAAGTTGAAATACTGATATTCTCTGGCGAAGACAGTGTCCTGGATTTCCCACATCGAGATATATTTTTCGTTGAACAGAACACAAGATGAGATAAAGGTTCCGATTACTCAGGTGTGTATGGATGGTTTGGTGCAATATTGGATGACTTCACAGAAGTCAATGAGAGTAGAATTAACCCGGTCGCAGTTGAATGAATAATTGTTAGGGCGTTACGGAAGTATCGCAGAAGAGGATCGGTTAATGTTACTCAAGGATCTTCGAAAAACAGAGACAGTAGACGTGTACATCAATGAGTTTTGGTGAGTGACACTGCGAATTCTAGAGATGACATAAAAATGCAATATGAGTATGTTTATCGGAGGATTGAAGCCTGAGATATGAAGCACTATCATGATGCATGAACCACCAATTAAGGTGTAACACCCCGACTTCAGTAGTTCGGACCCGGAGGTTATTTTACTTCATAGACACAAGATCAAGAGATTGCAGCTCAAAGGACCGAATATTTTAATAGTCTTGAAAGACTACATACATACATGATTCTCACATTACATAAGAAAACATTAAGTAAAAAATAATAATTCTTATGAGAACTTAATCATTGCTTCTAGTAAACCTATGATTTCATTCATAGAGTCCTTCGTATACTAAGGAAAGGGAAACATAATAAAGGGTGAGCTCAGCTGCTCAGTAAGAGAAAACATACAACAAAAGCTAGCACGAAATAAAAAAAACATGAATAATATGGTTGAGATAAACAATAATCAAATATGTCATTGATATGTGTATTTCATGCATGTATTTTACGGTATTTTAGTACATTGATTTCTATATTTAATTGACGAATCTTGTCAATTTGTGAATGATTTGATTTGTTTTATGTTTTATGGAAGAATAAAACCTATCTTTGAAAAACGAGCAAAAAGAGACGAATATAGGAGCTAAAAGACACTTCGCGTCGCGGACGACATCGTGTGATGAAGTATTTCATCACACGACGTGAGTTCATCAGGAGAAGCTGCCGCCCCACAGGACAAGTCGTGAAACATCACACGATGTGAAAAGCCATTACACGGCGTGTACACTCTACACAACGTGAAAATTCAAAGACAAAGCAAATACGAAGAATTGGCCGTTGATATGAATTACACGCCGTGTAAATTTACACGTTGTGATAGTTTCCGAAAACTGAAAAAATAGAGATACGTGAGATAAGCTAGCGGACAAGGGTTGACGCAAACCCTTATAAAACGACACCCTTGGTCGTACAACAGGAGACATCTCGGAGCAAGCCTCAACGACGGACGACGCCGGCCCAAGGCGCACCACCACGAAACCCTGATGCCGCTTCTCTGTAGGTTTTTGTTTATTCTTTTCTACACCCTCTCATGACTAGCATGAGAGGGTGATTTCTTTGTGTCGTGGCGTGCGTGATGAATGAGGATTGATTGTATGAGGTATTTTATTTGTGATTGCAATTTATGTTGGGATTTTATGTTTGTTCTTCCTTACTTTCGCTTTGTTGATTCTTCTTGCACGACCATTGTGAGGTTAGGAAAAGAGTTTAATTTCTTTTTTTCTTTGATCAAGATCATTGCCAGAGTTAATTGAATGTTTTTGTTTAATGTGAGGTCTAGGGTTTAGACTTCCGCCACAACCATTGGGTTTGTCTATGCCCTATATTTAAATAAGGTTTTTGGTTACCAATTCTTTGCAATCCGAGGTATCTGACCATGAGAAAAGGAGAGTTTGGGATAAAGGGCGTTTACCATGACAATTAGACTCGCTAGGACCTGATTTCGACGACAGCATGATTGTTAACTAATTATTTCATACCTTATTATCGCATGAACCTAGATTCATTGTTGTCCGACACCCTTTTTTTATTTTCTTCTCCCACGTTCTTCATCAATCAAATGCTCAATAGTTTAGATTCAATTTCTACAAATCACAATTAGTTTAGGTCTTTGTTATTAGAATTAATATTTTTTCTAACCATGTCTCTGTGGGTTCGACCTCGAACTTGCATATCCTATATTACCCTGTAGTTTAGTGGTTTATTTGATTTGTGTTTTAAATTTCTAAATTCGGTAACCCTGAAGGAAATAACGACGCCCCACGGGCTATTAGTCATATAACATATATAATCACATAAATAATAATAACTGGTCCCATAATGATTGAATGTATAATACCAGACATCATAATCATACCGCCAAGGCTATGTGTCAAGACAATACATAAACAGGTAAAGCGTATGTCAAATACCTAAACTATTTTGTCTCGTGAGACCTACCGAAGCATCAAGGGGTTATAGCGGACACCCCACGGGCTATTAGTCATATAACATCACATAAATAATAATAACTGGTCCCATAATGATTGAATGTATAATACCAGACATCATAATCATACCGCCAAGGCTATGTGTCAAGACAATACATATACAGGTAAAGCGTATGTCAAATACCTAAACTATTTTGTCTCGTGAGACCTACCGAAGCATCAAGGGGTTATAGCGGACATCGTCCGTCACTATGTTCAATGCATTCATTGTTGGATTGGTGTAGCCCGATCCGGTTGGGCTGAATGCTTGTGGCCCGCAACTGTCGTGGGTCGAGCTCCGCGGTGAGCTCGTTGGGGGTTGTAGGGGGCAACGCGCCCCTGCTCCGGGGGTCCAGGGGCCGAAGGCTCGGGCCCAATTTTTTCGGCACTGTAGCATCTCTGACCACTGTAGCGGAGCTGACCGACCGACACCGGCAAGCACTGTAGCAGTGTGGACTTCGAAGTCAACAGTACTGTAGCACTTTTGACTTCCAGCTGGTAGCCACTGTAGCACTTTTGACAAAGGTGGCCGTCGTTCACTGTAGCGACGCGGACTTACTTTTCGGAACAGTGATCATCTTCTCCATTTTATAGCCCATTTTCAGGCTAGGGTTATTACTGGAAAAAAAAACTTCGTACTTTGTGCTCCCGAATTAGTGAAGTTCTCCCTCTCCGTGGACGTAGGGATTTTTCCCGAACCACGTAAATCGTTGTGTTCCGTGTGTTTTCTTTTCTTCTGCATTTTCTGTCATTTCTCATTTCTGTCGTTGCGACTCCCAACGATTCCGCAACATTCATCATATGAAAGGGGTGAAACAAAATCAACGAAAACATTCGTATTAAAAAACTAGCATACGAAATGTTAATAATTTCTCAATCAGTAAACATAATCATAATTCATCCATGAAGAATGGTATTAGAAGAGTACATCCCCAATAAAACATAATATTCACCAAATAATGTTGACATAGATGAATATACTTCAAAAAGATCACTAAAAGATTCCTTGAGGGAAATACCCTTCTCGTTTTGAAATAACTTATTCAAAATATAAAAATTTCTCAAATATTAAGGAAAACATTTTATTTGAAAGAGATCTTGTAAATTTGTAAAGGAAGCTTCAAAAAAATGAGTGGTCATGACGGCGAAAAATTTCGTTCATGTCGTATAAGTTAAAAAAACATTTCTTTTACACTTGTAAAAATGTCAAAAGTACCTTGTTCGGAAAACAAAAAGATTTTTTTAAACCATTTTTAAAAAAATTCAAACATAGGTAAAAATGTCTTTAATAAATCATTGGAGAATACTAAAAATATCATTTTAGACGTTTTAAGGGAAAGAGGGACATGAAAGAGAAATATTCTAGATCGAGTAAAAAAACAAGGTCGGTTTTGCTTAAAAACATTATAACGGTATCCTAAGTACTTAAAGAGAGGAAAATGAAAGTAAAACTTGTAATTTACAGAAATAACAAGAGAAAAATAAAATAGATTGGTTTTAAGATAGAAAGATCAAATAATTCCTCCTACGAAGACTTAAATATAAACGATCCCAAATAATGATAAAATTAACCCTCGGACTTACGTTGTAAGTGCTTTTAGCATCCTGTATAATAATTTAAATTTATTATACTTCTATATTAGAACTATATACATATAATATCATATATGATCCAATTATAACATTTCAATACCCATTTATGAATAATTATTTATTAAATTCATCGTTTTCGAGTGTTAGCTATTTCGTTTTACATGTAAGTTTCGGTTCAGTAGTTTCGGTTCTTGTACATTGATCATGGTTTCATCATCTCGAGAATGTTAATAATGATATAAATATCATATATATTCATTATATATAAATTTAGAGTTATCCATAAAAGGTAGAGGTAGAAAAATGAATTACACTATTCATGGAGACAGTAAGTCGTAAGTACACATGAACGTTGTTTTCACTTGTAGTCAGATGGAACAAAAAAAAAGGTAAATAGTAAGTCATCTTTCAAGAATCATTATTATATCATATATATTCATTAAATCTATCCTTACTATCATCCATATCAAAATAAAATGAAAAAACAAATCACACCCCTTTGTGGAGGCGGTAATCCACACGTATGCACAGACAACGTTATCGTTTTCCAACATTTTGGAAGGTAAAATGTGAATGTAATATTATAATTTCAGAATCATAATTATGTCATAAATATCATATATATATATATACATGAAATTCATCATTATATCTAGCCGTGAGAAGCAGTGATGGAAAACGAATTACATCGATTCGCAAGACAGTAGTTTGTCGTACACACAATCGACGGTTTCGTTTCCCATTTGATCGAAGAGGAGAAGGATAAATATTATGTCATCAACATGATAACATCTCAGTATATAGTAGATACTCGTGTTATTATATTAAAATTATTAAGACATAAAAGAAGTAAAAAGAAAGAGCTTGGTGAAGATGATCACCTTCACTTGGAAAAACCTCATTTAGATTTCTTATTAAGAACCCTAAGATTGGTCTTTTGGAAAGACCAACAACTCTAAAACGTGACTAAGGATATTGGGGAGAGATTTGACGAAGAGTTAGTCGAGCTAAATGGCTCAAGAGGTGTGAAGAAGTTAGGAGAGAATGTGCCCTTTACAATTGAAGTGAGTGACAGACTTGTAATTTTTCAAAGTTTTAAAATAATGTGACAAATGGCTCCAAAACGGACCATTCTCAAATCTTAGATGAGATAATGTCAAAATATGGTCGGCCAATAAAAAATAGACAAGTTTTTTTTTATCATTTTAACCCTTATCTTTTTAGGTTCCCCCAATAAACTCGTTTTAACCATAACCACAATAATTAATTTTTAATGTTTTTACTATTCATTATGACCAAAAATTAAATTGACCTTATTACCGAATATTAATTATGTTGATTCAAAATATAGAATCTTTTTTATCAAAATTTAATTAACAGAAGTGAGAGAATTTAATTTAAAAACCAACTTAAAAAAGTGTCCAAAAAGATTTTACAAGAAATGCATTTTTCAAGCATAAGATGATCATGCATTAACTATATGACAAATAATTATCATTAAATCATTGTACCCTCAAGCACCTACCTAATATATAATCTTTACATTTCATTTAAATCATTCGTCATTAAAGATTATTTAAATAATTAAAATGGAAAAACATTACGCCTTTTAAAAAAACCATTTTTTCGAAAAACATCTCTTTTCACTTCCAAATTATCGTATCTTTGTTTTTATCAAATTGATAGTCAATATATGGTTAATTTTACATATTATAACAAGCACCTACCTAATATATAATCTTTACATTTCATTTAAATCATTCGTCATTAAAGATTATTTAAATAATTAAAATGGAAAAACATTACGCCTTTTAAAAAAACCATTTTTTCGAAAAACATCTCTTTTCACTTCCAAATTATCGTATCTTTGTTTTTATCAAATTGATAGTCAATATATGGTTAATTTTACATATTATAACACATTCTTATAAATAAAAGTAGGAACAGTTAAATATTACATTTTCAATTAATCATAGAAGCTTATTTCTAAAAGAAAGTTTCAAGAACTCGTTCTAGGATTATTTTGACCAAGTTCAAAATCGATATTCATCCTATCAAATTGGATTTTTTGTGCCATAAAATATTAAAATGTGCATTGCATTATAGTTTTATTAAAATAAAATGTTCACTTACTATAATTGAAACACACGAGTGTTACATTCTTCTCTCCTACAAAAATTTCATCCTCGAAATTTTCATGGATATTACTTTCTACACAAATAAGAGTGGTTCGTTTTAATAAATCATTTGATTCCCGCGTTGCTTCCTCCATTTTATGATTTTCCAAAGTACCTTTATCAATCGAGTCGTTTGATTCCTCAATACTTACTCTGTCAAGAATTTGGATAGGCTCTTCACAGTAAGATAGATCATGTTCCAATTCTATTTCTCCAGAGGTGAGCACATGAGTTGGATCTGACATGTACTTCTTTAACAATGAGAAATGGAACACATCATGTACTTTAGAGAGCCTTGGTGGCATTGCCAATATGTAGGTCACAACTCCAATTCTTTCTAGAATTTCAAAAGATCTAATGTACCTGGGGCTCGGTTTTCCCTTCTTACCGAACCTTATTAAAATGTGCATTGTATTATAGTTTTATTAAAATAGAATGTTCACTTACTATAATTGAAACACAAGTGTTACATTCTTCCCTACTACAAAAATTTCACCCTCGAAATTTTTATGGATATTACTTTCTACACAAATAAGGGTGGTTCATTTTAATAACACCATCTGATCTCCATGTTGCTTCCTCCATTTTATGATTTTCCAAAGTACCTTTATCAATCGAGTCATTTGATTCCTCAATACTTGCTCTCTAGTATCAAGAATTTGGATAGGCTCTTCACAGTAAGATAGATCATGTTCCAATTCTATTTCTCCAGAGGTGAGCACGTGAGTTGGATCTGACATGTACTTCTTTAACAACGAGAAATGGAACACATCATGTACTTTAGAGAGCCTTGGTGGCATTGCCAATATGTAGGTCACAACTCCAATTCTTTCTAGAATTTCAAAAGATCTAATGTACCTAGGGCTCGGTTTTCCCTTCTTACCGAACCTTATTAAAATGTGCATTGCATTATAGTTTTATTAAAATAGAACGTTCACTTACTATAATTGAAACACACGAGTGTTACATTCTTCTCTCCTACAAAAATTTCATCCTCGAAATTTTCATGGATATTACTTTCTACACAAATAAGAGTGGTTCGTTTTAATAAATCATTTGATTCCCGCGTTGCTTCCTCCATTTTATGATTTTCCAAAGTACCTTTATCAATCGAGTCATTTGATTCCTCAATACTTGCTCTCTAGTGTCAAGAATTTGGATGGACGTTTCACAGTAAGATAGATCATGTTCCAATTCTATTTCTCCAGAGGTGAGCACATGAGTTGGGTCTGACATGTACTTCCTTAACAATGAGAAATGGAATACATCATGTACTTTAGAGAGCCTTGGTGGCATTGCCAATCTGTAGGTCACAATTCCAATTCTTTCTAGAATTTCAAAAGATCTAATGTACCAGAGGCTCAGTTTTTCCATCTTGCTGAACCTTATAACACCCTTCCATGAAGATACTTTCAAGAAAACGCGACTTCCCACTTGAAATTTCAAATCCTTCCTCTGGTTATCAATGTAACTATTTTGCCTGCTTTGAGCCGCTTCAATATGGCTCTGAATAGTCTTTACTTTTATCGTTGTCTCCACAACAAGTTCTGAGTCTACAAGTTTTCTTTCACCAACTTCATCCTAACAAGATAAACTACAACATCTCTTGCCATATAATGCTTCATACGACGCCATTTAAATACTTGAATGGAAGTTATTATTATAGGTAAACTCTACCAAAGGTAAATACTGATCTCGTATACCTTGAAAGTCAAGTGAGCACGATCTCAATATGTCTTCTAATGTTTGAATAGTCCTTTCGAACTGTCAATCGGTCTGAGGATGATATGCAGTGCTCAAATGAAGCTCGGTATCAAGAGCCTTCTGAAAACTTTTTCAGAATTTCGATGTAAATCGTGGATCACGACTAAACACAATTGAAAAAGGTGCGCCATGAAGTCGTATAACTTCCCTAATATAGAGTGGTGCAAAGCGCTTCAGAGGTAAATCTTCTCTTATGGCGAGGAAATGTGCAAATTTTGTAAGGCAACAATAACCCATATTGCATTACTCTTTCTAGGAGTATGGTAATTCAGTGACAAAGTCTATAATATTGTCATCACATTTCCACATAAGAATAGGTAGAGGTTACATGACTCCTCTAGGATGTTGTCCCTTAGCCTTTACGTGTTGACAAACCAAACATCTTAGATACATAATCAGCAATTTCATGCTTCATGTTATCCCACTAAAAATGTTTCTTCAAATCCCTATACATCTTAGTGCTATCAAGATGTATAAAAAAATCCGAGCTATAAGCATTATCTAATAATTTCCTTTTCAGCTCAGGTATAGATGAAACACATAGCTTCTTTCCAAATTTCAGATTCACCTTCATATGCGGAGACCGCTAATTTCCCATAATTCACGACCATAATTTTCTTTTGAAAAGTATCATCATCAGACAAAGAACTTTTTATCTTTTCCAATAAAGATGGTTTAGTAATTATTTGAAAAGAGAGTGATGTTTCCCCTTCCATAATATTTTCTAGATCCATCTTTACTAAATGCATGAACATGGGATCCTTGTCAATTCTTATTTTGATCAGAACTCCATGATCTTTCTTGCTCAGTACATCCGCTACCTTATTTGTCTTTCCTGGATGGTAGTGTACTGAGCAATCATAATCCTTAAACAGCTCAAGTCATCGCTTTTGTCTCATGTTGAGCTCTTTCTGTGAAAAGACGCATTTTAGACTTTTCTGGTCTGTGTTTATCTCGCATCTTTCACCATAAAGATAATGTCTTCATATCTTCCAAGCAAAGATTATGTCTGTCAATTCAAGATCAAGAGTTGGATAGTTCTGTTCACAAGTCTTTAATTGTCATGATGCATAAGCAATAACTTTATCATTTTTCATAAAGACAATCAAGTCTCTTCTTCGATGCATCACTATATATCACAAATCCATCATTTCCCGATGGTAGAGTCAAAATCAGAGCATTCACCGATCTTCTCTTCAATTTTTTAAAACATTTTTCACATTCCTTTGTCCATATAAACTTAACCCCACTACGAGTAAGTTTGGTTAACGGGTTAGCCAATCGAGTAAAATTTTGAACAAATCGCCAATAGTAACCTATCAAACCAATGAAACTACGTACCTCGGTTATGTTTGTTGGTATAGGTCATTCTTGGACTACCTTTGTCTTTGCAGGATCAACTGAGATTTCATCATTGAAGACAATATGTCCAAGAAAAGAAAATTTCAGAAGCTAGAATTCACACTTGCTAAATTTCTCATGCAACTCTTTTCTTCTAAGAGCCTCAAAAATGATCCACAAGTGATTATCATGGTCCTAATAACTCTTAGGGTACAAAAAGACATCATCAATAAATACCATAACAAAATTATCAAGAAATTCCTTGAATACTCTGTTCATTAGAACTATTAAAACATGGTGCATTAGTCAATCCAAATGACATTACTCCTCGTATGAGATGTTGTCTTCAAAATATTTTTCTTCTTGACTTGCAATTGATGATACCCAGAACGAATGTCAATCTTTGAAAAATATTGAACACCGTAAAGTTGATCGAATAAGTCATCAATACGAGGTAGATAATACTTGTTCTTTATCGTAAAAGCATTGATTTTCCTATAATCAATGTACAACCTCATAGATCCATCTTTCTTCTTGACGAAAAGAACAGGGGCTCCCTAAGGCGAGACACTAGGGCTTATAAATCTCTTACCACACAATTCCTTTAGTTATTTTTTTAACTTCACTAATTCCACAGTGGTCATTCTATAGAGTCTTTGATATAGGTCTCGCATTAAAGATTAAATAAATGGAAAACTCGACTTCACGCTCTGGTGGATGTCCAAGTAATTCCTCAAAAAATACATTAATGTATTCTTATACAATAAATACATCCTCATTTTGAAGTTACATTTTCCATCTGTAGAATGTGCCTGCACTTCTTCCCCAAGAATCTCATTCAGAAGATGTAACGGTCCGGGCCTTCCTTGCCTGTTACTTTGCCAGTTTGGGAAGGCGGAGGTGTTCGAAGGAGGCTCGAGGAGGTTCGATGAAGGTTGGAGCTGCAACAAGCTTTTACGCCGTAAAAGAAGAGTTTATGGCGTAAGTGTGTGGTTTATGACTTGTGTGCGGCGAGGGACAAAGTGTGTGAAGTTCCAAAAGATCGAATAACAACTGAGAGGGGGAGTGAGTCAGTTGTTCACTTTTATAAGTTTCAATACTTTTAAAAACTTAACCCCTACAACCTATTAAAGTTTATATCTTTATCATCTTTTAGTAAATACTCATGCATGCAAAAGTAGGAAAGCAAGTAAAGCACACGAGATTTATAAGGTTCGACCTCAGTGTGAGAGCCTACATCCATGTCATAGTCACTCCCATGGGTCTATGAAAATTCACTATAACGAAGAAGTGAATACAACTTGTATTAACTTCCGTTAGACACCCTCTATTTCTCAATAAAAATGATTATAATGACTCTTGTCAGTTTACAAAGTTTTCTTACAAACAATTGAGCCGCAAAAGAAAAGATCACAAGAACTTTTGCTCCTCAAAACTCTGTCCGGAACCTCAATCTGATAACCCTAGGTATGATTGCCTTAGTCTGATTGACTAATTACGGACTCATTACGATGAACATTTTCCTCAAACTGCACTCCTCAAACTCTACTCAACTGCTCAATTCGATCTTCCTCCATCTGGTAAGAAAACTTTCAACTGTCTGATCTTTTAACGAGATCTCTGTTTGGAAAGAACTCTGACTTAACTCTGCAACGCTCTGCCTTTTCCGCTCACGTCAAAAAGATTGCAATGTACGAACATACTGTGCTTCTATTTATAGGTGACTCAGAATAGCAAAGGCAGGGAACTGAAAAACCTTTTCCGCTTACTCAAATTTCAAAACTCCGAAAAACACTCACATTTATACTTCAACTTTGACCGCTTCAAACTTTATCAAGAAACAACTCTAAAAAATGAGTTCATTTGACCACCCCCAAATCGACGACAAAATTAAAGTCGTTAATCGATGTTTGGAAGCCTACTTGCGGTGTTTCACAACAGACCAGCCCAAACGATGGGTCACCTGGTTAGCATGGGATGAGTATAGTTACAATACTTCATAACATACTTCTACAGGAAAAACCCCATTTGAAATAGTATATGGCCGAAAACCCCGCAAAATGTTCACTGCTTGAAGGGAGAAGCTGCAGTAGAAGCAGTGGCAAATGCTCTGGTAGACCGTGATGAGGCTTCAAGACACCGCCGAGAGAATTTGCATCGGGCCCAACAGAACATGACTGAGTCCACTAATCAGCACCGCCACGAGGTGACTTATACGGAGGGGGACAACGTGTGGGTGAAGTTGAGATTGAATCAGCTAGGGACTGTGACCAGAATTAATCGGAAGTGAGCCTCCAGATATTATGGGTCATTCCAGATCATTGGACGGGTTGGAGAAACGGCTTACAAACTCCAACTGCCAGAGCATAGTAAAGTCCATCCGTTATTCCATGTTTCGCAATTAAAGGCACCTGTTAGAACACATCTTGCTGAGACTACCTTGTCGACTGATTTATTAGAAGAAGTTCACACTGAAGGCCCTTCCCAACAGTGGTTGATAAAATGGTGAGGTCGTTCTACAGACGAAGCAACATGGGAGGATGCTCAGGTGCTCCGGATCCAATTTCTAGATTTCCACCTTGCGAAACAAGGTGACATTCCAAGGGGACGGTAATGATAGAGCAGTAGTTGGGGGGAGGCTTGTAGAAAAGCAGCATAGCGGTGCGACCCGACCACCATTACTGTTTACTTATCATAGAAGGGGTTAGGGGAACATTATAACCACCAAGGGCAGTCTTGTAATTTGCACTTTCTGTTGGGGCAAGGGGCATTCATAACGGGGGGGGGGTAGTCCATGTAGGACTATTCAGTTATTTTGGGTAGTTCGAAGGCTATTAGTCGAGGCTCCGGAGGGAGAAGCCTTCCTAGAGAGAGAGGAACGAACCCAATAATCTGAACCTAGCCTTGCAGGTAAGAATTTTTGAAAATTGAGATAGATTCTTCTTATTTCCTTTACACTATCATGCTCGATCGTGACACCTGATCGATGTGTCACACAGAATAGGGGGAAAGAGGGGCGTCGCTTGCCATGCAATAGAGCGTTTTAATGAAGTATTTTAATAAGGTTTGACTTGGCTGGTTAAAAACAGTGAAAAGAAACACAAAACAAAAAAATTAAGATGGCGAATTGGCGCACGCAACGTCACACTGCGCCATCGCACACCACAGCACGCAATCCTAATAGGGTCATTGCGCAGACGCTGCGTTGTGCAATGGTCTTTGATGCTAACCATTGTGCAATGGCGCACCATGGCACTCACCATTAATAAATATGGTATGCTCCAAGGTTCCACCTTCTTCAATGATTATACATAAGTTGGCGGAGACTTGGTCATGTATATCAACCTCATATTTCTAACAAAAATATCAAATTCATGGAATCTCAATAGAATGATTATGAAATGATATGAAAAAACTTTTTTCACTGCATGTGTGTTGATCAAGATTCATGAAAAGGGCCACAAGACCAACAAACCATAATAAATTAATAAATAATTCTTCAGAAAGCATACCGCTCTTATATTTTAGTGGTAAGACTGGCAATTTCTTGATCATCCCAACTTCTTGAAATATCGAGGAGTGTTTCTGCAGACCAGGCACTGGAAACCCTTGAACCATATGAACAACCTCGTGCAACTCAAGGGCGGGCATAAATTCTTCAGTTGAACCCATTTACAATTTTAATAACTGGGCAGCTTCAAGTAACATTCAAAGAGAAGCTGATAAACCCCGCAATTTCATCGCACAATAGTACTTGCTCGGTATAACAGCACCCGCATGCGAGCACAATTCAACCACTCCTGGAGCATGCCCATAAAAGCCGCGATGATCATTTAGCAACACTGGAGGGTCATGAGGCCTTCGCCGCCACACATGTTGTGGAGGCACCAAGTCATCCAACCTTGCTTTCTTCCAGAAATGCCCGTCACCCCAGCTCTCATGCTTAAATATCCCAGAAAGCTGAGCCTTATGCCCTGATGGCCCAACAAGAACTTCAGAACAATATTTACAAACCCTAGCTGGATAAGCCTGCAATAGCCTCGCAACCCCAGACCTGAATGCTTCCCATGCCCTCAATGTTCTATTTGCTATTTGCCTCAATTCACAGCGTGACAAATTCTCCGCGCCTTCAACTCCACTGCTCATATCATCTGAAGCCCAGTTGGTGAAGGATGACAATTCACCATCTTGCAAAGCCCCTGCCTGTGAACATAGCTCGATGACTGCAGGGACATGGCCAAAATCAAATCTTTGATAGTGCTTGATGACATCTTGTAAGTGGAATGTTTTTACAGGAATGAGTATGTCCTCTAGGCTGCCGCGCACCCATTTATGTGCCTGACTCTTGTAAAAGCTCTGGTAATTGCAAGTGCAGATTAAGTGGCCTTTCATACCAACATACAGTTCTGGACAAAATCTGCAACAGAGTTTGATGAAAAAAACAAGGCTGTGTTTGGTAGAGAGGAACACTGGCATGAAAAAAAGAGGAAACTGTCATAAAAACATGCTTCATAGAAGGCTGAGGGAGAGACTGAGCCTCCGCTGGACAATCATTGAAAACTGCTTGTAGCACTTACCAATTATGATACCAGCTTCTGTATAAGTGTTGCTTATTGAAAAACTGGGCAGGCAGTTTTTCAGTATCAGTTGCATCATTTAACAGACAGAATGCCTCCCAATTCAGGTGGAATGTTCGCTCCTTCAGTGGAAAATAAATTTTGTAGACATAACTGTCCGTGATTTTTATGCATAATAAACAGGAATATATCTTAAAAAATGAAGAAAAAATATAGTATTTTTTTATTATATTTTTATAAAAATTAACATATTCCATCACACTTTTTATATACATAACAAACTATTAACTCATCAATTCCTTTCTCATTCCCTCTCTCACACATTTTTCATTTCGACCAGAACAGCTATGAAAAGATTCTTATGGATGGTGCCATTTGACCTCACACTGTTTGTTTCTTGAGGTCATGGGTCCAGAAACACCAATTATAAGTTGAATTAATATCAACAGTGACAGCATGTGCCCTCACTTCTGAACTTCATTAACCAAATTTACAGGCTGAAAGTTTCAAATAAAATTACTGATACTGATTACAAAATGTGATTAGGAGAGGTTACCTGCAGGTCCAAATAGGGAAAAATTTGAGAAGGGTAGACACACCCTGATAGAGGCAGGATCTGGCTCGAAGCACCTCCAATGCAACAGGAACCAAGGCTTGAACTTGATAATTATTAGACCTATTTTGAATTTTTTCAATAATCATTGGCTGGAACTTTTGAAAGTCTATTTGCGTGCTATAAGTTCGGCCACATAAAATACCACCATTGACACCTTCCAAGCGATTGTATAAGAGCAGTCCCCTCAAAGCCATGTGAGCAGGTATCAAAGTAAATGAGCCAAATGAAAAGGGAAGAGACTCTGAAATAGATTATGAGGATATGACAAACGTTAGAACTCAAATTGGGACAATAGAACTGAATAGACCAAATTGGGACCCGATACTTGAGATAACCAAAGCGATGCCAGAAAAATTATCACAATCTGGCATGCAGAAATTAAAATTTCACCGAGGAGACAACCTAAAAAACAGAAATCAACCGATTTAAAGTTTCAGAACATCTTCTGAACGAGTAGAGGATGAGAAAAAGTATGAGAGCAATTTTACTGAACCGATGAATGGGTTAATAGACGTGAAAATAGAAAGAGACGCCGGCCGGCAATGGCATCGGAGCACTTTCGGTTATGCCAGTGAGGATCAGCGAAGCCCGATGAGCGATCGATGAAGGCAAGGCGGTGCAAGAATCGTTTATTCCACCGGAAAAAATGCTTCGAAACCCTTTGGGCAAAAGTAGTAATAAAACAAAACATTAAGGGCTATTTTGTACTTTCATATCTAAGATTCAATCTTCACCGTCAATTCCTCACCTCGCACCCACATCGCCACCGTCCAAAATCTAAAGCGAGAAATTCTTCTCGTCGGCATGGACTGATCCTGATACCACGCGCTTAAAATACCGTCGTGAGTAGCCCAGCCCACCCGAATTCCGAAATTTTCTCATCTTCTTCGAGAGTTCCTGCTGGTATTGCTCTCTTTCCTTTTTATTAATCCATGGATTTGGGTTTCATAGCGTATTTTTTAAAGCCTGTTCCTTTATTTTGATTGATTCATGTCACTTTTTTCCCCGATGAGTTCAAAGCCGCGATCTCTTCGATTTTTATTTGACCTCCGTTAAGGTTCAAGTTTTGTGTCATGATTCGAACTTATGGTATGGATTTACTTTTAATTTCCTTTCGGGATTGATTGATTTTCTGCGAACAAAATTGGGTGTT